>OW285236.1:154092230-159564310 GCA_935421215.2 Melolontha melolontha | reverse complement strand
CCCTCACTTGCTGTAAATTTGGAGTTATGTTCAATTGTTTTATTAGGGCATTCGCCTTTTCTTTAATTAATGGTCCCTGTTAAAGGGGTTCCTTTTAATCGTGACTAAATCCTGACTAAACCAAATCCATACCTGTGGGATTCATAAAGAAGATAGCTTTATTTACGAACAAGAAAATTCAACTTACCGCTTCATCTAAAACATCCAGCTTTGTTTTTTTTATTGTTTTACGGGATTCTAACCAACCTCAGATTCTACAGTTGTTGCTGCACACTGCAATGTGTGTCTATTTTTTCTCCAATCCTTCAATGTCGTAATACCGATATTTAAATTTCTTTCAACATTTTTGATACTCTCACCTTTATCTAGCCTATCAAGGGCTTCCAGTTTTTGTTTTAACGAAGAAGTAATATTTGTTTGTTTTCTAGACATTTTCGTTATCATCGCCGGAAGGCTAATTGCAGACTGAGTTCTCTGAACAGTTGTAAAAACGTGAGAGATTAGGAAACCGTTTGCATCTACAGTCGGACAGTCGGGGTCGGGTTTAGGAGAGCAGCGGGTTTCGGAGGGTCGGGTTTGAGAGGTTCTACTGTATATATATATATATATATATATATATATATATATATATATATATATATATATATATATATATAGTATTTTTGTGACCTTGGTATGATAAGATAAACCCAACCAGTCGGCGATCAAAGGTCTGGTTATTACTTCAAAGTGTATATATTCAAAATAATCCTACATGTTTCGGCAATGATGCCTTTGTCAAGGATACAAAAAATATAAATGACAGAATATAGATAGAGCATATTCTGTCATTTATATTTTTTGTATCCTTGACAAAGGCATCATTGCCGAAACATGTAGGATTATTTTGAATATATACACTTTGAAGTAATAACCAGACCTTTGATCGCCGACTGGTTGGGTTTACCTTATATATATATATATATATATATATATATATATATATATACAGTATAACCTCCTTATAATGGACACTGACGGGGAATCTTAAAATGTCCAATATATGGAGGTGTCCAAAATGTGGAGGTGAAAAAAAAACGAAAAAAAATATTCATTCTCATATCAATTTAATCACACATAATAAGACGAAAGTCGAAAAAAATTTACAATACTTAATACACATACATACATACATACATATTTTATGCTAGGTTTTACTTGAAATAATCATTAATTGTTGTTTGTCTTGCTTTTTTCATTTTATGTTTAAATATCTCAGATTCACATTCAAGAAGAGCTTGAGAAATATTGTTAGCAATGTTAAAACTGCTAGTGCTTAAGAAATAGTTCTCAAGATCTTTTAATTTTTGATGGGCTTTTGAAATATTTGATATACTAGTTACAAATTTCTCTTCAATCTCATTTTCCATTTCATCACTGATATCAATAATTTCATCGATACAATCTATAATGGAAACATTAGGATTTTCAGTAAATATCTCATTATCAATTAATGCGTATGTGCTTAAATCCAAATTAGTGATGTGAAAATTGGGAAATAAAAATGCTAATGGTATATTATCTTCTATATCGCACTCTGCACTTAGATCACTGTCACTTTGATTGAATCCGCATTTTTGAAAACAGTTTCTTACGGTCACAGGCGAGAGTTTTTTCCAAGCAGCTGATATCCATATTAATGCAGTGACTACAGTAATGTTTTTTCTACCATTTCTAGTGAATTTTCAGTATCCATTAACGCCAAAAGCCTTTTTACAAGCATGCTCCGGTAAATAACCTTAAAGTTTTGAATCACACCCTGGTCCATAGGTTGACAATGCGAGGTAGTATTTGGAGGCAAAAAAAAACAATTTTACGTTTTCCAATGAAATCTTCGGATGAGAAGTAGCATTATCAAGAAACAAAATTACATGCCTTTTTTCTTTCTTCATCTTGTTATCAAAGTTCTTTAACCAAGCTGACATAATATCCAAAGTCATCCACGCTTTTTTGTTAGATATTCATCCTATCGGCAACTTATCCACATGAGCTCCTTTAAAACATCTAGGTTTCTTACTTTTACCGATGACTAATGGCCTTTCCTTATCACCCTCCATATTTGAACACAACAATATAGTTAGTCGTTCTTTTGCAGATTTTCCTCCGGCACATTTATCACTTCTTAACGCAAATGTTTTTGTCGGAAGGGCGCGGAAAAATAAAACGGTTTCATCAGCATTAAAAATATCTTTCGGAGAGTAATCTTTGCATATTGATAGCAACTTGACTTTCCAATCGTCTACATTTTGCATGTTTACATAGGCAGATTCACCACACACACTTTTAAATGATATTTTATGTCTTTGACAAAATTTCTCCAACCAACCATTGGACGCTTTGAATTCGGTGAGTTGTAAACTTTGTGCTACTTCCAGCGCCTTTTCTTTGAGTAGGGGTCCTGACATGGGAATAATTTTGTTTCGCACCTTACAGAACCAGTTGAACACTGCTCCGTCGATTGCTAAACCACTAGTTTTTGGAAACTTCCTTTTTTTGAGCTAGGTTTCTATTTTTCTCGAAAAGTTCTTTTATTTCACTTTTGTTTTTCACTATATCACTAATTTGCGACTTTCCGACACCAAACTTTTCCGCGAGCTTTCGGACACTTAAGCTTTGCTGTTCACTAACCGCAATAATATCAATTTTATATATATATCCATGTTGACACTATCAAAGGCTAGTTCAAACTGATTCAAAATATCACTCCACTTATCACCTGACGAGTAGGCCAGTGGTAAACCGTCGTTCCTTTGTATTATGGGAAAAACCCGAGTAGATATACTTCCACGTGTGCAGCAATAAAAGTACATACATACATACATAATTGCAAAATTTTATTCGGCGCCGCCCGTCTTGTCTGTCCTTAATTAAGAGATATATTTACAGATGTTTTATTGCTTCGGTGAAATAAAGGGTGTCCGCGTCCGATTTATGGAGGGTCCAATATTAGGAGTGACTATTGTTAAGAAAACCCATTATAAAATTTCGTACCACAAAAAATGTTCATTTTTTAGAGGTGTCCGATTGTCGGAGGTGTCCATAATTAGAGGTTTTACTGTATATACTATTTCTATAATTTAGAAACGATTGTGTATTTTCAATTAATCAGTTGTTGATATGCTTATGATTGTAGTCAACTGGAGGACATCTAGATTCAACTGCTGATTTTGCTGGTAGGCACACATCTACAGTGTCAAGAATTGTCTCAAAGGTATCTGAAGCAATTGCACAGTTGGAAAATAACTTTATAAGATTTCCAGATGATACAGATACAATTCGTAGATCTCAACAAAAGTTCTATGATAGAGCAGCCTTTCCTCGAGTAATCGAGGCTATAGATTGCTGACATTTTAAAATATCTCCAGGTAATGTAAAAAGATATAGGCATATATGTCAATGTAGGATTATAAAATGTTGCAGGTGGAAGAATCTTGAAATATACAGGAAGAGAAAAGGATATTTTTCAGTAAATGCACAGTTTGTTACTCATGCATATTTAAAAATATTAAACGTAGTAGCAAGATGGTCAGGTAGCTCTCACGATGCTAAATGATTTTATAACAAAATAATATAAGTGTCTTTTATTAGTTATACTTTCATATTTGAAACAAAATAGAGTACTAATCTAATGACTGTAAAGCTTTTAATTGTTGTTCTTTTATTTTTATATCAATAAATATTGTTCTTTTTAATTTTAGTTCAATTGTTTTCCATACATTTTCATTCTGCTTCATGTTACAACTCCTGTCTCTTTGAATTCTGTATTTTTTAATGAAATTCTAACACAATAACTTTTCCTCACTTGAAGAATTTGTTGATCTAATTCTCTTGTCGTTAATATCTGCACTAAAAATAAATTCTGTTTATTTTCACTTATTTATTTACAAGCTTATATTTTGTCCAAGTATAAAGTTACAGTATGTAAATTATTTACATGTCTGTTTCATAATGAAACAAAAGCGTTATACGTACATTAACGTATAGATATATTTAAAACCTTTTTTGTATACTTACCGCCATCTGGCTCGTTTTTGAAGGACTACCCGTATTGTTTCGTTTTTCGTATCAGCATAGCTGGTCAAACGAAAGATCGCTTTTTTCGGCAAAGTCTCTTTCGTCCGTCAGATGTCACTTATTAAATAAGTGCCACCTTACAGGATGAAATTTGCTTTATCTAGTAAGTGATTTCGGCTTAATGTCATATACAGATACAGATCTATTTATATAGATTTGTATCATTTGTATACATTGCTTCACTAGCTTAACTGACGACGCCTATAGATGGCAGAAACATATGTCTTAAGCAGAAGTAAATGCTGAAAATACGAGGTATTGTCCAAGTATACATTTACAGATATGTAAATTATTTACATGTCTGTTTCATAATGAAACAAAAGCTTTATACGTGCATTAACGTATAGATATATTTAAAACCTTTTTTGTATATTTACCGCCAGCTGGCTCGTTTCTGAAGGACTACCCGTATTGTTTCGTTTTTCGAATCAGCATAGCTGGTCAAACGAAAGATCGCTTTTTTCGGCAAAGTCTCTTTCGTCCGTCAGATGTCACTTATTAAATAAGTGCCACCTTACAGGATGAAATTTGCTTTATCTAGTAAGTGATTTCGGCTTAATGTCATATACAGATACAGATCTATTTATAAAGATTTGTATCATTTGTATACATTGCTTCACTAGCTTAACTGACGACGCCTATAGATGGCAGAAACATATGTCTTAAGCAGAAGTAAATGCTGAAAATACGAGGTATTGTCCAAGTATACAGTAACAGATATGTAAATTATTTACATGTCTGTTTCATAATGAAACAAAAGCGTTATACGTGCATTAACGTATAGATATATTTAAAACCTTTTTTGTAAGCTTATATTTATCAACTTATTTTACATGTTTACATCTGCATACCTACCATTGTAATTGCGTTTTCTTTGATTTTAAATTGAGTTATATTACCACAATGAATTACAATTCGCGTTCAAGCACACTTTCTCTTAAAATCACGCCAATTTACCTGTAAAGTACTGTAATTTGTCAGTATTGTCAATATAAATTATAGAAAAATTAAAATCTCTATGCATTCAGCCTTAATTGTTATTTAGTTGACTATTACCGACTGACTAGACCGTGCAACGCTATGGATATTTGACACGTACTTAAAGTTAACTAGAGGTTACTTAATGGCGACTACGCAAACGGTCGTTAAGAAGTGGGAATATTAACTGGTGGGAGTGGGAGTTTTTTAGTTACCCAACTGGCAACACTGTCCACGCAAGTGCCATCAATTGTTCAATACGTGGAATGTAAATAGGGCTTTGTAAATATATATTAATAGTGCACTGCACTTCCAATTAGCGTAAGCGCTGTAGAGCTGTAGTAAGATATTCTCTACATTACCGATACCTTTGTTTATACATTACCTAGTTGTGCAACGGATGGTTAGTACAGGTAGATCACTCCTAGATGTCATGGTGTTTTTCATGTGCCCATTCGTAAATTTTGTTCGTAGTACAAACGTGTGTAAATTTTACAAAGAATGGGAAGTAATATAAGACATCCGTATTGTCTATAACGTTTTATAAGATAATGTAGTTCCTTTAAGCTTTCATAGCTGGCGATAGTCGTGTTCACCGCCTGTACATACATGTTTTTTAGTAGTGTGCAAAATAGATACTTTTATGTATCAAATAAATACCAATACTTTACACTTTTATATTCGATACTTTGTATTGGATACTTAGTATCCGATACTTTTCTTTCAATTCAAGTCGATAACTATACTTGTATTTCATCTTTTCTACTTTGGTATAACATTTAATACGATTCCGTTGACGATCGGTTATGTATATACAGTTCATAAAGTATAAGTTTTCAGTTCGTACTGCCAAAGTGTAAACCTCAAATTGTACTTTATCTCTTTCTAACACACATGAATACGCGCTGTAATACTACACACGTTCGTCATTTTAAGTTAAGGCGAACGTCTTTGAAATATTATATTAAATAAGAAGGATAAGTTATCCAGGAGAGTCTTATGATATTCGGCTTGCTATCAAATTATTTGAATACTGTTTCCTTTGTTCCTGTTAACTTTGTTTCCGATATTCTGACTTCTAGGTTAAGCAGTCTTCTAATTTGAATATTTAGGTGGTCATCATGACAAAATCTGTTCTTTTGAGAACAATACTGATAATAAATAGTAATATCAATCAGTGGCAATGAGTACGAAATTATTTGATTATCACTTTGACATTTCTAACCTAATTTACTCATTATTATTATTTTGACATGTAGGTTATGTACATGCTTTCATTGATTATATTGCAAGTAACATGCTAAAATTTTGACAATATTACAAAACATGACGTTTATATTTTATGATGACATTGATGACAAACGGATATTTCCGCGATTGAATATTGACTTCATTTGACTCTGCAGTACTGATTTGAATCACATGCTTTGAATTTGGCCTTGAAATGAAAACTTATACTTCATGAACAATATTTATATTTTATGGAACTGCCAATTAAGTTGGCGTGAGAACTGGGTGCGCAGAAACCGTTTTTAAAAACGTCCACCCCCACTCAAGTAATTGTCAGAATACATTTGTCATTGACGTTTGACGGAACATAATGTCTTTGCTAGGCGATCACAAAGTGATAGAAGCTCAAACGCGAGAAGTATTTTTTAATGTTTACAATTATTTTTATAAATATGAAAGTACAAAGAAGAGTACGATTTACCCTACAGCTGCAGCATTTACACCATTTTATTTATTTACACCTTTTGGTTAAAAATTTTACCCTAAAACACTCAATGGGCAGCAACTGCGAAAATCATAACACTGTTATTTTCTTAACTCTGGAAAAATTTGTTCAAGTACGTTAATATCTTATAACAATAATAATGATAGTACTTGATGATATTTTAATTACATGTAAATAATAATTTTATTCTTTAAAGGCAGTTAGCAAATATGTGAAGGAAACAAAAAAAGATCCAAATATCACTATCAGCTATGAATCTCTCTACCACAAAATTAGAAGAAAATATTGCTTCTTACGTGGCTGGTTTTGTTACAAATAGAATAAATAAAATGATCAAGCGGTGTGATGTCTGGGCCAAAGTTAAGATCCTTCCAAGAACCCGTATCTTGCCAAAACTTTTAGATTCATTAAAGGACCTCAAAAGAACTTATTTACCTTATAAACTAATGGGGGGAAACGTATCCTTAGGCAAAAAAATAAATAAATAATTAAACTAACCTTAGATTTTGTATATTTTTAATACATCGAGAACACGTCAAATACCTGATAATCGTGTTATTTATGTGTGCTAATGTTCAACTCAAACATCACTTTAAACTATTTATGCTATATTAATGTTCGTTTTGTTTAAATAATCTCATAAAACGACGTTAAATATTGTTATTTTTAGCGTCCATTTTCGCATAAAGATTGACATCATAACGTTTGCAATTACAGGCTGCCAACTTAAACACAAAGTTTTACATAATTTACTAAAGAAAACACTCGGTATATTATTTCACAAAATATATTTATTTATATATATCCATGATTGACTGGAATTTGCCGGGATTACTGTATCCGTTGTAGTGCGTTTTCTAAATATATCAAACTCGAATCGTTTATCCATTCTTGTTAATTTTAAGTCTAAAAAATTTAGCGTTCCGTCTAACTCTTTTTCTGTAATCCCGGCAAATTCCAGTCAATCATGGAATATAAAAATGGCAGCGTTTCATAGTTTTATACATAGACTGATTTATTTCCCTTTAAATAATGAGAATTACGAAAAAGAAGTAACCACCATAAAAACAATAGCTAGAAACAACGGATAAAAAACAGAATTTATAGATAAAATGATTATCAAAAAACAACGTACCTACTATCCTTACGAACAATTTTTACTACGGGCACACATATACAAAAACGAATAAAACATTTCACACACTCAACTATATACCTGGGGTTAGCAATAAAGTTTCTAATAAACTGAATAAATTAGGGTTAAATGTCATCCAAGTGAATAAAGTCAATCTAGGAAATATTTTAGTAAATAATAAAGAAAAAACAGAATTGTGTGATAAGTCAGGTGTGTACGAATTAAGTTGCAGTGATTGTGATGCGATATACATCGGCCAATCAGGACGCTCAATAAAAGAACGGATAAAAGAGCATAGAAGTTCTATTCTTTATGGTAAAATGAATACGGGATTCGCCGAATATTGCATTGTAATAATACTTGTAATAAAGGAAAGAGACTTGACTTCCTCGAAATATTAGAAATTAAAAAAGCCATAAATCTTAATAGACATGTCACAAATACACAGCTGGATTTTTTCAACACCCCTACTATTGATGCCGTAATAAAGTCCCTTAAAAACTCATAAATAGTGGTAGAAGTGTACTTTGCATTTTAGTTTAAAAACTCTTTGATAATGACTGAAAAGTCGAAACATATGTTAGAGATTAAATAAATATATTTTGTGAAATAATATACCGAGTGTTTTCTTTAGTAAATTATTCATTATGTTTCACCAAGAGCCAACCGTGGATTCTATACATTATATACAAAGTTTTACTATTAATATTTTTATGTATCTATTTCAAGTAAATTTTTCTAAACGTCAATGAAATGTATTTATAATCCAAATCACATATTTGAAGCTAATTTTACTTTTCACTTTTGTTGTGGTATTGTAAATATGTTAATTATTTTAAATTTAAAAAAATTAATTGAAAATAATTAACATATTTACAAAACTACAGCAAAAGTGAAAAGTAAAATTAATTAAAGTAATTATTATATTATTACAACTTATAATAATATGTACTTAGTACTGTTAATATTTTTTTATGCTAATATGGTAATAGAATGATATCTAGTTAAAAATCTATTAAATCATTGTAGATGGAATAATTTCATTTTATTTTAATCAGAATAGTCGAAACTTTGTCGTTTTTAAAATGGATGTTGTTGTCTTATATGAAAAGATTGAAATTATATATTTCGGAAATGCTATTTTGCCGTAAAGCAGAAAATATTGTTATAGTATTCTGGAAGTGATAGAGCAGTTAAAGTTCTTATGAGATTACTAATTTAATTTATAAATTAACATGATCCCTTGAAATTTGATCCATGTTGAACAATTGCATAACTATACCAATTTACTTCAATAATTTTACAAATCTGTTAATTTAAAATATTTGTAAAGAAAATAAAATTACGAATTTACTAAAGTTTGAGAAAAAGTGGGCCATTGTTTGAGGGTATTGTTAAAATAAAGTAATATATAAAAAAAGGATAGTTTCAATCAAAATGAAATTTAAATGTCAAAGATAAGAGCATTGGGAAAGAAAGGCCTTAAAACAAACGTTTGTGATTGGCCAAGATAGAGGGCAAATTTATCAGGCAAAAGAAAGAGTGTTAGTTTGGTCCACAAAAATGTATTTGGTGCCAGTACTGCCGATTTGTGTATTCTATTAGTTGTTGAATATGCTATTTTCTATTAATATCGATTAAAAATAAATCCTTCCATGCCGATGCATCGAAAAATGAATGACATTCATATTGTCATTCATCAAATTGTAGAAATGTTGACTTTTACTGTAAATTATGAGGTTTGTTCGAACCTGCAGTTCTAGTAGTTCTAGAACCAATGCGCTTTGCAACTGCACTTTTAAGCGTTCGAACCAGTTCTGGAATTACAAATTCCGCAAACTATTAGTATTCTGTTCGAAAATCCAAGGATTTAAAATTCTAGAACCGTTCCCACAGTTCTCGGCAGAGACCAAATATTTGAAATTCTAGACTGTCTTGAGCATGCGTGAATTGGTTCGCGCTATTTCAACCATATTTAACTCTTAGGTTAAACTATTATTGCAGAATTTTGGTTATATTTTGCAGCTGGATCTTTTTTGGTGTGTTTCTATTCATTTATGTTTACCATATATCAATTTAATCATTTTGTGTGTTATTAATTTCTTTTATTTTAAAACTTCTTTCACTACAAATTTAACTGCAAATTGATTCTTCGTTCTCAAAGGTACTATCAAATGGAAAAAAAATGGTACAGTCATATTTTGATCGGGTTAAATTAGGCTGCGTGAATGTAGATATATATATATATATATATTATATATAGGCGTCAAATTTAAATATTCAAATAACCTATAAATGTCAAATAACCTATACGTTGATGTACAGATAGTGTCAAAAATTACTTTTGCACATTACTACGATCTTAAGTACCTTAACAACGTCACAATACTAAAATGTTTAAAAATTGAGTTTACATAAAAGTTCACTACTGTATAGAGAATACAATCCCGGGATCCCGAATACCGGAATCTCGGCATCCCGGCCGGGTTTTGATCCCGTAAATCCCGGGACAGTAGTTGGCTAATCTCGGGATTTTCGGGATGGCCAGTTTGCATTCCGTGATCCGTTGCGCCTTGACAATGACATTACCTAGATTATATTAAGGGCACTTATTACATAAAGACAAAAAAACAACCTTAGGTACGTCGTACGATAAAAGAACTACACAGGGACAGCCCAAATAATATGTAACTTAGAAGGGACTTCCCCGCTCGGCATACTTCAATACAATACTGTTAAAGTAATTCCCCAACGGGCTAACAGGGAATAACCCGATCACCTCATATGATATATCATAATATTGTTGCGAGGGATTCCCCGAACGAAAGTATAAATACGCTTATTAAGATTTACTTTTTCCATTTATTATTCTACCAGCCACAAGGTTACGCAGGTTACTTCATCTAAATTTAAAAATCAGTTATCTGAAAAAGTTATTTTAAATGGCGGGAGTTTTTGTTCAACATAAAAAAAAACAGTGATACGTCGTCAGCGTGGAGCTATTTTTTAGTTGCGAAAGACGGAAATAGTGCTAAATGTAAGCGATGTCCTGCCATTCTCAAGACTTTGGGTTGATCGACTAAGGCGGGGGTCTCCAAACTACGGCCCGCGGGCCAAATTCGGCCCGCCAGTGCCATCAAGCCGGCCCGCGACAGCTTAAGACTAGTGTCATCAATCTGGCCCGCGACAGCCAATGTCTTATTGATGTTACTATTACTGTGATAAGTTGAAGAAGAAAACACAGAATGATAATTACTCGGTTTTATTTACTTGCAAGGTAAAACTTAACGACAGAAATGATGACGCAGAAAACTTAACTTAAGTATCTAAGCTTAAGCATATTAATAACTAGCAAATAAATGAAATGAATCCCGCTAATCACAGTAAAACAAAAAATACTAATGAGATTTATGTAATTGTGTTTTTCCACTGACAATAGGTTGTAGTTGTGGATCAATTTTACTTGTACCAATTATTAAAAGAGATTTAAGATATTCATCGGTTAATTTAGATCTGTAAACATTCTTTGTGTACTTCATCTTGGAAAACGTTTTCTCACACAAGTAAGTAGTACCAAAAACAGAAAACAACCCACGAGCAAATTTATGCAAATTATCAAATTGTACCAGTGGAAGACATAAAATTCAACAAAGATGGATTTTGATATTTGTTCTTAATCATATCACTGCACTGTAAATCAATAATTTCCATTTGGACTTCCGGAGCCAGGGTCTGTCAGAATCAAAAGGATTTTGAAAAAGCTTAATTTCATTCACAATGACATCAAAGTCTGAGAAACGAGTATCAAAATTTATCTTTAAAGCACTCAAAGTTTCGATTGCAAAATCGACGGGAAATTCAGTCTCTGTACTGTGGCTGAATATTTCACATGTTTTAAAATGTGTGAAACATTTTTTACGTAATTGCGATTGAAATAGTATTATTTTCTGCCTGAAGGATTTGATATTAGTATATAAATCAGGGAGAAGCTGATTTTCTCCTTGCAATCTCAATCTAAATCGGCAAAAGGGCGATGCTTCTCATTCAAAAAAATGTCGATTTCTGCTCGAAGTTCAAAAAAGCGCTTAAGGATTTTTCCGCAGCTAAACCAGCGTACGGCAGTATGATATAGTAAGTCATTTTCTCCAATCTCTTCAATAAACTCGCGGAATTGTCGGGGATTCAGCCCAGTGGAACTGATGAAATTAACAACTGATATGACTGGTTTTAGAACTTCAGACATATCCAAACATTTTCCGCACAAGGACTGTTGATGAATGATACAATGTAAGACTAATGGTTTTGAACCACCATCATTTTCTGCAGCTTTTGACACAAGTGCAACCACTCCATTATTTTTACCACACATATTTTTGCCTCCATCAGTTGTAATAGATTTCAAGTTTTTCCATCGAAGGTTCTTTTTATTAATGGCATTTTCAACTCCCTTAAAAATATCTGCCCCAGTTGTCGTGCCGTGAATACTATCAATATCAAGAAGTTCTTCATACACTTCATAGCTTTTATCTACTCCGCGAATAAAACTCAACACCTGAGCAGTATCTGACACATCCGTTGACTCATCCAAGGCTAGAGAAAACCACTCAAGATGTCCATTTTTGTCAGACAGTGAAGATGATATATTTTCTGCGATGTCTTGCACCCTCCGAGCCACGGTGTTTGGTGACAAACTGACACTTTTAAATAAATTTTCCTTTTCGGGGCATATTTCTTCGGCTACTGCAATCAAGCATTCTTTTATCATTTCTCCATCGGTGAATGGTTTTCCACGTTTTCCGATTTCAAGAGCCACACGAAAGCTGGCGCGAGTTGCGGACTCTTGTTCAGTATTCGCTTTGGTAAACAAAGATTGCTGCGATTTCAGTCCGCGCTTCAAAGCTTCAAATTTTTTCGTCCGCAAACTTCCTGTATATTTGGAGTAATTTTGAAGATGTTTCGATTCATAGTGTCGTTTAATGTTATATTCTTTGAGAACAGCTATGGTTTCATTACAAATTAAACATAGCGCCTTATTACTGGACTCAATCACAAAATACTGAAAGTTCTATTTATCTTTGAACGTTCTGCATTCACTGTCTATTTTTCGCTTCTTTTCCATACTAAATCATACATAAAAACAATAAGTCAAATCAAAATACTGTTATGCACGGGTGTTACTTTATTTCACAATAGACAGTTTCGCTTCCTTCGCCTTTCCTACGCAGAGTGACTCGCGGTTGCGCCGCTAGCCTTTTTATATGCAATTATTGCCATCTCGAAGTGATCGGAATACACTAGCCAGAACCAGAACTTTCTCGAACCAACGCGATAATTCCCAAATATTTAATTACAACTAATGCCATCTGTTAGCTGTTAGCGAGTAGCTGCAATAGATAGTACATACATTTATTATTATGTGTTTATACTGTAATTGTATGTGTATATTGCTTACTGTCCACGCACTGTATGTGCTTATTGACAATAAATCTATTCTATTCTATTCTATTCATAGTACAATACATAGTACCACTACTCGCCACTAGATGTCGTTAAGTGTCACAATACACAATAGTAATTGAAATGCAAAAAAGTGTATGTTTGCTTAGGTCGCGCACTTTGCGACTAGTCTAGAAATATAGTTAAGGGCAAAAAAATTAAAACTGTTTTGGCCCTTGAAACATAATGAAAAAATCATTATGGCCCTAAGGCTTCAAAGCTTAGGGACCCCTGGACTAAGGGATTACATACACATTTCTCATCAAAACATAACATTAAGATTTTAGCTGACATTAATCGTTTAACAGCTTCAACAAGTCAAGATTCTGAAAATCTGAACATAGCACCGCCGCCAGCTAAACGAAAGTTAGAAGATTATTTTACTAATTACTAAAAGTGCCGACGATAGCTTGGATGATGTTTTGGCAAGAATGATTGCATTAGATGGATTTACATTTAGTGTATTCATAACTTCAGAGGATTTGAGAAAATTACTCTTAGCGAAATACACGGATTTACCAAAATCAGCCGTGACAATTTGAAAGCGTGTTATGAATTACAGTGAAAAAATCAGAAAGCAAGTAACTGCAGAATTAAAACATTTGAAAAGTGCAGGTGAAAGATTGGATCTAGCTTTCGACGAATGGACATCAACGTCCAATAAACGATACATGGCTGTCAACGTTCATTCATATAAAAAAATTGGAGCTTAGGACTCGTTCCTATTCATGGAAGTATGACGGCTGAAAATTGTCTTCGTATATTGAAAGAGCGTCTAATTAAATTTGATACTTCCCTGGAAGCTGATATCGTGGCTACTGTAACCGATGGACCGAACGTTATGATGAAGGTGGGACAGCTTGTTTGCACTGAACAACAACTGTGTACAGTTATGAATCAGCATTTACTTGCACTAGAATAACTATTAACATGTGTACAGTTACAGATATGTATATTGCATGTCTGTTTCATTTATAACAAATGCGTTATACGTGCTTAACGTATTAATATACTTAAACCTTTTTTGTATAACATTCATATAACACTCAAGTAATTACAGATCCATTACGAGCTTATCAATTGTTTAGACTCTAACGTTCACTAATGTTACTTTCTATGAAATATTTTGTAAACGTAATATATTTATCTATTAGCATTAAGATAATCATTTAATATATATAGTTCCAAAGCCACGAAAACAATTCAGTTATTATTGCCGAATCACTGTAACACAGTACTTCTAATAAAGCTCATTTAGTGTTAAAGTCTAGTTTAAGAAATTGATAAATAAAATAAACCTTTTTAAAAAAGTGAAGTGTTTTATTAAAAAAAAAATTTGGCGCAGTCAGTAGGATTTCCAGGAAGGCAGACTTTGAAATCATCTACCTTTGGTTCCAACCATTCGTCCTGGAAAACACAGAAAAAAGAAAGGAAAAAGAAACATTGGATCGAAGATAGGAACTTCGAGAATTTAAACAAGTAAGTTATTGAGCTCCTTCTATTCTCCTATTTTTCCTTCACATTTTTGCGAATATTGAATTAAGAAAATACCATTTTATAATACAAAAATAATTTTAATTTTATAAAAGTTTATGACTGATTCTGATATAATTGCTTTGACAAAAACATTACAAAATACATCATTGAATATGTCACTCTTCACAGCAGCAAAAGCTATCGCAGATTTTTTACCCACTTTTAGCGGTAATTCTATGCAGCTAGAGAGTTTTTTAAATTCTTGTGATGAATTTTATAATTCATACGGCGCAACCATCGATAATGGATTAAACCATTTTACATTTTTTGCAATTAAATCAAAACTTAGAGACGATGTAGCTAATTTTATTATGTGTCGCTCCGATTTAAGTACATGGCCACTGATAAAACAAGCTATAAGAGAACAGTTCGGAGATAGAATTAATAGGCATACCCTAAATCGTGAATTTTTACATCTAAATAAAAGACGTAACGAAAACATAATAGATTTTCTAGAAAGAATCAAACAAATGAAATCACGGTTAGACGTAAAAATTAAAACACAGACTCAACTATCCCTGAAGCACGACGAAAAATATATTTAGAGCAACACGAAGCTAATTCATTAGATGTTTTATTAGCCAATGTTGATGACACGCTTAGAACCAAAATAGAACTAAAAGAGCCAACAACATTAAATGAAACCAATGAAATAATTACTAGACATCATTATACAGAACTATGTATAAATTCTTTACAAGACTCAAATAAAACCTTTTCATTTAATAACGTTAGACAAAGCCCTGCAATAAAAACCCCACCAGCATTTCAAGACAGCATAATCCCACACATAATTACAATAATTTTCCTCAACATTATAGAAACCCACATAATTTTCCCAGTCAACCAATTAATATTCAAACAAAACCGCAACCACCTCAAAGATTTCTTTCCAATCAAGAAGTTTTTGGAAAGCCAAGAAATGTAATTGCCCCTCAGAAACGCTTTGTACCTTCTAACAGACCGGAACCCATGTCCACCACCTCTCATGTCCATTCTAATTTAAGAAATTCCTCACAAAATTCCTCACAAATTCCTTATAAAACATCAGGTCAACATTCTTTCCAAAATCAAAGAAGAGCCAGTCCACAAGAACTTACTCACGTAGAAAATCCACATTCATATTTATATCCGCAGCCATACTATAATTCAACAGAAAATGATCATAGTAGTTCTAATAATTTTGATTATCCATACCCCAACGAAACTTATCCTAATAATTATATCGACTATGATACTAGTAACTAGTATCTAGTAACTAGTACTTGGGGGTTAAAGAAAACTAACGCTAAAGTGTTTGCTTTTCTTTCATTGAAACCTTTCTCTCCGGTTACCTTCCCTATTCCTTTTCTACAATATTATAATACAATACAAAAATACAATACAATACAATAATACAATACAATACAATAATACAATACAATACAATAATACAATACAATACAATAATACAATACAATACAATAATACAATTTATAATAATAGATATTTAACGAATAAATATATAAACGAATAAACTGTAATGATAAATATATAACATAGATTGTAAAACTTTAAATAAATTTTCAAGGTACTGCTACATAGTACGTTTTTACATTGTTGCAAAAATAATAATTATTAATAATCAATAATCGGGCCTTCGTACACTGTCTCAATCTTGTTAGTCTGTTCGCTTTTTAGTATTTTATTTCTATATTATGAGCAACTTACATAGAATAATTGCCTTGTTTCGCGGTTTGGCATTCTGGTCTTTCTTGTTTTTCGCGATTGGTTCTTGTTTTCCGATTCCTCATGCTTGATCTTTTGGTTTCAATTCTTGTGCATGATTGTTTGCTCCCAATTCTTATGCTCCCTTTCCAACCATACTTTAAAATAAATCGACTCTCCGTTTTTCTATCTATTTTCCTCCATGGAAAAAATTATTTTGGAAATCACTCTTTCGTGTATTTCCCTGGACAGCACATATTTCGTGTCTGTCATGTTCCTGCGCAGAACTATCTTTTGAAGCTTATTCTGACCACAGTAAGGGTGCTTGTACAGCGGAACTTCCCTTATGCTGTAAGCCTTTTCTTCAATATAGAAAAACTTGAGACCAGTTAACAAAACACACTTTTGTTATAACTGTAATCTCCTGGCAGGATCGCCATGTGATGTTAGTGGGGCCTTAAGCCCTAAGGCAGAATCGCCATGTGATATTAGTGCCGTTTGTGCACGTTCGTGGCAGGACGCCACGTGATGTTAGCCTGGTCCTGAGGGCTACATCGTTGAGTCTTCACGCAGATATCGTTGTCCCGTTAAATGATACACAAAGTTCGGGTAACATATAATTTAATACATGACACTTAGAAATTGGATAACAATTATATACATTCTTACTAACTAGTATGTAGACTGAATGTGAATGTCTGTCGTGAATGTCTGAATGATCCTTCTTACTTACATTACAGTATATATACATAAGATAAGATCCTCGGACTACTTAGAGAATGTAATACAAACCCTGACATGTAGTTGGTGTTTGCAAACAACTCGCGTTAGCGAGGACGTATTTGTAACACACGTTACACTTGCGTTACGGGAACGAGGCTGTGACCTGATTGAGATTGTTTGCATACACACAACTGCATTGCGTTATCACACCACCCTTCCTGGGGTTAAGAAAAATAACGCTGAGGTGTTTGTTTTTCTTACGTTA
Organism: Melolontha melolontha; assembly: GCA_935421215.2. Classification (NCBI taxonomy): domain Eukaryota; kingdom Metazoa; phylum Arthropoda; class Insecta; order Coleoptera; family Scarabaeidae; genus Melolontha; species Melolontha melolontha. The sequence continues at coordinate 159,546,622 of OW285236.1, read as the reverse complement.
AACCTTTCTCTCCGGTTACCTTCCCTATTTCTATTCTACAATATTATAATACAATACAAAAATACAATACCATACAATAATACAATACAATACAATAATACAATACAATACAATAATACAATACAATACAATAATACAATACAATACAATAATACAATACAATACAATAATACAATACAATACAATAATACAGTACAATACAATAATACAGTACAATACAGTAATACAATTTATAATAATAGATATTTAACGAATAAATATATAAACGAATAAACTGTAATGATAAATATATAACATAGATTGTAAAACTTTAAATAAATTTTCAAGGTACTGCTACATAGTACGTTTTTACATTGTTGCAAAAATGATAATTAATAATTAATTGATTGGGCCTTTGTACACTGTCTCAACCTTGTTAGTTTGTTCGCTTTTTAGTATTCTATTTCTATATTATGAGCAACTTATATAGAATAATTGCCTTGTTTCGCGGTTTGGCATTCTTGTCTTTTGTTTTTCGCGTTTGGTTCTTGTTTTCCGATTCCTCATGCTTGATCTTTTGGTTTCAATTCTTGTGCATGATTGTTTGCTCCCAATTCTTATGCTCCCTTTCCAACCATAAAATAAATCGACTCTCCGTTTTTCTATCTATTTTCCTCCATGGAAAAAATTATTTTGGAAATCACTCTTTCGTGTATTTCCCTGGACAGCACATATTTCGTGTCTGTCATGTTCCTGCGCAGAACTATCTTTTGAAGCTTATTCTGACTACAGTAAGGTGGCACGTGCTGCTGATCCCTTATGCTGTAAGCCTTTTCTTCAATCTAGAAAAACTTGAGACCAGTTAACAAAACACACTTTTGTTATAACTGTAATCTCTTCTGAGAGCGTTTTTTGTCGTGCAGGACCACTTCCTGGAAGCGCATGCTTGCTTCGTCACGACCTAGGGGCGAATTGGAGTCTTCTTTGCCTTTCTCCTACTTTGAAGTTCGTCTGATTCGTTTGGTTATCGTTTTCGCCAAGTCCACAACTCTAGGATGATCTGTCCTGTAGGTTGCACTGTTGTTGGTGTCGTAAAGGTACAATCGATAGGTCTCTGTCGTCTTATAGGGCTCCAGACGTGATTAGGATGCTATCGAATCGTCCCGTTACTAACCATTATGGCATTGGAATCAACTTCTAAGGCATTTGTGACAATATTTTCGGAATTCTTGTAATATAAAATTAATATAACACTCCTCGTATATTGGTTTCTTTTATTAATTTAAAATTATTCTCTTTTATTGCGAACTTTTGAATGCGTCGGCACTATTCTTTTCAATGCCAAGTATCGTCGTTTAGAAATAAATGATGTGTTTGCATTCTTATAAGCGAACTTGACTCGAGTATTATTAAACTATACATTCTATTTCTATTCTATTTTCCTTTGATGTTTGTTTATTCGCGACTAGTTTAAATATACCTGCTATTGTTTATTTGTTCGTTTAATAAACAACATGAACTGCAACATTCTTGTATGGCGCTTATTAAAAAAGATGAAGACGCATTCATTTTTATGCACGTAATTGAACTTATGACAAAAGAAATATAACATATATCTTCATTGTTTCGTGTATAAGCGTCTTTCTTTTTAAAAAAAAAATGTATAAAATTCTACATTCTCGCGTATTTAACTAACAAACTTGGACAGGTTTTAAATTTAAATTTGTCAGCCATAATTAAATGCTTTTACAATTATATATATTAGTTTTCAAATAAACTTGACCCTAAACAACAAAATAACAATGTCATGCTCTTTACAATTGTTAGCGTATGCAGAATTTATTAATACACATATTGTGTATTTGCATTAAACTAATAGTAAACATTTCAATTAACGAAATGTACACAGTTTATGAAAGTCTTGCATTGTCCATTCACTATTTACACTGCATACTTGTCTTTGTTAAATTTATTTTACAAGGAATACCTGCATTTCTTCTTTCTTGCTCCTTGTAGGGGACGGAGATGCCTTCTTCCATCGCGTAGTACATTTTCTTAGTGGTTTGCCAACTTTCCGTTACCATGATTCGTTCCGGATTTCCACTCGGTCTTTTCCAGCCTTAGACGTGTAGATAGGTAGGATCGTCCTGTGATAAGGCTGTGCCGTAAGTGGCTGGCAAGGATCGCCATGTGAAAAGAGGGCCTTAAGTGATAGGGCCCTACGCGCCTGGAGGATCGGCATGTAATACGGGCCGCTTGGGCGGCCCCATTGGAAAGCAGGTTGGGCGACTTATGGTCGTAAATGATACTCACAACGAACGGGTAACATATTATAATTTAAACAACACTTAAAACTGGTTAACAAATATATACATTATTAATTAGGTACAACTCAGACTGTTACTATCGCAGTAACTGTCTGTCTAAATGTGAATCGGAATCTGAATATGAATGATCCCTCTTCCTTACACTACCGTCTATATATACATACGAGAAGATCCTCGGAGAGGTTTCTAGGACATAACAAACCCTGACATACCGTATGTGTATACAACACATACGCGCTTGAGGTCGTGTTTGTTAAACACACTGCTTTTGTATTAAAAGGAACGAGGTTGTGGCCTCGTCCGAGAGTGCTTGCATATACATGAATATATTGCGTTATTACAAGCCCTGTAGAGAGATTTCATTCAACCTTTGGAGAAACTCTTAGAATATTGCACACACAAAAACCACGTGAGCCTATAAAAAATATATCGAGCTATGCTATACTTTGTTACAACAATAGTGTACATAGTGCAACAAATTATACACCTTTCCAAATAATAAGAGGCAAACTCAATTACCAGAACCCTTTCGAAATTAGCGAAGAAGAAAAAATAACGCAATATATGCAGAACCACACTGAAAACTTAAAAACATTGAACAATTTGATTTATAATAGATTAATTGATAAACAAACAAAAAATTTAGAAAAAATTAATCAAAGTCGAGTCGATCCAGAAATTAGAATAGATGATCCCCTTTATAGAAAAGAAACACGGTTTCCCCAACGTAAAAAGATTACTCAACCTTATTTAAAACTCAATCACCCAAGTATAGTTAATAATAATAATAATAAAATTAAAATAGACGGTAAAACATATCATCAAAATGTACTGAAACCACAACGTAATATTTCAGACAAACAACATGGTTCTCTTCAACTTATACCTGATATCAACAATTGAAACTGCTATCTCTTTTGCACGTTTAAATACTTTCCACAATTCCATAATAAGTCCTAGAGAAATACAATTAATAATTTCAAAATTAAATAATGTGTATAAAGTCAGACAAATTCCTATATTAGAAAATTTCATTAACTATTATTCACTATTTTCCAGTCAAGTCTTTATTATTAATAAAATGGTATTATCTAAAATTAATACACCTATTGTGACAAATCAATATAAACACTTTCAAATATATCCAATCCCAATTAATAATATCACTATCCTGCCTATTGAACCCTTCATTTTACTCAATAATGAAACTACTGGACCACATCGAGGACCTGTACAAAAAAATAGAAAAGTTCCGATATTGTCTTCAGGATGATTTACACCGAAATCAACCATGTGTAGCTGATTTAATTAACACCGAAAAAAAAACACATGCCAAGGTACATTAATCCATCTACATGAAAGCAGTATCAACCAAATCAATACAAATAAAGTATTAATCATACCAGCATCACCTCTAAATTTAAGAAGCCAATGTGATACTAACGACTTTCACGAAATTCGTCAACATAGCCTTATATGTATACTTAGAGGGTTGTGAAGTGAATATATTAGGCAAAACCTTTTTACCCGAAGATGGTTTTTATGAAGAATACATTTTTAATTTACCACCTATAAATGTAAGCGTAAGAAATAATAAAACAAAAAAACGCTTCACCTCATGGACATTAACGATAATAACATCAAACACCCTCAGACAATTATCCACAACTTAAATGAAGATATTCCGAATCATCACCCGTGGATCAACACTACTTTAATTTGTATATCTATTGTAATTTCAATTATTGTCCTATATTACATTTTCATAAAGAAATATATTCAGTTAATATTTACAAATGCTAACTCAGATAGTCCACAAGAAATATCAGTTCCCTCATTTCTTGTCTTAGGGAAGGAAGAGTTATGAATCAGCATTTACTTGCACTAGAATAACTATTAACATGTGTACAGTTACAGATATGTATATTGCATGTCTGTTTCATTTATAACAAATGCGTTATACGTGCTTAACTTATTAATATACTTAAACATTTTTTGTATAACATTCATATAACATAAACACTCAAGTAATTACAAATCCATTACGAGCTTATCAATTGTTTAGACTCTAACGTTCACTAATGTTACTTTCTATGAAATATTTTGCAAAGGTAATATATTTATCTATTAGCATTAAGATAATCATTTAATATATATAGTTCCAAAGCCACGAAAACAATTCAGTTATTATTGTCGAATCACTGTAACACAGTACTTGTAATAAAGCTCATTTAGTGTTAAAGTCTAATTTAAGAAATTGATAAATAAAATAAACCTTTTTAAAAAAGTGTTTTATTAAAAAAAACAAATTTGTACACATGACACATGGTATCAATTTGGCCGTCTGTGATATGCTTTATAAAATAAATAATTATTTTCAAGACAGGCAAGACAGCCCTACCTCAGTCTCAGATGATACTATAAATGAACCAGCTGTGACTGCTGATTATATGAACGGTAGCGATGATGATAATTTAGAAGACTTAGACTGTCCAGAATCAGGTTTAATCTTAATGTCACAAATGAACTTGCGCGAGAACACATACCAGAGTTAACGAAAGATGAAAACATTAATGAGCTGATAAAGAAAATCCGCAAAATTGTAGTGTATTTCAAAAGATCACCATTGAAAAATGAAACAGTACTTCAAAAATATGTGAAGATTGAACATGAAAAAGAGCTGTTACTTCTTTTGGACTGTAAAACCAGGTGGAATAGTCTTTTAACCACGATTTTCTCTTTTAAAAACCTGCATTCAAAAAGCTCTTATAGATCTCAATCATCCAATCCGCTTAGAAGATGGTAATTTTGAATTGGTAAATAAGATTATTGATGTGCTGACCCCAATTAAATTAATAGTAGAAGTAATCTGTCGACGAGATGCTAAATTATGCACAACTGATGCCGCTTTGAAATTTCTTACAAAACAATTGTCCAGCAAAATCTCAGGATTCGCCAATAAAATGAAAACATCCTTAGTGGAACGTATAAAGCAACGACGAAATGATAATTTAACGGGTGTATTGAATTATTTACAAAATCCTCGAAAAGATGATGAAAATCAGTTATTATCGGATTTGGAATGGCTTGACTTATTTCCAGTTCCTACACAGGCTTTAGTGAGGGCGCAAAAAAAGAGTATTGTTAAAAACTAAATAGTCGAGATGACACGGAAGAGGAAGAAATATCACAAACACATGATGGGCCAAAGAAACAAACCTCCCAACCCCAATGGAACCCCAACTAATGGAAAAGTTGCAGCTGGAAATTAATAAGAGCATGGAATCCCCAGATCCTGAAATACAAAATGAATCGGGGTTGGTAAATACATCACTTAGAATTAGCATATAAATATCTATTGTCTATTCCTCCAACCAGTGTAGAACCTGAGCGAGCGTTTTCAGCTGCTGCTTATGTTGGCAATAAACTACGAAGCAGGCTTGGAAGTCAAACATTGGATGCTTTGATATTTCTGTATTTTCGATTGTATTTCTGTATTTTCGAAATTCTAAATAGTTTTTTGTATTGTCTTTTTTGTTCCTTATTTTAGTATATCGTCTATTGTGTTGTGCAGCAATATTAATAAATAATTTTTAAGAAATTGCTTAAGTTTTTTTTTCATTTGAGCCCAATTAGAAACCACATAGTCTAATCCCGGGATCCGGGGATAACGCTTCAAAAATCCCGTAATCCCGGGATTGAAAAACATGCTCGGGATTGTATTCTCTACGACTGTACCACTTTTTTTTTGCATTCGATAGTACTATCGCGGCATTTGAAATCCGGACGATTATATATTTATTTTCTCAATAATAAAGCATTGTAATTCGGTTTTTGAATAATTAAGTTGTTGTATAGGTGATAGCATAGTGACATTTATTTGTAACCTTTCACACAAAATTATGTTATAAAATTATGTTACTGAGTGAATAAACGAAAAAGAATTTATTAATCAGAGAACTACAAATATTAGGTTTTAATTTTTAATACTTTATTACAGGACTATTTATGTTTAGCACCTCTTGCAAACGTCTAGGAATCGATGTTATCTCATTATGTATAAATTCTGGCGACAGATCATTCCAAAATTTCCAAATAATCTCGATCTTGTTAGATAATTCTTGGATATTTGCTAGCCTAAAATTACTCCTGCTCATCGTCTTAACCCATTAACCGCCAACGTTGCGAAAACGCAACAGAATGTATATATATTTTTTTAATCATTGAAAGTTATACTGTAAATGATTTGTTTTAACGTAATGACAGTGTAAAGTACCACCAATATATATGTACTTTTACATTGAATAGATAACGCAGTGGTTTATCAGAAAAAAAAATTAAAGTTTGACCGTTTTTAGTTTTTTACACCCTAATATACTATCTCCTATATCTTCCCTTGATTTTACAAAATAGTGTTTGTTTGCTCTTAGATCATTTCAAGAAGGTATTATAACTATGTGGAAACTCTAAAAAAAATATTACCTTACTTTGAAGTGGATTTTTTGTACTGAAACATTTGGTGTTGCGTTATCGCAACGTTGGCCACTTATGTGTATGTATACCTGCGGATAGCTGTACCTCTATTAGTTCAAGGAAGTGCGAAAATGTATATGTTTACAAATTTATTTTCATAGTGGTTTGTCGTTATATATTTTTATACATATGAATATACATTTTTATATACTAAGGGTTTAAAATTATGAAATAAGGCATAATGATCTCTACAAGCGGTTCATTGTTCTATAAATATACTGGTGTGTAATATGTGATTTCGAATTTTCAATTTTGTATTCAGTGAAGTTATCTTGTTAGAAAATATGGTATGCATTTATTTTCATAATTTATGAATTTGATGAATATTTTTGATTGTATTTTTTTAGGCATTTAGAAGCGATTATGAGCAAAAAAGAGCCCTAAGTTATAAAGATTTGGAAGAGATAATTGAAAATATGTCTGACATTGATGGTATAGATGTCGTAATAATTCCACCTAATGTCGATGAATTAACAGACGAGGAAGACATTGATGACACAGAAATGTGTGCACGTGATAGTATTCCTAATGATATCGCAGGTACATTTGAAGTAATGAATATAGGCGACGGCGCTGCATGTACAGAATTAGCATCGGAACCAACAACAAGTCGCGTTCACTCTTCAAAACATCAAGCTGTAAAGTGGCAGAAAACATACGTTCCAGCAAAAAACAAGCCGAATAATGTAGAGGAAAAGGCCGTAAGAGAATTACAAGAACAGTTTGGTAATTATAGCCCTTTCGAATTGCTTTCCTTGTTCTTTGATGATACTGTCCTCAATGCAATAATAAATTATTCAAAGAAATATGCATGCAGCAAAAACCGACACAATTTTCACATCGATATGAAAGACTTACGTAAATGGTTAGGTATTGTAATTTTGTCAGGATACCATTCTTTGCCACAAATGGATTTATACTGGTCTCTAGATGAGGACAAAGGAGTGCCATTGGTAAGAAAAACAATGTCCCGAAATCGTTTTCGAGACATCAAACAAAATATTCATTTGTCAGATAATACAAATTTACAAAAAGAAGATAAATTTGCGAAAGTACGGCCTTTATTCGACCTTTTGAATGAGCGATTTTTACAATTTGGAATTTTTTCACATAATTTATCAATAGATGAACAAATGGTCCCCTACTTTGGAAGACATTCAGCAAAGATGTTTATAAGAGGCAAACCTGTTCGATTTGGATTTAAAATTTTGTGTCTTACATCTTCTGCCGGATACCTATATAAATGCTTTCCTTACGGTGGAAAATTAAAAGAAAATCCACAACTAGGTTTAGGAGCTCAGACGGTTATTGATTTGTTACAGGTAGTAAAACCTTCAAATAATCGACAGCGATAGTCGAACGCGACTATATAGTAGTCGCTTTCTTCCGTCAGATGTCACTGATTAAATTGGTGTCGCCTGATAGAACGAAACTGGTTATGGCTTGGAGACGATTTTAGCGTAAATGTAGATGCAGATACAGATCCGTTGTTTAACAGATCTATATTAATTTGTATATACATTGCTTCACTAGCTCAACCGATGAGGCCTAGATGGCTGAAACATATGTATTGAACAGAAGTAAATGCTAAAAATACGAGGTGTTTGTCCTTGTTTACATTTACGGATATGTATTTTGCATATCCGTTTCATTATATAACAACGGCGTAATACGTGCAAAACGTATTGATAAATATCCCTTTTTTGTATAATAATTTTATTGTTTAAAGGCAGTTAGCAAAGATGTGAAGGAAACAAAAAAGGTCCAAATATCACCATCACCTATGAATCTCTCTACCACAAAATTAGAAGAAAATATTACTGCTTACGTGACTGTCGCAAAAAGAATAAATAAAATGATCAAGCAGTATGATGTCTGCATAGAAAACATATAGACGAGAAATATAGATGACTGTCATTTAAAATTTACGACAATGAAAGAGTACGGTGCAAAAATATTAATTTAAATATTGTATTCACAAGGCGGACACAGTACAATATATCATCAGAAAATGTGTGGAAATATTAATTTTTAATTATATCAGACATATAAGCAGAATTTTATTATATAGGTAAGGATAAGCGAAATATAAATGAGACAAACAATCGAATATTTCAGAATGCGATAAACTTATGTCATACAAAATATAAAAAATAAACGTATACTTATATTAACTTAATTATAATGATTGTGCAGTTTAAGTTGTATTTCAAGTAGTGGTAAAAGTTTAATACATCATATAAAAATTTAAATAAATCCCTATATATGCCTTTTAAAGATAGTTATCCCCCAACTGCTCAGATGGCTCTAATCTATTCCCGAAATTTAACATTGTATGTCCTTTCTGTTAAGGTAAGTAAGGCAAAATAAAATTACCATTTATATAAGATTAATGAGAATATATTTGTCTGTACATTTAAATGAATGCTTATACATCATTAAAGTAAATTATTTTCAATATATGCATTTCGTGCAGCTTATCCTATTAGTAACACATTATTAACAGCAGCAGCGTCTGCAAAGGAATAAAGTATTCTCTTCTTCAGGTGCCATCTCCTCTCAGAAGGTTGGCTATCATCACGGCTATTCTCATTTTTGATGCTGCGGCTCTGAATAGTTCAATGGAACTGCATTTATACCACTGTCTCAAATTATTTAACCAGGAAATACGTCTTCTTCCTATATTTCTTCTTCCCTGTATCTTACCCTGAATAATTATCTGTAGCAGAGCATATCTTTCCCCTCTCAACACGTGGCCCAGATATTGTAGTTTTCTTATCTTTATTGTGTTCAATATTTCCTTCTCTTTCCCAATTCTTCTAAGTACTTCACTATTCGAAACCCTATCTATCCATCTTATCTTCAGGATCCTCCTATATGCCGACATTTCAAATGCCTCTAGATGCTTGTTAGTGTCTTGCTTTAGCGTCCAGGCTTCCATCCCGTACAGCAGCACCGGGAACACGTAACATTTCAATACCCTGATCTTGAGACGCAGACTAAGGTCATTGCCACACAATACTTTCCTCATCTTGTTGAATATATTCCTGGCTTGGCCGATTCTCGTTCGAATTTCTTCTGTATATTCATTTGTGTCGGTAACAGTTGTTCCCAAATATTTGTATTTCTTTACTCTCTCTATTGGCTGTTCTCCAATCCATAAGCCTTCTTGATGTCGGTTAGACTTTGTAATAATCATGAATTTAGTTTTTCTAACATTTAGTGTGAGGCCACTTTCTTCGCCATTTATTACAACCTGGTCCATTAATCTTTGTAAGTCTTCCAGTGATTCTGCGATAATAATGGTGTCATCCGCATATCTAATGTTATTAATAATTCTTCCGTTAACTTTTATTCCTATTGTTCTTTCTGCTAACGCTTTCTGAATGATGTTCTCAGAGTATAAATTGAACAACAACGGGGACAACACACATCCTTGTCTCACACCGCGCTTTATCCTTATATCTTCCGATACCTCTTCACCCAGCCTGACATTCGCTGTCTGGTTATAATACAAATAAGCTATTATCCGAATATCCTTGTTGTCTATGTCTTTAGCTTTGAGAAGTCGAATCAAGTCGTCATGGCGAACCCTGTCAAATGCCTTGTTGTAGTCCAAAAAGCAGATGTACAAAGGTTGATTAACGTTCATGCATCTCTGAGCCAGCACGTTGAAGCCAAATAGTGCTTCTCTTGTTCCCATTGCATTCCTGAATCCGAATTGAGAGTCACTAAGATCTTGTTCTAATTTTCTGAATATTCTCTGGTGTATGATCTTCAGGAATATCTTGAGGGTGTGGCTCATCAGGCTGATTGTCCGATGGTCATTGCATTCCTTTGCGTTAGGTGTTTTTGGCAGGGCAATAAATGTTGATCTCAACCATTCTGTGGGAATGATGCCTGTGTTATAGATTGTGTTGTATAGATCCACCATTACTCCTATTCGCCCCTCTGTTATGAGTTTAATCAATTCTGTTGGTATTTCATCAGGACCTGGAGCCCTATTATTTTTTGCTAATTTGACTGCATGTTGTACTTCTTCTCTTGTTATGCTTAGACCTGTACGACCACTGCCTTCATCCTCCATAGCTTCACGTCGGTGATCCTCGAACAGCTCCTGCACATATTCTTTCCACCTCTCAAGCTTTCGCTTTGTTTCAGCAATTATTTGTCCGTTTTTGTCTAAGAGAATATTACGTTTATTTGTGCGCTTTATACCAGTTAATTCTTTAATCTTTTTATGCAGATTAAAATCGTCATTTTTTCTTTGTAACTCTTCTATTTCAGCGCATTTATCTCCATACCATTTCTCTTTGACTTCTCTTATTTTCTTTCTTATCTCTTTATTTGTATTATTGTATTCCTCAATGTCTCTATTTTTTTGCAGTCGTCTTTTTTCCATTAACTTTAGTATCTCATTGGTCATCCAGGATCTATTGCAATGCACTACTTTCTTTTGTAGTATTTCACGACTGGGTGCCATTATCGCTTCTTTAATGGATTTCCACTTTTCGTTCGGATCTTCATCTTTATTTAACCTTATTCTGCCCAACTCCTCATTGATTTTCTCAGTTACCTGTTTTCTTATTAGTGGTTCACGTAAATGTGATATTTGTATCTTTCCACTGGTTTTCTGGGGAATGAGCTTTTTGAGTCTAACTTCAAAGTGGGTTATCACGGGATTATGATCTGTTTTTACATCAGCACCCGGATATGTTTTGGCAGATTTAATTGCATTCCGATATCGTTTATTTATTAATACGAAATCTATTTGGTTTCTACTAATATTATTATTAATGTTATCAGCTGGAGACTTCCATGTATATAGTCTTCTTTCATGGAGTTTAAAGTAAGTGTTTGTTATAATCATGTCCTGTTCTTGGCAGAATTGTGCCTATCTATCCCCTCTTTCATTCCTAACTCCCAATCCGAAGTCGCCTATTATGTCTTCCACTCTTCCTTTTCCTATTTTTGCGTTGAAGTCGCCCATAATGATCGTGACATCTCTCCCCTTTGTCGTGTGTAAAGTATTAGTTACTGTTAGATAGGTTGCAGAGTGAAACGCATTTGTGGTTAATACGTATATTTAGATTAAACTTACAGTTAAAGAACAAAATGTATACGCATACATGTAACCTCGATAAACTATTGTTCTACGCGACGCGAATACACGTGCACTTTGTTCTCTACTCACATACGCAGTACATCTCACGCGTCTAGGACTATATACTGCGTATTCACTTGTGTTCTGTGATGACGCCACGAACTACGACTCGCTTGTAATGCGACCGCACTCCAACACTTCCCTCGAGGTGTAGTTGGTCCAGAAGAAATGCCTATGCCCAAAATTATCAAGCATTTCAGGTGTTTCTGCCTTCCCAGTGCTTTGGTTAACACGTCGGCTACCATTTCTTCTGTGGGTGTATGATCTATTTCCAGTCTGTTATTCTTCAGTGCATCTCTTATGAAGTGATAACGGATGTCGATGTGTTTCGATCTTCCATGAAATATTGGATTCTCGGCCAATTTTAAAGCTCCCATATTATCGTTATATATACAGATGCGGGCCAATTCGTTTAAGTTCAATTCGCCCAGCAATTTCTGTAAATACATGGCTTCTTTAGCCGCTTCAGTCAATCCCGTGTACTCAGCCTCAGTCGAGGATAGCGCCACGGTTCGTTGTTTCCTAGCTTCCCAACTTATAAGTCCGCCACTAAGGATAAAATCATACCCCGTAAAGGATCTTCGGTCTTCCATACATCCTCCCCAATCGGCGTCTACGTACCCAATAATTGGTTTGTTGTCAGATTCATACTTTAATCCAACATTGATACTTCCTTTCAAGTACCTTAAAATTCTCTTGGCGGCCTTCCAATGTTGCAAACCATGGCAACTTCTTTGTATTTACTTAACTTAAGATTGGCTTCCATTGGAGTTCCGATAGGATTGCAGTCGGTCATGCCGTATCGTTTTAATAATTCGTTCAAATACCCAGATTGTCGTAAGTGGATTTCATTGTCATGTTTGTTAAATTCGATTCCTAGACAATAACTTACTTCTCCCAGATCTTTTATTTCGAATTTGGTTTCTAGGTAATTTTTCAATTTTCTAATATTTCCATTGTTTCGAGAAGCGATTATTATATCGTCGACATAAGTAGCTATCAATGTTAATTCTTCCCCTGAATTGATATAATATAGACATGGATCCGAAGCTGTGGGTTTGGCTCCAAATTGCCGTAATATACCATTCAGCTTATTATGCCAGATTGTCGAAGACCATATAATAACTTCTTCAAATAACATACCATATTACCTTTATTCAGATATTGCACTTGTTTTCTCGCTTTTCTTCCGATTTGGGAATCCTTCTCGCGATCAGCAATACTTTCCATGATTTCTTCCATCAGTTTTGGTGGTTCCATGAAGATTTCTTCCTCCAAAATTCCATTGAGGTAAGCTGTAGTTACGTCAAATTGATTCATTGACATTCCATGACGAGCAGCTAACGAAACCAACAATCTAATCGAACTCTGTCGTGCTACTGGAGCAAAAGTTGATTAAAGTGCACTCCTGGTTATTGTGCAAATCCATGTGCAACTAATCGAGCTTTACGTTTTTCCGAATTTCCTTCAGCTGTATATTTGTCTCTCAGCACAATGCGACTACCAATGTCAGATGTCAATGCCCAAACATCTGATTCAATAGAGTTGACTTCCTCCACATTCATCTTAAAAAGCTTTCTTGGTCTCCCTCGAGATCCTGTTCTTACTATTCTCGGCCTTCCTCTACTTCTTCCAGTAGGTCGTTCGCTTCTGGCCTCGTTCTCCCTTGTTTGGATTCCTTCCATATTTTCGCGTAATGGTTCATCTTCCGCTTCTATGATATCCAATATGGGTAATACACCATCTTCATCAATGCTCAACATGTGTTCCGGAATGAATTCTTCAAGATTATTCTGCACTGATTCATGGTTTTCCAGGAAATGTACATCTCGGGAAATTTCGATTTTTCGCTGGCTAGGTACCCAAATTCTGTATCCTTTCGATTCTTCCGCGTAGCCCACAAAAATTCCATCCTTGGCCCTTGGTTCAAATTTTCCCTTTCCAGGTTCTCTGTTCAAAATGAACACTCGGCAACCAAATTCCTTAAAATGATTTATTTTTGGTTTTCGTCCGGTCCATGCTTCGTATGGCGTGATCCCATCAAGACTTTTTGTTGGACAACGATTTCTTATGTAATTAGCAGTATTTATGGCTTCTGCCCAAAATGATGAAGGCAATCCAGATTGCAACAGTAAGCATCTTGCAGTATCTAATAAGCTTCTATTTTTCCTTTCTTCAATTCCATTCTGCTCAGGATTATAGGGTACAGTTAATCGTCTGGTGATACCATTTTTCTTCAAGTAACTGTCGAAATCGATGCTTGTGTATTCAGTACCATTGTCAGTTTGCAAGCACTTTACTTTTCCTTGCTTCTGCTTTTCGACCAATGCGATATATTCCTTCGTTTTTTCGAATACTTCCTGTTTCGAGTTCAGGAATCTTACCTCGCACCATCTCGTATGATCATCGATGAATTCGACAAAATATTTGGCTTTGCCATTCGACTCGATTCTCATTGGTCCGCATACATCAGAGTGTATAATTTCCAGTAATTCTGTTTTCCTCTCCGATTTCTTTGGAAAAGTTGATCTAGTCATTTTTCCTTGTACGCAGATGTCGCATCTGACATTCTCTTGGAGTTTCACTGATTCTATTCCTTTAACGATATTTTTGCGTTTCATTTCCATCAAGTCTTTCTCGTTTAAATGACCCAACCGTCTATGCCACGTTATTGTTTGTTCGGACGCTGATTGTGTAGATAATGCTGAATCCCAAGCCATACTACAATCTTCTTGTCCGTGTTCTCGCACATAATATAGTTCTCCGATTCGATCGGCCACTAATTTTACGTTACCATCTTTTCCAATTACTAATGCTTCATTTTTTTTTAATAGAACTTCGCAATGGTTGTACGTAATCTTGGAAACTGATAGTAGTACGCGCGCAAGTCCGGTACATGTAACGCGTCACTTAAAGAAACATTCTTAATTTCCCCGTATACATTCGCCGTGAATGCGGCTGTTCCTTTTGCGACAATTTCAGTAGATTCATTGTTCGCCAAGTTCAACGATCCGCGTTCGGTATTTTCTATATTCACGAAATCTTTCGCACTTTTGCAAATGTGAGACGTCGCGCCACTGTCCAAGCACCATATCGTGTTTTTATTTTCCGAAAATGATTCTTCAGTGTTTAATGCACATAAACCGACGTTTTCCGCACATTTTGCGCTAGCGTGATTAATGTATTTCTTACTTTTACAGTCCGCAGCTTTGTGTCCGATTTCACGACATCTGTGGCACTTAAATTTAAATTCTAATTTAGTGTTCGTATTTCCACTTGTATTAGATTCATTTTTCATTTGTTTATTCGCGAACCGTGATTCGTTGTAATGTTTATTCGCGAACATTGCGTTTTGAACACGAGGTCCTTTCTTCGAGCGTCACTTTCCTCTATTATTTTAATTTTTAGCACTTCAGGTGTCGGTAATTCATCGCGAGACTCGATGGCACATCTAAAGTTATCGTAATCCGGAGGCAGACTATATAACAACATTATAGCAAGTAGATCGTTATTTATTTCAATATTCATCTCCTTTAATCTGTCCACGATATTAAAAAACTTAGATATATGAGTACGTACATCCTCACTTGATTCCATATGATTCAGCGTTAATTGTTTTAATAGAGTCACTTTTCGAGCTGGTCCTTTTGATTCATACGTTTCTTTCAGTTTCAACCAAATAGATTGTGAAGTTTGACAGCCTTTAATCTGCTTTAATTCCGATGGACTAATAGACAATATAATATCAGCTTTCGCAATACTATCGTTACGCTTCCACGTATTTAGTTTTCCTCGGCTTCTTTATCACCTGTTTCTGCAGTAGGTTCCTTCAGATCTCCATTTACGTATGTCCATTTATCATTTTTAACTAACAAAGCTTCCATTTGTATCTTCCAAGTGTCATAATATTCCTTGTTTAACGTGTCGCTACGTAATAAGTTAGACGAACTCATTTTTCCCACGGTCACGAATACACAACAAAAACACTTGTTTTTCTTTCCGTATTATCGTACTGTTTTATCTCTCTGGGCCGATAACCTGTTAGATAGGTTGCAGAGTGAAACGCATTTGTGGTTAATACGTATATTTAGATTAAACTTACAGTTAAAGAACAAAATGTATTACGCATACATGTAACCTCGATAAACTATTGTTCTACGCGACGCGAACACACGTGAACTTTGTTCACTACTCACATACGCAGTACATCTCACGCGTCTAGGACTATATACTGCGTATTCACTTGTGTTCTGTGATGACGCCACGAACTACGACTCGCTTGTAATGCGACCGCACTCCAACAGTTACATTCATTGTTATTGCAAACAGTGATGCTTTTTTTCTTGATCTACAATGGACTTACCATTATTAACATAATTTTCTCTGTATTCAATTTCGTGACCTTGTATTGGTATTCCAGCATTTATTGCAAAATTATGAAGAACACAACATGTATGAATAATTATAATTTTTGCTGCTTGCTGCTCTAGTTGGATGGTATAACAAAACCCTATGTCTAGAAAGACACCTAAATCTGCCCTGTAGCACACCATTTGTTCTCTCTACAACATTTGTGGTTTTGTTTAAGTGTTTATTGAACTTTGCTTCGATTGTGCCTTCTTGTACATTAGCAAACGGTGTGAAAAGCCACGGCTCAAGAGGATAACTACTATCCCCTGTTTGGAATTGAAAATAAATACACAGTTCAGCATATGTGCATATATGTGTTAAGGGATCCCTATGTTCGTATTCTCCCAAGTAATTTCTAATATTACTTGTTTGCCATATAGCAGCATCATGCACTGATCCTGGATTTCATGCACTACATCCAATTATCTTGCAATTGGAATCTGCAAGCTGAAGATGAAATATATTTAGATTTAGCCCTTAATGTGATATTTTACCCTTCACTATATCAATATATGTTTATACACATAATGTTTACTCACAAGCATTACATTTATAGAATATCTTCTTTTTCTGTTAATGTATACATACACATCATTTACTGGGGGAGCAAGTATCTCAACATGAGTTCCGTCAATTATTACACCTACAACTCCTCGAGCACCCCATTTTTCATAGAAACTACAATAGAGATATATTTCATAAAACATTATATGATCAACTAATTTTTGAACCTCTTTTTATTTTATTTTTCATATCTGCTGTTGTTGGAAACGGCACATAATTAGGAAACAAATGTTCAGCTATCACAGAACAAATTTCATTTAATATTCGACATATTGATGTTTGGCTTAGTGCTATCCAAGAATTAAAACCTACTGGATTTTGACAGGATCCTGTGTCTGTAAAATGTAATGTTAAAAGCTACAATTCAAGACAGATATACAACAAATTTCTAAAATTATAAATACATAAATAATTACCTTTAGATGCGGTGGAATATGGCCACCAAAGTCCATAACTGCTCCAAACGTATTAATTAAATTGGTAGCAGACCTTTTGTCTAGACGAAATAACTGCTGGAAGTGTATTTCAGATAATTCAAAAGGATTCATTGTACGATTCATTACGATACATCCTTAGAGTTTATAGGAAATCGTAAGCTACGCGCGACTTCAGAATTGAATTTTGGACTTTCCCGACTTACGAGGCTTACAGATTTTGTTGCGATGCTTATCAATATATTCTTAAAAACCTGTTTATACATTACAATTACAATCTCATTATTTATATCAAATTTTGTTTTATGTTTTTTTAATCTGTTTAATTATGTTTTTTTCGAAGAGGTTAGAATTATCTCACATTTGATGTAAAACCAAATACAAATCTCCCCACTACTTCTAATCCTGCGCGAACTTACCCCTCCACGCGCCAACTTAATTGGCGTTTGCTATACATTCATACCTATCTACTCTTATTCTTCTTATTACCATGTCCGATTTTCAAATGCCGCGATTATTACAATTTGTTAAAATAGACATGTTTGGTATTAAATACAAAGGTACAAACATGAATACCATACGTGACCACCACGCGAACAAAGGTTTCGCGATTGAGAGGGTAGCATTGCGCTTTTACTTTCTAACCAACATAATAGCACTAGTTTAGTTCTTTTTTGTTTGTAATGTTATCAGAATTCCTCTAAATTTGAGCATTCGAACCCTTTAAAAAAATTTGAACCTGCGGTCATGCGCAGTACGATGCAAATTTCAAATTCTGGAACTAGTCAGAACTGATAGGTTCGAACAAATCTCTGAATTGTCCGAACTTTCAATGGAATAAGATTTTGACCTTGAAAATGAGTAATTTCTATGCGTTTAACATTAACTATGTGTTTATATAAATAAAAAATAAATGAATGGAAATCGCGGTCATCCACCAAGAGTGGTTGATTGCATTTACTCCAGATTATGACTATGAAACTTAAGTTTCGGTGCATTTTAATTAACAATTTGCTAATAATAATTCCAAGTATCTTTAAATTGTGTTAATACTTTTCAATATGTACTTACTATATGTTTTATAATAAAAAGATATTTTATAGGTCTAGAGAAATTTATCCAAATAATGTGAAATAATGCCTTGTTAAATCAATCTCGTTACCATTCGTTCTCTCACTATTGGACCTATAGGTACTAGCAGATTAACTGTGCTTTGTAAAATGTGTTTTGTTAAATAAATATTTATAATATTATAGTCTTTGCTTAACATTATATTATACAAGTGTCCCGTATTCTTATTATTTCAAGTAACAAAAACGCGAAACTTGATATAAATTTTTATTTGTTTCAAAGTTCCAGATCTATGAATGTGATTGTCAGATTATGAAAAAAAATGTAATCCTAAAGTCAATAATAACAGATTTGATTTAAAAAAGTTCAATTAATAATATTTTCGAAATATCCACCTCCTTGTTGAATGCAAGCTTGTGCCCGTAAGCCAACAGAAGAAGAACTTATCCGAATTTCATACTTGTTTTGTCGGATTTGCTCGGCAGCCAGATGAATACGATCAAATAACTCTTCTCTTGTGTTCGAAACTTGCGCGTAGAATAAATTTTTCATGTACCTCCATAAATAAAAGTCAAGGGGATTAAGATCGGACGATCTAGGTGGCCATGCAACAGGACCACCTCGACCAATCAATCTTGGACAATTGACGTTAACCCAATTTCGGACTGTAATTCCGAAATGTGGTGGTGCCCTATTCATGTGAAACCACATGTCTCGTCGAACATTCAGTGGGACATCCTCTAAAAGACCTGGCAGGTCGTCAATAAGAAATTGAAGGTAATTGTCCGCATTTAACGTCCCATGAAGAACGACAGGACCAATAAACAAGTCATCGATTAGGGCCGCCTAAACGTTAATAGAAAAGTCATGTTGAAATTTAGATGGGCGTACAGCTTTGGGATTTTCTGATGACCACCTGTGCAGGTTTCTCAAATTTGTAACACCACAGCTTGTGAACATCTGAACATTTGTTTATTGTATGATATTCATGGTTCAGCACTTACGAAATAAGTAAGAATCTTCTTTATCATAAATCAATTCCCAGTACTCTTTTTTGTATATCTCCAAGAAATTACAGTCTGCAATACGACACGTGTTTATTTATTTTAGGATAACATTTTATTATGCGGCGTTAACAATCACAGGCCTGTTATTGAATCGTATAACTTCTTTTAAATAAACTACTCAAAAATTAATAAGGAATTTTTACTTTTTTGTATTTTTTAGATAGTATGGGTAAATATTTGTAGTGTATTATATTAGATACATAATTGTACACAACAATTTAAAATTTTCAAGTATATTTATTCAGAAAAATCGTTAGATTACTAAGATATTATCAAAAATGAAGTAAGCAACATTTTTAACAATAGCTAAAATAAACATTTTTCTGTAACAATCAATTCTAAAATCGTGTATAATGGCCACGGACATCTCTCACAGCTGTACATCTTCGGGGCATACTCATAATGCAATTATTAATGTGTTCTTGTGACACTCTTCTCCAACACAGCGGTAAAATTTCCCGCAAGTGTTGCACGTTAACTGGGGGTGGATTATGTTCGTTGAGCTGTTCTTGAAGTCTGTCCTAAATGTGCTCAATTGGATTCAAGTCGGGAGACGTTGGTGGTAAAGGTAGATGGTTAATATGGAGGTCATTTATTGCTTGCATTACAATTTGTGCACGATGAGGTCTTGCATTATCATCAATAAAAACCATGATTTCATCCAAAGCCTCACGAAAGTCGGCCACATATTGCTGAATAATGTGATCTCTGTATATGTGTCCATTGACATTGTTTTCAAAGAGATGGAGGTTCGTACGTCCATTCAAACTAATGCCCGCCCACACCCATGATACCACCGCCGCCAAAAGGCACCACAGCTTTTGTAAACTCGCGCTTATAATGGTCTCCTCGAGTTCTCCAGACCCTTGCTCTACGATTATCACTAAATAAGCAGAATCTGGATTCATCGGTGTATAAACCATGCTCCCATTGAAAATTTTCTGCTAGTCGTTGGTTAACCCAAGTTCTTTTAGCCATTCTATTGGCATTAGTTAATTTTGGGCGTCTCACAGGCCTGCAGCTATGAAGATCCATTTCCCTCAGACGGTTTCTGATGGTTTGATCCGAAACTCTAACTCCAGTGGCGGCACGTAACTGTGTTTGCAACCATACAGCACTTCTAAACGGATTCATCCTTGTCTGAATTCGTATGTAGCGGTCTTGTCTCTGATTTGTTTTTCTCTCAGATCCACTACCGGGTCTTCTCCTTGCAGATCCTACCTGTTGGAATCTTGTTAGAGCCCTACTAACAACACTTGGAGACACATTAAAAATTGCAGCAATTTCTGCTCCAGATTGCCCTCGCTGATGCAATAACGCAATTAAATCAAAAGTTTCTTTATTTAAATGAAGTCTTGGCATCGTGAAAATGTGAAATGACGTTTAAAATGAATAATACTTGTCAAAAAATGCGATTTTTATAATTTTGTATTCTAAATTAATTTAAGGTTAAAATACAAGATTCAATATTTTATCACACAGAAAAGACATTTAACAAATAAAATGTCCACAAACGACTGTGGACCTTCTAATTTATCTATAGTTTGAGAATAGTATATTAAAAAACGAGTTTCATAAGGCACCATTTTGCCGCACGAGATCAGTTTAGAATACTATTTTTTCTATTTTGCGTTTTTTTACATTAATAAATTGCTTAAATTGGAATTATTTAATTTGAAAGTTCAAAGTTTAATTTTTATATAAAGCATGCAGTTGGTCACATTGATACTTGACATTTTCAAATTTAAATCTTGCTATCCGCGAAGTATATTATATTACATATTATTTATTAATTTTCGTTAACATTACTTGATATTTCATTTAAAAATATAAATATGAGTGACATAGAAACATATATATGTTGTTGTCAATTGTATACAACATACGTTGTTTGTGTAAAATATGAACATATATCATATCTGTCAAATGTACATAAATTCTTAAAATCATATGACAGCAATGATATTTATTTCTGTATTCGAACAACCACAACAACCACATTGAAAAATGAAAAAAAGTGTATCGAAATAGAGCTCATTTCGATACTGTTTTTGGTTTCATAATGAGTTCATTTCGAACGCAAAATAGAAAAAATACGTTAAATTTAATCGAATTAATTAGATCTGTTAAAAAAAGACTTAATTCCCTATACATTTTTGAGTAGTTAAAATCAGTTTGTATTGACTTTAGGATTACATTTTTTATGATTTTATGATAGATCTGTAACTTTGAAACAAATAAAAATGGATATAGAAGTTTTGCGTTTTTTGTTACTTGAAATGAAGTCTACTTTACACTCCTAAAATTTGAACATAACGATACGGGACACTTCTATATACTATCACTATTAATTTTTAAATTTATTAATTTTTCCGTCGAAACAATTATCACCTGAATGTCAACATATTTGCTATAATGGTTATTAAGAAGATCCATAATGCCTCAGGTTTTAAATAAATATTGATGTTTATCTTAAAAATACAGGTCAGATCTGTTATTATTTAATTAATTAACTGGTTACATATATTTTCTGTGATCTTTTTGCTTTACTTTTGCAATAGTTTTAATAGTAAAATCAAAATAACATCTACATATTTCTTCTGAGACAATTTTAACATATCATTCACATTGCCACACAATACTTGTTGTATTTAGGCACAAATTTATTGTACTTGAAACACCTTAAAACAATAAATAAAAGTTATTAGATATTAATTGATATTTCAACCACATACTTAATAAGTTAGCATTGTAACGCTAAGAAATACTGTAAATACTGTATTTCATCCACCTGATGAAGCCATTGTATGGCGAAACAATATTGTAGTGGTATTTACAATAAAAGAATTTTTGAAACTAGAAGTTTAATTACTTATTTCTTAGCGTTATAATGAAGTTTCAACAAGTATCTCCTTCGTCAATTAACCAAGTTAGCATTGGTATATATAAGACGTTTTAGATACAATCTAAGCTTTTTAATAATAAATATTTTGAAAAACAAATGTAAAGGTAGAGGAACAAGAATTTTATTAGATAGGTATATAACAATCAGTGTTGCCAGACGTACGGTAATTACCGTACATGTATGTTTTTTTGATCAAATGTACGGTGTACGGTTCAATTGCCATTACCTTACGTGAAAATACGGTATTTTCTGTAGTAATACCATAAGAGCTTTGAATTTATCGATAATTTCACGAATGCTTGTTGCATAGCGACGAAGACGAGTGTCAGTTTGACAAGCATTTAAATCACGACAGCCCGTAGGGCTGGAGTGGTTTAATTGTCAAATTAACACGAGTCGAAGTCGTTATGCAGGAAGTATGAGTGAAATTATCGATTTTAATTCAAAGCTCGTATGGTATTTGATTAGATTATTTTACGTAATACAAAATGAAATTTATCTAAACTCTTTATTTATCAATTCATGTATAAATTAATACACTGAAAGGTACAATTGTTATATACATTCTGTTTTTTATTGGATGTGCTTGAATCAATATTTGCACTGTTGTAACTATTTCCTCGCATTCGATTAATAATAGTTTCATGGTGTTCTTTATCTAGTTGTAGATACGGCTTAATAGAATGCGAACTACTATGGCCAGAAATTTTAATTAATTGTTGCTCATTTACACCAGCTTTTGCTAAATTTGAGACAGCTGTCGCGCGACTGGAATGGTTACTCATTTGTTGGTTTTCTGTATTGAAACCAGCGAGTTCAGCACGTTTCTTAAACCATTTCAAAATTTCATTTCTTCCAATAGGCATATTTTTATACCAGCTACCTTTTTTCTTATTCCACGCTGGATTGACAGTTAAAAAGAGTCTATCACTTTTTATACGAGCGTTTTCTGTCCTCTTTGAAATGAGTTTTTTAAAAAGTCTGACTGGGCAATTACTTGGTTTTACTTTGTTGGAAATCAACCATATACTGTCAGCACATTTTTGTGCTCCACCTTGGGTAGTTTTCGTGAATATGGGATTGTACTCTATTCTTCCAGTCGGTGTATTGTATACGTTCAATTCTTCTCGGAAGTAGTGAATCAAACATGCCGCCCCTTCTCCTCCTCGCCATGCTAATTCAATCGACACTATCAGGTAAAATTTCTTTTGTAGTACATCTGGATTTTCTTCGTACCAAACATTTATCATTTATTCATATTCGTTTTTCTGTAAAGCTGCAGAACTCATTTTCCGTTTACCAGGTATCGCTTGAAGAATTCTCCTTTTGGAGTTCCTTGCGTCGCGGGCTGCTTTAAATACGATGCTCTGAAAAGTATCAATTTTTCTGTTATATTCGTTATTAAACTTCTCTTGTAGCAATTTTGCCGTGACATTCCACATCGTTTTAACAACACCTTCTTTATACCTATTCTTCCCCATTCACCTTCCTCATATTGAAGGCCCAGTCTTTCAGAATATCTGCAAGTTACTCTTCTGTAACATTTTGTTCGATGCTGTAGTTTTTCGCATCACAAAACTCACAAAATTGTCGCCAAATTGACGCTTTACTCTTTTTCGTATTAGCCTGTTCAGCTTGTTTTACTATTTGATCAATGTTTACAACTGATTCTTCCCCAAATCTCAGCATTGTTTTGTGACAATGAAACCAGTTTTTTGACAGAACTTTAGAAATGTCCATCCTTATTAACCGCATTTCCATCCTTATTAACCGCATTTCCATAACAACGCCTAATTATTATACTATGAAAATTATCGATAAATTACCGCTGTAATTTCGAGTTGCTTCAGTAATACGCGAATCTGATTGGTTTATATTTGTATGTGTAAAATAATCGATAATAAACCATTTTCCAAAAAAATATGTTTTTTAAATATAATTTTATTTTAATATTTTTCGTAAGGGAAGATGTCTGTAAAAATTTGTTAGAATATGTAACAGATGTGGCTTGCGTATTGTACTGGTAGTATAAAATTGATGGATTTTCGTGATTCCAATCTATGTGAATCACTTAAGAACAACTTTCTGTTGTAAATCCTCGCAACACACGTTGTGGTCGGAATTATAAATAGGTCTATTACAAGAAATTCTAATACATATTTTTATCCTTCTTTAAAATAAAACTACTAATTTTAAATTAAATATTCTTCTTTGAAACAAACCTGGTATTAAGAATGATAGTCTAGACGGAGTGTTGTTGTTTAAATAAAGAAAAAATTTATAAAAGAAATATTTTTTTTTACATTTTGTTACAATTAAAAATCAATTTTAAATTATTTTTTTTACCAACCCAGTTAAGGGCTCATATTCAATAAGCTTACATTTATGATTAAACAATATGCTACAATATTATCTGCATTAAATTCCTCCTGACATTCCAATTCAAGCTTTATATCAACACTAGTGCTAATTAAGGTATCAGCCTGTTTACTGGCATCTATCGAGAAGAGGGCACAATCGTGGAATTGGTTATAATCCAAGAGCGGTTGGTTTTGCCGACCGTAATAGCTGGACTGGAAATTTGCATACATATGATAAGCAATAACATATCGCTTCAGGCCCATATCCAAATTCATGGCAGAGTATGGATAGCTCTCTGAATTTAAATATAATTTTATATTTGTAATTGAGGAATGATCAAAATCTGAAGAATCTGCGTGTATATTATCCTTCTTTTTATGCTGAAAGCCCACTATAACATAGCGAGGTTTCTCTAAATTTGTGCTAGTTTTAATAGGCCATATATCGGTCTTTGTAGCACGCAATGCCGGTAACACATACAACTCCCACTTTCTAAACGGTATATATATATCTTTTTATTTTTCTTGAGAGCATGGAGCAGTTTCAAGCGGGTTTTATCATTCACATTTATATCCGGCACATACAATTCAATCTTTTCAATTTCCAATTTCGCCTTCTTCGTACCGTCTGGCTGAGTGTTTATATAACAATTATCATCTGTTTTACTGCGGTTAAATATTAATTCTTGACTAACGCTTAAGAAAATGTGATTATAATCTTCTAGCAAACCTAAAAAAAAGTTTATTGGTAAGCAAGCGTTAAACTTTCCAGCTGAGACGGTGGGCTGTTCATCCTTGAATGGACACCAACCGGCCATTTGTAACAATTTAGATTCATTCTCACTATAAGAAACGTATGCTTTCATTGTTGTGGTGATGCCTGGTTTCATACATCGATCAATTTCTACACCGTTGATTTGATAGCGCATCTGATCGAACAGAAACGCATACGCGTTATTTGATAATTTACAAGTACCAGTTCCCTTATCATCTGCAATGAATCCGCCCTCTATTCGAATGAAGCTATTGCTCGGCAATGTATAAATATCCTGATGTTGAATGGAAATGCGTATTTCATCGTTCGGATTAAAATTTCTAGTTCTTGGATAGTAGATGTGATATTGTTCTTTTATGATGGCATCATCAAACTTTACTCCTTGAAAAATTTTTAATTTTTCCTCCATTTTTCACTTTCAATCCAATAGATTGTAGGAGAGCTATGTTCGTAGGTTTATCCGTCGGTTGTCGGGAGACTGACTGATTGTTTGTTCTAGTGGTCTGTAAGTTTTATAATTTCTAAACGATAGACCCATCCCTCTTCAACTCCAAACGAATTACAATCTGTTCTCCTCTAAAGTTTACAAGTTCACCGTCTTGATCAACTAGAGTTAGAGTTATGTTGTGTATGCTGTTCCGCTTATTAACAGGTAAGTAAATAACGTGTTGCGGTTCAATATTAATGCTAAATCCTGGCTCTACCTGCAGAGCGAATTCATATACAGTGTGCGATAGACGTGAATCGTAGTAGGCTGACGTTGTAATACTGCACTGAATTCTTACAGTTCATACCTTCATAATTTGCACTGGCAAATCTGAATCATGCTTCTCGTTAGGTATTAGTATTTTAGAACTGAAACCTAACATACAACCAATAGAATCTTTATGCTTGAAATTTATTTGAAATTTGCTTTTAAACATACATCTCAGAGTGCTATTATTTGGTTTGAGAGAGAATGTATCATTATCATTATCTTTAACCCACAATTTTTCCTTAATATATTGCTCAATGTCTCCTATTTCGAATGAACCGTCTGGGATTATGATAATTTTATCGTCGGTATCATAATAGAACTTATTATTTCCCTTCATAACATTCGGAATGGTGTTGTATGTGTATAGACCAATTAAACCCAGAGTGTATTAAGAATTGGGATCTAAATCGATTGGCGGATAATAATCGGTAGAGAGAGAGCTGAACTCGAACCAATTATAGTGAACGTGTACGACATTCTCGACGTTTACTTTGATACTAATCTATATCAATTACTGTTGTATAATAAGAATTGTAAACATAGGTGTCCACAATTGATTTCATTATAGTTTTGATATCTATCATAGTTGTATAATATTTTAATTTTTTTATTATTTTTCCGAAAATATTTAATCAGCTCGATTGGCGGTTTTAAAATTCCAAACGAGTCGAAATACTTTACTACAGAACCATTTTTATAAAACGCCACCCAGTGTGAGCCGTGGTTAAATTTCGAGTTAAGATTTATAATACAACACTCTACCCGTCTTTGGTAAATTGTCTCGCATATAAACGCCTCGAAAATTTGGTATATTGCTAGCGAATTTCATAATATCTCTGTCGGTGAGGGCTCTATCGGGCAGCTGTTTTATTAGTTTTTTGAATAGGGTTTTAAATACAAACCCAAACCCTTCTTATAGGGTTTTAGGTATAGACCGGCACCTGTCTTGCTTCCCAATGCAACAGCTTCCATAATTTTATTATGTATCTTTGCTTCCTCCATCTGTTGTTGGGCTTCTCTTGTTTTACCAACTGCTCTAGCGATACCAGCAGCTCCGCCTGCGAGACTACCTAGAGCGCTCAAACCAGCAAATAGCGGTATCAGAGGTAAAATCCCTCCAGATTTCGGTATTGGTAATATTCGAGGTATCTTTATGCGTTTTCGACCACCAGCTTTCTTGATGGCAATTCTGGCGGCTTTCAATGATAAACCCGCTCCTGCTTTAACTTTACCACCTTTATATCCCTTCAGTGCGCCTTTCGCTTTAAACAATACAGATTTGTTGAATGGATGTTTTTTTTTGTTTTTTAATCCCATTCCCACTTTTCTTTTAGCTTTCATGGCGTTCGTGACAGCTTACGAGGCGACATTCTCACCAATTGTTGTGTCCTTGGCTGTTGCTCGAGACCAAGCTGTTTCTTCTAGTATCCAATCTGCTTTATGTCTGTCTTATAAATCTTTATATTGAGAATATGCAATATCGTGAGCTCTACAGGCTTTATCTAATGGATTTATTCCGCTGTCCCTTCGCTCTAACCGTTTCTTTAGTTTTGTACCTGGTCCGCAGAATTGATATCCAGGTATGTGTAGTTCAACCGGTAGATTGTTAATAATAGAATTCAGAACACCTCCGCCTTCCTTGAATGTCAGCATTGAACTGATTTATTGTGTATATAGTAATTTGTATTTAACTAAAGTTCTCAGTTTTAAAAGATGCGTTTAATAAGGCAGAAGAAGCAGTTGAACATATTGAATTTAGATACGTGTGTTGAGAGTCAAACAGCCTGTCGTAGACACAGTACTCTGTTACCCGACACGGTTCGCTGTATTATATGTGGCCCTTCAGCTAGCGGTAAAATAAATGTAATGCTGTCACTCCTGTTTAATGAAAATGGAGTTCGATTCGAAAACATTTATGTTTACTCTAAATCTCTTTATCAACCGAAATATCAGTTCCTTGAAAATGTTATGAAAAGAGACTGCCAGACATTAACTACTATCCCTATAAAGAAAATGATGACATCATAGACCCGGCAGATGTTAAATCAAATTCTATATCCATATTTGATGATGTAGCCGGTGATAAACAGGATAAGATTCGATCATATTTTTGTATGGGTCGACATAAGTGTGTTGATAGTTTTCATTTGTGTCAAACATACACACGCATACCAAAGCATTTAATTAGAGACAACGCTAATTTTTTAATATTATTTAAACAAGACGATACCAATCTTCGACATGTATATGAAGATCACGTGGGTACAGATATGACATTTAATGAGTTCAAATCTATATGTGCAAAGTGTTGGGAAGATCGGTTTGGATTTTTAATAATTGGTAAGGACAGCGACATTAATAGCGGTCGATATAGAAATAAGTTTGATTGTTATATAAGTTTGTAAATATCAATTTTTGCACATTCAAGTTTAGATATTCGTTTGAGTTGGTTGTGTTAAGATGGAGGAACCCTCAGATATAGTTAAAGAGAATGTATGCTGTTGTAATAAAATAATCGATTGTTGTGGCCTGTGTTGTTTATTTGGTGAAGGTTTTGCCTCAATATTTGTATGCATATATGCTATAATAAAAAAGTTGATTTTAAATAACACCGCTCAGTTGAGCTTGTTGACAGTACCGATTTGTCAGTTAGAGAGTTATCATGGTAAAGAAAAATAAAATATTGAAGCGTACGGAGATTAAAAAAAATCTCCAAACGAAAAACTTACACAAGAAATTATAAATATTACCGGTGCTGTTAGAAAAAAACTTAAAACTACAGCGGTCGGGTCAAGATGAGTTACTAACCCCTCAAGAAAATTGTTGATGCAAACAAATTTCAAATAGAAAACATCAACTCGGAACAGTTTAAAAAAGAAGAGATACCAGCTTCACCGGCTGTTAAAGATAAACAATTAACAGCAATACCGGTGAGGCCTGTCACACCGGTAACCGACGGGCTATTAACAAAATCGTTATTGAAACAGCCAGATTTTTTAGAGGATGAGAGCGTTTTCACAGCTACCCCAGAAGCTTCCACATCAGTGGAAAAGAAACTGTTCAGTTTGTAAGAAGAGTATTACCCAACAATTCAAAAAATTTAGAAAACCGAGGCAGAAGAAATTGAAACATTGTTAAATATATTTATGTTATAGTTAAATTTAAATAAAAAATTATTAAAATCAAATTTAATTCGTTCTTTTTTCAATATCGTATATTGTACAATTCAATTACAAAAAAATAACTCTGCGGTTTATATTCGTGATAATTATAACGGTATGATATAATTATCGACAACAGATTTGTGTAATTGGAGTATATGAAATAAACTTTGGATAACAGAATACAACGATAATCACAACGTATATGCTTACACATAACAAATATATAATATATTATAATAAATCTTTTATTTAACCATATATTGTGGTTATTATCTAAGCCTAAAAATAGAACATATATTTTCTGTCCCTTAGTACGCAAGATTTTTTCAACCAAATAAATATCCTTATGTTTAGCTCTCTGTAATTCTGGTTCATAAAAATTGCCAAGAATAGGCTTATTATTCATGTCTTCTAATAAATATGTTGCAGGGTTAGAAATATGTACTCTTCTAATACGAAACAGCTCTGTTCTCCATGAGGGAAAATATGACTTACTAAACAGTCTTATATTTACTAATGCGAACAATATCACCCAAATTAAACTTATTTTTTCACTTTATTTTAATATTGCTGTATACAGTAGATAAGAGATGCTTTTCATATTTTACTGTAACGTTACGAGGTCTCATGCCAGTAGTTCTATGTTTAGTCTTATTATATTCATCGGCTATGGAATCAAGAACGTTAATCCATTTATAACTGCCAACAAGACTGAAATGTTTATATAATTTATTCTTAATAGTTCTAATCACTCTCTCCGCAATAGCGGCTTTCTTAGTACTAAAAGTAGAGTAATGATTTATTGATATGATCGCATCAGCTTTTTAAAATGTATATTATAAAACTCCGTTCCGGCATCTGTTTGCAAATTTTTAGGCCGTCTGGGACCACTTAATATTTTTTCCATTGCATTCCGAACTTCCAGACCGGTTTTGTTCTTCATGGGTTGTAACCATAAGAATTTGGAGAAGCTGTCAATAACAACGTGTATATATTTATAACCAGCATTCTGTTTATAGTAAGGTTGGAATTCCATTAAATCACATTGCCACAAGTTATCAAAACCCTTAATAATAATTCGACGTATAGGAAAGTTTTTCCGAGCAGGTCGATGAAGCTCGTTAACAACATCTGCTTTAGACATTTTTTTACACTAACAAAGTTGTATATGCCAAAAATATGCTATGAATAGTGGTTTTGAATTTGATAACACCACTATTCACAACCAATCTGTCCAGCTTAGATATTCAGTCGGTTTATTTTCTAGATGAGACTGCTTTTCCCTCAAGGTTCCAATTGGAAAACATGTTTTTTCTCTTCTACAAATTTATATAGCGCCAGTAAAAGAGTATTGACAAATGTTATAATTATAATGTCTTTGAGTTACTTATGAGCACAAATGAAGAAAGGTAAAATTCAAAAACACACACAGCTAACTTAAATGAAATTTTAATACAAAATAAAAAAAATATCTTTATGAAGTATAAAGATTCATATTGCGTCATTAAACAATATTATTAAGGCAAAAATATCACATGGAAATGACCGCAACGTGCAATAAAAGAATCCTTAGTGACTTCCGATCAACATTCAAACTAATAAATTACAAAGAAGCTTTTTAATTTCTCCCGCAAGAAACTGAAATAAACAAACTGATATGACATCCCGAAACAAACTCTAACGCATGTGCAAACCACATGAAAAAAAATATGCCCTTGATATTCCAAGCGAACAAAACTTTAAAGTTATAGAAATTTTTTTTATATATTAGAAATTTTAAAAAACGTTCTTTGTCATTTAATTCAAATAACTAAGAATATAATAAATATATCAAGATTAACACAGTAGAAAAATACACAAATAAATGCATTCAAGATAATATTAATAATAATGATAATAAGAAAATATAATTTACTTACGTAGAATAAAAAAATTTTTTTTTCGAGACATGAGTTAGAAAGCTTGTAATTTAACAATTACGAGTACTACAAACTCGTAAATAAATCACGGTAATGAATTCAAACACCAACACAATTAAATCAAATCACGAAGTTAATTAACAAAGATAAAAAATTTATCTTCTCATATACGTCTTTCTAAACTCGGAGTATATTAATCGGAGTATAAATCTGTTCGTATATATATGCAAATAGTTGCAAGTCTCGGTTATCCAAAATGTTTTTTTGCTTGTAATGTATCCAAAGAGGTATCTGATGTAGTCAGTAATTCTTCAATATTTTGAATTTTATCGTTTATTTCAGTTATGGTCTTGGAAATATTATTATCAAGAGTTTCCACTCTTGTTTTTAAATCCTGATAATTATTTGAATGTTCAATTTTTGCTTTACTCAAAATATTAATATCATCTCGAATTAATAAAGTTGTTTTATTAGCGTTTCTAATTGTTTTATTACGTAATTTACGCACGCTCTCTGCTACTTTTTCAGCAGCTTTATTTAATTCCGCAACTTTTTCATTTATCAGTATTTCCATAGTCGAGGTGGTGCTATATTGTTTAAAAACCGATACAATAGAATCGATATCAGCTCTCTGTTTATCAGTCAGCTGCGTATGATTTTGAACACTCTGTCGGAGATGGTTTAGCGTTGAGAATTTTTTTCGGTTTTCCATTTCTAAGTCCGCAAAGAGTTTGAGCACATATCTTTTATTTACACTATCATCAATAGCAATAGGGTCCGCCATGAATCGAATACGTTTACCACCAATATTTACGTCACCATCGCTTGTTAGAGGGAAACCAGCCGGTCGACGGTTGAAAATTCTCTCAGGAGACGATGTGGCTTGCACTTTATTACTGTGACGTCCAAACTTGTCGGTACTCATTTCAATAATGATGAAAAAATATATGTGAAAGTTATATAATTACACCGGTCTCTCTTAACTCTTCGATTATTGCCAAAATTTCATTATTGTGATTTGTATGACCAGCATTTTCCGATGCTACTAGAAGGCTTAAGCGGTCAATTAGTTCATTTATATCTTCCCAATAAATATATTGATAAGGAGTGTTTTTAACAAACATATTAGCTCCTCGACCTCTCCAAGATTTTGATAGCTGTTTTTGTTTGGCTAAAGTTAATGGTTTAATTATACGTTTCCATTTTAATCCACCATTACCCTTCAACTGTTTTGCACTATCATTAGATCTATGATGGGCGCTGGTATACTCCAATATTTCATGATAGCGTTTTAACTCATCATCAGTATACTTTTTTGGATTTGATTTAAAAAAAAGCTCAAAAAGGCCAGCACTACCCGCGTATCGTTTTTTCCCAATTACAATACTATCTCCCTCAAATTTTACTATTTTATTTCCCAATTTTAATTTATTAACGTCTGGCTCATATGTAACACCATATGTGGAATCATAAACGTTTCTAGTATCTTTAAAGAAACCGTCTAGGTAGTTTCTAGCTATGGGGTTTATATTTTCATAGAATTCATCGAGCACTCTCTCACTCATTGACTGATAGAGGCTTCGAAATGAGTTATCTACTGGATCCACTGATGTGGAAGCTTCTGGAGTAGCTGTGAAAACGCTCTCATCCTCTAAAAAATCTGGCTGTCTCAATAACGATTTTGTTAATAATCCGTCGGTTACCGGTGTGACAGGCCTCACCGGTGTTGCTGTTAATTGTTTATCTTTAACAGCCGTTGAAGCTGGTATCTCTTCTTTTTTAAACTGTTCCGACTTGATGTTTTCTATTTGAAATTTGTTTGCATCAACAATTTTCTTGAGGGGTTCCGATACGGGCTTGAATATTTTCTGTAGTAACTCATCTTGACCCGACCGCTGTAGTTTTAATTGTAAATGTTTTTTCCTAACAGTACCGATGCTGTGCACAGCAAGCCCAACACACAAGCGCAACAAGCCACAACAATTGATTATTTTATTACAACAGCATACATTCTCTTTAACTATATCTGGGAGTTCCTCCATCTTAACACAACCAACTCAAAGGAATATCTAGACTTGAATGTGCAAAAATTGATATTTACAAACTTATATAACAATCAAACTTATTTCTATATCGACCGCTATTAATGTCGCTGTCCTTACCAATTATTAAAAATCCACACCGATCTTCCCAACACTTTGCACATATAGATTTGAACTCATTAAATGTCATATCTGTACCCACGTGATCTTCATATACATGTCGAAGATTGGTATTGTTTTGTTTAAATAATATTAAAAAATTAGCGTTGTCTCTAATTAAATGCTTTGGTATGCGTGTGTATGTTGGGCACAAATGAAAACTATCAACACACTTATGTCGACCCATACAAAAATATGATCGAATCTTATCCTGTTTATCACCGGCTACATCATCAAACATGAATATAGAATTTGATTTAACATCTGCCGAGTCTATGATGTCGTCATTTTCTTTATAGGGATAGTAGTTAATGTCTGGCAGTCTCTTTTCATAACATTTCCAAGGAACTGATATTTCGGTTGATAAAGAGATTTAGAGTAAACATAAATGTTTTCGAATCGAAGTCCATTTTCATTAAACAGGAGTGACAGCATTACATTTGTTTTACCGCTAGCTGAAGGGCCACATATAATACAGCGAACCGTGTCGGGTAACAGAGTACTGTGTCTACGACAGGCTGTTTGACTCTCAACACACATATCTAAATTCAATATGTTCAGCTGCTTCTTCTGCCTTATTAAACGCATCTTTTAAAACTGAGAACTTTAGTTAAATACAAATTACTATATACACAATAAATCAGTTCAATGCTGACATTCAAGGAAGGCGGAGGTGTTCTGAATTCTATTATTAACAATCTACCGGTTGAACTACACATACCTGGATATCAATTCTGCGGACCAGGTACAAAACTAAAGAAACGGTTAGAGCGAAGGGACAGCGGAATAAATCCATTAGATAAAGCCTGTAGAGCTCACGATATTGCATATTCTCAATATAAAGATTTACAAGACAGACATAAAGCAGATCGGATACTAGAACAAACAGCTTGGTCTCGAGCAACAGCAAAGGACACAACAATTGGTGAGAAAGTCGTCTCGTGGGCTGTCACGAACGCCATGAAAGCTAAAAGAAAAATGGGAATGGGGTTAAAAAGCAAAAAAAACATTCATTCAACAAATCTGTATTGTTTAAAGCGAAAGGCGCACTGAAGGGATATAAAGGTGGTAAAGTTAAAGCAGGAGCGGGTTTATCATTGGAAGCCGCCAGAATTGCCATCAAGAAAGCTGGTGGTCGAAAACGCATGAAGATACCTCGAATATTACCAATACCGAAATCTGGAGGGATTTTACCTCTGATACCGCTATTTGCTGGTTTGAGCGCTCTATGTAGTCTCGCAGGCGGAGCTGCTGGTATCGCTAGAGCAGTTGGTAAAACAAGAGAAGTCCAACAACAGATGGAGGAAGCAAAGAGACATAATAAAATTATGGAAGCTGTTGCATTGGGAAGCAAGACAGGTGCCGGTCTATACCTAAAACCCTACCGCATTTCCATTCAACATCAGGATATTTATACATTGCCGAGCAATAGCTTCATTCGAATAGAGGGCGGATTCATTGCAGATGATAAGGGAACTGGTACTTCTAAATTATCAAATAACGCGTATGCGTTTCTGTTCGATCAGATGCGCTATCAAATCAACGGTGTAGAAATTGATCGATGTATGAAACCAGGCATCACCACAACAATGAAAGCATACGTTTCTTATAGCGAGAATGAATCAAAATTGTTACAAATGGCCGGTTGGTGGCCATTCAAGGATGAACAGCCCACCGTCTCAGCTGGAAAGTTTAACGCTTGCTTACCATTAAACTTTTTTTCGGTTTGCTAGAAGATTATAATCACATTTTCTTGAACGTTAGTCAAGAATTAATAACTTAAAAAAGGTATACAACCCCTTACCACAATTATTAATCGTATCCTAAATACGTATTTCGACAACTAAGTTGTCATCATCAGTAGGTGAAACCACTCATTAAAAGTCGCACATGGGGCACAGTAAAGCTAGAAAACCGCTTACGCAACAACTACTTAACACCGCGTCCACGTATAGACTAATTTTAACATGCGAATATAACCTACGAAAAGATCGAAAAGCACTTACCTCTTAGGGAAAAGGCATTCACATATGTTTATTCTCCAAGTTGAAATATATCGAACGAAAGAACGACAAACGTTCCTTTCATAAGGGAACGGCACTCAACGTGTCCTAATAACTTCAATTTTAAAACCACGTTGACACAATTATGGTAATAAAAATGAAAAGAGACAACTGAAAGGTGATCTATCGCTATTCATGGAATATTGTTTATTTTTCGCGATATGTATACTTTCATAAGCATCAAGTTCGCTGGGTTTATTAATTCCTTTGACCAGCTTCAACCCTGTAATCGACACATTGTGTAGTGTGCTTAAAGCGTGGTTGGCAACGTTAGATTTATCCGGTCTATTGTATTTAATATGTGATATGTGTTCTTTAAAACGGGTTATTATTGGTTGTTTTGTTTGGCCTATATATTTCAAATTACAATCCTCGCAACTAATTTCGTATATACCCGATTTCGAATTAAAATTAACTCTATCTTTAGTATTCCCTAGGAGACTTTTGATAGTATTTTCGGATCGAAAGGCAACCTGGAGACCTCTTTCTTTCACAACTTTATTAATGATTTTCGTGACGGGGTGGTATGGTAAACACATGTACTTTTTCTCCTGGTTACTTTGAGATATCAAACTTGTGAATTCGCGGATTGTATTTTTTATTTTTGTTTTTCTAATTAATCTATTGATTATTTCTTTAAAGAACACATATTAAATACAATAGACCGGATAAATCTAACGTTGCCAACCACGCTTTAAGCACACTACACAATGTGTCGATTACAGGGTTGAAGCTGGTCAAAGGAATTAATAAACCCCGCGAACTTGATGCTTATGAAAGTATAGATATCGCGAAAAATAAACAATATTCCATGAATAGCGATAGATCACCGGTTACTTTCAGTTGTCTCTTTTCATTTTTATTGCCATAATTGTGTCATCGTCGTTTTAAAATTGAAGTTATTAGGACACGTTGAGTGCCGTTCCCTTAAGAAAGGAACGTTTGTCGTTCTTTCGTTCGATATATTTCAACTTGGAGAATAAACATATGTGAATGCCTTTTCCCTAAGAGGTAAGTGCTTTTCGATCTTTTCGTAGGTTATATTCGCATGTTAAAATTAGTCTATACGTGGACACGGTGTAAAGTAGTTGTTACGTAAGCGGTTTTCTAGCTTTACTGTGCCCCATGTGCGACTTTTAATTAGTGGTTTTACCTACTGATGATGACAACTTAGTTGTCGAAATACGTATTTAGGATACGATTAATAATTGTGGTAAGGGGTTATATACCTTTTTTAAGTTTTTACTTAACCAGTCTCCAAAGAAAGAATTTTCAAGAATTAATATTGAACCGCAGTAAAACAGATGATAATTGTTATATAAACACTCAGCCAGACGGTACGAAGAAGGCGAAATTGGAAATTGAAAAGATTGAATGGTATGTGCCGCATATAAATGTGAATGATAAAACCCGCTTGAAACTGCTCCATGCTCTCAAGGAAAATAAAAAGATATATATACCGTTTAGAAAGTGGGAGTTGGATGAGTTACCGGCATTGCGTGCTACAAAGACCGATATATGGCCTATTAAAACTAGCACAAATTTAGAGAAACCTCGCTATGTTATAGTGGGCTTTCAGCATAAAAAGAAGGATAATATACACGCAGATTCTTCAGATTTTGATCATTCCTCAATTACAAATATAAAATTATATTTAAATTCAGAGAGCTATCCATACTCTGCCATGAATTTGGATATGGGCCTAAAGCGATATGCTATTGCTTATCATATGTATGCAAATTTCCAGTCCAGCTATTATGGTCGGCAAAACCAACCGCTCTTGGATTATAACCAATTCCACGATTGTGCCCTCTTCTCCATAGATGCCAGTAAACAGGCTGATAGCTTAATTAGCACTATTGTTGATATAAAGCTTGAATTGGAATGTCAGGAGGAATTTAATGCAGATAGATATTGTAGCATATTGTTTAATCATAAATGATAAGCTTATTGAATATGAGCCCTTAACTGGGTTGGTAAAAAAAATAATTTAAAATTGATTTTTAATTGTAACAAAATGTAATAAAAAAATATTTTTTTTATAATCCCCATCTAGACTATCATTCTTAATACCAGGTTTGTTTCAAAGAAGAATATTTAATTTAAAATTAGTAGTTTTATTTTAAAGAAGAATAAAAATATTAGAATTTTTTGTAATAGACCTATTTATAATTCCGACCACAACGCTAATATGTTGTTAGTAATAGTTTCTTTCGCTTTTAATATATAAAATATATTAAATATTAACGATACTTTGACAGTAAAATATAACGATGCATTTTATGTTTTAAATGAAAATCAAAATTCACTCACTAGGCAGATTGAATTACATCCGGTGTCGGTAATATGATATTTCTCCGAACTCTTCTTAGTGTAAAAATTGTGTTTACAATATAAATTTTTAATTATTTAATAACAGTGATAAGAACTTTTTCTTTCGTCTTTTATGTAAATAAAATTAAATTATTTCTTTATATTTGTAAATAAGAAACTGCTTTTGCTTCTCATAATAAGAGGGCAAAGACAGGTTTAATCAACTAATTGTATCAAGTATCTTCAAATCTTTTTAAAAAAATTACGTTCTAATGACAAATATCTATATATATATATATATATATATATATATATATATATATATATACCGTGTGTACAACGTCGTGCGATCGATGGATATATAAGTAATGACTGGCCAACTGCAAGTATATTCGCCTTGCTTGAACACAATGAGCGACTGATAGGAATATTCAATGTGTTAGAGAGAGATTATTTGATTCGTACTTAGATCGTATGTAGAATGTGTTGGATAAAGAAATGGAACGCCCGTACAGTTAGACAGTAGAACATATTGAATATACTCTCTCAACCCTAACCACATAAACTCGCTATTCGTCTTCGTCTTACTACATTGTTGTAGATCAATCACTCCCCGGCGTTCATACGGTATATATATATATATATATATATATATATATATTCTCATTCAAAAGGGGCTAATTGATTGATATTTTATTTAAACTTGCATATACTACACTGAAATATTTGCTTTCGCCCAAAATATTTGTGTTAAAATTCTTGTCCAAAATATTTGTGTTAAAATTCTGACAGGTCTGTCTTCCTAAAATTTTATTAGAATTTAGCACTGAATTGTATGTTAATAACTATTGCTTTATTACGTATCAAACATATTAATTACTTGAATTTTACAAGT
This sequence comes from Melolontha melolontha, assembly GCA_935421215.2. Classification (NCBI taxonomy): domain Eukaryota; kingdom Metazoa; phylum Arthropoda; class Insecta; order Coleoptera; family Scarabaeidae; genus Melolontha; species Melolontha melolontha. Next base: position 159,507,721 of record OW285236.1, on the reverse strand, counting down.
ATAGACCTGTATATACATGAAAAAACAAATCTAACCACAAAGCAGAAGTGATTATAATAGTTCTTTAAAAACTCAACGATGCACACCGACTGAATGACTCTCATACACATATGCTCCGCTATATATTATATTCAGTTAATTAGATAATAATGATCACGTGATAGCTTTACTATTTTACATACACAATTCATTAATCATAACATCTGACAAAGCGCCCTCGAGGTCTCGCGGTGGCTGCGTATGAAACTATAATCAATAAGGAGTCATCCCTAAGTAGGGGCGGTATCTCGCTACCCCTTGCGTTAGAGCCGTTTTGAAATTATTTTCAACACCGCAGGCCCCCCTGGCAACCCACTTGCAAGCTCCTGTAAGACCTTGCAGGTCCCTAGTGCCCCCCTTGCGGACCTCTCCAAACCATCATGAGTTTTTGCTTACCTAACTCACCCCTATGTCAAACTCACCCCCCACATAAAATTATAATTTCTTATCTTCTCCACCATAAGGGAATATATTGTAGGAGTTGGGTATGCATAATGAGAATCAGGGGTTGGCGAATTGACGTTTCACCCTCAAAAATGCAAAAAAACTGCACCCTCAAAAATGCAAAATGAACCTCCATAAGAAAATACATGGGATTTTGCGCTTGAACCCGCATAGCCTATCTACTCATGGAGCCGTTCAGTAATAGTGACAAATTTTATATGTTGTCCTGTTACATTCTGCGACAAAAATTTGACGAGAGCTACCGAAATGTACATAAACCAGTATCCAGAACGCAGACAACCCCATCTTTCTACTTACAGAAATTTAACGGTGAATTTAATACATCATAGATTATTAACTTCCAGACTCTAATATAGCAAAGAAAATGTCCAGACCAGAAGAACAAAGGACAGGGCATAAGTAATAACGTAATTGTCGCAAATTACCAAAGGGATTTTGTAACTTTCTTATTTTTTGTTATGTATATGTATAATAAATTCTGAAAATACATATTTTATTTAAACATATAGCATTACTTCCCATAAACATGTACGGTATTTTTATTGCAAATACGGTAATTTATACAACCAAGTACGGTATATTATTTTCGTACGTGTGGTAACACTGATAACAATATAACTCAACCTAACCTATAACAGCGAAACCTATTAGATATGTTTTGTTTGTAATTAGCGAATCTATTAAGAATTTAATCGTTAGCTTTTGTTTTACATCTAAAATTCACGAAATAAGACATTAAGCTTAACCAAAAATATATTGGGTTGTACAAATCCAAACTCTTAAATTCTTAACTGCAATGAAGTTGAAGTATATGCATATGTAATATATAAATTCAAAAATTTTGAACAAAAAAAGGAAATTAATAAAATATTAAGGCATCTAGTTTGGTTATTAACCCGGCATTAGTCGCTTTATGAGTTTTTCTCTCACACTTTTATTTTAATTGGTACAAATTTTTTTCAACACAATACTGACCCGAGTCCTTCTAGGTACTTTACTGGCTACTCCCACTCCCTTTACGGGCATAACGAGTGTAAGTGTAAGCCGATCGTGTCGCATTAGTATTGTGCATAGTAGATACGGTTGCACTTCGTGTGAGATTTTCTCTCATTGCACGACAAAGCGTGTAATAATTTTGGAACTGTTTTTATAGACTCTCGGTTATTGTTTTTGATTAGTGTAGTGCAATGAGTCGTGGAAAAAGACTTGTAGAGCTTGCACTTTTAAAGTTTGAGCAGGAAAAGAACAAAGGTAAGCATAGATTTTTTTTTCTGCTTTCTGTACCAAAATCAGTAAAACTGATACTGTCATCAGAATGGTTTCTGCAACTATCTCTCTTTTTCTGTCTGTTTCTTTGTTTTACACTAAAAATAAAAATAAAAAATCAATGACATGGAACAATGTCAGTTCCAATTCGTGCTTGACCTTTTATTTTTGATCTAAAGAATAAAGTTCTTTCAGATCAAAATGAAGATATTCAACCTCTTGAAGATGATAAAGGGAGATCTGAGGGACCAGAAAGTGACGCAGAAAGCGAACACAGCCTACACAATAAAGATACAGACCAAACCGATTGCGAAGAAAATGAAGGCAATGAAGGCGTTCAAGAACAAGAAAGTTTTGATGAAAGTGGTGAATTAATGGATGGAAACACTGATGATACTTTTTTCCAAAATGCTCCAATTTACATTGGTAAAGATAAAGTAACGAAATGGTTGAAGCATGACCCCACAATTAGAGGTCGAACACGCAGACATAATTTGGTAACTCGTATGCCTGGTGTAAAAGGCTTAGCACGTAATGCAAAAACGCCGCTTGAATGTTGGAAACTTTTCTTTCCTGACGCATCGGTTCAAGAAGTGGTCGATTGCACTAATGAATACCTTCGAATAAAGCGCAATAACTATAGCCATGAAAGAGATTGTGCTGAGACTAATTTTTATGAACTAAGTGCTCTTATTGGTCTTCTATATCTAGCTGGTATAAAAAAAAGTAGCCATATCAATATTTCTGAACTTTGGACAGATGACGGCACAGCTCCTGAATGTTTTCGGGCAACAATGAGTCAAAGAAGATTTTATACACTACTAAGTGCTCTACGATTTGACGACATTCATGATAGGGATGTTCGCAAAGCTTCGGATAATTTGGCCCCTATTAGAAAACAGTTTGATGATTTTGTTCAGTTTTGTAAATCGCATTATACAATTGGTGAATATGAAACTGTGGATGAGATGCTTGAGGCATTTAGAGGTCGCTGCAAATTTCGACAATATATTGCTAACAAGCCGGCAAAATACGGCATTAAAATATACGCTTTGGTCGACTCTAGATCATTTTATACCTCTAATTTAGAAATTTATGCAGGAAAACAGCCTGAAGGTCAATATAAAATGGAAAATACTGCTTTTAGTGTAGTCAAGAGGATTATAGAGCCAATTCTCAATACCGGTAGGAATGTCAATATGGACAATTATTTTACTTCCATTCCACTCGCTAAAGATCTAAAACTTAACCACAACATTACCATTGTTGGTACGTTGCGAAAAAATAAGAAATTCCCCTTCAATTGTCAAATATCAAAGAACGACCATTTCTGAGTAGCACGTTTGCTTTTTCAAAAGAGTCTGTATTGGCTTCATACGTCCCTCAGAGGACAACGAAGAAACATGTACTTCTTTTGTCTACCATGAACAACGGCGCTGTCATAGATGAAGAGACAGGAGACCAAGTAAAGTTCGAAATTATAACTTTTTATAATTTAACTAAGGGTGCAGTCGACGTGGTTGACGAAATGAAAGCGTTATCTTGGTTGCAAGAATAAGTTGTAGATGGCCACTGACGATATATTTTTCAATGCTAAACATTGGGGGCATCAACAGCTTTATAATATATAATGCGAACCACATCAACGACCCCATTCCGCCTAGACGTGCATATTTGAAGGAACTGGCTCTTTTGCTAATAAAACCTCACCTAATAAGCCGATCACAAATTACAAACTTACCATACAGCCTACGAACTTCTATTAGAAAAATAGCAAAACTACCACCAGAAGAAGTAAGAAAACCTGAGAATGTCAATGAAAGTTTTTGTAGCTTCTGTCCTTGTCGAAAAAATAGAAAAGTCAAGTATGTAGAACTTGCCAGTGACCCATTTGCCCTGAACACACAATTTTTTCTTGCCGAATCTGTACCTCAGAGATGGAACCTGATGAAGATTTATAAACATATTAGTCGTTTGCAATTGAAAATATCATGTTTTACAACTGTTCATACTGTTCAATTTACAAATAAAATTAATCATTAAAAAGAACAGCGTTTTATTTCTTAAAATTTTGCTCGTGAGTAAATCTCACGCGCGACTAACGATGGGATTTTTAACCTAGCAACTAATGACGGGTTAAATATTCAATTTAAAAAAAAATTACCATTAAAACGAAGTATTGATATAATAGTTTATTTTTACAAAAATATTTATATTGATTATATTTCATCAATTTAAAATTACATGACAATTTTTAAATATAGTTATATTTTCTATAATATATAATTCCAATGAGTACTTAAATAATTAACAATTAAATTAGAAAATATTAAACTTGAAAAATAAGTGTTGTTCATACACCTCTAACAAGGAAATTTTTTACCAAATATAGAGATTCTTCTGTAGCCTTCCAATTTTCTGTCTTGCAGCAAAATTGTATGTCTAAATAATTTATTTTATGATCTCCCCACAGAAGATAATTGAACATATACATACTTTTCAAATTTCAAAGTAAAATGCAATTTTCATTTAGAATGACTTTATAGAATTTTCGCTAGATATTCTTTTTAATACCAATATTCCATGATTGGTCTGGGTTTAACAAATATTTGTTTCAATTACTGACATATACTAATATTCTGCATAAAAAGTCATATCATAAGTAAGTAATTAATAAGTGAGTCAAGTCAAGTAAAGTCTTTGTCCTCAAGTCTAATTTATTCATTCCCATAGTCTTCGGCACTTAAAATTTAAGGAATGGTTAACCCGCAGGTGCTCATACCCTTTCATTGACAGGCAGTTGTACGATTTACAGTGATCGCGGATAATAGTTGCACTTTCATGAATCCAATCTTGGATAATAGGGAGCAACGTATTAGCAGACCTAAAACAAAAGAAGAGATATAAATACTCACTTTAACAAGCGATCGGCAATCTTAACAAGAGCTCAACTACGATACAGTATTATATGACACATACCGATCTTCAACTGTAATCGTGAAAACTCTACCTGTGCCTTGCTCGTAGCCCCCAAACACCTATTGACCTTCCACAGGATGCCCACGATGATACTTGCATTTTCTGAATTTGGATTCGTCAATTTCTACAATTTTACCTTTGCCCCCCCCCCAACTTCTCTTTATGTGCAATAAATGCATCTAAAACCACCATACGGCAGAAGGACGCCCAATCTCTACCGCAGTTGGTTTAGAGATCTCCGCTTGCGCACAAATTATAGTTAAAGGGGCATTGGAAACCCACAAATTAACAAAACCCAATATCTGAAACATGGAAAGTCTCGAGCGAGCAAGAAACGTTCCAGTTCGCAAGCCGACACATTTTTTAACGTCCGTTTTTTTGTGACCTTTCCTAATGGTTTGACCACTCCACTGGAGCCCGTCCGATCTAAAAGAAAAAAATCATTTACACACAAAAAATACAACAAATATAATTACTTACCGCTTAACATCCTCACTCAATCGCATGGGGTTTGCTCCACACCATGGCATTCACTGAGAATCAAACCCCATGTCATTAATTGCCTTGCGAGGACAATTGGATCGCCCTCGCAAAGCTTAACTAAAAATCGCAAATTTATGCCACTTGCGCCGTCTACCATTTTTAATAGATTGAAGATTGACGTTGAGAAAAAATTAATTGATATAGACAGAAATCACAACAGACATATTATTTTTTCTAAATGTTTAAGTTGGCAGCCTGGAATTGCAAACGTTATCAATTTTTATGCGAAAATGGACCCTAAAAATAATATTTAACATATCGTTTAATGAGATTATTTAAACAAAACGAAGATTGATATAGCATAAATAGTTGAAAGTGATGTCTGAGTTGAACATTAGCACATAAATAGCAAATAAATAATACGATTATGCGGTATTTGACGTGTTCTGGATGTATTAAAAATATACAAAATCTAAGGTTAGTTTAATTATTTATTTTTTTTGCCTAAGGGTACCCCCCCCAATTAGTTTATAAGGTAAATTAGTTCTTTTGAGGTCCTTTAATGACATCATTCTCACTGCGTCCTCTGTTCGAGCAGCACACCAGCTGAGAGAACATACGACTATATACCGTCATACGAAGCCGGAAGCAATGGCCGGGCGAATTGTTACTTTAACAAAATTAATTTTAAATCACACCACGATCAACTGGTCACAGGAATTAAAAGAAGAGACATTCGAGATAATTGACCGAACGTACAACGAAAGAGATATCCAGAAAATTCTACGGACATCGCCGAACATATTTATGGTAGATCCAAACCAGCCAAAAATACAAGTCAGGATACCAGAAAAAAACACCGAACCGCTCAAAGAAGAAAAACACCACCGAATACAGAACAAGATGCAAACTGAAATCAAAACCGCAGAAGACTTTATATACCCGAAATTCACGAAGAAGCCAAAAATAGACGAAACAACCTAACCGATCGAAACTAAAAATTCTTACGACGCCCTCGAAAACAAAACTGAAGAAAAAATGGAAGAAGAAACTTCCGAATTCACTCCACAGCCTTCAACATCAGCTAGCTCGCCCAGGGTGAGTGACAAAACCAACATCACACATAACACAAACACTGTAACACGAAAACCACACAAAATTGCACCAATAATAGTCACGGAAAAAGACAAATGGACACACATACGACACATACTTAAGACAAACAACATTAACACTGAAGAAAACAAACCTGTGAAACCTGGTATTCACATCGAACCAAAAACTGACAATGACTACCGCACACTTAAACAAATACTCGACAAAGAAAACATACAATACTATACATTTCAACTTAGAAGCGAAAAGACATTAAAGGTAGTTGTGCGTGGCCTTCCTACCTTTATCACAGACACTGAAATTACCGACGACTTGACTGACCAAGGATACCCAACACTGAAAATTAAAAGAATGAACGGTAAACACGGCATACCTGCACCACTGGCACTAATCGAACTAACGAGACAGTACAAGTCAATTTACAACTTACGCGACTGCTGCGGACTTGCAATAAAAATAGAACCTTTACACAAACGGACAGACATAATACAGTGTCACAAATGCCAGACTTTCGGACATCACCAAAGAAATTGCAACGTAAACTACAAATGCATGAAATGCGGAGACGAACACTCGACACACTTATGTACAAAGACGAAGACAACCCCACCAAAGTGTGCAAACTGCGGTGGCCCTCACCTATCCACTTTCTTAAACTGTCCCAACAATCCTAACAACCCTACAAACAAAACCACACCCAAACCTAAATACATACCAGCACCACCCCCAACAACTAATTCCTGGACTCAAAGACAAAACAAAACAACACCTAACACAGTTGACGAATTAGCACTTGCCTTAGGCAATATGCTAATAACACTAAACTCGACAAACGCAACAAAAGAACAAATACAATACTTCGTAACACAAATACAGACAATCATAAGACTTTACAATAATAAACATTAAATACACACACAACTGAAACGCAAAAAAAATGTGATGATGACCAACAAACGAACACACATGACTTAAACGCAAAAAAGCGACAGACACACAGACTTTACACGCACAATACACACAGGACCGCACAAAAAACACAACAATGCACGATTAAATCAGACTCAAACACATCACAACCCTGGGAGATACGAAACAATGGAGTGGAAATGGAGGCAACTTCGACCACAGAACAAAATTCAACGACTCATACACTCCTTTAATGATTCTAAAAGTTTTAGCAAGATACGGGTTTTGGAAGGATCTTGACTTTCTTTTTTTCTTTGTGGGAAGAGCAAACGAATTATACCCGGCTTGAGAGCCTTTACTTTTCCCATAAGTGATAAAGACAGATGTATAAAATGGATCATAAATTCAGGTGAGCAAAAAATACAAAATTTTCCAATAAAAATTATACTACCTAAATCTACCTATATAAAATGTGTATATATATCATAATAGTAGTATGTATTAACAATTTTATACATGAAAAGAATCTTGATTCTTTTTGCTTAAATAATTCAATTAATTGTAATAATTAAACTTAGGGAATTGGTTATACATGTTTTATTATACACACATATACACTTTAAGATTCAGTTTATGTAATCATGTAATGCTTTACAGGATCTGTGGAACTTCTAAATTTATCACCAAGGAAATTGCAGAAACGTTTTCTTTGCCAAGATCATTTCCGTAATGACGATTTTCTTCAAAAACATTTAACAAAATCAGCTGTTCCTGTTTCCTACAAATCTCAAACTAGTGACTTAAAAACATATAGTACTCCAAGAATAGAATCAGAACCACAACCATCAACTTCCAGCTCATCCACAGCATAAGTAAACACAATGTTTAAGCCCATCTACATCAGGTCATATCAGTCCTGAAAGTCTAATATGTGGAAGTAAATTATTTGATATTAGTAACATGCCATCAGCGTCTTCCAAACGAAAATTAGCTTTTGATGATCCACCTATTGCATCATTGAAGAGGAAATTAAGGAAGACTGATATGAAACTAGAAAAAGCTCTATATAAACTATGTACTACATTTACACTGTCAAGAAAATTTAATTTGATTTAAATTTTTTCAAAAGCATTAACTAGGATGCAGTTATATCATAAAAAAAGGCAACTGTGGCTATCAGATGAGAAAACTGTTGCTTTGACATTATTATACAAGTCACCGACAACATATAAATTCATGCGAGCAATTCATCCCATCACCTTCAACGATTTCCTCATGGTTGAAAACAATTGTATGTAAACCTGGACTAAATGAAAAAAGTTTCTCGATGTAATTAAAATTAAAGTTGAAAGTATGGCACATAAAATGAGAGAATGTGTTCTTTGTTTTGACGAGATGTCGATAAAGCAATATCTCGAGTTTTCTAGAAAGACGGGATTATTGAAGGCGTGGAGGATCCTGGTGAATTTGGTCAAACACCACAACTTGCCAAACAAGTACTAGTGTTCCTTGTGCGAGGTATCTATTCCTCCTGGAAAGTACCACTTTCATTTTATTTTTCTGCAAATGAAGTTACAGCTGATGTATTAGAGAAAATTTTAAAAGGAACAATGATGTCATTGTATGATATAGGTGTAAATCCTATATCAATCATATGTGATCAGTCCACTTCAAACCAAAAATAATTTCAAATTGTGTGTAACTCTCCACCGTATATCCCTCAGAACTATCCATCTCATTTCACCTTCTACGTTGCGGTACAATCGGTTCATTTCTACTTTGTAGTCTGTGTGAATCTGTCTTTCGGCATTATTCTGAGGATTGCGTTTTAGTGTTTCGCAAATCACTACCAGTTTTTTGTCCTGAAGTTGCATCGTAACCAACCAATCTTCTTCATCTATACGCAATTTCAATACGTTTAGCGTAGCCGTGGGCACTTCTTGAGCGTTTTCGTGAGGATTGTGACGCAACGCATCAACGTGTGCCATTGAACTTCCAGGTCGATATTCAACTTCAAAATCGAATTCTTGTAGTCTAAGAATCCAACTGGCGACTTGGTGTCAGTTCTCGTTTTGTCATCATCGTTTTCAAGGAGTTACAGTCGGTCACCATCTTGAATTTTCTTCCCAGCAAATATATGCGGAAACATTCAATTGTTTCTAGCACGGCAAGCGCTTCTAAATCGTAGCTGTGATATCACTCTTCGACATCAGACGTTTGTCTACTGAAATAAACGACAGATTTCATGGGTTCGTTCTCTAGTTTCTGGAAAAGTATTCCTGCAAGTCCAATGTTGCTGGCATCAGTATGAACTTCGAAGTCGGCTGCTGGATTATACAGTGCCAGTATCGAACGTTAGCTCAGCTCACTCCTTATTCTTTGGAAAGCTTCCTCTTGAGCGTCAGACCATTCCCACTTCTGGTCCTTACGTGTGAGCAATGTCAATGGTTTCACTATCCTGGAATAATCCTGCACGAACTTTCTGAAGAAACCAGTCAGTCCCAAGAACTGTCTTATGGTATGAACATTTTCAGGTCGTTGAAAGTCGCTCACAGCGCTGACTTTTGTCGCATCAGGTCTTACCCCATCTTGCTTAATTTCCATTCCCAAATAGCCTGCGATAACGTATTTACAAATAGCCCTGTCACTCAAACGGCCTTTACTTGCAATTGCTTTCATACAATAAATATAATGCTCATGCGATTCATCTATTCGTTTCTTTCATTTACTCAACTCAGAATGTATATCAGCATCGTCTACTGCAGTCGGGAAATCTAGAATTAATCGTTCTTTAAATGTACTCCAATCAAAAATTTTATTCTGTATTTCTTCGAACCACAATTTTGCGGCTCCGGTTACCTTGGTGATAGCATTGAATAACAAAGTGTGATCGTCCCATTTAAAAGTTGTTGCTAAATTTTCCGCCGTTTTTAACCATTGGGTAGCAGTTAAGGTGTTTAGCTTACCTGGGTTAAATTCTGGTATTACTTGGTGTGCGTTCTGATGGTAATGGACATGTTGGGCTTCTTGAGGCTCACTTAGTCTCCTTTCTCGTTCTAACAACTCTCTTTCTCGCTTTATTAACTCTCTCTCTCTCGTGTTGAAGAAGTCTTCGTTCCCATTCTATTTGGTATCTAGCGTCTCTTTCACCACCGGCCTCTTCCTTTCCGTCCTGCGTCGTTGAGTTTGCTGCTGAAGCCCTTATATCTTCTTCAAATAATTCGATATTCCTATCCGAAGTCGTCAGTGTCAATGGCTCGTCCATGTTGCGGCCTGATTTGCATGCGTCCATTTTCTTTTGGTACATACTGTATGTAAGTTGCCTGCCTAAATATTTTCTTTTAAAATATTTATTAATGTTTTCTTTCACTAAAATGTTTGTCACACTGTGTATATATCCGTTTATTCGTTTAAATATTTTATTTTAAAACCCCTAATAAATATACTTAAGCTTTCAGTTCTTTTATCGAGTATTCTTAAAATTAAAATATTCCCTTATCGTTTATTTCTTAAATCAGTCCGAATCGTTTTTTTTTTGCTTTCAAAATTGCAACATATATTTTCTCACATTCGGAATAACGCGACAAAAAAAACTAAAGCTGTCTTTCATATCATACATCCATTCGCTCTGTCTCTATTCCACTACCGTTGTTTACGTCTTCGCGCTCTAGCACTGTTCTCGATGTATACGTATACTCGGACTCGGACATTATCGTCATCAGAATCAAAAAGGACTTCATTTTCTAAAATTTCAATGGAATCCTGAACTCTTGTGTTATCGGCACTTACGTGGCTAACGTCAAAATCTACCAACTCATCAGAACTGCTTTCACTTTCATCGACTTCAAGTCCATTCCCAATGTCCTGATCACGTACCAAAAACTCCTCGTTTTCATCATCGCGACTAAGATCTCCTTCGCTTTCGTCCCATGTTGTTTGCGATTCTTTGTTACTCATCATCAGTTAACACTCGTCTCTTATACCACGTATCTGAAATTAACACATTTCGCACAATTAAAAATTACGTAACTAAATATCTAGCTAACCGACAAAACACGAGAAACATTTTATAGAGCCAAGACCCAGAGTCCAGCCGGTTGGACGGGCATAAAATATCAAACGGAATAAGAATAATCCTTACTACCCAAATTACAAACACTAATAGTAATTCTATATCTAACTCTCACTTACTATCTTAATTCGCTTTTATTTATTATATTAAATAACAAGAAATTACTTACTTTCGTTATTGCTGGAGCCCGCCATAACCTCACTTAACACCCTTATACCTTAACACACGAACGCCGAGTGAAAAATGCGCAGAAAAATCGCCACGTGTAATATTTACTACATGACAGCCGACTGTACACACGGAACCAACCGTCGCGGGCAAGCCAATTTTATATTAGAACGCAAATAAAACGTGTCCAGCGGGCTGAACCGGGGGACCGAAGAGATTAAACAAAATTTTATATCCAATTTTAAAAGATAATTAAACAAAATTAAATCTGTTATCATTGTTACTATTTATTTTATTTGTAAGCACTGCTAAAAAAAGCCTGAGATAGATCTTGAATTATAAACAAAAAAACATTTATTAGTTGCAATAACTAATACTCGTACTTTCCTGTTTGATTTAGGGTCGGGTCACCTTTTGAAATTTCAAGTAGAAAAATCAAGTGGCCATATTTGCTTCTAAGTTTTTGGTCAAATTATAAAAAAATTCTTAAAATTCTGATATATACCGATCGTTTTGACAAATAGGATAAATAAAGCCGGAAGAGGTAAGGGGTATGAAAATTCGCAAAGAAGTGGGGACGCGTACCAATGAGTCTAGATACCACGGTCTAGTAGCGCAAGTAGGCGACATAATACGCAGTTTGTTGCAGTCAGTAGTTGACAGCAATCGGATCGAAGTGTGTATAACAAGGACAGGCCGCTACGTCCATAATGGATTTATTTTTAGTAAATGAGAAAATTGAAATTATAAGTTGGAATTTTCAAGGGAACACGTATGAAGAGATTAGTAACTTATTTCCTTTGTCCTTTCCTAACAGACCTGTGCCATCGATATCAACTATATCCCGCGTTATTAACAAATTTAGAACCTACGGATGTGTCGTTAACTGCTATCGATGCAGACGTAATAACCCGCCACGTGATGAGGATACGGAGGTAGCAATTTGTGCTTCTGTGGAAGAAAATAAAAATAAGTCTCTTCGTGATATTGCCGAAGAATTAGATATTAGTAAATCAACTGCGTACGCGGTTTTGAAAAAAAACAAATATCGGTCATATAAATATCAAAACCACCAAGAGATTTTTGAGGATGATTATTTTCGTAGAATGGAGTTCTGTCAAACTATAATCGATAAAAATATTGATATAAATAATTTTATTGAAAACATATGTTTTACGGACGAGTCCTCGTTTACTAAAATACAAGTATTTGCCAATATTGGTCTCGAGACAATGAGCACAGAGTACTTCAAACTCGTACGCAATATCCACAGAAATTAAGCATCTGGGTGGGTATTTACAATAATGACATTACAGGACCATTTTTTATTAACGGCAATTTGAATGGACAACGGTATTTGAATCTCCTACAACAACATGTTATACCAGGTCTTGAAGAAGTCTCAGACAATATCAATAATATATGGTTCAAGCATGACGGGTGTCCTGCACATGAGCATAGGGATGTTCGTCAATATCTCCAAAATGTATTCCCAAATAAATTAATTTCGAAAGTGAGCACCATTCGATGGCCTGCAAGATCCCCTGATTTGGCACCTCTTGACTTTTTCCTTTGGGGTTACATTAAAAATAAAATTTATAGTCATAACCGAGCTACAACTTTGCCAGAATTACGACAAAAAATTATTGAGGTTTGCCAAAATATTACTCCCGATTTGTTGTCTAACGTTCGAAGAGAATTTTACGATAGAATAGGTTACGGTATAATGCAAGAAGGGAAAGCATTCGAACACTTAATTTAATAAATTACAATTTATAAAATTAATTATTATTATTATAGTTTTAATTTGTTTAGATATTTTCGGAATGAGTTTAATTTATATTTTAAAGAGTATGCCTGTTATTTAATTTTTAGAAGTCTTATTTAAGTTTTTCGTATAATAATATTCAGCTCGAAATAAATTTTATGTTTTAAATGGTACGTACTTTTATTTCATTTTACTTTAGAGAAGTTTTTTCCACTTAATTTGATGTTTTAAAAAATAAGTTGCCTTATGTTAATCTACTGTTAAAATTAAACGTTTTTACATTGCATATTATCATAGTTTGTGAAATGTCTTCAAGCACAACACGATGCATAATGCACCTTCGCAAACCTTCGCTAAACTGCTACCCAGCTGCTAGCTAATAGAAATGAATACGCACATGATATGCACACAGCATTCGTCGTTATCTGAATAAGCAGTGTGCTCTACAATATTGGTGGGGACGTACTTCCCTTGACCCCCTCGCCGCTTTTAATATCTTACGACTCAAAACGATCGGTATATAATATATATAAGTACTTATAAATCTTTAATTTTTTGTTGTAAAATAAATATTAATACATAAATTCAATTCACAGAAAATTATTTTGATAAATGTAATAAAAATATCTGTAATATAAAACATTTCTATTTGTAATATCTATTCCACATAAGACATATATATCCCTTACAAGAGTATTGCATACAATTTAAAAAAATGTACATGTCAAAAAATTAAAACTAGTCAGTGAACAATATTTTTTTTTCATAATATACTGAGAATATTATATATAAAATATTTTATGTTCTTTACAAGCTACAAAAACTAATAATATTCATCTTAAATACTAGACAAAGAATAAAGAGAAAAAAATAATAGAAGAAAAGATTGGTAACAAAATGGTAATTAACTGTATAAAGTGATCTATAAAGTCTGTTCGATAAATATTATTCTGCATAAAGAAGATTATACTAAAGGTACAAATTGGAAACCTTAAACCTATACAAATATATATATATATATATATATATATATATATATATATATAATATATACATATATATATATATATATATACATATATACATATATATATATATATATATATATATATATATATATACATATATATATATATATATACATATATATAAATTTTAGTACAAAAATGAACTTAATCGACAAATAATAAATAACCCATTGTACAAAGTACTTGTTCAAATGTGCAAATTTTGGAATTATTAAGTTAACACTATTTAAAATATAGTTCCGTGGTGTTTTGCCTTCAAAATAATGAGAATATGTAATTATATATTATCAAAAATTATTATAACTATTTTTTTAAGTTATTGAGATGCAAATAGAATTATTATTCTCTTTTTATGGCTTGTGGAGCTTCAGCTAATCCTTTCACTTTAAGTCGATCTGCAGTCTTCAGGAATGCTGGTAATTGTTCTTGACTTACATTCACTTCTCCTGCATACATAAATTCTAAAATTGCTTGCAGGTGGCTATATGCAACATCCTTCAATATAATTATGGGATGTTTTGAAGGGTTTTCCTTAAAAAAAGAATACACTATAAAAAAAATATGTCTATTCTTTAATGTATTTTTATAAATACATATCTTTATTTATTTAAAATGATAATTGAATTTCACATGTGTTAAAATAATATGAAATTCCTTCAGTTTTCTCAGTCAATCTCAAATTATAGTTTATGAAAATTTTAAATGATATGAACTAAAAAAGTTCTTATTACATAGTTTTGCATAAAAATGTATAATAAATTTACACTGTCGATATATTAACTGCAATTCGAATAGCAAATATCACACAGAGATAAATTGAAGTCTGCTAACTTTCAAATGCAAGTTTGATTTAAATTTTTGGTTTTCGATTAGTAATTTTTTCATTTGTCACGGGCAACTTAAATCTTCTTAAATATTTTAATTTCATAAGAAAGATTTAACTAACTATACATAAATAAGTTTTCATTAATTTATATTCTAACAAGACACATGTGCTTTTGTTGTAATTTGTATTATTATAAATCAAAAGATCCTTTTACAACTTTTTTTGATTATATCTTCGTATATTTAAATTTTGCCGATTTTCTATTATAGAGATAGCATAATAATAGATATCGAGAAAAAATTGCAACAGTAAATTTATTTTGAAATTAGTAATCTACAGCAGAAATCCACATGTTGCAAACAATTTATTGGAAAAGAAAAAGTTGATATATGTTCAACATTGATTGAGCAATATAAAAAATCAAGGAATACAATGCAAAAATAAATAATTTATAATTATGATCGACGTGTATAAATTTTAAAAATAATTTAATTATGTACTCAATCTAGAATAAGCTATATATGAAATTATTAATTAATTATTAAATAAATAGTAATTTTGGGATTAATTACATTTTACTATTCATTACTTTAAAGAAATCCTGTAAGTATAATATTTCTTTTCTTAATGCTATTTTAAGTCATAGTACAAATATAATGGTATTCTAAAAATAATCTAACAAGTATTTTATTAAACATGTTTTTGGAATAACTGTACAAAATATAATGTGATTATAACAGTATACAAATAAGAAAACACAAAAAAAATCTATTTTCTATTTTAAAAATAAAGATTGTATCAAACAGCTAAAGAACAACATTCTAATAAGATTTTATTACTAGTATTACAACCAAAAAAAAATATACACAAAAAAGGATATGATATTCTTATATGCAAAAGTTCACATACAAAACAAGTTCAGCAAACCATTAATAAAACATAGGCACTCCAATATTACAAGTGCATTTAAAGAATTGTAATTACATACACTTAGACAACAAAATCAAAGTGTTAATTGATTGATGACCATATAATTGCCAATAATACAGTTAGTTACCTTTTAAAAATTGTGAACAAATACAAATGTTTTTTTGAAAGTATATACATTAGTAAATATATCACAAATCAGTCATCAATTACCGAAGACAAAATCAAAAATAAAATTATAAATATGTGTAATACAATGTAGAGATATAAATTATATCTTAAAGTATATTATAATATCATAAAACGGACAAAAGATATTTGATTTGAAGTATTCAAAGGTTTCACATAAATATATGGAATACAGTTATTACAAAGACTTTAATATAGGTTTAATGAAAGTAAATAAATTATTACCTCTAATAAACTTTTAAAGTAGGGACTGCAGGCTGATAAAACCATTTTATGTGCTTTACAAGTCTGACCCTCACAAGCTAATGTAACATCTGTAAAACTTTTTTCATCTCGTAGATGTCTGAAGGAGGTTACCATATTACTTTGAAAATCATTCCATTTCAAAAAAAATTGCTGCTGGTCTGCCATTTTTACACTAAAACTGTAATATACCATATATATATTTTCCAAGAGTTTTTGCTAGGAAACACATCAATTCACATAACCCTAATTGCCAACAAACAGACATTTATAGGATAGTCATTTACTGAATAAATATTTACAATATTAGTTACCATGGTCAAATACATACCCTAAAAATATTTGTATCCCTAGAAAATTTGGTGAAAACGGAAAAAATTAAGCAGTCATTAGCATTCTGCTAAACAATATTATTACGCAAGCGCTATTTCTTTTTAAACCACCAACGTTTCTTTCTATGCACTTTCTATTCTTTATTACTAATGCAGTTTGATGCAACAATAGAGATGGACAATTTGATTAATGTGTCAACGTCTCAAAAAATTATTTTTATTAAAAAGTATACTTATATAAATTAATATAAATTGTAAATAATCTTTGTTTTGACATATGTTCTTATTAATATTAAAAACAGTAGAATTAATTTATGCACACTTCTTTTATTGTTGAGACTTGACAGTGCTTTCGTACAAAATCACTTTCAAAGAGGTCGCTAATTTATTTTATTAAGGTTCCTTTTAGTATATTGCCATCTAGATCATAAAAAGAGTTTGAATGTATCGTAATTTCCATGATATCCAAAGTCCAAACAGCTTCTCAAAATATAATTTTTGTTCATGTGAAGAGTAAATATGTAGCTTGTCCGTCAGATATAAAAATAATTCTTTTTCCGAAAAAATCCGAATTAAAACCTACCATATAGGCATAAAGAATACAATAGTCGAGCATATACCCTAAAAGTTGGTGACAAGAAAATAAGTTTATGATTTATTTAAAAATCGTTTTCATCAATAATAGAGTATTTTATCGTTTTATTTTTTATGTGATGTGATCATCACATTGATGACATGATAAACGACAAATAGATTCAAAGTTACCATGAACCCGAAATCAAGGAGCTCTGAATTTTAGCAAGTATTGAATAGATGGCGCTGTCGATAATGTAAATAATCTTGATTATTGCATATGGATATGGATATAAAACCAGGACAACTCTTATGAGCATAAAGTTTTTAAGTTGCGTAAACGGGACAAATATATTCATACTGTCACTTATAAACTGCATAGATTATACATACAGATACATACAGATTATACATACAGTTAAGATCACATAAATCTATATCGTGTTCCAAATATGAATAAACCGTTGGGAAAGATAGGGCTTAAAACAAGAGCTTGTGATTGGCTAAAATAGAGGCCGCCTTTATACAGGCAAAATTATGTTTATTTAGTTCTGTCAAATTAGCGTTTTGCTGTCAGTACTGACCGGTATTTCTGTCAGTCCTAATCAATGTCATGTTTTACTAGTTGTTTATTGTGCTATTTATTATTAATATTCGTTAAAGATAGTTCTTTATAGAGACTATAAAGTGAAAACATTATTTTCTAAAAATATTTTATCACTCATTAATTTATTTATTTCATTTATTTAATCGCAATCGTTTTAGAGCATGGATGACGCCGCTTTACCAGGCCCATCAAAAAATCGTAAAGGAAAATATATAAAAAGTGGACAGAGGCAGATGGCTTACAATGTGTATTTTAAGAACAAAGCTAATATGTCCAAAACAGCTGCTGTTTGTCAAACTTCAAGGGAAGTAGGGATTGGTAGGAATACTATGTTTGACATTATTAAGGAAATTGAAATGTCTGGAGTTACACAGTCTCCATTAAGAAAACTAAGTTGCCGAGATGGTTACAATAAATTAGATGAAGTATCAAAAAGTACGATTAGAAGGCACGTGCATTCATTTTTCTTTAAAAATGAGTTACCAACTTGCACAAAAATATGTGAAGCTATTAAAGGCGATGCCAGTTTACCTCCTTTAACAAACATCACTTTGGAGAATCATAAAGAAACTGGAATTCAAGTGGGAAAATCGCCCACGAAATAACATATTAATTGAACGAAATGATATTATCTTATAGAGACGTCGTTATTTGACAAGTATAAGAAAGTTTCGTGCAGAAGGGAGAAAAATCTATTATTTAGATGAAACATGGGTGAATGCAGGTTACACAAAAGCAAAAATATGGAAAGATACAACGTTACTTAATCCAAGGCAAGCATTTGTTGAAGGTCTTTCTACTGGTTTAAAATCCATCTGGCAAAGGAAAGCGACTAATTGTGCTTCACATTGGCAGCAAAACTGGTTTTACGAATGGTGGTTTGTTATTATTTGAATCCAATAAAACTGCAGATTACCATGAAGATATGAATAGTGAGGTGTTCATCACATGGATGCAAAATATATTACCTTCTCTTGAGCCCAATAGTGTTATAGTAATGGATAATGCGCCTTATCATTCACTAAAACAGAAAAGTCACCTACTTTATCATGGAAAAAGGAGGCACTCATTGAATGGCTTTTAACCAAAGGAATTTTAGCTGATAATTCTATGCTAAAGATTGAATTGTTTGAGTTTGTAAAAAATTACACATCCGGTTTCATATGTGGTCGATGAAATAGCTGGAGAACGTGGCCGTACAGTCTTACGTTTACCTCCATATCACTGTAATCTTAACCCCATTGAACTTATATGGGCTCAAGTCAAGCATGATGTTGCGGCCAATAATAAGACATTTAAATTGGACAAAGTAAGAAATTTATTATTAGAAGGATTAGACATGGTTGATGCTGACGCATGGAAAAATAGCATTCATCATGTTATAACAGAAGAAAACAAAATGTATGATTTAGATAATATTGATAATATTCAATATATATATATTCATGAACAATAGGCAACATAATGAACTGTGGTTTGTTAAATTTAGTTGTGTGATGTTCTTGATTTAGATTCGTGTGTGTTAGATATATTTTTTTTATACTTATAAATTGTATAGTTTGGTAAATATAGTGAATAAAATGTAAACCAAATATAATTATATAATAATGTTTACCATATACATTCATGAGATTGTAAGTTGTTTCAGGTCCTCAGAAATTGTTCGACGTCCTGGGTCTCAAGTTACTACCAGATATTGTGATAATCGCGGAATATTAATGAAATTTCTAAGTAGGAAATTATTATATAATTTTTTTAATGTAATTATGTAAGTGTAGGTAAAAGATTTAATGTATATTTTATGCTAATAAAAGAGGGTTTTACACTCGATTGTGTTCAGACATTTATGAAAAAAATTGTTTTTACTGAACACACAGTTTCCCATGAAAGCAATTTCTCTTTTTATTTATTCTTATTTACATTGAAATCTGAAACTGTAGTCAAACCATATTTCTGCTAAAAGCAAAAGAATCATTGTACGATAGTAACAATTTATCCCATACATAAGCAAAAATGTAAGTATTAATCAGAAATAACTTGAAATAAGGAAATGAACACATGTTTAACCAAATACTGAAACTGGAAAAATGCTTACATTTTACCTATCTTTTGGTGCAAAATTGCTATTTTATCCTTTTTAATATGTACTTACTTTTGTAAAATGAAAATATTTTTAATATAAAAATTTTTATCCAAATTATGTGAAATGATGTGCAAGTAAATGAATTTCCTTATTGCTCTCTCATTATAGATACTATTAAAATAACTGTATTTTGTAAAATGCTATATTTTTTAAGCTAAACGATACACAAATACTATGATAATTATAATACACTGTCACCATCAATCCTTTAAATTTATTAGTTTCACATTTACACAAAAGTTTTGTTCTCTAATAAAATAAGAAAGATGTAAATATTTATCCTGTCGTAATTTTAACATATTCTCACTGTATTTACGCACAAATTTATTGTAGATGCAACACCTTCAAACAATAAATAACAGATTATAAGATATTGATTGAAATATTTTATATAAGTTTAATACCTTGCATTGGTATATATATGACGCTTCTTGCTTGAATAAAACTTTTAAAGTATAAGCTTTCTTAATAATAAATATGTTAATAAACAAACGTCAAAAATAATCTTTTGTATAAGTTAGTAGGTACATAACCTCACATACAAATTATCTATTTTTTTGAAATTCCTGTGTAAATTATACTCAGATTGCCGCGCCATCTGGTCCTTTCTTAAATAGAATGCATTAGGCAGACAAAATACAAATTTTGTTAAAATTTGGAAGTTGCACCATTAAACAAGTCGCAGAAGAATTTCTTGAAAAATATTAAAATTGACGTACAAAATATAAAAATGATTCCTTTGAACAAATCTACAGTACTACAAGTTAAGAAAGATGTGAAAATGAAGGCAGTATATGATGCAAACGAGGAACTGGTATTAAAATATCAGCTGATGCAGATCACAATTTGTTCGAATATTTGAGAGAAAATAAAAAGAATGATAAAGTAAATTCATAGATCTCGTATAAGATTTACTATATATAGAGATATAATAGAGATGGATTTTAGGTACCTTAGTTAGGCAAAATATAAACATGAATTTTATGACCAATTATACAAATTATATCAAAGAATTGTTTTCGTAACCATCGAAACATCATTCAAAATTAAACAGAGTTGCAATGTTACTTAATACGTTTGAACTGAAAATTCAGTTATAAACCGTTAGGTATATATCGTTGTTGTATACCGCTGTTTAATAAAAATTACAAAATATATATTTTTTAAATAGATAGTTGCATTTAATTACCACGATTTTTAATATTTTGTTGAATATTGTCTTCTTTATAACCCTATCTGTCTTGACATTATTAACTTCAAATAATCTAATATATGCCAACGCTGTTGAGTGGTAATCGCGTTTCATTAGTTACAAACTCATGTACATCCAAATCACGAAAGATGATCCCTGCGTCATCAATAATCATTGTATGATTCAAATCAGTACTTCGGCGTCATATTAAATACTGTAAATTGCAAAATGAATATGGATTGTAACTTCGTTTCCGGGCCAAATATATTTGACACAATCGGTCGAATTTGTAGGTTATATGAACATATATAATCGAATTACATCAACGCTATCGAAAGAGTCTCCGCCTGGCGGTATTTTTGCAGACCACGCAAGTGCTGTCGTCATTTTTGCGGAAGGTCAGGGATCGCGTTCCAAACAACCGGCATTTAAATTTTTTTCATGTATTGTATTTGGAACGCGTTGCAAATTTGAAGTGAAAAGTTGTTATTTATAAGTTAATTTTAATTGTTATTGCATGTAAGTATGAACGACGTTGTTTAAAACTGATATTAATAATATTAATTGTTTTATAGCACGGCTATACTTGAGTAACTAAAGTACAAAAGTGAGGTTAGATAGATATACATAATGGTGATGTGTTTTGCTCTTACTTGCAAGCATTAAGTGAAAAAAAGGGATGCACTATTTTTACTTTTCCTACAGAAAAGGCAGAATTATCGAGGTGGAAAAAGCTTTTTTGCAGTCATTGCTAATATTTTTTTTCAAATAAAAAACACCATTGCCAAATATTTTGTTTTTAATAACTATAATATGTATATTGATATTTTGCTTACATACTTACCAAGTAACAAATGATATTAATATAGGAAGATTAATTAAAAATCGTTTTACCAAGAGTGACTATACGTTTCAAATGGCGCTTTAAATTTGTTTGGAACGTAGACCCTGACCTACCGTACAGAAAATGGCGATTTGACGTCACGCTTGCGTGGTCTATTGACTTGTCAAAAAAACGAATTGTGTGAGTAGTGATTTGTTTACTGGTTGAAATTACCTGGAATAATAAGATTAAACAATATATAATGTCTTCTAAAAGTAAAATGTACTGTTGTGTATCCCAGTGCCGTAGTTATAAAAGTAAAAATATTTCGCTGCATTACGTTCCCAAAAAACATATGTTATGTAAACAGTGGGCACACGTGTTAAAAATAGGAAAAGCAGTGACAAAATACATGCAAGTTTGTAGTCTACATTTTAAAAAAACAGATTATCACCCAGGTAAAAGTATTTGAGACTTCTGTTATATATCTTCAGTGTAATATATTTTGGTATGCATAGGCAGGTACACCATTAAAAAGGAAGAGGTATTTGAAGAAAAATGCTGTTCCGTCTTTAAATTTGCCAATCAGAAGACATGATGTAGTACATCTACCAGATAATGGAAGGCAACACAGATATGAGAAACGAGATAAAAGGTGAAATCAAAGAACTTCTTTTTTACATATTTTCATTTCAAGTATTAATATTCCAGAATATCTGTGTTAGAGGATAGCTGTGGTTTGCCTTGGGAAGAGGAAAGTACCTGTGCTTTATCTGAGGAAGAGGAGATGGCAGCTTCAAGCAAAATGGATGTGGTACATTTGATAGGAGAGCATAATTATTCGAGTACATACGAAACCAAAAGCACACAAGCAGACTTTATTTCTGTGCATACATGTACCATTAAGGATATATTAAATACTGATAGTAAATTATCAACTTTTACTGGAATTACCATGGATCGATATTCCACAATTATATTATGCGCAGAAAATATTTTAAAGGAACAAAATATTAGTGATCCAAACATGGTTGAAAAAATTTTATTAGTTCTAATAAAATTAAAACAAAATTATTCCTATAAGTCTTTGGCAGTTTTATTTAATAAAAGTGATACAACAATCAGAAGATATTTTCAAGATACAATTTTTTTATTAAGTAAATTGCTGAAATGCACATTATATTGGCCAAGTAAGGAAGAAAATATGTCAAGCATGCCAAAATGTTTTGATAAATTTCAACATACAGTTGCTGTGTTCGACTGCACTGAAATACCAGTAGAAAAAACAAACTGTCTTAAATGCCGTATCAGGACTTATTCATATTACAAAAAAATGCACACAGTTAAAATATTACTTGGTGTTACTCCTAGTGGTTCCACTAGTTACGTGAGTGCTGTATATGGCGGAAGGGCTTCTGATAAGCAAATTTTCATAAATGAAAATGTCCTAAGAAAATGTATACCATTTGTTGATGCAATTATGGTTGACAAAGGTTTCCACATAGACGATGAATGTATGAAGCATAGTATTAAATTGATTAGACCTCCATTTCTGAGGAATAACGTACAGTTTTCTTCTGCAGATGCTGAAGATACAGCTACTATTGCAAGAGCTAGAGTCCATGTGGAACGAACCATTCAAAGGATAAAAGCATTCTGTATTCTTTCCCAAAAATTAGAATGGGATATTTTGGCGTGTATCGATGACATTGTAATAGTTGTTTGTAGTCTAGTGAATTTATCAAAGCCAATTTTAAGCCATGATAAATTTATTTAATTTATAATATTGTATCTATATTTAGTTTAGAACTACTTTGGATTATTTTTTCTATTAAGATTATATTTAAATAAAACAACAATTACACATGTATAAGATTTATGTATTTTCACAAATAAAATGTAACATGTTATTAAAATAAACATTTTTTTAATTTTTCAAGTAAGTTGAAGCTGTATGTTGGACAGTACTTAACTTTTATGTTGACTAAAGAATTATCAAATGACGCATAAATTACAAAGTGGCAAGTTTCGATATGAAGAAGAGCCATACCAAATTGCACTTGTGCATAATAATGTTTTTCTTTCAAAGATACACCATTTTCGTCTATTTTTAAAAAATCACACCTAGTAATCAATTCTGTTGCAGATACATCCTTCCCTAAAACAAAACAACTTTCATTAATAGTACAGTATACAGGTATATATTTTCTGTACCTGGAAATGGACATTTTACTTCCAGTAATTCATATTTTCCTTCACTTAAAATGATGCCATCTGCAGAATAACCTGCCCAACAGTTATCTTGTGGTATTAGGAATCCTACTTCTAACACGTCTAACTTAAAGATTCGGCTAAATAATGCACGAGCATTTGGTTCATGTTTTTGTCCATGCTCTACATACTTATTAGTAAATGATTTTGGCCAGAAATACTTTTTACTTTTACTTTCCCAATCACCTCTTGAATATGTATATATCTCATAACAACGCGATCCTGTTATTTGAAACTGTCTTTCTTTCCTGCATTGTACTTTTATATTTGATTCATAAAATGATGTGAATCTGTCATCAGTTTCGATAATTCTTTTATATGTATTCTCACAGCAGGCATGCAGAAAACATGTTGCAATTAAAGATATTTCCAATCCAATTAAAGATCTATTGCTGTTTTCAAAAATTGCTTTTAACTTATGATTCCTAAAACGATAAACTGTTACTTATATAATGCATAAATACTCACTTCTAGCATACCTGTTTCCAAGTAATTCTTCAATACAATCATTAGATTTGCGTTGCCTATTTTTTAATCTAAAAAGCATCGATTCCTGGGAACCTATAATATAAATAATTAATGCAAACGGCTATACTTAAAATATTTCTTTTTACAATTTAGAAGTAATTGCAAATTTGTTTCTTCCGTCTTTGGCAATACTACATATTTAGCAACTCTATTTTTGACATGGCAAAATTCGGTAACAGGTATCACCTGTTTATACTCAGCTTGTATATCTTTACTTGCATATTTTCCCCATTCTTGCTCTAATTCAGTTTTTGTTTCTAATTCGTGCCTGCAATAAAATGCATTTTTAAAATAATTTATTTATTCTTGATAGTCTACAGTTAAGTACCTACTATACATACTTGTTAGCATATAATAACACAGCAACAATATGTTTGCAAAAGCCGCCCGCACTTGCTTTACAAGTGCAAAAGCAATCCCAAACTTTGTTATCTTCTATCTTTATAGTAATCATGTGTGGTTCAGAATGTATTTGCGAAGTTTTCAAACAGTATCCTATTATACTTGAATTTAAAAAACCGCACAAAACAATATGTCCAGCTTTAATAACAGCTTCTCCTTCTTCCAAAGGCCTTCTTCTATCACCCCCATATACAAACATATCACTAATTTGTTTAGACAAGTTAATATACATATTGCAGTGGAATGTGCTTTTAATTGCTTATTATTTTTTTTATTCACACTACAACTTATGCTTCCGGCTGTTCAGTCTAGTAGATTCCTCGAGCTCACATCTCACGGGTCGCTCTTCTCAGATGAGGGCCAGGTTATGTTAGAAGTAAAACAATAAATGTTAATAAAAGACTCAGTTAACTAATTTACAATTTTTAATTTACAAAAGAAAGAAAAAAAAAATCCCTTTACCGAATGTATAGGGAGCTAAAGCCAAATTAACAGTAGCATAAGGAGGAAAGACTCTTTATAAATGATGACTCGCACAAAGAGAAAAACCCCCTGTGACTCTCGAACAAACATAAAATTAATAAATAATGGAGAAATTTGTCAAGTTTGACCTCTACTTTAACCCCTACAATTTCAAATGTCAAGAACAACAAAGTTATTGAAACCGCGTAAATTGGCTTACAGTCATGCGCAAATAAAACACGACAAAATTCAACCCACAACTAAAAAAAATCCAACCTGAATTTAAAACGTTCTAGAATATTATCTTGAAGAAAAACTCCACTAAAAAAGAAACATGACAATTTTCTCTAATACTCATATACTACTTTAAATATCAAAATTATCACAAATTATACACAAAATTATTATTATAAGCAAAATAATCGTAGTATCAATTATATAAATTAAATATTTTTATCGAACTTACATAGATCTATGCACTGATAACACAAAAAACTACATGAGAGATATCATACTTATTTCACAACGAGATCACCAACTCTCGTAAAAATCGAAATAACATTACATGCACATAAATAAATGCATAAACAAAATTAAAAACCCGAATTTACTTAAAACAGAGAATAAAAAATGAACTTCTTATCCTCTACCACCGGTCACTTTGGAAGTCTTGATATCTCTAACAAAATTTACCGCGAAAAATTCCTACATCTAATTCAATAGTACCACAACTGTCCGCATCCATACGTTTAAACTAATAAACATACAGAGTCAGTCAAAAATATAATTACAAATATAATAAATATTAATAAAATTCAACTGTTGTACATAATTTAAATCTTCCATCTTTTTCTCTTTTTCTGGATAGAAAAATCCACTACACGATCCCCAAAATTTATCCGAGAACAAAGTCAGAACATTCCTAATCTTTTTTCAAGGATAAATTTCAGCACTAACACTTGAGACAGTGTCGCACCCTGTCTTAGTTCCCCGCACTAACATGTTGCATTGTTGTTGAACAGGATCATCCTCGTTCTGATGCTGTAGTGTGATAAACGGATGCAATGCACTGATATGATAGCGTCCTTTTTTCTTACGTCCATCCATAGAGTACAGCTCATACGTCACATTATTAAAACATCTCGAAATACGATAAGGTCCTGTATATGGCAGATCAAGCTTCTGACATTTGCCTTGATCTCTTCTGCCTAAACGATAGCTTTTTACTATTACCACATCTCCAACCTCAAATCTTGTTCTCGTGGTAATCTGTTCATTTTGTTTATTTATGTATTTCTGTGCATTTATTGTAATTCTTTGAGCAACTTGGTTTTTTAATTGTACCAGGTTGTCAACCCCTTCTGTTTGTGTATTCCAGGGTCTGGCAGGTTTCGTCCCATACATCACAGTCGCAGGACATTCCAGTGTCACAGTATTGGGTGTGTTGTTGATGTTATCTTCAACATCCTGGATATGAGCAACCCATCCTGCATGGTTTTCGTAGGTTTTGATCCTTAGAAACTTTATTATTTCCTGGATATATCTCTCACATGGATTCCCGCATGGATGACGTATGGAAGAGAAAGAAATTTCAACATTACGATCATTTAAAGCAGTCTTAAATCTATCATTATTAAAATACGAAGCATTATCAGCTAATATTCTATGCATTTTCCCTTGATGCATAATCCATGAATCAATACACTGTATAGAGGTATCTGTGTTATATTGCGAAGTGGGAAATAATTTAACGAATTTTGAAAACACATCTACCATTACTAAAATATTTTTATACTCAAATTCTCCTGGAATAAGATTCCCTAAATAATCTATAGCTACCAATTCTAATTTTTCATGAGTAATTATACTCTTTACCTCATACTGGCAGGTTCGATTTTTGTGTTTACCTAATCGGCAAGTAATGCAGTTTCTGACTACATCTTTAGCGATTATCCTATCTTTCTTAGCATAGAAAGCCTCCCTAAATACCAGCCATACTTTATATCCCCCAATATGTCCCAAACTTTCATGAATTTGCAACATCGTTTGCCTTGCATACACATCATTTACAGCAATATAACTCATTTCCCTAATCACTTTCATAATCAAACCCTCTTTCATAATAAAATTTTTATAATTATCTTTAGTACTTAATTGTTCCCTTATTACATCAAATCTTTCATCTCGCTGGACCTGAAGGATCATCTCAAATTCATAATTCTCCGTAGCATAGTGTCAATTATATTCATTCAACTCTACGTAATGAAATTTACTTTTACTGTTGTACATTCGTGACAACGCATCGGCAGAAACATTTAGAACGCCTTTAATATGCTTTATTTCAAAAGTATACTCTGACAACAATAGTGACCATCGATACACTCTATTATTTTTAAAACGTGTATTCAAAAGTGATGTCAAGGCAGCATGATCTGTCTCTACAACAAAGCTTTTCCCCAATAAATAATATCTGAGCTTTTGAATCGCGTGTACCACAGCCAACATTTCTTTTTCACTAATGGTATATTTAACCTCATAGCTTTTCAAAATACGAGAGATAAAACATATCGGTTGTTCTATCCCTTCGTCATTTATTTGAATTAAAACTCCGCTTATAGCGACATCACTAGCATCCACTCTTAAAATAAACTGTTTATTAAAATCTGGTAATATTAATACTAATTGATTATAAAACTCTTTCTTTAACTCCTCAAATGCATTCATTCTTAATTCTGTCCATTTAAACTTTTCATTCTTTTTAAGCATTTCATACAGAGGAACACTAATACGTGCCAGGTATGGTACAAAACGTTTATAATAGTTAACCATGCCTAAAAATCCTCTAAGCATTCTAATATTCTTAGGTAGAGGATACTTCTTTATGAGTTCCAATCTACTCTCATCTACACTTATAAATTTAGTACTAATATTGTATCCCAAAAATGTAATTTCTTTCTTATAAAATTCACATTTACTCAAATTTACCTTTAACCCTTCTCTTGCTAACACCTCCATGATTTTCTCCAAATGTTGTGAGTGTTCCTGCTCATCTCTGCTGTATATTAAAATATCGTCCACATAGTGAACCACAAACTCTTCATATGGTTCAAGAATTTGTTGCATCGCTCTAATTAAAGCTGCTGCCGAACTGCTCAACCCATATGGTACAGTCCTGAATTGATATACTCGTCCATCTACCATAAATCCACAATATTTTCTGGACTCCTTTTCTAATGGAACCAACCAAAAAGCACTTTTTAAGTCCAATTTACTATATATTCTTGCATTGTAACATTTCGCCAATAATGGTTCTATCGTAATAGGCGTCTCGAACTGAGGCTTTGTTCTTTCGTTCAGTCGACGTGCATCTAGACATAATCGAATGTCTCCTGTTTTCTTTTTTACAACTACTAATGGATTAACATAACGCGTTTTACCTCTTTCAATAACACCATCTCTCAGCATCCTTTTTATTTCTTCATTTACTTGTGACTGAATATTTTTAGGAATGGGATAATTTTTCACCTTAAATGGTCTCGTCTCATCTACCTCTAAAGAATGTTGGTAATTTCTGGCAATACTAGGAAATTTATTTACTAAATCTATATTCTTTTTGATTAAACTTTTTACTTCTTCTTCCTTATCCTCTTTGCAATCCAATTTCATCAAATCGATATCTTCAGGGAACTCCACTTCTCCATTTTCTTCCTTACCCATATCTTCCATCATCATTACTTCCTTTTCTTTAAAATCCTCTTCTTCTATATTATTAATAATCTTTTCACCATCCTCTTCACACTCCTTAATCCATTCGACTTTCGTATTATTAATTACTATATCCCTTTTTTGTATATCTATTATTGCATTAATTTTATCTAATAAATCTACTCCCAGTATTCCATCCCTTCCTAATCCTTTTAATACTATAAATTCTCCCATGAACTTATTATCATCTATCATAAATTCAACAATAAAAACTTTATTCACTACTGTTAAAATTTTCTTTGTAGCAGTCACTATTGTAATTTTACTCGTGGGCATATATTTCCCCACATTATTTTTAATCAAACATTCAATCACATTCTCATCTAAAAATGACGTTTCACTTCCTGAATCAATTAAACAACTTAATTCTTTATCATTTATCCTAATTTTTATATGAGGTAAAACCGTGTTTATTGCGTATTTCGACTGTTCATACAATGCATTACATTCATTCCTTTTGGTTGGTCTTTCTAAAAATCCTTACTACTTGCTAATTCTAATTTACCCTGTTTATCTTGTGTTTCTAAATTAAAATTACACCTAGTATCTTTAGGACGTGTCCCTGTATAATTTTTAACTTCTGATGAATTTTCCCTTCTTATATCTTTATTATTATTATCGTCTATTCTACCTGGTGAAGCCATTCTATTATTTCTATTGCCATAATTATTTACTCGTTGAGGACTTGCATATTTATTATTATTGTTATTTTCTATTCTAGAATATGGAGTTCTATTAACATTTCTATCTATATAATTACTCTGATATCTTTTGCCATATTCCATATCATCTAATCTTTTCAAAAGTTCAATAAACTGTTGCATGTCACTTATATTTTGAATGGCTACTGCCTGACTAATTTGTGCATCAAAATGTGTACTTAATTGACATATTAGATCTCTATCATTAATTTTAGGTTGCAGATATTTTAAAATTGAGTGTCTCCTCATAACATACGACGCTCGTGACTCATTACTATTATTATTATATCTACCAACTAATAAATCATTTCTTACCCTCGTTTGTCTTGTTGTTCCCCAGAATTGACTGGTAAATCTGACCTCGAACTCCTCCATCGTCTTCACCTCATCCGAGATCATGTCCCACCAGGTCATCGCATCGTCCTTGAGGCAGTTCCCTATCTTTTGGAGCTTCTTTTGGTCCCCCGGCACATCTTCTAGACTTTCTTTTAATTTTTTCAGAAAACCCATGGGATTTGTATTTGCCATACCATAAAATTTCGGCATTGGTTCATTTTGTACTGGTACAGGGATGAACACAGGCACACTCGCTTCACTCTTCTCTTTTCTCACTTGTTCAATTTGTTTCTGCATATACGTCATTTTCTGTTCCTGCCATTCTCTTTTCTCCTTTTCTTCTAAGAATTGATCTACGCTAACAGTGTTTTGTGGTGTGCTTCGTTCGTTTATTAACGGAAGTGACTCATCTATTATAATTTCTTTATCTGTTTGTTTACTGCTATTTATTGGTACCATTTGATCCACTATCTCGTCCAATTTTCTCTCTATATCCTCCTGTCGTTGTTTTATTTCATTGTGATTTTGTTGTATCATCCGTTCCATCTCCTTATGTTTTTGTTGCATCATATTCATTATCATTTGTGTCATTGTTTGCATCATGTCCATTATCTTTTTACTGTTACCACCTTCCTGCCCTGCTTCATGTATGGGATTTAGATTAAGGTTACTTATACCTGCACTCGCACCTTCTAACGACTCTTGACTGCCAATTAGTGGTGGCTGTCTCCAATCATTTACATTCGAAATACCATCCATTTTGCTTGTAATTACTTTCTATTTCTTCAATATAACTCTTTTAATTTTGTTATATTCACTTCACACTTTGTACTCTCCAAATTTATAAATTAGCGTGTATTTCCAAATTATTTGCTTATAATTTCATTAATAATTCCTTTTCTCATTCGCCCCACGTTGGGCGCCAAAATTATGCAGTGGAATGTGCTTTTAATTGCTTATTAATTTTTTTATTCACACTACAACTTATGCTTCAGGCTGTTCAGTCTAGTAGATTCCTCGAGCTCACATCTCACGGGTCGCTCTTCTCAGATGAGGGCCAGGTTATGTTAGAAGTAAAACAATAAATGTTAATAAAAGACTCAGTTAACTAATTTACAATTTTTAATTTACAAAAGAAAGAAAAAAAAAATCCCTTTACCGAATGTATAGGGAGCTAAAGCCAAATTAACAGTAGCATAAGGAGGAAAGACTTTTTATAAATGATGACTCGCACAAAGAGAAAAACCCCCTGTGACTCTCGAACAAACATAAAATTAATAAATAATGCAGAAATTTGTCAAGTTTGACCTCTACTTTAACCCCTACAATTTCAAATGTCAAGAACAACAAAGTTATTGAAACCGCGTAAATTGGCTTACAGTCATGCGCAAATAAAACACGACAAAATTCAACCCACAACTAAAAAAAATCCAACCTGAATTTAAAACGTTCTAGAATATTATCTTGAAGAAAAACTCCACTAAAAAAGAAACATGACAATTTTCTCTAATACTCATATACTACTTTAAATATCAATATCAAATCTCACTTGCAGTAAATTCCAAATGTTAACTATATATACAGAAAGTATAGAAATGAAAAAGCAATGTCCGTCATCGAGGGAATGCCGCACATTGAAAAGTTCCAACTAGAACGAAACGTCGTCTGTGCGTTTCCTCCCGGTGATAGACTTGTTTTTTCAGTATTTCTTAATTCTTAATTAACCTAATCACCAGGAAGTTCGTTGTCGCGAAAGGGTGTGTTCTGCATACTAGTACAAACTTAGTTTGTCGGACTGTAGTTTCGAACACATTAAATAAGTCGACATTTACATGTAAGAATGTGATTTAATATTCATTAATTCTCACTTGCAGTAAATTCCAAATGTTAACTATATATACAGAAAGTATAGAAATGAAAAAGCAATGTCCGTCATCGAGGGAATGCCGCACATTGAAAAGTTCCAACTAGAACGAAACGTCGTCTGTGCGTTTCCTCCCGGTGATAGACTTGTTTTTTCAGTATTTCTTAATTCTTAATTAACCTAATCACCAGGAAGTTCATTGTCGCGAAAGGGTGTGTTCTGCATACTAGTACAAACTTAGTTTGTCGGACTGTAGTTTCGAACACATTAAATAAGTCGACATTTACTTGTAAGAATGTGATTTAATATCATTAATTCTCACTTGCAGTAAATTCCAAATGTTAACTATATATACAGAAAGTATAGAAATGAAAAAGCAATGTCCGTCATCGAGGGAATGCCGCGCATTGAAAAGTTCCAACTAGAACGAAACGTCGTCTGTGCGTTTCCTCCCGGTGATAGACTTGTTTTTTCAGTATTTCTTAATTCTTAATCAAAATTATCACAAATTATACACAAAATTATTATTATAAGCAAAATAATCGTAGTATCAATTATATAAATTAAATATTTTTATCGAACTTACATAGATCTATGCACTGATAACACAAAAAACTACATGAGAGATATCATACTTATTTCACAACGAGATCACCAACTCTCGTAAAAATCGAAATAACATTACATGCACATAAATAAATGCATAAACAAAATTAAAAACCCGAATTTACTTAAAACAGAGAATAAAAAATGAACTTCTTATCCTCTACCACCGGTCACTTTGGAAGTCTTGATATCTCTAACAAAATTTACCGCGAAAAATTCCTACATCTAATTCAATAGTACCACAACTGTCCGCATCCATACGTTTAAACTAATAAACATACAGAGTCAGTCAAAAATATAATTACAAATATAATAAATATTAATAAAATTCAACTGTTGTACATAATTTAAATCTTCCATCTTTTTCTCTTTTTCTGGATAGAAAAATCCACTACAATATGTAATCATTTAACAAAATTGCCTTATTATTTGTTTAATAATAAAATTATTATGAGTATATATACAAAAAAAAGGAAATGTAAAAAATATTTAGAAGATAGTATAATAGTCGATATTAGAATAAATTTGCAAAATAATAATAATAATAATAATAATCCATGCCTTAGCATCCCCCAACAGCTTGCGCCAATTACAGGGGGCATCGGCTGGCCATGAGTTATTATTACGCCTGCGGCTGTAGACCGACTTAAGATGTTACCTTTCCGCATTTGCCGTGGAATTTGGGAAACTACAGAAAACCAAACTCAGAAAGGAAGCACCGGGGTTCGAACCCGGTACTGCCGGACTACGAGGCAAGTGTGCAAGCCACCAAGCCAGTTTCTGGTTCTAAAATGGGATTCATCGTGCAATTGTTCTGCTCGACTTTGAGATTTGCTAAAGAGGTTAATAAATATTTTGTAATATTGTAACAACTATCACAAAGTATAACTGAGTTATTGAAATGTTCATTTTCTTAGCTTCTTTTTATTGCCGATCCATTCAAAATTGTTTGGTCATGTGTAGATCCTGGCCATCTGGCTACGATGTCACAAATTCTTAATTGAGAATCTCCTATTACCTGAATATTCCATGATAAATATCCTTTTCTGTTTCGGTACAGCTCAGCATTATTACCACTAGGAGATTGTTTTCTCATGTGAGTGCAATCAATTCTACTTAGTACATTAGGAAATCTAGCTACTTGATAAAATCTGTTTCTGTAATTTTTCTACCTTTAACATATTTAGATAAAAATTGTGGCCACAATCTGGCAATTGCATGTGTAACATTTTGTATGATTATTTGTATTAATATCATTGTATTTGTTGCATAAAAAATCAGTTACTAAAAGTATAAACTAACAATACATAAACAACTAATCAGCTGTATACTAATACTTGATACTTTTACTGCCAACACAAGAAAATTTGATATATTTGGCGTGAACTAAAAACGACGTGTAGCACGTACGTTGGCTTAATCTTGGGTTATAATATAGATTAAGTAAAAACAGTTTTTTTATCTACGGTCATATAGGAAGTATTGTTAATCAATAATCACTATATCTTCACTGCTGCTTGAATCATCAATGTTAATTATAAAGCCATTGATTTCACAATGTAAATGTATTTTCTCTATCATACCATTTTTTTATAATACTTTCCGTGTGTATAACACAATTTTTCCAAATTTCTTCCTTACACTGCTCTAGTGATTAAAAATCAATTTCAAAAAATATGTATTTATAAAATGAAAATAAATAACAATTCCATCAAATATCAACGAATGTATGTTGTCAAATGTCAACGAGTAACGACAGAAATCAGAACTACTAAGCGGAAATGTGTGTATTTATCACGGAGTAGGTAATAATCCCGTCTTTGTCTTACTCAAATAAATTGTTTGAGCCGTATGTCTTTGCTAGAAAACACATACTTTCGTTCAAGCTATCCTTGTCATACAAGTAGTTACTGTTTGTTATTCGGATGTCGAGATTATTCTTTGAATGTCGTTGATAGAACTATAGATCAATGACGCAGGGATCATCTTTCGTGATTTGGAGACTAAGGTACCTAAAATGCAAGGATTGTAAAAAGCGTTCAAATAAGCTTTGCCTCTAGTAGGCCATTCCTTTAAAAACGTATGATTATTAATAATTTAAATTTGCATTAGTTGTCAATTAATAATAATTATTTTGACATTTGTCATTTCAATCAAATATCTCATCTCATAACCAACAAAATTCCTATTAAAATTAGTAACAAGCTAAGACATAATCATAATTTCCAAGGGCTACTTTGAGGAAAATTTATTTGAATTCTTTGTATAAGAACATAGGATAGCCAGATCCCTATACCGGCAGTGTTGTTCGCATCGAGCCGTGACTCCGCCTCCTGTGACGTCACAAACGGACCAGTCGCACCGATAAATAGTTGAGGTTTTGGGTTGCTTGAGTTAAAGTAAAGTGTTTTAATTTAATTCTTTAATTGTTTCGACCTTTGCTTGATGTAAATCCATATCACTAATAAATAAAACACACATAAGATGTTTTAGATTTACACTTTATTAATAAAATAACGACAGCTGTTTCGCTATCACAGTAGCTTCTTCAAATTCAACTTAAGACTAAAGATACATACAAGATACAGCGTTAATCAGGTAGTTGACCCAAGTTAAAATTCTAGGAACTATTACATTTATATTTCGCTTTTCGAAAACTATACCATGTGCTACTTGTATGAGGTTTAAGTATAAAAATATAGTATAAGCAACTAAGAAACAATATTTCAATGGGTGAACAGATTTAACAGTGGGGATGAATTCAAGTCTAATTTATCGTTTAGTAACATTTCTGAGTTTTTAAGTTTATTAATTTCTAAAGATTCTAAACAGTTTAGTTTTCTACCTTTATTTTCTACATGTATGGTTTCGAATTGTAAATTAAATTCGTGCTCATTCTCTATAAAATGATTAGAGTAGGTTGAGTCAGTTTTCTTATTGATATAAGAATGATAGTGGTCTTGGATTCGTTTTTTAAACGTTCTACCTGTCTGTCCAATATATGTTTTGGTACATGATCCGCATGATAACTTATAGACTCCTGATTTATTGTCTTTGGTAGTTTTTTCTTTATTATTTTTAATATATTTGGCTAGATTATTATTAGTTTTATAAGCAATATTAATGTTTTCTTTTTTAAGGAATTTTGATAATTTAAGTTGCTGTTGACCTATGTAAGCAACTTAAATTATCAAAATTCCTTAAAAAAGAAAACATTAATATTGCTTATAAAACTAATAATAATCTAGCCAAATATATTAAAAATAATAAAGAAAAAACTACCAAAGACAATAAATCAGGAGTCTATAAGTTATCATGCGGATCATGTACCAAAACATATATTGGACAGACAGGTAGAACGTTTTAAAAACGAATCCAAGACCACTATCATTCTTATATCAATAAGAAAACTGACTCAACCTACTCTAATCATTTAATAGAGAATGAGCACGAATTTAATTTACAATTCGAAACCATACATGTAGAAAATAAAGGTAGAAAACTAAACTGTTTAGAATCTTTAGAAATTAATAAATTTAAAAACGCAGAAATGTTACTAAACGATAAATTAGACTTGAATTCATCCCCACTGTTAAATCTGTTCACCCATTGAAATATTGTTTCTTAGTTGCTTATACTATATTTTTATACTTAAACCTCACACAAGTAGCTCATGGTATAGTTTTCAAAAAGCAAAATATAAATGTAATAGTTCCTAGAATTTTAACTTGGGTCAACTACCTGATTAACGCTGTATCTTGTATGTATCTTTAGTCTTAAGTTGAATTTGAAGAAGCTACTGTGTTAGCGAAACAGATGTCGTTATTTTATTAACAAAGTGTAAATCTAAAACATCTTATGTGTGTTTTATTTATTAGTGTTTTAATTTAGTTTTGGCCGTTACCCTTTGTAAATTAGCGACTGAAATGCCGGGACGTCGTTGTGCGGTAGTTGGCTGTAATAACAGTCGTATTTCTACGAAAATTTCCAATAGAGAAATCGTTTATCACAACTTTCCAAAGGCGACAAACTTCGTATCCGATACTGTCCGTAAAGAATGGATATGGCGCTGCAAACGAGCAGATAAGTGGAATCCAAATACTAGCCAAATTTGCTCAATCCACTTTAATGCAAACGATTATGAACGTGATATGCGGAACGAATTATTAGGTAATAAATGTATTTATACGTTATGAGATAAATTATTCTAATACATAGTAATTATTGCTAGGGTTACCTGTACGAAAACTGCATAAATACACTGCTGTGCCTAGTGTAAATCTTCCACAAATGTTCAAAGATATAAAGAAAGTTGCGACAAGAGGGGAAGCATATTTAAAAAGAAAAAAGGAAAATGAAAGGAAAGAAGAAGTAAATAGATTGATTGCCGAACAATCGATAGCTTCATGTCTAGCGGCAAGTGAGCTGTCAACAGCGTCTTCAACAGCAGAATTTAAAACCGATAAGCCTTTAACTGTACCAGCAGAAAATATATTATCTAAACAATATGCGGAGCTTCGTGAAAGTCACACTAAATTATCTACAGAGATGGAAATTATGAAACGCAAATAGAATTTGCAGAGAAAACAACTTTTATACTATAGAAGAAAGAACAAGCAAGATAAACCTGCACAAAAACAGGAAACGGTAAAAATACTGAGAAAACTCTTAACAGAAAATCAAATTTCTATTCTTCTAAACAAAAAGAAACGCGTTAATTGGACTACTGAAGAGATTGCAGTTGCTTTTACTATTCGTTACCTCAGCAATAAATGCTATATATTTTTGCGAACTGAACTTAATTTTCCGTTGCCAGCGTTGTCATCTTTGAGAAAGTGGGCATCAAAAATCAGAATAACGCCGGGAGTTTTAGAAGATGTACTAACTTTTCTAAAGGTAGCAGGAGTAAATATGTCTGCAAGAGAGAACACTGTAGTCATTTCTTTTGATGAAGTCAAAGTTAAAACCACTTTAGAGTATTGTGTTGGTGAAGATCAGGTGCTAGGTCCTTACAATTTAATGCAAGTCTGTATGGTTAGAAGCTTATTTTCTACTTGGAAACAGCCTATCTATCTAGACTTTGACAAAAAGATGACGAAGAATGTGTTAATGGATCTGATAACCCAATTGCATAAAATATCATATAACTGTGTTGCAATTGTAAGTGATTGCGGAAGCATTAATGTTGGTCTCTGGAAAGCGTTGTCCGTTGACATAAATAAGACCTATTTCGAGCATCCGCAAACCAACAAAAATGTTTATGTTTTCGCAGATGCTCCCCATTTACTGAAACTTCTCCGTAATTGGTTTTTGGACATAGGATTTATATTGAGAAGTGCTGGAAACAAAGAGATAAGAAAAGAACCTTTATAAAGTTTGATAGAATTAACCAATGTAGTAGTAAATTCCTGTTATAAAATTTCTGAAAAGCATATTACAGTTGAAAAGAGTAAAAGACAAAATGTAAGACTAGCGGCTGAATTGTTATCACATAAGACCGCCCAGGCATTATTACGATACAAACCAGGCCCTGATAAAAAACTTGCTGAAGATGTCGGAATGTTCATAGACAATATTAATTCTTGGTTTGATATTTTTAATAGCCATGTGAATAGATCTCCTGGCCCTGACCCTATGAAAGCCCCTTTTGGAATTTATTTACAGGACCAAGAACAACACTTAAATAAAGTTAGAGATTTAATATTTGACATGAGAGCTGAAGGAAAAAACACCTTGCAAATTTTTCAGAAAGGAATAATAATTTCTATAGAATCGTTGAAACTACTTTTACGAGATATGAAGACCGAATTTGAAGATGCACATACATTATATATGTACTCATAAACTTAATCAGGATTGTTTGGAGAATTTTTTCTTCCAGCTTAGATGTCGAGGGCCGAATTAACATCCATCTCCATTGGAAGTCATCAAAAGAATAAGAATGATTATTCTTGGGAAGAATCCTGGTATTTTAGAAGCACAGGTACATAAAATGTGTTTATTAATTCTTTACATATTCCTAGTATTATATAGGTACCTATCTATATAGCTATACTTTTTTTAAAGGTGAACACACAAGAAGCTGTTCCTGAAGAATATATAGTGGCCACAGTTTTAGAACAAGCGAAAGTTTCACTTGAATTACCGGAAGAGAAGTTTGACAGCAATGCAACTCAAAGTAGCAATGGAAGCTCGTTTTCATCATCAGGGATTTCAGAAATATCTGATGCAAAATCACCAGAAACAACGGACGATGCATTTGAGTACATTGCTGGTTTTATAACGAAGAAATTTAAAAACAGTCATCCCCAACTCGGCGATTATACTTATAAAATTAAAGCCGATCACGCCTACAATTTGCCCTCATGGGTACAACAGCTCTCTTTTGGTGGTCTTATTAAGCCCTCAACAGATTTCTTAAGTACCATTAAACAGTGGAACAAATATTTTGAGATATATCATGGCAATAATAAACTGCGGAAAGAAACACTGGTTGTTAAAAGACTAGCTTTAAAAATTAAAAAGCGAGAAAATTTGTGCTTTGTTATTATAAAATTATTTTGTAAATTAAGAACTGTTATCCGTATGAATTATTTAAATACAAAAAGAACCCTTGACAATGCTAAAAAATCGAGTAAACGTAAGCTTTCTACTAGTACACCGTCAGACACCCAACGAACACTAGCTAAAAAAATGCGAAAAACCACTACTTGATTCGTTTTTATTTAATTACTGCGTAATAAAATATTGCTTTTAATTGAAAAATATATATTTTTTTGCTTTGTATAGAGAAGCTCATCGGCTTTCTTTATTTATGTTTATGTACCTAATAAATGTGTTTATTTGAAGTTGGAAAAGTTTTTTTTTAAATTATAAACCAAAGTATAA
Organism: Melolontha melolontha; assembly: GCA_935421215.2. Classification (NCBI taxonomy): domain Eukaryota; kingdom Metazoa; phylum Arthropoda; class Insecta; order Coleoptera; family Scarabaeidae; genus Melolontha; species Melolontha melolontha. The sequence continues at coordinate 159,467,750 of OW285236.1, read as the reverse complement.
CCTTATGGCAATAAAAACGTGTATTATATTTATAACAGTACACTGACGGATATGTTATTTATTATCAAATGAAATATTATATACCATAATAATAGCACTAATATAACTCGATAATTAATTGTTGAAGTAGCTAAACACATTTTATAAGGTGCTTTACAGTAGTGAACGCGTTCAACATGGTCCGTTTGTGACGTCATGGCTCCCCACTACGCGGCGAAAATATTGCGGGATCGAGCAATCCTATGTTTTTATACAATCCTTGCCTAAAATGCATCTTTACAGGGGAACAACTATGAGAATCTATGAAAAATACCTGGGAAAACATTGTTGAAAAACCTAATTTTTTAAGAAGTCTCATTGATTCTGTACCTAGAAGGTTGGGGTAGTAATTGATGCAAATGGCGAATCAATTAAGTATTAGTTTATTTGTGTTTTCTAAATTGTATTAAAAAATTACTTGACATTTTGTCTTTTAAAAAAAGATTGCAATATTAGGAAATTTTAACAATTTTGACAAGTTAGGTTATACTAGATTTATGTGATCTTAACTGTACATTGCTAATACCTATAACTTAAGTGAAATTTGACAAGACAAATAAGCGCAGTGTACAATGCAACCCATATATTGCAAAAACGTTATTTGTATTTGAATTTTTCCATTTTTCATTTTTTTAATTTTATACGCCACCGACTTTCATTCAGTTAGGTGACATGTTATAAACTTCAATATTAAGATCATATTACAAAGCCAACATTTATTATTTGTCAAACTGTCTGAGTTTGTAGGGGCCGCAACTGTACATGTCATGTTTTGGTTGTGTAAATCTGCTTTTACTTATGACATTACTTAAATAATATTTAATGTCATAAGAATTGTCAAATAATAATATAATAAGAGACATTTTGTGTTCGTATTATTTAAAAATGCAACTTAATCATATTCAAAAAGGCATAGCTATTTCTAAGTTGCAAAACAGTATTCGTATCAGAACAATAGCAGCGCAATTAAGAATAAGTAGTAAGACAGTTTTTAATTTAAAAAAAATGAAATGAAACAGGATCTGGTGACAGACGACTTGGTTCTGGGAGAAAAAGAGCTACTAGGATCGAAAATAATACTTTTAGTCGGACTTCATTGCGCCGCTTAGTTTCCCAATAATATAAGATGTCACTATGCTGCAAATTTTGTTTTCTAATGGACGAACATTAACTTTGACGACAAGAATTTGTTGGAAATAATTTGGATTTTCGAAATCGCGTGATTTTCTCGGACGAAAAGACATTTCAAAATTATAGTAATGTTAAACTGCTGGTTTATGGAGAACAGATTTACAGATCTATATAGGTATGCAATCTATTCGTAAAATTGGGCGTTTTTTGGTAAATATATGGGAATGTATAACTTCGATTAATGCTGGTTTATGTTGTTTCCTTGAAGAACGCTTAAATAGTGACGTGTACCGGAGAATTATGAATGATATTATGGTTCCATATGCTCGGACAACTATCGGAGATAATTTCATATTTCAGGAAGATAATTGTCCGGTGCATAGTTTAAGATCTGTTCAAGATTGGTTCGATGAAAATCGAATTGACATTTTACGTTGTCCAGCAAATAGTGCAGGTCTAAATCCATTAGAAAATTTATGGGGTTTCTTAACACACAAATTATACAAGCCAGATTTTTGTCCTCGTACTGCTGCTGAATTAATGAATTCCATTCTAAATGGTTGGAATGAAATTCCGCTAAATTGTACTGCAAATGTAATACAATCAATGGCAAGAAGATTAGGAAAATTCATTGAAAGCAATGGTGGCATAACAAAGCATTAATAATAATTTACATAATAATTATTTTTGATAATGTGTTCTTTAATTTTAATTAAATTTATTAACAAAATCTTTATAGGTATAGCAAACGCCAATTAAGTTGGCGCGAGGAGGGGTAAGTTCGCGCAGTGTTAAAAGTAGTGGGGAGATTTGTATTTGGTTTTACATCAAATGTCAGATAATTATAACCTCTGAGCATGTATCACTTTATGATCCCCTAATAAAGACATTATGTTCCGTCAAACGCCAATGACAAATGTATTCTAACAATTACTTGAGTAGTGGGGGTGGACGTTTTTAAAAACGGCTTCTGCGCACCCCCTCCTCGCGCCAACTTAATTGGCGTTTGCTATACCTATCTCATTTTTTAGAGGATGCATTTGGCGATATCTGTATTTGAAGTATTAATGGATATGTGTTTGACAATATAGATTTGATATAAAATTTTAATATTATACATAGGTACAATCAAACGATCAAAATTTTCATTTTGTGTATATTGGGTTACATATAACGTGTAGTAATTTTTTTTTGTCGCACGCGACATATAGAACCCGTACAACTCCTATGAGTATAAAATCAGACTTTTATTTGCGTAAACGGGACAAATATATTCATACTTTCACTCACCGTCACTTATAGACTTCATAGGTTATACATACATTGCTAATTACCTATAACTTAGGTCAAATTTGATCATTCAAATAAGATATGTCAAATTTGATAAGCCTGGCTTACATTGATAATATGTTAGTGTACGGGTTTTATGTACAGGTGACACGAAAAACTGACATTTTTGAAATAGAAAATATTGAAAATACTATACACGGAAGCTGGGGAAAAATAAGTAAAAAGTTCTTTAAATACAACCAAATAAGCCATTTACCATAGATTAAAATGTTATATTTCGAAAACTACATCAAGCAGATGGCCTCCGTTTGCATCAATGCATTTTCGCCAACATTTTTTGAAGTTGTCGTATACGCGCCTCCATAGGTCTTCATCAATGGCTGCAACTTTCTCAACAATTGCTTGCTTGAGTTCTTGAATACTCATCATACGCCTCTGGAACACACGTTCTTTCAGGAACCCCACAGGAAAAAGTCTGGTACACTGAGGTCGGGCGACCGAGCCGGCCCAGCGATTTTCCCGAAACGAGAGATAACAGTTCCGAACATTCGACGAACTACATAGGCTGTTGCTCCATCCTGCTGGAAATATAGATTTGTAGGGTCGATGCCAAGCTGTCATCACATGGGTTCAACAAAGCCTTCCAACATAGTCAAATAACGTTCTGAATCAGCAGTCACTCTTTGTTCATTGTAATTTTCAAAGAAATACGAGCCTACAATTTCGAAAGCATCAACTCTACACCAAAGCGTCACTTTAGGAGCGGGCCAGGGCATTTCATCCAGTTCCTTAGGGTTCAGTGCTGACCAATATCGCATGTTCTGTTTTTTTACCCCCCTAGAAACATATAAATGTGCTTCGTCTTTCATTATCAAATTATTCAGAATGTCTGGGTTTTCTCGTAACAACCCATTCATGTTGGTACAGAAAGCAAGTCTTGCTCCATTGTCTCTCTCGTTAATTTGTTGCACAATTTGCAGTTTGTAAAGGTGAAATTTAATCTCTTTTAGCATTCGAAAAAACTTCTTCCTATTATGCCTAAAATGCGAGATCACTGGCGCGCCGAACAGCAAGGAGTGCGTTTAAAAACTTCCCTCACTGTTCGTAGAGCTCCATGCTTCACGTCTAACACGCTACCAGTTTCTTCAAATTTTTTCACCAAAGCTAATATGGTATTGCAACCATGTAGACTAATATTGAACTGTCGTCGATAGATACGCTGCACTTCCGCCACAGAATTTGTTTTATAATAACTACGAACGCGTGTAACGTTCCAATGCTCCATGAGTTTCCTATCTTCTACCTTTCCCCCAACCATGACAAGCCACCTGTACGTACTGAGTGACTAATTGTAAAAATTTAATTTGGCCCACTGTGAGAAATTGGCTTGCTTGGTCATTCGCTTTATATTTATATTTTAGGGTTAGAATATTTTATAACGAGTGATCATTAAAATTTTCGCTCAAGTAAGCCATGTTCACAAAAAGTATGTCCTAACTTAAGTTATTAGAGGAGATCTGTCATTATAATTTCAAACGTCATGATTGTTAAAAAATAATTTGAAATGCTGACTTTTATATTAAATATATTTCTAATTTTTATACAAAGTAATAGAATATTATAAAAAATGTGTAAAATGTTGACCATTCTCCACCAAGCATAATCGCACTCTATTTCGTAGAGCATTGAAAACATTGATCAGTATTTGCGGTGAGTTATTGATGTGTTCACCATTTTTCTATGATTTTATGTCTTAACTCTTGTATATTATTCATTGGTGTTTCATAAATAATATTCTTTATATTTGGCCATACAAAAAAATCCATGACTGTTAAATCACACGATCGTGGTGGATATGGAATCGCTGTATTTCTACTTATTATCCTATCGCCATAAAATTGTTGCAAAAACTGAATATTTTCAAGTGTAACGTGAGATGTAGCCCCATCCTGTTGAAAATATCCGACCTGGAGTTCATCATTAGTCAATTGATTAGTAAAAACACTGAGAATTTCGCTACGATATTTTTCCGATGTTATCGTGCCCTCAAAGAATATTGGCCCTATTAATCAGTGACGACTCATACCTACCCATACGCCTATTTTTTTGGATGTAGAGGAACTTCTCTGTAGAAATGAGGATTTTCACTGGACCACATACGCATATTTTGCGAATTAACATAACCTTTCAAATAAAACCAAGCTTCATCGGTGAAAAAAGTATGATCTAAAATATTGTCTGTCATTGTTTGAATAAACCATTGGCAAAATTGTGTTCTTTTTTCATAATCTGTAGGTAATAGATTTTGTACAGAAGTTAATTTATATGGATACATGTGCAAGTCCTTTTTTAAATTTTTTTGACATGTTCCATACGAAAGCCCTACTTGTTGCGAAACTCTGCGAATAGATGTTTGAGGAGATTCGTTAATAAATTGTCTGACATTTTCAATTACGCCGCGACTTCTCTTGAGAGGAGGGCTTCCTTTTTTCCTTAAAATACTGCCTGTTTGACCGAAAAAGATTTACACAATGCATTAGCGTATAACGGAAAGTTTTATAGCTAGGAACAGTATTTGGATATCTCTCTTCAAACTCCGCAAGGCAATTTTCTATTGAATGCTGCCAAATACCATCAATTTTTTGAAATGTCAGGAAATAACATTCTACCATAAACTAGAGATGATATAACCTACTCCTTGAGCGAAGTAGGTTGAGTCATATTTTGCGTCCGATCAGGCAGGGTAATCTTTATGTTTACTTAGGCACACAGCTTGGATATACAAATAGCAGTTAAATTATTACATTTTAAATGAGGTTTCAGATAGCAATTTATAGATTTTTTTTTTAAATTAAAGTGCATACGATATACATACATACATAGGTTTAAAATAATTTTTGTATGCTTTTCAATGCAACACTAGAAAATCCCATGTCATTCTAATATGTAACGTGTTGAATGTATTTAATGACGGCGGCGGTTAGGAAGAATGTTTAAAGTTAGACAAAAAGAAACATTCGTTAGACTAATCACAAAAATAATACCATAAATATAGTATTATCGCCTATTTCTTATACAAAAAATATAATGTCTAGTCGAGAGACATAATGTTACTGTTCAAAAAAGTGAAGACTAGAAATGTATGATGTATTAAAATAAACACATCACTTGGTTTATTTGTATTTTCTCTACCTTCCTTTACCAAATAGGATATATTTCGATTAGTTGCATAATAAGTATTGTCGTTGTCGGTTGTAGTTTTGTGGAATTTAATTTAAATTTTATAAATATTTAAGAATGAGTTCTAATAGGCAAACCAGTATTGTATGGAATTTTTTTTCTGTAGTTGATAAAGACTTTGCTAAATATAATTTATGTGGCCAAAGAATGTGTTACAAAAGTTCTACTTCGAATATGAAAAGACATATTAACCGCAAACATCCAACAGTCAATATAACTATAGGACAAGAAAATATTGAAACACAAAGTATACTATCGATCCCTCACCAACATGTAAGTTATATATTTTAAAAATTTTCTAGGTTTCTACTATTATATTATTAATAGGATAGTCAAGAACAAACTACTATAAAAGTAAGAGAAACATCTGCGAAAGATCTTTCAAAAGCGAGTTCAGCATTAGTTACTTCTGATGCCATTAGTACTACTTCAACATCAACAATTTTCCCAAAAAGGATTTGTAAACCCCGTCAAACCAACGTGTCTTCATTCTTTTCTCCTAAAAATATGCCGATGAATGTGAAAAAAAACATAGATGATCAATTGTTCAAACTCTTTACTCTCGATTATCAACCGTTTCGAATCAAAGAAGACAAAGGTTTTCGTCAATTTGTGAACGCCTTAAATCCTGCGTATAACTTGCCAAATAGGCAAACTATTTCAAAAACTCTAATTCCTGCTTTGTACGAGAGATGTTTAAAAAAATGCAAAGATGAAATAAAAACTGTATCAAGTGTTTGTATAACAACCGATTGCTGGACTTCAGTAAATAATGATAGTTTTATGGGTATCACAGCTCATTATTTAAGTAAAAATTTTGAGATGAAGTCCATGCTTTTACAATGTGCTCCTTTTAATGAAAGTCACACAAGCAAGAATTTGTCAGAAAATTTGAAAAAATGTATATTAGAGTGGGATTTAGAAAAAAAAAATTATTAGCTGTAAGCGATAATGCAGCTAATGTGTTAAGAGCAATAACACAAGAGTTACAATGGAGCCACTTTAGTTGTTATGCCCATTCTCTCAACTCAATTGTTCAAAATTCTTTAAAAGAAGATACAATAGCAAATATTATAACAAAAGTTAAACAAATCGTTAGCCATTTTAATAGAAGCTCTGTTGCAACATCGAAATTAATTTCTCAACAAAAAAGTGCTGGTATCCAAACACCGAAAAAAGTTACACAAAACGTAGAGACTCGTTGGAATTCCACATTTTATATGTTACAACGATTTGTTGAATTGGAAGATTTAATACGGATGACAATTGCACTTTTAAATACATACTTACCACAAATATGTTTAGATGAATGGGACCTTATAAAAGATTTAATTAAAATTTTATTTCCATTTGAAAATGTCACAAAAGCTGTGAGTGGTGAGCGTTACATGACTGCTTCTCAGGTTATTGTATTTACTGCTAGTTCGTTCAATATTATGGACGACTGATTGAAAAACAAGGAAACCATATTAAGAAGTAAGCAGTCACTGCAAGTTATACGTAGTTTAAAGGAGGGACTAGAATTCAGATTTAAGAATATCGAATTTAATGCAATATTATCAGCTTGCACTTTTTTGGATCCGAGATATAAAATATATGCCTTTAAGGAGCAATCGACAGTAGAGAGAGTTAAGAAACAATTGATAAATAAAATTTCAGTGTTAATATTGGAAAAATCAAAAACATCCACTGCTCCTCAACCCATGCCATCAACCTCAAAGGCAGAAGATTCCTTTAATATATGGACCTCAATAGATAAAATGTTATCTAATGTTGAAGTCCCAGGGTCTGCAAATTCTCGCGCAATAATGGAAGTGCAACGATATTTAGAATGTGAAATGGCTGATCGAAACAGGATCCATTTCAGTGGTGGAAGGACAGTGAATATTTATTCCCGAATCTAAGTATTGTTGTAAAGGAAATATGTTGTGCAATGACTACATCAGTTCCATGCGAGAGACTTTTTTCTAAAGCGGGGTATATTTTTAATGAAAGAAGAACACGGTTAAGTGCGAGTAAAGTAGAAAAACTAGATTTCCTGAATATGAACGATGACTTCATTTAGATTTAAATACAAAAATTGAAACTATTTTTTATGTATTAGTTCTTATTATTTTTACTTTTTATTATATATTTTTTGTGTAGCTAAAAATTTAGCTTTTCTTATGACTAGAAATCATACTAATTATTTAAAAATAAATATACATATTTGGTTGCACAATTATATATACAATTATTCGGAATCGCAGCAACTACAATTGCCAGTTGTATTTATTTATACATATAGGAGTAGTTGCGTCGTTTATTTCTCACATTTCGCTTCGCTTAGTCGGACTCGTTCCAGGCGGACCTACTCTTTTACATAATACGATGCGAATATGTAGGTGCAACTGCGAGATCAACTCTCGGACGCTCCGACTTGAACGATCGGAATCAGAATTGTACGACTCGGAATCGTTTCAATCGGATCTACTCTTTTGGCAAATGCGAACTAGGTGCACCTGCTCCGGCACGCGAACTAGGTTCAAAGGAACAGGTTCGGTTCAGAGCAACCATCTCTACCATAAACGCTTTATGCATATCATTAAACGCCATTACTTTTTCTTTTGATGAAACTTTAAGATATATATTTGACACTGACAGATGTTTGAAATAACATCTTAATGTCTAAAGCTACGACATAATTTTTATATACACGGCCAGCTACGAGTGAAAATTTTAATGATCGCTCGTTATTAATATGTATAGATGACAAATGGTTGTTTGACTTTTACTTTGACAAATTTTAATTTCAAAATCAATCATGTCAACATAAAGCTGCAAAATTGTTGCCAACCAGTCTAATAACAAAAGCTTCAAACATTTATAGTCACTCGCTTTTATAATGCATTTGTCCCAATTTTTTTTAATTCAGATGGAAATTGCTATCAGGCCATTTTTCTTCATTTAAATCAACACATATGATAAAACTTTGAATTTAGATTATAGGTTAAAGATTTGTATTGGGAAATCATTTCGAACTGTATCTTATCTAGCGCTTATTTCTTAGACTGATTTTACTACTGTTATAAATAATTAAATTTGCTTGAATAGACTCTAAGGTCTATGAATAGGTGATTAAAGAACAGTACATTCCTTAAGGCTATATTTAACAAAAATTATGGTATATATATAAATACTATTTACAATTTAATTCCAACAGTTCTAAACATTTTAATTTTACATACATTACTTAAGTGTTATTGAATGTCGAGGACATTTAGTATTTGTTGTGGTATTGCTGATATAACCTACTTTAATTACGGTATTTACAGAGATGCTTATAATGCATTTTGGTATCCTCATATTCTTGCACTTTACTATATTTATGCGATGACGACTTTGAATATTGGACTGGTTTATTTTTAATACACTGTTGGAAAAAGTGACGAGCACACTCTGTATAATCTGAAGAAGTGGTTCTAATGCAATGAAATTTGGCATGGAAGTAGTACTATCGTAGCATAACTTACCCTCACCTGGAGAGCGGCGCAGCCCTGCTGGGATGGGATGCATTAATAGCGGATTATCCCCCGCGAGCGGCGCGTACCATCGCTACATGACGAGGCATGGAATCAATAAGTCGTTGTATGGCAGCGGAAGGGATGTCCAACCATGCTGCTTCAACTCGCCTCCACAGCTCCTCGACGTTACCCGGGGGAGACGGATAACGTTGAAGTCTCCGACCGATCATATCCTAGACATGTTCGATCGGAATGAGATTCGGAGAACGAGCCGGCCATGGAAGCATCCGTATATGATTCTCTTCCACAAAGGTCTGGGCAACACGTGCAGTGTGCGGTCGGGCGTTATCGTGCATGTATAGAAGACGTGGGCGCCGTCGAACGTAGGGAAGCACACCAGGCCGTAGCACCTCATCTACGTAGCGGCGAGCCGTCATCGTATGATGTATACGCAGCAGACGTGTGCTTCCACCATGTGTAATAGCACCCCATACCATAATGCCCTGCTGGCGGTGGATAGGGCGTGATTGGATGCACTTCTCAAGGTGACGCTCATCACGTCTCCGATGAACCAAAATTCGAGCGTCACCGGTGCTCATTTCGAATATTGATTCGTCGGAAAATAAAATGTGCCTCCACTCGACAACCCACTGATGTCTAGCCTCCACCCACTGGCCCCGTGTACGACGGTGCTCGCGACTCAGTGGAATCCACTGCAACGCACAGCGCGCTCTCAGTTCACTTTTTAACAAACGTCCCCGTACAGTTCGCGTAGTGAGTACGCCTTCTCTTCCTGCTGGTCAAACGGCTCCAAGTTGCTTTGAGGAAGACGTACGCGACGTTAAAGCACTATGCACAAGGGCGCGATAGAAAAAGTCAAAACTCGCTGCGCAAACTCGTCTAGAGGAAACCTTATTGCTCCGCTAAATTTACGCATTTATCTTGACACGTTCAGATTATACAGGCTGTGCTGGTCACTTTTTTCCATCAGTACATCGTCCAAACAATAATAGTACGGCATTTCTATTATATACGGACCAATGCTCCGAAAAAAAACAGTTGGCGTTATCCCAGTGTCTTGTTGCCTCAAACATACCTGCATCAAATTTCCGTCTGTTCCAGATCGAACCCTTTATCACTAAGAAAATCCTTATAATAGACGTCGGACTACACGTAATTACGAATAAAAATCTTTATTTTGTATCCATATTTGCACAGCATAACAACATAACCTCATTATTTGTACAATAGTAATATAATTTAAAGATAGGAAACATTAATTAGACTAAACTTACCTGAAACTAGATGGCCTTTTTTCAAATTATATTTTCACAAATTTATTAATCAGCTAAAATGACTATCTTCAGTAATATTATTCACATTTATTACACCATATGTATATTATAAATACGTTTATGATCTATAACCTTATTATGTCACGTGATTTACGCACAATCATCTGATAATTCAGATATGTTGTTAATTTGAACCATATATCTAAAAAAATATCGATTAAATTTAAATTTCCACGAACTACATACAACATTTTTATTTACCGTTTATCTGACTTAATGGCCTATCCTCTATATTACATTTTAAACCCATTATAAGTGTAAATGCTCGTGGTAGTTTATGGAGACAAGATAAGATTTGATTTTTTAAAAAAGAAGAATCGGCTCCTGAGAAAGAGATCTTGCTGTACCGCTAAGAAACCGAGCATCGTATTTTGTTCATTTAATAAGCATTAGATGAGCTGGCGCCCATATCTCTTAAAGAATTATTAAAAAAAAATATGTATATAATCTACACCTACCAATGTATATAGTTGTCAGAGCGACATCTAATAAAATTATCTCAAACTAATCAATACGACAAGGTAGGTATCCTTATATTATACATCTCAATTATTAAAAGTATTAAAACAAATTCAGAATATTTCTTTCTCACATCCACTTATAAATGTATAAACTGGTATAAGCCCATTTATTCATTATATATCAATATATATATATATATATATATATATATATATATATATACAAGGTGTGTATAAATTGGCGGGCCCACTACACGCGGCGATCTTCTTCGTTAAATTCGGAGTCCAAAATCCTAATACGAAAATGTTGTACCATGCTCCATATCTTTGCACGAGGTTCCTAAAGTTAGGACTTTCAGTCTTGAAATAAGCATTATTACTCGATATTTGTTGACAGAAAGAGCTACAATTTAGAAGAAAGAATAATTGTTGTTATTATCCTTTCGTCAAAGTTTTCTTTTTGATTTTAAAGTTTGTTTTTAATATTTGTTTATTAACTTATTTTGACGAAAAACACATCTGACAACGTTGTAAAACAATAAGTAGGCAGCCTAATGTTGTTCTAGTCAAATACATTACTACTGTCAAATTCATTCTGAAGACAAAGGAAGCCTGATACATCGTTTTAGGATTAGGACTTTTAACTCAAAATTTTACCAAGAATGTCGCCACGTGTAGTGGGTCCGCCAATTTATACACACCTTGTATATATATTAAGCTGGTTCTTCTGTTATAATTTATGTGAACAAACAAGTTGTTAATAATTTGAGTTTAAATTAATCAAATATTAATGCATATTAAATAAAACTATGTCTTATCGCGACATCTAGGTTACAATAACAACAGTAGGGTTATCTTTCATGTAGTAATCTACTATATCAAATGTCTATTTTTCTTTTAACTTATTGTCTATTATTATTATTGGATATTTAAATACCTTCTGTTAATTAAACACTCTTAAAATTATGTAATGTGGGCCGTTTGGTCGGCCACATTGGATAGCAGGTTAGGGCGACTTATCGTAGTAAATGATACGCACAAAGTTCGGGTAACATATTATAATTAATTTAACACTTACAACTGGTTAACAAAGTATTTACATCGTTTACTATGTTCAACTCAGACAGGGTAGAACGTGGTTATTAAGTACAACACCGTTCGTACCACTGACTGGTTGTAACTCTCTAACGTATAGTTACTCTGACTATTACTATGACTGTAACTGTGTATGTGAATATCTCTTACTTAAACTACTGTCTATATATATTAGAGAAGATCCTTGGAGTCTTTTCTAGAACATAACACAAACCCTGACATATAGTCTTGTGTATGCAATAAACACAGAGTAAGGTCGTGTTTATATAACACGTTACCGTTTGTATTAAAAAAGGCGAGGTTGTAGCCTTGCCGAGAGTGTTATGCATATACATGACTATATCGAGTTATTACACCATCCCCCTTGGGGTTAAAGAAAACTAACGCTAAGGTGTTTGTTTTTCTTTCATTGAAATCTCTCTATATATTTACCTTCCCTATTCCTATTTTAAAATATGGTGAACATTAATGAAATTATAAATATGACATGTATTATTAACCTTAAAAAATAGTTGTTCATTTATTACATATATACAAGTATCTTATTCCCTATTAACATATCTATACTTATCTTAGCAATGTACTAATTAACATATCTGTTCTTATTTCTATGCATGATAATGCTTGAGGCGGTTTTTGTGTACTTCGGTATTTTTACCGTCTATGCAAACTGTTATGTTTGGCGGCTTGTTTGTCTCAGTTATTATAAAAGGGCCGTTATACAGTGACTCAAGTTTATTCCCTGCTTCGTTTTTTAATAAAACCTGATCGCCGACACAGAAGTGTGTGGGCCTGCGATTCCTATTTAACTTTTCCTGTCTCTTAACTTTAGATAGGATTAAATTATGTTTCGCATCGTGCAGGGCTGTCTGGAGTCTGTATTTCATTTCCGCGGCGTAATTCTCAAAATTGAAAAGCGGCTCTATCGCGTTCGTTAACGATGAAGGTAGCGGATTGTGTTTACCGAAAACTAACTCATGAGGTGTATATTTGGTTTCAGTATGCACTGTGTTATTAAATGCAAAGCACCAATAAGGTATCCAAGTCGACCAATTGTCTTTATGGTTATCTAATTGGATTCGTAGATACGCTCCGAGATTCTTATGTGTATTCTCTAATGCGCCTAACGTTTCGTGGTGGTAAGCAGTTGATCTCAATTGCTGTATTCCTAGCAGTGAGCAAGTTTCCTTGAAAACTGCAGCCATAAACTCTGTTCCTTGGTCGGAAGCTATCTGTTCGGGAATAGCGTATCTTAATATAAAATTCTCGACCAGGGCTCTGGCTACTGTGGCAGCTTCTTTGCTTTGGATAGGATATGCCTCCACGAATTTCGTTAGTTCGCATTGGAGCGTCAAGATGTACTTGTTTTCCTCGTGGTCTTGGTTCAATGGACCTACTAGATCCACAAAAATCTTTTGGAAAGCGTATGACGATGTGGTCGTTACCTTGATTGGTTCTTTGTTGGGTATTGAGTGCTTGTGTTTTTGGCAATCACTACATCGTTTCACGAATGATTCGATGTCGTGCTTTAGTTTTGGCCAATAATAAAACCTTTTGATCTGGTTAAATGTTCGGTTTACTCCTCCGTGTCCTCCTGTACGTAGCATATGATAATCGTTGATGATCAGTTGCTGTGTTTCGTAGTCTTCAATTCTTATTACTCCTCCGATTACGTTTATTTTTAAATCGTTTGGCTCTCTCTTCTTCAATGGAATAAAATTTCTCAGGAAGTCGCTGTTCCTGGAATTGTCTTTGACTATACATATTTCCTGTATGTCGTGTCCTGCGCAGAACTCCTGGAGTGTAGTCAATAAGCGCATGTACTGCTGAGGACTCATTGTAACTACAGTCTCCTTCATAAAAATTGTGAGAGCATCTTCGTCGTATAGGAATATTTCCTTGGAACGCATGCTTGTTCCGTTACGACGTTGGAGGGAATTGAAGCTTGCCTTGTCTATCACTCGAAGTTCAATAGATCCCGCTGGCCTTTTCAACAGTTCCACAACCCCGGGGTGATCTGCCCTGGAGCCGGTGGATTCTGTGATTGCTGGGTTCGTAATGGTGTGATCGGCAGCTACCTGTCTTGACTGAGCTCTAGCCGTAACAAAAATGCTGTCATTAATCCCATTACTAACCTTCTTCAAGTCGTTGGAATCTATCTTTATCCGTGATAAGGCGTCTGCAACTACGTTTTCCGAACCCTTAACATAGTTGATGATAAAGTCGTATTCTTCTAACACTAATCTGAATTTCGTAAGACGGCTAGACGGGTTGGTCATTCCAAACAAATATACTAATGGCCTATGATCTGTAAAGATCTTGAATTTTCGACCGTATAAGTAAGGCCTGAAATGCTTCACTGCCCAAACCACGGCTAATAACTCCTTTTCAATTGTGCAGTAGTTCCTTTCAGCTTTGTTTAAGGATCGACTGGCATAAGCGATTGGCCTGTCATTGCCGTTGGATAGCACTGCGCCAATTGAGTAGCCGGATGCATCTGTTTTTAAAGTAAACATGTTGTCTGCATCGAAATTTGGATATTGAAAAACTGGTGGTGTCTGAAGGGCGAGCTTGAGCTTTTCAAATGCCTTTTGTTCCACATCGGACCATGTAAAAATCACATTTTTCCTTGTTAGATTGTTCAAAGGATTCACGATGTTGGCAAAATTTGGAATGAAACGTCTATAATAGTTGGCGAATGCGACAAATCGTTTTACGTCTTTTGCGTTCTTAGGAACCGTATATTCCGTTAAGGCTTTTACGTTGGAAGGGTCTGGTGAGACTCCTTCAGCCGAAATGACGTGTCCCAAATATAAAATTTCCTTTCTTAAAAAATCGCATTTGCCTGGGTTAAGTTTAAGATTAACTTTCCTTAGCCGTTCCAGTACTCTAACTAAATTCAGATTGTGTTGGCGGAGATTGTTGCCGAAAACTATGAGATCGTCTAGATATATGAAACATTGTTCATAATTAAGTCCTGACATCGCTATTGTCATGGCTCTAGAAAAAGCGCTACTACTCGTTTTTAGTCCCATTGGAAGTCGACACATCTGATACTGATCTTTGCCGGTAGTAAATGCTGTGTAGGGACGGCTTTTGGGTTCTAATTCTATCTGGTGATAGCCTTGGGCCAAATCTAAATGAGAAAAATAGACTGCGCCTGAAAGCGAGTCTAAGATCTCGTTGATTGATGGCAGTGGGAATTTGTCATCGACTATCTGCTTATTTAACAGGCGGTAGTCGATCACTATCCTCCACTTCTGGTTTCCGTCCTTATCCTTTTTCTTGGGAACTAATAGTAATGGAGACGACCACGGTGACTTTGCCTTTTCTATAATGCCATCGGACAAAAGTTTCTCTACTTGTCTGTCGATCTCATGTTTTTGCGAATGTGGCAATCGGTAGGGTTTAGAATATATCGGATTTATTTGCGGGTTAACCTGTATGTCTCCCCTGTATGTGCTCGTGTGCGTAAGTTTGTCTGACTCAAGGAAAAACACGTCGCAATACTTAGCAATAATTTTTTGCATCGTAATGTTCTCTTCCTTGTTTAGATGTGACGTATTTACTTTTTGTAAAACCTTGCTGACGCGTTCGACTGATTTAGGGCCACTATACTCGAAAGTGCAAACGTTGTATTTATCGAGGTCGGTTAGCGTAGGAGCAAAATTTTTCAATGTCGCGTCGCTATCTCTTGTATTCAGTATACGCACGGGCACTAATCCATTCTTCGGGGTAACAACAGATCCTGCTATAAATATACCTGGGGCAGCTTCCTTCTGGGAAACTACACAATCGTTACATGTATTTACTTTAAAATATTTGATTACTTCACAACGAGGCGGAATGTTAACAACCGCGTTTTCATTGGAATGCATTGGTAATGTAATTTGCTGACCTTCAATCGAAAACGTAAGACTATATTTCTCGTAGTCTATTACGGCGCTGTATTTAGCAAGAATGTCTGAACCGATGATACCTATAAGTTCGTTGTTATTTTTGTTGTCTATCACTGCAAATTTATGCTTGACCTTGACTTCGCCTAACCTTAGTGTAATGAAAGCTGACCCACTTGTTTTTGTTTGACCGTTAATGCCGACTATGCTTACCTTCTCTGTTTTATCAACAAATATGTTTGTATAATTAGTATTTAAAAATATTACACTTATAGAAGCACCTGTGTCAACAAGAAATAGATTGTCTTTATTATTGAAATACACATTAATATACGTTAAACTGTTGATGTTAAAACAGTGTTGACTTGAATCTGTTTTTAGTTGACTATTTTTCGAAAAAACTGATTGTCCTTATTATCATCGGACTGGGCCGCGTTCGATGATACAGCGAATACTCTGTCGCGGTTATCGCGTTTGTCGCGTCTTAAAAATTTCTTTCTATAATCGTGATTATAATTGCTATGAGTATTACCGTGTTGGAAATTTCTTCGTTTGCTCTCGTTATTAGTATGCCTATACTTTCGGTACCGATTGTCTTTAGCTTGTGAATTATTAAACGTAGCTTTTCTTGAGAAATGATAAACCGTATTGCTATTGTTCGCGGGGTTGAGTATATGCTCGTTCGAAGCTTCTTGGATCGCGTCGCTTAACGTGCTTGGGTTGCGCGCTTTTATTAGTAGCTTTATATTCGGGTCGCGAAGTCCGTTAGCAAACATATTGACTGAAATCTGTTCATTTGCCGTTCGAAATTTATCGATTAACGTCTCGTCGTCGCCTGCTTGCGTGATTGACAATTGTGCGAGCAGTTCTTCGACTGTCTCACCGTATTCGTTTATTGTTTTCGCGCCCTGTTTAACATTGTATAATTGTGAAGTTAACGCTGTGACCGATTTTTTTGTAATAAAATGGCGTTTTAAATCTGTAATTCAAGCGGCATTATTGGGGTATGATTTGGGTAATCTTAATTTCGCCTTCGGGGATAACCGTGTTTTAAGGACGTATTTCGTTAAACTTTCTTTTCCCACGTTATCTAACAATGCGTCATATAATTCGATCGAATCTATTAGTTGCAGGGTTACTTCTTCTTTCCCGTTAATTACAGGTAATAAACTTGAGGCAGTCCGTAAATCGAAATTCTCAGCCATGTTGCCAATTGTTACATTCAGATTACTTAATCTATAATTTAAAATTTCGGTAGCCTCATTCAATGTTGCGGTAATGTCTTTGATACAATCTTTAGTTGCCTCACGGGTACCTAAACTATGAGCTACCTTATTAAAACTGTCCCTTATTTCACACAATCTAAGATTAAAATTGTCTATTAGCGCTTGTTTGCGCTTAATTACATTTATATCACTCTTATTGCTAACATTGTCTTTCCTTAAATTACTAAAAAATACCTTTACTTCGTCATGTATCTGTATGAATTGATCTGGGGCGGACATGGGTGTTAGCCTAGACCTTCTCCTGGCTTCGGTGGAACTCCAATTGGACCTGAGCGGAGAGGGCCTTCGTCATCCTCTTGTTCACGTGCCGGTATACACCGTAGCAGCAGCAGGACGTTAATATGACCATAACTCCCACGAATGCCACTACGCCGAGGATGTCGATGGTGTCCACGTTGTTTTTTATGTTGGCGTCATTGCCTGCGATGATTACCTCCTCCTTTGTCGCGTAATTGCCCATTTCTTACTCTGGCCTGCTAAACTGTAGGTTTCCTTCGTCGGTTCGTTCCGGGTTCCTACACGTTCCCTGCAATCTTAAACGACTGGCAGAATGGTCCTAAGCCGTAGGTAGGCAGAATCGCCATGTAATGTGGGCCGTTTGGTCGGCCACATTGGATAGCAGGTTAGGGCGACTTATCGTAGTAAATGATACGCACAAAGTTCGGGTAACATATTATAATTAATTTAACACTTACAACTGGTTAACAAAGTATTTACATCGTTTACTATGTTCAACTCAGACAGGGTAGAACGTGGTTATTAAGTACAACACCGTTCGTACCACTGACTGGTTGTAACTCTCTAACGTATAGTTACTCTGACTATTACTATGACTGTAACTGTGTATGTGAATATCTCTTACTTAAACTACTGTCTATATATATTAAAGAAGATTCTTGGAGTCTTTTCTAGAACATAACACAAACCCTGACATATAGTCTTGGTCGTGTTTATATAACACGTTACCGTTTGTATTAAAAAAGGCGAGGTTGTAGCCTTGCCGAGAGTGTTATGCATATACATGACTATATCGAGTTATTACAATTAGAAATTCATTCATATTTCAAATTGACCACGCCTTTTGTGTTTCGGCGGTATATTTTTTCCAAGGTAGATATCGTTGACATTATTAGAACGTGGTATCGCAGGTAACGAAAAAAAATAGGGAAAAAAAAAAACGTTTTGTTGAAGCGTGGCTTCAGTATATAATTAGGCGTCTTCAAGTTTTAAAAGCGATTTTCTAAGTTTTAAATTCCATATAGAAGCTGAAATATCAAGAATATTATCATTTCCAATTTAATACTACGTTGGAATTACAAATTTACCTTAATTACGAAGTGTATTTTGAATACATATCAGACGAGTATCGAGACAGTAACCTGAGACTATTATCCTTCTAATTCTTGTTTTAATTTAATTGTATGAAAGCTATCCTGTTAAACGTGCTGTATATCCTATTACCTGCCAGAATTCCGAAAGTCCTACACCTGTAAGCAGCTCCGAGATCCTTACCGATGGTCCATGTCCAAGCCAGGCTACTATTTGTTATGAGCTTTACAGTGCCCTTAAGTTAAGGTAGAATTTACCCTACAAATTGATAAAGCATTTATTTTGTATTGTTTTAGCTGATCGTAGATAGTACAGCTTCACTGTTTTAAATACCTCTTATCCGATTATTAATATGTAAATTACTGAGCTAGCATTTGTTTAGATATATTGGTTGTTAATTAAGTCACGACTTACCTTTAATTAGCCCTGAGATAAGATCTTATTTACATAGTGAACATTTTCAAGATTGAGGTTAAATCACATCGATTGCTCTGATTTGTATTTTTAAATTCTTTCAATCCTCCTAAAGGAGATTATTTAATTGATAAATTGTTTGGAAACTTATTCATATATTATATCAACCTATCTCTGATCATATATTAATCGTTATACTAACAGAATTAGCTTATTTAAACCACCATTCACACCGTTGTTTTTTCTATGTTAAGTACACTTGTACTAAGAACGATATAGGGGGGAGGGGGGGGGTTAAATTCTTTAGAGGTGTAATGTATTATTATTAATGTTTATTAAATTGTATTTTATCTGTTCTCTAAAGTGTTTTCTTTTTCATTACATCTCTTATTTTTCTCTCATTCACATATCATTAAATTTATTTATTGATTTCATTATTTATTTCTCTTCTCATTTCATCACACGATTGTTTCACTATATTACTTGGCGCCGCAACGTAGGTGCCAAGTTAACAAGAACCCAACGATCTTAATTAACAATTATATTTGATAAAAAAAAGTGGCTTAATTATCACATCAATAAGTTTATTTTTAATATAAGTCCTATTTGCAAGTATAATTATTAAAAAAAAAAAAACATAGACTCGAATAAGCTTTTATTAAAATTATATATATACAGGGTTTACTAAATATAAATTACAAAGACATATATAGATAGTTATATATTAAAGTTGATATTCTTTGTATTCTTTCTTTGTACCTTCACAAACACATCACAAACTTTTTTTTACATCACACAAACATGCCAAGGAAATCAAGGTCTCAAGTAGCTGAGGAAAGAGAAGAAAGGACAGGTGCAGGAGAGGAAACCGACCAAATGGGTGATCAAGATTTGGTGGGGATGCAGGCTCAAGGGCCTGTTACAACTGTTCAAGGACCGGAAGTTGAAGTAGCAGCAGGTACTGCTGAGACTATTGTAAAGCCTGTCAGTTCCGCGACCCCGGAAACTAGCAATGATGCTTTCACGATGTTATGTGCGATGATGAAGGAAAATAGAGTACAGTTGGAAGGTTTTCAAGAACAGATGAATAAGAAATTTGTTGATAATCAAGAACATATGAAAGAACTTAAAGAAACTAATCAAGAACAGTTAAAGGAATTAAAAGAAACTAATCTGCTACAAATGGTAGAAATAAACAAAAAACTGGATGCTCATCAATCGGAAATCTATCATCAGTTGGCAACTACTCAAAATAAAATTAAAGAGATTGAGGACCGATTAGATGCAAAACTGGACACTCAGTTACAAATAGTAAACGTGGCGTTCAGCAATAAAACTACACAATTGCGGGAAGAATTACTAGATGCTCACGATAAGTTAAGGGGTGAAACTCAAAGTTCTATTGAGACATTAAACACTAACTTGCAAGCTAAGATAGCTGTATGCGAGACACAAAATAGAGTGTTAGAAGAAAAAATTATTCTGGAGGTGTCTGCGACCAAAGACCAGCAACCAATGCGCGAAGAGGTAAATAAGCAGGTACGCATTTTACTTTCGGAGACTGAATTGCATAGGAATAGAGAGTTCGACAGTATAAAAGAAACTAATTACAACCAATTGAAAGAGATCCAATCAGAGTTGGAACGACTTAAACAAAATGCTAGCAATGTAATAAGTATGCCTAACCTTAACTTATTAAATAGTGGTATCAAGATAGAAAACCTCATCCACTTTAATGGGGACAAATCTGCGATACACCCGATGACTTATCTGAAGAACACTCTCAGATACATCGAGGATTTACTGGACACTAAAACAAAAATGAATGTCATTCGTGCTACACTCACACAATCAGCCGCAGAATGGTTCCAGCGGATAGAAGATAATTGTGAAAACGTAGAACATTTCGTCGCTTTGTTCAAACGAAATTACTGGAACGAGAGTCAACAGGACCAGGTTAAGGCCAAACTACTTACGGGTAAATATCGCCAAGGAAATTTATCCCGAGAAGCTTATGCAACGCGTATATATAACACTTGTAAATATGTACACGAGTTGCAAGAATCGACAATCGTACGCCAGATTCTAAATCATTTTATTTTCACGGACACACACGCTATAATATGCCAGAACATAACGGATATGGACTCATTGATCGATTTATTACGCAAGCTTGATAATCATGAGGCCAATACCCAATCCAGAACGAGACCACAACCCCAAAATTACCTACCAAGAGCCAATTTTGCTAATCAGAACCAGGGATACCAGCCCAGACCGTACGTGCCGAACTTAAAACAGACACAACCGGCACACAATCACAATTATACAAATAACAAGCCTTCACACTCACATGCATACAATCAACAGAACGGTCATCCTCCTGGTAATAATGGTCATAATAGGTTTAACGGTTCAAACATTAATCGGTCAAACAATAATTACTCTCGACCGTCACAACATTCTCAAAATACCAATTACACGAACCACGCCGGTTATAATGCTGATAGGAATTACAGACCGAGCGCACCCCCCGAAAGACGGGAAGTTAATAATATAAATAAAGGTATTTCGATACAGGAGGAAATCAAGGACGACACTATACTAAAAAAAACGCCGATTTCTCTAGACGAGAGATATTGGGACCCTCAACCGAGCACATCTCGAGATTAGAAGAAACTCAGCATATACAAATCTTTGTAAATAGTTTAGTAAATAAGTTAAGTTTTAAGAATATACAATTTTATCAAGACCCGCAAGAATTTTTATCAGCAGAGGAAGGTAATTCGATTATATCAGTTAATACTAGTCTACCGTTTATAATCATTACTATTACAAATATTAAATTTACAACATTAATTGATTCTGGTGCTGAAATAACGTTGATCAATGAAGAAAAAGCAAAGAAAATCAAGGGATATGAAGAAAGTTTAATAAAAATTAAAAGCACGGATATAGTGACGGCAAATAAAAAGAAAATGGGTTCTATTAATCGTTGTTTGAGTATTGAAGTTATGATAAATATGAAAATTTATATCTTGCAATTCTACGTAATTAAACAGTTACACTATGATTGTATATTAGGAGTGGACAGTATGAAGAAGCTAGGAATGGTATTAAATTTTGAAGAAGTGAAGGTAAAGATTGGGAAAAATGAAATGAAGATGGATAAAGAAATAAATGTTTTAGGTATAGAAAGATATGCAGTTTATAAAGAAAATGTATTGAATAGTTTAATTAATAATATTATATATGAAAATAAGATTGATGATATAAATATGGAAAGAGAGAACGGAGAAGTGAATTGGAATGGTAATTTGGAAGAAGAGCAAGAGGAAGTGGTTATAAAGGAAGATATGAGAGATTATACGACAGTAACTGATGTAGAAGATATCAGAAAAATCATTGATAAACAAGAAATAAATGATGTTAACATGAAAAACGAATTAATAGAGATACTCAACCGAAATATACAATTAATTAATGAAGAAATTACATTTGCCTGTGACTATACCCACATTATAAGAGTAGATGACGATTCACCATTAACTTGTAAAAATTATCCTATTCCATATTATTATCAAGAAAAGATCAACGAAGAGAAAACTAGACTGGTAGATGCGAAAATTATTGAGAGATCAAACACATACTACATAAACCCTATAGTTATTGTGAAAAAGAAAAATGGTTCCTCAAGAATATGTCTAGATGCCAGGGACTTAAATACCCGGATCAAACCAGAATTCGAATTACCTCCCAACATAGATATTTTATTGACGAAATGTGGTAACAAAAAGATTTACAGTAAGTTGGATTTGAAGAATGCATTCTGGTTATTGAAGCTAGAAGAAAATTCCAAGAAATATTGTGGTTTTATAATTAATGGAATGCCTTACCAATTTTGTGTATGTCCTTTTGGAATTAAAACGTCGCCAGCCGCTTTAATACGTTTCCTACATAAGATACTCGACCGATATGAAAGTTTTGTCATACATTATTTAGACGATATAATGATTTTCTCTGATAGTCCCGAACAACATTTACAACACTTAGAGATTGTATTGTCTACATTAAGAGAGGAAGGACTTAAACTAAATCTAAGCAAATGTCAATTTTTCCGAACTGAAGTCAATTATCTGGGATACATCATAAATGAACAGAATATTTTACTTGATCCTACCCGTTTACAAGACATCAAAGATTTTCCACGACCGTGCAGATTAAAAGCTTTAAGAGAATTCCTAGGATTACTCAACTATTACCGTAAATTTGCACCCAACTATAGTGAAAGAACATTACCTTTATTAAAACTGCTTAAGAAAGGAACAAAGTGGATCTGGAATGCTGAATGTGAAGAATGTTTCAAACAACTCAAACTTAGTTTTGTAGAAAATTTATCATTATACCATCCAAACTTCAATTTGCCTTTTATTGTACGTACCGATGCATCACAACACACCATAGCAGCCGAATTAGTACAAGTAAATAATGATCTAGAGATACCAATTAATTTCACACCCCGCACATTGAAACCTTGTGAAATAAGATATACAACTTCAGAAAGAGAAATGTTAGCAATAGTGTTTGCGTTAACAAAACTACGTTATTATTTACTTGGAAAAAAATTCATTTTAGAAACCGACCACAAAGCACTTCTAAATATAATGAACACTAAACTCAACAACAGCAGAATTTACAGATGGTCGTTATTGATGCAACAATATGATGTGGAAGTAAGATACAAACCAGGACGAGAAATGATAGCTGCAGATATCTTAAGCAGAAAGGAAGGAGAGAAGAAAAAACAGGAAATTTGC
The DNA here is from genome assembly GCA_935421215.2 of Melolontha melolontha. Classification (NCBI taxonomy): domain Eukaryota; kingdom Metazoa; phylum Arthropoda; class Insecta; order Coleoptera; family Scarabaeidae; genus Melolontha; species Melolontha melolontha. Next base: position 159,443,894 of record OW285236.1, on the reverse strand, counting down.
ATCAATCTTGTATCGCTACAAAGGAAAGGGTTATATTCAGAACAGCACATTCAAGAAATTCAAAACTTACCAGAATTTCAAGACATAAAAACACTTATTAGTTCTAATCGAACGTACAAAGGCATGGAATTCAGAGAAAACATCATAATCAAAAAGATAGGAAGAAGCGAAGTCTACTTAACCAACGAGGAACACACCAGACAGATAGCTGAACATTTGCACAACACGTTTGGTCACATAGGAGCAAGGAAATGTTGGATCATGTTTCGAGAGGCTTACTACTGCACGAATGATGAAAGGATAATCAAACGAGTCATTAAACAGTGTAAATTATGTAATCTAGCGAAAGAGAAAAATTTTACTAACCATAATATTTCGCAAAGTATAATAGTATCCGACAAATTACAATTAGTAGCTATAGATTTCATATCTAATTTAATTACTAGCACTAAGGGATACAAAAATGTTCTAATTATCTGTGACATATTTTCGAAGTTCGTCAAGCTAATCCCGACACAAAAATGTACCACCGACATAGTCATCACAGCATTAAACAATTACTTCTTAGAATGTGGTACACCAAAAACAATTTTATCAGATCACGCAACATACTTTTACAACGACCGATATATCAATTTCTTACATTCATTAAACATCAAAGCATATTTTACTTCTATTCGACATACGCAAGCAAATCCTTCTGAAAGATATATCAAGGAAGTTATTAAATACCTAAGGATACTTTTAGATGGAACACACAACACTTGGTGCAAGTACATACCACAGATAGAATGTATCATGAACCATACACCCAGCACAGTACATGATGATTGTCCGGTGACTATATTTACTGGAAAAAGTCCACATCGTCCTTGGAATACAGAGGAAATCATTAATTTAGAAGAAAGGTATCGGGAGATAAGGGAAAAGTTACAAAGGAAAAAAGAAAAGTGGGAACGGAAGAAATCACAGAAACTATCAAAATTCAAAACGTATCAAATAGGAGACAAAGTCATTGTCAAGAATCTGAGGGTGACAAACCGCAAAAACAAAATTATGGGGAAGCTGTTAAAAACCTACATCGGACTTTATATAATTACCCAAAGAATCGGCCACAATACTTACGACTTAGCCGAAATTGAAACTTTTTATCCAAAAGGGGAGATACCACATTTCGTTATTACACGATTATTAATTTAAAAAAGAAAGCTTTTATGTCTGGTGCCATTATTATCAGGTGATCCACAATTCTACTGATTAAAACACAACATACATAAGTTACATTAACTCAAAATTGTATATTCATTTTAAAACTTTTTTTTAGAATATGTATTTAGTGTAGTTAACTATGTCCTTATAATTAGTTGATAAATAACAAACAAGTACCTGGGATATTGGTAAACTGTTCTAGTTTACACAAACTTTGAAAATTTTATTTACTTTATAATATTAGGCAGGCAAACCAATATCCTTAATACAAATTTCAATTACTATAGTTTAGTCTTATTTTTTATATAAAAAGGAAACAAAAACAAATTGTTTCTAGCAACAATTTCTTTTAGTTTGTGGGGAAAATAAGCTGGTTCTTCTGTTATAATTTATGTGAACAAACAAGTTGTTAATAATTTGAGTTTAAATTATTCAAATATTAAAACATATTAAATAAAACTATGTCTTATCGCGACATCTAGGTTACAATAACAACAGTAGGGTTATCTTTCATGTAGTAATCTACTATATCAAATGTCTATTTTTCTTTTAACTTATTGTCTATTATTATTATTGGATATTTAAATACCTTCTGTTAATTAAACACTCTTAAAATTAGAAATTCATTCATATTTCAAATTGACCACGCCTTTTGTGTTTCGGCGGTATATTTTTTCCAAGGTAGATATCGTTGACATTATTAGAACGTGGTATCGCAGGTAACGAAAAAAAATAGGGGAAAAAAAAAAACATTTTGTTGAAGCGTGGCTTCGGTATATAATTAGGCGTCTTCAAGTTTTAAAAGCGATTTTCTAAGTTTTAAATTCCATATAGAAGCTGAAATATCAAGAATATTATCATTTCCAATTTAATACTACGTTGGAATTACAAATTTACCTTAATTACGAAGTGTATTTTGAATACATATCAGACGAGTATCGAGACAGTAACCTGAGACTATTATCCTTCTAATTCTTGTTTTAATTTAATTGTATGAAAGCTATCCTGTTAAACGTGCTGTATATCCTATTACCTGCCAGAATTCCGAAAGTCCTACACCTGTAAGCAGCTCCGAGATCCTTACCGATGGTCCATGTCCAAGCCAGGCTACTATTTGTTATGAGCTTTACAGTGCCCTTAAGTTAAGGTAGAATTTACCCTACAAATTGATAAAGCATTTATTTTGTATTGTTTTAGCTGATCGTAGATAGTACAGCTTCACTGTATTAAATACCTCTTATCCGATTATTAATATATAAATTACTGAGCTAGCATTTGTATAGATATATTGGTTGTTAATTAAGTCACGACTTACCTTTAATTAGCGCTGAGATAAGATCTTATTTACATAGTGAACATTTTCAAGATTGAGGTTAAATCACATCGATTGCTCTGATTTGTATTTTTAAATTCTTTCAATCCTCCTAAAGGAGATTATTTAACTGATAAATTGTTTGGAAACTTATTCATATATTATATCAACCTACCTCTGATCATATATTAATCGTTATACTAACAGAATTAGCTTATTTAAACCACCATTCACACCGTTGTTTTTCCTATGTTAAGTACACTTGTACTAAGAACGATATATTATTATTAATGTTTATTAAATTGTATTTTATCTGTTCTCTAAAGTGTTTTCTTTTTCATTACATCTCTTATTTTTCTCTCATTCACATATCATTAAATTTATTTAATAATTTCATTATTTATTTCTCTTCTCATTTCATCACACGATTGTTTCACTATAATATATATATATATATATATATATATATATATATATATATATATATATATATTGTAGTAACACTGAGAATAAATAATAATAAAATAATAATTTTCAGGGATTTAAATTGATATTAATTATGTTAATCGTATATTGATAGATATTAATTGAATAGTACGGGAATTGTACTATTGGTTGGGCGCCTTGGTTTTAAACCTATTACCTTAGATCACCAGCCTTTCTCATGTAATGTCTCAGGTTGCGGCTAGATGTCGGAGAACAAGTATTATATTTTGCTAAAATGGGAAGTTATCTCAGGATCCTCGTCGGTCTGTTTACCCCTATGTATAAGATGGAAAATTATTTAATAATACAAAGTTATCTATAGCTACGCAATGATAAATAAAAGAGTTTATTTAAAATAAAAAGTGTAAATATTTATTGCATATAAGTTATCTATGAACAATGAACAAATAGCGTGCCTAACGACAAATTATGGAATTAATATAGAGTGCACGTGTGAATTAAAGGTTATGTTCTAATAGCAATTTATTGTAAAGTGTATTGTATAAATTTCTTTTCACAAATTCTGAGCAAGTTAGAAATGTAATTTTAAAGTAAAATCGTGAGTTTAGAATTTAATAAAGTTTTGTTTTGTTGAAAAATAGTTTTATATGAGTTTTTTTTTTAAATAAATTGATTTAATTAAACCTGTTTCTTGTAGGCGGTGAGCAGGTATCTAGGATGGTATCAGCGTTTGTCGGAAATGTCGAAGTACGGGATCAAATAAGGTGTTTTTGCTTCTACGAAGCCGGTATCGGCGTTGTTCGAAGGCGTTGGTCAGGAATGTCGAAGTACGGTATCAAATACGGTGTTTTCGCTTCTACAAAGCCGGTGTCGGCGTTGTTCGAATGCGTTGGTATTGCTCGTGGCCGGTGTTCCAAAATGATGCTTTGAACGATCACTTGCCGATCTCTGGGATTATCGACTTCAAAAATGGTTCTAAAGTGGCTTCAAGGATAAATGCTTATTTTCTGCGTATTATTAGGATTCTATCTCAGGTATTTTAAGTTTAATTAAATTTTGAAATTGGAGAAGCACTTTTTCCTGTCATATAGCCTCGAATTTTACTTTAATTACAAGTGATAATAATTTAAATATAAATGAAATATTAATTCTAACATTAAAACAAAATTAAAATAATATTTTACAAATAGTTGTAACGGGTTTTTCAATGTAAGGTTATGTTATGTGTTTAGAATCAAAATAACCTGTTCGCGGGTTTTAAAGATTCAAATAAGTGGGCGTGTCTAATTAGTATCGATACAAAATTTGAATGTAGATAAATTAGCTATCTTGTTAATTTCGCGCTAATGACTTTAATTGTGAAAATGATAATAAAAATATAAAAAGTAAATTTTGAAATAAACATAAATTAATTTGAAATATACAAAGTTATCGTAATATTAATTTATTTACATTTCGATACTAATTTTACAAATTATGTCCGCCAATTTAGCCATTCTATTGTGTGTTATTCTGGTGTTAATTACTGTCTTTCCCTTTGCAGTTGGCTGGAATAATGGTGCTGTTTGCCCCATAACTATATATATATCTGGGTGTTGTATGTGTGTGTGTGTGTGTGCGTTCGCGCGCGAGCGCGTCTGTGCGTGTGTGTGTGTGTGTGTGTGTAAGGTAGTGTTAAATTCTCGTGGATATAATGTGTGAGGTGGGATCGTTTGTTTCTCCGCTTTAGTTGATGGGCTTCCCGATGTTTCGATAGCATCATAACTTATCTTTTTCATAGAACTTCTTGTGACGATAAGTGAACAAGATCTGAACTTATTTAGTGTACGTATTGCTATTTGTGTAGTATCGCTCGACGCTACATGGAAGTACCATCAGAAGACGACTGATAAAATTTAGCTGAAAAGTTGTGATAACACTTCCTCATCAGGACCACGTGACAACGCAGAAAGCACATTGTTTAATTATTGCCTGTTAAGAAATGTGAATTTATTTAAATGTTTAAGCTCCAAAAGAATACAATACAATATCAGGTAGTCAATGAAACATGTGCTCAAGATATTACATTAATTATTATAGGATATCAACTTCATTGAAGGATCTAGCTTCTTAGAAACTCAACAATTTACAAAATACATTTGCTTTCTTTTCTAAAACGTACACATTCGTGAACAATCTATACAAATCTGTAAGCAAATAACATTAATAGCATAACAATAAATGAGATCAAAATATTACCTATTCAATTTTTAAAATAGTAGCTCTCATTCTAACTATTCCTTTCATGCTAGATCAAGTAAACTACTTCTTCTGATAAAATTAATTAAAACCGCCTATTAGAGAAAAGTACGACAAGAATAATTTGGCTACTTCTCCAATAAATTCAAAATTTTTTAAAGGATATGCATGAACTTCACATATTGCTAGTAATTGCTGGTATTGCTAGTAAAAGGCAAGCTTCGCCATTCATGCCAAAATAATTTTGAACCAACAAATATAGAAGAGCTCTTTCACCTTCATGGAACGCGTCTTTATGATGTTCCGGCATTTCAGGTGCTTCATCACGTTTGTGTCTTCTATGTTTATAGTATTGTATTGATTTTTCTATATATTTATCAAGTCAATCACCTACAGTATTTCCCATAGATCTGGCCAAAAGTGGTGGTAAGGATTTTCATTATCTGTCAATCCTAATTTAGCAAAATCAACTTAAACAATAAATATGTTTGAACCTAATATTATTAAATATATTCAAAGCCTATAATAACAATTAGTATTTATTAAAATTCGTTTTAAAGCAATGTTTTCAATATTTGTCAAAAATATTAAAAAAATGTATATTTTAAAATTTCAATTTAGTTTTAAATATTGTGATGACTCATCCAACAATACGTCACGTATAATACCTCTCGCGCGTTCTCGGCTAATCTAGAAACAGAAAAACCCAGACAAAGAAAAATGGAGACGGTCGGCGGCCCATAATTATAAGCCGTCGAAGAAGGGATTTGGATTCATTCAATACCAGAGAATCGCGAAGTGAACATAAATACAAATACATAAATGTGCTTATTGTTAGTAATTAGTTTTTATATTGTTATTCGTATTATTATTCATGTAGTGTGTGTCTAAAGTTACCGTTAGTTTTATTAAGAACACGAAAAGACAAACTTATTTAATAATACAAAGTTATCTATAGCTACGCAATGATAAATAAAAGAGTTTATTTAAAATAAAAAGTGTAAATATTTATTGCATATAAGTTATCTATGAACAATGAACAAATAGCGTGCCTAACGACAAATTATGGAATTAATATAGAGTGCACGTGTGAATTAAAGGTTATATTCTAATAACAATGTTATTTTAAAGTGTATTGTATAAATTTCTTTTCACAAATTCTGAGCAAGTTAGAAATGTAATTTTAAAGTAAAATCGTGAGTTTAGAATTTAATAAAGTTTTGTTTTGTTGAAAAATAGTTTTATATGAGTTTTTTTTTAAATAAATTGATTTAATTAAACCTGTTTCTTGTAGGCGGTGAGCAGGTATCTAGGATGGTATCAGCGTTTGTCGGAAATGTCGAAGTACGGGATCAAATAAGGTGTTTTTGCTTCTACGAAGCCGGTATCGGCGTTGTTCGAAGGCGTTGGTCAGGAATGTCGAAGTACGGTATCAAATACGGTGTTTTCGCTTCTACAAAGCCGGTGTCGGCGTTGTTCGAAGGCGTTGGTATTGCTCGTGGCCGGTGTTCCAAAATGATGCTTTGAACGATCACTTGCCGATCTCTGGGATTATCGACTTCAAAAATGGTTCTAAAGTGGCTTCAAGGATAAATGCTTATTTTCTGCGTATTATTAGGATTCTATCTCAGGTATTTTAAGTTTAATTAAATTTTGAAATTGGAGAAGCACTTTTTCCTGTCATATAGCCTCGAATTTTACTTTAATTACAAGTGATAATAATTTAAATATAAATGAAATATTAATTCTAACATTAAAACAAAATTAAAATAATATTTTACAAATAGTTGTAACGGGTTTTTCAATGTAAGGTTATGTTATGTGTTTAGAATCAAAATAACCTGTTCGCGGGTTTTAAAGATTCAAATAAGTGGGCGTGTCTAATTAGTATCGATACAAAATTTGAATGTAGATAAATTAGCTATCTTGTTAATTTCGCGCTAATGACTTTAATTGTGAAAATGATAATAAAAATATAAAAAGTAAATTTTGAAATAAACATAAATTAATTTGAAATATACAAAGTTATCGTAATATTAATTTATTTACATTTCGATACTAATTTTACAAATTATGTCCGCCAATTTAGCCATTCTATTGTGTGTTATTCTGGTGTTAATTACTGTCTTTCCCTTTGCAGTTGGCTGGAATAATGGTGCTGTTTGCCCCATAACTATATATATATCTGGGTGTTGTATGTGTGTGTGTGTGTGTGCGTTCGCGCGCGAGCGCGTCTGTGCGTGTGTGTGTGTGTGTGTGTGTAAGGTAGTGTTAAATTCTCGTGGATATAATGTGTGAGGTGGGATCGTTTGTTTCTCCGCTTTAGTTGATGGGCTTCCCGATGTTTCGATAGCATCATAACTTATCTTTTTCATAGAACTTCTTGTGACGATAAGTGAACAAGATCTGAACTTATTTAGTGTACGTATTGCTATTTGTGTAGTATCGCTCGACGCTACATGGAAGTACCATCAGAAGACGACTGATAAAATTTAGCTGAAAAGTTGTGATAACACTTCCTCATCAGGACCACGTGACAACGCAGAAAGCACATTGTTTAATTATTGCCTGTTAAGAAATGTGAATTTATTTAAATGTTTAAGCTCCAAAAGAATACAATACAATATCAGGTAGTCAATGAAACATGTGCTCAAGATATTACATTAATTATTATAGGATATCAACTTCATTGAAGGATCTAGCTTCTTAGAAACTCAACAATTTACAAAATACATTTGCTTTCTTTTCTAAAACGTACACATTCGTGAACAATCTATACAAATCTGTAAGCAAATAACATTAATAGCATAACAATAAATGAGATCAAAATATTACCTATTCAATTTTTAAAATAGTAGCTCTCATTCTAACTATTCCTTTCATGCTAGATCAAGTAAACTACTTCTTCTGATAAAATTAATTAAAACCGCCTATTAGAGAAAAGTACGACAAGAATAATTTGGCTACTTCTCCAATAAATTCAAAATTTTTTAAAGGATATGCATGAACTTCACATATTGCTAGTAATTGCTGGTATTGCTAGTAAAAGGCAAGCTTCGCCATTCATGCCAAAATAATTTTGAACCAACAAATATAGAAGAGCTCTTTCACCTTCATGGAACGCGTCTTTATGATGTTCCGGCATTTCAGGTGCTTCATCACGTTTGTGTCTTCTATGTTTATAGTATTGTATTGATTTTTCTATATATTTATCAAGTCAATCACCTACAGTATTTCCCATAGATCTGGCCAAAAGTGGTGGTAAGGATTTTCATTATCTGTCAATCCTAATTTAGCAAAATCAACTTAAACAATAAATATGTTTGAACCTAATATTATTAAATATATTCAAAGCCTATAATAACAATTAGTATTTATTAAAATTCGTTTTAAAGCAATGTTTTCAATATTTGTCAAAAATATTAAAAAAATGTATATTTTAAAATTTCAATTTAGTTTTAAATATTGTGATGACTCATCCAACAATACGTCACGTATAATACCTCTCGCGCGTTCTCGGCTAATCTAGAAACAGAAAAACCCAGACAAAGAAAAATGGAGACGGTCGGCGGCCCATAATTATAAGCCGTCGAAGAAGGGATTTGGATTCATTCAATACCAGAGAATCGCGAAGTGAACATAAATACAAATACATAAATGTGCTTATTGTTAGTAATTAGTTTTTATATTGTTATTCGTATTATTATTAATGTAGTGTGTGTCTAAAGTTACCGTTAGTTTTATTAAGAACACGAAAAGACAAACTTTACAATATAAATTGATGTGGAGAAAATGGTAATTATGCGTTATGTAAATGTGTATTCTGCAGGCTGTAAATGAAATATGCCGACATACCCTAATATATAATAAATACGTAATAATTTCTGAAAATTAGGAATAGTTATTCTGTGACACTATGTATAATAAGTTTTAACAAAGTATATTTTATGTACATTTCAGGTTCGTTATGTTGGCTCCCATACTTTTGCATCTTAAAAATTAAAATACGCCATCGTTTGTGATCGTTTTGTGCCTTAAAGCAAGAATTTTGTGCTCATTCCCCGCGTTTGAAAAGTGGGTGCCAACTTTACGGTGGCTCCCACATTTTAGAATTTTCAAAATTCAAATACACCATCGTTTTGTGGTGTTTTGTGCCGCAAATCATTTTGTGCTCATCCCCTTCCCGAGATATTCGCGTTTGAAAAGTAGGTCCGTAAAGTTGACTTTATTAATATCCCGTTAACGACTAAGCTTACGAGAATTTCTAAATTTCCACAAAAAAATTAATTAAAACCACTCACGTGTTAACAGAACACATGAAGCTGAATATCCTGTGTTGTGTAGAATAACGGTCTGTAGGATCGCTTTTAGATGTAGCCAGGCCATTTTGGAGTATCGTACAGTTCGGTGTTCAAAACGCCGAAAGAATTAAAATATAAGCCATACAGGATATTAAACCATCAAGAGCTTTTCTAGGAAGATAAAGTAAAACGAATTGATTTTTGTGATATAATGTTTAATTTGTTATATGAAAACGAAATTTTAAGTAAAATAATTTTTACTGATAAAGCAAACAGTTCCACAATAGATTTAAAGAGTTTCATGTACATTCTGTATGGCAATCTAAATAGTTTTCCTTTGAATGTTTAAACGTGCATACTTTTAATAGTTAGAAGGCATGGTAAGATGAAACCCATTGAGTTATTTCTTTATCTAATAGGAAAAGGTTGGATGTAATTTTAATAAAATAAATACTTAGGTTACATATTAATATTTTTAAAATCTTTATTTAGGAACATTATCATATTAACATTTTTCGGTTTTAGTCCTGCACACCTTTGTTCTATTATTAAACGACTTGTACTATACACTCTCACTTTCTGATGAACTCGCTGGAATACAGAAGTATTTTCTAGCACATTATTCTACGAGTTTCAGCTCCATTCCTGTTACCTAAAAGAAAATCCAAATCAAAACTGCAATTACCCTTTTTTTTTAACTTACCTTCCAAAATAAAAGATCTACGTCCTGATTTGAATTTGGCCTTTCGAGGTATTGCCTTTTAGTTATTATTATATCGGCTGTAATCGATTTTACTTTCTCTTATTCTTTCTTGCAAAAATCAAAATAATGAAAGTGACTTTTGATGTTGACTAATGTCTGTTTCCATTACACGCATTTGTTCTTTATTTTCAGCATCTATTTTCTTCATAATATTAAACATTTCTTGTTCTAGAAAAGAAGTAGCCCCAGTAGCATTTTCAGTATTACGAAAACCTTCTATTTTAAATCAAGGGTCTCAAATAGGTGCTACTTTAGTAACTAATCGTCCTTCATATGAAAATAGCCTTGCTTTATTATTATTATTATAATCAATAAACCTTGAAATTACCCTACGGGTGTCAAGGTATACACTTAATTTTCACTATGAAACTTAATTCTATTTTTTATTATAAATGAATTTTTCCCATTCCTTCTTATTTTCTGCCGCAACTTCTGCTTCTCTCCATGTCAATCCACTTTTTTGCAGGTTTTCCGCTACTGTATTGTCCCATGTATTCTTTGGTCTACCTCTCTTCCTTTTCTGTATTGTCTTAGCTTTCCATACTCTCTTTGTCTGCCTTGTTTCTTCCATACGAACGACGTGTCCGAACCATTTCAATTTCTGTCTCTCTATACTTTCGAGGATCGGTTCTGTATTCAGATCTTGCCGTATCACTTCATTTCTTATTGTCTTTGCGTGTTACTCCTTTGACTGTTCTTAAATACCTCATCTCCATCGCTTGTATTTTGGATTTTGTTTTGTTATTTAGTATCCAGCTTTCACACCCATATGTTAGTATTGGTCTATATACGGTTTTAAACACAGTCATTTTTGTCTTCGTTGAAATTTCACTATTTCTGATGAAAGTGTTGTTGAGTGTATAGTACAACTTTGTCGTGCTTTCAATTCTGCCATTAATCTCTGTGTCTTCTTTCCCTTCTCTATGAATGTTTACTCCTAAGTATTTAAATGTTTCAACTTGTTCGATGTCCTTTCCTCCTACTTTAATTGTTAACTGTTTATGGTTTTTCCCTATCGCCATCACTTTAGTTTTGTCTGCGTTAATTTTCATGTTTCTCTTTTTCAGTGCTGTTTCCCAAACTACCAAGTTTGTTTGCAGGTCCTTTTCGGTATTTGCGTATACCACCAAATCATCAGCAAACGCGTTCTCCGCTACCTCCACCAGCCCCATATTTCTATATCCTATTTGTATCTTTTTTGTGTTGTTTTTAATATCTTTCAGTACGTCATCAAGTATTATATTAAATAGTATAGGACTAAGTACTCCTCCTTGCCGCAATCCTTCCCTTGTTTCAAACTCTTCTGATTGCCTATTACACGCTCTCACCACGTTTCTTGTACACTTTGTTACGCCTAGCGTATAGAAGTTTAATTCACTTAATTAAATACATAATATTTCGTCTTTAAATATCTCATATCAATTATATTTAAACTTAAGACATTTTTTTCATTTGTACAAACTTTCATTTTCGTTACAAAGAGAAAGTATTTCTATTTCTTTTGTCACCTTCTTAACCGCCGACGACCCTTCTTTCTACCTGACTCTCAAAACCCTAACGTTAATGTCGAATTTCTTCTAGATAAATTCCATATTTTAAATTGTTTTAATTTAATATTATTTACATCTTCTTTTATGTGTCGTGTTTGATATCGTTAGAGAGCTTATGTCACAAGGGCTATTTTAAGAATAATTATGACATCGACAGACCAAGTCTTCAGGTCGCGCGTTTAATTCACTATAATTCAAGATATCGACCCCCTCTTCGATACATCATAAACCAACCGTTCTAGACTTCTCTATCGACACGAAAACTAATAGTTCCTTCTTCTCTTTCGAACCTTTCGTGAATACACACATCGCTCATCGGGCTGTCCAAGTCACGACGCTATCACGCCGACCAGGTGTTCTTCCGTTTCTAAGGTAAATTGTATTGTTCTATACATTACTCTTTTAAGTGAATCCAAATTAATTTAAACTAATTAATTTCTTATTCCTCCGGTAAAACATCGCTCTGCATATACTTGACCAAGGTATATCTTCGAAGACCACGTGACTATCATCGCCACATAAAGGTAACTGTATTGTTCTATACAGAGATTCTTTTATATTCATCCTAATTAATTAACCCTTAATTTACTACTCCATTTAACGTTCGTTTCAGAGTATTTTTTGTGTTAATTTTAATCTACTTATCCACCACTCCACGTGTACATATTACTTTGTTTTAATTGCTTTTAAATATACGAGTTTCAATTTCTTATTATGTAAATATAAATACAAAATTTAAGGACGCCGCTGTGTTTTATTTTATGTATTAAGTTGTTGTATATTTATTTTAATTAACCAATACCACGCACGTCCTGGACCTTTGAAGGAACTTCCCCAGCATCCGTAATTATTTTATTATCTATCAAATAATTTTATTATTATAAATAGCCGAACCCTGTATTTGTAATAACTTGTATATGCTTGCTATTGCTTTCCTCAGTTTGCTATTTATTCCTCTTTTTTCTAGGCTCCTCCACACCAAGTTTCGAGGTATACAATCGAAAGCCTTTTCTATGTCTATAAAACCTATGTATATCGTGCTGTTTGCACTCTTTTCCGTCATCTGCTTCAATGTGAATATATTGTCCTGTACACTTCTACCTTTTCTAAATCCACTCTGTGATTCTTCGAGTTGCGCCTCGATTATTGTTTTTAATCTCTCTTCCAAGATTCTTTCATAAACTTTTAGCATGACGCACAATAGTGTAATTCCTTTATAATTCTTACACTGTTTGTTGTCTCCTTTTTTATATATCGGTAACAAAACTTTTCTTGTTCTAGAAAAGAAGTAGCCCCAGTAGCATTTTCAGTATTACGAAAACCTTCTATTTTAAATCGAGGGTCTCAAATAGGTGCTACTTTAGTAACTAATCGTCCTTCATATGAAAATAGCCTTGCTTTAACAGATTCAAAAAGTTTGTTCCATAGTGCCTTTCCTTCCTCAATCTTTAAATAGAGTAGTGATGCTCTCAGATAATTGTACAGTCCAAAAGTTATTATCATTATGAAAGAAATAGTAACATATTTATTACCTACAAGAATTCTCCACTATTGCTTTTTAAGATAAGCTTCTCCATTTTATAAAACCTCTTATTCGTAAGATACCACGAGGTGTTATTTGCTTTTATCGTTACTAAAATGCCCCAAATACGTGAGTTAGGTTCGGTAATTCACTAGAACTAATGTGAGGACGCCCTACAATTCAGAAATGGTAAAATCTATTTGTACTTTTTTGTTATATTTTCTGTTGGGATAATTAACTGTTTTAAATAAATTATGTATTTTTCGCTAAAATGAATTTAATTTAATATTTAAGTGAATGAAAAACAGAAATATTTGACAATTTGAAAAATGTTACTGGAGTATAACTGGTTGCCTATTATGAAAAAAAATCAAAGCATTAAATCTATGTGTAATGATAAAAGAAAAACCCGTTGTTTGTTGATTTTATTTGTTGTTTGTTTGTTTGTTGCTGCTATATAATAAAAAATATTTGTTATATTTGTATTATTGTTCTGTACAATTATTTAGAAAATAAATATTTCCAGTGTTTTTTTTGTTAAATACACGTCTTCGTGTATTTAACGAAAAAAAAAACACTGGAAATATTTATTTTCTAAAGTTTCTAATTAACGAGGCATCAGGATAATTTGTAATCGAGTTATTCAGAATTCGAAATCGTATGTCGTTACTTGAACTGCACTTACATTACAAACGTCAATTATTGTTATTCGACTAACATTTTTACAAGTGGTTTTATAAAATGAAGAAATTTATCTTAAAAAGCAGTAGTCGGAAATCAAATGGTATGTAGTCTAAAAAAGTTTTAAACAGTATAGTGTACTATCTCTTATTTATGGGTGAAATGTATAACGAGCCAACACTTTGCAGGAGATTTATTATGATATGAAGAATTTACAAGAAGTCTGTCACTGTACTCAACAAAGGATAAAGATGAATTAGAATATAATGAGAATTCAATCCCTAAAAAACTAATGTCCATATTTATAGTCCGTGCTAATACTTACTTAAGTTGCGTACTAACATAAGCACGCCTTACTTCGAAGTTTGTGTCAAGTACGCGTTCTATTTTATAAACAATACTTCGGAAATTCTCGGGATAGATTCGCTCCAAGCACGGAACGTTAGGGAATTTTGTTATCGGAATGACATTTTGGCGCGAAATTGTTCTTTGTGGATCTTTTTAAGTTGCATTTGGTTCGCACGTTTTTTATTGAAAACCAAAGATTTCACAGTTTATAGTGTAATTTGTTAAATTTAATAAATACTTATTAAAGGTAAATATAAAATAAATAGATTTTGTTGAATTGATGAAATAGAAATACAAAATATCATGAACAATAAAAAAATTATCCATAAATTTGCAGATGAATAAATCGGCAACATTTACCACGAAGGAAAAAATGCTTCTGGCACAGCTCATCAAAGACCATAACATGTTCATATTGCAGTAAAAGCAATAAAGGAAAAAGATGGTAGGGTTCAAAAACTTAATAACTCCATTAGCCATCAGCAGGAGTTTCATCAACTTAGGAAAATGGTTATCGAAGAGGGCCTGGGGAGGGCTAAATATTATTCAAGGGTTGCTGAACTAGAGGTATCCAGGATTGAGGGAGAAAAGAGGATTAAATTAGCAGTGGAGACATCTGAGCTAGATCGACAAAGGGCTGAGATAGATCCACAGAGAGCTGAGCTAGATCGACAGAGAGCTGAGCTAGATCGACAGAGAGCTGCTGATGAAGCTGAATTGGCAAAGCTCAAACTTCAGCAATTTAAAGCAAAGGTGAGTATGGCTAGCAATTTTGTTTCATTACTTTCATCTTTTGTAATTCATTGTTTTTACAGTTCTCTGAAGATCAATAGACTTGACTATATAACATGTAAGGTATATATACACATAGGTATTAAATGGTAAGAAGTGTTTTTATTATTGTGTATATTTAAGTTAATTTATAGTTTCTCTGTGTAAAGGTTATGAGTTATGAGCTAGCTCTCTGAAGATCGATAGACTTTAGTTGTAGGTATATATTGACATAGGTATTATAATAATGAGAAGTGCTTTTATTATTGTGTGTATTGTAGTTAATTTATAGTTGTTCTGTGCAAAGGCTATGAGCTGCTCTTGATTTATATTGCTAATTTAATAGGTGATTGGAAAGTTTTAGTTTTTTGGTGTATTTTTTATCGGCAAGCTTTACTGTTGCATTTGTCTATATATTTTCAAATCATAATACTTTAAAGAATTAAATTAATTTGTTAATTTTGATCACTGATGAACATTATTAACTCAAATATTTTAATAATAAAACTAAATGAACTAAATTTCTTTAAATACTTTTATGTTTTAAAAATATGAATTCATTTTCATATACTATATTTCTGCATGTTTATGGGATATATTAAAAGTCATAGGTGTTTTATTTGCCTGTGGAATTGGACAGAGGTACTTTTGCAATGTAAATTTGTTTTTCAGTTGTAAATTTGAAAGCTTAGTTTTAAGGCGCTTTTTGCTATGTATTAAACAACTTAAGAGGTGCTTTCCTGCTGTATACATTACATTAGTAATGTTGTCATTTTTGTGTTGTTTGTTGATTTTCAGATATTAATTGAAAAGGTGTTACTTTAATGTACTTTTTCCTATATAAATTAATTATGTGTAATCACTTGTTTAATTTGAACTGTTCTCTGTTGTTCAGACCAGATTTTTAATAATATTTTATATTATTAAAAATACCTTTGTAATTTAAACTTTTTTAAACGAAATAAAACATATCTACTTGACATGTATACTTTTTTTTAAACGTATTCCTATATTCACTTAAATGGGAGAAGGTAACCATTAATAAAAATCTACTTTAAGATTAAAAGGAAGCTCTGTGTGTTCAGTAAATACATATTCTTTGGAATTGTCTAAACACAATGAGAGAAAAACCCATGTTTATTAAATAATATATACATTAGAATATTTTGATAACAACATATAGAAATATTTAATACCTACTAGTGTCCAAAATGTTGTTGAATGAAGTGTCTCCGAAAATCTAACCCTCTTTCTCCATCGTTGGCATTCCTAACAGCTGGTACTTCATCAACATTTTCTTCAAAATCTTCATTATCTCTTAAACCAATATTATATAATACCGCTGTTCCACATATAATTGCAATTGATGTTTCCAATTTAGTTTTAAGACCTAGTTGAAGGCAAGGAAATCGTCTTTTCCAGGTACCAAACACAATCTTTCTACAATATTTCATGTTGTTCTGTGTGCTCTGTTATATCTTTCTTCTTGTTCATTTCCTATTTATATAAAATGTTGTGAATTATTAGCCATAAATATTTGGTGTTTATTATAAATACCTGCTTGTATTACAGGAGTAAGCAGATAATGTCTACATGCATACCCATTGTCCCAAATTAATAAACCTGGAATGTCTCCTCTTTCCATTCTCACTCTTAAAGCACTACGGTCAAATATAACACTGTCATGACTTGAGCCTGGATGGCTAACAACTATATCCATTATTTTTATTAGGACCTGAAACGACCTATAATAGATAATAGTACAGTGTAGTTGACTATTATTTCAGTTCTACAATACCTGAACATTTAAAGAAAAGAAACCCTTTCTATTACGGAATACCTCAGCATTATTACCTCCTGGGCTTGATATTTTTATATGGGTGCAATCAATACATCCTACAACATTTGGAAAACGAGCAACTTCATAAAACCTTATAATATTTGTGCGTCTTCCTTCTACAGTTCAAGGAAAATGAATAAAATTTCCTAATTGTTCCGCTATCAATACTGATAGTCTTTTAATAATTACGCTTATGGTAGGTTGACTTATACCTCGCAAATCACCGGATACAACCTGAAAATTACAAGTGGCATAAAAACGTAAGCAAACAAGCAACTGCAATATTGGAGGTATTGGTAAACCACGATTAGTAGGTTTTTGTAGGCCCTCCAAAACTAATGGTAATAAAGTATTTGCCACAGTGGTCTTGTGAAATCGATAACGGGGACGAAATTCGTTCCCGTTAAAAAACTCCATTGGATTTTCGGTATCTCGTATGTATCTTTTTCGGACACGTTCTACATGCATTTCTTCTTCTAGAACATCTATATATTCCAAAAATTCATCTAATTCTAATTCTTGGTACACATCCATATCGCTCAAAAAATAAATGTTAAAGTTCAAAATATTAAGAGGTTATATTTCTATGCTCGAACTGTCAAACAACTACTTAAGGTAGCGCCAACACAACCTTAAGAAATTAATAGATAATCGCCGCCTTAAGTATCAGCTGGTGCTTAAGGTTGGTTTATAAATCGCAAATGCGTCACAATCACATACTTAAGCATAGACGCCGCCTTAAGGTCTGACTATAAATATGGGCCTAAGACTTTAAGCAAGCCAATAAAAGAAAAAAATAGCTGTTTGGAAATATTTTACAGCTTCGAATGACAGAAATACCTGCCAAAGGTATAGGTTATGGGAAAGACTACAAGACTATTGAAAATACCATCAACTTATCTGATCATTTAAAATGTATCCATTCCATTTTAGATAGCAAGATTATTTTCATATGAAGAACGATCAGTTACTAGAGTAGCAACTGTTTTAGACTCGCGATTTAAAAGAGAGGGTTTTCGTATTATTAAAAATACTACTGGGGCTACTTCTTTTTTAGATCAAGAAATGTTTAATATTATGAAGCAAGTAGATCCTGAAAATAAAAAACAAGTTTAATCTTGGAGTTCCGTTAAATTAAATGCTAAATGCAGTATCTGTTCTTAATACTAAAAACCGAGAAAAACTGGCTAATAAATAATATTTGCTCCTATTTAGATCACTGAGATCTTAGTAGGAGCTGTTTGTTAGATCACTGAGACCTAAGCTTTAACTCGAAGAGATCGTACTTGTAACTGTAGTGAACTCTAAGAGATCTTGTTTGGAACTACTTCTTCATTCTCTTATTTTTCGGCAAGAAGTTTTCTCCCCACCAGTCAAAGAGGGGGAGAAAACAATGAAAAAGAGTATACGCAAAATTCCATATAACAATTATTTACATTTCGAAGAAAAGTATATGCTGTAGTTTCCGACGTCATGAATGTATTAAAATAAACAATATACGCCGGAAACCCTTAATTATAGAAAATAAAATACTTCTTAAAGTAATAAATATACAATGCACAGAGATAAACTAATGTTCGCAGAATCGTATCGAACCGAAACCATTTAACCTATTATAATAACATATAACAGGAAATATGTGCAATAAAACTTATTCTATTATAATTATGCTTATTCAAATAAATTATTTATCTAATCGATGCAAAGGGTTTTGCCTGTAATAAAAATAAATAGTTTTTATGATTGTAGAAAATAGGACAATGAAGAAATGTAATACCTGCCCAGTCCTAAAGTAATTAACAATATTAAAGATATCTCAGAACTCCAAGACCTTTTCTATATACAATATATAATATTTACAATTTAAAAACTAGAATTAAATATATTAAACCTACATCTAAATTAAACTAAAAATACAAAATTAAATCTATTTTGCCCGAACATGCCGCCCACTTTGAAAGGGTCTCCTTTCAAGGAAAATATAATAACGACGTTCAAGCATTGTCACCATCGTCCGATATAGGAAGCACGCACAACTTTGTCGTCGGTCTCCGGAACACACCACGCACAGCCATCGCTTCCAAAAGTGCTCGCGAAGACGCTGAATGTATTGCCAACGAGACAACGTGTTGACCTTTAGATGTTCCACACTTGACTCACCTAATGAGGTTATTATGCCTCCAGTTAAAAAATGTGAAGGGGTTAGGAATAAAAGATCATTAGGATCACTGGAAATAGGAGTGTGATTTTTATGAATACGCGCTAGAAGATTGCTTTTGAATCGTAGACAATATGCTACTACACGCTGAAGTCTATTTAAATTAGAATATTTTGCGAACCATTCAAATTGATTAACACTTGCGTTAGCCAAGTTCACAACGCGCATTGTTTCCGGAATGTCCTTTATTTTTTCCCGTAGCTGTGTTTTTTTTATGAAATTGATGCTCTCTACTTCATCCATATAAGTGTGACAAGCGCTTTGCAAATTAAAGGGAAGTGATTCGTCACAATTTAACTTTAACTGCCAGATTTGTTGCATTAAAATCTTGGCCTTTATTATAACAGGACTAACAAGACCTAAAGGATCAAATATTTTTGAAATGTGCGATAATACCGTTCTTTTTGTCATTAACTTTCGATTTGATACATGAAATGAATATTGTAAAGTATCCGCATTGGGTTTCCACTGCAAACCTAGCGTCCCTATGCCGTCATTTTTGTTGAAATCAAGAACCATATTGTCACAAGAGTTGTTTGGTATGTTACTTAATATTTCAGGTGCGTTCGATGCCCACTTGCGTAGTTTAAATTTACCTTTTGACAAAATACTTATAACCTCATCCCTAATTTGTAAAAGTTCTTTTATACTGTCTGCCCCAGTTAACAAATCGTCCATATAAAAGTCTCTTAAAATGATTTCTGCACCTAACTGTTTGTTAGAAAATTCCTCGTTTGCCAGCTGCTGTAAGCACCTAACTGCTAAATAAGAAGCCGGCCCCGTACCATATGTAACTGTTGTTAATTCAAATGTTTGAATTTGACTATCCTCATTTTCACGCCATAAAATTCGATGGTACGGCATGCACTCTTCTTTTAAACAAACCTGCCTGTACATTTTTGCAATGTCTGCAGTACAAACATATCTATGTATACGAAATCTGCATACAATGTCAAATAAATCTTGTTGTAGCTTAGGACCTACCATAAGTTTGTCGTTAAGCGATACTCCAGTATCTGATGGCGCCGACGCGTCAAAAACAACTCTTAACTTAGTTGTTGCGCTATTTTCTTTTCTGACCGCGTGATGTGGCATATAAAAATCGTTTATCGTCGGACCTTGTATATCTAACTTGTTAATACGTCTCATATGACCTAATTCTATGTATTCTTTTATAAAATTCGCGTAATCTATCTTAAGATCGGGGTTTTTTGCGAATCTTCTTTCTAATGAATAAAATCGCTTGAGAAAGAGATCCCGTGAATTACCTAGTGACAAGTTGTTATTTCGAAATGGTAATGATACAACAAAGCGACTATCGTCATTTCGTGTAGTTGTATTAATAGAATGAGTTTCACACAGCTTTTCTTCAGGCGAATATACCTGAGATTTGTGTGTGTTTTCCAATTCCCAAAATTTCTTTATGTTTTCGTTTAAATAATTTAAAGTTGAAGTGTTACAAATTGATGTTGATTGTGAGGATGAATTTGAAGGAGCTCTGCCCGAAACCAACCAACCTAGCAGCGTTTTTTGTAAATATGGCTGATCTTTTCCCAAATTAATCTGTCCTACACATAATAATTTATAAAATAGTTCTGCTCCTAGTAACATATCTATATTTTTAGATACATGAAATTCTGGGTCCGCTAATTTTTCGGAATCTTAATATATTCTCTTGCTAAGGAAATTAGTGAAATACGTTCAGATATTTTGTCTAACACTAAACATTCTAGTTTCGCCTTGAAGTTAGTTTGCAATGATACTATAGAAACATTTACAAGATTCTGTGCCTTTACCGCTGCATGATTAATACCAACAATAGATATTTGTATAGGTTTCTTTTGAAGGTTGAGTTTGTTCACTAAGTCTGTTGTAATTAAGTTTGACTGTGATCCAGTGTCCAGCAACACCCTGCATGTGTGCTGGTTACCCTTGAAATCTGTTATATTCAATAAGGCAGTTGACAACAATATTTGTGTGTGCGCTTCAATGTTAAATTCATGATTTGAAATTGATGTGTCAACGCATGCATCAGGTGCGGATTGCCCTTGTTCCTGTTGCGGTTGATCAATTAAATTTTGCGTTTTATGCAATAATGTATTGTGCCTTTTACCACACTTGATACAATTACTAGATGTGCAGTTACTAACAAAATGTCCGTGTCTTAAACAATTAACACATAACCTTTTTGCCTTTATTTCCTGAATTCTTTGTTCAATAGGTAACCTAATTAAGCTTTGGCATTTATATATTATGTGAGATTGTTTACAAAATGCGCATGATAATTTTTTATTGTTAGTTACAATATGTGTGGAAGTACGCTTGAACTTAGGAATCTCGTTTTTATCATTTTTTGATATGGCTTCTAGAGTTTGACATTTGCGATTTAAAAACTTTATTAATTCTTCAGCAGTAGGCAAATTGTCATTGGACAAATTTGTTTCCCATTCTTTTATTGTAATTGAATCTAATTTTGTGGTTAAGATGTGTATTAATAAATCGTCTGACTTATTCACAGGACGCTTTAATGAATCTAGTGCCCTAATATGTTTATTACTGCCGTCGATTATTTGCCTTAAAATGACATGATTTTCTTTTGTAGCAATTGGCAAGTTGCAAATGGCTTTAATATGATTTTGAACTATAAGTTTTTTATAACCGTACCTCTCTTTCAACATATTCCAAGCAATACAATAATTGTCATTAGTAATAGGTAACGAGTTTAATAATTCACTTGCATCGCCCTTTAAAGCTGATTTTAAATAATAAAATTTTTGTATGTCTGGTATAGCAGTGTTGGCGTCGATTAAACCCGAAAAAGTGTCATGAAAACTAGTCCAGTCTTCATATGATCCCGAGAAATCAGGTAGCGTTATACGAGGTAGACGTATGTTTGATTGAATATCAGAATACGATAACTCTGTAGCTGGTTTATGTTCGACATTAACATTCGAATAATTTGATATCAATTCACGAATTTTACCTATGATTTTGAAATACATCTTTTCGAAATCTGCACTTTCAGTATCCTCGCTTTCTTCTTCAAATGTATCTTCAATTTGTGTTTGTATATTTTCAAATTGATTTAGAAGTGGTTGCAATTTATCGTAGCGCTCCGTGAGCTCTTCTAAAATTACGTTTTCGTCTAAAGAGGCAATATATTCAGCAGCTCTCGATAAGGATGTTTTTAGCTTTCTTTTTTGAGTTTTTAAGGTTTTTAATGCGGGAGTAGTCATTTTGAAGCAAAAAAAAAGGTTTTTCGGATACTGATCGGTAAAGAATTAAGAAAAGGAAGTTAACTGGAGACTTACCTCATTAATTTGAGTGCGCTGTTGCTGACACAGATGTCGATATCCTGCTCCTGGAAGAACCAATGTTTTTGGTGATGACCAGTTGACGAAGAATCGATGATCTTGTTATAATGTTGCTATGTAGATGAATTAATTTATCATCTAGTTGCGAAGTACCATGTGTGGATGAATTAATTTATCATCCAGCTGCAAAGAACCAAATGTTTTTTGGTCTTGAAATAATCTTGATAGCTGTGAGCTGTCACTGACATCCGGCTCGAAGGACCAAATGCAGATGAATTAATTTATCATCCGGCTCGAAGGACCAATGTTTCTTCCTCCTGGTTTGAAGGAAGTCGGTATGTGTAGACCGAAGTATGTGTTGAAATAATACAATATTTTTTCTATTTACACTAATATATTTACAAGTTTAATCTTGGAGTTCCGTTAAATTAAATGCTAAATGCAGTATCTGGTCTTAATACTAAAAACCGAGAAAAACTGGCTAATAAATAATATTTGCTCCTATTTAGATCACTGAGATCTTAGTAGGAGCTGTTTGTTAGATCACTGAGACCGAAGCTTTAACTCGAAGAGATCGTACTTGTAACTGTAGTGAACTCTAAGAGATCTTGTTTGGAACTACTTCTTCATTCTCTTATTTTTCGGCAAGAAGTTTTCTCCCCACCAGTCAAAGAGGGGGAGAAAACAATGAAAAAGAGTATACGCAAAATTCCATATAACAATTATTTACATTTCGAAGAAAAGTATATGCTGTAGTTTCCGACGTCATGAATGTCTTAAAATAAACAATATACGCCGGAAACCCTTAATTATAGAAAATAAAATACTTCTTAAAGTAATAAATATACAATGCACAGAGATAAACTAATGTTCGCAGAATCGTATCGAACCGAAACCATTTAACCTAATAATATATAACAGGAAATATGTACAATAAAACTTATTCTATTATAATTATGCTTATTCAAGTAAATTATTTACCTAATCGATGCAAAGGGTTTTGCCTGTAATAAAAATAAATAGTTTTTATGATTGTAGAAAATAGGACAATGAAGAAATGTAATACCTGCCCAGTCCTAAAGTAATTAACAATATTAAAGATATCTCAGAACTCCAAGACCTTTTCTATATACAATATATAATATTTACAATTTAAAAACTAGAATTAAATATATTAAACCTACATCTAAATAAAACTAAAAATACAAAATTAAATCTATTTTGCCCGAACAAAAACAATGATTTGCTTTACTCGATTTATACCTATTGAACTAATGATAAAATTAAAGTCAAAATCAAATTAATTAGAATGGACACGCTGAGTGACGCTTTCCCGCGTAAGAATATTATTGGTGGAGAGTTACGAGACACCCTTATACATTTAGTAACCTTGGTCTATACCTAGCACATGACGTTTATTTTCGCGCAGATTGGCGCCAAGAGAAAACGAGTGACTATCAGAATTATTTTAACTGCTTACCGTAGTATAATTGCCATCATCCAAAGGTGCACGGTTTTTCGTTACTAAGCCAATTTTTTAATTTCTTCAATACATTATACCTGGCTATTGCCAGTGGCGTTCCTTTTTTCAAATCATTTAGATATATTTATGTAACAAAGTAACATGAGAATTTTTGAAACTTATCAATGCTTTATAGGCGCACCATTTGCTGCGACGGCGCTTTCGAGTCTACGTCTCATAGACAAAATTGAAGAAGGCATATCGTAATTTTTTTGTACATTTTTCGATGCCTCTGAAATTTTGATTATTAATTTTTTTAACAAGATACCTCCAAATGCTCAATATCATTCTCAGCCATCCATTCTTCCACAACACCTGTAGTGTATACACGACAATTATCCTGTAAGTTATCAAATAAGGCAGAAGTTATTATACTCCAACGATGAATAATTAGTAACCTGTTGAAAAATAAACTGTTTAGGATAAATTGAGGAATTGATGGCAGCATTTCGTTCTCTAATATTTGCAAATAGTTTTGGGAGTTAAATCTCCCGTTAATTCGGCAGCATGAACCTGGACCATTTACACTTATCCATGCCCACACATTAACAGAAAACCGACCACTTCGAATGACAGGCTGAATATAGTACTTAGTTTTCGGAAAATCGCTGATTTCTTGGTTGATATTCTAGTAATCTACCATTATTACAAAAGTCTTTTCGTCCGGAAAAAACAACAGATTCACAATATTCATCGTTTTGATTTAACATTAAATTTGCATATTCTATTCGGCTCTGTTTTGTTTTCATTAGCTAAAAAAGGTTTTCGTGCTGTGGAGAAATTTCTCAGTTCTGACGCTCTCACCCTACGACGAGCAGTGATCACAGAACCAAGAAAATTTGATTCCTCTTTGGCTCCTATTGCCGGATCGAAAGGATTTTCCCGTAAATAATCTATAAGAACCTCATGCTATGCAGGAAGAGATACCTTTCCAACATTTCATCTTGGAGGACGCTTCAGTCGCTGCTGTTCCACCCAAGTTTTTTAATTTTAAAAATGCAGCTCTTTCTAACGTTCAAATCTTCAGCAACTTCCCGTAAAGACCATCCTTGGTTCTACTTGTAATTGTCAATTCTTTGTCATCATGTTAATTTTTTATAAAATCTAAAATGATGACAGTGACATTTAAAAAAAAATGTACTATACCTATGGTTAAAGGGCAAAGTTACAAAAAAGAAAATTAGCGTTCAGTTTTGGCTGATCGTAACCGTACCTCATATTACTTAGATATGTATGCCGTTCACGACACGAAGACGTGCACGTCATCAACAGTATTTTCGGAATCACCATCACAAAAACAATAAACGAATATAATATTTATATATTAACATCATTGCGAATCCATATTTATGTTGGTGCGAATCTCCAGTGGACATACAGTCGTGGCCAGATAAATGTAGTACAAGCTTTTCTTAATAATTTTTTATGGTGTAAGTTAGTATTTTGACAATATATGTCAAATCATTTTAAATTTTATTAAACGTCAAACATATTTTTACGATGGCACGAAAGCTAACCGCAACTGATAAAGTTCGTATATTAATTAAATTACAAGAAGGGACAGTATTAGGGAAATTGCGCAGCAAATGCAGTTAAATAAAACCACCGTGAGGAAGGTTAAGAAAAGATGGGAGACTGATGAGAGCATAAACAGAAAGCCGAGTACTGGGCTTAAAAGAATTTCGACTGAACAGCAGAACCATAATCTAGTTCAGCATCTCCGAGAACTTCCTTTCGATTCAGTGAAAGTAGCAGTTGCGGAGACCATTTTTCCTGGTTCACGTAGAACTGCAAGCAGGAGAATAAGAGATAGCGACATAAGGTCGCGTGTTGCAGCCAAAAAAATTCAGGTTAGTAAAGAAAGGAAGCAAGCCAGGCTTTTGTTCGCATTAAATCATATAAACAATGGACCTGAGTTTTGGGAAAATGTAGTTTTCACTGATGAGAAAACATTTCAATCCACAAGTAATGGTTCTGTTCGTGTCTACAGACCTGGCGGTACAAGATACGAGGAGCAATATATAGATAATTCAGATCGGCAAGGAAGATTCTCTATAAATATTTGGGGATGGATAAGTTACCACAATGTTGGAATGTGTCATAGAATAAATGGGAGATTTAATTCCCAGAATTATATTCATATTTTGGAATATCTTATGTTACCATCAGTCCAACATGTGTATCCTGAAAACATTTTTATATATCAGCATGACAATTGCCCAGTTCATAGTGCAAACATAGTGTCGCGATGTATGGAAGAGCATAACATTGAGATTTTGCAATGGAGTGCCAAGAGTGCGGACATGAACCCAATAGAAAACGTATGGGCCGAGATGACCAAAAGTATGTCAAGTATAAGATTTCAAAATCAGGACCAATTGTGGGAAGCAATTCAAAATGCTTGGCAATCTCTTATTCACAAACCAAATTATTTTAGAAGTTTGGTGGCTTCCATGCCTAGAAGGTTAAGGGCAGTAATTGATGCCGATGGCGGTCCAACAAAATATTAGCTTTTTGTTAAAAAATTTTTATTATTAAAATTATTTTTCGTATTCCTTAATTCAATTTTAAATTTAAATTTAACTTATTATTATACTTTTAACTTATATTTCTTAACTCAAACAATAATAAAGTAAATATATTCCAGTATGATCTGACATTTGATTTTATTATGACAAGTAGCTTAAGCTGAAGCTCGTCTTACAATAATAATATATCAAATTTATGACATATATGAAATTTAAGGTTGTACTACATTTATCTGGCCATGACTGTACATCATTCTGTCAAATTTTACGTCTGTTTACTCTTGGTTTGAAATGCCGAAAGCGTTTTGCAGCCAATGTAAGCGACGTGTTGCATCCGCGATTGCAAACTGTGAAACAGAACGTGATAATGGATCGTTGCTGCCTTTACCAGCTGAGAGAAGTAAAATTGTATTTGTATTTTGTTATAATTTCATATTCCATATTGCACTTATAACCTAAATACTGCAAGTTTGACATAAGCGTTTGCTACCCTAACCTAAAATGTAAACAAATCGATTTTACAAATGATTTCGCAACGTTTTGACATTATTGATTAATGTGCACATCTTCGAATCGTGAACGGCGTATAGTTATTTTTATTCGATTGTCATTTTGACAACTATAAGTTCACTCCACTTTTTTAAATATTGAAACTGTATGACTGCATAATCCTCTTATGTGCCTTAGTTTTTTGGTCGCCGTTAGTTGATATTATTCATGCTTTTAGACAAAACTAATTACAATACGATAGGTAATTCCTTAACGTGTCTAATTTTATGAACGATCTAATCGCTTTTTTAAACAGATAGTATTATCTGTATGATAAGGTTCGTAATAAAATACAGTCGAACAGTTCCAAATGTATTTTTTTGCATTACGGTAATACATATTTGCGAATTAATTTATTGAAAACAACTTGAAAATAATAGTTAGCAAGCGATAGTTAACAAGTTTAATATGAACGATAGTACGTATTGGTCAGCACCGATACGAGTTACGAGATGGAAATTAAATACACTATTCCACCAAGTCTTAGCAGTGATAGCAGTATATTCAATTTGGATTCCAATTCAAGAACATAGTAAAGCTGAAGCGGCTTTTGTATGGCATATAATACTTTGCACTGTTGGGGTAAGTACTTTACATACTTCATTTACTATTATTATTATTTACATATTATTTAATTTTTAAGAGCTATATTATAATTTCAGTTTTTATAAATGTAATTTACTTAGTAGCTTAATTATTTTTTAACAAGATATTGTGTATTTGCACCCTTCGGAATTTCAGATTCCTATAGTAATAGGAAACTAAATATTTTCAAGGTCTCCGTCTTCTATTAAAATACAAGGTAAATGTGAAGGTAAACATTTTCACAAAATTGAATTTATCAAATACGAGTTAAATAAATATTTCAAGTTCCTTTTCTGTTTGGTCGTTATGGCTACTTATTTTGACAACGAGTAATAACAACTACTGAAACATGGATCTTCCTGCTTTAACCTAAAAACAAAAAATCGATCCAAGGAGTATCAGAAACCAAAAGGAGTATCGCAAACCCCTTAAAGTAAGTAATTACTATATTTTGGGATAGCGATGGAGTAATTTTGGTGGATTAACATTAAAGGGAGCCACAATGAACTCAGAATATTTACTGTTCACGCCGTCGCAAATTGCACGTATCAATAATCAACCTGGAAAGTAATATAATACTGTAATGCAAGACCACATACTGCAGGTCTAATTATGTAAGTTTCAAATGAATAGGGATTCGAATTATATCCTCATACCCCTGATTCGTCTGATTTGGTATCTATTATCGATTTCCAGAATTGAAAAAACCTCTACATACTATGCAGTTAAAGGACTTAAATTACGTTGAAGAACTGTGAACTAGTGGTGAGAAGAGACTCCAAAAAAGTTTTTTGGAGTCTCCAAAATTTTTTAACTTTTGCCACATTTTGTGGCGTGTTTTCCGTCGATGGACGACCAGAATGCTCATCATCAATCCACACACGTCCATTTTTGAAACAGTTGTACCACAAACGCTTATTTAAGTATTTTCACAGTTTCCGCTATCGTTTAACCAAGTTTGAAATGAATTTTATGCATGTTCTTTGCTCTTTTACGTTAGAGATTGTACAGAATAACTCAAATATAACTCAACAAATATAAACACAAAAGTGTTTGTCACTACCTAGCAAAGTACCGTTTGACATACTGACTAAGTATAGATGTAGCTCATTCAAATTCTATGAATTCCTGGGTAACACCTCGTAAATGCTACAAAAAACATTACAATTATTCAGCAACAATTCAGCAAAGATTTGTTCCAATTATGTTACAAATGTTTCATCAGTTGATTGAGCAAATGGAACTTATTTTAATGAACTTATTTTAATGAAAGGCTTTCCAAGATACATATTATCTCATTGATAAATTTTAGTGTGAAATTTTATAAATATTTTGAAATTGTATATAACACAGGGTGTTACTAAATTCACGCACACAGACTATGGGATGACATTAATCATCAAAAACTGAAACGAATGTTACTTTACCTTTTTTTTTAATCTGATTGATATTTTCTGGATTTTAGCAAATTTAAGAATGAATAATTAAACATATAAATTTTTTCTGTATTACACAATTAAAAACTTTTTTCCACGGTCGGGAGTAGAAATCAGTTTCTATGACATCAAAATTAAAACAGAAGTAGTCGATTATTCCCAAGGGAGTATAATACTCCCAAGGGAGTTTACATTATGGAGAACGTTTGTGATTCATGCAAAAAAAAAAGATAACATTGAAATTATTTATTGACATTTAAATTAAATGTTACATTTGTACAATTTTCAAAATTAATATTAGAAGGAATATTACTTTCGCTTAGATTTACAGTTTTTGTGATTGCCCTAGTAGTGGTACCTACTAAAACCTGATTAGCAATTTTGGTCTTATTTTCAATGGAGTTCTCGACATAACCCTCAGCGACTGTTGTTGATTTCCAACCAGCATGACGCTTTATTGTCGTGATATCCACACCAGCATCTGCCAGTAATGTCGCTGAAGATCTTCGTAAGCAGTGACCAGTATAACATGCAGCATCAGGTAATTTTAAATACGAAGTAAACGGTCGATTTCACCCTTTCTCAATATTTTCGATTTTTTCGCTTGATATCCGTCACCGGTTCTTTTCAAAAATGCGATCAGCTTGGGGAATTTGCTTATATCTATGTTGTCGTAAATTATCAAGCATGACTTAACCATAGAATATTGCGCCCATAATGTGGAAGACTTGTAATTCTTTGCATTTTCACTGAAGTATGCCAACAAAACATTCTCGCTGTATACTTGAACATTTTTCTCGGCGCACCACTTTTTGAACCGATTGTAGGCTATATCGTATAAAGATGTTGACTTCGTAGGCAGCAAATTGCTTATTGCAATATATGCAGCGTCCACAATCTCTTCCGACTCACAATTATTCATTGTGCACTAAACAAACTTTAAACTAAACCAAACTAGCACCTTAATTTGACAATTCTTTTTATTTGTTTATTTTGTAGTAATGACAATAACTCAACGACTATTAAATAAATGCTCAAATCCGAATACAATAATTCTGGTGCTACTTACTTCATAATGACAAAATATGTGTTTTTAAGTTAATGAGACCGTGGAAAAAATAGTATATACCATTCGGGAGAGATGCTATTTTGTTCTCGGTGCATTGTAGCCCTCGGGCTTCAAATTGCACCTCTGCCAAAATAACGCATTTCTCTCCCTTATAGTATAATATACTATTTTTTAAACTAGAAACACTTTATAACATTCGTTCGAATTGTCCTCTGGTATTGAATAAACATGAGCAAAGAAGGCTTTCTAATTAATACATAAAATAAATGGGGTTCGTAAATAACTAGTTGACATTTCTATAATTGTCATTAAAAAGATACGCTGTTTGTATTAACTGAGAAGAAATCGAGTTCCCGTACGGCGTGCGCTAAGATACGACCTACAGCATTTATATCATTTTAGAAGAATCCAGCATTTGGAAGATAATAACGGTAATAACTGCGGCAAGCGTTCTGTGAACGGTATTTAAATATGGATCTGCACATCCAAATTTCCATTCTATGGACAGATAAATGTCTACAAAAAAAGGTTTAAGTATATCAATACGTTAAGCACGTATCACGCATTTGTTACAAATGAAACAGACATGCAATATACACGTCTGTAACTGTACACATGGACATACACCTCGTATTTTCCAGCACTTACTTCTGTTTAAGACACGTGTTTCTGCCATCTACTAGTAGGCGTCATCAGTTAAGCTAGTGAAGTAAATAAAGCTTAAACAAATCGCCTCATAAGGTATAGCAAATTTTGTCCTATCAGTTGACACCAATTTTGTCCACGATATAAACGCCATTTACTCCGATTATCATCAAAACTACATTTCACATAATAGGCAAAAGGCATGTTCGAAACATTTCGCAGTAAATGGTTTGGAAGGATCCGGTTCTGACGTATCAATAGGTTTTAATATAGCTTCGAAATCAGCATAAACCACAAAAGGAACTCTTGTCTTTTAAATTTATCAAATTTTAATACATATTCTGGTAGTTCCTCTCCATACTTATTTATTTTTAATTCTGGGCAGGGAAACACTGCCTTCACCTGCTTACAATCTTCATTTTCATGTCTTCGAAATTTATCTTCGCTTCTGAAGAAAATTAAACACCCTTCGCATATGTATCTTTGATGTCCTGATAAGGATTTCTGTGATGAAACTAGTCGCGTCAAATTCTTTATCCAACAGTAATGTGAATTTACATTTTCTGAGGCAACAAGCAATAAATTAATATGAGCAATTCTTCTCCACTTCGTAAAATATAATGGACCCACTACTTCTTGAACTCTCACATTATTCTGAAAACATTCTTCTATACCATATACATTAATGGATATATTATTTTGCTCTTCAAACTTGTGGATATCTTAAAATTTAGAGGGAAATGTATATCAGTAAAATCTGCAACTGTACTATAATGTGGATACGATGAAACTCTTTGCGGAAATCCTACTGGTTCCCTTAAAGCAGAAGTAACGGCCCAAGCGAAACATTTGTTGTCAGAATTGTGAACATTTATTATAACATTCTTTTTCTTTATTGATGGTGGTAAGTCCATATAAGTAGAACCTCTCAATGGACTTAACTTATTCATATTTATTTCCAAATATAAAACGTTGCTCAATGTCCACCCTGAAATATAATAAAATAGTAATTTATAACACTGTCAGGAATTAACAATAATCTTATTTTACCTGAATCGCGCTCCTGAAATACTCATTTTATTCTTAATCTCATCAATAAAATCTGCGTATAGCTCATATAAATTACTTCCATGGGTTATGACTTTATTTCGAGTATTAAACGATTTTATTTCTACATTCTCCTTCGCCAATAAATAATATAAACCATAAAATTCCAAATTCACTTTCATAGAAGTATGTATACTTAGAATACTATCCATAAGTGCTATCACTTTCTCCCTAATATTATTTGCAAATTCTTCCACATAAACCTATATGTGAGACGAATCACATACTATATAACTTACTATTCTATCAACAAACGTACCTACACTCTTCTTTACACCGTTATCGATTATTACGAACGCTTTAGTCCGATGCAAAGTACTGCGGATATGTGCAGTATAACAATTTGTTTCTACATGTACATCACAGATATCACATTTCATTAATTCTACTTCGTTATCGCTAAATTTCATTCTCTTGCCTTTACAAGAAGTTAACATGTGGCGACTTCTGTTGTCTCCTCGAGTAAACGTATTCCCACAGTATTCACATTCAAACATATTAACTTATTATTTTCCAAATTTGCACTGAATAAAAACAACACCTCAATTATGTGAACACAACATTTAGATAAATAAGACATTTCTTGCTACTCATATGTATGTTCTATGTACTTGCTTATCTTTTGTCAACCATGCATTTTTATCTTGAATTACATTTTTAGAATACGTTCTTTTTTAACATAGAAAGTCAGTCAGTAAATAGCATTAGTAAGAAACACATGTAAATTTTATATAATAATAAAAATCTTTTAAGAAGTCAGTGCCTTAATTGAAACGAACAAGTATTTCGTATTTACGATTAATCGGCAATCCAGTGTGAAATTTGGTAGTTAGTATTTGAAGTGGCTCATACATCGAGATACAGTTCATCGTGAACCCGCTGAAGATCTATCTCCAAATCATACGAAGAACGGAAGAAAATCGTCCATTCTTGCGAGAAGAAGTTCAAGAAAACAGACAAAAATCGCTGGACCCTTGTAACGGACTCTCATAATTAAGATGAAAACGGCGCTGACTCTACTAATGTGAGTACGATTATTGTATTATATGTCGCTAGAAAATTTATTTAAAAATTTACAAATATCGTCTCAAACTGACTCAGACGAAAATACAAATTTAAAAATATTAGAAAAAAATAATTTACACGACAATACTATTCAAGAAAATACAAGTAATATTAAAATTATTAAAATGGCAAATAATTTCAAACCAGAGTATTTAAATACAGTACCAGAGTTTGATGGTAACCCAATTGAACTCAGTAGATTCATAGCAACATGTGAAACTTTAATTACTCATTTTTATAATGATAACGAACCAGATAATTTTCAAAATATTTATGTACTTCACTCATTGATAGGTAAATTAAAAGGAAATGCAAAACTTGTTGTCAATATACAAAGTGTTACTACTTGGAACGAATTAAAACAAACTTTAACTAGAAATTTTGCGGATCAAAGAGATGAAATATGTCTTAATAGAGATTTAATTTTAATGAGGCAATCACCAAACGAGAAACCTCATCAATTTTTTGATAGATGTTTACAAATTTTAAATTTATTATGTTCATATATTGATATGCATGAAACAACTGAAGAAGGAAAAGTATTAAAACGTGATTTATATAATAAGTTAACTTTAAAAACATTCTTAGCCGGATTAAAAGAACCATTAGGAACAACTATTCGTTGCATGAAACCTAGTAGTTTAAACGAAGCGTTACAATTTATTAATCAGGAAGAAAATATACATTATTTTCAAAATTTAACAGGTAAACCGCAAATTAAGCAAAATTTTACACAAATAGGATTGACACAACAAAGACCTTTCATTCAACAAAATTCAAATTTTCAACGCCCTTATTTTAATCAATTTTAGCAATCAAACACGTAATACTAATCAATTCCCTTCACAACCTATTCCTATACAACCGAGACCAAATGTTACACCTCAGAGATTTTTTACAAACTCGCAAGTATTTAAACAACCACACCAAAAACCAATCCAAAACGTATTTAGACCCGGTCAACATAAAAATTTACCAACACCCACTCCTATGAGTGTTTCGACCAGGCAAACTAATAATTATTCGACACCAATACCCAAAACTCGCAAAGAAATTTCAATTTTGAACAACTTTACAATACTTACGTAAACGACGTAGATGAGACATCCGATATTAATTATGATTTTCAGAATTCAGAATTAATTCCCGAAATTTCTGATTCAAATAATGAAGAATTTTTAGAAGATTCACAAACGGCAAACGATAACATTGACGAGCCATATTATCATGAAAATTTTCACAAACCCCCTCAAACAACCGATCAAACGTAAAACCCCACATTATATCTTTTAATACCACTAATGAAAGTGAATTACCATATATAGTACTACCCGAACATAATTTAAAATTTTTAATAGATTCTGGCTCTACTAAATCTTTCATCGTTCCAGATCTTGCTTATAAATTTTATTCTAATTATATATATGATGATCCTTTTATAGTTTCAACAGTATTTCAGAAGTCTGCTCATAAATATAGTATGTTCATGCCAGCTTCAAATTTATTTAAATTACCACAACAAACCAAGTTAAAATTTCATTTATTTAAATTTCATAACATTTTCCATGGACTAATTGGATTAGATAATCTAAAATTATTACAAGCCAATGTAGATTTTGCATCAGGTATTCTTAAAACACCGTATGCACAAATAAAGGTACAATATCAAAAATTAAAAAATGATTTAAACCTTGTAACGGTTAATGCACGCACAAAACAAATAATCAAAATAAAAACGAGTATTAAAAATGGCGAAATAATAATACCATATCAAAAGATTCATAATTGTGAAATTCCCGAATGTTTAACGATAGCAAATAACGGCATAGCTATTACTACAATTTTAAATAATACGACAAAACCAAACATTGAATTTTTCTGAACCAATTAGAGTAGAACCATTTATTCGAAAAGCAATACAAGAAATAAATTTAAACAATTTTGATAATATTCCAAAACAAAATTTTAATTTTTCAAAAATTCGTACAAATCATTTAAATTCAAAAGAAAAATTTCAAATTGAAAACTTATGCAGAGATTACTCTGATATATTTTATGTTGAAAACAGTAAATTAACTTTTACAAACCAAGTCACCCATAGAATTCGCACAAATGATGAAATACCTATTTATACAAAAAGTTATAGATATCCGTTTATTCATAAAGAAGAAGTTGACAACCAAATTAAGAATATGTTAGATCAAAATATTATTAGACCAAGTCATTCACCCTGGTCATCCCCTATTTGGATAGTTCCAAAAAAGGTTGCTGCATCTGGCAAACAAAAATGGCGAGTCGTCGTCGACTACCGTAAACTTAATGAAAAGACAATCGACGATAAATATCCTCTACCAAACATTCCCGTTTTACTTGATAAATTAGGTAAATGTCAATATTTTTCAACTCTAGATTTGGCTAGTGGCTTTCATCAAATTGAGATGCATGAACAAGATGTACCTAAGACAGCTTTTAACACAGAAAGCGGACATTTCGAATTCCTCAGAATGCCATTCGGTTTAAAGAACGCGCCGCTACCTTTCAAAGGGTAATGGACAATAATTTACGTGGTATTCAGAACGAACATTGCCTAGTGTATTTAGATGATATAATTGTTTTCTCTACATCATTACAAGAACATATTAATAGTTTAAAAACAGTGTTTCAAAGACTTAGAGAAACAAATTTCAAAATTCAATTAGACAAATCTGAATTTTTAAGAAAGGAAGTAGCATATCTTGGCCATATTGTTACTCCTGAAGGCGTAAAACCTAACCCAAATAAAATTTTTTCAATAAAAAACTATCCTATTCCCAAAACGACAAAACAAATTAAAGGATTCTTAGGATTATTAGGTTACTATAGACGTTTCATTAACAATTTTGCAAAACTAACAAAGTCTTTAACTAAATGTTTGAAAAAGGGTGCTACAATAGCGCACAATGACGAATTTAAGTCCTGTTTTGAAACTTGTGAAAACCTTTTGATGAATGACCCCATCCTGCAATATCCGAATTTTAGCCAACCATTTAATTTAACAACCGATGCTAGTAACGTATCGTTAGGTGCTGTGTTATCACAAGGACCTATTGGGAAAGATTTACCAATTGCGTACGCCTCACGTACACTAAACGATTCTGAACAACGATATAGCACGATTGAAAAGGAATTGTTATCAATCGTATGGGCTACCAAATATTTCAGACCATACCTTTTTGGCAGAAAATTTAATATAATTACAGACCACAAACCCCTACAGTGGTTGTTCTCTCTGAAAGATCCTAATTCGAAATTATTAAGATGGCGAATAAAACTAGAAGAATTCGATTATTGTATAACGTATAAGAAAGGTAAATTAAATACTAACGCAGATGCTCTTTCACGTATAGAAATTCATACCAAAGAAACAAACAATTTTTTCGAATATATAGAACAATTTAATAAAGACTTCAATGTATCTAATAATAATCAAAATGAACCACCCGATAATATTTCTTTAGATGACGTCACTGCTCATTCAAATCAAGAACAAAACCCTATTATTGATATTCAAATATCAGAGACACCAGTAAATTACGGCTCAAATCAAATAATTATAAACACAGTTGCTCATAGTCCTGCAAAAGCTAAAATAACTAAATTGTTTGAAGATAAACAACGAATATATGTTTCTAAAATTTCTAAAAATAATTTCGAAGATGTTTTAAAATTTATAAAAGAATATATAACTTCAAAAGTTAATTATCACTTATATTTTGAGAACCCTGATATTTATGAACCTTTTTGTAATGTTTTACATAAACACTTTATTTGGCCTTCACTAAAATTTAAATACTGTAAAATTAAACTTATAGATGTTATTGATAAAAACGATATTAAAGAAATTATCCAAAATTACCACGAAGGAAAAACTAACCACCGCGGTATAGAGGAAATGGAACAGCAAATTAAGAAATTATATTATTGGCCTCACATGCGAAAATCAATACAAACATTTATTAATGAATGTGAAATTTGCCAACAATGCAAATATGAACGAAATCCCATAAAAACAATAATGAAAATTACTCCAACACCATCAAAACCCTTTGAAGTAATTCATTTAGATACTTTTACATTACAGGAAACCAAATTTTTAACTATAGTTGATGCGTTTTGAAAATACGCTCAAGCGTATAAACTATTATCTCTTATTCCAACAGAAATGATCGATAACTTAATCTCATTTTTCTCACATCATAGTATACCAAAACTAATAACGACTGATAATGGCGGAGAGTTTAAAAATACTATCATGAACGATTTATTAAAATTACACAAAATCGAAATTCATTTTTGTTCTCCCAATCATCCACAGTCAAACGGTTTAATTGAGCGATTCCAAGAATCAACAGTACAATCAAAAATGATATATGCCTTATTAGCATACAATCATTCGATTCATTCCTCTACTAAATATCGACCGATAGATATAGTAAACGGTCATATTGACGAAAGCAATGTATTCAATATAGATTTAACTCAAATGTTACTTAGTAATTACATACACGAACACAGAGAAAAAACAAAGTTACTCTATTCAAAAATTAACGAAAATCTTATAGAAAACAAAACGAAATATATTACTAAGGTAAATCAAGAACGTGATGACCCAGATTTATTTGAACCTGAAACTAAAGCTTATGTGAAAAAACAAGCACGACAAAAATTGGCAAATAAATTTAATAAGCCAACAGTAATAAAACAAATAAATGAAGGACAAAATACAATTTCTACACCTGAACAGCCTAAAGTACACACAGATAATCTCAAACGATACCTTAAGAAAACTTATAATTTTAGCACTTAAAATACTCATTTATATATAATCTATACATAAGTACTTTTAATATATTATTAAAACATATTATTATTATATTACTATCATTTCAGAATTAATATTGCCTTCGCCTTCGAAGATAAAATTACGATGAAAAATCTGGAAAATAGTCCAGGAATTATACCGTTGAAATTAGGAACAGCAAAAGTTCAAGAATATACACATAAATTGATACACTATTATGATCTCGATCCTTTAATAATTGAAATTAATAAATTAGACGAGCTATTAGCAAATTTAATGAACAATACTTTTCTTAAATTAAATCGTACAATTACTGTAATAAATTATTTGAAAATTTTAAACCTAACGAAATATCAAGTTACACATAACTTAATAACTTAAATGAAATTATTCCTCCGACACATAGAGTTAAAAGAGGTATAGTTGACGGATTAGGTACAATCTTTAAATCAATAACAGGAAACTTAGACGCTAATGACGGAAAACGATGCGATAAATTAATAAGGGAACTTCAAGATAATCAAATGAAATTAGCATCTAATATTGTGAAACAAAATTCCATTTCATTAAACATAATTAATAAATTCAATGAGTCAATAAGACAGATATCACATAATGAACAAATATTTAAATTTAAAGTTTTACGTATTGCTGTGATTCTAGAACAACATATTGATAGTCTTGGTACTATAATAATAACAGAAACTTTAAACGAATTTATCAATCTATACGAAATAATTAATTCTATTTTACAAGAAATACAGAATTCAATTACGTTTTCAAAATTAAACATTCTACATCCCAGTGTTATAAGAAATGTTGATTTATATAATATAATGATTGATTTACAAAAACGAATTAAACAAGAACAAATTCCATTTGCTATTACTCTTGAGAATATAGGAATCTTGAAAAGTATTATAAAAGTCGAATGTTATGTTTCAAACAATAGAATAACTTATTTATCAAATCTACCTGTCATGTATCCCAATGTATTTGATTATTATCATCTCTACTCAATTCCAGTATTGATCGATGGTCAATTTAAGACGATACTTACTCAAAATAAATATTTATTAAAAAATAAATTTTATTATACATTTCTAAGCGATAGTTGTTCAATGATCAAATCACAATATTACATTTGTGGAAAAACACAACTTTATGAAATCAAGGATCACAATCCATGCGAAATACAGTTGTTAAATTCTAAAAACTTATCAACATGTATTCAAAGAAATTTTGAAATTACAAAATTTTTAAAATTCAACTCGAAAATTCATTTTATGGATTGGTATATTTCCGAAGAAAAAAACTATTAAATTACATTGCAAACAACAAGAAGAAACTTTTAAAGTAAATGGTACATATTTAATAGAAATTCCAGTCGAATGCGGAATTAGAACAGCTCGTGAAGAAATAATAAATACAGAATATGTAAACAAATATTCTCCAATACTGTTTCCAAAATTAGAAACAGAAAACAATTTTGTATTAGACACTAAAATAAAAATCGATATTAAAAACGTTAGACTTGATGATTTGCAAGCTATTCAAGATCAAATATACGAAAATCAACCAGGAATAACTTTCAACAGAATTTCAAGACATCCCAATTTATGGACAATACTCCTTTATATATTGATTTGTATAATTTTTATATTTATATGAAAAAAGAAGAAAATAAATCAAGAGGAAAGAAGATAGAAAATTCTACCAGGGATATCATGTTGCCGAACGTTCAACGTACTCGTGAAGCTGGGTAGTTGAAACTTCGCAGGGAAGAATTATGTGAACACAACATTTAGATAAATAAGATATTTCTTGCTACTCATATGTATGTTCTATGTACTTGCTTATCTTTTGTCAACCATGCATTTTTATCTTAAATTACATTTTTATAATACGTTCTTTTTTAACATAGAAAGTCAGTCAGTAAATAGAATTAGTAAGAAACACATGTAAATTTTATATAATAATAAAAATCTTTTAAAAAGTCAGTGCCTTAATTGAAACAAATAATTCCTCCACTGTACCGGCTCAACTGTTGCTGGAATGGAACGACCATCACCATATATACACCTAATCGAAAGTCATGCTTAATATTATACCATTTTATGTGTGAAATCATTTCAAACTTATAAATTACATTTACTTATTTATACTAGTAACAATAAACATCTTAGCATTATATGTATAATTAAAAAAATCCATCCAATTAATGAAAGTCATACATTCTACTGTCCATATAATCGATTAGAATAATAGTCTCTATTTCAAATATATCTTCCTAAATTTCTCCCTCCTCAATATCTACCTCATCTATATAATCTTCTTGCTACTCCTCAATATCGCCCTCGATATCGTCTTCAGGTTCACTTAACTCATCATCACTACTCCATTCTAATTCCACTATAATCTCCACTCTATTTTTTCTTTCGTGTGCAGCACCCATATCCACTTATGTGTTCTAACAAATATTAAGAAAACTTAACACTTTATGAGAGAAAAATTCATTCGTTATTATTTATATATTAACGGTTGAACCCCTTCCTCGATGTAATCTTTAAATGATGACCTTGAGATCCCTATAGACGTCTACGTGACCTCGACCTTCAAATGATCCGTCAATTAAATAATATTGAGCTTCATATGTCCTTGACCTTCAAATGTACTTGACCTTGGATTGTCATTGTTTTCATATGCCATTGACCTTGGTACGACCTTGCCCTCGAAATAACCTTGGTTGACCTTTAAAACGGTTTTGACCGTGACATGACCTTCCAATAACCTTGGTTGACCTTGTTTACCTTGGCGCGACCTCGACCTCGACCTCGACCTTCCTATGACCTTGACTGACCTTTAAAATGACATTGACCTCGGTGTGATCTCTTAATGACCTTGTTTGATCTTTAAATGACCTTGACCACTCAGCCGATTCTAACACCTCCTCATTGACCTTCATCGCCAATATATATGCGATCAAGGTCAATGAGGAGGTGTTAGAATCGGCTGAAATACTCTACTGAAAGACCAAAACTTGGCATCGGTTGCTCTGGCTTTGAGATATATATCTGAAATTATCCTTAAAACCTCATTTTGTACTGAAGAGGGGATTGAATGTGTTTGATATTTCAGTAGAAATTTTTTTAAACGTCTTCGCCAGAAAATGTATAAACCATGAAAGTTACAATATCCGTCAGTTGCTTAAAATCAGAGAAGCGTTTTTCACTTTCACTCTGAATGCTTCTTAGTTGCGTCTTGTATTTGTCATTATTCGAGTGAGAACTTGCGTTTGTTTTCAAAGCTGGAAAATTTTTATAGTCCTTTTTGTTTAGATGATTAATCAACAGCTTCAATTTATTTATAAAAGCGTTTGTTGCGCTAACCATATCGAATATGGTTTTATTTTTTCCCTGTAGTTCCAAATTAATGATCTTCAAATGATTTGTTACATCCGATAGGAAAACTAAATCACGGAGCCATTTTTCATTTGTAAGTATCTCAGTATCGTCACCTCGTTCGCGAAAAAAGAAATGATTTCAGGTAATAGTCTTGAAATCTCTCTAAAAATGTTCCGCGGCTCAACCATCTTACGTCTGAATAAAGAAGTAAATCAGTGTGCCCGGCAGAGTGGCTAGCTTCCAATTGCACTTTGAAGAGGCGTCGTTGCAAGTTTCGCGCACAGATTGAATTCACGATTTTTGTGTCAATACCCACGACATCATTCGCAATTCATGTAATGGAATGCGAAAAATGATGTGAGGTTTTCGTTAATTCGACACAAGGCAACAAACTCAATTTGATTGCCTGTCATTGATGGTGCTCCATTTCGTAATGGACACGAGTTTGTAAATCGGTTGCTATATTGTATTACAAAATTTAAGAAAACTTGTAAATATCTTCTCCGCGAGTTCTTTCTTTCAGAGGCAGAAATGTTAACAATTCTTCTTTAGCCGACATATCAGAAAATACCATCCGAACATTACAGTCATATCGGTGAACTCATCGGATTGCAAAGAAAAGTATGGACATTCCATAATATCATTTTTTAGTTTGGATTTCAAATCTGTGTTCATGATTTCGATACGTCTAGTAACAGTTTGGCGAGATAATTGAACATCCTTAATAGCAGATATAATCTCTGTTTTATTTTTAAAGTCATCAAATAATACATTCCCCGCTTCAACAAATGATTCTTTTACTACCGCTCCATCTTGTTTCTTGTGTTGCACCAGTATGTAGGAAATTTAAAAAAAGGCAATAATTCGAAAAGAATCAGGAAGGGTCGCCGAACGTTGCGCAGTTGCATTGCCTCGGAAGTCTCGCAAATTCCAATGAAAGACAGAGACGACCTGGAGTTGACGTTCGAGAGAACTCGAATCTGTGGAGTGATTATTTTTTATTTTTTCGCGATCAACTCAAAAAAGCTCTCGCGATCGACCGGTCTATCGCGATCGACCGATTGGGCATCCCTGCTTTAGATCAATAGCCTATCTTTTTCTAATGCACTCTATCATTCAACATCTTATTTTCTCTAGTTGCACATAACCTATGAATATAAAACAGAATTTGACGTTTAAATATTCTCGAAGTGGATATATGATTTCTTTATAGGTAACAAATACTACATAATGCTTTGTTTAAATTTTGTAAAATCTTCCGAGGATTTATTAATATTTTGAATCCTTTATCAATTAATTTCATCTTTTTTAAATGGATATTAAATAAGATGTTTGGTCTGCTTTTTATTTATTGCGGTGGGTACAACAAAATATCATTTTAAGACACATATTGCACCGTTTGTTAAAAAATGATAAGACAATATCAGTTTAAGAACGTAGAAACTTTCAAATTCCTAGGAGTTTTAGTGATAGCAGCCACAACGCAAACGTGCAAATAAAGCAATGTATACAACCTGGAAACAGAGGCTTCCTTAAATATAAGCGATGCTTACAAAACAACAACAAAAATGGAAAATTGAAAATGTCTAAAGCTACTATAAAACCCTTAGATACGTAGGTCTTTAAAACCATGCACAAGACAAATAGAGATTACGAACAAATAAAAAATGTAAAAGAAAAATGAAGAACTCTACAATCCGGCCTAAATAAATGAGGAGAGCATAGAAGACTAATCAATCATGAGATGAAAAAAAAGTTGGAAAGAGAAGATATAGTAAAAATAATCAAGGTTCAAATAATTGGATGGTATGGGCATGTGTATAGGAGAGAAAAAAATAAGTACTAAGAAAAATAACTGAACCCAAACAAAGCATGAAAGCAGACACAGATGGGAAAACCAAGTAACAAATTATATGAAAGGAATGGGTATTAAAACAAGAAACTATCGGATAAAGAAATTTGGAGAAAAATGGTGGTAGATACTAAAACTAACAGTATATACATATAAAGGAGAATCAAATAATGGAGTTATTCACTGTGAGATATGTATAAAAAAACTCAGGGTTGTGAAATTTTGGCTTTCATAACGGGATTAGTATGATTTTCTTCTATTTACGGAAAATAAGTTCTAATACCTCCTGAGGAGATATGCTTATGAACAGATCAGTAATATCCAGCGATCTGGGTTTACCTGTATATGAGATTTCCAATTTTAAATTGTTCTTATTAATAAACAGTGTTTTTGTATGTTTCAAATAATAAAAACTTCTAACAATCAATGCTTTAGTTTGGTTTTCTATTTCATTTTATTTTCAATCAAGCATTGTTACTTTCTTTTAATTTCTTATTGTTAGTAATATTTAATGGGTTGATCTATTTATTTGCTTTATAATGGTGATGACTTGTCAGAATTTTTACTTTCGTGTATTTTTGATTAAAAATAGGTCAAATAGATTTGGTTTTGAGTTTAATATATTTATAACGTGCCTTCGAAACTTTCCTTATTAGAGACAGCTATGCTCATTCAAAATTATAAGTTTGTGACAGATTACGTGCACTGTCATCAACGATTATCAAAAAGCATGACCGTCTTTAATGAGGAAGGTTTTTGAAGGCATGTTATTCTTAGTATATCGAATACCGATTTCGCTACATGATATCTAAGCTCTACACACATATTTGATTAATTACTATGAATACTTTGTAACTAGCAAATCTATAATATATTTTAGTTTTAAATACTTGTTGTATATTTAAAAAAGTATTGTTGAAATACTTGTTCGGTAACTAAAAAATAACCATGTCCTTCAACAAATTAACAAAACATTTTTAAACGTCTTTCGACTT
Organism: Melolontha melolontha; assembly: GCA_935421215.2. Lineage (NCBI taxonomy): Eukaryota > Metazoa > Arthropoda > Insecta > Coleoptera > Scarabaeidae > Melolontha > Melolontha melolontha. The sequence goes on along the minus strand of OW285236.1, from coordinate 159,399,783 downwards.
ATTGTAGATTTGATATTTTTATTTCCTTTTATTTATTTTTTACCTTGAAATTGCTTTATAATTCCTAAATATTGAATTTTATTGATATAATGTTTACAATAATATTAGTGTTTGTATAATTAATTAGAGAAGGCAAAAATTGAAAATAATATCCAATCCTTAATTGAACCATTTATTCCAAATACTATAAATATTGATTTTACATTCAAAGAAAACAAACGTCTCTCGATGAAATCTTGGAACTAGTCACAATGTGTGTTGCCTATACAATAAGTATTATTTTCTCCTAGCCTAGCTTAACTGTCTTACTCGTACATCATGTATGTGAGTACTAAATTAAGCAAACTTATCCAGAATATGCTGAGTAATCACCGACCGAATCGCAGTCTGTCTTCTAAACAACCGAACTACCATGCCAAATCTTCAAAATGGGCTTTCTTAAGGCTCGGTTCTGGCTCCTCTAATGTTGAACATTTTCACCAATGATCTCCCATACACAAAACCACGAAAATTTCTATATGCAGATAACCTTGCTTTAGGCACCCAAACCAAGAATTTAGATGGTGGAGAATTACAACTTGCTGAAGATCTGCAAGCTTTGGACAAATACGGAAGAAGTGGTACATAAACCAAACCCTTCGAAACCCGAATCGTGTACCTTTGCTTTGTGTGACAAAAAAGCCAACAGAAAGCTGAATGTTGAATTTGGTGATAGTCGGACCAACCACAACCGCTACCCTAAATATCTGGGCATAATGTTAGACCAGTCTCTGACATTCTGACAGCACCTCTATAAAACTAGTCTAACGGTAAAGATCTGCAATAATATATTACATAAACTTGCCAGCAATTCATGGGAAACGAATTTGGAGGCCTTGCGAACGGCAGCCATTGCACTGGTTTAGTCTTCTGTTGAATACTGTGCTACTCTCCGGTATCGACGCTCTCACATCAAGCTAATAGATATACAACTTAACGATACAATGCGAATTGTCTCCGGTACTGTTAGATCCACACCTAGTCTCTGGGTACCAGATATCAGACGTCTCGCTTCAGCACAAAATGAATGGGCTAAAATTTCCAACAACATTGATCTTCCCCCAATACGTGATAATTTGGAGAGTATCCCCAGACCCGACTAAAAACTAGGACACCAATTTGGCTGGATACGGAAGTTCAGCAACTTATCAATGTGAGTGAGTGTCTTCAACATAACCCTCCCACGTAGACAATAGTCTCAATTAAACAGGTTCCGGGCAGGCCACGAAAGATGCAACTCAATGTTGCATAAATGAAAACTAGCAGATACTAGCCTCTGCGACTGCGGAAATGTGAAACAAACTATGGCCCACATAGTAAACGACTGCCCCACGAGCTGAGTAAAGTAATTCCTGTAGCACTGGACTTATTAAAAAATTTAGGTGTTAGTGTATATATTATTTTTATGGCCATCTTTTTGTTATAAAAGTGATTTATGTACAAGTTTTCATTTTTTTAAAATATTTAAAATGACTTCTCATACGAAATAAATAAATTTACCTCTACAACCCATATTTCGTAAAATTAAATAAAATATGTATATGTCACAATTAATACTTTTACAATGTATACCCACAGCGCCTTGTAATAAAATCTGTAAACTTGGGCTCGTCTATGTTTATATGTAATTATTAAAACATAAGGCGAATAGACAATGATTCAATTATTCGAGAGCTGCTGCACTCTATACAGAATTCTACTATGTAATATGTAACATTAAATATTTTGCACGCATAAACTTTTTCGCAATAGATATAAAACAATATTTACAGGCTCAAGAACGGCTTTACAAGGATATGAAAAAAACATTACAATACAAAAAAATTAAACTACAATTTCGTAACGTTGTTATACAAATTATGTTATTTTCATTAGAATATATATTGAGAAGAGCAAAGTACCATACTGAATACAAAAACATCCACAAAAATGTGGATACTTTTGTATTCTGTCACTAGTTTACAGCCAAAATGTACATTTGATGCTACGACATTTTTCTTATGTACTTCGGCCCGTTATACTCGAGAATAACATAATTTTTTTATATGGATAGGTTTTTGAGATCTGAATTTTTTCTTTTTCTTTTTTGTTTTTCGGGGGTAGTTTGAACGTTCGGATCATATCTCGAGTTAGGATCAACCAATCTGGTCGTAATTGATAGCAAATTAAAGAGGATCGAATTGTTTACAAATATTGTTAACATTGTCTTATCAGGTCAGTAGTTTAAGTGCAATGGGCCAAAATAGGATAAAAAAATCGAAAATTCATTCTATTACCTGGAAAACAAATTATGTAAGTATGCAAAGCATACGTGCATGAACGTTTTCATCACTAAAATATTACGTTTTAACTAAAACGAGAGGGGTTTAAACATGAGTTTTCTGATTCATGAATGAGATAGGCATAAGGAGTATAACGTCAAAAATTATTTATTCATATTTTATTTGTAATAGCGCCATTTATATTAAATTTATGCCTCAAAAGTACTAAAATAATAATTTTTGACGTTATACTCCTTATGCCTATCTCATTCATGAATCAGAAAACTCATGTTTAAACCCCTGTCGTTTTAGTTAAAACGTAATATTTTAGTGATGAAAAACGTTCACGCACGTATGCTTTGCATACTTACATAATTTGTTTTCCAGGTAATAGAATGAATTTTCGATTTTTTTATCCTATTTTGGCCCATTGCACTTAAGCTACTGACCTGATAAGACAATGTTAATAATATTTGTAAACAATTCGATCCTCTTTAATTTGCTATCAATTACGACCAGATTGGTTGATCCTATCTCGAGATATGATCCGAACGTTCAAACTACCCCCGAAAAACAAAAAAGAAAAAGAAAAAATTCAGATCTCAAAAACCTATCCATATAAAAAAATTATGTTATTCTCGAGTATAACGGGCCGAAGTACATAAGAAAAATATCGTGGCATCAAATGTACATTTTGGCTGTAAACTAGTGACAGAATACAAAAGTAGCCACATTTTTGTGGATGTTTTTGTATTCAGTATGGTACTTTGCTCTTCTCAATATATATTCTAATGAAAATAACATAATTTGTATAACAACGTTACGAAATTGTTGTTTAATTTTTTTGTATTGTAATGTTTTTATATATATATATTATAAGTATTGTTTTATATCTATTGTGAAAAAGTTTACGCGTGCAAAATATTTAATGTTACATATTACATAGTAGAACTCTGTATAGAGTGCAGCAGCTCTCGAATAATTGAATCATTGTCTATTCGCCTTATGTTTTAATAATTACATACAAACATAGACGGGCCCAAGTTTACAGATTTTATTACAAGGCGCTGTGGGTATACATTGTAAAAGTATTAATTGTGACATATACATATTTTATTTTATTTTACGAAATATGGGTTGTAGAGGTAAATTTATTTATTTCGTATGAGAAGTCATTTTAAATATTAAAAAAAATGAAAACTAGTATATAAATCACTTTTATAACAAAAAGATGGCTATAAAAATAATGTATACACTAAAACCTAAATTTTTTAATAAGTCCAGTGCTACAGGAATTACTTTCCTCAGCTCGTGGGGCAGTCGTTCACTATGTGGGCCATAGTTTGTTTCACATTTCCGCAGTCGCAGAGGCTAGTATCTGCTAGTTTTCATTTACCCAACACTGAGTTGCATCTTTCGTGGCCTGCCCGGAACCTGTTTAATTGAGACTATTGTCTATGTGGGAGGGTTATGTCCGGCAGAGATTACGAAGGATTAGAAATTACATCTCTACTTCTCAATTCAGGGTGTTGTTCAAAGAAGACACTCACTCACATTGATAAGGTGCTGAACTTCCGTATCCAGCCAAATTGGTGTCCTAGTTTTTAGTCGGGTCTGGGGATACTCTCCAAATTATCACGTATTGGGGGAAGATCAATGTTGTTGGAAATTTTAGCCCATTCATTTTGTGCTGAAGCGAGACGTCTGATATCTGGTACCCAGAGACTAGGTGTGGATCTAACATTACCGGGGACAATTCGCATTGTTTCGTTAAGTTGTATATCTATTAGCTTGATGTGAGAGCGTCGATACCGAAGAGTAGCACAGTATTCAACAGAAGACTAAACCAGTGCAATGGCTGCCGTTCGCAAGGCCTCCAAATTCGTTTCCCATGTATTGCTGGCAAGTTTATGTAATATATTATTGCAGATCTTTACCGTTAGACTAGTTTTATAGAGGTGCTGTCAGAATGTCAGAGACTGGTTTAATATTATGCCCAGATATTTAGGGTAGCGGTTGTGGTTGGTCCGACTATCACCAAATTCAACATTCAGTTTTCTGTTGGCTTTTTTGTCACACAAAGCAAAGGTACACGATTCGGGTTTCGAAGGGTTTGGTTTATGTACCACTTCTTCCGTATTTGTCCAAAGCTTGCAGATCTTCAGCAAGTTGTAATTCTCCACCATCTAAATTCTTGGTTTGGGTGCCTAAAGCAAGGTTATCTGCATATAGACATTTTCGTGGTTTTGTGTATGGGAGATCATTGGTGAAAATGTTCAACATTAGAGGAGCCAGAACCGAGCCTTAAGAAAGCCCATTTTGAAGTTTGGCATGGTAGTTCGGTTGTTTAGAAGACAGACTGCGATTCGGTCGGTGATTACTCAGCATATTCTGGATAAGTTTGCTTAATTTAGTACTCACATACATGATGTACGAGTAAGATAGTTAAGCTAGGCTAGGAGAAAATAATACTTATTGTATAGGCAACACACATTGTGACCAGTTCCAAGATTTCATCGAGAGACGTTTGTTTTCTTTGAATGTAAAATAAATATTTATAGTATTTGGAATAAATGGTTCAATTAAGGATTGGATATTATTTTCAATTTTTGCCTTCTCTAATTAATTATACAAACACTAATATTATTGTAAACATTATATCAATAAAATTCAATATTTAGGAATTATAAAGCAATTTCAAGGTAAAAAATAAATAAAAGGAAATAAAAATATCAAATCTACAATAAGTCGAAAGACGTTTAAAAATGTTTTGTTAATTTGTTGAAGGACATGGTTATTTTTTAGTTACCGAACAAGTATTTCAACAATACTTTTTTAAATATACAACAAGTATTTAAAACTAAAATATATTATAGATTTGCTAGTTACAAAGTATTCATAGTAATTAATCAAATATGTGTGTAGAGCTTAGATATCATGTAGTGAAATCGGTATTCGATATACTAAGAATAAAATGCCTTCAAAAACCTTCCTCATTAAAGACGGTCATGCTTTTTGATAATCGTTGATGACAGTGCACGTAATCTGTCACAAACTTATAATTTTGAATGAGCATAGCTGTCTCTAATAAGGAAAGTTTCGAAGGCACGTTATAAATATATTAAACTCAAAACCAAATCTATTTGACCTATTTTTAATCAAAAATACATGAAAGTAAAAATTCTGACAAGTCATCACCATTATAAAGCAAATAAATAGATCAACCCATTAAATATTACTAACAATAAGAAATTAAAAGAAAGTAACAATGCTTGATTGAAAATAAAATGAAATAGAAAACCAAACTAAAGCATTGATTGTTAGAAGTTTTTATTATTTGAAACATACAAAAACACTGTTTATTAATAAGAACAATTTAAAATTGGAAATCTCATATACAGGTAAACCCAGATCGCTGGATATTACTGATCTGTTCATAAGCATATCTCCTCAGGAGGTATTAGAACTTATTATCCGTAAATAGAAGAAAATCATACTAATCCCGTTATGAAAGCCAAAATTTCACAACCCTGAGTTTTTTTATACATATCTCACAGTGAATAACTCCATTATTTGATTCTCCTTTATATGTATATACTGTTAGTTTTAGTATCTACCACCATTTTTCTCCAAATTTCTTTATCAGATAGTTTCTTGTTTTAATACCCATTCCTTTCATATAATTTGTTACTTGGTTTTCCCATCTGTGTCTGCTTTCATGCTTTGTTTGGGTTCAGTTATTTTTCTTAGTACTTATTTTTTTCTCTCCTATACACATGCCCATACTATCCAATTATTTGAACCTTGATTATTTTTACTATATCTTCTCTTTCCAACTTTTTTTTCATCTCATGATTGATTAGTCTTCTATGCTCTCCTCATTTATTTAGGCCGGATTGTAGAGTTCTTCATTTTTCTTTTACATTTTTTATTTGTTCGTAATCTCTATTTGTCTTGTGCATGGTTTTAAAGACCTACGTATGTAAGGGTTTTATAGTAGCTTTAGACATTTTCAATTTTCCATTTTTGTTGTTGTTTTGTAAGCATCGCTTATATTTAAGGAAGCCTCTGTTTCCAGCTTGTATACATTGCTTTATTTGCATGTTTGCGTTGTGGCTGCAATCACTAAAACTCCTAGGAATTTGAAAGTTTCTACGTTCTTAAACTGATATTGTCTTATCATTTTTTAACAAACGGTGCAATATGTGTCTTAAAATGATATTTTGTTGTACCCACCGCAATAAACAAAAAGCAGACCAAACATCTTATTTAATACAGAATAATACAAATCTGTATAAAAACAAATTTGTATCTGTATATGCATGGACACACAGTACGTATTTACCAGCTTTTGCTTCAACTACCAGACGCATGCGTTTCTGTGTAACCACTTTGTCAATGATAGATTTACGAAGCAAAAGACTGTAGTACACTTGCGGTCATGTAGTAAGTTTTGTCCTATCCGAAGACAACAGATAACCTCTTGCCATCTGACGGACAAAACCGACCACGCCGGTGCAAAGTGTTCTTCTCGAATAGCAAGGCTATTACTGATAAAGAAGAAAAATAAGCATATTACTGTGAGTCCATTAACTCGTCGCCAGGTGGCGTAGTATAGCAAAAAATAGATTGCATGTCGATGCGATAATTCACATCAAGTTTTGATACAAAATAATACAAATCTGTATAAAAACAAATTTGTATCTGTATATGCATGGACACACAGTACGTATTTACCAGCTTTTGCTTCAACAACCAGACGCATGCGTTTCTGTGTAACCACTTTGTCAATGATAGATTTACGAAGCAAATTGTCCGTTTTGTCCGTCAGATGGCAAGAGGTTATCTGTTGTCTTCGGATAGGACAAAACTTACTACATGACCGCAAGTGTACTACAGTCTTTTGCTTCGTAAATCTATCATTGACAAAGTGGTTACACAGAAACGCATGCGTCTGGTAGTTGAAGCAAAAGCTGGTAAATGATGAGTCATCACTGATGACTCATCCAACAATACGTCACGTATAATACCTCTGCCGGAAAGACCGAGACTAAGAAAAATCGAGAGGTTCCGCGACCGATATATATAAGCCGTCGCAAAAGGGATTTGAATGCATTCTATACCGAATCATCGCGGATTGAACTTACATAAATATAAATACATAAATGTGCTTATTGTTAGTAATTAGTTTTTGTATTGTTTTTCGTTTTATTATTCATATAGTGTGTCTAAAGTTATCGTTAGTTTTATTTAAGAACCCGAAAAGGCAAACTTTACAGTTGTATTGAGCTGTGTACGGTTTAATAAATAACGAACTAAGTAGACAATTAAGTGTTAATGAAATATCTGTTTAAATAAGTATACAGTGCGAAAAGACGTTATTTTAAATATCGTGATGGCCAATAGAATGAAACTTACGGAGTTAAAAGTAACTGGTCTAAAACGAGAATTAGAGAAGAGGGATGAGGATACAACCGGCAAAAAGGCAATTCTCCAGCAACGGCTTCGAAATGTGTTGATCCAAGAAGGCGAAGATCCAGATAATTATGTTTTTCAAGTTCCAGGTGGAGATACTGACGTGAATTCACTGTTGAAAGTATGGTAAAACGACTAATAGAGAACGCGCAAATTCAAATGCAACTAATGGAGCAGAAGAATCTAGATATTGCGACAAATATGGAACAGCGACCAATAGACAATTCACAAACCTTGGAACAGCGTATAATAGATTCACAAACTCAAATGGAACACAAGAATCTGGACAATGTGAAAAGTTTGGAACAACGACTGATAGAAATTTCGCAAACTTTGGAACAACGAATAATAGACAATTCGCAAACTTTGCAACAACGTCTAATCAATTAGTAAGCCCAGATGGAACAAAGGAAAAACCTAGAAACCGCTAGAATCCTAGAGAAGGATCTGGAAAAGAAATTACTAGAAAATTCTAGAAACTTCGAGAAAAGTCTGGAACAAGTGGAGAAAGTTCTAGAACAGCGACTAGAGGAAAAATCAGAAGCGTTAAAAGAAGAGGTTTTTATAGCTGTAGAGGAGAAAATTGGCGAATGTTCTAGACTTTTAGAGGCAATAATGACTCAGATGAAATTACCTGTTACAATGAGTCATTCTGACACAAAACAGATCAAAGAAGAAGCTATACCGCGGCCCATCGAAATAAAAGAAGAACCTGACTATCTCGAAGACCAGAATCAAGCCACAAACCTTTGATGGAGAGACGTCATGAGCAACTCACCTGAAGCAATTCGAAGCGGCCGCAGAAGCAAACGAATGGTCTTCTATCGAAAAGGCGACTGCTTCAATCATAGCATTGAAGGGTGATATCTTGCAGACATTGTCTCCTGAGGAACGTAAAGATTATTCTCGGCTCATTAAGCGGTTGCAGATGAGATATGGCCATGCACATTTGGAGCAAGTATACCATACCCAACTGAAGAATCGATCACAGAAGAAAGGCGAGAATCTCAAGAATTTGAGGCAGATGTTGCTCGTCTGGTACGACTGGCATATCCAACGGCGCCAGATAATTTCATGGAACACCTAAGCTGTCCAAACGTTCATAGATGGTCTACTGGATATTGATACGCAGCAAGCATTAAAGTTGGCACGACCGAAAACCTGGACCGATGATTTGGCGCATACGCTTGAGTTTGAGACTGCAAAATAAGCCTCTCGGAACCATGCTAGTATCTGCACTATTGACTAACAGGAGAATGAGGAGTTCATGGAGCAGGTGGTTAGTAGAGTTCTGAACCAGATCAAACCAAATAACTGCGATGCTGGAATTGTGGAGAGATTCGTCACATTCGAAGTAAATGTGGTAAGGCGGCCAAGAAAGCATCGTCTGAGCAGCAAGAAAACTAAAGCGGGTCGATGAGCGGGACGCTTGGCCAAGTCGCATCCTTGTAACATCAAACCAGCGTCCTATATGTGGACGCCATTATGGAAAGAAGGACCTATGCTTGCTTGCTAGATCCTGGATCGAAGAAGAAAACCTGGAAGAAAACCATCGTGCGGCCCGATTTGATTTCCAAGAATAAAGAATTACTTTCTAGCAAATGGAGACTTAGGACAGCTACTGGAGAAGCAGCTTCTGTGGCAGGTGAAGTAGATGTCAATTTTATCATAGGACCAACATCAATACGACATCGTGTTCTCGTAGCCGACAAAGAAGAAGAAATAATCTTGGGATTAGACATCATGAAGACCTACGGCCTCCAGTTAAACATGAAAGAAGGCACTTTAAAAATAAATAATGAGGAATTGTTTCTTCATGGGAAAAATTGTGGGAATGTACAAGTAATTACAGCAGAGAATGTTGTTCTGGATGCAAGAAGTGAGACATTTTTGACGGCGTGTATGGAAGGTGATTATTTGGACGGAAATGTTACAATGTTGGAACCAAAGGCTGATGAAGACGAGGTGGGCCGAGGAATAGTAGTTGCCAAAATGGTGGTTAAGACTCAGAAGACTGTACCGGTAAGGATGATGAATGTAAGCTATTACCCTGTTTCATTGAAGAAGGGTACTATTCTGAGGTGGTGTTCGCCAGTTTCTGCCGTTGTTCATCGTGTAGAAGCGAAGAAGAATGAATTCGTGCAGGTTACTGAGAAATTGTCCAAGATAATCGACTCCGCCTGTTAAGGATTGAGCAAGAAGGAACAAAGCCAAGCTAAGGATCTAATCAAACATTATGAAGACGACTTTGAAACTGAAAGTGGTACGCAAGGAAGAACCAATATTGTGATGTACAAAATAAATACCGGCGATGCAAGTCCAATACGACAAGGACCAAGAAGGTTACCACTGGCAAAGCGTAAGGAAGCCAAGCAGATTATACAAGATATGAAAAGCCAAGAAGTAATTGAACCGTCGAATAGTCCATGGGCTTCACCAGTGGTCCTTGTCAGGAAGAAGGATAGATCCACCAGATTCTGTGTGGACTATCGTCGTTTGAATAGTGTGATCAAAAAGGACAGCTATCCTCTCCCAAGAATAGACGATACGTTAGACACCTTGGCAGGAGCAAAATGGTTCTCCACTCTCGACTTGAAGACCGGTTATTGGCAAGTGGGAATGGACCCCAATGACAAATAGAAGACTGCCTTCAGTTTAGGTACAGAACTCTGGCTGTTTACAGTCATGCCCTTTTATCTGTGAAACGCCCCAGCTACTTTTGAGCGACTCATGGACACTGTACTGAGGGCACTGTCTTGGAATACCTGCCTGGTATATCTCGATGATGTGGTTGTGGTAGGGAAGACCTATGAAGATCACATGAAAAATTTTGAAGTAGTATTCCAGATGTTGCGAGATGCCAACCTGAGATTAAGTCCAAAGAAGTGTCACCTTTTCCGCAAGGTGGTAAATTATCTTGGACATGTGGTTTCCGGAAAAGGAGTTGCTGTGGATCCAGAAAAAGTAAAAGCTGTGGAAAAATGGCCTATACCCAAAGACAAAACATCAGCTTAGAAGTTTTTTGGGATTGTGCACGTATTATCGACGCTATGTTCCTAGATTCTCTAATAATGGAAAACCACTTACTCGCCTAACAGAAAATCGAGCATTCATTTGCAACAACGAATGCCAAGCGTCCCTTGAGTTGTTAAAAGGAGCTTTGATCAGTGCACCTGTTTTAAGTTATCCACTGCTACCTGGGAGGTTTGTTCTGGATACAGATGCCAGTAACGTCAGGATTGGTGGTGTGTTCTCTCAGATCCAAGATGGACAAGAAAAGGTCATTGGATACTTCAGCAAGACTCAGTCCAAACCGGAAAAGAACTACTGAGTAACCAGGAGAGAACTATTGGCAGTAGTTAAGACCATAGAGCATTTTTACAAGTACCTGTATGGGCAGAAGTTCCTGATCCGCACTGATCATGCCGCCTTAAAGTAGATCTTTCAAATTAAGAATCCCGAGGGTCAAATATCTAAATGGATTGAGGGGCTACAGGAGTATGATTTCGACATTGAACACAGAGCAGGCCTCAAACATCGAAATGCAGATGCTCTTTCCAGCAGGCCCTGTCCAGAAGACATTGTCGACATTGCAACAGAACCGAAGACAAATTGGCCAACGCTCTTCGAACCACTGTGGTTGATGACCAATGGCAACCTGACAATTTACGCGCATGTCAAGAAGCTGATCCGGATCTTGCAGTCTTCAGGGATTGGAAGAGAAATGGGCCAAGACCGACCTGGCAAGAAATTGCTCCCCATTCACAAGAATTGAAGTCATACTGGGCGCAATGGGATTCCTTAACCATGGAAGACGATCTCCTGAGACGTGAGGTCGAAAATCGTGATGGAAGCGATCGGAAGATGCAAATGGTGATTCCCAAGAAAAGAATATCAGAGGTATTGCAAGAACTTCACAATGGGGCTTCTGGGGGACATTTTGGCGTCCATAAGGCACTGGAGAAAGTGCGCCAGAGATTTTACTGGGTGAATTGTTCACGAGATGTGAAAGAATGTTGTCGAATGTGTGCTAATTGCCCCGGAAGCAATGGCCCCCAGAGGCGTCGACATGCACCCATGCGCCAATACAATATAGAAAGCCCATTTGAAAGGATCGCCATAGATGCCGCCGGCCCTTTTCCAGAAAGCGACAAAGGAAATAAATATATAATAGTGGTCATGGATTATTTTACCAAATGGGTTGAAGCATATGCTCTACCAAATCAAGAAGCTGGAACGGTAGCACACGTGATTGTGAAGGAGTTCGTCAGCCGTTTTGGTGTACCCCTGGAACTTAATTCCGATCAAGGGCGAAATTTCAAGTCCAGTCTATTCGAAAAGATGTGTGGACTTTTGGGCATACGGAAGACGAGAACAACTCCCTTGCATACAATCAGATGGGATGGTAGAGCGAATGAACAAGACCATGATCAGACACTTATCAAAAGTGGTCTCCGAACAGCAGAGAGATTGGGACGAACATTTACCATTATTCCTAATGGCGTATCGGACCTCTGTTCAAGAGACAACTGGTCAATCACCAGCAAACGTGCTTTTCGGGAGGGAGCTCCGATTTCCCTGTGACTTAAAGTTTGGGAGCAAGCCTCGTGAAGATCTTGCCGGTGAGGATTATGTCAGCACGCTCAGGCGACGACTAGATAATATCCATGGACAAGTAAGACATAATATCCAAGATGCGAGTGACAGAATGAAGGAGAGCTACGACATCAACGGTTACAATGAAGGCGATCGGGTTTGGTTATACAATCCACAACGCCGACGGGGCCTATCTCCAAAACTTCAGAAGAATTGGGAGGGGCCATACGAGGCGTTGAAGCGGATCAACGATGTAATATACCGCATCAGGCGAACACCTCATACTAAGCCAAGAGTCGTACATTTTAATCGATGGAGACAATAATGGCGAAACCGCTGACTTACGCCGTTGGATAGCCAATACCAGGAACTAACTTTCGAAGACTTTATGGAAGAGTATTCTGGTTTGGGAAAAGCTCCATTTGGGGTAACCATCGAGAAACAGCAAGATTTGTTTACGGTGCCGCCAGACTATGCGCTTGCTCATTGCGTAGCCCGAGATCTGCGAATGGTCAAAGAAATTGCCAGGGAATTTAAAGAGAGATTTGGAAGAATCGAAAAATTAAGGCAGCAGGGACCAGCAATTGGGAAGAGTCTCCAAATAATAAATGAAGAACAGCTCATATTTTATTTGGTCACGAAAGAACTGGCCAACCTGAAGCCAAACTATCGTTCCTTATGGGAGGGCCTGGTCCACTTACGTGAACAAATGTTACAACAAGACATTTTGAAATTAGCAGTTCCAAAATTGGGTTGTGGATTGGAACGCCTGGACTGGAGAATTGGAAGGAGCATGTTAGAAGTAATCTTCCGACATACTGGTATGGAAATTCTGGTATGCAGTTACCGGCTTGAATATTTCTATCTATCCAGGCAAGATAAGACCGTGGACCGTTATTTCGATATGACGTCACAATGTAACAAAGGTCCTACCTGTCGATTTCGCCATCGTTTGAGGGAACCAAGACATGATATGTTTCGGGACGAAACTTCATTTTTAAGAACGGGGGCAATGTGATGACTCCTCCACCAATACGTTACGCATAATACCTCTGCCGTGTCCTCGACAGATCTAGAAACGGAAAGACCGAGACTAGGAAAAATCGAGAGGCGCCGCGGCCGATGTATATAAGCCATCGGAGAAGGGATTTGAATGCATTCTAAACCGAATCATCGCGGATTGAACTTACATTAATATAAATACATAAATGTGCTTATTGTTAGTAATTAGTTTTTATATAGTTATTCGTTTTATTATTAATATAGTGTGTGTCTAAAGTTATGGTTAGTTCTATTTAAGAACCCGATTTGTCTTTTCGGGTTCTTAAATAAAACTAAGTATAAGTTTAGACACACACTATATTAATAATAAAACGAATGATAATATAAAAACTAATTACAAACAATAAGCACATTTATGTGTTTATATTAATAATAAAGACTAAGAATAATAAAAGACAAACTTTACAATATCTTTTCAATAATTTCCTCATATCTTTTCAATAATTTACAACGTTTGTTCCCCCGAAAATAATAAAGCAAATATTTCACAAATTTGAAATAAAATAATGAAATTTAATGTCATTTAAGATTTAGAAATTTATATATGTCATTTAATGTAAAATTTATATTTAATAATTAGGAAATTAGGAAAGATCTGCATTTGTTTTTCAATTAATAAGAAGCGTACAAAACTAATATGGTTCAGTATACATCGTAAATTCATGAAGTGCAGCATGCAGTTAGAAGCACAACCATTATCGTTACCATTATACTACTACGATTCGGTATTTAATGAGAAAAATTTTAACTGACACAGCAATCTATTCGGTGGTACTTGTAAGAGAGCACTAATAGTGGGTCCTTCAGGATGTGGTAAAACGAATGCCCTCCTTACTTTATTATTACATCCTAATGGGTTGCGCTTCAACTGTAAGTATAACGAAGGAAGATACCGTTTAGAATTTGATACATATATACATTTATAATAAGTTCCTCTAAAAACACCATTAAAAGGATCCTACTTTTGTTAATCTACATCAGTATGTAAGTATTCGTTAAATAGTAAAGAGACATTGAAGATAAATTAAAAAATAATTTAGTAAAAGCTCGCACAGTTTTAAAAGAAAAATTGAGAACACTAGTGGCTGATATTGTGAAGTCTCAAAGGGAAATTGATATACAGTATGCACCTATATCCAAACCTTGGCAAGAAATTGCCATGAAATTAGGTAGTACCATTCCGAAGCAAAGTAGAACCCACTCGAAGGATGCTATGGAGGATACACCAGACACATGGTCTGAAATTTTTCCAGAGAAATCCTATGCCGTAGTACAAGGAACTTTTATTATACGGCAAGGGACACCTTCACGAAAACATGTGTCCTGGTTTAGCTCATACACTCACTCCTCCCCGACAAAGCAGAAATTGGAACGAGTTAGTACTACACCTCGAACATCTAAAGTTCTAGCAACACCGGAGTCTGAAACATATGCCCCAAAACCTAAGATGTCCCGTCATTCATGCAACCTACATTCTTAGAAGATGAATACGTAGGTCATCTGTTGCTAGAAACGCCAGAAGGAAGGGAAGGAGGCGAAAGTAAAGAAGGCGAAATAGATACAAATGGAAGAATGGATTTATCCTTACAGTAATATATTACTGTAAGGATATTGACAGTTATATTTACCGTAAATATTACTACTGCAAGGATGACTGGAAGGATGGATACTTACTGTAAATATTACTACAAATATTACTATAAATTTTTCCAAATCATTATTCCGAAATCACACTGTTGTGGCTTGTCTACGTCAAAGGGTCTAATTTCGTTATTGAACATATCAATAAATCAAAGCCTGCAGTGCAAAATTTAAAAGCATGTAATTAATTTAAATATCAATTAAATTGAAAATATCAATAAATTAATCTGCAGTGCAAATAATTAATTATTATTTATCACTGTCATCATCATTACTATTGATATGTTCAACTATCAAAGTTTTGATTTGTCCGAATCGATTACTTTTCCTCCGGTAAGATTGAACTTTTTCATTAATATGAACATCTGGGATGTTCGCATTAATGGCACCATTATGGAGATGAAGATACAGGTCGAGGTCTGTGATCCAACCGGATACCTGTTCATTCATATGGGCAAGGGAGGCATCTCTGACTGACGAATTTCTCTCAAGGTGCGACATAATTTTGTCAGAAAGTTCTTTAAAATCCGCAGCGAGAGTGTTGCGTGGTTGACGTTGATGTAATGGAAGTCGTTGAGGTTCTGATAGATAGGGGTGCTTGTGTTTGAGGTGGTTGATATTCTGGTTCTAATGGTTGATATTGAGGTGGATGATATTCTTGTTCTAATGGAAGTGGTTGTAGTTGAGTTTCTAATGGAAGTGTTAGAGGTTCTGCATTTGATCTAGGTTCGGAGGCTTGTTTTTGGCGTTGGTAGGAGGTAATCAAAGGCGAAAGATGAGACAGTGATAAGTTTTCATCTCGAGAAGGACCTGGTTGAGGATGATCTCGAACGGGATCAGGTTGGAGCGGTGGATTGCTAGGCGAATGAACAGATAGACATATAACCGATGATGACTTATGTGCCACTACTGGTTTTTATAAAGGTGATAGGTCCACCGGTGGTGGTGACTGTAATATCACCGGTGGTGATGCTGCAGTTGACACCGTTACACTACCAGAGTGTACCTGCCTACCCAGAAGTAGTCTCCCAGATGTATTTGAGAGTACTACTACTCTCTCCGATTCTTGCACTAGAAATGCGTGTAGAAGCAATTGCATGCGCCCAAGCAACTGTTTGCGCCCATGTATTTGTCAGTTGACGTTATTGTCGTCGTTGCTTTTGTTCTCGTTGTTGTTGTTCTCGTCGTTGTTTTTGTTCTCGCTGTTGTTATTGTTTTCGTTGTTGTTCTCGTTTTCGTTGTTGTTGTTCTCGTCGTCGTTGTTCTCGCCGTCATTGTTGTTGGTACTGTTCATACTGATCTTGTTGGAATTATCTTGAGTACTGTTCGGGTTGGAATTGTCTTGCTCTACTCATTTCAGCAGTTGCTCTACTCATTACAGCAGTGCTCAACGGTGCAATAGTAGCAACTTGAGACAACACCGTCGGAAATTCTGTCTGTGTCATAGTAGGAACAAATACGCTAGCAGTTCTCATTACAGCTGCCCTCGTAATTTCCGACTACATCAGCAGGGGCAACGGTAGATAGTGCAGTCGATGATGGAAAAGGTTTCATCGATGGTAGAGGTATCATCGATGGTGGGGGAGGTGGTGGAGATACTACAATTGATGTTGAAGCACATCCAACATTTTCAATTCCAATTCTAGTTGCTCTAGCTGTTGCATAAAAAATCTTAATTGGAAATATTTTTGTGAGGTTTACAGGGTTGCCAGTATCAGGGGGAAACACCTGTTGCTGTCAAGTGGGTCAGTGTGTGAAATTTGGTGTCTCCTAAAGAATAATCAAAATGAGGAAAGGAATAAAATTAATTCGAATTAAAAGGAAATTGACAAAAAGAAAATATAAATTTCTTAATTTCGAATAGTGTTCGCATACAGAATTATAATTTTAAAATTTCGAATAATGAATTATAAGAACGAAATATATTACCGTGCATTATATGAAATATATTACAGTGAATTATAAATAAACAGTCTAAATAAAGAAATTATTTAAATACTGATACTAAACTTCAATTTAAATATTGAATTATAATTTTTAAATTTAAATCATTAATTACTTTTCAGGATACATAAAAGAAGTAATTGCTTTCCTACTTAAATAAATAAAGTATTTTCAAAATTAATGTATTATAAATGTAATACATTAATTTTGAAAATGCTACATTTAAAATTTTATTCGTATATAATAAATATATTACAGTGAATTATAAATAATTGAATATAGTAATAATATTAATAATATAGATACTTACTTACCACTGCATAACTTGTTATGTCTATCTCAGATAAACTTACTCGAATTTATATCAAAATAGTGCCAATTAATTATGTAAATTTACATTTTAGAAATTTCCATTGACGTCAATTTTGACCTATTACATAATACGTAAAAAATTGCATTACAAATTTGCTTATGTTAGTAAAAAATTCCGTCGATTTTTTTGCAAAAGGTCAAGTTTAAATTAATTATGTAAATTTACATTTTAGAAATTTCCATTGACGTCATTCTTGACCTATTACATAATATATGTACAAATTTGCTTTATGAATTTGCATATGTTAATCAAGGGCAAGTTGACATTTTACATAGTAGGTGTGACCTTAAACACCGGGAAAATTCCGAAATTCTTGAGTTCTTCCTCGAAAAGTGGAGGGGGGAAATTTTCGAATGTAGGGCTGCCCCAATCCCCACCTCCGCGCTAACGCGTTCCGTGGCGTCTCCACGATGTGGACTGGCTCGGGGGTTCGCCCGTCCCCCGGGACTCTCGCTTTTTTCCTTTTTCCTTTTTTCTCTCTTTTTTTTTCTTCTTTTGTTTCTAAAAGAAAACCCTCTCACGCCCATCGTCATATTCATTACCTAACATTATATTAATAAAAATAGAAAATTTTAAACTCCAATATTTATTTATAACTGCACACATAAATAAATTACAAGCATTAATACACTATATTAATACAAAAACTATAAATCATTATGTCTATACATATAACAAATTCTTCTCCAAACAGGTTAATAAACTACATCACCCTCAATCACATAATGACTTACACATAGTCTACATCCAATTAAATCAATATCTTCTTGACAAATTCTAGGTAATCGACGCCAAACAAATTCTAAACTTAAACATCCTATATTGCTAATTAAATTTGTCTTAGGCACATATAATAAATCATCACCATCCACTCCAGAAAAATTTCCATCAATTTCAAGTCGTCGCAACACATTACCAACCCTCCCCACAACATAACTCTTTATAGCACTCTACGCATAACCCATTACAATAATAATTAAATATAGCCAACTTTGTTATCCTTCAACTTTATTTCTAACAGAAACCTAGACAATCGTTCTACATTAGACAAAGCACAAACAACATAATTACTAGCGTGAAAACTACAACTTAGCTCACCTCCTCTAATTTTTTCTGTATATACTAAATCTATTATTCGTCGATCTATAATACGTTTCAAAAAATCAAATTTTTCTCTACCCTTAACAAACACTAAATCAACACCTCTACACAATCGTTTAATTATATCATCAAACTCACTTGCAGCTAAATAACCGTCTTCCCACTTCAAACCATGATGACAACTAAAAGCATATCTTGCAACTTGCCGATCTTCTGCCAATACACCAAAACTCAAAACTGGTTTAAATATAAAATGACTTCTCTTAAATTCACTATTACAAATAGCCAACTACTTAGGCATCAAACTATAATTATTAAATCCACTTAAATCCAACATCTTCAACTAAACAACCTTCTCACCCAATCAGTAACCATACACTACATAACTACATTCCATAAAATATATTAATATCTCCCACCACCCATCTTACTCCTCAAACAAACAAAAAATTCTAATACTGTTGCTGTACCACCTTGTTAAATGACAATTTTTTATGTAATATCAAACAATACATAACCGTATCTTTTGGTGTATTATCTTTCGGTGTAAATTCATTTCTAATCTCCATACCACTTCTATGTATAGCACCTTCCTGATGTGAACAATCAATACCAATTAATGGACACAATTTAAATTGACTTAACTTTAACATCGGTTCAGTATATTCATGACCGTAATCAACTTGTTGAAATCTAGCATACATATTTTATAAAACAGCTACACGATTTTCATCAAAATCCACCCCAACATTTTCATATGGATATTTTTTACCATTTAAATAAGCTGTAACATCAGTTAAATTAATTGCATAAAATTCATACTCATACTCCACTTTCCCTTTCTTCCCAGTCTGAAAACCTAAAATAATATATGTAGGTGTCTCTAAATGTGGAGCTATAATAGCCCAACTATGTTTTGTTGTCTCGAATTCTCGGATTTTCATGAATTTCCCATTCTCTAAAAAACTTTTCCATTATAGTATTTTTCATTGTTAATTTAGTTAACGCTAAATCCTGATTTAAACCAACTTTAACATATGGTACCCGCCATACAATAGCATAAATAGTTAACCTAACACCCTTATTAACAGCAGCATTTGAATTATATATTACATCATTATCATCAGCGCATATCTTCAACACAAACTCCTGAGACATATTTAAAATAACAGACTGAAAATCTTCTCCAAAACCCATTAACATTTTCAATGGTATACACATACTAAAGTTACCTTTATTATCTAAAACCGGAGCCTTTCCAGTGGAAAATGCCCAACTACATTTTTCCTATTTATATAACTTCTATAATTTTAAAGCCTCGTGGAACATTTGGATAGAGATGATACAAAACATGTGATAATTCACTATTAATATATGATCATCTACAATATTACACATAATATCAATAGCACTAATTCTATTTACATCAACTATTTAATCACTATGAATTGGTATATTTCGTTCTATTACCCTTCTATGAAAACCATCCAAAGAACCAATTGAATTTTCCACTCTAAAATCAATATCTACAGACGCCTTCATAAACACTTTCATAGTATTACTATTACCAGTTAATAAGAAAAAATGTTCTGTTCCTTCCGCAACCCGTAATTGCTCATCGATATATTTCTGTGAATCCATTATATCATAAGTACCCTCCGGAATAATTATCTCCATCCACACACTCGATTTACTTTTTGACTTCAAAGAATATTTAAAATATATTATTTTTACTAGTAAGATTAGGTATAGAATTATAAGTTTGCAAACTTAACATACACATCTCATAATCAGCATTTAAGTATATAGGTGGATTCAGCACACAACCCACCTCAGATCTCTTTCCTGTCAAAACAAAAGCCAAATTATCCTTTCAAAAACAATAAACACAAATACCCACAATTTTCACTGTTACTATCTTGATGTATTTCATAGTTATACTGTATAACACCACCACTATTCGATAATAAATACTTTTCAACCTCAATCGGGGGTCTTAAATCATCATAAGTATTACAATACTTTATTACAGCATTATTTTTCTTATATGTTACCCAATGAGTCCCTTCCCCAGCATCATCATCCAAATTTACTATTCCATTCTCTCTTTTACGTATAATTCTCGGTAACACATCTTTACTAAAAATACCCCGAAATTTGCTAATTCTCCACCTTTGAAAATACATCCACAAATCTTTTTCTGTTATAGGTCTTCGAGGTAAACTGCTTATCAGTTTTTTGAACTAGAACCATTTGGTAAATAAACACCTCAACTAGATTTATACGGTTTTACATTTAATCCACTTCCAACAGATACACCACACCCATACTTATATGGTTTCACATACACTGTGTCCATAAAGTATGGACACAAGCCCGTAATAACGTTATTGTGCATTATTTGACAAAATGCAAAGATATATCGATTAATGTTTTTATTAGCTATATTTAGATGCTACTATTTTGTTTTTTCCGTCGACCTTGAATAAGTTATGACGTCATTGATAATTTTTTTAAATGTCAACCCCATTTTTTTTTTGTGGATTTTGAAAGCTTTTACAATTCTTTATGCGATGATGTATAAATTTTGGTATGTTACATTAGAAAATTTTTGAGTAATCATTTGCGTCCATAAAGTATGGACACTAGCCCGTAATAACGTTATTGTGCATTATTTGACAAAATGCAAGGATATGTCGATTAATGTTTTTTTATTAGCTATATTTAGATGCTACCATTTTGTTTTTTTCCGTCGACCTTGAATAAGTTATGACGTCATTGATAATTTTTTTAAATGTCAACCCCATTTTTTTATGGATTTTGAAAGCTTTTACAATTCTTTATTCGATGATTTAAACATTTTGGTGTTAGTGTTACATTAGAAAGTCTATGCGACACAACCGGAAAATTTGGACGTTTCACGACAACGCATCATCTACGAAACCAGACTAATCACTCCCGAAATATTACAGAATGTGCGAAATGGAATTTATCATCGCTTAGGATTTTGTCAACAAAATGAAGGAAAACATTTTGAGCATTTGTTATAAATTTGACACTGAAAATGTCAAAAATAAAACTAATAATTACAACACAGTTTACTCAAAAATTTTCTAATGTAACATACCAAAATTTTTACAACAAACGATTAAGAATTGTAAAAGCTTTCAAAATCCACAAAGAAAAAGTGGGGTTGACATTTAAAAAAAATATCAATGACGTCATAATTTATTCAAGGTCGACAGAAAAAATGAAATGGTAGTATCTAAATATAGCTAATAAAAAACATTAATCGACATATCTTTGCATTTTGTCAAATAATGCACAATAACGTTACTACGGGCTTGTGTCCATACTTTATGGACACAAATGATTACTCAAAAATTTACTAATGTAACATACCAAAATTTTTACATCATCGAATAAAGAATTGTAAAGGCTTTCAAAATCCACAAAAAAAAATGGGGTTGACATTTAAAAAAATTATCAATGACATCATAACTTATTCAAGGTCGACGGAAAAAACAAAATAGTAGCATCTAAATATAGCTAACAAAAAACATTAATCGATATATCTTTGCATTTTGTCAAATAATGCACAATAACGTTATTACGGGCTTGTGTCCATACTTTATGGACACAGTGTATAAGCCACTTACAGATTTTGATTCCATAGCAATATTATGTCGCTTTGCTTCGTCTAATAGCTTTTGCACAAGTTACTGCTTTTGCAATTGTTGCTGTACCACCACTTAATGACCCTAAACCACCTAATGCTGCAAATAATGATATTAATTGTAAAAAGCTAATTTTTTTTGGTATTGCAATTACCCTGGGTCGCGGATATTTTATTCTTCTTCCAGATTTTATTAAACTTTGATATGGCAACTCTAGCATTCTCTAAAACACCCTTCTTCTTACCAATCCGTCTTATTGCATTCCGTGCTTTTTTCATTGCTTGCAAAAATGAAATAGCACCACCTACTTGATACCTCTGCCTGCTCCTCTTATAACTTCTTCTACTACCCTTCCGTACACTTTTACTCATTTCTTTCCGTTGTCTACTCCAACCCATACCTACTTTTTTTTTAGCTTTCATAGCAGCTGAAACTACAGTTGCAGCTACCCTTTCTACTATACCTGCGTCAATACTCTTCACTCGTTCCACAACCTTTGATACAATTTCTCATCCGCTTCGTGCCTTTTTAACAATTCACTTGATTGAGAATATGATAGATCGTGCTCTTTATAAGCCTCATCCAAAATATTCACCCCCTTATCACCTCTTTTCAATCGTTCTTCTAACCTCGTTCCTGGACCACAAGATCTATAACCCGGTATGTACAATTCTACTGGGAGCTTATTTATCACAGTATTCAACAATCCACCACTTTTCCTCCTGCGTGCCTTATTCAAACTACCACTTCTGAATACCATCACAATCTTATATATTAAACTATCTCAGTCAACATCAACAATCTAAATGACAAAAATCGCTTCTACAATTACCATATACACAAATACTTATTAGTCGATGTATATCTCGGTTTCCGGGTTGGAACCGCATCGAGTTAGGCGTAATTGCCAACGTTTCGTCCACTGTTTCAAGGGACATCTTCATGGCTGTACGTAGATGTTCGTCGTTTCGCAGTAGCTTGAAGAATGCTATGACTGAGACCTGTACAACTTATATAGGGGGGACCGGGTCAGATGGTGGCCTGCTATTGGCTGGGGACAATGAGCCAATGGCATGCGTCGCATTGGCGTGGTGATCCAACGTGACAAACTCTACTGAACTCTACTAAGAATCACCACGCCCATACGATGCATGCCATTGGCTCATTGTCCCCAGCCAATAGCAGGCCACCATCTGACCCGGTCCCCCCCGTCGGATGTAACGTATATACGTTACAGCCGACGTGGCAAACTCTACTGAACTCTACTAAGAATTACCACGCCCATACGACGCATGCCATTGGCTCATTGTCCCCAGCCAATGGCAGGCCACCATCTGACCCGGTCCCCCCTATATAAGTTGTACCGGTCTCTGTCATAGCATTCTTCAAGCTACTGCGAAACGACGAACATCTACGTACAGCCCTGAAGATGTCCCTTGAAACAGTGGACGAAACGTTGGCAATTACGCCTAACTCGACGCGGTTCCAACCCGGAAACCGAGATCTACATCTAGAAAACGACCGCGGAAACCTACACCTACATTTACTTATTAGTCGA
This sequence comes from Melolontha melolontha, assembly GCA_935421215.2. NCBI lineage: Eukaryota > Metazoa > Arthropoda > Insecta > Coleoptera > Scarabaeidae > Melolontha > Melolontha melolontha. The sequence continues at coordinate 159,376,056 of OW285236.1, read as the reverse complement.
TTTCACTTAATCCTAAAAACCCTTGAAATTTGTCTTGCGGGATTAATTCCTTACATTTTATACATATTTTATTATTATATTTCATAATCATATATAATTTTTCCTCAAATAATTTTTAATTTTCTGAGGCGAATACATAACTAACTCCTTCATTATACAAACACATTCGTATATTACACAATTATACATTCGGTCGATTTCTACATCCACTTCTCCACCACTTTCAGCTACACATCGGACCATATCATTATAAAATACATTATATTTCATATCTTCTAAAATGTTTCCTTCAACCGCCATAATTCCGATAAACTTTCAACCGCTAAATACACATACTCGCCACCTTTTTCTATCTTCACAATTCTGCTCACTCCATCAAATGATCAGGTGATATTCAAATATTCATACCTCTAAAACTTGGAAATATACCATTATTGTAATCAAAATATTGCCTTAACTTTGCAGTCTCCGCCATTACCCACTTCCATTCCTTTGAATTAAAGCATTCACATTGTTTTTTTACACCAACTATTTTTAACCTTGGTTCAAAATCTTGATGTGGTAATAAACCAATACATATCCATTTTGAACGACTTTTATTTAGAAAAAAAGTTTTTCTCCTAGTAATGGTAACTCCCAAATTGGTTCTCTAACATATTTTTCAACAAATCATTCACCACTTGATGCCTCTCGTGCAAAATTCTCTGCAGCTGCATCTACATGTTTCCAAAATTTATTTGATTCAGACATTTTAGTAAAAAATTCTTCAATATCCAAGTCTACCTTAATATCTCCAACCATTTGTAAACCTCTATCAATACTATTATCTTTTTCCAATTCACTTTCTTCCACTGTTAAGGAACATAAAGAACTCTCTGGTACTTCACTAAACTTCCGCTTCAACATATTCTCTAATACTAGCATCTATTTAACACAAGCAATCTTTATATACCCTAACATTGTCTCCACCCTAACATTCTTCTTTATTCTTTAATCTTCAAATGACCTTGATCACCCTCAACCAATTCTAAAACCTCCACGTCGACCTTGATCACTAATATTATTCTGGAACCTCTTAATTAACCTTCACCTCATATACACGTATGCCCCCTCGCCCTATATAAGAAGGTCGATTATCTTCAGCAGATTCTAACACCTCCTCATTGACCTTGATCGCCAATATATATGCGATCAAGGTCAATGAGGAGGTGGTATAATCGGCTGGGATACTTTACTTCTTTAATATGAGAAAACAAATATTCTTGTTTAAAACAAATAGCTCTTCAGTTAACATGATTCTTCGGATCAATTTACTTGCGCGAGTCTTTATTTTCAGAATGGAAAATTGTTCAAACGAAATATCGCAATCGACTAACTGACGAACATCTCTCAGTATGCCTGCGGTTGCCACTCAGTAATTACGAACCGTCCTTCGATAAGTTTGTGGATGATATGCAGTGCCATGTATCAACATCTAAATTATAAATGAAAGCAGTGACAAAAGTACCAATTTTATTAGATGTTTAACTTATACAAGTATAATATACTTGGTATTTATATATTAGAAGTAATAAATCATTTTCATTTTTTATTGTAACCAGGCTACTCCTGGTAGTCCGTAGTCGTACGTGTAGATCGCTTGTCACCTAAATGCTTTGTGGAAGATAGCAATGCCTAAATGTATTAGCACCCCTGATATAAAGCACATGCATTAACCTGATCGTTAAAAAAGAAAGGAAAGGGTGCACAATACAATAAATAAGATGAAGAGGGAACATGTACGTTATAAAATGTAATGTTTTATGTGACTTAAAGAAACTTTATAAAAATTCATGGTATGACTTTTGCATGATAGAATAAATCTGATTGGCCTTTAGTTGTATAAAACATTTAAAAATTAACGAAAGAATACAAGTTTGAGATATAAAACATAGCTCGGAGAAAGGGAACAAAGAAGACTGTTTTACGCCTGGAAAAGTGTCGACGTTACGAGAAATATATATATAGAGAATCGGACTAAAAAAGAAAACTTTGAAGATCATAAGTAAAGAATTAAGGTTAAATGTATATGGATTAATTAATAATAGAAACTTTATTAAAATTCTTTATATAAAACACAACAGATAACAAAGACATTTTAGATTGCATATATATATAGTAGGTCTCACGAGCATCCTATATCTGGGGTTTTCAATTTGTAATTTAAGAGTCATTATTTAAGAATTGAAATAAAACTTATAGTGTGAAAATGGATATCCCATGCGATAAGAATCATGTGAATATAAATTAGCACACTTTTTCTTTATAAACAACATCGGAATAATTTAAAATTCGTATGTTTAGTCATTATTTAAAAGTTGTATGAAGCACATTGTGCTATATATTGGTAACTGGAAGGAGATGCTCCCAGAACTCAGGTAGTACACAAGCGTGATTGCAAGATTTATAAGATCTTATACATAAATAAAAAATATGTTTATGCATATATATCTTTAAGAAAATTAATACTGGTAGCCGTAACTTTGTGGTAATTCATTTTGAAAATAAAATAAAACAATAACTTTGTTATATATACCACTTTATTCACATATAATCGTGACCGCGGTTTCGACATACAATGTCATTATCAAATTGCAAAAGTTACAGGTCTACATAGAACTTATAAATGACACAAAAATATATGGGGGTGGTTTATGATGTTATTTAAAATTACTACTATATACTTAACTATTATATACAACATTGGAAAAGAGGTGTATATATAAGGTCCAACTGTTCGTCTAAAACGATATCTATTGTGTTGTGTCGGCTTTTGAAAATCTCTAGGGCCTCTAAAATATTTAATTTACGACCTTTCTCGGCCAAATGCAATATTTTACGGTGACCAAATGTATGTCTTTCTGTAATAAGATGGTTTGCAAATGTTGAATCTGTTTATATGACCTCCTGTGTTCTTTTTCCCGTATAATAAATCTTCGACCAGTCTGACCTATATATACACTTTTACAATCGTTACAATATAATTTGTACACTCCTGATTTATTATTAATATCTGTTTTAGGTTTTGCGTTAAAAATGAAATTACTTGTTTTTACATATGGTTTGTAAGCTATACTAACATTACTATTATTTTTTTATTTTTTTTTTTTGAAATTATATTTCCAATTTGCTCGCTTATTTTCCCGAAGTAAGTTAACGAGACAAATTGTTTCAAATTAGCACTATCTTTAGGATATACTAAACTAAGGGCCACTTGAAACTGTTTTTTCTTTAGTATACTGTCAATTCGCTACTTTTATAACTATTGTTTACCGCTATTTGTTTTATAGTATTGATTTCACGAACAAAAGATTCATTAGACAAAGGAATATTTGATGCTTTATGTATCATAGAATTAAAAAATGAATGTTTGTGTGTCAAAGATTCACTACACCCTAAGACACACAAACTAGGACGATCATGACACTGTTCAATAATTTCAGTGCGTTCAGTTTTGGGAAGTACAAGCCTCCATTCGCTCACTGGATAACCATAGGCGGGATAGCGGGACATGACATGTTTATACAGGCGACCTTGTTCAACACGCCAGAGAGGAAAATATTGCGGTCGACGTTGCACCCTGTCAACAATTCTGATCAACCAATTGTCCTAGACCTCAACAGGACAAACCTCAACATCATCAGCAGCTGGAAGACAAAGCAGCTGCGAGACAAAAAATCAGGAACGGCATGCTCAAAACCTTTCCTATGTATTACCTCATAATCAAATGGCATCAACCGTAATTGCCAGCGAGCTAATCGTCCTTGCGGATCTTTCAGACGATGAAGCCACAAGAGAGAATGACAATAGGTGATTAAAGTGAAAACCTTCGAGATAGGGACGTAATTTCTCTACAGACCAAATAATAGTGAGTAATTCTCTTTCGGTTGCACTATACTTAAGTTCCGAGGGAGTAAGGGATCGAGAGAGATAACAAATAACCTTCTCTCCATTGTCGACGTGTTGCGATAAGACACAGCCGATACCGACTGCTGACGCGTCTGTGGCGAGATGAAACGTACGTGTAAAGTCTGGGCAAGTTAAAATGGGTGCAGTCACTAAACTTTGTTTCAAAGACCTGAAGGCCTTTTCGCACTGCTCGCTCCAACACCAACGTGCGTTCTTCTTAGTTAAAGCGGTGAGTGGCGAAACCACAGAAGCAAAATTCTTACACTACTTACGATACCAACTACACGTACCCACAAAACGTCGTACTTCTTTAACTGTGCGCGGAGGTGGAATTCGCACGATAGACTCAACCTTATCGGGATCTGGTCTCAAACCTGCGGCCTACAAAATTGACACTAGTCGAAACTAACTACTAAACCAGCAGCATGAAGACAATTAAAAACTAAACGTAATGTGTTAACATGTGACTCAAAATCTTTGCTAACGACCACAATGTCATCAAGATAAACGAAAACGGAGGGTTGAAGTTCAGGGCCCAAGATAGAATCCATTAACCTTTGCCAAGTACCAGGGGCATTGGTTAGTCTAAATCTCATGACGTTAAAACGATATAATCCCTTGGGGACAACAAAGGCAGTACAATCCCTAGATTCCTCAGCGATAGGCACTTGATGATAAGCGCTCTAATGTCGAGAGAACTGAGAAATTTGACATCTCGCAACTGGTGTATAATAGAAGAAATGAAAGGTAGTGGATACGCAACTTTACGAGTGATAGCATTGAGCTGTCGATAATCGACGCAAAAGCGATGGGTGTCATCCTTTTTAGGAAGCATACAGACTGGCGACGACCAAGGGGTTCGACAGGGTTCAATGATGTCTGCAGCTAACATTTTTTGTATCTCAGTACCGATGGTATGCTGTTTAGCTGGAGAAACTGGATAGTAACGCTGCTTAATGGGCTTAGTGCCAGGAAGCACTTCTATAGTATGACACCAAATGCGTACGATCAAGACTACTACTCATCAACGACTGCTTGTCGGCAATAAGTTGATCCAAAGCAAGGCGTTGAGCCTCAGACAAGGAAGGACTACTACAAATACTTTGAACAGAAACAGTGGGATCAGAACTCGAAAAATGCCAACAGTCATTTCGAAGATCAGGGACGATATCAAAAGAAATCCAGAAGTCAACTCCAAGAATTAGTTTGTGCGGTAAGTCGGGAACTACAAGAAAATCAACAAGATGAGTCTTGCCTTCTAAAGAAACAGGCGCAGATATGACTCCGATACTAAAACATTTCTACCCATTTGCTACGGTACACTCGACAACCTGATGCCGTAACGATAAACCTAAACCAGACAACAGAGAATATCCTTCACCTCCCAGTAAGGATCTATTAGCGCCAGAATCTAAAAGACCGGATATCGTACAACCGAAGATAGAAACAGTAAGATATGGACGCTGATCGCCCTGTGATGTGACCCGGTCCTGAGGAGGCACACCGCTGCGCAGATGCGTCGCAGATGCGTCGATGCATTAAATAATAGACAGATAACGTTGCTATAACAACATATGATTAGTTAACACTTATAACGATACAACGATAACAATATACATAATAATAAAATAGACAGTAGTCTAAAGGAGCTTTCTATCTTACACTCGCTATGTCATACTGTATATCTAACTATGTCTGACTGTGTTGGACTATGTCACTGTCTCTTAAGATCTGATGGATCGTCTTATATACATTAGAGTGTATTCCTTTTGACTAGTGTCCTTAGTTTAATATCAACAAGTGGTGAAAGCGTGTAACGTATATTGAGGACGCTTGTGTATCGGATGGACCGAGGTCATGTTTTTATATACAATAGAAACAAGACCGGGGTCGCACCTTGACTAAGATAAGTAGTACAATACATTACTCAATTTGATTACTACAGCCCGAGACCCAGGACATAACAAAATCAAGGTAAATTAAATATCGGTCGATATTCGAAACAGTACTTTCGGGAGTGGCCACTCGACCACCTAGCGACTCCCGGAAACGTTTCCCGAACATCGGGGACAAGTGCGAACAGTGACATTCGGTTCACCACACCGAAAGCAGAAAATTCGTCGTGGCGCAGAACAGGAGCCATACATATGACCTGCCTGCCCACAATTAAAGCATTTCGCAGTGTTAGAAGTGCCGGCCTGGACGGCTGACAGCGGCCTCACGATGACGCCAGCGGGACCTAGACGCGTCAGAAATAATAGCGTTCACACACGCTAAACCAGGCTCGACATAATTAGCTCGCCGACGAGAAGGCGGTTTATAGTGGTCAGCACGATGTTTCTTTAACTCAAGCTTGAGGCACTCGTCCTCTAGTTCAACCAAACTGCGGACGGTTGGTAATTACATCGTATAAAATGGAGCTAAATTTCGAACAAGTAAGCTTAACTGCATGTTATCAGATAAATCACCATAACGCCTAAACATAGCGGACATACTGAAATAATATTCCACAAAACTTTCATTGGGATCCTGGGTGCGGCTTTGAATGTCTTCGAAGAGAGGTGCCTTATAATCGGGATGTTCAAAATGTTTAATCAATAACTCACGTAAGGAAGGCCAACTAGTAAAACGATGACGACAAGAGCGGAACCATAGTAAGGCTCTACCCTCAAACAGATCAATCGCAGGCTCAAGCAACTGCGATTCAGAAACGTTACGCACGGTACAAAGTTCCTCGACGCGCTCCAAAAAATTATGAACGGAAACTCGCTGATCACCATTGAACTGAACCTGCCATTTCTGGACAGGCTGCGAACGAGTGTTAGAATGCTGTAATAGAGTCGAATGAGCGAGAAGAGGTGGTTCTGCGAACGCGGGGCCAGGCGTAATAGAGGACGCAACAAACTACGCAACTGATCGACTGACTTGGAGTCATCGACACTGGAGTTCATATTGAAGCTCATCCTTACGAAGACTACCAGCATCAATAGGCAGAAAACCCGACGCCATATTGTCTAACTGGATAAAAACAAATAATGTAGGTAATTGCAAAGATACTAAACTAAAACCACCCCCCCACTAAATAAGCGAAGCGGTCAGGCAAGGTAAAAGAGAAGAGGTAATTAGAGATAACTAAAGGGAAGAATGTTTGCGAGAGAAAAAAAAACAACCTGTATATATACAAGAAGACACCCTGTATATATACAAGAATAGAAGAGAAAAGAAAACAACGTCAACCACACTCAAAAATTGACGTTGGGCGCCAAGTTGCTACGACGCTGAACGCCGAGCTTGATAAAAATAATAGGCAAAAAGAAAAAGGTAAACAAACGGAGCAGACCAGGTCTCGGGCGACTGAGATTGCCCACCCTCCCGTTTTTGTCAACGTCCAACGGCCCACCCGGCTCCTGAGACTGCCTCAGCCCAGGGGGTGGGGAGACCCAGAGGTAAATAACGACTAAAATTACTAAACAGATGGTCTAAGGCGCCACCGAATTTAGTGCCGCTGGACGTCGCAAATTCGGAAAACGGTATTGAAATTCGATTAAAAAAAAGAAATGGGCAAGTCGCGCACGGGCAGATGGTTCAATCCCGCCGACCGAAACTAGATCCCACTCCTGAGGATCGAAAGAAAATTCGTTACTGCAAAGATTCACTCTATTTATTAATAACGGATAGCGATAGATAAAAAAAAGGTACAAAAAAACTAACTAATTACTAATTCTAAATTAAGAGCAGAAAAAGAGAAAAAAAAAACAACAACCAAAGTAGCAGATGGCCTTATTAGTAACAATCCATATGAACACTTGAACAGTGTGCACAAAATAATAAATCACCCTGTAAAAAAAATACGTATTCTTTTGTCCAGTTCACAAATTTCTAATTAAAGGGAAATTAATAAAATTTTCGCAGTATCCCCGCTCTAAATTAAATACTAGAATACACGGAATAAATCTAAACAAATAACTAAATTTAAAATAATTAATTTTACTCCAAATTAAGCTCGAAAAAAAATTAATATATGAAACGCATATAAATAGCATTAAAAGATGCAGTCAATTAGGCATTTTCAAAGTGAACTCTTTGTGAAGCAAACCCAAAAAAAAACTAAGCGAAAGAAACAGGTTATTTCTTCCACAAGAAAAACACCTGTACGAATTTTAAGATTGACAATAAGCACATGTATTTTTAGCTAAAATCTTTAAGAATATATGTACGGAAAGTAAACAAATAAAGTCACGGTTCGTTAAATATCCATAGGCAGGTAACGCTTATCTGAATAGTCCAACGACTCCTGGTGCGTTCCTTCTTTGGGTGCTTAACACAAGGGACGGTAACTTGACGATTAACCTACGGACGAACCATAGGTAGGACCATCGAAACGTGTCTTTCGATGGAATTGCAGAAACTCTAATTAGTTGTCGACGCGTTCTCCAATAAATCACCAAAATCCTCTTAAGGAGAAATCGCTCAGCGCGACTAATTGAGGTGTCTATTAAATTAAAACCTGAACGTGGCCGTAACTAATTAGTAAAATTTACATAAGCCACATTTAAAGACACCTGTGATCGAAGAACAGTCACATCTGCACAAGCTAGGCAAGAACTTACGTCTGCGTACGGGGACACAGTATCGTACTTCCAAAAAACAAGAACCGGAGTAAGAGAAAAAAAATACTTGAAAGAAACCAAATATATTACACAAATAAACGACGATCGATCCATATACATGTAGGTTCGCTGGAAACGGAGCAAAATATAATAAAGATTTTACAACAAAATAAGCGTTACGATGCGATGAGCGTTACGGACACGTAACAAGGTTCGGAAATTATTTCTTTTCAATGCGGTGTAGACATTTATGAGGCACAAGTCACCGCCAATATTAATTACGAATGTGCTAAATGTTGTTTTTTAATTTTTCACTTGTAGTAATAACGCTACGTGTTATGGGTTCCAATAGTAGCATATAGTGTAGCGACTTTAAGTATAAGTATATAAATTAAATACATACAATATATATGTTACTCTTCCTTTATTTAGCTAAACATTAAAAATTGCAAAACACTTAAAAAATATATAAAACCCGTTACCACAATTTATAATCGTATCCTAAACACGTTATTTCGACGAAGATGCCATCCTCAGTAGGTAATATTGTTGAACATCCCTAGGGCACAGTAAAGTTAAACAAAGAATCGCGCAGCACATGACTACATTGTAAAGTGCTGCACGGTTCTTTGTGTTAGCTTTATTCCCCCCTAAGTTCAACGCTGTGTTTATTAATGTTGCCTACTGAGGATGACAACTTAGTTGTCGAAATACGTATTTAGGATACGATTATTAATAGTGGTAAGGGGTTTTATACCTTTTTAAAGTTTTTTACATAATTACAGTCTCCAAAGATAGACTTATTAAAAATTGTAATGATTAAATTACGATCATACAATGATACAGATGTACAGTTAAGTCCACATAAATCTAGTATAATATAACGGGTGTTCATTTGAAAAGTCAATCTAGTAGCATGTGATTTACTGAGAACATTTTGAAGTATGTCCTAAATTAAAATTTACTATTTAACCTACGAAGTCGTATATTTTGACAGTTTCATACATACAAATAAATAACAAATGTGATTGACACTATCAAATGTCATTTGGATTTACGTTTACGGAACAACAAACACATACTAATATATATGCGTCTTATTCTATCAAAATTTCAAAGTAACCTAGATTGACTTTTCAAATGAACACACGTTATATATAACACTATACATTCCAGTCAGAAATTGCAGCCGCTCTTTGAGCTCGTAAGAATCGTTTTGTGGTGAGTGACTCCATTTTCTATGGTCTATAGATATGTTCCTTGCCTTCTTCACAACTTTTCGCCATTCTTCTCTATTTAACATTAATGCTCTCTCTGCTACGGTCCCCAAGTCTTTGATATCATCCACTACTGGGTCCTCCCACCTAATTTTTGATCTACCTCTTCTTCGTGCTCCATATGGCTTCCATCTTGTAATTCGTCTCAACGTTGACCGTTCTTCTCTTCTGTTGACATGCCTATACCACCTTATTCTCATCGATTTAATAACTCTTCTTTCTCCAATAACTCCTCTATCTCATGATTCATAAGGATTCTATAACCATCATCTTCTTTCTTTGGTCCATAAATTTTTCTGATTATTTTTCTTTCAAATGTTCTTAGAGATTCTTCATCATTCTGTGTAGATCTCATTGTTTCTTCAGCAGATGTCACTACCGGTCTAATGGCAGTTTTATATATTCTTATTTTTCTGTTAATGCTGATTTTCTTATTTTTCATATATTTCTTGTATCCATAATTTGCTCTGTTCGCTGCTTGAATTCGATGTTTCACCTTGTCTGTTTTCTGATTATTACTATTTATCATGGATCCTAGGTACTTAAATATATCCACTTTCTCAAAATTTTAATTTCCCATCGCTACTTCTTTGCTTTCCTCAATATTTTCTAGTCTTGCGATTCTCATATACTTCGTTTTCACTTGGTTAATCTCAAGTCCTCTCATTCTTTGTTTCCGAGTCGAGTCTCAGCAAGGCTTCTCTTAGACTATTTGGATCTCTTGCTGTTAATGCTATGAAAGCTGCTTCAAATGCTTCACACGCTATTATTTGAATTGATTTCTCAATAATCGTCCCTTTAAAACCATAATCTCTTATAATTCCTTCTACAGCTATATTGAATATTGACGCAGATAATGCATCTCCCTGCCGTACCCTCGAATTAAATTCAAATTCATTTGAAATATCGTCCTGCAGCAAAACTGCTGCTCTGAATCGTTTCATCGCCATTTTCATTAGTCTTATCAACTTGCTAGGTATTCCTAAATTTTCTGCATTTTTGAAGATCGCTTCACGTCTCAGGCTGTCAAATAAATCAATGAATAATATTCGAAGTTCGATGTTTTGTTCATAGCATTTCTCTATAATTTGGTTTAATATATATATAGCATCGATAGTTGATCTTCTCGGTCTAAATCCCAGCTGATATTCTCCAATGATGTCCTCAGTCCGATTTTTCACTTTTTCATTATATTAAGGATGTCACTAACTTGTAACATACACTCAAAAGTGATATTCCTCTATAGTTTTCACATAACATTGAATTTTCTTTTTTGTACACTGGAATTATTAATGCACAACTCCATTCATTAGGCATCGCTTCCTCTTTCCATATCTGTAGGATTAATTTATATATTTGTTGCTCATCTCCTCCATGTTTTATCAACTCACTGCAAATTTCGTCTAGGCCAGGGGATTTTCTTTGCTTCATTTTTCCAATCATCTCATAACATTCTTCCTCAGAGGGTATCATTTGGTCCTCATACTCTTCTATGCCAAAGGAATCGCTATATTCACCTTGCTGTAACTGCTTATGTTTATTTAGTAGCCCTTGAAAGTATTTCTCCCATTCTTCAATATCGATATTCGCAGTCAGATTTCTCGAGTTTTCTTTTCTTACTTGTCGATATAACTTGTTGTTGTTATTGTTATCATTCTCAATATCATCCATAATTTCGTCAATCCATTGTGTTTTCTTCCGCCTTACCAGTTTCGTACCTTCTCTTCTCTTTTTACTATATTCTTCATAGTCTTCTTTCGCTCCTGTATTTAACCATTTTAGCCTCATTTCTTTCTTCCTCTTCATTGCTCTTTCACATTCAATACCAAACCAACCATTCCTTTTCTCTGCTTTTTTCCTTCCTAATACTTTCTCTGCTGCTGTTGTGATACTGTGTTTTATTTTGCTCCATTCCGCTTCAATATCTTCATTTTCATACCTTTCCACTAGTTGCACTTCCACTTCCCTCTCATGTTTCTCCCTCACTTCTTTTACATCCAGGCTTTCCATATTCCATTTTTTCCTCCTAGCTTTCTTTCTTTCATTTCTAATTATTCTTAAATTTTTCATTTTCATTCGTTAGATCGTGTATTGTTTCCCGATCGGCTACACTGCTCAAGTACTCTTCTTTGCCTATCTCGGCATTGAAGTCTCCTATTATCATTAATGTATCGCGTTTAGGTATTTGTTCACATGTCATTTCTAATTGCTTGTAAAATATTTCTTTTTCTTCTGGACTCTCATCTTCCGTTGGTGCATAGATGTTGACAATTGTTATGTTCGCTACGTTATTACTTATTCTTAGATAGGATATTCTTCCATTTATTCTTTGGAACTCCATAATATGGTGCCTAAATATTTTATCTACCATAAAGTCAGTTCCGCTACTGCATTGTTTATCCTCCCCTCCATAAAACATCGTATATTTCTCTTTATTAATTCTTCCTTGTCCTTTCCATCTTATTTCTTGTAGGGCTAGTATTCCAATGTTGTATCTCATCATTTCCTTCGCTATTTCCTTCATTTTCCCTACTTGTAGCATTGTTTTTACATTCCATGTGCCGATCCTAGCTTTATTCCGCTTTCTATTTTTATTTTTATTCCTGTTTCTTTTATCTTGTTCCGTGCGTACTCTTTTTTTCATTGCCACGTTGTCAGCGTTTTCTCCAGTCTCATGCATTCCTTTTACCTTATTTTTCTCATTTTCCTTTAACCCTTGCAGTGTTGTATCGCCCTCGCCCTTCATGTCGTTACTATTTATACTTATAAGTTTTTTGGAATGGTCGTAACGTATCATAGGACTTTGTAGGTTCTATTTTTATTTTCCGTTTCCTCAGTTTCCCCTTCAGGAGACATCTCGCTATATTTCCTCCCTCCATGTTTTAATGCTTGGACTTGGGTAGTGTTTTCCATATTTTCCCCTTTCTCTCTTTTATATCCCGGCGTTTCTACTGTATGCATGTTTCCATTATTAATCAATTTATTGTATAATAATTTAGCCATATGGCCTTTTTTGCATCATTTAAATGTATTCTTAGAATTTTTCGTTGTTCCTGGATGCCTTTCGGAAAGTCCTCACTAATAAAGATGTTTGTTTTCTTTAGCTTTGGGGCAGCTTTCATTATTTATCTCTTTTTGTTGTAGTCCTTTATTTCCATCAGCAGTGGTTTGCTGTTTGATTTATTCGGCCTTCCTATTCTTCTTATATCGGTAATTTCTTTTGTTTCGTCGAATGGTATTTCTAACTTATTAATTACTTCTTTTATTTTCCGATTCATATCCAGCACATTTTTTTCGTCTAATTCTAACAAGAATGTGGTATTCTTTGGAATACCACATTCTTTTTCCTGACCTCTCTTTCCAGATCTTCAATTTTCTCTTCTTGGATTTTGAGTTTCTTTTTCAAATATATACATTCCTGCTTGAGATATTGATTTTCTACCTTAATACTCTTTATCTCCTTAGCCGTCTCATCCAGTTTGCCCTCGTCTCTTTTGTCTCTTTCTTCCATCTTTTGCAATTTGTCCCTTATATCTTGCAATATCCTTCCCAGTTCTTCCATGTTAGTATTAACAGAGGTCATGCTTTATAAATGAATGAAAACTTTTGCTCAAAACGATAGAGAATTTTCCCCCAATCGTCGCGTCGAAAGGGTAGTCTCTCTTTTTGAGCTCTAGAATAGTAATCTGGCAGTACACACCCCTTTAATACTCCAATGGTTTATTTCTTCCTCCAATTTTATGTATCTTAATTTTCTCTAAATTAATCTAAATTCTTTTCTTATTTTTGAATAATCCGATTAATTTAGTAATTATATATTCTGATTCTTTATTTGATTTCACTCACTTTCGGTAATAAAATACATTATATTCATAAATTGAGTACTATTCATAGACCGGCACCTTAGTCCTATCCTGTCTCATATCTAAACACGGCAGACTATGTGCCCAAACAGTAGCGTGATGTGGAGGGATCGAGTAGAGGCGTACGACGATCAATTCAGTTGCCGTTGAAACGTTGTAAGCGATACATTGTTAACACAATCGTGTTGAAAATGTCGGGAGTGCGTAGAAACAATGTATCGACTCGGTTGCATGGTAACGTAGTAAAGAAATTTTTACATCGGTTTCCCGTTTGAATATATGACGGTACCGTAGTGAAATGTTTAGTTTGTGAAACAACTTTATTAACTTGGAAAGCAAGTCAGTGCCAAAGACATAAATAGTGACAAACATAAATCGAATAATAGTGGACGCAGATAATATAATAAATTTGTGTGTGATTTAACAATGATGTTAATTGCGACCAATATACCAATGCAGAAAGTGGAACACCCAATGTTTCGTCAGTTTTGGAAGAAATACAATCCTACGTGGAAATTACCAGCAAGAAGTACGCTACGGAATTACGTACCGTCAGTGCGTGAGAGAATTGTAAATTGTACGAAAAATACGGTAAAAAAGACATTCCTGTGGTTAACAATAGACGAAACTACAGATATTAAAAAACAGTCCATCCTAGCCATTCTAGTACGGACGCTGACTCCGCAAGGACCTTCTCCTCCTTATTTACTAACCTGTAAACGAATGCAAGGGTGTACTGCCAGAGCGATATATGATGTATTAATAGAAACACTACACAAATTTGAGATTTTACCGAAGCAAGTGTTAATGTTAGTTACCGATGCTGCCAAGGTTATGTGTTCCACGGCAAACTTACTCAAAACGATTCAACCAAACCTGCTGCATGTCACATGTTTGCTTCACGCTTTACACTTTGTAACAAACACTATACGTACAACTTATCCTGATGTGGATCAACTGATAGGACAAACGAAAGCGGTTTTTCTTAAATCTCCGAAACGGATTCGGCTATTTCATTCGCTGTGTCCTGATATACCCGAGCCGCCGCAACCAATTCTTATACGATGGGGTACTTGGTTAGAAGCAGCATTTTATTATTATAAACATTTTGAAAAAATTAAATCAGTGATTTTACAAGTAGATGCCAAAGAAGCAGCTGCAATACGGCTCAGGCAGGTTCAATTTAACAATCCTCAAGTTGCAGCAAATTTAAAAATTATTTACGACAGTTACGTTCCAATACTGGACGCAATAAAAAATTTACAGAACACTGCGCTGTCCTTATCGGACTCATTAGCAATTATTGACCACGTAAAACTAGTGCTGCATATCCTTGAAGATGAAAAAAGTGATTGTGTCCGTGAAAAATTTAACAGTGTATTAGATAAAAATGCAGATTTTACAAAATTAGGGCTTTTTACCAATACTGAAGATCCGTTGTACAGATACAAAGAGCGCTTTAACTATGCAAATATAACATCTCTCAACGTCGAACAATCCTTCTCTGTATATAAACATATATATACGTCGCTACGTTCGAACCTTTCCGAGACTAATACAGAAACATATATTATGGTGCAGTTTTTTCATCGCGCACATCCGCATTTTTTTGCAACAATGTAAACATGTGGGTAAGTTATTTATGTTTTTTCTTAACGTTTTGTATAGGGATTCGATATATTTATTTTTAAGTAAGCGCACTGTTATTCTGCTAAACCCTCCACGCAACGCCACTGCTGGGGCACATAGTCTGCCGTCTTTACTCATATACACCTTTACATTGAATCTTCTTTTACCACCAGCTGTTGCTTTTTTGTTTGTTTTTAACTTCTTTTATTTCATATTATGACGTGAGATTTACTTAAAAACCTTAAATTTACACTTACAGACTGGGTTTTTTAGTGCCAAAATTTCTTTATCTGTTGTTAATCACTTTAGGCACTGATTTTTACAAATATTTCCATTTATTTATTTGTTTTTGTCGCGAAAATTAACTTTATTAACAGAAACTATTCACATGTGACCTGATTTTTAAAATTTTCGAACAGATAAACAGATTTTTCGCCCCAACATTTTGTACTGACAGTCGTATTGTGTGAATAACGTTTACCTCTTTACCTCTAGATAGTATGAATACGTGTTTGTTGAGTTTTTAACTTGTTTGAGCTTGTTTACAATACATATACGCATAGGAGCATTAATATTATTCACTATAGTTATATCTACCCCATCGAGCATTCAACTTGTTATCAATTTGGTTTTATATGCATTATGAACATGGTTAAGCCTAAGAGTACCTAAGTGTAAAAGTCAAAAATATTCGAAGAAATTGAAAAAGCTTAGAAGCTGTAGCAGTATATTAAATAATTCTTAAAGACGTACCTTGACGGCATCTGCGTACAAATTAATGGAAAAAAAAACTTTACAAATGGTTTCTTAAACAAAGAGAGCTAAATTTACCTATAAGTGGCGACATAATTCGAGGAAAAGTATTAGGGTTATGTGGAAACGAAACATTTACAGCTAGTGGCGGTTGGCTGCAAAGATTTAAGAGCCGTTATGGCATGCGATTTCTAAAAATGACAGGAGAAAAATTATCATCCCAACCGGAATTGATCGGTCCCTTTAAACAGGAATTATACAGAATTATACAAGAACTAAATTTAAATCAACAACAAATATATAATGCAGATGAGGCGGGATTATTTTGGAAGCTTCTCCCAGAAACGACTTACGTTTCTTTATCAGAAAAAGAGCCCCAGGGTTAAAAATTGCAAAGCAAATATTTATATTCTTAGGCTGTACAAATGCTACAGGCGAACATAAATTGACACCTCTTATTATTGGAAAATCTAGGAACCCGAGAGCATTCAATAAATTAAAAAATCCTGTAATTTACTAACATTAAAAAAATGCATGGATGACTTGTGAAATCTTTAAGGGGTGATTTTTGAGAATTTTGTCCCTGAGGTAAGCTTATGTTAATGTAAAATCGTACATATATAAAATAATGCATCCCCTTACGCATTTGTAGGTAAAGAAGTTTTTAAAATCCCATTGGTTGCCTCCAAGAGCCATTATACTACTAGATAATGCTCCTAGTCACCCATTAAAAGGGGAGCTAAGAACAGTCGATGGAATGATATTCGTAATATTCTTGCCACCCAATGTCGCACCATTAATACAACCACTTAACAACATTTTACTAAAGGAAAAACCTTTTAAGTTCAATTGTAGAAAAAGGTGGTTAATTAAGAAAGAGTCTGAAACTTTTAACAATAAGAGATACTATAATACACTTGACGATTGCGCGGCATAAACTCAATCCTGATACAATTCGTAAATGTTGGAATAACATTTTAAATTGTAGCGAACCGGAGAAAGATGATATTCCACTAAAAAGAATAACTACAATTAAGCACTTAAGGGCATATTTATATTACTTAATGAAATAAATTATGGTAACACATCTGAAGACATAGAAATATGGAATGAAGATAATCAAGATGGATCCGAAATCGAAATCTTCGACAATGAAATTCGTGAAATGAGGAAGCAGAATTAGATCATCAGCGTGATGCCACAAAAGCTTTGGGTTTAGCAATACAATGGGCTCAAGAAAATAATCTTGGAATAAGTAAAATTTTATCGCTTCAAAATATATTAGAAGAGGCTGTTCTTTTGAATATTCAATCTAAAAAGATTCAGAAAAAAATTACAGATTTTTAAGACCTAAAATAAATATGTATAAATAATATGCTGTGAAATTAACTTTGGGTAAAAAAATTAAAAATATAATTAATTAAGCAGAAATTAATTAAACATAACTGGATAAGCAAAAACAAATTTTAAATAATTCAACCGAGGTTGTGCATTTTAAATGCACCTCGTATATCATATATTAATGTAGTATTCAAATTTTAGATAAATATTTCCAAGCATTTATATGTAAACAAAGAAAGTTATATCAATAAATTTTCGGTTAATTAGAGTACTAAATGTTTAGCATGAAAGTAAATTATTAAAACAAACAGCTTTAAATTAAATAAAATTAATTAATGTAGTAATGTTACGACATAAACAAAACAACAAAAACATATCAGAGACGCATGCTCAATAATGACAACGTGGATATCTGACAGGGGTCCGAATGAAAACAAAGGACAGGACGATACCATATAAACAAACAAGGGAAGAAACAGAAAGAAAAGAAAATACTACGAGAAGCCAAGCTTCTACGTAACTTAGATATGAAAAAAAAATTCCAACAAGACTGGACACGAAAGATACGCTGTTTTTGGAAGACGAGACAAAAGAAAGGAGCTCATTTTCCCACAATACATTTTACAAATATCAAAATTACAACAAAAAGAAAAAAAACATAAACAAAGAGACAACACCTAGAGATGGAGAATTTAAAACTACCCACGATGGATAAAAATACACAGGGATGAAAATATTAAATAACTATGCAAATTAGATAAAACATAAATAAGATAAAGTGGAGAAGAAGCTCAAGAAAAAAAAATCGCAAAGGAGATAAATACGACCAGCACTGAGAGATTCATTCATTCGTTGATACATTTTTGACTTGAGAAATTTAACTTGAACGCGCATTGATACTGACTAATTTTAATAAAGCTAAATTAGAATATAATATAAACTAAACATTTAAAGCCTGCCGGTAGAAATATTTGAGTAAGGGCGTACAACAGTTTAATTTAGAATTTTTCTTTATTCTTCTCATTTCGTTATTATCCTTATTATTGTCATTATTGCGTGACTAATGTTGTACGGGGAGGAATTTGAAAGTTTATATGCCGAAATTGGGTCCGAGTAAGTAAAACATTATACACGATAAAAATTGGAGGATATAGGGTTAATTAAAGCAGTAAAAGTGCATATGGATCATTGTTATAAATAATGAATTAGTAATAAATACACGATTAAGGTGTATCGAAGGCCATATATTCGAGTTTGATGAAGAGGAAGCAGTTTCCCTGAATGTTCTTGAAATATCAGTACCATTTGAAATCGTTAAAATTCAAAACGTTCAGCGATAGATGCGAAAATAAGAAAATACTTATACAGTGTGAGGATAAGCATCCTATTTCTCAAGGGATGCGGTTTCCACTCAAATAGGCGCTGACTAACACACTCGCTTTGTAGAAAATCTTCAGTGGAGACCAGAGATCCACATTTTAGACAGAGATAGACTTTGAGTATTTATCTCAGCATTTGGAGGGCAAACACCCCATTTTTCGAATGGGAACCCAAGAGTCTTTGATTGTGAGATTTATTTTGAATCTGTATTGAACCTCCAATGCTATCCGTGTATGACTCATTAAGAAATATTTGTATTATAAGGTTGCATTGATAGGTTAAGATCTAGGTTAAGAACGATACATTTTAAGTTCCTACAAAATGAAATGTGAAAATACAGATGAGCAATAAAATACTTTTTTTTAAACGATTACCTCTTGTTGTTTTATTTCTTTGCATTTACTTTGGATGCTAGGCCTAGTTGTGTAGAGCCCAAAAGATAGCCCTGAGATACGCCAATCATATACGGTGTCCCAAAAAAAATTATGCTTGTGTAATTGTCCACAAAAGTCACTCATTTAAATAAATTAAATTATTTTAAAAGCAAGGTTTACAGCAATATGTATATACATGTACAACTTTTTTCTTTCTTAAGGAGATAAATAGATGTTTACTTTTTGTTATATATTTTTATTTTTTATTTCTTATTAATAAATGTTTATTTAGTTATATTATGTATGTTAACTTTCCTTGTGAAATATACAGAATTTGATTATGTATTTTTATGTACCTTCAATTGTATGAACACTCCCTGTAACATAAATGGCCCTTGGTATTTTTGTGCTCATACTATCGAGCTTGTGCTGTACTTAAAACGGCAAGAAAAGTTATATTAGATTAGATTATATATTACTTGAGGTGGCCGTAAAGTCTATTCCACTGATCTTTCTAGATTTATTGTGGTATTCATGTCTCCTCCGAGTATATCCTCGTGCTTAGCAGCTTCGAGCGGTTTTTTAAAATATAGTTCCATTTTAGCATACTAGGATCTCCCACTTGTAGGAACCGTGTTCTTGTTAAAATCTTTACATTGGCGTAGTACATGAACCACGATTTCCTCTTCCTCTTGGTAGAATCTACATACCGTTTCTTCTTTCTGGTATTTGTAAATTTTGAACCACGCATTAATTTCTGGCTGCTCTACTTCCTCATGCAATTGACCAGAGATGTTGGAAAAGGGGTGGGTTACACGTCTAGTACTTACAGTTCGACCTCGTCAATCATGTAGTATTGTTCTGATAAGTATCATGTACCATAGACTTAATAAAATGTGTTAGTGAACACGAAAGTGTTTATCATTCTAGTGTTCGCAGGCCGATAGCCTGTGATTCAAAGGATCAAGCTATTGTATTAGTTTCTCATACCTAACATAGTATCCACGGATTTAGAACACGTGAATTCCTTAGTGCACATGGATTAAAAACCATGGTTCACAGAAATGTCAAATCCAACACAAAAATTACAGTCCACTTAAAACCACTTGTTATGTGGTCCTTCGTAGCCGGATTCTACAAGCTTATCTTTACAGAAAATTTCAAACAATAGAAAAGTTTAATTAAATATAAAAAATTTAGACAAATTGCCTTATAAAGCTTGCCCTGTTTTTGTAGTCTAGCGTTATAGGGTTAGTTGTATAATCGAATTTTTCATTTCAGCTATAATTTTTGAGTTATGAGTAGACTGCGGGACAGACGCTATCCTCTAATGAGTCATGCAGGCGCAAAGACAGAGTCGTTTTCGCTTAAATATATTCGCTCGTAGCCCTGATTTTAATGTCCTGAAAGACTTTTGTAGTAATGTTCAAAATAAGGAAATCGGTAGATATATTAAATTTATATGATTATTATTTCTATGCGTCACCCACTAGCTCTGATGTTGAACGAAGTTTTTCTATATTTGAAGACATACTGTCTAATAAAAGAACGAACTTTACAGAACCAAGTTTAGAATATATTGTAATAACTCATGTGAATAAAAAATGTTTACTGTGGTGTGACTAAACATTCACTGTAACTATGATATAAATAATTTCATTTTCAACATTTTGAATTTTTTTACTGTATAAAGTAAATGCATTTTGTATATATATCTGGAATTAATTTCAATTCAAGTTAATTTAAATTCATTTAACTTCAGTGTTTTGTTTATTTTCGTAAAAATAAATTTCCGTATATAGATTTCATTGCCTTTATTACGACTCTAGCAAAATATATTTCACAACTCCGTCTGTTTGCATTAAAAGACGTACAAAGACAGCTTTTATCAATATCATTGCGCTATAACATTCATATATACATGTTAAGTTGATCGATTGTACATTGTCGGCAGTCTAGTTATCACACAAAAATTATGGCCGATTTTTTCTTTTAATGTTCCAACTGCTCTACTAATATGCTATGAAAACAATGAATAGATGCACATCTCGTTTAGTAATAAAATTCAGTTTAGTTATTAAATATATTTTTTTAATTACGAAATTATACCATAATTATTAATTAATAAATTAAGAAAAAAGGAAATTATAATATAACTAAAGTAGTACCAAAATAACGGAATTAACGTTAGTTAAGTATTTAACACCAAAAAGTTTCGTAACGTTCACCATTATTATTAATGCACAAGTCGCACATTTTTAAAGTGAATTTGTAGCTTTTCTGACGGACCGTGCATCAACATTATTAAAAACGTCTAATACAGCTTCTCTAAGGTCATCTAATGTGCCTGTACGTCATTTTATACACCCTATCTTTTACCATTTCCCATAAATAAAAGTCTAAAATGAACAGATCGGGAGATCGAGGTGGCTATGTACTCGGCGCGTTTCTTCCTATCCTTGTGTTCAGAAATATATGATTTAGATGGATTCTTACCGTTAGCTGATTATGTAGTGGAGTCCCATCGTGTTGAAACCATTAGGACATACCACGTGTTTGAAAGGATAATACTTCTAAGATCTTATCAAAATCGTTCTGTAGAAACTGGAGATAACGATCACCGGTTAATGTAACATAAAAAATGTAGGGACCAAGAATTGTTGAACCAATGATACCCCACCAAACATTAAATCCAAACCAAACTTGTGGTCTCCTCTGATCAACATGATGCGGATTGTCTTCCATACATAAATGTTCGTTGTGTCTATTAAACATGCCGTAGTTTGTAAATTGTGTTTCTCTGTTAATAAAACATTGAATCTAAACAGTAGGTCGGCTTCGCACATGTTAGCAAAACCAAGTACAATAATCAATGCGCTTATTGTAGTCATCAGGGTGCAGTATTTGTACAACTGCTATTTTATAAGGATGAAACTTATGCTTTTTCGGTACTCGTTCAACAGTACATTGTGACGTGCCTGCATCCGTTTCAATTTCTCGGGTTGAAATCCATGGATTTTGCATTACATGTGGCAATACGTTTACCTCAGCCTCTTCATTAATACCTCTTGCAATCGTTATTGGTTTACAGAAAGAACCATACTATCCCAAATTATCACAGAGTCTCTTAAAGGTAGGCAGAGAAGGCTGGCGACGATCAAAATACTTTTCCAAATACTGTTGTGCAACTTGTATGGCATGTTACGCTCGAAAATTATCTAAAGACCTTTCGGGAATTTTTAATGAATTTATTCATTATTCACTTACGTAAAGACATCTTAGGTTTTTATAAATCAACTTTTTCGTTTATTTCAATTTGATTTATTTTTGTTATTAATTATCAATCTCCTTAGGCATCTTTACACTTTGTTATTCTCATAAAATTTATTTATGTTCTAATATTGTCTACACAATTGTCTCTATATACTCGATATTTTCCAGGTCTTTTTTTTATATACCTCGACGCAGTCCGACATATTGGAAATTTATATTCGAAGTCATGCTACTTTTTATATTTACTATAAATTCAATTTTTGTTACTCTGTAATCAATTCTTTTACTGTGTTAATTTTTCCTAGAATTTTGCGAAACCATTTGGGTGTTTTACTTGACTGATAAACCCTTTTAATAATGTAATTTTGCGTTCACCTTTTACTTTCGTTTGTAGCGCCATCTTTTTAACTTTTGGTTTATCTTTCAAACACAGTTTTCTTGACGTTTGTTTAGTTAATTAATTTGTCTTTTAACCTTAATTGCGGTGTTTTAATTATCGTATTTTCGCTTGATAGCTTTGTTGTTCTCTCTTACACCTTGATAGGGTTTTTGGTAAATTAATTCCGTTTCTATCAAAATCTACCGATCTACGCTCTTGTGTATGACGTATATCGGTTCCCCAACCGATATCCTCTCATTTCGATGCGACGAACTTCGATCGTGTTCTTCGACAGTCTTAGTCGTGTTTTTTTTAGTGAGTGAACTTTGTCTTTGCGGTAAGAGATATCTTTTCCTTCTGAATTTTTACTTATGCATTTCTTTCATCTTCATTTATATTTTAGTGCTACCGCCCCTTTTGTTTAAAGGGAATTAAGCAAGTTTATTTCGGAATCTCTTCGAGGGTCGTACTACATGGAAGGCTGTTTTTTTTGTATACGCAATTTTCCCATTTCCAATTTATAATTATTGATTTAATGTTTAATCATAAGTAGGCACTAGAGAAGCTATTCACTTCTCTGTGCAACCTCTTTATTTTGCTCATTAATCTTAGATAGCAAACAAGGCTTTAACTATAAACTTTAACCGATGGGCTTTATTTGCCTGAATTCAAACAATTCCTTTTATTGTCAATATTTAACTGGTTGACTAGCTTCACCAGCAGCCAGTAGTTAGATTAGATTTTTGTACGAGGCTTAGAACCTTCAGTCGGGCCTTCGTACAGAATTATAAATATCTTGGGGTTACGTCGAAGTTCTAGTTTTCTTTGTTTATTTACTCTGTAAACTATTTGTAAAGAACCACTATTGCGTATACTTAATTTGAGTTCTGCTTAACTTATGTTTAGATCTTAAATCGTAATTTACTTTAATAATCACAGTTTTACCACCTGAGTATACATGGTGTTGTTGTCTTGACAGGTGAACCTGTATTTATGTGAACTCTGTATTGCGCCTGAGCGATACTAGAGTGATTTGGGGAATATTATTTGGGGGTATTTAATCTTGTTGTAAACACTTGTTGAGCCTATTTTTACTTTATATTAAAACTTGTTATTGTTGACATCTTGTGTTTGTTTGATTCCTTTCCTACAAGTGTTGAGTAAAGCAAAGTCACGTTTATAACGATAGTAAGTAATAAGGGGCTGACTCTCTGGTTTATTATTGAAGCTACCAGGGTCCCACCTGCTCCCGTATTATTGGGGGAACTCTGCAGGGTTTCTAATACGGTGGCGTCCTAATCTACATCAAGCGACCTTTGAACTCGCGACACTCTTTATACTTGACTGAGTTAGCCGGCAGAGTACTATCCTGGGGACGTCCATCTTCAAGTAGGTTCAGGCCAGAGGGGGAGAGCTTGTGAACATCGCGCAACCTCCTTATTACTTGTTTAATTTTATTTTGGTCGCGGTTTGGTAGCAGGCATTTTTATGGCACAAAATGTAACACTCAATCATATAACGCTTTTCCTGATCAGAAAAATTCATATTCATATTTGACGAAATCTCAATTGACAATAATTAGAAACTAAATGTCAATAATTGCCATTTGCATTATTATTAAACGCGATGTGTATTTATTCATTATTTTCATAACATACCACTAAAGTAGTTCGAAAATTAAAAAAAAAAACGGTCATAATTTGGTTATTTATAAAAATAATTATGTCAAGTGGTAGATAATTTGAATCGTCGAAAGAAGGCCTTTTTTTATAAAACCGTGTAGGGTTTCCCGCTCTTGGGAGTGTTAAATCATGAATTATTATTGTTTGAATTGAATGTAGATTGTATTTATGAATATATATTTCTCACCATAACAAAATCACTTATATAACTTTGACATTAATATGCTGTCATTTATATTTCTTTAATAAAGGTAATATTTACTGAGACATGAAAATGATTATCTTGCCATTCTACAACAACCCTTGCAGAATGTGGTGGTGCACCATCGTGTTGATACCATATCACATTACGTAATGCAAGGGGAACATCTACTAATAACGCGTGCAAACGATTATCTAACAGTCCAAGTAGGACGCATCATTTACGCGATGCGGCATGATTTGTGTTGGCAGTATACCACCGTTTATAATTTCACACCACATGTTAATTCAAAATCTGTGTTGAAAACGATGTCTTCTAATTGCATGTGAATTTTGTACTGGCCCTACATGCCCATTGTGACAGTTACTGATACTATCTCTGGAGAAAGTAGCTTCATCTGACCACAAAATGGAATAAAGTTAGGATCTTGCCCGTGCTCTTCGAGAATCCATCGCGAAAATGTTAATCTTTGTGCTTGATCTCCTGGTTGTAAGTGATGGACACGCTGATAAATGGTAAGGATGCAACATTTCTCTGTTTGAAGTCCTCCAAACGTAGTTTTGAAAAACTTGCAGACGGGTGGCAATTCTACTGGTACTCGTACCTGGTTCGTCAAGCACTGCATCATTTACTTCTTATTTTCTTGCATCGTTACATCGTAGATTTACACCACCAGTATAACGATTATTAATTCCACATTCCCGCAGTCTTTGAAATGCATCGGAAAATACATGGCAAGATGGTTGAAATCTATTCGGGAATCTTCTTTAATATTCCCGACTTTATATAGCATTGCTGTTGCAAAAACAAAAATAATGTTGGCATATTCTTCATTGTCGAAGAACTGCATTCTTGACTAAATTTGTATTTCTTTCACACTAACAGTTAACAACACTACCCAAAGTATGTGACGACTGTCAACAACTACTAAGTAAGTCTTTCGTTTCATACCAAATTCCATGACTTACTATTAATTTTATGGACAAAAATTAAATAAGTCCAGAAGACTTTATTTTTCGATATCTCCAAAACAAAGGCCGATAGGAAATATATATATATATATATATATATATATATATATATATATATATATATATATAAATTTCGTCGAATGTTTTCGCGGTCGTTTATTGAAGCGTTGTTTTTCGGGATATTATAGCAGAAAAAAAATTATTTTTTCTGATAATTGTAGAACGTATGGAATCGTGCTATATATTGTTTCATTGTTTAAATTGTTATTGGTGTTTGCAGTATTGTATATTGGGTGGATTATTTTTTTAATTGTTTGTTTTATAAGTTGCGACGGATAGTTATTGTCTGTTAAGATCGTTCTAATTTTCTTGATATTATCTTTTCTGTATTGAGTATGTGATACTTTTAGTGCTCTATTAGTCAGATTATTTATAATAATTTTATTGAATACTGTAGGTGCTACTGTAGGAGTGGTAATTCATATATCGAAAAGAGCAGTAAAACTATCACATCTAACAATTTTTATAAGTTAATTTTGTTGCACGAAATAAACGCTAAATTTTCCTTAATAATGGAAAGTTTCTCAAAACCTAAAGAACGTTTTCAAGGAAAATCAAATTTAGAATTGAACATTAATGTTAATTACGTTAGTAATATTCATAATAAATTTTGCAGAATAACATTAAATTATATTATTTGTTATTAGTCACGATCGTAGCTTTATTAGTGAGATACATATTTTTCTAATAAAAATTTACGCGCCGTAATTACTGTGAAATGTCATTACTATATTTAATAAATTTAAAGAATAGTTTATTAATAGTAATTATGTTATTTTTTTCAGTTAATTCCCTTGGCAGCACAGGCAATTATGTTGTATGCCAGTGACAATGTCTGGACGCAAGGACTCGAAAGAAAAAGTAGAATTATAATGCATGGATGCCTTATGGGTCTTTCAATAGTGCTTTTAACTGTTGGTATTTCAGTGGAAATCCACCGAGGCAATAATGTTACTGATTACAGGCACTTTTCGAGTGGACATAGTATAACAGGTGCGCATGCAATAAAAGTGATAACTACTAAATTAATCATTTCGCAATTCTGTGTATTACATGTGATAAAGTCTATATTAAATTTATTCTATGTATTGTTCTGTTCAAAATTAATAACGATTCGACGCATAAGTATGTTCATCATAGAATTATTATTCTAAAGCGTAATTCTTCGAATTCTATTTCCACACACATTTATTCTATCAAGGTATAAATTATCTTGCTTACTATAAATGGTAGACATTCGGGAAATAAAAAAAAATATGTTCGCAAATATTAGCTGATTTGATAGACACGCTTAGATTGATATACATAGATTTATTTTTACATACAATAGTAAAAGGTGTGAATGAAATATTTCAATTCCTTATTTTTATGGAATATTGAAGTTAAGTCTGCTATAAAAAGGTATACGGATATTATCTGATTTATTATTGTTACGATATCAATCTTGGTTTGTATATTTTCACACTAATCGCTATTCAGTTTTTTGGTTTTAGAAGTTTTGCGAAATTTTGAATAAATACATTATTTTATTTACATAAAGAATTACATATAACATTACATATAACTGCAGTAAAGTACATATTATTTATGCTTTTTTTTCCAAAAGTTATGAATACTAAAAAACACAATGCTAGATTGACATTTGATAACTAACAAAGTTCTAAGCAATTACATCAAATTATTATTGTTTTACAGTCTTCGAAAGCGAGTTAAGTTCGTAGATTATTGTGAATATGGAAAAAGAAAGAAATTCGGTTCTGATAAACCACTATGATTTCCATTGGGAACGAATAAAAAACCAAAGAAAAGTTAAAAAAGTATTACGGTGATTCTAGCTCTTTAATGGCTCACAGTTAGTTCGTTGTATTTTGTCATGGTGATACGAGCATGGGTGACTTGGATTGAGCGCCCAAGTGCTTCATTTAGAGTGACTACAGAGAAAATAATTAAAAAAGTCCGAGACGCGGTGATCTTAAAAGATCGTTGATTAAAGGTGGGTGTAATAACTATGATTATAAACATCTTTACCGCTATCGGCAAAATGGGTGCCATGTTTATTGTTAGACTATCAAAAATGACAATTTAACATAGCATAATCTACATATATCGAATATTTTGAAAAGGAAAGCGCGTTAAAACCCCGTATTGTGCTAATTTATTAGACCATTTCAGTACAAATTTAAAGAAGAAACCATCACATTTGTTGAAGAAAAAACTGTGTTTTATCTTAATAATCTACAAGTTCAGTCGTCTAGAACTGAAACCGTTAAATTGATCAAATTAAGTTTCGAATTTCTGCCTCCTGCCCCATATTTGTCTAGCAGGCGAAGATTCGCATTGAGCGGAGCTATACATTGCAAAGTTTCGAAGATCATACTTTTCAAAAAACTTGAAAACGTCGAATTATCGCTGGTCTAAAAGTTGTTAGTGTAAGTCTGAAGATGATTAGGAAGAAAAGCAAACTTTTTTGTTCCAACAATAGTTTTTATTTTATAGCTTTTTTTTTTTTTTATCGGGTGGAAAATTCTTTATGAACACCATGCTTGTTCATCATTGCATGGTAGTGTGGGACTCCTAGTCTAGTATACTCATTAAAAACCACCCGTCTTTACTCTCTGTTTGCTTTCATGGAACCACCATGTAGATTTTCGCATCATGAAAGCATATCGAGCACCCTCATATCTCACATCTAGCTGCGCTGTCTTCTTCTCTCTTCTTCCTCCTTTGTTTTCATTATTGTCTTAATCATGTGGTGCAGCCTCTGCCAGTTTTCTCTGGATTCTATCATTTTGTCAACGATATTGCTTGTTGCTATTTCCAGTCCCATGCTCGCTTCAGTTCCCTCTCTTATCGCATTCCATCGATTGCACATAAAAATCGTATGTTCTGCCGTGTCGATATCGCCGCAGTATATGCACTTGTCGTCGGATATTCGTTGCATTTTGTTCAGATACGCCCTAAAGACCCCGTGCCCTGTTAGCGCCTGTGTAAGGTAGAAGTCGGCTTCCTTGTGTTCGCATATGACCCACGCTCCTATGTCTTGTATCAACGTTTTAGTGCATTGTCCTTTGAGCGTGTTTTTGTTCCATCTCTCCTGCCATCCGTCCAGCGTCCGATCTTTTACCTCTCTAAGTGGTTCTTTGCTTTCCCTTTCGTACATATACACCCTTTCCTTCACCAACAGGTCTATGGGTGGGATTCCCGTAATAACTTGCAGGGCCACTGTGGACGCTGTTTTATATGCCATTCCCACTCTAATTAGTACTCGCCTCTGTAACTTCTCCATTAGGAGACAATTTCTTCGAATCCTCAATGCCTCCTCCGTGCTCCGTAGAGGACTATGGAGTGTACTACTCCAGCTAGTAGCTTTCTTTTATAGATATTTGGTCCTCCAATGTTGGGCATTATTCGAATTAAACGCCCCACTCGTTCTTCGGCTTTCCCGATCACCCTAACCAAGTGTTCTCTAAAACTGCCTGTATTGTCAAAATACACCCCCAGGTACTTAAACACTTTTGTTTGGCACAATGTGTGTGTCGCCTATGTTGAAGGTCAACCCATCCCTTTTCCTTTTCCGTGTTATGACAAGGGCCTCCGTTTTTTTCGGTACTAGATCTAGTTGGTTTTCTCCCATCCATTTCTTTATTCGTCGTCCGCGAAACCAATAGTTTTAGCTTGTCCCAGCAATTCTATGCCGAACACATCATCATAGAGGACATTCCATAGTGTAGGGCCGAGGACCGAGCCCTGCGGTACGCCCGTCTTTACTTCCATTTTTTCTAGTTTTGTCACTTGAATGTATCTTTCGGTGAAATAGTTTGATATAACATTGAGAAGATAACTTGATATTCCTTTCTTTTCTAATTTTCGAAGGATTAAATCCCAACCGGCTGTGTTGAACGCGTTTCGTACATCTAACGTTATCAGTACATTCCATTTTGTTCCCAGTTTTTCTGATATCTTCTTAATCTGTTCCATTGCCAGAAGCGTCGACTTCCCTTTTCTAAATCCATATTGGTGTTTGGCCAGTCCCCCCTTCTTTTCTATTTCTTCCTCCAACCTTTGTCTTATCAGGGCTTCGTACAGTTTGCTGAATGTGTTCAACAAACAGATTGGTCTATAGGAGTTTCTTTTCCCTGACCTACTCTCCTTCGGTATAAGGATAACTTTGGGGTTTTTTAATTCTCTTGGAAATCTTTGTGCCTTCAAGAGCTTATTTAGCACCTCCAAAATTCACTCGCCGTTCGATTTTACCGCTTCCTTGATTGCCTCAGGAGGTATTGCATCTAGCCCAGGGGCTTTGCCCGATTTCATGCTTTCGACAGCTACTTTCAGTTCTGCCTCAGTGAGAGCTGGGGCTGTACCCATTCTCCTTCTATGTTCTTGTGCCTTACTCCTGGGGTAAGGGAAGAGCTCTCTCAGTATCTCCTTTCTTTCTTTATCTGGAATCTGATAAGGTGTTAAATTGTTTATTCCTTTGACTGCTATTCTATAGCCGTGTCCCCATATGTCCCTATTCAAGTCTTCGCATATATATATATTATCAGAAAACCCTCATACCCTTAGGGTGTCGGGTCTGTCGGGTAAATATATTTATATTTTTTATATCCTTGACAAAGGCATCATTGCCGAAACATGTAGGGTTGTTTTAAATATATATACTTTGAAGTAATAAACCAGACCTTTAATCGCCGACTTATTAAGTTTACCTTATCATACCAAGGTCACGAAAAAAATATAATATATATATATATATATATATATATATATATATATATATAATCAAAAATTAATTAAAATTCGGTAAGCGGTCAATTAAAAAACTCCTTTATTCATTACCCTATATTTCGCAACACTTTGTCGCTTCTTCTGGGGTAAAAAAATGTAGAGTTAAAAATTTTTTAACTCTACATTTTTACCCCAGAAGAAGCGACAAATTGTTGCGAAATATAGGGTAATTGAATAAAGGAGTTTTTTAATTGACCGCTTACCCGAATTTTAATTAATTTTTGATAATATATCACGGTCGATAATTTCTTTTCAATTATATATATATTTATATATATATATATATAATATATATATATATATAAATGAAGCGTTGTTCTTCGGGATATTTCGCCGCGTTTGGATGATTTCGTCCTGAGAAAGGACAACTTTCTTCCTGACGTTTCGGTGACATCACTTTCACCTTTTTCTAGAGGATCTTCTCGTTGCAATGGTAACATCAAGAGTGCGTTGATTTCCTGTGCCGCTCGTATTATATGGTCCCGTCGTAGTGGGGACGCGTGTCTGACTCTCGTGATTGGTCCGTCGGTTGTTCTGTCGCTTTCGACTATTGGTCGATCGGTTTGCGTTCGGTCCGAGTTAGTATGACTGGGCTGTGGCAAGTTGTTCTCATTACGTCGCTTGTGTGTAATCTGCCTGTTGAGCAAGGCCGACTTCCATGTGTCTGGCAAACGCTGTCCGTCGTCACGTTTGTTCATACAGTTTTGCCGTTTCTCAATTTCTATTGCTTCTCTTATAATCCTGTACGTTAACCTCGTACTGCGTGCTATAGTTTTTGTACCGTCAAAATCGATTGTATGTCCTGTATGTAGCACATGCTTAGCTAGGTTGATGTTGATTCTTTTTTAGCTACCGCATTTCTGTGTTCTTCCCTCCGTACGCTGGTTTTACGGTTAGTATCGCCCTATGTATGTTTGATCGCATTCATAGCACGGTATTTCGTAGACCCCTTGGTTTTCTAGTTCTATCTTGTCCTTGTATTAGGCAAAATGTCTTTTATTTTCCTGTCTGTCGTATAAATGGTGTCTATGTCGTGTCGGCGTAATATTCTACCTATTTTCTCAGTCGTACCTTTCACGTAAGGGAGAAATGCTGTCCGTGTAGATCTTCTCTTTCTTTTTTGGTTGATTCTTCTTAATTCGTGTCGCTCTGTTAATGGTATGTTGTGAATATCCGTTCGCTTGTAAATGTTTTTTATTGTTCCCATTTCTTCGTTTCGATGTTCTGCGTCTGGACAAAGTTTGAGATCTGTGGATTAATGTTTTTACTACAGAGTTTAACTGTGCTGGGTGATGATGTGAAGATGCGTTGAGATATCTGTTCGTATGTGTAGGTTTCCTGTACACTGTGTATCCTAGCGAGCCATCCGGTTTTTTGATTATCATCAAGTCTAAGAACGGTAGCCGATTTCTTTCCTCCATTTCGACAGTAAACTTTATTTTCGGATGTCTGGTGTTCAGATGTTGTAAAAACTCGCTTAGTTTCTCTCTTCCATGCGGCCAAATCACCAGGGTGTCGTCTACGTATCGCAGCCAGAGTTTTGGTTTGTCTGTAGCGTTTTCCAGTGCTCTTTGTTCGAAGTCTGCCATAAACAAATTTGCCAGTATAGGTGACAGCGGTGATCCCATCGGCGCTCCATCGGTTTGCTTAAAAAATTGTCCGTTGTATATAAAATACGTGTTTGACAGGCAGTGTTTCGTTAGATCTATGTCGTAGTCGGAGAGTTGGTGTTTCTTTATTAGTAAATCTATTACCTCATTAATGGGGATCTGTGTGAAGAGCGAAACTACATCGAAGCTCACCAACATGTCGTCTTGATCCATGGTGATATCCTTGAGTATTTCAGTTAGGTGAGTCGAGTTTTTAACATATGATGGTATTTCTTCGGCAAGGGGTTGTAGTTTTTGTGCTAAGAAGCGCGAAAGCGCTTGAGTCGGTGAGCTAACGGAACTTACTATCGGTCTCAGCGGCACATCCGGCTTGTGTATTTTTGGTAGGCCGTAGAATTTCGGACATCTTGACGATTTCTCTCTAGGAATCAGTCGTTTCTTAATACCTTCTTCGAGAGGTGCGTTCTTGATCTTGCTTTTTGTCGTCTTTTCTAAGTATGTGGTCGGGTCGTTATGTGTCGGTTTATACATCGAGTCTTCCTAGAAGTGTTCGTATTTTTCGGTCATAGTCGCTCTTTTCCATTATTACTGTGGCGTTTCCCTTGTCAGCCGGCATTATGACAATATCTTTGTTTTTCTGCAGTCGTCGTAGGGCGTCTCTTTCTTCTTTTGATATATTTGGCTTTGGTGGTTTTGTTGTTCTTATTATTTGGCATATATCTTGTCTGACACTTTCTGCTGTTTCTCGGTCAAGGGATTCAATTGCCGCTTCGACGCCGCATATGATATTTTCTGTTGGTATGTTCTTAGGAGCAACCGCGAAATTGAAACCTTTTTCAAGAATTCTATTTTCAGCTTCGTTAAGTTCGTATTTCGACAGGTTGTGAACCACTCGACGTTGTAGTGTTTTAGTTTCGTTGTCTGGTATATGTTTGCGTCGCAGATTTTCAATCTTCCGTTTTTGTTTCTTGGTTTTCGTAATTTCCTCTGTCTCAGCTCTGTAGTAAGATAAGACTAAGAACCCTGCACTTGCAACTAAGCAACAAGATTCATCCGGTTTTGTGGCAGAAAATCGAACTCTTATCTTACTACAGAGCTGAGACAGAGGAAATTACGAAAACCAAGAAACAAAAACGGAAGATTGAAAATCTGCGACGCAAACATATACCAGACAACGAAACTAAAACACTACAACGTCGAGTGGTTCACAACCTGTCGAAATACGAACTTAACGAAGCTGAAAATAGAATTCTTGAAAAAGGTTTCAATTTCGCGGTTGCTCCTAAGAACATACCAACAGAAAATATCATATGCGGCGTCGAAGCGGCAATTGAATCCCTTGACCGAGAAACAGCAGAAAGTGTCAGACAAGATATATGCCAAATAATAAGAACAACAAAACCACCAAAGCCAAATATATCGAAAGAAGAAAGAGACGCCCTACGACGACTGCAGAAAAACAAAGATATTGTCATAATGCCGGCTGACAAGGGAAACGCCACAGTAATAATGGAAAAGAGCGACTATGACCGAAAAATACGAACACTTCTAGAAGACTCGATGTATAAACCGACACATAACGACCCGACCACATACTTAGAAAAGACGACAAAAAGCAAGATCAAGAACGCACCTCTCGAAGAAGGTATTAAGAAACGACTGATTCCTAGAGAGAAATCGTCAAGATGTCCGAAATTCTACGGCCTACCAAAAATACACAAGCCGGATGTGCCGCTGAGACCGATAGTAAGTTCCGTTAGCTCACCGACTCAAGCGCTTTCGCGCTTCTTAGCACAAAAACTACAACCCCTTGCCGAAGAAATACCATCATATGTTAAAAACTCGACTCACCTAACTGAAATACTCAAGGATATCACCATGGATCAAGACGACATGTTGGTGAGCTTCGATGTAGTTTCGCTCTTCACACAGATCCCCATTAATGAGGTAATAGATTTACTAATAAAGAAACACCAACTCTCCGACTACGACATAGATCTAACGAAACACTGCCTGTCAAACACGTATTTTATATACAACGGACAATTTTTTAAGCAAACCGATGGAGCGCCGATGGGATCACCGCTGTCACCTATACTGGCAAATTTGTTTATGGCAGACTTCGAACAAAGAGCACTGGAAAACGCTACAGACAAATCAAAACTCTGGCTGCGATACGTAGACGACACCCTGGTGATTTGGCCGCATGGAAGAGAGAAACTAAGCGAGTTTTTACAACATCTGAACACCAGACATCCGAAAATAAAGTTTACTGTCGAAATGGAGGAAAGAAATCGGCTACCGTTCTTGACTTGATGATAATCAAAAAACCGGATGGCTCGCTAGGATACACAGTGTACAGGAAACCTACACATACGAACAGATATCTCAACGCATCTTCACATCATCACCCAGCACAGTTAAACTCTGTAGTAAAAACATTAATCCACAGATCTCAAACTTTGTCAGACGCAGAACATCGAAACGAAGAAATGGGAACAATAAAAAACATATTACAAGCGAACGGATATTCACAACATACCATTAACAGAGCGACACGAATTAACAAGAATCAACCAAAAAAGAAAGAAAGATCTACACGGACAGCATTTCTCCCTTACGTGAAAGGTACGACTGAGAAAATAGGTAGAATATTACGCCGACACGACATAGACACCATTTATACGACAGACAGGAAAATAAAAGACATTTTGCCTAATACAAAGGACAAGATAGAACTAGAAAACCAAGGGGTCTACGAAATACCGTGCTATGAATGCGATCAAACATACATAGGGCATACTAACCGTAAAACCAGCGTACGGAGGGAAGAACACAGAAATGCGGTAGCTAAAAAAGAATCAACATCATCCCTAGCTAAGCATGTGCTACATACAGGACACACAATCGATTTTGACGGTACAAAAACTATAGCACGCAGTACGAGGTTAACGTACAGGATTATAAGAGAAGCAATAGAAATTGAGAAACGGCAAAACTGTATGAACAAACGTGACGACGGACAGCGTTTGCCTGACACATGGAAGTCGGCCTTGCTCAACAGGCAGATTACACACAAGCGACGTAATGAGAACAACTTGCCACAGCCCAGTCATACTAACTCGGACCCAACGCAAACAGATCGACCAATAGTCGAAAGCGACAGAACAACCGACGGACCAATCACGAGGAGTCAGACACGCGTCCCCACTACGACGGGACCATATAATACGAGCGGCACAGGAAATCAACGCACTCTTGAAGTTACCATTGCAACGAGAAGATCCTCTAGAAAAAGGTGAAAGTGATGTCACCGAAACGTCAGGAAGAAAGTTGTCCTTCTCAGGACGAAATCATCCAAACGCGGCGAAATATCCCGAAGAACAACGCTTCAACAAACGACCGCGAAAACATTCGACGAAATTTATATATATATATATATATATATATATATATATATATATATATATATATATATATATATATAAGGTAAACTTAATTAGTCGGCGATTAAAGGTCTGGTTATTACTTCAAAGTGTATATATTTAAAACAATCCTACATGTTTCGGCAATGATGTCTTTGTCAAGGATATAAAAAATATAAATGACAGAATATAAAATATAAAATTTTATATTCTGTCATTTATATTTTTTTCAAAGAATTTAAAATATAAAATATATATTTGATATATATATATATATATAATATTCTTTGAAAAAGGCATCATATGCCGAAACATGTAAACATTGTTTTAAATATATACATTTTTAAGTAAAACCAGACCTTAAATCGCCAACTAATTGAATCTACCATAACATACAAAGGTCACGAAATAATTATCTGTGTAAATATATATATATATATATATATATATATATATATATATATTAAACTTTATGTATCTTCGCAGAAAGATCTGTTTGCTTTCCTGACCCGATTTACCCTACATTAGGCTTGTTCTTTTAATTGATCTAACAGCTTCGAGAAAAAAGGTACCTTTCTTTTTTTTTGCATATGATTGGTGAAGTCGGCCTCGATCACTGCTATTTAAATCTGAAGGAATTTTTCAGCTTGTTTCTTCAGCTCCTGCACTGTATCCTTGGAATTTTCAGATAGTTTAGCTAATCAGAGCTTCCGTTGGATATAAAATCCACTTCTTCTTCTTTGTTGTCTCTCACTGCCTAATATGTTTACTGGCTTAATTTCTCATGAAAACTTCCTGTTTTGCATGTTTAGAAGTTCTGGCTTTGTGTTTTTTCCGTACTGTTCTCGAAGGTAGCAGTAGCAGAGAAAATATCAATCCGTTCGATCAGAGCCTCTCTTCGCCAGACAAGGCTAAAAACAAGATGATTTTGAGCAATGATCCAGGGACACTTTGAAAACCATACCACGGCACACATGTTTTTTTCTACCTTAGCTTGGGTTTAGCTTGCGCTCTTCGGGAGCGCTATTTCCTTCGTATGTAAATCACATACAACTAATACCACAACGCGAATGGCATGTCATCCATGTTCTTTGGTAACTGTCTTTGTAAACACTATAAATATTATGCTGTGTTGTTCTGAAAGTATTGCTAGAATAATTTATCATGGTTATAACATACTTATGTGGGGCCACATACACCGATTGGTATTCCTGCATAATGAAGTTCTATTAATAAATTCAGTGTCGTATCATAAACTTTTGAATTTATTCTAAAATAACATTAATTTGGCCATTAGCCATAGTAATGATCAGTTCTTAATGGTATACTAACATCACACGAAGTTGATGTATGATGTATGTATGTATGTATGATGATGTATCTGAAAAGAACTATTACTAAAAAAAAATGAAATATATCAGGAACTATTTCTAGTTCTGACGCTAATGTGAACAGCTGACAGTAATCGACATATATGAAGTAAATACGATGAATGTGGTAAGCTGACAGTGAAATTCGCTAAATTGCGAAATATAAGTGGTCACGCACCATTTTCACTAGCACAATATATATGAACCATGATCGTTTTGTGTGAGGACAATTTTCAGTTTAGTAGTAATTATGATATTTAAATGTATCACCTCTAGAAACGATTACATACCTATATCCTAGAATGGGCAAAATTAAGTCTAATTCAATAGGTCGAAATCACGAAAAAAACTTGAAAGTTATCTATATGTATTGTTTATTTATTTTATAATATAGTCATATAATCAATCTTGAGTTTTTATGTCGAGGACGTTTTTGCTTTCAGTAGGGAATATTTTTCATTAATTAAATTTAGAAACGGTTCCGAATCGCATCTCACTTTTATGCAAAAAGTTAAGTGACCGTATGTCTTCAAAAAACTTTTAAACAATCTCTAACTATGAGCCACGGGATTTTGTAAAATTCATTGTTGAAGCCACAACTTTCTTAAATGTTCAACTCGAAGTTTCTTAGGGTATAAAGTCTCCTAGTGGTTTATACAATGGAATTGTTTCAACTCATCGTCGTGCCATCCTAAATGCTGTTTCAATATTGTTACCGATCCAGAATTAATTCCCATGATGGAAGAAGTTTCGTCAGTCATGATATCTGAAAAAATTCTAGAACACTATTTCAAAAACCAAAGAAGCCTTTTTAAGCCTTGTTTAATCTGGCATTGAACACATTGCGATCAGATCCTCAATCACCTCAAACTTGTGCTTTATTCCACGTGTAAGGCTGTAGATGTAATGAAAAGTATACAAACTTATTTAAATGTGATATTAATTTATGGTTTGCATTTCTTGACATTTCAGTAAATCTTCTTTGCAGTTTAATTCAATTTTCTTTAAATTTTTTATTGACTTCAGACATTTTTTACAATAATTTCTAATCAAACTTTATCAAAATCTTTCCCACCATCTTTTTGCTATAAGGCGAAATACTTAAAAGCTATTTCAGATTTGTAAGTTAAAGTCGTTTTGTAAGCATCACCAATTCTCGTTTCAAACATTTTTTGGGTAGTTTCGAAAATGTCAAATGCTGACTTTAATAGTCTCCTTATATTGCATTCAACTGCAAGAGTTACGACAATTCTGCAATTATAGCAAACGGTGTTATTAAGCAACTGCACAAAATGAGCTTTTTGGTCCAGCCATTCTGATATTGCTATTTTTTCATTTCGTTTATTTCCTACTTGGCCCTGTTTTATCCTTTATTGAAAAGACATTATATCTGTCTAAGGTGTGATAAATAATTGTAGCAACCATAGGAATTAATAAATTATTAACATAATTACTATCTGATTATTGTAGATACGCTTAGAAGGTTGACCCAAACATACTAAATAACAGTTAATTTTCTTTATTGTCAACAATTCACACCAACAAAAAATACAATTCAACGTAAAATCATGCAGGCGCTCACATTTATAACAGAATGAAAGCGGACGTCTTTACACTTGTACGCATATGCAATTTTGAAAATTTACCTATCGTGTTATTCGTTAATGTTGGTATAATATATGGTAAGACAACAAATAAACGAAGGATCGCAGGTCATGGCCTCTGTTGTGGATGCTGAGGTGATTTGTTTAAAGAATAATAGTCTTTTTTGATTATTTTGTATTTTAATAACTAACAACAACAATAAGTGTTCACACATTCACATTAGTAATAGATATATGATGCCAATTCTTCTGCTTTCTTGGCGTTGGTTCACGCTCTCTGTCTCTCTTTTGTTTTTACGCAGAGCAGCCATGCGCAGGAGTCATTTAGGTGTCGAATGCTTCGACATTGCCGCCCCCCTTGGACCCTTTAAGGGTACAAAATAAGTATGGTATTACAAATACATATTGAAAAATATAGAACAATTGATAATTATATTGTTTATTTAATTGTCTGTTGGCAATGGACATAGATTTCGTACAGTTCTCTTGTATATACTTCCATCACAAAGTCGCACAGACACTACGCGCACAACACCATCACTTCCTGGGTGCAACTCGGTGATTCGGCCTCGTTGCCAGCGTAGGGGTGGTAATTTTTCTTTAATCAGAACCAACATACCTGGTGCCAAATTTGGAGTGCGCTGTTGCCACTTCGATCGCCGTTGTAGCTCCGTTAAATATTCTAAGGAAAAGCGTCGCCAAAAATGCTGCTTCATCCTTTCGAGATGCTGAAACCTTCGTAGACGGTTAGCAGGAACCTCTTGGAGTTCTGGTCCTGGTGGTGCTGTAAGTGGCTCCCCAATCAGGAAGTGGGCAGGAGTTAGGATTTCTAGGTCGTTTGGGTCTTGTGTAAGAGGTAAGAGTGGTCGGGAATTTAGAACCGCTTCTATCATAGTTAATAAAGTGTACAATTCTTCATAGTTTAAGATCGTTTCACCAATAACCCGTCTTAAATGAAATTTTGTGGATTTAACAACACTCACCGCAAACCACCGAAATTCGGACTTTTTGCTGGTATAAAGTGCCAGTTAATCTTATTTTGACAAAGCTTGTCAATAACTTCAGTCTCAAATTCTTGAGAATTACAATATTCAAATAAGTGCTTTAATTCGTTGTTAGCGCCTTTAAAGTTAGTGGCGTTATCCGAGAATATATCTGTGACGTTACCGCGTCGTGAAATAAAGCGTTTGAATACGTTTAGAAAAGATTCAGTAGACAAACTGGTCGCTAGATCTAAATGAACAGCTTTAGTCACCAAGCATACAAAAACACATATATAAGCCTTGATTTGAACCTTTGACCGCGTTAAACTTGATTTAATTATAATTGGGCCAGCATAATCTACACCTACCTTTACGAAAGGCCTAGCAGGTTTGACTCTTTCTTCTGGCAGATCTCCCATTAGTTGAGTATACGCGACAGGTTTATTTTTAAAACAGTTTATACATTTATGAATTATTTTTCTGACAATACTACGTCCTCCTACTAGCCAGAAGGTCTGACGTATAGCTGTCAATATACCTTGTATCCCTGCATGCAATTGTTTAGTGTGATAATGTCTTATAATTAATTCAGTTACGTGATGGGTTTTTGTAATAATTATTGGGTATTTTGCATCAAATGTTGCGTTCGAATGTTTTATGCGGCCTCCCACTCTAATTAAGCCATCCCCGTCAATAAAAGGATTAAGTGGTAATAATGAGCTTGTTTTAAGAATCTCTGTTTTTTGGCTTAATAGTTTGTGCTCCACAGGAAAGCAGCTGATTTGTATTAATTTTAATAGTTTTAGTGTAGCTTCATCAATTTCGTAAGGCATTAAAAAACCTGTCCTTTTGTCAGTTGGACTTTTGCAATTATGAATAAATCTAAATATGAAAGCTGCAATGCGTTGTAATTTTATAAAGGAGGAATAATTTTCTAAGAATTTTAAAGAAATTTCATCATCGACAATATTTAGCATGCACGTTTTCCGTTTCTCAGGTACATCTTCTGCTTGAGGAGACTTATCATTTGCATTACTATTTATCGCCCATGTTTCATTCGGAAAGTTCAAGAAGTCCGGCCCAGACCACCATAAACTGCAAGTTCGTAATTGTTCGGGATATAATCCTCTGGACACAACGTCAGCTGGGTTACCTTTTGTATCTACTTGACGCCAATTATTTGGATTTGTAAGTGTTTGTATAATTGACACCCTGTTAGCAACGAAGGTGTTCCAATTGGTTGCAGGACTTGACAACCAGGCCAAAACAATAGTGGAATCGGTCCACAAAAATATTTTTACATTAGGCAAATTCAAACACTTCAAAACCCTGGTTACCAATTCCGATAAAAGTACCGCCCCACATAGTTCTAAACGTGGTATGGACAACACTTTCAGTGGTGCAACCCTAGATTTCGCGCACAATAGTTGTGTGTGATAATTAGCTAATTTA
The DNA here is from genome assembly GCA_935421215.2 of Melolontha melolontha. NCBI lineage: Eukaryota > Metazoa > Arthropoda > Insecta > Coleoptera > Scarabaeidae > Melolontha > Melolontha melolontha. The sequence continues at coordinate 159,335,082 of OW285236.1, read as the reverse complement.
TCCCGTGATTTGGCATAAATGCAACATCCGTATGCTTCCTTGGAAGCGTCACAGAAGCCATGCAATTCTGTATCTCCTGATGAATCATTAGGAAAAATATATCTTGGAAGTTTAATGTTATTTATTAAATGAAATTGAATAACACAATGATTCCAAGTATTTAATAAGTCATTTGGAATAATATCATCCCAATCAATTTTGGATATCCACAGCCTTTGCATTAGAATTTTTAGTTTGATTATTATTGGTTGTAACAAACCTAGAGGATCATAGATGCGACTGATTGTCGAAAGCACGGTTCGTTTTGTTACCGGATTTAAATTGTGATTAGTGTTGACGCGATATTCCAGGGTATCTTGTTGAGCATTCCAAAATACACCTAGAGTTTTTGTCACACAAGCAGGGTCCAATAGTACAAATGGGTCGCCGCGATTATCTACTTCGTCAAGAATTTCTGGCGCATTTGTGACCCATTTACGCAATTCAAAACCCCCTCGCAACATGACTTTCGTTAATTGTTCTCGAAGGACCTTTGTTTTAGATATTGTTTCTGCTCCCGTCAAACAGTCATCCATGTAAAAATCTCTCATTATAATTGAGTAAGCTTCCGGAAAGTTCTGTTTCTCTTCTTCCGCTAATTGCTGTAAAGTTTTTATCGCTAAAAAAGGTGCACAGTTAGTTCCATATGTTACGGTGGTTAGTCTGTATGTTTGAACAGGATCATTTTGATTCTCACGCCACAATATCAATTGATAATTTGTATCTGGACTGTCTATTTTAATTTGACGATACATTTTAGCAATATCTGCGTTTATCACATATTTATAAGTGCGGAACCTACATAAAATAGAAAATAGATCTTGTTGTAAGTTCGGTCCTGTCATTAAAATATCATTAAGACTTAACCCACTTGATGATTTCATACTTCCGTCAAATACCACACGAAGTTTGGTTGTTTCTGATTCCTTAAATACCGCATGTGTTGGCAAATAAAATGATTGTTTTGACTCTATAGAATCTGAATTTGTTACTAATTCCATGTGTCCCAGACGACAGTACTCAGTAAGAAAGTTAGAATACTCTAATTTTAGAGCGGAATGCTTTTGCAATTTGTTTTCTAAAATTTGGAATCGTTTAATTGCAAAAGATTTTGAATAACCTAATTCATCTTTATTATTCCTGAATGGGAGTTTCACTAAAAACCGTCCATTAATTTCTCTACGAGTGGTGTTTCTATAAAATGTTTCACAAGCAATTTCTTCATTCGTTTTTAAATTATCGCTAAAAATATTTTCTATGTTGCAGAATTTTTCCATAGTTTTTTCCAGATTTATCGATAAGTTACACAAAGTGCCTGTATTTTTTACAGAGTTATAGGAATTTGACATAAAACAGCCGCCAAGAATCCAGCCCAGCTCTGTTTGCACTAAAGTAGGGTGATTTTGATTTCCGTTCACAAAGCCGCTGCGAATTATTCCCCAATAAACGTCTGCTCCTAGCAGAACATCTACCGGTGCAGATATATTAAAATCCGGATCAGCTAGTATAACTTCTTTGGGTAATTTCAAATTAGATATAGAAAAACTAAGTAAAGGTAAATTTTGCGTAATTTTGTCGACTACTAAACACCCCACAGGAGCCACTATAAATTGATTACCGTTATAAATAGAAATCTCGGCCTTTTTTGTGATGTTACTTAATGTTTGGTTGACCCCTTCAACAGGAATATTTATTTCCTTTAGTGGAATGCCTAATCTGTTGCACAGAGCTGTTGAAATAAATGAACTTTGAGATGCATTGTCTAATAGTGCTCTGCATTTAATTAAATTGCCTACTTTGTCTGGAATATTAATCACTGCAGTAGATAACAAAATTTGTGTATTTTTCTGCAGTATATGATGCACCATTACTTGTGCAGTAATCTCCTCTGTATCTCTACCATTAACGTTTTTATTAATATTCGATGGAGGATTACATTTATCTTTATGCAAAAGAGTATGATGTTGTTTCTGACATTGTCTACACTTTATGGTTGACCTACAATTTTGTACGTTGTGATTGTCTCGAAGACAATTTATACACAATTTAAGTTGTTTAACAGTATTAAATCTATCCGATACTGATTGTCCTACAAACCCATCGCATCGATAAATTGCGTGCCCTTCAAGTTTACAAATGACACATTGCTGCGATAGCTGATTATTATTATATGTATTGATTAACGTAGTAACACGTTTGTTGCTATGTTGCATATTCGTATTTGAATTGTGGGCTTTATTGAATTGTTTATTGTTAGAATTTAACGTTATAGTATTCATTGCATCTAGAGATTCTAAAAGTTGACATTTCTTTTCCAAAAATGTCATTAAGTCACTCAATTTTGTAATATCGGAAGTTTGATTTGATTCGAATTCTCTTTTTGTAAAGAAATCCAACTTTGAGGTTATGATAGGTACAATTATTGCGTCCCAATGCTCAACAGAGACTCCTAAGGTTTTCAGTGCTTGAACATTTACTTTCAGATCATCTAATAGTTTTTGTAAGCATGCATGTGACGCCTTTGTAATTGGCATGAGATTGATTATAAAACAAACATGTTCTTGCACAATAAGCCGCTTGTTATTGTATCTTTTTTCAAGAGTTTCGAATGCGATTGTATAATTATCTTGAGTTACTGACAGAGATTCAATTGTTCTAGCCGCTTCATTTGAAAGGCAAGATTTGAGATAGTAGAATTTTTCAATTTCCGATAACCTTGTATTTTCGTGTATTAAAGGTTTAAAACTGTTATAAAAGGCAGACCAAGTAGCAAATGTTCCCTCGAACGAAGGTAGTTTTATTACTGGCAATGACAAGTTTCCTTGTTTATTTTGATTAGAATTTAACTTAATCCGGGTCTGATCCTGTTTATTTTTACATGCTTGGTCATCAAGAATACTATTTATGGCACTTAAGGTGTTAAAATACTGTTTGTCTACCGTATCTCTTTCGATTTCATTTTTCTTAACATTAGAATCGATTATTTCAATTTCCATTTGAATATTGGAAAAATCATCATACAATTTATGTAATCGATTAACTCGTACTTTAATTTGATTGATATCATCGTCGATCTTAAAGTTATTGACAAACGTCGTCAATTTTGTTAATTGACTCTTTATAATGCCTCGTTTAGCAATTAAACTAGTCAAATTCGCGTCCTGATTCTCCGTCATAATTAGAATAGTATGATAGTATAAATGTAAATGTTTTCTGATTGAAACGGTTCTCGAATGAATATGTTAGGGATAATTGCGATATTGAGAAGTCACTTACCGTGTTGCGTTATTTCGATTTGATTTTCGTAGTTTTTATGGTCCAAAGATTCTGTGTGCCTGTGTGTCGATCGCAATGGATGCCTTTGCCTTTGTCTCACTGACGCTTTGTTTCGGCCTTCTTCGATAGCTTTGTTTGTTTACTGTACACTTCACAGATCACTGATTTATAATACGGCTCGCATTGACCAAAATATGTTGTGGATGCTGAGGTGATTTGTTTAAAGAATAATAGTCTTTTTTGATTATTTTGTATTTTAATAACTAACAACAACAATAAGTGTTCACACATTCACATTAGTAATAGATATATGATGCCAATTCTTCTGCTTCTGCTTTCTTGGCGTTGGTTCACGCTCTCTGTCTCTCTTTTGTTTTTACGCAGAGCAGCCATGCGCAGGAGTCATTTAGGTGTCGAATGCTTCGACAGCCTCTGCATCTCTTATTTAGAGTATACTATTATTTTTTTAAAGCAATTCCTTGAAATATTTGGTTAGCACATGATATGAACTATTATTTATAGAAACGAATTTCATGATTTTTGAGAAACATATTAGAATATATTTACCATAAAATTTACATAAATCTTAGGAGCAGAAGTAGAATACAAGAATATCTTGAAGTTATAATACTGTCTAACTCACAATAATGAGAACAATAACTTAATTTATGAATTTTCAAATTTTTATAAAACGCAAATAATTGTATAAATTCAAGAACATTCTAAAAATTAATCAAATGTATTCGATGCTAATCATGATACTTTTAAAATACATTTTTCACATGCCTATATGATAATTGAAACCAATACTAATAAAATTTGCTTTCAGGTTTAGTATGCATGATTCTCTTGGTGTTTGCGGGACTATGTGGTTTATGTTCTAAGTTCTCCCAAAGCCTTAAAGGGTTTCTTCGTCCAGTAATAACTAAATTTATCCATAATGTGTTGGGGCAAGTGACGTTTATATTTGGTATTATTAGTCTTTGCTGTGGTTATTACACAGAATGGTTTAAATTTTATACTAACGATGCATCAAGAATGGCAGCGACCATAGCAACAGTTATAATATGTCTCTGGACACTTGCTCATGCCATTATATCTGCAGTCAAACAAGTTCAGGCAATTGTAAATAAATGATTTATTTATTTGGCACAGATCTTTTCTTACACATTTTTACACAGATGAATGTGGTGAGATATCAAGGAGTACCAATTGAGGTTCAAGGAGTTAACAGACCACTGAGTATAATAAAATTAAATAATACGTAAGACTGAAATTAAAAGGAATACATAAAAATGTATTATATAGTGCATTTACGTATTGAGATTGTATGAAAGAAAAACAGTTTTCTTTTTCGACTTTAAGTTTTTAACCAATACAGTACTAAAATTGAGAATTTAAGACTGAATAGCATTATTAAAGTGAAATCTAATAAGACTGATATAGTAAAGACCTATATAGACAAAGCGTTAAGTTTAAAATATGTTTAGGAGCATCAACTAAATATTGTCTTACAATCCAAAGTATTACCAAGGAAACATAATTCTTAAAGACTGGTTATGTTTCATTTAACATGCTGTATCCGGTAGAGACGTAGAACCAGTAGCATATATATTTGGCATTCATCCATTGCCTAGATTTTGAATAAATATTTTTAAACTAATGCTTGATAAATGTAAGAAAAGCGAGTTATATATAAATAAATTTAATAGCACTCCGGAAATACTTTCTGAGAAAGAACTAAAGTACTGTTGCTCGAACTTGAGTTAAGACCCACATAATTATTATTCCCCTCTCAAGTATAATAGTTTTAAGTTTCAATAATTTATTTAGCTTACACCCCAAATAGAAAAAAATCATACAAAGCAACGAACAATACAATTACTTATTGATCTCTCATATCAGTTAAAATTTTGATAAATTATATTGGTGCACGCAAGTAACATTTTTACCTGTGATTCAGCTCCTAATTACTTTGTAAACATATAACAAAGTAAATTACAAATTAAGGAAGCACCTTCATTTCCCTATTAATACACATGAAGCATCACATGAGAGTTATATTCCTAAAAGTACTAAAAGTATTGCGTTCTTCCTGAAGACTTAGGGCAAAAGTAACATGAAAATACCACCGTTTACTATCAAAATAACAAAAACAAACATAATTATTATTTTTCTTTTAAAGTAACTAAAAATTATTCTTCCATTAATATGACTAAAGTAATAAAATACAATAAAAAATTGACATCGCTTCGAATTACAATTATATACAGAATATCCAATGATCGTGCACACATTTATTTTTAGGACAGCTTTTACTAAAAAGTTCCAACGAAGCCAGGCACAGGCATTTATATTCGGTCAAATAATAATCACTGTTTTCTGTTTTCAACTTAGCTTTTGCGATTTTCTTGGTTTACGTTCATAGATGTAAAAAGTCTTTTCTTCGCCTTTCTTTCCTTGGATTCCTGTTCAAACGCTTTTGTTTTAGTATCCACCTAAATCGTATGTTAGTATGCTTCTGGATCCTCGAATTCAAGCAAGCCATTTCGAACTGGCCTCTTTATTGTAATACCAAGCTTCATTTCTGTTGGTGTTTTTTTGTAGTTAACCGATAAGTCAATTTTTTTACTTCCTTTGGGTTGAGTCCATCAAACTAATTATGATATACTTTTCTAGAGTACTTCCTTATTTAAAAAAAAAACATTGTTGATACTATGGTATCAACTCTCTCTGTTGTATCCACCAGATGATTTCTTTATATATCCCGAAAAGTGACATGGCCTTTGACACATATTTTATTACAGAAATATACCTCAGCTAGGTTTTTATATCGTGGTATCAGTTGTCTCTCTAGATGTTGTTCTAGTTCGAAATCGAGACTTCGTAAAAATAAAAAAGCTAATTTATAATGTAACATAGGACATACGCATTTATCTCTAGTGTTACTCTTCCGCTGGGTTCATAAATTCTGCTTTATGATATTCAATTGGTGGGGCGTTTCGATATACATTAAGTGAGAGAAGGATACACTGTGACGAGTATTTGTTTTTGTTGACGGAATATTACTAACTTTCAAGACGGTATTACTTTTGTCCCTGTTCTCTTCAAAAAATCTAAATTTAAATCTAAATAGGTAATCAACTATTTTTAGGTCAATAATATGTTGATATCTCTTAATTTATTGAATGATTACAAATGCTCAAATCGTTTATTTAATATATCGCCTTTATATTCTGAAACAATGTAAATATATACAGTTTATTGTCATTATATCCAAGTAATTGATAATTCCAAGACATTCATAAATTCGTTAATATAATAATTAGGTATATAAGTAAATAATACAAGGATTTCAAATATAGTTATTATATAACTTCCAGCATTTATACCTACATGCTTCCCAACCATCACTGAAAGTACATTACTTTAAAACATATGAATTGAGAAATATTTCCTTAACAAAACCAAACATTCCTATGATTGTAGAGTCGCTCAAGAATGATATAATAAGCTGGATGGCAATATATGCAGTTTATTGTCATTATATGCAAGTAATTGATATTTCCAAGACATTCATAAATTCGTTAATAAAATAATTAGGTATATAAGTCAATAATTCAAGGATTTCAAATATAGTTATTATAAATCTTCCAGTATTTATACCTATATGGTTCCCAACCATCACTAAAAGTACATTACTTTAAAACATATGAATTGAGAAATATTTGCTTAACAAAACCACACATTCCTATGATTGTAGTGTTGCTCAAGAATGATATAATACGCTGGATGTCAACTAAACTCTAATAATATATTTCATAGTAGGAGAAAAACATTACTTCAACCATATTTTTTTCAGTATTATAGTTTTAATAGTACGTAGTTCAACAAATTTATTTATTTTACCTACTATTTATTTATACTACTGACAGGGTAATTATCAAATATTTACATAATTGAAAATTAAAATAAAAAAGTTAAAATAAATCCAAACATGTGCCGATAATTAAGTAATAAACAATTACTATAAGACATGTGATTTATTATCTACGCTATTAGCGGCAATTTAGAATTTTTAATGACATGTTACTCTTTTTACTAGTTTTTAAATCTATTTGCACATAACAATCATCATATTTCCCAGGAGTTATTTTTTGATATTTTTCTACGAATTGTACTGCATTAGATTACGAGGTGCGGCAATTAAGTAATGAGACCTTTTTATTTACAAACTTATATATATATATATATATATATATATATATATAGCAGTATAATGAAATTAAGGTTACAAATTTTCACAATAATTCCTATCTTTCTTGACACAGTGCTTCCAACAGCCTTTCTAACTTGAAAAGCATTGGTGGACTTCTTCCAAAATTATATCTTTGAGAAAATGTATCGCAGTCGCTTGAACGTCCTCAATTCCTTCGATTTCTTTGAACTTACGTCGGAGGAAGTTGAAGGGTTTGAGGTCAAGGCTATATAGCGGTTGAGGAACATAGGAATGTGTTTTGTAGTGAAAAACTTGGGAATGATTAACCTTGAATGGGATGACGCGTCGTTGTAATGCAGCAATCGTCCGAGCGAAAGTGGTAACCTTTGCGACATAGAAAGCGAAATTGACAGTCTGAAATGAGCAATTAACATCAATTCAGCATGAAATTACTAGAACTGTTATTTGCAACTTACTTATAATTTTCTCCTTATTGCATATTATTTATCCTTTTATGTGAATAAATACGTTTCGATAACTAGAGTATCTACAAATATACTTGAAACAACAATTCCAATTAAAACCGTTTATTTACCAGTAGTTCGTGGGCAAAACAATTTTAGTACAACATATTTGTTTTGTGCGAAACTTTCGATATATGAACTGCTTGAGAACTATAGCAAGAAAGTATAGTTAGAATAAATTTTAAATGTTCAGTATAATATATGGTCGGTTCAGCTTCAATATATTGTCTATCGCTGTATTTATTTTCATTGCTGTTATTCTTTTGTTTATGGACGGACATACATAAGTACAACATGGCAAGTTTCAAGTGTATAGACTTAAGAAGACAATGATTCTTAAAACTTGATTAATAACAAGGCAGGGTTAGTGAATCTGTTTCTAACATTACTGGGAATTTTTTTCTTCTCTCTATAACCTTAATAATGGCTTGGACGTATATTGCAAATTACAGAAATGATTTAATATTGCATTTATTTAAATGTTGCATATATTTTCTGGAAAAACTCTTGCAACTATAAAATTATAACAAAATTTTAATAGAAACTGTATATAGTTACTTTTGGCACACATTTATTAACGTATTCCCCAACTCACTCAATCAAAATAGAGAAAAATTAATTATTAATTTATGTATATATTTTAAAGACAATAACTTGATATTATGTTAATGTAAACACCTTGATTAAGGTAGCAAGTACAATATATTCGTGTAACATTATTTTGTTTGTCATACTTCTAAAATACTTTTTATTTTAATACATGCAACGAGTATTATGTTATTTGCCTTGATAAAAATATGTTACATAGGTATATATCACATTAGATATTAACCATTTCGAAGTTTTGTACAGTAGATGAAATATAGAGTTATAAATATTATTACATGACAAGAAATAATGGCCGGAATAATCTTATCTCTGTGAATTAATTTATGAAGAGCATTGTTTAGTCAATTACATCTACTGTTATACCGTCTTAAAATTACTAACTAATTCGAATACTTATGCACAATAAAGTCTATAAATGGTTATGGCTTAAATTGAAATAATATGTATATATATATATATATATATATATATATATATATATATATATATTCGTTGCTAGCAGCGAACAACACATATCTTCACACCTTGCTATCTGTTTTTGGAATACTAACGCATAATTTATTATTATCAATGTATCTTTGAATAATTTAAACCATAGCAACTCAATTATTTGACATTTGTATTCTGTCATTTATATTTTATATCCTTGATAAAGGCATTATTGCCGAAACATGTAGGGTTATTTTAAATATATATACTTTGAAGAAAACCAGACCTTTAATCGTCGACTGATTGAATTTACCATATTATACCAAGGTCACGAAAATATTATATATATATATATATATATATATATATATATATATATATATATATATATGTGAATATGTATATTCTTCAATAATAAAAGAAAAAGAAGACTGTTTCTCTAATTCGATTTATACTTTTTTAGATATTCAAACATAATGTAATAATACTAGAATGAATAAAGTATTTGCTAAAACAGCTCATAGTTTATTGACATAACGATTTTCAATACCTCAAAGGCAATTTTTATGAAAAGTAGTTACAAATTTCGTGTGGATTCGGACTATTGAAGGTAGAAATCTTATCCGAATTGGTGAAGATTATGGCTTGAAATCTAAAACAGAAAGAAATAAGAAGAATCACTAACCACAATATACATCAATAAACTCTAAATGCGTATTTCGTGTAGTAAAACAATCTGAAAATTAAAAATAGTGTTAAACGTAGTGTCTTTATTTGCTGAAATACGTGTTTATGGTTTATTAATTTATATTGTGGTTAGAGATTTTTCTTGTTTCTGTTGTAGAAAGCTTAATTAATTAAATTGCTTTTATTTAAATTTACGGTGTCTTAATAAGGAAATATACACTGAAGGACAACCCGAGAAGCAGATTAGCGCGTTTGTAAGTTATGAAGTTATAAAGTTCGTAAATGCACGGGAAGAATGATAATTTTAATTGCCAATGTAAACTGTTAACGCAGTATAATCACGATGAAAACCCAACCATATGCACTTAAGGGTTAAGATATAATTCAACTTATAAAATTGTTGAAACGAGTCGTTTTAAGATCACAGGATAAATAGCACAGCTTTACATCTAAAAATTGGAAAAAGGGATTTTCTAATTCCCGATTAGGAGCAGTAATTAGTGCACAAGCACTTACATATTTTAGCTTATAGGTATTGTGATTTCCAAAGACGATGCACATAGTAAAAGATGGGTTACTCCCAGGGACTACATTTAATTAAAGTAGTAACAATTTCTCAATAATATATCTCTTCAGAAATATGTTTTGGATACCTACCTTCCGGTCAAGAATATTTAATCATAATCAAGTAATTAAAAAATACTTATATGTCAGATTTTACTTAAGAGAATATAAAATCCAACAAAACTATAAAACATTAATAAAAGCAAATAATCTAAACATAATTTGAAAATAAACAAAACACCAATATTGCGGACTATTTAGTATTTAGGAGTAACAGACGCTATTGCCTTTAGCTCTTCTGTGACTGGCATTTAAACCGAAATCTTTTGGAATTGTACCACGACGAGTAGCCGACGTGAACTAGTTCATGATCGTATCAAAAATCAACGTTTGGATTCCAAGGTTTCCAAGGTTTTTGGAATCCTTTAATAAAATAACTGGTGGTATGCGTAGAAGATTTTTTTAATTAGGACAAATTTTAAGATGGTCTCAATTAACGTACACATCGAGACATTAGTGAAAGTTTTGTTCCTGGTAAACAAAAATTGTACTCGGTTTTACGCAATATGCATTTTGTCACATGACAACATTGACAACCAAGTTTACTCCACCTATTTACCACATATGGAATAGAATGCTGTGTATATCTATCGAAAGGTATCGCCCACGAGTCTCGTAAGCGAGGTAACTGCGCCTTTTTCTTATCCGGTGTGGTTATGATCATTCTATGCTCTTGTTTCCAACTGGTTTGGGCATTTTTGTAATTAGTTCTCAATAGATTCTCAAGGATTAAACGAAAATGCAAATAACGTTTATGCACGTCGCCAATATCACCTTGAGTTTCGCTACCATATTCGTATACAGTAAAGGAGTAGAAAGCATACTTATTCTTGTGGCTATTCTACTGTATAATTTTAGTCTTTACTGTAAAAATCTCTGTATCAGCCGCAGAATTCCTATTGAGAAGCCTGTATAGTATGTTTTGTGCGGAAGAGTCCTTCTTTGACTTGTTCGACAAGGCGGAAGACATGTAGTATTATGATAGTGTCGAAATCTATTCTATTCATTCGAAATAATGTCAAATTTTGCAACCTTTTTAGTCTTTGTTGACCGAGTTTTCCATCTATTTTCCGATGCAGAAAGCGAATGGGCCTGTAGTTCAGTAGAATTTTTTGATTGTTTTTATTTTGGTAGAATTATGATAATTATGTTCGTATTGGCATAGAAAACGACGTAGGTTTTATATGACATTAAAGTAATATGTTTGTGTCTTTGAAAAAGTCAGGTAAAGAATTCGGTCTTCTTCATGGTAATGAGAGCCATGCCACTTGTGTTGCCAGTAATTTGTAGTTCCTTTTCCTTTTCTTCCTTTAAAACAGCAACTCAAATAATGACCTCTTCTTTGGTATTGGTATGAAAGTGATCAACTAAAATTATGTTCTTTGCTGGATAACCTACGACAACACCACTTTAATAGATAGATTTTATTAATTGATGCGGAGCCGCTCTCGCACGTTTTGCCTGCGGATTCTCTCAGACGGTTTCTATGCTGCCAAACATGACCGAAATTGGATTTATTAATGTTATCTCAAAAAAGAAGGAGTCTGCAGTTTTTTTTTTTTTTCTTCTGAAATAGGTAAATTTCCACAATAGGGATCATAAAAAAAAGCCGTAACAAGAAGATCGTCAAAAATTTCCTCGGTATCATGAAGCATGTTTCAAATTTAGTCATACACGATTATAATATGTCTGAACGGTACACTACTATATCGAAATTCTTCTAATTCCTTCTAAATTTTTAGCAAATCTCGTTTACAATTGTACCAGACACTAATGCCAGTCCTCGCCCACTTATGAAAAATTCCGGCCTCGCAGATACAATTGTGAACTTTTGGTCCATCCCTGTTTATGTATTTTTCAATTTAATATGTATTTCAAATATATTTTTAACGCTCAAGTTATGTGTAATAGTCGTAGCCACAGTGTGACCCCCACCGTTCACAAAAACAGCCCGCGATTCTCCCAGACAATCTTCTATTTTTTACGTGTTTTCAAAACATATAAAATGTCATGTTTTCCAACTAAAATTCGACGGTTTACATTCAGCATTAACGCTGAGCGCTAAACTCGACGATTACATCCTAAATTCGTGACAAACTTTGAATCCAGTTTTTTCTTCCTTAGGGAGATTCGTTGCCAGCACTTCGCCAACTCCAGGTCCCTATCGCTATTTTTAGGTCACCCTACTTCGCCCGCTCAGGCTCCAAACCACTTTTCCCGCCGCCGTGACGCCTGCACCGGCTAGCCTAAACCTTTGGTTTTTCTTCTATGAAATGTTCTCTGCAAACGCAACGCTCTACGATCATCCCACTTCCCCGGATCCTGATTGCATGTAAGAGGGAGTTTGTAAAGTATACGAGTAGTGAAAGTTATCGAACAAGAAGTGGTGGAACATCTAAAGAACCTAAAAAAAATAAAAACCATTTATAACCTTACATTTTGCAATTTATATACCTACATAGTTACTTACTACATAGTTACTACAAAACGGTAATTTAATTTTGTATACCTTTTTATATGACGACAAGTTTGTAGCGTTTAAAATTTTTACTTCCTAGAATACAATTCAATTAAGTTTAATTGCGTCTTTTAACATAATATCAATGTTTTTCCCCTTCGTTTTTACTGACAACCCTACTTCTTCCAGCGTTATCTCTCTTGTTTTTTTTAGAAAACAATAATCTTCTATGAATTTGTTAAAAATATTTAAAATTATCTTCGTACAAGGTATACGCCTGTTAGGATAATTAGCTCTACACATAAGGCGATGTATGTGTAATGATAAAAAAAACGACCCGGTATATAAAGTATTCATTTTACCCTTGTTTTTAATTTATCCATTATTACTAATATATCGGATAATAGTATTCAAAGTTTACTAATTATCTACAGTTGTTAGTAAAACAATAGAGATATATCGAAATAATATCGAATATAAATATAAAAGAATATCAATTGGATTTTTTTTCAATTAATTCGTTTATTGTTCTAGAAAAGAAATAGCCCCAGTAGCATTTTCGGTACTACGAAAGCCTTCTCTTTTAAATCAAGGGTATAAAACACTTGCCACTTTAGTAACTGATCGTCCTTCATATGACAATAGCTTTGCTGTACCGCATGAAACTGGGGTGAGAGAACGGTGTGGAGGTAAACGATACCCCACCAGAACACTAGATAAAAGAGAAGGTACGGTTATAGCACCAGGCGCCAGGCGTGTCTGTACTCAGTCTGATCAGTTACGTTGACGATAGATATGCAGAGTAATTATACCTAGAACATCGATTGTAATGGCAAAGTATACACAACAAGAAAAAAATTATTGAAGTCATTTGTTTATTCTTTATCATACCATAGAATTACGTTTTTATTTTGTTACGTTAGCAAACTTTTCATCTTTTTCGATGTAGCGGTTATGCATCAGTACTTTTTCACCTGAAACCCATATTACAGGTTTATGCAATTTACTAATAGGTACACAGAATTTTTTCTTTACTTTAATGGAATTATCCGTCCGTTTTCTCAGAATATTTATAATTTTCTCTTCAAGTGCAGCATTTTATTTAGTTACGTTAGCATAGTTTTAATTTTTTTTTCATTTGTTTATATTTTCATTGATGTAGCATTTGTACATCACCGGAATTTAATTATGTAGGCAATCACAGGTTTGTGCTATTTATAAATACACAGATTTTTCTTTCGTTTTGGTGGAATTATGTGTTTGTTTTCTCTGAATATTTTTATTTGATTTTTTTTATTGTTCCATTGTATCATTCAACAACAAGCTCTATGTTCAAAAACCCTAAATATGTAGAATATTATGAACATTGCTATGAAAATCGTGAACTTCATAGCTAAAAACGAAAAATGGCTCTATGATTTAGCTTTCTTAACAGATGTGACACGTTATTTAATTAGCATTAATTTAAAACTACAAAGAAAAGATAAAAGCATTATCGATCTGATTAGCGCATTAAACACTTTTAAAAGTAACTAAATAGAAAAGATTTGAAAAATTTTCTGGCTTTAAAAGCAAGTCCTCGGTTAAATTAGGTATAGTATTTCCGGGACACAAGTAAAAAATATTCTGAGTAACTTTAATGAGTTAATGTGTATACGCAACGTATTTAAAAGATGAGAGGTCTTGCACCGCAGATAATAATGATAAAAATGTACAAATGCTGTACGAAGAAAACGATGGGAACTCATTAACTCGACACAATGTAGTAAACCCATTTTAGTTGCCAGTCATAGCTAGCGTTCTATCTGTTGTAATGCCCACGAGTTTGTAAACCGTTAGCTCTTAGTTTTTTATAAAATTTAAAAAGGCGCCATAAATATATTTACAGTAGTTTTCTCTTTCAGAGATATCATTGCTAAAAATTCTTCTTTAGCGGACATATCAGAAAATTCTATTCAGATAAAAACACACAACTTGAGCAATATCTATCGTATCGGTAGACTCGTCAAACTGCAATGTAAAGTATGTATATTCCATGACATCATTTTTCAGTTTGTTTTCCATACTTTTGGTCATAATCTTGAGATGTTTAGTCACAGTCGGACGAAATAACCGGAGATCTTTGATAGTAAATATGAACTTTATTTTTGAAATCTCCAAATAACACCTCCACGGCTCCCTAAACTGATTCTTTCATTACCATTTCATTTTTGTACGATTTCTTGCGTTTTGTTAGTCTATGAGTAATTTTAAAAGACGCGATTATTGTAGCTTCCGATTGTTTTGCTAGTTTGGAGAATAAGGCTTGCTCTGCTTTCAAACTACTTTTAAAAACTTTTACTTTTTATCTTATTAATTCATTTTTGTGAAAAAACGTTTTTATGGTTCTTATGGATGATTTTATACCGCTTCTCTAAGTTCTCTTGTTTAGGCAATGCAACTTAAGCTCGACAAATGAGACAAACTCTTATATTTAACTATCGTAAACAAGAATTCTTCCTTTCAATAATTATTAAAATAGTACGTTTTACCTTTTTGGTCGCATTCATTTTGTGTGGTAAATACTGTTACGTAAATACTGTTCTTGACATAAAAGAACACCATAAAAGTACTCTTTGAATAGTACCGATGTTACTAGCACCGTTCGTCGGTTAAGTACATTTAAGTACAACAATACAAGACTTCAGTTGAGTAGAGTGGATCGCTCTACTTATCGTTATTGAATTCCATAGAAATACTGACTCGCTGAGGTCAAGTGGTCGTATGTTATAGTCCTGTAAAAATTACTAGATTCAGCGAAAAATCGCTCATAATTGAATATAAACAAGAACGCTAGACAATTAAATATGAACTCTTCAGTTAACATAAGAGTCAATATTCAATGCACACGATGTCGACGTATTCAAGGACGCTTAATCGTAGTTAGTAATACCTAAGTATGTAATATGAACTCTCATCGCACAATAATTAGGTTCAATTAGGGAATTTCGCTATTATTTAAATTTTTTTGCTAGAAGTTGCAATAATTAAAAGCCTACTAGCGTGATCTCTAGGTAAGATCTGTTGAACAATCGATACTTCGTATGGATACATATGTAAACGACGCTTCATAATTCTAGAAGATACGTTCGTTTGAACTGATAAATGACGAACTAATGTTTTCTCCAACAAGGTTTTCTACGTGTTCAAACAATATTTTGCTGTGTACATGGTCTGCCTTTTAACACAGATCCTGTCGCCCAAAACTTCTCCACGACTAGACAAATGTGATGATGTAAAGCGGTATGCTCCACAACTATATTAGGAAACTGCAAGTGAAACTATCGCTTACATTCCGCGCAGGAATATTGCCATTCTCCTTTAAGAAATTGTGCACTTCGGAAACATGCTTCAACAATAAAAACATTTTCTTGAAATGTGTACATTATTTAGTAGTATTGTTTATTAAGTAAAAAAATATTTGTAATAAAAAATATATTGCTAGTCACAAAATGACATTAGATAAATAGTTATAAATAAAAGGCAAATGGCTTATAATAATTTACAAGTACTAATTAGTTACTCATAATCAGTGCCTACTGAGATGAAGTTCTTTTTGAAACACGTTATATTTTCTGCATAAACGCTATCACCATAGTTATCACTACTGTATCCAGAGAAGTTGTAAAGTAGTTTGTGCGCTGGCGTTTGGCACTTATTTTCGAACCACAGGTTGTAAGTCTGTAGGGAGACTTATACAAATAAAACTCACTTTTACTATAGGTATACAAATTTAATTTTATTATAAAAAATTGTGCTGGCGATTGAACACTTTGTTGATATTTAATATACAGTACGTGATGCTCGTTTCAAATGTAACGAGAAACTCATCCTTTTTCCAGTAACTTCCTAACAAGTAACATCGGTAGTTCACTTTAGGGGTGCGCACTTTTCTACGAATTTGTAGAAAGTGCAGTGCTGACGCGTACCTGGACAAAGGCCGATTCTCCGAACAAATAAAAAATATAAAAATGTACAGAGACATGTATATTTAAAAAATGTATTTTTCTGTGCCGCTGAGGGTAAAAATATGTTTACAATAGCTGGTTGAAAAGCCCTAACGGCAAATGAAGAACGGCAAAAATTCTTAGAAATATAGAACAAATGTCCTCAAATATTAGAAAGCTTTTAATGCGTAAAAATTGTGTACACACAAGTAAAATAATATTTTACAGAAGTCATAGCAATTTGCTTCGAAATCACTGTCCATTATGTCTTCATTTTCTACTTCTGAAACATCACTTTCTCCAGAAGGTGGATCGATGCACTCATTTGTCCATTGCGACAACGTTTTCTCGAACTTCGGATCACCAAACTTTACACTTTGTACACACATTTTCGATGTCTGCTTTGGTACTGCAACTTCACTTAATGCAGCTTGGGATTCAACTCAACTCAACTGAACAAACATGCAGATTCGTTTACTTCATATTGTCTGACTGACAACACATGCCAGCAATAACAAACTGAGACGTGTTAATACAAAAAAATGCTTGTGGGTTTATGTAAATGCAGGATAAGCATGATAAAAATTATTTTCTAATGTAGAAAAAAAAATACAAATTATTTAACCTGAGAAACAGTTGAATGAGTACCCAGCTAAAGCATACCTGAACGCTGGATTAATTTAAAAATGTTTAATAATAATAACAATAATATTGTTTATTGCCCAAATGGACAAACCCAATTAGAGGACAACAATAAATAAATGCAAGTATATACATAATAATTATAATAATAAAATATCAATAAAATTAATATAAATTCAAAACGAAAAGTCTTCATCCTCAAGGCGCCCCTAACGCCGGTTCCCAGTAAATATGTCGAAGTATATCGCCTCAGCATTCTGTAACATGTGAGTGAATTGGGCCTTCCAAAATATGTTCGTGTTTGGTGTGCGATGAACGAATGTGGAACATTGCCGGAAAGTAATGCGCGGAAAACGAGGCCAACGCCAGAAGGCAAGCCCGAACAGTAAATCCGACCACAAATCAATTTATACAAAAAACCTGCACTATGTAGCTTCCTGAGATAGGACAATGACTTAACGCCATGCTGCTTCAGCAAAAAAGAATAGTCTATTCGACGATCCGGATAAGTAAATGCCAGATGTTTTGAAACTCAGATAATTCAAAAATCGACGCTGAATTCTCTCTACAGCAATATTCTGAGTATCGTAAAAGGGATACTAAATAACAGACTCAAGCTTACAAGAAACACGAAATATAACGTTTTGAGGACATCGGCGTTATGGAAAAATTTGGTAGATCGTAGGATAAAACCTAATGTTTTACTCGCTAAAAGAAAAATGTTTTGCACATGTAAATTGAAGTTTAAGCTGGTATCGAATATTATTCCAAGATTTCTCACAGCAAGTCTAGAAAGCCTATGACCGTCCTTAGAATAGGAGGAAGGAATAGGTGCTAAATCCCTAGTAAAGGATATGACGAATTTATTTACATTAAATGTTAAGTGATTGGCACTAGACCAATTAAAAATAAAATCAATACCTTCTTGCAAACGTTTAACATCAGCATCACTCGACATTATATTGTAGATTTTAATATCGTGAGCATAACCCAAGGCATTAAAATAATGCTTAACTTTTAAATTCATTATAATGAGTAATGCTGTGAGAACATTACCATTTTCCATGGTACTTGCTCTTTAGTTCCAGAATTGCTTCAATTTTTTTGTAGAACCAGTAAGGATAATTAGAATGACCCGAAATTTGTAACTTCGGATCAGATTGATTTAAATATTATATAACTTCTTTCAAAATTCATCGAGTAAAAGATCATCACTGAAATCATCAAGGAATCCCCAATCAACGTGAATGAAATCTTCATAAAAGTTGGTAAAGTTAGCCTTACGAAAATTGTAATGACTCTTACGAGTCACATTTTAATACAAATTATTTTAGGTATAAAGTATTGATAATGCCCAGTATGATTTAATTTCGTTTGTTTTTGCACAAAATACGAGTAAATAATACAAATAATTTAATATGTCTAAATTTTATTTTCCAACGTATCTTCTGGGTTCTGAGCAATTTTATTTTATTATATAAGATTGAGTTTGTGATGAAAACCGCTTAATCAACTGCATTGTGTTATGCGCGTTTTATTCTATTTAACCGTCAACATGCAGGAACAGTTCAAAACTATTGTACAATAATGTATCTTATTATACATACATGTTTATGTATGTATAATGTTTTTTTTTTATATTTTCAGATGCTTTAGCTTGACTCATATTTCGCTGTGTAATGCGAGGATCCCCTTTTTATGTCCTGGATGTGTGTGAATAAAATAAAACTATTATTCAAAAGACTTTTATTTTCACTGTTTTTTTCACTAATAAATACAGGAAAGCTTACAATATAATACTTCGAATTATTTTTCTAAATTACATACAAACATCTGTGTTAATTTATAGTTTCCGAATTCAACTAATGCTCAGAGATTTGTTACGGAACACTGAGCGCAACATAGAAATCTATAAATTTGGCAGTGCGCAGTTATATGTTGGAGCGCATGTCTATTGTTATCGTTAATAACTGAATAATTAAAAGTAATTTAAATATACTTATATGACCTGGCAGTGCTCAGTAGAAAGCAATTTTACATATTATACGTATGTATATAAGTAAATACATCAGGCACTCCCATTTATAGATTATTTCAACATACAAGTTAATGAATAAACAATCACAGACATCTACAAAATATTATTCTCTCCTACTAAAAAGTACAGGGTGAAATGCATTCTAATTAAATAATTATAGATTGTCTTTAAAATACAATGTATTAAAAAATAGATTTAAGCTAAGCGAAATGTTTAATTAAATTTCCTGGAAGTAACACTGAATTTTAACTTAAATTGCAATACCATGAACATTATTTATTTCAGGTTGGAATGTTGGCGTTTAATTTGTATTTGCAATAACAATATAATATTTTCTCAATTACCTTTGGTACTTTTATAATAAGACTAGAATTTGTAATTTCTAATAGTAATAGTTATTTTTTAATTGTTTGGGCTTAAACCTTAATCTAACATAAACTTCAGATTAACATAAATTAAAGACGGCAAATGGTCATATATGCCGTGGTTGAACCTTGTCATATATCGAGTTAATATTTTCATATACATTAAATGTATAACACTTTTCTTAGTCACAAATTAGTTTAAATTATAAATCAAATTTACTTATTAATACTGTATGGCACAAGTAGCATTCCCTTGACAACTAATTTCTTTTAAATACTATTCACACATTTGCCTATTTTAGAAACTAAATGTTTTGGGCCTAGTATTATAATTTTTCATTAGGAAAAAACTAACGATTGTTTCTAATGGAGAGAACTGAATGTACAACATAGTCTCTATGTTACAGTCAAAAGTTAACCATATAGGAACTTTTTGGTGTTGAAACGAAAAAATATGTTCTTGAAACAATATACAGTATTAAATTCAATAGAATGGGATCATAGTAAATAACTTATTCATTTAGAAATTTTGTAGTAGTTCAGATTTTTGTTACTATTATAAATAATTCTCTGGTAAATTTCCATTTATTTTTTAAAAATAAATCTCTATATTCTAAATAATTATATGTATGCCAAGAATTGTTTCAGAATTTTTCATGAATTCGGACTGAATATATATATTTAGTATATCACAAGAACAAATTAAATTAACATTGTTGGCATTTATTTCTATGTTGTTTATACCCAACACATAAAATTCTATAATATGTATAAAATGACATTTTCAGTTTCATAATTTTTCTCACTGACTAACAGATATATAAATTTTAATAAACTAAAATTCTTTATTAACCTAGAAAGGATCCACACATTGGCATTAATTGAATTGAATATTTATGTTTCATTAAATCACTACGCTTATTAAGTTATACTCGTACTTTTCTTATTTTCACTCAAAATTATTTCATTACATTCGTTTGTTTTTGTTTATAATACATTACTTAATGTAGTCAATTGTGGTTTTGATACTTCAGAATTTTTCTCATTTTTATGTTATTGGTATAATTCGAGATAATAGCTGTACGTGAATTTACAATATATTCTGTTGTGAATATAAGGGTTTTTATAGACTTATATTATTATTATTTGAGCATAATAATTAATTCGCATTTATTTTATTCAGGAATATACTTATGCATGAAACACGAACCGATTTAAACAAAACAGTCGCACTATGCAATGATTCTTCATTGTATAGTACAACTCTCGGTGGTATACATAAAATGAAATCAAATTGTATTATCTTTGACTTGATAAAGCGTGGAAACAGCAAATTAGCCTAACATTAATGTTTTCTAACAAAAGTATAGATGTTAAACTTACGATTTGCTTTCCAGTAACTAGTTCCTAAGAATCTTTTATAATCCTATTATAGTTAGGGTGTGCCAAAATTTATGTCATATAATAATTACAAAAATCCCACAAATAAGTAGAATATTAACTGATTCTGTTTTACTGATTTAGTTAGTGATTACACATCGTCATCATTACTTCCACAAAAATGGATGTCATTTATTTTATTAATCTACG
The DNA here is from genome assembly GCA_935421215.2 of Melolontha melolontha. Classification (NCBI taxonomy): domain Eukaryota; kingdom Metazoa; phylum Arthropoda; class Insecta; order Coleoptera; family Scarabaeidae; genus Melolontha; species Melolontha melolontha. The sequence goes on along the minus strand of OW285236.1, from coordinate 159,313,596 downwards.
ATAACAAACAACAATTGGATTACAAACAGTAAGGCCATAAATAATTTTGATGTAATGAGTAAATTACGGGAAAATGAAATATTTTAATTTACATTTCATTATTCTGTTACTGCTAGTTACTTCGATACATGAAAGTGATTTTGGATAAAGTAATTAAAGTAATTACTCTTCGCAAAATTATAGAAAACGATTTAGATATAAGTATACATCATTTTAAACATCAAAAAGTCTAAGGCATTATCTAAGATATTCAGGATGATGCAAATATGAAACCAATATATGTATATATATATATCATATATATCAAATGCGAGTCACAAAGTTTGTATCTTAGCTAGGCCGTGAACGATTGAGATAGACATATGTCACGTCTGAGCTTAGAGAATTAACGAAGTGTCATTTGTAAATAATCATAAGTCAAATTGACAAGTTACGATTTAACCTATTTATTACTAATAGTATGAAATATACTATATAATCAATCTAAGACATAACTGATTTAATCCATGGCATACTCTGAAAACTTTTTTTGTGGGTCACTTCTTATATACATATATAAAGATCATTATTTCGTGACCTTTGTATGTTATGGTAAATTCAATTTGTGGGACGAGTGGACAGATATTGGCTTTGTAAGCATTTTGGTTGGTTTAACTGTTTACGGATATGTGTTTTTAATTTTATTTTATTTATTTTTTTTGTAGATGTTTTGTAGATGTGTATATATTTATATACATGTTTATATAATGGTAGGTATATTGCTGAAATGAAATGAGACATTTAAATATGTCATTATACGGGGGGCGTTTATATAATGGGTAGGTATATTGTTGACAACTTGTTTAAATCTGTACGGTCATTGATTGAATTTGTATTTTTTTGTATGTGGATGCTTTCTAGTATATTTCTTGCTTTGTTGTTTTCTTCAGATGTAATAATTGAGATTTTATCGAAATTGCAAGTGTGTTTTGTTACTTTGATATGTTTTTTGAGGAGACACATTTTCAAACAATAGCACAGCCCTCAAAAAAACACATCAAACAAAAAAACAACAAAGCAAGAAATATACTAGAAAGCATCGACATACAAAAAATACAAATTCAATCAATGACCGTACAGATTTAAATAATTTGTCAACAATATACCTACCCATTATACAAACACCCCCCCCCCCCCGTGTAATAACAATATAAACATTTACAAAAAATAAATAAAATAAAATAAAAAAACACATCGAGCAGTTAAACCAACCCCCAGCAAAATGCTTACAAAGCCAATATCTGTTCACTCGTCCCCCAAAAAAACACATGACCCGAAAACAGTTTACCTGCTAATACAAAGGAGTTTAGTTATATTTAAAAATACAAAAGAAACACCTTGCAATATATTAATACCAAAAATATTTAATGTAAGTAGATTTATTATATCTTTTATATATATATATATATGTTGTATTTTAAAGACATTCTGTACAATAGTAATGAATAGTAATAATTTTGCTACGTTAATTTACATAAAAGAAATAATCGTCTTAACATTCGTTTTTCTTTTCGATAATACACATCTTATATGACACATTCATATGAGAGTATTAATTCATAATGCTTTACTATTTGCATTACATTGGCATGCACTCATCACTGAAATGATGTGGCATACTCAAAAAAATTCGAAACGTCGATCGGTACTCAATTTCATCGATTTCTTGTCAGTATTATGATTATTGTATATCTACACGAGTATGAGAATGAAATTTCATGTGCTATTATAGAAAATGAACACATACAAAAAATAGTCATCATGCATTTATTATCATTTATATTTATTCGCTAATCATATTCTTGTATTTATTTAAATGTAACTATCATAATAACACATTCATTAACGTTCACTCAATAAAAGATCAAATATTTTGATCAATTACAATAGATTTTGATTTGATTTTTTTTATCTCAGTACACAAAGTTTTGACTACACGATACTTTTTCCAATCACAGTAGTATTTTGTTTCTTATTTACTTATTTCTGCACGACTCGCAACAGTGCGTTTTGTAGTAAGCGTATTTGCAAAGTCGAGCTTGAACGGCTAGGTAACAATTTCGAATTTTGTCGACACAGCTTCCTGAAATGAGAAAATATTGAAAAAAATTAATATTTAGGTAACAATAAGTTTAATGAAAACATTTAAAATTTTTCATCAGTAAATAATTTAAAAATGTTTTCATTATTAATTAAAGCAATTCACTAAGTTATTATATATATACCGGATGTCCTTAAAATAAAAAGACAACGCAAAATGGAAAGATGTGATTATTTAAAATGTTTGAACTTTCATTATATAGAATAAGAATCTAAAATATTATCCAAAAATTTCCTCTCATAAGCGTGAAAAAAGATTATTTAAAATATTTTGTCACGCCGCTGTGCGATCGACTATACTTTAAATAACATTTAAAGGTGAGCGACACTAACAAAAAGAGTAGTTTTGTTATTGTTCGTCAGCTTTAAGTTTTGTCTAGTTGTTGATCGTTTCATTCGTTTGATACGATTTACGTTTACATCTTGGATTAAAGACAGATTGTTACCAAATAGGACGACAAATGTCCGTAGAGCATACATCTTACATGTTCTTTTAACACAATGTCTTTAAAACATCACAAAATTTTTTAACAGCTGACCTTCATTCGTTGTCTTTTTCTTTCAAGGACACGCTGTATATGTATATATATGTGTGTGTATGTAACTTACAAGAATTATTGACCGTATTATTCAAATACTGTAAATTCACACTAATTTATTTTCTATCTCACTATATTTCGCAACAAATTTGTTGTTTTCTTAGGAGATGCTACAAGATTAGTAAAAACGACACTCAATAAATTAATGCAGCACTCACAAAATATTCACAGAATCCAGAGTTAAAAAATAGCAATGATGTGAACAGACATATTAAAATTTATTACATTTAAACTTAAAACATCAAGGTAACTATAGCTAGATAGTTTCAGGTAAACCTTTAAAAGAACATGTAAAAGTTAAAATATAAAAAAATATATTTATAAAATAGCAAAAAAACTACAATCATAAAAATGTCAAATGAAAACAATACAATATTAATTTAACAATACGAGGACCAGTTAACAAAATATATGGGATGTTCAGTTCTTTATGTCACTTAGTATATTTGTCCAATTTTAATTTATTTGATGCCCTTTACAAAAAGCAAAACCTAGATTAATGCTATAAAGCTGCTATTTATAGTACAATATTATAGTATTTTAGTTAATTAATTTTACAGATACTCACTGTCATTTGGTTCATCATGAATTGGTTGGTATCTCTCTCTAGAGTCATCTCTTCTAGTGCAAGTGCATGCCCGTTTCGTTACTGGCATTTCATCAATATTACAAGAATTGGAATGTCCTCCATTTACATCTAAGCACCTAACTTCTCTTTTTTGCATTCCAGAAGGACAATTTCCTTCACATGTTCCCCATTCTCCTATATACCAATTAGGCAAGCAACTACCTCGACACATTCTCTCCATTTCTGGTTTGTCTGCAGGGCATGTCATGTCCATAGTGATTCGAGATTGGCCTCTGACTTTGACTATACAATAAACCTCTCTTGTCTCTCTAGCAGGGGTATTACAGGAATTAGGACATGCACTCCAAGGGCCAGTAAACCATTTTCCACCACAATCCTTGTCACTGGAGCATGCCCTGACTGTTTCTGGTTTGCTTCCTTCTTCACATGTGTCCTTGAAGCAAAAGACCTTTCTAGTCTGATTACCAGTGCCACATCCCTCTGAACACTGTGACCATTCTGTTAATAGCCAATGAGATGGAGATCCTGTTACTGAGCAGGGACCATTTTCACAAAACTCGGAATCAACGGGACGCTGATCCGATCGACATAGACTACTGGGACAGGTGATTGGTCGAGAACGATGACCAGTTCCACAGGATACTGAACACTACCACAGAAATAGTAAATAATTATTTAGTTAATTTACAGCAACACGGATAGGTTATTATTGTTATATCCTGGATAAGTTCCTTTAAAGTACTTAATTAGCATACTACTAAGAAGTTTTCATATGCCTTGTATTTAGTTAGTGTTAACATATTATAACAATTATTTATTTTTCAGTTGCTCAAAAAGTAGTAAAAAAAATACGAGACTAACATTTTTATCAGACTTAAATTGCTTCTACTGTGTCATTACACAGCTCTTGAGGATACTTTTAAATAAGATAGAGTGAACTCTGTTTCCCCACTACCACTCTAATAGGTATTTATTATTCATTTATTAGTATTTTTCATCGTATTGTTTTTTTAGGAGATTATGGTATTATCCTCCTGCCGCCGATTGGCTGATCGCCACCTTACGTGAAAGAAAGATCTGATCTGCCTTAGAGAGAAGTAGAGTATCACAATTGATGACGGGGTTGGTCAAGGCAATGACCCACTATTATTCGTTATATAAATTATCCTCCCTTTAATGTCAAAAGGACTGAAATATGTGTCATGTTCGGATGATATGTCTTTACTAATTCCAGCATTCGAACCAGGGAATATTTTGCCATAACTTTGGCATAGATATTACTGAATTCAGTAACTGACTTGCAATAGACAGACTAAACATATAATTTATGCTCAGCAGTAAAATTCTTGGGTATTACAATCGATTCCAGTTGGAATTGGTATTCATACATCTGGTGCAAAAAAACCTATAATTATGTTGAAAATCGGCAAAAATGTTTGTTAGTTTGGCTATTAGTTTCAACTCTTGATATTTTAATGGACTTCCTCCTGGACTATAAGCTGACAAAAGAATATTTTAGGTACTTATTCTCGTTTTAAATGAACAATACACATTCAGATTCAGCCGTTCCACGTTCCCTTCATTCAATTAGTGTGCCTATGTTTTACAAATGTTGTCGGATTTTTCGGATGCTAGGGAATTTGTTGTTAATGTGATAGACAAGTTAATTGTCAATTGTGGTTCTAAGTGTTAAAGGTTGTTGCTAATTGTGCTTCTAAGTGCTGAAGACTGTGTTAAAACAGTAGCTCTCGTGGAAGGTGGTCGAAGCCAACGGTATGTCGCTCGGTTACTCAACGTTAGTCGTACTACTATTCAAAGAGTGTTACAACGTTTTGGGGAGTTTGACGCAAACACACGAAGGCGAGGTAGTGGTAGAGTTCAAGCCGACAGATTCCTTCGTTATTTGACCTCAGTACAGAAGAAAAACGACTTCTAGAGGTTCGTGATAAAAATTTAAATAAGTGGACAGCTTTCAGGCCAGCAACTGGGCCTAAGTTACTCCCACATCACAGAGTAGCGAGATTATAATTTGCTCGTGAACATATCAACTGAAATCTTGAGCAATGAAGTAACTTACTGTTTACGATGGATCTAGGTTCTCTCTCCATCCACCACACCGACGGAATGAGTATATAAACGGTGAATCGATTTACAGAGTGTGTTTTGAGCCTCAGGCGTAGTCATAACGGAGGTTCCGTAATGATGTGAGGCCACTACAGAATTAGTGTTCATCGATGGGGGCTCACTGACGGCACAACGGTATATTGAGGTTTTGGCATATCACGTGGTTCCATTCGCTCCATTTATTGGTGATGACTTAATGCAAGATAACGTGAGACCACATTCAGCGAGATGCGTCAGTGAATACTTGGCAGAAGTTGGCATTCGGAAGATCAACTGGCCAGCATGTTCTCCGGATGTGAATCCTATAGAATATGTTTGGGACATATTAGGTAAACGTATTAGATCTCGTATAATAGCAGTAACCACAATGGCGAGCTTCATGTAGCTCTTTAAGAAGAATGGGACAATATTCTGCAGAATGCAATTCGTTGCTTATTAGTGGTGTGCATGCCGTATGCAAGTAGTAATTAGGTCTAGAGGAGGCACACACAAAATATTGAAGTCTATTATAAGCTTTAATTTTCGTTTTCTGCACTTCTGAAATGTATTGTTGTAACCATAAATTTTGCTAAATATACACATACTTTTTCTTTGTTTGTGTTATTGTTTATTAAGTCTAGAATAAATATGATATTGTTTTTTAAATAGTCCAGAGGGAAGTCTTTTATCGATAAAAAATAAAAAGTGTAAATTAAAAGCCAAAATTACATAGTCGATTAAAAAAAATAAAGGTGGTCAATTTTTTTGCAAGATATGAACGAAATATACAAGAGACTATCTTTTACCCTGTTTACTGTAGCGATATTAATGAGATAATTATTTTTAAAATTTTTCAATTAAAATTGTGCTACAGCATGCTTTCTGTGAATATCTGAGGAATCGCAAAAAATCTTCTTGCTTCAGAAAATAGCAATTAGACATCTATTCAAAATAAAATGTAACTAAATCTGTAAAGGTTATTTTAGTCGTTACACACATGTATCAAAATAAGGACGCGTTCTGTGGAAATAGAGGTCAGCACCATTATTTTGCACGTGCACGTATCGAAATTGAGGATGTCGCATCACAAACTGATCTGCTCCTTAAGAGCTTTTGATTAGTTTAGGAGTATTTAAAAAAAATCTATGCTTAAAATGTTTTAAAAAAATAGAGGAATTCCCGGCGAGAAGGGAATACAATGGGGATTTTCTAGCAAATCAAAGTTGAAACATTAAGTGGTTAAGTGTTTGTCAAATTATTGTAATTGTTTGTATATTTTCTTTGTTGTTTGTGTCGAAATTTTATATATACTAAACTATTGTATACAGGCGAAACATTGTGACAATCTTCTATAGTGATTTTATGATATGTAAATTATTATTATTATTATTATGTGCTACCATAAATAAATGGTAGAAACAGGGAGGACAACTCATGATACAAATGCAGGTGATTTGTTTATGTGTAGCTATGGATTTTGTTGTGCGAATTCTACTGCCAATCTAGGTAATTTTTGGCGCACCTTATATGTTGTACATGTATATTTAGGGAATAAAGCACGAATTGATATGCAATTTATAGAGATAACACTAAATCCTATATCATTTATGGGCACTAGTACATATATTAAAGTCATAACAATTTTTTAATTTGTAAAGATTTTAAGTGACTAAAACTAGAAGAGAAGCATTGAAATAGTTTGTTAACAGCATTTATGTCTATAAATTCAGCGCCAAATAACTTATTCTTCCTGCCAAATGTTTATCATTCTTGTCTAGTCTGAAGTCACGATATGCACCTTCTCAGATTACTTGTTTTAATTTCCTCATTCCTAAATTTGCTTACGTACCAATTGTGTAATTGTTCAGAATGTTCAGTTAAAGAAAAAAGGAGCCCGTGACTTAATTATATTCTGTTAATGATTGAATACTATTAATACATCTACGTTTTCGTTGTATTATTTTTATGATGTCACATATTTTGTATATTCTACAAACTATATAACATAAATTGCATCACTTTTCAGGAGAATTGAATCAACACATTTCGACATTTTCTTTTGTTGATTGATTTGTTGTATGGTAGAGATGTTATATCATAATAATTTACTCAAATTAATATTATAAATCTAGGGCCTACAATACATGTACAGTTCATTATTTAGTTTGCTCCAAATTATGTGTTTTGTAATAAAAATTTTGTATAAAATATAAACGATACAGTTCATGTAATTAATAAAAATAAATAAATAAAAAATAAAAATTAAATATATTTTCTAGAAAGATTTAAAAATTATGTATTTCTCATTCTCGCGTTATTCCGTTTAAAACCAGATTATACCCGAGAAAATTTTATCTTAGTAATTAATAGATATATTCGTCTTACAGCAAAATCTAGTATAATGAACATTTTAATTTTTTTTTTCTACCTTTTGCACAAACTTCTAGCAATGTTTATTAAATTATAAATACTTATATTATATAAACAATATGTTAAAAATGTGTACACCTATGCAATAAAGTAAACTCACAGGAGACCATGGGCCTGTATGCCAATCTGTATCCAGTTTTCTTAGATCTTCCTCTGATTGTTGTGGTAATTCGTTGTCTGTAATTTCACATGGTAGCAACTTACATGGTCTGGTCATAGGCTCAGGTTTTACTGGGGAACATTCATCGTCGTCTGCTACTATAGTTTGACCAGTAGGCGACTCTTGGAAACATTGAACCTCATAGACTTGCATGCCTAGATTACATGTCCCTACGCATGTACTCCAGTGTCCACCCCAAACGCCTGTTTGACATTTTTGTGTATTGCATTTGATCGGATGAGGATGGGGCTTTTCTATGTTAACGCATCGTCGCTCTAATACGGGAGTTTGTGTCTGCTCCCGAACGCATATTAATATAGTTGTTTGTATTCCTGTAAATGTTAATAAAAACAAACTTTATTTAGTTAACTTATTCATTGTGATAGAAGGTGGCACATGTGATAACAAATGACCATTTGCAAAGAAAGTTGGACCAGGTTATATTTTTGAAATTGTTTCTAGAGAATAAAATGGTTAAATAATATTATTAAATAATATTCCGAATTTGTGGAGACTGTTGTTTAAAATTTGAAACAGAAAGAAACAAGAAAAATCCCTAACCGCAATATAAATAAATCAACTCTAAATACGCTTTCGGTAACTAAGTTACCATCTTCAGTAGAATGAACTAAACAAGAACAATAGCGTTAAACGTAGCGTCTCTGGTTAAGGTAGAACCTTTGCAGATATGCTCTTCACCAAATCGCCAGTGGGATAACACCCCTAAAAATTTTCTTAACTTGGAAGTTTTCTTGACCTTGGTAATACCATGGAACCTTCAATTATGTTCTCGTAAAGTATGTGAGAAAAATATTAAAAGATATTTATTCCTTAAAAAATATCTACTTGGGTTTCTCCAATATTTAAATTAAAGGTAGCCCGTATAAGTTTTACATACATATTAATCCATCCGAAATTCCAACCGTTAGTTCATAATCTATTAACTTTAGGAATTAAGTAATTGTAATTAAGTAACTGTAATATCTGTCCATTTTATTTTATTTACAACTTTTAGTTTTACAATATCCAAATATAGATCCTGGGGTTAATGATTTTGTATAAAATTCACATAATCTTAAAAATAAACAAGTACAAAATAATTCTAAAATACTGAAACTTCAGGAATATGTGGATTTTCATAGATGTTTTGATACTGTTTTCAAAGGATGTCCTAGAAAAGAAATTTGTAAACAAATCTTCACAACAGTTATTCAGTTTTGACTGATTTTTTTATAATACGTAAAACATTATTTAAATTTGCAGAAGTATATTGGAAAATTTCGTCCACTTTTTTGTCGAATATTGTATTTTCGCTCTTTTTGGTAGTGGCATAAATGATCACCTTCATACGACCAGTGCATTGACTTATGTTTCGCTGGAGTTCATACATCCAAGTTTCACGGCCAGTGATAAATAAAGTCGCGGTCTTTTTTAAAGCATAAAATTCGTAAAGCGTAAAAAACTGTTTTTCTGATACTTGAATTCCCTTTACAATAACGATCTGTTAATATCAAAGCGTATATTGTCTTTATTGTTTCCTACATTAATGTCTGGAGAGGTTTACTAAATTTTAGATGATTGTCGATGACTCCCCATGAACAACAATATATTATTTCGACGAAAATTTTGCTTGGTAAGGTGAAGAAGCATTTTCTCCTTGTACACCAATGTGTTCATGGATAAGTTTTGGGCGATTTTCCTCTTTAGTCAAAAATTGTTTAACGCTTTTGTTGCCTCTGTGGGTCTCTGTGGCCATGCAGAGAATGCACCTTCATAAATAATAATAAAAAGTGAATTTAGACACGGCGAATTCAATCAATATAATAAACCAACGTACGGTAATCTTAGCGATATTTCTGATGAGATTTTTGGGTCACTGTATTGTTCGTAATATGTTCAGTAAAAACAAAGAAATATCTTCAAATTCTAGATTCGGAGGACTGGAAAATTATGCTATTCTAGACTGCCTAATTGTAGGTAAAAAAGATTGGTGCAATGTGAAAATGTTCAGGCCAACGAAGTTAAGAGTATTCAAACGAATCCCTTCAAAACATGCCAAAAGCTGTTGCATTCTAGAAATAATTGTCAATGTGGTGCGGATTGGTAGGGATATATATATATATATATATAAAACAACAAAAAGTAATTGTTTCTTTGGAGTAGCAGCCGGATAATTAAAACAATATTTAATATGTTGACGTTTCGATACTATATATAGTGCCTTTTTCGAAACTGCAACATTTATTGAAAAGTTAAAAATGACAACGTTAAAATAAAAACTATTACATCTTTTCATTTTTCATACGTTGTATTTTTATTTCATGGACACCCAGTACTTCTGTGACATACGTTACAAATGAAATCTTGTAAATTCACAATTGGAGACAATAAAAACAAGATCAAAAACATAAAAGAAGTTTGTCGTGAGTGACAGCTATGATTTTCGTCTTCATCGTTGAAGTAAATTGTATTTTACAATAAATATTCATATATTAGTTAGAAGAATTAATTTTAATTACCTTCACCGCATGTTTTCGAACATGGTGTCAATCCATTAATTTTCCACTGAAATCTTCGTTTACTTCTATATCTTCTATGTGGATTTGGTTTTGCTTCGTCTCTTTGATTTAAAGTATTTAATTGTGTGTCCAGTCGTCGCGGTTCCAGGCCAATTTCGTTTCCCATAGGTTTCACGATTGAAGGTGTAATTTTTTCCAGATTGTTTTCGATAGGGAGCAAATATTCATACTTTATTCCAGGATTCATTTGATAAGAAAAGAACTGAAAAGACGCTTCGAAATTAATGCATAATAAGGTAGTATTGATATAGATCAATTTGCTATTGAAAAAAAATAGACTAACAGGTTTTTAGATAAAAGTAAATTGCTGACGGTATATTTCCAAATATGTGATAGAAGCAAGGCTCTTTGTACACATGTATAATTTCTTTTACACATATAGTGCAAAATGGAACATACGAACATACGCGATTCGTAAAGTAAGTTCTGTTTCCGCCTAGTGAGCAGAGGAGTGGGGATATCGGCGCGATCGCAGCGTTGTGGCGTATTCAGGCTCAGTGAGTTTGGCAGTGCTGGTGAGAGAATCTTTTGGACATTCTTTCGTGCTTTGGTCGTTTAAAATGGCGTTCTTCGATTTCTGCGTGCAAAGACTATGGAGGCTGCTGAGATTCATTGTGAACTCTGTTTTATTACTGTTCTTTTTTAGGTGAAAAAGTCATGAGTGACAGTATGGTTAGAAGATGGTGCCATATCCTTCGAGAAGAACGAACTAATGTTTATGATGAAAAACGAAATAGAAGACCAACTGTTGTGACAAACGAATTTGTGGGTAATGTCGATAAGATAAAAATTCGTGAAAATCGGCGATTCACAAGCATAGAACTGACTGTTTTTTTCCTCAAATTTCACGTACAGTTTTGTACGAGGTTGTTACTGAACATTTAGGTTACTACAAATTTTGTTTAGAATGGGAGTCAAAATTTCTTACCGAAGACCATAAAACAAAGGGTATGCGACACGTTACGATGTTGAAGGTGAATGCTTCCTCAGGTATATCGCAACGGGTGATGAGATTTGGGTCGCCTATGTCATGGTCACTGTCTTTTAAGAAGACAAGAAAGGCGTCCTTTATGTAGACTTTATGCGCGATGAAGAGCTGCAGGACAGTATTACATACAGTATCTCTTAATTAACAGGCGGGAATTCACATCGCTATGACAAATGTCTCAATCTTAGTGGCAACTATATAGAAAAATAGCTGAAAGTAGTAGCTTTAAGTTGTACATAATAAAAACCTCTTCATGTGTTGGTGTTGTTTTTAATACCCGAACGGAACTTACTTTAGGAATCGCCCTCGTATATATACTACTAAGAAAATGTTTACTTTGCAACACTTAAGGCTGCCCATGTTGCTTGCATGTTATAATTCATGGGCTAAAAACAATGGATCTTGTATTATCTCGATTCTATAATTGAAATGAATACACAAATTACATTTTAATATTGTCTATATGAATAACATAATGTTGGAAATTTAAAAATTTCAAAACCCTCTTCCAGAATCAGTAAATATAATGAAATTTTATATTTGACTTGACCACAAATTAGTAATTAAAATCTCTTCTAAACATCGTATATTAGTTTCAGTTTCTGTACAAAGTATAACAAAAAATATGGACAAATTCCTTTTTTACCTGTTTGTTGATCAATATAAATGAGTAAGTCGGCAGGAAACTAAGAAAAATAAAATATAAGTAAGCATTCTATTTTGGTCTGCACCAAATTTCCTAGTAAGTCGTAGAAGAAAGAATTTCAGGGTTGGAAATGTCTTCCAAGCTCTTAAAATATGAATATACGCTTTCATAAAGGCTAGACATACGAACCATTATCTCGACTGGCAGGGCTAGCGGTCCGGGTGAAATCACCGTCTCTAGGGAAGCACCATCCTGTTTTCTATAGTTAAATTTCGTACCTGCTCCTTCTATTACTTTGTTACTACCGCTGAACTTCCATTCACCGTTCAGGATGGAAGTACCATTTGAGTACCGGAGCGCTGCAATAAAAAAGTCCGTGGTAGGCGATCAAATAGTCGAAAATGGCCGGTAAGTTATTTCGTCTTAGCTTCGATTTACTAACGTAACATTTGTACGTTTTTCAATAAATAAATTTAGAATATTTCTTATATCACAGAATCGCTGACGCATCCCAATTTTTTAATAATTATCATGATTTAAAATTAGGTATTTGATAGCACTATAGACAGTTTACAAAAATCAAATGAGGCGATTAAATTTTGAAGTAATAGTATTTTTATATAAAAATAAATTATAGTTTTGTAGTTTTGTCTACTAGAACCTTAACTTTATGTTGAAAAAAAATTATGCATGTGAATATACATCAGATCAAAGTTTTGTAACTACGAAAGTGTTAGACAGAAGATACAATATTGTGTTTGTTATTAGATATTAAATTATTTTGATACTTGGTTTCTACCTAATACTTATATTATGTTAAACAATACTTCTGTTGTGACTTTATATCTGGGAGATAATGAATAGAAACATAAAATAGTAAATACACTAGACAACAGATTTATAATTTTTCTTTAAATATGTACAATTTTATTTTGTTTTTTTGTTTTATAGGTGTAATAATAAGTAGTAGTAATAAAAACAAATTTCTTTTAACACGTCAAGTTTAAGAAAAAGACGAAATAATATCAATAATATAATTATATGTATTATAACTAACGATGCACATTTGGGAGCAAACGCAGCGTCGCAGTGGAAGAGACTTGGGTTGCACGCGCATGTATTTTACTTTATATGTACATATGCTTTAGATATGTGGCCAATCACAAGTCGGTTGCCATATATTACAATTATTTCGTGAAAAGTAAAAAATAATAAATTAAGAATGTCGAAAGCTGCAAATGGACTGTTCTACCGCGAAGCACAGAAATTATTAAGTAGATTTCCGGATTTAGTTTACGCAGGTACCACAATGAAATGCAAAGTTTGCGAAATACTGCTCCCCTGTACAACTAAATATAACTGCTAAAAGCATGTAAATAGTGCAAAGCATATATGGAAAAAAATGTTGACATATTTGTGTTTGAGTTGTATATAACTTTAATGTTGAGTAATATATCGTTAACTTTAGTACAGAAGAAACCATTTCGTTCCTTTTGGAAAAAGTACGGAAAAAGAACGTTACTTAGACGTTTAAAACGGTAAGTATTCCAGCACGTTCTATAAATTTATAACTTTATATATTATTTACTATTATTTATTTATAAGTATATGTATCAGCGCGCATCGGTATTTTAGAGTGGTAATCTTAATCGCTATGGGTCGTTAATACCGCTATTGGATACATAAGTACATATAATAGATGCGCGTGCAACCGAATCCCCTTCCACTACGGCACTACGTTTACTCCCAAATGTCCATGCTTAATTATAACTAATATTTCTACTGCATTTTTCGATAAACTAAGCCACTTAATTCTAATTAGTTTATTCTGTGTGGTCCTACTTCAGAAATTCTTCAAAAATTTCTACTACCTATGCGCAAACTTCTGTTTTTGTAACAGTACATTGTTCGTTGCAATTCATAGGTCTTGGCATAGGCAATACTTCACAAAGAGTTGCTGGTCGAGTAGCAGACGGCATGTTAGGTAAGTAATTTTATTCTCGTTTTTTTTTTCTAGGAAATCCAAAAATTTCTTGCAACAAAAGTAGCAATTTGGGTGGCATGTTTATTCGCGATAATATATATATATATATATATATATATATATATATATATATATATATATATATATATATATATGGTAAACCTAATCAGTAGGCGATTAAAGGTCTGTATATTACTTCAAAATATATGTATTTAAAAAACTCTACATGTTTCGGCTGTATACGCCTTTTTCAAGAGAATACAAAATATGAATGACAGGATATAAATGTCAAATAATTAAGTTGCTATGGTTTAAATTATTCAAAGATACATTCTAGTAATAATAATAAATCATGCCTTAGTATTCCAAAAAATAGATAACAAGGTGTGAAAATATGTGTTGTTCGCTGCTAGCAATTTGTGTCTCCTTCTGGGTATGAACTTGTGTGTTGGTTGCTGCTGGCAGCTTGCGTCTCTCTATGGGTGTGTGGTTTTGTGTGAGAGCGTAAGTGTAGGGTTTTGTATGTCGGTGCGTTCGTGCGTGTGTTTAGTGATCGGTCGCATGAATTTAGAGAGGTCGGATAACCAGCCGTTGCGTAGGGCCGCCAACCCTTTCCCGACAACTTCTTTACAATTCCGTGCAGTACTTCGACGGTCTGACCCCCGCCCCAACGAGGCAAGGCGCAGACAGGCGAAGCGCACCCTGTACGGGGTTGCTCATCGCAACTAAGGGAACACTCTTAGTGGCTACCTCGGTCGACGATGGTCACACTTATGCCATCTTAACGTTTTCCGCCGAAGCGGGGGCATAGCACACACGTCGAACGTGTGTGTGCTGTTAACGGCAGCCTAGCCAGGTTGTCGCCCAGGACCGGTCCTAGTGGTGTGTGCATTGCGCGGCGACGAGATAGCGCCGCGTAGCATGGTTCCTCACTCTTGCTGGAAAGGCGGAATGGCACCTGACTGCCCAACGGGCAGACCCCCCTAGAGTTTTGTAGCGCATATGCTAGGCTGCAACCCAGTAGAGGACCACATCAGCAAAAAACAGAAAACAGGGATAGGCAGGGAAAAGCAAGACATGAGTTATTATTACGTATGCGCCCGTGGAGCGACTTAAGATACAAAGTTGTCGGCATTCGCTCAAAACGAGAAGGAAAACCACGAAAACCTGCTCGGACAACTAGACAGGAATCAAAACACGGAACAGTCATCATGATAAGCAAAAGTATATGATATTTAAATGATATTTAAATAACATAAGGTATATAACAAAAAAAAAAAAAATATAATATGATGGTAAATTGTAGATCGTTACAAAATTAAATTATAGTATATACTGCTTAGATTTTTTATATCATTTCTGTTGTTAGTTGAATTTTTTTCCTGTTTAATACTGATCATTTCTTTAATTTGTCTTTTCACTGTGTGTTGTTCTTTATCAATTATCTGTGTGTTTTCAAAATCGAAATGGTGATCGCGTTGTACTTTGTGTGTAGACAATGCAGTTTTGTCTGTTCTAGACTATTTGTGGGCTACACTGGGCTCTACTGGGGTTGCAGCCTAGCATATGCGCTACAAAACTCTAGGGGGGTCTGCCCGTTGGGCAGTCAGGTGCCATTCCGCCTTTCCAGCAAGAGTGAGGAACCATGCTACGCGGCGCTATCTCGTCGCCGCGCAATGCACACACCACTAGGACCGGTCCTGGGCGACAACCTGGCTAGGCTGCCGTTAACAGCACACACACGTTCGACGTGTGTGCTATGCCCCCGCTTCGGCGGAAAACGTTAAGATGGCATAAGTGTGACCATCGTCGACCGAGGTAGCCACTAAGAGTGTTCCCTTAGTTGCGATGAGCAACCCCGTACAGGGTGCGCTTCGCCTGTCTGCGCCTTGCCTCGTTGGGGCGGGGGTCAGACCGTCGAAGTACTGCACGGAATTGTAAAGAAGTTGTCGGGAAAGGGTTGGCGGCCCTACGCAACGGCTGGTTATCCGACCTCTCTAAATTCATGCGACCGATCACTAAACACACGCACGAACGCACCGACATACAAAACCCTACACTTACGCTCTCACACAAAACCACACACCCATAGAGAGACGCAAGCTGCCAGCAGCAACCAACACACAAGTTCATACCCAGAAGGAGACACAAATTGCTAGCAGCGAACAACACATATTTTCACACCTTGTTATCTATTTTTTGGAATACTAAGGCATGATTTATTATTATTACTAGAATGTATCTTTGAATAATTTAAACCATAGCAACTTAATTACTTGACATTTATATCCTGTCATTCATATTTTGTATTCTCTTGAAAAAGGCGTATACAGCCGAAACATGTAGAGTTTTTTAAATACATATATTTTGAAGTAATATATAGACCTTTAATCGCCTACTGATTAGGTTTACCATATCATACCAAGGTCACGAAGTTATTATATATATATATATATATATATATATATATATATATATATATATATTAGCGCGAATAAACATGCCACCCAAATTGCTACTTTTGTTGCAAGAAATTTTTGGATTTCCTAGAAAAAAAAACGAGAATAAAATTACTTACCTAACATGCCGTCTGCTACTCGACCAGCAACTCTTTGTGAAGTATTGCCTATGCCAAGACCTATGAATTGCAACGAACAATGTACTGTTACAAAAACAGAACCACTAATTTCAGAGTTTGCGCATAGGTAGTAGAAATTTTTGAAGAATTTCTGAAGTAGGACCACACAGAATAAACTAATTAGAATTAAGTGGCTTAGTTTATCGAAAAATGCAGTAGAAATATTAGTTATAATTAAGCATGGACATTTGGGAGTAAACGTAGTGCCGTAGTGGAAGGGGATTCGGTTGCACGCGCATCTATTATATGTACTTATGTATCCAATAGCGGTATTATCGAAAAATGCAGTAGAAATATTAGATATATATATATATATATATATATATATATATATATATATATATATATGTATATATACTCTGTGAGATTAAGCAACCGATACACGTTATTAATGATCATGATATGACGTGTCATAGCCAATAGAGCAATACGAATTTAATGCAAAATAGAGATATTGATATCCACAACTTTTAACAGAAACTTAACAGAAATAGTATGTGTCCTTTATATTTAGATAAATTTATTTAACATTTAACATAAGCGTTCTTTAAAAAGGAATAATAAATGACGTACTTTAGAAAAACGAAAAAGTAAATTTAGTTTTCTTATGTTGCATTGAAAGGTTACCAAAGTGCAATATAGTCCTATCATTCCTGTCAATTAGTTAGTTTAATTTTGATACCTGTCAAATTTGCCCTCCTATTTCTTATTAATTTATTTCATACTTTAACAGTTTGAGCTACATTTTCCAATAATTTATTTTGAGACTTTTATTTTTAGATTGGTGATATTTATATAATATGTCAAAAGCGTTTTGCAAACAAGGCAAGATGGTAATTGCATCTCTAATTATTTTACGGAAGAACGAGATAATAAAGGTCCATTGTTATCCATATATGCTATATATGAGATAATTAAATCTATTTTATTATGTTTCCAAATTACTAATTTCATTTCAAATATTATAGCGTGCTGCTCAAGCTCTATCTGTTAGTGTTGCAACTGTAAGTAAAATCAATACAGCTGTTATATCTGAGGGACAGGTTTCTTGTCGGAAGAAAGTTAAATCAAGAAAGAAACTTGTAACTGAAATCTCGAGAAGAACAGAATTTGACATTCGTGATACTATTTATGCAATGTATCAAAATAAAGAGCAGGTGGCTTTAGATTCCATTCTTCAAGTATTAAAACATAAGAATATCTATAATGGCAGTTCATTTTCTGTTCGCATGATTTTACAAAGCATTGGTATTCGCTGGAGGAAAAGCAATCCAAGAATAGGACTTATTTAATTACCTATCGATGTTTTTAGGAGAGATCAGGTTGTATATTTAGATGAAACATGGATATTCCGAAATGGAACAGTATCTAGATCATGGCAAGATGGCACTAAACAGTATTCGTAATATAAAATCAGGCGGCTCACGTTATATTATACAACATGCAGGCTGCAGAAGTGGTTTCATTTCAGAAGTTTCGAAAATATTTAATTGTAAAACAAAGAATGAAGATTATAATGAGGAAATGAATGAAAATAGTTTTTTTATTAAGGTTTCAAACAAAAGTTATACCAAGTTTGAAAGAACCTTCTATAATTCTAATGGATAATGCAAGTTATCACTCGTCTTTGGAATATAAATTAACAAATAATTCTTGGAATAAGGGACAAACCAAAGCGTGGTTAACGAAACAAAATATTCTTTTTAAATAAGATAGTTATGATGATGAGGAGTTGTTGGTGGCTTTAAATAAGCCACCTAAGACATATAAATCTGATACTATTGCAGAAGAATCTGATCATATGGTATTGCGGCTGCTACCTTACCATTGTTTTTTCAATCTGATAGAAAATATGGTTACGTATAATAGACTACACTGAAAAGCTTATGCAACAGTAGTGGGAAAGAGAAGTAGGTTTCGATCCGGACGACATTCCATAAGTAATAATTTCTTTAGAAGAGAGACAGTAGCGAAGAAAAATTTTTGCTATAGATATTGAATAACTTTTTTAGTTACTGTTTATTAATTAGGTATATCATATATTTCAAAATTATGCTGAGACATTAATTTTTTTTTGTAAATGATGTGTATAATTTTACATAATAAAATTTCTATTCTAGAAATAAAGCATCAGGCTTGGATCATTTTATATTATTTTCTTGATAATTATCTTAGGCAAGAATATATATTTTTTAAGCGATCTTGGTACCTTGACAAGCTTTCAGCTAAAGACTTTGGGCCGTTCTACACACACCAAGAAAAAAACATAAGATATGCAAATGCTATAGAAAAAAATTTACCGTTTAACCAGCCTCGCAGAGTAATAGCGCATTTTGCACAGCAAGTGATTTAATTGACTTTAATTTCTATTTTTTAAACCAAAATAGTGGTTCTAAGCTTAAACTGTTACAGTTTTAATATTTAGCTTATGCTGGTTAATAGTGATTTCCTGCACAGATAATAAAAGTTATTGGGATCATTTACATATACGTGATATTGTTGATATAAACACATATTCTACTATCACAGGTTGATTTAATTGATTTGGATAAGCCATAGGTAGTTTATTCTATGTTCTTATAGCACAGCACTATTAACTTTTTAATTTAGGTTAATTTGCTTGTAGAGCAAACATGGGCGTGACTGACATGATATTACGTAACAAATATGTTGAGACATGCTTAAGCGCATCGAAGCATGTTAGACAGTACAATATTATTTGCAATATTTTGCATTTAAGTTGCTAAAATAAAATATAAATTTAAATATATTAAATTTGAACATATTTTCAAATATTTGAATATGGAAATACTTTGAAGCTGGTTTTAGAATGAATTTGCAAAAGCGCATTGTAATTCAAATAATATAATATATACAAATAAATATATATACTGTTTGAGCGAGCGTCCTATAGTCTCTTAGAGTAGTCAGTAATATTTAGAAGTAGAGGGATTGGCGTTTATCACTAGCTAAACAAATGTGGAAGAATGCGAAATGCATCTATCGTGGAATCATATTTTGTCGTAATTCTATATTTTATTTTCTTACCGGTTGTTTGTTTTCTTTTCGGAATACTTATTACTATTATTTTCGTTGATACTGATTTTATATCTAGCTATGAAATTGTTTCGTTTCAAGAAAAACAATTTGTTATTAAATCTCATTGTCTTGGTCAGTTAGTCAGTAAATTACATGTTCATTTCAAACAGAATTTGGAAAAAGAATATGATGAATAAAATGGCTAACATAAAGAGTGTAGAGCCTATTAGAAAAATAAAAACATAACAAGTGAGGTAGTTCGGGTACCTAAGAAGAATGAACGAGGTTAAGAGGTCAAAATGATATGGGAAGTGGCCACAAATGCAAAAGAAAGACGCGATAGACTGAAAAAGACGGAATAACGAAGCTAAATAACAGTGAAAAGAAAGAAAATTATACATTGTCCTTCGAGAGTCGAATACAACGCAACATTCGGTACTTTGAGCCAGATATAAGAATATATGAGTACATGGTCCTTTGAGCCAGATATAAGATATATATGGTCCCTCAAACTAGGAAGACTTAACAGTAGAGGATCTCAGCCGATTCTGGAACCTCCTCGGAGTGACCTTGACCTTGGTGTATGTTAGGTCAAGGTCACTCCGAGGAGGTTCCAGAACCGGCTGAGGCGGAGGGGGTTGCAACAACACGGCCACTGAGGAGGTTCTGATGACATTGACTTTGACCTTGAGACGATCTCGAGCAAACCTTGACCTTGAGATGTCCTCGACCTTGACCTTGAGATGATCTCGACCTTGACCTTGAGATGACCTCGACCTTGACCTTGAGATGACCTCGACCTTGACCTTGAGATGACCTCGACCTTGACCTTGAGACGACCCAACATTGAAATGACCTGACATTGACCTTGAAGGAACCTTGACCTTGAGAAGCTATGGAGGTAGGGATTCAACCGCTAATATATTAATAGTGAAGGGATCTGTATTTCTCATTCTAAGTTTCAATAGTTGCACATATAAGAGAATATGTGTTATTTGAATTTTGAAATAGTAAAAACAAATAGTGACATAAATATTTTTTTTGATGAAGACGAAGATGAAGAAGATGAGTATAGTGAGGAGGAGTATAGTGAGGAGGAGTGTAGTGAGGAGGAGTGTAGTGACGAGGAGTGTAGAAATGAGGCAGATATCGAGATTGACATAGATATATTCAATGAAAATATAATAGATGAGGATAGTGAGGAGGAAAATTTCGATATTGAAATAGATGTATTCGATCAAGACACAATGTTTTTAGAGGAGGAAGAAATAAATATAATAGCTTTAGAATGTAATATGTGTTAGATATAATTATTCTTTCGAAATGTTTTCTTTTCTAAATATAATTTTTAACCTTGATTGTATATAAGGTGATGGTTGTTCCATTCCAACATTAGTCGAGTAGGTGCACTCGTGGTGTTTAGTCGGTATAAATTTAGTGTGAAATAGTGTTAAAATGTTCGATTGTGAGTTTTGCGGGAAAACATTTACTCGAGCTGATAATAGAAATCGACACTTGTTAAGTTCTTGTAAGGGAAAGAGAAGGAAATTTGAGAATAATCCAGGTAATTTTATGCAATGTGAAACATGCGGCGTCGATGTGGAAAAAAATTGTTATACGGCACATATACGCAGTACCTTACATCGAAATAAAGCATTTGTTGTTGTTGATGATGGTGTGATGAAAAATGTTGGAGCATTTGGTGATAGAATAGTAAGCTACCAAATATGTGATCATTCACCTCGTGTATACATCGATGTGGATGAATTTGCAAATAACATTAGGGAGAAAGTGTTATCACTTGTGGATAGTACTTTAGCTGTACATACATCAATGAAGGTGAATTTTGAACTATATGGTTTATATTACTTATTAGTGAAAGAAAATGTAGAAATAAAATCCTTCAATTCCAAAAATAAAGTTATAACTCAAGGAAGTGATTTATATGGTATATATGCGGATTTTATGGATGAAATTAAGAATAAAATGAGTAAATTCCAGGAGCGTGATTCAGGCAAATTAAGATTTTCTTAAAGTACGATTAATTATTAATTATTTCAGGTTGGACATTGAGTAATGTATTATATTTGGAAGTGAATATAAACAAATATAATCCAATGAGAGGTTCCAGTTATGTAGACTTACCCCCGGCAATAAAAAAAAAGAAAGCCATAATAAATATACAAAATAACGACGATGAGTGTTTTGCTTGGGCCATCACTTCTGCTTTAAGGGAACCAACAGGGTTGCCGCAAAGAGTTTCTTCATATCCACATCATAGCACTGTAGCTGATTTTAGCAGTTGTTCCTTTCCAACAAATTTAAAAGATATTGCTAATTTTGAACAGATTAATAATATATCTCTCAACGTATATGGTTTAGAGCAAGTATTTGAAAATAAAATAAGATCACATGATGTGGTGGGCCCATTATATTTCACAAAGAGGAGGAAAACTATTCATTTAAATTTATTACTCCTTAGTGGTGAAAATGGGAATACACATTACTGCTGGATAAAGAATTTATCACGACTAGTTTCTTCACAGAAATCGTTATCAGGACATCAAAAATACATAAGTGAAGGTTGTTTAACTTTCTTTACTTCTGAAGAAAAATTACATAGACATGCAAATGAAGACTGTAAGCAGGTGAAGGCAGTGTTTCCCAATAAAGAACTGAAAATAAATAAGTATGGTGAAGAATTACCGGGAAATATATTAAATTTGAAAAATTTGAAAAGCAACTGAGGCTTTCTTTCGTAGTTTATGCAGATTTTGAGGCTATATTGAAACCTATAGATACATCAGAACCGGATCCCTCGAAATCTTACAATGTGAAATGTTTCGAGCATGAGCCACATTCATTCGCTTATTATGTGAAATGTAGTTTAGACAAAAATCTTAGTAAATTGCGAGTATATCGAGGTCAACATGCAGCTTCAACCTTTGTGAAAGAGTTAGAAACTGACGTGAAATTTGCCTATAAACATTATTTAAGTAAAGAGGTAGAAATGAAACCTTTAACTAATGAGGAGTGTGATAACTATAAACAAGCGACAGTATGTCATATTTGCGATAAAACATTTGAAGTCCATGTAGACAAAGTCCGTGACCATGATCACATGACTGGATTATATAGAGGTGCAGCGCATATGGTGTGTAATGTAAATTATAAAGAACCCCGATATATACCTATTATTTTGCACAATTTATCTAATTATGATACACATTTATTCATAAAAGCGTTAGCGCTCGAAAAAGAGGATGTTGATGTTATTGCACAAAATAAAGAAAAGTATGTATCGTTTTCTAAGAAAGTGCACGTGGGAGATATAATAGACTGTAATGGTAAGAAAAGACACGTATTTTATAAGTTAAGATTTATAGATTCCTTCCGATTTATGAATTCTTCATTGGAAAAATTATCATCTTATTTAGAAGATGAGCAGTGTAAAGAAGTTAGTAAATATTACAGTGGTGAAAAATTCGAACTCGTACGCAAAAAAGGCGTATTCCCATACAACTATGTTACTTCTCATGAAATTTTATCTTTTGCTGGATTACCAAAGAAGGAGTGTTTTCATGATATATTATCAGATTGTGATATAAGCGATGAAGACTATTGTAGAGCTCAAAGGGTCTGGGATTTATTTGAGTGTGAAACATTAGGGGACTATAGCGATGTATATATACAATCAGATGTATTATTGCTAGCAGATGTTTTTGAAAATTTTCGGAATATCTGTCTGGAGAATTATAAATTAGACCCTGCACATTATTTCATATCCCCAGGATTGAGCTGGGATGCTATGTTGCGTATGACCGGTGTAAGTTTGGAATTATTAACAGATGCCGACATGTTTCATTTTTTTAAAAAAGGTATACGTGGAGGTGTGAGCATGTGTTATAAAAGAATGGAAACAGCCAACAATAAATTCGTATCAGATTTCGATTCATCAGAAGCTGTGAAATATATTTTATACATGGGTGCTACGAATTTGTACGGCCATACTATGTCCTTTTCTTTACCATGTGGTGACTTTGAGTGATTAACGAATGAAGATTTATTGACGATGGATGTAGAAACCTTGGAGGATGATGGAGATTATGGATATGTATTTGAAGTAGATCTAGAATATCCCGCACGCCTTCACGAACTGCACAATAACTTCCCATTTTGCCCCGAACATGTTATTCCACCTAATTCCAAGTATGGTAAATTGATCCCAAACCTTACAGATAAATCAAATTATGTCATACATCACTTAACTTTGAAACAATGTGTTAGGAATGGCCTGGTATTAAAGGGAATTCGACGAGGTATTCGATTTAAGCAAAGTAAGTGGTTAAAGAAATATATCGATATTAATACTGCAAAACGAAATGGATCTAGCAATGAGTTTTTCAAACAATTTTATAAATTAATGGTGAACAGCATCTTTGGCAAAACCATGGAAAATGTAGAAAATCGTGTTGATATAAGATTGGTTTCCCATTGGGAAACCATCCATAAAAAACTCTGTGCTGAGGCATATATCGCAAAACCAAATTTTAAGTCTTGCAAGGTATTTTGCGATTCTCTTACAGCAATTGAATTATGCAAGGTACGTGTAGATTATGTAAAACCCATATATGTAGGGTTTACAATTTTGGAACTCGCTAAGTGGGTAATGTATAATTTTTTCTATGATTTCATAAAACTTTTATATGGTCCAGACGTTTCACTACTATATAGAGACACTGATTCGTTGATAGTAAGTGTGCAAAATTATAACGTATATAATGATATAAAGCAAAATTTAGAAATGTTTGATACATCGAATTACACTGAGGATAATATACATGGAATACCCCCGAGTTTTCCTAGACTGGGAAAAATGAAAGATGAATACGCGGGTGATATTATCGAATGCTTCTATGGAACAGGTGCTAAAGCTTATTGTCTTAAATTAGTCAATAGGACTGTTAAAACAGCTAAGGGAGTAAAAAAGTATGTTATTGATAAGAATTTATCGGTAACCGATTATAAGAATGTTGTGCAAAATGGAGGAAACATAATGAGGAAAATGTACATATTTCATTCTGAGTTACACACAATTTATACTAAATTGAGAAATAAAGTAGCTTTATCATTTAAGGATGATAAGCGATATATCCTTCCCGATAAATGTAATACGTTGGCGTGGGGTCACCATAAAATAGAAGAGATTGCACGGGAAGAAAACTTGCGAAATATACTTTTAGAGTTGGAAGACATGTGTGAGATGGGTTAGAGGATTTTACCAGTGTAAATATTTGTTGTTTTTGTAAATGCATTGTATGTATTTTTTAATAAATTTGCAAGTGTTTTGTAAATGTTTTGTAAATGACAGCATCTACTTTTGTAAAATTTATATCTTATATTATTGAATAAAAAACATTTCGAACATATTTGATACTGTTTTGTATCCTAGTACAACTCACTTCCTACAAAACATTATCCTTTGAAATCCATGAATTGTGTGGTGAAGGCATTCCAAGCCATTTTACGAGAACTTTACCCTTCTGCCTTCGTAAAACTTTTTCAACAAGATAAACGTCAGGGTGTTTCACTTTTGAGAGTTCCGATTCATAAAAGCCACCTAAAATATTTTCTTTTTTTGAATCAGATAAGAGATACGTTTTGGGAAAGGTGTTTTGGACTTTCCTTATAGCGAATATCTCATTAGTAGTCCAATTTGGTCTATACATCTTTGAAAACGCATGTCTGTATTTGCTGATGCGAACCGGCTCTCCAACCTGAAATTTTGAAATGATTGGGTCGCTTACTTTCATGTTGCTATAAACAGAACTTAAAATGTGTCGCATGTTTTTTTGATTAACCGCGACGGGTTTGTACCCTGTCGTTCGGTGTATTGTATTATTATAATCTCTCACTAATTTTGGCAACATGTCAATCCACCGATAATTTCCATTGACACTGAATTCCTTCCACATCCTATTTTTAAGAGTTCGATTAAAACGTTCCACAATGGAACTTTTTAAACTAGAATAAGTTGTATAATGATTAATATTATATTGATTCATAAGTTTCTTAAAATGAGTATTAAAAAATTCCTTCCCCTGGTCGCTTTGAACATTTTTCGGTATATATTTTTTCCCAGATGAGAGTACAGATTTCATGGCTTTCATAACTTCTAGGGCTGTTTTGTTTTTTATCGGAACGGCCCAGGCAAATTTCGAAAATGTGTTTATACATACGAAAATGTATTTGAAATTGTCGTTTTCTTTTGCGTACGGTATCATTTCAACCAGATCGATTTGAAATAAGTCCGGCAATCCTTTTATGATAACCCGACGTCGAGTAAACCTCCTGCGAGCTGGTCTATGTATTTCATTTACAACATCCCTCCTAATTGACGACATTTCCTTCGAAGACTATTTCCGCAAATACTGCTTCTGTTTTTGGTGGCGTAGGTTTGGTACCAACGTATATCAACCTAAACGTTGTTCCTTCTGTCAATTCTATCGGTCTCTTGGAATTAAATAGTTCCTTATTAATTTGCAGTGCTGTTAATTTCTCGTTAGAATAGTGGACATTTATAACCTTCCCACGATATAATTTATTCTTATATAAATAAGTCTGTTTCGCCAATGACGTACTTACATAATAACCCATGAGGTCAATGGAACCGTCACTATATATTGGAATAATATACTTCGAAGTTTCTGTTGCACTGGGAGAAGGAATATTTTTTCTATGCATTTGTAATACTTCTTGAAATTTAGGATGTTTGAGAAAGTCTGAGACTACGTCGACATCCATTAAATGCCTCTTAAGGACATGCTCTTGTATGTGTCTTCCAAATTTATCTATTGTCATCGTTACCTATCATTGGTGTCGAAATATAAACTGTCATACAACCAAGACTTTACAGAGTATACAGAGAGACTATTTTATAATTTTAGCCTCCTTCAATTCCTCAATTATTGCTATTATCTCGTTTTCGTGTCCTGTATGACCGGCATTCTTCGAGGCTACTAGCAACTTCAATCTATCACACAATTCATTCACATCGTCCCAATACTTATATTCAATTTCATTATTAGGTATAAGCGTCTTTTTTACTGGTAATATTTTTGATAAACCTAAACCAGTCTTCCAGGTTCGAGACCACCAAACTTCAGGTTTCTTTCCTTGTAAAATAGGTTTAATAATTGATGTGTATTTATAAGCTTTACTGGCAGCATACTTCTTATCTGTATCATAATCAACTCGCGCAGAGTGAGTGTCGTTGAGTATGTACTTATAATTCTTCGCATCAGCATATAAAAATTTACCTGGTTTCTTTTTGAAAAGTAATTCTAATAAACCCTTAGTGGCTTTATATGTAAATCCACCGATTATAATGTTGGACCCATCAAATCTAACATCCGCCTGTCCAATTTGTAAATTATTATCTATTTCATGTACACCATACTTTTCATCAAATTCTTCATTTTCGTCTATCATTAAACCAATAAGATATGGGCGTGTCGTGGGATTATAATCTTTCAATGATTCCCTCACGTCATCCATTTCTAAGAGCGTTTTATTCATAGATTTATTAGCAATTATTGATCTTGATGGTTTCGTACCCAATAGCGAAATGGCATGAGCCATTGATTTTTCTAAATCCACACTACCAGTTGTATTAGTTTCTTCTTCACTTGGATCTCCTCCCTCTTCTAGTGAAGATTGTGGTAGCAGTTCCCCTATGTAATCATCTTCTATAAATGTCGGTTGCATAAATGACATCCTAGGTTTTGGTGCAGTTTTGACAGGTGGTGCAAATGATACCGACAACCGAGGTTTTAAATCAGAAGAAATTGCTTTAGCTTTGGTTGCTTGAGGCGCTGTGCTAAGTTTTTCATAAGGCCGCTTCGTCGGAGAAGAGTGAGTACTTGGGCTAAACCAGGCCACACGTTTTCGTGAAGGTGTTCTCCCTTGTCGTATAACTGATGTTCCAGCCATTGCGCCATGTGATATATTCGGATCAATGTCAGACCAAGCTTCAGATATATCCTCAGTAATACTTTCACGATGCATCCTATCTGTCTTTGTTTCAGCGGGATTTAATTTCATCGCAATTTCTTGTAGAGGTTTGGCTATAGGCGCGTATTGTATATCAATTTTTCTTTGAGATTCTGCAATGTCAGCTTTTAACGTTCTTAATCTTGCTTTTAAAGCTGAGCGAGCTTGCACTAAATTATTTACTAATTTATCTTCCGTTTTATCTTCACTCTTTAACGAATACTCACATACTGATGTAGATTTGTAGAAGTAGGACTCTTTTAATGACTAAATAGTGTTTATGTAAGAACTAGACACATCATAATGTGATATAGGAATCAAAACTTTGCCGGTATCTTCCTTCATTAAATTTACAATCAGTATCGATAAGAAATATATCGAAAGGTTTCTTCCAACACATTCTACATGTACTTAAAAACTGTTCAAAGCTTAAATCATGTACATGATCATTAAATATATGTTTCAAATTAGTACAGTCTTGTTGAAACAAAATTAGGAAGTTTGTGTTATCCCTCAATAATTGTTTAGGAACTGCACTGTATGTCTGAATTAGGAAAAAACAATCTAAATTACGATGTCTACCGAAAGAGTAGAACTGTTTTACAATATCTAAATTAATAGCGGGTATGTCATCGAATATTACTACTGAATAGTCTGCGACATTATCCGGCGATGGCATATCATTAGCATCTATATATTCATAGTAACCAATTTCCGGGACAATATATTTTTGAGATATTCATATTTTTTTGATGGAGAGATCTGCAGCATATGTAAATATTTTTGAAGCGAAACCCATTAGGATGTAATAGTAAAGTAAGTAGAGCATTTGTTTTACCACAACCCGAAGGTCCCACTATAAGCGCTCGTTTGCAAACACCACCAAAAAGATTACTGTGCCGGGTAAAACGTTTTTCATTCAATACTCCATCAAAATTGAATATAGGCAAGAAAAGTGATTGTTGTTTTAATTTCATATTGCTCTTATGATATCATAATGTAAACTGAACGATGCTAATTGCATATATCAATAAATATATATCTGATGAATGTCGATTAAAAAATGAAACAAGGATTTTTTAATTATTCAATTTATTGAACTATGAAGAGGGGGAAGAGGAGGAGGGAGGAGAATTTTCATTCTCCATCCTAACCCGATACTCCTTCCTCCCCTTCTTTTTCATTGGTGCCATCGGTGGCGGCGGATCGGCGGAGGGAGGCTACTCTCGGGCTGGTGTCGTTATTTCAGTGGGTTCAGTGGGCGTATCCCACTCCGGTGGGGTCTCCCACCCACTAACTTCTGTCCACCCACTGAATAGCGGGAGAACCGGGGGCCGCCTCCTTCGCAGGCCTCCTTCACCCCTCCTAACGGGGGGGTTTCATGTGGAGGCAAATGGAGGGAAGTTTTATGTGAGGGGTGGGGGGCGGTAGGTTTCTTATGGTGACCGTTGCGGGGAAGTAAGTTATGGTTCTACTTATTGAAATAAAACAAGTTATAGTTCTACTTATTGAAATAAAACAAGTTATTACATAAATAATACTTTATCTTAATTATTCAACGATGCAAGCATCTTTTTATTGAAACAAAACAAATCATCATATAAATAAGTCTTTATTTTAATTATTCAACTACGTAAATATGTTTTCATATATCTATATGGTACTTATATCTAAATATTTATTATAATTTGGTTACAATCGAACATTAACTCGATTACGAAAACATCTTCTTATTGATATTACATATATATATATAAATCTTTATTTTAAATATACAACTATGCAAACATATGTTCATATATCGGTATTGTACTTATATCTAAATATTTTTTATAATTTCGTTACAATCGAACATTAACTTCCAGATAATGAAATACTAGTTCTACATCTACACACGCTGCAGTCTCTTCTCCTAATTACCCCATTGATAGTATCCCCAAATACATTACAATGACTCACACATGGTCTACATCTAATTAAGTCTATATCTTCATGATAACTTTTCGGTAGCCGATTCCAAATATATTCTAAATCTAAGCTTCTAACATTCCACATCAAATATGTTTTTGGAATATAAACTAAGTCACTATCTTCCACCGCGGCAAATGATCCATCAACTTCATATCGCCTTATTACACTACCTACCCTACTCACAACATAATTTGTCATGAGAGTCCACACACAACCCATTTCAAAGATTATAATGTTACTTTTATTTTTGTCTTTTTATTCTCCTCAATAAACTTATGCAACCGTTCCACATTACTTAGAGCGCACACCACATAATTACCAACGTGGAAACTACAACTTGCTTCTCCCTTCCTTATTTTTTCCGCATCGACTAAATCAATTATTCGTTTATCTATAATGCACTTCTAAAATTCCAATTTTTCTCTACCTTTAACAAGCACAATATCCACTCCTCTACACAACCGTTTAATTACTTCATGAAAATCACTCGCTGATGCATAACCGTCTTCCCACTTTAACCCGTGATGATGACTGAATGCATATCTCGCTACACGCTGATCTTCTTCAGTTAATACACCGAAGCTCAATACCGGTTTAAACACAAAATGACTCCTCCTAAATTCACTATCACAAGTGGCCAATTCTTTTGGCATCAAACTGTAATTATTAAACCGATACCATTGAAAATCTATGATATATGATATATATAGAATTATGATATATTTTCTATCTGTCAAGTAGGAGCTCCACATTTTTGTATCTGTCAAGTTCAATATCTTTCACCACCAAAGAAACTTCTCGTACTAACACCAACTTCGAACTGAATCTACTACTTGTACAACACCACTTTAAATATTAGTTCTCTAGTACTGTCGCTGTACCACCTTATTGAACGGTGAGTATTGATACAATTTATTGTGCAAAATCAAGCAATATAGAACCGTATCCTTTGGCACATTATCTTTCGTACTAAATTCTATTCTAACCTCCACACCACTTCTATGTATTGCATCTTCCTGATGTGAGCAATCTATGCCAACTAATGGGCACAACTTAAAATTATTTAATTTAAGCATCGGTTCACTATATTCGTGACCATAATAAGATTGTTGAAACCTAGAATACATATTGTATAACACTGCTACTCGATTATCATCAAAATCAACTCTGACATTTTCATATGGGTATCTTTTACCATTTAAATAAACAGTCATATCAGTTAAATTAATGGCATCAAATCTACTCATATTTTCTTCTATTTTTCCTTTCTTCCCTGTCTGAAAACCCAAAATTAGATATCTTGGCGATTCTAAATGTGGAGCTGTTTTAATGGCCCAACTATGTTTAGTTGTCTCGGGAATTCCTGGATTTTCATGAATTTCCCAACCTCTAAAGAACATTTCCATTATATGATTCTTCGTAATTAACATAGTTAAAGCCAATTCCTGGCTCATCCCAACTTTAACATGTGGTATCCTCCACACAATAGAATCAATTATTCAACTTAATATTCTCCGTGGTAACTGAATTCAATATGACATCATTATCATCAGCACATCTTTTAAGAACTAATTCCTGGGATACATTCATAATAACTTGCTTAAAGTCTTCTGCAAATCCCATTAACATCTTCAATGGGATACAAAAAATAAAATTCCCTTTCTTATCTAGCACTGGAGCCTTCCCCACCGCGAATTCCCAACCAGAATTTTCCAATTGATTAGCATAACTTGGACTATATGAGAAATATCCTTTCATAGTTGATGTTATACCAACATTTCTCACTTCATCCACCTCCACTCCGCTAATAACATATCTAATATTACTAAACATAAAACCTCCTGCATTATGAATTAAAAATGCTGTAGCACTATTCTTACTCTCATCACTTGCCAGACGTAACTTTCCCTCAATTAATAGTTCTGACTCTGATGGTAAAGTATATCTATCTATTTCCGGTACCACAATCCTGATCTCGTCATTATTCCCATATTTTGGAGAACCAAATGGTATGTGATTGTGAAATTCCATCTCAACGATAGAATTATCGACACGCACTTTCCTTAAAACATCCAAAACTTCCATATCTATTGAAAACTTGATGCAAACAGTCTCGTTAAACTTATCACGATCGAGTCTTTTCTTATACTAAATTTAATCCTCTCTTTATTCCAATTATTAACTTATAATCCCCATACCACAGTTGCTCGAAGATTTACTTTATCTACACCAAAACTTTATACCCTATGCCACTCAATCGATTAATCGATTACGCACCCTCACCCCACCAACTACCCGCCATAACTTATTCATTATTTTGTATCTGCAATTCCCTCCCCTAGTGCGCAGTTTATTAAAGACGCTACTCCTCATTTGTAATTATTTAACTTTAAACTGTTCCACAACCCAATATTGAATATCCCAGTCTGCTACTGCGTATATCAATTACACGCCCGACCCTATCTTCGTCTCTACAAATAATGTTGGTCTATTATTAATATCTCCACTAAAATATTGAAGGCGCTCTTCTCCAAACTCAATTAATTCGCCTCAACCTTAAATATATGGTCAATTCCTCACCTCTTAAATCAATAAGTTGTCCGGTCTGATCTACAGCTTGAATAATAATTTGAGATAATACATTAGTGTTCACTGGCATATAAATTTTATCTTGTGGAACCTCTATTATTTTATAACCAGGTGCAACATTGGGATAAAAGTGATATAAAACATGTGATAATTCACCGTTAATATATGATCCTTCAACCACGTTACACATAATATCGATAGCACTTACTCTATTTATATCAACCACCTTATCGCTAATTACTGTTTTATTGGCTAGTATAACTTTCTTATTAAAACCTAATAAAGGACCAATTGAATTATCTATTGAAAAATTAACATCAACCGAAGCCTTCATATGCACCTTCATAGTATTACTATTGGCATTCAAAGTAAAATAATTTTTACCACCTTCATTGGCTTGTAGTTTCTCATTAATGTATTTCTACAAATCTTGAATATCATAAGTTCCAACTGGAATAATTATATCTGTCCAATCAAAATCCATTTTGTCCAGTGATTCAGTATATCGAAATACATTGTTTGTAGATGTGACATTAGGGACAGTATTATATGTTTGCAAACTTATCATGCACATTTCATATTCGCCATCTAGGTATATTGGGGGATTTCAGACACAATCCACAACTGATCCCTTCCCAGATATCACTAAAGCCATATTACTGATACTTCCATTACTATCTCTCCCCATTTTAACAAGAATTTAACACCTCTTTCGTATAATACTACACACCAGTACCAGTTCCTATTTCACATAGGTTACTCAATAACACCCTTCAGAAACAATAAACACAACTGACCACAATTTTCACTGTTAATACTCTGATATCTTCTATAATTATAACATATAACACCACCACCATTCGATAATAAATACTTTTCCACTTCAACTGCTGGTCTTAAATCACCATAACTATCAAAATATTCGACCACATCATTATTTTTTTTGTATGCCACCCAATGAGTACCTTCCCCAATGTCATCATCCAAGTTAATTATCCCTTTCTCATTTTTATATATAAGTCTAGGTAAAACGTCTCTACTAAATATACCCCGAAATTTTACAATTCTCCACCTTTTAACATACTTCCACAAATCTATTTCTGTTAAAGGCCTGCGAGGTAAACTACTTAATCGTTTTTTGAACCCTTACTATTCGGCAAATAAACTCCACAACCAGTTCTATATGGTTTTACGTATAGACCACTTCCCACAGATACACCACAACCTTGCTTATATGGTTTTACATATAAACCACTCCCAGATTTTGACTCCATAGCCAAATTATGTCGTTTTGCTTCTTCCAACTGATCCCTTTCAGTTTTTGCAGATGTTACTGCTTTGGCAATTGCCGCAGCACCCCCAACCAACGATCCCAAAGCACCTAATGCTGCGAATAATGGAATTAATGGTAAAAATCCAACTTTTCTCGGTATTGGGATTACTCTAGACTTTCGAAATTTTATTTTCTTCCCCGACTTCATTAAACTCTGATATGCAACTCTCGCATTTTCTAAAATACCTTTTTTCCTCCCAATTCGTCTTATAGCATTTCGAGCATTCTTCATAGCTTGCAAAAATGATATAGCTCCACCTTTTCTACTTCTCATATACTTTCTACCACTACCTTTCCTTATATCTTTACGTCGTATCCTCGAACCCATACCCAATTTCGTTTTAGCTTTCATAGCAATGGTAACCACAGTAGCAGCTAATCTTTCTCCTTCACTTGCGTCTTTACTTTTCACTCGTTCTATGGCCTTTTTATACAATTTCTCATCCGCTTCGTGCCTCTTTAATAAATCCTTTGACTGAGCATAAGATATATCATGCTCTTTACAAGCCTCATCCAAAATATTGACACCTTTATCACCTCTCTGTGATCGTTCTTCTAATTTCGTCCCTGGACCACAAAAACTATAACCCGGTATATGCAACTCTACTGGTAATTTATTAATCACGGTATTCAGTAGCCCACTATCTTTCCTTCTTACTGTCCGATTTGAACTACCACTTTTCAATACCATCACAACCTTTTAGTGTAATCTTATTGATCTTTCTCATGAATCAACAACTTGTGAAATGACAAACAACGCAACGCCAATGCGGTTTATAAATATATACTCAAATTAGCTTGCTTATTACATCTATAGACAGTATTATATAGCTAACTCCTATATCTAATAATAAAAAATAACAATAATTTAATTTTTTTATTATCAAACTGTACAACTTTTTCCATTATTCATTCTTAAATAATTCATATCATTTGATAATTTCTTTGGCCAATATGTGACTAACTCCCTTAGTATACATACAAATTCTGACACAACTCCATGATACATTTTTGTTATTGTCAATTCTATTTCTTCATCTCTTTCAGCTAAACTTCGCACCACATTATTATACCATACATTATATTTCATGCCTTCTAAAACTGTCAAACGACACTTTAATATTCCCTTCAATCGCAACAATTCCAACATCCCTTCATATGCCAAATACACATATTCCCCACCTTTTTCTATCTTCACAACTGCTGTCGACCCGTCGATTACCTCTCGTGATATTCGCATATGCATCCCGCAAATTGTAGGAAACACTGCATTCTTACACTCGAATCGTTCCCTCAACTGTACAATCTCTTCAATTAACAAACCCCATTCCATTACGTCCAAACACACACACTGCTTCTTTACACCAACAAGCTTTAACATGCACTCCATATTCTGCAATGGGGAGAAACCAATGCTTATCCATTTGGAATGACTTTTATTTAAAAAGAAAAACCTCTCTCCTACTAATGGCACTTCCCAAATTGGTTCCCTCATATAATTTTCCATGAACTTTTCAGCGGTTGATACCTTTCGTCCAAAATCACCATTCACAATATATGTTTTGGGATCACTCATCCCATTTAATAATTCTTCAAATCTGGGATCCAACTAAATATCTCTCCAAAACACTTCATCAGCATTCTCCCCTTCCTCCAAATCACTTCTTTCCACAATATGTTGGGAACAGGATGGTTTTTCCATCACAGCAACCTTACGTTTGGACATACTTGTTAATACTAACAATTGTTTCGAATAATCTCCCTTTATATGCAATACCAATAACCCCTAGCTACAATTATGTGCAAAAACCAACCCGATGTGCTAGTCTTTGCAACCTCATTTATTATTATAGAACCTCCTCGGTTATATAACCTCACCTAGCTTTACGTCGTCTCAAGGTCAAGGTTGTCATAAGGTTGAGGCCAAGGTTTTTTCGAGGTCGTCTCAAAGTCAAGGTCATCTTGATTCTAGAACCTCCTCAGTGACCGTGGTGTTTCAACCTCCCTCCCTTCGTCTCATACCTCTTGATTCGAGAACCTCCTCAGTGGCCTTGTTGTTGCAACCTCCCTCCGCCTCAGCCGATTCTGGAACCTCCTCGGTGACCTTGACCTTGTGACCTTGACCTAACATACACCAAGGTCAAGGTCACTCTGAGGAGGTTCCAGAATCGGCTGAGATCCTCTACTCTTAACAATTATAAAAGGACGAAATGTAATCAACACGCTGGAAAAAGAGTAAGTGAACGTTACGATTATCTCAAAAACTTTTCAGTGTTTCAGCAGAAAAACATGTAAATAATTTTAAATATTTTTTGAAATGTAGTCGTTTCTTTGCCATGTACTTCTATTTATATTCACTCGAGGGCATTCTTTCATATATATTTTATATAACGCAGGCAACATAGGCATACAACATTCATGTACTATTATATGGCTTGTCTTCACTATTTTTACAATTTTACAGACAATTTCATATTCAAGAGGTGGCAGTAACACAAATATTTTAGGTGCTTAAGGAAGCTTATTTGATGAAGAATAGAAATCCAATACAACTTTAATTCAATATAAGATATAAATTTCTAATACGTGTACTAAAATGTCTGACATGTTCCAAGTAAAATACTAAGTATTGTACAACGTGTTTCAAAGGAAATTACATCTAGTTGTCGATGAATTTCTCTTATAAATTATGATGTTCTGCATTCTTGAAATGATGATATAGATTAAATGGTAAGAATGTTATCTATTTGTCACTGTCAAAATTTATCATCGAGAGATATGGTGATGAAACTAATAATAGCAAATAGATTAACATGTATTTAACAAGAAAACTTTAAAGATCGGATATTAATCAAACAACCAATTTATAGAAATTTCCTGAAATTTTAATTATTATAATTTATAACAATATTCAAAAAGAGCTAAATTTTCACGAGTCGTGTGTGTAGTAGCCTCATCTTGCTGGAAGTAAGCCCTATTGAATTTGTCTCGTTGTACTTAAATTAAAAATGGTGTTAATAACTGTTTTCGGTATCCTTGGCTATTAATGTTATTGGGAAAAATATTGGCCCTTTTTTTTCTACGACGAAATACAGCTAACCATACTCCAACTTTAGCAGGATGCAAAGGAACTTCGATGTGATTTTTGGATTGTTTATAGACCATGTTCTGTAATTTTGTTTATTCACAAATCTGCTTAAATAAAATCATCCTTCATCAGTAAATTTTCTTGAAAAAAGGTGCAATAATTAAGCCTACTAGCCTCTCTAGATAAGATCTGTAGAACAATGGATACTTTTTATGGATATATATGTAAACAAAATTCTATAAACGGTACTAGAAGATACGTTCGTTTGAACTAAGAAACGACGAATTGATGTATGTCGGTTTTCTCCAACAAGGTTTTCTACGTGTTGAACAATATTTTGCTGTGTACGTGGTCACCAGAAATTTTGCCTTTGAACACAGATCCTGTAGCCCAAAACTTGTTCACAATTAGACGAATGTGATTATGTAAAGTGGTATTATCCACAATTATATTCCGTCTCCGTCTCCGTTAAGAAATTGTGCACTTCTTGCAAGTGTTCACTTTTCTTGCAAATTGTATTAAGTAAAAAAAATATTAGTAAGAAAAAATTATATTGCTAGTCACAAAATGACAAATGTCAAAATTACATTAGATAAATAAAAGGCAAGTGGCTTATAATAAATTTCAAGTGCTAGTTACTCAGTGCTTACTGAAATGAAGTTCTATTTGAAGCATGTTGTATTTTTATTGCAAGAAAATTTTTACCGAACGGTTGTTGCGACGAAAATTTGAAAATGTACAATGTTTCTTTATTGATACATACCCGTTATTAATATATACTCTAACAAAGACTGTCCGGGTATAATTTATACCTGTTATAAGATGTAGTAGTACCCTCTGTGATCTTAAATGTATCAATTTATTAAAATGAATTCGTTTTTTAAAGGATAATCAAAAAACTTGTTTCAGTTTGAATTTAATTTGAAAAAAACAAAGCTCTATATAGAAATAGATTTATTAGATTTACCTTAGCCTTCTAATTCTGTAGAAGTAAATGCTGATTAGTCGATCACAAACAGTAAGAATATTAAGAGTAGTAAGTAGGAAAAGCATTTCTTAAGTTGGGAGGTTCTGAACTGATCTATACCTTGACTAGGTTTCCAAGTCAAAATATTTCAAAATATTTGAAAGAAGTTGATATAAACACAGTTTTCAAAACAAATAATAATCAATCCATATGCAAGTATACTAAATTAATAAAGATAGAACAGATAAGAATAAGAAATCTCGAGTCTATAAGTTAACTTATTAAATATAACTTAGCTTATATAGCATATGAAAAATATTCATTGGCGTTTGATGATATGTATGGGAAGATAATGAAATGGTGCTTACTTCTCACAGAGTGATGATGTCTGTTAAAGACTAGCATATATAGTTATATCAAAAAATATAGCATATCGATTCGTAACACATTAAGTGTATATAAATGAGAGAGACTAGATTACAATATACGGGATTATCGTATTTATTGCCACCTGATAGGATAAAACTGTTATCTTCGCAAACGCTCTCGTTTGGACAGAAACTCATGTTGTTGCGGTTGAAGTGACATATTTGTATTATTTATATATAGTTATGTTTGTTTACTGAATACCGTTTTGTCTTGAATATATTGCATTAATAAATCTTATATATTTAGTAGTACAGGGAGTGTCAGATGTCTATTATAATTTTAAAACTTTAGTAAATTTTTTTGCATTTATAGCAGCAATAAAACGTTGAACATAAAAGTAATCCACAAATGTGTGCAGCAAGTACCCTCGTCTTTTTGTAACGCACTTTTCCAAACGCTGTATCTAATTATCCATTACATTTTCCAGCATTTGCTTCATCCTGTTTTAGAAAAATCCACAGAAGGAAATCAAGTATGGTAGGCAGGATAATCTCTAATGAATTCCGGGCGCAGTTGATTCTGAGAAATTCAGAATTTGTACATATTGCCGAATAGGACGTGACGCACTTCGTGGGAAGATACACTGTGTCACCAGTTTCTTCTAATCAAAAGTACAGTAATACCCCGCTTTACGTGACCCCGTTATGCGCGATTTCGCTTTAACGCGAATTTCAAATTTCGCGTTAAAATACCTCGTATTACGCGAATAGCTTACTTAAGAATATGTATGTATGTACATAATGTAGTCATTGACTTCTCTTTGGTCGCGAGAATGTCCGCTTTCTCTGGCCATTCTGATAGAAGAATTGGGGATTCCCCATCCTACGACTTTGTTCTATGGGGATTCCCTCGTTTGTTTTGTTTGTTCCATAAGTTTATCTCGGCTCGCAGTCGTGTTTTCACGTTTGGTGGAGATACATACATAATTTAACGCTACGTTAAAAATGCCGCCTATGAAGAAGAAAGAGCGTAAAAGCGTAACTTTCGAATTGAAGATGAAGGTGTTAAGAAGAATGGAAAATGGAGGCAAAGCAACAATTGTTGGCAGAGATTTTGGACTCTCAGAAGCGACTGTGCGAACGATTTTTAAAATCGGGAAAAAACGGAACTTTCCAGCGAAAGTTCAACACCTATAAGTGCAACAAAACTTTCTCGTTCGAGATCCTCCATCCTAGAAAGAATGGAGAAGTTGCTGGCAGTATGGATCGAAGATTTAAATAAGAAGAACACACCACTGAGTCAAGATCTCATATGCACAAAAGCAAAATCTTTGTATGAGATGCTAAAGATAGAAGAAGGTGAAGGGAGTTCCACTCCGACTTTTGCTGCCAGCAGAGGCTGGTTTCATTGGTTCAAGCAGCGTTCCAATCTTCACAATATCCACATAACAGGTGAGGCCGCCGCGCAGACACTCAAGCTGCAGCTGAGTTTCCGGACAAGTTTCAAGAGTTCGTAGCACGAGAAAAAATTCCTGCTTGTCTCATCTTCAATGTTGATGAGACCAGGCTTTACTGAAAAAAAATGCCATGTAGAACATTCATTTCTAAAGAGGAACGTCAAGCCAGCGGTTTCAAAGCTGCAAAAGATCGACGAACACTTCTGCTGGGTGGTAATGCCACTGGTGATTTCAAACTGAAACCATTACTGGTGTACCATTCAGAAACACCCCGTGCAATGCGAGGTATAGACAAGACCAGTCGTGTGGCGGTCCAACAGAAAGGCGTGGATTACACTGGAAGTTTTTCAAGATTGGTATTATAATAGTTTTTGCCCGTCAGTCAAATCCTACTGTGACCGAAATGGACTTGAACGTAAAGTTATATTACTCTTAGACATTGCCCCAGGACATCCAACCCCACTTGATACGAGAGACTTAAAAGTGTACGTGAAGTTCCTTCCACCAAACACTACGTCAATATTACAACCTATGGACCAGGGAGCAATAGCAAACTTCAAAGCTTATTACCATCGCCGCACTTTTAGCAAACTATTTCATGAAACTGACGGGGAAAGAAGACAGTCTATGCGAGAGTGAACATAGACGAGGCTTGGAACGAACTTAAAAAGAGTTGTATGAACGGGGTGTGGCGTAATCTTTGGCCAGATGT
Source organism: Melolontha melolontha (assembly GCA_935421215.2). Lineage (NCBI taxonomy): Eukaryota > Metazoa > Arthropoda > Insecta > Coleoptera > Scarabaeidae > Melolontha > Melolontha melolontha. The sequence continues at coordinate 159,273,165 of OW285236.1, read as the reverse complement.
AGTGGAAGCACCTAGAAAAATTGTCAAGATGCAGAGACAAGTGCTTGAAGACATTGCTGTAATGATTGAGGGGTCTGAACTTGAAGATGTCGCGGTAGAAGATCTCGAACGACTTGTAGCAACGCACAACGAACCTCTCAGCAATGAAAATCTGATCGAGTTACAGAATAATCCCATCAAAGATGAAGAAGAACAAGTAGAAGAGAGAGTTTTATCTTCAAGCGGGGAATACAAAATGCTCTTTCAAAAATTTATTCAGGTTTGGACATATTGCAGAGCATAGACAGTGATGATGACCGTGTTTTGACCGTGTGTCAAACAATTAAAAACAGCGTTGGGTGTTATGAACGTATTTTACAAGAAAGTAAAAGAAACGCTACTCAAAAGACAATAAATGTATTTTTCCGTAAAAAAAACATGTAATATTGCATAAAGTGTTCTTAGAATTAAAGTGATTGATTCAAATGATTTGTATTTTTTTGTATTAACTTTTTTGACTATGTATAATCGTAAACCCCGATATACGTAAATTTCACTTAATGCGATTTTTTGCGGGACGTATCCCTCGCGTAAAGCGGGGTATTATTATACTCAACAATGTAGAAGCTTCTGTTTACTTTCTATCAGACGAAGATCTACTTGTATACCATCTTATAATCAATTTTTTAATTGTAGAATACAAAGGGCGGTTTCGAATGTTAAACTGTTGTCAGAAAGGGCTTTGAACTTCTATAATTGACAATATAATTTGAAACATACTTGAGTGGGTAAAACCTCACTAAATTTGTATAATACAAAAGTATTTTTAATAATATAAAAAAATATTTTTAAAAATGGGGTGTGAAGAACACAATACAAGTTCATTTATGTATTTTTGAATGTATCTCTTCTCCAAAGACGTAGATACGTATTTCACATTTCTACATGTTCGTCGGTACGCCCCTGTTGGAGAAGAGACACATTCAAAACAACATAACTACGTTACTATCTAGCCGAAATTATTCGGACAGAGCGTGAAGTAATATTCAGCGCTGTCTGCATAATAACAGCCGAACTAGACGTGTTTTTTATAGTCGGTAACCACCGTATCTATAAAAAACTGTATTCTCGTGTCTTCACTACTTGTCGGCGTGAGTTGAACGTGTATATGACAATATAATTTGAAACATACTTGAGTGGGTAAAACCTCACTAAATTTGTATAATACAAAAGTATTTTTAATAATATAAAAAAATATTATTAAAAATGGGGTGTGAAGAATACAATACAAGTTCATTTATGTATTTTTGAATGTATCTCTTCTCCAAAGACGTAGATACGTATTTCACATTTCTACATGTTCGCTGTTATTATGCAGACAGCGCTGAATATTCCTTCACGCTCTGTCCGAATAATTTCGGCTAGATAGTAACGTAGTTATGTTGTTTTGAATGTGTCTCTTCTCCAACAGGGGCGTACCGACAAACATGTAGATATGTGAAATACGTATCTACGTCTTTGGAGAAGAGATACATTCAAAAATACATAAATGAACTTGTATTGTGTTCTTCACACCCCATTTTGAATAATATTTTTTTATATTATTAAAAATACTTTTGTATTATACAAATTTAGTGAGGTTTTACCCACTCAAGTATGTTTCAAATTATATTGTCATATACACGTTCAACTCACGCCGACAAGTAGTGAAGACACGAGAATACAGTTTTTTATAGATACGGTGGTTACCGACTATAAAAAACACGTCTAGTTCGGCTGTTATTATGCAGACAGCGCTGAATATTCCTTCACGGTCTGTCCGAATAATTTCGGCTAGATAGTAACGTAGTTATGTTGTTTTGAATGTGTCTCTTCTCCAACAGGGGCGTACCGACGAACATGTAGAAATGTGAAATACGTATCTACGTCTTTGGAGAAGAGATACATTCAAAAATACATAAATGAACTTGTATTGTGTTCTTCACACCCCATTTTTAATAATATTTTTTTTATTATTAAAAATACTTTTGTATTCTATAATTGACTTAGTTTACACAAAAACTTCAGCAGAAAATATTCGTCGATGAATAGAATAAGAATTATATGTACATACATTCGTGCATATCATAGATAGTTCTATTGCTAAAATTATAAATATGATGACTTATTATTTTTGTTTTAAACTTTTAACAATGAACGAGCTTGATTTGCTGGAAAAGTTTAAGTTTCCGAAACAAATATTCCGGTGTAAGCGTATTATAAATGCATGCTATGCTTGTCAAGCAAATGCATACTAGAAATGCGAAAGGTTTTTAAAGAATTCTTACGCGAATATGCTCATAATGCAGTTGTACCTTATCATCAGTTTAAAAAGATCAACAGTGCCCAATATTGCCACAAAAAGAGCTATGTGAAACTTTTGATGCGATTGGACATTTAGACATTATGTATATCCATGCTTTTCATTGTTACTTTAGTATATATATTGAGTACTTCTATTTGAATTTTTGGACTCATAGCTTCTAAACAGGGAAAACTACTTTTATTTACAATGGATAGAAATCTAAAATCTATTCTAGGTCAGGATATTAATTTAGGACTTATTTACTGTCTTACTGTTATAAAGTGTTCTGCACTAGCTTTCATTGATAAACTAACTATATATGTTAAAGTTTGTGCAACATAATTTGACCATTATTAATTATTGCTGCTTGGCGAATAAAGGTCGAACATTGAAAGGCTAGTTCTGCTCAAGGAGTATCGTTTAATCACAATTTTACGTATATTTGATAAGAAACTGACTTTTCCTGAAAATATTTTTCTTTGACATAAATTCTTGAGATGCTTAATGAGAGCGTATATAGACTTTTTTAATGTTAACGCGTTGACATCCCTGTTACTCACCGACTGTTAGTAAACTGTAGAATGGAACTGACCAATGGTACCCTACTTTAATTTTAGCAGAATAATGCTCGGCCACGTTTCGCGAGGGTTACTATGGAGTTTCTTGATAATGCTAGTAATGATCACTTACCACGGTTTTCTCGTTCATCGAATTTGTCACCAATAGAACATGTGCAGGATATGGTAGGAGACAGGATCAAAAATTGACAACCACCCCCAGATAATGTAGATGTTTTTCAACAAGGAATTTTGTGTATATAACATACCACAGGCTACCATTAACTTTCGTTTCTCGAACCCATTTCGTGTCGACTTCGTTAATTTTTTCATTGAAAATAGTATTTATTTATTTATTAATCAATTTATTTATCCAAAGGAATTATAATTCCATGTACAGGATAAAATTAAATTAAAATTGTAAATCATATACATAACAACGAGCAATATCAGTAACAAAAAAAAGTATTATTATACATACTAACTCCTCCTAAATATAAAAAATATAAAAATGCAGAAAACAGTAAACAAGATTGCAAATAATAATATATATGAGTATAAACAAAAGTCTGCACAAGTGAATAAAAGTAATAAAAACAAAAAACAAGAATATCTAGCAAAGATAAATACTACAACAAATATTTATCGCAGGTTTCATAGAGAAGCCGTTTGAAGGTCAACACACTTTGGAAATGTAGATCGATATCCGAAGAAGCCTTATTGAAGTTGCTGTCCATAGCATAGATAGACACGTTGGTTCGAGGAAAAGGAAGATAGAAAGTACGGGAAAGACGTGTGAAGAATAGTGTTACAAGAAAATTAAAGTAAGATAATAGCGTTTATGCAGTCAACTTCGTTGTGAAGAAGCCTATAAAGGAAGTTGAAGCTGCCTACAAAACATCTAAAGTTGGGAGAAAGTACGTTGAAACGAGAAAGAAGTTGAGTCTGATCAAATTGGGATAGACGATGGCCACCTTAAACAACATGTATTTCAAAAATCGTCGCTGAACTCGCTCAGGTAGATGTTTTTTTGTTTGATAAAATGGATACCACATCAAGCAGGCATATTCAAAACGTGATCTCATTAATGTGTTAAATAAGGAAGTCAATACGCTCACGTTACGGATAATAAATCCAAAAGTTTGTGAACCCTGCTTAGACACATTGCTGATATGCTCATTGAAAGTCAGTTTCATATCGAAGGTAATGCCCGAGCCTTTAATAGATTCAACAAGTGATATTTATATCTCCAAGGTAATTGAAGTTCATAACATGTAGTCTTTTCGCGAAAAATAAAATCTTGCATTTAACGGAGTTCAAAGGTAAGTATTGCGATTAAATCTTAAATTGTCTTCATCCAAATTTAATATATTGGATTAAATTGGCGAAAAAAAGTGATTATTTCTCAGTTATTAATAATAAAGAATTATATTACAATATTTATTGTAAAAATGTTCATTGCAAGCAATTGTGACATAATTTTGTCATTGCTTGATAGTGACTATTGTCACTACTAACGCAAAATATTAAAACAAAAATTCACACAGAGGAGCCAAAGTCAACCGAAAACTTTTACGGATAGTTGTGTGAAACATTTAGTGTTAATATTTCTCTGTCGGAACTGAAAATCCAATACTGCGCAATTTCTTGGCCAAATATACCAAAACACATAGGACGCATCCATCCACATCAAGCAAGTATCATTTGTCTAATTGTAATATCGAAGCCATGAATCTAATAAAAATAGATGTTTCTGATAATTTTGTTCTTGCCGTATAATATATCTTGTTGTTGGTGTATTATATTCAAATTTTCTGATCGCAGTCAAAATGCATGACAGAGTAAATGCCGATCTTATCAGCAAAGTTATTAACGAAAGGTTAATAATATTGTTTTTGATAATTTTCAAATGAAATATCCAATTGTTTTATTATTCATAGGTGATTATGCAGCTTATCTTCTCAAAGAGACTATTACATATATTTCCGTTGCCTCGCATTGATTATGTGGATATTTGCCAGAAGACAAACATTTTTAATAATAATTTAATAATTCAACCCTTAATTGAACATATCGCACTTAAATTACAGGAATATCTTTCACTTTGATTGGATAGCTTTCATCCTGATCGTATGTACGTTTATTCTATTTCCCTTGTTGAGGAAAATGGTTTTGAATAATTTAAGCAGCGCAAAGTGGAAGATCAGAGCTCTATATTTAATAAAATATTAATAACAAAATTGATTCTCCATTGTTACATTCCAGATTTGGTTTTAGTAAACATTTTTAATGATATCGGTATTAATGTGAAAGGTTAAATAGTTACTATGTTCATGTATTGACTTTGATAGAATATTTGAAGGTGGAATTGTATGTCAATTTCATCAAAACTATCTAGAACGGTAGATTTTATATTAAATTAGTTCGTATTTTTAGTATTAACAACATTAGTGTAGGAAACTTATGGGAACACGACAAATGTTTTATTGAATTTGAAGAAATACTATCTCACATGATTTATAATATAGTTTCTGTAGAATACATAAAATGGAATATTACTGTTAATATCGTTATTAAAACAGAGTGATTAATTATTTGCGAGAAACTATTTGATATTACAATCCATATTATGCACAATATACTACAAGACTAAAAATTTAGAAAGAGTTAACCCTTAACGTGCGGTCTGAGCATAGATAATTATATCAAGTACAAATTGTAAACTTCCATTATAAATGGTGAAACCATAAAGAGAACCATCACAGACTAAGGACAACGTTTCCCGGGAAAATTTGAAATCTGAATTTATTAAATTTTTTAAAAATATTTTGCATAACTTAATTTTTTTACAACATAGTTATACAATTAGTATCAATATATTTTTATTTATGTTGTAAAAAAAATACTCAATATATAAGATTTTTGAATCTTAAAAGTTTGTATGGTTTACGAAACTAATTTAAAACAAATGTAATAGTAAAATTAAAATAAAAAACAAATATGTGTTTCATCTAATTGTATTTATATTGTTAATGGAAAAAGCTAACTTTGAAAAATTGGTAACAGGTTTGCGATCTTTTCTATTAAGTCTTCTATTTGCTCCTTTCGCATAATTAAAGATTAACAGCTTTGTAAAGCTTATTAATTTCACTTTCACAATAATTAGTCTATATTTGTAGTTCTTGCATAATATACCATTTGATTAACATACATACATAAACATATTTAATACCTGTTAGAAACAGTTTAGGGTAAATCACTTTTTAAAATATTCTATTAGGTCCAATATCAGTATTCAAGAAATATTGACTATAAATTATATAGTGTGTATAAACATAATAATCGGAAAGTTCAAATAGTTGTTTGTTTCCTATAACAGATAGTCACTTTCTACAGTTCGCCGTACTTTGAAGGGTTAGGAAAACAATGACGAGAGTCAGATTTTTAAACGAACGCATCCAAATGCGGCACAACCACCTTTCCCATTTTGAAAACTAGAAGCAATTCTTTTAGAAACTAAACACTAAAACAATATTTTACTTACTACATATAACAGCACTATGTTTTATATGGTAGGTATTATTTGCTGGGATGTGGATAATAAAATACTATTAATAATACATAATAATAATAATTAATAATACAGAAACACGCGAAATAACTGCGTAATGTAAAAATTACTAATCCTTTATAAAGGACGCTATAAAAATAAGGCGTCAACTGTGTCACTGTTTTTTTATACGGTCTGAGAAACCCCAGCAACTATATATACTGACATAGCTTCAACAAACAGCACTAGATGGCCTTTACCACTGAGGTAACTTCTGAACATGTAATATGTCAGGTACTGCTTGTATTTCATCGCGGACTTTGAGAAATATCTTTTTAAATGGTGAAACTAACTTATGCACATTTGGAAAATGACCCCTGATGTATTCACATAATCTGTGTAGTGCATGTGCTGCACAAGTAACGTGTAGCATATTGGGATAAGATTGCTTTAATAACTTTCCTGTTTTTAACATATAAGCTGCCACATCAATCAAAAATAATAGAATTTTGTTTTTATAGTTGTTATCTGATGACAAAATATTAAGAATACATTGATCTATTACTTCTGCAACTGTTTCAATATTTACGACTGGCAATATTTTAGTTGTAATTAAGTATGGTTGGTATGAAGTTGTCGAATGAAGAATACCAATAACAACATTTAACACATATCGTTGTTACATCCGTTGTTTCGTCTGCAGTTACGCAAAGATAATGACCAGATAGGTTGGTTTGTATCAATGGTTCTCAAATAACATTTTGATAAGTTGTATTTACGTAAAGTAGATTCATCTGGTATATGATGATCAGTATATTTTGTAAGAAACCTCTAGAGGACTGGATTATTAAGCTTTTTGAATGGGATATTGGTCGCGATGAAAGCTTCACACAGTTCTTCGTTAAAAGTGTCAGGTGCAAATGGTCATATGGTATCTTGATGAGTTTTCGAAAAAACATGTCTTTGCACATTATACTTTCGTGGACACCTTAAACTTAATGAACAGGCACTGTGTATATCTCGGTTCATTACGAATATGCAACCAATCTGTATGGCCTTCAATCCATCTTACCATGGTTGCCCTACGAGAATTCTTCACAGTTAATGAAAATAAAGAGGAATACTAAGAACATAAAGAAATGTACTAAAAAGAAGAAACGAAAACAACTCCAAAAATAAGGTAGTAAGTTAAACTTAATATATATTAAAAATTCTAGGATAAATATACAATATTAAATTAAATTTGCTAGTGAGTACCATGGCGATTAAAAGATGTTTCATGGAGGCGGAAATATTTATTTACGCAAATACAAGGAGATACATAGAGGAAGATGTTATTTCTATGTATTTTTTTCAGCTCCGCCGTACAAAAATAATGACAAAAGTGCCGCCAGACAAAAATAAACTCTTTCAATATAAGGTTGTAATTACACTTCTGGACAAAATGAAGGAACCACCAGTAAAATTCAAAATACATTTAAAAGAAGATAACGAAAATTAATGAAACGAATCAATATATAATAATAATAATGATAAATTTATAAATTAAAGTGTTTTGTTATAGACGACAATACATTACTGTTGATATTGTTGTTTACTGTTGACTTAAGGGCTATTAAAACTAGCGAACTGTACTGTCGCGGATTTGAAGAAATAAAGGCAAAAAGTAAACCAAAATACCAATGGTCTTCTCATGAACTTAAATCATAATTTATAATAAGTAACAAAAGCAACATTATTAATAGCGTGTATGCCCACTTCTTGCAACAATATACGTTGCTAATCTTCTTGGCATGCTATCTATTCTCATTCTTGAACAAGTATGTTAAAGAGCTCATCAAATGTTACTAGCGGTCTCGATGCGTTTTTAATTTGAATGCGGAATTGATCCCAGAGATGCTCCATATGTTTGAAACCAGGGCTTTTGGCAGGCCACTCCATACACCGGATACTTTTATAACAATATAAAACTGATTTTTTTAAATACTAGACCTTGTAACCAAATAACACTGAAAGAAACGAAACCAGAAACAATGCCCTATAGAAAATATACTATCTCAAGAACAATAAATACATACATGTATATGCATGTATAACAGCATGTAAACACGAGAATACACTTTGGAAATTAGCGAATATAATTTTTTAAGCGACTATTTCAAGAAGTCTAACGAAATATAATATATAAATGTATATTCCGTCTCACACCAATGTTTAATTTAATTTATGAAGGAATACACACAATATACTATTCATAACGACGGAAATAAAAACACCTGCTCGGGGAATGCAATCGAGCAAGCAAATAGTGGTGCTGTTTTAACGTACATAGTATGCCTGAGACCGCTACAACGTTTTATCGGGGCAATTGGTCATTCAATCGCTTCAGTCCTCTCTCTGGTTACTACGCTCGCGTCCGTGAAGCGATTTAAGATATTTTACTGTTTACATTCACCTTAATTGAGAAGGAAAACCACGAAAACTTTCTCGGAGCGGAGCCCGGACCCGATCCCGTAACCTCCCGCTAATCCACCAAAAAATATAAGCAGTGCTACGAAAAGACCATTGATGGTAACACTTACTATCCAGTTTTCTGTTGCACCGTTAAGGTTAAAACGTTAATTAAAGAACATAATATATATCAAAAATTGAGAGCATTGTACGGGCAATAAAGAAAAGAAAATACAAATTAATTGAACAAACGCTTGAATGATTTCATTTGTTCTTAAATGGAAGGAAGGAGTAATCGCGGGGAAAAAATTGAAAATCAGCAGTATGTAAATCATTGTTGGCACAGTAAAAAGAAGCAACGTTTGATCTGTGAAATTCAAACAGGATTTAAATTTGCTAGTGAGTACCATGGCGATTAAAAGATGTTTCATGGAGGCGGAAATATTTATTTACGCAAATACATGGAGATACATAGAGGAAGATGTTATTTCTATGTATTTTTCTCAGCTCCGCCGTACAAAAATAATGACAAAAGTGCCGCCCGACAAAAATAAACTCTTTCAAGATAAGGTTGTAATTACACTTCTGGACAAAATGAAGGAACTACCAGTAAAATTCAAAATACATTTAAAAGAAGATAACGAAAATTAATGAAACGAATAAATATATAATAATAATAATGATAAATTTATAAATTCAAGTGTTTTGTTAAAGACGACAATACATTACTGTTGATATTGTTGTTTACTGTTGACTTAAGGGCTATTAAAACTAGCGAACTGTACTGTCGCGGATTTGAAGAAATAAAGGCAAAAAGTAAACCAAAATACCAATGGTCTTCTCATGAACTTAAATCATAATTTATAATAAATAACAAAAGCAACATTATTAATAGCGTGTATGCCCACTTCTTGCAACAATATAGGTTGCTAATCTTCTTGGCATGCTATCTATTCTCATTCTTGAACAAGTATGTTAGAGAGCTCATCAACTGTTACTGGCGGTCTCGATGCGTTTTTAATTTGAATGCGGAATTGATCCCAGAGATACTCCATATGTTTGAAACCAGGGCTTTTGGCAGGCCACTCCATACACCGGATACTTGCAGCTCTCAACGCAGCTGTGAGAATGTTAGCTATATGAGATTTGGTATCGTCTTGCATAAAATGAATCCGTTGTCGAAATTTTCGGCGAATGGTTGAACATACAATAATTTCGTTATCTATCGTCGATCGTTATCGTCTATATCTCATTATTTTTAGCGATTCGTTTCGTATCAAAACCAATTCTGTACGACCATTAAATTCTATGCCACCCCAAACCATTCTAAATTTGTTAAATTTCCGACTGGTACATGGTGCAAATTGCTCACCTGGTTTTCGTATGACACGAACACGGTGATCATTACCGTTTAGGAGGAATCTGGGCTTGTCTGAAAACAAAACGCTGTTCCACTCTCCCTCGCTCCAACCTTAATGATTTTGACAAAAGTTCAAGCGACTTCTTTTGTACGTAACCGTGAGAATTGGTTTTCTAGCAGACAAATTGACTTCTTTCAGTCTTCTTCTTATTGTTTTGGTAGAGATTTCTTTTCCAATGGCTAACAAAAGATCATTTTTTTAACTCGCGAGATGTTACAAACCGCTTTATTAATTAAATGACTTAAAAAGGCGTCAACAATTAGGCCATTTTGTTGACATTACGTTTCCTAGCAGAGAATGCTATTGTTAATTATTTCATGCCACAGTAAGTATTCGAATTGTGTTTAATAAACTTCAAATTATGGTATGAGAAAAGTCTATTAAAATTAACTTGTAAATTGGAAAAGTTATTTGGTGGTCCCTTAATTTTGTTCAGAAGTGCAGTATAATATCGAAATGATTATGCGCTTAAAAAAAGCTATTTTTGAACTGAAACCACATTCTACGTAAGAATTTTGTGGAATGTTGTACAGAAAACTTGGTATTCGATTCTCCAAGAACACTATCAAAAATTAATTGAGAATATGTCAAACCGGTTTCAAACAGTTCTAAAAAACAAAGAACAGATAACAAAATATATGCTCTACAACATATATTTTTCTTAAATTTTGTATATTTTTTATTTTACTTACAAACACTATTATTTTGACTAGGTTAGTAATGTATTGTCATTCTAAATATTAGCATGTAGTAAACAATCTGCTTGGATAGATTGAATATATGCCTAAAATTTTGATTTTTAGTAATGTAATAAATTGGATATATTCCAAAAATTAAAAATTATATTCGTTTTACAATATGTATTAGAAATTACTTTACCTACTATTTTTGTTCGCCACTGTATAAGTTGTAATTTTTAACACTCTTACAGAGGTAAATGTAAGAGGCATATTAACTATATATACATGTACATATGCTTGTATATACAATTACTATCGAAATTCGAAATTATTTTCGAAACACTACTTGTTGCCTCACTGGCAAGCATCATAATATTATACTTTCTCAACTCGCTACATATGTATTATATCAGCATAAACTTAAGATCTAACACCTACTTGGAATGTTTATCTTGATTACATGATTGGGAATAACGTATTTACATGTATAAATCGCTCAAAGTGATATAACTGTAGTTGTGCGGATCAGATATTAACAACAGATAAATCTGTGAGAACGTATTTCGTGAAATGAAATTTCTTTAATATACGAATATATTTACCTCGCACGATCAAAATTTTTTGCATTTAAAAACAACCTGGCTCGCTATAAATGTTCGAAAGTGCCTTTTCTATATTAGATCATTTAATTATTTTTCGTACCAACTATGTACATACTTCTTAGATTCTAGCAAATTGTTTTATTCAAAAAATATTAAGGGTATTTTGATTTCAAATTTACTTAGATTTCCAGATTGGATCCAGAAATGGCAATTATTTCTAGCAGTACCTTTCCTATATACACCGCATTTATGAAAGAGTTTGGAATACATCCCAACCGAAAAAAACAAGGAAAATCCTTAACAACAATATATATATTGTAATGATACTGACGAGGTGTTGAAAATGAATATAAATTTAATATTCCAAGTAGAAGTGGTTTACAATATTAAACATATTTTAAATATAATAATCGGCCAGCTGATTTTAAGTGATATCTCAGGAATACTGTAGATGGCGTAGTTCGGTCGGTAGAGCTAAAGTCATTAGATTTACAAAGTACCGCAATAGGTAAAGAACCTGTGTTAGAGAGAGAAGTACATCTTGGACCAAATATGGCGGTTTTATTTGTCACATTGCGCATGATTGATATAGGGTAATATAAATATAACCTTACTTTCGACCGCGTGATAGTTTGTCTTGTTCTTTCGTGACAACAATCATCTACAACTTTATTTACAGTAGTTATTTTCAGTAGTAATCGACGTGGTGATTAAGTGCGCTTTGTTTAGTGGCAATTTGGTTTGTAATTTAACGGTATCTCTTGTTTTGTTATCTGAACAATTGATTATTTGCTTTAAACAACTTTAAAACTGTGACAAAATGCCTGGGTGTTGTGTACCTCTATGTACAAATAGGACAGAAAAAGACATTAAACTGTATAAAATACCAGGTAATATCTAACTTATCTAAATATTTAGTTTTTTTCTAATATTATTGTTTGATCATTGTAGATGATAAAAATGGTGTCAAAAGGCAGTTGTGGTTAGAACTTATAGGAAGATCAGAAGTAGCACCAAATTGTAAAGTTTGTGAGGTAAGTTGAATAATTGTAATGAAATGGACAGGTATAATGCTCTTATTGTTGACAGATACATTTTTCCAGTAATCAGTTTGAAGGAAAACGGAAAGACATCCGTAAATTATTACGTTCTGATTGCAGTACCAGATCTTAACACCTGGAGAAATTGCTGCCTGTTGCGATGTTACAGAAGAAACAGCACTACCCAATGCCAACAACTTGGGAGAGATGACATACAATAAACGTATGCGATTAGATACATCGCATGAAAATGATCACGATTATTCTCTTTTGGATGAAGGTAATAAAATTATATTTACTTTTCATCTTTCCCAAGTCAATATGTTATTTAAGTTTTGAGTAATTTGTGAACATTAATTTATTACTAACGGTACAAATATAAATAAAATTTTTTGTAGAGTATGAGATTAGGGCAGAATCAAACGAGGACATTGTTTATGATGAAAATATGGACCACCTTCTATGTGATGAAGATGTTGAGTCAACAGAAGATCTTGCCATAAAAATAGCCAAATTGAAAACAGCTCTACGCCAAGCTTGGCAGAAGTGCTATAACTATAAGAAGCAATTGGGACGCAAAACAGAAAATTTGGACAAGATTTTTAATGATGATCAACTTAAGTATTTGACTTTAGGTTCACACAGAGGAGTAAAGTGGTCCCATGACACAATGATAAAGGCATTGAAGTTATACATGGCATGTGGGGAAAAGGAGTACGAAGAATTGCGCAAGCAGAATCTACCATATCCTAGTATTCGTACCATTCAACATAGATTGAGGAACCTCAAGTTTTAACCAGGTTTTCTGCATGATGTTTTTAACTTACTGCAGGTAAAAGTGGGTATTCAGGTGGTGGTAGCTTATCACTCACATTAATTTGATATTGCAATTGTAATATTGTATTACTAATGAAATTTATTTTTAGATGGATAATTTTCGGCCTGAAGAAAATCATGCTACTTTATTGATTGACGAACTGGCAATAAAACCAGGGTTACAGTATGATAGCTCCTTGGCTTCGATAATTGGTCGCCTTACCATGAGCAGTTCCTCTGGCCAAAGCGAAGAGTTAGCTACGCATGCTTTAATTTTCATGTTAGCTGGTCTGTCAAGTCGATGGAAACAAACAGTAGCATATGAATTAACAGGCAAATCTTTCTCTGCGCAAGGAATTTTGACCATAATAGTGGACATCATAAAAAGAGCACATGAAATAGGGGTGACTGTGCGTGCCATTGTTACAGACATGGGTCCACAAAATCGAAGCTTTTGGCGATTGCTTAATATTGTAGCAAGCAGGCATAGTGAAATACATAATTGGATTACCCACCCATGCAACGAAAGTGACAGGCTATTTATTATGCCAGATCGTGTGCATATTTGGAAAATGTGTCAGCATCATTGACTAGCGGACACAAGTTTTATTTGGCTCAAGATGTAGTGCTTAAAAACTGTTTACCATCAAATGAAATTTCTCTAGAAGCGGTGACGAAAGTTTTTCAGTTGGATTCTAAGGATATATTAAAATTATGTCCACGTCTAAAAGAAAATGTCCTTAACCCAACTCATTTTGAGAAAATGAATGTAGCTTTAAGTGTTGCATTAATAAACCATGACGTAGCTGCAGGAAGCCTCTACCACATTTCCGCTAAAAACATCGAAGGGAAACATCAAACAACTGCATGGTTTTTACAAATAATGCACAAGTGGTTCAAATTAATGACAAGTCGCCATCAACAGTTGGCTCTATCTTACAAATACGAAGAAAAATATGCTGAAGAGATAAGCTTTTTACATGATTTTATGGATATTGTTCGTGGCATATTTGTAGACGATAAATGCTGGAAGCCTTTCCAGACAGGTCACTTATTAGCGACTCAAACAGCGCTAGATATTCAGAAAATCTATTTGGAAAAAGAAAACTTCCAATATACGAGTATTATGTTGGGACGACTTACACAGAATGCACTGGAGAACCTATTTTCTGTAGTTAGGAGTCGACAACCGGTTCCAAATGCAAGGGACTTTAAATGCGCTCTCCGTTTAGTGTGTTTATCACAATTTGAATGTAACATCAGACATGGTAGCTATCCGATTTCAGACCAGGATCATTTACTACAGTATTGCGATTCAATCAATGAACTAGAGAAAACAGTAGATGATGATAATGAAGAAAATATAGACCTAAATTTATTCAATGCTTTCACATGTGACGAACAACTGACTGATGCAGTAACAGCAGCTTTATATTATTTACTTGGATGCATGATATTTAAAGTAAAGAAAAATTATTCAACTTGTGACTTCTGCTGGGTTTTCATATCCAATTCAGAAGACGAATATCAAGAAATGCATCAAATGACAATTTTGCGCGAATATAAGACTGATCATAGTTTATGTTATCCAAGTACTCAGCTATTTGACTATTTTCATAAGTGTGAAATCAAATTCCGCGCAAATGGAACATTAATATTAAACAACACTATCAGTTCCAAAACCTTCCAAGACCAAGTACTACAACACCAAGATTTACCTGGTGTTCCAGACTGTCATAATATTTTAGGCAAAATTTTAAGTTTATATGTGAAAACAAGAATTTTCTTTTCGTTGAAACAAGAAAATATAGATACTGACAAAAATATGAGTAATATTGGCATTAAAAGTAGTCGTAGCTTATCAATGAAACTATCATTATAATAACTATGGCATTATTAACACTGATAAATAAATAGTACAAAATTCGATCAAATACTTTACGCTAGTTAATAATGACAACTATTATTATTGCTGCAATTCTAAATATTCTAAGTTATTTAGTGTTAACTACAAGCTTTTATACCAAGGAGCAACTAAAATCTTATAAAAGTTTACATGCTTTTAAAATATTTAAAGCAGGTTTTGTAACCAAATGTTGTGTTACAAATATTAATAATTATGTTATAATGCTGGGAAATGTAAGTTAAGAAAATTTATTATTTGATCAATGTATAAAAGTTAAGGGCATTTTCAGGTGCAGCACTCACAGCGATTAAATAATCCACAACTTAAAGTATGGATTACTTGCAACATTGATGGAGGTATTGAAACAGCCCACTGTACAAGTATGGCTGGTGCTGTTGAAGCTCGTAGTCATGTAGCTGCTCTACTGTATGCTGCAGAGTAGATACATAGTAGCAGAATGACCACTTCATGTACAGATGTCCAATCATTATGGAATGTACCTAGCATGGCAAGATGTACACAGTGCACCAATAAATTCTATAAATTTTGGCAAAATAGTCTCAAACTCTCAGACAGCAAATGATGAAGTAAAACCATTATCGCGTGAAGAAGTAGTTGATGTTTTAAAACAAATAAAATTGGCAAATAGTTCTTCAGTATTATTTAGAGTTGTTGAACCATTTGCATCTGAACTAGCTAAGCCAGATATACCTTTTAAAAACATTTTTAATGTATAAAGAGGAGTATGAAATACCATATTTGGAGCAATTAATTCAGTTATCTGAACAGTTTGTTCATTTGGAATTATAAGAGGACGACTGTAGAAGAATTTTGGAGGCTACAAATGGCCAAGCTACTTCAAATGAATGGTTTTCGCAAAGAGCTGGTCTTATTACTGCATCCAAATTAAGGCAAGTATGTCGAATATCGATATCAAAACCATCATTGTCTTTAATAAAACAAATATGCTACCCACTAAAATATTCTTTTAAAACCAAAGCAACTGAGTGGGGTATTAAGCATGAAGCAGATGCATTAGCAGCACACAATGTAAACAATTGCAGTGTCATGAGAATCTCTCGCTGGAAATGTAGGATTGTTCTTACAACCAGAACTTATAGAATTTGGGGCATCACCTGACGCACTAGTACATTGAAAGTGTATGTGTATGTATGTATGGATGTGTAGAAGTGAAGTGCGTCTATCAATTGAAGGAAATGACTTTTGAACAACTTTGTCATTTGAAAACACCGTATAATCATACTAAATACAAGTATTTTTTTTTTGTTTTTAGCCACTTTTAATGAAATAAAACAAATCTATTTATGAAAAAGACGTTTCGACTTTTATTAATTCTTAGTCTTTGTCAAGTTTGTATATATAAACAGTAAAGGAACAAGAAATTCTGTTTTTAATATTTTATATGAAAATTTTTTGTAATGAACTCAACTATTTTAAAATTATACCCTTCAAAAAATGTTTTTCTTTTTCTTTATATATATATATATATATATATATATTTGTGTGTATATATATATATATATATATATATATATATATATATATATATATATATCAATAATATATGTCGTAAAAGTATGTGTAGTAGTTTTTCAATATATATAATATTCAAAAATAAAGAAGTTTATTCACTAAAAAATATTTATTTATACAAAAAATTACAAAGGAAAAATTGGAGGGCAAATATTGACCAAAGCACAACATACCATGACAATTTCATCTAAAATGGGCTGCTCTCCACCTGTACTTAACAATTAAACTGGAAGAACTTCGTGAAGTATTATAATTTTATTCTCTGTCATGTCTGCCCTTTTAATAGCATTTAGCCATTTCTCACGTGGTAGGGTTGACAATTTATTAAAAAATTGTCGATGTTGAAAGTTGCGAATTGCCGGAATTCGATAAAAGTTAACACTATCCTAACCCCCACGACTACTGCAATTAACAACGAAACGGAATGCTGACATTTTTAATTTATTTTATAACAAATATATCTAAATATATCCTAGTTTTAACTCTTAATTCAATCACAATCAATTGCTATCTTTACTTTGTGTGCCCTACAGACGCCATATTTTAAATGATTTGACAGCACCATGACAGCACATTGGACTACTCTATAATATAAATGTAATTATGTTTGTATTTGTTTTACATTTAGTTAATTCATTTATTATTACTCTGCCGCATTTATACATTTGTACATATTAAAATATATTGATTGATATTAAGATATATTGATAAAGTATATAAAGTTAAATAAAGTTTTTTTGTATTTTATGGACGTTTTATTCTTTTCCTTAGTAAAAGGGTCCTTAGAAATGAATAAAAATATTTTCAAATTTACCGCGTTTGTCTGGACCAAATATGGACGTATATTGCGGTACTTTGTAAGTCTAGTGACTTTAGGTAGAGCATGTAAAAGTAAATATGAAATAATATAGAGACTCTTTTATTACAGGATCATCGTGAATATCCCTCATTTATAGTTAATCAGATCAAATTTAAATAAAATAATGGCATAGAATGTGCATCACATATTCCAATAAAACACAAATTTTTAAATCAACAAATATATAATATTTATTCAAGCTAGAATTCTGTACACGGTAAATAACGGGTGTTCAGAAACATTCGAAGTCAAAGTAGTCCTTGAAAATATGAAGTCATGTCTGAGATAGATTGATTTTTGACAGACAACAGTTGACATTTAATAATTATTACAAATCAGACACTTAAGTAAAGATATACAGCCGGCGACTGACTGAAGGCGAGCGCTGTAATGTAATGCTCACATCGAGCATTACATTACAAAGTCCGTGACTTGCGTCCAGCGAATGCTCACTTTGAACGCTCGGCTCAAAAGTGCTCCGATATCATCGATCGGTTTTCTCGGTCGTTCAGAAGAAAAGATGTCGGACTTAGAAGTGGCTAGTACTGCCTTCATTTTAATGGGATATTGCTGCTTAATTTTGCTTAAATTGCTGCAAAATTTTCTCTTGAGACCACTCCATTATTATTATTATATAATAATATTATAATAGAACTCGCAATGCACATAGACGTTTGCAGTTTGGCGCAATATCAACTACTAATTAGCATTAACAGATGCGATGACTGTGCTCACGTTGAAGACAAGACGCGACCTGTACTGACTTGTAATGTAACATTCAAAGGGATTCGCCACAAAACCGACAGTCAAGTGGAGCGCGATTTGCTCGACTTGAGCGGTTCTGTTCGGCGCTCGCTTTGGTGACTGATTAGCGAATTCTCGTGTTACATTACATTACAGCGCTCGGCTTCAGTCAGTCGCCGGCTTACGATTTTTTGCTTTCACTAACTGACATCTGCTATCAAAACTGACATGAGCTTTCAAAACTGACTTCTGCTTTCAGCTTGACATCTACATTCAATAACTGACATCTGATTCATTAACACTGATACTTTATAATGCTTTTCTATATGGCTTAAACCTGGGTCTATTGTGGCCTAGTGGTAAAGGCGACAGCCCGGATAGCTGTAGACTTGGGTTCGAGTCCCAAGGTAGACCATATTTTTCAAATAAAAAATTTCGTATGATTTGCTTTGTAATTTGTAGACAGCAATGTTTATATCCCCACTTACTCTGCAATTACATACATTCTAATTTAATATTTGTAAATATTTCATATAAAAAGCCGAAAAACTCCAATAATTTATCAAATGTTATATATATATATATATATATCGTATATATATTTAGTGTTAATAAGAATTAAAAATTTATTTCTTATTTGTTTTATTGGCCGTGTCATAATACTAAAATAATAGACTCTTTCTTGATTTAGCGATCTTTATTGCGACCTTTAATAACGAAACAGACAAAGCATTAAATAAACACATAAAAGAAACTAAAACTTTCCTAAAAAACAACAGCCATTTAATAGCACTACAATCAGATAAATCTAATAAAACAGTAATAATGGAAAAAAAACAATATACACAAAACATGGAAAAACTCCTAAATGACAATAAAACTTATACTAAATTAAAGAATGACCCCACAACAAAATATCAAAAGATGAACAACACACTAATTAAAAAATGGGAAAATAAACAAATCATCTCACGAAAAACAGCTAACAAATTAAGGCCCGGTCTTTCCACCTCTGGTTAAATCTTAAATGGTACCCGTTAACGGTAACTGTAAGATTTGAGTCTTTCCACGTACGATTAACAATAACCACCAGTTAAAGTGCCTCTAACCGGCACTAAAGTTAGTAGGCGAAAATAGTTCCCAATAAATGATAACCGGTACCCGAAAGTACTCGAAGTGTAAGCGAAGACGTCCGAATAAATTATATGACAGACTTTTTGAAATAATATAATGTAAACATAACCAAATTAGACGTTAATATCTTAGATAAAATGGATATTGAAGTAAATTTCGACGTAGAATCCGAAGACAGCGACGAAGAATTAATCCAATATGTAAATAATTTAAGACCTTATGTTGTTCGAGAACGCACAGATGACATGAATAAGTGGAGTGATGCAGAATTTTTAAGTAGATTTCGACTTAGCAAGAATTCTGTTCAGCAAATTTTGCAAAACATAGAACACATGTTAGTGCACAGAACAAACAGGTAAAAGCAATAAATAGAAATTTAA
The DNA here is from genome assembly GCA_935421215.2 of Melolontha melolontha. Taxonomy (NCBI): domain Eukaryota; kingdom Metazoa; phylum Arthropoda; class Insecta; order Coleoptera; family Scarabaeidae; genus Melolontha; species Melolontha melolontha. The sequence goes on along the minus strand of OW285236.1, from coordinate 159,253,148 downwards.
TATTTTTCTTTTCTAAAATTATCATATTATAGAAACAAGGCAGTCACACCATTACAACAGTTACTTTTGGCCCTTCGCTTTTATGCCACAGGAAACTTTTACGTAACTGTTGCAGATTTAGAAGGAATATCTAAAAGCACTTCAGGTAAAATTATACCGAAAGTGACTAGAGCCATAATTTCTTTAAGAGACACCTTTGTAAAATTACCACAAACTCTTGAAGAAGTTAATTTAACACATCAAGATTTTTATAATATTGCAAGGTTTCCACGAGTTCTAGGAGCAATAGATGGTACCCAAATATGAATTCAGTCTCCCGGTAGATAAATTGTGTAATTTGTTATTATATATCTTGTCTATATATATATTTTTTAGGAGGTCAAAATGCAGAAATATTTCGAAATCGAAAAGGGTATTTTTCATTGAATGTACAGGTACTGGGTAATGCTAAATATCTCATAAATGATATTGTTGTTCGTTGGCCAGGATCAGCCCATGATAGCCATATTTTTGATAATAGCAGACTACGTGCTCGTTTTAAAAATCAAGATTTCATAACAAGTATTTTATTAGGTGATAGTGGATATCCATTACGCAACTATATAATGACACCTCTCGGTGGCCCTAGAAATCCTGCTGAACATCTATATAATGAAAGCCAAATTCGAACACGGACAATTATTGAGAGAATTATTGGAATATGGAAGCGAAGGTTTCCAATCCTAACAGTGGGATTACGGTGCAAAATACCTTTAGCACAAGAAATAATATTAGCTACAGCTATTCTACATAATATAGCCAGAAGGCAAAATGAACCAGAAGTTATTGAAAATGATGATAATCAATATAATATTGAAGATGATAATAATCAAAATCCATGTAGAATTAACAATAATGTACAACAGGAACTAATAGCCTATTTTGAAAGATTAGTGTAGCTATATTAGACAAATTTTACATTATGCATTAGCTTTTTCCCTTGTACTAGGTTAATATATTTTATTGAATTAAATTTTTGTTGTTTCATTAATCTACAATACAAGCACTTTCCTACAATATTATTAAATGGAAATACTTTGAAATTAATATTAGTGTGTATTAGTGTAGCTATATTAGACAAATTTTACATTATTCATTAGCTTTTTCCCTTGTACTAGGTTAATATATTTTATTGAATCTAATTTTTGTTGTTTCATTAATCTACAATACAAGCACTTTCCTACAATATTATTAAATGGAAATACTTTGAAATTAATATAAAAAAACACTCAGCTATATAGTGACATTAGAAAATAAAAGCCATGTGATAGGTATATATTTTTATTATATAAATAAAATAATACTAATCTAATTTTCGTCTTAATTCGACTTCTAACATTTTTAACCGAAGTTTATGTTCTTCTTCCTTTCGCTCTGATTCTCGTACAGCTTCTTTAAGACGAACCTCTGCTTCTTTAAGAAGAGCATCTGCTCTTTTTAATTCATATTCCTTAATTTGACTTTCGGTTTTGGCCAAATCGATTTGTATCCCTATTAGAGCCATCTTTTTTTCTGCTAAGGAGCTAATCTTCTCTGTGGTTTCTAATTTTTTTATGCATAGAGAATTGGATTTTTTGGCTTTCAAATTCCATGATTTTGCATTACTTGTGGAAGGAGTTGACGTTAAATCAGTATCATTATTCGAATACTCTGTATATTGAGTCGCACCTTCTGCTTCAGGATCTATCAAACCTACATTGGTGATTAATTCATGTTCTGAAATATTATTTTGCATTAGATCATTATGCCAAAAGGATATAAACTAATAAGTTATATTATAAATGTCATAGCCACGAAGATAAAATGTATTTCATGTTTTCTCTTATAATACCTAATACATGCTCCTATATGTTGAATAGTTTTCCCGTTATGACATTTTATATATCTATAGAAGTATATAGTAGCAGTTTTATTGGAAATTTACCTGTATCAATGAATAAAGAATCACAATCACCTTTACTTTCTAAACCATCTACTTGGGTATATATTATGGAATATAGCTGTTCTTCTGGACCAGTGAAGTTAACTGGAAGTGGAGGACCTCCACCAGTTATGTACAATTCCTTCTTTTCATCACTTCTCTTCTTTTTTAAATTTCTCTTAATGTTTTCATATTTGAGTCGAAGTACTTTTGCACATCTGGGATTTACACCTAATTATTATATCAAAGATAATACCAAAGCTTTCAAATTTTAAATTATTCCATACTAACCTGAATTTGCATTAAATTTATGAGTTATAGCCTTCCATGCTTCTTCTTTTTCTTTCCAACTTACTGCGTTGCTTTCTTTGTTTTCTATAATATTTGTTTTTTCTATCACCAGTGAAATTAACTGTGCTACTTCGGCTATGCTAAAATTGATGCTCCTTTCTCTTTTTTTAATATTTGGATCCATTATGGTATAGAATTTAAACAACAACTACAACGGAAGAGTACGGGTGCTAACGCGCTTAAAACTGTATAGGTTATATTGAAAACCGATTGTATTGCCGGAAGTTATTGTATCGTCGTCCTTCTTCGAAACACTCTCTATCTTTTTCTAAGAACATTGCCAACACAAATAAATTTGACGCTTCTCCCGATTTACAAACCAATGGTTAAAATACATTGGAAATACCCATTTTCGTTAACCGTCAGATTTTTTATTTAACCAATGGTTACTTAATCAGAACTTTAACCAGAGGTGAAAAGACCGGGCCTAAAGATACATAATGCACTACCACCCAAAATATATGGCTTACCAAAACTACATAAAAATAATAGCCCATTAAGACCGATCGTATCTTGCATTCAAACCCCGTTTTATGAACTATGAAAATATCTACCAAAAACACTAACCAATGTCATAGGTCAAAATAAATATTATATTAAAAATACTTTCGAATTCAAACAATACATCGATAAAATCAAAACAAATAACAACGAAAAACTTGTTTCCTTGGATGTAGAATCAATGTACACCAATATACCTTTAACACTAGCAAAAAAAGTAATTACAGAAAAATGGGACTCCATCACCAAATTCACAGACTTACCATTAATAGATTTCCTTGAAGCAATAGAATTAACTTTAACTTCCACATACTTTCAATTCGACAATAAATATTTTAAACAAATTGAAGGACTAGCAATGGGAGCACCTATATCGAGCGTAGTAGCCCAATTAGTATTAGAACACATCGAAGAAAATGTTATTAAATCTCTGAAAATCAAACCAACTTTTTTCAAAAGATATGTCGATGACTGCATAATGATGTTACCAGAAAAGGAAATAGGCAATGTACAAAATAGTTTCAATAACTTCCATCCAAATTTAAACTTTACCATTGAAATAGAAAAAAACAACTCCATAAACTACTTAGACTTAACACTAATAAAAGCAAACAACAACATACAAACAAAATGGTACACTAAACCTATCACATCCAGCAGATACGTAAACTTTTATTCAAACCAACCCCTATCCCACAAAAAAAATGTTGTAACAGCGTTAGTGGACAGGGCTTTAAATCTCACCAATCCAGCTTTCAGACCAACAGTGCTTAATAAAGTAAAAACAATTTTAACAGAAAACAATTATCCACCACAATTTATACAAAACATTATAAAACACAGACTTAATAAAATATATAACAAAAATAAGTGCCAAAATAAAAATAAAACAACCAGTGAACTAACATATATCCCTACACACTATATAACAAAAACTAAACAATATATTTAAACCATTTAATTTTAAAATAGCACATCAAAGCGGAAAAAACCTAAAATTCCTACATACAAAACTAAAAGAATCAACACCAACACTTAAACAATCACATACAATATATAATATACCCTGCAAAGACTGTGACAAAGTATACATAGGCCAAACAAAACAGTTACTACAGGAAAGATTAAAAGGACACAAATACGCAAAAAATCAGACAGCTTTAAGAAAACACCAGATAACATTAAAACATAATTTTGATTTTGAAAACACAAAAATAATTACTAAGCAAAAAAATACAAAGGCCAGGGAGGTCTTGGAAATGATTCATATATTCAAAAACAACAAAATAATCAACGATCGTAACGAGATTGATGGACTTTCTAAACTTTATTATCCGCTCATTAAACAATAGAAGACAACCCCAACCACACAAATTTTTTTTTTGTTCCCTTTGTAAATATGCTGTATTTTTCCCAAACACATGTTCTGACCAAACTAATTTTAAAAACGAAACAAACAATTTCATTTCTGCACAAGACATTTAGTTACACGAAATATTCCAAGAAAGGCAGTCGACCTTATAAAAGGTTCGACATGCCTGGCCATACATGTTACACAAAAAATGCGTTTTGACACGAAATAAATTGGTGAGTTTTGTATCCTTTAATTTCCTTAGTTTAATTTCATTATTTTAATTTTAATTCATTCATACAAATGTAAACTTTATTATCAAGTTACTAGTTATTATGCTGAGAATTTCAATAGTCTAAAACATTTTGTAACACTGCTAAAGGAGGATGCTAGAAGTATTGGTGAGTGCAAGGAGCTCACACAAATCCCAAATTTAAAAAATCAGTTGTACTTTCTTCACGAACACTTTGGAAAATTGCCAAAACTAATCACCTTATTTCTTACCTTTTTGTATTCATTTTTTAGTTCTAATTACTTGAAAAAGACTTATTAAAAAAGTCGAAACGTCGTATTAAAAAAAAAAATTGGAATTCATTAAAGGTCGCTAAACCAAGAAAGAGTCTATTATTTTAAATTTATGTATATGTATATGAAAATAATTATATATATATCATTTGATAAATTCTTGGATTTTTCGGCTTTTATAAGAAATATTTATAAATATTATCAAATTAGTATGTAATTGTGAAGCAAATGTGAATGTAAACATTGCTGTCTCTGCCACTTTTGCAGAGTGGGCGAGGCACTCTGCAAAAGCGGGCAGATATAGCGATCTGGAATATTCTAGAATAAACATTTTGAAACGGCTTCAAAGTTCATGAAACTTTCTAGAACATGTAGACTAGTTCGTTTCTGTAGCTTGTAGAACTTTCTAGAAAGATATAAAACAGTCTCCAAGCACAGAATATTCCAGAAAAGTATGGAACCTTCGCGTGAAGTTTATAAAACTTTCTAGTAGATGCTACGCGTGTATTTCCTAATTATCTTAAAACCTTAACGATTTACCTACTTACCACACACGAATGTCCCGGAGATCTTAAGTTGAGACGCTAGCTAGTTTAGAGGCGAGCAAGGGATAGATTCTTTTTTAAAAATAGGTGTCACCGTGTTTATAGTCCCGATCTGGACAGCTAACACAGAAGCTGCCGAAGGTAAGCTAAATAAATCCGAAGAGATTAAGCGAAAAAGAACCAAATAAAAATAAAAATTCGGAAATAGTTAATTCGTATTTTGGAAAAAAAGCAGCAGAAAAAATATAATAATATAAAAGGCAACAAACTTGCTTAAAATCAAAAGAAAAGTTAACAAAATACAGTTAAAAGTTAAGTTATGAAAATTGACAATGTGATATGAATCACCTGGTATACTAAATCATTAAATTATTGAAAAATATTACATAAGAAAAGAAAATTACCTGCGTTTAAACTGAATAAATTTGGAAAACCCAAAACAGATAAATTAAATTATTCAGAAAAATACACCAATATTATAATGTATAATTAATTAATCGTTAATAAAAAATAAAAAAAAACAATAAAAAACACAATGTTGTAAAACTCTAAATAAATATACTATGTCAGTAAATATGAACACCAAAAGAAAAGAACCAACCTTAAAAAGGGAAACGGTCTTGCCTAATCAACAAAATGGAAGACACAGGAGGTCGATAAAATTTAAATCCGCTATATAAGCAACTAAGGGTAATCGGTACTCCAAAAGCAACCCATTTCTACTCTAATTATAATTAATTATCATTCCATAATTCCGGGTAACCGCTGTAAATAATGGCACACTAATTATCAACCATACAAATCTTTACCTTATCGGAACACGTGTTGACTTCGTTGACAAACCAAGCGAGAACTTAAAATCCAAAATTGAACTAATCCCACGATACGTAGATTCTCAAAATAGTCGAACGTTAGAGCTGACATTCAAAAATGAGTGGTATATAAAATGTAATATACAGTTAGACAACAATAAAAATGCACTAATTTAAAGAATAAGAATAAGAATCATTAATAAAAGAAATATTCATTAATCCAATATCCTTAATTAAATTGACTTCCTCAAAAATTCTATATGGGAAAATAGCTCGAACTAGGCCTAATTAAAAATACTATCCAAAAAATAATTAAAATATACAGAAATTATATTTATCTATCTATCTATATATATATATATATATATATATATATATATATATATATATATATAATACGTTATATATATAACGTTAAGATGGCATAAGTGTGACCATCGTCGACCGAGGTAGCCACTAAGAGTGTTCCCTTAGTTGCGATGAGCAACCCCGTACAGGGTGCGCTTCGCCTGTCTGCGCCTTGCCTCGTTGGGGCGGGGGTCAGACCGTCGAAGTACTGCACGGAATTGTAAAGAAGTTGTCGGGAAAGGGTTGGCGGCCCTACGCAACGGCTGGTTATCCGACCTCTCTAAATTCATGCGACCGATCACTAAACACACGCACGAACGCACCGACATACAAAACCCTACACTTACGCTCTCACACAAAACCACACACCCATAGAGAGACGCAAGCTGCCAGCAGCAACCAACACACAAGTTCATACCCAGAAGGAGACACAAATTGCTAGCAGCGAACAACACATATTTTCACACCTTGTTATCTATTTTTTGGAATACTAAGGCATGATTTATTATTACTACTAGAATGTGTCTTTGAATAATTTAAACCATAGCAACTTAATTACTTGACATTTATATCCTGTCATTCATATTTTGTATTCTCTTGAAAAAGGCGTATACAGCCGAAACATGTAGAGTTTTTTAAATACATATATTTTGAAGTAATATACAGACCTTTAATCGCCTACTGATTAGGTTTACCATATATATATATATATATATATATATATATATATATATATATATATATTGTTAAAAGCCTATAGAGGTATAATATCCTATATAGCTTATATTAATTGATAATAAATATTAATATTTTTAAAATAAATAATTTTATTCGAAAATTCCAAGCAAGCGGTTAACAATGTGTTCAATAGAGGGCGTATAGTTTTATCACACAGCTGATATCGGTGATATGGTAGCTTGTAAAGAAAATAATATAAACAAATTATACTTAGCTTTGGTAGGCCTCTTTTAAAGTGCTAAACTTATCTTGGAATACATTGTGGGTGCCTTTGTTAATATGCCGACTAGCTCATTGGTCAAGATAATACGTTTTATATGGGTGCGGATTCAGTATTTGGTGAAAATAACGGTTTTATAAACAAGTAAATTCCGGTGTAAAACTCTGAATGTAATGACGAGAATAAAACAAGCAAGTGAATGTTCAATATCACAAGTTTAATCTGTTACTCCAAGAATTAAGGTAAGTTATATAACAATTTACATAACATAAAAATATGAAGAGTCACGTGATTTGATAAAAATATAAAGTAAGGTTAAAATCAATAACAAATTGTTGTGACTAAAGTAATTATTTTCTATATAACTAAAATTCAAATTTAGAAAGAACTGTAATTTTCTGTTATACTGTATTTAGATAAATAGGTAATATTTCTAAGAAATTTAATTGAAATATGAACGATTAGTTTGACTTATTAAAAATAACAATTTTATGTTTTTAGAGATAAATAAATATGTATACTCAAAATTACGTCGCTGGTGTTTTCTGGATCGTGGAAGTACAATAGGAGACTGGAAAGGCAGGTGTGTGAGCTCAGGTATCGATGAAAAGCTTGTAAAAATTTCTAAATTTGGCTTGGCGTCGTTTTGGAAATTGATGTTTTCGTTTCCTGCATTCAGCTTGTTAAGGATGCGGGAATACTTGTAAAAATTATATTTGATGGATCAGGAGCTTATAGGAAGTCTTTTTGGTGAGGTTTTTCTTTTTAATTTTGATTTTTAAACACTTAATTTCTTCAAAAACTTTTAATACACAGCCACGCGTTCTACCATTTTTTAAATTCTCAAGCTAACTCTTTTTTGTTTTTCCTCAATCTCTAGGCGTCTTATTTGAATGTTAGTTTACATCTATTTAATCTCGTCAATTTATTAAATCAATTTAAATAAATTACAAATGCTAATCGTTTTATCATTTCGCATAAATTATTCTATGAATTTTACAATAAATATAAATGTGTTTTTAATGTTTAAATCATTGCTAAAATGCCTGTTTACATGTGGGATAATTCCCGCTTCATTTAATTCAAAATTACGTACAGTTCTGTTCATAATTGATGACATATTATTCCAACCAATTAAGTTAAATATCTTCGGTAGAATAAAAAAATAAAAGAAAATGACTAAGGTGAATGAAAACATGAAATTCAAAAGAAATAAGAAACAAATTTGATAAATTAAAAACTCGGTATTAACTTTATTGATATGGCATGAGAAAATTGCAGTTATAACTATTACTAACTCTTAATATAAACAATTTTAAACTTAACACAGTATTTCTGTTCTAGGACTCTCCAGTACCTAGGTATGCCCTATCACAAATTCCCCATTATAAAAGAAGGCTGCTCTGTGGCAGACAAGAAGACTTCTTTTATTGTACCAAAAGAGGTCCTAAGAATCAATAAATTCAAACTTCTAACAAAAACAAATGATGAATTCTTTATACACATTAAGTTGCGGATGCAAATTTAAATTTTATTTATTATAAATGTATATGCTTTTTTTTTTTTTTTCAAGTATTTTTCTTTTGGTTAAGTGGTTTTTGTTTAACTGTTGTCATAGATACTAAGTTAGTTTTGTTGTAAATATTATCTTCTATCTTTCCTTTCAGCTTTATAACTGCTGTATAAATATTAATTTTATTTGTGTCTTTTTAAATCGTATTTGTATATAAGTTCTCTTTTCGTTATATATATTTTTTTTTAACTGGTAACTATATTATTCATATATATCATAGTGTTAGTTGTTTTTTTTTTAATAGGTTTTAATTCCTTTAGACATACATTTTGTAATGTTTAGTTTATATTTGTTTTGTAAGATGGTCTGGACCATAACATAACTGAATTACTGAGCTGTTGGAATTTAAGACTTGTTATATATTCTGTTGATCATTTGTATACAATCTTCTGTTTGATAAAGTTGTTTTGTTTATGTTTTTGGTATTAATATATCATGTTGTGGGTACATGCTTAATATTCTATATATATTCCTTGTTATTCTTAATCTTTGTTTATAATTTATATATTAGTAAAAGTTCTAGTTTGCATAATAAATAATTCTTTCCTTTTAAATACTTATCAATCCAATTCAATTCCGACTCTTATCTTACTAAAATACCATTCCTTATAATATTTAAATTCCCTATATTAAGACACTTGTCTATATTTAAATATATTCATAATAATAATAATTCATTCATTTATTTATATACTTTATATCCCCATATCATATATTCTATCCTTTTACCTTTATATCTACCTTTTCTTTTCAAATAACTTATCATCATACCTTTATTTATACTTGTCATACTGTATTTTTATAATATACTCCATTTAAGACTTTCATTATTATAAGCTTTAGCATGTTTATTAGTGTTTTATTTCCCCATAAATTAGTTTTATATTTGTAACCAATACATGTAAAATAATTGTTTTTATTAAGTTTATCTTTACCATATATATATATATCATATTGCTTTTGTCTCAGAATATTTTTCTTTCAGTGATTGTTTATTAGTCCTTAAGCTTACAAGCTCTAATTATGTTAAATTTTCCTTTTTATTGTAATTAAAGTTCGCCTGTTTTTGTGTGTAGATATATTTGTATATGAATTTTCTGTTAGTCTTATATTGTCTTATTTTTTTTCGAACTGTAAACTACCCCTTTTTGTCTCTCAAGTGTAACTGTATATTATATTATAACTATATTGAAATTATTAATATTGTTTTGTTAGTATTAAATTTATATGTGTTTAGTTTTTATTTAAATTAGTTTCTATACTGTATAATCTTGTAGCATTGATATGTGATATCTCCCCTTTATATAATCGGTGTTTGGCTCGATTAGTTCATATGTATTATAGCCTAATTTCTGATTGATTATGAAAGGTCCTTGATAGGCCTTCAATAGCTTACCCATGATTTTCAGTTTTGCATTAGACACTCTTAAGCTTTTAACTATAACTCGATCACCTAATTCATACGTTTTGTATTTCTTGCTATTATCATTCTGTTTCTTTTCCCATTTACTTTTTCGTTTTATCAATTTTTGTCTGACCTCTTCTGTACGTTCCGATAAATTTATTAACTCTGGCTCTACCCATGGTCTATGTGGTGCTTCTCCTGTAAAAATTGTTATTGGGCAGTGATTATGTACTGTGCTGGGGGTGTTGTTCAAAATAAATTCTATTTGTGTAAGATGTCTAGCCCAACGATTATGATTTTCATCTAGTAAAATTCTGAGATATTTTAATGTTTCACGTATGTACCTTTCAGTGGGATTACCTTGTGGATGGCGTATCGATGTGTAATAGGTTTTTATATTTCTTGTATGTAAAAATTCCTTATACCTGTCGTTCGTAAAATAGGTCGCATGATCTGAGAGTATTGCTTGTGGAGTACCATATTGGATGAAGTAATCTGTGAGTGCTTGTAGTACCGTATCAGTATTGCACTTTGTTGTTGGTATTAACTTGATATATTTTGAAAAAATGTCACATATTACTAGAATGTTCTTGTAACCTTTAGTGCTTTGGATGAGATTTGACAGGAAATCTATTGATATTAGTTCTAATTTATCATATGCAATAATATTACTACTCCAGTTTGAGTTTGTTCGATTTTTGTCTTTTGCGAATAAACATGTTTGACATCGTTTTGTCACGCTTTTGATAATTCTCTCATCGTTTGTGCAAAAATACGCTTCTCTAAACACGAGCCAACATTTTCTCGCTCCAATATGTGTGTAATTATAATGTAGATAATTTGCTATCTCTCTGGTGTGTTCCTCATTTATAACATACAATTCATTATCACCTATGTTCTTAATTATGATACCATTTCTAATAAACATACCTTTAAATTGTCTTCCCTCACTGATAATCTTTCGTAAAGGGTCAAATTCTTGTGTTAATTGTGTTTGTTTTACCCTATCCAATGAAAATAAACCTTCCTTTTGTAACATTACCAGATTTATGCATATACTTTGCTTCTTCATTTCTCCATCTTTTCTTGTTAATACATCTGCTGTTATCATTTCTTTCCCAGGCTTGTACTTAATTTTGAAATCAAATTGTTGTATTAACAAGGTCCACCGATAGATACGACTATTATTTAATTTAGAGTTCATGATGTTTACGAGCGTTTTATGATCGGTTTCTAGTATGAATGCTTTACCAATTAAATAATATCTGAGCTTTGTTATTGCATAAACTATTGCTAGCATTTCTTTTTCGGAGATTGTATATCGTATTTCGCAAGCATTCAAAGTTCGGGATATAAAATGTATAGGAATCTCCGTATCTCCTCTAAGTTGAACTAGTTCAGCAGCAATGGTCTGGTGCGAAGCATCTGTTCTCACAATAAAAGGCAAAGAAAAATCTGGATGATGTAATTTCAAGTTCTCAATAAAGTTCTCTTTAAGTTCTGTAAAACATTTTTCACACTTTGAAGTCAAATTCCATTTCGTATTTTTCTTTAGTAATTGTAATAGTGGTAAAGTTTTCTCGCTATAGTTAGTAATAAATTTACGATAGTAATTCAAAACTCCCAAAAATCCTCGTAATGTCCTTAAGTTCTTCGGGCGAGTGAAGTTTTTAATTTCATCCAGTCGAGTATGGTCTAGGAAGATATTGTCTTTATTTATGATATAGCCTAAATAATCGATTTCTGTTTTGAAAAATTGACATTTACTTAAATTTAATTTTAAACCTTCAGTACATAAAGTGGTTAATATTATTTTTAAATGTTCTAGATGTTGATCTAAAGTTTCGGAAAAGATTATTATGTCATCCAAATAATGAAGTGCGAAATTATCGTATTTATCTAAAATGCGGTGTAAAAATCTAATCAGAGCTGCGGGTGAAGTTTTTAATCCAAACGGACAGACTCTAAATTGGTAAACTATTCCATTTATTAAAAATCCACAGTATTTCCTAGAATTGGGTTCCAAATTTATCAGCCAAAATGCGTTTTTTAAATCTAATTTGCTGTAATAGTTTTTGTTACCACATTTCGTTAATAGTATATCTATGTTTTGAGGCATTTCGTATTCCGGTTTGATACGTTTGTTTAGTGATCTCGCATCTAAACATATTCTTAACGTTAAATCTTTTTTTTGTACAATAACTATGGGATTGATGAAATATGTATTAGATTTTTCGATAATACCAGATTCTTCTAATCTGTTAAGCTCTATATTAACTTTTTCCTGATAATGGTATGGTATGGGGTAATTCCTGCTCGATAATGGGTTGTCATTGTCTATTCTTATTACATGTTGATAGTTACGGGCGAATACTACTACATCATTTATTAATGTTAAGTTGTCAAATAAAATTTTTATTAATTTTGGTGGGATCAAATGATATGGTATATTTTGTTGTTTAATTATCTCCTCTATATCTTCTAACTTATTTACTGTTCTGAGGGTATTTAAATCCTTTCTAACATCCATTTCTTCTACATTCTGCATTCCTATTCCATCTTCTTTTTCTTCCAATCCGTATATATTATCATCACTATTCCATTTAATATTTATTCCTTCTTCTTTATTACTCCATTCATTTTCATTACTACTTATATCCAATCTTTCTTGTAAAATATTATTAATCTTCTTTTGTAAATGTTTATCTTTAAAATTATTATATTCATATACTTCTTCCTCAGATAACTGTTTCTCCATCATTATTTCTATTTCATCTATCTTTATTATTTTTCTTTTGAAATCCAATATCATTTTCAAATCTTTAATGTTATCTATCCCGATTATGCAATCGTATTGCAGTTTTCCTATTATGTAGCATTGTATGACAAATTCCTTGTCTTTCACCGTCATTTCCGTACATATTCTTTTTTGAATCTTCCCCATTCTTTTCCCATTAGCGGCTATTAAATCAGTTCCCTTAGTCCGTATTATTTTCTTCTCATAGTCATCGATTAAGATTGCCTTTTTCTCTTCTAATAACGTTATTTCGGCCCCAGTATCTATTAAACAGCTTAGTTCTATGTTCGTGAATTTAATTTTAATTATAGGTAGAGTGTGCGTGTCTATATCATGGGTTCCAGTTTCTTCTATGTGTATGAACTCTTCAAGGGGTTGGTAAAAAGTTATATTATTTAATTTTGAGGGGTAGTTACAGTTGCGTTTAATTAATGTTTTTGAGTCGAGGTGCTTGGTGTCGGGTTGGAATACAGATCTATTTCCGAAATTGACGTTTTTTTTTGTACAACCTCCGATTCTTCTCTAGAGGGCGATGGTGACAATGGTCTCCTGCAGTAGTTATTAACACGTCCTCTATTTCGGTATCTGTAATTATTCATTCCTCTTCTTACCGGCTGGTTATTATACTGGTTGTAATTATTTGTGCGGTTAGCATCACATGAACGCGCATTATTGTTATAATTATTACTAGGGTGTGGATTAATCGAAACATTAGGTCTATTATTATAATTATTAAAAGGATTTGTAGAGTGGTTACTATAATTTTGATGATTGTTATAATTTGGAGGAGGGCTTGCTTGATTGTTATTATAATTCGTGTTGTTATGATTAGTTGCTTGATTCGCCTGAGGATAATTGTTATTTGACCTGTTGTTATTATACGAAATTGTTTCTTGTAATTGATTAGGTCGATTATTTTGAGAATAATATTGTCTAGATGATTGATTATGTGTATTATTATAATTGTTATTACTCGGTCGATTATTAGATGTATTATATGGACTGTTGTTTGCATTCCGTTGCGCTGGTAAGAATGAACCACGATTACCCTCTGCGAAGTCATCTAATCTTCGTAAAATTTCTATTAACGAGTCCATATCATTGACACGTTGACAAATAATGGCTTGAGTATCCGAATAAATGAAGTGATTAAGTAACTGTCGTGCTATGGTTGATTCCTCCATATCGGCTATATGTTTACAAAGATTGTAAATTCTCGAAGCATATATTTCCCTAGTTATTGAGCCCATTCGATATTTACCGGTCAAAAGTCTAATTTTTGCACGATTTTGTTGCGTTTCATCCCAGTAATTCCTTTTAAATAGCGACACGAATTTCTCTACGTCCTCGCAGTGATCTTCTATGCGTAAGAACCACTCCTGAGCACTATCTTTAAGTGTAACTCTTATTATATCCATCTTTTGTTTATTGTCCGGAATGTCGATTAAGTAACGCAGGAGTCCATTCAAATAAAGCATGGGATGTACATGCGTAATATCCCCGTCGAAATGAGTAAGGTTTTCTATTTTAATGGTTGGACCTCCTGTGTTTATACAATTAACAGACGCAGTATATCTTTTAATCTTCGTTTCTATTATTCTCAATTCGGATTCGTAGGAATTTTTATTAATATCTTGGTTCGTTCTGATAGTGTCAAGATTATCTTTCACTTGGTTAATCTCCTGTTCGTAATATGTCCTGTGTTCCCCCATCTGAGTGTTAAAACTATCTGTTAAATGTTGTTTCAAATTTAACGAAGATATCTCATTACTTAAATTAAAATCTGTTAATTTATTGTTAAATTTCGTGTGTGCTTCGTTACAGGACTTTGTCAATTCAGTTTTTGTTTCCGTGTTTGCGGTTATTATTTTATTATTTGTGATTTCGTAGATTTCCCGTGAAGTATTCTCCAATTGTTTGGCCCAATGTTGGTTATGCACATTTAGAGTTTCGTCCATTTTCAGCAAGCATTTTATCTCGCTTTCTTCAAGAGTTTGGTGAATTATTTCTTCGATCTTCTTTTGGCTTTCTTTCAAACCTTTTATGTCTTCTTTTATTTCTTTTTTATCCTGTTTGAGCTGTTCTAATTTGCTATTAATGTTAGCTTCTATTACACTGATATTTGTTTCTAATCTTGTGTTATTGTCGGTAATAAATTGTTTAAAATTTTCATTATTTATTTCTAATTTTTGATTTAAATTAGTTTCTAACTGACTTATATTTTTATTATTAGCATCTAGTTTTTCATTATTTTCTGCTACAAATTGTTTAAAATTTTCATTATTTTCTGCTACAAATTGATTGAACTTAGCTTCTTGTTTAACGTTGTTGTCCGTCATGGTTTGTTGCATATTCATCATTAATGCAGCTAAAGAATTAAGATTTATACTCGTTTCTTCTTTCGGTGTGTCGGGTTGTTCAGTAATTGTGGAAGCGTCGCCCTGATCAGCTTGGTCCTCTCTATCTGCAAGGTTTTCCCTTGACTTGCTTCTTGTTCTTTTGTCCATTTTATTGTTAGGATTGTAAATATGTATATTATAGTGCTTTTGTTATGTGTTAAATTAGTTTTATGTATATTAATTGCTTCTTGTTAAATTATATTTGTCTTATCCCCTTTTTTATTTAATTATTCCAGTGTTTATATTTTAATATTAGCGTTTTAAGGGTATATTAATTGTGAGTAAATAAATTGTTGTTTTACAAAATTATGTTTGTTTTGATTCTTTTAATCTTTAGTATTTAAATGTTAATTACAAGAGCAATTACTCTGTATAAAAATAAACTTACAAATCCCTTCTCCTAAGCATATGTGCAGGCCCTAGTGCATAAAAGTCCACGAACAAAAATACAGGTTCACAAACAATCAACTTTGTAAATCTTAACAATAAATTATTCTAAATACAGTTCTTTCCAATTTGATTTTTCGCAAGTTATTATAAGGTTATTTTCTACCAAACACGTCTAATTACGGCCTTCACGTTGTGGCGCCAATTGTTAAAAGCCTATAGAGGTATAATATCCTATATAGCTTATATTAATTGATAATAAATATTAATATTTTTAAAATAAATAATTTTATTCAAAAATTCCAAGCAAGCGGTTAACAATGTGTTCAATAGAGGGCGTATAGTTTTATCACACAGCTGATATCGGTGATATGGTAGCTTGTAAAGAAAATAATATAAACAAATTATACTTAGCTTTGGTAGGCCTCTTTTAGTGCTAAACTTATCTTGGAATACATTGTGGGTGCCTTTGTTAATATGCCGACTAGCTCATTGGTCAAGATAATACGTTTTATATGGGTGCGGATTCAGTATTTGGTGAAAATAACGGTTTTATAAACAAGTAAATTCCGGTGTAAAACTCTGAATGTAATGACGAGAATAAAACAAGCAAGTGAATGTTCAATATCACAAGTTTAATCTGTTACTCCAAGAATTAAGGTAAGTTATATAACAATTTACATAACATAAAAATATGAAGAGTCACGTGATTTGATAAAAATATAAAGTAAGGTTAAAATCAATAACAAATTGTTGTGACTAAAGTAATTATTTTCTATATAACTAAAATTCAAATTTAGAAAGAACTGTAATTTTCTGTTATACTGTATTTAGATAAATAGGTAATATTTCTAAGAAATTTAATTGAAATATGAACGATTAGTTTGACTTATTAAAAATAACAATTTTATGTTTTTAGAGATAAATAAATATGTATACTCAAAATTACGTCGCTGGTGTTTTCTGGATCGTGGAAGTACAATAGGAGACTGGAAAGGCAGGTGTGTGAGCTCAGGTATCGATGAAAAGCTTGTAAAAATTTCTAAATTTGGCTTGGCGTCGTTTTGGAAATTGATGTTTTCGTTTCCTGCATTCAGCTTGTTAAGGATGCGGGAATACTTGTAAAAATTATATTTGATGGATCAGGAGCTTATAGGAAGTCTTTTTGGTGAGGTTTTTCTTTTTAATTTTGATTTTTAAACACTTAATTTCTTCAAAAACTTTTAATACACAGCCACGCGTTCTACCATTTTTTAAATTCTCAAGCTAACTCTTTTTTGTTTTTCCTCAATCTCTAGGCGTCTTATTTGAATGTTAGTTTACATCTATTTAATCTCGTCAATTTATTAAATCAATTTAAATAAATTACAAATGCTAATCGTTTTATCATTTCGCATAAATTATTCTATGAATTTTACAATAAATATAAATGTGTTTTTAATGTTTAAATCATTGCTAAAATGCCTGTTTACATGTGGGATAATTCCCGCTTCATTTAATTCAAAATTACGTACAGTTCTGTTCATAATTGATGACATATTATTCCAATCAATTAAGTTAAATATCTTCGGTAGAATAAAAAAATAAAAGAAAATGACTAAGGTGAATGAAAACATGAAATTCAAAAGAAATACGAAACAAATTTGATAAATTAAAAACTCGGTATTAACTTTATTGATATGGCATGAGAAAATTGCAGTTATAACTATTACTAACTCTTAATATAAACAATTTTAAACTTAACACAGTATTTCTGTTCTAGGACTCTCCAGTACCTAGGTATGCCCTATCACAATATATATATATATATATATATATATATATATATATATATATATATATCGAACTATCCAAGAGAAAATAACAAAGTGAACTAAAAATTAAGGAAGGAAAAACCAACTCGTAACACAGTTTCTGCTGCAACGTATAATTATGCAGTTACCGACCGAACGCATATTTTGATAGACTTCTTTTATTTAATGAAAAATGAAGAAAAACTTTGATATCGACTTCCGAGCTCAAGTACTTTGGCTCTAAGTTGTCATTAATAAGATCAATAATTCTATTAAATTTTAAATATCTACCCCAATTAATTCAATAAATTTTCTTTTTCTTTTAATTTCAATTTAAAGCATAAGATAAAAAAATAATATGTACTTGAGCAATTTTTGTCAAGAATGTTCAATCGACACTTATTGTTAATACATATATGTAAGTATACACAGATTAATCTAGCGTTAAGGTGTATTTATTACAATTCGATTCTATTATTATTACTACATCACGTTGAATATACATACTTTTATTAGGAGTTGTATCTGGTGGACGTTATACGTTAGTGTATGGTCTTGTATAAACATGAAGTAGTGTAAAGTGGAAATCACTTTAGTATGTAATACTTTAGAAATAAACATGTCTACAGGGATGCATCCTTATATACACGTATACAGTTGAAATATATAAGAAGAGGGTATTGTCATTCTAAAGATTACTTTCTCTTTGAATTTAAAGTTTTTATATGTATATATTTATGTTTCGAAAATTCGAAAGAAAGATTTGTCATTTTCTTTTGGATTAACAAAACGGTTTCTCAATATCAAACAAGCCCTGTACAAAACAAAATCCACTAAGAACCGGATAAGGTACTTTGTAAACTTTTTCAAATACATATATTTCATATATTATAGGTCGATATCTATTACATTATTAACAATTTGAAATCTGAATATATTGATACGATGAGAACACGACACTTCTATTAAAATTTTTGTTGCGACATTGACATAGATTAATTTTACATGGCCTGAACTGTAAGCTATTAACTTCGCTATGCATTACTTTGAAGTTTCATCACAGAAATTTATTTTATTAATCCACTACAGGAACGTTGGACGGTATTTGGTTATTGTTTGTACTGTTTCGTTGGATTGATTTACTAGACCAAGCAAATGTTATTTTTCATGTCTAATCTGACATTTTGTTATTTTATTCACCCACGCTTTACTGAACAACTTTCTACATATCGCGTACATTGTATTTCAAATTGTATATTGTATAGTCATTTATTTTTTATGTTGCAAGCGTTTAGATATTTTCATATTGTTCTGAAAAAAAGTTTTTTTTTAGATGTGAATTCAATGTAAATACATAATTTAGTTTGAGTCAATTATAGACGTCTTTCACATTAACAAATTAGATTAGCAAAATTATATAAGCCTACTAATATTCACCTACATTTTTATGTAAGAATTTTCCAAAAAAGTTTAATGAAGAAATGAGAATTTGCTATAGTTGAATTAAGCAAAGTCATTACCATATTTACTGCACACGTCTTTTACCTTTCAAAATATTGTAATTTTCTAAGAATTTGCTATTACTGTGGTCGTCACTTATCATTAACCTTTCAGTTTTGTAAGAAGAGTAAAATTAGCCTATTGCCTGTAATATTTGGAGTTTACACAATTAGTTTAAACAACAATACATAAAAATAATATACTAATCCTAGCGCATTATATCAACCTTTTCATACTATTGATAACCTTTTTAATGTTCTTACACAATACATAAGAAATGGTGGTGGTTATAATAAATTGCACCACATGTCAGGTATAGAGGCAAAACATTCAATTGAATTACGTTTGCTCATGTCAACAACTAAAGTATGTAAATTAGCCGACTAAAATGAATGGTTATAAAACATGCATAGGTATGTACGCTTCCAGCGTAGCAGTGTTCTGACTTCATTTTATTTTATGCCTGAATTAAAATTTATATCGGTCCAGCGCTACGATTTTATCAAGATACAAATACATTATCATTAACTATTTATTGTCATTACTATAGCGTAAAGATATTAACAATTCAATCGTTTATGGGACAAATCTTTATTTTAGATATTGAATTTTCGAGTTTTTGTTATTCAATGACACGATTAAACAGTAAAAGGATTGGATGAAATTACTTTATTGTCAAACGCATGTTGCGAAACACAAAGGCTTCTTATTGCCTTAAAAATACAAAGATGATACATTTATCAAAATGTTCAAATTTTAGGAGTGTAAAGTAGACTTCATTTCAAGTAACAAAAACGCAAAACTTGTATATCCATTTTTGTTTGCTTCAAAGTTACAGATCTATGAACGTGATTGTCAGATCATGAAAAAAAAATGTAATCCTAAAGTCAATGCGAACTGATTTTATTTAAAAAAAAGTTATACGATTCAATAACAGGCCTGTGGTTGTTAACGTCGCATAATAAAGTCCTAAAGTATTCTAAAATAAATAAACACGTGTCGTAGTGCATACAGTAATTTCTTGGAGATCTAAAAAAAAAGAGTAATGGAAATTTATTTATGATAAAGAAGGTTCTTACTTATTTCGTAATTGCTGAACCATGAATATCATACAATAAACAAATGTTCAGATGACTGTTAACATTGCATTTTTTAATAAAGGATTACATTAGGTTTCAGGTCATACAACAGCTTATTAGTGAGTGGACACGTTTTCTTTATTCAAAATGCCTTACCGATTTTCTTCTCAAGAGTATGCGGACATGCATTTCGTGTATGGCTACTGTAACGGCAGTGCACGTCAAGCATTTATTGAATACCGACATCGGTTTCCCGATAGGCGCATTCCTCATTAAAGAGCGTTTCTGGAAGTACACAGACAATTTCGGGAATGCGGACTGCGTGATTATCTTTTCGACCGAGGAGTAAATTTGCCAGCAGACTTAGAGGAAGCAGCAGTAGCTATTGTTACAAGGGATCCAACTCTCGGTGTACGTCGAATCGCTAGACAACTAGGAGTGCCACGGACGACAGTTTGGCGAATTTTAAAACGTGAGGGCATATATCCATATCACTATCGCAGGGGACACGGTTTGCTTGAGGTAGACCACTATGCTCGTCTAGTTTATACTACCTGGATATTAAGACAGTCACGGCTTCATTTTAATTTCTGCAGAACAGTCCTCTGGACAGATGAATCTACATTGACGAGAAGTGGTGTTACAAACTTGAGAAACCTGCACAAGTGGTCATCAGAAAATCCCAAAGCTATACGTCCATCTAAATTTCAACATGAATTTCCTATTAACGTAATCGATGACATGTTGATTGGTCCTGTCGTTCTTCCTGGGAGGTTAAATGCGGACAATTACCTTCAATTATCCAAGATGGATTGATCGAGGTGGTCCTGTTGCATGGCCACCGAGATCACCCGATCTTAACAACCCCTTGACTTTTATTTATGGGGTTACATGAAAAATTTAGTCTACGCGCAAGTTTCGAACACAAGAGAAGAGTTGTTGGATCGTATTCACCTGGCTGCCGAGCAAATCCGACAAAACATGTATGAAATTCGGATAAGTACTTCTTCTGTTGGCTTACGGGCACAAGCTTGCATTCAACAAGGAGGTGGACATTTCGAAAATATTATTAATTGGACTTTTTTAAATAAAATCAGTTTTTATGGACTTTAGGATTACATTTTTTTTTTCGTGATCTGACAATCACATTCATAGATCTGTAACTTTGAAACAAATAAAAATGGATATACAAGTTTTGCGTTTTTGTTACTTGAAATGAAGTCTACTATACACTTCTAAAATTTTGACATGACGATACGGGACAGCTTGTATAAGGTTTGCAATATTCTAAAATAAAATAAATAAGAATAAGAAAAGACTCGTAATGAAACCAGTCTCAAAACTAAGTAAATGTACATTTTACCACTTAATCACCATTTAGTGCAACAAATTTCTCCAAACGCTGAATTCAATTCTTCATTCCATTCATGAAAAAATTCTCATGAAAATTGTTGATCTTTCAATCCTTCAACCTTTCGAACAACTAGAACTCTGAAGATGCGAAATCAGGACTGTACGGAGAATAACAATCAGTGAATTTCAGACTTGTTACTATCTTTATAATTTCATTGCTGCAATACGGTCTGGTGTTGTCGTGGTGTTACAAAGAAAAAGAACTTTCTAGTCTTACTCTACGGATCCGATTCTTTAGTGATGGTAAAGTTTTACACAATATCTTATTGAATTAGTCGTTCATCCCTATGGCAGATATTCGGTATCAATGACTCCCTTTACATCCTAGAAAATTGTGAGCACGACTTTTTGCGGTGATGGAACTCTTTTGAATTTTGGTACACGTGGAGTCTCAAGACGACGATATTCTATTATTTTATGGGTCATATTGATGAACCCAAGGTTTGTACCTGGTGTTGATGTTCATGAAAAACATATTTCATTCAGGTCGACACTGCTTTACACATTGAATCCATTGTCGAAGTTCTATAACGGATCATTGCTTACGCATCGTCAGGAGAATGAAACTTTGCATGCTAAGACAAGATACTCGAAATTATAGTTTGCAGATTAGAACCTGATTCTATCACCACTACTCACACACTAGCGTTCTTGAAGACCTTGTATAATCAGCGTTCGTACTTTTGTTAAACACACATTGTGTTTTCCTATTTATATTTTTCAAACGTAAATTAAAAACAATTGTAAAGTGTGGTGTGTAATTTTTATTTGTCTTAAAAATATGATTTACTTAAGATAAGATCTTGTATATGAATTGGAGATATAATCCTTTTATTATTTAATTATGTCGTTGGATATTATATGACTTACCATCGAACAGCAATATGTAATTAGATTTAATTAAAAAAAGACGCTAATTAAACATTCACATTATTTGAAATCAGTAACTATTTCACAGCAGGTATTTTTCCTCTTAGTGAAAGTTAAGAGATTATTTTATCGATCGTTTAATTATTCACTTGCTGAAATCAAATCACTAACTACCTTACAAGAAAATTTTGAATTTAGAAAAACTAAATTGAAAAGCATTGTGTTGTCCTATTTAAACTAACTTAATGTGAAAATTCCTTTTCATGATTTTAAATGTTTGTTGTTGAAACGTTGAAACTAATTAAAATTATTATTTTATATTATTTATAGTTATTAGAAGTAATGTATAACCCCCATAAAAGTTTAGGCTCTCTATCATGAAAACTTTTAAATATTTAAAGTAAAGTACTTCCTCTCAAGAATGTCCAACGTGCTTTGTATCGAACTATTTAATTAGTTTTGAGATTCACTTCAAGTTCCTTATTAAAGCAAATCTAATAGAATTTAAGAAACTAATGACTAATTTATCTAATCGCTCTCTCTGAGAAAGACAATTCTCATACGTTTTTCAGACGATATTTTCTGCTAAGATTCCATTTTTATTAGATAATAACTATTTTATTTGTAAAATCTGAAGGAACAAATAGCATTATTGATCGATATTTGTTCGTAACTAAAATACAAGTAAGTGAATTTTTGTTTTACTTTAATTCTTGCAATCGCATCCGTTTGTCTCTGTTAGAAAGTTATAATTAATTAATTTTATTTGTATTGTCTTAGCAGCCATATTTAGTGTTTTTAATATGTTAAATTTCAAAAAGTGATACAAGATATACAAGTCTATAGTCACCTAATTATTTTCTAACCTTGCGTTTCCAAACAATATTCCCTTTTTCAATTAATCGTGCAAAAACTTGTGCTAAATATTTAGAGTATTCCCTGTCTTTAACTGACTCCCTCTCAAAATGATTTATTCAATTTTCAGTTTTATACATAAGGGTGATGAAATAATTCCGAGTGAATGATTAATAAGTCCCTTTATGTATATATAGAACATTTTTAGTTAATTATAACTTAGGAAACGTGAAACTGATTTTCCTTCTTGCGAATATTACGTCGCATCGCCAACCTATGGATCAGGGCATTAAAAAATCTATTGAAATATTCTAAAGGAGCGAACGTGGACAAATTACCACTTGGTTGGCTCTTCAATAAAAAAGCATGGAAGGATCCTGTGGATATTATGTCAACATTGTTAAAAAACTTGAAAACACAATGAAGAGAGAGAATAGAAATGAAGTCTTATTTCTTGATAATGCAATTTCTCATACGAATATTTCGATACAAAACCTGAAACAGATTTTTCGTCTTCCGAATACTACTTTGCATTATCAACCTACGAACCATGGAATTTTTAAAAACTTTAAGGTCATTTATAGAAGCATCTTTGTTAAAAGACATTTGGCACTAGTGGATGCGAAAGAGTTGCTGGCAATGGTAGAGAAAAGCATTACAGTCAATGGATTAATATGTAATGGATTTTAGCGGCTTAGAAAAAATTATATGTTGTAACGGCAAAAAACTGTATCGTAAAATGTAAGTTTAATGTGTGTGATAGTGATATAAGTGAATGACATATAGAAGATGATATGCCATTAGAATTTTTATTTCCAAATTTTAATTATATTAATTTAGATTGTAGAATAAACTTATTAATTGATGATGATAACTGGAGAAATTCAGATGTCTCTATTATTGATTGTATTGATGAAATGAGTGATCGCAACAAAACTGAGATTGACAAAGAATAACTTTTAATTTGTATTTCAAGTACTTCAGAAACCCATAAACGATTAAATTATTACAAATTATTTTTTGAGCTATAGCAATTTTGACATCGCTAAGAATATTTTTCAAGCTCTATTTGAATGCGAACCAGAAATATTTATCAATAAAATTTAAAATGTTAAACAAATAACATTAAAGATGTTACACTTCGTATATTAAGAAAGTTCTAATTCTATTTTAAATTATATTCTTCACAAATATATTTCAAATTTAAAATATTAATTCACATTTAGTCATTTTGTATATATTGGTTTGCGAAGAGAAAACCTCTCTTTTGTTAGTGCTCTGGTCAATCGACTCTTCCAAGAAATCTACCTGATTGAAGGTTCAACTCATATTCAATGTTTGTTTCGAATTTCTATAGACACTACATTTTAAATTTAGGTATTAATTAATTACGCACAACTCTTTTTCATAATTATATCATGTAGCAATTCATTTTTAAGCTTTTTTCACAAGGAATATTTTAGTAATACATATTTCATTGACAGCGCAACTTTTTAGCTCGCATCTTTAATTAATTTTTGGTTGAACAAATTTCAAGTTTCAATAAACCAACTTTTAATGTTTGTGAGCGTCGGTGCCGCTAACATGCTTTCCTTAGGCCGATCTTTTAAAGAAGTTCACTAGCTTAACTGATGACGCCTAATAGTAAATGGCAGAAACACGTGTCTTAAGCAGAAGTAAATGCTGGGAAATACGAGGTGTATTGTCCATGTGTACAGTTACAGATGTGTATATTGCATGTCTGTTTCATTTGTAACAAATGCGTAATATGTGCTTAACGTATTGATATACTTAAACCTTTTTTGTATAACAGGACAAACTAAAGAATTAACAATATGTATGTACATCCTTACTGTGAAGTTTAACTCAAATATGTTGGGCTACAAATTTTAAATGTAAGTTGTCACTCACGCATATATCTCGTTAGACTCTTTGATATTGTGTGTAAGTCTCAGGGTATTGCTTTCGGGTTCTACGTAACTAGGCCTAGCATATAATGTAAAATTAAGAAATAATACATGATGTTAATAAAAATTCATTTATTATTTAATCTTTAAATATATTTATAAATAATTTTTTCAAAGTACACTGAATCCCATAGATTATAACCTAAATTAAATTAACTTTATACAATTTTATGATGATAGTCAGGAATACACATATAATTTGAAGTCTATCACAGATACTTAATAAATCTTTAAATCAAAACGGTCGTGTACTTCACTAGCCTAGGGGTTCTAGAACCTCCAAATGCTAAGTTATGACACAAGGCGTTTGGTTTGACACATTAAAAATGCAAGCTTCTATGGATCTCTTGATTTTACTGATATATTTGTTCAACGAAAATGTGATAATGAACGCTTGTTGAGTAGAAGTCAAATCCCACAAAACAAAACGCCTCATAAACTTTAATCCGATCCATAATTTGTGAATCTTTGATTAATAAATTTTATTACGCAGATATCTTATGGTCGTTTGTGATAGTCTGTACCTACGCATTTACTTAGATATCCCGCATAAATATTCAGTTACAATGCTGAATTAATAGTTAATTAAATTATTAAAACAAATTATACACGTACTGTTGAAATATTTAATTCGAACTGCTACAGACTTCAAATTTTTATTCGCTGTGTTTACTTACACCGACCCCTCATACAAATGATCAAACTCTTAATGATACATTTTTAAGTTTATTAAATTAAAAATTATAATTTAGAATTGAAAGGGAAACGTTAAATAAACCGAAAATATAATATATGCCAAACAAAAGGACAAAAGACACTTAAAAATGCTTCAAAACTAATAGTTATATGCAAATTGTATCACTTAAATGCAAAAAATAAAAGAAAATGAATTTTATGATCATTCAATAACGTTGTTCGCGTTACTTTTTTCGGTTCTACTTTCTTTTATAACCTCGGAGGCGCTTATTTTCTATAATCCCTTGTTTTCATGTAGACCTGCTTTTCAAATATTGTGTTTTATGTCCATATATCACTTTACGACCAATTAAATTTAGACAGCAACGAGATATTTATCATACAAATTCTTGATTGGTTATTGATCATCGTATGTTCAATAAAAATCTTGTATTTACATAATTCCCATATATGTCTAATAAGTTGAATATATATAACTTCTAAATACAAATGAACCGGCTGTCATTTTACTTCGTTGACAAAATATACATTTATTCTTTACGGATATCATGTACTATTTAATGGGTTAATAAACATTTTAATATCCTTTCAAAGCTTATAAATATTATTGATTTATTTTCAATAACTTGTTTAACCTGCTTTCTTAAGTTTTACACTTGGTATAGTGTATTATTTATATTTACGGACGTAAATAAATTGTATTGCTATCAAAACACTTCTCAAACATTGTTTGTACTTGCTACAAATGTTTATTATTTTCAGATTATACCACGAATGCTATTTTACATTAGATCTTTAATTATATGGACTTATTTTCATATAATAATCGCCCATTAGTGAATAGATTGTACATTACCAGAACTATATTGTAAACAATGGACATTTTAAATAAAATATTGAATTTAAAATACTGAAAGTGATTTTTTATATTCCTTTTATTTATTTTTTGGTACGTGTTTTTACTTAATTAGTTTATAAATATTGTTCATTCATAATATGCGTAACTTATAATCTATTGGCATTATATATTCAATTCAATATATCGCGTAATATGTATAGGTGCGCTCAAAACACAACCTATTTAATTACCTTCAGTGCTCATTTTTGCTACGCTTAATTTACTGTAGAATCATAATCAAAAATCTATTTACATAATGGACTGGAATATATATTCTATCAGTAATTATAACAAGTGCATTGAAAACACAACCCGTTTTGAGTACGTTTTATTGCTATTCTTGCTCTATTTAATTATCATTAAAGTGGAATTTACAGAAATATGTACAATAAAAATATTAAATAAAAAGATAATTAGAACTAATATAAGAAAAATCTGAAAAAAAAGAATAATGCATATAATACAAGTGAAAATAATAATTCAAAAAATAATATAAATATTTAGTCTTTTTTATGATGTGGCACTGAAAAAACATCTTCTTATAAGATTTCAGCAATGCGGCATATTGTCGAGAGCGAGAACCATCCAGTAAGTTGGTCCTAGGAAAAGGTAAAGCAATTGTACGAGATGAACGACAGGACATACGTGGAACATGAAAGTTGATAGAGAAAGTAAATGGGGGAAATCAATGGCACCACGAATAATCTTCCACACATATCTCGCTCCCAGGTATACCGAATAGAATTACATAAAAAAAATGCAGTCCGTTTGAAGAAAGATACGACTTGGTAAATAAGTTAAAAATTGCATATAAAACTTTTCTTAGAGCACAAGCTTCCAGAGAAAAGCTACTTCTTACTCAATTTCCTCCTCAATTTATAATAACACAATGGGGTACATTGAATAAGGCGGCCTTGTTAGCGCATTATATTATCTTAATAGTTGTAGTGCCAGCCAAAATGTTCAAAATTTTTTGAAAATAAAACCATTGGCTAACGCTTAGGACGTATGTCAGTTCCGCCACGGCGACAAGATATGTAGGTAAAATTACTAGCCGAAGGATTAAGATGACCCTACAGTTCCACCACGAGTATTTACCACTTGTCGGTAGGGGGGCTAGTTAATGACAAGGGATCAGTATTTAAGCGTAGGTTTTGTTGATACTGTTTCAGTTCTATTTAGTGAAATTCGCAAATTAAGTGAATGTTACAATGGAAAGTATCTGTGTCATTACAAGTGAAAAGGGGAAGAAACTGTTAGTTGTAAATAATTATAAATTTTATAAATCCCACGTCAGTAAATGCGGCAAAATTCGGTGGAGATGCTGCAACAAAAATTGTGCGGTCGTGATGTATACATCTGTACCAAATGAAGAACATGTAGTTGACAGAAACGGCAATCATAACCACGAAGCATCAGAGACAATCGCAAGGCAAGCTATAAGCAACGCCATCAAGAGGAAAGCTGTTGAAGATATTTCCGAACGACCAGCTAAATTGATTCACGTCGAATTGTCAAAAAATGATTGGGAAATCACCACGGATGATCTTAGCTGCGTAAAAAGAAATATGTATATGGCCCGCAGGAAAATCATGCCCACGCTTCCGAAAAATCAAGAAGAGGTGCTAGAAACGGTGAAGTCTATGAATTTAAGTACTCATAAAGGTGAAAATTTTGTGCTTGGTGTTTGTGAGCGAAAGAAGATTGTCATTTTTTCCTGTTATACAAATCTGCATTTTCTATGTTCCATTGAATATGTATATATATGGACGGTACGTTTCAATATTGTTCGAAATTCTTTTACCAAATGTTTACCTTGCACGGCTTTAAAAATGGCCACTATGTTCCGTTAGTATTTGCATTATTACCTAAAAAGACAGCGGAAACATATACAGATTTATTAGAAATTTTAGAAGAAAAATGTAAAAATTTGCACTTAGCTCTAAAACCAAAGCAAATTGTAATAGACTTTGAAATAGCCATTCACAAAGCTTGTCAAAGAATTTGGAAAAATAGCGAAATTATAGGGTGTAGATTTCACTTATCTCAAAGCTGGTTTCGAAAAATACAAGAGTTAGGATTAGTTTCTTAATATAAAAACAGTGAGTCAGTTATTGGCAAATATTTAAAAACTCATTTTGGCATTCCGTTTTTAAAACCTGACGATGCGTTTGATTTTTTTAAAAACGAAATGTTTTATTTAATGCCTGATGATGACAGAATAAGAAATTTTAGAAAATATCTTAATAATACGTATTTTAGTAGTAGCGCTCAATTTCCTCCTTTTATGTGGTGTAGTGATGAAAAATTTATTCATAGAACGACGAATGCATGTGAGTCATTCCACGCGAAATTTAAAGATGGTTTTTACAAAGCTCATCCAAATATTTTCAGTTTTACAGATCGGTTGCTCCAGTTTCAGAGTGAAATATATATTAAAATAAGAAGCGTAAACAATTCCAAACAAATGCGTAAAAACATTATAGAAAAAATTAATACTATAAATGAAGCAATTGCTAAATATAAGCAAAACATTATTTCTAGATACTATTTTGTTCATTTGGTTAGTCATAAGTTTCTTCCCTAAAAGTACTTACATGTATTATAATTTTATAAAATTTATATAATAAAAATATATATAATAAAATTAATATAATAAAAATACATAAGTATTGTAATTTTGTAAAATTTATATAATAAAAATATATATAATAAAATTTATATAATAAAAATACATAAGTATTGTAATTTTGTAAAATTAATACAATAAAAATACATAAGTATGTCATAACTAGAAAGTGCAATTCTCTAATCATTAAGATCACAGTTAATCCTTTAATCCCAACCCCTTTTAATCCGTGGTGGAACTGACCGGTAGGATTTAAGGACACCCTGCTGGCGTGGTGGAACTGACAATCTCCGAACGCTTAGCATTTTTAGAGCAAATTTCGCTTTTATTGCTACTTTGCACTTTGAGTAATGATAAATGAACAAATAATAAAACAGATGAATTCATAATTAGATATGTTAAGTGAAAATTTTAATCAAAATCAGAACTAAAAGTGAATGTAATAAACTTAACGGTATAGTAATATTATTAACGCTGTAGTTGAAATCAATAAAATACAGTGACACTTTACAGTAATAGGTGCTAAAAAATGAGCACATTTTCAAATTCAGAAAATGTTTACATTTTATATTTTCATCAGTAGGCATTTCTTTTCTAGACGAATTACGTAGATAGCGATTACTAAACATTTTATTCGAAACATAATATGAAGATTTAGCTATGATGTAATACTGAAATTGAATTAGAAAATGAAAACTAAATGGCAATGAAAGAAATACAGGTTAAATAGATTTGAAATAAATAGTTTAAGTAGTTAATTAAGCTATATTAGTTAATTAATTGCAATATAGCCTAGAAATACGTTTATTTTTTTTTTGAGAAATTGTAATTACAGTAGATACTGTATAGTTCCTAATTATATACGATAGGATGGGTTAAAGAGTATAATCCGATAATTCTGGATTATATGAGTAATATTATAATCTAATTGGTTAGCGGAAATGTGAGGACCTCGTCATACCCGACTTACTAATCTTGGTCGATTGTACATACAAGATATCAAAAATAAAATGTTAACTGACAATGTAAGATGTATTTTATTTAGTTTAATATTCTAATTTAAAAAGTTTCTCCATCGATGGGAAAACTCTTTCGACATGATAATTTAAAATTATCCTAATTAGTTCGCATGAATAGAAAAATTAATCTATCAGTATTATTTAGATAATTAGCATAAATCTATATTCACTGACATTAAATAAAATATCTTATATTCGGTTTAATGTATATTAAAACTAAATTCTATAGAATTGGTAAACACATATACACATATCTACTATTTGTAATTCCTACTGGTTTCATAATTTGTGTACTCGTAAACTTTTATTTTAAGGATAAAATCACATATTGCAAATATTGAAAAATAAATATATAATTATTTACACTTTATTTAAGTACTAGCTGACCCGGCGAACTTCATACCACCTAACAGTCAATAAATGTCGTGTTAACTTTTAGCTAAACTTAATTTAGGATTTTATTAACATAATAAAATGAATACAACAAATTTATTCAGTTCAATAGTTTATTAAGATAATATATATAAAGAAAATAAAAATTTAATGAAAGTTCAAAAATCAAGTATTCAATGGCGTGTCAGCAAGACATTTGCTTTTTGAAGCTATGTATTTTGCTGCATGAGTCGGGTTGATTCTCTTCAGTGAAGGATCTTGTGATATATGACATTTTTCGTCGCAAGAACAAATAAAGCGGATGTTTGCCGACACGTGAACATGACATGTACAATTGACCATGAGAAAAACATGCATTCTCTAGATTCAGACCACAAACACTCAAGGTATTGACCTTGTGATTTGTTAATCGTCATGGCGAATGTAAGACAAATCGGAAATTGAATTCGTTTAAACTCAAAGCGAATATCGGTTAGGATCATCGGAATCCTCGGAATGAGAACTTCCCCACCTTTGAATTTTCCTTTGAGTATCGTCGCGTGAATCACATTCATCATGAGTTTTTTTATCACCAAACGCGTTCGATTGCATACTTTTGGTTGGTTTAGATTTCGAGCATGATGACTATCGAGCCAACCTTCAGTTGTAAATTGTGCGGTGGTAAGGCAGGCACATCCAAGGGTTTTAAAAATTAATTCAGTTTGATAGTTGGTGGCTTCGTCCGTCTTCGTTTGCTACACAGTAATTATATGCGTTTTTCCAAACAAATCACAGACAACATGACACCAAAAAAATACGCTTTTATGTCACTGATTTGCAATGGACATCAATTATTACAAATAAGCTATAAGCGTGCGTGACGTAAGCTGTCAATTGCGGAATATCCTAACCTTATTTATTTAAAAATTAATTTTCTGTGTAATTTTTTTCCGTAAATTTTTTCCGATATAATTAATAGTTATTCTGCTATTCGGGGCGGAGACGAATCAGAAATCATTAAAATCAGTCCAGCCGTTCTTGAGTTATAAATGGTGTAACCAACCCGACTTTGTTTTATGTATTAAGATTATACTATTCATAATGTCTAACCTTTGCAATTGTTCTAGGAATTTAAAAAATTTTACACACGAATTTCACATACAAAATCATAGAATGAGTAGTAAATAATGCTGCAATACAGGATTTATAACAGCAAAACTTTATTTAATTGTCCGAGTTTAACAGACAGAGGTTATTTTGAAAAAAAAATATTTTATCTTCTAAACTTGCGTGTTTTGATGGAAGATAAGATTGATGCAGATATTTCATGATAATTTCTATTTTCCGCTAATTATAATGAACAATAATGTAATTGTTGTAGCGATTCGAGGCTAATTAACCACCAATCAGTACTGTCTCGATTTTATTAGAGGTTCTAAGAAAAATGTTAATTCTTCTAAACATTTTTAAAAAAAATCATAAGGTTTTTTTACTCACTAGGATACCATATGTAGCTTTATTCTGAAAATTGGAAAACTAGGGGGCAATCCCAACTCATGTAATTGGTAAGTTGTAGGTCCAGAAATTTACTGCTTTCTTTGTTCTCATTTGAGACTCCTTTTGTGGTAAGTGCTAACTGCTGCGTTTTATTTTGATTGAATTTCAGGAGATTATTACCAAACCATTTGCCTGCCTCTATTAATGCCTCTTTCAAATAAACACTCTCCTCTTCCATTACCTGGGCTCGTACCAAAATGGACGTATCATCCGCAAATTGAGTAACTTTTCCTGATGATGAAGTACATTCGCGTGTCTCCGAAGATTCTTAATTTAAACTAAGTGATAGCTCCAAGTACTACGACAATTTTTTACGATGCTACTATCAGAATGTGCGAGGCTTAAATACAAAATTCTCAGATTTCTTCAATGGTGTTGTGTCCAGCAACTTCGATGCTGTTTGTCTTACTGAGACTGACAATGGTGGAGTGTCGAGTGATGAAAATTTTCCAGAAAATGATTCTGTTTTCAGGTGCGATAGAAACACTCATGCACTTTGTGTTACCAGGGGTGGAGGTGTACTTGTTGCCGTGAAAAATTATATTTCGGCCAGTACGTTAGATTTAAGTTTTCTTAGGCTGAATGTTGCTCGTATTGATATTGTTGGTGTCAGATTAATCGTAAACAGTAACAGATAGATATTTATATTAGTATTATATATTCCGCCGTCTACTTCTTTTGACGATTATCAACACTTTCTATCTTTATTAGAGCATCTTCAATACGTTAATAAATGTGAAGCAAAAATTGTAATCGTGTGTGATTTTAACATTTCTGCATACAATCTAAACTTTAATGACCAAAAATACCTCCTACTTAATAATTTTCAACAAATTTTAACTCAAAGATCATATAACCAATAGTAAAAACCACCTACTGGATCTAGTACTATCTAATATTGCGTGCACCGTCGAGAGAAGTGAACGCTATTGCCGGAGGATGAGCACCACCCCTAGCTTGAAATATCTTTAGATGTATGCCTTATCCGTACTGCTTGTTTTCAATTGGGTGAAACTGAGACATGCTATAACTTCAGGATAGGTAACTACTATTTGTTGTATGGTATGCTATTGGATGTTGACTGATCTGCTGTTTGTGCAATCGAGGATGTTGATGAGACTTGTACTGCCTTCTATATGTAATGTTTTATACAAAATTATTGATTCTTCAGTACCAAAATATCATAGAAAATCTAGTAATCACTGTTATTCGCCATGGTTTGACTCTGACGTGATATGGTGCATCCGCAGCAAATATAATACAGACAGAAAATACAAAAAGTATTGTACTGACTTATATTATGAACGCTTCAAAATTATTAGAGCGAGGTGCAAGTCTTTGATAAAAATGTTTCCTACAATAACCACATCGACAATATCCAGCAATTTTTTACTCAAAATCCGAAGGACCTGTGGAGGTATGTGAATATTCCGGGAGTCATGAGGTATGGTGAAGGCGAGTTGGACACACCACAGGAAATCATTGAAGCGTTTGGTGATTACTATAGCAGTGTGTACATCGAATCTGATGATAGTTTCAGTGAAAGATTTACAAAAGTAACTCAGTTTTCCTCAACTATAGATGTTACGCTTTTCACTGAAGAAACTGTTCTACAGAAATTGAAGAAAATGAAGAATAACTTTCTTAGTGGAGTGGATAGGATTCCTGTCTTCCTGGTTCATGATGCAGCCTATGTACTATGTACTATGTTATCTATATAATTTAATATTAAAGCAGTGGAAATTTTCCGAGATCTAGAAAGTTTCACGTATCTGTTCGATTTTTAAAAGGGGTGATTCGTCTGATGTAAAAAATTACAAACCTATTTCAATATTATGCAATTTTACCAAGGCTTTCGAAGCAGTTTTGTATGAGCAAA
This sequence comes from Melolontha melolontha, assembly GCA_935421215.2. NCBI lineage: Eukaryota > Metazoa > Arthropoda > Insecta > Coleoptera > Scarabaeidae > Melolontha > Melolontha melolontha. The sequence continues at coordinate 159,218,709 of OW285236.1, read as the reverse complement.
TCTACTTTTCGGTTAAAAGCTTAATAACAACGTCCCAGCATGGTTTTAGGCGGAACCGATCTACTACCACCAATCTCCCGTACCACTCACAGTATATTTCAAAGTGTCTGGATAGACATGGTCAAACAGACGTAGTTTACATAGACTTCCAAAAAGCCTTTGATCAGATTGACAACCATGCTCTTCTGGGGAAATTTTAAACATATGGGATTTTCGGCAGCGCTGATAGTGCTTCTTTCATCTTACGTATTTGGGAGAAGACAGTATGTTGAATATCGTAATATTAAATCTACCGAATTTAGCCCAACATCATGTGTTCCGCAGGGTTCGAATCTAGGTCCACTGCTGTTTTTTATTTTTATTAATGATATATCAACTGTTGTCTCCTGTGAGCATCTACAATTTGCTGATAATCTGAAGCTATTTTATGAGGTTAATACCGCGGAGGATTGTCTTAAACTACAGAAATATGTTTCTAACATTGAAGAATGGTGCAGAGACAATCATCTAATCTTGAACATAGACAAGAGCAGGGTAGCAACGTTTAGCCGCAATCAGGTATGTATGTTTGACTACATAGTTAATGGTCAAATATCGGACCGCCGTGCCAAGATTAGGGACCTAGGCGTGACCTTTGTCAGCAAACTGTATTTTATCGATCATATCAATGAAAAAATAGCTTCTGCCTACAAGGGTTATGGATACATATACAGAAATTGTAAGGATATCCGCAGTGCTGATTGCTTCAAAGCGTTGTATTGCGCTTTTGTCAGATCTAAACTCTACGCATACCTCATCTGGTATCCAATCTACAATGTACATATTAAGAATATCGATTCATTTCAGAGACGCTTTTTAAAATATATGATGTTTGTCGAGGACGGGGTTTATTCCGCCAGAGGCATTGACTCTACGCTAATGCTGAACAGGTTCCACTTAACGCCCTTGGAACTTAGACGAAATATAAGCAGTGTAATTTTTTTTTACAAAATCTTGCATAACGATATTGACTGTTCTGCTTTGTTGCATAAAATCAATTATATTGTGCCTCGATTCAACAACTGCCAAAGCAACTTTTTTTATTGCTCCTAAAGTAGAACCAATATAATGGTAAAATCACCCATTACAGTTATTTGTAAGAACTTTAATTCTATTTCTCACCTATGTGATATTAATTTTGATGCAATTCATACGATCTCGAATGTTATCTTAAGTCTATGATATGTTTCTAATCATATGTACTCTCTCGATATATTAATTTTAGTTATTAAACTTCCTGTACTTGGGGCTTCCCGTTGGAAATAAAGATTATTATTATTAAATAAGAAAGTGGTAGTCACTAGGAGCTATATCAGGACTATACGGTGGTTGAAAGTTACATTTGCGAATTAAGCCCTGTGAAGCTATAGCTGTATACAGGGGCGCATTATTATGTAGTAATCGAACACCTTTTCACAATTTTCTTGGGCGTTTTGCACGAATATTGTGTCTCAAATGTATACAACAACCATAATATTATGGTTGTTATATAAATTTGAGACACAATATTCGTGCAAAACGTCCAACAGTATATATACTGTTGGCAGTTGTATTGAGATTTTAGTCAATAAAATTCTCACATCATAATCTTTTAATATTCGAAAAAGGGGATTGTCTTTCCATTAATTGAATGACTGTTGTCTTAATTGAAGGAGATTGGTTAGTTTGGTAGTTATCATTCCATTCTTGGATAGATGATTATAGTACAGAACCATCGTATCATCAGCTGTCACAATGAACTCAAAAATCGGTTTCGGGTCGTTGCCAACTCGACGTTGTGGTACAAATGCTTTAAGTCGTACTGACTTTATTCAGACGAAAAATTAGGCGAACACTTGTTTCAGAAATTGTTGATAATTCCTTTACTTTTTAAATGGCGATCTTCTAAGAACAATTCTTCAATAAATGAATGTTTTGCGGCGTTGCTCTTTCCAGCGTCTGATCGGAACGCTCATCATCTTCAAGGGATTTTTGAACCAAACGGAAACATTTCACCCACATCTTTTACAGTAGAATATGAAGGAGATTTGTTACCATATACGCCGCCTAAGCGTTGTTTAATTCGATTAGATGCATTCTCCACTTTTGATAAAAATTTAATTGTCACACAGTATTGAATTTTCTAAACGGAGACATTTTCACAGCGAGGTTACCTGATTGCAGACTATTAACATATGGCGCTTACCTCGTATTAATTTTTCTGAATATACTGAAAATGTTTAGTATGCAAATGGGCGGATTTTTAAAATCATTTTTGACATCGCTATAAGTTTTACTCAATTATGTTGGAATATATATTTGTTGCATGGGTGCCACTCATGCAAATTTATATAACCAGACTTTTGATATTGTCTGTGTACTCAGGGTTATATTTTGGGTTTTACGTAGCATCCAATGTAAATTCAAAGAAATAATACAACAAGATGTTAGCTGTTAAAATTCTTGTATAGTATATCTTTGTATATTTACATATCATGTTTCCTAAATCTTAAATTATCTCATTGTTCAACCAAGACCTAATTACCATTATAAAGTTTTGTAAGAATTATTAGGAATACATATATAGCTATGAAGTCTCTCTCAGATTTCAATTGAATCTTTAGAATACTTCGCTCGAGTATTTCACTTAACGTAGGAAATCGAGTTTCTACGTAGTTAGACAGTTATGTAACATACATATTAAATTTTAATATTAAATTTATTACTATTAATTAATTCAAATGAATTTACCATATATGCATCAAAGGTTTGATTTGAATTTTATAAACTTCAAACTATTTTGAACCGTTCATGTTTTCATATTATTCGTGGTACATGTTTTAATTGAATTTGAATTAATTCAAATATAATTATATGAATTAAAAAGAAATTACATAAAAGAAAAGATAATGAGCTGCTATACTAATAATTAAAATTTAAAATGCTTCAAAATTATAATCGTGGATATAAAAAATAAAATGTTTAAACATTTTAAATAAATGTTATGCCAATTCAAATCGTAGCTTGCGTTAGAATATACTTTTATGCCGATTTACGCCCTTGTATAAACTCTGAGCTTACTAGACTTTTTAGAAACACGTTAGTTTTTCTTGTCCTCTCTCTGTATTTAATGCTTGTTTTCCTTCATTTTCAAACACTTCTTACATTCCAACTCCCTATGGCGTTATCCTACCGAATAAAAATGCATTTCCGCTTAAATATTTACCTTCCTTTTCTCTATATTCTACTTCTTCTTGTTGTAATTAACTATTTTCTTAATTAAATCGATTGAATTTTTGTTTCTGTATCCAATCACAAATGAGTATTAATAAGACTCCTCATAAAATTCTGATTGGCTGTTCATAATCGTTTTCGAAATTTAAAGTTTCATACTATACTTCCTGTCTTACATATTGCTATGAAATGTGGTTTTGTATTAATTTTACCACCATTCACGACAAATCTATCCAGCTAGGATATTCAGTCGGTTTATTTCCAAAAAATGGGACTGCTGTCCTTTCAGGGTTCCAATCGGAAACGTGGTTGTCTCTTCTACAAATTTATAAGGCGCCAGTAAAAGAGTATTGACGAATGTTATAATTATATCTTTAAGTTACTTATTAAAATGTGTAGACAGGATTATTAAATTAAAGAACACAATATAAAATTTAATACAAAAATAAAAAAATAAAAAATCTTTATAAAGTATAAAGATTAATATTGCCTCATTTAACAATATTATAAAGGTAAAAAATAACGCATGGAAATGACAGCTGCATGCGTGCAAAAACCTTAATGACAGCCGATCAAAATTAAAAATAATAAATCACAAAGAAACTTTTTAATTTCTCCCAAGAGAACAAAATCAAAATAAACAAACTGATTTGACAGCCCGAAATAAACTCTAACGCATGTGCAGCCACATGTGACAAAAAATGCCCTTGAGATACCAAACGTATAAAATTTTATAGTTACCGAATTTTTTTACAGGAAATTTAAAAATCCTTCTTTGTTATTTTTATCAAATGTCTAAGACTAAATCTCAATACGATAATATTAATACAATAGAAAATACAGTATTTAACTCTTTTAAATATAATAAGATATCTTTAATAATATATTACTTACGTAAAAAATATATTCAGGTCACGTGAGTAAGAAAGTGTAAAATATAACAATTACGAGATAAACAAACTCGTATAAATATCGGCACCAACCACTAATGAAATCAAAAATAACCCGAAGTTACTTAATAAAAAGATAAAGATTTATCTTTTTAGAAACACGTCTTTCTTAACTCAGAGTACAATTGTGTCTGTCTAAAGGTCAAAGCAAGTGCGCAGGCTTAGAATGTAAAACCAGTTTTTTTCACAAAAAATAATAAATTTCAAAAAATATACACTAGCGTTCAAAATAATTGTACAATCATAATTAAATAAATTTTTATAACATTTACGGGGAAAAGTCCACAGCAATATGTTCTCTATGTATCAGATATGTTTCATTTCTAACCTCTAATTTTTGCATGTTTTGCTTTGACAACTAGGTTTGTTTACAATTTATACTCATTCTTTTCTTACAGCTCCTATACCATATATATTATTCTTTATTCTATATATTATTGTATATTTTGTAGCTTAGTTTGCTGTAATGGATTGATATTGGTAAGCTGCTAGGTCTATTTTATTTGAATTTTCTTTCATCAAATACATTGTCTTCAAATTTACAGACGTAAGTAATGTTTATTGTCATATTGCATTTTAAACATATCACTTACATTTTCTACAGGTGTCTATTTGTTTTTAGGTTACATTATGAATGTTGTTAATATTAAACCCCTATCGTATAAATTATATGGCTCATACAACAACCATATTTTGTTATTATCATAACTTGAAACATTGGATTTTCACATACATACCGGCAAGTTACATGACAAATACTGGAACCAATATGCTAAAAGTGAACTTTAAGTTTTTCCTTAATTAGATTAAAAATATTAAATCATAACCTAAGATCTACTGACATTATGCATAGAATTCAATATTATATGACGTAATCTATTGGTCCACTCTAAGCAAAACTCATTTTAACGTTTTATACTTATTTATGCTCTAGGTACTTGGCTTAATTTATATTAAGGTGAAATATCACAGCTATATATTTTCGTAATACGAGTATGATTTGCTCATCAACTATCAGGAATAAAATTTGTGATTGTTTATTCATGAGCTTAATCAACGATACATATTCTATATTTCTCGTAATCATTAACGATGTTTTTATCAGCCTAAGCTGTAGTTTACGTTGATAAAGCTGCTTAGTGACAATCTAAGCGACATAGCCGAAGAAAATAATATAGAGATCATAAACAATATAGTTTTTCCTTTTTTAAACTTTCTAAACTTTAGCAATAAAAAAATGATGGACGAAAGCATACCAGGTATTGCTAGTTTTACGAGCTCCAGTTGGTGAAAAAAGCAATGGATTGTTATATGTCAAATTTCGACCCTTGTATATTTTTAGCATCTGCTGGATTACTGCTACTTTATCGTACTACTTGTTTTGCTTAAAACTAAATTACCTTATTTTGCTTTTTAGTTTGTTGGTTATTTTTTAACCACAGGGTATATATATTAGGTTTCTCTATATTTAATTACTAGTCTTTCGTACTAATTGAATTCTTAAAATTTAAAATACCTTATCTTGCTTTTGGTTGTTAGTTATTTTTGTATAACTAGGTATACATAAAAGGTTCGCTAGTTTTATTCCCACTTCCCAGTTATTAGATCATTCAGTGACGATTTCTTAACTTTTTCAATACCTAAAATTATATATTTCTTGTACTGCTTTGATTCCTTAATAATTAATTTGTTTATATACGTACTACTGCCAGTTAATTGTTACTAGTATTACTTAGGCCTCTTCTTTAAATATCGTAACGGCAGTTGGGTTAGTTTCCATTGACGTTTGATTTAATAGGACCTCCTTTAAATTGTTAATTTTCTAAGAGTCTGTATATTCTATAAGTCATGTCGCATTAGAGGGTTAATATTATTTCTAGTTATAAATACCTTAGCCAATTGGGGCTTTCTTTTCCGTGATTTTAAGTTTATTTAAATTCATTTTTCGATGGTTTGTTTACAAACATCAGGTTAAGTATATTTCTTATACTGTCAAGTCATTTACGCATGCGATTTAGCTTCACATAGACATAGAATTTGCATTTGGGTGCGGTCAGATATAGCAACTATACCAGTCATCGTATCGAAATTTTTATATAGCAATTAAACACTGCTGTTTAATGTAAAATATTTTGAGAATAGGAACTTAGTATTGTATCGAAATTTTTGAAAATATAATTTAATTAGTATATCAGTTATTTGGTATTTCGATTTGGGAAGCTCCTTGAAGTAGACATACAGTGACATCAATTAGTATTTATTTGGGATATAGTACGATGTAATTAACGATTTTGGGGTATTAATTAGTTGAAATTTAAAGGAAAATATATTGTAAATTAGTAGTATCTTTTCGTTGTGGTCGATTTCCTTTGTGAAAACAATTAAATATGGGATAATTGGAATATTCTTTCATGTATTGTTTTTTCCTGTTATGACGTCGTACTGTCGAGTATAAAACTTCGCTGAGGGCCAGATTCTCTCTCATTAGCTCTCGTTACAGCGAAGGTAGTAAAGCTTCGTAACTCTGGTGTTAAAATTGTTTAGCTAAGTAAAATTTAATTAAAATATTGGTCAAATGTTCGCTAGTAACGGTTTTTAATTTTACTTCGCTTTGCAAATCAACGTGGAGGTGTTCCTAAGTTGATTTTCGTGAATTAATCACGGACTGGTAAGATAGTTTTTTCCCTCTCACGCGGTTAGAGGTTCCATTTTATATGACTGTAAACTAATACACGAGGTGAGTGATTTTCTAAAATATCTTGTAGAGCCATTGTTATTCTATTGAGGCATTGGTTTCATTAAATAAAGTATTTCAATTTCTTATATATTTTTTTTTCTTTCTTATATAATAGAGCAAGATTGGTAAGGCGTTACCATCCCAAAAAATTTGAGTAAAACGGACGGAATCAGCTTCCGCACAAAATTTAAAGACCGGTATGCTGATAATTTTTCCTTTGAACTAATTTACTGTGGACACGAGGTCGCTGTTTTTTTTTAAGCAGCATTTCATAAGTACGCATTTTAAGTATATTTCTGGAGACTACATGATAATTAATCGTCAGCATCAATATAATTATATAAATTAATTAATTTTTTTTCTGTAATAAGATATTAATGTCATTCAATTTAGTAGAATAATTTCTACATATACTGTGTGGAAACATAAATTTTGGGATTAATTTGGGTAATGCAATTTCTTTAATTATTATCATTAAAATTAATGAACAGTTCAATTTTTTATTATAATTAATATATTTCTCAAATACAGTGTGGACAACACTTAATAGATTTATTTTGGTATAAATTTTTATAACTTGAACTTAATTGTGTATTATATAGGGAATTATTGCATATACAGCATGTGTCAATATCTATGTAATGTTTTGTAAATTCTTAAATTAAGATTCTTAGCAAATTTAATTGTTTTACATATTGTCAAATCATTTCAGACGTTGACCTTCAAATTTTTTTTATTAAATCTGGTGATCTTATTACTTTGTGTAATTTATCTAAAACACTTGCATTTATGTGCATATAGTTTAACTTCACATTTACTTAAATTTTTATTTGTCTACACTTTAAATTATTTCATTCATATATTACACTAGGTGAGTCTTTTACTCTGACCAGAATTTACTTTGTTATTAAGATAGATATCACTATTTAATGTCATTATCGCTTTGATCAAATTCATTAAACTTTAAATATTTTCTGAATCATTCAAATATTTTATTGTGACGTGGTTAGTCAAGTAGGTATAACCGTTTTATTTTGACATTCTGGATACAATAAATCCTTATTGTTATTGTTTTCAACTTGGTTGTTTTATTTGGTATAATATCGAACACGTAGCTACTTAGATTTATTCAATTTACTACCAGCAGAGCCTGTGTTCTCTGTTACGACTATTGGTATAAACATTGTGGCGCCCTTTATGGTATAAGAACTCCCCCTCCACTCGCATCTAAACTGAGCTGGTTTTCAGCAGAAAGATCTCCGGGGCAATCATGTATTGAGGTAAATTGGGTAAGTTTGTTACACTTTAAAAATGATATTTATACCGTTTGGGCATTTTTAATAATTTATTTAAATTAATTTCTAACTTTAAGTCAACATGGGCTGTTCAAAATTCAATACTATCGATTTATATAATTTATTTACTTTAATTGCTAATTATCGAACATTATAAGCTATTTCAAACTCTAATATCTTCCTATAAGTTTGTATGTTCAAATATTTTGGATGTCACTATATCCATCTTTTCCCCGGTCTTTTATATATACTTCTGCGCAGTTTGACATTTTGAAATTTTATGCGAAGTCATGGTTCGTATATTTGAATTTATATTTCAATTATTGTTCTTCTTAAGCAATTCTAGGTAAACAGGATATCGTCGTATTTTTTATTAGAATTTTGTAAATCTATTAGAATGATTTAATATTGCATAACCATTTCTAAACTTAATTCTGGTTTTTACATTTTGATTTGCTTAGAGCGACATCTACGCGAGACTTGGTTTACCTTTTGATTATAGATCGCTTGACGGTTGGTATAATTTTTAATTGGTTATTAATCCTTTATTATTGTGAATTAATTATTGAATTTTTGATGTTGGCTTCCTCAATTACTTTTTAACCATGTCAGGGTATTTGAGTAATTATCTTCTTTTATTTCCAATATTCCGTCTGGGTAGTTCACTGGTATAGTGTATTTTAATCGAGGGTTTGTTCCTCGGAATTGAAAGTTTTATGACGACGTGTCTGCTTCAGATGAGTTTCTGAGATAAGGGGACGGCTGTAATTTTATCACGGCATTGTTCTCCGTTTATTATATTACTCTAGAATCTTCCACTTATTCTTTTCTTTTCTTTTCTCATTTATTTAGGGCCGTTAATATCGGCTAATGAAAAGCTGCTATTTGTATCGGCTAATGAAAAGCTGCTGCGTTAATATCGGCTAATGAAAAGCTGCTGTTTGTATAGGCTAATGAAAAGCTGCTGTGTTAGTTTCTGCTAAGAAAAGTGTGCTATATGCCCCCACGAGCACTAAACTTGCGCCGACAAATATCTTCTAAACTTACCCAACTTACCTACAACTCATGGTTGCCCCGGAGATCTTTTGGCTAAAAGGCTAACTCAGTTAAGAGGCGAGTTGCGGGGAGGTTCTTACATAAAAAAGGGCGCCACCATGTTTTACCTTTAGCCAACAGAGAACACAGACTCTGCCGTAGTAAGTTGATAACTTAGTAATTGACGAATAAATTGTACTCAAAAAAAATAAAGAAAAGAAAAACAGAGTTCATAACAATAACAATTATATTTATTATTAAGCAACAAAGAAAATATATATATATATATATATATATATATATATATATATATATATATAATATACCAGAGAGGTATTGAACCAACAAATAAGTTTTAAATAGTTGGAATATTTTAAGTTATATAAACATCGTGCTTTATGCTATAAATCATTGCATAGGTAGTCCATCAAAGCTTTAATGTACCTTACATAGGTTGCGTTACACTCAGTATATGCAAAGAATTTTTAGATGGTACACACAGTTAGAAATTAATAATGTGAAAAATAATAATACACAATGTATTCACAAAATCGGATACTCCAATCAGATAGTAAAATAACATAAAGGCTCAGCCTGTATATGTAAAATTATATGTAATATAATATAATCTAAGTTCCCTTTCTACCTTTCGGTGTAGGAATTTTACATATTTACCTCTTAACTAATGTGTATTGAGTTTGTTCATGTGTGGTTTGCATTTCTTAATTATTTCATCAATGAAAATATTAAACAGTACCGGGCTGAGTACTCCTCCCTGTCGCAAACCGTCTTTAATTTTAAAAATGTCTGACTTTCTATTTTTACTGATTACATAGTTTTTACTTTCTGTATACATGCTCTTTACTGCTGTTATTAGCTTTTTGTCAACATTTCTCTTCTCCAAGCTATTCCATACTTTTTTTCTTCCTATACAATCAAAAGCTTTTTCTAGATCTACAAATGCGAAGTATGCTTTAGTTGCGCTTAGTATTGTTTTTTCAATTATTTGCTTCACAGTAAATATGTTGTCGTGAACCCCTCTTCCTCTCCTGAATGCACTTTGAGTTTCCTCAAGTGTTGGTTCCACGTATCTTTGCAATCTCCTTTCCAATATGCGTTCATAGGTTTTCGCTGCTGTACTTAGTAACGTTATTCCTCTATAGTTGCTGCACTTCCTATTATTTCCCTTCTTATATATTGGCACTATTTGTCCAATTTTCCAGTCCTCCGGTATACTACTTTCTTCCCATGCTCTATTACATATTTGCCAAAATATTTCTATTCCTTTTCCTTTTACGTTCTTCAACATTTCAGTGGTTACTCTGTCGTGTCCTGGGGCTTTCCCATTTTTCATTTTTCTATCCGTGCGTACCTTCTTACACTTGCTATTATTTTAATTTTAATTTTCCCTCGCCTATTCTATCGTTTTAATTTAAATAAATTAAATTATATGTTTGACTATAAAAAAAAAAACTAGAACATCTTTCTATAATTGTGAAATTGACCAACAAAATGGAAAATAATTTAGTTAAACAACATTAGATATGTATAAAAAAAATCACATAAGATTCCGTTACTGATTAAAAAAAATATATTGAATTTAACTTACTCAAATTTCTTACTTTTAAACAAATCTGATATATGAGATTGATACTATATAAAAAATAATACAACAATTTAAATTAAGGAAAGTGATTAAGCGAGTTATATATGTGATAAACTTGATTAAATTTTATATGGATGCAAGAAAGAAAATATAATAAAATGGTGAGTCGAACACCATGTTTTAGGACACCATGCGGTCCTCCAAAATAACTATTATATTAATTTTTCTGGGACTCTGTCACAAAAAAAATATTATCCTACACACACTACCTTGCGTGATAGATAACCTTTGAATCCAATTGCGTGGTTTTTCTGGGTCCAGGTAATTAGATGGTTACGGATGAAATTTTTCTTAGGGGATACTGACAATAACCGTTTTCCCTAGCAGAAAATAACTCAGCAACTTTTCATTAGCCTACACTAACAATGGCTTTTCATAAGCCAACATTAACGCAGCAGCTTTTCATTAGCCTATACTAACTGCCGTAAATAAATGAGAAAAGAAAAGAATAAATGGAAGATTCCAGAGTAATATAATAAACGGAGAACAATGCCGTGATAAAATTACAACCGTCCCTTTATCTTAGAAACTCACCTTAAGCAACACGTGGTCATAAAAACTTTCAATTCCGAGGAACAAACCTCGATTAAAATACACTATACCAGTGAATTTAATTAAATAAAATCAATTTTGAACAATTCCTGCATATCACAGAATAGTAACACTATTTAATTCCAAAAAGAACTTTTAGTTTTAAACACTGTCTTACTTCAAAGCTTGAATCGTAAAAGAGGATCTCCCGAACGAATGCGTGAGTATTTATCCAGAAAGAAAACTACGTCATAGTAACAAAAACCTACCCATAGACGGAATATTGGAAATAAAAGAAGATAATTATTCAAATACCCTGACATGGTTAAAAAGTAATTGAGGAAGCCAACATCAAAAATTCAATAATTTGCAGAAAGAAAGGATAAATAACCAATTAAAAATTATACCAACCGTCAAGCGATCTATAATCAAAAGTTAAACCAAGTCTCGCGTAGATGTCGCTCTAAGCAAATGAAAATGTAGAAACCAGAATTAAGTTTAGAAATGGTTATGCAATAAATTAAACTATCCTAATAGATTTACAAAATTCTAATAAAAAATACGACGATGTCCTGTTTACCTAGAATTGCTTAAGAAGAACAATAATTGAAATATGTATATAAATATATATATATAAGTATATATATAAATTCAAATATACGAACCATGACTTCGCATAAAATTTCAAAATGTCAAACTGTGCAGAAGTATATACAACCCCCCGGAGAAAACATGGATATAGTGACATCCAAAATATTTGAACATACAAACTTAAATGAAGATATTAGAGTTTGAAAAAGCCTATGATGTTCGATAATGAGCAATTAAAGTAAATAAATTATATAAATCGATAATATTGAATTTTGAACAGCCCATGATGATTTAAAGTTAGCAATTAATTTAATTAAATCATTAAAAATGCCAAAACGGTATAAGGATTATTTTTGGAGTGAGTGTAACAAGTGGCTATTTGTGAGTCTCGACTAATGGAAAGTTGCTGTGTTATTTTCTGCTAGGAAAAACGGTTATTGTCAGTATCCGCTAAGAAAAATTTCATCCGTAGCCATCTAATTACCTAGACCCAGAAAAACAACGCAATTGGATTCAAGGGTCATCTATCACGCAAGGTAGTGTGTGTAGAATAACATTTTTTGTGACAGAGTCCCAGAAAAATTAGTATAATAGTTATTTTGGAGGACCGCATGGCGTCCTAAAACATGGTGTTCGACTCACCATTTTATTTAATTTTTTTCTTGCATCCATGTGAAATTTAACCAAGTTCATTACATAAATAACTCGTTTAATCACTTTTCTAGTTCAAATTGCAGTAATATTTTTTATATAGTATCAAACGCACATGTTAGATTTGTTTTAAAGTCAGGAATTTGAGCAAATTAAATTTAATATATATTTTTTTATCAGTAACGGAATCCTATGTGATTTTTTTAATATATCTAATTTTGTTTAAATATTATATTGTCCATTTAATTATTAGTAAATTATCCCAATTATAGAAAAATATTCTAGTTATTTTTTTTACGTAAACATATAATTTTGCATATACAGGCTGAGCCTTTATTGTTGTATTACTGTCTGATTCGAGTATCCGATTTTGTGAATACATTGTGTATTATTATTTTTCACATTATTAATTTCTATCTGTGTGTACCACCTAAAAATTTATTGCATATACTGAGTGTAACGAACCTATGTAAGGTACATTAAAACTTTGATGGACTACCTATGCAATAATTTATAGTGTAGAATACGATGTTTATGTGATTTATGATATTCCAACTATATAAAAATATTTTCTTGGCTCAATACTTTATACCTCACTGGTATATTATATATATTTTTAGTTTCTTTTTTTCTTATATAATAAATATAGTTGTTATTGTTATGAACTCTGTTTTTCTGTTTTTATTTTTTTAATTGAGTATCAACTTATTCAAAATTACTAGGTTATCCACTTACTAAGGCAGAGTCTGTGTTCTCTGTTGGCTAAAGGTAAAACATGGTGGCGCCCTTTTTTATGTAAGAACCTCCCCGCAACTCGCCTCTTAACTGAGTTAGCCCTTTAGCCAAAAGATCTCCGGGGCAACCATGAGTTGTAGGTAAGTTGGGTAAGTTTAGAATGCTCATGGGGGCTCGTGGGGGCACATAGCAAGTCATAAGCAGTAAGTATTACGTAAGTAGGCGCAACACTAGTGGTATAGCAAGATGCTGTAAAAAATGTGCAACGCTTTTGGTGAAGTTGCTGTTGCTGTCGAACATGTAAACGTCAGTTTAAAAAATTCTCCAAAGCAAACTTTTCGTTAGACGATGAAAGTGTTCATGGCCGTGTGTCCAAACTTGTTCAAAATGCGCTTCAGTTCTTTCGGCTTATCTATTTAGTGTTGCTGATTATTATCATACTTTTGATGTTTATATAGTCATGATTATTTTCTGTTAGATTTAAAATGATACAAAATTAATATTCAATAACGAAAGTCATTTTTTTAACGCACAAAATAGTTTATTTTCGATGTACAATGTTTTCAGATGTAATCATATTACTAAATTAATGCAGTGCTTTGCGACAGCGTGCTGACAGCAATAAATTGAAATCGCTCTAAATTTAATTCGGTTTATACTACAATTATTTCGGTATTAAAAAAACAGGCTGTGTATTATTACAATTAGATAAATTAAGTCCAAGTTGTAATGAGAGAAAGCAATATGTATCATTACAAAAGCTGATATAAATTTAATATGATAAATGATGTTTATAAATATTAAACGAAACCGCCTAATGTGTACAAATGAAACTATATTTAGCTAATTAGTACATTGCATAATCTCTTCGACGAGATATTTTCGTAACAATGCCACTACAATAATAAGTACTCTACGTTTCTTGAGCGGAATCTCTGGTAATTAATTACATAGACAAATATTAAGATCACGCAGCTAAGTCGTCCTGTGGCAAGTAGTTCAAATTTGCATTTCAGGCGATGGGGAATTGGTGTCGACCAACACTAATCCGCTCCGAAAGCGAAGGATTTATTTGATAAGGGTCATTTAATTACACGTCGTCACCTCGTGAAACTCTAAGGATGAGCTCTGTTGGTCTAAGTGTATATCGAATCATCAATCTTTTCATAGAACAACGTTCTCTGACATGCTAGAATGGAAGTTACAAAACTGTAGCAACATTTTTAGGATACAAGTGATAAATGAGGCATCTGATTTATTTCTGTTCAATTACAAAAGCTTTACGACAAATATAGTAGAAGGAAATGTTTTGTAATGTGTAACCTAAATATAATTATAGAAAAAATAAAAACAATCGCTGTCAAAGATAAATAAATTTCACAATAATTTGTTTGATTTTTGTCAATATTAATTTTGATAGCTACACGCATGCTTCAAATATGTTAAAAAGCAATAAACATTGATATCAATGAAATTTTAGGGCAAACATATGCGCCCAACTAGTCTTTTCTGGATTTTAAATATGTACATACTTATTTTGCCCTGTATATTTTTGCGAAAAGCAATAAATCAAACGATTATTCACATGATGTTATGTACTTTGTCTTGTAAATATTTAGAATAATCTTTTAAACGTGTTTTTGCTTACATGCTTGACTCCTTTCTCTATATGCTTGTTTATCTTAGGGGTTAATTAGGTTCGGTTTATTAGATCAAGCATCCAATTTGCAGATATTGTAAAGATAAAGCTTTCGTAATTGAACAGATTCATATATATACATATATATATATATATATATATATATATATATATATATATATATATATATATATATGTATATATATTGTCGTTCTATGTGAAACAGATGTAAAAAACATAGAACGACAAACTGCATTGAATTTTAAATCAATTCCATGCAGTTCCTTTTAACTTCCGAAATGGCAGGTTGTAATATTACATCATGAGTGAATTGATTCACTACACGTTGCTCGTGATTGTTTTTAGATGTGTTGTTATATTATAAATTATAATAGTTTTTTTTTTTTTTAAAGAGTTTTAAATTAATTATGACGTTTTGTTTGTGTTAAGTGGGACAATTGACGAATTTATCGACCTATCATGTTTTGTAATATATAATTTTCGCATAATAGTTTTCACATTTGTAAGTAGAATTTTTCTTATGATTGTTTGACTAAATATCTAAGTTATGTACATTTTTTTCTTATTAAAGTGACCCCCGAAGAAGCTCTAAACCTAAGAGCGAAATATAGGGTAAAAAAATTAAGAACATTAACTAATTAATGGTTTTTTATTGCCGGATTCCCCAACAACAATTGTTTTTCATATATATATATATATATATATATATATATATATATATATATATGAAAAATTTTGTGAAAAACTTATCTGCGCGGAATGTGCATATATCGATATTTCACTGTTTTTTACAGATCATCAGTGCACCTTACCGAAGACAGACATGATGATGATCTGTAAAAAACAGTGAAATATCGATATATGCACATTCCGCGCAGATAAGTTTTTCACAAAATTTTTCATTTGTACTGACAACTTGTACAGTTGATGTCGCGGCTTGTTGCGTCTACAATCTAGGGCAAAAGTGATTTGCCGAATTGTAGAATTAAATGCAACAAATTATAGCGACAATCGCATGTAAAATGAAATTTAATAATTATTAATTCTCATACACATGAAGTTCATATATATATATATATGTATATATATATATATATATATATATATATATATATATATATATTGAAGGAATTTCGTATTTTCTTGGCCGTGATTAAACAACCTTTCGACAATATATCTGCCCATTATATTAACACAATGTGAACACACAAAAATGAATTTAAAAAACACATGCCCGAGAGCAGATTAAAATAACCCCCCGCATGTGGGACACTACCTACATACCACCCATCAAAAAACGATAATAAACAGACATTTCCAAACACGGTCTGCAAGAGCTTTAATTTTATTTTGAGATGAAAACTAGACAATATGTTTTAACACAGTTAGTCATAGTTGAAATCTAATCAAACAATACAATATAATGTAAGTACATTTAATATAATTCTACTTTCACCTTTCTAAAAATTTAAATAAATATTTCAGTTGTGAAAAAGGCTCTATATACAGAACCGAAACGTAAAACAAAATTAAATATTATTTTAATTGCCTGGCCGCCATTCCCAAGAAACACTTATTCTTTATCTGGTATAAAATGTGTGAAAGTCACATTTATTCCGAAACTTGTAGATCCCGGTGTTTCATTGTTGTTACAACTCATAAGTACATGATATCCGGAAATAGATGACTTTTATTTCTACACTGCGTGTATACATGTATGAACAACAACATATCGTAATATCAACCGTCCAGGTTGTCCGGACAAATGAAAAATATGTGAAAGTCACATCTATTTCGAAACGTGCCGATACCGATATTTCATTGTGGTATTTTTTTCTTTTCTTGACCTTTGTATATTATAGGAGATTTAGTTAGTCGGTGATTTAAGGTCTGTTTTACTTCAATATGTATATAGGTATTTAAAATAATTTAATTCTTACATGTTTCGGAAATTATTGCCGAAATATGTAAGACTTAAATTTTCTGCGTTTTCTTAATATTTCTTTCTAACAGTGTTTAATATCTTAAATATGTTCTTGCTTTAATTTTCAAGCGTTTATTTTTTCTCAAAACCGCATTCTATCTGCTTTCTTATAATTTATTCTGTCCTTCTCTAACGTCCGATGCTTGGTCTTCGTTTACAATTCACTCCTCCATATTATAGATCAACACGTCATATCTTTCTTCTCTTATCTTCCGATTGACGTATTTTTCCTTCATCGTAACTTGAAATATAGCTAACCTGTGGTACTGAACTAAATTTGACAGCTGCATTGTTTACAATATTTAAACGAATTATATACTTCTAATGGGTGAACAAAAATCATATTAGACTCTATTTTGTGTACTATGAATTGTTTTCACTGGTATTGATATTCTGTACAGATTAGTAATACATATTTTGAAACGAATGGCACGGTTGTTCTTATAGATAAGTATTACACAATGTTAACTTTAAAATGCACATTCTATCATATGAAGTTTATTACAAAATTGATTGTTATTGTCTTTTTGGTAATTCTGATTTGTGGTGTATATCAAATAATAATGTGTATTTGATATTTCAAGTGGATGTTTCTGCTCGAGATTTCACGTGCATCGCAACAGTTACAATAAACAACGTTTATGGATTCAAGAAATTTGCAAAATTCAAGTATTGATTATGAAATTTATTATTACTATAGTATACTAAATATCCCTTTATATAATCGGTAGGTATAGCATGATTTAAATTTTAAGTTATTAACATTTATAAGCTAAAACGAAAAGAGATATAATAATCTATATGACATTTAACATTCAACATAATTTTATTAAATATAAACAGATGTGTTTTTCTTAACACAATCTGTATTGTTTTATATTAAAACTTTTTACAGAAAATAACCAGAAACTCTACATAAAATAAACATTAGATTTGTTATATCGATGCTTATACAGGGTGCATTCAAAATATACCAGTTCTAAATTTTTCATTTCTGTTTTCAGCTTTATTTGATTTTTCAATTTATCTCACTTAGAAGAGAACACAGCATTCCTCGAAAATGCTATTTCTTAAATATTTTATGGCTTTGTTTGCCAATACAATATTTGCAAATACATTTTTCCTTGTTCTTTCTAACCACCTTCATTCTTGTATATCCATGTAGCTATATAACATTGATATATGATTTTTCCTTTTATAATATTATCTCTTCCTTCAGTTCATAAAGTTACATTGCTGAGTACTCTGCTAATTCTGTAGGGTCATGTCATATATATGGTAGATCTAATTTCGCGCATATATTATATATATTTATTAACGATAACTTTTAACCACGACAAGATCATCTACATTGAAGACTGTTGTTGTTTTGATTTTTGCTTTTTCCTTTTCTTTATATTTCCGAGTTAAATTTCGTAATTATTCTCTACTTTTATTAGTGAGCCTGTCCAGATTCTCAACTAACACCATATCTTTACTCCAAGGTCTTGTCGGAATATAGCCATGCATTAATGTGTATGGACTAATACCTGTCGTAACACTGGGAATATAGTTAATGTATTTTTCAACATTACTTACATGTTGTACCCACCCAGGCGTTGTGCTGTTTATGTGCATTCTTAAATGTTTCGTAACCTTCTGTATGTATCTCTCACTAGGATTCGCTTGTGGGTGTCGAATTGAAATGAAAATGACGTCTATATTGTTGATTCGTAGTAGTTGTATAAATCTGTCATTACTAAAATATGAATGATTGTTAACTAATAACTTTTTAATTTCACCGACATCAGTTCTAAAGTTGTTTGTACAATTTATCGCTGTGTCCGTATTGTACTTTCGTGTTAAATATAATTTCACAAATTTGATAAATATATCCACCATCTCGAATATATTTCTATATCCACGTTCTCCTGGTATTCAATTACCTAGAAAATCCGCAGCAACTAAAGCTAACTTATCATCAACCTGTATACTATGAATTACATTTTGATTAACCCTATTTTTATATTTCCCGTTACATTTTATTTTGTATGCCCTTACAACCTTGATATCACTCTTCGTATAGAATTGTTCTCTGAACGTCAAGAATGTTCTTATCCCTGGATGTTCATAGTCTTCATGGATATCCTTGATTATTTGTAATGCTAAAACCCTGTTAACAACAATTAAATCCTTTTCACCTATTCTCTTTATAAGAATATCTTTATTCCATTTACATCCTTCGTATGTTTGATTTTGTGCTAATTTTGTTTTTATTTCATTAAAAATTCTATCCTGTTGATTTTCAATGACTTTTTGATGTGTATATATGTCAGGCGCATTTTCAAAATCATATAAATTTATTTAAATTTCATTCTGGACTTTATGTCCACCAAAAGCGTTGCTTAAGGCACCAGTTACTATATTATTACTATCTTTACTGTGTTTAATGTTAAAAGTGTACTCACTTAATAATATGACTATCCATATATTCTTGCATTTACAAAACGGGTTTTCATTAACGATACTAAAGATACGTGATCAGTTTCAACGGTAAACATATTTCCTAACAAGTAATATCTTAACTTAGAGATACCATACACTACTAAGAGCATTTCTTTCTCAGAAATAGTGTAGTTTACTTCATATCCACGAAGTATTCTGGATAGAAAGCATATGGGTGTTTCCACTCCATCTCTTTCTTGTATGAATTCTACAGCTATGGCTTTGTTGGAAGCATCACGCCTTACTTTTCTATAAAGGGCTTATTGAAATCAGGAAGATTTACCTTTAATCTTGTGTAAAATCTTCTTTTGATATTTTCGAAAGTATTTATCCTCGCTTGTGTCCAGATAAACCTTTCACCCTTTCTTAACATTTGAAATAGAAGTAGAAAATTTTTATAATAATTGATTATGCCAAGAAATCCTCTTAATATTTTCATGTTTTTAGGTCTTGCATAATTTTTAATTGTTGATAATTTCTCCTCTTCGATGGATATCGTCTCTCCATCTATCTCATAACCAAGATATTTAACTTTTTGTTTGAAGAACTGATATTTTTCAATATTTATTTTGAAATTGTTGTATGCTAAGGTTTCAAAAACTCTTTTTATTATTTTTAGATCTTCCTCTGCATTGTTATTGAATATAAGGATGTCATCTACATAATGTGATATACAATGTTCAAAAGGACTGAATATTTGTTCCATCGCTCGGACTAAAGCCGCTGTCGATGAAGACAAACCAAATGGCATAACTTTATATGAAAATATTATTCCTTTATAGAGGAATGTACAATATTTCCTGCTATCTCTATGTAATGATACTAACCAGAAGGAATACTTTAAATCAATTAGAGAAAAATATTTTGGATCTGTGCATTTTGCTAACAAAGTTTCTATGTTTTGAGGAGCTTCAAACTGAGGTTTTGTATGCGCATTTAGATGACGTGCGTCTAAATACAATCTAAGTTTGATATTATCTAGATTACCAGTCGGCCTTTTGTAGCTCTTTCGCCATAGGAATGATCACTCCTTTAATTTGGAAGTATGTACTTTTCTTCCATATTAATGATTACATCGTATTTGTTTAAGAAATCTATGCCAAGGATACAGTCTCTGTTGAGATTTGGAATTACAATAAATTCTACTACGAAAAATGTATGTTCTACTTTAATTTCAATACAAAATATTTTGTCTATGGTTGCTATTCTCTTTTTGTTGCTGTAACTAGACTAATTTTTCTTATTGGTACATATACTCCTAATTGTTCAATTTGTTCCATAAAATCTTTGCTAATTAATGATAGCTGAGAACCAGTGTCTATTAAGTCTTGTATTTGTGTATCTTTAATTTTGAAATAAATATGAGGTAGTTCGGTTGCCATTTGTGTTAGCTTTTCCGAATCTAGAACTGTTGCTACCTCATATTCGCTGTTAAAAGATTTACTTATAAAAAAGCGGCAGCCTCATCTAGAAGTGCCGATTCTCTATGCGGATCAGGATCTCATCTTGATCTTATGTATTTTGGTATTGCACCTCCTGACACATCAGGTTTCTTTGTTTCTATTTTTCTCTATGGAGGTGTTTCTTCCACATTGATGTTATGTGTTTCCTTCTGGGAATTATTTTTCTATTTTCTTGTTGTTGTGTCGGCCTATTTCTGTAACCACCTTCATTGTTTGTATTTGTGTTTGGGCTGTTTCTACTTCCATCAGGATTATTTCTGTTTGTATTTTGCGGATTGTAATTGAGGTTATTTTTATTAATATTGGGATCGTTTCTAATTTCATTATTATTTCTATTAACATTCGGATTGTTATTTCTATTAACATTTGGATTGTTATTTCTATTATTATGTGGAGAATTATTCCTTTCATACCCTTGATATTGATTACCAGGATTATAGTTTTGATTTCTCGTATTATAATTTGGGTTATTTTGTTGTTGGTTGTTCCCCATGTTACTATTATTATAACGATATCTTGTATGCCACTGATCGGTATCGTCCAATCTTCTTACGAGATCTAACAGATTTTCTATGTAATATCTACATAAATTAAGCATTAGCATATCGATGCTCATACAGGGTGCATCCAAAATTTACCCGATTCAAATTTTTCGTTGTTGTTTATAGATTTATTTAATTTTTCAATTTGTCTCACTTAGAAGAGAACACAGTAATATGTAAACTACATAACGAGTGCATAAAATGCTCTAATTTAAGTTACAGTATTATACTTTCACAAATGACAGTTATTTTCTAAATGATTGGAAACAAGCTGATAATATGATAATATTATTAAATAAAATAAATATTACTACTAGATAACATGACTTTAACGTAATTTACTAAGTGAAATAGTTAAACAAAGTGAATATTGAAAGCTAAAGATATTTAATTCCACCTGGGAATACCTGTTGCAGTTTACGGAAAGCGTGGGTTTTCTGATATTTCTGGAATTAACTTGCTTTGGATTGGGATAATTCTTGATATTTATTATTACCTTGAAATAAATCATTTTTTCTTACGAAAACTATCTTCAGGTAAGGTTATGACTTTTAATATTTATTTAAAACAACTTTTATAATTAAATTATCATTATTTATTGAGTTTTTATGAATTTATAAATTGGTGCGTCAAGGGAGCGCCGTTTCATTAACCAGTTGTGCAAAAATGCTCCCTAATCACCTTTTGCTTTTTTTGTCATAACGATGGAAAGAATGTTGTAATATTTAATTTTTGTTTGTAAAATTTTACTATAAATCGAAATAATATAGAAAAAGTAATTTTATAGGTTTTACTAAATTATTTTTCTGTATATTACAATGCTCTTTCCGTTCGACATCCAATTATAATTATTTCCACATAAAGTAATATTAATATGAATGTATTACCATCAAGGCTCTGAATATTTTAACAGGGGCTAGTCAAAAGTTAACTTACATAGTTGGTTTAATATATGTGTACATTAATATTTAATCATAATTAGCTTTAGAATTCTTGATTTAACGCGACATTTAGATATAATAAATTAATAAATTATTTAAAAGCTAATTTAGACCTTACTAACATTTTAATTGTTCATCATTGATATATATTACTTTCTTCGACTCATTAATCAATTCATTTCTGAATTTCCTGCAGGGAGAAGCTGCCCCATAACAATATATATATATATATATATATATATATATATATATATATATATATATATTGTGGTAGGTCAAGCCTACACATAAGGATTCCCGAGATTTATAAAATACAGATCGTTAAAGTTAAAATGTCAATATTAGAACTTAAGATATAATAGGAACTGCATTTTTCACCTGTCAAATCAATAAAGTTAATTTCGCGTTTTTAATTGCTCAAATTTAAATCTCATATTTATTTATTTACATGTACTCATTTGTCATAGTCATTTCGCTTCAATATTTTGTATGTCCGAAGATTTTTAACTTAATTAATTGATAAATAATGTCACCTATTTTCTTGCAAAAACTGTACAAATATAAATTAGTCTATAGCGGGAAATATCCCAATTAAAAACTAGCATAAAATGAAACTTTTTATATACAAATGACAATTATTTATATAATAAAATAAAATATATAATTTTTGTAAAATATCTACATGATAAGAGTTAGTAAATTATCACTTTTACGAATATTTTTGACGAGATTAAATAAATACATACGAGAAATACGAATGAGAAGCTAGCATTAAAAACAAACGAGGGTTAGCGTCATGTTGAAAAAAATTCCAAAAACACGCCAAATATTGAATTAAATGATAATAATATATATGGAATGGAGAAAACGGCAGATAGGTTAGGAATGCAGATTGATGAAGAAGTAGAAGTTAGGAAAGAATTAAATACCCTCAGACCAGTTAATGATATAGAAGATATAAAAGAAGTTATAAGACAACAGAATATACAATATCCTATGATCCCACATAAATTAATAAAAATATTATCAGAAAACATAACTTTAATAAATGATGATATAGTATTCGCCAGAAATTATCAACATCCAATAAGAATAGACAATGATAGTCCTCTATCTAGTAAAAATTACCCATACCATTCCATTACCAAGAGAAAGTAAACATTGAACTTGGTAGATTAGAAAAATCGGGAATTATAGAAAAATCTAACACGTATTTTATTAACCCAATAGTGATCGTACAGAAGAAAGATTCTACTCTTAGAATATGTTTAGATGCGAGATCTTTGAACAAATGCATCAAGCCTGAATTTGAAATGCCCCAGAACATTGATATTTTTTTAACCAAATGTGGACACAAGAAGTTTTATAGCAAATTAGATTTAAAAAACGCTTTTTGGATGATCAATCTAGAGCCAAACTCCCGGAAATATTGTGGATTTTTAATCAATGGAGTCGTATACCAATTTCGAGTCTGCCCTTTTGGACTGAAAACTTCACCTGCTGCACTGATACGATTTTTACATCCAATCCAAGACAAATACGATAATTTTGCCTTGCATTACTTAGATGAGATAATTATTTTCTCCGAAACTTTAGATCAACATTTAGAACACATAGAAATTATATTAAATATTTTACGTACCGAAGGATTAAAATTAAACTTAAATAAATGCAAATTTTTCAAAACCGAAATAGACTATTTAGGATACATCATCAACAAAGATAATATTCTACTTGACCCTACTCGCTTGGATGAGATTAAAAACTTCACCCGACCTAAAAACTTAAGAACACTACGAGGATTTTTAGGAGTCCTTAATTATTATCGTAAGTTTATTACCAACTACAGCGAAAAGACGTTACCATTACTTCAACTTTTAAAGAAAAATACCAAGTGGAATTGGTCCCCTGAGTGTGAGAAGTGTTTCACTGATTTAAAGGAGAATTTTGTAGAGAATTTGAAATTACACCACCCAGATTTTACTCTACCGTTTATAGTAAGAACTGATGCGTCTCACCAGACTATTGCCGCCGAATTAGTCCAATTACGAGAGGACTTGGAAATACCGATACATTTTGTCTCACGAACGTTGAACGCCTGTGAAATTCGGTATACCATCTCAGAGAAAGAAATGCTTGCGATAGTGTATGCCTTAACTAAACTAAGATTTTATTTAATTGAGAAATCATTTATCCTGGAAACTGACCACAAAGCGCTTGTTAACATCATGAGTTCCAAGTTGAATAATAGTCGCATTTATCGCTGGACATTGCTTATCCAACAATATGAATTTGAGATAAAATACAAACCTGGCAAAGAGATGATCACAGCGGACGTGCTTACAAGGAAAGATGGGGAGGCGAAAAAACAAAATATCTGTATCAATCTAGTAAAACTACAAAAGGAAGGATTATTTTCATTAGACCAAGTGAAACAGACACAATCTGCTCTGGAATTTAATCACATTCGGACTATACTAAACGAAGAGAACCAATTCAAGGGAATGTCAATTAAAGATGATGTAATAATAAAGAACATAGGTAAAAATGAGGTGTATGTTATAAATGAGTAACGTACCAGAGATACAGCTAGATACTTACATAATAATTACACTCATATAGGAGCGAGAAAGTGTTGGTTAGTTTTTAGAGAAGCATACTTTTGTACCAACGATGAAAGAACTATTAAAGGAGTAATCAAACAATGTCAAACATGCTTACTCGCAAAAGATAAAAATCCCACAAACACTAATTGGAGTAGCAACATCATCGCTTACGACAGATTAGAATTAATAACGATAGACTTCTTGTCGAATTTTATTCCCAGCACAAAAGGATACAAGAATATTTTGGTCATCTGTGATATCTTTTCGAAATTCATCAGATTAATACCTACACAGAAGTGTAATACAGACACAGTTTTACAAGCACTAATAGATTATTTCGCACAATATGGCACACCGTTAGCCATACTTTCAGACCATGCGACTTATTTTACCAACGACCGGTACAAGGAATTTTTACATTCAAGGAATATTAAATCCTATTATACATCTATCCGATACCCACAAGGAAATCCCAGGGAGAGATATATCCGTGAGACCTTAAAGTATTTAAGAATCATTTTAGATGAAAATCACAACCGTTGGGCATAACATTTATCTCACATAGAATTAATTATGAACAACACACCAAGCACAGTGCACAATCAATGTCCTATTACCATATTTACAGGGGAAGCTCCACTGAGACCATGGATTGATCAAGACTTAATTAATATATCCGAACGAACTGACGAAGTTAGACAAAAATTAATAAAGCGTAAAATAAAATGGGAAAATAAACAAAATAATTATAATAAGAAATATAAAACGTATGAAATAGGAGATCAAGTAATCGTAAAAAGTTTAAGAGTGTCGAATTTAAAACATAAAATCATGGGAAAGTTGTTAAAAGCATATCAAGGTCCGTATGTTATTAAACAGAAATTAGGATACAACACCTACGAACTTATCGAGGCGAACACCGAATATATAAAAGGTAGATACCACATATCCATGCTTCAGGATTACACAATATCAAATTATTATTACAAAGAAACTAAATACTAAAGAATTAAAACTTATCAATAAAAAAATATTAAAACTATGATATATATTTACAATTAAACAACAAAGGGGTAGTTAACAGATCGAAAAACATAACAACTATAATTAAAGAAGTAAATTAATCGATTATATACTAAAATAACAAACATCTCAAGAAAATATAATAAAATAAGATAGACAACTCAATACACACCAAAGATAGATGTATATTCTAAATGATTTATTTAAAATGAAAATAAAATAAATAAAAAAAAACACATCTAATTAGCATTATGTTATAAATTAAAAACAGAATAATTACAAACATGACAGGAACACAAAAACAAAGAGATTTAAACAATTAGTAAATATAATCATTCTTTAACAAGTTAATGTGTATGTTACCATTATTTTGGATTTTAGCATTATTGTTTCTTAGAGCTTTATTTATAATTAATAAGATAAGCCTTCTTGTTACCACATTACATCTTATCTTATTATTGGGGAATTTTGTGGTAGATCAAGCCTACACATAAGGATTCCCGAGATTTATAAAATACAGATCGTTAAAGTTAAAATGTCAATATTAGAACTTAAGATATAATAAGAACTGCATTTTTCACCTGTCAAATCAATAAAGTTAATTTCGCGTTTTTAATTGCTCAAATTTAAATCTCATATTTATTTATTTACATGTACTCATTTGTCATAGTCATTTCACTTCAATATTTTGTATGTCCGAAGATTTTTAACTTAATTGATTGATAAATAATGTCACCTATTTTCTTGGAAAAATTGTACAAATACAAATTAGTCTATAGCGGGAAATATCCCAATTAAAAATTAGCATAAAATGAAACTTTTTATATACAAATGACAATTATTTATATAATAAAATAAAATATATAATTTTTGTAAAATATCTACATGATAAGAGTTAGTAAATTATCACTTTTACGAAAATTTTTGACGAGATTAAATAAATACATACGAGAAATACGAATGAGAAGCCAGCATTAAGACAAACGAGAGTTAGCGTCATGTTGAAAAAAATTCCAAAAACACGCCGACGTTCTACTAGCCGGACATATAACACAAACTTACTTTTAAGAATAAACAACAATAGTTTGTACGAGGGAAAAGCTATATAGGTTAAGTATATTTCTTTTATGTACTTTTATTTACTATTTGAATTATACGCATGTGACAAACATTACGTTTTATACAACTCCATCTTTAGGTAATATTTGTAACCACACTAGGAGAGATAATTAGAATTATTTAAAATTACCTTTCCAAATTATTTTACAATTGTTAGGTATTTTAACGTAGATTTCACTCGTATTTTTTATACGACCTAATCAGCTTTGCATTATATATATATATATATATATATATATATATATATATATATATATATATATGGTAAACCTAATCAGTAGGCGATTAAAGGTCTGTATATTACTTCAAAATATATGTATTTAAAAAACTCTACATGTTTCGGCTGTATACGCCTTTTTCAAGAGAATACAAAATATGAATGACAGGATATAAATGTCAAGTAATTAAGTTGCTATGGTTTAAATTATTCAAAGATACATTCTAGTAATAATAATAAATCATGCCTTAGTATTCCAAAAAATAGATAACAAGGTGTGAAAATATGTGTTGTTCGCTGCTAGCAATTTGTGTCTCCTTCTGGGTATGAACTTGTGTATTGGTTGCTGCTGGCAGCTTGCGTCTCTCTATGGGTGTGTGGTTTTGTGTGAGAGCGTAAGTGTAGGGGTTTGTATGTCGGTGCGTTCGTGCGTGTGTTTAGTGATCGGTCGCATGAATTTAGAGAGGTCGGATAACCAGCCGTTGCGTAGGGCCGCCAACCCTTTCCCGACAACTTCTTTACAATTCCGTGCAGTACTTCGACGGTCTGACCCCCGCCCCAACGAGGCAAGGCGCAGACAGGCGAAGCGCACCCTGTACGGGGTTGCTCATCGCAACTAAGGGAACACTCTTAGTGGCTACCTCGGTCGACGATGGTCACACTTATGCCATCTTAACGTTTTCCGCCGAAGCGGGGGCATAGCACACACGTCGAGCGTGTGTGTGCCGTTAACAGCACACACACGTTCGACGTGTGTGCTATGCCCCCGCTTCGGCGGAAAACGTTAAGATGGCATAAGTGTGACCATCGTCGACCGAGGTAGCCACTAAGAGTGTTCCCTTAGTTGCGATGAGCAACCCCGTACAGGGTGCGCTTCGCTTGTCTGCGCCTTGCCTCGTTGGGGCGGGGGTCAGACCGTCGAAGTACTGCACGGAATTGTAAAGAAGTTGTCGGGAAAGGGTTGGCGGCCCTACGCAACGGCTGGTTATCCGACCTCTCTAAATTCATGCGACCGATCACTAAACACACGCACGAACGCACCGACATACAAAACCCTACACTTACGCTCTCACACAAAACCACACACCCATAGCGAGACGCAAGCTGCCAGCAGCAACCAACACACAAGTTCATACCCAGAAGGAGACACAAATTGCTAGCAGCAAACAACACATATTTTCACACCTTGTTATCTATTTTTTGGAATACTAAGGCATGATTTATTATTATTACTAGAATGTATCTTTGAATAATTTAAACCATAGCAACTTAATTACTTGACATTTATATCCTGTCATTCATATTTTGTATTCTCTTGAAAAAGGCGTATACAGCCGAAACATGTAGAGTTTTTTAAATACATATATTTTGAAGTAATATACAGACCTTTAATCGCCTACTGTTTAGGTTTACCATATCATACCAAGGTCACGAAGTTATTATATATATATATATATATATATATATATAGATAATTATTTCTTGACCTTTGTACAATATAGTTGATTTAGATATTCGGTGATTGAAGGTCTGTTTTACATTAATATGTATATATTTAAAATAAGCTCTTACATGTTTCGGTAAGTATTACCTTTATCAAAGAATATAATATATTCTCTGGAAATTTGAAATTAATCACTTTACTCCTAGTTAAAAGCAACAATAGTAGAAAGATTATTTTTTGCATTTAGTACGTATTAGTTTTATAAAAATATTATTCAAAATCGGGTGTGGAGAACACAATACAAGTTCATATTTGTGTAAAAGTATCTTTTCAGACATGTAGACACGTATTTTATCTTACTATGGAATCACCAGTACATGCTGCTGGTGTGTGAAAGCATCTTTCCAGCAGCATGTACCTATGATTCTATGGTAAAATAAAATACACATTTGCATGCCTGGAAAGATATTTTCACACAAATATAAATTTGTATTGTGTTCTCCACACCCAATTTTTAATAATTTTTTTATATTATTATAAAATGTTTTTCTAAAATTCATTTTTATCGATTTTTCCAGAATTTATTATGGTTTTTGCTTTTAAAAAGAAATTTGTTAAATCGCTTTTTTCATCGGTGACAGTAATAGTTGACATTTATCCATTTTAATTTAACCAATTAACACCTGGAATTAAGGTAACTTGGGGTAAATTGTTATGAGGTCGTTAGTTATATCGTAAATGAAGCAATAATGCCGGAAATTAAGTAGTTAAATAACCAAGAATAATATAGTGTAGTTACCAGATGTATTGCATACGATAGATGTCAGAAGAATACATTACATAAAATTAAAAATACGACTAAATGATTTTTAAATAGTTAATTGACGAAGGAGATACTTGTTGAAACTTCATTATAACGCTAAGAAATAAGTAATTAAACTTCTAGTTTAAAAAATTCTTTTATTTTGAATATCCTCCCCGTTTGTCCTATGTATACCTTATTACAATCTTCACATGTGACATTTAAAATTAGGATGAAAGAATACGAGAGAAGTCATAAAGAAAAGAAAACAGATTAAACTTTCGCAAGTCATTGTATAGATATCAATCATAGATTTAATATAGATTTCAAAATTTTACACATTCAAGATAAAAGTAAAAAACTTAACTTGTTAGAAAACTTAGAAATTAAGAGACCTGATGAAACCATTGTATGGCGAAACAATATTGTAGTGAATTTACAATAAAAGAATTTTTGAAACTAGAAGTTTAATTACTTATTTCTTAGCGTTAAATGATTTTTATTTTACTTTATTATCTACTAGGTTTATCCAGTGCATATGCAGTTATAAAACTGATCTTATCCGTATTTTTCAGGGAATTGTGTTCAGAATAATAAAAAATAATATATATATATATATATAATCGATAAAGCCTTATTATACCCGAAGGTGTTAAGGCGTCTAAAAACTTTTTATTTACGAACAAAACATTGCCCAATCCCTTCTGTCTCTTGCCATTGCTTCTGCATCCTTCCACTTTGTTCCCCTAGCTTCCAAGCACTCTGCCACTGCACTGTTCCACTCTTTTCTCGGTCTTCCTCTAGTCCTCTTTTCTTGTGTCCTTGCCAGCCATATCCGTTTCGGTTGTCTCTGGTTTTCCATTCTTATTAGATGTCCGAACCACTTCAGTTGCTGCCTTTCAATGCTCTTTAAAATCGATTCCACTCTTAGTTCTTCCCTCACTGTTTCATTCCGTATTCTATCTCTTCTTGTAATGCCTTTAACTGCTCTCAGGAATCTCATCTCAGTCGCCTGGATTTTACTTTTTTGCTGCCTTGTTAACACCCAGCTCTCACTACCATACATTAATATTGGTTTATGTATAGTCTTGTAAACTAGGATTTTTGTCTTAGTTGATATTTCTTTATTTCTTATAAATTTGTTATTCAAAGCATAGTATGTCCGTGTTGCTTTTTCTATTCTTTCATTTATTTCAGTTTCGTTCTTACCATTCTTCTGTAGATTTACGCCCAGGTATCTCATCGTCTTTACTTCCTCTATTTTTGTATTGTCCAGTATTATTGATGCTTGCCCGTTTCCTTTCCCAATCACCATTACCTTTGTTTTATCGATGTTAATTTTTAAGTTTCTGTTTTGAAGGGCTTCATTCCATATTATTACGTTTTCTTGCAGGTCTGTCGTGTTTTTTGCAAATATTACTAAATCATCTGCAAAGACGCAGTCAGTTATTGTCGTTATTTCCATATTTCTATAACCCACTGGTAATTTCTTCAGTTTGTGCTTTATCTCTTTTTGTACGTCATCCATCACTATGTTGAATAGTGCTGGGCTCAGTACACCACCCTGTCTCAATCCTTCTTTAGTTTCAAATATCTGTGACTCTGCATTTCTCGTTCGTACATAATTCTTTGTGACCTTATACATACACTCCACATTGTTTCTCAATTTCTTATTTACACCTCTTCTTTTTAGGCTTTCCCATATCGCTTTCCTTGGTACACTATCAAACGCTTTCTCTAGGTCAATAAACGCCAAGTACGTATTGCTTTGCTGTCTTTTTTCCATTATTTGTTTTATAGTAAATATGTGGTCTTGTACTCCTCTTCCCTTCCTAAAACCGCTTTGTGAATCTTCTAGCTGTGTCTCTATTTGTATTTTTAATCTTTTTTCCAGTATTCTTTCGTACATTTTGGCCATTATACTCATCATTGTTATTCCCCTATAGTTCTTACATTCACGGTAATCTCCTTTCTTGAAGATGGGTAATATCACTCCTATTTCCCAATCTTGTGGTATTCTCTCTTCTGTCCATATTTTATTAAACAGTTTAGTTATAACTTCTATGCTTTTTTCACCCAAGTTTTTGATCATTTCCGGTGATATACAATCATGGCCTGCTGCTCTTCCTGTTTTTATTTTTATAATTGCTTCTTTTACTTCTTCTATTTTTATTTCTTGGTCACCTTCATCTGTTGCTTGGGTGGTTATTTGTTCTTCTTTTTCATTATATCCTTGTACTATTTTTTCTATATTAAGCATATCCTCAAAGTATTCTCTCCATCTGTCCATTATTTCTTTGTCATCTTCAAGTATTTTGCCCTCTTTTGATTTTATGTATTTGCTATTGTAGTTCGTATCCCTTTTAAAAGTTTTCAATACTTTATAAAATAATTTCTGATTTCCGTGGCTATCACTTTCCATTCTTTCCCCGAATTCTTCCCATGACTTTTGTTTTGCTGCTCTCACTAGTTCTTTTACCCTTGTTCTTTGCTGTTTATACCCAGCGTAGCTTTCTTCTGTTTTCACTTTGAGGTATTTCGCCCACACACGTTTTTTATATTTTATCGCATCCTTTATTTCGTCGCACCACCAGCTTGTTTGTTTTTTGTTTTTATTTATTTTTATAATTCCGCACGCTTGCTTTGCAGCTTTATGTATTTTGCTTTTTATATTTGTCCATAATATTTCCACATTATTGTCTGTGTCCAGTTTGTTTAATTCTTCCATTTCTTGCTCAATTTTTTCTTTGTATTTTGTCGCTATTTCATTTTGTCTGAGTTTATAGTTTCTTATAACCACTTTTGTCTTTTGTTTTTTGTTCTTAGTCACCATTGGGCTTTTCCTTCCTGGAATGAATATTTTTGACAGCAACAAGTAGTGATCCGAGTATATTTCTGGACCTCTTTGCACTCTAGTTTCTTCGACTTCTTTCCTATGGCTTTGGTTTATTAGTACATAGTCTATGATTGATTTTTCACCCCTGCTTCTAACTTCTCGGGTGTATTTATGTATTTCTTTATGGGCAAAGAATGTGTTCGTGATTTTTAGATTATTAGTTAAACAGTAGTCGATAAGTCTTTTGCCATTATTATTTCGTATTGTTTCCCCCTGCATTCCAATTACTTTTCCTGATTCTTCATCCTTTTTCCCAACTCTTGCGTTAAAATCGCCCAATACAATTAGTCTTGCATTGACATCCTCTGTTGCCTGTTCTAATTGTTCCCAAAACTCTTCTTTTTGCTTTGCTGCGTCATCCTCATTAGGTCCGTACACAATTATTATTGTTGTGCTTGCTTGTTTTTCAATTTCCATTTCTATCTTCATTATCCTCGTTGATAAGGCCTCCCACTTTCTCATATATTTAATAGTGTTTTCTTTTATTATACAACCTACTCCTTCTTTCGCTCTTTGATTCATTTCTACCCCACTATATATTAAGAGATGGCCATTTTGTACTACTTTTTCCCCTTTGCCTTTAATTTTTATTTCAGTTACTCCTAAGATATCTATGTCTGCTTTTTCAAATTCTGTAATTAGTTCCTCTTCCTTTCCCGTTATACTTCGTATATTCCATGTTGCTACTCTCCACACCTTTCCTTTCATTATTTGTTTGCATTTTTGGGTTTTTGCCTCGCCTCTTTTTTCAGTGCTATTTATTTCTCCATCTGTTTCAGTTCCCTTCTCTTCCAGTACTTCGAGAGCATTTCCATTAATATCATTTGATTTCAGCTCGTGTCCATTTCGTTGCCTGTTCAGTTCCATACTACCGTCCTTTGTCTTTCTGGTTAGTTTTTTGGATTGTTTATTAATCTTTCAATCTTTTCCAGCATCCTTGTTTGTCTATTCCATTTCCAAGTCTCCCCATTCACCATTAGCTTTGCAAACCCCAATTTAACCTGTTTTCCATATCTCCTTTCTTCTTTTGCTTTCTGTCTAATGTTCCTCTGGATATCTCTTTCTTCTCTTGTTAGGTCTTCATTAATAAATATCTGGCTGCCTTGTCTATTTTTTAATTTACTTTTATTCTGCATGACCTCTTTTTTATTCTCTTCACTGTCTAGTTCGACTAGACATGTTTTTATCCCCAATCTACTAGCCTTTTTTATTATTATTTTCACACCTATCTCATTTTCTATTAGCTTTCTCATTTCATCTTTCAGTATATTGCCATCTCCTGTATTCATTGTCATCCCCTGTACTACTATGTTTTTCCTTCTTCTAACACTTTCCAATTTCTCAATTCTTTCATTATATAGTTTTACCTCACTTCTTAATTCATTGACTTCATCCATCACTTTTCCATTTATTTCCTTCAGATTTCTTATCTCTTTCTTGTATTCTACCTGTTCTTTCCGTAACTCTCTTATTTCGTCCTTCAATGCTTTAGTATCTTCTCCCTGCATTTTCTGTTCAGTCTTAATATCCCTTATGTCAGCGGAGAGTCCTTTCATCATTCCCATAATTTCTTTCAGCATTTCATCGTTTGTTTTTGATGGGCTTCTATATGTTTTCTTCGACTTTTTAAATGAGTCCTCTTCTAGTACGTCCGTTCTTTTCCTTTTTACATCATCAGACGTATCAGAATCCATTATCAAAATTTCCTCTTAATTTTACCTGTTACCTTACTTGAAGTCCGTCCCTGTTCTATACTTACACTATTATTGTCTCTAATCGTATAGCTCGACCGCGCAAAAAGCCCGTCCCCGGTCTCCCCGTCGGAGGTCGTGGTCCTATCGGTCAAGCCAGATGTTCAGTTATATATATTTATACAATTTATTTTATTCAGAAAAACAAACCTTTGTCTATTGTAGTTTTTTAATTTAGTTCCCGGCACTATCAAATACACTCTATCTCACTATTATTTTTACCACACGCACAGTAATTATTGTTCGTAATTTCTCAGATTATTTGAGTTTGATCACGGAACTCACTTACTTATGTATTTCTGTGAAAAAAAAAAAATAATAAATATGTTCAATTAATGAAAACAATTCAATGACATTCATTTATTATTTTTAATTTTTCACGCACAAATATAAAGTATTTTCATTAGTTACAAAGAGGCATGTTCATTATATATTCGTGTTGTACGAGTGTGTATATCCACATAGAATTAATTTCCCTATACTTTTTTCAAATATACTTTACAAATGTATACAGATTCATTAAGAAAATAAGGCAAAGTAGGCTAGAAAGCCACATTATAACGGTGATTCACTTGATTATGTTCGGTGTGATTAAAGTTTAATTATAATAGAAAGCATGTGCTAGTTTCAATTATTAAAGTAATGGAAGTGTATCCAACAAATTACTAAATACGCGTTTTCGCACAAATGCAATGGTCAAAATGCGAAAGTACTTGAAAATAATATCAGATATTACCTATAATGTTCCGAGTAGGTTTAAGTTGTTGCACCAGTATTCTGCAAGCGCTCTGGGGTATTTGAGCGATGAAGTTATATCCTTTCGGTACGTCAGGTCTCATATACAATCCCGATATATTTCTGCAACTTCCATTCAAACACATAGCACAGTTTTCTTCTGTATCTTCGATGGCGCCAATAACACCATTCGATGCGACACTCTAGAAATAATAAGAAAGGAATAATGAGAAAATATAGTCATAAATAAAAACGAATAGATATATCTATATATGTATGTTATTCCACTACTACATCTTAATTGCTAGATCTCCAACTATGTTATGCAAATTTCAAATTAATTTATTTTTATTTTCCTTATTAAGTTGTTAATAGTTTCAGAAATGTTTATAAAGTAGCAGTAACTAAAATTTGTAGAAAATAAATACAAATATAACGACTGATGTCAAAAGAAGGAAATAAAATGACTGTGATAATGACGTTTCTGGCATTTCTTAATTATTAAACAGGCAGGATTCAAGATATCAGTATTAAGATCAAAAAGTTTCTCGTAAATTTTGTATTCTGGGATATAATAGCTTACTATTTAACGTGTATTGAAATAAATTAGTTGTAATGTTAGTTTTGCATAACGTCTACTTTAAACAACTTGTTACTTAACGTTTTAGTAAGATGAATGATTTAATAAATGAATCACATGTTTCGATAAGTGAATGCAAAATTTAGCTAACACAATATTTTATGTAAATAAAACTTTTAATAGTTTAATCTTCACTTTATTAAAGTAAAAGGTTAGACGGCATTTGTTTTGTCTAGACAGTGACCTCGTCAGGTATGTTTTAAAGTAAGTTATTGACTAGCAACGGTATACAGTATGTCCAGAGATTTGGTATACAAGGGGAAAAACTTTTTAATTCTTGATTTTATGAAAAAAAGTTATTCGGTATGAAAATTTTTGCTTGCCTTAAAACCATTAGAAAATCATGTTACACTGATTACCTTCTGTATGCATATAAATGTCAAAAACGTGTTTCTTTAATTTCTAAAATTTAACGGAGTTCAAATTATTGTTGACAATCGCATTGCCTTGAAACGCTGTTGACATTTAATTATTTTTCAGTTTTAAATTCAAGTGACATGATATTTGCAATATGAGCGATGAGGAATATGCTTGCATTCCAATAACGAATTTATTTGATTAAGTGTTATGGAATTGGTGATATTTCATATCAAACAGCGATCAACAAATTTAATCGCTACTAATTGTCTGAAAAAGCTTGATGAAGCTGGCTTTGTAGCTAGAAAAAAGAAAACAAAAAACAATGCAATGAAGATGACGCATTAACTGTTCTAGCTATGGGAATTGTACTAGAAGATCTAAAAATATCACTTCGTAAGAGAGCGGCGGAGTTGGGTGTAAGCAAGAGCTTACTGCAAAAAGTGTTTAAGGAAAACAAGATTCATCCATACAAATCCAAATTTATTCATAATCAGGGTCCCTGGGACGAGAGGTTTAGATTAGAATTTTGTACTTGGGTTGGAGAAAATTTTGTGGATGATAAATTTTTCCATCATAAAATTTTGTCTTCGGATAAAGATACTTTTACCACTAACCATTATGTGTCATCCAAAAATTACAAATATGAGGCAGAAGAGATTATAAATTTTCGTATTAATCGAAAAAATCAGCGTATAAATTTTTGGCCCCTTTTTTTCGAAAACAATTTAAATCAACACAATTTTTTGGATATGTTGCAAAATTTTGTTATACCATCGTTGGATGATATTAACAGACTACTGTTTGCTTTCAACAGGATGGATGCCCTGCATATTAAATTAATTTAATTAAAAACTGCCTTGACAACCACTTTCCTGAAAGATAGATTAGTCGTTGTGTACCCATTCATTTGCCAGCTCACTCATCCGATTCAACGCCGATGGACTTTTATTTTTGGGGACACGTTAAACAAAGAGTGTTCGAAAATAATAATTTTGGTGCGAAATTGGAAGCATTATAAAAATAAAATACGAATTCATTTAATCAAAACATTTCCGTCGGTTTAAGTCCTACTTGAAATTGTAGAAAATTAACACTAGAAAATACTCTTCAAATTTGACGACTTTTGACAAAAGTGATCGAATATCTGGAACACGAGAATATTTTTTCGATGTGTAACTTTTGTTAAATTCACAGAAAATGAAATGAAGATACCATGATGAAATTTTTATCAATAAACAGTTAAGCTCAACAATAAGAAAACCTTTCACTCATATATACGATGAATATTTGACAGGAACTTTGACTTTTAAATGAAAAACTATTGGTGTTTTAAAATGTTTTATTTTTCTACATAATCCCCTTTCAACTCTGTGTACTTTCAAGGATATTTCAACTTATGCGTACCCTTTCAAAAAGCAAAATATTTACAACTGAGTAAAAATAGGTCTATGTTTCAGCGACTTCAGCTTTGTTTGATGCGAATCTCCGCTCGCTGGGTCATTCCTTCAGGGCCCGGAAGAAAAAAATTACAGAGAGATACATAAAACAAGTATGGGCGATGAAACAATAATTTAAAATGTAATTCGACCAGTTTAGCGGCTACGATTCTAGACGAATGCATTATTATGGTTAATTTACTTCAGCATTGAAATGATCCACGAAATTGCCGTGATACGGTCCTGTAATTGTTATTCCCTTTCGTAAATATTTGTTGTAGATTATGATGTCCGAATGCCAAACATAGCTATAACAATTCCAGCAAATGGAACCATTTTGAACTTCTTTGCTGCCAAAGAAAACAAGAGTGGTCATCTTCGATGCTTGTTCACTGACAAAAGTTTATACTTTTAACTATTCTTTCGTTTCTAGCACGATATGGTGCATTCATGTTTCGTCCACAGTTACACAGCTGAAATTGTCAGGCGAATTGGTTTTTGGTCGTCTGAGAATAAATACGTGAAGTGATGGAACCTTGTTTCATTCATGTAATTCAGTCATGTAATGCCGCAAACACTCACTTGGATTGCGTTCGTTCAAACATTCAAACTGCGTTCAAACTGCCACGCGATTCCATTTTTGGTTGTTTCACAGTAAACGCGGAATCTATTTTTCATATCCAGCGCCCATTTTCCTAGTGCTCTCTTGAAAAGTGACGGTATTGTCAAGCGGACCTCGTATATTACTCAGCAAATTCTTAAATTAATTTAAAAGTTCCTGTATATTAAATTTATTCGCAACGTCAAGCTATACATTAGCTGATCATTTATTTTGGTGTTATTTTAATAAATTATATCCTGTATGTTTCATTGCATCATAGTTTGATACTGATTAAATGGCTGTATTTAATTAGTAAATGTCACTACTTGGTTCACGTTTCTTTTGGTGTTTTGGCTGAAATTATTGATTCCTCGTTCAAAAAGAAAAATAATATACAAAACCATAATAATTATTTTATTTTTTTAATGAAGAATTAAAAAGATATTTTAAGACCGAAACACGCCAATCAAAAATGCACTTCGTCTATGGTCATGGCAATCTGTATTTTTTAGTCCCTTAACCAGTCTTATTTTGTATGATTTCGTTTGGTTCTTTTTAAGGTTATAAAATATTTTGTTGTGAAACCTTCAATCAACCACTTCTTCACGTATATAATTTTGAAGATGCGCCAAAATAAGGGCTTCACATATGACGTGGTTATTGTTTTATCTGTGGTCAGGCACTAAAACCGCTAGTTTTACGTAAATTGGCTTTCAGTGTACTTTAATATTCGAGGATACTGTTGTCGTCGGTGGGTATACAAATTTAAACAGTGCACTTGCATCGTGATACCGAGTAAATTTTCTAAACTTTGGAATTTTTCGTAATTTGTGCAATTATTTCGAAACATTATGTCTTGAAGATATAATTTTAGCAATTAATAATAGATACAAATGTCAACTACGGTAAAGAATAAAAGCCTTTCATTTGTCTAACCCAATTTATTTTAAGTTTATATATTATTAAAAAAATGGGATGCCTTCAATTGGTAAATAAATTATTGCAAAGGGGATTTTGCGCTCTGTCGGGAAATCAGAAAAATTCAGCTGTTACATTAAAAAGTAGACTGGTTTAACAATGTTGTTTTGTGCAATTCATCTCTCCGAATATATAGTATGTTTACGCATTCAGAGCAGACTATTTTTGCTTATTAAATTTTGTTTCTGTCTCTAAAAATAACAAATTAATATATACGTGAGCATGCAAGTCAATGATACTGTATTTCATTCTTATCAAGATATTTTAATTACCTCAATTTGAATTTTTCAATAATGGTATCCGATGTTTATAGTTTGCATTTGTCATGGGACACTATGTTTCGATAATAGGGTCACGCTTTTATCTTGTGGAAATTAACAATGAAAATTATTCTTCCCTAATGAACACATTTCACAGAATTCGTGATTGTTTCGGTTGATATTACTATTCAACAGAAAAAAACCTAATCTTAATAAATTTTAGACTAGAAGCTCTTAAGCTTGACAAACACTAATGCATGATTTTGTCTGTCGTTCAGTTGACAGTATTGTCGCGGTTAGTGAAACTGTGCCTGAGAATCCTGAAATTCTGGGTGAATAAAGTATATCATCATATAAAGTGATAAATTTTTTGAACAGATTTGGCTCTCCATTCATATCCGATTCAATTGATTTAAGAATTGAAACCCAATAACCATAAGCAAAATCGAACTTTAAATAATTAGCTGGTTAAAAAAAATAACTCATTATGCTTTTTGCAACGAAATCATTTTGATTGATAAAGCCCATTTTCAGATGAGTGAGTATGTTAATAAGCAAAATTGTCTTTCTTGTGGCAGCAAAAATCTAAGAGAAATTCTTGAAAGTCAATACATTCCTAACACTGGTTTTTTACTCCAGATATTCTGTCGACTGTCACAATTCTTCTTTTCGTCACAGATGCGGCAGTGTATAGAGTAACGCAGGGGCAAATTTAAAAATGTTTTACAAAAATTTAATCCACGTGACTTGTCTAGCGCATGGAATAGAGTTTGCGAGAAAATTAGAGGTCAGTTTCCTTTAGTTAATTCTTTAATTTCAAACATAAAGAAATATTTAAGAAAGCACATCTACAAGTCCAGGTATATAAAGAAAAATTGCCGAATGTTCCTCTACCTCCTAAACCGGTAATTACCCGGTGGGCGACGTGGTTAGAGGCAGCGATATTCCACGCGAATACCAATATTCATATAAAAAACATTGTATTAGATTTTTCTGATTCAGCTGAATCAATTTTAAAATCCAAAACTTTATTCCAAAAACGCGAGATTCTAGATCAGTTGACGTATGTATATTAATAATAATAATAATAATAATAATAATAATAATACTCTTTAATGCCCAACAGGTGACTCCAGTTACAGGACATAAATGTAATAATTACAATATTAAATATTAAAACAAAATAACGTTATAATTAATATAAAAGATATGTAAATAAAAGGTTGAACAAATGAGAAAAAATAAAATTAAAAACAAATTAGCAGAACAGTGTAACAAAAAAAAACGTATACATATATACACACACACACATTTACCAGCCTAATTGAAGAAGAAAAAATCTTCAAAATATTTATTGGCGGCAGTGCTCATTAAGTAGCCTGGGGAACGCTGCAACATATTGGTCCTCGCCGCAGGCTCATGAGCGGCGGAGTTGAAACGTGAGTGAAGCCTCGGCGCTTATAGAGAAATCCTGGACAGAAAGAACGAGCAATCAGTCTTATTATTTAAGAGTTTCAGCAAGAAAGTAGCACACTGGCGATCCCGAGAGCGAAGGCATATTGAGTCGCTGCAGCAAATCTTTCTGACTTATTCCAGTCGGTGGATACACTCCATCAATCCTAAAGGATATGAATTTTAAAAATCGCCGGTGTATCCTATCCAAAATTAATCTATCGGAGGCATAGAAAGGGATACCAAATAATAGCTGCATAATCCATTTTGCTGACAACAAAAGCGAAATACAACACCTCAAGCAAGTCAATGTTATGAAAATTAGTAGAAACTCGCATAATGAAGCCCAGAGTTTTGCAGGAGGAAGAACACACAGCTTGCAATTGTTGCTTAAAAGGCAATTCAGAGTAAAATAATACACCCAGGTCCTTAATGACAGTTTTTCTTTCCAAGTAAGTATTATTAATTATATACTGCGACAGGATAGGGAATTTGGCGCAGGTGTAACTCACAACAAAGAATGATGGTTGTCAAAAGTTAACATAAATGTAAAAGATTTTATCATTATTATTAAGTTCGACTGTTAAACCTAATAATGTACATTTAGACCCCGAACGTATGGCATTAAAATATGCACCTATCACTTCAGATGAAGTCGAACATATAAAAATATTTGAAGGGATAAAAGACAAAATTTTAGTGTCGAAAATCTAGAAAAGCACTCAATTATTAATTGGTACGATAATAAGTTAAGTAAATCTCATTGCGAAAGTGAATAGCTATTAATAATACTATACATGTAATTCTATGGATGTTACTTAATAATGTAATAACTTATTATGTTATTCAGAATTATATTTATATAGCCATTAATGGTAATCATTTATCATATTATTATGCAATGTTCTTATCATATATTATGTATTAATAATTTTTTTATGTATAAATATAGTTTAGCCTACCTTTTCCTGTTTTCCTACTCTTTCCTTGATTTACAGTAAGTGAAATATATCAAAAAATAAAGTGCATAAAAATGCGTATATGGTAAAAATGAAGAATATATTTGACATATTTTTGCAGATTCAGATTTGCAGATTTCAGGTTTACCTATGGGCTCACCGCTCAGCCCGATCCTTGCCAACCTAGTGATGGATTTCTGTTTAGATAATATACTCAAAGTTTTACCATTTACATTCGCCTTCATACATAAATATGTTGATGATTTGATTTGCGCTTTGCCGAAATCTGAAATAGACAACGTTTTGGGAATATTCAACTCCTTCCATCCTGACATACAATTTACCCTTGAACGCGAGTGTGGGGGTGGTGTGCCTTTCCTAGACACCAAAGTCCTTAGGGATAGCAACAGAATATTAATAGAGTGGTATAGAAAGCCTAGTAATTCTAATAGATTATTAAACTACCACTCCAATCATTCAAAAAGCCAAAAAATAAACCTCATTCTGGGCATGAAACGGAGAGTGACTAGGATAAGCCATCCCTCCTTCAGACAGCGAAACCTTCGATTGTTGGATGCAATGTTTGCAAACAACGGTTACCCTCGGGGTTTGATTAGCAGACTCATTTTTTCCACTCCAGCTACTTACGGTCAGAGCGCAGACCTTACTAACAAAGACCAGCCAAAAATTGTGAAATATTACAGATTTCCTTACATTGTGGGGGTGTCGGAGCGGCTCTCTAGCGTCCTCGCCACAGACGATATAAAATTGGGTTTTTATAACTACAATCCGTTACGTACTTATTTTAGTAAAACTAAGGACTTGACACCTTTGCCTTTCCAGTCGAACGTTGTATATAGCATTCCTTGCAATGAATGCAACAAAGTTTATATAGGTCATACCTCAACTTGGTTAAAAACCAGACTTACCACACATAAGAGCAACGTTCGAACTGGGAAGAGCAGATGTGCTTTGTCCTCACATATGATCAAATACAACCACAACCCAAATTTTGAGAATGTTAAAATCCTCCAGAGAGTTAATAGTTTAAAATGTAGGGAGTTTTTGGAGATGGTTGAGATCAATAATAATCCTAACGCTATGAATTTCAGATCTGACACAAATAATTTAAGCGCAATATATGCCTTTTTACTGACTTTCTCTCATATCAAAAACTCAAGTCATCAAAATACACAGAATATTAACTCTATTGATGTCATTTAACACATTTGTCCTTCCACAATTTTTTCATATGATTGTAATTTTAATTTTGCAATTTCTTTTTAATTAAGTTTAACCTGTTTGTAGCCTGCATATTATTGAAGTTAAGCACGCAACTTTTGAACATCTGTATATATATCGTTAACCTTGACATTGCTTGTTTTTCACCTACTGTACTTTTATCATAGGTTTTGCATATACGAGTATGACATTGGTTTCGAAAATTTAATACACTACCTTGTCGACACTTGAATTGTTAAAATGTAATTTACATCAAGACAAGTAGTTCTTTACTACGTGTGTGTTTCTTTTTAGATGTGTTTGTTGAAAAAATAATAATTTTTTAAATGGTTTTAATATGTAATAACAATAAGCTTTTAAAGTAACAATTTTTAATTAATATAAAGTTTTATTTGTATTACGTGGACTTCTTGTTTCTCTACAGGTTTTGTTTTTTTAAAAATGTTATATCTCTCACAAAAAATAGTTTCGCTTTTGTAAGTATTGATCTTATAATTAGTAGACTAAATTAGCTAATGTTGTATTTTCTTTTGATTAAAGTGACCTCTGATGAAGCTCTAAATCTACAGAGCGAAATATAAGGTATAAAATAAAGCACTCTAATTGACTAACTAAAGGTTTTTATTGCCGGATTCCCCAACAATTTTTATTTTATATATATATATATGTATATATATATATATATATATATATATATATATATAATATGTATATATATATGTGTGTTTGGTCTTTGTAAAGACCGGTGCTGGTTTCTGGACGACGTTTCGGAAAAATCACATTTTCCATCTTCAGGTCTGCGATAACTGTCTGCTTCTGCTTCTGGTTACTCGTAAACTGTTTACGTAAACTGTTTACAAGTAACCAGAAGCAGAAGCAGACAGTTGTCGCAGACCTGAAGATGGCAAATGTGATTTTGCCGAAACGTCGTCGAGAAACCAGCACCAGTCTTTACAAAGACCAAACAATGGAAACGCGGAAGAAAACCCGGAATCCAGTTACAACACATACTGCTACCCGCGGAAACCTGAAAGAAAACATATATATATATATAAATATAATAACTTCGTGACCTTGGTATGATATGGTAAACCTAATCATATTACATTCATATTTTGTATTCTCTTGAAAAAGGCGTATACAGCCGAAACATGTAGAGTTTTTTAAATACATATATTTTGAAGTAATATACAGACCTTTAATCGCCTACTGATTAGGTTTACCATATATATATATATATATATATATATATATATATATATATATATATATATATAAGGTAAACTTAATAAGTCGGCGATTAAAGGTCTGGTTCATTACTTCAAAGTATATATATTTAAAATAACTCTACATGTTTCGGCAATGATGCGTTTGTCAAGAGAATACAAAATATTTTGTATTCTCTTGACAAAGACATCATTGCCGAAACATGTAGAGTTATTTTAAATATATATACTTTGAAGTAATGAACCAGACCTTTAATCGCCGACTTATTAAGTTTACCTTATCATACCAAGGTCACGAAGATATTATATTTATATATATATATATTGTAAAGTGCCAATCGATGCGCTGAGTAGGATTTAACTAAGAATATAGTATATGAATTAATTATAAAAATTGAAAATCTAAAAGAATGAAAGGTTAATGATTTTAAATTTAAAATGTGGGCGCCAATATACAAATATCCTTAGTCGAATCAACGCTATCTGTCCCTTTTT
The DNA here is from genome assembly GCA_935421215.2 of Melolontha melolontha. Lineage (NCBI taxonomy): Eukaryota > Metazoa > Arthropoda > Insecta > Coleoptera > Scarabaeidae > Melolontha > Melolontha melolontha. The sequence continues at coordinate 159,173,950 of OW285236.1, read as the reverse complement.
AATATAACTAGCTAATTGCGGTAGAGCTTGAGTGTAAAAGTTAATTTTTAATAATCTCAGGGTTCACGGTCGGTCAGGTGTATTATTTGCAGCTACAAACCAATCAGTGTATTCTCCACTCAAACACAACAATCACACTTCACAAATAAAAGATTGAATTAGATAAATAAATAAAAATTTAATATCACAAAAATAAGAAAACTGTAACAACAAAATTGAGAGATAAAAATAGGAAACTGTATTTAATATTATATAAATTATGCAAGATGTGACAAAAATTGAAATTAATAAGTGCACATGTGGGAAATGGTGATGAGGTTATGTGTACGAGATAAAATAAACAAATATTTAATAGTTTTTATATCTTATATTATTTTGGTGAGTATAAGCTTATTTGTAGCTAAATATCTGTAAAATTCAACGCTTTAAATTGATGCTTACTTTAAAATTGAATTTGATACATGAAATAATAATTTGTAGCGATTAATTTGAGCAATTATAACTTTTAAAATTAAATAATTTGGAATAAACGTTGTAGGTGAACCTGATGTTGATCTCCTAGATCTGATATACTTCTCAATATGTGGATATGCGGCAGACCAGGAAGCACGGCCTCGTTCACCGTCTTTGGCGGAGTTCGTCGAGTTGAGTGGTGTAAATCGTTGGCTTGCCCTGCTCTCTGCTTCAAATGATGCTTAGGACGATATCTCACGTTTGCGTTGAGGTATTCTTGAGATTTTTTCTTCAAAAGGGGGGCCTTTAATTTGGTTATCGAATGATTCAACACTAGGTAGGAGATTTTCACTTTAAAGATGTTTTAAAAATTTATTTTAAGGAAGTACACTCAAAAACGGCCATTTATGTTGAAAGTTTTATATCAGATGACGCCGATCGCGTTTTATTTTTTATTCCAAAGCCTTATTTCTATATCGAAATAATCTCGTAATTTTAGTTTAATTACATCAATTTAAAATGTGAGTTTATACAATGTTTTGATTTTAACATAAAGGGAAAATTAATTTAATATTTTACATTGACCTAAAATATGATTTGAATATAAGTTTAGTAATGTTTTCTACCGTAAAGTTTGCTTTAGCGGGGTTCATATAATTTTGAATTGGTGGGCGTGGTTATCTAGCGTCGATATAAACCTGATGTTGATAAATTAAATACCTGTTGTTTCGCGCGTATAATTTGAATAATGAAAAAATGAAATTAAAATATAAAAAGTTAGTTAAAATCAAAATAAGATAATGATGAATTTTAAAGTTATCGTCGTATTAATTTATTTACATTTCGATGTTAGTTTCACAAATTCCGTCCACCAATTTATTGTTTATACAGGTGTTTATATTGATTGTGTACCTGTACTTTCCATTGTAGGTGCTGGAATACCTGAGCTGGTTGTACCACTACAATATATATATATATATTGTAATGATACTGACGAGCTGTTGAAAATGAATATAAATTTAATATTCCAAGTAGAAGTGGTTTTCAATATTAAATATATTTTAAATATAATAATCGGCCAGCTGATTTTAAGTGTAATCTCAGGAATACTATAGATGGCGTAGTTCGGTCGGTAGAGCATGTAAAAGTAAATATAAAATAATATAGAGACTCTTTTATTACAGGATCATCGTGAATATCCCTCACTTATAGTTAATCAGATCAAATTTAAATAAAATAATGGCATAGACTGTGCATCACATATTCCAATAAAACACAAATTTTTAAATCAACAAATATATAATATTTATTCAAGCTATAATTCTGTACACGGTAAATATCTATACTTCTATTACGGTAAAATACTGAATTAATATTTATGGTTAAATTACATGTGTACAAAATAGGTTATGATATGAAATGCATTTTATCAAAATTAGTTATTATAATACAATAAGTGACACGAAAATTATCAAAATGGTAAGTACTACTAAATATAAATGATATTAAGCTTGAAATTAGAGTGCTGTTACAGCTATTTATATTGTAAGCAAAAATCAAGTTGTTTAATTAAATGTGCATGAATGATTGTAAAATATAGTATTGGCGTCTACAAATGTTTTATTAAAACCCTGTAATTCGTAGATTGGACGGCTGGTTAAGGAAATATGATTCAATAGACTGCAAAGGCTGGATTTCAGGTGTAGAAATCGTTAATTGAAGCTCTAGAAGTCCTCTATATGGCTGAGTTCAGGAGTCCGAAGATCGGATAAGGTTAACGGGATCTTGGCAGGTGTGATCCGTTTGAATATTTTCACGGCGTCAGTGCTATCAAACGGCCTTCGCAAAAGATGCTATTGCGTTTTTCAGATAGTTAATCGATTTTCTTCATTTAAAAACTATTTCAGATCGTAGTTTGGCATTTTATATAACTTTTTGTATATTTTTATATTTGTAACACTAGTATTTCCGCAGATTTGAAAATTTAAAAATTTAGAAAAATATATTAAAACGTTTATTAACGATGATATTGGGTGACGCTCTCTTTCATTTATCTCAATTCCAAAGCCTTATTAGAAAGTTTATAAATGTCTTAATTTGTGCTTACTAATTAATTAATACAAAAGGAATTTACATGTTTTTGAAATTTTTAATACAAGATTAAATTAATTTATGATTTTACACATTAATAAAAGTTCATTTTAAATGCTAGGTTATGTGTGATATCCCTAGTAAATACTGCGTTTTCGCGGGTTAATAAATTTTAAACCATGGGCGTGGCTAAATAATACCGAAACACTGTTTGAATGTGAATAAATTAAATATCTTTTTAATTTCGCGTAATTGAATTTAAAAATGAAATTGACAATGAAAAATAGAAAAAGCAAAATTAAAAAAAAAATGTAAATTAATTTGAAATAAGCAAAGTTGTCGTGATATTCATTTATTAACATCTCGATATTATTTTCACAATATGCGTCCATCTTATCTATTTATATTATAAGAGGTTGTTTGAATAATTCCTGCTTCGTCAGTTTCAGAGGAAAGAATACAACTCTTTGATTGAACTACAACATTAAATATACATAGTAGATTAAATTATTTGGCGATTTAAGGTCTCTTTTACTTTGATATGTATATATTTAAAATATTCTTACATGGTTCGGCACATAGTGCCTTTATCAAAAAATTTAAAATGACAGTATATGAATGTCAGCTTTATGTTATGGCTAAAACTAAAATATTCAAAGATACATGCAAGTTTAATAATAATAATTCATAGTTCAGAACTCAAGATAGAAGGCTGGGGGGCAGTATTAAGCCACCGAGTAAGAAAGACTCAGAACTGACGTTCTAAGGGTGGATGCGTTCACACCTCAAACCGTACCGCAGAGGTTGCGGATTATGTTATTTCAGTGTTTATTTTAGCTGCAGTATTCTCTAGATGTTTTTTATATGAGAGTGTTCGATCCATTGTTACTCCTAGATATTTTGTAAGGATTATAACGTAGCAAGTTGTTTATTGAAATACACTTACGGCTTGTTTATTATTGTGAAAAGTGAAAGCACGACACTTCTCTTTTATTCATATGCGCGATTAATCTCCAGTCGGCGAAGTATTTACTCACCACGGATAGGTCCTCTGAAAGTATATTATTAGTTCCCTCTATGATTTTACTCCGGCATGCAAGAGCCAGGTCATCGGTATATCCAAACATTTTTGACTTTGTATGTAGCATGTCAGAAATATACAAATTAAACGGGACAGGTGCAAGTACCGGTCCTTGAGGCAATCCATTTTTAAGATGTTTCATTTTACTGTTACTCTCTCCTGTTATTATTTGGAAGGGGCTGTCGCAAAGCATGTTGTTAAATAAAGATGCTATTCGGCTGCATGGTACTATGTTGAGAAATTTGTAGAGAAGGCTTTCTCTCCAGACCGTATCATATGCCGCACTCAGGTCAACATGCACCACAGTTGTCTTCAGGTATAGTCTATTTACGATTAGAGACGAGGCACGCCATAAATATACGTCACATAGCGTTATATGCGTAATAACATAGTACGTATGTTAGTAACTTGTGGCTTTTAGGTTACTGGACCTGATATTACTGACTATGACGTGCCTTGTCTGGAACTGTAAATAGACGATACTAACTAATTTATGCTTTTTGATAGTTTTTCTAAAAACTTTTGCAACAAGCCTCGTATACTAAAATATTTGGTACGCAGAAAATTATTTTATTTAATTTGATATTTTATGTTCAGCCTGTATAATGGAATTCCTTGAGAACTTGTTTATGTATGTATGTATGTATATATATATATATATATATATATATATATATATATATATATATATAATATTTCCGTGACCTTGGTATGATATGGTAAACTTAATAAGTCGGCGATTAAAGATCTGGTTTATTACTTCAAAGTATATACATTTAAAACAACCCTACATGTTTTGGCAATGATGCCTTTGTCAAGGATATAAAAAATATAAATAACAGAATATAAATGTCAAATAATTGAGTTGCTATGGTTTAAATTATTCAAAGATACATTCCAATAATAATAATAAGTCATGCCTTAGTATTCCAAAAAATAGATAGCAAGGTGTGAACATATGTGTTGTTCGCTGCTAGCAGCTTTTGTCTCTTTCTGGGTATGTATTTGTGTGAGCGCGTAAGTGTAGGGTTTTGTATGTTGGTGCGCTTGTGCGTGTGTTTAGTGACCGGTCGCGTAAATTTAGAGAGATCGGATAGGCTGCCGTTAACAGCACACATACGTTCGACGTGTGTGCATTGCCCCCGCCTTTGCCGAAATCGTTAAATATATAAACTTTGAAGTAATAAACCAGACCTTTAATCACCGACTTATTAAGTTTACTATATATATATATATATATATATATATATATATATATATATATATATATAATTATAGAAAATTTCTTGACCGTACTAATAGAAATTCACTAACATTTGGGTTATTATTATTGGGGAATAACCCAAATATTAGTGAATTTATATATATATATATATATATATACAGTATAACCTCCTTATAATGGACACTGACGGGGAATCCTAAAATGTCCAATATATGGAGGTGACCAAAATGTGGAGGTGAAAAAAAAACGAAAAAAAATATTCATTCTCATATCAATTTAATCACACATAATAAGACGAAAGTCGAAAAAAATTTACAATACTTAATACACATACATACATAAATATTTTATGCTAGATTTTTACATGAAATAATCAATAATTGTTGTTTGTCTTGCTTTTTTCATTTTATGTTTAAATATCTCAGATTCACATTCAAGAAGAGCTTGAGAAATATTGTTAGCAATGTTAAAACTGTTAGTGCTTAAGAAATAGTTCTCACGATCTTTTAATTTTTGATGGGCTTCTGAAATATTTGATATACTAGTTACAAATTCCTCTTCAATCTCATTTTCCATCTCATCACTGATATCTGTAATTTCATCGATACAATCTATAATGGAAACATTTTCAGTAAATAACTCATTATCAATTAATGCGTATGTGCTTAAATCTAAATTAGTGATGTTAAAATTGGAAAATAAAAATGCTAATGGTATATTATCTTCTATATCGCACTCTGCACTTAGATCACTGTCACTTTGATTGAATCCGCATTTTTGAAAACAGTTTCTTACGGTCACAGGCGAGAGTTTTTTCCAAGCAGCTGATATCCATATTAATGCAGTGACTACCGTAATGTTTTTTCTACCATTTCTAGTGAATTTTCAGTATCCATTAACGCCAAAAGCCTTTTTACAAGCATGCTCCGGTAAATTACCTTAAAGTTTTGAATCACACCCTGGTCCATAGGTTGACAATGCGAGGTAGTATTTGGAGGCAGAAAAACCAATTTTACGTTTTCCAATGAAATCTTCGGATGAGAAGTGGCATTATCAAGAAACAAAATTACATGCCTTTTTCTTTCTTCATCTTGTTATCAAAGTTCTTTAACCAAGCTGACATAATATCCAAAGTCATTCACGCTTTTTTGTTAGATATTCATCCTATCGGCAACTTATCCACATGAGCTCCTTTAAAACATCTAGGTTTCTTACTTTTACCGATGACTAACAGCCTTTCCTTATCACCCTTCATATTTGAACACAACAATATAGTTAGTCGTTCTTTTGCAGATTTTCCTCCGGCACATTTATCACTTCTTAACGCAAATGTTTTTGTCGGAAGGGCGCGGAAAAATAAACCGGTTTCATCAGCATTAAAAATATCTTTCGGAGAGTAATCTTTGCATATTGATTGCAACTTGACTTTCCAATCGTCTACATTTTGCATATTTACATAGGCAGATTCACCACACACACTTTTAAATGATATTTTATGTCTTTGACAAAATTTCTCCAACCAACCATTAGACGCTTTGAATTCGGTGAGTTGTAAACTTTGTGCTACTTCCAGCGCCTTTTCTTTAAGTAGGGGTCCTGACATGGGAAAATTTTTGTTTCGCACCTTACAGAACCAGTTGAACACTGCTCCGTCGATTGCTAAACCACTAGTTTTTGGAAACTTCCTTTTTTGAGCTAGGTTTCCATTTTTCTCGAAAAGTTCTTTTATTTCACTTTTGTTTTTCACTATATCACTAATTTGCGACTTTCCGACACCAAACTTTTCCGCGAGCTTTCGGACACTTAAGCTTTGCTGTTCACTAACCGCAATAATATCAATTTTATCTTGGATTGTTAACCGCTTTCTTTTACTAGAATCCATGTTGACACTATCAAAGGCTAGTTCAAACTGATTCAAAATACATATCACTCCACTTATCACCTGACGAGTAGGCCAGTGGTAAACCGTCGTTCCTTTGTATTATGGAAAAAACCCGAGTAGATATACTTCCACGTGTGCACTTTGTACATACATATGTATTATGGGAAAAACCCGAGTAGATATACTTTCACGTGTGCAGCAATAAAAGTACATACATACATAATTGCAAAATTTTATTCGGCGCCGCCCGTCTTGTCTGTCCTTAATTAAGAGATATATTTACAGATGTTTTATTGCTTCGGTGAAATAAAGGGTGTCCGCGTCCGATTTATGGAGGGTCCAATATTAGGAGTGACTATTGTTAAGAAAACCCATTATAAAATTTCGTACCACAAAAAATGTCCATTTTTTAGAGGTGTCCGATTGTCGGAGGTGTCCATAATTAGAGGTTTTACTGTATATATATATATAATCGAAAATTAATTAAAATTCGGGTAAGCGGTCAATTAAAAAACTCCTTTATTAAATTACCCTATATTTCGCGACACTTTGTCGCTTCTTCTGGGGTAAAAAATGTAGAGTTAAAAAAAAAAAATTTTTAACTGTAATGTAAATGTAGAGTTAAATTTTTTTTTTTTTTTAAACTCTACATTTTTTACCCCAGAAGAAGCGACAAAGTGTCGCGAAATATAGGGTAATTTAATAAAGGAGTTTTTAATTGACCGCTTACCCGAATTTTAATTAATTTTTGATAATATATCACGGTCGATAATTTCTTTTCAATTATATATATATATATATATATATATATATATATATATATATATATATATATATATATATACTTCGTGACCTTGGTATGATATGGTAAACCTAATCAGTAGGCGATTAAAGGTCTGTATATTACAAAATAATACAACTCTGTATAAAAACAAATTTGTATCTGTATATGCATGGACACACAGTACGTATTTACCAGCTTTTGCTTCAACTACCAGACGCATGCGTTTCTGTGTAACCACTTTGTCAATGATAGATTTACGAAGCAAAAGACTGTAGTACACTTGCGGTCATGTAGTAAGTTTTGTCCTATCCGAAGACAACAGATAACCTCTTGCCATCTGACGGACAAAACCGACCACGCCGGTGCAAAGTGTTGTTCTCGAATAGCTATGCTATTACTGATAAAGAAGAAAATACGCATATTACTGTGAGTCCTTTAACTCGTCGCCAGGTGGCGTAGTATAGCAAAAAATAGATTGCATATCGATGCGATAATTCACATCAAGCTTTGATACAAAATAATACAACTCTGTATAAAAACAAATTTGTATCTGTATATGCATGGACACACAGTACGTATTTACCAGCTTTTGCTTCAACTACCAGACGCATGCGTTTCTGTGTAACCACTTTGTCAATGATAGATTTACGAAGCAAAAGACTGTAGTACACTTGCGGTCATGTAGTAAGTTTTGTCCTATCCGAAGACAACAGATAACCTCTTGCCATCTGACGGACAAAACCGACCACGCCGGTGCAAAGTGTTCTTCTCGAATAGCTATGCTATTACTGATAAAGAAGAAAATACGCATATTACTGTGAGTCCATTAACTCGTCGCCAGGTGGCGTAGTATAGCAAAAAATAGATTGCATGTCGATGCGATAATTCATTTGATACAAAATAATACAGCTCTGTATAAAAACAAATTTGTATCTGTATATGCATGGACACACAGTACGTATTTACCAGCTTTTGCTTCAACTACCAGACGCATGCGTTTCTGTGTAACCACTTTGTCAATGATAGATTTACGAAGCAAAAGACTGTAGTACACTTGCGGTCATGTAAATCTATCATTGACAAAGTGGTTACACAGAAACGCATGCGTCTGGTAGTTGAAGCAAAATCTGGTAAATACGTACTGTGTGTGTCCATGCATATACAGATACAAATTTGTTTTTATACAGAGTTGTATTATTTTGTATCAAAGCTTGATGTGAATTATCGCATCGACAGGCAATCTATTTTTTGCTATACTACGCCACCTGGCGACGAGTTAATGGACTCACAGTAACATGCGTATTTTCTTCTTTATCAGTAATAGCATAGCTATTCGAGAAGAACACTTTGCACCGGCGTGGTCGGTTTTGTCCGTCAGATGGCAGGAGGTTATCTGTTGTCTTCGGATAGGACAAAACTTACTACATGACCGCAAGTGTACTACAGTCTTTTGCTTCGTAAATCTATCATTGACAAAGTGGTTACACAGAAACGCATGCGTCTGGTAGTTGAAGCAAAAGCTGGTAAATACGTACTGTGTGTCCATGCATATACAGATACAAATTTGTTTTTATACAGAGTTGTATTATTTTGTATCAAAGCTTGATGTGAATTATCGCATCGACATGCAATCTATTTTTTGCTATACTACGCCACCTGGCGACGAGTTAATGGACTCACAGTAATATGCGTATTTTCTTCTTTATCAGTAATAGCATAGCTATTCGAGAAGAACACTTTTCACCGGCGTGGTCGGTTTTGTCCGTCAGATGGCAAGAGGTTATCTGTTGTCTTCGGATAGGACAAAACTTACTACATGACCGCAAGTGTACTACAGTCTTTTGCTTCGTAAATCTATCATTGACAAAGTGGTTACACAGAAACGCATGCGTCTGGTAGTTGAAGCAAAAGCTGGTAAATACGTACTGTGTGTCCATGCATATACAGATACAAATTTGTTTTTATACAGAGTTGTGTTATTTTGTATCAAAGCTTGATGTGAATTATCGCATCGACATGCAATCTATTTTTTGTCTGTATATTACTTCAAAATATATGTATTTAAAAAACTCTACATGTTTCGGCAGTACGCCTTTATCAAGAGAATACAAAATATAAATTTATATTTTGTATTCTCTTGATAAAGGCGTACTGCCGAAACATGTAGAGTCTTTTAAATACATATATTTTGAAGTAATATACAGACCTTTAATCGCCTACTGATTAGGTTTACTATATATATATATATATACATATATATATATATATATATATATATATATATATATATATATATATATATATATATATATATTAGACAGCCTAACATTTCAAGCCTTAATATTGAAGTGTAATTTACTAATTTATGTTGTTAATTAGTTAATTAGGTGCAACATTCCTACTGAAATGTAAATTACATGAATTTTAATTACTAGTGCCTATATCCCTGACTCTTTACCAGATATGAGAAAGATAGAAAAATATATGTACAACTAAGAAACAAATATTTTTATAAAGTTGTTAGAAACAAATAGTAAAACCTTTTTGGTGCAGAGAATAAAAATACATCTTCGTTTGCATGTATTACGCAAACAAATGAATTCATTTAAAATGCAGTAAAAGATAAATTAAGCGGATTTATATACTAGGAGATTTCTGGTCATGGCCTCCTGTTTGTTTTGTACGGATAGCTAATCGAGAGTTTTTTTATGTTTCACTAGTAATATATTACTAAGGTATATTGCCAATAGTTCAAAGTAAAAAAAATCTTATGCTTGTTTGAAATTTATATTTCTATTCCATTACACAGGAACAATTGATTTATAAATTCTGATTTTATCTACATACTGTCGTTTTAAATTTCTATTAGTCGATGAAAAGATTACCTATTTACTTTATATTGTTGTTGCTGTTGCAGCTATAGCGAGATGAATAAAATTACATGCACGTGTTTTGTTGAGAGGTATTGCAAAATATAATTATAGACCCAGTAATTTGTTGATTTTTAAGGTTAATTTACATACAAGAAGGAACGTATCGATTAATAAATAAATTTCCACAAAAAGGTTAGAAAACTTATCATCACTGGCTAATAGTATTCGTTAAAAGATGTAACTTGCTTATGGGTTCTTGAATGGCCATATTTGTAGAAAATATATTATTTTATAATTTAGAAAAATATTTTTTTTTGTAATTTAATCAGCAATTTATTTCGAAAATCATATAAACATATTTACATAAAAGGTAAAACCATAGACATTAGTAATGTATTGCCCCTTTTTTGTTTCATAAGCGTCCAACTAATCTATTAGGCATACATGAAGTTGGAAAATGAAATGTGTTTATGTTGGTAACAAGTCCGGCTAACGAGAAGACCATGGTAAGCGATCAAAATAAGCATTATCCAGAAATTCCAGAGTAACCCGCATTATTCTGCTGAAAAATTGAATTTACCAATTGTTTAAAATATGGTGTTAACACGAATCGCATTTAATGTCCTTTGAATAACTACTTGAGATGATCTACATCCGTGGCATATTGCCCCCACACACCATATGTATATATTTTTATATTAAATCAGCGACATTGCTACCTACTCGGGAAGCTGGCGCAATGAAGGCGTCTGAAGATGGTTGAGATAAAAAAAAAAACTGTAGTTGTATCGCACAAGGTAGCTTTTATTTATTATATATGCCCTTAGTCAGTGGAGATGGGTGTGGGTGACTAAAATAAAAGTTAGAAGGTAGCGCCACTCAGTTTTAATTACGGAAGCTGAGACTGATAACTGAGAAAAGAGATTGCGCGATCTTCGGCGCATGCACATACAAACTACTCAAACTCACGCTATATATCTAGACTTACTAAGTACCTACTTATTAATTCCAAAATTACTGCCCAGGATACCTGAAGAGAAAATTGCTACGGGGAGTGCCGAAACAAGGAAAACAAAATATGAACAAATAATTCGTATATTCACCATCAAAAGAAAATAAATTATTATAATAAAATTAAGTAAATCGATGTATTACATTTAAGCATTGACTAAAATCAAATAAAGAAATATTAATCAATTGAAATCTTCACCCTGTATAGTAATAAACCGACTCTATGTTATGGTAAAAAAAATATATATATAACTCTCCAAAACTAGATAACGCAAAAAGCTGAACAGAGTACGGTAAGCATAATATTTCAAAAGTTGAACGTAATAATACTGTTAAAAGTAAATGGAAAATAATTAGTTAAGTTAATTACATAGTTCATTCCCGCAGATTTTTTTTCTAAAAGTATCATTAGAGATAAATTCATAATAATTTTATAAGCAGAAATAGCGATAGTCAAAATATCCTACTCAAAAATACAAATGATTTAAATTCTAAATTCAAAATTATGAAATTACAAAAATGAGTTGTCATTTATCGACACCTTCATGTATGCAAAAAAAGAACATCTGTGGTCACGTACGACACGGCAAAACAATTGTGACCGCAGAAGAAATTACTATAAAATATATCGATATCGGAATATTCTACAAAATTTAGATATTAATTTCTAATATACGAAAGAGTAATTTAACCTTAAATGCACGTCAGAAAATACTTTAATTTACAAGAATACATTCTTTTAAGTTATACTATACAAGATATATTGAATTTTAAATGAGTTGGGCTCTAAGCCGCTATCCAAATCGGTTAATATGCCATTAAAAATGCTAATAACTATATTAATATTACAAAAATGGATTTAAGTTATGCTAAAAGAAAATAAATTGATTACGGCAAAATATGAAAGCAATATATATAAAAAATTATAAGACAAAATTTAAATTACAAAAAAACTTTAATAATACGAATTTCGAGTTCGGGGAATTAGACGACCATAAATTGCGCTTGAAGTATAGGCCGCAGTGCTCGTGAACTCTTCAGCAGGAAGTTAAGCTTACGAAGACGAAATGGAACACCACGCAAAAACGAAGGTTGGGTGATATTTTACTCAAACCTACGTAAGTCGCAAACGACAAATTGGCTGTTCTAAAAATTAAAATTCACCCTTTGACATGATCCGTTTATAAACGATGAATTAACTAAAGGCCAAAGATGCGTGAATTAACTTCCATTAAGTAGATGTACACTCGTAATTTTTTTTAATCGACTTTACACTACCAAGGTCTGTCTGCTAATCCTCGAATCTCACCCGCGTCTAAGCGGAAGGTGTGATATAGCTACCAAAGTTAACCACAGACAGCGGAACAAGTATCCGAATGAACGTATTTAATATAAGATACCGGGACTCGTCAATAAATAATGAAGACTATTAATCGATATTGAGAAAGAAAATTAAAGCTTAAAAACATGGCAATCTTATTGAAGAAAACATAATAATAATAATATTTTTTAATACACCACAGGCTCTAGGCCTAGTAACAAGGTACATTATATATACATAAACATTACTATACAATTGCAAGTTAATGTGTGGACGTATGTATTGCTGTCTACCCGGTGAATAGTTTTCTACGCAAACACATTATCCATTCTTTGGCCATGTTGGACTGAATATATGTAGGAGTCCGTTTCCTGACGTTCGTTTTCGCAAATAGGAAACATGAATGTATCGCCATACCTGAAGTTTATACGGGGAACCAGAAACGACATTTGCTTCAGTATGAACGGGCAGTCAATAATGTTTTTAATGAGTTTACTTAAGATTTTTCTACAAATATTCTCTCCTCTAACAATTAGAGATGACATGCTATAGCATACAAGCAAATCATTCAGAGATGCATCTCGCTCCAGGTAAACTTCATGAATTCTGAATAAAATCAGTAGACAATTTTGATGTATTCAGTACAAAGCTATAATTCTAGTCGTCGTATGCAGCTTTACTCATCTAACTTCTCGTTTTATTTTCAATTAGACGTGAGAAATTTTTGTTTTTATGAATATGTTTCTTTTTACTCAATTCCGGTTTGTATTTGAGTTCCACAGTTTGACCTTTCATTCGACTTTATTTATCGACGTATTTCTCTATCTAATAAATTCGTACTAGGCGATCTACTTTTGGCGCTAAAGAGACATTTTTTGAGGTTATATTATGTTCTGAATGGTTTCATAGAATATTTATGTACCTATCTGAAGCTATATACTTACTAATATTAAAAGCAGTTAATAAAGATTGAAGAATGGTCAAAAGAAAATAAATTTCAAGTTGGATCATGTTAAATGGTTTCATTGTATATTTTCAATTACAACATTCTAATAAAATTTGAATCAAATCCAAAATCTATTTTGTGGACAGTTTATTTGATATTTAATTAAAGTCTTTCTTTGGAGACTGTGCCTAAGTAAAAATAAAAAAAAAAGTTAAAAACATTAATTAATGTGGTAAGGGGTTTCCATTTTTCTTTTTACAAGTTTTTGATTTTTAATTATATATGTTTGAATTTGATAATTCAATTTCACATTTTTTTGAAGCTTGAATTTAATATCCAATTTAATGACCAATCTTAAAAAACTAAATTACACTATGCTAAGATAGAACGTTTGTAGATTACAAACGTACCTTTTTCGATATTTTAATAGCGTTGTTATACTTGTAAATTGGAGAAATAATTGTACTATTTAATTCTTTTATGATTATTTTAAATCTATGTGTTTATTATGATCAGGACTCATTAATCTGCTAGTAGCGCTTAATATCACTTTAATTAAAAACTTCGTACATTTGAATTTAGCCCAATAAATAATACAGTAATTTTAATAGTGATATTTAGCTCTATAATTTAGATCGATGTAGTTTGACAAATTAGTCTGACTTTTATATGTATTAATTATAACTCTTAATCATTACTTTTATTATTATATGTTGTTATACTTCTAAATTGGGAAAATAATTGTACTTATTTAATTCTTTCATGATTATTTGAAATCCATGTGTTCATTATAATCAGGACTCCTTAATCTGCTAGTAACGCTCAATATAACTTTAATTAAAAGCTTTATACATTTTAATTTAGCCAAATAAATAATCCAGTAATTTTAATAGTGATATTTAGCTCTATAATTCAGATCAAATCAAGTTTTTAAATAAAGTATAACATCACGCTAATTTCCGCAGTGAGATGTAACGTAATGTAGGAAGAAATATTGGACTTAGACCGATTTAGTTTGATTAATTAGTCTGACTTTTATATGTATTAATTATAACTCTTAATCATTACTTATATTTTACATTATATTCATATATTTTTGGTAAAATGTTAATTTAAATATGTAGGAATTGCAATGTACTATATGCTGTCTATGAAAATTCAATCTTCCGTAATACCGTATAATACTTTTTACATATTACAGAATAGTATTTGGGTATTTTTTCAGGTACCATCAAGAAAACACACAGACATACACACACACACACTCATGTTTCAGAAGCTATGGCATTTTTCAAAGAGTTCTTAAAATATAAACGTACAATTATTGAAAATGGCAGCATAGAAAATCGTAGGATATTACATTTGTTATATTTTCATATGTCACATTGTCATTGTGTCCTTACAATTAGTTAAAATTATATTATTAACTTAGATTATATATTGCTTAAATTTTTTATGTTATCCCTGTTGTTAACTGAATTTGTTTCTTGCTTAATACTAATCATTTTCTTAATTTCTATTTTCATTGTATGCTATTCCCTGTCAATTATCCGTGTGTTTTCGAAATCTAAACGGTGATCGTGCTGCAGTTTGTATATAAATATGGCAGTTTTGTCTGTTTTGCAGTATTTGTGAGCTTCTATCCATTTATATAGATACTGTTTAGTTTACCCTATGCAGTAACTATCGCGGTCGCGACATGGTATCTTATAAGTAATATGTGTTTCTAGATTTTTTCTATTTTATGTTTTAGCTTTGAGAATAGATGTTTATTTGTATTACTACTTTATATGTTGTAGGTATATCACATTTTTTAGGGCATATTTCATTCTTATGATAGCTGTGCAACATATGAAACCGTGATATATGTTGGTTCATTGCTTAAATTATTATTGGTGTGTGTAGTGTTGTATATTTTGTGGAGTCTTCATTTGCTGAATTTGCTTAACTGTATTTTTTTTAGGACAGCGCATATATATATATATATATATATATATATATATATATATATATATATATATATATATATATATAGTGTTTAAAGAATTTTGTTTTTCTTTTTTATTTTATTGGCCGTGTCCAAGCACATGTGGCGCATGAATGCGTATCCGTGTAGAAAAAACAACAATGTGAGTTTGATTTGACTTTCTTTGTTCCCTTTACGTATTGTATTGTAATTCAACTTTCCTGTTCATTTTAGCCATTCTTATTTTTATTTTATGTAAGTTTCAACGTTAAATGTTAAGTCAATTTGTAATCATCTTTAATCTAATTTTAAACTTAAAATTTGTTAATATTTGTTAAGTCTCCAATTAATTCATACAGATATTAATCACATAAATGTTCCTCTACCATTCTAAGCTAATTTAATTTAATATTATTTAATTTTCAACGTAAAACACTAACCTAATCCGTAATTCATTTCTTAATATAATGTTAAATTTAAAATGGTTAATTCAATTGTTATATCACACAAAACAAACACATTTCTCATGTTCATTGTAATGATTCTTGTTTCCAGATGCTTGAAAAAGACTGAATTGATAAAAGTCGAAACGTCGCAAACAAACATCTAAATTCAATAAAAGGTCGCTAAAACCAATAAAAATCTATTATTTTTAATATATATATATATATATATATATATATATATATATATATAATCAAAAATTAATTAAAATTCGGGTAAGCGGTCAATTAAAAAACTCCTTTATTAAATTACCCTATATTTCGCGACATACTTTGTCGCGAAATATAGGGTAATTTAATAAAGGAGTTTTTTAATTGACCGCTTACCCGAATTTTAATTAATTTTTGATAATATATCACGGTCGATAATTTCTTTTCAATTATATATATATATATATATATATATATATATATATATATATTGTTAAAAGCCAATTAGGCCTTAAAGTTGATACGTGGAATAAAAGTGAAAGTATTTAATTAATTGCCCAGAATATTAAAAATAATTTGAATATACAATAGTGTAGTTCTAAATGTGACATATAGATGGCGTTAAGTTTTGTATTTTCGGTTGACACCAGTATACAATTTTGAACATAAGTAAAACATAATAAGCAATTAATACTTAACTTATGTAGGCCTCCTTCTAGTGCTAAACTTATTGCTAAGTACTTTATGTGTATTGATATTAAAGTGCCGGCTAGCTGAGTCTTTATGGTGATAATATTAACGTGTATGCGGGTTCGGTGTTTGATAGAAGATAGATATGAGTTTTCAAAACAAGTTATTCAAAGTGAAAGACTTTCCGAAATAAATTAATGAATAAAACACGAGAGTAAATGTAAATATCACTGGTTTAATCAGAATCTCGATGCAAAAAGGTAAGTTTAAATACAATATAGAATAACATTTACATGAAAAGTCACGTGATCAGATCTAATATTAAAGTAAGGTTAATTGTTTTTATAAAATAGTTAATGCTCAAATATTTATTCTATGTAACTGTAATTCAAATTAAAGAGAACTGTATTTTTCAGTTTCAAAAGGTATATGGATTAAATGCTAACATTTTAAGTATTCATATAAAATATCAACGATTATTTTCAAAATGTAAATAAAAAAAAAATATTTTAGGAGATAAATAAATAAATACTCAATTTGATAATGGTTGTGGTTTCTGGATCATCGATGGACATACGAGTATTTATACACAGGATAACGGGCTCAGGTGTAGGAGAAAAGCTGGTATTTTTCTAAACTTGGGTAGCGTCCCTTCGAAGATGGAATTTTCGTTCTCCACGCTCAGGCAGGCTAGGATTGGATAACCTTCGTAAAAACGATGCTTGGTGGTAAGGAAGCATGTAGGATATGTTTTGGGTAAGATTTAACTAATTTATTTTCGATTTTATCACTTAATTACTGCAACACACTTTTATCAAAATTCGACGCGTTGTACCATTTTTAATTACCCCAAGCTAACTCTCACTTGTCTTTGTTGAATCTCCAGGCGTCTTATTTTTAATGTTTGTTTATATTTATTTAATCTCGTTAATAAATTTTATCAAATAAAATAAATTACTATTTCCAATCGTTTAGACATTTCACATAAATTATTGTTTTAATTTTACAATTGACAAAGGTGTATTTTAAATGTTTAAATCTCCGCTAAATACCTATTTATATTTGGGATAATTCCCGCTTTATATAATTCAAATTAGGTACAGCTATAACCATAATATGTGACATATAATTCCAATCAATTAAGTTAAATATCTTTGGTGAAATAAAAATGTATATGAAAATGACTTATGTGAATAATTATAAGAAATTAAATAAATGTGTGAATCAAATTTCATCAGTTAAAAAGCGGAATTAACTTTATTGATATGGCACGTGAAAAATGCAGTTCTAACAATGACTTATTCTAAAATTAACAATTTAAATATTTACTCTGTATTTTTGTTCTAGGCCCCCATGTTCATGGGTATGCCACATTACAATATATATATATATATATATATATATATATATATATATATATATATATTGGAGCTGTCTAGTATATTAAAATCGTCTGATCAAGCCTACCTGTAATAATTTATTTGCTTGTCATTTACTTTTGAATGTCTAGATATATATCGTGGGAATTTCCTATATTGATAATTATTTTCCTATAGAGTCGTCTCTGCTTTTATTTAATTTCTTAAACATTTATTAGGACCTATATTATATAAGCGTTTAGATTCTGCTATTTGTAACATTGAAATTTCATCAAACAGAGATATTGTTTTACATTTAGTTAATTTCAATACGTATTAATTCTAGATACTTATTTATCTAGTTAATTGACGAAGGAGACACTTGTTGAAACTTCATTATAACGCTAAGAAATAAGTAATTAAACTTCTAGTTTCAAAAATTCTTTTATTGTAAATACCACTACAATATTGTTTCATCCACCTGATGAAACCATTGTATGGCGAAACAATATTGTAGTGGTATTTACAGTAAAAGAATTTTTGAAACTAGAAGTTTAATTACTTATTTCTTAGACTTATTTATCTCATCGTACATCTAGGATATTGTTTATCATCTGATTCTTCCTTTGATTAGGTTCGAATTACGTATTGTTTCTACAGCGTAAACATCAGGTTGTGTAAGTTATATTTTCTATTTTACTGGTTAACTATCTCGGATAGGTTTCTTTGAAATTCTTAATTCGAGAGTGGTGTAATATGCACCTTAATTTCATCCTGACTGAGTACGGCTTCCTAGTTTACTTGTAACCATTCTCTGTTTAACTTGTTGTCATTGACTTAGGTTAAGGTACCTGCTTCTGACAGCTGAGAGTGCGCGCGTTTCAAGCGCACAACAAGTGAAGTATGATATTTAAAATGGCGGACTAATATATTTATCGCAGATAAATTTATTCAAATTAAAATACTATATTCTAAAGCATTTCTTAATTAAATCTTGCGTCTTTTTGACCATTTAGAATTATCATGCAGTAACTTCTTTATTTGAACTTTTTCTTTGTGTTATTCGAGTAGCAGCGAGATCTTTGAGTAACTGTCCTGGACCATTTTCCTTTATCAAAAATTCTTTATGCAATGCATTTAATTAAAATTTCCTATTAGTTGGGCTTCGTATTTGTTATCTTAATTTTGATGTAGCAAAATGATTTTCTAATTAAGCTTTTCATCGCAAAAAATAGATTGCATGTCGATGCGATAATTCACATCAAGCTTTGATACAAAATAATACAAATCTGTATAAAAACAAATTTGTATCTGTATATGCATGAACACACAGTACGATGTGTCTGTACACTGTCGATGTGTGTTGTTATATGTCTCCGACCTATATAAAGGCAGTGATTGTTCCTTTTATTTTCATTAGCATTGTCGCGTCCAATTGATGACAGGGTTTTAAAATATAATCTTTTCACTACTACTACTCACGTATCTGTAAAGTAAAAACCATGTCGGAAGCAAAAAAGAAGAGACGGCAGTATAGTGTAGATTATATTAAATACGGATTTATCGAAAATCCCACAAATCCATCATCGCCAATGTGCCTTATTTGTCAAAAAATATTTTCAAATGAAGCGATGAAGCCTTCTAGGCTTCAAGATCAGAAATACACCCGCATAAAAAAGACAAAGATGTGATCTATTTTCAAGACATGAAAAAGAAGTACGAAATTCAGCCAACTATATCAAATTCTTTTCATCAGCTTCTAAGCAGCACGATGACGGACTTCGAGTTTCGTACAATATCTCATTCTTGATTGCTAAAACAGACAAACCACACACTATTGGGGAAGATTTAATTTTACCATCTGTAAAAGAAGTAATAAGCACTGTACTCCATAAACCAGCTACAGATATTATCCGAAAAATTCCTTTGAGCAGTAGTTCTGTGCAAAGACGAATTGATGAGATGGCTGAAAACATTGAAGAATCATCTGCAGACTTGTCAATTTCCAATTCAGCTGGATAAGTCCACTTTACCAACCAATGAAGCAATGTTATTGTCATTAAAGATGAGAAAATAACGAATAAAAAGTTAGTGTAAGGTATAATGTCTTCTTTACCCATAAAGCAACCGAATAAGCCAAATGATTACCAAGAGCTTTTTTGATATATCACAACTTTTGGGGAACTTTTAAGGGAATATTTTGAAGTTTGTGCCCTGATTTTTTATTTTTATTTCTATTACCAGATGTTTTTCGTTGGGATTTCAATCCGACGATTGAAGTGGTGAATTTAATTATTTTGGGAAGTTTTGTACTAGACATTATTTAATAACAATTATTCTGATTCTGGCATCGCTTTCTTTTTTTAATTCATACATTTTCCACAAACCTTCCACAGATACTGAGATGTAGTATAAGCAGTCAGTATTGTGCCTGCTCTGGGCCGCGAAAGTTTGAACCCCATATAAGTAGGCGTACTTACAATTAAATTCTAGCATTTTTGTATCATGTAATATTTTGCTAACAAAAACAAAACTATGGAAAAATTATACGGGCATATATAAAAACAAAACTTGTAATAATTTTAATAAACGATGCTAAAATTGGAGAATATATATGATTCGTTTTCAAATATGATCTTTTTATCAATATTTGAAGGTGAGGGTGTTTCGTCCTGACCATAAACCGGCATAGCTGGACGAGAGAAAATCGCAATTTCGGCAAAGTCTCTTTTATCCGTCAGATGTTTGTCCTATCAGGTGTCACCACATAATTTGTTGACACCTGATAGGTCAAAATTTGCTGTACCTATGAGGCGTTCCATCAAACTTTATTTCACTAGCCAAACTGACGAAGTCTATTGTTGTGACAGAAACACGTGTCTTTGGAAGAAGTAAATGTTGGAAAATAGGAGGTGTATGTTCATGTGTACAGATACAGATGTGTGTAATACATATCTGTTTCATTTGTAACAAATGCGTAATGCGTACTTAACATATTGATGTACTAAAATTTCTTTGGTACTATTAATGAATGTTTGAATAATTATACTAAAACTGGTTTTTATACGATTGATAAAAATATTATGTATATTATAAAATTTATATATTAAAATAGTATTCTATTGCCACAAAAAAATATTTATCTAAATTTACAATCTAAACAATTTCTTTAACAGTAGAAAACACCTTGTATAATATATATTAAAATTCAAACAATTATTATAAGTATTAACTTTTATATAATGCATCACATCAACATAAATACACTATTTGTACAAACTAAAACATGTATATTTAATATATTTAGAATTCTTTTGAAAATTATTACAAAATATATTAATAATGATATACAATGGCGTCCTCTAACGATTAGTAGTAAAATAATATGTATCTTTACTCTTCTCTGTAACTTCCAAGCCTAGAGAGTGCTTTTTCTATCTGTTTTTCTATGATTTGTTATACGTAAATTGTAGGTATAGCGTATATGCATAGCCAACCGTATACCTATGTGTGTATGTAGCGCATGGTTTTGTTTATATTGTCATAAAAGCAACCGTTTTTTTAATTTAAAAAAATGAATTTAAAGGATCAGTTTAAAATGGACAAGACAAATGTCCCATCACTAATCAAAAAGAAAATCTCCAAACAAGTTATGGAGTTATGGTCGAAAGTTAAAAACGAAGTAATTATTATTTTAAAATTGTCACATAAAGGTCGCACATTCAATCACACAACTATCTCAAGAAGAATTTTTTTATGTGAAGTAATAGTTTTTGTGTCGTACATATTTTACAATAACTGTTTCAAATATAAAAAATATCTTTTCTATTTTGCGTTCGAAATGAACTCATTATGACACCCAAAACAGTATCGAAATGAGCTTCATTTCGATACGCTTTTTTTCATTTTTCAATGTTGGCGTTGTTCGAACACAGAAATAAATATCATTGCTGTCATTTGATTTTAAGAATTTAAGTACATTTGACTGATATTATATATGTACGCACTCTACAAAAACAACGTATATTGTATACAATTGACAACAAGATATACACTCATGTTTATATTTTTGAATACAGTATCAAGTGATGTTAACGAAAATTAATAAATAATATGTACCTAATATAATATACTTCGCTAATAGCAAGATTTAAATTTGAAAAATGCCAAGTATCAATGTGACCAACTGCGTGTTTTATATAAAAATAAAACTCTGTGCTTTCAAATTAAATAATTCCAATTTATTAATGTAAAAAATGAAAATAGAAAAAATAGTATAAAAAATTCGTTTCATAAGGCTTTTTGCCGCACCCGCTCTTTAGATAACTCGCCATTATCGCGGCTCGTTTTCTAAACTGATCTCGTGCGGCAAAATGGTGCCTTATGAACTTGTTTTTTAATATAACGGGAGTTCAGAAACATTCGAAGTCAAAGTAGTCCATGAAAATTTGAAATTATGTCTGAGATAGATTCATACATTTACTTAATACCATTGGCAGTTAATAATTTTACAAACCAGAGACTTAAGTAAAGATATACGATTTTTTGTTCAAAGCCCGCTTGACTTCGAATGTTTCTGAACACCCGTTACTATTGTTTCAGGTTCGACTCTGGTGGATCGTCATCAGGATCAGACATTGGATTATAATAAATGTAATAAAAGTTATAACATAATTTACCTTTTTCTTATGTATTGCTTTCGAGCAATATATGAAATAAAATTATATCAATAATAACTTCTATTGGAAAGAATTTCCATTTTTTTATCATTTGATATCCAATAATATAATTGAACAAGATATTCATTTTAACTATTATCAGGATAAAATAAAACAAATTTTAATGAATTTCGCTTTTTAATTGACACTGCAACGATCGTTTCGCTCCAACCTGAGCTTCATCAGACATATAACTCAGGTTGGAGCGAAACGATCGTTGCAGTGTCAATTAAAAAGTGAAATTCATTAAAATTTGTTTTATTTTATCCTGATAATAGTTATAATGGACTTTCATCACGTAAAGGCTGAAACAATTATATATATTCATTTTATATGAATAGTTTTTATTTATTTTATATTTTTTGTTTTTTACAAATACTATCTAGTCAAATGAACTATATTTACAATATTTACAAACTTTGATAGCTTTGTAATGAATATTTTATTTATTGGCAGTTTAGGTAACGGTAATGAATTATATTAATTTATATACTTCAATGGATCTTTATTAAGTTATTTAATTTCCTTCAAATGTATTTTGTCAGAATCCATTCCAATTTATTTATATTTAAAATAATTATGTAACTAATTTATTTTCTATTGTTGAATATTTGTTATCAAGTAAGTTGTTTATTAATACACACTTATATTTTTGACATTAGACAACGTTATATTTTTAAAAAAATACCATGTTTAATGGTTTCGTTTACGCCACGTTCTATGTTCACGTTCATGTTTTACATTACGTTCTATACTCATGTTTACGTTCATTTTTAGGGCGCTTTATAGTAAATACAGTAAGTATATGACAAAAATAATAATTATTGATTTTACTAACAAAATTACATTAATTATCATATTTCAACATTAGTTTGCGATAAATATAGTTTGATTATATATTTCTCATAGGGATATATACCACAAACTCCAGGTAATGCCATAATGAATATATACCACAAACTCCAGGTAATGACGGTGTTAAAAGTTCTAATAATTTAGGGCTGCCCCAAAGTAGGACTCCCTGAAACTAGATGATAAAACATTATTTATTACTATGGAATAAATGATCTAACATTAACATCTAAACTAATATCTACAAAATTATTAAAAAATGAATTACATAATTTTGAAGTGTGAACGAGTAAAAATGAAGAAAAAATCAGATTTTTTAAGGAAATAAAAATAAGTAAAAACTAAGGTAAAATCTGTAAACATAGATATTATTTAGAGATTCACAAATTGGTGGTTTTCGTAATAATTTAGTGTCTATTCATTGTGCTATAATGAAATAATTTATGATAAAGGCGAAACACACTCACACACATTTAAAAACGAATCTGGTATATATTCTCTAATTTTATCATCGTTTATTAAAATTATTACAAGTTTTGCTATTACATATCCCCCGTATAATTTTTCCATGTTTTTTTTTTGTTAACAATATATTACATGGTACAAAAATGGTATAGTTTAATTGTGATTACGACTATTGATATGAGGTTCAAACTTTTGCTGCGTAGAACCGGCACAATACTGACTACTGACATATTTGCAAACGAATCTGGTATATATTCTCTAATTTTACCATAGTTTATTAAAATAATTACAAGTTTTGTTTTTACATAACCCCCATATAATTTGTCCATAGTTTTTTTTGTTACCAATATACATGATACAAAAATGTTAGAATTTAATTGTAAATACGGTTACTTATATGAGGTTCAAACTTTTGTGGCCCAGAACCGGCACAATACTGACCATTAGTATATTAAAATAATTAAATATGTCCTTTTATAAAAGTCAAATTTTAGACCTTAACCGCTTGTAGTGGACTGTATAATAATAATGCGGTGCGTTGTTGTTGTGTATTTAGTACTATTTAACAACATTTACTCATTACACAAATTAAAAAATAGATAATTGCGTGAAACATACATGTGTTCGTCGCTGCAGTTCACACACTCTCTCTCAATGCACTCGCTCTCGTCTCTCTCCAATGCACTCGTTCTCGTCTCTCTCCGATGCACTCGCTCTCCAACCCTCTCCACACATCTCGCTTACACAATATTGAACATGCCGCCCCACGTTGAAAGACTCTTTCAACACTTAACCCTCAATCGGTAAAGGCACTACCTTTGACACTGCTCGTTTGAAATAAGCTCCATTACTAAGAACACTTACGACGCGAACACATTTGTCCAAACCAGGATGCACGTCCGTGATTCTTCCTAGCTTCCACGTTGTTGATGGGGTGTTGTCTTCCTTCAGTATCACAATGTCACCTATCTTCAAATTGGGGTTCTCTTTGGTCCACTTCAATCGCTGTTGTAAATGATGCAGATACTCGTGTGACCATCTTCTCCAAAAATGTTGAAACATTTGTTGTACCAATTGCCATCTATTGAGTCTGTTAATTTTTACGTTCACCAATTCTTCATCTGGCACTTGAGTGAGTGGAGCTCCAATTAAGAAGTGAGCGGGAGTTAAGGAAGATATGCTGTTTGGGTCATCGTGGATAGGAGTTAAAGGACGGGAATTGAGACATGCTTCAATTTGTGTTAACAAAGTATACATTTCCTCAAATGTTAATTTCGTTTCCCCTACCACCCGTTTGATGTGTGTTTTTACAGTTCTGATTCCTGCTTCCCATAAACCGCCAAAATTTGGTGAATGAGGTGGAATGAAATGCCATTGAATACCGCTGCCAGCCACAGCCTTCATAATGTCATCCTGATTGTTACTTTTGGTTAGAAAATTAGATAATTCATCTAGATAGTTTGCGGCTCCTCGGAAATTAGTTCCATTATCGCTGTATATTTGAAGAGGTTTTCCTCGACGGGCTACAAATTGTCTTAATGCAGCCAAAAAATCTTTTGTAGATAAACTTGACACCAATTCTAAATGCACTGCTTTCGTCGTCATGCATATAAACAAAGCTAAGTATGATTTCAGCAGTCTCGATTTTTTTAACTTGTTATTTTTCAATACGATGGGTCCACCATAATCGACGAAAACGTTTACAAAAGGACGTAGTGTTTCAAATCTACATTTGGGTAGATTACCCATACGTTGATTGGGGTGTATCTGAGTTGCACGAACTCGAAAACATCTTATACACCTATAAATTATATTCTTAATCATATTTCTCCCATTTACGGGCCAGTATCTCTGTCTTATGCTGTTTAGTAGAGATTGCGTACCTGCGTGAGCATTTCGATGTGTTCCTGTGTCAGAATTAATTTAGTTAAAGCGTGATTTGAAGGTAACACTATTAAATGTCGTTGTTCGGAGTTTAAATTAGAATTCTCCAATCGACCACCCACTCTCAAAATACCCTCTTCATCCAAGAAAGGTGTTAGTGATTTTAATCGACTACTCACTTGAATGTGTTGCGCTTTCCTCAATGTCTTTATTTCAACCTAAAAGCACTCTTCTTGAGCCATTTTAATCAATAGAGATAGAACATTGGTTAGTTCTTTAACTGTTAATGGTCCACATTCTCTTTGGGTTGCAGTTTTCCTGGCATTATTTGCGAATCTCAGGCAATATGCTGTGACTCTTTGTAACTTAGTAAGTTCGGAATATTTCTCAAATAAATTGAAAGGTTCAATTGCTAAATTGCACGTTAGTTTGGGTGTTTTAATTTCCAACTCTTCTTGTGAATGCGTTTCATGTTTGAAGTTTTGCTCAGGCCAATACGATTCATCTAACCCCAGTCATGATGGTCCGTTCCACCAGATATTATTGTGTACTAATGTTTTTGGTAAACATCTTCTTGATATAATGTCTGCTGGATTATCCTTGCCACTCGTCCATCTCCATTCAGCATTTTTCGTCAATGCCTGCACCTCAGTCACACGATTGGCTATGAAAGTTTTCAACTTGCATGGTAATCTTTGTATCCAATGTAAAGTACTAGTTGAATCCAACCAAAGAATGCATTTATCGATGTTGACGCTTAAAGCTTTGAAAACTACGCTGTATAGATTTGACAATAGTACTGCCGCACATAACTCCAAAATCGAGGTAGAGTTACTCTTTTCAAGGGTGCTATTCTTGATTTTGAACAAATAAGGTGGCTCGAATACCCATTTTCATTGCTCGTTCGCATGCTGCTGCGCCATAAGCATGCTCGGATGCGTCACAGAATCCATGCAATTGTATTTCGGATGGTCCATCATCTACAATTCTTCTCGGAATTTTGTGATCGTTGATAGAAACTAGCTGTGCTTTATACTCTCGCCATGTTTCTGAAATACTTGTACTTACAGGTTGGTCCCACTCTGTCTTTTCTTGCCATAACTGTTGCATTAGAATTTTGGCCATGGATATGATTGGACCCACTAAACCCAAAGGGTCGAATAGCTTGGCTATTTGAGATAGTAACTTTCTTTTGGTAATGATATTTTCGTCTTCTGCAAAGCTCAAATTGTATAGGATGGTATCATCGTTGGCATGCCATTGTAATCCCAATGTTTTGATGGTTTGTGACATATCTAATTGTATTAATGGAGCGTTGGAGACATCTGTCAAATCGTCTAGCAAACGACTGTCGTTGGATGCAATTTTCCGCAAATTAAATCCTCCCTCATTAAACAAAGCCATTAGTTGATTTCTTAACAATTTAGTATCCTCAAAAGAACTTCCTCCAGCTAGGACGTCATCAACGTAGAAGTCACGTTTAACAATGTTAGCTGCCATCGGAAACATTGATCTCTCATCTTCCGCAAGTTGTTGCAAACATCGGATTGCCAAATATGGAGCACTTGTAGTACCATAAGTTACTGTTTGCAACTCAAACGTTTTGAATTCTTCATGTTCACTTGCTCTCCACAATATTTTCTGAAATTTTGTATCATTTTCATGGACGCTTATTTGTCTGTACATCTTTTCAATATCTCCTGTTATGACATAACGTTGTGTACGAAATCTAATCAGAATAGCAAACAAATTTTCTTGGAGATTGGATCCTACCATTAACGTATCATTTAATGACACTCCATTACTCGAAGGTGCTGAAGCATCGAAAACAACTCTAATCTTCGTGCTTAAACTTGTTTCCTTTAGAACAGCATGATGTGGCATGTAGTAACCATCAACTTCATTATTTGTTTGAACTTTTCTCATGTGACCTAGATTTAAATATTCTTGTATAAAATTTTGATATTAAATTTTGTGATTTTGATTAATTTTGAATTTTTTCTCTAAACTCTTGAAGCGTGTCTCTGCATTATATAATGAATTTCCTAATGCGTCTGCTGTCTTCTTAAATGGTAGCTTTACTATGTATCTTCCAGTATTGTCTCTTGTAGTATTTACCATGAAATGTTCCTCGCATGCCTCTTCTTCCTCTGATAGTATTTTATTGTAATTCTCTTCCATCTCCCAAAACCTTCGTACTTCTGACTCCAATGTTTCGGTTGTTAAATGACTCATAACACAAGTCGTTGCAAAGGAATGCTCTATTATCCCGAATAAAACATATCCAAATTCTGTTTTTTGAACTAATGGTAAATTATCTCCAATGTTATATTTCTGATTTTGTAGGATATCCAGGTATATTTCTGCTCCTAATAACATTTCTATTTCTCCAGGTATGTTGAAGCTTGGATCTGCTAATGCTATGTTTCTTGGTAACCTCCAATCTTGATAATCTATCTTTGCAGTAGGAAGATCATTTGTTATTTTCTCTAATACTAAAAACTCTAACTGTTTATGATAGTTGGTAACGCGCGAAGATATGTGTACTGTTGCTACTTTGTTGGCATGAGCCCGAATATGTCCAATCCCACCGACTGGAATATGTTTCTCCGTTGTCATTACTCCTAAGCGTTTAATTAATTTGCTTGACACGAAATTAATTTGACTCCCACTGTCTAACAATACTCTGCAAGCTTGCTACTGTCCCTTGGCATCTTGTAGACCTATCGCAGCTGTAGCTAGAAGAACTACTGAACGACCGTTTAAATCTTGCAGGGCTAAAGTGTGTTTCAGTGATGAACTGGCTGCCTCTGTTTGATTCCAACTACTGTTGTTTTCCAGATGTGGTCTTGCATATTGTTTCTCAAAATGAATCAACGTGTGAAATCGTTTTTTACACCTTCTACAAGTAGTTTTAGATTTACAATTTGTAACGCTGTGAGAAGCACCTAAGCAGTTGAAACACACTCTCAAGCTCTTCACTGTTTCGAATCTCTTGCTAGGCGATTGCTCAAGAAACTCAGCACATTTATATAAACTGTGATTAGCTTTACATATTTTACAATACGAATTGCTAGGTTCTGCCGTGTGATGTGAGTAAACTGGTTTTTGCACCTTTGGTTTTACTGCCACTGCGGCTCCAATTGCCTCCAATGAAAAACATCTCTTTTCTAAAAATGTATAAAGTTCGTCTAATTTCGGTAGTTCTTGAGTGTTTGTATTCTTGCATAACTCCCAATCTCGGCGACATTGGTTGTCGAGTTTTTGCGTAATTAGGTAAATTACTATGTCGTCCCAATTTTCCGTTGGGCGACCTAATGTCTTTAACGATCTTAGATGTTGCTTAGTGTCTGTAATTAGGTTTCTTAAAGTTGATACAGAATCCTTGGATACTTGTGGTAATTCGAACAGGGCTTTGATGTGAGTATTAACTAAAAATTGTTTGTTGTTGAATCGCTCTACTAGAAGTCTTCATGCCTCGTCGTAGTTGTCCGAACACACTGTAATCGAGTCTATGATCTGTAGCACTTCACCTTTTAAGTGATTCTTAAGATAATACAATTTTTGTATTTTTGGTACATTATTGTTTTTATGAATTAACGAATCGAAAATGTCGTGAAAACTCTGCCATGACTGGTAATCGCCTATAAAATTTGGAATATTAATATGAGGCAACTTTACTTGTTCCTTATTTTCAGTGTATCTTGAAGGCGAAATACTAATAGACTGATTGGCATTTGCGTCTATAATATTTTTTAAAGCACTTTTTGCATTTTAATACGAAGTTTCAAATATATCTCTATCGGCTTCATATTCTAAGTTTATACTTTCTAAACTGGTTTGCATTTCATCGTATTTAATCCATAACTCTTCTAATTTCGCATTTCTTATTAATATTTGCGCAAGATCACCTTCTTTGAATTCTTTTGCGAAATTATTTATGCGTGTAACTGCCGCTTTTGTAGCTTTTCTAGAATTTTTTAATTCTTCCTCATTCATTGTGTCAATATTTGAAGGAATATATTTTGTAACAAATGAAAATATATAGTGTAACTAGGATAATGGGAAACTCACTTACTTGGCTTAATTCCTCGGTACTTCGAATTTGAAGTTGGCGGGCCATTCGACTGTGGTATGCTTGCTTTTTCGGGATGACGCTTCGATAACCTCACAAATGCACTGGTAAAATAACAAATATTCGGCTCGTACGACCAACATATGTAGTGGACTGTATGATACTAATAATGCGGTGCGTTGTTGTTGTGTATTTATTACTATTTAACAACATTTACTCATTACAAAAATTAAAAATAAGATAATTGCGTGAAACATACAACATGTGTTCATCGCTGCACTACACACACTCTCTCTCAATGCACTCGCTCTCGTCTCTCTCCGATGCACTCGCTCTCGTCTCTCTCCGATGCACTCGCTCTCCAACCCTCTCCACACATCTCGCTTACACAATATTGAACACCGCTATTATAACGAGTGATCATTAAAATTTTCGCTCAAGTAAGCCATGTACACAAAAAGTATGTCCTAACTTAAGTTATTAGAGGAGATCTGTCATTATAATTTCAAACGTCATGAGTCATGATTGTTAAACAATAATTTCAAATGCTGACTTTTATATTAAATATATTTATAATTTCTATACACAGTAATAGAATATTATAAGAAATGTGTAAAATGTTGACCATTCTCCACCAAGCATAATCGCACTCTATTTCGTAGAGCATTGAAAACATTGATCAGTATTTGCGGTGAGTTATTGATGTGTTCACCTTTTTCTATGATTTTATGTCTTAACTCTTGTAGATTATTAATTGGTGTTTCATAAATAATATTCTTTATATATGGCCACACAAAAAAATCCATGACTGTTAAATCACACGATCGTGGTGGATATGGAATCGCTGTACTTCTTCTACTTATTTATCCTATCGCCATAAAATTGTTGCAAAAACTGAATATTTTCAAGTGTAACGTGAAATGTAGCACCATCCTGTTGAAAATATCCGACCTGGAGTTCATCATTAGTCAATTGATTAGTAAAAACACTGAGAATTTCGTTACGATATTTCTCCGATGTTATCGTGCCCTCAAAGAATATTGGTCCTATTAATCGGTGACGACTCATACCTACCCATACGCCTATTTTTTCTGGATGTAGAGGAACTTCTCTGTAGAAATGAGGATTTTCACTGGACCACATGCGCATATTTTGCGAATTAACATAACCTTTCAAATAAAACCAAGCTTCATCGGTGAAAAAAGTATGATTTAAAATATTGTCTGTCATTGTTTGAATAAACCATTGGCAAAATTGTGTTCTTTTTTCATAATCCGTAGGTAATAGATTTTGTACAGAAGTTAATTTATATGGATACAAGTGCAAGTCCTTTTTTAAAATTTTTTGACATGTTCCATACGAAAGCCCTAGTTGTTGCGAAACTCTGCGAATAGATGTTGGAGGAGATTCGTTAATAATTTGTCTGACATTTTCAATTACGCCGCGACTTCTCTTGAGAGGAGGACCGCTTCCTTTTTTCCTTAAAATACTGCCTGTTTGACGAAAAAGATTTACACAATGCATTAGCGTATCACGGAAAGTTTTAAAGCTAGGAACAGTATTTGGATATCTCTCTTCAAACTCCGCAAGGCAATTTTCTATTGAATGCTGCCAAATACCATCAATTTTTTGAAATGTCAGGAAGTAACATTCTACCATAAACCCTTTATGCATATCATTAAAGGCCATTACTTTTTCTTTTGATGAAACTTTAAAATATATATTTGACACTGATAGATGTTTGAAATAACATCTTAATGACTAAAGCTACGACATAATTTTTATATACATGGCCAGCTACGAGTGAAAATTTTAATGATCGCTCGTTATTTATAAACATTATAATCTGCTTTCGTCTGTAAAAAATACTGTTTTCTAGAATTTTACCTTGCGGGCCATTGTTGAAGTATTCTCGTTGCGGCCCCTTTAAACTGATTTATAAATCTCCCAACTACCAATCAATCCGTGATGAGTGTGATGACTAGAGAACGGATACGCTTACCACATGCCGCAAAGCCCAGTGCAGTACTGGCGAAAGGCTGTATTTCTAAAATATTTAATTTTATTTATATAATTGGAAAACGAACGGGTGGTGATCTATAAAATTACGAAATACATATTTATTTGTTGAAAAGTTGTATTTATAAAGTTTTTAATTTTATTTATATAATTGGAAAACAAACGGGTGGTGATCTATAAAATTACGAAAAACATATGTATTTGTTGAAAAGTTGTATTTTTAAAGTTTTTAATTTTATTTCTATAGTTGGAACATTTTTATTTGTTCATTTTGTCGTTCAAGTTGAGTAAAGGAGTATTAATATTAACTAGCAATAGTTTCTCAAGGTTTTCTTCTGACAATTTTGTTCTCTTTGAATTAAGTACATCCTTATAAATAGAAAACGTCTTTTCTACATCGCAACTGGTTATAGGTGCATACTGGAAATATTCTTTTATTTCTTCATATTTAGCCGTTAGATTTTGTGGAATTGTCTCCATACATAACTGCTGCAATGTAATTAAATCTGGATTTCTATTAAGAATTGCTTCAAACTTTTGCCGAAGGCCACATCCGAAGTCACTTGGAATACTTTTCAAATTATTAACAGCCACATATAATGTGGTTAATCCGTCATTTAATTTGACTTCGATTTTCAAAATAAGTGGTTTAGTTTTGGCAATTTTCCAAAGTGTTCGTGAAGAAAGTACAACTGATTTTTTAAATTTGGGATTTGTGTGAGCTCCTTGCTCTCACCAATACTTCTAGCATCCTCCTTTAGCAGTGTTACGAATTGTCTTAGACTATCCAAATTCTCAGCATAATAACTAGTAGCTTCCAGCCATGTTCCCCATCTAGTTATTACTGGAGTAGGAGGCAGTGACAGAGATGGAAATTTTTCCCTGAAAAGAGCTACTCTCAATAGTGCTTTTCTGAAAACTTTTTCAAAAGCTGATACAAGTCTATCAACTTCCGGAAAAGAGTCTCTGATATATTCACAGATTCTGTGGAGAGCATGTGCTACACAAGTAATATGCAGCATATTAGGATATGCTTTCTTCAATAGTCTGCCTGTTTTGAACATATACGCAGCACTATCACTGACAAATAAAAGTATTTTTTCTTTGTACGTGGCGTCCGAATGAAGCATTTTTTGCATATTCTCCTTAATGGTTTCAGTAACTGTTTCCGCATCAACTCTATTTATAACACTTGTTGCTATTACATATGAGTTATAGGGAATAGTTGGATGTAGTACACCAGCTACAACATTTACCACACAGCGTCCTAACATATCCACCGTTTTGTCGGCGCTTATCCATATGTATTGATTTAAAAGATGGCTTCTAATGCGTTCTACTGTTCTCGTATAGCACCTAGAAACATAATATTTACGTAAAGTTGATTCATCAGGAACATTTCGACCAGTATATTTTTGAACAAATATTTTTAAAGTGGGGTTGCTAAGTTTATTTAATGGAATATTAACCGCCATAAAAGTTTTACAGAGTTCAGATGTGTTTGCGATCCTAAGTAACGAATTTTTTACGATATTTTACGGATTTTGTAATAAATTTCGGAATCACTGACAATGGACATACAATCAGTATGACCGGTCAATCCAACTCGCTATTGTTTTACAATGCCGTTCTCGAAATTCTTCCATATCATGTCTGAAAAAGTAACTTAAACAGTGCTCTAGATCTAAATAAATGAAAACTAAAAATGTGTGCGTAAGTTATTGAAACTGAACGAAATTCAATGCACACTCTTACGTCGAAATAATTTGTAGAAATAGATTCAATCAAACGATATTAAAAAGGATCTATCACAAAAATTACGATGTAATTAACAGTTAAAACTATGAAAACAAGAAACTTACTCACAGCACTTTATTTATCTTACGAGATATAAACTAATAAATAATACATTATAAAAACCCCGCTTCTATCTACGCTCATGAAAACACTTTAAAAAGCACTATATTCTCGGAATACAATAGCTGCCTTGTCCATTGTTATCGCGGCGAGACCAGGTGTCCGAGTAAGTCAAACAAATACTTTATTGAATTACGCCGGGATGTACTGAGCGGCGTTATACACAATTCCAATTGCCGATTGCGTTTTATGGAAATTGCGTCCGTTCTCTAGTGATGACACTGCTTACTATGTGCGATATCACAGAATCTAAAGATACCTTGTAAGATCCAGCATTGACGGTTATTTCTATAAATATATCAGGATTCTCAACAGCAAAAGAAAATATACTGTCTACAATTAACGGCAACCCTTTATGTGCTCAGGAGACAAGAGACTTTAATCTCAATCGGCCGTAGATCAATAGCATGAAATTAGTCGAAAATGTCCCGCTCCCCAGTATAGCAGCACAATTTATGTTAAAAAGACCTAGTATATACGAACATTCCCGAATCGTATGAGGGAGGGATTGAGATCCTTTAAGTTGAACTCGAAATCAGCCCTTTAGTTGCCAATAAGCCACATAAAGCGGCTTAGTGGGACTAAACCACACGACATCAACTTCAATAATACTATTTGGGGCCATAAAACCATTGAAACATACATAAAAACACATGAGTCAAAGTGTTCTCTAGAAATAATATCTTGCAAAAGCTGTCCTGCAATAAATATGCTACTCGGTGACAGAATATGCTGCTGGACCAAATTCTGAATCAAGAATGTCGATTGGTCACAGGATATCTCATGCCAACAAGTAAATTACACTTGCTCAGTGGCATTGCACTATCGAACAGGAACGTCATAAACTACAACTGTTAGATATTCGCCTTTCGATGCCATAGCAGGCCCATCTCATTTAAAATTCGGGAAACCTTCCTTCATTCCATACAACGACCGGGAAACTCTGCCGTTGTGACCAAAATACAGTTGTGGAAGAAATCATTAAGTCCTGGAAATAAACTTATGCTCATACTCACAAATGAGGAAGCACCACTCGGATCTAACGAGGAGTGGCAAAATTATTTTCAACTGGCCGTGCACCACTCCTCAACGATGCAAGAGATGATACAATGGCGAGTTGGAATAATGCCTTTGTCGTGCGCTGCAGGTAATGGCATACTTGTTCATCTGCCCGAATCTCCCAGACGCCTGTAACACGAAAGGTCACACAAGTGCCAACCAGCTTACTGTCGGGTGCGCTCGATATTGGTGCAAGCACGATTTCTGAGCTGTACTTAATTTCTAAAATCTACTGTAAAGTTATTCTGTTTGTCTATCTTGTTATATATCCATTGACTTATACGTATACATTGTAATTGTTTTATATATTTTATATCTGTTTATATCTTATATCTATTAGAAAAGGCAGAAAGCCCAGTTCTCAGTCAAGGCGAACGCTGCCAGTAAAACGTCGCTGGTCCACGGGCACGTGCGCAATAATAACTCGTGACCTGTTGATTGGTCTGGAATTGGGGTTAACTTGTCGAGGGATGCCAAGGCATGAATTGTTATTATTATAATTATTATTATATCTGTGTTTTACAAGATTTCGTTTTACAATAGTATTCGACACAAAATAAAAATTTAGAAATCAAATATTTTCTTCCTTATACTCTCAATATTCAGATAATAAAATTTATTGTGCTGTTTCGGGATTTGCAATTTGAGAAGTTTAGCTTATCACGGACGGCTTATTTCGTCCTGTTAATTTCTTTGTTCGACCGAATCGACTTTTACTAACTTTAGAATCAATGGATTGTAATTATTTTTCTAATTAAGAGAACTAAATTTTGTATACTTTTCGTTTAATTTCTTTTCGCGGAATTATTATTATTAACAATTATGTCAAGACTCATGTGAAAATTTTATATTTACAGACATTCTACAAATTCTGTCAACTGGCCTATTTTCAATTTTCTAAAAAGACTTCTAACAAAAAATCTATGTTGCAAGCGTACATTTAACGCCTTTGTATTAGACTTTTACAATTGCCTTTATATACTTACTTTTCCAATTAAGAATTTTACTTTAAATTCTAAGATGTAACAAACGATTTTTATAAATATGAGATATTTTTTTAAATTAATATTAAGCTATGGTTTGTAACACGTGGCATTGTTTATACCCAGTAAATCACGACATTGGCTTGCTTCTTCTACAACCACATTTCATCTTCCTTTTCAAATGACATTCGACAGTGAAGCTCAAGCTCTGTTTGGGACAGGAATATATATCGAATTCCTGTTGCAAAAGTTTTCATAACTGACACGTTGCTATTAAATCATCAAATCCTCTCTTTTAATAATTAGCCCGACAACGTAGCCGATCTGATGGAAACTTGTCATTCTTCTACGCATTTCTAATGTCGTGACTATTACTACGGCCAATAGTCTAGTGTAATCATTGGTTTCCCATAGTCACCAATATTTTGACAGAGACGCTTCAACAATAAGTTCTTTGTTACTATAGCGAAAGACTGAACTGATTGTTTAAATATGTTGACAATATCTTCGTTATTTCGCCACAAGGATGCAATTACGTGTAAGATTTCCTTGTGTACGTAAATTATCAGCACAGCTCAATTCACTTCAATATAAGTGGCGAACCGGAGGGAATTCTTTTATGTTTTTAGAAGTAATAATAAATACTAGGAGTGTTTGTTTTCCATATTATTATGTTAGATTAGATAGATGACACATTCTAGATCTCGTCGTCATATTATTATTATGGGGTATAAGTCACTATAATTCTAATTTAATAATTATGAGCAATTTAGTTTGATATATTAATCTGTCTTTGTGCTATTATTATAATTATTTGTGTAGTAATTAAACTATTTATAAATAAAACTCGGTCAATCGTTTTTAACTGTATGAGATTCAACTAGGTATGTGAATTTAGTGATATAAGAAGAATGAAAAATAATAGTAGGTATATAGCTAATTGGCAATTAATAATTGCAAAACACTCACTAGAAGACAACAGGTTATCGACTCCTTTTGCGGTAGATATAATCATTAAGGTTGAAGTTAATTGGTTGAAATTTCATAATTATAAGTAAGAGCATCTTCTTTAACATTTATGTTCAGTTAACTTGATTTTATCAGTCAATTATTATTAGTGCCCCTTTAGCGTTCAATTAAATCCTGTTTTCCGCTTAAACCCAGCGCATTTCATTTTTCAGTTTGCGAAAAATTCAAAAATTGTTACTCTTTTACTCGCATTAATTTAGATACCATCTCTCTAATTACACTATCACGTGCAATAGAGAGTAACAGTTTGTAAATATACCAGTGATATATTATATACTAAGTATAGATGTTTCACATTTGCGAAGGTTAAGAAAACCGTTTGTTTTATTTTTCGTTTTATTATTTGATCAAACCTGTCTTTCGTTTTTACGAGAATTATATTACCCGACAAAATAAGAAAAATTGCTTCGATTATAAATATTGGTTTCCCATGCCGCTCTTCAATTAAAGCAGATACATTCAAATTTAGAAACGATTCACACTAAGAAGAAACATTACCATTACCTGTAATTATGTCGTTGCAAAGTTCACAAGAGACTGATCTTTGACCAAAGAAAAAGCTTTGTTTAAGAAATACTGGTTATTATGGGCTTGTTTATGTGTGCATGAAAGTTTACATTTAAATTTTTGGGGTCGTAAGAACACGAAAATATACTACATGTTACATGAATATATGATGCGTCAAATATATTCTTAATTTGAATTTTATTATTTAATTAAGTAATATGTGTAAAGAAACTCATACAATATGTACGGTATGCATTTGATAAAACACATTTGTTTTCAATGAAAAGGCTGATACGCTATATGATACTAATCATTATAAAATCATAAAAAATATTATGAACCTATATATCGAAACAGCTTAGACATTTTCAAAGTAATCTGTTGTGTAAAAGACAGGTGAACTCTTCATCGAAATATGAAGTTGTGTTAAGCAAAAACCAATCACCGAGTTTTAAGAATAGAGATTTTTATGAAGCTAAGAAATATTTTCTGCAGTATTTTCATTGCAAATATAGTACGATATATTTGAAAGCGTCGTACTAGTAACTAATATTATGAGCAGTTATACGAGAAGCATTCATATTTATATTATAATTCAAATATCGCGCCAAATGTAAGAAAGGAAGGAGGAAGTTGTATGTTTGGGAGCAAGTACCAAATTACAAGAAAAGTCTCGCAACCCGTCTGTATCGATTTGAATGAAGCTTATTAGTAGAGTTAAATAGCTCTAATAGAACTGTGTAAGAAACAGTTCTCAGTTGGTGCGGTAAAAGCATTTAAATCGATGCCCGTTCTTGTAAAAATTGCCCCCCCCCCCCCTGTTATACAATATATAATTTTGTTGATGCAGTATCATAGTTTCTAGAAAAAACATTTCAAATAAGAGCATAATTAAATACCTTTTGAACGCAAACCTCTCCAAAAATTCCTCCAAACATGGACATGTTGCACAAAACAAATCGATTGGCCGAAGAGTTTGGCTTAAAAGTTCTGTAGGCGACTCATGTGATAAATGATAATCCTTATTTTTGCAAAATCAACACCAATCAAAAGTCCTTCCCTTCCCTACCACAAGGGAGAACGAATAGGAGGTACTTTTTTGAAAGTTAGATTATATAATTAAGAACTAAAAGAATGTCGTTAGGTTTGATGCCGTATATTTGTACTGCTATTATTAGTTAATAACAGTACTTTATTCACATAAACAAAAGTACTTTTATTTATATATTTTTTAATTATATATGTGCTATATGGAGATATTATGTCTGCCGTAAAAGTAACATTATTTTTATTGTTATATATAAAATAGTACGAGGTATTACTCAGAAATTCCCGGAATTTGAATGTGGCGCACGAAGGAAATGTAGTATAGTTCTCTAGCGATAGATGGTGTGAGCAACATCTATACTAAGTTAGTCTGTCAAACAATATTTTGCTAGGTGGTGATAAATAGTTTTTATGTATATATTTTCTGAGTTGTGTTTGAGTTACTCTGCGACATTATAATGTCTGATGTAAAAAAGCAAAGAAGGTACATCAAATTGTGCTTCAAAGTTGGTAAAACGAAAAGGGAAAGTCTGAAAATTCTTAAACAAGCTTTTGATGAGGATGCTATAGGCCAGACGAAAACTTATGAGTGGTACAACCGTTTTAAAAATGGACATGTGTCGGTTGATGATGATGAGCGTTCTAGTTGTCCACCGACGAAAAACACGTCACAGAATGTGACAAAAGTGCGTTATGCTATCCTGCAAGACCAAAGGGAATAATAATAAACTGAAGCACAAGAATCACCGTTTTTGAGGCGATTGAATACGTCAACATGCGATGACTTCCAGCCCTGCTTACAGTCATGAACAAATCGCTGGGATCGGTGTATTCATGCAGAAGGCCAGTGCTTTGAAGGTGATAGTAGTGAGTAAGTTGTAAGAACAATTTATTGTTTTTTTAACATTCCAGAAATTTCTTATTAGTATTTCTATGGAACTCATTGTTTACGGAGTGTACTTATTCAAGACGTTCGCAGAAATTACAGTGAGGGATATTGCTTCTGTTACATTGAATATTTGTAGGTAGCATTATCAAAAACTTATTTGACTATCGAAAAGTATACGTCTGTTGGATTCGGAGTCTCTTCCTTGAACATTACTTGATTGGCGCGATAGAGCATGTTGCGACTATTTATGTAACCTGTTCTTTGCCTCCGAAATCAAAAAGCGTCGATGCAATGACGACATATCTCGTATACAAAACAATCCAATGGTTCAGCAAGAAAAATGATAGCTACATTCTCTTGAATTATACATGTAGATTTTCCGACATAACACCTGGTGCACAACTTCTATATGGGACAAGTATAAAAAGGTCAGAAATCTGTTTGTTTGTTACAGAATAAGAGTAATTATGTTGCTGCTTATATGATTCAATTCAAAAAGTGGAGCGAACTATTCTTCCACATTCGTGCCATAGTCCAAATATCGTTTCAACAGATTTCCATGGGTTTGGATTCGTATAAGAAATGTTGTACTCTAATGAAGAAACTGTTCAAGCATCCTGACGAGTAACGACAATGTGTTCAAAAGAAGAGCGACTATATTGAAAAATGCTTATTGATTTAAAATTTTAATTTGGAGGCTCCTCATAATAACATAATGAGATCAATTTTCTAGTTCGATCAAGCATTGAAATGATGTACAGAACTCGCGACATTTCATAACATATTAAGGTTAACCAAGTACATTAACACCTCATATTTTATAAGAATTCTAATACATGGTTTTAGTACTTTTCTGTCATCATAAGCAACTGGTGTTGAAACGGTCCTTACTTCCTAGGCAGCCATGAGCTGTATTTCTAACGCTTGTTGATGCAGAAGGCGAGCCCATGCCTTTGTAAAGTGTGATTTTTATTTATGTCAGCGCTCGGTCACGCAAAATTGCATTCATCTGAAGAAAATTGGAGAGAATTCCGTGAGAAACATTCGAACGTTCGCCTCAAAGCCAGTTTGGCTCGTACGCGATTACGTGTCTGGGTCGCTCAGTGAAGAAGTGGTAGGACACCATTCTGACGATGACTAAGGTGTGAAATCGCTCACTTATGTACAAGAGACGAAATAATGAGGTTAAGGACTTTCAGTCCAGTGGGAAAAATATGTTAATAAAAGTGGAGGCTATATAGAAAAATAAGATGTATTATTTTATGTTATTACAACAATAAATTAAAAAAAAGTCAGTTTTATATTTGATTCACTCTCGTATTTTATTTTTTTTGATAGATTTTAAATGTGTCCTTAATAAGAGTTTTTATTAATAACTAACTCTAAAATTGTAAAACATTAGTGATATTTTCGATTTCTTTTTATGATGAATTCAAATAGTTATTCAAGTTTTTTTTTTCAATTTTCTTCATGGAAAAAGATTGTTATTAAAATCTCTCGATAAGAAGAATGAACTGAAACCAATATACTGGATTACTCAATAATACTTCTGAATACTCAATAATAAGTTCCCATTTTGAATTGATTAATATATCCAAAAATTTTTATATTCTGAAAAAATGAAAACGTTGTTTCGTTTTTTTATTGTATTTAAATTAGGATAAATAAGAAAAGTAAAAATGATCGGAGAAGTAGGATTGAATCCAAATGAAAATACACCGATCGTGATTAACTCAGTAGATCAAAGTTTGGATTCAAGTGATTCAAATTGAAAAAAAGTGAGTGTTGTTTTGTAGTTTAGTAAAATACAAAAACATATACCTAACATTTATCTTACTAAAAAAGAATATTGTATTATAACATTATGACATTATAATATTACTATTTTAATTTAGTATCAAAATGCTTAGTAATTATTAATTTCAATGTCCATAAATTTTTTTTTTAATTAAATATATTGTACATTTATAATATAAAGCTATAATTATTGCGTATTTTTTCAAATATTTTATAGTAATTATCATCATTGAATACTTTATTACTATGTTGATATATGTAGTTAAAATCAAATATATGCATACAACTGAATTAACAAAAAAATATATATATACTTAGGCAACCTAATGCGACACGATTATGACGTATATATATATCACGTGCCTCGTCTGGAATCGTAAATAGACTTATATTAAAATTTTACATAAAATCACACATTGATATGTAGTCAGTCACATTGATATCATGTTATCGTAGATTGTTGTGTGATACCTCCACTTAATTTAAAATGTGCCTCATTATTGTAGGAAACGGCAAAAAATTCAAATCTTTGCGCACTGATGGCAACGATAACGACACGAAGTGTGATGACGACAGTAGATAATGGGTAAGCAAAGAAAGACGTAGATACTTAAGTTTACCATTTTTTTTAGACGTAAACCACCCTAGACCACCAGACTTCAATTAGAAAATTACTATTATATTAGAATTAATATCATACTATTATTTTAGTTTAATAAAGTGTTTGTGTTTAATCCTATATTATTATTATTATTATTATTATGATTATTATTATTATTATTATTATTATTATTATTATTTCTTCCACTCACAAGAACCATTCGTTCTTGGTTGCCATTATCTTACCCCATCGGTTCATTCGAACAAGATGGATGGCATAGTTATCTATCATTCAATTACTTTATTTGAATATTGATTATAGTAGATACTTACCAGTACTTTCAAGGTGTGAACATGTGTGTTGTCCGCTGCTAGCAGCTTGTGTATCTTTCTGGGTATGAACTTGTGTGTTCGTTGCTGCTGGCAGCTTGCGTCTCTCTCTGGGTGTGTGGTTTGTGTTTGTGTGAGCGCGCAAGTGTAGGATGTTGGCGCGCTCGTGGGTGTGTTTAGTGACCGCTCGCGTTAATTTTGAGAGATCGGAGAACCAGCCGTTGCGCAGGGCCGCCAACCCTTTCCCGGCAACTTCTTTACTTTTTCGTGCAGTACTTCGACGGCCCAACCCCCGCCCCATCGGGGCAAGGCGCAGACCAGCGAAGCGCACCCTGCACGGGGTTGCTAATCGCCAACCGAGGGAACACTCTTAGCGGCTACTTCGGTCGACGACGGTCACACTTTGTGTCATCTTAACGTTTTCCGCCATTGCGGGGGCACTGCACACACGTCGAACGTGTGTGCGCTGTTAACGGCAGCCTAGCCAGGTTGCCGCCCAGGACCGGTCCTAGTGATGTGTGCATTGCGCGGCGCCGTGTTTTGCGCCGCGTAGCTTGGTTCCTCTCTTCCCTGCTGGAAAGGCGGAATGGCACCTGTCCGCCCATCGGGCAGAGTTTGGTAGCGCATATGCTAGGCTACAACCCAGTAGAGGACCACATCAGCACCCCACCCGTTCCGTCATTTCGCCTCCCGGCTACGTTGCCCGCGTTCGCGCGCTGCAACATTAGTTTAGCACGCGACGTATTATTGCAGCCGTGTCTAACAAGACACTTTTTTGCATTTTTAAATAAAGTTTTTGGTAGAGATCCAAAGTATTTATGGACTTGTGTAATTTCTGTGGAATTTCTCCAGTTGCACCAATCACAATTGGGAATACTAGGACCTTGTCCATCTTCCACATACTCTTGATTTCGTCGCTGAGAGGTAAATATTTATTTACCTTCTCACTATAGTTCCTTGCAGTGTTTCTTGCCAACGGAACAGCAATGTCAATGATGTACGTTACCTTGTCCTTCTTCAGTGTCAGTATTATATCTGGAATATTGTTGGGAATTGTTTTATCTGTGATTATTTGGCGATTCCAATATAATCGATAATTTTATTATTATTATTATTATTATTATTATTATTATTATTATTATTATTATTATTATCTAAATTAAAACACTGTCTTCCAGCTAGTGACGTTTCGGTACTTGCAGGAGATTGTTAATGAAAAAAGAAACAGATAGGTATAAACCGTTACATGTACATTTTCGAAAATGGAAAACCCTACTGTTAGCATCTTAAAATGCACGTCCCTTTCTATTGTTTTTATCATATGCTTTTCGACAGAATAATTTGTTAACAAATTTTTTAACTTTTTTTGGAATTTTTAATCCACTTTCAAATTCAAAATTTGATTACATATTTGAATTATTTATTTGACAAACATTATTCTATTTAACAATTTAGCTTGATAGTTATTGATTTTACATAACAATTCTATTTTAAGCGTTTTCTCATTTACCTTATTAATTTACAATAAACTAATCTTATAGACTAACTTAAATTAAAAATTAAATTAAATTAATTAAAAATCGAGTGTGAAGAACACAAGTTCATATATTTTCAAAGATATCTCTCCAGAGGCGTAGATCCGTATTTCATCTTTCTACAGAATCATCGGTACGTCTCTGACGGAGAGATATATTTACAAACATAACAACTTCGCTATCCCACAGATATTATTAAGACAGAGCATAGGAGAACATTCAGCGCTGCTCGTTGACAAAACGCCGACACAACTAACACTGTCTCAATAACTATTGCAGAAGTAAGCAAAGTTCTTCCATAGACGGCAACAACCATATCTATAGAAACTGTATTAACGTGTCTTTACTCCTTGTCGGACGAACTGAATGCATATTGTGTTCTTCGCACCGAATTTTATATTATTATAAACACTTTAATTTGTTTTATACAGAATTGATGAGGTTTTACCTACTCAAGTATGTTTCAAATTATTTTGTTAATAATTTTGGTATTTTATCTTAAATTATTTATTAATTATTTATCTAAGTTATTTGAAGAACTCAAACCTACCTATTCCTATATGCCCCCACGAGCAATAGTTCCGCGCCTGCGTACTCAACGTAATACCTCCTTACGATTTACAAGCTACCCTAATAACATGCTTGCCCCGGAGATCTTCGGCTAAAGACCCAACTCAGTTTAGAAGCGAGCGGAGGGAGAGTTCCTATAACTAGGCGCCACCATGTTTAAACTCTTTAGCCGTTACAGTGAACATAGACACTGCCGACGGTAACTTGACTAAATCATAGGTATCTACGTGTATCGTTGTTAACATAACAATAAAACGACAAATGTAAAATAAAACCCGCAAG
This sequence comes from Melolontha melolontha, assembly GCA_935421215.2. Taxonomy (NCBI): domain Eukaryota; kingdom Metazoa; phylum Arthropoda; class Insecta; order Coleoptera; family Scarabaeidae; genus Melolontha; species Melolontha melolontha. Next base: position 159,129,277 of record OW285236.1, on the reverse strand, counting down.
ACCAAAAATAATGCAGACAAAAAAAATCTACACAGGCCTTCAAGCCCCAAAAATTTAAAGAATACAAATAAAAAAAATATATCATTGACCAGTTTGATAATTACACTAACATAAATATATTCACTCTCATTGAAAGCAAAATCATGACTGGAAATAAATTAAAGACACCCAGTATACTAAGTTAAGTAAAAGTTGTATACAATAAATTGAATAATAACGTTAGATTGAATTATAAGCACAGAATATCATTGAGTTTTAGACAAATCCCAAAAATAGTTCATAAGATCTCAATAAAAAAAATAAGATCGGCGTATTGAAATGATTGAATAATACTTATTAACAAAACTGAATTAAATAGTAAGCTTAACTTAAAAATCTCATCAATAATTTATCTAAGATCTTGGATAAATCTCTCATCGAGATTTTAGTACACACAGTATATGCGGAAATTATTAAATATAACACAAAATTAAATGAGCGATAGTTTAAGTTTTGAATCAAGAAAAATGGCACAAAGTAAATCTATAATTAATTTTTATGACATTCTGTGATTTATATCATTATACTAAATGCTTCTGAATTTATATATAAAAAAATGTAATAAATAACTTTCTTAAAATGATAATTTAATGACAATTACCAAATTTAGCATGCCCCTATTGTAACACGAAGTGTTAGATCATCCTATATACATGACTTAAAGCTTATGCCTATATACATGACTTAAAGCTTATGCGTATCGATATCATAAAATAAACTAAATACATAATTAACTATTTTAAATCAGACAAAAAAAAATGTATGAACGAATCTACTTGTAATTTATCTACAAAATTTACACTCGTCTTTTCCCTTGTGAGACGTCGAATGAAACTATCTGCATTCTTCAGTAATTTAAAGCAAAATAATCCCTTAGGTGTCCAATTGATGTGATAAAAAATGTTAACCTCGTGATGGAGACAAAGCTAATATCTCGTGCGGGATAATCTCTCGCGTAATATGCTCGGACTCGACAACCTCCTGTTAAGTCCTCGATAACCTTGCTAAGTTATTGTATAGCCCTGGCTAAGTTCTCTAATAAATTCAAGAAAGAAAACAAATATAAGAAATAGAAACAATGCCTTTTCACAAGGACATCGTGTATAAACCTCTCACCTCATGCACGTAAATTTGGATGAAACAAAATGAAATTTCAGTCTATGTGATCATTAAATTAATCTTTTCTAATCCGTCTAATTAAACATCAAAATAACTTTGTAGACTACTCTCCACTATTGTTTTATATTATCCAATATGACGATAATCGGCTAAGCGAGTAATACCATACGTTAATTCCGTTATACCAGTAAGATTCCTAGTGATACATGGACCTGTTGAGTTTTTATTTTCACCAAATCACTTGTACGAGAGAACGAATCATCAAGTGTTCGCTCTATATACAGGATCAGTTGTCTAGTTCGTGCAATCAGCAAGAAAAAGATAAAAGTGAATATCTTGATTAACAAGCATTAACTACAGTCATAAGTAGATGGAAGAACAAGACAAAAATCTTTCTGAAACTACTGAAACTCTAAATTAAATATCGTGAATAAGAGAAAAATTTGTTAATGAACGAACAAAGCTATTGAGCAGACTAATTACGCAAAGATGGCTCTGTTACTCGAATATAATAAAGAAAATTCCAATTAAAGAAGTTACTACGTGATAATTCTCAACAGTTAATAAGACCCAAGTTCAAATTATAAAACTAAATTAAAACAGTATATTAATGAAATCAAATATATTTACAATGACAAGCATTAGTCCTCCATTTTGCTACTCATATTAACGAACACATATACGTTTATTCACATGTATGCGAAGATTCCGAAACCAAGGGCCATGCGCCATTTAAACGTCAAACACATCTAGCTCAAGCGGTATTGTAAACAAAACCCAAAACATAACCGAGAAATGGCTTAATTAACTTTGAAAACCGTACAAAATTACGAATTGAATCGACGCAAATTTAGAAGACAATACCCAGCCTATTTTCTAATTAAAAATAGATTTCAGATAACCAACGCAAGATATCAAATGATGGAAAGAAAATATAAGACTCAACTTCAAAGTTATACTATGGAATTAAAATCGTAATTAGAAGATATGTACAGGGAAATTAAGATAGGTATTCTCTAACGATATAATGGGACACTTAGAAAGAAATGAGTTTGTCAGAATACACACCAGACGAATTGGGGCTTCTATTGACTGTTCAAAACGTAGTTTGAAATGTATTCTTTTAAACAAGAACAACAAGTATGACCCATTGCCCATTGGTCCAGCTTGAATGAGGATTAAGAGACAATATCACTAGTCCTGAAAAGAAATAAGTGTGAGCAACGTCAGTGGGTGATTTGTGTCGATCTAAAAATGGAAAGCTCCCTCCTTGGACAGTAAGGTGGATACATAAACTGTTCCTTTTTTATGTCTTGGGCTAAGGATCAGCGCAAGGTTATGAGAAATCGGCCTCTAAGAAATATCGCGATTCAAGCAAAACAAATCGTAATCAACAAATCTTTGGTGGCGAAAGAGAAAATCATATCTCCACCCTTGCATATCAAGTTGGGGCTTACGAAGCAATTAAACAACATTAAAACTATGGACGATCGATATCAAGGAAAATGGAATATCCACATGATGGCCGATTACTGCTGATGTCTTCAGCGAGACTGTCCTACTGTACTGGTAAACTCCATGCTAGAAAGTCGTATTAAAGAAAATATTATGTGATAAGTGATGAATGTATATTTATCTACTTTCAAAAATAAATACCTTACTTTGTATTTATTATTTTGTTTTGACTAGCTGTTTGAGAAAATAATAACATGAGAAGTACATAAGTTGAAAAATAAGATGATTTTATGCTGAAAGTGGCGAATATAGCCTACATCAAAATCTAGATTTGATAGGTTAAATCTGATGGCTATTTTGGATTCTCCATCCAAAATTTAGCTAGAAACATTTAAAAAATTGCCGGCACGTCTGTTGTGTTGTGTTATCATTAACCTCTCTCTTCCTAATATCCTTAAATATTTTTTGTTTTACGTTTATTATGCAATCTGTCTTTACAAACAATGAGCATAGCTGGTTTATTACGTAGATAGCGTGAGAAAGCCCTATTCCATTGAATATAAGTTTATATGATACAATTTCAATATTCATGAGTTTATAGCACAATGTTACCTGTAATTTCACACTTCAATTTAAAAATGGTAAGTCCAACGGTTTTCTGTGTTTCAGTCTTGATATCTTCGGTGTTATCTAGAAGGCAGAAAGCTAGTGGATTGGGATTACCTTCGAGTATACTGCATTCCTCGATTGTCTCCTCTAGTGTATGAACATCCAAATCATGCTGTATGTTTCCACTTGTCACAAAGTAGAGAGCATCAATAATTGCAGGTAATATTGAATTTGGCTGCTGCACCCCACAGCTGAATCCCATAAGTCTGTAGAGAATCCCATAAGTCTAGACAGAGTTAAAGATTGAATTATATGCCAAAAGTTTGTTTCTGATTTAAGGTTGCGATTTTCTTTCGAGGAATCAATAGTGTTTCCGAAAATTTTTCCAACTTGGCATTTTTTACATATGTGCACTTTCCGGGTTAGTATCTGATCTAGGTATAGGCCTAAATATTTAACGCATTCCGCTTTTTGTTTTACGTTTATTATGCAATCTGTCTTTACAAACAATGAGCATAGCTGGTTTATTACGTAGATGGCGTGAGAAAGCCCTATTCCATTGAATATAAGTTTATATGATACAATTTCAATATTCATGAGTTTATAGCACAATGTTACCTGTAATTTCACACTTCAATTTAAAAATGGTAAGTCCAACGGTTTTCTGTGTTTCAGTCTTGATATCTTCGGTGTTATCTAGAAGGCAGAAAGCTAGTGGATTGGGATTACCTTCGAGTATACTGCATTCCTCGATTGTCTCCTCTAGTGTATGAACATCCAATGTATGTTTCCACTTGTCACAAAGTAGAGAGCATCAATAATTGCAGGTAATATTGAATTTGGCTGCTGCACCCCACAGCTGAATCCCATAAGTCTGTAGAGAATCCCATAAGTCTAGACAGAGTTAAAGATTGAATTATATGCCAAAAGTTTGTTTCTGATTTAAGGTTGCGATTTTCTTTCGAGGAATCAATAGTGTTTCCGAAAATTTTTCCAACTTGGCATTTTTTACATATGTGCACTTTTCGGCTTAGTATCTGATCTAGGTATAGGCCTAAATATTTAACGCATTCCGCTGTGAGTATGTTTTTATTGTTAAGTCTTATTGAAGGTGAATTTCCGTCGCATTTTGTAAATACTATGGTTTTTTTTTTCGTTTATTTTAATACGCTAGGTTTTCGCCCATTTTTATATTTGGTTTACGTTTCCTTGTGGAATTGTTATTACTATATTTGGGTTATGGTTTTCAATGGTGCGCTATAGCTTCTTTTTTCGAATATTTGGTGAGTTGATCCGGTCACCCTGTGAGTATATTCAATGGTAGAGTGGCGCCTTCTGAAAGCGAACTGATGTTCGGGTATCAAGTTTTTGCCTGTGACAAGGTTCATTAATTTTTTGACAATAGTTTTGCTATAATTTTAGACATTACCGGCAGGAGCCTAATTAGTCAGTTAGGATTAAGAAGAATTTGTGGGTTTTCCTTGCTTATGGATAAGCATTCTTTCGGCTTTTTGCTATTGTGCTGAAAATATTTCAGTAGAAGAACAGTATTGAATAGGAAGGTTACCATAAGAATCCCTTTTTGTAACTAGATTATATCCAGGTGCTTTTCTCGGATCTAGGTCAGTTGTCCCTTAAATATATGCTTATACAGGGTTGGGCAAAAGTAACGCATCAGTCGAATAATTCCGTAAATATAAACTTTAGAACAAAATGTTGTTAACAAAAGTTTTTTGGCAAGTTATTTTGTATTGGCTCCAATCATTTGTTTTTTTTTTCATGATGATTACATATGACAGCCAAATTTTTTTTTTTTTTTTTAAATAGAAATAATATTATTTTTTAGACAATTCGGAATCTTCATTAAGTTCTGAATATGAATGCGTACTATTTTCATGGGGTTAGATAATAAAAATATTGAGAAAAAAATAAAAGTAAACAAACTACAAAATTAAATTAAATTCTCAAAGTGAAGTCTTTCTACGACCTGACAGTGTCCTAAACATTCCCAAAAATGACGAATTGTATTTTGTAAACTATTAGGTGGTATGGCTTGTATCTCACGAGTAATTTTTGCTCTCAAATCCTCTAGGTTTCTCCTTGTATACTTGCGACTTCGAGTGTCCCCAAAGAAAGAAATCCAATTAAATCGGGAGACCTAGCGGGCCAGTCAATAAAACCCCGACGTCCAATCCAGCGACCGGGAAAAATTGTGTCTAAATACTGTCGAACATAAATAGCATAATGTGGTGGTGCTCCATCTTGTTGAAACCATAGATTACGGTTTGGCATGCTTGGTTGATTGTCGTTAGGAAATAAAATCAACAGATCTGGTACAATATGGTTACGCAATAAATGTAAGTAACCATCACCATTTAGGTTGTGTTCCAAGAAGTACGGACCTATGATTCGTTGCCCAACAATGCCAGCCCACACATTAAGTTTGCGGCGATGCTTGTGTGATTTTCTCGCATCCAATGTGGATTCTCAGTCACCCAATAACGTCAGTTATTCCTATTTACAAATCCATTTAGACAGAATGTAGCTTCATCAGAAAATAAGATGTTGTTTAAAAAATTTGGATCGTTATTGGACAATTCCATTATTGTTTCACAAAACTGTAATCTTCTGTCTGGGTCATCTTCGTTAAGTTCGTGCAGTAAGTGTATCTTATAGGGCTCGTATTTGTTCGCTTTTAATATTCGTCTAATAGATCTGCTACTCATATCATTTTCTAATCCTAGTTGAGTGGTTGAGGTAGTGGGATTTTCCGTTACAGCAAGTAAAACATGAAGAGATCGGTCTCCATTAGTGATTTCTTTTGGTCGGCCAGCTTTAGGTATATCTCTAATATTGCCCTTTTCTCTAAATTTAGTAACCAATCTCGAAACTTGATTGAGCTATAGGATCTCGATCCAAATAAACATTATTGAATAAAGTGCAAACTTCGTGATGTGAACATTCTCTAAAAATACTGAGATCTGCTTTCAATAACTGACATGTAATTTCAAATAGGCATCTGCTTTCAAATCTGACATTTGCTTTCATAACTGACACCTGCTTTCAAAACAGACATCTGCTTTCAATTACTGACATTTGCTTTCACTAACTGACATCTGCTATCAAATCTGACATCAACTTTCAAAACTGACTTCTGCTTTCAACTTGACATCTACATTCAATAACTAACACAAATATGATATTATTTGTATTTGTATTTGTTTTTAAAAGTTGACGATAAACCAACACCATCTTAATTTAATGTTTTAAATTTGATTAATTTTAACATGTTTAGTGTCGTTGTTTGCTGAATTTTAACTCTCAATTACACTCCTGAGGAAGTAACAAATTCGTTATGAAATATAGAGTGAAATAAAGGAGTTTTTTTTTACTTGACAGACCGCTCAACCGTTAATTAATTTTTACTTATATAGTACGGTCGATAATACTTAATAGTCTCTCTCTCTCTCTCTCTCTCTCTATATATATATATATATATATATATATATATATATATATATATATATATATAATATATATATATAATATATATATATAATAACGATTGTTCGTTAAGTTGAATAATTATAATAATGCGTATTATTTTATGTTGTAAATGTATAATATTCAAATAATGGCCGCCAGTGATTAAATTAATCACAAATATACTTACGTCCTCTGTGTATATACAAATGCACTCGGAAGCAGTCGGAAAGCATGATATTTAATAGATTAGATAATAAACTTTCTCAGGTTTAAAAGTCGGTCTGCGAATTATCTCCCTAATTGTAGATAGGTGTCTATATAATATGTTAAACTCAACAACTAAATGCTAACAAATAAAACAGTTTGAAGTAATAAAAATAAAATATATTGCAACAAAAATTAGAGAACTGTAACAAAGATCGTGACATAGACATGTGTCTATAAATAGAATTATGATCTAAACATGTGTAAATACAATATTGCTAAACATAGTGTTGGTGAACAAAGAAAACTAAGATAAAAAATATTTAGGATTATTTATGCTAATATGGTAAGTACTACGGTGTTATGAATGTTAAATTATGCTTGTATTTATTCAGCTAGGGTAAACGATGCATAGATAATAAATACCGAAGTTTTATTAAAATTTATATAGGTTATTGTGACTTGTTTATTGATATGTAAATTTTATAGGCAATGAAATTATGAATGTGTCATTCAAGAACCTGTGTTCCAAGATTTTGCGTGTTGGCTCCAGCTGGAAGTGTTGTTGTCGAGCGCAGCAAGTACGGCGTTCGTATTCTTGATATGGGTTTGGCGTCGTTCGATCGTCCAAAGGGCCCACGCGTTGCAGTTTGGATACTTGTAATGATGCTTTCGTCAATATACGGCGTATCTTCGATGATGAGAGGCTGGTTTTCACTTAAAAATGTTGGCTAATTTTCTACGTTTCAAATATAGATAATTTCGATGAGATCTGTTAAGTTTTATGATGGTAATTTAATTTTTAACTAGGATCATTACACAAACGCGGCCATATATTGTAAAATTATTTTTCGGCGTCCTCTACCTTCATTTATTTTTCATGGCCTATTTTTATATTGGCAAATAGCCTCGAAACTTTATTATCATAACATCGTTGGTGTTTTGAATTCTAATTAAATTATAAAATTTTTTAAATAATTATCAAATACACTTTGTTTACTTTTAAATGTAGGTTATGTCATTATTATGTGTTCTAAGTTGCATTCTTACGTGTTTTGATTAAATTTAAAAAGAGGGCGTGTCTAATCAGTATCAATACAATATTTCAATGTGGATAAATTAGATACCGGTAGTATCGCGCGAATTATTTGAATTTAAGAAATATGAAATAGAAATATAAAATAAGTTATAAAAAATAAAAATAAGTTAATTTGAATTACTGTTCTCGTTGTATTAATTTATATACATGTTGATACTAATTTTACAATCTTAATTTGCCAATTTCACTCTTTTTGTACTTGTAATATGCATTGTTTATCTGTTCTTTCTCATTTCAGATGCGGATATATGAGTGCAATATGAACCATAACATTAAATATATATCGGGTGTTCATTTGAAAAGTCAATCTAGTAGCATGTGATTTACTGAGAATATTTTGAAGTATGTCGTAAATTAAAATTTACTACTTAACCTACGAAATCGCATATTTTGACAGTTTCATACGTACAAATAAATAAAGAATGTGATTGACATTATCAAATGTCATTTGGATTTACGTTTACGGAACAACAAACACATACTAATATATATGCGTCTTATTCTATCAAAATTTCAAAGTAACCTAGATTGACTTTTCAAATGAACACACGTTATATATATATATATATATATATATATATATATATATATATATATTGATATAATGAGGGTCTCTAAATACATACGGATATAATGTGATGAAAACGTAGTGGTATACGAAATGATATCGCTGTTAAATAAATATGTATTATCCTTAAATCGAATGTTGCACCGGTATAGCTTAAGTAAATAAATTGCGCAATAGACCTCTTAATCTCTGGTTATAGTAAGCTTCAGAGCACACAGAATAATTATACTAATATACATGAAATAAAAAACTTTGTTCTAATAAATAAATTTAATTGAAAAATAAAATTGATTTTGTTTTAAATATACATACAAGTAACAAATAGTGATGCAACCCTACGGATATAAGAGTGTAATTGGTTGCTTATAGATCAAATCACTTGTATTGTTTACGGTTCACCTTATTGTATATCAAGTATTATCATATTATTGTATTTATCTATATATTTGCTAATTCGTCAATTAATACTAAATTCTTTATAAATCCAACTAGAGTTAATTAAATGATATAACATAGTTTTTTAACTTTAAATACAATTATGTGACGGTAAGTTTTTAATATTATTCATGCACAAACAACATATTTTAAATTACGTGAAATGATAATATTTAACCGGTTTATAACCTCAATAGTCTACCTGATTGATTTATTAGTTTTTTAGATCTGTTTTCCCAGTATATTTCTCTGGTATCGCAGCGGTTATGTGGCAGGCAAGATAGGCAGGAACAATAGTTTAGGATCAGGAATTGGAATATTTTCTTCTCGTGGCTTCCAGGATAAATATAGCAGGTAAAATATACCAAATTTATTTGTTAAAACACCTTCTGATATTATTTTCTTTAAAAAACTTTAATATTTGATTTCTTTCAGCTTAATAATGGTTACCAATACGGGCTTCTATATGGACAGTACCATATATTATCTAATAATAATTATTAAACACTTTTCTGGATCGTATACTTGCTTAAAAGCAGGTTATGTACTTTTTCTTTAAATATTTACTAGTTTTAGAATTTATTTCATGTTTTTTTACTTGTTATTTATAAATTTTAAATTGCTAATTTGAAAAATGCGTGCTTTTTGTGACCGCAGTGGAAAATATATCCCTTTTCAATAACTTTTTTTTTCTCTCCATGGCAACGGTAGAAATATTTTTAAAATTAATTTTTCTTTATAATTTTCTGAATAAAATAGCTATAATTTAAATAATTTTCTTCGGTGAATATTTTCTCTTAATTTACTTCAAATTACCATATCCTTTTTGTTCGTATTTGAATGATAAACACTATTTTAATTCACGTAATTTTTACCGTGGTTCGGTGTTATATGTAAATGTCAATTAACAACGGTCATTCAAAACTCGTTATACAGTTGTGTAGAAAATATTTGAACAATTTTTAATCGTAATTAGCTTTAGAATTCTTGATTTCACATGATAAATAAATGTAATGAATGTATAATGACAGAATAAAATAAATATGTTAATTAGAATACAATTAATCTCGGTATTATAATTAAAAAACTAATTAAGATTTTACAATTCGGTTATATTGAATTCTCTTATGTTCTATTGTTGTTTTCTTGTTGAATATTACTATTTGCTACCTATTTACTCTTCTTGATGTTTGTTTCAGGGTCAACTCTGCCCTACTACAATATATATATATATATTTATATATATATATATATATATATATATATATATATATATATTGTTGTATAAATAATGAATGAGAATTGTTGAGATAATTAAGTGATCATTTGATATATATAGAAATATATAGTCAGAGATGAAAATTTAATGGTGTTTTAAATATACGAAGATAAATGATATTTGATAGAATTCTACCTACTTCGGTTAAACTTATTTATTTCTATAGAAGTCAGATGTCACTCTAATTTGTACTTGAGCGAATCGGGCGCCAGATTATAGACCAAAGGTACTATAATCAATTTAGTTTATTACCTGCGGCTAAGTGCGGAAGCTTGAGACCTTATATCAGTATATCATATTTAATTAAAGGATTCAAAATTAACACTAACAAGCAAGATATGAATATTAAGTAATGTATAAATAAAAGTTTATACATTACTCGAAATGAATGTTTAACAGGCTTAAAAGTTCACATAAACAGTAGTTATCATTATTTTATATCAAACCAAAACAGTTGTTCTTGCTGTGCGCAGAACACATTCGTAAACGTTATATTAAAGCCAAATGTAATACCAAACATACGTAAAACCAAAGTATAAATGAGTTTTTCATCAAATTAAGTGAATAGTGATAAATATTTGCTAGGTTTAAGTACTAAATTATAGGAACGACCATTCAGTAGCAAGGTAAGGTTATATAATTGATATTTCTAAGCTAAATATAAGTTAAATTGTATAAATTGTAAAGCTGGGTTATGTTCGTATTTTTTGATAAAAAATATAAATTTTAATTCGGTAAATACTTGTCTTCCTATACACACGGCAAAACTTGATTGTGCGAGGACGCCAACCTGCTTTTTGGTTTTCCTCTGATAAATCTTCGATGCTGCTTGTTTTTATATGTTAATCATTGAATTAACACTTTCTACTAATAACTATGGTGTTTTCAGGTGAGTAAATATTGATTATACCATTTAAATTATAATATTAATTTTCCGGAGAATTTTTAGCGTACTTTTTCTATATCGTCGTTAATTCTTTCTCCCCAGGGATTCTGTCTTCTGTACGGATTATTTGCATAAATAAGTTGTTTTTATATCCGAAATTATATTATACAGTAGGAAAAATTACATTATTAATTATGAATATCTTAAATTATGTTTTTAAATGGTTATTGTCATATTGTTAGAGTACATAATGAGTGACTTTCGCTGTAAAACTAATTCAAATTCAAACTAAATACGGGTCGGTAAAATAGGTTTCCATGTCATTAATTCCTATCAAATAAGTTAATTATCTTCGGTTTTACAAATAAATTAATGAATTTTGAAAGTGAAATCACCTACACAAATATAATAAAAATTATTACAAAGAAATTTTCTAGTTAAAAACGCGGTACTAACTTATTTAATAATTTACATTGCATGTGCATGGTCCGGTTCCTTTTATTTGATTAAAAACTTATGTCTATGTAATTAATTGTTGTTTCTTCCAGTTCCTGACCTTGGGAACCACCACAATATATATATATATATATATATATATATATATATATATATATATATATATAAAATAAAAAATAAAATATTGTTGGGGAATCCGGCAATAAAAACCTTTAATTAGTCAATTAGAGTCCTTTATTTTATACCTTATATTTCGCTCTGTAGATTTAGAGCTTCATCAGAGGTCACTCTAATCAAAACAAAATACAACCTTAGCTAATTTAGTCTACTAATTATAAAAAAAAAAATTTATTGCCGGATTCCCCAACAATTTTTTATTTTACATACTTGTTTTAACGGCAAAGACTCTTTGTCTACTTATATATATATATATATATATATATATATATATATATATATATTTAGTGTTTATAAGAATTTTATTTTTCTTATTTATTTTATTGGCCGTGTCTTAATATTAAAAATAATAGACTTTTTATTGGTTTAGCGACTTTTTATTGAATTTTGATGTTTCATTCTACGACGTTTCGACTTTTATTATTATTCAGTCTTTTTCATGTAACGTTTTTTTTGGGTTTCAAAAACACACATTCTGTGCAAACATGTGTCATCGGGGACATCCGAGACCTTTTAAGGACCGACCGCTGGTTCGAATATTGTAAGTGTCTGACACTTACTGATGGTATTCCCTTGACAAAGGCATATTGCCGAAACATGTAGGGTTGTTTTAAATATATATACTTTGAAGTAATGAACCAGACCTTTAATCGCCGACTTATTAAGTTTACCTTATATATATATATATATATATATATATGTATATATATTATTATATATTATATATGTATATACATATATATATATATATATATATATATTATGGCGAAACTGCAGTCCCTTGTTAATAAAGTGATCTTACGAAGTATAGTGTTTTTTTATTATTTATCAAATATGGAATATCACAAAGTAAGGGTGCAAAGTATTAAATAATTTACTCAAATTGAAATGTATTTGATTTTTCAAATATAAGTTGTGGTTTATTTATTCTTTCAACAATAATGTTTCATTTAATGTATGTTTTTCTTATTATGGCATAACACATAATCAATTAAATAGTATAAAATTATCGAAGAAGAAGAAATTCACCTTCTTTCTGCTCTAAAATTCTTGTCGTTTAACCTTACATATTTATTTTCGATCTTTATAAAAAGAGTTGTGTATATTCACAGATATCTATTTAGACAAGTAATGTTAGTCAATAAAGCATTGAGTACCAGGTTGCCAGCGAAATGAATTTAGGATGTGAGTGACGTAAACCGAATAAAATTAAAGCAACGTTCGGGGTCAAGATCAGTACTGTGGCAAATTTTATGAATTGAAAACGACGTCGGGCAAGAAGATTTATTTTAGCAATTTTTATCGTTGAGGTTGGCCAATTTTCAAGATGACTCTGTGAGTTACTATGAAATAGCAGTTGTGATATATTAAGGCAATACATATCAAATACACCAACGGAACTGTTGGAAGTAGAGAAAATGAAAATAAACTTAGATCGTAAAAAAGTATGTTTATTTTTTGAAAAGAATTGCGACCTTTTTACTATAACATTTGTACAATAACAGGATTTAGATATAAATAATGATAATTTTAGTAATGTTAACAAATAAAATTGCCGAAATTTTTGCGCTTCCCTATCCAAAAGTAAAACAAATGTTACATAAACTCTCAAACACAAATAAATACTCGGCAGGCATTTTAAATATCTTCGATGTGCACTATTTAATTTATTATTGCTTCTTTAACTGGGACGTAAATATTTTAATATTAACTACAGTATTGACAAATCTATAGAGCTGTGTTTGTAATATGGATTATTGTAAACATTCAACAAATACTTCAGGTGCATTTGGTGTTAAGTTGCCAAAGTAAATTACGTTTTGTCTTCTTTAATATACGAGGCATATCTAAAAATTACGTTTCGATTAAAACTTCGATTAAAACATTAAACCTGTTCATTCAATTATTTTATTGTCATAGTATATTCAATTATTTCTCCGCATAATCGTAATTTTAACACTATGTGATGCACTTTCAACGGCCTAGTTGTAAGAGTGTTGAGGTACTGAGCGCCGATCAAGAGCTCCAAGGTCGGGACCGGCGTGCAAGAGGTTGTTTTTTTCGGGATTGGTGTGCTTTTTAGTTATCCTTAAATGTTGAGGAAGTAAAGGTCAAACTCACACTACTATCCTCTTACGGCGAGGAGGTATAGTCAAAGTCATGGAATACTTTACACACATACCCTATACACTCTAACCGGTGCTACGGTGTTGACCAGTTTTTTTGACTTAAGAGATTGGGCTGCTCTACAAACACCACGAAAAGAAATCATTTTCACTTTTATACCAACTTAGAAATTTTATATAAGTTTACCCTTACACTATTCGAATTCAACGATTTGATTTAATAGCACTAATAATAATTGAAAAGCGAATGGATTCGACTTTTATTGATAAATATGCATAATTTAATAGAAAAAAAACTTGCTTTATAACGTTATTAATATTAGTTCGTGAAACGACAATAGTTTCGCCAGCAATAGAGCACGCTACAAACTAAAATACGCACTTAAAAAGATATAAAATGAACAAGGTTAATATTATTTTACAACGTCTTTAAAATCTAAGAATTTATACAAATATAGTAGTATATCAGTAAGGGCTCATCAGATGGACAACATATTTTTACTATATTTGTGTAAATTCTCTAAAGACATAAATAATATTGTTCATTCATTTTTTTATGCATACCGATTTTAGTTTGTAACGTGCTCTAGTAAGTAATGAAGCCACTGTGCTGGCAAAACAATTGTCGTTTCACAAACTAATATTAATAAAAATAAAGATTTTAACTATTGGTTTTATTTCTATTTTAATAATAATAATTTTTTTGTTATATTCTAAATTGTTTCATGGACTATGTTGTATTTTATTCTGAGACAAGAAGAGACAACGATTCAAAAAGCTACCTGAAATTAAAATAGAAAGCCTGTTCTGTTATTATAAAACATGTTTTCTTTGATACTTGACAGTTTAAAAATTGGTGCGAAATTCAAAAGGTGCAAATCGAAAAATTTTACAACGGTAAAGTTAGTGCATTTGATATTCACAAAAGATTCAATCAAATTCATAATCAAATAAAAAATTCGATAGTGTAAACTACCCATTAAATTTTTGCTGTAGTGGGGTGTAAGGTTTTCTAGGCTATTATTTGTGAATGTTTCAACTGTTTCATTCAATTTTGAACCACGATTTTAAATTCGGTGCTGTTTCGGTGGCCTTCTAAATATTTGTCAAAGTGGTGAAAGAGATAGCACACTCACTTCAACTGTGCTCGTTGGTTGTGCATTATCATACAGCGAAACAATTCCGGTACTGAGAAGGCCTGGGCTTTTATTCATTATGGCTATTTGCAATTTTTGAAGCGTAGTACAGTAAGTATATGCGTGTATTCTGGTTCCTTTCTCCACGAAATCCGACACGTTTGTCCAAAAACAGAAATGGCAAATGTCTTCTCGGTTGGACAGTGTTAGATTTCTATTTATTTGATTAAAATATTTATAAGATAAAGTATAAATAATTCTTATTAATGAACACTCAGTTGATAAATCTACATAAATCTGATAACATTTTCGTATAGGTTTTATGTTCTTAATTATAACATAATTTCTTCAGACCCAGATTACATTTTGAAAATATGCTCTTTTTCCAGATAAGATGTCTATCAAGGGTGCATGCAAATGTACTCTACGTCGTTTGTCTTTACTAACTTTTTCCCAGTTTTCTGAGAGTAAATGTCACTGGGATATATTTAATTTCGTTAGTCTTTATTTTCTATTTGATAATTATTCGAAGCAGTTACTGGATCTTGATTAATGGCTAGTACTGCTGCATTGTCCGTAAATGTTGCAACGTCAGGCTCAACTAGAGGACACCTATTGATTTAATACGACTGCAATGCAACACAGAAATGGTGTGGCACCATTTGTTTTAATTTGTAAAGCAGACCTTCGTGTCAAACAGTATTTTCTTAATGTTACAATGTTCTTATAACATTTTCATTTTATTTTGTGAGTTTAATAGAAGTAATTAATGGAAAGAATATTGTAACTTTTCGAAAAAAAAATATTAAATCGAATAGCAAGCCTTTCGAACGGTTCGAACGGTAATTCAACAAACTCAAGCAAAAACGAATTAACTGTGAAAACTGACACCCAATTATTACAACTGTAAACTGCTTGCAAGTTCATATAACAAATAATAATTTGTTTTATTTTGCCAATTTATAGCTTCACGGCTTCACCAAATGCAAATTTATAATGTATCCGATAAAAAGTTCATTATCTATAAAAAAAACGACTAAATTTTAGAAGAAGCGTTTTATATTATCATAATTTATTTTCATACATTTCTTAAATAGGGAATGTAAAATATTAAGTGCTTTTCTTATTCTTACTTTTACTAGAAGTATAGCTCAAAAATGTCGATTTATAAAACTAATAAACTGTAATCATTATTTTCCAATTGAGGCCTTTATTTTGAGAAACATTTTTACTACAACAATGCGGTAAAGTTATTATGTAGAATTAGTTTACATAACTTTACATAATTACTATGTCTTTCGTGTTTATATCAGTGCTTTATGTTTAAAGTACTCAGCGGGACCACTAATTTTCTGTGGGCTAAAAACAACCATTTAAAACGATAGGTGTTTTGTAATTTTATGATATTAAATTAGTGTTACTGATAAAGCGTATCAACAATTAATGCATCCGCCTGAGAGTACACAGGTAAAAAAAAAACAATAAAGAATGCGTTTCTTTGAAATAGGCGCCGACGAGCGATTAGATGATAAGCAAAACAGCTCGAAGGTAAAGGAAACTTGCCTTGGAATTATATCAGAAGATTTTGAATAGCATATTACGCTTTCTTTAGAGATACATTTCTAATGTCGCAATACAATAATTCGATTTTAAAACAACGTCAATGTCTTTATCAACGGAAATATAAAAATAGTTACAGTTATATCATTTGAAATCCAAATAGACATGTTTCTTGCTGAAGCCTCCAATTGTGCTTTCAAGAAAGAAATATTAGGTTAATTTGTTACTTTGAAAAGCTAAATAATAAATAATCAAAAATAAAAATAATAAAATAACATATAACTGGTTTCCGAGAAGTGTGTAAGTGTGTATATCGACTTTTGATTTTATCAGCAATACGGACTCCAATAACTTATTTTTTTTTTACAAATTTCAGTTTATTTGGCGTCTCAGTCTTGCAACCACTCGTTAAACTGATTTTTACACTAACATACATATTTGAATACGGGAATATCACACAAATACTTAGCCTAAAACGCTTAAGAAAATTATTTAGTTGTAAATTGCATGTTCATTACAATTAAATTGATTATATTATTAGATGAAATTAAAAATACTTTAATTTGTTCAGATTTGATTTAATCACGTATTATTAAGAAAAGTTAATTATTTTACTAATTAGCAGATATTTAAAATCTTACAAGATATGCATTAATATTTGAACACTAGTTAACGACAGTTAACATTATATAGAATTATTATGTTTTATTTATGGGGTAATTCACATTATATGGTCTCTATTTCCACTTTTTATAATTTTTTAGTGTTTAAATTTATAGAAAGTAAAGTGGACAAAATACTGCATAATTAAGTTATTGACCGATTTATTCTTCTTATATTTTTTCTTTACATTCTATAAAATATATATCTTATATCCTATAACATAACAGATAAAAATGAACCGGATTCAAGAAATTTAGCAACAATAAAAAGAAGGCTCGGTGATAGATCAAATAAATAAGGCAAATCATTAGAAAGAATGGCTTGGAAGGAATATATGTCTACAAACACGTAACAAGAGAGAATCGAGTACACAAATACCAAAATAAAATAAATACAAGACAATAGTTCAGAGAACTTTGGTTAAACTCTGGTTCAGATAGATAGTTTTTATAGTTATATAGTTAATTATCGAGTATCAGAAAAATTCTCAAAAGAAATAATAAGAAGTCATTGCGTGGCTAATAAGAAATGAAAACAAAAAATTAAAAATAAGACAGACAACATTTTCGTCTGGTCCAAACTATTATACAAATGAATTTAAAAAAATAGACAAAACAACGCACTTTGCCACAAACACAGAAGGTGTAAAGGAAGGAATTGATAACTTACTCATGGACGAACTATCGACTTAAGAAGCAGAAGAGGCATGGCACACATTAAAAATGGAAAACAGAAAAGATATGGAAGGGGTAGGCAGAAAATTGCCAATACACACAAAAAAAGGAAAAACATACCGATTTCAATGATAAATAAATAAATATAATGGAAGATGAACACACAGCATGTCGAACAAACAAACAAACGAAGACTACGAAATTGAAAGTTTATAATACAATTGATTTATCCATGATGAGACAAGCCAGCGAATCCTCGGTGTTACAAATAAAGGAACATAATCGCTGTAAAAATGAAGTGCGTGAAATTTAAGGCGAAATACAGGCGAAGGACAGAGGAAATGCGAAACTATAAGGATCAATCACCGCAAAGATCCAGAGAATACAGCTAAGTTGGTACGGACATATATATATATAGTTAGAACGAGTAACAACGCAATAGTTAAGGAACAACAAAAGGCAAAAGTGTTTATAGAAGAAGGATAGGAAGACTACAAAAAAATATACCGAGAGAATAGAGAAAATAGAAAACGTAAGGAGGAAGATATTAGACGAAGTGAATAAATTACCCGTTTACCGTACCCAATGTAAGGAGTGAATGTATGACTGCTATTTCGCACTCAAAAATTGACAGAAACTCAATATCATATCTCTGTGGCACGAAATGGATCGCTTTATGCTTGAACAACGTTTTGAAATATTAAAAAGTTACTTCAAAACTGGATCATGTGTTGCTGAAACATTGCGAATTTTATAGAGAAATTTTGGTCGAGATAATGCACCAACAGCACCGTGTATACATAAATTTGTCAAGAAAGTTCGAGAAATTTTTATGTTAATTGACAACACAAGGTATTGTCGTGTTCGACTGATGTGCTCAATCGAGAATATTGTTGTTGCCGATAGTGTGCGTATGAACCTGAGGACATCAACTCGTCGCAGATCTCAGCAACTAAAATAGCTGCACTAGCCTGAAGAGAATTCTGCATTATTATTATTGCTTATTCGCTTATAAGGTTCAATTAACTCAGAAATTGAAGGCAAATGACCATCCGCTTCGATATCGCTTCTCGTATGCCCTTCCCAGCAGCTTGAAAATTACGGCGATTTTGCACAAAAATGATCTTTTGGGATGAGGCGCACTTTAATCTTGATGGCTACGTTAGCAATTGCCATATTTGGGGCTCGAATAACCCCCACGTAGTCATAAAGAAGCCAATGCATCCTGAAAGTGTGACTGTTTGGTGTGGTTTTTGGAGCGGCGGCATTATTGGCCCATTTTTCTTCGAAAATGAAACGGCAACAACGTTACTGTTAACGGAGAGGCTACAGAGACATGCTGACTAATTTCTATTTTTGCAGCACATTGAAGAATTGGATGTGGGTGAGCTCTGGTTTCAGCAATATGGCTCTATGTATCACACAAATCATTCAACAATTGATCTTTTGCGCACTAAGTTCAATAATCGTCTGATCACATGTTTTGGTGATGTCAGTTGGCCTCCACGGAGCTGCGATTTGAGACCGTTAGACTTTTTGCGGGGTGCCCTTAAAGATCGATGTTATGCCGATAATCTAGAAATTATTCAGGCACTTAAGCACAATATTGTTCGCGATTGTACTGAAATAGGGTTCGAAACTATCGGAAATATGCTGAAAAAATTGGGTTAACAAGATGGGCTACTGCAGGGCCAGCCGAGGCAGACATTTGAATGAAGTTATATTCCATAATTAATCGGAATATTTACTCTTTTTAATAAAACAGAAATAATTGAAAAATATTGAAATCTTTAAAGTATTTTTAAAAAGAAACCAGCTGATGGCCCACCCTTATAATATAAATAACATAATAATAATTGAATAAATTCGTAAATATATAATATAAATAGACAATTTAAAGTAAAAATAATAGATTATATAACGAGTGATCATTAAAATTTTCGCTCAAGTAAGCCATGTATACAAAAAGTATGTCCTAACTTAAGTTATTAGAGGAGATCTGTCATTATAATTTCAAACGTCATGATTGTTAAAAAATAATTTGAAATGCTGACTTTTATATTAAATATATTTATAATTTTTATACAAAGTAATAGAATATTATAAAAAATGTGTAAAATGTTGACCATTCTCCACCAAGCATAATCGCACTCTATTTCGTAGAGCATTGAAAACATTGATCAGTATTTGCGGTGAGTTATTGATGTGTTCACATGTTTCTATGATTTTATGTCTTAACTCTTGTAGATTATTAATTGGTGTTTCATAAATAATATTCTTTATATATGGCCACACAAAAAAATCCATGACTGTTAAATCACACGATCGTGGTGGATATGGAATCGCTGTATTTCTACTTATTATCCTATCGCCATAAAATTGTTGCAAAAACTGAATATTTTCAAGTGTAACGTGAGATGTAGCCCCATCCTGTTGAAAATATCCGACCTGGAGTTCATCATTAGTCAATTGATTAGTAAAAACACTGAGAATTTCGTTACGATATTTCTCCGATATTATCGTGCCCTCAAAGAATATTGGTCCTATTAATCGGTGACGACTCATACCTACCCATACGCCTATATTTTCTGGATGTAGAGGAACTTCTCTGTTGAAATGAGGATTTTCAGTGGACCACATACGCATATTTTGCGAATTAACATAACCTTTCAAATAAAACCAAGCTTCATCGGTGAAAAAAGTATGATTTAAAATATTGTCTGTCATTGTTTGAATAAACCATTGGCAAAATTATGTTCTTTTTTCATAATCCGTAGGTAATAGATTTTGTACAGAAGTTAATTTATATGGATACATGTGCAAGTCCTTTCTTAAATTTGTTTGACATGTTCCATACGAAAGCCTTACTTGTTGCGAAACTCTGCGAATAGATGTTGGAGGAGATTCGTTAATAAATTGTCTGACATTTTCAATTACGCCGCGACTTCTCTTGAGAGGAGGGCTTCCTTTTTTCCTTAAAATACTGCCTGTTTGACGAAAAAGATTTACACAATGCATTAGCGTATCACGGAAAGTGTTATAGCTAGGAACAGTATTTGGATATCTCTCTTCAAACTCCGCAAGGAAATTTTCTATTGAATGCTGCCAAATACCATCAATTTTTTGAGATGTCAGGAAGTAACATTCTACCATAAACGCTTTATGCATATCATTAAAGGCCATTACTTTTTCTTTTGATGAAACTTTAAAATATATATTTGACACTGACAGATGTTTGAAATAACATCTTAATTACTAAAGCTACGACATAATTTTTATATACACGGGTGAAAATTTTAATGATGGCTCGTTAGTAATATGTAATAGTTATTATGAGAGTTGAGCACTTTGTCCCGAATGCAGGAATGTATTGCAGGGACAACCGTCCCATGCTAATAGCAGCACTGAGAGTAGTTACGGCCGAGCTATAGTACTATGTGGAAGTATATTTCACAGATCAATAACTGTTACGCGGCAAACGTACAGTATTAAATTAAATACTCGTAATATACACTTGTCCACTTAACATTAGTTTTCCCATAGTAGATGACATCGGAGAAAGAACTGCATTAGATATGTTTCGACATTTGTGTCAGCGACGCGTGTTCTTGGCGATGAGAATATATTCTTGTATTCAGAAAACGACCGCTCCACATCTAATGATGTAATGTTGGCATAATTAAAATGATCTCCGAAACTATTTGCTGGATCTGGTATACACA
Organism: Melolontha melolontha; assembly: GCA_935421215.2. Lineage (NCBI taxonomy): Eukaryota > Metazoa > Arthropoda > Insecta > Coleoptera > Scarabaeidae > Melolontha > Melolontha melolontha. The sequence goes on along the minus strand of OW285236.1, from coordinate 159,107,584 downwards.
CATATTAGTTTGTGCATTATATTTAACCTGAAAATGAATCGTATAATTTTAACGGCCGGATGTCCCTACAATATATCACTGCATTCGGGATGAAGCGCGCAACTCTAGTTATTATACACACGATTATCGCAAACCAAGAATTATATTTCCCAATAATCAAAAGCCCTTCGTGCAATATAACTGCCCAAAGGACTTCTTTATGCCACCGTATTTACTTACAAGTAGGTACTGCATTATATAGCGTTAGTATATATCCTAAACATTGTTGTCAAAGTTTGCGAAAGAGTGCTCGGCACTTGGCACTCGACGGAAGTATGAAGCAAAAATATTATATTTTTACAAATACCCATCATTTGGGGGCTTGGTGTTAATGTTGTAAAACAAGTTTTATGCACTTGGTAACTTGACGTTCGTATATGTGCGTCTCATTAAATGTATATGATCAATTCGCTAAATTGATAGCAGGATATTATTGAAAATTTGTGCCCATTTAAGAGAATTTTTTGTTTAGAATAAAACTTCTGGCCTGAAATCTGGGTTTGTTAGTTTAATCGCTCCAAACAACATAATATCTAAAAGAACATCTAAATGGACACGAATTTTCAAACAATAATACAGCCCTTAAAAAACATATCAAACAAACAAAACACTTTCGATTTCGATAAAATCGCAATAATTACATCTGAAAAAGACAACAAAGCTAAAAATATTTGAAAAAGCATCCATATACAAAAAACTCAAATTCAATAGATGACAGAACAGATTTAAATAACCTGTCACCAATATACCTGCCCATTAAATAAACACAATGACAATATAAACATTACGAAAATAAAATAAAAACCACATGTCCGAGGACAGTTAAGCCAACCTCCCGCAAAGTGTTGACACAGCCAACATTGCTTCCGCTCGTTAAAATAAACACATGTCCGAAAACGGTCTACCTTCTAATGCAAAAGTTTAGTTTTAGTTAGAAATGCGTAACAAATACGTCACAATAGATTAACACCACAAAAATTTAATGTAAGCAGATTTATTATAACATCGTTCTCTTCCCATTTTTAACATTTGAATATTATTTTACAGTGTAAAAAAGGTGCTAACTATATATAGTACCGAAACTTCAAATTAAATATTGTTATAATTACCCGGCCGCTACTTCAAGAAATATTATATTTTATCGCTTATATATATACATATATATATATATATATATATATATACAGTGTGGTCAAGTGTGGTGATAAAGTTTGGAACCAAGCTTATAACCGCATTATTTTACATTTTTAGGAAAAACGCTCGGACAGGTAAATTTTCTTTTTTAAAACGCCATCTTTTGACATACAATTTTTTTCTATGGCGTCATTGGTTTTCGAGTGATGACGTTATCAACACTTTCTTTAAATGGCAACCATATTATTATTTTCTTGTTTTTGGTAGATCTTTATATCCATCAAATTGTGATATAAAACAATTGGTATGTTGCATCACAATTTTTTGAAAAAAATGATATAAATTTAAAAAGATACGAAAATTTTATTTTTGTACAAAATTAAAATTAAATTAAAAAAATACATCTGAACTTAAATTTATTGCAACAGTTAACGTAAATTTTCAAAATGGACCCCACCGACCAACTGACACTGTCCCAGCCGAGTGTAAACACTTCGTATACTCGCCTCAATTATGTCTGGGGATATTTGTGTAAGTTCTACGCGAATTCGTTCTTTTAAATCTTCTAAATTGTTCGGTTTGTTAAAATACACTTTCGATTTCAAATAACCCCACAAAAAAAAGTCTAACGGAGTCAGGTCAGAAGAACGAGGTGGCCATTCTATGGCACCTCTCCGTCCAATCCATTTATTGGGAAATATTTCGTCAAGATAGTGGCGAACCTCTACACCATAATGGTATACTTCGTTTTATGTACGATTGTTTACTATTAGAACTATACGCATGTAACAGATATAACGTTTAAAACAACTCCATCTGTAGTACTAATTATAATTACATTTGAATAGATATTGTAAATTTTATTTTTAAAAATTACTTTACCAGATTCATTATATTTAACCATTTAATTTTGTATTTATTTATTATTAGGCCCTTCAGCTACACTTTAATTTGGCGCCACAACTTCGGTGCAATTACTAAACGTGCTCAATAGAATAATTTTAAAAATAAAACGAGAGAGGAGATAAAATTAAAAAAGAAAAACAAGGAGAACTGTATTCAAATTGTGTTTATTTAAGATACATAACATTTTTATATTTGTGAATCTGTATTTTGCTATTCTGTGGTTTTTCTTATGTGATAGGACGTTCATGTATACTCAGGAGCAGAATTTGTAAGTCAATGTTTACAAAGGGTAATTGTTTTTATAATTAACACTGGAATCATAAATCAAAAGAATCAAAACAAATATAATTTTGCAAGATAACAATTTATTTACACAACATTAGTTTGAAAAACATAATAATAACACCACAAAATAAATATTTACAATTATACAAACAAAATGGATAAACGCACCAGAAGCAAATCAAGGGAAAACCATGAAGATAGAGAGAGAGAAGCAGATCAGGGTGATACTACCACAGCTACTGCACAACCAGAAACTCCTAAAGAAGAAATGACCATGAATTTTAATACTTTAACAGCCATTTTAACCAATTTAACAAAAAAAAATAGAATCAATAGAAAATAGTAACGTAAGATTAGAAACAAACTTGAGTCAAATAGAAACTAGTAACAAAACAAATAATGAAAAATTAAATCATAAATTAGACAATAATGACGAAAAACAAGAAGCTAACTTAAAACAATTTATAGCAGACAATAATAAAAATATAGAAACAAATAACGAAAAATTAAACCAAAAATTAGACCAACTTAGGCAGGATAAGGACGAGATAAAAAAGGAAATAAAGGGATTAACAGAGAGCCAAAGTAAACTGGAGGATAGAATTAAGCAAACTTTAGAGGAAAGCGAAATAAAAAAAATATAAAATGCTTATTAAAAATGGATGAAGCTATCAACTTCCAAAATTTACGGTGGGCCAAACGATTTGGCATAACTAACAAATTAAAAACTAATTACAATGACGTAAGCAAGAACTTAGATCTTTCTAATAATATAATAGAAACTAATTTTAATGAACAGAATAACAAAATAGATTTCTGTAATGCCGATCAAAAACCAACCATTAATAATATGTTTGACACACACAAAGAGGTACAGGATAAGACTATAATTAACAACAACAAAGAGGCCACGAAAATAATACTCAATCAAAAATTCGAGATCATTAATGACATAAAAATAAGCCAACTTAAGCCGGAACACAAAGAGATGTTGGGAGACGCAAGTACCAACAATGCATGTAACAAGAAAACAATCAAAATATTATCTGATCAAAAGCCTTACAAACCGCTTAGATACAAAAATAAAGTTAACTTACGTAACCAATTTCTAATAAATGATAGAGAATATCACAATTTTTTAATAAACATTACTCAAGAAAATAACGATCTTAAAACACTAATAATGGGGAGAAACAAAATTAATATCTACTCATATGCAACCAACAATACACAAGCTAAGAAAATTTATTTTCAGGGCACTACTTTAACTCTACAAAACTCATTTATATACATTCATGTCAATAATATATCAAATATAGAAGGTTTCATAACCGATATTATTACTAATGAATATTTTGATACCAACAATTTCTTTAATACCATGCTTAACACACAAAACAACTCTTATACACCTACTTATACAAAAACTGAAGCTACAAATACACTGATCATTAAAAATATGCATATCACACTAGGTAGAGGTAATATGTTCCATTCATGTAATAATAACAATATTAACACACCTAAGGTACGTCGACGAAAATTAACACTTAATTAAATGATAATAGAATCTCGGTGTTCTAAGAAAGAATAAGACGACCAAAGCAAAGATGGGGATATATAGAATTAAACATGAACATAGATATGCTAAACACTATTATATATAAAAGAAACAGAACACATTACCAAACAAAGATAACTGGTGTATAATAAACAAGACAAATAATTATATCAATGAAAAGAAAACTTAACATAACTGGAGCTTAGATAGCCACAACTATCAAACAAGTATTAAGATACTAAATATTCTGCGACATAAAAAGTAACATCACATAATGTATTAAAATGGTAAAAATAAATTTAGAAAGAACAATTATTTATATGATTTTATATAACAAATATCATAATATACAAAAAGGTTTTGTTTAAGTATGACAATACGTTAAGCACGTATAAAGCGTTTGTACAATATGAAACAAACATGTAAATAATTTACATATCGGTAACTATGCACAAGGACAATATACCTCATATTCTCAGCATTTACTTCTGCTTAATACATATGTTTCTGCCATCTAGGCGTCCTCAGTTAAGCTAGTGAAGCAATTTATACAAATTAATACAAACCTGTTATAAACAACTGGTTTGTATCTGTATTTAAATTTACTGAAATAGCCCGCATAGATCAAGCAAGTTCCGTCCTATAAGAAGACAATTATTTAATAATTGACATCTTACGGGCGAAAGAGACTTTGTCTGGAGGGCTACCTATCGTTCGAACAGCTAAGCTGCTACGGGAAAAGATAAAATACGTATGTAGATGTAGTCCATTAACAACCAGCCAGATGGCGGTAAATATACAAAAAGGTTTTGTTTAAGTATGACAATACGTTAAGCACGTATAAAGCGTTTGTACAATATGAAACAAACATGTAAATAATTTCGAACAGCTAAGCTGCTACGGGAAACGATAAAATACGTATGTAGATGTAGTCCATTAACAACCAGCCAGATGGCGGTAAATATACAAAAAGGTTTTGTTTAAGTATGACAATACGTTAAGCACGTATAAAGCGTTTGTACAATATGAAACAAACATGTAAATAATTTACATATCTGTAACTATGCACATGGACAATACACCTCGTATTCTCAGCATTTACTTCTGCTTAATGCATATGTTTCTGCCATCTAGGCGGGCTATTTCGGTAAATTTAAATACAGATACAAACCAGTTGTTTATAACAGGTTTGTATTAATTTGTATACATTGCTTCACTAGCTTAACTGAGGACGCCTAGATGGCAGAAACATATGTATTAAGCAGAAGTAAATGCTGAGAATACGAGGTGTATTGTCCATGTGCATAGTTACAGATATGTAAATTATTTACATGTTTGTTTCATATTGTACAAACGCTTTATACGTGCTTAACGTATTGTCATACTTAAACAAAACCTTTTTGTATATTTACCGCCATCTGGCTGGTTGTTAATGGACTACATCTGCATACGTATTTTATCGTTTCCCGTAGCAGCTTAGCTGTTCGAACGATAGGTAGCCCTCCAGACAAAGTCTCTTTTGCCCGTAAGATGTCAATTATTAAATAGTTGTCTTCTTATAGGACGAAACTTGCTTGATCTATGCGGGCTATTTCAGTAAATTTAAATACAGATACAAACCAGTTGTTTATAACAGGTTTGTATTAATTTGTATAAATTGCTTCACTAGCTTAACTGAGGACGCCTAGATGGCAGAAACATATGTATTAAGCAGAAGTAAATGCTGAGAATATGAGGTATATTGTCCTTGTGCATAGTTACCGATATGTAAATTATTTACATGTTTGTTTCATATTGTACAAACGCTTTATACGTGCTTAACGTATTGTCATACTTAAACAAAACCTTTTTGTATATTTACCGCCATCTGGCTGGTTGTTAATGGACTACATCTGCATACGTATTTTATCGTTTCCCGTAGCAGCTTAGCTGTTCGAACGATAGGTAGCCCTCCAGACAAAGTCTCTTTCGCCCGTAAGATGTCAATTATTAAATAGTTGTCTTCTTATAGGACGAAACTTGCTTGATCTATGCGGGCTATTTCAGTAAATTTAAATACAGATACAAACCAGTTGTTTATAACAGGTTTGTATTAATTTGTATACATTGCTTCACTAGCTTAACTGAGGACGCCTAGATGGCAGAAACATCAAAAGGCTTAAAAACAAGAAAGCTCCAGGACCTGGTAATGTACCAGTGGAGGTGGTGAAGCAGGTGGCTGAGGATCGCCCGGAATATCTGCTGGCTGTTATGAATGAACTGGGGAGTAGAGCTACATTCCCAGCTGCATGGAAAAGAGCGCGACTGGTGTTAATCAGGAAAGGGGACAAGCCCATTGACAGACCAGACTCTTTTAGGCCAATATGTCTACTGGATGTGGAGGGCAAGCTGTTTGAGCAGCTCCTACTAGCTAGATTAAAGGGCGAGCTGGTACGTACTGGAGACCTGTCAGAGCGTCAGTATGGATTTAGGGAGGGCAGGCAAACCGTAGACGCCATACGTGAGGTCTGCAAAATCGCGGACGAAGCCTCTAAATTCTCGCACAATCACAGAAGACTGTGCGCAGTTATCACCCTTGACGTCAGGAATGCATTTAACACCGCCTCGTGGCAGCTAATACTCCAGCAACTAAGAGCCAGACGTATTGAGGAGAACCTGATTAGTACTATAGCCTCCTACCTAAACAAAAGAGAGATTATACTCGAGGCAGATGGTAGAACCCAAATAATGCAGATAAGTAGTGGAGTCCCTCAGGGCTCGGTCCTGGGTCCTACTTTATGGAATATCCTTTATGACGGGTTGTTCAGGACGGAGCTTCCGGAGGGAACAAAAACTGTAGGTTTTGCTGATGACATCGCCCTAGTTGTCACAGCAAAAGGAGAGGAAAACTTAATGAATGTGGCCAATACGGCAATTTTAAGGATCGTCGAGTGGCTGAAGACGACACAGTTGGAACTTGCCCCTGATAAAACAGAGGCCGTCCTATTAACAACTAGGCGAAAAATTGCGCCAATCGAATTTGAGGTCGAGGGATTCAAAATACGTCCCAGCAGGGAACTAAAATACCTGGGTGTGTGGCTGGACACGAAGAGCACTTTTGCTGCTCACGTCAGGCACGTCGTGACGAAAGCTGAACGAACTATTGGGGCCCTATCAGGCTTGATGCCAAACATTGGCGGACCAACGGCATCCAAGAGGAAATTGCTGGGAGGTGTTGTAAACTCAGCAATATTGTACGCAGCGCCGGCCTGGGGCAGAGCTGTAAAAAACCAGAAGCTGACCGCAAAGTTAACAAGTGTCCAGCGTCTGACTTGTATTAGAATAGCCAGTGCTTATAGAACCATTTCGGCGGAGGGGGTCGGTGTAATTGCGGGCATCCCTCCGGTAGCTCTGCTAATCAAGGAGAGGGAGGAGAGATATGCTGGAGCCTCAAAACTCGCCGCCAGAGAACAATTGCTTGGGAGATGGCAGGAAGCATGGAAGAACGGCAAAAACGCAGCGTGGACACGAAGGCTAATCCCGGAAATCCAGAAGTGGATACAAAGACCTTACGGGGACATAAACTATTTTATTACGCAGGCGCTGTCTGGTCATGGCTGCTTCCGCAGCTATCTGTACAGCAGAAGAAGAGCGACCACTGACGCGTGTGATTATTGTGGAGGTATTGATGATGCGGAGCACACACTCTTCGTGTGTCCAAAGTGGGAGAACTTTCGAAATGAGTATACTGCAGAAACGGGAAAAACTTTTAACGAAGACAGTATGATGAAGAACCTAATGGGATCCAAAGTCCAATGGCTGTTAGTGTCCAAAACCATACGTAGCATCATAGTGACTAAGGAGCATGACCAAAGATAGGAGACTAAAGATGAATATATAGACAACGCCAGCACCGAAGTAATGCGCAAGCGGGTTCCGGTGCGAGGTGTGCAAGACGACTGGAGGAGGGGTTTTTAGTCGGTATAACCCGACACTACCCACGATCAACATCTGTGTGGGTGTCTTGATTTAAGATTTTCCCCTCCTCGGTAAAATTAAAAAAAAAAAGAAAAAAAAAAAAAGAAAAAAAAAAGATGGCAGAAACATATGTATTAAGCAGAAGTAAATGCTGAGAATACTAGGTGTATTGTCCATGTGCATAGTTACAGATATGTAAATTATTTACATGTTTGTTTCATATTGTAAATATCATAATATTTAATGGGGAAGATAAAACAACTATAAACATGCTAAAGTTAAATAAAATGAAAGATTAAATGTAGTATGTATAATGAAAGAGATAGTATGATTGAAAATAATTAAAAGGAGTGTTGAAATGTTAATAGATATGGAAAAGGTATAGATTAATGAAGGTAGAAGGAATTAATATATGATATGGGGATATATAGAATTAAATATGAATAAATAATTGATAATGATAATAATAAGTATATTATGAAAATATTGAAATATAGACAAAAATGTCTTATTATAAGGAATTTAAAAATATGTTAAAAGGAATGGAATAATAAGGAAAGATAAGAGTGGGAATAGACAGTAATGATATGTATTTATAAAGAGGGTATTATTTATTATGCAAGCTAAAGCTTATATCAGTATATTTATTATAAACAAAAGATTAGAATAACAAGTTATATAAAGAATATTAAGTATGTACCATTAACATAAGATATAAACAAAATCACCTTAATCAGAACAACTTAACCATTAACAGAATATCTAATGCAATCTAATACCAGAATATAAAATAAGCTTTTAATACAGATAAGAGTCCAGTTATACAGGTAGTTAACAGTTCGAAAAATACAATGCAATTTGAATATATAAAAGGAAAAACTATATTTAGACAAATAAAATAACTATTACTAAATGAGTTATAATGTTATAAGTTAGACAACCATACGTACTCGAAAGCAAATTTTATATCCAAGTCAATTTAAAAACAAAAGATTAATTAAAGACACACATTACGAATAGTTTATACTTAAAGTAACACAATTATAACAAGATATACTTATATCAAATAAAAGAAAGCAATACAAAAATTTAGTACGTTTATATTATTTAGAACTTCAGAATTTTTTTTAATTTCTAAGAGATTTTGATAAATAATTGGATAAGCCTTCTTGTCAAGACAACTACGCCTTATTCAATTATTGGGAAATTATGTAGTAGGGCAGGCTTACGCATAAGAATGCCCTAGTTTTGTGAAATACAGATCATCTTAGTTAGCATGTAAATATTAGAAATTAAGATATTTTTGGAACTGCATTTTTCACCTGTCACATCAATAAAGTTAATTTCGCGTTTTTAATTGTTCAAAATTTATTCTCATATTTATTTATATCTATTCATTTGCCTTAGTCATTTTATTTCAATATTATGTATAACCGAAAACATTTTAACTTAATTGATCGATAATAAATGACACATATTCTTTAGGGAAAACTGTACTTATTCAAACTAAATACAGCGGGAAAAATCTCAATCAAAAATTAGCATAATTTAAAATTACTAACATTCACATTACAATTATTTATATACTAAAATAAAATATATAATTTTTGTAAAGTATCTATATGGTAAGGTATATTAAATTATCATTTTCACTAATACTATTTACGAGATTAAATGTATACATACAAGATAGACGAATAAGAAGCGAGGATTAAAAAAAAAAAAACGATAGTTAGCGTCATGTAGACGCCGACATTTTAAAAAGTGCCGCTCTGAAAATAAGAAAAAAATCATAAAATAAAACAGAAAAACTATACTACGGACATATAAAACACATTACCTGTTTATCCAGCACCTTTTGACGTATTTTGCGTATCCATACATCATCCAGTTCATTATAATACGAAATTTGCATTTCACCGGAGACAACATCCAGATAAACCAAAGCATAGGCAGTGACGCCGTTAAATAATCCGCTATCCCAGCCCTGTATCCTGAATTTTGGAATAACAAGAAGACTCCTGACTATCCGAATCCCGTCGATTTCCAATTTAAGTATTATTTATATCTCCTAAAAAAATTTTTGAATATTTTGAATAAGTTCAATTCATAATAAAAAACTTACAATCTAGATATTTATAAAGATATGCCTTATAAGTATATTTAAAATTAGAATTCTTAATTATAGATTAGAAGAATACAGTTCCTTTTGATTATAGTTTTTAAAGAAATAGTTTAAGTAGATAAATACAATTTAATTTACTATCTTAGATAAGCTTAACTTAACCTAGAATTTATGGTATTCATATTATCACATGACTTGATTCAAATTAATATAAATCCTATTTTTATGTCAAGCACTTACCTGTTAATTAATACTTCCATTAAACCATGTACATAATTCTTTTACACTCTCGTTTTATTTAGTAGATTTTGCATTTAATATAGACAATTAATTATTATCTTGTTTACCATTTTTCGCACGTATTTTTATTGAGTACCTAACCTGCATAGTAAGTGTATTTGATGCACAACCAAGAGTCTCATTGTTCTATAAGCCGGACACTTAACATAAATTATTGCCCACAAACAATAACAATAAGTTGTTATGTAAGTGAAAAGCTGTTGAGGTTAAGTATACTTCCTTTTATGTACGATTGTTTACTATTAGAACTATACGCATGTAACAGATATAACGTTTAAAACAACTCCATCTGTAGTACTATTTATAATTACATTTGAATATATATTTTAAATTTTATTTTTAAAAATTACTTTACCAGATTCATTATATTTAACCATTTAATTTTGTATTTATTTATTATTAGGCCCTTCAGCTACACTTTAATATATACATATATATATATATATATATATATATATATATATATATATATTGATAAATGACTGACCTCTGCCAATATAAAGAAAAGCCACCACGTTCGAGGGCCAATTGATAAATGGCGAATGTACTGAATAAAAAAAATAAGATAATATTAAGTATGTAATATTATGTAATTGAATTGTACTTCGAATGTACTTTGAGTTGGGCGCCTTTATTTTAAATTGATAAAGTTAGATTATCAGCCACTCTCACGTAGTATCTCAGGTTACGACTAGAGGTCGGTAGAACATGAATAATATTTTAAATAAATTTGACTCTTTCTCGGATCATCGTCGATTGGTTTATACCCCTATAAAATTAATGGAAAATTGCTTAATAATATTACAAAGTTATCTCTAGCTACGCAATGATAAATAAAAGAGCTTCTTTAAAATAATAAGTGTAAATATTTATTGAATGCAAGTTACCTGTATACAGTGAATAAGTAACGTGACTAACGGCAAAACAAGGAATTAATATAATGTGCACGTGTGAAATTATGGTTATGTATCAAGTGCAATGCTACAGTAAAATATATTGTAATATAAATAAATAAACAAACACAGTGATGGTAAGTACTACAATTCTTAATAAATAGTTTTCTTTTCACAAATTTAAGCAAGATAGAAATATGTTTTAAAGTAAAATCAAGGAGTAATGAATTTGATAAAATTTTGATTGGTTAATAAATAGTTCATAATAAGACTTTTCCGAAAAGAATTGATTAAATAAACCTGTGTCTTGCAGGGACCGTGCAAGTATGAGGGATGGTATCAGCTATTCAGGATGTCCAGTTATACGGGACCAAAAAAAGGTGTTCTCGGGTTCTACGATGCAGGTATGTGAAGGCTTGTTCGAAGGTGTAGGAATCGATCGTAGCTCGGCGGCCAAAAGATGCTTTGGTCGATTATTTGCCGGTCTCGGGTATTATTGTCGCCAAAAGTATTTCTAAAGTTGCGCCAATGTTAATTACTTCTTTTATATGTAGTTTTATTATTTTATCACTAGTATTTTCGAATATATTAAATTTTTAAGACGGAGTATCACTTTTTCAAGGCAACCGTTGTAAAATTTTCTACTGACGCTAACTATCAATTATTTCTTTCCAAAGCCTTATTAGAAATTAAGAAAATTGACTTGATTTTTACTTTTACTGCTGTTAATAATAATTAAAATGTATATGAAATGTTAATTCGAACAGGAAAACAAAATTAAAATATTAACTTACAAATAGTTACGACTGGCTTTTCAATGTTATGTGTAATATCTAGTACAAAAATAACCTGTTCGCGGGTTTTTGTGATAATACTAAAAGTGGGCGTGTTCAATTAGTATCGATATAAAATTTGAATGTAAATAAATTAACTATCTTTTTAATTTCGCGTAAATGACTTTAATTATGAAAATGAAAATTAAAAATATGAAAAGTAAATTTTGAAATAAATATAAATTAATCTGAAATATACAAAGTTATCGTAATATTAATTTATTAACACTTCGATACTAATTTTACAAATTATGTCCGCCAAATGTAACCATTCTATTGAGTGTAATTTCTGTATTTATTCCTGCTTTTTCATTTGCAGATAGCTGGAATAACGGTGCTATTTGCCTCATAACAATATATATATATATATATATATATATATATATATATATATATATATATATATAAAGTTTATTTTCTTTTTCTTTACTTCCATAATATAACAAAAACAAAAGATAAGGAATTAAATAATAATAAAAAAAAAACAAATTCAATTGAAAACAGGAGTGACATAAAAATCTAAGTAGTGTTTATTATAATTTAATAATGTAAAGTAGCGGTTTGCAATTTACCTTTATATAAAAACTAAATTTAAATGCATAAAATTTAATATCGCAATGTAATTTCTACTAATTAGATAAAAACCATAACAACGTAACATATTAAATATGACATTACAAACTATAATACACTGTCACTTTTTTATAATTATAATTGTGTTCATATTTTAAATATAACTCTTTGAAAAAGGCTAATAGTACCGAAACATGTAAGAGATTAATCATCTTAAATAAATTAATATTTAATTAAAACAGACCTTAAATCGTCGAATAAGAAAATATCCTATTACATATTGCTATGGATTTTTATTTAAAAATAATTTAATTTAAAAATGTACATTTGTTTTTGACTAGAACTGTATATTAAATATATTTAATTGATTCGGGTCGATTGTTTGAAAGTGTTTTACTGTTGATATATTTGAGATTTATATTTCTCGATATTTAAAGATATTTATTCCCGCTATTTTGATGTTTAAATTAATCAAGAACCTTTGTTCGTAAGTGTCTCCATTAAAAATTGTAAGTAGAATTAAAATTATATGACGTCATCATAATATATAAAATTATTATAAGTATAGTTCTATTGTATCCAAGCTTGTAGTTAAGAGAATTAATTATTAGAAATACAGATAATACAGTTTATTATTAACATTTCTTTGTTAAAATTATAATTGAAAAGTTTGTTCGATTGGAATCAGGGTTTTTTTGTGCGTGTCTTTTGCACATGCGTAAGTTTTGTTCGTGTATCAGTATCTGATTATACAGTGTGGTTCTCTGGGGACAAATTAATATTGAACTTGACTATTTTTAGATAAGTTTTGATCGGTGTCATTTAGAGGATGTTTTCCATTCATTTAGCTGTCAATTTTCAATGAATGTTTTTACCTCAAGTATTTTTGTATAATACAGCATCTTTATGCTTTGTAAAGATATATTTTTTATTTTTTTATTTTTGTATTAAATATTCATTTTAATTTTTATACTGCGTTTGTTTCATTTTTCTCATACCAATATTGCTGTTCTAATTTAACTTATATAAAATAAGTAAATAAATTTTTGTGAACATTTCACTGGCGCTCAACTCATATTATAGACACGTCTTTCCTAAGTGGAACCCGAGAAGTTTGAAGTCTCATATTTGAAAATTCACTAGCTGAGAAACCTAGGTGGGAAAACTAGTTGTGGATGGTGGCGTGCTAAATTTTCAAACCACTATTCATAGCAATATGTATATAAAAAGTTTATTTTCTTTTCATTTACTTCCATAACATAACAAAAACAAAGGATATAAAATTAAATAATAATTAAAAAAAAACAAATTCACAGCTAATAGAAAGAAAATAGAACAAAAAACCGTAAGGTTAAGTTTGGCTTTGGGTACGAAACACCACAACCATTCCTCCACTTAACCTTGTAACACAATTAAAATTACAACATAGTATCATGCCTAATTTAATTTAAATCGAAAATTCTGCAATGGCAGAAAAGGAAAAAAAATGAAAATACAGAAATCACTGTAAGCTGGCGCAACACAAGTTCAGAGAAGGACAGCCCTAGCTGCTGATGGTCAAATAAATATTGGCGCAAGTGTTTTTTAAATGTATAACATGACAACTCCTTCAGGTTGAGAGGCAAAGCGTTATATATTTATTTAGTGTAATTTCTAAGTTATTTATAATACTCTCAAACGTGGACAGTCTTGTTTTTCAAATACTTTGCCTTAGCCCTATCTCTCAGAGAAATCATAAGTTTTATCGTTTCAGTAATCCAAGGACTTTTTTTTTTAGAAATCAAAACAGTCTTAATTGAACAGAGCAAACAGCTCAGTCAAACGAGAGGTAAAATGTGAACCTTAATATGAATGTAAACATTGTTGTCTACAAATAACAACGCAAGTCATACGAAATTTATTTGAAAAATTTTGTCCACGTTTAGAATGTTTACATTCATATTAACCTCGCAAAATAACATACTAATTTGAAAATATTTAAAATATTTAATATAAAAGCCGAAAACTCCAAGAATTTATCAAATGATATATTAAATGAACGGCTAGGAAATTATCTACATATATTAATAGCTAAGGAGTAAAAATTAGCAATTTCAAACTTTCAAAACTGATATCTGCTTTCAAAAAACCGACATCTGAATTATTAACATCGTCGTCTTATAAGGCGTTTCTAATAAACTTGAGCCATGGTCTATCGTAGCTTAGTTGGTTATAGCTACAGTCCGGTAAACCGTAGACTTGGTTCAAGTCCCAACGTGGACAAAATTGTTCAAAAAAGTTTAGTTTGATTTGCGTTATTATTTGTAAACAGCAACGTTTACTCTCACATTTTCCTCGCAAAATAATATACTAGTTTGAAAATATTTAATATAAAATCCGAAAACTCCAAGAATTTATCAAATTATATATTAAATGAACGACTAAGAAATTATCTACCTACATATATTAGCTAAGGAGTAAAAATTAGCAATTTCAAACTTTCAAAACTGACATCTGCTTTCAAAAACTGACAATTGAATTATTAACATTGTCGTCTTATAAGGCGTTTCTAATAAACTTGAACCAAGGTCTATCGTAGCTTAGTCGGTTAGAGTGACGGTCCGGCAAACCGTAGACTCGGGTTCAAGTCCCAACGTGGACAAAATTTTTCAAATAAATTTCGTATGATTTGCGTTGTTATTTGTAGACAGCAATGTTTACATTCACATTTACCTCGCAAAACAACATACTGATTTGAAAATATTTAAAATATTTAATGAATAATATAAATGAATGTGAAATACAGCTATTATAAATGTTTGCTCTCTCTTTTGGTGCCAATTTGATATAAACGAGCCTCCAGAGAATGAAAAAGATAATTTCTTCGTTGAAGAAGCCCCAATTAGGTTGCAATTGATCGATAAAAATGTTCGAAGCAAGTAATAATAATTTTTTTTGTGAGTATTTGAGACGTGGAAATTTCGCGACAAATTTGTCATCTAAACTTGTGTGTAAATTTCTACAATTTCTGAATCAATCTGTGCAGTTGGTGGTCGCCTACGTCGAGGTTCATCTTCTACTGATTCACAACCGTCTCCGAATTTCTTATGCCACTCAAACACTCTACATTGTGATAAACTATCATCTGGGTATGAAGTTTTAATCATTTCCAAAGTTTCAGTTGGAGTTTTACCCAACCAAACACAAAATTTTATCGCATATCTTTCCTCCACTCTCATTTTTTCGATGAGCACGTCAAACACTGACAAATCAGGAATTAATTTGTAATATACATCAAAAGGATATGCACTTTAGAGATGGGGATTTCATGTTCTATTCTAGTTGTGAAAGAAGTTATATTTTGATATATTCTCGTATACGTATTCTAATCTAAAATATAAAAAAATGAGAAACACCTGCTCTACTTAAAGTTAGCTAAAGAAAGTTTATTCCCTCCCCCCATTTATCTTCGCTATATATAAATATTTTTATACTCCCACACCACATATACATCTTCTGTAAGTTTCTAATGTATGTACTTAACGTTAAATTAGTAAGATTTCATTTTCGATGACTACGAATAAATCATATAATCGGCGCTAATTTAAGTCATATTAAATTAAAATAAATAATTCATGTGCCTCAACTATTTTTTTTTAAATAAATTAAAGTTGAATTAAGAATTCTGTAAATAAATAGTTTAATTTAGCTTAACCTGACTTTCCTTACTGGCTATGTAAAAATATCATATGAGTCACGGAAAAATAAGTATAAAGATAACTGACTAACTCGTTCACATTTGGAATTTGTTTTTCATTCAAAGTACATCATCGCCGTTCTCAATAATTTATGTCGCATCGATTTGTAGTTTCTGAATAAAAGCATGTGTGTGTCAGAATTATAAATAGCATGCTAACTGGATTATTTTCTTTTCAAATCATCCCACAAGGTTTCATCATGGAACTTCTACTACAAATTGTATACGTCAATAATTTGGAAATGGAAGTAGGCGACATATTTTAGATAACCTAAGGGCATAGTATTTTTGGCTACATTCGAACTCTGCTAAGTTTGCGTGAACTTTTTATTCAGACTCACTATTCTATTTAGAAAAGGAGTAGCTTTCATGAAGGGCTTGGTGAAACTTAATGTATAATTTTAAGAATAATTGAAACCTACATGAGTAGGTAAACCCCACCAGTTTTGTATAATACAAAGGTATTTTTAATACTATAAAATATTATTAAAAATCTGTGTCTGGGAATATGCTTTCTCCAGCAGGGGCGTACCGATGAGCCTGCAGAAAGGTGAAATACGTATCTACGTCTCTGGGGATAGGATATATTCGGACACGTTCACAGAAAATATTAATAGTGAACCTGCATTTGTGTTCTTCACACCAGATTTTTAATAATATTTTATATTATTAAAAACGCCTTTGTATAATTTTAAGTTAAGTTTAAATTAAATTTATTGCGAATGCTCAAATTTTATATACAAGAACTAATAATAATAATTAATATAAAAAATGAGATTTATATAAATATGTGTAGAGGCGAACAGCGAGCAATGACACCTGTAATATGTTAGTAACAATATCCTTCACCAAATATTTTTTAGTTTACAATTTGTTTAATAATAGCTGTCTACAATTTTATATATGTATTTCTTTTGTAAACATGCTCACACCAAATTAAGTCTCGCTATAATAATTGGTAGGTAAACTATAAAGGAAACACAATATTAGCGTATCTATCAGCCCTTTCTGTCAAAAAAATTCTTCAGATATGCTAACCGTTCATAATGAGAAGAGTACTAAATAATATATAAAAATAAAATAAAAATAGAAATAAAACCAATGAATAAAATGTTCACTTTTTAATACGTAATCGTAAAACGACAATTGTTTCGCCACCACAGTTGCTTCATCAGGTACTTACAGCTAAAGAGTACTTTACAAACTCGTACGTACGTACTTTTGTTTGTAACGTACTGTTTAACTGTAAGTACCTGATTAAGCCAATGTGAAGTATGGAAGAGGAAATTAGCAACAGAATATCGAATTCTTATAAATAAACTTTCAAAAGAAAGGAGATAAGTACCGCTACTAAGGCAAAAATGTTCATAGTAGCATATTCCTGAGCTATGAGAAAGAGAGGTATGCTTATGATGTTAACACACAATCAGTGCTATAGAAAATAGAAACGGGTAGTTAAGATGGTATGCAGATGTAGTGCGGATGATTCACATTTGTAAAGCCAAGTGTTTGGACAGATTGGAATTGCAAGGGAATGAGCAGAGGCGAACTGAGTAGAAGTTAAAATAGCGACATAGCCAAGACTTTACAGAGAAGGGCGATGAACTGGAAACTGGCGGAAAGGGTCTACTACAACACCTCAACACTTTTTAAGTGAAAAGGAAAGGTTTTGTTCGTGGTTTTGTATGGCTTTCACAATTTAGTCGAGAGATATTTTTCATAAAACGTATAGGCATTGCAAAAATCTTCTCTTCGTATACTATCATTATGAGTTATTTGTTTTGGTAAACTTTACATTCTCGAAATTTAGACAATTTTTAAATTTCTGTGATTTACACATTTATTCTGCAGAAGTAAAGTTGAAATTATATACGACTATTTATCGAAATTTTTCTTTTTTATTTTTATTTTTTTTTACATCCATCACTTCTCAAATAAACAGATTGAGCAAAGAAACAAAAAATGCCCTTGTAGTTGAAAGATTATTCCAATTCCACTTTAGTAACCATAACAAATTTAAATAGTAATAAATTTGATTTTTGTAGAGACGCATTTTTTTGTGATACTTTGTGAGATAATCTTAAAATTTAATTAAAGTTAACGCGCTAACATATATTTTCAAAACTTTTATCTAAATTACATATATGTATGTATATTAGGATTAATTTAAGTCACGCGTGCAATTTTGATAAATTAGTAATATATACCATATATACCAAAAACTTTGAGGAATGAACTTTAAGTATATGTTGAAAATATTCAAAAAGAAAAGACATAAATAGTTATAAACATATGTAAGTTCTGAAAGTAGTTATTCCAACAGATTTTATTCTAAATTAGGTAGTTATTCTTACCAAAAATATTCATTAAAAAACGAACAAGGTCATCCAAAATGTTCTACACGATTAAGCTTTCTACATATTCATATACATCTGGTGAAAATGAATTTACATGCATGTTAATCGCAATATTTTATGCTCGAGGTTGTGAAATTCTGCCGTACTTAGTATCTTATTCAGTTTACCCTGCTTTAAATGTACCATGACCAGAGAGATAAGATAAAATTTGTATGTTTTCCGTAATGAGATATTTATAATGCGTACATATAATGAGAAAGAATTGCAAATGTTGATTAAACTGATATTACATTAATTTACATTGAATTTAGGTTTTAGTATGGAAGCCGCATAGTATATGGAAAAAGTTATGCCCGTGCGTTATACTAAATTTATGCAAGTTGATCAGTGAAAAATCACTTATTTATTATGTGTGTGCTGAAAAATCTAGGATACAATTTGCGTAATCATTCAAACGACTTTGATAAATGAAAATTTAAAAATACCAACATTACATGTTTGAGACGTCGATGTTTTAATTAAAGCTAATGAAAATGACTTACACTTACTCACAATATTATACATTATACATACACATTAAGTATGATACCAAAATTTACTTCTTCAGACAAAATATTCTATTTTATGGTATGAACTCTGATATGATATTGTAAAGTTTGTCTTTTCGGGTTCTTAAATAACACTAACGATAACTTTAGACACACACTATATTAATAATAAAACGTATAACAATATAAAAACTAACTTCTAACGATATTTAAAATAACGTCTTTTCGCACTGTATATTTATTTAAATAGATATTTAATTAACACTTAATTGTCTACTTAGTTCGTTATTTATTAATTAGCTTACACCGGACACCATTGTAAAGTTTGGATTTTCGGGTTCTTAAATAAAACTAACGATAACTTTAGATACACACTATATTAATAATAAAACGTATAACAATATAAAAACTAACTACTAACAATAAGCACATTTATGTATTTATATTTATGTAAGTTTAATCCGCGATGCTTCGGTATGGAATGGTCCAATCCCTTCTTCGACGGCTTTTATATCGTGGCTTATATTTTCTCAACGCATGCAGAACGCTCGAGAAAATGCCAGAGGTATGACGCGTGACGCGTCGTTGGATGAGTCATCACAATATGTATTCATTTGAATTCCATATATAGGAATCAAATTTTTGTATAGGGGCTTTCTAGAATTTAGTGATAAATCCTTTTATTTAAGCAAAGCGTGTTATTTGACAGCATGTGTTGTGAGCTAACCTTATGCTGCATAACGTTGATCTCTACACTGTATATTATTTTATTTACTTCCTAAGATTTTATTTTGAATGTTAATTTCATTTATAACCCGTTTTTCGGATTGCTTTGTAGATGATCTACTCAACGCTGCAACATCAGATATCTTTCAGAAATGTTTATTGAAATCAAAACTAATTATCCATATACCGTTTAGAAGTTCTTACGTGAGTTTTATACACTCGTTACTTACACTGACCTTTACTCTTCGTATGAACTGTTTACACATTTGAATCGATCATTTTGATCTAGTTTTCCGTAAAAATAGATATATTTTCTTGTATAAAATTCGTTATTTTGAATAAAAATAGATGTTTTGTTTAGTAAAAATTAGAATTAATTATTACTTTTAAAATCGTAATTATTTATATTTACATTCATATAAAACGTGAACATAAAATTGAAAGTTCGTTATATACAGTGTGGTCATAAAGTTTCGGAACCAAGCTTATAACCGCATTATTTTACATTTTTTGGAAAAACGCTCGGACAGGTAAATTTTCTTTTTTAAAACGCCATCTTTTGACATACAATGTTTTTCTATGACGTCATTGGTTTTCGATGACGTTATCAACACTTTCTCTAAAAGGCAACCATATTATTTTTTTCTCGTTTTTGGTAGATCTTTATATCCACCAAATAGTGATATAAAACAATTGGTATGTTGCATCACAATTTTTTTGAAAAAATGATATAAATTTAGGAAAAAATACGAAAATTTTATTTTTGTACAAAATTAAAATTAAATTAAAAAAAAAACATCTGAACTTAAATTTATTGTAACAGTTAACGTAAATTTTCAAAATGGACCCCACCAACCAACTGACACTGTCCCAGCCGAGTTTAAATGCTTTGCGATCAATAGTAATCTGCGTTATTCGCTCCAGGTCAAAAGAAATTCGTCTTCCCAATCGGCCAATTACTTATTAAAAAATCTTATTTAACATTAAATAGTTTCACAAAAAAGGGCCAAAGAAGTATAATTTATTTAAAAAATTGACATGATGTGGCAGACCATTTCTTAATTAAAATTATCGCCCAAAAATTGAAGAAGATTTCAAAAACTAATTAAGCTTACAAAATTTACTGAAATATGTAAGTAAGTTTTTTTCACACTTCTGTCTTGTGTGAGGACTTAAATATTCTTCTTGAACAAACCGGATCGTCAAAAGCACATGTACTCATGTTACTATGCAAAAAATTTACAAAAACAAAAACATGCACTTTTTTGCAAGATATTTCTTTATGACATTCTTGCTTCTTTTTGTACGATTTATGTACACAAATTTTAGACCTTTTTTTGTGGGGTTATTTGAAATCGAAAGTGTATTTTAACAAACCGAATAATTTAGAAGATTTAAAAGAACGAATTCGCGTAGAACTTACACAAATATCCCCAGACATAATTGAGGCGAGTATACGAAGTGTTTACACTCGGCTGGGACAGTGTCAGTTGGTTGGTGGGGTCCATTTTGAAAATTTACGTTAACGGTTACAATAAATTTAAGTTCAGATGTATTTTTTTAATTTAATTTTAATTTTGTACAAAAATAAATTTTTCGAGTTTTTTTCTAAATTTATATCATTTTTTCAAAAAATTTGTGATGCAACATACCAATTGTTTTATATCACTATTTGGTGGATATAAAGATCTACCAAAAACGAGAAAAAATAATATGGTTGCCATTTAAAGAAAGTGTTGATAACGCCATCACTCGAAAATCAATGACGTCATAGAAAAAAATTGTATGTCAAAAGATGGCGTTTTAAAAAAGAAAATTTACCTGTCCGAGCGTTTTTCCTAAAAATGTAAAATAATGCGGTTATAAGCTTGGTTCCAAACTTTATGACCACACTGTATACACTGTGTCCATAAAGTATGGACACAAGCCCGTAATAACGTTATTGTGCATTATTTGACAAAATGCAAAGATATATCGATTAATGTTTTTTGTTAGCTATATTTAGATGCTACCATTTTGTTTTTTCCGTCGACCTTGAATAAGTTATGATGTCATTGACAATTTTTTTAAATGTCAACCCCATTTTTTTTTGTGGATTTTAAAAGCCTTTACAATTATTTATTCGAAGATGTAAAAATTTTGGTATGTTACATTAGAAAATTTTTGAGTAATCATTTGTGTCCATAAAGTATGGACACAAGCCCGTAGTAACGTTATTGTGCATTATTTGACAAAATGCAAAGATATATCGATTAATGTTTTTTATTAGCTATATTTAGATACTACCATTTTATTTTTTCCGTCGACCTTGAATAAGTTATGACGTCATTGATATTTTTTTTTTAATGTCAACCCCACTTTTTCATGTGGATTTTGAAAGCTTTTACAATTCTTAATCGATGTCGTAAAAATTTTGGTATGTTACATTAGAAAATTTTTGAGTAAACTGTGTTGTAATTCTAAGTTTTATTTTTGACATTTTCAGTATCAAATTTATAACAAATGCTCAAAATGTTTTCCTTCATTTTGTTGACAAAATCCTCAGCGATGGTAAATTCCATTTCGCACATTCTGTAATATTTCGGGAGTGATTAGTCTGGTTTCGTAGATGATGCGTTGTCGTAAAACGTCGTAAAATATAAATTATATGTTATATTTTATATCCTTGATAAAGGCATCATTGCCGAAACATGTAGGGTTGTTTTAAATATATATACTTTGAAGTAAACCAGACCTTTAATCGCCGACTGATTGAATTTACTATATCATACCAAGGCCACGAAAATATTATATGTATATATATATATATATATATATATATATATATATATATATATATATATATATATATGGCATATAGATTGCCCTTATGTGCCAAGTTGTTTTTTTTGCTCCCCGTCCATTTTCGTAAAATTTAAATAAAAAAATTAATATATACAAAAAAGAATGGGAATGTGTAGGGTAAAAACCTAGCCGGTTTTTAATTAAAAAATTACGAAACAGACTTTAAAACGGTAGATTGCTTTAATTGTCCGTAACTCGTATAATATTGAATTTGGTGTGCGTGGTCTAGAGTCAATTTTAATTCAGCATAATTAGACGAACATTTCGTTCTGTGAAAGTTTTGGTATACTCGTGAAATTTAATGCTGTTTTGGTCCAAAACAGCGTTTTTAAGAAAATTTGCATGACTTTTTCTTTAAATTAATTTTTTGCAAATTTGAAAGGTCGGAAAATTTATTCTGGTAAGCCTATTTTGTAGAAAATTGAATACGTTTTCATAAAAAAAAATATATATAAAAAGTATTAATTTTTAAGGTGTGTAGCACAGTCTCAAAATTAGGAAAAAAGTTTTTTAAATTTTTTTTTTTATTTTGGCTTTATTTCTAGGTAAACATAATTTTAATTTAAATGCAATACTAGAACAGAAACGAAATAAACAGCTGTTGCATTTTGCATGCAGACATTATATTACGGAATTGTTGGTTGCAGGTGCATTTCAAAAACTGTAGAGCCAACAATATCGGGTCCAAATATTTTGTTTGAAAAATATCGTGGCCAAAACTAGATCATGATAGTTTTGAGCCTGGCATAACAGATCCAGAAGTAGCACGACTGTATTGAATTTTTAAAGCTAAATTTGCTATTTCTTGGAGAACTAATTCTAGTATATAAAATTACTAAGGCTGGTGCTGTCAGTCGAGCCGGGTGGCTTGAAAGAAATATATATTCACTAAAAATTTTCCTGTTTAGAAAGCAATTTAAGATTTCAGATAAGTTAAGTAAAGATTGTAGTTTCTTTTAATGAGAAACTAATTGTTATAAGCGAAGTCTCATTAATCATATAAATTTTATTTTAAAATAATTTCAAATCAAGTATTAAAAGAACGACGTAGATTCACTGTTTTTATTATACGTGTGTATTTGAGGAGCTGGGTGAAATGCCAACTGCCAACAAAAGTACCTGCGAATGAATAGGAACTATTAAAAGAGGTGGAGTAGTATAAAGAAATAGATAAGAGTGTTGCCGAAGCCGAAGTTAAGAGGAGAACTATAGTATCTACATGAAACAAACATAGCTTTGTCGTTTTTCGATGATGAAGTTAGCATTGAAATTAAAAGAAAAATGATAGAAAACTTTAATGTTAATGGGCACCCGGACAAGTCACAAAGAATAAATTTGTCAGTAAACAAAATCATGTCATCAGAGTTGTGCGATTAATAATAACACATATATTTTATGTGATATGATACTAAATCAAGAAATTACACCGGTAATTGCTTGCTTATACCGATAAGCAAGAACTTTTTGACTACCGATCCAGCGACATGGAAAGAAGACGCGAACTACAATGCTGCGAAAGTAGTATTAATAATTTGTTAGTTGTTAATAGTCTAGCAGAGTGGAGCAGCTTTAATAACTCGATTTAATACTGTTATAACGCATCAGGAGTAACAAAAACAATATATTCTTCATGTGTTGGAGATTCACTTAGTTGGCGATTTAAGGTCTGGCTTTATTTTATATTTTAAATTTTTTGAAAAAGGCATCATATACCGAAACATGTAAGATTGTTTTAAATATATACATTATGAAGTAAAACCAGACCTTAAATCGCCAACTAATTGAATCTATCATATATATATATAAAGTAAATTAAATTTGTTGGCGATTTAAGGTCTGGTTTTACTTCAAAATATATATATTTAAACAATCCTACATGTTTTGGCAAATGATGCCTTTTTCAAGGAATATAAAATAAAAGGCATCATTTGCCGAAACATGTATGAAGCGTTATTCTTCGGGTTATTTCGCCGCGTTTGGATGATTTCGTCCTGAGAAGGACAACTTTCTTTTTGACGTTTCGGTGACATTACTTTCACCTTTTTCTAGAGGATCTATTCTTTGCGATGGTAACTTCAAGATTGCGTCGATTTCCCGTGCCGCTCGTATTATATGGTCCCGTAGTAGTGGGGACGCATGCCTGGCTTCTTGTGATTGGTCCGTCGGTTGTTCTGTCGCTTTCGGCTATTGGTCGATCAGTTTGCGTTCGGTTCGTGTTGGTATAACTGGGCTGTCGCAAGTTATTATCATTACGTGGCTTATGCGTAATCTGTCTATTGAACAAGATTGGCTTCCATGTGTCGGGCAAACGCTGTCCGTCGTCACGTTTGTTCATACAGTTTTTCCGTTTCTAAATTTCTATAGCCTCTCTTATTATCTTGTATGTTAACCTCGTACCACGGGCTATAGTCTTTGTACCGTCGAAGTTGATGGTGTGTCCTGTATGTAGTACATGCTGAGCTAGGGATTATGTTGTTTCCTTTTTAGCTAGCGCATTTCTGTGCTCTTCCCTCTGTACGCTGTTTTTTTGGGTTAGTATACCCTATATATGTTTGGTCGCATTCATAGCACGGTATTTCATAGACACCTTGATATCCCGAAGAACAACGCTTCAACAAACGACCGCGAAAACATTCGACGATGAACAGCACCGGAACCGCCTCCATGGAAGCCATCGTGGGTCACCCTCTGCTGCAACTATTTGTAAAGGCGGAGACAATGGCTGCGATACTGAGGCTGAAGGTCAATGACGTATGGTGTCCTAATAAGGTTGTAGGGAGCCACACAGATATCGCAGGAACTATACTGGAAGAGCCGATATTTCAAATGCCGGCGGACAGTATGGCACCTGAGATTATGTTTACAGCTAAGCTGAACATATTTATATCGACTAGGGAACAAGCAAAAAGTCGCTCGATCGATTATGGTGCCGGCAGCTGGTACACTGATGGATCACAATCTAGTCAGGGGCAGGTGCAGGCATATTCGGAATGTGCCCTAGAAGACAGATATCGATATATCTGGGGAAACATACTACTGTTTTCCAGGCCGAATTGTTTGCAGTCGCAGCATGCGCCGAGGAAATTCGGGAGGGCGGTTGCGCAAACAAAAACTTAACATAATGACTGATAGTCAGGCGGCTATTAAAGCCATTATAAACCCATCTACCAGATCCAAGCTGTTGAAATATTGTAAACAGGTCCTCAATAAACTGGTACAAGACAATACAGTGTCGCTGATATGGGTGCCAGGGCCTGAGGGAATTAAAGGCAATGAGAGCCGACAAACTGGCCAAAGAAGGTACGCATAGGAACTTCATAGGGCCAGAACCTGTACGTGGAATCACTAAGGATTCCGCTAAAAGGGAGATCTGGTTATGGCTAGAAAAAGAACATAAAAATAAATGGAGGTTAACGGAAGGTCAACTCTGCACCTAAACACTACTAAGGCAGCTGGACGGAAAGTTTTCAGCCAACCTAATTCGTAGTAACAAAAAATAAATTAAAATAATTACCGGGTTAATAACCGAACATTGTCCTTTAAGGTAGCATTTGCACAACATGGGCTTGGTTAGCGAGCCCTGGTGTAGGAGATGTGAAAAACAGTAGGAAACTAGCCTTCATGTAATATGCACGTGTGAGGAACTGAAGGAACTCAGACAGAAATATTTCGGGAGAGATCTATTTGATCCGTCGAGTGTACTCAAACTTCCCCTGAGGAGGATAGTGGCTTTTATCGAGGACACAAGACTAACAGAGTGGAACTGAGAGATCTATTGGGAATAGTACAAAGAGCAGTGTGCTCAAGTGCCTGGCCGTGCTGGCGTCAAACCCGAAACAGAGGAAGAAGAAGAACATTCGACGATATATATATATATATATATATATATATATATATATATAATAACTTCGTGACCTTGGTATGATATGGTAAACCTAATCAGTAGGCGATTAAAGGTCTGTATATTACTTCAAAATATATGTATTTAAAAAACTCTACATGTTTCGGATATATACGCCTTTATCAAGAGAATGCAAAATATGAATGACAGGATATAAATGTCAAGTAATTAAGTTGCTATGGTTTAAATTATTCAAAGATACATTCTAGTAATAATAATAAATCATGCCTTAGTATTCCAAAAAATAGATAACAAGGTGTGAAAATATGTGTTGTTCGCTGCTAGCAATTTGTGTCTCCTTCTGGGTATGAACTTGTGTGTTGGTTGCTGCTGGCAGCTTGCGTCTCTCTATGGGTGTGTGGTTTTGTGTGAGAGCGTAAGTGTAGGGTTTTGTATGTCGGTGCGTTCGTGCGTGTGTTTAGTGATCGGTCGCATGAATTTAGAGAGGTCGGATAACCAGCCGTTGCGTAGGGCCGCCAACCCTTACCCGACAACTTCTTTACAATTCCGTGCAGTACTTCGACGGTCTGACCCCCGCCCCAACGAGGCAAGGCGCAGACAGGCGAAGCGCACCCTGTACGGGGTTGCTCATCGCAACTAAGGGAACACTCTTAGTGGCTACCTCGGTCGACGATGGTCACACTTATGCCATCTTAACGTTTTTTATATATATATATATATATATATATATATATATATATATATTTATATATTATTTTTGTTTATATATAATATTTTATTACATAATTTCTAAGTAAGACACAAAAAATATTATACATGGGTCATGTTACGTCATGTATTTAGAAAGACATACAAAACACAAAACTCATTAAGTTTTAACTTATTGTGAATTTTGAAACACGGTTATGGATTTTATTGCCAAATACAAAATTTAATGAATATACATAAGTGTTTTTTACACTACTATTTACATAAACTTTTAATCGCATTATAAAGCACGCAGCTCATGATTTCGAGCTAATTTTGATTATTATACCGGAGAATATCCACTGTACGCAGGAATTTGCAACATGTAATGCAGGGTAATTACCTGTATATAAACTTTTATTAGAAAACAGATGGTGTCTAGTCTTCATAACATTTTTACAATTCTATATATTTCAAGTCCTTGTTCAGATTTTAGTACAGCAAACAATACAATTTTAGTAAAACCATATTTATGGAACTAACTGTCTGTATATATAAAATTTATAAGGTCAATGGTCTTAAATTAAAAAATAATATACGTCATTCTTACAAAACTTATCCAATTTAGAGATATACTGTAAACTAATACCAATTGTTTAAAATTAATCAAATTTTTCGTACGATAACCTTATATTAACCATGTTATTTTTGTAGCAATGATCCTTAATAGAAATAGATCACTTTTATATATTTTCGTCATTAATAATAGCGTACAAGTTGCTATTTATTATGAGAAATTACATACTGCTCTGAATTAAGCCTTAATTTATTTGGCTTACCTCCTTAAAATATAGGCAAATTTTGAAATTATTTATATTCTTCTAGTTTAATGTAAATATATAAAATTTGGAATTCATAATATGTTCAAAAATATAAAAATAGAAATAATTTATTTTTTTATATCTCGATGTATAGTACAACGCAATTTAATAAATGTAATTCAATTTTTTTGAATTCGCTTGATTTAATTTTCAAGGAAAAAACTATTGTTAATGTTCCGACAATATTATTAAATTGTCTTCTTATAATACATAACACTGTATATTACGTATTTATATATAATATATATATATATATATATATATATATATTTTATGTGGTAATGTTGAAACGTAGCAGTAGTGTGTTTTTTGAAAATTAAATTAAGCCGAATTCTAAAAAAAGGTAACCACATTTGCTAAAGAGAACGGCTAAGAAAGGAGAAGAAATAATATAATCTAATGTGCGGATTTTGGGTAATTAATATTGTTTATTTGTTTGTATAAACAAAAAGTACAATGACCAGCCAACTTATAGTATTAGTAAATTACTCTACATAACACAAGCTACACAAATGTTTCAAGTATGTTCTAAAATTGGATGAAATTGGGCCCAGTTTACATATCCAAACAAGTTTAATTAATAAGTACCCAGTCATATAACGAACAAAAATTATACAAGAAGCTAAGAGCGTGTTCTGAATATTATAGCCACTGAAAGGGCCATTTATGGTGTTACACTTTAAAAATGATCCTTATACCGTTTGGGCATTTTTAATGATTTAATTATTAATTGCTAACTTTAAGTCATCATAGACTGTTCAAAGTTCAATATTATCGATTTCTATAATTTATTTACTTTAATTGCTAATTATCAAACATCATAAGCTATTTCAAACTCTAATATCTTCCTATAAGTTTGTATGTTCAAATATTTTGGATCTCACTATATCCATCTTTTCCCCGGTCTTTTACATATACTTCTGCGCAGTTTGACATTTTGAAATTTTATGCGAAGTCATGGTTCGTATATTTGAATTTATATTTCAATTATTGTTCTTCTTAAGCAATTCTAGGTAAACAGGACACCGTCCTATTTTTATTAGAATTTTGTAAATTTATTAGAATGGTTTAATTTATTGCATAACTACGCGAGACTTGATTTAACTTTTGATTATAGATCGCTTGACGGTTGGTATAATGTTTAATTGTTTATTAATCCTTTATTGTTGTGAATTAATTGTTGAATTTTTGATGTTGGCTTCCTCAATTACTTTTTAACCATGTCAGGGTATTTGAGTAATTATCTTCTTTTATTTCCAATATTCCATCTAGGGGTAGTTTTTTGTTAATAGTGACATATCCCTCTTTCTGGATAAATACTCACGCATTCGTTTGGGAGATCCTCTTTTAACGATTCAAGCTTTGAAGTAAGGGAGTAGTTTAAATCTAAAAGTCATTTTTGAATTAAATAGTGTTACTATTCTGTGATATGCAGGAGTTGTTCAAAATTGATTTTATTTAGTTAAATTCACTGGTATAGTGTATTTTAATCCAGGGTTTGTTCCTCGGAATTGAAAGTTTTTATGACCACGTGTTGCTTCAGGTGAGTTTCTAAGATAAGGGGACGGCTGTAATTTTATGACGGCATTGTTCTCCGTTTATTATATTACTCTAGAATCTTCCACTTATTCTTTTCTTTTCTCATTTATTTAGGGCCGTTAGTATCGGCTAATGAAAAGCTGCTGCGTTAGTATAGGCTAATGAAAAGCTGCTGTATTATTTTCTGCTAGAAAAAGTGGCTATTGGTTGTATCGGCTAATGAAAAGTTGCTGAGTTATTTTCTGCTAGGGAAAACGGTTATTGTCAGTATCCCCTAAGAAAAATTTCATCGGTAACCATCTAATTACCTGGACCCAGAAAAACCACTCAATTGGGTTCAAGGGTCATCTGTCACGCAAGGTAGTGTGTGTAGGATAACATTTTTTTGTAACAGAGTCCCAGAAAATTAATCTAATAGTTATTTTGGAGGACCGCATGGTGTCCTAAAACATGGTGTTCGACTCACCATTTTATTTTATTTTTTTCTTGCATCCATATGAAAGTTAACTACGTCATATCATTTATAAATCGCTTAATCATACGTTTTTTTAACTCAAATTACGGTAGTATTTTAAATAGAATTAAACGCACATGTTAGATTTGTTTTAAGTAAGGAATTTTAGCAAATTAAATTTAATATTTTTTTAGATCCGTAACGGAATCCTATGTGATTTTTTTTATTTATCTAATTTCGTTTAAATAATCTATTGACCATTTAATTAGTAAATTATCCCAATTATAGAAAAATATTCTAGTTATTTTTTTTATACTTAAACATATAATTTTGCATATATAGGCTGAGCCTTTAGGTTATATTACTATCAGATTGGAGCATCCGATTTTGCGAATACATTGTGTATCATTATTTTTCACATTATTAATTTCTATCTGTGTGTACCACCTAAAACTTTATTGCATATACTGAGTGTAACGAACCTATGTAAGGTACATTAAAGCTTTGATGGACTACCTATGCAATAATTGATAGTATAGCATACGATGTTTATGTAATTTATGATATTCCAACTATATAAAAATATTTTGTTGGCTCAAGACTTTATACCTCACTGGTATATTATATATATTTTTTTATTTTCTTTGTTGCTTATATAATAAATATAGTTGTTGTTATTGTTATGAACTCTGTTTTTCTTTTCTTTATTTTTTTTTATTGAGTACAACTTATTCGAAAATTACTAAGTTATCCACTTACTACGACAGAGTCTGTGTTCTCTGTTGGCTAAAGGTAAAACATGGTGGCGCCCTTTTTTATGTAAGAACCTCCCCGCAACTAGCCTCTTAACTGAGTTAGCCCTTTAGCCAAAAGATCTCCAGGGCAACCATGAGTTGTAGGTAAGTTGGGTAAGTTTAGAAGATATTTGTCGGCGCAAGTCTAGTGCTCGTGGGGGCACATAGCAATGGTTAATTGCGATTATCCAATGTTTAGTACCAACTGCGAAAACTTTTTGGGACATTTCGCGGATATTTTGATTATTTTACAGAAATATTCGATATGTTCTGTAATTTAATTTAAAATATAATAACAAAAATTTCTTGACAAATGTGTGTATGGTGGGTGGGGATGGAGGACAAAACTAGACTTAAGAATCGTTCTCTGAGTTTTATTATTATGGTTATTGCTGAAGCAGCACTTCAGTAATCTTGGCCTATAAATATGAACTTTTTCAGGAATATTTTTTGGACCAAAAATTTTATTTCAATCTGTTTACAATCTACTATTTTTGGTACGCATCCTGAATTAATACTCGTACTATTTGCGAAATTTTATAATATGACGATGCAAGAGGGAAAACACTATGGGAGGAATATTGCTTTCAACTTCATGGTATAGCACATAGATACAATCGTTGATTCAGCAACTTTACACGGCGTCCACGTATACCTGGACGCCGTGTAAAGTTGTTGCGTGATCAGATGTGCTAGCTTTACTGTACCCCATGTGCGACACATTGATTAGTGGTTTTTATCTACTGATGATGACAACTGATAGACAAGTCTTGACATGTTTCTACAGCTATCCAGTGCAATATCGTTCAGTCTGATTCAGATGTTCGATCGATATAGACGCATTTTCGTAGCACTGTTTGTGTAATCACGGAAAATGCCGCTAAATCTCAAAGAGCAATAATTTTCTTTTTGGAAACGGATAATAACTACTGAATAAACGTGGATTCCTTATTTCGAAAGTTAATCTAAAGAATAGCGTAAACCCGAAGAAGGGCCTCCACTTAAGGTGCATGCAGTTCTGTCTGTTGGAAAGCTAATACTTGCTGTATTCTGGGATTGCGAAAGGATTATGTTTATGGATTATCTGACGAAAGGTACTACAATTAACGCAGAATATTATTCGAACTTATTATCTGGATCATTGCGACAGGCACTTGCGAGACCGCAAACCGCAAGAAAAGCAAAGGATGTTTTGAACGATTTATGATGGGAATTACCTTATTCATCTGTTCCCAGATTTGAAAAAACATTTACGTTCGTTTTGAGAGTTTAACTCACGTAAAACGTGCCATAAATAGGTGGATTGAGGAAACATCGAAAAAGTTCTTTGAGGACGGCTTAAAAAAATAATTTATTGTTGGGATAAATGTATTCAATAGCGATTATGTTGAAAAACTACCTGTAGTATTGATGAAAATTGACAAAATAAAAAAATTATAGCTAAATTCCCAGAACTTTGGAAACATCCCTCGTATGAAAACATTTTACGCATCCATACACGAAGAAGAAAAAAGCAGAGAAACGTGACAATATGTAAACGTAAGATGGAGAACAAGATTATCCTTTAAAAGAGAATGCTTAGTAATGTTCTAATCCTTTTAATTTTTTATATTTAAATTAAGTCTTGTAAGAGTATTATCTGAGCATTATATATTTACATATATTTTTACCACTATTATTGATTTTACTTCTATACTACTTCTTGTATTATTTATGAATATGTTTTATGACAAAAATTATTATATTCCAATATTATATTCTTATTCTATAGACTTCTCGTAAATTTGTTGTTGGTTCTTCTGACGAGCAGTAGATAATTGAAGCATCTGAAATACATATATCTACACAAACATATCACTATTTCTTTAAATAAATAAAAACAAAAACATATTATGAGAAGCTTTCCTTACTTTAGGTACAGTCTACTAAAAAAGAGAAGTTTTGATATTAGTTAATTAATGTAGATTATCACACTACTATTTCAACAGTATTTGAGAAAATATTGTTTATTTTAATAAAAATTATTAAACATTTTCATACGTAGTTATTACAAATATGTCACGCGACGACTACAATGTAAGTACAGTTATAAATTAAACAAACGTTTTATCAACTTTTGTAAGAAGAAATTGATAATATGAATTTGTTGTACTATCTACACCAATCCGTACTTCGGCAAAATTGCAATTTAATTTAAGAATTTAGCGGGTTTTGATTACCGGATTAATGTGGGTCAGCGTTGCTTTTTGAAGTCATCTAGTATCATGAGTATATATTTGAATACCACAACACAAGAAAACAGAAATAAACTTGACAAAAATATTGTGATAAAGTCAAGCACAATAAAATTATAAGTTATGTTTACTCAATTTAAAAACGTTGAAAGTAAGTATTCTTTAACAAACTGAATTGCTCGGCTCAGCTCTCTGCTGATATTAAAAATAATTGAAAGAAACACAGCGATTGTATTTTGAATATTTCAGGTACATACTTACGTTTGTGTTTATTAAAAAAAAATTGTATACTAGAAATTTTCCTGGTTTATATTAAAACTTTTTATCGTTGCAATGTATTTAGATTTTACACAGTTATTTCGTTTATAGGATAGGTTTTAAATTTACTGTGCTAAAATTATACTAAGTAGGTTAGTAAAATAAGAAAAACAAACTGAATTTCACAGTATTTTGACAGTTATTCTGTATAAATTTTTGTAAGTTAGGATTCATAATTTGTGTGATGTATGTTGTACATATGCACATATACATAAAGTATATGTATACTATATCAGAACTCAGGAGTCAGAGATTCGGATGTTGCATCGTAAGATTCAAATATATTTAGGAGAATTATTCGGAAAATATAATATATATTTTTTATGGTCATTTCGTTTTAGTATAAAATATTACTGGCATAGTAAAAGGGTTTTTACTGGAGGACAGAAGCATATGAGTGGCGAGTCGTTAGACGAGCCTGTCACTTTCTGGAGCTAGTAAAACCCGTTACATTGTGGGTATTGTTATTTTATTTGTAATTCATTTGCAAATAAAAATGAAAATGTATTAGATACATATTCAAATTTCGATTAAAATAAAATCCTCAATAATTTGTCCTAAGCTTTGGAAGCATTACGGTGACTACGTATGTTGTTTATTTCTGATTATTTATTTTGGTAAAAATTAATATACCCGAAGTAATTATTAAGGAAGCCACTAGGGTATCTTCTAGTTTATTGCCAGAAAAATCATCTTCAAGGTACGGACGTGAATATAGTGACTAACTGCTAAAGAAAAGAAGAAGCGATTGTGGTAACCGAAGATGATCTGTTGGTTTATATGAATCAACTATCTGTTAGATTCAGTCCTAATACATTATAGGCAAAAGATCAATGGTAGAAAGTTGCTTAAAGATCAAGGAAAATGTTCAAGTTCGCAGGTTTGTTTTTTATTGAAAATTATATGGAAAAATATGACGTTTATTTGACATTTATAGATTTCGAAAGGTAATTATATTTCTCAAACCTAAGAATGAGCGTTATATTTCAAAAAAGGCGAAAGTTTTAATTAAAACTGAGGTTGAACGGTTTTTGTTGGAAGCTCTTGATGACTGTTGGTTACTTGGGAAAGTTATAACAATATTCGGGACTTATGGTTATTATCGATGTGGTAAACTACTTTGTTTGACCATGGATCACATAGGATATATGGTTAAATACGTTATTGTGACATTGCGATAAACAAAAAATTTAACAACAAGTTTTACCATAACCGATGATGCCTGCAGCTTCGAGCCCTGTATGTTGTACAGAAAATACGTAAATCTTCGACTTCCTAGAACAAAAAGCCTACGTTATTTTTAACATGCAGATATGGAAAATACGTTTCTCTTAATGTTGGTTAACACACGTTGTCCCAAAGCAAATTGCGAAATATTTAAGTTTAAATGAGTCAGAGTTATATACCGGTCATTCTTTTCGCCGAACTGAAGCAACTATGGTGGTTATGGATGCGGGTGGAGATATTTTATAACTAAAATGTGCAGGAGGATGAAAATTCATAAGTTATGTCGATGATTCCATCAATACCAAAATCGAAATGTCGAGAATATTACTTGGTAGTAATGAGTCCATAAATACTATGCCGTTGTCGTTTACTTCAGCATTCACTGCACCAGCAGATGGTTTAATTTCAAATAATTCATCGTCCAAATTTTTTATTAACGGAAATAATAATTGTACTATGATTTTAATATCTACAATACAAATAACAGACAGACTGATCTATTGTAAATTGTAATTCGTAAAAATTTTCTGAAACTTGCAAAAATAAAGTTACATAATTAATTTTCATAAAATAATGCTTACAACTGAGTAACAAATAAGTACATTTTATTGATCTTAATGTTAATTTCTTTTCATCTCCTAGTTTTGTTAAACACCTTTTAAAGAATGGAAAGAACAAGTTTAGTATTTATTCATATTTGCCAAAAATAGTTTATATACCGATTATTAATCACCTATTTTATTTTAATTTTAAGAAGGATTTGCATTTAAGGTAGAACTGAGAATACGTGCTTGATATTTTCTCGAAGATCAATACTCTTGTCACTTCTCTTCATTACATTAGTTGGTGAAATCCTAACCATACTAAGAATTATGTATGTATTGTACTCTTATAATGTTTGCATATTTACCCGCTCCATCAACTTTTTAAAGAGGAATTTAAAAAATCCTACTTTTCGGGACGCGGAAGGGAAGATTACGGTGACCACGGCTTATTGGCGTTTAACTGTTGGGCATGTTAAATCATAAAATATTTATTACTCTTTCAATGATGTCCTCCTATTTATTATTGACTGTGTAATTATTTTTAAATCTTTTAAAATCTGTTACTTGTTTAATGTTATTTCTGTGAATCTTAATATTCAATGTTTCTGATACTATCTTTGTCTTTTCTGCGTTTAGTTTCATATCATACAGTTGCAGTGCAATGTACAGTTTCCTGCAGATGAACCACATTTCCAATGATAATGCTAAATTAGTCATTTATTTTTCAAATTTGGATGATAAGTCTTTTTTACGATAGTAAATAATGTCAACAAAATGAAATTCGGCACGTGTATCTGTTTAAAGCCTTTCTTTGTTTCAAGTGGTTCTATAGTCATGTTTTAGTAGATACGTAGTAAATATGTTAGGTTTTCTTTTTACAAGATTTTAATTTTCTTTATTTAATGTTTATTCTTCTTTTGGTCAAAGTCGTTTTCTAGGTCTGTTATAGACTTTATTAGAAAATCTACAGAAATCTGACTGATGCAAATTATCTTCTGAAATAATTTGCAACTGTAATAGGTACGAGGAGCAAGCTACAATTATTGAGAATAGAAACATTGATACAAGTTTTCAGAATTTTTATTTTAAATATGTTCAAAGTAATTGCCATCAACACTTAACCATTCGTTCCTTCTATAGTTCAAAAGCATTCAGCCAGCTGTCTTTAGGGGTACTATCAAAAAACACTTAACAGCGATATTAATCTCTTCTTCTGACTGGAACAGTTATCCCTGCTGTATGGGACGACGCGTTATCATGATGTAACATAATTCCCGTTCTTGGCACTTTACTGAAAACAGAAAGAAAACAATTTTTAACATACCATTTAGCGGTAACTGTATTTTGATCTTTTAATTTAATTACGGCCACCAAATCCGTACTTCTAAAAAATACTGCGTAAATTACTTTTTTCATTACTCGCTGTTTGTACGTTTCATCGTCAGTTACAATTTTAGAAATAATATGATGGCCTCCAGCATTCAACATATCTAAAGTTTGTTGACAAATTCTAACACGTTCTGCTTTTTGTAAATCTGCCAGATGATGGGGTACAAACCGAGCTACAACCTTTTTCAAATGTAATATTGATTTCACTTATGAGGATCCAATCTTCAGTTTGGACTCTATCACAGCATAGGTAATGCGGTGTCCTCTTCCACCATCTCCTTCACTGCAGCAATATTTTTGGGATTAACAACAGTCGAAGGAGGGCCAGCTCCTTTTCTGTATACAACTGAGTTACAACTTTGTTCAAATTCTTTATACCATCTATAAACAGTAGCCAGTGATGTTGCGAGATCCCCAAATTTCGATTTTAAACATTCCTCACACTTATACGCGCTCTAGCCTTTCTTGAAATCAGAGCAAATCATTATCCGAAAGTTCCCTTGTGATAATTCCATTTTTTCGATAACAGAAGCGTATTCTATATGTTATTTAACAGACACTATTCAACCGAATTGCACAAACTAAATTGCATTTGACAGATAAAATAATGCACTATTTAATAAACAACAATTTGTTTTTCATAGGTAACTAGGTTTTGCTATTCTCAATAATTGTAGCTTATCCCTCGTATTACCTCTTTTATATTGTGGGTTCTAATTTCATAAGTACGTATCTGCATCGTGAGTCCTACAAGGACCCCTGATTTTTACTATTCGTCATTTTCATTAACTTGTTATCATCCTTGCAGCTCTTGCTATGCAGATAATGTAGAAACCCCTTTGTATCTACATCGCTATCATAAGATTGTGTAATGCAAACTACTTTTTTTATATTTTCAAATATTGAATGAATGATCAACATTTTACTATTAAAACTAAAACTAAAAATATTTGTGTATTATTTAATATTTGCCTTGGTTTTTGCTAACATATTAAAGAACTATGTTTGACGGTACCCAAATCAATAGGACTTGCTTTCCTAACTTCCGAATACTTTAAGAATATTGTTCGCTTAAAAAGCCTCTAATTTGGTTTCCTTCTAAAGTAAATTGGAATACTTCTCGATTGCTTGGTATCCACTTTACTTAACACTCGTCTTTCTGTCAAGCAAATTCAGCGCCGTTTTTTTAATATTTAGATTTCATTTGTGTGACTGCTATGAGTATTATATCGTAAAGAGACTGGCGACTCTTGTTAAGGTATGCTATTGAATCTCTTATTGCTAGTGTAAGACTGTTCTGTACTGTGTCGCAAGTATGTAATAATCCACCACTACCCCAGTAAACTATTACATAATTATTGATTGTACAGTCAGATAACGACATAATTAGGGAATATTCCCAAACAAAGCGATTCTTGGTAAATTGTACTTACTAGCAACAATACTAGAGTTTGCAATAGATTTCAAAAACTAATCTTAAAATATTGTTAGTAATTAAGTATTATTTGTAAATCTTAGTGTACAGTTGAAAATAAATTCCATTGTTTAGTAATGTAATTTATTGATACCTATTTTGGAAACGTGAACTTAAGAATAGATGGACAGATTAAGCACTGTGTAATTGACTTAGTTCACTGATAAAGCTAGGTAATAATACGAGCGATCTAAATCATAAAGTAATAAATTAGCAAATATAAAAGATGCCTTTTTAGAATCTAGAAGTTTAATAATTTGAATATGATAATAAAAATATGTTTATACAATTGTTTCAATTTGAAAATGAACGTTGAATATTGATAAAATTGAAAATCTTATATATGTATTTTATTTCCTAGATTTACATTTATTTAACATATATACAATGTAATAATTTTTTTTGTGACGAATTATGTAATAATTAATTTTTCTTATTATTTTTTCATTTTCTTTAACGTATATTATAATTTCGTTTTTTTAATATTTATGCACTTATAATTTTCGTATTTGTCTTGTAATAGTCATTTATACAGTCTTGGGCAAATAAACAATTTTACTATTTGTTTCTCGAAATAATAAATTTGAATAATGAAATTAATCCGAATTCAAAATTTTAATCGCTATTGAAAAGTTATCGAAAATGGTAGGCTCACACTTTTTGAAATATTAGCAAGAAAAATATATTAATCCACAGTGAAAAATTACAAAAAAATATAGATTATTTAACACGATTGGACTATATGGACTCTGTTGTTAACAATGCGAAGTTGATTTACAATATGTCTATCAGAATTATCCAAAACGAAATCCATTTGTCCACTGAAACATTAAGTTATTTCTGTATCATTTATTACCGGCGCGATCATATTCAATTGTTTCGTTTCAATTTAAATACAGAATATGTTACTATAACTGTTGCTGCGTATTAACCAAATGAACTTTGCTGTAATAATTATATGGCGCTAGAAATGAAAGTGCATATATTTATATGAATATGTTTGCATTTATCTATGTACAATCACATGACTAGTTATATTAGTCAATCTATTGCTATTTCTTTCTATGACCAACTGTGCAATTTGTAATGGACTCTCTATTAATTGAAATTAGATTTTTACAACCAATTAATTCTATAATTCGGATTTTATAATACTAACAACATAAAACTTTATAATTGTTTTATACCCATTTTGGTTTAAGGTTAAAATCTATGAAATAAAAATGAAAGCGATATTCCTTCTTTTCGTAAATTTTATCTACTTCTGAAATTTAGCTTATTGATAATTTTTCATTTGTTTACATGTTTTGCT
The DNA here is from genome assembly GCA_935421215.2 of Melolontha melolontha. Taxonomy (NCBI): domain Eukaryota; kingdom Metazoa; phylum Arthropoda; class Insecta; order Coleoptera; family Scarabaeidae; genus Melolontha; species Melolontha melolontha. The sequence goes on along the minus strand of OW285236.1, from coordinate 159,068,051 downwards.
TAAAATCCTAATTGACGATAAAATGTTCATACATTAAGCTTGTAACTTACTTTGTGAAATAAATTGTGGTGGAAAACATGTTGAAACTAAGCACGTGTATAAATTTTATTTGCTTTAGATTCTGTTAAATTACTTATAGATTTAAATTATCATTGGTAGACCAATATTGCCATCATATTAATTGGAATTGTAAGATTACTTTACAAAAAGATGATGAACAATGTAAATTTAATAAGTACTGTCGGTACGAGAGACCCAGAAATCATTGTGATATGCCAATCCCAGTGACTATAAGGATTGTTCATTGCGCATCCGTTGAAGACCGGTACATTACGTCGGATATTGTTTTAATAAGGTCCGTTTATGAATGAGACTGAGAATGACGCACGATCGCCGCAGGGCGCATGCCCGTCTGCTCCAAACATGCTTTACGTCTGTTTGTGTGCTGAGCTGTGGAAGTTTATAATGTTTAAGAAAATCGCTCGCCAACTGTGAGATACGATCAGTAATTCAACTCTTGAGTCCAAGCAATTTGACAGCAGAGGAAATTCACTGGCAGATATGTGACGTTTACGGTAATAATTCTATCAGTGACAGTAAAGTTTGAAAGAAAATGTTCAAGGACGGCTGGTTAATGTGCATTATGAGCCACGCCCTGGTCGACCTCTGATTTTTGAAGATTTGTTTTGTGAAGTGGACAACAAAATTCGAGAGGACCGATAATTCACGATTTCAAAGCTATCAATTGATTTTACGAGGGTTTTAAAGTCAGTTTTGTTCACCATTGTTTCGGAGGAACTGAAAAATCGAAAACTGTGTTGTCGGTGGGTTCGAAGACTGCTTTCTGACGATTACAAAACAAAAAGATTGGGCTGTGCTTTATCGTTTTTGACTCGATACGATCACGAAGGAGATGAATTTTTTAAGTGTTCAATATGACTTTGGAGTCCAAGTAACAGTCAATGGAATGGTGGCACACATCGTTATCAACCAGAGCAAAAGCCAAACAGACACTTTCATCACGAAAGATTATGGCAACTGTGTTTTGGAACAGGAACGGGATTTTGTTAGTTGATTTTATGCCGAGTGGCACAGCGATAGATTCTAATGTGTTTTGTAAGACGTTTAGAAAACTTCGGCATGCCGTACAAAACAAGCAGCGTGACCTATCGTCTTCCGGTATGATCGTGCTCCATGATAATGCAAGGCCACATGTTTCTGCACAGAGACAAGTTCTAATCAGGTCTTTGAATGGAAACAACTGGAACATCCATATTACAGTCCAGGTCTTGCACCCAGTGATTTTCACTTATTTCGGTATTTAAAGGAGTTCCTTGGTGGTCAATGGTTTGACGACGACGAAGAAGTGAAAACTCCATCATGGATTGGGCTTCTTCACCGGTGGCAACTTTTTTGACATCGGAATTCAAAAACTTGTTGAATGGCAGGATAAATGTTTGAACGAAATTATGTAGAAAAGTAGATGAAAGTATGTAAAACGTGGAAATAAATATATTTTAATGATATTTATAGTATTTTTCTTCGTATTCAAAAACGGACCTTATTTAAAAAACATCGCTCGTATAAACATGCGAACAGCAGTTGCACCCCGCCAGTTATATTTAGGTTGTTGCGAAGTATATTTCAATGTTACGAGTGATGAAGTTAGAATGTATGTAATGGTTACCGTGGTATTTTTAGATGAAACATTATCGTTTTTGAAACAATTCTTATTAACATTGATGATATATAATAATAACCATCACGTTTTACTTTCTGTTTATTAATATTATAAGTATATTTCTGTTGACCTAATATTTTTCCTTCTGTCTTTGTATGATCTTTACCTTGTCCTTATTGCTCTAATGAAAATATGATCACTATCTACATCAGCTCTTACAAATTCTTATATTCATCTACAACTTCTACAACTTCTCAGGTCCACCATAATTTCGAATGTTTTCAGCCATTAATGACATATTTCACAGTTTGGCATTATTATTATTATTATTATTATTATTATTATTATTATTATTATTATTATTATTATTATTATTACTATTACTATTATTATTATTATTATTATTATTATTATTATTATTATTATTATTATTACTATTATTATTATTATTATTATTATTTTTATTGTTATTATTATTATTATTATCTCTTCCACTCACAAGAACCATTCGTTCTTGGTTGCCATTATCTTACCCCATCGGTTCATTCGAACAAGATGGGTGGCATAGTTATCTATCATTCATTTATTTTTGTATGAATATTGATTATAGTAGATACTTACCAGTACTTTCAGGGTGTGAACTTATGTGTTGTCCGCTGCTGGCAGCTTGCTTCTCTCTCTGGGTGTGTGGTTTTGTGTTTGTGCGAGCGCGCAAGTGTAGGGGTTTTGTATTTTAGCGCGCTCGTGTATGTGTTTAGTGTCCGGTAGCGCTAATTTTGAGAGATCGGAGAACCAGCCGTTGCGCAAGGTCGCCAACCCTTTCCCGGCAACTTCTTTACTTTCCCGTGCAGTACTTCGACGGCCCGACCCCCGCCCCATCGAGGCAAGGCCCAGACCCGCGAAGCTCACCCTGCTCGGGGTTGCTCAACCCAACCAATGGAACAGCCTTAGCGGCTACTTTGGTCGACGACGGTCACACTTTGTGACATCTTAACGTTTTCCGCCATTGCGGGGGCACTGCACACACGTCGAGCGTGTGTGTGCTGTTCACGGCAGCAGAGCCAGGTTGCCGCCCATGACCGGTCCTAGTGGTGTGTGCATTGCGCGGCGCCGAGTTTTGCGCCGCGTAGCTTGGTTCCTCTCTCCCCTGCTGGAAAGGCGGAATGGCACCTGTCCGCCCATCGGGCAGACCCCCCAGCAGAGGACCACATATGCACCCCACCCGTTCCGTCATTTCACCTCCCGGCCACGTTGCCCACGTTCACGCGCTCCAACATCAGTTTAGCACACGACGTATTATTGCAGCCGTGCCTAACAAGAAAATTTTCTGCATTTTTAAGTAAAGCTCCTGGTGGAGATCCAAAACATTTATAGACTTGTGTAATTTATGTGGGATTTCTCCCGTTGCGCCAATCACAATTGGGACTATTAGGACCTTGTCCATCTTCCACATACCCTTGATTTCTTCGCTGAGAGGTAAATATTTATTTACCTTCTCACTATAGTTCCTTGCAGTGTTTTTGGCGAACGGAACAGCAATGTCAATGATGTACGTTATATTGTCCTTCTTCAGTGTCAGTACTATATCTGGAATATTGTTGGGAATTGTTTTATCCGTTATTATTTGGCGATTCCAATATAATCGAGAATTTTCGTCCTCGCAAACTGAAGGTGCTTCATATTCATATTACGGGACATTTTCAGAATACGATAAGTGCTTCTGTCTGAGCAGCTGGTGTATTATTTTCGCAACCCTGTTGTACCTCTCGAGGTATTGTTTGGGGGCAAGTACAGAGCATCCTGCCATCAAATTATCAATTGTTTCTTCCTTATGTGTGCATACACGACATTTAATGTCAGATAAATTTTTCTTAAGAATTTTTTTCCTATAGGAACGCGTTGGAACTACTTGATCTTGGATGGCGGCTATGAATCCCTCTGTTTCTGCAAACAGGTTACCTGTATACAGCCATGCCTGCGACACTGAGGATCAAAATTTTCAGATCCGATTGTTAAGAGATACTTGCCATGCAAAGATTTATTTTTCCATCTCTCTTACTGTTGGGATATACTTAAGATTCTCGTGGATGGATTGAATTCATCGTTAGCCAGTTTGAGTGGCGTAAAATTGTCCATTTGAGCAATCGCATTATGCAATCTACTTTCTTTCGACTTTTGCAGAAAGTACTCTCGTAAATTATTTACCTGTGTATAATGCCTGCAATAAGCACCAGGTATTCCTCTACCTCCTTCTCTTCTTGGTAGGTGGAACCTTTCGATCGCACTATGTGGGTGATGAATTCTAAATTTTCTGGCTTCTATTCTTGTCTTGATGTCTATTGCTTCAAGTTCAGTATCAGTCCAGTTAATTATTCCAAATCCATAAGTAAGTACGGAAGTTGCAAAGCTGTTTATTGCCTTGGACATATTTCTTGCCGACAATCTGGTTTTCAACAACGATCGCAGCCTAGAGAAATACTGGTTTTTCGCTGATTCTTTTGCAATATTATGTTCTATTCCTCTAGCCTGCAAATAACCAAGATACTTATAATAGTCGTTGCTCTCCATTCCAATAGCTAGTCCTTGTCCGCCTTCCACTTCGAACCCACGATGTTCAACCCTTTGTCCCTTTTCCATGCAACTTATTTTGCATTTGTCCAATCCAAATTTCATTTGGATATCTCTACTATAACGGCCAATACAGTTTAGGAGATCGCGAAGATGATTCTTTTTCCTAGCATACAATTTGAGATCATCCATGTACCAAAGGTGACTAATTTGTACGACAGGTTGTAGTAAATTACATCCCTTATTTAGGGAATTTAACAAAGTTGTTAACGCTTTCAAGGCTAAACAAAACCACAGTGGACTCAAAGCGTCTCCCTGAAATATGCCTCTTTTAATACTGATCTTACCTGCATCAATACTTTCTGTAGGGGTTTTCATTAACAAACTTGTCTTCCATTTAGTCATGGCGTAACTAAGAAAATTAATATGGTGCTCCTCAATTCTATATAACCTAAGAATCTCTACCAACCACGAGTGAGGTACACTATCAAACGCTTTCTGATAGTCTATATATGCCATGTAGAGATTTTCTTTTGCTTTTACCACATTGTTCATCACAACTGGGTCAATCAGGAGCTGCTCTTTGCAACCTCTTGATCCTTTTCTACATCCTTTCTGTTCCTCTTCTAAAAGGTTGTTATTCTCCAAATGAGCATATATATTTTCAGATATAATCGAGGTGAACATCTTGTATAATGTAGGAAGACATGTAATTTGTCTATATTTAGAGGAATCTTCCGCAGATGCATTAGATTTCGGAATTAAGAAGGTTTCTCCCTCGGTCATGAATTCTGGCAGTTCGGTTAGTTGTTCTAGCAATAATTGGAAGCACTTAGCAAGTTGTAGGTGCGTCGATGTAAATTTTTTTTAACCAGAAATTTTGTATTTTATCTGGTCCAGGTGCTTTCCAATTCAATGCTTTTTGAATTGCTCTTTTCACATCCTCTAAATCAATCCGCCAATTTAGCATTGTTTTAACGTTACTTAATACAAAGGTATTTTTAATAATATAAAATATTATTAAAAACCTGGTGTGAAGAACACAAATACAGGATCACTATTAATATTTTTGTGAACGTGTCCGAAAATATCTCTCCCCAGAGACGTAGATACGTATTTCACCTTTCTACAGGCTCATCGGTACGCCCCTGCTGGAGAAAGAATATTTCCAGACACATTCACAAAAATGAACCACATCATCACATCACTGAAATTATGCAGACCGGGCGTAGAAGTAAATTCAGCGCTGCCTGTTGTCAGACAACCGAAGTACCTCGCCCCGTCCACATAACCACTGTGAAGTAACGACGCGTTTCCAAAGGTGGCACAGTCATCCCTCTAGAAACTGCATTTTTGTTTGTGTCTTCACTCATACTACGGACTAACCGCATGTGTAATGTATCAGAATAATTGAAACATACATGAGTAGGTAAACTCCACCAGTTTTGTATAATATAAAGGTATTTTTAATAATATAAAATATGAATGTTTCAATTATTCTGATACATTACACATGAGGTTAGTCCGTAGTATGAGTGAAGACACAAACAAAAATGCAGTTTCTAGAGGGATGACTGTGCCACCTTTGGAAAGGCGTCGTTACTTCACAGTGGTTATGTGGACGGGGCGAGGTACTTCGGTTGTCTGACAACAGGCAGCGCTGAATTTACTTCTACGCCCGGTCTGCATAATTTCAGTGATGTGATGATGTGGTTCTTTTTTGTGAATGTGTCTGGAAATATTCTTTCTCCAGCAGGGACGTACCGCTGAGCTTGTAGAAAGGTGAAATACGTATCTACGTCTCTGGGGAGATATATTTTCGGACACGTTCACAAAAATATTAATAGTGAACCTGTATTTGTGTTCTTCACACCAGGTTTTTAATAATATGTTATATGATTAAAAATACCTTTGTATTATACAAAACTGGTGGGGTTTACCTACTCATGTATGTTTCAATTATTCTGATACATTAACGTTACTTACCTTCCTTCTTTCATCCGCCAGGCATTTCTATGTTGCACCGCCGTGCTCCATATTCCAGACCAATAATCTGATATTTTGTCTTTCGTTGGTAACTGAATCTGTTGTCCAGGATTTGCATCACTCAAGCCACGATAGAATAATTTTTGATTTCTAGAGAATTGTTTATTTTGCTGCCTTCGGGTATTACTAATTTTATTTCGTTTCAACCTCTTTGCATATGCCGCTAATTTCTGCTTTAATAAATCCAAAATTTCTAAAGCATTGTAGTTTTCAGGTGAAACATAACGGCTCACTATAACCTCTGCATCTCTCTTAACCCTCGCGCTAGCATTGTCATTATTATTATTATCCATATTTACATATATGTCTTTGTAGTTAATTTTTACCTCCCGTGATATGTTTAAATTCTTTGAAAATTCATACATTTATGCCTCCTACAGCAACTTTATATTGCGTTTCTGATACTGGTAATAACTTACTTGTTATTTCCTTTTTCTTAAACTTTCTATTATTGTTATAAATAAAACAGGCATGCATTACACATCACTGTATCTGTAAACATGGGCATACACCCCGTATTTTCCAACGTTTACTTCAGCCAAAGACAAGTATTTCTGTCTCAATAGACTTCGTCAGTTTGGCTAGTGAAGTAAGGTTTGATGGATCGCCTCACAGTTAGAGCAAATTTTTTCCTATCAGGGAACACCAGATAATCTAGTGACATCTGACGGACAAAAGAGACTATGCCAAAAATATGGATTTTCTCTCGTCCATTTATACAGGTACAGAAGAAAGAAATACGTATATAGGTGTAAGTCTGTGATGTGGGGACGTGGGCAGCGTCGCCATGTGACCTGTGGTGTCAGATCACTTAACTAGAGCAGGATCGCCATGTGATGTGACCCGGTCCTGCGCGGTCACACCGCTGCGTTGGTACGCAGTTGCGTTGATGCATTAAATAACAGGCAGGAAAAGTTGGTATAACATCGTATAATTAAATAACACTTATAACGATATAACAATGACTATATACATAATTAATAATATAGACAGTAGTCAAAAGGAGAGTTCTATCTCACGCTCGCTATGTCGTACTGTATAACTAACTATGTCTGACTCTCTGACTGTCGGACTATCTGTGACTATCCCTTATGATGTGATGGATCATCTTATATCTATTAGAGTGGGCTACTTTCGACTATGTCCTTAGTCTTAATATCAACAAGTGGTGAAAGAGTGTAACTTGTAATTGAGAACGCTTGTTGATGTAAATCAGATGGACCGAGGTCATGTTTTTGAATACAATATAAATAAGATCGGGGTCGCACCTTGACTACGTTAAATAGTACAAAACATTACTCAATTAGGTTGTTACAAGTCCATTAATACTAACCAAACTTATGAAGTCTATTGAGACTGAAACACGTGTCTTTAGCTGAAGTAAACGTTGAAAAATACGGAGTGCATGTCTACGTGTACAGATACAGATGGGCGTAATGCATGCCTGTTTCATTTGTAACAAATGCGTAATACGTGCTTGTTATGCTAGAAAAAAAATCACCCTTAGGTAGGATTCGAACTCACGTGCATGGCTTGCCGGACCATCGCTTTAACAACTAAGCTATCAAAGGCAGTGGTTTCCAATCTTTGTGGAGATGCCTTGAGTTACATCAAGGAAACAGATGATATATATCTTGCCCATAGTAGGCCGTCGTCCAAATTTGTTACATTTTTCGCGAAGTAATGTAAATGTAAGTATACTTTCTACATATTACGACGCTAATTTATTCGAATTTTTTATAGACAAAAAAATTCGCCCTTAAGTTTTTTTTTCTATAAAAAAATTCGAATAAATTAGCGTCGTGATATCTAGAAAGCATATTACAGGTTGTGATAGTTTAATGTATGAATAAAACGTTGTAAATACTGTATATTAATTTAATAATAGAGGAATTTTTTTTTTAATTGGGTTGTGCAAAGTGTTTATTTAATTCCGGGTGTAGACTCGAATTTGGAAAAAGTATTCATCACAAAAAAGCAAATCTGAGCAAAAACGTTCATAATACGTCTTCCATTGTTATTTGTAATACTTTCTCCATGCTTTCGGATTACCTTCTCAGTCCGAATTCCTCCTATTAGCCGTTCTTCTATTCTGATTCCCTAATATAATTATTCTTCCCTTTATACCTTCTACTATCTTCGTATTCAGATAGATCTTACGGAAGTTATCGTGGTATTTTACTTACACTTGATGTTTCGTTGATCATACAGTCAGATTCTTCAGAAGGTTTTTAAAGACCGATGTTGTCTTCATCTCCTCGTTATATATCTCATTATTGTTTTGCTTCGCTGTTCTGTATCGGGTCAAATAAACTGTACCTGTCCTAGTAACGTGATTTTTTAGTTTTTGGTGTTAATGGGGTACGTATATAATGAGAAGCAGAAGACAATAACAGCACTCTTAAGAAACCTTCTGGAAGCTAACTGTATGTTCAACGAATCATCAAGAATAAGTAAAATACCTAAGGCAACACGCGGAAAATATATCTCTCATGAAGAACTTATTAATTTAAAAGTCACAAAGCCAGTCGAAACAACGGATTAAATTCAGTATCAAAGAATGTCTTATTGAGAATTCCTATCCCGTGGTGGGCAGAAAAAAAATTCGACAAAAAGGTTTCCAGAAGAATAGAGGAAGAACTAAGTATTAATGCCAAACAAAAAGGCAGAGTAACTAAATATTGAATGTCCAAGAAGTATAATACAAAATATATTAATAGGGAGACTATTTATTGAGTATATTTAATAATATTATTTTTATTTGAATCTTTACATGTGATGTTGCTGTACATATAAAAATATCTTTAACAATGTTTTATTTTTTAGAGACTAATCTACATCAATACTTGTCTTAGCAAATTTATTCAGATATATATCGCGATAATCTATCAAGCGTGAAAAGTATCCGCAACTTAATATATGTAACAGATTTCCTTGTTGCTGTGCTACCAATCGGAACTTACTAACTAACAGACATCATTTATTATGTAACCCAAGAGATTATAAATTAATATATCTCAAAGGGTATTTTCCTATGTATCGCTACCGCGGCAAGAAGACTAATTAGTAATATCTTAGGAGGCGGTTAGTAAAGTGATTTTTGTAGAGATTTAAGTACGTCTTCGTAATTATATACCTGATATATACGTATATATGTGTAAAGTTTAAATATTACATTATATTATGAAATATTTCAAAATAAATATTAATTAGGTATATATTAAAATATATTAAAAATATTAAATTACGTATGTATGTTTCCCATATCTAATTAAAATTCATGTAATATTTTCTTACACAGGCTTAAATTTTTAAAATAATAAGTCGAAGTGTAATTTACACTCATGAATTTCTACTCTTATATACTTTCATTATATATATGTTAGTCTTTCTATTTATCAGTTTCACTGACATTGTAATAGGAAATATTTCATGGGGTAGACTTTTTTGTAAAATAAGAAGATAGCGTTTATAGAATAAAATGGTTAATATCTTAACGGGTATGATAATTATTGAGAACATATTCGCAATTAACACTGTGTAAAGACTCGAATAAATTAAAATTTATCATATGAGAGAGAAACAAATGCGTATGTACATTGCAATGTGATATAATAATTATTATTATAACTCAATATCTAAGAAAATAACTTCAAGACTTTCTTTGAAAAAGATTAAATATATTGAAAACCAATTTTTACTTACTAATCGAGGTGCTATGCAGTCTTTCCCATCACTAGAACTCTTTTAATATGCAAACAATTTGAAAATGCTATAAAGAATGCTGATGTACAGGAATTTTGTCAAGAACAAAATTTCATTCCGTTAATGTAAAAAGGTACGTTGTGGTGCAGTGGAAAGAAGTCTTTTCGGGTCAATAATTCTAATTAGCTCCGTAGAATCTAGTTGCTCAGCCGTTCCAATACACCCACATAGTAATGCAATTTGTAGAACCCTGGAGAATGAATACTTTCTGAATTATGACTTGTACGTTGAAAAATGTGTTGGTTATGACATTTTCTTTTGATCTCATCATTCAGCTTTATTTAAATGTCTTGAAGCAATTCTTCATATAAAAAAGAGTCATCATTCTAAGCAATTTTCATCATATGTTCACATAGTCGCTTACCAAATTTTATATGAAATTTTCTCACTGTTCCATGTTTCATCAGATTTTTTCACATACTACGAAGAAAGCACATTCTCAAATCTATTATTCATGACAAATCTATTATTCATGATCGTATCTGAGTCGACCAAAAGCAGGTTTACAATTAACTGTTATCATTAAAATATATTTTAGGTGTTTGCTGTAGTCTTGAGTTGTTAAAGTTTTACAGTGCATACAATCAATCAATGTCTATGGTTGGTACAATAAACAGGAATTAACGATATTTTGATTTTTAGTCTTTTATTGTAAGAATTTATAGGAAAAAAGACGAAGCGCTAAGATTATGAAGCTAATAGTAAGTATTATTGTAATAATTTAAAAATATGGATATTTTTGTTTGTTGGAAACGAGAAATTTAAAATGAATTTCCTAGGAATCTCAGGAATCACCCAAAATTTTAAAAAGTTGAATTATCGAGGAAAATTGTAAATATTTTAAGGTAAGTAAATAAAATGTTTACAAAAAATTTAGACATATTTGCAGCTAAGTTATTATTTGTTAAAAAAATCACATTTTAAAAAGATAGACAGTCGAAAGATGTTTTGTTAAACAAAAATTTGACAATACTCTTAGGATTTATATTGAGGTAAGCTGCACAACTTTTGTAAATTTTTTTATGTTTCGATATATTTGTAATTTGGTTTGAAATTTTTAGTTGGATTATCAGGTGTTTCTGTTTCTAACATTGATTACAATGCTGCATTGATGGCAACACCTAACCAATCATATGCATGACGAACTTGCCGAATAAATTTGCCTTTTATATTGCAAATTCAGTGCTCGGGAGAAAGTTTGACGAAGACTAAAGATCTTAGTTTTATATAGTGCAGTTCATACGAAAATATATAAATTTGTTTACAATTTCAGACTTAGTATTGAGTGGGTGTATACGAGATGTTAGTGTTAAATTTGTTCCGGGCAAATTTTTGTTTTTCTTTTCTAGATAAACGAGAAATAATTTTTTTTTCTGAGAATTCTCCCGTGGGAATCCTCGTGAACAATTCGCCAAGTACAATATTTTCAATTTCTAGTGCGGTTAACCAACAGATTATATTATTATTATTCGTCTTAATTACAACACATAAATTTCCATAATTTTACCAGTACTTAATTTTACTCCTTTTATTAGAAACCATTCTTTTGTAGTTTCTAACTCTGGTTATTCTATTATGTAACTAAAAGAAGTACAATTAGTTAACTGAGAATCGTAGTGTTGTCACTTATATTATTTCACATATTTCTTAATTTGTGCCTATATTACAATTTGTTTGGTTAAAATGATCACGTTTATAGGCTCTTCAAGCACAAAAATTTGTAAATATTTAAGAAAGTTTGACATTAATACAGCGTATAGAACTAACAACAATTTATCCAAATTTATAAAAAACAATAAAGATTTAACAAACAACAATAAAAAGTCAGGAGTCTATGAGTTAACCTGCGGTAGTTGCCCTATGACGTATATCGGACAGACAGGCAGATCGTTTGAAATACGAATCAAAGAACATTTTTCTTCATTTAGAAATAATAAAAGTGACTCTTCATATGCGTCTCATATTAATTCAACGAACCACAATTTTAACAAAGAATTTAAAATATTACACGTAGAAAATAAGGGCAAAAAACTTAATTTATTAGAGTCACTTTAAATTAATAAATTAAAGAAAACCGACAAGATCCTAAATGATCAATTAGAAACAAATAATTCACCCTTACTTAATTTATTTATTTGATTTTCAGACAGTCACATATTGTATTTTTCCATAGAATTTTTTTACCTCCCTGTAATATAATGTAAACCCCTAGTTTTATTACTTAAGAACAGTATTGTATAAACCGTAGTGAAAGTTTTGTGAATAGACATTTTAGTAATAAAAAGTAACCATTCCTTCAACTATTTAAAATAAAACATGTGTTTGTTACCGTATACTTGTGTTAAAAAAAAATTGTAAATAAGTTAGTTATATGTCTGATGAAGCTCAGGTTGGAGCGAAACGATCGTTACAGTGTTAATTAAACAGTGAAATTCATTAAAATTTGTTTTATTTTATCCTGATAATAGTTATAATGGAATTTCATCAAGTAAAGGCTGAAACAATTATATATTATATAAATGATTATTAATCAATTTACATAATGAACCTTCTTACAATTATACTTAATTAGTATTTTCTTCGATCTAAGATGCCCATTGCTTCCAAATTATTCCAAATAAATGTATAGTATATGATTATATGAAAATTTACTTAATAATAATGAAGAAAGTTATTAACTATAGAAAAAAAAATTGCTTCTTGAAATTCATATACAGGGTGGTCCACGGGAGACGGACGTTTTTGAATCGCGCAGTACTTGGCGACTGGTGGAGGGAAAAACTCGCGGTGAAGGTTATTCAACTCCCCACTCCATGCCATTTAGTTGTCATCATGCCGCTGTGGACGAAAGATCATCGCGTGTTTGTATACGATACCTTTGTAAAAAGTGTTGAGTCTGTTATTGAAACTCAACGATGCTTTAGGCGTCACTTTCGTATTGGTCGTCATGGTGAAGTCCCAAGTCGGAATACAATTTTAAGGTGGGTGAATGCATTTAGATCTAAAGGATCAGTAATGAAAACAAAGCCACCCGGCCCTACTCGTACTGCACGTACACCACAAAACGTGGATAGAGTGAGAGATGCAATTCAGCGCAGTCCCGGCCGTTCCGCAAGGCGTCACGCAATGGAACTTGGACTGAGTAAGAGCACAGTGAAACGCATCTTACACAAGGATTTAGGGTTTCATTCATATAAAATTATGATTGTAAAGAAGTTAAATGAGCCTGATCATCAACAACGCATTAACTATTCAGGCCTGGGGATCCCCTTTTATATTAGCTGAATGACAGTAGACGACGAACCCTTCCAGTTGAGGTAGATCGGCTGTTGGTCTTGAGTGGGAGGGCGAAAGCGTCAGGCGCTATCGGTAAGGGTGCGACGGAGAGTACAATGATTAATTTACGAACACCTTTGCAAGAAGTTACGAAGTTTACAGTGTCGTTGCATCCTTCTCTTACGGACTGAGTTAGATACAACTTAATATAATTGTTGCCAACATTAGGCTTGAAAAAATACTATTTGCACAATAAGTAGGTACTTAAGAAGTCTAACTTCAAATTTGCGTTTTGATGAAAATATCATTTGATGATCTTTAAAATTTGAAATAGTGACGTGGTGTTTGAAAAATTGATGATTTCATTTGTTATTAAAACTTATATTTTTTATGCCATCATACACGAAAAATGTGTTTATAATCCATTTAAAAAAAATCTAAGTGTGTTCGACACGACGTCATAGAAAGTGATATGCATTAACATGTGATACATTGTAAATTTGTCTTGACTGAATTCTAGATATTTAGTTTGGCCTCAATTTGAAGTCATCACATTAAGACAGGCAGTCCATATATTTTTTATATATCGAAAAATACAATGAAGCATATACACGATAAAACATTTTTTTGCAAAGAATAAATTCTGTTAAACTTCTTACGTCAAATAAGAAACAAATACAATAAATACAATTCAATTTTATTTAGTAAAATTACAATTTAAGTTGAACCTTCTTCACGTTTACATTATTCGAACTGAAAGATTATGTATAATGCCTATCTTTTGTCAAACGTTGAGCGTAACATTCTCGAAGTTAATATCGTAGTATGTGGCCACATAAAAAAAGCATGTTATATTATAGTTATAAAATCTTAGCGCCACTTTCCAACCAGCCAGTGTACATTCCAACCGCAGCAGGTGATAACAACATTAATAAGGATTCGCTTACTACTACTATAATAATTCTAAAAAAGAGACGGAATGAATGGATTATCTTGATTTATATTCAATACATTAGATAATGATTTCTTCTGACAAATGGTTAAGTAAAATGATCATTTCGGAGATTTATACTCAAATAAATTTCTTCTTCTTTATACTTCCTATAAATTAACGCGTACGCGTTTTATTTACGTAACAAAATATTGGTAACCATTGAATTCACACGTAATAATATATTCTTGAAGATGTTTACAGTAAACGTGTTTACGTTTATTAAGGGCTTTAAAATACAACGAGCTACAATTATAATTCTGAACTTCATTTTGAAGTGGAGAAAAAGAAAAGAATAATTTTTATACAATGTTATATTGCTTCTTTTAATAACAATTTAACAACTTAAGTAAAAAATTCAGTTTTGTAATTTTTGGCAAAAGACAATTCTTCACAATTTCGTCGTAATACGTTCGCAAGTTTGTTGTACACCAATCGTATCATCTCTTTTATGCAGTTATTTCTGTGACTCTATAGTTATTTGGATATTTTTTTCCAGTTTTCTTTATGCACCATATATAAAGCAAAATTCAACCCCTTCTTCCTATGTAATACATAGTGAATTGATAACACAATCCGATACGTTCAGGGATCTTGGTGTATATTTTGATAGCGAACTTAGATTCTCTTTCCACATCCAACAACTTTGCAGCTCTACCTACAGAAAATTGGAATTTATTATGCGTGCTGCTAAGTACTTCACTAATCCTGACATACTTAAATCGGTCTTCTTTGCATTCGTTGCTAGTAGCTTGGAATATGCTTTTCCCGTCTGGTCACCTTACTATATTTCTCATCAGCTTTCTTTTGAACGCCTGCAGCGGAAATTCCTAAAATGTTTGTCTTAGAAGCTCGACGAACATATCCTCCATCGATTATGATTCACTTCTTGAAAGGCACAACATGCAATCTTTCACTATTCGCCGAAATACGTATGTTGCAACATAATTAACCTTGCGTGTATAAGTCAAACGACCATATTTGGAGAACTTTACTTTAAATGATTTGCATTACACCATCATACGTATTATATTGTAAATTCGCACTATAGATGGTACTGTAAATAGCAGAGATGATTTTAAAATAATGAGCACAGGCAAGAGCGTGACACGATATGGATGTTAGCAGGTCGCTAATAATAATAATATAATTTATTTTCCAAACAGAGACCATTTACAGGGTATAATATAAATATAAATGTAAATGTATGCCCGTACACAATACACAAAACGAATTACAAAAAACAGAAGTAACCAAAATTAAAATTGATACAAAATATAAAATTAAACTAAAGCAAACGTATCCAAATCAAGTAATAAAACGAAAAACGGCAAGCAAAAAATAACTAATGTAATAAGTACCACAAAAGCCAATACTTATATGAACAAGTAGTCATAAGTGCTATTAGCAGAGGCGAGTTAAGCAAAACGTTAGTTCTGGGAGTCGGATGGATAAAAGTATTGACAAATCCTGAGGATTGGCGCGGGATATTGAATTTGAATTGCGATAACAATGGTGCACAGTTAATAACCCCAAGAAGAATCTTGCAACCAAACCGCGCACCATACGTATTACGGCGAATAGTGAAAGATTGCATGTTGTGCCTTTCAAGAAGTGAATCATAATCGATAGAGGATATGTTCGTCGAGCTTCTAAGACAAAAATTTTAGGCATTTCCGCTGCAGGCGTTCAGTAGAAAGTTGATGAGAAATATAGTAAGGTGACCAGACGGGAGAAGCATATTCCAAGCTACTAGGAACTAATGCAAAAAAGACCGATTTAAGTATGTCAAGATTAGTGAAGTACTTAGCAGCACGCATAATAAATGCCAATTTTCTGTAGGTGGAGCTGCAAAGTTGTTTGATGTGGAAAGAGAATCTAAGTTCGCTACCAAAATATACACCAAGATCCCTGAACGTATCGCATTGTGTCATCAATTCACTATGTATTACATAGGAAGAAGGGGTTGAATTTTGCTTTATATATGCTGCATAAAGAAAATTGGAAAAAATATCCAAATAACTATAGAGTCACAGAAATAACTGCATAAAAGAGATGATACGAGTGGTGTACAACAAATTTGCGAACGTATTACGACGAAATTGTGAAGAATTGTCTTTTGCCGAAAATTACAAAATTGAATTTTTTACTTAAGTTGTAAAATTGTTATTAAAAGAAGCAATATAGCATTGTAGAAAAATTATTC
Organism: Melolontha melolontha; assembly: GCA_935421215.2. Classification (NCBI taxonomy): domain Eukaryota; kingdom Metazoa; phylum Arthropoda; class Insecta; order Coleoptera; family Scarabaeidae; genus Melolontha; species Melolontha melolontha. The sequence continues at coordinate 159,051,518 of OW285236.1, read as the reverse complement.
TTTTGTTTTTCTTCACTTCAAAATTCTTAATAGGCCGATAATGTAAAAGATTTGCGAGGTTAGACTTTTTGGTACAAGAGGTATACTTTTGCTGCTAAGGTAGTCGAAATTTTTTCGCATAATGTGAGATGCGGTTGGAGCACGATATTACGCAGAGAATGTTTTTAAATATATTTTTTTAAAGAATTCTTTCGGTTAAGATCTTGATTAATTGCAAGACCATCAGTCTTAATCCTGGAGCATTCGCTCTACGAGTTTTTCTCTCACAAAGTCTAGATTAAGATAAGATTTGTAGCGGTTGTCATAGGCGTGCGTACGTTGTGAGCATTTCTCTCGTTAGGCGAGAGTTCGCGTTTGAAATATTTTGCCATTGGATTAATTTTACATTGTAAGTTCTTATTATTAAAATTAAATAATTATTACATATAATTTACTACCGTCGTTCTTGTGGATATGAATCGAGATCAAAAACTTGTTGAATAAGGCCGACTTCAGTAGCAAAATCTAGTAACGTAGAAGCAAGAGTATGAAGATTTAGGAGACATCGAAGATCCTCCAGATCTGGAAAGCAAGGTTGCTAGTGAACATAGCCCTCATGAATCAGATCCGGAACAACCTGACGATTGTGAAAACAACATTGTGAATAACAATGCTACTTTGAATTTTTCTTACGAACATTCTACGTCGGTAAAGATAACATAACTTCTTGGATGCACCTCCTGCTAAAGTTCGAATCCGAAACCATAACAGAGTTTTACATTTACCCGGTGTAAAAGCAGTTGCGAAAAACGCGAAATCGATCAGAGAATGCTAGGAGTTATTTTTTCTACTACATATAATTGAATATATTGTAAGCTTTACAAACATGTATTTTGCAAAATTACGGCCAAATTATACACGGACGAGAGATTGCCGGGATACAGATCTATATATGAGCTAATAGGTGTTTAATATAACAGGGGCGAAAAAAGCCCAATATTTGAATACAAAGGAACCTTGGACAGACGATGTAACTGCCCCAGAATTTTTTAGATTAACCATGAGTAGAGCAAGATTTTATTTATTGTTACGTGCGTTACGGTTTGATGATATATTTAGTAGAGCTGAGAGACCACAAAATCATAATTGTGCACCAATTCGTTAGGTATTTTATGAATTTACAGAAAAATGCAAAGCCATGTATCAAATTGGCGAATACTGTACAGTTTATGAAATGAGTATTTAGAGAGAGAGCGCACTGCAAGTTTAGGTAGTACATAGCAAACAAGCCAGCTAAGTATGGTTTAAAAATCTGGGCGTTGGTGGATTCTAGGATGTATTATACTTTTGATCTAGAAATTTATGCTGGAAAGCAGTCCGATGGTCCGTACAAATTAGACAACTCGGTTAACGCTGTAATCAAACCAATTCATCAATCAAAACGAATTCTAAGCACCGGCAGAAACATAACTATGGAGAACTATTTTACCTCAATACCTGTGGGCAACGATATGTTGCAGCTAAAAACGAGCATATTTGAAACCCTTAGAAAAAATAAAAGGGAGTTGCCTACAATTTCACTCAACACAAAAGGCAGACCCCTGCTCAGTAGCAAGTTTGCCTTTCAAGAAAATATGGTCTTGGTTTCTTTCAAACCAGAACATAACAAAATCGTCCTAGCGCTATCGACACTTCATAGTAATGATGATATTGAGCCAAAATCTGGCGAATTATTCAAGCCCGAAGTTATTACCTATTCTAGCTCTACAAAAGTGGCTGTCGACGTAGGTGATGAAATGAAATGCGCGCATTCTGATTCAAGATTTTGTTGCAGATGGTCTCTCAGATTATTTTTTATAATGCTGGATATAGGAAAAATTCATTTTGAAATAATATACAAAGAAGCAAATTATACCGAAAAGAACTAGCGCAACAACAGCAAAGCCACATCTAATTAATCGGGCCTGAATAAATTACTTGCGAACCCGAATAAAGGAAACTTTGAAGATGCCGTAACCACAACGTGTAGCGGACGTACATACAAATTTCTGCGGCTTTTGCCGAAGGAGAAAAACCGTAAAACCAAGAAACATTGCAATCAGTCCGCCATTCCTATCTGCAGAGGGCACAAATAATGAAGATCCTAATTCATAAGAGGTTTGTTTTAATTTTATTGTAAAAGTTTCATACATGTAATTAATCCTACTTGTAGTTATTATGCTCTGTGTTGTTTATTTTTAAGCTAAAATTAATTTGTTTTTGTACCTACATAGCGCAAAATATAACTCAACGCTATATCTGAGAAGAATCTTCGTACGCGAGCGGAGCCAAGTGCGGCTCCGAAATACCTTTTCTTGATGTATTTAAATATATATATATATGAAATCGTTGTTTCTCGGGTTCTTCTCCGCGTGTGAGATATGTCCTGAAAAGGACTCATTTTCTCGACGTTTCAACGAGATCGCACTCGTTATCTTCTGGAATTGATCTTGCGTTGGTCGAAGTTGGCGGTCGAATGGCGTTTTGCTGAGCTGCCTCTGCTTATATACTGCTGCATAGTTATTATGCTGTGTATTGTTTATTTTTAAGCTAAAATTAATATATTTTTGTACCTATATAGCGCAAAATATAACTCAAAGCTATATGTGAGAATCCTCATACGCGAGCACTCAAGTATATTGTATCATGCGAGTGCTCCAGGGTTAAAGTATGGCTCCGAAATACCTTTACATAATATATTTATATTAAATATATATGAAATCGTTGTTTCTCGGGTTCTTGTCCGCGTGTTAGATATGTCCTGAAAAGCACTCATTTTCTCGACTTCAACGAGATCGCACTCGTTATCTTCGCAGTCGATAGTAAGACCCATTCTTCTTTCTTGACGGCTGCATTTTTGTGTTCCTCTCCGCTTACGTCTATTCGCCTCTTTGTCTGGCCCACATAGGATTGTTCATAGTCCGAACATGGTATTTCATAGACGCCTTCTTCGAGTGGGAATCTATCTTTAACGTTAACAATTATATTTGCAAATTTTGTTGTAAAAACGGTATCGATGTTGTGTTTTCGTAATATTTAGCTGATTTTATCAGTGCTGCCTTTAATGTACGGGTGAAACGCTCTCGATATATACTCTTCTTTCACTTTTCTGCAGGTTTTGTTCTGTTGTGGCTGTTTCTTGCTTTGTTTATTGCCCTGTGTGAGTAACTATTCCCGAGTAGAACATTATTAATAGTTATTCTTTCCTCGTATTTGTGTTCTTCGCCTGCTAGTCTTTCGGATCGTAGTACTAATGTTTCTGCTACGGTGGTCAGTTGTGCCGGATGATGGTGTGACTGGGCTTTCAGATATTTATCAGTGTGTGTTCCGGTAAACAGTGTATCCTAGTGAGCCGTTTTCTTTCTTTACTGAATCTTCGGATGTTCGGCGTTCAGATGGTTTAAGAAGTCGCCTAGTTTTTTCTTACCATGTGGCCAGATTAGAAATGTGTCGTCAACATAGTGTAGCCACAGCTTCAGTTTGTCCGTGTAAGTGTTTAGCGTCTTTGTTTCAAAGTTTTCCATATAAATATTGGCAATTATCGGTGAAAGGGGTGACCCCAACGGTGCGCCTTCTATTTGTCGGTATTTATTGTTGTTATAGGTAAAACATGTGTTCACTAGACAGTGTTCTATGAGGTTAAATGTGGCTTTAGGCACTTGATAATGATTTTCTAATATGGAAATGGTTTCTGCGATTGGTACCTGCGTAAATAGGGATGTCACATAGAAACTGACTAACAGATCTGTTGGCCCTACTTGGAAACTTTTTATCAAATTAATGAAGTGATTGGCTGCTAACGGGTCATACTATCGACTTCGATAATACTAAGATTCTAGCGAAGAGCGAAAACTTATCCGTAAGAATTATTAGAGAAACGATAGAAATAGAAGAAAAGATCAAACAGTTTTAACAAACGCGACAACGGTCAACGTCTGCCACATGGAAACCCCTTCTAGCTCACCCACATATCAACACTGAACCGAAACACGACACATCGCTGTGTCAACCAGACCGTCCGCAGAACACATTAAGATCAGGACCAATCACACGAAGCCGTTCGCGCGCGACAACAACAAGGCCACACCCCACACCGACGCAGCAGTATATAAGCAGAGGCAGCTCACCACAACGCCGCATTCGCACGCTATCGATGGCTCTGAGCACATCGGTAGTAATAGAATAATTACGACCGATATATTATATTATAATATATTTTACCGACAACGAAGCGAAACCAGAAGAAATGGCTGGCACCAACGACAACAACGGCCAACGTATAGCAATGGATATATTGCAGAATATTGACACGTACGAAGAACTGCAAAAGACAATGGAAAACTTTATGAAGATGATGCACAACGCCTTCGAAAACAAGATGAACGAGCTCAAGAAAAACGAAAAACCACCACGAAAGTCCAACAAACGACAGAAGACAGAATCACCGGATATAGAAACGAGCAACATGTACGAAGCACTCCGCACGATCGACGAAGATACGAAGAAAGAAGAAACGACGCCAATGGACAGCAGCGAAGAAGAACCGACAGCCTCCACCTCCGCAGAGAAACCCGGGGTAAGTACCAATATCACAAAACACACAAACACACACAAACAGCACAAAACACACACAAAAACAGCAAACAACACAATCCTATTACCCAAAATGTCCTCTATCTCCCCAATTACAATCACTGACCCAACACAATGGCATCGAGTCCGAGATCTAATGAAAACACACAACATTCAATACACACAAAGTAGATCCGTCCCGGCCGGAGTCCAAATCACTCCATCAACAGAACAAGACTATCGCAATCTCAACCGAATTCTCAACGAAAAAGCCATTCAATCTTTCACATACCAACTCCGTAGCGAAAAAAAATTAAAAATCGTCATCAGAGGCGTACCCCAATTCTTGACCGACGAAGACATCAAAGCCGAACTAGATTCTAGAAACTATCCGATCGCAAAAATCACTAGGATGAACGGTAAAGACCGCCTTCCAGCCCCCCTTATTTTAATAGAAATAGACAAAGAATACAAGTCAATTTTCGACATCCACACAGTTTGCGGATTAGAAGTAAAAGTAGAGTCCCTCAGACTTAGAACAGACATCGTACAGTGTCACAGATGTCAGAAATTCGGTCATCAACAACATACTTGCAACGTGAATTTCGCGTGCATGAAGTGCGGAGAGTCACACTCGACGCATGAATGCACAAAGCCGTCAACCACCCCCCTAAATGCCGCAAACTGTGGCGGAGCTCACCTCTCGTTCAGCTTATCATGCAAAGAGAATCCAAATAACCCAATAAACACACCAATACAAACACGCAAACTCATAGAAGCACCACTACCAAAACACAACGCGTGGACTCAAAGACAACAGACAAATAACATCACCGCAACCACACCCACACCCACAACCCGGGAAAATACACCAAAACCAACACTTAACTCACACGAAAAAGCCGACGACACAATTGCACTCACGATTGGGAAACTATTCCTAACATTTAGCTCGACAAACCCTACACTCCAACAAACACAAAGCTTTTTCGAACAAACAAACGAACTTACAAAACTTTTCCACGCACGCAGACAATGAATCACAAACACAACATTAAAATAGCCTATTGGAATGCACAAAGCATAACACACAAAAAACATGAATTACACGTATTTTTTGACGACCACCAAATAGACGTAATGCTGCTAAATGAAACACATCTAAAACCAAGTCACTCATTAAAAATACAAAAATACAAAACATACAGACACGATAGGCCGGTACAAAAAGGCGGCGGAACCGCTATACTCGTACACGAAACACGAAACAGCGAACTTGAATACAAAACGCTCGATAAAATCGAAAATACAGGCATACAAGTAAACACAAAAAGGGGACCGATAAACCTTTACGCAAGTTATCTTCCCTCCGGATTAGACATAGTAGAATTAGACATACAAACGATCTTCAATCAAAACACACCTACAATATTTGCGGGAGATTTTAACGCGAAACACCAAAACTGGAACTCGAAAGTAGCCAATAAAAACGGTAAAAAACTAAAGAAAATAGCACAAGACAACAACCTCAATGTAATCGGGCCTGTAGAACCCACACACATACACATACCAACGGGCACTACTGACGTTTTAGACATAGCAATACTTAAAAACATAACCACAACACATACAATAGAAACTATAAACGACCTCTCCTCAGATCATTTTCCAGTGATATTAACGCTTGACATGGACAAAACTAGAACGAAAAAAACATTTAATAAGACAGACTGGGGAAAATTTAAAGAATCCCTAGTACTCAGAACAGTAAAAATTCACAACGCGAAAGACATCGATCAAGCAGTGATCACACTGGAAGATGACATAAAAAACGCAATAGCAGAAACGACAAAAACTAAAACCATCGACACAAAACTTAACATCCCGACTGAACTAAAAATAAAATTACGACTCAAAAAAAACATACTTAAAAAATATAAAAGAACGCTAAATCCGGTAATAAAAACAAAATTAAACGCGATAACAAATGAAATAAAATCTGACATGATCGAACACTTTAACAAAAACTGGAATAACAAAATTGAATCCCTTAATACGCAAGATCAAACACTCTGGCAGATGACAAAAGCCCTAATAAACAAAAAAAACAAAATTCCACCGCTAAAAACCGCAAACGGACCGGCAATAACTGATAAAGAAAAAGCAGACAAATTCGCGAACGCGTTAAAGAGACAATTCGAAACGAACCCAACAATACCGAAGCATAACACATTTACAAACCAAATTGAACGGCAACGAAATACAAAAATCGATATAACAGATGGAGAAATCGACGCCACAAATACCGACGAAGTGGAAAAAATAATTAAAAACCTTAAAAACCGAAAAGCCCCGGGAGCGGACGGGATAACTAACTATGCAATAAAAAACCTACCTAAAACCGGTATACAAATTATAACCGACATAATAAACGGAATAATAAAACACGGACACTATCCCGCGATTTGGAAACACGCGCAGATAATAATTATCCACAAACCTGGAAAAACAACAAAAACAACCGCAGATTACCGGCCAATCAGCTTACTTCCGTCAATAAGTAAGCTGGCAGAACGCGTAATACAGACAAGACTTTAAAATGAAGTCGAGAACAAAAACATAATCCCAAATTTTCAATACGGTTTCCGGAAAAACCATTCAACTACACAACAGGCACTAAGACTGACAGAACACATAACCGAAAAAATGAACATATCGACATCAACGGGCGCAATCTTTCTTGACATTGAAAAGGTCTTCGACCGGGTTTGGCACGCCGGCCTCATACACAAAATGAAACGTCACAAAATATCAAACACATTAATAAAAATATCCGACAACTATCTAAAGAACCGTACATTTAATGTCACAATCGGAAACGAAAAATCGACAATCGAACACATAGCAGCAGGAGTACCATAAGGATCCGTTCTCGGACCGCTCCTGTATAACATATACACTTCGGATATTCCCACAATAGAAAAATGTAATATCGCACAATACGCAGACGACACCGCTATATACATAAGCAGCAGACGAACATCGTACATACACAAGCAGTTACAAAACAATCTAGTCCTCCTAAAGGACTGGTACGACAAATGGAAAATTAAAATTAACCCATTAAAAACCGCGGCAATTTACTTCCATCACAGAAAACGACACAAAAGGCCGGACGAAGTCAAACTCGAAGGTCACACAATACACTGGCAGGAAAAAGTTAAATATCTCGGGGTCACAATGGACTCACAACTAACATACACGGCACATATTAAAGAAATAAAACGAAAGATAGGGTTCGCAACACACGCACTGTACCCGATACTAAACGGCAAAAGCAAACTAACACTGGAAAATAAAATATTAATAATAAAAACGATAATACTCGCGGGCGCAACATATGCCGGAGAAATATGGCATTAAGCCAGCGAAAAGCAAAGACAATCGGTACAAGGGAAAATAAACAAGGTTATTAGACTCGCGATAAATGCACCTCGATACATGACAAACGCGCAGATACATAAAGAGACGAAACTCGAAACACTGGAAACAATAACATGCAAACGAACACTAAAAACAATAGAAACAATACAGTCACACGAAAACCCCACAATAAGGAAAATAATAAACCCAAAACGGAGACTAATTAAAAAAGACGGACTTAAACAAATTAAAAGACGCGCAGAGGATAACGATATCCAATTAGCTGCGAAAAAAATCAAAAATTAACAGATAAACAGAGGTCAACACAAACACACAAAAATGTAGCAAAACACACAGCATTCCATAAAGGATAAACAATCGTAACACACAACTACACACAATAACACAAAACATACACAACCCCGGGTAATGAAATTGGAGTGGAAATGGAGGCAACTCCGACCACCTAACAAACTCAAAAGGACTCATATAAAACCACAACGCCATCATTCTCACTGCGCTTTCTGATTGAGCAGTACCACAGCTGAGAGAACATACGACGAAATATCGTCAAGCGAAGCCGGAAGAAATGGCCGGACAAGCGAGAACAAAAACCAACCTGATTATAAACCCCGAATACGTGGACAAATGTTCACCCAAGACACTTGAAGATATAAAAAATATAATCAACCGACAAAGAAGATATCCAGGATGCATTACGAAGATCAGGGCATATATTAATGGTTAACCCAGAAGAACCGACGATTCAAATTGAGTTAAAAAGCAACCCCACAGAAAAAAAAAACGAGAAGAAAAGCCTCCCGTAAAATCGAAGAAGAGCCAACCGGAACCGAAAATCGAAAACGACGCATTCAGACACCCGAAAAAAGCAACAAAAAGACAGAAAACTGACCACACAGCGCCACCAATCGAAACAAAAAATTCCTACGACGCCCTCGAAACCAAAACCGAGGAAAAAATGGAAGAAGAAGAAGCAACCGAATTCACCCCACAACCGTCAACATCAAACAGCACACCCAGGGTAAGTGACAAAACAAATACCACACAAAACACAAACACCGAAACACGCAAAACACACAAAATCGCACCAATCATAATAACAGACAAAGACAAATGGGCATATATACGACAAATACTTAAAACACATAACATTAACACAGTACAAAACAAACTTGTGAAACCTGGCATTCACATCGAATCGAAAACTGACGAAGACTACCGAAAACTTAAACACATACTCGACAATGAACAAATACAATTTTACACTTTCCAACTGAGAAGTAAAAAGACACTAAAGGTAGTTATGCGTGGCATTCCTACCTTTATCACAGACACTGACATCACCGACTGACCAAGGCTACCCGACAATAAAAATAAAACGCATGAACGGCAAACACGGAATACCAGCACCATTTGTACTAATAGAACTGACGAGACAATACAAATCAATTTACAACATACACGACTGCTGCGGACTGCGGACAATTAAAATCGAACCACTAAACAAACGGACAGACATAATACAATGCCACAAATGTCAGACATTTGGACACCACCAAAAAAACTGTAACATACACTACAAATGCATGAAATGCGGAGACGAACACTCAACACACCTATGTACAAAACCCAAAACAACCCCACCAAAGTGTGCAAACTAATAGAAAACAATCGAGAAGCACATATCATATATAAAATACCATGTCGCGATTGCGATAGTTACTACATAGGCCAAACTAAACAATATTTATACAAAAGAATACAAGCTCACAAATACTCTAAAACAGACAAAACTGCTTTATTTACACATAAACTACATTTCGATTTTGAAAACACACAGTTAATTGGTAAAGAAAAACACACAATGAAAAGGGAAATCAAAGAAATGGTTAGCATTAAACAGGAAAAAAATTCAATTAACAACAGAAGTGATTTAAACAGTTTAAGCAGTATGTACAATTAGCTAATTATGTAACGATCTGCATTTTACCATCATAATATATGTTGCTGTTACATAAATATATATTTTATGTTATTTAAATATCTGTACATTTACCTATCATGCTAACAGTTCCGTGTTTATATGTAATAATAACTCATGCCTTGCCATTCCGCGTTTTTGTTGTCCACTATTTTTTGAATACTAAGGCATAATTTATTATTATTAAACTGGAATGTATCTTTGAATAATTTTATCTATGACAACTACAAATGCATAAGTAGGACTTTAGTATACTGTCATTTGTATTTTAAATTCTTTGAGAAAGGCATCATTTGCCGAAGCATGTAAGATTCTTTTAAATATATACATTTTTAAGTAAAACCAGCCTTAAATCGCCAACTAATTGAATATATATATACATATATATATATATATATATATATATATATATATATATATATAAGGTAAATTTAATAAGTGGGCGATTAAAGGTCTGGTTCATTACTTCAAAGTATATATATATTTAAAACAACCCTACATGTTTCGGCAATATGCCTTTGTCAAGGGAATACAAAACATAAATATTTTTATATTTTGTATTAATTAACAATAGTAATAAGAACAAATTTATGCAGACATGTTAGGTTTTGGATAGGAAAATATTAACAAGTTAATGAAATAATATTAATTAGGTAGGTATGTACATTATATGGTATCGTCCTGTTTAAAATGTTTTTCTTTTTACTTTTCTCTTAAGTTACCATAAATTGGGCTGTAACATGAGCCTTAAAATACATTTTTTGCACTCGCGTCGGGATTTTTTTCCCCCTAACCTCAGCGAAGTGAGTGATCAAACAGCGAAAGGTTTCATCAAGACATTTCTGTTACTAAAAAACGTTATCAGGGCAAGTAGAATAATCAAATGCTTGCTGATTATTGTTGGACATTGATATTAAAAAGTGCCGAAGAACAGTATAAAAGATGTTCATAACTAGTGCTATATAATTGTGAGATTTTCTGTGTCCTAGAAAATTGTGGGTTACATTTTTAAAAGAATTTCAAGCAACATGCTCCAAGTGTCTTAACGTTTCTTCAAATATTTATCTTGTTGTAGAAGTTTAATTTGGGGTCTTACAAAAATTCCGTCTTTAGATTTTGCATCTGAGATTTTGGGAAATTCTTGTTTAAGGTATTGGAATCCACGTCACCTTTATTCATTCATCTTACGAAATTTTTCATCAAACCTAATTTTATGTGTAATGCCCGTAGAAGTATTTTATCAGGTTCAACTAGTAATATATGAGCCCTGACTGGCCAGTCCTTAACATTGTAGAGGGAATTTCTTGATCGACTGTCCCGCTCACAAATAAAACAGCAATTCTTTGTATACCTTAGCTGTAAACCGAGTAGAATTGCTACAACTTTAAGGTCTGCGCTGATATACTATTTGTACATATTGTAATTACTTCTGTCTAGAAGAAAAGTAGTATTTTGTTTCTTTTAAGTGGATTGCGTGGTCAACAGGGATGGATGGATAAACATTTCCTAAGTGTGAAAGTCCCCAGTGTGAAAAAGACAGTTTTTAAACTAAATTTCGAAGCATAGATAAAAAGACGACATTCTTCGGGATGGTGTTGGCGACCTAATGCCAACATCAAATCGTCGACATCATTGCAGTATGAAAGAGTCTCGGTTGAAAAATACTGTGATAATTCTTTCTGACGATTAGGATACACCGAAACATGTGTGTCTGGAGCCAACAGGTTCCACCCTAGTATTTCTGCTTTAGGTTTTGACAAATTCAGGTCTCGAATAAAACCACTTAATTTTAACTGATTTTTTAGGTGTGATCCGGATGGCAAATATCCCTCATCGCTGGTCGATAACTTGACACTTCTTCTGGTTCTGTAACATCATATTTTTCATTCGAAACACCTATGGTATTGGCAAGGCTTCCGAATGAGGTACTGGACGAGTAGCAGAAGGCAGACCAACATAACTAATATTTTTCTTACTTTTGTTGGAAAACTCGAAAGTTTTTCTGCAGCAAAGTATCAATCAGTTTAATGGTCCTTTTGTTCACGCCAAATCATAGGTCTTGCAAATGGCATAGCGCTTTTCTTACCAATTGAATTTGACCTCAGAGTAAGAGAATAGCGTGCGCAGCAGCGTGAGAGCCCATGGCTTGTCTTGATGTCACTGGTTAAGCCAAAATATTGAAAATATAACTTTTCTATTAAAGGTGAAATATAACGTTTATGCTGGTGGGTAGTGAATTCTCCACACATATAACAGAAACCGTTTGGATTATTATGAAATAAAAAGACGTTCAGCTATCACAAACCGCCTTACGTTGAATCCAAAAAGCCGTGTGTAACTCTTTATATACCCACATAGCCAGATATCTACCAAATCTTAATTTTATTGGTTTCAGAGGAAAATGGGCGTGGTTAAACGCTCTGACGTAGGAAAAATACAGGAACATGTTCAGACATGCCCACTTAATGGTTGGCAGAATAATATTTTTAATAGTATCTTTTTTATATAAAAGTAATTGAAATTGAAATTTTGTGAAATTTAATGCGTGTTTTTGAAAAGACTACTTAAGAAAGTATCTCAAAGTCCTGACGTGATGGAGCAAATTTTAAATCAGATTTAGAATAAAAAAACATAAGCTACGCGAAAACCAAATTGTGTTGGGCAGTGCACGCTGTCTTTTCATTTCTAATCGCCAAAGTCGTATCATTTCGGAGTTGTTTGTAATAAACCCTGTGAGTGATAAATGTACTGAGTATGTTTTATTATTAATAAAATATATTGACGGTATTTGAACACAAAGCTATAGTAAATGTTATAGAATTAAGTATAATTTGCGATAACTACTACCAGTGGAACATGTATTTATACTTCAAAGTATAATTAAATAATATTAGCTTTGATAAAATAAAATTTAAAAAAATTTCGTATTCAAATTACAGTATTCTTGTTATTAGAACGGATAAACTTTCATAATGTTAAACAGACAGAAACAAGAAATAATTTCGGATTTACTTGATAATTCATTTATGTGAAAGGGAAAAAATGAACCAAGTAACAATAGTATAAATAGTTAAAGATTGAGCAGAATACAACTTCAGAAGAACTTCAATAGCTGCAGGTTTCACTTAAGATGGGTTAAGAATATTCATATATCTTGTATTGTATTTTTAATGGAAAAATGGTTGATGTGTGTTATTTGCCCCTTAAAAGTAGAGTATATTGTCCTATGTCAAGTGTTATTTGATTAGAGAAAAAAAAACATAAAAGTTCATAAAATATTACAATAGAAGAAAAACAATGTTAGAGATAAATGTAAAGTTTGAAAAATGCACGATATACGATACATATATATTTTATAATCACGTGGTAAGATGGATATTTAATAAAACTTAAATAATAAATGTGAATTTTAAAAACTAAGTTTTTGTATTGTCATCAATTATCATTAATGTCTTTTAAGTAAGTCGTTGTATATATTATCTTCGCTTTTTTAGAACTATTTTTCTTGCTTTGCTTATTAGACGTGTTGATAAATTATACGTCTCTTGTTCAATTCAATATATATTTCGTATGATTCATACCATATTCAACACGCCATGGTAGTGACTGTATGTAACTTCGTTGTGAAATATGAGAGAGATGTTTGATACATAATAACTTGAGACTTAATATTTCAGTAATTCTTATATTACAAATTGTGCAAGGATGCAGACGAAATGTAATTTACAATTATAATAACTTTTATTATAAAGTGGTTATCGTTGAAAGTGTTATTTTAAAATTAAGTTTTTATATGTATTTCTTTGCATAAATGAAAAACTCATTGTACGTTCAATGTTTTCTAATATTTTCCGTATTTTAATTTTTTATTGTGCGGTTTACTTAAAGGAATCATGTAATAATTCTTGATGTTTTTACAACTTGCAACCATTGTAACCGCATTTTTTAGGGTATTTTGATACAGAATAATGATATAGCCGTAAATCTGTAGCAACAGTCTGCTAAGACAAGGTGGAATCGTTTAGTTGTTTTTAGATTTTTTATTTTTTTTTTTAGATTTCCAATAGATCCATTTTCGTTCCCTTCCTTATTACATTAAATATAGTTGCTTTGGATGGAACTGACGTGTTAGGGTACTTTGCAGCAAACAAATCACTCTTCGAAAATTATTTCTATCATGAATTAGGTTTACCATCTCAATTATTTCAGCTCGCCAACTTTGACTAACGGTCCGCTTACTACGAGCGAAAATAGATAAGGATATCGGTATCTCCACATTATTCAGTTTGCACGCTTCAGGGTGTGTACATCTACAATCAGTTTGCCAAGTACTTGAATATATTTTAATATTCTTCAATTATTTCAGTTATATATATATATATATATATATATATATATATATATATATTAATTTGTATGGTGTCCATGGAATTGTAAAATAATTTATCGTCTTGTATCTTACAAAAAGGAAGCAATTATTCCTCATCTACAAATTCTAACACGAGATATACCTCAGGATAGTATTCGAAGATTTATTTGAAGATTTGAAAATGTTATTTACAGTGTAGTATAAGACTCTCAGCACTTACATGTCAATTATGCGGATAGCACTAAACTCCTCGATTTCAATATCCAAAGAAATAATTCACCTCACTTAGTAGACGTATGCCAAACTCAATTTTAAGCAGTGGGTGAATGGTTTGAAATTGATAAACTACTACTTTTGAATTATGCAAAAAATAGATTACATGATTCTGAAGACAACTAATAATTTTCTCACTCTTTTTATACTTATGATAAATTGAGAAACATTATTTTTATTAACTCTATAAAATTTTTAGATCTGCATATTCATGGCACTTTGAATTAGTCAACTCACATTAAAATACCAAGCAAGCGGCAGAATACCCTGCTATGGTATTGGACCTTTAAATACCGTTGTGAATTTACTTACTATGATCACTGGATATTTATGTTCAATGCTATTATTTTTATTATTATAGAAATAATTGCGGTTAAATATTTTTCAGAAACATTGTTACCGATCAAATTATAGTAAGGAATCTAATTTAAAAGTCGTAAATTCACTGTATGACGAGACTGTACTATCTATATATTGCAATTATTTTGCAGAATCGAATATTACATTAATCTTTACCTCATTTTATAAAAATAATTAGCAATTGGCGTTAATATTTTACTTAGCACACATTATTTTCAGAAGTTGTTTACATTACATAGAATGATGTAAAAATAATAGTCAATAGCCTTGAATAGGTATCTAATTATTTATTTATGTAAAATACCTTCTTTTTTGTTAATAACATACATTTAAATACAGGTCTATGCAAGAAATTGTACATAAGATTAAAAAGTATGTACAGTAAATAAAGATAGATTTTATCATAAGGAATAGTAGGGTAAGCGCAGTAATAATAATAAAACAAATGAAATCCTTCCCAGCAATGTATCGATGGGTAATCTGTGCCTAATATAATTATTTCCAAACAGTAGTAGTTTTTATTATTGTATTCGTTTTAATTAAAATAAACAGACAGAAACAATACAATGCGTTTGGTTTAGATCCTGCAAGGAAACCAACAAAATATTTACTCAAATTTGTATCCCTCTATAAAGAGAAGCAAACAAACGATTATGTAGTCAAGATATTTAGAATATTGCTTAGTCATGATTAAAAAAACGTATTTATAATCTATTTTTATTTCTATATAAATATTTTGTATTTTCGAATTATATATCAAATGCCATTGTTTTCCTTTTCGTAATGGTCGATTTTAGCGATTTGACTTTCTTTTTTCTAGTTTTATATTTGACATTTTTACAAAATATGTCAATTTTTTCTTTGTTTTTAATAGGTTCACCGTTCTATCTTCCTTGGTAAAAACTGTACTAGAATCGCCGAAGGCAACTAATAAAAGATTGAACTTTCTGTAAAATACATATATGCAAATGTTTGTTACTTTATATACACTGTTATTCATTTGTAGTTACCAAAAGAGAAATCGTAATGGCATTCTGAAAGAAAACGATGACATTATTACTTGAAGGAGAAAATAGTTACGTCAAATAAAAAAATATCGTGAAGATGTAACAACAATATATTACTTAGATGAGACATGGGCGAATGTATGGCATACAGTAAACAAAGGGTGGACAGACAAATCGGAGCTTACTGCTTGAAAAGCTTTTGTAGAAGGTTAGCTTACAGGCCTTAAAAATCAATACATAAAAGGAAAGAGGCTAATTGTAACACATAGATTCCGACGAGGGATTTGTAGAGGATGGTTTGCTACTGTTTAAATCTAAGAATCCTTCCCAACTTGAGGGAAAACGCGATTATTGTTTCGGATAACACACCGTATTATAGTCGCAAATTAAATAAACTACCTGCAGCAAACAACCGCAAAGCTGAAATTTAACAATGGCTTGTAAGCCATAACATACGGTAAGAAGATAACATGGTGAAGGCGGAATTATTAACATTAATATGTAACCAGTCCTGCGAAATATGCTGTAGATGAGATAATTAGAAAGGTATTGCGACTCCCACCATACCATTGTGAGTTAAATCCAACTGAGCTCATATGGGCACAAATAAAGGCATTTGTTGCTAGACACAAGGAAGGACATAAAGCAGTTATTTCAACAAAATGTAAAAATATTTTATGTGAAAATTGCAGAAACGCAATTAAACATGTGATCAATGTGGAAAACAGAATGTGGAAACTCGATAATTTAATAGATTGCCAAGTAGAATTATTACTTGTAACAACAGGCGACGACTTCATTTCATCATATTCTACTGAAGACGAGTGAGTCTGATTTGAAGCTGTTTGATTGAATATGCTCTTTCTGTAAGTCATTGTTTTCTTATACTTTACTAAAATTTCCAAACCTGTGGTTTTCTTTACGGTCTTCCCATTTGCACATGAATTAGACAAAAAACAATAGTGTTCAATACAATATGAATTTTAAAGTAAAATATTGAACTAAATTGCATTAAAATTTAACATAACTTGTATTTTATTATTTTCATCTCATTTTCCTTTTGATTATACGAAAAATAACCTTATGAACCATATAAGAAAATTATTTTAAGAAGGTTAAGTATGCCTACTTTCAATGTAAGTAAACGAATATTGTTTGATTTTGAATATAATCATTAAAATATACTGTTTCTTGCTGTGCCTGAACAATAATATGTACCTATTCCGTACATTACATTAATTTGTTTAGTCTTTATTTTAATTGGATTTAATGTCAAGTAACTACATTTATTTATCGTTATGCGCTGTGAGGTGGGCCTTTTGAACTTCACGTCGATGCGACGTTGCTACTGCACCTGTTCCGCGATTCAACTATAGATTAAATTTAATCCCAAAAAAAAAAGATTTTCCTCTTAACTGAAAGCTTTTGTGAGTACCGTGAGTACCGTGAATGATGATATAATTGAATATGTTAAATATGAATAAAACAAGTTCAGCAACGTCGCAAGCTTAAGTACATATAGTTTTATTAGATTAAACCGCAAATCTGTCTCATAAAACGATAACACAGGCCTGCAAAAAAAAATTTTTTTTTTTGGTGCATCTCTGTTTGTTTGAATTGTCGATAAAGTAGGTAATGTACAGTATATTGACATAAGTCATTTTAACTCATCAGCTCTAGTTTACCTACTACCCTCATTGTGAATTGTTGTCGGTCTTGTTATGGTCTTGTTCGTAACTAGTCATTATTACAATATCATCGATAAAGTTTGTGTTACTATTTCATTATGGCTAGTACGTCCAGACGTTGTGTTAACGATCCTGATATATTTTGTTATGTTTGTGGTGAATACATACTGAAAAATCAGCGTAAATCGATTACAAACACAGTGCGTCGTTTGTATTTTGCTTACTTCGGTATTGAAATTCTACACCAAGATAAAGTGTGGGTGCCTCATAGTGTTTGTAAAATATGCGTTGAACATTTGCGACAATGGGAGAGAGGGAAACGTAAGTCTTTGAAGTTTGGAGTGCCTATGATATGGCGAGAACAAAAAAAATCATTATGACGACTGTTACTTTTGTATGATTAATATAGTGGGCATCAACAAAAACAATCGCCATAAATGGAAATACCCCAATATTTCTTCAGTACAAAGACCTGTTCCTCATTCAGAAAATGTTCCAATACCAACTTTTCACCAGGTAGTGCAGCAATCTCAGGAGGATGAAGCTGAAATACCTATTTCTTCCCAAGTAGATGATGACTTTCAATACTGCGGAAAAACATCAGATCCTAAGCCATTTTCGCAGAATGAGCTTAGTCACCTCATCAGAGAATTAGATCTTTCGAAGGAACGTGCTGAGTTACTAGCGTCAAGATTCAAAGAAAAAATTGTCTTTCCTCAGATGTTCGAGTGTCTACATATCGCACGAGAGAGGGAAAGTTATTGAAGTTTTTTTCATCTGATGAAAATTTTGTGTATTGCTGTAATGTGAGTGGTTTGCTGGCTTTCATGGGTTTAACGATCTATCAGCCCAATGAATGGCGTCTCTTTATTGACAGTAGTAAACGAAGTCTAAAAGCAGTTCTTCTACATAATGGAAATAAATATGCTCCCGTTCCAATTGCTCACTCAACATGTGTAAAAGAATAATATGAGGTAATTTCAAATCTTTTACAAAAAATAAAATATATTGAACATAACTGGGTGATCTGCGTCGACTTGAAGATGGTTAATTTTTTATTGGGTCAACAGAGTGGTTATACTAAATACCCATGTTTTATTGGTCTCTGGGACAGTCGAGCTAAATCACGTCATTGGACTGCAAAAAATTGGCCTGTGAGAGATGCTCTTGTTGTTGGGGAAAGAAATGTTATAAATGAACCCTTAGTTTCAAGAGAAAAAATCATTCTTCCGCCATTGCATATAAAATTAGGGCTAATGAAGCAATTTGTTAAGGCTCTCGATAGAAATGGTCAATGTTTCCAATTTATTTCTCACAAATTTCCTGGTTTAAGTACTGAAAAACTAAAAGCAGGTATCTTTGATGGACCTCAAATACGTCAATTGATGAAAGACACAACTAATTTTGAGACTTGTATGAATGATGTGGAGAGGCTTGCCTGGCAATCTTTTGTAGCAGTTGCACAAAATTTCCTCGGAAATCATAAGGCTGACAACTATGTAGAACTAATAGAGGAAATGCTGGTGCGATTCAAAGATTTAGGCTGTAATATGAGCATAAAATTACATCTCAATAGTCATCTACATAATTTCCAACACAATTTAGGAGATCTAAGCGAAGAACAAGGGGAACGTTTCCACCAAGACCTAAAAACAATGGAGAATAGATACCAAGGAATGTGGGACAGTCATATGATGGCTGACTATTGCTGGGGAATCATGCGAGATTGCCCGAGTTAGTTTCATTCTAGAAAATCACTCAAAAGACAATTTCTTGATGTTTAATGTCAATAAAATATATATTTTTTCGTGAATTGTGTTTTTTTTTCTCGGGAACTAGAGCTGACAGAAGAAAACGGGTAACATTTTTGATATCGCCATGTAAGACATACTTAAAATCGGGTCTAAAATCTCCAGCACCAAAATGGTTGTAGGCCAGTGTAATATAGGTATATATATATATATATATACAATGTGTGTATAAATTGGCGGACCCACTACACGTGGCGACATTCTTGGTTAAATGTTGAGCTAAAAGTCCTAATCCTAAAACGATGTATCAGGCTTCCTTTGTCTTCAGAATGAATTTGAAAGAAACATACATTTGGCAACATTGAACACGCATGTGCTGGTTATAATCTTCGGAACATTTTTACACGTCGTCATGTGAACCTTACATTTTAAATTTAAAAAAGAAACAAACGAAATAAAATTGGTTTCTTAGATTACATATTTATTACGAAAATATTACAAAGTTTTAAAAAATTTTGATAATATTGACTAATTTTTGTACATCTTCTTGATAGAAATCAATGTAATTATTACCTACATAATTGTTCGAATTGAAATCCATCAGTTTGTAGACATAGCTGCAATCTCTGTGGTATCGTTTGTACTATTCGCTCAAGTCTTTCTGGTGTGATTTCTAATACTGCGGCGTCAATTCGGGCTCTAACTTCGTCAGCGTCTTGAGGAGCTGTAGCATAAACTTTACCTTTAATGAAACCCCAAACAAAAAAATCTAATGGATTGAGATCGGGGGATCTCGCATGCCACAAAAGGGGACCGCCACGACCAATCCATCTGTCTGGGAAGTGTTCAGTCAACCAGTCTCTTATATTACGAGCAAAGAGCGCAGGAGCTCCATCATGCATGTAAATCATATTACGGCGTACGTTCAGCGGTATCTCATCAATAACTTGTTCTAAAACATTTAAATATTCACCGGCATCTAGGCGATTTGGTAAGTAAATTAGTCCAACTACCCTGTGGTTTATTATACCCAGCCAAACGTTAACAGAAAACCTTCTTTGGTGACCATATTCGCGAAATTCATTTGAATTTTCATCTGCCCAATGATGAAAATTATGAGTATTAAACACACCATCTCTGGTAAACATGCACTCATCACTCCAAAGAATACGTCTTAAAAAGTCACCTTCTTCCTGAATTCTATTTAAGATTATATTGCAATAATTGATTCGAAATAAGTTATCATTTCCGTAGAGAGGCTGAACTTTAGAAACATGGTATGGATGAAGCAAGTTTTCTCGTAGAACCAAATGAACAGTCTTATTACTGGGAATATTTAGTGTAGAAGTTAATTGACGGGTACTCGCAGAGGGATCTTCCTGTATTGTGGCTAGAACTTGCTCTTCTAGTTGCACGGTACGCCTTTGCGTTGGTCGACCTGCGTTCGCATTTCTTGGAATAAACGAACCTGTTTCACGAAGTCGTTGGTCCAGCCTTCGAAATACATTTTTACTTGGATGCCTCCGATTTGGAAAACGCACTCGATATTCCTGCCCTGCCATGCTAGCATTTCCACGACAGAAACCGTATATCATGTACATATCGGCATATTCGTTGAACGTAAAATTCATGATAAACAAACAGAACAACTAGTAAACACAAAAACCCGAAAACTGATTAAAACTATACAAATAAATACGAAAACTAAACAAAAGTAATGTATTTGACTAGAACAACATTAGGCTGCCTACTTATTGTTTTACAACGTTGTCAGATGTGTTTTTCGTCAACATAAGTTAATAAACAAATATTAAAAACAAACTTTAAAATCAAAAAGAAAACTTTATCGAAAGGATAATAACAACAATTCTTCTTTCTTCTAAATTGTAGGTCTTTCTGTCAACAAATATCGAGTAATAATGCTTATTTCAAGACTGAAAGTCCGAACTTTAGGAACCTCGTGCAAAGATATGGAGCATGGTACAACATTTTCGTATTAGGATTTTGGACTCCGAATTTAACGAAGAACATCGCCGCGTGTAGTGGGTCCGCCAATTTATACACACCTTGTATATATATATATATATATATATATACACCACTAGAACCGGTCCTGGGTGGTAACCTGGCTAGGCTGCCGTTAACAGCACACACACGTTCGACGTGTATGCAGTGCCCCCGCATTGGCGGAAAACGTTAAGATGGCACAAAATGTGACCGTCGTCGACCGAGGTAGCCGCTAAGAGTGTTCCCTCGGTTGGCGATGAGCAACCCCGTGCAGGGTGCGCTTGGTCTGCGCCTTGCCTCGATGGGGCGGGGTTCGGGCCGTCGAAGTACTGCACGGAAAAGTAAAGAAGTTGCCGGGAAGGGGTTGGCGGCCCTGCCCAACGGCTGATTATCCGATCTCTCTAAATTTATGCGACCGGTCACTAAACACTCGCACGAGCGCGCCAACATACAAAACCCTACACTTACGCGCTCACACAAACACAAAACCACACACCCAGAGAGAGACGCAAGCGGCCAGCAGCAACCAACACATAAGTTCATACCCAGAAAGAGACACAAGCTGTTAGCAGCGGACAACAAATACGTTCACACCTTGCTATCTGTTTTTGGAATACTAAGGCATGATTTATTATTATTCAATTGGAATGTATCTTTGAATAATTTTATCCATAGCAACTCAATTATTTGACATTTGTATACTGTCATTTATATTTTATGTCCTTGATAAAGGCATCATTGCCGAAACATGTAGGGTTGTTTTAAATATATATATATATTTTGAAGTAAAGCCAGACCTTTAATCGCCAACTGATTGAATTTATCATATCATACCAAGGCCACGAAAATATTATATTTATATATATAAATTCCTTTACAGTTTATATATACAAACTTGAAAAAGAGTAAAAATTAATAAAAGTTGATAAGTCGTTTTCATAAATAGATTTGATTTATTTCATTAAATGTCGCTAAAACCGAAAGTATTACTTGTATTTAGTATGATTATACGCCCAATAAAATAAATAAGAAACCTTAGATTCTTATTTTGTCGGGCTAGTGGCTTGGTGGCTTGCACACTTGCCTCGTAGTCCGGCAGTACCGGGTTCGAACCCCGGTGCTTCCTTTCTGAGTTTGGTTTTCTGTAGTTTTCCAAATTCCACGGCAAATGCGGAAAGGTAACATCTTAAGTCGGTCTACAGCCGCAGGCGTAATAATAACTCATGGCCAGCCGATGCCCCCTGTAATTGGCGCAAGCTGTTGGGGGATGCTAAGGCATGGATTATTATTATTATTATTATTATTATTATTGACATCGTATATATATATATATATATATATATATATATATATATATAACAATTGATAAATTATTGGAGTTTTTCGGCTTTTATATGAAATATTTACAAACATCAAACTAGAACGTATGTAATTGCAGAGTAAGTGGGGATGTAAACATTGCTGTCTACAAATTACAAAGCAAATCATACGAAATTTTTAATTGAAAAATATTCTCTATGTTGGGACTCGAACCCATGTCTACAGTTTGCCGGACTGTCGCTTTTACCACTTCGCCACAATAGACCTAGGTTCAAGCTATTTAGAAATGCATTATAAAGTAACAGTGTTAATGAATCAGATGTCAGTTATTGAATGTAGATGTCAAGTTGAAAGCAGAAGTCAGTTTTGAAAGCTGATGTCAGTTTTGATAGCAGATGTCAGTTAGTGAAAGCAAATGTCACTTATTGCAAGCAGATGTCTGTTTTGAAAGCAGGTGTCAGTTATGAAAGCAAACGTCAGATTAGAAAGCAGGTGCCTATTTTGAAAGTAGATGTCAGTTATTGAAAGCAGATGTCAGTATTTTGAGAGCAGATGTCAGATTTGAATGTTTGAAAATGCTAATTATTACTCCATAGCTATATGAGTGTTTAGATAATTTCTTAGCCGTTTATTAAATATAACAATTGATAAATTATTGGAGTTTTTCGGTTTTATATGAAATATTTACAAATATCAAACTAGAATGTATGTAATTGCAGAGTAAGTGGGGATGTAAACATTGCTGCCTACAAATTACAAAGCAAGTCATACGAAATTTTTAATTGAAAAATATTGTCTATGTTGGGATTCGAACCCAAGTCTACAGTTTGCCGGACTGTCGCTTTTACCACTTAGCCACAATAGACCTAGGTTCAAGCTATTTAGAAATATTATAAAGTAACAGTGTTAATAAATCAGATGTCAGTTATTGAATGTAGATGTCAAGTTGAAAGCAGAAGTCAGTTTTGAAAGCTGATGTCAGTTTTGATAGCAGATGTCAGTATATATATATATATATATATATATATATATATACCAGGTGTAGAATGGATTTTCGTACATAGGGATTTTACATGCAGAACTAATAATTTGCGAATATTCCCTCCCCTAATTATTTTATAGGAAAATGTTTAACACAAAAGTTGTGGACAAAAAAAAATGTATCTAAATTCTTTGTTATTTATTTTCTAACTCCTTCTGGACCTGCTAGACTTGAAGAAAAAGTATTAGGAATGAACCGATAAATAGTACTAGCCATGAATCCTGACAGCAATAAATGTCACGTTTTGACAAACAAAATAAGTTTGCTGATTCATAAAATGAATTCCTATAGCCAAGAAGAGAAAGTCAACTTTATTAAATGGTACTACTCTGGATTGTCTTTTAGGGACATACAAGCAACGTTTGCTGGATTCTACCCGGAGCGACCAATTCTAAATTTGAACACCCTGAATAGAATTGTTAGGCACTTTGAGACCAACGGCACTATTAATAAGAAATGTAAGTGCCAGAAAGTAACAGCTGGTGCAAGTAGAGAGAAGGTAGATGCCGTTCTCTTAAGCGTTGCAGAGAACAAAAATATCCCCTTAAGACAAATAGGTAATAATTTGGGGATTCATTTTACTACTGCTCAGAAAATTTTAAAGAGTCAAGATCCGCGGTTTCGGTCTTATAAATACGAAAAGCACCAAAAAATATTCGAGGAGGATAAAGAAAAAAGAATTCAGTTTTGTGAAATAATGATGGATATGACCAATGACGACCGAAAACTTTTTATCTAGGATTTTATTCAGCGATGAGTGTCGATTTCAGTTAACTGGTGAACCAAATCAACAAAATTATCGCTATTGGAGCACACAAAATGAACATTTAAGATTGCAGACTCATACGCAATACCGGGGTAGTGTTAATGTTTGGGCTGGCATCACATGTCCTCACATAATCGGACCGTTCTTTATTGCTGACCGCTTAACTGGTGCTGCGTATTTAAATTTTTTGCAAGAAGAAGTAGGGCCAGCTATCGACGAATTGGGAATTAATTACGAATTTTGGTACCAACATGATGGATGTCCGGCGCATTACCAGCGCGATGTTGTAGACTACTTAAATCATGTATTCCCAAATTGCTGGATAGGTCGAAGTGGAGAAATTCATTGGCCTCTATTATCTCCGGATCTTTCGCCAAATGATTTTTTTCTGTGGGGCACATTGCAAGATCGGCTATACAATGGAAAGATGTATCAAAATGTGGACGCTTTAAGAGCTGCAATACTTGCAGAATGTCGTCAAATATCATACTATCAACTGGCCCCAACTAGAAGAAATTTTTACGACAGAATGGGGTACTGCTCAGCTGTCAACGGAGACTTGTTTGAGCATTTAATTTAGTTATTACTACAACTACCTTTATTACCACGTTCAATAAAATTTCAAAATCTCTTCAGCACGTTTTTCCGTTTCTGCAATCGACTTAAAACCTATGGTTAAAACAAATTTAAACGCCTCTACTAAAATTGTCATATTTTTTTGTTAAATGAAAGAATTTTGTTACTTTGGTTGTCACACGTCACCGCTTTTGCTATTTTGTATCATTTCTTCAATTCTTTTTGCTTTAATTGTGAAGTCCCGGAGGCTGTTAATAAGCAAAGAAGAAAAAAAATGGGAACTATTTTTAATGCTCTACAACTTTTGTGTTTAACATTTTCCTATAAAATAATCAGGGGAGGGAATATTCGCAAATTATTAGTTCTGCATGTAAAATCCTTATGTACGAAAATCCATTCTACACCCGGTATATATATATATATACCGTGAGCTTTTCTTATCTCTACACATAGCCTATGTTCAGACTAAAAAAAAAACGCTCCAATGCATGGGAATGTTATGCAACCAATATCGCTCGATTATGTGTTTCAACAAATGTCAAAATCCCTATCAGTATGTGCATAAAAGAAACGACATTTGAAATATTTTAGTATTTAGCATTTTTATTCACCTAATTTAAAAAATGTATATAAAAGATGAAAAAATACAAATTTTAAACTAGTATGAAGTTGGAAACAGCTTAAGGATAGTGCAGGATCTGTTTTCTATTAAATATCTGACAAGCCCATGCCATCTATCGGAACAATTCAGGCCATTACTAGGAAATTTGATTCTGATGGCTGCATAATAAATACACACAGAAAGAAAATTAAAACCCCCCATATTCTTTGAGAAGATCTAAAATTAAATGTGTTATGTTACATTGTAGAATGCCTCATAACACCATTAAGTAAAATAGCACAGTAATTTAATATTTCGAAGACGTCTCAAACAGTACAAATACAAATATTACAAGTTTTCTAATCCCTAACAATTATTTGATGAAGATATAATAAGACGTGTTGATTTTTGCGAAACACTTTAATTTATTAAATGAAATTCGTAATGTGTTGAAGAAAATACTTTTCACTGATGAAGCGTCTTTCATATTAAATAGTTCTGTTAAGTCTCAAAATTATGGGTATAATTTGATAGCTCCTTATTTCACTAAATCATTAACTTACTTTTACCGTCTTAATTACATTTTAAGGTACTCGCCACGGACGAATGATCATATTCAAAATTTAACCCACATACAATATAACGCTAGAGTTAATGTATGGGTAGGTTTAATCAGCACTGAAGTTGTGGGACCATACTTTATTGACACAAATTTTAATTCCCATAAATTCTTGAAATTGTTTCGAAAACGTATTGTTCCTCAAATTGAAAATTTAGCCATTGAAGATACCTGATTTCAAATGGATGGAGCCAATTCATTCAACTGCAACAATTACAAATTTTATAAATTCAAGTTTTCCTGGCCGATGTATAGAGAGGTTCGGTCCGATTGTTTAGTCGGCTCGTTCGCCAGATTTATCGCCAAATGACTTTTTTCTTTGGGGATACCTTAAATCTAAAATTTATAATAATGTAATTTTCACTAACAGTGAAGATTTAAAAGTACGCATAAGTACAGCCTGTGACAAATTACAAACCAAACCGGATTTTCCAGCACACTCTTTGCAGGAATTTCATAATCGACTCGCATATTATGTGGAATGTGAAGGTGGACATTTCGAACATTTATTAAAAAAAATTATAAATAGAAACAAACTTTTTTCAATTTATCATAAAATTCATTATAATATTGTTTGTGTAAGTTAAATATATTATTTTCACACTTTGTTGACACTGACAACTAAAATGCCTTATTACGATAAGTGACGGCACTCGCAATGTTGGTTGCATAACGTTCCCATGCATTGAAGCATTTATTTTAAAACTGAGCATAGATGAATTCATGTGTTAAGTTCAGTGATAGAAAAAACTCACAGTACATATATATATATATATATATATATATATATATATATATATATATATAGTAGATTCAATTAGTTGGCGACTTACGGTCTGGTTTTACTTCAAAATGTATACATTTAAAACAATCATAAGCCGAAACATATTGTTTTAAGATATACATTGTTTTAAATATATATATTTTGAAGTAAAATCGGACCTTAAACCGCCAACTAATTGAATCTACCATAACATACAAAGGTCAGGAAATAATTACCTGTATATATATATATATATATATATATAAATTCATTAATATTTGGGCCATCGATCTGCTTGCATTAAAACTCAAATATTCTTTCTCAATATTTCGTCATTTGTTTATGACTTCATCAGGAGAAGAGTTAAGACTTAGCAGTCTTATTAATTAATTTACACATAATTGCAACTAGCAACTCACAAATAAAACATAATCATTACATTTTTAAAGAACAACTAAAATCGTAATATTTCAACTTGACCTTTCTCAGTTGCATATTTGCAAATAGATATTATGCAGACATAATAATTTCTGTGTCACAATGACAGATTCCACATTTTGAGAGAACGTTTTTACATCGAACGCACGTTGTCGTCCGGATGAAGGTATTTCCATTTTCTTATCTTTATCCAAAGTATTTATTTATTTCCCCCATTAGGTCGCATTAATAATGGTGCTTACCGCTGTGATGAGGTAGCTATGTTGAGAATTACTGATGTTGAAGATTAGGGAGAGCACTTATGTGTTTCCATACCTGACATCTCAAAAAGTTTTGTAATTATTAGAGAAGGATTTTCAGTAAACTCTTTGAATGTTTATAGAAAACACGTTTCTCTGAGACCGAAAAATATTCCACATTGTAGATTACTTCTTTATTATAAGAATGGTAAATGTAGTAGCCAACCCGATGGAATCAACACTATATCGAAAATATCTCAGTTTGTTGCATCGTTCTTGCATCTACCAGAAGCACAATCATATACAGGACACAGTATGAGTCGTTCCTCAGCAACATTGTTAGCGAATGCAGGGGCCGATATTATGACAGTAAAACGTCATGATGGTTGGAATGTAGCTAAGGGCTACATTCAAGATTCAGTGTTAGTCGACCCTTTTTCAAGACCTTCACCACCATATCGGGCTGAAGAGCAACCTTAACAGGACGCTTATTCTCCAGTTTTGAAGAGTCAAATCTCTCCAATTTCCTCAATTCATTTCAACAATCTGTAATAAGTCCCGAACCTTAGCCTTATCGGCTGAAACACTCTCTGTTCTAGAATTGCGTAAGCCATGAATGATAACATTATCTTTACGACGTTCTCCCTCCAATACTTCTTGTATAATTTCCTCAATCATCAACATAGTAGACGGAAAAAAATTAGAGTCGGAAGGCATAGCTTTTAAGCATTCTATTTCCTATTGAAGAGAGGCAATTACAGATCTTAATTCTACTAACTCAGTGCTAAAACTAAGACAACCTTTGCAATACCAGAAAAGTCCTCAGTTACTGTTAACCTTTTAGCTTCGGTTCTAGATAATTCTATACAAGTAGATTTAAAGTTCTTTTTGCAAATACTGCAGACAACACAGACTTAATTTTTAATTTGTTTAGAACAACATACACAGGTAGAATTCACGACGTTTAAGTTAAATCAAGTATAATAAATAAAAAAATTAAAAACCCTTACCACAATAGAATTTTTTTATTCACTTAAAAGCCACAGTCTCCGATTTTTCAGTAAATCAAGTACGCCAAGGAAAAAAGACAAAGGTCACTCTTCTGCGATAGCGGGGTCCGTCGCAGCGACTTCAAGACACACAGGAATAGACCAACGGATACAAAACATATAAGGAGTGCACAGGAGTATACGGTATTAATTCAACAAAATCATAAAACAAATTTGAAAGAAACGCACTATATATGGACAGATATCAAGTTTATGAAAAACAAGAAATGATAAAAAATGCGAAAAAAGAACTCGAAAGAAAAATACACCAGCAAATCGTATAAGAAGACCAATATGATAATCATAAATAATTGAAAACCAATGAAAAAATTCTTATAAAAATTATATCGAAGTAGAAATTCTGCTCCACAAAATGATATATAATTTACCTCAATAGGGCATTAACTCACCACAAAAAATACGATTAGAAAGGCAGCGCAATTCATCATATGTACTATCACTACACCTACACACACTAAAAAAATGTAATATATATATATATATATATATATATATATATATATATATATATATATATAGATAATTATTTTGTGACCTTTGTATGTTATGGTAAATTCAATTTGTTGGCGATTTAAGGTCTGGTTTTACTTCAAAATATGTATATTTAAAACAACCCTACATGTTTGGGCCAGTGATGCCTTTATCAAGGAATATAAAATATAAATGACAGTATATTAATGTCATACATTTGAGTTGCTATGGATAAAATTATTCAAAGATACATTCCAATTGAATAATAATAAATCATGCCTTAGTATTCTAAAATAGATAGACAACAAAATCCAGGAAACGCAAGACATGAGTTATTATTATGTATGCGCCCGTGAAGCGTCTTAAGATGTAAAGCTGTCGGCACTCGCCTTAAACGAGAAGGAAAACCACGAAAACCTACTCGGACAACCAGACAGGAATCAAAACATGGAACTGTCAACATGATAAGCAAATGTATATTTACATGTCATTTAAATATCATATGCATTTGCTTATCATGCTGACAGTTCCGTGTTTTGATTCCTGTCTGGTTGTCCGAGTAGGTTTTGCTTCTCGTTTAAGGCGAATGCCGACAGCTTTACACCTTAAGACGCTCCACGAGCGCATACATAATAATAACTCATGTCTTGCGTTTCCCTGATTTTGTTGTCCATCTATTTTAGAATACTAAGGCATGATTTATTATTATTAAAATGGAATCTATCTTGGAATAATTTTATCCATAGCAACTACAAATGTATAAGTATGACATTAAGATACTGTCATTTATATTTTATATTCCTTGATAAAGGCATCATTTGCCGAAACATATAGGGTTGTTGGGATATAATTGTAGATTATCATGAAAAAAGATGAACATACATCTATTTTTAATTACTCTATCTTTAAATTTCTAATATTCACTATTTAAATTTTGAGCACTATTTTGACTCCTTACATGTGTCTATCTATTTTCCGTCTGTTGAGTATATTTGCTTACATACTACTAACTATTTTACGTCCAGTGAATATTAGGCTATATGAATTCGTACTTATATTACGTCCGACGGTGTTGCCATATCCCAATTAAAAGAAAAAGAGAGAGGGAACAAAATAATCTGTCACATGTATGGAACCTTATTTATTCGTAATCCACGTATTTACTTCGTTGTATTTAGGTATGGCATTTTTATTTTTGAGGTCTTAAACAGATTAATGTAACGGTCAATAGACAATTTAATTCGGGTAAAGTAATTAAATTTGTCGTTTTCCAGATCAATAAATCAATTATCGTGATCGTTATTTTCAATAGGTATTATTAAATTTATAGAGTAGTGTTACTTGTCGCTTATTGGTAAATTTCATTTTCCGGATTCGAAGATTCATCCCGCCCCGATACATGTCAATACTATTGTTAAACTGACATGTACATAATGTATTATGACAAATGGAAATTTTTGTCGACTAATATTATAGGTATATTTACTCAAAGCAGTATTTTTTTGAAAATATGTAAAAGCGTTAACGATAACTGTTATGTGGAAGCATAACTGTAAATAGCAAAATACTACTTCAAACTATTTTTGGTAAAGAGTTTCTAATTCATAAGTGACCTTTGTTGTTGCTTTTTATTTTTGAAAATCTTTTTTGTATATACTTCAAGACTAATTGGTGCAGTAGTTTACCTTCAATTCTTGCATGTATATTCGTTAGATTTTTAATCTAAACTTTAACTAACGTTAGTCGTAGTTATATTATCCTTTTTTAAAATTAATTATGGATTCTACGATCCAGAAGTAGCGTTAAAGTTGATCAGTAATTTGTTTTGTAATTAATAATATCAATTTTCTTTCAAACATAGAATAATAAACAAATTTTATATGTAAGAATTACATAAGAGAGTATTGCTAGTCAATGCTAGATTTCCAAAAAAGTAACAACAAAGATTATAGAATACAACTTTTAATGATACTGCAAAAGAGTAAGGTAGATCAAGAGGTTTAGATCGTTAGGGTGGTCTCTTTTTGCATTCAATTCACGTATTTCATCACGCACGTCATTGATCTATAGATCACTATGAATCAGCTCGTTGGTAACATATTTTGAAGCATAAGCCATCATTCTTAATAACTTTTTTGCAACCTTCCAAGAAACTCAATGTTTGGTATATTTGTACTACCCCATGCTGAATCTCAAAGGCCAAAATTGATTTAAAAACGAGTTAATAGATAAACAGCTTGTTTATCTTTTAACTCAATTAAGTTGTAAACCAATTTGTTAACGTTCGTTAAAGATATACATTCTCCAAGTGAGATGTTGGCTCAAATAACTGTTGCATTTCCAGATTGTGTGTGCATGTTGTGTGTTTAGTGATGAAAGTTGCATTGTTTGCTTTGTTTTCGTTGGTTTCAATGTGCCGTTTCCTAAGACATTATTATATATTGTCTACATTTTTCTACAGATTTCGGCATGCTTTCTTAGGATCACTCTATGACGACAAAATAACCGTGTCGTCAGCGAACGTCGTAAGCATTTGGAGTGGAAGGCAAATCAACAGTATAGAAAAGATATAACAACGATCCGAGAACTCTTCCTTGTGGTACGCCAGAGATAATGCGTTTCAAATATATTATAACGTTTCTGTGCTTTATTCGATAGTAATACAAAGGTATTTGTAATAATATAAAATATTATTAAAAATCTAGTGTGAAGATAGTTTGATAGTATTTGTTGGTTATGTAGGATTTTAGGATTCTAAAATATTCGAGTAGTAGTATTGTTTTATAAACTTATATAACAATCTAGTACGCAATCAAACGCCAGTTGTAGGTCTAAGAAAATGGCCGAGCAATAACGTTTTTCCTCTAGCTCCTGATTTATGAAGTTAGCAATCCTATGCTCCACTGCTGAATGTTGTCTTCAGAAGTCAAATTGGTGGACGGGTGGGCAATATGATGACACTTGGTTTTCAGGTTTACCAATCTTTGAAATCATTATGACTAGCGCCACCTTTAGTTGTGAAGGAAAGTGGCCAGATCTAGGTACGGCGTTAGAGATGTGAGTTATTAATTAAATTACATTTTGACTAATTAAATTGCCTTACACTGCAGAAGGTTGTCAGTAATCTCACTACTTATACAAAATTGAAATAGGTCAGACATTATTTCTTGGTCAGATGGGTAACCTATGGAATGAAATTACAGCTTTTACTGTAAATAGCTTGTAACAGCTGCCTATCACGTATTATTATTAGAGCTCCATTGCTGATGTTTGACATAGTCATCGCCAGCAATAAACCTAGGGAATCGAGGAATTCGGTGAATTTATCTTTCTTAATTAATAGTTTAGATGGATAGTATATGGATATTTCAGTAATTGTGCCAGTTCAGTCTTCAATTGCTATAGTTGTTGACAAAAAAATAAATTAACGTTGCTTTACATTTGTTTGTATAAGTGCACCTTATTGTGTGCCAGAATTTTTAGTTGCAGAGGCTGCTACGTAATTTATAATACTTTATAGCTATATCTTCTTCTTCTTCTAGTTTTGGGTTGGACGCGGTCCAGGCATTTGAGCACAGTACTCGGCGCAGGATGCGACTTCAATCAATTCAGCCTGGAAAATCGTTGTATGCTTCCCCAGACTGACCGATATTTTCTTTCTGGGGCACATTCTGCATATACCTGCACCTATGTCCCGATTGAATTGCGATCCATCCGTGTATCAGGTGATGGCACCACAATCGCTCGAGCAACTTTTTACCTGTTCCCTGGTAGGTATAGATATGTTCAGCTTAGCTATAAACAGAAGGTCAGGTGCCATACTGTCAGTAGGCGTTTATAATATTGGCTCTTCCAGTATAGTTCTTGTGGTATCTGTATGGCCCACTACAACCTTATTAGGACAGCAGACGCCATTGATCTTCAGACGGGAATTGCCTCTGGGACACAATGACAATGTCATCAGCAATTCCCTGGTCGTTTAATGTCCTGATGAGATTATCCACTACTAGTCTCCATAGTAGCGGTGACAATACTCCTCCTTGAGGACACCTTTTTGTCCACATGGAGATCGTATTGTTTTGCATTTGGGAATGTACTACTCTGCTACGCAGCATGTTGTGAACCCAATTGCGTGTGTGGCGCTCTGTATGTTTCGATCTCTTAAGGATCGAATAGAGGTGATATTAAAAACTCCCTTCTATATCTCCCTTTATATATAAATATACATTTCAAAACAAGCAAGCATTTTCACATTTCAAAAAATTTGATCGTCTCTTCCACAATTTTGCAATATGTCCTTGGGTATTAATATCAAATATTATAGATAGCCACGACTTTTCTGTTCTCAAATAACTACACGTTAAATATTTTAAGCAATAATTTTTGTTTATCCGTAAATTGCTTCACCGAATTCTTCCTGAGTTTCATTAACTGTTGTGCTTTCATGCGAATATAACAACATTTAATCATTCTCCAAGGCTCTTTTGAAATATGTAGAAAGGTATAGCAAACGCCAATTAAGTTGGCGCGAGGAGGGGGTGCGCAGAAGGCGTTTTTAAAAACGTCCTCCCCCACTACTCAAGTAATTGTCAGAATACATTTGTCATTGACGTTTGACGGAATATAATATCTTTGCTAGGGGATCATAAAGTGATACACGCTGAGAGGTTAAAATTATCTGACATTTTATTGTAAAACCAAATACAAATCTCCCCACTACTTCTAATCCTGCGCGAACTTACCCCTCCTCGCGCCAACTTAATTGGCGTTTGCTATATATACCTAGTTAATAATTTAGTTTTTAAAATAACCAGACCCATAATTATACTTATTAAAAATATAATAGATATTACGTTTACTGCTTAAGGTGCATTCTTATACACCAATTCAGGAATAAAGTTATGTTAGAATACCTGCAGATATTAAATATTGAGTTCAAAAAATATATTTTATTTCGAAACAAATATCCTTTAATTCAGAAAATATTTGTGTGGATAAACTTAATTCTTTATTTTTTCAATTACTTTAATTATAATTAAAAAGCTAGTCAATTCCGTACTGATGTAATGATTGTAATTTTCTGACTTTCTTTTTATTACAGTTAATTTTTATGTCGAACACGTTAATGCCACCTCTATATATTATGACAGCTTTACTCTCCACCAGCTAAGATGCGTTACAAATGCGAGGTTGCCAATTGATGGATCTATTTTGCGTCCGACATACTGACGTATAATAGTCCCTGACGTAAGATGTAATGTAAATTGTATGGATGCAAAATAGTGCGCGGGATATATATATATATATATATATATATATATAGTAAACCTAATCAGTAGGCGATTAAAGGTCTGTATATTACTTCAAAATATATGTATTTAAAAAATATGTGTTGTTCGCTGCTAGCAGGTTGTGTCTCTTTCTGGGTATGAACTTGTGTGTTGGTTGCTGCTGGCAGCTTGCGTCTCTCTCTGGGTGTGTGGTTTTGTATTTGTGTGAGCGCGTAAGTGTAGGGTTTTGTATGTTGGTGCGCTCGTGCGTGTGTTTAGTGACCGCCAACCCTTTCCCGGCCCTACGCAACGGCTGGTTATCCGATCTCTCTAAATTTACGCGACCGGTCACTAAACACACGCACGAGCGCACCAACATACAAAACCCTTCACTTACGCGCTCACACAAATACAAAACCACACACCCAGAGAGAGACACAAGCTGCCAGCAGCAACCAACACACAAGTTCATACCCAGAAAGAGACACAAGCTGCTAGCAGCGAACCACACATATGTTCACACCTTGCTATCTATTTTTTGGAATACTAAGGCATGATTTATTATTATTATTATTGGAATGTATCTTTGAATAATTTAAACCATAGCAACTCAATTATTTGACATTTATATTCTGTCATTTATATTTTTTATATCCTTGACAAAGGCATCATTGCCGAAACATGTAGGGTTGTTTTAAATATATATACTTTGAAGTAATAAACCAGACCTTTAATCGCCGACTTATTAATACCATATATATATATATACATATATATATATATATATATATATATATATATATATATATATATATATATACATATAGATAATTATTTATAGATCTTCGTATATTATAGTAGATTAAATTAATCGGCTATTTAAGGTCTGTTGCACTTAAATATGTATATATTTAAAACAATCATACATATTTCGACAGATAGTTCCTTTTTCAAAGAAATAAAAATATAAATGACTGTATATCAATGTCAAACTTATATATCTATAGTTGTCATGGATAAAATTGAAATATTAAGAGATACATTCAAGTTTAATAATAATGCATGCCTCAGAACTTTCGACAGCAAGACGTAAATTACGAAGGATTGGCAAGCCACGAGTTATTATTATGTCTGCGTCCGTGGAGCGACTTAAGATTTTAAGCTGTCGGCATTCGCCTTGAACGAGAAGGATCGCAATCAATTAAAAAAAGGAATCCACCTAATATACAACACTTCAGACACCAATAACAATTTAAACAATGAAACAACATATATCACGATTCCATATATTCCATAATTATCAGAAAAAATTTAATATACTTTAAAGAAATATGATATAGCTACAGCATATAAACTTAGTAATACTAATAAACATATATTTTCAATACTAAAACCTAAAATAGAAAAGAATCGAGAAACACATGTCATCTATAAAACACCATGTCGCGATTGCGATAGTTACTACATAGGCCAAACTAAACAATATTTATACAAAAGAATACAAGCCCACAAATACTCCAAAACAGCTTTATTTACACACAAACTACAATGTGATCACCATTTCCATTTTGAAAACACACAGATTGTAATGACTAGAGCAGACCAATTTCCGTGCACGCCATGAGCGCCGGTATGGAAGTGTAATTCGTAATATATTAGAATATGTGATAGAATAGGGACGCAACATGAGCTTGTTACCGATATAAGTATAGAAGTAGAGACTACATTTGGTTTTCTGCTATTAAAATAATATGCATAAACACACGAAAAATAAGAATAGTACATATTATAGCAGCGTTGTATGTACCTATAAATAAAATGGAAAATGTATGAAATCAGTGGTTGTGTGCACGACAGAGGATTTAAAAAAACGTTTACCGTTTTAAGCGTCTTCCAAGGATTGACAAGCTGCAGAAACTCGACTGTATATTTTCAACATCAGGTTCGTTTCTAAGGTTATTTCTGAAAAACATGTCCGCCGTGAGGAAAAAATATGTTTATATTCGGAAAACGAGCGTTATACATCTAGTGATGTTATATTCGCATAATCAAAATACTTTTTTAAGCAACTTAACGCATCTGTAGACGTGCCCTCACAAATACGTGTTAAGGTGTCAAAATCTGCATTTCTGTCTAAAACACTTTCAAATTTAGTTAGAACACTTTCACTTTTTGCGTCTTCTACAACACACAGTTGTGCGTGAACATCTTTAACGATTTGCAGTGATTCCTCTAACGACAGCGACGAATTTTCTAATTTTGTTATTGCTTCTTCTAGTTCCAAGTAATTCTCACGAATACTTTGTAAATCCATTTTAATCTGGGCATCTTGAAATTTTTTCAGGCTTGTATTGATAGCTGCACTTTCTTTCGGATCGAATGATAAAACCACGTCCTTAATTTTTTCAAAATATTCATGATAGTAAAACCCCGCCCGTAACCATGTACCCCAACGTGTCAGAATCAATTCGTGAAATTTCCGAATACGTTTTGGAGATTTCAGGAATACTGTCTTTATCTTCTTCTTTAAGTGCCGTCTCCGCTTCGAAGGTTGGCAATTATCATAGCAATTCTTACTTTTGAAACCGCAGCTCTAAACAGTTCATTATTATTACATCCAAACCAGTCCCTAAGGTTCTTCAGCCATGAATTCCGTCTTCTTCCTATAGATCTCTTGCCCGGGATTTTTCCCTGCATAATTATTTGTAGTATTTGATATTTTTCTCCCCTCATGACATGTCCAATGTACAGCAGTTTTCTTCTCTTAATTGTCGGAATCACTTCTCTCTCCTTATGCATACGTCTTATCACTTCTACGTTGGTTTTTCTCTCTACCCATGAGATCTTCAATATTCTCCGGTATACCCACATCTCAAATGCCTCCAGTCTCCTCATGTCGGTCACCTTCAGCGTCCAGGCCTCCATCCCATAGTATAGTATAGACAGCACATAGCATCTCCACTGCCTTTATACTCGATATTAAAGCATCTACCTCTGGATAACATCTACGAATCTGTTCTGCCACAAGGTGTAGAGCATGGAGTTTACAAGGAATATGTAACAAATTAGGACAATATTTTCTAAGAGACCGGCCTACAGAACACATGGTTGCGGCACCATCGGTCATAAACATTAATACTTGGTCTTTCGAAAGTTTAAATTTTTCCAAAGTATCTAATAGCACCTCTGAAATTCTTTCGGCATTACATTGTACTAGTCGTCTGGATGCTAATAAAATTGAAGACGTTGGTTGATGTGGTTCCATATTATGCGCCATCACATTAACTACAGATTGTTTTTTGCTGTCAGTTGTTTCGTCCACACATAACCACAGTTTTTTATTTTTCAGTTCGGCTTTGATTTTATTTTCAACCTGTTTACGCACCGATGGTAAATTCCTTCGTAACGTTGTCGTGCTCGGTAATGCTTGATTCGCGTATTTATTCCAAAATTAAATAAATGAATCATTACTTAACAAGGTAAACGGCTGTGTACACACAATCATAGTTACACATAGTTCATGATTGTATAAACTCTTGTCGATTAATTTTGTTATTATTGTGCTTCGAACTGATTACGTGTTCTTTACAATGTGTTTTTGATCAACACATTAGATATGTATTGCACACTAAACATTTAGTTTTTGAGCCATCGTATATTAAGTCTGGGAAATCCATAATAAACTTATTTACTTCGTCTGACAACGGTCGTTTTCTAAATTTATGTGTCGACGACATTTTAAGACGTATGCTTACACTTACAGGCAGTCTAAGCAAGTACCAAACACATACTGAATGCCTTTTATTAGTTCTGATGCAATACAATCATCCTCACATCGGCGCACGTGGCGCGCACGGAAATTGGTCTGCTCTAGTAATGACTAAATCAGGTCGTGTATCCAAAATATCCATTTCATCAACACGACCTTGTTGAGTTATGATCTTAAACCACATTGTTTTATCTTGTAACCAGGTCTCTAGGCTAAGGGGACATGACACACCCTAAAGGTATAAAACGAGACACTGAGAGGTCTCTACAAGCAGAGTCACTGCAAAGCTAGAGTTGGTACAAGTCTAGTGCCTCATATTTATAATGTAGTGTTTACTGTTGTTATCGTTGTTATTATCTTTATTGAATTATATGTTATTATTTAATCGTTGTCCTGCATATTATTTATTACACTGATAAACCTGCTGTATAAATGGAACTGCCTCGACAACAATATTACCTTCGGGACCAGGTGACATTACAGGGCGATTCTGCCCACGTCTGATATTACATGGTGATCCTGCCATACCATTATCTGATATTACAAGATAATCCATAAAGAACAACACATAATGAAAAGGAAAATTAAAGAAATGATTAATATTAAACAAGATAAAAATTCAATTAACAACAGAAGTGATATAAAAAAATCTAAGCAGTATATACTATACCCTAATAATGTAACGATCTGCAATTTACCATCATGAATATGTTGTTATTATATAAATATTTATCAAATGTTATTTAAATATCTGTATGCTGGCACTTTCGTGTTTGGATCCCTGACTGGGCTGTACGAGTGGGTTCTCGTGGTTTTCCTTCTCGTTCAAGGCGAATGCCGACAGCTTAAAATATTAAGTCGCTCCACGGGCTCAGACAATAATAACTCATGGCTTCCCAATCCCCAGTAATTGTCGTCTAGCTGTTGGAGAATGCAAAGGCATGAATTATTATTAAACTTGAACGTATCTTTGAATATTTTAATTTTATCCATGTCAACTACAGATATATAAATATGACATTAATATATTAAATTTCTTTGAAAAAGGCATTATGTGCCGAAACATGTAAGATTATTTTAAATATATAGATAAGACAGACCTTAAATCGCCGACGAATTAAATTTACTATAACATACAAAGATAGATCAATCAATTCGTTGGCGATTTAAGGTCTGGTTTTACTTCAAAATGTATATATTTAAAACAATCCTACATGTTTCGGCAAATTATGCCTTTTTCAAGGAATATAAAATATAAAAAAAAAAAATAATAATAAATTCCTTGAAAAAGGCTTCATTTGCCGAAACTTGTAGGATTGTTTTAAATATATACATTTTGAAGTAAATATATATATATATATATATATATATAATCAGTAATTCCTTCTACCATAATATGGTGTAGGAAAGTTTCCCTTATGCTTCAACTGCGAACAAACTTCTTCCATTCCTTTCTGTTTTGTGTTAGTTGTTTCGCCTCTACCCATCCCTTGTTCTTTACTTGTAATATTCTTGCCACTGCATTGTCCCACGTTTGTCTTGGTCTTCCCCGTTGTCTACTTCGTTGTATTCTTGCTTCCCATATCCTTCTTACTGGTTTCGATTCTTCCATCCTCATGAGATGCCCCCACCATTCCAATTGTTTTTGTTCAATAAATTCAAGAACCGATTGAATTCCTAGATCTTTCCTTATGTCCTTATTTCTCATTTTTTCTCTTTTGGTCACGCCTCGTACTCTTCTCAAATACTTCATCTCAACAGCCTGTATCTTATTTTTTTGTCTATCGTTCAAAATCCATGACTCACATGCGAATGTCAACACAGGCCTGTATACCGATTTAAACACTTTCAGTTTTGTTTTCCGCGTTATTTCATTTTTGTTAATGAATTTGTTACTCATTGCATAATAAAGTTTCATCGTTTTTTCAACTCTTTTACTTATTTCAGCTTCTTGAGTACCTTCCTCATCTAGTAATACTCCTAGGTACTGAAATGTTTTCACCTGCTCTATGTTTACTCCTTCTATATCTATTTTTATTTCGGTGTGCTCCTTTCCTGTTACCATAACTTTTGTTTTGTTTTTGTTTATTTTCATACCGTGTTCTTCTAGCTCTTTATGCCATATGCTAACATTACGTTGTAAATCCCTCTCGCTTTCGGCAACAATCACAATATCATCTGCGAAAGCTCCCTCCGATATTTCTACTCTTTGTAGGTTGTGGTAACCTACATTGAATTTCTTACTTTGTCTAGTGCATTTTTTTATAATTTCGTCCATAAATGTTATAAACAATAGTGGGCTCAAGCTTCCTCCTTGTCTCAGGCCGGATTGGGAAGTAAATGGGTCTGACATCGTATTATTAGTTATTACAGCATTAATATTATTTTCATATATTTGTTTAATTACCCTGATAAACTTGTCGTTTATATTTCTTTCTTTTAGTGAATTCCACACTTTTTCTCTTGGTACCTTGTCAAATGCTTTTTCAAGATCCACAAATGCCATATAAACCTTTCTTTGTTCTCGTCGTGCCTTTTCTGTTATTTGTCTAATGGAGAATATATGATCATGTATACTACCTCCACGTCTAAACCCGCTTTGTGATTCTTCTAATGTTTCCTCGATTTTGTCTTTCAATTTATTTCCCAATATTTGTTCATAAATTTTCATGGCTGTACTTATTAAGGATATACCTCTATAATTATTGCAGTCCTTCCTATCTCCTTTTTTATATATTGGTACTATCAATGTCATCCTCCAGTCTTTCGGTAATTGTTCTTGGTCCCATATTTTATTATACATATCTAGCATCATTTCTTTTCCTTTTTGTCCGATATGTTTTATCATTTCTGAGCTTACTTTGTCGTATCCTGGTGCTTTACCATTCTTCAACTTTTTAATTGCTTCTTCCAACTCCTGCATATTTACTTTTCCCTCGGCTTCTTTGGTTATCATTTGTTGTTCAATTGTAGTGTCTCTCTCTAATTCTTTTCCTTCCAGCAGTTTTTGAAAATATTCTTTCCATCTTTTCGTTATTTCTTCCTGTTCCATTATTAAGTTTCCCATATGATCTTTAATGTGGATCATTTCATACGTTCTTTCCTTTCTAAACGTCTTTAATATTCGATAGAACAGCTTTCGATTCTCGCTGCTGTTTATTTCCATCCTCTCTCCAAATTCTTTCCAGCTGTTTTTCTTTGACTCTATTACAAGTTCCTTTAATTTCTTCCTTTCGTTTTTGTAAAGCTCATAACTATGTATTGTCTTTGTTGATAGATACTTCTTCCATGTCTCTTTCTTTCTCTTTATTTGTTCCTTAATTTCATTTGTCCACCACACAGTCTGCTTTTTATCTTTTCTTTTATTACTCACTCCACATATTTCTGTACTTGTTTCTATCACAGTTTCTTTAAAGTAGTTCCATAGTTGGTCTGCATTTTTATCCACACTACTTCCCTCCATCTTTTTTATCTTATCCGTTATCGCTTTTGTATATTTTCTTGCTATTTCTGGATTTCTTAATTTATACGACTTTATTGTCTCATCCTGGGGTTTCTTTTGTCCGTTTATATTCTTGTTCTTTGTGATATATTTTTTTTCTTCCCTGATCTTTGATACCACCAAGAAGTGGTCGCTGCCTATCTCTGGACCCCTTTTAACTTTAGTGTCCATTACTACTGTTCTATTGTTATTTTCCACCAATACATAATCTATTATAGACCTTTCATTTCTACTTTGAACTTCTCTAGTGTATTTGTGTATTTCCTTATGTTGGAAGTAAGTGTTCGTAATCACCAAGTCGTGCATTAGACAGAATTCCAACATTCTTTTACCATTATTAATTCTCTTGTTTTCTCCATGTATTCCTATGGACCTGTTATATACTTCGTCCTTCTTACCAACTCTACTGTTAAAATCGCCGATTATAAATATCATTCCTTTTGCTTCTTCCGTCGCTCTCGTCAGATCCTCCCAAAACCTGTCCTTGGTTTCTGCTTTCTCATCTTCGTTGGGGCCATACACCACTATTACTGTTTTAATAAAAATATTCGCTTACCTTATTTCTATTGCCAATATTCTTTCTGTCCAGGCTTTCCAGTTGTACAGTTGTTTCTCTATTCTTCTATGTATTATACATCCAACACCGCCTGCGGCTCTGCATTCCTCTGGAACTCCGCTATATATCATAGTGTTTTGTTCAGCGGTTTTAACTATTCCCTTCCCTTTTCTTTTTACTTCAGTTATACCCAGTATATCCAAACTCATTTCTTCGAATTCTTTTTCCAATTTTGAAGTAAAACCAGACCTTAAATCGCCAACAAATTGAATTTACCATAACATACAAAGGTCATGAAATAATTTTCTATATATATATATATATATATATATATATATATATATATATATATATATGTCAATGACATGGAAACTGCAACACCAAGAAGTGGTGCGAATTTTTTGACCAAACTTGGTAGAAACGTATAACTAGTCAAACGTAATAATTGATTAAAATTTTGTTGCGATATATCAAGTGGTCATGGCACTTCTGACACTTCATTCAGTTTTCGCTGACATTAATGTGTGGTGTATTTCTTGTTTGTTTAAAATTTATTTCAACGGTTTTGTCTTATTATACCTTTGTTTAACGTGTTTAGAGAGTTTTATTATGCCTAGAGTGCGGCAACGTGGAAATTATCGCCAATTAAGCGAATTCGACAGAGGTCGAATTGTTGGTTTGCGAGAAGGTGGTTTTTCATACAGGGAAATTGCAAATCGCCTTAGGAACCAATCCACCATTATGCGCTGTTATCAATCATGGACTTGGGAGGGTCAGGAAAGACGTCGAAGAGGAACCGGAGGCCGAAGAAGAACTAATGGGATACAGGATCGCCGCCTTCGCCTAATGGCACTAAGAGACAGGTTCTCCAGTACCAGATCAATTGATGACGTGTGGTTAGGTAATCAAGGTCGTCCAGTAACCCTTCGAACCGTTTATCGCCGAATTAGGGGTTTCGGCTTACAATCTTATCGTACACATCTTGTGTTACCACTTACGGCTCAACACCGACAGCAACGTTTGGAGTGGTGTAGATTGCGAATGCTTGGATGGTGGAGTGGCATAAGGTGGTGTTTAGTGATGAATCTCGATTTTGTCTAGGGATGGATGATGGCCGTATGAGGGTCAGACGAAGACATGGGGAACGTAGTGATATTCAGTTTTCCGTTGAAAGACATGTGCATCGAGCAGTGGGTGTTATGGTATGGGGTGCTATAGCATATGGGAGTAGGTCTCAGTTGGTGTTAATCCAAGCCACCATGATCGCCCAGCGTTACATTGATGAGGTGGTAGAACCCCATATTCTTCCATATCTTCAAATGCTCGAAGACCCACTTTTCCAGCAGGATAATGCCCCTCCCCACGTAGCGAGAATTTCTATAAATCGCTTCGAAGAGGCTCATGTCAATATCTTGCCATGGCCACCCAAATCCCC
This sequence comes from Melolontha melolontha, assembly GCA_935421215.2. Lineage (NCBI taxonomy): Eukaryota > Metazoa > Arthropoda > Insecta > Coleoptera > Scarabaeidae > Melolontha > Melolontha melolontha. The sequence goes on along the minus strand of OW285236.1, from coordinate 159,007,611 downwards.
CGACCTCTCGCCAATAGAACATGTGTGGGACAATATGGGACGAAAACTTAAGAATTTCGCCAATCCTCCGTAGACACTAATAGCTCTCCGGCATGAATTACAGGTTGCTTGGGACTCCATACCCCAAGAGGATATCGACCACCTAGTCGAATCAATGCCACGAAGAGTGAGGGAGTGTGTAACTAATAGGGTCGGCTCGACACATTATTAATAAAAATTATGTTAAATTGTGTTAGTCTTTTGTTTTTTTTCTTTGAAATTTTAATCAATTATTGCCTTTGAATAGTTATACGTTTCTACCAAGTTTGGTCAAAAAATTCGCACCCCTTCCTGGTGTTGCAGTTTCCATGTCATACAGTGTATATATATATATATATATACAGATCAATTGAAACAAGCCACCTCAAATAACTCTTTACCTGCTGTGATTTATATAAAATTATAAAATCTGTCAATTTTCATATCAAGGGGGGCAACTTTTAATTTCGAGTCTGATGTTTTAAAGAATTTCTTGGGGCACAGCAGCCCCCATCATAAAAATTTAATTAGGGAAGATCGGTCTTGTGATCACTCACTTCAAAAGATCTTTTAATTCTCTTTACGGAAACATGTATCAGAAAGTCATTTTTTATCAGTAAGCTAAAAGTGCATTCTTTACACCCTGTGTAATAAAACATGACTAGAGTGAAATAGTTTAGATTATTTACTAAATTTTCAAAATTGTATTAACCTCCATACAATAGTACAATTTTACTTCAAATGCTTTTCTGACATTCCGCAACAATTCAGGAGTTATTCATTGGCATTCTTCAACAATTTTTTGCGTAACTCCTATAAGGAAGCTGAACACGTGGCATAAACCTTAGACTTGAGATGCCTCCAGACAAAAAAAATCAAGCAAAAACGATCTGGCAGGCCATCCCATAGGCGCCTTTCTACCAAAACAACGATCGCGAAAGTTATGATCCAGAAATTGTCGTACCCCAGCAGCGTAATGTGGAGGCGATCTATCTTACCGAAATATTACTTCGTTCTCCAACAAATCTGGATCTTGCTCAAATTTTTCTGTAATCAAAGGATTAATTGTATCGTCCAGCATGTTCAAATGCATTTGACCGTTTAAAGTCCTGTCAGTGAATAGGGGTCCTATGAGATGATCGCCAAAGATACCAGCCCATGCATTAAGTTTCTGTGGCCATTGTGTATGTGTTTCCCACGTCAAATGGGGGTTGGCGTCGCTCCAATATCGGCAGTTGTGACGATTTACTTCACCATTCAATGAAAAAGAAGATCTGTCCGAAAAGCAGTTATTATACAACAATTTTGGATTATTGTTGATACGCTCGGTTATTACTTCACATAATTCTAACCTTCTGTAAAAATCATCCTCATTCAATTCGTGACCAAGTGTAATTTTATAGCGATGAAATCTGAACTTCTAAAGAATTCAACAAACTAATGAACAACTTTCTCCTGATGCTTGAGATACCTGTCGTATCGATGTTGCATTTCCAAGCACGACGACCTGACCTAAGACCCGATGAAATTGTTGTGCACAGAGCCCGTTTCCGTATATAATTTTTGATTAATTCTAGTACGTACATGTGTCGCACATTTTGGCTTGCATGATTTTCGTTGAATAAGCGAGCTGTAGATCTTGCACACCTTCCATTGTCATAATACAAAGGTACTAATTCCACACGTTCTTGGATCGAATAGACCATTATTTATTAATTTTAAATTCACGATTAAACTAAAAGTAAACTCCACTAAAAAACATTTCACTAATCAATGCAAACGTAAACTAATATCGTGCAAACTAGGTTTCTAAAACTGAAAACAGAAGCAAAAAGTCACACCTAGGGCGAAATTTTTTTAAGTAAAAATTTCGAATAATTAGCGTAATTTAAAATATTTCAAATAAAGCCGAAACTCCAAGAATTTATCAAATGATATATATATATATATATGTATATATATATATATATATATATATATATATATATATATATATATATATATGAAAAATTTTGTGAAAAACTTATCTGCGCGGAATGTGCATATATCGATATTTCACTGTTTTTTACAGATCATCAGTGCACCTTACCGAAGACAGACATGATATTCACTTCTATACTACGTGTATATATACGAACTGTAATGAACTTCATGTGTATGAGAATTAATAATTATTAAATCACTGTTTTTTACAGATCATCAGTGCACCTTACCGAAGACAGTCTTCGGTAAGGTGCACTGATGATCTGTAAAAAACAGTGAAATATCGATATATGCACATTCCGCGCAGATAAGTTTTTCACAAAATTTTTCATTTGTACTGACAACTTGTACAGTTGATGTCGCGGCTTGTTGCGTCTACAATCTAGGGCAAAAGTGATTTGCCGATTTGTAGAATTAAATGCAACAAATTATAGCGACAATCGCATGTAAAATGAGATTTAATAATTATTAATTCTCATACACATGAAGTTCATATATATATATATATATATATATATATATATATATATTGCGGCCGTATAATTAAAACAATATTTAATTTGACGTTTCGGTACTATACCATATACTCGTAGTACCTTTTACAAAAATTAAATTTTTGTGGTGTTAATTATTGTGACGTATTTGTTCCGCATTTCTAACTAAACTTTCAATTTTTTATTGTATTATTATCCGATCGCTACTTTTATTACTTTTATCTCGTGTTATAATTACGACCAAGAAAATAAGGAATTCCTTCAAATATATGTATATATATATATATACCGATAGGTCCAGCCCACTACGGGCCATAGGCAGCAATATACGTATGGAACGTAATGCGATGTGGAAACGTGTATACGATGCCACTCCGCGTGTGCAACATAAGTCCGATGGTCTAGCGCAACAGATTGCCCGTCATTCGCATTAAGCTGTGCATACGTAAAGGTAGTTATCATGTCAGTGTATACAACCGCAGAGAAGGTACAAATAGTTTCGTGGTATCTTGCCGGCAATTCCTGTCGAGCAACCGCTGATTTATTTGCTGTAGAGTACGTAAATCGGCCTATTCCTTCGCATTCGACGATTGAAAGGATCGTAAATGCGTTTAGGAAATATGGCTGTGTAGTCGGAAATTGCCGCAAATGCCAACAAATTGACGAACAGCCTCATATCCCTCTAATACCTGCCGATCGGGAGGAGAGAGACGTGAGGGTTTGTTCGTTAGTTGAAATGGGCGACCTTAAGTGTACACGGCAAATTGCAGACGAAATCGGTGTTAGTAGAAGTACAGTAAACAAATGGGCAAATTACGTATACAGAACGAATATGCAAACGACTATATCCTTGCGCGGTTTAAGTCTTACTAAATTCTTAACTGCAATGTGCTGCAATTGAAGCAGCTGCGCGTAGAGGAGATTCGCTGTTGCCACTCATTGCTGACTATGGCCTGTTCCGAGCTGGACCGATCGGTATATATATATATATATATATATATATATAATAACTTCGTGACCTTGGTATGATATGGTAAACCTAATCAGTAGGCGATTAAAGGTCTGTATATTACTTCAAAATATATGTATTTAAAAAACTCTACATTCATATTTTGTATTCTCTTGAAAAAGGCGTATACAGCCGAAACATGTAGAGTTTTTTAAATACATATATTTTGAAGTAATATACAGACCTTTAATCGCCTACTGATTAGGTTTACCATATATATATATATATATATAGATGTCGGGCGTGGTGCGAATAGCTTGTGATGTATTATAAATTGTATGTAATAATGTCGCGGTTACGTAGTTCCAGAAAATGAGCATTGTCAGACGCAGTGAATTAGTTTATTATAAACAGGAATAGAAATGGTGTTTTACGACGTTTTATAAATTACCACTTACTATTTATTTTATTATATGTACCTATTCCTATAGCACGCCGTTCAATTTCGTCTCTTTAGGCATAACTATTCAAACTACACAGTATAAACTGTCGATAAAGAAGATATAACTAATATAACTTGACAAATACCAATAAAACAAAATAAAGACTTATTGACAGATTTGACAAGCATATTGTCTAATTACACAGGTCTACAAAATTAAACTTTTTGACAGATGTTTTTATTTTGAAAACTGATTTTATATAATTTTGGTAGGCTGATTTCAAAAATTCTATGCATTTATTTTTATCACGTAAGGTTTTTTTTGCAAATATTAAAGGGAAAAAAAACGATATTTCTAAAAAAAATTATTTGTTTATTGAGTAAAAAGGTGGAATACAAGTTAAAAAAGTGGAAAAAAAATACTTTACTCAGTCTTTTTTAAGTGAAATCTTTGTCTTTTTGCCAGAAAGCTGCGTTGTCCGGACATTCGGTTGTATGTTTTCAAGGGCATATCCCGTTTTTAACATCCAGTAGTAGTCCGCCATCATCGTTATGCCCCATCTGCCTTGGTATCGCCGTTCCATTTCCTTAATGTCTTGGTGAAACTTCTCTCCCTGTTCTTCGCTAACTGCTCCAAGATTTTCAGGAAAATAGTTCAAGTGTGAAAACAAGAAATGCACTTTTTTAAACTCATATTACAACCTAGGCGATGAAAGTGTTGTAACATATTTTGAACAGTATTTTCAGTTTTCGTCCTAGAGTTCTCAAGAAACTTATCAATTATTTCTTTAAATGAAACCCAGGCGTTTTTCTCGACATTGGTCATTGTGTTATGAAAATCCTTGTCGTTGCATAATGTTCTTATCTGCGGCCCAACAAAAATACCTTCTTTTAACTTGGCATCGGATAAGGCTGGAAATGTCTCGCACAAATATTTAAAACACTGTCCATTTTTGTCTAGGGCTTTAACAAACTGCTTCATCAAGCCAAGTTTGAAATGGAGAGGAGGCAGTAAAACCTTTTTGGGGTCAACTAAGCTATCTCTTAATACATTTTTGCTACCAGGTGTAAGGCTTGTTCTAGAGGGCCATTCTATTTGAGTCCAATGTCTATCCCTAGCCCGACTATCCCACTCACAAATAAAGCATGGAAATTTTTTATAACCTCCTTGTTGTCCTAGTAGCATGCACAGCACTTTAAGGTCACCACAGAGCATCCACTGATGTTCTTGGTAGTTTATTTTCTTTAAAAGAAGTTCAAAATTTTCATACGTTTCCATTAAATGTACCGAATGGGCAACGGGAACCGAGGCCAGTTCGTTACCATTGTGAAATAAAACGCCTTTTAAACTACGCTTACTTGAGTCAATAAACAGGCGCCATTCTTCTTTTACATACGGCACATTTCCTAATTTTGAAATTAAGTCAGGAATATTGTTGCAATACACTAGCGGTCCGTCTTGAGTAAAATATTGACATAACTCTTTTTCGCGATCCCGGTAAAAGCTTGATGTGACGCCAGGTGCCAGTAAATGTTTCTCACGAAGTCGGGAGGCTAACAATTCGTATGCATCCTTTGGAAGGTGCAAATCTCTAATTAAATCATTTAGTTCGCTCTGGCCAACCAAACTCCTGCCAACCACTTAAGGCCGAAGAAAACTAAGTGAAAAGTCCGGAACGAACCGCCGAACGATTCACCGGAAATATGGCAAAAACATAAACAAAAAATGGGTAATTATGCGACGAAAGAAGAAGTGATTATAGCGGGCAACGACGCCAACGTGAAGAACGGCGTAGACACGGTCGACATCCTCGGCATAGTGGCATTCGTGGGAGTCGTCAGCATCATAACCTCCTGCTACTGCTACGGTGTGTACAAACACATAAACCGGAGGATGACGAAGGCACTCTCTGCCCAGGTCCAGTTGGAGTTTAACCGAAGCCAAGAAAAGGTCTAGGTCACCCCATGTCCGCCCCGGATCAATTCCTTCAACTACAGGACGAAGTCAAGGTATTTTTTAGTAATTTAAAAAAGGACAATGCTAGTATTAAGAGTGATAAGAACATTATTAAGCGCAAGCTAGCGCAAACAGACAATTTTAGATATAGATTCAACGACTTAAAAGACAATTTCAACAAAACAGCACATAGTTCAAGTATAATAGAATCAACCAAAAGTTGTATCAAGAGTGTTATAGTTACGTTAAATGAAGCTGTAGAAATTTTAAAATCTAGATTAAGTAGTTTAAGTGTAAAATCTTGTAACATGGCTGAAAAATTCGATTTACGCACTGCCTCGAGCTTATTACCTGTAATGAATAATAAAAAGGAAATCACACTGCAACTAATAGATTCAATTGAATTATACGATTCGTTACTAGATGACGCGGGAAAAGAGAATTTAACGAATTATATTCTCAAAACTCGGTTATCGGCAAAAGCGAAATATAGGCTACGTAAATCTTATACTAGTAATGCCGCCCTAATCGCGGATCTAAAGAGTCATTTTGTTACAAAGAAGTCGGTTACGGCATTGACAACGCAACTAAACAACGTAAAGCAAGGCGCGAAGTCAATTAGAGAATACGGAGAAACAGTGGAAGAACTTCTCTCCCATTTAACTATCGCACAGGCGGGCGACGACGAAATATTAGTCGACAAGTTTCGCATCGTCAATGAGAAAATTGCGGTCAATATGTTCGCGAACGGACTTCGCGACGCAAACATAAGAACATTAATAAAGGCCCGTAACCCAAATACACTGTCCGAAACTATTCAAGAAGCTACGGACGAACAAATAATTAATCCTAACAACAACAGTAACTCTGTCTTGCATTTTACAAATAAAGTACCACATACAAATTCGTATGTTAGGGAAAACCGGTACAAGAAATACAGGCACCAGAGTCACGATAATAGACAAAGGAACTTTCGGTTCAGTAATGACAGTCACAATAAGAAAAGATTCCCAAGACGCGATCATCGCGACAATCACAGTAAAGTATTCTCAGCATCGGCAAATGCTGCTACCCTTGAGAACGAGCGAAAACGCGAGTTTCAGTTTTTTCAAAAGGCAGTCAACTAAAAACGGATTCTGCCGCGTACGGTTTTAACCTCGGCGGCCTAAATTATATTAAAGTACGTTCTAATGATAAAGAGCATCTATTTCTAGTTGACAGCGGCGCTTCAATAAGCGTAATATTTGTAAACAACAAACGTCCAAACATAAATATTAATAAAGCCGACAAATTAAACATAGTAGGAATAAACGGTCAAGCAAAAACTATCGGGTCAGCAGTTGTTACGTTAGAATTTTGCGAAGCCAAGGTCGAGCATAAGTTCGCAATATTGAACAATGTAAACAATACACTCGTCGGTATTATCGGTTCAGACATTCTAAACAAATACAACGCGATATTGAATTATGAAGAAAGCAACCTTGCATTTTTTATAGAAGGTCGGCGAATAACCTTACCTTTTTATTCAGACGAAAACGCGGTCACAAGCATACCGGCTCGATGCGAAGTAATCAGATATTTTAAAATAAATGCATGTAGCGACTGTGTGATATTACAAGAAGAGGTAGCACCTGGATTATTTGTTGCCGGATCTGTTGTTTCTCATAAGAACGGGATAGTGCCCGTACGCGTATTAAACACAAGGGATAGTGACGCGACATTGAAAAACCTTTCCCCGACGTTCACAGACCTTAATAATTACAACGTTTGCACTTTTTACAATAACGGCCCCAAGTCTGTCGAACGCGTCAACAAAGTTCTACAAACTGTAAATACGTCACATTTAAACAAGGAGGAAAATATCGCAATGCAAAAGATACTTGCTAAATATTGCGACATTTTTTACCTTGAATCAGACAAACTAACGCACACAAATATATACAGGGGAGACATACAAGTTAACGAACAAATAAATCCAATATATTCTAAGCCCTATCGGTTGCCACACGCCCAAAAACATGAGATCGACAGACAAGTAGACAAACTTTTGTCCGACGGTATTATAGAAAAAGCTAAATCACCATGGTCATTACCTTTGTTATTAGTACCCAAAAAGAAAGATAAAGACGGAAACCAGAAATGGAGAAAAGTGATCGACTACCGCCTACTAAACAAGCAGATAGTCGATGACAAATTCCCACTGCCCTCGATCAACGAGATCTTAGACTCACTTTCAAGTGCAGTCTATTTTTCTTATTTGGATCTAGCACAAGGATATCATCAAATCGAGTTAGATCCCAAGAGCCGTCCTTATACAGCTTTCACAACCGGCAAAGATCAATACCAAATATGCCGACTTCCAATGGGACTAAAGACAAGTAGTAGTGCTTTTTCTCGAGCCATGACAATAGCAATGTCAGGACTTAATTACGAACAATGTTTCATTTACCTAGACGACCTCATAGTTTTCGGCAATAATCTTAGGCAACATAATCTGAATTTAGTTAGAGTATTAGAACGACTAAGAAGCGTTAATCTTAAACTTAACCCAAGCAAATGCGACTTTTTAAGGAAAGAGATATTATATCTGGGACACGTCATTTCTGCCGACGGCGTCTCACCAGACCCGTCCAATGTAAAAGCCTTGTTGGAATATACAGTTCCCAAAAACGCGAAGGACGTCAAACGGTTCGTCGCTTTCGCTAATTGCTATAGGCGTTTCATTCCAAATTTTGCCAACATCGCGACACCTTTGAACAACCTTTCAAAGAAAAACATACCTTTTTCTTGGTCCGATGTGGAACAAAAGGCATTCTAAAAACTTAAGCTAGCCCTTCAGACACCACCAATTTTACAATATCCAAATTTCGATGCAGACAACATGTTTGTTTTGAAAACAGATGCATCTGGCTATTCAATTGGAGCAGTACTATCCAACAGCAACGACAGGCCAATCGCTTATGCCAGTCGGTCCTTCAACAAAGCAGAAAGGAATTACTGTACAATTGAGAAGGAATTACTAGCTGTAGTTTGGGCAGTCAAGCATTTCAGGCCTTACTTATATGGTCGAAAATTCAAGATCTTTACAGACCACAGGCCATTAATATATTTATTTGGAATGACTTCTGTATGCACTGTGTTGTTAAATGCAAAGCACCAATAAGGTATCCATGTTGACCAATTATTTATGTGGTTATTAAGTTGAATACGTAAATACGCTCCCAGATTCTTGTGTGTGTTTTCTAATGCGCCTAACGTTTCGTTGTGGTATGCAGTAGATTTCAGCTGCTTTATGCCTAAAAGAGAGCAAGTTTCCTTAAAAACTGTAGCCATGAATTCTGTTCCCTGGTCGGAAGCTATCTGTTCGGGAATAGCGTACCTCAGTATAAAATTCTCGACCAGAGCTTTGGCTACTGTGGAAGCTTCTTTGTTTTGGATGGGATAGGCTTCTACGAATTTCGTTAGTTCGCACTGGAGTGTCAAAATGTATTTGTTTTCCTCTAGGTCTTGGTTTAATGGACCTACAAGATCCACAAAAATCTTCTGGAAGGCGTATGATGATGTAGTTGTAATTTTAATTGGTTCTTTGATGGGTATTGAGTGCTTGTATTTTTGGCAATCACTACATCGTTTCACGAATGATTCGATGTCGTGTTTCAGTTTTGGCCAAAAATAAAATCTCTTGATTTTGTTAAATGCTCGATTTACCCCACTATGTCCCCCTGTGGGTAACATGTGGTAGTCGTTGATGATAAGCTGCTGAGTCTCGTAGTCTTCAATTCTTTGCACTCCTACAATTACATTTACCTTTAAACGGTTTGGCTCTCTCTTGCTCCATGGAATAATTTTCCTCAGGAAGTCGCTGTTCCTGGAATTATCTTTGACTATATATATTTCTTGTATGTCGTGTTCTGCGCAGAACTCTTGAAGTGTAGTCAACAAGCGCATGTGCTGCTGAGGACTCGTTGTACCTACAGTCTCAATTTTGTTAGTTTGCTTGTTTTCTTAAATTTGATTTCTATAACATGTGTAGTTTATATAGAATAATAGCCTTGTTTCGCAGTTCGCAATTCTTGTCTTTCTTTCATTTTTCGCATTCGATTCTTGTTTTCGATTCCTCATGCTTGATCGTTTGTCTTTAATTCTTAGTGCTTGATTGTTTGTTTTCAATTCTTTGTGCTCCCTTTTAAACATACGTATTTTAACATAATTCAACTTTCTCTCCCTATTTTCCTCCATGGAAAAATTATTTTAGGAAATCACTCATTCGTGTATTATCCTGGACAACACATATTTTGTGTAATATGTAAATAAAATATTTTTTTTCCCTGTGTAATAACGTTAAATAATTTTACCGAACGTTTTAATACATAGTAGTGTCGAATAAATATCGAATATATTTAGAAGATAAGTAAATGTAATAATGTAAATTATATCTGCAGATAGTAAATAAGGAATCATAAGTAGGTATAGAAATTTCTAGAGAAAGAAAAAAGCATACAAATTCTGTTGTTTTTTCTTTTCTCGCTGGGTGGCAGGTGTGATAACCTAATTAAGTAATGTTTGTAATACTTGATATAGTCAAGGCGTGGCCCTGGTCTTATTTGCATTGTATTAGAAAACACGACCTCGGTCCACCTGTTGAATTAAACACAATGATTCTTAATCGGAGGTTGCACGCTTGCACATCTTGTTTACAGCTAAGTAAGGACGTAGTCAAACGAGGGCACTCTAATGTGATATATAAGATGTTCTATTAAAGAACAGGAGATCAATCATAGCTAGATAGTCAGTGAGACATGGCGAGTGCCAGTTAGATCTCTCCTTTGACTACTGTACTATTCATTGTTATGTATATAGTAATTGTTATGTTTATTGTGTGGTAAATTATTATACTACGTTAAACAAGCCTTATCTGCGTATTATTTCGATGCTTGTACGCATCTGCGTACCAACGCAACAATGTAGCCTCCGCAGGACCCGGCTACATTAAAAAACACTTCGGGCTCTCTGAAATCTGGTGTGAAATCTGAGTCATCTGGGTCGCAATTAGATTCCTCTGATTCTAACGATATGACGTTTTCTAGTGCTTTTGGGGCGGTAGGTATCGGTACATCTGGTCCATGAGGAACTGGTCGAATAGCAGAGTCAAGATTGGGATACACAATTTGTTTCTTATTTTTTCTCTTGAATCCTTGAACATTACACGAACAAAGATAACAATCATCACTGTGATTTCTAGGCTCTCGCTATACCATAGGAACACCTAAGCTTAAACATTTCTTCCTACCTTTTTGCCAGTTTCTTAATGCTTCAACGCAAACGGAACAAACAGTATGAGGAGCCCAGGACTTGTCTTGGTCGCCAATTTTTACACCAAAATAAGCATGGTATACATTTTTCACAAACGAAGTTATAGTTTGCCTCTGCTTTACTACGACATAACTACCACAGATATAACAAAAGTTATTCGGATTGTTCACACAATATCTTCTTTCCATATTTATACGTTCTAGAACACTTAAAATACGCAACAACGAAGACAACAAGCGCGCGGACACAGTAGCACGACGACTAACACAACCAAACTGCACATAAGCAGGTTTCAACGTTGTATTGACGCTTCTGCGCCGACTCTGTTGCTTTGCTGAGAAATCTAATATTAACCAGTGTTGCCAAATCACATTTAATTTCATAAAAATCAATTCATTTAAAAATCATGCCTAACATGGAACAAACATATTCTTGTCATAGGTATGTATATTAATAAAATAACATTTTTAAGATATAGAGCGCTATAAAAAAAATTTACGTGATAGAGCAAAAATATGGCGTTTTTTGGAATAAGGGCCCCCAAACATATACAAATTAGCAAACAGCTTTCAAACATCAAAATCACTGTAGACCTGTGTTATCGATCATAATTATCGATAACGCCGTCGTTTAGAAATTTAGCTATCTAACGAAATCCTTCCTTTAGAATTGAGAACACGTGATTTTCTTCTAATTCAGTTTTGATTGTTTTGTTCTTTTCATTTATTTTGAAGCGTATTCCAAACCTGTTGGTTCGAAGTACCACTAGCTTTTCTCGCCCTTCTATCGAGTTCATTTCGTACCAACATTATAGGATTCAAGTCTGGGTTCTGAGGCGGCCAAGTCATAATTTATATAATGTTTTCGTCTTTTTTTTGTATTATAAATGTGAAGCTTTGCCCAATTTGGCATAAACTAAACGAAACCGTATACTTTTCTAAAATCTCATGATAATCGTGGAGCTTCTTGTAGGTTCAGAATCTTCTGACGATTTTAACCAAATATTTCGAATTTCCGATTGGTATCTATACCAATGTCGATTGGATTCCCCGAAGCAAAAAGTATTTGCAAAGCTACTCGTCCATGCAAATTACCTTCTAGGAAGTGACAGTTTACCGTACCTATTGATCGTAGATTTAAAATATTTCACTATTTTCCCGACCCGCATAGCCTTCCTCGTACAAACAATAACAGTATGTCGTATTTCTATACCAATTGGTTTTTCACGTGTCATCGAGGCGCTAATAGGTCAAAAAGGCGACGTAATATATATTAATATTAGATATACATTCCCGTGCTTCTTGTTTATTTGTTAGAATCGTGTTTTGTTATGTTAAAAGTTAATAAACAGTACCCACAACATTATAAAATTGTATTGATTTTTATGCATTTCTCTTCTAAAGGAAGGGCTTATTTATAAACACTGTTTTTTATTAGTTAAGCTAACCTTACCGAGAAAGGGCTTTTATACATCGACATAAAATGAAGTACAATCAGGGTAATTTGAAACATAACTTGAGGAGGTAAAATCTCACCAAATTCTATATAAAACAAAAACATTTTATTAATATAAAATAATAATATCAATTAAATCGGGTGTATTCTCCACATCCATTTTTGATATTTTTATATTATTAAAAATGTTTTTGAAGTAATATCGGATAATATTTTTTACAGATATTAATAAAATCCTGAATAATTTGTTTAATTTACTGGAGAGATTGTCTAATTCTCTACAAAAATTATTTTGGCATGTGTTAATCCTCTACTGCATACCGTTCCCGAAAGAGAACGCAACCGTTGAAATTTTAATATAAGTGCCGTATGGGTGCTAAGTGGAGAAGCCTCTAGGGCCCAACTCTTCCCAAATTAGCCTGCACATATGTGCTTGCGTCTAAGACGTTTTATGTTATAATAATGTGAATAGTAGTGAATAATAATGATATGAAGTACAAAACCTTACCGCATCCTTTTTACGTGAGTGTATTATACAGTTTAAAAAAGTTTCAACCAGTAATTATTCAAATTTTCTTGCAGTGAAAGAATTTTGAGGATGGTTACAAAACTACCAAATAAAATAATTGAATTTTAAGAACACTCAATACATTAATCATTTCCATGTTTATTTAATAATAATGAAACTTTTCCATGCAGCTGTTACTTTTTTATCTTATTTTTTCTCCAACATAAATTTTAAATATAGGGTACTTCATTACTATCAATAATTCACATTCCACAGAACGCTTACGTAGCTATTATTGTTATTTTTTTGTGTTACTTCTTATTATGATAATTAAATTTGTAAATATTGTTAAAAAATATGTTACATTCATTGCATTTATATTTGTCGTTGCGATGGTTTTTCTACATGTAGTCTCAAATTAAACAAATTAGAAAATTGTTTTGCACACCTAACACATTTACAAATGTTACTATTCATATTATTATTATTGATTACGATTCATATTTTATCACGTCGGAGACGCATGCGCATATGTGCAGGATAATTTGGGAAGGGTTTGACCCTAGAGGCTTGTGCTAAGTGGTTAAAGTGCATAGCGTTCCTCTTAGAGAATATCAATATATCAGAATAATTGAAACATACATGAGTAGGTAAACCCCACCAGTTTTGTATAATACAAAGGTATTTTTAATAATATAAAATATTATTAAAAATCTGGTGTGAAGAACACAAATGCAGGTTCTGATACATTACAGATGCGGTTAAGCCGTAGTATGAGTGAAGGCACAAAAAAATGCAGTTTTCTAGAGAGATTGGCTGTGCCAACCTTTGGAAGGGCGTCGTTACTTCACATTAATTATGTGGACGGTATGCGAGGTACTTCGGCTGTCTGACAACAGACAGCGCCGAATTTACTTCTGCGCTCGGTCTGGATAATTACGGTGATAGGGCGATGTGGTTCTTTTCTGTGAAAGTGTCTGGGAATATCCTTTCTCCAGCAGGGGCATACCGATGAGCCTGTAGAAAGGTGAAATACGTATCTACGTCTCTGGGGATAGGATATATTCGGACACATTCACAGAAAATTTAATAGTGAACCTGCATTTGTGTTCTTCACACCAGATTTTTAATAATATTTTATATTATTAAAAATACCTTTGTAATATCAATATATGTATTTGTAGATGTTGCCATAGATATTGCCACCAGTTTGATATATCAGTTTGTTGTAACGCTTGGTACTGTTACGTTATGTTTGAAATGTATAGTTGTTGTAGTGGTCATCACTGCTGAAATAAAGGCAAATTTCCAAAAAATATATATATATAATTATGTTTATTGAACATTATATTCGTGATATTTATTTTGAAATAGTCTTGGAAGTGTATATTTTCGGAATTTCTTTTTCGCAATTGTGAGTGTTCCTTTACGGGACCAATATGCATATAGACAATAAAATTCACTAAAGTAACTAAATAATAATAACAAGCACTTAGAAATATGGATTGTGGAAGGTTTTATGGATTGGATTGCAAAACAGTTTATGGCCGTAAAGAGGTATTGCAACGTTCTAAACCTCAATATCCCTTCTGAAAGTGAAGACTCTAAGCTCTCCAATGAAGAAATTGATGAGCTTATTTCTCAGCCTATCAATTCAAATTATCAAATATCTAGAGGAAATGACGAAACTCTCTTTTTAGAATCTCTGAAGATTCTGAGGATGATATTCCTCTCTCTAATTATGTAAGAATATCAGAAAGATAAAAAAGAGCAATCGAATGGGACTTGGCATAACAATTATGTAATCGCGGACTTGCCTATTCTACCAAAAGGGGAAGGCCCAGCAGTGGAACTCCAGAACCAGCAAAAAAGGAGATGTCAAGAAACTCGACCAAGCGTGGATGTCGTAACAGACCAATTTTCCCATTGGTCTGAATAGACAGAAGCCAGGGAGTACTGAAAGAAACTGGGATGTGTTTTCATTCTAAAAGTAACTGTTTCGTTACATATAATCAAAAACCAAATTAGAGTTTATTTTGATACAAAATTGTTTGTATGCGCGTTATTCCCATTTGGGCATAAATAAAACTATCACCTAAAAATACTAATTATGTTAATTTTTTCAAAATTCAAAATACATATGAGTAAAACTATATTATACAAATTTTTCAACAAAATTGCAAGAAAAAAAATTCATGTAATAGAGAAATACAAACACATTTATATATTCTAGTTTGCATGTTGTTACTTAAATTAAATTCAAAATTATATTTTCTAATTATACGATATTTAGTAGTTATATGTTTCTTTGCCACCCTTCGCTAAATGTAAACGAATATTTATGTGTGGACGTATGAATTGCTTACAACTGTGACTGATTTGTTTTAATTTTGCTCTATTTATAAAATTCTTGCTTCTCAATTCAAAGTATTTATAATTATTTCAACACTAGAATAATATTATAACTTATTGAATTTTAAGGTGCAGACAAGATTTCGGCGGCTACAGCTATTATAAGAGATTAGTTCGTAAAATATTGAACTATTGATGACTTTATACCATTTTAGAACTTTATTAGACGTTTATATAGTATGAATTGTTTTGCAAAAATTCGAATTAGTAATGTTTCTTATTCTTTCTCCCTATTGGTTCTCCAACTCAAATATTTCAGGAATCTGTTTAATAGTAACACTTTTTATATAGACTTTATAAAATAAATATTTATTAGAATTTTGTGGATGCACATATTCTTGGAGTAATACGGAGCATAGAAAAATATTTTTGCTACTCATCGATAGTGAATGAACAATGTTGTACTATAATATTAATGACAGCGATAATAAACAATGACATAAATAATTTACTTTACAGGTTAGTCTATTTATGTTTAGTTAATGTCATGAATACTCTGCAATTTCATAATTTTGGACGTAACTTTAAAACTGTTTTTTTAATTTATCGTGTACTGGCTGTTGTTTTCTCACCAGTTGATTCAACTCTATAATTCGCACAATACCAAATTGTTATTATTTTTGTGGGTAAAGTGGAGTCCCGCTGACTTCGACAGAATTCTAAGAATAAAGTGCAATATATTTCTAAGAAACTATTGGACTCACTAACCTTCTAGTTTGCTCGATTGCTTTTAAATGCGTAAGTGTCACAGCAGAGCAGCTAGAGAAAATATAACTGCATTATTGACCTGCAGGCAGGTTACGTAACAAATGACGAACTGTTATAAATCAGAAGGAAGGTTTTATAGCAAATAGGTATTTATGTTACTATTATTGATCCAACGGGATAATGAAGACTTCAAAATAATGAATCGTAGTCGAAAATTAGGTACATGGAAATTATATCCATTAATATATTTGAATTATGACTAACCACTTGATGTCAACTATCTGCATTAAGCGTTGCCAAAACTAACTTACGATTTATATAAAAGAGTAACTGCAATTACATCGAATATAGATATACTGCTAATTATGAATAAATTGGTAAATTGGGTAAATTGATCCAAACTCCTTGCTAGAAATTTGAAAGCCTGAAACAGCCTGAAACAGCCTGAAACAGCCTGAACTTTCTCCAGTGACCACTTACCCTTAAAAAATTAGCTAGAATTTCATATAGAGACGACCTCAGGATTATGAAAAATCGAGTTTAGATTCGTATAGTGAAGTAATGGCACCTATAGTGAATAAATACTTGGGGCATTTGGAATAACAATAGCAACAATAAAGTGTAGTATTCTTGATGGGTATAGAAACCAATTACACATTGCTGGAATTAAGAAGATCTGTATAAAAAATACAATAAAAATTAACTGGTTGTTCTAGGTGGTCGAAATATATTATAATTATATGTAAAGAAACAGGCAGAAATAATAGTGTCTGGACTATTTAGACATTTGAGTTAGAGGGCTCTAGAATGGACACCAAAATTATGTAGTCATAAAGTTGATATTAGACAATGTATCACAGCATCTAAGAGTAAGTCAATTTCTTTTCGGTCAAAAGCCAACTAGACGGAGGCCCCCTGAGATTGTTAATTAAAACAGATTATGAACAAGATTTGATAACCTCTGGTGTTTCAATGGACTCGATAGTGGTTTATGATACCATTTAGTTTCACATACATGCATTTTACATACATGCAATTCCTTCTTGATTTACCAGCTTATCCTAATAACACGATTGCCCCGGATATTTTCTGCTGCGACATCAGCTATGTTAAGAGGCAAGCTAAGCGTCACCGTGTTTATTCAATAAGTTAACTAAATCGTAGGTAAATACGTGGAACATTGTTGCCACAACAATAAAACACCAAAATATAACAATAACAAGAAGTAATTTATCCACAACCACAAGATAATCAACAAGCGTTTATGGTTTATAAAAAAGTAGTAGATAAATCAATAAAATAAAATATGCAAAATCGCAATAAGGCTCACAAGTCACAAATAATAATGAATTAAAAATTAAAAGAACTATCAACGACCAACTTGCTTAAAGAATACTAATTTTATATAAGTAAGTTGAAAAAATATATAATGTGATACTGAGTTAGTGACTCATCCAGTATAGTAATGGGATATGCACAGATCATGTACAGATAATATGCATCAAAAGGCAATTAAATAATGAAGTTAAATTAAAGGAAAGGTATACTAATGAACAAATTTGTTGCATTTTTCGCGAAGTAATATAAATGTAAATATACTTTCTATATATTACGACGCTAATTTATTCCAGGTCCATCCATAAAATATTGAATAAGCGACTAAAGTTGACCAAGGGACGATTTCAGCCTCTTGGCTGTACTTTTTTAATCTCTGTAACCTGATCGTGCCGAAAGTGTAACTAAAGTCGTTCAAAACAAAACTTTTGAACATGGGAAGGACATTGAACAATGATTTAGCAAAAATAGATCATTATTGCACAAATGAGAGATTGCACCCAAACTATAACAAAATTGAGAATTTTATCGCGACGGAATCAAATGTTATTTTATGACAGCAACTCAATATATATAATAATATAAGTATATATAATCGCAATTAGATTTATAATTGGTTACAATCTTCGATAAATCCTTAACAAGAAGAAGAAACAAGAACTAAAAACAAAAAGCAAATGCATTGTAAATAATTGTATGAGGGCGGACTCATAAGGTCTCCAACAACGTTATTATGTGAATAGTGGCGATTTAGAGTATCTGTTCTTAGCATGAAAAGTTTAACTTTCGAGTAACATTGTCATTTATCGAGAGTTCGATTTCTGGCATGCATACCAAGCAACGGTCCGTGATAGAATTTTTAACTCTGGAATGTTGCGCAGCCATTGAAATTTACAGGCGATTGAAAGCTGTTAATGGCAACGATTGTGTAGATGCAAAGAAGATCCAGTGAGTTCGACGTGCGAAACTCTGTCATATTGGCGAAATAAAGGTATTTAACCAAAAGCGATAAGGTCGACCAGTATCAGTGACGCATGAGAAGCATCAAAGACAAGTGAATGCACTGATTCAAGAAAATTATTTATTCAATATCAAATTGCTCGAAAATTATGTATTAGTCAAGAATGGGTTCATTAAATTGTTTAGACGTTGAATTACAGACAAATTTGCTCCAGATGTCATGAATGAACAAAGAAAAAATATTTGTCAAGACGTGAAGGAAATGACTTCCGCATGAACATCATCACCAGACACGAATTTTGGGTTTATCATTATGACCCCGAAAACAAGGGTCAGTCAATGGAATACCGCCGCCGTGATTCGCCACTTGTACGAAAATTCAAAAGAGTTCCATCAGCGCAGAACGTAATTCTCACCATTTTCTACAATACAAAGGAAGTCATTCATACCGACTATCTGCTGAAGGGATCAGCAATTAATCAATAAGATAGTGTAAAACTTTACGATAACAAAAGGAGCAGTAATGAGCCCAAAATTCACGGTTGTTTCGCTTCATTTGAACAATTCTTATTTGACAAATCAAATTTCTGGTTGTTCCTCAAGTTGAAGGTGATATTGAAAGGACAACGTTTTTCATCAGACACTGAAATGTGGCCTGCTCTTCGAAATTAGATCAACAGTAAACAACAAAGTTTTTTCATGGACGAAATGAAGAAATGAATCCAGCCTTTGAAATGTGTTGCACTAAATGGTAATTATGTGGAAAAGTAATCATGTATGTACACTATTAGTACAATAAATTTACTGAATTTTGAGATTAGTTTCATTATTTTGTCTTTTCTTATTCTTGTTTTATAGAGACCGTATATATCAATCCGCCCTCGTATATTCTGTAGGTGAAACTTTTCTACGACATACATTATCATCAAATGGATGTCTATATGAATAACGTTTAGTTATAGTAAATACACTTAAAATAAGCGAAATAATAAGGATGTATTTTAATGAAGTACTTCTGGTTTGCAGTCTTTGATAATATTGTTTCACCAAATCTATGAAGAAAACAGCTAAAATTGAAAAATAGGAATAGATAAATAATGCTTCACTTTTTAGAAACTAGTCTATTCAAAATACCTTAACAGACTGTCGGTCGTATTCACGATTAAAATTTAAGAAACCTATATATTCAAGTAATGCTTTTTAGTAAGAACTAGTGCTTGAATTAATCTAATTGTTTAATTTCTTGGAATACAAATGCTCTGAAAGGCGATATATATTAATCGCAATCGAATTGATCATGGAAGATTTAGAGCAATTTTAGTATCAAAGGTAAATTGTCAATAATCCTCAATGTGATTGTAATATTTCAGGATAAACTGTAGAATACATAATATACGAATACTTAATTTGGGAATTAGAAGGAGGCTGAAACAGCTTTATGGAAACCACATTCACAAGAGTTCATTAAGTATCGAATTGTAATTTTTTAATTTCATGGAAGACGCTATGCAATGAATGAATACATAAAAAAAACATTAAAAAAACTAGTATAAATGAAAAAAAGGTAGAACTTTATTCAATACATTGGGGAAAATTATTATTTTTAAACAATTAGAAATATAAGTGAAAAGCAATAGATTTTATTGAAGAAATCAAAAATTTCGAATTAAATAAATAAAAATATTACACATAAATTATCGACAACTTAATGTAATCTATAGATATGCGAATTCTTTTAGATAAGCCTATTTTTATTAAGTCTAGTCTTTTCTATGACAAATTGGAAAGTTTGTGGCAAACATACGTAGCTGTATTTCGTAGTTAGCGTATATGTTTGTTTGACGCTCTATATTTTTTGTGAAAAACCAATAAGTCAAGGAAATATTCTCATATACTTCATGACATACAACAGGCTATTTATATTGATTGATTCTGTCACCTTAACTGTTATTTACTAGGAATTTCATATGTATATCTAACGTTACATACTGGCGGGTGTATAGTAAAATTTACTTATTTACTTTACATACAATAGTAAGTTTTGTGTATTCACGCGGTACTATGACATCGGTAATGTTTGGGCGCTTATGATTTGCGAACATTAATCTAGGATCATCCGTTGTTTGCTAATGTTTTATTTATTTTAGTATTACAAATATTCATTATCTTACCTTCCACCTATTTTTACATTTTCAAAATGACTTGCAAACACAAAATATTATTGGAAAACAAATATTATTATAATTATTTATTGTGTAGTTTTATCAATAGTTTAACAAATATTTCTAAATAGGTATATACATATTATTAATTCGCACTGTATTCCTGAATAAATGAAAGTCTCCTTTGTTATATATAAATTAGTATGAGTTTTCCATGATTACGTTTTTCGTTCATACTTAAATCTTAAATTAAATACATTTTATTGAAAAATATATAATTTAAAACAGCTAATTATCCCAACAGGCGTATAACTTGGGCGAAGACAATTTTAAATATTTCTAACAAATTCAAAAAAGGTGGATAGTATTTCCTTAAGGTTGAAATATATCTAAGATAGTAAAATTAGTGTATCAAAAAAGGTAGAAAATATAAAAAAAGCACAAATAAATTTTACCACCTAAAGAAATTGTAGAACGTCCTCACATTACTTCTAATGAATTACCGAACGTAACGCACGCATTGGGGCCATTTCAGTAACACGATAAAAACAAACATCTTACGAATAAGGGGTTTTATAAAATGGAGAAATTTATCCTAAAAAGCAGTAGTGGTAAATTCTTGTAGGTAATAAATATGTTACTATATCTTTAATAATACCAATAATATTTGGACTGTACAATTATTTGACAGCATCACTACTGGAATTAAAGATTGAGGAAATGAAGACACTATGCAACAAACTTTTGGAATCTGTTAAAGCAAGGCTATTTTCATATGAAAGTTTTGGTAATGAGGATTTGTACGGGACCAATACCTAATGGATTAATGGAAAGGAAATTTAGTATTTTTCAATAGATAAATATAGGATACAAACCGGAAATTCTGAGAGTTGACTTCACCATTTATGGTAAATCTAGCTCCATCAGTAAAAATTATTTTATTTAAAATTGCTTCGTTTTCATTTAACATATTAAACATTTTTTCACAAAAATCAGTTCGTTTTACTTTCTTCCTCGAAAAGCTACTGATGGTTTGATACCTTGTATGGCTTATACTTAAATTCTTTCAGGGTTCTGTACACGGAACTGTACGATACTCCAAAATGCCTGGCTACATCTAAGAGCGATCCTACAGACCGTGCTCCTACATAACACAGAATATTCAGCTTCATGTCTTCTGTTAACACATGATTGATTTTATTACCTTTTTTTGTAAATTTAGAAGACAACCATCTTCTTTGAATTGTAAATATTTAAAATTGTCTTTGCACTAGGTATAGGCCTGTTAGGATAATTAACGGAAAACATGTCTCTGACCGTCCTTAAACTGTTATTCTTCTGGCACCACATTACCATTGAAACTTTTTGTCTTTGCTATACGTATCCATGATTTAAATAAATTATCTATTTTTCAATAAAATATATTTAATTTAAGATTTTTGTAATTAATAAAAATTGAGAAATATGTGACATTAAAAAAAATATTTTCTCTCCATGGCAATCTATTTAAGTGCTATTTAAGATTTTGGTGCATTACTGGTTGCCTACGCCACCATACGTATAAGCCTATGTGTAATTGGAAATGAAAATAAGTCAGTCAATGCATTATACTTATGTGTAATGACAAAAGAAAAACGCAGTATATTGATATATAATTGGTTGCAGTTGTTATTATTAGCGATAATGTGGAAATGAACTAATTTGAACTAAATGAACTAAATTGTGATAAATATATTTGTAAATATATAAATTAAATTATATTGATCTATATCAAGATCTATATCAATATTTCCTTTAGTTTGGGTTGCTTATTGAAAGATGTCGCTCGTAAGTGATTGAACTTTGCTATATTATTTAACATTTTTATTGTGATGTGGTATATTTGTGTATTGCTCAGGATTACTTATTGTTCTTTTTAACTGTTACCTCGACTAGAACAGTAGCCATATGCTTTACATTCGTGTCTCTAATATCTAAGGAGTCGGTAATTATATCTCTGTTTTGACTGACTTTTAATAAAATAACTACTGATTATAACGTAAATATAGAAAACAAAGGTGCATTTCAAGTGTATAAATAAATCTTATAATTATTCTTCCGAATATGAAATTTCTATAAACTGTGATTTTCTAATGACGATCACGTGTTCGATTATATGTGCTAGGCGTACTAATTAATTTATAAGAGGAAATAAAAAGGGTTTACTATAATAACTAGAACTACGAGAACCGTATATTAGAAGGCAAGTGGTAATTTAATATATAATAGAGATTTACGAAATTAAAATGTACCAAAACGATATTGTTGGTTAACGCTTATTTTTGTATGTTTTTTTTAAATAAAAAAGTAATTTAAAAATAATCAAATGGAACTGGATAGGTCCTTGGATGTTCTGGATAACACTGGGTGTTCTGCTTTCGGATTCTTGGCCTTTTTTTTCGAGGTCTTAGGAATGTTGAAATTCACTGCATGGATTTTTACAATTTGATAACCTTAAAACTTAGCCTGCGGCCCAATTTTTGGTTATCATTAATGACATTAATTACTAATCCTTCGTGGTAATAAATTATGGGTAGTTCTACGTTTTTGCAATGTTTATTAATTGTGTAATGTTTAAGTTGAAGCTATCGAAAAATAGACGCTTCACTTTCGCAAATCGGTGAATGATCTCAACTTTCAACTTTTTCTTCTTCAACCTCCCATCCGTGCATTTATGTATTTATATTTATTTTTAATTTTATTTTCCTAAATGAATGAATTTAAATAATTTTATAGTTTAGATATCTTTTAAAATTTACAATATTAATTTTGACATTGTTTACATTACATTTTAAATATACGCCAATTTCATATGCGCATATATACACATCTATGGCTTCCTGCCGTTTTGACATTTGAAAGGTACAGCACAAACAAGAGTTATGTTATTAAAGTTAATGCTATCAAACAAGTTAAATGTATTCGAAAATACAAAATTATGAATGAATATTATTAAAGAAATCGGAAAAAATAATTTTTATAGACATTATGAAAGAATTGACAAAAAGAAAAACGCGAAATTAACTTATTTGATATTTGACACTTTTTAATATATGGTTCGGCTTTTGACAACTTAATATTAAGTTTATAAATGAGTTTCTAACATGTTTTACTCTTTGTTCCCAGGTTTTACATGGGTGTTTCACCACAATACATTTATATGGTATGTCTGAAGCTCTTGCGAGTAGTATATATTTTGCAGCAACTTTTTTAAAAATTAACGGACGTAAAAGATGTTACAATATCCCAAGCATCAATCATGATTTGGCAGCCAGAAAAAAACCCTTAAATATTAATATGCGTTACGTAGACTCTTTCCTTACCATTTCCTAATTAATATTTAATTATATCAAAAATAACTTATTGTTTCAATTGACTTTTCTGATACTTCTATGTTAACAATAATCTAAGTACGAGATAATTACGAGATAATTACCTTCCTTCTATTGGTGATCGTCATCTGAAAAGTTTGTTTTAGTTTTCATTTATGAATAATTTTTTTCATCAGCATAATTAAAAGAATTACTATTTATTACAAATAACTTTGTTGGTCTATATTATAATATTATTTGTTAGCAATAACTGTTAATTCAAATACATGTAGATTAAGTGATGTTAAAAATTATTATACTGAATAGATCATCTAAAGAAAATTCTCCGAATAAAAAATTTATAAAATAGTAGAGTATACCTAAAAGATGAGTTTAATACAAATAAAGCAAGATCCAAAAGTAAAAAGGAAACGAAATAATAATTTCCAAAATTGTGATAGTTACATAATTTTGACATTGTAACACATGTTTATATCTTCAAACAAATATTGGAATATTATGAAAATTGATATTTTACTTCACATCTATACAATCGTTGCCATAAACAGCTTTCAATCACCTATAAATTTCGATGGACGCTTAACCGTCCAGCGTTATAAATTCTATCACGGATCGTTGCTTGGTACGCCTTTCAGAAATCGAACTCATGATAAAGATAAATGAGACTGTTACTTAACGACGTTACACAGAAAAATGAAACTTTGCATGCGAAGACGAGATACTCGAAATTATTGTTTGCAGGTTGGAACTTGTTTCTATCCCCACTACTCACACAATGGCGTTGTTGGAGAGCTTATATATCAATGTGCTCTCGTATTTTCTGTATTGGGTCTTCCTTAACCAATTAGAGTCGTGGTTCCAGCCCGGATCCCAGAAGCAAGCAAAAAATTTTTCTTTTTGGCTAGTAAGATTATGGCAACAGATTTTTGGCATTCCAAAGGCGTAATCTTTATTGTTTATTTACAGAAGGGAAGTACAATAACTGGCCCATATTATGCCGATGTACTGATACGCTTCAATGCCAAATTGGAGAAAATGACGACAGCATTTATTTGTTCAGAAAAATGTTTTAGTCCGTCAGGATAATGCGAACTCTTATTCATCCACTATTGCAACAGCTAAATTTGCCGAATTAGGATAACAATTGCTGTTCCTTCCATCATATTCACTAGATCTGTTTGCGAATGATTTTACTGTTCCCAAATTTGAAAAAATATTTTCGTGGACCAATGAGGAGGTGATAGGCGCAACGAGTGCCTATTTTGAGAAGCTTTCGAAAGATTACTTTTTAGACGGTTTAAAAAATTGGAAGGTCGCTTGGTTAAGTGTATAGAATTGAGTTGCAAAATAAGATATATTTTATGCTTAAAAAAGTATTTAATTGAAAATCACTCTCCCGTCAAATCACCCTCGTATATCAAATATAACGGAGTAATATGTCGGCCACAATACTGAAATATTTCTTTACTGTATTGGATCTGTGTAGTTCTGAGAGTTGTAAGTTTAGCACATGTTTTTTTGTGACAAACAAATTATATCTGGGCTTTAGCGCAGATATTTTTGACTAAATAGCTATCATCAATTTTTAAATGTTTACTTACATTTACTCTGACTACACTTTTAATAATTCATTTTCAAAAGTCTTCAATTTATCGCTTAGAATACTATGTTTTTTGGTAGGCGACTTATAGAATGTGATAAAAATGTGATAAAATCCTGCTGAAGAACCAAATTTAAATGTGCTTTCGTAGAACCAAATATTGCGTTGTATTCTACTCGTGAAGGACCATGTATAAATTATGTTTGACCCACCGCTCACGGGGCGCAGCTTCCGTATAAGCTGGTTATTTATTTTGTTGGTGGCGTTTATATTGAAAGTTGGTGGGTTTTCTGAATATATTATTTATTAAGAAAAAACACTTAAACCTAATTTCAAAAGATAAATGTCGCAATGTAACACTTAATGTTAACTTAAACTTAATTCTTTACTGTTTGTGTTCAGACGGTATGTCTTGCTTTGTACTGTCTTGTGTCAAGAATGTGCATATTGTATTCAGAAAGAGAATGTATATAAAAATATATCATTACACCTACAATTACATAACTAAAATGTGAGTATATGTTTGACGCCATTGTTGTGGAATTTACATACATTATTACTTCTTGGAAATTGTACCTATGTACAACAATAACCAATGTTTACGATAGTCTTAAAGATCTAAAAAAATATATATATATATAATACAATAGAATTCATAATTAAGGATTAATAGGTGTCATAAATATTCGTAATGTATTTCCGTCTGTTCCATTCTTCAATAATAAATTTTTTTTTGGTACATAGATACTTAGAAATTGTGAACCTATTAATATATTAAATTAAACAATGCGTGGCCATATTAAGGGTCTATTGAAATCGTTCACTAATAACCCTGGGCAATAAAGAAACGGTCTAATGTAAAAAGCAGGTAATAAATAGATTAGCAAATGTAAATTCTTAGAATCTAAGAAAATATTATAATTTTGAATATGTTAATAAAAGTACATTATACATTGGTTTGCATTTGAAAACGTACATTGAATATTTAGAAAATTTGAAATGTTTACTTTAATTCTATCACGCTAAATTTACTTATATCTAATATATATATATATAAATATATACAATATAAGAAATTTTGTTTTATGACGAAACAGTATGAAAAGCATTAAATTATTAATCACAATATCAGTATTATATGTTGAGCACTTGAAATAACGAAATAAAACAAAACACTTTTTTCACACATTTCGTGTGCTCTGCACACATCATCAGTGGTACTACTGATGATGTGTGCAGAGCACACGAAATGTACATTTAGTTTATTAAAACCATTTTTGTGAAGAAGGTGTTTTGTTTTATTTCGTTATTACAATATCAGTGATTATTTTTCCTGAAAAAATACAATATTCCTTCGAATTAATACTTTTGAAATTATAGAAAACTATCTTGTAATAAGTTACAAATATATTTTAATGGTATGTTTGTTTTAAAATATAATAGATAAAATTATTTCAATTAATAGCTAAGATATTTGTCTAGTTATAGTTCTAAAATTATAATTTTTTAGTTCAGAATACAAACTATCTATTCTGATATTATATTTGTCGTGTGCATAAGAAAATAGCGTTTTAGAGTAAATCCTAAAGAATCAATCTATTTTAGACTATCCTGCATCCATCTAAATTAAGCTTCTTCTCTACCTGACGAGTATTTTTCTAAATTAATGATTGGTGGTAAAAGTTGGCTTAATGTTTTCAACGCTGATTTATATTACAAATATGTCATGTCTAATTATACTCTTTGATGTGTGATATTTTTATTTTGATGCTTATTAATGCAGAACTGCACTTAATAAACCTGCAAAGAGACCAAGAGACCGAACTTATCAAACAAATTTTGTTCACATTTTAGTTTGAATAATATAGGGAATATTTTATAGACATAGAAAAGGACAAAACCTAACTTACATACATTCTTTTACAAAATTATTGGAAACCACTTGGTAAGTATACATAGTTCATTCACTTAAAAAAAAAAAGGTATAAACAGATCCCAGATTTTGAAATTGATATAATTTGCACCATGAGAAAGTTCTTTAAAAATATAAATATTTATTGAAGATCTATACTATCTGTGTAACAATTGGTTTTGATTTTTATTCGCATTATACATATATAAATAAAAATAAGTATGTGGATACTTACATTGCACGAGTGCCTGACAATGTATTATTCAAATAATTAAATAACCATGCGTACTAGAGAATTATATCTAATAATTATATAACCTAATAGAAAAAAGGTTCATCTAGTGAGTCCACAAGGAATTAATTTATTATTATTATTTAAAGAAAGATTGTGTTGGGTAGAATAAATGTTGTTACTATAGTACGTTTCAACTTTACATCCAAGTAGACGAGGAATACATCTTCTTTTACTTACTTGAGTCATTTTATTTAAAACTATCTCTCTTTCGTATAGGCACTATTGTCAGATTGCAAACGAGGCATTCCTATTTATTTTTTATTTCTTGTGGTGTATATATAGCGATCCAATATCTTAAGTTGTCTGTCAAAATCTCAAGATCGCTTGGAGTGTATATGGTGTGTATTAAGTATTACATGGTTTTGTTACTACACTTCCTTGCCGTAAGAGGGTAGAAATGTTGATTTGACTTTCATAACAGATGATTTGAAAGTTGCGATTAAGGATGCTGCAAATAATATCTCTACAGATGTATGAAAAGACGAACAAATATTCGTCTTGAATTGGATGGATGTCAGTTTGAGCATCTCATAATGCAAAAACTTTAGATGCCCAACATATTTTTTGCTAAATCTTTATGTCAAGTAAGATATAATCATTATTTTGAAAATACTGTTTTTACTAATTCGGTTAAAATAAAATTTTATAAAAAAATTTGTTCGTGTACGAATATTAAACAAAACCGTTGTGTTGTGTTATTGGAGCCAAGATGTCCCTTGTCCCAGAATTCTATGATGAAGGTAATCATTAGGTATTTGGTATAGATGCATTTTATTATTTGTTATATATATTTAATATTGAATTTATCCAGACTTGATGAAAATCCTCCTTCATATTCATTAATAAATGCTTAAGACTATTAAAATTTTTAATTTTTTTATTTTATTAATTATTACACATAATTCAGTTGTTTGAAAGCAACTGTATATATATATATATATATATATATATATATATATATATATATTAAAAATAATAGACTTTTTATTGGTTTAGCGACCTTTTATTGAATTATGATGTTTTATTCTACGACGTTTCGACTTTTACTATTTTTCAGTCTTTTTCAAGTATCTATCAAAACCAATATTATATTAAAAATACTTTTGAATTCAAAAAACATATCGATAAAATCAAAACAAATATCAACGAAAAACTTGTTTCCTTAGACGTAGAATCAATGTACACCAATATACCTTTAACACTGGCCAAAAAAGTAATCACAGAAAAATGGAACTCCATCAAAAATTTCACTGACTTACCATTAATAGATTTCCTTGAAGCAATAGAACTAACTTTAACTTCCACATATTTTCAATTCGACAACAAATTTTTCAAACAAATTGAAGGACTAGCAATGGGAAGCACCTATATCCAGCGTAGTAGCCCAATTAGTATTAGAGCACATCGAAGAAAGTGTTATAAAATCCCTGAAAATAAAACCAACCTTTTTCAAAAGATATGTCGACGATTGCATAATGATGCTACCAGAAAATGAAATAAACAATGTACAAAATAGTTTCAACAATTTCCATCCAAATTTAAACTTTACCATTGAAATAGAAAAAAACAACTCCATAAACTACTTAGACCTAACACTGATAAAAACAAAAAACAAAATACAAACAAAATGGTACACCAAACCAACCACATCCGGCAGATATGTAAACTTTTTTTCAAACCAACCCCTAGCCCACAAAAAAAATGTAGTAACAGCGTTAGTAGACAGAGCCTTAAATCTCACTAATCCAATTTTCAGACCAACAGTACTAAATAAAGTAAAAACAATACTAACAGAAAACAATTATCCACCACAATTTATACAAAAAATTATAAAACTAAGACTTAATAAAATTTATAACACAACAAACGACCACAACAAAACCATAAAAAACAATGAATTAACATATATCCCCACACCCTATATAACGGGATTATCCGAAAAACTAGACAATATATTTAAACCATTTAACTATAAAATAGCACACCAAAGCGGTAAAAACCTAAAATTCCTACACACCAAACTAAAAGACTCAACACCTACACTAAAACAATCACACACAATATACAACATACCCTGCAAAGACTGTGACAAAGTATACATAGGCCAAACAAAACAGTTACTACAAGAAAGATTGAAAGGTCACAAATACGCAAAAAATCAAACTGCTTTAAAAAAACACCAATTGACACTAAAACATAATTTTGATTTTGATAACACCAAAGTAATAACACAGAAAAAGAATACAAAAGCTAGGGAGGTCTTAGAAATGATCCACATTTTCAAAAACAGCAGAACAATAAACGACCGGAACGAAATTGAAGGACTGTCTAAACTCTATTACCCACTGATTAAACAATAGATAAAATCAACCCCCCCCCCCCCGCACACACAAACACAAACCAAAAAAACAAAAAAACTTTTTATCAGTTCCCATTTGTAAATACTTTTACTACATACCCCTAAACACGGTCCTGATCAATTTGCTAAATTCCAAAAACAGAACAAAAATTAACCTCTCTTAACAAAGCCACAAACACTTACAATATTCCAACCAGTGCGATCGGTTCGTTACAAAAAAAGGTCTCGGGTACCCGACACACATGTTACACAGAATGCGTGATTTTGAAAACCAAAAGAAACGGTGAGTTTTGTCATTAATTGTTCATGTAATGTAGTTTAACATCAAAAATTTTAACATCTCATTCATTTATACAGATTTAACCACTGTAATTTATCCTTACTCATTATTAACCTAATTTTAAATTTTAACTTTAATTGTTAATTTAATCGGTAATTCAGTCTTTAATCTAATTTTAATTCTAATTGTCAATGTAATTGTTAATTCAGTCTCACAAAAGCAAACACAACTCTCACGTTTTCAGTGTAGTAATTCTTGTTTCTATTTACCTTACTGTATTGTGGCTTAATTCAAATTTTTCTATTCATTTATACAGATGTAATCACTTTAATTGTCCTTACTCATTATTAATCTAATTTTAAATTTTAACTCTAATTGTTAATCTAATTGGTAATTCATTCTTTAATCTAATTTTAATTTTAATTGTTAATTTAATTGTTAATTCAATCTCACAAAAGCAAACACAATTCTCATATTCTCATTGTATTAATTCTTGTTTCTAGATACTTGAAAAAGACTGAAAAATAGTAAAAGTCGAAACGTCGTAGAATAAAACATCATAATTCAATAAAAGGTCGCTAAACCAATAAAAAGTCTATTATTTTTAATATTAAGACACGGCCAATAAAATAAATAAGAAAAATAAAATTCTTATAAACACTAAATATATATATATATATATATATATATATTTAAATATAATATTTTCGTGACCTTGGTATGATATGGTAAATTAAATCAGTCGGCGATTAAAGGTCTGGTTTACTTCAAAGTATATATATTTGAAACAACCCTATATGTTTCGGCAATGATGCCTTTATCAAGGATATAAAATATAAATGACAGAATACAAATGACAAATGTCAAATAATTGAGTTGCTATGGTTTAAATTATTCAAAGATACATTCCAAATGAATAATAATAAATTATGCCTTAGTATTCCAAAAACAGATAGCAATGTGTGAACATATGTGTTGTTCGCTGCTAGCAGCTTGTGTCTCTTTCTGGGTATGAACTTGTGTGTTGGTTGCTGCTGGCAGCTTGCGTCTTTCTTTGGGTGTGTGGTTTTGTGTTTGTGTGAGAGTGTACGTGTAGGGTTTTGTATGTTGGCGCGCTCGTGATGTGTTTAGTGACCGGTCGCGTAAATTTAGAGATATCGGATAACCAGCCGTTGCGCAGGGCCGCCAGCCCTTTCCCGGCAACTTCTTTACTTTTCCGTGCAGTACTTCGACGGCCCGACCCCCGGCCCATCGAGGCAAGGCGCAGACCAGCGAAGCAAACCCTGCACGGGGTTGCTCATCGCCAACCGAAGGAACCCTCTTAGCGGCTACTTCGGTCGACGACGGCGGAAAACGTTAAGATGGCACAAAGTGTTTGTGCCATCTTAACGTTTTCCGCCAAGGCGGGGGCACTGTATATATATATATATATATACATATATATATATATATATATGCCTTGCTATTTGAGTATATATATACTCAAATAGCAAGGCATTACCGGCTTCAACTGGTTTAATATCAAACCTAAATTTAGGTTAGAACAGAGGATTATTTTTCCAAAACCTTCTTGACTCCGGATTTTTCTGACCAGCTGTTATATATATTATTGAAACAATGAGTTTCCCATTTATATTCTGAGACTAAAAGTAGTGAAAGAGAAAGTTTTGTCCTTTCTCCGTCCCGATGTAATTACATTTAGAAAAATGTGCCGTACATGTATACACAACGCACATAAGTAAGTATACATACAGTAAAACAACTTTAACTACGAAAGCCTATTGATAGGGGAAGGTAGTGGGAGGTAAAATTAAATGTATCCACTTCCACTAATATTATAAAGAGGAAACATTTGTGTTTTTGTATGTATGTTTGTAATTTTTTCACACAAAAACTACTAGACCGATTTCAAAAATTCTTTCACCATTAGAAAGCTGCATTTTCACTGAGTGACATAGACTATATTACATTTTCAAAAAAAAAGGGATCCCCAATAAAAATGCATTAATGTAACCCTAGGTGTTAAAAAATTAGTCACAAAAAATCTGTAATCGCGTACGCCGCGGAAACTATTGTTGATAGAACAAAAAAATGGTGAACGGTATTATAGAACGTATTAATATCTACAAAAAAGTCCGCGAAACCATATGTCCAACTACAGTAGTTATGCCACTATAACTACTTTTTTACATTTTAAAAGTTAATAAAAGTGCCGACAATAATCAAACCATATTATCCATACCTCTGTATTATTCCTTATCCTATTAAATGATATTTTATTAAAGACCATTTCAATACCAGTAAAATACTTTTTAAATTATTAAAATCGGACATTCCATTCAAAAGATATAACGAATTTAAAAATGTCAATCGAAATAAAATAATGTTATAATTAAATATGATCATTTATATTTACCCTCTAGCAAGCCATGAAATTATTTCTTGAAAATATCGTGTTGGTAGTGACAAATAAAATACATCTGCCATTATGTGTATGTTCTGATAAATAAAACTCATCTGTCATTAATGTATTTATTAATTGACACTTAAAAATGTTTCAGAATAATTGAAACATACATGAGTAGGTAAACCCCACCAGTTTTGTATAATACAAAGGTATTTTTAATAATATAAAATATTATTAAAAATCTGGTGTGAAGAACACAAATGCAGGTTCACTATTAATATTTTCTGTGAACGTGTCCGAATATATCCTATCCCCAGAGACGTAGATACGTATTTCGCTTTTCCACAAGCTCATCGGTACGCCCCTGCTGGAGAAAGGATATTTCCAGACACATTCACAGAAAAGAACCACCCAGCCCTATCACCGTAATTATCCAGACCGAGCGCAGAAGTAAATTCGGCGCTACCTGTTGTCAGACAGCCGAAGTACCTCGCATACCGTCCACATAATTAATGTGAAGTAACGACGCCATTCCAAAGGTTAGCACAGCCAACTCTCTAGAAAACTGCATTTTGTTTGTGCCTTCACTCATACTACGGCTTAACCGCATGTGTAATGTATCAGAATAATTGAAACATACATGAGTAGGTAAACCCCACCAGTTTTGTATAATACAAAGGTATTTTTAATAATATAAAATATTATTAAAAATCTGGTGTGAAGAACACAAATGCAGGTTCACTATTAATATTTTCTGTGAACGTGTCCGAATATATCCTATCCCCAGAGACGTCTGGAAATATCCTTTCTCCAGCAGGGGCGTACCGATGAGCTTGTGGAAAAGCGAAATACGTATCTACGTCTCTGGGGATAGGATATATTCGGACATGTTCACAGAAAATATTAATAGTGAACCTGCATTTGTGTTCTTCACACCAGATTTTTAATAATATTTTATATTATTAAAAATACATTAAAAATGTTTACAATAAATCATAAAGTTTTCTGATCGAATCATACTTTAAGAATGGTGTAAAATTAGAAAATGGAGAATGGTCGTACTCCTTGCAGCCTTGTATAGAAGAATTTCGGGCAGAACTTCCAAATTTTCCAACAACATATGACAGTTTGCGGCAATTAATTCAAAAGTCAGTGGTTAAATTCCGTGAAACCGGGTCTGTGTCTCGAAAACCAGGTGCTGGTAGACCACTAAAGCGGACAGTTGAAAATATAGCAGATGTTGAGGGACGAATAAATCAATCACCTAAGAAATCGATTCGTAAGCTTTCACAACAAACACAACTGTCATATGGGACCTGCCAGAGAATCCTTAAAAAAGACTTACAAAAATTTCCATACAAATTTCATTGCGTGCAAGAGCTTTTACCAATCGATCATGTAACCAGAGTTGATTACTGTCAGTGGTTCTTAGGTACGATTAATAACGATGACGTTCTTGACAAATCCTTCTGGTCCGATGAAGCATGGTTTCATTTATCAGGATATATAAATAAACAAACAATGCGCATCTGGTCTAGTGAAAATCCACATGAAATTCTTGAAACACCCTTGCATTCACAAAAAATAGGCGTTTGGCTTGCTGTTTCTCGTAGACGGATTATTGGTCCAATATTCTTTAATAATACGATAAATGCAGAACGATATCGTAATAATTTATTGCTACCATTTGTAAACCAATTACATGATGATGAGCTCCGCGAGGGATATTTCCAGCAAGATAATGCAACAGCCCATAAGACAAGAGAAACGATGGAATTATTGCATGAATTCTTTGATAATCGAATAGTAGACTTTCCACCACGATCTCCGGATTTAACAATTATGGACTATTTAATTTATCCACATCTAAAAAATAGAGTATTTACGAATCGTCCACATACAATTGAAGAACTTACTAATGCTATCCGAAATGTCTGTGAGGAAATTACACCACATAATTTAAGGAATGCCTTCAATAATATGAGACGAAGAGTTGCGCTATGCATAGAAAATGAAGGAGCTCACTTTGAACATTTATTGTAGCTGTTTTTATTATTAAACTTTTTATTTTTTCAACTGAAACGTTTGTATGTAATTATTTGCCAAAATGACAAAACCTAATCTGTCATCAGTATAAAATAACCTATATCACACACACGCTGCAAAATAAGTTAACTTAAATTATGGTACCAACTTAAGTTTAAAAAAGAAAAATGTCATTGCCTTCTAGAGGGTAGAAATATATGATCATATGGTACAATGTAGTGGATATATAAGTAGCTAAATAAGCTAAATGAATACATTTAATTTTACCTCCCACCACCCTCTCCTATCAATAGGCTTTCGTAGTTCAAGTTGTTATACTGTATATAGAAATAATAGGTACATTTGATTGCATTGGTCAAACAGGGAAGATATATGTTCAGATTTTGAATTATTGAATTGAATGTTCATATTTTGATTTATGAAACATTAATATGTATTAATATACCAAGTCTTAATTGTACATTACTCCAAATTTAGAAAATATCATATTTATGAGAATATAGTGATTGCTTAAGCAAATATATATATAAATTTGAACTACATTATAAGGTTTTAAAAACTATTAGAGTTATTCAGAAAATGAATCATCAATTAAAAGCTTATGTTGTCAGATTTTAGTATAGTTAAATATGAAAATTAAATTAATCGTGCCAAAACTAACATATGTTCGGGAAAGCAACAGATGAAGTACATACGTTACGAAATATTACGAGTAGCTTTTGTGTACACTCATTAAACAAATCATGATATTATGAGGTCGTAATGTCTATAATTCTCTAATTCTCTATAATTACTCTAGGTGCTTGTAGTTTTCTAAGGAATTGTCTATATGCAAAGAAAATTAAATATTGTCAGGAGCCATTTGTTGATATATTGACAGAAGAAGAAGCATTAATATCACTGTTCTATAGCTACTTCTTTCTATAAAATGTAATATCAGATATCTATAGGCATGTAAATTACTCTAGGTGCTTGTAGTTTTCTAAGGAATTGTCTATATGCAAAGAAAATTAAATATTGTCAGGAGCCATTTGTTGATATATTGACAGAAGAAGAAGCATTAATATCACTGTTCTATAGCTACTTCTTTCTATAAAATGTAATATCAGATATCTATAGGCATGTAAATTACAATATAATATAAACTAATATAATAATTATTTAGTTATCTAATAATATTTATTACAAATATTTTAAACAATACTTGTTCCAGTGTTAATTTTTTTCAGAAAATAGTTATGAAATTTGTATTTCGGAAAATACAAAAATAAATCAATAAATAGGCAGGTTGGCCCCGTAGACAGTTTTAAAAAGTAATGACTTTTATTGTAGTTAATTTTCTTTTGTTTTCGCTTCAAATTTAGAAACTAAAATCTTGTAAGATTTATTATGGAAAAACTTATTGTTGACTAAAAACTAAAACTAGTGAATGATTTATTGCAGTTCTATGGTCTAATTAATAAGAATGGAAATCCAACTAGAGTATGTTCATACAAGAATGGAAAGACGTCAAGAAATGAGCTTGAATACGTGTTGTTAAATTTCGCGGAGGATGTTTTTGCGGTTGGTTTGTTGCAGCCGTGTATTTCTGACCACTCGGCTCACTTGTGACAACATTCGGAATTTGAAGAATGTCTTGGATGGAGACCCTTGGCACCCGATCGATTGTTCTGATGTTGATGAGATAATTAAGGACTTTCTGGGATACTTTCTATATTACTTTGAATTGGTTTGTCCCAGAAATAA
The DNA here is from genome assembly GCA_935421215.2 of Melolontha melolontha. Classification (NCBI taxonomy): domain Eukaryota; kingdom Metazoa; phylum Arthropoda; class Insecta; order Coleoptera; family Scarabaeidae; genus Melolontha; species Melolontha melolontha. The sequence goes on along the minus strand of OW285236.1, from coordinate 158,970,899 downwards.
AGGTGCAGGCGAGATAGTTGTAAGCCAGTTTAATGAATCGATAATCAAATAAGAGACTCCAGTAGACATCTTCGAGCTGTTAACGAGGTGTTCGCCGGAGTAATGAAGCTGAACAGAAAATGTAGGATTATTATAGGGAAGCGAAGAGAAGCCATAGGAGACTGATCAGCCCACGCAAAAATTAATAATTTTCACAAAAGATTATGCATAGCGCTAATCCGAGTAAATGCGTGTGGAACATAGTTAAGTCGGAAAGGAATAGTCAAAAAATATCAGGACATATAATTTTGCATATTGTGGATGGGGAAATGACGGACGGCTTGGAGGTTGCGAACGCTTTCTTCTACGAAGACATCAAGTCACGTTGACCAGGAGTTCGGTAACATGTACCACATCTAGACTTCAGCTGCGGATTATGATTTGAATCCGGTGAGCAGTGCCGACATCGAAGTTATCCTTCACCGCCTGGAAAACAAGAGATCTGTGGACTGGATGGCGTAGCGGTGACTGTAAGTGAAGTGATTAGCGCTTCAATCTCTTGCTTGATAAATGCGTCTATGGAGGAATGTATATTTCCGAGAGCTTTAAAGACTTCACGTATAGTGCCTGTTCATAAGAGTGGGAGTGTGAACCACATTGGTAACTATCGACCAAGAGCTGTGGTTAGAGCTTTTCCAAAGATGTATGAAAGAGTTCTATTTGATCAAATATCCCAGTACCTAGATAATAAGAAGCAATCAGCATGCATTTCGACAACAGAGATCGACAGAGGAATTTTTAGAATATATACGAAGGAATGTAGGCCAAAAGAAGTTTGTGGCGGGTTTGTATTTTGACTTTACTGCGGCGTTCGATTCTATTTACAGTTGCTATATGCAACTGGCATAAGGGAAACTGCATTAGATGTGATAATATCATTTTTGAGTCAAAGATATATAAGGGTCAGGGTATATGATGTAGGTCTTGACGTGGCTCAGGGTTCTCCATTAGGGTTCTTGTGTTGTGAGTGAACTAAAGACGTGATGTTCAAGGACTAGATAAATCTTAAACGAAACTAAAACTATGAGAATGAATTTCTACAATTCACCTAGACAAATGACACTAAAATCTAGGAATGAGGAATCTACAAGGTTTTTGGGAATATTTATAGATCATGCTTATGACTGGTCTGTGGCTGTGTCTGTGTACCTGGGGGGTCTGGGTACCTGGGTATGATCGGAAAGTGCTACATGTCGTATTGACGCTGAAGAGTTGCCTTTTTACTTCAAGTTTGTTGCGAGTATATTATGGAATGGTCTATCTTCATTTATCACACAAATAATTGTGTGGGGAAGAGCCAAAAATATAAATAGACTTTCTATAGCATAAAAGAGTGTAATACGATTGATTTTTAATCTGGGGTGTCGGAACACATGCAAGCCTATGTTTAGACAGCACGAAATTAAGACTCTTGCTTGCGTTTATATATATATATATATATATATATATATATATATATATATATATATATTGAAGCGATACTGACGTCTAACAGCACCTACGTTGGGCTGCCAAATGAAGAGATACTAACGCTCTACGTTGAATGATGATGAATGATATGTAATGTTGTAAATGTTGAATTTTCAAATAATGGGCGCCAGTGATTAAATTAATCACAAATATACTTACGTCCTCTGTGTATATACAAATGCACTAGCAGCAGTCGGAAAGCATGATATAAAATAGAATAGATAATAAAATTCCTCAGGTTTAAAAGTCGGTCTGCGAATTATCTCCCAAATTGTAGTTAGGTGTCTATATAATATGTTTAACTCAACAACTAAATGCTAACAAATAAAACAGTTTGAAGTAATAAAAATAAAATACATTGCAACAAAAATTAGAGAACTGTAACAATGATCGTGACATAGACATGTGTCTATAAATAGAATTATGATCTAAACATGTGTAAATACAATATTGCTAAACATAGTGTTGGTGAACAAAGAAAACTAAGTTAAAGAATATTTTGGATTATTTATGTTAATATGGTAAGTACTACGGTGTTATGGATGTTAAATTATGCTTGTATATATTCAGCTAGGGTAAACGATGCATAGATAATAAATACCGAAGTTTTTATTAAAGTTTATATAGGTTATTGTGACTTGTTTATTGATATGTAAATTTTATAGGCAATGAAATTATGAATGGATCATTCATGAACCTGTGTTCCAAGATTTTTCGTGTTGGCTCCAGCTGGAAGTGTTGTAGTCGAGCGGCGGCAAGTACGGCGTTCGTATTCTTGATATGGGTTTGGCGTCGTTAGATCGTCCAAGGGGCCCACGCGTTGCAGTTTGGATACTTGTAATGATGCTTTCGTCAATATACGGCGTATCTTCGATGATGAGAAGCTGGTTTTTACTTAAAAATGTTGGCTAATTTTCTGCGTTTCAAATATAGATAATTTCGATGAGATCTGTTGAGTTTGATATGGTAATTTAATTTTTAACTATGATAATTACACAAACGCGGCCATATATTGTAAAATTCTTTTTCGGCGTCCCTTCGTTAATTTATTTCTCTCATGGCCTATTTTTATATTGGCAAATAGCCTCGAAACTTTATTATCATAACGTCGTTGGTGTTTTGAATTAAATTGATATTACATTTCTAATCAGATTATAAAATTTTTTTAATAATTTTCACATACACTTTGTTTACTTTTAAATGTAGGTTATGTCATTATTATGTGTTCTAAGTTGCATTCTTGCGTGTTTAGATTAAATTTAAAAAGAGGGCGTGTCTAATCAGTATCAATACAATATTTCAATGTGGATAAATTAGATACCGGTAGCATCGCGCGAATTATTTGAATTTAAGAAATATGAAATAGAAATATAAAATAAGTTATAAAAAATAAAAATAAGTTAATTTGAATTACTGTTCTCGTTGTATTAATTTATAAACATGTTGATACTAATTTTACAATCTTAATTTGCCAATTTCACTCTTTTTGTAAATTGTAATATGCATTGTTTATCTGTTCTTTCTCATTTCAGATGCCGATATATGAGTGCAATATGAACTATATATATATATATATATATATATATATATATATATCTATATATATCTATATATATATATATATATATATATAGTAAATTCAATCAGTTGGCGATTTAAGGTCTGGCTTTACTTTAAAGTATATAAAATATAAATGACAGTATACAAATTTTGAATTTTGAATTTTGAATTTGTATACTGTCATTTATATTTTATATCCTTGATAAAGGCATCATTGCCGAAACATGTAGGGTTGTTTTAAATATATATATATACCTTAAAGTAAAGCCAGACCTTAAATCGCCAACTGATTGAATTTACCATATCACACCTAGGTCACGAAATAATTATATTTATATATAATTTATATATATATATATATATATATATATATATATATATATATATATATTTTATATATATATTATATAAATTTCCGAGTTCCTCAACATAGAACAGCATCCTATGAAAGGTCACCTTACTATGCTTGTGTGTCAATATATAATCGATTGCCAGGAAATGTTAGGGCCAGCACAACTAGATATAGCTTTAAGTGCAGTCTGAGACGCTACCTTGTTAATGAGACTTATATCAGTATTTGATCGATGGGTCAATAAAATTATTATTATTCTAGTGGAAGTTTTATTTTGATTTAAAGAACATACAGTAAAAAGTTTAATGCCCGCGGAGATGCCTATGCGCGTGCTTTTATAAACAATATTAATACCAATTTATTTTAACTTCAAGAATTATAGTGAAAACATGTCAATAAGTCTAAAAAAAAAATGTGGCAACCATCTTTTTGTTTGAGCTAGCTTATTTTCAAAGATTCACACTATCAAATGTAGGTGTAGGTTACCGCGGTCGTTCTCTAGATGTAGATCTCGGTTTATGTTAGGCGTAATTGCCAAAGTTTCGTTCACTGTTTCAAGGGACATCTTCAGGGCTATACGTAGATATTCGTCCTTTCGCAGTAGCTTGGAGAATGCTAAGACAGAGACCGGCACAACTTATATAGAGGGGACCGGGTCAGGTGGTATTTCGTATAGAGTTCAGTAGAGTTTGCCACGTTGGATGTAACGTCTAGCCATTGTCTCTATTGAGATTGCGAGGATGTGTGTAAATTTCAATAGATTCACGGATTTTCCTAGGGAAATAATGCGTTTCACGGGACAGAAGCTTGACATTTTTGAATAGAATTTGATGACCGGAGTTGAGTTTGTGTTCTGCCAGCGCTGACCTGGATATATTTAACAGTCTAGTACAACATTCGTGTTCGGACACATGCACACTGACTGGCCGCTTAGTTTTGCCAATGTACATACTGCCACACAAACACGGAATGCGATACACTCCTTGTGCTTGGAGCGGGGATATTTTGTCTTTAACCGACGGTAAGAGGTCCGAAACTTCAAAATGGGGTCTGAAGACGGTTTTGATTTTATTTCTATGTAGAACCTTCCCTATGTGATCGGCTTCAGATATTCTTAGACGTGCCAAACCTCCTATACCGAACGTACAAAAATCTGAAACATCTGCTCTGAAAATTCTCAAAACGAACCCCAACAATGTAATATTAATTGCGGACAAAGGGGACGCAACGGTTATACTCGACAACAATGTCTATCAGGAGAAAATAGACACCCTACTCCAAGGCGATACTTATCGCCTCTTGAAGCGGGACCCTACGATCCGTATAGAACGTTCTGTAACAGATCTCATCAAACGATCATCTATCTCCGAAGACATACAAAAATCTCTTATCCCAAGACATTCCAAGCCGCCGAGATTATATCGATTACCTAATATTCACAAACCCAACGTGCCTATTTGCCTCATTATCAGTGCTATCGACAGCCTCACCTTCAAATTAGCCAAATATTTATCTAACACTCTCAAAAAATACTCAGTCGATATTAGCTGCGATTAAAAATTATCAACATTTTGTAATTCGTTTACAGGATTTTTCTTTAGACACTAGTGATTTACTAGTCAGTTTTGACGTTGAATCGCTTTTCACGAAGGTGCCGATCCCGGACACAGTGTCAATCATCTCCGGTATTATAGCCGCACACGGCAAACCGTATGATATATCCAAACTCGTAAATGTGTGCCTTACTTCCCACGTACCTCCAATTCCGAAACAAGTTCTATGAACAAGTGTCGGGAGCCGCTATGGGTTCTCCCTTATTCCCGGTTGTTGCTAATATTTTTATGGAAGCGTTTGAACAACAAGTCTTAGGCTCCTTTCACTGAAAACCTAAATGTTGGTTTAAATATGTAGACGATACGTTCGTCATCTGGCAGCATGGGCGGCAGTCCTTAGATGAGTTCTTACTTTTCCTAAACTTCCAGCACCGTGACTTTCGCTTTACCATGGAGGTGGCATCAGACGGAAGTCTCCTGCTTTTAGGTGTCTTAGTAGCCCGTAATACCAATGGCAAACTGGGCTACACGGCTTACAGGAAACCGACTTATACGGACCGATATCTGAACGGGTATTCCCATCATCACACGCCACACAAACAAGTGGTCATCAATACTCTTATACTTAAGCATGTTTCTAACACTCTACTCCAGAATAATTATAACGCCTACGACATACACCGTACTATAGTTAGACATCGTAACTCCAAACCTCGGAGTGAACCCGATCAGCACCGCCTTCTTACCGTATATTCAAGGTATCACCGATCATATATGACAGGTTCTACATTGGAATAAAATCAGACCCCAGTCTAAAGTTTCGGACCTCTTGCTGTCGGTTAAAGACTAAATATCTCCGCTCCAAGCACAAGGAGGAAACTAAGCGGTCAGCCGGTGTGCGTGTGTCCGAACATGAACGTTGTACTAGACTGTTAAATATTATCAGTTCAGCGCTGGCAGAACACAAACTCAACTCCGGTCATCAAATTCTATTCAAAGATACCAAGCTTCTGCCCCGTGAAACGCATTATTTCCCTAGGAAAATTCGTGAATCTATTGAAATTTATAAACATCCCCGCAATCTCAATAGAGACGATGGCTATACATTACATCCAACGTGGCAAACTCTATTGAGCTCTACTACGAAATACCACGCCCATACGACGCATGTGATTGGCTCATTTTCCCCAGCCTATAGCAGGCCACCGTCTGACCCGGTCCCTCCCATATAAGTTGTACTGGTCTCTGCCTTAGCATTCTTCAAGCTACTGCGAAACGACTAACATCTACGTACAGCCCTGAAGATGTCCCTTGAAACAGTGGGCGAAACGTTGGCAATTACGCCTAACTTGACGCGGTTCCAATCCGGAAACCGAGATCTATATTCACACTATCATTTATTACATTTTCACTGTTGATCACACACTCTTTTCAGACAGTCTCCTTTTTAAATTGGAGTAGGGGAATCCGAGAGGAATAATACTTACATGTTTTCAAATGTTTATGACTGTATTAATTAACTTCACACTAATTTTCAGGGTTGTATGACATCCTTACAGTTATCATCTTTTACTACGTCTCCAACAAGAGTAATAGTCTTTTCGGTAACAGCCGTTTTTGGTATATGAACTCGAAACGTGTCATCTAAGGAAAGTCAGATACGCTCATATTCATTCTACCACGACTTTACGGTACCTAAGCAACATGACTTGTCACCAAATAACCGATTAATTTCCTCAAAGCATTCCTGTGGCTTAAGCCACATTTGAAATGGTAAAAAGTGACAACTCGATAATGCTTTCCGTTCAATTCCATGATTTATTGCTCAAATGATTACGTTAAGTCTTTCTAGTTTAAAAATACTCAAACATATTTTTGAACTGACTCTGTAATTGAAGTTGTACATAACTAGGCTAAATATTAAACAAAATTTAGAGCAAAATTTCAAGGCAAATAATATGTTGCAGAGACTATGGTGACATATTGCAGTGAATTTTTCCCCGAAGAGAAAATTAAAAGAAACTATAAAAGACTATATATTTATGTGTATTTTATTCCAGAAAAATATTTGAAAATATTTTATATTTTATGTAAATTTTATTATAATATCTAATTTTGTCCACGACTGTATATTGTTCGAGACAGGTTGATGTTTGCAGTTCCCGCCACTTTGGAAGTGATAGCTGTTGTTACTCTTTTGATTTTTATGTTAGATATGCTGATATTTTTCATTTCCGGAGGGAAGAAGGAGAGAGATTTACCAGCTATCAAAGAGATAGGTCCAAGTTCTTATTGCTGAATAGAAACTTCTTTTTAATTCAGATATTTTAAATTAAATTCGGTTTGCGTTGTTAGCTTAGTGATATTTGTTGTGTTAAAATTAATTTGCGATTATTACGAGTCTGTAAACTTGTAATTTTGATTTATGGGACCTATCTGAAATCTCTAAATTTTTTGGTGAAGTGACGTATACATTAATTAATGTATGTATATTTTTGCAATTATATTTATGTATTTAGAAATAATTTAGTAAGATAGTTGAGCTCAATAAAGTCAATAATTTTTAGTTTATAAAATATTTTGTAATCAGAGGAATATTAAGGAAAATTTTCAGATTTCTTTTGAAGTTTTTTTATGAGTAAAATATTCTAGAAGGTCAGGTATAGGTGGGAAAAATCTTATTTGTATCATGTTCAATGTGCGCATGAATTAAAATTTTGTTGCGTGCGCTTACAGATAGTTTTGCTGTTTGACGTTTAAAATTGGGATAACTTAATTTGATAAGTCTGATAGTTTTTCTAAATATTTATTTAATAATTTGTTCGGGGTTCATTAGTGAGGTTTTTCATCTTGAATCAGTCATATTTATCCAAGTTTTCCTCACAATTGAGGCACATTAGGTGTTTCAACACTACCTTATACTTGATAAGGTAGAATTTCTTTTTTTTTTTTTTTAAAAGTACATGTTTGTGGTGTTAATGCTAGTTTTATTTCTTTTCTAATACCTTTTGTTTTACTACCGACCCTGTGAGGGTAACCTTGAAGATACAAGAGCTCCTAGAAGGCGAACCCGACTTGAGATAGACCGGTCAAGCTGCTGTGTATTGTGAGCAAATTAAAATAAGCAATCAACATCACAATTCATTGCACATTTATGGCGCCCAACGTGGGGCGTGGTATTAGAAAAGAAATAAAACTAGCATTAACACCACAAACATGTACTTTCCAAAAAAAGAAAAGAAATTCTACCTTATCAAGTATAAGGTAGTGTTGAAACACCTAATGTGCCTCAATTGTGAGGAAAACTTGGATAAATATGACTGATTCAAGATGAAAAACCTCACTAATGAACCCCGAACCAATTATTAAATAAATATTTAGAAAAACTGTCAGACTTAACGTCAAACAGCAAAACTATCTGTAAGCGCACGCAACAAAATTTTAATTCATGCGCACATTGAACATGATACAAATAAGATTTTTCCCACCTATACCTGACCTTCTAGAATATTTTACTCATAAAAAAAAACTTCAAAAGGAATCTGAAAATTTTCCTTAATATTCCTCTGATTACAAAATATTTTATAAACTAAAAATTATTGACTTTATTGAGCTCAACTATCTTACTAAATTATTTCTAAATACATAAATATAATTGCAGAAATATACATACATTAATTAATGTATACGTCACTTCACCAAAAAATTTAGAGATTTCATATAGGTCCCATAAATCAAAATTACAAGTTTACAGACTCGTAATAATCGCAAATTAATTTTAACACAACAAATATCACTAAGCTAACAACGCAAACCGAATTTAATTTAAAATATCTGAATAAAAAAGAAGTTTCTATACAGCGATAAGAACTTGGACCTATCTCTTTGATAGCTGGTAAATCTCTGTCCTTCTTCCTTCCGGAAATGAAAAATATCAGCATATCTAACATAAAAATCAAAAGAGTAACAACAGCTATCACTTCCAAAGTGGCGGGAACTGCAAACATCAAACTGTCTCGAACAATATACAGTCGTGGACAAAATTACATATTATAATAAAATTTACATAAAATATAAAATATTTTCAAATATTTTTCTGGAATAAAATACACATAAATATATAGTCTTTTATAGTTTCTTTTAATTTTCTCTTCGGGGAAAAATTCACTGCAATATGTATAAATTAATTTAAATATTATCATATAAATTTATAATATTTATATATATATAATTATATATATATATATATATATATATATAATATATATTTATATATATATATATATATATTTATCTTAAAATAGATTTCTAGTAACTTTATTTTCCTTAATAATTACATGCTTTTCCATCTTCTAAACTGGTTTAGATTCTACCTCGTACACAAACTTAATATATAGAATATCAAAAGCTATTTGATATTCTATATATGAAGAAAGTTTTCATGACAAATAAGTGCCAGTAGACCTCAAATGACCTGAAATTCATTTTAAGTATTCAGTAACTGATAAAAATGTACATCTGGTATAGCAGAAACGTTTTAGTCGTCTTAACATTACAACATTTATATCTCTAAATGTGCGGGTCTGTGTATAAGGATAAATGTATATATGTATATTTTGTGTGTGTGATGTGATGTCTTCCTTATTGAGAGTTCCAAAGTTTAAATGTATAACGCAAATTAATATTTGTATAAAAATAAACTAACACGAGCGGCTTGTTTATAGTTCTATTATTATTGTATTGATTAGTTTGTTTAGTTTATGTAAATATTATAAAATGTTTTTTAATCATTAAATTAAAACTAGCACATTTACTCTTTGTTTTATCATAAAAGCAACACACTGCTTTTTATTTAAATATCTGATAATATATGCATATTTTATTAAAAGATATTATATACCTACCTTTCTTGAACAATCGTGTAATTCTTACTATATATTCCGTTTGAATAAATATCTTTCTTCTTCTAGGTTAGAATTGAAAGACTATTAAAAAGTATCTTTTGTAAAAGCACGGTGCAATTTGATAATTATTGTAATCTAACATTTAATGTTCAGCCTTTTGTGAAGTTAGCATCGGACAAAATTCTTTTCTTCTATTCGAAAATTTTGATATAACATATTATAGCCAATTCTTCAAGTTATCATCAATTAGAACTATCCAATAGGTACACATATTTTGCATATATCTAGCTCCTCAGTGCTTGACTCAAGCTTCGATGTGGTACTTTATCTATCTCAAGTCTCCATTATATTAGTACTTTTATGAACTAGAAAAGGAAACCGTGATGTAATTTGTCAGCTTAGCTTATTACTAATTAGTTAGTTCAATTTTATCGTTTGCTGTTTCGAATATCATGTTGAATAGACCTGAGTGATTATGGTCTTCATATATTTTCTCGTTAAGTATTAAGATTTAGTAATCGGCGCACATCTTTTACAATCCAATACGCTAATGTTTGGTAGATAAGCACTGGTACATTTTTCTATGATCATTCGACTTGGTTAAAAAATCATTTGTTCTTTTTATATTGTTTTTTTTATTTATATTTATCGTTTCGGTCGCTCAACTATAATTCTACCATCTGGAGAATACCGATTACTTTTTATTTCAGACGACAGAACATTTTTCTATCAATCTACGACTCAATGCGTCTGAGCCTTCGATTTATTTTTGATACCAAAGGCAGCTAGGAATCTAGTTAATCGTCCATTCCTAATTATTCTTACAGATATTTTTGAGGTTTTAGTGTCAAACTGATCACGATTAATTTCAACTATCGCAGTGCAAGGATTTCGCTTTGTAACTATTCTGATGCAATTATCAATATTTGTTATAATTCTTAATTGTATTGTATGTCATCTTTCTTGAAACGTGTAAAGTGATAAGACTTGCACTTTGAGAGATTTTGACCTTAAAATATATGTTTATTATAAATTTAGGTATATATTACATGATTTATTTTTCACCACTTCAGTACTCTCATTTTATAAAACACTATAGATATCAATCGGATATATTGTACTATACCGCATAACACTTAAAAAACAACTGAATCATTTTTATTTTCTTTTGTTTTCGTATATACGCTGCGAATGTAGTGTAGGTGCAAGTCTAAGAAAACATTTATTGCTACTTTTCAAGGAAATAAATGTCTTGGAAATGTATCGGAAAACAATGCAATCAATGACATTTATTATTTAAAATTTCCTAGAAGAAACAAATATAAATTATTTTTTCCAGCTATGGCAGGGAGAGGGGTTGCCAATTATATGCTCGCCGCTGTATGAATTTGGGTGTATATTTTCAAAATTTTAAGTTTCTGTAGAAGATGACTAAAAGTGATTTTATTAAATTGAAATAATTGATTACACTGGTCAGCAAATTTATATAAAAGTTATATTTTACTTTCGAAAGTATGTACAATTTCCCTTTCTTTTATAATTCTAGCAATAGTGATAACAACAAATTAATTCTGGCACGTTAGGCTTTGAAAAAAAAATATCGAAAAGTAAATGAAATAATATTAATTAGGTATGTTCATTATATGGAGATGTATGGCATCGTTCTGTTTAAAATGTTTTTCTTTTTACATTTCTTTTATACTGTTCTTCGGCACTTTCTGATATAAATTTCCAACAATAATCAGCAAACATTTCACTGTTCAACTTGCCCTGATAATGTTTTCGAATAACAGATATGTCTTGATGAAACCTTTCGCCGTCTTCATCACTCACATCGCCGAGAGTGATGCGAGTGCAAAAAATGTATTTTATTGCTCATGTTGCAGCCCGATTTATGGTAACTTCTAAGAAGTTCATTAACAAGTGTTATAAAATTGTCAGATTTCCTGTTTCCTAGAAAATTGTAGGTCGCATTTTTAAAAACACTTCAAGTAGCACGCTCCAAGTCATTTAAGATTTCTTCAAATTTTTATCTTGTTGTAGACGTTTAATTTGGGGTCCTGCAAAAATTCTCTCTTTAAGTTTTGCATCTGAGAGTTTGGGAAATTTCTGTTTAAGGTATTGGAATCTATGAGCATCTTTATCCGTTGCTTTCACGAAATTTTTCATCAAACCTAATTTTATGTGTAATAGCTGTAGAAGTATTTTATCAGGTTCGACTAGTGACCTATAAAGTACGTTCTTTTGTCCAGCAATATACTGGTCTTACTAGCCAGTTTTTAACAATTTAGTGGGAACTTCTTGATCGATGGTATCATTTACAAAGAAAACAGCAATTCTTTGTATGCCCTAGTTCTAAACCAAGTAGAATTGCTACAACTTTAAGGTCTGCGGTGGTATAACATTCGTACATTTTGTAATTAATTCTGTCTAGAAGAAAAGTAATATTTTCATACATTTCTTTTAAGTGAATTGCTTGGCCAACGAGGATGGATGGATAAACATTTCCAATGTGAAGATGGACAGTTTTCAATCTCAATTTCGAAGCATTTATGAAAAAAACGCCATTCTTCGGGATGGTATTGCTGACCTAATGCCAAACATCAAATCGTCCACACTGTTACAGTATGAAAGACCCTCGTCGGTTGAAAAATACTGTGATAGTTCTATCGGACGATTACGATAAACAGAAATATGTGTGCCTCGAGCTAATAGTCCATACTTGGAGTCTAGATTCTAGTATTTCCGCTTTAGTTTTTGACAAATTCAGGTCCCGAAAAATATTATTTAATTCTAACTAATTTATTAGGTATGATCTGTCCTCTTCAGATGGCAAATATTCATCATCGCTGGTCGATAACTTGACACCTGCTTCTCCTGGTTCTCTAATATCATATTCTACACTCGAAACACATTCGGGTACTGGCAAGACTTTCGAATGAGGTACTGGACGAGTAGCAGAGGGCAGACTAGCATAACTAATATTTTTTATTTATTTATTTATTTATTTATTTATTTATTTATTTATTTATTTATTTATTTATTTATTTATTTATTTATTTATTTATTTATTTATTTATTTATTTATTTATTTATTTGTTTATTTATTTATTTATTTATGTATTTATGTATTTATTTATATATTTATGTATTTATTTATTTATTTATTTATTTATTTATTTATATATTTATTTATTTATTTATTTATTTTTTTATTTATTTATTTATTTATTTATTTATTTATTTATTTATTTATTTATTTATTTATTAATAAACGGGGTGAGCCCCAATAATTTACACTCTTATATAATTTTTTTAACGTTTATCATTAAACATAATTCATTATTTCCTAGTCATATACAATTAATAGTATTATTTAATATCTTGAATGCCAGTATTAAATCAGCTCTGTATCTTGCGGACTCAAGTGTCGCAATCTTTAACTTTTGCCTTATTTTACCATAATCATGATCTATATATTGCATTGGTTGTCCAATTCTTTTTGCCGCAAACATTAAAAATATATATTATTCAAAGACTCAACTTTTTTACGAATCCAAGTTCTGAAGGGTTCCAAATGGGTGATGCATACATTAATACTGAATATATATAGGAAAAATATATTGTTCTAGATGTTTCAATTTTTATAAATTTACAAGAAAATATTTTAACAAAATATAACTTTTTCTTTACTTTTAATTCTAGATAATCAATGTGCGGCTTAAATGAAAGTTTAGAGTCAAAAATAATTCCCAAATCTCTCAAATACGCTCAACATTCTGCAAGGCATCTTGATTAATAAATAAATTATTATGTAAACAGGCAGAACCAAATCTGGCTGAAAAACGTTTTTTTGTGTTGCATTCAATCTCATTATAGGAACACCATTCAACGAATGAGTCTACATCAGATTGTAATAAAACCGAGTCATTATTATTCTCAACAGCTTTGAAAATCTCCGCAAAAAATAACATTTGACTATACTTAATATATAACTGAGCATCATTTAGAAATACAACAAAAAGCAAGGGAGCAAGATGCGTACCCTGGCCTACTCCTGAGACCACATCTATGATTTCAGAAATAAAAGAACCAACCTTAACAAATTGTTTTCTCTCATTGAGAAATGACTCAAACCACAACAGCAAAGGACCAGTTATTCTATCTGCATGGAGTTTCATAACAAGAAGACCAACATTTACTCTGTCAATTGCTCTAACTAGATCAGTATATATAGATTCTACTATAACATCTTCATTTAATTTGTTGATTATGTACTCTTTGTAAACAGCTAAATTTGTTAAAGTTGACCTATCTTCAATAAATCCAGTGTAATAAATTTCTTTAAAAAACAAACTAGTTTTCTCATTAACAATGTAATCAAGCATTCTTAAAAAAAATTGTTTCATAGTTATTGGTCTTTAATTATTAACATTAGTAATATCTCCACCCTTATGTAATGGAGTGATAAATGAAATCTTCCATGCATTAGGAACAACCCCTATCTTGAATGAATAGTTAAATGCATCTAGCAGCCACTTCTTTATTGCTTCTTTACATCCTATAATAATAATAGGATGAATGCCCAGGACAATTATGTGGATCTAAATTCAAAATACATGCTTCGATGTCACTCTCAGTTAACAATATTTGCCCAAATGATTCATTCACTTCACCTAAAACTTCATTTGCATTTAAATCTAGCTTTTTACATACATCACCAAATTTACTAGCGAATAAATTAACTATTTCATGGCCATCTTTAGCACCTTGTCCATCAAGATGCACACACTCAGGAATAGAATTACTACAATTAATAGAATTCACATATTTATAAAATTTCTTCGAATCGAACTTAATAGACTTCTCAGTAGCCGTCAAGTATGCCCTCTCATCTCTATATAACAGAGTTTTACATAATGCTCTTTTTTTCTTAAACTTATCATAATAGAAACCTGAATTTAAATATTTATAGATCTTATGATACCTCTTTTTATTATATACCGATAGGTCCAACTCGCAACGGGCCATAGGCAACAATATACGTATGGCACGTAATGCGATGTGGCAACGTGTGTACGATGCATATATTGAGTGACTTTCTTAAAATTTAAATTTATTTTGCAGAATTATTGATTTTTTTACTTTTATCTTTTAGAAAACGTTATTGTTTTTATTACTTAAAATTACTTTATATGAAAAATAGTATACCATAAAAGTGTAAACAAAGACAGTATACATTGAAACGAATATTCATTCAATTGTATTGTCATGAAATTGAATTTGTCAATCGTTGTTAAATTTGTTAGATTGAATAGATATTTATATTTATCGGAAAATACTAATACTTAAAGCAAACAAATAAGGTGTAGTGTTTTGTTATAGGAATGTATAATATCCATTTCTTCCTGCATATTAATTATGCAGCTGATGCTTTCGTAATATGCTCATATTTGTATTATTTCAACTTATACTTCGGTCGATACATACCGACTTCCTTCAAACCAGGAGGAAGCTACAGTTGTAATTAAACTATACTTCCTTTTTTTTATTACCTACGGATATTCACAATTCCAAAATACGTTACAATGTTGCTTATTTTAGATTGTAATTAGCTGAATGCTCTCGCAAAACTGATCTCTGCATTTTTAAAAATGCCAGAATAAAATTAACCCCTGCCCTTATTATAATTTTACAAAGGAACAGACACGTACTTCAATTTCTACGAAAAACTAAGCCTACAGTTCATGTATAATACAGTGATAATGAAGACTGGAGCGTTTGTCGACCTACGAAGTTGTACTTTACTTGTTTATTGTTAATAAAAGGCTGATGGAAATATTACGTGAGATTTTGGTATTTGTATTATAATAACATCACGATAATAGTAGAAATACAAATATGAGCATATTACGAAAGCATCAGCTGCATAATCAATATGCAGGAAGAAATGGATATTATACATTCCTATAACAAAACACTACACCTTATTTGTTTGCTTTAAGTATTAGTATTTTCGGATAAATATAAATATCTATTCATTCTAACAAATTTAACAACGATTGACAAATTCAATTTCATGACAATACAATTGAATGAATATTCGTTTCAATGTATACTGTCTTTGTTTACACTTTTATGGTATACTATTTTTCATATAAAGTAATTTTAAGTAATAAAAAAACAATAACGTTTTCTAAAAGATAAAAGTAAAAAAATCAATAATTCTGCAAAATAAATTTTAATTTTAAGAAAGTCACTCAATATAGGCATCGTACACACGTTGCCACATCGCATTACGTTCCATACGTATATTGTTGCCTATGGCCCGTTGCGAGTTGGACCTATCGGTATAGACGATTTTAAGACATTTGAAAACCACACCGGAAATTTTCTTGATGAATTTCTAATGCTTGGTATGCACTACTCAATAATCTAAAATAATTTTAGTTCGATATCATTAATATATTCATTAAATTCACTTGCTTCATTACTTTGATAACTTAAGAATTTAATTTTAGCAAGTTCATTAGCAATTTTTTCAAAATTAGACCGCTTGAAATCTTATATAAATTCACTCGCTTAGAGTGATACCAAACAAGGAACCCCAATAGTAATTAAATGAGGACAATCACTCTTAACTAAATAATCATCACTAGCCTCCACTTCAACATCATTTAAATTCGAAAAAACTAAGTCAAGAACATCTCCAGCAATGTTTTGCGTAAAATTATACTGAAAAACTTCGTATGACCTGCACCACTCCGTCATAAGTCTCGCTGCTTCTCGAATCCTCACCACTCCATGATATCCATGAGCACTCGAATGATGTAGATTCTTGACCAAGTCTTATCCAGGAATGTTGAAATCACCAAGTAGGCAAAAGTTAGCAACATAATTATCAACCAATAATTCACCAATTAAAGACGGTACAGTATTCAAGAATCCTGCATAATGATCATTACAAAAATCAGGAGGTATATAAGAAACACCTATAACAACTGGATTACCAACAGTAAAAATCTTCACGAAGACTAGTTCTCATTCATTGTTACATAGTGGAATTATATTTTATTAATTGCAATAAGTGCTCCTTCACCATCTAACTTTGCACTAGTATCACTTGACCTGTCACATATTACAATATTATAATTATTTAATCCCAATTCTGCATCTTTGATGCTATCATTTAGACTAGTCTCAGTTAAAACAATCACATCAAACTCCTGAATACAGCAAATGATTGATCGCACAACATTAAGATGGCCTCTTATACTGCATACATTTTGGTAGAGTATCTTGATATTAGAGGGGCTCACAATTTCCTGTGTTGATTTGAATGAGTTTTCTCTACTAATAATAGTAGGAATGCCATTAATGTATTTCATAACTATATTGTCTTCACCTCTCTCCCTTCGTTGTTTAAGCTCGTTCAAAATCTTCTTCCAATTATCACGTTGACTATTGGTTAAATCACCAGTAATAATAATGAATTTATTAAACTTCTCCATAATGCTCTCTTATGGTGCAGAAACCAATGTAAATTATACCTACTAGGAAAACTACTTTTAAAGGACGATTTGTGCCACTTTTAAAATCCTTTCCAAGTCTTGTGAGTTTGATATCTGCAACCTCAAAGGAAGGTTCCTCGTTATGACAGCAAATTTTTTAATACCTCAATGTCCTTTCTTGCTGCATCCTTGGAGTCCTCCAATTTGTAGATAATACAATTGCATTCCCTACTCTTTCTATTGTGTAATTCACTAATCACATCTTCAAATAAATGGATATTATTATCTTCTAGTTTTTGCACCCTTTCATCAATATCGCAGAGCTTCTCTTTGACTGAAATCAATGAATTATCAATCTTCGCTTCCAACAAATTTTTACATCAAGTAGCTTAAATAGCACCTTGAGTTCTCATCCAGATCATTGATTTCATCAGAGGACGTAGAATCACAGCAATTACTAAAACTGCCATCAGCATGCTTTTTTGTTCTTCTAGCACACCCAAGATGATAAAGTGAGCCACAATCACTACACTTAACAGCATTACTTTTATCGAGCGATTGGCACCTTTCTTAGGGCACATTCCACATTTCGCAGGCATTATGATTTTTTTCCCCCACGAAAAGCAAAAGTAGCAACTAGTTGAATGGTCCGTTTGTTTTCGCCAAATCATAAGTCTTGCAGATGACATAGCGCTTGTTACGTATAGAAAATCACTCGGCGTTGTGCTGGTGAAATCTTATTCTTTTTACTCTTATTCTAGGCTCTTCAAGTCATCGTGATCCGCTTATTTTTCAATTGTTTCAAATAACTCTATTTTATATTTTTAGTTTATTAATTATCATGTCGTTTAAGATTTTCAAAAGTTAAATAATTCCTAATTCTAATTACGGGTGCGATTATTTTGACCGACCCTATATTCTCTGTTATATAATTCTGGTTCCGATATGGTTGGAGTTGCTATATCTGACGCAGTACACTTCTTTAAACATTCTTTTTGCCGCGTTAATCATTCTGACAGTGTTTTCCGATTTCCTCGAGTCATGTATCTCCGTTACTTTATTTTGTTTTGTGGGAATTCGCTTTTTGAATTGTAAGATCGTCTTGTCGCAGTGTCTTTAATTTTGGAACTACTGTTTCAGTTTATTAATTATTAACGCTTTCGTTAGAGCGCCCTCTGTTCGGAATTTTGTTTTCCTTCAGTTACAGAATTCTACTTTGAATGTATAATTACCTTGATTCTGATATTTACCGTTTCCTAAAATTTAATTATTTACAATGTGGGCTCGTTTGAACTCTTTAGGCGTACTTTAATTGTTGGGAGATTTTGAGCTTCGTTTTCTTTCATTTATATTTCCGAATTTTCTGATGACGTATGTCGGCCATTGTGTGGAACACGCGGGTTTCTGCCATTACTTCTTCCCAAGTCATCGCCACGATAACGTGTCTTTTTTTAATTCGAAGAAGCTTGTTAGGCGGTAAGAGATATTTTTAATATATTGAGTATTACTTATTTCGAATTTTTCTTCTTAGGATTTTATCGGGTTATCCGATTAATTGTGGTATAATTCTGGAATTAATTTATATCCTGTCGGAATGGCGTGATTGTCCATTTTGAACTCGTTTCGTTAAGGGAAAAAAATACCACGTGGTGACCGAAGGCCATCTAGGACCAAGTTTCCTGCATGGTGGTTAAAACCCTTACATTTCGATTGTTTGACGAATTTTCCAGGAAGACAGACTCCGGGGAAAACGTTTCATCATAGTCTTGGAGCCAGCTAAGTGTGCTTTAGAATTTATTTTCGGTGTCTTAAGAGACATCTTTTGTCTGGAGACTAATTAAACTTAACTTTTCTTTTAAATCATCAATAGGGTGATAGTGTAATTTTGGATTTAATATTTTTATTTAACTACAGAGAGGGGCTTCTCCTTTCTCCATTTTCTTTTTTTGTTGTGATCCTTTCACTAGAATAATCAAATTAAGGGCTTCACCCCCTAAATTAATTTAGTTTGGTAATTTTTATTTAGATCAACCTCATTTACTTTTAACATCATGAATAGTTTATTAATCTTGCAACCATTTCATTGAGCAATTTTATAATCTTGAGGCTCGTACCTTGAGTGGAGCTTCTGTTTAATTAGAGAGCACGTCGAATTTTAAATCAGTGATTACTGTATATTTATGTAAACATTTTGTACAGGACCATAGTAAGAGAATTCTCACTTCCGTTCTCTCGAAGTATCTAATCTTTGTAATTTGACGTTTAGTTTTAATTTGTATTTTATTATAACCTGATATACAGGGGGTTGCGTTCACAATTAGAGTATCTGTGCTTGTTTTACTTTCGAGCACATTTGATTTGTTAGATTCATATAGCGTTATCTATGATAGATATTTGTTTTATATTACCTTATTTATACTGTAATTTTATATACCCGGTGTTCAAATATTTAGTGGACATTTGTAATTTTGATCACGTCACCTTAAATTCTTACAATTTTCTTTGACATTACATTTAGAGAGGCTTAACCTCGTACGTAAGTTAGTTTTAATTGGCTCAACCTTTTTTTGTATACTTTTGTTAGTTATATACTTAGCCATCTATTCCGAGTGAAGAAACGTTCACCTGTTGGACCATTTGTATTATTCCGTTATTGTTGATAACTCCCGGTTGTTTTCTATTGTGTTATTTGTTTTTGGTGTTAACCTGAAGAGTAGATTATTTTGTAACGCATAACTTGTTTTCCACGCTTTAAATCTTGTGTAATAAATAGTTTTGATACTGATATCATTGTTTTGTGTTTGATTACCTTTGGTCCCTGACAGGCGTGAGAGTTTATGTATTTTACTGTTGAGTGGCCGAACACCCCTTGTGTTACGCCCTTCAGGCCGTGGGTGTTCTACGTTGGCCAAAGTCTTGCCAGGCAAACGTAGTGGTGCCCGCCCTAACATCGATGCGTTGTGTGACCCACGACGCCTCCGCTATTTTTTTTTTACGATCTGAGCTAGTCGGCAAGTCTTTTCGAAGGGCCTTTTGGAGACCAGGGGCGGAATTAGGACCTGTTCTAGTTCCCACTGGGGTTTGCTGCCAACGCGGTTTTGAGAGGTAGCACGCTTTTCTTACAATTTGACTAACCCATCAGAGTAACAGCACAGTAATTAAATAAGTAGTGTTGGATTATATAAGTTAGTCCAAACAAAGGTGTAATAATTAATCCGTATTGACTAAAAATTAAAATACTGATGCCTGAAATTTAGTTTTCATCAAAGAATTATTATGTAAATATATAATAATATACTATTATTTCCTTGACTTCATTATCGGACTAATTTAACTCATCCATATACGAGGGTCATCCAGAAAGTAATTACTGTTTTCTTCTCAGACATTTATTAGTTGAGACAACGAAACAAAAACCTCTACACTACTTTTATTATAGTCCTCGTTTAAATTAAAATATATCACACATTATTATAATCTTTCCAATGTCTCGTTATTATCGGGTGCTGTCAAGTTATTGAACCAATCAGTAACTTCCTTTTTCAGTTCGCTATCATTTGCGAAATAACTACCTCCCAAAGAATCCTTCAGCTTAGGGAAGAGATGGAAATCACTAGGCGTTGAGTATGGCCTATACAATGGATCTTCTAGAATTTACGAGCAAACCAATGACGCAAGCCTCGTGTTGACGCAGTTAACTCTGGACAAGTATTATCGTGAATCAACACAACACCGTTAGACAATAACCCACATCGTTTATTCTGAATGGCACTGTGAAGTTTATGAAGGGTCTGGCAGTAGGTTTATTCATTTATTGTTTCTCTTTTTAGCATAAAATTGACCAGAGGTACACCTTCCTGATCCCCAAAAAACTGTGTCTGTCCCTTAGCGTTTTCTTAGAGTTTGATTAGCGTTAATGCCATTTCATTGGCAGGCGTTTTGTCCCTGGTGTTTTATGCAAAACCCATGTCTCATCATCAGTAATACATGGGTGATATGAAAATTAAGGTAAGCAGTTCAAAAGAAGATACTTTATTCCAGCTTCTTACATTTATTTTTCGAAATATTCCCCTTCTAACTCGATGCACTTGTTCCTACGATGTTCAAGTCGTTTAAGGCCTTTACTATAATAGCTTGAATCAAATGCCGCAAAATAATTATTTGTTGCTGCAGTCACCTCCTTATTAGATGAAAATCACTTTCCACCTAGCCATTTCTTCAAACTGAGAAACAAGAAAAAGTCAGATGGAGCTAAATCTGGACTGTAAGGTGCATGACGAAGTATTTCGAATCGCAATTCAAATAATTTTGTCGCGACAATGTTCGATGAATGAGCCGGTGCGTTGTCATGACGAAACAAAACTTTTTTTCGGGCCAAATGCGGTTGTTTTGCCTTTAACTTTTTCAATAACAACGTGTAGTACTCGCCGATAATTGTTTTGCCTTTTTGCAGATAATTTGTAAAGACAACGCCACGAGTGTCCCAAAATACGGTGGCCACAACCTTGTTAGCTGATGGAACCAGTTTTGCTTTCTTCGGTGCACTGCAACCGGCTTCTACCCATTGTTTGGATTGAACTTTTGTTTTGGGGGTATACTGATGATTCACATTTCGTCAACGGTAATATATCAGTGCAAAAATTCGGAGAGATTTTGCTTAAAACGGTCGAACAGTACTCAGAAGTTGTTACGCGTTTCTGGTCCACACTTAACAGACGCGGCACCCACCTTGCCGAAAGTTTTCTCATACCCAAGTGTTCATGTAAGATATGACAAACACATTCTATAGATATACCTATGGTGTCTGCTATCTCACGCACCTTCAATCGACGATCATTAAAAACAAGATCATGAACTTCGGTGATCATTTCGTCAGTGGTAGCCTCTTTCGGGGACGTCCTGGTTTGGTTCATCTTTGGTGCTTCTAAGGCCATGTTTAAATTCATTAACCCATAACCAAACTCTCTTAAATGATGGCGCAGATTCGCCGCGAACTTTATCCAACTCATCTTTAATTTCTTTGTTTTTTTCCTGGCAATATGGAAGTGTTTAATCACAGCACGAAATTCTCTTTTGTCCATATTTACAAAACCACGTAATATATGACAGATATGACAGATTACACGTATACGTAGATTATCACGCCATCTCTGTTAGTTACCTCAATTATCAGACCCCCCTCATAATATAGCCTACCCCCCCCTTTTTTTTCTCATAATGACCACAAAAATCTATTGCTTTTACTATTCATTTCGTCATTCATTTTTGTATTAAGTTGTTTAATCACAGTACACAGACTGTCGGTTTCATCGTTTTTTAACGTGAATTTTCGGTTGTTCATTGTTAAACATAATGCGGCGTTTTATAACTCTAACATTAACAAATTCTTCTGTAATTTCGATAGGATTATCTTTTTTCGTCTTTTTTCGTTTTTACAAAACGAATCACATTACGAACCCACCTCAGATTGAAGTAGTTGAAGGAGGGGGTTATTGACTTAGTGGCGGCGAAGATGAAGAGTCCACGCGTCATTTCTATTTCAAATTTTCTTTACTTTCTGGAGGACCCCTGTAAAATTTGTGTATTTTGTCTAATTTTTGCGATTCGATGAAACACATGCCTTGAAAACTCTAATAAATTAAGTCACTAAACATAGCATAAGTCAACATTACAGTTATGTTACTGTTATATATTTACGTTTGTTATATATGTATTGCTGAACAAATTGAAGTAAAATAATTTATTTGTTGCATTCTGTATAATTAATTAATTTATTTATTGTATTTATTTAAATTATGATTATTTTAATTTTCGTATTTTATTATATACATTTTTTGCTTGTTTGCTATAGAAGAACTTCTATTCGGATGCATTTAATGGCCGTGAAGAATTCTATGCATTCCGTTCTGTACCCAAAATAGCCTCTTTTGATCTTTATTTGAATAAGAAAAAACGCTGAAATTTTTTTTTTACTTCGTTTTAAAATATACAGTTGAATAGTGCCAAATAACAAAGTATAAAATTATATATGGTAAAAATCACTCCACGATGTGGTTGGCAGAAGACTAATAATTCACGGGATATCTGTATTGTACATGAATGCGCTCTGGCGTTCCTTTGTATATCTCTTTCTTCTGTCACTCTACTCCATGCTATGTGAATTCACAGTGCTATAATGTCATGTTTAATAATCTTCAAAATAATATGATTTGCAATAAAGAAAGCAGGAAATATGTTACAAATATATGTGGGAATGCGTTACTTTTAAAATTAGAAAATAGTTTCGAAAGCAACGTTAAAAGTTCACCTTCGAGGTACAACATTTCATTGATTTTAAACGTTTTAATCTGTACAAGTCTCACGTTCAAGTTGACGACATCGCAATTACATTAAAATAAGTTAGGAAGGTAAGAAAGACTGCTAAACGTAAACAAAAAAATTAATTAAGCCAAACTTATTTTAAACAATAAAACAATTGTTATTGAATCAAGACATGTAAATATATAAAATAAATATTAAATTTTATTAGGTACATTAAAATATTTTCCGTTTTTCTTACATACATAATTTGCAAATTTAGGCCACTTGTTTCTATTTCTTGCAAAAATTTTCGCTTCTTGCCATAGATACATATATTCTTTAATTTAATTTTTTTCTTTCTCGTCTTTTCTAACTCTTCTCCTAACTTTCTTCTAACTTTCTTTTTCTAACTCGTCTCCTTAACTACTTCGACGATCTGTAATAGCACTTTCTATCTTACATTGAGAATCCAGTTTTCTGCATCATATGTTATGTAAGTTTGTAGATGAAAAGTTTGGTAAATATAATTTTTGTATCCTAGAATTTAGTTATTTTAAGCTAGATTTTTTAATTACTTCATTCATATAATAATGAGCAGTAGCCTATGTCCTAAAAGCACTTCGTGCCTTATCATGACTTGGCAGGCTTGGTAGATGACTTTCCTTTACTCCAAACTAAATTCATAGCCATCTCTTATACCTGCAAATTTATTGCATTTTCGTGAAGTAATGTGAATGTAAATATGCTTTCTAGATTTTCGACGCTAATTATTCGAATTTTTAATAGATTTAATTTTTAAAAGATTAAAACAATTTTTTAAATCAGTAATTTGAGGTTCCGGTGCAATATGTAGTATCTTTGCTAGAAATCTAAAAATTTATTTAAAGTCAAAAGTGGTAAAAGGAACAATTTTATAAGAAATCTACTTACAATACATGTACTTACGATAGCACAGCCCTTAAAAAACATATCAAACAAACAAAACACATGTTCAATTTCGATAAAACCGCAATAATTACATCTTAAAAAAACAACAAAACATGAAATATATTAGAAAGCATCCACATACAAAAAAATAGAAATTTCATACATGACAGAACAGATTTAGAAAATCTGTCGGCAATATATATATTATATAAACACCCCCTCCCCCGTATAACGACAATATAAACATTACAAAAAAACACTTGTCCGATAACAGTTAACCCTCCCTCGCATGTGTCGACAGACAACATCCTTCTGCCCATAAAAATAAACATGTCCGAAAAGACGGTCTAACTGCAATGTAAAAGTTTTAGTCTTACTTAGAAATGTGTTACAGATAATCACAATATGTTAATACCACAATAATTTCATGTATAGCAAGCGCCAGATAAGTTGGTGAGCGGAGGGGTAAGTTCGCGCAGGATTAGAAGTATTGGGGAGATTTGTATTTAGTTTTACATCAATTTGCAAGATACCTTAGGTGGTATAAACTACACATCTATCACTTAATAAATTAATAATTTATTATAGTAAAATATATAACGTGGACGTTTAAAAAAACGGCTTTTGCGCACCCCCTCCTCTCGCCATACTATTTGCCGCATGATATAAGTATATTTATTATAATTTTGTTCCTTTTACCATTTTTGACATTAAATAAATTTTTAGTTTTTTGAAAAAATGTTACAATATAAAGCACCGAAACATCATATTAAATATTGTTTTAATTACCCAGCCGCTACTCCCAAAACATATTACATATTGCTATGAATAATGGTTTGAAAATTTAGCAGACCACCATCCACAACTAGTTTTCCCAACTAGGTTTCTCAGCCGGTGAATTTTCAAATATGAGACTTCTAACTTCTCGGGTTCCAGTTAGGAAACGCGTGAAAAAAATGTGGAGACACTTTTACGAGAAAAGGTTGTTTAATTAAAAATTTTATCATCAAAATACGAGAATAAATATCTCTAAAAATATCGGGAATTAAATATCAAAATAACATCAACTATAGAACACTTTCAAAATCAACCCGAACTAATTTAAATATATATATATATATATATATATATATATATATATATATATTTCAACGAACACAACCATCTCGTTTAACAGCTGATCTCGGTCTCCCTTATTTTACCTAGGCCTCTGGAAGAGATCGACGGATATACCAGTTTTTCTCACACGTAAATTTTAAAACATTTTCAAAATATGTAAATTTTTAAATTTAAATTATTTTTTAATTAAAAATCCATAGCAATATGTACATATATATATATATATATATATATATATATATATAACTTATATATATATATATATATATATATATATATAAGTTAAATTTCGAGAGCGTTGAAATTTAACAAAAAAATTTATTTGTTTTGCGGTTTTGACAATACGTTACAATATAGATTTAAACTAGATTACACTTGAGGATTATTAGCTATCTGTGTCGCGTACAGTTACACTAATAACTCTATCAACTAATGCTTTGCCCATCTTTATATATTAAATATTATCTTATCTTACTCCACGTGTATCCGGCTAAATGAATGAAATTGCTGAGTGTACGTTTGGTAGTTAATAAATGGTTTATATTATATGCGGACACGTAACTTATATATATATATATATATATAAATTATATTGAATTTAATTGTAGTGAGAAATGAGAATTATTCAAATCTCATCTCACATGCAATTGTCGCTAAATTTGTGCAGTTGATTCTACAATCTGACAAGATTACTCCTGCCGAAGAATGTAGACGCAAACACGTTGCGACGTTAGTCATCCACCTGTGCGGATAATGAAAATTGTATGAAAAAAACCACATCCGTCCAGAAACGTGCAGATATCGATATTTCATATATATATATATATATATATATATATATATATATATATATATATATATATATCATTCGTTCGCCTCTCCCATTCTTTCTTAATTATTAATTAATTAAAAATATTCTTGTTTTATACAAAATTTGGGAGGTTTTACCTTGCATTTTTTTTACTTGCCTTGTCAATATGCCATCTGTTAAAAAATAGTTTTAGTTGCTTATACAAATTAGAGTTTTAAGTAGTTGAGGGATATTCTTTCCTCTTTAACAAACAGTATCAAAGGAACATATAATTGAATGGTCACATCCACGCGTTATGTTAGATGATTCTAGAATATAAGAAAATATATAGGGGAAATTACTAGTATTCATCTCATATGGCCTCTGTATTTGTTAAATTAAATCAAAGTTTCTATATGAGCAAATTTGGAAGATGTGCTATTTTTATAAGCTGCCGATTGCAAACAATTCAATTACTGTACAAGCAACAATGCGTAGTGGGCTGGGTTTATTTTTTATTATCGCTCCATTATGTATAAATTCACATTATCAGTAATTCACATTCTTAAAAGCTTCCTTATAATTATTGTAAATAAATTTAATATTCACGTAGTTAATTAGTGTTTTGCTGAAAATAATATCAGCTTTTACACCTTTTATTTCAAATACAAAAAATATTTCTTCTATAGAAAAATTAAAATGTGTTGTATATTATTTTTATGTTTACAATAGTTTTATATTCTTCGTCAGTAATTTAATTTGTTTGTTAAATCATTTATGTTTATAGTCTTTCCATGGGCAATTGAAAATATGTTGCTAAGTCAGGATAGCAGTTCAAGATTAATTTTTATAATTTGATGCTGAAATCATTCGGTAGAAAATCGGAATTCGTGCACTAATTTTGATATCGTTGCAAATATTATAATCACCTGTTTGAAAAAGATGTATATTTTCTATATCGTCTCTAAAGATTACTATTTTATTTGTTTCACGTTGAATCTTCTATACTGCAAGATATTGTAGATTTTGTAGATGAAAATATTTTTAAATGCTAATAGACATAATTACATAATTATAGTAAACAAATATAATGTAATACATTTTATAATAAAAATAAATATCCGCTATATGTAACCGGAAGCAAACAATTTAATATTTTAGGCATCCTTAGACCTCTATCGACTGTTAAGAATCAACTAGATTTGCACTACTAAAAATTAATAACGTATCGGTAAAGAAAAAATGTATGATCTGTATATCTAATGTATTCTATTTTCACCTATATTCCACAATTAAAAACAATTATTTTTGTAAAAGATAGACAATAAAACATAATTATAGTAACGCTTAAACCTGGTTATTAAACACTTTCACGAAATGAACAAAAGTTAACGTTAGGAATGCAAAAAACAAAATGAAAAAATGGAACGATTACACATCCAATAAAATTGTCAATAAATCAACACAAATGTTGAACGTCATAACAAAACTTAAGTGAAAATATTTGCAGATCTTCAAAGTTGATTTATTTATAGCGGCATGATAAATTGTTGCATTAAATGAATTTGTTGAATGCTATTTTTAAATTATAGTATAGATATTTCGTAAATACGGAACTTCGGAATGTAAAACATAAATCATTAGTATACTATATGATAATTGTAATTATTATTTTAAACGCATTTCTGTGAACCGTTATCGAATTAATTACGTTCCGCTGTTGATTTTCGGTGTTATTTGAATAGATATAATGCAAAATAGAAATGTATGTTCTATAAAATTGCCATATAAACAATTAGCAAATTATGTTATGGATAATTTGTTTTCTATTGGCGATTTTATGGATTTGCGCAATGAGTAGCAATACATTGATATTTATATTCAGATGTATATTACTATATTTGTTCTTCCTTATAAATTCTTTCTTTCTAAATTGTATTGTATACTATTCTTATTACAATAGTAATTATCGATTTTCTTCATATTTTTGAAACTAATTAGGGTTGGAAATACATACTTTTGTCCAAATATGTGCAAAAGCAGTGTTTTATATTAGTAATTTAATTAAATAAAAAAACATAAGAATCTGTTGGATTAATCATAAATATTACGGTATAGAAATATTTCACTATATTAATGAAATTATATTAAATGGAGAAAACCAAAATTAATTTTTTTTACTCGCTTATCAAAATCTGTCATTTCACGATTCGATTTGCGTGCGTAAAAGTCACTTTAAACACGAGTGCGTAAAAGTAAAGTTGGTACTTCCTGGGAACTTGATTAATTTAGTGACATTTTAAAATCATAAATCCCTAACCTTAATAATATGCTACCCAGTTCGGTGTTTTTCTATGAAAATAAAAGGAAATGAAATAGAAATTGTTATATTTGGAAGGTATGTAATTCAATGTCAGAACAGCAACAAATATTATATAAATTACCATTATTCATTCTTTTCAGAAATTGAAACAGAACAATTATTAAAAATTTTGATTGGGCAATTTTGACAACCAGAGATTGATACCCCAGGGATTAACTGGTTTGTTTGAATTGATCTTGATTGCGAAGGTAGAGTAACGTTGATTGTATTATTACATATATCTTGTATTTCAGATGTCGAACAAGTTGCAGGCGGAGTCGATATCTCTAACGGGGTCATTGTTTTAGCCAATTGAATTCTATGCAGAGAATTTTCGATATACCCTTCTGCAAGCGTAGATGATTTCCATCCACGATGCCTTTTAATGAAAGCAAGTCACCTCCTTGGTTTGCCAACAATGTCGCTGAACTCCTTCGAAAACAGTGACCTGTGAAGTTACTTGCGCTGTCAAGCTGAAGGTACTCAGCTATTCGCATCGGAATTTTGCCAATTGTATTAAGACCAACAGGTGAACAAACACACTTGCCATTGCGATATGTTAAAAAGAATCGCTGCTGGCTGTCCGGTCTTAAATTTGCATATTGCCGAATTAATGCAATCCATTCGGGCTTAATGATTGCAAATGTACGGCTGTTACCTGTTTTGGTTTCTGGAATTGTTACGATAATTAAATTCGATTTAAATTCTATGTCTCGCAATGACATTTTGCAAAGTTCTTCACGTCGACACGCTCCAGAAATACCCAATATTAATACAGCCTATAAATACATATAGTGTTGTATGGAATTTAAATATATGGAAATGACTTTACCTTCATTAGTAGGAACAAAGAATTTGGTGCTTCAACAATAAATTTAGTAATTTGTTCTTCGGTTAATACTGCTGCTTTTTTAGGCTGATGTTGCTTCGTTATCTGTTTTAAATACGCTATGAGTTTTGCATATTTAGATATATCCGTATTATCATATATTATTATGCATGATTTTAACATATAATAAGTGGACCATAATGATTTATTTGATTGTAAATTTTGAAAATAAACTAATATACAAATTTTCGGAGTATTTTTGTATATTTTTATATCTAGCCCAAGTTACGAATTTAGTATAAGTGCTTTTGTATATGTTTTTTGATTTTATGGGTAATAAATTATCCACTGCAATATTGGCAGCTTCGCGAATTTCAGGCGGTGTACATTGCATTTCATTATCAGAATTCATGTTGTTGGTGAGGTTTTTATTTTGTATGGAATTTTTTGAATTTGAAGTTTAAATTAAATGTCACTTCAAATAATCAATACTGCCAACTCAAATTTTTTTAATTAATATCAGGAGATTAGTAGTGTGTCATAAACGATAACGTATTTAACAATATGTGTTATTATTATAGTTCTCGTACAAAAAATATTGTACAAACTTCGTGCGTGAAACATTTCGCGAATTCGTGTCCATAAATTCGCGAAATATGATTTCACGCACTTAGTTCGTAAGCTATTATAAGCCTTTAATGTTACAATGAGAAATCATTAATGCATGGATTACCATCAATTACCTAAGAGTAAATTCTTGTTACAATTCGAACAAACATTGTATTGATTGTAGTAAAGAACTATGGTTAGAAATAATCATATTTTTAAGTATAAAAAAACTTTCCGATCTAATTCTCGGAAGTTCCATGCACTTTTAATTAGCATTGCACCACCCTATATTACATTACGTTGTGTTTAAAAATATGTTGGTCAACTCTCCATTTCCTCGGTTTACCGTATTATTATATGTTTTACACATCTTCTTGTTCTTTATAATTTTTATTAAAACTGTATGGTTCAATAAGAAAATTTTTGCTTTATGCTCGTTGAGGTATAGGTATCCAAGTGAAATCTCTCGACTTGCCTTAGACTTTTAATTGGCTTTAAATAAAAACCATTGACATAAATAGTCCATAATTTTTTACAAAGTAGTGATATTTTTATATTGTTATTTGAATTCTGTTAAATGTGCATCAAATTACAGTATTGATTTTGTTTTCCGTTGAGTAATATTAATAATATACGTTTGCGTAAACATTGTGAGTCTTAACTATTATCGGGATAAAATAAAACAAATTTTAATGGATTTCACTTTTTACTTTACACCGTAACGATAGTTTCGCTCCAACCTGAGCTTCATCAGACATATACCTAACTTTTGGATAAATTTTTACACAAATGTACCTTAACAAACACATGTTTTGTTTTGAATAGTTGAAGGAATGTGTACTTTTTATTGTTTAAATGTCTACGCACAAAACTTTCACTACGGTTTATACAATACTGTTTTTAAAGTGATAAAACTGAGGTTAAAGGTAGGTAAAGAAGTTCAATGGAAGCATAAAATATATGACTGTCTGAATATCAAATAAATAAATTGAGTAAGGGTGAATGATTAATTTCTAATTGATCATTGAGGATCTTGTTAGTTTTCTTTAATTTATTAATTTCAAGTGACTAATAAATTAAGTTTTTTGCCCTTATTTTCTACGTGTAATATTTTAAATTCTTTGTTAAAATTGTGGTTTGTTAAATTAATATGAGACGCATATGAAGAGTCACTTTTATTATTTCTAAATGAATAAAAATGTTCTTTGATGCCTATTTCAAACGATCTGCCTGTCTGTCCGATATACCTCATGGGGCATATATGCATATGATGCCTTTATCAAAAAAATTTAAAATATATATCTATTTTATATTTTAAATTTCTTTGATAGAGGCATCATATGCCGAAACATGTAAAATTATTTTAAATACATACATATTGAAGTAAAACCATACCTTAAATCGCCAACTAATTGAATCTACTATATATATATATACCGATCGGTCCAGCTCGGAACGGGCCATAGTCAGCAATGAGTGGCAACAGCGAATCCCCTCTACGCGCAGAAGCTTCAATTGCAGCACATTGCAGTTAAGAATTTAGTAAGACCTAAACCGCGCAAGGATATAGTCGTTTGCATATTCGTTCTGTATACGTAATTTGCCCATTTGTTTCAGACATAATAAGGTCCAATTTATTATTATTATTGTATTCTTAGCTGCTACGGAAAAATAATTTTAAGTAATAAAAAAACAATAACGTTTTCTAAAAGATAAAAGTAAAAAAATCAATAATTCTGCAAAATAAATTTAAATTTTAAGAAAGTCACTCAATATAGGATTCGAAAATACCACCCTCTCTTCCCAAACAATAGCCGAGCCTATTATAAAACTCCCGCCTCACTCCCTCGAGATTTCTAGGGGTTATTGTCTCGAAAATTCTAAACAGTTTAACTTGCAACTGTTGCAAGTTCGGTATTGTTAGAAGACCGTTAAGATTTTCTTTGACATAACCCCACAGAAAAAATCGCAGGGATTGAGGTCGGGTGATCGAGGTGGCCATATTATCGTACCCCTCCCGGAAATAACACGATTAGGAAAAGTATTTTCTAAAAACCCTCTTACTAATCTGCTGTTATGCGCGGGACAACCGTCTTGCATAAACCAAATTGCATCAAAATCGACGTTTAGTTGACAGACAGCAGGAATAATTCGTGTTCGCAGCAAATCTAAATATTTTACTGCATTCAAATTGCCGTCGATAACAAATGGCCCTATAATATTATCACCCAAGATACCCGCCCAAACGTTAAGTTTTTCGGGGTATTGAGCTTTAACATTACGAGCTAGATGTTTATTTTCTCGAGACCAATATCGCACGACTGAGGGATTATGCTTGCCATGACGTGGAAAAGAAGACTCGTCGGTAAACAAAATATTTTTTATAAAATATTCGTCCCTGTTAGCCTTTTCCATCACGGACTCACAAAACTCCATTCTTGCAAAATTGTCCTCGGGAAAAATCTCCTGGCACTTTCGAACTTTGTAACTTTTATATTTGTTGCGTTTTAGAATCCGCTTTACTGTACTTCTACTAACACCGATTTCGTCTGCAATTTGCCGTGTACACTTAAGGTCGCCCATTTCAACTAACGAACAAACACTCACGTCTCTCTCCTCCCGATCGGCAGGTATTAGAGGGATATGAGGCTGTTCGTCAATTTGTTGGCACTTGCGGCAATTTCCGACTACACAGCCATATTTCCTAAACGCATTTACGATCCTTTCAATCGTCGAATGCGAAGGAATAGGCCGATTTACGTACTCTACAGCAAATAAATCAGCGGTTGCTCGACAGGAATTGCCGGCAAGATACCACGAAACTATTTGTACCTTCTCTGCGGTTGTATACACTTACATGATAACTACCTTTACGTATGCACAGCTAAATACGAATGACGGGCAATCTGTTGCGCTAGACCATCGGACTTACGTTCCGCACGCGGAGTGGCATCGTACACACGTTGCCACATCGCATTACGTTCCATACGTATATTGTTGCCTATGGCCCGTAGCGGGCTGGACATATCGGTATATATATATATATATATAGTAAACCTAATCAGTAGGCGATTAAATTTTGTATTCTCTTGATAAAGGCGTATACAGCCGAAACATGTAGAGTTTTTTAAATACATATATTTTGAAGTAATATACAGACCTTTAATTGCCTACTGATTAGGTTTACCATATCATACCAAGGTCACGAAGTTATTATATATATATATATATGTATAATATTTTCGTGACCTTGGTATGATATGGTAAATTCAATCAGTCGACTGATCGAATTTACTATATATATATATATATATATATATATATATATATATATATATATATATATTCGTGACCTTTGTATGATATGGTAAATTCAATCAGTTGGCGATTAAAGGTCTGGCTTTACTTCAAAGAATATATATTTAAAACAACCCTACATGTTTCGGCAATGATGCCTTTATCAAGGATATAAAATATAAATGACAGTATACAAATGTCAAATAATTGAGTTGCTATGAATAAAATTATTCAAAGATACATTTAAATTGAATAATAATAAATCATGCCTTAGTATTCCAAAAACAGATAGCTAGGTGTGAACATATGTGTTGTCCGCTGCTAGCAGCTTGTGTGTCTTTCTGGGTATGAACTTGTGTGTTGGTTGCTGCTGGCAGCTTGCGTCTCTCTCTGGGTGTGTGGTTTTGTGTTTGTGTGTGCGCGTAAGTGTAGGGTTTTGTATGTTGGCGCGCTCGTGCCTGTGTTTAGTGACCGGTCGCATAAATTTAGAGAGATCGGATAACCAGCCGTTGCGCAGGGCCGCCAACCCTTTCCCGGCAACTTCTTTACTTTTCCGTGCAGTACTTCGACGGCCCGGCCCCCGCCCCATCGAGGCAAGGCGCAGACCAGCGAAGCGCAACCTGCACAGGGTTGCTCATCGCCAACCGAGGGAACACTCTTAGCGGCTACTTCGGTCGACGACGGTCACACTTTGTGCCATCTTAACGTTTTCCGCAAATGCGGGGGCACTGCATACACGTCGAACGTGTGTGTGCTGTTAACGGCAGCCTAGCCAGGTTGCCGTCCAGGACCGGTCCTAGTGGTGTGTGCATTCTAGCAGGAGAGAGGAACCAAGCTACGCGGCGCAAAACACGGCGCCGCGCAATGCACACAGTAAGAATAGATATCTTACTTTTCTTCTCACATATTTCTATTTAATGTATTCTAATTTTGTACTTTATTGTCACTAGAATGGCATCGATGGCTACATTAGCTACTCTATATCGTTCTTGTGTCGGCGATACATTTGTATTGCTCTTTATTTGCTTAGAAATTACCAATCTTTTTTTTTTTAGTAATCGCTTAATTGCTTTTGCCTGGAATCCATGTTATTTTACGACTTTTTGGTGTTTTAATTTAGTGCTAACTATATAATATATATCCATTACTGTTACAATATCACATAGCAACTCCGTAACACATATGTAGCGGTTCTCTTTTCCCACCTGAATATTGAAGTTGCAACCTGTCCAAAAAACGTATTGTTGTGATACTTTTACATGAGTCTTTTCTAGTTTTCGTAGAATATGTATCGTTCATCAGTCTATTCTTCTATATACCGAGTGTCCTTGAAATAAAAAGACAACGTATGAAAAATGGAAAGACTAAATTATATAGAATATATATACCTTATATAGATACCTTAAAGTTGTACGCCAATAACAAAAAAAAATAGTTTTCTTTTAACACACATATTAATTTTTAATAATTCACTTAACATACAAGATGTTCTATATAATTACATCTTTACATTTTGCATGCGTTATCTTTTTATTTCAAGGGCAGCCTGTACACACACACACACGCACACACACACACACACAAACACGCACACGCACGCACACACACGCACACGCACA
This sequence comes from Melolontha melolontha, assembly GCA_935421215.2. NCBI lineage: Eukaryota > Metazoa > Arthropoda > Insecta > Coleoptera > Scarabaeidae > Melolontha > Melolontha melolontha. The sequence continues at coordinate 158,935,658 of OW285236.1, read as the reverse complement.
CGCACACGCACACGCACACGCACACGCACACGCACACGCACACGCACACGCACACGCACACGCACACGCACACGCACACGCACACGCACACGCACACGCACACGCACACGCACACGCACACGCACACGCACACGCACACGCACACGCAACGCACACGCACACCCACACGCTCACGCGCACGCACACGCAGACGCACACGCACACGCGCACGCACACGCACACGCGCGCACACTATAAGAAAAGCACTTTGCCATTTGCAAGATCTATGATTTGGCGTAAACAAAAAGACCATTCGATTGATTGCTACTTTTGCTGCACGAAAACTTCAGGGTTTCCCAACAAAAATAAGAAAGATATTTATGCTAGTCTGCCCTCTGCTACTTGTCAAGTACCACATTTGAAGGTCATATGAAGACCCGTAGGTGTTTCGAGTGAAGAATATATAGATGGTAGAGAACCAGAAGAAGTAGGTGTCAAGTTATCGACCAGCGATGATGAATATTTGTCATCTGAACAGGGCAGACCACACCCAATAAATTCATTCCATCCTGAAGAATGGAGTTTATTATAGATGCTTTGAAATCGAGATTGAAAGCTGTCCACATAGGAAACGTTTATAGATCCATCCTCATTGGCCACGACATTTCTTCTAGTCAGTATATCAGCGCAGACCTAAAAGTTATAGCAATTCTACCCGCTTACAATAAGGGCACACAAAGAATTGCTGTTTTCTTTGTAAGTGGAACAGTCGATCAAGAAATTACCAATACATTGTTAAAGACTGGCCAATCAGGTCTCTGTACGTTCCTGAACAAAAGAATGTATCTCATAAGTCACTAGTTGAACCTGATAAAATACTTCTATCGCCATTACATTTAAAATTAGGTTTGGTTTTGGAAAATTTCGTAAAAACAATGGATAAAGATAGAAGTGGATTCCAATACCTTAAACAAAAATTTCTTAAGCAAAATGTTATACTTGAAATTCCATCATTGTACAGTTTAGTATCAGCTCTATAATTAATTCTTTAATTGTTTCGACCTTTGCTTGATGTAAATCCATATCACTAATAAATAAAACACACATAAGATGTTTTAGATTTACACTTTATTAATAAAATAACGACAGCTGTTTCGCTAACACAGTAGCTTCTTCAAATTCAACTTAAGACTAAAGATACATACAAGATACAGCGTTAATCAGGTAGTTGACCCAAGTTAAAATTCTAGGAACTATTACATTTATATTTTGCTTTTTGAAAACTATACCATGTGTTACTTGTGTGAGGTTTAAGTATAAAAATATAGTATAAGCAACTAAGAAACAATATTTTAATGGGTGAACAGATTTAACAATGGGGATGAATTCAAGTCTAATTTATCGTTTAGTAACATTTCTGAGTTTTTAGAATCTTTAGAAATTAATAAACTTAAAAACTTAGAAATGTTACTAAACGATAAATTAGACTTGAATTCATCCCCACTGTTAAATCTGTTCACCCATTGAAATATTGTTTCTTAGTTGCTTATACTATATTTTTATACTTAAACCTCACACAAGTAGCACATGGTATAGTTTTCAAAAAGCAAAATATAAATGTAATAGTTCCTAGAATTTTAACTTGGGTCAACTACCTGATTAACGCTGTATTTTGTATGTATCTTTAGTCTTAAGTTGAATTTGAAGAAGCTACTGTGTTAGCGAAACAGCTGTCGTTATTTTATTAATAAAGTGTAAATCTAAAACATCTTATGTGTGTTTTATTTATTAGTCTATAATTAATTACTAATTATCGCACTACTTGAATTGCTTAAGAATTAAATTACCTTATTATGCATTTTGTCGTTAGTTATTTTTGGATAACTATGTATATATACTAGGTGTCTGCTATATTTAATTACTACTCTTTCGTATTAATGGAATTCTTAACTTTTCCCAATACCTACAATTATATATTTCTTGTACTGCTTGATTCTTTAATAATTAATCTGTTTATATACGTACTACTGCCAGTTAATTGTTACTATTGTAAATAAGCCTATCCTTTAAATATCGTAACGGCTGTTGAGTTATTGACGTTGTTTTAATAGTACATCCTTTAAATGGTAATTTTCTAGTTAAATTATGGAATCTGAATATTCTTTAAGTTATGTTACATTAGAGGTTTAATATTATATCATTATATATATACCTTTGTCATTTGCGGTTTCTTGTATGATATTTAGTCGATTTAAATTGATTTTTCGATTGTTTGTTTACAAATTCAGGTTATGTATAGTTAAGGCTGTCAAACGTTACTGGTTAGATGCGCGTGTATATGGAATCGGCATTTGTGTGTGTTAGGAAGTAGTAATTATGCCAGTCAGCGTATCGGTATTTTTTAGATCGTAATTAGACAATGCTGTTTAATGTAAAATAGTTTGAGTAAAGGAGTTTAGTATTTCATCGAAATTTTTGAAGACAGAATTTGATTGTATTCGTTAAAGTAACTCTTTTTGATGTACTTGATGTAGGCATACAGTGACATATATACGTTGTTACGTGTTTGTAACCGTTCATTTAATTGTCGCATATTAGCGTTTTTCTTTATTGCTTTCCGTTCGATTTATTGTTAACCTACCTGTATATTTTTCTATGTTCGGATTAGTTTTTTTTTCCTGTTGTTTTGCTTTTCCCCTCTATCTGCCGCTTGCATAGTGGGCAATTGGAGAGAGTCGAAGATCACTCCTGTGCTTGAAAAGTCGTACTTTGCCATAGTTCTAACACGTCGTTGCTAATTAATAAAGCTTAATTACGCGCTTCTATGTGCGCGCCTGGTTTTCCTATTTGTAGGGCTTTTTTTCCTGTCAACACGTGACGATAATTGATTTAGAATTGATTACCCGAATCATCAGGGAAGAATTCTCGTACAATATCTTCTAATATTGATACACTATATTAAATATTGGCACCAGAAATAATTATTATAAATATTACTGCATAATTTTGTATAATTCTATTAATTTTGGCAGATGTAAAAAAGAGATAAATAATAGTAATCTTTTATGTAGTACTAAATCTTTGGTTTAAAACGAAAAAGTTCGAGAATTTTAAAATTTAAAAAATAGTTATTGAGGCTTAAACCAAGAAAAAAATTGTTTTCACTAACCTATAATTTCAACTTCTGTATAAATCAAGCTTTTATAGTGTATGCTATGTGTCGCACAACATAATATAAACTGGAACTAGTCTATTCCTATCGACCAAAACAAAATTTGCGATTTGTATTTTTGATATTTTAATAATTATACTATAGATCTAATAATATTGATAAGATATTTACGTGTACTTTTTTATCATATTCAACGCTGTGCTAAATTATATTAATACACAAGGAGGTAGATTACAAAGTTAAGAAAACAGTTGCTGGGGTAAAAACAGTATCACATACATGGATTTCTGCAATATCTTTTTACTCATAAGCTCTAACGTTTTATTTTTACTGTTTGTTACAAATTTCTTTAGTAAATGATCTACGAGGGCCATTCCTTTTCTCGTTGAACCTTGCTAACATATCACGATATTTTGCAACAAACTTTGCTTGACGTTGTTTAGAAAGAAGCTTAATTGAACAAACAGCATTACGGACCTGCGATTTTAACAATTTCAACATGACTTAAAATATAAAGAATGTTTTGAGGAAATCAATTGGGTATTTCTTGACTGATTTTAAATAATACGTTTCGAGTTCCTAGGCTAAAAATGCTCGTCACTAAAAGGAATATTGATTGCCTTTATTATTACAAGAAGTGTTCAAGCAATTTTAGGGATTGGCATGAAACAAACATCTGCAGGTGAGTAGGCTTTGTTTGCGTTGAATTCCACATAGTTTTTTTCTGTTCATAAAGAAGACTCTAAGAAATGGTTCATATCGCTTTACCAATGGTCTCTTTTACTACTCGTGTACTAGATTACTATAGGTGATGAAACTTGGGTATACTTCTATGATCTTGAAAAAAAGCAACAAGTAGCAGTTAGGATCTTGGAAAAAAGTTGTTAAAGAAAAATGTCGAAACAAAAGAATAGTCCCTACATTATTTCGCATTAATGAAAGATGGTCGAGGACCGGCCTCCATACTGCCTATGACACATTATAGTTTGTTTGCGATAAGTTTTCCAAAGTATTGGTAATAGCAGTTCAAGGGGAAGAATCATTTGGATCGCTATATCGCTTGGACTCACACTGCTGTTCGAAAGATTAAATATTGGAATGCAACAAAACGGTGAAATAATGAATCATTCGCCGTATAGTATGGATCCGGCACCTAGTGATATCTTTTTATTTCCACATGCAAATAATATTTTACAGGCTTTACGTTTTACGTCGATCGAAAAAGCAATTGACGCATTTAAAAATAAAATAACGTAGCGTGACAAGTCTGGAGAAAATATTTTAAAGATTAGTCTTGATGGATGCAAGAATGTAATAAATGTGTTTTGTCAAGAATTAACAACTATTAAATTCCCACATCGCATGCAGTTGCCGCTATAATTTGTTGTATTAATTTCTACAAATGACAAAATCACATTTACCTAACAATGTAGACACAACACGTCGCGACGCCAACCGTCCAGGTTGTCCGGGCAAATGAAAAATGTGTGAAAGTCATATCCATTCGGAATGTGCAGATACCGGTATTTCATTGTTTTTACAAATCATCAGTACACATTATCCGGAAATAGATATGAATTTCATTTCTATACTGCGTGTATATATACGAATTATGAAAAATGCAATGTAAATGAAAATTAATAAATATTAAATTCCCACATCGCATGCAATTTCCGCTATAATTTGTTGTATTAATTTCTACAAATGACAAAATCACACTTGCCTAAGAATGCAGACACAACACGTCGCGACGCCAACCGTCCAGGTTGTCCGGGCAAATGAAAAATGTGTGAAAGTCATATCCATTCGGAATGTACAGATACCGGTATTTCATTGTTTTTACTAATCATCAGTACACATTATCCGGAAATAGATATGATTTTCATTTTTATACTGCGTGTATATATACGAATTATGAAAAATGCAATGTAAATGAGAATTAATAAATATTAAATTCCCACATCGCATGCAATTTCCGCTATAATTTGTTGTATTAATTTCTACAAATGACAAAATCACATTTGCCTAAGAATGCATCATATCCTCACATAAAACTTCCTCTAATTTTAAGAATTTTACGATCTTCAGTAATGCTTCAAATTTGTTTTACTTATAGTCGCCCGAAGTTTTATATATAGATTTTCAAAATCAACCTTGTACAAGTTTTCATCCGTCATTATATATATATATATAAACTTATAACATTTTTATTTCTAAAGAAAAAATTGTGTAGGCGACATTTATTCGGTCGTATCGGTGTTTATTTTATTAAAAATAGAATAAAAATCATCAAAATTACTCTGCTCCTTATGAAATAAAATGAAATTCGCATGATAATAAATAATATTGGAAATAACAAGTGAACCGCGTTATTTGATACTAACTACTTGAAGAGGAAACGTAGACCCTACCTTCAGACCCGTGGTCTCTAATTACGATATGAACGAAAAATATTGTTATAAAAAAACTTCTTTCCGCGGCACTTGATATCAAAATTTACTTCCAATAAAGTGAAGTTAGAAATTTAGTGAAATAGGCAGATTTGAAAGAATTTGATTATTGTTTCTTTTATTGACGTCCATTACTTATGTTTCTTCAAGTTCAGTACATAAAAAATAATTAAATTTAATTTAACTTTGCCCTATTTTTATAAACAGGTGATATACACCTAAATCATGAAATAAACTTATTACATGTCGCAGAATTTATTGATATATATCACAATGACATGTATGTATATTCAATTGCATAGCTTCCGATGCTATGCTACTGAAAATAGTACGAGTTACTATAGCGTGAAGCGGTTTCTTGTAAAAATGACCACTAATTCAAACGAGCGGCAATTACGATCATTTATGATCTCTCGGTATAAGTAAAGTTAAAAACATCTTTGTCAAAAACTATTCACAACAGCGCGTTTCAAGAATTTAACTTTATGTAAACGCGATGTCTTGAGACAAAATGCATTACTTGATAGGACATATTGAAGCAGGTGCCACTACGATCAGTTATATTTTATTATAAATTAACCAAATTACTTATATATATATATATATATATATATATATATATATATATATATATATATATATATATATATATATATATATATATATAGTCTATGCTTCCACCGAAAACACACAAGAAATCTGTTCAGTGTTAGGATGCGTTTTCGTAGTTTGTTTTTAAGTACGAAAAGACTTTGAAAATGAAGCGTTCTGCTAAGTCAATAATGCCTACAGTTGGCGCTCTTGATCCTTTAGTAATTGTGAATATTATTCATTAAGTATGGAAACGTGAAAGACTTATAAATACTCTTATTAATTTCAACTCATCTGAGTTGAATATTGCCAGTAAGGCTGACCAGACAACCGTAGATTTGACGCTAGTTAGGGAAATTTTCTCCAATTAGAAAGAAGAAATCAATTTAACAGGGTTTAGGTTGGTGTCTCTATCCAAAGATAAAACTCTGTTCCAAAATGTTTTATTCAAGGCTGTGAAACGTCAGCTGAAGTGCATTACTGCTTATGAGACCGATATTTACATAAAACATTTCCAAGGAGTTCACAAGATCATTAAGCGTACGAGTGCGGTAAACTGAACCTGTTCAAGAGCCGGATGCTTTTACACTTCTACTATCAAAATCTGCGGGGCATCCGCTCTAAAATCAATTAAGTGTACCGCTCTGTATTTTCTTTGGATTCCGACTGTATTTTTCTGTCTGAAACGGCTTAAGGCTTAATCCGAATATAAGTGATGCGGAATTATTTGATGTCACACATGTGGTGTTTAGACGGGATGCTGTCGGAAGAACTATTGGTGGTGGAGCGTGTATTGCAGTACCTGGAAACCCACCTAGTGTTGAAATAATCTCGTACAGGTAAATTTGAGTAATAGAATGGATCATTGAAAATTGATATTTGGATTTTAGTAAAATGCTCAACAGCTACATATTGCCCAGTAGATAGGTGTATTATTGTGAGAAATTAGAGGTCGGCTACTGAATATTTAAACTGATGTTCTAGAGCACGTCCTTTGCTATGGCAGAGACACACCGGATTAACGTGAGTATTTTCCAGGTGTGGTTTTCATACAATTCTCTGTCTTTTAATTTTGGCTTCTTAAAAAATATCGTGTTTCATCATCTACGAGAATCGAACTTCACTACTTTTATGAGCAATTTGAACGATATTTTTTATGTAAGAAACAAGCTCATGTTTTCAATCAGACAATTAATGAAGCTATTCTATTAAGATTTAACGAATCGTCTACCTGTTAAGATCAAACTCATCTTCCAACATTCTACATCATACGAGTATAATGATTGTTTCGTACCTATTTTCTTATTGCAATGAGTTTGTTGTGAACAGAAATATAGAAATTTAATGCTCAATTGTGTGGTGCGACATTTTTAGTGTGTGGTGCGACATTTTTAGACTGAAAAGGTACAGTAATTACAGCAGGTGTGTCCATGAAAATAATAGTAAAGGAAATAACTTACTTTCAGAATTCTGGACGAGGCTATCTACAAATTGAATGAAGGACCGCCGAAGAAATATTCAATGATAAATGGCAAAGGCTCTAGGATGATAATAAAAATAAAGCATCAATCGTCTAATATCAAACATAAAACATGGATTAATTTCACAACCCAGTTCTTATCTGGATACGACTTTGGTCACTGTGCAAGACGAATGGAAAAATTGACCTTGAGAAATGTATGTAATTAAGTTTGAAGACATTAAAAATTGTTTTATTGCTACTTTAACAATTACAAGTTAGAAGACTTGCTTAGTACATAAAAATAATGCACTAAAGTACAAGATAGACTCTATGATTGCAACCCTTCCACTTCGAAGGTTCTGTTTCAGCTTTTGTTTAAAGGAAAGCGACAGTGACGTTGCCTAACGTCACATGTCTATTTTATGTGTTTACCTTGTCATTATTAATTGTCCTAACTTATGAAAGTTAAAGTGGTTTGAAAGTAAACAAGTTCCTAGTAATTACAACTATATCAATCTAATGTCTGGTTTTCTAATATACATCTATTGTTTCTGGAAACATAACTATATATAGCGAACAAAGGATCGCCGCAGACCACATCGTATTCATTTGTACCAGGTGGCACTTAAAAAAAACTAAGTGAAGTGAGAAATGGAAACAAAGCTCACAACGGGGAACATCGTGGAGTACATGGTTATTAGCAAGATACACTATAATCGCATATACCAGTCTATAAGGGAAGTGATGATGCGAAAAGAAAAGGAACTAAGGTAAAATGAAAGCCAGAACAGCTGACCGGATTACCGGTTAGGCCTGAAGTTATACCATTATATGGTGATCGCGGGTACCCAGCAGAGGGCATGGATGTATTTCAGTGGGTATACACAGATCTCAGTGGGAATCAGGCGTCAGATGCCCAAAAGAGATTTCACCTTGACAAAAGGAATCATTTCATTCATATGGATTATCAAGTTCCGGTCTTCCTATTTCTTGCATTAGAGTGGTTTTAAAATTTATTTACTACCAGGAGCAGTCGAGAAGCATTTTATAGGAAAATAAAAATATACTGTAAAGAAGCGTTTAAAAGTACTTGAAGGTTTAGAATAAATGTATGGAACATATTTTAACGGATACAATGCATTTTAATTTCATAATATATTTTTGTGAGCTAATTTATTCTAATATTGTGGGATTTACGATTCACATAGTACACGCAAAATGAAATAGATTCAAAACCTGTTAATTTCGCGATAAACATAGACTACATAATTTTTTTATAGAAATACGACTCTGGAAAGAAAGTTTTCTTTAAAATTGATATTTCCATTTTATGTTTTGAAAACGAAATGCTATGCTATTTTTATGTGAATTCAACTTGTGTATACAAGAAGACTTTTTTTACGAAAGACATTTTCATACAATATCTACCTATATTTACAGCTTATATACGACTCGTACAGCTCGTACATGCATTATGGTTGATTTCTGATATATTTTACTTTAAAATATATAAAAATCTGCATTTTTTAGAGGGCGTAAGAATTCTAAGTTAGACAACCTATAAACTAAAAGGTGTTGTATGACTTCAGCACATGAAAAATAAAGAAAATTAGATATGAAATGAAAGTTTCAACATTTTTGGATTTTTTTTTGTTAGTCACTATACAAAGATTATTTCTAGACAAGAAGAAAATTAAAAAAAGTAAAGTATCAAAAGATGTGATAAATTATTGCAACGTGAATTATAATATGTATACATATGCTGTATTAGAAAGAGGTACGATTTATTTGAACGTGCGCGCATTCTTACGTCATGTTTTTCTGACATCATAACATAATGTATACGCTAATATAAATCCAGCGATCTGGTATTGAATGTTTACATATCGCTCTCATGCCAGAGTAATATGTCAACTACAGTTAGTAGTTACCAAGATACCTATATGTACAATACATATATACTTGCACAGATCCACGTAGGTGAACAACATTATATAGACTTTAGATGCCCTAATATTTTTTTAAAATAAGCAAGAAATATATTTATGTTTCTTCAAATTCGAAGTGTTTTAGAAATTTGTTATTTTCGAAATTGATTGCAGCCACAAATCATTTTTCAACCCGTCTCTGTTTTATTTCAATCTAGTTTATCGTCACGACTAAGATTCTCATTTACCTGAATATACTACCCGAAAATTCGCCAATGTTAATTTTCTGTGGACTTACTATATCTACCGAATATAAAAACAAGTATTCTATATAATTTCACTTTCATAGGTATTTAATAGAATATATAATGTTCAAAATCTTCAAATTCGCTTAAGTAATAATCCCTATAGTAAATATGTTATTATTCATATTTGGATATAAATTTACTAGCTTATAACTCCAATATCGTGCGTATAATTAACCAAGAATTAAAGAAATATATTAAAATACTGTTTGTTATATTATAGTTTTTAGCTTATATAAAATAAAATTATTTTGGGATACATCTTTATTGTCTACAGTCGTATTAGCCTTTAGTTGATGAAATTCCATTATAACTATTATCAGGATAAAATAAAACTAATTTTAATAAATTTATCTTTTTAATTTACACCGTAACGATCGTTTCGCTCCAACCTGAGCTTCATCACACATATAAGTGTTATATAGTTATAAGTGTTATATAGTTATTGAAAACACACAGATAATTTATAAAGAACAACACACAATGAAAAGGGAAATTAAAGAAATGATTAGTATTAAACAGGAAAAAAATTCAATTAACAACAGAAGTGATATAAAAAATTTAAGCAGTATATACTATAACTTAATTATGTAACGATCTGCAATTTACCATCATAATATATTTTGCTGTTATATAATTATATATCTTAAGTTATTTAAATATCTATAAATTTCCTTATCATGCTGACAGTTCCGTGTTTTGATTCCTGTCTGGTTGTCCGACTAGGTTTTCGTGGTTTTCCTTCTAGTTTAAGGCGAATGCCGACAGCTTTACATATTAAGACGCTCCACGAGCGCATACATAATAATAACTCATGTCTTGCGTTTCCCTGTTTTTTTACTTTCAAAATATATTTACCATATTGTTACACTCTATTTTTGCGATACTTATTTGTGGTTTTTGTATAGACATTCTTATAAGTTTGATGCCGTATTATACAGCCGGTACTTATATAATGTGAAGTAATATATTTTTCTTTAAATTAATTTTTGCAAATATTAAAATTTTCATTCAGTTTTTTTATAATATACGAATTATTTGTTTCCAAGTATTTTCTTTGCCTTTGGCACTTCCCTTAGAAATTTACTTACAGTTATCCTGTGTCTTCTTCTGGTATAGTACGTAGGAACATAGTATGTTCATATTTACCGCGTGTTTGAGTAGTTGTATGCGCATGCGCCTAAGATCGCGCAATTTCTTTTCTCAGTTTTCAGACTGAGCTTCTGTAAGCAAAACTTAGTGACGCTACCTTCCATCTATTATTTTAGTCACCCACACCCGTCTCCACTGACTAGGGGCATACTTAATAAATAGAAGCTCCGATACATTGTGCGATACAACTGCGGGTATTGTTTTGAATTTTGTCCACCGTCAGACGCCATTGCTGCGGCTGCATCGCGGTAAGGTAGCATACTACTGAGTTAGAATAATGTTAATACGAGACAAAGCACCTCACTTAGACCTCTCAATACTATAGTAATACGACGATGTGCTTTGTTCGTGTTGAGTGTATGCTGGTACCCCAAGTCTAGTATTTTTTTTTACTGCTAAGCATGACAACTTAGTTGTCTAAATATGTATGCAGCATTACAATATCATTGCGGCAAGAGTTTATTCTTAGTTAACTATAGTGAAACTGGCTACAGTCTTCAATTTAATCAGATTGTTGAATTTAATTGAAAATTGAAGAATCAAAATTAAGGCAAAAGGATAGTGGATACATGTAAAAACTGGTACCACAATAATGGATTGAGATGACAAAATTGTAGGACATGCCCCGAAGGCCGAGCGATTTTGATTAAACTAAATAAAATTCAATGAAGTTGAAATTGATCGAGGATGTTAAATTGGCATGTCGAATAAGTAATGTTAAGCTGAGTGCCTAATTTATGCTGAAATTGACACAGAATGTCAGATTGACATATTCGAGTAAATGATGTAGTTGACGAGTGCCTGCAATTTTTTTGGTACTGAATATGTAACTTTTCTAGGAATAGCTCGAATTGGTATCTTTTGAATAATATTAAAACCGAAGTTGTGGTTTAATTGAAATAAAATCGAATTATCATTAAATTTTCTTCGTAAAATATGGACTTGATTGATTGAATTGATGTCTTATAATATTGACTGTTAAAATATTAATAAATACAAATGTTTATAAATTGTTTGTGTCATTGGATTAGTGTTCATCAAATAATTGGAAAAATTGGGAAAATTTGAAAAAGTAATCCTCTTAATAGTTGTGGAAAACCTATTCACAAAATTGTCTGTTTGACGACTCATTTAACTTTTCGATGGAGAGCGCTATGATCATCAAAATGAATATGTTTTTGACATTTTTACTCCTAGAAAGTTCAAATACATTATTTCAAGCGGATATATCGAATAGATATTTTTTCACACGCTTCAAAAGCGAAGAAGTTCGTATGTATTGCGAATATGGAGGGTTGTTAATAAAACACTACCTTTTTGAGTGAAAAACTATTTAAAAAAAATAAGAAAATTATTTCTATCCCTTCGTATGGAATCTTTCAAAAGTGGTTTTGTGACAATATGAGCAAGGATTACGCCAAGCGCCTAAGTCATTAGTTTCTAATGACAACCGACGAAACGATTAATTAAATCCGTGTGATATGGTGTTGATAGATCGCTGAATAAACGTGCCTGAAATAGATCAGGTAATAGGCATCTTCGTGGAACATGTATCGAACATCTTGCATGAATATTTGTGTATGAAAAAGTTCTGATCAAAGTGAGTGCCGTGTCAAGTGACAATTCAATGCAATGTTTGAATATGTACAAGCGCAATCCAAATGAGTTTTTGCGGTGTTATAACTACGGACGGAACATGAATTTACTTCACGCTAGAAACGAAAGAGCAATTGAAACAATGGACTTTCGTTCGAACGAATACCGAAAAAAGTAAAACTAGTTCTATTTGCCGAAATGGTTATGCCCTTGGGATTCGCATGGCATAAACTATATCGATTATTTGGAGAAGGGAAGGTATTTTGCTAATTTATTGAACGCATTTCTGTGCTGAATACTGAATTAAAGAAAAATCGACCACATTTGATAAAGGAAAAAATGTCTAGTACTGTAAGCCGTTACTTTGTGAAATTCCGTAATGAACTAAATAAAACACGTATTACTTTGCTATATCAGTATTATATAATTAACTGTGTGACTGCAGTTTCGACTAAGTTGGCCATTAACAAACACTGAATTGCAAAAGACACAAAATGTATAAATATATGTATACGTATATATAACGTGTGTTCATTTGAAAAGTCAATCTAGGTTACTTTGAAATTTTGATAGAATAAGACGCATATATGTTAGTATGTGTTTGTTGTTCCGTAAACGTAAATCCAAATGACATTTAAAGGTATTTTTAATAATATAAAATATTACTAAAAATCTGGTGTGAAGAACACAAATGCAGGTTCACTATTAATACTTTCTATGAACGTGTCCGAATAAATCCTATCCCCAGAGACGTAGATACGTATTTCGCTTTTCTACAAGCTCATCAGTACGCCCTTAAAATTGTCATTTTAATTTACGACATATTTCAAAATGTTCTCAGTAAATCACATGCTACTAGATTGACTTTTCAAATGAACACCCGTTATATATGGTAAATTCAACTTGTTGGCGATTTAAGGTCTGGTTTTACTTTAAAATATATATATTTAAAACAACCCTACATGTTTCGGCAAATGATGCCTCTATCAAGGAATATAAAATATAAATGACAGTATATTAATGTCATACATTTGAGTTGCTATGGATAAAATTATTCAAAGATACATTCCAATTCAATAATAATAAATCATGCCTTAGTATTCTAAAATAGATAGACAACAAAAACAGGGAATCGCAAGACATGAGTTATTATTATGTATGCGCTCGTGGAGCGTCTTAAGATGTAAAGCTGTCGGCATTCGCCTTAAACGAGAAGGAAAACCACGAAAACCTACTCGGACAACCAGACAGGAATCAAAACACGCAACTGTCAGCATGATAAACAAATTTATAGATATTCAAATAACTTAAGGTATATAATTATATAACAGCAAAATATATTATGATGGTAAATTGCAGATCGTTACATAATTAAGTTATAGCATATACTGCTTAAATTTTTTATATCACTTCTGTTGTTAATTGAATTTTTTTCCTGTTTAATACTAATCATTTCTTTAATTTCCCTTTTCATTATGTGCTGTTCTTTATAAATTATCTGTGTGCTTTCAAAATCGAAATGGTGATCGCGTTGTAGTTTGTGTGTAGATAAAGCAGTTTTGTCTGTTTTAGAGCATTGTGGGCTTGTATTCTTTTGTATAAATATTGTTTAGTTTGGCCTATGTAGTAACTATCGCAATCGCGATATGGTATTTTATTGATGACATGTATTTCTCGATTTTTTTATATTTTAGGTTTAAGTTTTGAAAATAAATGTTTATGAGTATTACTAAGTTTATATTGTTACGCTCGAAAAATGATCCTTATACCATTTGGGCATTTTTAAGGAGTTAATTACATTAATTGCTAACTTTAAGTCATCATAGGCTATTCAAAATTCAATATTATCGTTTAGTATAATTTATTTACTTTAATTGCTATTTATCGATCATCATAGGCCATTTCAAACTTTGATATCTTCATATAATAATGACAGAATATAAATGTCAAATAATTTTGTCAAAATTATTTGACCTTTATATTCTGTCATTTATATTTTTTATATCCTTGCCGAAACATGTAGGGTTGTTTTAAATATATATACTTTGAAGTAATAAACCAGACCTTTAATCGTCGACTTATTAAGTTTACCATATATATATATATATATATATATATATATATATATATATATATATATAATTAATTAATTTATCAATTGCTATATTTAATAAACGGCTAAGAAATTATCTAAACACTTATATATATAATTATATCTATGGTTTAGCAATGTACCAAGGTGGTAATTACATAACAATTAGGGTGGTACAGCAATATTTTTGGGCGATATACGTTTCGGCCGATTAGCAGGTTTGAATAAATTACAGTATGTATATTGTTTAGGCCGGCCACAAAAATAATACGATTTAGGGGTGCAGCGATTCGGCTGCGCAGGGTAAGTACTTGTTGCTTGTCTATTACCAGTCAAGTAGGAAAGTAGCAGCCGAACAACGAACGCATGTGAAATTTATATTAAAATTAAAAGTGTACAAAAATTGAACAAAAAACAAATTCACGATGTCAAAAGCGCGAAAAATACCTTATTGGCAAAATTGAGCAAAACAATACAAAACAGTTAAGTAGACTGCAATATGTAAAACTAACATCGCATTACTACAATTTAAGATCGATAAGAATTATCCCCGGTCGAAACGATTACATTTAAGGAAAGACACCAAAACGATACGGTTGTTTAAATTGGATTATTGGCCGAAAGGAATACGACCCATATTTTTCTGTTTTATTTAGTTTATTTAGAGAAAAATGTTATTCATCAAGATAATGCACTAGCTCATTGATCTGCAATTATCGTTCAATTAGTCGAATTACTTTACGCATTGCTGTCTCGTCCCTAATGTTTCCCTGAATCTGAAGAAATTGTTCATCGGACACAGATTCGCATCGCACGAGGAGGTCATCGCTAAAACAGAAACTTATTTTGCAGAGCTTCGGAGACAGAAAAATTGGAATGACGTTGATCTAATTGCATAGAGTTGAAAGACGATTATGTAGAAAAACGAAACGTTTCTTTTTTGTACAATAGATTTTCATTTAAAAGTCATCTTACGGCCAATAGCTTGTAATAACTGGGCTCGCAAAAGTTTAGAGAATACTATTCAAACAAATAGAAGGGATAATGCAAAACAACTTTATTCTATTAATGTTCTAGCATATTCCTTCTTCTATCACTACATATACAGACTGTTAGAAAATTCGCGGATACGGATTATGGGATGACGTTAATCATCAAAAACTCAAACGAATGTTCCTTTGCCATTTTTTAATCTGACCGTTATTTTCTGAATTTGAGCAAATTTAAAAATGAAAAATTATACATGTAAACTTTCTTTATATTACAAATCATGGCTCAAAACTACTCAAATCGTGAGTATTACGATATGTCCATGGCTCTTGGTACTTTAACGCAGGCCAAACAGCGCGATTGTATGTATTGCGATTGCCTGGATGTTGTTTGCCAAGTGCTAATATCTTAAGAAGACTAGAAGATTTTTTATTTGATTTTTTTTTAATTATTTTTAGTTTATTCATATTTTGCCGTAACGCATAAATGGAGAAAATTATTTGGATTTTCTACAACAACAGCTACCGAAATTTTTGGATGAAGTGCCTCTAAATTTTCGCAAAGTGTTATTATTATGCACGATGAGGCAGGCCCTTCTTTGTACGAATTGTACAAGATTACCAAGGCAATACTATTCATGACCGTTGGATTGATAGAGGTGGTCTAATATCTTGCACATCTCAATCGCCAGATCTGACACCTTGCGATTTCTTTTTGTGGGATGTTTTGAAATTGTTAGATTGCCAAGTAACACCACAAATGTTACGGAACGCCGTTGAGGCAATAGTAAGGCATACCGAAGCATGTATAGCTGCTGTGGGAAAGACAATTCGAACAAATGTTATAAAGTGTTTCGTGTTATACATTCTTAATTGTGTAATATAAAAAAAGCTTACAATTTTTCATTTCTAAATTTGCTAAAATTCATAAAATGTCAGTCAGATTAAAAAATGGTAAAAGAACATTCGTTTCAGTTTTTGATGATTAATGTCATGTTCGTGAATTTTGTAACACCCTATACTATATATATAATATTAATGAATTCATAATTCGATCGTAGAACAATAATGGTTAAATAACAACTTATGAGCTTTCTTAACTTTATTATAACAATTAATAAATCTTTGAACTAAAGTCGTAAAATTATAACGTAGAAATTTGTCGTTTTAATATTAGAAACATAATTTTATTTTTCTACGAATACGTAATTAATCGTTAATTTAAATAGTTTCGTGAGGAACTAGTTAACTTGTGGAACTACATACTCTAATATTATATATTCTATAAATTTCTATATTTAGAATTAGTTTTCTTAATATTAATTAGTGTAGTTGTTGTTAGTGATCAAGCGCAAGATCTCACATTCCCCCACTAGATGCTAAAGTACGACGACTTAGTAATTTTTTAATTGGCAATGGCTAGTCATAGATAAGAAAAGTGATAGTTTATGCACTACTATACACAAACAGAACAAAATATAATGTAGGTACTTGTATTTATACAAAAAATATATACGAATTAATTATACTCTTCGATGGTGTCAAACCCATATTTATTGTAAGCAATGATTGCTGATTGAAAACAAGTCTGAATTCAGACGAGCAGATTAAATAGGAAGACGGTACTATGCTACATTAAGACTCGGCAAACGTATATGTTTTTAATATATGAATTAAGTACTTATAATGCATATGTACGTATTTTAATCTGATTTTTGTTTAGGAAAGAAGCTTTAGAATTCAGCTTTTATATTTTAATTTACACGTAATTTTCGAGAATAATGAAAAGATAATTAACAAAAAAAAAAAGATTTACTAATTGTAGGAAATTTTGCGCTAATTTATGAAAGAAAGAAATGCATTACGTTTAAAACTGTGAGTTCATTAATAGTTAAACTATAACTATAACGCAAAGAATTATACGTATATAATTATAAGAATCTTACTTTTTTTTAATTTGAAACTTTTTAGCATATATAGGTTCAAAAGAGTGTATAGTTTTAGTTTAAATCAGTACATCGATATGTTAAGGAGTGTACTATTATTGTGAAGGTATCATATAATATATTTGCAAGTTTCGTAGATTTCTCTATGAAAAAATTACAAATGAGATCTTGTAATAGAAACATTATTGTAAACGGGACTAAGCTAAAACTGAAAATGTCTATCATAAAACAGTAGTTTACTTAAGGTAATGGTACTGTAATTGACATAGTCAAATAGATTTTCCCATGGACTGTTGCTGTGTGGATCACCAGCGAAAATAACTTACTGGAGCACGGTGCGTTCGGCCCTTTGACGCAGAAGAACAAAACTGTGATATACATTTATATCATACTTACATTCTTGTTAACTTTACAAAGTAGATAAGTCTCTGCTATAAAATTAACAAATGAGCTAAAATCAGCAATCAGCAAATCAGCGAGAAAAATTCACATCCAACTTTACAAATTAGGCTTTCATCAATGGTTAGAGGTATATACAAATTTTAGAGTTGAAGAATGAAAGATGGTAAACACTAGCAACATCCTTAATCTGTTCCTAAGTGTATAAATCCGTATTATGAATAACATTGTGATAAAAAGTACACGTTTTCTGAGAAGATGTCACGACCGAAACAGCTTAAGTAAATGAAAAGTAAAACATCTATTTGATATTAGCAGGGACACAAAGCATTTTGTCGACTTGACGATGAACCAAATTTAATATAAAAAGGTTCTTGAAGTAAAACTGGAAATGCCAAATTTAAATATTATTCAGAATATCTGGAGTATGCTTAAGTATATTTACGCCACCCATATAAAATGGATATAATTCAACTTTTCGATTCAGCTTACTGTCTGCACAAGCTCGTACGCATTTTGTGTGGATGGTGTAAACGTTATATTCTTAAACATACTCTGAACATTCTCAATAACATTTAAATTTGGCATTTCCAGATTTGTATATATTAATGACTGAGTAATTGAAAAAAAAACAATTAGTAAAAATACAGATCAAAACACCATAGTCGCTTGATTTAATATTCATTTCATACATATTAGTGTTAATTTAAGTATTTAAATATATTTGACATAAAAGAAAACGATAGTAGCATATTAGTAGTAGATTAAATTCAAAATTATAATTTAGAAAATGTATGTACATGTAAATATTATAAACTCATAAAATCCAAATAAAAAGTAAATATTAAAGAAGGCCAAAATATAAGTAGAATGTGTAAAGAACACCAAATTTAAAAACAAAATTTCAATGTAATGCAAATATACAGAACTATCTTAAAAGAGAAAAAGACCATTTTTTTCTTATACATATAGATATATGCATAAATTTAAAGTGTGAATAACCTAAATATTAAAATTTGATATTCTTATATACTAATAGGTATAATAATTTCCGAAGAGGTGAAATGTTTATGGAAAAATCAAATTTATTATTAGTAATTTATAATGAATAACGTATAATTCTACTACGACTACATGTACTAAAATCGAATAAAGCTATAATTTTGCTATGATACATACTTATTGCGTCCAAGGAACAATAAAGAAAAGAGTTTTTGGATTAATACTCAAATAATAATAAAAGCATGTCTTTTGTTTGCCACTTTAACCAGAATTGTAACTGTATAGGAAAGAAATTGTTATTTCTTTCGCCGATTCTAAAGCTACTACAAAAAACTGAAGTATAAATTAATTCTGAAGCTAAATCGGCTACTTTGTGGTAAAAGCTCCGCAAATTTTTGCAGAGCTTTTACTACAAATACTGCAATGTTTGGAAATGAAATGTAGATACATAACTAATTCAGTGTTTGGAATTACTTGAAATTAAGTTCATCACCTAACACATAAAAATATATTAAATACCGCCAGTAAAATTATATGTTAATAAATTTGTGTAATAAGTAATAAGATTCTAACGTAGTATTCATAATATAAAATAATAAAGGTTGCAATCAGTTCGAAGTTGATTAAATTTTAATCAATTTGAATTTGTTGAGATACATACTAGCAGTTATCCATTTTTAAAAGATTATTTATATACAAATATAAATAAAAGAAAATGCGATGTTACAGCAAATGAAAATGATTCCACTAAATTGACTTTGCCACTACTTAAAATTGGTCATAACCCTCTAATGTCTGTATAATTTAATCTCTCATTGAAAAGTGGGCAATATAATTTCACATAAACCGACGATAAATTAAGAGCCGCATCATACTCAGGACGGTATTTTTATTAATCTATCTAGTGACATGCTCTGTATGTACTAAGAAGCATTAGTAATATTCACTAACGAAAAGAATTTATTTGATTAGAAATGCTAATTATAAACATACCAATTCGTTGTATTGAAAATACGAGTTTTAAATGTACGAATCTAATAAAAATACACTAACAATTTTTATTACTAATATTCATTTTTAATAAAACAATAGAAAATCAGGAGATGTTAATTAACTGTTCCTCTTATACTAATTTGCGTACTATAAATAATCGTTAGTTATGTCCTTTAAAGTAAATTAAACTTACCAAATATAAAAGCAGCACTCTCAACAGCATTTTGAAGAAATTTTTGTGAAACCTTCTAGCACAGTTTGATAGATAGTCTATAATTGTATTCTAAAATATCGTTAAAGAATATAAAAGTTTCATTGCCGTCGATAGGAACAACCTGTATTTTAAGTTGATAACATAACAGATAGAAAAGTATTTAAGCAATAATCTGCATATCTCAGCAAATTAGTACGCCATTTTAGAGTAAAATTTATTAGAAATCTAGGTAGGCCAAAATTTTTTTGAAATTGGAGGAAGATAATTAATTCTTCTGTTAATTTTTAATTTTAGAATAGGAGTGAATAAGCATTTTAAAATCACTTAAAAAAAATAAATAAGAACATAGATTTTGTTTATACAATGGGTTAGTCCTACTGTAATATATGTACTTATTGTTGAAAAGCTTATAAAATTTCCTGAACTTTTACAGCAATAAAGGTACGAGTTCGGTGTGTTTTCGCGCACAAGAACGGTGAAGCACTGAGCTTGATCCGAGAACAGTGTGTGATATGGTTGAGACTAGCGCGCGTCTCCACTCAGAAGACACAGCGCTTCAAACTGGAGTAGATTCGTAGCCATTTAAATTTATGGTGTTTACCTACTCTTGACTATAACGCTGTGCACAACGACGACGACGTCGACTGTATTTTTGAACACAATGCATAGTTAATAAGTGTATTATTGTTTTTATTATAGTATGTTTGGTAGTAAATTGAATCTTTTGAAACTGAGTATATTTAATTTCTGTATGAATGCATGTACGTCCAATTTTTTTTTTTTTATATAAACTGACAAGGTTACAACAATTTTGTATACTTAATGATTATAAGATAAACCTGATAATTCTTTTATAGTATTAGCATTATATGTTGATAACTATTATAAATTTTAAACGAATTTTATCACATGTAAATAGGTACACTATTACACACGAAATTCTAATATACACCCATACCTCGTTTAGCGGCATAGATACGTTCCAAAAAAAAATGGCCATAAAGCGAAAAGCCGTTTAACAATCAATTATTTTGATACAAATCCATCCAAATTCAATCAGATCGGTTCCAATTAAAAAAAATAATATTTAAAGGGTTTAGTCCATCAGGCATTTTATTCTTTTCATTTTCTATAAAAATACATAGTTACTTAAAAATAAAATCACACAACAAATAAGAATACATACATAAAATGAACACATTACTTATTTTAAAAAAGAAAAACAAAAGAGATCATATTCACATACAAAAATTATAAAATTTGGAAGCTTTTTTAATCTAATAAAATGCTGCCGTCGTCAATTTCCGTTGTTGTTGAATAACTTAACTTAAAATATTCATGCAACTTTGTCTGCTTCGCCCTCCTTTCTGCTTCTTTTTGCAACGTTTTGTAATATCTAATGGCTGAGTTTACTTCTAGATATACCTTATCGCTGCGTTCTTTGTCGGTATCATTTTTAAGAAGGATGTTCATTCCCTTCTTGAAATAAAAAAGCGCATTCGTCAAGGTTTTTGCTGCTTTCTGCCTGGATATAGCAGGCTCTGGCTCCTCATCAAGAGTTTGTTCAGTTACTAACTGAGTCAGCTCCTCGCTTGAAAGATTTTCTCTATCATCGTCAATCAATCACCTTCTTCTACCTCTTCAAAACCAAGATCTTTTGCTAAGCTCAATATGTTTTCAGGAAGAGAATTAACTTCAGACTCATTAGATTTTATGCATTCTGGCCATATTTGTCTCCAAGCATGGTTCATAGTGGTTGATTTTAAGTCTTTCCATGATTCGCAGATGTCGAACACGGCATCTTGATGTTGTAGTTTTTACAAAATTGTTTTATCGAAGATTCCCCATCGATTTGTTGAATAAGTTTACGAAAAGTTCTGCGTAAATAATAAGCCTTAAAAGTTGCTATAGCACCCTGATCCATTGGTTGTACAGAGCTGTTGTATTTTTGGAAAGGTACTCAATCTCCACATCTTCTAATAATTTTGGTAAATTGGCAATGCCTTGTTGCTTAAGTTCTTTTCCTTTAAATATTTTTTTACTTCTGGCCAAAAGTTAATTTTAAACCAGTCTTCGAAAAAAATCTTAGTCATCCTACTTTTCTTATTGGATTTCCAAATGACATGCAATTGTTTCTGTTCAGCCCTTTAAAACACCTTGGATTTTTTGAATGATATACTAACAGTGGTTTTAGCTTAAAATCCCCTGCAACATATGCACGAAGAAGCATAGTTACTTGTTCTTTAGAGACCTTATATCCAGATGTAGACTTTTCATTTTTTCAAATGAAAGTTCTTTCAGGCATTTGCTTCCAATAGGGTCCTGTTTCATCAACATTAAAAATTGCCAGTATTAAGATGACCTGCACGAAGCCCAGACATGAACCCTATCGAGCATATCTGGAACCTCGTAGGACAAGCTTTAAAACGGCACCAGCGAACATTCCGTAACCTTGAAGAACTCGAAGATATACTTTTATAAGAATGGGAAAATCTTTCACAAGACTATGTTGCAGACCGCATACGCAGCATGCCAAGGAGGATGGAAACTGTAATTCAAGCCATATACCAGATACTAGTGCCATTTTAAACCAGTATTTATTATTTTGTAATTTTGAATAAGGTGTGCTTTTGTTATTTCCTGCATTATATGAGTTGAACAGTGCTGTTAATTATCTTTTATGTTTTTTCATGACTTAACATTTATAATTAGAATAGTTAAATATTCAGAAATGACATTTTATGATAGTTAAATATTTATATTATTAATTATTCATTTGATACCATTCTCTTTGCACGAGCTTCATTTTACAATTCTTTATATAAATCTACTAAATATTGACATGAACTACAATTTTCATTATCAGTCAACTATCAAAATATAACGGAGTAAAAATTTCAAGAAAGATTTAACTCTAATATATCTTCGCCAAACTAAGTAATAATAAAAAAATAAGATTGTTAATTAATATTTTGTAAACATCATAATTATTTAATACTCAAACGTTACAAATATTGTATATGTTTATATTTTAATCGTGGAGATATAATCTAGAAATAACTCTATTCAGGCAATGTAATGAAGTTTAGTCTATTACCTTTTAATATAACATTAATATATTGTCATTTTTAATTTAATTCTCTGAAAAAGGTAGTAATTGCCCAAACATGTAAGATTTGAATTATTTTAAATATATACATGTTATCCAATTATTTTTTATTTAATTTTTATTATTCTTTTACATAAATCGGTTACAAATATACAAAAAGAAAGTTTGAAATTAAAAAATTGAAAAAAATATAGTTTTTGAAAGTGTTCTTAAAAAAGAACAATAGGCATTAAACGTTATCTAGACAAAAAATTATAAAAAATAGAAAACATATTTGGTGGAGTATATTATTTAAAAAACATGATATTTTATGGTATCGTGTAAATCAATCAATATGGAGACCAATTTGACATTTAAAACACTTTTTTATGACAGACTCTACATCTTGTTTGATTTTTTTCTTTGACAAAATAGTGTTCACTGCTGTCAAACCGAACTTCTGCGTTTTCGAGCGCAGATGGTCTACCTCACTTTCTTGAACACCTGTTTATTTGCAAGAAAGAAACTGTGATATATTTACGAAACGCAAGTTGATTCATTTTGCCTCCCTGGATATGATGAAGTTGCCAAGAATTGTACGCATAAATCCAAAATATAAAAAATAATTCCGCTGTACCATTTTTTACCCCTAATGGATGTTCTGTAATAACTTATATTTTGATGGCACCGATCAACGCCACTCATATGAGCATTATATTTGAAAAGACTGTTTGGTTGCTCCACCAAAACTTTTTCTTTTTTGATTTTCTTGAAACTTGTCGAACAGGATATACTTGAACGCTATTTATTATAACGTTTACCAAACTGTTGTCATTCTATTTTACAATGCAAATTTTAGAATCCGTCGATACTGTTGTCATTCTATTTTACAATGTAAATTTTAGAATCCGTCGATTGAAGCCTCTTGGTTTTTTGTTCATCTGTTTTAGACAAAAGAGGACATTTAGAAAAATGATTTTCTCTAATGGTGTCTGTACCTTTGATCCTCCTTCTATAAAGTTCTTCCCACGTCACGGTTGAAAAAAAAATATCGAAAAAAATGTCATGTTTTTTTTGTATAACGTCACAATGCTGCAAAACAACGGAGGACCCTAAGCCAAATGGTTTATATTTGTTCAAAATATGAGTGCTTGCACCTTGATAAGGTTCGACCCAGACACAGTATTCGTTGCATATAGAATTTGACGTTGTTCCCATCCACATTTTAAACCCATATTTATAAATAAATATAAAACATGAAAATAGAAATTGAAATGAAGATTTAAAACACTAACCTAATAGGCTCTACTTTTATAAATTGTTTACATCCATTCCTTCCGAAGTACAGAATCATAGATTCGTCCACGCTATGTTCTTCAGTTAGAGGTGCCAAATCTTGAAACTTTATTCATCAATGTAAACAACGGCCTAACTTTTGTCAATTTATCTTGTTGATCAAGAGCGTTATTGTCGCAACAATGTGAATTTGGCAGAATAAATTCGAAGCGATCTCTTGACATAGCTTGGGACACTAAAGAATGGTGAGTATCTGGGCTATTCTCCCAATATATTCTGCAACGGGGTAGAGAATTTTATCCACTTAGAAGAAGTATTCCAAAAAAAGTGCGAATTTCTTCTGCGTAAATTTTTTGTGGTTTACTTTTTTGTACAGCATACATCTTGCTATATGATACACAAAAATCGATAACGTTATCGTCAAAAAAATTTGAAAACCGTTGCGTTGGCGACAATTTAGCTTTGACATCGTAAACTCAAGGGAACGTGTTACTGTCCAAATTCAAGTCACTGTCTTCTCATGTATAATTTTTTTTCAGTGCAATTTTATATGCTACTAACGCTCGTCTTCATTTTCTTCTTCTCGACGATTAGTATTTTCCTTTTCTACCTCTTCTTCAGCATGGTGATTATCTTGAGCATTATCCAAAAAATTTAAGGCTCCTCTGAACAATTCTGTAGGTGCCCTAAGCTGAAAACCCGGTAAATTTTCAATATATGCAGCATTCTCGTCGCTCGAATCTTCGTCGGTCAATGAGCCACAAGCGTTTGTTGGACAAAACGGCAATTTCTATAGCATCTCCTTCTAGAGGGAAATCATCGCCTTCTTATAAACTTGTCAAAAGTTCATCCAAAGTGTAGTGGCTAAATAAAATTTTACACCTTTGTGCCTAACATCCTTTTTTAAGAACGCCAAAGCTTTAGAAGCCACTATCAAACAGTAAATCAAAATGTTAAGAATATGAATGGATTAACCTATAATCTAAACATCTATTTAACAATGTTCAGTGTATACACGAAGAAACTACTAATAAAACAAAAATTATTTACCTTTGAAGACGTAAGGAACGTGCTAAATTGTGATCAATATACGACATAATTTTCAAACACAAACATTGGCGCCATCTGTCATACAACTATGCAATATGGAACAGGCAGGCAAGTAGTAGCTAACTACTACTACTGTCATTTTTTAAGGACAATAGGCATATATGGGTTAAAGTAAAATAGACCCTAAATCGCTCACTAACAAATCTATTATAATATATAAAGGTCAAGCAATAATTATCTATATATATATATATATATATATATATATATATATATATATATATATATATAGTTATTTCTTTCTTTTCTTGACCCTTGTCAGGAGATTTGATGTCAAAGAAGATCTTCGAAAGCGTATTTTTGCTGCGACAGCACGAGTTACAGCCGAAGTACCTTTTGCCAGAGTACGCGATAATTTTAGGCGCCGTATAGAAGCCCTATTCCGATCTTACCGATCAGCCGTTCTTTTATAACGCAAATCACATAGCTCAATGTTTCTACGAAGGTTATGCACCGTACTCAAAACTTTCTATTTTCAAATTTTATATTTTAGATGTATTTTTAGATGTATATAGTGACCTTTTTGGATACCGAAAAGGATGTACATTCCTGTCATATTCACCAAAAAAAAAAGAAGATGTGTAATACTGGCATCCACATTGCATAATGATCATTCCGAGAAAGGCGATAAGCAAAAGCCTTGGATGATTAAATTTTACAATCATATAAAAGGGGATGTTGATACTACAGATAAGCTATGCGCCCCTTACAATGTGGCTAGGAATGTTCGTCGTTGGCCGATGGCAATATTTTTTGCCATGTCGAACATGAGTGGGATCAATGCCCAGTGACTTATTTTGACAATGATCAGAATAGTATCAGAAGAAATTAATTCTTGAAACAATTATCAAGTGAACTGGTTTTACCTAATATAATCAGAAGTAGCTCAAATATTGACGAAAGAGGAAGTAAAACAAAAAGATATATACCGAGAAGAGGCGTTCAACTAAATATAAGTGTGTCAAATGTAACAAATCAATCAAGCTTTTTTTTCAGAATGCAGTCAAACAGTTTGTAATTTGCAACAGGACGATTATGAGAGCTCAGATTGAAAATTGTAATCTATATCCTCACTTATGTTTTACTTTTTTTAGTTCTTGAATTTATGTGTATTTACATATGTCTGTATTTTCATTTCCAAGCACAATCAACATGTGCTATTATATATTTTTGTGTTCGAACATTATTATAATAAATTCCTTTACTAAAGTGCGCATGTTCATTATTTTCATTAATTCCAGTATTTTTAGTCAAAATATCTATACCAAAAAAAGAAGTAGGTACTTACTTTTTGATTTAACGCTTTTTTTTAGAGATCGAAATGAAAGAATAATCAAAGCGATCATTTTGATACAGCGCGCCTTATTTTGTGGCGATTACCACCGCGACCGACAGAAGGTTAATATATTCACAGCTTGACATTAATTTTGAAAATTTAAGCTTTTGCGTATGTACCTCAACATTATTAGTAATTTTACTAGTTACACTTACATAATGTTAATAATTCCTACTTATTACATTTCACTTATAATTAAGGAATTTTTAGATTCATTAATAATGAATATAAAAATCATATTGACGCGAGCTAGAGATCTGAGATTTTAAAACTATTTCGAACATTTTTGGCAATTACTAATATCGTTAATATCCTTTCTGAAACAGGTACGATAGTCGTTAATTGAAATGTGTTTAAATAATAATAATAATACTATTAGTGGGGGTAGAAACAAGCTCTAACCTGCAAACGGTAATTTCGAGTATCTTGTCTTAGCATGAAAAGTTTCATTTTCCTATATACCGTCGTTGAGCAATAGTGTCATTTATCACGATTTCGACTTCTGAGATGCATACCAAGCAACGACCCGTGAAAGAATTTTTGACGTTGAAAGGTTGCCCGTCTATCGAAATTATCATTATGACCCCGAAAGTAAGCGGCAGTCAATGAAATATCACTATTCTGGTTCTCCACGTTTACGAAAATTCAAAAGTTTCATCAGCCCAGACGGGCATGCTCAACTTTTTTAGAGTCATTCATACAAATCATCTGCCGATTAATTTAATAAAATAGTAAGAAACTTTACGATCACTAATGAATCGTATCTGTCGAGTGAGGCCGGACAGAACTAATTTTTCTTTGCACCATGACAACGCCAGGCCATATTGCAGCAACGAAACAATGAAGACAGCGTCAAGCCTAAAATTCACCGCTGTTTAGCTCCCTGATTTGATACCTTCGGATCTCTGGTTGTTTCCAAAGTTGAAGGGGATACTGAAAGCTCAATAATTTTATTTAGACTCTGAAGTTTGAATTGTTTTTTTATGAACGAAATGGTGATTATGTGCAAAAACAATTATATACATTGACAGTATAAAAAATTTACTTAATTTTGAGACTGGTTTCAATATTTTCTCTTTTCTTAGTCATATTTTATAGAGTTGGAGGACTTATATGTCAATTCGCCTTCGTATATCTAAGTTTGGATAACGTTACTTGTTTAAATAATAATAATAATAAGTAATAACGAGTTGCTTAAAAATATTTTGTTGCTTGAAAAACATAACAAGGTTTATATTTGTTGCAGGCAAGTTAATTACTATACTCCTATTTTTGACAATATATGCAAAATAACAGTTGAGGTTTTTTTAGTTTATGGCTAGAATTAAGGGGTAAAGATTTTATCTATTCACTAGAAATAAGGTTTGATTATTCTATATCTATTTGTCTCTAAAAGCTAGAAATTTCTCGCAAATATCGTAAACGCTTAATAAGCAAAATTGCACTTCTGTAATTTAGTTTTGGTTGGAAACCATAGCTTCAGTTATAGTGTTCAAGAACATATTTGCCTTTCTGTCTAAACACATGTAGATATTTGTCATTTTTGTATGATCCATCACTACCTGGGCAGATTTCTAAAAAAAATTATTACGCAAGAAGAACAGACCTATTATTAGACGACAAAGCGTAGATTATAAATACAGACTGACTGCAATGTAATGTTACCAAATTCACACTGGTATATCTGTGAAACCGTTGAGATGGCATGTGTGTCAAACTTGATCTAATGACAGTAGAGTATAATAATAATAAATTGTTTATAAGCCATATTTACGCCTCAGTTTTGACGAAAAAATATAATAAGCCATGAAATTCAAGCGATGGAGGTACCAAAAATTCTATGTACGTCAAACACGAGAATAAATCGGTCAACAGCTTTTCCAAGATCTAGGAAACATATTGCTATGAATTGTGGTCTTTATATTAACTGCACCACCATCCACAACTAATCTACCCAACTAGGATACTCGGTCGGTTTATTTCCAAAAAATGGGACTTCTTTCTTCTCAGGGTTCTAATCGGAAAAACGTGGAAAATAAATATGTTATTTAGGCGCCTATCAAAGTTTCTTGATAAATGTTCAAATTATTTTCTTTAAGTTACTTATTAAAAATTCACGGTGAAAGGTATAAGAAATAATGCGCACAATATAAAATTTAAATGAATATTTAATACAAAAAAATGATAAAACAAAAAAAAAATTGATCTTTATAAAGTATAAAGACTGTGTAATTTAAAATTTACAACCAGAGGTAAAAGAATTCACTGAATATGACCGCTAAGTGAATTTAAACTTCCTCTAATGACTTCCGATCAACTTAATCAAATAACTAAGTTTATTTTTAATTTCTCCCCAGAGAACAACATAAAATAAACAAACTTGAAAACACGATCAAAATCTACGTATGTGCAACCATCAAACACATGAAAAAAATAACCTTGAACTTCCTAACGTATAAAATTTACAGTTATATTTTTTTACGTAGAAATTTTAAAAATATTCTTTGTCATTTACCTCAACTAATTAATACTAAATCTCTAAATAACAATATTAATACAATTGAAATACAATATTTAAATCCTTTGAATTAATAAGACGTCTTATATTTTTACTTACATAAAAAAAATTATGTGAGACACCTAGACAAGAAAACGTTGTTTAATCAAATACAATCAAAATTACGAGAACACAAACTCGTAGAATATACGGGAATTGATAATCAACCACCAACAACTAATTAACACAATAAAATTCAACCCGAATTTAATTTAAATATAAATATATATTTTTCAAATAAAAAGAACGTTCTTGTCTAAAGGTTTAACTTCGTCTGTCTGTCCACATCACCCGCTTTGGCTTGCACATAAAGCCGTCCTTCAATAATACAAGTTTTTGCTTACACATAAATATACAATCAAGTTAAAAAAAATGGTACATACATTTTTAATAAATTTTAAATATAATTTAGGGAAAAAACCATAGCATTTCCCCAAAACTATATAATCCTGGACATGTCAAAATCTTATTCATCATATCGTTTTCGGCACTCGCAGAAAATTAACAGTTTCTCGCACTGTCACTACTGCTCCCCGCACTCAGGCCATGCACAGTTTAATTCTGGACCATCTTCCTCGATGTGCACCTGTGAAGCGAACAGGTGCAGAGCACCCATGTAATTTATTAACTCTTCTTATAATAACGAAATTGACAACTTCAAATCTGATTCTGCTTATGTAATTTTGTGTTTTGACATATAAATAGGCCTTGTCCCATACATCACAGACGAAGAACACTCCAGAGTAAATATTAGTCGGCGAAAAGTTGATATCATTCTCAACCTCCTGGACATTTGTCACTCACATGGATAGTGTATGGAAGAGAAAAAATATTTGTAATAATGCTTGTCTAGCATAAACATCAATAACCATATTATAACTTTAATCGCCAATAATTTTCCATTAATTAAATCGTCGCGCACAATAAAATTTTTATTAATTATCTTAATTCCTTAAAACCTCTTTTTTATATTATTAAAACTGTCCTGTTGGACCTGAAGGATCACCTCATACTCAAAAGCCCCCTCAGCAAATTCTCTATTATATTCATTTAGTTCAACATAATTAAAATTACTCTTATTGTTATACATTCTCGATAACGCATCGGCAGTAACATTTAGTACTCCCTTTATATGCCTAATTTCAAAATTATACTCTTCTACATATAAAGTTTCTAATAAACTAAATAAATTAGGTTTAAATGTCATCCTAGTAAATAAATGCAATTTAGGAAATATTTTAGTAAACAATAAAGGAAAAACAGAATTGCATGATAAGTCAGGGGTGTATGAATTAACTTGCAGTGATTGTGACGCGGTATACATTGGCCAATCAGGACGCTCTATAAAAGAACGTATCAAAGAGCATAGAAGTTCTATTCTACATGGCAATATGATCACGGGATTCGCGGAACACTGTATTCAAAATTCTCATCTATTTAATGCTAATAATTTCAAACTTTTACACTCTTGTAACAAGGGTAAAAGGCTTGACTTCTTAGAAATTTTAGAAATAAAAAAAGGCATAAATATCAACAGACAGGTCACAAACACACAGTTGGATTTTTCAAATACCCCCACAATAGATGCTGTAATAAACCTTTTAAAAAATAACCAATAAATATTGGTAGGAGTATTCTTTTCACTTAGTTTACATGACTCTTTGAGAATGACTGTATAAGTCGAAACATATGTCAGAGATATTTTAAATACATTTTGTGAAACAAATATAGCAAGTGTTTTATTTAGTAAATTATATATATATATATATATTAGAAAATTTGTTGACCGTACTGAAAAGTTGTGAATATATATATATATATATATATATATATATATATATATATATATATATATATATATATATATATTAATCCCATAATTTGTTTTTTAAAAAGAGTCCGAATTTCTTTGTGATTGCACGTATCAAAGAATCTTCTAAACCTCAGATTTCATGGCCCATCCAGCGAAATATTTCTAATATTATCTACCAATATTTTACGGTTGTTTGGATTTAACTATTTTCTTATTCATGTTTTCGCCCCTGATGTTTAGTTCATCATTACACATTATTTCAACGACTTCTATCAATTAAATGTCAGTCTGCTACGATTATATAAAGATATTAAACCAT
Source organism: Melolontha melolontha (assembly GCA_935421215.2). Lineage (NCBI taxonomy): Eukaryota > Metazoa > Arthropoda > Insecta > Coleoptera > Scarabaeidae > Melolontha > Melolontha melolontha. Next base: position 158,903,869 of record OW285236.1, on the reverse strand, counting down.
TCTTTTGTATAGTCACGAACTCGTTAAAATATTTTATTACATTACTACATTTGAATCATTATATTACCTTGTAGATGCATTTTTCTTAATTTTATAATCTAGTCTTCTAATTCAGACGTAATAAAACTGCTATCATAATATTTACGTTACTATTTTTGTCAGGCCGAATGAATATTGTTATTAACTCATTTATAGAAGCATAGCGTGACTGCGTTAATTTTCATTACAGATTTTATTGGGAAAAAGTATAATTAAATATGGAATGTGGCTATCTAGGAGATTGATTTGTAAAGAAATTTCTTTATATGTTTCGCCTTTCAGAATTCGATATTGTTTTGCATTTTTACATAAATAGGATAATGTGCAAAGCAATAATACCATGTAGTACTTACGTGTGAGGTAAGTAATATAAATACAATATCGTTGCGTTAATTCGATAGTATGTTGTATCATGTCGGATATAGACTTTCTAGATTATCAAAAAGCCTCACGAGCCATTTGAGCCATTTATACTTTGGAAAATTTGATAATACTTTGAAGAATACTTATAAATGTCTAATTAAAAAAAAAATATTTGTAATTTATCAAAAATTTCCAAACTTTTAGGGCCAAAATGTAGTTAAAATCGGCTCATATATTCGTTTATTCTATATTTCCCAAAATACGGCTGATAATTCAAGTTCAAGGGGGCGTACTGATGAATCTGTAGAAATATGAAACACGTATCTGCGTCTCTGGGGAGGGATATGTTTGGACATATTCACAAAAAATATTAATATTGAACTTGTATTTGTATTCTTCACCAGATCTATAATTATATTTTTTACATTATTATAAATACATTTGTATTTTGTATTATACAAAACCGGTGAGGTTTAACCCACTCATGTATGTTTCAATTATTCTGTTACATTACGCATGCGGTTATTCCGTAAGTATGAGTGAAGACACAAACAAAATTCATTTTCTAGAGACAAGGCAGTGTAACCTCTGGAAAAATTTCGTTAGTTCTGCATTGGTTATGTATACAAAGCGAGAGTACTTCGGCAGTCTGACAATATACAGCGCTGTATGTTCTTCTACGCTCGGTCTTAATAATTTCTGTGAGATAGCGAAGTCGTTCTTTTTTGGTGAACGTGTCCGAAGATATCTTTTCTCCAGCAGGGGCGTACTGATGAATCTGTAGAAAAATGAAATACGTATCTGCGTCTCTGGGGAGAGATATGTTAGGACACATTCACAAAAAAAAAATTAGTATTGAACTTTAATTTGTGTTCTTCACACCAGATTTTTGATAATATTTTATATTATTAAAAATATTTTTGGATGATATCCTTGTCTTCAAAGTAATTACATTTACGAGTATATCAAAATTGCATAACGAATTTACATAAGTAGAAAGAATTACTTAATTGTTTACTTTTCATATAACGAGATCCTTGATGTAGTATGATAATTATTTTCCTTTCTTTTTTCCTCTTTACTTTTATATGTCTTCCCAGATGTATAAGGTACTTAATTAATTCTTGGGACCAAACAGATGTCCTGTCTTGTCACTACGACGTTTAATTTCAATCTACCAAATTGTAAGTTTTATAAACCTTGACAGCTACTTAATGAAGACTCCTTCCTTATATTTATTTCAAAATAGGTAAACTTGAAAAGAGCTTTTAATGTTTGTCCAACTCTTTAACGAAGTTCAATTATACAATGATTTTCCGGAAAAAGATAAAAATTATACCTTGATAAACACGAACAATATTTATCAGTCTATTGAAAGAAGCATAACATAATTTACGACCTTCTAAATCCTTTTCTTGGAATTTGCTTCCAAATTGCTTTATTTTCTTTAATAAATAATCGTCCTGTCAATTCTGGCCTTCCAATGTATAATTAAGGTATATGCATGTTCCTTAGCATTTTAAATATTCTATTACTAAACATTGACACACATTACAATGTTACATTGTTTGTCAATTTATGAAATGAACATAAATAAATAAAGATGCACATCAAGATTGTATATTATAATAAGTAATGTACGCAGTAAATGTACATCAGATACACATAAATATTCAAAGCATTAACACAACTCGAAAAATTGAATAATGTAGATACTGGATATTAAAATAAAAAAGTGAAGTAATGAAATGATAAGTGAAATTCCGAAATAAATGGGTAAATTATAATTATATGAACGTTAACAAACTAATATTAATATAATTTAATAGATGAGACTCTTCATATGTTAAATAATTAACATTATTAACATTCAGAAGTAGGTTCCTAAAAAACCAATTATTTTCTTATGTGACTTAACAAATTAGAAAAACGTTTGCAATTACATAAACCTTTTTTAAATCTAAGATTGCATTTTCTTTATAAGTTTTTTTAATTAAATTATACAACCCTCTTAGCGAGTATGAACTATTGGCTAAATATTTGGTTTTAAAAGTATGTTTATGTGCTATCTTGCTGACAAACAACTTAGTTCAGAATTTCACAACATTAATATAAAATTATACGTTTACTATGTTGACTGTATATATATTTATCGTGATTGTGATTGATCTTTTTAATTATGGATCTATTCAAAAGATTTAAATACATAATGGTACTGGACGTTTCTTTATCTAAAATTAATGTTGGTTATGTATAGGTTTTCTTTCCTAGATATTCTTTATATCGAACGAGGTCAGTAGCGATGCTGGGTCAGGGTTTTGATTGATCTTCCAAGTCGCTATATGCAGGTGTGCTGGCAGGTATAGGGATTCTACAGGATTCGAGAAATTGGCGTTGGAGCTACGTATGAACAGGTTCGACTTCGGGAAATAGGTTGCAGTTTTACCAGTTTTTGCAAATTTTATATTTGGGCTTCATATTTTGTTGTTTGTATTAATTGTCTTAAATAACTACCAATGGGCATTTTGTAGATTGTAATTATAGTTAATCTATATAAATAGAATTCTAATATAGAGCTTTTCGTTTATTAAACGTTTATTTATAGTTTTTGATAAGAGGTGATTCAGCTGCTGTTATTTCGTTCTACCTTTCTTCCTATATTTTACCTATAGGTGACTCTGAAGGTTGTTTATAATTTTGATTAATTTTAAAATCGGAACTTAAATGTGTTTTAAAAGAAAATTATTAGTTTAAATGATAGTTTTGGGTGTTTTATAATTTTTGCGATATTTAGTTAATATTGCAAAAGTCTTATTGTCTAATATTCTTAAATAAAATTTTTACGATCTTACTTTTACAACTAATGTTTCATTAGATATATATATATATATATATATATATATATATATATATATATATTTATATTCTAAATTTCTTGTAGACTTGTAAATATTATCGACCGTACTATAATAATGAATAGTTCAATAACTCGGGTAAGTGGTCAACTAAAAACCCATTCATTTCAACCTCTATATTTCGTAGCCATTGGCTACATCTTTAGGAGAAGAAAAATAGTGTTAAAAAAATAGCACTGAACGTAGCTAAACATGTTAAAATCGATTGTTTTACATTAATTTGACTAGCTCTTGGTTTCATGTCAACCTTTATATACCGGGTATATTATGAAAAACCTTTGGGGCTGTAGCTTCCTTATATTTTATCTGATTTTAATGTATGATATGTCAAACTAAATCGTTTTCAAAGCACTGTAACCTGTTTAAAAAAAAAAAAAAAATTTGATATTTCGTTTTTGACAGACAATAGTAATTTTTTTTTTTTAAATTGTACCACATATTTTTTTTTTAATAATTCTAATAAACATTTATTTCCTGAAGACACCTCCATTAAATTGAGTGACAAATTTTTTATTATTAAAAAAAAACTACGAAATTTACATATATTTTAATGAATCAAATGTTCGAAATTGGCCTCATTTTGTTCCAGACACATTTGACACCTTCTATTAACTCCAACTGCTGCGTTTAATATAAGATTTGGTGGTATTTAATGACATACTTGTACTATCCTTCTTACTAAATCATCTCTGTTATCAGGTGGAGTCAAATAGATATGATCTTGAATGTAAGGCCACAGAAAGAAATCCAGTGGATTCAGATCTGGCGATCTAGCAGGCCATCGAATAGGTCTGTAAGTGCCCATCCATCTGACGCCAAAATAATTATTTAGAAAATCAGCATTCATTCGTGCATTATGGGGTGTGGCACCGTCCTGTTGGAACACCACCCTGTTTAACTCAGCAAGTGGCAACTCATCTAAATAATCGCCTAATTCATTGCGTAACAAATTATTATACTTTTCTTGGTTTAGATTACTCTCCACAAAAAAGGCCCTACTACTCTACACTGAACCGATTTTGAAAATTGTGTTGCATCACAACATGGTTATTTTCAGTGCTCCAATGACGATGATTATTTCTGTTGAATACACAATTTTTTCCAAAAGTGCATTCATCTGACCACAACACACGACGATAAAAAATTGTATCCTCCCTTACTTAGTTTATTCATGAAAACCGTGCAGAATTGAACCCTTCGTTGAGGGTCGTTTTCACCGAGAGCATGCACCTTCCGTGGTTTATAAGGAAAGAACTTGTGCTTCTTCAGAATGTACTGAACTGTAGAATGTGATACCTGCATGTAGTGAGCAATTTCTCGCGTAGACGTATTAGGGTTTTCTTCCACATAGAGCAAGACACTTAATTCTAAATTTTGATCTTGAATTACACGTGCGTTTATTTTCGGTTTTTTGAATGATCCAAAATTTCGTAAATTTCACACGAGCCTTCCAAACTTATCGGCACTTAGACGCAGTCTGTCAGGAAAACGATTTCCATAAAGTCGCAAAGCAGCTGCAGAATTTGTTCCGCATTCAAAATATGCTTGAATCGCATCCACACATTCGCCATTATCCATTTTAATAAAATTTTTAAATAAATCGTTGAAAATGTTATAATGAATGTGTGACTGACAGATGTCACAGCTCTCTTCGAAAATTTGGAATGCACTTTTATCGTTCAATATGACTGCTTGATTTCTAAATTTTTAAAATAAACACTGTAAATGTTGTTGTTGACCCACCGCTCACTGATAACATTGCTTTGTAATCTTTTATGGGCTATATAGTATTGAATGTAAGTGATTTTAAAAGGTACACACATTTGCTGGTAATAAAATGAAAAAGAGTATTTAAAATGCATTTAAGAAATCTCTGTTCGGAAGAACCTGAATAAATCGAACTAAAAAAAAAAACGTTCAATTTCTCGATTTTTTTTCATACAAGGATATCGTTGTTTACAGATTCATATTCAGAAAAAGTAATATATTTGAATAAGGAAAAAAAAAGTATAGTGCAATTTAAAAAAACACAGTTTGCAGCTGTCTGTCAAAAACAAAGTGTAAAAAAAAATTCAAAGCGGATCACGTTACAGTGTTTTTAAAACGATTTAGTACGACGTATAATTTATTACATTCGGATAAAAAATAAAAATTTACAGCACGAAAGTTTTTTCATAATACACCCGGTATATATATATATATTTAGTGTTTAAAGAATTTTGTTTTTCTTTTTTATTTTATTGGCCGTGTTTTAATATTAAAAATAATAGATTTTTATTGGTTTTAGCGACCTTTTATTAAATTTAGATGTTTGTTTGCGACGTTTCGACTTTTATCAATTCAGTCTTTTTCAAGCATCTGGAAACAAGAATCATTACAATGAACATGAGAACTGTGTTTGTTTTGTGTAATATAACAATTGAATTAACCATTTTAAATTTAACATTATATTAAGAAATGAATTACGGATTAGGTTAGTGTTTTACGTTGAAAATTAAATAACATTAAATTAAAATAGCTTAGAATGGTAGGGGGACATTTATGTGATTAATATCTGTATGAATTAATTGGAGACTTAACAAATATTAACAATTTTTAAGTTTAAAATTAGATTAAAGATGATTACAAATTGAGTTAACATTTAACGTTGAAACTTACATAAAATAAAAATAAGAATGGCTAAAAAGAACAGGAAAGTTGAATTACAATACAATACGTAAAGGGAACAAAGAAAAGTCAAATAAAACTCACATTGTTGTTTTTTCTACATGGGTACGCATTCATGTGCCACATGTGTTTGGACACCCAGGACCAATTTTCTTAGAACGAACATGCTTGTGCGGATTTTGTAAGTGAACTAATGCTTTAGTTTGCGGGGGTTTTAATTTCTGTTTTTTGGAATGAGCATTGTAGTCAGGACCGTATTTAGGGGTATAAGTTAACATTGTTATTTCTAATGGGAGATATTTTTTTTCCCCCGTTTTTGTCTTGTGCGTGCAGGGGTTTTTTTCTTTTTTTTTTTGATTTTACTATTGTTTTATGAGAGGGTAATAAGGTTTTGAAAGCCCATCGATTTCGTTCCTGTCGTTGATTGTTTTGCTATTTTTGAAAATGTGTATCATTTCTAAGACCTCTCTAGCTTTTGTGTTCTTTTTTTGTGTTATTACTTTGGTGTTTTCAAAATCAAAATTATGTTTTAGTGTCAATTGGTGTTTTTTTAAAGCAGTTTGATTTTTTGCGTATTTGTGACCTTTCAATCTTTCTTGTAGTAACTGTTTTGTTTGGCCTATGTATATTTTGTCACAGTCTTTGCAGGGTATGTTGTATATTGTGTGTGATTGTTTTAGTGTAGGTGTTGAGTCTTTAAGTTGGGTGTGTAGGAATTTTAGGTTTTTATCGCTTTGGTGTGCTATTTTAAAATTAAATGGTTTGAATATGTTGTCTAATTTTTCAGATAATCCAGTTATATAGGGTGTGGGGATATATGTGAATTCATTGGTTTTTATGTTATTGTTTTGGTTGTTTGTTTTGTTATAAATTTTATTGAGTCTAAGTTTTAGAATTTTTTGTATGAATTGTGGTGGATAGTTGTTTTCTGACAAAATTGTTTTAACTTTATTTAGTACTGTTGGTCTGAAAATTGGGTTTATTGAGATTTAAGGCTCTGTCTACTAACGCTGTTAGTACATTTTTTTTTTGTGGGCTAGGGGTTGGTTAGAAAAAAAGTTTACACATCTGCCGGAAGCGGTTGGTTTAGTGTACCATTTTGTTTGTATGTTGTTTTTTGTTCTTGTCAGTGTTAGGTCTAGGTAGTTTATGGAGTTGTTTTTTTCTATTTCAATGGTAAACTTTAAATTTGGGTGGAAATTGTTGAAACTATTTTGTATATTGTTTATTTCATTTTCTGGTAGTAACATTATGCAATCATCGACATATCTTTTGAAAAAGGTTGGTTTTGTTTTCAGGGATTTTATAACATTTTCTTCGATGTGCTCTAGTACTAATTGGGCTACTACGCTGGATATAGGTGCTCCCATTGCTAGTCCTTCAATTTGTTTGAAAAATTTGTTGTCGAATTGAAAATATGTGGAAGTTAAAGTTAGTTCTATTGCTTCTAGGAAATCTATTAGTGGTACGTCTGTGAAATTTTTGATGGAGTCCCATTTTTCTGTGATTACTTTTTTGGCCAGTGTTAAAGGTATATTGGTGTACATTGATTCTACGTCTAGGGAAACTAGTTTTTCGTTGTTTTTTGTTTTTATTGTATCGATATGTTTTTTGAAATCGAAAGTATTTTTAATATAATATTGGTTTTAATTTTGGTATGACATTTGTTAGTGTTTTTGTTAAGTATTTTGATAATTCATAAAACGGGCTTTGTATACATGATACGATTGGTCTTTTTTTTTATGTAATTTTGGTAAGCCGTATATTTTGGGTGGTGTGCAATATGTATTTTTAATTTGTTTGCTGTTTTTTGTGAGATGATCTGTTTGTTTTCCCATTTTTTAATTAGTGTGTTGTTTATTTTTTGAAATTTGGTTGTGGGATCGTTTTTTAATTTTGTATACGTTTTGTCGTCATTTAGGAGTTTTTCCATGTTTTCCATGTATTGTCTTTTTTCCATTATTATTGTTTTGTTTGATTTGTCTGATTGTAGTACTGTTAAATGACTGTTGTTTTTTAGGAAGGTTTTGGTTTCTTTTATGTGTTTATTTAATGCTTTTTCTGTTTCGTTATTATCGGCTGTTTTGTTTGATTGTTTGTAATTTAGGAGGCTATTACAGATTTTAGATCCTATATGATTTTTGTCATTTTCCTTGATGTTATCTATTGCTTTAAAAAAACACCAATTGACACTAAAACATAATTTTGATTTTGAAAACACCAAAGTAATAACACAAAAAAAGAACACAAAAGCTAGAGAGGTCTTAGAAATGATACACATTTTCAAAAATAGCAAAACAATCAACGACAGGAACGAAATCGATGGGCTTTCAAAACTTTATTACCCTCTCATAAAACAATAGTAAAATCAAAAAAAAAAAAACCCCTGCACGCACAAGACAAAAACGGGGGAAAAAAAATATCTCCCATTAGAAATAACAATGTTAACTTATACCCCTAAATACGGTCCTGACTACAATGCTCATTCCAAAAAACAGAAATTAAAACCCCGGCAAACTAAAGCATTAGTTCACTTACAAAATCCGCACAAGCATGTTCGTTCTAAGAAAATTGGTCCTGGGTGTCCAAACACATGTGGCACATGAATGCGTACCCATGTAGAAACAACAACAATGTGAGTTTTATTTGACTTTTCTTTGTTCTCTTTACATATTGTATTGTAATTCAACTTTCCTGTTCTTTTTAGCAATTCTTATTTTTATTTTATGTAAGTTTCAACGTTAAATGTTAACTCAATTTGTAATCATCTTTAATCTAATTTTAAACTTAAAAATTGTTAATATTTGTTAAGTCTCCAATTAATTCATACAGATATTAATCACATAAATGTCCCCCTACCATTCTAAGCTATTTTAATTTAATGTTATTTAATTTTCAACGTAAAACACTAACCTAATCCGTAATTCATTTCTTAATATAATGTTAAATTTAAAATGGTTAATTCAATTGTTATATCACACAAAACAAACACAGCTCTCATGTTCATTGTAATGATTCTTGTTTCCAGATGCTTGAAAAAGACAGAATTGATAAAAGTCGAAACGTCGCAAACAAACATCTAAATTCAATAAAAGGTCGCTAAAACCAATAAAAATCTATTATCTTTAATGTTAAAACACGGACAATAAAATAAAAAAGAAAACCAAAATTCTTTAAACACTAAATATTGAAAACCATGGTTGAGAATATGGTAACGAAACAAGAAGAATGGAGTTACACCAAAATAAAAAACCACCTCGGACAAGAAACGTACACGAAAACCAAAAAAATAACGAAACTGGAAAATAAAATAGCAAGAATGAAAAACCGCAGAGTATTTTTAGTAGCATGCAAAACAAACAAACTAACACCTACTTTTCTAAAACTCAAACAAACACACATTTTGTTTAACGATAAAAAACTCACAAACATGTTCGATGCTAAAGTAAGTAGCTTTACACACACCATTTTGAATTACTTAATCACAGACACTGTAAAAAACATAAACATCCTACAGAAAGAAATAAACATACAATACACAGAACTCAAAAAACTAATAAACCTTAAAACATACAACAGATTAATAGAATGGATAAAGCATAAACATATAAACTTCTTCAATAATATAAAAACAAAACAAAAACAGAAACTAGAAACACTAAAACAAAATACAAACCAAAACAACAACACACCAAACTTCCTAAAAAATGACACATATAACAAAAATTGGATAACAAACCTAACCAATGAAAATATACCAAACAACGTTATGAAAATTTTAAGTCTAGGACCAAATTCACAATACCATACAAAACTGACAATAAAAACCAAAGGATAATACCCACAGACGTAATTATTGCAAACATAGAATCTTCAATAGATAACATCAAGGAAAATGACAAAAATCATATAAGATCTAAAATCTGTAATAGCCTCCTAAATTACAAACAATTAAACAAAACAGTCGATAATAACGAAACAGAAAAAGCATTAAATAAACACATAAAAGAAACCAAAACCTTCCTAAAAAACAACAGTCATTTAACAGTACTACAATCAGACAAATCAAACAAAACAATAATAATGGAAAAAAGACAATACATGGAAAACATGGAAAAACTCCTAAATGACGACAAAACGTATACAAAATTAAAAAACGACCCCACAACCAAATTTCAAAAAATAAACAACACACTAATTAAAAAATGGGAAAACAAACAGATCATCTCACCAAAAACAGCAAACAAATTAAAAATACATAATGCACAACCACCCAAAATATACGGCTTACCAAAATTACATAAAAAAAACATCCCATTAAGACCAATCGTATCATGTATACAAAGCCCGTTTTATGAATTATCAAAATACTTAACAAAAACACTAACAAATGTCATAGGTAAAAACCAATATTATATTAAAAATACTTTCGATTTCAAAAAACATATCGATACAATAAAAACAAAAAACAACGAAAAACTAGTTTCCCTAGACGTAGAATCAATGTACACCAATATACCTTTAACACTGGCCAAAAAAGTAATCACAGAAAAATGGGACTCCATCAAAAATTTCACAGACTTACCACTAATAGATTTCCTAGAAGCAATAGAACTAACTTTAACTTCCACATATTTTCAATTCGACAACAAATTTTTCAAACAAATTGAAGGACTAGCAATGGGAGCACCTATATCCAGCGTAGTAGCTCAATTAGTACTAGAGCACATCGAAGAAAATGTTATAAAATCCCTGAAAACAAAACCAACCTTTTTCAAAAGATATGTCGATGATTGCATAATGTTACTACCAGAAAATGAAATAAACAATATACAAAATAGTTTCAACAATTTCCACCCAAATTTAAAGTTTACCATTGAAATAGAAGAAAACAACTCCATAAACTACCTAGACCTAACACTGACAAGAACAAAGAACAACATACAAACAAAATGGTACACTAAACCAACCGCTTCCGGCAGATATGTAAACTTTTTTTCTAACCAACCCCTAGCCCACAAAAAAAATGTAGTAACAGCGTTAGTAGAGAGAGCCTTAAATCTCACAAACCCAATTTTCAGACCAACAGTACTAAATAAAGTTAAAACAATTTTGTCAGAAAACAACTATCCACCACAATTCATACAGAAAATTATAAAACTTAGACTCAATAAAATTTATAACAAAACAAACAACCAAAACAATAACATAAAAACCAATGAATTCACATATATCCCCACACCCTATATAACTGGATTATCCGAAAAATTAGACAACATATTCAAACCATTTAATTTTAAAATAGCACACCAAAGCGATAAAAACCTAAAATTCCTACACACCAAACTTAAAGACTCAACACCTACACTAAAACAATCACACACAATATACAACATACCCTGCAAAGACTGTGACAAAATATACATAGGCCAAACAAAACAGTTACTACAAGAAAGATTGAAAGGTCACAAATACGCAAAAAATCAAGCTGCTTTAAAAAAACACCAATTGACACTAAATCATAATTTTGATTTTGAAAACACCAAAGTAATAACACAAAAAAAGAACACAAAAGCTAGAGAGGTCTTAGAAATGATACACATTTTCAAAAATAGCAAAACAATCAACGACAGGAACGAAATCGATGGGCTTTCAAAACTTTATTACCCTCTCATAAAACAATAGTAAAATCAAAAAAAAAAAGAAAAAAACCCCTGCACGCACAAGACAAAAACGGGGGAAAAAAATATCTCCCATTAGAAATAACAATGTTAACTTATACCCCTAAATACGGTCCTGACTACAATGCTCATTCCAAAAAACAGAAATTAAAACCCCCGCAAACTAAAGCATTAGTTCACTTACAAAATCCGTACAAGCATGTTCGTTCTAAGAAAATTGGTCCTGGGTGTCCAAACACATGTGGCACATGAATGCGTACCCATGTAGAAAAAACAACAATGTGAGTTTTATTTAACTTTTCTTTGTTCCCTTTACGTATTGTATTGTAATTCAACTTTCCTGTTCTTTTTAGCCATTCTTATTTTTATTTTATGTAAGTTTCAACGTTAAATGTTAACTCAATTTGTAATCATCTTTAATCTAATTTTAAACTTAAAAATTGTTAATATTTGTTAAGTCTCCAATTAATTCATACATATATTAATCACATAAATGTCCCCCTACCATTCTAAGCTATTTTAATTTAATGTTATTTAATTTTCAACGTAAAACACTAACCTAATCCGTAATTCATTTCTTAATATAATGTTAAATTTAAAATGGTTAATTCAATTGTTATATCACACAAAACAAACACAGTTCTCATGTTCATTGTAATGATTCTTGTTTCCAGATGCTTGAAAAAGACTGAATTGATAAAAGTCGAAACGTCGCAAACAAACATCTAAATTCAATAAAAGGTCGCTAAAACCAATAAAAATCTATTATTTTTAATATATATATATATATATATATATATATATATATATATATATATATATATATATATATCTACATACGTTTATATGTTTTTATTGGTTTAACGGTGTATAATTTCATGTCAAATTTTAGAAAAGTTATATCAAGGAATTAATATTAAATTTGCGTCTGATAATACTTTAAATAATTCATTTTATCATTTTCATTTATAATATCAACTAGAATCTTTCTATTTTTTTAAATAAATAACTTATTAAAAATTATTAAATAGTGTTGAAAATGTCATGTGCAAGCTGCACTTTAAGGTTACGCGACTAAAATATTACACATGACTAACTTATGAAATTGACATCTATAATTTAAGCAAAACTATTTGAAAACCTTGGTTTTTCGTACATGTTCGACATGTTGGTTTATTACTTATTTTTTCTTCCCTCAGGTTATGCTTGCTGTTTGATGGGTTGATGATTGTTATTATTTACCTTGAGGCCTCCTTTATCGTAATAGGCTGGTTTTATTTTACGATGAGATGATTTTGTTCAACTTTTTTTACCTGTCGAATGCGTTGTTACTTCTGGTTGTGTTAACAATTTAAGATGATGCTATTAATGAATTTTAAACGCCTTGTTTCACTTGATATATTTATTTATTTGTTTTAGGATGTTCTGTGAATGTTATTTATATTGGATTTTACTAGAATTTACGACCTTTGTGCTAAGCCTTATGAGCTAAACATACATTGTCGACAAACAATTCTATGAAATGTTAGATTTCATATAATACATCTGCAAGTTATTTAAAAAATACTGGATTTTAAATACTAAAGTGATCTTAATATACATTTTTATGGGTTTATTTGGTACGTAGGTATGAGATCTTCTTTAATTATATTATAATTATTGCATAGTAGTCAAACATTAATTGCATATATACATATGATTTGTTTTTGCATTACGTATTATACAGGTGCACTCAAAGCACAACCTGTTTTAACTACATTTTGTTGTCATTTATTCATATTTTTCTTTATTTAAATAATTTATATTGTAGTCAAATATCGTAGCAATATTCACAAAAATAACTCCCATTCTAGATATAATCGAGTCACAAAAGACAAGAGCATTAAAGAACACCATCGAAGTCCTTATGACAAGTGTAAGACTTGGCAAGTGGTTTCCATCAGACGATCAAAGTCACAACCGAAGGGAACTGTATTTTTAGTAATATTTTTATATTATTGAAAATGTTTTTGTTTTATACAAAAAATGGTGATGTTTTACCTACATAGGTATGTTCCAAATTATTTCGTAAGATTGGATTATCAAGACCTAACTTTATAATTAATTATGCCATCCATGTGTTGATATTAAATGATTACATTTCATTTTAATTCCATATTCAATAATTTAATAAGAATTTTGAATACCATTCTACAATTTCTAGCAAATAAATATGGAAAATTATTGAGCAAACCACGTAGAATGACCATGACCGCACAAAGGTAAATATTAACTTATAACCTAAAGAGTCAAAGTTTATTTGCATACATTCTGTCGTAGTCTAATGTAAAAAATGCATTAAACTCCTTCTACAATAAATACTATATTGTGTATGTGTTTGAGATAGATATCAGTAGAAAAATTGGCGGTGATAATTGTTTAAATGAATATTGCAATAAATTAGTTAATAGAACACAATCAGTGACCAGACAGTCGCCCCAATAACGTTATGGCACCATCAGAATCAAATACAAAAGAGACCACATGTTTTGCTACTGTTTTTAGTACGTCCGATATTTTTCCTGAATTGCAATAAACAGCAATAATGCAAATTGATTTGCAAGCGCGCTTGCATAATTGAGATGCATGACTGTTTAACTTTTATGTACAGATGAACACTTGTTAACTAAAAATAAATTAACATCTTTGAAATGAAAATTATAAAATTACGAAATTATTTATGAGGAATGTTTTTGAAAATATTATATATAAATTAATTAATAGTTCTGGATCTAAGATAAAATTTAACCTATACGACGATTTTTAAGCATTTACAAATGTTAAATGTAACCTATAGTCTTAATATAATTGAGAAATTTATGAGGGAATAAAATTTGAATTTTACTAATACAGATCACTGGTCTAATAAACTATTTTATATAGCAAAATACGGATTCTAGAAGTATTATACCAGGTTAGATAATTAAATTCGCGGACAAAATTTGTTAATAATAAAATTCATGTTAATCATTCAAATCAAAAAGCTCGCATTTAGAATACGACCTTTACGTGAACATACATTCTAGTAAAGAGCTGAAAAACAATGAAGAATGTGCGTTGAATGATTACCAGAGAATAAGAAAAATACATATATATATATATATATATATATATATATATATATATATATTTAGTGTTTATAAGAATTTTATTTTTCTTATTTATTTTATTGACCGTGTCTTAATATTAAAACCGCATCCGGCAGATATGTAAACTTTTTTCTAACCAACCCCTAGCCTACAAAAAAAATGTTGTAACAGCGGTAGTAGACAGAGCCTTAAATCTCACTAATCCAATTTTCACAACAACAGTACTAAATAAAGTTAAAACAATTTTGTCAGAAAACAATTATCCACCACAATTCATACAAAAAATTATAAAACTTAGACTCAATAAAATTTATAACAAAACAAACAACCAAAACAATAACAAAAAAACCAATGAATTAACATATATCCCCACACCCTATATAACTGGATTATCCGAAAAATTAGACAATATATTTAAACCATTTAATTTTAAAATAGCACACCAAAGCGGTAAAAACCTTAAATTCCTACACACCAAACTTAAGACTCAACACCTACACTACAACAATCACACACAATATACAACATACCCTGCAAAGACTGTGATAAAATATACATAGGCCAAACAAAACAGTTACTACAAGAAAGATTAAAAGATCACAAATACGCAAAAAATCAAACTGCTTTAAAAAAACACCAATTGACACTTAAACATAATTTTGATTTTGAAAACACCAAAGTAATAACACAAAAAAAGAACACAAAAGCTAGAGAAGTCTTAGAAATGATACATATTTTCAAAAACAGCAAAACAATCAACGACAGAAACGAAATCGATGGAATGTCAAAACTCTATTACCCGCTCATAAAACAATAGATTAAATCAAAAAACCCCTCTGCACGCACAAGACACAACTGAAATAAAAATAGCTCCCATTAGAAAAAACAACTTTAACTATATACCCCTAAATACGGTCCTGACCACTTTGCTATTCCAAAGAACAGAAATTAAACACCTCAAACTAAAGACTTAGTCACTTACAATATCCGCACATGTACGGTCGTTCCTTAAGATAAATGGGTCTCGGATGTCCATAAAAAAACACATGTTTGCACAAAATGCGTACCCTTTAAAACCAAACAAACAATAACGGTGAGTTTATTTGTTATTTCTTTGTTCTATTTACTATATTTGTAGTGTAATTCAAATTTCCAATTTATTCATACAGATGTTAATCACTTTAATGTCTCCCTACCTATTCATTTAAGCTATTTTTAATTTAATTTTAATTTAATTTTCAACGTTAAATGTTAACTTAATTTGTAATTCATTTTTTAATCTAATTTTAAATTTAAAATTGTTAATTTAATTGTTATGTTTATCACAGGAAACCAACACAGTTCTCATGTTTTCATTGTAATATTTCTTGTTTCCAGTTACTTGAAAAAGACTGAATTAATAAAAGTCGAAACATCGTAAAAACATCAAAATTCAATAAAGGTCGCTAAAACCAATAAAAAATCTATTATTCTTAATATATATATATATATATATATATATATATATATATATATATATATATAAGTGATTAGATAATTTCTTAGCCGTTCATTAAATATAACATTTGATAAATTATTGGAGGTTTTCGGCTTTTATATGAAATATTTACAAAAATATCAAGTTAGTATGTATGTAATTGCAAAGTAAGGGGGGATGTAAACATTGCTGTCTACAAATTACAAAGCAAGGCATACGTGACATGAGCTTTCAAAACTGACTTCTGCCTTCAACTTGACATCTACATTCAATAACTGACATCTGATTCATCAACACTGTTACTTTATAATGCATTTCTGAATAACTTGAACCTGGGTCCAATGTGGTCTAGTGGTAATGACGACAGCCCGGCAAGCTGTAGACTTGGGTTCGAGTCCCAACATATACATTTTTTCAATTAAAAAAAATTTTCGTATGCTTTTCTTTGTAATTTGTAGACAGCAATGTTTACATCCCCCCTTACTTTGCAATTACATACATACTAACTTGATATTTGTAAATATTTCATATAAAAGCCGAAAACCTCCAATAATTTATCAAATGTTATATTTAATGAACGGCTAAGAAATTATCTAATCACTCATATAGCTTTGGAGTAATAATTAGCATTTTCAAACATTCAAATCTGACATCTGCTCTCAAAACACTGACATCTACTTTCAATAACTCACATCTAATTTCAAAATAGGCATCTGCTTTCTAATCTGACGTTTGCTTTCATAACTGACACCTGCTTTCAAAACAGACATCTGCTTTCAGTAACTGACATTTGCTTTCACTAACTGACATCTGCTATCAAGACTGACATGAGCTTTCAAAACTGACTTCTGCCTTCAACTTGCCATCTACATTCAATAACTGACATCTGATTCATCAACACTGTTACTTTATAATGCATTTCTGAATAACTTGAACCTGGGTCTATTGTGGTCTAGTGGTAATGACGACAGCCCGGCAAGCTGTAGACTTGGGTTCGAGTCCCAATATAGACATTTTTTCAATTAAAAAATTTTTCGTATGCTTTGCTTTGTAATTTGTAGACAGCAATGTTTACATCCCCCCTTACTTTGCAATTACATACATACTAACTTTATATTTGTAAATATTTCATATAAAAGCCGGAAATCTCCAATAATTTATCAAATGTTATATATATATATAAATATATAATATATGTTCATTCTGAGGTTATCGGGGCAATAATTTATGTTGACTGAATTTCTGGAACTGACCCGCGTTGAGAAACTAGGGCCAAACGATCTAATAGTAAGTTTTGATGTAATTTCCTTATTTACTCAAATACCGACAGACGAAGCGATCTCGATCACACAAAAGAAATGTAAACCACCCGAACACATCATCCAACTCATGAAACACTGCATAGACAACACATACTTCCTATATGACGAACAACGCTACCCGCAAGTAGAAGGTGCACCGATGGGGTCCCCATTATCACCAGTTCTAGCCGACCTATTTATGGAGGACCTGAAAATAAAAGCCCTGAACATAGCACCAGTGAAACCTAATTTATGGTTAAGTTATGTGGACGATACTTTTGTGATATGACCACACGGAAGGACAGAGTTAGATAGCTTTCTTAGCCACATAAACAGAATACACGACAAGATCAAGTTTCCTATGGAAATAGAAGAAACGGGCCAGTTACCGTTCCTAGATGTTTTAATAACCAAAAAGGACAATGGAAATTTAAGCCACACTATCTCCTGTAAGAAAACACACACAAACAGATATCTAAACGCACAGTCTCATCATCATCCAACACAATTGAACTCCATAATAAGACCGTTACCAGCCCGATTACGGGAATTCACAGATGCAGATCACTTAGAAGGGGAAATAAAGAGACTTCACGCTGCTCTACGACAAAACGGCTTCCAACAGAGCCACGTTAATCGCACACTCTACAGGGAAAAGCAAAAGGAACGGAAAGCGAAACAAAATACACAGGCAAGGCATTTCTGCCTTATACTAAAGGAAGAACAGATCGAATCGGACGTATTTTGAACAAGCACAACATAAAAACCATCTACACAACGGACAGGAAGATCACACAAGCTATCGGCAGCCCCAAGGACAGAATACAGTTAGAAGATCAAGGAGTCTACGAAATACCATGCAGTTCTTGCGACAAATCTTACGTGGACCAAACGAATAGACGCATCAGCGTACGAAAAGAAGAACATAGAAATGCAGTACAATGAAAAGACACAGGATCGTCCCTGGCGCAACACGTACTAAATACAGGACACAATCAACTTCGGGAAAACAAAAATCATCGCGAAATCGGAACATTACTACACACGAATAATACGAGAAGCAATAGAAATAGAGAAACGACCAGGTAATTTAAACAGAAGATATGACGGACAAAAATTTCCAAATACATGGAAGACAGCTATCATTAACAAACAAGCACCAAAGGCCAATCCAGTGGAGTTTCTACAAACCGCGACTTAAACACGACACATCCAAAATCGGTAGACGATTGTGCCACCACACGAGCGATGTCGTGCAGACGCCAGTAAGTATAAATACAGCCAACACAACGAGCTCCGTTCATTCTACATCAAGTAGCGCTCCGAGAACTACCTCGCTAAGATGGCAGCAGCGAGTCTGCCGAAAGCAGGGGCTCCTCAACGCGGGTCCGTTTCAGAAATTCAGTCAACACACATATATATATATATATATATATATATATATATATATATATATATATATATATATGGTAAACCTAATCAGTAGGCGATTAAAGGTCTGTATATTACTTCAAAATATATGTATTTAAAAAACTCTACATGTTTCGGCTATATACGCCTTTTTCAAGAGAATACAAAATATGAATCTATTTTTGTATTCTCTTGAAAAAGGCGTATATAGCCGAAACATGTAGAGTTTTTTAAATACATATATTTTGAAGTAATATACAGACCTTTAATCGCCTACTGATTAGGTTTACCATATCATACCAAGGTCACGAAGTTATTATATATATATATATATATATATATATATAGGACAATATTGATATTAATATCCGGCTTGAGCCGGATTTAGGAAAGGAAGAGGAACAACGGACCAGATTTTCACAATGGAAGAAGTGCTAATCTCATGCTTGGAATACAATATCCCAGCAAGTGTAATTTCCTTGGACTTCCAAAAGCCTATGACTCAGTATTTAGAAAAAAAATAACACAGATAATGATTGAATTTGGAGTTCCATCGAAGATGCAATTAGTAAAAATGAGGCTAGAAGAAACCCTAAACAGTGTCCATATCGGAGAAGAGACATCAGAAGACTTTGATATTACGATTGGACTCAGACAAGGAGATCCCCTATCGACGCTGCTGTTCAAGCTTGAATTAAAAAAGATTGTCAAAGATAGCACCTTAATAGAGAAGGACACTTGATGAACAAAAGTCATCAGGTCATTTGCTATGCAGATGACATTGTGATAATAGCAAGAAAGGAACATGATTTGTTAGAAATAACAAAAAGGCTGACAGCAGCGGCACGCAAGATGTGTTTAGAGATAAATCAGGAAAAAAGTAAAATAATGAGAATTGGAAAGCAACATAACGATGGAATCTGTAAAGTAATGACTGAAAAAGGAAATTTGAAATTTGAAAGAGTGGAAGAATTTAATTACCTGAGGGCACTAATAACAGACAGATGCCAAGAAGAAAAGGAAATCAGCATGAGAATAATAAAAGCTAACAAAAGTGCAGGAATGGTAAACCACCAAATCAGGTCAAAGCACCTATCAAAGAAATCTAAATTCGGAATATATAAATCTATTTTAAGACCCACATTACTGTAAAGTTGTGAGACATGGGGGATAAATAAAAATCAGAAAGAAAGGGTAATGAGATCGGAGGGAAGAATTCTGAGAAGAATCCTTGGAGGAAAAAGAACGGAAGAAGGTTCTTTAAGATTATTAAGTGAGACATGGGTGATAAATAAAAATCAGAAAGAAAGGGTAATGAGATCGAAGAACGGAAGAAGGTTATTTAAGAAGAACGAACGAGGAAGTATACAGCATATATATAGAGGACCAAAAATAGACGAAGTAATAATAGCTTGGAGACTAAGATGACTGGGACATTTGGAAAGGATGACGAATGACAGGATACTAAAACAAATAGCGCGGAGAGAGCCGGTCGGTAAGAAGAAAAGAGGGTGACCAAGAAAAAGATGGACGGAAGCAGTGCTAGAAAACCTAACAGAAAAAGATGTGGTAAACTGGAAGATAAAAGCGGAAGATCGAAAGATATGGAAAAAGATTACACAGCTCTGGATCTGAATGGCCTGTTAAGCTACACTATATAGATAAAAATGGTGTCCTATCATTGTTTTCCTTTTCCACCGTGAATTTAATAGTCGGAAATTTCGAATTTAATTGATTAACGAACATGTATAATTCGCATTTCCATGTATTAAAAATCGCGAGAATGTCATCTACCTACCTAATCCAGACTCCTGGGAAATGTCTAGCGTTACTTTTAAATTCTACTTAAAAGTGACTCATGAATAAATTAGCTATGAAAGGCGATTGGCAGTTACCCATTGTTGTGCATATTATTAATATCATTTATATTTTAAATTTCTTTGAAGAAGGCATCATATGCCGAAACATGTAAGATTGTTTTAAATATATAAATATTGAAGTAAAACCAGACCTTGAACCGCCAACTAATTGAATCTACTATATATATATATATATATACATATATATAGTAAACTTAATAAGTCGGCGATTAAAGGTCTGGTTTATTACTTCAAAGTATATATATATTTAAAACAACCCTACATGTTTCGGCAATGATGCCTTTGTCAAGGATATAAAAAATATAAATGAATATAATCAATATATGAATATAAATCAGTAATAAACCAGACCTTTAATCGCCGACTTATTAAGTTTACTATATCATACCAAGGTCACGAAAATATTATATATATATATATATATATATATATATATATATATATAATTATTTCATGACCTTTGTATGTTATGGTAGATTCAATTAGTTGGCGATTTAAGGTCTGGTTTTACATCAAAATGCATACATTCAAAACAATCTTAAATGTCTTGGCATATGATGCCTTTTTCAAAGAATTTAAAATATAAATGACAGTATATTAATGTCATACTTATACATTGAAGTTGTCGTAGAGAAACTATTCAAAGATACATTCCAGTTTAATAATAATAAATCATGCCTTAGTATTATAAAAATAGTAAGCCAAAAAAAAACTGGTAATACCAAGGCATGAGTTATTATTATGTATGCGCCAGTGGAGCGGCTTAAGATGTTAAGCTGTCGGCATTCGCCTTAAACGAGAAGGAAAACCACGAAAACCTACTCGGACAGCCAGTCAGGGATCTAAATACGGATCTGTCACCATGATAAGCAAATGTACAGTTATTTAAATAACATAAGATATTTATTTATATAACAGCAACATATATTATGATGGTAAATTGAAGATGGTTACATAATTAGATTCTAGTATATATTGCTTAAATTTTTTTTTTATCACTTCTGTTAATTGAATTTTTTTCATGTTTAATACTAATCATTTCTTTAATTTCCCTTTCCATTGAGTGTTGTTCTTTATCAATTATCTGTATGTTTTCAAAATCGAAATTGTTATGGCGTTGTAGTTTGTATGTAAATGAAGCAGTTTTGTCTGCTCTATAGTATTTGCGGGCTGGTATTCTTTTATATAAATATTGTTTAGTTTGGCCTATGTAGTAATTATTGCAATCGCTACATGGTGTTTTATAGATGAAATGTGTTCCTCGATTTTTTTATATTTTAGATTTTAATTTTGAAAATAGATGTTTGTTAGTATTACTAAGTTTATATGTTGTAGCTATATCATATTTTTTTAAAGTGTAGGTATTTAATTTTTTCTGATAATTGTGGAACATATGAAATCGTACTATATGTTGTTTCATTGTTTAAATTCTTATTGGTGTCTGCAGTGTTGTACATTTGGTGGATTCTTTTTTTAATTGTTTGGTCTATAAGTTGTGGTGGATAGTTATTACCTGTTAAGATCGTTTTAATTTTCTTGATGTTAGCTTTTCTGTATTGAGTATGTGATAGTTTCACTGCTCTATCGGTCAGATTAAAAAAAATTCAATTAAAAACAGAAGTGCTGTAAAAAATATAAGCAATATATACTATAATTTAATTATGTAACGATCTGCAATTTACCATCATAATACATGTTGCTTTTATATAAACATATGTCTTATATTTTATTTAAATATCTATACATTTGCTTATCATGCTGACAGTTCCGTGTTTGGATCCCTGACTGACTGTCCGAGTAGGTTTTCGTGTTTTTCCTTCTCGTTTAAGGCGAATGCCGACAACTTAACATCTTAAGCCGCTCCACGGGCGCATACATAATAATAACTCATGCCTTGCCATTTCCCGTTTTTGTTGTCTAACTATTTTTAGAATACTAAGGCATGATTTATTATTATTAAACTGGAATGTATCTTTGAGTAATTTTATCCATGACAACTACTAATGTATAAGTATGACATTAATATACTGTCATTTATATTTTAAATTCTTTGAAAAAGGCATCATATGCCAAAATATGTAAGATTGTTGCGAATGTATATATTTTTAAGTAGAACCAGACTTTAAATCGCCAACTAATTGAATCTACTAATATATATATATATACATATAGGTATATATATATATATATATATATATATATATATATATGTATATATATATATATATATATTGTTGTGATGCATGTTATCCATATAGAGCTGCATCTAAAATAGGAAGAATAAGACATACAAAGTGAAAAAGGGTTAGAATATAATGGTTATATAAATAATATTATTAAGTCTTAGCAGTATCGAGGTGCATATGTATTTTTTATAACGATCATTTCATTCTTTAAATTTCTATATACATTTTCCTTTAATTATTTAATTTTATTATATCATATTCAAATTTTCAAATATTAGCGCGAAAAACATATTCAAATCCATATGCAACTTTGTATTATATCGACACTAGTAAGACACGCCTACAAATTGACATCTCGCTATGTTTACATTTATCATGCGCAGTATGCGATTTGTATCATTCGAATTTATCTTAACCTAACTTGGTAATTTATAATATAATTTTTAAAAACATTTAGATATTCTAAATTAATCAAATTCTTTTTATATAAAATTGTTAAAAGGGTAAATCATCGAGATTATTGATATCAATAGATAGCGTGTTTGGTAATATTCAGACAAGTGCTGTCGAATTATTAGATCCTTGAATTTGAAAAAAAAATAGACGCATCTTTTTAGACCAAGCCTTAGAAATCTTGTATAAAACACAAATTTAAATTATAAATTCAGCTAAAAGTGATAAAAAGTATCCAGAATATTAATTAACTCGATCGTCAAGTGAATTACTACAAGAATTTTCGGTAATAACGAACTTTCAAACAACATAGCGTCACTGACGTAGTTCCACCGAAAACGATAGAAAATCAGAAGAAATATATATAAGAATCCATCGCCGAACTTCAACAATATAGTCTAACGTACATCAACAACGATACCTGAAATTCTACAGCCAGAAACGAGCGCAGTGAGTAATTAGGCACCGAAGACGAAGTCCGAGGAAAATCTTCGATAGCGTCTGCGTAAACAGCCACCTACACCGCCATCATTTTGTGCTGCACCCGAACATTTTCAGATCACCGAGGAACTTCCCAATTCACACAGACGATCTACAAACATACATCAGCATCATTATTATAACAGGTTTTCTGATAATATTTATTTTTTTTTTTAAAAAAAATTAAATTCTTTAAACTTTAATTTAATAAACTTCTCGAATTATTTACCTAATCTACCACATCCTGTCATGATCTTTATATTTAATTAAACAACCTATTTATATCTTAGAGATAACAATAAAAGGGTACTCACCATAATTGTAATAAGAGTATTCACATTTATATTCATATTATTTATTAGTTTAACACACATAACCTCTTTTCACATAAGTAACACCTTGTTGTTTATGCGTATATGCAGTTTCGTTAATATCACATTTGTAATACGTTATATTTTTACAGTTTCCTTTAATTTAATAAACATAATATTTTTAATTTTACATGAATCTTTTATTTGTTCATATTTATTTGTAGGAGTTATTATATTAAGCGTCAACATTAATATTATTCTCTTTTTTGGAAGCAACAACCTAAAACTCACAACGAGCCCGAGATCACCCACATTTAGTAAAGTTTTATTAAATATAGTTTCTTGCTTTCCGACTAGTTGGCTATTTGAGATAAAGATAGCGCAATCTGGGGTGAGATTTTATAAATTAAGGCGCCCGACTAATCTTTTCACATACATAATTTTATCTTACACTTTTATCTCATTAACATTTTATAATCTCACCACAGCCCAGACGAAGGCCGTTATCAATTGTCGCCGACAACGTGGGCCTGTTGCTTCTTGTTGATAACTCATCTACAAAGTTAAATATTGCAAATAATTGATACTTTTCAAATTGTTTCATATATTATATAGACAAAAAGGTGTAGATTATTATTGTCGTTGTGTGTACATGTTTTTCCTATTATAACAGCAGATTGTTACCTTTATTTCACTACATCGCAGACTTTGGAGGATTCTAGGACATATTAAAGGTTAGTGAAAGGGAAAATATCACCTTGTGCTTACGTTATTTTATTTAACTTTTGATTCACTAATAAAATTACGGTGTCTCGAGTATTATTATTCATATTTTGAACACAACTTTGTATTTTTCAACTATTTATTATTATCATACTTTTAAAATAAAGGATACATCTTTATATAAATTCATTAAACTTTATAAATTTAATAAATATCAAAATGGATACTCGTCATAGAACCAAAGCAGTTAAAGACAGTACTGAAGAAGATAGGGTTGAACAGGGAGACATTCCCGTGACACAAGCGTCTACAACTGAAGGGGTAAGTCCACCAGACAATGGCCAGGTAATGAACATGTTACAGGTATTAATGACACAAATGACCGATTTAAAACAAGATAACAAAGACTTAAAACAAGACTTAACAAATAAATTAGACACTAACAATGAAAACTTAAAACAAGAACTAACTAATATGAAAACAGACATAAGCAACATGAATAGTGATCTAACAACTAAATTAGAGACAAACATGAACAGTATTAATCAAAAATTTGAAATAAATAATGCAAACATCGACAACAAATTAAGTGCTTTCAAAGTTGATTTAGAGGGTAAGATAGCAGAAATTACTACAGCTCAGAAAAACATGGAAGAAAACGAACTCAAGTACTTAATTAAACTTGATGAAACCGTTAATCTACAGAATTTACATTGGGCTAAGCAGTTAGAGACCGCAACTACGGAAATTCAAAATAATACTGAACAGAGACTTAAAACTACAACACAAGACATACAACAAAACATAGACAAAATGATTTCTGAAAATAATAATTTGTTTAATACAAAATTGACCAATTTTAACAAATTAAATAATGATAACACAGAACAATTAAAATCATCGTTAAACCAATACAACGATCATAATAAACAAGAAATCAATAGTGTCAGACAAAATTTAGATACTATAACTATAACTAATAATGAAAATTATACGACTACACAGACTAACATTAAACGATTGGAAAATAAAATTAAAGGCTATTTTACATCAACTAATTATATTAATACTAATAATAGCTCTATAAAGATAGAAAATTTACATCATTTCGACGGGGATATCACACGTGTACATCCTATGACGTATCTTAGTTGTCTTTTACGCTACTTAGAGGATATACCTGAGGAGAAGCAGAGGATGGAGGTCATACGAGTAACTTTACGTTACAGTGCACAAGAGTGGTTTCAAAGAATTGAGGACCATTGCAATTCTCTTGACCAATTTGTTACACTCTTTAAGAAGAATTATTGGGACGAAACGCAACAAAACAGAGCTAGAATACGGTTGTTGACAGGCAAATATCGATTGGGACAAGTATCACGCGAGACATACGCTTCCCGTATCTATAACCAGTGTAAACACCTGAATGACATGGAAGAATCAATGATTGCCAGGCAGCTCCTAAATCATTTCATCTACACCGATACACAGGCTATCATATGTCAAAGAGTTACGGATATGGACTCTCTCATAGACATAATGAGACGTCTAGATGATTATTCGGAGAACAACTTTCAGCCACAACACATATATCGCAATCCCAACTCTCGCAATCATCCGTCACAAAATTCAAATAATCCGAACAATAACCCAAATAACTCACCACCGCAACGTTATAATAATTTCAACAACAATAATAGAAATCAAAATTTTACAAGATCATATACTAATAATAACAACTCTAACAATAATATGTACAATGATCGTGATAATAATAATTCAAACAATCCACCAAATAGACCTAATTACAACTACCAGCCATCCAGATATAACAGTAATAATTATTTCAATAATTACAATCGCACTACGGATCGACAAACAAACAATAACAATACAAACCATAATACTAATCAACAAGGAAGAGGATTTAATCATATCCGTAATCGTGGACGTGGTCACGTAAATAATATTAACAGACGTCATCGATCTGTATCGCCGATACGAACAAATATGGAGGAGGTATTAAAAAAAACGCCAATGTTAACAGAGGACCTCTACACCAACCCAACACAAGGCCCATCATCAGCACAAAATTAAAAACCCATGACGACTGTAACATACCTTTTAAATTTGAAAATATTACTTTCTA
This sequence comes from Melolontha melolontha, assembly GCA_935421215.2. Lineage (NCBI taxonomy): Eukaryota > Metazoa > Arthropoda > Insecta > Coleoptera > Scarabaeidae > Melolontha > Melolontha melolontha. The sequence goes on along the minus strand of OW285236.1, from coordinate 158,876,706 downwards.
TCAACATCCGGAAGAATTCATCACTGTAGAAGATGCAGGCAACCAAACTACCCAAATATATACTTTACCTATTGTAAAATTAAAATTCGAAAATATCTTTTTATATTGCTTAATCGATACAGGAGCGGAAATAACTTTATTAAAGGCAGAGAGAGCTACGAATATACGGGGATACGAGAAGAACATTGTAAAAACGAAAGGGACAGATATCATTGCAGCGAACGGAAAACGCATGGGGACGGTAACAAAACAATTATCAACAGAAATATTAGTCGACAAATCAAAATACATCATACATTGCTATATTATAGATAAACTACAATACGACTGTATTATAGGTATTGACAGTATTAAAAAACTCAAAATGATCTTAGATTTCGAAAATGGTATACTAAATATAGATGTGAATAAAGTTATATTTGAAAAACAATTATCAGAAGAAGAGTTAAAAGGCTATAACCTATATAAGAAGGAAGTGCTTACGAGTGAAATAAATAATATTATATTAAATAATGAACCGTGCAATAGAAGAGATTACGAGGGGTATAATGAAACAGATGGAGAAATAATAGAATTTAATAATACAAATATTGGAATAGAGAGAATGGTAGTTAGACAAGGAACGAAGGATTGTCACGAGCGAGGAGATGTTATGGAAGTTAGAATGGATAATCAAGTAGTGAAAACAATTAATAATTATGATGATATAAAGAATTTTATAGAGAACTCTAAGATACCAGATACAACTGTCATACCCGACTTAATAGCAATTTTATACAATAATATTACTCTTATTAACAATGATGTAGTGTTTGCAAAAGGATATCAGCATCCGATTAAAATAGATAACGAAGACCCACTAATTAGTAAAAATTACCCCATTCCGTATCATTATCAGCAGAAAGTAAGTCAGGAACTGGAACGATTAGAACAGACTGGCATTATAGAGAAGTCAAATACCTACTTTATAAATCCGATAGTAATAGTCCAAAAGAAAGACTTATCTCTACGCATATGTTTAGATGCAAGAGCATGGAACCGAAGAATTAAACCCGAATTCGAAATGCCGCAAAATATCGATGTATTATTAACAAAATGTGGTAATAAGCCCATATACAGCAAGTTAGATCTTAAGAACGCATTTTGGCTTATCAACTTAGAACCAGAATCAAAAAGGTACTGTGGTTTTCTAGTGAATGGTATTGTTTATCAATTCAGAGTGTGCCCATTTGGCCTAAAAACATCGCCCGCCGCCCTTATTAGATTTTTACATAAAATATTGGATAAATACGACGAATTCGCATTACATTATCTTGATGATATAATAATATTTTCCGAGAGTGTCGAACAGCATTTACTGCACCTAAAAATTATTCTAAATACTTTAACAACAGAAGGTATGAAATTAAACCTTTTAAAATGTCAATTTTTCCGTCACGAAATAAATTACCTTGGCTACGTGATAAATTGAGATAACATTTTACTTGATCCAACACGCCTGGATGAAATTAAGAATTATACAAGACCTAAAAATCTAAAAACACTACGAGGATTCTTAGGGGTTCTTAATTACTATCGCAAATTCATATCCCGTTATAGTGAAAGAACCATACCATTATTAGATCTATTGAAGAAAGGCAAGAAATGGTCGTGGACCGCAGAACATGAAAGTTGTTTTAATCTGTTGAAAGAAAGCTTTGTTGAAAACCTAAAACTTCACCACCCTGATTTTACATTGCCGTTTGTAGTTAGAACTGATGCATCACATCAAACCATCGCAGCGGAGCTTGTTCAAATCAAAGATAACATCGAAACACCTATATACTTCATTTCACGAACACTCAAAGCATGTGAAACCAGATATACAATATCGGAGAAAGAGATGTTAGCTATTGTTTTTGCACTTACAAAGTTAAGATATTACCTTATTGGAAAAAGTTTTACGCTAGAAACGGACCATAAAGCTCTGGTTAATATAATGAGTTGCAAACTGAATAATAGTCGCATTTACAGGTGGACGTTGCTCATACAGCAGTACGAATTTAATATTGTATACAAACCAGGTAAGGAAATGATAACAGCAGATGCTTTAACACGACAGGACGGGGATGTGAAACGACAAAATATTTGCATAAATTTGGTACAACTTCAAAGACAGGGAATATTTTCCATTAACAAGCTTTTATCTATACAATCAGGTCCAGATTTCACTGAATTACATCAACAGTTAAAGGAAAAGGGAACTTACAAAGGCATGTCACTTAAGGATAATTTAATAGTAAAACAGATAGGTAAGAACATCGTATATGTCACAAATGAGAAACACACCAGGGAGATAACGGAATATTTACATTATTCATACACGCACATAGGAGGTAGAAAATGCTGGTTACTGTTTAGAGAGGCATTCTACTGTATCAATGATGAGAGAATCATCAAAAGCGTAATTAAACACTGCAGAACATGTGAACTTGCGAAGGACAAGAACTTTACGAATACCAATATCTGCCACAATATTGTAACTTACGACAAGTTAGAATTGATATCTATAGATTTTCTTTCAAACTTAATACCAAGTACGAAAGGTTATAGAAATATTCTTGTGATTTGTGATATCTTTTCCAAATTTATCAAACTTATTCCTACACAGAAATGCGACACCAATACTGTACTACAAGCGTTAACAGATTATTTTACCCAATTTGGAAAACCATTAGCAATACTATCCGATCACGCTACATACTTTAACAATGACAGATACAAGGACTTTCTACATTCGCATAACATCCGCACCTACTATACATCAATACGTTATCCACAGGGCAATCCAACAGAACGATATATACGAGAAACTCTGAAATATTTAAGAATACTTCTACATGACAATCATAATAAATGGGCCAAATATTTACAACAAATAGAACACACCATTAATAACACACCCAGTACAGTTCATAACCATTGTCCCATAACAATTTTTACTGGTCAGCCACCGCAGAGACCTTGGACAGATCCAGAAGCCATCAACTTCAACGAACGACTTATAGAAGTAAGAGAGAAATTATTGACAAAGAAAATTAAATGGGAAAGAAAGAGGAATACCGTTGATAAGAAATATAAGACATATAATCTTAATGATAGAGTAATAGTGAAAAGATTGAGAGTAACTGATCTTAAAAATAAAATAATGGGAAAACTGCTAAAACCATATCAAGGACCTTATATTATTAATAGAATTTTAGGCAACAATACTTATGAATTAATGGAAGAAGAAACCGGGTACATAAAGGGTAGATACCATATTTCGATGTTGCAGGATTATTTAACGGAACAGTAATATACAATTGAATAAATACAGTCATTAAAATTATTAATTACATTGAAAGGTATGTTATAGCTCGCAAAATACATCAATTAAATGAATACTACAACTAAACTATTTTTATATAATTACAAATAAATATACTTAAACAAGAAACATTAATTTAGACTGGATAATTTGAATTTGGACAGCTTGAATAAATAAAGAGAAGTTACAAAGAAACAATAGAATAATAGTTGATAATTAAAAAAAAAAAAGGAAGAAAAGACTTTGGTATACTAATATAATGTTAAGGAAGTTCATCACACAAACAAACATTTCGTTTTTACAATTCATAAAGTTTTCATATTAAGGTGTTAACTTATTTTTCTTTCTAATTGTTTAATTCGAACGACACGTAATAAGTTTAGAAAAACAAGATTGTTATCTTCCATTTCCTACATCATCTTCAGCGAAAAGAATGTCCTCATTTGTACATTCCGACATTTTTTCGACGGGGACATTGTTGTGATGCATGTTATCCATATAGAGCTGCATCTAAAATAGGAAGAATAAGACATACAAAGTGAAAAAGGGTTAGAATATAATGGTTATATAAATAATATTATTAAGTCTTAGCAGTATCGAGGTGCATATGTATTTTTTATAACGATCATTTCATTCTTTAAATTTCTATATACATTTTCCTTTCATTATTTAATTTTATTATATCATATTCAAATTTTCAAATATTAGCGCGAAAAACATATTCAAATCCATATGCAACTTTGTATTATATCGACACTAGTAAGACACGCCTACAAATTGACATCTCGCTATGTTTACATTTATCATGCGCAGTATGCGATTTGTATCATTCGAATTTATCTTAACCTAACTTGGTAATTTATAATATAATTTTTAAAAACATTTAGATATTCTAAATTAATCAAATTCTTTTTATATAAAATTGTTAAAAGGGTAAATCATCGAGATTATTGATATCAATAGATAGCGTGTTTGGTAATATTCAGACAAGTGCTGTCGAATTATTAGATCATTGAATTTGAAAAAAAAATAGACGCATCTTTTTAGACCAAGCCTTAGAAATCTTGTATAAAACACAAATTTAAATTATAAATTCAGCTAAAAGTGATAAAAAGTATCCAGAATATTAATTAACTCGATCGTCAAGTGAATTACTACAAGAATTTTCGGTAATAACGAACTTTCAAACAACATAGCGTCACTGACGTAGTTCCACCGAAAACGATAGAAAATCAGAAGAAATATATATAAGAATCCATCGCCGAACTTCAACAATATAGTCTAACGTACATCAACAACGATACCTGAAATTCTACAGCCAGAAACGAGCGCAGTGAGTAATTAGGCACCGAAGACGAAGTCCGAGGAAAATCTTCGATAGCGTCTGCGTAAACAGCCACCTACACCGCCATCATTTTGTGCTGCACCCGAACATTTTCAGATCACCGAGGAACTTCCCAATTCACACAGACGATCTACAAACATACATCAGCATCATTATTATAACAGGTTTTCTGATAATATTTATTTTTTTTTTTTTAAAAAATTAAATTCTTTAAACTTTAATTTAATAAACTTCTCGAATTATTTACCTAATCTACCACATCCTGTCATGATCTTTATATTTAATTAAACAACCTATTTATATCTTAGAGATAACAATAAAAGGGTACTCACCATAATTGTAATAAGAGTATTCACATTTATATTCATATTATTTATTAGTTTAACACACATAACCTCTTTTCACATAAGTAACACCTTGTTGTTTATGCGTATATGCAGTTTCGTTAATATCACATTTGTAATACGTTATATTTTTACAGTTTCCTTTAATTTAATAAACATAATATTTTTAATTTTACATGAATCTTTTATTTGTTCATATTTATTTGTAGGAGTTATTATATTAAGCGTCAACATTAATATTATTCTCTTTTTTGGAAGCAACAACCTAAAACTCACAACGAGCCCGAGATCACCCACATTTAGTAAAGTTTTATTAAATATAGTTTCTTGCTTTCCGACTAGTTGGCTATTTGAGATAAAGATAGCGCAATCTGGGGTGAGATTTTATAAATTAAGGCGCCCGACTAATCTTTTCACATACATAATTTTATCTTACACTTTTATCTCATTAACATTTTATAATCTCACCACAGCCCAGACGAAGGCCGTTATCAATATATATATATATATATATATATATATATATATATGAAAAATTTTGTGAAAAACTTATCTGCGCGGAATGTGCATATATCGATATTTCACTGTTTTTTACAGATCATCAGTGCACCTTACCGAAGACAGACATGATATTCACTTCTATACTACGTGTATATATACGAACTGTAATGAACTTCATGTGTATGAGAATTAATAATTATTAAATCTCATTTTACATGCGATTGTCGCTATAATTTGTTGCATTTAATTCTACAATTCGGCAAATCACTTTTTCCCTAGATTGTAGACGCAACAAGCCGCGACATCAACTGTACAAGTTGTCAGTACAAATGAAAAATTTTGTGAAAAACTTATCTGCGCGGAATGTGCATATATCGATATTTCACTGTTTTTTACAGATCATCAGTGCACCTTACCGAAGACAGACATGATATTCACTTCTATACTACGTGTATATATACGAACTGTAATTAACTTCATGTGTATGAGAATTAATAATTATTAAATCTCATTTTACATGCGATTGTCGCTATAATTTGTTGCATTTAATTCTACAATTCGGCAAATCACTTTTGCCCTAGATTGTAGACGCAACAAGCCGCGACATCAACTGTACAAGTTGTCAGTACAAATGAAAAATTTTGTGAAAAACTTATCTGCGCGGAATGTGCATATATCGATATTTCACTGTTTTTTACAGATCATCAGTGCACCTTACCGAAGACAGACATGATATTCACTTCTATACTACGTGTATATATACGAACTGTAATGAACTTCATGTGTATGAGAATTAATAATTATTAAATCTCATTTTACATGCGATTGTCGCTATAATTTGTTGCATTTAATTCTACAATTCGGCAAATCACTTTTGCCCTAGATTGTAGACGCAACAAGCCGCGACATCAACTGTACAAGTTGTCAGTACAAATGAAAAATTTTGTGAAAAAATTTTATTAAAAATTAATTAAATGCAACAAATTATAGCGACAATCGCATGTAAAATGAGATTTAATAATTATTAATTCTCATACACATGAAGTTCATTACAGTTCGTATATATACACGTAGTATAGAAGTGAATATCATGTCTGTCTTCGGTAAGGTGCACTGATGATCTGTAAAAAACAGTGAAATATCGATATATGCACATTCCGCGCAGATAAGTTTTTCACAAAATTTTTCATTTGTACTGACAACTTGTACAGTTGATGTCGCGGCTTGTTGCGTCTACAATCTAGGGCAAAAGTGATTTGCCGAATTGTAGAATTAAATGCAACAAATTATAGCGACAATCGCATGTAAAATGAGATTTAATAATTATTAATTCTCATACACATGAAGTTCATTACAGTTCGTATATATACACGTAGTATAGAAGTGAATATCATGTCTGTCTTCGGTAAGGTGCACTGATGATCTGTAAAAAACAGTGAAATATCGATATATGCACATTTCGCGCAGATAAGTTTTTCACAAAATTTTTCATTTGTACTGACAACTTGTACAGTTGATGTCGCGGCTTGTTGCGTCTACAATCTAGGGCAAAAGTGATTTGCCGAATTGTAGAATTAAATGCAACAAATTATAGCGACAATCGCATGTAAAATGAGATTTAATAATTATTAATTCTCATACACATGAAGTTCATTACAGTTCGTATATATACACGTAGTATAGAAGTGAATATCATGTCTGTCTTCGGTAAGGTGCACTGATGATCTGTAAAAATCAGTGAAATATCGATATATGCACATTCCGCGCAGATAAGTTTTTCACAAAATTTTTCATTTGTACTGACAACTTGTACAGTTAATGTCGCGGCTTGTTGCGTCTACAGTCTAGGGCAAAAGTGATTTGCCGAATTGTAGAATTAAATGCAACAAATTATAGCGACAATCGCATGTAAAATGAGATTTAATAATTATTAATTCTCATACACATGAAGTTCATTACAGTTCGTATATATACACGTAGTATAGAAGTGAATATCATGTCTGTCTTCGGTAAGGTGCACTGATGATCTGTAAAAAACAGTGAAATATCGATATATGCACATTCCGCGCAGATAAGTTTTTCACAAAATTTTTCATTTGTACTGACAACTTGTACAGTTGATGTCGCGGCTTGTTGCGTCTACAATCTAGGGCAAAAGTGATTTGCCGAATTGTAGAATTAAATGCAACAAATTATAGCGACAATCGCATGTAAAATGAGATTTAATAATTATTAATTCTCATACACATGAAGTTCATTACAGTTCGTATATATACACGTAGTATAGAAGTGAATATCATGTCTGTCTTCGGTAAGGTGCACTGATGATCTGTAAAAAACAGTGAAATATCGATATATGCACATTCCGCGCAGATAAGTTTTTCACAAAATTTTTCATTTGTACTGACAACTTGTACAGTTGATGTCGCGGCTTGTTTCGTCTACAATCTAGGCCAAAAGTGATTTGCCGAATTGTAGAATTAAATGCAACAAATTATAGCGACAATCGCATGTAAAATGAGATTTAATAATTATTAATTCTCATACACATGAAGTTCATTACAGTTCGTATATATATACACGTAGTATAGAAGTGAATATCATGTCTGTCTTCGGTAAGGTGCACTGATGATCTGTAAAAATCAGTGAAATATCGATATATGCACATTCCGCGCAGATAAGTTTTTCACAAAATTTTTCATTTGTACTGACAACTTGTACAGTTGATGTCGCGGCTTGTTGCGTCTACAGTCTAGGGCAAAAGTGATTTGCCGAATTGTAGAATTAAATGCAACAAATTATAGCGACAATCGCATGTAAAATGAGATTTAATAATTATTAATTCTCATACACATGAAATTCATTATATATATATATATATATATATATATATATATATATATATATATGTATATAGATATAATTAGACCAGGAGTCTTTGCCGTTAGAAGATGTATGGAAGGATAATGTTTTTTTTGGGGGGGGGGGGGAGGGGAATCCAGCAAAATTAAACTCTATTACTTAAGTCAGTTCTTTATTTTTTATTATTATTATTTTTTTCATTCCAATATTTCGCACCGAATTCGTATGCTTCATCAGGGGTCACTTTAAGAGCAGATGGACATAAATTAATTACTTATTAACAAAAGAAAGTGGTTTGTACTTACAAATGTGAACTGTTTTTTTTTGGAGAAATTACTCGTCTTAATATTTATAATGTTGTCAATATTCTAAATTTATACTAGGATCATCAACGGCGTACATATTATTCATTGCGAAATTACATTAAAAAAAAAACAGGACAAACACACTTAAAAGAGAGCCACAACACATGTTATTGTCACAAAATTCATACATATAATGTTATAGGATGATAGTGTGAAGGATCCGATAAAGTTTTTTTTTGGATTCCAGCTGTGTAACATCGAACTGGAAAAGTTACTATCTATAATCAAGGTCACAAATTTTATACACTGGTGTGCGAAAGTCAATGTGGTAGGTTCAATATTTAGAAATGCATTATAATGCATTTCTAAATAGCTTGAACCTAGGTCTATTGTGGCTAAGTGGTAAAAGCGACAATCCGGCAAACTGTAGACTTGGGTTCGAGCCCCAACATTAACAATATTTTTCAATTAAAAATTTCGTATGATTTGCTTTGTAATTTGCAGACAGCAATGTTTACTTCCCCACCTACTTTGCAATTACATACATACTAATTTGTTATTTGTAAATATTTCATATAAAAGCCGAAAAATTCCAATAATCTATCAATTGTTATATTTAATAAACGGCTAAGAAATTATCTAAACACTTATATATTTATATATATATATATATATATATATATTTAATTTACTATATATATATATATATATATATATATATATATATATATATATATACATATATATAGTAAACTTAATAAGTCGGCGATTAAAGGTCTGGTTCATTACTTCAAAGTATATATATTTAAAACAACCCTACATGTTTCGGCAATGATGCCTTTGTCAAGGAAATACAAAATATAAATGACAGAATATAAATGTCAAATAATTAAGTTGCTATGGTTTAAATTATTCAAAGATACATTCCAATAATAATAATAAATCATGCCTTAGTATTCCAAAAAATCGATAGCAAGGTGTGAACGTATGTGTTGTTCGCTGCCAGAAGCTTGTGTCTCTTTCTGGGTATGAACCTGTGTGTTGGCTGCTGCTGGCAGCTTGCGTCTCTCTCTGGGTGTGTGATTTTGTATTTGTGTGACCGCGTAAGTGTAGGGTTTTGTATGTTAGTGCGCTCGTGCGTGTGTTTAGTGACCGGTCGCGTAAATTTAGAGAGATCGGATAACCAGCCGTTGCGTAGGGCCGCCAACCCTTTCCCGGCAACTTCTTTACTTTTCCGGGCAGTACTTCGACGGCCCGATCTCTCTAAATTTACGCGACCGGTCACTAAATACACGCACGAGCGCACTAACATACAAAACCCTACACTTACGCGGTCACACAAATACAAAATCATACCCCCAGAGAGAGACGCAAGCTGCCAGCAGCAACCAACACACAGGTTCATACCCAGAAAGAGACACAAGCTTCTGGCAGCGAACAACACATATGTTCACACCTTGCTATCTATTTTTTGGAATACTAAGGCATGATTTATTGTTATTATTGGAATGTATCTTTGAATAATTTAAACCATAGCAACTTAATTATTTGACATTTATATTCTGTCATTTATATTTTGTATTCCCTTGACAAAGGCATCATTGCCGAAACATGTAGGGTTGTTTTAAATATATATACTTTGAAGTAATGAACCAGACCTTTAATCGCCGACTTATTAAGTTTACCTTATCATACCAAGGTCACGAAGATATTATATATATATATATATATATATATATATATATATATAGTAAATTAAATTTGTTTTCGATTTAAGGTCTGGTTTTACTTCAAAATGTATATATTTAAAACAATCCTACATATTTCGGCAAATGATGCCTTTTTCAAGGCCAATAAATTGAATTCACGATAACATACAAAGGTCACGAAATAATTATCTATATATATATACACTGTGTCCATAAAGTATGGACACAAGCCCGTAATAACGTTACTGTGCATTATTTGACAAAATGCAAAGATATGTCGATTAATGTCTTTTATTAGCTATATTTAGATGCTACCATTTTGTTTTTTTCGGTCGACCTTGAATAAGTTATGACGTCATTGATAATTTTTTTAAATGTCAACCCCATTTTTTTTTGTGGATTTTGAAAGCCTTTACAATTCTTTATTCGATGATGTAAAAATTTTGGTATGTTAGATTAGAAAATTTTTGAGTAATCATTTGCGTCCATAAAGTATGGACACTAGCCCGTAATAACGTTATTGTGCATTATTTGACATAATGCAAAGATATGTCGATTAATGTTTTTTATTAGCTATATTTGGATGCTACCATTTTGATTTTTTCCGTCAACCTTGAATAAGTTATGACGTCATTGATAATTTTTTTAAATGTCAACTCCATTTTCTTTTTGTGGATTTTGAAAGCCTTTACAATTCTTTATTCGATGATGTAAATATTTTGGTGTTAGTGTAACATTAGCAAAGTCTATGCGACACAACCGGAAAATTTGGACGTTTTACGACAACGCATCATCTACGAAACCAGACTAATCACTCCCGAAATATTACAGAATGTGCGAAATGGAATTTATCATCGCTTAGGATTTTGTCAACAACATGAAGGAAAACATTTTGAGCATTTGTTATAAATTTGATACTGAAAATGTCAAAAATAAAACTTAGAATTACAACACAGTTTACTCAAAAATTTTCTAATGTAACATACCAAAATTTTTACAACATCGATTAAGAATTGTAAAAGCTTTCAAAATCCACCAAAAAAAAGTGGGGTTGACATTTAAAAAAATATCAATGACGTCAGAACTTATTCAAGGTCGACGGAAAAAACAAAATGGTAGCATCTAAATATAGCTAATAAAAAACATTAATCGACATATCTTTGCATTTTGTCAAATAATGCACAATAACGTTACTACGGGCTTGTATCCGTACTTTATGGACACAAATGATTACTCAAAAATTTTCTAATGTAACATACCAAAATTTTTACATCATCGAATAAAGAATTGTAAAGGCTTTCAAAATCCACAAAAAAAAATTGGGGTTGACATTTAAAGAAATTATCAATAACGTCATAACTTATTCAAGGTCGACGGAAAAAACAAAAATGTAAATATAGCTAACAAAAAACATTAATCGATATATCTTTGCATTTTGTCAAATAATGCACGATAACGTTATTACGGGCTTGTGTCCATACTTTATGGACACCCGATATATATATATATATATATATATATAGGAGTATATCTAATATATACAGGGTCTGACGTATCATATCACGGTCAATGGTTGCAGCTGCTTCTGTTATTCCCTCGCGATTTATTTTGACTTGCGACTGTTTCAGTATGGCTTTGTGGAGTAGAAGTTTGTTTTCGACATACAGCTGTGATGTGTAACCAATCAGCTAGTACAGTTTTTACTCTAAGTTGCTTCCTTTAAATCCATATGTGTTTGTTCTATATGAGTGGTGTATCTCTTATGCGCATAGTGATAGTTACATGGTTAGATTTTGCTTCGTTGGCTTTGAAATACCATCTTTTTAGCCATTTTTCGAGTTAGTGCAGGTGTGTTTGTAGGTGGCGTGAAGCCATGATCAGATTAACATGGAATGCTAATATAGCCGTATCATTAGCGAAAGTTGCTATCATCGTGAGCCTAGTAAGTGGTACGGGTGTCATTTTCTTTAGGAATCATTTTTGGAAAGCTTTCGAAAGGACAGGCAGAAGTCTGATTAATCGATAGGATTTTACTTCTTCTGGAGGTTCTCCCGGCTTCAATATAACTATAATTTGGGCAACTTGTCATTGGTCCGGAAATCAATCTAGCCTTAGTATGGCATTGACTAATATAGTAATAATTTCATACCTTTTTTTAGTTCTTTCAACATTCTCTCGGTAAATAGGCGGTTGGAGGTTTCTTTGGATTAAGATCAGATTAGTTGAATTCATTACGGAAAATGCAAACTTAGAGATTGGTAAACATATTTGATGTAGTGCCTGTAATAACAACTAGATATTGTCCTCTTCATCTGCAGAGATAGTAGTATAGCTCTATAGTGCTAGAAGGTGTAAGCCACGTCTATACTCCGTCAGTTTTTTAAACGGCACTTTGCTAGTTGGCGACAAACAGTTTATGTGTTTATATTTATTGAATTGTGTTTGACACTACAATGCCTGATAAGAAATAGCAAAGAACGTGCATCAAATTCTAGTTCAAGCATGGTAAAACGGCAACAGAAGCGCCGAAAATATTTGGTGCCGGTGCTTTAAGCCAGATGCAAAGTTATTAGTGGTACAACCGTTTTAAAAATGGACGTATGTCGGTTGATGATTATGAGCGTTCCGAGCCATGACATTTGTAACATTGTCGGCTTGTCGTATGGCGTTTGTCAGCGTATTCTGTCTGGCGAATTCAACATGCGGCGTATTGCAGTGAGGTTTGGGTCAAGGTAGATCAGTATTAAACAAAGACATCGTGTTCATGTGTGTACAAAGCTGAAAGAAACTGCCGACAGGAATGCTAACTTCGATACCAGCATTATTAGTAGCATAAACCAGCATTATTAGTAGCATTAGTAGTATGTTCCGGGATCATAATAAACGGGTATGATCCCGGAACAAAGCAACAGTCATCGCAGTGGAAGACGTCATCATCACCACGATCGAAAGAATCACGGCAAGTTCGAAGCAAGTTGATGTTGATTTGCTTCACAAATAATTTCTCCCGCCAGGTGAAACAGGTAATGGACAATCTTATAGCCATGCAAGAGAAAACTTTCGACGCAAGTGGCCTGCCAAGTGGCCCAACAATTCGTGGATCCTACACCACGACAATGGATCAACCCACCCATCACTTGTTGTGCGTCAATTTATAGCCTCAACAAAGATGACAGTGTTACTTTGAGACGATAGAAAAGATCCACACCGAATCGCAGTCAGTGTTGAATACGCTAACACGCGAAGACTTCAAGCAGTGCTTCCAGTCATGGACAAGTCGCTGGGATCGATGTATTCATGTGGAAGGAGAGTGTTTTGAAGAGGATGGTAGTTAATAGTGTAATAGAAATATATAAACAGTTCATTTTTTATAGAATTTTTTTATGATCAATATACTGCTGTTAAATTTAACGGATCTCACGAATCCTCAATAATAACACTAGGTGTAAATAACTTTTTTCATATTTAGCTGATTCGCAGCCCTTGACAAAGTTCTTTATTATAAGAGTTGTTCCTTCATGTGTTGCTCCATCGGGGTGCATAAAATGCTTATATTGGGGCGCCGCCACAGAGTTCATAATTGATGGTTGTCTATTTAATTAAATTTGAAGGCTTTGTATTGGAGCATTATAATTATACTGTTGCTGTGGAAAATATTACTGTACGGGCGTGTCACATGGTGTTTGCACTACCGAATTTTGAGGGATATGTTATCATAATTTTGCGCCTAGGCCATTTTTTTGCGAGAGCCATTCACATATTTTATATTTGATCTTATTTCATTATTGTCATACTCGCACTGTCGTGGCACGGTGGGGAAAAAAAACATTCCTATTCAACGAAAACAAACCGATGACTTGTTTATGAAATGGTTTAAAATTAATCGAAACCCCTAGACTACATGAAACGAAACAATATAATGATATATTTTTATATCTGTACCAATTTGTAATACCACATTCAGTAATAATATTTCAGGTCTAGAAAGCTTAATTTAATTAATGAAAAAAAGTTTAAACATTAATACTAGAAACAAAATATCTACTTTTGCTGACGATTCAGAAATCTTATGATCATGAAAAAGTGGCGGCGTCTGACCAAATTTACAGAGTTATATTTAATTTGGCACAAAAGGCAAAATATATTATAGACGGCAAAAATATGGTAGACATTTTTAATAATATAAAAGTTATTAAAAATGGATGTGGAAAACACAATACAAGTTCATATTTGTGTGAAAGTATCTATTTAGACATGCAGACATGTGTTTCATCTTACTATAGAATCATCAGTACGTGCTGGTGGAGAGATATTTTCATAATAAACCCGATTTTTAATAATATTTTTATATTATTCAAAATGCTTTTGTTTTATACAAAATATGGTGAGGTTTTACATACTCCAGTATGTTTAAAATTAGTTTGTTATATACAAAATTATGGAATGTTATATCTTGTAATTACTGATTACAAATATTTTAAGCACATTTAAACTTTTCTGTATTCTTTAGCATTTACAAAATTATCTTACGCGTTCATTACTCTTGGATATTTTATTTAAGACACTGTCATACTTAACATTGCAAACAATCTTTTTCGACCTACGATATTTCGTACTAATGTTTTTGTCTTTTTAGTATCCAAAAACATCGTTCAATCCATTTAGTTTTCATCGATAATGTGCAATAGTATAGTTTATGTTTATGTATAATAATATAATTTATAATTTTATAATTTTCGAAAAAGTTCTATTAAGTTTGTTAACAGGAAGCAATAAGCCTTAGTATAACTCCAGAATATCCACAAACATCGTTATATTTGTAAATAACTCCTAGTTCAATTTTAATTTCAGATCATTTATACCAATAAAGTGAGTTTGAACTAGTGTCAAAATATTGTCCCGAAAATAACTCATCTCTATGAAACGTTTAATTCATTAATTGAGTAGTGCAACTACAGTGTTTATTAATTAATTAATTAAAGATAGTAAATTTCCAAAACCTGGCTACATTTTCGCAATGATGAGTATATTGCTAACTGCAACTATTTTTAGGTGGCTACTGTTAAAATTTAGACCACATCTGTAGGACAAATAAATTTTTACAATCGTTTAAAGTAACCTATCTGTTGTTTTTGTGTTAATATGGAGAAAAACTAAATTCATGTCTAAAACTTTATTTTTTACCTAGAAAAACCATCGAAGAGGCTTGTTGAGGATACATTTAATATCCGAATAATTGAAACATACATGAGTAGGTAAACCCCACCAGTTTTGTATAATACAAAGGTATTTTTAATAATATAAAATATTATTAAAAACCTGGTGTGAAGAACACAAATACAGGTTCACTATTAATATTTTTGTGAACGTGTCCGAAAATATCTCTTCCCAGAGACGTAGATACGTATTTCACCTTTCTACAGGCTCATCGGTACGCCCCTGCTTTAGAAAGAATATTTCCAGACACATTCACGAAAAAGAACCACTTCACCACATCACCGTAATTATCCAGAACGTAGAAGTAAATTCAGCGCTGCCTGTTGTCAGACAACCGAAGTACCTCGCCCCGTCCACATAACCAATGTGAAGTAACGACGCCTTTCCAAAGGTGGCACAGTCATCCCTCTAGAAACTGCATTTTGTTTGTGTCTTCACTCATACTACGGACTAACCGCATGTGTAATGTATCAGAATAATTGAAACATACATGAGTAGGTAAACCCCACCAGTTTTGTATAATACAAAGGTATTTTTAATAATATAAAATATTATTAAAAACCTGGTGTGAAGAACACAAATACAGGTTCACTATTAATATTTTTGTGAACGTGTCCGAAAATATCTTTCCCCAGAGACGTAGATACGTATTTCACCTTTCTACAGGCTCATCGGTACGCCCCTGCTGGAGAAAGAATATTTCCAGACACATTCACAAAAAAGAACCACATCACCACATCACCGTAATTATCCAGACCGGGCGTAGAAGTAAATTCAGCGCTGCCTGTTGTCAGACAACCGAAGTACCTCGCCCCGTCCACATAACCAATGTGAAGTAACAACTCATTTCCAAAGATGGCACAGTCATTCCTCTAGAAACTGCATTTTGTTTGTGTCTTCACTCATACAAATAAAAAATAAAAATATTAATAGTGAACCTGTATTTGTGTTCTTCACACCAGGTTTTTAATAATATTTTATATTATTAAAAATACTTTTGTATTATACAAAACTGGTGGGGTTTACCTACTCATGTATGTTTCAATTATTCTGATACATTACACATGCGGTTAGTCCGTAGTATGGGTGAAGACACAAAGAAAATGCAGTTTCTAGAGGGATGACTGTAGCCACCTTTGGAAAGGCGTCGTCACTTCACATTGGTTATGTGGACGGGGCGAGGTACTTCGGTTGTCTGACAACAGGCAGCGCTGAATTTACTTCTACGCCCGGTCGGAATAATTACAGTGATGTGGTGATGTGGTCCTTTTTTGTGAATGTGTCTGGAAATATTCTTTCTCCAGCAGGGGCGTACCGATGAGCCTGTAGAAAGGTGAAATACGTATCTACGTCTCTGGGGAGAGATATTTTTGGATAAGTTCACAAAAATATTAATAGTGAACCTGTATTTGTGTTCTTCACACCAGGTTTTTAATAATATTTTATATTATTAAAAATACCTTTGTATTATACAAAACTGGTGGGGTTTACCTACTCATGTATGTTTCAATTATTCTGATACATTACACATGCGGTTAGTCCGTAGTATGAGTGAAGACACAAACAAAATGCAGTTTCTAGAGGGATGACTGTGCCACCTTTGGAAAGGCGTTGTTACTTCACATTGGTTATGTGGACGGGGCGAGGTACTTCGGTTGTCCGACAACAGGCAGCGCTGAATTTACTTCTACGCCCGGTCTGGATAATTTCGGTGATGTGGTTCTTTCTTGTGAATGTGTCTGAGAATTTCCTTTCTCCAGCAGGGGCGTACCGACGAGCCTGTAGAAAGGCGAAATACGTATCTACGTCTCTGGGGAGGTATATGTTATGACACGTTCACAAAAAATATTAATAGTGAAGCTGTATTTGTGTTCTTCACACCAGGTTTATAATAATATTTTATATTATTAAAAATACCTTTGTATCATTTAATATCCTTTATATATATTTTAATTTCAAACATTTTTATTGTTAAATATAAGTAAATCTAGGATATAGAATTATAGTATTAATTGGTTGCAAAAATATAATTTCAATTAATATAAAGTCCAGCACAAATTGTACAGTTTGGTCATCAAACAGAAATAGCAATAGATTGACTAATTTGACCTTGCGTGTTTTTACATAGATATATGTAAACATACTCATATAAATATATGCACCTACATATATCACTTTCATTTCTAGCGCCATATAATTATTACAGCAAAGTTCAGTTCGTTAATGCGCAGCAGCAGTTATAATAACATATTCTGTATTTAAATTGAAAAGAAACAATTGAATATGATCGCGCCGGTAATAAATGATATAGAAATAACTTAATGTTTCAGTGAACAAATAGATTTCGTTTCGGAATAATTTTGATAGACATATTGTAAATCAACTTCGCATTACTAACAACAGAAGTCCATATAGTTAAATCGTGTTAAATAATCAATATTTTTTATAGTTTTTCACTGTGGATTAATATATTTTTTCTTGCTAATATTTCAAAAAGCGTGTGCCTAACATTTTCGACGACCTTTGAGTAACGTTCAAAATTTTGTATTTAAATTAATTTCATTACTCAAATTCATTATTTCGAGAAACTAATAATAATAACATTGTTTATTTGCCCAACACTGCCTCTTACAAGACAAATACGAAGATTATAAGTACATAATTATTTAAAAAACAAAATTATAATATTCGTTAAAGAAAATGAAAACATTATAAGGAAAATGAATTATTACATTTTGCGTCATAAAGCAAAATTTATTATATTGCATATGTGTTAAATATAAGTAAATCTAGGAAATAGAATTCATATATAACATTTCCAATTTTATAAATATTGAACCATCAGTTTTAAGTTTAAACCACTGTATAACAGAAATTTGTTATCATATTTAAATTATAAACCTTTTTCAATATTCTAAGAAGCGAGGCACTTTTTTTGTTTGTGAATTTACTAGTTCATAATTGAGACCACTTGTTTTATTACCTACGATTTTCAGTGAACAAATTCAATAGACGATGTTTAATTTGATCCTCTATTACTAAGCTTACGTTTCTTTAATATGTAAAATATCAAACAATGGAATTTATCTGTAACTACATACTTAGATGAACCCCACCACATAAGACTTAATTAGTAATGATATTTTCTTATTTATTAAGATTACATTTTTAAGGTCCTAACATACACCTTGGTAATGTTGCCCGTAGGTACGGTTTCGACGAATTGATCGCCTATAAAATTTCCCCGTTATGACGTCAACCAATACAATGTACAACAATACGCGCATTTAATTATATAATAGTTTGTAGGGGTAGTGGTGTATTTTTACTTACTTGTAAGACAACAATATCTTATCAGAACAGTCTCACATTAACATTATAATAAGCAACATTAGTTTTAACATAACAGTCTCATTCTTAACGTCATATCAAGAGACGCCAGTCTCAACAACAGTACCGTACGAAACTATATATATTAACATCAACATAACAATCATACTTTGACAAGAGACACTAGTCTCAACAGCAGTTTTATGAGATTATAAGTCGTTGTAAATCCAAAAATAAATGTATATAATGTAAATAAATATATTTATATGAAAATGCATTTATTCATTTAACAACAATCACTGAAGATTTAAAAAGTGAAGTGTATACAGCTTTACAGCCTGTGCACGGTGAAGCAATATCTACGTCGTGATTCTAGTAACCGGGGTTGAAGCATCACCTCCAGAAACCGGAGTCATCTCCAACAAAACTGAAGAAAAGTTATGATGAGTCTGCTCCTCCCAATGGAATAATTTATCGCTGGTTCATTGCTTTCAAAAATGATTACACGAACGCGGGAGATAAGTATTTGAGGGCGTTTATAGCAACTTCTCCAGAAACTTTTAATAAAGTCTACACAATTGTAAAGTACGACCGACGAATAAAAGTGCGTGAGATAGCTAATGCCATAAAAATCTCAATCGAATCGGTACACATTAGTTTGCATAAACATTTATATTTAAAAAGGCTAACCGCAAGATGGGCGCCACGTTTTTTGGATTTACAAATATAGAGCAAATGCAAACACGTATTTCAAGTTCAAGTGACTGTATGGCTAACAATAAGTTCAACGAAATCCAAGAGAATTTTCTCGTCGATATGCCACCGTATATGAAACACATTTACATGATTAAAATCCAGTGACAAAAACAGTCAAAACACTAGATTTCTGCTGATAAACCAGTAAGATTATGGTTACGATTTTTTTGAATCTCCAGAGCGTAATCTTTGTTGACTATTTTTAGAAGGATTTTCTATTAACTTGCCAATATTATGCTGATGTATTGATATGTTTCGATGTCGAACTGCAGAAGAAACACCCGCATTTATTCAGAATAAATGTTGTTTCATGCCCTCTTATATGCTATTGCAATTAAATTTATTAAATTAGAATACGAATTGCTGCCTTAACCGTCATATTTAACAGATTTGTTTCCGCGCAATTTGTTTTGTTCCTAAACTTGATAAAGTGTCTTGGTAGACTGGGTTTCCGGACAAATAAGGAGGTGATAGCCTCAACAAATGCCTGTTTAAGCTGCCGCTGCACGATGCGTCGAACGTTGGCGCAAACATTGTACCGTCCAAACCTTTTTTTAGTTTGTATCGTAGTGGTACAGTACGTATATATTATATATACACTATACGCAGTAAATTCTGTTATTATTAGTAAATAAAAATACAGATGGATAATTATAGTAATGCTAATAATAGGGATGCTGTGATTGCTGCTTTAATGGTGGTAGTTTTTTTAAGACACCTAGAAGACCATCTCAGGAGGCAAAAGCTATTCAAAAGGAGTTTACAGAATATTTTATAAACACTGGAGCAGTTGAATAGCAAAATTATGTTAATTAATTGATAGAATTAATAAACCGTGACGGTACATATCGTGTGTCAATGAGGTAAGAAAGCGACACTGCTGTGCAAGACGCGTCCGCGCCGGTTTGTTTCTCCGATATGTTTATTAAATGTATAGTGTAGCATTTGATTGGATAGGCATAGGTCAGCATAAGGATAGGTCACATGTAGGTACGGTATATACATACGTATGATTGGATAAGCAATGATACATCAGGAGTAGGTGTGCTATACACATACGTATAATGCATATAATGGATAAGCAATGATACGTCCGGAGTAGGTGTGTATACGCAACGTATTTCAAAGATGAGAGGTCTTACACCGCAGATAATAATAATAAAAATGCACAAATGCTGTACAATAAAAAAATAAAAAGATAATCAGAGAAACCAAACGCATAATTACACCAAAACTAAAGAAAAATCTGGGTATTTATAATTAGCACAAACCTGTAATTGCATACATAATTAAGTTCCGGTGAAGTACAAACGCTACATCAAGGAAAATATATACAAATGAGAAAAAATAAAACTACGCTAACGTAACTAAATAAAATGCTGCACTTGAAGAGAAAATTAAAAATATTCTGAGAAAACGGACGCATAATTCCATCAAAGAAAAGAAAAAATTCTGTGTACCTATTAGTAAATTGCATAAACCTGTAATATGGATTTCAGTTGAGAAAGTACTGATGCACAACCGCTACATCAAAAAATAAATAAAAAGGCTTCTAACGCAATAGAATAAAAACGCAATTCTATGGTATCATAAAGAATAAACATATTAGTTAATTTTTTTTTTCTGGTTGTGTATACTTCGCTATTACAATAGTTGCTCTACGTATAATTACCATGCACATCTATCGTCAACGTATCTGATAAGACTGAGCACAGACACGCCTGTCGAATGGTGCTATAACCGTCTCTTCTCTCTTATCTAGTGTACTGGTGGGGTATTGTTTACCTCCCCACCGTTGTCTCACCCCAGTTCCATACGGTATACTATCTAAGATATTGTAGATTGGTTAACCAACAATAAGATAATGTTTCCAAATAATTTGTTGAATTATGAACTTTTAGATTTAGTTAAAAGGAATAGGCCTGATAAAAAATATGGTATTGATGAAATATTACGGGAAAAAATCTAGAGAAAGGTTCCCGAATATGTTAGAAGTTTTCCCGTGAATATAAATAACACTAGAGAGGATTTTAATTCATTCAACGGGTAGCCACTGCGTTGAGTTGATATTGTAATAAATAAGCATTGATAAAAATTCTGTATAAATAAATATTGTTATAGTTAGTTGTAGTTTTAAGTTGTTTATTTAGTGTATACCGTTTTTATTGTTAATATAGTGTGTGTTTAAATTACCGTTAGTTTTATTTAAGAACCCGAAAAGACAGATACATTACAGTGGTGTTCAGGTGTAGAGTATAGTAAATAACGGACTAAGTGGACAATTAAGTGTTAATTAAATATTTATTTAAATAAACATAAAGTGCGAAAACACGTTTATTTTTAACATCGTGATGGGAATAAGGTGAAACTCATTGAATTTACCGATTTAAAACGAGAATTAGAGGAGAGGGATGAGGATACAACCGGCAAAAAGGCAATCCTTCAGCAACGACTTCGAGACGTGTTGATCCAAGAAGGTAAGGATCCAGAGAATTATGTCTTTCAAGTTCCAGGCGGGGATGCTAACGTGAATGCGCTGTTGACGAAAATGGAACAACGAATAATAGATTCACAAGCTAAAATGGAGCAGAGGAGCTTGGAAACTGAGCAAAAAGTTTAGAACAAATGGAACGGAAGAATCTGGACAGTGTAAAAAGTTTGGAACAATGATTAATAGACAATTTGGAACAGCGTCTAATAGATTTACAAGCGCAGATCGAAGAAAGAAACCTAGAAACTTCTAGAATCCTCGAGAAAAATTTAGCAAAAAAATTACTAGATAATTCTAGAACTTTCGAGAAAAGTCTGGAACAAATGGAGTAAACTCTAGAAATAATGGAAAAGAAGAATTCTGAAAATTCGAGAGCTTTGGAGAAAGTTCTAGAACAGTAACTAGCGGAAAACTCAGAAGCTTTAAAGGAAGATGTTTTCATAGCTGTAGAGGAGAAAATTGGAGAACATTCTAGACTTTTAGATGTAATAATGACTCAGATGAAATTACCCGTTACCATGAGTCATTCTGATCCCAAGTAGGACAACTAAGAAGTTATGCTACGACCCATAGAAATAAAAGAAGCACTTGTGGCTATCTCGAAGACCAGAATCAAGCCACCAATCTTTGATGGAAAGACGTTATGAGCGACTTACCTTACGCAAGTCGAAGCAGCCGAAGAAGCAAACGCATGGTCGTCTGTCGAGAAGGCTACTGCTTTAATCATAGCATTGAGGGGTGATGCTAGTGACATTTTGCAGATATTGCCTCCTGAAGAACGTAAAGATTATTCTCAACTCATTAAACGCTTGGAGATGAGATATGGCCATGCACATTTGGAGCAAGTATACCATATCCATCTGAAGAATCGATCACAGAAGAAAGGCGAGAATCTTCAGGAAATTGAGGCAGATATTGCTCGTCTAGTTCGACTTGCATATCTGATAGCGCTAATTAATTTTATGGTAAACTTAGCTGTCCAGAAGTTCAAATGCTCTCCGGGATATTGATACGCAGCAAGCATTAAGGTTGGCACGACCGAAAACCTTGATCGATGATTTGGCGCACGCGTTTAAGTTTGAGACTGCAAAATAAGCCTCTCGGAACCATGCTCGTGTCTGCACTGTTGACAAACAGGAAAATGAGGAGTTTATGGAGCAGGTGCTTAGTAGAGTTCTAAATCAGATCAAACCAAATAAAAGATTTCTGCGATGCTGGAATTGTGGATAGAATGGTCACATTCGAAGTAAATGTGGAAAGGTGGCCAAGAAAGCTCGTCTGAGCAACACGAAAACTAAAGCGGGTCGATGAGCGGGGGCAACCATCGATCCAACATCACGAAGCTCCAAGGATGCTTGGCCAAGTCGCATTCTTGCAACATCAAACCAACGGCTTGTATGTGGAAGCTATTATGGAAATAAGGACCTATGCTTGCTTGCTAGATACTGAATCGACGAAAACCATCGTGCGACCAGATTTAATTTCCAGAAATAAAAAGTTATTTTCTAGCAAATGGAGACTTAAAACAACAACAGGAGAAGCAGCTTCTGTGGCAGGTGAAGTAGATGTCAATTTTATCATAGGACCAGCATCAATCCGACATCGTGTTCTCGTAGCCGACATAAAAGAAGAAATAATCTTGGGATTAGACATCATGAACACCTACGGCTTCCAGTTAAACATGAAAGAAGGCACTTTAAAAATAAATGGGAAATAAATAATGGTAAAGATTATGGGAATGTACAAGTAATTACAGCAGAGAATGTTGTTCTAGATACAAGAAGTCATTTTTGACGCCGTGTATGAAAGGTGATTATCTAGAAGGAAATGTTACAATGTTGGAATCAAAGTCTGATAATGAAGAGGTAGGTCGAGGAATAGTAGTTGCGAAAATGTTGGGTGAGACTCAGAATACTCTATCGATAAGAATACTGAATGTGAACTATTACCCTGTATCATTGAAGAAGGGTACTATACTGGCGTGGTTTTCGCCAGTGTCGGCCGTCGTTCATCGTGTAGAGGCGAAGAAGAATGGATTCGTGCAGGTTCCTGAGAAATTGTCCAAGATAATCGACTCAGCCTCTCAAGGATTGAGCAAGAAGGAACAAAGCCAAGTTAAGGATCTAATCAAACATTATGAAGACGTTTTTGAAGTTCAAAGTGGTACAAAAGGAAGAACCAATATTGTCATGTATAAAATAAATACCGGCGATCCAATACGACAAGGACGAAGAAGATTACCACTGGCAAAACGTGAGGACGCTAAGCAGATTATACAAGATATGGAATGCCAAGGAGTAATTGAATCTTCGAATAGTCAATGGACGTCACCAATGGTCCATGTTAGGAAGAAGGATGGATCTACCAGATTTTGCGTGGACTATCATTGTCCGGATAGTGTGACCAAGAAAGACAGTTATCCTCTCCCAAGTATAGAAGATACACTAGACACCCTGGCAGGCGCGAAATGGTTCTCCACTCTTGATTTGAAAAGCGGCTATTGGCAAGTGGAAATTGACCCCAATGACAAAGAGAAGATAGCCTTCAGTTTAGGCACAGGATTCTGGCAGTTTACAGTCATGACATTTAGTCTATGTAACGCCCCAGCTACTTTTGAGCGACTCATGGACACTGTACTGAGGGGACTGTCTTGTAATACCTGCCTGATATATCTTGATAATGTGATAGTGGAAGGAAAGGCATCTGAAGATCACATGGAAAGTTTGGGGGTGGTATTCCAGAGGTTGCGAGATGCCAACCTGAGATTAAGTCCAAAAAAGTGTCACCTTTTCCACAAAGAGGTAAATTACCTTGGACATGTGGTTTCCGGAAAGGTTGTTACTGTAGATACAGAAAATGTAAGAGTCGTGGAAAATGGCCTGTTCCCAATGACAAACATCACCTAAGAAGCGTTTTCTGGATTCTGCACGAATTGTTGACACTACGTACCTGGATTCTCTAACATTGCGAAGCGACTTACCCGCGTAACAGAAAATAGAGCATTCATTTGGAACAACGAATTCCAAGTGTCCTTCGAGTTGTTAAAAGGAACTTTGATAAGTGTACCTGTATTAAACTATCCACTGCCATCTGGGAGGTTTGTTCTGGATACAGATACCAGTAACTGTGGGATTGGTGGTGTTCTCTCTCAAATCCAAGACGGAAAAAAAGGTCATTAAAACTTCAGCAAGACCCTGCCCAAGCCGGAGAGGAACTACTGCGTAACCGGGCGAGAACTATTGGCAGTCGTTAAGACCATTTAGCATTTTTACAAGTGCCTGTATTGACAGAAGTTCCTGATCCGCACTGATCATTCCGCCTTGAAGTGGCTCTTACAATTTAAGAATCCCAAGACCCAAGTAGCTAGATGAATTGAGAGGCTGCAGGAGTATGATTTCGACATCGAACATAGAGCAAGGCCTCAAATATCGAAATGCTGATGCCCTTTCCAGAAGGTCCTGTCCAGGAGACTGTCGACATTGTATTCGAATCGAAAACAAATAGGCCAATGCAAACCACCATGGTTCATAACCAATGGCAACCTGACAATTAGCGTGCAGATCAAGACGCTGATCCGGATCTTGCAGTCTTCAGGGCTTGGAAGAGAAATGGATACAGACCGACCTGGCAAGAAATCGCTCCCCATTCACAAGAATGGAAGTCATACTGGGCACAATGGGATTCTTTAATCATGGAAGATGATCTCCTGACACGTGGGCTTGAAAATCACGATGGAAGCGAGCGGAAGATGTAAATGGTGGCTCCCAAGCAAAGAATATCAGAGGTATTGCGAGAACTTCAAAATGGTGCTTCTGGGGGAAATTTTGGCGTCCATAAAACACTGGAGAAGGTGCGCCAGAGATTTTACTGAGTGAATTATTCACAAGATGTGAAAGAATGGTGCCGGCAGTGTGCTAATTACGCCGGAAGTAATGGTCCCCAGAGGCGTCGAGGTGCACCCATGCACCCATGCACCCATTTGAAAGAATCGCCATAGATGCCGCCGGCCCTTTTCCAGAAAGCAACAAAGGAACTAAAGAGGAACTAAAGAAACTAACAAGGAAGATAATAGTGGTCATGGACTATTTTACCGAATGGGTTGAAGCATTGTTCTACCAAATTAATGGTCTGGAACCGTAGCAGACGTGAGAAGGAGTTCGTAAGCCGTTTTGGTGTACCACTGGAACTTCATTCCGATCAAGGGCGAAATTTCGAGTCCAGTCTTTTTGTGAAGATGTGTGAGCTTTTTGGCATTCGAAAGACAAGAACAACTCCCTTGCATCCACAATCAGATGGAATGGTAGATCTAATGAACAAGACCATGATCAAACATTTATCTAAATTGGTCTCCGAATATCAGAAAGATTTGGACGAGCACTTACCATTGTTTTCAATGGCATACCGGGCTTCTGTTCAAGAGACAACCGGCCAATCACCAGCCATCGTGCTATTCGGGAGAGAACCTGAGAAGATTATGTCAGCACTCTCAGATAAAGACTGGATAATATCCATGATTAAGTAATACATAATATCCAAGATTCCAGTGACAGAATGAAGGAGAGCTAATTCACAACGTCGACGGGGCCTGTCTCCAAAACTTGAAAAGAATTGGGTGTACGAGGTGTTGAAGCGGAACGATGTAATATACCGCATAAGGCGAACGCCTCATACTAAGCCAAGAGCTGTGAATTTATTCGGTTAGCCCCAAACTCGGGAGACAATAATGACGAAACCGCTGACTTGCGCCGATTAGATAGCCACTATTTGGGGTGACCTTCGAGAAACAACAAGATTTGTTTACGGTGTCGCCAGATTACGCGCTTGCTTATTGCGTAGCCCGAGATCTGCGAGTGCCCAAAGGAATTGCCAGAGAATTTAAAGAGAGATTTGGCAGAATCGAAAAACTAAGGCAGCAGGGACCAGCAATTGGGAAGAGAATTATAAATGAAGAATAGCCGATATTTTATTTGGTCACGAAAGAACTGTTAAGCCTGGAGCTAACCTATCGCGCGTTATTGGAAGCCCTGGTCCACTAACGTTAACAAATGTTACAACAAGACGTTTTTAAATTAGCAGTTCCAAAATTGGGTTGTGGATTGAACCGCCTGAACTGGAGAACTGTAAGAAGCATGTTAGAAGTAATATTTCAAAATACTGGTATGGAAATTTTGGTATGCGGTTACCGGCTTCCATATTCCTTTATACCCAGGCTAGATAAGACCGTGGACTGTTATTTCGATATGACGTCGCAATGTAACAAAGGCCATACCTGTCGATTCCGTTATCGTTTGAGGGAACCAAAGCATGATATGTTTCGGGACGAAACTTCATTTTCAAGAAGGGGGCAATGTGATGAATCATCGGACGATGCGTCAGGCCTGGTATCATTTCGAAAGATGTCAATGCATCGGGAAAAAATATAGACAAAAGTTCTCGAAGATGCTAGAAGTTTTCCCGTGAATATAAATAACACTCGAGAGAATTTTAATTCATCAACGGATAGTCGTTGCGTCGAGCTGATATTGTAATAAATAAACATTGATACAAATTCTGTGTAAATAAATATTGGTATAGTTAGTTTTAGTTTTAAGTTGTTTATTTAGTGTATACCGTTTTTATTGTTAATATAGTGTCTGTTTAAATTACCGTTAGTTTTATTTAAGAACCCGAACAGACAGATACATTACAGTATATTTCTAGTAAATACCTCAATTAGTTTAAGAATGAAAGCTAAATTGAAGTAATAATTATTGGAATCTTAATAAATTTCTGCAATATTAAATGTAAGTAGGTTGAATAATATTTTTCTGTCCGAAACCTACCTTAATAGATGAGGACGCTTATATATATATATATATATATATATATATATATATATATATATATATATATAATATTTTCGTGAC
The DNA here is from genome assembly GCA_935421215.2 of Melolontha melolontha. NCBI lineage: Eukaryota > Metazoa > Arthropoda > Insecta > Coleoptera > Scarabaeidae > Melolontha > Melolontha melolontha. The sequence continues at coordinate 158,848,591 of OW285236.1, read as the reverse complement.
CTTGGTATGATAAGGTAAACTTAATAAGTCGGCGATTAAAGGTCTGGTTTATTACTTCAAAGTATATATATTTAAAACAACCCTACATGTTTCGGCAATGATGCCTTTGTCAAGGGAATAAAAAATATAAATGCATAATTTTTTGAAATTTAGTTTTCAATTTTGAAATAGTGAAATGAAATCTGTCAAGTTTTTTCATTTTTATAAATGTAGGTGTTATTTGTAACGATCTACATCATACCAAAAAGTTTCTTCTATTGATCTGGTTTGCCAGTTTTTTCCTAATTTTCATATATTCCTTGAGGATTTTCTGGTTTTCATCGTTTATATAATTGTATATTTCATGATGTAATTGTTCCATTTGGTTAGCACTACACGCCTTGTGCTAAGTATAAATATAATATTTTCGTGACCTTGGTGACATTTATATTTTTTATTCCCTTGACAAAGGCATCATTGCCGAAACATGTAGGGTTGTTTTAAATATATATACTTTGAAGTAATAAACCAGACCTTTAATCGCCGACTTATTAAGTTTACTTTATATATATATATATATATATATATATATATATATAAGGTAAACTTAATAAGTCGGCGATTAAAGGTCTGTTACTTCAAAGTATATATTTAAAATAACTCTACATGTTTCTGCAATGATGCCTTTGTCAAGAGAATACAAAATATTTTGTATTCTCTTGACAAAGGCATCATTGCCGAAACATGTAGAGTTATTTTAAATATATACTTTGAAGTAACAGACCTTTAATCGCCGACTTATTAAGTTTACCTTATCATATCAAGGTCACGAAGATATTATATAAATATATATATATATATATATATATATATATATATATATATATATATATGAACTTCATGTGTATGAAATTTAATAATTATTAAATCTCATTTTACATGCGATTGTCGCTATAATTTGTTGCATTCCGCGCAGATAAGTTTTTCACAAAATTTTTCATATATATATATATATATATATATATATATATATATATATATATATATATATATATAAACCCTTCCATTTACAAGGAAGACAAACTTCATTTGAATATATGTAATAGTCTTTACTAGTTCTTTGAAAAGGTATTACTAAAACAAATGCATGTGATTATTATTATTTTTTGACAGTATTTAAAGAAATACTAGAGTATTAGATATTCGTACATTAAAAATGAAATATTCATGGAGTGCTGAGAAGTAAAAATAAAATATTATTAATTAAAAATATATTCTTTTCCAGTTTTGACATATAATGGTCTAAATAGAAGTTCTTAAAAAATCATCTGCCAGCCTTTTACATAAGCAAAATTCATCTAACAATACTTGATATTATAAATTGATCTAAATAGAAATTAAAATTGTTAACATATCATTGGCGGAACGGAGACTTGAAAACTGTTGGTGGGCAATATTGAATTATTGTCTAACTACGACAAACGCAAAATTCATCTAACAATACTTGATATTATAAATTGATCTAAATAGAAATTAAAATTGTTAACATATCATTGGCGGAACGGAGACTTGAAAACTGTTGGTGGGCAATATTGAATTATTGTCTAACTACGACAAACGCAAATTTATTAAGAAAGGCGAGGCGCCATGACAAGCCATAGTACGAAACTATAAATCAGTTGGCTTTACCTAGAAAAAAAACGACTCATTATTTATATACTAAATTGCCTTGAATATTTAAATAAATTCTTTTATAAAATGTTTGATTTTAAAATCGCAATTGTAAACTAATTAAGTAATTTACCAAAAATGGATATGTAATATAATTTATTTTAATAAGCAGGTTTTGAATAGCTTATAAAATCTATTCGAAAACTGTTCATCGAAACGATTATATTTTAGGAAAAAGCCTTTTTTTGTTATCAAGTTTATTAGTGACCAGTATTTTGAACAAAAAAAATTAATCATCCAAGAAATTTATCGGTGGAGGAGGGAGTAAGCGTATCAACTTTGTTGAATGAGGGATACATAAGGCATGGAGTATGCCTTGTCACTAAATTGTTAGAAAGAAATCATTCTAGCGTAAATCGCATGCCTAAACGAGTTAACAAGCTTTGAAAGAGCAGGACAAGGGCGAAAACAGTACTAATCCAAAAGGATAAACGTTTTCTTAAACAATCCGCTCTAAGAACCAGAGAAGAGATATACTAGCAATATGTTAAAAAAATGAACTTAAGGCTGCTTTATCATCCAGAATGCCCAGAAGAAGTTTGAGGAAAACTGTATTAAGCACCAGAATACCAGAAGAAAAATCATTACTTACCAGACCGCACAAAATCTAAGGAATGCGTTTTATCAAAAATCATCCGCATTGGACCGTTAATGATTAGAAGAAGGTTTTATTCTCAGATGAAAGGACGTTTAGCGTATAATCTCCTGATAGACGTGAACGTGTCTGGCTAGGAACAGAAGAGAGATATGCAAGTTGCAATGTCTCTCAAAAGGTTCCGTTTGGTTGACGGTTCTGTAATGTTTTGGAGAGGAATCTGTTTCAAAGGTCGCATAAACTTGGTCATTACGTGCAATGTCAATGAATGTGTATTATTATATGGAAAATATTGTAGTAAAACATGTAATGAAATTTGCTGCTTTCATGGGACCCATTTTTTTGGGTGGCGCACAGTGCGAAATTTCTTGAGTTTACCGGAGCTTAATTATTCAGAACAGTTCTATTTGTTGGTTTTTAAAATTTTTAATAAAAATTAATATGTTTTATTTAAAGTTTTTGAGTTTTATAGAACATTTAAAAAAACATACATTTTATAACAACATTTTGAACACCTATTCAGAACTAGACTCATTGCAATCGTCTGAAGACTCGCAATCATTACACGGGCCTGCAAATCTTTCTAACAACACTAAAACTTCTGGCGTAACTTCACTATGCTTGGTTTTGGGTGCTTTACGAAGACTAGCGATGTACGGATCCGACGAAATAAGCAGTCGATAAAATAAATCCGTATTTGTGTCTATTCTTGACGTTTTTCTAGTAAAAAGTTCGCGATATTTTCTGCAGTCCTTGTATCTTGTCTCCTGAGCTTCTTCAGAAAATTGTCCGATCGGAAGAATGCAAGAGGCTATAATATCCTTTCCATGACAAAGGACTTTATGCACACTTACGGGCATTGAGTACCAGAAATATTTTTCAAATACAATTCCAAAGTTTCTCTTGCATATTCGCCGAACTTTTCTGAATCAATTTTAAGACCACAATTTAGGCACTCTAACAGCACATGAAAACGTTTGATCAATTCTAAGTGAACGCCAGTTATTTCGGCGGACTTTTCGGCATTTCTAAAGAATTTCCTCGCGGTATTACCATCGTTTGTGTTTCCGGTCTGCTGTTTTGGCATATCTATAAGCAAGCCAAGCTCCTCTTTGAATTTTTGTTGAATGTATTTCTTCTTCTCCGCAACTTCTTTTTTTTATATTCTGCTCCACGAGCTTGCCTTGCTTTAATATCAAGTTTGTACGATATATGTAAAATACATTCCAAAAACCTTATCCATGCATGGAGGGGCGATAGTCCAAGGGATAAAAAGAATTCGTTTATATTTTTAGAGGTATATCGCAGATGTTGTTCATTTCACTAGGTTTAGCCCCACATAAGTAGCATGTTTGTGATGATGCACAGGATGATACAGCATTGCATACTTTACCGTCAATCATACAACAGATCATATTTACTGTAACCTGAAATTGCTTGCATTCTACAAGTATAGTGGTTGGAGTAAGTTGAGATATTTGTTCTTTCACTTTGTTTACTTCTGAGGTAATTACACTGACAGTTTCTTTGGTAAAAACGAACTTAATGTGGCGACAGTACCGTGTGGAAGAAGAAGCAGGGTTTTTCCAAATTAGTGACTGATTATCACCATTATCATTTACAGAGCACATTTGGATTGGTACCATTGATACACTAAACATACTATCATCAGAGCTATGTTTGTCCATATACTTTTGTTGATAGTTAACTTGTTCCGCCCGATCACAACCCCACTTTACGATAACATTTAGTTCTTTAACGTTTGACAAAGTTCTAAGAGTCTCTTCTAGCCCTATACAAAGTCTTGCTATGGTATGATTTATAAGCGACTGAACTGATACTTCAGCTGAAACTTCAGTTATTATTATGTCCTTTGGATAGCATAACCTCTTTGCCTCCTTTACAACATAATAAGGTGGATACAAAGTGCAACCGTGATGTTTTGCTTGATCCCGAACAATGTTGTATTGATTTGACGATAAGTTTGCATCAATAAGTAGCGCCAGAGCCTTGTCCGGAGTTAATTTTCGTGGGCTGTTTGAAGAAGAGATGCGAGCCATTTTGATTTTGTTTCCCCTTTCTGGAGAAGCAGATGCCAGTTCCTTAACAATCGCTGCAGAGTTTCGTTTTCCAGATTGGTATAGCTTTGTTACGGTTGCTTTGGCTAACTCATCTTGACTACCGGACTTCAAAAGATGATGCACTTTTCTGTTTTGCACTTTAGGATGACAATACCTAAATTCTTTTTTAGGTCTGCCTGCATTGGCCCTCGATCCACTGGGCAATGCATCCCTTACAGCATTTGAAAACTTTACATTATTTTCAAGCCAGACAGCATTTTTATTCAGAAATGATGCTAAATTTCGACTGGATTCCCTCCACCTTTTTTCGTATTTTACAAACCAGTGCGCGAAAAGTTGCCTTTAAACTGCAAAGAGCATCAGATCTTAACATTGGTGAGCCTATTTTTTCCAAAACAAAACCAATGATGGCATCCGATGTCGGTTCTTCCTTCCACTTTTGGAATATACACTTATATGTAACTTGCAAAGTCATTCTGGAAAATGTTTCATTTAAAAGAATATCGCAAAATATCGCAGAAGATCTTTTGACTTTTCAACAGAGGGAAAAAAAACTTTAAAATGTTGTGCGCTTCAAGCTGGTATTATGTGGTATCACTTTTTAAAATCTCCACTAAAGTTAAAAATGTAAATTTAACTTACTTCTTAAAAATCACTTTTACCACGAACAAATCACACACGAGCAAGGAAAGATTTTGCAATTAATTAAATGCCAATAATTGAGAATTTTCTAATAAAATACATGAAGAAAAAATCATGGCCTACTGATTTGCCATTTCTATGTACCACTCTATTAACTTTAACAAATCGAATAGCTTTCTATTGGCAAAAAGTATGATTGAATAATTAATGCGAATTTCAGGTGCATTTTGCGGTTCTTTCGCAGGGTAAATCCCCAAACTGAGTATGAGGTTTTAGAGGCGGGGTATTTACCTAACAAAATAATAAGTAATCTTATGCATTTTACGTATTTCAAAAATCGAATAAAGTTCCGCTAAACTTCCTAAATTTCGCACTGTGTGGCGCGTGCAAGATAATGCACGTGACTAAGTAAGTTATCTACTGCATGAATGCTATTGATATTCTGTTTATCGAATGACTACCAAAAAGTGTTGATTTAAATCCCATAATGCATCTGTGAGACGCGCAAAAAAAAAGATGCAAGGTCGCTTACGCTTACCTGCCAACCACAATCAACTGCTAGATATAATAATTGCAAAATGGGAGTGTTCTGTCAATATAGATTTAATTTATATTTTTAGTTTTATTTAAATATAATCAAATAGATTTAGTTTGTATTATTATAGATTTAAATTGTATATTAATTGTAAATATAAAGTGTATAGAAAGGCCTTGGAGTTTCCCACATATTTAATTTTGTTAATTACCTGGACCTGGTCAGGTATTATATTGCTTTGTACATTGTTTTATTTTCTACGACCATAAAACTATTCATTCAATATAGGCACAACCTTCTTCTAAATCTGTTCATTTGCTTATTGTAAGCCTTTATAATAGCATAAGTTTTATTGTTATATTTAATGTATTGTATTTAATGTATTCATATTTTACGATAGATTTGGAGATTTCGGTTTATTACATGTTTCCTGTATTCTACGAATACTGTACGTTATCTCTAGCCCACTTCCTTTTTATTGTAATTTACATACTTCGTAGATTGTCATTCAATACCTGTAACGATTGAATTATATATTTAGTATTTAATATTTATTTTATTTCGCTAGAATTAAGGTTTCATCTGGATATTGTTTATTTTAATACATTTATGACATTGGTAAACTTAATTATCTTGTAAATAAATTAGTGTTATTCAAATTATTGCATTATTTCAACTCAAATAGTTCGGTCGATATATACCGAAAACTTACCTTCAAACCAGGAGGAATAAACAGGAATATTTCTGAAGAAATTGTTTAATATTTAATCTCTGGTATGCCAAGGTGCATGAAAAAGGATGCCATATACGGGATAATATGGCGTTGAATTAGTTCATCTATACTCTATAGTTTGTGTTTTTCTCTGTTTTAATATTTTACGGTATTTTCAACAAAAAAAGTTATAATTCAAATAAGGTTTAATTTCTTTGATTTCGCTTGCAAATAATTATGACAACCGAATGAGCTTTTATTTCATTTTGATTATAATAATAATTTTAATAATGTAATTATCGAGGCGTAATAAAATGATGTTTTAATTTTGTCCAGGAGTTTATTTCAAAAGCACAAATCAATTTTGCTTTGAGATTTTACTCATATTTATAATTTTATATTGTATTTCTAGTTTATACGTAGCTTAATTTGATCATATTGAGTGATAATTGTATATATTTTGTTATCAAGTATAAATGATATAGTATATTAACTATATATTATATATATATATTAAATCTCATAAAAGGCAACAATACATAATTGGCCGGAATATTGCAAAGCGGAATTAATGTAGTATTATTGTTTCAGAATTATTTGGAAATCATTGATAGATGACGTCATTATTTATAAATGAGTAAGACTATTCTCAATTTATTGCATGCAGTTGCCGTTTGTTTCACGTTATACGTAATCTTATGTCAACTAAATATATCGGAAACATAATTAAAGGTGTCTCATTAATAATGTTAAACCAGAGTCAATTTTGTAATTCCCAGACTCATCCAACATTGTACTGTTTTCTTCTTAAATTATTGTCTAAACAGCTTGAATGAATATTTACGATTGTTTGTCTTTGGCAGTAGTTCTGTATTTAAAGAGTTATTTTGCGGCTAAAAGCCACTGACTAATTAAAAGAGAATTATGTTCCTAGATTTATTACGAAGATAGAAAATATCGTTCCAGTTTAAAATAAAAACGACAACATAGGGAACAAAATAAATAAAATATAAAAATAGGTGTTGGAAACATTAATATACTAAATAAAATCGTTCGTTAAAAATTTTAAAAATGACTCGTAATACTGTGAAGTAATAATCAGTAATGTACATTAATTCATTATACATTGCTGCAAAAGATAATTTTTAGAAGTTTGAGATAGGTGATGCCTTTACCCTATTCCTTAAATTACTAGAAATACTTTGTCAGCAGCTTCGATAATTTTTTATAGTCCATCTTTTATAGCCTTATTTCTAATAAATTCTTTGTTGATGTTTTATTAACTAGTGGAATTTCTTGTAATAATTAAATAGAAAATAGAAACTAATAATGGAATGAATAATAATGATCTTGGTGTTTTGTTTGTTGGATTAGATTACATATTTTCATTTTAGCAGATCATGTTTAATTGTGTAGACTTAGAAAGGTACTTTGAAAGAGAGAGTATTTGCTCCATCTATTAGTAAAATTTTCGACTATAACTAATATTTCTGTGTTGAGTTTCTAATTTTATTAAGGATTAAATGATTTTCATTAAATTTTAAAGAGGAAGATTGATGTTTTTTAATTTACTGGAAATTATATAAAATGAATTTACAGGAAAAGTGCAAATTATACTGCTATTGAAAGAATGCTTGTTTATTTCATTTGAAATTTAACTATAATATAATTTATTAAATTCTTTCACAGAACCTGTCTCCAAATTAGTTGTGAGATTTATTATATATATTATAAACCAAACTTTCGTTTCTTGAAATTATATTTATTGTTAAAGCAAGAAACTCCTTATTTTACGGATCATAGATTTAGAAAATAGTTTATGCGATATACAAGGAAAATATTCAATACCAAAATAATGTTATTAGAAAGTTATTAGTGTTATTAAGAAAATAATTCCAACATATCTAAAAACAAGCAGAAATATATTTTCTAATCTTCCTATTTAATACTTTAATAATAGGTAAATCCATTTTTCTTACTCACCGACACCAGGATTTCTGCCTATTCCTACCCCTTTATTTTTTTTAAATATTGAATAAAGAACTTTTAGCAATGTAAACGGCACATGGTTGTATAGATATCGATCTAAAAAGGTGAACGCACCTTTTTTTTTGTTATTATTTTTGGCTTAAGAAAACTATTAATTCGAATCATTTTACTTTTTGTTGCAAAAATTTCTTATAAGACTTGTTCTATTTTTTATTTAAAGATATGAAATATAATTTCTCGTTTCTCTTGTGCTATTAACCTTGAGTGGTAAATGAATTTTCACTAATATTAGGTCAGATGTTAAATTTAATGCATTAATATTTCCATGTAAATATTTTAAGCTAATTTAAGAATTATCATCTCTTATGATAGAATTACTCGCAACAAGTAAGACTCGTCCTCAAAAGTGATTTATGTAATTTGGTTTTTATATTTTTTATATTATAACTTTGATAGTAAGATTTTGTATCGGCAAGTAATTCATTGCATAATTTCATGCATGAAATAGTGTGCTCCGTATTAGAATAGTGGTAATCTAATGAGGAAATTAATAGTTTTGTCCATGTCTAGTATTGTACAATGCTTTCGTTACTGCTATAGCATATTTTCTCATTTGAAAATATAGCTGCAGCCATTTCTTTGTTCTATTCTATTGATTATTCTCATAGCCTCTTTCTGTACTGCAAAAACTGATTTTAAATTACTATTATAAGCTCCTCAAATATAATTCTATATCCCAATACGAAGGTAATTTGACAAGAGAGTGAATCTTTCATGATATACTTATTTTAGAATAAAAAATATGTTTTATTTTTTAACAAAATTCCCATCCTATTCTATTCACTTAGCTCAACGACTTTTCAATTCCTTTAAGCAGTCTAAAAAGTAATCTTTCCGAACCTTGTCGAAATAAGCATTTGTTGCATTTTCTCATTTATGCGGAATCTCTTACTACCTAGACATTTTTCAACTTTGGAACAAGAAAAAATCACTCCGAGCTAGATCTGATGAATATAGTGGATGAGGCAGTAATTCCTATGCTAATTTGTCGAATTTGATAGCCATAGGGGTTAAGTAGAAGGCTGTGTTTTTCAAAATATTGTGTACCCTTTCGGTTGCGATCTTGATGGTATTACGAAACTATCTTACACATGTTTTTTCGGCAGACGCTTTGTAAAATGGTGTGAACTTTATTAATCACTTCTGGAGATGATGGCTTCAGACGTTTAGTAGTTTCTGTGCTCATATTACCACTTTTGAAAGCAGTTTAATTAACAAAAGATTTTTTTTTCTCCACATTAACACAAAAACAACAAATGGTTGTTCAAACTATTGTAAAAACTTATATATCTGATAGATTTGGACGAAATTCTAACAAAAGATATATTTTTTTCCCTTCACATTAACACGAAAACAACAAATGGTCGTTCAAACAATTGTAAAAACTTATATATCTGATATATTTGGACGAAATCTTGACAGTACGCTTCCAAAAGTGTTGCCAACTTTTGAAAAGTCACTCTCCATTCATATCACCCTCATTAAACTGTAGAAATCCGAACAATGAAATACTATAGCAATATCCTTATTGATGCGTTTAATTATTATTAATCAAGAACTTGTTTTTGATTATTAATTAGTTTTCCAGTTAAGTTATTGAGGTGATTAGAAAAAGTTGAAGTATCCTTTATTGTTATTCCTAAGAAGGAGATATTATTGACGAAATTGTAAGTTTTATTATTAAATTTTACATTACCAAGAGTGTGATAATGGTAATTTTTAAATAATATACAGTTGGTTAGTTACATTTAATATAGTATTCTATTTCCATTCAACCAATTTTTTAATTCATTCATAACATAGTTCCAGTTATATGTTAAGTTCTGATAGGTCTTAATTTTTATGAGTAAGGAAACAGCCTTGATTATTGAAATCATTTATAAATACCTAGAAAGAATACCAAAGAACTCAAAATACTAACTTGTTATATGGCAACGAACATTTGAACTTCATTGGACATTACTTTTGAATCTGTAATTGTATCCTTTATTGTAATTATTTGCTTACGATTTTGAAGAATGATTCGATGCATTTCAAGGTGCTTCTTGAATTCTGTAATAGTTAAATTTTTTGAATAACAGAAAATATAACACATGACAACTTATTATTGTCCAAAGTACTTATTAAGTTTTGGATAAACAGCCTTTTCTATACTATTAAAAAACCGTTGCTCTAAATAAATTATTATGTTAAAAATTTTTAAATTTGTATTTCACAACTTTTTCAAACATTTTTGAAACAGTGGTCAAAACAGAAATATGAATAAGGAGTAACTGGTATTTCTATATTGCAGAAAATATTCCACATGATATGGAAGTACTTATTTATAATATTACATAGTGGTTTAAGTGATGATTATATGCACTTCTTTACTATAAATATTGAAGCTGCATGAATCCTAAAACTGTATTTATTTTTTGTTGCGCTGATACTAGATCTGAGCTCTACCATGTAAAAATTTTTTTCTATGACACTATAAGAAAGATATAAATTTCAGACAATTGAGTAAGCATGAAAGTTGACAAATTCATTCATCTGTCAATAAACCCCACGTCATTATAACGCACAGTTAAAACATAATAATTTACTTTTATCAAGTATTTTGCTATTTTATTTATCTGAAACAAGCGCTCGAGAAACATCAAAAATTTTCGGCCAAATTGTGAGCTATAAACGGATTTTGGTAAGCTTATAACACTTTCCCATGGGTTTTTATGTTATATTATTATTGGCTTTGTAAAAAACGATCGATATAGACAACGACTCGTCTATATATATGGAATATACTCCACCAGAAGTAGGTACTTGAAGCCGAAAAAACAATTCTCTCAACTTATTACCACTTAAATCCAGGGACAGGTAAGAGTTTTTCTACAAACAATTTATGGATTGGCGAAACAAAAAAAAAAGGAATAAAATCGTCTTTTTCTGAAAATGTTCTGATAGCTTACATTGGAGAGTTATCTGAAGAACTGCTACCACAACGCGACCAAATTAAATTAACACAAGTAATAAGGAGATTGCAAGATGTTCTGCAAAGCCTTCCTCTCTTGACCTGACCTACCTGAAGGTGGACGTCCCGTCGAAAATACCCTGCCGGCTAGCTCTATCGTATTCGGAGAGTGCGCGAGTTCCTAGGTCGCTTGATGATGTGGTGACGCCACCGTATATAAACCGTATATAAACCACCGTATATAAACAAGGTTCACCCCGTATATACGGAAGCGGGTGGGACTCAGGTAGCACCAAATGCAAGAGAGACAGCCCCTTATTACTTGCTACTGAAATAAACATGTCTTTGCCATACCCAACACTTGTAGGAAAGGAATCAAACAGAACACAAGTCGTCAACAATAACAAGATTTAATAACAAAAGTAGGTTCAATATATCAAAAGTTTAGTTATAAGATGTCGAAGGACACAAATTATCAAAAGTATAACAGATAGAACAATGTTTGGCAAAATTTCTAATACTAAGTAGATATCAACCAAGCTATAAGATAATATAATTAATTAATATAATGAATTAAATTTTATATTGTGAAATATAATAATATATGTAGTTATATGAAATAATGTAATAACAAGAATTAATAAGATGATACAAAAATTATTTTATCAGTGATAATACGTTAAAGAAAAACTAAATTTTAATATTTAATTTTATAAAATTGATACATCAATGCAAATATTTATATTAAGAAAAATTATCTAGACTAAGTAGATTTAATTGAAATGAAAAACAAAAGCAACAACAGTCGCTTGCGAAGTTACAATGAGATAGATAGCTGTATATCTAGATTAATGAGTAACTCGTAATCCAATCTAAGTACGCCAAGGCAAATGTAAAGGCTTAGTTTGTAAATGGATATAAATCCAAATTCTCCCAGTAATATACCCCTAATCTCCCAAGTATTGCTCAAGGCGCAATTCAGAGTTTACATAAATACAGGTTCACTTGTCAAGATAACAACACCCTGTATACACAGGTGATAAAACTGTGAAAGATAAAGTTATATTCGTTTTAAGATCAAGACATATGTTAAACAGAACTCAAATTATGTATACTTAATAGTGGTTCTTTACAAATAGTTTACAGAGTCTATTAAAAGAAATCTAGATCTACGACGTAACCCCAAGACATTTATAAATTTGTACGAAGGCCCGACTGAAGGTTCTAAGCCTCGTACAATAAACTAATCTAACTACTGGCAGCTGGTGAAGCTAGTCAACCAGTTAAATATTAACATTAAAAGGATATGTTTGAATTCAGGCGAATAAAGCCTATCGGTCAAAGTTTAAAGTTAAAGCCTTGAATGCTATCTAAATTTTGAGCAAAATACAAAGGTTGCACAGAGAAGTGAATAGCTTCTCTGGTGCCTACTAAAGTTAAAATAAACAATCAATTAATTAAAATTTTGATAAAGATAGTATCGGGTTAAATAATAACCAACAACTAAAAATAATATAACAGCATCTACTTAGCTTGACAACACAATGTTCAAACTCCAAAACCCAACTCGTGTATGCCTTCACAGAGGTAGATCAGGAATGTCGATTCCTAATAAGATTCATTGGAGATAAACCGCCATTTTGCCAGAGATCACCAACAACACGCCAGAAGCCGCCATTTTTGAGACGCCATGTGAATTGAAACGAAATTTCCAGAACTGGGCAGCTCTGAAGATACCAGAAACACCGTTGAGAGTGGATTGAGGATTTATGCACGAAACTCCTTCCAGAAGATCGCAATTCTACGAAGCCTCGCCGCGAGGAATAATTGCGTATCGAAAAATAAGAATCTGCCTCCACGTGGTGTGTTCCACGAAAATGATTTCGAAGTAACAAGAAAGACGGTTTAAATACTTAAAAGTTGAAGGATAGCTCCAAAATTAAATCCTACAGAAGATAAAAGAAACGAATAAGCAAAAATACAAAAGATAATGATATTTCTTACCGCAAGACTAAGATCACTCACAAATCACGACTAAAACTGTTGAAGTTGACGAACGATCTGCGTCTCAACGAAATGAGAGAATATCGGTTGGAGAGCCGATATACGTCACAAACAAGAGCGCAGTTCGGAAGATCTGATAGAAACGTAATTTACCATAAACCCTAACAAGGTGTAAGAGAGCTCAACAAATCTAACAAGCGAAAGTACGCTAATTAAAACACCGCAATAAAGGTGAATTAACTAAATAAAGATCTTGCCAAACGTAAAGCGATCTATAAACAGAAGATCACTAAACGATATGAAGATGGCGCTTCACGTGAAAGAAATGAAGTGTACACAAGATTACGTTAATTGAAAGTTTAATCAGATAGATAAATACCTTAATAGGTTCACAAAATTCTAGGAAAAATTCACACGATAAAAGAATTGATTACAGAGTAACCAAAATTTAATTAATAGTAAATATAAAATGTAACGTGACTAGGCATAAAAGTTTCGAAGATGTCGGCCAGCGTCCTGGTATAAAAAAAACCCGGGAAAAATATCGAGTATATAGTGACAACCAAAATATTAGAACATAAGTAAATTTTAAGAAAATAACAAAGTTTAAAGATGCCCAAAAAGATTGATAATTAAAAACAAAAATAAATAAAATAGTAAGAAACGAAAATGTTGAATTATGAAAGGCCTAAGTTGACTTAACGTAAGTACATAATGAAATAAATTCCCGAATGGTCTCTAAGTGATTTTTCAAGCGTAACAGAACTCAAACCCAGTTCTTTGTGAACTCAGTATTCTATAATTCGAAGTACCCTTTGCGTTCATCATAACGTAGATGTAATGAAATATTTGAAATTAAAGCACTGATAAAGCGTAACTCAGATGGCTACAAACCAATAAAGTGATAAATTTTAATATCAGAGAAAATCAATCGATTTATCCACGAAGCTCCAAACAACAAGTACCTTTTAACCAAAGTATCATTGATTATTTGTATAAATGGCGCACGCCGCAAACAAGTATTAAGCCAGATGAAGATTAATGATATTGAAGATCTGAGATCTACTGCTTTGATTAAAATTCCTGACATTAAATCAAAGAAACTATATTCCTTCACAATTACTGGTGAATTTTATAAAATTTTTAAGAAATAAGCAGTGCTTAGACCATCAAATACAAATGAAAATCGTTTCTTTTTAAATTATGAAAACCCAAAATGTACTAGGCAACCGGTAGGTGTGAACAAACTTAGCAGCTTCCCTAAACAAATAGCCATTTATTTAAACCTTAAAAATACAGAACTATACACACGCCGGGCTTCGGCTACCACTCTTGTTGACACAGATGGTGACATCACAACTCTTAGGGCTTCAGCCTTGGTCTGCTGTAGGAGACATTAGCTGGGTACAAACTTTAACCAAACCTTAAACACTGCCAATATATTTTGAGATCACCGTTCAAAGTAATTAATTCATTTACATTAATGATATACTGTATATTGCAATAAAGTATTTTCTATGTGTTTTTGCCTGTTTTAAATTCTAATAATTCATGTAATTTTTGTCAGAAGTAACTATACATATTAAATTTGCGTCTCCCAGAAAATACCTGATTAGATGGGATGCGACAGGTTACATCTACTTCCTGTGTCAATTACGCTTATCAATTTCATTTTTATTTCTAAGCATCCCAAATTATGTGGTTAATATCTTCACAATCTTTGCCATAAAACTTGCAAGTCTCTCGTCCGTTATCTCAATCTGATAAAGGTGACCGAAGAATCTTCCACGAAACAGAAAGGAAGTGAGAAATTAATTGAATTATTTATTTCTCAGTAGTGGAGGAGGAAATATAAAGTTAGGAACTGATTTTATGGTCAGCAAAAGCTAATACCAACATTATTATAAATTAAAGCAATATCTTAAAGAACGTCTACTATGAGATTTAAAGCAAAAGAACAAACATGTATAAGAAGAATTATGCAATAAATTTAATAGTGAGAAAATATGAAAATATAACAATAAGAAAATTTATCTTGCAAAAAGGCAATTGGACAATGGTAGACTTTATAAACTTTAAAAGGAAAAAAAAATGCGATTCTAGATATAGATGGAAGAGCCTAGAGCTATGTAAATCGAATATATTGTTTTAATATGAAGAAATATAAACATAATCTTTGATCATAAGCTACTTTACTATCTTCACTCTTGTTCTTTTTTCTTCTATACAAATCTGTTAAGTGAGTTTTCCCATTTTTAGTATGGATTATTAAATTTACTTTTCCTTTCTCTCATTATTCCATTGCTTAAGAAATGCAAACATTGAAAAATTAAGCGATTTAGAAGTGAGGAGCAAATATAATACATAACCTCGAGAAAAGAGGAGTTTAGACGCATTAGAGAAAATTAAATAATATGTTAAAGAATAAGACAGATAGCTTCGATGAAATAGAAAATAATATATAAAAATCATGCGTTAAATAATGATGGAATGTTATGTAATGCAATTGTGTAGGGTTTGCGCATAATAATACAACAAACAAACAATAGCAGAGTTTGGAAGAGTTTGTATATAAATTATTAGTTTCGGTCATCTTGGCCTAATTAACATTACATGTAGATTATAAATTTTTGATTAGCAATGCAATAGCTTATTTATATTATTGTAGTACTGCATATTCTGCTTTTAGTTTTAATGAGAAATAGCGTTACGAAGCTATAAAGTTTCGTTCAATATGTTTTACTAAAATAATTGTGATTGAAGTTTTCAAGCTTTTTCCGGAAGAAAAATATCACATTTTATATCGTAATATTATGTATTCAATTATGCAATGACGTTTAAGTTATTGCTTTACGTTTGTTAATACTAAATTGCAAAAAAAGTTCCATAATAATTTAAAATTAAAAGTGATCGAATTATTCTAAAAATTAGTTAGAACTCCGTCGCGATAAAATATAATTAATTAACAGCTAACTGAATTGCCTAATTGTTCAAAACATAGAAAAGCATTATTTTTTCAGTGCTATAATTATATTAACACCACGATGACGTAATTATATGAATATATCCCCAATAAAATGTATTCCAAGTTATGCAATTTTTTGTTAAGGTTTTTTGAACATGAATTATGAATGAATGAATCATGTCGCATGCAAAACATTTAAATAACTTCCTTAAAAAACTTTCTTGTTGTTTAGAGAATAATCTACAATAAATCGGAAACGCTCTTACAGTAGAACCTCGGTTATCCCTAGTAGTTAATGCACGAAGCACGGATAATTGAAAACCACGGATAAAAAATAAGGTGGACAGCAAATAATATTTGAAATCCAAAGTTTAGAACTTTATACATATTAACGAAAATACATAATACATCTATTTTACATCTATGATACTTTATTCTAATTTTCTAAAGAAATTCGTCATCTTTGTTTGCTTTTTCGAACTATTCTAATTTTTTTTATAAAATGTCTGCCGTTTGAGTAATTTTTGGATTTTCAAAATAACGAATAACTATCAATGGCTTCACATGCCTGGGAATGTGTAATATGGTTATTGACTGAACTGTTTGCTTTCTCACCGCTATATTCTTCTGATAATACTACTGCTCCTTCAACTTCCTTCACAATATCTTCATCTGCAAATGTTTAATGTCCTTGATCGGAGCTATCACAATTGAATCATTTATTAATTTTATTTTCTCCTAAGTTTTTTAAGGATTTTATGTTATATTTATGTACACTACTAGCCGTTGCTCGTAAATCAATCTCACATTCCAACATATAAAGTCTCACGACCCCCTATTCTTCTTCTTCTTCCTCTGAAGTCATTATCTTCGAAAATACTTGCTTTATTGCTATATTTTTCACTAAATACCAAGTGCTTGCGATCCCATAAATTGCATCTTTTATATTTAGAGATTTCCAGAACGTTAGCACATCAATATTTCTTGCACTAAATTTGACATGAGGTTCTTTCTGTAGTAGTTTTTCATTGCTGCAATGACGCCTTGATCCATTGGCTGCGCAGCTCCTGTTACGTTCGGTGTAAAAAGTAAAACAAATATATGTATTTCCATCCTCTGACTTTAAAACGGACTGCATTGGATGTGAAGGCGCATTATCAAGTAGCAATAATGGCGGTAAGTTATTTTCACTAAGGAATCGATTAACTTAGGATATGAATTTCTGAAAGAACCAGTGTTGAAAGATGTCTCGATTCATTCATCCAGTTGTTGATTGTAATAGTGTACTGGAAGTGAAGATATGTTTGTATTTACAAAAACACTTGGCGTTTGGATTTACTAATTACTTTTAATTTTAATTTATGTCTACAGGATGCATTAGCACAACACAATGCAGTTATCCGGTCTTTGTTTGCCTTGAAACCTAAAGCATTAGTTTCGTTTTCGCCAGCGAGAGTTCTTGAAGGCATTGCTTTTCAATATAATCCAATCTCCCCCGCATTACATATTTTATCAGGCGTAAAATTATTCTCATATATGATATTCTCTAACTTCTAAATTATTCTACCATTGCAATAGGATCACTTAACTTTTCCCCTTGAATAGCCACTTCTCGTATACTGTGTCGCTTCTTGAACCGATATAGCCAGCGTTACGAACCGAGAACAGATAATTTCACGTGTATAGTATATCTAGGGCGTTTACTGCCGAATTTATATTTAGGGAATTCACCGAATTAGAGTTGCGCACAACGCACTAACGCTGTACAAATTACGAATACGACCAACTTTTTGTTTCACCACGGACAATCCACCGCACGAATAAGTAACTGCTCTTATGCACAGATAAACCTCTCCACGTATAATCTGACCACGGATAATCGGGGTTCTACCGTATTTTCCATCAATTCTAAAACTTTTAGAGCAGAAACGAAAAACTATTTTTATATATCCTACTACATATAGTCTGTAACTTTAAGATGGGAAATTGTAAAATATAGAAATAGAAAATGTATTTAATGGTATATTTGTCCTTGTTGCTTATATCGCTAATAACAACAAAAAATTAAAAAATAAATAATAAATATAGTTGGATTCACATAAAAAGAATTAAATTGTAATTGTTTATCTTTTTGTTAATATATTTATAAGAATAGATATATTGTAGTGAATACTCTTTAAGTTGGTCTTTTAGTATATTATTATAAAGCAATTCTATTAAAAACTCTTTGATCGGTGTGCAAATCGGGACGAAAGGAGAATATATTAAAAAGCGATAACTTTGATATCACACAAGAAATGTTTACATGAACACTGCTCGTATTTTCTTATTTCGAAGCCAGTTTAGTTTTTGTTAGTCAAACTCCACTGGTCGCATACCCTCTTAGCAACCTTGTTTCCAAAACTTTTCTTATTAGTTCTCCCACTGGCACTCCGAAGATGTATCCTAGCCATGCCAATTTCCGTTATTTTATTACTGTTTCATTGGGTTTCTCATATTTATCCATTTTAATTTCTTCTTCAATTTTTTTTAAAGGATTTCATTTGTGAATTATTCATGTGGCTTCAATTTCTTTCAGTAAGCGTTAATAAATTAATGTTGGTATCATTAGCTTTTTCACTACTTTTACTTTTGTTTCTTTGGTATTTTTGTGTTTACAAAGAACGTCAAATGTAATGAGATTAATATTCTTTCGATCATTCCAGTTCTTTAATTTATTTTTGCGTCTAATTTTCCGATATTTTCTAAAATAGTTCTTAAATATTTCAATTTTGTAACCTAACCTATTCAGCTTTCTGGTGTTCGATCTTGATATTACGCTTTCTTCTGAAGAAATAATTATAGTTTTTGCTTTTGACACGTTCATCTTCCCATTTATCTTTTCATTTTTTCTTCAAAAATGTATGATGGGTAATATAGAAAATCGCTTTATCCCCTACTGTTGATAATAAAAGCAAAGCAATCTTTTTCTGCTTAATGCTATCGCTGCATCTACATTTCTTATTCAGTTAAAATATTTTTCATGTCGATAAAAAGTAGATTCTCTTATGCTTGGCTATACATTTTCAGTCGTCTATCTTATAATGCGCAGTTCTACTTTTCCTAAATACAAAACTCTTCCCAAAATCCTTCTAGACACGTTCATTAAAGTTATACCCTCATAGTTATAGCAGGGTCTCTTGCATCTCCTTTCTCATATTATAGCAGTCATCATTTCTATGCTACTGATTATAAAAAAAACAAGTTGTTAGGAGTGCTTCATTACTACACAGTTTTCCGAAATTGGAATACAATTAGATTGTCTTTGATTAGAACATCAGGAATTCCTGGTAAAATATTTAGTTGGTTTTAGTCGAAACTTTTAGTTGGCAAGTTATATCATACAGAGAAAAATAATAGTTGTCGTATCGTATATGATGATAATGACGTTTATAATTTTCTTATTGTTTTACCTATTTTTAAACTTTTCCTTCTTTTACACAAAAATTTCGTAAATCCAGTAAACTTAAATTTATATTAGTATTTATATATACTAAACTTACAACCTAGTTTCTCGCAATGTGACTATTAAATAGTACTTGTTTATAAACCTTTGTTTAGTATTTCTGCAAAGTGGTAGAAATTTTGGGAATATAAATGACGAATATGATGTAATGTGTTGTTTGCAAGCGTGTTGATCTACAAGTAAAACATTTGATTAAATTCATATTTATTACATAATTTTCATCCCACTCATATGCAAGTACTTTTGATGTTTAATTCGCGTCATAAATCTTTGTTTATAATGCATTTTAACCGGAATTACTTTCGTTTACATTAAATTTGATATATACCTACATAATTCAACCTATGCTCGTATATACAGTATGAATTGATGTTACAACAGGTGCGATGGAATTTTTAATTTTAAGATTGTGTGATTAAGTCCTACTTGATCTAAAGAGAATTTTAAGAATATTTTCAGTTTTTGGAAAACAATTCGGCCTTGATAGAGGAACGAAAAGTATTTCCTTTCCTGGTAGAATATTCTTTTTGTTATGATACGAAAAGTTGTATAGAATGAGAAATTATAACAAATTTCAGGAAGATTTACCTATTTTGGTTAAACCATCATTTTTAAAGCTTAAAACAAAATAAATTTTATTTATTATTTTTTTTTTTTGTAGAACATTGATCGAAGCAAATAGTATTTACAACAAATTGAACTTAGGAAACGTTAATTTACAATAAATTCCGAATTCAACATAACTGCCAGGTGGCCATGATAAAAAAGTCGTTGATTAATTATAAGTACTGTCAGAATACAATTTGTAGTATCTCTTAGTTCAAATTTCAATTACTATTCGATAATGTTAACATTGCAGCAGGGAATTCACCTTGTTCGATAAAAGTGCCGTAACTATTGTTGCCATTGATTCAGTGAAAGAACGTCTCATGCTATCATTGAACGAACGTTTATGTAATCTTTATAATCAGAATTGCCAAGAATTTATAGATCCAACAAGGTATCGCAACTGAAGCAAAACCACTATCTAAGAAAGTGACACAAACCGTAATATAATTTTGTCTTACAATCGGAAAGAAATGTTTTGAAGAACGAAATCTTTATTAGAACGAAATTTTCGGCCGAAGTCACTTCTACTACATATGGCGTTATTTCCTCACAACATTGTCCGGACGTTTCTCAATTTCGATAGCTTTCTTGATAATTCTGATTTTCATATGTTCTATGTTCGCCAATAATTTGGTGTTGCTGAAGTCTATCGTGTGGGACGTTTCCTTTGCATGCTGAGCCAAAGATGAAGTTTTCTCGTCTTTTCTTACGGAGTTTTGGTGTTCATCTCTTCTTACGTTTACCCTTCTGTTTGTTTGGCCGATGTACGTCTTCTCACAATTAAGGCATGGGATTTCATGAACTCCCTGGTTTTCTAAAATTATTCTTGTTTTTGGATTTCGAAGGACTGTGCTGATTTTTCTGTGTGCCTTGAATGTGGTTTCAATGTTGTGTCTTTGTAGGACATAGGGTAAGTAGGTTTTGGCTATGGATTCCTCTTTTTCCTCATGTGGTGTAGTTTGTTTAGGTTTCAATGCTTTGTTGATTGCTCATTTGCTAAAGCCATTCTGCTGGAGTGCATTGTGGAGTTTATCCATTTCTTGAATGACGTTGTCTTCATCTGCTAATCTCTGTGATCTTGTTACTAGGCTCTTCACTACTGATTTCAACTGAGCTGGGTGGTTGTGAGACTGTGCGTTGAGGTACCGATCTGTATGCGTGGATTTCCGGTACACTGTATTGCTTAATTCTCCATTTTCTTTCTTCTTAACCAAAACATCGAGGAATGGTAGTTGATTGTTTGATTCTACTTCCATTGTGAATTTAATTTTTGGATGGATACTATTCAGATGTTCCAGGAAGCTCTTAAGGTCGTCTTCTCCATGAGTCCAAATGACGAACGTGGAATAGTGGAAACTTGGGATAATTATCCCCTACTGTTCATTAATAAAATCATAAAACAAAAATAACATCAACATAAATAAAACAAGTACCACAAAAATCAAGGAAAACAACTCCAAAAACTACTAATAAATATGTACCAGTACCCTATATAAACACCAATAAATAAAATCTCAACACCATATAACATAAAAGTAGCTCGCAAAAATTCCAATAATTTCAACAACCTGCACTCAAAATTAAAAGACAAAATACCTACATTAAAGAAAACACACGTGATTTATGAAATTCCATGAAAATACTGCGAAGACGTATACATCGGCCAAACAACACAATATCTACAAGAACGTTTAAATCGACACAAATTTTCAAACAATAGCACAGCCCTCAAAAAGCACATCAAATAAACGAAACACACTTTCACTATCGATAAAACCTCAATAACTACATCTGAAAAAAACAACAAAGCAAGAAATATACTATAAAGCATCAACATACAAAAAAATTAAAATTTAATCAATGACCATACAGATATAAACAACTTGCCAACAATATACCTACCAATTATATAAACAGCCCAGATAATAACAGTATAAATATCACAAAAAAAATAAATAAAAAAAAAACATAACCGAGAACAGTTGAACCAATATAAAGTGCTGACAAAGCCAACACCTTTCCACTCATCCCCCAAAAAAAACACATGGCCTCGAAAACAGTTTATCTACTTTAGTTTTAGAACTTTAGTTTTATTTAGAAATGCAAAAGAATTACGTCGCAATATATTAATACCAAAAATATTTAATGTAGTAAGCAGAAAAATATTTAATGTAGTAGGTAAGTAGATTTATTATATCATCTTTTACATTTTTTAACATTTAAATAAATTTTAGCTTTTGAAAAAGGTACGTTAAATTAAATGTTGTTTTAACTACCCGGCCGCCACTCCCAGAGAAACATTACTTTAATCTAATATATATATATATATATATATATATATATATATAGATAATTATTTCGTGACCTTTCTATGTTATGGTAGATTCAATTAGTTGACGATTTAAGGTCTGGTTTTACTTCAAAATTACTTTCAAAGATTATAAAATATAAATTTATATTTTAAATTCTTTAAAAAGGCATCATATGCCGAAACATGTAAGATTGTTTTAAATATATACATTTTGAAGTAAAACGAAACCTTAAATCGTCAACTAATTGAATCTACCATAACATAGAATTTATATATATATAGATACATATAGATAATAGATATAGATATAGATATAGATATAGATATAGATATAGATATAGATATAGATATAGATATAGATATAGATATAGATATAGATATAGATATAGATATAGATATAGATATAGATATAGATATAGATATAGATATAGATATAGATATAGATATAGATATAGATATAGATATAGATATAGATATAGATATAGATATAGATATAGATATAGATATAGATATAGATATAGATATAGATATAGATATAGATATAGATATAGATATAGATATAGATATAGATATAGATATAGATATAGATATAGATATAGATATAGATATAGATATAGATATAGATATAGATATAGATATAGATATAGATATAGATATAGATATAGATATAGATATAGATATAGATATAGATATAGATATAGATATAGATATAGATATAGATATAGATATAGATATAGATATAGATATAGATATAGATATAGATATAGATATAGATATAGATATAGATATAGATATAGATATAGATATAGATATAGATATAGATATAGATATAGATATAGATATAGATATAGATATAGATATAGATATAGATATAGATATAGATATAGATATAGATATAGATATAGATATAGATATAGATATAGATATAGATATAGATATAGATATAGATATAGATATAGATATAGATATAGATATAGATATAGATATAGATATAGATATAGATATAGATATAGATATAGATATAGATATAGATATAGATATAGATATAGATATAGATATAGATATAGATATAGATATAGATATAGATATAGATATAGATATAGATATAGATATAGATATAGATATAGATATAGATATAGATATAGATATAGATATAGATATAGATATAGATATAGATATAGATATAGATATAGATATAGATATAGATATAGATATAGATATAGATATAGATATAGATATAGATATAGATATAGATATAGATATAGATATAGATATAGATATAGATATAGATATAGATATAGATATAGATATAGATATAGATATAGATATAGATATAGATATAGATATAGATATAGATATAGATATAGATATAGATATAGATATAGATATAGATATAGATATAGATATAGATATAGATATAGATATAGATATAGATATAGATATAGATATAGATATAGATATAGATATAGATATAGATATAGATATAGATATAGATATAGATATAGATATAGATATAGATATAGATATAGATATAGATATAGATATAGATATAGATATAGATATAGATATAGATATAGATATAGATATAGATATAGATATAGATATAGATATAGATATAGATATAGATATAGATATAGATATAGATATAGATATAGATATAGATATAGATATAGATATAGATATAGATATAGATATAGATATAGATATAGATATAGATATAGATATAGATATAGATATAGATATAGATATAGATATAGATATAGATATAGATATAGATATAGATATAGATATAGATATAGATATAGATATAGATATAGATATAGATATAGATATAGATATAGATATAGATATAGATATAGATATAGATATAGATATAGATATAGATATAGATATAGATATAGATATAGATATAGATATAGATATAGATATAGATATAGATATAGATATAGATATAGATATAGATATAGATATAGATATAGATATAGATATAGATATAGATATAGATATAGATATAGATATAGATATAGATATAGATATAGATATAGATATAGATATAGATATAGATATAGATATAGATATAGATATAGATATAGATATAGATATAGATATAGATATAGATATAGATATAGATATAGATATAGATATAGATATAGATATAGATATAGATATAGATATAGATATAGATATAGATATAGATATAGATCCCCCCTGGGGCTCATAACTTATGAGTGCGGGTGCGGCGACCCCGGGGTACCCTAGCTGGACTATTACCTTACTTCAACTTGTCTTAGGTAATATCCCTTTATTTAAATTTTACTGTTAAGCCGCTCTTGGCTAACTCTTGTTTCTTCTCCCCCCGACGCTATTAGAGCACTCGAGGGCTAGGGGGCTTCATACTTCCAATGCTATCTATCTTCTTCCACAAACCTCAATCTCAAGGTGTAACACCATCGTGCTCAGGAGATGCATGGCACAGAGGTCAATGTGTGTCGCAAGCGATGCCCCGGATACCTGGCGACCTCCGGGGGAAGTTAGCCCTGGTGCGGTAAGGGCGCACTGCCGCACTTGACCACAAGACGTCCCAACTCGTGGGAACTAGATGGAAAAAGTAAAAACAACACAAACACAACAAGATAAAAAAGAAAAACATGAAAAAAAAGAAAAAAAAAGGAAACGACCAGTACGGAAAAATGGGCAGATCTAACGGGTGAGGGAACGCAGGAACAGGTGAAAGACGAAATCTTCGGAAGAAGGGGCAGGTTGGCAAGAACTCTACCTGAGCGGCAAGGGGTGGGGAATACCTTTTTTACGCTTGCTGCAGAAGAGGAATACATAAAAGGAAAACGGGATGTAGCAGAAAAAAGACCTACGGAAGCGCTAGAGACTTTTCTTCCTGTTGAAATGAACATCGCTAGGGTCAGGTCTGCATCTCTTGGGAGTCTGGTCCTGGAAGCGAGTGTAGCGCTGGATTGTACTCCCCAAACTGAGGGAAACCAAAACATCAACAAAAATAAAAAAGACAAAGAGTGCGAAGTTACACAGCCGTACAAACGAAAAAGGGGGATGAAACGCCAGAACAACTAATAATAAAGGAAGGGGAGAGGTTTAAAAGGTCATTAAATATGATCTTCAGACATATTGAAGGCTTAGAAAGAATTCTAAAGGGCGCATATAAGCCAAAAAAGGAGTATATCGAGATTTGTGACAACTTAAAATATTACGCTGGACTTATGAATACCAAGGAACAGACAGAATGGTTGGAGAACGCATTAACGAGAAAAGTGATATAGTGAAACAGGCATTAGAACAAAACAAAGAGTCTCAAAGGATCACCAACCAAATATCGATTGGAATCCAAGTTGATCCTAATAACATCAAGGATGAGGCTGAGATGCAGAGAAAACAAGCAAGGGAAAAGATCGAAAGAATACTAAACGAACCGAAACAGTATGCGAAGTTAGTGCAAATCATAGATGAGAAGTGGCCGCAGAAAATATATTTAAGGACAAAAATCGACTACGGTAATGAAGAACCGGAAAGCGACAAAGATAAGGAAGAGGAAAATCTAGCAATCTTCATAGACCCAGATTCCAATAAGAACAAGGAAACGGAAAAAGGTATGAGAAACCGAATAGCGTCCATAAATCCTCTATTTAACGAAGGCCTGGAGGAGGGAAAAATGGAGTTCATAAAACTGCAAGTAGAAGTCGTAAGCAGCAGAAAGGCAGATCAGAACCACTACACTCAGACAACATACGTTCTACCAATGAGAATGGACAAGGGAGTAGAAGATGTCCGGATAATTCACGACTTAGCGGTACAGCTGAAGGAGGAAACTCAAAGACAAGGTCAGAAAATACTAAAAGTGATCACAGCGGGACACACCAGGCTGGATTATATCCAGAAAGCCCTAGAGTATGTATTCAGAGAAACGGAAATAGAAATTATTCTAGACGGGAAAAAGGAAGAAAAGAAGGATGGAAGAGAAGGAAGAAAAAATCCAGTAAATAAAGAAAAGATTATAATAAAGGCTAAAGAGGGGCAGAGTTACGCCAATTTATTAAAGACTATAAAAAACTCGGTAAACCCTAGAGAACAAGATATCCAAATCAGGACAATTAGGAAAACCAATAAAGGAGATTTGTTCCTGGAGGTAATGGGGGGGAAAGGCAAAGCCCTCAAACAATCGATTCAGAGAACAAATCAAAATATCGCCGTTGCGATTAAATCACAGGACGTGACTATTAATGTTACGGACATTGACGCTAGCATTGACGAAGGGGGACTGAAGGAAGAGATTATGAGAGAAGAGAACCTGGAGGAACACCAAATTAGAGTAACATCTATTCGACCCACAAGGAACGGAAACCAAACGGCGACTTTGGCAATAGAAAAGGAGGCAGCTATGAGAATCCTCAGGAGAGGTACAATAAAAATTGGATGGATAAAATGCAGGGCTAGAAAGAGAGTAAGCATACAAAGATGTTTTCGCTGCCACCTGTTTGGTCATAGAAAGGAAGACTGTAGAGAAAAAGATAGATCAAATCTCTGCTTAAAATGTCTAAAAGCAGACCACCAAGCTAAGGACTGTAAAGATGTTCCAAAATGTGTGGCATGCAATATTGAAGGACACAGGGCAGACCAAACGAAATGCCCTGAGTACAGAAAGATCATCCGCGAGAAAACAAGTCTGTCGCTGAAATCGGGTACAAGCGGAAACACGAGGACAGCCTCCACAGCTACCGGCATCCTTGAGTATGACCATTAAACTAATGCAAACAAATCTGGGTCGGATGAGGGTAGCACATGACCTTGCGTATGCAACAGCAGTCAAAAGAAATGTAGACGTCGTAGTGGTAGGCGAACCCAATAAGAAGCTAGTTCAAAGCAAACAGTGGATAAAGGACAAAAACACGGATGTCGCGGTGTTGTTCCTGAACAAAAATGTACCAGTAATGGATGTTTTCTGTGGGGCTGGATATATAAGGATTGACATTAAGTTATGCCACATATACTGCTGTTATATTTCTCCGAACATCAGGTTGGAGGATTTTAAGGATATGGTAGACACCATAATAGAGGATGCTGGAGGGCGGTTAGGCGAGAAAATTATAATGGGTGATATAAACGCCAAATCACCAATGTGGGGTTCCCCAACCAAAGACAAGAGGGGAGAATTTTTTAGTGAATGGTCATCCACGCTCAATTTTAATATTTTAAACGATGGCATGAAACCCACATTTATTAGGAGACAGACAAAGTCCTATATTGACGTCACGTGCTGCACACGAAACATCCACAAAGAGATAAGCAATTGGGAGGTACTTGATGACGAGACAGGCACAGAACATCAATATATTACCGTCGAAATAGGTAACAAAATCCCTAGGAGAACTATAACCTGGAAAAACAAACCAACCTGCGACTGGGCTGCATTTAAAGAAATCGTCACCATAAGGACAGAAGAAGGCCTTGATAACCCTGAAGAACTCGAATCAATAGTAAAGGAAGCATACCGGGCGAGCTCGCAAACAACATATAAAACAAGAATACCTTTCTGGTGGAATGACGAAATAGCGCAAAAAAGGCTAGAGTGCCTAAGGTTTAGACGAACGGCCACTAGAACTGGGGGAAAATCCTTATTGGACCAAAATCTGGACCAGCTAAATTACAAGATGTCAAAAAAGGAATTAAAGATATTAATAAATAGATCCAAGAATAAACATTGGGATGACTTATGTAACGAGCTAGAGAACGACATCTGGGGAAAAGGCTATAGGATAGCAACGAAAAAACTGGTGGGTTATCCTCCTTTTGGATTGACCACTGAACAAAAAATGAAAGCAGCGGAGAGACTGTTCCCGAAGAAAACGAAGAACTGGCAGAGGGAGGCTACTACCGACCAGGTAGAGCTATTCACACCTGAAGAATACTCTGAGGCGCTTCAGAAAATGAAAACTGGCAAGGCACCAGGCCCGGATGGTGTACCAATGGAAGCAATTAAGCAACTAGAAGAAATAGCGCTCACTATGATGCTCAGCTTAATGAATAACAAATTACAATTACAGAGTTTTCCAAAGGAGTGGAAAAAGGCCAGATTGGTATTGATACCCAAGGGAAAAATTGAAGACATGAGCTTCAGACCGATATGCCTTCTGAACTCAGCGAATAAACTCTACGAAAGTCTACTGAAAAAAAGATTAGAAACCGAATTGGAGAAAAAAGACGCAATCTCGGAGAAACAATATGGTTTCAGAAAAGGGAAATCCACAATCCAAGCCGTAGAGAAAGCCATAAATATAGTTAAGGAACACAAAACCGACAAATGGGCAGCGCTTATAACGCTAGATGTCAAGAACGCATTTAATAGTGCCTCGTGGGACAAAATCCTTCAGAAATTGAATAGGATAGGAATCACAAAATACCTTATGAATTCCATTGACAGCTACTTAGATGAAAGGTCAATCGAAATAGATAAGAACACAGACATGGAAATATCGGCGGGAGTACCACAAGGATCCATCCTGGGTCCCACCTTGTGGAATGTCTTATATAATGATCTCCTAGAAGAGACTATGCCAAAAGGGGTAAGCGTACTAGCTTACGCTGACGATGCTGCTGTAATTACAACAGCAAGGGATAAAACCCAACTGATGGCTCGTGCTAACGAGGCCCTGTACCAAATAAACAGTTGGATGAAACGGAACGACTTAGAACTGGCCCCACATAAAACGGAGGCGGTGATACTTAAAGGCAGGAAGAATAAAGAAGAAATAACATTTTCATGCAATGGCATAAACATTCCTATAAAAGAAAGCCTCGTATATCTAGGCATAACGATGAGCCAGAGCTGCCATTTTGGCGAACATATAAAGAAAGCAGCGATAAAAGCCGAAGGAAAAGTGTCACAGATTATGAGAATAACCTCAAATCTTAGAGGACCAGGCTCAAAAAAAAGAGAAATGTTATATAACGTTGTACAATCCGTATTGATGTATGGAGCGCCAATATGGTGGAAAACGGCAATGAAAGGGGTACACAGAAAGAGGTTAACCCGCACGCAGAGAAGAATACTCCTGAGAGTATCGAGCGCCTACCGTACAGTGTCTGCGAGGGCAGTCCAAGTGGTGGCTGGAATAGCGCCCATAGAATTCCTTATCGAAGAAAGAAAGAATCTCTATTATAAAGACGACAGGGACGGAGGCAATGTAAAACGTGACGAACGCGAGCAGACTATTCAAAAATGGCAAAAAATGTGGGACCAGACGGAAAATGAGGCACAATGGACAAAGGTACTGATACCAAAAATAGAACCCTGGTTAATATGTCATCACAGGAAAACGGATTTTTACCTCACACAATTTTTGACTGGACATGGATCTTTTGGATCCTACACGTTGAGAATCGGAAAAACCGAGACGGATACTTGTATGTATTGCGAAAGACCAGACACAGCGGAACACACATTCTTTGAGTGCCCTAGATGGTTAGCGGCAAGAACCGCCATAAATACAGACATAAAAAACGTACTAACACCGTCTAACATTATCAGCTTAATGCTTAACGATGAAAACAGCTGGCAGAAAATACACATGCACATTAGAAACGTGATGAAGACAAAACAAATAGAAGAAAGACAAGAACAGGCTCGTAGAAGAGTCCAATAGCTTAAAACACAGACAAACTACCCCCTGATGTTATACGAATAGTGGTTCCAGGTCGGTATGTGAAAATAGAGGTGGTTTTAGCGAGTATACGGAGTCTCACACTTCAGGGGAAAGGGGGAACAAGTACCCGGAGCCTATAAAAGGTTTCCACCCGTCAAAAAAAAAAAAAAGATATAGATATAGATATAGATATAGATATAGATATAGATATAGATATAGATATAGATATAGATATAGATATAGATATAGATATAGATATAGATATAGATATAGATATAGATATAGATATAGATATAGATATAGATATAGATATAGATATAGATATAGATATAGATATAGATATAGATATAGATATAGATATAGATATAGATATAGATATAGATATAGATATAGATATAGATATAGATATAGATATAGATATAGATATAGATATAGATATAGATATAGATATAGATATAGATATAGATATAGATATAGATATAGATATAGATATAGATATAGATATAGATATAGATATAGATATAGATATAGATATAGATATAGATATAGATATAGATATAGATATAGATATAGATATAGATATAGATATAGATATAGATATAGATATAGATATAGATATAGATATAGATATAGATATAGATATAGATATAGATATAGATATAGATATAGATATAGATATAGATATAGATATAGATATAGATATAGATATAGATATAGATATAGATATAGATATAGATATAGATATAGATATAGATATAGATATAGATATAGATATAGATATAGATATAGATATAGATATAGATATAGATATAGATATAGATATAGATATAGATATAGATATAGATATAGATATAGATATAGATATAGATATAGATATAGATATAGATATAGATATAGATATAGATATAGATATAGATATAGATATAGATATAGATATAGATATAGATATAGATATAGATATAGATATAGATATAGATATAGATATAGATATAGATATAGATATAGATATAGATATAGATATAGATATAGATATAGATATAGATATAGATATAGATATAGATATAGATATAGATATAGATATAGATATAGATATAGATATAGATATAGATATAGATATAGATATAGATATAGATATAGATATAGATATAGATATAGATATAGATATAGATATAGATATAGATATAGATATAGATATAGATATAGATATAGATATAGATATAGATATAGATATAGATATAGATATAGATATAGATATAGATATAGATATAGATATAGATATAGATATAGATATAGATATAGATATAGATATAGATATAGATATAGATATAGATATAGATATAGATATAGATATAGATATAGATATAGATATAGATATAGATATAGATATAGATATAGATATAGATATAGATATAGATATGGATAGATATAGATATAGATAGTTTCTTAGCCGTTCATTTAATATATCAATTGGTAAAATCTTGGAGTTTTTCGGTTTTATATGAAATATTTATAAATATTATCAAATAAGTATGTAATTGTGAAGTAAATGTGAATGTAAATATTTCTGTCTACAAATTACAACGCAAGTCATACGAAATTTAATTGAAATTTTTTTTCTACGTTGAGTCTTGAACCAAAGTCTACGGTTTGCCAGACCGTCGCTTTAACCAATTAAGCCATGATAGATCTAGGTTCAAGCTAATTAGAAACGCATTATAAGGTGACAATGTTAATTATTCAGATGTCAGTTATTGAAAGTAGATATCAGTTTCGAAAGTAGAAGTCAGTTTTAAAAGCAGATGTAAGTTTTGGAAGCAGATGTAAGTTATTGAAAGCAAATGTCAGGTTTATTAAAGTAGATGTCAGCCTTGAAAGCAGATGTCAGTTACTGAAAGCAGATATCAGTTGTTGAAAACAGATATAGTTTTAAAAGCGATGTCAATTTTGAAGGTTTGAAATTGCTAATTATTATTCTATAGCTATATGTATATTTAGATAATTTCTTAGCCGTTCATTTAATATATCAATTCATATATTAAAGACATTATCTAAATGTACATATACCTATGGAGTAATAATAAGCAATTTCAAACCTTCAACGCTGACATCTGCTTTCAAAACTGACATCTGCTTTCAACAACTGACATCTGCTTTCAATAACTGACATCTGCTTTAAAAAAATCTAACATCTGCTTTCAAAACTGACATAATCTTTCAAAACTGATATCTGCTTTCAATAACTCACATTTGCTTTCAATAACTGACATCTGCTTTCAAAAAAAACTAACATCTGCTTTCAAAAGTGAGTTCTATATTCAAAACTGGCATCTACTTTCAATAACTGACATCTGAATCATTAACGTCGCCACCTTATAATGCGTGTTTCTAATTAGCTTGAACCAAGGTTTATCGTGGCTTAATTGGTTAAAGCGACGGTCCGGCGAACCGAAGACTTGGGTTCAAGTCCAAACGTACACTTCAATTAAATTTCGTATGACTTGCGTTGTAATTTGTAGGCAGCAATGTTTACATTCGCATTTACTTCACAATTACATACTTATTTGATAATATTTGTAAATATTTCATATAAAAGCCGAAAAACTCCAAGAATTTATCAATTGATATATATATAAATGGATATTTGTTTCCCAATTAATTGAAACTACTACTGATAATTATTTAAAGGAAAATTTATTAGAGAATAAAATAAATATTGTAAATTGCTATCAAACGAGTCACAAAATTTGTTTCCTAGGTAGTGTCATTTGTAAATAATCACTTGTCAAATTGACAAGTTTCGACTTAACCTATTACTAATAGTACGAATTGTAGGTGAGATCACTTAATCAATCTAAGACATAACTAATTTAATTCATGGCATACTCTGAAAACTTCTTTTGTGGCCCACTCTTTACAAACTACGTATAAAATGTTCAGAAATAGCGGCTTTCAAAGGCTGTAGACAGTGAGTCATATGAAAAATGTTTGATGCTAATGTATGGCCACTTGATGTAATAGTTAGGCCCTTTAGAAACCAACATTTTCGAAGGTCGGTTGTGTTGGGTAACGATATTGTAACGGAGGTTGTGTCCAACATATTGGTATTTACTGTAATGCATCAAAATATCCAAAGTCTACGCTATAAAGCAGATGATATAACTATATTTATTCAATCTCTAAAAAAAGTGATGGTTGATATACTGACGTTGACTGAACATTGGTTGAATACACATGAATGTATAGCAATTAACGACTACCAAATGGCGTCGTGATTCTTTAGACAAACCTTTTCTCATGGAAGGTCTTGTATCTTGGTATGGACTGGTATCGAATTTAAAGAAATAACAAACTTAAAATCGATGAGCAGTGAATTAATTCTTGAGTGCAGTGCTATAAAACTACAAAACCCTAAATTAGTTGTTATCAACATTTACCGACCTCCGAGTGGGAATTTAGAGGAATTTTTTGCATTTGCGATGGTGACCCTGTGATAGTTTTTGGGGATTTCAATATTTTATTTAAGGCAACCAAAAGAATGATTGAAGCTATGAAAATGTTTGGCCTTATACAGACGATACAGGATCCTACAAGAATAACAACAACAGCAAGGACAACTATTGACAATATTTTTACTAATATTGATGTCTATGATAGTGAAGTACTTTGTTTGGCATTTTCTGACCATCTTGCTCAAAAATTACATGGTGTGTACATACTAATTCAAAACATAAAAATGATATACTAAAATACGAAAGGAGGTGCTTTACAAAATAAACTGGAATTGATATGTAAAGACCATAAATGAATCGATTGGTCTTCAGTGCTGTCTTGCCAGGATACAAATATGTACTGTGATAGGTTTTATGATATTCTCATGTCAATTGTGAATAGATATACTGAGGTGAGTTTGGTAGCAGTTAGGAATAATAGCAAAAGCTTGAGAACAGATGAAATTAAAAGGTTGTCAATAATTAAAAGGCAATTATATGAAGGTGTTATACATAATAAAGTTGATAAACATATATATATATATATATATATATATATATATATATATATAATATTTTCGTGACCTTGGTATGATATGGTAAATTCAATCAGTTGGCGATTAAAGGTCTGGCTTTACTTCAAAGAATATATATTTAAAACAACCCTACATGTTTCGGTAATGATGCCTTTATCAAGGATATAAAATATAAATGACAGTATACAAATGTCAAATAAATGAGTTGCTATGGATAAAATTATTCAAAGATATATTCCAATTGAATAATAATAAATCATGCCTTAGTATTCCAAAAACAGATAGCAAGGTGTGAACATATGTGTTGTCCGCTGCTAGCAGCTTGTGTCTCTTTCTGGGTATGAACTTGTGTGTTGGTTGCTGCTGGCAGCTTGCGTCTCTCTCTGGGTGTGTGGTTTTGTGTTTGTGTGTGCGCGTAAGTGTAGGGTTTTGCATGTTGGCGCGCTCGTGCGTGTGTTTAGTGACCGGTCGTCGACCGAAGTAGCCGCTAAGAGTGTTCCCTCGGTTGGCGATGAGCAACCCCGTGCAGGGTGCGCTTCGCTGGTCTGCGCCTTCCCTTGATGGGGCGGGGGTCGGGCCGTCGAAGTACTGCACGGAAAAGTAAAGAAGTTGCTGGGAAAGGGTTGGCGGCCCTGCGCAACGGCTGGTTATCCGATCTCTCTAAATTTATGTGACCGGTCACTAAACACACGCACGAGCGCGCCAACATACAAAACCATACACTTATGCGCTCATACATACACAAAACTACACACCCAGAGAGAGACGCAAGCTGCCAGCAGCAACCAACACACAAGTTCATACCCAGAAAGAGACACAAGCTGCTAGCAGCGGACAACACATATGTTCACACCTTGCTATCTTTTTTTGGAATACTAAGGCATGATTTATTAATATTCAATTGGAATGTACGAGGTGCATTCAAGTTCTAAGGCCTCCGATTTTTTTCTCCAGACTGGAAAGAGATAGAAGCATGTGCATTTTTTTTTAAAATGAGCGTGCGTTCGTTGTCAATACGTCACAGAGATGGCAGCACTGTACGGCAGATGGAATTGTAGCTGCAGCGTCGAGCATGAGAACTGTTTTAGATACTTAAAATGGCTACGTTTTCCTTACTTGAACAGCGTGCAATCATTCGTTTTCTGAATTTGCGTGGTGTGACACCAATTGAAATTCAGTTGAAGGAGACATGTGGTGATGGAGTTATGGATGTGTCGAAAATGCGTTCGTGGGTGCGACAGTTTAATGAAGGCAGAACATCGTGTGACGACAAACCGAAACTACCTCGGGCTCGCACAAGCCGGTCTGACGACATGATCGAGAAAGTGGAGAGATTTGTTTTGGGGGATCGCCGAATGACAGTTGAACAGATCGCCTCCAGTGTTAGCATTTCCGTGGGTTCTGTGCACACAATCCTGCATGACGACCTGAAAATGCGAAAAGTGTCCTCCAGGTGGGTGCCACGAATGCTGACGACAACCACAAGGCTGCTCGTGTGGCATGTTGCCAAGTAATGTTGACGCGCAACCAAGGCATGAATGGGACTTTCTTTTCGTCGATTGTGATAATGAACGAGACGTGGATGCCATTTTTCAATCGAGAAACAAAGCGCCAGTCAGCTCAATGGAAGCACACGGATTCACCGCCACCAAAAAAATTTCGGGTAACCGCCAGTGCTGAAAAAATGATGGTGTCCATGGTCTGGGACAGTGAGGGCGTAATCCTTACCCATTGTGTTCCAAAGGGCACTACGGTGACAGGTGCATCCAACGAAAATGTTTTGAAGAACAAGTTCCTTCCTGCACTGCAACAAAAACGTCCGGGAAAGGCTGCGCGTGTGCTGTTTCACCAAGACAACGCACCCGCATATCGGGCTAACGTTACGCAAAAGTTTCTTCGTGAAAACAACTTTGATGTGATTTCTCATGCTCCCTACTCACCTGACCTGGCTCCTAGTGACTTTTGGCTGTTTCCAACAATGAAAGACACTATCCGTGGCCGCACATTCACCAGCCGTGCTGCTATTGCTTCAGCGATTTTCCAGTGGTCGAAACAGACTCCTAAAGAAGCCTTCGCCGTGGCCATGGAATCATGGCGTCGACGTTGTGAAAAATGTGTACGTCTACAGGGAGATTATGTCGAGAAGTAACATCAGTTTCATAGTTTTCGGGTGAGTAGTTAGTTAGAAAAAAATCGGAGGCCTTAGAACTTGAATGCACCTCGTATCTTTGAATAATTTTATCCATAGCAACTCAATTATTTGACATTTGTATACTGTCATTTATATTTTATATCCTCGATAAAGGCATCATTGCCGAAACATGTAGGGTTGTTTTAAATATATATACTTTGAAGTAAAGCCAGACCTTTAATCGCCAACTGATTGAATTTACCATATATATATATATATATATATATATATATATATATATATATATATATATATATATATAACATTTTGCAATGAAATTAATAAAATTGAAAAATCTAAAAAAGAAACATATTCCAGTCTCATTTCAATGTGAACAATTTTAGAGAGAAATTTATGACACAGAAATGGATTTGACGAGTCTGAATGATTATTTTGTAGGCTCGTGTTTGATCGCTACTACAACAGATGCCCATAATATTGATATTGATTATAATATTAAGCAGATTTCATAAACTTTTTCGATGTTTCTGACTGATACATCAGAAATTATAGACATGATAAAAAGTCTTAATAATATAACGTCAGTTGGAGAAATTCCTATAAGTCTTTTGAAGATTTGTGCAGAAAGCCTGACGTTGCCGTTGGTTTATGTTGTGAACTCTTCATTTGTTTCTGGCGTATTTCCGAATAAACTAAAATATGCATTAATAAGACCTGTTTACAAAAAAGGTAATATAGATTAATTTAAGAACTACAGACCTATTGCTATTACATCAAATATTTCCAGAGTAATTGAGAAAATTGCTTACTCAAGAATTCTGAACTTTGTGGAAAAGCATAAGATATTAAATTTTAACCAAAATTGATATATACAAGGCCGATATACAACAAAAGCAATGTTTCAGTTGCTTGATGAGGTGGTTAATGGAGTTAGTGGCGGGGAGGTTACATCATCTTTATTTATGGACCTGTCGAAGGCATTTGACAGTGAACATCATGGGACTCTTCTTGAGAAGCTTTAGGTGTTGGGTGGGTTCGTATGTTTCTGGTAGGAGCCAGAGTGTCGTATGTTATGATGCCTCGGGGAGAAAGATACAGTCTGCATGGGGTGATATTGAATATAACGTTCCGCAGGGTACAATTTTGAGACCGCTACTGTTTCTTCTCTATGTTAATGATCTGCCACTGACTGTTGATAATCGAGTGGTTCAGTATGCTGATGATAGATCCGCTGTCATCCGAACGAAGGGTAAACAACAAGCTGCGGTTGCCCTACAATCGGTTTTGGATGCTCTGGATCAATGATTAATACGTCATATCAACCTAAATATCAATAAAACTTTTTACTTAATTTTAATTTTCTTCTCGAGGAATTGGAGGTGGATCATCATGGAAAAATACTTACTAATGTCATGGAGTTCGCGCATTGAGGGTCTTGCACTGAAGCTATGTCGATGTTGTTATGCATTGAAAGTAATTACAAACAACGTAAGGCTGCTGTGTGTGCTTATTATGCGAATATTCATTCGAGATTGCAATATGGGATAGTATTCTGGAGCAGTGTGGTCGATTTTGGTCGTATCTTTATTTTGCAAAAAGCTGCCATGAGAACTATTTTCAACTTAAAACCTAGGGTTTCATGTAAACAAGTATTTAAAAATAATAATATACTTACCCTTGTCGTCTATTTATGTGTTAGAGTGTGAATTTTTGTGAAAAGACATTACAATGAATTTGTCAAGGCATTTAAAATGGATCACAGTGATGGTATCATGGGTAGCGCACGTGCACATTTGGTTCCGCCACAAACATGCTTAACAAAAGTACAAAAAAGTATTGTATCTAGATGTATCAAAATATATAACCATATCCATGAAGACATAAAAATATTTAAAAAAATGCTTACTGAATAATTTTTCGGAACGTATAAGAATCATTTAGGTAGATTATATTTTTCAGAATAATTGAAACATACATGAGTAGGTAAACCCCACCAGTTTTGTATAATACAAAGGTATTTTTAATAATATAAAATATTATTAAAAATCTGGTGTGAAGAACACAAATGCAGGTTCACTATTAATATTTTCTGTGAACGTGTCCGAATATATCCTATCCCCAGAGACGTAGATACGTATTTCACCTTTCTACAGGCTCATTGGTACGCCCCTGCTGGAGAAAGGATATTTCCAGACACATTCACAGAAAAGAACCACATCGCCCTAGTAGTATATGAGTAGTAGTATATGTTGAGAACTTATCACCGTAATTATCCAGACCGAGCGCAGAAGTAAATTCGGCGCTGCCTGTTGTCAGACAGCCGAAGTACCTCGCATACCGTCCACATAATTAATGTGAATGGGCGTCGTTACTTCACATTAATTATGTGGACGGTATGCGAGGTATTTCGGCTGTCTGACAACAGGAAGCGCCGAATTTATTTCTGCGCTCGGTCTGGATAATTACGGTGATAGGCGATGTGGTTCTTTTCTGTGAATGTGTCTGGGAATATCCTTTC
The DNA here is from genome assembly GCA_935421215.2 of Melolontha melolontha. NCBI lineage: Eukaryota > Metazoa > Arthropoda > Insecta > Coleoptera > Scarabaeidae > Melolontha > Melolontha melolontha. The sequence continues at coordinate 158,809,559 of OW285236.1, read as the reverse complement.
TCCAACAGGGGCGTACCGATGAGCCTGCAGAAAGGTGAAATACGTATCTACGTCTCTGGGGATAGGATATATTCGCACACGTTCACAGAAAATATTAATAGTGAACCTACATTTGTGTTCTTCACATCAGATTTTTAATAATATTTTATATCATTAAAAATACCTTTGGATTATATTTTTATTATTCAAAGACTATTTTGTGTATGATTTTATTTTTTGTAATTTTAAATGTACACGTTTGTATAACATAATTGTTTTTATATTGTCATCGATGTATTCTACGCCTTATATGGCCTTATAGAGTAAAAAAATGCTTTATACTATATACAGGGTGATTCAAATTAAGTGCGCACTATTGCTATCTCTGTTATTATTGATTCTAGAAAGTAGGTTAAATTAGCAAAGTATTGGTGTTTTTAAGATTGATTAGCATGCAGTTCATGAAAAAGAAATTGAATAACGCATTTTCGAGAAATTTTGAAATTTATAATTTTTTTAAATGGAACAGCCTGTATATTTTTTAAAATTCTGAATGCTAATGTTCTTTGTAATATAAAAGTTTCAATACACTATTGTCCTAAAACGAATAATAAAGTAGTTATAGCCTTCTAAATGTCGTCATTGCTCCGCTAACTTTTGACAAAACAGATACATATTTTGTGTTTAATGTTTATTTTAACATATTACAGCTTACAAAATTAAACTAAAAAGAAGAAAGTACATGTATAATTTAGAAATACTGCTCAAAGGTGTCACCTTCCTGCTCAATACATTTTCGTGTCTGCTTCAGTACACTCTGGGTGGCTCTTTAGATTGTCCTTCTAAATTGGCGAAAAACTTCTCTGACCTTGTCTTGCAATTCGCGCACGTTGTCGTATCGCGTTTTGTACATCTCATTTTTTTAAGTATCCCCAAAGAAAAAAGTCTAAAGGTGAGAGGTCAGGGGAGCGTGCTGGCCATTGAATTGGACGATTTGTACCAATCCACTTATCAGCAAAAATGGTGTCGAGGTAGGTTTGCACTAGGTGATAGTTGTATGCAGCAGCACCGTCCAGCTAAAAGTATAAATTTTAGCGCATCAGGTAATTGGCGTTATCAAGGAAATCCTCTAGAACGTTGCGAATAAATTCCAGATATAACAAATATTTTTAATAACTAAACGTGCGAAAGATTTATATTCAGTACGTTATTGATATTTACAAAGGCCATACTATTTGTTCTGTTTAAAGTGAAAGAAGCTTACTACTGATTTTACAAAATGAAAGAGTATCTTTGATATCAACTAAATTCCACCGTAAATACTTTATTATTCATTTTAGGACAATAGTGTATTGAAACTTTTATATTACAAAGAACATTATCATTCGAATTTTAAAAAATATACAGGCTGTTCCATTTAAAAAAACTATAAATTTCAAAATTTCTCGAAAATGCGTTATTAAATTTTTTTTTCATGAACTGCATGCTAATCAATGTTAAAAACACTAATACTTTGCTAATTTAACCTACTTTCTAGAATCAATAATAACAGAGATAGCAATGGTGCGCACTTACTTTGAATCGGCCTGTATATATATATATATATATATATATATATATATATATATATATATAAATATAAAAACATGTATATCCTGTCATTCATATTTTGTATTCTCTTGAAAAAGGCGTATACAGCCGAAACATGTAGAGTTTTTTAAATACATATATTTTGAAGTAATATACAGACCTTTAATCGCCTACTGATTAGGTTTACCATATATATATATATATATATATATATATATATATATATATTAAAAATAATAGATTTTTATTGGTTTTAGCGACCTTTTATTGAATTTAGATGTTTGTTTGCGACGTTTCGACTTTTATCAATTCAGTCTTTTTCAAGCATCTGGAAACAAGAATCATTACAATGAACATGAGAAATGTGTTTGTTTTGTGTGATATAACAATTGAATTAACCATTTTAAATTTAACATTATATTAAGAAATGAATTACGGATTAGGTTAGTGTTTTACGTTGAAAATTAAATAACATTAAATTAAATTAGCTTAGAATGGTAGGGGGACATTTATGTGATTAATATCTGTATGAATTAATTGGAGACTTAACAAATATTCACAAATTTTAAGTTTAAAATTAGATTAAAGATGATTACAAATTGAGTTAACATTTAACGTTGAAACTTACATAAAATAAAAATAAGAATGGCTAAAATGAACAGGAAAGTTGAATTACAATACAATACGTAAAGGGAACAAAGAAAGTCAAATCAAACTCACATTGTTGTTTTTTCTACACGGATACGCATTCATGCGCCACATGTGCTTGGACACCCAGGACCAATTTTCTTAAAAACGAACATGCTTGTGCGGATTTTGTTAGTGAACTAATGCTTTAGTTTGCGGGGGTTTAATTTCTGTTTTTTTGGAATGAGCATGGTAGTCAGGACCGTATTTAGGGGTATAAGTTAACATTGTTATTTCTAATGGGAGATATATATATATATATATTTTTTTTTTTTTTTTTTTCCGTTTTTGTCTTGTGCGTGCAGGGGGGGGGGGGTTGATTTTACTATTGTTTTATGAGAGGGTAATAAAGTTTTGAAAGCCCATCGATTTCGTTCCTGTCGTTGATTGTTTTGCTATTTTTGAAAATGTGTATCATTTCTAAGACCTCTCTAGCTTTTGTGTTCTTTTTTTGTGTTATTACTCTGGTGTTTTCAAAATCAAAATTATGTTTTAGTGTCAATTGGTGTTTTTTTAAAGCAGTTTGATTTTTTGCGTATTTGTGACCTTTCAATCTTTCTTGTAGTAACTGTTTTGTTTGGCCTATGTATATTTTGTCACAGTCTTTGCAGGGTATGTTGTATATTGTGTGTGATTGTTTTAGTGTAGGTGTTGAGTCTTTAAGTTTGGTGTGTAGGAATTTTAGGTTTTTACCGCTTTGGTGTGCTATTTTAAAATTAAATGGTTTGAATATGTTGTCTAATTTTTCGGATAATCCAGTTATATAGGGTGTGGGGATATATGTGAATTCATTGGTTTTTATGTTATTGTTTTGGTTGTTTGTTTTGTTATAAATTTTATTGAGTCTAAGTTTTATAATTTTTTGTATGAATTGTGGTGGATAGTTGTTTTCTGACAAAATTGTTTTAACTTTATTTAGTACTGTTGGTCTGAAAATTGGGTTTGTGAGATTTAAGGCTCTGTCTACTAACGCTGTTACTACATTTTTTTTGTGGGCTAGGGGTTGGTTAGAAAAAAAGTTTACATATCTGCCGGAAGCGGTTGGTTTAGTGTACCATTTTGTTTGTATGTTGTTTTTTGTTCTTGTCAGTGTTAGGTCTAGGAAGTTTATGGAGTTGTTTTTTTCTATTTCAATGGTAAACTTTAAATTTGGGTGGAAATTGTTGAAACTATTTTGTATATTGTTTATTTCATTTTCTGGTAGTAACATTATGCAATCATCGACATATCTTTTGAAAAAGGTTGGTTTTGTTTTCAGGGATTTTATAACATTTTCTTCGATTTTCTTCGATATATATATATATACAGACTGTCCCGTAAAAATCGCCAACATTCATAATTCCGTTATTTATTGTCCGGTTTTATTTAAACAAAAAATAAATTTAATAGCATCAAAAACACTATAAGATAGCAGTGTTTTATTTGTTTTCAATTGTTTTCATTAATGTCAAACGACAGTCAAGTTTTTTATTTTAAATGGCAATATATATATTTTTGGCTATATTCGGATTGTATTTTTTTTTCTGAATTCAACGATGTATAACATGTTTATTTTTGATAAACGTTTATTGCAAAAAAAAAACTTTATAAATTTCATCTTTGTCTTCCATTATTTATAAATATTCGAATGTGTCATGAAACATTTGAAATGTAAGTATTATAAATATTATTATAAGAAACAAAACACTTTACAATAAATGTTGATGTATGTTTGTAGATCGTATGTATGAATTGGGAAGATTCTCGGCGATCCGAAAATGTTCGGGTGCAGTACAAAACGATGGCGGCGTGGGTGGCTGTTTACGAAGACGCTATCGAAGATTTTCTTCGGACTTCGTCTCCGGTGCCTAATTGCACATATTTCAGGATTTCAGGTATCGTTGCAGATGTACGTTAGACTATTATGTTAATGTTCGGCGATGGATTCTTGAATATTTTTCTTTTAATTTTCTATCGTTTTCGGTGGAACTACGTCTGTGACGCTATGTTGTTTGAAAGTTCGTTATTACCGAAAATTCTTGTAGTAATTCTCTTCTCGATCGAGTTAATTAATATTCTGGATACTTTTAATAACTTTTAGATGAATTTATAATTTAAATTTATGTTTTTTAAAAGATTTCTAAGGCTTGGTCTAAAAAGATGCGTCTATTCATTTTTAAAATTCAAGGATCGAATATACCGATAGCTCTTGTCTGAATATACCAAACACGCTATCTATTGATATCAAAAGTCTCGATGATTTACCCTTTTAACAATTTTATATAAAAAGAATTTGATTAATTTTGATTATCTAACTGATTTTGAAAATTATATAATAAATTACCAAGTTAGGTTAAGATAGATTTGAATGATACAAATCGCATACTGCGCATGATAAATGTAAACATAGCGAGATGTCAATTTGTAGGCGTGTCTTACTAGCGTCGATATAATACAAAGATGCATATGGATTTGAATATGTTTTTCGCGCTAATATTTGAAAATTTGAATATGATATAATAAAAGTAAATAATGAAAGGAAAATAAATATAGAAATTTTAAGAATGAAATGCTCGTTATAAAAATACATATGCACTTCGATACTACTAAGACTTAATAATATTAATTATATAACCATTATATTATAACCCTTTTTCACTTTGTATGTCTTATTCTTCCTATTTTAGATGCAGCTCTATATGAATAACTTGCATCACTACAATGTCCCCGTCGAAAAGATGTCGGAATGTACAAATGAGGATATTCTTTTCGCTGAATAAGATGTAGGAAATGGAAGATAACAACCTTGTTTTTCTAATCTTATTACGTGTCGTTCGAAAAAAAAAATAGAAAGAAAAATAAGTTAATACATTAATATTAAAACTTTATAAATTGTAAAGACGAAATGTTTGTTTGTGTCATGAACTTCCTTAACATTATATTAGTATACCAAAGTCTTTTCTTCCTTTTTTTTTTTAAAAAAATTATCAATATGTTTCTATTGTTTATTGTAACTTCTCTTTGTTTATTCAAGCTGTCCAAATTCAAATTATCCAGTCTAAATTAATGTTTCATGTTTAAGTATATTTATTTGTAATTATATTAAAATAGTTTAGTTATAGTATTCATTTAATTGATGTATTTTGCGAGCTATAACATACCTTTCAATGTAAATAATAATTTTAATGACTGTATTTATTCAATTGTATATTACTGTTCCGTTAAATAATCCTGCAACATCGAAATATGGTATCTACCCTTTATGTACCCGGTTTCTTCTTCCAATAATTCATAGGTATTGTTGCCTAAGATTCTATTAATAATATAAGGTCCTTGATATGGTTTTAGCAGTTTTGCGGCATTTCGAATTCGGGTTTAATTCTTCGGTTCAATGCTCTTGCATCTAGACATATACGTAGAGATAAGTCTTTCTTTTAGACTATTACAATGGGATTTATAAAGTAGGTATTTGACTTCTCTATTATGCCAGTCTGTTCTAATCGTTCCAGTTCCTGACTTACTTTCTGCTGAAAATGATACGGAATGGGGTAATTTTTACTAATTAGTGGGTCTTCGTTATCTATTTTAATCGGATGCTGGTATCCTTTTGCAAACACTACATCATTGTTAATAAGAGTAATATTATTGTATAAAATTGCTATTAAGTCGGGTATGACAGTTGTATCTGGTATCTTAGAGTTCTCTATAAAATTCTTTATATCATCATAATTATTTATTGTTCTCGCTACTTGATTATCCATTCTAACTTCCACAACATCTCCTCGCTCGTGACTATCCTTCGTTCCTTGCCTAACTACCATTCTCTCTATTCCAATATTTGTATTATTAAATTCTATTATTTTTCCATCTGTTTCATTATTCCCCTCGTAATCTCTTCTATTGCACGGTTCATTATTTAATATTATATTATTTATTTCACTCGTAAACACTTCCTTCTTATATAGGTTATAACCTTTTAACTCTTCTTCTGATAATTGTTTTTCAAATATAACTTTATTCTCATCTATATTTAGTATACCATTTTCGAAATCTAAGATCATTTTGAGTTTTTTAATACTGTCAACACCTATAATACAGTCGTATTGTAGTTTATCAATAATATAGCAATGTATGATGTATTTTGATTTGTCGACTAATATTTCTGTTGATAAATGTTTTGTTACCGTCCCCATGCGTTTTCCGTTCGCTGCAATGATATCTGTCCCTTTCGTTTTTACAATGTTCTTTTCGTATCCCCGTATGTTCGTAGCTTTCTCTGCCTTTAATAAAGTTATTTCCGCTCCTGTATCGATTAAGCAATATAAAAAGATATTTTCGAATTTTAATTTTACAATAGGTAATGTATATATTTGGGTAGTTTGATTGCCTGCATCTTCTACATTGATGAATTCTTCCGGATGTTGATAGAAAGTAATATTTTCAAATTTAAAAGGTATGTTACAGTCGTCATGAGTTTTTAATTTTGTGCTGATGATGGACCTGGTGTTGGGATGGTGTAGAGGTCCTCTGATAAAATTGGCGTTTTTTTTAATACCTCTTCCATATTTGTTCGTATCGGCGATACAGATCGATGACGTCTGTTAATATTATTTACGTGACCACGTCCACGATTTCGGATATGATTAAATCCTCTTCCTTGTTGATTAGTATTATGGTTTGTATTGTTATTGTTTGTTTGTCGATCCGTAGTCCGATTGTAATTATTGAAATAATTATTACTGTTGTATCTGGATGGCTGGTAGTTGTAATTAGGTCTATTTGATGGATTGTTTGAATTATTAGTATCACGATCATTGTACATATTATTGTTAGAATTATTATTATTATTATATGATCTTGTAAAATTTTGATTTCTATTATTGTTGTTGAAATTATTATAACGTTGCGGTGGTGAATTATTTGGGTTATTGTTCGGATTATTTGAATTTTGTGACGGATGATTGCGAGAGTTGGGATTACGATATATGTGTTGTGGCTGATGGTTATTCTCCGAATAATCATCTAGACGTCTCATTATGTCTATGAGAGAGTCCATATCCGTAACTCTTTGACATATGATAGCCTGTGTATCGGTGTAGATGAAATGATTTAGGAGCTGCCTGGCAATCATTGATTCTTCCATGTCATTCAGGTGTTTACACTGGTTATAGATACGAGAAGCGTATGTCTCGCGTGATACTTGTCCCAATCGATATTTACCTGTCAACAACCGTATTTTAGCTCTATTTTATTGCGTTTCGTCCCAATAATTCTTCTTAAAGAGTGTAACAAATTGGTCAAGAGAATTGCAATGGTCCTCAATTCTTTGAAACCACTCTTGTGCACTGTAACGTAAAGTTACTCGTATGACCTCCATCCTCTGCTTCTCCTCCGGTATATCCTCTAAGTAACGTAGAAGACAACTAAGATACGTCATAGGATGTACACGTGTGATATCCCCGTCGAAATGATGTAAATTTTCTATCTTTATAGAGCTATTATTAGTATTAATATAATTAGTTGATGTAACATAAACTTTTATTTTATTTTCCAATCGTTTAATGTTAGTCTGTGTAGTCGTATAATTTTCATTATTAGTTATAGTTATAGCATCTAAATTTTGTCTGACAATATTGATTTCTTGTTTATTATGATCTTTGTATTGGTTTAATGTTAATTTTAATTGTTCTGTGTTATCATTATTTATTTTGTTAAAATTAGTCAATTTTGTATTAAACAAATTATTATTCTCAGAAATCATTTTGTCTACGTTTTGTTGTATGTCTTGTGTTGTAGTTTTAAGTCTCTGTTCAGTATTATTTTGAATTTCAGTAGTTGCGGTCTCTAACTGCTTAGCCCAATGTAAATTCTGTAGATTAACGGTTTCATCAAGTTTAATTAAGTACTTAAGTTCGTTTTCTTCCATCTTTTTCTGAGCTGTAGAAATTTCTGCTATCTTACCCTCTAAATCTACTTTGAAAGCACTTAATTTGTTATCGATGTTTGCATTATTTATTTCAAATTTTTGATTAATATTGTTCATGTTTGTCTCTAATTTAGTTGTTAGATCATTATTCATATTACTTATGTCTGTTTTCATATTAGTTAGTTCTTGTTTTAAGTTTTCATTATTTGTGTCTATTTTGTTAGTTAAATCAACGTTATTAGTATCTATTTTATTATTGGTATTATCTAATTTGTTATTCATATTAATATTATCTTGTTTTAAATCGGTATACATATTAGTCATATTAGTCATTTGTGTCATTAATATCTGTAACATATTCATCACCTGTCCATTGTCTGGTGGACTTACCCCTTCAGTTGTAGACGCTTGTGCCACGGGAATGTCTCCCTGTTCAGCCCTGTCTTCTTCAGTACTGTCCTTTGCTGCTTTGGTTCTATGTCGGGTATCCATTTTGATATTTATTAAATTTATAAAGTTTAATGAATTTATATAAATATGTATCCTTTATTTTAAAAGTATGATAATAATAAATAGTTGAAAAATAAAAAGTTATGTTTAAAATATGAATAATAATACTCAAAACACCGTAATTTTATTAGTGAATCAAAAGTTAAATAAAATAACGTATGCACAAGGTGATATTTTCCCTTTCACTAACCTTTGATATGTCCTAGAATCCTCCAAAGTCTGCGATGTGGTGAAATAAAGGTAACAATCTGCTGTTGTAATAGGAAAAACATGTACACACAACGACAAAAATAATCTACACCTTTTTGTCTATATAATATATATGAAACAATTTGGAAAGTATCAATTATTTGCAATATTTAACTTTGTAGATGTGTTATCAACAAGAAGCAACAGGCCACACGTTGTCGGCGACAATTGATATATTGCGCTGAGATAGGTCTCTACGTTGGGCTAGCCAATTGATATAAGACCCACCCTGCCTGCGGTGAGAGAATGAAATGTTAATGAAATAAAAGTGTAAGATAAAAATTATGTATTTGAAAAGATTAGTTGGGCGCCTTAATTTATAAAATCTCACCTCAGACTGCGCTATCTTTATCTCAAATAGCCAACTAGTCGGAAAGCAAGAAACTATATAAAAAAACAACTTTATTAAATGTGGGTGATCTCAGGCTCGTCGTGAATTTTAGGTTGTTGCTTCCATAAATTAATAATATTAATGTGGACGCTTAATAAAATAACTCCTACAAACAAATATAAACAAATAAAAGATTAATGTAAATTAAAAATATGATATTTATTAAATTAAAGGAAACTGTAAAAATATAACGTATTACAAATGTGATATTACTGAAACTGTATATACGCATAAACAACAAGGTGTTACTAATGTGAAAAGAGGTTATGTGTGTTAGACTAATAAATAATATGAATATAAATGTGAATAACCTTATTACAATAATGGTGAGTACCCTTTTATTGCTATATCTAAGTTTCAAATAGCTTGTTTAATTAAATATAAAAATCAGGACAGGACGTGATAGATCAGGTAAATAATTCGAGAATATAGTTAAATAAAAGTTTAAAGAATTTAATTTTTGGAAAAATAGATAAATATTATCTGAAAACCTGTTATAATAATGATCCTGATGTATGTTTGTAGATCGTATGTATGAATTGGGAAGATTCTCGGCGATCCGAAAATGTTCGGGTGCAGTACAAAACGATGGCGGCGTGGGTGGCTGTTTACGAAGACGCTATCGAAGATTTTCTTCGGACTTCGTCTCCGGTGCCTAATTTCCCTGCGCTCGTTTCTGGCTGTAGGATTTCAGGTATCGTTGTAGATGTACGTTAGACTATTATGTTAATGTTCGACGATGGATTCTTGAATATTTTTCTTTTGATTTTCTATCGTTTACGGTGGAACTACGTCTGTGACGCTATGTTGTTGAAAAGTTCGTTATTACCGAAAATTCTTGTAGTAATTCTCTTGTCGATCGCGTTAATTAATATTCTGGATACTTTTAATAACTTTTAGATGAATTTATAATTTAAATTTATGTTTTTTAAAAGATTTCTAAGGCTTGGTCTAAAAAGATGCGTCTATTCATTTTTAAAATTCAAGGATCGAATATACCGATAGCACTTGTCTGAATATACCAAACACGCTATCTATTGATATCAAAAGTCTCGATGATTTACCCTTTTAACAATTTTATATAAAAAGAATTTGATTAATTTTGATTATCTAACTGATTTTGAAAATTATATAATAAATTACCAAGTTAGGTTAAGATAGATTTGAATGATACAAATCGCATACTGCGCATGATAAATGTAAACATAGCGAGATGTCAATTTGTATGCGTGTCTTACTAGCGTCGATATAATACAAAGATGCATATGGATTTGAATATGTTTTTCGCGCTAATATTTGAAAATTTGAATATGATATAATAAAAGTAAATAATGAAAGGAAAATAAATATAGAAATTTTAAGAATGAAATGCTCGTTATAAAAATACATATGCACTTCGATACTACTAAGACTTAATAATATTAATTATATAACCATTATATTATAACCCTTTTTCACATTGTATGTCTTATTCTTCCTATTTTAGATGCAGCTCTATATGAATAACTTGCATCACTACAATATATATATATATATATATATACGTATGTATATATATATAATCAAAAATTATTTAAATTCTGGTAAGCGGTCAATTAAAAAACTCCTTTATTAAATTACCCTATATTTCGCAACACTTTGTCGCTTCTTCTGGGGTAAAAAATGTAGAGTTAAAAAATAATAAAATTGACGTACAAAATAAAAATGATTGAATAATCATTAATCATTTTTATTTTGTACGTCAATTTTATTATTTTTTAACTCTACATTTTTTACCCTAGAAGAAGCGACAAAGTGTTGCGAAATATAGGGTAATTTAATAAAGGAGTTTTTTAATTGACCGCTTACCCGAATTTAAATAATTTTTGATAATATATCACGGTCGATCATTTCTTTTCATATATATATATATATATATATATATATATATATATATATATATATATATATATATATTATATATATATATTTAGTGTTTATAAGAAACTAGTTGTATTTTTGTTTGTTTACCGCAGCGTGGTTATTTGTCTAGAGTAATTTTACACTGAAATAGGTGGTTTATTTGGCGGCGTACAGTGTTTGTTGAGCCTCAATTTATGCGATTGGATTGGCATTGATGTATCTGCCGCAGGTTACTTGTGCCCTCGACCATCTGTAGGTGACTGTCTTTCCCGCTAATTTTCTTTGTGACATTTTTGTGGCCCAATCTACGCTATTGTTTATGTTTCGCTATTTCTAATGCATAAAATACCAACTGTATGGTTCTTGTTTCGAATTCCTGCTAACGGCTTCTATAGCTATTTGATGATGAGATTTGCCGTTCAAGTTTTAAGATAATCGGAACTGTAGAATCTGTTGTAGGAGTGAATTAATCCACGTAGACCGGAAGTTTCATCGACGACCACGTGTGCAGCGGAACGACTCCATTTGATGTGGTGTATCTTCGAACTTTATGTGCACCTGTGTTAATTACGGCGTTTCGACTGATTATTTCTCAAAACTTGCAATTGTGTCATATATAATATCACATACCAAAAAATGGATAAAGAATTAATAATTTAACTCCTTTTGCTCTGAACAGTTAGTAATTTTTTTGCTTGTAAAATAGATTAGTATAGTTCACATTAATTTATCCTTTTGTTTAGTCTGGAATCTTTAATAATTTCTTTGTTCAGTTTAGAGTTTAGAATTGTTAATACCGGTTGGTTATTATTATTGTGAATATTTTGATACTATATGTGTTTTATATTTTTGTGTATGTCATTTGTTTGTATAATGTAATCTCTTATTCTTATTCTATTTACTTTTATAATAAATTGCGCCATATTTGAATTTTATATACTATTATGATGGTTTGTTATTGTCAGTTTTTTAAAATTTTTCAATTTTAAATTGTTTATTAAATAACGGTAAATATAATATTTTATTAAATAACACTTAATTTAAATAAATTATTATTTTTTTTATATGTAAATTTTGTGCTTTAACAACACTTTTGACACAAAAAGGAAAGAACATATTTCATGTATATTATTGTAAATAAATATAATAATTAAAGTTTTACATTTTTGTCACATTCAAGGTTGATTTATTATTTTGGTTCATTAATATATTCAATTATGGCAATAGGTAAAGAGTTTTTTTTTTGGTTGTATTATGATGAGTTAGCAATTTAATTTTAATACTTTTCAGATTAATTTATTAATATAGTATCAAGTATCAACATGAATGAATAATATACTTACTTTGGTGTATAAGTTTCTGAAATGGGGTCTGTAGTTTATTTCGTTCCTGTAACTTTGTTATTATATTCTCCCGCCAATTAAAATCTTCTATAGCTATTTTATGTTTGTATGCTAAATATGATTCTAGTGCTCAATCATTTTATTTTTGCTTGCAAATATAATACGATTAATTAAAAATGTGTAGATAGTCGAGTAGATTTTGTATTACCTTGTAATTATGTCAGTTGTCTAAGTTTAATTTTTTGACTTCTGTCATTTTCCTAAACTTGACAATTTATGTTAGTGTTGGGTACTCGTTAAAAGTGAAATAGTACCATTTTACGTAAAAAAAATTTTATACAATGAAATTATATTTATTTATTTTTTTAATTTAAGGGCACACAAAGTGTTATTATATTGGTGTTTTCGACATATTTCATCATTAATTAGCTACACTGTGTACGTATCGTGCGGACAAAGTTTTCATGCCTGGTTGCCATGGCAACTTAGCGTTTATTATTTATAATAAAATTTATTTCTTATTTATTTTATTGGCCGTGTGCATAATATTAAAATAATAAGCTTTTTTTGGTTTAGCGACCTTTATTGAAATTCAATTTATTTAAATGACGACGTTTCGACTTTTTGTGTATATATATATATATATATATATATACATTGGACCAAATTAGTCGGAAATTTAAGGACTGTTTTACTTTGATATGTATATATTTAAAATACTATTACATGTTTCGGCACATAGCGTCTTTAAAAAAATTTTAAATATAAATAACAGACAAAAATACATTCAAGTTTAATAATAATAATAATTAATGGTTCAGAACTCTACACATCAATTACGGAGGATTGGCAAACCATGAGTTATTATTATATCTGCGCCCGTAGGAACGACATAAGATGTTAAGCTGTCGGCATTCGCTTTGAACGAGAAGGAAAACCACGAAAACCTACTCGGACAGCCTAGTCAGGGATCTAAACACGGAACTGCCAGCATGATAAGCCAGTGTACAGATATTTAAATAAATTATAATAGATATTTATATAATAGCAACATATATTCATGATGGTAAATTGCAGATCGTTACATTATTAGGTTATAGTAACGAGCCATCGAAAAAATTCATAATTGGAGTAGACTGTGAAATTGGGTTGGTACTTTAACCACTTCCACATAATGACACATTACTTGTCGCTTGACAGTTTCATTGTAAAAAAGGTTATGGCATTGAAATGATACTACAACAAAAAAGAAAACAAATAATTTATTTAATATCGAAATCATAATCAAAATTTACCTATAGCTACAGAAGTTGCTGAAAATGTTGTCCATTTACATCTAAACACAAACAATTTTCTTAATAAGAGTTTTGAAGAATTTTACACAAACTTATAGTTTCAATGTCAAATAATAAATGTCATTATGTGGAAGTGGTTAAAGTACCAACCCAATTTTACAGTCTACTCCAATTATGAATTTTTTCGGTGGCTCCTTATATACTGCTTATACTCCTTAAAAAAATAATCTACCAAATATACGAGTACAACTTAGCAGACACCAATAACAATTTAAACAATGAAACAACATATATTACGATTCCATATGTTCCACAATTATCAGAAAAAATTAAATATATGTACTTGAAAAAATATCGTATAGCTACAACATATAAACTTAGTAATAATAGTAACCATCTATTTTCAAAACTAAAACCTAAAGTAAAAAAAAATAGAGAAATACATGTCATCTATAAAATACCATGCCGCGATTGCGATAGTTACTAGATAGGCCAAACTAAACAATATTTATACAAAAGACTACAGCCTACAAATACTCCAAAACAGACAAAACTGCTTTATTTACACACAAACTACAACGCGATCACCATTTCGATTTTGAAAACACAGATAATCGATAAAGAACAACACACATTGAAAAGGGAAATTAAAGAAATAATTAAAATTAAACATGAAAAAAGTTCAAATAACAACAGAAGTGATATAAAAAATCTAAGCAGTATATACTATAATCTAATAATGCACGATCTGCAATTTACCATTATGAATATATGTTGTTATTATATAAATATCTATCATATATGTTATTATAATGTATAGAATCCACGGTTGGCTCTTGGTGAAAAATGAATAATCTACTAAAGAAAACACTCGGTATATTTGTTTCATAAAATATATTTATTTAATCTCTAACATATGTTTCGACTTTTCAGTCATTATCAAAGAGTTTTTAAAAACTAAAATACAAAATACACTTCCACCACTATTTATGAGTTTTTAAGGGACTTTATTATGGCATCAATAGTCGGGGTGTTGAAAAAATCCAGCTGCGTGTTTGTTACATGTCTATTAAGATTTATGGCTTTTTTAATTTCTAATATTTCGAGGAAGTCAAATCTCTTTCCTTTATTGCAAGTATGTAAAAGTTTAAAATTAGTGGTATTGAACAAATGTGTATTTTCAATGAAGTGTTCGGAGAATCCCGTATTCATTTTACCATAAAGAATAGAACTTCTATGCTCTTTTATCCGTTATTTTATTGAGCGTCCTGATTGGCCGATGTATATCGCATCACAATCACTGCAACTTAATTCGTACACACCTGACTTATCACACAATTCTGTTTTTTCTTTATTATTAACTAAAATATTTCTAGATTGACTTTATTCACTTGGATGACATTTAACCCTAATTTATTCAGTTTATTAGAAACCTTATTGCTAACCCCAGGTATATAGTTGAGTCTGTGAAATGTTTTATTCGCTTTTGTATATGTGTGCCCGTTTTTAAAAACTCTTTGATAATGACTGAAAAGTCGAAACATATGTTAGAGATTAAATAAATATATTTTGTGAAACAAATATACCGAGTGTTTTCTTTAGTAAATTATATATGTTATTTAAATATCTGTACACTGGCTTATCATTCTGGCAGTTCTGTGTTTAGATCCCTGACTAGGCTGTCCGAGTAGGTTTTCGTGTTTTTCCTACCTGTTCAAAGCGAATGCCGACAGCTTAACATCTTAAGATGCTCTACGGGCGTAAACATAATAATAACTAATAGTTTGCCAATCCCCCGTAATTGATGTCTAGAGTTTTAAACCATGAATTATTATTACTAAACTTGAATGTATCTTTGAATATTACAATTTTAGCCATGACAACTACAGATATACAAACCTGACATTAATATACTGTCATTTATATTTTAAATTTCTTTCAAAAAGGCACTATGTGCCGAAACATGTAAGAGTATTTTAAATATGTACCTATCAAAGTAAAACAGACCTTAAATCGACAACTAATTTAATCTACTATAACATACAAAGGTCAATATATAATTATCCATATATATGTATATATATTATATATATACATATATATATATATATATATATATATATATATATATATATATATATATATATATACAAGGTGTGTATAAATTGGCGGACCCACTACACGCGGCGATGTTCTTCGTTAAATTCGGAGTCCAAAATCCTAATACGAAAATGTTGTACCATGCTCCATATCTTTGCACGAGGTTCCTAAAGTTCGGACTTTCAATCTTGAAATAAGCATTATTACTCGATATTTCTTGACAGAAAGAGCTACAATTTGAAGAAAGAAGAATTGTTGTTATTATCCTTTCGTTAAAGTTTTCTTTTTGATTTTAAAGTTTGTTTTTAATATTTGTTTATTAACTTATTTTGACGAAAAACACATCTGACAACGTTGTAAAACAATAAGTAGGCAGCCTAATGTTGTTCTAGTCAAATACATTACTACTGTCAAATTTTGACACTTATGTAATCTACCTATTTCATTCGACTTGCTTATTTTTCGTGTTTATTTGTATAATTTTGTTTAGTTTTCGTATTTATTTGTATAGTTTTAATCAGCGAATAGTACAAACGATACCACAAAGATTGCAGCTATGTCTACAAACTGATGGATTTCAATTCGAACAATTATGTAGGTAATAATTACATTGATTTCTATCAAGAAGATGTACAAAAATTAGTCAATATTATCAAAAATTTTTAAAACTTTGTAATATTTTCGTAATAAATATGTAATCTAAGAAACCAATTTTATTTCGTTTGTTTCTTTTTTAAATTTAAAATGTAAGGTTCACATGACGACGTGTAAAAATGTTCCGAAGATTATAACTAGCACATGCGTGTTCAATGTTGCCAAATGTATGTTTCTTTCAAATTCATTCTGAAGACAAAGGAAGCCTTATACATCGTTTTAGGATTAGGACTTTTAACTCAAAATTTGACCAAGAATGTAGCCACGTGTAGTGGGTTCGCCAATTTATACACACCTTGTATATATATATATACATAATTACAAGAAAAAATTAACCATATATTTACAATTATACCATTATATATATTTATATATATATATATATATATATATATATATATATATGTAATATATATATATATATATATATATATATATATATAATATATAATAATATATTTCTTGGCCGTAGTTTAATATATGTAAATTGAAATCTTGGAAATTCGGCTGTATTAACTATTTTAAATAAGATGTTATTTCGCGAACTAATGTGAAATGTAAATATTGCTATCTACAATTACAACGCTAATTTGACCTAATTTTTATTTTAAAATTTCGTCCTAAGGCGGGAATCGAACCCACGATCTTTAGTTCTCTAGATTAGCGCTCTATCCACTGTGCTACATTGGACATGGATTCGAGTTATTAGAAATGCCTTAAGTTACGTATTAAGGAGCACATAATCATAGTCTGTCGTCGGTGGAATTTTGCTAAATATTTCATCCACTAGCTATTTAATAATAATTTATTTCTCAGCTGTACAATGAATATATATAAATTGAAATTTTGGAAATTCGGCTGTATTAACTATTTTAAATTCCACCGACGACAGAATATATTATGTGCTTCTTAGTACGCAACTTAAGGCATTTCTAATAGCTCGAATCGATGTCCTATGTAGCGCAGTGGATAGAGCGTTAGTCTAGAGAACTGAAGGTCGTGGGTTCGATTCCCACCTTAGGACGAAATTTTAAATAAAAATTTCGTAAAATTAGCGTTGTAATTGTAGATAGCAATATTTACCTTTCACATTATTTCGCGAAATAACATCTAATTTAAAATAGATAAAACAGCCGAATTTCCAAGATTTCAATATATATATATATATATATATATATATATATATATATATATATAGACTATTAAGTATTATCGACCGTACTGTATAAGTAAAAATTAATTAACGGGTGAGCGGTCTGTCAAGTAAAAAAAAAAACTCCTTTATTTCACTGAGTGAAATAAAGGAGTTTATATATACGAGTATATATATATATATATATATATAAATTGTTAATATTTTCTTCTAATTCTGCTTAATAATTTATCAATAAATGTTATGGATATTCAACAGCTATAGCGAAGTGTGATTTTGGGTGTAAAACTAGTGATACAATGATTAGAATAAATAATTAATAGGCCGAATTCCAATAAAAAATTAACCATTTATACTTAAGAGAACAGCTAGGAAGAAATATCTCTCTCTCTATCTCTTCTCTCTTTCTCTCTCTCTGTGTGTATTTGTTTATATAATATCTTTTCTGTTAACTAAAGTTTCCTAATATCGGTAACGGTAACGATTATATTTTGAATAATCTGTACAGACACAGACCAACTAGATTTTGCAATGCGTTATTTTTACGACAGTTTCATAAATCACTGCTAAGTGGGAAGTACTTGGTGAGCAGGGCGCCAGGCTTCTGCTTAGGTGAATTTATTAATCATAATTTTTAGAAATTTCAAAACTTCGACTAGCCGTAACGCTAAACAGTTTATACACGTTCGCAAGGCTATGGATTGATCTATTAAACATTATTACCTAATCTCTTCTTTTTTATTGTCAACACAAAATACATACGTATGTACATACTTTGTTCGACAGAAAAAAGAAAGTATTTTTCTATGACAGTAAAAAAAATATCGTACAGCTCAATATACTTTCTCTTCAACTTGTAACTCTAGAAAAGGACAGTATGGTTAAAATAAAAGCTTGAAATAATTAAATAACTTATTTTATATTTCTATAATTGCAAAAGTTTAACTATAACTTGACACAAAGTTCGTCGCAGTAAAGTTTCAAAATGCCAATTTGTCAAATTTATATCCTTTAGACTAAGTAGAATTTGTGCCATTAATTTTGCATTACCTTACACTTGTGTCTCACAATACTTTTTAATTGGAATCCCAAAATACGAGTATGTTTGAAACCAGTGCAGAGTAAAATGTTTACGGCCTGACATGTAGAAGAAAAGTGGTAAAAAAGAAGTGAAAATATTAAGAATCCGACGACTAAATATAACTTTATTTTGCTTTTAAGAAATACACAGTTAGGCAACTTTTAAACTAACAAACAGAATACTGTAAAAGAGAGAAAGCTTTGAAAAAGCACTAACTTTTTCTTCGGTATTTATAAATCCTTACTGGTCACCGTTTCACTCACTACATTCTACATTACGGCATGTAATTCCGGACAACTTGGATAATTCCAAGTTTTGGATATAATTTCAACATCTAAATACTAGCGAATTTGTCAGTGACCGTGATTACCTTTTGTAACGGGTAGCTATAAATGATTGAATTTTTCTTTCTTACGACAATTCTGAAACTTTATGTTCAAAAAATTTTAATCTAAATTTGTCAAATCAAACAAATAAATAAAACAATTTGTTGTTTTTTGCTTGAACATGAGTATTACTACTGAATAAAATAGATTTATTGTAATGGCCTATTTTGGAAGTTCCTTGCAGAAACACGTGTCTTAAGCTGCAGTAAATCCGGAAAATACGAGGTGTATTGTCCATGTGTACAGTTACAGATATGTATATTGCATGTCTGTTTCATTTGTAACAAATGCGTAATGCGTGCATAACGTATTGATATACTTAAACCTTTTCGTATATTTACTGCAATCTGGCTCGTGTTAATGGACTACACTTATACGTATTTTTCCGCTTATGTACCAGCATAGCTGGTCAAGCGAAAGGTCGCCTTTTTCGGCATAGTCTCTTTCGTCCGTCAGATATCACTTATTAAATAGTGCCATCATATAGGATGAAATTTGCTATATCTTGTAGGCGATTTCAGCGTAAATGTATATACAGATACAAATCTGTTCTTAAAAAGATTTGTATCATTTGTATTACATTGCTTCTCTAGCTTGACTGATGACGCCAATAGATGGCAGAAACACGCGTCTTAAGCAGAAGTAAATGCTGAAAATACGAGGTGTATTGTCCATGTGTACAGTTACAGATATGTATATTGCATGTCTGTTTCATTTGTAACAAATGCGTAATGCGTGCATAACGTATTGATATACTTAAACCTTTTCGTATATTTACTGCAATCTGGCTCGTGTTAATGGACTACACTTATACGTATTTTTTCGCTTATGTACCAGCATAGCTGGTCAAGCGAAATGTCGCCTTTTTCGGTATAGTCTCTTTCGTCCGTCAAATGTCACTTATTAAATAGTGCCACCTTATAGGACAAAATTTGCTATATCTTGTAGGCGATTTCAGCGTAAATGTATATACAGATACAAATCTGTTCTTAAAAAGATTTGTATCATTTGTATTACATTGCTTCACTAGCTTGACTGATGACGCCTATAGATGGCAGAAACACGTGTCTTAAGCAGAAGTAAATGCTGAAAATACGAGGTGTATTGTCCATGTGTACAGTTACAGATATGTATATTGCATGCCTGTTTCATTTGTAACAAATGCGTAATACGTGCATAACGTATTGACATACTTAAACCTTTTTGTAGAGTTAAAATTTGTTGTTTGGGTGACAAGACAACAAATATTAGACAGTACTCTTTCCAGAAAAAATAACACCCAAAAATGTGAAACCATTATTTTAGAACCTCAAACTGTGAAAGTATCTTCTGTTCTCAGAATAAATATAACATTTTAATTGAGCTCTTAGAATTTTTAGCCAGGGACTGTTATTGAATAGTTTCTTCACTCAATAAAAGAAATGTTTCAGTTTATTACAGCTTTTGCAACTTTTTCCTTCATTGGGATGTTTTCTCCGATTACGTTTCCTAATTTTTTAAGCTAAATTCTTCTAATATTTATTGCCTTAAAGTATTTCCATTCTTCCTGTTTTTGCAATTAAAATATTGTTCGGTCTAATTGGAAATTGCACCTGATGAAGGTACAATACCTTCATCGAGAATTTTTAATATTGTATTCAGTAATAAATGACATTTTTATGATACAAGAAATTCAAGAATATTTTTCCATTATTTGAGTTATTTGTTTTTAATATTTATTCCCATTAAGATTTAACTGTTTAAATACTACTTATGTTTGATATTTCTCAAATTTGGTGAGTATTAAATATTTTTATATTTCCTTATTTCTTAGTTTTATACTATAACAGTAATACTTTGTCATTTTTCCATCATAAAATTACTTAAATTGCATTCTTGGCAGCGATATAGACTATCCCATTATCAGAAATCGGGATCATATAACATATCTAAGAGTCTTTTTAATTTTCAACATGGTTTCTATGTTCTCAAGACATTATATTATTGCTGTAGTCGTAAGTTTGCCCTTCTTATCCAGAATTCCATTAATTTCAAACTAAGGCTTACCATCGAATACTAAAATTTTGTATTTTTATAGGACTAATTTTATATTAAAATTAAACAAACATTTTCAATAAATTTTCCGATTATTTAAAGAAATATTTCTTTAGTCCATAATACATGTTTATTTGAGTTTGAATTCATTGTGTTCCGATACATTTTTAAGAAAGAGTATATTGTATTTCTGTTATTTTTCATTTTATTACTTATATTTATACTATTTATAATGATTAATGTCTACTAATTAGTACAAATCGAGTCTATAGGCAAAGGGAACTACATGAATTTTGCAATTCAGCTTTAATTTTCACAAAATAACTTCCATCACAATAAATGCGCTTGTCCATTTTTCGATATCAGCCATCAAACCAACTCGTCCACGTTTCTTCTAAAAGCTTGGTACAGTTGTAATTCTACGCCTTAATAAATTCCTCATAGTTGAAAAAGTTCCTTCCTTTCAGTCTGTTCTTCATATGTAAAAACAACGCAAAGTCGTCCAGAGCGAGATCTGAACTGTGGGATGGATCTTCAACTGGGTTCTTGCTAAATACCACGTTGGAGCGATAGGTTGGAGCGTTGTCGTATGTGTGCAGCTCCGCACCTTAAGCCCACAATTCCTCCTATGGTAAAGAAGAAGCCACCATTTTGTAGGACCAAGATTTCTGTACAGATACGCGCGTGCTTCTGTCTTCATAGAACCGACTTTGTTCTGTGCTTGAATAGGTACGTCATAATAGTAAAGCCAGGTTTCGTCACTTGTCAATATGCTGCTGACATAACGATACGTTCCACTTTTAAACTTTTAGAGTATCTTACCGCCTATAAAACACGTTGTACCATCTACTCATCGCTTAAACTATGGAAGACCTAAAGA
Organism: Melolontha melolontha; assembly: GCA_935421215.2. Classification (NCBI taxonomy): domain Eukaryota; kingdom Metazoa; phylum Arthropoda; class Insecta; order Coleoptera; family Scarabaeidae; genus Melolontha; species Melolontha melolontha. The sequence goes on along the minus strand of OW285236.1, from coordinate 158,787,420 downwards.
GGACAAATCTTCCTCACTCGATATGTTCGAACAAAAAAGTACGAATTGCCGGTACATAATGCCTGCCAGGGGTCGGCAACCTTTCTGGAGTTAAGAGCCTTTTTTTCCTGATTTGGTAAATTATTTTTTTTTTAAAGAGCCAAATATAAGTACATACATCGGTAATATTAGAACAAGTAATACACCGGTTATGCTGCTGCGAAACATGTATTTATTGTGAAACCTAAACATTTTATTTTACCTTGTAACAGAACATGTAATTCAGCGTATCAAAGAAAACGAGTACACTTTTTTATGACCAATTAAAATGTACCTAATAGTAAAAACTTAATTTCAGTAGCTTATATAGCTTTGCTTAAAATACAAATTAAAAGTAAAAAATAATATTGTATAATAATGTTTATAATTTATAATAATGTAATATTAGTGAGACTTTTGGCAGTGAGTAGAGGCACAAAGTTGCTCCAATTTAGGTGAATATTCAGAAGTTTTTAACTTTCGAGGCTTTCTTCATTAAGTGTATATCTCAATTTGTTTTTAATAATGGTCATATTTACAAATAATTTCTCACAGTAGTAAGTAGATCCTAAAATCGTCAATATGCCAAAGGTACAAGAAAAAAGCTATTAAACTACTCCAGTACCACAAGTATGATTTTACTGAGCCGCATGCTGCTCGCGAGTCACAGGTTGCAGACTCCTGGGCCCAAGGCGCTTTGTTTTCCGCAATAACGTGTATACCTATCAAATTCGTGTATCTTCTTGATAGTATCAACGTTCTCCTCAGTAACGGACGAAGTAAGGCGTCCTGTACCTGGAGTATCTTCCAAAACGAAATTTCGCCTCCCGAACTCGTTATGTACGATCGTGTAATGTGGACAATCATCTTCTAGCACAGGAGCTGTTTCCTGCAACCAGTGATCAATATTCAATTCACGGGCAGAGTTGCACTGCAAAAATTCCCATTACTCCGACCTGACCAATGTAATATAGCAGTTGTTTACACTGACAATGTTCGGGAACAATTAGCGTACAGAGACTGAGGCAGTAACAGCATAAGCATGAATAGGTCTCAACCTCACTGAATTTGTTACAGCGTGCAAAATTTTGTATTGCGTTTTGTATGATGTTACTTGTGTAGTTCTCTTCAATTATTGTACGCGAAAAGCGAAATTGTAAAATGCAAATGTGTACAGGCGTAACTAGAAAACGGGGTAAATGTGACAAATAATGTAAAGTTTTATCTGTATTCAAACAAACGATGAGTTTATCACGTTTCAGAAGACTAAAGTCAACTGTTTTATTATTTTTTAGTTAATATAAAGTTCAAATTTTGAACTATTTATTCCTAAGTGAGACTATAAGAAAGTAATATGTTACATATTTTTCCTTTTGTTCACCTAGTCCGAAAATGCTTGCTAAGGGAGCTAGAGTTCCTTGAAGATGGCGCCTTGTATTTATTTTTTTTAAAATTCCTCCAGAACGCTTCTATTTAGAAAAACAAAAACTGGTATGCTTATTTATCCTCCAGAGATGAATCGATTCCATCAATTGCGAATTTCTAGTACCGGTCATAGGCGTCCGTTTTGGGTAGGTCAACGGTTATTTTAAGGCATAACTTTCTTGTCTTTAACTTTTAAGCATTTTTGACACTAGATTATTAAATTTTCAGGTATTCCAGTACTAAAAGGTACTCTTACTTTAAGTCGGTAGGTTACACCGTTTTCTAGAAAAATCAATTTGTAAATTTTTCGTTTTTTCTTCATTAAAGTTCAATTTTTTATTTTTTGCAATAGTTAGCTCTGAACTGCCAACAGAAGTAAACCCTACGTTTTTTATTGTCAAATTGTTGTCAGTTCGCGAAGTTTATCTTTTCATTTTTTACTTTGTGTTATTCAAACACAACGATTTCAATTTAAAAAAAATGGTTTTTACAAATGAGGAATACGCCGATATGCATTTAGTTTATGGCGAAATGAGGTGTAACGCTCGAGCGGCGCAACGTAGATACGCTGAAAAATTTCCCAATCGTCAGCATCCCACTCACTCAACATTTACAGCTCTTCCTCAACGAATAAGAGAAACAGGTTCAGTGGTCCCAAAAAATAACGAAACAGGGAGACATAATGATGTAACAGCAGAACATAAAGATGTTATTTTAATGGAAGTTGAGGAAAATCCAGGAATTAGCGTTCGAAGACTATCTGCCATGTACCCCACAATTTCAAAATCTTCCGTAGGAAATATCTTACACAAAGAAAATTTATATCCTTTTCATTTTACAAAGGTGCAAGCACTACTAGAAGGAGATTTTCCTGCTCGCGTAGAATTCGCTAGATGGTTACAAAATCAGAAAAATCAAGATAAAGATTTCTTCAGGAACATTTTGTTTGGTGACGAAGCTACATTCTCAAAAAATGGAATTTTTAATGTACATAGTGCACATTATTATTCGTACGTTGGTGACAATCCCCACGTTGTTCAAGAATTTAAGCATCAGCATAGGTTTAGCATAAACGTCTGGATAGGAGTAGTTGACGATTATCTACTTGGACCTGTGGAATTACCTGCTCGTTTAAATGGTGCTGATTACTTACATTTCCTGCAAAATATTTTACCTGATTTGTTAGATGAGGTGCGTTTAAATATTCGGCAAAACTTATGGTTTCTACAGGACGGCTGTCCGGCCCACTTTAGCAGGAATGTACGAGACTTTCTAGATAATAACTACGAAGACCATTGGATTGGAAGAGGCGGTCCAGTTGCTTGGCCAGCAAGGTCGCCGGATTTGAATCCTTGCGATTATTGTGTTTGGGGATACATAAAAGCATTTGCTTATTCCGTTCCGATACAAAATCGCGCACAGCTCTGCCTAAGGATACAAGATGCTTGCAACGAATTTAGAAATAACTTTGGAATTTTTGCAAGAATTCGGCGTTCTCTAAGCAAAAGGGTAAACTTATGCATAGAGACTAATGGTCATCACATCGAGCAACTTTTGTAACAATCTACCTTTGATACTTGTTCTTTTTTTGTTAGTTTCGTTCCATTGTAATAAATAATTTGTTTTTAATTTATTAAATTAATTTTCATCCATGCCTTGATAGTCCAAGCCAACTTCGTCGCTAAAAATAAGTAGGTACATAATAAATTGAACTTTAATGAAGAAAAAACGAAAAATTTACAAATCGATTTTTCTAGAAAACGGTGTATCCTACCGACTTAAAGTAAGAGTATATTTTAGTACTGGAATACCTGAAAATTTAATAATCTAGTGTCACAAATGCTCAAAAGTTAAAGACAAAAAAGTTATGCCTTAAAATAGCCGTTGACCTACCCAAAACGGACGCCTATGACCGGTACTAGAAATTCGCAATTGATGGAATCGATTCATCTCTGGAGGATAAATAAGCATACCAGTTTTTGTTTTTCTAAATAGAAGTGTTCTGGAGGAATTTAAAAAAAAATAAATACAAGGCGCCATCTTCAAAGAACTCTAGCTCCCTTAGGAAGCATTTTCGGACTAGGTGAATTTGGGTTTAATTGTCTTAAAATTATCAGAGGAATCTCCGGTCTTCGTTTGTCAGGAGAGTTTCTGGACACCCTGTATAAAGTTATACCGCTCAGTATTTAAATTTTACATTTAAGATTTAGTACGTTATATTCCTTGATATCGGCTACGCCCTCTGTATGGTTTTTGTGGAACTTCGAAAAGGCCGCTTTTCGCGCGTGTGTCTTACGGACACATCTGTTTGTACGTAACTCACGTACGTGTTTGTACGTAGCTCACGTACGTGTTTGTACGTAAGGTTAATATGTCTTGGTGTATTCCGATAATCGAAATATGATTCACGCCTACTCTAAGTATTTTGGAAATTAACGCAGTTTACATATTCTACTAGGGCGCAGTGAGAAAATTTAAGAAGATAGCTCAATACCGTATCGAGCCTTTTGTTTTGAGACAAATAGACGTATGTTGGCTTAGAGCTTTTCTCTTGTCTGTCAATTCGCTGGGAATTTATAATATTTCGCATTCGAGGAGAAAAACCAGATAATCAAGCATTCAACGCGCTAGAAAGTCAAGGCCACCTCGATCTTGCCTGAACACCTGCGTCAAGATCCGTACGTCATTTTTTGTGAACCATGCCATCTGTGTCGTCTTACAGCCGTTGAGGTATATAGTACAAGCCCTTTTTGTTAATGCAATAAACTTGAAAATTCTCACCAATATTTTATTTGCTATAATTACGATTTCGACATAAGGTGTAAGAGCATTTATTTCATTATTGTATTTTTATCCAATTAAAATTAATTAACGCTCATATATTTGATATTTAAACATATATAAAATTAATTCACGTTCATAACTTTCATTATAAAGATTCTAATCCTAAAATAATTTTGTATTAAATTAATGATAAAATTTAGTTGATTTCACATAATAATGATTTCTACTTTTTAATTGATGGTTACTTAGTTGATTTCACATTTAAGTAGTTCATTTTTTATTTTGCAACAACTTTGTGAAATACTAGAGTTATAGCGTATGATCAGATCTGGGTAAATTGTAATTTTTATTAAATCTTATTTTATTAGGAACCGGACACGAGAAGCCAGTGAATCATCGCCCACAGGCGTACTATTGAAAATTTGCATTTTTAAAGAGTTTTTAATTTTATTTAGATACTTGGAAAACAAACCGGCGGTAATCTATAACATACGAAATACATTTTTATATATTCATTTTGTAGTTGAAGTTGAGTAAAGGAGTATTAATCTTTACTAGCAATACCTTCTCAAGGTTCTCTTCTGTAAAATTTGTTCTCTTTGAATGAAATACATTCTCGTAGATAGAAAACGTCCTTTCTACATTGGGTACATACCGGAAATATTCTTTTATTTCAGCCTATTAAGCAGTTAGATTCTGAGGCATTGTCCCCTTGCACAATTGCCGCAATGATATTAAATCTAGATATGATATCTATTAAAAACGGCATCTAACTTTTGCCGAAGGCCACATCCGAAGTAACTTGGAATTTTCATATTATTAATTGCCACATATAATGTGGTTAATCCATCATTTAATTTGAGATTTTGATTTTCAAAATAAATAATTAGTTTTGCCAAATTTCCAAAGTGCTTCTGAAGAAAGTATAACTGATTTTTAAAATTTGGAATTTGTATTAGTTCCTTGCTCTCAGAAATACTTCGAGCATCGTCTTTTAAACATGTAACGAAATTTTGTAAACTATTGAAATTCTCTGCATAAAAACTGGTAGCTTCCAACCATGTTCCCCATCTAGTTATTACTTGAGATGGAGGTAGTGACAAAGATGGAAGATGGGGTTTTTCAAATAAAGAACTACTCATAATGGTGCTTTTGGTGCATCTTCTTTAGCTACTGTTTCCGCATCAACTGTATTTATTACTTTTGTTGCTATTAAATACGCGCGATAATATTTGTGTAAGGTGGATTAATCAGGAATATTTCGACCAGTATATTTTTGGAGAAATATTTTGAAGGTGGGATTGTTAAGTTTGTTTAATGGAATATTTGCTGCCATTAAAGTTTCACAGAGTTAGTACTTCGTTAAAATTGTCGACTTCCAACGGGCCTAATTTCTGTTTATGTGTCTACAATGCTAAGTGACGTTTTACGTGCGATTTCTTGGAATATTTTAACGATATTTTACAGATTTTGCAATAAATATCGGAATCACTGGGAATGGAAATACAACCAGTTTGACGCTTAATCCAACTCGCATTGTTTCAAGATGTCATTCTCGACGTTGTTCCATATCATATCTGAAAAAGTAACTTAAACAATGTTCTAGATCTAAATAAATGAAAATTAAAAATGTATTCGTAAGAAGTATGTAATTAACAGTTAAAACAATAAAAAAAGAAACTAAATCACCGTACTTAATCTTTACATAATATAAACTAATAAATAAAATACTTTATAAAAACTCCTCACGCTCCTATCTGCGCCCACAAAGGACAGAATTTAACTCTAAAATTGAAGTAATTGCATCACAATTTAACGACAAAAGCAAATGTGCGGTTAACCGAATGAATAGTGCTATTCAATAATTGCGTGTTGTACTTTGGTGATGTTATCGATTATTTATATGGTCCATCGTAATTTCGGCCGCTCATGTCCAGTCCCTACTTATTGCTATAATTGTAAAATACTATGTGTGCAATACCAAATGTAAGGTTCAACAGCAGATCTGCGGTCAAACTACGAATTTTGATCATAGATTAAGGCAAATTGAAATTGATTAAAAAACTAATTGTCATAATTGTGGTAACTTTTGCGGATTAATTTCATTTATCCGATTTTGGGGTTTTGAGTTGATTCAGTATAAACTCACATAAATTCTTGTAATATGTTCAATAATTTAATGGCCTAATATACCGGGTGTTCATATCCTAATCTCAATTTGTTTTTCTTAACTTAAATATCATTTTACTAATTACAGTGTGTGAGCCATTTGTTATCTACTTGTAAATTACTTATTTTTTTAAATTTACTATATACGAATTAACTATTTCCGATTTATTTTTTTATGTATTTATGTACTCTTTTCTTAGTTTTCAGTCTCGAGCCTCCGTACGTAAAACTAAGTGGAGTTACCTATCATCTGTTTTATCCAACCCACACCCGTCTCCGCTGGCTAAGGGCTTACGCGATAAATAGAGGTCTCCCTTAAATTGTGCGTTACGACTACCGATTTCGATAACTTACCGAGCATATTCATTACGCCAGAACTGCGCCTACGCACTGTAGGTAGCAAATATTAAATACTATACTTTTTATATAATTCAATATTGATTAATACACGATTTTTCATCCGCCGCTAAGATAGCATATTTTGGCTACTAAAATCAATAATGTATTATAGACATACATAGAAGTAAATTGTCTCTTTATGCGGATAATCTCGAAAGTTTGCTTTAACCCTTTGAGGCCGACATTTTTAAAAATGCCAATAAAGTCTTGTTTTTTGTAAAATATAGTTTCTAGACTTTATTTATGGGGGAAAATGCAACAAGACTAATTATCAAAATTTTGATTTTTTTTATAGCCGTGGTCTCGGGGTGTAACCACAAGAAAAATGAGGCACAAAATCTCAATAAAACTAATTTATTTTGAAAATTACTTTGTATGAAATTGTGTAAAACAATTTTTGGTTTCACTTAGACATAAGCCTAATTGGCAGACAAAACAGCTCCAAACGGTTCGGTGGGGTTTCGCACGTGTACTACATAGTGCACATCTTCTTGATTTTCCATGAACTGGAAGATGTGCACATTTGTCATACCTAATTTCGTATGGTACTATAATTTTAAAATTGTTTGGAGGTTGTGCGGCGCTTCGTCTACCTTTCTTTTGTTCCCTTTGATCGGCACCAATTAGGCCTATTATAACCGACCACCTAAACAGTTTCAAAGTTTCAACTTTCTCACTGCATCGATTTTTATAAATTGTAAATGCATTTACTAACGCCAGATCAATAAAATAAAACATTATGCGATGCCACCATTTCTAGGACTTTCTATCAATGTCATAGCAACTTTTGAGCATATCCATTTTGTCCACATATCCCATACAGCTATTGTAGTCCTTCACTAATATGGGACAAGCTATTTCTTCTCGTGAACCATCTTTATTTTTTCTTGATATTGTTTCAACAACAGACGGATCATGAAAATTACTCAAGAAGAACACTGATTTTCGATCCTTCCATTTCAAGAATGTTAATCCGCAAGTTGAAACTCTCCAGTCAGAATCTCCCCTTTGCATGGCTTTGTCTTCTTTTAAGACTTTTGGCATGTCTTTTCTACCTTTTCTAAATGTTCCACAGGCGTAAATCATATCATCGTGCAAGTCTTTTTATAGTTCGACTGAGTTGAAAAAGTTATCAAAATATAAATGATGTCCTTTTCCAACTAAACTTCGAATTAGATCTTTTACCACTCGAGCACCTAAATTTTTCTCAACTTCATTGCTGGATTTGCCCACATAAATCTGGAATTGGTGCACATAGCCGCTTTCATCTGCTCTAATCCACACTTTATATCCGCGTTTTATCGGTTTCAACGGCATATATTGGCGAAAACTACTTCTACCTTTAAATTTGATCATAGACTCGTCAATGGCTTGATTTTTTGAGGGTGTATATGAAAGAAGAAATGTATCTGAAAGCTTGTTTAGCAGTGGCCGAACTTTGTAAAGTTTATCGTATCCTACAGTTTGTCGCTGTGGTTGTAGTGCATTATCGTTCAAATGAATGTTCGCCAGTAACCAGTCAAATCTATCTCTTGACATTATCGAAGATACAAAATTATCTCGTAGTTCCAACCTTGACGACCAATAGTCTCGATAGCTTGGCAGGCGTTTGATACCCATAAAAAGGTTTATAGCAATAAACTTTTTTATTTCGTCAGAATTTGTTCTCTGGAAATTATGATTACCACCGTTCTTCTGTAAAACATAAAGATTTGTCTGGAATGCAATGTGTTCTATCAAAGTGTTTGGAAATAAATGTAAAAAAATATCTGTTGGTGTTTCCACTTCTTCAGGTACACTACACCCACTGTCACTAGTGAAAGTACGTCTGGGAATATTCTGTGTATGATGTGGGTCATGAGTCCATATAGTATTTTTCCTTTGGTTTTCTCGTATCAGATCAGCTTGAATGTTGATCAATGGAATTTCGTCTTCGCTATCCCACCCATCATCTTCTGCAAAACGATAATTTTCACCAGCAATTATGATATCCATTGCATTGATATCAAATGGCTGATCCACGACACCTTCATCTTCATTCTCGCTTTCATCATTGATGTCCGACTCATCTCCAGAAGGGATATCTTCTACCAATGTATACAATTCGTCCTGGCCAAGCGCTTCTAATTCTTGAATAGAGTATATAGAGTTTTTAGCTGAAAAAAATATTATTATAAAAAATATGAATATCTTCCTTGTGGTTTTGTGCCGCGACCACCACATTTGTGTATAAAACATAACCTCATCTACTAAGGTAAACAAATATTCTCACTTGCTATAAGTGCAAGGCATACATTTTTATTAATATTTAACATTTACTTACCAGCTATCTTCATAAATAAGCCCATAATCTATTTTATAAACAATTACTGTCACATGTGCATGCTCCACGAGGTAAAAAATAAGATATAACCGTTGCAATGATGCACTGATTCAAACGCGAAGGCAGGAGTCGATGGCTGGGAGTATGTTTTAGACTCTACCTACTGTGGCTAGTGTATAACACCACAAGGAAGATAGGAAAAAAAACTTAAAAATGTGGTTGTGCTCTGCAACCACTAGAAAGCAAAGGGTTAAACTGATTTTATGGAAATTTAAGTTCAAAACAAAATAATACTTCTGCATGACTAGTAATAGAATATGTTAAACGTAGGTACATGCCCAGTTCATGTAAATTTATAAATATTTGTTATTTATTTAAAGAAATACTGATTTGTCTTTCAAAACAGCGTAATTTAATTGTATACTAACTAAATCAATTCCTAATATATGTACTAATCGTTTCCTTTTATCTCTACGGTATAGACATATTGTAGACATCTATTTATGTGGTACAAAGCGAACACCGCTTTTTTACAGAACAAGATTCATTCGTTGAGAATTATAATTATAGACACAAATCGGAAATAAGAATATTCATCTTAACAGTTTGTATGGCATTCGAAAGAAATATTGTTAATCCCGCAGTAAACTAATGAAATTTAGATAAGATTCTATTTTTGGTAAAATAATATAATCCTGCTCTTTTTTTACCTTTATATTAAAATTCTCTGTATATACTTGTATAATAAAGATTTTTATCAGAAAATGTAACAGTAGGCATTCCATTGATAAAATTATATAGGATGCTTATTTTCCTATGGTGGAGAAGAGAGGGGGAATGTAAAAGACTTTTATCATTAATTTGGAATTTCTTCCTAAATTCTGTCTCAAATACTTTTTGTTAAAATTAGTAGCATGTCATGTAACAATAATTTATACATCTAAAATCTTAAAATAAAACACGAAAAGATATTGCAAATGATAAAATTAATTAACCAAAAAAGACTATCTAGAATATCGTTGCGCGCCTTAATTAATGTTATACCATCTCTTGTAGTAATACAACAATTCTTTATTGAGAAGTGATTGAGATGTTTGAAAGAATTTGGATTTTCAGCGTCTCCGCAAAGAAATTTAAAGGAATGAGGTATTGTAAGGTGGTCGTACATGTTACAGCAATTAATATGCTCTCACTAAATCCGATCAAATAATATCAGCTGGCCTTCGGAGTGGTGATTGCTTCTTAAAAAGCGTAGAAAAGAAGCGTAGAAGCGTTAAGAAGCGTAGAAAAGAATACAACAATTGTTGGTTCCATATAATCTGCATTAGAATTATGGAGCAATTGTACAGTGGTTCCCACACCTGTGGGGAATGTTCTAGAATCTGATATAATTTAATTTGTGGTACCTAAAATGAACCTAGGGACAATAAATTAACTGAAGGAAAATAATCACAACAGATCTTGAAGTTACTGTGCACACAATGCATGTGTAACAATAAACGTTCAGAACATACAGAAAAAAATAATACTTATTCCAGCAACTTTTAGGAGGCGTTTTCTTAAACTTTTCTATAATACCTTTCTTCATCAGGAATACCACCTGGTTAACTCAATATTTGTTTGAGTAGATTTCGTTTTATGACAAATATGTTTCATACAGCATTTCATTTATATGCGGTACACTAGATAATAAGACAATAAGGGGATAAGAAGTTATATTCAAGTTATTAAACTTTCCTTACCTGTTGCCCAGCTAGTATATACGTTTAATTTATCGAATTAGAAGTGCAGATGAAAATCGTACATTACTATATTCACATTTACAATAAGATTATTTGAAATTGACCATTTTACAAGAGAATAGCAAGTCGTTATTAAATAAGAGTAAAAGTCAATGGAGTACAGCCATTAAAAAATGACCAATCAGTTTGCGATAATATATTAATTCACTTTTGTAATTCATTTTAGTGGAGTTATATCGTATATTCTGTTTCCGTAAAAATTCAGTGGTTTCGTAGAAGCAAATACAATGTAGATTGACAGAGAAGGAGGATCAGGGTTCTCCGCCACAAAAAAATGTTGTCATTTAGGGTTTCAGAAAAATTACTTAAATTTGCTTAAGTTAAATCAAGAAGCCCATTATTAACATTTAACAGGAGATGCAGTATTTTAAAAATATTAAATTCTGTCATGTTCAAATCTCCAATTAACGAAATCGATTTAATGAATAAATTTCAAACTCTTAAAAAAACCTTCAAGTGCTTTCTGAGATAAATCCGGTGAAACTTATATTATAGGAATAAAAATATTGTAGAACTAAAGATACTTCTACAGAAAATCAATCAGTGGTGCAGAAATGTGATGAGTGGAGTATCCAGTAGGTAATAAGCCTTAATACCACACCTGATTGCATATTGCACTAAGTGAGATGCTTAAATTTAAGTATGTGTACTTATTGTGTAATTGTTTATTGGACTAGCTTTTTATTTTTATTGTGTGGCTCTACACGAGTAAATGCAAATTAATGTACAGATATTGCTGTCCTACTTAGTGGAAAATATGCTATTTAAAAGATATAACTAAATAAATAAAAACCAGGAAAATAGAACCTTTATTTTTGAATATTTGGTTGATAAATAGATAAATACGGATTAAAAATGCTCTTGAACGAATACAGGTGTTGGAATTCAGGTTGAATTTGTTTTCCATAGGATATGGAGTTGCTGGATGGATATTTTCGGTTTTTGGATGTAAATATAACTGCTTGGGCATTAGTTTTGGAGTTAGGTTATATAATTAATATTATAATAAATACGGTTTTTCTGTAACTTTTTTTATTAAATTTAATGGAGTAGTCTAAAAATGCTTAAATAGATACATTAAATACGGTTTATCTGTAACTTTTTAGTAAATTTAATGGAGTAACCTAAAAATGTTTTAGTAAAATTTTGTAACGACGCTTGTTCTTCTTTCCATGGCTTCATTTTCATAATTAATTTTGGGAATTCTTAATTGATTATATTATAATAAATATAATTATTTTACAGAATGTCAATTTATAAACAGAATCAGAATTTATCAAAGAATTATTAATTCTAATTATCGAATAATTTGACATAATTTTTAAATGTTAGTTAAGTGACATAACCCATATATCAAATTTTAGCCGTGTCAACTTTGCAAGTAAAATTTTTGCATGACTTTTCAACAATGTATTTAATAATTTTTAAATTAATTTATTAAAAAATAGATAGATATTAATTAATTTTCTTAATACAAATGGTTAAATTATAAGTACTATTACAAGCACCATCAGGCTCAAATAGGTAATTAATTCATTGCTATAACTATATAACTGGATCTCTGAATAATATTTTGGATAGGTAATACCGTTTAAAACTTTATTTTAGAACTTATAATCTCAATTATCGCAGCGTCGGTATAATAAATTAATGTATTTGACAATTATTCTAATATTGTATATCTAATAAATAAAGCATACTTTGAATTTTTTAGGCGTACAGGCATATAAAAATTTTAAAGATGTAATTGGTATATATCTGCTTTATTTTAAGTTCGGAAACTATCTGCTGTGTATGTATTTGGGATACAACTTTCAACTATTTTCAAAATATCCAATACAGATATTTGCTTAACAAGATTACAATTACGTTTCACTTTATATACAGGCTGATTCATTTTCGGCCCTCACCATGTGGATCTCGCTTATTATTGGAGATAGTGTATAGGTTTAAATTTGGCAAAGTTGTTAAATTTTGTGTTTGTTATAAATCCGTAAAGAAAATAGGCCTGTGACAAATGACCTTCGTTATTTAAAAAAAAAACGCGAAAACCCCATTTTCTTCTTTTACCTGTAGCACCGACATTCGGCCTTGTAGAGAAAATATAAAAACACATCCTTGTGGCCATTTCTAAACCTCTATCCAGTGGCGTACTCTATAAATTTTTTTACTGCGTTTCGTTCCTTTCTGGCCATCATCAACTATCTAATTTCTTATAGGCGCCATATTGGATTTAGACATCTTCAGAAAGAGTTTTTTTTTCTGATTTCAACCATGTACCACATGCTGACTAAAGTTTTTGACATTAGGTTTTATTTGAAAGAATAAATTATAAGATTAAATAAGGTAGCCATGGAATTTCAATCTATCAAACATTTCATTTATTGTTCATTAATAATACAAAAATGTCATACACTAACGAAGAGAAACGAGATATGATAAGTATTTTTTATTCTTCGAACCGAAATTCAACAGTAGCGAGTACAAGATATCTACAATTATATCCAGAACGACAACAGCCTCATCGTACCATTTTTCTAGATATCAACAGAAATTTGATCGAGAATGGATCGTTTACTAAGCCGTCAAGACAACAGGAATTTAAATGAAAATCGACAAGATATTTTACAAATCGTAAATTAAAAGCGTGTTTTCAAATTTCATGTTAATCTTGTATTTTTATAGATAAATAATAATCCATCTATTTCTACACGCGAAGTAGCGTCAGAATTAAATTTGTGCCAGTCCAGAGTTTGGAGAACTTTACATAAAAGTAAGTTTAAACCATACAGGATCCATGTTAGTCACTCTTTACTGCCTGGAGATAATTTGAGAAGGCTAGAATATTGTAATTGGTTAATGGGAAGGATAGAAAATGACGAAAATTTTTAAGCAAAATCATGAATCATAAATCATCAGATGAAACAAAATTTACAAATTCTGGAATGTTCAACAGAAATACGGAGCACTATTGGGCAGTACAAAATCCCCGACAAAACAGGGCTAGAAGACCACGACATCGTTTTGGAATAAACGTTTGGATGAGTATTTTGGCAAATCGTCTCTTTGGACCAGTTATGTATGAAGAACATTTAAATGGAGAAAGATATTTAAGCATTTTACGTACATACGTATCTGACTATCTTGACGACAATATCCCATTAAATCAATTACAATATTTATGGTGGCAACAAGATGGCGCACCTGCACACAATGCAGCTGTTGTTAGAAATTTCTTAAATCAAGAGTTTGCAAACCGTTGGATTGGAAATAGGGGAGTTGTTGAATGGCCTGCGAGATCACCTGATTTAAGTCCGCTAGATTTTTTTTATGGGGATATGTTAAAAATAATATTTATAAAGTAGATTCGCCACAAAACATTGAAGAATTACGAGACAGACTTCAGAATGCCTTCGATGCAGTTCCTAGAAGAACTATACAAAGGGCAGTACAAAATGCCAGAAGGCGTGCCCAATTGTGCATTACCGAAGATGGCCAGATAATTGAACATTTACTGTAATTGTTTATTGTTTACTTTTCTATGTATTCTTATTAATGTTTTTGTTATCTTGTACTCGCTACTGTTGAATTTCGTTTCGAAGAATAAAAAATACTTATCATATCTCGTTTCTCTTCGTTAGTGTATGACATTTTTGTATTATTAATGAACAATAAATGAAATGTTTGATAGATTGAAATTCCAAAGGTTACCTTATTTAATCTTATAAATTATTCTTTCAAATAAAACCTTATGTCAAAAAGTATAGTCAGCATGTAGTACATGGTTGAAATCAGAAAAAAGAACTCTTTCTGAAGATGTCTAAATCTAATATGGTGCCTATAAGAAATTAGATAGTTGATGATAGCCAGCAAGAAACGAAACGTCGTATAAAAATTTAGAGTACACCACTGGTTAGAGGTTTAGAAATGGCCACAAGGATGTGTTTTTATTTTTTCTCTACAAGGCCAAATGTCGGTGCTACAGGTAAAAGAAGAAAATGGGGTTTTCGCGTTTTTTTTTTAAATAACGAAGGTCATTTGTCACAGGTCTATTTTCTTTACGAATTTATAACAAACACAAAATTTAACAACTTTGCCAAATTTAAACCTATACTCTATCTTCAATAGTAAGAGAGATCCCCATGGTGAGGGCCGAAAATGAATCAACCTGTATATATACAGGGTGTTACAAAAATGTAGGGCTGGCTATACATAAACGGTTTCTACAACTAAAAATAAGCAAAAAAGTTTAAATAAATTTATGTCCTAAAATGGTTCGTTACTGAGTTACGACCACTTGAGGTTTTTTCTTTTTATTTTAGAAAAGGTTACAGGAAACGGGAGTTTCTTATGTTTCTTATAGTAAATGTTCAAAATGACCTCCACGGGAAGCAACACAAGCTTCAGCTCGTCGTATCATGGACTGCCTCACGCGCTGAAAAATTCCTGGTGTATTTCGAATTTGGTGGCATACATCTTCCAACTACGTTGAAGATCTTCAATATTTTGAATTGGAGTAGAATATACCATAGACTTTAAATGTCCCCATACGTAAAAATCTATTGGATTTAAATCTGGAGACCGTGCAGGCCATGCTACAGGTCCACCGCGACCAATCCATCTTCCAGGATATACGGCATTTAAAAATTCGCGTGCTGTGTGACTGAAGTGAGCCGGTGCACCGTCGTGCATGAACCACATGCGTCCTCTAACATTTAGTGGAACATCGTCCAGCAAACCTGGTAAGTCGTTTTCTAAAAAATAACGATAATTCTGCCCAGTAAGTCGTGGTGGAAGTACAAAAGGACCAATCACAAATTCGTTAATAATTCCGGCCCACACACTAAATGAAAACTGCGCTTGATGTCTGGGCTGAATAATAGCATGAGGGTTTTCTAGTTGCCACTGGTGTAAATTATGGAAATTGACGATACCATCTCTTGTAAAGCCAGCTTCATCACTAAAGAGCACACACGGCAGAAAGAGATGATCGGCGGCGTATGTCCGTAACAACCATACAGAGTAAGCTTCTCGTGATGGGAAATCATTCTCACTAAATCCCTGTACTCTTTGCAGGTGGTAAGGAAAAAGCTGATTAGTTCTTAAAATACGCCATACACTCACATGATCGACATCTTCCGCCAATGACATTCTTCGAGTACTAGCACCTGCATTTTCTTCAACACGATTCAACTCCTGTTCTCCTGCTTTCAGATAAAAATAATTATTTATTATTTATTTAAATCGTTAATTTATCTTGCCAAAAAACACTCGAGCTTTTCTTTCACCGATAAATTTTCTTTTTAACTCAAAATTTTTCCTATCAGTAATTTTTCTCGAAAAACTTGTGTTGCTTCCCGTGGAGGTCATTTTGAACATTTACTATAAGAAACATAAGAAACTCCCGTTTTCTGTAAACATTTCTAAAATAAAAATAAAAGAACTTCAATTGGCCGTAACTCAGTAACGAACCATTTTAGGACATTAAACTTTTTTGCTTTTTTTTAGTTGTAGAAACCGTCTATGTATAGCCAGCCCTAAATTTTTGTAACACCCTGTATACAATGTGTCCGGGAAAATTGGGAAATCTCTCGGATTCAGATAGAACATTAAAAAATAAGATGTCAAGTTCCCATAATTTTTTTCCTAGCGGCCCTCCCTACGGAGATACGGCCTACTAAAGGACGCCAATGGAAATCAATTTTTCTTGAATAACTTTTAAACTACTTGTTATAATTTATTGAAAATTTAATATGATAAACAGTAGTAAGGACCTCTTAAAATACTGCCCTTAAATTTAAATTAGCTTGTTTAGTTTACCAGGGGCGGACTAGGTTGTACATTATAATGCTTACATTTTTAACACCCTGTATGATAAGGAGTTAAAAAAAACAAATTTGGATACCTTGAACATTAAGCTAAAGAAAAGGCACTCTTGTTCATTGTCGATAAAATGAACCGTTTTCGAGGAAAAAAAACAAAATAATTAATGTTTTATTTCTATTAAAAAGAACCATGTTTTTTTATTTTTTTTTGTCTGCAACAAAGTGTGATACAAAAGTCTGAAATAAAACTGTTTTCAGTACTAAAAAACGCATTGTTTTTACAAACGTTACTATGGTACCCACGAATTAATAAATATCTTGTATTGACGTGTAAATTTTAAATCTTGTAATCTTTCATATTGTTAACACGTTGATCCTTTACTTCGATATTAATTTATTGAATTTTGAATATTTTGGTAAATTTAATTTTATAATGGGATACACATTTAGCGGGTATGTAGATATGCATCTTATGTACGGTCTTGCATCTTGCAATGCTTTGGAAGCAAGAAGGTTGTATGAAGAAAGATATCCTAATTGCAATATTGCAAATCAGAAAACATTTCAGCGACTTGACCAACGTCTAAGAGAGACTGGTGGGCGATTCCAGTTAATAAGGTAACATTATTGACTTTCTTTAATGTTTTAGAAAGTTTTGCGAAAAAAGTACTGATGCTGGTGTGGGAAGAACAGTACGTACGGTGCAATTGGAGGAAAATATTTTGGATACTGTAGGTGATACTCCTTCAATAAGCACTCGAAGATTAGCTGCGCAGCTTAATACGTCAAAAACGACAGTTCATGAAGTACTTAAAGAACAGTTGTTTTACCCTTATAATCTGCAAAAAGTGCATCTACTACTTCCTGAAGATTTTCCTCGCAGAATCCAGTTCGCAAACTGGCTGTTAGATCAGCAACGAACAAACCCAAACTTCATTAGCACTATTCTTTTTACCGATGAAGCAGGGCTTACCAAAAATGGTATTGTAAATTTACATAACTCGCATGTATGGGCTGATGAAAACCCTCATGCCACCGTCGTTCATCATTATCAACATCAATTCCAATCAATTAATGTTTGGGCAGGAATAATTGACAATTTTTTGATTGGACCATGCGTATTGCCGCCACGATTGAATGGTGAACTTTATTTACAGTTCCTTCAGAACGCTTTTCTGGATTCAATAGAGCATTTGCCACTTGCAACCCGCCAAAGCATGTATTTTATGCATGATGGGGCCCCACCTCATTTTAGCGTTGCTGTACGCGACCACCTGAATAACGTCTATCCAAAGCGTTGGATAGGCAGAGGAGGTCCCATTGCCTGGCCTCCACGGTCTCCCAACCTAACGCCAATGGATTTTCACCTGTGGGGTCATCTCAAAACCTTGGTGTATTCCTCTCCGGTTGATATTAGGGAGGAACTTTTACAGAGAATCACATTTCATTGTGACGTGATAAGAAACAATGCTGGGTTGTTGTGGCGAGTACAGCAGTCCTCTATTCGTCGTGCCCGCGAGTGTATCAGAGTTCACGGAGCCCATGTTGAACCCACTTATGAAGTTTTTAATTGATTATTTCTAATTAGCGTATTTAGGTTCAATCGTTGCAAGCTTTAGTGAGTACATTTCTAAACATAATTTTTGTTGAGATGCCTTTCTGGGACGAAACTGCATTTCCAAGAATCTTTGTAATTTCGTCGTATTAAATAACCTAAACTAAAACTTTTTTGTTCCTGGAATGACTTTTGTATCACACTTTGTTGCAGACAAAAAAAAATAAAAAACATGGTTCTTTTTAATAGGAATAAAACATTAATTCTTTTATTTTTTTTTTTCTCGAAAACGGTTCATTTTATCGACAATGAACAAGAGCACCTTTTCTTTAGCTTAATGTTCAAGGTATCAAAATTTGTTTTTTTTAACTCCTTATCATACAGGGTGTTAAAAATGTAAGATTTAAAATGTACAACCTAGTCCGCCCCTGGTAAACTAAACAAGCCAATTTAAATTTTAGGGCAGTATTTTAAGAGGTCCTTACTACTGTTTATCATATTAAATTTTCATTAAATTATAACAAGTAGTTTAAAAGTTATTCAAGAAAAATTGATTTCCAGTGGCGTCTTTAGGAGGCCGTATCTCCGTAGGGAGGGCCGCTAAGAAAAAAATTATGGGAACTTGACATCTTATTTTTTAATGTTCTATCTGAATCCGAGAGATTTCCCACATTTTCCCGGACACATTGTATAATTGTATATATATATATATATATACTGTGTGCCCAACGTCGTGCGATCGATGGATATATAAGTAATGACTGGCCAACTGCAAGTATATTCCGCCTTGCTTGAACACAATGACCGACTGATAGGAATATTCAATGTGTTAGAGAGAGATTATTTGATTCGTACTTAGATCGTATGTAGAATGTGTTGGATAAAGAAAGGGAACGCCCGTACAGTCAGACAGTAGAACCCGATTGAATATACTCTCTCAACCCTAACCACATAAACTCGCTATTCGTCTTCGTCTTACTACATTGTGGTAGATCAATCACTCCCCGGCATTCGTACGGTATATTGAAATAGTACGGTGAATACAACGTCTGTTAGAACCAACTAAGAATAATGTGAGCGTTAAAACTATAAAATTAAGAATATAAGTTAAACATAGAAGAATTTGAATTTAAAAATTGGGCGCCAAGTTTTAACGTTCTTAGTTGATCCAACGCTATCTGTTAAATAACCCACTAGTTGCGGTAGAGCTTGAGTACTATATATTTTTATTTATATCTCTAGGATCAAAGTCGGTTGTTTGTATATCCCGTAGGTACAATGTAAATGGTATATTAATTAAGCACAAGCTCAACATTCAAACAATTCAAATAAAAAATCGAATTTAAATCAAAATAATAAAAATTTATTAGGATAAAAATAGATAACTGTAACAATTATTACGTGCGAATAAGGAAACTGTACATAAACTAGTATTATCTGAACTATACGGTAAAAAACGGAATTATGCAATTGTGCACATGTGTTACTAACTATCGTTAAGGTTATGAATAATACAACAGTGCAAATAAATATTAAAAGTTACTTAAAATTAGACACACAAAAGGTAAGTTATATATAAGTTTTTTTAAAAGATTATGAATGAATGAAAGATTATATATATTTAAATTGATGTTTAGAAATGTAGAAATTAATGTTTTATATTTTGATGCAAACAATGTTTGATATTGTGTTAGGATATAAATTTAATATTAACTTTTAATGATGTTTTAGGTTTTATGGGATATAACTGGGAAGGAACCTGTTTTTTTTCCTGTGTCTAGGCTCTGGTAAATGTTCTGGGCTCGCAATTGTAGGAATATTTCAGAGTTCGGCTGCTCCTATTGAAGTCCCTGCGTCGGTAGCGGTCAAATGCTGGAGTTATCGGTACGATGTAGTTCCAATTCCGAAAAGATGCTTCGTTCGATATTTATTATATTCGACGTGATGATGGTCCAATTATTTTCTCAAAAGTTCGGCCTGATTTCAAGGTATTGAATGTATACTGATTTCGTAGGATATACTTGATTTTTAAATAGTAATTTTAATTAAACTTTTTGTGATAGAGAAAATGCGGCCATTCGTTGTAAAATTTTAGTATCAGACGCTTTCTTCGGCTTTTGTTTTCCATAGCCTGTATTAAATATCGGCAAAAGCCTCTAAGTTTATGCTTTATTTGCATCTAATATAATATGAATTTTCATAATATTTTAATTTTAACATAATTGAAAAATTAATTAAATAATTTACAAAAGTTTATAATGTGGTTTTCAATGTTAGATTAGTTTGAAAATGCACCGTAAAAATCGCATTCGCGGGGTTCAAGACAATTTTAGATTAGTGGGCGTGGTTAACTCGCTTCGATATAAATCTTGATGTGGATAAATTAAATACCTGTAATTTTACGCGTATAATTTGAATTTGAAATGGAAAAATATAAATATAAAAAGTAAGTTTAAAAATCAAAATAAGTTAATTATCAAATTTAAAGTTATCGTCGTATTAATTTATATACATCTCGAAACTAATTTCACAAATTACGTCCACCAATTCAATATTTATACAGGGGTTTATTATATGTTGTAATCTGTATTTCTTATTGTATTGCTGGAATAAATGTGCTGGTTGAACCACAACAATATATATATATATATATATATATATATATATATATATATATATATATATATATATATATATATATATACATATATAATTATTTCACGACTTTGGTATGATATGGTAAATTCAATCAGTTGGCGATTTAAGGTCTGGCTTTACTTTTATATTCCTGATAATGTTAAATACATACTTAGCCTAGGACCGAAATTTAATATGCCACCTAATAAAATACCCATTAATGACTAAATGACTATATAGCTAACATTGAAACAGGAATACAAAATTTACCACAAGACAAACAGAATGAAATACGTAACAAAATCTGTAATATAATCACTAACCATAAACATAAGAAAGTAAATAATAAAAAACATATATCAAATCTATATATGAATAAGTTCAATAAAGAAACAAAAAGATTTGTCCAAGACAACCCTCATATTATAATAGCAACAGCAGATAAATCAAATAAAACAGTGATCATTCTTAAAGAGGAATATGAGCAAAAAATTAAAAAAAAACTATTATACGATAAATTCACCTATCAAAACTCAAAATGAAAATAATAACTTAATAAATAAATGGCATAGACTAAACCTAATAGATTTCAACACTAAAAACAAACTTCGCATTTTTAATTTTCACCCTCCATCAATATATGGTTTACCTAAAATTCACAAAAATAATATCCCTTTAAGACCAATAGTATCTAACATATAAGCCCCTACTTATAATATAGCAAAATTCCTAGGTGATAGCATATCGAAGATGTTAGGAAAAACTGAGTATCATACCAAAGACTAATGGCAATTTCAAAATTTCATCAAGGAACAAAAAGTACCAATTAATCACAAAATTATATCACCTGATGTAGAATCTTTATATACTAACATTCCTACAGATCTAGCTATAAACATAATAGAATCCAAATGGGATGAAATTAGTCCACACACATCACTAAATAAAAACGAAATTATTAGAGGTATACACTTCTGTCTCGATAACTCATATTTTCAATACAAAAATTATTTTTATAGTCAAACATTTCGTATTGCCATGTGCTCTCCTTTAGCTGCTCCTATTGCAAATCTAGTAATGGAACATTTAGAACAACGTTATCAATTCATTAGACTTCAACCCCATTTTTTTGAACATGTATTCCGACTAACAAAATAAACTATCTTTTAAATAAATTCAACAATTTTCACACCAAATTGAAATTCACTATTGAAGAAGAAATTAATTACAGTATTAATTTTCTTGATATTTCTTTGAGCTATGATAGACAGGGTACTATTTATACAAATTGGTATAATAAACCCACAGCTTCTTTTCGATATATGAATTACCACTCAAATGCTCCTACAGTATTCAATAAAATGATTATAAATAATCTGACTGATAGGGCAGTAAAACTATCACATACTCAATACAGAAAAGATAACATCAAGAAAATTAAAATAAACTTAACAGATAATAATTATCCACCACAACTTATACACCAAACAATTAAAAAAAGAGTACACCAAATATACAACACTGCAGACACCAATAAAAATTTGAAAAATGACACCACATATATCACGATTCCAAATGTTCCACAACTATCAGAAAAAATTAAATACACTTTAAAAAAATATGATATAGCTACAACATATAAACTTAGTAATACTAATAAACATTTATTTTCAAAACTTAAACCTAAAATAGAAAAAAATCGAGTAACACATGTCATATATGAAATACCATGTCGCGATTGCGATAGTTACTACATAGGCCAAGCGAAACAATATTTATACAAAAGAATACAAGCCCACAAATACTCTAAAACAGACAAAACTGCTTTATCTACACACAAACTACAACGCGATCACCATTTCGATTTTGAAAACACACAGATAATTGATAAAGAACAACACACAATGAAAAGAGAAATTAAAGAAATGATTCTTTAATTGTTTCGACCTTTGCTTGATGTAAATCCATATCACAAATAAATAAAACACACATAAGATGTTTTAGATTTACACTTTATTAATAAAATAATGACAGCTGTTTCGCTAACACAGTAGCTTCTCCAAATTCAACTTAAGACTGAAGACTTAAGACTAGTCTTAAGTTGAATTTGAAGAAGCTACTGTGTTAGCAAAACAGCTGTCATTATTTTATTAATAAAGTGTAAATCTAAAACATCTTATGTGTGTTTTATTTATTTGTAAAGAAATGATTAGTATTAAACAGGAAAAAAATTCAATTAACAACAGAAATGATATAAAAAATTTAAGCAGTATATACTATAACTTAATTTTGTAACGATCTACAATTTACCATCATAATATATTTTTTCGTTATATATCTTAAGTTATTTAAATATCAATTACATTTAAATATCATATACTTTTGCTTATCATGCTGACTGTTCCGTGTTTCGATTCCTGTCTGGTTGTCCGAGTAGGTTTTGTAACAGTCCTCTTTAACCCTTAACATTGGGCGTTATATTAATAATGTCCCCGGTTTCGAGGGATTCGAGGTTGTTGTACAACCGATAACTTTGGTGCTGAAAATACTTAAATGCCAGTTATACTAAATATTGAGACATAGATTAAAGTTGAATATTGAGTAATTGACTTATTCAATTACCGCTTTGTCGGGCGCCAAGAGGATTACCCTCTCTAAGGTATAATTGTACTTTTAAAATTGCCGGTTAGCGAAAAAATAGCGGAGAGATATAGAAAAAGACTCTAAATAAAGCGGATAAGTCGAAATGCGACTTACGCCTTTCTCTCTCAAAGCGTGTATGAAAACTAGGGTGAAAAGAAATGAATCCCTCTTTTTTACTTAATAAATGTTTCGATCAATTCCTTTTGTTTAATATGCTTTTCCATTAAAGTGTAGATTACATGAATTGAAATAAAAGAACAAATGATTACTAAAGGTACTTATATTGATAAATGAAGCTTGTTAATTTACATATGATTAATGAAAATTTACTTAGGGTTATTCTGAAAAGTTTACTAAATATTAATATACATATGGGGCAAGATACAGTAAATTAACACAGATTTGAACTATTTAGTCTCATCAGATTAATAAACAGTATTTATAAAGACTAACCTTTACATCGCAGCACTAATGGCCATTTCACTTTATCGTTGACTCGGTGCTTCTGGAGTGATGAACTTGTTCACTGTATTAACACTGTTTATTCACGCCTCAGGGTGCCTTGTATTCCAGACAAGAGCCCTGATGTATTAAGCGTGGTGATTCACTTTTAAATAAATGACTACACTTGTAGGCATGTAGGCATTCGTATATGTGATACTTTTGCTATAACGTGTACTTATTGTACTTAAGTACACAAAATGCGGTTAACCCTTTCTTACTCTTGCCTATAGGGTCGCACGTTTTACTAGGTTGACTCTCTTGAGCCAAGTACTTTTATTGCAGTATTCCCTCACTTTACTATCACGTTAAGGGTAGCACGTTTGACTCGTTTGACTGACTTGAGTCCAGTGTTTCGTTTCGTTTTTCTTGATGCGTCCTAACTTCGGTTATCTCTTGGTGATTCCCCGGCTTCCTTATAGAGTTCTTGATCGTACTGGTTTCGTGGATGATGCAATACAGTGATTCTAACGATTCGTATATGTGACACTAGGTTATTCTAATAGAGTTTGTGTATGGCTAACTATACACACTTAACTATACAAAATGATGATTTGGCATAGAAGGAACTGATTGAAATACGTGTGTAATATTATTGCGAAATGTTTTGCAATAATATTTAATGGCGGGAAAAGCATTAAAATATATACAATGTGACTTTTTAGTTTAAATAAATTAATTTTAACATTCCTTAAAATTTTACAAATGGATATAACTGCTTTGAAATAAGATGGGCGTAATGTGTGCCATTACAGTTTCCGTGGTTTTCCTTCTCGTTTAAGGCGAATGCCGACAACTTTGCATCTTAAGACGCTCCACGGGCGCATACATAAAAATAACTCATGTCTTGTTTTTCCCTGTTTTTGCTGTCTATCTGTTTTTGGAATACTGAGGCATGATTTATTATTATTCAATTGGAATATATCTTCGAATAATTTTATCCATAGCAACTCAATTATATTAAAGGCATCTTTGCCGAAACATGTAGGGTTGTTTTAAATATATATACTTTAAAGTAAAGCCAGACCTTAAATCGCAGAATCTTTGCAGAATCTTTGGATTATTTAAAAGAATTTTTTGATGAGCGTATAATTAGTCGAAATACTAAAATTGCCTGGCCTGCATGTTCATGCGATTTAACACCTTGCGACTTCTTTTTGTGGCCTTATCTAAAAAATAACATATTTCGAACACCTATATTGAATTTGAATGATATGCTACAGAGAATCGAACAGAAATGCATGGAAATTAATAACAATCCAGTAATGTTGCAGAATATCATCAGAAATTTTGAACGGAGGATTTTAAAGTGCATTGATCTTGGAGGACAACATTTTCAACATTTTTTATAGTTTTCAATAAATACCTATTATTTGTTATTTATTTGTATGTATGAAACTGTCAAAATATACGACTTCGTAGGTTAAGTAGTAAATTTTAATCTACAACATACTTCAAAATGTTCTCAGTAAATCACACGCTACTAAATTGACTTTTCAAATGAACACTTGTTATATATAGAAATATATTTTTAATTCCTTTGAAAAAGACACTATGTGTCGAAACAGGTAAAAGATTGCTTTAAATATATACATATCAAAATAAACTTGACCTTAAATCGCCGACTAATTTAATCTACTTAACATACAAGTCAAGAAATAATGATCTATATATATATATATATATATATATATATATATATATATATATATATATATATATATATATATGTAATGGTACTGACGAGCTGTTGCAAATGAATATAAATTTAATATTCCAAGTAGAAGTGGTTTTCAATATTAAATATATTTTAAATATGATAATCGTCCAGCTGATTGTAAGTACAATCTCAGGAATAAAATAGATGGCGTCGTTCGGTCGGAAGAGCATGTATAAGTAAATTGAATAATATAGAGATATAGATTTACAGGATCATCGTAGATATTCCTCACTTATAGTTAAACAAAGCAATTTAAATAAATTAATAGCATAGACTGAGCATCACATCTACCAATAAAACACAAATTTCAATTCAATAGATATATAATATTTATTAAAGTTAGAACTCTCGTCACGGTAAATACTTACAATTTCTATAGCGGAGAAATAATGAATTACTATTTATAGTCAAATTACATGTATACAGATATAGGTTAAGTTACGAAATGTATTTTATCGAAAAATAGATAGATAATAATACAATAAGTGACACAAAAATGATTAAGATGGTAAGTACTACTAATTATTAATGATATTAAGCTTGAAGTTAGAATATTGTGATCGATATTTAAATTGTAAAGCAAAAGGCAAGTTGTTTTATTAAATGTGCATGAATGATTGAAAAATATAATGTTGGCGTCTATAAATGTTTTTTAAAAACCTGTAATTCGTAGATTAGGCTTGAAAAGGAAATCGGGTTCAATAGGCTATAAGGCTGGATTTCAGGTGTAGAAATGGTTAATTGAAGTTCTAGAAGTTCTCTATATGGCTTCGTTCAAAAGTCCGAAGATCGAATAAGGTTATCAGGATCTTAACAGGTACGCTCCGTTTGAATATTTTCACGGCGTCGGTGCTATCAAACCTTCGCAAAAGACGCTATTGCGTTTTTTAAATTGTATATCGATTTGCTTCTTTTAAAAACTAGTTCGGATTGTAGTTTGGTACTTTATATATCTTTTCTGCATAAATTAATCATTTTAGCACTCAGACATTTAAATTTAAAATTTTAGAAAAATATATTAATACGTTTATTACCGATGATGTTGGGTGACGCTCCCTTTCAATTATCTCAATTCCAAAGCCTTATTAGAAAATTGAGAATTACCTTAATTTGTGCTTTCTAAAAGTCTTTCTTTGGAGACTGTGGTAAGTAAAAACTTAAAAAGGTATATAACCCCTTACCACAATTATTAATCGTATTCTAAATACGTATTTCGACAACTAAGTTGTCATCATCAGTAGGTAAAACAACTAATCCAGGTGTCGCACATGGGGCACAGTAAAGCTAGAACACCGATTACGCAACAACTACTTTACACGGCGTCCACGTATAGACTAATTTAAACATGCGAATATATCTAACGAAAAGATCGACAAACTTACCTCTCTTAGGGAAACGGCATTCACATATGTTTATATTCCAATTTGAAATATATCGAACGAAAGATCGACAAAAATTACCTCTCTTAAGGAAACGGCACTCAACATATGTTAATACTTCAATTTAAAACGTCGACGACCCTTTTATGGTTCTAAGAATGAAAAGAGACAAGTGAAGGGGATCGGTGCTATATTACCGTTCATGGAGTGTTGTTTGTTTTTAGCGATATGAATGCTTTCGTAGGCGTCAAGATCGCGGGGTTTATTAATGCCCTTTACAAGCTTTAACCCTTTAATCGACACATTGTCTAGTGTATTTAAAGCATGGTTGGCAACGTTAGATTTATCCGGTCTATTGTATTTAATATGTGATATGTGTACTTTAAACCGGGTTATTATTGGTCGTTTTGTTTGGCCTATATATTTCAAATTACAACCATCGCAACTAATTTCGTATATACCTGATTTCGAATTAAAATTAACTATATCTTTAGTATTCCCTAGGAGACTTTTGATAGTATTTTCGGACCGAAAGGCAACTTGGAGACCTCTTTCTTTCACAACTTTATTATAATGTTTTTCGTGATGGGGTGGTATGGTAAACATATTGCAGTGGACTTTTCCCCGAAGAAACTGGTTATGGACAATAAGAAAATTAAGTACATTTATTTAACATGCATATTTGTTTTATGTCTAGGTATATTCACATGTTTAGATTTTTGAGCTATTTATTAAGACAATGACTGTACACTATTTTAAACTTTACAGGAAGGAGTCCGTCTGGCAGTCCTATTTTGTAGCTTTTTCGCTTGATACCGGATCATGCATCCGATTAAAATTCAGAGATATCAACTGCGTTGCTTTGCATAGTCGAGTGTAAAAAACATCATTTTTTACATTCAGGTTTTGGATTTAAAGTCAGTTTATTTTATTTTATTGTGTTTCTTTTGTGCATTTAAATTTTCATTTACGAATTTTACGAGAAAATTACCTTAATTTGTAATTACGTGATCATCTAATGGAATGTAATCTCATCTTGCACTGATTGATTATAAAGCTGGAGGAGCCCAGTGCACTCGGATGTGTTATATCGATTCTTGTGTACAGAGCTGTAGTTCGTTTGGATTAAATTTAAATTTATATTTGGTATCTCGCCTTAGTTTTTTGTCTTAATACTGTATTAATGTCAAGTAATTAAGTTGCCATAGCAACTTAATTACTTGACATTTATATCCTGTCATTTATATTTTGTATTCTCTTGATAAAGGCGTACTGCCGAAACATGTAGAGTTTTTTAAATACATATATTTTGAAGTAATATACAGACCTTTAATCGCCTACTGATTAGGTTTACTATATATATATATATATATATATATATATATATATATATATATATATATAAGTGTTTATATAATTTCTTACCCGTTTCATTAACACTGTTACTTTATAATGCATTTCTAAATAGCTTGAACCTAGGTCTATTGTGGGTGAGTGGTAAAACCGACAGTCCGGCACACTGTAGAATTGGGTTCGAGTCCAACATTGACAATATTTTTCAATTAAAAAATTTCGTATGATTTCCTTTGTGATTCGTAGACAGCAATGTTTACATCCCCCCTTACTTTGCAATTACATACATACTAACTTGATATATGTAAATATTTCATATAAAAGCCGAAAAATTCCAATAATTTATCAATTGTTATATATATATATATATATATATATATATATATATATATATATATAAGGTAAACTTCATAAGTCGGCGATTAAAGGTCTGGTTCATTACTTCAAAGTAATGCATTTATATTTTGTATTCCCTTGACAAAGGCATCATTGCCGAAACATGTAGGGTTGTTTTAAATATATATACTTTGAAGTAATGAACCAGACCTTTAATCGCCGACTTATTAAGTTTACCTTATCATACCAAAGTCACGAAAATATTATATATATATATATATATATTGTTGAACTATTTGATCAGTTAAATGTTTTATATAAGTAATTTTTTTAACTGATCAAATAGTTTAACAATTTAAAAAAGTAAGTAACATTAATTTACAATTAGCTAATTATAACATGACAACTTCTCAAGCTTTATTTATACGAACCAATGACAAAGTACCCATATTAAATCAAAATAATGTCATTTATAAAATACTTTGTCAAGAGTGTGCGAATTGATACATAGGGCAAACGTCGCAATTACTCAAACAACAGATTTTGGAAAAAGAAAATCATTATAAAAACAGACTAGTACTGGAAATGATACACATTCAGAAAGAAAAAAGCACGTTGAATTTTAAAACGGACGGACACCAATAGTTTTAAGTGTAATTTATTCAAATTTATAAAATGGATAATAAATAGTCATTTTTAATATTTTTAAGGTCGTGTGCAGAACATTGTAACCAGGGAATTTTTTTTAGTTACAATAACTTAATGTATGTAGATAGATTTTTGTATATAGACGTTTTTTTCTAACCAGAGATTTGTTTGTTTTCACTTAATGTTATACAAACATGCGGGTGAAAGAGGTCAGGTTGAAATTTTACAGTTGTAGTTGGTTGTTTACGAATGTAATATTCATGTGTTATTTGTGACTTGCTAGCGACAATTTTGTGTACAGTAATTAATAAGACTGCCGACGCTTAACTCTAGCTGTAAGTTTTCTTTTTTGAATAATTAGTATAAAAGTATAGTGTACATAGCAATTTTATAGCTACTCCTGATGAAATATATTGACGAAATATTGAGGAAGATCATTTGAGTTTTAATTAAAACAGACCGATAACCCAAATAGTAGTGAATTTATATTAATACGGTCAAAAAGTATATATATATATATATATATATATATATATATATATATATATATATATAAGTAAATTCAATCAGTTGGCGATTAAAGGTCTGGCTTTACTTTAAAGTATATATATTTAAATCAACCCTAGATCCCTTTTATCAAGGATATAAAATATAAATGACAGTATACAAATGTCATATAATTGAGTTGCTATGGATAAAATTATTCAAAGATACATTCCAATAATTTTATCCATAGCAACTCAATTATATGATATTTGTATACTGTCATTTATATTTTATATCCTTGATTAAGGCATCATTGCCGAAACATGTAGGGTTGATTTAAATATATATACTTTAAAGTAAAGCCAGACCTTTAATGCCAACTGATTGAATTTACCATATCATATCAAGGTCACGAAAATATTATATATATATAAAGATAATTATTTCTTGACCTTAGTATATTATGGTAGATTCAATTAGTTGGCGACTTAAGGTCTGGTTCTACTTGAATATTTATATATTTAAAACAATCTTACATGTTTCGGCATATGATGCCTTTTTCAAAGAAATTTAAAAAATAATAATAATATAATATTCATAGTTGAAAATATATGTCTGAATTTAGGAGAATATACAGGCCGTTTATATATTTATGAGAATTGTCTGCTGTACTTTATATGCCATTCGAAACGGTTACCTAGACCATATTGTGTGACGTATCACTCTAACGAAATTTTGCAAATGTTTTGTTGATACTGTTTTCAATGTCGTCGCTACCCTTTTTACTATATCGTGCTTTTATATCGTTGCATATCTTAATGTACACGTGCCTTTTCTTTTGGCCAATACCTAAATTCACCGTAATAATTACTACCTGCCACCCAACGGTTCACTTAGGACACGATCTTTTCATATTAATTCAGCCAACCACACTCCTATTATCGATAATTACTTTTTCGAGGTTATATAGTGAATCGCGCTCAAAGTTTTTTGCCTATCATGCCCGCGATTTCTCACACCCGACCGTGGTTGACGAGCAAGTATGGCTCCATAGTTATTTTATTTAATTCTCATACAACTTTAGTACCTTTGTTACTTTTAAATTTACGAATTACCTTAACTATAGCTAAACAGTAACAGTGTTAATGATTCAGATGTAACACTGTTACTTCATAGTTCATTTCTAAATAGCTTGCACCAAGGTCTATCGTGGCTTAAGTGGTAAAGCAACGGTCCGGCAAACCGTAGACTTGGGTCCACGTCCCAACGTAGACAATATTTTTCAATTAAAAATTTCGTATATTTTGCTTTGTAATTTGTAGACAGCAATGTTTGATAATATTTGTAAATAATTCATATAAAAGCCGAAAAACTCCAAGAATTTTTCAATTGATATATTTAATGAACGGCTAAGAAATTATCTAAATACTTATATATATATATATATATATATATATATATATATATATATATATATTGTTATAATATAGTCGGTGGACCATAAATGCAGAGTTACAATGATGAATTATGAAAAATAAACATAAATATATAAATTGCAGTGAAGCTGTAATTCCAAAATTAACCTCACGTAAGATCGTCATATGATGTAATATATAGATATAGCAGGTATATAAATAGTAATCACGTAGTTCGACAATGTTTAACTTAATTTATATATTTTAAATAGATTAATTGGGCGCCTTATATATGTGATAAACTATCACCAAACTACGCTATCTCTGCCTTACTTTGCCAACTAGACTCAGGGTGCATGAAACTGTATGAAATAAGTAAAATTAAATAATTTATCTCAAGCTCATCGCGAGTGATTGGTTGCTGCTTTCTTATAAGTGATTCAAATATACTATAATTAAATGATATAACTCCTACAACTAAATCTACATCAATAAAAGATTCATGTGAATATAAAAATAAAATATTTATTGAAAGAAATAGGAAACTGTAATAAAAATCAACAGATATAGAAGATAATGTTTAGGTTATGAACTCAATATGTGTGACAATATGGTGTTAAATATTAAAAGTTATGTGTGTAACGATATAATAAATATATGGACTAAATTACAAAGGATATCTTTAATAAATAGGTGAGTACCTTTTAAATTAATGGTATTAAGTAAAATTGGTGTTTAGTTTAGTAAAATTTTAAGTATAAGATGATATGTGATATAGGTAAAAATTCGAGAATCTTTATTTATGTGTATATATTTAATATTGATAAAATAAATGCTAAATACGATATATGTTTAACCAGTATTGATAGTAAACCTGTTGTACTGATTTGTAGATTGCAATCTTCAAAGTTGATGAGTCTCGACGATGTACACTTGTCCGATCGCTATCCAAATTTCTGACGGCGTGTGACGCTATGGAAATCTTTCCTCGGACTTGGTACGAATCGGCTTGTATCTCCCTGCGGCTTTGTATGACTGCTGGATATCAGGTATTGACTTGATTGACGAGAGTCCGATCAGTAAATGGTCTGTAGTTCTTTCTTGGTTGGATATCTCGGGTATTTAATGTAATTGTAGATGATATTTGAACTGTAACGCTTAATTATACGTTTATACGTAGAAATCTGTTTAACTTTTTGAATTTCACTCGTTATCTACATCAGTATTTATGCAGGATGTTTTCAATAACTTTTTCGATGAATATATGTTTTAAATTAAAGATATTTTAGAATTTCTAGGAGTAGATCGAAAAATGCGTCTATTACGATTTTGAATTTTGCATAAGATGATGCCGATAGCGTCTGTTTATTATCAAAGCCTAGTTATCTTATATGCCAAAAAGTCTCGAAGTTTTGCCTTTTAAACTACTTTCTAATACAAAATTTAACTATTTTTAATATTTTATCTAAATTTAAATATTATTCAACAAATTCTAACGTAAGTTTAACATAAATCTTAATGCTACTTTTTGTGTACTGCGCACGATAAATATTTACATTGCGGGTTTATTTTCCTTGTCAAATAGTGGGCGTGTTTTACTGGCGTCGATATAAAGTACGGATGTATATGAATTAAATATCGGTGATTTCGCGCTATTGAATTATGAACATTAATTAATAAAAAAGAAACAGATGAAAGAAATAGAAATATAGTAATTTTAAGATTGTAATATTATCGTTATATTAATTCGTATACATTTCGACACTACTAAAACTTAATAACACCGCTTACATAACCTTTTTATCTCAATTTTCTAACTTGTGTATTTTATATTTCCCATTTCAGGTGCTGATCAATGGGTATGTCTTGTATCACAACAATATGTATATATATGTATATATATATATATATATATATATATTGTAATAGGGCTAACCATGTATATGGAAGGTTTGGAACAAAAATATATATATATTATTCTCACCGAAGATATTTAACTTGATTGATTGGATTTATATGTCATCTATTATGATCATAATTTATTTGTAATGTTAAACGTTAGGGTGTAGTGATGTATTATAATCTGAGGAGAGGGTTGCCAAGACAAAAGGGATAGATAAACAACATTGAATTTAAGGTGCCTGGAGTTTGGAAAAAAAAGAGAAATTATTGATATTTTTGGCAGGACACGTCGTTTTTTTTAAAAAATTTATAAAAGTGTGTTCCTGAAGTCAAGAGATAAATAGAAAACGAACTAGCTTATTCTCACTGAAGCATGTTACATAAGTTTTTAAACCTACATACATTATTTTAGGAAAATTATCTGACCACAGACCTGCCGAAGCCATTGTTAACGAATTACTTTATCTGAAGGAACGCTAAACCCACCTGGAACGATCCCAGTTCACCTATCCTACTTGTGCCGATAACCTGTATACCGAAGACCAACTTCCAAAGAACATCCAGAATTCTCCGCATCAACCCATTTGAGTACTCATTGATTTATTTCTTTTAAAAAAACATTTGAAACTTCAACTACTTCCATTCAAAAAGATAACGTTAATATTTTATATTAATACTTATAATATTAGTTTTTAAATTTATATAATGTTTTAAGTGGAAAAATACAGTTCTTTTCAACTTGAATTTGTCACACATGTTATAAAGATTTTGTTTTTAATAATTTATGTCATTGTAATTATTCTTTCATATAAAATTCATATCAAATTAAACGGGTGATATCTAATATTTATCCACTTGTTTTATTCTCTATCAGATACCGAACTCGCATTTACTTTTCACTCAGCACTTCTAAATTGAGTTAGCCGGTATAACAATTAAAGAACCTATCATAAATTTTGTACTAGATTAGCCTTTGGTAATAATATCCTTTTATTTTTTTAATTAAAAAATTACAAAGTATCACTTGTGACAACTGTCATCTTTGACATCTGCTTTGATTGATATTAATACTTTAAATTTTCTAGGTCTGGTATTTATTATTAGACTATTATACGTTTTATATTATTTGATTATTATCTCTTTTGGTTTATATTATATATATATATATATATATATATATATATATATATACCGCCTAATTCTGAGCAAACGCAACGATGCGAATGTATGAATATTTCTCCCGCTTCGAATACAAATCCCCTGAACGCGTTTAGCCAATCACAAAACAGTCTGTCGCGCAACGATTTGACAATTAATGTCACAAATTAGTGTCACCACTGTCACCCTATACGGAGTCTCTTAAGCGCTTGAATAGTGATAATGCCGCGTTATACACTAGAAGAGAAAGCCGAAATGATGAAATGGTACCACGCTCATAATTCTTATCAAAGAATATGTGACTTATTTGCCGGAGTTCCTAATGATACGTTCATTTTAGTATGCGCTGCAATAGAACTAAATTCAAATTTGACACATAGCGATATTTCCAACGATTTAGGCATATGCTGCTCTTTCGTTAACCGCATACTAAAATTAAATGGTTTTCGTAATTATAAATATTCCAAACATCATCAATTATTTTACGGTGATGAGTTTTAACGGATGAATTTCCGTTATTATATAATTAATTTCTCATTATGAACAATTTATTTTATTATCTGTAAGAGTAAATTTTTCTTTACATTACTAGAATTTAATTTAGTTTTTATTTATTTCTGAAGTTTATTTAGTTTACTATGAATAGTTTTTGTTACCTTTATTATTAAAGTTTAATTTATTAAATCTCTTGATGACTTATTTGCAATTTTCTTAACCGCTTATTAATAATTTTATTACGCTTTGTGTGACCATCGTCAGTATAACGTATTGCAATTTATTTATTATAAAATCATTACAATAACACCGGACTAAACAATTTATAGTCCTTTAATAGTAATTTGGTAATCAGATAATTTCTCTTACGCGGCTCCATAATATGTAAGTATGTATGACATCGATGTTGACACGCCTACAGCATTCAGAGGAATTCTATTTGGAGTGGGAGAAATATTCATACATTCGCATCGTTGCGTTTGCTCAGAATTAGGCGGTATATATATATATATATATATATATATTTAGTGTTTATAATAATTTTATTTTTCTTATTTATTTTATTGGCCGTGTCTTAATTTTTAATATATATATATATATATATATATATATATATATATATATATATATACAGGGTGGCCCATTAGTGCGAGGAAGTCCAATATTTCGTTTATTACAACACATATCAAAAAATGTTTCAAATAGAAATTGTAGCAAATGCAACACTGCATATTTGTGATATAATTGGAACTATACAGGGTGCTCAGATTAGTCGAGGCATTTAACCGAAATATTTTTTTAAATGGCATGGTAGCTAAATTTTTACATTATCGCAATCAGTATATAACGGTGTACATAAGTCACTAGATTTTTTCGACAAAATTTAACCGCGTTGCCAAATTATTGCGAAAAGTATGAAATTTTAGAGAAAATTGCATGATCATAAATGTATCTCATAAAAGTTTACTAATAACATGTAAAGCGAAATTCTTCTTAATTACAAAGAGAAAGAGTTTATTAAACATATGGCACAAGAGTATTTTTTTTTTCATACACAGGGTGTTTAATATGAAGGCACAAAATCATCACATTTTAATAGGTCAAAACTTTTTTTTTTCAAATGAAACACCCTGTACATTATTGCACAATTTTGTAAAGCTACTTAATCCCTTCAATTTATGTATGTACCATATAGCCTCTAAAACCAATAGTTTCAGAGAAATTACCGTTTTATGAAATTCTTATTCTACATAAATTAATTTCGAAATGCGACATAATTTATAAAATTTATTAACCCTAAGTATAATATAAAAACATAAATTTCTTTTCTTTTAGATATCTACAAAACAGTTACTTTATTAAATGCTCAAAATGGCCACCATTTACTTCTAAACAATAATACATGCGGTCCACAACATCTTCAGCGGCGAGGTCGAAGTATTCTCCTTGGCTTCTCGTCGTCGAATGATATCGGGACTTGGAGATCGACGGTATTAATAGTAGAAGTATGGATCTGGGTAATTTCGGACTGGCCAATGGCAGAAGTAGGGGTAGGGGTGACATTTTCTAATTTATTATTATACTACTGTCAAGAATAAGTAGTTTACTATACCTACTCTACATTTCGTGTTGCAAAAATGAACTTCGACAATCAAGAACTGATAGATATGATTTTTGTTCTGGGTGAAAGTTTAAAAAATTGCTTATTTGCCTCAAGATTATATCATGCTTAGAAGGCAGCCTAGAAAAGAAGCATTTGAAAGTTTATTGTTGAGATTTACACAAACTGGAAATGTTGCATATCCAAAAGGTGAAAGAACAAAGACTGCAATAACAGCAGATGAAGAGATGACAGTTATGTTAAAGGTTATAGAAAATCCTCACACATCTAGTAGAGAAATTTCGCATCAGACTAACATAAGTCGCACTGTTGTCCAACGAATTCTGAGCAAAAACAAGATGCATCCATACCACATACAAATGATGCAAGAGCTATTACCCGATGATTTTGAAAAAAGAATAACGTTTTGTGAATGGGCTTCAGGAAGAATTGAACAAGACAGACAATTTTTCAATTATGTTTTATTTTCTGACGAAGCGACATTTCACAAAAATGGATTTGTCAATAGACATAACTTTCACTATTATTCCACCGAACAACCACATTATGTAAAGACTACTAGTCAGACAAGATGGTCCTTGAATGTTTGGGGTGGAATAATAGGAAATTACGTGATTGGGCCGCATTTTTTTGATGGGAAGGTAAGTGCTCAAATTTATTTGGATTTTTTACAGATCCATTTACCCCATTTAATACGACATTTGCCCAATCAAGTCAAGCAAAGGATGTGGTATTTACATGACGGAGCGCCAGTTCATCATGCCGGTGTAGTCAATACGTTTTTAAATAACTGGCTACCTGAAAGATGGATAGGCAGAGGAGGGCCAGTTAAATGGCCACCCCGTTCCCCGGAATTAAACAAAGTAGATTTTTTCATGTGGGGTTATGTTAAAAGTCAAGTTTACAAAACATTCGCAACAACAAAGGAAGATATGAAACAGAGGATAAGAGACACTTTCCGAACTATTGATGAGACTATGCTAAGAAATGTTAGCAGAGCTTTCAATGACCGCATGTATTATTGTTTAGAAGTAAATGGTGGCCATTTTGAGCATTTAATAAAGTAACTGTTTTGTAGATATCTAGAAGAAAAGAAATTTATGTTTTTATATTTTACTTAGGGTTAATAAATTTTATAAATTATGTCGCATTTCGAAATTAATTTATGTAGAATAAGAATTTCATAAAACGGTAATTTCTCTGAAACTATTGGTTTTAGAGGCTATATGGTATATACATAAATTGAAGGGATTTAGTAGCTTTACAAAATTGTGAAATAATATACAGGCTGTTTCATTTGATAAAAAAAGTTTTGACCTATTAAAATGTGATGATTTTGTGCCTTCATATTAAACACCCTGTGTATGAAAAAAAAATACTGTTGTGCAATATGTTTAATAAACTCTTTCTCTTTGTAATTAAGAAGAATTTCGCTTTACATGTTATTAGTAAACTTTATGAGATACATTTATGATCATGCAATTTTCTCTAAAATTTCATACTTTTCGCAATAATTTGGCAACGCGGTTAAATTTTGTCGAAAAAATCTAATGACTTATGTACACCGTTATACTGATTGCGATAATGTAAAAATATAGCTACCATGCCATTTAAAAAATTATTTCGGTTAAATGCCTCGACTAATATGAGCACTCTGTATAGTTCCAATTATTTTACAAATATGCAGTGTTGCATTTGCTACAACTTCTATTTGAAACTTTTTTTGATATGTGTTGTAATAAACAAAATATTGGACTTCCTCGCACTAATGGGCCACCTGTATATATAGGTATATATATATATATATATATATATATATATATATATAATTATTTCGTGACCTTGGTATGATATGGTAAATTCAATCAGTCGGCGATTAAAGGTCTGGTCTATTACTTCAAAGTATATATATTTAAAACAACCCTACATGTTTCGGCAATGATAAATGACAGTATACAAATGTCATATAATTGAGTTGCTATGGATAAAATTATTCAAAGATATAAACGCCAATTAAGTTGGCGCGAGGAGGAGTAAGTTCGCGCAGGATTAAAAGTAGTGGGGAGATTTGTATTTGGTTTTACATCAAATGTCAGATAATTCTAACCTCTGAGCGTGTATCAATTTATGATCCCCTAACAAAGACATTATGTTCCGTCAAACGTCAATGACAAATGTATTCTGACAATTATTTGAGTAGTGGGGGTGGACGTTTTAAAAACGACTTCTGCGCACCCCCTCCTCGCGCCAACTTAATTGGCGCTTGCTATACATTCCAAGTGAATAATAATAAATTATGCCTTAGTATTCCAAAAACAGATAGACAACAAAAACAGGGAAAAACAAGACATGAGTTATTTTTATGTATGCGCCCGTGGAGGGTCTTAAGATGCAAAGTTGTCGGCATTCGCCTTAAACGAGAAGGAAAACCACGGAAACCTACTCGGACAACCTGACAGGAATCAAAACACGGAACAGTCAGCATGATAAGCAAAAGTATATGATATTTAAATGTAATTGATATTTAAATAACTTAAGATATATAATTATATAACAAAAAAAAATATATATATTATGATGGTAAATTGCAGATCGTTACACAATTAAGTTATAGTATATACTGCTTAAATTTTTTATATCATTTCTGTTGTTAATTGAATCTTTTTCCTGTTTAATACTAATTATTTCTTTAATTTCTCTTTTCATTGTGTGTTGTTCTTTATCAATTATCTGTGTGTTTTCAAAATCGAAATGGTGATCGCGTTGTAGTTTGTGTGTAAATAAAGCAGTTTTGTCTGTTTTAGAGTATTTGTGGGCTTGTATTCTTTTGTATTAATATTGTTTCGTTTGGCCTATGTAGTAACTATCGCAATCGCGACATGGTATTTCATATATGACTTGTGTTTCTCGATTTTTTTCTATTTTAGGTTTAAGTTTTGAAAATAAATATTTATTTGTATTACTAAGTTTATATGTTGTAGCTATAACATATTTTTTTAAAGTGTATTTAATTTTTTCTGATAGTTGTGGAACATATGGAATCGTCATATATGTGGTGTCATTTTTCAAATTTTTATTGGTGTCTGCAGTGTTGTATATTTGGTGTACTCTTTGTTTAATTGTTGGTCTATAAGTTGTGGTGGATAATTATTATCTGTTAAGATTGTTTTTATTTTCTTGATGTTAACTTTTCTGTATTGAGCATGTGATAGTTTTACTGCCCTATCAGTCAGATTATTTATAATCATTTTATTGAATACTGTAGGAGCATTTGAGTGGTAATTCATATATCGAAAAGAAGCTGTGGGTTTATTATACCAATTTGTATAAATGGTACCCTGTCTATCATAGCTCAAAGCCAGACCCTAAATCGCCAACTGATTGAATTTATCATATATATATATATATATATATATATATATATATATATATATATATATATATATAGTAAACCTAATCAGTAGGCGATTAAAGGTCTGTATACTACTTCAAAATATATGTATTTAAAAAACTCTACATGTTTCGGCTGTATACGCCTTTTTCAAGAGAATACAAAATATGAATCATATTTTGTATTCTCTTGAAAAAGGCGTATACAGCCGAAACATGTAGAGTTTTTTAAATACATATATTTTGAAGTAGTATACAGACCTTTAATCGCCTACTGATTAGGTTTACCATATCATACCAAGGTCACGAAGTTATTATATATATATATATATATATATATATATATATATATATATATGAAAAAAACCACATCCGTCCAGAAACATGCAGATATCGATATTTCACTGTCGTTACAGATCATCAGTACACGATATTCGGACATAGAATGATTTTATTTGTATACTTTCGTGTATATATACGAATTATATTGAATTTAATTGGAGTGAGAAATAGCAATTATTCAAATCTCCTCTCCCATGCAATTGTCGCTAAATTTGTTGCGTTGATTCTACAATCTGACAAGATTACTCCTGCCGAAGAATGTAGACGCAAACACGTCGCGACGTCAGCCATCTAGCTGTGCGGATAATTAACATTTGTATGAAAAAACCACATCCGTCCAGAAACGTGCAGATATCGATATTTCACTGTCGTTACAGATCATCAGTACACGATATTCGGACATTGCATGTGAGAGGAGATTTGAATAATTGCTATTTCTCACTCCAATTAAATTCAATATAATTCGTATATATACACGAAAGTATACAAATAAAATCATGTCTATGTCCGAATATCCTGTACTGATGATCTGTAACGACAGTGAAATATCGATATCTTCACGTTTCTGGACGGATGTCGTTTTTTTCATACAAGTTAATTATCCGCACAGCTGGATGGCTGACGTCGCGACGTGTTTGCGTCTACATTCTTTGGCAGGAGTAATCTTGTCAGATTGTAGAATCAACGCAACAAATTTAGCGACAATTGCATGTGAGAGGAGATTTGAATAATTGCTATTTCTCACTCCAATTAAATTCAATATATATATATATATATATATATATATAATAACTTCGTGACCTTGGTATGATATGGTAAACCTAATCAGTAGGCGATTAAAGGTCTGTATATTACTTCAAAATATATGTATTTAAAAAACTCTACATGTTTCGGCTGTATACGCCTTTATCAAGAGAATACAAAATATTAATGACAGGATATAAATGTCAAGTAATTAAGTAACTTAATTACTTGACATTTATATCCTGTCATTCATATTTTGTATTCTCTTGATAAAGGCGTATACAGCCGAAACATGTAGAGTTTTTTAAATACATATATTTTGAAGTAATATACAGACCTTTAATCGCCTACTGATTAGGTTTACTATATATATATATATATATATATATATATATATATATATATATATGGTAAACCTAATCAGTAGGCGATTAAAGGTCTGTATATTACTTCAAAATATATGTATTTAAAAAACTCTACATGTTTCGGCTGTATACGCCTTTTTCAAGAGAATACAAAATATGAATTCATATTTTGTATTCTCTTGAAAAAGGCGTATACAGCCGAAACATGTAGAGTTTTTTAAATACATATATTTTGAAGTAATATACAGACCTTTAATCGCCTACTGATTAGGTTTACCATATCATACCAAGGTCACGAAGTTATTATATATATATATATATATATATATATATATATATATATATGTATACATATTCAGGTTCAACAAGAAAAGCGGATTCGGTCAACATAGATAAGGGTAAAATATATCGGCTTACTTGGTCCAAATTTGTCAAATATTTCGCACTAGTATAAAGTACTTCTTTCGAAATTTCCTTTATGAGCGGGAGGTATGATGCAACTAGGCTATTTGATATTTCGATTCGGAAGAATTTTTTCATCTACAATACCTTAGTTTAATTAGTTATTATTTTCACTATCTAAGATATTAACATTGGTGGTTCATAGCGAATTACTAGTTGCAAAGAGATATCGCTATGGAGAAACTTAGACAATTTATTTTGGGTTTTGTCAACAATAACTAACGGAATGCAAATGTAAGTCTTAATTAATTGGCTTCATGTTTAGATGAGCTACCTAAGGCGCAAGTGCAACTGATATAAAATGTTGTCTGATTTATTGTTATGAGGAATTTTAAAGTAGTTCCTATAAAAATTTAATATGATTAAAGAAAGGATTTCAGATGTAAGTTGGATACACTAAAAGAGCTTACTAGCTTTATATCAATCATCTTTGAACATTCGGCTAATTTGAATAAAACAAACATGACAACCATCAGTTTTTTGTAAGAAAATTTTATAATGAATATTTCCAAGGATAATTATATATATATATTGTTGTGATGCATGTTATCCATATAGAGCTGCATCTAAAATAGGAAGAATAAGACATACAAAGTGAAAAAGGGTTATAATATAATGGTTATATAAATAATATTATTAAGTCTCAGCAGTATCGAAGTGCATATGTATTTTTTATAACGATCATTTCATTCTTTAAATTTCTATATACATTTTCCTTTCATTATTTAATTTTATTATATCATATTCAAATTTTCAAATATTAGCGCGAAAAACATATTCAAATCCATATGCAACTTTGTATTATATCGACACTAGTAAGACATGCCTACAAATTGACATCTCGCTATGTTTACATTTATCATGCGCAGTATGCGATTTGTATCATTCGAATTTATCTTAACCTAACTTGGTAATTTATAATATAATTTTTAAAAACATTTAGATATTCTAAATTAATCAAATTCTTTTTATATAAAATTGTTAAAAGGGTAAATCATCGAGATTATTGATATCAATAGATAGCGTGTTTGGTAATATTCAGACAAGTGCTGTCGAATTATTAGATCCTTGAATTTGAAAAATAAATAGACGCATTTTTTTAGACCAAGCCTTAGAAATCTTATATAAAACACAACTTTAAATTATAAATTCAGCTAAAAGTGATAAAAAGTATCCAGAATATTAATTAACTCGATCGTCAAGTGAATTACTACAAGAATTTTCGGTAATAACGAACTTTCAAACAACATAGCGTCACTGACGTAGTTCCACCGAAAACGATAGAAAATCAGAAGAAATATATATAAGAATCCATCGCCGAACTTCAACAATAAAGTCTAACGTACATCAACAACGATACCTGAAATTCTACAGCCAGAAACGAGCGCAGTGAGTAATTAGGCACCGAAGACGAAGTCCGAGGAAAATCTTCGATAGCGTCTGCGTAAACAGCCACCTACACCGCCATCATTTTGTGCTGCACCCGAACATTTTCAGATCACCGAGGAACTTCCCAATTCACACAGACGATCTACAAACATACATCAGCATCATTATTATAACAGGTTTTCTGATAATATTTATTTTTTTTTAAAAAAAATTAAATTCTTTAAACTTTTATTTAATAAACTTCTCGAATTATTTACCTAATCTATCACATCCTGTCATGATCTTTATATTTAATTAAACAACCTATTTATATCTTAGAGATAACAATAAAAGGGTACTCACCATAATTGTAATAAGAGTATTCACATTTATATTCATATTATTTATTAGTTTAACACACATAACCTCTTTTCACATAAGTAACACTTTGTTGTTTATGCGTATATGCAGTTTCGTTAATATCACATTTGTAATACGTTATATTTTTACAGTTTCCTTTAATTTAATAAACATAATATTTTTAATTTTACATGAATCTTTTATTTGTTCATATTTATTTGTAGGAGTTATTATATTAAGCGTCAACATTAATATTATTCTCTTTTTTGGAAGCAACAACCTAAAACTCACAACGAGCCCGAGATCACCCACATTTAGTAAAGTTTTATTAAATATAGTCTCTTGCTTTCCGACTAGTTGGCTATTTGAGATAAAGATAGCGCAATCTGGGGTGAGATTTTATAAATTAAGGCGCCCGACTAATCTTTTCAAATACATAATTTTATCTTACACTTTTATCTCATTAACATTTTATAATCTCACCACAGCCCAGTAAAAGAAGGCCGTTATCAATTGTCGCCGACAACGTGGGCCAGTTGCTTCTTGTTGATAACT
This sequence comes from Melolontha melolontha, assembly GCA_935421215.2. NCBI lineage: Eukaryota > Metazoa > Arthropoda > Insecta > Coleoptera > Scarabaeidae > Melolontha > Melolontha melolontha. Next base: position 158,743,240 of record OW285236.1, on the reverse strand, counting down.
CATCTACAAAGTTAAATATTGCAAATAATTGATACTTTTCAAATTGTTTCATATATTATATAGACAAAAAGGTGTAGATTATTATTGTCGTTGTGTGTACATGTTTTTCCTATTATAACAGCAGATTGTTACCTTTATTTCACTACATCGCAGACTTTGGAGGATTCTAGGACATATTAAAGGTTAGTGAAAGGGAAAATATCACCTTGTGCTTACGTTATTTTATTTAACTTTTGATTCACTAATAAAATTACGGTGTCTCGAGTATTATTATTCATATTTTGAACATAACTTTGTATTTTTCAACTATTTATTATTATCATACTTTTAAAATAAAGGATACATCTTTATATAAATTCATTAAACTTTGTAAATTTAATAAATATCAAAATGGATACTCGTCATAGAACCAAAGCAGTTAAAGACAGTACTGAAGAAGATAGGGTTGAACAGGGAGACATTCCCGTGACACAAGCGTCTACAACTGAAGGGGTAAGTCCACCAGACAATGGCCAGGTAATGAACATGTTACAGGTATTAATGACACAAATGACCGATTTAAAACAAGATAACAAAGACTTAAAACAAGACTTAACAAATAAATTAGACACTAACAATGAAAACTTAAAACAAGAACTAACTAATATGAAAACAGACATAAGCAACATGAATAGTGATCTAACAACTAAATTAGAGACAAACATGAACAGTATTAATCAAAAATTTGAAATAAATAATGCAAACATCGACAACAAATTAAGTGCTTTCAAAGTTGATTTAGAGGGTAAGATAGCAGAAATTACTACAGCTCAGAAAAACATGGAAGAAAACGAACTCAAGTACTTAATTAAACTTGATGAAACCGTTAATCTACAGAATTTACATTGGGCTAAGCAGTTAGAGACCGCAACTACGGAAATTCAAAATAATACTGAACAGAGACTTAAAACTACAACACAAGACATACAACAAAACATAGACAAAATGATTTCTGAAAATAATAATTTGTTTAATACAAAATTGACCAATTTTAACAAATTAAATAATGATAACACAGAACAATTAAAATCATCGTTAAACCAATACAACGATCATAATAAACAAGAAATCAATAGTGTCAGACAAAATTTAGATACTATAACTATAACTAATAATGAAAATTATACGACTACACAGACTAACATTAAACGATTGGAAAATAAAATTAAAGGCTATTTTACATCAACTAATTATATTAATACTAATAATAGCTCTATAAAGATAGAAAATTTACATCATTTCGACGGGGATATCACACGTGTACATCCTATGACGTATCTTAGTTGTCTTTTACGCTACTTAGAGGATATACCTGAGGAGAAGCAGAGGATGGAGGTCATACGAGTAACTTTACGTTACAGTGCACAAGAGTGGTTTCAAAGAATTGAGGACCATTGCAATTCTCTTGACCAATTTGTTACACTCTTTAAGAAGAATTATTGGGACGAAACGCAACAAAACAGAGCTAGAATACGGTTGTTGACAGGCAAATATCGATTGGGACAAGTATCACGCGAGACGTACGCTTCCCGTATCTATAACCAGTGTAAACACCTGAATGACATGGAAGAATCAATGATTGCCAGGCAGCTCCTAAATCATTTCATCTACACCGATACACAGGCTATCATATGTCAAAGAGTTACGGATATGGACTCTCTCATAGACATAATGAGACGTCTAGATGATTATTCGGAGAACAACTTTCAGCCACAACACATATATCGCAATCCCAACTCTCGCAATCATCCGTCACAAAATTCAAATAATCCGAACAATAACCCAAATAACTCACCACCGCAACGTTATAATAATTTCAACAACAATAATAGAAATCAAAATTTTACAAGATCATATAATAATAATAACAATTCTAACAATAATATGTACAATGATCGGGATAATAATAATTCAAACAATCCACCAAATAGACCTAATTACAACTACCAGCCATCCAGATACAACAGTAATAATTATTTCAATAATTACAATCGCACTACGGATCGACAAACAAACAATAACAATACAAACCATAATACTAATCAACAAGGAAGAGGATTTAATCATATCCGTAATCGTGGACGTGGTCACGTAAATAATATTAACAGACGTCATCGATCTGTATCGCCGATACGAACAAATATGGAGGAGGTATTAAAAAAAACGCCAATTTTAACAGAGGACCTCTACACCAACCCAACACAAGGCCCATCATCAGCACAAAATTAAAAACCCATGACGACTGTAACATACCTTTTAAATTTGAAAATATTACTTTCTATCAACATCCGGAAGAATTCATCACTGTAGAAGATGCAGGCAACCAAACTACCCAAATATATACTTTACCTATTGTAAAATTAAAATTCGAAAATATCTTTTTATATTGCTTAATCGATACAGGAGCGGAAATAACTTTATTAAAGGCAGAGAAAGCTACGAATATACGGGGATACGAGAAGAACATTGTAAAAACGAAAGGGACAGATATCATTGCAGCGAACGGAAAACGCATGGGGACGGTAACAAAACAATTATCAACAGAAATATTAGTCGACAAATCAAAATACATCATACATTGCTATATTATAGATAAACTACAATACGACTGTATTATAGGTATTGACAGTATTAAAAAACTCAAAATGATCTTAGATTTCGAAAATGGTATACTAAATATAGATGTGAATAAAGTTATATTTGAAAAACAATTATCAGAAGAAGAGTTAAAAGGTTATAACCTATATAAGAAGGAAGTGCTTACGAGTGAAATAAATAATATTATATTAAATAATGAACCGTGCAATAGAAGAGATTACGAGGGGAATAATGAAACAGATGGAGAAATAATAGAATTTAATAATACAAATATTGGAATAGAGAGAATGGTAGTTAGACAAGGAACGAAGGATTGTCACGAGCGAGGAGATGTTATGGAAGTTAGAATGGATAATCAAGTAGTGAGAACAATTAATAATTATGATGATATAAAGAATTTTATAGAGAACTCTAAGATACCAGATACAACTGTCATACCCGACTTAATAGCAATTTTATACAATAATATTACTCTTATTAACAATGATGTAGTGTTTGCAAAAGGATATCAGCATCCGATTAAAATAGATAACGAAGACCCACTAATTAGTAAAAATTACCCCATTCCGTATCATTATCAGCAGAAAGTAAGTCAGGAACTGGAACGATTAGAACAGACTGGCATTATAGAGAAGTCAAATACCTACTTTATAAATCCGATAGTAATAGTCCAAAAGAAAGACTTATCTCTACGCATATGTTTAGATGCAAGAGCATTGAACCGAAGAATTAAACCCGAATTCGAAATGCCGCAGAATATCGATGTATTATTAACAAAATGTGGTAATAAGCCCATATACAGCAAGTTAGATCTTAAGAACGCATTTTGGCTTATCAACTTAGAACCAGAATCAAAAAGGTACTGTGGTTTTCTAGTGAATGGTATTGTTTATCAATTCAGAGTGTGCCCATTTGGCCTAAAAACATCGCCCGCCGCCCTTATTAGATTTTTACATAAAATATTGGATAAATACGACGAATTCGCATTACATTATCTTGATGATATAATAATATTTTCCGAGAGTGTCGAACAGCATTTACTGCACCTAAAAATTATTCTAAATACTTTAACAACAGAAGGTATGAAATTAAACCTTTTAAAATGTCAATTTTTCCGTCACGAAATAAATTACCTTGGCTACGTGATAAATAGAGATAACATTTTACTTGATCCAACACGCCTGGATGAAATTAAGAATTATACAAGACCTAAAAATCTAAAAACACTACGAGGATTCTTAGGGGTTCTTAATTACTATCGCAAATTCATATCCCGTTATAGTGAAAGAACCATACCATTATTAGATCTATTGAAAAAAGGCAAGAAATGGTCGTGGACCGCAGAACATGAAAGTTGTTTTAATCTGTTGAAAGAAAGCTTTGTTGAAAACCTAAAACTTCACCACCCTGATTTTACATTGCCGTTTGTAGTTAGAACTGATGCATCACATCAAACCATCGCAGCGGAGCTTGTTCAAATCAAAGATAACATCGAAACACCTATATACTTCATTTCACGAACACTCAAAGCATGTGAAACCAGATATACAATATCGGAGAAAGAGATGTTAGCTATTGTTTTTGCACTTACAAAGTTAAGATATTACCTTATTGGAAAAAGTTTTACGCTAGAAACGGACCATAAAGCTCTGGTTAATATAATGAGTTGCAAACTGAATAATAGTCGCATTTACAGGTGGACGTTGCTCATACAGCAGTACGAATTTAACATTGTATACAAACCAGGTAAGGAAATGATAACAGCAGATGCTTTAACACGACAGGACGGGGATGTGAAACGACAAAATATTTGCATAAATTTGGTACAACTTCAAAGACAGGGAATATTTTCCATTAACAAGCTTTTATCTATACAATCAGGTCCAGATTTCACTGAATTACATCAACAGTTAAAGGAAAAGGGAACTTACAAAGGCATGTCACTTAAGGATAATTTAATAGTAAAACAGATAGGTAAGAACATCGTATATGTCACAAATGAGAAACACACCAGGGAGATAACGGAATATTTACATTATTCATACACGCACATAGGAGGTAGAAAATGCTGGTTACTGTTTAGAGAGGCATTCTACTGTATCAATGATGAGAGAATCATCAAAAGCGTAATTAAACACTGCAGAACATGTGAACTTGCGAAGGACAAGAACTTTACGAATACCAATATCTGCCACAATATTGTAACTTACGACAAGTTAGAATTGATATCCATAGATTTTCTTTCAAACTTAATACCAAGTACGAAAGGTTATAGAAATATTCTTGTGATTTGTGATATCTTTTCCAAATTTATCAAACTTATTCCTACACAGAAATGCGACACCAATACTGTACTACAAGCGTTAACAGATTATTTTACCCAATTTGGAAAACCATTAGCAATACTATCCGATCACGCTACATACTTTAACAATGACAGATACAAGGACTTTCTACATTCGCATAACATCCGCACCTACTATACATCAATACGTTATCCACAGGGCAATCCAACAGAACGATATATACGAGAAACTCTGAAATATTTAAGAATACTTCTACATGACAATCATAATAAATGGGCCAAATATTTACAACAAATAGAACACACCATTAATAACACACCCAGTACAGTTCATAACCATTGTCCCATAACAATTTTTACTGGTCAGCCACCGCAGAGACCTTGGACAGATCCAGAAGCCATCAACTTCAACGAACGAATTATAGAAGTAAGAGAGAAATTATTGACAAAGAAAATTAAATGGGAAAGAAAGAGGAATACCGTTGATAAGAAATATAAGACATATAATCTTAATGATAGAGTAATAGTGAAAAGATTGAGAGTAACTGATCTTAAAAATAAAATAATGGGAAAACTGCTAAAACCATATCAAGGACCTTATATTATTAATAGAATTTTAGGCAACAATACTTATGAATTAATGGAAGAAGAAACCGGGTACATAAAGGGTAGATACCATATTTCGATGTTGCAGGATTATTTAACGGAATAGTAATATACAATTGAATAAATACAGTCATTAAAATTATTAATTACATTGAAAGGTATGTTATAGCTCGCAAAATACATCAATTAAATGAATACTACAACTAAACTATTTTTATATAATTACAAATAAATATACTTAAACAAGAAACATTAATTTAGACTGGATAATTTGAATTTGGACAGCTTGAATAAATAAAGAGAAGTTACAAAGAAACAATAGAATAATAGTTGATAATTAAAAAAAAAAAAAAGGAAGAAAAGACTTTGGTATACTAATATAATGTTAAGGAAGTTCATCACACAAACAAACATTTCGTTTTTACAATTCATAAAGTTTTTATATTAAGGTGTTAACTTATTTTTCTTTCTAATTGTTTAATTCGAACGACACGTAATAAGTTTAGAAAAACAAGGTTGTTATCTTTCATTTCCTACATCATCTTCAGCGAAAAGAATGTCCTCATTTGTACATTCCGACATTTTTTCGACGGGGACATTGTTGTGATGCATGTTATCCATATAGAGCTGCATCTAAAATAGGAAGAATAAGACATACAAAGTGAAAAAGGGTTATAATATAATGGTTATATAAATAATATTATTAAGTCTTAGCAGTATCGAAGTGCATATGTATTTTTTATAACGATCATTTCATTCTTTAAATTTCTATATACATTTTCCTTTCATTATTTAATTTTATTATATCATATTCAAATTTTCAAATATTAGCGCGAAAAACATATTCAAATCCATATGCAACTTTGTATTATATCGACACTAGTAAGACACGCCTACAAATTGACATCTCGCTATGTTTACATTTATCATGCGCAGTATGCGATTTGTATCATTCGAATTTATCTTAACCTAACTTGGTAATTTATAATATAATTTTTAAAAACATTTAGATATTCTAAATTAATCAAATTCTTTTTATATAAAATTGTTAAAAGGGTAAATCATCGAGATTATTGATATCAATAGATAGCGTGTTTGGTAATATTCAGACAAGTGCTGTCGAATTATTAGATCCTTGAATTTGAAAAATAAATAGACGCATCTTTTTAGACCAAGCCTTAGAAATCTTATATAAAACACAACTTTAAATTATAAATTCAGCTAAAAGTGATAAAAAGTATCCAGAATATTAATTAACTCGATCGTCAAGTGAATTACTACAAGAATTTTCGGTAATAACGAACTTTCAAACAACATAGCGTCACTGACGTAGTTCCACCGAAAACGATAGAAAATCAGAAGAAATATATATAAGAATCCATCGCCGAACTTCAACAATAAAGTCTAACGTACATCAACAACGATACCTGAAATTCTACAGCCAGAAACGAGCGCAGTGAGTAATTAGGCACCGAAGACGAAGTCCGAGGAAAATCTTCGATAGCGTCTGCGTAAACAGCCACCTACACCGCCATCATTTTGTGCTGCACCCGAACATTTTCAGATCACCGAGGAACTTCCCAATTCACACAGACGATCTACAAACATACATCAGCATCATTATTATAACAGGTTTTCTGATAATATTTATTTTTTTTTTAAAAAAATTAAATTCTTTAAACTTTTATTTAATAAACTTCTCGAATTATTTACCTAATCTATCACATCCTGTCATGATCTTTATATTTAATTAAACAACCTATTTATATCTTAGAGATAACAATAAAAGGGTACTCACCATAATTGTAATAAGAGTATTCACATTTATATTCATATTATTTATTAGTTTAACACACATAACCTCTTTTCACATAAGTAACACTTTGTTGTTTATGCGTATATGCAGTTTCGTTAATATCACATTTGTAATACGTTATATTTTTACAGTTTCCTTTAATTTAATAAACATAATATTTTTAATTTTACATGAATCTTTTATTTGTTCATATTTATTTGTAGGAGTTATTATATTAAGCGTCAACATTAATATTATTCTCTTTTTTGGAAGCAACAACCTAAAACTCACAACGAGCCCGAGATCACCCACATTTAGTAAAGTTTTATTAAATATAGTCTCTTGCTTTCCGACTAGTTGGCTATTTGAGATAAAGATAGCGCAATCTGGGGTGAGATTTTATAAATTAAGGCGCCCGACTAATCTTTTCAAATACATAATTTTATCTTACACTTTTATCTCATTAACATTTTATAATCTCACCACAGCCCAGTAAAAGAAGGCCGTTATCAATATATATATATATATATATATATATATATATATATATAACATTTGATAAATTATTGGAGGTTTTCGGATTTTATATGAAATATTTACAAATATCAAGTAAGTATGTAATTGCAAAGTAAGGGGGGATGCAAACATTGCTGTCTACAAATTACAAAGCAAATCATACGAAATTTTTAATTGAAAAAATGTCTATGTTGGGACTCGAACCCAAGTCTACAGCTATCCGGGCTGTCGCCTTTACCACTAGGCCACAATAGACCCAGGTTCAAGCTATATAGAAATGCATTATAAATTAACAGTGTTAGTGAATCAGATGTCAGTTATTGAATGTAGATGTCAAGCTGAAAGCAGAAGTCCGTTTTGAAAGCTCATGTCAGTTTTGATAGCAGATGTCAGTTAGTGAAAGCAAATGTCAGTTATTGAAAGCAGATGTCTGTTTTGAAAGCAGGTGTCAGTTATGAAAGCAAACGTCAGATTAGAAAGCAGATACCTATTTTGAAATTAGATGTGAGTTATTGAAAGTAGATGTCAGTGTTTTGAGAGCAGATGTCAGATTTGAATGTTTGAAAATGCTAATTATTACTCCAAAGCTATATGAGTGATTAGATAATTTCTTAGCCGTTCATTAAATATACCATATTTAATGTTATATTTAATGAACGGCTAAGAAATTATCTAATCCTTATATATATATATATATTTATTGAAGAGATGCCGAAAGGGATTTATGAAATATACATGCAAAATTTAAATATTTAAATAAACTGGTAAGTTAAATTTTTAAAATGTGAATTATAAATCTCTATAATAAATATGCCATCCACTGTTACACATAGATGGGGTTGTATAACGTTAAATCTATTACTTGCGTATGATGCAAAGATACATAATTGTAAATAACGAAGTATACTTAACCTAAACAGCTGTTCATGTATATAACTTATTATAAGTATATTTGGGTGGGCGAAAGTTTGTGTTATGTGTCCGGCTAGGAAGAACAATTTAGACTCTTGTTGTTGGGCATAGAAATATACCTTTTAAATGGTAGGTTCGGTGACTGCAATAGAACGCTTACAATTTCAGCTGATGCCAATGCAATTAATAATGGTATTTTTATATTCAAAACTACGAAATAAAACGAGTGAGATAAGGACTAATATTAAAGACTTTAATGAAGTGATTGCAAAGAAGAAAGAACAGGTAAGTGAATAAATTAATTAAATTATGAATATATAAAATGTATCATGTCACGTGATAAAATAAATATGAAATAAAATCTAGGTTAAACAACACAACAAAATAAATGTGACATGAATAAAGCTAAACGCAAACATAATTCTATTATCTACTTTTAATTATTTAACAGGAAACTGTATTCTTCGTGACTTAGTTTAAATTATATCAATATTAATATGCAACATAGGTTATAATTATTAAAACTAATTTGATACTGGTTTCATGTGTTTAAATAAATTAATTTATCATTTTCAAAAAATTCGTAGGATGATTAAAAAATACTTATGTGGATATGGACAGGACTTGATTATTCTGGATTTGGCTGGTAGATCCGTGAATGCAGGATACAGGTATGAACGGGCAATCGGATGGCGTCCCCCGCTTGTTGTTCGAACTAACGGCCGGCTTCCCGGTGAAATTTAATTTTCGTTTTCTTGGACACCGGTTACCGTCTGGACTCGCAAAATGCGTTAAACAGGAGCCGGATATACTGGTAAGGTTTGACTAGATTTGACGTATGGGTTTTTTAGATTTATTAATGCTTTTTCTTTTAATTTTGAGTGAGGCACTTAAAATACGTCGAGGTGTTTTTAATGGAGAATTTTCTAATGACGCCAACTCTCATTTGTTCTCAATCCTAACTTCTGATTCGTCCAACTGTATGTATTTTTATAGTCTCGACATTTTATTATAATGAAAATGACAATTTAATCATTTTAAATATACATATGCTTAATATAAATTATATAGTTTATGTTCGTGAGTACATGTTTGACGTGTGAATGTTGATAATTGTATATAATGCTAATTTTATAGCAGGGATAATTCCCGCTGTAATTATTTTAAATTAGTACAGTGTCATCTAAATAAATGGCGTCATTTATTATTAATCAATTAAGTTGAAATATCTTTGGAAATACAAGATATCGGAGTAAAATGACTTATGCGAATGAAAAGACAAAAATAAATAAATGTGAGAATGAATTTAAAACAATTAAATACGCGAAATCAACTTTATTGATATTACATATGAAGAATTCAGTTTCAATATTTTTTTATTATTCTAAAGATTATATATTTACATTAAAATTCTGTCTTTTGCTAACCAAGGCGTTCTTAGGTGTAGGCTTGACCTACATCAATATATATATATATATATATATATATATATATATATATATATATATATATATATATATATATATATTCATTGCATAAACTGGAAAAGATGTTATCACATGTCAATAAACAAGTGTGATGTTGTTATACTTATGAAGAATAAAATGTTCAATTAAAGCCTTTAAATAAGAATTTTATTTTATTCGTCCACATAAATATAAAGACATTGACAGGGCAGACTCATAAACTTTCTTGTTTTATGTAATCTGTGGAACGAAATGCTTATTTTAAAATTAGGACAAAAATAAATATATTTTTGAGTATAATATTAGAATAACTTTACTGTATTTACATAAACAATGCCAATCTATAGCTTTTTATAAGATAAAATAAGACATATTTTAACAGTAATTATTATTGCAATATAACCTTGTTCGTTTATTTAATCCATAAAACATTTTTTGTATTATGCCTACATTATCTAAAGCTTTAATGTAATTAATGTGTTTAATGTGTATGTACATAGGATAAGAAATTTTTAAAAAAATATGGAAAAATGTGGGTGGCTTTAATATACATAGAGTTATTACAAGAGAAGGAGACATATTTTGAGCATTGTTGAAGATCAGACTGCAATTTGTTAAACTAACCGTGAAATTTAAGTTGCACTCACGCAAGTCTTGTGGCATCATTTTATGGTAAACAGCAAATGGGACTGGTGTAACTTTCAAGAGAAATTCTAGTGAACTTTTAAAACTTTGAAACTTCCTATCTCATGGTGTGCATAATATGCTTCTATGTATTTCTCTGTTTCGAATAACACTGTATGTATGTATATATGTAAATAATAGTTTACAGGGATAGGCAAATGTATGGATCTATTCGGATATCTTTGATATGGTTACCTAGATTTTAATAAGAGTTTCCATAATTAATTAAATGCAAATGGGGATTCGATGGGTATATTTATGTCCGAATTGGACTTCCGGGTTAGCCAGAAACGATGTTAAAATTGTTCAGCAATAATAAGGTTTGGCGCCCTTTTCTTCAACAACGACAAAGATATTTAATTGAACGTAAAATTTTAAAATCATTTTTATATTTAATAAGCAATGGAATTAAAATTCGGTACTTGACTAATCTGTCAGAATTAACTTTGTAGACGTCCAAATATTAATAATGGTTCAATTAACTGAAAAGTAACGTATAGAAATTCTGATAATGATTGGTTTTGGTGACCGCGTCACAACCCATGAAGAAACTATGATTTATTTAACAATTTGCATCAAGATCGGCGTCCAGTATCACGAAATGTCGTCGGTAAAACTTTGAGAAGGTATAATTTGACCGGCAATGTTAGAAATTTACCGAAAAGCGGACAACCAAAAGCCGAAACTAATAAAGTTATTGGTCAAGATATTGCTAGAGCATTAGAAGAATTACCACAAACTTCTACTACATCTCCGGCACTAAACTCGCTCGTATAAACCAAATTTAGTGCTAGAATTATTGGGCGTGGATTACGATCGAAATTTAATTTTACGAAAGAGTGATGGAGATTTGCAAAAATGACCAATATTTTACATACAATTTGCTGTTAGGCTAGGTTTTGTTTGAATGGTACCGGTAATCGCCATAATTGTCTGTATTGGTCAATAAATAACTCACATTGGATGCAAGAAGCGCATATGCAACATCCGCGGTTCGGCTGTTATTTTCACGATCCGTATTATTAGTCTTTTCTTCATTTATGGTACACTACCTGGACAGAGATATTTAGATTTTTTACGTAATCAATATTATATTAATATTAAGGAAGATGGGGAATTACTTGTAAGTGTTTGGTTCCAACAAGAATCAGCACCCCGTCACTATGCTCTTAATGTTAGAAGTTTTTTAAACGAAACATTCCCAAATCGGTGGATTTGTCATAGAGGATTAATTGAATCGGTCTCCGGATTAAAGCACCTAGATTTTTTCTTTTGGGGTCATTTAAAATCTGTGGTTTATATGAGTAGTAAACGACCGCATAATCTGCAAACGGCAGAGGATAATTGAGCAAGTACAATTAATTCATGACGAGGGTTTGGCAAATGTCATTCAAGAATTTGTTCATTGTCAAGAAGTTGACGGTTATCATTTCGAAAACTTTCCTAACTGATATTGATTTTGTTTATAATTTTTGTGTTTATTTTTCTTATTTGCATTATTAGATTTAATTAAATATCTCTGTTGTTTTTGAACACAAGGGTGCCAAACCTGCTGAACTCCTAGAGGAGAGCTCTATGGAAACTCGTAAAAATATACAGGGTGTTTTATTTAAATTAAAAAAGTTAACATCGTTTCCGGCTAAACTGGAAGTCTGAGTGGGATAAAAATATACTTAATCGAATCCCCAATTTGCATTTAATTAATTATGGAGCCTTATTAAAATCTAGGTAACCATATCAAAGATATTCGAACAGATCCATACATTTGCCTAACCCTGTATAAAAATAAATATCTTACTATAATAAAAACAAAAAAAAACTATTTAAATTAGATGACTCATCAGCCACAGGGCTTCTTTATTCACAAAGAAATCTCATGAGTTGTTAATTGGAACCCTACATTTACGGGTACGCTATTAATACTGGTAGCCGTAACTTTGTGGTAATTCATTTTGAAAATAATAAAATCAAATAAAACAAGAACTTTGTTATATATATCACTTTATTCACATATAATCGTGACCGCGGTTTCGACATACAATGTCATTATCAAGCTGCAAAAGTTACAAGCCTACATAGAACTTATAAATGACACAAAAATATATTGGGGTGGTTTATGACGTTATTGAAAATTTAGCATTTAACAACAAAAAAAAAAACAAAAATAATCAAATCCAGGTCCGAAACAAAAAGGAAATCTAACATACGCAACACAAAGCTGCTGGACTCGGAGCTGCGAGACCAGGCAAAGACAAGCTTCAGGAAAAACCTATATGGTCCAAGATAAGATAAGTCAAAATCGAGAAAGAATGTCAAATCCGGTAAATAAGTTAACATAGGCGTAAACGCTAGGTAACCCACCAAGTTCCTGCTTGGCATAAGAACTATATACTTAACTATTATATACAACATTGGAAAAGAGGTGTATATATAAGATTCAACTGTTCATTTAAAATGATATCTATTGTGTAGTTTCGGCTTTTAAAAATTTCTAGGGCCTCTAAAAGATTTAATTTACGACCTTTCTCGGCCAAATGCAATATTTTACGGTGACCAAATGTATGCCTTTCTGTAATAAGATGGTTTGCGAATGTTGAATCTGTCTTCTTTAGTTTATATGACCTCATGTGTTCTTTTACCCGTATAATAAAACTTCGACCAGTCTGACCTATACATACACTTTTACAATCATTACAATATAATTTGTACACTCCTGATTTATTATTGATATGTGTTTTAGGTTTTGCGTTAAAAATGAAATTACTTGTTTTTACATATGGTTTGTAAGCTATACTAACATTACTATTATTTTTTTAAATTATATTTCCAATTTGCTCGCTTATTTTACCGAAGTAAGTTAACGAGACAAATTGTTTCAAATTAGCACTATCTTTAGGATATACTAAACTAAGGGCCACTTGTAACTGCTTTTTCTTTAGTATACTGTCTATTACGCTATTTTTATAACTATTGTTTACCGCTATTTGTTTTATAGTATTGATTTCACGAACAAAAGATTCATTAGACAAAGGAATATTTAATGCTCTATGTATCATAGAATTAAAAAATGAATGTTTGTGTGTCTTATGGTGTAGTGCATCTTTGGGAATAATGCAATCAGTGAAAGTAGGTTTACGATATATATCAAATTTTAAGCTCTGATCTAATTTGTTTAATTTTAAATCCAGGAAGTTAATACTGTTATTCTCTTCTATTTCTACTGTAAAATTGATATTAGAATGGATTGAATTCATGTAGTTCAGAAATGTTTGTAGTTGTCTATGGGTACCCTTAAAGCAAGCTAGGATGTCGTCTACATACCGATACCAAAATTTAATATGTTTTTTACCTAGTTGTGATGAAAGAATTTTTTCTGTAATATGCTTCATGAAAATTTCAGCTAATAGAGGACTTAGAAGTGAGCCCATTGCCAGACCTTCTGTTTGTTTGTAGAATTTGTTGTTAAATGTAAAGTAACTTTGGTTGGTGACTAACTCCGTTAGAGATATGATTTCGTGTATAACAACCGGGTTTGTATTTTTCTTTACTAATATGTTTTCTATTAACCTTAAGCATTCCTTATGTGGTATTTTTGAAAACATGTTGGAAACATCGAATGATACCAGGATTTCGGTCTTTTGTATATTACAATCTTTTAATTTAGCTGTTAACTGTATTGCGTTTTTTATGGAAGAGCTATCTGTAAATTCGGTATATTGTCTAATTATTATGTTTAATTTTTTGGCTCATTTTTTATTGGGGCAAGAAATAAACGAATCAACTGGTCTGATGGGTGCTTCCTCTTTGTGAATTTTTACTAAATCGTATAATTTAGGGGGGGAAGGATTCATATGGAAAAGTTTGCACTTATCTGTATTTGAGATTACTGCATTACAATTTTTGACACATTCTTTAATTTCTGCCTGATACTGTTTAGTGGGGTCCTTTTTGAAGAAAATTAATACTGGTAACCGTAACTTTGTGGTAATTCATTTTGAAAATAAAAAAATAAAATAAAACAATAACATTGTTATATATACCATTTTATTCACATATAATCGACCGCGGTTTCGACATACAATGTCATTATCAAACTGAAAAAGTTACAGGCCTACATAGAACTTATAAATGACACAAAAATATATGGGGGTGGTTTATGACGTTATTTAAAATTACTACTATATACTTAACTATTATATACAACATTAGAAAAGAGGTGTATATATAAGATCCAACTGGTCATTTAAAACGATATCTATTGTGTTGTTTCGGCTTTTTTTCTTGTCCCAATAAAAAATTAGCCGAAAAATTAAACATAATAATTAGACAATATACCGAATTTACAGATAGCTCTTCCATAAAAAACGCAATACAGTTAACAGCTAAATTAAAAGATTGTAATATACAAAAGACCGAAATCCTGGTATCATTTGATGTTTCCAACATGTTTTCAAAAATACTTCTACTTTAATTTTTTTCCTTTTGTGCCATTCTCACTGGCGATATAGTGATGAATTATGCACAAAATAAATGCGGCATGAGGCAATTTCATGCACGAAGTGCACATGATGAATACACGGGATGGGTTTCACATATAAGGTAAAGAAAATAAAGACAAGCGAACACTGTAATATTTAATGGTGTAATCGAGCGCGATTTTCTTATTTTATAGGTATCTATTTATGATAGATTCGTTCACAAATCTATCCTAATGTGGGAATTATATTAGAATATATGTTGTCAACTAACTCTAATTTAAATCTTCCTTTATTAAAATTTAGTGAAATTAATTTACTTCTAGTAAAGATATTTATTTTTCATATTATTAAAATGTCTTTACCATAAAATTTCCTGTAATGTAAAATAGTTCATACTCATGGACCAGCATGGTTTGTTTAGCAAAAATTCCAATGTATCTAATCACTTTGTTTTGGGTCAATATTTACGCCAATTCCTAGATAACAGAATAGAGGTGAATGTTAACAACATTGATTTTACCAAGGTTTTTGAATCATTATATAATTATAGAATTTACCCTAGCCTAGCCGCATGCATTACTAGTCTCTTTTTATTTGTCAAGAAAAAAATATTATGGTTTAGTTGGATCATAATTTGAATTTTGTTTCCACCTCTGGTTTTCCTCGAAATAATAAATAAGAAGTCTATATTCTGAAGTGAATTCATTAAAATTTATTGTCCTGTTTAAGTTACAACACAAAGTTTTTATCTTTGAAAATTATTTTCGCACTAGGAGATTATCGAATGAACGTCTTACACCAAATAAGATATAACTTTAATACAGCAGATCATAAGATCAAAATTTTACTTCAAAAGTGTCATTTATATTTTTAAGTGTCGCCAACTTTATATTACAATTGCGGACCACACAAATAAGAATTTAATTGAAGGAACGGTATATGTAACGAATGTTCAAATAGACCTTACTTTTCGGGCAGTCATTTTTGTACTTAAATCTAATAAATGAAAGCTTAATTAAATACGACCTTCAAAATCACGCGCAGAAAATTAGCTTATATGACAAATGGAGCTCATTGGATTTTAGAAAATAACATATGCTTCATTTTTAATTGTCAAAATAACATATTGCTGTGATATTTTACAATAATATGAGATAGTAAACAAAAAATTAGAATGAATGAGAGTAAAATTTAATTAGAACAAATTGTGGATTTAGTGCACCTGTCTAAAACGTAGTGTTATATAGCAAGAGATTAATTTCTAATTCAATAAACGTTATGCTACAATTTACTACTTATGATTTCATTAATATTTTGTAACCTACCTACCAGATACGAACATAAAAGGGATCATAGTATAAAGTATATGTGTGTATAGTATATATGTTATAATTAATAACATAAAATAAATAAGAGTATAAGGCAGTAGTAAAAATACTTATAAAATGTAGAGTTGAAAAATAATAAAATTGACGTACTATAAAAATAAAAATGATTAGATTTAAAACATATAGTAACTATAGAAACAAGCCATTAAAACCTTTAAAAAACATGTATATGTAAAAGTTAAAACATGAAAAATAAAAAATATAATGCTATATAAATTTAACAATATATGGACCAAATAACAAGACAATTTTAAGATGGTCAACTAACAGTCAAACCGAGTATATTAAAATAAATTATACTTAGTCCATTAGTATCAGATCTATAATTTATGTTATTTGTGTCTCTGTTAATGTGGACCATTTCTAAAAAGTTTATTTTTTTAAGGTTATTTTCAACGTCTAAGATCTTAACATCAACAAAATTTAAAGTATGGTCACGATCAAGTGCATGGTCCACCAATGTACAAGATCTCTTTCCAATACGAACATCACTTTTATGCTGAGGGATGCGCTGTCTTAGCCACTGTGATGTCTGACCTATATAAACGCCACAACAATCCGAACATGCTATCCTGTAGACAACATGACTATTTAAAAAGAAGGGTGTTATGTCTTTGATCTTACTATGCAACTTCTTCAAGGTACAGGTGTTGTATTTAGCTATTTTAATGTTATTAAATTGTTTGAAATGTGATACAATTGTATGAGTAAGACCACCAATGTATGGGATTTTTTTGTAAATCACACTGTCTGCAGGAATGTCCTCAGTAGGGCCATCAAAAAAGTTTGAGCTATATATCGATTTATTAAGTATGTGCTTAGGATAGCCATTGTTGACGAAGATGTTGAAAAGTTCTTTAAGATTGTTATTAAGAAAGGTTTCATGACAAATATGTGCTATTCGGTTTCTCATACCTATAATGGTGTTATACTTCTCTCATTCAGAAGTATAGCACCATTATAGGCACTCTTTGTTGGGTAATTCCCTAAATGAATGAGTTTCATAAGACGTAATATAGTTTTATGGGAATACACCCTTGTGAAAACCTAATTAAGCAATGCAGTGTACCGTTTATCTAAGTCAAGGCGCGGGCTCGTGTGTAATGCATGTTATATCCAAACATGACCTCGCCCGACATAACGTACATACACAAGCATTCGCAAGGTACGTTACACACTTTCAACACTCTTGTTTATTTAGAGTAAGGACATATAGTCGGAAAGCAGATCACTCTAACGATATATAAGACATCCCATCCGGAGTCTTATCAGAGTCAGTCAGAGTCAGTCAGAGTCAGTCAGAGTCAGTCAGAGTCAGTCAGAGTCAGTCAGAGTCAGTCAGAGTCAGTCAGAGTCAGTCAGAGTCAGTCAGAGTCAGTCAGAGTCAGTCAGAGTCAGTCAGAGTCAGTCAGAGTCAGTCAGAGTCAGTCAGAGTCAGTCAGAGTCAGTCAGAGTCAGTCAGAGTCAGTCAGAGTCAGTCAGAGTCAGTCAGAGTCAGTCAGAGTCAGTCAGAGTCAGTCAGAGTCAGTCAGAGTCAGTCAGAGTCAGTCAGAGTCAGTCAGAGTCAGTCAGAGTCAGTCGGAGTCAATACAGACACAGTTGAGAGTCAATACAGACACAGTTAGAGTCTCTTTTCGACTATCGTCTACATTGTTAATTATGTAATTACCATCTTGTTAAATAGTTATAAGTGTTGGTTTATTAAACTATGTTAAACCTAACATACTTGTGCATTATTTAACGCTACAACGATATCTGCGTGAAGACTCACACCGATGTGGCCCTCAGGGCCGGGCTAAAATCACATGGCGATTCTGCCAACCACTTAAGGCTAAAGAAAGTAAGTGGAAAGACCGGAATGAGCCGTCAAGCATATATGGCAGACTGGTAAACCAAAAATGGGCAATTACGCGTCTAAGGAAGAAGTCATCATAGCGGGCAGTAACGCTAACGTGAAGAACAGCGTGGACACGGTCGACATCCTCAGAATAGTGGCATTCGGGGGAGTCATCACCATCCTGGTCTCCTGCTGCTGCTACGGTGTATACAAGCACGTAAACCGGAGGATGACGAAGGCACTCACCGCCCAGGTCCAGATGGAGTTCCACCGGAGCCAAGAGAAAGTCTAGGCCACCCTATGTCCACCCCGGATCGATTTACTCTACTTCAAGACGAAGTCAAGGTATTTGTTATTAATTTAAAAAAAGGACAATGTTAATATAAGGAGTGATAAAAATATTATTAAGCGCAAATTAGCGCAAATAGACAATTTTAAACATAGACTAAACGAGTTAAAAGACAATTTTAATAAAGTGTCGCATAGTTCGAACATATTAGAATCAACCAAAAATTGTGTCAGAAGTATAATCAGTACTTTAGACGAAGCTGTAGATATTTTAAATTTTAGACTAAGTAATTTAAGTGTAAAACCTATTAAAATGGCTGAAAAATTCGATTTACGCACTGCCTCGAGCTTATTACCTGTCATGAATGGCTAAGAGGAGGTCACACATCAACTTATAGATGCAATTGAATTGTATGAATCATTATTAGATGACGCGGGAAAAGAGAATTTAATAAATTACGTTCTTAAAACTCGGTTATCGGCAAAAGCGAAATTAAGGCTACGTAAATCATATACAAGTACTACCGCATTAATTGCGGATTTAAAAAGTCATTTTATTACGAAAAAGTCAATTACGGCAATAACCACTCAATTACACAACGCGAAGCAAGGCGCGAAATCTATCAAAGATTACGGAGAAACAGTAGAAGAGCTTCTCTCACATCTAACCATAGCGCAAGCAAACGAAGACGAAACACTAATCGACAAATTTCGCGAAGTGAACGAAAAGGTCGCGATCAATATATTCGCAAATGGACTTCGGGACGCTAATACAAGAATTTTAATAAAAGCGCGCAACCCGAACACACTTTCCGAAGCAATTCAGGAGGCTACGAACGAAGAAATCGTCAATCCAAGTAATTCCGTTTTTCATTTTTCAAAAAAGTCACCGAATACTAATTCACATGTTAAGTACAATAAATACAGACACCCGAATCACGGTAGTAAATATAAAAACTCTCAGTTTAGTAGTAATAAACACAATTACGAATATAAGAAAAAATTTTCACGACGTGATAATCGCGGCAGTCACAATAAAGTTTTTTCAGCATCTACAAATGCTGCTACCCCTAATAACGAAGGAAAGCGCGAATTCCAGTTTTTTCAAAAGACCGTCAACTAAAAACGAATGCACCCCCGTATAGTTTTAACCTCGGAGGCCTAAATTACATTAAAGTACGTTTTGATAATAGAGAGCATTCATTTCTGGTTGACAGCGGAGCGTCAATAAGCGTTTTATTTATAAACAATAAACGTACAAACATAAATATTAATAAAGCTGACAGAATAAACATAATCGGTATAAACGGACAAGCAAAAACAATTGGGTCAGCAGTTGTTACAATTGAAGTAAGCGAGTACAAGGTCAATCATAAGTTTGCGATTTTAGATAGTATAAACAATTCATTCGTCGGTATTATCGGTGCAGATATTTTAAACAAATACCGTGCAATATTAGATTACGAGAAATACAATCTAGCACTTTCGATAGAAGGTCAGAAAATAACCTTACCGCTTCATTCCGACATAAATACGGTCACAAACATACCCGCGAGATGCGAAGTAATTAAAGAGTTTAAAATAAAAACACGTAAAGACTGTGTAATATTACCCGAAGAAGTAACCCCTGGTGTATTTATTGCGAGTACTGTTGTATCTCCAAGGAAAGGCATAGTACCTGTCCGCGTGTTAAACACAAGAGATAGCGACGCGACATTGAGGAATTTTTCTCCGACGTTTGCAGACCTTGAAAATTTCAACGTTTGCACATTCAGTAATAACGGTCGGAAATGCGTCGAGCGCGTCAGCAAAATTTTACAAATAGTAAACACATCGCACTTGAACCAGGAAGAGAATATTGCAATGCAAAAGATTCTTGCAAAATATTGTGATATTTTCTACCTTGAGTCAGACAAGCTTACAAACACAAATATATACAGGGGAGACATACAGGTTAATTCACATATAAATCCAATATATTCCAAGCCCTATAGATTGCCACACGCCCAAAAACATGAGATCGACAGACAAGTGGACACACTTTTGTCTGACGGTATAATAGAGAAAGCCAAATCAGCTTGGTCTTCGCCTTTACTATTAGTACCCAAAAAGAAGGATAAAGACGGAAACCAGAAGTGGAGAATGGTGATCGACTGCCGCCTGTTAAACAAGCAGATAGTCGATGACAAATTCCCACTGCCTTCGATCAATGAGATCTTAGACTCACTTTCAGGTGCAGTCTATTTTTCTCATTTGGATCTAGCCCAAGGTTATCATCAAATCGAGCTAGAACCCAAGAGCCGTCCTTATACAGCCTTCACAACCGGCAAAGATCAGTACCAAATGTGCCGACTTCCAATGGGACGAAAGACTAGTAGTAGTGCTTTTTCTCGAGCCATGACAATAGCAATGTCAGGCCTAAATTACGAACAATGTTTCATATACCTAGACGACCTCATAGTTTTCGGCAGCAATCTACGGCAGCATAATTCAAATTTAGTTAAAGTATTTGAACGACTTAGAAGCGTTAATCTGAAACTCAACCCAAGCAAATGCGATTTTTTAAGAAAGAAAATATTATATCTGGCACACGTCATTTCTGCAGACGGCGTCTCACCAGACCCGTCCAATGTAAAAGCTTTAGTGGAATACACAGTTCCCAAAAACGCGAAGGACGTGAAACGTTTCGTTGCATTCGCTAACTATTACAGGCGCTTCATTCCAAACTTTGCCAACATCGCGACCCCTTTGAACAACCTTTCAAAGAAGAACATACCATTTTCGTGGTCCGATGTGGAACAAAAGGCATTCGAAGATCTTAAACTAGCCCTACAGACACCACCAATTTTGCAATATCCTAATTTTGATGCAGACAACATGTTTGTTTTAAAAACTGATGCATCTGGCTATTCAATTGGAGCAGTACTCTCAAACAGCAACGACAGGCCAATTGCTTACGCCAGTCGGTCCTTAAACAAAGCAGAAAGGAATTACTGCACAATTGAGAAAGAATTATTAGCGGTTGTCTGGGCAGTCAAGCATTTCAGGCCTGACTTATATGGTCGTAAATTTAAAATCTTTACAGACCACAGGCCACTGATATATTTGTTTGGAATGACCAATCCATCGAGTCGTCTCACAAAATTCAGACTAGTATTGGAGGGATATGATTTCATCATTAATTATATTAAGGGTTCCCAAAACGTAGTTGCAGACGCCTTATCCCGAATAGAGATAGATTCCAACGACTTAAAGAAGGTTAGTAGTGGAGCTACCGACAGCATCTTTGTCACGACCAGATATCAGTCAAGACAGTCAGCTGCCGATAGCGCCAGTACAAGATCAGCAACCGCAGATTCCACCGGTTCCAGGATTGATCACCCCGGGGTCGTGGAGCTGTTGAAAAGACCAGCGGGATCTATCGAACTTCAGGTGATAGACAAGGCAAGCTTCAATACACTCCAACGTCGTAACGAAACAAGCATGCGTTTCAAGGAGATATTCCTATACGACGAAGATGCTCTCACGATTTTTATGAAGGAGACTGTAGGAATAACAAGTCCTCAGCAGTACATGCGCTTGTTAACTACACTCCAAGAGTTCTGCGCGGAACAAGACATACAGGAAATATGTATAGTCAAAGATAATTCCAGGAACAGCGACTTCCTGAGAAAAATTATTCCATGGAGTAAGAGAGAGCCAAACCATTTAAAGGTAAATGTAATTAGAGGAGTGCAAAGAATTGAAGACTACGAGACACAGCAACTAATAATCAACGACTACCACATGTTACCCACAGGGGGACAGAGTGGGGTAAATAGAACTTTCAACAAAATCAAAAGATTTTACTTTTAGCCGAAACTTAAACACGACATCGAATCATTTGTGAAACGATGTAGTGATTGCCAAAAATACAAGCACTCAATACCCAATAAGGAACCAATCAAAGTCACAACAACATCGTCATACGCCTTCCAGAAGATTTTTGTAGATTTGTTAGGTCCATTATACCAAGACCAAGAGGAGAACAAATATGTTCTGACACTCCAATGCGAGCTAACGAAATTCGTAGAAGCCTATCCCATTAAAAACAAAGAAGCTTCCACAGTAGCCAAAGCTCTGGTCGAGAACTTTATACTAAGGTACGCTATTCCCGAACAGATAGCTTCCGACCAGGGGACAGAATTCATGGCTACAGTTTTTAAGGAAACATGCTCTCTTTTAGGCATACAGCAGCTAAAATCAACTGCATACCACCACGAAACGTTAGGCGCATTAGAGAACACACACAAAAACCTGGGAGCGTATTTACGTATTCAACTGAATAACCACAAAGACAATTGGTCAACATGGATACCTTATTGGTGTTTTGCATTCAACAACACAGTGCACACAGAAACAAAATATACCCCACACGAATTAGTCTTTGGTAAACACAATCCCCTACCCTCATCGTTGACAAACGCGATAGAACCACTTTATAATTTCAATAATTATACCGCAGAGTTTAAATATAGATTACAAACAGCCCTAAATGAGGCAAAAAACAATTTAATTCAATCTAAAGTTGAAAGACAAAATAAACTTAACAATAATCGAAAACCCACACACTTCTGTGTTGGAGACCAAATCTTAGTAAAAAATGAAGCAGGAAGTAAACTCGAGACATTGTATAATGGTCCTTATACCATTACTGAAACAAACAAGCCACCGAATGTAACAATTCAAATAGGCGATAAATACATTGAGATTCATAAGAATCGTCTCAAACATTTTCATGTGTAATATTTAGATAAGAATATTTTACTATATGCAACAACCCCAAAATTCGTATACGGAACAAAGAACATTATAGTGCACAGATTTTAAGTTAATATAAGATGGTTAGATAATAAGTAAAACTATCACATATATATGAGATATAGATAGATGTAGAAATAGATATAGGAATTTCTAACAAAAAGAAAAGCAAACAAATCGTGTTTGTTTTCTTTTTTCCTCCTGTTGGAAGGTGTGATAACCTAACTAAGCAATGCAGTGTACCGTTTATCTAAGTCAAGGCGCGGGCTCGTGTGTAATGCATGTTATATCCAAACATGACCTCGCCCGACATAACGTACATACACAAGCATTCGCAAGGTACGTTACACACTTTCAACACTCTTGTTTGTTTAGAGTAAGGACATATAGTCGGAAAGCAGATCACTCTAACGATATATAAGACATCTCATCCGGAGTCTTATCAGAGTCAGTCAGAGTCAGTCAGAGTCAGTCAGAGTCAGTCAGAGTCAGTCAGAGTCAGTCAGAGTCAGTCAGAGTCAGTCAGAGTCAGTCAGAGTCAGTCAGAGTCAGTCAGAGTCAGTCAGAGTCAGTCAGAGTCAGTCAGAGTCAGTCAGAGTCAGTCAGAGTCAGTCGGAGACAATACAGACACAGTTGAGAGTCAATACAGACACAGTTAGAGTCTCTTTTCGACTATCGTCTACATTGTTAATTATGTAATTACCATCTTGTTAAATAGTTATAAGTGTTGGTTTATTAGACTATGTTAAACCTAACATACTTGTGCATTATTTAACGCTACAACGATATCTGCGTGAAGACTCACACCGATGTGGCCCTCAGGGCCGGGCTCACTCACACCCTTCTGCCGCATTAATTTAAATTTTTCACCTATATAGTATCTTCTAATTCTTATTTGGACTATGAACAATGTGAGGATTGATCATAGTCCAAATAAGATGATAATTTCGTCCAACAGGAATACATAAATCGAAGTGAGTCTATAAATCTCAACTTGTAGAACACGTTTCTTTTCTGACCATTACGATCTATTATATCTCCCACCTGAACTTTTTTTTGAAAATGAAATATTTTTTTCTTTATTTTGTGCAATAACATCTACATCCTCCTTTTCCAATGCCAGTAATTTTGCAAACAAATGTGTATCAGAATTTGATAAATTATGAAAGATAATAGGTATATTTCGGGGCTCTTTTATAATTTATATTACATACCATATGTACTGCACCCCGATACAATTCAGTCATATGATCATGGTCACGAACAATTTCTTCAGGGACTGTTATTGCTTTTTCAGAAATATGACACACTGTCTCTTGCTCATATTTATCACGCTCTTCATCAGTTAAAGGTTTTATTTCTACCTCTTTACTTAAATAATTTTTATATAAAAAAGTATCATCAGTTTCTAGCTCTCTAATAAAAGATGTGGTTGCATTTTGTCCACGATATAAACGCAATTTACTCAGATTATCATCAAAACTACATTTTACATAATAGGCAAAAGAATATGGTTCATGCTCGAAACATTTCACAGTAAATGGTTTAGAAGGATCCGGTTCTGACGTATCAATAGGTTTTAATATAACTTCAAAATCAGCATAAACTACAAAAGGAACTCTTAATTGTCTTTCAAATTTATCAAATTTTAATACATATTCTTGTAGTTCCTCTCCGTACTTATCTATTTTTAATTCTGTGTCGCGAAACACTGCCTTCACCTGCTTACAATCTTCATTTTCATGTCTTCGTAATTTATCTTCGCATGTGAAGAAAATTAAACACCCACCAAATATGTATTTTTTATGTCCTGATAAAAATTTATGTGAAGAAATTAATCGCGACAAATACTTTGTCCAACAGTAATGTGAATTTGCATTTTCTGAGGTCACAAGTAATAAATTAATATAAGCAATTCTTCTCCGCTTCGTAAAATGTAATGGACCCACTACTTCTTGAGCTCTCACATTATTCTGAAAATATTCTTCTATACAATATACATTCATGGATATATTATTTTGCTCTTCAAACTTATGGATATCTTTTAAATTTACAGGGAAATGTATATGAGTAAAATCTGCAACTGTACTATAATGTAGATACGATGAAACTCTTTACGGGAGTCCTACTGACTCCCTTAAAGCAGGAGTAACGGCCCAAGCGAAACATTTGTTGTGAGAATTTTGAACATTTATTATAGCCTTCTTTTTCATTATTGATGGTGGCAAGTCCATATAAGTGGAACCTCTCAATGGACTAAACTTATTTATATTTATTTCCAAATATAAAACGTTGCTCAATGTCCACCCTAAAATATAATAAATAGTAATTTATAACACTGTCAGTAATTAACAATAATCTTATTTTACCTGAATCGCGCTCCTGAAATTCACCCATTTTATCCTAAATCTCATCAATAAAATGTGCGTATAGCTCATATAAATTACTTCCATGGGTTATGACTTCATATCGAGTATTAGACGATTTTATTTCTACATTCTTCTTCTTCAGTAAATATATAAATTATATAAACCATACAATTCCAAATTCACTTTCATAGAAGTATGTATACTTAGAATACTATACTTAGAATACTATCCATAGTCACATACTTGATAACTTACTATTCTATCCCCGAACGGGCCTACACTCTTCTTTACACCGTTATCGATTATTGCGAACGCTTTAGTTCGGTGTAAAGTACTGCGGATATGTGCAGTATAACAATTTGTTTCTACATATACATGACAGATTTCACATTTCATTAATTCTACTTCGTTATCGCCAAATTTTATTCTCGTCACTTTACAAGAAGTTAACATGTGGCGACTTCTGTTATCTCCTCGAGTAAACGTCTTCCCACAGTATTTACATTCACACATACTAACTTTTTATTTTCCAAATATGTACTGAATAAAAACAACACTTCCACGGTACCGGCTCAATTCTTGCTGGAATGGAACGACCATCACCATATACACACCTCATCGAAGGTCATGCTTAATATTATACTATTTCATGTGTGAATCATTTGAATCTTATAAATTACATTTACTTACCTACACTCTTCTTTACACCGTTATCGATTATTGCGAACGCTTTAGTTCGGTGTAAAGTACTGCGGATATGTGCAGTATAACAATTTGTTTCTACATATACATGACAGATTTCACATTTCATTAATTCTACTTCGTTATCGCCAAATTTTATTCTCGTCACTTTACAAGAAGTTAACATGTGGCGACTTCTGTTATCTCCTCGAGTAAACGTCTTCCCACAGTATTTACATTCACACATACTAACTTTTTATTTTCCAAATATGTACTGAATAAAAACAACACTTCCACGGTACCGGCTCAATTCTTGCTGGAATGGAACGACCATCACCATATACACACCTCATCGAAGGTCATGCTTAATATTATACTATTTCATGTGTGAATCATTTGAATCTTATAAATTACATTTACTTATACACTAGTAACAATAAACATCTTAGCATTATATGTATAATCAAAAAATCCATCCAATTAATCAAAGTCATACATTCTACTGTCCATATCATCGATTAAAATAATGGTCCCTATTTCAAATATGTCTTCCTCAATTTCTCCCTATCTACCTCGTCTATATCATCTCCATTGTTCCTCCTCAATATCGTCCTCGATATCGTCTTCAGCTTCACTTAACTCATCATCACTACTCCATTCTAATTCCACTATAATTTCCACTATATTTTTCTATATCCACTTATATGTTCAAACAAATATTAAGAAAACTTAACACTTTATGAGAGAAAAATTAATTTGTTATTTTTTATATATTAACGGTTGAACCCCTACCTCGATGTAATCTTTAAGTGGTGACCTTGAGACCCCATATACGTCTAAATGACATTGACCTTCAAATTATCCCACAATTAAATTTCATCGACCTTCATATGTCCTTGATCTTCGAATGTCCTTGACCTTCAAATATCCTTGACCTTGGATTGTCATTTCTTTCATTCGACATTGACCTTGGTACGACCTTGCCCTCAACATAACCTTGATTGACCTTTAAAACGGGTTTGACCTTGATATGACCTTCCAATAACATTGGTTGAGCTTGGCGCGACCTTGACCTTCTCATGGCCTTGACTGACATATAAAATGACATTGACCTTGGTTTGACCTTTAAATGACCTTGACCGCTCAGCCAATATATATGCGATAAAGGTCAATGTGGAGGTGTTAGAATCGGCTGAGATACTCTACTATGAAGAGAAACTAAAGTTCTATGAAGATCTGGAAGAAATAATTGACAAAATAACAGTAATAATATAAGGATCGTATTGGGGGATTTTAATGCTAAAATTGGAATAGATCAATGTTATAAAGATGTGGCAGATAAGCAAACAATACGTGATGTAACAAATAATAATGGTGAGAGGTTGTGTTATATGGCGGCGGCTACTGATGTGTTTATTGTAAGCACAAAATTTATACACAGGAGAATACACAAGATAACATCGATGATTCCAGGGTTGAGGGAAACCAGATAGACAATTTTTTAGACGCGAGAAAGGACTTAAAAGGAATCTATGACACATATCGTGAGACAAATATAGATTCCGACCATTTTATGATTGTGCCAAAATGCAAATTTACGGTGAGCGAAAATAGTGAGAAAACAGAAGTGAAGATGCAATGGGACAGGGAAAAGTTGAAACAAGAGGAATGGAGGGAGAAATACAGAAATAACATCGACAAAAAAATAGAACAAATAAATTAAGAACGTAGCATGGAAAAGTAATGGAGCGCCATAAAGCGGTCAGCAAAAGAAACCATATACTACAAGAAATATAATAGAAAGAAACGATGATTTGGTACGGAATGCGAAAATATGATAGCAGGTAAAAGCCAAAAAAATAATACGTGGATAAAATCTAGAAGACCTGAGGATTATAATATATATAAAAGAAGCAGAAAAATCATAATGCAGATATAGATATTTGGATGGAAAATATAATGGATGAAATAGAGGAAGGGACGGGGAAGGAAAACATGAATGTAATTTACAAACACATAACTAAACAGAAAGGAAAGACAGCAACAACTACAATTTAAACAGAAACATGGGAAAATTACTTCAAAAATATGTACGATAAAGTAGACAGCGAGGAATGGCCGAAGGAGTTGGAAGAAGAAGAGAAAGAGACAGGGAATGAGAGTGTATGAGAACCCAACAACGAAGAAGTTATCGTAGCGATTAAAAAGCTCAAAAACAAGAAGGCTGTCGGAATTGATGAAATATGAGCAGAACTAATGAAATATGGGGGAGATAAATTGCACCAAAAAATCTATCCATTTATAGTGCGGATATGGCGGGAAGATGACATACCAGAGGAATGGAGAAAAGGTATTATCATAGCAATACCAAAAAAAGTGACCAGACACAATGTAAGAACTACAGAGGCATCACACTGCTGAACGTGGCATATAAGATATTAATAAACATACTGCGAGGTAGGCTGGAGAAACACGCAGAAAAAAAAATAGAAAGCTACCAGTGTTGTTTCAGGAAAGGGCAGTCAGTGGTAGATGCCATACACATTTTAAAGCAAATTATGGAAAAGACATACGAATATAATCTGGTAACATATCGTTTTCATAGATTTCAAGCAGGCCTTTGATAAAATAAACAGAGAACAAATTATGGAAGACCTAAAGGATATCGAAGTTCAAAGAAAGATTAGAAAATTGATAGAACTGATAATGAAGGATTCTAAAGCCAATGTAAGAATGGAACAAGGAATGACGAACGGTATACAAATAAGAATAGAAGTAAGATAGGGATGCTTCATTGGCACTACTTTTCATAATCGCAGTGGATGCTATAATAAAGAAAATTGACAACTTTGGCATTTTATTTTGTGTTAAATTATAAATTATTATAGTTATTTTGTATTAAATATAGGTATAATATAGTATAGTTATAGTATAATATAGTTATAGTATAGTATAGTTATAGTATAGTATAGTTATAGTATAGTATAATTATAGTATAGTATAGTTATAGTATAGTATAGTTATAGTATAGTATACTATGGTTATTTTGTATTAAATAAACAACTTGTGCAAATAGTTGCATATGCGGACGATGTTGCAATAATAGTCAGGAAGAGGGAAGAACTTTAACGGGTAGTTGGAATAATCGTGCGCGAAGCGAGGAAAAGAGGCTTGGAGATAAATGAGCAAAAAACAAAATATATGTGTTGTAGCAGAAATGACAGAGAGATGAGGAGCTGGAACTGTGCAAGTTACAGTTTCGAAGAGGTTAAAGAAGTAAACTATCTTAGAGTCACAATCGATAGGCGGAATGAGGCACTTGATATAAAAGAAAAAATCCAGAAAGGATATAAAGTAATAAAAAGCTGCTGAAGAACAAGAGAGCGATGCCGCCGAGACGGCATCGCTTACAGTGGGAGAAAAAGAAAAACTAAGAATTTTAAACACCCTGGAATAAGAAAAATAGTAGATGCAAAAAAGACGGGAAATAAGGAATATAGAGCTGTAATGGATAGAGCTTTAATAAGATGGTACGGTCAATTAATGAGAGGAGCGCTAATAAGAGAAATAACTGCATGACAACCAGCATAAAATAGATTGAAATGGAAACCCAGAAGCAAATGGTAGCAACAGGTATAAGAAAACTTCAAAACGCTAAATGTAGAGGGATAGAGACAACAAGTAGCTGACAGGAAGAAGTGGAAGAAAATAGTCGAGATGGCAAGAAGTTAGCAAAGTCTGTGAGAAAAAAAAAGGAGAATGTGGACTAATCACCACATGGACTAGGATCCATAGAGTATCGGTGGGAACCCTACATATTAACATCTGCAGTGTCTCAGGGGTCGAGTCTAGGACCCTTGTTATTCATTTATGTTTATTAGTGATTTACTAAATAATACTACTAACTGTGATAAGTTTATGTTCGCAAATGACTTGAAAATGAAGAAGTTAAAACGCGTTTCCTTATAAGAATAAATTAACAATGTCTCTCAATGGTGTAAGAAAGATAAGTTGCAAATAATTTTTTCCATCCTTAATATCTTATAACATGAATACTTACACTTGCTGTGGTAAATCAGCTGATATTTATAATTTGGTTAATTGTACTGTTTGTAATAATACGTATAAGATTGTTTGTGTAGGTCTCTCTACTGTGGGGGCACGCAAAATTAGTCTAAAGTCCGGACTCACTTTAACTTGCTCTTATACCAAAATTGACAATTGTCTCACTACAAAAAGAGATAAAGTCACTTAGAGAAGTTGCCAGTAAATCCACTCCAGCTTCTGAGGATCCACTTATTATTACAGAAAAGGTAATACATGAAACTAGCGAGCGGGAAAAATGTAAATGCAACATTATTATTTAGGGAAGTGAGGAGATGATTGAGACTAAGAATGAACAGCGGGAACTTGACAAAATTCCTGTTACAAAATTATTATCTTAGTTAGGTTGAGCAAATTTGATGCAACGTTTTTCATCTCAGGAAACTTTGTTCAAAATTGTTCGGAATTTTGGTAACATCAGGTCTGGCGATAAATGGTCTATATCTATTTCTACGGATCGTACCCAGACGATTAATAACTGGTGAAAAGGATCTGAAAATTAAATACTGTAATGGCATTCCGATTATTGGTTCTGTGGTATCGTCAAACTAACACTGCCTAACAACCACTCTAAATATTTCTTATAAAAATACCAGTGGCTTACGATCTAAAACATATTTATTCTATAGTAATATTTGTAAATAATCTTGTGACATAATTCTTCTGACAGAAACATGGCTTAATGACTCTGTGTTAGATTGAGAACTCTTTCTGGATAATTATAGTGTTATATACGTAGTAATCGGCAGCTTGATGCCGTTGGTATAGGTGATATGTTCTAGTAGCTCTGTCAAAATGATATTTTCTAAATTAACATGTTGTAATAATACACAATATAATTACTAGTCAAATAGAGAATTGTGGATATCAAATTTGACTATCCTAAAAGTAACATTAATTATTATTTGTCGTGAAAAACAATGTGCAATATTAAAATCAAAACAATTAATATTGTTTGTTATAAGTACCTAATACGATGATATAGTAATAAAATTATATATTTTTGATTATTATACATAGTATTATTTTGCATTATAACGATTCCTACGGCAATAGGCAAATCAGGGGCGATATATGTGCAATAATATTATACAATTGATAGTAGAAAATAGACAAGTTAACTGTATTGCAAATGACATAAACATCTTTCTTGCCACAACTTATTATACTATTTTATGATACGTCATATGTAGTCACACAGCGTTGCTAAGGTTTGTATATATTTTTCCATTGAATACTTTAAAGTTATGATTGATAAATTTGAACGACAGAAAACAACATGAAAGAAGAAACACGAATGACAGTTGTAACGGAATATATTCTAAATGCTGCAATAACAGGGCCCGTATGTTAGTGACTTGTGACCTTTAGGTTAGTACGCTTGACATTACTGACTATGACGTGCCCTGTCTGGAACATAATAGTTATTTACGAACCAAGTGCGTGAAATCATATTTCGCGAATGAGTGACTAGTTTTCCATAAAGCGTTCGCCTACGGCTCGCGCTTTATGGTCACGAATTCGCGAAATGTTTCACGCACGAAGTTTGTACAATATTTTTTGTACTAGAACTATAAATAATAATAATATTTATATAAAATATAAATATAATTTCAAAATTTATTATATTTATAAGTATTTTTAACAATATTGTTAGTATCTGTCAGGATGGACGGGCGGTCTAAGGCGCCGGACCCAAGATTTACCTTGCCCGTTATACGGGTTTTCCAGCGTTCTGGTCCTCTCTGAGTGTGGGTTCGAATCCCACTTCTGACAATTTTTTTTTCTATAAATTTAAAAAATAATATTTGTTGCTGTTCTGACATTGAATTACATACCTTCCAAATATAACAATTTCTATTTCAGTTCCTTTTATTTTCATAGAAAAACAACGAACTGGGTAGCATATTATTAAGGTTAGGGATTTATGATTTTAAAATGTCACTAAATTAATCAAGTTCCAGGAAGTACCAACTTTACTTTAAGCACTCGTGTTTAAAGTTACTTTTTACGCACGCAAATCGAATCGTGAAATGACAGGTTTTGATAAGCGAGTACAAAAATGGACATTATATATTTTTCTCGTGTAGCATTAAAATGGTATTGAACTTTATATGAAAGACTTCTGCGATAACATAAATGTAAGAAGCTATTTTGATTCTTATGGTTACTTATATTATGAAAGTTTCTTTGAATATAAATATTATTTGTATTTTTATAGATTATAAATTAGATTAGTTTATATAATAAGTTTATTAAGATTTTATAGTTGCCTTGTATATATAAACATCATCGAAGCACGCATCTCTTACATACAAGTTTATTATGATGTTCAACACTTAATTCTTTACTTTTAAAATTTTTACATGCATATTCTAAAGTAAAATGCAAAGCAATATGTAACAACATAGCAATATTAAATATTATTTGTAATAAATGCTGTTTAAGGCGATGATATACGTATTTTAAACTATCGTTCTATATAAATATCAAATAATATCAAATCAAAATAAACTTGTTCACATTATTTGGGATAATTTAGATTGTAACTATGTACTTGATTTCTTCCATTAAAATTAACACGATAATTTTTTAACAAATGCAATATTTATTATTTTCTATAGTTAATGTGTTGACTTTGACTGAATAAATATAGATAATAATAACTTACAGTAATTTCTTTATTTGAAAGAATACATAGGTGTTATAGGATATTTATGTTAGTAGTTTCAGGATTCCGAGACCTCTGTATATACACAATATATATATATTACCTGTACATCTATTCTTTTCGTATCTTATTTTGAAATTAGATTTGTTACTATATTGGGCAAGTAAATATTATTATTATTGCCATATTATTTTCTGTATAAATTATTTAATTAATTTGTCGACTATAATCTGCACTTAATTTTTTAGCACTTGTGAAAATTTGTGCGTTAACTTTAATTTCACAGTGTATTAATAATACATGTTTTTTAATTTAGAAATAAATAATATGAAAATAATGAAAATGCATGTGAAGATAATGATAGTTTTTTTGTTGGGCCAAAATCGTTTTCTAGAAACAGTAGTGGGTTTTCTGTTATTATGATCTAAACATTGACCAGACGCAAACATCGTCAAGAATGAATGGAATTTGGTGAAACACATACAAACTGCCAACATTCATAATATTCATAAAACATTATCATAATTACACGAAAAGCGTACACGAATTGTAGTTATAAACAATTATATAGCTGCATTTTTTTCGTATATACCGGGAGTTTAAATTAATATCATCAAACCTATATAATTTTAGGTTTGTATTGAAATTGATATTATTCGTTAAATGTACTTGTAACAATACTTGCCTTTCGTCCAAATAAAATATATGCATAGTTCAATGCCAACTATTTTGTTAGAATTAAGATATTAAAATATCTAATTAAGAAAACGACAAAAATAGACGCGGGCGGATACTGATATTTTTAGGAACTTGGTTAATACTGAAACAATATTCAACTTAAATGATTTATTTTTACGAGAACATTTTAAATTTGCAAAAAATAATGTTCACAGATGATAGACCTGACAACGTTGAAAAATGTTGATACATTCTTTAAGGCATTTTTTGATAAGCGCACGAACATCCCGACATCAAAACTGTTCCACACAAATTAACAAAAATTCTAAATATATATTTATATATATTTAGAATAAAATAAATTAAGAGCGGGCAAGCGGTCAATCAATTAAAAAACCCATTTATTAGTTATCCCTATATTTCGCAACAACTTTGTTGCTTCTTCCGGGGATAAAAATGTAGAGTTGAAAAAAATAATGAAAGTGACGTACAAGGACAATAAAAAAAATCTAATCAATTTTATTGACCTTATACGTCACTTTTACTTTTTTTTAACTCTACATTTTTATCTCCGAAAAAAGCAACAAAGTTGTTGCGTAATATAGGGATAACTAATAAATTAGTTTTTTAATTGACAGACCGCTTGCCCGCTTTTAATTTATTTTATTCAATATATTACGGTCGATAATTTCGTTTAAATTATATATATAATGTGTGTATAAATTGTCGCAAAAGCTACACGCAGCGACGTTCTTCGTTCGGTTCTGAATAAAAAATCTTAATGTTAAAATGTCGTATCATGCTTCGTTTGTTTTCACGGGGTTCTTGAAGTTCAGACTTTTAGTGCGTAACTAACCTTTGCTCTTCGATATCTGTTAATAGAGATAGATGCAATTTAGTTTAAATAAAAAAAATTTACTAGTATTATTTCGTAAACGTTTTCTTTTTGATTTAAAAGCTTGTTTTAAACATTTATTCATTAACGTACTTCCACGAAAAACACATTTGGCAACGTTGTAGAACAATAAGTTTGTATTTCAAAGCAAGTTCAATCAAAATCATTACTGTCAAATTTTAACATTTACGAATTTACGAAGCATGATACGACATTTTAACATGCAGATTTTTTATTCAGAACCGAACGAAGAATGTCGCTACATGCAGCTTTTGCGACAACTTATACACACCTTGTATATATATATATATATATATATACACAGGCTGATTCATTTTCGGCCCTCACCAACGGGATCTCTCTTATTATTGGAGATAGAGTATATGTTTAAATTTGGCAAAGTTGTTAAATTTTGTGTTTGTTATAAATCCGTAAAGAAAATAGACATGTGACAAATGACCTCCGTTATTTAAAAAAAAAACGCGAAAACCCCATTTTTTTCTTTTACCTGTAGCACCGACATTTGGCCTTGCAGAGAAAATATAAAAACACATCCTTGTGGCCATTTCTAAACCTATATCCAGTGGTGCACTCTAAATTTTTATACGACGTTTCGTTTCTTTCTGGCCTTCATCAACTATCTAATTTCTTATAGGCGCCATATTGGATTTAGACATCTTTAGAAAGAGTTTTTTTTCTGATTTCAACCATGTACCACATTCTGGACTAAAGTTTTTGACATTAGGTTTTATTTGAAATAACAAATTATAAGATTAAGTAAGGTAGCCATGGAATTTCAATCTGTCAAACATTTCATTTATTGTTCATTAATAATACAAAAATGTCATACACTAACGAAGAGAAACGAGATATGATAAGTATTTTTTATTCTTCGAAACGAAATTAATTAAATGCAAATCGGGGATTCGATTAGTATATTTATATCCGAATCAGACTTCTGATTTAGCCGGAAACGATATTAACTTTCTTGTTTTAAATGAAACACCTTTATATTTTTACGAATGTCAATATAGTTCAGCAGTAATAAGGTTTGGCACTTTTTTGTTCAACAACGAAAAATATATTTAATAAAAACTGATATCTTAAAATCATGTTTGTGTTTAGTAAGCCAAGGAATTAAAATTCAGTACTTGACTTAAACTGTCAGAATTAACTTTGGAGACGTCCAAATATTAATACTGGTCCAATTAACCAAAAAAGAACGTACGAAATTCTGATGATTGGTTTTGGTGACCGCGTTAGAACTGATGAAGGAGTATGCGACTTATTTAGCAATTTGCATCAAAATTGGAATCCAATATCATGAACTGTCGTTGGTAAAAATTTAAGATGGTATAACTTGACCAGAAATGTTAGAAATTTACAGAAAAGCGGACTACCAGAAGTCGAAACTAATAAAGTTATTGCTCAAGATATATACTACATTTAGTGCAGGAATTATTGGACTGGGATTATGATCGTAGAATTGAATTTTACGAAAGATTGATGAATATTTGCAAAAATGACAAATATTTTACATAAAATTTGCTGTTTTCCGACGAAACCACGTATTGTTTGAATGATATCGTTAATCGCTATAATTGTTAATATTGGTCAGTAAATACCTAACTCATTGGATGTTAGAAATATATACACAACATCCGCAGAAATTAAACGTTTTGGGATGGTATTTTCAGGAACCGTATTATCGGTTCTTTTCCATTCATGGTACACTAACTGGACAGAGATATTTAGATCTTTTACGTGACCAAGTTGTTGCTAATATTAAGGAAGATGGAGAATTACCTGTAAGTGTTTGGTTAGGATCAGCACCCCTTAATGTTAAAAGTTTTTTAATCGAAACATTCCCATATCGGTGGACTAGTCGTAGGGGATTCATTGAATGGCCCGCACGGTCTCTAGGTTTAAATCCCCTAGTTTTTTTCCTTTGGGGCCATTTAAAATCTGCGGTTTATACGAATACTAGATGGTCGCATAATTTGGACGAGTTATGGCAGAGAATATTTGAGGAAGTGCAACTAATTCATGAAGAAGGTTTGTCAAATGTTCAAGAATTTGTTCACAGATTTGCATATTGTTGAGAAGCGAACGGTCATCACTTCGATAACTTTTTTACCTGATATTGATTTTGTTATATCTTTGTTTTGATTTTTCTTGTTCTCAATAAAATTTCATTATTAAATCTAATTAAATATCTCTGTCGTTGAAAAAAAGAGTGCCAAACTTCAGGAACATGGCGGAAGTCAGCAAACCATATGTAATTAATGACGGTACCTTTTTCAAAACTGTAATATTTATTGAAAATATGCAGAGGATGGTAAGAGTACAATGTTAAATTAAATCTACTTACATTCAATTTATGGTGCTAATATGTTGTGTGTTTGTTTTTGGTTAGCATTCTAAATAAGACTTGACTGTGTGTATTTGCTGGTTTAGACCTTTTTTTCAGATAAGTGTCTATTTTCGCTTTTTAACGCATGGAAATTTTTGCGGTTCGCCATACGGGGGGCGGGGCGTTGGTTTCGACTATTCTCGGACATGTTTTTATTTTATTTATATTTTTTTTACAATTTTATTTTTGTATATTTGTAATGTCGCTATAGGTGGGGGGTGGGGTGGGGTGGGGGAGATTGTATAATGAGCAGGTATATTATTAAGAGGTTATTCGTGCCTGTTCTATCATTTATGGAATTTACATGAATGCTTTCTAATATATTTCTTGCTGAAAGTGTGTTTGATTTGTTTGATATGTTTCATTTTTAGGGTGTCGTCATAAATTGAACATTGTTTTATATATCCGGCCGCTACTCCCAGGAAGCACTTACCTTTTATCTTGTAGTATAATTACGGCCAAGAAAATAGAAAATTCCTTTCAATATTATATATATATATATATATATATATATATATATATATATATGAACATCATGTGTATGAGAATTAATAATTATTAAATCTCATTTTACATGCGATTGTCGCTATAATTTGTTGCATTTAATTCTACAATTCGGCAAATCACTTTTGCCCTAGATTGTAGACGCAACAAGCCGCGACATCAACTGTACAAGTTGTCAGTACAAATGAAAAATTTTGTGAAAAACTTATCTGCGCGGAATGTGCATATATCGATATTTCACTGTTTTTTACAGATCATCAGTGC
This sequence comes from Melolontha melolontha, assembly GCA_935421215.2. NCBI lineage: Eukaryota > Metazoa > Arthropoda > Insecta > Coleoptera > Scarabaeidae > Melolontha > Melolontha melolontha. Next base: position 158,704,949 of record OW285236.1, on the reverse strand, counting down.
ACCTTACCGAAGACAGACATGTTATTCACTTCTATACTACGTGTATATATACGAACTGTAATGAACATCATGTGTATGAGAATTAATAATTATTAAATCTCATTTTACATGCGATTGTCGCTATAATTTGTTCCATTTAATTCTACAATTCGGCAAATCACTTTTGCCCTAGATTGTAGACGCAACAAGCCGCGACATCAACTGTACAAGTTGTCAGTACAAATGAAAAATTTTGTGAAAAACTTATCTGCGCGGAATGTGCATATATCGATATTTCACTGCTTTTTACAGATCATCAGTGCACCTTACCGAAGACAGACATGTTATTCACTTCTATACTACGTGTATATATACGAACTGTAATGAACATCATGTGTATGAGAATTAATAATTATTAAATCTCATTTTACATGCGATTGTCGCTATAATTTGTTGCATTTAATTCTACAATTCGGCAAATCACTTTTGCCCTAGATTGTAGACGCAACAAGCCGCGACATCAACTGTACAAGTTGTCAGTACAAATGAAAAATTTTGTGAAAAACTTATCTGCGCGGAATGTGCATATATCGATATTTCACTGTTTTTTTACAGATCATCAGTGCACCTTACCGAAGACAGACATGTTATTCACTTCTATACTACGTGTATATATACGAACTGTAATGAACATCATGTGTATGAGAATTAATAATTATTAAATCTCATTTTACATGCGATTGTCGCTATAATTTGTTGCATTTAATTCTACAATTCGGCAAATCACTTTTGCCCTAGATTGTAGACGCAACAAGCCGCGACATCAACTGTACAAGTTGTCAGTACAAATGAAAAATTTTGTGAAAAACTTATCTGCGCGGAATGTGCATATATCGATATTTCACTGTTTTTTACAGATCATCAGTGCACCTTACCGAAGACTGTCTTCGGTAAGGTGCACTGATGATCTGTAAAAAACAGTGATTTAATAATTATTAATTCTCATACACATGATGTTCATTACAGTTCGTATATATACACGTAGTATAGAAGTGAATAACATGTCTGTCTTCGGTAAGGTGCACTGATGATCTGTAAAAAACAGTGAAATATCGATATATGCACATTCCGTGCAGATAAGTTTTTCACAAAATTTTTCATTTGTACTGACAACTTGTACAGTTGATGTCGCGGCTTGTTGCGTCTACAATCTAGGGCAAAAGTGATTTGCCGAATTGTAGAATTAAATGCAACAAATTATAGCGACAATCGCATGTAAAATGAGATTTAATAATTATTAATTCTCATACACATGATGTTCATTACAGTTCGTATATATACACGTAGTATAGAAGTGAATAACATGTCTGTCTTCGGTAAGGTGCACTGATGATCTGTAAAAAAACAGTGAAATATCGATATATGCACATTCCGCGCAGATAAGTTTTTCACAAAATTTTTCATTTGTACTGACAACTTGTACAGTTGATGTCGCGGCTTGTTGCGTCTACAATCTAGGGCAAAAGTGATTTGCCGAATTGTAGAATTAAATGCAACAAATTATAGCGACAATCGCATGTAAAATGAGATTTAATAATTATTAATTCTCATACACATGATGTTCATTACAGTTCGTATATATACACGTAGTATAGAAGTGAATAACATGTCTGTCTTCGGTAAGGTGCACTGATGATCTGTAAAAAACAGTGAAATATCGATATATGCACATTCCGCGCAGATAAGTTTTTCACAAAATTTTTCATTTGTACTGACAACTTGTACAGTTGATGTCGCTGCTTGTTGCGTCTACAATCTAGGGCAAAAGTGATTTGCCGAATTGTAGAATTAAATGCAACAAATTATAGCGACAATCGCATGTAAAATGAGATTTAATAATTATTAATTCTCATACACATGATGTTCATTACAGTTCGTATATATACACGTAGTATAGAAGTGAATAACATGTCTGTCTTCGGTAAGGTGCACTGATGATCTGTAAAAAAACAGTGAAATATCGATATATGCACATTCCGCGCAGATAAGTTTTTCACAAAATTTTTCATTTGTACTGACAACTTGTACAGTTGATGTCGCGGCTTGTTGCGTCTACAATCTAGGGCAAAAGTGATTTGCCGAATTGTAGAATTAAATGCAACAAATTATAGCGACAATCGCATGTAAAATGAGATTTAATAATTATTAATTCTCATACACATGATGTTCATTACAGTTCGTATATATACACGTAGTATAGAAGTGAATATCATGTCTGTCTTCGGTAAGGTGCACTGATGATCTGTAAAAAACAGTGAAATATCGATATATGCACATTCCGCGCAGATAAGTTTTTCACAAAATTTTTCATTTGTACTGACAACTTGTACAGTTGATGTCGCGGCTTGTTGCGTCTACAATCTAGGGCAAAAGTGATTTGCCGAATTGTAGAATTAAATGCAACAAATTATAGCGACAATCGCATGTAAAATGAGATTTAATAATTATTAATTCTCATACACCTGATGTTCATTACAGTTCGTATATATACACGTAGTATAGAAGTGAATAACATGTCTGTCTTCGGTAAGGTGCACTGATGATCTGTAAAAAACAGTGAAATATCGATATATGCACATTCCGCGCAGATAAGTTTTTCACAAAATTTTTCATATATATATATATATATATATATATGGTAAATTCAATTTGTTGGCGATCTAAGGTACTGGTTTTACTTCAAAATGTATATATTTAAAGCAAGCCTACATGTTTCGGCAAATTATACCTTTTTCAAGGAATATAAAATATAAATGACTGGATATTATGTCATACTTATACATTTGTAGTTGCCATGGATAAAATTATTCAAAGATACATTCCAGTTTAATAGTAATAAATCATGCCTTAGTATTCTAAAATAGATAGACAACAAAAACAGGGAAAAGCAAGACATCAGTTATTATTATGTTTGCGCCTGTGGAGCGATTTAAGATGTTAAGCTGTCGGAATTCGCCTTAAACGAGAAGGAAAACCACGAAAACCTACTTGGGCAGCCAGTCAGGGATCAAAACACGGAACTGTCAGCATGATAAGCAAATGTATAGATATTTATATTATTTATAATCATTTTATTGAATACTGTAGGTGCATTTGAGTGGTAATTCTATCAGTTAGATTATAAATAATCTGACTGATAGAGCAGTAAAACTATCACATACTCAATACAGAAAAGATAACATCAAGAAAATTAAAACAATCTTAACAGATAATAATTATCCACCACAACTTATAGACCAAACAATTAAAAAAGAATCCACCAAATATACAACACTGCAGACACCAATAACAATTTAAACAATGACACAACATATATCACGATTCCATATGTTCCACAATTATCAGAAAAAATTAAATACACTTTAAAAAAATATGATATAGCTACAACATAAAAACTTAGTAATACTAATAAACATCTATTTTCAAAACTTAAACCTAAAATAGAAAAAAATCGAGAAACACATGTCATCTATAAAATACTATGTCGCGATTGCGATAGTTACTACATAGGCCAAACTAAACAAAATTTATACAAAAGAATACAAGCCCACAAATACTCTAAAACAGACAAAACTGCTTTATCTACGCACAAACTACAACGCGATCACCATTTCGATATTGAAAACAGGCAGATAATTGATAAAGAACAACACACAATGAAAAGGGAAATTAAAGAAACGATTAGTATTAAACAGGAAAAAAAATCAATTAACAACAGAAGTGATATACAAAATATAAGCAGTATATACTATAACTTAATTATGTAACGATCTGCAATTTACCATCATAATATATTTTGCTGTTATATAATTATATATCCTAAGTTATTTAAATATTTGCTTGTCATGCTGACAGTTCCGTGTTTTGATCCCTGTCTGGCTGTCCGAGTAGGTTTTCGTGGTTTTCCTTCTTGTTTAAGGCGAATGCCGACAGCTTACTATCTTAAGTCGCTCCACGGGCGCATACGTAATAATAACTCATGTCTTGTTTTTCCCTGTTTTTATTGTATATCTATTTTAGAATACTAAGGCATGATTTATTATTATTAAACTGGAATGTGTCTTTGAATAATTTTATCCTTGGCAACTACAAATGTATAAGTATGACATTAACATACTGTCATTTATATTCCTTGAAAAAGTCATCGTTTGCCGAAACATGTAGGACTGTTTTAAATATATACATTTTGAAGTAAAACGAGATCTTAAAACGCCAACAAATTGAATTTACGATAACATACAAAGGTCACGAAATAATTATCTTTATATATATATATATATATATATATATATATATATATATATATGTATGTATATATATTGTTGTGTGCTCTAAAAAATGTTGTGTGCCCTAGGCGTGTTCGTAGTCCTGATAAAGCTAAGGGATTCATATACGGGTTTCACTTAATTGAAAGCAATTATATAATGATTGATTGTTTGAAAAATATCATGTATCTCAAGTTGCAGTTACATTCTGACATCTAGGAAATAAAACCCTTCTGTAAACATACAAAAACTATATAACTTTTATTATCGGGTAAATGAACAAAGGAAATATCTGGTATAGAGGTGAATATGAATTGGATTAACTAACAGGTAAGTACAACATATAAATTAACAATTAATATACTATATCTTTGATTTTAGAACTGATATTCAACTTTGTCTTTGGAAAATATAAGCTTGATTATTTAAATATGTACATCAACTCATGACTACTAAGATACACTCAAATCTGATGCTACAACAACTCTCCGTTTTAGCATCAGATTTGAGTGTATCTTAGTAGTCATGAGTTGATGTACATATTTAAATAATCAAGCTTATATTTTATATAAATGAGGTTTTTAATTGACAGACTTGCCTGCTTTTATTTTATTTTATTTTATTCTATATATATATATATATATATATATATATATATATATATATATATATATATATATATAAATATAATAACTTCGTGACCTTGGTATGATATGGTAAACCTAATCAGTAGGCGATTAAAGGTCTGTATATTACTTCAAAATATATGTATTTAAAAAACAGGATATCCTGTCATTCATATTTTGTATTCTCTTGAAAAAGGCGTATACAGCCGAAACATGTAGAGTTTTTTAAATACATATATTTTGAAGTAATATACAGACCTTTAATCGCCTACTGATTAGGTTTACCATATATATATATATATATATATATATATATATATATATATTCTATATATTATATATTATATTATTATATATTATATTATATATATATATATACACTGCTCAAAATCGTACATTGATATTTACATAATTAAAAGTAAAAAGATTATTATATATTGTTAACCAACTTTATTGACCAGATTTGTATATTTATAGCGTAATTCAACTAAAAAAGTCCATAATTAAAAGTAAATTCAAAAAGTTCTAATAAACTTAAGTTTACAAATATGAATTTTGTTAACAACTATGTAATCTTAAATCTTAAAGATGTGTAAATTTGAAAAGCGATCCTAAACATATCATCAAAGGCAACTTCTAGTAATCAGTATGACCTCAACGATGGTTAATTACTGCCCTAATACAGTTACGTATTGCTAAAATTAAATTGTCAATCTCTTCCTGTGGTATTGCTCTCAATTCTCTCTCAAGAACTCTAAAAAGGTCTCGGAGATCATTAGTGTGGTCATTTGAATTTGTAACCCTTCTTTGTAACTTATATAACAGATGCTCTAAAGGATTCATATCCGGAGGCTGAGCTGGCCACGCACGATCATTAGTGTGGTCATTTGAATTTGTAACCCTTCTTTGTAACTTCTATAACAGATGCTCTAAAGGATTCATATCCGGAGGCTGAGCTGGCCACGCTAACAACGAAATGTGTTTCTGTTTTAGCACATTTATTCCAATTCGAGCTACATGTGGACGTGTATTATCTTGCATAAAATTGAAATTTTCTCCTACTGCTCCGGCATATGGCACAACAACAGGTAAAATGACCTGTTCCACATAAACTTGAGCTGTCATATTACATTAATAATCGACGAAGGAGATACTTGTTGAAACTTCATTATATAGATATAATAAAACACAGTTGTATAGTTTCAAAATAATATAATGTTAACACACTACATATGTTTCACCACACTGTGGCTTCATCAGGTGGATGAATATACTAATTCAAAAAACCATTTCTCCTGATCACCATCACTGGCTAATTTTAAATTAATAATCGACGAAGGAGATACTTGTTGAAACTTCATTATATAGATATAATAAAACACAGTTGTATAGTTTCAAAATAATATAATGTTAACACACTACATATGTTTCACCACACTGTGGCTTCATCAGGTGGCTGCATATACTAATTCAAAAAACCATTTCTCCTGATCACCATCACTGGCTAATTTTAAATTAATAATCGACGAAGGAGATACTTGTTGAAACTTCATTATATAGATATAATAAAACACAGTTGTATAGTTTCAAAATAATATAATGTTAACACACTACATATGTTTCACCACACTGTGGCTTCATCAGGTGGATGAATATACTAATTCAAAAAACCATTTTTCCTGATCTGTTCTTCCACCAGTACTTATGCCAGCTCATACTATGATTGTACCACCTCTGAAAGAATTGACTACTTGGACTTAATTCAAACGATTTACGCATCCTGGCTGCCTCCAAACTCGATTTCTTCTTGAATCATTGTACATGCCAAATCTAGACTGATCAGAGAACATTACATATGACCATTGTTCGTTTGTCCAATTTCGGTGATCCTATGCCCATGAAAGACGTTCTCCGCGATTATCTCTTGTTAGAGGTGGAACTCTTAAGGGTCGTCTAGACCTTAAGTGTACCTCAAGTAATCTATTGGGAATAGTTTGGTCGCTAATTAGTATGCCATATATTTGGTTAAACTGATTTTGTATCTGCCGTATAGTGTAGGTTTGATCACGTCGGGCAATAATTTGGACGTAACACTTCGCTGCCGTTGTAATTCGACCGTTACCACGATGTTGATTACGTACTTCAGCAGTATCCCTATAGCGGTGTCAGAAGCGACTTATGACGCTTCGTGTAATTTGAAATTCAGCTGCAACTTCAGCTTAACGCCTCCCAGCTTGAAACATGCCAATAGCACGTAACATTTTTACTCGCGGTAAATAACGCCTTTCCAATTATAAAACTACTCAACTTATACACCAGACTTAATGTTTTTAAACTCTGCAGCAAGAAATGACGCTACAATGTAGTTAAACGGAAAGTGACAAATAAGGTCGTTATGGCAACTAGTAAGTAGATGTTGCAAACAAAACACAATCGCTCCATTGTTAGCAAGATAATATGATAAAACCTTTGCGCATATTATTTTTGCTCAAAATATTTATATACAATATGATATTCCGTTTTTACATCTTAATTTTAAAAATATCCCTGTACGATTTTGAGCAGTGTATATATATTCTATATGTTCTATATATATATATATGTATATGGTAGGTTCAATTAGTTCTCGATTTAAGGTCTGGTTTTACTTCAAAATATGTATATTATATAAAACAATCTTACATTTTCTTTACATCTTTACATTTTTAAGTAAAACCATACCTTAAATCGCCAATTAATTGAATATACCATAACTTACTAAGGTCAAGAAATAATTATCTATATATATATATATATATATATATCTTATTTAAACTGTTTCTTTTGAAAAATAAAAGGGAATAAAATTTTGATGCGCTTTACGTTATTTTATGTGTGTATTTACATTTAATTATGTAGCTAAATTGCGGATCGCTATTTTATGTTATTAAATTGTATGTATACTACTAAGATTTTTTATAATTTTTTCATTCTCGTTGTTAATTCAGCATTTTTTCCTGTTTAATACAAATCATTTCTCTAATTTCAATTTTCATTGTATGGTGCTCTTTCCCAATAATCTTAGTGCTTTCAAAATTAAATTGATTATCGTACTGCAGTTTGTGCGTTGATGAAGTAGTTTTATTCGTTTTAGAATATTTGTCGAATTGAATCCTTTCATAAAGGATAAGGGTTTAACGATTCTCTACTCAGGCTTATGATGTCATATGTTACAGGTAGAGCAAATTATGTTACCTACAATGTCTATAAATTGAATTTTTTTACCCGATTGCTGGAGTTCCTCAAGATTCCAACGTGGATCCGCTTATGTTTAATATATTTATCAACGACCTAATTGCATCACTTGACTGTAATGTATTGGCTTATGTAGATGACCATAAAATATACCACACTATTACAAAAATAACTGCTATGGAGTTTTTACAAAGGAAGTTGAATACTATCCACAGTTAGTGCCACATTGATAAATTCAATTTCAATATTTCCAAATGCTGTGTTGCTTCTTACACAAGGAAAAGAAATTATGTAAACTATCTTTATTACATCTATAATACTGTTATAGAAAACGAAACTCTACTAAGGATTTTGGTGTGACATTCAACAGCAAGTTGACTTTCAATGATCATCTCTTAAACATCACCAGATCTGCTCTTAAGTCTGTGGGTCTTATTATCAGAATGTATAAACATTTCACTAATTGATACCGTTAAATATCTCTGTTTTGCATATATCGCTAGTAAGTTGGAATATGCGTACCCAATCTATACACACGTAAATCAAATTTAACGCGTTCAGTGTAAATTTTTTAAGCACTTGAGTTACAGACTACACGGCGTTTATCCAGAGCGATATATAGCCTACAGGGATTTTATTGTGAGGCATGGATTGGAAATGCTAGCAGTGTGAAGACAAAGGAAGAACGCATTACTGGTGGCGAATCTCATAAATAACAGAATCGACTGAATTTACAGAATAAACAGAATTTACTGGCACCACGAATAGATACGCCAGATACGCCTCATTTTTTGTGTTTCAACGCCAAGAAGTAATATATGGAGCAAATGAATTGTTTAGCGATGTCTTTATGTTCTTATGGAAGTAATTAATTTATTTATTTATGTATTGCTGTATTGTCACATAGAGAGTAAATTATATTGTTGAGTCTGACCTATATGTATAATAGCTGTGGTAGTCATTACACGGAATTTTGTAAATCACGTGTATTCGTTTTTGTCTATCTGAGCTTTGAGGTTAGGGAATAGATGCTTATTCGTGTTGCTAAGTTTATAGGCAACATATATATACTGCCTTAGTACATATTGCTATGAACTGTGGTTTGGAAATTAGCTATTCCACCATTCACGACAAATCTATCCAGCTAGGATATTCAGTCGGTTTATTTCCAAAATGGGACTGCTTTCCTCTCAGGGTTCCAATCGGAAAAGTGGAAAATTAATGAATTAGTAAAATTTACTTAGTTGAGCGCCACTCAAAATTTGTTTGAGAAAAGTTATGATAATGTCTTTAAGTTACTTATTAAAATGTGTAGAAAGGATTATTAAATTAAAGAACACTATATAAAATTTAAATGAAAATTTAGTACAAAAAAAAAATCTTTATAAAGTATGTATAAAGATTAAGAAAATTAATACCGGTAGCCGTAACTTTGTGGTAATTCATTTTGAAAATAAAATAAAATAAAACAATAACTTTATTATATATACCACTTTATTCACATATAATCGTGACCGCGGTTTCGACATACAATGTCATTATCAAACTGCAAAAGTTACAGGCCTACATAGAACTTATAAATGACACAAAAATATAAAAAAATATATCATAAACCACCCCCATATATTTTTGTGTCATTTATAAGTTCTATGTAGGCCTGTAACTTTTGCAGTTTGATAATGGCATTGTATGTCGAAACCGCGGTCACGATTATATGTGAATAAAGTGGTATATATAACAAAGCTATTGTTTTATTTTATTTTATTTTATAAAGATTAATATTGCCTCATTAAACAGTATTATAAAGGTAAAAATAACGCATGGAAATGACTGCAGCATACGTCCAAAAAACCTTAATGACAGCCGATCAAAATTAAAAATAATAAATTACAAAGAAACTTTTTAATTTCTCCCAAAAGAACAAAATCAAAATAAACAAACTGATTTGACAGCCCGAAGCAAACTCTAACGCATGTGCACCCACATGTAACAAAAAATGCTCTTGAGATACCAGACGTATAAAATTTTACAGTTACAGAATTTTTTTACTAGAAATTTTAAAAATTCTTCTTTGTTATTTATATCAAATATCTAAGACTAAATCTCAATACGATAATAATCATACAATTAGAAAATACAGTATTTAACTCTTTTAAATATTATAAGATATCTTTTAAATAATATATTTTACTTACGTAAAAAAAATATATATATATATATTCGAGACACGGTGAGTAAGAAAGTGTAAAATATAACAATTACGAGATAAACAAACTCGTAAAAATATCGGTAAAGAAAAAAGCAGCACCAACCACTAATTAAATCAAAATAACTCGAAGTTACAATAAAAAGATAAATATTAATCTTTTTACAAACACGACTTTCTTATCTGAGAGTACACTTGTGTCTGCAGTATACAGCTAGCACGCAGGCTTCGCATAAAAAAATACAGTATTAAAAATTGTCCACATCATAACATACGGCTTGCTCCAACTGCGCAAGTCAAATATACATTTGCATTCAAAATAATAATACAATCATAATTAAATAATTTTAAAATATTTATGGGGAAAAGTCCACAGCAATATGTATATGACTTTTTTGATAATTGTGGAACATACATATGGTAATATATGTTGCTTTATAATTGAAGCAATTATTGGTGTCTTTGGTGTTCTTCGCTTTGCGATAGTTTGTTCCATTAGTTCTGAAGGGAAGTGATTAAGATTATTTTAATTATTTTTTTCGATATTGCGTATATTGAGCATGTGATAGTGATATTGCTCCGTTAGTTATAATCATTTATTTATAATCATTTTTTAACACACTGTGTGCATTTAAGTTGTAATTCATATATCGAAAGGATGCTGTGGATTTGTTGTACTAATTTGTATAAATAGTACCCTGTCTATCGTAAGTTATCGAAATATCATGAATACTGTTACTAATCTCATTTTCTATTGTAAATTTTAGTTTGTTGTGAAAGTTATAAATTTTTTTTAAAACGTTTTTTATTTTATTTTCTGGTATACATGTAATGCTGTCATCTACATATCTTTTAAAGAAAGTGGGTGGAAATTCAATGAAGTAATGATGTTTGGTTCCATACGTTCCATTACCAGTTTTGCAATAGATGTAGCTAAAATAGAACCCAAGGCAATGCCGCAAGTTTGAATGAAGTAAGATTTTTGTATGTGGAAAGCATGTGTCTTTGAAACAGAACTGCACACTTTTAATCAATTCAGTTTTGTTTAGTGGATTATGTGGACTTCTTCATTCCCATTTAGATTTTATTATAACAGTTGCAAGGTTTGTGGGATTGTTGATGTATGAAGATTCTACATTAGGTGACATTATTTTGTTATTGCTTTGGTACTTTTGTTTGATGTTAAATTTTTGAAACTGCCATGAGTCTTTAGTATGATAGTCCGTTCTTCCCAATACCTTAGATATACTATCGCCCAAGAATTTAGCTAGATTATAGGTCGTAGCTTGTGTGTTGGATACCATTAGACTTAAAGTGACATTATTTTTATGGATTTTGGGTAATCTATATATTACGGGTGGTTGGGAATTAAGTATGTATATTTTGTTTTTGGTATTAGTATGAATTAAATTTTGTCTATGCCACTTATTTATTAAATTAATCATATATAGAGCTGATATAGATCCTCTATCAACTTTTAGTCTTTGTGATTTCGTATTTCGATTTGTGTCCTCACTCAATTAACAACAGGAATGATAAAAAAATATATCTGTACGGGTATGTATATTCACATTAAATAGAGCATCAAAATTTTATTCCGTTATATTTTTCAAAAGAAACAGTTCAAATAAAAGTAAAACAAACATTGTTACATACATCCGTGAACGGAAAAATATATTTATTGTATATACGCATATATGCATGTTATCAGAATTTTATTGTGTGACATCAGATAATTAATGGAAAACCACGAAAACTGTTTTTCCTTCTCGTTCTAGACGAATGCCGACAGCTAAACATATTAAGTCGCTCCACGATCGCAGACATAATAATAACTCATGGCTTGCCAATGCCCCCTGTAATTGGGGTCAAGCTGTTGGGAATCCTAAGGCACGAATTATTATTATTAAAATGGAATGTATTTTTGAATAATGTCATTTTTATCCATGACAACTTAAGATATGACATTAATTTACTGTCATTTACAATTTAAAATTCTTTGAAAAAGGAATTAATTTCCGAAACATGTAAGAGATTATTTTATTTTTATTTTATTTATATACATATTAAAGTAAAACAGACATTAAATCGTCGACTATCTAAATCTACTATAATATACAAAGGTCAAGAAATAAATATATACTCTGTTATGGTATAAGTATAAGCAAGAGAGAGATATGTTTAATAATATTTAGCAGATATTAAGTATAATTGTTTTTATAATTTAAATATTACATTGTAATGTTTCCTATGCATGGAATAAGTCTTATCTTGTCAAATTCCAGATCTTATATTTGGAATTTGTAATAGATTTCGTCGTAGTTTTGTTGCTCTGGTTCTAGCTCGGGTCGCTATGAATTTTTATTCTTATCTACAGAGAGGGACTGATGTAAATAATAAATTACTTTATTTTATTTGCGCACGTGCTTAACAATTTCAGGTTAATAAATTGAAAGTTATTGCCCTATATTTTGATGTTCAGGTGCTCTTTTTAGGGTGTTATCAAGAGAAACAGGTTAATGCAATACTTAACTTTATTTAATATAGAAATATAAGGTGAACAATGTGACCATTTTGTGTCCTATTTATACACACGTGATTATTATTTGAAACATATTGCTTTTATTCTTTCTAAACGAAACAAATTGAAAAATTAAATAGAGCTGAAAACAAGAGCGAAAAAAAGAGGTAAATTTTGAATGCACCTTGTCTGAGCATCGATATAACAAATTTAATGTTTATTTGATGTAGAGTTTCTCGTTATTTTCTGTAATAAGTTTTAATATGCAACAATACAGATCGTGTTAAGAAAGACGCATCTGTGTACATTTAGTAAATTTATACTGAATGTTAAATATTTTATAGGTCATTATATATATCTCTTTAAGTTTTAGTTCATAATTAATAACTTTAAATCATGCTGTACCTACCAATTTATATAAAAGGATATTTAAAGTACCATAGTAATAGCAAATTTCATAATCAATACTCGAATTTTGCGAATTTCTTAAATACATAAACGTTGTTTATTCTGACAGCTACGATGTACGTGAAATTTCAAACAAAGACATCCATTAAGGTCTTAAAATATCAAATATATATTATTATTTGATATTAACCACAAACTAGAATAAGCTAAAAAGACAATAACAACTTTGTAATAAACTATACATGATAGAATGTGTATTTTAAAGATTGACATTGTGTATTATTTATCTATAAGAACAAACATTCCATTCGTTGTAAAATGTGTATGATTGATCAAGTAAGGAATCAACACTAGAGAAAACAACACTAAAGATTTTATAGTATGCAAAATAGAGTCTAATATGATATTTGTCGTTAGAGATAAATATATTTGTTTGTATATTGTAAACAATGCAGCTGTTAACCAAGTTCAGAACTATAGCTTAGTGTGTTTCAAGTTGCGATGTAGGAGAACACGTCAAGCGGAAGATAAGAAAGGGCAATCCGTTAATTAGTAAGAGAAGAAAAATACGACGTGTAAATTTAGAATATGGTAACGTGAATGATAAAGAAGACACTAGAGAGTTGGATATTAGAGAAGGACAGAATAAATAGGAAGAAAACAGATTTCATACAGTTTTGGATTAAAATAAGAACGTATTTAAAATATTAAACACTGTTAGAATGAAATATTAAGAAAAAGTAAATCAATATAAGAACGAAAGATTTGAGATATGGAATATCATTTAGAAGAGTATATTATAACTTAGAAAAATATATTTGGAAAAGGATTGACGTCACAGGTCATATATATATATAGAAAATTTCTCAAGAAGAGGAGACTTTTATGAAAATTATCTTAAAGTGGTGGTCAGAAATAAAATTTGTATTGTAAAGAATTTAATCTATTAGCAGAATTTAGATATTTTTAGTTTTAAAGGAAATAATTATCTTATTTAGTTTCAATTAATCAATATTTATCGCTTAATTTATTTTTAAAAGAATGGATCAATATCATGAAGAATTCGATATAATAATTAATTCGACAGGTCAGTAATGTAATAAAGGCATTCAAGACTTTGAAGTTCATTAAAACAACTTTGTAAGATCACTTTTTTATACGGGTATTTGATTTTTCGGAAATAATTTTAATTTCTATTTTAAAAGGATATAACACAAATATCTTTTAAATAGTAAGTAGAGTAAGGTCTCACGAACATTTAATGATATCTGGGTTTTCAACTCGTAATTAAAACTCTCATTAAATATTTGAAATATTAAATAGAACAAATGATATGATACTGAGTATTTCATGTGGTAGGGCAAAGTCTCGTCACATGAATATAAAATAACACATTTCTCTTTTGCAATATTATCACTTTATAAAACTACAAAATTCATAAACTTCGTAATTTATCAATTTTAAATAAAAACACTGTGTCATACTTTAGTATTTTATAGAGTATAAGACTCACTTGTCTAAATTGATACACAGCTGTATTTTGGAAGATTTATTGAAATAAAACAATGATCTTCAGTCATATTTTTAGATATATATAGATATGCGTATATTTTGATTAGATATAAAGATTTACATGTCATATTTTATTATGAAAGAAAAATATAATTAATGATATTAATCACATTGAAAATCAATGTATATTTTTGAGAATTGTGAATAATAAATGTATTAAATTTAACATGCTATCGTATTATTTCTCTCCTTATTACATTGGATGCTAGACCTAGTTGCAAGGAACCCCTTTTGAAAACAAAAACCCTGAGAAGATTTTAAAGAGTCTAACCTATGAATATGTGTGTATGACGAGTCATGTTTAATAATTGGAACCCATTTTGAAAATCAAAGTACACTGCACATATGCTATGTTTTGTATGCAATCGTTTTTTGTTTACGACTCGACGTTTGTATATTTAATCATGACTGAAGTTGTTCGTAGACCGTGTTGCAATTTTTAATGTGTACTGACCTTTTTATTAATTATTTTGAATACAAATACCTTGTTTTTAAATTATATCAGTGCAGGTGCGTTTTACATTGGTTATTTACATTTTTCTAAATTGGTTTTTCATTTTAATAATGTACGTTTCAACATTCTATTTTAATATTTAAATATACATTTTCTACATTCTTGTCCACATACCTTTTGTCTGCTTTTTCTGATGGTAATTATTTAATAAAATAGCAATATAAATTCCACTAAACTCTGTTGCGTTTGTTTGTCGTTCTGTAAATACTATACTAGATTAATGATCGTCATCACATTGTTTTGTTTTTATGGATATATGAATTTTGCTTTACCTTACTTATTCGTATTATTTATTATTTTACACTTGTATTGCTTTTGTGGATATAATATCCTACTATATCCTATGAGTATATATGAGTATATGAGTATATGAGTATATATATAAAGATAATTATTTCTTGCCCTTAGCATGTTATAGTAGATTAAATTAGTCTCTTACATATTTCGATGCATAGTGCTTTTTAAAAGAAATATAAGAAATAAATGACAGTATATCAATGTCAAACTTATATGTCTGTAGTTGTCATGGATAAAATTAAAATATTCAAAGATACATTCAAGTTTAATAATATTAATTCATGCTCCAGAACTTTCGACAGTAAGACGTCAATTACGGGGGATTGGAAAGCCATGAGCTATTATTATATCTGCGCCCGCGAAGCGACTTAAGATTTTTGGCTGCCGGCATTCGCCTTGAACGAGAAGGAAAACCACGAAAACCTACTCGGACAGTCCAGTCAGGTATCTAAACACGGAACTGCCAGCATGATAAGCCAGTGTACAAATATTTAAATAACATATGATAGATATTTATATAATAACAATATATATTCATGATGGTAAATTGCAGATCGTTACATTATTAGGTTATAGTATATACTGCTTAGATTTTTTATATCACTTCTGTTGTTAATTGAATTTTTTTCGTCTTTAATACTAATTATTTCTTTAATTTCCTTTTTCATTGTATGTTGTTCTTTATCGATTATCGCTGTTTTGAAAATGGAGATGGTGACCGCGTTGTAGTTTGTGTAATTAGAGCAGTTTTGCCTGTTTTGGAGTATTTGTGGGCTGGTATTCTTTTGTATAAATATTGTTTAGTTTGGCCTATGTAGCAGCTATCGCAATCGTGACATGGTATTTTATAGATGACATGTGTTTCTTGATTTTTTTCTATTTTAGGTTTCAGTTTTGGAAATAGATGTTTATTAGTATTACTAAGTTTATATGTTGTAGCTATATCTTATTTTTTTAATTTTTTTCTGATAATTGTGGAATATATGAAATCGTGATATATGTTGTTTCATTGTTTAAATTGTTAGTGGTGTCTGCAGTGTTGTATATTTGGTGGATTCGTTTTTTAATTGTTTGCTCTATAAGTTGTTGTAGATAGTTATCTATTAAAATCGTTTTAATTTCCTTGGTGTTATCTTTTCTGTATTGAGTGTGTGATAGTTTTACAGCTTCATCACTCAGATTATTTATAATAATTTTATTGTATACTGTAGGTGCATTTGAGTGGTAATTCATATATCGAAAAGAAGCTGTTGGTTTGTTGTACAAGTTTGTATAAATAGTACCCTGTCTATCATAGATTAAAAAAAATATCGACAAAATTAATACTGTTATTCATTTCTTCTTCAATTGTGAATTTTAATTTGTTGTGAAAGTTATTGAATTTATTTAAAAAGTAGTTTATTTTACATGTTATGATATCGTCTACATATCTTTTAAATTAAATGGGATTAGTTAAGATAAGACGTATAGTAAATCTTGCACGTAACAATTTATTGGCATCCGTGGGAAGCGTTAATATTTTCGAATTATTTGATTTAATTTTAATTTATTTAATTTATCGTTCAATAATTATTTTATTATCATATAATTTTATTGTAATAACGTATCCGATAAATGTTCTACTCTTATGTAAAATTTTGATATTCTGTTTGCAAAACGGTACCAAAACGAAAAAACTCAACTGTTCATATACATACCGTTTGAGTAGGCTCACAGTAAAAAATCGTTAAAAGTAAGGATATGAAATATGTATAAAATATATTTGTTGTGTTGACTATTTTTGTAAAGTACCTGCAAATCAATCATAATTCACTAATCCTTCACAACTTCTGCCAAATATTTACAAAATAAATTTGTAGCTATAGAAAAACCGTATAGTTAAAATTTATGATCAAATTTGTAAATACTACAAATGCAATTTGTACAAGACATAAGTTCATATTTACACATAATATACATAGTTTATATTAGTACAAACAATATCGTACCTACTACACTAATATTCACAACAATTTTCATACATCGTTTATACTTACGTTATGCCATGTATTTTTAGAACATTCGCATAAAAGAATTTGTTCGCAGATTCAATCAATGAGTAATCCCGTAGGAACAAATTATCAATGAAGTAATAACTTAATAATGGCGATTGAAACGATCGTATTATTTTAAGTAAGCTATTTCGCATAAATCAATCGTAGATATATATTTAGCGTTCACGTAAATATTTGCATTTGGCTAAGAAATATTACCGTACGCTATTGCGATGTGTTGAATTATTGTGTAACCAAAAATATATGCTTTTTTGTTTGTTTAATCTGTAAATTATTATCGCATAAAATTAGAAATATGTCAAATGATATAAGAAACAATATTAGTTTTTTTACACTTATTCATATACCTCAATATATTGCTTAGAAAAAATATTTCAAGACCAAGCAAACAATGTCATATTTTCATTTTTAAAGTAGGAGTGGTATTTTCTTTGGTTACTGCGTTTATAAAATGTATTAATAATTACCCATCTTAGCTCAATATTAGCTTTTAGTGATGAAGTCATTACTGTTTTAATACCTAAAAACTTATTCATGTTCAAAAATGTATATTTTTGATTATGTAGTTTATAAAAACGATAATATGACTTTCATAAATAATAGATTTTGCTACCTAAACGTGACCAAAATAGGTAACGACAAGTAATAAGGAGGTAGCGTGATGTTCTGCTTGTTCTCCTCCTCTGGCCTGAACCTACCTGAAGATGGTCGTCCCCAGGATAATACTCTGCCGGCTAACTCAGTTAAGTTCTGTAGAGTGTCGCGAGTTCAAGGTCGCTAGGTGTAGATATAGACGCCACCGCTTTCAACCTGCAGAAAAAAACCTAGAAAACGGAAGCAGGCGAGACCCAGGTAGCTTCAAAATCAACCAGAGGGTCAGCCCCTTATTACTTGTTTCAGGTACAAACACGAAACTTTGCTTATCTCAACACTTGTAGGAAGGGGTCTAAACAAACTCAGTCGTCAACAATAACACAATTTATTAACAAGTAGGTTCCAATAAATGATGTCGTAGGACAAAAATAACAATGGTAAAACAATATAGTGCCCAGTTGCCAATAATTCAATTCTAAGCAGTTATTATCCAAGCAATAAGTTTTAATAATAGATTAACAAAATGATATATTAAATATATATTGAGAAGCAAATTAACTTAAGAAGCTAAATGAAATACAAAAGTTAACAAGTTTCAGTAAGTAGATTCTAAAGTTAAATAAATGGTGATATTATCTTATAAATGAATACTGGCTTTATTAAATAAATTTATCAGAATAAAACCTCAATGCATAAATTATAAAAAGTTAAGAATGCAAAACTAGGTGGTATTACTCGAAATGGAAAAACGTAATCAAAATGAATAGCTACAAGCTACAAAGAGTTAATGAGCCACACTACAAAATTAATGGGTAACAAGAAAATCTTTCAACGTTCGCCCAGGTCTAATAAAGGCTTAGTTAAAAAAAAAGGTTAAAATACAACAAATTCTTCCAGTATTATACCCTTAAACACCCCAGTATCGCTCAAGGCGCAATATGGAGTTTTCTTAAATACAGGTTCACCTGTCAAGACAACAACACCCTGTATACACAGGTGTAAAATTTATGAAAGTTAAAGTTAAATTTACGATTTAAGAACAAGTCAAATATTTTACAGAACTCAAATTAGGTATACGTAATAGTGGTTCTTTACAATTAGTTAAGAGAGCAAAATATATGAAATCTAGATCTTCGACGTAACCCTAAGATATATCTAAATTGAACGAAGGCCCGACTGAAGGCTCTAAGCCTCGTTCTATAATCTACACTAACTACTGGCTGCTGGTGAAGCTAGTCAACCAGTTATTTAATTAACAAAAGGTAATTTAGAAATCAGACGTTTAAAGCCTATCGGTCAAAGTAATAAGGTGAAGCCCTGTAGCTGACTAAATTTAGAGTATAAATTTACAAAGGTTGCACAGAGAAGAGAATAGCTTCTCTATAGTGCCTACTAAAGTTTTAATAATCTAACAATTAAACTACTAATTAAAAATTTAGAAAAGGATAGTTCGGGCTGATTATAAACCCACTTCTAATTAAGAAAAATATAACAGCAACTACTTAGCTTATCAAACTTTTATGCCTAGAATTCAGAATCCCTTCCTGTGATTGCCCTCACAGAGGTTGAACGGGTTTGTCGTTCCCTAATGTGTTTCGATGGGGAACAGCCGCCATCTTGGAGACGCCGTGTAGTTGAAACAAGTTTTCTCAGGACAGGATGCTCTGGAGATATCAGAATCTCCGATGAAAGTGGTTTGAGGAACCCTATACGGAACTCCTACAGAAGTTCGCAATTCTACGTTGCCTCGCTGCGAAGAAAAGCAGCGTAACCAAAAATAAATATCGGCCACCACGTGGTATATCCCACGAAATAACTTCGAAGTAAAATGTACGGTTTTAAGTTCTTAAAACCTGGATAGATAGCTACAATAATAAAATCCTAAGGAAGATAAAAGAAAAGAATAAGCAAAAATACAATTGATTAAGATAAGTCTTACCGCAGAAAAGGTTCACTGACATAAAATTAGAAACAACCAGCCCGATTCAAGTTCGAAGAACGAATGTGAGAGCTAAAGCCTCACAGGAAACGATAGGTTATCGATCTACGTCACAGACAATATCAATAGACAGGTAATTTTGAAAAGAAAGGAATTTAATTAGAATATTCCCTAACTAGGTGTCAGAGTGAAGAACCAAACTAACAAGCGAAGGTACGCTAATTAAAACACCGTAATAAAGGTGAAAAAGACAAGGTAAGAACGACAAGGAAACTGATTTTCAAGATAAACCATAAGACGTGAGAGGGCGCTACAAAGAAAGAGAAAATGTATTCGTAAAATTATGATAATAAGGGGTTAAAAAGACAGATAAGCTCCGAAATAGGTTCTCGTAATTCTAATAAAAAATTCAACAGTAATAAAATTGAATTAGCGAATCAAGAATAGATTTAATGTAAAATAATCGAACATGACTAAGCAAAATAATTTCCAAGATGTCGGTCTCGCCGAAGTAAAAGAAGACAGCCGAATAAGGAATTCGGATATAGCGGCATCCAAAATAATTGAACATAAGTAAAATTTGAAGGAAATAATGTTTGAAGTAGTGTAAGTTGAAAGATAATTAATAATAAAATAAAATAAAATAGTAATAAACGAAAATGTTGAAAAATGAAATGACTAAGTTGACTTAACGAGGTTAATAATGAAATAAATTCATTAAAAATTCCTGAATGATCTCAAAGTGATTTTTCGAGCGTAACAATTTTTTGTAGCAGGTTGTACAAAAATAATATTCCATTAGTAAAATATATTTATTACATTGCAAATTAGTACATAACTAGTAATACCAGGAGTATAACCAATAGGTGGTAATTTATTGGTATAAATATTACTGTGATATTTTTATTTAATCTTTTAGGAGTTTAACGATTGTGACAGAAACATGGAAATACGTTTTGATTCTAGTTTTTTAAAACGCAAATGTGTCTCCAGTTGACTGTTATGAGCAATATTTTGAGACAAAGTAATAATTTTAAAAATAAAATTTTGTGTTTATTTTGCATCAGGCTTAACTTTAAAATTTATTCAATAATCTCTCTTAAATTTCTGGACAAAGGAATGTAATAAAATACACTGACTATAAATTTCAATTTCTTACCCTTTTTTATTATGTACACTTTTGTTATTTCATTAATTAATTATATTAATTATTATACTAATAATAAAAATATTTCTTTTGATACATTGGGTCTTAGAAAAAAAATCGCGGTAGTAAATATTAATAACTCTAGGCTATGCAGCTATCTGATACTGAGGTCTATTATGTGTATAAGAAGCCAATAATTTGTCTTGATTTCAAATTTTAAAACAAAAGAAGCAGTTGATGGAATATTTCGCTTATGAACAGTGAAGTTTCCGTTCACATAACAAAAGCCCTAGGGATTACTTACACATTGTTGATATAAACACACGTTCAATAAGCCGCAGGTAATTTCTTACATATCCATATAGTACAGAACTGTTAATTCTTTAATTTAATTGGTTGTAGCGCAAACAACTGAGTGATTGTGATTATGTGAGACATGTTCAAATATGTCGTAATTTTCTTTAATTTTGCATATGAGTTATAAGTTGCTGTTAAAATATAACTTTATATAATTAAGTTTTGATATATTTTTAGAAAAAAATATTTGAAAAAAACTCTGACTTGATGGAAGAAATTTTGATACTTTTGAATATCGGAACTAAAATTCAAAACGCAAGAGAGATGAATTAATGTGTAAGAAAGAAAAGTATGTTGACCTGTGTAACTGGTAAAAGGTTATTAGAATGCGGAATTCAGTCGGTAATGAAGAGCATCCTACACTCAGAGAGCATCGTGTTCTCAGAATACCTCAACAAGTTTGTGCTCGGTAATTATTTTTAGCGGTGTTAATATTTACTATGAGCAACCGTGTTGATCTACTGGTGGACTGATTACTAGGCTATGGATCTGATGAACCTTAGTTCAGTCAATGTTTTTCTAGGTCCCAGCTTTACTAAAGCTGATGAAAATGAGTACTTGAAGGTATCTCCAGGACAATAGTTGTTAATGGGTGATAGGGTAGTAACAAGTTACTACCCTACAAAAATTCAAGATTTATAAAAGCGAATTAGTATTAATATATGCTATGAATTAGATATTAGCTCTTCTCTGAAGAGCTGTTCTATATTTATCTTTTTATTAATATCTACAGCAAATAGTCATAAGACTATTAAGAATTAACAAAGATTCGATTAGAACAATATGGAATATGTGACCCAACCTTTCAAGTAACACCACCCAAAAATTTTTTGAAGAGAATTGGTGTAAATTAAACCGTCCAAAGACTGGCCATGCGAAATTTAACTCGAACGTGTTACATGGGGCTGTTCCATATACTGTTTATTCATATTTTGTGTTTACATATTAATAAAAAGCTGTCAATAATGTAAACTCTGTTGCCTGTGCCATACGAAATGTGTATTGC
Organism: Melolontha melolontha; assembly: GCA_935421215.2. Classification (NCBI taxonomy): domain Eukaryota; kingdom Metazoa; phylum Arthropoda; class Insecta; order Coleoptera; family Scarabaeidae; genus Melolontha; species Melolontha melolontha. Next base: position 158,682,170 of record OW285236.1, on the reverse strand, counting down.
TTTTCTTAATTAAATGATATAAAGAACTAAGCAACAAATGATTTTATAAAAATGTATATAAGCGCCGTTTCGAACAATGTTTAAATCTCAATTTTTACATGAAATTACATTCCGAGGACTAATTTTGCTGTACTAGGAACTGATCGACAACGTAGAAGCTGTAAAATTGCACCTAATATTCATGCATACAGTTGAACTCGGATACGAGGAAAACGCAAAAGTAAAAATAAAGTTCACTCAAATGAAGTGTTCGTTATAAATGATTTTTACAATTTCTTCATATTTTATATATTAATACATATAAATATATTCCATTTTTTTACATAAAACTTAATAAACATAATAAAAACTTATACTAAGAAAGTATGAGTATAATACAGAATATGTTAAAAGCATTGCTTATATAATTTGTAATTTTTAATTCCACAGATTTTTTTGTTAACATGTCTTTCCAATATTATTTCGTAACAAACGAAACATCTCTTTTATTTATTTTTTACATCTGAAAAAGTAATGTAGGTCGATACATTTATGGCATTATACAATCCTATACCTACCAATGGTAGGGTACTATCGCTCTTCTTCCATATCTGAATCTTCTATTACCTCTTAATCAGCACTAAAAGAGTATCATAAATTCTGAAGCAGCTGGAGCATCAACAGTTATTAATTTGCTATCAATATTTCTAAATCTATTTAAGTCTTCTTCATTCCTAATTAGTTTATTAATGTTATTTCGAGCTATCCACGTTGAAAGAGGAAGGTTACCATGATTTTTTTCACCAGCATGTTTTAAATCCATTATGATAACGGAAGTTTATCTTTACTGAATAATGTACTCTGGTAAAAACCAGTATGGCGAAAAATGCCTTCATTAGTTTTAAAGGTTACTCGTCCCCAAGCAGTGTTTATCATTATTCTAGTAATTAATTTTTTTAATTTTCTTTGTGTTCAAGGGATTTAAATAATCAAATTAAGAAAATTCTTTTGTAATGCGATTTCAGGCAGCGAATTACGAATTTGATCCATAGGTTATAGTACTTCTGTAGTAAAAGGAGGTAGAAAGAACAGATAATGAATTTTAAATTTTCTATATGTGGGGATACGCTACTTTCCTTTTCTAGTTCGCTGTTCCATTGTCTTAGTTCCTTTTGACAAATTTCAAATGCGACCTTTGACATATAGGAAACAAGCAAATGATTACATCTAGGATTCCTCGATTTTCCCACAACTAATAATTTTAGCTTATATGGAATGTAAACGAAATATGGTGACATACTTTAATAAGTAATAATAATAAGCATAAAATGCTAATGCACGAAAACTCATCATGTAGACGCGATGATGTATAATGTAAGTCAGAACTTCCGTGAAGTATGACTTATTCAAATCACGAATTAATAGATATTGTCTTACTATACGATGAAACAGGAAACTAGACATATTTATGAAGGGCGGCTTCTGAACCGTAGATGTCCATTAAATTATTTAGTTTTACAAACCGTGTACGAGAGATCGCGGTAAATTGCATCCAATTTTGAAGACAGTGGCCGTGAAAGACCACGCGGGCTAACAACATTGAACATCTTCTTTAAGCATTTTGCCTGTTTCACACAAATCTACCCTTTTTAGGGCAAAGAAATTGTCATTAACAATGCAATTTGTTATTTCTCAGCATGAATTTAATATTAAGACAACTAAATTACATATTCCATATCACCACAAAACCGTTCTATCGTTTAAAAATTTTAAAGAGACTTAATATTGTATTCTTTTCAGGATATTAGAAAGACCAGGTCGTTGACCTACTTATAAATAACAACAGAACAGCTGATGTAAAAGAAAATTTACATCTAGGAACTGAATGAATACAGACACATTACATTACTGAAATGTGAAGTGTATTTTTTGTGAACTTGAACAAACAAATGCCTATTTGTTGAATCGACAACATATAAACATATAAAAAGTCTGTATTCCAAAATTTCCACAAAAATTAAAGTTTCGATAGTATAAAATTTTTAGTAGGTTTGAATTGGTATCTTACGTATCTATTATATATTAACGTACGTCAGCGTATATCATTCACACCCAGTAGACTTTGCTTTATAGAATAGCCTTGTTTCATCTCTCTTAAATATATTAGCAGGTTCATATCGGGTTATTAAATTTGGCTACATATCTATAATTCAGAAACTAACATTTTCCTTCAACACATTTCATGTATCCTTCCTGCAATATTGTACTTTCTTTTAAGTCCTTGTACAGCCTCTGCTACATATAAAATCACTGTTCACGATTTGTCCCAACTTTTCTGCTTTTAGTTTTGAAATTTCTCCAACAACCGATACACCTTGATTTCTTTTGTAATTAAACCATTTTATGAACGCCTTATCGAGGCCTTTTCTTACAGATTTTCGAATTTTTCCTAATTTTCAAACACCTAAATTCATATTAATCCTTTTCTTTATATACGGCTAGTTCTGCGATTATTATATAGACAGCGTTGAATATTCCTGCGCGCTCTGTCTTAATAATATCTGCGAGATAGCAAGGTAGTTATGTTTGTTGAATGTGTCTCTTCTCCAACAGGGGCGTATTGACAATCATGTAGAAATGTGAAATACGTATCTACGTCTTTGGAGGAGATACATTCAATAATACATATGAACTTGTATTGTGTTCTTCACACCCCATTTTTAATAATATTATATATTATTAAAAATACTTTTGTATTTTCCTTATATATTTTTTTAATCGTGGATATAGTTGATTTTGATTAATTAAATTGGCAACTTATTTCTAAATTTGTACACCATTTTTCCAATTCCGAAATAATAGATACTTTTCGTTTTACCATTTTTATTTAATAGTTTGTGTGTTTATATTCCGTATCAGACCGTACTCGTACTACAATTAAATTAACCATGTTGAAGTTGAATTTCATCGCCGATCAACGAGATGGCTATCAAGATTAAAACATTTCCAAATCCCATATAAGTAAAATGTCACATATAAAATAAGGTTTAATAATTTAAGGAAATATACCAGCCCTTTGATAAAATTTTCAATACATTAATCTTGAAACTAATTTTTAACGAATCAAAAATTTTAGAAAATTCGTTGTTAATCGAGTTTAGTTACTATTTTGACTTGTATTACTAACCTTTTTGTAATTTAATTAAATTTAGGCATTTACATTTTTTGTTTGTAAAGTAGGGTTAAATTTTAACAATATTAATGCTTTTTGCTCTTTTCCTTGAGTTTGGGATCTCATTGGATCAAAAAATGTGGGACAATTTTAAAATATTTTGTAGTAATATAGTATAAATAAGACATGTAACTTCTGTAAATTTAATTACACAGTTACATATACGATTTCTAATTTAAACTTTTGGCAACGTACAAAAGATTTCGAGCTATTTAATAAATTGTTTCAACTTTAAAGAACTAAAACTTAACCGAAATGTTTTTGACCACTTGCCTTGTATATTGAAGAATAATTTATGATAAGACTCGTGCTAATTTTTTTGGTGGAGATAAATATAAAATTGAATGTTTCTATATACAAAGCATTTGTGAAGCGGTCGAGGATATAGATTCTAAAGTAGACCGTAGCCATTTTCAATCATTCGTAACTTGCTTTGAAAGTTCTTTCTTTTCTAGGAAATAGTTTTGCATGCTACAGTTTGATTTTTATAGCAGTTCTGATGGCTTTATTGATTTAATTTTTCATCTATTCATAAAATATTTAAATCTTGCTTCATTGCTTCAAATATTTGACTTTAGCAAGACCCTGAAGGAGGATGGAATACGGATGCAGAAATCTATATTATTATTCAATAAAACATTATTATATAATATACCAAGGCTCTTTCCGTTAAGCTTACTCAAATAATATACAATGTCTTAACAAACCGTTGTTACTTATAATTTTTCGGTATTCCTCTTTGTGCATTTGCGGTATTTGCATTTTCCAATTTTCAAAGCATTTTCTCCAATCTTTCCGTGTTGCTTATCCGATTGTGTGTTCGATACTTTATTTATTTATTAATTTAAATGAATGAACCTCTTCTAGACCGATATAAAACCGTGTAACTTATCCTTCACACTTGGATACAAAAAAAATTATTAGGTGCCATTATTTCAATTCCTTCCGCAATCAAATACTCAATCGTTCGAAAGCAGTATGGGCTCGAACGTTATAGTGCTGCAACATAATATTTCCTTTTGGGAACACTTTGAAGAACTTGAGGTAAATAAATTGTAGTGTACCATTCCACATTAACAGTACGATGGTCTTCCAATGTTACAATAGAATCATACCATTAATTCAAAAAATTTGGATGACTGTCTTGTTTTGACTTTTCTCTCAAACAACTTTTGTTGGAGGTGATTCAATTTCAAAGATCTAAATTGCCGATTGTTTTTTCGAGATTATGGTATACCCAATTACATCCATGAAAATATTGCTTCACTAGATAAGACGATCGATTAACAAAGCTATCAGATGTTGTACTGCACCATCTCCACGATCTGCTTTTGAAATGTAGTCAAATTATGGGAAAATGCAACGGAAAAAGAGCTTACGTACCTTCAAATGCTTGTATAAGTTAGTGATAATTGCCTCTACACCAATCTTTGGGGTTGTTCGAATACTTCTTACAGTAACATACCGGTTTTCTTCAATAATTTCCCAAACAAAAAACTTAAAACTCGAAATGTGTCATTTAAGGAAAGTCGACCATGGTGAATTTAAATGTATTACAGCTTAAAGGTAGCTGAAAAACGTAGCTTGTCACTAAATACCTTATTGATTTATTTTTTGTAATTACTTTTGTATTCAACTTAAATTCATTGCAATGCTCTTCTTGGATATATCATGTTTTTGGTGAATGTAAATACATCCACTTGTCAAAATAGATTGAGAATTAAAATAGCGTTAAACCTACTCCGGACAGCGGGGTTTATTTTCCAAAAAAACGTGCGTTAATCGGTCCAGTAGTTTTTTAGTCTGTAACGAACACATATATGAACATTCCCTTTTGTTTATATAGATTAACAAGAGTTTGAAACATATAAAATTAATTGGAAGTTTATTTTTTGAAACGGAGTACAGTGGACCTTAAAAAGAAGAATGATATAGATACGATTATAAATATATCTAATGAGACTCATGAGTATCAATCAAAATCAAAATATATATATTTTAAACATTACATGCTTTCCAATTTTTTAGGAACTAAATATTTGACAAGGTAAAATTACAGGAATTATAAAAAATTAAAATTTTATTTGCATAGCTAATCGTTTTAGTATAAGATAATTTGTTTAAATATTAATTTATACAAGAAAATAAAATATATAACAAAATACATTAATATATTAGAAAACTTGTATAAATTTTACCAGTTAAATTTGAATTTTGTAGTTTAATGTTAATTAAAAAATAAATTGCAATTGGTGGCAAGAACATTTGTTTAATTAGTAATAAAACAAATATACTGACATGTTTATCAAGAATGTGACATATCTAGAATATGACTCTAAATGCCTACGCATAACGATTATAAAGATTTCACATAAAATGTGCATTTTGTTTGTGAAATATGTGTGTTCTTATTCGTTATCAAATGTCGTGTGTAAACTCATACATCGGCCTCTAATTGTTTTGTTAGTTTTTGAGGTCGTCTTGGTATGATAAGGTGTTTGATATGGCAATTGTTTAATTTGGTTTAAAATAAAACACAAACAAAAATATTCGAATTTGATATTTTGTACCACCCATGTAGCTTGTTTGATTAATATTATTATTAAATTAATTATTAAATAATTAAATTAATTATTATATATTCTGTATATGTAATTCTTTGACATTGATATATAGAACAATACCGAATATAATAACGAAACAAAATTTAAATGTATATAATCCCTACGGCCGGGACACGAGAGGCCGATGAGTCATCGCCCACGGGCGTATTGTTGAAAATTTGTATTTTTAAAGAGTTTTTAATTTTACTTATATAATTGGAAAACAAACGGGTGGTGATCCATAAAATACGAAATATATTTTTATTTGTTCATTTTGTAGTTCAAGTTGAGTCTTTACTCAACTTGAACTAGTATTGAAGTATTAATATAAACTAGTAATACTTTCTCAAGGCTCCCTTTTGTAAAATTTGTTCTCTATGAATGAAATACATTCTAGCAGATCGGGAACGTCCTTTCTACATCGCAACTGGTTATAGGTGCATACTGGAAATATTCTTTTATTTCAGCATATTTACCAGTTATATTTTGAGGCATTGCCTCCATACACAATTGCCGCGATGTTATTAATCTGGATTTCTATAAAAAACTGCGTCTAACTCTTGCCGAATGCGACATTCGACTTGGAACATTTTTCAAATTATTAATAAACACATCTAACGTGGTTAATCCATCATTTAATTTGAGATATTGATTTTCAAAATAAGTGACTAGTTTTGGCAAATTTCCAAAGTGTTCCTGAAGAAAGTACAACTCATTTTTAAATTTGGAATTTGTATTAGTTCCTTGCACTCAAAAATACTTCGATCATCATTTAAACATGTAACAAAATTTTGTAAACTATCGAAGGTCTCTGCATAAAAACTAGTAGCTTCCTACCGTACTCCTCACCAAGTTATTACTGGAGAGGCAGGCAATGACAAAGATGGAAGTTTTTCCCTGTAAAGAGCTACTCTCAACGGTGCTTTTCTGAAAACTTTTTAAAAGCGTATACAACTCTATCAACTTCCGGAAAGGTGTCTCTGATATATTCAAAGATTCTGTGGAGAGAATGTGTTACACAAGTAATATGCAGCATATTAGGATATTTTACCTTAATAGTCTGCCTGTTTTTAACATATATGCAGGCAGCGCCGTCACTGACAAATAAAAGTATTTTTTCTATCTGCTAATATTTCTTACCTCTCCAGTTTTAGCATATGTGGATGACTTAAAGATATACACTTAAATAACACCAACGATATTTCTTTTCTGTAATATAATTTAAGTACAATCGCAAATTAATGTAATACATTCAAACTAGAATTAAATAATGTTGTTCTATAAGTTACACTCGGTCCAAATTCCCTATACATGTGCAATATATAACATATATCTGGAAAAAAGACTCTCATTAAGGCAAAGGTATTTTTAATAATATAAAATATTATTAAAAATTTGGTGTGAAGAACACAAATACAGGTTCACTATTAATATTTTTGTGAACGTGTCCGAACATATCCCTCCTCAGAGACGTAGATACGTATTTCGCCTTCCTACAGGCTCATCGGTACGCCTCTGCTGGAGAAAGAGTATTTCCAGACACATTCACAAAAAATATGATATATTCGGACACGTTCACAAAAATATTAATAGTGAACCTGTATTTGTGTTCTTCACACCAGATTTTTAATAATATTTTATATTATTAAAAATACCTTTGTATTATACAAAACTGGTGGGGTTTACTTACTTATGTATGTTTCAATTATTCTGATACTCTCATTAAGGACCTGGGTATACTTTTTCAGTCAGAACCGTCTTAGTTAGCAAAATGGATTATGCAGCTATTGCTTGATATAATCTCTATGCTCCCTATAGCTTACGTTTAGATAGAATATTCAGCGATTTGCTAATATTTTTTTTTAATTGATGGAGTTTATCCATATCATAGACTTGCCACAGCGATACAATAAGCCTTTGCTCTATTACAGAAGGCATCGTCAGTCTGCTACCTTTTTGTAGTTAAATAACAAAATTGATTGCCAATTTCTCCTGTCGAGAATTTCTTGACACGTGCCGAGGCTTAAATTTAGGATTGAATTGCATCGCTCATGTACCTGCGGCGGGGACGCAGGTACATGGTGTTGCAACGTGTGTGCTCTTCCAAAATTTCTTTTTCAATTCTGAGACTAGTTAATTTCTTATATATTCTGCTGAACTTACTTAGTTTTCATTTTTTTTTATTAATTGTCCAACCATTTCTTTATTTATTTCTTATATAAATTACAACCCTTCTTTTTCAAAATTAATATTACATTCATTACATTTATATCATGTGTAAGATTCCTTACAACATGCTTCTGAAATGTGCCTAGGTTTTTCTCGGTTAGTTAATGGACAGAAAGAAAGAGATTTAAACTTTGACAAAAATATTTCGTTTACTGATGAAGCGTGTTTCTCGAGAAGGGGGCTGACTAACTTCCATAATAAATAAAATATTTTCAACACGAATTTAAAATTATGTATACTTGGAAATTTTATTCATTCTAACGCAGAGATTAACGGGAGGCATTTATTTGCAACATCTACAAAATATGTTGCCAGATTTGTTAGAGGATTTACCTATACAATTTCTGAGAGTTAAGTAGTTTATGCACAATGGAGTTACACCACATGATTCATAAATATTTAAACTCAATTAAATCTAGAATATCCAAACAAATAGATAGGTAGAGGTAATGACGCCTCTGTAAATTGGCTCCCACGTTACCAGACTTAACCTCCAAGGATTATTTTTATTGGGACATCTAAAGTTCATGGTTTACGAGTACATGAAATCTGCAGATAATGAAGAATAGCTATGGCAACATATTCAAGATGCAACAAATAATGTTAAAGCTGATGAAGTTATGCCAAGAGTACATTTTAATTTTCTTCGTGGTGTAAATTTTCGTATACGTGTATAGTGGATACTGTTACTAAGTTACACAATCTAAATTTTATTTTTTTTAATAACTTCTAAAATTGGGAGTATATTAATATAAACCATAAACTATATCAGAAGGAGGAAAAGTATTACCAAAAAATTTAATATGTTAATTTATATAGTGTTACGCTTCGGATATAGTAAATAATCTCAGTTTTATTAAATCAGCGCTTTTCGAACGCGCAATATTTTTAAAAACTTTGCATACACCGTTGGTGTTGCTAACATTCTTAAGGAGAAAATTAATTTTCTTAAATATCTGACTACCCTTACTTCTAGGAAACGAGTGATGCACACTCAAATATTCGCTTTTTAGAAGCGTTAATAATCAACATTTGCTTTTTGATTATCAATTACTGGCATTCTAATTAGAATTCAGCTGTAAGCGCGGTACGATATTTTAACCTAATTTAACCTCTATCTCTTGGTAAAATCTCGATCGTTTAAGTTATAGCTAAGGCTTTCGGAAAAGCGCTGCGCGCCATAGGTGTACGCATCGTAGCAAGAGTAATAAAAATAATACAAAGTAAAATAAGAAATGCAGCATGCAGGACATCTACTGACGTAACATGGAATATTATCACAAACTTGTCTTAATCTGTCAAACTCGGTGTCTTTCTTTAACACGCTTTCAAACTTTTGTGTTTGCCGCGCTTATTTTGGGCAACAAACATATGGCGTGTAGGAGTGAATTTACTATGTCCGCAATTTGCAGGGACTCCGCAACGCTATAGCACTATCTTATAATTTCTCTATTGCGCCAGCCACTCCTTTATAGTTGGTATAAATACTTTTTAAATCAGTTTCAATTGAAATATCTCGAAATTGTGTCTGGTTTTCCTTAATATCTGCAGCCTCGGCTGGATTAAACTGAACTTTTTGTGAAACTCGCGAAGTGGCATAGGAGATTTGAAGAAAACTTTTTTTGTAATCGCTATTAAAACATTTTCCTTGGGAAAACATTATCGAATAGTTTGTGCCACTATATGTAAAGCATGCCCTAACGTAACACGTAACAATTTACAACCGTGTTGTGAAAAAGAACGGCAACCGAACACATTGTCGCCGGTCACAAACAACAATAATAGACTTGTTGACACTTTTCTAACGTCTCCAGCACCATCTTCGTAATTGTATTGTCAGTACACTCAGTAAGTCTTTTGCTAGAAACTACCAATGGAAATGTCGATTTCCAAGGGTCGAGGACACCTACTATGATATCGACAATATAATTTTTGTTGTCTCATTAACACATAAGCACAGTCGTCTATTTTGTAAAGTTCATGTAATTTTCTCTATAATGTCATCGCGTACAGTTGGTATATTAGTTCCATAATGTGGCGTGACTTGGTAACTGGAACTGTGAACTGTATTTGTGCCAAGACTTTCAAGATTGTTGTTTTATCTAATATATAAAGCGTAATATTACAAGCTATCAACTTTGACAACAAATAACACCTAAATCGAGTTTGAAAGGGAATGTTTTGTATTTTGTTGTTGCACAAAATTCATCGTAGAATAAATCACCAAGTTTATCAATGAACTTTTTCACATGATTCGCATTTCAAAATTTTCTATGCGACATACTTTATTATTAAATTAAAATATTTCAACTAACACAGTAGAGGGTCTAACATACGTACACCTCGATAACTCAGTATCAACTACGGCCGTGGGAAGTGCTTGCTTATCCCTTTCTACAACGGTTCATCGACCATCCACTGAGTTCATTTGAGCGTTATCGCACCGTTTTGTTCATATATTAAAAGAGAGTTACCCCAGTGAACGTAGCGCTGTTGGCATGCAAAGCTCGTTGAAGGTCTCAGGGTTATAATTAATGTTCTCTCTAAAGTTATTTCATTTGTATTTGGCACTTTAAATAATTTGATGAGTTAGTCGTTATCAAGCTAGATGTAAAATAACAGCTATAGTTTATAGTACACAAAAGTCAGTCTAGATTCTTTTCGGATAAGGCGACCGCTTGCCTGGCCTTCATATTAATTACGTTCTACCTGGCCACTCTAACTTTCTTATACATACGGCGAACTACCTGCTGTAAGGTATTCTAATCTGCTTTTAATCACGAAGCTCGCTTACGCGGTCTGCTTGCATACCACAAATTTTAATAATTTTGAATCTGTTGGCAGCCCCATGCGAGGGTTCCGTAGATACCACACCCCTCACTATCGTATACATAGTCATATATATAGTCTCAATAGCGGCGGACGCGCTCTCTCACGCTTTTACTCTCACATTTCGCACATAACTTGTAGCTCTTACATCTCCACGCTTTCGTGCCCTTCTACAAACCAGACACGTATAACGCAATCACAAAGCTAAGTACACTCGTTTACCAATTTTAATCTTTTTCTCGCTATTTATTAATGGTACGAATAAATAAATAACTCAGACGTGAACTTTAACCAGTTAATTAAGAAGCGTAAATATATTTCATTTCTCCTAGTTTAGGTTAACTTAAATCGGAAGTTAACTTTATTTTTTATCTATCGTTTTGATTTACTTCATATTGTTTCCCATTACTTGAATATCGTTTATATAAAGCACTTTAATGGCACCTTTACTGTATTACTATTTTTTAATTATTATTAATTTCTTTTATATCTGTTTTTAACCTATTAATTAATGACTACTACTACGTATTGCCCTTTGTGCAAAAACAAAGAACAACATAACATATAATTTCTTTATTTCATTTATAGTTTATTGTGACGTTATAGCAAACCAGGAATTCTACATGCCAGTCTGCAAAAATAGTTTATTGATTTGATTGAGTTTTTTCAAATAATCTATAATCACTACTTTTTTCAAAAAAAAATTGAAACAAGAATTTTGCAAGCCGATTTTGCTCTCCTCTGAATCCTAATGATGATCCCACGGTGTTTCGTCGCTATTAACAAGCCGATCCAAGAAGTTCGAAGAATCTTCTTCAAAACGGGTGCAGATTTTCTTCGACGTTGTTAATCTAATACGCTTTTGGTCGGCATTCAAGCATATCGGAGTCTACTGATACTTAAAGTTTTTATCAAATCAATAAAAATTTCTTTGCCTGATAACCCTTTCAAAAATAAATACTTAAGGCTAATTATATATCAATATCTTCCCGTAATTTCCTTATGTAAATAATCAATAAAGATTACGCTTTTGGAATCCTAAATAGTCGTGACCATCATCTTATTAACCGAAAATATGGTTTTCACCAACTTCTGAGCTATTTTCATTAGTATAAACCTATTGTAGCGACTGTGTTTTCGTCTTTGGCATACAGTGATGTATAACGTTGGATATGCAAGGATGTATTGTCGGGACAGCCGCCCGATGAGAATAACAGCAGTGAGAGTAGTTAGGCCCGAGCTATAGTACTATGTGGATGTACATTTCACAGATCGCTAACCGTTATGCAGTAAATATAATAATGATTAAAGCACCCTTATATTTTAGTTCAGCATACTTCCCGATGAGCTCTATTACTTTGTCGGTCAGTGGTCGCTTTCTATAATGTCATTCGTTCGGAATTACCACGCTGCGTAAAACATTCATCTGCGCTGTTAAATACATCAACTATCGTTCACGGCTGTCCCACAATACAATAGGCTCCTGCATTTCAAAAAAGTGCGCAACTCTAGTGATGGATCCAGATTTCATCTACGGTAAATGAGTGACTTCTTTGAAGCAACTGACTCCGCGTTAGACTGGATCAATGGTCTCAATTTTAAAATTTAACTTTTAGATGTCTAATCTATGTTAGCCATACGCTAAATAATAAACTCATTTACGGTGACATTCTCTTGGATTTCATTTGAACTTCGCCATACAGTTATTTGGAATTCTAACATGAGTTTGTATTTACTCGACAGTAGGCAAAGGCAACATATTTTTTACAAATAGCTTATTTGTATTTATATATTTACGCCAAACGTTGTGTAGCAGTTTTGTTGAGATGTTTACGGCATTAGCTATGCCACACACTCTTATTCGCTTCTCGCTGCTTACAATTGTATGAATTTTATTAATTATTTCTTAGAAAGTTACTGTAAATGAAGGGCGTTCAACATCTCTTTTGTTCATATTACCACTTCTGCAAATCATTCCATGGGAAAATGCAGATTCATCATAATACTTATTGTTATGAAATTTTTACTATAAGAAGGGTAAAAGTATAAAGTTTCTAGTATATGTATTAAGAATAAAATATAGATGTATTAAATACAAATGTCAAAAAAAGATTTAAAAATTATGACAATGTCAAATGTGAAAAGTATAGTTTTTAACGAGATTGATTTTTTTTAAATAATAGCTGGAAATTTGAAGATAAAATAGGGAGAAAATTATTATTGATTTTAGATAGGAACTAAAAAGTTTCGAGAATAAAGTTATTAAAAATTTGGGAATGCATAATAAAATAAATAACTAATAAATTTCAATATTTATAATACTTATGATGAATTAAAAAATATTAATCAAGATTGTGAAAGAATAATATACATATATAGATAAAATAGGAAGATACAATTTAAAAAAGAATAGGATTTAAATAAATTAAAGAAAACTGAATTATTAATTGCTGTAATACAATTGTGGCATATAGAAGGTGACAGAAGATTTTGACAGGAGATATTTTTGATCGACAGGAAATTAGGTTTTTTTTAATAATTATAAGAAAGATTTGTTAAAATAGTATATTTGTACTTATGCAGTTCATACGTATTTATTTTCTTTTTAAATTGAAAGAATAGAAAATATAGAAGAAATTCCACATACAATTAAAATAGACATTTATTTTTATTTTATAGATTAAGAAATTTAATTTCGGAGTAACTAATTTAAGAGTTAATAATTTAAAAAGGTATATAACCCCTTGCCACAATTATTAGTCATATCCTAAATACGTATTTCGACAACTAAGTTGTCATCATCAGTAGGTAAAAACTACTAATTAAAAGTCGCACATGGGGCACAGTAAAGTAAGAAAAACGCTTCCGCACAACTACTATACACTGCAACCCTGTAAAGACTAAATTTAACATGCCAATCTCAAAACTACGAGACAAACACTTGCCTCTTAAGGAAAAGGTTTAAACATGTGTTAAATTGTCGAACAAAGGAACGGCAGAAATTCATCTCTAATAGAGGCGCCAACTAAAAACGATTTTTAAAAACTACGATGACCTACTATTAACCTTCTAATAATTGTGGTAAGGGGTTATATACCTTTTTTAAATTTTTATTTAACCACAGTCTCCATTGAAAGGAGTTAATAATTATATAATTTTGGCATTCAACGTGATGCTGTTTTTAATTTATCGTTAATGATTTTTACACATAAAAGATAATGTTTAATTACACATGAAACTGTTTCTTTCTTAATATTAACACAAAAGTAACAAATAATCTACTTGAATGATTGCAAAATGTTATCTATCTCATAGATTTTGGCGAAATTTTGACACTAGGCTTCTAAAAGATGTCTAAAGTCAGGAATTTACTGACTTTTTAAATGTCACTTTGTCGTCAAATTACCATCGTATAATCAAAAATTTGCTCACACTTATATTGCGGAATCATTTGCTATAATTTATCCACTATTTCCAATTATTGATCTGGGTCAAATCGTTGAATATTTTCCATTTTATAACTATAAGTTGTATTTTTAAAATTACTGTCAAGATTTTTTGTTGTAATGGGATATTAAAACATTAATCAATTCATGTACCTCTAGACAATAAATCACTTATAATACTGTAATAAATCTAATTTACTCAAGGACCCCAAAAATCAATTAACACACTGTTTCAATAGCCAATCTAATAAATTTTCTTTGAAAATTAAGGCGTGCGATGTTCTTTTTTTAAGCCCACGCAGATTTTTACAACTTACCTAATAGATAAGCTAACGGTGTTTAGACAGCTATTTTTCATCTAACGGCGCCACCTGATTGAACATCTCAATTATCAAATGACTACGGTAATATGAAATATCTAAGATATGTTAGAAGATGCAGATACAAATATTTGTGTATGTATATGTATCTATCTACTAAATATCACTGCAATGAATTTCTAATACTCCAAAAAGTTTAGAATACTCTTGTTTGTGAAAATATAGAAGACACTGTTTTATTAATAATTAACTAAAGTAATTACTACTTCCAAGATACTTATTTGTGCGTATAAAATAAACTTAGAGATATCGCAACATTGATATTATTACAGAATAATGCATTTCATCATTATTTATGTGTAGAATATGTTTTTAATTAATTACTAAAATATGCAGAATAATGTTTTTCTTATACGCATGTTTCTTCGAGCATTAGAATGTACAACCATGTCATACATTGCCTATCAATTTATAATTTAACTTAATTTTGTTTTACCTTGTAACTGTTTACATTCTGTCCAATATTTCTCATCAAGATTTTGAACTTGCCACAGCTTACCGTAAATCGTCCCCTACCTTGTACTAAATGTAATTGGCGTAAAGCGGCTGGGAGATGATAAAAGCATGAATTATTATTATTATTAAGATACTAGTATACCTAAAATATATCTATCTAAGAATCATCTACTTGTTTCAGTTGACTCAAATTGTTTGTGCCGCCTGGTTTGAAGAACCGTTATATATGGCTCAAAGTACCGAATGCTGCGTTGTAGTCGATTCTAGAAAGACCATGTATATGTTCTGAATTTGACCCATCGCTCACGGGTCGTAACTTCCGTATAAGCTGGTTATTTCTTTTTGTTGGTGGTAGTGGTAGAAAATTGGTGTATTTTCTGAATGTTTTATTTATTTCACAAAAAACACTTAAACCTAATTCCATAAGATAAATCTCGTACTTAATGTTAACTTAAACTTAATTCTTTACTGGTTGATTGTTGTATACAATGTTCTATTTTGTATGAATGATTATGTTCTATGTTCAGATTGATTGATGTTCTATCTCTATGACTGTTCTGTTACAAGTGTATATAACATATATCACTACCCCTACCTTAACATAAAAATGTGTGTGTGGGTTTTACGCCATTTGTGTTGAATTTACCCACATTATTACTTCTTAGAAATTGTATCTACATGCGAACAATACCCAATGTTTCCGATGTCTTAAAGATCTTACTGATAAATAAATATAATAATAAAATAGAATTCCTAATTACTTATTAAATAGGGTGTCATAAATCTTAATGTATTTCTATTTGATCGATTCATCTATAATGGATTTTAATGATCCATTCATATTGGGATACCTTGAGCCTATTATGTATATTAATATAATTCATAACAGCAAGTATTGAAAGGTCTATAGAAATTGTTCACTAATTATACTAGGCAGTAAAGAAACGATCAAAATGTATAAAGCAAGTAATAGGGATTAGTAAATGTAAATTCTTTGAATCTAAGGAAAATATTACAATTTTGAATATGTTAATAAAAATATGTTGTATATAGTGGTTTACTCTTGAACATGGAAATTGAATATTTATAAATATCGAAATGTTATTCTTTAATTCTGTTATACTAAATTTAGAGTAAGGGCGCCATATATGGACCACCATAAGGATTTCCTAAAATAAAACTCAGATTTTTAAAGTATAAACAACCTTATTTATTTTAAACTATTCTATAATTATTTGGTTTTGAAAATAATTTAAATTAAAACAAAAAAACATCGACATCTTAGAAATAATCTACATTTTTTATAATCTGTCATTTTTACGATCTTACTAAAAGTGAGCATAACATGGACCACATGGTTTCAAATATGGACCAAGGTGAACTAAGCTTAAATTAATAGAAAAAAAATTGCCCACTCTATTATCAGGGCTTAGATGAATCATTGGTACAAAATTCGCAAAGATAGAAGTCGACCACATCTTCTATGCCAGCACAATCTTCATGAGCCCATCGCCTACAAGAAGCACATTGGATCCATTTCTCTCCATGAACATCTTCAGAAAAAAGCCCATGACAATACAAGCATTTGGCGTTTTCATTTTGAGAGCGGTCGGGACTCTCGTCTGTGCTATCATCAACTAAATAGTAACTCTGATTAGAAGTTTCAGAAGATGATTCTTTATATTTTAAGATGATGCTTTTTTTCTTTGGTGCTTTCTTTGATTTATTTTTAATGTTCAACGGTCTCTTTTTCTTTAATTTATCTGATTCCTCCTTCCTTTTTATCGATGTTTCTAAATCCCGCTTATAAGGTGAAGATGTCAAAATCACTGATTTTGTGGCCTTTCTTCCTCTATTACTGACAGTTTTCTTCGTGGTATGGGTTGCAACACTTTTGGTGACAAATATATTCTAGCTGATGTGGAGGAACCAGCCACTGAATCACTCAAGGTGGTTGTCGGTTCCTTGGATTGTAGATTTGGAAGAGTAGAAATAGGTGTGGAGTGGGCTTCCAGAGCTACAACAGCATCTGCCTCAGGAAAATTGTTATCACCATTTTCAATAACTGGTGTTATCCTATCACGTGGTGGATTATTAACAGATTCTTCTACTACTGGACAGTCGTCGCCAATAAAGTCATAATCTTCGAAGACATTTCTGCTAATTGGATATATTACAGTCGCACGAAAACCATTTATAGCCAGTTCTGCACGCTGAGCTCTTATGTAGGCTTGACCAAATAATTCAGCTATGTCATAATGTGTCACTTCTTGTGGTTGCATTCGTACCCGCTTACGAATTTCTTCTGTCAAGTACTTTTTTAATGGACCCATAGATGTTTTATCAAGCGGCTGTATTTTATGACTAGAGTGTGGGGGCAGCGACAATAAGCTAACGTGATTTTTTCTTGCTAAATCCACCACCTTGATGTTACGAGTGTGACTAGCATGGCCATCTAAAACAAGGGGAACCGGCGATGTAGCAGTTGGTTTCACGTGCTGTAAAAAGTGCTCGAACCAGTAAACCAGTAAATAGTTCTAATTGTATCCATCCTGATGGATGACAGGCATGAATAGAACCAGGAATATCAACATTGGTGGGATAAATGTGCCACCTGCACTCATACACAAGTAATTGTTGATCCACGTTGTGCTGAAGTTGCAGTTCCAATTTGTTTTTTGCCCTTAAGTGCCAATATCTCCGGCATTTTTGATGGCACGACTGAAATACCAGTTTCGTCCACGTTATAAACATTAGTCGCAGGATACTGGAATTCATTCATACAACTCTCTAATAAGTCAAAAAATGCATTTACATTTTCTTTGTTGAAACCTTTCATTCTTGATATTGATGTACCCGTTGGACGGCGAAATGATAGGTTAGGATGGCGCTTGAGGAATAACCTCAACCATGTTCTGCCTGCAGATTCTTTAGCTTCTGAAAACGAGTGCTCTATGTTGTTTTTCTTCGCTAGCTGGTAAGCCAAAGATCTTATGTCCCTGCGTGTTAGACCAAATCCTGATTTTTCCATTTCTAAAATATAATTAGATAGCTCATCCCCCAATTCAGTATGTAACGTCGATTTTCTGCAAAGTTTGAGGTTAGTTATATCACAAAGTGATTCATTTTCTGTTTTTGTTAATCGTAAAAGTGTAGTTTTGGGTACTCCGTATGTTTTCGATGCTTTTAAAAAGCCCATTGTCTTTTCTCGTACAGCTTTAATTGCATCTGCCATTGCACTTTTATCCCACGCCTGTCTGGCCTTCCCTTTTACTTTAGATGCCATTCTGCAACATAAAAAAAACACAAGTGATGGTTTGTAATATGGACCACGGCTACCAACACAACTTTCAAAATTTTCCGTAGTCCATATTTAAAACATGCTGGTGGTCTATATTTGAACACTCGTACATTTTAAGGTTAACATTGTTGTTAATAAAATTATAAAAACTATAGGAGATGCGACTTTATATGAATAATTGTACAATAACTCACCTTTCTCATAGTCTAATTCACTTTCACATCGAGTAGTACTTGTTCAAGTGATGAGCTTACGAAGTTAGCTAAAAAAATGTATCGTGAGTTGACGAAAACGAAAAATGGCTCCCAAGAAAACGTGCGTCTACGTTACGTTACTGTAAACGACTAGTGCTCCGCGGGAGGGGTGCGGGTTAGTACGCACCGATTGTCGGCTTAATACATCCAACGTTATTTAAGATATGTCGGTGGTCCATATTATAAACCTAGTCCATATATGGCGCCATTACTCTACTAATATCTAAAATATACATATATCAGAGGCACCTTTCCAGAAGGTGATAGACTTGTACCCACTTTTAAAAATGTTTTGAGGAAAGCACCACTGAGTAGCTCTTTTCAGGGAAAAACTTCCATCTTTGTCACTGCCTCCGTCGCCAGTAATAACTATATGGGGAACATGGTCCAAAGCTACTAGTTTTTATGCAGAGAATTTTGATAGTTTACAAAATTTCGCTACATGTTTAAATGACGATTATCGAAGTATTTCCTGGCGCAAGAAACTAATACAAATTCCAAATTTAAAAAATCAGTTGTTCTTTCTTCAGAAACACTTTGGAAATTTGCCAAAACGAATAACGTATTTTGAAAATTAAAATCTCAAATTAAATGTTGGTTTAACCACATAGACGTGGCTATTATTAATTTGAAAAAATATTCCAAGGACTTCGGATGTGGCCTTCGGCAAGAGTTAAACGCAGTTTCTAATAATATAACCAGTTGGGAGGTAGAAAGAACGTTTTCTATGTACAAGGATGTATTTCATTCAAAGGGAATAAACTTTACGGAAGAGAACCTTGAGAAAGTATTGCTAGTTAATATTAATACTCCTTTACTTAACTTGAGCTACAAAATGAACAAATAAAAATATAAGAAAATTAATACTAGTAGCCGTTAACTGTGTGGTAATTCATTTTGAAAATAATAAAATAAAATAAAACATTAACTTTGTTATACCACTTTATTCACATGTAATAGTGACCGCGGTTTCGACATACAATGTCATTATCAAACTGCAAAAGTTACAGGCCTACATAGACCTTATAAATGACACAAAAATATATTGGGGTGGTTTATGATGTTATTTAAAATTACTACTATATACTTAACTATTATATACAACATTGGAAAAGAGGTGTATATATAAGATCAAACTGGTCGTTAAGAACAATATCTATTGTGTTGTTTCCGGTTTTAAAAATTTCAAGTGACTCTAAAAGATTTAATTTACGACCTTTCTCGACCAAATGCAATATTTTATGGTGACCAAATGTATGCCATTCTGTAATAAGATGGTTTGGTTGAATCTGTCTTCTTTAGTTTATATATATAAAATATTGCATTTGGCCAAGAAAGGTCGTAAATTAAATCTTTTAGAGTCACTTGAAATTTTTAAATGCGGAAACAACACAATAGATATTGTTCTTAACGACCAGTTGGATCTTATATATACACCTCTTTTCCAATATTGTATATAATAATTAAGTATATAGTAGTAATTTTAAATAACATCATAGACAACCCCAATATATTTTTCTGTCATTTATAAGATCTATGTAGGCCTGTAACTTTTGCAGTTTAATAATGACATTGTATGTCGAAACCGCGGTCACTATTACATGTGAATAAAGTGGTATAACAAAGTTATTGTTTTATTTTATTTTATTATTTTCAAATAAAAACGTGTATCGTATTTTATAGATCACCACCTGTTTCTTTGCCAATTATATAAATAAAATTTAAAAAATCTTTAAAAATACAAATTTTCAGTAGTACGCCCGTGGACGATGAGTCATCGGCCTCTCGTGCCCAGTCCTTAATGATAATGGTTGTGTTGACAAGTACCGTCCATATTAATATAGTCGAATTTTTTAAAAATATTGGAAAGTATAATTTGTCTTCTATAACACTAAATTTAAATTCTACATACTTCATTTCAACACGGCTTCATGCGTGATAGATCTACAGTTTCAAATCTTGTCACTATATATTTATTTATAAGTGCAGATAATACTTTTTGTCAAGCTGACGTCATATATCCGGACTCTTCTCTTATTTATCCTGCTTCTTATATATATATATATATATATATATATATATATATATATTATATATATATAATATAATAACTTCGTGACCTTGGTATGATATGGTAAACCTAATCAGTAGGCGATTAAAGGTCTGTATATTACTTCAAAATATATGTATTTAAAAAACTCTACATGTTTCGGCTGTGTACGCCTTTATCAAGAGAATACAAAATATGAATGACAGGATATAAATGTCAAGTAATTAAGTTGCTATGGTTTAAATTATTCAAAGATACATTCAGTAATAATAATAAATCATGCCTTAGTATTCCAAAAAATAGATAACAAGGTGTGAACATATGTGTTGTTCGCTGCTAGCAATTTGTGTCTCCTTCTGGGTATGAACTTGTGTGTTGGTTGCTGCTGGCAGCTTGCGTCTCTCTATGGGTGTGTGGTTTTGTGTGAGAGCGTAAGTGTAGGGTTTTGTATGTCGGTGCGTTCGTGCGTGTGTTTAGTGATCGGTCGCATGAATTTAGAGAGGTCGGATAACCAGCCGCCAACCCTTTCCCGACAACTTCTTTACAATTCCGTGCAGTACTTCGACGGTCTGACCCCCGCCCCAACGAGGCAAGGCGCAGACAGGCGAAGCGCACCCTGTACGGGGTTGCTCATCGCAACTAAGGGAACACTCTTAGTGGCTACCTCGGTCGACGATGGTCACACTTGTGCCATCTTAACGTTTTCCGCCGAAGCGGGGGCATAGCACACACGTCGAACGTGTTTGTGCTGTTAACGGCAGCCTAGCCAGGTTGCCGCCCAGTAATAATAACTCATGTCTTGCTTTTCCCTGCCTATCCCTGTTTTCTGTTTTTTGCTGATGTGGTCCTCTACTGGGTTGTAGCCTAGCATATGCGCTACAAAACTCTAGGGGGGTCTGCCCGTTGGGCAGTCAGGTGCCATTCCGCCTTTCCAGCAAGAGTGAGGAACCATGCTACGCGGCGCTATCTCGTCGCCGCGCAATGCACACACCACTAGGACCGGTCCTGGGCGGCAACCTGGCTAGGCTGCCGTTAACAGCACATACACGATCGACGTGTGTGCTATGCCCCCGCTTCGGTGGAAAACGTTAAGATGGCACAAGTGTGACCATCGTCGACCGAGGTAGCCACTAAGAGTGTTCCCTTAGTTAGCGATGAGCAACCCCGTACAGGGTGCGCTTCGCCTGTCTGCGCCTTACCTCGTTGGGGCGGGGGTCAGGCCGTCGAAGTACTGCACGGAATTGTAAAGAAGTTGTCGGGAAAGGGTTGGCGGCCCTACGCAACGGCTGGTTATCCGACCTCTCTAAATTCATGCAACCGATCACTAAACACACGCACGAACGCACCGACATACAAAACCCTACACTTACGCTCTCACACAAAACCACACACCCATAGAGAGACGCAAGCTGCCAGCAGCAACCAACACACAAGTTCATACCCAGAAGGAGACACAAATTGCTAGCAGCGAACAACACATATGTTCACACCTTGTTATCTATTTTTTTGGAATACTAAGGCATGATTTATTATTATTACTGAATGTATCTTTGAATAATTTAAACCATAGCAACTTAATTACTTGACATTTATATCCTATCATTCATATTTTGTATTCTCTTGATAAAGGCGTACACAGCCGAAACATGTAGAGTTTTTTAAATACATATATTTTGAAGTAATATACAGACCTTTAATCGCCTACTGATTAGGTTTACCATATATATATATATATATATATATATATATATATATAATCTATGCCCTGTTACCAGTAATGGTGTAGGGTGATGTATACTAAAATCTGTCTATTAATATGCTTGTACGAATTTTCTCCATTCTCTTCTGTCTCTAGCCAATATTCTTGCTGGCGTCTATGATGTATCCACATTCTCGAATATTTCCGCTATTACTCCATCCCATGACTTCCGAGATCTGCCTTTCTTTCTATTTCTTTGAATTTTTGCTGTCCACACTCGTATTACCGGTCTTTACTTAGTCATCCGTTGCATGTGTCCCCACCAGCCCAATTGTCGTTGTTCGATAAAATGAAGTATTGAGTCAATTCCTAGGTCCTGTCTAATATTTATGTTCTTAATTCTATCAAATTTAGTGACCCCTCTAACTTTCCGCAAATACTTCATTTCTAATGCCTGTATCCTATTTTTCAATCTTTCGCTCAGCACCCAAGATTCGCATCCAAAAGTCAATATCGGTCTATATATAGTTTTATATACATTCATCTTAGTTCCTCTCGTTATTTCTTTCTTGTCTATGAATTTCTTGTTCATTGCGTAAAATAGATTTATGGTTTTCTGGATTCTATTGTTAATTTCTATCTCCTGTGATCCTTTTTCATCTATAGTTACTCCTAGGTAGTCGAAAGTTTGTACTTGTTCTATTTTCATCTCATCTATTTGTATATTTATATCTTGTCGTTTTTCTCCTACCACCATAACTTTTGTTTTATTACCATTCATCTTCGTTCCGTTCTTCTTGAGTGACATGTTCCATATGTCCAGATTCTTCTGTAGATCTTTCTCACTTTTAGCCGTTATGACTATTTCATCAGCAAAGACGCCCTCCGATATATCTATTCGTTGTAAGTTCCAGCTTCCTACATCTAATTTTTTCACTCTATTCGAACATTCCTTTATTATGTTGTCTATAAACAGAATAAACAATGTAGAGCTCAGACTTCCTCCCTGTCTCACCCCTCTTTGCGTTGTCAATGTATTTGACTTCATATTATTCTTGATAACTAGGTTTATGTTATTAAAATAGAAATAAAACTACTGTTCTAATCTTCACTTTTAGTCTTTAATGGTAACACGACAATTGTTTCGCCAGCGCAGTGCTTCCTCAGGTGCTTACATCTAAAGAGTACGTTACAAACTAAATAATATATATATATATATATATATATATATATATATATATATATATGAAGCGTTGTTCTTCGGGATATTTCGCCGCGTTTGGATGATTTCGTCCTGAGAAAGACAACTTTCTTCCTGACGTTTCGGTGACATCACTTTCACCTTTTTCTAGAGGATCTTCTCGTTGCAATGGTAACTTTAAGAGTGCGTTGATTTCCTGTGCCGCTCGTATTATATGGTCCCGTCGTAGTGGGGACGCGTGTCTGACTCCTTGTGATTGGTCCGTCGGTTGTTCTGTCGCTTTCGACTATTGGTCGATCGGTTTGCGTTCGGTCCGAGTTAGTATGACTGGGCTGTGGCAAGTTGTTCTCATTACGTCGCTTGTGTGTAATCTGCCTGTTGAGCAAGGCCGACTTCCATGTGTCAGGCAAACGCTGTCCGTCGTCACGTTTGTTCATACAGTTTTGCCGTTTCTCAATTTCTATTGCTTCTCTTATAATCCTGTACGTTAACCTCGTACTGCGTGCTATAGTTTTTGTACCGTCAAAATCGATTGTGTGTCCTGTATGTAGCACATGCTTAGCTAGGGATGATGTTGATTCTTTTTTAGCTACCGCATTTCTGTGTTCTTCCCTCCGAACGCTGGTTTTACGGTTAGTATGCCCTATGTATATTTGATCGCATTCATAGCACGGTATTTCGTAGACCCCTAGGTTTTCTAGTTCTATCTTTTCCTTTGTATTAGGCAAAATGTCTTTTATTTTCCTGTCTGTCGTATAAATGGTGTCTATGTCGTGTCGGCGTAATATTCTACCTATTTTCTCAGTCGTACCTTTCACGTAAGGGAGAAATGCTGTCCGTGTAGATCTTTCTTTCTTTTTTGGTTGATTCTTGTTAATTCGTGTCGCTCTGTTAATGGTATGTTGTGAATATCCGTTCGCTTGTAATATGTTTTTTATTGTTCCCATTTCTTCGTTTCGATGTTCTGCGTCTGACAAAGTTTGAGATCTGTGGATTAATGTTTTTACTACAGAGTTTAACTGTGCTGGGTGATGATGTGAAGATGCGTTGAGATATCTGTTCGTATGTGTAGGTTTCCTGTACACTGTGTATCCTAGCGAGCCATCCGGTTTTTTGATTATCATCAAGTCTAAGAACGGTAGCCGATTTCTTTCCTCCATTTCGACAGTAAGCTTTATTTTCGGATGTCTGGTGTTCAGATGTTGTAAAAACTCGCTTAGTTTTTCTCTTCCATGCGGCCAAATCACCAGGGTGTCGTCTACGTATCGCAGCCAGAGTTTTGGTTTGTCTGTAGCGTTTTCCAGTGCTTTTTGTTCGAAGTCTGCCATAAACTCTGGCTGCGATACGTAGACGACACCCTGGTGATTTGGCCGCATGGAAGAGAGAAACTAAGCGAGTTTTTACAACATCTGAACACCAGACATCCGAAAATAAAGTTTACTGTCGAAATGGAGGAAAGAAATCGGCTACCGTTCTTAGACTTGATGATAATCAAAAAACCGGATGGGTCGCTAGGATACATAGTGTACAGGAAACCTACACATACGAACAGATATCTCAACGCATCTTCACATCATCACCCAGCACAGTTAAACTCTGTAGTAAAAACATTAATCCACAGATCTCAAACTTTGTCAGACGCAGAACATCGAAACGAAGAAATGGGAACAAAAAAAAACATATTACAAGCGAACGGATATTCACAACATACCATTAACAGAGCGACACGAATTAACAAGAATCAACCAAAAAAGAAAGAAAGAGCTACACGGACAGCATTTCTCCCTTACGTGAAAGGTACGACTGAGAAAATAGGTAGAATATTACGCCGACACGACATAGACACCATTTATACGACAGACAGGAAAATAAAAGACATTTTGCCTAATACAAAGGACAAGATAGAACTAGAAAACCAAGAGGTCTTCGAAATACCGTGCTATGAATGCGATCAAACATACATAGGGCATACTAACCGTAAAACCAGCGTACGGAGGGAAGAACACAAATGCGGTAGCTAAAAAAGAATCAACATCATCCCTAGCTAAGCATGTGCTACATACAGGACACACAATCGATTTTGACGGTACAAAAACTATAGCACGCAGTACGAGGTTAACGTACAGGATTATAAGAGAAGCAATAGAAATTGAGAAACGGCAAAACTGTATGAACAAACGTGACGACGGACAGCGTTTGCCTGACACATGGAAGTCGGCCTTGCTCAACAGGCAGATTACACACAAGCGACGTAATGAGAACAACTTGCCACAGCCCAGTCATACTAACTCGGACCGAACGCAAACCGATCGACCAATAGTCGAAAGCGACAGAACAACCGACGGACCAATCACGAGGAGTCAGACACGCGTCCCCACTACGACGGGACCATATAATACGAGCGGCACAGGAAATCAACGCACTCTTGAAGTTACCATTGCAACGAGAAGATCCTCTAGAAAAAGGTGAAAGTGATGTCACCGAAACGTCAGGAAGAAAGTTGTCCTTCTCAGGACGAAATCATCCAAACGCGGCGAAATATCCCGAAGAACAACGCTTCAACAAACGACCGCGAAAACATTCGACGATATATATATATATATATATATATATATATATGTATATAAGTGTTTAAATAATTATCTAAACACTCATATAGCTATGGAGTAACAATTAGCATTTTCAAACATTCAAATCTGACATCTGCTCTCAAAATACTGACATCTACTTTCAGTAACTCATATCTAATTTCAAAATAGGCATCTGCTTTCTAATCTGACGTTTGCTTTCATAACTGACACCTGCTTTCAAAACAGACATCTGCTTTCAATAACTGACATTTGCTTTCACTAACTGACATCTGCTATCAAAACTGACATGAGCTTTCAAAACTGACTTCTGCATTCAGCTTGAAATCTACATTCAATAACTGACATCTGATTCATTAACACTGTTACTTTATAATGCATTTCTATATGGCTTGAACATGGGTCTATTGTGGCCTAGTGGTAAAGGCGACAGCCCGGATAGCTGTAGACTTGGGTTCGAGTCCCAACGTAGACCATATTTTTCAAATAAAAAATTTTGTATTATTTGCTTTGTAATTTGTAGACAGCAATGTTTACATCCCCACTTACTCTGCAATTACATACATTCTAATTTAATATTTGTAAATATTTCATATTTAAAAAATAGCCGAAAAACTCCAATAATTTATCAAATGTTATATATATATATATATATATATATATATATATAAATCAAGAAAGATGGTATTATTTTACAATGTTTTTAAAATTTACACAAGTATTGTCACTAGTGAGAAAATGTGGCACATCTGGTCGGCCCTAACTGTATATTATAGGGTACTAAACATGTTTACGCATAAAATTTGTTTAATAAACTACATATACATTTGTATTATCGTCTAAACAGACTTTAAGTAAATAAATTTAATAAAGGCGAGTTATTTAAATCTAATTGGTCATTTAATAAAATTTGTGACTGTTTTAATTTATTGATTTCTAAACTTTCCAGTAAATTTAAGTTGTTGCCTTTATGTTCTAAATGCAGAATTTGAAAATCTTTATCGAAAGTATGGTTTTCTTCTAATAGATGATTCGCAAAAGTGGAATCTTGTTTTTTATTTTTAAACGAAGAACAATGCTCGGCAATGCGTTTTTCAAACGATCTTCCTGTTTGACCGACATATATCTTACCGCATCCACACATTAACTTATAGACTCCAGATTTCTTATTTTTGTCTGTTTTATCTTTATTGTTTTTAATGTGTTTGGATAAATTATTATTAGTTTTGAAAACCGTGTTAATATTAAGTTTTTTTAAATAACTTGAAATATGCTTATTAGGTGTCCCAATTTACGTTTGTAATCTAAATTTTGAATTTTCCTTATCCTTGATTGCAGGATATACCATAGAGATTGCTTTTTTGAAAAGTTTTTTTGTCAGCATATTTTCAATTAAAGTATCTGTGTAGCCGTTATTGATAGCTATTTGTTTGACTAAATTTAATTCTTTTTCATAATTTTCTTTAGATAGCGGATAATTAATTAATCTATGTTAAAAACTGTGGAAACTCGCTAATTTGTGTTGTATGGGATGTGTTGATGAATTATGTATAGTTATGTCAGTATGAGATTCTTTATGGTAAATATCAAACTCTAATTTATTGTTGATTTTTTTAATAGTTAGATCCAAAAAATTAATACTATAGTTTACTTCTTGTTCCATGGTAAATTCCATATTTTTATGAATAGAATTGACGAATTCTAGTAGCAAGTTTAATTGTCTTTGTGTTCCAGTGAAACAAAGTACAATATCGTCTACATATCTATGCCAAAAGAAAATATGCTGTCTTAGGGGATTATTAAAAATAATGGATTCTAAGTGGTTCATGAAAATTTCTGAAAGTAACTGACTTAAGGCGTTACCCATAATTAGTCCTTCCTTACAAGTGTATATTGAATTATTAAACTGGAAGTAATTTTGTTTCAGAACTATATTTAACAAGTCTAAAATTTCAGCTTTAATTACCGGGATAGTGTTCTTAGCTATAAGTAAATTTTCAATTAAATTAACGGTTTCGGCTGGAGGGACACTCGTGAATAAGTTTTTAACGTCAAAAGACACCAATTTTGCATTATGAGGTATTGAAATATTTTTGATTTTATTAATTAATTCGTATGAATTTTTTATGCTGTACTGTGGCTTAAAGTTAGTGTATTTAGTAATGATATCAATAAGTATTTTTGATATTTTAACAGAAGGTGCAGTAACATAAGAAACAATTGGTCTGATGGGATCGTTTTGTTTATGTAATTTAATTAAAGAGTATAATTTAGGAGGTTGAGGGTTCATAATTACTAAACTTCTTTTCTCTTTTTCGTTGATAACAACATTTATATTTTTTAGATTGTTTTTAATTGCTAATTGATATGAGTTTGTAGGGTCTTTGTTAAGTAAGACATACTTATCTGAGTCCAAAAAGTCGTATGTCTTAGATATATAATCTTGTTTATTTATAGCAATAACTGATTTACCCTTATCTGCTCTAGTAAAGATGATACCATTCTGTATAGATTTATTTTTAATAGTTTTAACTACAATATGTTCTTGGATAAAATAATTCTTTCTTTTCTGTTGTTTAATGATTTTCGCTACTTGAAATTTATGGTTTAAATTATTAGGAATGACAATGCTAGTTCAGTTTCAACTGCTAAGTATTCTAAAGAGTTTTTATTTATATTTGGTTTTATATTATAGTTAAAACCTTTTCTTAATAAATTAACTTCGTCTGAACTGTGCCACTGTGCTGGCGAAACAATTGTCGTGTTACGATTAAAGACTAAAAGTGAAGATTAGAACCGTAATTTTGTTTCTATTTTAAATTATGGATCTTCATCAAGTAAATGCCGAATCAATTCAATTATTTATGTTATTACTATATAAATATAAAATTGTTATATTGTTCTTATTATTCGTATAAGTTTACGATCTACTCCTCTTTCACTTAAGATTTTCCACACTATTTGCCTAGGTACTGTATTAAAAGCCTTTTCAAGGTCCACAAAAGCCAAGTATATTTTTCATAGCCGTACTTAGTAGTGTTAATCCTCTATAATTCTCTTTTATACTGCTTTTTATATAGAGGTACTATTTTCGCAATTTGCCAGTCTTTTCTTCTGTTCTTCTTTCTTCTTTCCATATTTTATTGTATATTTCCGTTAACATTTCAGTTCCCCTCTGTCCCATGTATTTGATCTTCTCTGACGTTATCTGGTCATAACCTGGTGCCTTTCCATTTCTCAATTTTCTTATTGCTGTTTGCACTTCTTCTATTGTTATTTCCTCATATATGTTTTGATTTATTTTATCTTCTTCATTTATTTCGTTCATTATTTCATTCTGTATATCATTTCCATCACTTAGCATTTCTTCAAAGTATTCCTTCCATCTTTCTATTACATCTTTATTTTCTGTTAGTACTTCGCCTTGTTTATTTTTAATAAGAGTTGTTACTGATATTAATATAGTCGAATTTTTTTAAAATACTGAAAAGTATAATTTGTTCTTTTATGACACTAAATTTAAATTCTACATATCTTCATTTCAACACGGCTTCATGTGTGATAGATCTACAGTTTCAAATCTATATATTTATTTATGCAGCTAATACTTTTTGTCACGCTGACGTCATATATCCGGACTCTTCTCTTATTTATCCTGCTTCTTAACAATGTATTTTGTCTTGGATAATATTTGCTTATATAGATGACCTAAAAATATAATCATTCATCAGAATCTATGCTAATGCCTTACATATAGAATATAATTTAACATTCTTTCGCAGTGGTGTTGTGCTCACAAATTAAGTACACAAATGAACTGTGCTTTACTAAGTTTAGTTATTTTGTAAATGTTTTAATTCTCATATGAATAAAATTTGTGTCACTACGTCATATGGGGCCCTATTTTATGTGTCCAAGTGTCCAAGTTGATCCAAAACCCAATATTGACAACGAGTCAATATTATGTCCTCGTTATAATCTTAAAAGAAGATTTATGTGGAAAATTTTTCATGGTGTTATTAATTCTCACCATTTACTTTCTTGTTTCCCGTATGCCCGCTCTTCATCCTATATTTGTTTTATTTTGTTCCAGAAGCAACTTACTTCATTGCTGGCCACTGGCGTCGACGTGTCGCACTGCTGATGTTCTTTATGAAGACATTCTTTCAATTTAATCCACAAAACCTTACAGGGATTTTAGTGTTAAACTAGAAGACGTTCAGAACAATCCTTCTGTGAGTGTTTTTGTG
The DNA here is from genome assembly GCA_935421215.2 of Melolontha melolontha. NCBI lineage: Eukaryota > Metazoa > Arthropoda > Insecta > Coleoptera > Scarabaeidae > Melolontha > Melolontha melolontha. Next base: position 158,651,673 of record OW285236.1, on the reverse strand, counting down.
CGTTCAAGTGTTACACTGTTTTTTCTACTGAAGATGACAACGTGGTTGTAGAAACACGTATTTAGAATCATTAAATTCTATTGTGGTAAGGGTTTTTTAATTTTATTAGTCATATGGGTATATGTTTAAAATAATATTTTATGTTTGACTTTGGGAAAAACAAAGTAAACAGCAATATGTACATTTTTTAATTTGTTCTTTAAGTTGTTGATCCATTGGACACTAAAGGCCGCTAATATTATTTTTATTATATACATACGTACTCTCATATTCCAAATGTGAAGTGGATTATATTATCAAATATGCAAGGGATTACGTCACTGGCTTGGAATATCTGTGATTTATCTCAAAATTTATTATAGTGCATGCAATTTACTTATGCTGTTTAAATTATTTTCATGAAGGCCGTATTACAAATAGCATTACATACAGATGAAACGCAGAAAAAATAGATACATACTACATGTGTTAATGGTGAAGTTAAAGCAGAAAGATGAAAACACGTATAAAACGGCGCCAGTAAAAAGTCTTGTCTTTGTAGAAAATGTAAATGTTTTGGTAGTGTAACAGGTATTTTGCATTTAAAAGATTTATATGTATGCCTTCCGGTGACTTGTCGATACTCGCAATATTGTCTATTTAACCTATTTATTTGAACATTTAAAGCCCAAAATTTTTCATCTCGCTTGAATACAAATGTTGGCGCTAGCAGACTAATTGTACAGAGCAACTTTGTTGTTTTGAAAAGTTTATTATATTCGAGTTTTTATATTCTCTAATTACAATAGCCTAAACGTTGTTATTTTGAATTTATATAGTAAAGTGTGTTTTTTATAGAGGTATAGAACTTTGAAATGGAATAAAACAAAGATGAATTTTTTAAATTGACATGAAATTTACTTTATTCGAAAGATAATCTTCTGGCATTATAATAAATATGACTTCTGGCATATGACCGCCAAGGCTGGTTCGGACGTAGTCTAATCTGGAGGTCCAATTTTCGATGACGTTTTCCAACATTTGTGTCCGTATATCGGCAATAACGCGGCGAATGTTGTCCTCCAAGTGGTCAATCGTTTCGGGCTTATCGGCGTCTACTAGCGACGTCACATATCCCCACAGAAAATAGTCTAGCGGCGTTAAATCGCACGATCTTGGAGGCCAATTCACGGGTCCGAAACGTGAAACTATGCGGTTACCAAACGTTTCCTTCAATAAATCAATTGTGGCACGAGCTGTGTGACATGTTGCGCCGTCTTGTTGAAACCACAGCTCCTGCACATCATGGTTGTTCAATTGATGAACGAAAAAGTAGGTAATCATGGCTCTATAGCGGTCACCATTGACTGTAACGTTCTGACCAGCATCGTTTTTAAAGTACGGACCAGTGATTCCACCAGCCCATAAAGCACACCAAACAGTCAGTTTTTCTGGATGTAACGGTGTCTCAAAATACACGTGAGGATTACCATCACTCCAAATACGGCAGTTTTGTTTATTGACGTATCCATTCAAACAAAAGTGAGCTTCATCGCTAAACAAAATTCGCTTATGAAAATCGGTATCAACGGCAATCTTGTTTTGGGCCCATTCACCGAATCTACGCCTTGCTAGGTGATCGTGTGGCTTCAATTCTTGCACGAGTTGGATTTTGTAAGCACGAAAACCAAGATCTTTCCGTAAAATCTTCCATAAAGTGGATGGACACGTATCCAATTCTTGTGCACGATGGCGGATAGACTGATTCGGGTCTTCCTCTACGCTACGCTCTACAGCAGCAATGACTTCTTCTGTACGCACTGTACGACGTCTCTGTGGATGCATATTATCATTTAGAGTAAACGTGGTGCGAAAACGTTCCATAGTTAATCGAATTAATTGCTCTGATGGACGATTATGTTGACCGTAAAATGGACGTAGTGCGCGATACGTATTTCGAACAGAACCATGATTTTCAAAATAAATTTGCACAATTTGGAAGCGTTGTTCAGGCGTCAGTCTATTCACGTTGAAATGCCAAACCAAACTAAACATAAATCACTTGACGGCTGACAAAATGGCCGCCAGTTAAAAAAGTTTTGCCAACTTAAAGTTATATACCTCTATAAAAAACACGCGTTATATGGGGCATTTTTTATGTAAAGTGTATTATTATACGGGGTCCGTCTGATGGTATCGTGACTTTCCAGTTGGGTGTGCATGACTAATGCGTTATTGATATCGAATAACTTTAACAAAATTACAAGTACATACAAAATTTCATGTTAATATATATTAGATATTTATTGTTTGACATGCTTCGAAATCACATAAATTCGAAGTTTATAGTGAATGTAGAAAGAAACGGAACCCTGTATGTTCATAAAACATTACTTTTTTACGTGCAAAATACTAAAAACCCGGGGAAAACTTAAAAAAGGGATTCTTCTCCTATGAATGGGTCGAAAGTGATTCGTTGCATTTCATTGTGGTTACATAAGAACGAATGACGTTGAGCAATTAATGATTAACAAAATCCATAATATGGTATCGAAAGATCGCTAATTGAAGGTGTGTAAAGTATCTCAGGTTGTGGAGATCTATACTGAATGTATATTTAATATCTCGCACAAATATTTGAGTATGAAAAAGTTATCGGCAAGATGGGTGTCGCGTTTAGCTAGTGCCTAAGTATGCGCAAACGTCATCCAGGTGAGTTTTTGGGGCATTATATAACTGTGCATAGCTGTGTATATAATAGAAACTAAAGAATAGTCGAAACAATGTGCAAAACACAGAGAAACGTGAAAGTGGTTCCATCTGCCGGAATGGCTATGGCTACGGTGTTCATTCATTTTAATGCTGAATTAAAGAAGAAATCGCTGTATTTGCCGAAGAAAAAAGTTTGTTTCATCATGATAACCGGCTGATAGCTTAGTGGTAACGCATTGGCTTATTATGTTAGAAATCTCATGACCGAATTTGGAGCTCGGCTGTCCGAGAAGGTTTTCGTGGTTTTCCTTCTTGTTTAAGATGAATGCTGACAGCTAAACGTCGTAAGTCGCTCCACAGGCGCGAGCGTAATAATAACTCATGGCTTGCAAATGCCCCCTATAATTGGCTTCAACCTGTTGAAGAACACTAAGGCGTGTATTATTATCTCTCGTGTTTATCTGATCTGTTTTTTATTGTGATTCTATTAATTCTGGAACCTGAAAAACGCTGAAGGCCTATTTTGCATTTTCAAAAATCCAATATTTTGGCATAAAATTGAAGGAATATCGCTAGAAGGAATAGGGTTGATCGGCGACTATGTAGAAAAATAAAAGTCCAAGTATGCTGTTTCTTGATAAGGTATCTTAAACGGAATTTTGTTTTGAAGCAGCTGTGGTGACTACACATTTTCTTATTTTATATGAAGAAAATTAACTGTTTGATTCAAAATGGCGAACTGTAATATAGAACACATTATCTATTAATAATGGAATAGATACAACCACGTTTAACGCAACTATTTCATATTATGTGTGAATAAATATAGAAGAGACAACAGATGAACTAGTAGATGTTTGTAGGTGTAAAATGTAATAACGGTAATAATATTCAACTACTCTTAAAATTATTAGTGAAAAATATTTGCAAGTTTCTTCAGAAATTTTAAAATAAAACACTTATATATACAAACAATGCGGCAGCTTATATGTTAAAAGTTGGAAATTTATTAAAAAATTGGACACTGTATTTGTGAACCCATTCAGACTGAATTTGAAATTACAAATTTATTTATAAATAAATTTCAAAAGTTTCTTATAAGACACTATCACGTCTTTTAGTCTACAAAGGAGAATAATTTATTTCACGACAAGTATCATGGATAGGGGCATTATTTTTTATCCTAAGAATCTAGAATGTCTCAAATATATGTCGTTCCTAAGATAATGGCGCACAGTGTGTATTGGTCATAAAAATGTTATTAAAAACGCATATCTAAATAAAGAATTGCAACTTATTGAAAATTATTTTACCAATTTGCCAAACAGTACTAGATCAGATTATTTGATCGAATTGGAGACTGTGACTGTAGAAATAAATTTATGTAGTAATTACAATATCGATTTTAATAATTCAATTCAAAGTACCTTTGAAGTATTTGGAGTACCTTTCGACTTAATACTTACATGTTCTATTTTGCGTTCGTTATGAACTCATTATGAAACCCAAAACAGTTTCTTTTCATTTGTTTCCATTTTTTAATGTTGACGTAGTTTGAACACAGAAATAAATATCTAATTGCTGTCATTTAAATTTAACCCTAGAATACTAAGCGGGGTTACACGTAACCTCAACACTTTTTAATACTGTCACAATTTAATTGCGCGTACACTGCGCTCTATGTACTTTCGTAATCTTTCTTGTTTAAGGTTATATTCTACAACAAGCATCAGACAGTTCTTTTTATTGTTCATTTTTATTAGCCATTAGTTGTTTTTGGGGTGACGCGAAACCTATGTTAGTGTCGCCCGTGAATAAGTTTCGCTGTGTGACTTGACAAATCTATTGGTTTTAATTTGTATTGTTTATTTATTTGGTGTTAAAATTGATAGAAAATTCACAGTTTATAACCCTCCAACTCCCAAACGCATAAGAACATGAGTGAGGCCAATAGATCCTGAGATCGAAGATGTTTGTGATTTTATGCTTGTTTCTTATTGTCGACGTCATTCTATGTAATTTAGTTTTTGCTAGGATGATTGGAAGAAGATGAAAACAATGATTACAATTCTGGCGATGGTAGTAGTGATTACGAAGATAATATTTGCATGCATTCTGACCTTGAAAACGAAATATCTACATCTGATTACGAAGACAATGTCCCTACGCATTCTGAACCTGATAACGAAATGTCCATTTATGATGAAGAAACTGTTGATCATCCACCCTCTCGATCACGTACTCAGAGAAATATTATACTTCGTATCCCTGGAACAAAAGAAGCTGTGCAAAATATTATAACGGAAATGGACTATTGGAGATTGCTCTTTAATAATGCTATGTTAGCTGTTGTATTTTATACTAATATAGAAATTTATATGCGACAAAGAAATGATAATGACAACAGCAGCTATGATGGACCTACTGATAACTTAGAAACACATGCGCTTGGTCTCCTATACATTGCCTGCTCTCGGATGGATGGCCATCTCAATACTGATGAAATGTGGGCAGTTTTCGGACCGGAAATATACAAATGCATCATGATTAAAGCACGTTTTGAGTTTCTGATAACATGCTTGCGCCTTTGACGACAGGACATCTAGGGATCCTCAGGATAAATTTGCTCCAATTCCGCACCTTTGGACTTCATTAATTTCTCATTGTACCGAATACTATACTCCTCATGAGTATTGTACAACAGATGAGTACTCCTACTCCGTAACTACCTGGTTTTCGCGCCGGTTAAATACGGGATAAAGAAAATTACATTACCATGTGTGATGCCCGTATCTTTTATATGATAAGCGCTGTACCTTATCTTGAAAAAGAAGCTCGTCTTACTGAAGATCCGCTTCCTGTGTACTACGTCAAAACATTGTCTCATTTATTCTTGAGACTAACAGAAATATAACCATGCATAATTGATTGCATAATTGAGGAAAAAATGAAAAGGAAATCCCACTATGCTTTCATCCCAATAAAAGCAAGTTAGTTTTGTCATCACAATTTAGCTTTGATCACAACAAAACTTTAGTTGCTTTTATTCCCATAAAATCTAATCCGGTAATATTATTTTCTCCAATTTATTCCGACAAAAGTATTGACGAATCTAATAAGAAACCTGAAATAATAAATTTTAACAACTCCACTAAAGGTGGAGTTGATACTTTTTAGCAGATGGGACATAATTATACTGCTTGGTGCAAAACTCGTAGATGACCACTAAGGTATTTTTACGACTTGCTTGACCAAGCAGGTGTTAATTTAATGGTTTTATTTCAAAAAGGAACCAGAATATGTGTCAAGTGGAAACATCTCTTTGAGCTTGGACTGCAATTAACCAAACGTCATATGGAATGAAGATTAACTAAACCAAAGCAAAGAGAAGAACCAAATAATATGCCTCAAGATATACCCAATCACATGAACCTCCAGAAACAAACTCGCTGGGGCTTATGTGAACGATCTTTAGATCTAAAAATAACGACTGCATGCGTTAAGTGTTCAGCATCAGTGTGTAATGACTAATGAGCACCGATACGATATTTGCAAAAAATGTATCTAAAGTGTGTGTTGTTTCAATAAACTTCATTACAAAAAAAAATTGCCATTTGCATTAGTAGTCTAGGGTTAAGAATTTAAGCACATTTGACAGAAATGATAAACGTAGAAAAGAAAAATGCTACTCAAACAACATATATTGGGGTGAAGTAGAAGATATATTAGTTTTTATGTCACTAATGTTCATATATTTATATATCAACATTATATGTAGTTTTTTCAATGCCTATTACACTCTTACAAATTTGAATATACTGCTCTAGTCTGATACCCTTATTATGTGCATCGTTACCTGACAGTTGAACGGATGCAGTGAAGATTTTTAAAATAAAGCCATTGAAACTTATCCGATTCGTGGTACTGATTACACGAGCCGCGGTTGAAATGCCGTGATTTTCAAAGTTTATCTCAAAGACGTTAATTGTCTCTAACCAATTTTTTTTATAATGTGTTAAATTATAAAATTAATTGTTCTTCCTTGGTTTCTCCGATCAGTTTTCATGCCTACGCGTAATACTAGGCGAATTTTCAACTAATGTTTTAATAAGATATCCATTTTACCATATGATGTATAATAAACACTATACTGATTATAAAGTGGCCAGAAATTTGAGACATGGAGGCAGGAGGGCATGATGGCGAATAACTTCACATTTTTATTATCGTATTTTGCCAGAACTTAAATTTATATTTGTTTAGTTTACTTTTTTCATTAAGTGCGTTTCTTTTATTCTTAGCTGTAACTCTACTGCTTTTTTATGATAATCTGTTACGTATCGTCATAATAAGGTAATATTGTTATCCTGTAAATGGCTGCGCTGTTGGGCAATAAAGAAAATTAATATTATATGAAAAATAATATTCTATTTAAACAATAAAAATAACGTCTATGACAATATCAGCAAAATACTTTGTACTTGGCTTATTTGAATTTCTCTTTATCACTAAATGCTAAAGTGATTCGTAAAGTAAGTTCAGTTTCCACCTGGAGAGCAGAAAAGTGGGAATATCGGCGTGATCGCAGCGCTGCGGTGTAGTTTGGATCAGTATAAGTCTGGCAGTGCTAGTGAGAGAACCATTCGGACATTCTTTTCGGCTATTTTGGTCGTTTAAAATGGTTGCTGCAATTGAAAATCCCGCCGACTGTGAATTGCGTACGGTTATTCGATTTCTGTGTGCAAAGAACATGGAGGCTGCTGAGATTAATTGCGAACTTTCTTCTGTTTGTGGTGCAAATATTGTGAGTGGTAGTATGGTTAGAACACGTTCCTGTATCTTTCAAAAAAACGAACTAATGTCCATGATGAAGAACGGAGTGGAAGACCAACCGTTGTGACGAACGGATTTGTGGGCCATGTCGAAGAAAAAATTCGTGAACATCGGCGATTCACAATCAAAGAACTGAGTGCCTCTTTCGCTCAAACTTCAAAGTACAGTTTTCTACGAGGTTGTTACTGAACATTTAGATTACTACAAATTGTCTTCACGATTGCTAAAACTTCTTACCGAAGACCATAAAACAAAGAGAATGGAATCGGCACTAAATTTTATGACACGTTACGATGTTGAAGGTGAAGGTTTACTCAGGTATTATTGCAACAGGTTATGAGTTTTGGGTCGCCTATGTCAACGTTCAGACTCTAACTCGCCTACGAGGAAACCTTTAAAGTGCCGTAAATTTTTTTCTGCGAAGGAAGTCATAGTCTCTGTCTTTTGGGACAAGAGAGGCAGGCATCCTTCTTATAGACTTTACGGAACGAGGGACCACAATAAACACTGAATACAGTGTTTCAGCATGACTTAATTCAAAGTCGACAGAGTTCTATGAAGAGAGTATTAAAAAGCTGGTTCTTCACTAGGACAAACGTCTCAATCTTAATTGAAACTATGCAGAAAAATGGCTAAAGGTAGTAGCCTTAAGTTGTATATCATAAAAACCTCTTGATGCATTGGTGTTTTCTTTAATAACCAAATAGAACTTACTTTACGAATCGCCCTCGTAGAATATCACTGTTCTAGTATGTCTTTTCAGGCAACTCGCTTCAATTACTCCCAATATCATTAAATAAATAAAATGTGCCATTTATTGAATTAAATTTAGCATTCTCTTTTTGAAATTTACTCCTTCGTTATTTTCCACGTGTATTATTTTTTGCTGAGAGAGACTAGTTGCATAAATATTCTTGAAGTAGTAAAGTTCCTAAATCTATATATATATATATATATATATATATATATATATATATATATATATATATATACATATACATATATATATATATATATATATATATATATATATATATATATTAGTGTTAATAAGAACTAAATTTCTTATTTATTTTATTGGCCGTGTCTTAATATTAAAATAATAGACTTTTTTATTGGTTTAGCGACCTTTAATGAATTTAAATGTTTTTCTCTACGACGTTTCGACTCTTTTTATTATTGAGTCATTTTCAAGGGACTAGAAACAAAAAATTTAATATAACGAAAGGTAAGAAAATATGTTTACATTTGTTTAAATGAATTAAAAATTAAAGTTAAAATAATAATAAAGTAAGGAAAATTAAATGATTACATTTGTATGAATGAATTAAAAATTAAATTTAAATAATAATAAAGTAAGGAAAATTAATATGATATAAAACTCAACGATTTATTCCGTTTCAAAACACATGTGTATATGTGTGGCCGGGCTTGCCCGAGACCTTTCTAGGGTCGACCGCGTTCCTCAGAATATTTTGTGTGACTAAATATCTTTGTTTGAGAAATGAAATTCCCTATTTCGTTTTAAAATTAGCATGGTTAGGCCATGTGTTAGGGAAACATAGTATATGTATTTACAATGGGAAACAATAAAATTTTTTTTTTTTGGTGTGTGTGGGTGGGGTTGGTTGTTTTCTATTGTTTAATGAGTAGATAATAGAGTTTAGAAAGTCCATCAATCTCTTTACGGTCGTTGATTGTTTTGCTGTTTTTGAAAATGTGGATCATTTCTAAGACCTCCTTAGCTTTTTTATTTTTTTGCTTTGTTATTATTTTGGTATTTTCAATTTCAAAATTATGTTTTAGTGTCATCTGGTGTTTTTTTAAAGCATTCTGATTTTTTGCGTATTTGTGACCTTTTAATCTTTCCTGTAGTAACTGTTTTGTTTGGCCTATATATACTTTGTCACAGTCTTTGCAGGGTATGTTATATATTGTATGTGATTGTTTTAGTGTAGGTGCTGAGTCTTTTAGTTTGGTGTGTAGGAATTTTATGTTTTTTCCGCTTTGATGTGCTATTTTAAAATTAAATGGTTTAAATATATTGTTGCCAAAACAAAAATAAAACAACCAATGAATTAAAATATATCGCTACACCCTATATAACTGGATTATCCGAAAAACTAAACAATATATTTAAACCATTTAATTTTAAAATAGCACATCAAAGCGGAAAAAAACATTAAATTCCTACACACCAAACTAAAAGACTCAACACCTACACTAAAACAATCACATACAATATATAACATACCCTGCAAAGACTGTGATAAAGTATACATAGGCCAAACAAAACAGTTACTACAGGAAAGATCAAAAGGTCACAAATACGCAAAAAATCAGACTGCTTTAAAAAGCACCAGATGACACTAAAACATAATTTTGATTTTGAAAATACCAAAATAATAACTAAGCAAAAAAACACAAAAGCTAAGGAGGTCTTAGAAATTATCCACATTTTCAAAAACAGCAAAAGAATCAACGACCGTAACGAGATTGATGGACTTTTTAAACTCTATTATCCACTCATTAAACAATAGAAGACAACCAACCCTACCCACACACACCAAAAAAAAAAAAATTTTTTTAATTGTTTCCCATTGTAAATACATATACTATGTTTCCCTAACACATGGCCTAACCATGCTAATTTTAAAACGAAATAGGAAATTTCATTTCTCAAACAAAGATATTTAGTCACACAAAATATTCTGAGGAACGCGGTCGACCCTAGAAAGGTCTCGGGCAAGCCCGACCACACATATACACATGTGTTTTGAAACGGAATAAATCGTTGAGTTTTATATCATTTTAATTTTCCTTACTTTATTATTATTTAAATTTAATTTTTAATTCATTCATACAAATGTAATCATTTAATTTTCCTTACTTTATTATTATTTTAACTTTAATTTTTAATTCATTCATACAAATGTAAACATATTTTCTTACCTTTGGTTATATTAAATTTTTTGTTTCTAGTCATTTGAAAAAGACTCAATAATAAAAAGAGTCGAAACGTCGTAGAGAAAAACATTGAAATTCATTAAAGGTCGCTAAACCAATAAAAAAGTCTATTATTTTAATATATATATGTATATACAGCGTTAGTAAAAAGTCCCGGAACGGTCGAATAACTTTGTTATTTGAAATTTATGATTTCTGAAATTTGGTTTGGGGGTATAGTTAATATAAATGCATTTTATGCAATACACTTAATATTTTTTTCACTTCCGGTTTAATCGGCAATACGTCCAACTTTTTTTTTTAAATGGAACGGCCAGAATTTTTTAACACTTTTGAATGCAAAATAAAAAACTACGTTCAGGAAGTATTAAGATGTTTATTTTTATTCACAAGAAAACATTTAAAAAATTAAAAAAGTGTCCTAAAACAGAAAAATCAAGGTACCTTTGAAAATAGTTGTTGTTTAGTGTTTTCATTCTTTTTGCTGTCACATTTGACAATTTTAAAAGCGTTTTAACTTTTGCATCGCTATAAATTTACTTATTTTAGACATTAACACATTTGAAAATGGCAGTAAAACTTACTGAATCAGAACGAATTGAGATATTAATGATGCGTGGGTACGGTGATCGTCACCGTTCTTTTGAAGAGGTTCGTATTTTGTTTAATACTGTTTATCCGGATCGTCACATTAGTAAAAGTACGGTATGCCGAACAATTCAAAAGTTTGAAGTATTTCGTCAGGTGAAGGATTTACCTAGAAGGGGACGTCCATTAACAGCAACAGATGAAGAAACTAGTTTGAATGTGTTACTTACAGTGGAAGAAAATCATCACGTGTCCACAACAGAATTAGGTCAAATTCATGAGATCTCTCAAAAATCTGCTCATAAAATTCTTAAATCAGCAAAAATGAAAGCCTATAAAATGTATCCCGTCCATGAGTTTACTGAAGATGATCCAGATCGTAGACTACAATTTTGCGAAACAATGACGGAATTGATCGAGCAGCAGCCTAATGTTTTAGATCACATCATTTTTTCAGATGAGGCAACGTTTTGTCTCAACGGCACTGTGAATAGACATAATTGTCGCTACTGGTCAATTGAAAATCCCCATTGGATTGAAGAAGTCCATACACAGCGTCCTCAAAAGGTGAATGTCTGGGCTGGTCTTGTTGGAAACAACATCATAGGACCATTTTTTATAAGAGGAAATTTAACTGGCAACGTCTACTTAAATTTATTGCGAAATGAGATTGTTCCAGCACTTGCGGCCCTCTTCCCAAATGCAAACATAGGTGATCACCCTAATGCATATTTTTGGTTTCAACTAGATGGAGCTCCCCCCCATTTTGCCCATAATGTCCGCGATTATTTGAATGACATTTTTCCGGGACGTTGGATCGGACGTAGAGGAGCATTCGAATGGCCAGCACGTTCGCCAGATCTCTCGCCATTAGATTTTTTCTTTTGGGGTCACTTGAAATGTCAAGTGTACAAAAATCGTCCCCATAATCTTGAACAATTGGAAGAGAGAATAGTTCAAGAAGCCAATCGCATCACTCCAGAACAAATACAAAATTCAATAAGAAATTATACTGACCGTTTACATTTTTGTCCAATTGTAAATGGAGAGCATTTTGAACAATTATTGTAATCGCAACCTGAATAGACAGGTACCTTGATTCTTCTGTATTAGGACACTTTTTTAATTTTTTAACTGTTTTCTTGTGAATGAAAATAAACATTTTAAAACTTCCTGAACGTTGTTTTTTATTTTGCATTCAATAGTGTTAAAAAAAAACTGGCCGTTCCATTAAAAAAAAAAAGTTGGACGTATTGCCGATTAAACCGGAAGTGAAAAAAATATTAAGTGTATTGCATAAAATGCATTTATATTAACTATACCCCCATACCAAATTTCAGAAATCATAATTTTCAAATAACAAAGTTATTCGATCGTTCCGGGACTTTTTACTAACGCTGTATATATATATATATATATATATATATATATATATATATATATAAGTGTTTAGATAATTTCTTAGCCGTTCATTAAATATAACATTTGATAAATTATTGGAGTTTTTCGGCTTTATTATATGAAATATTTACAAATATTAAATTAGAATGTATGTAATTGCAGAGTAAGTGGGGATGTAAACATTGCTGTCTACAAATTACAAAGCAAATCATACGAATTTTTTATTAGAAAAATATTGTCTACGTTGGGACTCGAACCCAAGTCTACAGCTATCCGGGCTGTCGCCTTTACCACTAGGCCACAATAGACCCAGGTTCAAGCCATATAGAAATGCATTATAAAGTAACAGTGTTAATGAATCAGATGTCAGTTATTGATTGTAGATGTCCAGCTGAAAGCAGAAGTCAGTTTTGAAAGCTCATTCCAGTTTTGATAGCCGATGTCAGTTCGTGAATGCAAATGTCAGTTATTGAAAGCAGATGTCTGATTTGAAAGCAGGTGTCAGTTATGAAAGCAAACGTCAGATTAGAAAGCAGATGCCTATTTTGAAATTAGATGTGAGTGACATCTGCTCTCAAAATACTGACATCTACTTTCAGTAACTCACATCTAATTTCAAAATAGGCATCTGCTTTCTAATCTGACGTTTGCTTTCATAACTGACACCTGCTTTCAAAACAGACATCTGCTTTCAATAACTGACATTTGCTTTCACTAACTGACATCGGCTATCAAAACTGGAATGAGCTTTCAAAACTGACTTCTGCTTTCAGCTGGACATCTACAATCAATAACTGACATCTGATTCATTAACACTGTTACTTTATAATGCATTTCTATATGGCTTGAACCTGGGTCTATTGTGGCCTAGTGGTAAAGGCGACAGCCCGGATAGCTGTAGACTTGGGTTCGAGTCCCAACGTAGACCATATTTTTCGAATAAAAATTTCGTATGATTTGCTTTGTAATTTGTAGACAGCAATGTTTACATCCCCACTTACTCTGTAAATATTTCATATAATAAAGCCGAAAAACTCCAATAATTTATCAAATGTTATATATATAAAAAGACAATACATGGAAAACATGGAAAAACTCCTAAATGACGACAAAACGTATACAAAATTAAAAAACGACCCCACAACCAAATTTCAAAAAATAAACAACACTCTAATTAAAAAATGGGAAAACAAACAGATCATCTCACCAAAAACAGCAAACAAATTAAAAATACATAATGCACAACCACCCAAAATATACGGCTTACCAAAATTACATAAAAAAAACATCCCATTAAGACCAATCGTATCATGTATACAAAGCCCGTTTTATGAATTATCAAAATACTTAACAAAAACACTAACAAATGTCATAGGTAAAAACCAATATTATATTAAAAATACTTTCGATTTCAAAAAACATATCGATACAATAAAAACAAAAAGCAACGAAAAACTAGTTTCCCTAGACGTAGAATCAATGTACACCAATATACCTTTAACACTGGCCAAAAAAGTAATCACAGAAAAATGGGACTCCATCAAAAATTTCACAGACTTACCACTAATAGATTTCCTAGAAGCAATAGAACTAACTTTAACTTCCACATATTTTCAATTCGACAACAAATTTTTCAAACAAATTGAAGGACTAGCAATGGGAGCACCTATATCCAGCGTAGTAGCCCAATTAGTACTAGAGCACATCGAAGAAAATGTTATAAAATCCCTGAAAACAAAACCAACCTTTTTCAAAAGATATGTCGATGACTGCATAATGTTACTACCAGAAAATGAAATAAACAATATACAAAATAGTTTCAACAATTTCCACCCAAATTTAAAGTTTACCATTGAAATAGAAAAAAACAACTCCATAAACTACCTAGACCTAACACTGACAAGAACAAAAAACAACATACAAACAAAATGGTACACTAAACCAACCGCTTCCGGCAGATATGTAAACTTTTTTTCTAACCAACCCCTAGCCCACAAAAAAAATGTAGTAACAGCGTTAGTAGACAGAGCCTTAAATCTCACAAACCCAATTTTCAGACCAACAGTACTAAATAAAGTTAAAACAATTTTGTCAGAAAACAACTATCCACCACAATTCATACAAAAATTATAAAACTTAGACTCAATAAAATTTATAACAAAACAAACAACCAAAACAATAACAAAAAAAACAATGAATTCACATATATCCCCACACTCTATATAACTGGATTATCTGAAAAATTAGACAACATATTCAAACCATTTAATTTTAAAATAGCACACCAAAGCGGTAAAAACCTAAAATTCCTACACACCAAACTTAAAGACTCAGCACCTACACTAAAACAATCACACACAATATACAACATACCCTGCAAAGACTGTGACAAAATATACATAGGCCAAACAAAACAGTTACTACAAGAAAGATTGAATGGTCACAAATACGCAAAAAATCAAACTGCTTTAAAAAAACACCAATTGACACTAAAACATAATTTTGATTTTGAAAACACCAAAGTAATAACACAAAAAAAGAACACAAAAGCTAGAGAGGTCTTAGAAATGATACACATTTTCAAAAATAGCAAAACAATCAACGACAGGAACGAAATCGATGGGCTTTCAAAACTTTATTACCCTCTCATAAAACAATAGAAAAATCAAAAAAAAAAAAAAACCCCTGCACGCACAAGACAAAAACGGAAAAAAAATATCTCCCATTAGAAATAACAATGTTAACTTATACCCCTAAATACGGTCCTGACTACCATGCTCATTCCAAAAAACAGAAATTAAACCCCCGCAAACTAAAGCATTAGTTCACTTACAAAATCCGCACAAGCATGTTCGTTCTAAGAAAATTGGTCCTGGGTGTCCAAACACATGTGGCACTTGAATGCGTACCCGTGTAGAAAAAACAACAATGTGAGTTTATTTGACTGTTCTTTGTTCTCTTTACGTATTGTATTGTAATTCCTGTTCATTTTAGCCATTCTTATTTTTATTTTATGTAAGTTTCAACGTTAAATGTTAACTCAATTTGTAATCATCTTTAATCTAATTTTAAACTTAAAAATTGTTAATATTTGCTAAGTCTCCAATTAATTCATACAGATATTAATCACATAAATGTCCCCCTACCATTCTAAGCTATATTAATTTAATGTTATTTAATTTTCAACGTAAAACACTAACCTAATCCGTAATTCATTTCTTAATATAATGTTAAATTTAAAATGGTTAATTCAATTGTTTTATCACACAAAACAAACACAGTTCTCATGTTCATTGTAATGATTCTTGTTTCCAGATGCTTGAAAAAGACTGAATTGATAAAAGTCGAAACGTCGCAAACAAACATCTAAATTCAATAAAAGGTCGCTAAAACCAATAAAAATCTATTATTTTTAATATTAAAACACGGCCAATAAAATAAAAAAGAAAAACAAAATTCTTTAAACACTATATATATATATATATATATATATATATATAAACTATGCCCTGTTACCATGTAACGGTGTAGGGTGATGTATACTAAAATCTTTCTATTAATATGCTTGTACGAATTTTCTCCATTCTCTTCTGTCTCTAGCCAATATTCTTGCTTGCGTCCATAATGTATCCACCTTTCTAAATCTAATTAACTTTAAACAGTGATCATTTAAGTAAATAAATTATTTAGAATTACTATACTTCTTGTGTGTGCGAAATAGGGATTGTCCAAATTTAACCGGTTGTTTTAATTTTAGCGCATCTGAATTTTATTAAATTCTTTTGGTTTGAAGGATTGAGTCCCACTTATCCTTAACGTAGCGTCGCGTGACTTTTGTTTCATTTGTTTTTTGTAAATAACATTGGTGACAGTTGCCAATGGATTTTTCGTACAGAAATCGCACAAAGAAAGATTTACTCCTCATTTTCCAACAGATATAATGGAGAGAAACCTATAATGATAGTAGAAATTCAAAATTTACCTAATTTCAAAGACAGTGTTTTCAGTAGTACCTATATTAGTACTGTAAAATTAGCTAAACATGCTTTGCAGGCGATTAATAATTATATAATTTTGCTTATACGAGAAAATTTCCCAAGAAATGAACGACGAAATAACATTATATAATTAAACTAGCAGTTAATAACTAAATTAACCACAGAAGACGACTAAACTGGAAGTTTAAATAAAACCAAATGAAACTTTTGTAAAATTAGAGTCTTAAAATATAAGTAATTACAAATCCGTAACGAACGCTCCAAAATAGTATCTGTGTGAGCAATGAAATTTCCAGAAGTAATAATGTTAAATCTTCAAAGAGAGAGAAAATAATGAAGTTATTTATAATGTAATCGTATATATACAAGAAGCAGCGTAAGCAAAAGTAAAAATAATTTACAGAATTTTAAGAACTGTATAATGAAATTTAGAAATTAGGTATAACAGAAATGCATTTACAAAATATTTAGAAGGAAATTAATAATACAGGATTGTTTCAGCCTTTCCTTGATGAAATTAAATTATTACTATAATCGGAATAAAATAAAGCAAATTTTAATGAATTTGACTACTTTTTACTTCACAAACATATTTACTTCGTCAGACATATAACTTAATAATAATATGGTTTGAAAGTTGGTGGCAAACTAATAACATTTACAGCAAAAACTGAAAAGAAAGTTGATATAACCAAAGCGCTAAGCATTAAAATATTGTCCTTAACAATTCTTATAAATAGAAAAACACTTAAAACTTCATTAAAATCAAAACGGTGAATGCAATAAATTGATGTTTTAGTTGAATATACAGCTTCTATTTATGTAACTTCAAAATATCAATCACTCATAAATAAATATGATATTATTCAAAATATGTATTATTCTATTAATTTGTACAGTTAACAAATTATAAATTCGGATTGGAAAGAAGAAGCAGTGGAAAGGTAAAAGTTTCAAATCCAATATGTGCGAGTATGTGTAGTATTGAAAATATGAAATAACACAAAACTATGATAATCATGTAAATGTAAGAAAACTTAGCTCGCAAAGATTAGTGGCATTAATACTCCAAAGATTACAAGATAACCTTTGAAGAATAGATGATGATTACTGAAGCAAGCATTAAACAAAATTTTAGAAAAATTTATTTCTAAAATTCAATTTATAACTTTGTCATACGCATCCTATGATTTGTAAATTATGCAAAATACTATCAGTTGTGGAATTGCTAAATATGAAATTTATCTACATTATTTATAATAGTCAAGCATAGCCTATCTGACATTTACGTCCATAACATTAAAAGTCTAAATGCTTCTTATTGGTTATTTTTAACTTTAGGATAGTAGGGCACCAAAATTTTGGACCACAATTTAGTTTTCTTTCAAAACTTCTAAAAATGTGTAGGCTGTTCCAATAAGAAATGTGATATTGTATTAGATATCTCAATAACGCGATTTACAATGGCCTTTCGATTTCATTATCGTCATTAACATAAGCTTAAACATGTAAAATAATCGTAAGATATACAAATATATAATTTCGTATTTCTGTATAATTATGCTTCAAAAATATTTCGCAGATACATTGAAGAATGGTGAGATAATTTGGCAAATAATACAGAAAACCATCAATATTGTTTGTAGAAAAGGCAGCAATTCTAAGGGGAATTAATTTCGCTAAACAAAAAGAAACAGTGGTAGTGCATTGTAATAAAATTATTTGAAATTTGTAACTTGTTCTTTCCTCTAAAAATAATATGCGCAACTACTATCAATAAATTATACATAGCAGCTTCAAAGCTAAGGCAAGGAGATTAGTTTTGATGCTCATTACATTTAAATTCCTAACAGCTTTTATACTATATTATTTTTATAATTTCGACAAAAATCAACACAATGTAAATTCATTGTTGTTGTCATTAATAAGGGACAATATAATATTGTTGTATTGTCACTGTGGTACGCGTACCGCATATCCATTTCTATAGCTACTTCAAATACAAAAAAATATCCGTCACATATGTCATCATTTTTTAACAGTTGTTGCTAATTTTCTATTATGCAAGATAATTGTCAAAGTAAAAGTTTGGGGAAAATGTAACAGTGAACAGTGAAAAGATAAATTAATAATCAAAAATGTTCGGTTAAACACGGAACGGAGTCAAAGAAGTATTTGGAAGCAGTTTATTAAATTTTGTACAACACATGAGTACAAAGTTGACCGAGATACATCAATTCAAATGCTAGCTTCATATTTAAAAGATTATGCTTATAATCAGTCACGGCTCTTTATGACGCAAAACGTGGACACCTGCCCAGATGAAACTGCTTCGTTTAAGCTTCCATATATACAGAGAAGCGAGTAGGTGCGACCGAAATTGTTCGAATCCGTGCAGGTGCCCAAGTTTTACGTCATCAAGAGCTGCTTATAATATATAATATGCTTATAATATGTGAAAATCAAATGGCGACGACTAGAAAGAGTCAGTCTTAAAAACAGTCTGTAATAAGTAGCCAAATTGCTGCAACAAAAATATTATGAAGAATATCAAATAAAATTCGATCCGTTTCATGAAGTGAAATTCGAAGAAGCTAGATATGCAAGGGACTCCAAACGAAAGGAACTCCAAAGTGTTCCAAATAAGAGAAAATTAAATGCAGTAGTTTTTACAGCAAGCGAATGGGAAAAAAAATGCAGAATCGTTGGAGTGAAGACAACCCCGATGGACTCCAAAAAATGTTTGTTAATATCGCTGCGACAGAATTAGCTTGGCGCGGCAATGAAAAGTTTGTAATGACGCATTACTTCATCAGGGAAATAGAAAATTTTGGAAGCGAAACGAGGCGCATTGAGTATAACCCTATATAAAGCACACAAGACGGTGCACACCTCACTCCAAATGCAAGTAATAAAGATTTTACCCCTTGCGATTGTTCAACAAATTATTAAATGAACGACCAGAGCACATAACTACGGAACGATTGTTTCTTTCATGTAATCCTTTCTGGAGAAATTTATCTAAAGGATGGTACAAAAATCTTCCAGTGGGTGTGAATGAGCTATCTAAATGGACCAAACAGACAGCGCTCCGTATTGGTATAAGAAGATAGCTGACCACAGTCATAGATCAACAGCGGTTACCAAATTAGCAAATGCCGGCATTGCAGAGCAACGACTGATGAAAATCATATGCCATATGTATACCATACCATATGTATACCAGTTCTCTTCTACCATATTTAAACATACAACCTGAGCAGCATGAAAACATTTGAAAAAAGATGCGATATAGTACCTTTGAAGCTGAACGTTCTGTAACTACAAATTCAAGCATTTTACCGCTGCCCAGAAACATTTTAATGCAAGAAAATGTTGATGGTGATGATTCAGTAAAAGTGAATTCCAAGGTTTCATACGAAATGAAAACAAGAAACGAAGTACGGGTTTCATTTGAAAATTGTACCTTTAATATTCAAAATTTTAAGTGTAATGATTTTGACAACAGCTAGTTCCTTTTGTGTTTCAATTTGTTGTTTATGTCATATTTTTTTTTTAATATTAAAATAAAAATATAAATTTGTTTCTGTTAATTAATATGTGTTTCTCATTAAATTCTATTCCTACATATAATTCATGGTACGCTTCAGAATCGATAATTTTTTTGAAATGCCAACTCATCCAGCTCAACTTTAGAAAATACAACTCGTGCTTCGCACTCGTATTTTCGTCCTTGGGACTGATATTCATGGCATTTCAAAAAATTATCGTTAATAAGCGTATATTACCTTTGAAAATAAGTTACTACAAATTTTTATACGTAAAAGTATTATAGCCAACATTTGATCTAAACTGCATAAATAACTAATTATTTCAAAGGATTAAATTTTACATATAGTAAAATTGTTGAAACGTCGAGTATTGGTTTCTCGTGCAGTATGATAGGTGGCACCGTCTTGCTGAAACCTTATGTTCTTTAATTGTTTCGACCTTTGCTTGATGTAAATCCATATCACTAATAAATAAAACACACATAAGATGTTTTAGATTTACACATTATTAATAAAATAATGACAGCTGTTTCGCTAACACAGTAGCTTCTTCAAATTCAACTTAAGACTAAAGATACATACAAGATACATAGAAAGATACATAGAATTTTAACTTGGCTCAACTACCTGATTAACGCTGTATCTTGTACGTATCTTTAGTCTTAAGTTGAATTTGAAGAAGCTACTGTGTTAGCGAAACAGCTGTCATTATTTTATTAATAAAGTGTAAATCTAAAACATCTTATGTGTGTTTTATTTATTAGAAACCTTATGTAGTCATTACATTTCGTTCAACTCTGGTAGGAAAATATTTATTAGCATCTCACAATAATTTATTAGCATTCACCGTTAACGCAATTTCATGTGCATTTTCGAAAAGTTTCGATATTATTCTCAACGCGACCACAACGTGCAAGTACAGAAGTTGGTTCGTTTGCAGTGGAATCACTCCCAATAACGGTGTTTGATTACGCTGGTCAACAAATTTTCATTTTTTTAAATTTTATTTTAGAAACTATGTCCGATTCTCGTTTCTTTTATAGTTCTAACAACAGTCATAACATCGAATTCTTTCTGGCACGTCAGGTTTTGGAAAAACAAATATTGAAAAGTAAATAAAATAATATTAATTAGGTATGTAAGTACATTATATGGAGTTGTATGGTATCGTCCTGTTTAAAATGTTTTTCTCTTTACTTTCCTTTATACTGTTCTTCGGTACTTTCTGATTTTAATGTCAAACAATAATTAGCAAGCATTTTACTGTTCTACGTGCCCCGATAACGTTTTTCAATAACAGAAATGTGAAACCTTTCGCTGTGTTTATCACTCACGTCTCCGAGGTTCGGGGAAAAAATCCAGATGCGAGTGCAAAAAATGTATTTTATGGCTCATATTACAGCCTGATTTATAGTAACATGTAAGAAGTTCATCAACAAGTACTATATAAGAGATATCGAAAATTGTGGGTCTTATTTTTAAAAAGCATTCCAAGTAACACGCTCCAAGTCACTTAAGGTTTCTTCAATTTTTTTATCTTGTTGAAGCTTAATTTGGAGTCCTACAAAAATTCCCTCTTTAGGTTTTTTTATCTGAGATTTTCGGAAATTTTTAAGGTATTGTATTCCACTGCCATCTTCATCCATTGCTTTGACAAAATTTTTCATCACACTTAATTTTATGTGTAATGACGGTAGAAGCATTTTATCAAGTTCAGGTTCAATGTAGACAGAATTTCTTGATAGACTGTCCCACTCATGAAGAAAAAAGCAATTCTTTGTATGCCCTATTTGTAAATCGAGTAGAATTCCTACAATTTTGAAGTCTGGGCTGATATACCATTTGTAAATTTTGTAATTAATTCTGTCCAGAAGAAAAGTAATATTTTCATACGTTTCTTCTAAGTGGTGGATATTCATCTATCCCCGTGGCTAACGGGGATGGATGGACAAACGTTTCCTATGTGAAGAACAA
The DNA here is from genome assembly GCA_935421215.2 of Melolontha melolontha. Classification (NCBI taxonomy): domain Eukaryota; kingdom Metazoa; phylum Arthropoda; class Insecta; order Coleoptera; family Scarabaeidae; genus Melolontha; species Melolontha melolontha. The sequence continues at coordinate 158,629,670 of OW285236.1, read as the reverse complement.
CAGCTTTTAAACTCAATTTCGATGCATCGATAAAAAGACGCCATTCTTCAAAATGATGTTGGTGACCAACATCAAATCGTCGGCATTATTGCTGTATAAAAGACCCTCATCGGCTTAAAAATACTGTTCTGACAATTACGGTACACGGAAATATGTGTGCCTGGAGCTAACAGTTTTCATACTTGGAGTCTAGATATTAGTATTTCTGCTTTAGTTTTTGAAACATTCAGGTCTCGAGAAAGATCATTTAATTCTAGCTGATTTATACGTATTGTCCGTTCTCTTCAAATGGCAAATATTCATTGTAAATACCTCGATAAAAAAATAATAAAAAAATAAACCTCGATACCTCGATAACTTGACTCTTGCTTCTGCTGGTTCTGTAACTTCATATTCTTTACTCAAACACATTTGGGTGTTGGTATTGGTAAGACATCCGGTACTGAACTAGCAGCAGAGGGTAGACCAGAAAAAACTAATATTTTTCATATCTTTGTTGGAAAACCCGAAAGTTTTCGTGCAGCAAAGGTGACAATCAATCGAACGATCCGTTTGTTAACACAAACATATAGGTCTTAGAAAATGAATAGCACTTTTCGAACCGTTTGATGAGCCTCTCAAAATAACAGCACAGCAAATGCTTGGGCCCATAACTTGTCTTGATGTTCAATGGTTAAGCCAAAATAGTGAAAATATAACTTTTCTATTGAAGGTGTAATATTCCGCTTATGTTGGATGATAGTGAATTCTCCACATACACAACGATTATTTATACACGTATGGGGCGACATTATGAAATAAAAACACGTTCAGCTATCATAAACCGGCCTACATTGAATCGAAAAAGCCGTGTGTAGCTCTTTATATATTCACATAGCCAGACATCAACCAATTTTTAATTTGATTGGTTCCCGAGCAAAAATGGGCTAGATTTAAATGCTGTGACGTAGGACACATGAGAGGATATGTTAACTCAATGGTCGACAGAACAATATTTTTAGTAATATCTTTCTTATATAAAAGTAACTTTGAAATTTGTAAAAAATTAATGCGTTTTTTTGAAAAGACTATTTAAGGAAATATTTAAAAATCCTGACTTGCTGGACAAATTTTAAATCAGATTTAGAATCAACATGACAAAAGACTATAAACTGCTTATATTAGTGTATAAAAAACCAAACTGCGTTGACCAGTATTATTACAGCGCGATTGCGTCCAAATACAGCACGAAATTTTCTCTACTCAATTACACACGAACAATGACATTAATAATAATTTCCCACAATTCAAGCTTGTTCTTGCACTCTGTGACGTACCATGATTAGTTTGCTGTATCTCTGCACTAAGTGTCTATGCATAACCTCAAACGTTAATGTCCATTGTGTTCAAAATGACGGGTAATTCAAAACTTTCTATTGAAAGCCTTTATTAATATGCTCAAAATTTTCATTATTTTTTTCAGTAAAATTTCAAATTTATTTTATACCTGCCACTCAGTATACTCGATATATTTTATTTCAATCGAGAAATCGATATATTTTAAAATTCAACTTATTATTATAATGTGATTCTTATTTTCTTCTGTACATACATTTATTTCACAGATTATAACGTCTTGTTTTAATATGTTTTTTCAAGTATAGTAAACAAATGGTCTTTGAAACATTATTCGAAAAGTTTAGAACAATTCAGAAAACAAGTCAAACACTCTTCCTATAGAAATCAGAAGAGTAGTAATCATTGGGACAATATTTTTATGCCAGGGATGTTTCCAAAGATCTGGGAATTTAGCTACATTTTTTTTTATTTTGCCAATTTTCGTCAATATTACAATGTACAACATAATCGCCATATGATTGGATACAATTATCCCAACGATAAATTAATTTGTTTAAGCCGTCCTCCAAGAATTTTTCGATGTCTCTATTTATAGCACGTTTTAGGTCAGTTAAGCTCTTAAAACGAACACCACACCCCGTAAAGGATTTTTTCAAATCTGAGAACCGATGAAAATCACTCGGTGTGAGATCCGGGGAATAAGATGGACGCGGAAGCAATTCCCATCGTAAATCGTTCAAAACATCCACCGTTTTTCTTGCGGTGTGCGCTCTTGCATTATCCTATCGCAATAACGGACGCTTATTCAATTTCCCATGTCGTTTTCTGATAAGTGCCTGCGTTAATTGTAGTACCTTTCGACAGATAATCCATAAAAATAATACCTTCATAATCCCAGAATACAGTAAGCATTACCTTTCCAACAGATCGAACTGCATGCGCCTTAACTGGAGGCCCTTCTTCGGGTTTACGCCATTTCTTGGATTGACTTTTGGTCTCAGGATTGAAATATGGAATCCACATTTCGTCAGTGGTTTTTTTTATCCGCTGCCAAAAGTCATCACCGTAACGGACTAACAGCTCTTGAAGTTGACGACAAGTGTCAGACCTATAAAGTTTCTGTTACGGTCCCAACAGCCTTGGCACCCAGCGGGCTAAAACGTTGTTTACGCCTAAACAATAATGACCTCATGAACTTATCGTGTACCTATTCCTGGGCGCACATTAATTTGAGAAATAGTCATTCGTCTATCCTTCTTCTCAATAGGGCCTCCACGGTAGTAATGTTTCTTTCATTTACCGACGTGACGTGGATCGTCTTCTAATGATGTTCTACCACTTTTAAAACGATTGATCCACCGATGTACAGTACTTTTAGATTCTGCAGACTCAACCAAACATTCCTTGCAGACGTTTAATAATTTCTGAAGTTTTCACACCCTCTTTCCAAAAAAAGAAAATTATTGCTCGTTAAGATTTAGCCGCGTCTTGTATGGTTACATAAACAGTGCCACGAAAATTCATCTATATCGGTCTATATCGAACACCTGAATCAGATTGAACGATGTTGCACTGTATAGCTGCTTAAACATGTCAAGACATCTCTATCACCAATAGTATTGCCTATAAATCCTGCGTAACTTAATTAGAGCACAATTCTCAGAGCTTTGGAAACATCCCTGGTACTATAAATTGTTGGTAATAAATTTTATACATTATATTTACTAAAAATTTAGGTCCTACTACGATATTAAACTTTTATTGAGTAGAAAATAAAATTGGCTTATTTAATCTTATGTTGATTATAGTTCTTCTTCTGAAAACAAAATCTTGTACGAGGCCTGCAGGAAATATTCCTGTAAACGATGTAAAGAAACAAAAAAGTTAGTAAACGACTTTATTGATTTTCAAAGTATATGCGTTTGACATTAATACACCCTTATATAACTTGCAAAGCATTTCTCCATTCAAAAGCTGATATTCCGAAACCAGTTTTCGGAATCTTTCAACAGTTGATTCAGATGCAACGAAAATTGCTCACCACGCATTTTTTTTATGTTTGGGAACAAATAGAAATTAGAAGATGATAAATTATTTGAATACTGGCAATAAGTAATTTATTCAACATTTGAAATAGCTAAAAAGCAACCATTTGACGTACTGAGTGAGAGCTATCCTTGTCACGATGAAGTAAAACTCGCTGTTTTGATTGCCACATATCTAGTAAAAACCAAGATTAAGTAATAATTTGCCTTGCATCACTGAGTGAACGAACAACTTTTGTAGGTTTTGGTTTCGCTTTGAAAAACGTAAACATTGGATTGTTATTTAGTTTCAATATCGTAGAAATGGTAAACTTGGATTATTGCAATTTCTTTGCAACAGTTGACATCACTTGCTTTTAAGATTCTGTCAAATGGTATAAGAACCAACGACTGTTTCTGTGCGTTTAAATTCTCATGTAAAATTGTCTGTATTGCTTTCTTGCCAATGTTCAAGAACGCTTCAGTCTCATGGAATGTGGCACGCAGTTCTTGTTCGATCATGTCACGCACAACACCAACATTATTAACAACAACAGCAGTTGGTGGACGACCTAACAAAATTCGTTTCTGTGTGCGTGGTGGCAAACAACTTTTGGTGGTGCTCTATCCCTTAACGCCGAATAAAGTCGATCCATGCATTTTTTCAAAGTTGAGCCACTTTCTAAATCATCAAAAATCATAGTTTAATAATTTTCAAGTTACAGTTTCACACAAAACTCCTTTTTGTTAAATGTGTAAAAAAAACTGCTTCACTTGAGCACGAACTGTCAACTGAATTATTCGTTCGAAATGTCAATTTTTACAAATAAGATTCCAGGAATTTTCCCAGCAGTTATGGTCCTGGTAAAAGCACTTTAGATATTTATATGATATAGAAGGAATTTGTATTGTTAAGATTATGTGGTTTTAGAAAATAACAATATACGTAATAAATATTAGACCGGCTATTGCATAGTTACAATCGAGCATTTAGAAATTATAAATGCTTTCTAATAACACATATTTATGGATGAAGTTGTTGATAGTTTGGTATGTGACACTTCCCCATAGAGTAATGTAATACATAGTTTATTATTTATAGTCTGTTCGCACCTTAGAAAATAGTATACGCTCTTATGGGGCTATGCCTTTCTATTATCCCTTTCTGATTTTAGAATGAACATATACCGATAGGACCAGCTCTCAACGGGCCATACCCAGCAATAAGTGGCAACAGCGAATCCCCTCTACGCGCAGTAGCTTACATTACCATACATTGCAGAGTTATGAATTTAGTAAGACTTAAACCGCGCAAGGATATAGTCGTTTGCATATTCGTTCTGTATACGTAATTTGCCCATTTGTTTCAGATATAATAAGGTCGTTATATCTCCAAGTTATTATTATTGTATTCTTAGCTGCTACGGAAAAGTAATTTGAAGTAATAAAAAAACAATAACGTTTTCTAAAAGATAAAAGTAAAAAAATCAATAATTCTGCAAAATAAATTTTAATTCTAAGAAAGTCACTAAATATAGGATTCGAAAATACCGCTCTCTCTCCCCAAACAATAGCCGAGCCTATTGTAAAACTCCCGCCTCACTCCCTCAAGATTTTTAGGGGTTATTGTCTCGAAAATTCTAATCAGTTGAACTTGCAACTGTTGCAACCTTTAAGTTCGCACAGCTAGATACGAATGACGGGCAATCTATTGCTCTCGATCATCGGACTTATGTATGCGCACGCGGAGTGGCATCGTACATACGTTGCCACATCGCATTACGTTCCATACGTATATTGTTGCGTATGGCCCGGAGCGGGTTGGACCTATCGGTATACTGGAAATTAGTATAAGTGTTTTACTTAAATCCCATTTACATATTTAATACTTCTCATTTTGTCTTGTACACTTCATTTTTCACATGTTGCCATAAGAAAAAGTCTAATTTTCAATCATTCGCTTGCACCATAATAATTATGGGCTGGAACCGAATCGTGTTGGAAACAGACAAATTTAAATTATCCAAGAAGTTCTCTAATATTTCCGCTATAAATTCTACTAACGCTCTCTTATTAAAGATTCACAATAAGAAAGCGGGCCTATGATTCTGGATACTAGCATACCACACCAAACGTTTCACTAAAACGTATTTGTGGATTACGAGGATGAATAATGATTGAGTTTACATTACTCCAATAATATTTCGTTTTTCTGCTGAACATTCCTCTATTGACAAAAGCATGCACTAAGAGAATTCCAATCTTCTTTCGCAATCAGCAGAGTGTACACTCTACACTCGATATTTGTAAGGAATATATTTGTTTTTTTTAATTTTTATGGATGGGTTTCAAAATCTGAGATGAGGCTAATTTGGGCTTCCTTATCAATTATACTGCTTTGCTCTTTTCTCTTTCTTGAAAAATAGAGCAATACTTCAGGATACTTTTCACTAAATAAAATATCACAATACCTTCTTTACTTCCTACTTCTTCATAAAGACGTATTGGAAATATTTTTTTTAGACTTCAATTCTCAATGAAACTGTTAAAAAATATACAGCATGTTCCGTTTAAAAAAAAATTGTTTTAATGCATATTTCGAAAACGCCATGCTCAAATGTTTCCGCCACTGCAATCGCAAATAAAATCCTGCTACTAGATCCATTTAACTTCTTAGCTTGAATAACAACAAAGTTAGCAACTTCTATACAAGTAAAGCACAAGAAAACTAATTTCAGTCATTCAAACATATTTTTCAAGAAACTACAAACCATGCTAAAGATGTTCGTGTTTAAACTTTTTTTGTAGATTGTAAACATGCTACCTTGAAAATAAGTAATATGAGCCTCAGTACTATCAGGTGTCATACCACATGCAGCGTTTGTTAAATATTGCATATATGTATATTAATAGATTACCTTCTTAGATTTAATTTCCCTTACTGCAGGACATTTAGGTTCCGAATGACTCGGCCCGCTTCGAATTTTTCTCGAGGCGAACTCGAGTTGGTCTACTGCCTAAAATTCAATAATATGCAAATTACAAAGGAATATTCGATTTTACTCAAGTAAGTATCGCATTTTGAAAAGAGATATATGTAAAAATACGATTTAATTTAATTATGTTCACGTTTATTTCAATGAAAGTCGCTATTATACGATACAGTTTCTATTAAGCGTAATAAAATGACAATGTTCCATTGGTCAACATATTTGAATAAAATTCCTATTTCTAGATTATACTAATTTCTGCATATATCTTGTCATCATTAAATTCTACTTAAAAAACTTAAAAAAGGTATATAACCCCTTACCACAATTATTAATCGTATCCTAAATAAGTATTTCGACAACTAAGTTGTCATCATCAGTAGGTAAAACCACTAATTAAAAAGTCGCACACGGGACACAGTAAAGGTAGAAAACCGCTCAGGCACCAACTATTATTCACCGCGTCCACGTATAGACTAATTTTAACATGTGAAAAAATAAACTATGGAACTAAAATACGAAAATACGAAGAGAGACACTTACCAAGAAAAGGGTCTACCCAGATGTTTGTTCTCCAGGTTGAAATGTCGAACGCCAAAGACGGTCAACATACTTTCCTTCAGGGGACCGGCAATAAACATGTCTTAATAAATTTCGGTTTTTAAAAACGACGATGACACAATTATGTTAATAAAAATGCAGAGACAACTGAATGGTATCGGTGCCCTATCGCTATCCATCGAATTATGTTTATTTTTCGCGATATTTATACTTTCGTAAGCATCAAGTTCGTGGGGTTTATTAATTCCTTTGAGTAATCTCAACCCTGTAATCGAAAAGTTGTGCAGTGTGTTCAAAGCGTGGTTGGCTTCATTGGATTTATCCGGTCTATTGTATTTAATATGTGATACGTGTTCTTTAAAACGCGTTATTATTGGTCGTTTAGTTTGGCCTATATATTTCAGATTACAATCCCCGCAACTAATTTCGTATATACCTGATTTCGAATTGAAATTAACTCTATCTTTAGTATTCCCCAGGAGATTTTTGATAGTATTTTCTATACGTCTATACGTGGACGCGGTGAATAATAGTTGGTGCCTGAGCGGTTTTCTACCTTTACTGTGTCCCGTGTGCGACTTTTTAATTAGTGGTTTTACCTAATGATGATGACAACTTAGTTGTCGAAATACGTATTTAGGATACGATTAACAATTGTGGTAAGGGGTTATATACCTTTTTTAAGTTTTTTACTTAACCACAGTCTCCAAAGAAAGAATTTAATTCTAACATGATAATAAATATTCTACCACAAAATATAAATTTTAGCGAATTAAATTGATGACAATTGAACAAAGACAGCTAGGATGGTGGGGACATTTATATAGAATGGAAAATACAAGACAAACAAGAAGGATATGGGAAGCAAGGATAATGAAAAATAAAAGAAGAGGAAGGCCAAGGACAACATGGAATGATGTCATAGCAGAAATACTGGGAAGGAAAGGCAAAACATGGACAGAAGCGAAGAACATGACAAGGAATAGAAATGAATGGAAAACGTTTATAAAAAGCTAGGAGAAGATAAACGCCCTGCACCATTGTTATGGTAATAGGGATTTTTGGATTATATATATAAATTGATGACAATGATAACAATAACAACTTAAACTAATTAAAATAACTACTTAAAAAAATATCATTAAATTTTTCGTCACCAAACACAGGTACATCGTAAGCAAAATCAGCTGGCTGTAGTTGTCTCCATTAAAATTCCTAGATTGGATCATTTAATGTTTGTAAATTAGGCACATTGCTCATGCTTATATATATGCTTGTTCACATGTAACCATTGTTTGTTGTTGATCGTTGTATTTTTGTTGCTCTTCTCTCTGTTTATTTTTATGTTATGAACAAAAATTTACAAAGGCACTATAATAATACCGTTTGTGTGTAACAAAATACATTTATTAAGAACTAGTTCTAAGGGCATGTAAATGTCATCCTAGAAACTGGTTCAAAAGCTTTTAGAAAACTTTTGCATTTGAAACAAAAATCCGAAAAGCGGCCAAAAATTTCTACAGATAATATTATGAAAGATATACCGAATAGAATATAAATTAGTCTAAGAAAGTCTCTTACAAAATTATCCGCTCAAGCAGATACGATATGGGAGGATTTACAATATTTCGGACATTTTTTAGGTGTCCCTTATAGAAATGTTCGGACTGCATTGAAAAAATGTCTATTTTACATGACTTAAGCGAAGTAAGGTGCGAATTTGTGTTTATCCTTTCCTATGATGAAACGTGGTTTCACTTGTCAGATTATGTCAAGCACACAACTACCACACTTCTTAGAAGTAAACTTTCATTCAATAGAAACTGGTGTTTCGATTGCAATTAGCAGAAGGTATATTATAGGACCTATTTTTTCATGACACGATAAACCCTGATCGTTATAAACCAAATGTCTTTAGAATAGAACCGTCTATCAATCAGGTGCTTAACAATAAAATAAGAAGCCAATTCTTCTTAAAATTTTCTCATTCATATTTAAAGGCATTTTTCTTTATTTGTTTACAGTGCAATATTATTCATTCTCAAGAAATATTAAAATACTAAATTTCCAACTAGAACAAGTAATGATTCATTTCCGTATTATGTCATGCCTTAAATTTTATTCAGGAAATTATTTACAAAAGTGCTCTGTATAACATCATATCTATTCCGGCAAAAAAACTATGAGCAACTAATTTTCTTAACCGACCGTTGTTCTTGAACTATTTGTGATGTTCGATCGTATAAATTGACAATTCCGTATTAGCATTTTACAACATGAAAAAAGTTACAGCTTTCTCTTCCTAAATTACAAAGTAACTTCAAATTTTATTGAAGCAAAAATTTAATCAGAAAAATTTATCACAACATTTGTTGGAAAAGATATTGAATAAACGTATTAAAGTATATAGCGTACTTAGTTCATGGCAAAATGTCCCGATAGGACAGAAAATGGTAAATATACATCATGTGTTTGAGTCTTTAAGCAAATAAGAGTGGTGGACAAGGTGTCGAGCCGATCAAAGTTGTGGATTCCAGACCTCCCACAATACAATGAAGTGTATTTACCTTTTTCTGTGTCCAATCAGGACATTTTGCAATAAACTAGTCCACAACTATTTTGGGAAAATATTGCACTTTGGCGAAGAAATGTTACTACTTTCCAAACTATCTTAAATTCTTGCAGACACATGGTTGGGGAAGGGTAAACCCAAAAGTTATTTCTGGATTTAATTTATGGGTTTTGCAAGTTTCAAATAAATTGATAATTACAACTGATTAATTGATATTTATCTAACGAAAACTTAGTTGGAGAGCAAAATAAATTTAAAATTCGAAATCTCTGACCTACTTTACACAATAAAACATGAAAACAAAGAAAACTAAAAATTTTTACAGCTCAATGGGCTTGAACTAGGATCATTTAGACCCCAGGCAAATGTGATAACCACTAGAACACGTACAATTTGCAAACTTTTCTAGTGGTAGTTCCCGAAAATTGTTAATAGCTCGGCTTCTAATAAAGATTCTTGAAAACGGAAAAAGTGGCATCTGCAGCAAATAAGGTAGATTGCTTTCACAAATTTTCTGCAATTCATTTTAAATAGCCAGGATTTTCCTTTCTGGTAAACTTTACCTTCGAAATTAGGCTATGTGCTAACCGATATTAAATACAACATAAACCATAAACGAAATAGATTGTCATTGTCGTATACGCCATCAGATAAACTATTTGCTGAACTTACCAATCTATTATGATGTGCTGTTTATTTCGATGTGTTCAAGTCGCTTGAAGCTTAAAATCAACCAGCTTTAAATTCTTTGACTCACTTTACATAATAAAACATGAAAATAAAAAGATTTTGCGGGCACAATTTGAAGATTTTTCTTACGGTAGTTCCCGAAAATTCTTAATAGCTCACCTACTAATAAGAGATTTTTAAACAGGAACAAAGTCTCATCTACAGAACATAATGTAGATTGCTTTCACAAATTTTCACCGATTTATTTAAAATAGCCAGAATTATGCATTCGGGTAAACTTTACCTTCCAAATTTGCATATATGTATCAAATATGTCCAACGCTATTGACCATAGAGATTCTGAAAGTCATACCGCCGTCGAGCAATATTCATTTACCTGAAAACAGTCGGTGGGCAAAGGTTCATTTCCGCACTTCTTTTGAAACATTTTCTACGGGGGTTTGTAATTGTCCACAATCAAGAGTATATCTCGCCGAAAGGAATTGGACGGAATAACCCGCGAAGCTACAACTTCAAAGTTAACTGATTTAGGAGACGTTAGTTATAATGTATATGTATATAAGGATTATTTTGAAAAACGTCTCATCGAAAAAGCTTTATTGGTTGCTGAGATTCAGAATGATACAAGCTTATCGCAATAACAAGTATATTCAAGTACGTACTAACGTGCTCGCCCTAATATTCAAATTTAAAATCCATGATATTATGAAAAATTTGCACTTCAATGACTGTAATTATTTAAAAATATGTTATCACTTTCTTTTGGACGTCATTGTATGCAGATTGCCGCTTTATTAGAAATAGTTTGAGGTACTCAAGTCTCCGTGGAATCAAGGTAACCTCATTTCAGAAACATTCCCATCAATTCTGAAGTTGCGCAAATTTTAAATACATAAATACTATTTCATTAAAATAAATTTAAATTTACGATTTTAATACAACCTACTTTGTATATAATATTACAGTCGATTTTTGCAGTAATTTCTACGACTATGTGTAAATTGTTTATAACAAAAGCAATGTCATGTTTAAATTTAGCTTGAAAATATGGTAGAGCTAAAGAAACTAATTTTCTTGACTATATCTTCATTGACTGGGAAATCTGCATCTTAAATCTAGATACGGTATACTCGTAATTCTTTTATTGCTACATATCTTGCTTAAAATGTTGGGAATGTTTTAATATATGTTCTTCTTCAATGGTAGTTCCGAGGCAAAAGCAATAGCTCCAATACAATTACATTCTTAGAAGTTATTCTTATTCCTACTTCATAGTGCTAATAAATTCTATAGTTTTTCCTATTTAGGGATATTATAATACATAATAGGTATTAAAGTAACATTGTAATGTTTCTTTGTTACCTAAAAAGACCTGTCGATTTGATTGAAATTTTGACTATCATGATATTTTCCTAAATACTTAAAACAATATTAATACGTTAACCATATTAACCATTCAATTCGGCTTGATGAACTCAAAAGCAACTAATGAAAACTAAGCAAAGAGAACTAGAAGTCTCTAGCCGTTTAAAAAGTAATTATAGAACTATTGAAAAGGTCTTGTTTAGTAATAATGTTTAATTCCATCATATTATAATTGTTATAATAGAAAAACCATAAAATGGCTTGTATTGTAAGGATTCCAAATAATTTTTTTTTAATTATTACATTATTGGCAAATTAATCATGGCGTCGCAACACGTAACTATTGCGCAAGTTTATTACGAAAACAGGCGATCAGTTACGATTAAGTCGAAGATAACTTCGGGACTGTTTGGACGCAAAAATGTTCCAAGTGAGCGTGCAATTTGTGATCTGCCGCAAAAATTTGAAACAAGTGGTATGGTTATTAATACACCAAGAGTTCGCTATCAACGCAGAAGTCGTTCAGATGAAAATATTGCTCGTATACGTGATAGTGTGCAAGAAGAACCAACCACGTCAAACCGTTACCGTTCACAGCAATTGAACCTTTCATATGGCACTACTCAACGAATTTTAAAAAAATACCTGCAATTAAAGGCGTATAAAATTCAACTCATCCAAGAACTCAAACCATCGGACGACCAGAAACAACGTACATTTGTGAACTGGGTTTTACAAATCAAAGACGTGGATGCCGATTTTTACAAAAAAAATCATATGGAGCGATGAGTTCCACTTTTATTTAAATGGGTATGTGAATTGCCAAAATTGTCGCATCTAGGGTAGTGAAAATCCACATGGTATACAGGAAAAACAAATGCGTCCAGTTGCTCCTGATGCTCTGTTTGGTGTGCACTGTAGGCTGCAGGAATTATTGTTGTGTAGTTTTTTGAGGATGAAGCCGGTAGCGCTGTTACAGTCAACGGTGCACGCTGTCGGGAGTTGCTAAACAACTCTTTCTTCCATGAAACCAATGATTTAAACTTAAATGAGATGTGGTTACAACAAGAGGAAGCCACATGTCACACAACACGAGAAACAGCCACTTTACTTCAAACCAAATTTCCTGGTCATGTTATCTCTCAGAGGGGCGACATCAATTTGCCAGCGAGGTGTTACGATTTAACCCCACTAGACGTTTTCCTCTGGGGCTATTTGAAGGAAAGGGTCTTATCAGAATCTTAGCAGAGTTTTAATATGTTTTTACCGGTACTGTGTGTAAAATAACGTTTTGTAACTTATCTAATATCTGTTTATTCAACATTCAACATGTTACCATTCGTACATCGAGTATGACTATATACTACCAACTACTGAACTACGTTTATTTTTGGTTGGCACACTGCCAGTATGGAATGAGCGCGTAATTACAAAAATACTTTAACACTCCCACGAATTACATGATCATTCCTTAGTTACCTAAACTTAAGATATAATGCATACATCTTTAATTTAAAAACTTATACATGTATCTTTAATTTAAAAACTTATACATGTAGTATACATGGCTTAATGCCCATCATATCTCTAAATTTATTAAATTTGAGACTTGTTAATGGTTTCGTAAATATATCGGCAATTTGATTATTTGTTTGAACATATTCAATATTTACCAAACCATCTGCAAATTTCTCTCGCACAAAGTGATAATGAATGTCAATGTGTTTAGTACGCCTGTGATACACTGGATTTTTAATTAATTTGATAGCACTCTGATTATCAACTTTTAAAACGATTTTATCACTCGCGTTCACATCCACATCCTTTAGTAGTTGTTTTAACCACATCATTTCTCTCGTTGCTGACGAAGCTGCTACGTATTCGGCTTCGGTTGTACTGAGCGATACCATATTTTGTTTTCTGGATGACCAGGTAATCGCAGCGCCACACAACATGAACACATAACCACTGGTAGAACGTCTAGTATTTGGATCTCCAGCGTAGTCTGCATCCGAGTAGCCTTCCAAATCCAAGTGTTCACTCTCTGATGAATATTCAATTCCATAGTTCTTGGTTGACTTTAAGTATTGAAATATTCTCTTCACAGCATTCCAATGAACCCGTTTTGGATCATTTTGGAAACGACACACTAGGTTCACAGCAAATGCAATGTCAGGTCGAGCTGTAATTGCAGCAAACATAAGCGACCCAACTGCCTCTCTATATGGCTCACTAAGCCTTTCATTTGTAGTATCGGTTGAACTTAATACAGTATGCACATCAGTTGGCAAATTTAGTGGCTTAACGTCCATAAGATTGAACTGATTTAAAATTCTGTCAATGTAAGAATTCATGTGAATAAAGATAGACTTGTCCTTTCTTTGTTCTATCCGAATTCCTGCAAAACGATTAACCTCTGTCACTGTAATGTCAAATTTTCTTTTAAAATCGTCAAGAAAATTGTCCAAGCTGCCACGCACTTTAGTCATTATTAATCCATCATCAACATATAATGCTAATATTATTTTTGAATTATTCAAAGTTCCTATGTAAACACAACTGTCCACACTGCATTGTGTAAATCCATATGTTTTTAGAAAACTGTCAAACTTTTTATTCCAGCATCTGGGCGATTGTTTAAGTCCATACAAAGATTTTCTTAATTTGCACACTAAATTTTCTTTTACACTTAATCCTTGAGGTACATCCATATATATCTCTTCTTCCAAGTCACCATACAAAAATGCTGTTTTGACATCGAATTGGAGTATTTCCAAGCCATACTTAGCGGATAGGGCTAGTAGCACTCTTATTGTGTCAAATCTAATTGTTGGCGAATAGATTTCATTATAATCTACTCCTTCTGTCTGACTAAATCCTTTTGCACATAAGCGAGCTTTGAATCGTTCAACACTTCCATCTGTTTTGTACTTAACTTTAAAAACCCATTTGCAACCTATTTTCTTCTTTCCTGGGGGTTGTGGCATCAGCTCCCACGTTTTGTTTGTTTCTAAGGCATCTAACTCTTCACTAACTGCTTCTTTCCATTTTGGTGCATTTTCACAAGTTACTGCTTCTTCGTAGCACTCTGGAATAGTAAGTTCAGTATAGTAAAGTTCATAACGTTTTGGTTTATGTATGTCTTCCTTGTTACGTAGGTTGTATTTCTTTGAAGTTTCAGATTCATTAAATTCATCTTCTTCAGGATCATTTTGTTTTTCTTCTTTGAACACATTTTCTGGTTCACTCTTTTCTGTACCATTTTGTATTTCTTTTTGATCTATTTCTTCAATTGGTAATACAGGAACTGTATTTATTCTTACACTTGCTACTGTATTGTCTTCTTTGAAAATCACATGTCTTGACTTTTTGATTTTCTTCGTCTCTTGATCAAATAAACGATAATTTGTTGAATCTCCATCATAACCAACAAATAATAATTTTTTACTTTTAGGAGAAAATTTATTTCTAAATTGTGAGTCTATAAACATGTATGCTTCACTACCGAATATTCGAACATGTCCATAATCTGGTTTCTTTCTGGTCCACATTTCATAAGGAGTCATATTAGGTGTCTGAGTGGTCGTCGTGCGGTTTAGTAAATATACTGCAGTATTTACAGCTTCTGCCCACAGATACGTTGGTAAATCCTTACTGTAAATCATTGAACGAGCACTCTCAACGATTGTTCTCATATCTCTTTCTGCACGTCCGTTTTGCTCTGGAGTATATGGAGCTGTTGTTTCTAATAAAATTCCTCGACTGGATAGATACTGTTTAAAAGGCTGATTACAGTATTCTGTTCCATTATCAACATGTAATGTTTTTACTGAATGACCAAACTTATTCTCACATAATCTGGTAAATTCCCTAAAACAGTCTAAAGCATCGTTTTTATGTTTAATACAATATATAACACGATAACCTGAACAGTCATCTTTAAAAATGATGAAGTACTTGGCACCACTGACTGAAGGCACTGACATCGGTCCACATACATCACTATGTATAAATTCTCCGACCTTTGTTTTTCTCTTCTCATTTACTTTAAAAGGTAATTTATGTTGTTTTCCATAAATACATCCCTCACAAAAGAAATTTTCAATTTCTAAGGTTTCAACGTTCCTTATCAATCCCTTTTTAATCATTTCGCTAATTGTTTTGATATTCACATGACCTAATCGTTCATGCCATACATTTAAACTAGCTTTGCTAACAGCAACATTGGCTTCGTTTGGCTTAACAGGTTTAAATGACATTTGATAAAGATTATTTGAATTACGAACAGCTGTAGCAGCTAATCTCCCATTTTCAAATATTTTGACAGCATTTTCATCTTTAATGATAACCATACCTTTGTTTGTAACAGCACCTTCAGAAAACAGATTCTTTCTCAAACCAGGAACCAGTAACACATCAGTAATTGTCGAATCATACCATTTTTTATTTAATAGTTT
The DNA here is from genome assembly GCA_935421215.2 of Melolontha melolontha. Classification (NCBI taxonomy): domain Eukaryota; kingdom Metazoa; phylum Arthropoda; class Insecta; order Coleoptera; family Scarabaeidae; genus Melolontha; species Melolontha melolontha. The sequence goes on along the minus strand of OW285236.1, from coordinate 158,613,673 downwards.
CTTGATCTTCACTGTTCCTTTTCCAATCACAGGTAGTTCTTCATTGTTACCTAGTTTCACTTTGAAATCGTTCACTTCACATAAGTCAGTCACTATTTCTGGTTGGAAAGTCATATGTGCCGAGGCACCACTGTCCATTATCCATGCATTGTCACTATCTATTTCACTAGATATACTTGTACATTCAATATTAAATGCAGAATGTTCACCACCATTACTGGATTTGTTGACTTTTCTAAGTTCACGACAATTTTTGGCATAATGTCCCTTCTTATGACAGTTATAACAAATCACGTTCACTTTCTTATTTTCTTTGTTTGCTTTTTGTTTACTGTAACAACTTTTATGTTCTGAAGTTTTTCCTGAAACTACAAGAGCATCTTCGATTGCATCGGACACACCTAAACTTGCTTCTTCATCAAGTAACCTTGATGTCAAGTTTGTTATTGTTTGTTTTGAACTATCTATCGATAACCAAGCTTGTCTGAAATTATGAAACTTAGTAGGCAATGTACTCACAATTTTGGTGATTATAGGAGCATCACTAACTGTATCTCCAGTTTCCTTTATTTGTCTAGCTAAATTTTCAATTGTGGCAATATGCTGTGCAATGTTATCATTTCTATCCATTTTATATTGATAGAATTTCTCATGCGCCATTAACTTACTTGTTTCACCTTTCTGCTCATAAATGGAATCTAGTTTTGTGAACATTTCATGTGCAGATTTACAATTTTCAATTAGTGTTATTTGTGATAACTCTAATGCCGAGGTAATTAAGAACATGGCGTAAGCATCTTTCTTATTCCATACTGTTAATTCCTCATCTTGACCTTCATTTGGTTTTATTTTTGTACCTTGTGCAATTTCATCTAGGGCATTTGCACGTAGAGCACACTTTACCAAGAATTTCCACTGATGGTATTTCTTTCCATCAAACTTACAGATATTAAAAACGTTAGCAGCATCCATTTTTGATGCTTCTACACACCGTAACAAATCAACTTACTCGCAAAAACTAACTTCGTACACAACGATTAACAGCAACACATACCTGGGGCCATAACCTATTAGAATCTTAGCAGAGTTTTAATATGTTTTTACCGGTACTGTGTGTAAAATAACGTTTTGTAACTTATCTAATATCTGTTTATTCAACATTCAACATGTTACCATTCGTACATCGAGTATGACTATATACTACCAACTACTGAACTACGTTTATTTTTGGTTGGCACACTGCCAGTAAGGAATGAGCGCGTAATTACAAAAATACTTTAACAGGTCTATGTCAACAAACCTGCTTCGGTTCCAGAACTAAAGGAGAACATCAGACGTGCAATTACTGAAATCGAACAGCATTTATTGGAACATGTTTCGGAAAACCTCACTAAAAGAGTGGTATCATGTCAGCAGAGTCGTGGAGGGCATTTGGACGATATATTTCACACATAATTGCCAAGTCTATACTTTACACTATTAACAATAAATTTCGGATTTTTCAAATATCTTGTTTTATTCAAAGAATAAATCCTAAAGTCCAATCTGGATCACCAATATAATAATGAAAGTCTTTATTTTAAAACCAGATGTAACCACAATGTAGTCGTATAAATAGGCAGAAACAAATTAATGCAAAAATTGATAAACTGATAATAGTACTAATTATCTAATATTATATTAATTAATAATTTAAAAAATAATAATAAATTATAAGAGAAAAACAAATAATTTACTATTTTGAAAATCATCCACTGTATAGCAAATAATACAACAAAAATTTTATAAAACTTATTTCATATACAGAGAATTTCATGTAACTTGCAATATATGAATGTAATAACCATAGATACTGTAAAGTTTGTCTTTTCGGGTTCTTAAATAAAACTAACAATAACTTTAGACACACACTATATTAATATTAAAACATATGACAATATAAAACTAACTATTAACAATAATAAGTACATTTATGTACTTATATTTATGTATCTATATTTATGTGTACTGCGCGAGACTCTAGGATTCAATGAATGTCCACATCCCTTCCTCGACGGCTTATATATGAATGGGAACGTCTTTTCTAGAATGCTACAAATCTGTCGAGAAAACGTCCAGAGGGATGACGCGCTTCGCGTCATCGGATGAGTCATTACAATACGAAAATACTATGCACTTGCACTGTCTCACATAAAATGCAATATGTAATAGTTATGAATAGAGCTGAGGATGTTTGCGGTATAACCATGGTTATATCATGTAACCATAGTAATTTACTATGGTTACATGATATAACCATGGTTATACCGCAAACATCCTCAGCTCTAGTTATGAATATGATCGATATGATATCTTTCATGGTTGTTTTGTCAAATTATTGACAGTAAAGCCTATTTAATTCAATGTAGTGTTTTAGGATTAAAACTACATTTCCGTGAAACACGTCAGCCGTTCTTTGCAAACTGAATCCCGAAAGATATCATGTCACTAACTGAGTTCTCTCTATATTGTGTATATTATTTAAGATTGATACTAAGCTAATATCGAAATAGAAATACTGCTACTTTTGACTTAACTAATGTCAAATTATATTGATATGTTGCATTTTACGTGGGACAATGTAAGAATGTATTACCTAGTTTCTATGGAAATTAGAAACCTATACATGTTTATATATTGCATCTTAAGTGAAATTCATTGTATAATTTCTAATGGTAAATAATTATATATAATTTACTAATTTAAATCCCATAAAATACAGACTCTTTTGAAAGAGTGCAGATTTATATGAAGGTGGAAGAAGTTAATTAATATTTCTTATATAGTAGTTAGATGTAATTAGTACAAAATTCTTATTTATATTTAAAAGTAAAGCAACCTGCGTCTAATATATAAATATGAAACGTTACAAATTTAAAACATTTAAAGGCATCTTTATCTCGCCAGTTCATGTCAAGCATGATACTCAGAATTCCCCTTAGTAGTAAGGAAACTCGTTGCGCTTCGTTGTATCTATTCCAGTGAACAAAAATTAGAATACTAGGTTTTTAGAATAGGAAAGTTACAACTTCATTTTAGATTACAGAAGGCATACAATATAACTGTTTACATATACTATCAATGTGAAAGGACTACTTTAAATCTTCATCAATTACTAAAGTTAATAATCTGCAAAATCTGTTAAATTTAACTAAACTATCGTTTAAACAGGTGTCGGGGGTATTATATTTGAGCAGACAGCTATATTCATAGTTAATAATTAAAGGATTTGTATACATTAAATTATGTTTAGTGTTATAACAACTAAACTATTTAATGTCCAAGAATCAATAACAATATTCAGCATAATCACTATTAATTACGAGTACCATATAAACCCATTGAAGTAAGACAATTGAAAGTCGAACGAAGATCATTTACATAAATAAAAAATAGATGGCTCAAAGGATCGAACTTTGTGTTAATAATCCTAGAATCAGATGGTTATAATAATGTGCATAATATACTATACATTATAACATACATTATTATGTTTTTGTCATAAAGTATATCTACTAATAAAAAAGTTATAATAAAATTTGTGTAGGATGTATTCTAAATTTTTCTTCAGCCAGATTCTCATTACAAATTAAAACAGTATAAAAGTTTTTTTATTCTCATCATCAAAAAAATTATTGTGAATTTATTTAACCCTTTCGCCGGCGGTGGGAGATATGTTTCCCACCAATTTTAAATGTCCTTGCAAACGTCAGAATTCTAAATTAACCATTTTTTTGGTGGCGTCATCTAGTGGCACAGTTTAAAAACACAAAATCGTAGGAATCTACTTAATTCTTCCTTGTCAACAACCATGAAGTTCATTTGTACGTCGCAGCGGGCGCACTTTCTGCAGTTTTTAGTCGGCAGTTGGTGGTTTTTTGAATTTTACTTGTGTGATTTTTGGAAAAGTAAGTATATAAGCTTTTTCTTTCGATATTTAGTTTTTCTATTATGTAGTGGTCGCAAACATACAAAAATAACCATAAATTTTGTTTATGGACATACTCAAAATTAACTTTGAATTGGTGGGATATATTTTTCCCACCGCCCAATTTACCACAATCATTGAAAGTTTGTACATCTTTGTAGTTCACCAACAAAAAATGTCCAAGCAATATGTTTGGAATCTTGAAGACCCTCAACAGGCCGAAAAAGCTTTGGAATATTTTTACAGTTTGCCGGAAGATGAATATAATTCTGAAAACGAAGCTGACTCCGATGCCGAGGAGCAATTGAATGCTTTGGATAAGGAATCAACCAGAAATAACAACATTTATACAAGTTCGCCTGTACCCTCAGTGTCAAGTGGTAGTAACAGCATTTACTCAAATTCACCTGTGACAGCAGATTACGATCCAAATGAAATATCGGAAACAAGTCCGCAATTAGATGTTTCTACAAACGTACAGCTTTCGCCAAATATACATCAGGTAGACAATGAACTAGAGGAGACAGGTATGACGAAAATTTTCTAACTGCAGCTTATTTATGTTTCATTTTTAATTTTTTTGAAACTAGTTCGTCTGGCAGAAGAATCTGATAATATTGCCCCAATATCAGCAGAAGTAGAAGTAGAAGAAGATGAATTTGATCATTCTGAGTGGACAGAAGATTCTGAATATTTTGCAAATCTGTCGGTCATATTCGATCAACCACCTACGCCTCATACATCTATAGGGATTTCCAAAGAACTGTCATACTTTATGGAATTTTTCGATGATTACCTGTTTTCTCTGATTGTCGAACAAACTAATTTGTATGCATTACAAAAATCAGTAAAAAATTGCAGTCCTTTGAGCGTTTCTGAATTGAAGGCATATATTGGATGTCTAATTCTGATGGGGATACACCAGTTACCTAGACTTGAGAATTATTGGAGCAGCGATCCATTCTTGAACGTTAGTGGTGTTTCTAATGTTATTAGTTCAAAACGGTTCAAAAAAATTACCGAAAGGCTCCACTGTAATGATAATGAGACCTGTCCCCCTCGAGAGTCCCCAGAATATGATAAACTTTATAAACTTAGACCGCTGATTGACTATCTAAATAATAAATGTCATTCTGTTTATGATTGCTCTGCAGAATTGTCTGTCGATGAGTCAATGATCCCCTTCAAAGGACGTTCTAGCTTCAAGCAATATATGCCGATGAAGCCGATAAAACGGGGGTATAAAGTTTGGTGTCTTGCAGATTCTCAGACCGGTTTTGTTTCGAAATTTGATATTTACACGGGCAAAAGAGCCGTCCCAGAAACTGAGAAGGATGTTGGGCTGGGAGAACGAGTGGTGCTCAAACTGACTGAGAATTTGACCAATAGAAATTGTTTAGTAGCTTTCGACAATTTTTTCACTTCTGTTACTTTGTTGAGAAGGCTTCATAATAAAGGAATTTATTCTGTTGGCACAGTAAGAAGTAGTCGGAAAGATTTGCCCGAAATGATGAAGAAAAAAGATAAGATGAGTCGCGGGGAATTTCAGTTCAAATGCCGAGGGGTGGTTTCTGCGGTGAAGTCGCAAGATAATAAGCCCGTCACTCTACTTACCACTGCTGTGTCCCCAAGAGAAGTGACCACTGTGAAAAGAACCAATAAAGATGGCTCTAAAAGTACTGTATACTGTCCTAAAGTTGTAGAGGTCTATAACAGAATCATGGAGGTGTTGATCGATTCGACCAAAAAAAGGAAGCATACGCCATCGGAAGAAGGTCAGTGAAGTGGTGGCATAGAATATTTTACTTTCTGGTTGACGTAGCGATTGTCAACAGTTTCATTATATACCAAAAATTTCGACGAACCAACATAGATCAGTTGGCATACCGAATCGCTTTGATTCGTCAGCTTATATATGGATACAGCAGTCGAAAAAGAAGAGGTAACCCTGCTCTATTTTTGCCCAATAAAAAAAGAGTCCCTGACGAAGTTAGGCTGTCAGATGTCGGGTCCCACTTACCCGAAAAAGGATCATATAGAAGGTGTAGAATCTGCAGCACTAAAGTGAATGAGAAACGAACACCATATACATGCACGCAATGTAAAGTTCCCGTTTGTGTGCCAATTTGTTTTAAAAAATTACATGGAAAATAACAATAAGTTGTAAACATACTCATTTATTTAAGTTTATATAGTTAGAAATTAAATTTAAACAGAAAATTCATAATTGATGTTTATTGTAAACTTTATTTATTTATTATTTCTCATTAAAACATGGTAAATTAAACGGGCGGTGCGAAATATGTTTCCCACCTCTATTTATTTAAACAAAAAAGAAAAATAAGACTTAGTTATGCCGAAATTTTATTAATCAGTGCTGAAGAAAAGTATTTCTGCCAAAAACAATTTCAAAATGCATCAGCTTATTATTTGCCCGCGAAAGGGTTAAAACTGCTTGTGTTTGATTGATTATATATTTTTTTTCTATTTTATTCTACAAAGAAAGGACATTTATTTGAAAGACAATTAATTAAACTGTTCCTACTAAGACTAGCGTTCTTATCGTCTAAGTTGAACTATTTTGTAAATTTTGCTGAATTTTATGGAACTACCTGTCTATACTAGTATCTTATCCATAGAAGCGGCGTAATCTAAGGCATTCCTAAGTATTAAAATGACGTCGTCATTACGACGGACGATGTAAATACATCACGCAGTTATTGAATGCACTATTGATCTGGCTAGCGGGCACATATGTTTTCATCGAGAATTGCGACGTTTTTTGTTGGATATTTACAGTTATTTCTGTTTTCATGAGCGTAGATAGAAGCGCGTGGAGTTTTAATAATTTAGTCTACTTAGATTATATTTCGTAAGATAAATAAAATACTGTGAGTTAGTTTCTTGTTTTCATAGTTTTAACTGTTAATTACATCGTAATTTTTGTGATAGATCCCGCTTAATATCGTTTGATTGAATCTACTTCTCCCAATTATTTCGATGTGAGTGTGCAGTGAATTTCGTTCAATTTCAATATCTTACGCATACATTTTTAGTTTTCATTTATTTAGATCTAGAACATTGTCTAAGTTACTTTTTCAGATATAATATGGAATAACGTCGAGATTGGAATCGTAAAAAATGGCGAGTTGGATTAAAGGTCAAACAGATTGTATATCCATTGCCAGTGATTACGAAGTATATTGCAGATTCTGTAAAATAACGTTAAAAAATTCCAAGAAATCGAACGTAAAACGTCACTTAGCATCGCAAACACATACACAGAAATTAGACCCGTTGGAATCTGACAATTTTAACGAAGAACTCTGTGAAACATTAATGGCGGAAAATATTCGATTAAATAAATTTACAATCCCACTTTCAAAACATTTCTCCAAAAATATACTGCTCGAACTGATGCTGATGAATCCTTCTTACGCAAATATTATGTTTCCAAGTGCTACATGAAAGCAGTAGAACGCATAGAAGTCGTATTTCAAATCAGTACCTCTGGATACGCGCCGACGAAACTGTCAATATATTAGGACCCTGTGTGGCAAATGTTGTAGCTGGTGTACAACATCCAACTATTCCATATATCGCATATGTAATAACAACAAAAGTTATAAATACAGTTGATGCGGAAACAGTTGCAAACACCATTACCAAGAATATTCAAAAAATACTTTATTCGGACGGCAGGTACTAAGAAAAAATACTTTTATTTATAAGTGACTGTGCTCCATATATGTTAAAAACAGGCAGACTATTAAAGGAAATATGTCCTAATATGCTGCATATTACTTGTGTAGCACATGCTCTCCTTAGAATCTGTCAATATATCAGAGACACCTTTCCAGAAGTTGATAGACTTGTTTCCGCTTTTAAAAAAGTTATCAGAAAAGCACCATTGAGAGTAGCTCTTTACAGGGAAAAACTTCCATCTTTGTCATTGCCTCCCTATCCAGTAATAACTAGATGGGGGACATGGTTGGAAGCTACTAGTTTTTATGCAGAGAATTTCGAAATTTCGTTGCATGTTTAAATGACGATGCTCGGTGCAAGGTGAGTGCAAGGAACTAACACAAATTCCATATTTAAAAAATCGGTTGTGCTTTCTTCAGGAACACTTTGAAAATTTGCCAAAACTAATCACTTATTTTGAAAATCGAAATCTCAAATTAAGTGATGGTTTAACGACATTAATAACGGCATTAATTTAACGGCTATTAATAATTTGAAAAGTATTCCAAGTTACTTCGGATGTGGCCTTCAGCAAAAGTTGGACGCAGTGTTTAATAGAAATCCAGATTTAATAACATTGCGGCAATTGTGTATGGGGACAATGCCACAACATCTAATTGCAAAATACGAGGATATCAAATAATATTTCCAGTATGCACCTATAACCAACATCTAAATGCAAAATACGAAGATATAAAAGAATATTTCCAGTATGCACCTATAACCAGTTGCGATGTAGAAAGGACGTTTTCTACTTAGAAGGATGTATGTCATTCAAAGAGAACAAATTTAATGATAAAAACACACACAATGTTGTATTGATTTACACAACAAATTTTACAGAAGAGAACCTTGAGAAAGTATTGCTAGTGACTTTACTCAACTTCAACTACAAAATGAACAAATAAAAATGTATTTCGTATTTTGTAGCCGTATATATACCAGTTTTATTATTATAAGTATAATTATATAAATAAAATTAAAAACTTGAAAAATACAAATGTTCAATAGTACGTTCGTGGGTGGGTGATGAGTCATCAACCTCTCGTGTCCGGTCTCTACTCATAGCTCATGAGTTATTAGGTAATTGTTTATAAATATTTATTACCATTTTTATTGATTTTCATTTGGCTAATGACCCCTTTTTACTCTGTTTTATATTCTCTCTAGAAGTATTCATTAATAAAAAATATCAAATAGAAAATTATATAATAGGTAAATTGGTTAAACTCTTATACTCGCCTTATGCTTGCTGAATAATAACAAAATTTGAATATTACACAATAATTCAATACAGCATTTTATTTTGTTTTAGTTCAACGCTCAAGGAACAACTTAATAAACCTTCTATTTACATATACTGCATTTAAATCAAAACCTATTCAACAAAATGACATTGATTTCTATAATTGCATGGTCGTCGAGCTTCTATTCAATGTTTGTAGGTGATATCATCAATAATGTGCGCGTTAGTTTTTGCAGTGGCGTTAGTGATGCCTTAATAACATAAAAAAATGAAGCCAGAGGCGGTCTTTGATAGTCAGTTATTTCATGAATACGCATACGTTTTTCATGAATCCCATAAGACACTTCCTGATTCATAGAATCTAGATGGCGCCAGCTGTTTCTTGCATATTCAGAGACGAGTTAGTCGGTTATTTCTATGTGTACAGACCGTTGATGTTTATGACATATGGAATGCACTTAAACTGAGGTTATATTGCACAAAAAACAGGACACAAGGTACGTCGAGAGACATGCGCTAGTCATTCGTCAACATGTAAACTTTGATAAATACGTAATGACACTAGTGTTTTCATTATGCTAATATAATCCCGTCGTATTTATCAGATCCCTTATTTTAGATTATATACTTTTATATTTTATTTTTATGTGAGACTGTATCAGAAAAGAAAGTATTGTATTTTTATGAACTCAATTATGTCCGAGAATCAATGAATGTGGCAAAATTTCGCTACGCAAATATATTTTGTTAAATATTATGATATGGTTTATGTCGTTTATTATAATAAAGAATATTTTCGGAAGAAGTCCGTAAAAATTGTTGCATCCTTTGCTTAATGCAGAGGAAGTAACATAGCATACATATGAATCTGAAGTCTTTTTTTCTGAAAATTTTTGTGTATATTTTTTAAATAATAATGCTGATGTCATATTTGCGTTTATTTTATAGGTGTATCTGTATATCAGAAAACAGTGCGTAATTTAATAAAATCATAAAACTACGAATCAGTTTATGTTCAAATTATTGTGGTAAATACTTTTAAGCTACCTAGAACATTTAATGTTTTATAAATGTACTAGCCGCCGATGGAAATGTCTTGGCTTTCTTGGAGGGAGGGTTACCATATAACCACTGTCCACTGTTGAGATTGCCATCGGATTTCATAAACCATAACAAATATTTGCAAATAATCGGTTTGGTTCTTGTTAAACAGCGGGTGATGTTCGCGTTGGTTCAGATTTTATATCATTGCTCACATTTCGCGGAATTTACCTTGCTAACTACTTGGTCATGTTCTATTTTACTCATAAAATGTGATGTATGCTTTCATTATATATGCTCACGAATGGTAACGATTACCGTAACATTTACTTTACTCGCCGCTGGAAACGTCTTGATTTTGTATTGAGGAGATCTACCATAATATGTCCACTGTAGATATTGCAATTTTAATTAAGGAACATAGAACTGAAGCCAGGTTTCATAAATCGCAATAAAGTTTGGCCAGAAATTAGCTTGTTTTTTGTTAAACAGCTTTAAATTTTATCGTTATTTAGGATTCGCGACATTCGCCTTGATTCTTCGAACGTCTGGAGTTGAGCCGGATGAGGGTGTGACTGTAACGTTTAGGTAGCGGTTTGTATGCGTAGGTTTACGATATACTGTACCATATCATTGAATACTTTGTTGTTGAAGGAAATTTAAGATCATAAAGATATTTACTACTTTTGCAGGGTACCAGATATTTCCATAAATATATTTGTTTCAGCAGGATGGATGCTGATAAAGGCAAGTTTTGCAAGCAATAGTAATTTGCGGTATAATTTTTATACACCTAACTTCAAAGCTTTCTATGAAGTTTATTTTCCTTTCCCCTTTTTTGACGTTTAATTCTAAATTTTTGATGTATAGTTCTTAAATAACTTAAAAGACACCATGGTTCCTGCTATTATTTTCTACAATTTGCTTTTTTGTTTTTACAATAATTACTATTACCATAGAATACATGCTATATCAGATGATTTTAAATATATTTTTTTGGTAAAATAACTTACATTATATAGTAATAGTAGTGTTATTGTAAACAAAAAATAGCACTTGAAAACATAGTTAATAGAACTACAAAACCTTGTGTAAAACAACGATTGTCATTTATTGACCAATAACTAAAGCAGAACAAAGCAATTGATCAATGGATTCGCAGTAGCGTGCAGCTTCACCGGGTAGGGCGAAGACATGCGATTATAAACATAGGAAATAATGTATGTAATTAGTTACCATTTTAGGTTGAATATGTTTTTGATGTAGACTGAAGCGAAAATGTAGTATGCTATTGTATTATTAGAAAGTCATTGTTGATTTGGTCTAACTCCTACGACGAATTGAAAATATGTTTGAGTATTTGGAAAATGAGCGTTCTATGTATAATGAATAAATTTTTGCGAATTTAAGTTTTTCACATCACTTTCACAATGTTGGTTTTCACTTAAGCACTCTTCTGTGCGCACTAGAGTTTCAAAATCGGGATTTTTATTTATAACTGCACATAATTTATTGGTTGTAAGTTTTCCTATGTTATCTGTTAGTTTTCCTACCGTGTCTTTAAAGCAACATACTATACCTCGCGCTTCATTAAAGGAAAGCTTGCTGTTTTCTAATTTGGAAATACCTTCTAAAACAATTGAATAATTTTCGGAAATTTGTTCTATTTGTGTATGGATTTCGATATTTGAGCAAGCTGCTGGCTTAATGAAATTACTTGAGATTCTTGTGAATTTAATTTTAAAATGCAAGGTTTAACAATGTGAAAATATTCCTCGTAATATATTACAGGTTGAAGCTACGTTCCCTATCTCGTTACTGCTGGCTGTGGTTGCTGAGAAATGGCCGTACAAGATTGCTTAAATTCAGGAATTTGTTTCGGAGATTTACAAAAAACTTTTTTTGGTAAAAGCTAATCTACTTTTGGATAACTATCTCTAATAAATTATGAAACAAGCAATTGAGGAAGATATTGTTTTAATAACTTGCCAGCTTTAATTATGTTTGAACCGCCATCTGTAACCAACATTATAAATTGGGTTGGCAATTTATTGAACTCCTCAACGGTATTTTTTACACTTAATTTGTAGTATCGATTCCGCGTTTGTCTTCTGTAATATTATGCTGTAAAAAGAGGCAAGCAAGTTTCATCACTTTTTAAGATGCGCATTAACACATTTAAGAAATAATTTTTTTTTTGCATTTGTTGTTTCATCGACCGTCAGCCATATTCTTTAATTTATGAATTCTGTCTTTATTAGATGCATAATCGTATTTTTCACCTGTAAATTATACCGTAATTGTTATTCGTAATTTCCATTCTGGAATATATTTAGTCCAAAACTTTTGAATATCTTAATTTTGTGGAATGTTGCGCACCCGCAGTATTACAATAAAATCGCATACAAATTTCCGATATAGTATTTCGCGTTTCATATTTAACAGGTGGCGTTTGCTATTAGCATATTGTTTACAAGCCAAAATATTGTACGACAATATTTTAATCTTGCAAACAAAATATTTAATAATAGTACCAGTATATTCTAATGTAGGAAATCGGTCAATAAATTTATTCACATTCGTCACACTTAACAAACGTCGTCCAGGTAGCATGTTTACATATAAATGTGTCTCGATGGAAACTAACACGATCGAGTCATTCATACATACCTCGAGTATGTATGTACGCTTTCGAATAAAACGCCCTCACTGCATATCCATTCATTTGTCTAGATTTACCAATAACACTATAGGCCCCAAGTTTTTACCTCGCTTTATAAATTGATTACACAATATGGTGAACGTATATTACGTAGAGAGTTAATGCAGATTACGATGTATGTACTTTTGTATTTGAGACTTAGATATTAATTAAATTTTTTTAATTTAAAATATATAAGGCTAAGCTAACAAATTAAGAGTAAAAATAAAACAGAATTGAAATTTACACAAAATATAGCAGATATAAATATTTGCAACACACTAGGAATGAATACATATAGAACATTCTGAATTGTGCGTTATTAAATTAAAATGGTCACACTGTATCACGATCGTTAATTAAGCCATAATTGAAAGAAGCTGTAAATTAATAACACGGAAACTTCGTACTTAATGAGGTGAGAAATGTATTTTTTGCCGTCTAGAAAGTAATACTGTTTAAAACTATCTTCAATGTATATGCGTAGATACACATTTGCTAAGTTGTGATAATGTTGATGTTTGTAGTGCCGACCTACAGAAATATTAATTTTCCTTTTGTAATTTGTTTCTAAACGTCATCTTAATTAATCTAGACATTTATATATGTATACATCTTCACATGCCTTTGAATCATACAAGGAAAGTATAATTTGTAACTAACATACTCTTTAATATTAATAAAAGTTAAATAAGTATGTGTCGTATTAAATTTTCCCCTTTATGGATAAAAAAAAAACTGTTCTGTTATTTTATGATAAAATAAACTATATTAATTACTGTTGTTTCCCCAACATTAAAGAAGCGAAACCACTTTCAAAGACTATTTAAAAGGGAGAATTGCTAAATAATCTACTATTCAATCTAATTCTGAATAAACTTATACAGTAGATAAAAAGTTTAATTTAGCTATTGTAGCTGGTAAATAGATAATCTGTAGAGAAGCCTTCTTAATTTGGAGAATATGTAAATTATACAATATAAGGATCTCGTGCAAAAGAGAAGAGGAAGTAACAAAATATGAAAATGATATAAGTCCCACAAGGCAGGAAATGAAAGCAAATAACAGGTGAAACAAGACATGACTAGATTGACTAGGTATTGAAATATATTTTAACTTAAGTCAAAAAAATTGTAGAAATTAGAAAAACTAAATAAAAATGGGATTATGGTGTTATACCAAGAGACAGCAAAAGCAAAAAATGCCAGAAAAATAAAATGCCCAGGAGTGAAATAAAGTAGAAAATACAAAAAAAGTATCGTTGTATTGAATAATAGATAATAAGTAAACGAAAGTAAAAAATCGATTAAAGGAATTAATAAAGACATGTATTAGCAGTCATATCCGAGTTAAACTTACGTATTGAGAGAAATAAAATAAAATTTAATGGTATATTAATTAATCAAATATAGCATAAATAGTATAAACAAATACAAATGAAATCAATAGAGGTTGTGTGACCTCGCACCTAGTATATATTATGAAAATTTTACTTTAAGTACGATATGCAGATAGTTTAAAGGTGTTAAGTTCGGCAATAACTAAAATCCAATCAGATATAAAAAGCATGATTTACGTACCAGAACAGTAGAAACAGAATACAAAATAAGCTTTTTTTTTATGTATTAGTCATATTAATAGTAATATTCAGCTCAGATTTGTTGATATTGCATAAAACATGTCCATAGTTATGTAAAAATTTGTAACGTCTAATGCATTTAGAAATAAGAGTAATCCCATAAGAAAATAATCTAACATTAATAACAAAAGCAGCTTAATTTGAAAAACAATAAAATAGCTACAACAAATGCGAATAAAAATTTGTTATATTAAGAATAACAGTTGTAAATACCTACATTTAGAAACGTAAACAAACAAAATATCAAATATGCCTACAACGCTAAATACATACAATTTAAACGATATATGCAGTTAATAAAATTAAAGATGAAAATGTAACAAATACGAAAAGGCCATGGCAATTACAAAGAAAGAAAATTACGAAAGAATAAAAAAAATAAAAATACGAATAATTCTTTCCAAGTTGGAAAATGAAAAATAGATGAAAATAGAAAATTCTCTGAAGTTTAAAAGGAAATAAATTCACTGTCGTAATTAAATATTTAAAACACATAAATTACCACAAATGATTATTTGTGTAAACAAAATAACTTCAGACAATAAAAGAAAAGGAAAATTTTCATATCTTGGGTGGATATATTCAAAGAGTTGAAACGAAAGAAAACACAAATAAAAATAGAATTCAGTATTAAATAAGCGAAGTAGGAGAATGATTTCCGAGGAGAAGAAACAAGGCGACATAAAAGGAGAAACCGCGGCAGAAGAGGTTCATTTTTCGACATTCAAGATTCAGCATTCAATATTTCGACGTTTAATATTCATTGAGATCTTAACGTTTGAATAAACTTCTATTTCTATTAATAAAGTTTATCCATAATTTGTTATATATCTACGTTAATTACTTTATTAAGCAGCTTAATTTATAATTATTAACACCGTATTAAATAATTTCTTGATACAGTTAGTTTAAATTATAATTGTTTTGAAACTCTAGAGGGACTATAATTGAGTAAGTAAAAATAAAACACTATATCATTTGGAGTACTTCAAACAAAATAAATGATTTTAAAACTTAGATGGATTTTTAATTGGAACAAATTAACGATAAATACACTACTGTGAGTGTAATTTATGCCAGATATCTAAGTAAAACAAGTACGTGTAAGTATCCACGAGTGATCTCATGATATCTGTGTAATTGAATTTTGCAATCAAATATTCATTGATAGGCATAGACCTTGAGTACTAACTTAATGTTCGGAAGGAGAATACCCCCTTAGTTAAGTGAAACACTTAGCGTGATTCGTGAGAAATTCTATAGAATCTAAACCTAAGACTTCCAAAATTATATATTCTCGTACATATATACGTTTTTAATAAACGATTTATATAAAACTGTCTGGTAGTAATTAAGTTTTAGTTTAAGAAATGAGATATTTTTAAGTTGCAAATAAATGACTTGTGAAAGTACAAATAAAGAGACAGTAAAAGAATTTTTAATAATTTACATCTTGTTGCATTATTTATTTACGTTTACATTGGACGCTAGGCCTAGTTAAGTAGAACCCAAAAGATATAGCCCTGAGACTTACAAACAATATACAGAGTCTAGAAGAAAGATACGTTTGAGTAACTGCCTAGACACGATAATTTATTTCATTTATATTCAACAAGCAAAACTCACAACAATATTAAGAGAAATTGACTAAACAGAAAATTTTAGCATATTCGAGTCAAATTGACACGTTGAGAAGACTTTTTAACCATGTGTGGAAACTTGTCAATAAATAATGATTTTCGTATTTAACGAACAACAAAAGGATATATGGTTGAAATTTATTTATTGCAGAAAATTTAATTGTGAATGGCTTTATTCAGTTAGAGACACATATAGGCTATTCTAAAAAATGAAACTATCCCATACGATTATTTTAATACATATTGTTCTCTTTTGTGTACTTAGGGAAAGATGAAGCTTTCATTTAAGAAACTTTTGTTTTTTTTTATTTACCAAATTTAGTTTGATTTGATTACTTCTGGAATTCCTGGCTGGAACCGCGTGCCCACTGTTGCAATGGACATCTTCAGGACATCTACTATTGTTGTGGTAGCAGCTTACAAGCTAAATTAATCAGCCCTTACGGAGAGGTATATAACAAAAAGTTAGTGGATTTAAGTTGACTGTCGTCGTCGTGCTGGATTTGGCACTTCTGTGAATCATAGTTTTTAATGCGTGGATGCTAAGTGATCTTCGAATTGTAAGTCCGTAGATACTAAGTTAGGTTTAAGGAACTAAAGCGATCGTTAATTTCCTCGAATCGTAGATTGTCAGTCAGCATAAGCTAGAATGAATATCATTTTGATATTCACTAACACGTTTATTAGGTATATGATACTTTTGCACAGAAGAAGCTTGTTGATGCTAATATTACACTATATGATTTTATGTATTGATTTAACTGAGAATCTTTGCCAAATACTAACTAACCACCCCTTTCCCAACATCACTGGTAAATTGAGGAAGTGCATCGGAAGAGAGGCGGCTAGAAATTACTGCGTGGGTTCAAAATTTCCAAATACCTATGCGTAATAAAAAGGGTCGCAGTAAGCGTATTGAATATGAAATTATAAGTACAGTAATGCCGCCTTGTTGTACGCATAAGGCGAACATGCATTATGAATTATGAGAATTAATATTGAACCAGTACAATTGGAGAGAAAAATCACCACTAAGATTAGACATGAATATATGGACAAAAACAAATGGATGTAATAAAATATCAACGCTAAAATACAATAATTAAATTTAAAAATCTAATCCATGCAATCCATCCAACTTTAAAAAAAACGTTGTAAGTATTCTGATCAAGGAACTTCAAAAGAAAACCGGAGAAAAACTACGATTGAAATTGGTAGGTTTGATTCGATAATTAGCTTTTATGCTTAGATGCCAGGACGTTATTCCCAAATCCCATTATATCAAACATCAGATTACACTCTTTTCCGCCAAATTCATCTACCAACGGGCTAATTTTGCGTGGAATGGATCACGTAAAATAGGCGCGACTTCGATTTCCTTTTTATTAAACGCCTCGGCCTACTATTATAACCGCTCACGGCAAACCAAATGATATATACGAACTTGTAAATATGTGCCTTATTTCCATTTACTTCCAATTCCGCAACAAGTTCTATGAATAAGTGTCGGAAGCTGCTATGGATTCCTCCTTATCCTCGGTTCTCGCTAACATTTTTATGGAAGCGTTAGAACAACAAGTCTTAAGTTCCTTTCACTTAAAACCAAAATGTTGGTTTAGATATGTAGACAAGACGTTCGTCATCTGACCACATGGGCAGTAGTCCTTAGATGAGTTTCTACTTTTCATAAACTTCTAGCACCGTGACATTCGCTTTACCATGGAGGTGCAATCAGACGGAAACTTCCAGTTTTAGATTTCTTAGTGACCTGCAATATCAATGGCAAACTGAGCCACATGGTTTACAGGAAGCCGACTCACACTGACCGTTATCTGAACGCGCTTTCCCATCAGTATCCGGTACACAAATAAGCGGTCATTAATACTTTTCTACGGCCTGCGTTTTCAATCTTAGAGTCTGGGGCACTACCCTTTGAACTTAAACATATTTCTAACACCCTATTCCAGAATAATTATAACGCCCACGAGATACTCTATACTATAGTTAGACATCGTAACCCCAAACCAGTGAGCGAACCCAATCCTAAGATCAGCACCGCTTTCTTATCGTATATACAAGGTTTCACCGATCAGATGGGCAAGGTTCTACATAAAAATAAAATCAGAACCGTCTTCAGACCCCATTGTAAAGTTCCGGACCTATTACCTTCTGTTAAAGACAAAATATCTCCGCTTCGAGCTCGAGTGTATCGCATTCCGTGTTCATGTGGCAGTGTGTACGTTGATGAAACTAAGAGGCCAGTCGGCGTGTGTGTTTCTGAACATGAAAGTTGTACTAGACTGTTAAATATAGCCGGTTCAGGGCTGGCAGAACACAAACTTAACTCCGGTCATCAAATTCTATTCAAGGATGTCAAGCTTTTGTCCCGTGAATCGCATTATTTCCCTAGGAAAAAAATCATTAATTAAAATTCACAAACGTTCCCGCAATCTTAATAGAGGCGATGGCTATACGTTACATCCAACGTTCCAAACTCTATTGAATTCAACTACTATTGGATTATTCTCTCCAGCCAATAGCAGGCCACCGTCTACGTACAGCCCTGAAGATGTTCCTTGTGACAGTGGATGAAACGTTGGCAATTACACCTAACTCAATGCGGTAAATAAAATAAAAATTAAACGAGAAGCTTAATTCTTACGTAATACAATAACCAAAATTAATGTTGGGCTTATTAGCTATTGACGAAGTTGTAGTACTTGTTTAATTAAACGATTTATATCGTTTTGTAACTAATTGAGTTTCAGTTTTTTTAATAGTAATTATTAGTCTTATCCATTTATAGCGACAAAGTTAGAAAAGAAATCTATTCATTGATTGCATTTTGTTTTAGTTAATGTATTGAGGGGTACTATTAATTATTAAACATAATAGCAGTTAATAATAAATTGAAAATAAGCATATTCATAGGAATAATTATTCCTATCGATATGCTTATTTAAAATTTATGTACATAATTAATAATGATACTTTTCTCCTAAATACATTAAATATGAAGGAGACATATGTAATACTATTTAACAAGTTAATATAAATATTTTGGTTTAGTATTACGTAGATATTTCTTTCTTTGACTTAAATTGGGATATAGAGCGAAAATGATAATATTGACATTTGTTTGATTTCGATTATGTTTTCTGGAATTAAAATTTGTGAAAATCATATATTTACTTATTAAATATATTATTGCCTTTATTTGGAATGTAATAATGGAATCATAGTTTTATCTATCTGAATAATGTTGCTTTAATAAATATATGAGAAAAATGCTGCACTTCATTATCGTAATCCAGAGGTTTTTGATAAATTATCATATCTTTTCACTATTTAATTTATTTTGACATATTTATTCAAAAAACTTTTTTGAAAATACATACCTTTCATTTTAATACGTTATATAAAGGTACTGCGAAAAGTTTTGTTTGCTTTTGAATATTAGCATTTTTTAAATGCTATTTATTTATCGTCCTTTTTGTTTCATTAATTGTAGGTATAATATAATGCAATTAATTATCCAAATAAAGTATTATGGAATTTACAGTAACGGTTTGTTGGAAAATTCATTTGGATAACCATTAACCGCCAATTGTTATTTAAAAATTTATTTTATGGTAAAAAAACAGAAAATTAATTTGTAATTAAATTTCCATTTATTTTGCAATTATTCCTTGTGAGTCTCCATTAGTTAACAATACATACGTTATAAAATCCCAATTTAAAATGATCACTAAATGTTCATTAGCAACTTATATTTTGCATATAAATGATTCTCAACTGATGTTTGCTAGCGCCAACGCTTTGAAAATTGACTTCTCTATATTTAGAAAAACGATGACGAATGAAGCTGTGACTTTTAGCGAGCGTACGTTGACTTGGTTGTGGTTCACGATGTTGAACAAATGAATTTCCGATATACTAACCGCACGTTTTACTAATTCAGCTAAACTAATTTAAGTAATAACGCAAATCTAGGAAAGGTTGGAAAAAGCTCGTGGATAAAAGAAAATTAATTACCGCATCTGACCAAGAAAATGTTTCTTAAATGGCAAGCGTCTGTTGCATTTGGGGCGGTGTGTGTTTCCTAACCTAACCAAACAAGTACTTCTTTGAACTTTAGTAGATTAGTTGCTTATGAAATTCAATTAATAAATTAACAGGCAGAAATTAAGCGTCTGTATTATGCAAACTAATTTCTATACGTAATTATATACTTCACAGAAATATACAGAAATAGTAAAAAGGAACAAATATTTCGGCTTCTTATAGGTGCATGTATACGATACTTTCTTACGCTGGAAGAAATAAATATTCTTTCAATTTATAGATTAAGTATTAAACATGATTATAATTTACGAAGAATTAAATTGGTATTAGTAAAGTTTTAATTTTTGATTTTGTGGATTCAACACAAAAATTCGAATTTTAGTTAGGCTAGAGATCACTAGAGATAACTATTCATTGTCGTTTAAATTGTTCATTATCGATTAAAGTATAAAATGGTTCATTCAAAAGTTCTAAAAATGAAAGTAATAATAATGTGGCAAACAACACATGAAACAATTTAACGAATTTTTAAATGTCATCACTTGATTTCTCTGTATAACAATATAGGGACATAAAAAAGGTTTTGTGTACTAGAGTTTAGAAAATGTAATTCTGTATCATATTTTTCGCCAAAGTAATAGAATTGTACCGGGCAGGGTGAGAGGATCTGTCGGTAGTGAATAAATAATTCGAAACACAAGATATTTATACAAAAGTAGTTTAGGATGACCGAATACGTTAATGTGAGTTTTTTAAACTTATTTAATACAATGTACATAGATAACTTTTTGAGTTATTTTAAAATAAATTATAACAGTTTTAATTTCTAAGCACGGAGAAAAAGCGAGCTTTTATTCGAGATTGTAAAGGACGATAGTTTGGCACCAAGTGGAGTATTCAAAAAGAAAGTTGCATGATCTTTAAATGCGCAACATTCATGAAAAGTACACAAAATATTCACATGTAGTAAATAAAAAGGAGTACAAGTGACTTAAGAATGTTTTGTGCAGTTTCTCGAGCAAAGGTAGAAAATCTTTCGATTTCAAGAACAAACAGTACTACTTCCCTATATCGAAACTAACTACTTCCACCACGCAGTTAAATACATATTCACAACTAAATACCTCAAACCGGAGAAAATCCAAATATTTCTAGATCTGCATTTAGTAAATGTTTGATTTATAATGGATGCGGCATTCACTGCGCTCTAATTTTCACAAAAGCCTGGGTACTCCTATGATGTTGATATTCACTGCTGAGTTTATTAGTTATTTGGGAATTTTTCTTTATATTTTAAGTAAATATATATCTTTTTTTTGGTCTGATTTAAAGAATCTTCATTCTGCTTGTTTTTACAAATTTTGTTAAAATATTTGTACGCTCCATCCATTTAAATATTGTTTACGGTTTCATATATATCATCTCTTGTATCGATTCGACCATTAGTTGATGAAAAAACAGTATTAATTATTATAATAACAACTGTTCAGTTTTTCAGTACTTATTATTAAGTATTTTGAGAAATGTTTTGCCCATACAGTGGCTTCTTTAGAAATGAGTAGGTAGATTTACCAATATATATGTACAATAGTTGGAGGGCACAAATTTGGAAAGGAGAGAGATATCTTTTAGAATACTCTCCTTACTCCAACCACCTGTCAGAAGAAAACCATGGTTCTAATTTCAACCTAGACATATTACATAGGTATAGAAAATAAAAAAAAGAAAACTAAATTTATTAGAATCTTAGAATCTAGGTATCTTTTGACCAAAATATAATTTCAGATAACAAATAGATCCCCGTTATTAAATTTATTTGTATAATTTTAATGTTATCTAATTCACTATTATTACCCTTTCTCTCTCCCTTTCTTATTTGTGCCGTCTTCCTTTCGTATATGTATATTGATAATTCTACCTGTAATTGCTGTACTCATTTCGGAAGAAACGACTGTGCAGGTGAAACATTTTTCAAATATATATATATTAACTACTGAAAAATCGAACAGTTGTTACTAAAAGGATTAATAAATTATTTCATTGCTGTATCTTTTCTAGCAGCTTTTATCATTTTGATTTTTTGGTACCATGTTTCATATTATATTATATTAATTGTAATACTCTTGTGAGTTAATTTCTTTGCATTTTAGAAGTGCCTCCTTCTATAAATGTACCATATTTCTTTTTTATTTAAATAATGTGATCGTATGTATTTTATTCATATATGTCTTTTCTTCACTATCGCTACTCAGCAACTAACATTTTTATTCTGTTCAGTAATTATTGCCTCTACTTTTTACCTTACTCTGTTTCTACATGATATTTCTTGAGCTCTGCTGTTGAAAATCTTGTATCTTTTACATATTGCTATGGACCTTGATTTCAAATTTAATTTATTTGAAAGAATGACTTGTATAGGCAGTTACACAAGCATAATTTTGTTGAGACTCTGTATAATCTTAGGGTATCTCAGGCCTATCTTTTTGGTTCGACACAACTAGGCCTAGCGTCCAAAGTAAATGCAAAGAATAGAACAACAAGTAGTAATCGTTTAAAATATTTTATTGCTCGTTTGAATTTTCACATTTTATTTTTTGGTAACTTAAAATATTTTGTTCTTAACCTATATGTTAACCTATCAATGCAACGTTATAATACAAATATTTTTAGTGAGTTATACACGGATAGTATTGAAAATTTAATACAGATTCAAAGTGAATCTCACAAACAAAGACTCTTGAGGATCCCACTCACAAAAGGGAGTGTTTGCCCTCCAAATGCTGCGATTAATACTCAAAGTCTATCTCTGTCCGAAATGTGGATGTCCGGTCTCGACTGTTGATTCTTACAAAGCGAGTGTATTATTCAGCGCCTATTTAAGTGGGAACCGAATCCCTTTAGAAATAGGAGGCTTATCCTCACACGGTATAAGTATTTTCGCGCCTAACGCTGAACGTTTTGAATTTTTAAAATATCAAATATCACAGATATTTCGAGAACATTCAGGGAAACTACTTCCTCTTCATCAAACTCAAATATTTGGCCTTAGATACACTTTAATTGTGTATTTATTACTAATTATTTATTTAAAACAATAATCCAGATGCACCTTTACTACTTTAATTAACTCTATATCCTCCAAATTTTAACGTGTATAATGTTTTACTTACTCGGACCCAATTTCGGCACATAAACTTTCAAATTCCTCCTTGTACATCATTAGTCTAATTTAATAATGACAATAATAATGATAATAGCAAAATAAGAATGATAAAGAAAAATTATAAATTAAACTCCTGTTCGCCCTTACGCAAATATTTCTACCAACAGGCTTAAATGTTTAAATTATATTGTGCTCTAATTTAGCTTTTTAAAATCAGTATCTATCAATACACGTTTAAGTTAAATTTATGAAATCGAAAATATATCAGTGAATGAATGAATCTCTTGGTACTGGTCCTATTTATGCCCTTTGCGATTCTGTTTTCTTGAGCTTCTTACCCACTTTATCTTATTTATTTCTGTTTTATCTAATTTATAAAGTTATTTAATATTTTCATCCCTGTGTATTCTTATGCATCGTAGTTTTAAATTTTCCTTCTCTAGGCGTTGTCTCTTTGTTTATAGTTTTTCTCTTTTTGTTGTAATTTTGATATTTGTAAAATTTAATAGTGGAAAAGTAAGTTTTGTCTGGCCTTCCAAAAATAGCGTTCCATTCGTGTCCAATCTTGTTGGCATTTTTTTTTTAAATCCAAGTTGCGTGGAAACTTCTCTTCTCGTTGTATTTTTTTTTCTCTTACTTCCCTTGCTTGTTTATATGGTAGCGTCCTGTCCTTTGTTTTCATTCGGACGCTTGACAGATATTCACATTGTCATCACTGAGCATGGGTCTCTGATATGGTTTCGTTGTTTGTTTATATCGTAACATTACAGCATTAATTACTTTTATTTACATTTAATGTTGTTTGTTTTATTAACTTACATTCTAAACATTTATTAATCTACTTAACCTAAAATTTATTGATATAACTTTCTTTGTTTACATATAAATGCTTGGAAATATTCGTCTAGAATTTTAATACTACATTAAAATATGATATACAAGGTGCATTTAAAATACACAACCTCGGTTGATTTCTTTTAATTTGTTTTTGTTTATCCAATTATATTTAATTAATTTACACATTATTAATTCTATTTTTAATTTTCTTACCCAAAATTAATTTCATAGTAAAAGCGAAAACTGTTCTCTTTCTGTTGATCTTAGGAATTTTTTGACAATAAAACTCATTTATTTATGGTTTTTCGAAGTATTTCTCTCTACAGTCAAAACACTTTTGAATTCGCGAAACCCAATCTTCAAAACGAGTATAGCTGCTTATTGAATTTTTTAATACGTCATGCTTTTTAGCGTATGTAAAACGTAAAACTCCTAACTTATCCTACACATGTGGATTCCTGTTTGGAATAGACAGTGAATAACCCATTAGTTTAGTATGTTGGGCATTCAAATACTTAATCGTTCAAGCAACAGTATGACTCCCGATCATTGCTCTAGTGCAAGATTCCTTCCTTTGTCGACTTCCGGACACTTTGAAGAACTTAAGTTCTCCGAAGTGTCCTTAAGCAAAACAAACTATGGTGTAAAATTCTCTATTAACAGTACGACATTCCTTCGCTACAGTAGAAATATATCCATTAATATGAAAACATGCGGTCACAAGCTTTTTGTTGTCGGAACCCACTCATTTTCCATATCCAAACAGCCGATTGTTGTTTTCTTTTCGGGATTATACCAATATATCCAAGTTTTATGACTTGTAATGATGTTGTAAGTTATATTAGATGATACAATTCGATCTAGTATAGATTTACACAATTCCACATGGTCTTTTTTTTAAATTGGGGTCGGATTATAAGGAACCAAAGCGAACAAAGTTTACGTGTCTTGAAATGTTTGTGTAAGATGGTGTTGTCTTCACACAAATCTTTAAGGTTGCTTCAATATTCTTTGCAGTAACATGCTTGTCCTTTCCAATCATTTTCCGAACAAGAACTTTTTATCTTCATCAAATTTTTTTAAATTCCAACCTCTATATATTATGTTGCGTCATATCGTAAATTATTACGATAGATAGTTTAAATTAAATCAAATTAGTAATAACGCTTAGGTATTAAATATTGATTAAAAAATTCAAACGCAAAAGATATTGCAAAAAAGTGAATTGGTAAAAGATAATAGTATTGATAGAGGTTTACAAGTGGTTGGAGATATTGAGGTAGACTTGGGTATTAAAGAATTTTTTACTAGAATGTCTGAATTAAATAAATTTGGGGAGCATGTAGATGTAGCTGCAGAGAATTTTGCACGAGAGGCTTCAAATGGTGAAAGATTTGTTGACAAATATGTTAGAGAACCAATTTTGGAGTTACCATTAGTGGGACAAAAATTTTTTCTTTGAATAAAAGTAATTTAAAATGGATATGTATTGGTTTATTACCACATCAAGATTTTGAACCAAGGTTAAAAATTGTTGGTGTAAAAAAAAATATGTATGCTTTAATTCAAAGGAATGGAAGAGAGTAATGGCGGAGACTGCAAAGTTAAGGCATTATTTTGATTACAATAATGGTATATTCCCAAGTTTTAGAGGTATGAATATTCGAATATCACCTGAATCATTTGATGGAGTGAGTAGAATTGTGAAGATAGAAAAAGGTGGCGAGTACGTGTATTTAGCGTTTGAAACATTATCGGAGTTATGGCGGTTGAAGGAAACATTGGATTGTCGATTAGCGGTCTTAGAAGATACGAAATATAACGTATTTTATAATGATATGGTACGATGTGTAGCTGAAAGTGGTGGAGAAGTTGATGTAGAAATCGACCGAATGTATAATGGTGTAATATCTGATTGTGTTTGTATAATGAAGGAGTTAGTTATGTATTGGCCTCAGAAAATAAAAAATGATGTAAATTATTTGAGGAAACATTATATATGATTATGAAATATAATACTAAAATAAATTTAATGTGTTTTATTTTTGAAATTTCTAAGGAATTAATCCTGCAAGCCAAATTTCAAAGATTTTTAGTATTAAGTGAAATACACTAATAAGTATTTGTACATATGATAATTGTAGATGCGGTTTTTGTCATTTAGATTGTTGATGTTGACTGAGATAATTTAATATATAAAATTGTGTTAGCTGCAATTGTGGTTCAGTTGCTATGAAAGCTAGAACAAAATTAGGTATGGGTTGGATTAGACAACGTAAAGAAATGAGTAAAAGTGGACGGAAGGGTAGTAGAAGAAGTTATAGGATGAGAAGGCAGGGGTATCGATTAGGTGGTGCTATTTCATTCTTGCAAGCAATGAAGAAAGCACGGAATGCAACAAGACGGATTGGTAAGAACAAGGGTGTTTTAGAGAATGCTAGAGTTGCATATCAAAGTTTAATAAAATCTGGAAGAAGAATAAAATATCTGCGATCCAGGGTAATTGCAATACCAAAAAAAGGTGGATTTTTACCGTTAATCCCATTATTTGCAGCATTAGGTGCTTTAGGATCATTAGGTGGTGGTGCAGCAGCAATTGCAAAAGCAGTAACTTCTGCAAAAGATGAAAGGGATCAATTAGATGAAGCAAACCGACATAATATTGCTATGGAATCAAAATCTTGGAGTGGTTTATTTGTGAAACCATATAAGTCTGGGTGTGGTATATCTGTTGGAAGTGGATTATATGTAAAACCGTATAAATCTGGCAGTGGTGTTTGTTTACCAGATGGTGCTAGTTCAAAAAACTGATAAGCAGTTTAACTCGAAGACCTTTAACAGAAAAAGATTTGTGGATGTATGTTAAATGATGGAGAATTGGTAAATTTCGGAATATTTTTAGTAAAGATGTATTACCGAGAATTATACGCAAAAGAGAGAATGGAATAGTAAATTTGGATGATGCTGGGGAAGGGACTCATTAATATAAAAAAAATAATGCTGTAATAAAGTATTTTGATAGTTATGGTGATTTAAGACCTTCGATTGAGGTTGAAAAGTATTTATTATCCAATAATGGTGGTGTTATACAGTATAACTATGAATGACATCAAGATAGTAACAGTGAAAATTGTGGGCATTTGTGTTTATTGTTTTTGAAAGGATTTGTTAAATTTGTTAAATAAGAAGGAGTTCGTCGTGGTTGTTTTCTTAAATATTAGTGCAGCGATATTGGAAAGTTCAATTTTAATTAGAAATGGAAGCAGATGGTAATGGAAGTGTGCATAATTTGGCTTTTGTCTTGACACAGAAGGGATCTGAGGTGGGTTGTGTGCTGAATCCACCTATATACTTAAATGGTGAATATGAGATGTGTATATTAAGTTTGCAAACTTAGAATTCTATACTTAATGTTACTAGTAAAAATAATATTTCTAAATGTTCTTTGAAGTCAAAAAGTAAATCAAGTGTGTAGATGGAGATAATTATTCCGGAGGGTGCTTATGATATAATGGATATACAGAAATATATCGATGAGCAGTTACGGCTTGCGGAAGATACAGAACATTTTTCTTATTAACTGGTAATAGTAATACTATGAAAGTGTTTATGAAGGCGTCTGTACATATTGATTTTGGAATGGAAAATTCAATTGGTTCCTTGTTAGGTTTTCATAGAAGTATAAGAGAACGAAATATACCAATTCATAGTGATGAAACAGTTGATATAAATAGAATTAGTGCTATTGATATTATGTGTAATATTGTAAATGGATCATACATTAATGGTGAATTATCACATGTTTTGTATCATTTCTATACAAATATTCCACCAGGTTTTAAAATTATAGAAGTTCCGCAAGAGAAAATTTATATGCCTGTAAATACTAAAGTATTATCTGATATTATTATTCGAGTTGTAGATCAGATAGGTCAACCAATTGATTTAAGAGGTGAAGAGATGACAATATATTTGAGGATTAGGAGACGTTAGGTTTTAAAAAATGAATGCTTTATGTTTTAGGAATAGTAAATGATTTATTGCGGGAAATGATTGTATATATTAGTGAATATTTAAATAATTAATGAATAGTATTAGTACAGTTGTTGATTAAGTAGGGTGTGTAGTAATAGATGTAAAAGGTGAATATTGGATATTTCACTTACGAATTTGTTCAAGGTTGTGAATTATTGATATTATTATAAATTAGAGAATAATGACGAGCAGTAGTGTTAATATAATATGGAGGAGGAATAGAAATTCTCCACGAAAATTAGTGAATAAGTTGTGGAGGATTATTGGTGGGGTGAGGGTACGACATCGTTTAACAAATGGTAATAGGTGGTTTTTGAAAGGCATGGAATATAAAGTTTTGGTGTAGATTTATTTAAGTAAGAGGGAGTTTTGGTATGTTGATTTTGGGATATTAAGAAATAAAGAGAGGACTATGCTTTAGTATAGTATGAGATTTGTCTGGATGAAGTTTCTTGTGAAAGTGTGATAGTAACAATTTTAAAAATGAAAGTTTTAGATGTTTTAAGAAGGGTTCGAATAGATAATTCTATCGTGGAGTTGGAATATCATAATCATGTTCCGCTTCGTTCACTAATATATGAAAATAATGATGGCATTAGAATTGTGGTACCAGAAATAGATAAGTATACTTTACCATCGGAGTCAGAATTATTAATTGAGGGGAAGTTACGACTGTATAGTGATGAAGGTAAGGCTAGTGCTACGGCGTTTTAAATTAATAATGCGGAAACCTTTATGTTCAATAATATCAGATATGTGATTAGTGGAGGTGGATGAAGTAAGGCATGTAGGTATTACATCGACTATGAAAGGATATTTTTCTCATAGTTAAAGTTATATAAATAAATTGGAAAATTGTGGTTGGGAATTTTCTACTGGAAGGGCTCCGGTTTTAGATAATAAAGGTAACTTACATTGAAAATGTTAATGGGTTTCGCTGTCTGTTATTTTAACCCTTAAGCACCCAGTTGCCGTCTGACGGACTACGCGATAAATATATTATGTGATATTTCTGTAATTCGACCGTCCATAAATCGGTACGCTCCATCTAATCATTTCTCTATTGTTGCTCCCACCACTACTCCCTACCCATGATCTATCATTACTCGTAAAGAAGTTATCTAATTTTACGTACAGAATTCAGTTTGTCGCAGTCTGTCAGACGGCACCTGTGTGTTTGTGTACTAAATATTGTGTGACGTGAAATGGCGGGTCCGTCGAAAAGAGTTCGGTTTGGCGATAAATATTTTGACGAAACTGTTTTGAAATGGCTTGAGGAAGTAGACGATGATGCAAGTGACATAGGCAGTGCGTCAGAGAACGAAAATATAGAATAAGAACATGATTCTGCTTCCGAAGTTTCGGAAGAAGACTCGCCTGATTATAGTGATGTTGATGAGAATGTGGTAGAACATGGTGAAAGTTCTACAAGCAAAAATTATTTATATGGAAAAAAACGAGTACAGATGGTGTACTACTGAGGTAGTTCCTTCATCGCGGGTGAGAAAACACAACATTGTATTGAAAGTTCCCGTTCTCAAAGGAAGTGCTCGTGATCTTGGCCAAACTGCAGATCCATTTTCTATATGGAATTTACTTTTTTCGGAGGATATTCTAGTTCAGATAGTTGAGTGGACAAATCATAAACTATTTCAAGTGCGATCAAACTATACACAAAAATATCATGTAAGTGATGTAGACATGATAGAACTGAAGGCCTTTCTAGGACTCTTGATTTATACTTCAATATTCAATTCCAATCATGAAAACATGAATACAATTTTCGCTACTGACGGGACAGGCAGAGATATATTTAGAGCGGTGATGAGCAAAAATCGTTTTTCAGTTCTGCTGTCTGCCCTAAGATTTGATGACCCTAGGACAAGAACCGAGCGTAAAAAAGAAGATCCAACGGCAGCAATTTCTCAAGTTTTTCACGAATTTATTGAAAACTGCCAAAAT
The DNA here is from genome assembly GCA_935421215.2 of Melolontha melolontha. Taxonomy (NCBI): domain Eukaryota; kingdom Metazoa; phylum Arthropoda; class Insecta; order Coleoptera; family Scarabaeidae; genus Melolontha; species Melolontha melolontha. Next base: position 158,583,633 of record OW285236.1, on the reverse strand, counting down.
ATCTATGGAATGGGGGATTCGGTGACAATCGACGAGATGCTTGTAAGTTTTAGAGGGCGAACACACTTCAAGATGTACATGCCAAATAAGCCGTGTAAATACGGCATAAAAATTATGTGTCTAACTGATTCCAGAACAAGCTATTTATACAATGCCTACATTTACAGCGGAAAGGGTTCCGATGGAATTGGACTAAGCGAAGAAGAACATAAATTCTCTTAGCCAACACAGGCAGTAATACGTCTCGCGAAACCTCTCATTGGTAGTAATCGAAATGTTACTGCCGACAATTGGTTTAGTTCTATAGAACGTGTAGATATTTTACTAAGAAACAAACTAACATATGTTGGCACTGTTAAAAAAAACAAGCGAGAAATACCAAGCGAGTCTTTGCCAAACAAGGAAAGAGCGGTAGGATCATCATTTTATGGATTTAGAGATGAGAAAACTATGGTATCTTACGTGGGAAAAAAAGGGAAAGGCTACCATCCTTGTTTCTTCTATGCATAGTGGTGCATCTACCGATCCAGACGCCCAGAAGCCAGACATTATCATGTACTACAACCGTAACAAAGGAGGAGTAGACGCAATTGATGAGATGTGCGCAAAAAGTTCGTCAAGCCGACGCACTTGCAGATGGCCCCTGGCAATATTTTTCAGAATCCTTGACATTTCTATTGTTAATTCTTATATTCTACATCAATGTTACACGAGAAATTCGGTAATTAGGGAAAAGTCGGTATTTGCAAAACAACTAGCGGCCCAATTAGTACGTCAGCACATGGAAAGGCGACTAACAAATCCTCGAGTATCTCGCGAAGTACGTTCCAGCATTAGCAGAATTTTGGGAATTCCAGAAATAATTGCGCCATCAAGTGGTGAAGACCTTTTATTGGAAAAACAAAAAGGATGTTATCTGTGCCCGAGGGCCAAAAACCGAATGACGAAATATCTATGTGTGCAGTGTAGAAAGGCAGTTTGTTTACAATGCTCAAAGCCAATTTGTAATACATGTGTAAACAACCGCGATGTTTAGCTCCTGCCCCAAAGTATTTTTATTAATTTTAGTGTTTTTTTGAGTTTTTCATATACCTAATACAACCTTTTATTAATGAATATGCCTTAAGACATTGACAGGTTTTTATGATTTTTATGTTTATAATGGGAAGGCTTGATTTTATTTTACAAATAGTTCCTTATTTTGTTATTTTTAGTAAAAAAGTTTCCCAATTTTCCTTAGTTTTATGTCTTAGGCTCATTTGTAACTAGTAAATACACAATAAACAATATTTTCAAAAAACGATGATTGTTTTTATGGTCTTTAATTAAGTAGTCTGTCAGACGTCACCTGGGTGCTTGTGTAAAAATATTTCACCTGGGTGGTTAAGGGTTAAGTATGTCTCAGGAGATTGTGTTGAAGAGATGTGCTGATTATAATGATGTAATATATAATTCAAATGCTGCTGTTAATGAGGGTGTTAGGTTAACTATTGATGCTATTATATGGCGGGTACCACATGTTAAAGTTGGTTTAAGTCAGGATTTGGTGTTAACTAAATTAACAACGAAAAATACTATAATAGAAAAGTTTTTTAGAGGATGGGAAATTCATGAAAATCCGGGAATTCCAGAGACAACAAAACATAGTTGGGCTATTAAAACAGCTCCACATTTAGAGACACCTAGATATATTATTTGGGATTTTCAGACTGAGAAGAAAGGGAAAGTGAATTAAAATATGAGTAAATTTGATGCAATTAATTTAACTGATGTGACAGCTTATTTAAATGGTAAAAAATATCCATATGAAAATTTTCGGGTGGATTTTGATGAAATCGTGTAGCTGTTTTATATAATATGTATGCTAGATTTCAACAAGTTTATTAAGGTCATGAATATACTGAGACGATGCTAAAGTTAAGTCAATTTAAATTGTGTCCATTAATTGGTATTGATTGTTCACATCAGGAAGGTGCTATATATAGAAGTGGTATGGAGATTAGAAATGAATTTACAGCGAAAGATAATATACCAAAAGACACGGTTATGTATTGTTTGATATTACATAATAAATTGTATCAGTATTCACCATTTAACAAGGTGGTACAGCGAAAGTATTAATATTTTTTGTTTGTTTGAGGAGTAAGATGGGTGGTGGGAGATATGGTTAATATATTTTATGGAATGTGGTTATGTAGTGTATGGTCACTGATTGGGTGAGAAAGTTGTTTAGATAAAGATGTTGGATTTAAGTGGAAAGAAATATATAACTATACATTTTCAATGGTGTCGATTTAATAATTATAATTTGATGCCTAAGGAGTTGGCTACTTGTGATAGTGAATTTAAGAGGAGTCATTTTATATTTAAACGTGTTTTTAGTTTTGGTGTATTGGCAGAAGAAGATGGGCAAGTTGCAAGATATGCTTTTAGTTGTCATCATGGTTTGAAGTGGGAAGATGGTTATTTAGCTGCAAGTGAGTTTGACGATATAATTAAACTATTGTGAAGAGGTGTTGATTTAGTGTTTGTTAAGGGTAGAGAAAAATTGGATTTTTTGAAAAGTATTATAGATCGACGAATAATAGATTTAGTATATGCGGAAAAAATTAGAAAAGGAGAGCCAAGTTGTAGTTTCCATGCTAGTAATTATATTGTTTATGCTTTGTCTAATGTGGAACGATTGTATAAGTTTCTGGTAGAAATAAAGTTGAAGGATGATAAAGATGGCTATATTTAATTATTGTTGTAATGGGTTATGCGTCGAGTGCTGTGAGGGGTTATGTTATGGAGAAGGTTGGTAATGTGTTGCGACGATTTGAAATTGATGGAAATTTTTCTGGAGTGGATGATGATGATTTATTTTATGTGCCTAAGCCATATTTAATGAGTAGTATAGGATGTTTGAGTGTAGAATTTGTTTGGCGTCGATTACCTAGAAGTTATCAAGAAGATATTGATTTAATTTTATGTAGACCATGTGTAAGTTATTATGTGATTGATGGTGATGTAGTTGATGGACTTGTTAGGAGATGTAATTGTTGCATGTGTAGACAGAATGATTTATAGTTTTTGTATTAATATAGTGTATTAATGCTTGTAATTTATTTATGTATGCAGTTATAAATAAATATTTTAGTTTAAAATGTTCTATTTTTATTAGTACAATGTTAGGTACTGAATATAGACCAGGGGTGTGGTAGTGCTTTTTTAGAAACAAAGGAAGAGGGGGAAAGGAGGAAAAAGGGAAATGAAAAAAAAGAGAAAACAAAGGAAAAAGGAAAAAAAGAAAATAAAGGAAAAAAGAGAGAGCCTGGGAGGTTGGGCGAGCCCCCGAACCAATTCACACCACGCCACGGAAGGCGTTACCACGCGGTGGTGGCGATTTGGCCACCTCCCCCCGGGTAACCTACGTTCGAAAATTTCCCCCTCCACTTTTCGAGGAAGAACTCAAGAATTTCGGAATTTTCCCGATGTTCAAGATCACACCTAATATGTAAAATGTCAACTTGACCTTCATTAACATATGCAAAGTTGTACATATATTATGAAATAAGTCAAGAATGACGCAAATGGAAATCTCTAAAATGTAAATTTTCATAATTAATTGAAACTTGAACTTTTGCAAAAAATGCGACAGAATTTTTGATTAACATATGCAAATTTATAATGCAAATTTATACGTATTATGTAATAGGTCAAAACGGACGTCAATTGAAATTTCTAGAATGTAAATTTACATATTTTATTGACAATATTTTCATATAAATACGAGTTAGTTTTGCTGAGATAGACATAACAAGTTATACAATAGTAAGTAAATATTTATATTATTAATAGTATTACTATATTTATATTTGTTTTTTCTTGTATTTGTTTATTCAATTATTAATAATTCACTGTAATAAAATTTATTCAATTATTTATAAATTCACTCTAATATATTTTTTATATCTGAATAAAATTTGAAATGTAGCACTTTCAAAATTAATGTATTACATTTATAATACATTAATTTTGAAAATGCTTTATTTCTTTTGTGTTCTGAAAGTAGGAAAGAAATTATTTGATGTATCCTGAAAAGTAATTAATGATTTAAATTTTAAAATTATAATTAAATATTTGAAATTGAAAGCAGTATTTAAATAATCTCTTTATTTAGACTGTTTATTTATAATTCACTGTAATATATTTCGTTCTTATAATTCACTGTAAATTCTATCTTCCAAATTTCATTAATGTATTTGAAATAATTACTTTTCAAATTGGATCAATTATTTCGAAGGTAATTTTAAATTTTAGAATTATAATTAGAATTATAATTCATTATAATGAATTAATTCAGTATTCGAACAGTATTCGAAATTTTGGAATTATAATTCATTATTCGAAATTTTAAAATTATAATTCAGTATTCGAAATTTAGAAATTTATTTTCCTTCTGTCAGTTTCCATTTAATTCGAATTAATTTGATTCGTTTCCTCATTTTGATTATTCTTTAGGAAACACTAAATTTCATGCATTCACCTACTTCACAGCAACCTCAGTAACCCAGTAAACCTCATAAATATTTCCAATTCAGATTCTTTTATGCAACAGTCAGAACAACTGGAATTTGAAAAAATAGATGATGAAATACGGTCAACCGCGGTAGATAGAATTGAAAAATATTGGAGGAGCTTCAACATCAATTGCAATACCTCCACCACCTCCCCCACCATCGATGATACCTCTACCATCGATGAAACCTTTTCCACCATCGACTGCACCATCTACCATTGCCCCTGCTGATGTAGTCGGAACAATTACGAGGGCAGCTGTAATGAGAACTGCTAGCGTATTTGTTGCTACTATGACAGAGACAGAATTTCCGACGGTGTTGTCTCAAGTTGCTCTGAGTACTGCTGAAATGAGTAGAGCAACTGCGGAAATGAGTAGTGCAAGACAATTCCAACACGAACGGTACTCAAAACAATTCGAACAAGATCAGTACGAATAATACCAATAACAACGACGACGAGAACAACAACGACGGCGAGAGCAACGAAAACGAGAAAAACAACGAAAGCGAGAACAACAGCGAGAACAAAAACAACGACGAGAACAACAACCGAGGAGAAAAACGACGACAAGAACCTCAACTGACAAACACACGGACGCAAGCAGTTGCTTGGACGCATGCAATTGCTTCTACACCCATCATCAGTGCAAGAATCGGAGAGAGTAGTAGTACTCTCAAGAGACTACTTCTGGGTAGGCAGGTACACTCTGCTAGTGTAATGGTGTCAACTGCAGTACCACCACCGATGATATTACAGTTAACACCACCGGTGGACCTATCACCTATAGAAACACCAGTAATGGCGCATGAGTCATCATCGGTAATATTTCTATCTGCTCATTCATTATATGGAATAATTAATTATATGATGAAAGTTAAATTAATTACATGCTTTTAAACTTTGCACCGCAGATTGATTTATTGGTATTTTAAATTAATTTGCACGGCAGACTTTAATTTATTGATATGTTCAATAACGAAGTTAGACCCTTGGACGTAGACAGGCCATAATAGAATGATTTGGGAATAATTATTTGGAAATATTTACAGTAATATTTGTAGTAATACATAATTACAGTAAATATAACTGTCCATCCTTCCAGTCATCCTTACAGTAGTTATATTTACAGTAAATATAACTGTCAACATCCTTACAGTCATCCTTACAGTAATATATTTCTGTAAGGATAACTGTCTAACTATCAACATCCTGGGGTGACATCTGGTAAGAAGTATGGATATGGGAATATTTACATTATCTTCTCCATGGGGTGATATTCGTCAGAAGAAATAATGTTATCAGATTGATTATCGTTTGTGTGTTTATGCTTTTTCATGGAGCTCAATATAAAGATATTATTTTTACAGGAATTCAAACTCGGATAATTCTAATTGGGAATGGCACCACAGAGGGTTATCAAAGAACTATTGAAAACATATGAAAATAATAAACAAAATTAATCGATTGTTTATTATTTTCAATTGTTTTCAATAATTTCCTCTTTCAACGCTTCGTTTGTCTATTATTTTCATATCTTTTCATTAATTTCAAACTTTTGTCCTCCGCCATTTCCAACGTTTGTGCTTCACCATTTCCAACGTTTGTACTTCACAATTTTCAGCACCTCCACCGACACCTTCACCATTTCCATCAGGATATGACACACCATTTCCATCAGGAATATAACCGACGCCAAAGCTTGTGTACAGCTTGTACCTCCGAAAATAATACACAAATTTTAAATAAAATAATGAAATTTAATGTCTTTTAATATGTGAAAATATAATGAAATGTAAAAATATAGTGAAATTTAAAGTCATTTAAAATGTAGAAATTTATATATGTCATTTAATACAAAATAATACAAATCTGTATAAAAACAAATTTGTATCTGTATATGCATGGACACACAAAATTTGTTTTTATACAGATTTGCATTATTTTGTATCAAAGCTTGATGTGAATTTGAAATAAAATAATGAAATTTAATGTCTTTTAATATGTGAAAATATAATGAAATGTAAAAATACATATAGCGAAATTTAATGTCATTTAAAATGTAGAAATTTATATATTTCATTTAATACAAAATAATACAAATCTGTATAAAAACAAATTTGTATCTGTATATGCATGGACACACAAAATTTGTTTTTATACAGATTTGTATTATTTTGTATCACAGCTTGATGTGAATTGTCACATCGACATGCAATTTGTTTTTACTATACTACGCCACCTGGCGACGAGTTAATGGACTCACAGTAATATGCGTATTTTTTCTTTTTTCCAGTAAAATAGCTTAGCTATTCGAGAAGAAACACTTTGCACCGGCGTGGTCGGTTTTGTCCGTCAGATGGCATGAGGTTATCTGATGTCTTCGGATAGGACAAAACTTGCTACATGACCGCAAGTGTACCTACAGTCTTTTGTCTTCGTAAACCTATCATTGACAAAGTGGTTACACAGAAACGCATGCGTCTGGTAGTTGAAGCAAAAGCTGGTAAATACGTACTGTGTGTTCATGCATATACAGATACAAATTTGTTTTTATACAGATTTGTATTATTTTGTATCAAAGCTTGATGTGAATTGTCGCATCGACATGCAATTTGTTTTTGCTCTATGTCATTTAATGTAAAATTTATATTTAATAAATTAGGAAAGATCTGCATTTGTTTTTCAATTAATAGAAAGCGTACGAAACTAATATGTTTGAGTATACATCGTGAATTCATGAAGTGCAATATGCAGTTAGAAGTACAACCATTATCGTTACCATTATATAACTACGATTCTGTTTTTAATGAGAAAAATTTTAACCAACACAGCAATCTACTCGGTGGTACTTGTAAGAGAGCACTAATAGTGGGTCCTTCAGGATGTGGTAAAACGAATGCCCTCCTTACTTTATTATTACACCCTAATGAGTTGCGCTTCACAAATATTTACATCTGCTGTGGATCTCTTCATCAACAGAAATATGAATATCTTAAACATGTAATGGAAACTAATCCAGAGATAGGTTACTTTGAATATACGGATCCGATTGATATGGTAACATCAGATCAAGTTGCCGACTATTCAGTCGTTATATTTGGCGACATACCCACTATTAATTTGAATATTGTAAAGCAGTTCTTCTCTTTCGGTAGGCATCGGAATTTAGATTGTTTTTATTTAATTCAAACATATAGTGCTGTTCCTAAACAATTGTTGAGCGATAATACAAATCTCTTAATTTTATTTCAACAAGATGGTACTAATTTGAAGCAAATATTTAACAATCAAATTCATGACTTAAATTTTAAACAGTTTTTAAAAGTATAATGAAGGAAGATTTGATGAAGGTTTTGATACTTACATACATTTACAATAAGTTTCTCTAGAAATACCATTAAAAGGATCCTACATTAGTAAATCTACATCAGTATGTAAGTATTCGTTAAATAGTAAAGAGACATGGCAGATAAATTAATAAATAATTTAGTAAAAGCTCGCACAGTTTTAAAAAAAAAATTGAGAACACTAAGGGCTGATATCGCGAAGTCTCAAAGAGATGTTGATATACAGTATGCACCTTTGCAAGAAATTGCCATGAAATTAGGTAGTACCATTCCGAAGCAAAGTAGAACCCACTCGAAGGACGCTATGGAGGATACACCAGACAGATGGTCTGAAATTTTTCCAGAAAAATCCTATGCAGCAGTACAATGAACGTCTATTAAACGACAAGGGACACCTTCACGAAAATATGTGCCTGGTTTAGCCCATACACTCATTTTTCCCCGACCAAGTGCAAATTGAAAGGAGTTGGTACTACACCTAAAACATCTAAAGTTTTTGCAACATCGGAGTTTGAACCAGATGCCCCAAAACCTAAGATGTCACCGGTTTTCACGCAACCTACATTCTTAGAAGATGAATACGTAGGTCACCTGTTGCCAGAAACGCCAGAAGGAAGAGGCGGAGATGAAAGTAAAGAAGACGAGACAGATACAAGTGGAAGTATGGATTTAGACAAATCAATGGCGCATGCCGTATCACTATTGAGTACGCGTCCAAATAAGTCGATAGTTGCTAACAAATCGTTGAATAAGACCCTTCTAGAAACGGTTGAAGTTAAAGAATCATTGAGAGATTGTGATTGTACTATACGGCCATATCTTATCCGTTTAATGACCGATGAAGACGATGAATTTGATGAAAAATATGGTGTTCACGAAGTCGGTGGAGATTTAAATTGGAAACGCCGATGTTAGATTTGATGGACTCAACATTATCATCGGTCAATTCACTTATAAAGCAACAAAAGCTTTACTAGAATTGCTTTTCAAGAAGAAACCAGGGAAATTTTTATATGCTGATGCAAAGAATTATAAATTCATTCTGTGATACAAACTCTCATTGAGTTGATTACGCCTTTGACAAGAAGTTTGCAGCCAGTAAATATTTTAAATACAAATCAATTATAAAACCTATTATACAAGGGAGGAAACCAGAAGTTTGGTGGAGTCGAACTTGAAAGACTGGCTTAGGTTTGTCAAATAAGGTATCCAAGCAAAAGATGGTTGTACCTAAAAGTAAAATCGAATATAAGTACTGGGACGATGAGAATGAACTGTGTGATAGATTGAAGCTACTAGTAGCATCGAAGGATGCCGGTCACTCAGTGCACCAGAACGAGATATTGTCAATAATAGAGGAGTTGAAAGAGTCAAAAATTATAAAATGGCCTCTCTATATACTCTGTAAAGTCCTGGAGGTATGACAGTTTATATTTCGACACCAATGATAGGTAACGATGACGATAGATAAATTTGGAAGACAAATACACAAGCATGTTCTTAAGAGACATTTAATGGATATCGACGTAGTCTTAGACTTTCACAAACATCCTAGATTTCAAGAAGTATTAGAAATGCATAGAAAAAATATTCCTCCTCCGAGTGCAACAGCAACTTCGAAGTATATTATTCAAATATATAGTGACGGTTACATTGAGCTCATAGGTTATTATGTAAGTACGTCATTGGCGAAACATACTTATTTATATAAGAATAAATTATATCGTTGGAAGGTTATAAATGTCCACTATTCCAACGAGAAATTAACAACATTGTGAATTAATAAGGAAATATTTAATCCCAATATATCGATAGAATTGACAGAAGGAACAACGTGTACGTTGATATACTTTGGTGCCACAACTACATCGTTAAAAACAGAAGCAGTATTTGCGGAAATAATCATCGAAGGAAATGTCGTCAATTACGAGGGATGTTGTAATTGAAATACATAGACTAGCTCGGGGTAGGTTTACTCGACGTCTACATAAATGGATTGCGGTACTTATTTCAAATCGATCTGGTTGAAATGATACCGAATGCAGAAGAAAACGAGAATTACAAATACATTTTCGTATGTATAAATACATTTTCGAAATTTGCCTAGGCAATTCCAATTAAAAAAAAAGACAGCGATAAATACTCTCAACTTGGAAAAAAATATTCCGAAGAATGGTCAAAGCGACCTAGGAAAGGAATTTTTCAACTCTCATTTCAGGAAGCTTATGGATCAGTATTATATTAATAACAACACTACCTATTCCAATCTAAAAAGTTCCATTGTGGAACGTTTTAATGGAACCCTAAAATATAAGATGTGGAAGGAATTCAGCTTCAATGGCAATTAATGTTGGACAGATATGTTACAAGGATTTGTTAACGATTATAATAGCACCACACATCGAACAACAAGGCACAAACCTGTAGCAGTTAATCAAAGTAATATTAGAAGTATTTTGAATTCAGTTTATAGTAATATTAAAGTAGGTGATCCAAGAATTTCCAATTTTAAGGTGAGAGACTGTTCGCATCAGTAAATATAGGCACGTGTTTTCAAAAATGTATACGCCAAATTGGTCGAATGAGATATTCACAGTAAGAAGTTTAAAACATCTTCCCCAGTCCCTATCTACTACAAGATTCGCAAAAACAGAAAAATTATTAGATATCTATGTCAGAGCATTTAGTTCTAAAAGTATATTTTGTAAGTTTTCTTCAAGTGTAATACCTTCGATTTTATAATAACCCCACGCCAAAGTATTGCTTTTATCAGGGAGAAAATATCTTTTATCATCTTTAGATGAGAGAGCAACTTTATTCCTCAATTCCGTATATATTGTCTATAATTCAGAACGAAATATGTACATTATCCTCATTATATAACCATCATCGTCCACCACATCTTTATAATCAGTTGCCGATAAATTTTTATCAACAACGTATTTCTTTACAGTTTTTATAGTTTTATCAAGTAATTTTAGAGAATAAGCTTTAGCACCTGTTCCATAAAAACACTCAATAATTTTGCCAGCGTATTCGTCCTATATTTTTCCCAACCTGAGTGAAGTGGGAGGTATTCCATAAATATTATCGACAATAAAATTCGATGATCAAACATATGTAAAAGTGCTTTTATATCATTATATACATTATAATTTTGCACACTTATAATCAATGAATCTGTATCTGTATACAATAACAAAACGTCTGTATCAAACAAAAACTTTAACAAACCATAGAAAAAACTATACATTACCCCCTTAGCTAGTTCCAAAATTGTGAATCCCACATATATAGGTTTTAAGTAATCTGCACGTACCATTGTTAATTCGATGGCTGTAAGAGTCACAAAAGATTTTGCAATATTTAAAATTTGGTTTTGCTATGTACGCCTCAGCGCCAAGCCTATTATGAATAGTTTCACAATGTGAAACCAATTTTATATTTACTCGATTTTCTACATTTTCCATTGTCTTTCCAAATATACTATTTACTATTAATTTATAAAACTGTTTAAAAAACTCGTTGGTGGATTCATTTCGTTTTTTTGTATTAAAATCAATATATTTTTTTAACCAATTATTTTGTTTAAATCTAATTCCTCGACGCATTCCTCGTAATATCAAACCATTATTAAGGCATTATATATATATATATATATATATATATATATATATATATTGTGATGAGGCTAACCATGTATATGAGGGGCCTAGAGCAAAAATACAGCATAAATATTTAAAATTGTTAATCTAGTATAAGTTTTGTTTAGATATAATAAAACACAGTTGTATAGTTTCAAAATAATATATATGCACTACATATGTTTCACCACACTGTGGCTTCATCAGGTGGATGAATATACTAAGTCAGAAGCACTGATTAATAATAATTTAAGAACAAAATTAACTATTATGAACCCACAACCACCTAAATTATACGGTCTAATTAAATTACATAAAGACAATTTACCGATACGACCAGTAGTATCTTATGTAAAAGCCCCATGTAGAAATTTGTCAAAATATTTAATAAACCTTATCCTTGAACATACTAAATTCAAATCCAACTTTTCAATTAAGAATTCTCAGGATTTAATAAATAAAATCTCAAATATAGATTTACCTAACAATTGTAAATTGTTATCTTTCGACGTCACTAATCTATTTACAAGTATTCCACCCCAGGACGTAATAAACATAATCTCCTTAAATTTGAACAAAAAGAAGACCAATCCCACTGTTACAATAGAACTTTTAAATTTACTAGAAATGTGTTTAAACCAAAACTATTGTCAATTTCAACATGAATTTTATAAACAAACAGAGGGACTAGCTATGGGAAATCCCCTAAGTTCGTTACTCTCTGACATATTCTTAAATCATTTAGAAAACATAATAAGCCAACACCCGTTGTTCAAACATTGTATTTACTGGATAAGATATGTGGATGACATATTAGTTTCTTTTAACGGTACAGACAGACAATTAAAATCTTTACATAATTACATTAACACTATTCACCCAAACATCAAATTTACCATTGAAATAGAAGAAAATAAATCCATAAACTTTCTAGACCTCACTATAACACACACAACTAAAAAACATGAATTTTCTATCTACCACAAGCCTACACATACAGACACAACTATATACGCAAATTCGTTTCACCCCATTACACACAAATTATCTGCTTATCAATCAATGCTTCACAGACTAATTAACGTCCCGTTGAGTAAAGAAAACTTCGATATAGAATTAAATAGAATACACGTTATAGCGCTAAATAACGGTTTCACCATAAATTTAATTAATAATATTCTAAAAAAACTACAGAAATCTAAAACGATATCTTCAATTTACCCCACAGTAAAAAACAATAAAACATTTAGTTATAATTCTATAACATACATCGGTACAATTTCAAACAAAGTAGGAAACTTAATAAAAACAAGTAAAGAAGAGACCATTTCATTCAAAACCAACAATTCCTTACAAAACGCTATAAAAAACAACAAAGATAAAACGGACAATAGATTAAACTCAGGGGTTTACAAGTTGACATGCGAAGATTGTAAAAAAGTGTATGTCGGACAAACAGGACGGACATTTGATATTAGAATGAAGGAACATGAAAGAAGCCACAGAGACAAGAAGACAGACTCAACTTTTGCCAATCATTGCCTAGAACATAATCACAAATTCAACACTAATTTTAAAACTTTGCATGTCCTAGATAAAAGTAAAAAACTTAATATGTTAGAAAGTTTAGAAATTAACAAATATAATAAATTAGGTATAATTTTAAATGACCAACTAGACATAAATAACTCCCCCCTACTAAACTTAAAACTCATACATGTCCACCCCCTCTTAGAATAAGATTAGTTCTGTACTTTGTATTGATATATATAAGATCTAATTGATATTTTGAATTAGTATATTCATCCACCTGATGAAGCCACAGTGTGGTGAAACATATGTAGTGCATATATATTATTTTGAAACTATACAACTGTGTTTTATTATATCTATATAATGAAGTTTCAACAAGTATCTCCTTCGTCGATTATTAATAAGTTTTGTTTGTTAGAACTGCATTTTTCACATGCCATATCAATAAAGTTAATACCGCGTTTTTAATTTATCAATTTTGTATCACATAATTATTGTATTTCTTGTAACTATTCAAGTTAGTCATTTTCATTTACATTTTAATTTTTCCGAAGATATTTAACACGTTCAGTGCGCATGACTCCGTTCGGAGTCGGCGCGTTCTATGTAGTGGTGCGCTCGACTCCGATCGGAGCCATCGTCCCTAACAAGTTTAAACAGCCAGTAGTGATTCAGCAGTGATGAGAATCGGATGTGGATGCGTGAGCGTATTTGTTACAAATCAAAAATTGTAAAATATTTTGCCGTTCGTAAATATTGACATTCTTGCCGTAAAAATGGCGGATAGTCCGCCAGTACCGTTAAAGAGAGCTAAATATAGTTTTAAAAATCCGAAGAAACTCACAGATGAAGAACTGTTAGCAATAGCAATGGCTTCGAGTGATGAAGACGATTTGTGAGGTGTTACGGATGAAGTGGATATTGCACTTGAGCAAGTTGATTCTGAATCCGAAGAAGAAGATTCGGACGATGATGAAACACGTAATAAGTTCAATATTTTTAGAATTATATGTTACTTAGTAGATAATTTTGTTAGATGTGTTAGATGAATTACATCCAGGACCGGAAGTTGCACAAACAAGTTCTGATACAGTCCCAAACTTGACTCTCTCAGACTCTCATGGCAAAGGTATTATTTTTGATTTTGGTTATTGTTATAAATAGGTAATATTTTTTTACCTGATATAAGGTTCGGTTGATAACACGCCGCTCCCACGTCAGCCTGTGCCCCCAATTACCGCCGACAACATTCCAGACTGGAGGGATGAACCCACAGGCACAAACATTTTTCCTTTTTTGAAAAGAAATGAACTGTTAGTGCCAATTGCTGACAATATGGAACCAATTAATTACTTTCGCATGATATTTGATGATGTGATACTTAACATGTTAGTCAATGAAACTAATCAATATGCTCAAGAGGTATTTTGTGGACCGGGAATATCAGAGAAATCGAGAATAACGAGATGGAAACCAGTTACATGTGAGGAGATGCTAACATTTATAGCTTTAGTACTTCATACAGGCACAATAAAATTAAATCGTCTACAAGACTATTGGAAAAAGCACTCGTTATTCAATTTGACATGTTTTTCTAGGCACATGAGCCGAGACCGGTTCTTGGTAATTATGCGATGTTTGCATTTTGCAAAGAATCCAGAGTCTGAAGAAGATGTAAATGATCGCTTATACAAAGTACGACCTCTTATAGATTTTGTCAATGAAAAAATGGCATCTATTTATTGTCCCGATAAAGAGTTGTCACTTGACGAATCCATGGTATTGTGGCGTGGGCGATTAGTTTTCCGCCAGTACATAAAAAACAAGCGCCACAAATACGGTGTGAAATTATATATGCTTACCGAACCTAGTGGTATTATACTGAAGTCGCTGGTATACACCGGATGACTCTGGGGGAAAAGGTCACACCACAAAAGTAGTGTTAAAATTATTAGAAGGTCGTTTAGATTTAGGCCATTCCATTTACATGGATAATTATTATAATTCCTTTGAATTGGCAAAACAGCTTAGTAATCGAAGTACTTATTGCACTGGTACTATCAACGTCAAGAGAAAACACAATCCTAAAGACGTTCTAACAAAGAAACTACAAAAGGGAGAAACGATAGCCAGATATGCAGACAATATAATGGTTACAAAATGGAGAGACAAACGAGATGTTCTCTACATTTCTAATGAATTTGATAATGAAATGATAGAGTATACCGATAAACGACATCGCACTAGAACAAAACCTACAGGGATTTTGCACTACAATCAGCACATGGGGGGTGTTGATCGACAAGATCAGCTGAATTCCTACTATCCTTGCGAGAGAAAAACGTTGCGATGGAATAAAAAAATTGGTCTACATTTTATTCAGTTGATGTTGCTGAACTCCTACTTTTTATACACAAAATATTCAGCACAAAATATATCCTTGTACGATTTTAGAATGTCGCTTTTGAGTAGTATGTTACACATAGATGAAACTCCGGTGCCTAAAACGACTACAACAAAGACAAAGCATACCTTGACAAAAATTACGTCAAAAGCTAAAGATGGTCGCATAAACCGTAAGAGATGTAACGTGTGCTCCACAAATAACGTGAGGAAGCAGGTAACTTACCATTGCGAACAATGCCCAGGACAACCTGGATTTTGCGTTGGTGCATGTTTTGCAAATGTTCATCCCTAGAATGTACGTTGGTTTGAAAATTTTAGTTTCTATTTTTTTTTTAAGTTTCAATGTTTATAATTATAAACTTTAACAAACTTGGCTTAATTTATTTTGGTCCCTCATCTTGTGTTTTCAATATTATGGCATATTTTGTTCGGCTCCGATAGGCGCCGGTCAGCACTGCGGATGAAATATTTAGGTAGGTGCGCGTGACTCCCATCGGAGTCACGGACCAAAAGGACGTAAACAGTCTGTATATGCACTTTTGTAATTTTTTTTTATAAACAATATGCCATATTAACACTAGATGCATTGATAGTTTAAAAAAAAAAATTCAGCTCCCGGGATATTCTAGCCTTTAAAAGTCGCAGCGAATGTGTTAACTTAATTGATTGGAATTATATGTCACATATTATGATCATACCTGTACCTATTTTAAATTCAAATAAGGCGGGAATTATCCCAAAATGAAAATAGGTAATTAGCGGAAATTGAACATCTAAAATAAACTTTTATCCATTGTAAAATTAGTACAATAATTTTAATGAAATGTCAAAACGATTGATTCTAGTAATATATTTTATTTTGAGTAATTTATTGTCGAGATTAAATAAGTATAAACAACATTGAGAATAAGATGCCTGGAAGAATTAACAAAAACAATAGAGAGTTCGCTTGGGTAATAAAAATTGGTACAACGCGTCTAACGTTTTAAAAAGGGTATAAAGGAATTAAGTGATATAAAACCTAAAATAAATTAACGAAGCCTTACCAAAAAGATATCCTATAAGTTCCCGATTCACTAGCATCGTTTTTACGGAAGGTTACCTGCACCTGAACCCGCTGAGCACCGATAACCAAAACTCAAATTTCCAAAGGACGCCAACCCGAATTTAGAACCAAAACCAGTTCTTTCCTGCACCTGAACCCGTTTTTCCTGTGTACCAAGACTCGAACATCCAACAGACATACAGATAAACCACGAGCATCAAGATTGAGTATTTATTTAATAATCTCCTAAAATATAAAATTTTATTTGTTACATTGCGAAAAAGATCGTTTATATTTCATTTAAATTCATTAAATATTAGCATTTGATCACTATACAGTTAATACAGAAAAATACAGTTCTTTTTACTTTGAATTTGTGTTATATAATTTAAATATTTGAGTTAAAAAATTTAATAACTACATTTAACCTTACTTTTCTATTATTTCGAATCACGTGACTTTTAATGCAAATGTAATACTAAATGGTATTTTAACTTACCTGTTATGCTTTGAGAATCTAATTAAACTAGTGATATTTACTATTTATCCTTTTGTTTTATTCTTTTAACAACTTTGGAAAATCATTCACTTAGCATACCTTAGTTTAAACAAATAACTGTTTTCTATCAATACACCGAACCGACTTCAACGTTAATCTTGTTCACCATAATCTGAGCTAGCCATATTGTGATTAAGATACCCATAAAATACTCAGTAATAACTTTAGCACGTAAAGGAGGCTGAAAAGAAGTTAAGTATACATTGTTTTATTATTGTATTCAAGTTCATATAAGTTACCTATATGACAACTGTAAAAATATAACTTTAACGCCATCTATATAACCCTTCTATAACTCCGTACGTGAATATTCATACATATTTTATTTTTGGGCAAATTTAATTATCATTATAACTTTAATTATATGCACAATTATAAGGCCCAATAGCTTTTTAACAATATATATATATATATATATATATATATATATATATATATATATCAATTGATAAATTATTGGAGTTTTTCGGCTTTTATGTGAAATATTTACAAATATCAAATTAGAATGTATGTAATTGCAGAGTAATTGGGGATGCAAACATTGATGTCTACAAATTACAAAGCAAATCATACGAAATTTTTTATTTGAAAAATATGGTCTACGTTGGGACTCGAACCCAAGTCTACAGCTTGCCGGGCTGTCGTTTAGCTGTAGACTTGGGTTCGAGTCCCAACGTAGACCATATTTTTCAAATAAAAAATTTCGTATGATTTGCTTTGTAATTTGTAGATAGCAATGTTTGCATCCCCACTTACTCTGCAATTACATACATTCTAATTTGATATTTGTAAATATTTCACATAAAAGCCGAAAAACTCCAATAATTTATCAATTGTTATATTTAATAAACGGCTAAGAAATTATCTAAACACTTATATATATATATATATATATATATATATATATATCTATATATATATATATATATATATATATATATATATATATATATATAATAATAACTTCGTGACCTTGGTATGATATGGTAAACCTAATCAGTAGGCGATTAAAGGTCTGTATATTACTTCAAAATATATGTATTTAAAAAACTCTACGTGTTTCGGCTGTGTACGCCTTTATCGGCGTACACAGCCGAAACATGTAGAGTTTTTAAATACATATATTTTGAAGTAATATACAGACCTTTAATCGCCTACTGATTAGGTTTACTATATATATATATACGTGTTTAGATAATTTCTTAGCCGTTTATTAAATATAACAATTGATAAATTATTGTAGTTTTTCGGCTTTTATATGAAATATTTCCAAATATCAAATTAGAATGTATGTAATTGCAGAGTAAGTGGGGATGTAAACATTGCTGTCTACAAATTACAAAGCAAATCATAGGAAATTTATAATTGAAAAATATTGTCTATGTCTACATCCTCCTTTTCCAGTGCCAGCACTTTTACAAACAAATGTGTATCATGATTTCATTTCTGCCTCTTTACTTAAATAATTTCTATATAAAAAAGGAATATCAGTTTCTAGCTATCTAATAAAACATGTGGCTGCATATGGTTCATGTTCGAAACATTTCACAGTAAATTGTTTGGAAGGATCCGGTTCTGACGTATCAATAGGTTTTAATATAGCTTCAAAATCAGCATAAACCACAAAACGAACTCTTAATTGTTTTTCAAATTTATCAAATTTCAATACATATTCTGGTAGTTCCTCTCCGTACTTATTTATTTTTAATTCTGTGCCGGGACACACTGCCTTCACCTGCTTACAATCTTTATTTTCATGTCTTCGAAATTTATCTTTGCTTCTAAAGAAAATTAAACACCCTTCACATATGTATCTTTGATGTCCTGATAAAGATTTCTGTGACGAAACTAGTCGCGACAAATTCTTTATCCAACAGTAATCTGAATTTTTATTTTCTAAGGTAATAAGTAATACATTAATATGATAAATTCTTCTCTGTTTTGTAAAATATAATAGACCCACTACTTCTTGAGCTCTCACATTATTCTGAAAACATTCTTCTATACCATATACATTAATGGATATATTATTCTGCTCTTCAAACTTATGGATATATTTTAAATTTACAGGGAAATGTATATCAGTAAAATCTGCAACTGTATCATAATGTGGATACGGTGAAACGCTCTGCGGGAGTCTTACTGGTTCCTTTAAAGCAGAAGTAACGACCCAAGCGAAATATTTGTTGTCAGAAATTTGAACATTTATTCTAGCTTTCTTTTTCTTTATTGATGGTGGTAAGTCTATATAAGTGGAACCTCTCAATGGACTAAACTTATTCATATTTATTTCCAAATATAAAACGTGGATCAATGTCCACCCTGAAATATAATAAAATAGTAATTTATAACACTGTGAGGAATTAACAATAATTTAATTTTACCTAGAAGTCTTTGATTATGTATGTATGTATTAATTTTACCTAAATCGCGCTACTGAAATTCACTCATTTTATTCTTAATCTCATCAATAGAATCTGCGTATAGCTCATATAAATTACTTCCATGGGTTATGACTTTATTTCGACTATTAAACGATTTTATTTCTTCATTCTCCTTGGTCAATAAATAATATAAACCATACAATTCCAAATTCACTTTCATAGAAGTATGTATACTTAGAATACTATCCATAAGTGTTATACTTTCTCCCTAATATTATTTGCAAATTTTTCCGCATCAACGTATATGCGAGACGAATCACATACTTGATGACTTACTATTCTTCTATTCTTTACACCGTTATCGATTATTACGAACGCTTTAGTTAGGTGTAAAGTACTGCAGATATGTGCATTATTACAATTTGTTTCTACATATACATCACAGATTTCACATTTGATTAATTCTACTTCGTTATCGCTAAATTTCATTCTCTTCCCTTTACAGGAACTTATTATTTTCAAATATGCACTGAATAAAAATAACACCTCCACTGTACCGGCTCAACTGTTGCTGGAATGGAACGACTATCACCATATATACACCCCATCGAAGGTCATGCTTAATATTATACTATTTTATGTTTGACATTTAAATGACCTTGACCACTCAGCCGATTCTAACACCTCCTCATTGACCTTGATCGCCAATATATATGCGATCAAGGTTAATGAGGAGGTGTTAGAATCGGCTGAGATACTCTACTCCTGTTTACATTGAATGTTGAATACAAAAACTGCCATGTAACACAGATGCATTTTTAAACACACTCTGTTTGTCTACATCTGATGCCTAATACAATAGTATAAGAAGAACATTAGCGTAAGAACATTAAATTTGTTCTATTGATAGATGTCATACAGGGTATGCATTTAAAATACGGCCCGTTTCAAATATGTTTCATTTCTGTTTTGCTCTCTTACCATTGCTTAATTTACCTTGTTTTGGAAAGATACATAGCAATATGTTATTAGATGATGGAAAGACACATAGCAATATGTCTGTTCAGTCATTTTGACGTTTACTTGTATTTATCTAAACCCTTCTGAACTTATTTACATTCCTTATACCTACTGTACATTATTACTGTCAATCTCCTATTTTATCAAACTTTTGGATTCGCGGATTGTCTTTTGTAAATTCGTTTTTCTTATTAATTCATTAATTATTTTTATAGCAAAGCCATTATACCTCGCGATGTTTTTCATAAAATCTAGTTTTATTTCGTATCTCTCTTTCGTTAACGGAAATTTTAGTAACCGATTGACTAAGCAATTAAAAGAAGCGCGAATTCACCGCGGATTCAAATCATAGTTTTCAACATAAGACAGCAAGTTTTGATATATCAACGTAACTAGGAGTAAAAGTACATGTGTTTACCATACCACCCAATAACGAAAAATATTAACAGAATTGTTAGAGAACAAGGTCTCCAAGTTGCGTTTGGGTCCGTAAACACAATCAAAAGCCTCCCAAGTAATACCAAAGAGAAAGTTAATTTGAATTCGAAATCAGGTATTTACGAAATTAATTGCGACGATTGTAATTTGAAATATAAAAGTCAAACGAAACGCTCAATAATAACCCTTTTAAAGAACACATATCACATATTAAATTTAATAGACTGGAAAAATGGACTGTCGCAAACGATGCACTGGCCGCGGATCACAACGTATCGGTAAAAAGTTAAACCTTGTAGAAAACATCAACAACTCAAGAGATTTCGACGCATACGAAAACATCCATATCGTTAAAAACAAATTTAATGCGTTTAACGACCGTATTTACCATGCCAAAATTAACAGCTAGTTAACTAAAAGTCCTATAAGCTTAGCCGCACTGTTAAAGTTAGCTGAAATTCACCAACGTAAAATAACTGCTGGTTTATTAACTGATTGTTTAGACTAATTCCTAGCAACATCGGCGCATTTCCCCCAATATTTATGGTTGTAAACTATCTTCATATATATTAATGTCTCGTGTCATAACATGTGTTACATGATCAAAAACAAATAGAAAGTATTCAAGTATACTGCTGTTCTGCCGCCTATTACATATACAGGGTTTTTCACATAACCCGTTCGTTAGAGGTTTTATATGTTAACGTCTTAGTATACTTTTGAAAATTTGTTGCACGTAATCTGGATACTTGATGTATTAAAATAAAATATTTACAATCATGAACCACTTTCGACTATACCGGAAGTCATAGCCAACGTTGATATTTTAAATGGAATCTTATACTTTTTATTGCTTTTTTAGATTCCTTGTAAAGTACTATAACACTTTATATATTCCAAAGCGCATTTTAAATAAAGTTGTTAAGTCTACTATTCGTAGATCCTATTTATGTCTGGAAAATGATGGTCAACTGTTTGAACATTTTTTATAATTTGTTATTTTTAAATAATATCTAAGTATTTTTTGAGCTGCCTATGTTTTTAATTTAATAAATAATTGTTGAAAAATAAAGTTTTCTTCCTTTCCTTGTTTGCAAAACCTTCTATTGTCAAATGCCACAACTAGAGCGGTCTAATGTAACAATATGTTTTTTTTCTAATTTTTGAAATTAGTTTTGGTATAACAAACTATACATTTTTGTAAAGGGAAAGAAAAATTGTTTTCGATGATGTCATAGCCAACTATGACGCGCATACGAAAAATAAAACTTGGCCATTGTAGCTCAACTACTATGGCAGTATTCAAAAATCTAAATACACCACCAGATTCCTATTAAAAAAGTGCCTTAAGGAAGTGCAAACTAAATTTGTCTTACTTTAATAATAAATGAGTTATTAAAGGAAATAGAAAAAACAAAAATTCACTTTTTTGCAATAGCGCCCGAAGCACGTTAAATATTCAAAGCTAGTGCATAGAGTTTGGTACAAATTTACCTCTGAAGTATTTGCTCCCATTTAACCAAATCTCTATCTCAGAATAAGCGAGATCTCCACACACTGTATAGATTCATCAAACTTCTTGCGAAATGGTTAGAAAAGAAAAGAAATTTCAAAACTGAGAAAATGTTTTATATCATATGAGATAACAAAAGCAACCACAGATTAACGAACAAAAATGTGAATAAAATCAATATATTAAAGACACATAATTCGTGAATAATGATATTCGCAAATGTTCAAAATGACCTGCGATCTAAACAAAACATGACTCTTCTTAAGTCTGTTGGAGTTGCTTTTCTTGCCAGTTAAGCGTTCAAGTTTCTAAAACCGTCTCTTACTCTAGTTATAGGCTATTCTCTATTTTGAACGGAAGACGCATAAACCTCAGAACCAGAACCAAGGTCCATTGCGACCAATCCACTTATCCTCAAAGATATTGGTTAATTTCCGATATACCTCATGTGAAGAGTGAGCGGGTGCTCGATCCATTTGAAACCAACATAGGTTATTTAAAAATGGCAGTACTACTTTCCTCAACAATTGTAGGTACCTGACGCATGTTAAATTCTCGTTACAAATTCAATTTTCAATGAGTATAAGTATAATTATTGCAGAAATATTAGAGCTAAAAATATCTTGAAAATTTGCTTCTCTAATTGCATGTGGATTTTGTTGTGCCCAATGATTACAACTTCTTCTATTAAAAATCCTTAAAACTTAGCTAAAAAATTGGAGTCTTTTTGTGTTTTAATTAAAATAAACTCGCAAAATTGAATTCTTCTATATTGATCTCCTGGACAAGAAGCCTAAACTGACTGAAAAGAATAAGAATTTTTCTTTAAAATCCTTTGATGTAGATGAAATTCCTACATCTGCAGACGCCGCCGGTAAAGAACTGGTTGGATGCACATGAAAATATTCCAAAACAACGATTTCATTACCTTCGTCGTCCATAATCGGCTTGAAACTGTCTTCTTGGCTTGAGTGCCAAAGCGAATGGAATTTGACCCTACTCGCTTGAATTTAGTTTTATTCTTTGCTGGTAAATGTGGTTGTCTTTCATTAAAAATTCGACATGTTCTTTCAATAATTTGAAGAGATTCACCATTAATGTAGAATAAATTCAATTAATAAATATTTATTCTTCTTGCATATTTGTGAACAACATAAAACCACAAAATATACTTTGTGACAATTTCGACAGATCAGATTTATTTTTCAAGGCTTACTACAACGATTTTTCTTGATAATGCTCAATTTAGAAAATAATCATTAAGAACTCTAAAACTAAAAAACTAAAACTAAAACATGTTCAACACTTGGATTACAACTTAGTTGTCGAAATACGTATTTAGGATACGATTATTAATTGTGGTAAGGGGTTTTTAAATCTTTTTTGAGTTTTTACTTAACCACAGACTCCAAAGAATGAATTAGCATCGTTCACATTAATTTTTCATTATTTTCATTTGTCTTGAACGTCCATTAGTTTCGTTGCATTTAGCAATTAATTTAATGTATGTACTTAATAATTGTTATGATGCAATTTAGATTAACCCTAGGACTACCAGGAAAACGGTACCGCGCGGGTCCATTGGACCCGTATTACTATATGCTGGGTTTGAGCTAATCGGCGATTATTTTGAATTCAATATAGCGTAAGGATTATTATATTTGACTTTTATTTTATTCAACATAAGAAAATCATTAGAATAAACCGGAGCAGTAATAACAATAAGATATAAATATAGTAAAATAAAATATATAAATGACTTACATAAAAGTAAAAGTGGGTTAAACACATTTCTTACATATAACTACTGAGTGTTCACCGCATACATTGGTTTTACAACGTGCACAATTTGTTCTTGTTTCTCTGTCTTTTGGATATGGACAAACATCACATCTATTCTTCTTTCTTGAAATCTCAAAACTGGTAGATGCTTCAGTTTCTTCTTCTGCTTCTGCTTTTTCGTGGTTCTTGTATTCTGCTAACTCCTTTCCTAGATCAATTAGATAGTTTCTTCTCTTTTTCAAATCATAAGCTGAATTAGGTTTCCAGAGCTTCCATAGTATGTATGCGTTCATGGCGCTGATGTCTATCATATTATAAAAAACTGCAAGAGGCCATCTCTTCGTCATCCTTTTCACGGTGTATGACCGTGACCTTTTGTCTATCTTGTTTACCCCACCTTTTGTTTTATTGTAGTCCAGGATTACCTGAGATTCCTTTTTTTGGCCATTATCAATATATTTCTCACTGTGCAGAGTACTCAGCAACGTTATAAGCTTGCGTTTTTTTGGGTAATACGAAATAATCATCGCATCGTCTGTAAAAGCAAACTGTGTAGAAAACACTTGACGATTTTATGGATCAACAAATGAAGATGGCAATTCAGGCTTATTTTTGCGGATCGTACCAACTAATGTTAGGTCTTTTGATAACAAATACTTAGCAAGATTGTAAGCAGTAAAGAAATTGTGGCAGGTGACATTCCTTCCAGAGTTTTCAATTTCTTCTACTAAATGTTTTACAACCTTCTCGCCTTGATTCTTGTCTCTTTCCTCTCCCTGATTTCCAGAATAAATTTCCAGTTTCAATGCATAGGATATTCCACTATCACAAATGGCCAAAAATTTTATTCCATATCGTCCAGGTTTTGATAGAATATATTGTCTAAAGGTAATCTGCCTCTGAAAGTTACAAGCTGTTCATCAACCATCATACATCAATTTGGTACATACGCATCTCGCAAATAAGTATTCCATAACTCAAAGCATTCCCGTATTGGTGCTATTTTGTCGCCACTCCTTTTTCTTCGTCTTTCCGCTGCATCGTCGAATCTAAGTACACGACGTATATTTTGAAATCTATTTCGAGCGATAATAGTACCAAAGGTTTTTCGACCATTGTTTTTGCATCAAAGTTGTGTTACGTCCTCGTTATAAGATTTGTATACACCTATTAGTATAAAACTCAAATAAATTTCTTCAATTATTGGACCATTTTTATCGAAAACAGTCCCCTCCTTCTTCATTCGTCCACTTTAGGATAATTTCAAGAAGAGGTTTACGAAAATAAATCAAAAATGAAAAAGCAGGTGTATCGATCTCGCGATTTCTAAAACGTGTGCTGTATGGGCCTGAACGTTCTCGTAAAATATTGTGTCGTGAATTATGTCACACTCTGTATAAGGAATGTTTATGTACAAACCAACGTCCGTCAAGTGGGCCACCCGACCGCAGAAACAACAAACACAAGCGATTTATTATCGACAGTAGTTTACTTTATACAAACACTTTAAAATCATAGTAGTTGTACTCACATACTGAAACGAATAAGGTAATTGAAAATTATAATTATTGTACCAAATAATAAAATTGTTATAATTTTAAATAAATAAAATTAAAAAAAAAAGTTTCTTCGATTATTCTAGAACAAATTTGGCGCAGTCAGATTGGATTGTCAAAATTAAATTGTATCGAATAATTAATTTTCGTTTCAACGATTAATTGGCAATACGAACTTGTGAAAAAAGTCTCCAAAGTATTTTATGTGAGTAACCCTACACACATCGAGGATTGCAGACACTCAGAATATCGACGAGAGCAGCTCACGGAAAGAGGAACTACATTGTCCTATTTCGCAAGAGGCCGTTTTTGGAAGAGAAAAGAAATCGCCGAACCAAACACCGCATCTTATAGTATAAGCAGGGAAAAACAAAAGCATACTTTTAATGTGAGTACAATTCATGTCTTTATCATTAGAAAATTTGTTTACGGAATTTGACAAACTGAGTATAAGCACAGAAAACGAAACAAATAATTCAAATATTAATTCAATTAATTCAGATAGGAATCTAAATAAAATGGCACAATTCAGACCCGAATATCTAAGTTGTGTTCCACAATTCGATGGAAGTCCAAATGATTTAAGTAGATCTTTATCTAGCTGTGAGAGTTTAATAAACGAATTTTATAAACACAATGAACTTGACAATTTTATAAATAAATATTTGTTACAGTCTTTATTAGGTAAGCTAACTGGCAATGCTAAAATTATTGCAAATATTCAAAATATTCAAACTTGGCAAGAATTAAAAGAAACAATACATAGAAATTTTTCCGACCAACGTGATGAAGCTTGTTTAAATAGAGATTTAGTTTTACTTAAACAAAGCGCAAACAAAAACGCTCATCAATTTTACGACAAATGCTTACAACTATTAAATTTATTATGTTCATATATCGACATAAATGAAGACGATGACGATGCTAAACAGTTAAAACGCGAATTATATAGTAAATTAACATTAAAATCATTTTTAGCAAGTCTAAGAGAACCTTTAGGCACTACGATACGTTGTTGCATCCTAAAACTTTAAAAGAAGCGTTACAATGTATTATAGAAGAAGAAAATATGCATTACTATCAAAGATTTACGAACAAAGTACAAACTAATACTCCTACAAAAAATAATACACAACAACAAAATTATTATAGAAACACACCAAATTTTCAATTTCCACAATCTGTTAATACATTTCAGTCACGATTTAATCCACCACAATGTAATAATCAATTTCAGCACACACAAAATAGGTTCCCTTCACAACCGATAAATATTCGCCCTAGACCGAATAACTCATCTCCGAGATATTTTAGTAACTCCCAAGTTTTTAAAACACCATCTCAAAATCAAAATGTATTTCGACCAAATCGAACTAAACAATTTCCAAAGCCAGCTCCTATGAGTGTAACTACTAGATTAACTTCTAAACCCGGTCCTAGTCAACCTAATTTTAATCAACCCTCTTACTACCAACAAACACCACAGAGACAAATAAATTCCGAAGAATTATTTAATGTCGAAACAAACGAATTAGAACACGAGCCTGAATACGAAGAAACATCTTCATGTTCTACCTTTACCTCAGAGAATCATCAAAATAATTATCAACCTGAAATCGATAATTATGAAAACTACGAATCTTATGACAATATAACCGAAGATTCAAATGTAAATTTTCCTATAGACTCGTACACAAAGCCCCAAACATGGAACCACCTATTATAGTTATTAATACTAACGAGTCAAATGAACTACTGTACATTATATTTCCCGAACACAAATTAAAATTCTTAATAGATACAAGTGCGACAAAATCATTCATAGACCCAACTATTGCTGAAAATTTTTATTCACGTTCAATAAAAAACGATCCATTTATAGTTTCCACTGTTTTCCAAAAATCAGCGCATAGATTTAGTACATCTATACCTACACCAAAAATATTTAAATTACAGAACCCCTTGAATTTAAAGTTCTATTTGTTTAAATTTCACGACGTTTTCCATGGTTTAATAGGATTAGATAATATAAAATTACTTCAAGCAAACCTTGATTTCGATAAAGTATTGTTAGTAACACTACAAGCAATAATGAAATTACGTTATCACAGCGTAAAGAAACTACTTAATTAATTACTATCGAACAAAGAGTAGAAAAAGTAATCAAACTAAGAACCTCGACACAAAACGGTGAAATAATAATTCCACATCACAAAATTCATAATTGTGAAATCCCGGAGTCACTCACTATTGCAAAAAATAGTGAAGCCCTGACAACATTACTAAATAATACGACAGAATCAATTACAAAAGTATTTTTAATAATATAAAAAATATTATTAAAAATGGGGTGTGAAGGATCAATTACATTAGACTTCTCTGAACCAATACTAGTAGAAAAATTACATAATATTTCATTACAAGAAATTAATTTAAATAATTTAGACGATTCTCACAATCAACATTTTGATGATAACCTTCTTTTCACACCACGGTATACCAAAACAAATGATAGTCGATAATGGAACTGAATTTAAAACTCCGTAGTTAAAGAACTATTGGAATTACATTAAATCAAAATTCACTTTTGTTCACCAAATCACCCCCACTCAAATGCACCCGTAGAAAGTTTACATTCAACGTTAATTGAACACGTTCGACTTCTTAATACACAATGTTTGAAAACACCAATTTCAATCCAAATGCCTTACGCTATATTATCTTATAATCACTCAATCCATTCCGTCATGAAATTAAAACCTATAGATATCGTTAACGGACAAATTAATAGCGATAATCCTTTTAATATAGAAATTGACAAAATTCTCACAAACGATTACATCAATGATCACAAAGAGAGAACGAAAATACTATACTCAAAAATTAACGAAAAACTTTTAGACAGTAAAGAAAATGTAATCCACAAATTAAATAAAAATCGCGACGATCCCGAAATATTCGTACCCGAACAAAAGGTATTCAAAAAGAAATATATTAGACAAAAGAACGCAAATAAGTTTAATAAATCCACTGAGATAAAAGAGGTAAATTACGAAAGAAAAACTGTTAGCACAGAATATGCTGAAAAAATACATATGGATAATTTAAAACGTCCATTAAAGCATCCTTATAGTTTTTAGTAATATTAGTATATTAATTTCACCTTATTCATTTTTAGGATCTAAATTTAATTAAAATTCAATTATTGAGTACAATCAATATTTATTACAATTATTCTATTGAAACTTCTAGTATTATAATACAAAAATTTATTTCAGCGAGGATAATTAACAAATTTGAGAAGACTGTCAAACAAATATCACATACTCTCAAAATTGATACTAATCACCGATACTCTAAATCAGTTGATAAATATTTACGAAATCATTAACTCAATTATACAAGACGTTGAGAATTCCATTACATTTTCGAAATTTCAAATAATGCATCCAAGCATAACGAAATCGACAAGCTTATACAATGAACTACAAAAGTTGCAAGAAATTAAATCAAATCAATTACTAATTGAATCACTTCTAAAAAATTGAATATATTTTAAACAATAAAATTACTTATTTGGAAAAAAATTTTGCGATAGTGTATTCCGATCATTTTTAATTACTATCACTATTCAATTCCTATCTACAATGCAACTCAGTTTCAAGTTATAATTCCTAATAACAGATATCTGGTAAAGAATGAATTTTACTTTTCATTTAAAAGTGACACTTGCAAACATACACTTCCTCGAATCTATATTTGCGAAAAAAAAAAATTTTAAACTACAAGAAGTTCAACTTCCTCGCCTTACTGCATAAGTTGAATCTTGGTGGGGAGGAATTATGTCACACTCTGTATAAGGAATGGTGATGTACAAACCAACGTCCGTCAAGTGGGCCACCCGACCGCAGAAACAACAAACACAAGCGATTTATTATCGACAATAGTTTACTTTATACAAACACTTTAAAATCATAGTAGTTGTACTCACATACTGAAACGAATAAGATCATTGAAAATTATAATTATTGTACCAAATAATAAAATTGATATAATTTTAAATAAATAAAATTTTTAAAAAAATTTTCTATTTCTTCTATTATTCAAGAACAAATTTCGTGCTTGTCTTCCGTGATGAGGTCAAATAGGATCTTGGTACCAAACAACTTCGTTCTTTGATATAAAAGAATTACTTCCAGCCAGATATCTGTTGTGGTCATCATCGCTGCTCTCAGCAGATTCTTCGGTATCTGATTCTTCTGCTGTGCTTGTATTACCTCCATCGATGAGGCCTTCGACTGCATCTACCTCTCCATCGTCGTCTAAAGCTTCATATCCGCTATTGTATTCAACGTCACTCATTTCGACTACTATCGCTTCTAGCTGCTGTTTTGTAAGGTATTCCTTGTTTCTACGATCCATTTTCCGCAAAACGCAAAGTAGAAAATAGCCACAATAAAAGATTCAGAAATAACTACCTGACAATTGATAAAAAATGATGCTAAAATATCAAATCGCACATCACAACTGAACAAAATATAAATTTTGTCTTATTTACAGTAACATTTTTCACAATGTGCGGCTATAAATATGCTGAAACACGTAAAGTCCCCAAAATCCGCATGATAAAGGGATTTCCCCTTTCTGTATACATCGGGGAATGCCAAGAAAGGTTTATCAGCAGCTGGGAAGTCCGGAATTTATAAGCGAACCACTATCATTGTAAATCACACTAGCTTTACCTACATTAATACAATGAACGACATATGGGTCCAACGGACCCGGTTGGTAAATCTCGAAAGTATTTTTATGCTGCCAAAACTATTCTTTCTAAAATATTTTTTTTGTCAAAATTTTAAAGCTATAACTTCTACTTAAAAAGTCTATTAATACCAGTAAATTAGCCCAACCATAAGTACGATCAAACAATGGTTAGAAATCGTTTCGGGTCCATTGGACACACTCGGTAGTCCTAGGGTTAAACATAAATTGGTTGCTTCAAGTTATTTAATGATGTCATGCATAAAAATGCAATTTATTTGTTTCATATTTTATTTTAATAACGCCATACAATACGTAGCTCTAAGATTACGTACATAAGATTTAAATTCGCTTGTTAACAAGTACTCAAGGCCTTGCGTATACATATGACATTTGCTTGTATTTTTTCCTTACAATTTTTTTGTGCTCTAAAATATACAGACTGGCGAATATACAATATCGTACGAGAGTTTTGACTCTTAATTTTGTATTTTGAATTTATAGTTAAATTATGTTGATTAACAATTATATATTTATTTAAATTATTATATATCTTAATTTAATTATATACAGGGCTTCACTCTTTCAGTTTTTGTGGAAACATACTACGATATTCTGTACTCTTTCTTTAATCTTGTAAATTTTATTATCGACGAAGACGTTTATAACAAACTTGATTCTCCGTCTTTAATGTGGAACGTTTTCTTTTACTTTTTATTACCTCATGTTTTATGTAATTACGCTAGTCTATCCGTTGTGGGATCGTTAGCTCAAGTACGATTTTCGCGTGACGTATAATCATTACTACAAGCAACTCATAAAATCGCGGTGGTGCCCTTTTTAATTTTTTATCAGTTTACCAATGTTTCGACAACAATTCCACTACCATCTTCACTGAGATTTACGCCGCTGGCACTGGCTGGCTGCTTTGTCAATTTAAGATCATCCCACCCACGCAAGGTAAGTCCGAGGAGGGTTGTTGCACGTTGCATGTAGCATGGTGAAACGAATGTATGAACGAAATTTAAGTTTCCGCAATAAGAATTAATTATGGGTAGCAATTGAGAATGTTTGAGAGGAATTCCGAGGAATTCATATTCTGTCAATGCCAACAAGACTTGGACAGGTTTTAGAAGCTAATGGTGCGATGATTCTCTCTGACTCTTATAATTAGATACCTACTTCTATTTTCGTTTGTTTGTCCTTATCATTAACAATATATGATACTAACCAAATTTTGTATTTTATTTTATACTAAATACCGTACCGTCAAACGGACTGCATATTTTCATGATCACATTACATTTGCATCATATTTTATATATCAAATCCGTCAAATCTAAAGTCAGCTTACATTAATAAGTAATCTTAAAAATTTTCGAACTTGACATTAAAGTGTACGGCATTTTATTGCAAGCCGTATCATTATTATATTTTTTATTTATTACTAACTGTGGGTATTGAATCTTCTTTCTTAATTTTTGCTCCACTACTGATATTATTGTTTTATATACATTTTATATACTATCTTCCGTTGATGTCCAAATTTTCATATTACTGCTCTGCATATGTTCAATATATTTTACTTACAAAATTTAAATCTTAAATTATGTATTCTATTATTATCGGTAATTCAACTTTTACATTTACGTGATTTTTTATATTTTTACTTATTATATATTTGTTAACTAACCAGATTACATATAATAATTAGATAGAAGACAGGTAGGTATATATAATCTATTTATTTAATAAATCTAGTTGACACAATTTTATTAGTTATCAACAAATTTAAATAATTTTTTTTTGCTCAATCTTACGTATTTAAAATAATTGCAGTAATTACTTGCAATTAATTACTCCAGATGCGACGTATTAATTCATCAGTGGGCAAGCTCTTATTGTTGCGTCTCTCATTGAAAGTATAGATAGCTCTCAATTGAAGAATGCGGAAACCTGGCGAAGTGTTAGAATATACATTAAATTTAAACGATTATTAATCGCGCCATTGAAATAAATTATTGTACAAGATTAGTCTATGTGACGTGTTTCGAAGGAGTAGCTTATGTTAATTCTTTAAAACGAATTTGCCATTGTCATTGGTTAACTATCGAACCGATATCAAAAATTTACATTGTTTTTGACATGTATGCATATTTTCATACGAATAATACAGTAACAAATTATAACGGAAGTACTTCGTAATAGATGCAATCTGATTTATAACAATTACATACGTGTGCCAATTGAGAAATTATAAACAAAAACTGTAAGAGGCTGATGGAAGCGTTTTATTTAAACTATTTTCATATCTCAATTATCTAGAAAGACTAATGCTATATTTTTACTGCCACGTTGTTTTGAAAATACTTCAATTATATTGATAATTCAGTACATAGTTATTATACTAATTTATAAAAGTTTTGACAAATACTTGAAGATACGGAATTAATATAATCATATAAGTAAAAAACATCTGAGAAAATGGGTAATGTATACTGCAAGTTGCTATAATAGATGTTAATATATTGTACATTATGTTTGAATTTCAAAATTCTATTAAAATAAATTTCATGAAATTAAATATTTCGTTCGTAGCACCTTCATGATAGTAGGGAGCTTCAAAATTTCCCGAAAATTTATTTTTATTAATAAACAGAAAAATTTCATATTAATAATGATATCAGTTTCCTAAAGTCTTTTTAACAGTAGCAAAATACACTTGGACCTATATAATATAGTTCCGGAAGTATATCAAACTCTCTGTAATAAGCATCTTCGATGTATTCTGATATTTAAGTAATTATGGGATACATAAGAACCTAAAAATATAATTTATGAACAGCGTCATCCAGATTTTATAAAAAAAAAGACATGGAGAAAGGCTTCTGCAGAGAACGGAGTCCTTTAAACTTGTGCAGAGTGCACAATGTTAGTGATAAAAGAGAAGTCAATGCTTGTACTACTGTAGAAGAGTTTATCTTAAGTTGATCCAAGAGATGGTAAGGGGTGACTTTTAGGTTAAAACATATTTACTATTTTAGGAATATAAACAAGTCATCTGTTAGTCTTTAACTATATCATTAACTATTAAAAAAACACACTGTGAGTGGATTACTTGGCTGGCGTTACGGACTAATTATTCGTTCCAATATATTTAACCTTTTTAGACCAATTCTGAAGATTTTTTAAACAGGATTACTACAGGTTATTAAACTTATAATTGTCAGTTTGATCTCAAGAATAAACAGAAATTTAAACCAAGGTTATCAAAAAGTTAAAACTCTCCTATAAGGGCTTAATCTGGTAACTATGAAGGGAATGTCATTGATGGAACATCGTTGATTCTCTTAAAAGCAGGGAAACAATATCAATAATAAATTATTATGAACAAACATGCTGAGCAAAATCAGTAGTTTGCACAGCATCTAAGCGACTTGCATTCGGTTTCCTAACTTGCAGAAAAATTAGTATTATTAATCATGTTGTTTCCAAATAGGAACTTTACCTGACAAGAAACAGTTTCTCTAACACACTGATCAATCTCGGCTATGTAATCATTTATGAGTAAGCTACGTTGGGGCAGGTGTGCATAAACACAAGTAATTAATATAAAGGGAATTTTAAATTATAACATGAGGGCACCATCACAGCGCAGGTACGCACACAGCTTTGTAATTTCAAATTTATTTGTAGCAATAGAAATATGACTGTTATATAATGGGAGTGCTCTATTCTAGCCAAATCATCACCATTTGAGAAAGGAACATTATCCAAAACATGTAACGGTAAACAAATAAAATTATTGTCATGTAATTACTGGTTTTTATCTGACCTAAAAAACGCCAAAAACTTTACAAATAATCTATAAAGTATAAGGTCACAAAGAATACATTATATACATTCAGCATATGGCGATAAGTGCTCACTAGATGGAAACATTCAAACGAATATTACAACAACACATCGATGGAGAAGAGGACAAGAAGAGGATATTTCAACTGCTCTCAACAAAGAAAAATCTAGCTAATCAAATAAACAGAAGGAACTTTTTGGTGAGATGTCGATCATTACGATTATACAAAAATTCATAAACATAAGTAAGTTGCAAAAATATACATTCACAAATTATAAACTACGAACTATATTCAAAAGAATTATCGATTCATGCTATGCTAGTATCTTAAATATTACCATGTCACAAACCTTTTGCAACATCAATAAACTCTCTAAAACAATTGGTCGCATGCAAAAAGACATATCTCAAATCCATTCCCACCGCATACCAAAAAGAAATTGAAAATGCTCAACAGACAAGATACTACACCCATTTCAATAAAACCAAATATAAATTACAAAATAAAGTTGAACAATTAATAAATAAACAACACCCTAATCTCAAATACAAAATAAATGATAACTAGATTAGAAATTTAGCAGGAATCAACATTTCTGATAATGTCAAATAC
The DNA here is from genome assembly GCA_935421215.2 of Melolontha melolontha. NCBI lineage: Eukaryota > Metazoa > Arthropoda > Insecta > Coleoptera > Scarabaeidae > Melolontha > Melolontha melolontha. The sequence continues at coordinate 158,548,613 of OW285236.1, read as the reverse complement.
ATATTAAGCCTAGGCCCTAAATACAACCTGCCCCGACGTAACTTACCCATAAATAATTACTTAGCCAACATTGAGACTGGCATTCAAAATTTACCAAACGATACGCAAAACGAAATACGAAATAAGATATACAACATCATTACAAATCACGAACAAAATCACAAATACAGAAAAATATAGATATCAGACATATACATCACCAAATATGTAAAACAAACAAAGGAATTCCTGAAAAATAACCCAGACATAATAACCAGAGCTGATAAATGAAATAGAACCATTGTTATGCTACGAGACGATTACCACCTAAAAATTCTTCTCAAAGAAACTTCAATCTACAAAAAAGAAAGATACAATCAAACTGAAAAAATACAAAAAGGAAATAATAACAAATATCAATAGGTGGCACAGATTAGATCTAATTGATGGCAATACTAAAAACAAACTTAACATAAATAATGCTCAACCACCTTCAATCTATGGTTTAAACCAAAATCCACAAACAAGGAATTCCCCTAAGACCAATAGCTTCCAACATGCAAGCCCCCACTTACAACATGGCTAAATACATACATATAATGATCAGGACTGCATTTATACTAAATGACACAACAAACTCACCACTTCCTTCAGGTACACTCAATATGATTCAAATGCTCCGGTTGCATACAACAAAAGTATTATAAACAATCTAACCGATAGCGCACTAAAACTATCACACACCAAATTTAGAAAAACGAATATAAAAAAAAATGAAAACCATATTAACAGAAAACAAGTATGCTACACAATTTATAAACCAAACAATAAAAAAAAGTATCCACAAAATATATAACAACACTATAAATACACATAGCAGGGAATCGAAAAACTATATAAAGCATACCATATGTCCACAACCTATCCGAAAAAATTAACCACCTCCTTACAACAATACAATATAAAAACATCTTATAAACTCAACAATACTATTAAGAAACTTTATTCGAATCCCAAACCAAAAATAGAAAAGATCAAACAAACCCACATTATATACAGAAGCCCTTGCAATGACTACAATGGATGCTACACAGGACAAACTAAACAATATCTCAACAAATGATTACTAGCCAACAAATATTCCAAAACTGATAAAACAGCCTTGGCATGACATAGAATTGAGCTTGACCACCGATTTAACTATGACGGTACCGAAATTATAGAGAAGGAATCCAACACAAAAAAACGGGAAATTAAGGAAATGATACACATTAAAAAAGATATTAACAGCTTCAACAACAGAAGTGATATCAGCAACTCAAGCTCTATAATAATACACACACGCACACACTCGCACACGCGCATACACATACCCACACACATACTTCATATATACAAAACATAAGATATAAAAAAAAAAATATAATTTTGTTCACTATAGATTTATACAACAGCATTTGCTCTGTTTCATCATGCAACACTGTACTTTAAATTACAGGTGAAATCACATATACAAAAAATATTAAAAAATTAAATATAAACACACATTCAAATCACCAGAATAACATACACATTTACACGACACAGTACAAAGAATAATTTTTAATCTGTTGTTACGTGCATATTAGTTTTAGTACATTTTAATATATTTTATCTATTTACATGTTTAAAAAAAAACGTACAATGTGACGATGCAATTACATAAATGCATAAACACAAGTAATTGATATAAAGGGAATTTTAAGTTATAACATGAGGACACAATCAAAACGCAGGTACGCACATAGCTTTGTAATTTCAAACTTATTTGTAACAATAGAAATACTATTGTTATATAATGAGAGTACTTTATTCTAGTTAAATAATCACCATTTGAGAAAGGAAACATGTAATGGTAAAAATAAAATTATTTTCATGTAATTACTGGTTTTTAACTGACCTAAAAAACGCCAAAACCTTTACAAATTATATATATATATATATATATATAGATATATAGTAAACCTAATCAGTAGGCGATTAAAGGTCTGTATATTACTTCAAAATATATGTATTTAAAAAACTCTACATGTTTCGGCGGTACGCCTTTATCAAGGGTATACAAAAAAAAGAAAATATATTAATGTAAACAAGGTTAGATAAGCGGTGTTAGCAAGTTTTAGTAGTGTCGAAATGTATACGAATTAATATAACGATAATATTACAATCTTAAAATAAGTATATTTCTATTTCTTTCATCTATTTAATTTTTTTTTTTTGTATACTCTTGATAAAGGCGTACCGCCGAAACATGCAGAGTTTTTTAAATACATATATTTTGAAGTAATATACAGACCTTTAATCGCCTACTGATTAGGTTTACCATATCATACCAAGGTCACGAAGTTGTTATTATATATATATATATATATATATATATATATGGTAAACCTAATCAGTAGGCGATTAAAGGTCTGTATATTACTTCAAAATATATGAATGATAAAGGCGTACACAGCCGAAACATGTAGAGTTTCTTAAATACATATATTTTGAAGTAATATACAGACCTTTAATCGCCTACTGATTAGGTTTACCATATCATACCAAGGTCACGAAGTTATTATATATATATATATATATAGTATTTTCGTGACCTTGGTATGATAAGGTAAACTTAATTAATCGGCGATTAAAGGTCTGGTTATTACTTCAAAGTGTATATATTTAAAATAATCCTACATGTTTCGGCAATGATGCCTTTGTCAAGGATAGAAAAAATATAAATGACAGAATATAAATGTCAAGTAATTGAGTTGCTATGGTTTAAATTATTCAAAGATACATTCAAATAGTAATAATAAATCATGCCTTAGTATTCCAAAAAATAGATAGCAAGGTGAGAACAGATGTGTTGTTCGCTGCTAGCAGCTTGTGTCTTTTTCTGGGTATGAATTTGTGTGTTGGTTGCTGCTGGCAGCTTGCGTGTCTTTAGGTGTGTGATTTTGTGTTTGTGTAAGAGCGTAAGTATAGGGTTTTGTATGATGGTGCGCTCGTGCGTGTGCTAAGTGACCGGTCACGTAAATTAGAGAGATCGGATAACCAGCCGGTGCGTAAGGCCGCCAACCCTTTCCCGGCAACTTCTTTACTTTTCCGTGCAGTACTTCGACGGCCCAACCCCCGCCCCAACGAGGCAAGGCGCAGACCAGCGAAGCGCACCCTGCACGGGGTCGCTCATCGCAACCGAGGGAACATGCGGTTAACCTTAAGATGGCACATTGTGTGACCGTCGTTCACCGAGGTAGCCACTAAGAGTGTTCCCTCGGTTGCGATGAGCGATGAGATGTCCGTCAGATGTCACTTATTAAATAAGTGCCACCTCACAGGATGAAATTTGCTTTATCTTGTAGGCGATTTCAGCTTAATTTTATATTCAGATACAGATCTATTCATAAAGATTTGTATCATTTGTATACATTGCTTCACTAGCTTGACTGACGACGCCTATAGATGGCAGAAACACGTGTCTTAAGCAGAAGTAAATGCTGAAAATACGAGGCGTATTGTCCAAGTGTACAGTTACAGATATGTATATTAATTACATGTCTGTTTCAATTACAATAAAAGCGTTATACGTGCATTAACGTATAGATATACTTAAAACCTTTTTGTATATTTACTGCCATCTGGCTCGTTGTTAATGGACTACCCGTATTGTTTCGTTTTTCGTATCAGCATAGCTAGTCGAACGAAAGGTCGCCTTTTTCGGCAAAGTCTTTTTCGTCCGTCAGATGTCACTTATTAAATAAGTGCCACCTTACAGGATGAAATTTGCTTTATCTTGTAGGCGATTTCAGCTTAATGTTATATACAGATACAGATCTATTCATAAAGATTTGTATCATTTGTATACATTGCTTCACTAGCTTGACTGACGACGCCTATAGATGGCAGAAACACGTGTCTTAAGCAGAAGTAAATGCTGAAAATACGAGGCGTATTGTCCAAGTGTACAGTTACAGATATGTATATTAATTAGATGTCTGTTTCAATTGAAACAAAAGCGTTATACGTGCATTAATGTATAGATATACTTAAAACCTTTTTGTATATTTACTGCCATCTGGCTCGTTGTTAATGGACTACCCGTATTGTTTCGTTTTACGTATCAGCATAGCCAGTCGAACGAAAGGTCGCCTTTTTCGGCAAAGTCTTTTTCGTCCGTCAGATGTCACTTATAAATAAGTGCCACCTTGTATGATGAAATTTGCTTTATCTTGTAGGCGATTTCAGCTTAATGTTATATACAGATACAGATCTATTCATAAAGATTTGTATCATTTGTATACATTGCTTCACTAGCTTGACTGACAACGCCTATAGATGGCAGAAACACGTGTCTTAAGCAGAAGTAAATGCTGAAAATACGAGGTGTATTGTCCAAGTGTACAGTTACAGATATGTATATTAATTACATGTCTGTTTCAATTGTAACAAAAGCGTTATACGTGCATTAACGTATAGCTATACTTAAAACCTTTTTGTCTATTGTCGATCGTGTTGAAGAAATAATGGAAAATGAACCACAAACATCTGTTCGACATTTGAGTCAACAAATAAACCTTTCTGTTGGTACAACTCACAAGTTATTAAAAAAAGATATGCAACTTTATCCATACCGTGTCACACCAGTACAAGAATTGTTAAGAATTGATTACCCACGTAGACTACAGCTTTGTAATTGGTTTGTAAATATGAACAATAATAGAGAACTTTCGCAAAAAGTCATATTTACTGATGAAGCATAGCTTTATAAAACGGGATACCTAAATTCACAAAATACAAGAATTTGGAGTAGTGAAAATCCACATGTAATTAATGAAGAATCGCTACATCCAGAGAAAATTGGTGTTTGTGCAGCGATAAGCCAAAGGCGAATCATTGGACCAATATTTTTTCAGGGAACGTTAACTGCTCAAAGGTACCGTACGGAAATTTTACAACCATTTGTCAATCAGCTGCATGATGATGAACTTCAAAATGCATATTTTCAACAAGACGGAGCACCTTGTCACTGTACTGCAGAATCTTTGGATTATTTAAGAGAATTTTTTGATTAGCGTATAATTAGTCGAAATACTGAAATTGCCTGACCTGCACGTTCATGCGATTTAACAACTTGCGACTTCTTTTTGTGGCCTTGTCTAAAAAATAACATATTTCGAACACCTATATTGAATTTGAATGATATGCTACAGAGAATCGAACAGAAATGTATGGAAATTAATAACAATCCAGTAATGTTGCAGAATATTATTAGGACAACATTTTCAACATTTGTTATAGTTTTCAATAAGTACCTATTATTTGTTATTTATTTGTATGTATAAAACTGTTAAAATATACGACTTCGTAGGTTTAGTAGTAAATTTTAATTGACGACATACTTCAAAATGTTCTCAGTAAAACACATGCTAATAGATTGACTTTTCAAATGAACACTTGTTACATATATATATATAAGTATTTAGATAATTTCTTAGCCGTTTATTAAATATAACAATTGATAAATTATTGGAGTTTTTCGGCTTTTATATGAAATATTTACAAAAATATCAAGTTAGTATGTATGTAGTTGCAAAGTAAGGGAGGATGTAAACATTGCTGTCTACAAATTACAAAGCAAATCATACGAAATTGGGTTCGAGTCCCAACATAGACAATATTTTTCAATAAAAAAATTTCGTATGATTTGTAATTTGTAGACAGCAATGTTTACATCCCCTTACTTTGCAATTACATACATACTAACTTGATATTTGTAAATATTTCATTTAAAGGCCGAAAAACTCCAATAATTTATCAATTGTTATATATATATATATATATATATATAACTCCAATAATTTATTAATTGTTATATATATATATATATATATATATAAAAAAAAAAAAAAAAAAAAAAAAAAAAAAAATATATATATATATATATATATATCTCCCATTAGAAATAACAATGTTAACTTATACCCCTAAATACGGTCCTGACTACCATGCTCATTCCAAAAAACAGAAATTAAACCCCCGCAAACTAAAGCATTAGTTCACTAACAAAATCCGCACAAGCATGTTCGTTTTTAAGAAAATTGGTCCTGGGTGTCCAAGCACATGTGGCGCATGAATGCGTATCCGTGTAGAAAAAACAACAATGTGAGTTTGATTTGACTTTCTTTGTTCCCTTTACGTATTGTATTGTAATTCAACTTTCCTGTTCATTTTAGCCATTCTTATTTTTATTTTATGTAAGTTTCAACGTTAAATGTTAACTCAATTTGTAATCATCTTTAATCTAATTTTAAACTTAAAATTTGTTAATATTTGTTAAGTCTCCAATTAATTCATACAGATATTAATCACATAAATGTCCCCCTACCATTCTAAGCTAATTTAATTGAATGTTATTTAATTTTCAACGTAAAACACTAACCTAATCCGTAATTCATTTCTTAATATAATGTTAAATTTAAAATGGTTAATTCAATTGTTATATCACACAAAACAAACACATTTCTCATGTTCATTGTAATGATTCTTGTTTCCAGATGCTTGAAAAAGACTGAATTGATAAAAGTCGAAACGTCGCAAACAAACATCTAAATTCAATAAAAGGTCGCTAAAACCAATAAAAATCTATTATTTTTAATATATATATATATATATATATATATATATATATCATTTGATAAGTCTTGTAAGTTCGGCTATAGTAAATATTTAATTAGGATGTTATTTCGCAAAGTAATGTGAAAATGTTTGCTATTGTAATGTATTATAGCTATCTACAAATTACAACACTAATTAACGAAATTTTTTGAAAAATTTCGTCTTAGGTGGGACTCGAACCCACGACCTTTAGTTCTCTAGACTAACGCTCTATCCACTGCGCTATGAAGGGTCTTGCATTCGGGTCTTGTTAAAAATGCCTTAAGTTACTTACTAAGGAACGGATATTAATATTCTGTCGTCGATGGAATTTTGCTAAATTTTTCATCCATTAGCTATTTGATAATAATCTATTTCTTAGCATTAATAAACATTTGATAAATCTTGAAAATTCGGCTATATTAAGTATTTAATTAGGATATTATTTCGCAAAGTAATGTGAAAGTGTAAATATTGCTATCTACAAATTACAACTCTAATTATTAACGAAATTTTTTGAAAAATTTCGTCCTTATGTGGGACTCTAACCCACGACCTTTAGTTGTCTAGACTAAAGCTCTATCCACTACGCTACCAAGGCTCTTGCGTTCGAGTATTATTAGAAATGCCTTAAGTTACTTATTAAGGAACAGATATTAATATTCCGTCGTCGATGGAATTTTGCTAAGTTTTTCATCCATTAGCTGTTTCATAATAATCTATTTCTAAGCCGTACAATTAATATATATGTATATATCACTTGATAAATCTTGGAAATTCGGCTCTATTAAATATTAATTACGATGTTATTTCGCGAAGTAATGTGAAAATGTAAATATTGATATCTATAAATTACAACGCTATTTAACCAAATTTTTTGAAAAATTTCGTCCTTAGGTGGGACTTAAACCTACGACCTTGATGAATTCTTGGAGTTTTTCGGCTTTTATATGAAATATTTATAAATATTATCAAATTGGTATGTAATTGTGAAGTAAATGTGAATGAAAACATTGCTGTCTACAAATTACAACGCAAGTCATACGAAATTTAACTGAAAAATTTTGTCTACGTTAGGACTTGAACTCAGTCTACGGTTTGCCGGACCGTAGATCTAGGTTCAAGCTAATTAGAATCACACTATAAGGTGACAATCTCAGTTATTGAAAGTAGATGTCAGTTTTGAAGCGGGAGTCAGTTTTGAAAGCAGATGTCAGTTTTGAAAGCAGATGTCAATTATGGAAAACAAATGTCAGTTATTGAAAGCAGATGTCAGTTTTGAAAGCAGATGTCAGATTTGAAGATTTGAAATTGCTAATTATTGCTCCATAGCTATAGTATATAGAGATAATTTCTCAGCCGTTCATTTAATATATTAATTGATAAATATATTATATGAACGGCTAAGAAATCATCTAAACATATATATATATATATATATATATATATATATATATATATAGATATATATATATATGTGTTTAGATAATTTCTTAGCCGTTCATTAAATATAACATTTGATAAATTATTGGAGTTTTTCGGCTTTATTATATGAAATATTTACAAATATTAATTAGAATGTATGTAATTGCAGAGTAAGTGGGGATGTAAACATTGCTGTCTACAAATTACAAAGCAAATCATACGCTAATTAACCATCATCATCATTTTGTATGATTTGCTTTGTAATTTGTAGACAGCAATGTTTACATCCCCACTTACTTTGCAATTACATACATTCTAATTAATATTTGTAAATATTTCATATAATAAAGCCGAAAAACTCCAATAATTTATCAAATGTTATATGTATATATATATATATATATATATATATATATATATATATATATATAATAACTTCGTGACCTTGGTATGATATGGTAAACCTAATCAGTAGGCGATTAAAGGTCTGTATATTACTTCAAAATATATGTATTTAAAAAAATCTACATGTTTCGGCTGTGTACGCCTTTATCAAGAGAATAAAAAATTTTGTATTCTCTTGATAAAGGCGTACACAGCCGAAACATGTAGAGTTTTTTAAATACATATATTTTGAAGTAATATACAGACCTTTAGTCGCCTACTGATTAGGTTTACTATATATATATATATATATATATATATATATATATATATATATATATATAGATAATAATTTCGTGACATTTGTATGTTATGAATCATAGCATACAAATATGGATATATTAAATTATAAACTTGCGGCAAGTTATTGCAGATCTGGATACAAAAATGGTGGGGTATGCATATTTAATAAAAGCGACTTTAACTGTAGTACAGATTGATATCCCAGACAAGTTTAACATTAACTTAAATTTCTCGTTGTTCGTCTTTTGTACCTCACTGTATATTGGTTTAGCGAGCTTTTGATGATCTTCAACTTTTTGTTTACTCTGATGTGCACTTGTGTTTAATGCATCTCAATAAGTATTTCTTCCTGAACTCCTGGACTACACATTTAAAAAGTTTGTTTCGGAGATTTTTGTTTGTCTGCTTTTGTATTACCAGATTTCCTGCTTGTTATATTGTGCTGTCGAGATTTCGAAGCTCCATCTTTTGTGTTGACGTTTAAATTCGATATACAATATCTTAATTTGTAGATTTCTGTTGTCAGTGTTTCATTTTCTTTAGGTAATTTATTTATTTCGGTTTTCAATAAATTTATTACCTCTTCGGTTATTTGATTTACAGCGCTTTTGACTTTTACTGATATTATTTCTTCGATATTTAAATAACTTTCCTGGTTCGGATATTTTTTAATGTTTTTAATAGTGTTAACATCGCTTGGCGGCGTTGGTAAATTTGACGTCAGAACTGTTTGGCAATTTTTGCAAGCTCATTCCTTGATTTTTTCCGATGTTGTCAGTTGTACAAATGCTTGCTCGCTAACATTGACACATGGCAAATGATAAGCTTCACTGCAAGCCTTAGTACACTGTATACTTTCCTCGTATCGGTAAATCTTTTTTGCGCACGAACTGCACTTCGACATATTCACGCACGTCGTATCAATATACAAAGGTCAAGAAATATTTATCTATATATATATATATTGTAATAATACTTTACGAAAATTAATAAGTTAATATAAGAAAAATTATAATTCAAAAGAAAATCTCTAAATTAAATAATATTGTAAACTGGTATAGATAATGAATTTAATTTAAAATTTCAAATCTCGCGCCTGACTAAAAAATTTAAGTAAGAAACAATTCTCCTAACTTGATATATGCTAACGATTTTGACATAAGATCAATAATAAATATTTAAATTGCCTCTGGTTAACTCAATGGATATTAGCAAGGAGTTAATACTCTCAATAATAATCTCAAGGCAGGTTCAAATAATAACGATTTTAGAACCCAATTAACAGTTAAGATATCGTTTTTATTACAAATATTATTTATGTATAGCTATGAAAATTGAAACTATGGTTAAGTATATAAATTTATATTTTTCAAAACTTATTTTATCACAGTACTATAGAATGTGTTTTAATTTTATTTTAGATACAAAGGGTCAATAAAAAATAATGCCAAGCTTTAAAATATTGGAATTCTAATCAAGGTTCCCAAAAACAAATAGTAACCAAGAAATTTTACAAGTATGTTTAGTAATGAAAATATTTTTGTAACTTTAAATTAACTGAGTAGGTATTCAGATTTTTGTATATTACAATGAAAGATGAATTTTTAATTAAAAATTTCGACAACTCAAGAAAATCTGATTAAACAATTTGGTTATTGTAACGGAATAATTTCTAATTTAAATAAATGAAATACCAAAACTAAGTCCACTCTATGTCTCATTTTATATATTCTAGGTTCCTTTTTGAGTTATTTGGCAACTTCTTGAACAGTTGACAGGAAAATCTCCTCGTAGATAAACAAAATGGCTGTCGCTGGTCTCGAACTGCCCTTATACAAGGTACTTCTGGATATCCTAGGTGAAGAATCTCCTTTTATATTTATTGATCTTGATTATCGCTTGTATGCATATCAAATTTTGGAACGGCTAAATGGTATCCCTCGACAGAAAAAAATAAAATAAACTATGATTGTTCACAAAGTATGTTAACACATATGACTTGCTGCTAAAGGAGTATAACAACCTTTTAAAGGATGTTCTTTGTGGATCCTTCCATGTAATAGAAGATATATACTTCATAACCAATATTATCAATGGATTATAATTTTGAAATAATTTTATAAATTTCTGGACAAAGTAAGTAGATTTTGAATATATTGTCTTGTATATTTCTTGATTTATTGGCTTTTCAAATCTCACAATCACAAATTCGATCTGTTTTTTACAGAGAACAAAAATAATCTTTTCTTAATCAACAACCAAAAATCATGCGATGCTAACATGAATATACTGACAAAACATATCAGTATACCTTTTAATATACAGAATTTTCATTCATAATTTAACTTTTAGTTTAATCCTAATATGATATATTTAATTTCAAAATAAATGTCATACGTCTTAATTGTTACTGGGCATAATTTCCTTTACAGTGATAACATAATACATTTAAATATTAATATTAAAGAAAATTCTACAGTGTCTGTTTGACTGACTTATACAAAAATATAAATACTATTCAAAAATAAGTCATACCTATCTATCAACATACTTGACAATAGTAAATAAAAATACTAGCTTAAATTTTAACATAAGTAATATGATATTTAAATTCATATAATGGTAATACTGCCATTATATATATTTTGCCAAAGGCGGCAGTAGCTGAATATATATATATATATATATATATATATATATATATATATTAAAAATAATAGACTTTTTATTGGTTTAGCGACCTTTTATTGAATTTTTATGTTTTATTCTACGACGTTTCGACTTTTATTATTATTCAGTCTTTTTCGAGTAACTAGAAACAAGAATTAATACAATGAAAACATGAGAACTGTGTTTGCTTTTGTGAGACTGAATTAACAATTAAATTAACAATTAAAATTAAAATTAAATTAAAGACTGAATTTCCAATTAAATTAACAATTAATGTTAAAATTAAAATTAAAATTAGATTAATGATAGGTAAGGAATAATTAAAGTGATTACATCTGTATAAATGAATTGAAAATTTGAATTAAACTACAATACAGTAAAGAAATATTGAAATGACAATAAACTCACCGTTTTTTTTGGGTTTCAAAAACACGCATTCTGTGCAACATGTGTTATCGGGGACATCCGAGACATTTTTTTATTAAGGAACCGACCGCACTGGTTCGAATACTGTAAGTGTCTGTGTCTTTGGTTTGAGGGGTTAATTTCTGTTCTATTTTGGAATTAGCAAAGTGGTCAGGACCGTGTTTAGGGGTATATAGTTAAAGTATTTACAAATGGGAACTGATAAAAAAAATTTTTTTTGTTTGTGTTTGTGTGTGCGGGGGGGGGGGGGCGGTTTGATTTTATCTATTGTTTAATGAGTGGGTAATAGAGTTTAGAAAGTCCATCAATTTCGTTTCTGTCGTTGATTGTTCTGCTATTTTTGAAAATATGGATCATTTCTAAGACCTCCCTAGCTTTTGTATTCTTTTTCTGTGTTATTACTTTGGTATTATCAAAATCAAAATTATGTTTTAGTGTCAATTGGTGTTTTTTTAAAGCAGTTTAATTTTTTGCGTATTTGTGACCTTTCAATCTTTCTTGTAGTAACTGTTTTGTTTGGCCTATGTATACTTTGTCACAGTCTTTGCAGGGTATGTTGTATATTGTGTGTGATTGTTTTAGTGTAGGTGTTGAGTCTTTTAATTTGGTGTGTAGGAATTTTAGGATTTTACCGCTTTGGTGTGCTATTTTAAAATTAAATGGTTTAAATATATTGTCTAGTTTTTCGGATAATCCAGTTATGTAGGGTGTGGGGATATATGTTAATTCATTGGTTTTTTTGTTTTGTTGTGGCCGATTGTTGTGTTATAAATTTTATTAAGTCTTAGTTTTATAATTTTTTGTATAAATTGTGGTGGATAAATGTTTTCTGTCAAAATTGTTTTTACTTTATTTAGTACTGTTGGTCTGAAAACTGGATTAGTGAGATTTAAGGCTCTGTCTACTAACGCTGTTACTAAATTTCCTTTGTGGGCTAGGGGTTGGTTTGAAAAAAAGTTTACATATCTGCCGGATGTGGTTGGTTTAGTGTATCATTTTGCTTGTATGTTGTCTTTTTGTTTTTATCAGTGTTAGGTCTAAGTAGTTTATGGAGTTGTTTTTTTCTATTTCAATGGTAAAGTTTAAATTTGAATGGAAATTGTTGAAACTATTTTGTACATTGTTTATTTCATTTTCTGGTAGCATCATTATGCAATCATCGACATATCTTTTGAAAAAGGTTGGTTTTATTTTCAGGGATTTTATAACATTTTCTTCGATGTGCTCTAATACTAATTGGGCTACTACGCTGGATGTAGGTGCTCCCATTGCTAGTCCTTCAATTTGTTTGAAAAATTTGTTGTCGAATTGAAAATACGTGGAAGTTAAAGTTAGCTCTATTGCTTCAAGGAAATCTATTAATGGTAAGTCTGTGAAATTTTTATGGAGTTCCATTTTTCTGTGATTACTTTTTTGGCCAGTGTTAAAGGTATATTGGTGTAATGTATCAGAATAATTGAAACATACATGAGTAGGTAAACCCCACCAGTTTTGTATAATACAAAGGTATTTTTAATAATATAAAATATTATTAAAAATCTGGTGTGAAGAACACAAATGCAGGTTCACTATTAATATTTTCTGTGAACATGTCCGAATATATCCTATTCCCCAGAGACGTAGATACGTATTTCGCTTTTCTACAAGCTCATCGGTACGCCCCTGCTGGAGAAAGGATATTTCCAGACACATTCAGAGAAAAGAACCACCTCGCCCTATCACCGTAATTATCCAGACCGAGCGCAGAAGTAAATTCGGCGCTACCTGTTGTCAGACAGCCGAAGTACCTCGCATACCGTCCACATAATTAATGTGAAGTAACGACGCCCTTCCAAAGGTTACCAACTCTCTAGAAAACTGCATTTTGTTTGTGCCTTCACTCATACTATAGCTTAACCGCATGTGTAATGTATCAGAATAATTGAAACATACATGAGTAGGTAAACCCCACCAGTTTTGTATAATACAAAGTTATTTTTAATAATATAAAATATTATTGTGTTTTTGAAACCCCAAAAAAACGGTGAGTTTATTGTCATTTCAATATTTCTTTACTGTATTGTAGTTTAATTCAAATTTTCATAAAGGTTTTGTTTAAGTATGACAATACGTTAAGCACGTATAAAGCGTTTGTACAATATGAAACAAACATGTAAATAATTTACATATCTGTAACTATGCACATGGACAATAATCAAATTTTCAATTCATTTATACAGATGTAATCACTTTATTAATTTTTCCTTACCTATCATTAATCTAATTTTAATTTTAATTTTAACTTTAATTGTTAATTTAATTGGTAATTCAGTCTTTAATCTAATTTTAATTTTAATTGTCAATTTAATTGTTAATTCAGTCTCACAAAAGCAAACACAGTTCCCTTGTTTTCATTGTATTAATTCTTGTTTCTAGTTACTTGAAAAAGACTGAATAATAATAAAAGTCGAAACGTCGTAGAATAAAACATAAAAATTCAATAAAAGATCGCTAAACCAATAAAAAGTTTATTATTTTTAATATTAAGACACGGCCAGTAAAATAAATAAGAAAAATAACACTAAATATATATATATATATATATATATATATATATATATATAAGGTGTGTATAAATTGTCGCAAAAGCTACACGTAGCGACATTCTTCGTTCGGTTCTGAATAAAAAATCTTAATGTTAAAATGTCGTATCATTCTTCGTAAATTCGTAAATGTCAAAATTTGACAGTAATGATTTTGATTGAACTCACTTTGAGATGCAAACTTATTGTTCTAAAACGTTGCCAAATGTGTTTTTAGTGGAAGTACGTTAATGAATAAATGTCTAAAACAGGCTTTTAAATAAAAAAAAAAAGTTTACGAAATAATAGTAGTAAAAATGTTTCCTATAAACTAAATTGCATCTATCTCTATTAAAAGATATCGAAGAGCAAAGGTTAGTTACGCACTAAAAGTCTGAACTTCAAGAACCCCGTGAAAACAAACGAAGCATGATACGACATTTTAACATTAAGATTTTTTTTGCGACAATTTATACACGCGTTATATATATATACACAAGTGCCCGTATCGTTATGTTCAAATTTTAGGAGTGTAAAGTAGACTTCATTTCAAGTAACAAAAACGCAAAAGTTGTATATCCATTTTTATTTGTTTAAAAGTTGCAGATCTATGAATGTGATTGTTAGATCATGAAAAAAAAATGTAATCCTAAAGTCAATACAAACTGACTTTATTTAAAAAAAAGTTATACTATTCAATAACAGGCCTGTGATCGTTAGCGTCGCATAATAAAATGTTATCCTAAAAGAAATAAATAGGTACGTGTCGTAGTGGATACAGTAATTTCTTGGAGATCTACAAAAAAGAGTACTGGAAATTGATTTATGATAAAGAAGGTCCTTACTTATTTCGTAAGTGCTGAACCATGAATATTATATAACAAACAAATGTTTAGATGACTGTTAACGTTGCATGTTTTAATAAAGGATTAGATTACGTTTCAGTTAATACAACAGCTTATTACTGAGTGGACACAATTTCTTTATTCAAAATGCCTTACCGATTTTCTTCTCAAGAGTATGCGGACATGCATTTTGTGTATGGCTACTGTAACGGCAGTGCACGTCAAGCAGTTATTGAATACCGACATCGGTTTCCCGATAGGCGCATTCCTCATTAAAGAACGTTCCTGGAAGTACACAGACAATTTCGGGAATGCGGACAACGTGATTATCTTTTCGACCGAGGAAAAAATTTGCCAGCAGACTTAGAGGAAGAAGCAGTAGCTATTGTTACAAGGGATTCAACTCTCAATGTACGTCGAATCGCTAGACAACTAGGTGTGCCACGGACGAGTTAGTGCGCTCGTGCGTGTTTAGTGACCGGTCGCGTAAATTTAGAGAGATCGGAATACTAAGCAAAGTGATTCTACCCCAAGCACTTGAAACATTTAACTACATTAACATAATCGTACACATCACATTTACGCCAACCAATATTTACTTTACCCATATTTATAAATTTTCGATACATATCCGGCTCAATATTTAATATTATATTACCAAAATTTCTTTTCTTTTCCGATCTCTCTAAATTTACGCGACCGGTCACTAAACACACGCACGAGCGCACTAACATACAAAACCCTACACTTACGCGGTCACACAATTACAAAATCACACACCCAGAGAGAGACGCAAGCTGCCAGCAGCAACCAACACACAGGTTCATACCCAGAAAGAGACGCAAGCTGCTGGCAGCGAACAACACATATGTTCACACCTTGCTATCTATTTTTTGGAATACTAAGGCATGACTTATTATTATTACTGGAATGTATCTTTGAATAATTTAAACCATAGCAACTCAATTATTTGACATTTATATTTTTTATTCCCTTGACAAAGGCATCATTGCCGAAACATGTAGGGTTGTTTTAAATATATATACTTTGAAGTAATGAACCATACCTTTAATCACCGACTTATTAAGTTTACCTTATATATATATATATATATCTATATATATAATATCTTCGTGACCTTGGTATGATAACGTAAACTTAATAAGTCGGCGATAATATTTTGTATTCTCTTGATAAAGGCATCATTGCCGAAACATGTAGAGTTATTTTAAATATATATACTTTGAAGTAATAAACCAGACCTTTAATCGCCGACTTATTAAGTTTACGTTATATCTATATATATATATATATATATATATATATATATATATATATATATAAGTAAAAATTAATTAACGGTTGATCGGTCTGTCAAGTAAAAAAAACTCCTTTATTTCACTTTATATTTCATAACGAATTTGTTACTTCCTCAGGAGTGTAATTGAGAGTTAAAATTTAGCAAACAACGACACTAAACATGTTAAAATTGATCAAATCTAAAACATTACCATGTTTAGTGTCGTTGTTTGCTAAATTTTAACTCTCAATTGCACTCCTGAGGAAGTAACAAATTCGTTATGAAATATAGAGTGAAATAAAGGAGTTTTTTTTTTACTTGACAGACCGCTCACCCGTTAATTAATTTTTACTTATACAGTACGGCCGATAATACTTATTAGTATATACATATATATATATATATATATATATATATATATATATATATATAAGTAGACAAAGAGTCTTTGCCGTTAAAACAAGTATGTAAAATAAAAATTGTTGGGGAATCCGGCAATAAAAACCTTTAGTTAGTCAATTAGAGTCCTTTATTTTTTACCTTATATTTCGCTCTGTAGATTTAGAGCTTCATCAGAGGTCAAAAAGCGAAACTATTTTTTTGTGAGAGATATAACATTTTTAAAAAAACAAAACCTATAGAGAAACAAGCAGTCCACGTAATACAAATAAAACTTTATATTAATTAAAAATTGTTACTTTAAAAGCTTATTGTTTTTACATATTAAAACCATTTAAAAAAATTACTATTTTTTTCAACAAACACATCTAAAAAGAAACACACACATAGTAAAGAACTACTTGTCTTGATTTAAATTACATTTTAACAATTCAAGTGTCGACAAGGTAGTGAAATAAAGGACTCTAATTGACTAACTAAAGGTTTTTATTGCCGGATTCCCCAACAATTTTTATTTTATATATATATATATATATATACATATACTACTACAATATATATATATATATATATATATATATAATATTTTCGTGACCTTGGTATGATATGGTAAATTCAATCAGTCGGCGATTAAAAGTCTGGTTTACATCAAAGTATATATATTTAAAACAACCCTACATGTTTCGGCAATGATGCCTTTATCAAGGATATAAAATATAAATATTTATATTTCATATCCTTGATAAAGGAATCATTGCCGAAACATGTAGGGTTGTTTTAACTATATATACTTTGAAGTAAACCAGACTTTAATCGCCGACTGATTGAATTTACTATATATATATACATATATATATATATATATATATATATATATATATAATAACTTCGTGACCTTGGTATGATATGGTAAACCTAATCAGTAGGCGATTAAAGGTCTGTATATTACTTCAAAATATATGTATTTAAAAAACTCTACATGTTTCGGCTGTATACGCCTTTTTCAAGAGAATACAAAATATATATATATATTTTGTATTCTCTTGAAAAAGGCGTATACAGCCGAAACATGTAGAGTTTTTTAAATACATATATTTTGAAGTAATATACAGACCTTTAATCGCCTACTGATTAGGTTTACTATATATATATATGTACATATTTAAGATAGTATGTGTAAAACTAGTTACTTTATTCTCGAAACTATGGGTGAGTCTTTTATCATTAAATAAAATGTCTGTTAATTTTAGTTTTAGAAATGTAGGTCTTAATTTATTGGTTTTGCATAAAGTTTAAAGAATTCCTCGGTTCTTCATTCTTGCTATTTTATTTTCGAATTTGATTATTTTCTTGGTTCTTATGTATGTTCATTGTCCCAGGTGTTTCTTTATCTTGGAGTAACTCCATTCAATTTCTTCTATTACCATATTTTCAACCATGGTTTATAGTATTCGACGTTAATAAGACTCTATTTATTCTTATTTATTTTATTGGCCGCATAATCATTTAAATTAAAATATTTTTTTGTTTTAGCCACCTTTAATGAAATCAAACAAATTTATTTATGAAAACGACGTTTCGACTTTTATTAATTGTTAGCCTTTGTCAAGTTTGTATAAATATATATATATATATATATATATATATATATATATATATAAATATAATATTTTCGTGACCTTGGTATGATATGGTAGATTAAATCAGTTGGCGATTCAAGGTCTGTTTTACTTCAAAGTACATATATTTAAAAAACCCTACATGTTTCGGCAATGATGCCTTTATGAAGGATATAAAAAATATAAAAGACAGAATACAAATGTCAAATAATTGAGTTGCTATGGTTTAAATTATTCAAAGGTACATTCCAATTGAAGAACTAATAGTAAATCATCCCTTAGTATTCCAAAAACAGATAGCAAGGTGTGAACATATGTGTTGTGCGCTGCTAGCAGATTGTGTCTCTTTCTGGGTATGAACTTGTGTGTTGGTTGCTGCTGGCAGCTTGCGTCTCTCTCTGGGTGTGTGGTTTTGTGTTTGTGTGAGCGCGTAAGTGTAGGGTTTTGTATGTTGGTGTGTTCGTGCGTGTGTTTAGTGACCGGTCGCGTAAATTTAGAGAGATCGGAAAACCAGCCGTTGCGTAGGGCCGCCAACCCTTTCCCGGCAACTTCTTTACTTTTCCGTGCAGTACTTCGGCGGCCCGATCCCCGCCCTATCGAGGCTGGTTTTCCGATCTCTCTAAATTTACGCGACAGGTCACTAAACACACGCACGAACACACCAACATACAAAACCCTACACTTACGCGCTCACACAAACACAAAACCACACACCCAGAGAGAGACGCAAGCTGCCAGCAGCAACCAACACACAAGTTCATACCCAGAAAGAGACACAATCTGCTAGCAGCGAACAACACATATGTTCACACCTTGCTATATGTTTTTGGAATACTAAGGCATGATTTATTATTACTTCGATTGGAATGTATCTTTGAATAATTTAAACCATAGCAACTCAATTATTTGACATTTGTATTCTGTCATTTATATTTTTTATATCCTTGATAATGGCGTCATTGCCGAAACATGTAGGGTTTTTTAAATATATGTACTTTGAAGTAAAACAGACCTTTAATCGCCAACTGATTTAATTTACTATATATATAATATCTTCGTGACCTTGGTATGGTAAGGTCATTTATATTTTGTATTCCCTTGACAAAGGCGTATTGCCGAAACATGTAGGGTTGTTTTAAATATATATACTTTGAAGTAAACCAGACCTTTAATCGCCGACTTATTAAGTTTACCTATATATATATATAAATAAACTGTAAAGGAACAAAAAATTATGTTTTTAATAATATTTTATATGAAAATTTTTGTATAACTAAACTCACCAATCGTTCTATTTTATAATTAGTGCCTTTCATGAACTAAACTATCTTAATTAAACAACCAAAGAGACATAAAACTAAATAAACACATTAAAGAAACAAGAATTTTCCTAAAAAACAATAACCATTTAATAGTACTACAATCTGATAAAACTAATAAAACAGTAATAATGAAAAAAAACGATACACACAAAACATGGAAAAACTATTAAATGGTAATAAAACTTATACAATATTAAAATATGACACCACAACCAAATATCAAAAAATGAATAATACATTAATTCAAAAATGGGAAAACAAACAAATCATTTCACTGAAAATAGCAAACAAATTAAAGATACATAATGCATTATCACCCAAAATATATGGCTTACCCAAATTACATAAAGACAACATCCCACTAGGACCGATTGTATCCTGTAATCAAAGCCCTTTTTATGAATTATCTAAATATTTAACAACAACACTAACCAATGTCAGGCGAAAATGAATATTATATAAAAAATTCTTTCGAGTTTAAACAATACATTGATAAAATCAAAATAAATAAAAACGAAAAACTTATTTCCTTGGACGTAGAATCGATGTACAGAAACATACCATTAACATTAGCTAAAAAAGTAATTTGATAAAAATGGGATTCCATCACAAAATTCACAGATATACCACTAATAGATTTCCTCGAAGCAATATAATTAACACTCACTTCCACATATTTTCAGTTTGATAAGAAATATTATAAGCAAATCGAAGGCTTTGCAATGGGACCACCGATATCGACTGTGATAGCCCAATTAGTACTTGAGTACATTGAAGGAAATGTAATCAAAAGCCTGAATTTTAAACAAACATTTTTTAAAAGATATATCGACGACTGTAGAATTATGCTGCCAGAAAAGGAAGTAATCAACGTACAAAATAGTTTCAACAATTTTCAACCTAACTTAAACTTTACCATTGAAATAGAAGAAAATATCTCTATAAATTTCCTAAACTTAACACTAATAAAAATAAACAACAACATAGAAACGAAATGGTACACAAAACCTATTACTTTGACAAATACGTTAACTTTTTTCAAATCAACCTCTATCCCCCCCCCCAAAAAAAAGTAGTAACAGCTTTAGTAGATGGGGCTATAAACCTCACAAATCCAATTTTCAGACCAACAATAATAAATAAAGTTAAAACTATTTTAAAGAAAAATAATTATTCACCACATTTTGTACAGAACATTATAAAACACAGACTTAACAAGATATATAACAAAACTAAATGTCAAAATACAAATTCAACATCAATTAAACTAACATATATCCGTACACCCTATATTATCCGAAAGACTAAACAACATATTCGAATCATTTAATTTTAAATTAGCACATCAAAACTAAAAAAACCTACAATTTCTACACATAAAATTAGGACCCAACACCAACTCTTAAACAATCACATACAGTATATAATATACCCTGCAAAGACTGTGACAAAGTTTACATAGGCCAAACCATACAGGTACTTCCAGAAAGATTAAAAGGACACAAATATGCAAAAAATCAAACAGCCTTAAAAAATATCCAGAAATATTTAAACACAACACAGTTAGTGATCGAAACGAAATAGATGGACTTTCAAAAGCTTATTACCCACTTAACAAATAATATACCCCCGTTTACAATTTCCAAACAGATGTTAGAAAAACTAAAATAAAATTTTAAAATAAATCAAGAGCATAATAAAAAAACAATTCACACAAAAATGCAGTAAAACACGACCGTTAGGTTCACTTACAGAAAAGAGCACACAAAATATCTTAGTTAAATCACACAGCCCTTTTCAAAAACAACTATGAAAAGAAAAAGAAAAAAAAATTGTGAAGTGTATAGTTTATTTATTTAATGAAATGCATTAATTGTCAAATAGAACAATTGGTGAGTTTAGTTATACAAAAATTTTCACATAAAATATTATTAAAAACATAATTTCTTGTACCTTTACAGTTTATATATATATATATGAGTTATATGTACTGACATAATACTAACCATTCAGTAATTACCAGACGTCGACTCTGCAATTTCATTTATTTAGCCGGATACACGTGGAGTAAGATAAGATAATATTTAATATATAAAGATGGGCAATGCATTAGTTGTCAGAGTTATTAGTGTAACTGTACGTGACACAGATCGCTAATAATACTCAAGTGTAATCTAGTTATAATCTATATTGTAACGTATTGTCAAAAACCGCAAACAAATATTTTTTTTTTATTTCAAGCTCTTCCGAAATTTAGCTGGCGCAGTCAGTAGGATCTTGGCCACCACTGTTGGAGAATTACAAACGTCGAAAATAGTGAGTGTGAATTTAAATTCTTTGAGCCAAAAAGCGACATTACGACCAAGTAGATTCAACGACGGTTACACAAGGCCCGGAGGATCAAAATTTCCAAATGGTGCAACGTTTGAACTGGGGCGAACACCGAAACGATCAAAATCTCGTCGAGGTACCCATCAACGTTATAAAAATTAAGAAACACGACTGGAGGATCAAAATTTCAAAAGGCGCGATATTGAATTGGAAAGAAACACAGAAACGATCGAAATCTCGTCGAAGTGCCAATCAATATTATAATTAAGAAGAAGCAACAAACAAAGAAACAAGCAAGAAGCAAACAAAGAAGCAACAAGACAACAAGGAAACCAAACCAACACAGCAACTAATAAAAGTAACACAAGAAAACAACAATACATAACAAGAAGAATAACAAATAGAATAACACAAAGAACAAACCAACCAAAATTGAATGAAGATCTTACTAACAATTCTGTAAGTAGATTTTTAATTTTTTTTACATGCCTACAATTTACTGTAGCGATTGCAAATCATATTTTTGCTTTTGTGAAAAAAGTATTGAAATACACGACGAAAAGCAAAGAGATTTTTCCAAAACTAATACCATTGTCAAAATTCAAGTGTCTTTGGAAAATTTCGTTACCAGCTTTATATGTCAATAGAAAATCTTTTAGAAGAATTAGTAAATTCAATTAGTACATTAAATTTAAACGAAATGCGTAACCAAACTCATACGAGAAGTTCTATAAGCCAAGCAGAAATTTGCACTATACCAATATACAATGGTGATCCAAATACGTTATTGATGTCTGCGAAGATTTTATAAAAACTTATTTCGATAAAAATAATAGAGACAACCCTTTAAACCCATATTTAATAAAAATAATAAAATCAAGATTGAGTGGAGAACCGCAATCGATAATAGGGGCAAGAAAATTAAAATCTTGGCAAGACATTAAAGCATTACTAGAATTAACATTCTTAGACCAGAGAACAGCCTAGGAAGAATGAAAATCCTTATGTATTTGGACAAAGGATTAGAGACATGTTAAATTCACTATTAACTAAAATGCAACTAGATACTGCGGAAGAATTAATACCGTTAAAAACAAACATGTATAAGAATACAGCATTACAAACATTTAAAAGAGGATTAATGAATTACGGTAGAATTGGCGAAATAATGTATCTGAAGAAACCAGAGATATTAGAAAATGCTCTAGCAGAAGTGCTAGAATATCAAAATTGGCAGTACAGATGCGGAAAATCAACAATGCCGCAAAGTAATTACAAAATAGTGCATCAGATAACACCAGGACACATGAAAACACCAGCCCAACAAGAACAACTTCCACGAATGCAACAACAAGTGCCACGAATACAACAATTTCAACACCAACCACAAGTAAAACAATTCCAATATCAGACAAAAACAAATGATCAAAATCCATTTCCTATCAAACCAAATTTGCAAAACCAAAATAAACAAAATTCCCATATTGAACAAAATTCCTTTAAATTTGCAAAATCTCCTGCACAATTAATGAAAAGAATAAAACCTAGACAACAACCAATGAAAATTGACCCAAGTATGAGCCGAATGAGAGAAACATTATATGGACCATCATCATCACAGCAAAAATGGAAACTTGAAGAAATGAGCAAAAATTCAGAATATGAAGAATATGGAGAATCAGAAGGCTACGAATATTAACCAATTTGGGACGAAGATACCGAACCATTTAGTCAAACCAGAGGAGCAACCAAATTTTCCAATTGGAGCCTCAGCGAACGAGATACCACCGAATGTCCAACAACCGGTATAAAGTTAATAAATCATTTAGAATTTAATCAACAACGTTGTGTACCATTACCTTATATTTATGTACCAGAAATTAATGCAAAATTTCTAATTGATACAGGTTCATCAGCATCCTCAATTTCAACTGAAATAGCTCAATATCATTTTCCAAATTATATTTAATATTCACTATTTTCAGTAACACAATGCACGGTTCCATATATCATAATTACGTTCTTAGAATACCTTCTTTACACACATTTAACGCGTACGGACAAATACACGAATTTAATATAGTATATTTTTCCAAAAAATGTGATGGAATAATAGGTTTAAGATTATTAGAAAAAATGGATTCCATAATAGATTTCAAAACTAAAAAACTTCGCACAAGTTTCACGGAAATACAATTATATTTTGACAACCCAAAAATTAAAATAAAATCAAGAGGAAGAAAAATAATTAAAATACCTGTAGATCGAAATCTAAAAGAAGTACATATAAAATCATCAAAGAATAGCACCAGGAGTAAAAATACCTGAAAACATCAAGACCACAGAAGATTACTACGCAATTACTGAAATCATAAACTTAATAACTACCCAGTGGAAATAAACTTCGAAAAACCAATTCTAACTGAAGAATACAATTATGTTGAAGAAAACACAATAAGAGGAAAACTATCAATGAAAAGGATTAAATAAATTCAAAGAAGAACATTAGAGGCAAAGCTACGATTAGATCATCTGAATAATGAAGAAAAAGAAATGATAAGAAAATAATGTATGGAATATCCAGATTTATGTCACAATGAAGATTTACCTTTAACATTCACATCAGATATTAAACATCAGATACGATTAAAAGTTGAAACTCCAATATATCAAAAGCCTTATAGGAAATCGCTAATACAAAGAGAAGAAATCAATAAACAAATAAAGAGCATGTTAAAGCAAAATATTATACAACCTAGTATAAGCCCATGGTCAGCACCAGTAGCGATGGTACCAAGAAAAATGGATGCATCAGGAATCAAAAAATATAGAATGGTAATAGATTAAAGAAAATTAAATGAGAAAGCCATTGACGATAAATTCCCAATTCCTAACATACACGATACATTAGACAAATTAGGAAGAGCTAAGTATTTTACGACATTAGATTTACCGTCTGGCTATCATCAAGTCGAGATGGAAGAAAAAGATAGAGAGAAAACAGCATTCGGCACAGAAGATAATCACTATGAATTTTTAAGGAAGCCATTTGGTCTTAAAAACAGCCGAGCAATATTCCAAAGAGTAATGAACCATATTTTAAGAGGCCTAACAGTAGACACATGTCATGTATACCTAGACGATATAATAATATATGCTGCATCACTAGAAGAACATCAACAAAAATTAAAGAAAGTATTTAAACGCTTAAGAGAAGCTAACTTAAAATTATCAATAGATACATGTGAATCTTTAAGAAAAGAAATTGCTTATTTAGGACATATAATAACGAAAGATGGAGTAAAGCCAAATCCAGATAAGATTGAAGCAAAAAAAGATACCCAATACCAAACACAAAAAGAAATGAAAACATTTCTAGGATTATTAGGATATTACAGAAAATTTATAAAAGACCTTTGTTACACTTTAAAAATTACCCTTATACCGTTTAGGTATTTTTAATAATTTAATTAAATTAATTGCTAACTTTAAGTCATTATAGACTGTTCAAAATTCAATATTATTGATTTCTATAATATATTTACTTTAATTGCTAATTATCGAACGTCATAGGCTATTTCAAACTCTAATATCTTCATATAAGTTTGTATGTTCAAATATTTTGGATGTCACTATATCCATCTTTCCTCCGGTCTTTTGTATATACTTCTGCGCAGTTTGACATTTTGAAATTTTATGCGAAGTCATGGTTAGTATATTTGAATTTATATTTCAATTATTGTTCTTCTTAAGCAATTCTAGGTAAACAGGACATCGTCGTATTTTTATTAGAATTTTGTAAATTTATTAGAATGATTGAATTTTATTGCATAACCATTTCTAAACTTAATTCTGGTTTTTACATTTTGATTTGCTTAGAGCGACATCTACGCGAGACTTGGTTTAACTTTTGATTACAGATCGCTTGACGGTTGGTATAATTTTTAATTGGTTATTAATCCTTTATTGTTGTGAATTAATTATTGAATTTTTGATGTTTGATGTTGGCTTCCTCAATTACTTTTTAACCATGTCAGGGTATTTGAGTAATTATGTTCTTTTATTTCCAATATTCCGTCTGGGGGTAGTTTTTTTGTCACTAGTGACGTATCCCTCTTTCTGGTTAAATACTCACGCATTCGTTCGGGAGATCCTCTTTTACGATTCAAGCTTTGAAGTAAGGCAGTAGTTTAAAACTAAAAGTCATTTTTGAATTAAATAGTGTTACTATTCTGTGATATGCAGAGTTGTTCAAAATTGATTTTATTTAATTAAATTCACTGGTATAGTGTATTTTAATCGAAGTTTGTTCCTCGGAATTGAAAGTTTTTATGACCACGTGTTGCTTCAGGTGAGTTTCTAAGATAAGGGGACGGCTGTAATTTTATCACGGCATTGTTCTCCATTTATTATATTACTCTGGAATGTTCCATTTATTCTTTTCTCTTCTCATTTATTTAGGGCCGTTAGTATAGGCTAATGAAAAGCTGCTGTATTATTTTCTGCTAGAAAAAGTGGCTATTGGTTGTATCGGCTAATGAAAAGTTGCTGAGTTATTTTCTGCTAGGGAAAACGGTTATTGTCAGTGTGATAACCAAATCGAGTCATGTATTGAACTACTTTTCTTATTCAAGGTGCGACCCCGGTCTTGTTTCTATTGTATACAAAACACGACCTCGGTACGTCCTACAGCCTCGATATGTGTTATATTCTTTCACCACGTTGTTGATCTTATACTAAGGCCACTAGTCTGAATGAGGACACACTGGAGTATATAATGAGGTCCATCAGATCTCTAGGGGCGGTAAGAGACAGTAAGAGACAGTAAGACACAGAGAGACACTCAGAGTCCTAGAGAGTGTATTATAGAAACCTCCTTAAGACTAGCGTCTAGTTATTTGTTACTATGTATATTGTTATTGTTGACTCTTTATAATGTGTTAATTAATTATATGTTGTTATCCAAACGCTGCCCGTTTATTATTTAATATATCGGCGAATCTGCGTACAAACGCAGCGATGTGCCCCTTCAGGACCGGGTAACATCACATCAGTATCCCCTAAGAAAAATTTCATCCGTAACCATTTAATTATCTGGACCCAGAAAAACCACGCAATTGGATTCAAGGGTCATCTATCACGTAAGGTAGTGTGTGTAGGATAACATTTTTTGTGACAGAGTCTCAGAAAGTTAATCTAATAGATATTTTGGAGGACCGCATTTGTCCTAAAACATGGTGTTCGACTCACCATTTTATTTTTTTTTTCTTGCATCCATATGAAAGTTAACTACGTTCATATCATTTATAAATCGCTAAATCAGTTTAGTTTTTTTTTTTTTACTCAAATTACAGTAGTATTTTAAATAGTATCAAACGCACATGTAAGATTTGTTTTAAGTAAGGAATTTGAGCAAACTGAATTTAATATTTTTTTTATATCCGTAGCGGAATCCTATGTGATTTTTTTATATATATCTAATTTCGTTTAAATAATATATTGTCCATTTAATTAGTAAATTTCCCAATTACAGAAAAATGTTCTAGTTATTTTTTTTATAATTAAACATATAGTTTTACATATACAGGCTGAGCCTTTATGTTATATTACTATCAGATTGGAGTATCCGATTTTGCGAATACAATGTGTATTATTATTTTACACATTATTAATTTCTATCTGTGTGTACCACCTAAAACTTTATTGTATATACTGAGTGTAATGAACCTATGTACGGTACATTGAAGCTTTGATGGACTACCTATGCAATAATTGATAGTATAGCATGCGATGTTTATGTGATTTTTGATATTCCAACTATATAAAAATATTTTGTTAACTCAAGAATTTATACCTCTCTGGCATAATATATATTTTTTTCTTTTTTTTTCTTTGTTACTTATATAATAAATATAGTTGTTATTGTTATGAACTCTGTTTTTCTTTTCTTTATTTTTTTTTTTTGGATTACAATTTATTCGGAAATAACTAAATTATCCGCTTACTACGGCAGAGTCTGTGTTCTCTGTTGGCTAAAGGTAAAACATGGTGGCGCCCTTTTTTTTATGTAAGAACCTCCCCGCAACTCGCCTCTTAACTGAGTTAGCCCTTTAGCCAAAAGATCTCCGGGGCAACAATAAGTTGTAGGTAAGTTGGGTAAGTTTAGAAGATATTTATAGGCGCAAGTCTAGTGCTCGTGGGGGTACATAGCACTTTGCTAAAATTACAAAACCATTAAAAAAATATTTAAAAAAGGGAAGTAAGATCGAATTCACAGAAGAATACACAAGAATGTTTGAACTTTGTAAGAAAATACTTTCCAATGAACCAGTATTATAATATCCAGATTTTAACAAACAATTTTTAGTAACAACGGATGCAAGCAATGTAGCAATAGGAGCAGTATTGTCATAAGGAACGATAGGACAGATAGACCAATATTTTATGCATCAAGAACATTATCGGAAACAGAACAAAAATATTCAACAGTAGAAAAAGAACTGTTAGCAATTATTTGGGCCTGCAAACAATTTCGACCTTATATATTTGGATGAAAATTTACGATAATCACAGGATCATAGACCATTAGTGTGGTTACATAATTTGAAAGACCAAAATTCGAAATTACAACGATTGAAGATAAAATTAAGTGAGTACGATTATGAAATTATATATAAAAAGGGAAAAATTAATAAAACTGCGGATGCATTATCGAGAATTGAATTACATAACCAAAAAGATAATGTAAATGAATTATTACAGGATGATACATCATCTATAATACCACAAGTTGATAATGAAGAACTAGATGACTTACTACGAAATCTAGAACCACAAGAATTAACAATGGAAGAAATAACGCTAAGAAATAAGTAATTAAACTTCTAGTTTCAAAAAATTCTTTTATTGTACATACCACTACAATATTGTTTCACCATCAGGTGGATGAATACTCAGTATTCATCCACCTGATGAAGCCTATGATGAATACCTATTGTAAGTAATGAAGCATTTCAATATTTTATGTAAAATGCTCTGATCATTTACGAAGGAAATAATACTTTTAAACAAATTACTCCTAAAAATAAATACGTTGGCATAAAAAAACAATAAATTTAACTGAAGAATTTTAAAAACTTTCAGATAGAATTAATAATCAAAAAGATATTTCCGAAATTTAAATGACGCAAAAGAAATGTTAAGCAAAATTACTATCTCAGATATAGCAATTAATTCTTTAATTTATAATTATATTAATACTATTAATACTTGCAATTCTTTTGTTTAAATTATATAAAAAGATAAGGACAAAAAACAAGGTTAACAAACAAACAGATGCCGATAACATAAGAATGCAAGATTTACCTATTTAAGGATAATCTCGCATGTAAGGCGGAAGGAGTTACGTGCCCGCATATAATACAAACCATTTATTAATTACCAGACGTTCACTCAGCAATTTCATTCATTTATCCGGATACACGTGGAGTAAGATAAGATAATATTTTATATATAAAGATGGGCAAAGCATTAGTTGATAGAGTTATTACTGTAACTGTACGCGACACAGATCGCTAATAAACCTCAGTGCAATCTAGTTTAAATCTATATTGTAACGTATTGTCAAAACCGCAAAACAAATATTTTTTTTTAAATTTCAACGCTCTCGAAATTTAACTTACATGAAAAATTTTCATGTTTTTTATTTCTCATCTAGGAATATAAAATAACATACTTATTGCGTAATTAACATAATAGTGATAGTGAAAATAACGATTTAAATACATTTATATTTGATTATAAATTAATAAATAAGTTATTACTAGAGCTGAGGATGTTTGCGGTACGGCAGGACCGTATGTAGTGCATCCCCACATTTAACTATTTATCTAAATATTCTCTGAAATGATTTTCCGGATCTCATAAATTAATAGAGTGATATTTTAGTATGCACTGGATATTGTTATTATACAAAATCATAATAGCCATTTGTATTTATGGATCATAAATAATAATACGCATGTATTTGTATTTGGTTGTGAATTCAATTTAAACTTAAAACGAATCGTAATATTTTAACGACAAGCCGTCCTTACAATACATGCATTCGAGACAAAGTGTGCAACTCTACGAATAACTTCCATAATTGATCGAAAATGGACATTTTGGAGCTGAAGTAAAGCCCCTATTCTTAGAAAATTTTATAACTGTCGTTAAGAACTATTATTATAAACAACAAAGGCCTTTTATTAGTGTTGAAGTTTTAGTTTCATTGAATTTCCATGTTGTAAGTAGTCAATTGTAAAGTGTTCATTCACAATATTCTAAAACAAGGTGTAAATTTAACTAAAATCAAGAAAAACACATTCTGATAATATATTACCAGATTAGAAGCTGTGTTTATTACTATTTATTATATTATTTTTATAACCAAATGCAATAAAAGCTACGAAAACAAAAGAAACCTCGATTTATTAAAATCTTGTCACACAGCCTTTCAAAGCCTGGCAGCACATATTTTGCATATATTTTATATATACTACCTACTTGAACTAGGTGAATGAAGTTAGAAGTTATAACTTATAACTTCTAACTTCATTCACCTAGTTCAAGTAGGTAGTATATATAAAATATATGCAAAATATGCGCTGCCAGGCTTTGAAAGGCTGTGTGACAAGATTTTAATAAATCGAGGTTTCTTTTGTTTTCGTAGCTTTTATTGCATTTGGTTATAAAAATAATATAATAAATAGTAATAAACACAGCTTCTAATCTAGTGATATATTATCAGAATGTGTTTTTCTTGATTTTAGTTAAATTTACACCTTGTTTTAGAATATTGTGAATGAACACTTTACAATTGACTACTTACAACATGGAAATTCAATGAAACTAAAACTTCAACACTAATAAAAGGCTTTTGTTGTTTATAATAATAGTTCTTAACGACAATAATAAAATTTTCTAAGAATAGGGGCTTTACTTCAGCTCCAAAATGTCCATTTTCGATCAATTATGGAAGTTATTCGTAGAGTTGCACACTTTGTCTCGAATGCATGTATTGTAAGGACGGCTTGTCGTTAAAATATTACGATTCGTTTTAAGTTTAAATTGAATTCACAACCAAATACAAATACATGCGTATTATTATTTATGATCCATAAATACAAATGGCTATTATGATTTTGTATAATAACAATATCCAGTGCATACTAAAATATCACTCTATTAATTTATGAGATCCGGCAAATCATTTCAGAGAATATTTAGATAAATAGTTAAATGTGGGGATGCACTACATACGGTCCTGCCATACCGCAAACATCCTCAGCTCTAGTTATTACTTTAAAGGTAAGTTCATATTTATAATTTATTTACTTTCCAATTAAACATTAATATCAACTAAATTGAATTAATGAACAATTGAAAAAGAGTATGATTATTTTCCAATATGCATATAGTTATTAAATAAATTGCGCACAATAACAGACTAAAGAGACAACTTTTAAAAAGTGAAGATTTGAACTGTATTTTTATTTCTATTTTAGACATTTATTGTTTAAATCGACAATAATTACAATTCTGGGAGTTCCTTTTTCTTCCTACACAATTTTCTAATAATGCAGGAAATTCCGGAACAGGAAGGTATTTCTAATAATAAAAGTTTAAAAATCGAAAGAGATTTATTATTAGAAATAACATTATCGGTATGTGAAAATGTTTTTTTAACTTATTAATTAGTCAGAATTATTTAATATTGCTTAGCTTTCACGAACGATATAAAAACACGCCTTTACTTCTTACCTGAACCCATACAATGTCTTCTGCAAATCTTTTGCATTATTGATACATTCCGGGAAATATTTCTTGAGTTTTCGAATATTTGAAACATTTTAAACCATTACGTTTCCAAATACGTGAAATAGTTGTGTTACTTGTACCTAATTCCTCGGCAGCACTTCTAGTAGATCTCGTGTTATCAATTTCCACAATACTACAAATTAATACATCCCGCAGTTCTCTTTCCTCAGTTTTTGTGGTGATACCCCTCTTGGTTTGCATTTCGTGCAGTTATTGAGACAGAAAAAAAAAGTTTCAAATTTATTTATAATATTATAAATTGTTTGTCTGCAAGGTACAGAACGGTCTGCAAAAGTCAGCGCAAACAAATTCATAAAACCATTTTACTAACCATTTTACTAACTGAAGCTTTTCAGTGAGTGTATAAAGAGCCATTATACATTAATTTTGATGTACGCTTTCAAACTGTAACGGCCGCAGCTAGACTGAATGCAAAATCTCCAGTCAATCGGTATCGGAGACAATCGTCTGACGGCGCGGTCGTCGCTGGCATTGAACTGGCTTTCTCATGTACGTATACATTGTATGTATAGTTGTTTTCAAATTATAAGAATATAACTTTGAACGGCTCTAATGCTTTTATTGCATCACCTTCTGTGACGATAATTATTTTACCTGGTCTCCTTATTGAACGGGTACGGTTTACATATTTGCAACGTATGAATCTAGGGGCCGTATTGACTATAAATTAGGGGCCTATAATATTATAATGAAACGCTGTTAATTTCAAGTGCATAATAAAAACATCTGTACATTTGGTTTATATACAAAGAAAAAATTACAAACCGTGTGGCAACATGTGTAGTGAATACATATAGATATATAAAACTAATTTATTTGTAATACACAATAAAATTTTTATGTGTCACCGCATTTCGTAAATCATCTGTGATTGAGTCGTCTTGCAAATCGGTGTCTGCGTCTGAATCGTATTGCAAATTTATAATCAAACGTGCTACTATTTTGTACATGCGCATATATTCGTCCTCTTTTGCTATTGCGTGTTTAACAGCATTTTTCCAATTTACAGCAGTTATATGTTCCATAGCATTTTTTATGTGTGTTACACTGCTCTCACTAAATTTCGGTGTTTGATTTGTGCGTCTTATGGTATTTTTCAGTTTTTCAGTTTCAGTTTCAATTCAATGGGATTGAAGATGCAATGGTTTGGTGATAAACGCAAAATTGTATGTCCTGCTTCTTTGGCTCTGTTATCCACATAATAATCCTTTAAATATTATTTTGTCTTCATCACCTCTATTGATTGTTTTTTTGTATAATGATCCTCAAAATATAAATTATTTGCTTCTAAAAATGTTTTAATATCTTTCTTATTATTACACTTTGTAGGAACTTTGGTTTGCTGTCGAGAATGATACGGAGCGTTGTCCATCACTATCACACTATCTTTTGCTACACTTTTCGCGACAAAATTCTAAAAACAAAACAAGTAGTATACGTAGTAGCGAGATGTTCTGCTTGGCCACCCCCTTTGCTTTGAACCTACCTGTTGGCGAACGTCCCAAACGAATAACTCTGCCGGCCAACTCAATCGTTTCTTGGAGAGCGTCGCGGGTCAAGGTCGCGAGGTGGAAAGTGAGCGCCACCGTATTCCTCCGCCAGAGCACCCTCGTAACACGGAAGCGGGTGGGATGTAGGTAGCTCCAAAAGCAAAACTTGTTTGGCCCCAAACTACTTGATAATTAATAAATAAAATATACCTAACACCGCAGTTGCTTAACTCATACACTTGTGGGGAAGGTTTCAAACAAATACAATACATCAACTATAACAAGTTTAATATAAAAAAAACCAGTAGGCTAAAGAAAATTAAATATTGAAATGAAAAAGATATTGAGTCGACGCTAAGAGCAATTTTCACTAAGAAAAATATAGATTTGAAATTCCAAAATCTATGAATTAAAATTACTAAAATAAATGTAATCTAACTGTTACGCCCCTGGCGCATATCAGTGAATACAATAAACAGTATCAATCGGTATATCGATACAGTATAACACCCTGTATAACAAGTAAGAAATTATAATAAACAAAATTTGAATTAGGTTAAATAAGTATAACCCCCTGTATTAACAGGTAAGAAATTAAAATAAACAAAATATGAATTAAATTAAATTCGTGTTTGAACAAGTAATTCAGTAGAACACAACTAAGTATACTTAATTCTGGGTCCTTTACAATAAGGTTATAACGATCTTAATTAAATCAAAACAGCAACGTATCCCAAAATAATACTTAACCAGTACGATGGCTTATCTGAAGGACCAAATGCCTCGTATAGCATAACAATACAAGTTTCACCTGGCTGCTAATGAAGCTAGTCAACCAATATAATTAAATCTACTAGAAAATAGAACGTAAATATGTGTGTAAACAACCTATCTACTAATTAAACAGATTGATTAATGCCTTGCTCGGCTAACTACGTTACATGAAAATTAATAAGTAAAACTGAGCGAATAATCTATTCGCTGTGCGGTAATGAATTGACTGTAAATTACTTTTGAATTAAAACAATTAAAATGCTCATCACAATAACCGAGCTCTATATTAAACGAAATGTATTAATCTAACAGAAACTTACGATGCTATCATATGTGTAACGTTCAAATTGCATCGGATGCACAAAATAACTAATAATCGGCTTTCTCTAGAGCCTTTACTTAAATGAAATGTTAACACACATTCAAAACCACCAGAAGTTATGAATTGCACTTATATATAACTAAAAGAAATTATGACACCTACATTAAATTGTCTTTGCTACTGCCTAACTACCAACTTTATGGGAATGTCCTCAAAAAAATTATTGAATTTCACTATAATAATTCTGCCAAAACACTTCAGCCATCCATTTTATTTTTAGACCGCCATCTTGGTGACGTCGATGAATGTTCTAGATGCTCATAACTTTTTAAGACCAAGCCTTGGGGAAAATTGTACAAACGGGTGTAAAATTGACGCCGTTTTCATCCAAAATTTAACCCTACTTGGATCATCCGGGGATGGATTGAATTACCTCGTCAAATGGGAACAATCTCGCATACCCCTGGTATTAAGGAAGTTCTACATGAATCGTTACGTTATCGTAGGCGAAGGAAAATACTATACGATAAAAATTTAATATATCCGCAAACGACCTTCACGTGCTTAACTAAGTACAACTTATGCCGTCAATGATCACGAAACGAATGGCCGCCAGATCCAAGTCAGACATGCGCTACAACATCGAGCAATTCTGGGACCACCAAAGATTACCCCAATCCCGCGAAACTACATTAATTCGACACCCAAAATTAATTTGGAAAATAGTTATAAACAGCTGGATAGATTACACGGTCCCACGCCTAATTAACGTGCAATATAAAAATAATTGTGAAAATTAAGGGCGACATCTATAACGTTCAGGTAGAACCTTACGCAAGCGAAACTGGTTGCAGAACCAACAGAGAACGAAGTTCGATTCGATTAATAGGAGTTGAAGGTTAACCGCGCGATGTCACTACAAAATTAATTTAAAAGGTGTACGGAATAGGCAAATAGACCTTTTTTCCTCTCCACACGTAACACTTTTGGTAAATTTGGCAGCAAAGTGTCACAAAACCATTCTTCAAATAAAGATGAGGTCATATGTTCATGGTAATCTAAACTTGAGGATTTAACATTTTTAGCAGATAATAGCGGCTGTCCGATCCATCCCTTTTCTGACCCAGCATGAAGAATAATTATTCTCTTCCCTCTCGAAACCGGCGCGTCCAACTCACACATACTTGAACTATCCACCCAACCTTTGCAAATTGTGTCATGGGTGTCATACCACGTCTCGTCTAAATAACATATGAATCGTCCTTCCTGTCTATACCTTCTAATTGCCGTTAAGTATTCATATCGAAGTTTCTTTAACCTCGGGCTTTCCATAATTGTGCGACGTTTGTCTATAGTGCCAAACTTAAAACCAGCTTTCTTTAGCGTCCGCCACAAGGTTGCTTTAGAACAATGAATATTTATAGGCTCATCACTGATCCTTTTACGTAAGCAGTCAAGTGTAGATACAACATTTCCTCTGTAGAAGGAGTATACTTGCTGCCTAATAGTATCAATTTCATACTCTTCAATTTTTCTCGGTGCTCTTTGTCACTTCTTTGCTTTCGAGGCCCTGCGTTATTCTTAATTATTTTATATATTGTTCCAAAAGGCACCTTGGTTAATTGCGACGTTCGTTGAACGTTCTGGGTTTGTAGTTCGTTATTTTCTTCCATCAGGGTATGAAACATGAAACATTGAAAATTATCTGTTTTGCATCTTCTGATATATGCTTTCTCTATCGTGCTCCAACAGTATTATCACTATCCATATATAATAACTATATATTCAAATTAACAACTGTTGGTACTTCAATTATGTTTCATCTAAATTGCAGTAATTAAAATTTACTTAAATTTTTATTTATTGCCGCAGGTGGTGCAGTAAAAGCATTAGAGCCGTTCAAAGCTATATTCTTATAATTTGAAAACAACTATACTCATACGTTGATTCTCTACGCCTAACAATATTTAACACATACGGTACATATGATTTAAGATAATGAATAGTAAATATAATAATATTAATATAATATTAATGTATACTACATGACATATATAAAATATTGGCTACATAAAACTTAAAAGTTTTATAGATAACATTTTTTAAGCTATAAATAATTATTTGTTATTTTCTGTTGATATTTGAAATTATTGGCGAGTAAGTAAAGCAAAACATTTTTAATGCTAATTACAAATAAATGTATATTTTTTAGAGAAAAAATAATCCAAGAAAGGGTGAAACTATAAATAATTGAACCAAATATTTAATTTGGCAATCGTGAGAAATTGGCTTGCTTGGTCATTCGGTTTATAGTAAATATAAACCGCGTTAAAATATTTGTGTGTACATATGGTTAAAATTACTAGTAGATCAATATTAAATTGTAAGGCAATATTCATAGTAAGTTCGCCTATGGTATGAAATTTTAAGTAAATTCCATTCCAAGTATCATTGGCCCGGTTTTCTTTTTGGATGTGCTAATTGCAGAAAAAAATTTTTGAAATATGGAATTAATTGATCTCTTTGATGATTTACCATTAGATATAAGACGAGAATTACATTTCCATATAGATGAATCTCCAGTTCAAAGTGCGAATGTGCATGGTTAGACGAGAACTTTCCGTTAAGATTGATGGGTCGTAATGGCCTTTTAATAGAGTGGGGCTCCGAGATCTCTTGACATTACACCACCCGTCTTTTTCTTTCAAGAACTATTAATAATGTTTTGTATGCATCTAGACCTCAAAGATACAGG
The DNA here is from genome assembly GCA_935421215.2 of Melolontha melolontha. Taxonomy (NCBI): domain Eukaryota; kingdom Metazoa; phylum Arthropoda; class Insecta; order Coleoptera; family Scarabaeidae; genus Melolontha; species Melolontha melolontha. Next base: position 158,511,145 of record OW285236.1, on the reverse strand, counting down.
AACTATGTCAATGAATGTGACAAACCTGCTGAGAAATTTCTCTCGAAGTATTACCACGAGTTATACTAAATCACAAAAAGCAATTGCAAAAGGATATTCAGTTGGAAAGGATAATATTTAAAATATTGTTCGTTAAATTGTAGTTAAATTTGGTTGTTCTTTAATCTTGAATAAAATCTGTCAATTGTTTTCTTATCTCATGGCACTCTTATTATTGCAATAACTATCATCTACTGATGATATAAAAATATTGGAAAATAAATGAAAATTTTTCAGTTAAATTTGGTGTTAGGGATTTTGAGTGATTTGTAGCTATTTTTGTTAATACTTATTTGCTCTTAATCGCTACTATGACTTTACTTCAAACGCTAGTTTTTATTTTAATCATAGTTGGCTAGATTTTTAGATACAAAATCTATTCATACAAAAGGATGCACTGGTCTACACAATTGATAAAATTTTATATCGATTGCTTTCAAATTAAAAAATTATTTAGGTGTCCTCATGAAAAGTGAAAAAATACAGTGTATATATGAGTATTAATACAAAATAAGGCCTGTAAATATAGTTCAACGTTTAACATTATTTTAAATATAGAAATCCAAAATAAAATCTAATTTAAAAATTACCAATCGTTGTTCCTTCATTCAATAATATTCGAATATATTAATGTGTGTTACTTTCTGTGCCAATGCATTTATGTATTAGCAAATATGATACATTCTCAGATTTACCGTATGTAGAGACAGTTTTAGTTTAATATGTATTAATACCATCATTGAATAAATTTCAATGTACGATATTTATTGAATACATTAAGTATTACATTATATTAATACTTTCAAATTCTTGCCATTTTTGTGTTAACGTAAGAAGAAAAATATTAAACCGCAACGCACTGCAATGCAAATGAAACTTGCAAGTTTCCAATTTACATATGTTTTCTAGGCTTTATTGATGGAACATTCAATGGCTTGTAATGGATACATTACAAGCCATCGTTAATCACATAAATGAATATACATGAAACCTCAAATTGCAATAACGGGTAACCTTCGTGCTCTTGTCGGTTTTTATGTCACTTCTGCTGAAAGGCATCTAAGCGACATAACTGTCAAGTTATTGTAATAAAGCATATAAGCAATTGTAGGTCAGTACTATTCAGTCTCTGTGTTAAGTTGCCGACAATATGTAATGAATACTTAATAGATGTTATGGTTTCGCTAAATAAGGCGATGAGCAGAGATTGTTGCACAGACTATGCAAATTTAGCAATTAAAAAAAATATCTTAAATTGTACCGTATCTAAAGGTTAAACGTACATTTACGTATGCTAAATATAATTATAATATGAGATTGTATTCGATTTTAATTTATAGGTCAATTATAATAGTAGTTATTTAGCACATCTTTTCTTTTTTACATTTTGTTGAATATCGTTTACATAATATTACTAGATTATTCATAGACTAAATTCATCAAATCTTAATTTTTAATTAGCAGGCTATCAACTATAAAGTTATACTGCCATTTACAAAGACAAAATGTTTATATTATACTAGATTTCAAATTTATTTAATAAAAATATTTTAATCTATCATATTTCAATCGAATTAAAACTGATGTGTATTTAAAAAGTCATTTATAATTTATAATAGACAAACAAAACCCAGTCGAATACTATAATTTAACAAAATAAATTATAGTATTTACAAGTATAAACAATTTATATGAATTAATCATCCCTATTTTCATACTTTATTAAACGTACGCAACTGAATCGGTTTCATGCTTGTTCAAATATTATATATACATATATATACAGGGCTATCCAAATTAAGTGTTCACCATTGGTAACTTTGTTATTATTAAAGATACAAGATTGTTTAAATTAGCAAACTAGTAGTACTTTTAACGCTCTTTAAGATGGAAGAATTAAAAAAAAGAGCAGCGCGTTTTCGAGTTTTCCCGAAAAATATGTTTTTTTCACATGGAAACCCCTGTATATTATATCATTTTCTGTTAGAAATTCAATTTTTAAACAAAAAATCTTATAAGAAATTTTTTACTGGGATTAAAAATACTTGAGTTATAGTGAATAAACAAAAACAGCTAAGTCAAGTGCATTTCTATGTTTCTATGATAACAACGTTAATTCTTTCTAGTGAGCGTCAAATATTAGTACAGTTTTATTAGTCTTTCACTCATAAATTTCATTTTGTTGGTTATTAATTTGACAAAAAAATGATTTTTACCCATGCAGAAAAGTGTGATATGTTAGAATCTTATTTAGTGTGCAGAAAACCCTCTAGGAGGGCAAAAGAACACTACGCTGAATTATATCCACTCCGAACACAACCAAATGAGCAATTTTTTCTGAGACTGTACCGAAAATTTAGAGGCAATGAGAGTGTTTTTGCCAAAACAAGAACAAAAAGGACTTTTATAATAAGCGAGGCCACGGAAATTCTAGTTCTTGCATATTTTGAGGCCAACCGTGAGAATTCCATACTAGATATTATCAATGAATCTGATTTGAGTCACGGTACTGTGCATAGGATTCTGAAGAAACACAAATTCATTCCTTATAAGTACAAACCAGTTCAAGTTTTCTTGCCTGGGGATCCAGAGAGAAGAATGTTTTTTTGCCACTGGTATCTTAACTTTTGTCGCCAAAATGTAAACAACTTTCGTTATATTTTATGGACCGATAAATCAAATTTCTCAAATTCTGGAATGTACAATACAAAAAATCATCATTACTGGTCAAAGGAAAATCTTCTTTTAGTACATCCAAGACGCCCGCAAGTCCGTTACAGTTTTAATGTTTGGTGCGGTTTAATTGGTTCAAGGATTGTTGGTCTTTTCTTTTATGAGGGCACTCTAACTGGTGAAAGGTACATAGAATTTCTGACTGAAATTTTGAATAATTTCTTAGACGATATTGATCTCATAAGTAGACAGAATCTGCATTTTCAGCAGGATGGCGCACCTGCGCACAACTACAGAGGTACTCATCAAATTTTAAATACTATTTTTAACAATTCATGGATAGGAACAAATGGTCCTATTCAGTGGCCTCCCCGATCGCCAGATTTAACACCGCTTGATTTTTTTTTATGGGCTTATTTAAAGACAGAGATTTATAAGCAAAGGTACGAAAACGAAACGCCCTAAAAATTACAGTTAGTGAAAAGATAAACCAAAAAGATGGTAGGACCATACTAAAAGCAGTTCGACAAGTTCAGAAACGTGTTCAAAAATGTATTGAAAAACAAGGTGGTATTTTTGAACAACTTCTATGAAAAAATCAGTGATTTTTATTTTCTTTTAATGATATGTTTATGTATAAAATAAAGTTTATAAAAATTATTTAGCTGTTTTTGTTTATACATTATAACTCAAGTGTTTTTAATCCCAGTAAAAAAGTTCTTATAAGATTTTTTGTTTAAAAATTGAATTTCTAACAGAAAATGATATAATATACAGGGGTTTCCATTTGAAAAAAACATATTTTTCGGGAAAACTCGAAAACGCGCTGCTCATTTGTTTTTTTTTTATTTTTCCATCTTAAAGAGCGTTAAAAGTACTACTAGTTTGCTAATTTAAATAATCTTGTATATTTAATAATAACAAAGTTACCAATGGTGAACACTTAATTTGGATTGCCCTATATATATATGGTAAATTCAATTTGTTGGCGATTTAGGGTCTGGTTTTACTTCAAAATGTATATATTTAAAAAAATACAACATTGCCGAAACATGTTAAACGATCTTAACAGATAACTATCCATCACAACTTATAGAGCAAACAATTAAAAAAAACAATCCACCAAATATACAACACTGCAGAAACCAATAACAATTTAAAGAATGAAACAACATGTATCACGATTGCATACGTTCCGCAATTATCAGAAAAAATTAAATATATTTAAAAAAAATATGATATAGCTACAACATATAAACTTAGTAATACTAATAAACATCTATTTTCAAAACTAAAACCTAAAATAGAAAAAAATCGAGAAGCACATGTCATCTATAAAATACCATGTCGCGATTGCGATAGTTACTACATAGGCCAAACTAAACAATATTTATACAAAAGAATACAAGCCCACAAATACTCCAAAACAGACAAAATTGCTTTAGTTGCACACAAACTACAACGCGGTTACAATTTCCATTTTGAAAACAAAATAATAATCGATAAAGAACACACAATGAAAAGGGAAATTAAAGAAATGATTAATATTTAACAGGACAAAAATTCAATTAACAACAGAAGTGATATAAAAAAATTTAAGCAGTTTATACTATAATGTAACGATCTGCAAGTTACCATCATGAACATAGGTTGTTATTATATAAATATCTTTAAATATCTGTACACTGGCTTATCATGCTGGCAGTTCCGTGTTTAGATCCCTGACTAGGCTGTCCGAGTAGGTTTTCTTGGGCTTCCCTCTCGTTCAAGGCGAATGCCGATAACTTATCATCTTAAGTCGCTCCATTAGCGCAGACATAATAATAACTTATGGCTTGTCAATCCCCCGTAATTAACGTCTTGCTGTTGAGTGTTCTGAGGCATGAATTATTATTATTAAACTTGAATGTATCTTTGAATATTTTAATTTTGTCCATAACCACTACGTATATATAAATTTGACATTAATATACTGTCATTTACATTTGAAATTTCTTTGAAAAAGGCACTATGTGCCGAAACATATAAGATTATTTTAAATATATACATATCACTGTAAAATAGACCTTGAACCTCCGACTAATTTAATTTACTATATACATTGTAACAATACGAAGCTGTAAAATAAATAAGAGGTATTTAAGATAAGATTTAATAAAATATAATAAATATTGAACGCCTTAATTGATTTTAAAATTGATGTATCTTTGCCATCAGCTGATCAATGAAGCGATTCGCAATGTAGTTCTCAGATGTCGTGGAGAGTATGAGGTTTTATAAGAATTATCTAAATATACTTATCTCTGGGTTAGAGTCGGTATATATACACAAATGTAGCTGTGATAGTGATTTAAAAGATTATTAAAAATATTTACTTCAATGAGCATGAATAAAATATACCACAATTATATTTTATAGTCACAATTATTTATTTAATTAAAGAAATCTGTATACATATATGTAGCTGTTGGATTCTATATATTAGTTAATGATTTATGTAGCTATGCTTATTGAATTATTAATACGATCGATTGTAAGGTTATGAATATCAATAATCAATATCAAATTACAAAGAAGTCTAACATTAATCAATTTAAATTGTGTAAACTATTCAAATAAGTTTAAGTTTACGTGTTTTAAGTAAATATTCTCTATATCTAAGCGGTATTTAAACCATTTCTATATCTTAGTTTAGATCAAGATTTTAATTAATTTGTGAACGTGTTATTTAACATAAGGTTAATTGATGTTTATTTTTTTTCAAAAGACCTGTGATTATAGGTGATTTTCTGGATATGAGGATGGTAGCATCAGCCTTGGACTCGGTGTACTGCCAGGAAAGATAGAGGTTTGGTTATTTTCCAATTAGGTTATATAGGATAAGGAAATTCCAGGTTTTAAACATTACTTATTGTTTATATCACTTTGGCTACCTTTTCCAGGTACGTTTTAGATTTATTTCTTCGTAAATAATCGGTCACCAGGGAGAGCGTCCCCTAATGATGCTTTGCTTGATAACTTGTAGAGAAACACTTTTTGATAGCTTTATATGTGTTTAAATGATAATAATAATTAGTCACTCTTACAAATAACTATTATTTCGATACTACTGGTTTTAACTGTTTTTTTATGAAATTATAAAGAGCCCGTAAAAGTCAGATCCGAACGGTATCATATTTTGAAGAAAACGACGCTATTTGTTCCTTGTTTATTTCAAAGCCTTATTTTAAGCAAATTATCTTCATTTTCAACTATAAATAAATTATTTTAAAGTTGAATATAAAAATCATTTAGCTAGGTTGATAAAATTATTTTAAGAATTTACAAATGTTTACGAATATACTTTAAGCAGCTGATTATGTGAGCTGAGCGTATTACATATTGATTATTTCGCGCGCTTTTTCTGTTTAGAAGAAAGGCGTATCTAAACTAGTGTCTATACAATTTTGAATATTAATAAATTAAATATCTTTTTTTTTACTCGCGTTCATGAATTTAATGAATGATAGAAAAGATGGAAAGTAAAATTTAATCAAATATAATTATATGCAAAGTACCAGATATTGTCGGGATATTTATTTAATTAATATTAAATATTAGTTTTCACATGTTTACGTCCATATACAGTTGTGTTCTCCATTTATATTTACCTTGTGCTTAACTGATTTCTACCTTTCTCGTTCCTAGGAACCATGCGCGTATGTAGAGCGATAATATATATATATATATATATATATATATATATATATATATATATATATATATAATAATAAATTCTCTTCTATCGTTGTGGTGTAGGGTATACAAAATAATAAAATAACATTTAACTTTATGAGTCAATTAATTTAAATTAACTGATTATTCCTTATGCACAAATTCAGTCCACTCTTTTATGTTTTTGCAACTGTTGTAATATACTTCTATTAGGTACACAGAGTGAACTAAGGGAATTTATGGTTTTCTGCTGCCGTTATGCGAAAGAGCTGCTTTCGCATTTGCTTTGGACGAATCAATAAATAGCCGCCATCGATAAAAACAATGCATGATCCAGCAGAACATAAACATGGGTTCGAATATCGCGTAACAGCGAATTTTTTTCAATTAAAAATTCGAATAATTAGCGTCGTAAAATGTAGAAAGCAATATTTACATTCACATTACTTCGCGAAATTGCAATTAATTTGCAGCAACTTCCGACTACAGTTGAAATATTCACATCTGTTTCCCTAATGAGATTTAGGGCGTCCCAGGATATTTGGATTCATAGTCTTTTGATAGCTCAAGTGGTAGAGCAGTGGTCCGATAAACCATGGACTTGGGTTCGAATCTCGCTTAAGGGCGATTTTTTTTCAATTAAAAATTCTAATAATCAATTTTTTTTCAATTAAAAATTCGAATAATAACGTCTTAAAATGTATGAAGCAATATTTGCGATGCATGAGTTTGTCTATAATTTTTCACATGATCTGCACTCCATTTCAAGTAATCATAGCGGTACTAAAGTATTTACTTTACTTAAAAAGCTTTATAAATGTTCAAATTTCGATTAAAATACTACAAGGCAACCAACTGGGTCCTGCAAATTCTTCTCTTACAGCGTAGACGTCAAGAAGTTCTGCATTCTCTTTTCAGGCATCTCTGAGGTATTGGTAAAAAATGTATTCTTAATATAATGTAATGTACCCGCCAACACTTTCATCAGTGACCAATCACTAATACAATATGTGATAGGTGTTATCCTGATGTGCTACTAGATCATCGAGGTATATATAGTAAATGTTTTTAAGTTTTGTTAAAAGAAACAACATTCCATTTTATATTACCACTGAATATTAAGCAATGAAATCAAACAGGAATTGAATCGTTTATTAACTAATTCCAAACCACTGTTTACTTTATGAATTCACTTTGACTGGCTCTCTGCGTAACTTTGTGTAATCTCTAAAGTTTTTCACACTCGATATATGACCTAATACGAGAAATGAATCGTGTTAAAGAACAAATGGAGATAGGATTTGTAATCGACATCCCAAAAATAGCCCAATGCACCCAAAATTGTGCGTGATGAATTTTCCTTGTAAAATATTGTAATTATTTAACAAGTTTATTGTATATTATATTGAGGCTCTAAATAACTTCTTTGTGATTTACAGTGCGTGTTTCTTGTATATATTATCCAAGAAAGAGATCAAGTTGAAAAATATACACGAAATGCTTAATGAAAGCAATTTATTTGTCCTTTAATATTAAAAGGTATTTCAGCTGTATAATAGTTTAGTAACCAACGCTAGATTATGACTGTATCTTCGAATTTAATTTTTCTACAAAAAAAAATTGTTTATATTCCTTTGATGCATGCGGAAATATATTTGTTAAGAATCGAAATATCAGTAATTTAATTAATTCAAGGTACACACAATGTTAAACAAACTTACTAGTTAAAACATTCATATCTACAAAATAATCTTGAAAAATAAACTTTATGATATATGATGTACTTATTTCACGGACTATTACATTAAAGACACAGAAGCAGCTCATTTTCAGTCCCATTATTAATATTTATTATAAAACTTTGTGTTCCACTTAAATAATCCGCTCTTCTTAATGGACTTGATTTATGATAAAAGCGTGACATAATTTAATGTCTCTAAGATTAGTCGGGTAGTTTCATGAATACGTAAACCGACCCTATCATAAAAAAATCATAATACGGGTAATAGATTTTTCATGTCGGAAAAGTGTTAAAAAGAATGATACCGACAGAAGCATCTTACACTTACATACAGGCATTATATTAATTCATAGCATGAGCTTCTAAATTTATACTGGGGATAATTTTAACACACACAGATGCATTGCATCCGGTATAAATACATACGATGAATTGATTATTGATATAAATATAAGGAAAATTGATTTTAGTGAGACCTACGCCATGGTGTTTACTTCTTTAGCACGAATATAAATGTGTTTGGGAACGAAATGGTGAATACTTTGAATATTCTGCACTCTAACTCGTAAAATACTGTAAGTGTTTGGAATTTAGAAGAGTAATATATTTCCTCTTTTTATGATCATTATTAGCAGATTACGTTTACAACTTAACGTTTTATTAAAGATAAATAATGAACGACGACAATTGTTATATTTTAGGCACTAAATAGGAATTTATCTACGACTTTACAGTTTTAAATCTTTACTGATCAAATATTATAAATATGTATATATTGTTTCACTGCTCATATATTAAGAATTTTTTAATATCGTTTTAAATTGTGTTATTCATAAATATGTAAAATTTAAAATGCTAAAAATTCGTAAGATCTCTTGCGGCATTTTAATTCATATTTTCAAGAAAAACCTTTCTCAAATAAATAAAACACAACTATTAAGATAAAATAAAACAAATTTTATGAATTTCGCTTTTTAATTATCACTGTAACGAGTCGTTTCGCACCAACCTGGGCTTCGTCAGACATATATCAGTCTGTTATATGTCTGACGAAGCCCAGGTTGGTGCGAAACGAATCGTTACAGTGATAATTAAAAAGTGAAATTCATAAAATTTGTTTTATTTTATCTTAATAGTTATAATGGAATTTCATCAAGTAAAGGCCGAAACAATCATATAAATAAAACACACATAAGATGTTTTAGATTTACACTTTATTATTTATAAAGTGTAAATCTAAAACATCTTGTGTGTGTTTTATTTATTTGTGATATGGATTTACATCAAGCAAAGGTCGAAACAATCAAAGAATTAAAAACCTTTCTTTTGTATCGCTCTGGTCGTAAGTCATAGCCTTCCGAGAATATCTACCGAACAGTAAACCCAGGAATTTCATATTCTCTAATGCTCCTTAGAATTTTGTATGAATATAATTGTAATTGACTCATTAACTACTAATAACTTCTACTCTAATTATTTCTTAATTAGTAATTTTATTTATTATTGAGCTATTTACTACATGTCAAAATTATACCCAGCCAGTTTCGAAATTGACATATTTTATAGTAATTTAAATCACCAGTGTAAAAATCATGTATAATAACGTATCATATTAATGTATTTTTCCCATGGAATTTTTAAATGATATTAATTACATTGACAACAAAGCCCTTTAGCTAGCGTCTTAATTAACTATTAATTATTAAACATCGCTACTTGCAACATGATTGGTTAACCTTAAACTAGATCATAAAATCCATCCTTAGTATCCATCCAACTTTTTAGAAAATGGTAAGGGAACACTCTCTCGTTTCTAGATCAAGTTGCTGATAAAAACTATTGTTCATATAGTGAATCACGCTGTTCAAGCATTCATGTATTCGTATTTTTTATCCGCTCTGAATATACGCAAATAGGCCATAATTAAATTATTTTAATCACGTTTAAATTTATTTTTTTGTAAGCTATTTTTAGCTTGTAAATATTTATTTGTCGTTACCTGTACTTGTAGCTTTCACTTAATTAATTATATATTTCAAAACCTCATTTCTTTTAGATAAATATTAAACAAAACTTTAAGGACTCCGTTGTTGTGTTTTCTTTTATTTAATAAACATTTATTCGAGCATAATACAGACGTCCTGAATCTTCAAAAGCTCATCGTCATATTATTATTAGTTTAATAACATTTTCATTATTGTTAGGACTCTACAGCTGGCCCGGAACAAATTAACACAATTTACAAGTGTTCATCTTTTAACAATTTGGCGCTCCCACGTAGTAAAATATAGAACCCAAATAGCGTTGTTTATACAATATAAACAAAATATATAAATTATCACATTTTATACTATTATTACATCCCCTTACAAGTTCTTTTTTAATTCAGCAAAACTATGCACCTATCCAAGCCGAACATTAAAACAAATCATCGAAATAATTACAATTTACATTATTGGTAAATCTCTTTGCAAGAGTTTTATCAAATTTTATTCTACCTATTGAAACCGAGTTAGATCTGACAAAGTTCATTTTAACTTTATTTGATATAGATTTTGTTATTAAATAATCTTTAATAACCCATTTTATATTCATTTGGGAAACTAACGATAGTATTTAAACGAAATGTATTTACATAAAATGCTTGCTGAAAATATCCAATTTCTGATATTGATATTTACTAGATTAGTTTCTATATTTTTACATTATTTTTTTCAGGCACTCCTTTCGAGCGATGTATCTTGTTTTTGCACCATTGCGATCTGTTAATCTTTGTTCAATATACAATACTTTGTTTCCGTTATATTTTAGGATAAATCTTATTTTCCTAGGTTTTAGTTTTTCTAATAATCTTTGGTTTTATAATTTGGTTTTCAATTTTGGTTTACTACTTTTTATTTAAAATCGCTTCAATAAGAAGGGCTTCTTATTACACACATCGGCAATTACATAATTTTTTGGGTATTTATTTTCTTTCTAATATGTCTAACATATAAGTTGCAACTTTATTTTTACCTAGCTTTTTTATTATTTACTAAATAGTTATTTTCTTACTCTGTTGATATCTTCTATTTGTTTTTTTCGTTCTGCACATTTGTAGTTCTGTTTCCTTCCAATTCGTGTTTACTTTTGGAATAGTTATCCCTATTTCGACATCATATGTTATATTACAATCAAAGTTAATAATTTTTCTTACGGGCCGATCTGTTCGAAGCCTAGTTCCCTAAATCATTGTAGTATGTTGACATTAAAGGCAAAATTAAATTTTTTACCCATATTGCAAAATTAACAAATCCAATAAAAGAGAAGTAGTTAGATCGTTGCAACTATTACTTCATGAATACAATTAATTTATGAAATTTTTCAAAATGGCTATTGAACTAGTGCAATCCAATGATTATAAAATTGTGATTCGAGCAATCAAAACATCTCTTGGAGAACTCGCAAGAAGATTTAATGCTTCAGCAATCGATGAAGTGACAATACCATTGTTTTAGAACAATTTGAATCATGTAACATCACCGGTAGATGCACTTGATCTGGGCCATACATTTAATTTTGGCGATGTCAGAATTGTGGACGCTGAAAACAACCACAAAAAAAGATGCTTTCTAGAAATGGTTCAAATTAACGGATACACAAATAGCCTAAATTATAAGTCGGATACGAATGGATATACATAGTATAATATATTGTAATATACTCGGTGTTGGTGGTTAGTTGACCTACTACCAAGTTTTGTTAACTAGTCCTCATATTGTTTAATGTATAGTTTATATTTTTTGGTTTCGATATTTTATGACAATAGTTTTTTGCTATGTCTTTTATATTTTTATATCTATATTTTAAGGTATATATATACATGTTATACATGTATATACATGTATATATGTTTTTAAAAGGTTGACGTGAAGCCAAGGGATTCAATTTAATGTAAATCTATTTTAACATGTTTAGTGACGTTCACTGCTAATTTTTAACTCTGTTTTTAGTGCTCTGTATTTTAGTATTAGCATATTCATTAATATATTGTGGGTTTTTGTTAATCTTATAGTCTTCTGAAGAAGTAGCCAATGGCTATGAAATATAAAGGTTAAAATAAATTAGTTTTTTAGTTAACAGACCGCTTACACGATTAATTAATGAATTTCTGATATACGTTAATTAATTCTGATTATAAAATAACTTAAGATACTTCAATTTTAATTAGTAACAGATTTTTGAGATTTTAGCAATATTAACATTAAAACTTATTATACTGGCATAAGACATCTCTCTTCAAATGCTGCAGAAAGACAAATATGCGCGAAGTGTTGAAATATCTTAAGATTTTCATGGTAGACAAACATCACAAATGGATTAAATATATATAGAAGATATAACATATTATGAAAATACCCCTAATACATTTTTAAATGTTTGTCCTATAACGATATTGACTGCTCAAAAACTAGAACATCCATGGTGAGACGACGAAAGTGTTAACATAGCTGAAGAATATTAACGATTAAGAGAAAAATTTCATAGAAGAAACAGATTATGGGAAAAGGCAATGAATGACAAAAAGAAAATTTTGAAATCATATGAGATTGGTGATTTAGTCATTATAAGAAATCTTAAGGTGACTGATAAAAAGAACAAAATTATGGCAAAGCTTACAAGGTCGTTTTGAGGTCCGTACAGTATATATAGAAAACTTGGAGATTGTACTTATGAGTTAGTAGAACCAAATACCAATATAATTAAAGGGAAATATCATGTTTCATTACTACAAAATTATTATACATAAACTAACAATATTAAAACATCTAAAATATTTATTATAAGCAAAAGAGAATATTATTAAAGCTAATTAATTACTTTTACTTTTATAATTTATAGTTAATATTTGTTATATATAATAAGAATGTTTTTTTCCAAGTAATGAATTGAAAGATATATCTAATACTAGGTATCAGAATTTTGGAAGTTTGAAAAAATTCTTTTCTTTAACATATCACCTGTTATTATGATTTTTTCAGAGAGGAGATATAATGGGATTTTATCCTATAACATGAATTTCTGATATACGTTAATTAATTCTGAATATAAAATAATTTAAGATACTTCAATTTTTAGTAACAGATATTTTGAGATTTAAAGGCTTATTTTATGATATTGTCAGAGTATAATATAGACGAATCCTGGTGGATAACTTTACTTTGTTATATTTTTAAAAGTATACTGATTATCTTAAAAAGTAATTAATGATAATATTTAACAAAGTAATACACAAAATTGTATAGGAAACTAATGTTTTCAAACGAGAGTACTACAATTACTTTGATTATTAATATTTGATGTTAAAATATTAATCTAGAAATAAATTTCAAAAGTCACTCTATATCAGGCGCGACTCGTAATGACGTATTTGGGAGCGCATGTACAATGATGCGAGTGCTTCGTGTATTCTCTTGTACTAACTGTAGCCTTTTCTTAGTAAACACCGAAAACACACGAGGCACTCGCATCATTGTACATGCACTCCAAAATACGTCATCACGAGCCGCGCCTGCTCTATATGTTTTAAAATGACAAAAATATCTATCTTCGTTGATATATGAATTATAACAAACCTCTACGGAGATCTATTGAGAAAATTGGAGATTATATATTTTTGAGTAAAAAAGAATGGACACATGTTTGTGGTGTGTTATAAAAAAGGGTTTTTTAAGCGGATATCAATATCTTATTGGTATATAAGTGATCTTATTTCATAAAATATTCCCTGTGAATTTGGAATATTAAACCTTGTCAAGATATTAACTATAAAAATATAATATACAACTTTACCTGGACATAGTTGGGACTGAAGTACCGGAAGGATAAATATTTTTGGATTTCCTTCATATTTACCTCAAGCAAGTTGAAACGTGAAGTATTAATTTGTATCCAGAAGGTTATACAACTTATTGGGTATCGTGCAGGAAAATTAATTGGATCACATTATCATAATCAAGATTATCCATTAAGATCTGAAAAAAGGACTATTTCCTCTGTGGTTGGATTTAATATACAAATATCTCAACCTGTGGTAGTTTTAATAATATCCGGAGGAGTTTCTAGAGTGTCTTAGGTTCAGTTCGAATTCCTGAAAGACTACATCCAGAGGATAAGAAAATCTTAAAAAGATTCAATTCATAGTTAAAGAAGTTAGTATCATATATATATATATATATATATATATATATATATATATATATATATAATAATTTAATTTGTAGTTAAAACAATGAAAAAAAGAAACTAACTCACCGTATTTTATTTATCTTACGAAATATAAACTAATAAATAAAATAAATGATTAAAATTCATCACCCTTCTATCTACGCCCATGAAGAAAGGAATTTAACTATAAAATTGAAGTAATAATTGCATTACAATCCAACGACAAAAAAACACATCTGCGTTTAACCGAATGAATAGTGCTATTAAATAACTGCGTGTTGTACTGCATTCATATTTTGTATTCTCTTGATAAAGGCGTATACAGCCGAAACATGTAGAGTTTTTTAAATACATATATTTTGAAGTAATATACAGACCTTTAATCGCCTACTGATTAGGTTTACTATATATATATATATATATATATATATATATATATATATATATATATATAATAACTTCGTGACCTTGGTATGATATGGTAAACCTAATCAGTAGGCGATTAAAGGTCTGTATATTACTTCAAAATATATGTATTTAAAAAACTCTACATGTTTCGGCTGTATACGCCTTTTTCAAGAGAATACAAAATATTCATATTTTGTATTATACCATATATATATATATATATATATATATATATATATATATATATATATATATATATATATATATATTTATAACAATTGATAAATTATTGGAGGTTTTCGGTTTTATATGAAATATTTACAAATATCAAATTAGAATGTATGTAATTGCAGAGTAAGTGGGGATGTAAACATTGCTGTCTACAAATTACAAAGCAAATCATACGAAATTTTTTAATTGAAAAATATTGTCTATGTTGGGACTCGAACCCAAGTCTACAGTTTGCCGGTCTGTCAGTGCAAAAAGTCACTCGAGCGATTGTGGTACCGGCAGCTGGTACACTGATGGATCACAATCTAGTCAGGGGGCAGATGCAGGCATATGCGGAATGTGCCCTAGAAAGAAGATATCGATATGTCTCTGGAAACATACAACGGTTTTCCAGGCCGAATTGCTTGCAGTCGCAGCCTGCGCTGAGGATATTCGGGAAGCCGGCTGCGCAAACAAAAAAAATCAAGATAATGGCTCATAGTCAGGCAGCTATTAAAGCCTTTATGAATCCATCTGCCTGGTCTAAGCTGGTAAAATATTGTGAACAGGTCCTCAATAAACTGGCACAAGATAATACTGTGTCGCTGATATGGGTGCCAAGACAATTCCACCTACAGAACCTGTATGTGGAATTGCAGAGGATTCCCCTAAAAGGGAGATCTGGTTATGGCTAGTAATAGAACATAAAAAGAAATGGAGGTTAACTGAAGCTCAACTCCATACCAAAACACTACTAAGGGAGCTGGACGGGAAGTTTTCAGCCAACCTAATTCGTAGTAACAAAAAATCAATTACAATAATTACCGGGTTAATATCCGGATATTGTCCTTTAAGGAAGCATGTGTACAACATGGACTTGTTTAGCGAGCCCTGTTGTAGGGGATGTGAAAAACAGGAGGAACCTAGTCTTCATGTAATATGCACGTGTGAGGAACTCTGACAGAAATATTTCGGGAGAGATCTATTGGATCCTTTGAGTGTACTCAAACTTCCCCTGAGAAGGATAGTGGCTTTTATCGAGGACACCAGACTAACAGAGTGGAACTGAGAGATCTATTGGGGATAGTACAAAGAGCAGTGTGCTCTTGTGCCTGGACGTTCTGGCGTCCAATTCGGAAAAGAAGAAGAAGAAGAAGAAGAAGAAGGTCTCGTACTTATGGTATGTCAATTGACTTAATGTCCTGTCAGTGTCATTTTTTTCCATAAATTTTCAGACATTAGCTAGAATTATTACATTATATAGCAACATAATTGAAATTTTCTAAACATTAGAACACAATTAAAGATGCCTCAACATTTAGATCAAGTGATGAAAGCCAGAATCGTGTCCAATATAGAATATGGTTGATCAATACGAAGAGTGGCAACGTTTTTTAATTTAAATAAAAATACCTTGTTTGATGTAAAAAATCGTTGGATGCAGGACTGGTTTTTAGCAAGGAAAATCGGTTCTGGACGTCCTAGAAGCAGCATTGACGTTGATCATGCGGCTTTGATAAATTATGTAAGAATGAATCCCTTTACTACAGCAAGGAAAGCAGTTACAGAAACATATTTTCCAGCTTCTAGATCTAGAGCCTGGCGAGGATTACGTTTCCTATTTAAAAAAAGCTATTGCCTGTTCAAATAATTTATTAACCGACAAAAATAAGCAGTCACGATTACTATTCGCTTTAAATAATATCAATGACAGGGAGGACTACTAGAACAGAGTAATATTTACGGACAAAAAATGCTTTCAATCATCCTACAGCGGAAAAGTGAGAGTTTATAGACCATCATATTCTCGACTTAATGAAAATTATATTTACCGCTCACTGGAATCTGGAAGGTTTTCGGTAAATGCGTGGTCTTGGATGAGTTCGGCTGGTTTAGGTGTATTCTGGAATATCGATAGACTTTTTGTTGCTGCTACATATGTAGACATATTGGAACATGTAATGCTGCCATCTATAGCACAAAGGTTTCCAGACAATAACTACGTAATTCCGCAAGACAATCGCTCCGTCCATAGAGCCCGTCTTTTTGGACAGTGGTTCCAGAATCGCAATATAGAAGTTCTGCCATGGTCTCCAAAAAGTCCAGATCTAAACCCACTTGAAAATGTATGGGGACTTATTGTCAAAAATATTTATAATAGAAATTTTTATCCTCGCAATGCGGAAGAACTATGGGAAGTCATAGAAGAATAATGTGAGGCACTAAGTGAGATTGAACACTGAACAAGAAATTTAATTCGTTCAATGCCAAGGAGATTTGCCGCAAATGACGATATAACTAAATATTAAATATATTCATTGCTTTTATCTAATGTCTTTATTCTGTTATTTATTTTATTCCGTTATAAAAACAATGTTTTGATATTGCATTTTATTTAAATTTTTGGTTTACTATATACAGTCAAATTCTCATATACCTACTATAACAGAATTATAAGTAGAGGTTCCCAAAGCCGATAGCGTAAATATTCTCTACTATTATTTTCCTTGTTTAATACGTTGTTGCTGTATCACTTAACCACATGACAGCGTTGAAGCAAGCTTTACAATATAACATGTCCCAATTTTTTTCCACAACTCAACTAGACATTGGCATTACGAGTTGTCCCAGATTTTATTGCACAGTACTGTAAATCTATTGAAATACAATTAAAATTAGTTATTGCTGCCATAAATAAAAAAGTTTACTTTAATTCCCCGCTATGACTGCGATTTCCACTACCGTTTACTAATACAGATCTACAGTCACAAAAAGCACAAACTATATATATATATATATATATATATAATAACTTCGTGACCTTGGTATGATATGGTAAACCTAATCAGTAGGCGATTAACTTAATTACTTGACATTTATATCCTGTCATTCATATTTTGTATTCTCTTGATAAAGGCGTATACAGCCGAAACATGTAGAGTTTTTTTAAATACATATATTTTGGGGTAATATACAGACCTTTAATCGCCTACTGATTAGGTTTACCATATATATATATATATATATATATATATATATATATATATATATATAAGGTAAACTTAATAAGTCGGCGATTAAAGGTCTGGTTCATTACTTCAAAGTATATATATTTAAAACAACCCTACATGTTTCCGCAATGATGCCTTTGTCAAGGGAATACAAAATATATTGACGAAGGCATCATTGCCGAAACATGTAGGGTTGTTTTAAATATATATACTTTGAAGTAATGAACCAGACCTTTAATCGCCGACTTATTAAGTTTACCTTATCATACCAAGGTCACGAAAATATTATATATATATATATATATATATATATATATATATATATATATATATATATTGTTACGTATAGAAAATCGCTCGGCGTTATGCTGGTAAATTCTTATTCCTTTTACTCTTATTCTAGGCTCTTCAAGTCATCGTGATCCGCTTATTTTCCTATTGTTACAAATTACTCTATTTTATATTTTTAGTTTATTAATTATCATGTCGTTTAAGCTTTTCAAAAGTTAAATTCTTCCTAATTCTAATTTCGGGTTCGATTATTTTGACCGACCCTATATTTTCCGTTATATAATTTTGGTTCCGATATTGTTGAAGTTGCTTTATTTGACGCAGTACACTTCTTTAAACATTCTTTTGCAGCGTAAATCATTCTGGCAGTGTTTTCCGTTTTTCTCGAGTCATGTAACTCCGCTACCTAATTTTGCTTTGTGGAAATTCGCCTTTTGAATTGTAAGATCGTCTTGACGCAGTGTCGTTAGTTTTGAATTACCGTTTCAGTTTATTAATTGTTAATTCTTTCGTTAGAACGCCCTCTGTTCGGAATTTTGTTTTCCTTCAGTTACAGAATTCTGCTTTGAATGTTTAATTATCTTTGATTTTGATATTTACCGTTTTCTGAAAATTAATTATTAACCAAGTAGGCTCGTTCGAACTCTTTAGGCATACTTTAATCGTTGGGAGATTTTGAGTTTTGTTTTCTTTCATTAATATTTCCGAATTTTCATGATGCCGTATGTCGGCCATTGTGTGAAACACGCGGCTTTCTGCAATTACTTCTTCCTTAGACATCGCCACGATAACGTGTCTCTTGTATTCGAAGGAGCTTGTTTGGCGGATTTTATCGGGTTATTTGGTTATCTGGTTATCTGGTTAATTTTGGTATAATTCTGGAATTTGTGTATATTCAGTCGGAATGGCATGATTGACCATTTTGTACTTATTCTGTCAAGAAATATTTCCACGTGGTGATCGAAGGCCATCTTGGGACCAAGTTTCCTGAATGGTGGTTTAAACCCTTACATTCCGTTTAATTGATGAACTAACCAGGAAGACAGACTCCGGGGAAACGTTTCATCGAAATCTTGGTGCCAGCTAAGTGTGCTTTAGAATATTTCGGTGTCTTTAAGGAGACATCTTTTGTTTGGAGACTAATTAAAATCTAACTTTTTTTTTTAATCATCATTAGGGTGATATTGTAAATTTTGGTTTTATTATTTCTAATAAACTACAGAGAGGGGCTTCTCCTTTCTCTACTATATTTTAGTTGTGATCCTATCACTTGTTTAATCAAATTAAGGGCTTCACCCCCTAAATTAATTTAGTAAGGTAAAATATAATTAGATTAAACTCATTTACTTTTCATTATTTTTAGTAGTTTATGCATCTTGCAACCATTTCATTTGGCAATTATATAATCTTGAGGCTCGTACCATGAGTGGAGCTACCGTTTAATTTGTGAGCACGTCGAATTTTAAATCAGTGATTACTTTATATTTTTGTAAACGTTTTGTACAGAACTACAGTAAGAATTCTCACTACCGTTCTCTAGAATTACCTATTCTTTGTAATTTGACGTATAGTTTCTTGTATTTAATTTTAACCTGTTATACAGGGTGTTGCTATCACATTTAGTGTACCTGTGCTTGTTTTACTTTCGGGCACATTTGTTTTTGTCAGATTCATATAGCGTTATCTATGATAGATATTTTATATATTACCTTATTTATACTGTAAGTTTATATACCCGGTGTCCAAATATTTTGTGGACATTTAATTTTGTTCTAGTCACTTTATATTCTTTCAACTTATTTTGTCATTACATTTAGAGAGGCTTAACTTCGTTCGTAATTTAATTTTTAGTTGACTTAACCTTTTTTTGAATACATTTTGCTAATTTTATACTTAGCCATCTTTACCAAGTTGTAGATACGTACACCCTTTGGAATTTTGATTTATTCTGATATTGATGTTAGATTCCCGGTTGCTTTCTTTTGTAAATTGTTTTTTTTGTTAACCTGAGAAAACGTTTGTTTTGATGCTTTGTTAGTTTATTAAAGATATTTTTTTGTTTGGATTATTGTGTTTGATTTCTTTCCTTGCGAGTGTTAAAGAGATCACAGTTTCACGTTTTGGCAGCAACAAGGAGTGGGGGAATACTTCTCTCTTTTGCGACTGAGGCCACCTAGCTCCACCCGCAGCCGTGTATAGGGGGTGCGCCTGCCGTGGACTTTATGCGGTGGCGCCTTTTCTTTTACCAACGAGCGATCTTTGATCCCACACGCTCTCCTTCATACGAGCTAGTCGGTAGGGGCATTTCTGTGGAGCGTCCACCTTCAGGTGGGTCAGTCCGAGAGAGAGAGGTATTCGCTGAACATCAAGCGTCAGCCTTGTTGTTAGCGTGCGTTACTATTTTAGATCGCGTAGGTAGCAATATATATATATATATATATAACATTTGATAAATTATTGGAGTTTTTCGGCTTTTTTATATGAAATATTTACAAATATTAAATTAGAATGTATGTAATTGCAGAGTAAGTGGGGATGTAAACATTGCTGTCTACAAATTACAAAGCAAATCATACGAAATTTTTTATTTGAAAATTATGGTCTACGTTGGGACTCGAACCCAAGTCTACAGCTATCCGGGCTGTCGCCTTTACCACTAGGCCACAATAGACCCAGGTTCAAGCCATATAGAAATGCATTATAAAGTAACAGTGTTAATGAATCAGATGTCAGTTATTGAATGTAGATGTCAAGCTGAAAGCAGTAGTCAGTTTAGAAAGCTCATGTCAGTTTTGATAGCAGATGTCAATTAGTGAAAGCAAATGTCAGTTATTGAAAGCAGATGTCTGTTTTGAAAGCAGGTGTCAGTTATGAAAGCAAATGTCAGATTAGAAAGCAGATACCTATTTTGAAATTAGATGTGAGTTACTGAAAGTAGATGTCAGTATTTTGAGAGCAGATGTCAGATTTGAATGTTTGAAAATGCTAATTATTACTCCATAGCTATATGAGTGTTTAGATAATTTCTTAGCCGTTCAGTAAATATAACATTTGACAAATTATTGGAGTTTTTCGGTTTTAGCCGAAAAACTCCAATAATTCATAATTCAGCATATACTAATATATATGCGTCTTATTCTATCAAAATTTCAAAGTAACCTAGATTGACTTTTCAAATGAACACACGTTATATTAGTATGTGTTTGTTGTTCCGTAAACGTAAATCCAAATGACATTTGATAATGTCAATCACATTTGTTATTTATTTGTATGTATGAAACTGTCAAAATATACGACTTTGTAGGTTAAGTAGTAAATTTTAATTTACGACATACTTCAAAATGTTCTCAGTAAATCACATGCTACTAGATTGACTTTTCAAATGAACACCCGTTATATATATTTGCTCAGCAACGGGCTAAAATACTAAAATAGCTTATTTTGGGATCTAAAATTGCGCCGAGAAAGTAGGCAATCTTAGCCGATTTTAGAAAAGATTCATTATTGTTATTATTAATAATGCTTTATATAGATATACAAAAGTTTGACAATGTATTTATACAATAAAAAAAATTATTTATGGAAAATTCGAAGTTTTGGTATAAGAATATAATTTCAAATGAATTGATAAAGAAAATTTATAAGAGTCGAAAGGGACAACTTATTGAAAGAAGCGAATATTATAGAAAAGTTGACATGACATTTTTGACAGGAATGTGACGGAGGAATTTGAACAAAAAGTTTGATTAATTCTATACAGGTTTTTAAACATATTTTATATCTAATAATCATTCAGTTAATTTGAATCAATTAATAAAAATAGAGAGTAGTAAATTTAAATTTAGTAAAAAATAACAGAACAAGATGTTAAATTAACAAAATTACTCGACAAAATATAAAAGCAAAAACTAGAAGCACTGTAACAGATTTGAAACATATCATATTTAGTGTGGAATAGAATTTTCCAGTCGTAATATTTACATCCTCATGTACGTCAATTACCGGACAGATCATTACCACAATTGATTGACATTTGTCGTGCTAAAGTTAATCGACAGCTGTGGTTGTCGATTTCTGAACCTATGTTGCAAAGAACAAGGTCCAAGAGACAATCATCATTACTATAAATATGATTAAATTTTGCAAAATGCAGAATGTTATAAAATGAGCAGAATATTTCGGTTTCTAACATGCTACATTAGCGCTACTAAATTATGGAATCTCAAAGTCGCCTCCTATGAGAACTAATTATGCGAACTTAAAGTGTTTTGCTTTACTCTGCTTTAATTTTTAGCGAAGTTGTTTACAGTAGCATAATTTTTACCGTTTCATATTTTGGTAAGGATTAATAAATTAATAATTATTATTTTTCTTAGGCCGAGAACAAATATTTGAAAAGTGAAGGTATCTCGATATTTCGTCTACGTTTCTACAATCTAGAATACTCGTAAATCAATTTATCACAGTGGATCAATATCTCAATTTTTATTAAATAATAAATGGTTCTCTGTTTCAATCTTAAAATTAGTAGAAACAATTCCTAATCTATGTAACACTGAATACAATTTTAACATTCCTTCCGATACACTGATTTTCGAAATAGTTGAATAATGTGTTTCAATATGTTTCAACTTATTTAATAATTTCGTTTCGTCCAATAACTGCTTGCACTCGGTCATTATGATCTAATGAGAAAATGATTTCTTTAAATGCGCAGATATTTTTGAGGTCGCCTTTATACTAAAGGAATAAGGAATTGCATGTCATACAGTATATATTCATGTATGCATATTCAATAATTAATCGTATGAATATTTTTAGTAATCTAAACTAAATTATAATCTAAAACAAATAAAATGGATACAGAAATAAAAGCAAATTTATATTAAAACAGAACTTTTATAGTCTAGAACGGTGTAGGTAGTTAAAGTCTAAGAGTTAAAATAGTTGTGATAATGTTATCGTAGAAATTTTTCAAATAACGTTCAATTTTATCTCTTGAAGGAAGAGCTAAATTAAAGTACCTTACGTTTAGATGAATACATTGTAAAGGGTTAGCAGTAATACCTTATAAATAAACGTATTATTGGAAACAGTAATTGGACACAAAATCTAATTATTCATATTAGAGAGCATCACCAATAACTGACATCTTTTAGAGATAAAAACAGCAGCGACAGCGATCAAAAAGCAAAAACAAGACAAGAATAAACATTAAGGAATGCTTCGAAACGCTTACATACAATTTATTGACAGCAAGTACGAGAAAATAGAAAATTAAATATTGTTTACTTCTGGAATAACATGTTATAAGTTTAGATATGCGCGTAAAACAAGTAGAGTTCTATTATAACCAATGTCAAAATATTGTTAATTGAATTACCATCACAATCTAAATAAAAATTTAAATTGATAAGGCAAAATCGACAAAGTAGCTTAGCGAAAGGTTCGGACAAACTCGGGCAAAGGATTGGTTAAATATTAAACATCGCGAGAAACAAAATTTGAGAATTTCTATCCTGCAACTAAAACCGATCAAATGTGCACGCTCCCCAATAAAATATAGACGCAACTTAAAATTTTTCAAATATTTTTCAATCATTAAATTATATACAGTACAAAATAATTATTGTTGTGAATATAAAATATTTAAACCATAATAATATTGAAGTCATAATTTATGATTATTTTGAAACAATATACTCACTCGTATTCGTAGACAATTTTGTTTGCAATTTAAAATTCACATTTTTGAAAATCATATGTGCGAGCTATCAGATATCTGTGTAGGGTCTAGATTCATAAATGTGTCCAGTGAATAATAACCAGGGACCGGACACAAGAGGCTGAAATTACAATGGACCATATAAATAGTCTATAACATCGCTAAGTACAACATGCAGTTATTGAATAGCACTATTCATTCAGTTAACCGGGCGTAGATATAAGCGCGAGGAGTTTTTATAATTTAAATTTTATTTATTAGTTCATATTTCGTAAGATAAATAAAGTACGGTGAGTTAGTTTCTTTTTTACATTGTTTTAACTGTGAATTACATATACATATACGTAAGTGTCCAGTGAATTTCGTTAAGTTTCAATAACTTACGCATACATTTTTAATTTTCATTTATTTAGATCCAGAACATTGTTTAAATTACTTTTTCAGATATGATATGGAATAACGTCGAGATTGGCATAGTGAAAAATGGCGAGTTGGATTAAGGGTCAAACTGGTTGTATATCCATTGCCAGTGATTACGAAATTAATTGCAGATTCTGTAAAATACCGTTAAAAAATTTCAAGAAATCGCACGTAAGACGTCACTTAGCATCGCAAACACATACACAGAAATTAGACCCGTTAGAATCTGACAATTTTAACGAAGAACTCTGTGAAACATTAATGGCGGCAAATATCCCATTAAATAAATTTACAATTCCACCTTCAAAACATTTCCCCAAAAATATACTCCTCGAAGTCCCTCTTACGCAAATATTATGTTTCTAGTGCTACAAGAAAGCAGTAGAACGCATAGAAGTCGTATTTCAAATCAGTACCTATGGATGAGTGCCGACGAAACTGTCGATATATTAGGATGCTGTGTGTGGTAAATGTTGTAGCTAGTGTACTACATCCAACTATTTCATATAACGCATATGTTATAGCAACAAAAGTTATAAATACAGTTGATGCGGAAACAGTAGCTAATACCATTTACGAGAATATGCATCAAATACTTCATTCGGACGACAGACAAGAAAAAATACTTGTATTTGTCAGTGACAGTGCTGTATATATGTTAAAAAACAGGCAGAGTATTAAAGGAAACATATCCTAATATGCTGCATATTTCTTGTGTAGCACATGCTCTCTACAGAATCTGTGAACCTATCAAAAGCACCTTTCCGGAAAGTGATAGACTTTTATCCGCTTCTAAAAATGTTTTGAGAAAAGCACTCTTTAGATGGAAAAACTTCCATTTTTGTCACTGCCTCCCGCTCCAGTAATAACTAGATGGGGAACATGGTCGAAAGCTACTAGTTTTTATGCAGAGAATTTGGATAGTTTACAATAAACTAATACAAATTCCAAATTTAAAGTCAGTTGTATTTTTTTCAGGAACACTTTGGAAATTTGCCAAAACTAATCACTTATTTTGAAAACCAAAATTTCAAATTAAATGATGGATTAACCACATTAGATGTGGCTATTAATAATTTGGAAATATTCCAAGTGACTTCGGATGTGGCCTTCGGCAAGAGTTAGACGCAATTTCTAATAGAAATTCAGATTTAGTAATATTTCGGCAAATGTGTATGGGAACAATGCCTCGAAATCTAACTGCTAAATACGCTGAAATAAAAGAATATTTCCAGTATGCACATAGGTGCATACGTCCTTTCTGCAAGGATGTATTTCATTCAATGAGAACAAATTTTACAGAAGAGAACCTTGATAAAGTATTGCTAGTTAATATAAATACTCATTTACTCAACTTGAACTACAAAATGAACAAATAAAAATGTGTTTCGTATTTTATAGATCATCGCCCGTTTGTTTTCCAATTATATAAATAAAATTAAAAACTTTTTAAAAATACAAATGTTCAACAGTACGCCCGTGGACGATGAGTCATGGGCCTCTTACGTCCGGTCCGTAATAATAACATTAATGTTTGATCGTTTGAAACTACTATTTCGATTTTGTAGGGTAACTAGTCCCCTTAGTCAAGTGAAAATTTCTTACCTGATTGTTTGCAATAATTCAATATAGAATTATTTACAGAAGAAAAATTTATAAGTTTTGTAGATAATAAGTAGAAAACCATTACATGAATTTTTACCCAGTTAATTTTAATTTTGTTAGTTTTCGTAATAAGATAAATTGCTTTAAGCGTACTAATTCTTAAATTGTAAATAAAGTTACATATTTATTATGTATTAAATGGTCTGTATATAAATATTATTTTATTAAGATGTTAATAAATTCCTTGTGTTATTTATCTTTAAAATATTTTCAAATTCGATGCTAGGCCTAATAAACACAACCTAGTAGGGTGTTTGCATTTTCGTCACCAAGGTAAGAAAAGTGATAATCGGACATGCATTTTTGTCACCGTCCTGAAAAGCAGACGTTACTTACACATGCATTTTCGTCACCGACCATTTTCTTATCTTATTAAGTAGGTACTTAGCAATTGAAAATGAAACGAAACAATTTATATAAAACAAGGTTGCAGAGCTATATAAAAAATATGTAAAACATCATTTTATGTAAAATAACAATGATATGAGAGACATTTAACTACATGTAACCTGCTTATTTCATTGTTTTGGTATTGTGTAAGCATAGACTCAATAAATTGCTGCCTTTTTTTAACTTTACGATTGTGAATTTTTGTAGGCATATGCAAACTTTGTATTTTAATATAGGTATCTATTTGAAATTCCTTCAATTTTTCTATAAAAACAAATAAATTTGGATGATCCTTGTCCAACGACTCGTTAAAATGTTTATGGAAGGATTCACACGCATTTGTTGTTCGAGTTAAGGTAGCTGAATGCTCTGCCCAGATTGAAGGCGGAAAAAGTGATTCGTCAGAGATATACGTATCAACCAAATAATCAGCATATTTAACTAGTCGGTCGTCTTGTGGCATATTTGGTATTAAATCAAAGGCAAAGCATTCACCTAGCTCTTCTGGACGTAGGTACATAAGCGAAACCCGGCCCTCCTAAGTACCTCGTAATAGCCCGTTGCTTAGAGGAGTAATCCGTAATTAAGCACTTTGGTGACGAAAACGCATGTGTCATAAATGCCCAAACTATTGCGCACGGTTTATCTACCTGGTCGGTGACGAAAATGCATGTACCCACATAGTAAGCCCCTAAAATAAGTACGCATATAGAGAGAAAGCTAAAGGTATGTAAGAAAATAAATAAAGTTTAAAAATTATTCTAAATGTACTTAGTATATGAAGTATACAGCAAATACGGAGATGGAGAAAACAAAATATCTTGTGGCATCGTTGCTAATTATACTCACTTTGACATTTTAAAAAACAAATGTTAAAAAAATTAATGTGTTGTCTCCATTTTACAATTTTCTTAAGAGTAAAGAAACTATTTATAAATTTATATTTTTCTAAATTCTACTTGCCTACAGAACTAGCTTCAATAAAATTCTGTCAAATCTACTCAAATTAAATTTTATATTCTACATGTAACAAACATCTTCTATCATTTAGTCTTTGGGTTGTCGATTAACATTCAGAAACTAGTTATTCGAATAGAGAGAACCCATAAATAAAAGAAAATACATTAATTAATTTAAGATTAATCGAATTCGCTTCACTAAGTTAAGATAACAACTTACAAACTTCAGGAGTCTTCAGTTTCAACTGTACAATTACGTGTTTACAACTAAACAAACTATTGTACGTGATTAGACACTGATTTACTTACGTGTCCATTCAAATTTATGACATTGTTCTTTAATTATTGTGTTTACCAATTAATTTTAGACATCTGGTTTTTATTACTATTTCATTACTTAATGCTTATCTAATTAAAGAATATTATACTCTCAATTTATGGGGCCTAATATCAAATATGAAACACTAATTGAGCCTAAATGAAGATATATTTGTGATTGTACATATACTTCCGCATGAGAAGAACCATGAAAGATTTCTTTATTATAAAACACTGGCGTTTAATAATTAATCCTATTAATGTTAAAATAAAATAAATAATTTTTTATTGACAAATAATTTCAAGATATAACAATAACTAAACCGACACTCGAAAATTGATGATATATTTGAAGTTTCGTAAATTACAAGTACTATTGGCCCAAAAAATATAAGTACTGTTCCTATTATATTCAGCCTCTTTAGCATGCAATGATATTTTGTTAACAAACTTTGTTTAACATTTGGACCTAGTTAGTTACAAACTTAATAACAGTGGCAGCAGAAAAATATACTTGTTATGCAACAAGTTATAGAATTGAAAAAATGTGATTTTTTTAAATTTTAAACATGAGCAACGAAGCATTTGGTGACAAATCATGTTCCTTAGCTACTGTAAATCAGTAATAAGTTAATTTCAACATAGTCGATTTCGCTTAAATGACAGGTATTATTTCCCAATAGAGTTTGCATATGTAGTTTTCAAGAATTGTTGTAGTTGTTTATTTATAAAGGTGTGTAGATATCTCATTAGTGGGGTTTCATTTTTATATTTATTGATTGGTGTAGTATCATACCCCCGCGCTATTATTATTATTAGCATATACTAATGTTTTGCTGCCTATAGTTTCACTAAGTAGATTGCATCTCCTACAACTATCGTTTTGAATGTTTGAATCTTTAACTATGGTCTTTCTGTAATTTCGTGTATCTATTACTTGATTCAATATTGATGAGATGAAAGCCTCGGTCTCTGGAAAATTTCAACTTTCTATCCATTTGTAACTATCAGCATTAGTTATATTTTCTTTCGCCAAGTTACAACAACGCTTGTCATGGAGTTTTTTTTTCCCATTTATTTTTCTTCATTTGAATATACCCTAAATCATTATTTGGTACTAGATTTGATGGTCTACAGTTTTGGTCTGCTTTTGTTATTGCGATGTGTACGTTAAATATGATATTTATCGTGAAAGTATTGTTGAAGGTTATGTATTTGCTTCACAAAGAGTTCAAATATATCAGATATTCTTCTTATCTTATTTTATACTTGGGTTTTTTTTTTACAACGCGGAAGTTTGGGTGTAGTATTCTGCACCCTTCTAAAAGTGCTCGTGTTGTAGATTTCACATTATTGTGGTCTGCCTGTGCCCATCTAATAATTGCAAATGAGAAGATGATATTATATCCTGAAGGTGACCACAGACCTTTTCCCGCTGCAACTTTTCGAGATCCATTGTGGTCCTCATTTCTTATTAGAGTACCTCTTCTAGTCCTGGTCCTTTAATTAGTTTTTGTAGCTTTTGGGGCGCTTCTTCTAAATTTCGTTCCACTTTAGAATATTAATCTACCGTTTGTAGGACCCGCGTTCGTGTCATAACTTCATATTGGTATAGTACATGAATCGCAGTTTCCTCTTCCGCTGGCAGAATCATATTATTTAAATGTTGTTTGAGCTTACAATACCCCGTTATTAGACTTACTATCAACTCAACAGGCTTTCTATCTCTATTCAGTAGATCCATTGTAAACTTGAATGAATATTCTCTAAGTAATTACTTTGCCTGTTTCTGACTTTCTTTCTTTCCCCAAATTAATTTTCAGGCCAATTTTTCACTGTTGTTTTATATCCGTTTTTGAAATATCTTCCAAATGAAGGTGTGGTATGAGTAAATGCAAAACACTGCACACCGAAAAAGGAAAATCGAATAAGTCTATTACAAAAAAAAACTATAATGTTTAAATAGACTTGATAGAAGAGTAAAACACTTACAAATACCTTGGCTTTCATTAAAATAAAAGGATCAACCAATTAGATATAAAAAAGTAATTTATATAACAGTATACCTGTAGACTAATCACTATCCGTAAGTTAAAATGGATATTGCAAAGATGTTAATCGTTCTCATTAGATTTTTATAATTTAGATATAAAAGCTAGATATAAAAATTTATTAATTTTAAATAAAATAAAATACAAAAACTACTCTTATCTTTAGTTTTTCTTTGCAAAATGCTTAAATTTGTATACGAGTACCCAGGTACCTTTATCAGGAGAGTAAGGACTATTTGGCTTTCGGTGGCTCCACAGCCAACCCAAATAAATCAAGAAAGCTTAAAATTATAAAAATCTTTGGCAAATTATTAGCTGAAGGAACTTGCGGAATCTCAACTTTGTATCTTTTATTGTTTACGAGATATTTGACTTCAAAGTTCGTTTGGGTATCGGGGTACCCGTGTCAGTACATTTAGGGTTAAATTATGTAAAATTAAATGCGTTTTTTTAAAAAAGTATTTAAGAAATATCTCAACATCTTCAATTGATGGAGCAAATTTTAAATTAGATTCAGAATCAGGATGATAAAAGACATAAACTACACGTATTGGTGTATAAAAAGACTATGTTGACCAGTGTAATAATATCCCTTATGAATTTATGTATGGCGCTGCTTGTATGTAATATACTTTAATCCGCATTTAACTGAGTCTGTGTAGACGAAACAATTGTCATATTACGATTATATATTAATGAGATTAAACTGCTAAAAGCTTTATTTCTATTTTGAATTATTGACCTTCATCAAGTAAAATCCGAATCAATCCAATTATAAAAGAATCTTTCTTATTAAACATTCCATGCCTAATGAGTACGAATTAGTCATTTTCTATTTCAAACAAATATAATTTATATTTGAGATTCACCTTGCATTCATATAGAATTGTGATTATAAATAATACTAAACTTACTACGCATACACACAGTCATATATAAGCTTCCTCTAAGAAGCTGTAACGAGTTGCAATGAAAAGATAACTATCTCATATATACAGTCTATCGCATATCAATTATGGTAATTCGCACAATTTAAATCAGATTATATGTCCTCAGTGTGGGCGATTTTCTTACGCTTATCAAGGAAAACGATCTGCAAATCAGGTTTATGGCAGAAGCTATGCATTAAACTACTGGTGCTTGGTCTACTAACAAGAGTGTGTCAATTCGATCGTGGAAGTACATGAGAAGTGCGGACATTATAGCCTGTTTTATTTATACAGTTTTGTTTATGCGTTTTATTATCAGTCTCGTTTAAAAGAAAATATAGTCGCAAGTTGTGTATAACGTACAACCTACTGGAAGATACAGTAAAGAAAGCCAGTCTTAATTAGTATTTTTAATATGTATAACTATTGCACGTAAGTTGTATGATTTTCTAAGATTACAATAATATATTTGTATATTTTATTTATTATTATTTATATATGTTTTATATATTTAACACATGCATCTTTAATACTTCGCAAGAAAATTGAAGAACGTATATTAATTATATATTAAACTGGCAATGGTGTTTCGTCTTCAAATATCGAGTATAACCTTTGAATCCACCGATATTTAGAAAAGTTAACATTCAAATCCTAATATATTTTTACATTGTAATGCTTCGGTAAAAGAACTTTATTTATTAAGAAAATAAAGAATGATATTATAATCCGTGATACATGTATTCGTCATAATTTACAAACACTTGTTATTTGTCAGGTTGATGCCTTTAGCGTAGAAATTATTTGGTTTTGTTGTAAAAAGTTTGGAAACACAAAATAAATTATTTTGCAGCAATAGAAAAATATGGTTGGCGGGTGGGGTAGAACAGAGTAGCCAACTCTAAAACCTTTTCTGTATTACCCTTGTTGTGTGCGGTCTTGTGTAATCATGGAGCGTGCAGGACATTTTTCAATCTAACTTTCATGCCTTCGCGCTCCATTTGATATACGTATACATCTTTGTTAAAAGTTTCAATGCTGTTTAAAAAGTTCAAAACTCGAAATAGGTAGTATCACGACGATCTCATTACACAAATAATACTTTGCTGCCATTTTGCGTAGAACATTGTCGTTTTTCATATCCCTGTCGAGAAAGAAGACTTGTCGCTATGGATTCGCTTTGTTCTATTTACTATGAGTAACCCAAAATCTTGGCTTTGCTAAGGTTCTCTATTTTTTCTAAACGGCAGCATATGATGGGTGGTGATGCGTTTAATTTTTTTGATGAAGCCCGAGTACTTTGTCATAAATTATATTCCACAAATGATTTCAAAGCTTCATCATCAAAGTCTAATGAGCAGAATATGCATAATCGATCCATCTTTCAAAGCTGAAGAAGCTATTATTTAATTTTAACGGCGATTTTAATTGTCACCACAACTCTTGGAAATAACCAGAATGGAGTGGAACTTCTTAACTGGACAGAAGCTGTGAACTTGGGCTTATTGTATGATGCTAAGGATCATAACACTTTTCGTTCTGCTTGCTGGAATACAAATACTAATTCTGATCTCACTTTTGTGGCTTGCGACGAATATGAAAAACCCCTTACAGCATCCCATAAGGTTCTGAATATCTTCTCTCTTAGCAAACATAGACTGTCACTTATCACTCTGGAAACGGACATACCATATATTGAATGGGCTTAGGTACCGAGATATAACTTTCAAAAGGCAAACTGGAGTACCTTTAAGCAAAAAGTCAATCAGCGTATACAGAATCTCCCTCCGAAAATTAAAAACTATTCTAAATTCGTATCAATACTGAATGATGCTACTAAAAACTCCATTCCTCGTGGCTATAGAAAACAGTACATCCCGGGGTAGTCAAATTAAATTGAAGAATATTACAAACGATATTCTGAGGTCAGTTTTACTCACTCTAGTAGCAAAAGCAGGTCGCTGCTTAGAAAACTAGGTTCGCCAGCTTTTCCCTTCAAATAAACTTCGCCAATGGATCCCAACTTTATAGCTGAACGATTTCGAAATATTTCAAATAATGTGTCTGTCTATAAAGCTTTTGCTGGAGATAATAAAACACAAATTAAGGATACCTTTTCCGGTCTCCCTCAGAAACACAATGGTCACCTCCTTTTCCTACTGAAGAAATTAATTTGGCTATTGCTAGGTTCAAGTTAACAAAGGCTCTTGGTGTTGACAATATCTTTCCTGAATTTATCAAAAATCTTGGAATGGATGTCCGAGAATGGTTCAGAAACTTTTACAAAAATGTATTAGATTCTGGAGACATCTCTAACATTTTCCGGAAAGCAAAAATTGTAGCAATATTAAAGCCTGGTAAGCCCAGAAAGATCTTAAGCTATTGGCCTATAGCTCTCTTATCCGTTTGCTATAAACTTCTAAAACTGCTAATCTATAATAGAATGGGCGCCCTCCGTCGACGAGGTTTCAGAACGGGAAGAAACTGCTGTGACCAAGTTTTGGCCTAAACAATGCACATTGAAGCAGGTTTTGAGAAGGGTCTGGAAACATAAGCATCACAGAAACACAGTCTGGAAGAATGGAAAGATGATTTGGAGGGCGTCACCAGAACTCGACTGAAATGTAGGAGACTGATTTGGCTGAATACGGTGGTTTAGCATCCCTTCAATGTGAATGATTGCCGGATAGCCCACCTCGAACAGCACTCTAAGTTGAGGAAGAGGTTTAATCTTCAGAACTTCCACCGGGCGTAACCCTTCCACGTAGCCATTAATCTCAATTAAATAGGTTCCGTACAGGCCACGGAAGATACACCTTAATGCTGTATAAATGGAAACTAGTAGATGTTAGCCTTTGCAACTGCGGAAATGTGGAGCAAACTATGGTCCACATTGTTAATGACTGCCCCATAAGAAGTTTCCCTAATAGCATCCACGAGCTGAGCATGGGATCTCTTGCAACTCTCGAGTGGTTGAAAAATTTGGATATTAGTGTATAAATTAGTATTATGACTAAAGGCCGGATTATTTGCATAAATTTTGTATATTATTTGCATATTTTGTAGTAATTCAGCATGTTTGCATATTTTAAGTATCCGAGTTTAATTTATTTAGTAAATCAAATTTATTATAGGCATTACTAAAAATATGTCGTGGATGTAACAAACAAATAAAAATTAAACAGCCCTATTTAAATTAAAAATAGCATTTTATTAAGCCTCTTCCGGTTACTTTTCCGATAAGCGTCTCCAAGAATTTATTAATGCTCTTCCCATACATCCAGGTCGAGACAAAATTCCAAAAAAAAGCTAATACCATAAAACTTCTAAATAAAGACAAAAATACATTTTACCAGAAAATTAGGAGTATATGTATTTCTTTGCTATTCGGAGAAATTTATTCACATATTCAAAAGTAGTTTTATTTTAAACGTCATTTTAAGTTGGATTTTCGAAGTGTAAACTTGCGAGTTGTGATATATAATAGCAAAAATACCGAAAATAGCAACTGTGCCTAGGTGGATTGCACCTTATTCAGAATTGCGTATGTATGGAGAAAAAGTGTTTCGCGTAGCATGCTGCAAGATTGTGAATAAAATTTTAAGTTTATTTCCTCTTAGTAATTAATTAAATTTTTAATTATTCCTTTATCTTTTACTAACATTTATTTTATAAGAAAGCTACCGATGATGTGATATTTTTTGCAGATTACAAGTGATTCCAGGTCGACCAACATATGAAAACTCCATCTCATGCTAGAAAATTAATAAAGATGAAATTGGCGAAGAAGAGTTAGCAAACATAACCACAATGTTTGCCATCAACTTCCAAAAAATCGGAGCAAGAACAATTTAATGAAGATTTGTGTCAAATGTTTGGGTCGGCAGATATTCCACAACATAAATTAAATAATTACATAAGTACATAAGTACATAAGTACATAAGTACATAAGTACATAAGTACATAAGTACATAAGTACATAAGTACATAAGTACATAAGTACATAAGTACATAAGTACATAAGTACATAAGTAAATATAACATTCCCGACGAGAGCACGTTAAGAAAAAATTATATTCGCTGTATCTATGCAGAAACATTGAATAGCATTAAGAAGGTTGTTGCAAACAATTATCTTTATGTATGAGTAGATGAAACTACTGATAGTGTGGGCCGATATATAGTTCATTTAATGATTGGTATCCTTAACGTATTGATTCCAGCAAAATCTTATTTAATTTCATCCAAACAGTTGGAAAAGGCAAATAATTTGACAATAACCAGGTTTATACAGAAAGAACTGGTAGCTTTCTTCTTACCGGAATCGATTCCAACAGAGAAAATTCTATTCTTTTTAACGGATGCTGCACCATACATGGTGAAGGCAGCTTTCAACTTGAAAATCTTTTACCCAAATTTAATACACACAACTTGCTTGGCACACGGACTAAATCGTGTTGCAGAAGAAGTCAGAAACCATTTTCCTTTAGTAAATACTTTAATTAGTATTGTTAAGAAAGTATTTTTAGAGGCCCCATTACGAGTTCAGTTTTACAAACAATATCTACCCGGTGTTCCGCTTCTTCCTCGGTCATTAATCACACGATGGGGAACGTGGTTGGAGGCTACTATTTTTCATACAAATCAATATGAAGGAATAAAGACAATTATTATGTATCTTGATAAGGTTGCACAATCTGTGATAGACGCCCAAAAATTGTATTGAAATAATAAACAAATTTGAAAAGTTATATTTTGATGTTAAAGGGTCCGTGTATGAAAAATTTTAAGTGTAATAGAAAAAAATTAGGGTTTAGCTGAGGAACATTGCTAAAATTTGAGTTGATAATAGATGATATTTCTAATTTGAAATATCCTCCTGTAACAAGCGTCGACGTAGAACGAACCTTTTCAATATATAAATACATGTTTTCAGACAAGCGTCAGAATTTTTCTGTTGAAAACTGAGAAATATGTGATTGTAAATTTGTAATAGGACTAATTTTAGTAACAATAATCACACACAATAAACATTTTAGCACAAACTTTTTGAGATTTGTAGTAAGACGTAAACGAAATAGGTAATATTTTTATCGGTTTGAAAAATATGCCATAAAAAATTCCGAAATTTTTCAGATGAATAGACTCTATTATAAACGCACACCATTAAGAATTTGAAGTGAACATATTTATCATGTCTCTAAAATCAAATATAATTTTCAGGTAATTTATTTAGTGGTAAGCCCAGATATATCAAACATGTATCAACCAGTTCGGTTTATAAATTTCATATATTCAGGGAGTTTAATTTTAAATTATTTTTCTATTTAATTATCTGCCATCTCAATCATATCGGCTTTTTTATAGAATTTACGATACCTATTTATGCATATATCAGAGATGAATGGCTAATCGAAAAATTATCTAATGTACATAACATTAAACAGTTTAGATGTGAATATTAATTATTGTTTTATTCAAATGAATATATACATACAGTATTTTATTTTTTTCTATAATGTTCAAGTTATTTAAATAAAATATTCCCCAGTTATAAAATGGCATTGCTTTGGAATCTTTGACAGTTTTTTATGTCTTGTAAAGTTAAATAAATAGCCAATATTCATTATGTCTGTAATACAAGGAACGTTCCCTCAACCCTTAGTTACTCGACCATCTATTGAAAAAGTTATTACTCACCCGGTGTATTTTATACACCACTTGCATTATAGTGATAAAGAGTCTTCTAGGATACCAAAATTTTATTAAAACGAATAAATTTATATAAAAACATTTATTTACAAGAATATATAATAGATTGAAAATGTTAATGAAAATCATCAGAATCAGGCAAACTAGATTGTTTTAAAAACTTTTGACACATCACTGTTGAAGTTGTGTTCTTTACAAATAAAGAAGTTACATGAAGAACATTTAACAGCTGTGACTCTATTTTTTGCGGTTCCACATAGAACACAGCCGCTTAAAATTTTAAGGATATTACGCCGGCCTTTCCAACTTAGCTTAATACCCTATCAACTTACCCACTTACCAAACACGAATGCCCCGGAGATTTTAGGTTGAAATGCTAGCCAGTTAAGAGGCGAGCTAGGGAGAGGTTCTTTTAAAATAGGCGCCACTGTGTTTGTGACCTCAACCATTACAGCTAATACAGAAGCTGCCGACGGTAAGCTAAATAAATCCACAGGAATTAAGCACACAAATGCAACAAGAAATGAAACCCAGGGTTAGATAACGACTGAAAAACATGGTTTATTATATCATAACATGTCAAATATGTTTGAACAAGAACCCACTAAAAATAAACCTATTCAGTATTTAAAAAATGTCTCACAAGCCGTAATTAACACCCAAAATAAATCTATAAATCAACGAGTACAGCTAACACAGAAGCTGCCGACGTCAAACTAAATAAATCCACAGGAATTAAGCAGACAAATACAACAGAAATAAAACCCAGAGTAGATAACGACAGCAAAATATGGTTTATTATATCATAACATGTCAAATATGTCTGAACAAGAACCCACAAAAAAAAAATAACTCAGTATTTAAAAAATGGCTCACAAGCCGTAATTAACAATCAAAATATATCTACAAGTGACCAATTTGCTTAAATGAACGCTAAAGTTAATAAATTAAGTTGAAAATAATATAATGAAAAATTGATACTGGGTTATGAATCACCCAGTATGGTAAATCATTTAATAAGTGCCCAATATACAAGAGAAGAAATAAGTTTACTTGAGTTTCAACTGAATTAAGTTAAAATTCCAAAAATCAGATGAATGGTAATTATACTGCCAAATAGACACCGGTACACGATAATTTAATGAATTAATAATAAATTGGTATATTAAAACACAAAGTAAGGCACCATTTTGTCGCACGAATGCATATTTAGAAAACGAGCCGCGTATCGCGGCAAGTTTTCTAAAGAACGAGTGCGATAAAAGGATTCATGAGACGAGTTTTTATATTATTTTTTCTACAATTTTTTACAATAATAAATTAAAATTATTTAATTTGAAAGTTCAGAGTTTTATTTTTATATAAAGTATGCAGTTGGTCACATTGATACTTGACATTTTAAAATTTAAATACTGCTATCCGCAAAATATTATTTATTAATTTTTGTTAACAGTACTTGACATTTTATGTAAAAATATAAACATGAGTGACATGGAAACTAATATATCTTGTACTCCACCCTAATATACGCTGCTTATGTAGGATTTTTTTTTATGTATATGTTAAATGTATTTAAATTCTTAAAATCAAATGACAGCAATAAGACATTTATTTTTGTGTTCGAACAACGCCAATATTGAAAAATGATTTCGATACTGTTTTGGGTTTCATAATGAGTTTATTACGAACGCAAAAGGATACTAAATAAATCATTTTGTATATATTAGCTCGGTTATTTGTCTTAGACTTGTTAATATTTTGTAAAAGACATTCATTATTTGTCATTGGAATTTTGTAATGTCATGCATTTAAGAATAAGAATACAGCCATCTAAAACATGTGGCATGAACAACTAAAAGAGTGTAACCTGGAAAGCAATAAATGCCCTAACGGATGTGAACAAGATTTAGAAATATTTACAATAGCAATTGTAATTCCTTCCATTCAAAATGTAAACAAAACAGCTGTAATTTCGATAAAAGGTAAAAGGCATTAGAATGCGCATGCCTACTATAAAATATGAGAAGTTCTAGTAATATTAGAGATGCACCTGTCTCAAATATGTAAGAAGCATGAAAAAAAAAAAAGCAAAATACGAAGGACATCTAATAAAACGCAGTTGATTTCTGTAGGCCGATACATGAAAACTAGGTCAAGGCGGAAATTTCGTAGAAATCAAAAAAGGAAAATATATGTAATCTTGAAATAAAAATGAAAAATCCATAATCTACCACAAAGAAGGATGTAGACAAAATAACTTCAGACGAAGAAAGTAAGAACAAATTTGTATATAGTAGGTGGATTGATACGAGAGTTAAAATAGAAAAAATACACGAAATAAAATAAAAATCGAAATTACATACGAGAAGTGGTAGAGAAAAGTTGAGCGTTCATCGAAAAGCAAAAACTACCCAGTATAGAAGAATGGAACAGCGTCCGGGAGAGGACATTCATCGCTCATTCAACATTCAGCAATCACTTTGATTTTAATGGTTTGCATAAACTTTATATTTCTATTAAAAAAGTTATCAATAACTTATTCTATATCTACGTTTATAAGTTGAAGCATTTTTTATTTGTAATTGTGAATATAGTGTTTAATATTTTCTTTATACAATTAGTTTAATTTATAATTACATTAACCCTTAACCACCCAGGTGCCGTCTGACGGACTACACGATAAATATATTACGTGATATTTCTGTAATTCGACCGTCCATAAATCGGTTGCTCCATCTAATCATTTCTCTATTGTTGCTCCCACCACTACTCCCTACCCATGAGTCTGTCATTACTCGTAAAGAAGTTATCTAATTTTACGTACAGAATTCAGTTTGTCCCAGTCTGTCAGACGGCACCTGTGTGTTTGTGTACTAAATATTGTGTGACGTGAAATGGCGGGTCCGTCGAAAAGAGTTCGGTTTGGCGATAAAGATTTTGACGAAACTGTTTTGAAATGGCTTGAGGAAGTAGACGATGATGCAAGCGACATAGGCAGTTCGTCAGGGAACGAAAATATAGAAGCAGAAAATGATTCTGCTTCCGAAGTTTCGGAGGAAGACTCGCCTGATTATAGTGATGATGAGAATGTGGTAGAACATGGTGAAAGTTCTACAAGCATAAATTATTTATATGGAAAAAACGAGTACAGATGGTGTACTACTGAGGTAGTTCCTTCATCGCGGGTGAGAAAACACAACATTGTATTGAAAGTTCCCGTTCGCAAAGGAAGTGCTCGTGTTCTTGGCCAAACTGCAGATCCATTTTCTATATGGAATTTACTTTTTTCGGAGGATATTCTAGTTCAGATAGTTGAGTGGACAAATCATAAACTATTTCAAGTGCGATCAAACTATACACAAAAATATCATGTAAGTGATGTAGACATGATAGAATTGAAGGCCTTTCTAGGACTCTTGATTTATACTTCAATATTCAATTCCAATCATGAAAACATGGATACAATTTTCGCTACTGACGGGACAGGCAGAGATATATTTAGAGCGGTAATGAGCAAAAATCGTTTTTCAGTTCTGCTGTCTGCCCTAAGATTTGATGACCCTAGGACAAGAACCGAGCGTAAAAAAGAAGATCCAACGGCAGCAATTTCTCAAGTTTTTCACAAATTTATTGAAAACTCCCAAAATATCTATGGAATGGAGGATTCGGTGACAATCGACGAGATGCTTGTAAGTTTTAGAGGGCGCACACACTTCAAGATGTACATGCCAAATAAGCCGTGTAAATACGGCATAAAAATTATGTGTCTAACTGATTCCAGAACAAGCTATTTATACAATGCCTACATTTACAGCGGAAAGGGTTCCGATGGACTTGGACTAAGCGAAGAAGTACATAAATTCTCTAAGCCAACACAGGCAGTAATACGTCCCGCGAAACCTCTCATTCGTAGTAATCGAAATGTTACTGCCGACAATTGGTTTAGTTCTATTGAACTTTTAGATATTTTACTAAGAAACAAACTAACATATGTTGGCACTGTTAAAAAAAAATAAGCGAGAAATACCAAGCGAGTTTTTGCCAAACAGAAAAAGAGCGGTAGGATCATCATTTTATGGATTTAGAGATGAGAAAACTATGGTATCTTACGTGGGAAAAAAGGGAAAGGCTACCATCCTTGTTTCTTCTATGCATTGTGGTACATCTACCGATCCAGACACCCAGAAGCCAGACATTATCATGTACTACAACCGTAACAAAGGAGGAGTAGACACAATTGACGAGAAGTGCGCAAAAAGTTCGTCAAGCCAACGCACTTGCAGATGGCCCCTGGCAATATTTTTCAGAATCCTTGACATTTCTATTGTTAATTCTTATATTCTACATTAATGTTACACGAGAAATTCGGTAATTAGGGAAAGTCGGTATTTGCAAAACAACTAGCAGCCCAATTAGTACGTCAGCACATGGAAAGGCGACTAACAAATCCTCGAGTATCACGCGAAGTACGTTCCAGCATTAGCAGAATTTTGGGAATTCCAGAAATAATTGCGCCATCAAGTGGTGAAGACCTTTTATTGGAAAAACGCAAAGGATGTTATCTGTGCCCGAGGGCCAAAAACCGAATGACGAAATATCTATGTGTGCAGTGTAGAAAAGCAGTTTGTTTACAATGCTCAAAGCCAATTTGTAATACATGTGTAAACAACCGCGATGTTTAGCTCCTGCCGCAAAGTATTTTTATTAATTTTAGAGTTTTTTTGACTTTT
The DNA here is from genome assembly GCA_935421215.2 of Melolontha melolontha. NCBI lineage: Eukaryota > Metazoa > Arthropoda > Insecta > Coleoptera > Scarabaeidae > Melolontha > Melolontha melolontha. The sequence continues at coordinate 158,469,951 of OW285236.1, read as the reverse complement.
TCATATACCTAATACAACCTTTTATTAATGAATATACCTTAAGACATTGGCAGATTTTTATGATTTTTATGTTTATAATGGGAAGGCTTGAATTTATTTTACAAACAATTCTTTATTTTGTTATTTTTAGTAAAAAAGTTTCCCAATTTTCTTTAGTTTTATGTCTTAGTAGGCTCGTTTGTAACTAGTAAATACCAATAAACAATATTTTCAAAAAACGATGATTGTTTTTAAGGTCTTTAATTAAGTAGTCTGTCAGACGTCACCTGGGTGCTTGTGTAAAAATATTTCACCTGGGTGGTTAAGGGTTAAAACACGTAAAAATATTACGAAGAATAAGAGCGAAACGTAAGTAAAATAAGCACTATTTTATTTGAAATCTACAAACTTATATAAAATATTTTAAAACATGTATGAATTATTAATTTGATCAAATTAATGAGAAATACACCACTGTGAGTGTAAACTTGTGCATGATATCTGATCAAGCGAGTAGGACGTCAGATTTCCACTAGCGATCTCATGATATCTGTGTAATTTAATTTTGCAATCATATATTCATTGATAGGCATAAAATAATACTTATATACAGTGTGGAGATAGACGTGTTGTTCTGTAGGAACTCCAATTCCACTTAAACAACCATCGAATAACACATTTAATTAGAAACAAGATATAAATAGAATCAAGATATCTATATTCTAAAGGGTAAAGACAAACACCTTGAGTAAGAACCACCTTAACGTTCTAGGGGTAAATACGTTCTTTGCTAAGTGAAATACTTGAGCGTGATTTTCTAAAGATTCTGTGGAATCTAAACAAAGACTTGACAAGTTTGAAATAAATGACTTGTGAAAATACAAATAGACAATAAAATAATTTTAACAATATACATCTTGTTGTATTATTTCTTTACATTCACGTAGGATGCTACGCCTATTTAAGTAAAACCTGAAAGATATACCCCTAAGATATACAAACAATATACAGAGTCTAAAGAAATATACGCTTGAGTAACTGCCCACACAACAATCATTTATTAATCAAGCAAAACTAACAGCATATGTAAGTGAAGTTAAGTTAAATAATTTTGTTAATTATAATTATCAAAATTATTATTGAAATTAATTATTTTTCAATAAAATGTTTACTCATCAATAAAAGAAAAAACATATGCTGAGGTGTTATTTTCGCAAAGGTAAAACAATAAACACGGAAATTTCTAAAGATTTCCAAACTTGACCGTTGATAATAGCGACCCTTAAATTATTTTGTCTTCCCGTATTTGAAAAAAAAAATTATTTTTAAAACTCCAGTTTTACGTCAGACGATTTACTAAACAATATTAACAGCACTGTCCGCGAATTACAAAGATATGCGGATTTATGTTTTTGAAAATATGATGCGTCGCGCGTCGTATTAATTTATGTTTAAGTGTTGATAATCAACATTTTCAATATCTGCTGCCATAAATTTCTTAAAACATATCGTCTTTTCATTCATTACCTAACATTTATTTAATTGATTAATTCTACAATTATAAATGTAAATTTTCTGTGTGACTTTGAATGACGTTTTATTTATTTACTTATGGATTTAAGTACAAAAATATATTTTGCAGTCCATGGCTGCCAACAAATTGAATTTATCATATATATGTAGAACAGAATTATATTACAAATATTTTCTGAGTGCTTTTTAAGAACATGTAAAAAAACGCATGAAACGTGTTTATGGTTAAGGTCATATGGTTATTTGATTCAAAATATTTTTATAGCTATATTTAACATCCAATTCACTTTCAATGCATTGCCCGAGAGATAAACGAAATATGTAGCCTAAACGTATTGAACAAACTAAACCGAGGAATTGCAATAAAATAACTGTAGGCGCGTGCATAATTCGTATATACATGTAGATTAAAAGCTTTAATGGTTCTTTGAATAACATGTGCATAAATACAGACACATGCATTTAAAATGATAAAAACATTGGAAGATAACCAAGACGTTCCTTTTGGTAAACAATTTTAAGTAACAATAAACATATAGATGTCGAATTTCTTTTTAAATTTTGTATTCTTTGATTATTTGAGTAGTTGATAAGCGACTGGTTAAATTTTAATTTAAACAAATCCGGTTAATAAACTATTATTAACTACCATCCGTATCTTGTCAGCGAACCTAAAAAAAATGTAAATTAGAAAAAGATACAGATTTCAATAATCTACTTGAAGATAATTAAAAAATTACTAAATACTAAAATAATGTACAATATGTATATATCTTAAAAAATCGTCCATTATAATTTGTCAGTGTCTTTATTTGCTGTAAAGTAACTAAATCAACTAAAACTGTAAGGCTAAGAAATAAGTAATTAAACTTCTTCTTTCAAAAATTCTTTTATTGTAAATACCACTACAATATTGTATTGTATTGCAATTTTGTATCAGTATTTCATCCACCTGATGAAGCCATTGTGTGGCGAAACAATATTGTAGTGGTATTTACATTAAAAGAATTTTTTAAACTAGAAGTTTAATTACTTATTTCTTAGCGTTATAATGAAGTTTCAACAAGTATCTCCTTCGTCAATTAACTATTTAAAACTGTAAGCATTTTTTCTTTTCTATGATGCAATTCAATATTTATATATTAAATATATCCGTATGCCATGCAATGAATGCAACCATGCATGATGATGAATGATTAGACGTAGTTTCAAATGTATTAAATTTGCACTGAATATACAGTCACACTAATATTTATATGGAGGAACTTAATTTTTATTTATATAAAGGAGTAAAAGTATAGAAGTTAATGTTGAAAAGATGTACATACTCATATACTAAAGTAACTTAAATACCACTCTGCTCAATAACGGAAAATAAGTTAACTAATTAAACATAATTATTAAGATCATAAAATCCTTGTTATTATTGAGCTTTCATTACCTTTTCCAATCTGTTTTTACATAATCTTGTGGAATTTTTCTTCAACAAATGCTCCATTCAGGTTCAAGCTTTGTGAAGGCCAATAACATCCGAAGTCCATGCTCTTCTTATATATAAATACATACAAACATATATATATATATATATATATATATATATATAACATTTGATAAATTATTGGAGTTTTTCGGCTTTTTTATATGAAATATTTACAAATATTAAATTAGAATGTATGTAATTGCAGAGTAAGCGGGGATGTAAACATTGCTGTCTACAAATTACAAAGCAAATTATACGAAATTTTTTATTTGAAAAATATGGTCTACTTTGAGCCTCGAACCCAAGTCTACAGCTATCCGGGCTATCGCCTTTACCACTAGGCCACAATAGACCCAGGTTCAAGCTATATAGAAATGCATTATAAAGTAACAGTGTTAATGAATCAGATGTCAGTTATTGAATGTAGATGTCAAGCTGAAAGCAGAAGTCAGTTTTGAAAGCTCATGTCAGTTTTGATAGCAGATGTCAGTTAGTGAAAGCAAATGTCAGTTATTGAAAGCAGATGTCTGTTTTGAAAGCAGGTGTCAGTTATGAAAGCAAACGTCAGATTAGAAAGCAGATGCCTATTTTGAAATTAGATGTGAGTTACTGAAAGTAGATGTCAGTATTTTGAGAGCAGATGTCAGATTTGAATGTTTGAAAATGCTAATTATTACTCCATAGCTGTATGAGTGTTTAGATAATTTCTTAGCCGTTCATTAAATATAACATTTGATAAATTATTGGAGTTTTTCGGCTTTTTTATATGAAATATTTACAAATATTAAATTAGAATGTATGTAATTGCAGAGTAAGTGGGGATGTAAACATTGCTGTCTACAAATTACAAAGCAAATCATAAAAAAATTTTTTATTTGAAAAATATGGTCTACGTTGGAACTCGAACCCAAGTCTACAGCTATCCGGGCTGTCGCCTTTACCACTAGGCCACAATAGACCCAGGTTCAAGCCATATAGAAATGCATTATAAAGTAACAGTGTTAATGAATCAGATGTCAGTTATTGAATGTAGATGTCAAGCTGAAAGCAGAAGTCAATTTTGAAAGCTCATGTCAGTTTTGATAGCAGATGTCAGTTAGTGAAAGCAAATGTCAGTATTGAAAGCAGATGTCTGTTTTGAAAGCAGGTGTCAGTTATGAAAGCAAACGTCAGATTAGAAAGCAGATGCCTATTTTGAAATTAGATGTGAGTTACTGAAAGTAGATGTCAGTATTGTGAGAGCAGATGTCAGATTTGAATGTTTGAAAATGTTAATTATACCTAGATATATATATATATATATATATACATATATAAGTGATTAGATAATTTCTTAGCCGTTCATTAAATATAACATTTGATAAATTATTGGAGGTTTTCGGCTTTATCTTCAGAAAGCCGAAAACCTCCAATAATTTATCAAATGTTATATATATATATATATATATATATATATATATATATATATATATATATAGGTACCTACTGATTTTGAATATGTACTTCCCGACCTTTACTGGTAACGATTGGATGCGGAAAATAATTAAGTTAGAAAAAAATAGTTAAATTTGAATATTTAGAGAACAGTACTCCAGCAGAGAGGTTTAAAATCTGTTAGATTTTATAAGTTACTTTACATCGGAAGTATTTGCGTTGATAAATCTAATGAAACTCAATTCATTTTCGCAACTTATAGAAAAAAATATCAGATAAAACGCCATAATAAAGTTAGAAATTGAAGTATGTAAGTAGGACGACTACTGTGTGTTTGCGGCTAGAATTTTATTCTATATTTAAGAGAATGATTACTGATTGCGATGGAGAGTGATAAATAATTAAATCAAGAAAAAAGTTAAGAATAAGATATTTACTAAGTCAAAAACGGAACTCCGATAAACAAATTGTTCGGAAGATTAATTGTATTTTCGTCGTTGGTAGAAGTATATTTTAAAGTAAATAGAAATTATTTTTGTTAATCAAAGTTTATTTTACAGAAATTGACTGGTTTTAAAATTCACAGATCAAATCCGATACTCCATATACTCCTAATACTATAAAAAAATACTGTTGTATAAATTGTCTCTTGATCCACTGCTCAAGGCGCGTAACCTTATAAGCTGGTTATTTATTTTGGTTGATGGCAGTTATATTGAAACTTGTTGTGTTTTCTGAATATTTTATTTATTTACACTTGAACCTAATTTATTAAGGTAATCTCACAAATGAAACACTTAATGTAAACTTAAAACTTAAATTCTTTACTGTTATATGATAACTGTATCCAATATATCATAAGAGTGTGTATCTTGTTGTTAATATGATACTGTTTGGCATGAATGTTATGAAGAGAATGTTCTGTGCTGTGTTACAAATAGGTAAAAATATACTGCTACCCCTACAAACTATTACAAAATTAAAATTCGTGTATTGGTTATACATTGTATTGGTTGACGCCATAACGGGGATTTTATTTGTGTTCAATTCTTAGAAATTATACCTTCTGGTAGCAAGGCCCAAGTTTACGATAGGGTCTTAAATTTATAATCTTACTAATAAATAAATAATAAAATAATACTAATTAGATATTAGTTAGTGTTGTAAATCTGGATAAATCTCATTGTTCAGTAACGGAACCAATTGTGCATATTTAGGAAACGAGAGCTTAGCAAAAGAGGATCAAATTAAACACCGTCTATTGAAATCGTGCAGTAATAACCCTAGGTAGTAAAACAAGCGGTCTACATCATATAGTAATAAATAAATTTACAAATATAAATTTTTAGAATCTAAAGAAAGTTTTTATGAAATTGAAAATAGTTTAATTGTTTATCCTAAACTTATATATAAATATATACAATAACAAACTTCGTTTTATGACGAAACAAGTGTTACTATAGCAAACATATATTTGTAGAAAAAAGTCCTTCACAAATTTTGTTCGCGATGGGTGCCAAAACCAATGGTTTGAGAACGATGAAGAGCTGCAGGACAGTTTTACAGCATGGTTTAATTCACGGGGTGGGGGGGGGGGGAGTTTTATGAAGAGGGCATTAGAAAGCTGGCCGCCATGACAAATGTCTGACATTAAGATTGCTTAATGGCAATTATGTAGAAAAATAGCTGAAAGTAGTACCTTTAAGTTGTATATAATAAAAACCTCTTCATTGGTGTATTGGTGTTTTTTTTAATAACCAAATGGAACTTACTTTACGAATCGCCCTCGTAGTAATAATAATAATAATCATATATTTCATTCAATGACACAAAAGGCATATAGCGTGTCAAATATGAAATATAGAAAAGATATAGTTAAAATTACGTATAACAAATAAGTAAATAACTACAAATGGTACTACTACAACAATAAAACCATATACTACAAAAGCCTCTAATTTTATAAACCATACGTGTAATTAAAATTTAAATTATTCTAATATTTTTCAGATAGAAACCGGCGTCTGTATACATAACTTTCTGGAGGAAGTGTGTCTTTAATAGTTGTTTAAACATTTCTAGACATTTGTATTTTATGTTATTGGGAATATAAACATAGATTTTTGTACATTGAAAGATTATACTTTTTTGCAATTTTGACAGTTTTGCTTGTGACAGAATTAAAAATGATCAATATATAAGTTGGCAAATGAACGTATACAAGTGTAATTTAGTAGTTGAATTTTGTTAAATGGTCATATTAATAATATAAAATTGTTTTGAAGGTTATTTTCGGTCAGTGCTTTATAAGTTCTGAATTTATAACAAACAGAATATTTCGCTGGAAAGCAATGCTAATTAAAAATTTTGTTGTGCAAAAAGGAAAATAAACAATGAACGAAATAGCATCAAATCAAATCATAAACAAACTATGTACAGATATTCTAAACTGGACCTATGTATTTGCAAAGTATTAACACACAAGTACCGACATAAGTACATATAGCAAATCATAATATCAGCACGAAACATAAATAGATAATTCCCACATCCACGCAATGAGTATTGTGCTTGTTGTTTACAATTTGTTGATTTATATCAAGCAATTTCAATTAGTATTTGCACGAACAATTCTTTACTTGGCATAATGTACAGGAGCAAATAAAGTGATGCGGAGAATTGATAGAACTGCAAACCAGTTAGCAAGTACTTCCTTTTGCTATCAGTTTGAAGCGATCAAGTATATCGCCGAGAGGAATTGGAGTGTATGCACAACGAAAGCGGTATTGACATGCGCTCATTTCATTTAAAATGTCAGGGTAACAGCTGAAGCAAAAATCATTTTCATCCACAAATCTTTTTCGAAATTGGAACGAAAAGACGAGTAAAAAGAAAGTCGTGATAATGTTAAACATCGTTTCAAATAAACGATGCGTCTAATTGACGTAGATGTGCCGCTGTTCCCTTTATAATTCCAAATATAAAAAATGCGGATCGGCATAAACTGTAAGTATGATGCTTATCACGAAAGTATTATGGAAGTATAAATAGTTTTAAAAATTATGAATATATTCAATAATACATTAAATGCTTCATGACTTAGTAAAATAACAAATATTTTATGTTGTAACTCTAACATTATAATAAAATAATTTAAAAAATATAAGCGTTTATAATTTCTATTTATGTACGACAACTGTCAGAATTTGAAGTTTTCTAAAGCTTCGCATGTGCATCAATGATTACTTAATTACTTACATAATTATGCGACATAGTTAGAAAAATAATAAATATTACTTTTCACAATAGGTTTACTTCTTAAGACGCATTCGTACAAAGGATATTAGCAAAAGAAGTTATAATAATTAATAGCACAACGTTTATGTTTCAAAAAGATACAATGCAGACATGTTTCGCCACATTGTGGTTTCATCAGGTTGGATAAATACCTGATCATCACCTGATGAAGCCATAGTGAGGCGAAACATAAGTGGGGTCTACATTATACCTTTTTGAAACATAAATATTGTGTTATTAATTATTATAATGAAGTTTCAACACGTATCTCATCGCTCAATTAGTTATTTAAAAAAATTGACGATTTCGAAAACGTTGGAAAGAAAAGATTCTAACAATAGATTTTTATTTTTCGAAACAAATATCCTTTAATTCACAATATAATTATACAGTTAAATTTAATTTTGATACAATTGGAAAACTAGTCAATCTTGTACTGAACATTTTAATTTTATGAATCATATTATTATATCCTACCAGCCAAGTTCTGTTATAAATGCGAGTTTGCCAATTGATTCAAGTAAAATGATGCAATATACGAGTAGACAAAAAATATACACAATCTATAGTTTTAATAGTCCTATCAATTTTTGTTAACCAATTATACGAATACTGTATATATTAGGCACGCATTTTACGTTCATATTTTTTATATTCAATCAGCAATTTCAATATTAAAAATATTGAAGCAAGAATAATAATCAATTTAAAAGTTATTAAACTGAAAAATGTAAATTAAATTTAGTTATTTGGCATTTGAGATAATAAATTATAAGAAAACTATTTTGCGTATTATATGGACTTATGATATTCTCGGACGTAAAAAACGAGTCTAATATAAATGACCAATGTGTGGAGAAATGTAAAATCTGGCTCAAGTCGTGCCTGAACCTATGAAGGCTTCTCACATCTTTTAGCTTTAAATCCATTAAATTGAAGATTTTTTTATAATATTGAGTCTGTTGTTTGGCACTCGAAAATCGATTTTATATCTGTGAAAGTGTATATTTGAGTTTCTAAGATTTTTTTTACTTATAAAAATATAACAATTCTAAAATATACACTCTAGGCAAAGGCAAAATATTATTTTCTGTAAAATACTGTCCACAAAATGTATCTTAGTGGAATTTATATTGCATGCACAACAAATTATGCATTCCTATGCCAAATCATGTACATATTGGGAAAATTCTCAGAATATTATGTTCAACGATATCCTGGAATGTACCTAGCTGTAATATAATTTCAAATCCTTGATGTTGAGTGTGTTCGCTGGAATTCTTCTTTGGTAGCAGAGGACGCTAATATCACCCATTAGTTTTAGCAATTTATCTAACTGAACCCAAAGAATACTTGTTGATCATATACGATTTATTGAGACACCATAAGCGCTTACGTCAACGTTAAGCTTTTTTTGTAGCTTGTGAGGTGTTTTCAAAATTCGTATGTAAATTGTTGGATTGAAACCATTCGCGAAGCTGGTCGGGAGGCGCATTTGCCTTATCTTGTACGTCACAAAATCAGCGCCCGAAACCACAGCACTCCTATTATCGACATACATAAAGAAGGAAAAGTTAATGAATATATTAAGTCAAAGGTATTTTTAATAATATAAAATATTATTAAAAATCTGGTGTGAAGAACACAAATACAGGTTCACTATTAATATTTTTGTGAACGTGTCCGGACATATCTCTCCCCAGAGACGTGGATACGTATTTCGCCTTTCTACAGGCTCATCGGTACGCCCCTGCTGGAGAAAGAATATTTCCAGACACATTCACAAAAAAGAACCACATCGCCACATCACAGAAATTATCCAGACCGGGCGTAGAAGTAAATTCAGCGCTGTCTGTTGTCAGACAGCCGAAGTACCTCGCCCCGTCCACATAACCAATGTGAAGTAACGACACCTTTCCAAAGATGGCACAGTCATCCCTCTAGAAACTGCATTTTGTTTGGGTCTTCACTCATACTACGGCCTAACCGCATGTGTAATGTATCAGAATAATTGAAACATACATGAGTAGGTAAACCCCACCAGTTTTGTATAATACAAAGGTATTTTTAATAAAATATTATTAAAAATCTGGTGTGAAGAACACAAATACAGGTTCACTATTAATATTTTTGTGAACGTGTCCGAACATATCTCTCTCCATAGACGTAGATACGTATTTCGCCTTTCTACAGGCTCATCGGTACGCCCCTGCTGGAGTATGTTTAAATTATTCTGATACATTACACATGCGGCTAGTCCGTAGTACGAGTGAGGACACAAACAAAATGCAGTTTCTAGAGGGATGACTGTGCCACCTTTGGAAAGGCGTTGTTACTTCACATTGGTTATGTGGACGGGGCGAGGTACTTCGGCTGTCTGACAACAGGCAGCGCTGAATTTACATCTACGCCCGGTCTGGATAATTTCTGTGATGTGGCGATGTGGTTCTTTTTTGTGAATGTGTCTGGAAATATTCTTTCTCCAGCAGGGGCGTACCGATGAGCCTGTAGAAAGGCGAAATATGTATCTACGTCTCTGGGGAGAGATATGTTCGGACACGTTCACAAAAATATTAATAATGAACCTGTATTTGTGTTCTTCACACCAGATTTTTAATAATATTTTATATTATTAAAAATACCTTTGTATTATACAAAACTGGTGGGGTTTACCTACTCATGTATGTTTCAATTATTCTAATATATTAAGTCTTTTACAATAAGTAAAACAGTACCGAATCGAAAACCGATGCCCGCGGAACATCAAATTTCAAAAGGGAGACTGATGAATAAAACATCTACTTATTATTTTTTAGATACTCTTAAGAAATCGTGTATGATTTGACAAATATGATTTCAAACAACTGACCAGTCACAATCTCCTTTACACCGTAGCTCTCAAATTTTCAAGTAAAATCTCGTTGTCATGCAATAAATTTCACGAGTCAGTTCATAAAAGGCATTCGCCGACATGCTCAACAACTTCATTATTAAAAGAGTTACTCGCAGTTATTGTTGAGCGACCATCTCAAATGCATACTAATCTATCTGCAATTATGTTATTTCGACACAAATGACAGCAGTCTATTCAACATAGCATATTCATCTCACATAGATTCACCAAACCAGGCGGTAATCGAATACGTCTCAAATAAAATATGTTTGTTCGTAGGTTCCCGTTGCAATAATTTGCTTTCTCAATATTTCTAAATATAACTGGTGTTGTGAACATATATCTCTTCCTCCTCGAGCTTCCGATAGAGTTACTGTTACTGTCTTTATGACGTAGCTTTTTGTCTTGAATCGAGAAGCGACGTTTTGATGACCGATTAACTGTTAAAATGTCGACTCTGTAACTCTCGGTAAAATCTGTTATTTCCAATAAAATGGTATTATCCAATTTGAAATTCTGTAGATTTATCGTTCTTCTTAAGGTGTTCACACTTTGTGTAACTTAAAGGTTCAAAACTCCCCAAAAAAATTTTATACTGTGTATTCCTATATCTATTCAAAATAGAGTAAATAATTCCGATAGGTACCCTGGATAAACATTTAATTCTACTGTTTATTTTGTGACGAGAAGCTGTTGACGATGGATGATTAAATGAGTAGTTGTTTGGACTATTTTCATCGTTTGTAAGAGTTGAATAATCCGACGTTTCGGCAGTTAATCTACGGAATGTGGAAGAAAATACATACGAGAAACTGGCAGACCTCTAGAAGTCAGGATCAAAGAACACTAGAAAGTGGTTCGGCTGGGAGGAACAAACAAATCACGCCTAGCTCAATATTCTTAGGAAGGAAGACACAGGATTACATAGGACAATGCAATAATCCTGGGAAAGGAGGACTATCAGACCAAAAAAAAAGCTAAAATAGGTGTAATATGGTAATAATACCAAGCGCCATTAGTACACCAAACCTGGAGATAAAAGATGCCCTGTTACCAATTATTCGGAAAAAGGTGCAGAAAATACCTATAACCACGATACCCGAGACATAATAGACAAGATTACCCAAGGTGCACACAACACGGCGCAGTAATGTAGAACATGTTCTATGCAAGTACCTGTAGCTATTTTGTTCCCCAGATAGTGTAGTGGTTTGTGTGCGTAATTCAGTTAAAAACTTTGTAGTTTCAGACCAGGTTCGAATCTCACATGAGTACATTTCACAAATTAAAAATTGGGATCACACACACACATGTATCTATATATATATGTATCTATATATATATGTATATAGAAGTCTTTCATGTTCCCTTACCTTTTTGAAAGTATCACAAAGTTCTTCAATATGCACATCTCCAATATTTGTAGTTTTTTTTGTGTGTAATATTAAAAATATATTCACTTGTACAGTTTATATTTAATTTTTAAAAATTGTTTATTTCCATTCTTATTAGAACAACCATCATTGCAACCTCTGGCAAAAATATACATATTTACCATTCAGGGTATATATTTTAATAATTACTTAATAATAATTACATACTTAAGAGTATGAAATATCCTAATATTTCTGAAGATGTTTTAATAATAAATAAATTAAAATTTCTCTCTCTAATTTTAATTTATTTAATGTTAAATTAAAACATCTCCAAGAAAGAATATTAGAATATTTCATACACTTTAGTAGGTATCTTTCCTTTTCTTTTTTCGAGGAAGTCAAATATATTCATAAAATATATTAATTTTACGCTGCTTATTAAAGCTAAGATACTTGGTAATATCTAGACCCTCATAAAAATCAATATGTATTTGACAGTTTCTAAAATATAGGTTGGCAACATTTTAACCGCTACGGTATTTTTTGTTTGTTTCTACAATGTATACACTGATACATGAAGCTTCTAAATATATATCATCCTGAAAAAGTTGAATAATATTCATTTGGAATTTTATTACCATCGGTTTATCTTTTGACCTTCATTAAATGCATTTATATTCAAATCTATGATACTTATTTCTTATAGAAATACTATTTATAAGAAAAGCGTTCGTTTCCGAAGTCTTCTTGGGGCCGGTATTATAAACAATAAAATCTGCAGATTTTATTAAGTAAGCAAGTAGGTAAATTTAATTCACTTTATAGATTAGGTATTATAAATAGCGAATAAGGAAACTAACCAAGTAACTCTACCAATTAATTTACACCCTAGAAAATCGTGCTATTAAATGTTATTCATTGGTTAAATACGAACAGCTGTTTGCTCTATTGTGTTCAGATAAACATAACCTTATTTTTAAAAGTTTATATTTTGTGTGTGTTTGATAACATGAATTTTGATAATGCCAGATTTGTCGGTTTGTATTTTAAAATATAAGCAAAAGGAACTAGTAAAGAACTAGGATTTTTTTATATTTCTTCATTTTATTCAGAGGCTCCATCGTTTATGGAAACGCTGAACTGCAAAATACATAGGTATTCAGAGTTATTCTACAAATACTTATTTTACTTGCATGCATTTTTTATAATCCAGGCTTCAATTTATTCGATGAATAAATGTATTCGTCAATATGTTATTCAGAGATTTACTCGCTGCTTATAATACCGGCTCTTAAAGTAACAACATATTGTAAAATACAAATTGATGGACTACAGTACGTATAATAATTAAAAACGGCGGATTATCTACTAAAAAACGCTTAGGAGATTGAAGATAAATGAGGATATTTTTTGGCAGAGGTACCACCCTCCTAATGCGCCTTGTATATCTTTACTGAATATTAGTCCTTGGGCGAAGTAGATATAAAATCTATATTAAAATGGGTGTCTAAATATGCGAAACGTTTTGAGATTTACTTGGGCGTGCATCCAAAATGGTTAAAAATGAATGTAAGTGCAACTGCAAAATATTTACGAAAGCCTGAGGGTTGGTAAGATTATAGATTAATAAATAAATCAACAACAACAATAAATGATACCCCAGACCGAGGCAGGATTAAACCTGGATTAACACTGCAAGGAGGACTTGCAAACAAGTATAAATATCAGCTTGATGACTACGGAATAGATTACGCGAGAGTAACGTTATTAGTATGCATTATATAGGGTTAGGCAAATGTATTAATTTACTCGAATATCTTTGATGTGTATTTATATCCGAATCCTTCTGATTTAGCAGAAAAATACGTTAATTTTTTTATTTTAAATGTATATTTTTACGAATTTCAATAGAGCTCTTCCCTATGAGTTCAGAAATAATAAGGTTTGGCACCTTTTTATTCAACAACGACAAAGATATTCAATCAAAAATTTGAAAATCATGTTTATGTTTAGTAAGCCATGGAATTAAAATACAGTACTTGACTTAAAATGCCAGAATTAACTTTTCAGACGTCCAAATATTAATAATGGTTCAATAAACTGAAAAAGAATGTATTTAAATTCTGTTGATGATTGGTTTTGGTGACCGCGGCAAAACTCGTGAAGAGGATCGGCAAGCAATATCACGACCTGTCGTTAGTAAAACTTTGAGAAGGTATAACTTGATCGAAATTTACCGAAAAGCGGACGACCAAAAGTCGCAACTAATGAAGTTATTGCTCACGATATTGGTATATCATTAGAAGAATTACCACAAAACCACAAACTTCTGCTATTTCCGTCGCAATAAACTATAATATAAGTTGCCCATCAGTAGTCAGGATATTGAAGTACGAAAAATATCATCCGTGTAAACCACATTTGATGTAAGAATTATTGGACAGGGATTAGGATTGTAGAATTGAATTTTGCGAAAGACTGATGGAGATTTGAAAAAATTACTGATATTTTACATACAATTTGCTGTTTTCCGCTAGGTTTCGTTTGAATGGTACTGTTAATCGTCATAATCGTCGATATTGGTCAATGGATAACCCTCATTGGATGATGATAACGCATACACAACGTCTGCAGAAACTAAACATTTGGGCTGGTATTTTTAGGAACCGTATTATTGGTTCCCTTTTCATTCATGGTATACTACTGGACAGCGATATTTAGATACAGAGATATTTAGATCTTTTACGTGATCAGATTCTTCATAATATTGACAAAGATGGGGAATTACCTGTAAGTATTTGGTTCCAACACAATGGAGCACCCCCTCACCATGCCCTTTATGTTGGAAGTTTTTTAAATAAAACATTCTCAAAACGGTGGATTGGTCGTAGAAAATTCATTGAATGGCCCCATTAAATCCCCTAGGTTTTCTTCCTTTGGGGTCATTTAAAATCTGTTGTTTACACTAAAAGACCGTATAATCTGGACAGAGAATAATTGACGAAGTGCATTAATCGTGAGGAGGCTTTGGCAAATGACATTCAAGAATTTGTTCACATGCCTGCATTTTGTCAAGAAGTAAACGGTCATCATTTCGAAAACTTTCTTAACTGATATTAATTTTTGTATTTATTTTTTGTGTTAATTTTTCTTGATTTTAATAAAATTAGAATTATTAGATTTAATTAAATACCTCTGTCGTTGTTGAATAAACACAGTTGAACAAAAGGGTGCCAAACCTTATTATTGCCGAACTTCCAGAGCAGAGCTTTATAGAAATTCGTGAAAATATACATGATTCTTCATTTAAAATAAAAAAGTTAACATAGTTTCCGGCTAAACCGGAAGTCTGATCAGATATAAATATGCTCTTCGTATTTCCCATTGGCATTAACTTAAAAGTGGAAACTTTTACTAAAATCTAAGTCAAAGATATTCGAATGGATCCATACATTTGCTTAAACCTGTATATTAGTATACAAGTATCTTAACAAAGCTGCTGCTGTCGCTGTTAGGCGGGCAATAACATGGAGCGATTGTGATCGAATATACTGTTTTCTGACGAGAGTAGTTTTGGGCCTGGAAAGAAAGTATGGTTCGCAGATATATTTCCGCTTGTGTAACAAAGTAAAATATCTACTGAAAGTGTGGGGTGTATCGAAAACGAGGCTTTGCATCATTATGTTTATTTATTGGTAATCTAGAGGTACGAAGTATGATTAATTTATACCGAAAGGGACTTTTAACATTGATACGAAAATGGTTTGATAGTAACAGGGTTAGTGGAAGAAGGCAATGATCTGAAACATCATAGTGGACTGTGTGTTGAATAAAACATGGTAAATACTATCCAAATATGTAATTGTTTGTGGGCTACTATGAAGTCCTAGAAAACATCAAACAGCTTTCCTGGAATATAAAAATTATATGTGATCCCTATCTAGTTACGCGAAAGATTTGATAGCAAGCATATATAATTGATGTGGAGCAATAATTAACCCCAAAGCAGATTGGACATCTTATTAATTATTAAGTGCATTAATATATTATTTGAATATTTTTGTAAAAGTTTTCAGTTTTATTAATTCATTTTTGTGTTTTTTAATCAGATGCATGAATATTGTCAGATTTTAAGGTAATAGTTCTACCGCCAAAATTATATTCCCTTATTAAATTACATAAAGAATATCATCCGATTCGTCCGGTTGTTTCATATGTGACAGCTCCGTCCTACAAACTCTCGAAAAGGCTCCAAATATGTAATTGTTTGTGGGCTACTATGAAGTCCTAGAAAACATCAAACAGCTTTCCTGGAATATAAAAATTATATGTGATCCCTATCTAGTTACGCGAAAGATTTGATAGCAAGCATATATAATTGATGTAGAGCAATAATTAACCCCAAAGCAGATTGGACATCTTATTAATTATTAAGTGCATTAATATATTATTTGAATATTTTTGTAAAAGTTTTCAGTTTTATTAATTCATTTTTGTATTTTTTAATCAGATGCATGAATATTGTCAGATTTTAAGGTAATAGTTCTACCGCCAAAATTATATTCCCTTATTAAATTACATAAAGAATATCATCCGATTCGTTCGGTTGTTTCATATGTGACAGCTCCGTCCTACAAACTCTCGAAAAGGCTTATAGATATCATTATTAAATATACAGGATTTAAACCTAAATTAAGCGTAAAAAACTCATATGCACTAATAAACAAAATCAAAGATGTTACTTTAACGTCTAACACAAAACTTATTTCCTTCGACGTTCAAAATTTATTCCCTAGTATCCCTCCAGAAAAAAACGGTTATTTTAGTAAAAGATCTTCTCCATAAAAATAATGTAAATCCGTTAATTATTAATGAAATTCTTGATCTACTAAACTTATGCATAGAACAAAATTACTTTCAATTTAATGAAAACATATACACTTGCAAAGAAGGTTTAATCATGGGTAATCCCCTAAGTCCGTTATTAGCTGAGATTTTTATGGATCATCTTGAAAATTCTATTTCAAAAAATCCTCTTTTTCAAAATGTATTATTTTGGTATAGATACGTAGATGACATATTACTAGGTTTCATAGGAACAAATAGACAATTAAATTTATTATTTGATTATATTAATACATTACATCAAAATATTAAGTTTACAATGGAACAGGAAACAAATAATAGTAATA
This sequence comes from Melolontha melolontha, assembly GCA_935421215.2. Taxonomy (NCBI): domain Eukaryota; kingdom Metazoa; phylum Arthropoda; class Insecta; order Coleoptera; family Scarabaeidae; genus Melolontha; species Melolontha melolontha. The sequence goes on along the minus strand of OW285236.1, from coordinate 158,452,767 downwards.
ACTTTCTCGATTTAACGATTACTAGAATTAACAATAAATGTAACTTTGCTATTTACCACAAACCGTCAACTACAGATATTACTCTACATTACACTTCTTGCCATCCGATACAACACAAATTAGCGGCTTATCACAGTCTTATACATAGATTCATAAATACTCCGTTGAACCAAACAAATTTCGAGAAAGAGTTAAATTTAATTAGACAAATAGCTATCAACAATGGATATAAAAGTAATATAATAGATAACATTTTAAATAAAAAACTCCGTACAAAAGCCATATCACAAGTTTACCCAATATTAAATAATAACACCCAAAAATTTAAAATGATCACGTTTATAGGCTCTTCAAGCACAAAAATTTGTAAATATTTAAGAAAGCTTGACATTAATACAGCGTATAAAACTAATAACAATTTATCCAAATTTATAAAAAACAATAAGGATTTAACAAACAACAATAAAAAGTCAGGGGTCTATGAGTTAACCTGCGGTAGTTGCCCTATGACTTATATCGGACAGACAGGCAGATCGCTTGAAATACGCGTCAAAGAACATTTTTCTTCATTTAGAAATAATAAAAGTGACTCTTCATATGCGTCTCATATCAATTCAGCGAACCACAATTTTAACAAAGAATTTAAAATATTACATGTAGAAAATAAGGGCAAAGAACTTAATTTATTAGAGTCACTTGAAATCAATAAAATAAAGAAAACTGACAAGATCTTAAATGATAAATTAGAAACAAATAATTCACCCTTACTCAATCTATTTATTTGATATGCAGACAGTTACATTTTTGTATTTTTTGTATTTTTCCATAGAATTCTTACCTCCCTGTAATATAATGTAAACCTCTAGTTTTATTACTTAAGAACAGTACATTTTGTATTCATCCAGTAATAAAAAGCACCCAGCCCTCTGACTATTTTTAAAATAAAACATGTGTTTTTGCTTGTTACTGTTTACTTGTGTTTAATATAAAAAATATTTTGTAAATAAGTTAGTTATATGTCTGACGAAGCCCAGGTTGGTGCGAAACGACTCGTTACAGTGATAATTAAAAAGTGAAATTCATAAAATTTGTTTTATTTTATCTTAATAGTAATAGTTCTACTGTTGGAATATATATATGTGATTATATGCTAGTATAAATATAATTACATTGTAGAATTAAAATATTGTTTCTTAATTGTTAGTAATGAGTGCGCAAGTTAATAATAATCTTCTAACGAATTTTAGTGTGACTTATAACTAGAGTGCGAAAATTCGGTCGGCGCTTCATAAGGCGTACAGATGTATGTGTGTATGTTATATGTGTATAGTGCAATGTGCATTTCTTTCAGACGTGTTTACCTGTATTACGTATTTTATACGTTGAATAAAAGTATGACGCCGCTGAAAAGGATTTGCGTTTCTCCCAGCGAATAAATGTTGAGGTTTGTCCTTTATTCCTATTCTAACTTACAAAAAACAGAAAAACTCTGTTAATATTAACTCTTCGATTGCATTTATTTAAACCCTTGAACTGGAAAGTATATGTATTTTCACCTTGAGTTATACAAAAACAAAATTGGAAGGAAAATATTACCTCACCTTCTTCTCATAATTTTAAGTGAACAACTTTATACTTCAAACATTTACTTTCTCGAGTATGACAAATCTGCAAAGATTTATTCATACTTTATATAAATTCTTACGCAAACTTGTAAATAATATGTAATGTGCATGTACTTATTATATATGTACAAATAGACCAAAAGTGTGTTAACGACGTGAAGTAAAATTTCAAGTGAATAATTACACTAACCTGACAATATCCATCAACGCAAACACTCAAAGCACCAAAAGAAGATCTTTTGCCATGAATTTTTGCAGGATTCGAACACGGTGTGCCGTCGATGACAGTTTCATTTAATCTCGCGTAAAAACCACCGCCGACGGCTTCGCAATTTAAGGCACATTCACGTTGAGAAAGAACTGAAAATAAAATATCATATTTTAAGAAACAAGTGACAAATGAGAAAATTTTAGATTTCACCCGTACCTCTATATATATAATTTTATTTTTTAAAATATGATATACCAGACGCAAATAAATTATCCAGTTTTAATTATCGAAGAAAAGTTCTCAAATGCTCCATCCTAGAACATACTCAGAACTATTTTATTGTGTCGAAAACCATTTTCAGAGAACGGCAATAACCTCCAAAGTTAGAACAATTTTAGGTTTTTTATTTCGAAAATATCAATGTTACATATCAAAGTATTTGTTTTTTCATGCTCTGTCTCAAATGTGAAACTTACCCTACATTGTAAAATAAAAATCAACAGTGTATCTCCGCCCTGCCATACTTCAAACATATTCTACAACATTGCGTACATGAGAGACCGTTTAAGATGGCGCAATAGGTATATAGGTATATGGGTATATATTAAAATAGACCATCCCACCGCTTGGTCCGACTATAATAATGTATTACAATCAACTGGAATTAAATTTCTTTATATCTTAATATTTCCATTTACAGGTAGGTCCAGAGTGTAAGTAAAAATATTTAATCTCTGTTTTTATTATATACCTTCTTTTTAATAAAATCTCAGCTGCTCAGTCGTTAATTATTAATTAAATGTATTTAAACAAATTAGTTTTACTATTTCAATCTTTAAAATATGCCTTTAAATTTTATAGTACATGAATGTTTTGAATGCAAATTATATTGGAAGATTTATGTAATATTCTTCATCTACAACCATCTAGTATTGAATGTATTTATTACTATAAAGTTCTACGAAATTGTTCTCTGTCTTACCTTTCTCTGATATCTAACGTTGATGTAGTTACTGTATAAAATTACATTTTCCTCTACTTATTTGGGTCAAGAATATAGTTAAGATATAGTTATATACTTTAAACAAAGATGTAAATTCCAAAGACAAACAGCTTATTTAAGTCTCAAAAAAACAACAATTAACGGGGTAATTTAATATATTTATAATCTGTGCTAAGTAAGGACTTATAATTAATTATATTAATAAATATGAATGTTTCATACACTTCTTATATACATAACCAAGAAAGAATATATATAGCACGTCTCACCTTTGAGTATATTAATGATTATATTTAAATTATTTAATATCAATTGAATGCCTTATATGATTTAATACAGTAATGTACAGTAATGGATAAATATAAATGCTACTTATACTTTGGAAAACCCAAGCATAGAAATATCGGAGAAATATTCCGTTATTTACTAAGTATCGGACTGTTAAAAAGTTTACTGAAGGTAATATTATCCTATAATGAGTTATAAAGATAAGAAATCAATATAAAGAACCTGAAGCTGCCTTGTCCAGTCTGCGGTTAGTATTGTGATAATTCCGATGGCTCTCGAAACGATTTACTTTGAAGAGGCTTTGATATTCCTAAAACAGGCTCCGTTGACTCTCGGATGTGTGGAAATCTTGACTTTGATAATGTATTCTGGTTTGGTATACTGCTTTCCTCCTTTCCAAATACTTGAAATTTGCTACTTGCAGGATAGACAGTCTTGCTTCTTTAATTTTCCTTGGAATTGATTAATAACGTAATATTAATGTATCAATTATTTATTTTTAAGTACTATCTTCCTTAATTTGTTTTAAAACCTTAATTAGCAGACCTTTTGTTCCATTTTCTTCAATTCTTCTAAGCACACAATTAAATTTGTTAATTGTGTGTAAATTAAAATATTTTGTAGTTGATTTATTGTTCCAATTATTTAAAATAGTAAACTTCTTCATTACTAATTTATTTTAATGGTTGATATCGCTTTAACTCGCCTTTTTTCCTTTTTTTAATAGGGACGCTAAAATAGCGTCTAAATTTTTTAATCCCATGTACATCTGTCCTCAATTAAAGCTAGGACGCGTCTCCCGTTCCAATTTTCTATTCCAAGACAACTACTTAATTTCTTATATATGATAACAACAAATTTTTGTGAGTATAATTCTGATTCTGATTCTGAAAAACATCTGAAAAGTTCAAAATCAGAGAAGGTGTTAGGCAAGGAGACCCACTGTCGTCGGCTCTTTTTAATATAGTATTGTAAAAAGCTATGATACAAGCCAATATTAGTAGGAATGGGCTATTATACCAGAGGAGGCATCAGTGTTTGGCATTTGCCGATGACTTGGTGATCCTGACAAGAAGTAAGGAAGAATTAAATTGTACATTGAGGAGAATGGAGGAAAAAGCAAGAGCAATGGGATTATATGTAAATGAGGAAAAGACCAAATATATGGAGTGGACGCGGAAAGAGTTTCAAAAGGGAAATCACCTAAAGGTAACAGCTACAGGAGGCAAAAAATATCAATTCGAAGAAGTGGATCGATTTACTTACCTGGGAAGTGTATTTACGAGGAAACCGGATAGCGTGAACGCAGAAATACAAGCGAGAATATAGGCAGGAAGTCGATGTGTAGGAGGCCTTAATGGAATATTGAAAAGCAAAAATGTATCGAGAAAGGCAAAGATTAAAATGTATACGACTGTAATAAGACCAATAGTTACGTATGCGTGTGAGACATGGGTATTGAATAAGGCGGGAGAAAAAAGGTTAGAGGTGTGGGAAAGGAAGGTGCTTAGGAGGATATTTGGCGGAAAGAAAATAGGAGACATATGGATAAGGAGAACAAATGATGAAGTGAGAGAACTTTACAAGGGAATAAATATAATAGGAGTCACAAGAGCACAAAGATTGCGATGGTTGGGACACATGGAGAGGATGTCTGAAGCAAGAATACCTAAGGCATTATTGACAAGAAGTATTGGAGGAAAGAGAAGGAAAGGTCGACCGAGAGCAAGGTGGAAGGAGGAAGTAGAGAAGGACATAGAAATATTGAAAATTGTCCGATGGAAGGTAAAAGCTAGAGATAGAAAGCTATGGAAAAGAACGATTAATCAAGCCATGGACCTACTAGGTTCGCAGAGCTAGTTATATATATATATATATATATATATATATATATATATAATTCTGATTATTTAAAAATTTAAATTAATTCTTTTTGTAATTTGACAACTGTCATTCATTTGGTATATTTACTCTAAATTGAAGAAGTGCTTTATATTTACACATACTATTCACATTTCTTATTATAATATTTAATCTAAAACTTGTTTCTATATGCTCAATATTCTTTCTTGTTTGACTTTTAAAATGATATATGTAATATTTCCAATTCTTCAATTATTATTAATTGTACATAAACAGACTATATTAATATATATATATATATATATATATATATATATATATATATATAGTAAACTTAATCAGTCGGCGATTAAAGGTCTGGTTTATTACTTCAAAGTATATATATTTAAAAAAACCCTACATGTTTTGGCAATTATGCCTTTATCAAGGATATAAAATATAGATGACAGTATATAAATGTCACATAATTGAGTTGCTATGGTTTAAATTATTCAAAGATACATTCCAATTGATAATAATAAATCATGCATTAGTATTCCAAAAAATAGATAGCAAGGTGTGAACATATGTGTTGTTCGCTGCTAGCAATTTGTGTCTCTTTCTGGGTATGAACTTGTGTGTTGGTTGCTGCTGGCAGCTTGCGTCTCTCTATGGGTGTGTGGTTTTGTGTGAGCACGTAAGTGTAGGGTTTTGTATGTTGGTGCGCTCGTGCGTGTGTTTAGTGACCGGCTGCGTGAATTTAGAGAGATCGGATAACCAGCCGTTGCGTAGGTCCGCCAACCCTTTCCCGGCAACTTCTTTACATTTCCGTGCAGTACTTCGACGGCCCGACCCCCGCCCCAACGAGGCAAGGCGCAGACCAGCGAAGCGCACCCTGTACGGGGTTGCTCATCGCCAACCGAGGGAACACTCTTAGTGGCTACCTCGGTCGACGACGGTCACACTTTGTGCCATCTTAACGTTTTCCGCCGAAGTGGGGGTATTGCACACAAGTCGAACGTGTGTGTGCTGTTAACGGCAGCCTAGCCAGGTTGCCGCCCAGGACCGGTCCTAGTGGTGTGTGCATTGCTCGGCGCCGTGATTTGCGCCGCGTAGCTTGGTTCCTCACTCCTGCTGGAAAGGCGGAATGGCACCTGTCCGCCCATCGGGCAGACCCCCCTAGAGTTTGGTAGCGCATATGCTAGGCTACAACCCAGTAGAGGACCACATCAGCACAAAACAAAACAAGGAAAGACAGGGAAAAGCAAGACATGAGTTATTATTACGTATGCGCCCGTGGAGCGTCTTAAGCTGCAAAATTGTCGGCATTCGCCTTAAACGCGGAAAACCACGAAAACCTACTCAGACAACCAGACAGGAATCAAAACACGGAACAGTCAACATGATAAGCAAATGTATATGATATTTAAATAACTTAAGATATACAACAAAAAAATATATTATGATGGTAAATTGTAGATCGTTACACAATTAAGTTATAGTATATACTGCTTAAATATTTTATATCATTTCTGTTGTTAATTGAATTTTTTTCCTGTTTAATACTAATCATTTCTTTAATTTGTCTTTTCATTATGTGTTGTTCTTTATCAATTATCTGTGTGTTTTCAAAATCGAAATGGTGATCGCTTTGTAGTTTGTGTGTAGATAAAGCAGTTTTGTCTGTTTTAGAGTATTTGTGGGCTTGTATTCTCTTGTATAAATATTGTTTCGTTTGGCCTATGTAGTAACTATCGCAATCGCGATATGGTATTTTATATATGACATGTGTTTCTCGATTTTTTTCTATTTTAGGTTTAAGTTTTGAAAATAAATGTTTATTAGTATTACTAAGTTTATATGTTGTAGCTATATCATATTTTTTTAAAGTGTATTTAATTTTTTCCGATAGTTGTGGAACATATGGAATCGTGATATATGTTGTGTCATTGTTCAAATTTTTATTGGTGTCCGCAGTGTTGTATATTTGGTGTACTCTCTTTTTAATAGTTTGGTCTATAAGTTGTGGTGGATAATTATTATCAGTTAAGATTGTTTTAATTTTTTTGATGTTATCTTTTCTGTATTGAGTATGTGATAGTTTAACTGCCCTATCAGTTAGATTATTTATAATCATTTTATTGAATACTGTAGGAGCATTTGAGTGGTAATTCATATAACGAAAAGAGGCTGTGGGTTTATCATACCAATTTGTATAAATAGTACCCTGTCTATCATAGCTCAAAGAAATATCAAGAAGATTAATACTGTTATTAAATTCTTCTTCAATAGTGAATTTTAATTTGTTGTGAAAATTGTTGAATTTATTTAAGGATAGTTTATTTTGTTGGTCGGAATACATGTTATGATATCATCAACATATCTTTTGAAAAAAATGGGGTGGAAGTCTAATTAATTGATAACGTTTTGTTCTAAATGTTCCATTACTAGATTTACAATAGGAGCAGCTAAAGGAGAGCCCATGGCAATACCAAATGTTTGACTATAAAAATAATTTTTTATTGAAAATATGTGTTATCGAGACAGAAGTGTATACCTCTAATCAACTCGTTTTTATTTAGTGATGTGTGTGGACTAATTTCATCCCATTGTTTATAGCTAGATCTTTATAGCTTGATGTTTATAGCTAGATCTGTAGGAATGTTAGTATATAAAGATTCTACATCAAGTGATATAATTTTGTGATTAGTTGGTATTTTTTGTTCCTTGGTGAAATTTTGAAAATGCCATGAGTCTTTGGTATGATATTCAGTTTTTCCTAACATCTTAGATATACTATCACCTAGGAATTTTGCCATATTATAAGTAGGGGCTTGTATGTTAGATACTATTGGTCTTAAAGGGATATTATTTTTATGAATTTTAGGTAAACCATATATTGGAGGAGGGTGGGAATTAAAAATGCGAAGTTTGTTTTTAGTGTTGAAATCTATTAGGTTTAGTCTATGCCATTTATTTATTAAGTCATTATTTTCTTTTTGAGTTATCTCTGATTATTTCTTTCTTTTTTATAGGTGAATTTATCGTCTAATAGTTTTTCTATTTTTTGTTCATATTCCTCTTTAAGAATGATCACTGTTTTATTTGATTTATCTGCTGTTGCTATTATAATATGAGGGTTGTCTTGGATAAATCTTTTTGTATCTTTAATGAATTTATTCATATATAGATTTGATATATGTTTTTTTATTATTTACTTTCTTATGTTTATGGTTAGTGATTATATTACAGATTTTGTTACGTATTTCATTATGTTTGTCTTGTGGTAAATTTTGTATTCCTGTTTCAATGTTAGCTATATAGTCATTAATGGGTATTTTATTAGGTGGCATATTAAATTTGGGTCCTTGGCTAACTATGTATTTAACATTATCTGGAATATTTATATTGGTTATATTGATAATCCAGTTATTGTTAATTTTGTAATTTATCTCTAAGTGTTGTTTCATTAGTTTATCTACTTTGTTTTTTTAATTTATTTTTGTTTGTTAGGAAATGATTATTGTAAATTTTAGATTCTATTTTTTCGAAGCTATTTAAAGTTTGAGGAGATAATTTCTGTATGATAATATTTTTCAAGTTTGAAATAGTTTGATTGAATGTATTTATGTTACAAATGGTTTGGGATAAATTCACGCGACCGGTCACTAAACACACGCACGAGCGCACCAACATACAAAACCCTACACTTACGCGCTCACACAAAACCACACACCCATAGAGAGACGCAAGCTTCCAGCAGCAACCAACACACAAGTTCATACCCAGAAAGAGACACAAATTTCTAGCAGCGAACAACACATATGTTCACACCTTGCTATCTATTTTTTGGAATAATAAGGTATGATTTATTATTATCAATTGGAATGTATCTTTGAATAATTTAAACCATAGCAACTCAATTATTTGACATTTATATTCTGTCATCTATATTTTATATCCTTGATAAAGGCATAATTGCCGAAACATGTAGGGTTTTTTAAATATATATACTTTGAAGTAATAAACCAGACCTTTAATCGCCGACTGATTAAGTTTACCAAGGACACGAAAATATTATATATATATATATACAGATTGGCCGGGCGAATGCTTAGGGATAAGTAGTGACCCAAAGAGTGCGAGTGAATAGAGCGTACATATGTGTGGATATTAAACAGACGAGGACGGGAAAGAACGATCACCAGCGTTGATGCCAATAGCGCGCTCGCTGTTCAAAGATATCCGTCTAACAGTCACTCTAGAAGCATACGCCGGCTTGTACAGACTGTTCGTTGTTGTCGCTTTTGAACTAAATAATGCGTAAAGGAAGTAAAATTATTAGAAAATAATAAATCATGTTCAAGAAATATTGATATACCTATAGCTATTAATTTTTTTACAAAACAAAACTAATTCTGATAAAGAATCAAATTAAAATTGTAAAAATAAAATAAAATTTTTCGATTCTACATAATTTTTAAGTGAAAATAAATTTCAAAAAAATTTTCAAGAAAAGGGAAAAAGAAAAAATATTGTTTTTCTATTTTTTCAAATTGGTTTTTTTATTTTTTCAAATTAAATATAAATGAAACTTTGTTGTATAAATACAAAAAATGAAATTATTTAATCAACGATTCAAAGAGTCCTCCATGCTGCAATTCGCAATAACCTAACCGGTTATAAAATGATGTCCGCACATTAGCCAGCATTTCAACTGGAATGCTATTGCATGCCTGTTCTATTTTATTGCGCAGCTCATCTAAAGTTTGGGGCCTTTCGTGCGGATGTCTAAAGATTGTCTCTTTTAAATAACCCCACAAGAAGAAGTCTGTCGGCGCTAAATCGGGGGATCGAGGTGGCCAAAGTATGTTACCCCACGTACTAATGACATGTTCAGGGTAATTATCAATTATACATTGTTTAACTACCCTTGAGTTGTGAGCCGGACACCCATCTTGCTTAAACCAAATATCCTCCAGATGATCAGTTATGTTACGTACAGCAGGGATAACGTCATTTTCAAGAAGTTGTAGGTACCTTTCGCCATTTAGGTTGCCGTTTAGAAAAAATGGTCCTACAATCTGATCACCCAGAATACCTGCCCAGACGTTCAGTTTTCTAGGATACTGTGTTTTGGTGGCTACAGTTAGGTGTTTGTTTTCTTGGGACCAATATCGGACGACAGAAGGATTATGGTGACTGTGAAGTGCAAACGATGATTCGTCCGTAAACAAAATATTCTGCAAAAGAATTTCGTTTCTGTCAAATTTTTCTCTCATAGTTTCACAAAATTCCAGACGTCTTGCATAATCCCCTATGAGAAGTTCTTGACTTTTATTTAATCTAAAACATTTATATTTATTTCTTCTTAAAATATCCCTAACTGTAGTCTTTGGAATGTGTACAACTTCAGAAATTTGACGGCTCGAACATGGTTCATTAGCTTCAACAAAAGCACATACTTTGAGTTCTCTATCAATTCTTTCCTCAGAATGTGGTAGTTCTCGTCGATTGCCTTTATTACATTGTGAACAACCTGCAATACAACCTGTATTTTCAAACTTATGTACAGTATTTAATATTGTTTGATTAGTAGGGACTGGTCGATTAGGGAAAGAAAAGATAAAACGCCCAACAACCTCATCGGTACTACTAAATGAATAATCATGTTAATACGCTCCTCTTTTGTATAACTCGACATTTTCAATATTTTCATAAAGATAATATCTTCATTAGGAATTAGAAATTGAAAACAAGAAACACAGAAAAAAACACTAACAATAATAACAAAAATAAACGAAATTCTAACAGATCAATCGACGCTACCTCTTCCGAATCTCTGAGAGAACTGATATACTGATACATTCGACTGTGCACTATAGTTATATTAATCCTCGCATCCCCACCAGTTATTGATTTGGCAACGTTAGTACTGGTAGGACCCTAAGGTTCTGTTCGTTCAATCTGTATATATATATATATATATATATACATATACTTATAAACAGTATGTTATGAAGCCCACTATATTTAAGGGGCGCTGTTCCACCCATACTTTAGCGTGTACTTTTTACTGTATATATTACTTTTATAATATTAGAAATTGTTATAAATTACGCGCCCACATAGAGGGGTAATGTTTTTTACCCCTGTTTAGCGAATTATTATGAATATATAAAAACGGTATTTTGTCTAGCCGCATGTTAAGTAGTGCAGCTCGCTTATCTGATTCCTATATACATTTATATTATGCGGTTGATGTTGAGCCCTACGCTGATGCTATATATGATGAGCAACTGTAAGTTACGAGTATTTTCCCAGTGTATATATTCAAAAACCGTTATAATGTGCAAAATATGTTTCAATCGAAAATGGGTGATCAATGAATAGTAAGTAAATATGTATTATTGGTATTATAATAAAGTGTAGGTATTACAAATTCTTATAAAGTAAAAATATGCAATTATATTTTATTATATTATTTTATATATTTTTTTATATTATATGGATTACGGTCCTGTAGTGATATTAGAAGGTCACATGTGAATAGTTTCTGTTAATAAAGTTAATTTTCGCGACAGAAACAAATAAATTAATGGAAATATTTGTAAAAATCAGTGCCTAAAGTGATTAACAACAGATAAAGAAATTTTGGCAGTAAAAAACCCAGTCGGTAAGTGCAAATTTAAGGTTTTTAAGTAAATCTCACGTCATAATATGAAATAAAAGAAGTTAAAAACAAACAAAAAGCAACAGCTGGTGATAAAAGAAGATTCAATGTAAAAGTGTATGACACGAGGCAGGACAGGACTAAGGTGCCGGTATATTGATAGCATTTAATTTATGAATATAATGTATTTTATTGACGAAAGTGAGTGAAATTAAATTAAGAATTAGAATAAATAATTATTAACAAGGCATTCGTGTGTGACTAACGTTGAAGCACCGATATTGAAGCCCAAATTGGGTCTATATCGTGCAGTAGAATAATAAATACCGTTGGTAAATTAAACCGATAGAATAGTCTAGGGAAAATAAAATAATAGAAAGTGTAAGAAGGTACGCACGGATAGAGGTAAGGGTCCGGCAGGTTGACTGGCCCGAACTTCTTACACAGTGACAATAAAATCAGTACAATGACGGAATCCAAAAAAGAAAGAGAGGGAAAATTGGAGCAAATATTACAACTGATGAAGGAAATGAGCAAAGATCAAAAGGATATGAAACTGGAACAAAAAGAAATCATAAAAGAAACCCAAGAAATCAAGATACAACAAAGAGAATTCAATGAGGAACTGCTGAGACTAAAAATAGAAAATGAATCCTTGAAAAACGAAAACCAGGAAATACGGAAAGAGAATGTTAAAATACGACAAGAACTACAGAAAGTGGAAAAAACATTGGAAATAATAGAAAAAGAAAGAAGGAAATGTAATGTCGTAATGTATGGCCTAAGGATGGACACAAATGACCCAGCAATATTAAAAGAAAGAATTAAAGGATTCCTAAGCGAGCAATTGAGATTAAGCATTACCCCAAGGCCAGTAATAAAAACAGGGGAGAGGACATGCGTCATAGAATTGGATAACGAGGAAGAAAGGAGAGAAGTTATAATAAACAAGTATAGACTGAAAAATATGAAAGAAGAGCGAATCTTTATAAATGAGGATGACACCGAAGGAAAGAGAAAAACAAAAACATCTGAGAACATTTGTTAAGACGGAAAAAGAAAAAGGAAAAGAAGTAAAGATTGGATATAGTAAAGCAGTTGTAAATGGAGTGGAATGGCGATGGAATAAAGGAACGGAGAGTATGGAAAAGCAAATACCAAAAAACTAATACAGAATAAACAGGACGGATACATGGAAGGAAATATTGGCAATGGAGAGGAAATGGAATTGGAATGGAATGAAAGAACAAATAATCAGGGAAATAGAAAATATGGGGAGGTGGTAAATGAAGAAGTAAACATTAAAATTAGGGAAGGTAAAGTCAAAAAACTAAATGAAAAACAAGAGAAAATGGAACAAATAGAAGCGGACAAGGCTATGAATAGGATACCGAGATTAAGCGAAAAGGCGAATAGGGCGAAACGCACACTGAAGAAGGAGGAATGTAACAATCAATTGGCAAGAAAGCTAAAACAAGAAAGTAATAAAATATGGAACATGGCAACGTGGAATATAAGAGGAATACAAGGAAAAGAAACTGAGTTAATACAAGAATTCGAGAAAGCAAAGATTGATATATTAGCCATATGTGAAACTAAGAAAAAAGGAAAAGCAGAATTTGAAACAGAAGAAGGACACCTCATTATATATAGCGGAGTTGAACATAGTGAAAGGGGAAAACTGGGTGTGGGATGCATAATAAAAAGAGAGAATGTTGGATACGTGCACAAGTGGGAATGTATTTCTGAGAGAATAATGACGCTGGAACTGCAACTAGAAGAACAAGAAAGGACAAGTATAATAATAACATATGGACCCAATGAATATGAAAGAATAACAAACAAAGACTCATATTGGGAGGATCTTAATGGAATATTAGAGCACATGAAAGGAAGAAGAATAATTTTGGGAGACTTAAATGGCAGGGTAGGAAAAAGTAGACACGAATTTGAAAATGTAATTGGACAGTACGGAGAAGATATGAGGAATGATAATGGACAGAGAATTATTGATTTATGTATGGAAAACAATATGCTAGTTATGAACACATTCTTCCAGCACAAAAAAATACATATGTATACCAGGGAAGTAGAGAGCCGAAATGAAAGATCCATAATAGACTACATCATAATAGATAGAAATTACAGAGCAGAAATCATAGATGTAAGGGTTAGAAGAGGTTATGAAATATTCAGTGATCACTACCTGGTGCTGGGAAAAATGAAAGTGAAAACAAGAACAGTTAAAAAGGGGACAACAAGAAACAAAGAGACTATAAAATACTACAAGTTGGCAGAAAAAGAAATAGCAGAAAAATATAAGAAATATATAGAAACAAGAATCAATTTAGATGATATGGAGTGGAGGGTAATTAATATAGATGAAGAGTGGCAGAGATTTAGAAATTTGTTAATGAGCGCAGCCAGAAGTGTATGCGGAACAAATTTAGTCAACAGAAATAAAAGGCAAACGAAATGGTGGAGTGTTGAGATAAAAGAGCAAGTAAAAATAAAGAAGATTCAATGGCAGAAATATCTTAAGAATAAATCCGAAGAAAACTATGCAATATACAAAGAGCAATGGACAAAAATAAAGGAAATGATAAAGCAGGTAAAGCAGATAGCGTGGGAAGATTTTGGAAAGAAAATGGAGATGGATAGTAAAGGAAATCAAAAGCTATTTTATAAAGCAATAAAAAACTTAAGAACAGATAAAAAGTACAGAATGAAGCAAGTAAAGGACAAAAGTAATAAAATATTGACAGAAGAAGAAGATGTTATGAGGAGGTGGCGAGAACACTTCCAGGAATTATTAAATCCAGGAAATGAGAGCAAAATATCAGAACTGGAACCCACAGAAGACGAAGAATGTAAAGAATACGAGGAGTCGGAAATAGGAAAGGAGAAAGTAGATGAAATGTTAAAGAAACTAAAAAGAGGAAAAGCAGCCGGATATGACCAAATCACGAATGAAATGGTTATAGGGCTTGGAGAAAAAGGGATAGAGATATTAACTAGAATAATTAATATGGCATGGAATACTGGGGAAGTACCGGAGGATTGGAAGGTGGGGGTTATTGTGCTAATATTTAAGAAAGGAGACTCTATGAATTGTGCCAATTATAGAGGTATAACTCTAGTCAGTGTCGTAGCAAAATTATATGAAAGAATTTTAGATGAAAAGTTAAGGGACAAAATCGAACAACTAGAAGAACCTCAGAGTGGATTTCGCAAAGGCAGAAGCACACAAGACCACATATTTGCGATTAAGCAATTAATGGAGAAGATCAACAGAAGGAGAGATGTTTGCTGGCGTTTCTGGACTTGGATAAAGCATTTGATAGAATACCGAGAAAAATGGTATAGGAATGTCTTAGGAAAAGAGGAGTGAGCAAAAAATTGCGAGTAGCAATTGAAAGCCTGTATAGAGGAAATAGAAATGATGTTAGAACAGATAATATGGAGTCAGAGGAATTTAGGGTAGAAGAAGGGTTGAAACAAGGAGGTGTCCTCAGTCCCACATTATTTATAGTAATAAAGGATGACATACTAAAAGAAATAAGCACTAAAACCAAGAAAGTGAATATTGGATAAAGAAATCTAAGACCTGTAAAGCTGGGAGAATGCGCCTTTGCAGACGACATTATGATCTGTGCAGAAGGAGAAAAGCAGTTACAAGATAATTTGAAAATGTGGGAAGAAGAATTAAATAAGAGAAAAATGAAAATTAACACACAAAAGTCCAAAATAATGAGCATAGGAAGCAACAAAGAATAAATGTAAGGATAGGAACAAAAAAATTGGAACAAGTGGAACGTTACAAGTATTTAGGAATAATCATACAAAGTCATGGAAAAATGGATGAGGAAATAACAGAAAGGATAAATAATGCATCAAAAGTGTATCACACCCTGAGTAAAACCTTCATAGGAAAGAAAGAAATTAGTCGGAAAACAAAAATTACAGTGTACCAAGCTATATATAGACCAATACTCACCTATGGCAGCGAAAGTTGGGTCCTAAACAAAAGGATGACAAGCAGAGTCCAATCCATGGAAATGAAGTATCTAAGACGAATTAAGGGAGTAACAAGAAAGGATAAAATAGGAAATGAGTTAATACGACAGGAATTAAATGTAAAATCAATCATTGAAACAATTGAACAAAATCAACTGAGATTGTTCGGACACTTAGTAAGAATGAACGAGAAAAGACCAACAAAAAACATTTGGCAAGCTAGAACAAGCGGGAAAAGAGACAGAGGCAGGCCAAGGAAAACGTGGAATATGGCGATAGCAGAAATACTGAAGGGGAGAAACAAAGTATTTGGAGAAGCTATGAAGGAAGCCAGGGACCGGGAAAAGTGGAAGAAATTCATATATTAGAGAAAGGAAACCTTTACACCGTATGGTAGAAAAGGACTTGATTATATATATATTATTTTATTTATTATATTTATTTAAATTATTTCTATCTAAAAATTAACGATACACGGATTTATATTTACTTCTGTACGAAGGTACATATTGCTTTGGATTTTTCCCAAAATAATATTTAAAATTTATTTAAAATAAATCTACAGATTTTTTTAACATGAGTGTATATTTTTGAAAATGTTATTTTAACTGTGCTAAGATAAAAACTAGATTTTTGGAGGTCGAATTAATGTGAAAGCGATAGCGGCCGATAATGAGGGAGAGACCAACATCTGAAATGATACGAGAACGTTGTGTTGATTGAAATATATAAATTTAATTAGTTCGGGTTGTTTTTTGAGTGTGACCATAGTTTGAAGGTATTTCATATTTAATTCCCGATAATTCTACGAGATTATTACTCTCGTAATTTTGACATAGTATTTGATTAAACAACGTTTTGTCGTAAACGTGTCTCCAATAATTTTTTTTATGTAAGTAGAATTATATTCATAAGACGTCTTAATTAGAAAAGCTTTTAAGAGTGTATTTCAATTGTATTAAAATAATTAGTTAAGAGTCTTTATTAGTAGAAATAAATGATAAAGAGTATTTTTAAATTTCTATGTTAAAAAAATATAACTGTGAAAATTTATTCGACGGGATTTGAGGCTGTTTTTTTGTACATGTTAGTTTTGCGTATGTGTAAAAATTTTGATCGTGTATCAATATATTTGATTATACAGTGTGGTTCTCTAGGGAGAAATTAAAAATAAACTTTATTATTTTAGATAAGTTTAATCGGAGTATTAAGACTAAGTTTTTTAATCCGCTTAGCGGTCAAATATACAATGGATATTTTTACCTCGTTGTGTTATTGTAAAATACACAATATTTATACTATATAAAGATAGTTTTTTTTCTTTTTTGATTTTTTTTGTATTAAAGATTCAGTTTAAATTTTATTCTGTGTTTTATTCTTGCTATAACTTTACTGCTCATTAATTAAATATAAGTAACTTATATAATATAAAAAAGACTTGTGTGAATATTTCACTGGCGTCCAAATAGCATTGCAGTTCCACGTTTTTCCGATTGGAACCCGAGAAGTAAGAAGTCTCATTTTTTGGAAATCAACCGGCTGAGTAACCTAGTTGGGTAAACTAGTTGTGGATGGTGGCGCTATAATTCAACAAACCACTATTCATAGCATATTTCTGGCAAGGCCAACGTGGGGCGAACAGGAGCAGTATTGGTTGAATGTGCGAAACAGAGCACGAAGATGGAAGGAATTATGAAATCAGGAGGAGAATGGAGGCAGCCAAAACAAGTAACTGGAAGTGAGGAATCTTTGGTCGAAGCAAGGGCAGTATTAGGTCAAGTAAAAACAAACACCATACATGAAGAGGGGCACGACAGGGTAAACAGGGATAAAATTATAATGGACATGCTGATAAAAATGCAGAAAACGATGGAAATAATGCAGGAAAGAGAGAGAAGAATGAAAGAAAAGATGGATACGATGATGGTAAAAATAATGGCGTTAAATAATGCGAGCGAAGATAAAGTTTTAACAAGGGGTATTGACTCTTTGCAATTGTCAAATGAAAAACAAGAAGTAGAAAAAATTATAATGGATCTAAATAGCAGATTATCAGAAAAAGTAGATGAAAAGAATAAATCAGAACTTGCTAGTAGTAAGGATTTTTGTTAGGGCCAACCAAAAAGAGAGAAAGTTTTGCATTGTTATATGATAAGTCAGATTGCGCGATAAATACTAGTTTGCCACACATTAAAGTTAAGATAGGAAAAAGGGAATGTTATTGTTTGATTGATTCTGGTAGTGAAACGTCATTTTTGCATGAAAAAGTTGTTGAATGGTTAATTAAGAATAAAGAAGGGAAATATGTACCCACAAGAAAAATTGCAATTGTATCAGCCACTGAAAAGATAATAGCTGTAGTTAATAAAATTTATGTTATTGAATTTGAAGTAGAAAACCATAAATTTATCGGAGAATTTATTGTAGTAAAAGGTTTAGGAAGAAATGGGATATTGAGAATAGATTTGTTAGAAAAAAATTAATGCAATAATAGATATTAATAAAAAGAAAATAATAGTTAATAATAAAAATGTGCAATGGGCCCAGGAGGCTGGAGAGGAAGAGAAAATTATAAATTGTATGCAGAAAATAAATTGTATGAATAAAATAAATAATATGGAAGAAAATAAAGAAGTAGGAGTATTGGAAGAAAAGGAGTTAATGGTGTTAGAAGAAATGGAGAAAGAAAATGATGGAGAAGTGGAAATTCCGGAAGATATTGATTCGTTGAAAATAGATTGTAATGAAAAATATGAAGAAGAAGTTAAAATGATAATTAAGAATAATATAGAATTAGTAAACAAGTTTCCCAGTATAGCCAGAAATTATCAACATTCATTAGAAGTAGATGATACTAAAACTTTTAAAATTAAAAATTATCCCATTCCAAAGTATATACAACAACATGTAGAAGAGGTAGTTAAGAAGATGTTACAAGATGGTATAATAGAACGAGGTAAAACTAGATATGTGAATCCGTTAGTCGTGGTGAAGAAGAAGTCGGGAGATATTAGATTATGTTTGGATGCGCGCAGACTTAATGAGCGAACAAAAGCTCAATTTGAAACTCCGATTACAATTGGAGCATTACTGTCAAAATGTGGCAATGCAAAAGTATATAGTAAATTGGATTTGAGGAGTGCTTTTTGGTTGGTACCGTTGGAAAAAGAATCCAGAAGTATTGTGGATTTATGGTTAATGGAAAGGTATATCAATTTAGGATTGTACCATATGGATTAAGCAGTTCTGCTGTAGCGTTAATTAGGGCTATGCAACAAATATTGGAACCTTATGAGGATTATGTAGTACATTATATAGATGATATTTTAATATATAGTAAGAATTATCAGGATCATTTAGAACATGTACGAAATATAATGGAAATATTGGTAAGAGAAGGATTAAAAGTAAATATTAAGAAGTGTGAATTTTTTAAGAGTGAAATAAAGTTTCTAGGGTATAGTATAAGTCCTAGATATGTCAGTGTGGATGAAAGTAGGCTGGAGCTGATTAAAGAGTATCCACGTCTTAAAAATGTAAGAATGTTAAGAGGGTTCTTAGGTATAATTATTATAAACGTTTTATTCCGTACCTGGCACAGACAAGTGCACCATTGTATGAAATGTTAAAAAAGAATATTAAATTTAGTTGGAATGATGAAAGAATGAAAGCTTTTGAAAATTTAAAGAAAGAATTTTATAATCAGTTAATTTTGATATTACCAGATTTTAATAAACAATTTATATTAAGAGTAGACGCTAGTGATGTCGCAATTAGTGGAGTTTTAATCGAAATTAATAATGAAGGTATAGAGGAACCCATTTGTTTTATATCTCGAATCTTAAAAAGCTACGAAATTAAATATACTATTAGTGAGAAAGAAATGTTGGCTGTAGTACACGCGGTTCAAAAGCTAAGATTTTATTTATTGGGCAAGAACTTCATAGTAGAAACAGATCATGCTGTGTTGACATCACTTTTGAGTACAAGATTTAAAAATAATAGAGTGTATCGTTGGTCTTTGTTACTGTCAGAGTATAATTTTGAAGTTCGTCATATAAAGGAAGTACTAAATGTTACTGCCGATGGGTTATCTAGAATGTATAACAATAAAAGTAATTTTAATTATGTTGAACTAAATGAATATAATAGGGATTATGCTGAGGGGGTATTTGAGTATGATGTGATCCTTCAGGTCCAACAGAATGAAAGTTTTGATAATTTAAGAGAGGTATTAAGAAATCAAGATAATTATAAAAGCTTTGTTGTGCGCGACGGTTTAATTATGAAAAATATTAGAGATCAAAATTATGTAGTAGTTGATGATGAATATACTCGACAAGCAATGTTGCAAATACACGAAAGTTTTGGTCATATCGGTGATACAAAGTATGGCTTACTTTTAGGGAGGCATTCTACGCGAAGAAAGATAGAACTATTGCTAAAGAAATAGTTAGAAATTGTATTACATGTAGGTTAGGTAAACATAAAAACCGCACATGCCAATTCGAGGTAAAGAGTATAGTGGCACAAGCTAAATTAGAATTAGTCGCTATTGATTATTTAGGAAATCTTACTCCTGGGGAGTTTGAATATTGAAATATTTTAGTCATGGTAGATATATTTTCTAAACATGTGAAACTGTTTCCTACTTCGCAATATAATACAGAAACCACATTACAATGTATTGATTCTTGGATTCCCTATCAAGGGGAAATGAGTAGAATTCTTGCAGATAATGCAACGTATTTTAATAGTGGTGGGTTTATAAATGCGTTGAAAGATCGTGATATTAACATTTATTTCTCTTCCATACGCCATCCATGTGGAAATCCATGTGAGAGATACATCCAGGAGATAATCAAGTTCCTGCGAATAAAAACTCACGACAATCATGAAGGATGGGTGACACGTGTCCAGGAGGTTGAGGATAATATCAACCAATCTCCGAACACTGTTACTCTAGAGTGTCCTTCGACTATGATGTATGGGATAAAGCCTGCCAGACCCTGGAATCAACAAATAGAAAGGGTAGAAGACATGGAACAAATTTCAGCCCAAGTGGGAAGAAGACTGGCAGAGCAAGGAAGAAAATATGTCAATAAACAATATGAAAAAATTACTAGCAGGACCAGATTCGAAGTTGGTGATGTGGTCATTGTAAGAAGTTATCGTCTTGGTAGACGTGCCCAAGCAAAATGCCAAAAGCTCGATCTTCCATATATTGGACCGTAACGAATCACCAGGCGGTTTAATGATGTTAGGTACGAATTATACACAATGGACGGTCGTCGAAAGAAGGAACGATACCACATCAGTGCTCTGCAACAGTTCGCTCCACAGGTGCGTCTTGAGGAAGAAGGCCCAGACTGAAACTGTGCGTCGGCTGAGTGCGGGGATAATAGTGAGTGTAAGAAACTGACTATTTTCAGTGAGTGCGGAAAACTATATAATGAATAAGATTTTGACATGTCCAGGCTTATTAATTATATATTTTTGAGGATGTGCTATGGATTTTTCCCAAAATAATATTTAAAATTTATTTAAAATAAATGTACAGATTTTTTGAACATGATTGTATATTTTTGAAAATGTTATTTTAACTGTGCTAAGATAAAAACTGGATTTTTGGAGGTCGACTTGATGTGAAAGCGATAGCGGCCGATATTGAGGTGGAGACCAACATCTGCAATCATACGAGAACGTTGTGTTGATTGAAATATATAAATTTAATTAGTTCGGGTTGTTTTTTGAGTGTGACCATAGTTTGATGGTATTTCATATTTAATTCCCGATAATTCTACTAAATTGTTATTCTCGTAATTTTGATATAGTATTTGATTAAACAACGTTTTGTCGTAAACGTGTCTCCAATAATTTTTTTTATGTAAGTAGAATTATATTCATAAGACGTCTTAATTAGAAAAGCTTTTAAAAGTGTATTTCAATTGTATTAAAATAATTAGTTAAGAGTCTTAATTAGTAGAAATAAATGATAAAGAGTATTTTTAAATTTCTATGTTAAAAAATATAACTGAAAATTTATTCGACGGGATTCAAGGCTGTTTTTTGTACATGTTAGTTTTGCGCATGTCTAAAAATTTTGATCGTGTATCAATATATTTGATTATACAGTGTGGTTCTCTAGGGAGAAATTAAAAATATACTTTATTATTTTAGATAAGCTTAATCTAAGCATTAAGAGGAAGTTTTTTAATCCACTTAGCGGTCAAATATACAGTGGATATTTTTACCTTGTTGTATTATTGTAAAATACACAATCTTTATACTTTATAAAGATAGTTTTTTTTCTTTTTTGATTTTTTTTTTGTATTAAAGATTCAGTTTAAATTTTATTCTGTGTTTTATTCTTGCTATAACTTTACTGCTCATTAATTAAATATAAGTAACTTATATAATATAAAAAAAACTTGTGTGAATATTTCACTGGTGTCCAAATAACATTGCAGTTCCACGTTTTTCCGATTGGAACCCGAGAAGTAAGAAGTCTCATTTTTTGGAAATCAACCGGCTGAGGAACCTAGTTGGGTAAACTAGTTGTGGATGGTGGGGCTATAATTCAACAAACCACTATTCATAGCAATATGTATACTTTAGGTTGTAATACTAGGCTCAACCAGGCTTACTAATATTAAATATTCACTTTTTATATGTGCAGAGAAGGAGAACGATATCTTATCTAAAATAAGCTATAATTTAAGGTCAAGGCTAAAGGTTACTATATTATTAATTATTATATACATATCTAGTAAACTACCTATGAACGTATCAGACTCTTATGCTACTCGTACATACCATATATAAAACTAAAAATTAACGAAAAAGAGAATATTAAACTATAAATATTTTATTATTTAAATTTATTTATGTACGGATACGCAATAACAACTCGAGTATAGAAAATTCTGATTCGAACAACAAAATTAGTCAATTTCTTCAAATGATAAGGAATCTTATCCTACCAAAAATTCTATGATTCAAGAGGTAAGTTCAGCCTTTTCTTTAACTTTAAACAATTGCTATTGTCAATAAGCAACTTAAATTGGGTCGCCTATTGACAATATCAATCGTTTAGAAGTTTTCATTAAGTGACTTAACTTTATGATGCGCTGGTGTTCTACTAATGAAGTATCTATACTTTTTGATATAATATTGAGATGTAGCAGTTATCTTTAAGGGATACAATATTGAAATTAAATAATATATGCATTTGTGAACCCGTGTGTTAATATTAAATAAAATGTAATATTACGTCCTTTTTTTTATATATCGGTCTTTTTACTTTTAGGAATTGAGTAAATCCTGCATTCAAAGTCTAGTTTTCGTTTCGGAGGTATATTTGGACTTCTGGTTACTCGTAAATAGTTTATGAGTAACCAGGAGCAGAAGCAGACAGTTATCGCAGACTTGAAGATGGAGAATATGATTTTGTCGAAACGTCGCACCGGTCTTTACGAAGACCAAGCAGTGGAAACGCGGAAGAAAACCTGGAATCCAGTTACAACACATATTACTACCAGTGGAAACCTGAAAGAAAAGACATATATATACTCGTATATATATATATATAAATATATATATATATATATATATATATATTAGCCAGGAATAAGTTCTTGGGGATTCCAGCAAAACAATGTTATCGTGAGTAGTTCTTTATTTCATTCTACCATTATTTCGCATCCAATTTCGGTATGCTTCATCAGGGTTTCTGACTGAATTAAGAATGTGAGCATTAAAAAAGAGTATATGTTAAGGAATTTCTAAAACTTGTATTTACAATTTGAACTTAATCGTAGTAGAAAGTTTGCAATTTGACATGTACGAACGCAAGAATGATGTCGCCACGTGTGTAATTTTATGTTCTTGTTTAAGTACGAGCTCCGAACACACATCGAAACGTAGCACGAAAACAGATTAAAATGCAGTCATGATGCAATTAAATTAGTGTCAAAATTTAAAAAGTAAAGTGTTATCCAGCACGTAATCCATAGTTATATTGGCAAGGATTGGGCTGAGCGACGACCCCATCGGTAGGCCTGATATTTGATTGTAGTACTGGCTTGTATACATGTCATTTTAGAAAATAGTTATTTCAAACAAATATCAGGCCTACCGATGGGGTCGTCGCTCAGCCCGATCCTTGCCAATATAACTATAGATTACGTGCTGGATAACATTGTTAAAGTGTTACCCTTTTGGTTTGCTTTCATTAGGAAGTATCTTGATGACATCATCTGCGGCCTGCATAGTAAAAAAATAACCACATATTGGACATTTGCAACTCATTCCACCAAGACATACAGTTCACTTTGGAAACTGAAACCAACAAGGGTGTGCAGTTCCTTACACCCGGGTGCTTAGAGGCACTGACAATAACTTAACAATAGATTGGTACAGTAAACCTACATATTCGGGTAGATTGATGAATTTTTCATCTAATCACTCAATGACACAAAAAATAAACTCAGTGTTGGCTATGAAACAAAGGGTCTCAAGGATCAGTCACCCGAAATCCCTTCAATACAACTACTCCATCATCCAAAAAATGTTTCTAAACAATAGTTACTCCAAATCATTAATTAATAAACTTGTCTTCAGCCCACTTACCTCTAACAACCCCTCCTTACAAGACGCTGGCGGGGTGACATCGACATATGGAATAGTGAAACAATTAAGTACTTCCGTTTTCCATACATACCACAGATAGTACCGGGCATCTCAAAGGTTCTTGCGAGGGACAACATTAAGTTAGGGTACTATAATTGTAAATCATTGGATGAATATTTCTCAAAAACAAAACCCCTACCTTGATGAGATCGAATGTCATTTACTCTATACCATGTAAGAATTGTAATCAACTTTATATAGGCCAAACATCCTCGTGGCTAAAAAGTAGTCTCACTCTACATAAAAGTGACTTAAAAACTCATAAGATGAGATGTGCGTTAGTTTCAAACGCCAGAGAAAATAGTCACACACCTGGCTTAGACTCCGTAAGTATCCTTAAGACGTAGTAATAAAAAGGTGAGGGAGTTCCTAGAAATGATTGAAATCAACAACCTCCCCAACACTATCAACTTTAAATCTGGCATCAACAACTTAAACTCCATATACTCCTACCTTTTAACTTTAGACAAATCCAACGCTAGTAGTGACAGTCCAACGAATTTTCAGGCATTTAAAGTTTAAATTTTAATGCCAATTTTCATATAAAGTTTACATACCATTACTTGAGTAAATTGTTAATTGTTAATTCCATACTCTCTTCATTTCATTTTGTTTAACATAATATTGTTACATTTAGAACTATATCAGCATCCCCACTATATTTTATATAGCCTTATCGCTTGTAAAGTTTGATTTCGCCACTTACCCACTTTAGGTATCACACAATCCGTTCCGGGGGGACGCACACTAAACGAATAAATTTGTCACTCTTACCACGAATTTCATTTGAACACATTATAGCGTTTGACGGTGTAGCATGGGTTGCCTGTACATGTAGTATCGGCATAGTAGCAACCTGTAATTTAGACGACCTTGATACTTAGGTATTCAATTTTGTTTTTTTAGTGTGTCATCTCGAGTTTACGCGGGAAAACGATTAGCTTTTCGGTCAGTTTTGAATTTTGCACCGTTGCATCAGTGCTGTTAGATTTATGTTTCAATTTTATTTATTATTACTTTTTAAATTTTGATACTATTTTAATGCCATCATGACTGCATTTTAATCTGTTTTCGTGGTACGTTTCGTTGTTGTGTGTTCAGACCTCGTACTTAAGCAAGAACATAAAATTATACACGTGGTGACATCAATCTTGCGTTCGTACATGTTAAATTGCAAACTTTCTGCTACGATAAAGTTCAAATTGTAAAACAAGTTTTAGAAAATCCTCAACATATACTCTTTTTTAATGCTTACATTCTTAATTCAGTCAGAAACCCTGATGAAGCATACCGAAATTGGATGCGAAATATTGGAAGAATGAATAAAGAATTACTCACGGTAACTTTGTTTTGCTGGAATCCCCAAGAACTTATTCCTTGCTATATATATATATATAGATAGATAGATAATTATTTCGTGACCCTTGTATGTTATGGTAAATTCAATTTGTTGGCGATTTAAAGTCTGGCTTTATTTCAAAATCTATATATTTAAAACAATCCTACGTATTTCGGCAAATGATGCCTTTTTCAAGGAATATAAAATATAAATGACAGTATATTAATGTCATACATTTGTAGTTGCTATGGATAAAATTATTCAAAGATATATTCCAATTTAATAATAATAATAAATAATGCATTAGTATTCTAAAATAGATAGATAACAAAAACAGGGAAACACAAGACGTTAGTTATTATTATGCATGCGCCCGTGGAGCGACTAAAGATATTAAGCTGTCGGCATTCGCCTTATACGAGAAGGAAAACCACGAAAACCTACTCAGACAGCCAGACAGGAATCAAAATACGGAACTGTCAGCATGATAAGCAAATGTATAGATATTTAAATAATATAAGAATATAATTATATAACAGCAACATATATTATGATGGTAAAATGCAGATCGTTACATAATTAATTTATAATATATTCTGCGTAAATTCTGTATATCACTTCTGTTGTTAATTGAATTTTTTTCCTGTTTAATGCTAATCATTTCTTTAATTTCCCTTTCCGTTGTGTGTTGTTCTTTATCAATTATCTGTGTGTTTTCAAAATTGAAATGGTGATCGCGTTGTAGTTTGTGTGTAGATAAAGCAGTTTTGTCTGTTTTAGAGTATTTGTGGGCTTGTATTCTTTTGTATAAATATTGTTTAGTTTGGCCTATGTAGTAACTATCGCAATCGCGACATGGTATTTTATAGATGACATGTGTTTCTCGATTTTTTTCTATTTTAGGTTTAAGTTTTGAAAATAAATGTTTATTAGTATTACTAAGTTTATATGTTGTAGCTATATCCTATTTTTTTAAAGTGTATTTAATTTTTTCTGATAGTTGTGGAACATATGGAATCGTGATATATGTTGTATCATTGTTTAAATTGTTATTGGTGTCTGCAGTGTTGTATATTTGGTGGATTCTTTTTTTAATTGTTTGGTCTATTAGTTGTGGTGGATAATTATTATCTGTTAAGAATGTTTTAATTTTCATCATTTGCCGAATCATGTAGGATTGTTTTAAATATATACATTTTGAAGTAAAACCAGACCTTAAATCGCCAACAAATTGAATTTACTATATATATATATATATATATATATATATACAGACTGTCCCGTAAAAAACGCCAACATTCATAATTCCGTTATTTATTGTCCGGTTTTATTTAAACAAAAAGTAAATTTCAGAGCATCAAAAACACTATAAGATAGCAGTGTTTTATTTGTTTTCTATTGTTTTCATTAATGTCAAACGACAGTCAAGTTTTTTATTTTAAATGGCAACATATATATTTTTGGCTATATTCGGATTGTATTTTTTTTTCTGAATTCAACGAAGTATAACATGTTTATTTTTGATAAACGTTTATTGCAAAAAAAAACTTTATAAATTTCATCTCTGTCTTCCATTATTTATAAATATTCGAATTTGTCATGAAACATTTGAAATGTAAGTATTATAAATATTATTATAAGAAACAAAACACTTTACAATAAATGTTGAAATTGCCCGCCACCTTGTTTAACACATATCGCACATCTAATAATAAAAAATAAAAAAAAACTTTATAAATTTCATCTTTCATTATAGTAGACTTGGCCCAGTCCACTAGCATTATGTCAATGTGCCTTAAGTGTCAGTTTGAGTTTATTAAGTTTTCTGTATTATCCTGTTTGAACGTTTTTCCGCAACAAAAAGCGTATTTTCGTTAAAAATTAATAACAATGAATTAACGGACATGTTACAAGTGTTCTTTGAATGTAATAAAAATCACCTTCAAGCAGTTCGTCGGTATAGTGCTCGTTTTCCGGACAGAGAAGTTCCAGGTTCGAAAATATTTCAGAGAATTGAAAAGAATTTAAGAAATTATGGATCATTTACCAAACCAAAAACACAAAAACGGAAATTCTCCGAAGATAAGGAATTAGATGTTCTTCTTGCAGTACAGCAAAATTCACGTACTTCGATTCGCGAAATTGTACATAATATTGGGGTATCAAAAACTACAGTTCATTGTATTTTAAGAAAACACAAACTTAAACCGTACATAGCTCGAAAAGTTCATGCATTAGAACAAAATGATCCTGGCCGAAGAATCCAGTTTTGTCGTTTTTATTTAAATGCATTAGAACCAGACCCGAATTTTTACAGATGGATAATTTGGTCTGATGAATGCACTTTTAGCAACAACGATATTTTTAATAGAAACATACATCGACATTGGAGTGTAGACAATCCGAGATTTGTAATTGAAAATAATTTTCAAAGACGTTTCAACGTAAATGTTTGGTGTGGCGTTTTAGGTGATCAATTAATTGGGCCATTTTTCATAGATGGTTGCTTAAATCAAGAAAAATACTACACTTTATTACACGAAAATCTCCAAAACTTTTTAGATGAATTACCTTTGGCAAATTTAAATAGAATATTTTTTCAACAAGATGGGGCTCCCGCGCACAACGCCGGAGTAAATACTGATTTGTTGAACACCCAATTTGGAAATAGGTGGATAGGAACATCCGGTCCTATCGAGTGGCCTGCGCGTTCACCGGATCTTACGCCCCTCGATTTTTGGTTGTGCGCTTATCTACAAGATCGAGTTTATTTGACAACTCCAGAAAATGTTGACATTTTAAGACAAAGAATTATTAACACTTATCAAGAAGTACCTGCCGCTTGTCTTTTAAATGCGATCTTTGGAGTAATTAGGAGATGTGCGATATGTGTTGAACAAGGTGGCGGGCAATTTCAACATTTATTGTAAAGTGTTTTGTTTCTTATAATAATATTTATAATACTTACATTTCCAATGTTTCATGACACATTCGAATATTTATAAATAATGGATAATGTTTTTTTTTGCAATAAACGTTTATCAAAAATAAACATGTTATACATCGTTGAATTCAGAAAAAAAAACCAATCCGAATATAGCCAAAAATATATATGTTGCCATTTAAAATAAAAAACTTGACTGTCGTTTAACATTAATGAAAACAATTGAAAACAAATAAAACACTGCTATCTTATAGTGTTTTTGATGCTATTAAATTTACTTTTTGTTTAAATAAAACCGGACAATTAATAACGGAATTATGAATGTTGGCGTTTTTTACGGGACAGTCTGTATATATATATATATATATATATATGTATATATATATATATGTTTTCTTTAAGGTTTTCGCGGGTAGTAGTATGTGTTTTAACTGAATTCCGAGTTTTCTTCCGCGTTTCCACTGTTTGGTCTTCGTAAAGACCGATGCTGGTTTCTGGACGACGTTTCAGCGAAATCACATTTGTCATCTTCAGGTCTGCGATAACTGTCTGCTTCTGGTTACTCGTAAACTAAATATATATATATATATATATATATATATATATATATATATACAAGGTGGCGCGCGGCAGATGTATGAATTAGAAAAGGTTATTGTTTCTGCCATAACGATCCTAGAAGGTTGAGAGTGGAGTAGTTCGAATGAGGGGAATGGGAAGTTTGTGTTCCACGGGATATCAGGCGCCATAAAGAAGTTGTCCATTGAACAACGCTTTTTTTTGTGTGCAGACCTATTTGTCGAACGCCCGTTTGATCGTCCGCGTGCAGTATGCCTTCCGTTTTAGGTTCAATATCGCCCCTCGCGATCGAAGTTGAATTCTCGCATATGTTAATGCATTCCGGGATATCAGAAATGTATCTACAATAAGAAGGGGGCCTCAGAATACCGTTACTATCCCAGAAAACGTCGAGAGGTTTCGAGCTACAATTCAACAATCTGCCAAGTGTTCAATTGGTAAAAACAGTCAGGTGTCCTTGGCATTTCGAGACGTTCCATTTAACGAATCGTTAATGAACATCTTCATTTGCATCGCTATAAGATGGTTCTCGTACAAAAATTGAAGCCACGTGATTTTGAAGCCAGATATCTCGCTAGTAAAAACATTCTTGCTGTGGTGCCTTGGGGCGGTATCGTTTTCTTCTCTGACGAGGCACATTTTTACTTCAATGGATGTGTCAATAAATAAAATATGCGCTATTGGAGTGATAGGAATCCCAGGAAGCTCCGCCAGAAGCCCCTGAACTCCGACGAGGTGATAGTATAGTGTCCAATGTCAAGAATTGGAATCATCGGCCCCTTCCTCCTCGAAGAAAATGATCGAGCGGTTACAGTCACTTCTGCACGTTCCCTGACCCATGATCCAGGATTTTCTTGCCCGAATTGGAAGGGATGGAGCAGGAAGACGTCTGGTTTCAGGAATGGCAGCAGGACTGGGCAACAGCCCACACAACAAGAGTTTGCATGGACTTTTTACGAGATAGATTCCCCGGGCGTCTCATCTCCCTAAGAGGCGATTTGAACTGGCCAGCGCTCTCTCCTGATTTGGACCCTTGTGATTGTTTCTTGTGAGGACAGCTAGTATACAACAATCATCCTAGGACCCTGAAAGCCTTCAAAAACAACATGGAAATGCCAGACTAAAGTTGCATTTTTTTAAATGGAACACCCTGTATATTAATAGACAAAATGATCCGCGCTTGAAAGCTGGTTATATCGATATAATATTATATGGGTCTAAAGTTGATAGTTTCTGTGTAAATAATTATTTTACTTGATAAATTGATACATTTCAGTAGGCTATTCTGCATAAGGAAAATCAAAATATCCGAAACCAATAGAATAGAATATTTTCTACTAGTATGCACTTTCGTTGCTATGTGAAATAAATTCTGCAACTGCTCGCGTTATACAGGGTGTTCACAATTTCGCAAAATCGAAGAAATCTCGTAATTTTTAAATGGAACACCCTGTATATTTTTAGCTCATTGAAAAGCCCTTTCACTACGCTTTCTATTGATACCTCATTTGATGCACCTAGGATGGATCATTTGCTAATTATTTCTTTTTAGATTTGAATTAATGAAAAATGCTTGTATTTTTAGTAGCTAATTTGCGCTTTTAAACCTTCTATAAGATCGGATATTCAACAAATTATCCATAAATGGTCTATAACAAGAAGAAACCCCATTAAGTACGAGAAACAGTTGATTTTCACTCAGCGGTGAAAGCAAACATTAAATTAATATAAAGTAATATAGCATTTTTAATAGATTCACTGCCGATTAAGTTATCTGGTACTAGTTTAATAAAAAATTAGCACTAATTAATTTGTATTTTAAAGAATTTTGTAAAACCAACTATTTTACGAATACCTAATACGAAACAATACATGCCTAATTAGCTTAACATAATCAAAATCATGTAGATAAGAATCAACTACGAGTAGTATTAAAAGTTTGCACTATTTTAAATAAATACTAATTATTAACCACAACATCAAATTTAATTAACAAAAGTAGTAGCACAGTAAATAAAAATAAAGTAAATCTAAATAGTAAATGCAAATAAATCAAAGAAAACTTTCAAATGTCCTTCCATGTCTCTCAATACATAAATGAAGCCGCCTGGTGAAATTCTGTTGAACATGCTGTAATGTTTCTTGGCGAACATTTCTAAATGCCTCTCTTATGCGTTCCATCATATTTTCCCTTGTTGTAGGAACTTCCACATAAACTAGAGCCTTGACATATCCCCAAAAGTAGAAGTCCAAGACAGTAAGATCTGGACTTCGTGGAGGCCAAACGATTGGACCACCTCGTCCTATCCATTTGTCTTCCTTTCATCGCCCTAGAAACTCCCTTACGTTAAGGCTGTAATGAGCAGGTGCACCATCGTGTTGCAACCAGAAAATTTGTCGGGTGTCAGCATCCACATGCTCATGTAAATTAGGCTGTTCGTTCTGCAAAAATGCCAAATACGTATCGCCTGTAACGGTTCCATCGAAAAAGTACTGCGCAATGATATATGGACCAAGTATACCTCGCCATACGTTAAGAGACCATCTATTCTGATTGTCTACATGACGTATCCAATGCGGTTTTCTGTTGCATAATAATGCATGTTATGTTTATTTACCGCCCCATTACTTTTGAAAGTAGCCTCATCGCTAAACAAAATCTTTGTTAAAATATTTGGCATTTCGCGCATTTTATTTAACAACCAACCACAAAAGTCTGTTCTTTTAATGAAAGCATCACCATGCAATTCCTGATTTAATTCCATATGGTACGGATGATACTTATGACTTCTTAAAATTCTTCGTACGCTCCTATCTTCAATAGCTGCTACCTTTGAAATACCGTCTATACTTATATGTGGATTTTCCTGTATTGTTAATAATACGGCCAATTCGCTTTTTTCATTGATTACCGGCTTATTTATTTCTCTCTTCTTGTAGGTTACACTACCAGTTTCTGTAAATCTCTTTAATAACCTTTCAAATGCTTCCGGTCTTGGCTTTCTTTCAAGATTTGGAAATCTCTCTGCATATACTCTACTTGCTAGGAGAAAATTTCTTGTACACTCCCCAAGAATAAATATAATATTCACCATTTCTTGAATACTAAAATTAATCATTATAGCAATTTCTTTTAAAGATTGAACGAAATAGTGTGTAAGATGGAACGAAATTTTTGACAACTTGGTTATTAAGTATACAAGCTTAAAACTGACACCAGATAACTTGATCAGCAGTGAATCTATTGAAAATACTATATTACTTTATATTAATTTAATGTTTGCTTTCACCGCTGAGTGAAAATCAACTGTTTCTCGTACTTAATGGGGTTTCTTCTTGTTATAGACCATTTATGGATAATTTGTTGAATATCTGATCTTACAGAAGTTTTAAAAGCGCAAATTAGCTAGGTACTAAAAATACAAGCATTTTTCATTAATTCAAAAAGAAATAATTAGCAAATGATCCATCCTAGGTGCATCAAATGAGGTATCAATAGAAAGCGTAGTAAAAGGGCTTTTCAATGAGCTAAAAATATACAGGGTGTTCCATTTAAAAATTACGAGATTTCTTCGATTTTGCGAAATTGTGAACACCCTGTATAACGCGAGCAGTTGCAGAATTTATTTCACATAGCAACGAAAGTGCATACTAGTAGAAAATATTCTATTCTATTGGTTTCGGATCTTTTGATTTTCCTTATGCAGAATAGCCTACTGAAATGTATCAATTTATCAAGTAAAATAATTATTTA
Organism: Melolontha melolontha; assembly: GCA_935421215.2. NCBI lineage: Eukaryota > Metazoa > Arthropoda > Insecta > Coleoptera > Scarabaeidae > Melolontha > Melolontha melolontha. The sequence goes on along the minus strand of OW285236.1, from coordinate 158,419,801 downwards.
CACAGAAACTATCAACGTTAGACCCATACAACCTCATATCAATGTAACCAGCTTTCAAGCGCGGATCATTTTATCTATTAATATACAGGGTGTTCCATTTAAAAAAATGCAGCTTGAGTCTGGCATTTCCATCTGGCACACCCTGTATAAAACAAAATATTTTTAAAACGTGCGCTTGATGGTACGGAAGGATATCCGATGACTAAATATTTGACTAACTTTCAAATACGCGTGTAATCTTCCGTCCCCGCTTCGTTGCCGGACCCTGTATATATATATATATATATATATATATATATATATATATATATATATATATTATATATATATATACATAGTTTGTATTGAACAAAATGACATCTCCATGTGCGAGCAATAAACCCAGTAAATATCATCTCTATATGAATATTTACTTACAGTTTCTTCTCTGGAAAGAATCGGACCAATCCAAGTCGTCAAGAACAAGAGCTATACGACGTTTTATATGAGTTGATAATCAGAAGCCTAGCAGATAAAAGTTTTGAAATGTGAAGTGACTTTGTACTGGAATTCTTGAATATGAACCGTTTTGATGTATAGCAGTACATTAATGAGGATGACAAAGTGTTTATTAATTATGGAAAAACGTCGTGTTCATATGGAGATATAAAAAACTTTTACTTTTGACTACAAACAAAACTGAAAAAGTAGACAGAAGTCCGTTTCTATCTACCGTGCAAAAAAATATAAGGAGATCCAATCAGTCCCGGAACTATATAAATGGGAAAAATAGTTAGAACGAGGAGGAATTCGAAGCGAAAAATTATTATATCTGACTCGATAATTAATAATGTTGTTAAGTTTGTCATGTTGTTGATTTTTAATATTTTAATATTTTATTAATTAATGCAGGATAAATTATATGTCATTTAGTGTCAAAAGGCAAATACTTCAATATTTTATTACAGACATAGATACTGTAGACTGAAAATCGTTCTAATTTTGGAAGGTGTTCTGAGCATATTCCAGAATTGAAGCAAAGATTCAATTTTTTCAAATTTAAGATTGGGGACCTTCCTTGTAAAGCTGAAAATATTTCATACATATATTCTAGTATTTAATCACGCTCTCAAAGAGGGAAAGCCACATCTGGAAATTAACATTTTTACGAAGCAAATAGTTTGTTCATACACTTTAACACGGTAATATTCAAAAGTATGTTTCTGGGTTGTTTTTCCATATTAAAGAAATTTGTAGACTTTTCTTACGTTATCATCACAAATTCTATTATTTATACCTCGGACGAGAAACTTTTGATATTAATAATATAATTGTCGAATCAATCTCTTATTTGGCAACATAAATATCTGAAGCAGTGATTAGTTACCTACGAGGTGCTACCCAAAAATTCCCTGAATTTGAATGTTGCGTGCGAAGGGATTGTAGTATAGCACTAGAGTGTTAGTTGATGTTAGCTACGTCTATATTAAGTTATTATGTCAAACAGTTTTAAAAATTGACGTATGTCGGTTGATGATGATAAGCGTTTCAGTCGTCCATCGACGGAAAACATGCCACAAAATCTGACAAAAGTGCGTGATGTTATCCTGCAAGACCGAAGGAGAATGATCCCATGATATTTGTAATATTATCGGCTTATCGCACGGCGTTTGTCAGCATTTTCCATCCTGCAAACAACATGCGGCGTATTACTGCGAAGTTTGTGCCAAGGTTACTCAGCATTTAACAAAAACGGCACCGTGTTCATGTGTGCGCAGATCTGAAAGAAACTGCCGAAAGGGATGCGAACTTCAGCACCAGAATCATTAATGGTAACAAAGCAGCGATCATCGCAGTGGAAAACGCCATCGTCACCACGACCGAAGAGGCAAGTTCGAAGCAACATCAAATCGATGCTGATTTGCTTTTTTGATGCTCACAAAGAATTTCTCCCACAAGCTGAAACGGTTAATGCACGATTTTATTGCGATTTTCTTCGGTTACTGAGAGAAAACATTCGACGCAAGCGGTTTGCCAAGTGGCGCAAAAATTCGTGGATTCTACACCACGACAATGCACCAATCCACACGTCACTTGTGCGACGGATTCTAGCTTCAACAAAGACGACAATACTTCCCCACCCTCCCTATTTCCCTTGTAATTTCTTCCTATTTCTGAAGTTGAAATTGAAGCTCAAGAGGCGCCGTTTTAAAATGATTGAGAAGATCCAGATAGAATCGTAGGCAGTGTTGAGCACATTAAATGAATTAAGCGTAGGTATTAAGCGAATAAATTGTAAGAAAAATTTATTGCTTTTAACATTACCGGAATTTCTTGATAGCTCCTCGTATAAATATAGACATTACTTTAAGATTTGGATAAGAAAAAAGTGCTATAATTTTATTGTAGAAAATAGATAAATTTCCGTTTACGTTAGACATATTCGAACGTGGAATAAAATTGAGGAAGATTATTTCTAATTCCAACCATTGCTGTAATTTAAAAGTGTTTCAATACCTTTAGCTAAAATACTGCTATGAAAGTTCTTAGAATTGATGAATAATAGAGAATTTATTTTATATTACTAATTACAGTAATTATAGCAGAAAATATTTCAATAAAAAATCATGTAAAATATAGTAATCAAAGCAATTATTGCACAAATTAATTCAAAAATTCCACTTTATAGATGACAGACTATTGGTAATATGGCAATGTGTATTTATTTATTTCTTTTGATAAACGTAAAGAACATGCTATATATGTGACCTTCTTTACATATGTATATTAGGTTGCAGAGTGACAGGCTAAAAATGTAAAGCAACTACACATATTAATAAATAAAAGGAAAACTTTTGTATACTATATACAGTTCGAACTTAATTTCTAAAAGCTAAATGTAAAATTCTAAAATAAATGATTTTGGTTATGAACACAAATAAATGTTCTGCGTTTATATAGTAAGTATTAAAATATATCTAATATTTAAAAGCAGTCTACACACATTTGGACGCAGTTTTAAAAACACCTAATGATATTTCGGGAAATCGAATTATTGAATTACATTTACTTACCATTTGTGTACGGTTGCCAGATATAAATTTTCCCTTGGAATGGTCTATTATTGAAACTTGCGCATTGTTCTGCACGAAAATCCCTGATTACTGGACATTCCTGTAAATAAAGTACCTTATATGTAGTATCTTTGGTAAAATGAGATAAATGAAGAAAAAGATTCACCTTTACAAATGCCGATACATTTATATCAAACAATTCATAATTCATTTGCATATACCGGTTATACTCGTCTGGAGATCAAATTAGGAAGAACATTTATGACAATTTCAATTGATTTCGTAATTTTAATACTTTAATCATTCTCTTACCGTAAATTTGTATTTCTTAACACTGAATCTATAATTAAAGAAATATAGTTGTGCATTTTATTTTAAACTGCTACTACTTCAATTATTATGTTCTTGATTGTTTATATTGTAAAAAAAAAACGAAAGTGCGACATTGTCCTGTTATTTACACACCCGTTGTTTCTTGGATTTCAATAAATAATAATTGACTTGCTATGATATCGCATCCCGAACAACGTTTACCTCATGTCAAAAAGCTTACAACATCTGTGGTAGGCATGTGAAATTGCTACTCCCAATAATGTCCCATTTTTAATAATTGTGAATTGGGTAATATCTGTAGATGTGATATCAGCCTTTACAAGAAAGTCTTGATATATAGAGATGCGCATCGTCTCTTTAAAAAACTAAAACCTACATCTTCTGAAGACAATGAAGAATCTGCGATTTAACAATTTATTCTAAGTAACACGGTAAGAGTACTTCTCATGAACATTCCAGCAGTTTGGCAAACATCCCTTCCAAAAGAAAAAAATTGAATATGGCATTTTTCTCTACATCTCTGTCTAACCATCCGATAACCATCATGAATTTCCAAGGAGAATCTAGATTCGTTACTCAAAGCAATTCTTTGTCATTCGATATTCCATTCGAACTTTTCTCTGAACCAATTTAAATACGGTCTTTGGTATTCTACAGTGAATGGTAACGTAAGATGGGTAAAAACAAAAAATGTTTTGCGGTGGGCTTTCCAAAATGTTACTGGGTGGCCTCACCAAACCAAATATTAGCAATCGACATCACAGTTGAAAACTTTATCATTTAAAGCCAAGTATTTTTAAGCTAAGGTCTTGACGAGCAATTGGTTTTCTTTGGGCTTCACCTCTTTTTCAAGATTCCGAACCAATCTCAAACCACGCTCGATAACATCTCATAATGGTAGAAGGATACTAATAGAGATAGCAATTTCAATAAACAATGAATCGCTTTCCTTTTCAGGATCGGGATTAATGAACTTTTTTACGTATTACATCAAAAAAATATGAAAATTACATCTTTAATTTCAAAGAGGATGAAATCATAGATTATTTAAATTTGAAATGTTTATTGAATCTATTTATACCAAGAATACAAACATAAATATAAAAATTATCAAGTAAATGCGACAAAATAAATTCATATCCTCATTATCAAGAAAAAGGATTTCTTTTAAAAGTTTTTTTATATGAAATTATCTTTCCTTATAATACAATAACATCAAAATTAGGGCATTTTGATGTCAAAGCAATTTGAATACGCTTTCGGGGTCCAATGGATCTTCTGATTTGTTTTTATGTTCATTAAAATGGCAAAGACCTTGTTCACATAGGCAGGTCGTTGCAACCAGCGACAACTTTTTGACAACAGCCTCATGTGTAATTTTGAAAGCGTTTGTAACTCTTGACTTCCAAAAATATAACATATTTGCTCGGAATGTTCAATAAGTACTTTATTAGGTAAATATATTAATAAAATTATCTTACATACAACAACTATAAAAACTATAGACTTAAAAGAGAATAATATTATCTAAATCATACATTTTGTTTTCTTCAACGATATCGTTATTTTTCCATGCATCAGCATCAACCATATCTAATCCTCCTTCAAATATATTTTTTACTTCGTCCAATAAGTATATACAAATAAGTTAACAATGTTATACGGTAAGTACTACAGAAATCTCAATAGGTAATGTTCTTTACGTTAAATTGATCAAAATAGTTATACTTTTAATGTAAGATCAAGATATAATTATTAAATTTTGAATTAATGATAAAGAGTTATAGTTATGCTTTTACAAGAAAATAAATTAACATGTGGTTTGTAGGAAAAGGCAGCAATATGTTTAGCGTGCTGGACTAAGGCAAATCAGGGTATTTGGCCAAACAGAATCGAGAGAGATATTCTTGGATCGCTCTGATGCTTCTAAGTATGGTTCAATGTAGAATAGGGTACAATGGAATGATGTAGCTACGTAAAAGTTTATTATGTTCCGTAGCTTCGATGTTGGCGTCCCACAGCAAATGATGCTTTCGTAGATTTCTTGCCGGTAACCGATTTTATTCTGGTAAAAATTGATTGAAACGTTGCGCTGGTATTATTTACACCTTATATATACCTATATATTTTTTAACTTGTATCGCTGATATTTCGGTATTTAATAAATTTTAAAGAACGGAGAACTCTCGCTTCGAGGCAAGGCTAGGCAAAATTCTGCTACTGACGTTAACTTTCATTTACTTTTCCCAAAGCCTTATTACAAAGCAAAAATTATCTTGATTTATACTTTTTACAACTAGTTATATTAATTAAATTATAAATATAATAATGATTGTGATAAAAAGAATAAATGAAAATACGAATTTATAGGTATATATGTATTTATAGGTATATATTAATCGCCTACTGATTAGATTTACCATATCATACCAAGGTCACGAAGTTATTATATATATATATATATAAGTTAAACTTAATTAGTCGGCGATTAAAGGTCACGAATATACTATATATATATATATATATATATATATATATATATATATATATATATATATATATATATATACCGTGTGTGCCAATTTCGATGCTCACCATTGGTATCTCGGTTATTAGAAGATATAGAACAACGGTTAAATGGGGAATGTTTTGCAGAATTCAATACTCGCGGCAAATATCATTTCAAATTTGACCTAACTTTTTAAATTTTTAAAATATTTTGAAAAATCAAAAATTTGCCGATTTCGTTATTCCTCAATAACTCGATAACGCTTAGTCTGACCTCTTTTAAAGTTTTACATTGTTCAGACACTTTTTTAAAACAAATTATTTGATACAAACAGAAACCCCCGATTGTCATTTGTTTTTAAGTTATTACCACTATCTTTTGTTTTTCATATGGCGGCCATATTGGATTTTGGGTTTGCTAGGTAGTCCCCAAAATGTGCTTTTCAACGATGTATAACATGCCTGAAAAATTTTTATTTATTAGGAAAATATTAATAAAAACGTAAATTAATCTTTAATATGAAATTAGTAGGCTGAAAAATTAAACACCAATGTCAAATGAAAGTGAAAAGATATTCTAAGTAATACTGTAAACAAACGAAACGATAAAAAAATTATAGAAATAAAAAGTAAAGATACAGAACTTAAAGTTCACATTCACTTAAAGAAATTGTTCAATATGACGACCATTCTGTTCCACACAATTTTGACACCTTGTTCGAGTAGAGTTACAAACTCTACGTAGTGTGTTTCCGTTTACTGAACGTAGCACATCTAGTACTCTTTGTTCTAAAATTTCCCGAGTTTCTGGCGGTTCAAAATCAAATACTTCGTTTTTAGTGGTACCCCATAAATAAAAGTCAAGCGGGGTAAGGTCGGGTGATCTCGCAGGCCATTGCACGGGTCCATTATTTGAAATGACTCTCTCATTAAAGTTTTCTCTCAAAAATGTTGCACGTTACGAGTGTTATGGGCCGGGCAACCATCTTGCTGGAACCAGATGTTTTGCATGTTCTCGGGATTAATAATTTGCCTCAAAGCAGGCATTATCTCGTTTGTTAGTAGCTCCAAATATCTGATACCAGTTAAAAATTGTAATCAAAGATGAAAGGACCTATTAACTGATTATCTAAAACGAAAAAAAGAGTTTAGAAAACAAAAAAAATGTAAGCAAAATGTCATACCAATTAAACCGCACCAGACATTAAAACCAAATCGAACTTGAAATCTTCTTTGATTTACCAAATGTGGATTTTCAATAGACCAATGATGATAGTTATTCCTATTGAACACTCCACAATTGGTAAATCGTGTTTCATCTGTCCATAGTATTTTCCTAGGAAAATTAACGTCATATTCACATTTTTGAAGGTACCACCTGCTAAACTGTAATCGTCGGAGATTGTCATTATCACTTAAACCTTGTACAATTGTTGGTTTGTAAGGGTGATACTTGTTTTTCGTCAAGGTTCTGTGAACAGTAGATTTTGAAATCCCTGTTGCTCGTGTCACACGACGAACTGATGTGCTGGGATTGTTCCTAACGTTCTGCAAAATATTATTTAGACGTGTATCAGCATCATTAACTTCATAGTTAGCTCGTTTTTGTTCGAAGCTTCCAAAGTTTTTTAATTTGCTAACTAGTCTTCTAAAAATTGTCCTGTGTGGCTGTTGTCTTTCTGGAAAACGCTCTGCATAACTCGTGCACGCATTTTTAGTGTTTCTATTTGCTTTGAAATACACTTCCAACATATCAACTTTTTCTTCGTTTGAATATGTATGTGCCATTATCAATACTTATAAATCTTAATACTTGACAATAATTACTTATCACTAACTACAAGTAGTTTTAATTAACTTAACTCTGCAGCACTAATTATACTTTGACAGGTTATCGTTTTGTTTCATTTTCAGAATACATTTGTCATTGACGTTTGACGGAACATAATGTCTTTGCTAGTGATACACGCTCAGAGGTTAGAATTATCTGACATTTGATGTAAAACCAAATACAAATATCCCCACTACTTTTAATCCTGCGCGAACTTACCCCTCCTCGCGCCAACTTAATTGGCGTTTGCTATACTTAGAATATCTTTTCACTTTCATTTGACATTGGTGTTTAATTTTTCAGCCTACTAATTTCATATTAAAGATTAATTTACGTTTTAATTTTCCTTATAAATAAAAATTTTTCAGGCATGTTATACATCGTTGAAAAGCATATTTTGAGGACTACCTAACAAACCCAAAATCCAATATGGCCGCCATATGGAAAACAAAAGATAGTGGTAATAACTTAAAAACAAATGACAATCGGGGGTTTCTGTTTGTATCAAATAATTTATTTTAAAAAAGTGTCTGAACAATGTAAAACTTTAAAAGAGGTCAGACTAAGCGTTATCGAGTTATTGAGGAATAACGAAATCGGCAAATTTTTGATTTTTCAAAATATTTTAAAAATTTAAAAAGTTAGATCAAATTTGAAATGAGATTTGCCGCGAGTATTGAATTCTGCAAAACATTCCCCATTTAACCGTTGTTCTATATCATCTAATAACCGAGATACCAATGGTGAGCATCGAAATTGGGACACACGGTATATGAAGAGAAACCCAAATTAAATGTCTTCGCCAATGACGTAACAAACACGTTCCACAATCCCTCACAACAAAGTAAGGAATTTGATTATCCTCTGAAATAATTTTACACCTGAACATTTTAGTGCTGAGCAGTAGGTCATCATCGGATAAGTAATGCAAATGGAGAAGTATTGAATCGGTGAATTATAAAGCCAAAGTTGTCTTGGATTGTTATGTTTAAGTTGATTATCAGTGTTTGCAAGGTAGTTTTTATAAGCTAAAGATATTCGTTTCTTAACTAGCTAACTCTCAAAAGCAAACCATTTAGAAAAACGTCGGGAATGATTCACATAAGTCGGAACGTACTTTACGAAGACAAAGTACAGAGCATCGTAGAAAACATTACACATGGTATCACCATCTGAGATATTTTCCTAAAAATACCAATTCATATAGTAGGATATTGAATACTTGAGGAAAATATGCGTTGTGATAATTGAATGACTTATTATTATTAGCGGGAAAGTATTTGAGATAATAGCAGTATTAATAAGTAAAGAAGGATGGTGGTGTGACTTCACAACCCATATCAGATAAGACGAGATCTAATAGTTTGTTGTCAGAATTGGTAGTGCTGTGATATTGATTAAAGTTGCATGTGCCCATAAAAGATTATTTGTATTGAAGTTAAATTGCATACAGTTGAAGTCACCTATGAATTTAAAGACGGCAGACTATGTGCCCCACACTGTTAAATTTAATAATACACATAAGGTGTATTAGATAAAAATGTCCTATGATGATTAAATTAGTTACTATTTCAAATATAATTTCAATACAATATTATTTTTCATTCTAATTAATATTTACTAGATATCTTAAAAAAAATTACACTTAATTGATTTTATACGAAATAATTGGTGTAAAATACACGATTAAATTACTTTAAAAAGGTTCTGTCTTTGAAACAGAAAGATATGATATTTTCACTTCGTATAGATTAAATATTTTCTTACGCATATCGTAAATATAATTGTTGTTTACTACTCAACATGTTGACTAAAATAAACAAAATATTTCGAAACTTCATACGGTAGACAATGCCATAATCCTGATTTTGATAAATATTTTGTTGTATTACTATGTACTTAAATTAGTTAATTTTTATTTCTATAAGGTATTAAATATTATCTTATAATTTAAAAATGAGATAAATTGTAGCAAACATTACGTAAAGATTCTTATTTTAATTATTAAAGATATATATATATATATATATATATATATATATATATATATATATATATACATATGTGAACTTCTTTATTAATACAACATTGTTTACCTAGACTGACAAAAATAATTAGTACTATATTTAAAAAAAAATAAATCTTTTAAAATTATGTTTGCAAAGGGTAAATGCCAAAATTAGAACAAATCGATAAAGTTTGTTTTATGTATAGTAGGATGCGCAATAAATTCCTGGGCTAAATGCTATAAAAAAGAAACACAAAAACAACTTTTTACTAGTTTTCAATATAATCTGGCTTCAGTGCATTTACTACATTTGATTAATATTTCAATGCTTTTACAATCTTTAGATTTAGCATTAAAGTGGGCTATTTTAATTTTATTATTAATTTCTATTATTATATTCTATTATTAATTTCTAAATCGGCGTCTAAGCAGTTTTTTTTTGAATTGGGGAAAATCTAAGTCATTTGGGATAATTTCATATTCATATTGTGGGTAGTAGACTAATAGCGGCTTGACCAACTCTATTGACGAGTGCTTTGCCGTCGAAAAATGGCACCCCTTTAGTTATACACCCGGTCATATTCCTTTAATGATATCTTACGATTTAAGCATAATATTTGATCATTAACGTACTATTTCGTTTTTTAAAGTCGATGATCAGTATTCCTTTACAATGCCACAATTTTATACAATTCTTTCAGCTCTCTCGCGCTAAAGATCATAGTAGGATGCCATTGTTTCGTCATCCACAAGGAACGTTTTTTTATTCACTTTACATGGTTTCAAGGATGAGCACGTTCAATCGGTACGGAGCTTACATTGAATTGCCGAAAAAAGTTTCGGTATCTAGCTTGTGTTTCTTGGGGATAAGTTCTTTTTTAATCCCCAAATGATCACGAAGTCGTCTAATGCTTCTATTTAAATAAATATTTTTACTTGATATTGCTCATAATTTCTAACTGTTATTCTGCAACCAGACAGTATCAATTTTCAACCATAGCGATGCTCTCTACACGTCAGTATTTCTATAAGAGTACCGGATCTTAAAGGGACGATAATATGTATTAACCACAAACACTAGGTAAATGGTGTTTAATTTTAGAAAGTGTGGTTCTGAATTCTTAAAATTGTGATTATCGTTGAAATTCTCGACATTTTTATTCTTCTAGTCTATTCACTTACGACTGTTGTGATAACTATGAAAGCTGTCGTGTTTAAAATTTTAATCTGTAATAGTACAAAGTTTTACCACTGCGTGCTTGCATCTCTATTAGTTGTTTTGCGTTTAAGCAAATTAGGTCAGAAATTTTTGGTGCAACCTACATACATACATAATAAGTCACGTCCTGCCAATGCCCCCTGTAATTGGCGTTAAACTGTTGGAAGATGCTAAAACATATATAGTAGATTTAATTAGTTGGCGATTTAAGGTATGGTTTTTCTTAAAAATGCATATAAATAAAACAATCTTAGTGATGCCTTTCTCAAAGAATCTAAAATATAAATGACAGTATATTAATGTCATACTTATACATTTGTAGTTGTCATGGATAAAATTATTTAAAGATACATCCAGTTTAATAATAATAAATCATGCCTTAGTATTAAAAAAATAGACAACAAAAACGGGGAAAGGCAAGGCATGAGATATTATTATGTATGCGCCCGTGGAGCGGCTTAAGATGATAAGCTGTCGGCATTCGCCTTAAACGAGAAGGAAAACGACGAAAACCTACTCGAACAGTCAGTCAGGGATCCAAACACGGAACTGACAGCATGATAGGTCGTTACATAATTGTTGTTATATATATATATATATATATATATATATATATATATATATATATCAGTGGCGGTTTCTGCTATGGTTTGCAAGTTTGCGCAACCACCAAAACTAATAGATTTAATTTAATGAAAAAAAGCGTAATTCTACATCTTTTAAATTATAAATTAAAAATTTGTACTACCTCACAGAATAAATGAACTATTATAAATATAATAGGTATATCTAATTCGATATGAATACGTTAAATAAATGAGAGAATAACACACTTGGTTTGCAAACTCATCGCAATCCACGAACGTATATATCCCTATACGGCTGACGAACTTTGCCGAACGTCTTTCAGATATATCTCCATAAACGAAAATAGTGTTGCAGCGGCAGTGCAACCAAAGCGATACACGTATTTCTTGCTTACGGTGCAACGGTATAAAAGCGATTAAAAAAGTTGTATTTGTGTGTTTAAAAGTGTTTATGCTCTTTATTTTTAAATAATAATGAATTCAGTGCAGAGTTTAATAGTGGATCCGTTCTATAAAAGAACGTATGCCGAAAAAATTGAAATAAAGCGGTTGGGCAGACCTGTTCCGAATTTAAATCTGAAACAAACGATTTCCAGTAAGACGCGAACTTTTAATAGACTATTTAATAAGGATATTTATAATAAACATTTGTGGATTTGCGGTTGTAGTATAAAAAATGCATTATTCTGCTTTCCTTGCTTACTATTTGAAAACGCTATCTACAATCATTCTTGCAGAACTAGAAACACACATTAAAGATAACGAAAGAAAATTGATTGCCCAGACATATGATGGGGCAGCCGTCATGGGCGGATCGCATAATGGGGTACAGGCACGTATTAAACAAACTTATAAATACGCTGCTTACGTGCACTGCTACGCGCATCAGTTAAATTTAGTTATGTTGAATGCTGCCTCTGCCAACACTAATGTCCGTATATTCTTTGCAAATTTACAAGGAATTTGTACCTTTTTTTCAAATAGTTCTCAAAGAGTTGCAATATTGGACGAAACAGTTAAAAAGCGGCTGCCGCGTTCGGCCCCAACCAGATGGAATTTTAATTCCAGAATTGTCGCCACTGTGTTTGAACACAGAGAAGAAATTATAGAAACAATGCGAAGAATTTTGAATGAAAGTAAAACTGTAAATATCACTACTATCAATCAAGCTTCAGGTTATATTACGCTTCTTACTAATAAGAGTTTTATTTTCTGGTTAAATCTATTTTACAAGATAATGCCTCAAGTAGATATATTATATGCAAAATTTCAAACTAGAGAAATTGATCCCCTTATGGCCAATAAATATATATTATCATTTGAAACTCAGTTAGCTCAAATCAGAAATAATATAACGAACACTTCGGATACAAGTGACAGTGGGCCCGGCTCATCAACTTCAAAACGACGTAAGATTGATGGAAACGAATATACACCAGAAGCAAAGGAAGTTTGTGATATTATTGTTTGTCAAGCCAAAGATAGGTTTAGCTTTACTGGACACTTAACTGCAACGTCTCTATTTTGTTCTGATAAATTTAATCAATACAGCCTCCATTTTCCTGAAAATGTCTTTCAGGAAACAATTAAGTCTTACCCATACTTTGATGAACGGAAATTCCGTACTGAACTAAGCGTAATTTATGAAACGGAAGAATTTAAATCAATCTCGGGTTTGCTTCCTCTTTATGACATCATTTCACAAAGTGAACTAAGTGCGACTTTTAGTAAAACATTAAAACTTTTAAAAATTCTAATTACAATTCCGATGTCATCAGCTGAAGCGGAGCGGTGTTTTTCTACTTTGAAGAGAATAAAAACTTTCTTAAGAAACAGCATGGCACAAGAGAGACTTTCTGCATTGGCGATGCTTTCTCAAGAAAAGGATTTTATCCAAAGTATTCCAGATTTTAATCAAAGGGTTATAGATAAATTTGCTACTGCGAAAGATCGTCGCATGGATTTTCTGCTTCAATAAAATCAGGATCAGAATCAGTGAGTTTTAAAAGCCTTTTTTCTTCTTTATATGTACCTTAGCAAAAATAATTTTAATAAAACATACTTAGTTACCTACCTTGTTTACCTACTGTAAAAAGTATTAGTATTCACTAAATTTGCAACCCCCACATTTTTGATGCACGAGCCGCCGCTGATATATATATATATATATATATATATATATATATATATCTCATATTCTAAAGAGTGAGATTGTATATGCTATTAACCAGCTGAAAAATAATAAAAGTCCGGGCCCTGATCAAATAAACTCAGAGATACTTAAACTCGTAAATGAGGAAAACATAGATCTACTTCTACTTCTGTTTAACAACATATATAAGTCAGGCAAAATTCCCCAGGATTGGCTTGAATCAACTTTTATACCCTTACCAAAAAAGTATAGTGCAAGGAAATGTAACGACTACAGACTCATAAGCCTGATGAGTCATGTTCTTAAAATCCTATTAAAAATTATACACAAGAGGATATATAACAAATGCGAATCTAACATCGGCTCGGAACAATTCGGATTCCGAAATGGGTTAGGTACGAGAGAAAAGCTTTATTCAGCCTACAAGTCCTTGCACAGAAGTGCCACGACCAACAAAGAGACATACATATTTGTTTCGTCGATTTTGAGAAAGCGTTTGACCGAGTAAACCATGATAAACTTTTCGAGTTCCTGGAGGAAATCGGGCTGGATGATGGGGATTTGAGACTTCTCAGAAACTTGTATTGGCACCAGTCCGCAAGAATAAGAGTCGAGACTAACTTGTCTTCAAGAAACAGTGACATTTGTAGAGGAGTGAGACAGGGGTGCGTGTTGTCCCCCACACTATTTAATATATACTCAGAGTATATGTTTACGAAGGCGCTTAGGAGTTGTAACGACGGAATAAAAATAAACGGTGTCAATATATCGACTATCCGTTATGCAGACGATACTGTGTTGATTGCGGATACTGATATAGGATTACAGAACATAATCAACAGATTAAATATGACATGCAAAGATTTTAATATGGCCATAAACATCAACAAAACGAAAGTAATGTTAATTTCTCGTAATCCAAACGTACCCATACCTCTACGGGTTGACGGGGAAATATTGACCAGGGTTGATCGCTTTAAGTACCTGGGCTGCTGGATTGACTCAAGACTGGACCATGACATCGAAATAAGGTCCAGAATTGAACAAGCAAGGCAAAACTTCTTCAAACTCAAAAACATACTGTGCGATAAACAGCTAAATGTAAATTTACGCGTACGGTTTACAAAGTGTTACGTCTGGTCAACGCTATTATACGGAGTGGAAACATGGACCTTGAAAACTGTCAGTATGAACCGTATAGAAGCATTTGAAATGTGGACATACCGAAGAATGCTAAGAATTCCATGGACATCACATACAACTAATGAGGAAACTTTGAAAGGGGTACACAAAGATCGAGAACTGCTCCACATAGTAAAGATGCGAAAGACGGCTTCTTACCTTGGTCACGTTTTGAGAAATGAAAAATATTACCTACTGCAGCTCATAATTGAAGGAAAGATAGAGGGTAAACGTGGGCCCCCATTTAACCGTTGTTCTATATCTTCTAATAACCGAGATATCAATGGTGAGCATCGAAATTGGGACACACGGTATATATATATATAATATATATATATATATATATATATATATATATATATATATATATATATATATTGTAAGCAGCAATGGTCTCATGAAATACATTAAAATTAAATTGAATTGATTGTTTTATATCTTCTGATCTGATTTTGTGTTAAATATTTCAATTTTATTATGTTTCAAACTGTTACAATGCTTGTACTGTTAATGCTTAATTATATATAATTTCGCCACATTTGGTTTTTGTGTCCCTTGTCGCTTCATAAGCTTTTCTTCGGAGATTCTGACTTTGTCTAATGCAGTGACATTTGAATCATTACATGTCAAACTTTGTTTTTTTTTTATTCTTATAAAATGATTCGCACTTTTCGCAATAGTTTTGTTTTAGTTAAATGTAAATGTGCACCACAAAAATATGATTGCTAATTGTTATTTTCATTCTAAATAAATATCTATGACATGATAGATATTTATATAATAACAACGTATATTACAAAGGTATTTTTAATAATATAAAATATTATTAAAAATCTGGTGTGAAGAACACAAATACAGGTTCACTATTAATATTTTTTGTGAACGTGTCCCAACATATCCCTCCCCAGAGACGTAGATACGTATTTCGCCTTTCTACAGGCTCGTCGGTACGCCCCTGCTGGAGAAAGGATATTCTCAGACACATTCACAAAAAAGAAACACATCACCACATCACCGAAATTATCCAGACCGGGCGTAGAAGTAAATTCAGCGCTGCCTGTTGTCAGACAGCCGAAGTACCTCGCCCCGTCCACATAACCAATGTGAAGTAACGACGCCCTTCCGCAGGTGGCACAGCCAATCTCTCTAGAAACTGCATTTTGTTTGTGTCTTCACTCATACTACGGACTAACCGCATGTGTAATGTATCAGAATAATTGAAACATACATGAGTAGGTAAACCCCACCAGTTTTGTATAATACAAAGGAATTTTTAATAATATAAAATATTATTAAAAATCTGGTGTGAAGAACACAAATACAGGTTCACTATTAATATTTTTTGTGAACGTGTCCGATCATATCCCTCACCAGAGAAGTAGATACGTATTTCGCGTTTCTACAGGCTCGTCGGTACGCTCCTGCTGGAGAAAGGATATTCTCAAACACATTCACAAAAAAGAACCACATCACCGAAATTATCCAGACCGGGCGTAGAAGTAAATTCAGCGCTGCCTGTTGTCAGACAGCCGAAGCACCTCGCCCCGTCCACATAACCAATGTGAAGTAACGACGCCCTTCCAAAGGTGGCACAGCCAATCTCTCTAGAAACTGCATTTTGTTTGGGTCTTCACTCATACTACGAACTAACCGCATGTGTAATGTATCAGAATAATTGAAACATACATGAGTAGGTAAACCCCACCAGTTTTGTATAATACGAAGGAATTTTTAATAATATAAAATATTATTAAAAATCTAGTGTGAAGAACACAAATACAGGTTTACTATTAATATTTTTTGTGAACGTGTCCGAACATATCCCTCCCCAGAGACGTAGATACGTATTTCGCCTTTCTACAGGCTCGTGGGTACGCCCCTGCTGGAGAAAGGATATTCTCAGACACATTCACAAAAAAGAACCACATCACCACATCACCGAAATTATCCAGACCGGGCGTAGAAGTAAATTCAGTGCTGCCTGTTGTCAGACAGCCGAAGTACCTCGCCCCGTCCACATAACCAATGTGAAGTAACGACGCCCTTCCAAAGGCAGCACAGCCAATCTCTCTAGAAACTGCATTTTGTTTGTGTCTTCACTCATACTACGGACTAACCGCATGTGTATTTAAATGTAAATGTGCACAACAAAAATATGATTGCTAATTGTTATTTTCATTCTAAATAAATATCTATGACATGATAGATATTTATATAATAACAACGTATATTACAAAGGTATTTTTAAGAATATAAAATATTATTAAAAATCTGGTGTGAAGAACACAAATACAGGTTCACTATTAATATTTTTTGTGAACGTGTCATAACATATACCTCCCCAGAGACGTAGATACGTATTTCGCCTTTCTACAGGCTCGTCGGTACGCCCCTGCTGGAGAAAGGAAATTCTCAGACACATTCACAAGAAAGAACCACATCACCGAAATTATCCAGACCGGGCGTAGAAGTAAATTCAGCGCTGCCTGTTGTCAGACAGCCGAAGTACTTCGCCCCGTCCACATAATCAATGTGAAGTAACGACGCCCTTCCGCAGGTGGCAGAGCCAATCTCTCTAGAAACTGCATTTTGTTTGTGTCTTCACTCATACTACGGACTAACCGCATGTGTAATGTATCAGAATAATTGAAACATACATGAGTAGGTAAACCCCACCAGTTTTGTATAATACAAAGGTATTTTTAATAATATAAAATATTATTAAAAATCTGGTGTGAAGAACACAAATACAGGTTCACTATTAATATTTTTTGTGAACGTGTTCGAGCATATCCCCCCCAAGAGACGTAGATACGTATTTCGTCTTTCTACAGGCTCGTCGGTACGCCCCTGCTAGAGAAAGGATATACTCAGACACATTCACAAAAAAGAACCACATCACCACATCACCGAAATTATCCAGACCGGGCGTAGAAGTAAATTCAGCGCTGCCTGTTGTCAGACAGCCGAAGTACCTCGCCCCGTCCACATAACCAATGTGAAGTAACGGCGCCCTTCCAAAGGTGGCACAGCCAATCTCTCTAGAAACTGCATTTTGTTTGTGTTTCACTCATACTACGGACTAACCGCATGTGTAATGTATCAGAATAATTGAAACATACATGAGTAGGTAAACCCCACCAGTTTTGTATACCAGTATAATACAAAGGTATTTTTAATAATATAAAATATTATTAAAAATCTGGTGTGAAGAACACAAATACAGATTCACTATTAATATTTTTTGTGAACGTGTCCGAACATATCCCTCCCCAGAGACGTAGATACGTATTCGCCTTTCTACAGGCTCGTCGGTACGCCCCTGCTGGAGAAAGGATATTCTCAGACCAATTCACAAAAAAGAACCACATCACCACATCACCGAAATTATCCAGACCGGGCGTAGAAGTAAATTCAGCGCTGCCTGTTATCAGACAGCCGAAGTACCTCGCCCCGTCTACATAACCAATGTGAAGTAACGACACCCTTCCAAAGGTGGCACAGCCAATCTCTCTAGAAACTGCATTTTGTTTGTATGTTTGTATGTTTCAAATACTTTACACTTAGGAAATTGTCCGGGACATAACCAAGGATCCTTGGTAATCATACGGAGCGCTTGTAATTTGTCTTGTTTTGTTAGAGATCGAAGTAGTCTCCAAGGCTGTATTTCATAACTTAGGTTGAATTTTTGACCAACGAACCAGTATAGTATTCTAAATTTAAGGCCTAGTTCTGCTCCCTCTTCGACTGCCGGACAGTAACCTCTTCTGGTGGTAAATGTTACTTGGTCCTTACATAATTTTATTTATATCTATTACCTCGCTTGGAATAATGTACCGCGGTTTGCTGACTCCTGTCCTTGGCCAATAAGTCGGCTTCCCTCAAATTTTTTCAATTGACAGCAATATTCTCGTACTTGGGGTTTTAACGGAAAACAAATATTTTATTTCAGTAAACTAAACGTTTCTGCATTAAATGTTGCAATTTCAATATTATTGACATATTTTACGCTTCATTCACAACGAAGCAAAAAAAAACTTATGTCAATGTAGTTTCAGTTTTGTTTAAGAATTTTTATAAATTTTAGTTATTTTTTAGCTACCCATTAGGTAACTAGTCCGAATTAAAAATGTTTAATGATAATTAACATGTTTACACATTTCTATGTATAACTTATTTAATCGATTAGAAAAGGAATAATGAAATTCTTACAAATAATAATTGAGAAGTTTAAATATACTATTTACATTCCTACGACTTCGTCTAATTACAGCACATCCAAGAATACCATTTTTTTCATTTACTATATTTCCCTAATTATAAAATTATATGTTTAACAACACAAAAGAAAAATCTTATGTATGTCGTTTTCGCTTTAATTCTACTTTTAAAATTATATGTTCCTGTGCTTTTAATAGATGAATTCCATTGATCGTATGTGTAGATTAGTATTGAAAATTTATACGTGGTTGTTCAACATTTAAGTCTGTGCGTTTATAAATAGAAATAAGTAAGATTTCATTACGTATAAATGTAAACGAAGCTTTACCCATGAAAATCTTTATCGGATGACTGCATCTAGTGTACTGGAAGTGTTCACAACGGCTGTATGTCAAGGTAAAAGCACGTTAAAGATTATACATCAAGGTCGTCTTATCTGATTTAATTTCATGTACCTGTGCAAGAGCTCGAACTCATCCATCGCAGGTAATTAAATTTACTATTCTATCATATCACGTTTTATGATTGGAATAATTAAATTATAATTACTTAACATCAAACAGTAGCAATAAAACAGTGAATAAAAAATGTACTATAGACCAAATATACACAGATATTGAAAAGTCATGGTTTATAAATTTAGAATAAAATTGATTTTATGATTCAATATCACGTTATATATTACTTTGAAATATTAGTTTTGGATAATAAATTCTCAGTATTTACGGCAATAGCCAGGCCTATCAGAAAGTTATTTGTATTTTAAATTATCTAAAACAAAATACATGGTTAAAATGTACATTCCAAATTAAAATATTAAATTTGACTCTAGATGAACAAGCGCTTAAATTTGATTCTTAAATTACCTATTTATGAAATATCCGAGATATTAAATTAAGAGTTGTATTTGCGGTTGATAATCGGAAAATGAATTTGTTGTAAAATAAATATATGAGAATATCTTTGGGGTATAACAGGCTGTTGACGCGTAGCTCTAGCTCTAGCCTAGCTATGTTGTACAGAACAGTCGTAAAGAATCAACCCTGTTACAAACTCATAAGCTCAGAACATTTTCGAACATGTATTTATAAAAACCATTAAATGCCTTCACATTTCTTGTGCATAATACCTACATACAATAAAAAAATTCTTGTGAAAACATTTTCATGAATTCTTTAGTGTTTTATTGATAATCGAACAGGAAAATAATTACAGACAATTACTTTTAAGACACAGTAATATGCTATGTAAGGTATAGCATATCGATGTATCGATGTTTACTAACATTAAATTTAAAAAAAAAACACAATAATACATTAAATTATACATAAAATATTATATGTATTTTTATATTTATTATTATATTTATACACTTGGTCCTAGTAAACACTGATATGCTATATTTTAGACGATATATTGAACCCATCTCGGCTACGAGCAGCGGATACACATTTTAAAATATACACTTTTGACAGCTTATCTGGTAATGAAAACCGTTGCCAGGCATTGCCGATTTTAGCCGGTAGATGTAATCAATTATTTCATGGGCGTGTGTCCTAAAGCTTGTCATACGCGGCGAACTAACCTCGGGCGTGGTGACTTCAGGTACTTTGATGAAGACAAAGTAGACATCAGTCTACCTTGTTTTCATCAACACGTGTATCAACACGTGTTCGTACGTTGATAGTGTCAAACGCGAATTTGGTATGCATTGTATATTTACTTATACGTATATAGACATGTTTTAACATATATAAATCGTAGAGTTTGTACATCTCGAAATAGTTGGCAAATGTTGTATTATCGAAATAAAATCGTTATATCTACGAAATTTTATAAAAGGAAAAGTGTATCACGAAGAGTTCGATAATTTATATGAAATACAAGGGTCTGTATAAAATCACAACACATGATAATATTAAAGTTCATAAATTTTGAATCAACAGTTCAAGAGTACATGGGTAATTCATTTGTAATCAATTAATTATAATTTATGTTTTGCAACAGAATAATAACGCATGATATCTTACTGACCACGTAGGGACTTTGTTTCACCAATACCATCCAATAACATCGGTGTTTTGTTTTGTAATAAAAGATTCATGAATTAGGAATCGTATTAAGAATTTACATAATATTTTCCACTAAATGAATATTGAATAACACACTCCTTTTTATACAAGCATATCAGTAAATTTCAAAGATCCATAAAGCTTATATTTTTATCGAATTATACAAAAGAGCTTGTGTCATAGCTTAGTATTTCGAGGGTTTTTGATCCCCTAGACTAACGTTATACACAAGTGTCCCGATTGAAAGATTTATAAAATCTGAAAAGTAATCCTCATAATTCTCATAATTTTATATGATTGTTATTTGATTTAGATAAATAAATGATTTAACAAGTGTTCATTTGAAAAGTCAATCTAGTAGCAAGTGATTTACTGAGAACATTTTGAAGTATGCCGTAAATTAAAATTTACTACATAACCTACGAAGTCGTATATTTTGACAGTTTCATACATACAAATAAATAACAAATACATAATAGGTATTTATTGAAAAATATAACAAATGTTGAAAATGTTGTCCTTCAAGATCAATGCACTTTAAAATCCTCCGTTCAAAATTTCTGATGATATTCTGCAACATTACTGGATTGTTATTAATTTCCATGCATTTCTGTTCGATTCTCTGTAGCATTTCATTCAAATTCAATATAGGTGTTCGAAATATGTTATTTTTTAGATAAGGCCACAAAAAAAGTCGCAAGGTGTTAAATCGCATGAACGTGCAGGCCAAGCAATTTCAGTATTTCGACTAATTATACGCTCATCAAAAAATTCTCTTAAATAATCCAAAGATTCTGCAGTACAGTGACAAGGTGCTCCGTCTTGTTGGAAATATGCATTTTGAAGTTCATCATCATGCAACTGATTGACAAATAGTTGTAAAATTTCCGTACGGTACCTTTGAGCAGTTAACGTTCCCTGAAAATATATTGGTCCAATGATTCGCCTTTGGCTTATCGCTGCCCAAACACCAATTTTCTCTGGATGTAGCGATTCTTCATTAATTACATGTGGATTTTCACTACTCCAAATTCTTGTATTTTGTGAATTTAGGTATCCCGTTTTATAAAACCTTGATTCATCAGTAAAGATGACTCTTTGCGAAAGTTCTCCATTATTGTTCATATTTACAAACCAATTACAAAACTGTAGTCTACCTGGGTAATCAATTTCTAACAATTCTTGTGCTGCTGTGACACGGTATGGATAAAGTTGCATATCTTTTTTTAATAACTTGTGAGTTGTACCAACAGAATGGTTTATTTGTTGACTCAAATGTCGAACAGATGTTTGTGGTTCATTTTTCATTATTTCTTCAACATGATTGACAACTTGAGGTGTACGTTTCTTAACTGCTCCGTTGCCTGATTTTCTTAAGAGACTACCAGTTTCAGAAAAAAGTTTTAAAATTCTATCCAAAGTATTCTTAAATTGTAAATAATCTATTACAAAATGTGGAAACTCAACTTGAAATTCTATTATGCAATCTTGAACTGAATAAACCCATAAACCATCAATTTTATTACCACTTCGAAAATAAGCCAGGATTAAAAAAAATTTATGTTCTTAAGTGAAAGCCATTTTAAAACAGAAGCAATTTATTTAAACCAGAATCGACGCACGATTATTTTATGCACTAACTGATATTTGTGATTGACATTATCAAATGTCATTTGGATTTACGTTTACGGAACAACAAACACATACTAATATATTTGCGTCTCATTCTATCAAAATTTCAAAGTAACCTAGATTGACTTTTCAAATGAACACACGTTATAATATTATATTGAGTTCATTATTTATAAATATATTGAAAATATAAACAATAACTGAATTTTATTTGATATCTCGTTGTATTATTCTTTGAATTTACATCGGATGCTAGGCCTAGTTACAGAGACCCCGAAAGCAAACTCTGAGAGCTAGCCATATTCAACGAGTCAAAAGAGATATATGCGTGTGTAACAATTTATATTTTAAATAATTGTAGGCCAACTTATTGGAGTCGAACTACACAGCAGTACGTATTTTACGCAAATAAATTTATCCTGAAGAGTAGCTGCACAACGGCCCAATGCCCACTATGTAATCTAATTGATCTTAAGTTAGAATTGTTTTCAAAACACTGAACCACTTCAATGGTATAATAGATTGATTCCTACGAGATTAGAGCTCATCATAGGATCGTACTTTTAACAATACGTGACATACATGTGTGAAATATTGATAATCAATCACCAACGACAAACTCAATAAATAAATGTTGGAGTTTATTATAAATACCCATAGCAAAAAACATAATTAAACAAAAATTTATTGGAACATTTAACTTTACCCAAAGTAATTATAATATAACAATCTAAAGATATTATTATTAAATATTGTCAATTAAAATCAAATACCAACGAGTTTCCGAAAATAATACAGCAATAAGGTTTCAATAACCGTCTCTCTTTCCTTTTATCAAACAATGAGATAGGAAAAATATTAATGTACAAGCGGCTTTGATTTTACTTCTAAAAAAATAGTTTCTTAGGAATATTTAACATATATTTTAACTTGAAAATACCTTATTACATTTAGCATAAAATATTTCAACTTAGTTTGTACCTATAAAGAAAGTATGCAGTGGAGTATCTCAGCCGATTCTAACACCTCTTCATTGCCCTTGATCGCATATATATTGGCGATCAAGGTCAATGAGGAGGTGTTAGATTCGGCTGAGGGGTCCAGGTCAGTTAAAGGTCAAACAAGGTTATTAAAAGGTCACACTAAGGTCAACGTCATTTTAAAAGTCAGTCAAGGTCATAGGAAGGCCAAGGTCGCACCAAGGTCAATCAAGGTTACTGGAAGGTCATGTCAAGGACAAAACCATTTAAAGGTCAATCAGGGTTACGTGAAGGGCAAGGTCGTATCAAGGTCAATGTTATATGAAAGCAATGACAAACCGAGGTCAAAGACATTTGAAGGTCAAGGACATATGACGGTCAATGTAATTTAATCGTCGGATAATTTGAAGGTCAAGGTCACTTAGACGTCTATTGGGATCTCAAGGTCACCACTTAAAGATTACATCGCGGTAGGGGTTCAACCGTTAATATATAAATTATAACGAATGAATTTTTCTCTCATGAAGTGTTAAGTTTCCTTAATATTTGTTAGAACAGATAAGTGAATATAGGTGCTGCACACAAAAGAAAAAATAGAGTGGAGATTATAGTGGAATTAGAATGGAGTAGTGATGATGAGTTAAGTGAAGCTGAAGACGATATTGAGGAGGGAGAAATTGAGGAAGAGATATTTGAAATAGAGACTATTATTCTAATCGATGATATGGACATTAGAATGCATGACTTTGATTAATTCGATGGATTTTTTAATTATACATATAATGCTAAGATGATTATTGTTACTAGAATAATAAGTAAATGTAATTTATAAGTTTGAAATGATTTCACACATAAAATAGTATAATATTAAGCATGACCTTCGATGAGGTGTATATATGTTGATGGTCGTTCCATTCCAACAACAGCTTAGCCGGTACAGTGGAGGTGTTGTTTCTATTCAGTACATATTTGGAAAATAATATGTTTGAATGTGAATACTGTGGGAAGACGTTTACTCGAGGAGATAACAGAAGTCGCCACATGTTAACTTCTTGTAAAGGGAAGAGAATGAAATTTAGCGATAACGAAGTATAATTAATAAAATGTGAAATCTGTGATGTACATGTAGAAACAAATTGTTATACTGCACATATTCGCAGTACTTTACATCGAAATAAACCGTTCGTAATAATCGATAACGGTGTAAGGAAGAGTGAAGGCATGTTCGGGGATAGAATCGGGGAAGGTTATTAAGAATGTGATTCGTCTCACATATATATTTTGATGTGGAAGAATTTGCAAATAATACTAGGGAGAAAGTGATAGCATTTATGGATAGTATTGTAAGTATACATACTTCTATGAAAGTGAATTTGGAATTGTATGGTTTATATTATTTATTGACCAAGGAGAAATAAAATCGTTTAATACTCGAAATAAAGTCATAACCCATGGAAGTAATTTATATGAGCTATACGCAAATTTTATTGATGAGATTAGGAATAAAATGAGTGAATTTCAGTAGAGCGATTTAGGTAAAATTAAATTATTGTTAATTCCTCACAGTGTTATAAATTAATATTTTATTATATTTCAGGGTGGACATTGAGCAACGTTTTATATTTGGAAATGAATAAGAATAAGTTTAGTCCATTGAGAGGTTATATGGACTTACCACCATCAATAAAGAAAAAGAAGGCTATAATCAATGTCCAAAATTCTTACAACAAATGTTTCGCTTTGGCCGTTACTTCTGCTTTAAGGGAACCAGAAGGACTCCCGCAAAGAGTTTCATCGTATCCACATTATAGTACAGTTGCAGATTTTACTGTATACATTTCCCTGTAAATTTAAAAGGTATCCATAAGTTTGATGAGCAAAATAATATATCCATTAATGTATATGGTATAGAAGAATGTTTTCAGAATAATGGGTGAGCCCAAAAAGTAGTGGGTCCATTATATTTTACGAAGCTGAGAAGAATTGCTGATACAAAATTATTACTTGTTACCTCAGAAAATGTAAATTCACATGACTGTTGGCGAAAGAATTTGTGGCGACTGGTTTCGTCACAGAAACCTTTATCAGGACATATAAAATACATATGTGAAGGGTGTTTAATTTTCTTCACAAGCAAACATAAATTACGTAGACATGAAAATGAAGATTGTAAGCAGGTGAAGGCAGTGTTTCCCGGCACAGAATTAAAAATAAATAAGTACGGAGAAGAATTACCAGAATATGTATTAAAATTTGAAAGACAATTAAGAGTTCTTTTTGTGGTTTATGCTGATTTCGAAGCTATATTAAAACCTATTGATACGTCAGAACCGGATCCTTCCAAACCATTTACTGTGAAATGTTTGGAACATGAACCATATTCTTTTGCCTATTATGTGAAATGTAGTTTTGATGATAATCTGAATAAATTGCGTTTATATCGTGGAAAATGCAACCACATCTTTTATTAGAGAGCTAGAAACTGATGTTACTTTTTCATATAAAAATTATTTAAGTAAAGAGGTAGAAATGAAACCTTTAACTGATCAAGAGCGTGATAAATATGAGCAAGAGACAGTGTGTCAGATTTGTGAAAAAGCAATAACAGTCCTTGAAGAAAAAGTTCGTGACCATGATCATATGACTGGAGTATATCGGGGTGCCGCACATATGGTATGTAATATAAATTATAAAGAGCTCCGATATATACCTATCTTTCATAATTTATAAAATTATGATATAGATTTGTTTGTAAAAGTGCTGGCACTGGAAAAGGAGGATGTAGATGTTATTGCACAAAATAAAGAGAAATATATTTGATTTTCAAAAAAAATGCACGTTGGAGATAAAATAGATTGTAATGGTAAGAAAAGAAACAAGTTGAGATTTATAGACCCACTTCGATTTATGAATTCCTCTTTGACGAAATTGTCATCTTATTTAGACAATGAACAATGTGAGGAAATTAGAAGATATTATATGGGTGAAAAATTTGAATTAATGCGGCAGAAGGGTGTATTCGAATATAACTATGCTACGTCTTATGAAACTCTTTCATTCACGGAATTACCCAACAAAGAGTGCTTTTATGATATACTATCAGATAGTGACATAAGTGATGAAGACTATATATATATATATATATATATTAAAAATAATAGACTTTTTATTGGTTTAGCGACCTTTTATTGAATTATGATGTTTTATTCTACGACGTTTCGACTTTTATTATTTTTCAGTCTTTTTCAAGTATCTAGAAACAAGAATTAATACAATGAGAACATGAGAACTGTGTTTGCTTTTGTGAGATTGAATTAACAATTAAATTAACAATTAAAATTAAAATTAGATTAAAGACTGAGTTACCAATTAGATTAACAATTAAAGTTAAAATTTAAAATTAGATTAATAATGGGTAAGGACAATTAAAGTGATTACATCTGTATAAATGAATAGAAAATTTGAATTAAACTACAATACAGTAAGGTAAATAGAAACAAGAATTACTACACTGAAAACGTGAGAGTTGTGTTTGCTTTTGTGAGACTGAATTAACAATTAAATTGACAATTAGAATTAAAATTAGATTAAAGACTGAATTACCAATTAAATTAACAATTAAAGTTAAAATTAAAATTAGGTTAATAATGAGTAAGGATAAATTACAGTGGTTAAATCTGTATAAATGAATGAGATGTTAAACTTTTGATGTTAAACTACATTACATGAACAATGAATGACAAAACTCACCGTTTCTTTTGGTTTTCAAAATCACGCATTCTGTGTAACATGTGTATCGGGGGCCCGAGACCTTTTTTTGTAACGAACCGATCGCACTGGTTGGAATATTGTAAGTGTTTGTGGCTTTGTTAAGAGAGGTTAATTTCTGTTCTGTTTTTGGAATTTAGCAAATTGATCAGGACCGTGTTTAGGGGTATGTAGTAAAAGTATTTACAAATGGGAACTGATAAAAAGTTTTTTTTGTTTTTTTGGTTTGTGTTTGTGTGTGCGGGGGGGGGGTTGATATTGTTTAATCAGTGGGTAATAGAGTTTAGACAGTCCATCAATTTCGTTCCTGTCGTTTATTGTTCTGCTGTTTTTGAAAATGTGGATCATTTCTAAGACCTCCCTAGCTTTTGTATTCTTTTTCTGTGTTATTACTTTGGTGTTATCAAAATCAAAATTATGTTTTAGTGTCAATTGGTGTTTTTTTAAAGCAGTTTGATTTTTTGCGTATTTGTGACCTTTCAATCTTTCTTGTAGTAACTGTTTTGTTTGGCCTATGTATATATACATAGGCCATATACATAGGTTTTGTCATTCATTGTTCATGTAATGTAGTTTAACATCAAAAGTTTAACATCTCATTCATTTATACAGATTTAACCACTGTAATTTATCCTTACTCATTATTAACCTAATTTTAAATTTTAACTTTAATTGTTAATTTAATTGGTAATTCAGTCTTTAATCTAATTTTAATTCTAATTGTCAATTTAATTGTTAATTCAGTCTCACAAAAGCAAACACAACTCTCACGTTTTCAGTGTAGTAATTCTTGTTTCTATTTACCTTACTGTATTGTAGTTTAATTCAAATTTTCTAGTCATTTATACAGATGTAATCACTTTAATTGTCCTTACTCATTATTAATCTAATTTTAAATTTTAACTTTAATTGTTAATCTAATTGGTAATTCAGTCTTTAATCTAATTTTAATTTTAATTGTTAATTTAATTGTTAATTCAATCTCACAAAAGCAAACACAGTTCTCATGTTCTCATTGTATTAATTCTTGTTTCTAGATACTTGAAAAAGACTGAAAAATAATAAAAGTCGAAACGTCGTAGAATAAAACATCATAATTCAATAAAAGGTCGCTAAACCAATAAAAAGTCTATTATTTTTAATATTAAGACACGGCCAATAAAATAAATAAGAAAAATAAAATTCTTATAAACACTAAATATATATATATATATATATATATATATATATATATATATAATCAGTTGTATTATTACTTGCAGATGTATTTGAAAATTTTCGAAACATTTGCCTGCATAATTACAAATTAAATCCTGCACATTATTTTACTTCTGCAGGATTAAGCTGGTATGCTATGCTGCATATGACGAGTATAAGTTGGGAATTATTAACAGATGCAGATATGTTTCACTTTTTTAAAAGCGGTATACATGGAGGTGTGAGCATGTGTTGCAAAAGAATGGAAAAAGCTAACAACGAATGCTTACCGGATTTTAATTAATCCGAAGCCAAAAAAATTATTCTATACTTAGATGCAACGAATTTATATGGTTATGCCATGTCATTCAGTTTACCAGTTAGTGATTTTCAATGGTTAGCAAATGAAGAACTACTGACGATGAATATAAAAGCTTTAGAAGACGATGGAGATTATGGTTATGTTTTCGAAGTAGATTTAGAATATCCTGCAAATCTTCACGAACAGCACAATGACTTTCCTTTTTGCCCCGAACATGTTATTCCACCTAATCCAAAATATGGGAAATTGATTCCAAACATTATTGATAAATTAAATTACGTCATACATTACTTAAATTTGAAACAATGTCTTATTAATAATAATATTAATAATTTTAATAATGGTTTCATATTACGAGGAATTCATAGAGGAATTAGATTTAAATAAAGTAATTGGTTAAAGAAATATATTGATTTTAATACAAATAAAACGAAATGAATCCACAAACGAGTCTTTTAAACAGTTTTGTAAATTAATGGTGAATAGTATACTTGGAAAGACGATGGAAAATGTAGAAAATCGAGGCTTGGTGCTGAGGCGTATTTAGCAAAACTAAATTTTAAATCTTGTAAAATCTTTTGTGACTCTCTTACAGCCATCGAATTAACAAAGGTACGTGTAGATTACTTAAAATCTATATATGTGAGATTCACAATTTTGGAATTAGCTAAGAGGGTAATGTATAGTTTTTTTTATGTTTTTTTAAAGCCTTTGTATGACTTACAATTATAATGTATATAATGATATAAAGAACATTTACATATTGCTATGAATAGTGGCTTGTAGAATAAATTTGCCACCATCCACAACTAATCTTCCAAACTAGGATGCTCAGCCGGTTGATTTCCAAAAATTGTGACTTCTCACTTCTCGGGTTCCAATCGGAAAGACGTGACTGTTACTACGAAATATAAGCCTAGCGCCAGTGAATAAATCACAACATTTATATTGACTTATATATTTTCTGAGTTACTTATATTTTAATAAATGAGCAGTAAAGGTATATGAAATTAAACGAGCATAAGATAAAATTTAAATGAATATTTAATACAAAAAAAATCAAAAAAGAAAAAACTATCTTTATAAAGTATAAAGATATTGTATCTTTCAATGACACAATGAGGTAAAATATATCCACTGTATATTGACAGCTAAGTGGATTAAAACTTCCTCTAAATTACTCCGAACAATCTTATCTAAAAAATAATAATATTTATTTTTATTCTATTTCTCCCCAGAGAACCACACTGTATAATATTTATTGAAACACGTTCAAAATTTTTACACATGCGCAATAACATGTAACAAAAAATACCATTGACTTCCAAACGAACAAAATTTTTCATAGTTATATTTTTTTACATAGAAATTTGAAAATACTCTTTATTATTTATTTCTACTAATTAAGACTTTTAACTAATTATGAATACAATTGAAATACACTTTTAAAAGCTTTTCTAATTAAGACGTCTTAAGAATATAATTCTACTCACATAAAAATTTTTTATTGGAGACACGTTTACGACAAAACGTTGTTTAATCGAATACTATATCAAAATTACGAGAATAGCAATCTCGTAGAGATATCGGGAATTAAATATGAAATACCAACAACTATGGTCACACTCAAAATCAACCCAAACTAATTTAATTATATATATTTCAATAAATACAACGTTCTCGTGTTAAAGCAAATGTTGGTCTTCCCCTCAATATCTCTCTATCGCTTTCACATCAAGTCGACCTCCAAAAATCAAGTTTTTATCTCACACATGAAATAACATTTTCGAAATAACATATCGGATATACACAGATATCCAAAAATTATGTACGTTTATTTTTAATTAAATTTTAAATATCCATAGCAATACGTGTGATACATCGAATTTTACTGTCGATAATATTCATGAAATACTTCCCACTTCACCCATGTTGGGGAGAATGAAGGATGAATACGCTGGCAAAATTATTGAGTGTTTTTATGGAACAGGTGCTAAAGCTTATTGTCTAAAATTACTTGATAAAACTGTAAAAACTGCAAAGGGAGTAAAGAAATACGTTATTGTTAAAAATTTATCAGTAACTAATTATAAAAATGTGGTGGAAGATGATGGAAGTATAATCAGGAGAATGTACATATTTCGTTCTGAATTACACACAATATATGCGGAATTGCGGAACACAATTGGTCTCTCATCTAAAGATGATAAACGATATATTCTCCCTGATAAAAGAAATACATTGGCGTGGGGTTATTATAAAATCGAAGGTATTACACGGGAAGAAAACTTACAAAATATTCTTTTAGAACTAAATACTCTGACATAGATATCTAATAATGTTTTGTAAATGTATTAGTCATTAATGTATTTTAGCAATGATATAAATTATATGAATCTTTTGTAAGTGTGTCTTATAAATAATTGTAAGTTGTTTAATCCAACTTGATATTAGTTAATTCTACTAATTAGTATTAATTATTTTTAAAATAAAAAAAACATTTCAAACTTGTTTAATACTTTTTTTTATTTTAAACTATATGAACAGGTAAACCTCTGCAGCACATTATCCCTAGAAATCCAAGAGTTGTGCGATGAAGGCATGCTAAGCCACTTTACGAGAACTTTACCCTTCTTTTGTCGGATAATTTTTTCAACAAGATATACGTCCGGATGCTCCACTTTCAGCAACTCTGATTCGTAAAATCCCCTAAAATATTCTGTTTTTGGGAATCTTGTAGTAGATAAGTACTGAGGAAGAAGTTCTGAACTTTTCTTACTGTGAATATCTCATTCGACCAATTTGGCGTATACATTTTTGAAAACACGTGCCTATATTTACTGATACGAACAGGGTCTTCCACCTTAAAATTTGAAATTCTTGGATCACCTACTTTAATATTACTATAAACTGAATTCAAAATACTTCTAACATTTTTTAATTAACTGCTACAGGTTTATGGCTTGTTGTTCGATGTACGGTGTTATTATAATCGTTAACTAATCCTTGCAATATATTACTATGGATTTTTTCTAAAGTAATATTTTAAAAATAATTTAAAATAAATGTACAATTATTTTTGAATTGTAGTGTATATTCCAAATGTTATTTCATGTGCGAATATAAAAAACTGGTTTTTATATTCGGGCTCGATCTGTTCGAGAGGCCTTAGAAGTAATTTCGGAGAGACGAAGATTTGCTTTAACACGAGAACATTGTGTTCGTTGAAAGATATATATATATATATATATAAATATATATATATATATATGTATATATATATATATATATTGTTAAAAACGGGCCAATTCGGTCGTATAATAAATACAAAGCCAAATTGTAAAAAGGCAGTTGTAACAGCCCCTACGTTGGGCCGACAATTTGTAAAAAACCTAAAGGGCCCCGAGAGTTAGTACGTTGAAATAAATAGAAAAGTAATGAATTAATCGGTTTTGTAATTTCAAAAATAATTAGAGTATTCCACTAGTTTAGTTACAGAAATGTCCTAGAGATGGAGTTCATTTTGGTTTAAATCTAAATATTCTGTATTTTTACAATTCTTGGGGTTCCTTACGTATGTAGGCTTGACCTACCACAATATATATATATACATATATATATATATATATATATATATATATATATATATATATACATATATATATATATATATATATATATATATATATTATATATTTAAATTAGGTCGGGGTGATTTGAATGTGTTAATTAGTTGTTTGCATTTTGATATTCAATTCCCGATATATTTTAGAGATTCTTATTCTCGTAATTTGATGATGTTATAAGATTAAACATGTTTTCATCACATGTCCTCGTATGTCTCCAAATTGTAAGTAGAATAATTTTTTTATGTCGACATAAATAAAAATATCAGATTATATTAATTGTAGTTCTATTGTTTTGGAACAAGTAGGAAATTGTTTTAAATAGTAAGAATAAATAATAAAGATTATTATTAGATTTCTATGTTATAAAAAAATATTATAATTGTAAAATTTTGTACGTTTGGAATCAAGGGAATTTTTTCTTGTGTTTGATCATTGCACATGCGTAGATCTTGATCGTGTATCAGATTTTATTATACAGTGTGGTTCTCTAGGGAGGAATTAAAAATAAACTTTATTATTTATAGATAAGTTTGATCCGAGTTAATAAAGACGAAGTTTTTTAATTCACTCAGCTGTCAATATTACAGTGAATATATTTTACCTCATGTATATTGTAAATACATAATCTTTATACTTTATAAAGATAGATTTTTTTTTCTATTTTATTTTTTGTATTAAATATTCAGTTTAAATTTTATCTTGTGTTTTATTTTTGCTATAACGTTAAAAAATAAAACTCTTAAATAAGCATATAAATATCGTAAATTATTCACTGGTGCCAGACTTATTTTAGTTTTAACACGGATTGTCGATTGGAATCTGAGAAGTTAGAAGTCTCATATTTGGAAATTAACCGGCTGAGTAACCTAGTTGGGTAAACTAGTTGTGGATGGTAGCGCAGTAAACCTACAAACCACTATTCATAGCAATATGTATCCAATGATAATTCCCATTAATGCTGAATTCTTTCCACAACTTATTTTTTAGGGTTCTATTAAAACGTTCCAGAATGAAACCTTTTAGATTGGAATGGGTAGTGTAGTGATTATTATAGAGCTGAGGATGTTTGCGGTATAACCATGGTTATATCATGTAACCATAGTAAATTACTATGGTTATATGATATAACCATGGTTATACCGCAAACATCCTCAGCTCTAGTGATTAATATTATACTGATCCATAAGCTTCTTGAAATGAGAGTTGAAAAATTCCTTTCCTTGATCGCTTTGAACATTTTCCGGAATATTTTTTTCCCAGGCGAGAGTATAGATTTCATGGCGTTCATTACCTCAATCGTTGTCTTATTTTTTATTGGAATTGCCCAGGCAAATTTCGAAAATGTGTTTATACATACGAAAATGTATTTGAAATTGTCGTTTTCTTTTGCATACGGTATCACTTGAACCAGATCGATTTGAAATAAGTCCCGTAATCCTTTTATGATAACCCGACGTCGAGTAAACCTCCTGCGAACTGGTCTATGTATTTCATTTACGACATCCTTCCTAATTGACGACATTTCCTTCGATGACTATATCCGCAAATATTGCTTCGGTTTTTGACGGTGTAGTTTGGTACCAACGTACATCAACCTAAACGTTCCTTCTGTCAATTTTATCGGTCTATTGGGGTTAAATAGTTCCTTATTAATTTGCAATGTTGATAATTTCTCGTTGGAATACTGGACATTTATAACCTTCCCACGATATAATTTATTCTTATATAAATAAGTATGATTCGCCAATGACGTACTTACATAATAACTCATGAGGTCAATGGAACCGACACTATATATTTGAATAATATACTTCGAAGTTGCTGTTGCACTGGGAGGAGGAATATTTTTTCTATGCATTTGCAATACTTCTTGAAATCTAGGATGTTTGAGAAAGTCTGAGACTACGTCGACATCCATTAAATGTCTCTTAAGAACATGCTTGTATATGTCTTCCAAATTTATCTGTTGTCATCTTTACCTATCATTTACAAAGTATACAGAGACACTATTTTATAATTTTTGACCCTTTCAACTCCTCTATTATTGACAATATCTCGTTCTGGTGCCCTGAGTGACCGGCATC
The DNA here is from genome assembly GCA_935421215.2 of Melolontha melolontha. NCBI lineage: Eukaryota > Metazoa > Arthropoda > Insecta > Coleoptera > Scarabaeidae > Melolontha > Melolontha melolontha. The sequence continues at coordinate 158,385,023 of OW285236.1, read as the reverse complement.
ATTCGATGCTACTAGTAGCTTCAATCTATCACATAGTTCATTCACATCGTCTCAGTACTTATATTCAATTTTACTTTTAGGTACAACCATCTTTTGCATGGATACCTTGTTTGACAAACCTAAGCCAGTCTTCCAAGTTCGGCTCCACCAAACTTCAGGTTTCTTCCCTTGTATAATAGGTTATATAATTGATTTCTATTTAAAACCTTTACTGGCTGCAAACTTCTTGTCAGAATCGTAATCAACTCGATGGGAGTTTTTATCACTAAGAATGAATTAATCAGCATCTAAAAATTTTCCTGGTTTCTTCTTGAAAAGCAATACTAGTAAACTTTTTGTTGCTTTATAAGTGAAATGACTGATGATAATGTTGGGTCCATCAAATCTAACATCAGCGTTTCCAATTTTTAAATTCCCATCGACTTCGTGAACATCATACTTTTCATAAAATTCATCGTTTTCATCGGTCATTAAACCGATAAGATATAGCCGTATAGTACGATCATAATCTCTCAATAATTCTTTAACTTCATCCGTTTGTAGAAGGGTTTAATTCAACGATTTGTTAGCAATTATCGACTTAGCTGAAAGCGTACTCAATAGTGATACGGAAGGCGCCATTAATTTATCTTAATCCATACTTCCACTTGTATCTTTTTCGTCTTCTTTACTTTAATCTCCTTCCCTTCCTTCTCGCGTTTCTGCCAACAGGTGACCTATGTATTCATCTTCTAAGAACGTAAGTTGCGTGAATGACCGTGACATCTTAGGTTTTGGGGCATCTGGTTCAGACTCTGGTGTTGCTATAACTTTAGCTGTTCGAGGTGTAGTACCAACTCCTTCCAATTTGCGCTTGGTCAGGGAAGAATGAGTGTATGGGCTAAACCAGGACACTTCTTTTCGTGAAGGTGTCCCTTGCCGTATAATAGACGTTCCTTGCACTGCTACATAGGATTCCTTCTTGAAATATTTCAGACCATGAGTCTGGTGTATCCTCCATAGCGTCCTTCGAGTGGGTTCTACTTTGTTTAGGAATGGTACTACCTACTTTCATGGCAATTTCTTGCAAAGGTTTGGATATAGGTGCATTCTGTATATCAATATCTCCTTGAGACTTCGCGATATCAGCCCTTAATGTTCTCAATTTTTCTTTTAAGACTGTGTGAGCTTTTACTAAATTATTTATTAATCTATCTGCCATGTCTATTTACAATTTAACGAATACTTACATACTGTTGTAGATTTACTAAAGTAGGATCCTTTTAATTATGTTTTTAGAGGAACTTATTGTAAACGTACGTAAGTATCAAAACCTAAACGGTATCTTCCTTCATTATACTTAGAGTCAGTATCGATAAATACCTAATAGACCAAATGATTTTTTCCAACACATTCTGCATATGTTTAAAAACTGTTCAAAACTTAAGTCATGAATGTGATCGTTAAATATATGTTTCAAATGTTGAAATAAAATTAAAAGATTTGTATTATTCCTCAACAATTGTTTAGGAAAAGCACTATATGTTTTAATTAAATAAAAACAATCTAAATTCTGATGCCTACCGAAAGAGAAGAACTGCATTACAATATTCAAATTAATAGTGGGTATGTCGTCAAATATAACGACTTCGACTTCGGCAGAAGTCGTCAACTTGATCTGGAGTTACCATATAAATCGGATTCGTATATTCAAAATAGCCTATCTCTGGAATAGATTCCATTACATGTTTAAGATATTCATATTTCTGTTGATGAAGAGATTCACAGCAGATGTAAATATGTTTGAACAGCAACCTATTAGGGTGTAATAATAAAGTAAGGAGGGCATTCGTTTTATCGCATCCTGAAGGACCCACTATTCGTGCTCTCTTACAAGTACCACCGAATAGATTGCTGTGTCGGTTAAAATTTTTCTCATTAAATACAGAATCGTAGTTATATAAAGGTAACGATAATGGTTGTGCTTCTAACTGCATACTGCACTTCATGAATTCATGATGTATACTGAACCATATTAGTTTTGTACGCTTCTTATTAATTGAAAAACAAATGCAGATCTTTCCTAATTTATTAAATATAAATTTTACATTAAATGACACATATAAATTTCTACATCTTAAATAACATTAAATTTCATTATATTTTCACATTTCATTATATTTTCACATATTAAATGACATTTAATTTCATTATTTTATTTCAAATTTGTGCATTATTTTCGGATGTACTATCTGTACACAAGCTTTGGCGTTGGTCATATTCCTGATGGAAATGGTGGGTCATATCCTGATTGAAATGGTGAAGGTGTCGGTGGAGGTATTGCAAACGTTGGAAATGGCAAAGGACAAAAGTTGGAAATTATTGAAAAGATATGAAATTAATAGACAAACTAAAGGTTGGAAATTATTGAAAAGATATGAGGAAGTTATTGAAGAGGAAATTATTGTAAACATGAAAAAAATAAACAACAATCGATTAATTTTGTTTATTATTTTCATATCTTCTCAACAGTTCTTTGATGACCTTCTCTGGTGCCCTCGGTACCGGCTTCGGCACCGGTTGGTCTGGTGTGTGCGAAACGGCTCTTCATCATCGGATGATCCCCAATTAGAATCATCCGAAACTGGCAGAAATCTCTCTGCCAATTGTGAATACGGCAGCGGCTGGGGTGTTGAAGTTTGTGGCTGTGGTGTCGGTGGTGGTGGCGTTGGTGCTGTAGGTGGCATCGTCGCCGATACCGATACTTTGAATATCGGTGAACGGTGGCCAGGTGTCGACATCATCGTCACCATTACTTCAGTAGATGTTGTTGTATTAAGTTTGAACTCTTGTAAATGTAATATCTTTATATTGAGCTCCATGAAAAAGTATAAACAAACAAACGATAATCAATACGATAACACTATTTCTTCTGACGAATATCACCCCATGCAAAAGATAATGTAAATATTCCCAAATCCATACTTCTTACCAGATATCACCCCAGGATGTTCACAGTTAGACAGTTATCCTTGCAGTAATATACAGTAATATATTACTGTAAGAATGACTGTAAGGACGTTGACAGTTATATTTGCTGTAATGATTACTACTGTAAGGATGCATGCAAGGATGGACAATTATATTTACTGTAAATATTACTACAAATATTACTGTAAATATTTCCAAATCATTATTCCGAAATCATACTATTATGGTCTGTCTATGTCCAAGGGTCTAACTTCGTTATTGAACATGTCAATAAATCAAAGTCTGCAGTGCGAAGTTTAAAAGTATGTAATTAATTTAAAATACTAATAACTTAATCTGCAGTGCAAAGTTTAAAAGCATGTAATTAATTTAACTTTCATTCCATATAATTAATTATCCTTAATCACTGTCATCATCACTAATGATATGTTCAACTCTCAAAGTTTGGATTTGTCTGAATCGATCGCAATTGGTCGTCGATATATTTCTGTAAATCCATTACATCATCAGCTTGCAAACTTAATATACACATCTCATATTCACTATTTAAGTATATAGGTGGATTCAGCACACAACCCACCTCAGATCCCTTCTCTGTCAAAACAATAGCCAAATTATGCACACTTCCATTACCATCTGCTTCTATTTCTAATTTAAATTCATCTTTCCAATATCGATGCACTAATATTTAACAAAACAACCACAACAAACTCCGTCTTATTTAATAAAACCTTTCAAAAAAATAAACACAAACGCCCACAATTTTCACTGTTACTATCTTGATGTCTTTCATAGTTATACTGTATAACACCACCACCATCCGATAATAAATACTTTTCAACTTCAATCGGAGGTCTTAAATCACCATAACTATCAAAATACTTTATTACAGCATTATTTTTCTTATATTCTATCCAATGAGTCCCTTCCCCAGCATCATCATCCAAATTTACTATTCGATTCTCTCTTTTGCTAATAATTCTCGGTAACATATCTTTACTAAATATACCCCGAAATTGACCAATTCTCCACCTTTGAACATACATCCACAAATCTTTTTCTGTTAAAGGTCTTCAAGGAAACTGCTTATCAGTTTCTTGAACTAGCACCATCTGGTAAATAAACACCACAACCATATTTATACGGTTTTACATATAATCCACTTCCAGCAGATACACCACACCCATATACACACCCACACGGTTATATAGTTTCACATATAAACCACTCCCAGATTTTGATTTCATTGCAATATTATGTCGTTTTGCTTCATCTAATTGATCCCTTTCAGCTTTTGCAGAAGTTACTGCTTTTGCAATTGCTTCTGCACCACCACCTAATGTTCCTAAAGCACCTAATGCTGCAAATAATGGGTTTAACGGTAAAAATCCACCTTTTTTTGGTATTGCAATTACCCTGGATCGCGGATATTTTATTCTTCTTCCAGATTTTATTAAACTTTGATATGCAACTCTAGCATTCTCTAAAACACCATTCTTCTTACCAATCCGCCTTAGTGCATTCCGCGCTTTCTTCATTGCTTGCAAAAATGAAATAGCACCATCTAATAGATACCCCTGCCTTCTCCTCCTATAACTCTACTACCCTTCCTTCCACTTTTACTCATTTCTATCGGTTGTCTACACTAACCAATACTTAATTTTGTTTTAGCTTTCACAGCATCTGAAACCATAGTCGCAACTAACATTTCTACTATACCTGCTTCTCTACTCTTCACTCGTCCCACAGCCTTTTGATACAATTTCTCATCCGCTTCTTGCCTTTTCAACAATTCACTTGATTTAGAATATGATATATCGTGCTCTTTACAAGCCTGCCTCATCCAAAATATTCACCCCCTTATCGTCCCTTTTCAATCGTTCTTCTAATCTTGTTCCTGGACCACAAAATCTATAACCCGGTATGTGAAATTCTACTAGGAGCTTATTTATCACATTACTCAAGAATCTACAACCTTTCCTTCTACGTGCCTTATTCAAACTACCACTTCTGAATACGATCACAATCTTATATATTAAACTATCTCAGTCAACATCAACAATCCAAATGACAAAAACCGCATCTACAATTACCATCTATACAAATACTTATTAGTCTATTTCACTTAATCCTGAAAACCCTTAAAATTAAACACACCCACATTAAATTTATTTTAGTATTATATTTCATAATCTTATATAATGTTTCCTCAAATAATTTACATCATTTTTAATTTTCTGTGGCCAATACATAACTAACTCCTTCATTATACAAACACATTCAGATATTACACCACTATACATTCGGTCAATTTCTACATCCACTTCTCCATCACTTTCAGCTACACATCGGACCATATCATTATAAAATACATTATATTTTGTATCTTCTAAAACCGCTAATCGACAATTCAATGTTTCCTTCAACCGCCATAACTCCGATAAAATTTCAAACGCTAAATACACATACTCGCCACCTTTTTCTATTTCCACAATTCTACTCACTCGATCAAATGATTCAGGTGATATTCGACTATTCATACCTCTAAAACTTGGAAATATACCATTATTGTAATCAAAATATTGCCTTAACTTTGCAGTCTCTGCCATTACCCACTTCCATTCCTTTGAGTTAAAGCATACACATTGTTTTTTTACACCAACTATTTTTAACTTTGGATCAAAATCTTGACGTGGTAATAAACCAATACGTATACATTTGAATGACTTTTATTAAATTATTATCTTTTTCCAATTCACTTTCTTCCACTATTAAAGAACATAAAGAACTCTGTGGTAGTTCACTAAACTTCCGCTTCAACATATTCTCTAATACTAGCATCTATTTAACACAAGCAAACTTTATATACCCTAACATTGACCCCACCCTAACATTCTTCTTTATTCTTTAATCTTCAAATGACCTTGATCACCCACAACCAATTATAAAACATCCCCATCGAGCTTGATCACTAATATTATTCTGGAATCTCCTAATTAACCTTCACCTCACATTTCCCCCTATTATTATTCCCCCGTATTCCCCCTCGCCCAATATAAGAAGGTCGATTATCCTCAGCCGATTCTAACACCTCCTCATTGACCATGATCGCCAATATATATGCGATCAAGGTCAATATGGAGGTATTAGAATCGGCTGAGATACTCTACTGTGTGCCAATTTAATTTCTGAAATACATTTACAAAAAAATACGTTTCAGTGCAACAGCAGTAGAAGTGAGTGTCCACTGTAAAATGTACTGTTACATTACTTTATCAAACTACCCTCGTATACATCGTATTTCTATATATTGACTGTTTTTCACGCACACCGACAACGCTTAACTCTGTGGGTATGCGTGTTAAAATCTTAGGTATAGAATCAATAACCTAGCGCTTTTTGACTTCATTTTTGGTTCGATCCGTTAGGTATGAAGGTTTAAGACAGTTGTATATTGTGAAATATTATGTTAAGTTTCGAATAAATGTAGATTTATCTGTTCTGCCTCCGCTGAGTAAAATTTGACCAGCTTTTGTTGATATATCGCACCCAGTTTTCGAATTTACCTGTCTTCGCCCGTATAAATATACACAGTAAGCGCCATTTTCTTTTACTTTTGTTCTTATTAAGTTTACTAATGTCGTTTCATATTATAACTTTAGAGAACTAGGTTTGGATCTAGAATAGAACTAGGGATTGAAAAGTGTTGGAGTGCGGCGCACGATGAACGAGTCGCAGTTCGTGATGTAATCACAAACAGAAGTGAGTGGGCCTTCGGTAGTCTCAGACGCGTGACATGTGCGGCGTACGTAGTAGCAGTAGTAAACGAAGTGTACGAAGAGCGCGTAGAACAATCATTCGTTTGGAGGTTATATATATGCGTTATACATTTTGTCTATTAATTGTAACATTCTTTTAAATATACGTATGTATTAACCATACCTGCGTTTGTCTCTGCTAACTATCTAACAGGTTATGGGCCCAGAGAGATAAAAACAATATGATAATACGGAAAGAAAAACAAGTGCTTTTGTTGTGTATTCGTGACCGTGAGAAAAATGAGTTCGTCTAACTTATTACGTATCGACACTTTAAACAAGGAGAATTACGACACTTTGAGATACAAATGGAAGCTTTGTTAATTAAAAATGACAAATGAGCATACGTAAATGGAGATCTGAAGGAACATACTGCAGAAACAGGTGATAAAGAAGCCGCGGAAAATTTAAACAAGTGGGCGCGTAACGACAGTAAGCGAATGCCGATATTATATTGTCTATTAGTCCATCGGAATTAAAGCAGATTAAAGGTTGTCAACCTTCACGATCTATTTGGCTGAAATTGAAAGAAACGTATCAGTCAAAAGGTCCACCTCGAAAAGCAACACTATTAAAACAATTAACACTGAATCATATGGAATCAGGTAAGGACGTTCATACTCATATATTTAAGTTCTTTGATATCGTAGACAGATTAAAGGAGATGAATATTATAATATATATAATATATGTTGTTATATAGTCTACCCCCGGATTACGATAACTTTAGATGTGCCATTGAGTCTCGCAATGAATTTCCAACACCTGAAGAGCTCAAAATTAAAATAATAGAGGAAAGTGACGTTCGAAGAAAGGACACTCGTGTTCAAAACGCAATGTTCGCGAATAAATATTACTACAAATCACGGTTCGGTAATAAATAAACAAAAGGTGAATCTAATCCAAGTGGAAATACTAACACTAAATTAGAATTTAAGTGCCACAGATGTCGTGAAATCGGACATAAAGCTGCGGACTGTAAAAATAAGAAATACGTTAATCATGCTAGCGCGAGATGTGCGGAAAACGTCGGTTTATGTGCATTAAACACTGAAGAGTCATTTTCGGAAAATAAAAATACGATATGGTGCTTGACCACTGGCGCGACGTCTCACATTTGCAAAAGTGCGAAAGATTTTGTTAATATAGAAAATACCGAACTCGGATAGTTGAACTTGGTGAACAATGAATCTATTGAAATTGTTGCAAAAGGAACAGCTGCATTTACGGCGGACGTATACGGAGAAATAAAGAATATTTCGTTGAGGGACGCGTTACATGTACCGGACTTGCGCGCAAATGTATTATCAGTTTCTAAAATCTCGAACAACAATTGCGAAGTTTTATTCAAAAAAACGGGAAGCATTGGTAATCGGAAAAGATATAAACGTGAAATTAGGGGCCGATCGAATTTGAAAATTATATTATGTGCGCGAATATGGACAAAAAGATTGTAGTATGGCTTCGGATTCAGCATTATCTACACAATAAGAGCCCGAACAAACAATAACGTAGCATAGGCGATTGGGTCATGTGAATGTGAAAGACATGATGGAAATGAAACACAAAAACATCGTTAAAGGTATTGAAGCAGTGAAACTTCAAGAAAATATTAGATGTGATATTTGCAAGGTAAAATGACTAGAACAACTTTTCCATACACTCTGATTGCGGACCAATGAGAATCGAGTCGAATAGCAAAGCAAAATATTTTGTCGAATTCATCGATGATCATACGAGATGGTGCGGGGTAAGATTCCTGAACTCGAAACAGGAAGTATTCGGAAAGACGAAGGAATATATTGCATTGGTCGAAAAGCAGAAACAAGGAAAAGTATTGCACTCGCAAACTGACAATGGTACTGAATACACAAGCATCGATTTTGACAGTTTCTTTAAGAAAAATGGTATCACCAGACGATTAACCGTACCCTATAATCCTGAGCAGAATGGAATTGCAGAAAGGAAAAATAGAAGCTTATTAGATACTGCAAGATGCTTACTGCTGCAATCAGGATTGTCTTCATCACTTTTGGCAGAAGCCATAAATACTGCCAATTACATAAGAAATCGTTGTCCAACAAATAGTCTTGATGAGATCAGGCCATACAAAGCATGGATCAGAAGAAAGCTAAAAATAAACCATCTTAGGAGATTTGGTTGCCGAGTGTTCATTTTGAACAGAGAACCTGGAAGGGGAAAATTTGAATCAACGGCCAAGGACAGAATTTCTGTGGGCTACGCGGAAGAATCAAAAGGATACGGAATTTGGGTACCTAGTCAGCAAAAAATCGAAATTTTCCGAGATGTAGATTTCCTGGAAAACCACGAATCAGTGCAGAATAATCTTGAAGAATTTATTCCTGAAAACATGTTGAGCATTGAAGATGGTGTACTTCCCATATTGGATACCATAGAAGCGCAAGAGGAACCATGAGACGAAAATATGGATGAATCCAACCAAGGGAAACGAGGCCAGAAGTGAACAACCTACAGAGTAAAGCCGAAAATAGTAAGAACAGGATATCAAGGAAGACCAAGAAAGCTTTTCAAGATGAATGTAGAGGAAGTCAATTCTATTGAATCAGATGTTTGGGCATTGATATCTGAAGTTCCTTTAAAACAAGCAGTTTCGGGTCCTGATGCGGATGAGTGGTTTGATGGAATGGTAGAAGAGATGAAGTCTATACTGAAGAACGACACACGGGATCTCGTTCCAAGACCAACAGGCAAACCAGTCATTGAAAATCGCATTGTGCTAAAAGACAAATATACTGCTGAAGGAAATTTGGAAAAACGCAAAGCTCGTTCAGTTACTCAAGGATTTGCACAACAACCAGGAAGACATTGTAATCAAACTTTTGCTCCAGTAGCACGACAGACTTCGATTAGATTGTTGGTTTCGTTAGCTGCTCGTCATGGAATGTCAATGAATTAATTTGACGTGACTATAGCAGTAGTGAAGTAAGACGGTATGGGGCGATGAAAAGCGATTAAGGTATAGCAATTTTACATGTATTTGACGTCTCATCCTGTCACAGAACTCGGATTTTATCCTCTAATTGCTAATGAGATGCAAATTACGGTGGATGGTCAGAAGCAAATTATAATTTATGGACAATTTGCACAAATATCAGCTTAAATTAAGAAAGATATTAGAATCAACTAATAAATGTATGCGTGAAAACGCGTTAAATTACCAGGTTGTCTGTCATTTTTAATTAAATGTTAATTATGTAGGTATTTTATTTTAAACGATGTCCAGATAAGTATTTGCGCTTACGCGTAGATAACTATTAAATTGTTTCTCTTTAGATGCATGTAAAAATTTCTTTAATTTGTTTGAATGTCAACTACAGTTGCATTCTCGTTCTCTTTAATTCGTACGTCGATAACAGTATACGTTGTGTATCTAAAACAGAAATTTCAGCGTTTTATTTTAGCTTAAATTAAGAAGGAAATTAGAATCAAATAATAAATGTATACGTGAAAACGCGTTAAATTACCAGGTTGTCTCTTATTCTAAATTAACTTGTATGTTAATTAAGTAGGTATTTTATTTTAAACGATGTCCAGATAAGTCTTTGCGCTTACGCGTAGATAACTATTAAATTGATTGTCTTTAGATGCATGTAAAAATTTCTTTAATTTGTTTAATTTAATTTAAAACAGAAATTTCAAGCGTTTTATTTTAGCTTAAATTAAGAAGGAAATTAGAATCAAATAATAAATGTATGTCTAAAAACGTGTTAAATTACCAGGTTGCCGCTTTTCTAAATTAAATTTTTATGTTAATTAGGTAGGTATTTTATTTTAAACGAAATCCAGATAAGTATATGCGCTTACACGCAGATAACTATTAAATTGTTTCTCTTTAGATGCATGTTAAAATATATTTGCTAAACCAAGAGGAGAACGACAATTTTATGGAAATATACGTTTTATATTTTAAATTTGCTTTAATATCAACGACCGTTGCATTCCCGTTCACTTTAATTCGTACGTCGATAACAATATACGCTGTGTATTTAAAACTTGTTCTGAAAATCAATATATATATATATATATATATATATATATATATATATAGTAAACTTAATAAGTCGGCGATTAAAGGTCTGGTTTATTACTTCAAAGTATACCGCCTGATTCTGAGCAAACGCAACGGCCTGAATGTACGAATATTTCTCCCGCTACGAATAAAAATCCCCTGAACGCGTTAAGCCAATCACAAAACAGTCTATTGCTAAACCCCCTCCTCGCGCCAACTTAATTGGCGCTTGCTATATGTATGACATCGATGTTAAGCTAATCACAAAACAGTCTATTGCTAAACCCCCTCCTCGCGCCAACTTAATTGGCGCTTGCTATATGTATGACATCGATGTTGACGCGCCTACAGCATTCAGGGGAATTGTCTTCGAAGCGGGAGAAATATTCATACATTCGGATCGTTGCGTTTACTCAGAATTAGGCGGTATATATTTAAAACAACCCTACATGTTTCGGCAATGATGCCTTTGTCAAGGATATAAAAAATATATATACTCGTATTTTTTATATCCTTGACAAAGGCATCATTGCCGAAACACGTAGGGTTGTTTTAAATATATATACTTTGAAGTAATAAACCAGACCTTTAATCGCCGACTTATTAAGTTTACCATATCATACCAAGGTCACGAAATATTATATATATATATATATATATATATATATATATAAGTGTTTAGATAATTTCTTAGCCATTTATTAAATATAACAATTAATAAATTATTGGAGTTTTTTTTTCATAACAGACATCTGCTTTCAATAACTGACATTTGCTTTCAATAACTGACATCTGCTATCAAACTGACATCAGCTTTCAAAACTGACTTCTTATTAGAAATTATCTAAATATAAATATAATATATAAATATATATATATATATATATATAAGTGTTTAGATAATTTCTTAGCCATTTATTAAATATAACAATTAATAAATTATTGGAGTTTTTTTTTCATAACAGACATCTGCTTTCAATAACTGACATTTGCTTTCAATAACTGACATCTGCTATCAAACTGACATCAGCTTTCAAAACTGACTTCTGCTTTCAACTTGACATCTACATTCAATAACTGACATCTGCTTCATTAACACTGTTACTTTATAATGCATTTCTAAATAGCTTGAACCAAGGTCTATCATGGCTTAAGTGGTAAAAGCGACGGTCCGGCAAACTGTAGACTTAGGTTCAAGTCCTAACGTAGACAATATTTTTCAATTAAAAATTTCGTATGATTTGCTTTGTAATTTGTAGACAGCAATGTTTACCTCCCAACTTACTTTGCAATTATATACATACTAATTTGATATTTGTAAATATTTCATATATAAGCCGAAAAACTCCAATAATTTATCAATTGTTATATATATATATATATATATATATATATGGTAAACCTAACCAGTAGGCGATTAAAGGTCTGTATATTACTTCAAAATATATGTATTTAAAAAACTCTACATGTTTCGGCTGTGTACGCCTTTATCAAGAGAATACAAAATATGAATGACAGGATATAAATGTCAAGTAATTAAGTTGCTATGGTTTAAATTATTCAAAGATACATTCTAGTAATAATAATAAATCATGCCTTAGTATTCCAAAAAATAGATAACAAGGTGTGAACATATTGCAGTGGAATTTGCTTTGAAATTGCTTATTAATTTTTTATTCACACTACAGCTTATATCGCCGGCTAATCAGTCTAGTAGAATCCACAAACTGCCATCTCATGAATCGTTCCTTGCGGATCGGGATTAAATTTCGTTTTCCAAAATAAAACCATAAACACAAATAAAACACGAATCAGTTCCTTTATGTTGGTGTAATTAAAAATAAAAATAAAAAAAAAATCCCTCTACAAAGTGTATAGGGTGCTAAAGCATCATCAAACAGTAGCAATGGAGGAAACACTCTTTGTGAATAATGACTCGCACACAGAGAAAAACCTCTTTTGAATCTCGATCAAACATAAAACTAATAAATACTAGTGAAATCTGTCAAGTTTAACCTCTAATGTGACCCCTTCAAACAAATATCAAAAACAAATAAGTTTTCAAAACTCACGAAAATTGAAATTTTGTCATGCGCCAAAATAACATAACAAGGTCAAACCCCACTACAGAAACTCCAACCTTGAATTCAAAATGTTCTCGAAATATTATTTTAAGAAAAAAAAACTTCCCTTACAAAAAACATGACAACTTTCGCTAATATCCATATACTACTTTCAAATATAAATTATTACAATAAATACATGAAATTATAATAATGAAAATAATCATGATATCAAATATATAAACAAAATAATTTTTTATCAACTTACATAGATCTGTGTGCGATTTTATAAAATACACGAGAGATATCTTTTTCACAAAATTTCAAATAAACATAAAACACTCGCATAAATCGAATTAAGATTAACTTGCACCTTACACTAAATGCAAAAACAAAATACAACCAGAATTTATACAACAAAGAATAAAATTGATTATTTTATCCTTTAATAAACCGAACACTTTAGCAGTCAAGATATCTCTAAATCAAAATGAAATTTCCATATCCGCTTGTCCATTCCCACCATCTATAAAATCAAAATCTATACAGACAACACATTTTAACAAATACAATATCCGAAAAAGCGGCAAGTTCAATCCTTTGGACAACCTATATATACAAGGGCTAATCATAATTTCATACATTATAAAATTTATTTTATTTATAAAGTAATATATATATATATAACGATCCCCGTCTGAATTAAATAAACATACAACTGAGATAGCTAATTTTTTTAAAATGTCCCTATTACTGAGTTCGATATAGTTCAATCATTTTCCTTACTTGTCCAAGGAAAATCCATAACATGATTCCCCGAAGTTATCCGAGAACAAAGTCAGAACATACCTGAGCTTTTTTCAAGGATAAACTTCAGCACAGCACTCGAGACAGTACCGCACCCTGTCTTAGTTCCCCGCACTAACTTGTTGTATTAGTGTTGAACAGGATCTTCATCGTTCTGATGCTGTAGTGTGATAAACGGATGCAATGCACTGATGTGATATCGTCCTTTTTTCTTACGTCCATCCATCGAATACAGCTCATACGTCACATTATTGAAGCAACTCGATATCCGATAAGGTCCTGTATAAGGCAGATCAAGCTTCTGACATTTGCCTTGATCTCTTCTGCCCAAACGATAACTTTTTACAATCACCACATCTCCAATATCAAATCTCGTTCTCGTCATAATCTGCTCATTTTGTTTATTTAGATATTTCTGTGCGTTTATTGTAATTCTTTGTGCAACTTGGTTTTTTAACTGTACCAGGTTGTCAACCCTTTCATTTTGTGTATTCCAGGGTCTGGCAGGTTTCGTCCCATACATCACAGTCGCAGGACATTCCAGTGTGACAGTATTGGGTGTGTTGTTGATGTTATCTTCGACATCTTGAACATGAGCAACCCATCCTGCATGATTTTCATAGGTTTTGATCCTTAGAAACTTTATTATTTCCTGAATGTATCTCTCACATGGATTCCCGCATGGATGACGTATGGAAGAGAAAGAAATTTCAATATTACGATCATGTAAAGCAGTCTTAAATCTATCATTATTAAAATACGAAGCATTATCAGCTAATACTCTATTCATTTTCCCTTGACGCATAATCCATGAATCAATACACTGTATAGAGGTATCTGTATTATATTGCGAAGTGGGAAATAATTTAACAAACTTAGAAAATACATCAACCATTACTAAAATATTTTTATATTCAAATTCTCCTGGAATAAGATTCCCTAAATAATCTATTGCTACCAATTCTAATTTCTCATGAGTAATTATACTCTTTACCTCATACTGACAGGTTCTATTCTTATGTTTGCCCAAACGACAAGTAATGCAATTTCTGACCACATCTTTAGCGATTATGCGATCTTTCTTAGCATAAAACGCCTCTCTAAACACCAACCATACTTTATATCCCCCTATATGTCCCAAACTTTCATGAATTTGCAACATCGTTTGCCTTGCATACACATCATTTACAGCAATATAACTTATTTCCCTAATCACTTTCATAATCAACCCCTCTTTCATAACCAATTTTTTTACAATTATCTTTAGTATTTAATTGTTCCCTTATTATATTAAATCTTTCATCTCGCTGGACCTGAAGGATCATCTCAAATTCATAATTCCCCGTAGCAGAGTGTCTATTATATTCATTCAACTCTACATAATGAAATTTACTTTTACTGTTGTACATTCGTGACAACGCATCGGCAGAAACATTTAGAACGCCTTTAATATGCTTTATTTCAAAAGTATACTCTGACAACAATAGTGACCATCGATATACTCTATTATTTTTAAAACGTGTATTCAAAAGTGATGTCAAGGCAGCATGATCTGTCTCTACAACAAAGTTTTTTTCCCAATAAATAATATCTGAGCTTTTGTATCGCGTGTACCACAGCCAACATTTCTTTTTCACTAATGGTATATTTAACCTCATAGCTTTTCAAAATACGAGAGATAAAACATATCGGTTGTTCTATCCCTTCGTCATCTATTTGAATTAAAACTCCGCTTATAGCGACATCACTAGCATCTACTCTTAAAATAAACTGTTTATTAAAATCTGGTAGTATTAATTTTAATTGATTATAAAACTCTTTCTTTAACTCCTCAAATGCATTTATTCTTAATTCTGTCCATTTAAACTTTTCATTCTTTTTAAGCATTTCATACAAAGGAACACTAATACGTGCCAGGTATGGTACAAAACGTTTATAATAGTTAACCATGCCTAAAAATCCTCTCAACATTCTTATATTCTTAGGTAGAGGATACTTCTTAATGAGTTCCAATCTACTCTCATCTACACTTATATATTTAGTACTTATATTATACCCCAAAAATTTAATTTCTTTCTTATAAAATTCACATTTACTCAAATTTACCTTTAACCCTTCTCTGGCTAATACTTCCATGATCTTCTCTAAATGTTGTGAGTGTTCCTGCTCATCCCTGCTGTATATTAAAATATCGTCCACGTAATGAACCACAAACTCTTCATAAGGTTCTAAAATTTGTTGCATTGCTCTAATTAAAGCAGCTGCCGAACTGCTTAACCCATATGGTACAGTCCTAAATTGATATACTCGTCCATCTACCATAAATCCACAATATTTTCTGGACTCCTTTTCTAATGGAACCAACCAAAAAGCACTTTTTAAGTCCAATTTACTATATATTCTTGCATTGTAACATTTCGCCAATAATGGTTCTATCGTAATAGGCGTCTCAAACTGAGGCTTTGTTCTTTCATTCAGTCGACGTGCATCTAGACATAATCGAATGTCTCCTGTTTTCTTTTTTACAACTACTAATGGATTAACATAACGCGTTTTACCAGTTTCAATAACACCATCTCTCAGCATCCTCTTGATTTCATCATTTACTTGTGATTGAATATTTTTAGGAATGGGATAATTTTTCACCTTAAATGGTCTCGTCTCATCTACCTCTAAGGAATGTTGGTAATTTCTGGCGATACTAGGAAATTTATTTACTAAATCTATATTCTTTTTAATTAAATTTTTTACTTCTACTTCCTTATCCTCTCTGCAGTCCAATTTCATCATATCTATATCTTCAGGGAACTCCACTTCTCCATTTTCTTCCTTACCCATATCTTCCATCATCATTACCTCCTTTTCTTCGAAATCCTCTTCTTCTATGTTATTAATAATTTTTTCACCATCCTCTTCACACTCCTTAATCCATTCAACTTTCGTATTATTAATTATTATATCCCTTTTTTGTATATCTATTATTGCATTAATCTTATCTAATAAATCTACTCCTAGTATTCCATCCCTTCCTAATCCTTTTAATACTATAAATTCTCCCATGAACTTATTATTATCTATCATAAATTCAACAATAAAAACTTTATTCACTACTGTTAAAATTTTCTTTGTAGCTGTCACTATTGTAATTTTACTTGTGGGCATATATTTCCCCACATTACTTTTAATCAAACATTCAATCACATTCTCATCTAAAAATGACGTTTCACTTCCTGAATCAATTAAACAACTTAACTCTTTATCATTTATTTTTATTTTTATATGAGGTAAAACCGTATTTATTGCGTATTTCGACTGTTCATACAATGCATTACATTCATTCTTTTTGGTTGGTCTTTTTAAAAATCCTTACTACATGCTAATTCTACTTTACCCTGTTTATCGTTTGTTTCTAAATTAAAATTACATTGACTATCTTTAGGACGTGTCCCAGTATAATTTTTAACTTCTGCTAAATTTTCCTTTCTTATATCTTTACTATGATTATCATCTATTCTACCTGGTGAAGCCATTTGATTATTTCTATTACTATAGTTACTTACTCGCTGAGGACTTGAATATTTATTATTATTATTATTTTCTATTCTGGCATATGACGATCTATTAACACTGCGATCTATATAATTATTCTGATATCTTTTACCATATTCCATGTCATCTAATCTTTTCAAAAGTTCAATAAATTGTTGCATGTCACTTATATTTTGAATGGCTACTGCCTGACTAATTTGTGCATCAAAATGAGTACTTAATTGGCATATTAGATCTCTATCAGTGATTTTTGGTTGCAAATATTTTAAAATTGAGTGTCTCCTCATAACATACGACGTGACTCATTACTATTATTATTATATCTACCAACTAATAAATCATTTCTTACCCTCGTTTGTCTTGTTGTTCCCCAGAATTGACTGGTAAATCTGACCTCGAACTCCTCCATCGTCTTCACCTCATCCGAGATCATGTCCCACCAGGTCATTGCATCATCCTTGAAACAGTTCCCTATTTTCTGGAGCTTCTTTTGGTCCCCTGGCACATCCTCTAGACTTTCCTTTAATTTTTTTAGAAAACCCATGGGATTTGTATTTGCCATACCATAAAACTTCGGCAATGGTTCATTTTGTACTGGTACAGGGATGAACACAGGCACACTCTCTTCACTCTTCTCTTTTCTCACTTGTTCAATTTGTTTCTGCATATACGTTAGTTTCTGTTCCTGCCATTCTCTTTTTTCCTTTTCTTCTAAAAATTGATCTACGCTCACAGTGTTTTGTGGTATGTTAGGTTCATTTATTAACGGAAGTGATTCATCTATTATGTCTTTATCTGTTTGTTTACTGCTATTTATAGGTACCATTTGATCTACTATCTCTTCCAATTTTCTCTCCATATCTACTTGTCGTTGTTTTATTTCCATTTGTTGTTGTTTTATTTCATTGTGATTTTGTTGCATCGTTTGTTTTATATCCATTATCATTTTCATCATAGCATGCATCATATCCATTATCCCTCTACTGTTACCACCTTCCTGTCCTGCTTCATGTATGGGATTTAGATTGAGGTTACTTATACCTGCACTCGCACCTTCTAATAACTCTTGACTGCCAATTAGTGGTGACTGTCTCCATTCATTTACATTCGAAATACCATCCATTTTTCTTGTTATTGTTTACTATTTCTTCAATATAACTCTTTTAATTTAGTTATATTCACGTGACACTTTATACTCTCCAAATTTATAAATTATCTTGTATTTCCAAATTATTTGCTTAACTTCATTCGCCCCACGTTGGGCGCCAAAATTGTGCAGTGGAATTTGCTTTGAAATTGCTTATTAATTTTTTATTCACACTACAGCTTATATCGCCGGCTAATCAGTCTAGTAGAATCCACGAACTGCCATCTCATGAATCGTTCCTTGCGGATCGGGATTAAATTTCGTTTTCCAAAATAAAACCATAAACACAAATAAAACACGAATCAGTTCCTTTATGTTGGTGTAATTAAAAATAAAAATAAAAAAAAAATCCCTCTACAAAGTGTATAGGGTGCTAAAGCATCATCAAACAGTAGCAATGGAGGAAACACTCTTTGTGAATAATGACTCGCACACAGAGGAAAACCTCTTTTGAATCTCGATCAAACATAAAACTAATAAATACTAGTGAAATCTGTCAAGTTTAACCTCTAATGTGACCCCTTCAAACAAATATCAAAAACAAATAAGTTTTCAAAACTCACGAAAATTGAAATTTTGTCATGCGCCAAAATAACATAACAAGGTCAAACCCCACTACAGAAACTCCAACCTTGAATTCAAAATGTTCTCGAAATATTATTTTAAGAAAAAAAAACTTCCCTTACAAAAAACATGACAACTTTCGCTAATATCCATATACTACTTTCAAATATAAATTATTACAATAAATACATGAAATTATAATAATGAAAATAATAATGATATCAAATATATAAACAAAATAATTTTTTATCAACTTACATAGATCTGTGTGCGATTTTATAAAATACACGAGAGATAAACAACAAAAACAAAATACAACCCGAATTTATACAACAAAGAATAAAATTGATTATTTTATCCTTTAATAAACCGAACAATTTAGCAGTCAAGATATCTCTAAATCAAAATGAAATTTCCATATCCGCTTGTCCATTCCCACCATCTATAAAATCAAAATCTATACAGACAACACATTTTAACAAATACAATATCCGAAAAAGCGGCAAGTTCAATCCTTTGGACAACCTATATATACAAGGGCTAATCATAATTTCATACATTATAAAATTTATTTTATTTATAAAATAATATATATATATATAACGATCCCCGTCTGAAATAAATAAACATACAACTGAGATAGCTAATTTTTTTAAAATGTCCCTATTACTGAGTTCGATATAGTTCAATCATTTTCCTTACTTGTCCAAGGAAAATCCATAACAATATGTGTTGTTCGCTGCTAGCAATTTGTGTCTCCTTCTGGGTATGAACTTGTGTGTTGGTTGCTGCTGGCAGCTTGCGTCTCTCTATGGGTGTGTGGTTTTGTGTGAGAGCGTAAGTGTAGGGTTTTGTATGTCGGTGCGTTCGTGCGTGTGTTTAGTGATCGGTCGCATGAATTTAGAGAGGTCGGATAACCAGCCGTTGCGTAGGACCGCCAACCCTTTCCCGACAACTTCTTTACAATTCCGTGCAGTACTTCGACGGCCTGACCCCCGCCCCAACGAGGCAAGGCGCAGACAGGCAAAGCGCACCCTGTACGGGGTTGCTCATCGCTAACTAAGGGAACACTCTTAGTGGCTACCTCGGTCGACGATAGTCACACTTGTGCCATCTTAACGTTTTCCGCCGAAGCGGGGGCATAGCACACACGTCGAACGTGTGTGTGCTGTTAACGGCAGTCTAGCCAGGTTGCCGCCCAGGACCGGTCCTAGTGGTGTGTGCATTGCGCGGCGACGAGATAGCGCCGCGTAGCATGGTTCCTCACTCTTGCTGGAAAGGCGGAATGGCACCTGACTGCCCAACGGGCAGACCCCCCTAGAGTTTTGTAGCGCATATGCTAGGCTACAACCTAGTAGAGGACCACATCAGCAAAAAACAGAAAACAGGGATAGGCAGGGAAAAGCAAGACATGAGTTATTATTACGTATGCGCCCGTGGAGCGACTTAAGATGCAAAGTTGTCGGCATTCGCTCAAAACGAGAAGGAAAACCACGAAAACCTGCTCGGACAACTAGACAGGAATCAAAACACGGAACAGTCAGCATGATAAGCAAAAGTATATGATATTTAAATGATATTTAAATAACATAAGGTATATACCTTATGCAAAAGTATATGATATTTAAATGATATTTAAATAACATAAGGTATATACCTTATCTTATTTAAATATCATTTAAATATCATATACTTTTGCTTATCATGCTGACTGTTCCGTGTTTTGATTCCTGTCTAGTTGTCCGAGCAGGTTTTCGTGGTTTTCCTTCTCGTTTTGAGCGAATGCCGACAACTTTGCATCATAAGTCGCTCCACGGGCGCATACGTAATAATAACTCATGTCTTGCTTTTCCCTGCCTATCCCTGTTTTCTGTTTTTTGCTGATGTGGTCCTCTACTGGGTTGTAGCCTAGCATATGCGCTACAAAACTCTAGGGGGGTCTGCCCGTTGGGCAGTCAGGTGCCATTACGCCTTTCCAGCAAGAGTGAGGAACCATGCTACGCGGCGCTATCTCGTCGCCGCGCAATGCACACATCACTAGGACCGGTCCTGGGCGGCAACCTGGCTAGGCTGCCGTTAACAGCACACACACGTTCGACGTGTATGCTATGCCCCCGCTTCGGCGGAAAACGTTAAGATGGCACAAGTGTGACCATCGTCGACCGAGGTAGCCACTAAGAGTGTTCCCTTAGTTAGCGATGAGCAACCCCGTACAGGGTGCGCTTCGCCTGTCTGCGCCTTGCCTCGTTGGGGCGGAGGTCAGGCCGTCGAAGTACTGCACGGAATTGTAAACAAGTTGTTGGGAAAGGGTTGGCGGCCCTACGCAACGGCTGGTTATCCGACCTCTCTAAATTCATGCGACCGATCACTAAACACACGCACGAACGCACCGACATACAAAACCCTACACTTACGCTCTCACACAAAACCACACACCCATAGAGAGACGCAAGCTGCCAGCAGCAACCAACACACAAGTTCATACCCAGAAGGAGACACAAATTGCTAGCAGCGAACAACACATATGTTCACACCTTGTTATCTATTTTTTGGAATACTAAGGCATGATTTATTATTATTACTAGAATGTATCTTTTAATAATTTAAACCATAGCAACTTAATTACTTGACATTTATATCCTGTCATTCATATTTTGTATTCTCTTGATAAAGGCGTACACAGCCGAAACATGTAGAGTTTTTTAAATACATATATTTTGAAGTAATATACAGACCTTTAATCGCCTACTGGTTAGGTTTACCATATCATACCAAGGTCACGAAGTTATTATATTTATATATATATATATATATATATATATATATATATATATATATATAAAAACTCTAGCACTATGCATCTTCTTACATTGAATGTGACAACGTTTGTTTTGAAAGTGTGTATGTAGGTTTTTATAATTTCTTACAAACGCATGTACAATTTTGTAAAAATTTCAATGGTCCAAAACCTGTTGCCGATCCATCAACGTAATTCAAATAAATATTTTTTAATGTGAAAAAATTGGTAAAAAAGAAATACTAGAAATGATGTATTTACTTCTAATACTTTTTTTTCAGATCTCTATGTAATTATAATATGAACGTGACAATATAATAAAATAGTTAATTGCAGTCGTTTAGCTTTGAATAATTTTATTTATTTAATACACATACATTGATAATAACTAATTTCTCGTTTAATAATATTTGAATATAAGCGTACAAATTCAATTAAAAATCGAAATTGTTATGCATGTATAATATGCTTTTTTTTCGTTTCTTATTGCAGTTTGAAGAAATGGATTCAATCTCTACCTTGACTTTATCCGAAGTTCAAAGTGATGTTGGATATAAATCTTTTTCGACAACTTCAGATTTCATAAATATATATGAAAGAGGATATGGCAGATTCCAATTAAGAGATGAACGAAATTTAAGAATGATATACTATGCACTTTATGCTACTACAGATCCATTGAATGATATGAACTCAGTCACATCCCCATGTTTTCACATTTTATTTACCATTATTTTGATATACGTAGGTGGGTAAGAAAAAACATTAACCGAAACATCAAATTATTTCTTTTTACAGACTGCGGGATAAAAGAACGTAGCAACTGTTTAAACAGTGCAAGCATCATCTTCTCACGTAACTTTTGTACAATTTGTTTTTCGTATTAAAAAATGGAGGGAAGAACATATATAATTGAAATACCAGACGTCAGTTCACTTGGAAATACAGTCGCCTATTAATCATTTTAATATATAAGTAGATACATCTTTTCATAATGTCAATTGAAAAATAAAATGCAATCGGTGATTTAAGTAGTTTCAAACAGGTAAAGAAGATAATTGAACTAGAGAAAGCTAAACCATACAAAATCCTAAATATTAGGATAATAGACGAAATTTGGAAAATCAGATATGGTGCGAATTGGAGGAGAACAGCGTTTGGTTGTCGAAGCGCTATTTAAGTTTTTTTGAGGGTGAAAATTTGAGAGAATATAGCAGGGGGAAGCATTATATAATATATAAAGATACCAAAACTTTCGGACTAAATTCAACGCCAAGCATCAAATTCGAGAAGATAGAATAATTTTTTAATTCGTAAGTTGAGAAAAGTACATGCAATCACATCGTTTGATTGATATGTGTGTGTGTGTGTGTGTGTGTGTGTGTGTGTGTGTGCGCGCGTGTGCGCGCGCGCGCGTGTGTATGTGTGTGTGTGTGTGTGTGTGTGTGTAGGTAATCAAGTGTAGTGTGGCAGTAGGGATCTAGTGGAATGTGTACATGACTTATATACCACCAGTCAATCCAAAACAGAATTGGAAGAATTGAAAGAACTCAATGATGACTTGCAATAAAACTTACAATGGCAAGTGGTGGTAACATATAAAAGATATAAAAATATATAATATAATATTATTTCAATTTAACAGGGAACGTCCGCGTTCAAAAGTAGTTCAGACTGAGACCATCACAAACCTTCATCATCGAGACTCCAAAGTTTTTCTTGAAGAGGCATTCCTCCTCATCCAATCAAAAATCTAATTGAAACTCGCGAAAATGAAAATATTAAACGTAAATTTCTCATTATGCGCTAACTTTAATAAAGTCGATAACAACCCAGAGTCAGACAAAACAGATTGTAAATATTTTAATCGCAAAATTTTATAGTTACAAAATTCACTGAATTTAGAGATATTTACGATAACGTAACTGCTAAAATACTGCATGATATAGAAGAAATGTAATTTAAAGGGTCCGGGTGGTCACTTCGTGAAATCGTAAATGTAACTATTAATCTAACTAAATATCAACCGATTGAGGGTAACGCTTATATTTCTCTACCGTTGAATATTAAGAAACGAAACACGGTATTAAATATTAATAGCAACGATGGACGATATTTTATTTGGGTCGTTTTACCAGCTGTTTACAAAATATATTCCAACAACGTGAACGATTATCCTCAAAATTACCATGAAATATTTAAAAAATTGAATCGATTCTGCCTTTACTTGATGTAAATCCATATCAAATGATAAAAACACACAATGTTGTATTAGATTTACACTTTATTTAATAATAATAATGACTATATAACAGCTGTTTCACCGTACAACGGTTTCTTCGGATATAACAAGCGGTACTATAAAACATTTTACTTAAACGTAAATATTTTTTATTTTATTACTTAATGGTATTCTCAGAAATTGGAAACCGAAATATTTTTACCCGCCTCTTTTAGTAGGGATACATATAGATAACATAAATTATATTATAAGTGACACATATCTAACAAAATATTTCAATCACAAATAGGAAATAAATTCAACAGAGGGGAGGAATTAAGCTCTGTTTTGTCATTTAATAATTTATTTGAAAATTTTTGTTTATTAATTTGCATTGCTTCTAATAAATCGAGTTTCTTACTTTTCTTTTCTTCGTGTAGGATCTTGAAATTATTATTAAAACTATGGCTTTCTTCAATTAAATGGTTGGAGTATGCTGAATCTGTTTTCCCATTTCTAAACGAATAATAATGTTCGTATATGCGCTTTTTGAACGTTCTACCTGTTTGCCCGATATATGTTTCAGTACATGTGCCACAAGTTAGTGTATACACACCTGACTTATTATGATGTGCTGTTTTACTTTTATTATTTTTGATGTAGTTACTAATATGGTTGTTGGTTTTATATGCAATGTTTATATTTTGTTTTCTTAAAAATTTTTCCAATGGTTTATTTTGTCTGCCTAGGTAAGTAATAATTTTAAATTTCTTGTCATGATTTTTAGTAATCGGATATATATCTTGTATTGCTTTAGTTTCTCGTTTTTTGGATATTATTTTATCTATTATATTCGGGTCATAACCATTATTGATTGCAATCTGTTTTATAATGTTGTATTCTGAATTAAAGTCTTCTATTGACATGGGTATATTTAATAGTCTATGAATCATACTATAGAATGCTGCTAATTTATGTTGAATTGGGTGCATTGATTTATTATGTATTGTTGTGTCTGTGTGCGATTCTTTAAGGTATATCGAGAATTTTAGTAAGTTATTGTTTCTCTTAATCGTTAAATCTAAAAAGTTAATGCTATTATTCTGTTCTTTCTCTATTGTGAACTTAATGTTTTTATGTATTGAGTTGATAAATTCTTCAAGTTTATTAAGTTGTCTATCTGTGCCTGTATAACAAATTAAGATATCATCTACGTACCTATGCCAAAATAAAATGTTCTTAACTAATGCACTGTTATTAAATATAGTGGTCTCAAGGTTATCTATAAAAATTTCCGCTAATAACGGGCTAAGTGGGTTGCCCATTATTAATCCGTCTTTACAACTGTAAATATTATCATTAAACACAAAATAATTTTGATCAACACAAATTGAAAGTAAAAATAAAATTTCCTCTGTTATGGTGGGGTTGGTTCTATTATTTTCTAGTAAATTCTTAATTAGCAAGAAACCGTTGTACTGTGAAACAGCTGTTATATAGTCATTATTATTATTAAATAAAGTGTAAATCTAATACAACATTGTGTGTTTTTATCATATGAAATATTTAATTTAAAAGACAGAATTTCCAGTCGCGCTAACTAGTATTAAGAAATTTGAAAAACAAAATTGCAACATATCAATTAATGTGTACGGTTTGAATAAAAAAGCAAAGTTTGCGGACCTTTATATTATACCAATTGTGAAAGGGACTATTACATTTAAGTAAATCAGGTTAATGTATAAAATGACAAGAATGTATTTTTTCCTCAGGTAAATAACAAAAAGAAAAAGGCAACACAGTAGTTAAATCATTTTATTCTCATGTAAATAGTTTGTCAATATACATATATATATATATATATATATATATATATATATATATATATTAATGTAAACTACAAGTAATAAAATCAGTTTCGTGATACATACAGCAACCGACATTTGTTTGCTCTAATTTGGGAAAATTATAAGAAGTTTCTAAATTAAATATTCTAATATTGAGATATTTCTGCAAAACTGTAATTTTTTGATTGCCCTTGACAAAAACGAGGTCCATGATTTTGGTGAATTGTTTCAAAATATTAGGTATTTCCCCTGGATTTGTATTGCCATCGTTGTAGCGTATTCTGTGGTAATTATTTTCGAGACAATGCACTTGTCGTCGTTCATCAGAATCTAAACGTCTATATGGCACACGCGGTTTAAAAACGTAATGGTTAACTTTTTACCATCGTCGACAGCAAATCCCTTTACCATAAAGCCATGTTTCAATAAAACTCCTTGTAAATCGATAACCACAGCTCTCGGCATACTAGCCGTATCACAAACTGAACAATAACAGCACCAGCATTCGCAAAACCAGTCCTTATACAATTCGTTTTACCACTCCGCTCAACGGGAAATATTGTATATCTGTCGTGTATAATCAAACACAACGCTGTGGTATTGGCTGGAAATGTGGCATCACATTCCATTTCTAATTTCACGTCAACAGCGGACGTCTTAATTGATTCATTCTGTTTAGAGCAATAAATCACGTACAAAGTCTTGATAAGAAATTTTTCATGCTCAAGAATTGGTTGGCTAGGTTTATTGTTGTAATAAGCAGACTGGAATGCAGTGTACATACGGTACGCAGTTGTATATCGTTTAATATTCATCAGATTTAGCTTGTCATATGGATATGAATTACTGTTCAAGTAAAGTTTAAGATTCGTGAGTGAAGCATGATCGAAATCTGTCTCATCCTCATTAATATTATCTTTCATTCAAGTTTGGAAAGCGACGATAACATATCTAGGCCTTTCCATATTATTTGAAGTTTTTATTGGCCAAATATCTGTTTTAGTTACACGTATAGAAGGTTAGCAGCTCCCACTTTCTAAATGGTATATATATATATTGGCTTATTACTATTAAGTGTCTTCAAAAGATGTAAACGAGTCTCATCGTTAACCACAATATGTGGTAAATGCCACACAATCTTTATAATTTCAATTTTGGCATTTTTTGTTCCACCCCTCAATGTGTTCTTGTAAGAGTTGCTGTCAGTACGACTTCGCAGCAATACCAGCTCTTGATTCATATTGACCAAATTTTTTTAAAAATCATCGCAATAACCGGAAATAAAAGCAAGAGGAATGGAAGCAGTAAGGTCCTTAGTTGATACTGTCGGTTGATCGTCCGGACATTTGTAGAGCTTTGCTTTCATTATCACTGCATGAAACGTAAGCTTTCATGCTGCTCGTAATTCCAGGATGGTATCTCTATCCACTTCCACACCATTGATCTCATATCGAATTTGCTTGAAGAAAAATGGATAGGCGTTATTTATTAACTTGCAGGTGCCAGTGCCCTCGTCACTTTCGATGAACAGTCCTTCAATGTTAAGATGGCCTGGGACTGTGTATACATCCTGATGTCGAACGGGTATTCGTATTTTATCGTTCAAACCAAAATTATTAGATACTGGATAATAGGCGTGGTATTCTTGTTTGGTGACGGTTTCATCAAAGTATAAGTCATAGACAATTTTCAACTTTTCAGACATTTTTTTCGCTATTTTTTGGTTCACTTTTAATCCTAAAGACTTCAGAAATAATATGCTTTCACGTGTTACTACGTTCTTGAATGACTGAGGTGTAAACGACGACATTTATATTTTATATTGCGTCAAACATTGCCTCCCCTGCTTGAAAACCAAACCCATTTTTAGATTCTCTTCAACTCCAATCGAATAACTATTTATTCTCCTTCAAAATTGACTGGATCACCGTCCTGATCAAACAATTTAAGTGTGATGTTATCTATTTTAGTTGTGTTTATTAGTAAATAAATTATATTTCTAGACTTTATGTTAATTGAGAAACCGGGTTCAACACTTGGCGAGAACTTGTAGGTAGTATGACTTAGACGTCCGCCATAGAATGCTGAGGAGGTAATATTGCACTCAACACGTACAGTAACCACTTCTATAATTTGTACGCGTGAATCAGGTTTATAATACTTATTCGACTCCAGCAGTCTTGTGGTAAATCCAAGCAATCGACCAATAGTATCTCTCGGTCGAAAATCGTCGAAAAACATGTCGATTTAAAATTTCACATTCTATAGTACTGTTATTAGCTTTTAACGAAAATGTTTCATCTTTCTTTTTATCCTTACTTTTAGAATCAGTTAACCTATTTTGTAGGTACGTTTATATATCACAAATTCATATGCTCCTGAAGGTATGTGAATAACTTTTCCATTATCATAATAACATTTTTTATTCCCTTCTGTGATATGTATTGTATTGTATGTATGCAGACCAATCAATCCCAGCGCATATTCAGGTTTAGGATTCAATTCAATTGGATGTTTGTATTATGTTGTAGAGAGCACATTGTTCCTGCTTACTAATGTAAAAGTCTGTGACATAATTGATCTTGAAACATTGAGAGTCTTATTATATAGAAACTTTAGACACTGAACGAAATTTATATCATTGAATTGTTGAAACCTTTCATGGTTATAAATAATATTGCAATTCTTGAAATAGTTAAGCAACGCGATGGGTGGTTTCAAATTACCGAAGGAATCGAAATAGTATACGGTGCGACCACATTTATAATAAGCAGTCCAATACGTTCCAATATTTGAAATATATGAAACCAGTGCTTCCGTAGAAACACAATTTACCCTTGATCCTGAAGAAGTGGAGGAAGAAGATATATAGGAGAAACAATGAATCAAGCCCGACGGGAGTATCAGTAAAGGACTGACGTAATTCCTGACAGCGTCGATGAATATCTTCAACAGTACAGTAACTTACCTGCAATGTATATAAATGGTTTACTGTTGGATGAGGAGGGAGAATTTGATTACATCTACGGAGTCCATTTGGATCCTGCTACGAATAAATTGAAAATCGGTAGAAGTATATTAGATTTTGATGGCGAATAGTTGATGGAATATGCTACAGAGGTACGCCGGGTCTTTACGATCTTATATTTAAGAAAGAATCCGACGAGTTCACCAAGAAGGTGAGCATAGGTACCACGATATATTAAAACGAACATCCGTACATCATTTAAAGTGATGCGAAAAAAAGGGTCAAGGGAAGCTCGGAGTTTAAGTACAAAATAATCATTAGACCTCTTTTATACGACTTTATACATCGCGGTGAAGGTGCTGGTTTAAGAAGTGAATTAAGAGTTACTAACACACCATATCAGTATGTGTATTGGGATAATATCAACAAATTAGTAGATAGATTACGTCTACTAGTCGCTTCCAAGTATGCTGGTCACTTTAATCATGACAATGAGATAGGTTCTATTATTGAGGAACTTATAGAGATAGAAGTAATTGATTAAAATAGTTATATATAATCGTCAACGACCTACTATATTATAGTATAATATATTTTTACTATGGGGACCGACAAATTTGGTCGTCATCATGGCGTAGATAAATTCCGATCTGACCAAATGATTATAGATAAATTCGGAAGACGTATTGGCAGTGATAAAATACTTACTTCTATTCCACACACGCTAAGAAAATATTAAGGTACTTGAAAGGAAGTATCAATGTTGGATTAAAATATGAATCCGACAATAAACCAATCATTGGATACGTAGACGCCGATTGGGGAGGATGCACGGAAGACCGAAAATCTTTTACGGGGTAAGCTTTTATTCTCAGTGGTGGACTTATTAGTTGGGAAGCTGAAAAGCAACGAACCGTGGCGCTCTCATCGTCTGAGGCCAAGTATATGGAATTAACAGCAGCGGCTAAAGAAGCTATGCATTTACAGAAGTTGCTGGGTGAATTGAACTTAAACGAATTAGCCTGCATCTGCATATTTAACGATAATATGGGAGCTTTAAAATTGGCCGAGAATCCAGTATTTCATGGAAGATCGAAACACATCGACACCCGTTATCACTTCATAAGAGATGCACTGGAAGAATAACAGACTGGAAATAGATCACAGACCGACAGAAGAAATTGGAGCCGACATGTTTTCCAAAGCACTGGGAAAACAAAAATACCTAAAATGTTTGACAATTTTGAGCATAGGTACTTCTTCTGGACCAACTACACCTCGAGGGGAAGTGTTGGAGTGCGGTCACACGATGAGCGAGTCGTAGTTCGTGGTGTAATCACAAACACAAGTTAGTGTGCCGTCTATAGTCCCAGACGCTTGACATGTGCAGCGTACGTAGTAGCAGTAGTGAACGAAGAGTGCGAAGAGCGCGTATAACCATAATTTGTTTCGAGGTTATATATATATGCCTCTTAACTGTAACATTCATTTAAATATACGTATTAACCATACATGAGTTTGTCTCTTCAAATGATCTAACAAAAAGGTATGAATAATTATAACATCGAGCATTTCCGATATTATGAAATAGAAACCCGTCCACCTATTCTGTTTACGTTTGTTAAGCACAGGAATAGATCTGGGCCAGCTAAGTTGTCATAGATTGTTTAACGTTGAATGTGGTTTTGATTAGTGTTTTGAGTTATTGAAACGCATATAAGTCTTGTTCGCGTCAGTTATTAACATTTGTATTTTATAGTTTATTCATATATTTGACTATTTTGCAGTTAATAATATTTTATTTATAGGTTTTCCCGTCAGCATAACTAGGTTACGTTCACATTTGTTCTTGACGTTAACGATCTCCGACAATATTTATTTCTCTTCAGGACTGTTAAACTTTTAAAATACCTTATTTATTTTATATACTGCTATGCGCGCCTTTCCTATATCTTAAAATCCTGAAAACTCACCAATGTACCACACACGAGTGCCACGGAGTTAAGAAGCTATCCAGTCTATTGTTGAGCAAGGAATAGGTTCTTGATATTAATAGTCGCCAGCATGTTTATAGTTTCAACCTGAATAGCCAACACAGAAGCTACCGGAGGTAAGCGCAAGAAATTCACAGGGATCAAGCATACGAATGATCAATAAAAGTAAAACAGAAAAGTTCAAAAATAATAACAAAGGCGATTTATTATATCATAAACAAATCAAATATTATAGCAAGCTACTTAGAAAAAACATTAGAAAAAAAATATTATTCGTTAAGTATTCTGAAACACTGTATATAACGTTCAAAAGAATTTAAATTAGAAGTACAAATCCAATAATGACCAGGTTATAATTGACCTTTCAATATAAACAAAAAAACAGTAATTTAGATTCTATACACTGTAATTAAGTAATAGTTTTGACAGAAGGCGTTCATCCTCCTAAAATAACACACATACACACATACACACACACACACACACGCAGAGAGAGAGAGAGAGAGAAATATATATATATAGCGTTTGCAGTAATTCGTACATCATACTCCGTGTGTAACCATAAATACGCTTCTTATATTAATTCTTCTTCTTCTTCTCTGTTTTTGGTTGGACGCCACCACGTCGAGGCACTTGAGCACAATGCTCTTTGTACTATCCATAATAGATCTCTCAATTCCACTCTGTTAGTGAGTACACTCGAAGGATCCAATAGATCTCTCCCGAAATATTTCTGTCTAAGTTCCTTCAGTTCCTCACACGTGCATATTACATGAGGGCTAGTTTCCTCCTGTTCTTCACATCTCCTACACCAGGGCTCGCTAACCAAGCCCATGCTGTACAAATGCTTCCTTAAAGGACAATGTCCGGTTATTAACTCGGTAATTATTTTAATTTCTTTTTTGCTACTACGAATTATTTCATATCTTGTCTTATCTTATCTTATATTAATTAATAAAACTTGGAAATATAGTGCAATTTATTGGTCTTAAATAGTCACATACAGTATATATGAAAAGTTAAATTCGGAATACAATAGCAAACTAGTTAATAAAAAAATGACATGACCGTAGGCCAATTTTGAGAAAATCGATCACCTTGTGAACATGCAAAAGCAAGGGTATCGATAGAATTTAAATTATAAATAAATAAAACTTGATACTGAATTTTTTATGAAATAAATTCTCTGTTCATTAAAAATTCATATATATGGATTAATTAGGGTATTTGGAATACTTGCGTCGATAAGACTTAGTACAAAGAGAAAGAAAACCTGAGCCCGGAGTCGAAATCCCAGGATGGTTGTCTCCTGCATAGAAATTTATCTATGAATCTTCCAAAATCAGGTTTAAAGTGGTTTCCACCCAAATAAAAGCCAATGTGGTATATAGAAAAACGCTCAAGGCTTATCACTCCTTACAAAGACCCTTGGAAAAGAATAAAAAAGGAGCAATATTGCAAAATTATGGCTAAATATACGACGTCAGTAAAGATGAACATATAAAGAAAAGACTTATCTTGAAAACGGAATGATGTTTCTGCCATATAGGCGTCCTCAGTTAAGCTAGTGAAGCAATGTATAAAAATTAATACAAACCTGTCATAAATTTAAATACAGATACAAACCAGTTGTTTATAACAGGTTTGTATTAATTTGTATACATTGCTTCACTAGCTTAACTGAGGACGCCTATATGGCAGAAACATTGTTACACATAGCGTATAGAAGTTTAATTCACTTAATTAAAAATATATTCGTTTTTAAATATCTCATATTAATTATATTTTAACTTAAGACATTTCTTCTGTATATTCGTTTCCAAAGAGAAAGTATTTTCTTTTGTCACCGTCTTGACCGCCGACGACCCTTATTACCTGAACCGTCAACCGATGACCGAAATGTTGAATTTAGAATATCGAATTTCTTCTAGATAAATTCCATATTTTAAATTGTTCTTAATTTAAGATTATTTACATCTTCTTTTATATGTCTTGTTTGATATCGTTAGGAAGCTTATATCACAAGGGTTATTTTAAGAATATTTATGACATTGACAGGCGACGTCTTCAGGCCGCGCTTTTAATTAACTATTATTCGAGATATCGACCCCCTCTTCGATACATCATAAAACCAAGTGTTTCTAGACATTTTCTATCGACGAAAACTAACAGTTCCTTCTTCGCTTGCGACCCTTTCGTGAACAAACAACTCCTTGTGTACTGTCCAAGTCACGACGCTATCACACCGACCAGGTGTTCTTCTGTTTCTAAGGTAAATTGTATTGTTCTATACATTACTCTTTTAAGTGAATCCAAATTAATGTAAACTAATTCATTTCTTATTCCTCCGGAAAAACATCGCCCTACATATACTTGTTCGAGTATATCTTCAGACCACGTGGACGCCATCGCCAACTTTAAGGTAAACTGTATTGTTCTATACAGAGGTTATTTTATATACATATTAATTAACCCTTAATTTACTACCCCGTTAACGTTCGTTTCAGAGTATTTTTTGTGTTAATTTTAATCTACTTATCCACCACTCCAC
This sequence comes from Melolontha melolontha, assembly GCA_935421215.2. Taxonomy (NCBI): domain Eukaryota; kingdom Metazoa; phylum Arthropoda; class Insecta; order Coleoptera; family Scarabaeidae; genus Melolontha; species Melolontha melolontha. The sequence goes on along the minus strand of OW285236.1, from coordinate 158,351,676 downwards.
GTGTACATATTACTTTGTTTTAATTGCTTTTAAATATACGAGTTCAAATCTTTATTATGTAAATATAAATACAAAATTTAAGGACGCCGCTGTGTTTTATTTAGTAATTAAGTTGTTGTATATTTATGTTAAATTAACCAATACCACGCACGTCCTGGACCTTTGAAGGAACTTCACCAGCATCCGTAATTATTTTAATTTCTATCAAATAATTTTATTATTATAAATAGCCATACCCCTTGAATTTGTAATAAGTGACGCCCGGAACGTGAGGCAAAAATTTGATTTAGTGTAAATCAACGAATCCACAGCAACATGGTGAAGTCAAAGGAACAACAGGAAAACTCTTCTAATTCCAAATCGAATGATTTGGTGGCGCCTAACGAAAACTCATCAGATATACAATGTTTAATCAATGTTTTACAGGAATTTTGTAGATCAGTTGCAACACCACGTGTATCACCTCCAAAGCCAGATGTTTTTAGTGGAGATATTTTCCAGGACCCTGAAGTATTCCTCCAACAACTAGAAGCACATCTGAAAGCAGAAACGCTAAGCCCTGCACGAACGATAGACGAAATCGCAACATATCTTCACGGAGAAGCAGCATTATGGTTTGAGCAATTCGATAATCAAATTGATTCTTTTGAATGTTTTAGCGAATTATTTCTTGAACGTTACAAGTCGAACGAACGTAAGGACAAACTTCAGGAAATTTTATACGGACATTTTCAGCAAGAGAATGAACGCGCAGTTCCCTTTCTCTTAAAGAAAAAACGATTGTGCAATCGTTTATATCCAAATTGGGATGATACGAAGATCGCAGCTTTAATCAAGAGGCAATTACGATCCGAATACAAAGTGATGTTAGGACCGAAACCTCTAGAAACATCGAAAGCGTTAAGAGAAGCATGCATGGAAATAGACAACTACATTCATGGCGATCCAGCAGACATTTACGCAAGTAAGATATCGTCTGTATCATCTAATTCAATTTCAGGCAACAAAGTGAAGCAATTAACGACGAAAGGATTACCGCCATGTGATTACTGTTCTGATAATCACTGGCATCGCAACTGCCCAGTTCTGCGAAAGAAACAAGAACCATCGTTGAATTATATACAGCATAATTCATCACCGAAAACACCTCGTATATGTGTTGAAGTCACAGGACACGCTGTCGACGCCATCTTAGACACCGCAGCGACAAATAACTTTGCCGCTCCTGCAATTGTTAGACACATAACTTCAAACAAGGTCAGTACAGCATCATTAGGACACAAATTTGCACACATGACTATTACCGGAACTGGGATCGTAAGTGCACGCATCCAGAATCAAGTAATAGAAGTCCCTGTACTAATTGCACCGGATTTGCGAGAAAACTTAATATTAGGAATGCCATTCTTCGAAACGCAAGAAGCGGTATTAAATATAGGACAACGTTGTTTACATTTTGGTAAGAAAAATCGTAAAACAATTAAATTCTTTACAGCTCCCGAATCTTACCATGAAACCAAATGTAATCCTACAATTAACCCTATCCCACCTCCACGCGCAATCGAGTATGTTTGTTTTTCCCAGAAATCAAGATCGCCTAAATTAACTAGGTCAACGCAGCTACAGCGAAAGAATTCTCCGAATCGACATCGAAGCACAACACATCAAGAGCAGGTAGAAACGATCCCCTTCGAGCGACGCCGCTGCATACCTCTCTTCGCCGCCGTCGATTTGCAAGACCAGGGACAGTCAACAGCAACCGAGCGACAACGGACAAAACACGCCATCGAAAATCCAAGAATCAACGCCAAATACCAACAGCAAGATCGCCGCTACAGGGTGAATAGTACGCGAACGGGTATTTCAATTAAATGTTAGCAATAATGATTTAATCAAATTAGTTAGATATGTAATGATAGATTAGGGCCCATTCTCTTTTTTGTTTTCGTTCGATATTACATATTTATACTACATTGTGTCGCGACTAACACCTAGCGACTTACTAATCAGTTCAGTTTTTTTCTTTTGCATTTAATTAATCGAACACTGATTAATTACTCAAGTCAATTAATTCAAACTGTACCTCTGATTTTTAAGAGCGTAGACTTGCCTAGTACGGGTTTCCAGGTTTCCCCGTACGCCATACGTAACATGGTGTGGGTAAAGTAAGCACAAGCCGCTCCTGGTGCGCTTTTTTATTTTTTATTGTCCTTAAAACAACTAAACGACTAATTAATAAATTCTTACGCAAGACACTCATAGACAAAAAAATGTCTTTCAAAGGGTGGGCGAATTGTTACACATAGCGTATAGAAGTTTAATTCACTTAATTAAAAATATATTCGTTTTTAAATATCTCATATTAATTATATTTTAACTTAAGACATTTCTTCTGTATATTCGTTTCCAAAGAGAAAGTATTTTCTTTTGTCACCGTCTTGACCGCCGACGACCCTTATTACCTGAACCGTCAACCGATGACCGAAATGTTGAATTTAGAATATCGAATTTCTTCTAGATAAATTCCATATTTTAAATTGTTCTTAATTTAAGATTATTTACATCTTCTTTTATATGTCTTGTTTGATATCGTTAGGAAGCTTATATCACAAGGGTTATTTTAAGAATATTTATGGCATTGACAGGCGACGTCTTCAGGCCGCGCTTTTAATTAACTATTATTCGAGATATCGACCCCCTCTTCGATACATCATAAAACCAAGCGTTTCTAGACATTTTCTATCGACGAAAACTAACAGTTCCTTCTTCGCTTGCGACCCTTTCGTGAACAAACAACTCCTTGTGTACTGTCCAAGTCACGACGCTATCACACCGACCAGGTGTTCTTCTGTTTCTAAGGTAAATTGTATTGTTCTATACATTACTCTTTTAAGTGAATCCAAATTAATGTAAACTAATTCATTTCTTATTCCTCCGGAAAAACATCGCCCTACATATACTTGTTCGAGTATATCTTCAGACCACGTGGACGCCATCGCCAACTTTAAGGTAAACTGTATTGTTCTATACAGAGGTTATTTTATATACATATTAATTAACCCTTAATTTACTACCCCGTTAACGTTCGTTTCAGAGTATTTTTTGTGTTAATTTTAATCTACTTATCCACCACTCCACGTGTACATATTACTTTGTTTTAATTGCTTTTAAATATACGAGTTCAAATCTTTATTATGTAAATATAAATACAAAATTTAAGGACGCCGCTGTGTTTTATTTAGTAATTAAGTTGTTGTATATTTATGTTAAATTAACCAATACCACGCACGTCCTGGACCTTTGAAGGAACTTCACCAGCATCCGTAATTATTTTAATTTCTATCAAATAATTTTATTATTATAAATAGCCATACCCCTTGAATTTGTAATAACATATGTATTAAGCAGAAGTAAATGCTGAAAATACGAGGTGTATTGTCAATGTGCATAGTTACAGATATGTAAATTATTTACATGTTTGTTTCATATTGTACAAACGTTTTATACGTGCTTAACGTATTGTCATACTTAAACAAAACCTTTTCGTATATACCGCCATCTGGCAGGTTGTTAATGGACTACATCTACATACGTATTTTATCGTTTCCCGTAGCAGCATAGCTGTTCGAACGATAGGTAGCCCTCCGGACAAAGTATCTTTCGCCCGTAAGATGTCAATTATTAAATAGTTGTCTTCTTATAGGACGGAACATGCTTGATCTATGCGGGCTATTTCAGTAAATTTAAATACAGATACAAACCAGTTGTTTATAACAGGTTTGTATTAATTTGTATACATTGCTTCACTAGCTTAACTGAGGACGCCTATATGGCAGAAACATATGTATTAAGCAGAAGTAAATGCTGAAAATACGAGGTGTATTGTCCATGTGCATAGTTACAGATATGTAAATTATTTACATGTTTGTTTCATATTGTACAAACGCTTTATACGTGCTTAACGTATTGTCATACTTAAACAAAACCGTTTCGTTTATGTAAGTATGTACAATAGGAATATGTATGACCTAAAAAAATCCTCTAGTCGATTGTGTAATCTCACAAAATATAACTTAATACGTTGTAAATTAAAAATATGATTGTAGAAAAGAATATACTATATTGATAATGTTCTGTTTATACAATAATAAACAATGAGTAGGTACCTATATTCAAACACACAGAATAAATGCCAATGACCTATATCGAGAGATATTCAAAGAAAATCCAACTAGAAATGGGAAAACAATTAATTAACATACGTAAATTTTATCTATATATCTAACCATCCAAATTAAAGTGACAAAGTGAATTAAAATAGTGTCGGTAGGAAAAAACCCATTACAATACAGGTCCGTTCATATTTTTACAAATTTGGTATTTATTGATATTTTATAGAAAACATATTTAATTAATATTTATTATTATTTATTTATTTATTGTACATTACAAGAAAAGCAATTCCAAATAGTACAATTGCATAATACAAAATAAAACCTGCACAAGTTTGTAAATTATAGTTATAAATGTGTATTACAAATGGGAAGTAACCCAAAATCCTAAACTTAAAAAGATTTCGCTGTAACAATTACAATCAATAAGAATCAAGGAAACCGCAAATTTTTTAGTAATTGCAGAAAGGCGTGGTTTCGAATATTATGCAAATCGCCTCTAGACAAAAGATTCTAATAAAAGTTCTAATAAAACTCGGTTAATGGGGTTAGGCTTACCATATTCAGTTCGATGGACACGAACATGAAACTTGTCACCAGAGCGAGCACGAAACGGTGTAACATGGAAAAGTAAAAGAAAAAGTAGGGCAGAACAGTCTATGTTATTGGATGGCAGCTGATATCCAAGCTTAGTAAATGCTTTACGCCTTATATTCTCCAGCGATTCAGTAACCAGTAGTTGTAATCTTTCCGCGAAATTATATTAAGTTTTTATCAATTTTTAATTTAAAGAGTATAAAGGTAGTCATTTTACGCTGAATTCGCTTAATCGGATCTATATAAACCCCATGATAAGAAGACCATACCACACAACAATACTCGAGTATAGACCTGACCAGGGCGTTATAAATTTGTATAATATAGACGTTGTTCGTGAAATCACTGCATACACGTTTAATGAAACCGCATAACTGCAAGGATTTATTTATAATATGATCTATATGTAAAGTAAATGACAAATTACCATAAAAAATAACACCCAAGTCGGTAACGTGGTGAACTCTTTCCAGAGCAGTACCTTGAAACATGTAATTAAAAACATAAGTATTATTTTTCTTTGAAAAAGTTATAATATGGCATTTACCAAGATTAAGAGACATATTGTTGCTTATACACCATGCCGCTAGCAAATAAATATCATCCTGAGGCGCTCTACCGCCATTGCAAGAGTCAAAAGCCTTTATAGAGAGCTGGTAAATAATTGATAGTACAACTGCATAATTTGAGGAAATATTCCGGAATACCATCCGGTTCAAGACTGAAACGACCTTTCGGAGCGGAAAGTTTAGAAAACACAATGTGTTTTGTCTATGATTACATTATTAAGAGTAAATGGATTTGTAAAATGAGACTAAGATATCAAGTTTAGAAAAATTAGTGGCCGTATCATTATGGCTAACATATACTGTTCTATCAGATATGCAAACACACACTTCTTCAAGTTTGGTAGGTTCAATCCCATTATAACTGAGTCGTTGGGGTAGACTGGTTTTTTCTTTCGCGAATCAACAAAGTTCCAGAAAGCGCGAACATCCCCAGGCGTCGATTGCTGCGAGAAGAAGGCAAACTTTTTATAGTCCTTGTTGATAGATTGCTTAATATGTAATCTTAACTCCTTGTATTTGAGATAGTTATTATTATCCTTGCCTTTTATAAATTTGTTATAGAATTTATTTTTTTTCTTTATTAATTTCTTTGTTGAAGACGAAACCATTTAGGATATTTATCAGAATGTACTAGATATTTAGGGAAAAATCTGTCGATAGCGAAGAGTAAAGTTCGATACAAATAGGAGAGACCATGTTCCAATATTTGATATTAAAATAGATCAATCGACAGAAGAAAGGAAATTATTAATCTGGTGATAGGAAGCTTTCCTGAAATTGTATTTCCAAGAGCTATCCATAATAGTGCTGGGCGATGTCGTTCCTTTTGTGGATTCGTTCATTCCGGGTCCGTACTAGGATCGGAACGGGTCCGCTGGATTCGGTCCATCCGGACCGACATCGGTATTGATATGAGAGCGTGGACCCGTGTATCGTGGAACCAATGGATCGTGTACCGTACCGTCAAGCCATATATGTAGGTTGAAAGGTTCGGACTGAATCTTTAGAACGGAGAACTATCAAATCTATCAATACGTGAAGCTATGTAAATGTAATTAATATTTGTGCAATAATTATATCAATTATACTTACGTTGTTTTTCGTTATTACTTGTACAGAAATAGTAAATTATTACTGATTGTCAGTAGTTAAAAATTAATTTATTTACACTTATTTAAAAATAAAACAATAACAACTTTTGCTTTTACTAATCAAATTTATTATTTTATTTTTGAAAGGGTACAGATATAGTAAAAAATAAATATAACGAAATATAAAAAAAAATATAATTACAAACACAAATAAATTTAAGTCTTTCAATAACCAACAAATTAAACTTACTTGCCTACTTATTACGTAATTTTTTATACATTTTATCTTTTATATACTTACTATATTTAATATACTTACTATATTTATAAAAAAATATTAGTTACTAAAAATTTTGTAAAAATTTTAAGTTATAATTTAAAAAGACAATTTTCTCTACTTTTGATGGAGACAACCTACTGCGTCTGTCTGTTAATATTTGACCCGTTTTTGAAAAAATACGTTCGCAAGGAACAGAAGTAGCTGGAATGCAAAAACGACCTTTCATAATCGAATACAAATGTTTATAGACATATCTTCTATCTTCCCACCATCTGAGAGGATCTTGGTTTCTGGTCAGTAAAGGTTCTTGAAGATATTTTTCTACTTCAATCGTGGCTTCAATAGTGGGATTGAAAGCAGTTTCAATTTTCATAATCTCTTTGTCAAAATTATTCCAAATGTCTTCCTCTCCACTTTTTAGTACGTCCTTTTCGATTATTTCACACTGTGTTGTTATATTTCCTTCTTTTTTTTCGTAATTAATGAGACTACCTCTTGCAGAATTTTGTTATACGTCTTTTTATAACTACTTTCTTCATTAAAACCATATTTCTTGAAACGCGGGTCTAAAAATGTTGAATCACTATATATGGGATGTTCTTCTATATTTTGAAATCTTATACGAAGTTCCGATAGTATAACTTCACATAATGCATTCAATATTTGCATTGCATCTACTCCAAGAGATTCTTTTCCTAAATCGGATTTTACGTTATTAACGTAGGTCACTAACATTTTATTATATAATAAGATTTTTGAAATTGATACACTTGTTTCGCTACTTATTTCATCAGTAATGTCTTTAAATGGCTTTAATATTTTACAGGACCAAGAAATAATTTCTAAATCACAAGTTGATAATATATGAGTGGCGTTTGTAACGGCTATAGCTGATTGTAATGGATCTTTAATTTTTGTAACTCTATCAAACATATCATACGTGGAGTTCCATCTTGTACTTACGTCTTGTTTCATTTTCAGCATAGGAAACCCATTTGCTTTTGCAGATTTTGTAGTTTTGCTGTTGCTATGGGACTTCGTTTAAAATATTCTACAATAGACTTCACTTTATTCTGTGTAGCCTTTATTTGATGAAGACCTTTTTGTACAATTAAATTTAACGAATGCGCAAAACAGGTATATGCTGCCACCTTAAGACACGGACAGCTGCTGTAATATTTGCTGCGTTATCTGTAACCACGGCGCAAACATTTTCAGAAATTTGCCAATCAGTTAAAGCTAACTTTATAATATTAGCTAAATTTTGTGCAGTGTGACTTACTTCGGTACAGTAACATCCCAATAGAACAGACACTAATTTATTTTCACCGTCAATAAAATGCGCTGTTAATGCTTGATAAGACTGATTACTAATTGACGTCCATCCATCAGTAGTAATAGTAATATGCTGAGTAGATGACAGTAATAACTCTTTAACTATTGTGTGAACTCTTGTATACAGTTGTGGTAATATCACGTTTGCTATTGTCTTTCTTGAAGGAGGTGTATAATTGGGATTCAACATTTGTACGAATTTTCTAAATTCTCTATCTTCTACCAAACTAAACGGCTGATATTCAGCAACAATCATTGTTAATAACTGTTCATCTAATTTCACTGATTGTTGTTTAGATAAAGCCCTTCTTTGGAAATTTGTTAATGTTGTTTGAATAATTTTCCTTTTTTTTGGTACAACGGACAACGGATGTATTAGTACTGGTACTTGGAATTGCTAATTCTATATCAGAAGTAGCAATTGAAATATCTTCGGATACATTGGTTTCTGAATCCTTCACTGAAATATCTTCCCTTCTCTCGTCCGTTAATGAAAATGGATGTTTTCTTTTTAAATGTCTTGTTAAATTTCCAGTAGCTCCTCCTTTGTAGGAAAATGGACTATTACAAAAATTACACTTCGCAGAATTTTCATTTGCTACAGTAAAAAAATTCCAAATATCACTCCGTTTTCTTTCCATTTTAAAATACTTTTTGAACACTTCTTTATATTTATACACACGTATGCACGACTAAACAACAGAAAAGGTGGAAGATTACTAATTCTTGCATACCCCCTTGAGAAATTTAGACCAACACCCTAGAATATTTATTTAAAACTTATCTTATTTTATAAATAAACAACGACATCGACGGTATTCATTTGTCATTTTATTAATTATGGTGTTATGGTATAAGACGAAAAGTGCACTCTGTATACATTGTATGTATACATATATGTATAATACATAGTCACATTAGCCATAATTCAGATAAAAAATATAAACACACATATACATATCTATATATATGCCTCATATAATAAATATCAAAGACGACCTTCGTCAAACAAAATTTATTGCTTTTTCAGTATATGTATATGCGTAATATGCGTATCTCTACAATATTCAAACTCTTTAAAACGTAAACATCCCAGTAAGTTATGTGTCTGACTGTCTGAATCTGAATCACTAATGTTTAGATGGTTTACACTTCGAATATCGGAATATGATATGCCTTGACGCTAGCGAGAATCGGTACCGTACGCGTAAGGAACGAATTCAATAAAAGTATTGAATTCGTTCCTTCGGACCGAGTTCAGACAAAGTTGCGGACCGGGTCCGATTATATCCAACAGCGGACCAAATCCTTTGGACCGGGTCCGGCTGGAACGACTCAGCTCTAATCCATAATCATTTCCACAATATAATCATTAGAGAACGGACACGCTTACCACATCACGCAAAGCCCAGTGCTGTACTGGCGAAAGGCTGTATTTCTAAAATATTTAATTTTATTTATATAATTGGAAAACGAACGGGTGGTGATCTATAAAATTACGAAATACATATTTATTTGTTGAAAAGTTGTATTTATAAAGTTTTTAATTTTATTTATATAATTGGAAAACATACGGGTGGTGATCTATCTATCTAAAATTACGAAATACATATTTATTAATTAATTTTATTTATAAAATTGGAAAACAAACGGGTGGTGATCTATAAAATTACGAAATACATACGTATTTGTTGAAAAGTTGTATTTATAAAGCTTTTAATTTGATTTATATAATTGGAACATTTTTATTTGTTCATTTTGTCGTTCAAGTTGAGTTATGGAGTATTAATATTGACTAGCAATAGTTTCTCAAGGTTTCTTCTGTCAATTTTGTTCTCTTTGAATTAAGTACATCCTTATAAATAGAAAACGTCCTTTCTACATCGCAACTAGTTGTAGGTGCGTACTGGAAATATTCTTTTATTTCTTCATATTTAGCAGTTAGATTTTGTGGAATTGTCTCCATACATAATTGCTGCAATGTAATTAAATTTGGATTTCTATTAAGAATTGCTTCAAACTTTTGCCGAAGTCACTTGGAATACTTTTCAAATTATTAACAGCCACATCTAATGTGGTTAATCTGTCATTTAATTTGAGATTTCGATTTTCAAAATAAGTGATTAGTTTTTGTAATTTTCCAAAGTGTTCGTGAAGAAAGTACAACTGATTTTTTAAATTTGGGATTTGTGTGAGCTCCTTGCACTGACCAATACTTCTAGCATCCTCCTTTAGCAGTGTTACGAAATGTTTTAGACTATCGAAATTCTTAGCATAATAACTAGTAGCTTCCAGCCATGTTCCAAATCTAGTTATTACTGGAGCGGGAGGCAGTGACAGAGATGGAAATTTTTCCCTGAAAAGAGCTACTCTCAATGGTGCTTTTCTGAAAACTTTTTTAAAAGCTGATACAAGTCTATCAACTTCCGGAAAAGTGTCTCTGATATATTCACAGATTCTGTGGAGAGCATGTGCTACACAAGTAATATGAAGCATATTAGGATATGTTTTCTTCAATAGTCTGCCTGTTTTTAACATATACGCAGCACTATCACTGACAAATAAAAGTATTTTTTCTTTGTACGTGGCGTCCGAATGAAGCATTTTTTGCATATTCTCCTTACTGATTTCTGCAACTGTTTCCGCATCAACTCTATTTATAACACTTGTTGCTATTACATATGAGCTATGGGAAATAGTTGAATGTAGTACACCAGCTACAACATTTACCACACAGCGTCCTAACATATATACCGTTTCGTCGGCGCTTATCCATATATATTGATTTAAAAGATGGCTTCTAATGCGTTCTACTGTTCTCGTATAGCACATAGAAACATGATATTTGCGTAAAGTTGATTCATCAGGAACATTTCGACCAGTGTATTTTTTCAGAAATGTCTTCAAAATTGGATTGTTCAATTTAAATAATGGAATATTAGCTGCCATGAAAGTTTCACAGAGTTCTTCGTTAAAATTGTCAGATTCCAACGGGTTCAATTTTTTTTCGTGCTTTAACGATCCTACGTGACGTTTTACGGTTGATTTATTGCAATTTTTCAATAACGTTTCACACACTTCACAATAAATTTCGGAATCACTGGCAATGTACATACAATCAGTATGGCCCTCAATCCAACTCGCCATTGTTTCACAATGCCATTCTCGACGCTCTTCCATTGTCTGAGAAAGTAAGAATATTCTAGATCCAAATAAACGAAATTAAATAACGAAATTTTATGCACACTTACGTGAAAATAATTGGATGATATTGCTTAAATGAAAAGAAAAGGAATGTACGTGCTATTTCTCTTACGAAATACGATAAACTTATTTATTTTATCTACGTACACAACACCACTGAAAACACTATATTCTCCAAATACAATAGCTGGGTTGTCCATTGTTATCGCTGCGAGACCAGGTGGCCGAGTAACTCAAACAAATACTTCATTGAATTACGCCGGGATGTACTGAGCGACGTTATACACAATTCCAATTGCCGATTTCGTTTTATGGAAATTGCATCCGTTCTCTGATAATCATATTTCAGACCAAAACTCAAACATGGATGATGATAATCAGGGCTCACTAGACCATAAGATTCTTGAAAAACTTTAACTGGTTCGGAATTAAGTAATACTAAATCTAAGATCACATTATTAGCGTTACATTGACGCAAACCATTATAAATTAAATTATCATTAAAAACAGTCACTAGAAGGCATTCCTATGAGATCATTCTCAATAAGTAACCATCTTAAATATGGCAGGTTAAAGTCTCCGAAAATACATAGAGTAGCATTAGGATGACAAAAAAAGTCTCAAAAATAACAAAGAAAGGATTACATAAATCGCTATTGAGACCAACGCTGACATACAGCTGCGAATTGTGGATAATGTCTAAGAAAGTGCAGTATAAACTGGAGGTCTGGTACAAAAGGATACTTAGGAGGATTTTCGGAGGAAAGAGGTCGGAAGCGGGATGGGAGTGATGAATGAAAGAAGAAATTTACAATTTGTATGGAGAATCAACCGCAACACACTTTATAAAGATGCGGCGATTCCAGTGGCTCGGCCATCTTCAAAGATTAGGAGAAGTGAGGTTAATTAAAGATATAGGATGGAAGGTACCGGACTAATCAGGTCCCTCAAGAGAGACCTGACAGTTCCCTTATCCGCCACCTAGGGACGCTCCTGGTTGGTAGCTCAACCCTCACGGAAGAGATCCGCAAACAGCATATTCATTGCTTGTATAAAGGTCACTAGTAGATATTTTTTGTAAACCTTGTCATGTAATCGTATATATTGCTGTATTACTTTTTAAATATGCACCATTCATCTCTTATAATGAAATAATACATAGTCATATGTAGCCATTACTATCACATTAGCTAAACATCAATTATCTCGATCAGCTTGAAATTTGCGCACATAGAATCTTTAGTTACCGGGTTTACTACTAATTTTCGGTATAAGATGTTGATTTTTTATTCTTTTACTGAGAAGGAAGCTGATAAGCCAAACTTCTGAATTCAAATATAACTTTCTGGATTTGTGCCATTGTTTACTGTTTTTTACTGTTTTACTGTTGCGTTAATATCTCAGAAACTATTAATGCTGCCTAATCTATTGAAATTAATACTACCTCAAGCACTTTCCTATCTCATCCATATAATCAGTTCCTGTTTATACTCTAATTATTTTCTTTAAAAAAGGAAGCTAAACTGCTCTCCTAACATTACTAAAAATTGTATCTCGAGTTATTCGTCCCACAAGCACAGTTCCCATAGAAATCCTGGAACGAATCATGTTTGGTTCCTCAACATTGACTATATACACGCTTGCCTCGTTAGAATGTTAAAGACAACACTTATTAAGAACTATTTATTACAGACACTTGTCATATTTTAAGATCACTAGAAATTAAAATTTGTTCATTAAATTCTAAAAATTGATGATAGGTACCTATGTAAATTAAATATAGGTTTACTGCAAAATTATTCAAAACTTCGATATTAATTTCTTTGGTAAATTATAGATGGGGTGTTTTTTTTGAACTAATAATCTTGAAGAAAGAAAATAAACTAAATAAATATTCAATAAAATGTATTTAATATTATATTATCAATTTCCAAGTTGTTTTTGTACATATGGAGTACATAATACCCATTATTAGATGTTAACAGAATTTATAAATTTACTTCATATATTAGGAAAGTAGTTGTAATACCCTATTCCTTTTAAATCTGCTTCATCGGTTTCTTTCACACTTGAAACGGATACTTTTAGTATCACTACTATGTTTTTGTCGATATTAACGTTCATATAATATATGTAAATGAAAACATTATAAAGGCCTCCCTTTATTTGATTGTATTTATAACACTATTTTTACCCAGATTTCCTATCTTTCGTGATTTCCTGAAACAGTATTTAGATTTGGATTTCTTAATATTTATGTTCTAGATCAACCTGCATTAATTACGATATCGCTCACTACATGTGCTAATCAATGAAGTAGTTCTTAATTCCTTATGGATATCGTTAAGTTATTATTTGGTTTATGTAACCAGTGTTACTGTAGTGTTGGTAAGGTAGTCTATAATATCGTTTGTTGTATATTAGATTATGATACAAAAGAAATGCTTTAAATATGCGCATAAATATGTAAAAATATGTCAAATATATGATTCATTTTTACCATTTATGCATTTTTATGCACTTTATTTTTTATGTATTTCGCTTACTGGAACTCAAGGAAACAGTAGTAAAACAACAGAAAGTAGTCTATTTATACATAAAAATTATTATTATTACATAATATATGATAAAATATTACAATTAGGAGCTATATTCATATAATTCTATGGTTGTTTCTTAATATAATAATAAGTTGTTATGTTATTAAGTAACATCTATATAATTATATGTATAATTATTATTAATAACTTTTCAGTTTCGCAATTGGATCTACTTGACTTATTATTGTACCAGTTAATAATTAAGTGCTTTTCTAGATTTTCCACACTAAAATTTTGTCCTCTACCGCTTAAAATATTTGTATATGTATTGTCTTCTATCGCTTAAAATATTTGTATATGTCGAAAACGTTTATTCGACTTCAAGTGTTAGGTGCATATTTTACGCCATTTGTTCGGAGTCACATATCGCTATGGATTTTTCCCTAAAGTATATTTAAAATTTATTAAAAATGTATGTACATTATTTTTGAACTTAAGTGTATATTTTTGAAAATGTATTTTATGTACGAGAGCAAAAAACTAGTATTATTGAAGGCCGGCTTTTTGTACAAGCCATAGCGGGTGATGTGGACAGACAGACTACGTTAAACCTTTAGACAAGAACGTTCTTTTTATTTGAAAAATATGTAATTGTATATTTAAGTAATTTCGGATTGTATTTATTGTGTTAATCAGTTGTTGGTGGTTTATATTCAATTCCCGTATGTTCTACGAGATTGTGTTCTCGTAATTTTGATTATATTTGACTAAATAACGTTTTCTTGTCAACGTGTCACATATAATTTTTTTATGTAAGTAAAATATATATTTAAAAGACGTCTTATTAATTCAAAAGATTTGAATATTGTATTTCAATTTTATTAATATTGTTATTTAGAGATTTAGTCTTAATTAGTTGAGATAAATGACAAAGAACATTTTTAAAATTTCTACGTAAACAAATATAAATGTAAAAATTTTATACGTTGGGAAGTTCAAGGTTATTTTTTCATGTGTTTGATGGTGGCACATGTGGTAGATTTTTGATCGTGTTTTCAAGATATACAGTGTTGTTCTCTGGGGAGAAATTAAAAATAAACTTTGTTATTTAATTAAGTTGATCGGAAGTCAATAGAGGATGATTAAATTCATTTAGCGGTCATATTCAATGAATTCTTTTACCTCTGGTTGTAAATTAGATTACACAGTCTTTATACTTTATAAAAATCAATTTTTTTTCTTTTTTTGATTTTTTTGTATTAAATATTCATTTAAATTTTATATTGTGCTATTATTTTTTTTACCTTTCTCCGTGCATTTTTAATAAATAACTTAAAGATATATAATTATAACATTTATCAAGAAACTTTGATTGGCGCCTAAATACCATTTTTATTTTCCACGTTTCCGATTGGAACCCTGAGAAGAAAGAAGTCCCATCTTTGGAAATAAACCGACCGAGTATCCTAGTTGGGTAGATTAGTTGTGGATGGTGGTGCAGTAAATATAAAAACCACAATTCATTGCAATATGTTATATTACATATTAAATAAAGAAATATACGTATACCAGAGATCTCTGTAAACGCTAGCAACAATAATACAAACCTGAAGACAGAACTTACTACTAATAAAGGTGACGTTAATTTTTTATATAAATAAGACAATATTATAGAAATTCGATACTAAATAACAAATATAAAATGATGTACACAATATTGGGTATTAACCATTCAAGTTACACCTTAAATAATAACGGCAAAACTGATATAAAATAATTTCCAACGTGACTTTAATTATATTAAGTTTCAAACAAATAAAAACAATAATCGGAAGATATATTATTAATAAACTTAGATGGTGAAGGTCGTATTTCCCAGCTACGCCGAAATTCTCAATGGCGGCTGTATTGCAGCATCTGGTCCTTGATAGCTAATAGATATCTTCCTGGTGCTAGCAATCGATCTTACCGATACTTAGATCAACCGCAATTAAACCAGGGATGACTAAGTTCGGCAGTAACCGATTTCGGCGGTAATTTGGTGCCCCATAGATAAAATATATCATGCATTAACAAAAGAGAAATGCGTAGATATTTGAACAGGAATGTCGCAAGGAAAATGGCGTCACTCACCTATAGTTGGTTAAGGCGTCGATAAATATCGATGTTGAGGTTGCGTAAATCCGTTAATCGGTGGTAAAAAACTACATAGTTCGGGTCTGATATCCACCTGTCTAGGTGATTTGCAAAAATTCTCACAAATATCTCGCAACTACAGAATACGGCAACCAAAATGTGTTACACAACTTAACCTTACGATACTTTAATTTAGGGTTAAAGCTTTTGAACGACGTTTGACAGCGCAGAGCTTATCTATACTAGATGTGTCGAGTTTATCTGTTTCGGCATTGATCAGTTCATCTTCCACTTATGATGACGACGAACCTTCTCCGACCAGTACGGTTATTCCTTCTAACAATGCTAACACTGTCAAGATATCAGTTAATATGTCTTCTTGGAGACTTAGTTTGTCGGAGAATCCCAAAGATATTTCGCTAAGTGCATTTTTAGAACGGATCACTGAATTATAGTTTGCTCGAATTATGTGTTGTTTATGTCTGCAGTACATTTGTTTATCGGTAATGCGCTTAAATGGTAGTGAGCAAATAGTGTTAGTTTCGCTAATTGGCGTGACATTGTGACAAGATTGCGTTCTAAATTCCAGACTGTAGATTATAATGACAAGTTGTTCAATGAAATTAAACGCCGTACTCAGGGAGTTAATGAGCCATTAGCATGTATATATGACCATTACGAAGAATTTGTTCGCATATTAGTCTGTCAGGGTCGTGGAACTACCCAAGTTAAAATACGTTTAAAGAACATTTTGTCTTTTTATGAAATGAAATTAGGATTGCATGACGTCACTTTTCTCGATTGAAAGTTTGAAACTTTAGCGCCAGCGTAAAGCGTCCGTCGAAGAATAAGTACCGCCCCCAAATAAGTCGAAATTTTTGGAACCACTCCAATTAGACAACGTTATTTGCCTATCTCGCGTATAATGCAAAAGAATGACTAAGTTGATCATTTTTTTAAGTTAAAAGTCAGAAACCTCTTGGGTAGTTCCGAAGATAAAAGCTATAGGTTTTGCGTAGAATTCCGAAAGCTTAAGCAGGTAACGGCAAAGATTCATATCCGTTACCATACATTTCCTTAACTCTTGACGAGTTGCGTGACGCACAATATCTGACGTCTCTTAGTTACACCAGATTTCTACTCTACAGGAATCTGTATGGCTTCTAGCTGCTTTTGCTGCAACGTATCACGGATTTATCCAGTGGAAGCGTTTGCCGATGGGACTTTCGAATAATCCAAGTATGTTTCAGCGTTTCATAGATCGTTTGACTGGAGCTGATTTGGAACCGTTCGTTATTGTTTACTTCGACGATGTGATTGTAGTAACGCCTACGTTCTCAAAGCATACACAGAAAATCCGGGAAGTTGCACGTTGCATTAAATTTGCCGAACTCACGTTGAATAGAAATGTAAGTGTTGCCGAGAGGAACTCAAATATCTCGGTTATGTCATTAACAAACGGAAAATTGGTTGATCTTGGTAAAGTTAAAGCTATACTTGCTATTCCGATCCCGAAAGCAGTTTCTGAAGTACGCCGACTGATTGGCTTGGCTTTATGGTATTGCTGTTTTATAACTAATTCCTACTACGAAAAAATCAGTAATCTATTTGGACCGAATCTTGTGAACAATCTTTGTAGAAAGTTCAGCAATGTCTCGTTACCGCCCCTATTTCGTCATGTCCAGATTTTACTCAGGAATTCACTATTCAGACTGATGTTTCGGATTTATAAATGTGTCATTTGGTACCCTAGTAGATCCTTAAGTGTTCAAGAACGTAAATATTTTACTATCGAGAAATAGTGTCTAGTTGTTTGTGGGCTATTGAGTAGTTACGGTCATAAGTTGAAGATTAACGTATCGCAGTGATACCGGATCACTATTCGTTGTATTGGCTCAGTAAGTTTAAAAGCTTAATGCCTCTACATATCGTTTAGCGCCATTGTTTGGCCGCGTTTTCAGCAATATGATTTCATCATCATATATCGAAAATGCAAAGATCATTTAGTACCTGTACCTATTGTTGACGCCGCCACCATGAGTCCTCTTCCACCGACAAATTGACAAATGGCAAAATTATCACAACAACAGGTTGAACAAACTCTTGAAATACAACGTATTATTTCAAGAGTTTGTTTAACCTACGGAATCTATTGTCAAAAATGATGCCGATTCTTGGATAGTAGTTGTGCCCAAGGATCTACGTCTTCCGTCGCATCCATTCTATTCCAATGCATATCGTTGTATAGTTATCGAATAGGAATATCGTCAAGCGACGCTTGACATTAAATACATACGAATTGATATAATCGTCATAGCCTTCACTATCGATTCAGGCATTACCAATGCTGTGTGTATGTCGTGAAAGAGAATTTGTATTTCGATGATTTAGTAATAGTTTTAATTTAAAAACCTCTCCTAGAAGGATTTTACTGCCTGTCAGCAGCTACCAATAGTTTAGCACAACATTTCGTTGTACATATATAACCGTATGCCGGTGATAGTATTACAGATTTTTATTCATTTTTGTGTATATCGCTTATTCGTGCTTGAACGCATTATTAATGTCCATTTCGTATCGTACACTAAGCAACTAATTAGGGACTAGTTAGCTACGAACAATCAGGGAACAAACTGATACCAGCCTAACTAAAGACGAACGTATTCATGTCTTCCGCTACACCTGTTGGGCAGGGCTTTCGAGCGCAAGTGCGAATTAATTCTGAAGAGGTTCCGAATAAGGCGCCTCCTACACCTGTACCTACCTTTGGATACAATAGGATACACTTATAATTGTATCCTATTAATCCTTTTTACGAATTTAAATAATATTTCGACAAACAAATCTAGCTTTACATAACACTTCAATATATGAGTTTAGTAGATTAGTAGATTTAGTAGATGTTTATAAGTTTTCCATTTATTTAATAATCAGTTATATATGTAGACACTCATGGACAAAAAATTCCGGACACTGAAGTAGTACTAAAATTCCTTTTTTTTTGTTTTTTTTTCTTCACAAAACATGAAATATTATCTATGAAGTAAGAATTGGAAATTAAAGAAGATATAAAATATTTAATTTATCAAACCAGCCAAAAGAAAAACAAAAATACTGACGAATCCAAAAGATCCAATCCAACCCAAAAATCTTGGTGTGCTCTCTATTCAGCTTTTATCTGCTGTATTGAAAGGTCATTTGAACTGCCAGTACTGACACTTATTAGTTGACAAAATGCAGTAGCTTTGAACGAAGATGGACGCAGCATTCGATACACCGCTGTTGCTGTGGATATTCACAGGAGTACTATCCAAGACGCAATATAGCCGCATCGTCAAACTGAAAAGTACACAGATAGATCACGATTACGCGATCGTGGTTTGTCATCAACAATTGTGTCTCGCCAAGTCCAAGACGTTTACGGTACTTCAGTTTCTGCACGAACAGTTCGCCGAAGATTGAAGGAATACGGGTTGATGTCAAGGAAACCTACTGGCTGTCCACTTTTGCTCCCAGCTCATCGTGTTCAGCGATTACGAATTGCCCGTGAACATAAGACATTGGACAATTCATCAATGGAGCTCCGTATTGTTCACGGATGAGTCTCGTTTTTGCCTGCGTTCACCAGACGGAATAGAACGTGCGTGGAGGAGGCCTGGAGAACGATTCTCACGGTGTTGTATATCTCCAAGAATGGCACTTGGGGGAGGCGGTATAATGTCATCCATATCTGTAACCACTCGGCATCTTCGAATAGCTCCTTGTGAGGAATGACAAAACATTACACAAGAAAAAGTCACCAACTGCATTCAAAGTTTACCACGCCGTCTAGCAGAATCCATTATAATTAGTGGAGGTTGTACACACTATTAATCGCTTGAATTGTGTGAAAACGTAGATATAAAACCTAGCCGATAAGACCCATGAATTTGTTAATTTTGTACAATTTACTGTTTCGTGACTTCTTCTTATTGAATAAAAGTTAAGTTAACAAGGCCAGCAGGTACAGGTCAGCAAAGGAAAACTACGACAGGTGATTACAGTTTTCTGCGACTGCAAATCCTTCGAAATCGGACACAAACTGCGGGTGACTTGTTAGAAGAACTAGAAGCAAGAGGAACAAGAATTAGCGACCAAAACACCCGCAATAGACTAAGAGAGGCTGATTTGAGACGAAGACGTCCTGCAAAGGTGCCTAAATTGACCACAAAACATCGTCGAAGAAGATTTGAATTTGGAAGAGAACACTTAAACTGGGAACTTGGTAATTGGTCTCCTGTTATTTATAGCAATGAGTCCAAGTTTGTTCTGTCAGGTAATGACGGACGTGTAAGCGTCTGAAGGAGGCCTGGAAAATGCTTCATGCCCAATACAGTGCATGAAACCGTCCCTTTTGGTGGCGGATCAATAATGGTATGGGCTGGAATAACAATTAACACTCGCATGGACCTTATTGTTAATGGTGTAAATGGTGGACTAACGGCTTGAAGGTACATTTAAGAAATTGTGAAACCTAAAGTAATTCCTGGAGCAAATATTCTTGGTCAAAATTCTATTTTTATGCAAGATAATGCCAGATTGCACGTTGCTCAAATCGTCACTGATTATTATGATGATTACAATATCCATAAAATGAATTGGCCCGAATGCAGCACAAACATGAATCCAATCGAATATGTTTGGAATAAATTAAGGAGACGTATTCGACGACGTCCAAATCCTCTAATAACAAATAAACAGTTGGCGCAGGCTTTAATTGAACGATTTTCCCGAAGACGTTTTGCGAAGGATTATTTGTAGCATGCTACGACGCTGCGCAGCATTTCTACAGGCAAAACGAAGCGACACTAGATATTAACTTTACAATTTGTACAAATTAGCCAAGTTGTCAGACTTTTTTTTTATTTGATTTGATTTGAACCACTTTATTTTTGCACATCTTAGTACATAAAAGATAGTAGTAGGTTGTTACATTGTTTTCTGTTTTTAATTTGTTAAAATTGGTTCAATAAATTAAAGACCAATACATATTTTAAGTTTCATCCAAATCTTTTAAAATATAAAACAATATCGAAGTTTAAAAAAGTGAGCAATTTTATTTTTTTAGTAATATATATATATATATATATATATATATATAAACGGCTAAGAAATTATCTATATATATATTAACAGCTAAAGGAGTAAAAATTAGCAATTTCAAACTTTCAAATTGACACCTGAATATTAACATCGGTGCCTTATAAGGCGGTTCTATTAAACTTGAAACCAACGTCTATCGTGGCTCAGTTGGTTAAAGCGACGGTCCGGCAAACAATAGACTTGGGTTTAAGTCCCAGCGTGGACGTAAATTTTTCAAATAAAATTTCGTATTTTTTGCGTTGTAATTTGTATACAGCTATGTTTACATTCACATTTACTTCGCAAAATAACATACTAATTTGATAATATTTAAAATATTTAATATAAAAGCCGAAAGCTCTTAGAATTTATCAAATGATATATTAAATGAACGGCTATGAAATTATCTATATATATTAATAACTGAAGGAATAAAAATTAGCTATTTCAATCTTTCAAATTGACATCTGAATATTAGCATCGGTGCCTTATAAGGCGGTTCTAATAAACTTAAAACCAACGTTTATCGTGGCTCAGTTGGTTAGAGCGACGGTCCGGCAAACCGTAGACTTTGGTTCAAGGCCCAACTTGGACGTAAGTTTTTCAAATAAAATTTCGTATGATTTGCGTTGTAATTTGTATACAGCAATGTTTACATTCACATTTACTTCGCAAAATAACATACTAATTTGAAAATATTTAATATAAAAGCCGAAAATTCCAAGAATTTATCAAATGATAAATTAAAATAATTAATAATTAATAAATAAATAAAAATTAGTAATATATAAATAAACATGGATTTTTGGTATATAAATGTGTTTTATTAGAACTATGACAATAAATTGCTAGTATTGTCTCTCATAGCCTACCTTGTCTGGGAAGCTGGTTCCATCTATGCTTATGAGATGTCGCTTGGATTGATGGTTACCTGGTATTATTGCATAAATAGTGACGAATTTTAACAGTATAGCTAAAAGTAACAGTCGGGGTGTAGTCTAGTTCGCCTCCTCGTGGTGCACCCTGGGTAACGCTAAATGAACTAGAGTGCCGGCAGCTAGTCCATAAAATCTTTATCCTGGCTTTATACTTGGCGATATACCAGATGGTGCTTATAAGAACCAAATGACCAGAATCCTTATATTTACACAGTGTATTTGTATTTTACCGATATATGTATAAGTGTTTTTATCATTTCCTTGTAGACCATACGCTAAGTAAATAAAGTATATATATTTCGGGTAGCTCGTGGTAATCTATTGTTTAAATGTAATGTTGTTTTACTCAAATTAGAATTGTTCGTTTAATGAAGATGAGATACTTCAATCTACAGGAGCCAGTTCAGTTTGTAATGGAATCTTGATTTCTTTAATTAAATAGATAACATCAAAATTACTAAATGGCAAATAAAATAAAACTCATGTATACTGACCTTAAAATAGAAATAAAAGTGTCTAATGTAAGCATTGAATAACAAGATTTAATAAAGTAAACTATCTGATAAATTAATATGAATTTCTAAAATTGTTCTTTTAGATAAAATGTAATAAATACTTATTTGTGGTACAAAGATGATTCTGAGGATAAACAGGAACAATTTCGTACTGGAATACGGGATATAAGTTTTTCTTCAGGACTTGGAAGGATGGAAGGGGCTACGGAGTGTTCTAATCTTTAATGGCTTGCGTGAGGCATAATTTATGTATTAAATGTCGCAATTTTATTTATCTTCGCCGTGTTATAACTTATCGGGGAGTATTTTTGTTTTTACCATACTTTTCTAATTTTAAAAATTTGTGCTTGCGAAAACGACGAGTTCTTTTACGAGTTCACCCAAAAGACGCCAAATTTCGGCAAAACCCGTGACTGTCTTAATATCCAGGTAGAATAAACTAGATGAGCATAGTGGTCTGCCTCAAGCAAACCGCGTCCCCTGCTATAGTGATATGGATATAAGCCCTCACGTTTTAAAATTCGCCAAACTGTCGTTCGTGGCGCTCCTAGTTGTCTAGCGATTCGACGTACACTGAGAGTTGGATACCTTGTAACAATAGCTAATGCTTCTTCCAAGTCTGCTGGCAAATTTACTCCTCGGTCGAAAATATAATCACCCAGTCCGCATTCCCGAAATTGTGTGTGTACTCCAGAAACGTTCTGTAATGAGAAGGGCGCCTATCGGGAAACCGATGTCGGTATTCAATAACTGTTTGGCGTGCACTGCCGTTACAGTAGCCATACACAAAATGCATGTCCGCATACTCTTGAGAAGAAAAAAGGCATTTTTAATAAAGAAAACGTGTCCACTCACTAATAAGCTGTTGTATGAACTGAAACGTAATGTAATCCTTTATTAAAAAATGCAACGTTAACAGTCATCTGAACATTTGTTTATTGTATGATATTCATGGTTCAGCACTTACGAAATAAGTAAGAACCTTCTCTATCATAAATCAATTTCCTGTACTCTTTTTAGTAGATGTCCAAGATATTACTGTATGAACTGTAGCACGTGTTTATTTATTTTAGGATAACATTTTATTATGCGACGTTAATAATCACAGGCCTGTTATTGAATCGTATAACTTTTTTTTAAATATATATATATATATATATATATATATATATATATATATACATTTGCTTATCATGCTGACAGGATTCCTGACCGGCGGTCCGAGTAGGTTTTCGTGGTTTTCCTTTTCGTTTAAGGCGAATGTCGACAGCTTAACACCTTAAGCCGCTCCACGGGTGAATACATAATAACTCATGCTTTGCCATTACCCGTTTTTGTTGTCTAACTATTTTTTGAATACTAGGGCATAATTTATTATTATTTGACAGTATGTATCTGTGAATAATTTTATCCATGACAACTACAAATGTATAAGTATGACATTAATATACTGTCATTTATGTTTTAGATTCTTTGAGGAAGGCATTTGCCGAAACATGTAAGATTGTTTTAAATATATGCATTTTTAAGTAAAACCAGACCTTAAATCGTCAACTAATTAAATCTAATATATATATATATATATATATATATATATATATATATATATATATATATATTTAGTATTTATAAGAATTTTATTTTTCTTATTTATTTTATTGGCCGTGTCTTAATATTAAAAATAATAGATTTTTTATTGGTTTTAGCGACCTTTATTGAATTTTGATGTTTTTACGACGTTTCGACTTTTATTAATTCAGTCTTTTTCAAGTAACTGGAAACAAGTAATATTGCAATGAAAACATGAGAACTGTGTTGGTTTCGTGTGATAGAAATAACAATTAAATTAACAATTTTAAATTTAAAATTAGATTAAAAAATTAATTACAAATTAAGTTAACATTTAACGTTGAAAATTAAATTAAAATTAAATTAAAAATAGCTTAAATGAATAGGTAGGGAGACATTAAAATGATTAATATCTGTATGAATAAATTGGAAATTTGAATTACACTACAAATATAGTAAAGAGAACAAAGAAATGACAAATAAACTCACCGTTATTGTTTGTTTGGTTTTCAAGGGTACGCATTTTGTGCAAACATGTGTTTTTTTATGGACATCCGAGACCCCTTTTATCTTAAGGAACGACCGTACTTGTGCGGATATTGTAAGTGACTAAGTCTTTAGTTTGAGGGGTTTAATTTCTGTTCTTTGGAATAGCAAAGTGGTCAGGACCGTATTTAGGGGTATATAGTTAAAGTTGTTTTTTCTAATGGGAGCTATTTTTATTTCAGTTGTGTCTTGTGCGTGCAGGGGTTTTTTTTGATTTAATCTATTGTTTTATGAGTGGGTAATAGAGTTTTGAAAGTCCATCGATTGCGTTTCTGTCGTTGATTGTTTTGCTGTTTTTGAAAATATGTATCATTTCTAAGACTTCTCTAGCTTTTGTGTTCTTTTTTTGTGTTATTAGTTTGGTGTTTTCAAAATCAAAATTATGTTTAAGTGTCAATTGGTGTTTTTTTAAAGCAGTTTGATTTTTTGCGTATTTGTGACCTTTCAATCTTTCTTGTAGTAACTGTTTTGTTTGGCCTATGTATATTTTGTCACAGTCTTTGCAGGGTATGTTGTATATTGTGTGTGATTGTTTTAGTGTAGGTGTTGAGTCTTTAAGTTTGGTGTGTAGGAATTTAAGGTTTTTACCGCTTTGGTGTGCTATTTTAAAATTAAATGGTTTAAATATATTGTCTAATTTTTCGATATATGTTAATTCATTGGTTTTTTTGTTATTGTTTTGGTTGTTTGTTTTGTTATAAATTTTATTGAGTCTAAGTTTTATAATTTTTTGTATGAATTGTGGTGGATAATTGTTTTCTGACAAAATTGTTTTAACTTTATTTAGTACTGTTCGTCTGAAAATTGGATTAGTGAGATTTAAGGCTCTGTCTACTAACGCTGTTACTACATTTTTTTGTGGGCTAGGGGTTGGTTAGAAAAAAAGTTTACATATCTGCCGGATGCGGTTGGTTTAGTGTATCATTTTGTTTGTATGATGTTGTTTGTTCTTATCAGTGTTAGGTCTAGGTAGTTTATGGAGTTGTTTTTTCTATTTCAATGGTAAAATTTAAATTTGGGTGGAAATTGTTGAAACTATTTTGTACATTGTTTATTTCATTTTCTGGTAGTAACATTATGCAATCATCGACATATCTTTTGAAACAGGTTGGTTTTGTTTTTAGGGATTTTATAACATTTTCTTCGACGTGCTCTAGTACTAATTGGGCTACTACTCTGGATATAGGTGCTCCCATTGCTAGTCCTTCAATTTGTTTGAAAAATTTGTTGTCGAATTGAAAATATGTGAAAGTTAAAGTTAGTTCTATTGCTTCTAGGAAATCTATTAATGGTAAGTCTGTGAAATTTTTGATGGAGTTCCATTTTTCTGTGTAAAAACATCAAAATTCAATAAAGGTCGCTAAAACCAATAAAAAATCTATTATTTTTAATATATATATATATATATATATATATATAAGGTAAACTAAATAAGTCGGCGATTAAAGGTCTGGTTCATTACTTCAAAGTATATATATTTAAAATAACTATACATGTTTCGGCAATGATGCCTTTGTCAAGAGAATACAAAATATAAATGACAGAATATAAATGTCAAATAATTAAGTTGCTATGGTTTAAATTATTCAAAGATACATTCCAATAATAATAATAGATCATGCCTTAGTATTCCAAAAAATAGATAGCAAGGTGTGAACATATGTGTTGTTCGCTGCCAGAAGCTTGTGTCTCTTTCTGGGTATGAACCTGTGTGTTGGTTGCTGCTGGCAGCTTGCGTCTCTCTCTGGGTGTGTGATTTTGCATTTGTGTGACCGCGTAAGTGTAGGGTTTTGTATGTAAGTGCGCTCGTGCGTGTCTTTAGTGACCGGTCGCATAAATTTAGAGAGATCGGATAACCAGCCGTTGCGTAGGGCCGCCAACCCTTTCCCGGCAACTTCTTTACTTTTCCGAGCAGTACTTCGACGGCCCGACCCTCGCCCCAACGAGGCAAGGCGCAGACCAGCGAAGCGCACCCTGCACGGGGTTGCTCATCGCCAACCGAGGCAACACTCTTAGTGGCCAGCTCAGTCGACGACGGTCAGACTTTGTGCCATCTTAACGATTTCCGCAGAAGCGGGGGCAATGCACACACGTCGAACGTGTGTGTGCTGTTAACAGCAGCCTAGCCAGTTTGCCGCCCAGGACCGGTCCTAGTAGTGTGTGCATTGCGCGGCGCCGTGATTTGCGCCGCGTAGCTTGGTTCCCCACTCCTGCTGGAAAGGCGGAATGGCACCTGACTGCTCATCGGGCAGCCCCCCTAGAGTTTGGCGCATATGCTAGGCTACAACCCAGTAGAGGACTACATCAGCACAAAACAGAAAACAGGGAAAAGCAGGGAAAAGCAAGACATGAGTTATTATTACGTATGCGCCCGTGGAGCGACTTAAGATGCAAAGTTGTCGGCATTCGCCCAAAACGAGAAGGAAAACCACGAAAACCTGCTCGGACAACTAGACAGGAATCAAAATACGGAACAGTCAGCATGATAAGCAATATATATGATATTTAAATGTAATTGATATTTAAATAACATAAGGTATATAACAAAAAAAATATATTATGATCGTAAATTTTTTATATAATTTCTGTTAATTGAATTTTTTTCCTGTTTAATACTAATCATTTCTTTAATTTGTCTTTTCATTGTGTGTTGTTCTTTATCAATTATCTGTGTGTTCTCAAAATCGAAATGGTGATCGCGTTGTAGTTTGTGTGTAGACAAAGCAGTTTTGTCTGTTCTAGAGTATTTGTGGGCTTGTATTCTTTTGTATAAATATTGTTTCGTTTGACCTATGTAGTAACTATCGCAATCGCGACATGGTATTTTATTTATGACATGTGTTTCTCGATTTTTTTCTATTTTAGGTTTAAGTTTTGAAAATAAATGTTTATTAGTATTACTAAGTTTATATGTTGTAGCTATATCATATTTTTTTAAAGTGTATTTAATTTTTTCCGATAGTTGTGGAACATATGGAATTGTGATATATGTTGTGTCATTGGTCAAATTTTTATTGGTGTCTGCAGTGTTGTATATTTGGTGTACTCTTTTTTTAATAGTTTGGTCTATAAGTTGTGGTGGATAATTATTATCAGTTAAGATTGTTTTAATTTTTTTGATGTTATCGTTTCTCAACTTGACTAACTATCAATTCATACGTGTTATTACCTAGTATTCGTCTTATAACATATGGACCTTGATATGGTTTTGATAGTTTACCCATTATTTTGTTTTTAAGATTAGTTACCCTTAAGTTTTTAACTATTACTCTATCTTCTAGATTATACGTTTTGTATTTCTTGTCAGCGGTGTTTCTCTTCCGTTCCCATTTTATTTTCTTTGCCATTAACTTTTCTCTCACCTCTAATAAGCGCTCATTTATATTAATAGCTTTTGGGTCTGTCCATGGTCTTTGTGGTGGTTGTTCGGTAAAAATCGTGATAGGATAATGATTATTAACTGTACTGGGTGTATTGTTGATAGTAAATTCGATCTGTGACAGATATTTTGCCCATCTATTGTGATTGTCATTCAATAGAATACGAAAATATTTCAAAGTTTCTCTGATGTACCTTTCGGTTGGATTGCCCTGTGGATAACGTATTGATGTGTAAAGAGTTTGGATGTTATGAGCATATAAAAAGTCTTTGTATCTATCGTTTGTAAAATAAGTTGCGTGATCAGATAAAATTGCCAAGGGTTTGCCATATTGAGTGAAATATTCTGTTAAGGCTTGTAAAACTGTGTTAGTGTTGCACTTTTGAGTCGGAATGAGTTTAATAAATTTGGAAAATATGTCGCAAATCACTAAGATGTTTTTGTATCCTTTTGTACTCGGTATTAGATTAGATAAAAGTCTATTGAAATTAATTCAAGTTTGTCGTAAGTTATTATATTATGGCTGATGTTAGTATTTGTAAAATTTTTATCTTTGGCAAGTTCGCACGTTCGACAATGTTTAATAACGCTTTTTATAATTCTTTCATCATTGATGTAATAGAAAACTTCCCTGAACAATAACCAACATTTCCTTGCTCCAATGTGTGTATAGGCAAGATGAATGTAGTTAGTTATTTCCCTAGTATGATTTTCATTGGTTACATACACTGTGTTTTTACCTATTTGCTTTGTTATTAAATTATCTTTAATTGACATGCCTTTGTATGATCCTATGTTTCTTAAATGTTGGTGTATTTCATTGAATTCTGGGCCAGATTGTATGTTTAAAAGTTTGTTTCTTGAAAATATACCTTGTCTTTGTAGTTGGACTAGATTTATACATATGTTCTGTCTTTTCACATCCCCGTCCTGTCTTGTTAGTGCATCAGCAGTAATCATGTCTTTTCCTGGTTTGTAGACTATTTTAAATTCATACTGTTGTATAAGCAGCGTCCATCGATATATTCGGCTGTTATTCAATTTACAGCTCATGATATTAATCAATGCTTTATGATCCGTTTCAAGCGTAAAGGTTTTACCTATTAGATAGTATCTTAATTTGGTTAGCGCGAAGACAATAGCTAACATCTCTTTCTCAGATATCGTATATCTGGTCTCACAAGCTTTAAGAGTTCTAGAGACAAAATATATGGGTGTTTCGATGTTATCCTTTAACTGAATGAGCTCTGCTGCGATAGTTTGATGTGATGCATCTGTTCGGACTATAAAAGGTAATGAGAAATCTGGATAATGAAGTGTTAAATTTTCTACAAAATTTTCTTATAAATGAATAAAACAATTCTCACATTCTGGAGTCCATGTCCATTTCTTACCTTTTTTAAGAAGATCTAATAAAGGTATTGTTTTCTCACTGTAGTTGGAAATAAACTTTCGATAATAGTTTAGTACACCTAAGAAACCTCGTAAAGTTTTTAAGTTCTTTGGTCTGGAATAATTTTTTATTTCATCAAAGCGTGTAGGATCTAATAAGATATTTTCTTGATTGATAATATAACCTAGGTAATTTATTTCATGTCGGAAAAATTTACATTTGGATAAGTTCAACTTCATACCTTGTGATGTTAATGTACTTAGGATAATGTTCAGGTGTTGTAAATGTTGTTCTATGCTTTCAGAAAAGATAATTATGTCATCCAAATAATGTAAGGCAAATTCGTCGTATCTGTCCAATATTTTGTGTAAAAATCTAATAAGGGCTGCTGGTGAAGTTTTCAAACCGAATGGACATACTCGAAATTGGTAGACAATACCATTTACTAGAAAACCACAGTACTTTCTTCATTCGGGTTCTAAATTAATTAGCCAAAATGCATTTTTGAGATCCAACTTGCTATAAATCCGCTTGTTTCCACACTTAGTTAATAATACATCGATATTTTGGGGCATTTCAAACTCGGGTTTAATTCTTCGGTTTAATGCTCTCGCATCTAAACAAATTCGTAGTGATAAGTCTTTCTTTTAAACTATTACTATTGGGTTGATAAAATAGGTGTTAGACTTCTCTATTATGCCTGTCTGTTCTAAGCGTTCCAGTTCTAGGCTAACTTTATGCTGGTAATGATACGGAATGGGATAATTCTTACTTATCAGTGGGTCTTCATTATCTATTTTTATAGAATGTTGATATCCTTTTGCGAACACTACATCATTGTTAATTAAAGTAATATTGTTATATAGGATTGCTATTAAATCAGGAATAACTGTAGAATATGGTATATCTAAATTTTCTATTAATTCTTTAATATCTTCTAAATTATGTATAATCTTTGTTGCTTGGTTTTCTATTTTTATCTCTACTTCATCTCCTCCCTCGTGACTATTCTTCGTTCCTTGCAAATCATCTATTCTCTCCACTCCAATATTATTATTATTTAATTCAATTATTTTTCCATCTGTTCCATTATTCCAATCATCATCTCTACTATAGCACGGTGCGTTGTCTAATATAATATTATTAATTTCCTTCAATAACACTTCCTTCTTATAAAGATTATAACTTCTTACTTCTTCATCTGTCAATTGTTTCTCTATTATAACTTTATTATTATCAATATTTAATATACCATTATCAAAATCTGGGATCATCTTAAGTCCTTTTATGTTATCAATACCTATTATACAGTCATATTGCAATTTTTCTATTATATAACAGTGTAAGATGTATTTTGATTTGTCAATTAATATTTCAGTACATAACTGTTTTGTTACTGTCCCCATTCGTTTACCGTTCGCTGCTATAATGTCCGTCCCTTTAGTTTTAATTATGTTCTGCTCGTATCCCCGTATGAATTTAGCTTTCTCTGCTTTTAACCTTCCGTTAGTCGCGCATGGGTCTGATAATCCCATCATTTATAGAAAAGCGAACTACTTCCTAATAGATGGAGCCACGTGTACATCGTGTTGTGACATCTAACAGTACGTTATAACCTATCTGAATCTGCACGAATATTTCGATTTTATCAATCGATGCTAGTGTTTTTGATAGCTAATTGTGTATAGATCATCAATTGGGGCCAGTAGACCCACTGCCACAAGGTATGTTGTTTTTTTTTGCCATTCAATATGCGTGCCTCATTTGCTAATTGAAGGGTTATGTTTATGCTTGCGCATTTACTAACGTTATTTATTAACTCTATAATCATAACCATTTGTTAATTTTATAATAATTAGAATGAACAAGAACATATTTGATCTCGAAAATCCGAACGATATAGAAGAAATACATCGGCTACTTTACGATGATGACGACTTTGGTGAAGAGGATTTCAACAAAAGTGCCAATTCAGAAACAGAGGATTGTGTTGAAATGCGAGATGTCATGTCAGATACCGTTCATGAGGTAGAGGACAGTGAAAATGAAGAGAATCTAGAACTAGATAATACACATTTCTTTTATGGTGAGCAGCTACACGCTAGAAAAGAAGCGTTATTATTAGACCTATTTTTGTTTTCAGGGAAAAATGGAACACAATGGAGAAAGCAGCCTTGGAAAAAGACACATAGTCGTCCTCAGAATATTATGAGAGTGTTACCGGGTGTAACACAGGCGGCAAGAGAAGCTAAAACCGAAATTGAATGCTGGAAACTCTTCTTTAGTGACGATATTTTAGATTTGATAGTTACAAATACTAACAATTATATACAAATTGTGAAAGATAAATTTCACCGAGAAAGAGATAGCCGACTCACAGATATTACAGAAATGAAAGCATGCTTTGGTTTGCTATATCTGGCAGGTGTTTTTCGTTGTGGGCGCCGAAACCTTCATGATATGTGGGCAACTGATGACCTTGGTATCAACATGTTTAGAATGGCGATGTCTGAAAAACGGTTTAGATTTTTAATCAGATGTATACGTTTTGACGAGAGGGCTTCAAGAGAGGATCGCAGAAAGTCTGACAAACTGGCAGCTGTTAGGCAGATGTTCACAATGTTTATCCGTAATTGTCAGCTACAATTATCTCTTGGTCAAAATGTAACAGTTGATGAACAGTTACCAGCTTTTCGAGGCCGCTGCGGCTTTCGGCATATAAACTTAGTAATACTAATAAACATTTATTTTCAAAACTTAAACCTAAAATAGAAAAAAAATCGAGAAACACATGTCATATAAAATACCATGTCGCGATTGCGATAGTTACTACATAGGCCAAACGAAAAAATATTTATACAAAAGAATACAAGCCCACAAATACTCTAAAACAGACAAAACTGCTTTATCTACACACAAACTACAACGCGATCACCATTTCGATTTTGAAAACACACAGATAATTGATAAAGAACACACAATGAAAAGACAAATTAAAGAAATGATTAGTATTAAACATGAAAAAAATTCAATTATCAACAGAAATGATATAAAAAATTTAAGCAGTATATACTATAACTTAATTTTGTAACGATCTACAATTTACCATCATAATATATTATTTTGTTGTATACCTTATGTTTTTTAAATATCAATTACATTTAAATATCATATACTTTTCCTTATCATGCTGACTGTTCCGTATTTTGATTCCTGTCTAGTTGTCCGAGCAGGTTTTCGTGGTTTTCCTTCTCGTTTTGGGCGAATGCCGACAACTTTGCATCTTAAGACGCTCCACGAGCGCATAAGTAATAATAACTCATGTCTTGCTTTTCCCTGCTTGTCCCTGTTTTCTGTTTTGTGCTGATGTGGTCCTCTACATGGTTGTAGCCTAGCATATGCGCTACCAAACTCTAGGGGGGTCTGCCCGATGGGCAGTCAGGTGCCATTCCGCCTTTCCAGCAGGAGTGAGGAACTAAACTACGCGGCGCAAATCACGGCGCTGCGCAATGCACACACCACTAGGACCGGTCCTGGGCGGCAACCTGGCTAGGCTAGGCTAGGCTGACGTGTGTGCATTGCGCCCGCTTTTGAGGAAATCGTTAAGATGGCACAAAGTGTGACCGTCGTCGACTGAGGTAGCCACTAAGAGTGTTCCCTCGGTTGGTGATGAGCAACCCCGTGCAGGGTGCGCTTCGCTGGTCTGCGCTTTGCCACGTTGTAGCGGGGGTCGGGCCGTCGAAGTACTGCTCGGAAAAGTAAAGAAGTTGCCGGGAAAGGGTTGGCGGCCGTACGGAGCGGCTGGTTATCCGATCTCTCTAAATTTACGCGACCGGTCACTAAACACACGCACGAGCGCACCAACATACAAAACCCTACACTTGCGCGCTCACACAAATACAAAACCATACACCCAGAGAGAGACGCAAGCTGCCAGCAGCAACCAACACATAAATTCATACCCAGAAAGAGACACAAGCTGCTAGCAGCGAACAACACATATGTTCACACCTTGCTATCAATTTTTTGGAATTCTAAGGCATGATTTATTATTATTATTGGAATGTATCTTCGAATAATTTAAACCATAGCAACTCAATTATTTGACATTTATATTCTGTCATTTATATTTTTTATATCCTTGACAAAGGCATCATTGCCGAAACATGTAGGGTTGTTTTAAATATATATACTTTGAAGTAATAAACCAGACCAAATCGCCGACTTATTAAGTTTAACATATCAGACCAAGGTCACGAAAATATTATATATATATATATATATATATATATATATATATATATATATATATAACAATTGATATGTATATATATACGAAAAATGTGTGGAAACCATATCAATCCGGAATGTGCAGACACCGATAATTCACAGTTTTTACAAATCTTCAGTACACATTATGCGGGAATAGATATTACTTGCATTTCTATACTGCGTGTATATACACAAATGATGAAAAACGCGATCTAAATGAGAATTAATAAATATTAAATTCCCACATTAAATTCAATTGCCGCTATAATTTGTTGTATTAATTTCTACAAATGACAAAATCACATTTGCCTAAGAATGCAGACACAACACGTCGCGGCGCCAACTGTCCAGGTTGTCCGAGCAAATGAAAAATGTGTGAAAGCCATATCCATCCGGAATAATCAAATACCGATATTATATAGTCTTTACTAATCTTCACATTATCCGGGAATAGATGCCACTTTCATTTCTATACTGCGTGTATATATATAAATGATAAGAAACGCCATGTAAATGAATAATAAAAACTATTAAATTCCCACATTACGTGCAATTTCCGCTATAGTTTGTTGTATTAATTTCTACAAATGACAAAATCACATTTGCCTAAGAATGCAGGCACAACACGTCGCGGCGCCAACCGTCCAGGTTGTCCGAGCATATGAAAAATGTGTCAACGCCATATCCATCCGGAATAATCAAATACCGATATTATATAGTTTTTACTAATCTTCACATTATCCGCGAATATATACGACTTTCATTTCTATACTGCGTGTATATATATAAATGATAAAAAACGCCATGTAATTGAGAAATAAAAACTATTAAATTCCCACATTACATGCAATTTCCGCTATAGTTTGTTGTATTAATTTCTACAAATGACAAAATCATATTTGCCTAAGAATGCAGACACAACACGCCGCGGCGGCATCCGTCCAGGTTGTCCGGGCAAATGAAAGATGTGTGACAGCTATATCCATCCGGAATGTGCAGAGACCGATATTTCATAGTTTTTACTAGTCTTCAGTTCACATTATCAGGGACTAGTTTTGACTTTCAATTCTATACTGCGTTATATACACAAATGATGAAAAAACGCGATGAAAATGAGAATTAATAACTATTGAATTCCACATTGCATGCAATTGCCGCTATAATTTGTTTTATTAATTTCTACAAATGACAAAATCACATTTGCCTAACAATGCAGGCACGACACGTCGCGTCACTATTTCATAGTTTTTACTAATCTCCAGTACACATTATCCGGAAATAGATATTACTTTCATTTCTATACTGCGTGTATATACACAAATGTTGAAAAACGCGATGTAAATGAGAATTCGTAACTATTGGATTCCCACATGACATGCAATTGCCGCTATAACTAGTATTAACTTCTACAAATGACAAAATCACATTTGACTAAGAATGCAGACACAACACGTCGCCGCGCCAACCGTCCAGGTTGTGTGGGCAAATGAAAAATGTGTGAAAGCCATATCCATCCGGCATGTGCAGATACCGATATTTCACAGTTTTTACAAATCTTCAGTACACATTGTCAGGGAATAGATAAGATTTCCATTCCTATACTGCATGTATGTATACAAACGGTGAAAAAGGCGATGTAAATGAGAATTAGTAACTATTAAATTCCCACATTAAATGCAATTGCAGCTATAATTTGTCGTATTAATTTCTACAAATGACAAAATCACATTTGCCTAAGAATGCAACCGTCGAGGTTGTTCGGGCAAATAAAACTGTGTGAAAGCCATATCCATCCGTAATGTGCAGATGTCGATATTTCACAGTTTTTACAAATCTTCAGTGGACATTATCCGGGAATAGATACGACTTTCATTTCTATACTGCATGTATGTATACAAATGACGAAAAACGCAATGTAAATGAGGATTAATAGCTATTAAATTCCCACATTACATGCAATTGCCGCTATAATTTGTTGTATTAATTTCTACAAATGTCAAAATCACATTAGCCTAAGAATGCAGACACGACATGTCGCGACGCCAACCGTCCAGGATGTCCAGGCAAATGAAAAATGTGTGAAAGCCATATCCATCCGGAATGTGCATATGCCGATATTTCATAGTTTTTACTAATCTTCAGAACACATTATCCGGGAATAGATATGACTCATTTCCATACTGCCTGTATATACACAAATGATGAAAAACGCGATGAAAATGAGAATTAATAACTATTGAATTCCACATTGCATGCAATTACCGCTATAATTTGTTGTATTAGTTTCTACTAAGGACAATATAACATTTGCCTAAGAATACAGAGCACGACACGTCGCAACGCCAACCGTCCAGGTTGTCTAAGCAGATGAAAAATGTGTGATAGCCATATCCTTCTGGAATAATCAAATACCGATATTTCATAGTTTTTACTAATCTTCAGGACACATTATCCGGGAATAGATACTACTTTCATTTCTATTCTTGGTGTATATATACAGATAATGAAAAACGCTGTGTAAATGAGAATTAATAACAATTAAATTCGCACATTACATGCAATTGCCGCTATAATATGTTGTATTAATTTCTACTAATGACAAACTCACATTTGCCTAAGAATGCAGACACGACATGTCGCGGCGGCAACCGTCCAGGTTGTCCGGGCAAATGAAAAATGTGTGAAAGCCATATCCATCCGGAATGTGCAGATACCGATATTTCATAGTTTTTACTAATCTTCAGTACACATTATCCGGGAATAGATATGACTTTAATTTCTATACTGCTTGTATATATACAAATGATGAAAAATGTGATGTAAATGAGAATTAATAACTACTAAATTCACACATTACATGCAATTGCAGCTATAATTTATTGTATTAATTTCTACAAATGACAAAATCACATTTGCCCAAGAATTCAGACATAATACGTCGCGGCGCCAACCGTCCAGGTTGTCCGGGCAAATGAAAAATGTGCGAAAGCTATCTCCATTCGAAATGTGCAGATACCGATATTTCATAGTTTTTACTAATCTTCAGTACACATTATACGGGAACAGATAAGACTTTCATTTCTATACTGCGTGTATATATACAAATGATAAAAAAACGCCATGTAATTGAGAAATAATAACTATTACATTCCCACATTACATGCAATTTCCGCTATAGTTTGTTGTATTAATTTCTACAAATGACAAAATCACATTTGCCTAAGAATGCATACACAAAACGTGGCGGCGCCAACCGTTAAGGTTGGCTGGGCAAATTAAAAGTGTGTGAAAGCCATATCCGTCCGAACTGTGCATTTTCATTTCTGTACTGCGTGTATATTTACAAATGACGAAAAACGCGGTGTAAATTAGAATTAATAACTATTAAATTCCCACATTACATGCAATTGCCGCTATAATTTGTTGTATTAATTTCTACTATTGACAAAATCACATTTGCCTAAGAATGCAGACACAACACGTCGCGGCGCCAACCGTCCAGGCTGTCCGGGCAAATGAAAAATGTGTGAAAGCCATATCCATCCGGAATGTGCAGATACCGATATTTCATATTGTTTACTAATCTTCAGTGCACATTATCCGGGAATAGATACGACTTTCGGTAGCAAGTTTTAAATCGTTCAGCTTCCAGTTTAGCGTCAAGATTGCTGGTTTTTAAGACCCGACCAGTTTCCGTCTTCGATGTTAGCATGTTGTTTGTCCTGTTATTGATAAGCGGGACGGTAAATCCAACACAAGTCGATACCAAAAGAATGGCAAAAATTTTCAGTCAATTTTCCACCTCCACAGTTGATCTCTTACGTAATTAAAACACGATACCCCACAAAACTTTTCAAAAATGACAAACTTTTTCGCACCCCAACTTGTCGATACGTAAACCTAAAATATAATGACTCCAGACAGACGGTCGATATCTCCAACCTTTCCCACTCACTGAATCTCAACGCCCCCAAATACACCTATATACGTCTAACATCGGCCGAATATAACATAAATATATCGTAATATTACTCAATACTACTTAGGTCAATCTATTTAAATATACTTGCTTAAGTCAAATTTCTTAAATCAACTAACTGTAGTCATTTTACCTAAATTAATTTAGTTAAGTCAAGTTATCTAAGTCAATTTGCTTACTTAAGTCTAGTCAAGAACTTAAGTTATCTTTTCTAAGTCAACCTACTTGTGTCAACTTACTTAAATTACATACGTCAATTACTTAAGTCAATTTAAATCAGTCGACTGGTCAAGAATAACATAGCAGACCAGTATAAAACAGGGAAAAAAAGAGTTAAAACCTCTGGTATGCAGGAGGAAATGAGAAAAGTGGAGGCTATTGTAAAATGACCTAGAGGGGGTATATATGTGGAAGCGGATATAAGATCGTTATGAGACATCTAAGTAAACTAACGCAAACGTATAACCCGACGGATAAAAACAAAGTGAAAATAGCACGGGGTCTCTTTCCGCGAATAAGCGATTCTTGGGATAGAGGTAATACAAACAAGAAAGTACAGCATTTATTTACGCAGGAAATCAAGAAATTATGCGATAGAATGAAAGTAGCAAGAGCTATATTAAGTGTTTAGATAATTTCTTAGCCATATATTAAATACATCAATTGATAAATTCTTGGAGTTTTTCGGCTTTGCAAATTGCAAAGTAAGTTTGTCGCAAAGTATTGTGAAAATGTTTGCTATTGTAATGTATTATAGCTATCTACAAATTACAACATTAATTAACGAAATTTTTTGAAAAATTTCGTCTTAGGTGGGACTCGAACCCACGACCTTTAGTTCTCTAGACTAATGCTCTATCCACTGCGGTACGAAGGGTCTTGCATTCGGGTCTTGTTAAAAATGCCTTAAGTTACTTACTAAGGAACGGATATTAATATTCTGTCGTCGATGGAATTTTGCTAAATTTTTCATCCATTAGCTATTTGATAATAATCTATTTCTTAGCATTAATAAACATTTGATAAATCTTGGAAATTCGGCTATATTAAGTATTTAATTAGGATATTATTTCGCAAAGTAATGTGAAAGTGTAAATATTGCTATCTACAAATTATTATTATTTTTTTTTTTTTAAATCGAGTGCGTGTATCTAACGTTGAAGCACCGATATTGAAGCCCAAATTGGGTCCATATCGTGCAGTAGTAATAAAAAAAAAGAGTGAAAAGCAGTAGGAGAAAAAGTGAGTAGCGAGAAGAACAAATAGGTATTAAAAAATAAGAACAACGAACGGTGAGTGTTCATAATATTAGTAAAATAGGAGGTTAAGAGATGTCAAAATAAGGTCGAAAATTGCGTGAAGGTTAATTTGTTAAGGAAAGCAAATACAAATAAGGAATACAAATACTCAAGTTTTGGATAGTATAAATTGCCTTATTTTCTACTACAAAAGGGACTATCTTTGTTCTGCACCTTGTGCCGACTAAGATTCGACAATCCCTGTTCGGTACTTGCTCCGACTAGGATTTTATTTCTATCCTCGGAAGACCTAAGTTCTGTACTTCCGCCAACATAGACCCCTCCCTTACCGCTCAGATACCCCAACCGCATCGACCGTCAGTATTCGAGGCGGCTAACAACACCAAGGCGTCCTCTCCAGTAGTAACCTTTTTTTTATAAGCTGGCAGTAAGTTTTCTCCGCGAAATGATCGCCCGTTCCTCGTTTCCAGATAACAGCCGTTCGCGAGGAAGCCGCGTTTCGATTGTATGCAGCGTCCGTCAATTTTAAAATTCCCGCTATCACGATAATACTTGATTAATGTTAAGAATCCATACTATCACGACCCGTCTCTATAGTTGTGATATATTCTTCATTAATTAAACCCGATTAACATCGTATTATATTTCTAATTCCCCGAAAGAAAACGAGAAAAAGGTTTTCTTACCGCCCGTCGCAATAAAGAAGGAATCAAAGAAAAAGGACGTTAAATATTCTTAGGAATCTATCCTCAGAAATATCGTAACAGGTGAAAACTTGGGTCGCCTATGTCAACGTTGAGACCAAAAGACAGTCAATGCGCTGAGGTCGCCCTAAGTCGCCTACGAGGAAACCTTTAAAGGGTCGTCTTTTGTGGGTCTTTTGGAACAAGAAAGGTGTCTTTCTTGTAGACTTTATGGTCCGAGAGAGACCACAATAAACTCTGAAGTCTACAGTAAAACTTTGTTATAGCGCGCCTTAATTCACTAGCGGCAGAGGGCCTATGAAGAGGGCGTTAAAAGCGGATTCATCGCTAGAACAAATGTCTCGACCTTAATGGCAACTATGTAGAAAAATACCTGAAAGTAGTAGCTTTAGGTTGTATATAATAAAAACCTCTTCATGTGTTTTTTAAATAACCGAACGGAACTTACTTTACGAATCGTCCTTGTATTTTGATATCACACCAATTATATCTTAAAATAATATAGCATTATCTTAAAATACTTCATTCAATAAATTTTATTTGGTGCAAGTACGTAACCTCTTTATTTGTATCTAAATGTGATATTTGCCACCAAAATCAAATTAAAACACGCATAGATATATAAAATTATTTTGACTTGAATTATACTCACAATAAAATCTTAAATACATTCTTATAGCAAAGTTAAATAGATTGAAGTGGATACCATAACTCCATATAGTATCTTATAAATATTAATTAATAATTAGAAATAGATGAATAAGAAATTATTAGTTTACTACGCCAATAATTCATTATACACATATAATCCTGAAAATCTCTGTTTGTAACCAATTAAACCAACATAAGTTCTGGGCGGTGATTTCACGAATATGGAAGCCACAAACGTCAAATATATTATGATTTAATGGCATAGTTGACCCGACCTGTGCAAACAATGTTGATGAAATTATTGGTTTATCATGTGATGTGTCTTTGTTGGTAACTCTTTTCTTTATAAGACGGCATGAAAAGTATTGAATAAAATTAATTTAGTTTATTCGTAGATTAATACACACCTGCGTGTTACAGAGATGCATCCTTTTGTAAAGTCCAACACAATGATTCATAGACTTCTTTTCTTGTCTTCTTCTTCGATGTTTGTGGGCGTATCTGAAAACGAAAGTGTACTTTTATTGAAACATGTCCAGAGAATTTTACATTATTCTGAATGCTATTAATCACAAACATATTCATTGTTGAATATAGACTAAGAAGAACAAAAATTATACCGTAGTCTCTGTATATCGCAACAATATGCATGTATAGCAAGGGGTTTGAATAATTTGTGAAAATCAATTTTCTAAATTAAAAAATTTATCTTTTCATTCTCGTCTTTTTGTAGTTACTAATATATATTTAGAATTATTCTTGTTCGACTTAGAGCACTAATTAGTTGCTTGGAACACTATACATTATTATAACTTTTTCAAATGTACTGATAAGCGTAAAGTCCAAAAGGTGTTACATACAGCTTTTTGACCAAAAAGGGAGAAAATATATTCCTTAAATTTGCCGTACATTAATTTCACTTCCGTTACGTTTACAGTTTGTTTAGTCAAATTTATTATTTAAAATTCTATTTTTAAACTTTAGTAGTTTTTATTAGTATTTAAATTCTCTTCAGTTACATTTTATTTGTATCTACCCTAATCTATAAACTAGAGATACTAAAACCTCACCTTACTTGCTGTTACGATAAAATGGACATACACTGATTCACTATAAAATTGTATTTATTGTTTTAACTGTACAGAGTTTGTTAAATAGCTAGTGACACAACGTGCTGTGTTGACTTTCTATTGAATTCTGGTCTTATACAGTCGATTTGCTTTTTTTAAGTTCAACAATTCTTAGAAATCATTAAGAAGCGTCTACTAATATCTGTAGACGAACAAGTAGTCTACAAACAGTCTTCAACAATAACTGTAGAAAAGCCTGTTCATAATTATCCCAACAAGGTCGTTATAATATAAATGAACTGTAATTAGGTAATTTCTAAGCCATTAGGTTTGTACTATTTTCGTAAAGGTATTGCAAAACAAACATATAACTTTACTGTTGCATTTTTGGCGAAATAATGTAAATGTAAATATGCTTTCTACATATTACGAATTTCATATTCTAATATATTCGAATTTTTTATAGAAAAAAATCGCCCTTAAGTAGGATTCGAACACACGTGCATGGCTTGCCGGACCATCTTTTTAACTACTAAGCTATCAAAGACAGTGATTTCGAATCTTTGTGGAGGTGTCTTGAGTTATATCAAAGAAACATATTATATATATCTTGTCCATAGTAGAACGTTGTGCAAATTTGTTGCAGCCTATTAGGGGCAAGATATATGTCATCTGTTTCCTTGATGTAATTCAAAGCATCCCTACAAAGATTCGAATTGTTGATGACCTACGACAGTTACGAGTTTCACATTTACTTCACCTGATTACGCCAAAGTTGGTAATAATTTCTAAACTGAAATGGAACCAGAATTCCCAAAAAAATAATTCGGCAATTTCTTCATGAATTGTAAACAAATTTACAATTTCGTGTATTACACGTATGAATAAATTCAAGGCCACAAAATTCATGAATTTCTTTGACCGTGTAAAGCCATATTCAGAAATGTATTAGCTGTAAACTCTGCTTCCTATTATCTCTAGTTCACAATTACCCTACCTTTCACTAACATCTGTAATTGAAGTACGTTCCTTTCCTTATATATCATTTTATATTCTAAATTATTTTGTTCTATTACTTTTTCTGTGTTCTTTTATGTTTTTATTATACCGAAATAAATTACTAGAATTCGTAAAAATGTAAAACTTTCACACATTGATAATGTTAACCAAATACTAATTCGAATACCAAATCTTATGATCTTAAATATGTTAAATGTAAATGTACAATTTCTTCGAAACAAAGTCGACAAGTTAACATTTTATGTAGAATCAAATGATGTGAATGAAATCTGTTTTACTGTTAACGTTTTATCTAGAATCAAATAATGCTAATGAAATCTGTTTTATTGGACACTAGATGCAGCAAAAGGCAGTTGATGCTCCGAAGATAGATAGCTAAATAACGTGTTTATCAGCAACTTAGGAGAAAGTATATTAGCCATTGATAAATTATGATACTATATAAATTTAAATTAGATTCTATAATTTTAAGAAAATCTAAACGATTGATCGTAGACATGGTGTGCTTGTGTTAAGATTAACTTAAGTTTTTACATGTTAATATTTTAACTACACGATGACTTTCTTCGACAATCCTTTGGAAAAATATTGTTAATCAGACTTTACTTTAAGTTCTACTAGAAAAATTATTCAAGGCAAGTGTTCTATGACTCAAGTTGTTTATACTATTTTTGATAATTTACCTCTTTAATGATCGTTTTTATATAACTAACAGTAATATACAAATTTGGGAATATTCGTGGTGGTTGGTAGTCCTACACTATCACGTTTAACTAATTTAGTATTTGAATTGATTAATTTTCTATTGAATACTTTGTACTTAAGAAATACCATAGTCGATGGACATTCGGTTAAACTTTTTAAAATTCTCCATACCTTTTCTTAACAGCAACACAGTATTCAATATAAAAATATGCAAAACGGGGTAGCACTGTTACATGTGTGCTATCCAGTGAATCTAATAATTACCATAAAACATTATGTAATATGTGCCGCTATGTTACATAAATACGTTTTTAGTTAAATAAACCAATATACCCCTTATAGAGAAGGAATTCAATTACCTTACGTATGATGCTTATTTGAGTTGAAAAATTGTAAAAAAAAGAAATGATAAATTTATTTCAAAATATCATAAACATAATTCTTCGAACGTGGAACATTTAAATAAAGGTTTCTGTTGCATTATTTTCTTTGATATTCGCTAAATTAATACCACAACTAGTTTTTGTTATGTATCAGAATATGAAACATACATGAGTAGGTAAACCCCACCAGTTTTGTATAATACAAAGGTATTTTTAATAATAGAAATAAAACTACTGTTTTAATATTCACTTTTAATCATTACTCGTAAAACGACAATTGTTTCGCCAACACAGTGGCTTCCTCAGGTGTTTACCTCTAAACAGTACGTTACAAACTAAATAAAAAATAAATAATATATCTATAAAATCAAGTATTTTTAATAATATAAAATATTATTAATTACCTTTGTATTAGTTTTTGTTACTTTATTTTGTCTTAATTAACAAAGTGATACATTCGTGTATTTCTGACCACCATAACGGCATTACTTATTATGTTATTCTCTTTTTTGGAGGATGCGAGACATGCGCATGGCGCCCAAGTAAATAAGTAAGTAAATTATTTATAATATATCAAAATTACACTCCAAAATTACAACAGCCCGCATGAGCATTTTCGTACAGTGGGAATTCCCAGATTTGTTTTTATCAAGTCGGGGAAGTTCCAGTGAATCTACGAACAATGAGGTTGACCTATATATAGGCCACTCATATCGCCAGTTGTGTTTCGGTAGTTCTCGAAAGTATATGTACACGTACTTTTACCTTGTTATTTTTGATATGTCGAAATTATATTCACATGTGTCGATCTGGATAAAAGATTATCCTGAATTTTGTGTAGATAATAGGAGAATGTTTTATAAGTATTGCATTAAAATTATAACTTTATATTTGTTTACATTTATTTTCATATTTTAATACTTGCAATTATTGTAGATTCGATGTGACAAAAGAATTTCAATTAACGCAGCATGTAGGAACTGATTTGCATAAAATAAATATTACAAGAATTCAAAATACACCACAAGCTACTCTGAATCAATCGTTTATTTCAAGAAGTAAAAATATAGAACCTAATAGTTTTCATTATGATTTGTGTAACACCTTCTTAAGTGCAAACATGCCACTTTCAAAGTTGAATAATTGAGCGCTTAAATTTTTTTAGAGACGTATACGAAACTGTTAGTTCCTAGTCGCTCAACTACAAGAAAAAAGTATATTAATCTACTACTACGATGAAAATTAAGGAAGCAATAAGTGAAAATTATTATTATTTCGTAGTCGATGAGACAATAGATAGTTGTGGACGCTATATTGCCTACTTATTAATTGGCATTTTAAATGAAAATTGCGCCAACAAATTCTTTTTAATTGGTAT
This sequence comes from Melolontha melolontha, assembly GCA_935421215.2. Taxonomy (NCBI): domain Eukaryota; kingdom Metazoa; phylum Arthropoda; class Insecta; order Coleoptera; family Scarabaeidae; genus Melolontha; species Melolontha melolontha. The sequence continues at coordinate 158,306,870 of OW285236.1, read as the reverse complement.
AGAAGAATTGAAGAAAACAAATAATTTAACTATAACAATATTTATAAACGATAGCTTAACGAGGTTTTATTTGACGAATGCCATTCCAAGTGACAAGGTATTTATTGTTAATGTTATCGGAAGCTGCGACATATGTGGTGAAGTCAGCACAGAATTTGCAGATTTCTTACCTGAATCTGATACACGTAACATGTTTGCCCCCTGCTGTTAACAAAGTAGCAGAAGAAATACGTTACATATTTCCAGATATTAATTCATTGATCAATTTGACAAAAAAAGTATTTATTAAAGCCCTGCTGATGGTTCAAGCATACAAAGATAAGTTACCTGGTCTGGAACTGACACCACCACCCATAATAACAAGATAGGGCACGTGGTTTGATGCCGCTGTATTTTATGCAGATACCTTTGAACAGATAAAAGAATTGATTCTCTCTTTTTCAAACGACTCGATAGCAATTACAGATTGTAAAGACACGAAGTAAACCGCAAATGTGCCAAGAGTTAGCAAAAAGAATTAGTCGAAGCAAGCTGTAGTTTTGTTAGTAAAAGACTATGAAAACTTGAAACTCGAGGTGTTGAACTCAGTGAATCGATAGAATTGATTCAAAATTTCAAGAATAAAATTTATAACGTCAGAGGTACCATAGGTGAGTGGTTCAAAATTGAACTAACACAAGTTCTAGAGAAAAACGAGGGCTTTAATCGGCTTAGTAAAGTATCCAGTGTGTTGCAAGGAAACTACGATGAAACTATTGAGATGAGTCCATCAATTATCTGCAAATATAAGTATGTGCCAATTACATCAGTTGATGTAGAGCGAAGCTTTTTAGCATATAAGCTATTATTGACGGATCGCAGACGATCATTTTTAGTTGAGCATTTAGAAAAGCATTTAATTGTAAATGTTTACAATACTATACAAAGGCAAATATAAATACAAAGAGTTACATTGTTTAGCATATTTATTCTTATTATTATTACCAGAGAATGGATGCAATTTCCATAAAACGCAATCGGCAATTGGAATTGTGTATAACGTCGCTCAGTACATCTCGGCGTAATTCAATGAAGTATTTGTTTGACATACTCGGCCACCTGGTCTCGCAGCGATAACAATGGACAACCCAGCTATTGTATTCGGAGAATATAGTGTTTTCAGTGGTGTCGTGTACGTAGATAAAATAAATAAGTTTATCGTATTTCGTAAGAGAAATAGCACGTACATTCCTTTTCTTTTCATTTAAGCAACATCTTCCAATTATTTTCACGTAAGTGTGCATAAAATTTCGTTATTTAATTTCGTTTATTTGGATCTAGAATATTCTTACTTTTTCAGACTGTGGATGAGCGTCGAGAATGGCATCGTGAAACAATGGCGAGTAGGATCGTTAAAGCACGAAAAAAAATTGAACCCGTTGGAATCTGACAATTTTAACGAAGAACTCTGTGAAACTTTTTTGGCAGCTAATATTCCATTATTTAAATTGAACAATTTTGTAGACATTTCTGAAAAAATATACTGGTCGAAATGTTCCTGATGAATCAACTTTACGCAAATATTATGTTTCTAGGTGCTATACGAGAACAGTAGAACGCATTAGAAGCCATCTTTTAAATCAATTCATATGGATAAGCGCCAACGAAACGGTGGATATGTTAGGACGCTGTGTGGTAAATGTTGTAGCTGGTGTACTACATCCAACGATTCCCTATAACTCATATGTAATAGCAACAAGTTTTATAAATAGAATTGATGCGGAAACAGTTGCAGAAATCATTAAGGAGAATATGCAAAAAATGCTTCATTCGGACGCCACGTACAAAGAAAAAATACTTTAATTTGTCAGTGATAGTGCTGCCTATATGTTAAAAACAGGCAGACTATTGAAGAAAACATATCTTAATATGCTGCATATTACTTATGTAGCACATGCTCTCCACAGAATCTGTGAATATATCAGAGACACTTTTCCGGAAGTTGATAGACTTGTATCAGCTTTCAAAAAAGTTTTCAGAAAAGAACCATTGAGAGTAGCTCTTTTCAGGGAAAAATTTCCATGTCTGTCACTGCCTCCCACTCCAGTAATAACTAGATGGGGAACATGGCTGGAAGCTACTAGTTATTATGCTGAGAATTTCGATAGTCTAAAACATTTCGTAACACTGCTAAAGGAGGATGCTAGAAGTATTGGTGAGTGCAAGGAGTTCACACAAACCCCAAATTTAAAAAATCAGTTGTACTTTCTTCACGAACACTTTGGAAAATTTCCAAAACTAATCACTTATTTTGAAAATCGAAATCTCAAATTAAATGACGGATTAACCACATTAGATGTGCCTGTTAATAATTTGAAAAGTATTCCAAGTGACTTCGGATGTGGCCTTCGGCAAAAGCTTGAAGCAATTCTTAATACAAATCCAGATTTAGTTACATTGCAGCAATTATGTATGGAGACAATTCCACAAAATCTAACGGCTAAATATGAAGAAATAAAAGAATATTTCCAGTATGCCCTTATAACCAGTTGCGATGTAGAAAGGACGTTTTCTATTTATAAGGATGTACTGAATTTAAAGAGAACAACATTGACAGAAGAAAACCTTGAGAAACTATTGCTAGTCAATATTAATACTCCTTTGCTCAACTTGAACGACAAAATGAACAAATAAAAATGTTCCAATTATAGAAATAAAATTAAAAACTTTAAAAATACAACTTTTCAACAAATACATATGTATTTCGTAATTTTGTAGATCACCACCTGTTTGTTTTCCAATTATATAAATAAAATTAGTTAATAAATATGTATTTCGTAATTTTAGATAGATAGATCACCTCCCGTATGTTTTCCAATTATATAAATAAAATTAAAACTTTATAAATACAACTTTTCAACAAATAAATATGTATTTCGTAATTTTATAGATCACCACCCGTTCGTTTTCCAATTATATAAATAAAATTAAATATTTTAGAAATACAGCCTTTCGCCAGTACTGCACTGGGCTTTGCGTCATGTGGTAAGCGTGTCCGTTCTCTAATTATTACACATGTATTTTGTAAAATTTCGAATAAAATATTGATATAGTACATATTTGTGGTATCTTTAAATTTATATTGACATTATTTAATATTTTTGCACATTTTAATAAAAGTTCTGCATATTTTCATCGAATTTTGGAAACATATATGCGCATATAATACAGTTTCCATGTGCATATAATTCCCGGCTTTAATTATCAATTAAAGATGTCTTGTGTATTTACGTTAGTTTCATTTTCATTTACTTCTATTTCTTCAAAGGATTCAATTTCTAAATCACAGATTGAATCGATTCTGCCTTTACTTGATGTAAATCCATATCAAATGATAAAAACACACAATGTTGTATTAGATTTACACTTTATTACATATACATATTACATTACATTACATTACATATACATATACATTATTTATTAAATAAAGTGTAAATCTAATACAACATTGTGTGTTTTTATCATTTTATTCTAAATCACAGCATGAATTTGATATATCATCTACATTAGGCGTGTCGCTATTACATCACATTAAGGTTTTCTGTTCCTTCGATTGCACTTGTTGATACCGTTTCAAAATCAGTGCTACTTCTACTTTTCCAAACTCTACCTGAAGCTGCTTGCTCCTTCTATTATCTTTTAAGCAGTAGTCTTTTTTTTAATTTTTATGCAAATTGATACAGTTGCTTGAGGAGTACGATTTCCTATTGTCAATATTTGTTATAGTTCCAATCAATTATTCTTTTAGCTCGTTGAATTCTATATGCAATTAAACCAGTTTTTCTAAACCCCGAGCTTACATTACTACTCTCTTCATTAACTTTCTCTAATTTGCTTTACAATTTAAGCAACAAACTTGAACTCTTCTTTTGGAAGTGCAGTAAATCTAAGATATTGACCTTCATATTTTGTCGATAACATTAATCAATAATGGTCTTAGAAAAATGTGATGATAAATTCTTCCATACTAACAATTTCTTTCATAAATGTTCTGCACGATAACACACGTAAGGAGGTAGTATCGTGTAAGGAGGCTGTAATAACTCGATATACGGTCATGTGTATGCGTAACACTTTGCAAGGCGACAGCCTCGCTTTTTAATACAAAACATTAACGTGTTATCTAAACACGACCTTACTCCGTATTTGTTGCATACACAAAGACTACGCATCAGGGTTATACATTTGTTCTAGAAACAAATCATAAGTAAGACAAGGATCTTCTCTAGTATATATAGACGATAGTTTAAGTCATAGAGATAGAGTTACAGCCAGTCAGTGGTGCGAACTGTGTTATATCTTAATAACCACGTTCTGCCCTGTCTGAGTTGAACCAAGTATAATATGTACATCTTGTAAATAATATTGTTATTCAGTTTGTAAACATTGAGTTAATAATAGAATGTTACCCGAACTTCGAGTGTGTATCATTTAGTTCTTTATTCCGCATCGAACCTGCAACGCAATGTGGCCGCCCAAACGGCCCACATTACATGCCGATCCTCCAGGCACACAGGACCTTACATGGACGATCCATCTTACCCACCTTACATGGCGATTCCGCATACCTAGGGCATAGGACCTTTACATGGCGATCCTGCCTACCTACGCCATATGACCATTCTGCCAGTCGTTTAAGACTGCAGGGAAATAGTAGGAACCCGGAACGAGCCAGCGAAAAAAGCCGAAATTTTAGAAGGCCAGTGTAACAAATGGGCAATTACGCGACAAAGAATGGAGGAAATCATCTCCATCCCCATCTCCAAGAGCAAGCAGAAGCTCCTCACAAGAACGAAGAAACGAAAGAAGAAACACAGGTATTCCTTTTAAAATAAAGTGTAAAAAGTGAATGAACAATATAAAACTTTCGTAGATATAAACTGTATACATTTCAATAGTGAAAATGTTTATTTGCATTGTAAGGAACAATAATATTAGTCTAATGCATACATGCACAATATGTGTATTATTTATTTCTACCTACGCAAGCATAATGCAGCGTAGCAGTGTATTCTATATTTAAAGGTCAGACATGTTGATACGATGTAATTTAGAAATACTACATCATGGCCGAGAAATTGAAATGTAAACCTGTCCAATTTTGTTATTAACGCAGAAGTTTAAATATATTTTTTTAAGAAAGACGCCTACATAAAAACAGAGAAAATATGTTATATTTTTGCTTCACAAGTTCATTTACGTTCAAAGCATATACAAAATGCACACGCTTGTATTTTTTTAAATAGGCGCCGCTTAATGAGTGTTATATTTCATATTGTTTATTGAACAAACAGATAAACAATAACATGTGTATTTTAAATTTATCGCGAACTAATAAACATCGATATGTATGTACTTACTAGTCAGTATACAAGGTCAAGTGCGACAGAAAATGCACGGGCATTGTTTATTTTGTAAACGATTGCATAGTGACATTGAACAGAAGTTATTGCTGACATATTCAAAAAAAAAAATTTTCGCAAACAAAAGAGAAGAATATTAAATTAATAAGAAATCAATATACGAGGAGTAGTATATTAATTTTATTTACAAGAATTCCGAAAATTTTGTCACAGATGCCTTAGAAGTTGATTCCAATGATGTAATGGTTAATAACGGGACAACCGATAGTATCCTAATCACGCCAGGAGCTCAATAGACGACAGAGACCTATCGATTGTACCTTTACGAGACCAACAGCAGTGCAGTTTCCACCAACCTCAGGACTGATCATCTTAGAGGTATGGAACTGTCGAAAACAATAACCAACCGAATCAGACGAGCTTCAAGAGTAGAAGAAAGGCAAGCAAAACTCTAATTCGCCCCTAGGTCGTGAGGAAGCGAGCATGCGCTTCCAGGAAATAGTCTGACATGACGGAAAACGCTCTCAGAATTTTTTTTTAAAAGAAAACAGTTATAACAAAAGTGTGTTTTGTTAACTGGTCTCTAGTTTTTCTGTATTGAAGAAAAGGCTTACAGTATAAGGGATCAGCAGCACGTGCCACCTTACTGTAGTCAGAATAAGCTTCACAAGAATAGTTCTGCGCAGGAACATAACATACACGGAATATGTGTTGTCGAGGGACATACACGGAATATGTGTTGTCCAGGGAAATACACGAAAGAGTGATTTCCAAAGTAATTTTTTCCATGGAGGGAAATAGAAAAACAGAGAGTCGATTTATGTTAAAATAAGTATTGTTAAAAAGGGAGCACAAGGAATTGGAAACAAACAATCATGCACAAGAATTGAAACCACAAGATCAATCACGAGGAATCGGAAACAAGAACCAAACGCGAAAAACAAAAGACAAGAATGGCAAACTGCGAAACAAGGCAATTATTCTATATAAGTTACACATGATATAGAAATAAAATTTAAGAAAGCGAGCAGACTAACAAAATTGAGACAGTGTACAACGGCCCAATATTATTATTTTTTTTAATCATCAACAATGTAAAGCTTACTATTTAGCATTACCTTCGAAAATTTAGCATTTACTATTTAAAGCTTTTACGATTTATATTACATATTTATTTATTATATATTTATTATTACTGTATATATATTAGACTATTTATCATTTTTACAATTTAAGATTTACTATGGACTTGTTATTATGTGATATTTGATAACGATTTCGCTTTAGAATTGTAACAGGTTTCAAGTCATTTTAATTTTAGCAAATTTATTGTACAAAACCTTCTAACGTTTAAATAATGCATGTCATATTATTGTAATTTGTAATTTCATTAATGTTTACCATATTTTCAAATAGAAAATAGGGAAAGTAAATAGATAGAGAGATTCTTGATAAAAGAAAAACCAAACATACTATGTAGGTTTTCCTTTTTCCCCAAGGGCGCAGGTGTAATAACTCGATATACGGTCATGTGTATGCGTAACACTTTGCAAGGCGACAGCCTCGCTTTTAATACAAAACATTAACGTGATATCTAAACACGACCTTACTCCGTATTTGTTGCATACACAAAGACTACGCATCAGGGTTATACATTTGTTCTAGAAACAAATCATAAGTAAGACAAGGATCTTCTCTAGTATATATAGACGATAGTTTAAGTCATAGAGATAGAGTTACAGCCAGTCAGTGGTGCGAACTGTGTTATATCTTAATAACCACGTTCTGCCCTGTCTGAGTTGAACCAAGTATAATATGTACATCTTGTAAATAATATTGATATTCAGTTTGTAAGCATTGAGTTAATAATAGAATGTTACCCGAACTTCGAGTGTGTATCATTTAGTTCTTTATTCCGCCTCGAACCTGCAACGCAATGTGGCCGCCCAAACGGCCCACATTACATGCCGATCCTCCAGGCACACAGGACCTTACATGGACGATCCATCTTACCCACCTTACATGGCGATTCCGCATACCTAGGGCATAGGACCTTTACAAGGCAATATACTGTTATCCGACATAATAAGTTTAAAGTATAAAATCTTGAACTTAATTACACAACCAAATTTATGTAATTGATAGATAATTCAATATTGTATATGAATAAAATTGTTAAAAATATTCGGGTTTTGTTGTAGAGTTATCAAAAATATTAAATATCAAAATATACTTAAATTCAATACAGCGATACCCGTGTGTTGATTTTACGACAGGTCATAAGATTTGTTATATTATGTATATAATTTATTCTTTACATAAATAATTACTCTGAAATAAAAATTTAGTTTTAATTGTGTGATTCCAGTTAAATATCTCGTTTTCACTAGAAACATGAAAGTCATTGTCGGCATCTATATGTGAAATATAAAATCATAACATTGATAGCATATAGGTAACATAAGTTCCTATAAAATGATTGTGTCATTTTTCATTATAAACAAATGCAAATGGGTATGTATATCAAAAACCCTTTTACCCTATAAGTACAGTCTAATCTAAATTATGAACAAAATCTCTCCTAATCTTCGGTTACTGGCTAGTGTTTTTGCTTCTTTTCAGCTCTTTCCCTTCTTCTGGAGGCTATTTCCAATGACATCCTCCCATTCTTATCGCGATCTTCTTCTTTTACTTTTATAGTTGACTTTGGATTCATATATTAGTTTTACTGGTCTAGTGTCGCCCATTCGTTGTAAATGCCCCCACCAATGTAATTGCCGCTGTTCAATAAAGTCCATTATCGATTGTATCTCCAGTTTCTCTCGTATTTGTGAATTTCTCATTTTGTACTTTCTAGTTTGCCTCTCACTCTCCTAAGACATCTCATTTCTGGAACCTGGATTTTCTTTTTTGTCTATTATTAAGTACCCATGATTCACATTCGTATGTCAGAACTGCTCTGTAGACTGCTTTGAACACTTTTATCTTGGTGTTTCCTGATATTTCTTTTTTCACAATGAAGTTCTTATTCATTGCGTAATACAATTTGGTTACCTTTTCAATTCTTTCATTAATATCTGACTTATTTTTCCCAGTGTTTCCTATCAGGACACCTAAATAGTGAAACTCATTTACTTGTTGAATAGTTATTTGTATAACTTCAATTTGTATATTTAGTTGTTCTTCACCTGTGGTCATTACTTTTGTTTTATTTTTATTTATATTCATAACTTTTTTCTTAAATGTTTCGTTCCATATATCTATACTTTCTTGCAGGTTATTTCCATTTCCAAATGGGTATAACGTTTTTTAAATATAATCGAAGAAAATGTATATCAAATAAATAACAAATGTCAAGTGTAATTAACGTAATAAATCTATGCATTAAATAACTTAATAACTGTCTTTAATCATGTATGTACAATTAAGTATGTAAAATATTGGTATTATTTACATTACACTGGTACAAAACATACTTGTAGAATGCAGAAAGAAATATATACATAGAGAGATTATATTCGAATAAAGTAACTTCGTATGCAAACAAATGTCTATTTACAATGATGTTCCAAAAGTAGGAAAACCACTTTTAACTAGTCGACAAATTTACAGTACACACTGGAAATAAAAAAACAGTTATATAGAAAAATATGTGTATATAGAAAATCATTTTCAAAAAGGAATGATTTACAATAAAAATTCATATATACCGAAAGATAAGTTACTTGCACACAATGTCTAAACGTACATTTATCTGCTTAATCATAAAATTATTATTAAGTTGAGTTTTAAGTCATGTAGGTGTGCTGGGTTTGATTTTACAAGAATATGCATAATGTCGCTTTCATTTATATATTAATTTATATTTTTTAATTGGAGCGAAAGAACATTGCAAAATGTTTATATATTTACTTACTCTATATGTAAAAGTTTTAGTATGAAAAAAATATGTTGCGCACAGACGAAATTACGAACGCTAAATTATATTTATCTCTGCAGTTAAAAAACTCATTCTAATTTTTCGACATGATCAATCTTCAGTTATATAATAAAGTATTCCCCTTTTACGGTAAGTAATAATTTTATCGTTCCAAATAATTACTGTAAACCACTAAAATATTGTTTCGCCATACAATGGCTTCATGTTGAATGAAAACAATTTTCATCCTCCTGATGAAGCCATACAATTATGGCGCAGTAATATTGTAATGGTCTCCAATAAATATTTGAAATGATAACATTGTTCTTATCTCTTTACATTATAATAAAATTCCAATAACTATCTCCTTCGTCAATCAACTTTGTCCATATTAAATTTAATGTAAAATAAACGAAAAGTATTTGTTTACTCCGTTTGAAATTAAACTGTAAATAATTTACTACAATATTGAATTAAGAAAAACAGTTTAAGAAATTTGAAAAATGGTGCAAAAATATAAACTTTAGGTTATATCTGTAAATGTTCTAATTGTATATTTTCAATTACAATGTGCTAAATATAAACCACCTACTTTACATACAATTTATTTATCATGCTTTGATGTTTCAGTGAATAGGTTTATATTTGACAATACCATTTAACATTTTGTGATGTTTGAATTAGAATTAAATTTCAATTGACCACTTTTGAAAATGTAAATTGTGCTATATTGAAACAATATGTTTATAAGCGCAAATTAGAAAAGTAAGTCAATTGCGCTGGCTATATAAACACAAAGAGGAAAAATAATATTTAAAGAAAATTAGTTCATAGTGAATTTAATCTCTTATGTATTTGAAATTTGTAATAATGTTATAGAAGAAATGCAAAGGAATAAAACAAATATTTAAGATTTTGTATATTTTTAATAATAAGGCAGATAATAAATATATTTGTTAATTGTTTTGTGTTGCGATGCACTTCTTAGCATATGCATAAGTATGCATAACCGCCATTCAATTTATCATCACAACGGCAAGAATTTTAATTGCGATTAGAAAATTTTCTACACCAATTCGCTTAATAGACGTGAACTAAAAAAAAGGCGACAGATACATTAATTCAGCGATTTTTCACGCATATTGCTCTCATCATAGTCATCATTGTCGGGACCATTTATTTGCATCATTTATTATTGTCAAAAAATAAACAACTGAAAGACATTGATAATTTATTACTATGCACTCGTAGAAATAATGAAATCATGCTGACGTATACACTTTTCTTTATAACCTTAAATAATATTTCATTGAATTGATACGTAGTGCTTTTGAATTAAACAGTTAACACTTATTACATTCTGTATATTTTGTTGTATTTCTTTGTATGCTTACAGATATTGCAACTTGATTTAGAAGGCGGGTAATTTTGAAAAATATATAAAACAACTGATTTATTTAAAAACAACAGTCATTATGTTTAGGTGTCATTTTAATTACTATGTCTTAAAAAAATATACACCGTGTCGGGAAAGTATGGAATATGGCCAACGGGGCTGAAACAAGTGATTTTAGAAAAAATCGCGACACACGTCGATTTTGTTTTTTAAAAATACACATTTTCATGCCATAATCATCTCTCATACCTATTTGTTTGCAAGCGATGACGTCATCTTTTATTTCCCTAACCCTAACCCTAACCGTTAATTCTTTTCCGCGATTTTGAGACACCTTAACCGCCCAAATGACGGCATAAATTGTTTGATACCTTACATAAGAAAATTTTCGAGAAATAATTCTTTAACTGTTAAGGAACAACCCCATTAAAAAACATACAAGAAACTGAAATTGGAACTAAATTAACATTCAATAAATGAAACAAACAATCAATAAACAAAGATTTTGGTGTTCAAATATTTTCAGGTAAATGCTCAAAATTAATACTTGATAATAAGTTAGTCTACAATGCTCGAGATACCTGTGCTCGCTTTAATTTTTGCTAATATGTATGTTTCCAACAATTGCATTCGCCCAAGAAATGTCAGTGTGACGCGTGTCAGTGTCAAGTTCCGACGAAGATTTCGGTCCATTGTCGATATATTTGGACATATCCCCAAATGTCCACAGCAAATAGGCCACATGCCGAAATAATACAGAATTCAGCATCTGAAGAGATTCCATCATGCTAGTTGATGCTTTGATCAAATGACAAAAGAGCGTGTTTTATTTAAAAAAACGCATTATTGGAAGGAACGTAACATTTATTTCATTATTTATTGTGACATGAAGTACTTGAATGACATTTACTATTACATTTTATCTTGTTCATTATATATTTGTACTTTCTGTTACTACATTATTTATAACAGTTGCATCTGACAAAGCCCTGAGAAGAATTTTATTCTATCAGAATAATTGAAACATACATGAGTAGGTAAACCCCACCAGTTTTGTATAATACAAAGATATTTTTAATAATATAAAATATTATTAAAAATCTGGTGTGAAGAACACAAATACAGGTTCACTATTAATATTTTTGTGAACGTGTCCGAACATATCCCTCCCCAGAGACGTAGATACGTATTTTGCCTTTTTACAGGCTCATCAGTACGCCCCTGCTGGAGAAAGGATATCTTCAGACACATTCACAAAAAAGAACCACATCGCCAAATCACAGAAATTATCCAGACCGAGCGTAGAAGTAAATTCGGCGCTGCCTGTTGCCAGACAGCCGAAGTACCTCGCCCCGTCCACATAACCAATGTGAAGTAACGACGCCCTTGCAAAGGTGGCACAGCCATTACTCTAGAAACTGCATTTTGTTTGCGTCTTCACTCATACTACGGACTAACCGCATGTGTAATGTATCAAAATAATTGAAACATACATGAGTAGGTAAACCCCACCAGTTTTGTATAATACAAAGGTATTTTTAATAATATAAAATATTATTAAAAATCTGGTGTGAAGAACACAAATACAGGTTCACTATTAATATTTTTGTGAACGTGTCCGAACATATCCCTCCCCAGAGACGTAGACGTGTGTTCTTCACACCAGATTTTTAATAATATTTTATATTATTAAAAATACTTTTGTATTTAGAATTGTATTCTTTTGTCGCAATTGCTTGCAAACTAAATTTTTTATCGGTGGGTACATCCGAAGATGCCAATATATCTGTTTGCGAAGGTAAAAAAAAAACAATAATATTAAATATAAAAAATGTAATATATTAATTAAGTTGGTACCTGGAATTCACTCCTTGCACCAAATTAGTATAAATCTTCTGTCTCAGATAATACAATAGCCAGAACGTTACGAGGAGCTAATCTATTTTTTTTGTGTGCGGTTAACCGAATGAATAGTGCTATTCAATAACTGCGTGATGTACTTACAGATGTTGTAGATTATTTATATCGTCCGTCGTAATGACGTCATTTGAGCCCGATGTGTCCGGTCTCTAATGCCCAGTATCTTTGTGAGCCTTCTCTCTAAAATACCATGTACCTCTTTATTATCGTCATAACACCTTATAGAAACCACATCATCATTGTCTTGCAATAATTTTCTCCTTTTAGCCTATTTTTATAATTTCAAATATATTTAGACATCTGTAATCTTGGAAACCTAGTTTTTCCTTGGCTGCTTTCTTTCTCATGCTATCTTTGACTTCATTTAAAATACTTGAATACTGATCAACGGTGGTAAAATAATTACCGCTACTTTTCTCAATCAATTCAAAAAGTTTGCTTTCAAATATATGCTTGTCAACCACATTGTTTTCAGCCTCCATTATTAAAATGTTTACTTACATTACAATTTTATAGTTTCGGTACAAAAAACCACTAACAAACTAATCGAACGTGAACACTTAATGAACATTATTTGTTATATTGCTCCGTGTTCGTGTTCTGATCGGCGTTAGTTCATTGTGTATATGCGCACTTCGGGATGTGTCCAGTTGAGTTAGCCAGATGCCGAACTCTATCATTATTTCGTCATTTTGCCTATTTGTTGTGGACATCTGGGAATATGCCGACATATATCGGCCACGAGACGAATTCTTCGTCTGTCTCCAACATATCCACCTAGGAATAACGATTACAGTGTCTTAGTCGTCTTTCGCTTTTCGTTTCAATTAGTCGTTGAACACCGAATGGAAAGTAACTGTAATTTTCTATAGAAAAGCTTAATAATAAATTGGAATTCTGCTATCTTCGCTCGCCGTCCTTCGTGAAATGTGAGATCATGAGAAGTAGGGTTCTACAGCCAGAAGTAGTTCTAATGGTAGTCAATCAACAATTCCATATGTTCGTGTGTTAATAATTGTCTGTCACCGTAAATCTATTTATACATTGAAAACGACCGTTCAACATATACCAATCTACCAATTGCTCAGCACGTTATAACAGGTTCTGGTGGTAGTGATACATGTGGCAGTTTTCACGAAATAAATTCTTGAGTGCATGTGCCTTCACAAGAACTTCCTTGGCAGAAGATGTCAATTTATCTGCACTCGGATAGCATTTTCTGACTTCCTCCGATACTTCATAAAAGCATGTACGAAACATGTGACATACTACTGTACGTTTGTTGTAAGAGCTGACCAGCCACCTTCATATCTGCAACCCTATCTGTTACAAATGGTAACACTTTCTTTATTTATATCGTGTCTTTTATCTAATATTGATTCCAAATACGGAGTTACATTACATGATATAAATTCTGCCTTAGTTGTTTCGATTCTCTTAGATTCAAGTAAATGTGTAGACATTGCCGTATCGCTGTCCATCACATATTAATGCAATAGTACCCAAGTAATTAATAAAACTAAACTATAGATCGGCTCACTACAAATTCATTTAATTCCCTTCCTGTAATGTACACCTGAGTGCCGATCTCTAATGAAAAGTAATTCGTACTTCTCGCCTTAGAATTAAAAATTAATTTTATTTTTTATTGACTCACATATTTTTGAGCATCCTTTTGACAGTTTTACTATAAATATTACCACCTGGCATGCATTATCTCAAAATACAAATGATAAAATATTATATTTTATTTATTTATCTTTCTTATAAACTTGTGCTGTAATTGTTTTACTAATTTAATATGCTGCTTAACTCTTATTATGAAAATACCACTTTATCGCCCCCTAGTTACTTTCTTGTTGGTCTAATAGGAAAGCCGAGAGTACAATGCGGCTTATCCGAAATTTGAATTTTCGGTTGGCAATACACGTATGTCAAATTATTAACAACAATGAATATTGTTATTAACTATCTCTTTAATACGAATCATTTTGCCAATTGGCCGGGTTCATCGGTTTAGTAAGAATGTAATTTCATTTTTATTTCCCGTCGGAAGAACTTATCGTATATATGTCTTGTTTCTTATTTGGATTTATTTTTCTGCGTGCCAACTACTTTTTGTGGCAGTGAAGAATCAATATATTTGTATTCTTTTGTATAAATATTGTTTTGTTTGGCCTATGTAGTAACTATCGCAATCGCGACATGGTATTTTATATATGACATGTGTTTCTCGATTTTTTTCTATTTTAGGTCTAAGTTTTGAAAATAAATGTTTATTAGTATTATTAAGTTTATATACAAGCCCACAAATACTCTAAAACAGACAAAACTGCTTTATCTACACACAAACTATAACGCGATCACCATTTCGATTTTGAAAACACACAGATAATTGATAAAGAACAACACACAATGAAAAGACAAATTCAAGAAATGATTGGTATTGAACAGGAAAAAAAATCAATTAACAACAGAAATGATATAAAAAATTTAAGCAGTATATACTATAACTTAATTTTGTAACGATCTACAATTTACCATCATAATATATTTTTTTGTTATATACCTTATGTTATTTAAATATCAATTACATTTAAATATCATATACTTTTGCTTATCATGCTGACTGTTCCGAATTTTGATTCCTGTCTAGTTGTCCGAGCAGGTTTTCGTGGTTTTCCTTCTCGTTTTAGGCGAATGCCGACAACTTTGCATCTTAAGACGCTCCACGGGCGCATACGTAATAATAACTCATGTCTTGCTTTTCCCTGCTTTTCCCTGCTTTCTGTTTTGTGCTGATGTGGTCCTCTACTGGGTTGTAGCCTATTATATGCGCTACCAAACTCTAGGGGGGTCTGCCCGATGGGCGGTCAGGTGCCATTCCGCCTTTCCAGCAGGAGTGAGGAACCAAGCTACGCGGCGCAAATCATGGCGCCGCGCAATGCACACACCACTAGGGCCGGTCCTGGGTGGCAACCTGGTTAGGCTGCCGTTAACAGCACACACACGTTCGACGTGTGTGCATTGCCCCCACTTTTGTGGAAACCGTTAAGATGGCACAAAGTGTGACCGTCGTCGACTGAGGTAGCCACTAAGAGTGTTCCCTCGGTTGGCGATGAGCAACCCCGTGCAGGGTGCGCTTCGCTCTGCGCCTTGCCTCTAAACACACGCACGAGCGCACCAACATACAAAACCCTACACTTACGCGCTCACACAAATACAAAACCACACACCCAGAGAGAGACGCAACCTGCCAGCAGCAACCAACACACAAGTTCATACTCAGAAAGAGACACAAGCTGCTAGCAGCGAGCAACACATATGTTCACACCTTGCTATCTATTTTTTGGAATACTTAGGCATGATTTATTATTATTATTGGAATGTATCTTTGAATAATTTAAACCATAGCAACTCAATTATTTGACATTTATATTCTGTCATTTATATTTCTTATATCCTTGACAAAGGCATCATTGCCGAAACATGTAGGGTTGTTTTAAATATATATACTTTGAAGTAATAAACCAGACCTTTAATCGCCGACTAATTAAATTTACCATATATATATATATATATATATATATATATATATATATATATATATATATATATATATATGGTATTTATATCCTGTCATTCATATTTTGTATTCTCTTGATAAAGGCGTATACAGCCGAAACATGTAGAGTTTTCTAAATACATATATTTTGAAGTAATATACAGACCTTTAATCGCCTACTGATTAGGTTTACCATATATATAATATATATATATATATATATATATATACATTTGATAAATTATTGAAGTTTTTCGGCTTTTTTATATGAAATATTTACAAATATTAAATTAGAATGTATGTAATTGCAGAGTAAGTGGGGATATAAGCATTGCTATCTACAAATTACAAAGCAAATCATACGAAATTTTTTATTTGAAAAATATGGTCTACGTTGGGACTCGAACCCAAGTCTACAGCTATCCGGGCTGTCGCCTTTACCACTAGGCCACATTGTATATATATATATATATATATACATAATCAAAAATTAATTAAAATTCGGGTAAGCGGTCAATTAAAAAAGGAGTTTTTTAATTGACCGCTTACACGAATTTTAATTAATTTTTGATAATATATCACGGTCGATAATTTCTTTTCAATTATATATATATATATATATATATATATATATATATATATATATATATATAGTAAACCTAATCAGTAGGCGATTAAAGGTCTGTATATTACTTCAAAATATATGTATTTAAAAAACTCTAATCGCCTACTGATTAGGTTTACCATATCATACCAAGGTCACGAAGTTATTATATTTATATATATATATATATATATATATATATATATATATATATATATATATGTACAATATAATAAATTTTGTTTTATGACGAAACATACCGCCCGCCTTGAAAAAAAGTACGTCCAACGTATTATTTATTTTATTTATTATTTATTAATTAATTTAATTAATTCATATAATTAATAATGTACATGTGTTGTTTAGTACCGAATTAAACGATGATCGAGGTTCAAAAAGGAGAAGTTATTAAATTCATCGATTATGGGAGTAACAGAACGAGTGTTGATAATTGCTTTATATTTCTTCCATTTTTCCATTTTTTAATATATACTTAAACATATTTAGAATATAAAAGTGTTTGAGAATTAATTAAGTTATTAAAATCCATGTTTTGCCTAGATTTTCTGTCTTGTGTATTGGCTAGCGGCGCATTGATTTCCAAGCTCTAGTTTATTAATTTTTCCTTGTTGTGCTAAAAAGGTAATACGGTGTTTCTTTCTACACGTATAATTAACTGAATTTCCTGCAACAATTTTAGATGGCATTTTCGAATCTGTTAATGATTCTCTTTGTCTTACATCTTTTTTTGTCAGAAAGAATATAATATTCCTTGATATTTACATTATCAATATATTCATATTTTCTTTTGCTATTAATACGAGCAAAGTTCTTAAAGGCTAAATTTTATAACCCTTCACATGGCTTGTTAACATCAGTATGGTTGAATTATTTTATTATTCACCTGATGTTCGGCTATAACATTTTTTGAAATACGTTTCTTTTGTCGGTCACAAACTTTTTGCCACATTTGCCCAATATATGTGATGATTCTATGATATTATCATCTCTATGTATATTTTCTGTTGTTTTATTTAAAAAGTTCCTTTCGACTTGAAGTAATACGTTACTAATATTTGTAATTTCATTATTCGCATTCTTTTGTACAGCATTTGTAATAAAATATTTCGAAGTGATCGATGTAGCTTTTGGAAGTAGCATTAATGCAAATAACCCGCAGTATTTACTATATATTTTAGTGTATAAAAAATTTCGGTTTATGACGAAACATCAATAATGTCAAAAAACCCTTAACAGTTGATCATGAACTAATTTTCGAAAAATATAAATTAAACAATATATGTAATTTAACTTATTCGCAAATGATTAGAATTAAACAATTTTGATACGAATATCAAGGCATGCGGATAATCGTAAACAAACTAGGATTTGCTTAATACGGGATTTATATTGATCAAATGCAAGTAGAGATGTGTGAGTTTCGAAAATTAGTTAAACCTGATTAATATAAAATAAATGATAGGATTCGGAAATGAATTACAATTAAAAACATTTCAATTATACAATTCGGAATAATATTAATCAAGCTAATATACAAAAAATGGTTATTTATAGTGAAAAATTAAAAAAGACATTCGTGTATGTGGTGTAAATATTCTGCCCTTTATTGCGTATCTTCAAAAGATTTGACGCATTCGAGGATGCGGCGCCGAAAATGGTTAATTAATTCGCGTTATAAGGTTTGTCGATCACTGTATGGCTTAGTGAAGCTCGTTTTATGAATATGCGATGAATTATCTGCTGGAGTGACACGGAGGTAGGTAGTACGTGATTCCTGAGCAAGATAATAATGATTTAAAATCAACACAAGCAAAAAAACAGTGCGGAGGAATAGCTGAGGACGGCGATTCCTCCTCAGGACAGCGTATTTTTCCAGCATGGCGTCGTGGCATTTATCATGAATACAATGCAGAGATCGCGCTTTCATGATATATGCCAGAACCACAGAACCAACCTCTGGCGCAGGAGGGAATCGTAGCCAGACCACGGATTCTGCCTACAAATCATAGATGCAGGGGAGAACATATTCATCAATTACACACCATTTTAACTCATCGTCCTTTTAAAAAAATGTTTACAGTTTACTTTCTTGGAGCCTGTACTACTAGTTATAAAACCTCGCAAAATATGTCATGTAAGTAAATTACATATTTCTCTTTCGAAAAAAATTTAAAATAGTGAAAATAGGTTTGTTATAAAATAGTAACCTTGCAAAAACTTTTTTTTAATATCTACATGTAGCATGTGTTACTTTTTTATGTCTTTTTAGAAGGACGATAGGCAGTTGCGTATAATTTTTTTTTTTGCAGAGGTCCACACTTTATAGGAAATTTTACAGTCTCTTAAAGAAGGTGTTGATGATTTACAAAGCGATAGTAAAGTTTTAACCACTTCCTCCAACTAACTCACGTGCCAGTCTAACTGATGAAGATTTCGGGGAAGAGGATACCTTTTGTGGGAATAATTTTCCTGCTTCTCAGCTTTTGTCAACAGCTGAAATTTATAGAAAAACACGCTGTAATGAAATCCAAAACCTGCAAAGCGATAAAATAACAACAGAAAATGTTGAAAGTATTAACAAAGATAGTGATCTCAAAATTCAACACATCTAATGCTGCTATCTAATAGTATCTAAAGCTATTTCTGGAAACTGTTTCGAGTACATAATGGCACATTTTCATTGCTGTAATAATGAAGTACTCGACCAATCAGAAAAATTTGCTAAAATGAGACCGCTGTTCACTATAATAAATTAAAGGTTTTTAGAAACTGCACCTCATTCAGGATATCACAGCATCGATGAAGCTATAGTGCCCTATTTCGGTAGGCACCCTAGTAAACAATTTATAAGGTGCAAACCGACTAAGTGCGGTTTCAAATTTTGGGTTGGTGCTACTGACAAAGGATACTCAGTGTGGTTTGAACCATACCAGGAATCCAGTAGTAAAAGAAGATACGAATATAAGGAATTGGGATTAGTTTGGGAATATACAAACAATAACATCGTCAGCACTGCTTCAAATGCTGAAAATGTCTTACCTATAAAGAAAGTTGCACATTACTTCAAAGAAGAAAAACGTGAGATTTACACTCCTCGACCAGCCTCATTTTTGACATATAATGCACATATGAGAGACGTAGATAGAGTTGACCAAAATATCCTCTGTCGTATAGGAATAAGAGGAAAGAAGTGGTTTTGTTGTCTTGTATGTCAAATTATTGATATGTGTATTCAAAACAGCTGGCAAGTGCACCGCGAAGAAGCAGGAAAACCAGATCAACTCGCATTAAGGCGAAATATTGCAGCAACTATATTATTAAACCATGCGAAATAGACACCTAAGCAAAGAACGCCTCTGTCGCAATTAGAGAAACTCGGATGTCGCTGTGATCGTATCGACTATTGGCTTCTCAAGCGAAATAAACCAGATGGTGGCATTGCCACAAGAAAGTTTCTACGAAATGCTCTAAATGCAACGTAGCTCTCCATATTGACTGTTTTATTTCGTACCCTAGAATGTAATATTTTGATATCTTAACTTTTTATTATTAACTATTGTGAAAAGTCCTTCTTTGGAGATTGTGGTTAAGTAAAAACTCAAAAAGGTATAAAACACCGTACCACAATTAATAATCGTATCCTAAATACGTATTTCGACAACTAAAGTCATCATCAGTAGGTAAAACCACTAATCAAAGTGTAGCACATGTGACACAGCAAAGCTAACACATATAATAATTCAACAACTATAAACGGCGTCCACACGGCGTGTATACGTGCTCAGTTTTTTTAATTACCTGTTGTGATATGTTTAAAAAGCATATTATTTTTCTTTCGTGAAAAAAGACCGGCCGCTATGAATAAACGAAAAAAAACGAAAATTGTGTATCACTTATCCGAATATACGAGAGTGAGTTGATTAATTCGCATCATCGTACATAACAAAGGAATAATTTAAATAAACAAACTCAATTTTTCTACATAATCTCCTCTTAATTGGGTACATTTGGTCCATCTGTGCTAAAGTTTCTTTAATCCGCCTCGAAAGTGATTTTCTTCTAACCCTGCAAAATAATTGTCCACTGTTGAACTTAGCTTTCCGCATGTGCAGAATTTTTTGCCTCCGAGAAAATTTTTTGTTTAGAGAACAGATGCAAGTCAGACAGTGCTAGGTCTGGCGAATATGGGAGGTGCGATACTAATTCGATCCTTAATTTTTCAATCTTTTTGCAGCAATCGCATTGGAATGCACAGGTGCATTATCATGGTTAAAGAGCACTTTCTTCTTAGTCATACCTGGAGGCTTTTCAGCAATAGCTGTTTTCAAATGGTCTAGAAGATTTGCATAGTAATTGTTGTTTACGGTCGTGCCCTTTTGAAGATATTCTATTAACAATATTCATTTTGCATCCCAAAATACCAATATAATCACCTTTCCCACCGATAAAACTGTCTTAGCCTTCTTTGGAGTTGGCTCTCCACGTTTGGTTCACATATTTGATGTTATTTAGAGTCAAGTGAATAATAATGAACTCATGTTTCATCACAAGTAACAAATCGGCGCAAAAAATCTGTGTTTCGTTTAAAAATTTCTAAATTATTCATCGATATTTGACAGCGAACACGTCTTTTTCCGTCGTCAGTAAACGCAACACCGATTTGCGCGAAAGTTTCTCATCGACTTCTTCGTGCAAAATATAACGCACCTGTTCCTTTGAAATGCCTCTAGTATTTTAACGCTTTAAATTGTCAGTCACTTAGCAGCAAATCATGGACTTTATCCATCATTTTTGAACTTGTCACCGTTTTCGTCCACTCACTGCGTGGATCATCTTCTAAGCTGCTCCGCTTAAATTCATCAACGGACGTACTAACAAGGCATCAGTTGTCAAAATGTGATGTGCGCATTTCTTTTATTTCACGGCCATTGCGCAAATAAGTCAACCTGCCCTCGTATGTATCTATATTCCAGTTACTCCGCAAATAACAAGGGATGTATAGTTTTCATCAGTTTTTATTAAAAATATTTCAGTTCTCGAAATATCTCAATTATTTTGTAATTATACAATCTAAAATGTAGTAATTAGTTAATAGCTATATTACTAAAAATTTCACAGAGACCAAATCAAGCGAATATGGAATATCAGACGGGAATTTGATGTAAGTGACAAATTGAAGAGTTGCAATTGCTACCAATTGAGTTGGTACATTATCAGCACCACAGCACCTTTTTCTTCGACAAGTGGATCTATTTTTCTTAAATTCGACATTAAAATGGTCTAATAAATTAGAATAACGATCGTTCTTCCCTTTCTTAAATAGTATAGATTATGCAGAGTGAATTCCAAAAAAATAATCCCTCCCGAATGAAATATCTATCTCCACACCATATAATTTTTTTAATCATATACCTACTTTATGAATATTGATCACAATTCAAATATGCAGATATCATATCATTTGAAGAACTATTGTTAATACGTATGCCTCGGAAATCATGTATAAATATTCATGTATAAATATTACAAAGTTTGTAATTATAGTTAATGGTGGCAAATTAATTATCCATATATGCTTGAAATGTTGATTCTAAATTTATGAACTTTAAGTTACTGTGCCCCGTATTACTTATACAGACCTTTGTTCCTCATACAAATTATCGAACTCTTCGTGACACATCTTATTCGATTTAAAAATATAAAAGAAATTAATAATTGGTATCAAAAATAACGTTAAAGTAAAGAAAATAAAATGACGCTTTGACAAATAATTAAACTTAGAAATTTTCAAATTAACAATTATGTACAAATTTGTATCATAAAAATAAATTTTTAGACTGGTCAGAACCGTTACCCGCAATTTTCCCTTTCTTTTCCGTTTTCCTTCCTTTATGAAGCTTAGAGTTTTTCAAACGTAGACAAAATCTTCTATATTTCGTTTTTCAAATGAACACCTGCATTTCAAAAACTGTGTACTTTTGTTAATTCTTAAATGGTTTATATCTCGTGTAACCAATTGAATTTGATTAGCAATGATATTTTATTCTCTATGGTTATCGATCCTTGTAAGTTTTAAATAAAATTTGTATTTTTCATCGTATTCTTCGGTCTTTATTCCGCTTGCATTCTTTTTGTATCTTCTTTATGCGTCTACCACATTTTCAAAAACATTGGTTTTCACATTTACAGGTCAACGAAGTTCTCACTCCCGTGCATTGTATCATTCATCTTTCATATTTATTTTGAACTGTATATTTTCTTAACTTCCAAATCCAACTAAATCTGTCATTTTGGTTAGTTTACAATCTGGAACAATTAATACACACCTCCTTATCATATACCACATAAAGAATTATTTAAACATTTTAATGTCTTTTTGAATCTTATCAATTTTATTGATCCATTTTCGATGACTTAGTGTATCTGTTTTTTTTTAATTTTGTAAGCGTTAGATAATGCTTGATATTTATGAACGAGTATATTGAAATGTTACCAAAATACACCTTAAACAATATTTGCACTAGCTACAATTGTCTATTGTTTTTCAGGTTGCATTATATATGCTATTAAACATGAAACTTTGATTGTTTAGACCTTTGCTTGATGTAAATCCATATCACAAATAAATAAAACACACATAAGATGTTTTAGATTTACACTTTATTAGTAAATAAAGTGTAAATCTAAAACATCTTATGTGTGTTTTATTTATTTTTGAAACATGAAACTGTTGTTATATGGGCTCGTGTTCGTTTATTTTCGACAAAAAATTTACCATTTCAAAATAAATCGTGTTACCAGAACTATAGTAAACCATGGATATTTATTTTAAAGAAAAAGTATGTAATCGCACATTGGATATGAACCTTTGCAATACCAGAAATGATTTTAATATTCCTTTAACTTCCTTTAATTAGTTTCAAGTACGTTGCATTGTCATTTATGCTCTATTTTATTTATTTAATTTTCATTAATGTAAATTTATTTTGTGTAAGTATTCAAACAAGAAATCCATAAACATGCTACTTGATATCGAGTGCTTCAAATTTCCAGCCATACCTGTACATATAATAAACAATATAGGATATAGATCTGTTATGACTTGATAGCATTTATCCGTGTAGTGCTGTATAATTTAAGAATAGTATTAAATTATTATGTTGGTTTCGTACCTCGTTTAGTTGATTGTTAACTACATTCAGAAACAATAGAGCTTTAATCAACTAGAAATAATCTAGAAAATACATACATACTGCTTTGGTAAAACATATATTATGATGGGCTAAAACGAATAAAAAATATAATGACATGCTTGCTTCTTATACAAATCTTCTTTTGTATGTACACATTATTAGTACGTAATTGTAGACATACTGCAAGCATTTAAAACTGAAAAAAGTTGTACGCGAAATAGAAAACATCGCTTCGAAGATAAATTATTTTCGATTATGAATTAACGAAAGCCCGTTTGCGATCTAGTTAATTGAAATACAAAAACAAATAATTTTTGCTCATTATGTAAGTATTAAAATTTTTTATTAATCTTACAGTATTAATTATAGGTTAAAATTTTTTAAATTATTCGTATTTATTGCTGTTAAGTTATTTTTATCTTTTATATAAATATACGATTTCTAAAAAGTTGAAAAACATTTTTATTTATCAATATTTTGTTAATATTTAATGGAAGGAATGCTGAATTTTTATTAGTATGCAGTGGCCCCAATCATAATGCGAGAAAAACTATATAGTGATTTTTCATTAAATAAATATGTTAATTTCAAAAACAAAATAGTGTAAAATTTTTAGTGTCTGTTGGAATCTTTTGCTCAATTGGCATTCTCACTTGTCATATTTCTCTTAATAATAATATCAAATAAAAATTTATGTAAACATATACTAAACACGGAATTTTGCGAGTTGATAAAATACTACTTTTGCGTGCAAATGCGTGCAGGCGCGGCTCATGATGACGTATTTGGGGGTGCACGTACAATGATGCGAGTGCTTCGTGTATTCTCCTTTACTAACTATAGCGTTTTCTTAGTAAACACTGAAAACACACGAGTCACTCGTATCATTGTACGTGCACCTCCAAATACGTCATCACGAGCCGCGCCTGGATTAGATAAACCGAAGAAATGTTAAAAAAGTACTGCGGAAATGTTGCTTCTTCACATGGCATGGTTCGAATGTGGTTCCCTGCATTTCGTTGTGGCCATGTATAATAATGGATGACGTTGAGTGTTTGTTTACAATGACTTGCTACGACCGCTAGCTGTCGAGCTTAAATATAAATTTAAAAAACCAAAGAAAACGCTCCCCGGAGCAGACCCAGTCTCGGTCCACCAAAACTGCCCCTGCCCATCCTCGCCAACGTCCAACGGCCCACCCGGCTACTGAGGCTGCCTCAGCTCAGGAGGTGGGGAGACCCAGAGGTAAGTAAAAAATTACAACAAATGGTGGAGAAGGGCGCCACTGAATTTCTGCCGCTGGACGTCGCAAACTCGGAAACTTGATGAAAATCTTATATGAAATAAAAAAGGCAGGTCGCGCGGGGCAGAAGGCCGGCTCTGTGCCCGAGACTTGTTCCACTCTCGAGGATCGAGAGACGAGGGAATGAAAAAGAAAAGGCGTTATTCCAACCAAATTACCTATTTATTAAACACACAGTGTATATATTTTAAAGACATAAAAAAAAAGAATTAAATTTTAAATAGAATTTTATTTATCGGCTGAAGGCCAGTCAAAAGCAAGAAAAAGTTGTAATTAAGAACGATGTTGTTTAATTTCAAATAAATCTATAAAAATAAAATAATTACAAAGTGGCTGAGGGCCTTAGTACGCCCTAAAAAAACAATACGTATTCTTTCTTATTGGTTCACAATAGTTTACAAGTTCCACAATTCGTGGTAATAAAACGGTCTTTAGCTAGAACGTTTTTATTATTCAAATAAGATTTCGCAAAATATGTAATTTGCCTATAATGAAAGTATTCTAATTAAATAGCAAAAATATTATAATACAGACAATTAAAGTGTAAAAAAAAGGTAAACTAATTACTTGGCCAAAATATGTAATACAAACAATTAAAGTGAAAAAAAGTATTCTAATTAATTAGCAAAAATATGAAATACCAACACTTAATCTGTTGATTAACGTATTCTGATTAATTATCAAAAATATGAAATACGAACAATTAAAGTGTTGATGAACGTATCCTAATTAATTGGCAAAAATATGAAATACGAACAATTGAAGTGTTAAAACAAATATATGTTTAAACGCAAGGTTAAAATTGAAACGACAACCAAATAATTAGTGAGGCGAACGCAAAGGTATAAAAAAAATGATCTACAAAAAGTAAGGTCAGGCGACACAGATTTTTCGTTAGAAAACACCTGGGACTATTTCACTAATGAATAATGACAATAATTTTTAAATGAAACGAAATGGGAAATTTACGAATGATAATTAATAAAGTAAATTAGTGTAACAAGAGCTTATCTGACGGGTCAGCTGCGGTCGGCGATCCTTTACCCTCCAAGATAGAAAACGTCACTGGCGGGACAAACAGGTGATGTTACTTGATTTTTTTAGCCCGTCGGTTACACCATCTAAATAAAGGAATACAACGAAAATAAGCTAAAGAAAATTACGACAGAGAAAGCCCATACATACTGAGTTATGCGTTCGATGGCGATGAAATAAAAACGTTGTAGTTTAACGTGATACAAATGTGTTTCGTATTTTCCAACACTTTAGATCCTCCAAGGGGAGATATCGCCTTTAGCGAAATAATTATGAATATACGGATCGATTTAGATAGTAATTAAGTTATATATATATATTTAATTAGATAATTATTATGTTAAAAAATATGTATATATAATAGGTATATAAGTATGTAGTTAATTGACGAAGGAGATACTTGTTGAAACTTCATTCTAACGCTAAGAAATAAGTAATTAAACTTCTAGTTTCAAAAATTCTTTTATTGTAAATCACTACAATATTGTTTCGCCATACAATGGCTTCATCAGGTGGATGAATACTGAATATGTACAATGCAAGTTAGAATATGTATGTGAAAATTATTGGGGAATGGTGGTGGAAAATTTTTTTACAATCTTAAATTTAGTAGAGGGGAGTTGTTTAAATCTAGTTGGTCATTTAAAGCTAGTCCTAAACTATTATATCTAGTAACTTCTAAGTTTTCTAACAGGTTAAGTTTTTTACTTTTTCCTTGAATGTGTACAATTTTTAAATCTATATTAAATCTATGATTAATTTCTAAACAATGATTTGCGAAAGTTGAAAGCGAAAGAAAACAGATTCAACTTTCGCAAATCATTGTTTAGAAATTAATCATAGATTTAATATAGATTTCAAAATTGTACACATTCAAGGAAAAAGTAAAAAACTTAACCTGTTAGAAAATATATATATATGTAATAGATACAATAGTTTAGGATTAGCTTTAAATGACCAACTAGATTTAAACATCCCCTCTATTAAATTTAAGATTGTAAAAAAAAATTTTCCACCACCATTTCCCAATAATTTTCACATAAATATTCTAACTTGGATTGTACATATTCAGTATTCATCCACCTGATGAAGCCATTGTATGGCGAAACAATATTGTAGTGATTTACAATAAAAAAAATTTTGAAACTAGAAGTTTAATTACTTATTTCTTAGCGATATAAGTATGTGATATCTGTGTGTTTGTTTATATCAATAACAATCATTTAGTTTTTTTGTCAATTAATGATATAGTTTATATAATGATTAGATGATGAAAATTTAAAAATCTTAAAAGTAAGAAATATATACAACAAAAGCAAATCTTTATAAGCATGAGCTGGAAAATTAAATAAATTCATTAAGCAATATTAGAATTCATAAGAATGCTGAAATCTTTTCAAGTTAGAAATTGTAATTACTTTTTCATTTAAAAGTGATAATGCATATGTAATCACAGTTCAATAATATTTAATGTACAATGCTTCTAATTAAAATAAGACTGTAGGAAGAAGATAAATGTTCATAAATATTTGAAAATACTAATCGTCACTATGTATATAAATCGTTAATTTGCCTAGGTTGTAATTTCCAATACAGTTAATTTAATGTATTAAAATAATTATATACAACAAAAAACTATTTTCCTTTTAAGTACTCCTAGGTAATTTGGGGAATTGTTAAACGACACTGTTGAAGCTAATTAATTAGATATATACAAAGCTGAAGTCCGTAGTTCTTTGGAACTAATTGTAAATAACTGTAAATGACCTTCTTCAGCTCTATTAGCAAAGATCCTACAAAATTATGGTCCCTTTTAAAGCGATATAGGGTCTAGCGAAAGTTTATTTGGTTTTTAATGATATTTTAGAAAATAGTTGCATATAAAATAGATTTCAAGAATGTTAAGATGTTAAGATTTCAAAGAGAAGGTGAAGGTAAATGCTGAAACAGCAAGGTTTTCATCCCTTCATCCCTAGGAAAAGAATGTCTAAAACTTCGTTAATATTATAGGGTGCTGTACCTATTAGTATAACGGTAATTTTATATATATTTAAGTATAATTACACACAATTAGTATAATTATAGTTTATTTTTGAAAAATATTTATGAATATAATTATTTATTTATTATTCGAATTAATATATAAAAGTTATAATTATTTTGGTTTGCTTCGAATATTTACAACTAAAAATCAGCACCAGCAAATCAGTTCAACTTATTCATGGGAAAATAGCATTTTGTTTTCCATATACTAAAATAAAAATTTTTCGTAAATGTAAGTAGAAATCCAATTAATTTGTAGATGTGGAAGGTACTTTACTCTAGTTACTTTTAACTATCAATATATAAATTGCAGGAATATAATATTTCTACTCACCTTTAAATTGATTTTTTCACAATCGTATTTAAATTCTCGAATGGAAAAGTAATGGCTTTACATTGCTGTGTAGCTTGATGCTAAAAATTGGCCTAATATAAAATGTAAATCATTACACACACACATACCTCTTTTGGCTCTTTATGTAAGTATTGCTCTCGAGGTTTGCTTTTGGGTTCTTTGTAACTAAGCTTGTTGTAAGCTCAAAGAAATAACGCAACAAGATATAAATTTAAAGACGTATATTGTTATACTTTGAACGTGTATTTACATATCATGTAGTCAATAACATCATAAATCATTGATTAACCTAAATCAAATTGCCATCTTATAAAATTATGAGAATTGTCAGGGGCCCACACGAATAACTTAGAAGTTCTTTTTATATTTTTATTTTTATAAATCTTTCAATTTATACGCCTTTGCATTATCTTAGTCCTGGGAATCAAAAACATCAAAAACCCTCCAGACACAAAGATATGACAATGTGTTCTAAAATTATAAGATTTATGGATCTTTGAATTTATAGATATTAGTTTACTAAAAGAGTGTAATATTTAATACCATTTTTGTGGAAAAGTAATCTCTACCAAATGAAATATCTATCTCCATACTATATGTATTTTTTAAAATATTATTCCTAATTTATGAATCTGCAACTACCGATACAAAACACAAATATCTCAAGAACTTCGTGGAACCAAGTCCCTACGTGTTCACTAAGATACCTTGTTATTATTCTGTTGTAAAACTGAAATTATTATTAATTGACTGCAAGTTAATTATCCACGTATGCTTAAAAACATTGATTCTAGGTTTATGAATATCAATATTATCATGTGTCGAATTTCATACAGATCCTTCTTCTTCATATAATTTATCAAATTCTTCGTGGTACGTTGTACACATCTTTTAATATATTTAATAAATAAAGTAGTAATTTAGAACAAAAATTATACCCTAGAAACATAGAAAATTACAATACATCTGCTTTACAAGAAATTAAACTCAAAAATTAATTCAAAACTAATAATTATGTACAAGTTATTTAACGAGGTAAATTTTAAACCATAATAAAATGTTGCTTGCAATATAATTTTCTTTGTTCTGTCCAAATGATCCTTTATAGCCTCTGTTACGCCAACACTTTTTCAGACTTAGAAAAATATTCTATAATGTCTTTTTCACCTGTACATCTGCATTTTAAAAAGTTGCATTCTTATATTGAATTTGAAATGTATTATAAACTTCGTATTTAAAACATATAAAATCTCGTATTTTATCGTACTTTTCTTTCCTTGTTTTGTTCACAGTATTGCATATATTTACCATGTGTTCGATGCATTTTGAGAAACTATAAACTCGCATTCAGTTCCAAGTCAAACCACGTTCTCACTGCGAAGCGTCATTTTATACATCTTCCATTTTCATTTTTACTTTTGTTTATATTGCAGACAATAAATACACATATTGATATAATATTTGATATTTGTAGACGTATAGTTTATTTCAAATTATAAGAATATAACTTTGAAAGGCTCTAATGCTTTTATTGCACCACCTTCTGTGATGATAATTATTATACCTGGTCTCCTTATTGAACGGGTACGGTTTACCTGTTTGCAACGTATGAATCTAGGGGCCGTATTGACTATAAATTAGGGCCCTATAATATAATAATAAAACGCTGTTAATTTCAGGTATATAATAAAAAATATCTGTACATTGAGATTATATATAAAGAAAAAATTACAAATCGTGTGGCTATATATTCAAATTAACAACTGTTGGTACTTATATTATTATTAAATTTTATTTCATCTAAATTGCAGTAATTACAATTTACTTAAATTTTGTCATTACGGAACTTAGCAGTTTGTTTGCGTAAAAGATAATCGTATTGAGCGGCCAGGTAGTTATTGCCGCAGGTGGTGAAATAAAAGCATTAGAGCCGTTCAAAGTTATATTCTTATAATCACTTATCCAATGTGGTCTCCGAACACCAGAGAGATTGTAACGAACATTTACCATTATTCCTGATGGCGTATCGGACCTCTGTTCAAGAGACAACTGGCCAATCACCAGCAAACGTGCTATTCGAGAGGGAGCTCCGATTGCCCTGTGACTTAAAGTTTAGGAGCAAGCCTGGTGATGATCTTGCCGGAGAGGATTATGTCAGCACGCTCAGACGACGAGTAGATGATATCCATGGACAAGTAAGGCATAATATCCAAGATGCGAGCGACAGAATGAAGGAAAGCTACTACATCAACGCCGAGAAGGGTGGTTACCATGAAGGCGACCGGGTTTGGTTATATAATCCACAACGCCGACGGGGCCTATCTCCAAAACTTCAAAAGAATTGGGAGGGGCCATACGAGGTGTTGAAGCGGATCAACGATGTAATATGTCGCATAAGGCGAACACCTCATACTAAGCCAACAGTCGTACATTTTAATCGATTAGCCCCATACTCTGGAGACAATAATGACGAAACCGCTGACTTGCGCCGATTGGAATGTCAATACCAGGAACCGAACTTTGAAGACTTCATGGAAGAATATTCTGGTTCAAGAAAAGCTCGATTTGGGGTAACCATCGAAAAACAGGAAGATTTGTTTACGGTGCCGCCAGACTACGCGCTTGCTCATAGCGTAGCCCGAGATCTGCGAATGGCCAAAGGAATTGCCAGAGAATTTAAAGAGAGATTTGGCGGAATCGAAAAATTAAGGCAGCAGGGACCAGCAATTGAGAAGAGTCTCCAAATAACAAATTAAGAACAGCCCATATTTTATTTGGTCACGAAAGAACTGTCAAGCCTGAAGCCAACCTATCGTGTCTTATGGGAGGCCCTGGCTCACTTACGCGAACAAATGTTACAACAAGACATTTTGAAATTATTCCAAAATTGGGTTGTGGACTGGATCGCCAGGACTGGAGAATTGTAAGAAGCATGTTAGAAGTAATATTCCAACATACTGGTATGGAAATTCTGGTATGCAGTTACCGGCTTGAATATTCCTGTACATCCAGGAAAAATAAAACCGTGAACTGTTATTTCGTTATAACGTCACAATGTAATAAAGGCCCTACCTGTCGATTTCGCCATCGTTTGGGGGAACCAAAGCATGACATGTTTCGGGACGAAACTTCATTTTTAAGAAGGGGGCAATGTGATGACTCATCCAACGATGCGACGCACGTCATACCTTTGGCGCTTTCTCGATGCATGCAGAACGCTCGAGAAGAAATTTCACATTCGTATATAAACCGTCGAGGAAGGGATTGAAATATTCGATACCAGAGCCTCGCGGAGTGAACATAAATATAAATATATAAATGTGCTTATTGCTAATAATTAGTTTTATATATTTTATATACTAAAAATTTTGTTGTATCTAACATTGAGTGGGCATGTCTGAACATGCCCTTGTATGTTTCCTACGTCAGAGCACTTAAACCTCGTCCGTCCTTGCTCTGAAAACTATCAAATTGAGAATTGGCAAATATCTAGCTATATGGATATATAAAGAGCTACACACGGCTCTATCGATTCAATGTAAGTTGGTTAGTGATAGTTGAACGTATTTTTATCGTATGTGTATAAGTAATTTTTTATACAGCTAGAATAGCAAGTGTATCGCGATTATGTCACCTATTAGCGAAGAAAGAATATTCATTGCAATACAAGTTTTTGCTTACGAAAATAGCGTTAAAAGCACTAGTTAGCACACACTTTACAAACAAAGTACATCACTATACTGTCGTCATGTTAATATGACCCTCACACAATCAGCACAGTCTTCATTTTAATCAGTTTAACGTCTTTCTCTATGTTCTCTTGAATTGTTTCTATAGTTTTTTGACAGACTATAAAAAAAATGCATGAATGCAGGCTCCATTATATCGACTGTACATCACGATCTTCTCAAACACGATCTGCCACAGAGAATATACGATGTTGAAAATTTTTCTTATTAAGAGTATTTTCTATAATACGATGCATTAGATCTCTGGTGTATTTTCACACAACCAATTTCAGTTTATTCGTTCTCCAAATTCAATCCATCGACGATATCTGTGGTGAAGTTTCGTCATTCATTGACCGCATACTTCTTCGTATTCCTAAGAATACTTGTCTAAAGTCTCTTGTTACGCTTACACTTATTAAACTACTACGAATTACACTAATTATAGCGGAAAACTTTGTTGAATTCCTACTTATTACTTGCAGTACAATGCGTTACTGCTTATAAAACTCCCTCATGTTGATGTTGCCTCACGTTTTTGTAATCAACTCGATTCATTCAAGAAGCATACGTACTATTTCCAAACATTCTCTTTAAATGCTCTATACTTTTGTATACCAACTAATCCCAGTCATGTTATGCCTACTCGTATTTATGATTTGTCAGTCGTAATTAACTTCCGATTGTCTTCTTCTAGCTCCGCTCCACCTAGACATTTGATATTTAATGTGAGAATCTTGCATCCTTTGTTATGTTACCTGTATATCAGAAATTCCTTAATATTTATTTAGCTTTAGTATTCCTTTCGATTCCTTTCCATTTAAACTATTAAAAACCAGGGGGGTTTTAATAGTTTAAAAGTTATTCCATTAATGTGGATCTTTTCTTACTTATGATTTAAGATACAAATTTCTGATATCGCTTTCTTTGCCCGTTGATTTAATAGTAGTTAAGCGTAACAAGCCTTCTTTTCTACACACGAGTTGTCGTTATTCAAGTTAAGTGTACTTGACAATTATTCTTTGAGTGCTATCAAACAAACATAGTTGTTTTAGATTTTTCAACAGATTTCACTTAAATAGTTCCCAACCGATTTCTCTTCTGAATGGTAAAGTACGCCTTGTTACATTTGTTGTAATATCAGAGCTGTCTGAATTATGGGCGTTTTACTGTAGCCATTTAGTCGATCATTTTGTGGATTATCGATACCTTATTTTTGATTATTCGTAATCGAATCCAGACAAAGGTTTTCGGATTTATTAGGGGATTTTTTTGGCTCTTCTAAATCGAAAGTGAGCGTAGTTTTTTTTTTGTTATGCTCCAGCTAGTACACGTTTTGTAATTTTGCTAATTATTTGACTATTTTTAGGGCCATTAATACCTGTTCATACTTATTAGTAATTATTAGTGTTTACTAGTATTTGTCCGAGTAAAAATGAATTTATAGATTGTTAGTTTGAATTCTCATTACTACCGAACTGCAAAATTTGAAATGGTTTTACTGGCTGAAACAGTTAATTAGTTCCAGCCTTGGAACAGCGTATTTACTTCTTGGTTGTTCCTGCCAGTGAGAAAGTTGTCTTTGACAGATCAGGAACTCTTATGTAGATTTTTTTTCGTTTCTTGTGTATATCAGCCTATTAATTTTTATTAATTATATAAGTGAATTCTCCTTCAGACACAGAAATTTTGCCATTTTGGTTTTAACGGAATAGAAGCTACGAATTAAGTATTTAAATAAAATTAAAAATAAAATAAAATAAAACAATAACTTTGTTATATATACCACTTTATTCACATATAATCGTGACCGCGGTTTCGACACACAATGTCATTATCAAACTGCAAAAGTTACAGGCCTACATAGAACTTATAAATGACACAAACATATATGGGGGTTGTTTATGATGTTATTTAAAATTACTACTATATACTTAACTATTATATACAACATTGTCCAATGTCATTGGAACAGAGGAACATTGGAACATTGGAAAAGAGGTGTATATATACACCTCTTTTCCAATGTTGTATATAATAGTTAAGTATATCGTAGTAATTTTAAATAACATCATAAACCCCTCCCATATATTTTTGTGTCATTTACAAGTTCTATGTAGGCCTGTAACTTTTGCAGTTTGATAATGACATTGTATGTCAAAACCGCGGTCACGATTATATGTGAATAAAGTGGTATATATAACAAAGTTATTGCTTTATTTTATTTTATTTTCAAAATGAATTACCACAAAGTTACGGCTACCAGTATTAATTTTCTTAAATAAAATTAATTTAACTTGAATCATACGTTTAATAAAGGAATTGTATCTGTTAACTGTAACCCTTTTCTTTTCTTTCTCGTGTCATAACTTGTTTTGTTTTTACCTTGGCACGCGGTTGTTACGGGAATTGTGGATCAAGTTCCTTGTTACTCTTTCCAACGCTCAGGTATATAGGGTGGTTATAAATTTCAATAAGGTGGCACGCTTCATTTTGACAACCGACACTATCGGCTTCTACTGAGTAGACTGGTAGCAGCATCCTGACTGGATAAAGTCCTTCGGAGAATCCAGCCAAAAGTAGGTTTGCTCGTTTATTTTTTATGGTCATTATTATTTTGGTGAATGCCTCCTATGATAATTAGACGAGTTGTTTTTATATTGTAGTCCAATCGGCGATTAATAAATTTCTCCCCAGACCTTCCATTAGTGCATATAAATATTCAAAGTTGTATTCGCCTACTGGAAAGGCACTTCCCAAACGCAACAGCTCGCTCTATAATAATTTCCAGATTCAATTGTGCTGGTAGCGTACAGGGCTTTGATAGCCCAGGAAGAAATCGCAATACATAATAACTAACAACAAAAAACGCGTATCCTTTACTCAAAACTCGTCTTCTTCTAATATGGGAGCATTTTGGAATTCTGTAAGGACAAAACACAATGATTTGGCTATGTCAACTAGCGGTACGTATAATGATGTCACACCTAGTAATTTGGGATAGATCTGCAGTTTGTTTGCTACTATTTTTTAATGTGTTTACGCCCAACACAGTACTAATTTCTCAGGTAACTACGATATGTCAGATTTTTAGATAATTTTAGTTTAAATCATATACATAATGTTAGAATACTTTTTGAAGATGAGTAGCCCTACAATGGTGTTCCATTTATCAATAATACGAGTATATCAGGCTTCTCTAAATTTCGGTGACTTCCAAAATAATTGGCTAGCTAGCCAATTATTTTGGAAGACACCGAAATGCAAGCTTACATGTTACCAATATTTAAATCTGGAGATTTATCGTCGGTAGAGAATTATCACCCGGTATCTATAATTCTATAAACGTTTCAAAAATATTAGAACATATAATTTACGATTCCATATTTATCTTCCGGTATTTCTCAGAATAGCAATCTTGTACCAATTGTATTCTCGCTACTTATGCTATTCATTCACAGATAGCCATTTTCCGGCATTCGCGGATGAATTGAAGCTGTACTAGTAGTATATTGGATCTTAAATTAATTGTGACTGGATTCAACGCAACTTAGTTAAACTAGTTGTATGTGGTAACCAAAATCCTTTTTAATTAATTTATAGGCAATGTGTTCCTACATAGTGACTCAAATTACCGACTCTGGAGTCCTATTTGACAGTCTTTTCACTTTCATCCACACATCGATGTCATTGTTAATTGCTCGCGATTATGTGGTTTCATCAAACGTATATGCTCAGATTTTACAAACATCATGGCAATTATTACCTTATTTAGCTCTTTAGTTGAATATTTAAATACTACTGTGTTAGTTTGTCTCATCAAATAACACATATTGATAGAGAGGAACGTGTACAAAGATAACTAATAAATTTTATTTTGTTTAAATTACGTACTGACTAGGATTATCTGACTTATAATGAAAGACTAAGATTATTCTGACCATAAAATCTCTTGTGGGATTTTCTCTGTTTGATTGCCCTTAAAACGAGATATCGTTTAACGTATAATCGTTTGGATTCCCTATAATTTATTAGCATTTGCAAACTTCCGCCTTCCACTTTTAACTCTCGCCTGCATAATTAATATTATATAACGTTTCGTAGGACTAGTATGGTAGCAGAATCGTTTGGATTGGCAGTGCTTATTATACAATTTATCTATTGGTTTATTTATTTTTTATCTTTATTTAAGTATAGCTTTAATATGTTATTGTGGCATTTTCTTTTCTTTTGTTATCATTCACAATTGAAGAGTCGAGTGGATGAACGAGGTAACTAACAAAACCAAACAATGGAAATAATTAGGTTTCAAATATTTTCATTGATAAGTCCTTATATAAAAAAAGAAACCCGTCCCTTTTTTACTTTCATGCATTTACAGCTAGGTATCAATAATTTGAACCACTAACTGCTCAATAGATGTGGAACATAACTTCAAATTTCCAAAAAAAACAACACTTACCTCCTTGATCCATCAACATGTAGATGATTGAGTTTCTTCATTTGTACGAAAGAAAGATCAATGTACAGCAAAAATGTTTTTAATTTATTTTTTGCATAAGTGTAATAACATACAAATTAATTTCAACTCACGTAAAAATATTTAATGTTCATTGTTACTAAAGCTTGCTTTCTTGTTCATTGATAACTTGTTGATAGTACCATCGGAACTGAGCTTTTATGAATGCCAGTTGAGTTTTAAGATTGTCGACCTTTCCTGCGAAAGTTGTCCATATTTTTTATTAACCCTTGTTATTTGCACGTTAAGGGGATAATCATTTCGTAAATTTCCTATTATATCCACTTTTTTAAAAGGCGTATGTGGATCGTAAGATTCTTTATACAAGTAGGAGCCATATTCATCAACGCGTATCCACTTTATACCATCTCTAAAAGGTACATTCTCTTTGAGGACATTTTTCTTTCTGTTGATAAGATTCAATTGTGTTAGGTAAGCCTTCAAAATTTCGAAAATGAAGGCACATATCTATCACTTGATCTATTTTGCTGGATTTAGCGATTATTTCCCTATATTCTTCGGGTAAGGCTATTGACTCATATTTCCTTAAATTTTTTTCAATTCGACCGAAATCGCGATCTGAATCTAGATAACTATGGCCTACTTCTGGGAATTTGTGATCGATTACCTTCACCATTCCCTTTAAAATCATATACTGGTACAGACATATGACTAAAAAAATTTTGTTTTGGCCAGCACATGAGTCTGTCCATATAAACCAAGTGAGAAATTTTGTTGTCGTCAGATAGTAGATTGAATTCTACAAATGTCAGTAAGGCACTGCATACTTCGGAACTTCCACGATTAGCACCATCTTCTGTCCAAGTAAAAAAATTTGCTTTTTCTTTATTCTTTAATAGTGAGTGGATCCCCAAATTGTACATCCACATTTGTCGTAAATTGAAGGCTTTCGATGTGGTAAGTTTAGGTAGGGGTAATGTTTGTTGCAAATCTATCGTTAGGTAGCATATTTCATCGTTTCATGCATAATGCCGGTCCGCACGTTGTAACGAAAATGCCGCCTCGTAATTTTCCTTGTGCTCTTCAGAGCTTTTGCCACTGTCACATGTACTACATGTGTCACTACGTGGGTGTCCAAATGATAAGTTAAATTCCCTCGACAAAATTTTGGCATATGTGCAGTACTTAACAAGATATCTTTGGGGCATGCTGCATTCTTGACACTTCTCACGGTATAGATTGTACATTTTCGATATATTTAATATAGGAGAAAGATATTTCTTGTGAGGATTATTATTTCTCGAATAATGTGAGAGCTCAGCTGGAAAACTGTTGATATGCGTCTTTACATATTCTCTTACATCGTCACTTAATTTGTGCGGCCTATTTTCATGTTTCCCTCTTTTATCTGGAGAAGGTATGGAAGCACCCGGTTTTAAAGATTTCTGTAAATATTCAGCTGTTTTCTTCCCAATCTGGAAAATAGAACAGAAAGCTTTTTTGCAGACTGAAATAGGAGCATTATCAATATGCACGAAATATCTGAACGTTTTTGACTTATGACGATTTGCAGTAATTTGTGGCCTGGCTGGTGCTTTTGCCGTCATGCCCTTAAACAAATAAACATTTTTGGCATTTATGTCCAATTTGTAGTAAGTTGAAAACAACTTTTTTCTTTTTTCTATATCAATTTTCTCAGAGCATTTTTTCTTGCATGTACTATTGCATAGCATGCCCAAGTTTACCTCTTTACCGGGAATATTTTTGCCTTTTTGACTTATATAACTTAATCCCCTTTCTCTTGCAATCGCAGCCTTCTTTCTTTTCCACAAATTTGGATTCGCACATTTTTTTCTTGCCTTTTTGTCAACTGTTGGAAACAA
Organism: Melolontha melolontha; assembly: GCA_935421215.2. Lineage (NCBI taxonomy): Eukaryota > Metazoa > Arthropoda > Insecta > Coleoptera > Scarabaeidae > Melolontha > Melolontha melolontha. The sequence continues at coordinate 158,268,020 of OW285236.1, read as the reverse complement.
CTTTTTCTTAACTTTTTCTATTGTGACCGAATCAATGTTTCGTCTTTCTTCTGCAGTATAATCCATGTCAGTTTCAAAAATCTGTTTTCCTTCACTTGCTTCCGTGTCACTGTCGTAACTTTGACTTTCAAATGTTTCTCTAGAACATCCCTGTGAATTTTGTTTTAAACATTTCTCTACAGTTTCTGAATCTGAAGAGCTCTCAGATGTTGGAGGTACATACTCATCGCTCTCTTCAGCAGAGAAGGGTTCATTGCCGCTTGATTCATTAATATCTGGAAAAACATATTGAAGTTACAAAGCAAAACACAAAAAAAAATTTTAATTAGGCATGTTCTTACCGTCATCTGAATCTGGAGGAAGAACTTTGAGTATTTGTCGTGGACCGCCATCAACGTCTTTAGAACCACAAGCTACGGAAGAAAAACGTAAGTAAGGCATTACTTACATATTGTAAAATAATGTTATATGCAATGTGATTTCACTTACCTGTTTGATTTGAGCAGTTATTTTCGATTTCATGAGAATTATTATTTTTAAAACTAGTTTCACTGTACAGTTGTTCGGCCAAACTTTGTTGCAAAGCTTTCTTGACTATCAGTTCACCTCTTGACATCATGTTTCATAAGCGTTTGCTTAAAATTCACTAATAAAAATTTCTTTAAAACTTTGAGCAACAAACACATACGCCGCACTAAAGCTATAAGTTTTGTTACTTACGGTTACGAAAAACTAAAATAAAAATTCCTGCTGCAGTTTACGGATGAAGGAGGTATCTGCAGTGAAAAATGGATAAAGGAGGCATCTGTCGCACTAACCTCCTTCATCTGTGAATATCCACAGGAAAGTGTATACATACCTCCTTCAAACACTTTGTAACTTTCATGTTTGTAATAATATCACGATGAAAGTTAGTGATAAAGGAAGATTGTCGCTTACCACCATTATTCATACAAATAATCAATTTTTTCAAAAAATGTTAGTTACCTCCTTCATCCACTCGACCCTTCAATTGTATATTGACTTATATATTATTTGTATATATTGTACTATTTGGAATTTATCTTTTGTAATCTACAAATGAATAGATAAATGTATCCAACACATGTATATTCGATGGCGCGCCTATTAAACATACATATATTATGCTCTTCCCCTGAAGAGCACACCACTTTAATATGATGTTTAGATAATATCAGATAATGCTAGATATTCATACGATAAGATTTATATAGCATCCTCTAGGCGAAAAGATGAAGTTGGTTCGTCTACATACACGTTAAGTGGAAAATTATTATATAGACCCGCACCAATCAAATGCATTTTGCTTCAAATAAGCAAGATATTACATCTAATTTTGCGCGATGTATGTCTGTAATGACCAATGTACAAAAGCAAAATCCAATAAAACAACTTATTATGAATTATCGAATTGTTATGTTATAAGTGTTATAACAGTAGACTGCTAAATTGTTGCACACAAAAAGTAACTAACCGGAAAATAGGAAAATGATTCTAATTTCGAACGTTTCTAGATGCTACACTCGATATGTGAACTTGTTTTATGATATTTCCTCCCGATGGCGTATCTATAAATTGTAAATGGGATAGATACTAATAGCAGAAGATTATATGCAATTTTGTATTATACACATACAGATTTGAAATTTCACTTAATCGTTCTTGCTTTGTTTACAGTATATTGACGCACTGTAATTTTGATAAATTTTAGCGATGCCGTTACAGGAATAAAAGTAGAATTCTAGTAATGGTTTAAAAATTTTGCGTATATAAGATTTAATAAAAACATAATTTAGGTAAATGAACAAATAAAATGATTTTTATTAACGATAATTAATATTGTATTTTCCCATCATTAAATTATTTTTTACTTTCTTCTTCTGTTTATCACCCCAAAATTTCTGCATAAACATTTCCTTAAATTATTTATATGTATTACATTTCTCTTCTACTATATCCAACCTTATTTCAGTAATATTTCTCATTGTTGTTCTTATAATACTCATCATGCTACCAAAATGTGTCACTCTATTTAACATAATTACGTTATCCATATAATTCTCCCACATTTTTAAATACTTAACTGGATGCCCTTTTTTATCATCGTCAAAATGTACCAATCGTGCATTTTCCTCCCCAATTTTCATTATAACACTACTGTTGCTGGTTCTATTATTATTTCGTATACTTGTAAGGAGGAGGAGGAGGAGGAGGAGGAGGAGGAGGAGAAGGGGGAGGAGGAAGGGGGGGGGGAGGAGGAGGAGGAGGATGAGGAGGAGGACGTGGTGGAGGAGGAGGAGAAGGAGGAGGAGGAGGAGGTGGTGGTGGAGGAGGAGGAGGAGGAGGAGGAGGAGGTGGTGGTGGTGGTGGAGGAGGAGGTATTAATTTAGCATAGCACCAGAAAAATTTTGAGAAAAGAAGTCATAAGAATTTTTTATAAAATAAAAAAAAACTTTATTTGTTGTTTATATGATACTAATATGATACAAATATCAAGGAATATTATAAGAAGAGTAATGTAAAAGACGGAAAATCTGGAAAAGAATACTAATAATGGATAATTAAGAACAGGAATAATTGTAAGCAGGGGAAAACTTGTGATTGATGTAGAATTATTGAAAATTTATTAAATTACAGGAGACTGTCACAAAGATTTGAAATGTATTAAGGTTTTTATCATTTTAAGAAAATTTATGCTAGATTTTTAAATATTGAAAAAGAAGGCATTTCATAGTTATTTTATAACTTTATAGATAGTTAAAATCACATATTTTTACTTTATTTCATAGTTAAGAAAACATTCCCGAACTTAACATTACGTGAATCATATTTAACATTTTATTGGAATTATTAGGTTCTGTAAATTATTACATTTTTGATGAACGAACGTGGAAAAATCATTACATTTTTGGCAACTAACTAATATGTTCTATTGATTATAATTAAAATTTTATTCTAGACAGGGATCAAAAAATATAATAAAAGTAAGTAAAAATACAAGACATAGAAGAAAAATATGAATAGTAGGATAAATTAATAAAAGTAGTATGTATAGAAAATTCAAGAAGGTAGACAACAGGATAAAGAATACCAGGATAGTAAGATGCAAGATTATTTTATTAAAACTGGGGAAAGGTGTGAAAGTATTATAAAAAATATAATTACAAATATAAAAAAGATACACAAATTAAACAACAGCTGATACAACAGTTAGGAGAGAAAATTGAAAATATTAATACATATTGAGACAAAATAGGAGTACAAATTGTGGAGAATAATGGACAGGTATATGGTAGAATTAGTAAAGAATTTGGTAAGGTAACTCAATATATAAATGGAATGAATGTTAAAATTACAAGTATACAAAATAGTAATAAAACCAGCAACATGAAAATTGAAGAGGAAAATGGTACATTGGTACATGGAATTGAATGGAAATTGGTACATTTTGACGATGATAAGAAAGAGCATCCTGTTAAGTATTTAAAAATCTGGGAGAATTATATTGATAATGTAACTATGTTAAATTGAGTGACAAATTTTGGTAAGGTGATGAGTGCTTAGTGTGCTTAGTAACGTTATAGCTCTGTAGTTATTATAATCTCCATAATTTACCTTTTTGTATATCGGTGTTAATAGTCCCACTTCCCAATCTTCTGGTATAGTATCGTATTTCCACGCCATATTAATGATTTCCAGAAGTATCTTTGTTCCTACGTCACCAATGTTCATAATTTCTGCTACTGTTTTGTCATTTCCAGGAGCTTTTCCATTTTTCAATTTTTTTATTACATCAGTTAATTCTTCTAGAGTAAATTATGTATCCTCATCTGCTATATTTTCACTTTCTATAACAGTCTCCACATTTTTGTGTTATTGCTGCAGAGTGGCTCTTCAAAGTATTCCTTCCATCTGTTCATTACCTCTCTTTCATCAGTGATTATTTCTTGCTGTTTATTATATATGGTTCCGTCATCTATTGATTTTGCTTTTCTGCCCGACTTCAGTTTCTGATTACCAGTGCTATCTCTCTCCATTCTATCACCAAACTCTTTCCATTTATTTGCTTTTAACACTAATTCTTTTACCCGTTTCCGTGGCCTTTAGTACATTATGTATTGTTCTGTTTTCTTATTTGCTAAGTACTTTCTCCACAATTTCTTTTTATTTTTTATTTCCTCTTTCATGTCGTTCGTCCACCAAGCAGTCTGCTATCATGTGTTACATATTTTGTATACTCCGCATATTTTACGGGCAGCTTCTTTGAACATATTCCATTTTTCCTCTAAATTGTCCAAATTAGTTATCTCTGACTTCTCTTCAATATTTTTTCTAACTAATTGTTCATATTTTCTGGCTATTTCTTGTTCCTTTAATTTATATATCCTTATTGACGTGAATTCTATTTTCTTTATTTGAATTCCGTTGTCATGTTTATTTTCTTTTTCTTTGATTCTAGCTACTACCAAATAATGCTCACTATGTATCTCCGTCCCTCTCCGAACTTTGACATCTAAGACAGTCCTTCTGTTTTCCCTTTCTACTTGCACATAGTCAATTATAGATTTTTCCCCTCTATTGTGTTGCACACGCGTATATTTGTAAATATCCTTGTGTTTATAGAATGAATAAGTTATTACGGGATCATGGTTTAAACAAAAGTCCAAAATTTTTTTCTATTATCATTTCTAATTTCCTCTCCATGTTCTCCCATAACTGCCTTATAACCGTCGTTTTTTTTTCTATTCTGCCAATAAAGTCCCCAGCGATAAACCATATTCCTTTGGCATTATCCATTACTAATGTCAGCTCCTCCCAGAATTTATCTTTTTCTTCGACTTTCTCATTGTCATTAGGGCCATACTGCTATTATTGTCATTACCTTCTATTTACTATCTTTAAGCTTCACTATTAATATGCGCTCCGATATAGCTTCCCATTTACTTATGTTGCTTCTTAAATTTCAATGTATTATTACACCTACTCCAGCTGCTGCTCTATTACACGAATGTGGTCATTATCTAGTACTTGCTCCCATTGGCCTTTCTTTTTTGTTTCGCTTACACATAGTATTGTTAAACGCCTTTCTTCAAATTCAATTATGAGTTCACTTTCCTTTCCGGTTAAACTTCTAACGTTCCAAGTCGCTAATTTCCATTCTTTCTTTTTGTTCGAAGTATCATTTCCATGCCTTATCGTATTCTTTATTTCTTTCGTATGTTTAATTTTGTCAATGTCCATTATCATTGCCGTGTCAACCTCCTTCTTTCCATTTATACATTGGTTTCTCAGCTTTTTGAACTTTCCTGTCTTTCATTTGTATTAGCTTTTCGTTGCTTTTGTCCTATTTCCATTCTTCATCTTCAACATATAATTTCCGAAACGCAATTTTAACCCTCTTGCCACTTTCCTTTTCTACTTTCGCCCTATTTCTAATTATCTTTTGTATATCTCTGTCTTGTTTGGATAAATCGTCGTTGATAAAGACGTTTTCCCCTCTCCTTTCCTTCAATTTGTATTTGTTCTGCATAACTTTTTTCTTGTCTGTCGCATTTTCCATTTGTACTAGGCAAGTTCTTTCCGCTAGTTTAATCACTCCCTTTGTTTTGTCTTTTAAATGCAACTCTTTCTCTATAAACTCCTCCATTTTGTTTTTTTTCCTCCTGATTGGTTGCATTCACGGATAGTCCTTGTACAACTACATTATTTCATTTCTTCTCATTTTCAAGACGCTTTAACATGCCATGCATTATTATTATTCCTCTTATCTATTGGGAATGCTCTTAACAATTTTTTATTGTCTTTCCTCATTCCTTATATTTCTTTTTTGTATCCCTTCTGTTCCTCTCTCATTTCTTATATTTCTTCCACTAAGTATTTCATAGTCATTTGCAGTATTTCCATCATGTGCCTCATCGCTTCTATATTATCCTTCAGTTTCTTCTGTGTTTTTATCGGCGATCTAGCTATCTTCTTACTTTTTCTGAAGGCATGTTCTTCTACATCCTCTTTAGAACACATTCTCTTCTTCTCGTCGTTGGAGTATTCATCACTATCTTCAAAGCGTCCCATTTCTACAATTTTATTTCTTTGTCCTTTTTCTGTTTAAATTATTTTCTTAGTCCAGTTCTGTCTTTGTGTCCATATTTGTTTGTCGATATGTTTTGCCGCCGCGCAAGAAACCAAACCCCGGTCAACCCGTCATACGTTTGGCCTCTATTGACACATTTTCAATATCTTACACAATTATGTACTATTATATTTTTACTACTACTTTATTCTTACTCTTACTTAGTTTGTCCTATATCTTGCACTTTTCCACACTAGTTGTTAGTACTATATTATTTTAACAGCTCGTAATTTATCGATATATTGAAAATAATTGCGGAGCTATTCTTTACATACACTGCTAGCACTTGCCAGAGCCGAACGCATTCAATTATGACATTTTATATCTGTCGCGAGCCCTCAACGTAAATGCTCATCGTAAGGTAACCCCGGACGACGACAATTTTCTGTCACTTACTTCTATCTGTCTTATGTAAACAAGTGAATATGCAAAAGCTGTTTAAGATTTTCTTAGCTGTGAGCAAGAAGTTAAACAGACTTAAGGCCGGTCTTTTAATGTCCAGATAAAGTCTCGGCTGATATATATGTCACGGAAAATTACATTTTCCGTCTTTTTATCGTTAGCTACCCCTTATCCAATAGTTTCCGGCCTTATCTGAGGGATAAAGTTAGTTACTAGGCAACGTTTCTGATAATGTTGTATCTGTTATATATATATATACATATATATATATATATATATATATATATATATATATATAATATCTTCGTGACCTTGGTATGATAAGGTAAACTTAATAAGTCGGCGATTAAAGGTCTGGTTCATTACCTCAAAGTATATATATTTAAAACAACCCTACATGTTTCGGCAATGATGCCTTTGTCAAGGAAATATTCCCTTGACAAAGGCATCATTGCCGAAACATGTAGGGTTGTTTTAAATATATATACTTTGAAAATACAAAATACAAAATATAAAATAAATTTTATATTTTGTATTCCCTTGACAAAGACATCATTGCCGAAACATGTAGGGTTGTTTTAAATATATATACTTTGAAGTAATGAACCAGACCTTTAATCGCCGACTAATTAAGTTTACCTTATATATATATATAATATTTTCGTGACCTTGGTATGATATGGTAAATTCAATCAGTTGGCGATTAAAGGTATGGCTTACTTCAAAGTAAATATATATTTAAAACAACCCTACATGTTTCGGCTATGATGCCTTTATAAAGGATATAAAATATATATATTTTTATATTTTATATCCTCGATAAAGGCATCATTGCCGAAACAGGTAGGGTTGTTTTAAATATATATACTTTGAGGTAAACCAGACCTTTAATCGCCAACTGATTGAATTTACCATATATATATATATATATATATATATATATATATATATATATATATACCGATCGTTTTGACAAATAGGATAAATAAAGCCGGGAAGAGGTAAGGGGTATGAAAATTCGCAAAGAAGTGGGGACGCGTACCTATGAGTCTAGATACCACGGTCTAGTAGCGCAAGTAGACGACATAATACGCAGTTAGTTGCAGTCAGTAGTTCACAGTAATCGGATCGAAGTGTGTATAACAAGGACAGGCCGCTACGTCCATAATGGATTTATTTTTAGTAAATGAGAAAATTGAAATTATAAGTTGGAATTTTCAAGGGAACACGTATGAAGAGATTAGAAACTTATTCCCTTTGTCCTTTCCTAACAGACCTGTGCCATCGATATCAACTATATCCCGCGTTATTAACAAATTTAAAACCTACGGATGTGTCGTTAACTGCTATCGATGCAGACGTAATAACCCACCACGTGATGAGGATACGGAGGTAGCAATTTGTGCTTCTGTGGAAGAAAATAAAAATAAATCTCTTCGTGATATTGCCGAAGAATTAGATATTAGTAAATCAACTGCGTACGCGGTTTTGAAAAAAAACAAATATCGGTCATATAAATATCAAAACCACCAAGAGATTTTTGAGGATGATTATTTTCGTAGAATGGAGTTCTGTCAAACTATAATCGATAAAAATATTGAGATAAATAATTTTATTGAAAACATATGTTTTACGGACGAGTCCTCGTTTACTATTCATGGCGCACAAAATCCAAGTATTTGCCGATATTGGTCTCGAGACAATGAGCACAGAGTACTTCAAACTCGTACGCAATATCCACAGAAATTAAACATCTGGGTGGGTATTTACAATAATGACATTATAGGACCATTTTTTATTAACGGCAATTTGAATGGACAACGGTATTTGAATCTGCTACAAGAACATGTTATACCAGGTCTTGAAGAAGTCTCAGACAATATCAATAATGTATGGTTCCAACATGACGGGTGTCCTGCACATGAGCATAGGGATGTTCGGCAATATCTCCAAAATGTATTCCCAAATAAATTAATTTCGAAAGTGGGCACCATTCGATGGCCTGCAAGATCCCCTGATTTGGCTCCTCTTGACTTTTTCCTTTGGGGTTATATTAAAAATAAAATTTATAGTCATAACCGAGCTACAACTTTGCCAGAATTACGACAAAAAATTATTGAGGTTTGCCAAAATATTACTCCCGGTTTGTTGTCTAACGTTCGAAGAGAATTTTACGATAGAATGGGTTACTGTTTAATGCAAGAAGGGAAAGCATTCGAACACTTAATTTAATAAATTATAATTTATAAAATTAATTATTATTATAGTTTTAATTTGTTTAGATATTTTCAGAATGAGTTTAATTTATATTTTAAAGAGTATGCCCTGTTATTTAATTTTTAGAAGTCTTATTTAAGTTTTTCGTATAATAATATTCAGCTCGAAATAAATTTTATGTTTTAAATGGTACGTAGTTTTATTTCATTTTAATTTAGAGAAGTTTTTCCACTTAATTTGATGTTTTAAAAAATAAGTTGCCTTATGTTAATCTACTGTTAAAATTAAACGTTTTTACATTGCATATTATCATAGTTTGTGAAATGTCTTCAAGCACAACACGACGCATAATGCACCTTCTCAAACCTTCGCTAAACTGCTACCCAGCTGCTAGCTAATAGAAATGAATACGCGCATGATATGCACACAGCATTCGTCGTTATCTGAATAAGCGGTGTGCTCTACAATATTGGTGGGGACGTACTTCCCTTGACCTCCTCGCCGCTTTTAATATCTTACAACTCAAAACGATCGGTATATATATATATATATATATATATATATATATATATATATAATCAAAAATTAATTTATTTAAATTCGGGTAAGCGGTCAATTAAAAAACTCCTTTATTAAATTACCCTATATTTCGCAACACTTTGTCGCTTCTTCTGGGGTAACTACAAGATCAATGAAAAAAATAACAAAAAATAAATAAGAGTATAAAACATGTACATGTATGTTTTAACTTTTCATATATATGTTTTTTAAAAGTTCTTAAGGCTTGTTTCTATAGTTACTTTATTTTTTATATCTAATCATTTTTATATTTTGTACGTCAATTTTATTATTTTTTAACTCTACATTTTGTAAGTATTTTTACTACTGTTTTATACTCTTATTTATTTTTTGGTATTTTTTTCATTAATCTTGTAGTTACCCCAGAAGAAGCGACAAAGTGTTGCGAAATATAGGGTAATTTAATAAAGGAGTTTTTTAATTGGCCGCTTACCCGAATTTAAATAAATTTTTGATAATATATCACGGTCGATAATTTCTTTTCAATTATATATATATATATATATATATATATATATATATATATATATATATATATATATTGTTGTATGTTAATCATTACATTTTTGACGAACTAACGTCTAAAAATAACAGATACAACGTTATCATAAACGTTGCCTAGTAGTAGTATATATATATATATTCTCTCTCTAAATTTACGCGAACGGTCACTAAACATACGCACAAGCGCACCAACATACAACACCCTACACTTACGCGCTCACACAAATTCAAAACCACACACCCAGAGAGAGACGCAAGCTGCCAGCAGCAACAAACACACAAATTCATACCCAGAAAGAGACAAAAGCTGCTAGCAGCGAACAACACATATGTTCACACCTTGCTATCTATTTTTTGGAATACTAAGGCATGACTTATTATTATTATTGCATTGTATCTTTGAATAATTTAAACCACAGCAACTCAATTATTTGACATTTATATTCTGCCATTTATATTTTTTATACCCTTGACAAAGGCATCATTGCCGAAACATGTAGGGTTGTTTTAAATATATATACTTTGAAGTAATAAACCAGACCTTTAATCGCCGACTTATTAAGTTTACTATATACATATATAGTAGTATAGTAGATTTTATATTTTGTAATCCCTTGACAAAGGCATCAGTGCCGAAACATGTAGGGTTGTTTTAAATAAATATACTTTGAAGTAACGAACAAGACCTTTAATCGCCGACTTATTAAGTTTACCTTATCATACCAAAGTCACGAAAATATTATATATATATATATATATATATATATATATATATATATATATATATATATATATATATATATTAAAATAATAAGCTTTTTTTGGTTTAGCGACCTTTATTGAAATTCAATTTATTTAAATAACGACGTTTCGACTTTTTGTGTATAATTGAGTCTTTTTCAAATGATTTAATTGATAAATTATTGGAGCCGATAAACTCCAATAATTTATCAATTGTTATATATATATATTGTTACGAATTTTAGACGTAAGTTCGTCAAAAATGTAATGATTTACATAACCTTCGAAAAAATGCCACATCATCCGATATTTCTGAAGGATCAATTCGTTCACTAAGAAGAGTATACGGCCGGCTGTCCGGGTTAATCTCGTTTATAATTTATATTTCTTCTACTTACAATGCATCGTCAATAAAATCATCCATAATTAACAAAAAACTAAAGTTTAAACACTTAAAACGTAATAAATAAATAAAACCAGAGGGTGACAGTTTGTGGCTGGCCGCAATTAACCAACAGATACAACGTTATCAGTAACGTTGCCTAGTAGCTAAGTTTATCCCTCAGATAATGCCGGAAACTATTGGATAAGAGGTAGCTAACGATAAAAAGACGGAAAATGTCATTTTCCGTGAGATATATCTGAAAGTAAACTAGCCGAGACTTTATCTGGACATTAAAAGACCGGCCTTAAGTGTTTAACTTCCTGCTCACAGTTATCTAAGAAAATCTTAAACAGCTTTTGCATATTCAATTGTTTACATAAGAGAGATAGAAATAAGTGACAGAAAATTGTCGTCGTCGTCAAGGGTACCTTACGATGAGCGTTTAGGTTGAGGGCTCGCGACAGATATAAAATGTCATAATTGAATGCGTTCGGCTCTGGCAAGTGGCTAGCAGTGTATGTAAAGAATAGCTCCGTAATTATTTTCAATATATCGATAAATTACGAGTTGTTAATACAATATAGTACTAACAACTAGTGTGGAAAAGTACAAGATATAGGATAAACTAAGTAAGAATAAGAATAAAGTAGTAGTAAAAATATAATAGTACATAATTGTGTAAGATATTGAAAATGTGTCAATAGAGGCCAAACGTATGACGGGTTGACCGGGGTTTGGTTTCTTGCGCGGCGGCAAAACATATCGACAAACAAATATGGACACAAAGACAGAACTGGACTAAGAAAATAATTCAAACAGAAAAAGGGACAAAGAAATAAAATTGTAGAAATGGGACGCTTTGAAGATAGTGATGAATACTCCAACGACGAGAAGAAGAGAATGTGTTCTAAAGAGGATGTAGAAGAACATGCCTTCAGAAAAAGTAAGAAGATAGCTAGATCGCCGATAAAAACACAGAAGAAACTGAAGGATAATATAGAAGCGATGAGGCACATGATGGAAATACTGCAAATGACAATGAAATACTTAGCGGAAGAAATATAAGAAATGAGAGAGGAACAGAAGGGGTACAAAAAAGAAATATAAGGAATGAGGAAAGACAATAAAAAATTGTTAATAGCATTCCCAATAGATAAGAGGAATAATAATAATGCATGGCAGGTTAAAGCGTCTTGAAAATGAGAAGAAATGAAATAATGTAGTTGTACAAGGACTATCCGTGAATGCAACCAATCAGGAGGAAAAAAAACAAAATGGAGGAGTTTATAGAGAAAGAGTTGCATTTAAAAGACAAAACAAAGGGAGTGATTAAACTAGCGGAAAGAACTTGCCTAGTACAAATGGAAAATGCGACAGACAAGAAAAAAGTTATGCAGAACAAATACAAATTGAAGGAAAGGAGAGGGGAAAACGTCTTTATCAACGACGATTTATCCAAACAAGACAGAGATATACAAAAGATAATTAGAAATAGGGCGAAAGTAGAAAAGGAAAGTGGCAAGAGGGTTAAAATTGCGTTTCGGAAATTATATGTTGAAGATGAAGAATGGAAATAGGACAAAAGAAACGAAAAGCTAATACAAATGAAAGACAGGAAAGTTCAAAAAGCTAAGAAACCAATGTATAAATGGAAAGAAGGAGGTTGACACGGCAATGATAATGGACATTGACAAAATTAAACATACGAAAGAAATAAAGAATACGATAAGGCATGGAAATGATACTTCGAACAAAAAGAAAGAATGGAAATTAGCGACTTGGAACGTTAGAAGTTTAACCGGAAAGGAAAGTGAACTCATAATTGAATTTGAAGAAAGGCGTTTAACAATACTATGTGTAAGCGAAACAAAAAAGAAAGGCCAATGGGAGCAAGTACTAGATAATGACCACATTCGTGTAATAGAGCAGCAGCTGGAGTAGGTGTAATAATACATTGAAATTTAAGAAGCAACATAAGTAAATGGGAAGCTATATCGGAGCGCATATTAATAGTGAAGCTTAAAGATAGTAAATAGAAGGTAATGACAATAATAGCAGTATGGCCCTAATGACAATGAGAAAGTCGAAGAAAAAGATAAATTCTGGGAGGAGCTGACATTAGTAATGGATAATGCCAAAGGAATAGTGTTTATCGCTGGGGACTTTATAGGCAGAATAGAAAAAAAAACGACGGTTATAAGGCAGTTATGGGAGAACATGGAGAGGAAATTAGAAATGATAATAGAAAAAAATTTTTGGACTTTTGTTTAAACCATGATCCCGTAATAACTTATTCATTCTATAAACACAAGGATATTTACAAATATACGCGTGTGCAACACAATAGAGGGAAAAATCTATAATTGACTATGTGCTAGTAGAAAGGGAAAACAGAAGAACTGTCTTAGATGTCAAAGTTAGGAGAGGGGCGGAGATACATAGTGACGATTATTTGGTAGTAGCTAGAATCAAAGAACAAGAAAATAAACATGACAACGGAATTCAAATAAAGAAAATAGAATTCACGTCAATAAAGATATATAAATTAAAGGAACAAGAAATAGCCAGAAAATATGAACCATTAGTTAGAAAAAATATTGAAGAGAAGTCAGAGATAAGTAATTTGGACAATTTAGAGGAAAAATGGAATATGTTCAAGGAAGCTGCCCGTAAAATATGCGGAATATACAAAATATGTAACACAAGGAAGCAGGCTGCTTGGTGGACGAACGACATAAAAGAGGAAATCAAAAATAAAAAGAAATTGTGGAGAAAGTACTTAGCAAATAAGAAAACAGAACAATACATAATGTACTGTAGGCCACGGAAACGGGTAAAAGAATTAGTGTTAAAAGCAAATAAATGGAAAGAGTTTGGTGATAGAATGGAGAGAGATAGCGCTGGTAATCAGAAACTGAAATCGGCCAGAAAAGCAAAATCAATAGATGACGGAAGCATATATAATAAACAGTAAGAAATAATCACTGATGAAAGAGAGGTAATGAACAGATGGAAGGAATACTTTGAGGAGCTACTCTGCAGCAAAGGACACAAAAATGTGGAGACTGATATAGAAAGTGAAAATATAGCAGATGAGGATACAGAATTTACTCTAGAAGAATTAACTGATATAATAAAAAAAATGAAAAATGGAAAAGCTCCTGGAAATGACAAAACAGTGGCAGAAATTATGAACATTGGTGAAGTAGGAGCAAAGATACTTCTGGAGATCATTAATATGTCGTGGAAATACGAAACTATACCAGAAGATTGGGAAGTGGGACTAATAACACCGATATACAAAAAGGTAAATTATAGAGATTATAATAACTACAGAGCTATAACGTTACTAAGCACAGTGGTCAAAATATATGAGCAGTTAATTAATAATAGGCTAAGAGCCTTAATCGAACCATCACTATCGGAATCGCAAAGTGGATTCAGACACAGAAGGCGTGCGCAAGATCATATATTTACACTAAAACAAATAGTTAATAAAAGATTGCGACAAGGGGAAAAGGCATATTTCGCATTTATTGATTTAGAAAAAGCCTTTTATGGAGTACCAAGATATAAAATATGGAAAGCTCTTGAAAAAAAGGAGAGTCAACAAAAAAATAATACGGAATATCCAACGGTTAGGTATATCAGAACAACGTAAATTATATAATAAGGCGGAACATGAGATCCGAGGAATTTGTATATCAAGATGGGTTAAGGCAGGGCGGAGGATTAAGTATATATATATATATATATATATATTTATAATTTGAAATCTTGGAAATTCAACTGTATTAAATATTTTAAATTAGATGTTAGGAGGATAGAGCGTCTAGAGAATTAAAGGTCGTCGGTTCGAGCCTCACCTAAGGACGAAATTTTTAAATAAAAATTTCGTATAATTAGCGTTGTAATTGTAGATAGCAATATTTACATTTCACATTACTTCGCGAAATAACATCTAATTTGAAATATTTAATACAGCCGGATTTCCAAGATTTCATATTAATTATATTAACTGTACGGCTAAGAAATAGATTATTATATATATATATATATATATATATATATATATATATATATATATATATATATATATAAATAAAGAAAGCATTTACAGGCCTCTCAGACAGATTGCTTGGTAATGTTATTCCATTTCTTGCCAACAATCTCCAATTCCTGAGTCCCATCCTTTCTACATCCTCCATAACTGCATCCCTCCTTATTCTCCTCGGTCTACCCCGCCTTCTCTTTCCATCAGGAAGCTTTCATTCTATATCTTTAGTTAATCTCTCTTCCCCTAATCTTTCAAGATAGCCGAGCAGCTGGAGTCATCGCCTCTTGCCTCCGAAACTCCTCCTATGTATCCTCCTTTTCCAGACCTCCAGTTTATACTGCACTTTCTTAGTCCATATCCACACTTCACAGCTGTATGCCATAGTTGGTCTCAATACCGATTTGTATAATCCTATCTTAGTTCTTTTTGACACCTCTTTTAATTCAAGTTTTTTATTCAACCCTCCTGCGCATCTATTACTCTTTGTCAGTCTTAAGTCTATCTCTGTGACATCGTTACATTTATTGCCTATCAAAACTCCTAAGTAGATACATTATTCGACCTCTTCAAAGATAAAAACCTCTCCATTATTGTTCTGCACCTTGAATACTTCTCTTAACGTACCGTTCAGACCACCCTTAATCTCCATATATCTGCATTTAATTCTATTTATCTAAAGGAAATTGGTTTCTGCTTGTATAAATGACTGTGTCGTGGACTGTAGCTCTTTCTTACTTCTTGCCATTAACAGGATGTCATCTGCGTATGCAAAGCACTGGTGGCTTCGGTAAAAACATAGTTCCGCGGTTTATATTTACGGCTCTTAAAGCTTTCTTCAGAATTATATTAAATAAAATTGTCAAAAGCGGATCTTCTTACCGTAGCCCTCTTTGTACTTGAAAGTCTGCTGACATTTCTCCATTTATTTTGATTGCGTATGTTGTTCTCTTCAACGTCATTCCAACAGTGTTTACCAACTTCCCCGGAATTTTAAAATCTACCAACACTTTGAACAGTCCCTTCCTATTTATTGAATCGTAAACTACTTCAAAATCTATAAAAAAACCTCTACACTGGGATCTCATATTCAAGCAACCTGCTAGAATTTGTTGCCGCGTGTATATCTGGTCTGTCGTTGATCTGTTCTTCCGAAACCTCCTTGTTAGATCCTCCAATTAGATCTTCTATGAATATCTCTAATGTTCTCTTTATCAGCAATGCCACTACCTTGTAAACCGTGTCTAATAGGGCGATACCCTTATAACTTTCTTATATAGAGGCGATATCACTGCTTTCTTGCATCCTTCTGGTGTAGCTTCATTCTTCCGGATTTCCTTAACTCGAACATTTAATTTTTTAACGTTTCTCCCTATACTTTAAATTTTCTGGTGTTTCTCTATTTTCTCTTGGACTCTTATTATTTCTTAGGGAATGCAGGATTTCCTCAAGTTCTTTCTCTTTTGGCTCTGGTACCTGTTGCTGGTCGTCATCCTTCTGCCGGCACGTTATTTCTTCTTCTTGCTATCCCGCGCTTAGTAAATTTTGAAAATATTGCTTTCATTTCTTGCATATCTTTAATCTTTATCTTTGTAGAAACCTATTTGTTTTATAGGTCTTGATCTTATAGTTTTTTGTGTCCTTGTAAAAATTTTTGATCTTTTTTCTTCTATATTTTCCTTCTAATTCTGCCACTTCTTTTTCCACGAAGTTCCTTTTCTGCGTTCTGCACATATTTTAACTTTCTTCCGTTGCAATTCATAGTTCCTTCTGTCATCTTCCGTTTGAATTTATAGCAATCTTTGCCAGAGACATTTTTTCTTATACATTTTTGCTTTAAATTCTTCATCCATCCATTTGTTCTTTTTGTAATACTTTTTCTTTGTCAAATTATTTTTCGTACCTTCTTTTACGGCCTTTTCCATTGTTTTCCACTGCTTTTCTACTTCATCCCCGTCTTTTTTTTCCCTTCTGTGCGTAAACCTCGGAAATATTTTCTTGGTACTTCTTTACTAATTCCGTCTTTTGGAGATCTTCCACATCATAGCTAATAGTCCTTTTATTAATTTGCTTTCGGTTCTCCTTAATAGCATACTTCATCCTAGCTATCACCAAAAAATGATCTGAACCTGCTTCTGCCCCTTTATATGTTCGAACGTTGGTAATGATTTGTACGTGTTACTCCCCTATCAATGTGTGGCCAATCTAGTTTGTTTGTCTTCTCCCTGATATTTTCCACGTTCCTTTATTAATACATTTTCTTTTAAAATTGGTACTCATAATTCTCATTCCCTTTTATATTGCCAGATCGAACAGTTTTTGGCTATTACCGTTAGTAAGTTCATGTTTGCTTTCCCCTCCTGTTACTGTTATGTACTCTACCCACTTTCGCAATTTCATCTCCTAAAACAATTATAGCATTATCTTTGGGAACATTATATAAAATTGCTTTCAATTTTTCATCAAATTGTTCTTTAATTTCACCAGCTTTTTCTTCAGTTGGACCATGGATATTTACCTTCGTTATTGCCCTATTGCGGCCTTTAATTCTTATTGAACACAGATATTTTCTCTTGCCATAAATCTTACTCGTCGCCGCTTGTGAACATTTTGTATTTCGCCATTTTCTTTATATCATTACCCTTCAAATGCGTTCCTTGTATCGCGACTATGTCTAGGTTATACTTATTTAGCTCTTCTACCAGATTAATGATAGCTCCCTCCTCATATAATCCTCTTAGATTCCATGTACCTAAATTTATTCTTTTGATCTCTTTTTCTTGCATTTTGATCTCTTCTATAAATCTGTTATTGTCCTCTGTATCCCTTCCAGTATCCTCATTTCTCATTTTACTTATTACCTTACTCTTTGCCAAAGTCACTACAGTAGATCTCATTGCACATCTACATTCTAGTTTTTTTTTGGCTTTTCGACTTTAATTTGTTGTGTTCCTTACGATTACCTCCTCGCCTTTATTACACTTCCATTCTTCTTCACCTACGTACAATTTTCTATGTCCGATTTTGCCCTCCTTCTTCGTCTTTTTTTTCTTCCCTCGGTTTATTCCCCAATTGCTTCTGTATATCCCTATCCTTTTTGGATAAATCATCGTTTACGAAGATCTGTTTTTTGTCCTTCTTATTTTTCAACTTTTTCTATTCTGTATAATCAGCTTCTTCTCCTTCTTCGTTTCTAATTTTACCAAACAGGTTCTCGCGCCCATATTTTATCGCGTCGTTGACTTTTACTTTGATATTAAGCTACCGTTCTAGAAAATTTTCCATTCGTTCCCATCTTGATTCTTAGTACCTATTTCTTCACCTTGCAATACTATACATACATATATATATATATATATATATATATATATATATATATATATATATATAGTAAATTCAATTTGTTGGCGATTTAAGGTCTCGTTTTACTTCAAAATGTATATATTTAAAACAATCCAAAAAACAATCCGGCAAATGATGCCTTTTTCAAGGAATATAAAATATAAATGACAGTATATTAATGTCATACTAATACATTTGTAGTTGCTATGGATAAAATTATTCAAAGATACATTCCAATATAATAATAATGAATCATGGCTTAGTATTCAAAAATAGATAGACAACAAAAGCAGGGAAATGCAAGACATGAGTTATTATTATGTATGCGCCCGTGGAGAGACTTAAGATGTTAAGCTGTCGGCATTCGCCTTTATCGAGAAGGAAAACCACGAAAACCTACTCGGATAGCCAGGCAGGGATCAAAACACGGAACTGTCAGCATCATAAGCAAATGTATAGATATTTAAATAACATAAGATATATAATTATATAACAGCAACATATATTATGATGGTAAATTGAAGATTGTTACATAATTTAGTTATAGTATATACTGCTTAAATTTTTTATATCACTTCTGTTGTTAATTGAATTTTTTTCCTGTTTAAATACTAATCATTTCTTTAATTTCCCTTTTCATTGTGTGTTGTTCTTTATCAATTATCTGTGTGTTTTCAAAATCGAAATGGTGATCGCGTTGTAGTTTGTGTGTAGATAAAGCAGTTTTGTCTGTTTTAGAGTATTTGCGGGCTTGTATTCTTTTGTATAAATATTGTTTAGTTTGGCCTATGTAGTAACTATCGCAATCGCGACATGGTATTTTATAGATGACATGTGTGTCTCGATTTTTTTCTATTTTAGGTTTAAGTTTTGAAAATAAATGTTTATTAGTATTACTAAGTTTATATGTTGTAGCTATATTATATTTTTTTAAAGTGTATTTATTTTATTCTGATAATTGTGGAACATATGGAATCGTGATATATGTTGTGTCATTGTTTAAATTGTTATTGGTGTCTGCAGTGTTGTATATTTGGTGGATTATTTTTTTAATTGTTTGGTCTATAAGTTGTGGTGGATAATTATTATCTGTTAAGATTGTTTTAATTTTCTTGATGTTATCTTTTCTGTATATTATCAGAAAAAATTAAATAGACTTTAAAAAAATATGATATAGCTACAACATATAAACTTAGTAATACTAATAAACATTTATTTTCAAAAGTTAAACCTAAAATAGAAAAAAAATCGAAAAACACATGTCATCTATAAACCATGTCGATTGCGATAGTTACTACATAGGCCAAACTAAACAATATTTATACAAAAGAATATAGCCCACAAATACTCTAAAACAGACAAAACTGCTATATCTACACATAAGCTACAACGAGATCACCATTTCGATTTTGAAAACACACAGATAATTGATAAAGAATAACACACAATGAAAAGAGAAATTAAAGAAATTATTAGTATTAAACAGGAAAAAAATTCAAGTAACAACAGAAGTGATATAAAAAATTTAAGCAGTATATACTATAACTAAATTATGTAACGATCTGCAATTTACCATCATAATATATGTTGCTGTTATATAATTATATATCTTATGTTATTTAGATATCTATACATTTGTTTATCATGCTGACAGTTCCGTGTTTTGATCCCTGTCTTGCTGTCCGAGTAGGTTTTCGTGGTTTTCCTTCTCGTTTAAGGCGAATGCCGACAGCTTAACATCTTAAGTCGCTCCACAGGCGCACACATAATAATAACTCATGCCTTGCGTTTCCCTGTTTTGTGGTCAATTTATTTTTGAATACTAAGGCATGATTTATTATTATTATATTGGAATGTATCTTTGAATAATTTTATCCATAGTAACTACAAATGTTTAAGTATAACATTAATATACTGTCATTTATATTTTATATTCTTTGATAAAGTCATCATTTGCCGAAACATGTAGGGTTGTTTTAAATATATATATTTTAAAGTAAAACCAGACCTTAAATCGCCAACAAATCGAATTTACCATAACATACAAAGGTCAAGAAATAATTATCTATATATATATATATATATATATTGATACGTTTCTTAATATTTTAAATTCTTTATGTATGAACTTTTAATATTTCTTAGTATGATATTATGTTGCGGTTTATTCTCTTGATGATCGTGATAATGTTAAATGAGACGTAAAAAGTAATATTAACTGTTATGTAAAATGTTGATTTTATACTTAATTTTGAAATGGGCTTATTATTCTTTCCTTTTTTTTATTATAGACGGCTAGCTCAATATTTCGTATCTCCAGGGTTCAAAGTCGGTTCAGCTATTTCTACTCCTCTCTTAGCTTATTTATTTTAATAAATCAATTCGAACAACACTTCAAGCAATTAAAATAAAACCAAAAAATAAAATGATAAAAAAACATTAACTTTATTGTACAAACTAAATTCTTAAAAATTCAAAGTTAAATCGGTATTTCGTGGAACATAAGCAATGATACATGCGATAAAATAAAAAATAATAGATTAAGTTTAAATAGTTTAACAAGTGCAAAGTGAACTTCAATCTGTTTAATAACAGTTTACAGTGTTTGAGGAACAAATCGTTAACTGTAAGTACGAGTAAGTTGAGAACAACCAGTTCTATATGTGAATATGACTATTTAAAATGGCGTGTAACAATTAGTATATAAAAAACCTGTATTTTCGGGATTTAACTTCGGTGATCTCTGTCTATAGGTTCTGGAATGGTTCTTGAGTCAGGAAAACGGATATTAACCAGATCGGTTCCCTTAGGATGGCTTGTTCGTGATGTTTCCAAAGTCCGACGACAGCTGATTGCTTGGCGGCGTTCGTATGCTCCGTTGAATGGCTTGATCTTCGGTGAACCTTTTTTAGTAGACTCGTTGTATGATCTATATGTCCCAAAATTTCAAAAATTTCTATCTCCGGAATGTGATGGTCTGGTCTTTTGTAACTTTTTCAGTGTTTTGACGACAGGTATTGTAAGCGTTTTAGATAAATTTAACACTTGGACACTAATTATTTTAGTAGAAAAAAATTACTTTTTGTCGGAGCGAAATTTTCGTGACCGTTGGTTACAACAATGGTGGTAAAGACGCCGTTTTATTCTTTTGTTTTAAGTAAAATGACTGGCCGTTTATTGCCTTGTTCGTACTCATAATTATGTTGTTATACAGTTATAATTTAGGTAACATATCAATGCAAATGGGTTTATAAAATTATTTTAAGAATTATTGAATAAGTTTGGTTATGAAACATATGTTGTTTTGTTTACAATAACTCTGTCAACATATGTTCCTATACAGGTTATTATGCCGTTATAATTTGGAGGCGGAGCTTAATTGTTTCAAATACATTTGAATATAAATACGGTAAATATGTTCTTATAAATCGCGTTAAATATTAATTTGAATTAGAAAATGAGTATAAACATCAGTAATAAAAATATAGAGAAAAATAAGTTAATTATTTTAAAACAAATTTGTCGTCATAATAAAGTATTTATATTTTGAATTAATTCCTCCCCTCACTGGCATGAAAACATATAGTAAATATGAACATTATAACTAAATAGCTTGTTTTTGTATCTCTTTCAGAGGAGGAGCCTTTCTTGTAATGCTTCAATATATATATATATATATATATATATATATATGGTAAACTTAATAAGTCGGCGATTAAAGGTCTGGTTTATTAATTCAAAGTATATATATTTAAAACAACCCTACATGTTTCGGCAATGATGCCTTTGTCAAGGATATAAAAAATATAAATGACAGAATATAAATGTCAAATAATTGAGTTGCTATGGTTTAAGTTATTCAAAGATACATTCCAATAATAATAATAAATCATGCCTTAGTATTCAAAAAAATAGATAGCAAGGTGTGAACATATGTGTTGTTCGCTGCCAGCAGCTTGTGTCTCTTTCTGGGTATGAACTTGTCTGTTGGTTGCTGTTGGCAGCTTGCGTCTCTCTCTGGGTGTGTGGT
Source organism: Melolontha melolontha (assembly GCA_935421215.2). Taxonomy (NCBI): domain Eukaryota; kingdom Metazoa; phylum Arthropoda; class Insecta; order Coleoptera; family Scarabaeidae; genus Melolontha; species Melolontha melolontha. The sequence goes on along the minus strand of OW285236.1, from coordinate 158,245,615 downwards.
TTTTTATTTGTGTGAGCGCGTAAGTGTAGGGTTTTCTATGTTGGTGCGCTCGTGTTTGTGTTTAGTGACCGGTCGCGTAAATTTAGAGAGATCGGGAAACCAGCCGTTACGTAGGGCCGCCAACCCTTTCCCGGCAACTTCTTTACTTTTCCGTGCAGTACTTCGACGGCCCGACCCCCGCCCCAACGAGGCAAGGCGTTGACCAGCGAAGCGCACTCTGCACGGGATTGCTCATCGCCAACCGAGGGGACACTCTTAGTGACTACCTCAGTCGACGACTGTCACACAAACATACAAAACCCTACACTTACGCGCTCACACAAATACAAAACCATACACCCAGAGAGAGACGCAAGCTGCCAGCAGCAACCAAAACACAAGTTCATACCCAGAAAGAGCCACAAGCTGCTGGCAGCGAACAACACATATGTTCACACCTTGCTATCTATTTTTTGGAATACTAAGGCATGATTTATTATTATTATTGCAATGTATCTTTGAATAACTTAAACCATAGCAACTCAATTATTTGACATTAATATTCTGTCATATATATTTTTTATATCCTTGACAAAGGCATCATTGCCGAAACATGTAGGGTTGATTTAAATATATATACTTTGAAGTAATAAACCAGACCTTTAATCGCCGACTTATTAAGTTTACCATATTATACCAAGGTCACGAAATTATTATATATATATATATATATAACATTTGATAAATTATTGGAGTTTTTCGGCTTTTTTATATGAAATATTTACAAATATTAAATTAGAATGTATGTAATTGCAGAGTAAGTGGGGATGTAAATATTGCTGTCTACAAATTGCAAAGCAAATCATACGAAATTTTTTTATTTGAAAAATATGGTCTACGTTGGGACTCGAACCCAAGTCTACAGCTATCCGGGCTGTCGCCTTTACCACTAGGACCCAGGTTCAAGCCATATAGAAATGCATTATAAAGTAACAGTGTTAATGAATCAGATGTCAGTTATTGAATGTAGATGTCAAGCTGAAAGCAGAAGTCAGTTTTGAAAGCTCATGTCAGTTTTGATAGCAGATGTCAGTTAGTGAAAGAAAATGTCAGTTATTGAAAGCAGATGTCTGTTTTGAAAGCAGGTGTCAGTTATGAAAGCAAACGTCAGATTAGAAAGCAGATGCCTATTTTGAAATTAGATGTGAGTTACTGAAAGTAGATGTCAGTATTTTGAGAGCAGATGTCAGATTTGAATGTTTGAAAATGGTAATTATTACTCCATAGCTATATGAGTGTTTAGATAATTTCTTAGCAGTTCAAAAAATATAAAATATTTTATATTTTTTGTATCCTTGACAAAGGCATCGTTTGAAATACGCGTCAAAGAACATTTTTCTTCATTTGGAAATAATAAAAGTGACTCTTCATATGCGTCTCATATCAATTCAACGAACCACAATTTTAACAAAGAATTAAAAATATTACATGTAGAAAATAAGGGAAAAAACTTAATTTATTAGAGTTACTTGAAATTAATAAATTAAAGAAAACTGATAAGATCTTAAATGATCAATTAGAAACAAATAATTCACCCTTACTCAATCTATTTATTTGATATGCAGACAGTTACATATTGTATTTTGTATTTTTGTATTTTTCCATAGAATTCTTTACCTCCCTGTAATATAATGTAAACCTCTAGTTTTATTACTTAAGAACAGTACATATTGTATAAACCGTAGTGAAAGTTTTGTGCATAGACATCCAGTAATAAAAAGCACCCATCCCTCCGACTATTTTTTAAAATAAAACATGTGTTTTTGCTTGTTACCGTTTACTTGTGTTAAAAAATATTTTGTAAATAAGTTAGTTATATGTCTGACGAAGCCCAGGTTGGTGCGAAACGATTCGTTACAGTGATAATTAAAAAGTGAAATTCATAAAATTTGTTTATTTTTATCTTAATAGTTATTGAAATATTCTCTTCACAACATTCCAATGAAGCCGTTTTGGATGATTTTGGAAACGACACACTAGGTTCAGAGCAAATGCAATGTCAGGTCGAGCTGTAATTGCAGCAAACATAAGCGACCCAACTGCCTCTCTATATGGCTCACTAAGTTTTCATTTGTAGTACTGGTTGAACTTAATACAGTATGTCAGATGTTTGTCAGTTGGCAAATTTAGTGGCTTAACGTCCATAAGATTGAGCTGTTTTAAAATTCTGTCAATGTAAGAATTCATGTGAATAAAGATAGACTTGTCCTTTCTTTGTTCTATTTGAATTCCTGCAAAACGATCAACTTCTGTCACTGTAATGTCAAATTTTCTTCTAAAATCGTCAAGAAAATTGTCCAAGCTGGCACGCACTTTAGTCATTATCAACACATTATCAACATATAATGCTAATATTATTTTTGAATTATTCAAAGTTCCTATGTAAACACAACTGTCCACACTGCACTGTGTAAAACCGTATGTCTTTAGAAAACTGTCAAACTTTTTATTCCAGCATCTGGGCAATTGTTTAAGTCCATACAAAGATTTTCTTAATTTGCACACTAAGTTTTCTTTTACACTTAATCCTTGAGGTACATCAATATATATCTCTTCTTCCAAGTCACCATACAAAAATGCTGTTTTGACATCGAATTGGAGTATTTCCAAGCCATACTTAGCGGATAGGGCTAGTAGCACTCTTATTGTGTCAAATCTAATTGTTGGCGAACAGATTTCATTATAATCTACTCCTTCTGTCTGACTAAATCCTTTTGCACATAAACGAGCATTGAATTGTTCAACATTTCCATCTGTTTTGTACTTAACTTTAAAGACCCATTTGCAACCTATTTTCTTCTTTCCTGGGGGTTGTGGCATCAGCTTCCAAGTTTTGTTTGTTTCTAAGGCATCTAACTCTTCTCTAATTGCTTCTTTCCATTCTGGTGCATTTTCACAAGTTACTGCTTCTTCGTAGCACTCTGGAATAGTAAGTTCAATATAGTAAAGTTCATAACGTTTTGGTTTATGTATGTATTCCTTGTTACGTAGGTTGTATTTCTTTGATGTTTCAGATTCATTAAATTCATATTCTTCAGGATCATTTTCTTCTTCTTTTCTTCTTTGAACACATTTTCTGGTTCAGTCTTTTCTGTACCATTTTGTATTTCTTTTGATCTATTTCTTCCATTGGTAATACAGGAACTGTATTTATTCTTTCACCTGCTACTGTATTGTCTTCTTTGAAAATCACATGTCTAGACTTTTTGATTTTCTTCGTCTCTTGATCAAATAAACGATAATTTGTTGAATCCCCATCATAACCAACAAATAATAATTTTTTACTTTTAGGAAAAAATGTATTTCTAAGTTGTGAGTCTATAAACATTGTATGCTTCACTACTGAATATTCGAACATATCCATATTCTGGTTTCTTTCCGGTCCACATTTCATAAGGAGTCATATTAGGTGTCTGAGTGGTCGTCGTGCGGTTTAGTAAATATACTGCAGTATTTACAGCTTCTACCCACAGATATGTTAGTAAATCTTTAATGTAAATCATTGAACGAGCACTCTCAACAATTGTTCTCATATCTCTTTCTGCACGTCCATTTTGCTCTGGAGTATATGGAGCTGTTGTTTCTAATAAAATTCCTCGACGACTCGATAGATACTGTTTAAAAGGCGGATTACAGTATTCTGTTCCATTGTCAACATGTTTTTTACTGAATGATCAAACTTATTCTTACATAATCTGGTAAATTCCCTAAAACAGTCTAAAGCATCGTTTTTATGTTTAATAAAATATATAACACGATAACCTGAACTGTCATCCTTAAAAATGATGAAGTACTTGGTACCACTGACTGAAGGAACTGACATCGGACCACATACATCACTATGTATAAATTCTCCGACCCTTGTTTTTCGCTCCTCATTTACTTTAAAAGGTAATTTATGTTGTTTTCCATAAATACATCCATCACAGAAGAAATTTTCAATTTATAAGGTTTCAACGTTCCTTATCAATCCCTTTTTAATCATTTCACTAATTGTTATGATATTCACATGACCTAATCGTTCATACCATACATTTAAACTGGCTTTGCTAACAGCAACATTAGCTTTGTTTGGCTTAACAGTTTTAAATGACATCTGATTTTGGTAATTACAGCAGCATCACTAACTGTATCTCCAGTTTCCTTTATTTGTCTAGCTAAATTTTCCATTGTGGCAATATGCTGTCCAATATTATCATTTCTATTCATTTTATATTGATAGAATGAGAAATTCTATCAAAACGGACGCCTATGACCGGTACTAGAAATTCGCAATTGATGGAATCGATTCATCTCTGGAGGATAAATAAGCATACCAGTTTTTGTTTTTCTAAATAGAAGCATTCTGGAGGAATTTAAAAAAAAATAAATACAAGGCGCCATCTTCAAAGAACTCTAGCTCCCTTAGGAAGCATTTTCGGACTAGGTGAATTTAGGTTTAATTGTCTTAAAATTATCTGAGGAAACTCCGGTCTTCGTTTGTCAGGAGAGTTTCTGGACACCCTGTATACATAAATTAATACATTGTTCAAAATAGATATATATTTATTTAAAATAATAAAAACTTCGACAATAAAAAATGTACAAAGAAAAAGATTGAATAGCAATACATCCGAGAAAAAAACAAATGAAAGAACAACTGTGCGATTATACATAAAACTTGTGTGTGTCCTTTTTTTTATTGCTAGTGCTGCAATAATTCTTTAGCAAAACGAAAACGTAAACTTATATTTAAATAATGACAAAATCTGTATGTGTCTAAATATCTCGTTTAAATTTTTATCTTTCAATTGGATGTTAAATAGGCATATAAATTTCCAATTTTGTTTTACACAAATTAACTGCTAATCGTGTAATTTAAATATCATGCGAGACAAATACTATAGATCGGCAACATCTTAACAAGACATCGCTAGAATAATAAATACAATTGTTACTTCTTGTTTATATTCATTAATCAAAAAATAAAAACTATATTCTTAATGAACATGCACAATCAGTATTATATACTAGAATGTCGTGTAAGACATAGGTTTGCGATTTTGTGACTTGCATTCTCAGTTTTGTTTTCTCTCTTAAATAAAATGAAAGCATCTTACAGTTTATTTAGGTCATGTGTGATACATTTCTTTCTTTTAATTAATAATTTAGGACGGGGCTTGTCTTTTACTACGGAGTTTTGTGCTTTAAGTCTTGACTATAGATAATTAAATCGTTAACTTGCTTAGAAAATTTGGTTATCTAAACGATTTACAATATTTTAACTGTGATATAACTCAACGGCACACGGGACGGTATCTATATTTAACAAATTATGATTCGGGGAAGCGAATAATCAAATTAATTACTTGAATAAAGAGCTTTTCATGCGATACGGGTTATTCCTAAGCTAAGTGCACCACATTTAAATGATCCGGGAAGCGGGATGACCATTTAACATCACATTGACTTAGAACAAAATGGAAATAATCTACGGAGCGTCTGGGTCTTTAGATGGGCCGGTGCAAGCGTCTCGGCGTCTTAGAAGTTGCGTAAGAGCAGCTTAACTGTGTCAAAAGTATCAAGATAAATGACAGAAGCTGTGTAATTGCAGCCTAACTGTCTCCAGGATATCTTTATAAAAAAGCGAAAAGTCTGGATGTTTAAAGCAATGTGAGTATTCCTAGAGGCCTTCTCGGCCGATCCGACGTGAGTATCGAAAAAGCGTCCCGGATTTTACGGAAGACGGGGTATATATATATATATATATATATATATATATATATATATATATATAAGGTAAACCCAATTAGTCGGCGATTAAAGGTCTGGTTATTACTTCAAAGTGTATATATTTAAAACAATCCTACATGTTTCGGCAATGATGCCTTTGTCAAGGATATAAAAAATATAAATGACAGAATATAATATATAATATTTATATTCTATCATTTATATTTTCTATATCCTTGACAAAGGCATCATTGCCGAAACATGTAGGATTGTTTTAAATATATACACTTTGAAGTAATAACCAGACCTTTAATCGCCGACTAATTGGGTTTACCTTGTCATACCAAGGTCACGAAAATACTATATATATATATATATATATATATATATATATATATATATATATATATACATATATACAAAGAATTCAAATAAATTTTACCTCAAAGTAGCCCTTGGAAATTATGATTATGTCTTAGCTTGTTACTAATTTGAATAGGAATTTTGTTGGTTATGAGATGAGAGATTTGATTGAAATGACAAATGTCAAAATAATAAAACGAACATTTTGAAGTGAATGAAATATGTTTATTTCCAACAAACAAGCAAAATTTTATAAAAATTGTTCAAAGTGTCCACCACCTTGTTCGAAACATTTCTCACATCTTCTTCTAATGGAGGAAAAAGTGTTTTGTAGTATCGCATTGTCAATTCCATTAATTCTTTCAGCAATTCTGATTTGAAGGCCTGCAAGATCAGGTATCTGTACTTGATAAATTGAGTTCTTTAAGAATGGCCATAAAAAGAAATCACATGGGGTAATGTCACAAGATCTTGGTGGAAATTCATGTTCAGTGTTTAAACTTATCAACCGATTTTGAAAAAATTGCTGCAGAATATTAATTGTTTCACCTGCTGTGTGTGCTCTAGCTCCGTCTTGTTGAAAGTAACCCTGTGTTATTTCTTCGTCGTCAAGCTGTTCGATAAATGGCATAATAATTTCTTGTCGATACCTTTCTCCTGTTAAGGTTCCGTTAAACAAAATAGGGCCAATAATTCTCCTTCGACTAATCGCACACCATACACCAATTTTCTGCGGATGAAGTGCGGTTTCAACAAAAAAATTATATGGTTTCTCATTAGTCCACATCCTCATATTTTGTGAGTTCACATATCCATTCAGATAAAACCATGACTCATCAGAAAAAAAGGTTTTGTCAAGAAGGTCATTATCAAAATTATTTAAGAACCACTGACTAAACGTTATTCTTCTGGGATAGTCGATTTCCTTGATTTCTTGATAACAGGTCATGTGATATGGAAACAAATGTAAGTCCTTTTTCAAAATTGTATGACATGTGCCAATTGACACACCCACTTGTTGTGATAATGCTCGTACGGAAGTTCTTGGTGCATTATTTATAATTTCTCTTACATTATTAACTAGCTCTTCTGTACGCTTTTTCGCCCGACCTGCGCCATCTTTCTATTTAACACTCCCTGTTTCTCTGAAAACCATAACGGAATGTGTCACTGTGTGCCGAAAACTGTCATAATCAAAGACGACGTTAGGGAACATATTTCTAAATTCTTCTAAACAATCTTGAAGAGAATACTGCCATTGTCCGTCAATCTTACGTCCGTTTCGAAAATAAGATTCTAGCATGAATGATTTGTGTTGTATAGTAAGAACCATGTTAAATCAATTTTAAATTACAAAGCAATTTTTGTCAACTATGCATCTGTCTAATTGACAACTAATGCAAATTTAAATTATTAATGATCATACGTTTTTAAAGGAATGGCCTACTAGAGGCAAAGCTTATTTGAACGCTTTATATATATATATGATTCGGAAATCCAGAAAAAAGGAAAGACTCATCTGGGGCTCGCTGGCGCATAGAAACTGTGTTTATGTGAACCGTGGGCGCTGCGATGCAGTTACGGCTATCACACATGACCTTACGCTAGAAAATATATTATAATACAATTAGAAATACAAATATATACAAATATACATATACGAGAACACCTCGTAAGATTATAATTGTGCCGGTGCGGTCTGAGTTTTGTACAATTCGCTAATGTTCGATACAATTATGTCTTAACGAACGAAGTTCGTTACAATCTTCATTAAGGTTAACACATTTTTCTCATCGATGTTCTAGCATTTCTAATACTTTTCGAAAAATTATTGTTCAACCTCTGCAAACCACTAATTTACCGCACAAATCGCATAATTATCTGATGGAAATCGTTTACCACGCAAGTGTTCTTTAAGTTTTGGAAACAGTCGGTAATTGCTGGGGGCCAAATCTGGCGGATGCTAAACTAATTTGAAGTCTGCTTGAGCTATCGCAGCTGTTGCAATGGCGCACCTGTGACTGGGTGTATTATCCTGATGCAAGGGAACACCTTCACGCAACTTCCCCCGATGTTTTTCTTTTATTAAATAACGTAATTTGAGAAATTGGGTATAATAAGTACCTATAATTATGGCCCCCTTCCATGGGAAATCTACTAAAAGTACGCCTTCAGAATCCCAAAATACAGATAGTATGACCTTCCGTACTGAAGGTTGCATCCTGAATTCTTTCAATGGTGGCGAAGCTCGATGTGTCCTCTCCTTACTCTGTATTTTTGTCTCAACATCATAATGATGGATCCAGGACTCATCCATTGCCACTAATATTGCAAGAAAGTTTTCTTTTTCGTGTCTATACCGCGTTAAAAGACGACTACAACTGTCTTCAAGTTTACTTGTGTGCATTTGTTAACATTCCTGGTACGCATCATGCAAACAATTTTTTCATATTAAATTCGACTATAATTATATTATATATGACATGGTATGAGAGACCAGTATCTTCAACTATATATCTAATAGTTACACATCGATCTTGCAGTACGAGATCATGGACCTTTGACATGTATGTTCGTCTATATACTACTGTCTATCACATTTAAACTCATACCACCTCTTAACTATGTCATAGAATATTGCAGATTCCCCTAATGTGCCCGCCAAATCTTTATAAATTCGAGTTGGGTTTATCTCTTTTAAATGTAAGTATTTAATCACCGCTCGATGCTTGACACGATCCGTTTTTATACTTATATGTGACTCTCACGAGCTCGGGCGTCTACTGTAGGCACGCTTTAACAGGTTCAGACTTGTACGTTTCTGGCGTTAGTCTATACATAGCAGGTTACAATGTAACGTGAAGATAAATAATTGTTTTGATTTATAAATGGGCCAGGGGTGGAGAAAAGGGTTCACCGTACGATATGTAGGTGTAGGATTCCGCGGTCGTTCTCTAGATATAGATTTCGGTTTGTTGAAACTTGAAATTTGTTCAATGTGCTCAACACAACTTTTAAAATTTCATCGCTAGTACATTTTGCAACTTTTTTGGAAGCAAGTAAGATAGAGGATGATGGTTCAAATTCTTCCATGTACGTACCATCACATTCACCACAAAATTTTTTTGCCGATGGGTTGTTTCGTCCACACATAACCACAATTTTTTATCTTCCAATTCTGCTTTAATTCTTCTTTCAACATAGTCACGAGCAGATGGTATAACGTTTCTTATCGATGTCCGACATGGTAATGTATAATCCGAATACTTACTTTAGAAGGAGACAAATGCTTTTTGGTCTAGAAAAGTGAACGGTAGATTACCTATAATAAAACAAACACCAATGCCAAATTTTAATTGTTCACTGTATCCGCGTTAAAAGACGACTACAACTGTCTTCGAGATTACTTGTGTGCATTTGTTAACATTCCTGGTACGCATCTTGCAAACAATTTTTTCATGTTCAATTCGACTATAATTATATTATATATCACATGGTATGAGAGACCAGTATCTTCAACTATATATCTAATACTTACACATCGATCTTGCAGTACGAGATCATGGGCCTTTGACATGTATGTTCGTCTGTATACTACTGTCTATCACATTTAAACTCATACCACCTCTTAACTATGTCATAGAATATTGCAGATTCCCCTAATGTGCCCGCCAAATCTTTATAAATTCGAGTTGGGGTTATCTCTTTTAAATATAAGTATTTAATCACCGCTCGATGCTTGACACGATCCGTTTTTATACTTATATGTGACTCTCACGAACTCGGGCGTCTACTGTAGGCACGCTTTAACAGGTTCAGACTTGTACGTTTAGTTACTGGCGTTACTCTATACATAGCAGGTTACAATGTAACGTGAAGATAAATAATTGTTTTGATTTATAAATGGGCCAGGGGTGGAGAAAAGGGATCACCGTACGATATGTAGGTGTAGGATTCCGCGGTCGTTCTCTAGATATAGATCTCGGTTTCCGGGTTGGAAACGCGTCAAGTTAGGCAAAATTGCTAACGTTTCGTCCACTGCTTCAAGGGACATCTTCAGGGCTCTACGTAGATGTTCGTCGTTTCGCAGTAGCTTGAAGAATGCTATGACAGAGACCGGCACAGCTTATATAGGGGGGACTGGGTCAGATGGTCAGATGGTGGCCTGCTATTGGCTGGGAACAATGAGCCAATGGGATGCGTCGTATGGGCGTGGTAATTCTTAGTAGAGTTCAGTAGAGTTTGCCATGTTGGATGTAACGTATAGCCATCGTCTCTATTGAGATTGCGGGAATGTTTGTAAATTTCAAATTCACGGATTTTCCTAGGGAAATAATGCTATTCACGGGACAGAAGCTTGACATCTTTGAATAGAATTTGATAACCGAAGTTGAGTTTGTGTTCTGCCAGCGCTGAACCGGCTATATGTAGCAGTCTACCGAGATCTACACCGTACGATATAATTGCAAATGTTCTAATATAGATTCGATTATATTTAGAGGATCGTATTCAAAATATAATCATATGTAATTCCATGTCTCGACATATTATTGTTACATCTAGTGTACCTTATACAAGATATCTGTGTCCCATTTTATTATCACCCTTTATAAACTATATAAAATTTTGTCTTCATTCTTATCGACTTTTTTATTTACCGATAATATGGAACTCTTGTTAGGTAGTAGTTCTATTAATGTATGTGCTACGTTTCAAGCAGATTAAATGCATTTCACTTTTGGTTTACTGAAACCATATGCCGATTAATATTAATAAACGTAAAATCATATCACTTGCAATAATAAAAAATGGGTCTTTAGCAGTACAATACTTCTTGGCTACTCCTTTTGAGAGAGTAGAATCCATCCCAGACTTTGGAATCACTCTAGACAGAGAACTATTATTTCACTTGCATATCTATGGTATCTTATGTAAAGCTAATGAGATTTGCGGATTTAGTAAGTGACAGACACGTAATTTCAATAGTATTATAGCAATCGTAAAATTATATTATTCATTAGTGCTGTCAATCTTGGAAAATTTTTGTATTGTATGGAATCCCTATACCATACCGATACACCAATATACCGTAAATTACCTACTTTACAAGGTCTGCATTGATAAAGATGGATTTTGAACCCTTGGAATAAAGACGGACGAAACTTTAAAATTTAAACTGTTTAATAATTATATAAGATGTCGGGAGTTGTCAGTCCTTTTTGATATTAGAGTACCAGCGGCTTTTACTGGAAATTTAGAAATATGTTGTGTGCGTTATTATTGTACAATGTATGCACTTACCAATCTAACGAATTCACTCGCTAAAGAATTTAACTGCTTGCCACGCGAATTAGATCTATTTGATTGCATCAAACTGTTTTTATGAACGAACTGCTTGCCATGCCAATTAGATCTACTTGATTGCACCGAAACTGTTTTTCTTTGAATATCTATGTAAACAATGTAGATGTTGATAGAATTAGAAATTTTATTTATTTTGTTTATTTTATTATTAATGGTTGATTATTGTAGACATGTTTTAGGATTTAGGTATCCTGTAATGTCTAATTGGTCTTCATAAATAAATAAAAAAGTAATTGTGTATTTATGTCAATATAAAAACTAGGAAAAGATCTTTACAAGTTACAAGTTATTCTATTCATTATTATTCAAATTTTATTCATTATACCAAACGTTCCTAAATAATATGTTCTAATAATCTGAATGCTTGATTATTCTGTTGCATCGAGCTTATTTACCTCCTACCTAAAATGCATTAAGACATTATTGTATAACTATACAACAAACAAGTCTAAATATGTAGCTTCTCTCGTAGCAAACAATACGCAATTGATTCGAAAATAAAAAAGCTTTTCAAATTGTTCTCTATTTCCACTAGGACATTGTAAAGAGATCACACATATGGAAAGTTTCTGGGCTGTCATATATACGCACTCATTGTTCACTTCATTAGTTTGTTGAATTCTACACAAATCAGAAGTGTATTGACTAGAAACGTGAAATTTCTTTTTGTTAAGGTGGTGTTCTAAGAATGTTTGGGGTTTTCTTTTTAATTTAGAACGCTAATTTAAAACTAAATTTTGTTTGAATAAATTTGAATGCATAACCTGAAAACTTTCTAAAACAAAGTTTTTCTGAAAAACATGTAATATTAATAGAAGATATTACCTTAAATATATATTCGGTTGTCCTATAATTTATGTTAAATACATACATATATTTACCTATATATTTGTACTTTTTACGTAAAAATGTGTAAACCAAAATGTGTAACAATATGAATTAGTACAGCTGTCTAGAAAATAACACGAGGTTATGAATAGAGTCTATCGCCAACATATCTCGCACGAAGCAAGAAGGTGAGTCCAGAATCTAGCATCACTTCCAAATTTTTGACCGTAATGTCATGTCATGTTTAAGTGTACTCCTCGAAAACTCACTGTAGCGTGTTTATTTTACTATATAACATGATTTTGTTTTGTTTGACCCATTCATAAACATAATCATTAATGCACACTTGCTCTCCAGATCTACCCGTCTGTTACCGGGTATTATTGCCAATATAGCGAGATCGTTCGTATATTCGTCTGCCTCTATAATTTCATCGAAAACTAATTGCACAACACAGGCCCTAGCACCGAATCCTGTGAACAACCCTTAATAATCTTCCGCGAACATTCACTGTAACCAGATGTTGCAACCACTTCACTGTCACTAAAGAAACTCTAAACAACTGATATAAGTTGTCTGATCTAATTAGCGTAATCTCCGTAAAACAGATTACCACCAAAAGTTATCGAAAGCTTCGGCGATGTCAATAAAAATCTCCAATAGTAACTTGTTCCTACAGTCCATTACTAGCTCTATCAAACGATGAGTCGCAGCAACTGTGCCTCTCCCCACACAAAATTCAAACTGATTTATCCTACCAAATCGATTCTAGTAATCCATCAGCCATATCACATCAGTCTTTGAAGCAACTTTCTAAACGAGGGAGAAGACATATTGGTCCGTAACACTTTAGGCTGTCCCTAGGCTTATCCGGGCATTCCAATAATATATTAATTTTTCATTTTTTTTGATAGTCGGGAACCTCCCCTCATCCAAACATCTGTTGAGTGTTGGCAAAGCTAGATCTGGCTGTTCTAAGAAATTTCGCTTATTGATTTACACGGTATCCTATCTACACCAGCCGCCTTTACTTTTTTTGATCTTCTGAACCACTCATATTAGTTCTTCCGTAAGTTCCTTCTTAACATGCGGATTATCATATTTCCCATTGTCCTGTCTGACAGCAATCTGATCCGCATTCTCTACATCGATTACATCTTGTAGAGGTAATATTTGTAATATTTTTTCTGTAGTCTCTGACCACAACCGTGTACACTTTCCATCTTCATCAAATCTCACTGTTGTCATTATTTGCTTGAGTTTTATTTTTCTAACCGTTACTTTACATACCTTACTCCAAGGATCCTTGTTTCGTTCATCCTTCGCAAGATCTCACCAGTGTGATTCCTTTGCTCGCAATACTTCCTTTCTGTACATGTGCCTGGTTTCTGCGCGCACTTCCACTAAACCTTGAAGTGGCTATTGATTTCTCAAATAACTGTATATAACTAAATTATAAATATAGGAAGGGTGGATTGCGTAAAATCCAGATTCAGCACATGCGTATGATAGTGTGTTTATAGCGTATAAATTAATCGTAACTATATAAATATTAAGTGAATTGACAGCTCTTAATATTACTTTACTTTTATATTTTATGATAGATTTAAATATATATTGAAATAATATTGAGTGTTTATTTTAGCAAATACTTAATAACCTTAAAAGTGATGCTTTTGATATCTGTACATAAATAAAAATCGTAGGTTGGATTCTTCTGAAGGGATGGAAGATTGTTGGGTCGTCTTTGGAGCTGGAGCTGGTTCAGGTTTAATGCAATAATGTGGACAGGATTGACTTGTATTTCTTAGCCTCAAATTATGTTAGCGACAGTCAATTTTAGTTTTCACAAAAACGGGTTAACATAGTTTCCTCAACATTAATAATTTCAGGTATCTATTAAAGGTATTTCCGTTGTTTGTTCATTTTAACAGGGAGATGAGAAATAATGCGGCGTTCTTGAAGCAAATGTGGATAATACGCTATTTATAGCACATTTATTTCCAAAGCTTGGTTTTCGTATAATTTTAAGGTAAAATTTTATGTTAAATATTTTATTTAATATAGATAGTTTGATTGTTTAAATTGTTTCAATATGTAGTTAAAATAAAAGTTCGATTTTATATATACATATACATTTTAAATATTTTCTAATATATAGGTAAATAAAATATAAGTTTTTCCAGCAAACATTTTTTTAAATAGTACAGCACTTTTAAGGTTACTTTATCAGTTACAATTTCAATCATTGTGAATTTTAAGTGGCAAATTTAAATAATCGACCTTCCTGTATATTCAAAATATATTTACAGAATTGAAATAATTATTTTAATTTATTTGATATTTTCCTATATTGTACGTGTTGATCTGTTAAACATGTACTTCTAAAATTAAACATTTAACCTTTTACATAACATTATTAATTAATTACTACTAATTTTCTTGTTCCTAGAATGATTAACTAGATCAGCATTGCTGAACTATTACAATATACCGGGGGTCCCAATAGTGCGGTGTTGGTCGATATCTTGATACCGTTTAAAGGTACAAAAAAACTTTTCAAACAGGTGTTGCTTAATTCTTAAAGGGTATAGCCTAAAAATACTTTCGTTTATACAGGTTGTCTCAGAATAGCAGTACTGAACCTAACTTAATTCTTGCAAACTAAACCCCTATATTTTATTCTATTTATATTAAAATTATTATTAAAATCGACATGCTTCTTAAGTACCATTGTCTATACCCAACCGTAATAGTTTTTGAAATATTTAACATTTTCTCTAATAAAAGTTATGTGCAGGTACTATTTTTCTAAGTCATGTCTTACTTATGTTTGATACCAGAAACCAAATTTTTGGTATGTGACTAGTTATACTTGCGGTAACTTTTATAAATTGCCAAAACTATTTTTTTTGATACAGAGTGTTAAGGAAAGAGAGAGCAACATCAGAAATTTCACATGGAAAAATCTCCATTTTTTTAATGGAATTCATAGTGCTTTTTACGTTATTTTCCTCCTAAAATAAAGCACTTAATTTTCATTTAGCATATCATATACCTATCTGCAATAGATTTCGAGATCTTTCGCTGTCCACTTCAAGGCAACAATTCTTAAAACTAAGACGACCATGCAAAACAAATAACAGACATCAAAATTCTAAACTGTCAAATTGCTTAATGCAGTATTTGTTCTATAAGCCAATTACGTGTGTGTTTCATCATGTTTTAAAAATGAATTTTCCCAACAAGAACTTATCAATATGAAGGCACACAGCGATTTTAATTTGAATTGTGTACATACTCGTATAATTTACGTTCGTGACCTTCATGAATGAGCATAAACGATGCGGACGCATAAATGTTTACACATAAAATAATGATAAAAAATATATTATATAACGTGCTGAAATACTTACTGTTTTAAGAAACTTCCATGAAATCACAAACTGGGTGGCATCTATTAAATATTTGAATCATTAAATATGTTTCCACACTTGTTTCAGTCAAATGAGTACGGCATAATCCTTATGGCAACTTAATGGATCTATTGACGCACCTTCACAAATTTGTCTTAGTATGAGAAAATCTGAATCTGTATCAATAACACTTTCAAATTTTCGTATTACACACTTATTTGAGTGAACATCATCCGCAATTTGAACAGAATCCACAAACAACATCGAATCATTTTGTAATTTTTCAATTCCCTCCGCTAGCTCATAATAGTTTTTGGATATAGTTTCTAAATCAGTTTTTACCTGACTATCTTGAAACGTTTTCTGACTTTTCTTGATAGCTGCGGCGTGTCTCGGATTGAATTGTAAAACTACATTCTTTACATCATCAAAATGTTAGCAGTAGTAAAACACAACTTCTAACCATGTTCCCCAACGCGTAGTAATCGGCTGTGGTTGTTCAGGCACTTTGGGACACAGTTCGTGAATTTTTTTAGTACGCTTTGGGGAGTTTAGAAACACTGCCTTCGTATGAGCTATTAAAGCATTTACGTGTGGATAACATTTAGGTATCACTTGCGCCACAAGGTTTAAAGCATGGATTTTACATGTTACATGTTACAGATTGCCACTTTCTTCTTTAAGAGAGCAGCCTAAGGAAAGCATATTAGCGGCACCTTCACTCACAAACACTAAAGGTTGGTTTGTTGAAACTTGAAATTTGTTTAATGTGCTCAACACAACTTTTAAAATTTCATCGCTAGTACATTTTGCAACTTTTTTGGAAGCAAGTAAGATAGAGGATGATGGTTCAAATTCTTCCATGTACGTACCATCACATTCACCACAAAATTTTTTTGCCGATGGGTTGTTTCGTCCACACATAACCACAATTTTTTATCTTCCAATTCTGCTTTAATTCTTCTTTCAACATAGTCACGAGCAGATGGTATAACGTTTCTTATCGATGTCCGACATGGTAATGTATAATCCGAATACTTACTTCAGAAGGAGACAAATGCTTTTTGGTCTAGAAAAGTGAACGGTAGATTACCTATAATAAAACAAACACCAATGCCAAATGTTAATTGTTCACTGTATCGTTTGCTACGGATTGCAGAACAGTGTTTTATACTTTTTAGGTGGCGTTCACACTTCCACGTACACGTCAAATAGTTGTCACACCTTACACATTTAATTCTATCGGCTTCGTATTCTAAATCCGGCATACTCACTATTACGTTTTCTAGTTTCTTCGAAATACGCCGTTTGCGAAACGTACCTAAATGCGACATTTTCTAAGTATGTGTGTACTGACAAGCACTCACAACGACCAGTGGAATAACACTGAACAAGTGTGCTTTGATACGGGCACTTGAGTTTCCGTGCCGCGCGCTTCTCCGCTCTACGTTGCTCTCGGCACGGCACTGCACTGGAAATTGCCCCTCTTTGCCGAGTCTAGTTATAACATATACTGCTGAAAAACTAATGAAACAAAAGAAACAAAACAATGAATTTTTATTTAAATCAAGAAATGGTAAGAAAATTAAACAAAAATAGTACTGAGCAATGGGCATATAAATCGAAGACAGCGAACTGGATAACGACTCCAGCCTACTTCCAAGGTTACACAAAACTATTGCTAAATGACACTCACTAGACTAGGTGTTGACTTGACATACGGTAAGCCTGTGAATCAAATTTTTATGTAAGTACCTTTTGAAACATATTTTCATTAAATGGTTCAAATACACGTCTTATTCAAAACTTCATATCTTCCACTGTGGTTGTAGTAGTTTTGTATACCTGTGCTTTGACATAACCTCATAAAAATGAGTCTAATTTCGTCAGATCCGGAGATCTTGCAGGTCAGTTCACTGGTCCTCCTCTACCTATAAATTTATATAAATTTGAGTTGAGCCTGTCTGCTAAAATGTGGAGAAGCTCCATTTAATAGTAACTACATTTGCCTGGTAATTTGTAATGGTAAATTATCAATCATATTTTCAAACTGATTTCGCAAAAAACACAAAAACAAAACGTCCAAGAATTCCACCCCATACATTAAGAAACCACCTATGCTGATTGTCCAGAGGAATTATCATTATAGAATTTTCATTATTATAATAATGAAAATTGTGGCGATTAACAAACCCTGTGGCTTCGCCTGTAAATAACACGTTATTAAGAAATTCGGCTCCCAATACTTCTTGTTTAATGCCCAGTTACAGAAATTACGCCTGTTAATAAAATATTAGTTCTTGTATCGGTTGTACATGGTATGAGTGAAATCAATGTTTTCGAGTAATTCTATCAGTCGAAGTTCTTAATATTTCAACTTGGCGCTCTAACATACGTACTGATGTATGAAGATTTTCCACTACAGTCTCCGATACTATGTATTCTTCAGTGACCACCCGTTTTGCCTTTGCAATTTCCTGTCGTAATGCACGCTTCTTGTTTTTTCAAAACGTTCTTTTAGTCTAGCAAATGTATAAATATTAGGATGCCGCTCAGCGTTTGGAAACCTTTGCGCGTAAATACGACTGCAAGGAAGCAATTCTGATCGCTCGTTCTTAAAACGTAAACCATATTAATAAGTTCTTGTTGTGGAAAATGTGTTATTAAAACGTGAGGAAACACACACGTAATTAACTTATAGAACAAATACTGCATTAAGCAATTTGACAGTTTAGAATTTTGATGTGTTATTTGTTTTCCATGGCCATCTTAGTTTTAAGAAGTTATTGCCTTGAAGTGGACAGCTTTTTGTAAGCGATTTTAAAAACGAAAAAATCTCGAAATTTATTGTAGATAGGTAAATGATATGCTTAAGTATAAATAAAGTGCTTTACTTTAGGAGTAAAATAATATAAAAAAGCACTATGCATTCCATTAAACAAAAATAGAAATTTTTCCATCTGAAATTTATGCTGTTGCTTTCCTTTTCCTGAACACTCTGTAAGTGATTGTAATAACGAATCATTTTTGCTTAGTTGTTCTAAAAGTTCAGGTGGTTTATGAATCTTGATATTTTTTAGTTTTGAAGTTCCAGATTTGGGTTCTTCTGGTTCTGTTTTATCTGTCCTACATCTTTTAATATATTTTCCAAATCTTCGTTTATTACTTGCGGTTTAGTTGATAGTATTTCATAGTGGGAATGGATTTCTATTCTAGATAATGCTTCTGCATTCTTATTGATTGATCCCTTTTTATAGATGATATAGTAATCATATTCGTTTAATTTATGTTAGATTCCTTTAATGTGTATAATCATGTTAATGGTCTATGGTGTGTTATCATAGTAAATTTTCTTCAACATATATATATATATATATAAGATAAACTTAATTAGTCGGCGATTAAAGGTCTGGTTATTACTTCAAAGTGTATATATTTAAAATAATCCTACATGTTTCGGTAATGATGCCTTTGTCAAGGATATAAAAAATATTTATATTTTTTATATCCTTGACAAAGGCATCATTGCCGAAACATGTAGGATTATTTTAAATATATACACTTTAAAGTAATAACCAGACCTTTAATCGCCGACTAATTAAGTTTACCTTATCATACCAAGGTCACGAAAATACTATATTTATATATATATATATATATATATATATATATATATATATAATATCTTTGTGACCTTGGAATGATAAGGTAAACTTAATAAGTCGGCGATTAAAGGTCTGGTTCATTAGCTTAATTTTTTTTTTATTTTGTATTCCCTTGACAAAGGCGTCATTGCCGAAACATGTAGGGTTTTTTTAAATATATATACTTTGAAGTAATGAACCAGACCTTTAATCGTCGACTTATTAAGTTTACCTTATAAATATATATATATATATATACAGATTAATAGATAGACAGATAATTATTTCTTGACCTTTGTATGTTAGAGTAAATTAAATTAGTTGGCGTTTTAAAGTCTGTTTTACTTTGATATGTATATATCTAAAACACTACCACATTCATACGAATTTGAGTACCTTAGAAAGGCGATGCCAAGTCGAAGTTATGCTTGTACAAGAAAACTCTTTAGTAAGATATTTTTGAGGGATTTCATGCGCAATATCTAAAATGTACGTGTTGATATTGAAAGAGAAAAATTATCATCAGTGGTACAGTCCGAATTTCGAAAACGAAGATGCGCCCGAGGTCTTATATTCTTTAAAACAAATAATAAAGAAAAACATATTAAATAGTACGACCATAGCATATATGGTATTTATATATATCGAGATAGCTTTCGATACAGTAAAAAATATGGGATAATCTAGAGAAAGGAGGAGTATATCTAAAATTCATAGAAAGTACAGGTAAAAATAGAAGAAGAATTCCAATGTACAGTAACAGTCGAGAATATTTGGCCCAAAATAGTTTAAGATACCTAAGGAAGTGTAATGGATATTCATGGATGATGAAAATTACTAAAGAACTTACACCAAAGACGAAGAAATTGATTGTGAAATATAACACCCCCTACAACAAATATATTTTTCGGAATGATGGTTCGTGGATGATGTGGTGGTGTAAGCCAAAAGAGAAAGAAGAAGACTTGAATATAAATATTCAAACGTGAAATGAGACATTATTAATGTATGGAACGTAAATTTAGCAATTAAAGTGATGCACGTACACATCAATGGTGAGAGTATGAACAAGGTAAATCATTTTCTATATTTTGAGGTAAAAGTCCAGCCAAACGGAAAACAGAAAATGGATGTAAAAAGAGACACACGCAAGACAACGAAAATATTCCACGCGATAAAAAACAATTTTTTCCAACAAAAAGAAAGTTACTGCAAAAACGGAACTTACAGTCTTTAACACCATTTAAAGGCAAATACGCATGTGAAGCATATATTTAATCTAGTAGAATGAAAAGTACAATACAGGTATTCAAGATAGTCCTTGGTAAAACATAGGACTAATTATTTTGTAATACCTCAGAAGTATTGTAATATATAAATTTCTCAAAATAAAAATTTGTTTATAATATCCCGAAAGTGAAAATTATAACTGGCGCAGTCAGTAGGATTTGGAGAATAACAATTATGGACCGAGAATTACCAGCGCCAACTTCTGTGGGAAGAAAATTACAGCACTGGTCGTGAGAATCAGAATCTTTAAATGACGTAACGGCAGGAAGCAATAAAACTCTCGAAACAGCGCATGGTATTACAATTAGGAATCAAGTCGAAATGATCAAAATCTTGGAGTGACAAATAGTGTTATTGTTAAGCAAATAAAAAAGAGAAACAAGCAGAAGGCGAAACAAATCAGAAATACACAAGCCAACACAAATAACTAACAAAGAAAGCAACACGAAAAATAAGGCTAAGCAAGAAGAAGAACACAGAAAATAACAAACCCAACCAACGAATGAAGATTCTAATAGCAATACTTTTTGCATGCCTAAAATTTACTGTAGAGATTGAAAAGCATATTTCGGTTTTTGTGAGAAAAATAGAGAACTACACGACCAAATCAACACCAATATCAAAACTTAAGTGTTTTTTGTAAAATCTGCAAGCCGAAATTATATGTTAATCGAAAATCTAGTCGATGATCTAATAATTTAAATATTCACACAATGCCAAACCAACATCCTTACACAAGAAGTTCAATAACCTAGTCTGAAATTTTAATAGAATAAATCATATGAATTCTTATTTATTTAGAATTGTTAAACTGAGATAAATGGAGAAGCACAAAATTTAATTGGTCCAAGAAATCTCAAAACATGGCCCGACATTAAAGAACTTTTGGAATTAAGCTTTTTGGATCGACGATCAGAAGATTGTTTACTAATTGATATAGTAATGGATAGTCTACACAAAAATTAAAACTCTTACGCATTAGGACAAAGAATCAAAGATTTATTAAATTTATTATTGACAGAAGTACAGTTAGACCGTGCAGAAGAGGTGATACCATTAAAGAGAAGTTTATATAAAAAAATCAACATTGCAAACTTATAAAAAGAGGTCTAATGAGATATGAAAATTTGGGAGAAATTATGTTTACGAAAGATCCAGATACATTTGAAGAAGTAATATCAAATGTATTAGAATACCAAAATTGGCGATATAGATGTGAACGAGGACAGGACCATCACCACAAACACAGCACAAAACAATTTCGCAAATAACTCGAGGAAGAACGGAAACTGGATTTCCTTACAAACTAAACTTCTAAACACAACAAGCTTCCAGTGGATATATACGACAACCAATAAATCAGTAACTAAAATAAAATCTTCGAACTACTGAACCATCATCATTTCAATTTGCAAAAAGTCCAACGGTGATTAATGGAAAAAAAGACAACCACGCCAACAACTAGTGTACCATCCTATTTGGACCATTGTATCCACAGAATAAATGGAAAACCGAAGAATTAAATCAAGAACAAGAAGATGCAGAACGTAGAGAATATGATGAACAAATCTACCACGAAGAAAATTACGACGAAGCCTACCAAAAAGAAAACCATCGATACGAATCGTTTTGGGACAAAGATACCAAACCATTTCCTTGGGAACCGCAAGAAGTAGCAAATTTTTCAATAGGAACTTCGGAAAATCAAGTGACTAATAAATTTACCAGAATTATATAGAATTATATAGATTTTATCTATAAAAAATCCATAAGATTACCCTATATCCTTACACCTGAAATCAAAGCAAAATTCATAATCGATACTGGAACATCAGCATCCTCAATTTCTACAAGTATAGCTCTAAATTAATTTCCTGAATATATAGTTCGTTCACCTTTCTCAGCAACTACAATGGATGGAACAACTTATCATGAATATATCTCTAAAATACCATTCCTATATACCTTTAATACCTATGGCCTAATTCACAAATTCAACATTGTCGATTTTTCACAAAAATGTGATGGAATCATTGGATTGAAATTACTGGAACAAATAGAAACAGTCACCGATTTTAACAAGACAGCTTTCCAAACAACATTCGCAACAATTCTGCTGTATTTTGAAGATACAAGTCTTAAAATTGGCCCAAGAGAGCAAAATATTGTAAAAATACCAGTAGATTAGAATCTATAGCTAGCAATCATCAAACTTTCAAACAGTTTGAAACACACATCTCGTTGGGTAACAGTTGTGAAAGGAAGAAAGGAGGTAAGTTTTTTGAAGAGTATAATTTGGGATGGTGATTTCATTGAAAGAAGGAACAACTGGTCGCTAAAACCAAAAACATAATAACTTTGTATTTAATATAATTATACGGCCAATAAAATAAATAAGAAACCTTAGGTTCTTATAAACGTCGAATATATATATATATATATATATATATATATATATATATATATATATAGTAGATTAAATTAGTCGACGATTTAAGGTCTGTTTTACTTTTATATGTATATATCTTACAATTTTTACATTTTTTAAAGAAATTAAGAATATAAATGACAGTATATCAATGTCAAACTTATATATCTGTAGTTGTAATGGACAAAATTAAAATATTCAAAGATACATTCAAGTTTAATAATAAATATCTACCATATGTAATTTAAATATCTATACACTGGCTTATTATGCTGGCAGTTCCGGGTTTAGATCCCTGACTGCGCTGTGTGAGTAGGTTTTCGTGGTTTTCCTTCTCGTTTAAGGTGAACGCCGACAGCTTACAATCTAAAGTTGCTCCACGGGCGCAGACATAATAATAGCTCATGGCTTGCCAATACCCTGTAATTAACGTCTTGCTGTCGAAAGTTCTGAGGCATGAATTATTGTTAAATTTGAATGTATCTTTGAATATTTTAATTTTTCTATGACAACTACAGATATATAAGTTTGACATTGATATACTGTCATTTATATTTTAAATATCTTTATGCGTCGAAACATGTAATATTGCTTTAAATATATACATATCAAAGTAAAACAGACTTTAAAACGCCGACTAATTTAATTTGCCATAACATACAAAGGTCAAGAAATAATTATCTATATATATATATATATATATATATATATATATACATATAGATAATTATATAATATATATATAATGATATAATAATAGATAATTATTTCTTGACCTTTGTATGATATAGTAAATTAAATTAGTCGGCGTTTTAAAGTCTGTTTTACTTTGATATGTATATATTTTAAAATTCCAAAAGCTCTTTAATGTCGGGCCATGTTTTGAGATTTCTTGGACCAATTAAATTTTGTGCTTCTCCATTTATCTCAGTTTAACAATTCTAAATAAATAAGAATTCATATGATTTATTCTATTAAAATTTCAGCCTAGGTTATTGAACTTCTTGTGTAAGGATTATGGTTTGGCATTATGTGAATATTTAAATTATTAGATCTTCGACTAGACGTTCGATTAACATATAATTTCGGCTTGCAGATTTTACAAAAAACACTTAAGTTTTGATATTGGTGTTAATTTGGTCGTGTAGTTCTCTATTTTTCTCACAAAAACCGATGTATGCTTTTCAATCTCTACAGTAAATTTTAGGAACGCAAAAAGTATTGCTATTAGAATCTTCATTCGTTGGTTGGGTTTGTTATTTCCTGTGTTGTTCTTGCTTAGCCTTATTTTTCGTTGCTTTCTTTGTTAGTTATTTGTGTTGGCTTGTGTTTTTCTGTTTCGTTTCGCTTTCTGCTTGTTTCTCTTTTTTATTTGCTTAACAATAACACTATTTATCGCTCCGAGATTTTGATCATTTCGACTTGATTCCTAATTGTAATACCATGTGCTGCTTCGAGAGTTTTATTGCTTCCTGCCGTCACGTCATTCAAAGATTTTGATTCTCACGACCAGTGCTGTAATTTTCTTCCCACAGAAGTTGGCGCTGGTAATTCTCGGTCCATAATTGTTATTTTCCAAATCCTACTGACTGCGCCAGTTATAATTTTCACTTTCGGGAGATTATAAACAAATTTTTCTTTTGAGCAATTTATTTATTACAATACTTCTGAGGTATTACAAAATAATTAGCCCTATGTTTTACCAAGGACTATTTTATAATAACCTAGCTGAACCCGGGAATGCTTTGCTATTGCTAGATTTGGGTATATATATATATATATATGTATATATATGTATATATATATATATATATATATATATATATATAATAACTTCGTGACCTTGGTATGATATGGTAAACCTAATCAGTAGGCGATTAAAGGTCTGTATATTACTTCAAAATATATGTATTTAAAAAACTCTACATTGTTCGGCTGTATACGCCTTTTTCAAGAGAATACAAAATATGAATGACAGGATATAAATGTCAAGTAATTAAGTTAACTTAATTACTTGACATTTATATCCTGTCATTCATATTTTGTATTCTCTTGAAAAAGGCGTATACAGCCGAAACATGTAGAGTTTTTTAAATACATATATTTTGAAGTAATATACAGACCTTTAATCGCCTACTGATTAGGTTTACCATATATATATATATATATATATATATATATATATATATATATATATATACATATATTTTATTATGACGCGCCTTACTTTGTGAATATGACTACTATCTTGAATACCTGTATTGTACTTTTCATTCTACTAGATTAAATATATGCTTCACATGCGTATTTGCCTTTAAATGATGTTAAAGACTGTAAGTTCCGTTTTTGCAGTAACTTTCTTTTTGTTGGAAAAATTGTTTTTGATCGCGTGGAATATTTTCGTTGTCTTGCGTGTGTCTCTTTTTACATTCCTGTTTTCCGTTTGGCTGGACTTTTACCTCAAAATATAGAAAATGATTTACCTTGTTCATTCTCTCACGATTGATGTGTATGTGCATTACTTTAATTACTAAGTTTGCGTTCCATTCATTAATAATGCCTCATTTCACGTTTGAATATTTATATTCAAGTCTGCTTCTTTCTCTTTTGGCTTACACCACCACATCATCCACGAACCATCATTCCGAAAAATATATTTGTTGTAGGGGGTCTTGTATTCCACAATCAATTTCACGGCTTTGGTGTAGGTTCTTTAGTAATTTTCATCATCCATGAACACTTTGAACAGCGCTCGGCTCATTACACTTCCTTATCTTAAACTATTTTGGGCCAAATATTCTCGACTGTTACTGTACATTGGAATTCTTCTTCTATTTTTATCTGTACTTTCTATGAATTTTAGATATACTCCTCCCTTCTCTAGATTATCCCATATTTTTTACTGTATCAAAAGCTATCTCGATATATATAAATACCATATATGTTTTGGTCCTACTATTTAATATGTTATTCTTTATTATTTGTTTTAAAGAATATGTGATGATATATATATGATGAATTCGGTCTGTACTACTGATGATAATTTTTCTCATTCAATATCAACACGTACATTTTAAATATTGCACATGAAATCCCTCAAAAATATCTTGCTAAAGAATTTTCTTGTACAAGCATAACTTCGACTTGGCATCGCCTTTCTAAAGTACTCAAATTCGTATGAATGTAGTAGCTTTATATGTAAATAATATTCTTTATATCTGTCTCATGTCATGTGTTTACTCTATCTGCATAGAACTGCTACTACTTATATATGTATTTACGTTTTATAGAAACCAATGCAGTTTCTTTAACCGCAAAAGTATAAACATTCTAATAAGAAAATACCTCAACTGCTTAAACGTCTTATTTGCATTTCTACCGTCTTCGAAGCATATGAAAAATGTTCCGGCGCATGGATAAAGAGTTTTAAAACGACGATAAATCTGCGGTCACTGGTCATCTGCAAACGTAATAGTAGCAAATAGACACAGCGTAGTCGATACCTATATTCAATAAATGGTCGGTCAAGATGACATAGCCGAACTGGAATGAGACCATAAAAGTACTGGAATCGGTTGTATACGTGCATTTGACAACGCGATGATTTACTGGTGTATTGTTCCAAAGCAGTGAAGTGCTCAGGGCGTGAGATGGCGTCATTTCCGGTCGATATCTGCATAACGGAATATGCGAAAGTCAATTGTAAAATATTTCATTGATTTCATTTTAATTATTTTATAAATAATCTATTATACAAGGATTTGAAATAAGCGCGAATTCATATATTTAAGAATTATACTTTTATGTACAAATCGAAATTTCGTTATACTTCTTTCAATATATCGTGTGGTCACAAAATTTAGAGTTTCAGGTGAACCATAGCTTTTATATGATTATTTATAGCAATGATTAAAATATAAAAATTTATCAGAATAATTGAAACATACATGAGTAGGTAAATCCCACCAGTTTTGTATAATACAAAGGTATTTTTAATAATATAAAATATTATTAATATTATTCTTCACACCAGATTTTTAATAATATTTTATATTATTAAAAATACCTTTGTATTATATAAAAATTTCACTTTAAACTATACATTTGATGATTAAACATATACATAATCGTTTACTATCTATTAAAGATAATAGACAGCGGAAGTAATTGTATATTTAATGTGTACATTCTGTTCACGGAATATCTACAAAATGGGAAACAGTTTCTCATTTTACATTTTAAGAAAAAATGTATTGTTTATAAAAGTTTTTGCTAGCATTTAAACTTTAAAAAATTTACGAACTACCTCATTTATGGCTTTAAATTTAGAGTTCATGCTTGCTTACCACTAATCAAAATGTATTCTAATTGTAAGTTCAAATTATTGCCAGAGTGATTAATTAAATTTATTACTTAAATACTTGTCAGTAATTAATTACTTCAATTAATGGTATGTTCACGTTGCAACAGCGGATTTATTTAATAAAATTTTATAGAATTGGAGAAATTTCCGTGCCAAGCAGTCATTGATAAGTTTGATAAATATCCTGGCATTTATGCTGCTATTAAATAAAACCGTTAAAACTTAGTGTACAAATTTGACGAAGCTGATTCTTCAACTAAAAGGACGATATCAAGAAAGCAATACAATGGGAATGATTCGTTAATTTTATTGATTATGAGACTAGATAATAATCCAAATATGTCTTTGCGCAAAGGAGCTGCAGAACTTAGTGTTACAAAAAGAATTACATGAAAAATAAGGTATGTCCATAAAAACCCAAATTTATTAATAATTTGGATCCTGAATTATGAGTTTAGATTGAATTAGAGGATATGTTGTGGACAATCGATTGTTTTATTACAAAATTTTCTTTTCCAGTCGCCACCTTTCCTTTATTACAAATGAGACAATATTTTCTCAAAATACCTTTAACTAATGTTGTGCTCGCATTGCAGCAACCGATTTACTTAGTAAAATGTTATAGAATTGGAGAAATTACGTACCTAACGACTATTATTTAATTTAATAAATGCTCTGGAATTCATGTTACAATTGAAAAACTACGTCAAAAACGTAGTCCAAAGATTTTACGAAACTGGTGCTGCAGCTAGAGGCGTAAAAACAAGAAAATAATACAATAAGGATGATACAGTTAAAAGAAAGATTTGAAAAATAAATGTTTGGTGTGGAACTTTAGGAGACACAATTATTGGACTCGTCTTTTTACGAAGAAAATTTGAGTCAAATAAACTATTTTGGAATTGTTACAAAAGTTTGTTTTAGCATTTCGAATTCAGATAACATGCGACAACTCTAATTAAAAATTTATTTAAATATCACTTTCCCATTTTTCAGGTGAATCGGACGTTTTGGACCAATAAATTGGCGAGCTATCTCATTAGGTTTATCACCTGTGGACTACTACTTTTGGGTATATGTAAAGCAAAGAGTGTACACAAAAAATAATTTTAGCACAAATGTGGAAATTTTAAAAGAAAAAATACAGTAATTTCCGAAATAAAAATTGAAACCTTAAGAAAAGTATGCAGGGAATTTAGATATAGATTATAAAAGTGCGTTTTATGTTTCATATTAAAATTAATAAAAATTTCTCTATGTGTAATGTGTAAGATCAATTTAATTATAATTTAAATTTTTAAATAAAGGAAATACAAGAGATTCAATTTAAAAAAAATACGTCCCTAAAGTATTGCAGAATATCGATGGACATGCTATGTAGTATTGTAACTGAAAACAAAAAATTCTTAGATTTCTGGTAATCTTATTTTTTTATTTATAGTGATTATTAGGAGGTGTAAACACATTTATTATGTTTTGATAATTTTTAATGTTTCGTAGCAAATATACGTCATTATTTATCTTTTTTATTTTACTATTAAACTAAATAGCTAAAATAGAGAACTAAAATTGAAAACGCTCATAAAGTAGTATATTAAAATACAAGTTTCATAAGGCACCATTTTCCCACACGAGTTCAGAACGAATGCGACAAAAGGCCTTCTGAAACGAGTTTTTTATCGTATTTTTTCTATTTTGCATTTTTTACATTAATACATTAACTAATAGTAAAATTATTTAATTTGAAAGTTCAGAGTTTTATTTTTATGTAAAGTATGCAGTTATATTACATATTATTTATTAATTTTCATTAACATTACTTGATATTTTATTTAGAAATGTGACATAGAAACATATATATGTTGTTGTCAATTGTATACAACATACGTTGTGTGTAAAATACGTACATATATCATATCTGTCAAATGTACTTAAATTCTTAAAATCAATGACAGCAATGATATTTATTTCTGTGTTCGAACAACGCCAATTGAAAAATGAAAAAACCGATTTAAAATTAAGCTCATTTCGATACTGTTTTGAGTTTCATAATTAGTTCATTACGAAAACAAAATAGAAAATAGTATATTAAAAAACAAGTTTCATAAGGCACCATTTTGCCGCACGAGATCAGTTTAGAAAACGAGCCGCGATAGCGGCGGGTTTTCTAAAGAGCGAGTGCGGCAAAAGGCCTTATGAAACGAGTTTTTTATACTATTTTTTCTATTTTGCGTTTTTTACATTAATAAATTGCTTAAATTTGAATTATTTAATTTGAAAGTTCAGAGATTAATTTTTATATAAAGCATGCAGTTGGTCACATTGATACTTGACATTTTCAAATTTAAATTTTGCTATCCGCGAAGTATATTATATTACATATTATTTATTAATTTTCGTTAACATTACTTGATATTTCATTTAAAAATATAAACATGAGTGACATAGAAACATAAATATATATGTTGTTGTCAATTGTATACAACATACGTTGTTTGTTTAAAATACGGACATATATCATATCTGTCAAATGTACATAAATTCTTAAAATCAAATGACAGCAATGATATTTATTTCTGTATTCCAACAACACCAACATTGAAAAATGAAAAAAAGCGTATCGAAATGAAGCTCATTTCGATACTGTTTTGGGTTTCATAATGAGTTCATTTCGAACGCAAAATAGAAAAACTATATTTTGCAATTGATATCCAATTCGTTTTATTTTATTTAGGAGTTTTCACATTTTTCACGGTCCTAACGAAAACATAATTAACATAAAGTATATATTTGGCAATAAAAGATGAAGATTTCGATTTTAGATACTATTGACTTCTCAGAAGGAAGAATAGAACTTATAGGAGAGCTGTGCGGACGATTTTTAAAAATGTATTTTTCTTTGTAATTTTGATACTATATATATATGATTACTACAAAAGAATCATCGGGTTTGAGAAAGCTATATTTCAGAAAGTATTATAGATAGAATAGTAAATGATATGTCTATATACAGAGAAAATAATCAAGTTTGTGAACATATCATTACAAATGTTCAATGTTGGCTCCTCGAGCCACACGACAAACGTCCAAACGATACTCCAGTTCAGTCCATACACACTGCAAGTTGAGTTCCTCAAGTGTTGTAGGTAATGTTGGTACGTAAACTCTGTCTTTAATATACCCCGAAAGGAAATAATCGCATGGTGTAAGATCGAGAGAATTGGAAAGCCACACGTACAATGCCACATCTGTTTCAGCACTACGGCCTATCCAATGTTGAGGTAGCACCTCGTTTAGATACTGACGTACTTCATTATGCCAAGGAGGCGGAGCACCATCTTGTTGGAATATAAAGTTGTTTGAATCATCTGTCAGTTGCGGAAATATCCACAATTGCAACATATCGAGGTAGGATATCCCGGTCACAGTTTCTTCACGCAAGACAAACGGTCCGTACACATTCAATTTTGGAGAATCTCTTTCATGTTGCAGAATGACATGAGGTGGTTCCGTACCCCATATCCGAATGTTATAACGGTTCACCTTGCCACATAAATAAAATGTCGCTTCGTCGCTAAACACGAAACGGTTAGCTAATTCGTCGTGCTCTATTGCTGTCTGCCTGTCAGAACAAAACTCGGTTCGCTTGTCATAGTCGTCTGGACGTAAACTTTGCGCCATGTGTATACGGTACGGCTTGAATCGCAAACGCTTCCGCAAAATTTTCCAAACAGTTTGCTGCGCAATACCAAGTGCACGGCCTGCACCACTGGTAGATTGCTGTGGCGAACGCACGAAGCAATGTCCTACCGCATCCACCGTTGCTTCGTGGGCATCCGGTGCTTTTTAGTTTAGTAGGTGAACCTGTTTTCTGAAATTCTCGATATCATCGTAGATTGCTTTGATGACCTGGAGGATCACTTTCGTATTACCGTCGGAACGCACATTGCACTGTAACAAGCAAGAAACATCGCGCGTACTCTAACACGCAAAATAATTTTTGCTGCATCATCGCCATTTTGCATACTGCGTGCTGGCTTCGGTGTGTGTATGTCAAGCGATGTACGTAAGCGCACGTTCTAAACTTGAAGGTTGTCGCTGACTATAGACATGTCATTTACTATTATATCTATAATACTTCCTGAAATATAGCTTTCTCAAACCCGATGATTCTTTTGAAGTAACCCCATATAACGTATATATATATTATAATAAAATGTTAATTAGCTTATGGAAAGCACTAGTTTTAATTTCTTACATTTCTATTATTATTATGTAGGTATGAGATTTCTTAGAAGGTG
Organism: Melolontha melolontha; assembly: GCA_935421215.2. NCBI lineage: Eukaryota > Metazoa > Arthropoda > Insecta > Coleoptera > Scarabaeidae > Melolontha > Melolontha melolontha. The sequence goes on along the minus strand of OW285236.1, from coordinate 158,213,867 downwards.
GAAGACTATGATCATATTTATGCTGAATATTTGCTAACATAGAGTGTCAAATCTATTATTAAATTTTTAAAAGAATATGACTTTCCTATATTTTCCAAAACTATTGGACAATGTGAATTTAGTTAATTTTATATACAATTGTAAATGTTTGCTAATGTCAAAGGTTATGTGAGAAGGAAAAATTTATTTGTAAAGCAATAAGTTATAATAGTAATCAAAGATCAAAATTATATTTGAAATGTCAAATATTTTAGAAAAACATGTATAAAAAAAGTTACCAATGAGCTTCAAAAGGGGAAAAGCTGTTGGGTCGCTATGGTTACTTATTGAAAAAATTGGGAGAATAATTTTTGGCCCGATATAAAATTCAGTTGCATTTTTGTGATATATTTTAGGAAACGTATCAAATTAGAAAAATTAAGTTATAGTAAATCAAAACAACTTACTTTTATAAATCATAAAAGAAACTGGTAACAGTAATATTTTGTATGGTTGGATACTGAAGAAAATATTGTTTGAACGGGAAAACCTCAGAAGACATTTCTTTAAAAGGTCGTTATACTCCTGTTTTCCGTTTATTATATGTGTTCACATTCTGTTTTTGTTGAAATTGTTGTTACACATCTTTATTTCGAGTGAGACCATTTAACCTTTCCAAACCTAATGAGTTCGGATCACCCTGAATCAACCTTGGAATATTGGACTGACTCTAGCGACCAAACAATCTATAATCAAGATTATCCATTATTAAAGGAGATTATTTATCTTGAATATTCTGGAGGATTATACACCTGTAAGATCTGCTAGGATCATGACCATTTGTCCTGTTTGGGTAAAATACAAGCTGTACGTCAGGAGAACCAAAAATTGATTGCAGAGATTAGATGTCTATAGACGAAAAATTGTGTAGTTAGAAAATATTGAGCTACGTCTATATTATTTGGTTTACTATTAAAAATTTAACTTATTAAATAAACAGATATATGTTACCGGAAGTAGATTAAAGTTCCATTACTAATCATTTAAATATTGGAAGTAGGGAAGTTATATACCCATTTTAAGCGTGGTTTGATTTACTAGAGCCTATTTAGTTTAAATATACAAATATTTGTTTCATATCTGTTGATTCGTTCAATTTCCCACCTACAAAAGAAATCCCCACATAACCTATAAACATTATAAATTATATTTCGATAAAAATAGTTAATCCATTGTTTGTCCTGAATAATTTGTTATCTAGCTAAATACTCAATTCATATAGATAAGATTTTTTTAATAAACAGAGTTTAAGCTACCAAAGCAAGTCGTTTGTGTAGGCTAAATTAATAAAATATTACCATATTAATCTACATTCACCGAGATATATGCAACTAACATAACTTTCTTGCCAAATATGAATTTTCACGACCCTTGAGATATTTAGAGAGCTCATGTTCGTTATTTTTACTAATTCCATTAAAACACCACATTAGTTCTAGGTGGTGATTCACATTGCAATTATATATGTGCTATATATTTTGGGGTTGGTAAAATATTATATTTTGGCACTTCGACGTTTGACTACAATAATTCTATAATATATATATATATATATATATATATATATATATATATATATATATATGTATATGGTAAATTCAATTTGTTGGCAATTTAAGATCTGGTTTTACTTCAAAATGTATATATTTAAAACAATCCTATATAAAATATATTTTATATTCCTTGAAAAAGGCATCATTTGCAAATTGAATTTACCATAACATACAAAGGTCACGAAATAATTATCTATATATATATATATATATATATATATATATATATATATATATATATATAAGCTAAATTTCGGAACCGTTGAAATTGAAAAAAATTTATTTGTTTTGCGGTTTTGACAATACGTTACAATATACATTTAAACTAGATTACACTTGAGGATTATTAGCGATTTGTGTCGCGTACAGTTACACTAATAACTCTTACAACTAATGCATTGCCCATCTTTATATATTAAATATTATATTATCTTACTCCACGTGTATCCGGCTAAGAGAATGAAATTGCAGAGTGGACGTCTGGCAATTAATGAATGGTTTGTATTATGTCTGGACAGATAACTCCTTCCGCCTTACCTGCGAGATTATCCTTAAAAAGGTAAATCTTGCATTCTTTTCTTATCGGAATCTGTTTGTTTTTAAACCTTTTGTTTAGTCCTTATCTTTTCATACAATTTGAACAAAAGAATTGCAAGTATTAATAGTATTAATATGAATGTAATTATATAAACTAAAGAACTACTTGCTTTATGTGAGATAGTGATTTTGCTTAACATTTCCTTTTGATTATTAATTCTATCTGAAAGATTTAAAATACTTACTTCAGTTAAATTTATTGTTTTAATTTGATTATGATTTTCACTGTATTCCATTAAATTTAGTTTCATATTAATTGTTGATTTATAATTTTTTATAATTTGGTTTTTAATATGAAATTCACAATTATTAAGGTTATTAATCAAATAAATTCCTCTTATTAATTTAATATCAATTTGTTCATTGCATTTTTGCATTAATTTATTTTCTGTAGGACTAAGAATTAATTTCATATTATTTTCAATATCTCTTACTTCAAAATCTTTAATAGTGAAAGATTGATAAATACAATTTTTATAATTATTATCCATTTGTAAAATATGGAGTTCCACATAATGAGTTATTTGAAATATAAAATTTTGAATCATGATTACATAAGAATGTTTGTTTTGATATTTGAGGACAAATTTGATTTGATATACTTATTGTCTTTTATGCCAACGTATTTAATTTTAGGAGTAATTTGTTTAAAAGTATTATTTCCTTCGTAAATGGGCAGAGCATTTTACATAAGATATTGAAATGCTTCATTACTTACAATAGGTATTAATAATATAAATGTAAAATAAGTGTTAGTTTGATATACTCTAATTTCAATTAAACTTTCTATTTGGTACAGGTTATTTATAAGTGGCTCAAACAGAAATTCGTTCTTTACATTTAAATGAATATTCTTAATACTACTGTTAATCCACTTCCAATGAGGGGTCTGGAACATTCGCTAATTTTAGTGAATTTATATGGTAACGTAAAATTTTATTCTTTTTGCTTTAACTTCAACTGTTCCATTTTCATTGATTTTCGTAACTCTGTATGGCGCTTGATATCTTTCTTTCGTTTTCTGTGAATAGTATTTATGGGGTTTTACATATACTGCTTGACCTATTTTTATTTCTTCGTTTTCTCTATTTTTATTTATTTTAATGATTTTCTTTTCTTTATCTTCTTGCATTTTATTTGCAATTTTATTATTGAGATATTTCGTGCGTTCTTTATGTTTTTGAATATAATCTTGATAATACGTTTCATCGTATTATATGTCCATTGGTTCTTTTGTATTTGTGTGTCCATACAAGAGTTCAAAAGGTGAGGTTCCTGTTGCAGAATGATTAGTCGAGTTATACGCTAACAATGATAATTTCATTATCTGTTTTATATCTTGAGTCAGTTTTTGATTTTTGATTAATCTAACATGTTCTAAAAGTGTTGAATGTAATAGTTCAATTGGTGCGTTGGAACTTGGATTTAAAGGCGTTGTATAGTGAACATGGATTCTATATAATTTTAATAATTCTTTTAATGTTGCATTATTAAATTCTAAATCGTTATCCATTACAATTTCTTTTGGTGAACCGTGTGTACTAAACCTTTCTATTAATTTATCAACTACTTCGACTGCTGTTTTTCCTTGAATTGGATATGCTTGTGCATATTTTGTGAATGTATCTATTATAGTTAGAAAATTTTGTGAATTTATTGATATCGTATCAAGGTGAATTTTATCAAATGGTTTCTCTACTAATTTCGTTAATTGAAAAGGTAATTTTGGTGGTGCTATATCGTATTTGTTTCTTTGACATATTTCGCATCTCTTAATATAATTCGTTATATCATCCTTCATTTGACTCCAGTAATAATTCTTCTTTATCTATTTTAGAGTTTCATTGATTTCTCTGTGATTTGTTTTTCCTTCATGGTTTTGCATTATGATTTCAATCTTTTCCTCTGCTGTTTCGATTATTTTTACCCTTCGAAGATATCTATAAATTTTTGGTCCGTTGTTATTGAAGTGTTCTATGTAAATTTGACATATTTCTTTATAAATTTCACCTGTTGTGTATATGTAATAATTTCCTTGATGCATTATATATTTTATTAAATCTATCAATTCTTGTTTCAAATTTTTCTTCTCTAGTTTTGCGTGGTAAATTACTTTAGCATTTTTCGTACCATTTCATGGTTAATTCTGGTGGTTCTAGATTTCGTAGGAAGTCATCTAGTTCTTCGTTATCAACTTGTGGTATTATAGATGATGTATCTTCTTGTAATAATTCATCTACATTATCTTCTTGGTTATGTAATTCGATTCTTGATAATGCATCCGCATTTTTATTAATTTTTCCCTTTTTATATATAATTTCATAATCGTACTCACTTAATTTTATCTTCCATTGTTGTAATTTCGAATTTGGTGCTTTCAAATTATGTAACCACACTAATGGTCTATGATCTGTGATTATCGTAAATTTTCGTCCAAATATATAAGGTCGAAATTGTTTGCAGGCCCAAATAATTGCTAACAGTTCTTTTTCTACTGTTGAATATTTTTGTTCTGTTTCCGATAATGTTCTTGATGCATAAAATATTGGTCTGTCTTATCCTATCGTTCCTTGTGACAATGCTGCTCCTATTGCTACATTGCTTGCATCCGTTGTTACTAAAAATTGTTTGTTAAAATCTGGGTATTGTAATACTGGTTCATTGCAACGTATTTTTTTACAAAGTTCAAATGTTGTTGTGTATTCTTCTGTGGATTCGATTTTACTTCCTTTTTTTAAATATTTGGTTAATGGTTTTGTAATTTTAGCAAAGTCTTTTATAAATTTTCTGTAATATCCTAATAATCCTAGAAATGCTTTGATTTCTTTTTGTGTTTTTGGTATTGGATACCCCTTTATTGCTTCAATCTTATCTGGATTTGATTTTACTCCATCTTTCGTTATTATATGTCCTAAATAAGCAATTTCTTTTCTTAAAAATTCACATTTGTCCATTGATAATTTTAAATTAGCTTCTCTTAAGCGTTTAAATACTTTCTTTAATTTTTGTTGATGTTCTTCTAGTGATGCTGCATATATTATTATATCATCTAGGTATACGTGACATGTGTCTACTGTTAGACCTCTTAAAATATGATTCATTACTCTTTGAAATGTTGCTGGGCTGTTTTTAAGACCAAATGGCATTCTTAAAAATTCGTAGTGATTATCTTCTGTGCTAAATGCTGTTTTCTCTCTATCTTTTTCTTCCATCTCGACTTGATGATAGCCAGACGCTAAATCTAATGTCGTGAAATATTTAGCTCTTCCTAATTTATCTAATATATCGTGAATATTAGGAATTGGGAATTTATCGTCGATGGTTTTCTCATTTAATTTTCTATAATCTATTACCATTCTATATTTCTAGATTCCTGATGCATCCATTTTTTTTGGTACTATCGCTACTGGTGCTGACCATGGGCTTATACTGGGTTGTATAATGTTTTGTTCTAGCATGTTCTTTATTTGTTTATTTATTTCTTCTCTTTGTATTGGCGATTTTCTGTAAGGCTTTTGATATATTGCAGTTTCATCTTTTAATCGTATCTGATGTTTAATTTCTGATGTGAATGTTAAAGGTAATTCTTCACTGTGACATAAATCTTGATATTCTATACATAATTTTGTTATCATTTCTTTTTCTTATTTATTCAGATGATCTAATCGTAGCTTTGCCTCTAATGTCCTTCTTTAAATTTCTTTAATCCTTTTCATTGATAATTTTCCTTTTATTGTGTTTTCCTCAACATAATTGTATTCGTCAGTTAAAATTGGTTTTTCGAAGTTTATTTCCACTGGGTAGTTATTGAAGTTTATGATTTCAGTAATTGCGTAGTAATCTTCTGTAGTCGTGATGTTTTCAGGTATTTCTACTCCTGGTGCTATTCTTTGATGATTTATATGTACTTCTTTTAGATTTCGATCTACAGGTATTTTAATTATTTTTCTTTCTCTTGGTCCTATTTTAACTTTTGGGTTGTCAAAATATAATTGTATTTCCGCGAAACTTGTGCGAAGTTTTTTAGTTTCAAAATCTATTATGGAATTCATTTTTTCTAATAATCTTAAACCTACTATTCCATCATATTTTTAAGAAAAATCTACTGTATTAAATTCGTGTATTTGTCCGTACGCGTTAAATATGTGTAAAGAAGGTATTCTAAGAAGGTAATTATGATATGTGGTACCGTGCATTGTTGTTACTGAAAATGGTGAATATTTAATATAATTTGGAAAATGATTTTGAGCTAATTCAGTTGAAATTGAGGATGCTGATGCACCTGTATTAATTAGAAATTTTGCATTAATATCTGGTACATAAATATAAGGTAATCGTAGACAATGTTGTTGATTAAATTCTAAATGATTTCTTAACTTTATACCGGTTGCTGGACATTCGGTGGTGTCTCGTTCGTTGAGGCTCCAATTGGAAAATTTGGCTGCTCTTCTGGTTCGAATGGAAATGGTTCGGTATCTTCGTCCCAAATTAGTTGATATTCGTAGTCTTATGATTCTTCATACCCTTCCTATTCTTAATTTTCTTCTTCTTCTTCTTGGGCTTGATTGTTCATTTCTTCAAGTTTCCAATTTTGTTGTGATGTTGATGGTCCATATTATGTTTGTCTCATTCGGCTTATGCTTGGGTCAATTTGCATTGGTTGTTGTCTAGGTTCTCTTCTTTCCATTAATTGTGCAGGAGATTTTGCAAATTTAAAGGAATTTTGCTTAATATGGGAATTTTGTTTACTTTGGTTTTGGAAATTTTGTTTGATAGGAAATGGATTTTGATAATTTGTTTTTGACTGATATTGGTTTTCAGCAAATTTCGCGCTATTTGAGATTCGACGACAAAATATCTAGAAGTGAAAGAAAGGCGTATGATAAGCTAGCAGCAATAAGGGAGGTATGGGATCTTTTTGTTAAAAATTGCAAGAAGTCATTTGAACCTCACGAAGAGACCACAGTCGATGAACAGCTTGCCGCGTTCCGAGGCAAGTGCCCATTCAGGCAGTACATCAAATCAAAACCAGCGCGGTATGGTATAAAGATATGGGCACTTACTGATGTAGAAACATCATACTTACATAATTTACAAGTTTATACTGGTAAATTGCCCGGAGGTAAACCTGAGGTAAATCAAGGGTATCGTGTGGTAAAAGACTTGTGTGAACCAATTTATGGTACAGGGCGCGGTGTGACTACTGATAATTTTTTCACATCTGTACAGCTTGCGAAGTTTTTACTGATTAAGAATCTAACATTACTCGGCACTGTTCGAAAATCTAAACCTAATGCACCATACGAACTGAAAGTTCCAGGAATGCCAGAAAAGTTTTCGAAATTTGCATTTAGTGACGAGGTCACAATGGTAGCTTAAGTACCTAAGAAAAGACGAATAGTACACGTGCTATCCACCCAACATTCTGATAACTCTATTTCTCAAAACGAGCACAAAAAGCCAATCATGATTGAACATTATAATAAGAGCAAAGGAGGTGTTGATAATGCCGACAAACTTATTCGTGAATACACGTGTGCTAGACGAACAGCTCGTTGGCCTTATAGAATTTTTATGAATATTTTAGATATTTGTGCCCTAAATGCTTTCATTTTATGTATTTCAAGAAATCCCGATTGGATGAAACACAAACTGTATCGCAGAAAATGTTTTATGTTGCAACTAGGAGATCAACTTACGAACGCCAACATAAAAATTCGTGATGCAAAACCAGACCAAAAAAAAACATATTTTAGAGGCCTTGAAAAATTGCGAAATTGACATCCCTAAAACATTGCTCACAAAACAGAATTTGGAACGAAAACGAGTAGGTGCCATATATGTCCCAGAAATCAAGGTAAGAAGTCCAGGATTAGATGTGACAAATGTAAACAATTTATTTGCGAACAGCACAGAAAAGAAGCAAAAGCAGTATCTTGCCTCACTAACTGCAGCGTTGAAGAGCCCTAGATTTAAAAATTATTATTTGCAATAGTTCAGTAGAATAATATTTTATTTTGCTTATTTTCGTAATGAATGATAGAAAAATATTTTACTTTGCTTGTTTTGTAATGAATAATAAATAAATACTTGTTTAAGTCTATTGCAGTTGTTATTATTTATAAAAAACGGCTGGGGTCCACAATATACCCCCATTCGGAATCTACGTATAATTTAAATGGTTCGGAATTTAAGGGTTAAAGGGTTGTCTCTATTATTTTTATCGAAATAAGTTTTTATCAAATCTTCGCAGGCATAAATAAATAATGGTAACGTATTTGGATCACCACTGTATATTGGTATCGTGCAGATTTCTGCTTGGCTTATAGAACTTCTCGTATGAGTTTGGTTAGGCATTTTGTTTAAATTTAATGTACTAATTGAATTTACTAGTTCTTCTAAAAGATTTTCTATTGACATATAAAGTTTTATTTAATAGTATATATTTCTGTTATAATCTGTTTGCTTTTCGTCGTGTATTTCAATGCTTTTTTTACAAAAGCAAAAATACGTCTTACAATCACTACAGTAAATTGTAGATATGTAAAAAAAATTAAAAATCTACTTACAGAATTGTTAGTAAGATCTTCATTCGATTTTGGTTGGTTTGTTCTTTCTGTTATTCTCTTTGTTATTCTTCTTGTTATTCTTCTTGTTAAGTATTGTTGTTTTCTTGTGTTATTTCTTTTATTAGTTGCTGTGTTGGTTTGATTTCTTTGTTGGCTTGTTATTCTTCTTATTAAGTATTGTTGTTTTTCTTGTGTTACTTCTTTTGTTTGATTGTTGTTTGTTTCTTGCTTGTTGCTTCTTCTTAACTATAATATTGATTGACATTTCGACGAGATTTTGATCGTTTCCGTGTTTTTTCCAATTCAATGTCGCACCTTTGGAAATTTTGATCCTCCAGTCGTGTGTCTTAATTTTTATAACATTGATGGGTACCTCGACGAGATCTTGATCGTTTTAGCGTTCGTCCTAGTTCAAACGTTGCACCTTTTGGAAATTTTGATAATCCAGGCGTTGTGTAAACATCGTTGAATCTAATTGTTCGTACTATCCCTTTTTTGGCCCAAAGAAGTGAAATTCACACTCACTATTTTCGACGTTTGTAATTCTCCAACAGTGGTGGCCAAGATCCTACTGACTGCGCCAGTTAAATTTCGGAAGCGTTGAAATTAAAAAAAAATATATTTGTTTTGCGGTTTTGACAATACGTTACAATATAGATTTAAACTAGATTACACTTATGTAATGAAACGGATTTGCAAAATACATATCCGTAACTGTAAACATGGACAAACACCTCATATTTTTAGCATTTACTTCTGTTCAATACATATGTTTCAGCCATTAGGCCTCATCGGTTGAACTAGTGAAGCAATGTATATACAAATTAATACAGATCTGTTAAACAACGGATCTGTATCTGTATCTACATTTACGCTAAAATCGTCTCCAAGCCATAACCAGTTTCATTCTATCAGGCGACACCAGTTTAATCAGTGACATCTGACGGAAGAAAGCGACTAGGCCAGAAAAGGCGACCTTCCGCTCGAATAGCAAGGCTATTACAAAAAAGCGGAAAAATACGTATATTGATGCTGTCCATTAAAACGCGCCAGATGGCGGTAAATATACAAAAAAGGGATATGCACGTTTTGCACCTATTACGCCGTTGTTATATAATGAAACGGATATGCAAAATACATATCCGTAACTGTAAACATGGACAAACACCTCGTATTTTTAGCATTTACTTCTGTTCAATACATATGTTTCAGCCATCTAGGCCTCATCGGTTGAACTAGTGAAGCAATGTATATACAAATTAATACAGATCTGTTAAACAACGGATCTGTATCTGTATCTACATTTACGCTAAAATCGTCTCCAAGCCATAACCAGTTTCATTCTATCAGGCGACACCAGTTTAATCAGTGACATCTGACGGAAGAAAGCGACTAGGCCAGAAAAGGCGACCTTCCGCTCGAATAGCAAGGCTATTACAAAAAAGCGGAAAAATACGTATATTGGTGCTGTCCATTAACACGCGCCAGATGGCGGTAAATATACAAAAAAGGGATATTTATCAATAAGTTTTGCACGTATTACGCCGTTGTTATATAATGAAACGGATATGCAAAATACATATCCGTAATTGTAAACATGGACAAGCACCTCGTATTTTTAGCATTTACTTCTGTTCAATACATATGTTTCAGCCATCTAGGCCTCATCGGTTGAACTAGTGAAGCAATGTATATACAAATTAATACAGATCTGTTAAACAACGGATCTGTATCTGTATCTACAATTACGCTAAAATCGTCTCCAAGCCATAACCAGTTTCATTCTATCAGGCGACACCAGTTTAATCAGTGACATCTGACGGAAGAAAGCGACTAGGCCAGAAAAGGCGACCTTCCGCTCGAATAGCAAGGCTATTACAAAAAAGCGGAGAAATACGTATATTGGTGCTGTCCATTAACACGCGCCAGATGGCGGTAAATATACAAAAAAGGGATATTTATCAATACGTTTTGCACGTATTACGCCGTTGTTATATAATGAAACGGATATGCAAAATACGTATCCGTAACTGTAAGCATGGACAAACACCTCGTATTTTTAGCGTTTACTTCTGTTCAATACATATGTTTCAGCCATCTAGGCCTCATCGGTTGAACTAGTGAAGCAATGTATATACAAATTAATACAGATCTGTTAAACAACGGATCTGTATCTGTATCTACATTTACGCTTTCATTATATAACAACGGCGTAATACGTGCAAAACGTATTGATAAATATCCCTTTTTTGTATATTTACCGCCATCTGGCGCGTGTTAATGGACAGCACCAATATACGTATTTTTCCGCTTTTTTGTAATAGCCTTGCTATTCGAGCGGAAGGTCGCCTTTTCTGGCCTAGTCGCTTTCTTCCGTCAGATGTCACTGATTAAACTGGTGTCGCCTGATAGAATGAAACTGGTTACGGCTTGGAGACGATTTTAGCGTAAATGTAGATACAGATACAGATCCTTTGTTTAACAGATCTGTATTAATTTGTATATACATTGCTTCACTAGTTCAACCGATGAGGCCTAGATGGCTGAAACATATGTATTGAACAGAAGTAAATGCTAAAAATACGAGGTGTTTGTCCATGTTTACAGTTACGGATATGTATTTTGCATATCCGTTTCATTATATAACAACGGCGTAATATGTGCAAAACGTATTGATAAATATCCCTTTTTTGTATAGATTACACTTGAGGATTATTAACGATCTGTGTCGCGTACAGTTACACTAATAACTCTTACAACTAATGCATTGCCCATCTTTATATACTAAACATTATCTTATCTTACTCCACGTGTATCCGGCTAAATGAATGAAATTGCAGAGTGGACGTCTGGTAATTAATGAATAGTTTGTATTATGTCTGGACATATAACTTATATATATATATATAAATATATATACCATGTGGACGCGTGCGTCTGCACTATAGCGATACCTGTAGTGTAAGCAAAACACACAGAGGTGTCCGTGTGTTAGAACGGTAAAGAAGTAGACGCAATGTTCTACTGGATTACAACAGAACTAGTGTTTCGTATATCCCTATGATGCACTCGCATTTGTCCAAAAAATCCACATTTATACGGTGTAGTCGCGCAAGCGCATCAGCCGTCGCTCCCGCATATGAGTGTTAGTTGCAATGTTTATATCGTCGGGGGAACTACTCGCTCACACTATTTAATAAACCGCGTTGTTGGTATGTAGGTAACGGTCATTTAAAAAATGGAGTATTATACACCGGAGCAAAAACTCTTTATGATTAAACAATTTTACGGTGGTAATTCCGCGAAAGTAACTCGAGCTTTATTTGCAGCTAATTACCCTGAAAATCAAATTACCAATGCAAGCACCATTCGTAGGACAGTTAATCGATTCGAAACTACATTTTTCTATAGTAACTAATAAAAATAAAGTTGTTCCGGATAAGAATATAAGTGATATAGAAATTCGAGTATGTGCTTTAGTCGAAGTAAATCCCACTATGTCGTCTCGACAAATTGCCCGCGAATTGGGTATCAGCAAAACAACGGCTCAAAATATTTTACGTACTAATAAATATCGTTCATACAAATTTACAAGTTCACAAGTACTTTTTCCCGATGATTATAAATAATGATAAATAAATATCATGAAACTGAATTCTTTTTTAATAACGCCTACGAATACATTTATACGTATAACTTATAAATACGCCCGCTGTCGGTGTGGCAATTCAAGTTGGCACGCCAATTATAGTCGGCCAGTAGTTACTAATACATGCATCGCGCTATGGATAACGGCCACACGGTATATATATATATATATATATATATATATATATATATATATATATATATATATACATATATATATATAGACTATTAAGTATTATCGACCGTACTGTATAATTAAAAATTAATTACCGGGTGAGCGGTCTGTCAATAAAAAAAAAAACTCATTTATTTCACTCTATATTTTATAACGGATTTGTTACTTCATCAGGAGTGTAATTGAGAGTTAAAATTCAGCACACAACGACACTAAACATTTTAAAATTAATAAAATTTTACACATTAAATTAAGATGATGTTGGTTTATCGTCAACCTTTTAAAAACAAATATACATACGCCGACTTATTAAGTTTACTATATCATACCAAGGTCACGAAAATATTATATATATATATATATATAAATTGTAGTGGGTCAACCAGCACCCGTATTCCAGCTCTACAATAGGAAATACAGATTATCTACACATTAAAAAACACCTGTATAAATATTAAATTGGTGGACGTAATTTGTGAAATTAGTATCGAAATGTAAATAAATTAATATCACGATAACTTTAAAATTTATAATTTACTTATTTTGTTTTTTAACTTACTTTTTATATTTAAATTTTTCAATTTCATAATTCAAATTATTCGCGCGAAATTACAGGTATTTAATTTATCTACATCAGATTTATATCGATGCTAGTTAACCACGCCCACTAATTTAAAATTATCATGAACCCCGCGAAAGCGATCTTTACGGTACAATTTATAACTAATTTTATATTGAAAACTACATTTTAGGTATTTGTAAATTATTTAACTAATTTTTCGATCACATTAAGACTAAAACATTATGCAAATTCATATTTTAATTGATGCAAGTAAAGCGAAAACTTCGAGGCTTTTGTCGATAATTAAGATAGGCGGTGGAATAAAAAGCCGAAGAACGGCGTCTGATATAAAATTTTTACAACAAATGGCCGTATTTTATTAACTTCGTGAAATTTTAATTATTTAATATATTATAAATAAAAATATCATACCAAATTTTCGATCAATCGATAAACAAATAATAGGCCCAACTTTTGATATATAAATTTGAAGAATACCGTCTACGTAAACAAGAATAATCGAGCGAAGCATCTTTTTGAAATTGGGATACCATCGATCCGAGAACCCAAAGCCGTTGAACACATCCAACGCCGCTAGAAATATTGGAGCAAGCCATATTCTGCATCTATCCCGATCACAGCGTCTCCAGAACTACATGAGATCCTAGAACATCGGAAACAGGTTCACATCCTCCGTTTATTCCACATATATTAACTAAAAGTCAACAATTGCTTAAATAAAAATCACTATAAACAACTTAATATTCACATTAAATTTCGGAATTATTACATTATTATAAAACATCAATTAAAACGTGCAATTTCAATATATATATTGCCTAAGATAAAACAATACTTACCGATATTATGTTTAATTTCTTCTTCTTCTTTTTGTGCCCTCTCCGTCATCGGAGGTTAGCGATCACATCAGCAAAGGTCTCTCGATTTGCAGCAGCTCTAATGAGTTGTTCAAAGTTTAATCCGGTCCAGTTCCTAATATTCCGCAATCCACGATAGTTTCTTTCTGCCAAGCCCACATTTACACTCTATCTTTCCTTCAATTATGAGCTGCAGTAGGTAATATTTTTCATTTCTCAAAACGTGACCAAGGTAAGCCGTCTTTCGCATCTTTACTATGTGGAGCAGTTCTCGATCTTTGTGTACCCCTTTCAAAGTTTCCTCATTAGTTGTATGTGATGTCCATGGAATTCTTAGAATTCTTCGGTATGTCCACATTTCAAATGCTTCTATACGGTTCATACTGACAGTTTTCAAGGTCCATGTTTCCACTCCGTATAATAGCGTTGACCAGACGTAACACTTTGTAAACCGTACGCGTAAATTTACATTTAGCTGTTTATCGCACAGTATGTTTAATTTAAGAACCATTAAATATTTGTTTATATAATTTTCGTATAACCTAACCTTATCACTTATGAACACATGTGCAACATATTATTTCCTTTTATTGTCACATAGCACGTAATATTCTTTTTATAATACAGTTTCCTTATCTCTTTAATTCAATTGTAGTTACAGTTTTCTTATTTATTTCAATAAATTTTGATTTATTATTTTAATTCAATCTTTTATTTGTGTTGTGTAATTGTTGAGTTTGAGCTTAATTAATACACTAATTACATTGTACCTACGGATAATACACCAAACCGACGAAGATCCTAGAGATTTTAATTAATTTATGTACTCAAGCTCTACCGCAGTTAGTTGGTTATTTTACAAAATCACAGATAGCGCTGAACAAACTAAGAACTATATAAACTTATGGCGCCCAATTTTTAAATTCAAACTCATCAACATTTCACTCTTATATATTTCATTTATCTATTTATTTATACACATTGTCCTTAGTTTGAGCATCTCAGCGCTAGACTTCATTTGGCGCCCAACGTGGGGCCTATTTTACATTACAGCTTCACTGTAAACTTTTACTTATATTAATTATTTTTCAAAGTTTTTTTTTAATTCTCATCATTCTTAGTTTTACCAGCTTCAGCGATTACTTCAATATATATATATATATATATATATATATATATATATATATACCGGGTGCGGCAATAGTGTGTCGGCGGAGCTTAGCATGAAAACTAATAAAGTTGTAACAATGAAATTTTATATATTATTATTTATATATTTACAGGGTGTTCCAAATTTCCGCAACCACTTTCAATTTTTTTTTAAATAGATTGCTATACTTTCTTATTATTGTGATGATAGCCATCCAAATTATCTTTGCAATGATATATGACAATGTGCACTTACAACTGTTAGTTTTGGTTTTATTGAAAATTTTGTTAAAATCTTGACAGTTGCAGCGTCTAACATTTTAAGTCTTAGCCTGAAAATGGGTGCAGTGCCTCACGTAACTTTTTTGTTACCAATTTATGGACTGACACGTTATATGTTTTGAGGGTGAACAACGTGACAACATATACAGAGTGTTAAATATGTCGTGCCAAAGTTATCGAAGTTTAAAGGCTATTTTCTCTTTTTTTTTAAATTGAACCTATAATTTTTTTATTAGTCAGCAAATTCCTTGTAAAATTGCCGTTAAAATGGTACCAATAACATAGTACTTATTTCTAGTATTTTCGAAGTTATAACCCTTTAATGGGATATACCTATGTTTATAATATTCAATATGCGGTGCATCTAATAGTTGGTTGGCCATGAAATGATATTAAGCAAAAATTGCTGTGTAACCAAACGTCAAATATCTACTTAAAATTTCCATATAAAGGGTTTTTCAATAGTTTCTCTTTACTGCAATCGCGTTTAATTGTTATAATTTAAGTTCGGCTAATTAATTATCAATTTCCGTTTGTTCGTTATTAGTTGTTATCTTGTTGTCAGTTATATCGTTTTGTTGTCATTATTTTTTATTTCCATGCCGTAATAGTTTGTAGTTGTGTTTCTTTAGAATGAATTTTTCGAAAGAGGAGCTAATAGACATGTGTATGTGTTCTTGGCGCTAGCAATATAAATCCACTTTTAGCATCAAGAACATATGCTATGGAATATCCTCACCGAAGAGCACCAGATATTAAGACTTTTGAAAATTTGTTGACAAGGTTTCTTCGGACGGGTTCAGTGAATTATGTAAAACATGAAAGGACTAAGTCTATGGTTACAGAAGATAATGAAGTGACAGTCGTCCAGTCCGTTGTGGAAAAATCCGCGCGTATCTACAAGGATAATTTCGAAAGAACACGGGATAGAAGTCACTGCTGTAAGAAGGATTTTAAAAAAACATAAATTTCACCCTTACAAAATTCAAAATCATCAAGGCTTATACAAACGGATTTTGAAAGGAGACTTGTTTACTGTGAATGGCTACTTTTCCAATTACGACAAGATCTAAATTTTCTAGATCATGTGCTTTTCACAGATGAAGCAACATTTGCTAATTGTGGAATAACAAACAGAAAAAAATCTCATTATTATGACACTAGAAACCCTCATTTTGTGCAACCCATTTTATACCAACAAAAATGGAGTGTTAACACCTGGAGAGGCATCATAGAAAACATTATTGTAGGTCCATTCTTTTTTAATAATACTTTAAATTGTGAAATCTACACAAATTTCCTGCAAAATAATTTACCATTGCTGTTAGAAGACCTACCAGATAACGTCATAAAGAGATTGTGGTACCAACATGATGGTGCACCTGCACATTACGGTGCTACTGCAAGAACACATTTAGATAGGGTATCCACCAATAGGTGGATTGGGAGAGGAAGCTTTATAAGCTGGCCACCGCGGTCACCAGATCTAACCCCTTGTGATTTTTTTCTGTGGCCTACTGTAAAAAATATAGTTTACGAAACACCTCCTACAACGGCAGAGAACATGCAGCAACGAATCAGAAACGCTTTTCTTCAATTAAGTGAAAACAACATGGCTCAAAATGTAAGTCTGTCGATGCAGAGGCGATTAAGAGCATGTGTAGAGCAGAATAGAAATATATTTGAACACATTTTAAATTAATTTTGTTTTATTATTGAAAAATTACAAAATGTAAT
Organism: Melolontha melolontha; assembly: GCA_935421215.2. Taxonomy (NCBI): domain Eukaryota; kingdom Metazoa; phylum Arthropoda; class Insecta; order Coleoptera; family Scarabaeidae; genus Melolontha; species Melolontha melolontha. The sequence continues at coordinate 158,196,678 of OW285236.1, read as the reverse complement.
TATAAAACTAATAATAAAGAATTAAGAAACAGGTGTTTGTAAAAGTTACTTTGTTTGATATCATTTCATGGCCAACCAACTATTAGATGCACCGCATATTGAATAATATAAACATAGGTATATCCCATTAAAGGGTTATAACTTCGAAAATACTAGAAATAAGTACTATGTTATTGGTATCATTTTAACGGCAATTTTACAAGGAATTTGCTGACTAATAAAAAAATTATAGGTTCAATTTAAAAAAAAAGAGAAAATAGCCTTTAAACTTCGATAACTTTGGCACAACATATTTAACACTCTGTATATATTGTCACGTTGTTCACCCTCAAAACATATAACGTCTTAGTCCATAAATTGGTAACAAAAAAGTTACGTGAGGCACTGCACCCATTTTCAGGCTAAGACTTAAAATGTTAGACGCTGCAACTGTCAAGATTTTAACAAAATTTGCAATAAAACCAAAACTAACAGTTGTAAGTGCACATTGTCATATATCATAGCAAAGACAATTTGGGTGGCTATCATCATAATAACAAGAAAGTATAGCAATCTATTTAAAAAAAAAAATTGAAAGTGGGTGCGGAAATTTGAAACACCCTGTAAATATATAAATAAAATTAGAAAATGCACTGTAGCATACTACATGTGTACGTAAAATTTCATTGTTACAACTTTATTAGTTTTCATGCTAAGCTCCGCCGACACACTATTGCCGCACCCGGTATATATATATATATATATATATATATATATATATATATATATATAAAGATCATTATTTCATGACCTTAGTATGTAATGGTAGATTCAATTAGTTGGCGATTTAAGATCTGGTTTTACTTCAATATGTATATATTTAAAACAATCTTACATGTTTCGGCATATTAAGTGCGCACCATTGCTATCTCTGTTATTATTGATTCTAGAAACTAGGTTAAATTAGCAAAGTATTAGTGTTTTTAACATTGATTAACAGGCAGTTCATGAAAAAAAATCGAATAACGCATTTTCGAGAAATTTTGAAATTTATAATTTTTTTAAATCGAACAGCCTGTATATTTTTTAAAATTCTGAATGCTAATGTTCTTTGTAATATTAGTAAGTTTAAGTAAGTTTCAATACACTATTGTCCTAAAGCGAATAATAAAGTAGTTATAGCCGTTTCTATTTCCTTCTAAATGTTGTCATTTCTCCGCGAACTTTTGACAAAACAGATACATATTTTGTGTTTAATGTTTATTTTAACATATTACAGCTTACAAAATCAAATTAAAAAGAAGAAAGTTCATGTATAATTTATACTGCTCGAAGGTGTCACCTTCCTGCTCAATACATTTTCGTGCCCGCTTCAGTACAATCTGGGTGGCTGTTAAGATTGACCTTCTATCTAATTGACGAAAAACTTCTCTGACCTTGTCTTGCAATTCGCGCACGTTGTCGTATCGCGTTTTGTACACCTCATTTTTTTAAGAATCCCCAAAGAAAAAAGTCTTAAGGTGAGAGGACAGGGGAGCGTGCTGGCCATTGAATTGGATCATTTGTACCAATCCACTTTTCGGCAAAGATGGTGTCGAGGTAGGTTTGCACCAGGTGATAGTTGTGTGCAGGTGCACCGTCCTGCTGAAAGTATAAATTTTGGCGCATCAGGTGATTGGCGTTATCAAGGAAATCCTCTAGAACGTTACGAATAAATTCCAGATATCGTTTCCTGTCAACGTACCATTGTAGTACAGTGGACTAACGACTACCGAACCAATTAATCCGCACCAAACGTTAAAACTAAATCGAACTTGTGCAGCATGTGGACGAACTATTAATAAATTTTCTTGAGACCGGTAGTGACTATTTTTCTTATTAAACATGTCTCTATTTGAAAAATTTGTTTCGTCACTCCATAAAATACACTGTGCTCCATTCAAATTTTCATCACAAAAACTAACAAACCAATGACAGAAAGCTAATCTCCTGGCTGTAATGTTTGAGAGATTCTGAACTTAAAAGGGATATACTTATGCTTTTTCAAAATTCTTTGAACTGATGAATAACTTAATGCCTATTCCTTAGTAGCATACCTAATGGTAAATTCGCGTTGGGTATCGAAAATATGCTAACACTGTAATTTCTACTTCTTCGTTGACGACGATATTTTTCTTTGTTCTTTTCTTTCTAAATAAGCAATCATGCAGTCTAAACTGATTGTAAAGTTTTCGAAAGTAACGTCGATCTGGCTGCTGTCGTAAAGGATAGTGTTCAGCATAATATTCGTTAGTCCTTATTGAATTTTTACGACATAAAATGTATACTTCCAACATATCGCATTTCTCCAAATGAGGAAATACCATAATGAAATATTGTCAAACATTAAGCAACGAAAGTAAAACTAAAATGTTTAGAAAAATAAATAGAGAACTAATGAACACAACACAAAATAAAAAAAAAATTATATTTTTAACTAAACGTGCGAAGGATTTATATGCAGTACGTTATTGACATTTACAAAGGGCATAACTATTTGTTCTGTTTAAAGTGAAAGAAGCCTACTACTGATTTTACAGAATGACAGAGTATCTTTGACATCAACTAAATTCCACCGTAAATACTTTATTATTCGTTTTAGGACAATAGTGTATTGAAACTTTTATATTACAAAGAACATTAGCATTCAGAATTTTAAAAAATATACAGGCTGTTCCATTTAAAAAAATTATAAATTTCAAAATTTCTCGAAAATGCGTTATTCAATTTTTTTTTGGATGAACTGCATGGTAATCAATGTTAAAAACACTAATGCTTTGCTAATTTAACTTACTTTCTAGAATCAATAATAACAGAGATAGCAATAGTGCGCACTTAATTTGAATCAGCCTGTATGTTCAAAATAATCTCTTACATGTTTCGGTGAATATTATCTTTATCAAAGAATTATAAGTGACAGTCACTTATAATTCTTTGACTTGATTTAGAGAACCAATAGAAATCACAAGGTGATAAATCGAATCGGGGAATGAGTAATTAATTCAACATTCCTAATCGCTCAGAATAATCTATTTGACGTGCTGAGTGAAAGCTGACGTTGTTAGGATGAAGAATAATTGGAAAAATTCTATTATTGCATCGATGATTTCCGGCAAACAAATTTTTGGTATATTAATCAGCATTCACGGTTTTTTGATTAAATAAAATAACGATTGCCAAATATCTAGTAAAACCCAAGAAACAAGGAATACTTGTGATTGAACCAACAATATTCATAGGTTTTTCCTAGATTTGAAACACCCAAACAGTTGTTTGATTTCAAGATTATACGAATAAATCCAACTTTCCCCACCGGCAACGATGCTATAGACTAAATTTGAATGTAGAAGTAAGGTGGGAGGACTACATATTAGAGGAGGTGAACTCTCGGTTAGTGCTCCAGACACTAAAATTAGAACTTGTATCTGCTTCAGAGTCGACTTGAGCGTGATGCCTCATAATATGGCGGCAGCCAGGATTACACTGAGTGTAGATGGGGGATACTGGAGACGACAATTGGGTCTCTATACCTACCCATTGACTTTCCAGAGTTATCAGGGCCTGATCTTGAGGCCTTGGTGGCATATACCAAGAATAGCAATCCAGAATTGATTATCATCGCAGATACCAATGCTCATCATCAGGCTTGGGGCAGCAAGGATAGCAATTATAGGGGTAAGTCTCTCTTTAACTATCTCTATGGTACTGAACTTGATTGTCTGAATCAAGGCGATAAACCGACATTTAAGATATCCAGGGGAGAAATCACTCATAGATGTGACCTTATGCACGTTGGCAGTACTGGATATTGTAAGGAGGTGGCATATATCCGACGAGCCGTCGCTCTCTGATCATGCGTATATTCGCTATTAATTATGCATAGATTTAACGGAACCCAGACTACACAGGGATTCCAAGAGAATAGACTGGGGCTCTTATGTGGAAGACCTGTTAGCTGCAACTCGAATCATCCCTGTTAGAATAAAGAATGTGGAAGAGTTGGAGTTGGATGTTGTATGGTTGCAATGGACCATTCTTTCTTGCTATGAAAATAACTGTCCTATTATGGAGCGCCGTATAGCTAGACGAGCTGCCTGGAGGAATATAGAGATAATCAATCTAAGGAAAGAAACTCGCCGGTCATTTAATAAGGGGAATAAAACAGGTAATTGGGAAGCCTAGAAGGCTTTCCTAAATAAATACAATGATAAAATCAAAGAGAGCAAAAGGAAGGCCTGGAGAAAATTCTGTGAGGACATTTAAGGTCTTGATATCGCGGAGTTAACGGAATTCTCAAGGTCCTTCCAACGCAATTAGATCTACACAAAAATCGGACGGGAGGTGTACCAGTACCATGGAACAGACTTTAGAGTATCTTCCGGACCAGACGAAATATTTCCCAAACTCCTTCAACAGAAAATTGGGGAAATTATGGAATGTTTCCCAAGCTCCTTCAAAAGGAAATTGGGGAAATTATGAGTCCTCTCTAGGAGATATTCAGGTCTAGCCATGCCATGGGTTATATCCCTAGGGCATGGAGAGAAACTAAGGTAGTGTTTATTCCAAAATTCAGAAAAGGAACAAGGTCTAAATCATTTAGACGAATTAGTCTTACCTTTTTTATGTTGAAGACTATGGAAAAAATGATATATTTAAATATTAAAGCAGGGACTCTGGACAGATCTCCTTTATACCAACCGCAATGGGCATATCAGGTGGGAAAATCAAGTAAGGTTGCCCTGCATAGCCTGGTGAGAGAACTCGAAAGGAGCCTACACTACAAAGAAATTTCGCTTACTGTCTTCTTACACATCGAGGGAGCTTTCGATAACACCTCGACGTCTTCATTATTCGATCTTTAATAAATCGAAAAATAAAGACCACCAAATGCAGTTGGATCCATAACATGCCGCGTAGCAGAGTAGTCCATGCCAAAATGCAAAACAAAACGATCTCCATGAGCACAACAAAAAGGTCTACTATAGAGTTTAGTATTGGATAATCTCATCAGGGCATTAAATGACCAGGGAATATGGACGCATAGGTTCGTCGATGATATTGGCATTGTGTCCCACGAGCAATTCCCGGGGACAGTGCGAAATGCTCGGCGAATTGTGGAAAGGTGGTACCTTGAGGAGGGATTAACTGTCAATCCTCAAAAAAAACAAGTTGGTAGCCTTTACCAACATGAGAGAACTAAATGATCCGGGTAGCGTAAGGCTGTTTGGACAAGAGTCAGAACTAACCAATGAAGTGAAGTATCTAGGCATAATACGTGATGCGAAATTGAATTGGAGCAGACACCTAGTCAAAGTGGCAGACAGATCGATGCAGTTCTTCTGCAGATGCACAAAAGCTGTCGGCAAGACCTGGGGACTAAAACCAAATGTAGTATACCGGTTGTACACAGCAGTAGTAAGACCAACGACCAACTAACACTAATAAAAGGAAGTAGCAGTAGTAGGAGTAGCAATAAATGCAGTCGTTGTCAATTATCTATAAAGTTTCACAAATATTAATAATAATAATAATAATAATAATAATAATAATAATAATAATAATAATAATAATAATAATAATAATAATAATAATAATAATAATAATAATAATAATAATAATAATAATAATAATAATAATAATAATAATAATAATAATAATAATAATAATAATAATAATACCCCGCACAGGGTAACCTAGAGCTAGGTTACTGGGGACTAGCGACCCCACGGTTTCCTGAGCTAACCGTTGGGTTGGGATAGCAGCCCCAATCAGGTACACTTGCTCCAAACACTGATTAACAAGCAAGGACTAAAACAGCGAATTGGGCATGAAACACAAAAATGGAATGCTTCTGTAGAAGCAAAAGACTCAGGCGAGGATGTTGTTGAGATACATTCGTTTCAACCCACTTCGTTAACATAACAACTAAAGCGCCGGACCCTCTGGGCCGAGTAAATGTAACCCCCCCTACATGGGAGAAGTGTTATTATCTGCTTACTATGAATGAAGCATGCCATATGTAGTAGAGCCGCATAGATAGATTACGGAAAAATACCTGGAAATAAGAAATAATAAACAATAATAATGATATTATGAAAGTTATGCCAGCCATCTTGTTCTCACGAACCGATGGGTTAACACCCTGGCAACCAAGGACAAATTGAATGTTCTTGTGAATGGAGGGGTTATAATAATAACCCCGCACAGGGTAGCCTAGAGATAGGTTACTGGGGACTAGCGACCCCACGGGTTCCTGAGCTAACCGTTGGGTTGGGTTAGCAGCCCCAATCAGGTACACTTGCTCCAAACACTGATTAACAAGCAAGGACTGAAACAGCGCATTGGGCATGAAACACAAATATGGCATGCTTCAGTAGAAACAAAAGATTCAAGCGAGGATGTTGTTGAGATACATTCATTTCAACCCACTTCGTCAACATAACAACTATAGCGCCGGACCCTCTGGGCCGAGTAAATGTAACCCCCCCTACAGGGGAGAAGTGTTATTATCTGCTTACTATGAATGAAGCATGCCATATGTAGTAGAGCCGCATAGATAGATTACGGGAAAATACCTGGAAATAAGAAATAATAAACAATAATAATGATATTATGAAAGTTATGCCAGCCATCTTGTTCTCACGAACCGATGGGTTAACATACTGGCAACCAAGAACAAATTGAATGTTCTTGTGTGTGGAGGAAATAATAATAATAACTGGGAACTAGCGACCCCACGGTTTCCTGAGCTAACCGTTGGTTTGGGATAGCAGCCCCAATCAGGTACACTTGCTCCAAACACTGATTAACAAGCAAGGACTGAAACAGCAAATTGGGCATGAAACACAAATATGGCATGCTTCAGTAGAAACAAAAGACTCAAGCGAGGATGTTGTTGATACATTCATTTCAACCCACTTCGTCAACATAACAACTAAAGCGCCGGACCCTCTGGGCCGAGTAAATGTAACCCCCCCTACATGGGAGAGGTATTATTATCTGCTTACTATGAATGAAGCATGCCATATGTAGTAGAGCCGCATAGATAGATTACGGAGAAATACCTGGAAATAAGAAATAAATAATAATAATAATATTATGACAGTTATGCCAGCCATCTTGTTCTCACGAACCGATGGGTTAACACCCTGGCAACCAAGGACAAATTGAATGTTCTTGTGAATGGAGGAAATAATAATAATAATAATAATAATAATAATAATAATAATAATAATAATAATAATAATAATAATAATACGTTGGCGGCCCTGCGCAACGGCTGGTTCTCCGATCTCTCAAAATTAGCGCGACCGAACACTAAACACATGCACGAGTGCGCTAAAATACAACACCCCTACACTTGCGCGCTCGCACAAACACAAAACCACACACCCAGAGAGAGAAGCAAGCTGCCAGCAGCGGACAACACGTAAGTTGACACCCTGAAAGTACTGGTAAGTATCTACTATCATCAATATTCATATAAAAATAATGAATGCTAGATAACTATGCCACCCATCTTGTTCGAATGAACCGATGGGGTAAGATAATGGCAACCAAGAGCGAATAGTTCTTGTGAGTGGAAGAGATAATAATAATAATAATAATAATAATAATAATGGCAAGCAACCAAGAACAAATTGAATGTTCTTGTGTGTGGAGGAAATAATAATAATAATAATAATAATAATAATAATAATAATCGGTTCTCACGAACCGATGGGTTAACACACTGGCAACCAAGGACAAATTGAATGTTCTTGTGAGTGGAGGAAATAATAATAATAATAATTATAATAATAATAATAATAATAATAATAATAATAATAATAATATTAATGTGATGAAGAATGTGGTGAAAGCAAAAGAAAATCTCTACATGGCATATATAGACTATCAGAAAGCGTTTGATAGTGTACCTCACTCGTGGCTGGTAGAGATTCTTAGGTTATATAGGATTGAGGAGCATCATATTAACTTTCTTAGTTACGCCATGACTAAATGGAAGACAAGTTTGTTAATGAAAACCCCTACAGAAAGTATTGATGCAGGTAAGATCAGTATTAAAAGAGGCATATTTCAGGGAGACGCTTTGAGTCCACTGTGGTTTTGTTTAGCCTTGAAACCGTTAACAACTTTGTTAAATTCCCTAAATAAGGGATGTAATTTACAACAACCTGTCGTACAAATTAGTCACCTTTGGTACATGGATGATCTCAAATTGTATGCTAGGAAAAAGAATCATCTTGACGATCTCCTAAACTGTGTTGGCCGTTATAGTAGAGATATCCAAATGAAATTTGAATTGGAAAAATGCAAAATAAGTTGCATAGAAAAGGGACAATGGGTTGAACATCGTGGGTTCGAAGTGGAAGGCGGACAAGGACTAGTTATTGGAATGGAGAGCAACGACTATTATAAGTATCTTGGTTATTTACAGGCTAGAGGAATAGAACACAATATTGCAAAAGAATTAGCGAAAGATCAGTATTTCTCTAGGCTGCGATCGTTGTTGAAAACCAGATTGTCGGCCAGAAATATGTCCAAGGCAATAAACAGCTTTGCAACTTCCGTACTTACTTATGGATTTGGAATAATTAACTGGACTGATACTGAACTTGAAGCAATAGACATCAAGACAAGAGTAGAAGCCAGAAAATTTAGAATTCATCACCCACGTAGTGCGATCGAAAGGTTCCACCTACCAAGAAGAGAAGGGGGTAGAGGAATACCGAGTGCTTATTGCAGGCATTATACACAGGTAAATAATTTACGAGAGTACTTTCTGCAAAAGTCGAAAGAAAGTAGATTGCATAATGCGATTGCTCAAATGGACAATTTTACGCCACTCAAACTGGCTAACGATGAATTCAATCCATCCACGAGAATCTTAAGTATACCCCAACAGAAAGAGAGATGGAAAAATAAATCTTTGCATGGCAAGTATCCGTTAACAATTGGATCTGAAAATTTTGACACCTCAGCGTCGCAGGCATGGCTGTATACAGGTAACCTGTTTGCAGAAACAGAGGGATTCATAGCCGCCATCCAAGATCAAGTAATTCCAACACGTTCCTATAGGAAAAAAATTCTTAAGGAGAATTTATCTGACATTAAATGTCGTGTATGCGCAGATAAGGAAGAAACAATTGATCATTTGATGGCAGGATGCTCTGTACTTGCCCCCAAACAATATCTCGAGAGGCACAACAGGGTTGCAAAAATATTACACCAACTGCTCAGACAGAAGCACTTGTCGTATTCTGAAAATGTCCCGTATTATGAATATGAAGCACCTTCAGTTTGCGAGGACGAAAATTGTCGATTATATTGGAATCGCCAAATAATCACAGATAAAACAATTCCCAACAATATTCCAGATATAATACTGACACTGAAGAAGGACAAGGTAACGTACATCATTGACATTGCTGTTCCGTTGGCAAAAAACACTGCAAGGAACTATAGTGAGAAGGTAAATAAATATTTACCTCTCAGCGACGAAATCAAGAGTATGTGGAAGATGGACAAGGTCCTAATAGTCCCAATTGTGATTGGCGCAACTGGAGAAATTCCACAGAAATTACACAAGTCCATAAATACTTTGGATCTCTACCAAAAACTTTATTTAAAAATGCAAAAAAGTGTCTTGTTAGACACGGCTGCAATAATACGTCGCGTGCTGAACTGAAATTGAAGCGCGCGAACGCGGCCAACGTGGCCGGGAGGCGAAATGACGGAACGGGTGGGGTGCTGATGTGGTCCTCTACTGGGTGGTAGCCTAGCATATGCGCTACCAAACTCTAGGGGGGTCTGCCCGATGGGCGGGCAGGTGCCATTCCGCCTTTCCAGCAGGGGAGAGAGGAACCAAGCTACGCGGCGCAAAACACGGCGCCGCGCAATGCACACACCACTAGGGTCGGTCCTGGGCGGCAACCTTGCCAGGCTGGCGTTAACAGCACACACACGCTCGACGTGTGTGCAGTGCCCCCGCAATGGCGGAAAACGTTAAGATGGCACAAAGTGTGACCGTCGTCGACCAAAGTAGCCGCTAAGAGTGTTCCATTGGTTTGCGATGAGCAACCCCGTGCAGGCTGCGCTTCGCGTGTCTGGGCCTTGCCACGATGGGGCGGGGGTCGGGCCGTCGAAGTACTGCATGGAAAAGTAAAGAAGTTGCCGGGAAAGGGTTGGCGGCCCTGCGCAACGGCTGGTTCTCCGATCTCTCAAAATTAGCGCGACGGGACACTAAACACATGCACGAGTGCGCTAAAATACAACACCCCTACACTTGCGCGCTCGCACAAACACAAAACCACACACCCAGAGAGAGAAGCAAGCTGCCAGCAGCGGACAACACGTAAGTTGACACCCTGAAAGTACTGGTAAGTATCTACTATAATCAATATTCATATAAAAATAATGAATGCTAGATAACTATGCCACCCATCTTGTTCGAATGAACCGATGGGGTTAGATAGTGGCAACCAAGAGCGAATAGTTCTTGTGAGTGAAAGAGATAATAATAATAATAATAATAATAAACCCGCACAGGGTAGCCTAGAGCTAGGTTACTGGGGACTAGCGACCCCACGGTTTCCTGAGCTAACCGTTGGGTTAGGATAGCAGCCCCAATCAGGTACACTTGCTCCAAACACTGATTAACAAGCAAGGACTAAGACAGCGAATCGGGCATGAAACACAAAAATGGCATGCTTCAGTAGAAACAAAAGACTCAGGCGGGGATGTTGTTGAGATACATTCATTTCAACCCACTTCGTCAACATAACAACTAAAGCGCCGGGCCCTTTGGGCCGAGTAAATGTAACCCCCCCTACAGGGGAGAAGTGTTATTATCTGCTTACTATGAATGAAGCATGCCATATGTAGTAGAGCCGCATAGATAGATTACGGAAAAATACCTGGAAATAAGAAATAATAAACAATAATAATGATATTATGAAAGTTATGCCAGCCATCTTGTTCTCACGAACCGATGGGTTAACACCCTGGCAACCAAGGACAAATTGAATGTTCTTGTGAATGGAGGAAATAATAATAATAATAATAATAATAATAATAATAATAATAATCTATTGGGACTATTAGCACAAGGTCCTAATAGTCCCAATTGTGATTGGCGCAACTGGAAAAATTCCACAGAAATTACACAAGTCCATAAACACTTTGGATCTCTACTAAAAACTTTATTTAAAAATGCAAAAAGTGTCTTGTTAGACACGGCTGCAATAATACGTCGCATGCTAAACTGATGTTGCAGCGCGCGAACGCGGGCAACGTGGCCGGGAGGCGAAATGACGGAATGGGGTGCTGCTGTGGACCTCTACTGGGTTATAGCCTAGCATATGCGCTACCAAACTCTAGGGGGTCTGCCCGATGGGCGGACAGGTGCGATTCCGCCCTTCCAGCAGGGGAGAGAGGAACCAAGCTACGCGGCGCAAAACACGGCGCCGCGCAATGAACACACCACTAGGACCGGTCCTGGGCAGCAATCTGGCTATTGCCGCACAGGATAGCTTAGAGATAGGTTACTGGGGACTAGCGACCCCACGGGTTCCTGAGCTAACCGTTGGGTTGAGTTAGCAGCCCCAATGAGGTGCACTTGCTCCAAACACTGGATGAAAAGGATACTGTGGTGTGTCGGAGGAGCAGGATCCAGGTAGGATTAACCAGCAAAGACCGAAACAGCAAATTGGAAATGAAACACCAAAATGGCATGCTTCAGTAGAAACAAAGAACGCCGGCGAGGATGTTGTTGAGATACCTTCATCTCAACCCACTTCGTCAACATAACAACTAAAGCCACGGGCCCTATGGGCCGTGAAAATAAACCCCCTTCCTACATGGTGGGAGGTGTTATTATCTGCTTACTAAGAATGAAGCTTGCCATATGGTGGAGAGCTGCATAGTTAGGCTACGAAAAATACCTGGAAATAAGAAATAATAAACTACAATAATAATAATAATATTATGATAGTTATGCTAGCCATCTTGTTCTCACGAACCGATGGGTTAACACACTGGCAACCAAGGACAAATTGAGTGTTCTTGTGAGTGGAGGAAATAATAATAATAATAATAATAATAATAATAATAATAATAATAATAATAATAATAATAATAATAATAATAATAATAATAATAATAATAATAATAATAATAATAACAAGCAATTAACAAGCAAGGACTAAAACAGCGAATTGGGCATGAAACACAAAAATGACATGCTTCAGTAGAAACAAAAGACTCAGGCGAGGATGTTGTTGAGATACATTCATTTCAACCCACTTCGTCAACATAACAACTAAAGCGCCGGACCCTCTGGGCCGAGTAAATGTAACCCCCCCTACATGGGAGAAGTGTTATTATCTGCTTACTATGAATGAAGCATGCCATATGTAGTAGAGCCGCATAGATAGATTACGGAAAAATACCTGGAAATAAGAAATAATAAACAATAATAATGATATTATGAAAGTTATGCCAGCCATCTTGTTCTAACGAACCGATGGGTTAACAACCTGGCAACCAAGGACAAATTGAATGTTCTTGTGAATGGAGGAAATAATAATAATAATAATAACCCCGCACAGGGTAGCCTAGAGTTAGGTTACTGGGGACTAGCGACCCCACGGTTTCCTGAGCTAATCGTTGGTTTGGGATAGAAGCCCCAATCAGGTACACTTGCTTCAAACACTGATTAACAAGCAAGGACTGAAACAGCGAATTGTTCATGAAACACAAATATGGCATGCTTCAGTAGAAACAATAGACTCAGGCGAGGATGTTGTTGAGATACATTCATTTCAACCCACTTCGTCAACATAACAACTAAAGCGCCGGACCGTCTGGGCCGAGTAAATGTAACCCCCTACATGGGAGAAGTGTTATTATCCGCTTACTATGAATGAAGCATGCCATATGTAGTAGAGCCGCATAGATAGATTACCGAAAAATACCTGGAAATAAGAAATAATAACCAATAATAATAATATTATGACAGTTATGCCAGCCATCTTGTTCTCACGAACCGATGGGTAAACACACTGGCAACCAAGGACAAATTGAATGTTCTTGTGAGTGGAGGAAATAATAATAATAATAATAATAATAATAATAATAATAATAATAATAATAATAATAATAATAATAATAAACCCGCACAGGGTAGCCTAGAGCTAGGTTACTGGGGACTAGCGACCCCACGGTTTCCTGAGCTAATCGTTGGGTTGGGATAGAAGCCCCAATCAGGTACACTTGCTTCAAACACTGATTAACAAGCAAGGACTGAAACAGCGAATTGTTCATGAAACACAAATATGGCATGCTTCAGTAGAAACAATAGACTCAGGCGAGGATGTTGTTGAGCTACATTCATTTCAACCCACTTCGTCAACATAACAACTAAAGCGCCGGACCCTCTGGGCCGTGAAAATGAACCCCCCCCCATACATGGTGGGAGGTGTTATTATCTGCTTACTAAGAATGAAGCATGCCATATGGAAGAGAGCTGCATAGTTATGTTACGGAAAAATACTTGGAAATAAGAAACAATAAACAACAATAATAATATTATGATACTTATGCCAGCCATCTTGTTCTCACGAACCGATGGGTTAACACACTGGCAACCAAGGACAAATTGAATGTTCTTGTGAGTGGAGGAAATAATAATAATAATAATAATAATATATCGAGAGACGTTACCAAGGAAGATGGGATGTCAGTATGTTAGCGGACTACTGTTGGATGCTTAAGCGAGAAACCAAAGAAAGAAACCAAAAACGAGTTCGGAGAAGCATCAAAGAAAAGAAGAAAAGGTTTCACAAGGAAAAAGAGTAAACATAAAGTTGTGTATAAATTTAAATAAGAAAAATAATGGTTGATAGGTTTTGATAAATATTATGCAGGTACACTTGTTCCAAACACTGATTAACAAGCAAGGACTAAAACAGAGAATTGGGCATGAAACACAAAAATAGCATGCTTCAGTAGAAACAAAAGACTCAGGCGAGGATGTTGTTGAGATACATTCATTTCAACGCACTTCGTCAACATAACAACTAAAGCGCCGGACCCTCTGGGCCGAGTAAATGTAACCCCCCCTACAGGGGAGAAGTGTTATTATCTGCTTACTATGAATGAAGCATGCCATATGTAGTAGAGCCGCATAGATAGATTACGGAAAATACCTGGAAATAAGAAATAATAAACAATAATAATGATATTATGAAAGTTATGCCAGCCATCTTGTTCTCACGAACCGATGGGTTAACACCCTGGCAACCAAGGACAAATTGAATGTTGTTGTGAATGGAGGAAATAATAATAATAATAATAATAATAATAATAATAATAATAATAATAATAATAATAATAATAATAATAATAAACCCGCACAGGGTAGCCTAGAGCTAGGTTACTGGGGACTAGCGACCCCACGGTTTCCTGAGCTAATCGTTGGGTTGGGATAGAAGCCCCAATCAGGTACACTTGCTTCAAACACTGATTAACAAGCAAGGACTGAAACAGCGAATTGTTCATGAAACACAAATATGGCATGCTTCAGTAGAAACAATAGACTCAGGCGAGGATGTTGTTGAGATACATTCATTTCAACCCACTTCGTCAACATAACAACTAAAGCGCCGGACCCTCTGGGCCGTGAAAATGAACCCCCCATACATGGTGGGAGGTGTTATTATCTGCTTACTAAGAATGAAGCATGCCATATGGAAGAGAGCTGCATAGTTATGTTACGGAAAAATACTTGGAAATAAGAAACAATAAACAACAATAATAATATTATGATACTTATGCCAGCCAACTTGTTCTCACGAGCCGATGGGTTAACACACTGGCAACCAAGGACAAATTGAATGTTCTTGTGAGTGGAGGAAATAATAATAATAATAATAATAATAATAATAATAATAATAATAATAATAATAATAATAATAATAATAAACTAAAGCGCCGGACCCTCTGGGCCGAGTAAATGTAACCCCCCCTACAGGGGAGAAGTGTTATTATCTGCTTACTATGAATGAAGCATGCCATATGTAGTAGAGCCGCATAGATAGATTACGGAAAAATACCTGGAAATAAGAAATAATAAACAATAATAATGATATTATGAAAGTTATGCCAGCCATCTTGTTCTCACGAACCGATGGGTTAACACCCTGGCAACCAAGGACAAATTGAATGTTCTTGTGAATGGAGGAAATAATAATAATAATAATAATAATAATAATAATAATAATTGCATAATGCGATTGCTCAAATGGACAATTTTACGCCACTCAAACTGGCTAACGATGAATTCAATCCATCCACGAGAATCTTAAGTATACCCCAACAGAAAGAGAGATGGAAAAATAAATCTTTGCATGGCAAGTATCCGTTAACAATTGGATCTGAAAATTTTGACACCTCAGCGTCGCAGGCATGGCTGTATACAGGTAACCTGTTTGCAGAAACAGAGGGATTCATAGCCGCCATCCAAGATCAAGTAATTCCAACACGTTCCTATAGGAAAAAAATTCTTAAGGAGAATTTATCTGACATTAAATGTCGTGTATGCGCAGATAAGGAAGAAACAATTTATCATTTGATGGCAGTATGCTCTGTACTTGCCCCCAAACAATATCTCGAGAGGCACAACAGGGTTGCAAAAATATTACACCAACTGCTCAGACAGAAGCACTTGTCGTATTCTGAAAATGTCCCGTATTATGAATATGAAGCACCTTCAGTTTGCGAGGACGAAAATTGTCGATTATATTGGAATCGCCAAATAATCACAGATAAAACAATTCCCAACAATATTCCAGATATAATACTGACACTGAAGAAGGACAAGGTAACGTACATCATTGACATTGCTGTTCCGTTAGCAAAAAACACTGCAAGGAACTATAGTGAGAAGGTAAATAAATATTTACCTCTCAGCGACGAAATCAAGAGTATGTGGAAGATGGACAAGGTCCTAATAGTCCCAATTGTGATTGGCGCAACTGGAGAAATTCCACAGAAATTACACAAGTCCATAAAAACTTTGGATCTCTACCAAAAACTTTATTTAAAAATGCAAAAAAGTGTCTTGTTAGACACGGCTGCAATAATACGTCGCGTGCTGAACTGAAATTGAAGCGCGCGAACGCGGCCAACGTGGCCGGGAGGCGAAATGACGGAACGGGTGGGGTGCTGATGTGGTCCTCTACTGGGTGGTAGCCTAGCATATGCGCTACCAAACTCTAGGGGGTCTGCCCGATGGGCGGGCAGGTGCCATTCCGCCTTTCCAGCAGGGGAGAGAGGAACCAAGCTACGCGGCGCAAAACACGGCGCCGCGCAATGCACACACCACTAGGGTCGGTCCTGGGCGGCAACCTTGTCAGGCTGGCGTTAAGAGCACACACACGCTCGACGTGTGTGCAGTGCCCCCGCAATGGCGGAAAACGTTAAGATGGCACAAAGTGTGACCGTCGTCGACCAAAGTAGCCGCTAAGAGTGTTCCATTGGTTGGCGATGAGCAACCCCGTGCAGGCTGCGCTTCGCGTGTCTGGGCCTTGCCTCGATGGGGCGGGGGTCGGGCCGTCGAAGTACTGCATGGAAAAGTAAAGAAGTTGCCGGGAAAGGGTTGGCGGCCCTGCGCAACGGCTGGTTCTCCGATCTCTCAAAATTAGCGCGACGGGACACTAAACACATGCACGAGTGCGCTAAAATACAACACCCCTACACTTGCGCGCTCGCACAAACACAAAACCACACACCCAGAGAGAGAAGCAAGCTGCCAGCAGCGGACAACACGTAAGTTGACACCCTGAAAGTACTGGTAAGTATCTACTATAATCAATATTCATATAAAAATAATGAATGCTAGATAACTATGCCACCCATCTTGTTCGAATGAACCGATGGGGTAAGATAATGGCAAACAAGAGCGAATAGTTCTTGTGAGTGAAAGAGATAATAATAATAATAATAATAATAATAATAATAATAATAATAATAATGGCGGAAAACGTTAAGATGGCACAAAGTGTGACCGTCGTCGACCAAAGTAGCCGCTAAGAGTGTTCCATTGGTTGGCGATGAGCAACCCCGTGCAGGCTGCGCTTCGCGGGTCTGGGCCTTGCCATCCTGGACAACAGATTCAGTTACCAACGAAAGACAAAATATCAGATTATTGGTCTGGAATATGGAGTACGCCGGTGCAACATAGAAATGCAAAATGGCTGGCGGATGAAAGAAGGAAGGTAAGTAACGTTAGAACAATGCTAAATTGGCGGATTGATTTAGAGGATGTGAAAAGAGCAATCCAAAAAGCATTGAATTGGAAAGCACCTGTACCAGATAAAATACAAAATTTCTGGTTAGAAAAATTTACATCGACGCACCTACAACTTGCTAAGTGCTTCCAATTATTGCTAGAACAACCAACCGAACTGCCAGAATTCATGACCGAGGGAAACACCTTCTTAATTCCGAAATCTAATGCATCTGCGGAAGATCCCTCTAAATATAGACCAATTACATGTCTTCCAACATTATACAACATCTCGATTATATCTGAAAAGATATATGCCCATTTGGAGTGTAATAACCCAATTAAGTAATGCAGTGTACCTTTTATCTGAGTCAAGGCGCGGCCCCGTGTTTAATTCATATTACATCCAAACATGGCCTCGCCCGACATAACTTACATACACAAGCATTCTCAAGGTACGTTACACACTTTCAACACTCATGTTTATCTAGAGTAAGGACATGTGGTCGAAATGAGATCACTCTAACGATATATAAGGCGTCCCATCTGAATGAGAGGCAGTCTTAGCAGAGTCACAATACACAGACGGTACGACAATAGGGAGAGTGAGTTAGAGTCTCCTTTCGACTACCGTCTACATTTGTTAACTATGTAAATATCATCTTTGTTGAATCGTTATAAGTGTTGGTTGAATGTTGTTGTGAATGGAGGAAATAATAATAATAATAATAATAATAATAATAATAATAATAATAATAATAATAATAATAATAATAATAATAATAATAATAATAATAAACCCGCACAGGGTAGCCTAGAGCTAGGTTACTGGGGACTAGCGACCCCACGGTTTCCTGAGCTAATCGTTGGGTTGGGATAGAAGCCCCAATCAGGTACACTTGCTTCAAACACTGATTAACAAGCAAGGACTGAAACAGCGAATTGTTCATGAAACACAAATATGGCATGCTTCAGTAGAAACAATAGACTCAGGCGAGGATGTTGTTGAGATACATTCATTTCAACCCACTTCGTCAACATAACAACTAAAGCGCCGGACCCTCTGGGCCGTGAAAATGAACCCCCCATACATGGTGGGAGGTGTTATTATCTGCTTACTAAGAATGAAGCATGCCATATGGAAGAGAGCTGCATAGTTATGTTACGGAAAAATACTTGGAAATAAGAAACAATAAACAACAATAATAATATTATGATACTTATGCCAGCCAACTTGTTCTCACGAGCCGATGGGTTAACACACTGGCAACCAAGGACAAATTGAATGTTCTTGTGAGTGGAGGAAATAATAATAATAATAATAATAATAATAATAATAATAATAATAATAATAATAATAATAATAATAATAATAAACTAAAGCGCCGGACCCTCTGGGCCGAGTAAATGTAACCCCCCCTACAGGGGAGAAGTGTTATTATCTGCTTACTATGAATGAAGCATGCCATATGTAGTAGAGCCGCATAGATAGATTACGGAAAAATACCTGGAAATAAGAAATAATAAACAATAATAATGATATTATGAAAGTTATGCCAGCCATCTTGTTCTCACGAACCGATGGGTTAACACCCTGGCAACCAAGGACAAATTGAATGTTCTTGTGAATGGAGGAAATAATAATAATAATAATAATAATAATAATAATAATTGCATAATGCGATTGCTCAAATGGACAATTTTACGCCACTCAAACTGGCTAACGATGAATTCAATCCATCCACGAGAATCTTAAGTATACCCCAACAGAAAGAGAGATGGAAAAATAAATCTTTGCATGGCAAGTATCCGTTAACAATTGGATCTGAAAATTTTGACACCTCAGCGTCGCAGGCATGGCTGTATACAGGTAACCTGTTTGCAGAAACAGAGGGATTCATAGCCGCCATCCAAGATCAAGTAATTCCAACACGTTCCTATAGGAAAAAAATTCTTAAGGAGAATTTATCTGACATTAAATGTCGTGTATGCGCAGATAAGGAAGAAACAATTTATCATTTGATGGCAGTATGCTCTGTACTTGCCCCCAAACAATATCTCGAGAGGCACAACAGGGTTGCAAAAATATTACACCAACTGCTCAGACAGAAGCACTTGTCGTATTCTGAAAATGTCCCGTATTATGAATATGAAGCACCTTCAGTTTGCGAGGACGAAAATTGTCGATTATATTGGAATCGCCAAATAATCACAGATAAAACAATTCCCAACAATATTCCAGATATAATACTGACACTGAAGAAGGACAAGGTAACGTACATCATTGACATTGCTGTTCCGTTAGCAAAAAACACTGCAAGGAACTATAGTGAGAAGGTAAATAAATATTTACCTCTCAGCGACGAAATCAAGAGTATGTGGAAGATGGACAAGGTCCTAATAGTCCCAATTGTGATTGGCGCAACTGGAGAAATTCCACAGAAATTACACAAGTCCATAAAAACTTTGGATCTCTACCAAAAACTTTATTTAAAAATGCAAAAAAGTGTCTTGTTAGACACGGCTGCAATAATACGTCGCGTGCTGAACTGAAATTGAAGCGCGCGAACGCGGCCAACGTGGCCGGGAGGCGAAATGACGGAACGGGTGGGGTGCTGATGTGGTCCTCTACTGGGTGGTAGCCTAGCATATGCGCTACCAAACTCTAGGGGGTCTGCCCGATGGGCGGGCAGGTGCCATTCCGCCTTTCCAGCAGGGGAGAGAGGAACCAAGCTACGCGGCGCAAAACACGGCGCCGCGCAATGCACACACCACTAGGGTCGGTCCTGGGCGGCAACCTTGCCAGGCTGGCGTTAAGAGCACACACACGCTCGACGTGTGTGCAGTGCCCCCGCAATGGCGGAAAACGTTAAGATGGCACAAAGTGTGACCGTCGTCGACCAAAGTAGCCGCTAAGAGTGTTCCATTGGTTGGCGATGAGCAACCCCGTGCAGGCTGCGCTTCGCGTGTCTGGGCCTTGCCTCGATGGGGCGGGGGTCGGGCCGTCGAAGTACTGCATGGAAAAGTAAAGAAGTTGCCGGGAAAGGGTTGGCGGCCCTGCGCAACGGCTGGTTCTCCGATCTCTCAAAATTAGCGCGACGGGACACTAAACACATGCACGAGTGCGCTAAAATACAACACCCCTACACTTGCGCGCTCGCACAAACACAAAACCACACACCCAGAGAGAGAAGCAAGCTGCCAGCAGCGGACAACACGTAAGTTGACACCCTGAAAGTACTGGTAAGTATCTACTATAATCAATATTCATATAAAAATAATGAATGCTAGATAACTATGCCACCCATCTTGTTCGAATGAACCGATGGGGTAAGATAATGGCAAACAAGAGCGAATAGTTCTTGTGAGTGAAAGAGATAATAATAATAATAATAATAATAATAATAATAATAATAATAATAATAATGGCGGAAAACGTTAAGATGGCACAAAGTGTGACCGTCGTCGACCAAAGTAGCCGCTAAGAGTGTTCCATTGGTTGGCGATGAGCAACCCCGTGCAGGCTGCGCTTCGCGGGTCTGGGCCTTGCCTCGATGGGGCGGGGGTCGGGCCGTCGAAGTACTGCATGGAAAAGTAAAGAAGTTGCCGGGAAAGGGTTGGCGGCCCTGCGCAACGGCTGGTTCTCCGATCTCTCAAAATTAGCGCGACCGGTCACTAAACACATGCACGAGTGCGCTAAAATACAACACCCCTACACTTGCGCGCTCGCACAAACACAAAACCACACACCCAGAGAGAGAAGCAAGCTGCCAGCAGCGGACAACACGTAAGTTGACACCCTGAAAGTACTGGTAAGTATCTACTATAATCAATATTCATATAAAAATAATTAATGCTAGATAACTATGCCACCCATCTTGTTCGAATGAACCGATGGGGTAAGATAATGGCAACCAAGAGCGAATAGTTCTTGTGAGTGGAAGAGATAATAATAATAATAATAATAACAAGCTGACCGTGCCGCGTATATGACATAGTCGTATGTGCTCTGCGTAATATTTACGAATTTATAATATTGCGTGCTTTGGTGGTGTTATTTATTAATGGAACTTTGATTAGCTGTTGGTTTTGTGCTAGGTGAAGTGTGGGTTTGGCTTTTCTGCAAGTTTTAGGTAAGAAAACAGAAAGATATTGAATGAAAAGATAGCTGCCAAAGTTGACATTGTAAATAATACATCTTATACTAGATTATATCTTATAGTTTGATTTTTCACCATTCAAAATATCTTAGATCAAAGACGATCTATATTCATTAATAATAGATTATCAGCGGAAATAATGAATCAAGTGAGACAAGAGGTTTCCTTAGAACTTGGTATGAGTAGTAATGATGAAGTGGAGGTTGAAGAACAGATTAACCCGTTTTCAGCTGAATTAATAGTCTTGTCCGTACAGGAAAATAGATTTCTTTTAGAATTTGAGAATAATTTTCTTAAATATCATGGAGTTGTACCTAGTACGAAGCCGCATCTAAAAAAGCTTATCTACAAAAATGGCACATCTGATATTATAAACTAGGTAAACGCCATTATTGGGTCAAAAATAAAAACCGGCACAACACTGGAGGAGCTCCACAGTTTAATATATACAGGTGCATGTACGGTTTTGATATTAAATGATCAAAATATAGACCCCGTAGATATGCGATTCGATAGTAGAAATAGAACTCCTTGTTGGGAAAAGCGATTGACATGGAAAATAGAAAATCTGAGACGGGAAATTGGAATATTAACTCAAAGCTTAAAGGACAATGCTAGCGCGAGGGTTAAGAGAGATGCAGAGGTTATAGTGAGCCATTATGTTGCACCTGAATACTCCAATGCTGTAGAAATTTTGGATTTATTAAAGCAGAAATTAGCGGCATATGCAAAGAGGTTGAAACGATATAAAATCAGTAATACCCGAAGGCAGCAAAATAAACAATTCGCTAGAAATGAAAAATTATTCTATCGTGGCTTGAGTGATGCAAATCCTGGACAACAGATTCAGTTACCAACGAAAGACAAAATATCAGATTATTGGTCTGGAATATGGAGTACGCCGGTGCAACATAGAAATGCAAAATGGCTGGCGGATGAAAGAAGGAAGGTAAGTAACGTTAGAACAATGCTAAATTGGCGGATTGATTTAGAGGATGTGAAAAGAGCAATCCAAAAAGCATTGAATTGGAAAGCACCTGTACCAGATAAAATACAAAATTTCTGGTTAGAAAAATTTACATCGACGCACCTACAACTTGCTAAGTGCTTCCAATTATTGCTAGAACAACCAACCGAACTGCCAGAATTCATGACCGAGGGAAACACCTTCTTAATTCCGAAATCTAATGCATCTGCGGAAGATCCCTCTAAATATAGACCAATTACATGTCTTCCAACATTATACAACATCTCGATTATATCTGAAAAGATATATGCCCATTTGGAGTGTAATAACCCAATTAAGTAATGCAGTGTACCTTTTATCTGAGTCAAGGCGCGGCCCCGTGTTTAATTCATATTACATCCAAACATGGCCTCGCCCGACATAACTTACATACACAAGCATTCTCAAGGTACGTTACACACTTTCAACACTCATGTTTATCTAGAGTAAGGACATGTGGTCGAAATGAGATCACTCTAACGATATATAAGGCGTCCCATCTGAATGAGAGGCAGTCTTAGCAGAGTCACAATACACAGACGGTACGACAATAGGGAGAGTGAGTTAGAGTCTCCTTTCGACTACCGTCTACATTTGTTAACTATGTAAATATCATCTTTGTTGAATCGTTATAAGTGTTGGTTAATTAAACTGTGTTAAACCTACTTTACTTGTGCATTATTTAACGCTACCACGATATCTGCGTAAAGATTCATCGATGTGGCCCTCAGGGCCTCAGGTCCAACACGACGAAAACACTCTCTTAATTTTTTTTTTTAGAGAATACAGTTTAACAAAAGTGTGTTTTGTTAACTGGTCTCTAGATTTTCTGTATTGAAGATAAGGACATTACAGGATAAGGGAATTTCAGCTGTACGAGCACCCTTACTGTAGTCTAGAATAAGCTTCACAGAATAGTTCTGCGCGGAACATGACACACACGAAAGATGTGTGTGTCCATGGAAATACACAAATGAGTGATTTCCTAAAAATATTAATTTTGCCATAGAGCAAGAGTGAGAGTTGTATTATATTTAAATGGATCTGAAGAAATGGAGCGCCCAAAATTGAAGACAGACAAGCAAACACAAAGAAGTAAAGACAAACAGTCGAGCGAACAGAAACAATTAAAAACAAGAAACGAATGCGAAAAATTTAAAGAAAGACAAGAAGCACAAACTTCGAAATAAGTCTACTATTCCGAATCGCTACTACATGTTATAGAGATAGAATTTAAACAAACAAACTTGAGACAGCGTACAACGGCACAATTAAAATTTAAATTTTTATTTTGTTTAACAGTTACAGTCAAAAGTTACTAGCTACAATTTAACAGTTAGAATTTAAAAGGCACCATTTACCATTTTTGTATCATCTATGTAAAATGTTAATGTAAATCTACACTTAGCACTTAAGAATGTAAAAATAGAAATAGGAATTTCTAACAAAAAGAAAAGCAAACAAATCGTGTTGTTTTCTGTTTGCTCTGGTTGGAAGGTGTAATAACCCAATTAAGTAATGCAGTGTACCTTTTATCTGAGTCAAGGCGCGGCCCCGTGTTTAATTCATATTACATCCAAACATGGCCTCGCCCGACATAACTTACATACACAAGCATTCTCAAGGTACGTTACACACTTTCAACACTCATGTTTATCTAGAGTAAGGACATGTAGTCGAAATGAGATCACTCTAACGATATATAAGGCGTCCCATCTGAATGAGAGGCAGTCTTAGCAGAGTCACAATACACAGACGGTACGACAATAGGGAGAGTGAGTTAGAGTCTCCTTTCGACTACCGTCTACATTTGTTAACTATGTAAATATCATCTTTGTTGAATCGTTATAAGTGTTGGTTAATTAAACTGTGTTAAACCTACTTTACTTGTGCATTATTTAACGCTACCACGATATCTGCGTAAAGACTCATCGATGTGGCCCTCAGGGCCGGGCACACATCACAGGAGAATAACAACCTTTTAGAAGAGGAACAGAAAGGATGTAGAAAAGGATCAAGAGGTTGCAAAGAGCAGCTCCTGATTGACTCAGTTGTGATGAAGAATGTGGTAAAAGCAAAAGAAAATCTCTATATGGCATATATAGACTATCAGAAAGCGTTTGATAGTGTACCCCACTCGTGGTTGGTAGAGATTCTTGGGTTATATAGAATTGAGGAGCACCATATTAATTTTCTTAACTACGCCATGACTAAATGGAAGACAAGTTTGTTAATGAAAACCCCTACAGAAAGTATTGATGCAGGTAAGATCAGTATTAAAAGAGGCATATTTCAGGGAGACGCTTTGAGTCCACTGTGGTTTTGTTTAGCCTTGAAACCGTTAACAACTTTGTTAAATTCCCTAAATAAGGGATGTAATTTACTACAACCTGTCGTACAAATTAGTCACCTTTGGTACATGGATGATCTCAAATTGTATGCTAGGGAAAAGATCTTCGCGATCTCCTAAACTGTGTTGGCCGTTACAGTAGAGATATCCAAATTAAATTTGGAAAAATGCAAAATAAGTTGAATGGAAAAGGGACAATGGGTTGAACATCGTGGGTTCGAAGTGGAAGGCGGACAAGGACTAGTTATTGGAATGGAGAGCAACGACTATTATAAGTATCTTGGTTATTTGCAGGCTAGAGGAATAGAACACAATATTGCAAAAGAATCAGCGAAAGATCAGTATTTCTCTAGGCTGCGATCGTTGTTGAAAACCAGATTGTCGGCAAGAAATATGTCCAAGGCAATAAACAGCTTTGCAACTTCCGTACTTACTTATGGATTTGGAATAATTAACTGGACTGATACTGAACTTGAAGCAATAGACATCAAGACAAGAGTAGAAGCAAGAAAATTTAGAATTCATCACCCACGTAGTGCGATCGAAAGGTTCCACCTACCAAAAAGAGGAGGTAGAGGAATACCGAGTGCTTATTGCAGGCATTATACACAGGTAAATAATTTACGAGCGTACTTTCTGCAAAAGTCGAAAGACAGTAGATTGCATAATGCGATTGCTCAAATGGACAATTTTACGCCACTCAAACTGGCTAACGATGAATTCAATCCATCCACGAGAATCTTAAGTATATCCCAACAGAAAGAGAGATGGAAAAATAAATCTTTGCATGGCAAGTATCTGTTAACAATCGGATCTGAAAATTTTGACACCTCAGCGTCGCAGGCATGTCTGTATACAGGTTATCTGTTTGCAGAAACAGAGGGATTCATAGCCGCCATCCAAGATCAAGTAATTCCAACTCGTTCCTATAGGAAAAAAATTCTTAAGGAAAATTTGTCTGACATTAAATGTCGTGTATGCACAGATAAGGAAGAAACAATTGATCATTTGATGGCAGGATGCTCTGTATTTGCCCCCAAACAATACCTCGAGAGGCACAACAGGGTTGCGAAAATAATACACCAGCTGCTCAGACAGAAGCACTTGTCGTATTCTGAAAATGTCCCGTATTATGAATATGAAGCACCTTCAGTTTGCGAGGACGAAAATTCCCGATTATATTGGAATCACCAAATAATCACGGATAAAACAATTCCCAACAATATTCCAGATATAGTACTGACACTGAAGAAGGACAAGATAACGTACATAATTGACATTGCTGTTCCCTTGGCAAAATATCACTGCAAGGAACTATAGTGAGAAGGTAAATAAATATTTACCTCTAAGCCACGAAATCACGAATATGTGGAAGATGGACAAGGTCCTAATATTCCCAATTGTGATTGGTGCAACGGGAGAAATCCCACATAAACTACACAAGTCCATAAATGTTTTGGATCTCTACCAGAAACTTTATTTAAAAATGCAAAAACGCGTCGTGTTAGACACGGCTGCAATAATACGTCGTGTGCTAAACTGATGTTGGAGCGCCCAAACGTGGGCAACGCGGCGGGAGGCGAAATGACGGAACGGGTGGGGTACTGATGTGGTCCTCTACCGGGTGGTAGCCTAGCATATGCGCTACCAAACTCTAGGGGGGTCTGCCGGATGGGCGGACAGGTGCCATTCCGCCTTTCCAACAGGGGAGAGAGGAACCAAGCTACGCAGCGCAAAACACGGCGCCGCGCAATGCATACACCACTAGGGTCGGTCCTGGGCGGCAACCTGGCTAGGCTGCCGTTAACAGCACACACACGCTCGACGTGTGAAGCAATAGACATCAAGACAAGAGTAAAAGCCAGAAAATTTAGAATTCATCACCCACGCAGTGCGATCGAAAGGTTCCACCTACCAAGAAGAGAAGGAGGTAGAGGAATACCGAGTGCTTATTGCAGGCATTATACACAGGTAAATAATTTACGAGAGTACTTTCTGCAAAAGTCGAAAGAAAGTAGATTGCATAATGCGATTGCTCAAATGGACAATTTTACGCCACTCAAACTGGCTAACGATGAATTCAATCCATCCACGAGAATTTTAAGTATACCCCAACAGAAAGAGAGATGGAAAAATAAATCTTTGCATGGCAAGTATCCGTTAACAATTGGATCTGAAAATTTTTACACTTCAGCGTCGCAGGCATTGCTGTATACAGATAACCTGTTTGCAGAAACAGAAGGATTCATAGCCGCCATCCAAGATCAAGTAATTCCAACGCGTTCCTATAGGAAAAAAATTCTTAAGGAGAATTTATCTGACATTAAATGTCGTGTATGCGCAGATAAGGAAGAAACAATTGATCATTTGGTGGCAGGATGCTCTGTACTTGCCCAAAAGCAATATCTCGAGAGGCACAACAGGGTTCCAAAAATATTACACAAGCTGCTCAGACAGAAGCACTTGTCATATTCTGAAAATGTCCCGTATTATGAATATGATGCACCTTCAGTTTGCGAGGACGAAAATTCTCGATTATATTGGAATCGCCAAATAATCACAGATAAAACAATTCCCAACAATATTCCAGATATAATACTGACACTGAAGAAGGACAAGGTAACGTACATCATTGACATTTCTGTTCCGTTGGCAAAAAACACTGCAAGGAACTACAGTGAGAAGGTAAATAAATATTTACCTCTCAGCGACGAAATCAAGAGTATGTGGAAGATGGACAAGGTCCTAATAGTCCCAATTGTGATTGGCGCAACTGGAGAAATTCCACAGAAATTACACAAGTGCATAAATACTTTGGATCTCTACCAAAAAATGCAAAAAAGTGTCTTGTTAGACACGGCTGCAATAATACGTCGTGTGCTAAACTGATGTTGGAGCGCGCGAACGCGGGAAACGTGGCCGGGAGGCGAAATGACGGAACGGGTGGGGTGTTGATGTGGTCCTCTATTGGGTTGTAGCCTAGCATATGCGCTACCAAACTCTAGAGGGGTCTGCCCGATGGGCGGACAGGTGCCATTCCGCCTTTCCAGCAGGGGAGAGAGGAACCAAGCTACGCAGCGCAAAACACGGCGCCGCGCAATGCACACACCACTAGGACCGGTCCTGGGCGGCAACCTGGCTAGGCTGCCGTTAACATCACACACACGTTCGACGTGTGTGCAGTGCCTCCGCGATGGCGGAAAACGTTAAGATTGCACAAAGTGTGACCGTCTTCGACCCAAGTAGCCGCTAAGAGTGTTCCCTCGGTTGGCGATGAGCAACCCCGTGCAGGGTGCGCTTCGCTGGTCTGCGCCTTGTCTCGATGGGGTAGGTGTCGGGCCGTCGAAGTACTGCACGGAAAAGTAAAGAAGTTGCCGGGAAAGGGTTGGGGGCCCTGCGCAATGGCTGGTTCTCCGATTTCTCAAAATTAACGCGCCCGGTCACTAAACACATGCACGAGCGCGCCAACATACAACACCCCTACACTTGCGCGCTCGCACAAACAGAAAACTACACACCCAGGGAGAGACGTAAGCTGCCAGCAGCAACCAACACACAAGTTCATACCCAGAAAGTGACACAAGCTGCTAGCAGCGGACAACACATATATTCACACCTTGAAAGTACTGGTAAGTATCTACTATAATCAATATTCATATAAAATAAATGAATGATAGATAACTATGCCATCCATCTTGTTCGAATGAACCGATGGGGTAAGATAATGGCAACCAAGAACGAGTGGTTCTTGTGAGTGGAAGAGATAATAATAATAATAATTATTATTATAATCTATAAGCTTGTTTACCCCTAGGGTGTCAAGCTATTTACATTTTGCTTATATGACTATTCCTGATATATAAATCTTGCCCATTCCTTTTTGTTTCTCGCTATTCTCTTCCCTTTGTACAATGTTACTCCTCTTTTCTTTAAATTTTCCACTGACATTGTCCCACGTTTTTTGTGGTCTTCCTCTTGTTTTCTTCTGCGTTGTTCTTGCTAGCCATACTCTTTTAGTCTGTCTTTCTTCTTCCATTCTTACTACATGACCGAACCACCTTAGTTGTTCTTTTGCGATTTCTTAAATTATGGGTTGTACATTTAATTCTTGTCTTATTACTTCATTTCTTATTTTGTCCCTTCCACTAACTCCTTTCACCGCTCTTAGGTATTTCATTTCTACGGCTTGTAGTCTGCTCTTCATAAGTTTATTAGGTATCCAGCTTTCGCATCCGTACGTCGTTATTGGTTTGAACAACGCGTTATATACTGTGATTTTTGTTTTCTTCATTATTTCCTTCTTTCTTATAAATGTGGTGTTTAGTGCACAATATAGTTTTGTTGCATTTTCTATTCTGCTGTTTATTTCCATATCTTCTTTTCCGTCTTTATGTATGTTTATTCCGAGGTACTTCTGTTTGTTCTATGTTTCTTCCTTCTATTTCAATTTTTACTTTTAAATAATTTCTCCTTATTGTCATCACTTTTGTTTTATCAATGTTTATTTTTATATTCCTCTTTTTTAGTGCTATATTCCATGTGTTTAGGTTTTCTTGTAAGTCTCTTTCGTTCTTTGCGTATATTATTATGTCATCAGCGAAGACACATTCTGCTATTTCAACCCTCTCCATGTTCTTATACCCTACTTGGAGTTTCTTTGTTATTCCCCTTATTTATTTTAGTACATCATCTAATATTATGTTAAATAGTACGGGGCTGAGCACCCCTCTTTGTCTCAGTTCTTCTTTGGTTATGAACTCTTCGGACTTCCTATTTTCAGTTCTCACATAATTTCTAGTTTTCTGGTATATGGTTCTTATAGCTTTTATGAGTTTTTCGCTTATTCCTCTTTTTTTAAGGCTTTTCCAATCTTCTGCTCTTGGAATACTATCAAAAGCTTTTTCTATGTGTATGAAGGCCGCATATATAGTCTTATTTCGGTTTTTTTCTATCAGTTGTTTCATAGTGAAAATGTGATCGTGCACTCCTCTGCCTTTCCGAAATCCGCTCTGCGGTTCTTCTAGTTGGTGATCAATTAATATTTTTAATCTCTTTTCTAGGATTCTCTCATATATTTTTAGCATTACACTGAGTAGTGTAATTCCTCTATAGTTGCTACACTCTTTATTGTCACCTTTTTTGTGGATGGGTAGTATTATGCCTACTTCCCAGTCCTTTGGTATATTTTGTTCATTCCAAATCCTATTAAACAATTTCTCTAGGACTTCTATGCCGTTTTCCTTCATATTTTTTATCATTTCCGCTGTTATACCGTCATGTCCTGCCGCCTTGCCTCGTTTTAGCTTCCTTATAGCTTCCATTATTTCTTGCTTCTTGATCGGTTCCTCTCCTCCCCTCTCCCCACTTTCTATGTTTTCTTAGCTAACCTCTATTTCGTATATTAAGTTTATTCGTTCTGTGTTAAGAATTCCTTCGAAATATTCTTTCCATCTTTTTTATGTATCTAATTTTGTTTTGTTTACCTTTTCTTAGTGTCTTCAATATTTTATAGAATAACTTTTGGTTGCCTTTACTGTCTTGTTCCATCTTTTCCCCAAATTCTTCCCAAGCTTGTTGTTTCGCTTCTTTCACCATCCCCTTCACTTGTAACCTTTGTTCTTTGTACTTGTCATAATTATCTTTGTTCTTTTCACTAAGATAATTTTTCCATTTGTCTTTCTTCATCTTTACTTCCCTTTTAATTTCCTCATTCCACCATCTTGTTTGTTTTTTGTTTTTGTCTGGTTTGCTGCTTCCACACGTTTCTTTAGCTATTTTCATTATTGAATCTTTAATTATTTTCCACATGTCTTCCACCTCCACGTTGTTTAAACTCTCTTTGCTTTTTATCATTTCTGCCTCTATTTTTTCTTTATATATATTTGCTATCACCTCTTCTCTGAGTTTATATGTTCTTATTACTTCTTTTACTGTTACTTTTAGATTTACTATTTATCTTGTACATTTCTGTTTGTTTCTGGTCTTTTATTTCTATTTTTATTTTTGATAGCACTATGTAGTGGTCGGAATATATTTCACAGCCTCTTCTTACTTTTGTATCTATTATTTCTTTTCTATATGGTTTGTTAATTATGACATAATCTATTATTGATCTTTCCTTCCTACTTACTATTTCTCTAGTGTATTTATGTATATTCTTGTGTGTGAAGAAGGTGTTTGTAACTATTAAATTATTCAGAATGCAGAATTCTTTTAATCTTCGTCCATTATTGTTTCTGACATTTTCTCCGTTTATACCTATTACATTTCCTGTTTCATCATCTTTCTTGCCTACTCTTCCATTTAGGTCTCCTAATATTAATAATCTTCCTTCACTTTCTTCTGCCACCTCTGTTAGTTGATCCCAAAATTCATCCTTTGCACTGGTTTTTTCATCTTCGTTAGGGCCGTACACTACTATGATGGTTGTTTTTACTTCTTCATCTATTTTCATTTCTAGTTTCAATATCCTTTCTGATATTCCGGTCCATCTCTGTATGTATTTTATATTTTCTTTCTTAATAAAGCATCCCACCCCCTCACTAGCTCTGTTTCTTTCATTAACTCCATTGTATACTAATAGGTGTCCTCCTTCTATGATCTTTTCTCCTTTACCTTTCTTTTTTGTTTCGGTGATGCCAACAATATCTGCGTTCGCTTTTTCCAATTCTTCAGCTAATTCCTCTTCCTTTCCTGTTAAGCTTCTGACATTCCACGTTGATATTTTCCAAACTTTTTCTTTCTTTGTTATTTTATTTATTTTATTTATTTTATTTATTTTATTTATTTTATTTATTTTATTTATTTTATTTATTTTATTTATTTTATTTATTTTATTTATTTTATTTATTTTATTTATTTTATTTATTTTATTTATTTTATTTATTTTATTTATTTTATTTATTTTATTTATTTTATTTATTTTATTTATTTTATTTATTTTATTTATTTTATTTATTTTATTTATTTTATTTATTTTATTTATTTTATTTATTTTATTTATTTTATTTATTTTATTTATTTTATTTATTTTATTTATTTTATTTATTTTATTTATTTTATTTATTTTATTTATTTTATTTATTTTATTTATTTTATTTATTTTATTTATTTTATTTATTTTATTTATTTTATTTATTTTATTTATTTTATTTATTTTATTTATTTTATTTATTTTATTTATTTTATTTATTTTATTTATTTTATTTATTTTATTTATTTTATTTATTTTATTTATTTTATTTATTTTATTTATTTTATTTATTTTATTTATTTTATTTATTTTATTTATTTTATTTATTTTATTTATTTTATTTATTTTATTTATTTTATTTATTTTATTTATTTTATTTATTTTATTTATTTTATTTATTTTATTTATTTTATTTATTTTATTTATTTTATTTATTTTATTTATTTTATTTATTTTATTTATTTTATTTATTTTATTTATTTTATTTATTTTATTTATTTTATTTATTTTATTTATTTTATTTATTTTATTTATTTTATTTATTTTATTTATTTTATTTATTTTATTTATTTTATTTATTTTATTTATTTTATTTATTTTATTTATTTTATTTATTTTATTTATTTTATTTATTTTATTTATTTTATTTATTTTATTTATTTTATTTATTTTATTTATTTTATTTATTTTATTTATTTTATTTATTTTATTTATTTTATTTATTTTATTTATTTTATTTATTTTATTTATTTTATTTATTTTATTTATTTTATTTATTTTATTTATTTTATTTATTTTATTTATTTTATTTATTTTATTTATTTTATTTATTTTATTTATTTTATTTATTTTATTTATTTTATTTATTTTATTTATTTTATTTATTTTATTTATTTTATTTATTTTATTTATTTTATTTATTTTATTTATTTTATTTATTTTATTTATTTTATTTATTTTATTTATTTTATTTATTTTATTTATTTTATTTATTTTATTTATTTTATTTATTTTATTTATTTTATTTATTTTATTTATTTTATTTATTTTATTTATTTTATTTATTTTATTTATTTTATTTATTTTATTTATTTTATTTATTTTATTTATTTTATTTATTTTATTTATTTTATTTATTTTATTTATTTTATTTATTTTATTTATTTTATTTATTTTATTTATTTTATTTATTTTATTTATTTTATTTATTTTATTTATTTTATTTATTTTATTTATTTTATTTATTTTATTTATTTTATTTGTTTTATTTATTTTATTTATTTTATTTATTTTATTTATTTTATTTATTTTATTTATTTTATTTATTTTATTTATTTTATTTATTTTATTTATTTTATTTTTTTTTATTTATTTTATTTATTTTATTTATTTTATTTATTTTATTTATTTTATTTATTTTATTTATTTTATTTATTTTATTTATTTTATTTATTTTATTTATTTTATTTATTTTATTTATTTTATTTATTTTATTTATTTTATTTATTTTATTTATTTTATTTATTTTATTTATTTTATTTATTTTATTTATTTTATTTATTTTATTTATTTTATTTATTTTATTTATTTTATTTATTTTATTTATTTTATTTATTTTATTTATTTTATTTATTTTATTTATTTTATTTATTTTATTTATTTTATTTATTTTATTTATTTTATTTATTTTATTTATTTTATTTATTTTATTTATTTTATTTATTTTATTTATTTTATTTATTTTATTTATTTTATTTATTTTATTTATTTTATTTATTTTATTAATTTTATTAATTTTATTAATTTTATTAATTTTATTTATTTTATTTATTTTATTTATTTTATTTATTTTATTTATTTTATTTATTTTATTTATTTTATTTATTTTATTTATTTTATTTATTTTATTTATTTTATTTATTTTATTTATTTTATTTATTTTATTTATTTTATTTATTTTATTTATTTTATTTATTTTATTTATTTTATTTATTTTATTTATTTTATTTATTTTATTTATTTTATTTATTTTATTTATTTTATTTATTTTATTTATTTTATTTATTTTATTTATTTTATTTATTTTATTTATTTTATTTATTTTATTTATTTTCCTTTCTCCCAACATATGTTTTCTCTTATCCACTGCTCTATTTTCATCTTCTTTGCTTGTCGTACGTGTTCTTACTATTCCACCAACTTTTCCAGCGGTGTTTCTTGCTATTATATATTTGCCTACTTTATGTCCGTTCGCACTTTTACTTTTCTCCATAATCACATACATTTGTTTGCCAATGTCGTTTTCATTTTTCCCATTCTGTTTATTCTTCCTTAGTTTTTTTATTGTTGTTTTTCAATTTTCCCAGTACTTTTGTTCCATCTCCATTCTTCCTCGTTTATCATCACTTTGTTGTACCCAATTTTTGTTGTCTTTCCTTTTTCCCTTTCGACTTTGGCAAATTTTCTTAGTTGCGATTGTTTCTCTAGTTCCTTTGGCGTTAAGTCATCTTGTCCCCTCTTTTATTTTTTAATTTCGATTTATTCCTCATAATTTCATTCTTTTCCATTTCACAACCCAATTCGACTACACATGTCTTAGCTCTTACTTTTTTGATAGATTTCGGGGTGATCTCTATTTCTAGCTGCTCACCTATGAAGGTTTTAATTTGTTTTTTCAGCTCCAGAGTTTCATTTGTTCCTGTCACTAATCCATGTATTACCACATTATATCTTCTTCGTTCCTTTTCTATGACTTCCAATGTCTTCTCCACTCTTTCTAATTTATCTCGCACTTTCTCATTTTCTTTTCTTATTTCTTGATTTTCTTTTTTCAAGCGTTCATTTTCCTGGTTTAGTTTTAGGAGTTCTTCGTTAAACCCTCTCTGTTGCTTTTTTATTTCTTTAACTTCCTTATTGATTTCCTTCTGTTCTATCTTCATATCTTTTTGATCTTTGCGTATTTCCTCCATAATCCCTAGTATCTTATCTAATTTTTCTTCGGCTTCCTCTTTTGTTTTTCTATTTGGAGACCTTTTTGTTTTTGCAGACCGTCCGAGAAACTGCTCAAGATTTCCCACTCTTTTTTTTCTTTTTCCCTCGTCCGCCGTATATTCCTCACTATCTCTGTCCGTCATTATACTGGTTTTATTATATACTTCACTGCGTAAGAAGTTCGGGCCAGTCAACCTGTCGGACTCTTATTTCTATCCGTGCGTACCTTCTTACACTTGCTATTATTTTAATTTTCCCTCGACTATTCTATCGGTTTAATTTAACAACGGTATTTATTATTCGTTTGTCAGCCTGATTTTAAGTTGCACTCCGATTCGAGATGTTCGTTGTGTTGCCTATCTTCAAGTCTTCAAACGTGTGTTTGGTCAATATTTGCTTTCCTTAACAAATTAACCTTCACGCAATTTTCGACCTTATTTTGACATCTCTTAACCTCCTATTTTACTAATATTATTTTACTAATATTATGAAACACTCACAGTTCGTTGTTCTTATTTTAATACCTATTTGTTCTTCTCGCTACTCACTTTTTCTCCTACTGCTTTTCACTCTTTTTTTTTTATTACTACTGCACGATATGGACCCAATTTGGGCTTCAATATCGGTGCCTCAACGTTAGATACACCCCACATACGTGACGTGTTTTGGATGTCCAATCTAATAAACTGCAAATGGCACTATAACAGGAAACGAAATCTAGTATTGCTAGTATCGCTGCATACAATGAATACATCGATAAAGAAGCGACACTACAATGGCTATGTAGCACCAACTTATTTGTCGGAACAGAGGGCGTCATGATGGCTATACAAGATCAAGTAATAGCAACTCGCACCTACAAAAAACACGTACTAAAAGAAAACATCGCATCAACGTCATGCAGAATATGTGGCGAGAAACCGGAAACCATAGAACATATACTCAGCGGATGCTCCATTTTAGCCCCAAAACAATACACCAGACGCCACAACAATGTTGCGAAAGTGATCCATCGGGCAACATGCAAACTGTGTGATGGAACCACTGGAATAACGCCATATTACCAGTATGAGCCGAAAAATATAGTGGAGTTGCCTGAAGCCATGATTTACTGGAACCGAACAATACAAACTGATAGAACTGTCCAGCATAACAGACCAGACATCACGTTACGAGACCATAACAATAGCATTACGTACCTCATAGACATCTCTGTGCTAGCGCCAGCTAATATCCAGGAGAAGCACAGAGACAGATCGACATATATTTAGCACTTGCCCAAGATGTTAAAGAAGTGTGGTGCCAAAACAAAGTGATTGTAGTACCCATCATCATCGGTGCTACAGGAGAAATACCGCTGAAGTTACATGAGGCTCTAAAGACCCTAAATATACATCCTATGACATATAAACAGCTTCAAAAAAATTGTCATACTAGAGTCAACGAGCATTGCGCGGCAGGTACCGAGCCAGAATACATGATAAAAACAACCACGAACACATCTCAAACCGAAACACCATATCTCCGAAAACATGAACTAAACGACTCCTACGATCTAATGCGTCGATTAGGAGAAAAAAACAAAACAAAAAAAAAAGCCAAAAGAACAACGTTACAGTGATACATGAAAAAAAATGTATATATACAGGGTGTTACAAAAATCTAGGGCTGGCTATACATAGACTGTTTCTACAACTAAAAATAAGCAAAAAAGTTTATATAAATTTATGTCCTAAAATGGTTCGTTACTGAGTTACGGCCAACTGAAGTTTTTTTATTTTTATTTTAGAAATGTTTACAGAAAACGGGAGTTTCTTATGTTTCTTATAGTAAATGTTCAAAATGACCTCCACTGGAAGCAACACAAGTTTTTCGAGAAAAATTACTGATAGGAAAAATTTTGAGTTAAAAAGAAAATTAATCGGTGAAAGAAAAGCTCCAGTGTTTTTTGGCGAGATAAATTAACGATTTAAATAAATAATAAATAATTATTTTTATTTGAAAGCAGGAGAACAGTTATTAAATGTACAATTATTTTAAATTGTTTGGTTTGGTGTACTAATTTTAATATTATTTTCTTTGTTGCTTTCTACACATGCTGAATAATTGTTTTGTCTTATTTTATTGGATTCGCGTAAATGGCAAGTTTTTTAGATATCATATTTGTTCCTATTGGAACATTTTTTATACCAATTATTAGAATTTGTCTTGTTCCAAAAGGGATTTGTAATTAAAAAAAAAGTCGTTCAGATGTTACAAAAATTTAGGGCTGGCTATACATAGACGGTTTCTACAACTAAAAATAAGCAAAAAAGTTTAAATAAATTTGTGTCCTATAATGTTTAGTTACTGAGTTACGGCCACTTGAAGTTTTTCGTATTGCATGTCCGACACGTGTGTATCTCGTTACAAATTATCGCGCAGACGCGAAGCGCTCGTATTGCATGTTTGAACAAGTCGCCGACAAGTGAGTAACTTATGTTAATCATATTCAGTAGGCAGTCCGTGTTTTTTGCTGTCAGTCGTGAAAGTTGATTAAGTCATTTGTGATTAGTACTGTTTTCTAATTAATAGTATAAAATGGCAGATTATTCTTTCGAAGAGATGTCCGACATGCATTTAATGTATGGTTTGGCACATTGCAACAGAGCAGAAGCAAGAAGACTTTACGCAGAATATTTCCCAAACCGACGTTTACCAAATGAAAAAACTTTCGAAAGGCTTCATATTAGATTAAGAGAAACAGGATCATTCAAACCAGTAGTCCGAGATCGCGGCATACCACGAACCACAAGAAATTTGGAATTGGAAGAACGTTTGTTGGATCGTGTTGAAGAAAATGCAGGCGCTAGTACTCGAAGAATGGCATTGGCGGAGGATGTCGATCATGTGAGTGTATGGCGTATTTTAAGAACTAATCAGCTTTTTCCTTACCACCTGCAAAGAGTACAGGGACTTAGTGAGAATGATTTCTCATCACGAGAAGCTTACTGTGTATGGTTGCTACGGACATGCGCCGCCGATCATCTCTTTCTGTCGTGTGTACTCTTTAGTGATGAAGCTGGCTTTACAAGAGATGGTATCGTCAATTTTCATAATTTACACCAGTGGCAACAAGAAAACCCTCATGCTATTATTCAGTCCAGACATTAAGCGCAGTTTTCATTTAGTGTGTGGGCCGGAATTATTAACGAATTTGTGATTGGTCCTTTTGTACTTCCACCACGACTTACTGGGCAGAATTATCGTTATTTTTTATAAAACGACTTACCAGGTTTGCTGGACGATGTTCCACTAAATATTAGAGGACGCATGTGGTTCATGCACGACAGTGCACCGGCTCACTTCAGTCACACAGCAGGCGAATTTTTAAATGCCGTATATCCTGGAAGATGGATTGGTCGCGGTGGACCTGTAGCGTGGCCTGCACGGTCTCTAGATTTAAATCCAATAGATTTTTACGTATGGGGACATTTAAAGTCTATGGTATATTCTACTCCAATACAAAATATTGAAGATCTTCAACGTAGAGTGGAAGATGGATGCCACCAAATTCGAAATACACCAGGAATTTTTCAGCGCGTGAGGCAGTCCATGATACGACGAGCTGAAGCTTGTGTTGCTTCCCGTGGAGGCCATTTTGAACATTTACTATAAGAAACATAAGAAACTCCCGTTTTCTGTAACCTTTTCTAAAATAAAAAGAAAAAACCTCAAGTGGCCGTAACTCACTAACGAACCATTTTAGGACATAAATTTATTTAAACTTTTTTTCTTATTTTTAGTTGTAGAAACCGTCTATGTATAGCCAGCCCTACATTTTTGTAACACCCTGTATATATATTTAATATACATGTATAATTCTACCAATGTTTCCATACATATCTAGCAGGATAGATGTTGATATACTTGCCTCACGGCCGTGTATCAACTTTTTCTCTTTCTCCCGAAAGGAGCGCACACATCAATAATAATAATAACAATAATAATAATAATAATAATAATAAGATAATGGCAACCAGGAACGAATGGTTCTTGTGGGTGGAAGAGATAATAATAATAATAATCCCGCACAGGGTGGCCTATAGATAGGTTACTAGGGACTAGCGACCCCACGGGTTCCAGAGCTAACCGTTGGGTTGGGTTAGCAGCCCCAATGAGGCACACTTGCTCCAAACACTGGATGAAAAGGATACTGTGGTGGGTCGGAGGAGCAGGATCCATGTAGAATTAACCAGCAAAGACCGTACGGAAAAATACCTGGAAATAAGAAATAATAAACAACAATAATAATAATATTATGATAGTTATGCCAGCCATCTTGTTCTCACGAACCGATGGGTTAACACACAGGCAACCAAGGACAAATTGAATGTTCTTGTGAATGGAGAAAATAATAATAATAATAATTATAATAATGCAGAATATGTGGCGAGAAATCGGAAACCATAGAACATATACTCAGCGGATGCCCCATTTTAGCCCCAAAACAATACACCAGACGCCACAACAATGTTGCGAAAGTGATTCACCAGGCAATATGCAAGCTGTATGATGGAACCATTGGAACAACGCCATATTACCAGTACCAGCCGAAAAATGTAGTGGAGTTGCCTGAATCCATGATTTACTGGAACCGAATAATACAAACTGACAGAACTGTCCAACACAACAGACATATCACGTTACGAGACCATAACAATACCATTACGTACCTCATAGATATCTCTGTGCCAGCGCCAGCGAATATCCAGGCGAAGCACAGAGACAAGATCGACAAATATTTACCACTTAACCAAGATGTTAAAGAAGTGTGGAGCCAAAACAAAGTGATTGTAGTACCCATCATAAGAGAAATACCGCTGAAGTTACATGAGGATTTAAAGACCCTAAACATACATCCTATGACATATAAACAGCTTCAAAAAATAGTCATGCTAGAGTCAACGAGCATTGTGCGGCAGGAGCTGAGCCAGAATACATGTTAAAAAAAAACACGAACACATCTCAAACGGAAACACCATAAAGCTTTCTAAATCCTCATTTTCGGGGTGGATCGGTCCCCATCCTAGCTCTTCATATCTTCTGGCATATTTCCTTCCAGAGTTTTCTATTCTTTGTTCTTTCCTGCCAGTTGTTAACGCCTGCTCCTTGTAAATCTTCTACTACCTCCTCTAGCCATTTGGATCTCGGTCTACCTCTTCTCTTTTTTCCTCCCGGCTTCCAGTTCAATAGCAGCTTGATTACGGATTCTTCTTCCGCCCTCCATACGTGCCCCAGCCATTTTATTC
The DNA here is from genome assembly GCA_935421215.2 of Melolontha melolontha. NCBI lineage: Eukaryota > Metazoa > Arthropoda > Insecta > Coleoptera > Scarabaeidae > Melolontha > Melolontha melolontha. The sequence goes on along the minus strand of OW285236.1, from coordinate 158,156,599 downwards.
TTTGCTGTTTTATTTTTCTTTACAATATCTTCTCCTTTGATTTCTTGTTGCAGTTCATAATTTGTTCTTATTCTAAATTAATTCTCTGTTAGCTTTATTGGTCCCATTATTGTTCTTAATATTTTTCTTTCGAATATTCTTAGATTTTCTTAGTCTTTCTTGGTCATTGTCATCGTTACTGCTGAATACATTAGTACTGGTCCTATTATCGTGTTATATATTTTTAATTTATTCTTTTTAGAAAGATTTGTGTTCTTTAACAATTTCTTATTGGCATAAAAGGCTCTGTCTGTTGCCATAATTTTTTTTTTTATTTTTATCGTTTGATATCATAATACTTGAATACTTGATACTTGAATTTTTAGACCTCTTCAAATGTAAAGTTTTTTATTTGAATACTTTTGTTTTCTTTGTCGTTTTTTCCAACTCTCATCAACTTCTTTTTTGTTTAATTGATTTTCAGACCTAATTTCTCCCCTTTAATTATTTCTTGTGCTATTTCGACCATTATCTCTCTCCTTCTTGTTATGACTACTACATCATCCGCATACGCAACCACCTTCCTTCCTCGTATTCTTAGCGTACCTTTGTTTATTTTCCTTGTCAGATGTTCTAGAGCCAGATTGAATAACGTGGCGGACAAGGAGTCGCCCTGTCTGACACCTTTATTTGTTTCAAATTCGTTTGTTACGCCTTTCGATGTTTTCACACTAACTTTTATAGATTTTAAGGCCATCACCACAAGCCTTCTTAGTTTCGCTAGCACTTCAAGTCCCTTCATTACTAATATAAGCTTTCCCCTTCTAATATTATCAAATGCTTGTTGAAAGTCTATAAATAAGAATTCTAACTCTCTCTCATTATATTCATATGCTCCTTCTAGTATTTGCTTTATGTTATGCACCGCGTCTATAGTCGATTTTCCGCTTCTGAAACCATATTGATACTGTCCAATGCGATTTTCCGTTGTATTTGCTAATCTTCTCTGTATTATGGATGATAGGATCTTGTACGTAGTGCTTAAAAGCGTGATTCCTCTATAGTTTTTGCAGTTATGCTGGTCACCCTTCTTGTGCAGGGTCACTATTTGTCCTGCTTCCCAGTCCTTTGGCATCTTTTCTTCAGTCCATATTTTCCGTATCAGTGCGCATATGTATTCCTGCATATCATCTCCCCCGTATTTCAATAATTCATTATTTATACCGTCTTTTCCGGGTGCTTTTCCGTTTCTACTAGCTTTTATGACTTCTTTCACTTCTTCTAATGTTGGTTCTTTCACTACAATTTCATCGTCATGATTCCCAAGTGGTCTTTCATCGTATTGGTTGTCGTTAAGTAGGTCTTTGAAATGATTTACCCATTCTTCTTTATATTATTCCTCACTTTCAACTGCTTTGCCTTCTCTGTCCCTTATGCCATTTACTTTATGTTTATATGGTCTGTTGCGCTCGTTGATTTTTTGGTAATATCGCTTGGTATTCATTTTCTTATTTTCTTCCTCGATATTTTTCATCTCATTTTCCATCCACTCCCTTTTACATTTTCGTAAAGCTTTTTTTGCAATCTTTCCTTATTTGTTCATATTCTTCTCTATCTTAATTTCTTCCTGATCTTAAGCATTTGTTTCTTGTTTCCACTTTCGCTACTAACCTTTTCTGACAGAGGTCATTATACCATTCGCTCCGTTTGTTCTTTCCTTTTCTTCCGATGCATTTTTCTGCTGCTCTATTGATACATTGCTTAATAGTATTCCATCTTGCTTCTAAATCGTCCCCAATACGTGATCGATTTGCGTTTGTGTTTTCTGGTCTTGTGAATTCCATGTTACCTTATGCCATTTCGGGTGTTCGTGTTTAGTACTCCTAATGATCAGATTAGTTCTTTCAGCTAGATTGCACAATCGATGTCCGCTGTCGTTTGTTTTATTGTGTATTCTATATTTTCCTGCTACTTGTTTGTTATTTTCTTCCTTCCTTTCCTATCTGTGCGTTGAAATCGCCCAAGACAATAACAGTATCCTCCCTCGGTATTTTTTCAATTTCCTGTTCCACCCTTTCGTAAAACTTGACCTTTACTTCTTCGTCTGCAAGTTCCGTCGGCGTGTATATATTTATAAACGACAATTTTAGTGGTTTTGTATCGAGTCTAATGTAAGCTAGGTTTTCGTTTATTGGTCTGAATTCCATTACATTTTTTCTTAGTTTTCCTAGAATCATGATGCTACTCCCTTGTGACCTTGCTTTTCATCGCCTGAATATAGTATTGAAAAACTCTCTTTATCTAGTCTTCCTTGCTCTTCCCATTGAATCTCTTGTATTGCAGCTATGTCTATTCTATATCTTTCCAGTTCCTTTGCTACTTCCTGCATTTTTCCTACCACTAACATTGTTCTTACGTTCCACGTGCTAACTCTAAGTTTTGTATTTTTAACTGTTTTCTTCATATGACTCCTGAGTTTTTCATGAAATTTGTTATTTAACTGTTTATTTTCTATATCCTCTTGATTTACCAGCTCATATCCATTTCCTTGCCACGTCAAATCCATTTTCTTCCATTTTCATCTCTATTTGTTAGTTTTTTGTAGGGCTTTCCGTCATTATTTTCTCACTTTCGTTCCAAAACATTTCTTTTCCATCAACTATCATCTTCATGTGTCTTATCTTAATATTCTTTCCTTCTTCTCTCAATGTCCTTGCTGTTTGCCTTAACTTCTTTTGAACATATCTCTCTTGCGGTGGCAGATCACTATCAATGTATATTTTCTACCCTTTCAAATTGATTTTACTTCTAAGTATTCCTAATTGTGCATCAAAATTTTCGATTGTCACGAGAATTTTATTTTGTACAATCCTTCTCACCTCTTGAACTTTACTTTCTACTCTCAGCTCTGCATTTATCCACTCTTCTATGGGCTTCTTCAGATTTCCATTTTTCTCTTGTATCTCTATTCCAGTTACAATTATATTGTTTCTCCGTTTTTCTTTTTCAATATTTTCCATTTTTCATTTTAAACTAAGTTCTTATACTTGATTTCCAATTCATTATATTTTTGCTCCCATTTCAGATTCACCGCTTTAATTTCATCTCTTAGTGCTCTCATTTCGTAGTTACTATTTTCCAATTCTTTTCTCATTTCGTTCTGGTCTTTTCTAACTTGCTTTATTTCTTCTAACACCTGTTTGCATATTTCCATAACGTTTTCTACGCTTCTCGTTTGGTCTTGCTTAGAAGGTGATCTATACGTTTTTTTACTTCTGTGAAATATTTCAACGGCTTCTCCCTTTCTCTTCTTAGCATCCGAACAAGCACTTTCAGAGTCAGACATTTTATAATAAACTTTATTTCTGCTTTTATTTCTACCTTTAATGCGGCCCTGTTTAATGTTTGGATAGTACGAACCGATGCAAGGTCAACCCGGTCAACCCGTCGAAGTTAGTTAACCTTGCCTGTCAATTTATTTATTACTTTATTGAAAAGATCTATTTTACTTTATTTAAACCTAATGTTTTACTTAATTATGACTCACTATTTACTTGTCTTGTTTATTTACCACTTTTCAAAAATTATTTAACTGGTTTACTAACCTTTTTTGAGTTTTAATTCCCTAACAAAACTTCGTATAACTATTCACTATAGCACGGAGCAGGACTCTCATTATTTATATTTATATATATGTATAATTCTAACAATGTTTCCATCCATATCAAGCAGGATAGATGTTGATATGCTTGCCTCGCGGCTTATATCAACTTTTTGCCTTTCTCCCTAAAGGAGCTCTCACATCAATAATAATAATAATAATAATAATAATAATAATAATTCTACTTACAAATTTAAATTAATGATTATCTTCAATATAAAAACAAAAGAAAAACTAATTTATATATTAAAAAGATTCCCATAATACTTATTAGCGTTTCTCGACATATGGAGCATTGGTCATTTTACTGACGGTAGACTCGTTATTGCAAAGAATGTGTAGAAAGAACTGCTTTTATAAAATACACTTGTATTAGTTACGCAATGTTTATCTTAATTAAATCAGCTAATTCAATTTTAACATCAACTAGTCAATTATGTGACACGCAAAATAACTGTAAATAAACCGAGCAAATTGAATTTAGTTCAAAAGCTAACAATTCGACCATTTAAGGCTTATTGTGGGCAAATAAATTCGTCTTTAATATCATGGTAGTGGTAAGAAACGGCCTTGCCTTATTTTATATGTGAGCAAGGCAAGCTAAGGTCATCGCACTCACCACTTTAAGTATCATTATTTTTGCTGTAACTAGTACTAATATAAATTGCAGACTTTTGTCTGTCTTCAAAATTACAATCTAATGATGCTATTCTTCCACTTCGAACAAATTCATTGTTAAACTTCATAAACTATGGTGTTATAATATGTACATCTATCCGCACAACTTTTATTTATATATTATTATCACAAAAAAATATTAAAGAATATTGTAAATCTGGATTTTTACTACGTTATATGATGTCACTAAATCTGGAATCGATATATGGATTAATATTATTTGCTACTTTTAAGTCTTTAATAAATGCTCAATTTTGTAAAAATGAAGATTTTGAAAATTACACGAAATAAATTATACAGGAATTAACAAACGGAAAATATAAATAAATTTTTCCCCAAAACTTTTCTTAGATATTTTCGAACTTGTATTCAAGAGTTATAATGTAGATATTATCTGTAATGGTTACATATTCCATTAAGGTTCCACTTTTTATCTGAAAGTTTTAAAAGTGTATTTATTATAATATTCTTTACTATTTCAAAAACAACATAGTAAAAAGAGAAATTACGTACCTAGCCTTAACATTATTTTCAGTTTGAAATAAGGTGAGTTCACTTGCCATGACTTTAATTAGCTTGTTCGTCCGGGTTAGGCCGGGTCAGATTTAGTTAAGTTGATATAAATTGGGCAGGGTTGGGTTAGGTTAGTTTTAGTTGGAATGGGTTGACTTGGGCTGAGTTTACTTACATAGCTGGAGCCAACTTGAATTTAGCGACCTAGCCTGTGTTTACTTGTCCCGTGTAATTGTTTTAAATTGAGTTGCTTTGGGATGACTTGAGTTGAGCTAGGTTAGGCTGGCTTGTGTTGGATTAACTTGGTTTATGTTTCAGTTTAATTGACTGGTGTTAGATTGCATCAAGTCGGTTGGTAATTGTTTCCTTGGCCCGGATTGTGTGGAATTACATCAAACCGTCTTGGTTTGGGTTGGGTTTATCGGGCTGGATTCACATTCCTCAACCTGAGTTGGGTGGGGTTTCTTAGATTGAACAAGGTTTACTTGATTTTGTGTTAGATTGCATTGGAATTGCAAGTGCCTGTATTATCACATCTAATATACAAAACAAATAAAAAGCATTCCCAGAAGCAATAAATTATTACTAAATTAAAAAAATTTAGCAATGTTTTTGTGTTATCTTCAGAATCTTTAATCACAGGTCTTGTAAAAATAATATTTTGTGAAAATCCTACGTAGAGTATCTCAGCCGATTGTAACACCTCCTCATTGACCTCGATCGCATATATATTGGCGATTAAGGTCAATGAGGCGGTGTTAGAATCGACTGAGGATAATCGACCTTCTTATATAGGGCGAGCGGGAATAGGTACGTGGTCTATATGAGGTGAAGGTTAATTCGGAGGTTCCAGAATAATATTAGTGATCAAGGTCGATGAGGAGGTTTTAGAATTGGTTGAGGGAGATCAAGGTCATTTGAAGATTAAAGAATAAAGAAGAATTTTAGGGTGGGGACAATGTTAGGGTATATAAAGTTTGCTTGTGTTAATAGATGCTAGTATTAGAGAATATGTTATAGCGGAAGTTTAGTGAAGTACCGCAGTATGTTCTTTAATAGTGGAAGAAAGTGAATTGGAAAAAGATAATAGTGATCTCATGGTAGTGGAAGAAAGTGATTTGGTAAAAGATAATAGAATTGATAGAGGTTTACAAGTGGTTGGAGATATTGAGGTAAACTTGGGTATTGAAGAATTTTTTACTAAAATGTCTGAATCAAATAAATTTTGGGAACATGTAGATGTAGCTGCAGAGAATTTTTCACGAGAGGCATCAAGTGGTGAAAGATTTGTTGAAAAATATGTTAGAGAACCAATTTGGGAGTTACCATTAGTAGAAGAAAATTTTTTTTTGAATAAATGTCATTCAAAATGGATAACTATTGGTTTAATATTATGAAAGAAATGAGTAAAAGTGGAAGGAAGGGTAGTAGAATAAGTTATAAGAGGACAAGGCAGGGGTATCTATGAGGTGGTGCTATTTCATTTTTGCAAGCAATGAAGAAAACACGGAATGCAATAAGACGGATTGGTAAGAAGAAGGGTGTTTTAGAGAATGCTAGACTTGCATATCAAAGTTTAATAAAATATGGAAGAATAATAAAATTTCCGCGATCCAGGGTAATTGCAATACATCAGAATAATTGAAACATACATGAGTAGGTAAACCCCACCAGTTTTGTATAATACAAAGGTATTTTTAATAATTTAAAATATTATTAAAAATCTGGTGTGAAGAACACAAATACAGGTTCACTATTAATATTTTTGTGAACGTGTCCGAACATATCCCTCCCCAGAGACGTGTAGATACGTATTTCGCCTACAGGCTCATCGGTACGCTCCTACCTTTGTATTAATTGCAATACCAAAAAAAGGTGGATTTTTACCGTTAATCCCATTATTTGCAGCATTAGCTGCTTTAGGATCGGTAGGTGGTGGTGCAGCAGCAATTGCAAAAGCAGTAACTTCTGCAAAAAGTGAATGAGATCAATTAAATAAAGCAAAGCGACATAATATTGCTATGTAATCAAAATCTGGGAGTGGTTTATATGTGAAACCATATAAGTTTGGGGTGTGGTGTATCTGTTGGACGTGGATTATATGTAAAACCGTATAAAGCTGGTTGTGATGTTTATTTGCCAGATGGTACTAGCTCAAAAAACTGTATTAATAGATGTAAAATGGGAATATTGGATATTTCACTTACGAATTTGTACAAGGTCGTGAATTATTGATATTATTATAAATTAGAGAATAATGAGGAGCAGTAGTGTTAATAAAATGTGTAGGAGGAATGGAAATTCTTCACGGAAATTAGTGAATAATTTGTGGAGGATTGTTGGTGGCGTGAGGGTAAGAAATCGTTTAACAAATGAGAATAGGAGGTTTTTGAAAGGTATGGTATATAAAGTTTTGGTGTAGATTTATTTAAGTGAGAGGGAGTTTTGGTATGCTGATTTTGGGATATTAAGAAATAAAGAGAGGATTATGCTTTAGTATAGTAAGAGATTTGTTTTGATGAAGTTCGTTGTGAAAGTGTGTTATTAACAATTTTAAAAATGTAAATTTTGTTTTGTTTTAAGAATGGTTCGAATAGATAATTCTATCGTGGAGTTGGAATATCATAATCATGTTCCGTTTGGTTCACTAAGATATGAAAATAATTATGAGATTAGAATTGTGGTACCAGAAATAGATAAGTATACTTTACCATCGGAGTCAGAATTATTAATTGAGGGGAAGTTACGACTCTATAGCGATGAAAGTAAGGCTAGTGTTACGGCGCACACAGGGACAAATTGAAAATTTAGTGCGACAAAATTATTTACTTCATATGAATTCAATAAATTTTAATAAAACTAGGTACCTCAAGGTTTTTAGGGTCGCTGATTACGAATCTGATGTTAGTTTTTAAAAATTCAAAATGGCGGATCCAATATGGCGTACAATTTTTAAAAAATTGATCGAATTCTCTTAGGACTAATTAAAAACTTAAAACGAGAATACTTATAAAAAGCGGAATTAATAATTATATTTTTTAAAGTTTTTATTTAAATTTGATCAACTGGTGATAATACTACTTAAAATAATAAGAATTATAATTAATTGTTTCACATTTTTTTTTAATTATCAAGATGACATACGGGGACATAATATTAATTTTTATTTTATTCCATATTAACATCTTCATAGTCTTGGACGTCATCAAACTCCTGTTCATAATTCTCTTCTTCGTTGCCACAGAAAGTGAGCAGCTTTAGCATATTTAATACAGTTTCATTAAATTTTGCTTTACTTTTTTTACCTTTTTTTCGGTTATCGGTCACAACAGGGTCCGAGGAAACCAGCATTCAGTTAATTATGTCACTGTTGGTATTGGCTCTTGAAGTTTTTCTGGAGTGATATTGTCTTAAATTTTTATACTCTTTATGACTTGCTTCAATTACATCTTCTGACAGTTGGCCTACTGGTAAAGGTAAAGATTTTATAATATCAGCTCCATGAATTAAAATTTTATGAATAGTGGCACTCATTTTGTACCAGCCATAAAGTTTAATGGCCATTTCTGCTGTTTCAAAGCAATAGTTTTTAAATACTTCTTCCTTGATGTAATGCCCGCAAGAAATTATTGACAGTATATTTTCAAATCTTTCTATTAAGTCTTTATCAATTCCAGTTATTTCTGAAACGAGTGAAGGATTCTTAAAAAAATTTCGTGCAGTATTACCGTCATTGCTATTGCCTCCACCTTGTTTCGGCTGGTCAACAACAAGGCCCATTTGTTCATAAAACTTAGTTGCTATTTCACCCTTTTTTTCTTTTACTTCTTGTTTTGCACTGTCACCTCTTGCTTGCCATTTTTGTAGTTCCAATTTGTATGCTATATGTAGTAAATATTCATAACATCTAATATGTGCATGTAGCACCGAAATCCCATACTTAAAGGTGTCTTCATTACAGACTCTATTCTTTAATTTTTCTAAATCGTTTAAAATTTTGGGAGTAGCCTTACAAACATTACACGCTTGTGAACTTGCAATATCACTCAAAATGTTGACAGTCTTTCCATCCAGCATTGTACATATAGGGATATGTTTAAATTTTATTTCTTTACCGTCAAGTACGATTGATGTGGGCTGCAATTGCAATATTTGATTTTGAATTTCGTTATACTCTTCTTTCACATTTCACATATAAAATATTTTGTCATTATTGCTATTAGATTCACACATTTGCAGTGGCACAATCGTACATAAAATTATATTAGAGTCCGCATATGCTGAATTATTCGCAAAATTTTGTTTATATATACTGTGTCCACCGCTGCCATCCAATATAATAAACTTCAATTGTATCACAGTCAGTGGAAATATACTGTAGTATCACATCAGTCTGAACTTGAGCCAGACGTTGCGTAGTATGTGCAAGAAGATCTTGAAGCGGTACCACAGCCTCATTTTCGTTTATCTCAATATTTGCTGGATAACACTTTCTTTTGGCCTCTCCTATCACATGATATGAGGGATAAATATTAGCTCCTCTTTCTATTGCTCCAAGTCGCATCGTTATATAATCTTCTTTTGTCAATCCAAGGTCCACTATAAGAGCTAAAGCTTCTTCAGCATTGTAAGGTTTTACAGAAGCAAAAGATGAAGTATCATGTGCCAATTTCATTCTTTTTAAACTTTTGGGTGAAGAATTGATGGCTAACTTCACAACATCAGCTGCACTTCTGTTGCCTGATTTCACCAAGCTTGTTTCTGCAGCCAAACATAATTTCTCTGAATTAAGATCTGATACAATTGCTCTTACATGTCTTTGCTTACTGCGATGAGAACTTTCTTCAAATGATTTTCTGGGCCTGCCTCGCATCTTTTGTTCTGAATGTGTTCCTACCGATAATGGAAGCAGTGGTGGTTGTATCTCCGGGAGTTTTAGGTTTTCGTCAAGCCAGTTTATGTGCTTCTTGTTAAAACGCTCATACATATAATTACACTCAAGCCACTTCGTAAACATCTTTGAAACAAACACTTTAACTTCCTGTTTTATTTGTTTCATTAAATCTTCAGAAAGCTCACTAACACCAATTTTGCCCAAAATATACTGTAATAGTTGTTCATTACACTTTGATGATGACAAATTATAAAATTGTTGGTTTTTCAGTACATTAAATAACTCCTTTCCCTTCATTTTCATCTTCTTTAAAGCGCAGATCTCAGTACACCCAATGTAGTTACGGAATTCCCCTTTCTAATATATTTTCGTGCACACAAGAATTTTGTGAGAAGACTGCACTGAATGAAAAATTTAGCTATTGCGGTTCTGTTAGTTACAATTTAGTTACTGAATTCCCCTTTTTATATTTTTTCGTAACAGTTTAAGTATACATCAGTGGTGCACACAAGTATTTTGTGAGGAGACTGCACAGAATGAAAAATTTAGCGAATTAAAGAAATGTCATTTGCATGTGGGATTTCAGAATTAGGTGTACTACCTAAGGAAAATATGCTCTATTTATTGAAAGGGGAAACGGGGGACCTCCACTTGACTTTTTTTACACTTATTACTAGTTGTTTTTTTTAACTTATAAGGAAAAGTTGTGGAACTGTTTGGAACTTTTTTTATAGCTCTAGCTAAAGTAAATTTTTCAATATATTACATAATAAAAACATTATACTATATCTTCACTACATATAATTGTTATTTTAATAATAACTGCAAATTAAATTAGATACCTGATGCTTAAAAATATATTTAAAAAACTTTAAACTGTAAATTTATAAAAAGTTGTCGAGTGTAGCAACAATAAACGCTATAGATGCTGCTGACAGGTATAAGTGCGTGTAACAGATAATAATACTTTGAACGCAAGTACAGACTAATGTGATGCGTTAAAAAAATAAATACTTATAGGTTGATTGCGTACTGGTATATAGAACATATTAAGTGCAATAGTGGTTACATTTAACAAAATAAAAAATTCCATTTTTGTCGTCGTAATTCGGTTATTTGTCCCTACGTGCGGCGCTTTTAATTAATAATGCGACAGCCTTTATGTTTAGCAATATCAGATATGGGATTAGTGGAGTGGAAGTGGATGAAGTAAAGAATGTAGGTATTACATCGATTATGAAAGGATATTTTTCTCATAGTCCAAGTTATATAAATCAACTAGCGTGTACCTGGCGTGTGCTACTACGCTCAAAAAATGAAATACGTGTGTTTGAAAAAAAGAACATTTTGTGTATTTATTAACTTTTTTATCTTAATGTTAGCGAATAAACAATATTTTTAGTTTTTTCGCTATGTGTGTAAACATAAAGATTTTTTGGCGTTCCAACATATAATTGGCCGTGCGAAAAACAGGAATTTTCAAGTTCAAACCAGGAACACTTAGCGATTGGCCTTGAGCCTTGTTGATGGTTATGGCGAAAACAAGACGCACTGGAAACTGTAGTCGCTTGAAATCCAAGGGTAAATTTGCTGAAATCATTGGAATTCGTGGTATCAGCACATCTTCTCCTTTACATTTGCCGCTGATGATTGTGGCTTCGATTAAATTTGGAGATAGTTTTTTAACAGCAAGTCTTGTTTCGTTGCACAATTTCGGTGGATCTAAGTTGCGAATGAGCATCAATGGTGAACCAACTTTTAAAGTTAAGATGTATGGTGGCATTCCAGAAGGTTCCAAAGAGTTAAGAAACTCTATTGGATAGTTGACAGCTTGTTCCTCATGTGTAACTGTGTCAATCGATTTGTACTTCACAACTTCACCGGGTAGCTTCAATTGAATTTTATGGTTTATTTTGCTGACATCATCATTCTTCGGAGCCAAAATTGCTCGTTCGCAAAGCCAATCATGGTTTTTGAAATTATTTGCAATATCGGGAAAAACTTTCTGCACATCTTGAATTGATGACTGCATTTGGCAAAGTTTAGCGGAAAAGATATTTCGCGTCTAGTCGGTTCATACGGAAGTTTTCCATCGCCCATATCCAAAAACTCTTTGGCGTATATTTGCGCAGCAGCATCTTGAAGTAAATGCACACGCATATTTGTCGATAATGTAAGTTTTTTTACATGTCTCCAAATATATGACGCTTTCAAACATACATTTAGTCCATCTGCTGGTGTTGATTTTGGAATCACTGGCAAAGTTTGTCGAAAATCACCAGCAAGAAGCAATAGAGCTCTACTAATTGGTCGATCATTTTCTCTGAAGTCTTTGAGAGAATGGTCAAGAGCTTCAAGAGTGCGCCATAGGGCATTCATCCAATACAATAAGTGAGCTTGTTTTTAATATTGCAGCCATACCAGTATTTTTACCGATGTTACATGTTGGTGTTTCGGTATGGTTTACATTTAATGGAAGCTTAAGAGCTGAATGCACTGTACGCCCACCATTGAGTAACGTTGATGCGATTTCAGACGATGCTGCAGCTAGTGCAATTTCATTTTTCGATCGAATGTCAGCGAGTATCAAATTGAGCAAAAAATGTTTTTCCAGTGCCTCCAGGTGCGTCAAGGAAAATAATTCCACCTCTTTCGTTTTCTACGTGTTCCATAACTTTTCTAAAACTATTTTTTGATCAGTAGTCAAGAGTTGTTTCTGAGCATGGACAAAATGGCGCAATTCATCAGAATTATATTGCCGTTCACGTAGCAAATCTCTGTCGTGAACATTGTTTCGATCACCCTCGGTGCTGGTAGTCCAAGCTGGGAAATAATTTTGTTGTTGATCGAAATACATCTATCCTCAAGTAGAATGAGTGCTTCATTGAAAATGTCATCCGAAAACTGGATTTCCACATCAGGATTCGTTCTACGTGCTTGTCTTAGTGTAGCGTCACTCATGCTTTCTTTGTGCTTTACCAAAAGATTTTTTGGATCTGAAGGCGCGCAAGTCGTTAAAATAATAGCAAAGAGTGTGCGAATTTGTCGCGGTAGACACGTGACACGCGGTAGACACGTGCTTCTGCCAATGTTATGTCCCAATACTGATCGTTTTCAAGTAAGCCGAGTCGATAACATGCTTCTCTGTACGTTTCACATATTTCTTCATTTACCGTTTTCAAAGCTAGGAATGATGTTGGACCTTTGACTGTGTGAAGCAACATTCTCAAATAGTATCATTCAGCGTTATTTGGATGTACAGTATATACTCGACCCAAAGCATCAAATGCACGAACATCAGAATAGTTTGGAATAACAGCGCGTCGCTTTCTCCTGTAAAACATTTTGCTTGTTGTGTTCCAAGTGTAATATTTTGGAACTTCATAATACAGCAATGTTTTCGCAAAATTATCAGCTTGACACAATTGAAAAAAAGCCGTTAGTGTTGTATTTTGTGGCTGTGCTGCTCGTTCTTCGGCATTTTCTTCGGTAAAGTAAACACGCTGACCGTTTTCTAAATGAACAGCAAGATGTTGAACAGTTGGATATCGTTCGTGAATACTGAAGCAAAGAATTCGCCAGACAGCTTCATTACTACTAATGTAACGACCCATCTGAAATTGAGTGATTTCATCGTTTCGACTTGAAAGCCCGAACACTGCCATGTCACTGCCTTTGTTAACATATTTGCATATGTACTTAATTGATTTTACGGAGTTGCAGTATTCCACATTGATATGAGCTTGAAAGGTTTTTGAAAGTATTGGACTGTATGGAACAATCTATCTGTTGTCAATGTAAATATCAACGTTTCTTACGTTGATGGTGGTGGTGAATCCTCCATCTTCTGGCTTTCGTCGTCTGTATTTTGGATATCCATCCTCACCAGTTTGAGTTTCATTAATCAAATCGCGTGGATATCTTTTCGTGCATTTGCCGTCTTTCATGCAAGGCGAATTCATATTCAATGCCCCGCATGGGCCGTGAATCATGTTCTTGCATACAACGTCAAAAAGTATAGGATCTTCTTGTTGGTTCGGTAGTTCAGCAGATATAACACTATCGATTTGAGTTGGAACAATTTTTTCTTTCAACCAAATTAGAATATCAGCATGCCGTAAGCCCGTTTTTGCCATTCAATCGAATACATCCAGCATTGCACTTCGCCGTAAATACGATTTTTTATTATGAGATCCATGAGTTTCATTAGTTTTTGTTTGAAAACTCTAGCTGTCAGATCATGTCTGTGATGCGATGACTGACCAGGCGATAGCAAATCTTTGATTTCCGGCCAAGCTGGATTGCACGTGAATGTGATGAAAAGATCTGGTCGCCCGTATCTTCGAACATACGTCAAAGCATCTTGAGCATACTCATGCATATATCTTGGGCTTCCAGTGTACGAAGCAGGAAGTATGCACATTTGACCAATGTTGGCAGCGTTTCCATCATTTGCAATTGCATCGCGCAAATGAATATAATCTTCGACACGTAATTTAATTTGGTTCAAACGAATGTACAGAAGCGGCTCGCTTTAAATTTTGGCGTACATGTCAACAATGAACTGATGAAAAAGTTCACGGCATTTCAAAATGTGATTGGATTGTTTAGCTCTTATCATAATGCGATATGCATAATAATCCATAGATGAAAGCTGTAATACGAATAGTTTTGTTTAATAAATTTTTACCGATATAATCAAACAGAGTCATTTATATATTTTGGAAAATATGTACTTCAAAGTAAAAAAACAAACTTTTTTAGTTGTTGCTGCACCAGTGACAGAGTTTATCTACATGACGTTTAAATGGTATCCATCTTCACCTTGCCAAAACAATACTGGATATTGAAGAGCATCATACGATCGGTGTGTTTCAGAGACGTTGCAAATTTGTACTTCGTCTCTGAATTATGATGTCTCGCCGATTGAATTCCGTTCCAACCACAACGACTGTTACTTCGTTGATCGTCGGAGCGTTAAAGCGTCATTCATGCTCACCGGATGGTGTTTTATCGGCTCTTATAATGACTTTCTAATCATCTGATGGCATTCGATCCAAGGCGACTTTGAATAGTTTAACCAAATGATTATACTGGTGAAATAAACGTTGCAAATTTGAAATAATTTCACGTTTTGTTCCGTTGGTAACAGCGCAACGTTGATCAACTTCTTCTTCTTCATCTCCTGTGAAATAAATGTGCAAAAACTTGGAATCTTCATCTGGCGTTGGAAGAAGCGAACCGATTTGGTGGTAAACTTGTCCTTGCACTTTAAATGTTGACATAAAACCTGGAAAAATATTTTATTTTTGATTTATTTTTTATGTAAAAAAAAAACGAAAAAAGCAGACAAACCTGTATTGCTAACAATGTTTGTAGCTCCAAACGAAGTCATTTGAAAGCTCGAATTGTATTTCCGAATGTTTTTCAAAAAATGCTTGGACAATGCTGTGGTGCCAGAAATGTAGCTTATAAGTGGTTCAGGTGGCTCAACCAGCGCGTTGAGTTGTCACCGCTGCAGCGGTGATAACTCAACTTTACCATTCGAACAACACATGCCGGGTGATTCCTTTTAAAATTTCAGTGCGTGGCAGTACAAACAAAGAGTGCTCATTGGCCCAATCACAACATTCGGATGATTACTGTAGTCACAGTTTTTATCATAATTGAATGCCGCCAACTGTAAATCGATTCTTTGTCTCGATTGTGCTACTTGTAATCGATTACCTTCAAACCGGTTTTCATACTGTTGAGGAGTTGTTCGGGTGTTTCTTCTGCTCTTGACTGTGCAGCTCTAAGCCGGCTTGATTCCAAACGCACTACACGGTTTTCGGGCGTTTCGGCTGCTCTTTCTTCTATTTTGCGTTGTGCACCACTGTAATTCTTACAATTGAAGATTTTTTCGGTGGCATTTTTGATAATAGTTTTTTCTGGATATACGGATAACACACTGACAATTTCAAAAAGATCGGTGCAGCAAAATGATGCACAGCGCAATTAAAATAAAATGGAATTTAAAAAATTAAAAATAAAAATAATTACTTACACGTTCTTTATTTTCTTATTTTTAACTATTTTACTATTTTCACTATTTTAAAAATTATACACTTTATAACTTTTAACTATCACTTGAAAAATACGCTAAAACAATTTTTGAACAACATTATCAAATCACCTCGCAAAAAAACATAATTTGAAACATACTTGAGTGGGTAAAACCTCACTAAATTTGTATAATACAAAAGTATTTTTAATAATATTTTTTTATATTATTAAAAATACTTTTGTAATTTATTATAATGCTTATTTTTTTGCTAAATTTAACCATAACAATCTTGTGGTCTCTCAACCTATTTGACTCTAATCGCGGTTCACGTTGTTCGGTTGTTGCGGCTCCTCTTGACTGTTGATCTCTCAGCTGGTTTGACTCCAAAAGCACTTCACGTTGTTCGGGCCTTTCGGCTGCTCTTTCGGATCTTTTTCGTTGTGCATCTGCTGTATTTATTCAATTTAAAGCTCTTTTCGGTGGAATTCTTGATAACAAAGATTTTATATGTGGATATATAATTTTTTGTACTGCACAAAGCTAAATAATATTCCCAAATTTTGGTTAGTGCATTTTCCCTTAAAAAAGTGAAATGAACTTGAATGAACACTTACAACAGCAAACAATATTCAAAATTACCACCAAATTTCAAGAATCAAATAGTTTTTACTATTTATCAAGTTTTAAATATTTTCTAATTCGATAATTTGACATGACTGATGCAATAACCACAAATGCTAAAACTTTCTGATAAGAATGATAGATCATGGGAGGTGTTACGCACATTTATCCGATCCTACCCATTTTCGGCAAGGCTACCAAAATCAATAACAGATCACGTCATCCAAGCTCTTCCTATCACAGTACTCGAGTTATATGTAGAGTGGACCAATTCGGAGCGAAAGCAGAGGCTTGACTAACGAATTAGTTCCTGCGTACCCCATCGCACATACGATTACTTAGTATGTTGTTCACGATCATCGTGTGTACACGTATAATAGCAGCAGGAAAGTGTATTCTGTGTATTTAATAATGTTGAAGGAGCGTACAGTAAAAAGACCGCTATCATCAAAGTTAGTTAATAGGTTTATTGAGAATCATCCTAGTTTATCTTACAATGGGGTAAATGTAAAATGTTTAGTGTGCAATATATATATAAACCATTTAACAAAATCAAATTTACAACGCCACGTGCATAGCGCAAGACATAAAGATAGAGACAATGGTGCCGATACAAAATACGAGGTGTTCTTATTTGATTTGTGTACAATGATGAGAAATAACTTTAGAGACGCAACTTATGTTAACAATATTTCATCACGCTTCTCCAGATTTTCAAGTCACGGAAAACGCATAAGACGGTAAGTTTTTTCTTAATCATCTAATTACATACATTTTAGATTTTATTTTTTATACGTATCATCGAGAACGTTTCATAATCTAGAAAAACCGTCTTACATTTTTTTTGTATCTAACATAATAACAGCACCGTTCGTGATAGTATATCTCTAGATATTAATAATGTTTCGCATGCGGGAACCAATTCATTAGTCACGCTTCTGCTTTCGCTCCGAATTGGTCCACTCTAGTTATATGTTATTGAAAATGCATTTTGTACGTTAATTGCCACGCCCACTTACCCGATCCTGCCCATTTTCGATACGGCTAAATGGGCAGGATCGGTAATGATATTAAATATTCACTTTGTATGAGATCTGCCACGCCCACTTGCCCAATCACGCCCATTTTCACTTCGACTACTAATATTAATAATTTATGGCCTCCTACAAAGTTTGAAGGCTCTAACTATTATATAACTTTAGATATTTGATATTAAATATTTATTTTGTATGAGAGCAGCCACGTCCACTTGTCCGATCCCATCCATTTTTGTTCTGAATACTCACATTAGTAACATATGTACTATTGCAATGTTTCAAAACTCTTACTATATGATGTTATTCAATTTATGTGGGAGGGGCCACGCCCACTTGAAATATCAAAAAGATATATAGCCGTAAATCTAATCTGGACTATTACCTTTCTAATGAAACCGGTTTGGATCACATCGGTTGGATAGTTTCAGAGTCTATAAAGGACAAACAAACATTTTTTGTATTTTATATATATATATATATATATATAGATTATATATATAGATTGGAAAATTGTGGTTAGGAATTTTCTACTGGAAGGGCTCCGGTTTTAGATAATAAAGGTAACTTTAGTATATGTATACCATTGAAGATGTTAATGGGCTTCGCAGCAGATTTTAACTCTGTTACTTCAATCATGTTTCAGGAGCTTGTGTTGAAGAGATGCGCTGATGATAATAATGTAATATATAATTCCAATGCTACTGTTAATGAGCGTCTTAAGTTCACTATTGATGCTATTGTATGGCGGGTACCATATGTTAAAATTGTTTAACTAAATTAACAACGAACAATACTATAAATGAAATGTTTTTAGAGCATGGGAAATTCATGAAAATCCGGGAATTACAGAGACAACAATACATTGTTACGCTCGAAAAATCACTTTGAGATTATTCAGGAATTTTTAATGAATTTATTTCATTATTAACCTCGTTAAGTCAACTTAGTCCTTTCATTATTCAACAATTTCGTTTTTTTTACTATTTTATTTTATTTTATTATTTATTATCGTTCAACTTACGCTACTTCAAACCTTAATTCCTTCAAATTTTACTTATGTTCAAATATTTTGGATGCCGCTATATCCGAATTCCTTATTCGGCTGACTTCTTCTACTTCGGCGAGACCGACATCTTGGAAATTATTTTGCTTAGTCATGATCGATTATTTTTACTTTAATTCTATTCCTGATTCGCTTATTCAATTTTATTACTGTTGAAATTTTTATTAGAATTACGAGAACCTATTTGGGAGCTTATCTGTCTTTTTAACCCCTTATTAACATAATTTTACGAATACATTTTCTCTTTCCCTTGTAGCGCCCTCTCACATCTTTTGGTTTATCTTGAAAATGCAGTTTACTTGACGTTCTTACCTTGCCTTTTTCACCTTTATTACGGTGTTTTAATTAGCGTACCTTCGCTTGTTAGTTTGGTCCTTCACACTTACACCTAGTTAGGGAATATTCTAATTAAATTCCTTTCTTTTCAAAATTACCTGTCTATCGATCTTGTCTTTGACGTAGATCGATAACCTATCGTTTCCTGTAAGGCTTTTGCGTTCGTATTCATTCTTCGAACTTGAGTCGCGCTGGTTCTTTCTAATTTTTTGTCAGTGAACCTTTTCTGCGGTAAAACTTATCCTAATCAATTGTATTTTTGCTTATTCTTTTCTTTTATCTTCCTTAGGATTTTATTATTGAAGCTATTTTTCCAATTTTAAGTGCTATTACCGTACACTTACGTCGAGATTATTCCGAGGGATTCACCACGTGGAAGCAGACTCTTATTTTTGGATTCGTAATTAATCCTCTCAGCGAGGTTTCGTTGAATTGCGTTCTTCCGTAAGGAGATTCGAACGGAAATCCTCAATCCACACTCAACGGTGTTACTGGTATCTTCGGAGCTTCCAGTCCTGAGATATCTTGTTTCAAGTACACGGCGTCTAAAAATGGCGGCCGATCTCCATTAATTCATGTTAGAAAACGACGATCCGTTCTACCGCTGTGAAGACATACACGGGGAAAAGATATGGACTTAGTACATTTTGAATGTCAAGCTAAGTAGATGCTGTAGTATTACTTTTAGTTATTGGTTCTTTTAACCTGAAACTAACTTTATCAAAATTTAAATTTAATGTTTAATCGTTTGATTAATTAGACTATAGTGGTCGTTAGAGAAGCTACTCACTTCTCGGGACTACCTTTGTAAATTTGAACAAAATTAAGATAGCATACTAGGCTCTAACTTCTAACTCTGACCGATAGGCCTTAAGCGCCTGAATCAAACTTAATCTTTTAATGTTATAAATCAACTGTTTGTCTAGCTTCAACAGCAGCCAATAATTAGATTAGATTTTTGGACGAGGCTTAGGACCTTCAGTCGGGCCTTCGTACAAAATTTACATATATTTCTTGGGATACGTCGAAGATCTAGACATCTTTAATTTTACTCTGTAAACTAATTGTAAAGAACCACTATTACGTATAAATAATCTGTGTTCTAATTTTCATTTGTCTTAAACTTTAAACGTACTTAAATTAATCTTTCTCAAATGTTTAACACCTGTGTATTCAGGGTGTAGATATCTTGACAGGTGTTCCTGTTGTAATGAAAACTCTATATTGCGCGTTGAGCGGAACCAGGGTGATTAAGGGGAATATTACTGGGAGAATTAGAGTTAACACCTTTTAAACTAAGCTTATTTTTAGGCCTCGCCGAGCTTAGATTGAATTTTAAGATACACAATCAATTAGTTGCTCAGTATACTAACTCTTAGCAGCTTGATGCTATTAATGTTGCATATGGTTTTCACTTCGTATAATTCACCTAGACTTGATTATCTATCTTAATAAATTTATTTGCATTGAAGAATTATTTTGAAATACAATATAATTTAAATTCAGATTTCCTTTATTTCGTATTCACTCTGTTAATACAATTTTGTTTCAACTTACTTATTCTTGGTTTCTACATTATATCACATATTTACTTATGTTAATACTTCACAATATAATTAAGATTTTATTAATTATATTAATTATAATATTTATCTTTTGCTTGATTGGTATCTACTTAATAGTTGAATTACGAGTTATCTTAGATCTATTTTGTGTTACCTTTGTTTAACTGTGTTCTACGACAGCTGATATTTAATCTGTTTACATTTTTGAACCTACTTCATGTAATTAAATCTTGGTATTGTTGACAACTTGAGTTTGTTTAGACCCCTTCCTACAAGTGTTGAGATAAGCAAAGTCTCGTGTTTGTACCTGAAACAAGTAATAAGGGGCTGTCCCTCTGGTTGATTTTGAAGCTACCTGGGTCCCGCCTGTTTCCGTTTTCTAGGTTTATTCTGCAGGTTGAAAGCGGTGGCGTCTATATCTACACCTAGCGAGCTTGAACTCGCGACACTCTACGAGACTTAACTGAGTTAGCCGGCAGAGTACTTTCCTGGGGACGACAATCTTCAGGTAGGTTCAGGCTAGAGGAGGAGAACAAGCAGAACATCGCGCTACCTCCTTATTACTTGTCGTTACCTATTTTGGTCGCGTTTAGGTAGCAATTATTTGGCGCCTCATACGTGGAGCTTTTGTTGTTAAAAAAAAAAGAACTTTGCTTTCTCACACTTGTGGGGGGAGTTGAACAATTTCGGTGTTGCCTTCTCTGTTTTAATTTTTGTTTGAGGTCCGATAATAGTTTTTAGAGATTTTCGGTGTATTTATTATATTTTTGACATCTCTCGTTCTGATTTAATTCTGACCATCTTCAAATATCGTATTTTGAATTTTCCCTTTCTCGACATTATATCTTTGTACTTTTGGACAGACCACGTTGTGGAGTTGTTTTACTAGAGTTTTGGTGAGCTTTAGAAGTTTTGGGTATTTTATTTAGATTTTTCGTAATTTAGGGTTTCCTGATTTGTAATTACGTTTTTGTTTGGGAGAATTAGTTGCTTTCGAGAGTGTCTGTTTCATTAGTTATCATGCAAGGTAAAATTGGGATTAATAGACCAACCTAATATATCCAACGTGACGAGTTAGTTTACGAGCTGAAGGTTCGAGGGGCAAATGAAAACGTTCCGGTAAAGTCGATGCGAGCTACTCTTAGGAGTTTAATTCAATTAGAGAGCGGTGGCATATAGGTAGCTAAACCAGCTAATCTTTTCACCATCGAGGAAGATAGACGCGAGGTTAGGAAAAAGATTGCCGAGATCAAAGATCTTCTAGATCAATTCACGGAAATAGAAACTAGCCTTAGATACCGTAAGATCAATTCCAAAATCATGCTTTTACATGCTTTTTCTCGAATTAGGCGTGCGAAGCCTGTGACTTCTGAAAGTGAGGAGGAAGTAGCAGGTTTTTTAGTAAAATTAGTAACCCTTCAGGCGTCCTTAAAATCCAAGGCGCGAAAAGCCAGAAAGTCAGCTTTGACTGGTACTGCGCCGGCTGACATGTCATTTGTGTTCGCTTCTACTAGTGTTGCACATGGTCCACCTGAATCTGATAGTGAGTTATCTGATTCCGAAGAATCAATGGGTGAACCGATTCTGTCACCTGTTCGTGCGACTGCGACTCATGCGGTGAGTTCGGCGGCTGTTTCTGCATCATCTCCGTCTTCTAAGGTTGTACCGGTGTCTAGATGGAGCTTTTCTAAGTTTGATGGGGAAGGTTCTCGTCAATCCCTAAGTGCTTTTCTCGAGACCATCGAAGACAAATGCATGGCTAATAATCTTTCAGAGGAGCAGTTGATTAGATCTGCAACTAAGTTGTTTTCTGGAAAGGCTTTGGTTTGGTGGCGGTCCACGCGACATAAAGTAACGTCTTGGGTAGATTTTGTGCGACAGCTCCGTTTACAATTTCAACCTCGTAACTACAATGATAAGCTATTTCAGGAAATTAAGAGGCGAACTCAAGGGCCTAATGAAACTATTGGTATGTACGTTGCTGTTATGAATGGTATGTTTGGGCGATTGACTGTACCGGTTGCTGAGGGTCTTAAGTTAGACGTTCTTATGCAGAATATCGCTCCTTTCTATCAAAGTCAGTTGGGGCTTACCGAGGTCAAAACAGTAGATCAGCTGCTGGAATTGTGTAGAAAACTGGAAGCTTGTAAAATGTCTGTAGAAGCTTTTGCACCACCACCTTGCAATAAAACTTCTTTGCATGAGCATATACGCATTCATCAACTTCTTGTGCTGCCGCGGTATCTATACCATCGTCCAGCAGTGGTCCGAAATGTTGGAACTGTAATGTTGTGGGACATCTGGTGAGAGATTGTTCGAATCCTCGTACTTCTCGTTTTTGCTATAAATGTGGTGCACGTGGACATACCGTAAATTCTTGCCCTCGTTGTCAATCTTCTAATCTTTCGGTAAAACGGCAGAGGGAGACGTCAATGAGATCGCGTACGTTCTCCTATCCTGTTAACCAACGAAAAAGCGATCTCCGCGAGCCGAATCGCGCTCAATTTTGTTCAATGAAGGCCATGTCTGATACTACTGATAAATGGTATAATCGTCTTTTACTTCATGTTAAAGAATCTCCAGAAAGATATCCAGCATTTCAGATTTTTTATGGTAAGCTTTTTAAGTATGTACGCCCTTGGCGTAGTTATGTTGGTACCGTAAGCGATTCTTGGAGGGAAGTGGTCCCTAAAGATCGTCGTTCCGATTTGTTAAAGGCTTGTCATAAACCATCTACTGGTGAACACTTGGACATCTCAAAAATTTTAGGACGCATTTCTCAGACTTATTATTGGCCTAAAATGACAGCTGATGTCATACGTTACATTAATCGTTGTCGCACATGTTTAAGAACGAAACCTGAACAACGGAAACCTATTGGTCGTATGGTAGATCACACTCGTAATGTTAAACCTTTGGAAGTACCTCGTATTGATATCGTTGGTTCCCAGTTGAAAGCTAAATCTCGATATGATTTGAGACATCGAGTAGTAGAATTTCTTCCGAATCAATTAGTCTGGCGTAGGAACTTCGTTTGTCCTTACAGGATTCATCGTCGACTGTCGACGGATTGTTATGAGCTTAAAACCTGTGAAGGCGAACTTCTGCCTGGCTCTTGGAACAGCGTACATCTTAAAGCGCAACCCAATGGCGATTAGCATAATGAATACATTTATGGCCTGTCTGGAGGTCAGAAGAATACCAAGTCTGGTATAATCCGCCATGTCGTAAAAGGCGACAAAAAGGAGTCATGGTCAGTTTTATTCGTTCCACCTTGTATATGGTTTGTGGCCTGTCTGGGGGCTTGAAGAATTCCCAGTCTGGTATAATCCGCCATGTCGTAAAAGGCGACAAAAAGGAGTCTTTGTCAGCTTTGTTTGTATCTTTCCATCTTGTACACGATCTGTGGCCTGTCTGGGGGCTTGAAGAATACTCAGTCGGGAATAATCCGCCCTGTCGTAAAGGCTACTAAAAGGAGTCCTGCTTGTCTGTTCATTCTATCTTGAATACATCGTTGGCCTGTCTGGGGGCTAAACGAATACCAAGTCTGGTGTAATCCACCATGTCGAAAAAGGCGACTAAACGGAGTCATGATCAATACAGATTCATTCCATCTGTAACTTTGCATTTGTTCCAAGTCGAAGTAGGTTCCTAATATTTTGTCGTACCGTTTACCGATTTTGTCTATACTTATTGATGTGACATTCGCTTGTCTGATCAAGTTCGAGTTTTTGTATTGACAGGTTTTCGATTCGCAGATTCTTTTGTTTTGGAATGTTTTGGTTCTAGCTGCTTGTGCTAGTTGTTGTTGTACTTATCTTGTGATAAGTTTGTTATTCCAAGTTTTGTCTGGACTGCGAAAGTTTGCTGTTGCGATTATCGATTCTTGATATTGACATTTTTTTTCGTTTAGAGATTTTGCCTTTTATATTTTGAGATGACTGTTGTTATCGTGTTGACTCTGTTAACAATCTTGTAGATTGGTTAACTGTTAGATTATGAGTTTGGACGTTTTAAGGTTTAGAGCTGTTGATAGTGTGTTCCATTTGCCTTTGTTGCATCTCTATTTCGAGGATTTAGGGCTCACACTTATACACAGATCTAACTAGTTTGATTTGTTCCTGTCGTATAGAGTTTTAACATACTATGTAGGTTTTCCTCGTGTGAGGGTTTTGTAAACTCTTATACGATCTGGACGATTTATTTTTGACTTTTGGATCTTATTCATTCTGTTTTATATACAGATTATGACGTTAACTGTTAGTTAACCTTTTGCATACCGATTTTGATCTCTGTATTTTATCTTAAAGAGTTCTTACACTTGAGGTCTATATTTAGCATGTGGGATGTTCTTTCCTGCAGTTATGCTGTCGTACCGTTTTCTTTTAGACCATTGTGTGATACTCTGAAGGATATCTTTTTTAGGACTTTGGATACATCTCTGATGTGATCCTTCTTTTTCGATTTTGACGACACTTTCGTGTGTAGAAGCGGGGTGGAACCCAATAAATACCGTCATCCATTCCTTTAGGCTTCATATAGGGCTTAGACCGACACCTCTCGTATCGTATCGCGACTTTTTCTTTTCGGTCATGGACGTGTCTCTGTTTGTTATAGATTTTTGCGTGTCGGTCCTCAACCGCGTCAGTTTAAAGGTAGGCCGCCTCTGCGCTTTAAACTTTTGTATTGCATTATCGTACATTCCTTTTGTTTGGCCAGATTGAAGATTTCTGTTACCCTATCGTATGACGTATCGATTGAAGGATTGTTGGAACTCGTGAGTACACATTGTCTCAGTTACTTATATCCTACCTTTTAGATTCTAACCTATTTTTTCTTATACATTTGCATCCTTTAACGTTAGTAATATACCTCTTTTAGTTAATCCTATTTATTTTGAGCTGCTACTGCTTCACAGTAGTCAGTCTCTTTTGAGCTGTCGGAAGTTGCTCTCTAATTTTGGGTGTGACGCAGCGATTGTCATGTCTGTTGTTCAAAGCGCAGCTTTCTGTCTTCTTTCGCCGCTAGGAGTAATGATCCCCTCCTAGTCTGTGCTTTTTTCGGTGCTTTATGCAGCTTTTCCTTCCCCTTTCTTGTTTTCTTCGTGGCGCTTGAACACTCGGCATGGTATCGGCTGTTGCGCATTCCGATGCTGGGGTGACGACCATTCAGTATTGTTTGTTTTTCTGTTTTTAGTTTTCGTTATTTGTAGTCCCCGTACCGACCCAATGTCGTAGGGCCTCTGTGGTGGTTTAGGCCGAGCAACTGTTGACATAGTGTGTTGATGTGGTTGTTGTTGATGTGCTAACGAGTTTCCGCCGTCGCTCAGTCCGTGCGTCGATAGTTTCGCTTGACTTCGTGTCAATTTCGCCTTCTGCGTTTTGTTTTGCTCCTATCTATTTTTGGATAGTTTCGTTTAATATTTATATTTTAGGTGTTGTTCTTTGGTACACTTCTGTTAGTGATACCTGGTTTACTTTAAATTAGTTTTGCCGATCATGTTTTGGTTATGATTTATCAGATTTTTGGCTGACAGCTTTGATGATTTCAGATCTGCTTAACTTTGTTTCATTTAGTTTATTTGCGACTTAACCTATTCATATTCTTTTCTCTTTTGATAGTTTCCGACGATATAGATTACCGCACATTCTTGCTGTTCACCCAGCTGTCTCTTCTTTGGCTTACGTTCTCGCTTTCCGTAATTACTTTTATTTTTCTACTTAGAGAAATTTTCAAGTAAATTTCTTTCGGGAAAGGGTGTAGTTGTTACGCTCGAAAAATCACTTCGAGATCATTCAGGAATTTTTAATGAATTTATTTCATTATTAACCTCGTTAAGTCAACTTAGTCCTTTCATTATTCAACAATTTCGTTTTTTTACTATTTTATTTTATTTTATTATTTATTATCGTTCAACTTACGCTACTTCACACCTTAATTCCTTCAAATTTTACTTATGTTCAAATATTTTGGATGCCGCTATATCCGAATTCCTTATTCGGCTGACTTCTTCTACTTCGGCGAGACCGACATCTTGGAAATTATTTTGCTTAGTCATGATCGATTATTTTTACTTTAATTCTATTCCTGATTCGCTTATTCAATTTTATTACTGTTGAAATTTTTATTAGAATTACGAGAACCTATTTGGGAGCTTATCTGTCATTTTAACCCCTTATTAACATAATTTTACGAATACATTTTCTCTTTCCCTTGTAGCGCCCTCTCACGTCTTTTGGTTTATCTTGAACATGCAGTTTACTTGACGTTCTTACCTTGTCCTTTTCACCTTTATTACGGTGTTTAAATTAGCGTACCTTTGCTTGTTAGTTTGGTTCTTCACAGTTACACCTAGTTAGGGAATATTCTAATTAAATTCCTTTCTTTTCAAAATTACCTGTCTATCGATCTTGTCTTTGACGTAGATCGATAACCTATCGTTTCCTGTGAGGCTTTTGCGTTCGCATTCGTTCTTCGAACTTGAGTCGCGCTGGTTCTTTCTAATTTTTTGTCAGTGAACCTTTTCTGCGGTAAGACTTATCCTAATCAATTATATTTTTGCTTACTCTTTTCTTTTATCTTCCTTAGGATTTTGTTATTGGAGCTATTTTTCCAATTTTAAGTGCTATTACCGTACACTTACGTCGACATTATTCCGATGGATTCACCACGTGGAGGCAGACTCTTATTTTTGGATTCGAAATTAATCCTCTCGGCGAGGTTTCGTTGAATTGTGTTCTTCCGTAAGGAGATTCGAACGGAAATCCTCAATCCACACTCAACGCTGTAACTGGTATCTTCGGAGCTTCCAGCTCTGAGATATTTTGTTTCAAGTACACGGCGTCTCAAAATGGCGGCTGATCTCCATTAATTCATGTTAGAAAACGACGCTCCGTTCTACCGCTGTGAAGACATACACGGGGAAAAGATATGGACTTTGTACATTTTGAATGTCAAGCTAAGTAGATGCTGCAGTATTACTTCTAGTTATTGGTTCTTTTAACCCGAAACTAACTTTATCAAAATTTAAATTTAATGTTTAGTCGTTTGATTAATTAGACTATAGTAGTCGTTAGAGAAGCTACTCACTTCTCGGGACTACCTTTGTAAATTTGCACAAAATTAAGATAGCATACTAGGCTTTAACTTCTAACTCTGACCGATAGTCCTTAAACGCCTGATAATTAGATTAGATTTTTGGACGAGGCTTAGGACCTTCAGTCGGGCCTTCGTACAAAATTTACATATATTTCTTGGGATACGTCGAAGATCTAGATATCTTTAATTTTACTCTGTAAACTAATTGTAAAGAACCACTATTACGTATACATAATCTGTGTTCTAATTTTCATTTGTCTTAAACTTTAAACGTACTTAACTTAATCATTCTCAAATTTTTAACACTTGTGTATACAGGGTGTAGGTATCTTGACAGGTGTTCCTGTTTTAATGAAAACTCTATATTGCGCCTTGAGCGGAACTAGGGTGATTAAGGGGAATATTACTGGGAGAATTAGAGTTAATACCTTTTAAACTAAGCCTATTTTTAGGCCTCGACAAGCTTAGATTGAATTTTAAGATACACAATCAATTAGTTGCTCAGTCTATTAACTCTTAGCAGCTTGATGCTATTAATGTTGCATATGGTTTTGACTTCGTATAATTCTACCTAGACTTGATTATGTATCTTAATAAATTTAATTGCATTGAAGAATCATTTTGAAATACAATATAATTTAAATTCAGATTTCCTTTATTTCGTATTCACTCTGTTAATACAATTTTGTTTCAACTTACTTATTCTTGGTTTCTACATTATATCACATATTTACTTATGTTAATACTTCACAATATAATTAAGATTTTATTCATTATATTAATTATAATATTTATCCCTTGCTTGATTGGTATCTACTTAATAATTAATTACGAGTTATCTTATATCTATTTTGTGTTACCTTTGTTTAACTGTGTTGTACGACAGCTGATATTTAATCTGTTTACATTTTTGAACTTACTTCATGTAGTTGAATCTTGTTATTGTTGACAACTTGAGTTTGTTTAGACCCCTTCCTACAAGTGTTGGGATAAGCAAAGTCTCGTGTTTGCACCTGAAACAAGTAATAAGGGGCTGTCCCTCTGGTTGATTTTGAAGCTGGCTACCTAAGTCCAGCCTGCTTCCGTTTTCAAGGTTTATTCTGCAGGTTGAAAGCGATGGTGTCTATATCTACACCTAGCCACCTTGAACTCGCGACACTCTACGAGACTTAACTGAGTTAGCCGGCAGAGTACTTTCCTGGGGACGACCATCTTCAGCTATGTTCAGGCCAGAGGAGGAGAACATGCAGAACATCGCGCTACCTCTTTATTACTTGTCGTTACCTATTTTGGTCGCGTTTAGGTAGCAACATAGTTGGACAATTAAAACAGTTCCACATTTAGAGACACCTAGATATATTACTTTGGGTTTTCAGACTAGGCAGAAAGGGAAAGTGAATCAAAATATGAGTAAATTTGATGCGATTAATTTAACTGATGTGATAGCTTATTTAAATGGTAAAAAATACCCATATGAAAATGTTCGGGTGGATTTTGATGAAAATCGTGGAGCTGTTTTATACAATATGTATGCTAGATTTCAACAAGTTTATTACGGTCATGAATACACTGAGCCGATGTTAAAGTTAAGTCAATTTAAATTGTGTCCATTAATTAGTATTGATTGTTCACATCAGGAAGGTGCTGTACATAGAAGTGGTGTGAAGATTAGAATTCAATTTACGGCGAAAGATAATATACCAAAAGATACGCTTATGTATTGTTTGATATTACATAATACATTTTATTAGTATTCACCATTTAACAATGTGGTACAGCGACAGTATTAGTATTTTTGTTTGTTTGAGGAGTAAGATGGGTGGTGGGAGATATGGTTAATATATTTTATGGAATGTGGTTATGTAGTGTAGGGTTACTGATTGGGTGAGAAAGTTGTTTAGTTAAAGATGTTGGATATAAGAGGAAAGAAATATATAATTATAGATTTTCAATGGTATCGATTTAATAATTCTAGGTTGATGCCTAAGGAGTTGGCTACTTGTGATAGTGAATTTAAGAGAAGTCATTTTATATTTAAACCGGTTTGAGTTTTTGTATATTGGCAGAAGATTGGCAAGTTGTAAGATATGTTGTCATCATGGTTTAAAGTGGGAAGATGGTTATTTAGCTGCTAGTGAGTTTGATGATATAATTAAATGATTGTGTAGAGAGGTGTTGACTTAGTGTTTGTTAAGGGTAGAGAAAAATTGGATTTTTTGAAACGTATTATAGATCGACGAGTAATAGATTTAGTATATGCGGAAAAAATTAGAAGAGGAGAGCCAAGTTATAGTTTTCATGCTAGTAACTATGCTGTTTGTGCTTTGTCTAATGGAACAATTGTATAAGTTTCTGTTAGAAGGAAAGTTGAAGGATAATAATGTTGGCTATATTTAATTATTGTTGTATGGAGTGCTATGAGGAGTTATGTTGTGGAGAAGGTTGGTAATGTGTTACGACGACTTGAAATTGATGAAAATTTTTCTGGAGTGGATGATGACTTATTTTATGTGACTAAGACATATTTAATGAGCAATATAGAATGTTTGAGTATAGAATTTGTTTGCCGCCGATTACCTAGAAGTTATCAAGAAGATATTGATTTAATTGGATGTTGACCATGTGTAAGTCATTAAGTGATTGATGGTGATGTAGTTGATGGACCTGTTAGGAGAAGAAATTGTTATATTTGTAGACAGAATGATTTATAGTTTTTGTATGAATATAGTGTATTAATGCTTGTAATTTATTTATGTATGCAGTTATCAATAAATATTTGAATTTCAAATGTTCTATTTGTATTAATATAATGTTAGGTATTGAATATAGACGAGGGGTACGGGAGGGTTGTTTTAGAAACAACGGAAAAAAGGAGAAAGGAGAAAAAAAGGGAAATGAAAAAGAAAGAGAAAAAAAAGGAAAAATGAAAAATGAAAAAGAAAAAAAAAGGAAAAAGAGAGAGCCCGGGAGATTTGGCGAGCCCCCGAACTAATCCACACCGCAGCGACACCACGGAGCGCGTTAGCGCGCGGAGGTGGGTATTGGGGCAGAGCCCCGCCCCCGGTGACCTACATTCTAAAATTTCCACCTCCACTTTTCAAGGAAGAACTCAAGAACTTCGGAATTTTCCCGCTGTTCAAGGTCACACATAATATGTAAAATGTCAACTTGACCTTGATTAACATATGCAAATTTATAATGCAAATTTGTAAATATATTATGTAATAGGTCAAGAATGACGTCAATGGAAATTTCTAAAATGAAAATTTACATAATTAATTGAAACTTGACCTTTTGCAAAAAATGAGACGGAATTTTCGATTAACATATTCAAATTTATAATGCAAATTTGTACGTATTATGTAATAGATCGAAATTGGCGTCAATGGAAATTTCTAAAATGTAAATTTACATAATTAATTGACACTATTTTTATATAAATACGAGTTAGTTTTGCTGAGATAGTCATAACAAGTTATACAATGGTAAGTAAATATCTATATTATTAATATTATTACTATATTTATATTTGCTTTTCTTGTATTTGTTTATTCAATTATTTATAATTCTCTGTAATACATATCTTATATCTGAATTAAATTGTAAATGTAGCATTTTCAAAATTAATGTATTACATTTGAATTGCATTATGCAGAAAGGGCGCAAGTCATTTTTGTCATGAATTGCGTTTTCAACGAAAATTTACTTTATCGACGTATATCTACCGTAATACGTAAAAAGGCCTTATGTCGGGTTTACAGTATGTATGTATCGGACAGCAGGAATAGCAATGCATAATGGGCGTAAGTTAATGACATGCGCCCTTTCTGCATGTAATGACCCAATAAGTCAGCAGCTGCATGTCAATAAGTGAGGTTAGTATAATAATTCATTTATTGTGTACTATGTGGTTATAGTTAAACAAGTTTAGTACAATTAGGGTCTAACAGTGTGAATTTACATATAATACCAAAAATATGGAAGTTACTTCTAAACCGAAGAAAAGAAAAGCAGATCCTAGCAGATACAAAAGAAATGTAATCAAGAAATCACGCGTGGAAGGTACTGCATACAAGAACTATAGAAACAAACAAATTCCATTAAAAGTAGTGGGTTTAGCATGCAGGTAGGTTATTACAATGGTTTTGTTATATTTCTTACAAGTACAGCATATTATGTATTGCAGCTGTAAAGAGAAATGTTTTGATAAGTTTACAGAAGAAGAGAAATTACAGATTTTTAATCGATTTTATTCGTTCCAAACAAAAGATGAGCAAGACATTTTCTTGAAAGGCAGTATTCAAGTTTACGACATAAAGCAGCGGCGTGGTCGTCAGGAAGAACATTATAAACCTAAGTCCCATTCATGTAAATATTTTGCTTTAAAAGGTACTTCTAGAATACAAATTTGTTAAAAGGCGTTTTTAAATTTGTATGCTGTGTCTGAAAAACGCATTCGAAAAGTCAAGGAGCTTACTATACTAGGTCAAACGCCAGGAGACCTGCGTGGACAGAAGTTAAGTGCGAATGCACTGTCAGAGGATGTAAAGCTGTGTATGAGTTCGACTTGTTTACAGAAAAAATATGTTGGTTTAAATATTAGTTATGCATCTTATAGGAACTTCTTCCGTGAAAATTTTAATTTGTCTTTTGGTCGACCTCAGATTGACGTTTGTTCTACTTGTAATGTTCTTAATAATAAAATTAAAGATAGAAATCTAAATGATACAGTAAAAGAACAGCAGTTGCTGAGTTGGTAGTACATAAACGTTGAAATAAGAAATTTTTTTCAAAACTAAAAAGTGAGGTAGAAGAAAAGGATAATAAAGAGGTGTTGACATTATGTTTCGATTTCATGCAAAATATGCAGCTACCTAAAACTCCCGTGGGAGACGTCTTTTACTACAATCAGTTGAAGGTTTCATGTTCTTGCATTCATAATGTCAAACAAAATACGGCGAAGCTGTGCATTTATCATGAAGGACAAGCTAAGAAAACAGCTGACGAAATTTGGTCGTTTCTATTGGATTATTTGAAAGAAATTCCAGAGAGTGTAAAGGAACTTCGACTGTTTTCTGACAATTGCTGGGGACAAAATAAAAATCATACACTGATCTGAATGCTTCTTTTTTTAACTGATAGTAGACGATTCTCTAAAATTATACATTATTTTCCCGTAAGAGGTCATTCGCTTCTCCTTGGTGATAGAGACTTCGCCATAATAAAAAGAAACTTACGAAAGCATGATAGAATCTATACGATCCTCCAAATAACAGAACTAATTATTACCAGTAATAATTCAAAAAAATTTACGGTGAAAGAAGTTGATACAACAGATATAATCAATTTTAGAAACTGGTGGCCAGAACTGTATAAAAAAGACTGTACATCACAAGAAACTCAGACTAAAGACATTCCGCGACAAACTAAAATTCATTTTAATATCAGCACTTTCTCAAGTTTCTTGTATGAGTCTCAATATCCTGGTCGAGTGGAAGTTTATCAGTATATCGACAGTTTCATGAAACATATTTTTCAGTTAAAGCAACCTGGAAGGGTTGTAATTGGAAATTTACCCAAACTCCAGCATACCCTCTAGAAAAAGTTCCAATAAAGCACTATAAGATGGAACACATCAAAAAGTGTGCTGCATTTGTGCCAGAGGAGTACAAACCATTTTACGATTTAATACTATTATGGCCAATACATGTTGTAACAATAATGAAAATGTTGAAGTATAATAAAGTTTAGTTCATTGTTTTCAGGTTACTACACTTTAGACCACTATTTTTTAAGTTACTTTGTATGTTTTGCTTACGGAAGTAATAAAAATTCGTTCAGTTTACCAGGTTTTTATTTCTCATTTTGTAGAAAGGGCGCATGTCACTTTTTTATAAGCACAAAACATTTTTTTTGAAAGACGTTTGTTATAAAATATCGTGATCAAATAACGGTTACAGATACCTCGTAACACTATTAAGAGATTTATTGCAATAAAGCTAGTACTTTAAAAAAAAAAAAGGTTTTTTCTAGTTTTCTCAAATTGTGTTATTTTGACTTGCGCCCTTTCTGCATAATGCAATTCATTTATAATACATTAATTTTGAAAATACTTCATTTCTTTTATGTTCTAAAAGTAGGAAAGTAATTACTTCTTTTATGTATCCTGAAATGTAATTAGAGATTTGAATTTTAAAATTATAATTCATTATTTGAAACTGAAAGTTTAGTATCAGTGTTTAAATAATTTCTTTATTAAGACTGTTTATTTATAATTCACTGTAATATATTTCGTTCTTATAATTCACTGTAAATTATATCTTCCAAATTTCATTAATGTATTTGAAATAATTACTTTACAAATTGATAATTAAGTAATTGTGTAATTAAATTAATAATTAAGTAATTATTTCAAAGTAATTTACAACTTGATAATTATCAATTATTTCGAAAGTAATTTTAAATTTTAGAATTATAATTCATTATTCGAAATCTTAAAATTATAATTCAGTATTCGAACAGTATTCGAAATTAAGAAATTGATATTTTCCTTCTGTCAATTTCCATTTAATTCGAATTAATGATTCCTTCCCTCATTTTGATTATTCTTTAGGAAACACCAAATTTCACGCATTCGCCCACTTCACAGCAACAGGTGTTTCCCCCTGATACAGGCAACCCTGTAAACCTCATATGTATTTCCAATTCAGATTCTTTTAGGCAACAGCTTGAGCAACTGGAATTTGAAAAAAATAGTTGATGAAATACTGTCGACGGCGCTAGATAGAATTGGAATTGAAAATATTGGAAGTGTTTCAACATCAATTGCAATACTTCCACCACCTCCCCAACCATCGATGATACCTCCACCATCGATGAAACCTTTTCCACCATCGACTGCACTATCTACCGTTGTCCCTGCTAATATAGTCGGAACAATTACGAAGGCAGCTGTAATGAGAACTGCTAGCGTATTTGCTCCTACTATGACAGAGACAGAATTTCCGAGGGTGTTGTCTCAAGTTGCTACTATTGCACCGAAATGAGTATAGCTACTGCTGAAATGAATAGAGTGAGACAATCCCAACACGAATAGTACTCAAGACAATTCCAACAAGATCAGTACGAACAGTACCAACAACAACGGCGACGAGAACAACAACGGCGACGAGAACAACGAAAACGAGAACAACAACGAAAACGAGGACAACAGCGAGAACAAAAGCAACGACGAGAACAAAAACGACGAAAGCAACTTCAACTGACAAATACATGGACGCTTACAGTTGCTGGGACGCATGCAATTACTTCTACACCCATTTCATGTGCAAGAATCGGAGAGAGTAGAAGTACTCTCAAGAGACTACTTCTGGGTAGGCAGGTATACTCTGGTAGAGTAATAGTGTCAACTGTAGTACCACCACCGGTGATATTACAGTTAACACCACCGGTGGACCTATCACTTATAGAAAAACCAGTAGTGGCACATGAGTCATCATCGGTTATATTTCTATCTGCTCAATCACCTGGCAATCCAGCGCTTCAACCTGTTCCTCTCGAGATCTTCCTCAATCAGATCCTCAACCAGATCCTTCTCGAGATCAAAATTCATCACTGCCCCATCTTTCGCCTTTGATTACCCCCTACCAAAGACAAAAACAAGCCTCCGAACCTAGATCAAATGGAGAACTTCAACCACTTCCATTAGAAACTCAACTACAACCACTTCCATTAGAACAATAATATCATCCACCTCAATATAAACCATTAAAACCAGAATATCAACCACCTCAAACACAACCACCCCTATCAGAACCTCAACTATTTCCATCACATCAACGTCAAACACGCAAAACTCTCGCTGTGGATTTTAAAGATCTTTCTGATAAAATTATGTCGCACCTTGAGAGAAATTCGTCAGTTAGAGATGCTTCCCTTGCCCATATGAATGAACAGGTATCCGGTTGGATCGCAGACCTCGACCTATATCTTCAAATCCATAATGATGCCATTAATACGAACATCCCAGATGTTCATATTAATAAGAAAGTTCAATCCTACCGGAGGAAAAAAATCTATTCGGACAAATCAAAACTTTGATAGTTGAACATATTAGTAGTAGTAATGATGTAGTAGTAATAGTAATGATGATGACAGTGATAATGGATAATTAATTAGATGGAAAGAAATTTAAATTAATTACATGCTTTCAAATATTGCATTGCTGATTGATTTATTGGTATTTTAAATTAATTACATGCTTTTAAATTTTGCACTGGAGAATTTGATTTATTGATATGTTCAATAACGAAATCAGACCCTTGGACGTAGACAGACTATAATAGTATGATTTGGGTATAATGATTTGAAAATATTTACAGAAAATATAACGGTCCATCCTTCCAGACATCCATACAGTAGTTATATTTACAGTAAATATAACTGTCGACATCCTTACAGTAATATACACTAATATATTACTGAATATTACTGTAAGGGTAACAGTCTAACTGTCAACATCCTGGTGTGACATCTGGTAAGAAGTATGGATTTGGGAATATTTACATTATCTTTTCCATGGGGTGATATTCTCTCAATATAAAGATATTACTTTTACAGGAATTCAAACTCAATACAACAATACCTACAGAAGTGATGGCGACGCTGACGTCGACACCTGGCCGTTCAGCGGTACTCAAAATATCGGTATCGGCGGCGATGCCACCTACAGCACCAACGCCACCACCAACAGCACCAACTCCGCCACCACCGACACCACAGCCACAAACTTCAACACCCCAACCGCCAACGTATTCACAATTGGCAGACAGATTTCTGCTAGTTTCGGATGATTCTAATTGGGGATCATCCTATGATGAAGAGCCGGAACCTCAGGCTCCGGAAGTTTCGCACACATCAGACCAACCGGTGCCGAAACCGGTACCGATGGCACCACAGGGAGTCATCAAAGAACTGTTGAAGAGATATGAAAATAATAAACAAAATGAATCGATTGTTGTTTATTCTTTTCATATGTTTTCAATAATTTCCTCTTCAATCATTTCCTCATATCTTTTCTATAGTTTCCAACTTTTGTCG
This sequence comes from Melolontha melolontha, assembly GCA_935421215.2. Classification (NCBI taxonomy): domain Eukaryota; kingdom Metazoa; phylum Arthropoda; class Insecta; order Coleoptera; family Scarabaeidae; genus Melolontha; species Melolontha melolontha. Next base: position 158,120,009 of record OW285236.1, on the reverse strand, counting down.
CCATTTCCAACGTTTGTCCTTCGCCATTTCCAACGTTTGTACTTCGCCATTTTCAACACCTCCACCGACACCTTCACCATTTCCATCAGGATATGACCCACCATTTCCATTAGGATATGGCCTACCATTTCCATCAGGAATATGGCCGACGCCAAAGCTACAGCTAGTACCTCCGAAAATAATAAAGCAAATATTGCACAAATTTGAAATCAAATAAAGAAATCTAATGTCATTTAATTGGTGAAACTATAATGAAATTTAAAAATATAATAAAATTTAATGTAATTTAAGAAGTAGAAATTTATATATGTCATTTAATGTAAAATTTATATTTAATAAAATAGGAAAGATCTGCATTTGTTTTTCAATTAATCAGAGGCGTCTAAAACTAATATGGTTCAGTATACATCGTGAATTCATGAAGTGCAGTATGCAGTTAGAAGCCCAACCATTATCGTTACCTTTATACAACTACGATTCTGTATTTAATGAGCAAAATTTTAACCGACGCCGCAATCTATTTGACGGTACTTGTAAGAGAGCACTAATAGTGGATCCTTCAGGATGTGGTAAAACGAATGCCCTCCTTACTTTATTATTACACCCTAATGAATTGCGCTTCAATAATATTTACATCTGCTGTGGATCTCTTCATCAACAGAAATATGAATATCTTAAACATGTAATGGAAACTATTCCAGAGATAGGTTATTTTGAATATACGAATGGGATTGATATGGTAACACCAGATCAAGTTGCCGACTATGCAGTCGTTATATTTGACGACATACCCACTATTAATTTGAATATTGTAAATCAGTTCTTCTCTTTCGGTAGGCATCGGAATTTATATTGTTTTTATTTAATTCAAGCATATAGTGCTGTTCCTAAATAATTGTTGAGGGATAATACAAATCCTTTAATTTTATTTCAACAAGATGGTACTAATTTGAAACATATATTTAACTATCACATTCATAACTTAAGTTTTGAACAGTTTTTAAACGTATGCAGAATGTGTTAATAGAAATCATTTAGTCTATTTTATCGATACTGACTGTAAGTATAATGAAGGAAGGTACCGTTTAGGTTTTGATACTTACATATATTTACAATTCCTCTAAAAACACCATTAAAATGATCCTACTTTAGTAAATCTATATCAGTATGTAAGTATTAAATAGTTAAATAGTTAAATAGTAAAGAGACATGGAAGATAAATTAATAAATAATTTACTAAAAGCTCGCACAGTTTTAAAAGAAAAATTGAGAACACTAAGGGCTGATATCGCGAAGTCTCAAAGAGATATTGATATACAGTATGCACCTATATCCAAACCTTTGGAAGAAATTGCATGAAATTAGGTAATACCATTCCGATGCAAAGTAGAACCCACTCGAAGGACGCTATGGAGGATACACCAGACTCATGGTTTGATTTTTTTCCAGAAAAATGCTATGCAGCAGTACAAGGAACGTCTATTATACGGCAATGGAGGCCCTCACGAATACATGTTTTCTGGTTTAACCCATACACTCATTCTTACCAGACCAAGCGCAAATTGGAAGGAGTTGGTACTACACCTCGAACATCTAAAGTTCTAGCAACACCGGAGTCTGAACCAGATGCCCCAAAACCTAAGATGTCACCATCATTCACGCAACCTACATTCTTAGAAGATGAATACGTATGTAAACTGTTGCCAGAAACGACAGAAGGAAGAGAATGAGATGAAAGTAAAGAAGACGAAACAGATACAAGTGTAGTATGCATTTAGATAAATCAATGGCGCATGCCTTATCACTATTGATCACGCGTCCAGCAAAGTCGATAGTTGCTAGCAAATCGTTGAATAAAACCCTTCTCGAAACGGATGAAGTTAAACAATCATTGAGAGATTATGATCGTACTATACGGCCATATCTTATCGGTTTAATGACCGATGCAAACGATGAATTTGATGAAAAGTATGGTGTTCACGAAGTCGATGGGAATTTAAAAAACGCTGATGTTAGATTTGATGGACCAATCATTATCATCGGTCAATTCACTTATAAAGCAACAAATGGCTTACTAGAATTGCTTTTCAAGAAGAAACCAGGGAAACTTTTATATGCTGATGGAAAGAATTATAAATTCATTCTCAGTGATACAAACTCTCATCGAGTTGATTACAATTCTGACAGGAAGTTTGCAGCCTGTAAAGGTTTTAAATACAAATCAATTCTAAAACCTATTATACAAGGGAAGAAACCTGAAGTTTGGTGGAGTCGAATTTGGAAGACTAGCTTAGGTTTGTTAAACGGAATATCCAAGCAGACGATGGTTGTACCTATAAGTAAAATTGAATATAAGTACTGGGATGATGTAGATGAACTGTGATAGATTGAAGCTACTAGTAGAATCGAAGGATGCTGGTCACTCAGGGCACCAGAACGAGGTATTGTCAATAATAGAGGAGTTGAAAGAGTCAAAAATTATAAAATAGTCTCTCTGTATACTCTGTAACGTCTTGGTTGTATAACAGTTTACATTTCGACACCAATGATAGGTAACGATGACAATAGATAAATTTGGAAGACACATACACAAGCATGTTCTAAAAAGACATTTAATGGATGTCGACGTAGTCTCAGACTTTCTCAAACATCCAAGAGTTCAAGAAGTATTACAAAATGCATAGAAAAAATATCCCTTCTCCCAGTGCAACAGCAACTTCGAAGTATATTATGGAAATATATAGTGGCTGTTCCATTGACCTCATGGATTATTATGTAAGTACGTCATTGGCGAAACATACTTATTTATATAAGAATAAATTATATCGTGGGAAGGTTATAAATGTCCACTATTCTAACGAGAAATTAACAACACCGCAAATTAATAAGGAACTATTTAACCCCAATGGACCGATAGAATTGACAGAAGGAACAATGTTTAGGTTGATATACGTTGGTACCAAACCTACACCGTGTCAACAACAGAAGCAGTATTTGCGGAAATAGTTATCTAAGGAAATGTCTTCAATTAGGAGGGATGTTGTAAATGATATACATAGACCAGCTCGGAGGAGGTTTACTCGATGTCGGGTGATCATAAAAGGATTGCGGGACTTATTTCAAATCGATCTAGTTGAAATGATACCGTATGCAAAAGAAAAGGACAATTTCAAGTACATTTTCGTATGTATAAACACATTTTCGAAATTTGCCTGGGCAATTCCAATAAAAAATAAGACGGCGATTGAAGTAATGAACGCCATGAAATTCACACTCTCAAATGGGAAAAAAATATTCCCAAGAATGTTCAAAGCGGCCAAGAAAAGTAATTTTTCAACTCTCTTTTCAAGAAGCTTATGGATCAGTATAATACTAATCACTACTCTACCTATACCAATCTAAAAAGTTTAATTGTGGAACGTTTTAATAGAACCCTAAAAAATAAGATGTGGAAGGAAATCAGCTTCAATGGGAATTATCATTGGATAGATATGTTGCAAGGATTAGTTAACGATTATAATAACACCGTACATCGAACAACAAGGCACAAACCTGTAGCGATTAATCAAAGAAATTTCAGAAGTATTTTGAATTCAGTTTATAGTAATATTAAAGTAGATGATTCAAGAATTTCAAATTTTAAGGTGGGGGACTCTGTTCGTATCAGTAAATATAGGCACGTGTTTTCAAACATTTATACGCCACATTGGTTAAATGAAATATTCACAGTAAGAAAAGTTCAAAAGACCGTCCCCAGTACCTATCTACTACAAGATTCGCAAAAACAGAATACTTTAGGGGGTTTTACGAATCAGAGTTGCTGAAAGTGAAACATCCAGACGTATATCTTGTTAAAAAAAATTATACGACGACAGAAGAATAAAGTTCTCGTAAAGTGGCTTGGCATGCTTTCATCACACAACTCTTGGATTTCTAGGGATAATGTGTTGTAGATGTTTAGCTGTTCATCAAAAAAGTACTAAATAATTTGAAATATTTTTTTTTATTTTATAAATAATTAATACAAATAAGTAGAATTAACTAATATCAAGTTGGATTAAAGAACTTACAATTATTTATAAGACACACTTACAAAAGATGCATATAATTTATATCATTGCTAAAATACATTAACGACTAATACATTTACAAAAAATTATTAGATATCTATGTCAGAGTATTTAGTTCTAAAAGAATATTTTGTAAGTTTTCTTCCCGTGTAATACATTCGATTTTATAATAGCCCCACGCCAAAGTATTGCTTTTATCAGCGAGAATATATCGTTTATCATCTTTAAATAAAATAACAATTTTATTCCTCAATTCCGTATATATTGTGTGTAATTCAGAACGAAATTTGTACATTCTCCTCATTATATTTCCATCATCTTCCACCACATTTTTATAATCAGTTACTGATCAATTTTTATCAATAACGTATTTCTTTACTCCCTTTGCAGTTTTTACAGTTTTATTATGTAATTTTAGACAATAAGCTTTAGCACCTATTCCATAAAAACTCTCAATAATTTTGCCAGCGTCCTTCATCCTTCATTTCCCAAATCTGGGTGAAGTTGGAGGTATTTCATGAATATTATCGACAGTAAAATTCGATGTATCAAACATATGTAAACGTTCTTTTATATCATTATATACATTATAATTTTTCACATTTATAATCAATGAATCTGTATCTGTATACAATAATGAAACGTCTGTATCATACAAAGGCTTTAAGAAACCATAGAAAAAACTATACATTACCCTCTTAGCTAGTTCCAAAATTGTGAATCCCACATATATAGGTTTTACGTAATCTACACGTACCTTTGTTAGTTCGATGGCTGTAAGAGAGTCACAAAAGATTTTACAAGATTTAAAATTTGGTTTTGCTAGATACGCCTCAGCGCCAAGCCTTTTATGAATAGTTTCCCAATGTGAAACCAATTTTATATTTACTCGATTTTCTACATTTTCCATCGTCTTTCCAAATATACTATTCACCATTAATTTGTAAAACTGTTTAAAAAACTCGTTGGTGGATTCATTTCGTTTTTTGTATTGAAATCAATATATTTCTTTAACCAATTACTTTATTTAAATCTAATTCCTAGACGTATTCCTGGTAATATCAAACAATTATTAAGACATTGTTTCAAAGGTAAGTAATGTATGACGTAATTTGATTTATCGACAAGGTTTGTAATCAATTTCCCATATTTTGAATTAGGTGGAATAATATGTTCGGGGCAAAAAAGAAAGTCATTGTGCTGTTTGTGAAGATTTGCAGGATATTCTAAATCTACTTCTAAAACATAACCATAACCTCCATCGTCTTCCAAAGCTTCTATATCCATCATCGGTAGTTCTTCATTTGTTAACCATTGAAAATCACTAATTGGTAAACTGAGTGACATGACATAACCATATAAATTCGTTGCATCTAAGTATAGAATATATTTTTTCGCTTCGGATGAATCAAAATCCGGTAAGAATTCGTTGTTAGCTTTTTGCATTCTTTTACAACACATGCTCACACCTCCACGTATACCGCTTTTAAAAAAGTGAAACATATCTGCATCTGTTAATAATTCCAAACTTATACCGGTCATATGCAGCATAGCATCCCAGCTTAATCCTTGAGAAGTAAAATAATATGCAGGATCTAATTTGTAATTGTGCAGGGAAATGTTTCGAAAATTTTCAAATACATCTGCTAGAAATAATACATCTGATTGTATATATATATATATATATATATATATATATATATATATATATATAATTATTTCGTGACCATGATATGATATGGTAAATTCAATCAGTTGGCGATTTAAGGTCTGGCTTTACTTTAAAGCATATATATTTAAAACATCATTCGCATCATTGCCGAAACATGTAGGGTTGTTTTAAATATATATGCTTTAAAGTAAAGCCAGACCTTAAATCGCCAACTGATTGAATTTACCATATATATATATATATATATATATATATATATATACAGGGTGGCCCAAAATGATCGAAGGGGTTTGAGTTCATTATAACCTCTTATTTAAGACATAATTATTAATTTTTTTTTATTTTAAATACAGTATATTAATGGAGAATATTTTAATTTAATTACGAAAAATTATATCTCGCAAGTGGTGGCCATTTTCTGCTTCGCATATTCGTGCCCTTTCCAAAGCATTTTCCATAACCTTTCGCAAAACTTCAGGTGTTATGTTGTTTATTTCGTCGCGTATATTATTTTTTAATTGCTCTATGGTTCGAGGCTTATTAATATAGACTTTTCCTTTCAAATAACCCCAAAGGAAACAGTCTGAAGCGGTTAAATCCGGTGAACGCGGAGGGCAATTAAAATCGCTTGTACGGGAAATATTTCGTTCACCAAAGATGTCGGGTAAAAGAGCCATTGTGTCCCTCGCAGTGTGCGCTGTGGCTCCATCCTGTTGGAACCATACTTGCGAATGGTTTTCCACGGCTGGCCTTAAAAAATTGTCCAACATTGTCCGATATCTAACACCAGTGATGGAAACGGCGACACCGTGTTAATTTTCAAAAAAATATGGGCAATTATCCTTTCCGACGAAACACTGCACCAAACGGTACACTTAAGTGGGTGTAATTCTCGCTGTTGAACTACTCTTGGATTTTCCGTAGCTCATATCCTGCAGTTTTGCCTATTAACGAACCCATTTAATTGGAAATGGGCTTCGTCGCTCATAATTAAATTATGAATAAAATCATGATTTTCTTCTGCTTTTTGACGAAAATAAATTGCATAATCAAGTCGTTGCTGGTAATCAGTCTGTTTCAATTGTTGGACAAGCTGAATTTTGTATGGAAACATTCTTATTGTATGCAAAATTCTCTGCAGCGACCCTCTTGAGAGGCCAAGTTGTGTCGAACGTCTCCTGGTTGATGTTTCTCCATCTTCCCGAATACTCTCCTGTACCCGTTCAATATTGTCATCCGTGTGCACCGTTCGTCGTCTGCCAGCACCAGGAAGGTTCCTTACTGCTCCTTGTTCTCGAAAATTTGCAACCAGACGGTTTATTGTTGACTCTGAAGGTCCAACCCGCACATTAAAATAACGACGATATACACGCTGCGTCAAAACAATGGATCGTTGATTTGAGAAATAAAGTTCAACGATTTTGGCACGTTGTTCAATTGTGTACTGTTCCATTTTAAATCCCCCAAGTCTTCTTTACAAAATACTGAAAACAAAAAAAATAAAGAATTGTATTAAAAAAGTTATAAGGAATTAAAACCCCTTCGGTCATTTTGGGCCAGCCTGTATATATATATATATATATATATATATATATAATCAAAAATTAATTAAAATTCGGGTAAGCGGTCAATTAAAAAACTCCTTTATTAAATTACCCTATATTTCGCGACAGACCTTGTCCCTTCTTCTGGGGTAAAAAATGTAGAGTTAAAAAATAATAAAATTGACGTACAAAATATAAAAATGATTAGATATATATTTTGTACGTCAATTTTATTATTTTTTAGCTCTACATTTTTTACCCCAGAAGAAGCGACAAAGTCTGTCGCGAAATATAGGATAATTTAATAAAGGAGTTTTTTAATTGACCGCTTACCCGAATTTTAATTAATTTTTGATAATATATCAAGGTCGATAATTTCTTTTCAATTATATATATATGTATATATATATATATATATATATATATATATATATATATATAACTATATTGTCCTAGTGTTTTACAATCGAATAAATTCCAAACCCTTTGAGCTCTGCAATAGTCTTCATCACTTATGTCACTATCTGATAGTACATATATCATAAAAGCACTCTGTGTTTGGTAATTCCGTGAATGAAAGAGTTTCATAAGATGTAACATAGTTATATGGGAATACACCCTTCTATCGCATTAATTTAAATTTTTCACCCATATATCTTCTAATTTCCTCACATTGTCCATTGTCTAATTGAGATGATAATTTCGTCAAAGAGGAATTCATAAATCGAAGTGAGACTATAAATCTCAACTTGTAGAACACGTTTCTTTTCATACCGTTACAATCTATTATATCTCCAACATGATCTTTTTTGGAAAATGAAATATATTTCTCTTTATTTTGTGCAATAACATCTACATCCTTCTTTTCCAGTGCCAGCACTTTTACAAACAAATGTGTATCATAATTCTATAAATTAGGAAAGATAATAGGTAATAATGTGCTGCACCTCGATACTATTCAGTCATATTATCATTGTCACGAACTTTTTCTTCAGGGACTGTTATTGTTTTTTCACAGATTTGCCAAACTGTCTCTTGCTCATATTTATCGCGCTCTTCATCAGTTAAAGGTTTCATTTCTACCTCTTTACGTAAATAATTTTTATATAAAAAGTAACATGAGTTTCAAGCTCTAATAAAAGATGTGGCTGCATTTTGTCCACGATATAAACGATTATCATCAAAACTACATTTCACATAATAGGCAAAAGAATATAGTTCATGTTCGAAACATTTCACAGTAAATGGTTTGGAAGAATCTGGAGCTGACGTATCAATAGGTTTTAATATAACTTCAAAATCAGCATAAACCACAAAATGAACTCTTAATTGTCTTTCAAATTTATCCAATTTTTTTCATATATTATTATTAATATTTTCCAAATATGCACTGAATAAAAACAACAACTCCACTGTACCGGCTCAACTGTTGCTGGAATGGAACGACCATCACCATATATACACCTAGTCGAAGGTCATGCTTAATATTATACTATTTTATGTGTGAAATAATTTCAAACTTATAAATTACATTTACTTATTATACTAGTAACAATAAACATCTTAGCTTTATATGTATAATTAAAAAATCCATCCAATTAATCAGTCATACATTCTAATATCCAATATCTAATATCATCGATTAGAATAATAGTCTGTATTTCAAATATGTCTTCCTCAATTGCCCTCTCCTCAATATCTACCTCGTCTATATCATCTCCTTGCTCCTCTTCAATATCGTCCTCGATATCGCCTTCAGCTTCACTTAACTCGTCATCACTACTCCATACTAATTCCACTATAATCTCCACTCTATTTTTTCTTTCGTGTGCTGCACCCATATCCACTTATCCACTTATATGTTCTAACAAATATTAAGAAAACTTAACACTTTATGAGAGAAAAATTCCTTCGTTATTATTTATATATTAATGGTTGAACCCCTACTTCGATGTAATCTTTAAGTGATGACCTTGAGATCCCTATAGACGGCTAAGTGACCTTGACCTTCAAATGATCTGACTATTAAATCACACGGACCTTCATAGGTCCTAGACCTTCAATGTCATTGACCTTCAAATGCCATTGACCTTCAAATGTCCTTAACCTTGGATTGTCATTGCTTTCATATGACATTGACCTTGGCACGACCTTGACTTTACCGTGACCTTAGCTGGCGTTTAAAATGACATTGACCTTGATGTCACCTTTTAATAACCTTGGTGACCTTGACCCCTCAGCCGATTCTAACACCTCCTCATTGACCTTAATCGCCAATATATCTGCGATCAAAGTCAATGAGGAGGTGTTAGAATCGGCTGAGATGCTCTACTATCCTAGGTTAATCCATATTCAATATACAAATACTATTTGGGATTAATGTGCGTAATGAGCAAATCCTTGAGATGCGTTACTTTTGCGTTAAAATTTTGGTTATAACCGCATTCTTCGACTTTAGAAAGACCCCAAAAATATGTTTGATAAAAATCATTAAAGTAACCGCCGTCGTTAATTTGTATTTACTTAATTTAAAATACTTGGCACATTTTAGCATATTTAAAGCGCAATCCTGAAGTGTTTATTTATTAATAACAATTCTCAACTTCTAAGCTAGTGTCCCAATACTTTTACAACTTAGGGAATAATTAAGAAATGTAGGTTAACTCTTTTTTTTAACTTTTAAAAATGATTATTGCTGAGGCGGGTGTTGATATTTTTATGTTTTAGGTAAATAATTTATAAACTTAAAAGTAGCACAAATGCTACTTCATCTTTTAAAAGGAGTTTCTTTAATATTCTCTTTCTAGCGACAAATCTTAATTTGGAAAACTACATATTCTTATTTACATACTTTTAGATTTTAGAAATAATTTATAATTCACAGATTAGTTTGTTGTCCTGTTTTTTTTTAATTAAAATTTTAAGACCCATAGCTGTTTTTTGAGATTAGAAAAAATTAATTATTATATCAGAAAAATACCAATTGCAGCATTTCGTAGACTTGTACGAATTTACATTAATAAAACGAAAGGGGCAGAATGCATTTTTCTAATCCTTTGCAAAGCGTGATTATTTGAGATGGTAAGTCGATGCAATTAATTAAAAATATATCAATATGGACAGGTGAAAACTGTATTTATACATTAGAAATATTGACTCTTCATTATATACAATATTAGTTGTAGTTCATACTATTTCATTAATTTTAATGAAGATTGCTTGAAGGATATAATTTTATCTGAAGAAGAATTATGAATATCCTCTTAATCGGAAAAGATACGTCAAATTTAAGCTATCCCCAAATTTCATTTAAATTTACAGGAAACTGACAAAGTTTACAAACATTTTTGCATATTATATACTTAAGAAATAAATATCACTAGTGCTATCTCATACTGACTTCTTCAACAATAATTAGAATAAATAATTTAATAATATTTCTATAATTTATGAAAAGCATATTATGTCCAAAATTAGTTTTAATAACCTTATTTCACTACTTTAGGGTCTATTACGCTTGTGTAGTCAGTTGCTTGCCGTTCTAATCTAATAAAGGATTTCATTACCATCACACTGCCAAACAGATGTCAAAAATTAAGTGCATTTAGCTAAGACAAAAGTATTAATCTCAGACCACACGCATGTATTTAATTACACATATATATAAATGTAAGGACGCAAGAAAGCTTACTCTATATAGTAGAAAATGAATTTGTATAAAATTTTTTTGATATAAGATTAAAAATGTGAAGTTTATGAATATATTTCGTAGTTATATAATATACACTGTGTCCATAGATTTTCGGCAATAGTCTAGAATTTCAATGAAATATTATTCAGATATAGTTTTCAGTGAATTTTTGGGTTAAGGGCTTCCTTTAATTAAGAAATTGAAATCAAAATTAAATTGGCCTTACATATTATACATATGAAAATTTTTATTAGCTTTAACATGAAAATAATTATTTAAAATAACCGCCACTAGCTCTGGGCATTTTTATACTAAATTGCCTGTATAAACTTCCTAACGTTCCTGTGTGAGTAACCATACGCGAGTAAAATGGTTACTCATACAGGGTAATAAACATATAAACAATAAGTCTGCCTTCATTAAATTAAGAACTAAAATCACGACTTTCGTTTTCAAGATTCTCCACTGTCTGTGTATTTTCTTCACTGTCATTGATTTTTTTTAACTTCTTCACTATTTCTTCACGATTTTTGTGTATTATTCGATATTTCACGCGGTCGTTTTCTTTTTCAGTTCAAAATTACTGTTTTACATAAAAAAGAATAAAATTTCTGCTAATATTCTTAATTATATAAATAATCTAGCTTCATTAGATTGAGAGCTAATATAATTTTCGTATTCATAGTGCATAATAGACGATGTGGTCTTTTTTTTTTGTTGAAGCTTGTCCAAATAATAATTTAGTTGTTTTGCAAACTATTCATAATGAATTACAGTATTTAGATTTAGAACAAAAGTACCTATTCATATTGGAAATCTCCGTTCTTTATTATTTGACACCAGTGTCCTTGTGTGACATGAATACTCGTAGAATGTCAATAGATAGAAATTTTGAAGAAAGATTGGTCTTGGTGTCACCATATAGATTCCATTAATTATAAAGGATAAAAAGGAATCTACGCAACAAAAATATTCTACTCTGATGCTTAATTAATAATACCTCTATGTTCGAAAAACGAAGAAGGCAAAAACAAAAGAACGTTGTTGAATAAGTTATTTTTTAAAATTCAACGGTAGTATTAGACTTAAATTTTCATGAAACGCTTGAAATTTCCTTTACATGGATATCACAAAAGTTATCATTTATTTAAATTGGAGATACAATATTTTTCAGATAGCCGGCTGTTGTTATTTATATCATCTGACATTCGTATATGTCATTATTGTCATTAGTCAGTATTATTTTTATTTAACTTTAAAAAAATTACTATACCCTTAATTTACAAATAAATTATAACTTGTGTGGTATCATTATATAGATCACTTTGAGCTCTTTTTTAAAATATGAACATAATACTCCCACTATATCAAAAAGAAAGAACTTGTTAACAATGTTCATTTGTTTTCGTATCAATCATTTATGCAGCATCATTAAACATTCAAAGTAAAAAAAAAAATTGGCACAATTTTATATATATTTTGGTTTATTTGATTAATCAAGTTTCACATAATATAATATTATCTACATTACCTACACTTTTCCATTAAGTAACAAGAATAAAATCAAAAATAGTCACCATTTTTTCTGTTTCTTCTTTTTCTATACTCTCACTTCTTTTCGCACTTAATAGTGCTAATTCTACAAATCGTTTACTATCATTGCTCATACTTTTATATTATTTACATTTAAATATAAATAATGAAGCAAAGCTTAAAATGGGCAGTATAAAATACAAAATCTTCTTATGACCATGTTAGACTATTGAATAGAGTTTTATCAAGTATTAAAACTAATATTATTCTGTGTTTAACCAACATATAAGTATAAAAAACGAATAAATACAAGGCATTTGATTATAAGATTTCGATGTATGTATAACAATAACAGTGATTATTATAAATAAAGGCTTAATTTCAGTATGAATTGAATTAAGTAAAACTAGAAACTTGAAATCGTAACTATATAATCTTGGATCTAATTCTTTGATTTGGTTAAACATTCAAGGTCTAAGAATTCTAACCAATTTTTATTTTCATTAAAAATTGAATATTTAAATCAAATCAAGAGGAACAATGAAAATCACTTCATAGATGTTAGGGGATTGTATAGTTACAATTCCAAGGCTTCCGTTTTCTTCATACTTAAATTGTCACTGAAATAGAATTCTCTATTCCTAAGTTCCTCCATGAAAGTCAAAGCGTATAGGTGTGACTACGATAACGGTGACAAACAACTCGTCATATCAAAAAATAACAATTAATGATTAGTTTATTTTCTGGATTTCTCGTCATATGTGTATTTTCGTGAGTTTAAAGAAATCGGTTTAAATAATTTAAAAAGTGTAGCAGCTGGGATAAAAAGTACGTCTACTTTCAATTTACCCGCAATTCTGTTGGGTTATTTTATATGAAGGTATTGTATGGGAGGAATAAAAGTACCGTCTTAGATATTCTCGTTTCTTTTTACGGACCTTAAAAACTAATATACGTACATATTGCAGTGGAATTTGCTTTGAAATTGCTTATTAATTTTTTTATTCACACGACAGCTTATATTGCCGGCTATTCAGTCTAGTAGAATCCACGAACTGCCATCTCATGAATCGTTCCTCGCGGATCAGGGTCAAGTTTTGTTTTCCAGAATAAAACAATAAACACAAATAAAAATCTAATCAGTTCCTTTGTTAGTATATTTTAAAAAAATAAATAAAAAAAAATCCCTCTACAAAGTGTATAGGGTGCTAAAGCATCATCAAACAGTAGCAATGAGGAAACACTCTTTGTGAATAATGACTCGCACACAGAGAAAAACCTCTTGTGAATCTCGATCAAACACAAAACTAATAAATACTAGTGAAATCTGTCAAGTTTAACCTCTACTTTGACCCCTTCAAACAAATGTCAAAAACAAATAAGTTTTCAAAACTCACGAAAATTGAAATTTAGTCATGCGCCAAAATAACACAACAAGGTCAAACCCCACTAAAGAAAACTCCAACCTTGAATTCAAAAATGTTCTCGAAATATTATTTTAAGAAAAAACTTCCCTTACAAAAAACATGACAACTTTCTCTAATACCCATATACTACTTTCAAATATAAATTATTACAATAAATACATGAAATTATAATAATGAAAATAATCGTGATATCAAATATATAAACAAAATATTTTATCAACTTACATAGATCCATGTACAATTTATAAAATGCACGAGAGATATCTTTTTCACAAAAAAAAATTTCAATAAACATTAAAACACTCGCATAAATCGAATTAAGATTTACATGCACCTTACAATAAATGCATAAACAATATTCAACCCGAATTTATAAAACAAAGAATAAAATTGAGAATTTTATTCTTTAATAAACCGATCACTTTAACCGTCAAGATATCTCTAATTCAAAAATGAAATTTCAACATCCGCTTGTCCATCCCTACCATCTATAAAATCAAAATATATACAGACAACACATTTTAAAAAATACAATATCCGGAAAAGCGGCAAGTTCAATCCTCTGGTCAACCTAAATATACGAGGGCTAATCATAATTTCATACATTATAAAATTTTATTTTACTTATAAAATAATATATATATATATATATATATAACGATCCCCGTCTGAAATAAATAAACATACAACTGAAATAGCTAATTTTTTATTAAAAAATGTCCTTCATATAGAGTTCAAAATTGTTCAATCATTTTTCCTTTCTTGTCCAAGGAAAAATCTATAGCAATATGTCTCTAAAACATACATAATCCGTAACACATGGTCGAGAAAAAAGCGGCTGGCTTTGATGCAATTTCTCGATTCATCGTACGACGCATCCAGACTCTCTTACATTTGGCAGCAATGCATGATCTCACCTGGTCGATACATATAAATTTATATACAAAAGATCTCAACATGTCCGTTTTCATCTGTGGATCTCGGGTCATTTAATTTTTAACTTAAAATATTCAAACGTAAAATTTATTTCCCCTCCGTGCAAGTTATGTTAAGATTAACTGTTTACAGACAATTTATTAAGAATATATTCTAACAATTTTCATGATTATGCGGGATCTCTGGTAGTCCCACTTTTATTCGGATCTCATCTAGGTTTAAAAACGTATATATATATATATATATTTATATATATATATATATATATATATATATATATATATTTTAATACAAAAATAAAAAAAGAAAAAAATGTATTCTTGCAAAGTATAAAGATTCTGTATCATATAACATAGATACTGGAGGTAAAAACATTAATTGACAATTGACCGCTAAATGAATGGAAAACGTCCTCCTTAATGACTCCGAAGAAAACTTATCTAAAAATAATCAAGCTTTCTAGAAGATTCTTCAAAGAAAACCACACTGTATATTCAGATACTGATACGCGAACAAAAGCTACGCATGTGCCTTGACACACAAAAACAAACTGAATCCAATCGAACAAATTTTTATCTATAAAATTATAACGAAGAATTCTAATACAAGCTGTATTATCTGTATGCTTAATAATTAAATCTCTTAACTACTTATTTTAATACAATAGATCTATAATTCTTATAATTATGACGTCATATAAATTGTATTTTACTTACAAGATTAATATGGAGACTTTCACGAAAAGGCGCTAAAGCAATTTAATTATCAACATATTGGGAATTTAATATCTAAATAACAACTATAAATCACTAAATCACTTGCAATCATTCAAAAAACCGAAATAATTAAATACATTTAAAATAGATTTCACGAAGCAAGCACCTCTTCGTTCGATGGTCTAAAGTCGTCTCTCAGATTGACCTCGACTTTCACATCAAATCCACACCGGATAACCAGTTTTTCTACTTTCTTTTTCTCTTGTTAACCTTCGATACATGACAAATATTCAAAGCAAAATTTATAAACATTTTCATTATACAGTCCTATCATATATAAATGTACATTTTCAAACATTCAAATGAAAAATCCACAGCAATATATATATTGTAATATTCTTAAACAGCCCTACGTTGGACCGTCAAAATGTAATAAACTTAGAGTCTAGTCAAACGTTGGAGTATAAAAAAAAAATAAATATTCTTTGATACACACGTTCTTTAAGTCAAAATATTAAACTTTCCAACTGTAATATGAATTTAAAAATTCGAATTTTTACCCCCGCATTCAGATGTACTTCTGCGCAGGCCCAATCATTGAATACAAAATGGTAGCTGTTAGCAATCCTAACATGTATATCCAAATAAAGTTTTGGTGTAAGGAAAGTTCGATATTTAAACTAGTTTTGAAGAAAAACGTGCATGAGAACTCTAATATCTTCAGGGTCGTGAAAGATTCTGTCTGACAAAGAAAACTAAAAGGTATCTTAGCTCAGTATTAGTATGATAAGCTAATTAATTTCAAACAACTTGTCTAGGTTCTTAAATACCGTTTATTTAAAATGAACATCTTATTATAGTAAAAAAAAAATATTTGATTCGGTAATTTTAAACATAACTTACAGGATTAACAATAGATCAATAATTAATTTTTAATGAAAACTTAATCTTAAAATTTATAGGTTATGTGGAATTTCTTTTTATAAGAGGAATTAAATGAATCAGCAGATATATAACAAATATTTGGATATTGACACAAAATAGGCTCTGGTAAATCAAACCACGCTTAAAAAATTGATATAACTTCCCTATTTACATAATTAAAAAATGATTATTATTAGAATTTTAATCTACTTCCGGTAAGTATATATATTAGTCTGTTTACTTATTAAGTTAAATTTTTGGAAGTGAATCGTATAATGCAAACTTAGCTCAACATTTCCTTTCTATCTTCAAGATTCTCGTCTAAGGACACCTAATCTCTGCGATCAGTCTTGGTCCACCTGATGTACAGTCGAATATTGTGCCAAACAGGGAAATCCGGTCACGAACCTAACCAAATCCCTCAAGCGTTGAGTTCTCCAGCAAAACAAGGTATACTGTCTCCTTTTTAATAATGGATAATCTTCATATTCGATAATTTGGTTTCTAGAGATTGTCCCATTTAAACCATTGTTGATTCAGGGTGATCCAATACCATTAGATTAAATACGGATAAATGTTTTCATGCAAAGTAAAAATGTGAAATTATAACTTAAACACCACAGAATATGTGAACACATATAATGGACGACAAAAAGGATAATAACGGGCTATCTTCTGAGATTCTCCCCGTACAAGCGATGATATGTTCTTCAATTTCCCAAATATTTATTGTATTACTATTTTCCAGTTAATTATATGATTTTATAAGGAAGTAAGTAGATTTACCATTTGTTATTTTAATTTTTCAAATTAAACGTTTTTTTTAAAAAAAAAAATTCTCTTTTAAAACATAACTAAACTTTTTTTAAAATGCAAAAAATTATTCTCTCTAATTGTTTCAATAACTCTCTATGGCAACCCAACAGCTTTTCTGTTCTCTAAGCTCATTGGTCGCTTAGTTATAGAATTTCCAAAATATTTGATATTTACAATAATTATGATTCTTAAATAATATTATGAACTTATTGGTTTATAAATAAATTTTCCTTCACACATAACCTTTCGAAATATTCAAAATTAACTAGATTTACATATTTTATAGTTTTGGTAAATGTAGGGAAGTCATATACTTTGAAATTTAATTATAGATTTGACACTCTAAATTTAGAAAACAATACAAAGATAATAGACTTCCAATCTTGTAAGAAATTCCAATAACAGATGTAACAAATAAAAGCTATTGTCTTCTATAAATCAATTAACATTTTATTATAATATATATATATATATATATATATATATATATATATATATATAAGTATATATATATATTAAGTTTACCTTATCATACAAAGGTCACGAAGATATTATATATATATATATTTATATAGTAAACCTAATCAGTAGGCGATTAAAGGTCTCTATATTACTTCAAAATATATGTATTTAAAAAACTCTACATGTTTCGGCTGTGTACGCCATTATCAAGAGAATACAAAATATGAATGACAGGATATAAATGGAGATATATATATATATATATATATATATATATATTGTAGTGGTTCAACCAGCAACCTTATTCCAGCACTACAATGAGAAATGCAGATTAACTACTCATTAAAAACACTTGTATAAATATTAAATTGGTGGACGTAATTTGTGAAATTAGTTTAGAAATGTAAATAAATTAATACGACGATAACTTTAAAATTTATAATTAACTTATTTTGATTTTTAAACTTACTTTTTTATTAAAATTTTTCTGTTTCAAATTCAAATTTATAGGCGCGAAATTACAGGTATTTAATTTATCTACATTAAGATTTTATATCGACACTAGTTAGCCACGCCCACTAATTTAAAAATATCATTGTCCTGCGAATACGATTTTTAGTGTTAGAATATCAATTTAACCTATATTAAAAAGTACATTTTAAATATATGATAATTATTCCACCGATTTTAGAAACGTATTAAAACAGAAATATTATGAAAATTCATATTTTGATTGATGTGGAGAAAGTAAAAACTTCGATGCTTTTGAGAAAAATTAAAAAGGCTTTGGAATATGAAAAAAAAACGCTATCGGCGTGGTCTGATACAAAATTTTACAACGAATGGCCGTATTTTCTCAAACACAAAAAGTTCAATTAAAATTATAATTTAAAATCAAGTATAACATACTAAACTTGTATACATTCGATACCTTAAAATCAGGCCTAACTTTTGAGATATTAATTGGACCTTCATCACGTCGAATATAAGAATTATCGAGCTAAGCATCTTTTTGGAATTGGAACTACACGATCCGATAACTCCAGCCATTGACCGCTACCGACGCCGATACTTCGGTAGGAGCTGCCGAACTCCGATTTACTCCTATAATTGCGAGCCCAGACCATATACCAGAGCATAAACACAGGATAAACCAGGTTCCTCCCCTGTTATATCCCATAACACCTAAAATATTATTAAAAAGGCAATATTTATTTATATTCAAACACAATATAAAACATTGTTTGCATCAAAATATAAAACTTGAATTTATACATTTCTAAACATCAATATAAATATAATCATTCATTCATTCATAATCCTTTTAAAAATTTATATATAACTTACCTTTCTTGTGTCTAATTTTAAGTAACATTTAATATTTATTTGCACTGTTGCAGATAGCGTTGGATTAACTAAGAACGTTAAAACTTATGGCGCCCAGTTTTTAAATTTAAAATCTTCAACATTTAACTTATATTCTTCTTGTAACAGTTTTAACTCTCACATTAGTCTTAGTTAGTTTGACCAGCTCTGCGCTTTTACATATGGCGGCCCAACGTAGGTGCTGTTATATGCGCTTTTACAATATATATATGTGTATATATATCTATATATATATATACCATGTTCTTTTTTTATTATTACATATACATTTTTACTATGTGTAACTTTAAAAAAAAATATCAATGCAATAGCAACATACTAGGCAACCAGTCATATATTTATGTTCGACAAACGAGAACTATGTGTATCTAGCAAAACCAGAGCTACTACAGATCTATTTTAATGCAAATAAAATAACTATTCTGTTAATCCGCTACTCTAACTTCAAGGGATCTACTATTTTTTTTGTATTGAAAAATTAAACTTACCAGGATTCATGAAACTTTTCAAATATATTACGAAGCTGTTAAAATTTATCGCGAAAGTATAGAAGAATCTAGTTGGGCAATAATACTTGTACTGGCCATAGTAGCTAATAAAGCCAAGAAGAATTAGGTGATGTTTTTAGAAAAGAAAGCACAAAATCTCACGTTTTGAATGCAGAAATTATTTTATTCTAACGATTAATTAAGACAAAGGAAACAACATAAGAAGGGTGAAGTCTAATTTCATAGCAAGTCTTCTCTTTGCCTTTCAAGGCAATAAACAAGGCAATCTTGAAAGCAACGCAAGGTATTCCGAATAAATTCTAGGTTTTATTCCATCATATGCAGTACATATACGGACTTTCAGTTCATCCATGTTACGTATTTGCACGTTACCTTAAATTTGACTTTTCAGGTAAGAAAGTAATCATTCGGAAATAAATCGGCTTATTAAGGGGCCATGGTATGAGGTCGAAATTGCTAATCAAGCGTCTCTGAAATAGGTTACTAAAAAAATCCTCGCGGCATTAGTAGATTTTGCCGGAGCCCCACATTTGGAATCAAGGTTCATCAAATTTAGCATCCGAATTAATGGAATAATGTGGTCTCGCAAAAGATTCAGCTATTTTGCTGCAATGAGGTTACCGTCAATAAAAAATGAGCCAATAAGTCGATCGCTTATTATTCCAATCCAGACATTGATTTTTTGAGGGTACTGCGTTTGGGTTAGATTTTGGAAATGAGGATTTAAACGGGACCAATACCTAATAGATTAATGGAAAGGAAATTTAATATTTTTCAATGGATAAATGTAGGATACAAACCGGAGGTTCTGACAATTGACTTCACCATTTACGATAAATATAGCTTCATCAGTAAAATAACTTTATTTAAAATTTCTTCGTTTTCATTTAACATATTAAGCATTATTTCACAAAAATCAGTTCGTTTTACTTTATCTTCCTCGAAAAGTTCTTAATGGTTTGATATCTTGTATGGTATCAGAATAATTGAAACATACATGAATGGATAAAACCCCACCAGTTTTGTATAATACAAAGGTATTTTTAATAATATAAAATATTATTAAAAATCTGGTATGAAGAACACAAATACAAATACAGGTTCACTATTAATATTTTTCGTGAACGTGTCCGAACACATCCCTCCCCAGAGACGCAGATACGTATTTCGCCTTTCTGCAGGCTTATCGGTACTCCCCTGCTGGAAAAAGGATATCTTCAGACACATTAACAAAAAAGAACCACATCGCCATATCACAAAAATTATCCAGACTTAGCGTAGAAGTAAATTCAGCGCTGCCTGTTGTCAGACAGCCGAAGTATCTCGCCCTGTCCACATAACCAATGCGAACCAACGACGCCTTTCCAAAGGTGGCACAGCCGTCGCTCTACAAACTGTATTTTGTTTGTGTCTTCACTCATACTACGAACTAACCGCATGTGTAATGTATCAGAATAATTGAAACACACATGAATGGATAAAACCCCACCAGTTTTGTATAATACAAAGGTATTTTTAATAATATAAAATATTATTAAAAATCTGGTATGAAGAACACAAATACAGATTTACTATTAATATTTTTCGTGAACGTGTCCGAACACATCCCTCCCCAGAGACGCAGATACGTATTTCGCCTTTATACAGGCTCATCGGTACGCCCCTGCTGGAGAAAGGATATCTTCAGACACATGCACAAAAAAGAACCATATCGCCATATCACAGAAATTATCCAGACCGAGCGTAGAAGTAAATTCAGCGCTGCCTGTTGTCAGACAGCCGAAGTACCTCGCCCTGTCTGAACCAACGACGCCCTTCCAAAGGTGGCACAGCCGTCCCTCTAGAAACTGTATTTTGTTTCTGTCTTCACTCATACTACGGACTAACGGCATGTGTAATGCATCAAAATAATTGAAACATACATGAGTGGTTGCACGTTGGTTCTCATTGGTTATGTGGACAGGGCGAGGTACTTTCTCCAGCAGGGTGCTATGTGCCCCCACGAGCACTAGACTTGCGCCAACAAATATTTCTCTAAACTTACCCAACTTACCTACAACTCATGGTTGCCCCGGAGATCTTTTGGCTAAAGGGCTAACTCAGTTAAGAGGCGAGTTGCGGGGAGGTTCTTACATAAAAAAAGGGCGCCACCATGTTTTACCTTTAGCCAACAGAGAACACAGACTCTGTCGTAGTAAGTGGATAACTTAGTAATTTCGAATAAGTTGATAATAAAGAAAAGAAAAACAGAGTTCATAACAATAACAACTATATTTATTATATAAGCAACAAATAAAGTAGAAATATATATATTATACAAAAGAGGTATAAGTATTGAGCCAACAAAATATTTTTATATAGTTGGAATATCATAAATCACATAAACATCGTATTCTATACTATAAATTATTGCATAGGTAGTCCATCAAAACTTTAATGTACCTTACACAGGTTTCGTTACACTCAGTATATGCAATAAATTTTTAGGTGGTACACACAGATAGAAATTAATAATATAAAAATAATAATACACAATGTATTCACAAAATCGGATACAACATTCAGATAGTAATATAAAAATAAAGGCTCAGCCTGTATATGCAAAATTATATGTTTAAGAATAAAAAAACAATGTACCTAGAATATTTTTCTATAATTGTGAAAATTTATCAATTAAATGGGAAATATATTATTTAAACAAAATTAAATATATATAAAAAAAAATCACATAAGATTCCGTTACTGATAGAAAAATATATATACCTATATTAAATTTAATTTGCTCAAATTCCTTACTTTAAAACAAATCTGACATGTGAGATTGATACTATATATAAAGTAATAATGCAATTTGAATTAGAAAAGTGATCAAGCGAGTTATATGAATATAATGAACTTGGTTAATTTTATATGGATGCAAGAAGAAAAATAAAATAAAATGGTGAGTCGAACACCATGTTTTAGGACACCATGCGGTCCTCCAAAATAACTATTATATTAATTATTTTGGGACTCTGTCACAAAAAATGTTATTCTGAACACACTACCTTGCGTGATAATGACCCAATGAATCCAATTGGGATGTTTTTCTGGGTCCAGGTAATTAGATGGCTACGGATGAAATTTTTCTTAGCGGATACTGACAATAACCGTTTTTCCTAGCAGAAAATAACACAGCAGCTTTTCATTAGCCGATGCAAACAGCAGCTTTTCATTAGCCGATATGAACGGCCCTAAATAAATGAGAAAAGAAAAGAAAAGAATAAGTGGAAAATTATAGAGTAATATAATAAACGGAGAACAATGCCGTGATAAAATTACAGCCGTCCCCTTATTTTAGAAACTCACCTGAAGCAAACGCGTGGTCATAAAACTTTCAATTCCGTGGAACAAACCCTCGATTAAAATAACACTATACTAGTGAATTTAATGAAATAAAATCAATTTTGCCAACTCCTGCATATCACAGAGTAGTAACACTATTTAATTCAAAAATGACTTTTAGTTTTAAACTGCTGCCTTACTTCAAAGCTTGAATCGTTAAAAGAGAACCTCCCGAACGATTGTGTGAGTATTTATCCAGAAAGAAGGATATGTCACTAGTAACAAAAAACTACCCCCCAGACGGAATATTGGAAATAAAAGATAGATAATTACTCAGATACCCTGACATGGTTAAAAAGTAATTGAGGAAGCCAACATCAAAAATTCAATAATTAATTCGCATTAATAAAGGATTAATAACCGATTAAAAATTATACCAACCATCAAAGCGATCTATAATCAAAAGTTTAACCAAGTCTCGTGTAGATGTCGCTCCAAGCAAACCAAAATGTAAAACCCAGAATTAAGTTTAGAAATGATTATGCAATAAATTAAATCATCCTAATAGATTTACAAAATTCTAATAAAAAATACGACGACGTCCTGTTTACCTAGAATTGCTTAAGAAGAACAATAATTGAAATATAAATTCAAATATATGAACCATGACTTCGCAAAAAATTTCAAAATGTCAAACTGCGCAGAAGTATATACAACCCCCCGGAGTAAACACGGATATAGTGACATCCAAAATATTTGAACATACAAACTTATATGAAGATATTATAGTTTGAAATAGCCTATTATGTTCGATAATTAGCAATTAACGTAAATAAATTATATAAATAGATAATATTGAATTTTTAACAGTGTATGATGACTTAAGGTTAGCAATTAATTTAATTAAATTATTAAAAATGCCCAAACGGTATAAGGATCATTTTTAAAGTGTAACAAGTAGCGTACCGATGAGCCTGTAGAAAGGCGAAGTACGTATCTGCGTCTCTGGGGAGGGATGTGTTCGGACACGTTCACGAAAAATATTAATAGTGAACCTGTATTTGTGTTCTTCACACCAGATTTTTAATAATATTTTATATTATTAAAAATACCTTTGTATTATACAAAACTGGTGGGGTTTTATCCATTCATGTATGTTTCAATTATTTTGATACATTACACATGCGGTTAGTCCGTAGTATGAGTGAAGACACAAACAAAATACAGTTTCTAGAGGGACGGCTGTGCCACCTTTGGATGGGCGTCGTTGGTTCGCATTGGTTATGTGGACAGGGCGAGGTGCTTCGGCTGTCTGACAACAGGTAGCGCTGAATTTACCTCTACGCTCGGTCTGGATAATTTCTGTGATATGGCGATGTGGTTTTTTTTTGTGAATATGTCTGAAGATATCCTTTCTCCTGCAGGGGCGTACCGATGAGTCGGTAGAAAGGCGAAATACGCGTTTGCGTCTCTGGGGAAGGATGTGTTCGGACACGTTCACGAAAAATATTAATAGTGAACCTGTATTGGTGTTCTTCACACCAGATTTTTAATAATATTTTATATTATTAAAAATACCTTTGTATTATTTTGTATGGCTTATATTTGAATTCTTTCAGAGATTTGTACACCGAAGTGTACGATACTCTGAAATGCCTGGCTACATTTAAAAGCGATCCTACAGACCATTCCTGGAGTGGTCTGTAGGAGTGATGATAGATTATTGATAGCAAAAAAAAAGACAATGAAAAATATAAATCGTAAATTTTAAACATCGATATTTAAAAAATTATTGATTGGATTAATATTTGAAAACTAGTACCAGATATTAGAAAAAGATTAAAAATTAAAGTAACATGTATTTTATATAATAGGGCCTTATAGCCGAGCAACAGTTAGTTTACTGCTGAGGCGCTAGCCGTGGCAGTAGAATGCGTGCTCTCAAATAAGATTACGCATTTAATTTTCTTTATTAATCATAATTTTGGCGTTCTAGGTTAGTTACGCAAATATCTATCAGAATGAATTTACAATACATACCAGGGATAATACATAGAGGAAGACACTCTTCCCGTATTATCTAAATGTATTTTTTTCATCTCCGCCGTACAACAATAACGACAAAATTGCCACCTGACAAAAATGAGCTCTTTCAATATGAGGTCGTGAATAGTATAATATCAAAATTATTAAGTATACGCTTGAAAAAAAAAAATAGTTCAAGGTAGGATATTAATTTAAAGAAAAGAATCAACAGAATAATAAATATAATTAAAGTAAAATTGAATAAATGTGGATATACTTGAATTTAGTACCGAAATTACAATATTTAAATAGGAAGTTAAGATAGAAACTAAACAAGTTTTACTTAGTTTGAAGAAGTTAATTATAAGGCAGTTAATTTTTTTATCATTCTGTAAATAATAAATTTGTTATATTTAAACGAAGTTTTGCAAAGGTTAAGAAATTTCTGAGAGTAGAATATTTGGCGCATCTAATGTGGTGCAAATAACTCTATTCGTAATGTTTTTGCCACCATCGACATGTGGCTTCTATTAATATACAGGGTCGCTATTATGTATGGAAACAGTTAAGTATCTCGAGAACGGTTCGAGACATCTTAATGAAACTTTATATACGAATGTAAGGAAATGTTCTTTTTGGCTATATTTTCATTTTTTTTCTTATCGCATATTTGAAATCCAAGGCTAACTTGTTTTTTTTTAACGGCAACAGTGCTTGAATTGGGCATCGTAAATAAGATCATTTCTTTCCTAATTCAGCCATGTAAATACACTATGTCTACACCAAAATAGTTTAAAAGATATCGGATAAAATGTGTTTCGGTCTCTTTTGGGGTAACAGCAATAAAAGAACATTTATTTAATAAGAAACTGTTTACAATGGTGTTCAAAGTGTTCACCATGAACTCCCTGGCAGTAATGGATACGTCGAATGAAGCCTAGAATTGCGTTTTCACATAAAATCAAAGATATATCGTAAATTTCTTACCGAATTCGTAATTTGAGATTTTCTGACCTATTAACGCAAACCCAACTTTTTAAATACCCCCACAAAAAAATCAAATGGTGCCAAGTCTGTTGACTTAGCACCACCAGCCATTGGATAGTTCCTCGTCGGCCGATCGATCGGCATGGGAAAGTGGCGTTAAGAAAATTTCTAACGTTAATGGCATAATGCGCTAGTGCAAAATCTTGCTGGAATCATATTTCCTGGATTTTATTAAATTTAGGGGGGACATTTTCTTCCAATAATTCTAAATATTTATCTGCTGTCAAGTTTCCATCAATGAATAAATGTCCTACAATATTGTTGCTATTAAATCCCATTCAAACATTTCATTTTTGGGGATACTGTATAAGAAGCTGATCCATCCAGTGCGGTGTCTATTAGCATGCCCATTTAAACAAAATGTTGCTTCATCTGTGAAAATTATATTTGAAACAAAATTTAGATTGGTATTCATTTTTTCCATTATAACTTCGCACAATTCAATCCTACAATCAAAATCATCTTCACACAATTCTTGCAGTAATTGTATTTTATTAGGATAAAAATCTTTTTTTATTATTTTCTGAACCGAGCGTCTACACATCTTATGGTTTCAAGTTAATTGTTGAACAGAAACCTTACGTTGTCTATTGCATCAATAAAGTCATCTAATGAATTTTCGTCATTATCTTTTGTTTTTATCTTCCTAATTTTGGACGATTGTTAACGCAGTCTGTATCCATGTATCCTTTCACTGTGTTTGAAACTGTTGATTTATCGATATTTCTATTTGGATGTACTTCACTAAATAATCGATAAACTTCAGCG
The DNA here is from genome assembly GCA_935421215.2 of Melolontha melolontha. Classification (NCBI taxonomy): domain Eukaryota; kingdom Metazoa; phylum Arthropoda; class Insecta; order Coleoptera; family Scarabaeidae; genus Melolontha; species Melolontha melolontha. Next base: position 158,093,159 of record OW285236.1, on the reverse strand, counting down.
TAAGTGCGCTTTCTGTCGCCGTGCCCATTGCTATTATTAGAATTCTTTCTCTTCCAGTTGAGTACATCTTCAATTCCGTATGGTAATTGAAACAAATCTAAAATTTACAGATGGACGTTAACGGTTATCAAATTTAATTAAATACTTGATCTGTCATCCGTTGTTTCATAGCCAACTAAACGAAAAAGGCATTTATCCCAAAAGAAACTGAAATAATTTTTATCCATTTTTTTAAAACTATTTTAGAAAAAAAAGACATACTATATTTATATCACTGAATTCAGAAGAAAATGATCTTTCCAACGATGCTAAATTCATGCACTGTTACCATTTAAAAAAATCAAGTAAACCTTGATTTAAAATATACTATAAGAAAAAAAATTAAAATATTGCCAGAAAGATGCAAATATTTCCTTGTATCTGTATACAAAATTTCATTTAGATGCCTCGAATCGTTCTCGAAATATTTGACTGTTTTCATACATAATATCGACCCTGTAATTGTACGAAGTTATATGTATATGTAAGGTTATACATTCCCGTACTAGAATTGAAGCCGCCCAATGAGTTCTATAGATTGAATAAATGTAGTATTACGTCACTCCATTTCACTTTACACATTGCTGCTTTATGTAATCTTCATGCTTCCTATATCTGCAATGAGCTGCTCTTTCCATCTCAGCTTTGGTCTCCCTATTGATGCGGTTTCTATTGTGTTACCTTTTTAACAATTGAGATTCATTTCGCGTTCGATTAATATGATCATACCGTGTTCTTCTTTTTGTTCTTATCACTCTAACTATATTCCCTCCTTTCAATATTTTCGATCTCCTGGTTTGGTAGTCTTCTATACTTCCCTTCATTTATTTTCTTGGTAGTATATATTTTTTTCTTATTGCTTTCCTTTCGAATACTTAATGATTTTCTTCATCTGTGTGACAAACATATTTTCTCTGCAGCATAAGTCACCACCGGTCTTGTTGTATTTCCTACTCGTAGTTCCTCCTTTCTATCATTTATTTTACTTGTTATTGTACACAGATATTTATAATTTTCCATTTTATACTTTTCTTTAGAATTTCTATATCACTCTTTTTATTGCAACAATTTCTTCTGTTTATTTGCATATACTTAAATTTTTCTTTATTTATGTCCAGTCCTCTATTCTGTGATTCCTTAGTAATCATTTCTACAGTCTTTTCTACATTTTTTTCTGTCCATATAACTACAACTGCATAAGCTTTTCTATTATTGTTATTTTTATTTTATAAGTTCTAATGATTCCTTCTATTGATATATTAAAATGTAACGCCGATAATTCGTCTATTCGCCGTACTCCAATATTTATCTATATTTCTTGTGTTTGATCCACGTGCTGACGCCTTAAAACTTTCCAGTCATTTCGATTATCCTTACAAGCTTTCTAGATATACCGATACTCTCCTACTGTTTCTTCTGTATAACTTTTTAATATTCTTACGACATTGTATCCCCCTTCTTTGGAATTGGTATTATAATTCCGAATCTCCATTCTTTCGACGTTTTTTTCATTCCTCCTTATTTGCATCATTAATACATGCATCCTTTGAAGCAGTTCATTTTCTCTCTTTTTGACATATATCTCTGCCCCTGCTGCTTTTCGGTGCTTTAAATTTTGAATAATTTCATAATACTCTCTCTCTAAATACATACATTGATAACAAGAAAAAATTTTTAGGTTGAGACCAAACTAGTATAAATATTGCTATTTATATGTATATAAAATGAAGGGAATAATTATTATAAAGGTAAACATCTAAATTTAAATATTAGTAGTCATACATAACTCTTGTCGTATATTGAAGCGTGCATACATAGACAATGCTTGCGAAGATCGTATCTTAATATGCGATTGCGTTTGTTGTATGCCTCTTAGAACGTACCTAGACTGTCTTTTCTGTATATCGGTTTAGGTCACGGGAGGAAAAGATATAGTCAATTTAAAAATATAATTAATTATTGGTTTGTTTAAAATCGTTTTATGTAATTTTTTGTGATTAGTAAACAAAAGCATTTGGTAAGCAATTATGATATAATCTGAGCTTACTCCCGAATAAATATAATTACTTATAAAAATGTCACACGGAAAAAATCTAAATGATTATGGGAAGATAATGTTTAATACTCTTTAATACTCTTTAATACTAAAATAAGTGGATAGTCTAATCATAAAATTGCTGGTAAAATAGATACATCATCCACTGTGCTAGATATTTGTTTAAATTTGGTGTTACTTATGTAATAAACTCTAATAAATGAGTCAGAACAATAATCAATAAGTTTTGTGTATACTTATTCATAAATATAAATTGTATTCTTATATTTCTCTTCACAAATTTTCGGTGTATTATTATTTACGCACACATTGTATAGACGGCATCTACGAAATAGTTATCATAAATTAGAACACATAGAAAACATACATTTTCCATTTAACGTATTTGTTATTCTTTGCTTTCAATATTCAATATTCCCACAACTTTAAATTTTTTGCGTAGAAATAACCTTGTCTGTAACGTTACCACTTAAAAACACATAAACATAGTGCATATGGCGTACTCTCTCTTATCTTTCGTTGCGTTACACACAAAGATATACAGTTAGCATTAGTCCATCACTTAGTCAAGTAAGCAACATGAATGTAAAAGTTGTTATATAATAAACTACATTGTAAAAAGTTGAAGAGTGATTTTTAATAAACATAGTGGTACATTACAAAAGTGGTGTCAGCAGTCAAGAAACTTATCCAAGTTATAGACAAGAATCCAAAATATTCTCCGCAAAAACTTCAAGAATTCCATATTCTACGAAAAGTACCGGAGAAGAAGTACTCCTACGAATCACCAACGCTAGGAATTCCTGTCTCCGTGAAAAGGCCCTAGTTCAACAACGATGTATATAGAAACAACAATATTTTCACTGTAAGTCTACACACAAATCTATCTCAATCTATCTATGTCTGTATATCCTAATTTAGAAATTCTTAAAACTGAAAATAACAAAAGCAAAATCGATACCATGTCTATTTCGCTAGAACTTGCAGAAAAAATGCTAATCAAATTCGATGGAGCTAAAAAAAAATTATACGAATTCATTGATAACTGTGATACTGCCTATAAATTAGTTAGATCTGAGCATAAAGAAGTGTTATTTGCTATTATCGAAACTAAATTAACGGACAATGCTCGCGCTGTAGTTAGGAATCGATCATTCGATGATTGGGAAAGTTTAAAAAGTCATTTACTCGATATATATTCGGAAAAACGCACAATGAGCCAATGGCAATTGGAATTAAATTCTTGCAAACAAAATCTTAACGAGTCTGTTGTCTTTGCAAACAAAGTAGAAAATTGTTATATCAAAATCATAAATGCTCTTGATCTAAAATTATCTAAAGATGCTCGTAAAGCATGTACCAACCTTCTAAAAAACGAAGCCTTAAATGTATTCACCACTGGACTACAAAAAGATATTTATATCTTAGTAAAATCTCAAAAACTAGATTCTCTCGAAAAAGCTATTTCCTTAGCGCTCAATGAAGAGCAAGAAATGAAATCAAAACAGGAAATTTTCAAATATTAAAATATAAATAACGCTTCAGCAAAACTTTGCATAAATTGCAACAAACCGGGACACACACAATTTAATTGCAGATTTAATAAAAATCAAAATTTTAAGTTCAAACAAAACGAATATAACATTAGACATTGTCAACCACCAAATCAATCAAGACAAATAACTGCAAATTCAAACTCAAACATTAATCCTAACAATTCAAATTTCAATCAAAAATATTCTGCAGATACTGTAAAAAAATGGTCATGTTATTGAAGAATGCAGAAAAAGGCAAATTAATAATTCCATGAGAAATAATAATCAATCAACCAATAATAGCAATGTAATAAACAATTACAAACAAACTCCAACAAATTCCTCCTAGACACAGGTGCCGACATCTCTTTAATTAAATTATCAAGTTTAAAAAGCAATTCACAATGCTACGACAATCAAATAATAACCCTGAAAGGAATCGATACAGATGTCATTCAACCAACTAAAACTATATGTTATACCTATTTACAAATTCGAGTTGGTCAAAATTCTCTCGAACATATATTTCACGTCGTAAAAGACGATTTTCCAATTCCATTCGACGCTCTGATAGGCAATGACTTTCTTACACGATTTAATTGTTTAATTAATTATAAAAACAACAATCTTCTCTTGAGTGAACATTTAATTCCACTCTATCACATTCAAACTCCTTTATCGCCTACCGTCTCACAATCAAATACAAGCTCAAATATACGTAACAAATCTTCTCCAGAATCCAACGACTTCAATCTCACAAAGGTAACTCTAAATCCTCGTTGCGAGACCATTGTAAAAATTAAAGTTATTAATAACGATATAACAGAAGGTATTTGTCCTGATATTCAAATTCTAGAAGGTGTACATTTATGTCCTAGTTTAGTAAAAGTGCAAAATAATTATGCAATCACCTCTATTCTAAATACTACTGAAAAATTTGTCGATATACTAAATCTAAATATTAAACTTGACCTTATTTCACAAGAAAATAACGAAAATATTACGCAAGTATTTCAAACAAAGTTTTCCAATGAAAATTATGGTTCCGAACGTCTTCACAAAATATCAAATCTACTCCGAACCTCTCACCTAAACAAAGAAGAAAAGGAGTCATTACTTAAAATTTGTCATGAATTCAATCACATTTTCTATATCGATGGCGACAAATTCACTTCTACCTCCGCAGTCGTCCACGAAATTCCTACTACTTCTTCCGCTCCAATCAACACAAAATCATACAGGTATCCACAAGTACACAAAGACGAAGTAGACCGACAAATATCCAAAATGTTGGATCAAAATATTATTGAACCTTCAACTTCTCCATGGAACAATCCTGTAATCCTGTATGGGTAGTCCCTAAGAAAATAGATGCATTATAGATGAATAGAATAGATGGTCATAAAATGTGGCGTATAGTTATTGACTACAGGAAGCTTAATGACATTACTGTAGGTGATTCTTATCCAGTACCAAACATATCTGACATTCTAGATCAACTAGGTCATTCTAAATACTTTACTACAATAGATTTGACCTCAGGACTTCATCAGATTAACATGTCTTCTCTCGATCCTTCTAAAACTGCATTTTCTACACGTTCCGGGCACTATCACTTTAAACGAATGCCGTTTGGTTTGAAGAACGCTCCTGCCACATTTCAACGCTTAATGGATAATGTTTTAGCCGGTATAAAGAATTATAGATGTTTCGTATATCTTGATGATATAGTTATTCACGCAGATACTCTAGAAAACCATAATAAACGGTTAACGGAAGTATTTCAAAGATTATCAAATTTCAACCTCAAGATACAACTTGACAAATGCGAATTCCTCAGACGAGAAGTTATGTACTTAGGACATCTTATTACCGAAAATGGAGTAAAACCTGACCTTAATAAAGTCAATTCCGTATCAAATTATCCCGTACCTACTGACTCTTCTGGAATAAAATCATTCCTGGATTAGCTGGTTATTATAGACGATTTATAGAAAATTTCAGTTCACTTACACAACCTCTTACAAAACTCTTAAAAAAGGATGCAACTTTTCAATGGTCAAGTATTCAACAAAAACATTTCGAAACATAAAACAATTATTATCTTCTGAACCTATTCTACAATATCCGGATTTCTCTCAAATATTCTATTTAACAACAGACGCAAGCAATTTTGCGATTGGTAGCGTATTGTCACAAGGTGATCTCCCTAACAATTCACCTATAGCATATGCTAGTCGAACTCTTAATAGAGCAGAATCTAGTTATTCCACCTCTGAAAGACAACTTCTTGCTATAGTTTGGAGTATCAAACACTTCCGACCATACCTATATGTACGAAAATTCGTAATACTCACCGAACATAGACCATTAACTTGGCTTTTTAATACAAAAGACGGTTAGTTAGATGGCGATTAGCTCTTAAAGAATATGACTGTGAGATTCGTTACAAACCTGGTAAAATAAATAGAAATGCTGACGCTTTAAGTCGCATACAATCTCCATCGCTTGACGCTCCTATCCCTTCGTCGCAAATCACACACATTCAACAATCCGAATTAACCTATTCTGAGTTTCTAGAAAAACTTCGTACAAAATTAATCACCAACGATAATGTAGTTGAAGTAAACGGAAATATATTAGACAAAAAGGATAATCTCTGCATTTTTATATCCGTAGACTTAGAACATACAGAAAATTCAATGATAAAATTAGAAAACAAATTCAAACATCACGACGTACTTAAACAAAAACAACATAATATTCACGATATTTCTACTCTAAACGCAAACAACAACAAAATCTATTATATCTTTTATAAAGAACATCATTGGGATTCAGTAAATTATGAAGAATTATATAACTTATTAATCAAGTTAAAAAATCAATTGATTTCAGACAAAACTACCTCCATTTCAATCTCTAGAAATTTTTCCAAATTTGATAAGCTGAACTTTAACAAAGTTAGGTCAATAATTAGACATCTTTTTCGTAACACAGATATTAAAATTTCAATATTCTATGATGTGCTCATTACACCTGATGCTTGAGATATTCAAAAGATATTAGAAGAAAATCATAGCAATCTAACAGCAGGTCACTCTGGATTTCATAGAACATACAAACGCATAAAGCAAAATTATAAATGGTACAACATGAAAAGAGCGATTTATTAAAACATCCGAGTCATGTCAAAGAAACTAATTAATCCGTAAAAAACATATTAAATCCATGGAAATTACCACGACAAGTTCATCACCATTCGATAAGATATTTCTTGATATCGTCGGACCATTACCCTTAAGTGAAAATGGAAATAAATTTATCCTAACCCTTCAGGACGACTTAACAAAATTATCTCAAGCTTACGCAATACCAAATCATGAAGCTCAAACAATCGCTTCAAAATTAGTAGAAGAATTTATATGCAAATTTGGTATACCTAAAGTAATATTAACTGACTAAGGAAAAGATTTTACCTCTAAATTACTTAGTAATATTGCAAAGCTATTTAAAATCAAACAAATAACCTCTACTACTTATCACCCTCAATCAAATGGATCATTAGAAAGAAGCCATGCAACTTTTATAGAATACTTAAAACATTATATTAATAAAGAACAAAAACAGATTGGGATAATTGGCTACACTTCGGAATTATCTCCTACAACACAACAATTCACACATCCACTTAGTTCACACCTTTCGAATTAATATTTGGAATTAAAGCAAATATTCCAAGTAGTTTAATAAAAAATACCGAATTCAAGTACACTTATAATGATTATCTCGATGAACTTACTTTATAAATGCAAAAATCACACGAATTAGCCAAGAAACATTTAATTGAATCCAAGGAAACTAATAAAAGTCACTACGATAAAAAAATCAATGACGTTAATTTTAAAATAGGTGATCAAGCTTATCTGCTTAATGAACAAGTTAAATTAGGAAAATCTAAAAAGCTAACTCAACAGTACAACGGTCTCTATAAAGTAATAGAAACCAACCCACCAGTAAATTATACTGTACAAAAAAAATAATAAAAAGATCAAAGTACACGCTAATAGGCTAAAACATGTATTTGTTTCAGATGCCTATGTTTAACAACCACATCGACTGAAGATACTTACACCAACACTCCAATTCAAAAATCGTCAGGCATATATTTTGAACACATGAAAAACGTAAAATTCACCGAAACAAATTGGAATCTCATTTCATACATAAAATTAAATTCCCTTGACAAAAGTTTAAAATTTGTAGAAAAGTTCTATCAAAGTACTCTTGAATTATGTCACGAGGATACTATTCTTTTAGAACTTTCACTTTGTCAACCATTGTTATGAGTTTTAGATCAAACAATACCGAAACTATTCCAAAAGGAACAAGCTCTTAAAAACCTAATAGGTCAACGAAGAGTAAAAAGAGTTTGGTTAAATATAATCGGATCAGCCTTCAAAACAGTATTTGGCACACTCGATTAACAAGATGCCGAATATTATAACGACGCAATAAACCAAGTAAATAACAATGAAAAACATGTAATCGATCTGTTAAAACAACAGATTCAAGTCGTTAAAACAACAATAACCAATTTCAACGATACAATCGTAAATATTGAAAAAAATAATATAGTCTATGTACAAAATTTTGAAAAACTTGTAAATTTCACACCAAATACTAATAAAAAATTATTCGATATAGAATTGAAACAATGTGTTGAAGAACATTTCACACTTTTAACATTATTAGTCAGCGAACTGGAAAATCAATACAGAACCTTGATAGATACAATCTTGTATGCTAAAACGAATACACTACATCCATTCGTTATTAATCCAGAACAATTAATCGATAATCTTATCAAAACATTACCTCACATACAAGGTTCATCTACATATCCTTTAGCATTGACATTAGAAAACGCTCATAAATATTATAACATAATCAATGTTCAATACCATACGAACCAAGAAATGATTATATTTGTAATTACCGTACCTTTAGTAGAACAAACTCAATATCTGTTATATAACCTAATTCCACTACATATTAAGAAATCAAATTCCAATTTATATACTTTTATCTTACCATCAACTAATTTTCTAGTTGTATCAGAAAATCGAAATACATACGTCACATTAAAAGATTTAACTTCATGTAATAATCTAGATACTACAACTCTCATTTGTAATAATGTCGATACATTTTATTCAACGAATTCAAGACCTACATGCGAAACAAATTACTAACATCCAATATCAAAGAAATCCCTGATAATTGTGATTTTCGAATCATACGTTCGATAAACGAAATTTGGAATAATCTAAACAGTGACAATAGTTGGATATATGTAATCCCAAAGGAAACAGAAGTTACATTAAATTGTTTAAATAAACATTTAACATCCTTTAACTTAAAGAATACTGGTATATTAACTTTAAATAAAGATTGTAAATTATATACTAATACTACAACCTTATTTTCGGGAAATATTGTACAACAAACAGAATTCAAATCAGTTGTACCAGATATCGATTTATTAGACGATTGATGTAAAGATAAAACAAAATCAAGGAATACCTCAGACTCAAATTTAAACTTAATTCCTTTTAGACCTATCAATTTAGATACCGAGTCATTAAAAATAGCTAACCATAAGTTAGAAATGCTGGAAGTTATGGCAAACGACATAAACACTTCTTTATTCTCGAAAATAACAAATAATTCTTATTTTATTTATATTATATGTACAATTTTAAAATGTGTATTATTATATTTAGGTTATAAGTTATTTAGATACATATATAGGAAATGTATGCTAAAACAATGTTCAAATGAACGCAATCATAATAGTTCCGCATGCCAACAAATAACAAATTGTTCGACATTAAAAATCTGCAAAAATTCAAAGTCAAAATATAAAGATACAGACATAGAGTGTGTAGATATTCCCCCTTGTGTCCAAATGGAAGAACCAACATCAGAAACAACAAACGTTCGAAGAAGTTTGCGACTCGCTAAATTAAAGGGCAAACTTTAATTTCTTTAAGAAGGGAAGTGTAATAAACTCTAATAAATGAGTCAGAACAATATAATCAATAAGTTTTATGTATACTTATTCATAAATATAAATTGTATTCTTATATTTCTCTTCACAAATTTTCGGTGTATTATTATTTACGCACACATCATACAGACGGCATCTACTAAATAGTTATCATAAATTAGAACACATAGACAACATACATTTTCCATTTAATGTATTTGTTATTCTTTCCTTTCAATATTCAATATTCCCACAACTTTAAATTTATTGCGTAGAAATAACCTTGTCTGTAACGTTACCACTTAAAAACACATTAACATAGTGCATATGGCGTACCCTCTCTTATCTTTCGTTGCGTTACACACAAAGATATACAGTTAGAATTAGTCCATCACTTAGTCAAGTAAGCAATTGTTGTAACATGTAAAAGTTGTTATACAATAAACTACATTGTAAAAAGTTGAAGAGTGATTTTTAATAAACACAGTGGTACATTACACTTATAATGTAATCAAAAGAAAAGGACAGAAGCGTTTAGAGACAAACGACGAATTATTTATGAAGTAACTCTAAAATATAATTGATTGAGGTCTCGCTAGGCACTTGGTGAAACATATTAAATGATAAAGGTAAAAGAAAATTCACACTTGGTTATTTGTTTCACTGCAATTTTATTTACAAAATACGCTTGGACAAATTTGTTTCGAACTTCACAGTTCATTCTCAACTGAACAAGAAAAGTTTACTTAAAATACAAATAGATAATTTGAGTAAGGTGGAAGTAACACTGTGAAACATATACGTGAGTTATGTATTATTGTGGGTTTCCTAGTAATTAACGAGAAACAGCCTTAATAATAGGGGAGATTACGAACTCTGTTTGTTCATTTACTATATTTAATGATTTGTTTATTGCTTTAGATATTTCCATTATTTCTAAAAAGTCTAATCGTTTACTTTTATTTGCAGAGTGTAAAATTTCAAAATTATTTAATGATACCATGTGTTGTTCATTTATACAATGCTCGGATATACCTGAACATTTCTTATAATATAAAATTGCTTTCCTATGTTCTTCTATTCGTGTGCGAAAACATCTTCAAGTTTGACCTATGTAGAAAGCATCACAGTCTAAACAATTTAATTTATACACGCCACATTTATCTGCTTTTTGAATTATATCCTTATTATTTGTCCAAAGTTTACCTAAATTTAATTTATTTACTATTATAGTTTTTATGCCTAGATTAACTAATCTATTATTAATTTTATTCGTGGTCTTTCATATGTAATTTATTAAACGATAATTACTTGGTTCTAATTGGGGGGCTGCATAAAAGAATTTATTAATCTGTTTATGTTTTTTCTTTGAAATTAGTCTATTAATAATATCAGGACTGTATCCGTTGTTCACGGCTAGACAAATTTTGATAAAGAAGTTGCAGTCTTGAAAAATATATTTAGGTAAACTTTGGACAAATAATAAGTATATAATTCAAAAAGCAGATAAATGTGGCGTGTATAAATTAAATTGTTTAGACTGTGATGCTTTCTACATAGGTCAAACTGGAAGATGTTTTCGCACACGAATAGAAAAACATAGGAAAGCAATTTAATATTCCAAGAAATGTTCAGGTATATCCGAGCATTGTATAAATGAACAACACATGGTATCATTAAATAATTTTGAAATTTTACACTCTGCAAATAAAAGTAAACGATTAGACTTTTTAGAAATAATGGAAATATCTAAAGCAATAAACAAATCATTAAATATAGTAAATGAACAAACAGAGTTCGTAATCTCCCCTATTATTAAGGCTGTTTCTCGTTAATTACTAGGAAAACCCCCATAATACATAACTCACGTATATGTTTCACAGTGTTACTCCCACCTTACTCAAATTATCTATTCGTATTTTAAGTAAACTTTTCTTGTTCAGTTGAGAATGAACTGTGAAGTTCGAAACAAATTTGTCCAAGCGTATTTTGTAAATAAAATTGCAGTGAAACAAATAACCAAGTGTGAATTTTCTTTTACCTTTATCAACTCTAAAATGTTTAACTGCAGCAAAAGTAAAAATTATACTGGAATTGCTAGTATTTATGCGAAAAACTAGACAAATTCTGGAAAATAGTCAAACATAAATGGCTGAAAGCTCTGAAGAAGCCAAATTCTGCAGAACTTAAAAGAAGAAACTGAATTTCTGAGCAACACATCATGGTTGAAAGAATGGAAAAATATAGTTTTCGAAACGAAATAAAAAACATTTTTGTTATGAGACAGAAATTAGAGCGGTGTATTGCCACCTGTATTTATTTCTAATAAAATTAATAGCTGTATCAAAATATATTTTAATGGATATTCCAACAATATAGTACGCGTTTTCATAATGAAATATTGGTTTAGAACAAACAGTAGTGCAATGAATATCTGTATATTCATTGCACCAACAAACTTCTTTCGTCTTTAATTCATTCAGTAGAATATTCTCGTCCATGACTGTTTATAGACGACAATATTCTACAGTGAATTAAAGACGAATTAAGTTTGTTTAATTTAAAGTTAGAATTACAAAAGTTTTGTTGGGTGTCTTAAAAGATAATTAGAATTTATATATTGATAAAAATAAATTGCAAATACAACACAACTCAGATACAATAAATGCCCATACATCAGAGTATGTGGGGTGATGTAACAGTCTATTTGTTGAGAATCGGAATATTGCGTTACCCTCGCCCAACGCCGTCTTCTTTAGGACTACTCACTCTGCTAGCCTGCTGCCGAGTAATAATCTCTTCATCCTAACTTCAGCATCGCAGAATGTAGACATAAAATCGCCCATGCCGATTTAGCATCGTAGATATAGTACTCCTACAACGCTACGGGACAGTTGTAAACTTGACGTGAAGAGTGCATCTGTTTCTTCTGTGGAATTTTTTTTTGCATACGTGTTATCGAACGTCCTTTCTAAGTTCCTCTCAAACACTTATGTGTGTATCCAAGGGAGGATTTTGGTTACAGTGTCGCAAATATATTGTTGAAAGATTATTTATATCGATTCTATAGTTTATGAAATTTTTATTGCTTTGAATGTGGAAGCTTTCTAATACATTTCTGGCTTTGTTATTCTTCTAATAGTTATCTGTTCGAAGTGAAATATGTGTTTGATTTGTTTGATATGTTTTTTTAAAGCTATAGAATTGTTTGAAAATTTAAATAATTCTTGTACGAATTGTGTTGTTTGTCCGATGTATACACGCTTGGATGAGTTTCATGAAAATTCATATATAACGTAAGTTTTATTTAATGTAGATATTCTGCCTTTTCATTTAGAATGTAAATTGCTAAGATTATTGTAGTTTTCGTGAGATACTTTTATGTTATATAGTACTAAGATTTTGTTTATTTCTTCTGATAAGTGGTTCATATAAGGTATTGGGACATACGTTATAAGCAGTTTGAGGGCCGTTTGTCTTAGTTTTTATGGTATTGATTCTATCTGTATTATAATTAATGTTAGTATTATTTTTTTTTTATGATTTTCTTAATGAAAGGAAGTAGATGTTTTTATTGTACAAAATCTTCTGTTTTTGTAGAATTTTTGGCCTAAAGTTCGGGCTTATTAGTTTAATTGCTCTATTAACTAATCCAGTTTCTTTTTTTCTTTTTGTGTGACATTTATTGGCAGGTATCGAAATAAAAAAGCGATCAGATGCAGTTTATTTGTAGTATAATTCTGTTCGAATCTTAAAAAGATTTTAGGAAACACTTTCACGTTTTATTTCGTTATATGTATATATACAGGGTTTTTCACGTAACCCGCTCTTTATAAATGTTCTATGTTAATACCTTAGTACACTTTTGAAAGTTTGTGTCCCGTAATTTTGATACTTGGTGTGTTAAAATAAAATATTTACACTCATGAACTACTTTCGGTTTTACCGGAAGTCATAGCTAACTTTGATATTTTAAATGGAATATCATATTTTTTATTATTTTTTTTAGAGTCCTGGTAAAGTGCTGTAAATTTTTTGAATTATTTTGATTTTTTAATTTTTTTATATTTCTTTTCAATGCATTTTTTAAAACCACATATCTAAAGCATATTTGAACTGAACTACGTTATATTTCAACTGGAGACAGCGAAAGATATAAGATTCTGAGTAATGTATAAATATTTAATAAATCTCTTACAGGCTGTTCGAAATTTATCGATTATTTGAGAAAATAAACGCCTAGAGCTATTGTAAATATTGTTTGAAATGTGTTTCGATAAAATTTGTATGCACTTAAGTTTATGAGTAGAGCTGAGGATGTTTGCGGTACGGCAGGACCGTATGTAGTGCATCCCCACCAGCGTATAAACACGATGCAGCGAAACACTTTAGTTAGTCGTGAACTGGCAACGTGATCGTGTGTTGTCTTGAGCTCTATTTAATAAGTATGACGGACGTGCCCAAGCCAAGAAAGCGCCCATTGTATAACGACGTGAAGAAATTTATCCGAGACTTTCCCGATTTGTATTATAATGGAGCAAAAGTGGTTTGTAAATTATGCGATAAACAGTTACTTTGCTGGGACAAATACGACTGTAAAAGACATGTTGAAAGTGTACACCACAAAGACAAAAAAAATAATGTGCTGTCTAAAACGCAATTCATTTTCGATTTATTGACAATGCTACTCGTCTGCGATGTGCCAGTTCACCTGCTAGATAAAAAAGCCTTTCACGACTTTTGGAATAAATACAATTCCAACAAAAAAAAGCTACCGTCACGGAGAACGTTACTCACCTATTTACCAATTGTGCGTGAGGACATTGAAAACAGAATGAAAGCAGTAGTAAATGATAAACAGTTATGGGTATGTGTCGACGAAACGACAGATCGAAAAAAACATTCTATTGTGAATATTATAGTGCGTGTACTAGATCCTGTCAAATCAACATTTCCCATTTTATTAGCCAGCAAAAGATTGGAAAAGTGTACTAGCGAAGTAATTACGAAGGTAGTGCTCGATACGCTACAAAAATTTCAAGTTTCAACTAATCAACTCCTGATGTTTATGAGCGATGGTGCTGCGACAATGCGTTCTGTAGGCCGTTCTCTTAAAGCAGATTGTGAGAGACTTTTGCATGTGACATGTAAAGTTCATGCTTTACACCTTGTGGCACAAACTATTCGGCAATGTTATCCAGAGGTGGATTCATTAATAGCAACAACAATAAAAGTGTTTCTAAAATCTCCCAAACGAATTCGAGAGTTTCACAGTCGGTGCCCTGGTATTCCCGAACCACCAGAGCCAATCCTTACACGTTGGAAGTTGGTTAAAGGCGGCATTTTATTATGCCAAGTATTTCCAACAAATAAAATCTGTGGTTCTACAATTCAATCCTGCCGAAGCTGTAGCCATTAAGGAAAGCCAGAGACTCTTTCAAAACCCTTCCCTTGATGCAGATTTACAAACTATTTATAACAATCATATAGGATTGTTTAACGCAATCGAGAAATTTCAAAATACTGCATTATCGTTAGCGGAGTCACTGCAAATACTGGACGATGTACACGCCCAGCTATGCGCAGTAAATGACAACAAAAATGTTAATGTAATAGAAAAGTTCGAGAGTGTGATAAACAATAATTTTAATGTTACCAGATTAAAACAAATTAGTAATGGTGCAAGTGTAGATTCGGTTTCTATCTATAAAGATTATTTTAATTGTGCGTGTGTTACATCCGTAGATGTCGAGCGGTCTTTCTCAAAATATAAAAAAAATTATTCATCACGGCGTACATCGCTCACCGCTACAAATATGGAAACGTGTCTAATGCTACAAACTTACTGCAAGTCTTATCCACTTGGCGCTATGCTATAATAATCGTAAATAAGGTAAGTGTGTTATTTATATACAGTACACATAACTGACATACCTAAGTGATATAAATAGCGAATGCATGCAAAGCAATAAAATCACGCATGCATCACCGATCGAAACAAGGTCATTATATTCGTGCGTTTAACTGAATACTATCCTGGCACACCGCAAACATCCCCAGCTCTATTTATGAGTGTCAAATATTGTATCTAACGCTTATAATTTGGAACAACACATACAATTAGTTTTCGAAAATAGATCAATAATACTGACAAAGTTTTGAAAGAGTATTACAATGCTCAAATAATTTTTTAAATGGTATTTAATATCCATAAGGAAAATATGTTTTTAACGTTTACAATATAAAAAAAAACAAATGTCAACTTTAGTTGCATTTTGAGGTTATCCATCATGAAATATACAAATAGGAATGGATAAATAAGGGAAAGTGTATGAAGAAACGCGTTAGAGTGAGAACGTCGTTGCCTTAGATCTAGATGCGGAACTTATGTTTTTTTTAATATACGCTAGAGGCATAAAGAAGGCATTGAGTTTTGTAAATGGAACAAAGAAAGAAGAAGTATAATAAAAATACGATATTTTTATTTAAATATTACGAGAACCAAGAACTAATAAAATATACGGATTATAATACCTCTTTACTAACCAAATATAAATATATCAGAATAATTGAAACATACATGATTAGGTAAACCCCACCAGTTTTGTATAATACAAAGGTATTTTTAATAATATAAAATATTATTAAAAATCTGGTGTGAAGAACACAAATACAGGTTCACTATTAATATTTTTTGTGAATATATTCTATCCCCAGAGACGTAGATACGTATTTCACCTTTCTACAGGCTCATCGGTACGCCCCTGCTGGAGAAAGAATATTCCCGGACACATTCACAAAAAAGAACCACATCGCCCTATCACCGTAATTATCCAGACCGGGCGCAGAAGTAAATTCGGCGCTGCCTGTTATCAGACAGCCGAAGTACCTCGCCCCGTCCACATAACCAATGTGAAGTAACGACGCCCTTCCAAAGGTGGCACAGCCAATCTCTCTAGAAAACTGCATTTTGTTTGTGTCTTCACTCATACTACGGCTAACCGCATGTGTAATGTATCAGAATAATTAAAACATACATGAGTAGGTAAACCCCACCAGTTTTGTATAATACAAAGGTATTTTTAATAATATAAAATATTATTAAAAATCTGGTGTGAAGAACACAAATACAGGTTCACTATTAATATTTTTTGTGATGTCTCTGGGGATAGGATATATTCGGACACGTTCACAAAAAATATTAATAGTGAACCTGTATTTGTGTTCTTCACACCAGATTTTGAATAATATTTTATATGATTAAAAATACCTTTGCAAATATAAATAGTTACAAGGTGCAACAAAACATTCAAAATTGACATAAAAACTCGGCTGTTTAGAATGCAAGTATAGAGTTGAAAAAGGGCTAAAGAGCAAATTTTTGTACATTTGAAAAACACTAGCTTGGACACGCTGAGCTAATAAAAGACCGTTTGATGAAAAGAAAAGGATTCTTTTACGGGCGACGTCTCTGAACAGTGTTTAAAAATTTACCTCATTGAATTGTTTGTATGTAATCGTTAATTTTGAAAACATTTTAAGTTTGTTTTGCTGTAAAGCAAATATATTATAATTTTCTTTACTTTAACCGTTGATTTTGTTACTAATATAATTAATTTTCTTTTTATTCTCTGATATCAAACAAAACTGTATCACGAAGAGTTTGATAATTTATATAATGAAGAAAGATCTGAATAGAACATGAAGTACTGTAAATCTTGAAGTTCATAGATTCAAGAATTGAAATTTTAAGCGTATATGAATAAATTTGTAATCAATTTATCATAATTTCTGTTAGACAATAGAGCAATAGCGTAAGATATCTTGGTGAATATGTAGGGATTCTGTCCCACAAAGGATATAATGATATATCTGTTTGTTGGTAATAATGATTCATGGTAGCAATCAGATTAAGGTTTAGATAATGTGGAGATAAATATTTCATGTGGTAGGGATTATTTTCCTCTAAACGAATATTGAATGACACACTCTTTTAGTACGACAATATAAATAAATTCAAAAATCTATAAAGCTTTTTTATAGTGAATTAAATAAAACACCTTGTGTCATAGCTTCGTATTTGGAGGGTTTTACATCCCCCAAGCTAAGATAATACACAAGTATGCTGATTGAAAGATTTATAAAATCTGAAAAAGAACTTCAAGATTATTTGTGTATACTTTTGACAATACTCATAATTTTATATGATTGTGATATGATTTAGATTAATTAATTAATAAATATATACATACATATATATATATATATATATATATATATATATATATATATATATATATATGTATATATATAATATTTTCGTGACCTTGGTATGATAAGGTAAACTTAATAAGTCGGCGATTAAAGGTCTGGTTCATTACTTCAAAGTATATATATTTAAAACAACCCTACATGTTTCGGCAATGATGTCTTTGTCAAGGGATTACAAAATATAAATGATTTTGTAATCCCTTGACAAAGGCATCATTGCCGAAACATGTTGGGTTGTTTTAAATATATATACTTTGAAGTAATGAACCAGACCTTTAATCGCCGACTTATTAAGTTTAACTTATATATATATATACAGGGTCCGGCAACGAAGCGGGGACGGAAGATTACACGCGTATTTGAAAGTTATTCAAATATTTAGTCATCGGATATCCTTCCGTACCATCAAGCGCACGTTTTAAAAATATTTTGTTTTATACAGGGTGTTCCAGATGGAAATGCCAGACTAAAGTTGCATTTTTTTAAATGGAACACCCTGTATATTAATAAATAAAATGATCCGCGCTTGAAAGCTGGTTACATCGATATAATGTTGTATGGGTCTAAAGTTGATAGTTTCTGTGTAGTTTCTGTGTAAATAATTATTTTACTTGATAAATTGATACATTTCAGTTGGCTATTCTGCATAAGGAAAATCAAAAGATCCGAAACCAATAGAATAGAATATTTTCTACTAGTATGTACTTTCGTTGCTACGTGAAATAAATTCTGCAACTACTCGAGTTATACAGGGTGTTCACAATTTCGCAAAATCGAAGAAATCTCGTAATTTTTAAATTGAACACCCTGTATATTTTTAGATCATTGAAAAGCCCTTTTACTACGCTTTCTATTGATACCTCATTTGATGCACCTAGGATGGATCATTTGCTAATTATTTCTTTTTAGAGTTGAATTAATGAAAAATGCTTGTATTTTTAGTAGCTAATTTGCGCTTTTAAACCTTCTGTAAGATCGGATATTCAACAAATTATCCATAAATGGTCTATAACAAGAAGAGTCCCTATTAAGTACGAGAAACAGTTGATTTTCACTCAGCGGTGAAAGCAAACATTAAATGAATATAAAGTAATATAGCATTTTCAATAAATTCACTGCTGATCAAGTTATCTGGTGTCAGTTTTAAGCTTGTATACTTAATAACCAAGTTATCAAAAATTTCGTTCCATCTTACACAGTATTTCGTTCAATCTTTAAAAGAAATTGCTATAATGACTAATTTTAGTATTCAAGAAATGGTGAATATGATATTTATTCCTGGGGAGTGTACAAGAAATTGTCTCCTAGCAAGTAGAGTATATGCAGAGAGATTTCCAAACCTTGAAAGAAAGCCAAGACCGAAAGCATTTGAAAGGTTATTAGAGAGATTTACAGAAACTGGTAGTGTAACCTACAAGAAGAGAGAAATAAATAAGCCGGTAATCAATGAAAAAAGCGAATTGGCCGTATTATTAACAATACAGGAAAATCCACATATAAGTATAGACGGTATTTCAAAGGTAACAGCTATTGAAGATAAGAGCGTACGAAGAATTTTAAGAAGTCATAAATATCATCCGTACCATATGGAATTAAATCAGGAATTGCATGGTGATGATTTCATTAAAAGAACAGACTTTTGTGGTTGGTTGTTAAATAAAATGCGAGAAATGCCAAATATTTTAACAAAGATTTTGTTTAGCGATGAGGCTACTTTCAAAAGTAATGGGGCGGTAAATAAACATAACATGCATTATTATGCAACAGAAAACCCGCATTGGATACGTCATGTAGACAATCAGAATAGATGGTATCTTAACGTCTGGGGAGGTATACTTGGTCCATATATCATTGGGCCGTACTTTTTCGATGGAACCGTTACAGGCGATACGTATTTGGCATTTTTGCAGAACGAACTGCCTAATTTACTTGAGCATGTGGATGCTGACACCCGACAAATTTTCTGTTTGCAACACGATGGTGCACCTGCTCATTACAGCCTTAACGTTAGGGAGTTTCTAGGCCGATGGAAGGAAGACAAATGGATAGGACGAGGTGGTCCAATCGCTTGGCCTCCACGAAGTCCAGATCTTACTGTCTTGGACTTCTACTTTTGGGGATATGTCAAGGCTCTAGTTTATGTGTAAGTTCCTACAACAAGGGAAAATATGATGGAACGCATAAGAGAGGCATTTAGAAATGTTCGCCAAGAAACATTACAGCATGTTCAACAGAATTTCACCAGGCGGCTTCATTTATGTATTGAGAGACATGGAAGGACATTTGAAAGTTTTGTTTGATTTATTTGCATTTACTATTTACATTTACTTTATTTTTATTTACTATGCTACTACTTTTGTTAATTAAATTTGATGTTGTGGTTAATAATTAGTATTTATTTAAAATAGTGCAAACTTTTAATACTACTCGTACTTGATTCTTTCCTACATGATTTCGATTTATGTTAAGCTAATTAGGTATGTATTGTTTCATATTAGGTATTCGTAAAATAGTTGGTTTTACAAAATTCTTTAAAATACAAATTAATTATTGCAAATTTTTTATTAAACTGACACCAGATAACTTGATCAGCAGTGAATCTATTGAAAATGCTATATTACTTTATATTAATTTAATGTGTGCTTTCACCGATGAGCGAAAATCAACTGTTTCTCGTACTTAATGAGGTTTCTTCTTGTTATAGACCATTTATGGATAATTTGTGAATATCCGATCTTACAGAAGGTTTAAAAGCGCAAATTAGCTACCTACTAAAAATACAAGCATTTTTCATTAATTCAACTCTAAAAAGAAATAATTAGCAAATGATCCATCCTAGGTGCATCAAATGAGGTATCAATAGAAAGCGTAGTACAAGGGCTTTTCAATGAGCTAAAAATATACATGGTGTTCTATTTAAAAATTACGAGATTTCTTCGATTTTGCGAAATTGTGAACAGCCTGTATAACGCGAGCAGTTGCAGAATTTATTTCACGTAGCAACGAAAGTACATACAAGTAGAAAATATTCTATTCTATTGGTTTCGGATCTTTTGATTTTCCTTATGCAGAATAGCTTACTGAAATGTATCAATTTATCAAGTAAAATAATTATTTACACAGAAACTATCAACTTCAGATCCATACAACTTATATCGATGTAACCAGCTTTCAAGCGCGGATCATTTTATCTATTAATATATAGGGTGTTCCATTTAAAAAATGCAACTTTAGTCTGGCATTTCCATCTGGAACAGCCTGTATAAAACAAAATATTTTTAAAACGTGCGCTTGATGGTACGGAAGGATATCCGATGACTAAATATTTGACTAACTTTCAAATACGCGTGTAATCTTCCGACCCCGCTTCGTTGCCGGACCCTGTATATATATATATATATATATTGAAAGTTTAAACAATAAATGTATTTAATTAGACATTTTGTCGTTTATTTCTTTACATTTTTACATTGGATGCTAGGCCTAGTTACAAAGAATCCGAAAGCAAACCTTGAAAGCTATATTTATTCAAAGAGTCAAACGAGATATATGCGTGTGTAACGATTTATATTTAATATAATTGGAGCCCGACTTATTAGAGTAAAACTACAGAGGAATATGTAGTGTCTACATTATATCTTTTTTCAAACTTAAACTATGTATTATTATTAAAATTTATTAGTTTGTTTAGAGTTCCAAAAGTAGTAATTTTCGTTATTAGGCAAGAGTTTAATAATAAATTAGTTACGAAACTAACCCGTATACACAAAATAATCAAAAATTCTTTCTTTGGAGACTGTGGGTAAGTTAAAACTTAAAAAAGGTATATAACCCCTTACCACAATTATTAGTCGTATCCTAAATACCTATTTCGACAACTAAGTTGTCATCATCAGTAGGTAAAAACCACTAATTAAAAAGTCGCACATGGGGCACAGTAAAGCTAGAAAACCGCTTACGCAACAACTACTTTACACCGCGTCCACGTATAGACTAATTTTAACATGCGAATATAAACTACGAAGAGACCGAAAACCACTTACCTCTTAGGGAAAAAGGCATTCACATATGTTTATTCTCCGAGTTGAAAAATATCGAACGAAAGAACGACAAACATTCCTTTCTTAAGGGAACGGCACTTAACATGTCCAAATAACTTCAATTTTAAAACGACGATGACACAATTATGGTAATAAAAATGAAAAGAGACAACTGAAAGGAATCGGTGATCTGTCGCTATTCATGGAATATTGTTTATTTTTCGCGATATGTATACTTTCATAAGCATCAAGTTCGCGGGGTTTATTAATTTCTTTGACCAGCTTCAACCCTGTGATCGACACATTGTGTAGTGTGCTTAAAGCGTGGTTGGCAACGCTAGATTTTTCCGGTCTATTGTATTTAATATGTGATATGTGTTCATTAAAACGGGTTATTATTGGTCGTTTTGTTTGGCCTATAAATTTCAAATTACAATCCGCGTAACTAATTTCGTATATACCTGGTTTCGAATTCAAATTAACTCTATCTTTAGTATTCCCTAGGAGACTTTTGATAATATTTTCGGACCGAAAGGCAACCTGGAGACCTCTTCCTTTCACAACTTTATTAATGTCTTTCGTGACGGGGTGGTATGGTAAACACATGTACTTTTTCTCCTAGTTACTTTGAGATATCAAACTTGTGGATTCGCGGATTGAATTTTTTATTTTTGGTTTTCTAATTAATTTATTGATTATTTCTATGTCAATGCCATTGTATGTCGTGATATTTTTAATGAAATCCAGTTCTATTTCATATCTCTCTTTTGTTAACGGAAAATTTAGTAATCGATTGACAAAGAAATTAAAGGAAGCTGTCTTATCTTGATAACTATGATTTGAATCCGCGGTGATGAATCTATTAACATTGGTTTCTTTCCGGAAAATATCGATTTCTATTTTATGTTTATTCCTAATCAGTAAAGTATCTAAAAATGGTATCCTGCCATTGTGTTCCTTTTCCACTGTAAATTTAATCGTCGGAAATTTCAAATTTAATTGATAAACGAACATGTCTAATTCGCATTTCCGTGTATCAAAAATCACGATAATGTCATCTACATACCTAATCCAGACTCTCGGGAAATATTTAGCGTTATTTTTAAATTCTACTTCAAATTGACTCATTAATAAATTGGCTATGAAAGGAGATAGGCAGTTACCCATTGTTGTGCCTTATTTCTGTTCATAAAATTTTTCTCCTACTTGGAAACAATTTTGCATCATGCACAGAGTTGTCAATCTCATGTATTCTTTTATTTTTGAAGGTTCAATGTTATTCTTGTGGAGCAAGCTTCCTAAATATTTCATAGTCTCTGAAATAGGTACCGAGGGGAATAAAGACGTTACATCGAATGAAACTAAAATTTCCCCGGTTTCCAGTTCGTAATATTTAATTAATTAAACAAATTCTAAGGAATTACTGACTGACAAATTTTCTGGTTTTACGGGTAAATTTTTAAATTCATTCACTAACCATTTGGAAATCAAGTAAGTCGGTGAGTTGATACCTGAAACTATAGGTCTCATCGAGTTACCTGGTTTATGTATCTTCGGTAAACAATACATTCTTGGTACTACAGGATTACTAACATTCAATTTATACTTTTGGGTAGAAGTTATTAAAATTGGACATTTCTTAATCGCGTCTTTTGTGTCACTAATCATTTTAGGTAACGGGTTTCTCTTAATTTCTACATACGGACCTTCAGCAATTAAATTTTTGACTCTTTGAAAATAGTCGGTTTTGTCCATAATTACTAACTTGTTCCCTTTATCTGCTTTTAGGTAAAAACAGTCCTTCGATCTAAGAGTTTTAATGATATTCCATTCCGTATTGACCGACTTCTGTTAAGGTAAGTGATTTTCGATCTTTTCGTAGTTTATATTCGCATGTTAAAATTAGTCTATACGTGGACGCGGTGTAAAGTAGTTGTTGCGTAAGCGGTTTTCTAGCTTTACTGTGCCCCGTGCGACTTTTTAACTAGTGGTTTTTACCTACTGATAATGACAACTTAGTTGTCGAAATACATATTTAGGATATGACTAATAATTGTGGTAAGGGGTTATATACCTTTTTTAAGTTTTTACTTAACCACAGTCTCCAAAGAAAGAATTTTCACAATGACTTCCCGGTCAAAAGAGTTTAATAGATTTCATAAGTTATATATTAAAGTTAAACTTATAAGTACAGATATCAATTTCCTGAAACGGTGTAAAAGTAACAATGTTTTTCCTAAATTCATCAACGTAAATGTAACGACAAATTGTAGAAATAACGTCATTTCATATGCAAAAATGAAATGGTTGGACCTAGAAATGAAATATCTGTACAGTAAACGTAGTAAATTAGAACTATAGAATTAGAACTATATAATTTGATTTTAAAATTAACTAAAAGTATGAACAATAATGAATTCGAAGAGTGGTGTAAGTTTTATAGGAAAATTACGGAAATTAAAGACCATAAAATGAAAAAGAAATGTTTAAAACTTAATAAGAAATTCAGAAAGTTATGTCCACCAAAAAAGGATATTAATAGAATTCCTATAAAAGAAACACTAGTGATCAATCAATCATCCGAGAATTTTAGTGATGTAGAAATAGATTTGTTAAACAAAGGTTTAAAATACTGTTTGCCAAGCCGTCAGATTCCTATCGAGCAGGTGATTGCAAGTATCGAAACTTCGATTAAGTATTTTGAACAAGGGCCAAAAAACTTTATTCGAGAAGCTTGTAAAACCCAAATCGATAAGAATTTGCAGCAGCACAAACAGAAGTCGGTCAATAAAGAAATCATTAAAACTCTTAGATCGAAGGACTGTTTTTACCTAAAAGCAGATAAAGGGAACAAGTTAGTAATTATGGACAAAACCGACTATTTTCAAAGAGTCAAAAATTTAATTGCCGAAGCTCCGTATGTAGAAATTAAGAGAAACCCGTTACCTAAAATGATTAGTGACACAAAAGACGCGATTAAGAAATGTCCAATTTTAATAACTTCTACCCAAAAGTATAAATTGAATGTTAGTAATCATGTAGTACCAAGAATGTATTGTTTACCGAAGATACATAAACCAGGTAACTCGATGAGACCTTTAGTTTCAGGTATCAACTCACCGACTTACTTGATTTCCAAATGGTTAGTGAATGAATTTAAAAATTTACCCGTAAAACCAGAAAATTTGTCAGTCAGTAAATCCTTAGAATTTGTTAAATTAATTAAATATTGTGAACTGGAAACCGGGGAAATTTTAGTATCATTCGATGTAACGTCTTCATTCCCGTCGGTACCTATTCCAGAGACTATGAAATATTTAGAAAGCTTGCTCCACAAGAATAACATTGAACCTTCAAAAATAAAAGAATATATGAGATTGACAACTCTGTGCATGACGCAAAATTGTTTCCAAGTAGGAAAAAAATTTTATGAACAGAAACAAGGCACAACAATGGGTAACTGCCTAAAAAATTCAATCTGCGAATTAACAAGTTTGATATCTCAAAGTAACCAGGAGAAAAAGTACATGTGTTTACCATACCACCCCGTCACGAAAAACATTAATAAAGTTGTGAAAGAAAGAGGTCTCCAGATTGCCTTTCGGTCCGAAAATACTATCAAAAGTCTCCTAAGGAATACTAAAGATAGAGTTAATTTGAATTCGAAATCAGGTACATACGAAATTAGTGGCGAGGATTGTAATTTGAGATATATAAGCCAAACAAAACGACCAATAATAACCCATTTTAAAGAACACATATCACATATTAAATACAATAGACCGGAGAAATCTAACGTTGCCAACCACGCTTTAAGCACACTACACAATGTGTCGATCACAGGGTTGAAGCTGGTCAAAGCAATTAATAAACCCCGCGAACTTGATGCTTATGAAAGTATACATATCGCGAAAAATAAACAATATTCCATGACTAGCGATAGATCACCGATTCCTTTCAGTTGTCTCTTTTCAATTTTATTACCATAATTGTGTCATCGTCGTTTTAAAATTGAAGTTATTAGGACATGTTAAGTGCCGTTCCCTTAAGAAAGGAATGTTTGTCGTTCTTTCGTTCGATATTTTTCAACTCGGAGAATAAACATATGTGAATGCCTTTTTCCCTAAGAGGTAAGTGCTTTTCGATCTTTTCGTAGTTTATATTCGCATGTTAAAATTAGTCTATACGTGGACGCGGTGTAAAGTAGTTGTTGCGTAAGCGGTTTTCTAGCTTTACTGTGCCCCATATGCGACTTCTTAATTAGTTGTTTTTACCTACTGATGATGACAACTTAGTTGCCGAAATACGTATTTAGGATACGACTAATGATTGTGGTAAGGGGTTTTATACCTTTTTTAAATTTTTACAAAAAAATCATTTCATCACTCAATCATCCGGAGAGTTGTAAAGAGAATGTGAAAACTGAATAATATATATATATATATTGATATATATATATTGATTAATGTAAATTCGGGTAAGCGGTCAATTAAAAAACTCCTTTATTAAATCACCCTATATTTCGCAACCGACTTTGGCGCTTCTTCTGGGGAAAAAATGTAGAGTAGAAATAATAAAATTGACGTACAAAATATAAAAATGATTAGTCTGTTGCGAAATATAGGGTGATTTAATAAAGGAGTTTTTTAATTGACCGCTTACCCGAATTTAAATTAATTTTTGATATTATATCATGGTCGATAATTTCGTTTCAATTATATATATTGATATAGTACAGCTTATACCCACATAATATACATAACTTAATAAATCTAGATCGTAATATTTTCAGAATAATGGTAAGAAAAACGTTAATGGTTTAATAAAAAGTATTTGAAAACGATGTAAGATCAAAATTAGTTTTTTAAATCATGACGCCGAACTTATTTGTATATGTATTTTTATTTGCTTATTTATTTTATTCGGTCATTTATTAATTTATGTCTTACTTAATATCGCGAGAAATCAAGAATTTTAAAACTAATTATGATTAAAATGTTTTTGTGCAAATAATTGTAAACATAATTGTAAATTTGACTATTTAAAAAGTATGCAACTGAGATCACTTGAGAGTGTTTTAATAGAATGAAAATAGGCTGAAGGAGAAATATTCAATGTTGACATACTAAAATGATGCATATAGAAATATCCAGAAAATTACTTTATCAAAATTGACAAAATTACCTTATCTAAATTATTTGGAGATATTGCAGAATTTTAGGAATATATAATTAATTTTCAACAACTTCCTGAGGTAGTCAGGACAACAAAGCAACAGTTATGGACGATGGAGATTTTTGCATGAGGTGATATAGAAAACGACGATTTTTCAACGCATATTTTTAAAATTAATTAAAATCAATTATATATACCTAATTGTATTATAAATGTCGTGTTAATGATAATAGAAAATATAGATACCTTATTGGAAGACTGACTTCGACAGAAAAAGTTTTTTTTACAATATAACAATCATTATCAAGAATACCACTGTGTCTAAGCCAGTTAATTATTAAAGCATTGACTTATAAGAAGAACTTAGATCCTTTTAGGAATACCAAGAAACATACAAAACGATTAAATTAACATAACCGAGTGTATAACTTCAAGAACTTGTCACGAAAGCAGTTCTACGGAAAGGATATTTTTCAGCCGTACGAGAGGTGCACCACAACACCCTACCTTCCAGATCCCGTTTGATATTTCCAGAACTTTCACCATCTTTTACATATACAAGGCCTAAAAACTCCATACTCTTCGTATACAACAGGTACACAAGTGGAAATAGATATTCTTATTTTCTTAAAAGATATTAACTCATTTGTTGATTCATATTAAAAAGTATTAAACTCACGTTATCTTGAGGGGCAAAATATTTTCATAGCAGGAAAGAATTAAAATAACTGTCCCCTTAGGGAGCGCCGTGTAGCTAACCGGGCTGCCTGGTGGAATGCAGAGTTAACCAATTTATGGAAAGAAACTCGCCGGTCATTTAATAGGGCGAACAAAACAGGTAATTGGGAAGCCTACCAGGCCCTCCTCAATAAATATAATGATAAAATCAAAGAGAGCAAAAGGAAGGCCTGCAGAAAATTCTGTGAGGACATCGAAGGTGTTCCTGACGTGACCAGAATAAACAGAATTCTCAAAAAAGATCCCTCCAACGCAATTAGATCTATACAAAAATCGGACGGGAGGTGTACCATTACCGTGGAAGAGACTTTAGAGTATCTTTTGGGGGTACACTTTCCAGGTTCGGAGCGTATGGATGATTGTGATACCAATCAAGTTGTCACTTCTTGGAGGGCGACTAGGAATGATTGGGAGATATCAAACGAGATCTTCAAGCCCCATTTAATTAGATGGGCGATAGGATCGTTTGAAACATATAAATCCGCAGGACCAGAGGGAGTTTCCCAAGCTCCTTCAAGAGGGAATTGGTGAAATTATGGGTCCTCTATTGGAGATATTCAGGTCTAGCCATGCTATGGGTTATATCCCTAGGGCATGGAGAGAAACTAGGGTAGTGTTTATTCCGAAGCCCGGAAAAGGAACACATACCCACCCTAAACCATTTAGACCAATTTTATTAGTCTTACCTCTTTTATGTTGAAGACTATGAAAAAAATGCCCACTGCAATGGGCATACCAGATGGGAAAATCAGGTGAGGGTGCCCTGCATAGCCTGGTGAGAGGGATCGAAAGGAGCCTACACTACAAGGAAATTGCACTTGCAGTCTTGTTAGACATAGAGGGAGATTTCGATAACACCTCGATGTCTTCTATTATTCGATCTTTAGGAGATCGAAAAATAAAAAGCACCACATGCAACTGGGTTCATAACATGCTGCGTAGCAGAGTAGTTCATGCCCAAATGCAAAACAAAACGATCTCCATGAGGACAATAAAAGGGTGTTCTCAAGGAGGCGTATTGTCACCGCTACTATGGAGTCTAGTAGTGGATAATCCCCTCAGGACATTAAATGACCAGGGAATATGGACGAAGGGCTTCGCCGATGACATTGTCATAGTGTCCCAGGGGAAATTCCCGGGGGCAGTGGCGAGCATCATGCGAAATGCTCTGCGAATTGTAGAAAGATGGTGCTTTGAGGAGGGATTAACTGTCAATCCTCAAAAAACCAAGTTGGGAGCCTTTACCAACATGAGAAAACTAAATGATCTGGGCAGCGTAAAGCTGTTTGGACAAGAGTTAGAACTAACCAATGAAGTGAAGTATCTAGGCATAACACTTGATGCGAAACTGAATTTTAACAGACACCTAGCCAAAGTGGCAGACAGGGCGGCGCAGCTCTTCTGGAGATGCAAAAGAGCTGTTGGCAAGACCTGGGGACTAAAACCAAATGTGGTACACTGGTTGTACACAGCAGTAATAAGACCAACGATTACCTATGGAGCAGTTGTCTGCTGGAGGAGGACGGAGCGGACATCGTCGGTGGGGCTCCTCACGACTCTCCAGCGACAGGCCCTGTTGGGAATCACGGGAGCTATGAACAGCACGGGAACCGCTTCCATCGTGGGTCTCCATCCGCTGAACTACTTATAAGGGCGGAGGCAATGGCTGCGATACTGAGGCTGAAGGCCAATGACGCATGGTGTCCTAACAAGGTTGTAGGGAGCCATACAGATATCACAGGAACTATGACACCTGAAATTATGTTTACAGCTAAGCTGAACATACTTATACCGACCAGGGAACAGGCAAAAAGTCGCTCGATCGATTGTGGTGCCGGCACCTGGTACACTGACGGATCACAATCTAGTCATGGGGCAGGTGCGGGCATATGCGGAATGTGCCCTAGAAGGAAGATATCGATATGTGTGGGGATACATAATACTGTTTTCCAGGCCGAATTGTTAGCAATCGCAGCCTGCGCCGATGAAATTCGGGAAGCCGGCTGCGCAAGCAAAAAAAATTAACATAATAATTGATAGTCAGGCGGCTATTAAAGCCATTATGAACCCATCTACCAGGTCTAAGCTGGTGAAATATTGTAAACAGGTCCTCAATAACCTGGCACAAGACAATACAGTGTCACTGATATGGGTGCCACGACATGAGGGAATTAAAGGCAATGAGATAGCCGACAAACTGGCCAAAGAAGATACTAATAGGAACTTCATAGGACCAGAACCTGTATGTATAATCACTAAGGATTCCGCTAAAAGGGAGATCTGGTTATGGCTATAAAAAGAACATAAAAATAAATGGAGGTCAACGGAAGGTCAACTCCATACCAAAACACTACTAAGGGGGCTGGACGGAAAGTTTTCAGCCAACCTAATTCGTAGTAGCAAAAAAGAAATTAAAATAATTACCTGGTTAATAACCGGACATTGTCCTTTAAGGAAGCATTTGTACACCATGGGCTTGGATAGCGAGCCCTGGTATAGGAGATGTGAAAAACAGGAGGAAACTAGCCTTCATGTAATATGCACGTGTGAGGAACTGAAGGAACTCAGACAGAAATATTTCGGGAGGGATCTATTGGATCCTTCGAGTGTACTCAAACTTCCCCTGAGGAGGATAGTGGCTTTTATCGAGGACACAAGACTAACATAGTGGAATTGAGAGATCTATTGGGGATAGTACAAAGAGCAGTGTGCTCAAGTGCCTGGACGTGGTGGCGTCCAACCCAAAACAGAGAAGAAGAAGAAGAAGAGGTGCAAAATACCATTTTCAAACAACAGTTATATTTTTTTATAATAATCTCTTAAATAACCTGAATTTGTTGTGTTTACTTTATGAACCATATGTGTACTAGGAAACCTAATATAATTTGTAAGAAGGGGTATACAAGCAACCCTACTTTGATTAATGTTTGGTCTAGCATATTAAGTGCATATTTATATCCTGTTGTTTGTATCTTGTAAAGAAAACAATTAATAATCACTCTAATTATATATTTATTTTACTCTATGAAATCGTTTTTTATTTTATGTATGTATGTGTACTGTCTGAGTATCTAGAACCTACCTTAAAACCTGAGATTAAGTAGTGCTTTTGCTAATTTTTGTCTATTTAAAAATTTACGAATTGGAGCCAGTTATTCAGATATTTTATTAGATTATATAAACATAATTCTTCAAAGTCATTCATCGTATTATATCATATTGAAGCCCGAACGTGGTGACTTTTCACTTCAAAGCCGTCATATCAATATATATATATAAGTGTTTCATTGATATTTTTTTAAATGTCAACCCCACTTTTTCTTTGTGGATTTTGAAAGCTTTTATAATTCTTAATCGATGTTGTAAAAATTTTGGTATGTTACATTAGAAAATTTTTGAGTAAACTGTGTTGTAATTCTAAGTTTTATTTTTGACATTTTCAGTATAAAATTTATAACAAATGCTCAAAATATTTTCCTTCATTTTGTTGACAAAATCCTAAGCGATGATAAATTCCATTTCGCACATTCTGTAATATTTCGGGAGTGATTAGTCTGGTTTCGTAGATGATGCGTTGTCGTAAAACGTCCAAATTTTCCGGTTGTGTCGCATAGACTTTTCTTATGTAACACTAAAACCAAAATGTTTAAATCATCGAATAAAGAATTGTAAAAGCTTTCAAAATCCATAAAAAAATGGGGTTGACATTTAAAAAAATTAGCAATGACGTCATAACTTATTCAAGGTCGACGGAAAAAACAAAATAGTAGCATCTAAGTATAGCTAATAAAAAACATTAATCGATATATCTTTGCATTTTGTCAAATAATGCACAATAACGTTATTACGGGCTTGTGTCCATACTTTATGGAACATCTAAATATAGCTAATAAAAAACATTAATCGATATATCTTTGCATTTTGTCAAATAATGCACAATAACGTTATTACGGGCTTGTGTCCATACTTTATGGACAGTGTATATATAACGAGCCATCGAAAAAATTCATAATTGGAGTAGACTGTGAAATTGTGTTGGTACTTTAACCACTTCCACATAATGACACATTACTTGATGCGTGACAGTTTCATTTGGTTTCATTGTAAAAAAAGGTTATAGCATTGAAATGATACTACAACAAAAAAGAAAACAAATAATTCATTTAATATCGAAAACATAATCAAAATTTACATATACCTACAGAAGTTGTTGAAAATGTTGTCCATTTACATCTAAACACAAACAATTTTCTTAATAAGGGTTTTGAAAAATTTGACACAAACTTATAGTTTCAATGTCAAATAATAAATGTCATTATGTGGAAGTGGTTAAAGTATCAACCCAATTTATATAATTAGAATAAATTTAAAAAAATTACTAATAAGGAACAGAGCAAAAAATGGAGTTATTAGAAAGAGAAATCAGAAAACTAATTATCAAAATTTAATGAAGAATCAACAGGTATACGTAAAATTTCTGGACAAATATTCCAAAACAAATAAATTAACAATAGAACTATTTGAAATTATTGAAATGCTGCTAAATAACGGTCAAAGTAAAAAATTCATAGAGGAATCATTTCAGACACCACATTAATTCATTGAAATCTATTTCCTCTATGTATAAGTGCCACAACTTGTTTCACACTGACACATGTCTATGTTACAAATTTGTTAAAAATAATATAGTTTTAATACCATTCAAACTAATAGCTATAACATAATGTCATTAAAAAACTTAAAGGTAAAAAAACTATTAGAGATGTAAGCGCACCTTTGGAGAAAATTATTATAGATTAATAATATCCTTTTAAGAACAGATGTTACATCTATGTACTTTTTGTTATTAGTATTATTATATAGTTTAATTCAATATTATAACAGATTATTAGAGAAAGCTAAACAAAACATATTCATCAAATTTTAATAAAGGCAATGACCTTGAATTATAAATTTTTATTAGTCTCTCGTGCAGTGCTTGTGACAAAAACTCACCCTGAAGAACTTATGCTATATGTTAATACTTTAGAGACTTAATTTTTATATCACGCACGCTAATACCATCACTATATATTATAACAGAATTACTCCCCACCAGTTAAGATGCGTTACAAATGCGAGGTTGCTAATTGATGGAAGCGAAATGATCTGATATGTATAAGAAATATACACAATGTATACTTTTTAATAGTCCTATGAGAATTTTTCTAATTATACGAATACTGTACATATTAAGCACAATTTTGCGTCCACCATTTTTTCGTTATAAATTAACAATTTATGTATGAAATCCATTAAGAAAATAATAATAATAAAAAATTGTTATACTTCAAATTCGACCATCGTACAAGTTCAGCTATATATTATTTACTAATTATCGTACTACTTGAATTGCTAAGAATTTATATTATCTTATTCTGCATTTGGTGCGTTCGTTATTTTTGGATAACGCTGTATAATATACTAGGTTTCTGTTACATTTAATTACAATCTAATTCTACTCCTAAGCTCTCAAATTTCTTGCCTCGATAGTTCTGTTTTTAATGGGCTATTGCTTCCTTAAATGCTAATTTTATATAATTTATATATACCTTAGTCCTGTGGACTGATTGGATACCTTTGAGTTTATTTAAATTCATTGTCAGATTGTTTGTTTACCATTCAGGTTATGTATAGTAAGGCTGTCAACGTTGGGGTTTAGAGTCGCATGTACATAGCAGTGCATTTGTGTTTGTTGGGAAATAGTAAATATACGAGTCGTCGTTGGGCAATTGTATATGTTAATTAAACTGTGTTGTTTAATGTAAAATAATTTGAGTATAGGAACTTTGTATTTTATCGAAATTTTTTAAGATATATCTCATTGTAATTGATTAGGGTAACTCATGTTTGTAATTCGATGTGTAAGCTAGTAATTTAGGCATACAATGACATCTATTAGTATTTATTTGTGAACTAGTACGAGGTAATTAATGATTTTAGTGTCTTATTTAGTTGAAATTTAAAAGTAAAGAGGTTGCAAATTAG
The DNA here is from genome assembly GCA_935421215.2 of Melolontha melolontha. Taxonomy (NCBI): domain Eukaryota; kingdom Metazoa; phylum Arthropoda; class Insecta; order Coleoptera; family Scarabaeidae; genus Melolontha; species Melolontha melolontha. Next base: position 158,059,226 of record OW285236.1, on the reverse strand, counting down.
TATTATGTTTTCTTTGTGATCGATTTCTTTTCGGAAATTAATTAAATGTGGGATAATTGGAATACTCTTTCGAATATGTTTTTTTCCTATAATAACGTAGTTCCAACTTCCTATAAAACTGGACATGGAGTAAGCTTCGATCTCATTTATTGTGCTCTTGTTGTAAAGTCGAAGTGGTTGTTCCCTGGATATGGTAAGGAAAGGATGTGCGGACATCTGCCATGTTTGTGACTACAAACACGTCTTGAACAAGGTAAGTATTTTCGAGGATATCTTATAGAATTTATTGTTATTTCAATGAGGATTGGCTTCATTAATTAGAGTATTTCATTGTTCTTATATTTGTTTTTTCTCTCTTTCTTATATAACAGATCAAATTGGATAGGGCAAAAAAATTAGATAGGGCATTAACACCCCCATAAAATTGAGTATAACAGATGTAATCCGATTCTGCACATAATTGACAGAACGGTATGCTGAGAACTTTCCATTTGAACGAACATACTGTGGACTATGAGGTAGACGGTTCGTTTTTTTCTTGCTTCCGGCAGAAGCATCATAAGGTAGTATCCATTTTGCGTATAATTCTGGAAGACTACGTTATCATTAATAGTCAGCATCACAAGGAAAAATTGTATAAATTTTGTACAAATATAATTTATATGAATTAATTTTTTTTTTTTTGTATTGAAACATTAGTGTCACTCAATTTAGATAAATTTGCCTCTTGTTTTTTTGTGTATTTGGAAAATTGTAACCTATTCAAATAGTCACAAATAATTTGTATTTTAATTAATATATTTCTACATATACGGTGTGAAAACCTAAATTTTGGAATTAATTTGTATAATATCTTGTCTGTAAATATTATCAGTAAAAGTACTGAACAATTCAATTTTGTATTATAAGTAAATATTTCTGCATATACTGCGTGTAAATATCTATGTAAGGCGTGTGAAAGATCTACGAGAAATTATTGGTGCAATTCTTACACTAAGTTTCTTAATTGATTTAATTATTTTCCATATTGGTCAAATAATTTCCACCGTTTACCTTCAATTTTTTTATATATACCATTTGCCTATCTTTTTTGTTGATTAATTTATCTAAACCACTTACTTTTATGTGCATATAATATAACTTCACGTTTATTTCAATGTTATTGTCTGTATTTTAAATAATTTCATTCATATATTATACTGGGTGAGTCTTTTACTCATAACTAGAATTTATTTTGTTATTTAGATATATATCACTATTGTAATGTCATATTTAACCATAGTTTTTTTTATTCATTCAACTTTCACTCTTGTTTTTTTATCACTCAGAAATTTATTGCGACCTTCTGGGTACGTTATGCTTTTGTTATTGCGTATGTTCTGGATTACAATAAATCCTTATTGTTATTGTTTTGATTTGTTTGTTTTATTTGGTTTAACAGCGATACACGTAATTACCTGGATTTAATCAATTTACTACGGCAGAGTCTGTGTTCTCTGGCTAAAGGTATAACATTGTGGCGCCCTTTTATATATAAAAACTGCCTCTCCACTCGCCTCTAAACTGAGCTGGTCTTTAGCCGAAAGATCTCCGGGGTAATCATGTATGGCGGTAAATTTGGTAAGTTCATAAGCCAAAGTATTACGTAAGTAGGCGCAAGACTAGTACCCGTAGGGGTATATAGCAAAATTGAAAAGTTATTAAATTAAAAACTGTAAACCAAATTCATTTCCTCGGCTTTTTGAGTACCAATTTACAATAAAACTATCTTGGGTCCGATATACGGACGTAAAATAGTCTCGAACGCAAGATATAATGAATATGGTCATGTCTTTACATGTTTCGGCAATTACTGTCATTTTCAAAGAATTTTAAATTGTAAATGACAGTATATTAATATACTGTCATTTATAATTGTGTCATTGCGAATCATTACAGAATTTTAAATTGATATTTTTGATGCTACTGTATAATTATTCCCATTTAAACGAGGAAAATATTCGATTAATACTAAATAGTAAGTACAGCTGACGAAATAGATTATATCGAATATTTAAATACAACAAAATGCTTGTAGTTGCAATATTTGCATTTGGGTCACTATACGCATTGCATGCATAACCAATATATCATTAAGTACTCACAATTAGTAATATAGTAATAATAGATGCTGTCATGACTAGGATACCAAATTAACATGTTTATATTGATGTCATGCACTACAAATATTTACCTTTCTTTCATTGTCTGTGGGGAGACACACTGTCGCGTCTGTTGAGTAACTCCACCGCCGCAACTACGCGAACACGGCGACCATTCAGACCATGGTGACCATATGCCGGGTTCTTTCTGGTTCTTACTTTTCTGCCTTTCTTTATACATTTCATATACCTGTAAAATGAAAGAGTATGAAGTAGTTCGCTAACGGCATGCTAAGTATTATACAATATGAGCAATAATGTTGTTAAACGACATAAATTAATTTGAAAAGTTAAAGCAAAATAAAACTATACGTAAAACATTCTGAGAAGGTTTCTTTATAAAGAATATTTCATGTTTCAATTATATTAGTTAATGAACTTTAAGATATAGGCGACGATTGCGACTCCTAGCGCAGTAATGCGACTTAACTTAGGCTTTGCAGAAAATCTGCTATCACATTCAAAATTAGATCCACTAAAATGATTTGCACTTTCTAGTCTAAAAGTTCGTGTAAAATAACTTTTCAATGTAATTTTCATTCAACGAATATATATATTTTTCAATGATGTAGTTATATTATATCTTTATTATTTCTACTAGCACTTGAGAAAATTTTATTTATTATTATATCGAGTGACTATAAGTAATTGAAGCAAATATTTAATTTGGCATCTCTATATAAATATGGGTGACATTTGACTAGAATTATCTTTTTGACTTTTATTTTGTCAAATTTTTCACAAATTTAAATTTAAGAATCAAGCATTTCAAGATAAGATTGTAAAATTATTCCCAACCTTAGAAAATAAATCAATCATTTATAGTCATCCGTTATATCTTAATATACAAGGTGTGTATAAATTGTCGCAAAAGCTACACGTAGCGACATTCTTCGTTCGGTTCTGAATAAAAAATCTTAATGTTAAAATGTCGTATCATGCTTCGTAAATTGGTAAATGTCAAAATTTGACAGTAAAGATTTTGATTGAAATCACTTTGAAATACAAACTTATTGTTCTACAACGTTGCCAAATGTGTTTTTCGTGAAAGTACGTTAATGAATAAATGTTTAAAACAAGCTTTTAAATCAAAAAGAAAACGTTTACGAAATAATACTAGTAAATTTTTTTTCTTTAAACTAAATTGCATCTATCTCTATTAACAGATATCGAAGAGCAAAGGTTAGTTACGCAGTAAATGTCTGAACTTCAAGAACCCCGTGAAAACAAACGAAGCATGTTACGACATTTTAACATTAAGATTTTTTATTCAGAACCAAACGAAGAACGTCGCTGCGTGTAGCTTTTGCGACAATTTATACACACGTTATATAAAATTCTTGCTTGAGGTATCGCGAATTTTTAATAAAGGACGTAAATATCGTCAAGATTGCTATAGATAAATAGCAACTACAAATGTATGACATTAATATACTGTCATTTATATTTTGTACTCCTTGAGAAGGGCATCATTTGCCGAAACATATAGGGTTATTTTAAATATTTATATATTGAAGTAAAACCAGACCTTAAATCGCCAACAAATTGAATTTACCATAACATACAAAGGTCACGAAATAATTATCTTTATATATATATATATATATATATATATATATATATATATAATAACTTCGTGACCTTGGTATGATATGGTAAACCTAATCAGTAGGCGATTAAAGGTCTGTATATTACTTCAAAATATATGTATTTAAAAAACTCTACATGTTTCGGCTGTGTACGCCTTTATCAAGAGAATACAAAATAATATATTAATACATTATATATGTTTAATATATTTTGTATTCTCTTGATAAAGGCGTACACAGCCGAAACATGTAGAGTTTTTTAAATACATATATTTTGAAGTAATATACAGAACTTTAATCGCCTACTGATTAGGTTTACCATATATATATATATATATATATATATATATATATATATATATATATCTATATATATATATATATATATATATATATATGTATATGTATATAGATATATAAAATAAAGTAAATTAAAAGCGGGCAAGCGGTCTGTCAATTAAAAAGTCATTTATTAATTATCCCAAGAACTTTGTTGCTTCTTCCGGAGATAAAAATGTGGAGTTCAAAAAAATAATAAAAGTGAGGTACAAGGACAATAAAATCTAATCAATTTTATTGTCCTTGTACGTCACTTTTATTACTTTTTTGAATTCTACATTTTTATCTGCGGAAGAAGCAACAAAGTTGTTGCGAAATATAGTAATAATGAATGAGTTTTTAATTGAAAGACCGCTTGCCCACTTTTAATTTATTTTATTCAATATATTACGGTCGATAATTTCGTTTAAATTATTTATATATATATATATATATATAGTAGATTTAATTAGTCGACGATTGAAAGTCTATGTTACTTTAATATGTATATATTTAGAATAATCTTACACATTTCGACAAATAATGTCTTTTAGAATTCTAAAATATAAGTGACAGTATATTAATGTTAATTTATATATCTGTAGTTGTCATGGATAAACCCAAATTATTCAAAGGTACATTCAAGTCTAATAATAATAATTCATACCTTACCACTCTCCAACAGTTAGATGACAGTAACAGAGGATTGGCAAGCCATGAGTTATTATTATGTAAATTGCAGATCGTTACACCACTAGCTTACAGTATATACTACTTAGATTCTTTATATCACTTCTGTTGTTAATGGAATTTTTTCTTGTTTAATATTAATTAAATTTCTTTAATTTTCATTCTGTATTGTTCTTTATCGATTATCTGTGTGTTTTCAAAATCGAAATGTTGATCGTGATGTAGTTTGTGTGTAAATAAAGTAGCTTTGTCTGTTTTGGAGTATTTGTGGGCCTGTATTTTCTTGTATAAATATTGCTTAGTTTGGCCTATGTAGTAACTATCGCAATTGCGACATGGTATTTCATAGATGACATGTGTTTCTCGACTTTTTTCTATTTTAGGTTTTAGTTTTGAAAATAGATGTGTATTAATATTACTAAATTTATATGTTTTAGCTATGTCATATTTTTTTTAAGTATATTTAATTTTTGCTGATAATTGTGGGACATATGGAATCGTGATATATGTTGTTTCATTGCTTATATGGTGATTGGTGTCTGCAGTGTTGTATATCTGGTGGATTCTTTTTTTAATTGCTTGCTCTGAAAGTTGTGGTAGATAGTTATTACCTGTTAAGATCGTTTTAATTTTCTTGTTGTTATCTTTTCTGTATTGAGTATGTTATAGTTTTACTACTCCATCAGTCAGATTATTTATGATCATTTTATTGAATACTGTAGTTGCATTTGAGTGGTAATTCATATATCGAAGAGTAGCTGTCGGCTTGTTGTACCAATTTGTATAACTAGTACCCTGTCTATCATAGGTACAACAAACCCACAGCTTCTTTTCGATACATGAATTGCCACTCAAATGCAACTACAGTATTCAATAAAATGATCATAAATAATCTAATAGAGCAGTAAAACTATCACATACTCAATACAGAAAAGATAACACCAAGAAAATTAGAACGATCTTAACAGATAATAACTATCCACCACAACTTATCCAGCAAACAATTAGAAAAAGAATCCACCAAATATACAACACTGCAAACACCAATAACAATTTAAACAATGAAGCAACATATATCACGATTTCATGTGTTCCACAATTATCAGAAAAAATTAAATATACTTTATAAAAATATGATATAGCTACAACATATAAACTTAGTAATACTAATAAACATCTATTTTCAAAACTTAAACCTAAAATAGAAAAAAATCGAGAAACACATGTCATCTATAAAAAATCATGTCGCAATTGCGATAGTTACTACATAGGTCAAACTAAACAATATTTATACAAAAAAATACAAGCTCACAAATACTCCCAAAACAGACAAAACTGCTTTATTTGCACACAAACTACAACGCGGTCACGATTTCTATTTTGAAAACACAGATAAACGATAAAACACACAATGAAAAAGGAAATTAAAGAAATAATTAATATTAAACAGGAAATAAATTCAATTAACAACAGAATAAAAAATCTAAGCAGTATATACTATAACTTAATAATATAAAGTACCGATCTGCAATTTACCATCATGAATATATGTTGTTATATAAATATCTATCATATGTTATTTAAATATATGTACACTTGTTTATTAGGCTGGCAGTTCCGTATTTAGATCGCTGACTAGGCTGGCCGAGTAGGTTTTCGTGGTTTTCCTTGTCGTTCCAGGCGAATGCCGACAGCTTAAAATCTTAAGTCGCTCCACGGGCGTAGACATAATAATAGCTCATGGCTTGCCAATCCCCCGTTACTACCATCTAACTATTAGAGAGTGGTAAGGTATGAATTATTTTTATTAGACTTTAATGTATCTTTGAATAATTTGGTTTTATCCATGACAACTACAGATATATAAATTGACATTAATATACTAAAAAAGGGATATTTATCAATACGTTTTTGCCGTATTACGCAGTTGTTATATAATGAAACAGATATGCCAAATACATATCCGTCACTGTAAACATGGACAAACACCTCGTATTTTTAGCATTTACTTCTGTTCAATACATATGTTTCAGCCATCTAGGCCTCATCGGTTGAACTAGTGAAGCAATGTGTATACAAATTAATACAGATCTGTTAAACAACGGATCTGTATCTGTATCTACATTTACGCTAAAATCGTCTCCAAGCTATAACCAGTTTCGTTCTATCAGGCGACACCAATTTAATCAGTGACATCTGACGGAAGAAAGCGACTAGGCCAGAAAAGGCGATCTTCCGCTCGAATAGCAATGCTATAACGAAAAAAATCGGAAAAATACGTATATTGGTGCTGTCCATTAACACGCGCCAGATGGCGGTAAATATACAAAAAAAGGGATATTTATCAATACGTTTTTGCCGTATTACGCAGTTGTTATATAATGAAACAGATATGCCAAATACATATCCGTCACTGTAAACATGGACAAACACCTCGTAATACGGCAAAAACGTATTGATAAATATCCCTTTTTTTGTATATTTACCGCCATCTGGCGCGTGTTAATGGACAGCACCAATATACGTATTTTTCCGCTTTTTTTCGTAATAGCATTGCTATTCGAGCGGAAGATCGCCTTTTCTGGCCTAGTCGCTTTCTTCCGTCAGATGTCACTGATTAAATTGGTGTCGCCTGATAGAACGAAACTGGTTATAGCTTGGAGACGATTTTAGCGTAAATGTAGATACAGATACAGATCCGTTGTTTAACAGATCTGTATTAATTTGTATACACATTGCTTCACTAGTTCAACCGATGAGGCCTAGATGGCTGAAACATATGTATTGAACAGAAGTAAATGCTAAAAATACGAGGTGTTTGTCCATGTTTACAGTGACGGATATGTATTTGGCATATCTGTTTCATTATTAATATACTGTCACATATATTTTAAAATTCTTTGAAAAAGACATTATTTGTCGAAACAAGATTATTTAAAATATATACATACTAAGGTAACATAAACTTTAAATCGTCGACTAATTGAATATAACATATAACATAGAAATGTCAGAAATAATTATCTATATATATATATATTGATAACGGCCCTCTTTACTGGGCTGTGGTGAGATTATAAAATGTTAATGAGATAAAAGTATAAGATAAAATTATGTATTTGAAAAGATTAGTCGGGCGCCTTAATTTATAAAATCTCACCCCAGACTGCGCTATCTTTATCTCAAATAGCCAACTAGTCGGAAAGCAAGAAACTATTTTTAATAAAACTTTACTAAATGTGAGTGATCTCGGGCTCGTTGTGAGTTTTAGGTTGTTGCTTCCAAAAAAGAGAATAATATTAATGTTGACGCTTAATATAATAACTCCTACAAATAAATATGAACAAATAAAAGATTCAAGTAAAATTAAAAATATTATGTTTATTAAATTAAAGGAAACTGTAAAAATATAACGTATTACAAATGTGATATAAACGAAACTGCATATACGCATAAACAACAAGGTGTTACTAATGTGAAAAGAGGTTATGTGTGTTAAACTAATAAATAATATGAATATAAATGTGAATACTCTTATTACAATAATGGTGAGTACCCTTTTATTGTTATCTCTAAGATATAAATAGGTTGTTTAATTAAATATAAAGATCATGACAGGACGTGGTAGATTAGGTAAATAATTCGAGAAGATTATAAAATAAAAGTTTAAAGAATTTAATTTTTGAAAAAAATAAATATTATCTGAAAACCTGTTATAATAATGATGCTGATGTATGTTTGTAGATCGTCTGTGTGAATTGGGAAGATCCTCGGTGATCCAAAAATGTTCGGGTGCAGCACAAAATGATGGCGGTGTAGGTGGCTGTTTACGCAGACGCTATCGAAGATTTTCCTCGGACTTCGTCTTCGGTGCCTAATTACTCACTGCGCTCGTTTCTGGCTGTAGAATTTCAGGTATCGTTGTTGATGTACGTTAGACTATATTGTTGAAGTTCGGCGATGGATACTTATATATATTTCTTCTGATTTTCTATCGTTTTCGGTGGAACTACGTCTGTGACGCTATATTGTTTGAAAGTTCGTTATTACCGAAAATTCTTGTAGTAATTCACTTGACGATCGAGTTAATTAATATTCTGGGTACTTTTTATCACTTTTAGCTGAATTTATAATTTTAAATTTGTGTTTTATACAAGATTTCTAAGGCTTGGTCTAAAAAGATGCGTCTATTTATTTTTCAAATTCAAGGATCTAATAATTCGACAGCACTTGTCTGAATATTACCAAACACGCTATCTATTGATATCAATAATCTCGATGATTTACCCTTTTAACAATTTTATATAAAAAGAATTTGATTACTTTAGAATATCTAAATGATTTTAAAAATTATATTATAAATTACCAAGTTAGGTTAAGATAAATTCGAATGATACAAATCGCATACTGCGCATGATAAATGTAAACATAGCGAGATGTCAATTTGTAGGCGTGTCTTACTAGTGTCGATATAATACAAAGTTGCATATGGATTTGAATATGTTTTTCGCGCTAATATTTGAAAATTTGAATATGATATAATAAAATTAAATAATGAAAGGAAAATGTATATAGAAATTTAAAGAATGAAATGATCGTTATAAAAATACATATGCACTTCGATACTACTAAGAGTTAATAATATTATTTATATAACCATTATATTATAACCCTTTTTCACTTTGTATGTCTTATTCTTCCTATTTCAGATGCAGCTCTATATGGATAACATGCATCACAACAATGTCCCCGTCGAAAAAATGTCGGAATGTACAAATGAGGACATTCTTTTCGCTGAAGATGATATAGGAAATGAAAGATAACAACCTTGTTTTTCTAAACTTATTACGTGTCGATCGAATTAAACAATTAGAAAGAAAAATAAGTTAACACCATAATATAAAAACTTTATAAATTGTAAAAACTAAATGTTTGTTTGTGTGATGAACTTCCTTAACATTATATTAGTATACCAAAGTCTTTTCTTCTTTTTTTTTTTTATTATCAAATATGATTCTATTGTTTCTTTGTAACTTCTCTTTATTTATTCAAGCTGTCCAAATTCAAATTATCTAATCTAAATTAATGTTTCTTGTTTAAGTATATTTATTTGTAATTATATAAAAATAGTTTAGTTATAGTATTCATTTAATTGATGTATTTTGCGAGCTATAACATACCTTTCAATGTAATTAATAATTTTAATGACTGTATTTATTCAATTGTATATTACTGTTCCGTTGAATAATCCTGCAACATCGAAATATGGTATCTACCCTTTATGTACCCGGTTTCTTCTTCCATTAATTCATAAGTATTGTTGCCTAAGATTCTATTAATAATATAAGGTCCTTGATATGGTTTTAGCAGTTTTCCCATTATTTTATTTTTAAGATCAGTTACTCTCAATCTTTTCACTATTACTCTATCATTAAGATTATATGTCTTATATTTCTTATCAACGGTATTCCTCTTTCTTTCCCATTTAATTTTCTTTGTCAATAATTTCTCTCTTACTTCTATAAGTCGTTCGTTGAAGTTGATGGCTTCTGGATCTGTCCAAGGTCTCTGCGGTGGCTGACCAGTAAAAATTGTTATGGGACAATGGTTATGAACTGTACTGGGTGTGTTATTAATGGTGTGTTCTATTTGTTGTAAATATTTGGCCCATTTATTATGATTGTCATGTAGAAGTATTCTTAAATATTTCAGAGTTTCTCGTATATATCGTTCTGTTGGATTGCCCTGTGGATAACGTATTGATGTATAGTAGGTGCGGATGTTATGCGAATGTAGAAAGTCCTTGTATCTGTCATTGTTAAAGTATGTAGCGTGATCGGATAGTATTGCTAATGGTTTTCCAAATTGGGTAAAATAATCTGTTAACGCTTGTAGTACAGTATTGGTGTCGCATTTCTGTGTAGGAATAAGTTTGATAAATTTGGAAAAGATATCACAAATCACAAGAATATTTCTATAACCTTTCGTACTTGGTATTAAGTTTGAAAGAAAATCTATAGATATCAATTCTAACTTGTCGTAAGTTACAATATTGTGGCAGATATTGGTATTCGTAAAGTTCTTGTCCTTCGCAAGTTCACATGTTCTGCAGTGTTTAATTACGCTTTTGATGATTCTCTCATCATTGATACAGTAGAATGCCTCTCTAAACAGTAACCAGCATTTTCTACCTCCTATATGCGTGTATGAATAATGTAAATATTCCGTTATCTCCCTGGTGTGTTTCTCATTTGTGACATATACGATGTTCTTACCTATCTGTTTTACTATTAAATTATCCTTAAGTGACATGCCTTTGTAAGTTCCCTTTTCCTTTAACTGTTGATGTAATTCAGTGAAATCTGGACCTGATTGTATAGATAAAAGCTTGTTAATGGAAAATATTCCCTGTCTTTGAAGTTGTACCAAATTTATGCAAATATTTTGTCGTTTCACATCCCCGTCCTGTCGTGTTAAAGCATCTGCTGTTATCATTTCCTTACCTGGTTTGTATACAATGTTAAATTCGTACTGCTGTATGAGCAACGTCCACCTGTAAATGCGACTATTATTCAGTTTGCAACTCATTATGTTAACCAGAGCTTTATGGTCCGTTTCTAGCGTAAAACTTTTTCCAATAAGGTAATATCTTAACTTTGTAAGTGCAAAAACAATAGCTAACATCTCTTTCTCCGATATTGTATATCTGGTTTCACATGCTTTGAGTGTTCGTGAGATGAAGTATATAGGTGTTTCGATGTTATCTTTGATTTGAACAAGCTCCGCTGCGATGGTTTGATGTGATGCATCAGTTCTAACTACAAATGGCAATGTAAAATCAGGGTGGTGAAGTTTTAGGTTTTCAACAAAGCTTTCTTTCAACAGATTAAAACAACTTTCATGTTCTGCGGTCCACGACCATTTCTTGCCTTTCTTCAATAGATCTAATAATGGTGTGGTTCTTTCACTATAACGGGATATGAATTTGCGATAGTAATTAAGAACCCCTAAGAATCCTCGTAGTGTTTTTAGATTTTTAGGTCTTGTATAATTCTTAATTTCATCCAGGCGTGTTGGATCAAGTAAAATGTTATCTCTATTTATCACGTAGCCAAGGTAATTTATTTCGTGACGGAAAAATTGACATTTTAAAAGGTTTAATTTCATACCTTCTGTTGTTAAAGTATTTAGAATAATTTTTAGGTGCTGTAAATGTTGTTCGACACTCTCGGAAAATATTATTATATCATCAAGATAATGTAATGCGAATTCGTCGTATTTATCCAATATTTTATGTAAAAATCTAATAAGGGCGGCGGGCGATGTTTTTAGGCCAAATGGGCACACTCTGAATTGATAAACAATACCATTCACTAGAAAACCACAGTACCTTCTTGATTCTGGTTCTAAGTTGATAAGCCAAAATGCGTTCTTAAGATCTAACTTGCTGTATATGGGCTTATTACCACATTTTGTTAATAATACATCGATATTTTGCGGCATTTCGAATTCGGGTTTAATTCTTCGGTTCAATGCTCTTGCATCTAAACATATGCGTAGAGATAAGTCTTTCTTTTGGACTATTACTATCGGATTTATAAAGTAGGTATTTGACTTCTCTATTATGCCAGTCTGTTCTAATCGTTCCAGTTCCTGACTTACTTTCTGCTGATAATGATACGGAATGGGGTAATTTTTACTAATTAGTGGGTCTTCGTTATCTATTTTAATCGGATGCTGATATCCTTTTGCAAACACTACATCATTGTTAATAAGAGTAATATTATTGTATAAAATTGCTATTAAGTCGGGTATGACAGTTGTATCTGGTATCTTAGAGTTCTCTATAAAATTCTTTATATCATCATAATTATTAATTGTTTTCACTACTTGATTATCCATTCTAACTTCCATAACATCTCCTCGCTCGTGACAATCCTTCGTTCCTTGTCTAACTACCATTCTCTCTATTCCAATATTTGTATTATTAAATTCTATTATTTCTCCATCTGTTTCATTATTCCCCTCGTAATCTCTTCTATTGCACGGTTCATTATTTAATATAATATTATTTATTTCACTCGTAAGCACTTCCTTCTTATATAGGTTATAACCTTTTAACTCTTCTTCTGATAATTGTTTTTCAAATATAACTTTATTCACATCTATATTTAGTATACCATTTTCGAAATCTAAGATCATTTTGAGTTTTTTAATACTGTCAATACCTATAATACAGTCGTATTGTAGTTTATCTATAATATAGCAATGTATGATGTATTTTGATTTGTCGACTAATATTTCTGTTGATAATTGTTTTGTTACCGTCCCCATGCGTTTTCCGTTCGCTGCAATGATATCTGTCCCTTTCTTTTTTACAATGTTCTTCTCGTATCCCCGTATATTCGTAGCTTTCTCTGCCTTTAATAAAGTTATTTCCGCTCCTGTATCGATTAAGCAATATAAAAAGATATTTTCGAATTTTAATTTTACAATAGGTAAAGTATATATTTGGGTAGTTTGGTTGCCTGCATCTTCTACAGTAATGAATTCTTCCGGATGTTGATAGAAAGTAATATTTTCAAATTTAAAAGGTATGTTACAGTCGTCATGGGTTATTAATTTTGTGCTGATGATGGGCCTTGTGTTGGGTTGGTGTAGAGGTCCTCTGTTAAAATTGGCGTTTTTTTTAATACCTCCTCCATATTTGTTCGTATCGGCGATACAGATCGATGACGTCTGTTAATATTATTTACGTGACCACGTCCACGATTACGGATATGATTAAATCCTCTTCCTTGTTGATTAGTATTATGGTTTGTATTGTTATTGTTTGTTTGTCGATCCGTAGTGCGATTGTAATTATTGAAATAATTATTACTGTTGTATCTGGATGGCTGGTAGTTGTAATTAGGTCTATTTGATGAATTGTTTGAATTATTATTATCACGATCTTTGTACATATTATTGTTAGAATTGTTATTATTATTATATGCTCTTGTAAAATTTTGATTTCTATTATTGTTGTTGAAATTATTATATCGTTGCGGTGGTGAGTTATTTGGGTTATTGTTCGGATTATTTGAATTTTGCGACGGATGATTGTGAGAGTTGGGATTGCGATATATGTGTTGTGGCTGAAAGTTGTTCTCCGAATAGTCATCTAGACGTCTCATTATGTCTATGAGAGAGTCCATATCCGTAACTCTTTGACATATGATAGCCTGTGTATCGGTGTAGATGAAATGATTTAGGAGCTGCCTGGCAATCATTGATTCTTCCATGTCATTCAGGTGTTTACACTGGTTATAGATACGGGAAGCGTATGTCTCGCGTGATACTTGTCCCAATCGATATTTGCCTGTCAACAACCGTATTCTAGCTCTGTTTTGTTGCGTTTCGTCCCAATAATTCTTCTTAAAGAGTGTAACAAATTGGTCAAGAGAATTACAATGGTCCTCAATTCTTTGAAACCACTCTTGTGCACTGTAACGTAAAGTTACTCGTATGACCTCCATCCTCTGCTTCTCCTCAGGTATATCCTCTAAGTAGCGTAAAAGACAACTAAGATACGTCATAGGATGTACACGTGTGATATCCCCGTCGAAATGATGTAAATTTTCTATCTTTATAGAGCTGTTATTAGTATTAATATAATTAGTAGATGTAAAATAGCCTTTTATTTTATTTTCCAATCGTTTAATGTTAGTCTGTGTAGTCGTATAATTTTCATTATTAGTTATAGTTATAGTATCTAAATTTTGTCTGACAATATTGATTTCTTGTTTATTATGATCGTTGTATTGGTTTAACGATGATTTTAATTGTTCTGTGTTATCATTATTTAATTTGTTAAAATTGGTCAATTTTGTATTAAACAAATTATTATTTTCAGAGATCATTTTGTCTATGTTTTGTTGTATGTCTTGTGTTGTAGTTTTAAGTCTCTGTTCAGTATTATTTTGAATTTCAGTAGTTGCGGTCTCTAACTGCTTAGCCCAATGTAAATTCTGTAGATTAACGGTTTCATCAAGTTTAATTAAGTACTTAAGTTCGTTTTCTTCCATGTTTTTCTGAGCTGTAGAAATTTCTGCTATCTTACCCTCTAAATCAACTTTGAAAGCACTTAATTTGTTGTCGATGTTTGCATTATTTATTTCAAATTTTTGATTAATACTGTTCATGTTTGTCTCTAATTTAGTTGTTAGATCACTAAAGTCTTGTTTTAGGTTATCGTTATTTGTATCTATTTTATTATTAGTATGATCTAATTTATTATTACTATTAGTTAGTTCTTGTTTTAAGTCTTTGTTATCTTGTTTTAAATCGGTCATTTGTGTCATTAATATCTGTAACATATTCATCACCTGGCCAATGTCTGGTGAACTTACCCCTTCAGTTGTAGACGCTTGTGTCACGGGAATGTCTCCCTGTTCAACCCTATCTTCTTCAGGACTGTCCTTAACTGCTTTGGTTCTATGACGAGTATCCATTTTGATATTTATTAAATTTATAAAGTTTAATGAATTTATATAAAGATGTATCCTTTATTTTAAAAGTATGATAATAATAAATAGTTGAAAAATACAAAGTTATGTTTAAAATATGAATAATAATACTCGAGACACCGTAATTTGATTAGTGAATCAAAAGTTAAATAAAATAACGTAAGCACAAGGTGATATTTTCCCTTTCACTAACCTTTAATATGTCCTAGAATCCTCCAAAGTCTGCGATGTAGTGAAATAAAGGTAACAATCTGCTGTTATAATAGGAAAAACATGTACACACAACGACAATAATAATCTACACCTTTTTGTCTATATAATATATGAAACAATTTGAAAAGTATCAATTATTTGCAATATTTAACTTTGTAGATGAGTTATCAACAAGAAGCAACAGGCCCACGTTGTCGGCGACAATTGATAACGGCCCCCCTTATACTGGGCTGAGGTGAGATTATAAAATGTTAATGAGATAAAAGTATAAGATAAAATTATGTATTTGAAAAGATTAGTCGGGCGCCTTAATTTATAAAATCTCACCCCAGACTGCGCTATCTTTATCTCAAATAGCCAACTAGTCGGAAAGCAAGAAACTATTTTTAATAAAACTTTACTAAATGTGAGTGATCTCGGGCTCGTTGTGAGTTTTAGGTTGTTGCTTCCAAAAAAGAGAATAATATTAATGTTGACGCTTAATATAATAACTCCTACAAATAAATATGAACAAATAAAAGATTCAAGTAAAATTAAAAATATTATGTTTATTAAATTAAAGGAAACTGTAAAAATATAACGTATTACAAATGTGATATAAACGAAACTGCATATACGCATAAACAACAAGGTGTTACTAATGTGAAAAGAGGTTATGTGTGTTAAACTAATAAATAATATGAATATAAATGTGAATACTCTTATTACAATAATGGTGAGTACCCTTTTATTGTTATCTCTAAGATATAAATAGGTTGTTTAATTAAATATAAAGATCATGACAGGACGTGGTAGATTAGGTAAATAATTCGAGAAGATTATAAAATAAAAGTTTAAAGAATTTAATTTTTGAAAAAAAAATAAATATTATCTGAAAACCTGTTATAATAATGATGCTGATGTATGTTTGTAGATCGTCTGTGTGAATTGGGAAGATCCTCGGTGATCCAAAAATGTTCGGGTGCAGCACAAAATGATGGCGGTGTAGGTGGCTGTTTACGCAGACGCTATCGAAGATTTTCCTCGGACTTCGTCTTCGGTGCCTAATTACTCACTGCGCTCGTTTCTGGCTGTAGAATTTCAGGTATCGTTGTTGATGTACGTTAGACTATATTGTTGAAGTTCGGCGATGGATACTTATATATATTTCTTCTGATTTTCTATCGTTTTCGGTGGAACTACGTCTGTGACGCTATATTGTTTGAAAGTTCGTTATTACCGAAAATTCTTGTAGTAATTCACTTGACGATCGAGTTAATTAATATTCTGGGTACTTTTTATCACTTTTAGCTGAATTTATAATTTTAAATTTGTGTTTTATACAAGATTTCTAAGGCTTGGTCTAAAAAGATGCGTCTATTTATTTTTCAAATTCAAGGATCTAATAATTCGACAGCACTTGTCTGAATATTACCAAACACGCTATCTATTGATATCAATAATCTCGATGATTTACCCTTTTAACAATTTTATATAAAAAGAATTTGATTACTTTAGAATATCTAAATGATTTTAAAAATTATATTATAAATTACCAAGTTAGGTTAAGATAAATTCGAATGATACAAATCGCATACTGCGCATGATAAATGTAAACATAGCGAGATGTCAATTTGTAGGCGTGTCTTACTAGTGTCGATATAATACAAAGTTGCATATGGATTTGAATATGTTTTTCGCGCTAATATTTGAAAATTTGAATATGATATAATAAAATTAAATAATGAAAGGAAAATGTATATAGAAATTTAAAGAATGAAATGATCGTTATAAAAATACATATGCACTTCGATACTACTAAGACTTAATAATATTATTTATATAACCATTATATTATAACCCTTTTTCACTTTGTATGTCTTATTCTTCCTATTTCAGATGCAGCTCTATATGGATAACATGCATCACAACAATATATATATATATATATAATAACTTCGTGACCTTGGTATGATATGGTAAACCTAATCAGTAGGCGATTAAAGGTCTGTATATTACTTCAAAATATATGTATTTAAAAAACTCTACATGTTTCGGCTATATACGCCTTTTTCAAGAGAATACAAAATATGAATGACAGGATATAAATGTCAAGTAATTAAGCAACTTAATTACTTGACATTTATATCCTGTCATTCATATTTTGTATTCTCTTGAAAAAGGCGTATATAGCCGAAACATGTAGAGTTTTTTAAATACATATATTTTGAAGTAATATACAGACAGTATACAGTAATTAAGCAACTTAATTACTTGACATTTATATCCTGTCATTCATATTTTGTATTCTCTTGAAAAAGGCGTATATAGCCGAAACATGTAGAGTTTTTTAAATACATATATTTTGAAGTAATATACAGACCTTTAATCGCCTACTGATTAGGTTTACCATATATATATATATATATATATATATATATATATATATTTATTTCGTAACCTTTTAGTATATTGTAATTTATGATTTATATTCCTTGAAAAAGGCATCATTTGCCGAAACATGTAAGATTGTTTTAAATATATGTATTTTGAAGTAAAGCCAGGCCTTAAATCGCCAACAAATAATTTACTATATATATATATATATATATATGGTAAATTCAATCAGTTGGTGATTTAAGGTCTGGTTTTACTTTAAAGTATATATATTTAAAACAACCCTACATGTTTCGGCAATGACGCCTTTATCAAGGATATAAAATATAAATGACAGTATACAAATGTCATACTTATTGTTTGTATGACATTTGTATACTGTCATTTATATTTTATATCCTTGATAAAGGCGTCATTGCCGAAACATGTAGGGTTGTTTTAAATATATATACTTTAAAGTAAAACCAGACCTTAAATCGCCAACTGATTTAATTTACCATATCATACAAAGGTCACGAAATTATTATATATATATATATATATATAAAGAAAACATATATATATATATATATATATATATATATATATATATATATATATATACACTCGGGAGCAAAAAAATCGACTCAGACCGCACTCTCGCAGTAAAATGTCCCTGGCACAAAAAATATAACATAAATTCCAGTTTTGCTTTTCAAACCTTTAAGTTCAAGATCTTAACATAAAAATGAGTGCATATTCTTCTAAGTTACATTTATACATTTATTTTTCTTTGAAAAAATAAAGTTATGTTTTAGGATGCTAAAACTTCAAAACAGACGCGGAAAACTTAAAAGCATGGACTAGGTAATATCAAGTACATTTTTATTTTAATTTTCAAAAAACATTATCAATATTTAGTGTTACCGCCCCTAGCCCTAATTACCGCATATAAACGGTTCTTCATGGAATTAATAAGTTTAATCGCGCTGTCTTGCGGGATAGCGTCCCATTCTTCGGTAAATGCTGCTTGAAGTTCAGCTCTCGTAACTGGTGCAGGATTTCTAGCCCGAATTTTCCTTTTGAGTTCATCCCACAGGTGTTCAATAGGATTCAAGTCCGGGCTGCGCGCCGGCCAGTCAATAACTCGTATTTCAAGTTCTTGCAAGTAATGCCTTACGGAAACTGCACTGTGTGGACGGGCATTATCTTGCATGAGAATGAAGGTTTCCCCGATAAAACCAGCGTAAGGAACGACATGGTTCTCCAGAATTTCTTGGATGTATCGGTTCCCAGTCAAACCTCCTGCTCGGCCGCCGTTTTCAATAAAAACCAGCTCGGTTTTTGCTTCCATGGAAATGCCAGCCAACACCATACAGGAACCTCCTCCAAAAGCCACCTTTCCTGTTATGCAGCATTGTGCGAATCTTTCTCCCGGCCTCCTGTATACTTTTCCTCTTCTGTCACTGCCGTGAAAACACACTCTGCTTTCATCCGAGAACAGTACAGAGCGCTATTGCTCGCTTGTCCAATCAACATCTTGGCTGGGGCAATTTTGGACCCGTAGCTGGCCTTTTTGGACTAAGGTTAGCTGCCTTGAGTCGTCTTCTGACTGTCCACCGACTAACAGCCACTCCCCGCGTTTCTCTGAGCTCCCGTTGAATTTGTACGCCGGTGATAGCCCGATTTCTTAAAGAGCTCTGGACAATGAAACGGTCATCTCTCATTACTGTGCACCGCTTTCTGCTGGAACCCCTCTTCGATGAAAGCTACCATTCTCCTGGTATCTTCGGTAAACTTTTGACACGGCAGACTGACTCATGTGTAGCACACGAGCAACTTCCCGTTGATTATGGCCCTTGTTGCAATAACGCAACCGCTTGAGCCGCTACTTCGGTTGTAGTATCCATTAGCAGCTAATATTCCTAAATGTAGCTGACGGAAATGTATACCGGTTGACGTTTGACATCCAACTAATACGGGTTGATAAGGTAGAAAGCCTTTTAAGCGACCTACTGGCCTGCAAATAAAAATGATGTCAACTTATACAAAATCTTGTGATTATCGATCACAACAAATTGTAGGGTAGTATAAGTGTATAAGAAGCGTAAGTTAAAAGAATATGCACTCATTTTAAAGCTATGATCCTGAACTTAAAGATTTTGAAAGCAAAAGTGGAATTTAAGTGTTAGTTTTTGTGCCAGAGGTAATTTAATGCGAGTGTGCAGTCTGAGTCGATTTTTTTGCTCGCTAGTATATATACAGTGTGTATAAGCCAAATGGAATAAATTCATTATTTCGGTTACTGTACATATTTATAAAAAATCCCGAAACATGTCATATTTAATTTATAAATTAACATTCTTCAATGTGAAAATGCGATCCCTACCTTCAACCCCCTTCGAATGACAGGTACAACCCCCATTTTTTTTAATGGGAAGTATAGGCTTGTGATATATCGTTGTAAAGGTCTCTTTATTCTCTATTCAAAAATGTTATAATTTTCATGTTTGTTGCAACAATTAAGATAGAATAAAATAAAATAATGTTGTTTTCGAAATTCGCTACAATATACTCAAAAAATAAAATTTAAAGCAAAATGTAAAGAAAAATTTAAAACGCCAAAAAAAAAATGAATGTCGATGAAGTAGATGTTCAAAATGTTCACCATGAACGTCTTGGCAACATCCTAATCTTAAATAAAACTGTCTTCTAACATTATTTAACATATCAGGCGTGATCGACCTAATCGCAAGCGTTATTCGTTCTCTTAAGTCATTTAAATCCAAAGGTTTAGTTTTGTACACAATGCTCTTCAAATATCCCCATAAAAAAAATCAAGTAAGGTCAGATCAGGTGATCGCGCTGGCCATTCTATCGATCCTCGCCTTCCTATCCACCGATTGGGAAATATTGCATCGAGGTACTGCCGGACATTGCGTTGGTAATGTGGTGGTGCTCCATCCTGCTGAAACCATATCGTATTCATTGGAACTTGAGGGTTTCCTGGATCAGGATATAAATTTGCCAAAGTTGGAATGACATCATTTTGAAGTAGTGCCAAATAACGATTGCCATTCAAATTGCCCTCAATGAAAAAGGGACCAATGATATGGTTTCCAACAATACCTGCCCAAACATTAACTTTTACTGGGTATTGTGTGTGTTCTTCCCTCATCCAGTGAGGATTTTCCGTAGACCAGTAGCGGCAATTTTGCCGATTAGCATGACCGCTAAGAGAAAAAGTGCACTCATCAGAAAACATAACGTCTTCTAAATTGATAATATTGTTATCCAGCATGTCCATCATTCGCTCACAAAAATAAGTTCTTCTATCAAAATCGTCTTCCATAAGCTCCTGAGTAGATATCATTTTATAGGGATGCATTTTATTTTCTTTTAATATGTTTACTATCGATGTATGGCTAACATTTAATGTAGTGGATGCATGTCTACTCGATGTATGTGGGTTTTCCATAAACTCAAGCATCACATCTACTTTGATTTCATCACTCAGTGTATTGGCAGCTGGTTTTTTTATCTACCTTACATGACCAAACTCTCGAAACTGCTTCTCTATCTTACTTATTGTTCCTTGAGATATAGGCGGTAAATCAGGAAATTTCTCATGAAATAGGCGGGTTACTTCTTGTTGTGTTCGGGTTCTATCTCCGTAACCAATCATTTGTATGACTGTTATTTTATGCATTTCCGTTAATCTAACCATTTCCCAGAATTGTATTTTACGAAATTCAAACTAAAATTATCAAACTGTCAATTTAAATGACAACTTTTAGATACAAAACAATTTACTAAGGCGTTTTAAACAAACTAATGTTGCCACGGAAACTTTTTAAAGTATTTTTAATGGATACCATCTAAAAAGCACATTGGTATGGTTTTTACTCACTTTCTTATTATGAAGACCTAAACGGGAAGTAAGTAATGCAATGATGCCTTTGATGTATGTATTAAATCTTTATAAACGCAAATGAACATCTACTTCATTGACTATCATATTTTTTTCTGGCGTTTTAAATTTTTCTTTACATTTTGCATTATATTTTATTTTTTGAGAATATTGTAGCTAATTTCGATAACAACATGATTTTATTTTATTCTATCTTAATTGTTGCAACAAACATGAAAATTATAACATTTTTAAATAGAGAATAAAGAGACCTTTACAACGATATATCACAAGCCTATACTTCCCATTTAAAAAAATGGGGGTTGTACCTGTCATTCGAAGGGGGTTGAAGGTAGGGATCGCATTTTCACGTTGAAGAATGTTAATTTATAAATTAAATATGACATGTTTCGGGATTTTTTATAAATATGTACAGCAACCGAAATAATGAATTTATTCCATTTGGCTTATACACACTGTATATATATATATATATATATATATCTTTTCTTTTAGGTTTCCGCGGGTAACAGTATGTGTTTTAACTGGATTCCGGGGTTTCTTCCGCGTTTCCACTGTTTGGTCTTCGTAAAGACCGGTGCTGGTTTCTGGACGACGTTTCGGAAAAATCACATTTGCCATCTTCAGGTCTGCGAAAACTGTCTGCTTCTGCTTCTGGTTACTCGTAAACTGACGTAGTCGAGTTTAGGATGGTGGTTATATTCCCGATTAGCGTTTTGGTTGGTTACACTTGGCTGAGTGTGTGCGGTGCTCCATGTCGTTGAGCTGGAGTGTACTGGCTGGGTTGCGGTGTAGGTGTTTTTGTTTGTTGTTCGTTGTTGACAACTTATTTGCTTAATACTGGTTTCCTTGCTGTTGGTAGCCCCAGGGTATCATCTCGCGAATTCAAATTGTCCGGACGTTTCTCAATTTCGATAGCGTCCCTGATTATTCTTGTTTTCATATGTTCTATGTTCGCTAATAATTTGGTATTGCTGAAGTCTATCGTGTGGGACGTTTCCTTTACATGCTGAGCCAAAGATGAAGCTTTCTCGTCTTTTCTTACGGAGTTTTTATGTTCATCTCTTCTTACGTTTACCCTTGTCTTTGTTTGGCTGATTTACGTCTTCTCACAATTAAGGCATGGAATTTCATAAACTCCCTGGTTTTCTAAAGGTATTCTTGTTTTTGGATTCCGAAGGACTGTGCAGATTTTTCTGTCAGACTTGAATATGGTTTCAATGTTGTGTCTTCGTAAGACTCTGGATATTCTGTCGGTGGTATATAAGTTAAATTGTATAAATTGTAAAGTTGGGTTATGTTTGTATTTTTGGATATAAAATATAAATTTTAATTAGGTAATTACTTGTCTTCCTGTGGTATGGTACGTGATGTTCAACTGTACTCTGGAATGTGTATCAGATAGGGATAGATCAGGGATCTTGAACGGCAAAACTTGATTGTGCGAGGAAGCCAACTTGCTTTTTCGGGTTTTCCTCTGATAAATCTTCGATGCAGCTAGTTTTTATATGTTAATCGTTAAATAAACACTATTTACTAATATCTATGGTGTTTTCAGGTGAGTAAATATTGACTATACCATTTAAATTTTAATATTAATTTTCGGAGAACTTTTCTCTATCGTCGTTAATATTTTTCTCTCCCGGGATTCTCTTTTCTCTGTTCGGATGCTTTTATTAATCTCGTCTTCTGTACGGGTTATTTGCATAAATAAGTTGTTTTTATATCCGAAATTACGTTATACAGTAGAAAAAATTACATTATTAATTATGAATATCTTAAATTATATTTTTAAATGGTTATTAATGTCATATGGTTATAGTACATAATGATGGATTTTCACAGTAAAACTATTTCAAATTCAAACTAAATAGGGGTCGGTAAAATAGGATTCCATATGTCATTAATTCTTATCAAACAAGTTAAGTATCTTCGGTTTTACAAATAAATTAATGAATTTTGAAAGTGAAATGACATACATAAATATAACAAAGTTATTACAAAGAAATTTTCTAATTAAAAACGCGGTATTAATTTATCTAACAATTTGCATTGCATGTTCATGGTCCGGTTCCTTTTGTTTGTTTAAAAGCTTATGTCTATGTAATTAATTGTTGTTTCTTCCAGTCCCTGACCTTGGGAACGGCTATTTATATATGTATATATATATATATATATATATATATATATATATATATAAGTGTTTACATAATTTCTTATTGTTTTATATATATATATTGTTATGGTTCAGCCAGCACACTTATTCCAGCTCTACAAAAAGAAATGCAGATTATTACATATCATAAACACATGTATAAATATCGAATTAGTGGACGTAATTTGTGAAATTAGTTTCGAGATGTGTATAAATTAATACGACGATTACTTTAAAATTGATATTTAACTTATTTTGATTTTTAAACTTACTTTTTATATTTATATTTTTCCATTTCAAATTCAAATCATACACAGGTATTTAATTTATCCACATCAAGATTTACATCGAAGCGAGTTAACCACGCCCACTAATTTAAAATTGTCTCGAACCCCGCGAATGCGATTTTTACGATGCATATTTGAACTAATCTAACATTGAAAACCACATTATTAACATTTGTAAATTCTTTAATTAATTTTTCTATTATTTTAAAATTATAATATTATTAAGTTCATATTATATTAGATGAAAATAAAGCATAAACTTAGAGGCTTTTGCCGACATTTTAACAGAGGTTAGAAAAAACAAAAGTCGAAGAAAGCGTCTGATACTAAAATTTACAACGAATGGCCGCATGTTTGCTATCACAAAAAGTTTAATTAAAATTACTATTTAAAAATCAAGAAAATCCTACGAAAACCATATACATCAAATACCTAGAAATCAGGCCGAACTTTTGAGAGAAGAATTGGATCCGCAGCACGTCGAATATAATAAATATTGAACGAAGCATATTTTCGGAACTAGAACTACATCGTACCGACAACTCCAACATTGAACCGCTTCCGACGCAGGGACTTCCATTGGAGCAGACGAACTCTGATCTATTCCACAATTGCGAGCCCAGAGAATACATCCGAGCCTAGACGCAGGAGAAATACCAGGTTCCTTCCAATTATTTTCCATGAAACCTAGAACATCATTTAAAAGTTAATATTAAATTTATATCACATCACAATATCAAACATTGTTTGCATCAAAATATAATACATGAATTTTAACATTTCCAAACATCTATTTAAATATATATAATTATTCATTCATTCTTAATCTTTTATGAAACTTGTATATGTAACTTACCTTTGTGTGTTTATTTTTAAGTAACTTTCAATATCTATTTGCACTGTTGTATTATACATAACCTTAACTATTGTTATTAAACACATGTACAAAAGTGCATAATACCATTTTTTACCTCATAGTCCAGATAATACGAGCATATGTACAGATTTCTTATTCGCACGTAATAATTGTTACAGTTATCTGTTTTTTAATTCTAATAAATTTTATTACTTTGATTTAGATTCGATCTTTTATTTGAATTGTTTGAATGGTGAGTTTGTGTTAATTAATATACCATTTACATTGCATTTACGGGATATACAAACGACCGACTTTGAAACCTGAGATAGAAAATAAAGCATAAGTACTCAAGCTCTCCCGAAAGCTGTGGGGTATTTAACAGATTGCGTTGGATCATCTAAGTACGTTAAAACTTGGCGCCCAATTTTCAAATTCAAATCTTTTAAGTTTTTCCTACATCATTCACTTTTTTAGTTTTAACGCTCACATTATTCTTATATTTATTTTACTCAGTACAATCCTTCGTACTTCTTCAATATATATATATATATATATATATATATATATATATATATATATATATATATAATATTTTCGTGACCTTGGTATGATATAGTAAACTTAATAAGTCGGCGATTAAAGGTCTGGTTTATTACTTCAAAGTATATATATTTAAAACAACCCTACATGTTTCGGCAATGATGCCTTTGTCAAGGATATTTTTTATATCCTTGACAAAGGCATCATTGCCGAAACATGTAGGGTTGTTTTAAATATATATACTTTGAAGTAATACCAGACCTTTAATCGCCGACTTATTAAGTTTACTATATATATATATATATATATATATATATATATAATATTTTCGTGACCTTGGTATGATATAGTAAACTTAATAAGTCGACGATTAAAGGTCTGGTTTATTACTTCAAAGTATATATATTTAAAACAACCCTACATGTTTCGGCAATGATGCCTTTGTCAAGGATACTTTTTATAACCTTGACAAAGGCATGACTGCCGAAACATGTAGGGTTGTTTTAAATATATATACTTTGAAGTAATACCAGACCTTTAATCGCCGTCTTATTAAGTTTACTATATATATATATATATATATATATATATATATATATATATATATATATATGTGTTTAGATAATTTCTTAGCCGTTTATTAAATATAACAATTGATAAATTATTGGAGTTTTTCGGCTTTTTATATGAAATATTTACAAATATTAGTATGTATGTAATTGCAAAGTAAGGGGGGAAGTAAACATTGCTGTATACAAATTACAAAGCAAGTCATACGGAATTTTTTAATTGAAAAAATTGTCTATGTTAATTCATATAAAAAGCCGAAAAACTCCAATAATTTATCAATTGTTATATATATATATATATATGTAGATCTCGGTTTCCGGGTTGGAACCGCGTCGAGTTAGGCATAATTGCCAACGTTTCGTCCACTGTTTCAAGGTACATCTTCAGGGCTGTACGTAGATGTTCGTCGTTTCGCAGTAGCTTGAAGAATACTATGACAGAGAACGGCACAACATATATAGCCCCCTATATAAGTTGACCCGGTCCCCAGACAGGGTCAGATGGTGGCCTGCTATTGGCTGAAGACAATGAGCCAATGGCATGCATCGTATGGGCGTGGTAATTCTTAGTAGAGTTTGCCACGTTGGATGTAACGTGTAGCCATCGTCTCTATTGAGATTGCGGGGATGTTTGTAAATTTCAATAGATTCACGGATTTTTCTAGGGAAATAATGCGTTTCACGGGACAGAAGCTTGACATCTTTGAATAGAATTTGATGAACGGAGTTGAGTTTGTGTTCTGCAAGCGCTGAACCGGCTATATGTAACAGTCTAGTACAACGTTCATGTACGGACACACGCACACCGACTGGCCACACGGCATGCGATACACTCCTTGTGCTTGGAGCGGAGATATTTTGTCTTTAACCTAGGGTAAGAGGTCCGAAACTTTAGAATGGGGTCTGAAGACAGTTTTGATTTTATTTCTATGTAGAACCTTTTCTATATGATCGTTGATACCTTGAATATACGGTAAGAAGGCGGTGCTGATGTTAAGATAGGGTTCACTCCGAGGTTTGGGGTTACGATGTCTCACTATAGCACGGTGAATGTCGTGGGCGTTATAATTATTCTGGAGTAGGGTGTTAGAAACATGCTTAATTTCGGAGGCTAGTGCCCTAGGTTCTAAGATAGAAAATGCACGATGTACAAGAGTATTGATGACCGCTTGTTTGTGTGCCAGGTGATGATGGGAAATGTTACACCGGGAGTCAGGGAAAGAGAGAAATTAACTTAGTGGATGGCCCGCCCAGACCTAGTTCAGTTGTTCTCCCGGTGACAATGGTGTTTGGGTGGAGGTGAGTTGATTGAACCCATAGTTCAATCTGATCGTGTTGCTCTTTTTGTTTAAAGGAACCCACAATTCGACTTGATAGTAGTGCCGCTTTTTGTTTAAATAAAACACCTAGTTCGACTTGGTACATAAATTGTTAATCGTTTTATTTTATTTTACACAAGAAATAAACAAAGTCACCCAAGGTTAAACACATTAATATCTACGCCTATCTACTAAGTTTTTAACGTACTTACTACAGTTTGCCGCGAGGCCACACACTTGTTTACCGCGCACTTTCACAACACGATTCGATGATGTCGCTCTTCCAACTGGTCAGCTGGCTTACCGTCTGGCTGACCAACTCCCCCCAAGGATTCGGCCCCGCTTTTATTTGCTATCGCAGGAGTGGGGAGGTTGCCCTATTCTTGTGTGATTGGTCCACGTCGTAGGTGGGCGGGGCCTAGTGGTGGCATAGTGAATGCATAAATAGGGGTAAGGGTAATTGTTTGTTGGCATTAACGATACACCTGTGGTGGGAAGAGGACTGTTGTTACGAAGTTGCGCCCTCACATATATGAACCAGTCTACGCTCAAACACGTCGTGACTTCAAACCGGAGGCCGCCGGTGGTAACAAATGGCCGCTCCCCGGGAAGACGCTGCTTGAGGTAGAATGGTTGTGAACAGAACTTAATGGTCTCTAAATTGTCTCTTATTCTACTGTGCTATTTCGCGTAACACACTTGCACACAACGCCATCGCGCACCACACTCACTTGCGACACAATCGCGCACTGGGTTTAGTTTGTTGCCATGCTGGGTCCCGGGACTGGTTCCGGAGGCGGTGTTGGTGGTGCAGATTCCTGGTCGAGCTGAAGGTGGGTTGCTGGAACTGGTTCAGAGTGTGGTGGGGGTGCTTGTTCCTGGTTGTGTTGGCGGCTGCCTGCTGGAGCTGGTCCGAGCTTGGGTTCCCGTGCTCGGATGGTGGGTCGTATTTGGTCCACGTGGTACTTTACCCGTAGAGCACCCGGTTTCTTAACCCAGACTGCCGCCGGGCCTGCTATTTCCACCACGGGGTAGAGTCCCTTCAATCGGGGCCCGAATGGTTGGCCTGGTGGGAGGTTGGCCTTCACCATTACGAAATCACCTTCTTGTGGTTGAATCGGCATTGATTTATCGGGGCGAGGGTATCTACGTTCCCTGTAACGGAGTTCGTTAGCATGTACTTGTCAGGTTCTCCGCTCAAGGGGTTCGTATGGCTGCAAGTGGGGGTCACGCCAGTCTCCCGGTCGGTGGAACTCGTAGCCCAGAAGGACTTTGGAGGGAGAATATCCCGTTGCGGCGTTCTGGCGACACTTCAGATTGAACAGTAGAGGTCTGTTGCCACGACGCCGAAACGTTTTCCGGATTTAGTCGTCGTGAGTGGCCCTATTATATCGACCGAATCCACCTCGAACGGTCGTTTTGGGGCATGTGGTCTCAGGGGGGCTTGTGCTTGGTGGGGTTCTCTCTTAAAGGCATTAAATATGCGGCAGCTCCGTACATGGTCAGATACTTCTTGTTTTATGTGACGCAAGTAATACGTCTCCCTTATGGCCCGGAGGGTCTCTTCCGCGCCCGGATTACCCGCGGTGTGATGGTCGTGGTAGCGATGTAACACCGATTGACGTGCAGCCGGCGGGACGAGAATAGGGATATGTTCACCTACTTTATGCCTTAAGATTCCTTCGCGGAACACCAGAGGCTGCTGGTCCCCAACTGGTTGTTCCGTGGCCATTTGCACCCTGTCGAGAGTTTGCGGATCCTCTTGTTGGGCATCCCTAATGAGGTGTATCAGGGGTTCCCCTTCCACGACCATGCACACCTGGTTGTCTGCGGGGTGGTTCTGCGGCGTGCGGTATTCGTACGGAAGTAATCGTTCCACCTACTCTAGTTCTGAGGTGGTCTCCTCCTTGCCCGGGGTTCTTGAGAGGACGTTCGCCCTTTCGTTCTCCCTACCGGGGATGTGTTCTATTGAAAACTTGAACTCCTGCAATAACAGAAACCACCTCATTAGTTTGGACTTTGTCTCGCGAAACTGGTTGAGCCAGGTGAGGGCCTTGATATCTGTCCGCAGCGTGAATGGCTGTTCCTCCAAGTAAGGGCGGTATCTTTTTATCGCCCATACCACCGCCAACAACGAGACCACATTAATGAACAGGAGTGCCTGTTCATTAATGTGGTCGCGTTGTTCGGCCTTATTGAATCGCACACTGGCGTAGCTCACCACCTCTCTGCTTCCCTCCATTTTCTGGAACAACACAGCCGATCCCCCAAGGGCGCTGGCGTCGGTTTGCAGGTAGAACGGGCGGCGAAAGTCCGGATGATGCAGGAAGAGCGGCTGCGAAGTCGCTGCCTTAATGTCGAGAAATGCCTGCGTTGCTTCCTGAGTCCACTTATACGCTGTTTTTAGTGTCAGTAGGTCAGTTAGTGGGGCCAGTATGGTCGAACATTCGGGTATGTAATCCCTTAGAGAGTTGATGAGTCCCAGGAAGCGTCGAAGAGACTTTCTTGTTTTCGGCACCTCGCTAGCCCTGATGGCTTCTACGTGCTCTTCCTGTGGTTGGTTCCCGGCTACCGCCTCCACGTGTCCCAGATAGTCCAAATTATCACTGGCAAACCTGCACTTGGCCAGATTCAGCTTCAGGCCATGCTGGGTTACCTCTCGAATACCAGTTTGAGATGTCGCTGGTGGTCTTCCAGACTGTCCGAAAAGATGATGATGTCGTCTAAGTAAGCGATGACAAAGTCCCTTAAGTACCCCACCAGGACATCTCGGGCCATTAGTTTTTGAAACGTGGTCGGGGCTCCCTTGAGTCCGAATGGCATCACGTTAAACTCATAAGCTGCCCCATCGGCGGTGGTGACTGCGGTGAGTTTTTCGAGGTTTCTTCCAGCTCTATTTGCCAGTAACCATTCTTCATAACCAGGGCGCTAAAAACTTTGGCCGTGCCTAAATCCTTCAGGGATTCCTGGATTGGTGGCAGAGGACTGGCCTCATCCTGAGTTCTTTCATTCAACTTCCGGAAATCCACACAGAATCTGGGGTCCCCATTTTTCTTGGATACGATGACGATCGGGGAGTTATATTCGCTGGGACTAGGCCGGATGACGTTAGCGGCCAGCATCTTCTCCACCTGGTCTGTGATGACCCTCTTCTTCTGAGGGAAGTACCTGTACTGAGGCACCCTCACGGGGGTTCGGTCCTTCAAGTGGATAGTGTACTTTGTGGTAGCCGTTGTGGTGATCGCTCCACCCTCTGGGAATAGCTCACTGATCTCCCCTATCGTTCGTCCAAAGTCTTCACGCTGGGCCTCTGTCCAGTGCCGGGTTTCCACGGGGATATCCCCAAGTCCCACCGAAGTTTGGTGATCTGGCGGTGGTGTTTGGGTATGGAAATATATCGTTTGCCTTTGCTTCTTACACACATGTACGCATCCGCGTGCCATGTCAATGACTACCTGGTGTTGAATAAGCCACGGGAGCCCCAGGATTATATCCGCTTCCAAGTCTTCCACCACCATGGCGATGTATTGAAATTTATAGTCTGTTGCGGTGGCGTCGAGGGTACACCTTTCGTTCGCGCTGAAGGCATGGCCACCGGCAGCTAGCCGGAACTCCACCTGGGGAATAGTAGTGATCGTTCCGGTTATTCAACCGGGTTTCACCAGGTTTCGACTTGCCCCTGTGTCTATTATGGCAAGGGCCGTTCTGCCATTGACGTTTAGTTTGATGGATGGGGTGCCGGAGTTTTCCAGGGTTGTTAGGGCCATCTCGATATCTGTCGGACGGCCCTTTAGGCTTCCCCGAATCCCTTGGGACGGGTTGGGGATGTCGTTCTTTGAATGCTTGTGGCTGATGTGGGCAGTCCCTATTTAAATGTTGGCCAGGACAGAACCAACATTTTGGCACTCTTGTGCGGCTGGTGGAGCCTTGGTCTTGTGCTCCTTGGCCGGTTTTCTTTCCTTCTCGGGTTGCTGAGGTGGGAGTGACCTTCTTGGGTTGAGCCCGATTTGCCCACAATTGGAGTAGCGCGTCCATTGTCTGTGGTTCAGCTTGCGCAATGTGGAAGCAATATTCATCTGTCATTGTTTCCACTATTTGTCCAACTAGGTCAGCTTCTCTCCACCCGAGGTCATATCTCAAACACAACCTCCTCAGCCGATTTACGAATGCCGCTGGTGGTTCTCCAGGTGCTTGCTGGCTTTCGGTGGCGAGGCGCAGCTCCTTTCGACTCTTGGCGCCGAGGTACTCTGCCCTAAAGCGTTGAGGAAAGTCTTTTAATGACGTAAAGCTGGCCTCATGTTGTTGGTACCACTTCTCTACTTCGCCTATTAGGTGGGGTCGCACTTCGTCGTCACCGTCCTCCGGAATCTCGAAACGATTGCCCTGTAGTTATGCCTCCAGCCTGTTCAAAAACACTGCTGGGTCTTCGGTCAGTTTGCTGCTGCACGGACGTGGTGGAGCTGGTCTTGCTGGCTTTCATGGCCTCAGACATTTTGCTGGTTGCGACTGCTGGAAGTGCTACTAGGTCCTCCTTAATTTTGTGGACGCTGGGTTCCACTAAGCGTTCGGATTCTCTGCCGAGATTAAAGATTTTCAGTAATCTGGACGCCAGCTCAGCGTCTCTGTTCGGCGGTGATGGTAGCGAAGTGCTTGCCCGCCGGCTTTTATTGAGTGTTTGATTAAAAAATTCATGAATGCCGGCGACGTCTTGCGTTCTTTTATGTGCCCCACGTTCGGCCGTCAAATTGTTACACCGGGAGTCAGGGAAAGGGAGAAATTAACTTACTGGATGGCCTGCCCACACCTAGCTCAGTTGTTCTCCCCGTGACAATGGTGTTTGGGTGGAGGTGAGTAGATTGAACCCACAGTTCAATCTTATCGTGCTGCTCTTTTTGTTTAAATGAACCCACAGTTCGACTTGATCGTAATGCCCCTTTTTGTTTAAATAAAACACCCAGTTCGACTTGGTACATAAATTGTTAATCGTTTTATTTTATTTTACACAAGAAATAAACAAAGTCACCCAAGGTTAAACACATTAATATCTACGCCTATCTACTAAGTTTTTAATATACTTACTAAAGTTTGCCGAGAGGCCACACACTTGTTTACCGCGCACTTTCA
Source organism: Melolontha melolontha (assembly GCA_935421215.2). Taxonomy (NCBI): domain Eukaryota; kingdom Metazoa; phylum Arthropoda; class Insecta; order Coleoptera; family Scarabaeidae; genus Melolontha; species Melolontha melolontha. The sequence goes on along the minus strand of OW285236.1, from coordinate 158,026,568 downwards.
CAACACGATTCGATTATGTCGCTCTTCCAACTGGTCGGCTGGCTTACCGTCTGGCTGACTAACTCCTCCAGGGATTCGGCCCCGCTTTAATTTGCTATCGCAAGAGTGTGGAGATTGCCCCATTCTTCTGTGATTGGTCCACGTCGTAGGTGGGCCTAGTGGTGGCATCATGAATGCATAAATAGGGGTAAGGGTAATTGTTTGTTGACATTCACGATGCACCTGTGGTGGGAAGAGGACTGCTGTGGCGGAGTTGCGCCCTCACATATATGAACCAGTCTACGCTCAAACACGTCGTGACTTCAAACCGGAGGCCGCCGGTGGTAACAGAAAACCCGTCCTGATATCGGTCCGTATGAGTCGGTTTCCTGTAAACTGTGCATTCCAGTTTGCCATTGATATTGCGGGTCACTAACACGTCTAAAAACGGGAGACTTTCTTCTGATTCCACCTCCATGGTAAAACGAATGTCACTGTGCTCGGAGTTTAGAAAAAGTAAGAATTCTTCTAAAGACTGCCGCCCATGCGGCCAGCAGAACTCCCAGCACCGTGACATTCGCTTTACCATGGAGGTGGAATCAGACGGAAGTCTCCCGTCTTTAGACATCTTAGTAACACGCAATATCAATGGCAAACTGGGCCACACAGTTTACAGGAAACCGACTCATACGGACCGATATCTGAACGGGTTTTCCCAACATCACCCGGTACACAAACAAGCGGTCATCAATACTCTTGTACATCGTGCGTTTTCTATCTCAGAACCTAGGGCACTACCCTCCGAACTTAAGCATGTTTCTAACACCCTACTCCAGAATAATTATAACGCCCACGACATACACCGTACTATAGTGAGACATCGTAACCCCAAACCTCGGAGTGAACCCGGTCCTAACTTCAGCACCGCCTGCTTACCGTATATTCAATGTATCACAGATCATATAGGAAAGGATCTACATAGAAATAAAATCAAAACTGTCTTCAGACCTCATTCTAAAGTTTCGGACTTCTTACCCTCGGTTAAAGACAAAATATCTCCGCTCCAAGCACAAGGAGTGTATCGCATTCCGTGTTCATGTGGCAGAGTGTACATTGGCGAAATTAGGCGGCGAGTCGGTGTGCGTGTGTCCGAACACGAACGTTGTACGAGATTGTTACATATAGCCGGTTCAGCACTAGCAGGACATGAACTCAACTCCGGTCATCATATTCTATTCAAAGATGTCAAGCTTCTGTCCCCTGAATCGCATTATTTCCCTAGGAAAATCCGTGAATCTATTGAAATTTACAAACATCCCCGCAATCTCAATAGAGACGATGGCTATACGTTACATCCAACGTGGCAAACTCTACTGAACTCTACTAAGAATTATCACGCCTATACGATGCATGCCACTGGCTCATTGTCCCCAGCCAATAGCAGGCCACCATCTGACCCGTTCCCCCTATATAAGTTGTGCCGGCCTCTGTCATAGATTTCTTCAAGCTACTGCGAAACGACGAACATCTACGTACAGCCCTGAAGATGTCCCTTGAAACAGTGGACGAAACTTTGGCAATTATGCCCGACTCGACGCGGTTTCAACCCGGAAACCGAGATCTACATCTAGAGAACGACCGTGGAAACCTACACCTACATTTATATATATATATATATATATATATATATATATATATATACATATATTTATATATATATGATATAGAACATATAGACTATTCATAGAACTTATCTTAATTATGTCATTGCAGGTTCAAATAGCGTAATTATAATTAATATTTTTTATTTACAAAAACCATCAATAAATACCATGAATTTTTACTATGTAAGCACTTCTTATAACTGAAGTATTTTATTTATATTTTATTGTGAGAATATTTACATTTTTTGGTTTGGTGCATGCCGGGACTAAACGATTTTATTTCTTATGTAAAATGAGTATTTCGCAGCAAATTATCAAATCTTAAATAAGCCATTTATTATTATTATTCATATTATTATTGTCGACAATGCCATGCCACAGCACTTAAGTGTTCCAAATTTTCCATTGCCTTTACGAAAACAAAAATCAAATAATGGCATTCTATTTGAACAAAATTCTTCAAATTATTACTAAAGGTTGTATGCAAAGGTTTTATAAATTATATTTTAACGTTTGCAATTTTATTTCCTTTATCCCGGGATGACTCGGACTGACTTAACTGTATGAATATTGTCGAATACGTTTATGTTCGAGCAATGATATAAAATTATTGTGCATAACTGAGTACATATATTAGTAAATAATTAGCGGATTTTTCTAACGCATCACATTTTAGACTTTAGTTACTGATCAAAGCCACTAAACTACGATTATTATTTAGGTTATGAGTAGATACCGGTATTTCTTTGCACAAGCCGAGTCGATTCACATTATTTTTAAGTTCTTTCGTGATATTTTACGTTATATACGTGCAAAATGTCGGATGACGAAACTTAATATAAATATTCTGGTGCATCAGATATTTACCAAGATTTAGATGTTAGTAAGAATGAATCGACAGCTTGTCCAATGAGTTAGTACCAAATATGACTTCTGCTCGTCAATGGTTTATGCTAAATATAGATACGTCACCTTCACTGATGCTTTACTTCGTTGCAAATCCTCAAATACTTTTTCAAGAAGAAGACCGTACTACTGTTCTGGACTATTTAAACCTATTTTTGAATGACTAAATTATGAATATGATAACGTTTGAAATAAAAAAGTGTGCCAGGTAATCCTTAACAAGTAAGTGTTCAACTTCTAATAGTGCACAGACTTATGATATTTCGGCTGAAATACGAGTGTTTTTGTTGTTGATTACTAGAGCTGAGGATGTTTGCGGTACGGCAGGACCGTATGTAGTGCATCCCCACCAGCGTATAAACACGATGCAGCGAAACACTTTAGTTAGTCGTGAACTGGCAACGTGATCGAGTGTTGTCTTGAGCTCTATTTAATAAGTATGACGGACGTGCCCAAGCCAAGAAAGCGCCCATTGTATAACGACGTGAAGAAATTTATCCGAGACATTCCCGATTTGTATTATAATGGAGCAAAAATGGTTTGTAAATTATGCGATAAACAGTTACTTTGCTGGGACAAATACGACTGTAAAAGACATGTTGAAAGTGTACACCACAAAGACAAAAAAAATAATGTGCTGTTTAAAACGCAATTCATTTTCGATTTATTGACAATGCTACTCGTCTGCGATGTGCCAGTTCACCTGCTAGATAAAAAAAGCCTTTCACGACTTTTGGAATAAATACAATTCCAACATAAAGCTACCGTCACGGAGAACGTTACTCACCTATTTACCAATTGTGCGTGAGGACATTGAAAACAGAATGAAAGCAGTAGTAAATGATAAACAGTTATGGGTATGTGTCGACGAAACGACAGATCGAAAAAAACATTCTATTGTGAATATTATAGTGCGTGTACTACATCCTGTCAAATCAACATTTCCCATTTTATTAGCCAGCAAAAGATTGGAAAAGTGCACTAGCGAAGTAATTACGAAGGTAGTGCTCGATACGCTACAAAAATTTCAAGTTTCAACTAATCAACTCCTGATGTTTATGAGCGATGGTGCTGCGACAATGCGTTCTGTAGGCCGTTCTCTTAAAGCAGATTGTGAGAGACTTTTGCATGTGACATGTAAAGTTCATGCTTTACACCTTGTGGCACAAACTATTCGGCAATGTTATCCAGAGGTGGATGCATTAATAGCAACCACAAAAAAAGTGTTTCTAAAATCTCCCAAACGAATTCGAGAGTTTCACAGTCGGTGCCCTGGTATTCCCGAACCACCAGAGCCAATCCTTACACTTTGGGGAAGTTGGTTAAAGGCGGCATTTTATTATGCCAAGTATTTCCAACAAATAAAATCTGTGGTTCTACAATTCAATCCTGCCGAAGCTGTAGCCATTAAGGAAAGCCAGAGACTCTTTCAAAACCCTTCCCTTGATGCAGATTTACAAACTATTTATAACAATCATATACGATTGTTTAACGCAATCGAGAAATTTCAAAATACTGCATTATCGTTAGCGGAGTCACTGCAAATACTGGACGATGTACACGCCCAGCTATGCGCAGTAAATGACAACAAAAATATTAATGTAATAGAAAAGTTCGAGAGTGTGATAAACAATGATTTTGATTTTACCAGATTAAAACAAATTAGTAATGGTGCAAGTGTAGATTCGGTTTCTATCTATAAAGATTATTTTAATTGTGTGTGTGTTACATCCGTAGATGTCGAGCGGTCTTTCTCAAAATATAAAAAAATTTATTCATCACGGCGTACATAGCTCACCGCTACAAATATGGAAACGTGTCTAATGCTACAAACTTACTGCAAGTCTTATCCACTTGGCGCTATGCTATAATAATCGTAAATAAGGTAAGTGTGTTATTTATATACAGTACACATAACTGACATACCTAAGTGATATAAATAGCGAATGCATGTAAAGCAATAAAATCACGCATGCATCACCGATCGAAACAAGGTCATTATATTCGTGCGTTTAACTGAATACTAACCTGGCACACCGCAAACATCCCCAGCTCTATTGATTACAGTACAAAAAAAATGATGAAGCAGTACTGGTCAAAGGATGTGCTCACAACAACACCATTTTTACCTCAATGCATGTCACGTAAGCATTTTGAAAACATACAGAAGTACTTACACTTTATAATCAATGAGGCAGTTGATGCAGAAATTCACCCAAATCCAAAGTTAAACAAAATAGGATACGTAAACTTAGTTGACAAATTTCGTTCTTTATGCATTCCGACTCCGATTTTGAATTAAGACTCACCTTTTATGTGAATTTATCTTATATTTATTTATATTTGGAATTTTGTAATTACAGGTAAAGAGACTGTTGTGATTAATAAATATAAACATCTACGGGCTTCTGTCACTTGCCCTTTCCTTCCTCTTCTTAACCTTGAATGTTGTTCAACAATTGACGATTCTTATAATTCTACCGATTTAGCCGACTTGCTAATACAAAACGAAACTGACGTATACGGGACTTTGAAGAAGAATAGAAAAGGGATACCTACAGATTTGAAATGAAAAATTCCAAAAGGGGAAGTTATTGGATATCAAAGAGATAAGTGTCAGCTATAAAATGGAATGGTATAATAGTATGTTAAAGTATAAGTTGCATAAGACATGATTTTAGTGCATGCGTTCAAGTTTAGAAAACGAGCCGCAAGGCGAGTTTTCTAAAGAACAAGTGCACTAAAATGTCTTATGAAACGTGTATTTTATACTATGTTTTCTATTTCGGACATTAAAAGTTCAAAAAGACTTAAAATAAGAGGCATGTTTTGTACGAAAATTGTAGAAATTTTCTTTTTTTGAAGTTGGTAGCAGTTGTAGAAGTAGAAGTTGTGGTAGAAGTTGTTTAATTAGAGCATTTTAAATATTTGAAAATCGGCGGTGTTATATGTCATTTTAAGTTAAGAAAATTTAGATTGATTTATGCAATAAATTATTAACGAAATGGACGAAGCAAATAATTGCACGCCCCCAGAGATACGCAGAATAGCAGAAGATAATTTACAAAATCTTTTGCAAACAAAGTCTCGACATATTTATCAAAAGCAATACGAGCACTTTTTAACTTGGTGTAAAGAAAATAATATCGCGAATATTACTGAAAATGTAATTATTGCTTATTTTGATAAGGAAAGCAAGATAAAAAAGGCATCGACCTTGTGGTCCACATATTCGATGTTACGATGTTGTTTAAATATTTATAAAAATATAGATATCTCAAAATTTTCTAGGCTTCTTGCATATTTAAAAAGATTATCTGAAGGCTACGAGCCTAAGAAATCCAAGATTTTAGAAGTAGATCATATTAATTGTTTTATAATAGAAGCCGATGATAAAACATATTTAGCAATGAAAGTAAGTAATACAAACATTCTTGTAATAGTATTTTATTAATGTTCTACATTATTTTGTTATAATAGTCATATTAACCCTTAACCACCCAGGTGCCGTCTGACGGACTACGCGATAAATATATAATGTGATATTTCTGTAATTCGACCGTCCATAAATCGGTTGCTCATTTCTCTATTGTTGCTCCCACCACTACTTCCTACCCGTGAGTCTATCATTACTCGTAAAGAAGTTATCGAATTTTAAGTACAGAATTCAGTTTGTCACAGTCTGTCAGACGGCACCTGTGTGTTTGTGTACTAAATATTGTGTGACGTGAAATGGCGGGTCCGTCGAAAAGAGTTCGGTTTGGCGATAAAGATTTTGACGAAACTGTTTTAAATGGCTTGAGGAAGTAGACGATGATGCAAGTGACATAGGCAGTGCGTCAGAGAACGAAAAATATAGAATCAGAACATGATTCTGCTTCCGAAGTTTCGGAAGAAGACTCGCCTGATTATAGTGATGTTGATGAGAATGTGGTAGAACATGGTGAAAGTTCTACAAGCAAAAATTATTTATATGGAAAGAACGAGTACAGATGGTGTACTACTGAGGTAGTTCCTTCATCGCGGGTGAGAAAACACAACATTGTATTGAAAGTTCCCGTTCTCAAAGGAAGTGCTCGTGATCTTGGCCAAACTGCAGATCCATTTTCTATATGGAATTTACTTTTTTCGGAGGATATTCTAGTTCAGATAGTTGAGTGGACAAATCATAAACTATTTCAAGTGCGATCAAACTATACACAAAAATATCATGTAAATGATGTAGACATGATAGAATTGAAGGCCTTTCTAGGACTCTTGATTTATACTTCAATATTCAATTCCAATCATGAAAACATCGATACAATTTTCGGTACTGACGGGACAGGCAGAGATATATTTAGAGCGGTGATGAGCAAAAATCGTTTTTCAGTTCTGCTGTCTGCCCTAAGATTTGATGACCCTAGGACAAGAACCGAGCGTAAAAAAGAAGATCCAACGGCAGCAATTTCTCAAGTTTTTCACAAATTTATTGAAAACTGCCAAAATATCTATGGAATGGGGGATTCGATGACAATCGACGAGATGCTTGTAAGTTTTAGAGGGTGAACACATTTCAAGATGTACATGCCAAATAAGCCGTGTAAATACGGCATAAAAATTATGTGTCTAACTGATTCCAAAACAAGCTATTTATACAATGCCTACATTTACAGCGGAAAGGGTTCCGATGGACTTGGACTAAGCGAAGAAGAACATAAATTCTCTAAGCCAACACAGGCAGTAATACGTCTCGCGAAACCTCTCATTGGTAGTAATCGAAATGTTACTGCCGACAATTGATTTAATTCTATAGAACTTTTAGATATTTTACTAATAAACAAACTAACATATGTTGGCACTGTTAAAAAAAATAAGCGATAAATACCAAGCGAGTTTTTGCCAAACAAAAAAAGAGCGGTAGGATCATCATTTTATGGATTTAGAGATGAGAAAACTATGGTATCTTACGTGGGAAAAAAGGGAAAGGCTACCATCCTTGTTTCTTCTATGCATAGTGGTGCATCTACCGATCCAGACACCCAGAAGCCAGACATTATCATGTTCTACATCCATAACAAAGGAGGAGTAGACACAATTGATGAGAAGTGCGCAAAAAGTTCGTCAAGCCGACGCACTTGCAGATGGCCCCTGGCAATATTTTTCAGAATCCTTGACATTTCTATTGTTAATTCTTATATTCTACATCAATGTTACCCGAGAAATTCGGTAATAAGGGAAAAGTTGGTATTTGCAAAACAACTAGCGGCCCAATTAGTACGTCAGCACATGGAAAGGCGACTAACAAATCCTCGAGTATCTCGCGAAGTACGTTCCAGCATTAGCAGAATTTTGGGAATTCCAGAAATAAATTGCGCCAGCAAGTGGTGCAGACATTTTATTGGAAAAACGCAAAGGATGTTATCTGTGCCCGAGGGCCAAAATCCGAATGACGAAATATCTATGTGTGCAGTGTAGAAAAGCAGTTTGTTTACAATGCTCAAAGCCAATTTGTAATACATGTGTAAACAACCGCGATGTTTAGCTCCTGTCGCAAAGTATTTTTATTAATTTTAGAGTTTTTTTGAGTTTTTCATATACCTAATACAACCTTTTATTAATGAATATGCCTTAAGACATTGACAGGTTTTTATGATTTTTATGTTTATAATGGGAAACAAATAATTCACCCTTACTTAATCTATTTATTTGATTTGCAGACAGTTACATAGTGTATAGTATTTTTGTATTTTTCCATAGAATTCTTTATCCCTGTAATATAATGTAAACCTTTAGTTTTATTTCTTAAGAACAGTACATTTTTTTATAAACCGTAGCGAAAGTTTTGTATAGACATCCAGTAATAAAAAGCACCGATCCCTCTGACTATTTTTTAAAATAAAACATGTGTTTTTGCTTGTTACTGTTTACTTGTGTTTAATATAAAAAATATTTTGTAAATAAGTTAGTTATATGTCTGACGAAGCCCAGGTTGGTGCGAAACGACTCGTTACAGTGATAATTAAAAAGTGAAATTCATAAAATTTGTTTTATTTTATCTTAATAGGGAAGGCTTGAATTTATTTTACAAATAGTTCTTTATTTTGTTATTTTTAGTAAAAAAGTTTCCCAATTTTCCTTAGTTTTATGTCTTAGTAGGCTCATTTGTAACTAGTAAATACACAATAAACAATATTTTCAAAAAACGATGATTGTTTTTATGGTCTTTAATTAAGTAGTCTGTCAGACGTCACCTGGGTGCTTGTGTAAAAATATTTCACCTGGGTGGTTAAGGGTTAATATTGATAGGTTATCCTTATAATGGAGCTTGTCGTCGTGAAGGAATCATGAACATGATTTTAGATGATATACAGTTTAAAAATGATGTCATAATGGTTAGAGTGCCAAAAACTAAAACTTATATTCCAAGACAATTTATTATAACAGAAAAATTATTGATTGATTTGGTTAAAAAATATTATTCACTTCGTCCCACTCATGTTACACATAAACGCTTCTTCCTGCAATATAGAAATGGTTCTTGCGTGAATAATCCAATTGGCATTAATACTATAGGAAAAGTACCAAAAGTTATTGCTACTTACTTAAATTTGCCTAATCCTGAGCTCTTCACTGGACATTGCTTTAGGCGTTCAAGTGTGACACACTTGGCTAATAGTGGAGGTGATTAATCACAATTAAGCGCCATGGAAGATGGAAATCTTCAGCAGTGGCTGAAGGTTACATTGATAATTCCACCATGACAAAAGTTGATGTTGCTCGAATACTGTCTAGTGCACCTAATACATCCACTAAAATTATTCAGAATCCATCAACTTCTGATGCAATAGGCAGTGATGTGTCAATCAATGTGAATCAACAGGAATTCAAACAAAACATAGTGTGTTCCCAGAATCTGCCTGGAATCTCCATTAATGCACATGAATCTTCTAGTGTTACAGTAAACCTTTATAACAGTTGCACTATTCAAAATGGGAAGTAAATGTCAATAGTAGCATTAGATCTTCCAACTCTGTTTAACAATTTATATTGTTAATTAGTATAAATAAAATGTTAGCAAGTGCTTTTTATTCTTTGTACCTATACAACTTTTACTACACATGCTTGTTATACACATTTATATTTGACATTTACATATGATTTAGTTCCATTTCTTTTTTTGTGACCAACCTCTAAAAACAAAATTTTGCGTGCGAAAAAGTAATACTTTATGCAACCCAAACGGGTGTCGAAAAGTGCACTTTATAGCACCGAAATAGAAAAAGTTTATTTACTATCGACAATCCATTATTTAGAAAAAGTTATCGTGAAAAAATGCAACCAAGAAATTAGTAAGCCACAAGTGGTTCATTTCTACGGGCGGGGTAGATAGAGTAATAGAGTAGATTAAAATTTATCTACCTACACTCCTTCTTGCAACAGAGGTAAAAAATATTATAAGAAATTTTTTTTATCATTTGATATCAGTTGATTTTACCTTCTGGAACTCGTTTATATTATATGTACAACAAATGTGGCGGCGAGATGAGTTCTTTGGTCTATTGACTAGGAGTTGTCCATACTGTAATTGAGCACTACTACTACACTTTTTCTACACAAGAATAAGAAGACCATGAAATACTACGGCGCCAACAAGACTTTCTGGGCGACATTTTCTAGATCTTATTCCTGCAAGGGCCGTCGAAGTACTGCTCGGAAAAGTAAAGAAGTTGCCGGAAACGGGTTGGCGGCCCTACGCAACGGCTGGTTATCCGATCTCTCTAAATTTACGCGACCGGTCACTAAGCACACGCACGAGCGCACTAACATACAAAACCCAAAACTTAAGCGGTCACACAAATACAAAATCACACACCCAGAGAGAGACGCAAGCTGCCAGCAGCAACCAACACACAGGTTCATACCCAGAAAGAGACACAAGCTTCTGGCAGCGAACAACACATATGTTCACACCTTGCTATCTATTTTTTGGAATACTAAGGCATGGTTTATTATTATAATTGGTATGTATCTTTGAATAATTTAAACCATAGCAACTTAATTATTTGACATTTATATTCTGTCATTTATATTTTCTATTCACTTGACAAAGGCATCAGTGCCGAAACATGTAGGGTTGTTTTAAATATATATATACTTTGAAGTAATGGACCAGACCTTTAATCGCCGACTTATTAAGTTTACCTTATCATACCAAGGTCACGAAAATATTATATTTATACTTAGCACAAGGCGTGTAGTGCTAACCAAATGGAACAATTACATCATGAAATATACAATTATATATACGATGAAAACCAGAAAATCCTCAAGGAATATATGAAAATTAGGAAAAAACTGGCAAACCAGATCAATAGAAGAAACTTTTTGGTAAGATGCAGATCGTTACAAATAACACCTACATTTATAAAAACGAAAAAACTTGACAGATTTCATTTCACTATTTCAAAATTGAAAACTAAATTTCAAAAAATTATGAATTCCTGTTATTTACAAATTTTAAACATTACAATATCCCAAACCATTTTTAACATAAATACATTCAATCTAGTTATTTCAAACTTGAAAAATATTATCATACTGAAATTATCTCCTCAACTTTTAAATAGCTTCGAAAAAATAGAATCTAAAATTTACAATAATCATTTCCTAACAAACAAAAATAAATTAAAAAACAAAGTAGATAAACTAAGAAAAAACAACACTTAGAGATAAATTACAAAATTAACAATAACTGTATTATCAATTTAACCAATATAAATATTCTCGATAATATTAAATACATACTTAGCCTAGGACCCAAATTTAATATGACACCTAATAAAATACCCATTAATGACTATATAGCTAACATTGAAACAGGAATACAAAATTTACCACAAGACAAACAGAATGAAATACGTAACAAAATTTGTAATATAATCACTAACCATAAACATAAGAAAGTAAATAATAAAAAACATATATCAAATCTATATATGAATAAATTCATTAAAGAATCAAAAAGATTTATCCAAGACAACCCTCATATTATAATAGCAACAGCAGATAAATCAAATAAAACTGTGATCATTCTTAAAGAGGAATATGAACAAAAAATAGAAAAACTATTAGACGATAAATTCACCTATAAAAAAGAAAGAAATAATCCAACAGAAAAAACTCAAAAAGAAAATAATAACTTAATAAATAAATGGCATAGACTAAACCTAATAGATTTCAACACTAAAAACAAACTTCGCATTTTTAATTCCCACCCTCCTTCAATATATGGTTTACCTAAAATTCACAAAAATAATATCCCTTTAAGACCAATAGTATCTAACATACAAGCCCCTACTTATAATATAGCAAAATTCCTAGGTGATAGCATATCTAAGATGTTAGGAAAAACTGAATATCATACTAAAGACTCATGGCAATTTCAAAATTTCATCAAGGAACAAAAAGTCCCAACTAATCACAAAATTATATCACTTGATGTAGAATCTTTATATACTAACATTCCTACAGATCTAGCTATAAACATAATAGAATCCAAATGGGATGAAATTAGTCCACACACATCACTAAATAAAAACGAGTTTATTAGAGGTATACACTTCTGTCTCGATAACACATATTTTCAATACAAAAATCCTTTTTATAGTCAAACATTTGGTATTGCCATGGGCTCTCCTTTAGCTGCTCCTATTGCAAATCTAGTAATGGAACATTTAGAACAAAACGTTATCAATTCATTAGACTTCCACCCCATTTTTTTCAAAAGATATGTTGATGATATCATAACATGTATTCCGACCAACAAAATAAGCTATCTCTTAAATAAATTCAACAATTTTCACAACAAATTAAAATTCACTATTGAAGAAGAATTTAATAACAGTATTAATTTTCTTGATATTTCTTTGAGCTATGATAGACAGGGTACTATTTATACAAATTGGTATAATAAACCCACAGCTTCTTTGCGATATATGAATTACCACTCAAATGCTCTTACAGTATTCAATAAAATGATTATAAATAATCTGACTGATAGGGCAGTAAAACTATCATATTCTCAATACAGAAAAGATAACATCAAAAAAATTAAAACAATCTTAACTGATAATAATTATCCACCACAACTTATAGACCAAACTATTAAAAAAAGAGTACACCAAATATACAGCACTGCAGACACCAATAAAAATTTGAACAATGACACAACATATATCACAATTCCATATGTTCCACAACTATCGGAAAAAATTAAATACACTTTAAAAAAATATGATATAGCTACAACATATAAACTTAGTAATACTAATAAACATTTATTTTCAAAACTTAAACCTAAAATAGAAAAAAATCGACAAACACATGTCATATATAAAATACCATGTCGCGATTGCGATAGTTACTACATAGGCCAAACGAAACAATATTTATACAAAAGAATACAAGCCCACAAATACTCTAAAACAGACAAAGCTGCTTTATCTACACACAAACTACAACGCGATCACCATTTCGATTTTGAGAACACACAGATAATTGATAAAGAACAACACACAATGAAAAGACAAATTAAAGAAATGATTAGTATTAAACAGGAAAAAAATTCAATTAACAACAGAAATGATATAAAAAATTTAAGCAGTATATACTATAACTTAATTTTGTAACGATCTACAATTTACCATCATAATATATTTTTTTGTTATATACCTTATGTTATTTAAATATCAATTACATTTAAATATCATATACTTTTGCTTATCATGCTGACTGTTCCGTATTTTGATTCCTGTCTAGTTGTCCGAGCAGGTTTTCGTGCTTTTCCTTCTCGTTTTGAGCGAATGCCGACTACTTTGCATCTTAAGTCGCTCCACGGGCGCATACGTAATAATAACTCATGTACAATGGTATTTTTAATAATATAAAATATTATTAAAAATCTGGTGTGAAGAACACAAATGCAGGTTCACTCTTAATATTTTCTGTGAACGTGTCCGAATATATCCTATCCCCAGAGACGTAGATACGTATTTCGCTTTTCTACAAGCTCATCGGTACGCCCCTGCTGGAGAAAGGATATTTCCAGACACATTCACAGAAAAGAACCACCTCGCCCTATCACCGTAATTATCCAGACCGAGCGCAGAAGTAAATTCGGCGCTACCTGTTGTCAGACAGCCGAAGTACCTCGCATACCGTCCACATAATTAATGTGAAGTAACGACGTCCTTCCAAAGGTTAGCACAGCCAACTCTCTAGAAAACTGCATTTTGTTTGTGCCTTCACTCATACTACGGCTAAACCGCATGTGTAATGTATCAGAATAATTGAAACATACATGAGTAGGTAAACCCCACCAGTTTTGTATAATACAATGGTATTTTTAATAATATAAAATATTATTAAAAATCGCCGACTTATTAAGTTTACCTTATACATATATATATATATATATATATATATATATATATATATATATCTTGAATTAATTTCAATTCAAATTAATTTGAATTCATTTAACTTCAGTGTTTTATTTATTTTCGTAAAAATAAATTTCCGTATATTCATTTCATTGCCTTTATTACGACTCTGGAGAAACATAATTCACAACTCCGTCTGTTTGCATTAAAAGACGTACAAACAAACAATCTTTATCAATACCATCGCGCTATAGCATTCGAATATACATGTTAAGTTGGTCGATTGTACATTGTCGGCACCGATGAATTACACCCGATACGGGATAGCGCCGGTTCCGCAGCCTAATTATAATTCACTTTTATATTCCTAGGATGGAATAGGCAGTTAAATTGTTTTCTTTACACTTTAGTTTATTCTGCTTGAATTGTTTTGTAACCAAATTTCTGAAATCTGAACTAAGACATCGAAATAATAATTTGTTTTAATATTGTACTATTAAAGAGCTATAACAAAGACAATGTTTTTGAATCATGAAAATAACTTATCATAACATACCAGTAAAAAATTAAAAGTTTATTTACATTTTTCTATTGCTTTTATTTCCATGAATATATTTACATTATGTTACATATTTGTCTTCTAGTAGAAAAAAACTATAACGAAAGACTAGCGCAACTGAAGTATCATGAAAAACAATTTACGATACTCTTTGTTAGACATTATATCGTAAAAAACAGATTTGTGTCGACATGTATATAAATGTAATTATAATTTGTCGAATTGCGCCATATTAACCAGATCTGCTTCCCAGTTATTTCTTTTTATTTCCAAATTTAAAAAAGGGCTCAATAGAAAGAGATTTCGGACAAATAAAGAGTTGATAACCGAGACAAATGCATATTTTGCAGAGTTGCCGAAAGATTACTTCATGGATTGTTTGGAAAAATTGGAAACTTGCTGTTCTAAGTTACAATGGGATTATCTCCAAAAATAAAATATATTTTTAACCTAAAATAAATATTTCATTGAAAAGTGACTCTCCAGTCAAACCGCCTCGTATATAATGTACTTGAATAGGCTACACAGTTATAGAGAAACTTTTGCTCTAAAGAAAACGAATCTTAGTTTAAACTTTGTTTTCAGTAATCGAAGGATGGAATAGTAATCTCTTTAACAAAAAAAAAACATAAAATCTTAGGTACGTGCAAATACAAATGAATTTATCAAAATCTAGGTAACAGAAGAGTAACAAAATTATATTTACGACTACTGACAAATTAGTGGCAATATATGAATTGGTTAAAAACCTACTTCAAAATATTTTCTGGCATTATTACCTCAAAAATAAAATATGAAACCGAGCTAAATATTGAAAGAGATCTAATAATGTCAATTTTAATATTTTATAAGTTGGGAATATATTACTACCAATTTAGTATTCCTCCTTTGAAATTGCATATGCTTACTATTAGAAGCCCACAAAATTAATTTTTGAACATGTTAATTAAGACATATATTCTAATGTTCATCTTAAATCACATTAAATGCGCTAATGGATTATGTTACAGATTTTATATGGACATGAATCAGTAAGTATATCGCTTCCACTGCCGTTTCTTCTTCTCCATGCCATATTAAATTAAATTGGGAACATATGTTTAATCATAATATAATGC
Source organism: Melolontha melolontha (assembly GCA_935421215.2). Taxonomy (NCBI): domain Eukaryota; kingdom Metazoa; phylum Arthropoda; class Insecta; order Coleoptera; family Scarabaeidae; genus Melolontha; species Melolontha melolontha. The sequence goes on along the minus strand of OW285236.1, from coordinate 158,010,919 downwards.
ATTTCTTCCTGCTACTGGTGTTACACGAACGTGCTGCTTGCTTTACTCGATGTTCTTTCGATAGTTTTTTTTTCTTACATGAAGGAAAAAACAAATGAAATTTTATAACACTGTAGGCAAGTTCTCCCGGAAATACTTATAATGTCTACTAAAATTAACAATTTGAAATAAATTAAAAATATGTAGTAAATTTATGTCTTACATATACGTTAATTTCACTTAAAAATTCGTTAACAATCTCTTGTTAAAGATATATACTATGCTTTCTATGTAAATATTGCCTTCCATAATGTGTTAGTAAACACATAAATAGTTTGCGATGTCACAGGTGTCGCAAATTATTAACTAATTAAATATTATTCAAAATATTAATTTAAACTTCGATCTATTGTTTGGCTTGGTTTTAAAGTGAGCAATTCTTTAAACTAATACTTTTAGTTTAAAATTGTATGGTATATATACACATTAAACCTAAATACTTTATAATAACTACCACAATGCAAGAAGTTAAGTTCATGAAGACTGAGGTCGGGTTTTTTTATTGATAGATGATTACGATTGGTTCCTACGTATGAGCTTCTGATGACTTTACAGCGAGAGCAACGTCAACTAGCAATTCGGTTAGTTTCGGTGGATTTTCTTGTCCGTAATATAAATTAGTTAGGTACAAAATCCCGTTGAAAATCTTTATTTAAATTTATAAAATGAATTATTTCAACGCGTATATCTGTTCTTAAAACTGAAATGTTCTTATAATTTTGGATAACCATTCATTCAATAATATAAAACTTAAATTGGTTATTAGCTTTGGGTTTTTGAAAAAATTATTATTAAATGTTTGTGCAATATAGGACTATTCAAAAAATCTGAATACATAAGCTGCAAAAAATTACTTTTTACTGTTTCAAGAACACTAATACAAACATAATTTATCACTAAATACCGGATAAAAAGATACAAAAAAGGAAGATATTCGAAAAATCATAAAATATTGGAAAAAAAATATAAAAAAAAGTGAAAAATGAGAGAAGGACACAAAAATAATTATAATACAACATTTTTTGTTGAATAAAAATATATTCGTATACAAAACAAATCTTCAAAACATAAATGCTATTTTATACTAAGAATAATAAAATAATAACTAATTTTTAAATGCTATTCTAGGTTTGCTATGCTAGGTTTTAATAAATGCCACCTTTTTTTGTAATTATATTTCCTTTACAACAGCCTGACAAATTCATTTACTATTTCTCTAAAACTGTCAAATGTATTTGTACAGTAAACGGCGACATCTAGCCATGCTCCTCACCCTGTAAGCACTGGTTCGTGAGGTAGTAGGGTATTTGGTAATCTATCTCTAAATGTTTCTACTCTAAAAGGAATTTGAACAAATATTAAATGGGAACTACAATTTTCTTGTTTCAGCTACTCGAATAAGTGCGTGCAAATGCAGTAGATTCTGAAGTAAAATTTTAAAATTATATTCAGTTTTTACCATATATGTAGCTCCGTTACTCAGCATGAGTAAAATTTTATCACCCGGTACGGTTCACGGTAGGAAAAAAATGTTTTAAATCGTCTGTATATTATTCGTTCTACTTAATTCTTTCGTACTTATTAGAAAACTTTTTGACGAATTACCATTATTTAATACCCTGATAAGTAAATTTGTCACCTATCATCCACATATATCTGTAGTTTCATCTACACATATATATAGTTATTTCCAATAGTATTTTTTTATCTCCTGAATAACGTTCTTGTACCCTGAACTAACATAATTTTTGTAGAGATGGCTCTCATCGGGCATATGAGAACAAATATGCTATATTGGTTTTGCAATTTATAAATAGGTATGTTGGCTTTTATCAAAGCCTTGCAAAGATTAAAATTGAGTTTTTATTGTTCAGTCTAGCCGAAAATAGAAGCTATAAATGTAAGTACAGTTTGCTGTTTCTTGGTCTGGGTTTGAAATTGTTTTAGAGACGTTTCAAAGAAGTTTTCACATGCTGAATTACATATATAGTATTTCTTATTACAGTTAACCTATTCAAAGAAACTTAACGTAAATATATTTTCAAATTTGAATTACAAATAGAACTTATGGTTTTTATACACGCTCGACAAATCAATTGCTTGGTGTTGTATTTTAATTCTTTGTAATCTTTAATCCATTCCTTTAGAGTAGGTTTTTATTTTATACATTATTAATATATAACACAAACAACAGAAAACATTGGCAACAGGGGGATATTTCTCACAACATTCATTTTTCCTATGCCTAACTTTAAAAAGAAAATTGTCAGTGCATTAGCGCCATAGTATGCAACCAGTTATACACCAGTGAAGTACTTACCTACAGCTTGGTTCTTAAATTAGATTGCCATAAAGAGAAAAAAACATTTTTTTATGTCATATTTCTGAATTTTTATTCATACATGAATCTTAAATTAAATACATTTTATTGAAAAGTAGATAATTTATTTAAATGATCAATAAATACAACAAAGATGAAAAGGTATTAATGATAATGTGGTACCAGAAGAATAATAGTTTAAGGACGGTCCGAGACATGTTTTCCGTTAATTAGCCTGACTTTGTGCGAAAACAATTTTAAATATTTTTAACAAATTAAAAGAAAATGGTTGTTTTCTAAATTCCAACAAAAAATAAAACCAATCACGCGTTAACAGAATACATGAAGTTGAATATCCTGTGTTACGTAGAGGATCTGTAGGAATGCTTTTAGATGTAGCCAGGCATTTTGGAGTATCGTACAGTTCGCTGTAAAAAACCTTGAAAGAATTTAAATATAAGCCAAACAAGATATCAAACCATGAAGAGCTTTTCGAAGAAGATAAAGTAAAACGAACAGATTTTTGTGAAATAATGTTAAATACGTTAAATGAAAACGAAGAAATTTTAAATAAAATAATTTTTACTGATGACGCTACATTTATTTAAATGGTGAAGTCAACTCTCAGAACTTCCGGTTTGTATCCTACATTTATCCATTGAAAAATATTAAATTTCCTTTCCATTAATCCATTAGATATTGGTCTCGTACAAATCCTCATGCCCAAAACCTAACCCGAACGCATTACCCTCAATGTATGGATTGTAATATAAGCGATAGCGGTTCCAAATGGATGGGCCTCCGGCACTTTCTACTAACGCCGTTCTTTATGTATACGTTATAGTGTATATTAAAATTATGTCAATATTAGTTTCTGACAGTCATTTATATTCTTTTCATAAAGGTAATATTTACCAAAACATATAAGAGATTATTTTAAATATATACATATTGAAGTAAAACACATCTTAAATCGCCGAATATCTAAATCAACTAATTATACGAGATGTGTGTGTGTTTGTGTGTGCGCGCGCCTATGTGCGTTTGTGTGAAAGTCTCATTTATCCCGTATCATTGTTGTTGCAAATCATTAGTAAACGATATTCGGGGACAGACATGACTTTCATTTCTATACTGCGTGTATATACAAAGCCAGTTGAGGATTTTCGGGAACACCAAAAGAGAAATTTTCGAATTAGTGGTTAGCACGTCCGAGTTAATTTTTTGCTTTCATATTTTATTATGTAAACTGAGTCATATACAAAAAATTTTAAGTATATCAATACGTTAAGCACGTATTACGAATTTGTTACAAATGAAACAGACATGTAATATACACATCTGTAACTGTACACATGGACAATACACCTCGTATTTTACATCATTTTACATGTTTCTGACATCTATAGGCGTCATCAGTCAAGCTAGTGAAGCAATGTAATACAAAATAATACAAATCTATTTAAAAAACAGATTTGTATCTGTATATACATTTAAGCTTAAATCGCCCACAAGACATAGCAAATTTCGTCCTATCAGGTAGCACTATATAATAAGTGACATCTGACGGACGAAAGAGACTATACCGAAAAAGGCAACCCTTCCCTTGACCGGCCAAGCCGGTACATAAGAGAAGAAAATACGTATATAGGTGTAGTCCATTAACACGATGACAGATGGCAGCAAATATACAAAAAAAGTTTAAGTATATCAATACGTTAAGCACGTATTACGCATTTGTTACAAATGAAACAGACATGTAATATACACATCTGTAACTGTACACATGGACAATACACCTCGTATTTTACAGCACTTACTTCTGCTTAAGACACGTGTTTCTGCCATCTATAGGCGTCATCAGTCAAGCTAGTGAAGCAATGTAAAACAAAATAATACAAATCTATTTAAAAAACAGATTTGTATCTGTATATACATTTAAGCTTAAATCGCCCACAAGACATAGCAAATTTCGTCCTATCAGGTGGTACTATATAATAACTGACATCTGACGGACGAAGAAGACTATGCCAAAAAAGGCAACCCTTCCCTTGACCGGCCAAGCAGGTACATAAGAGAAGAAAATACGTATATAGGTGTAGTCCATTAAATATACAAAAAAGTTTAAGTATATCAATATGTGTACAGTTACAGATGTGTATATTACATGTCTGTTTCATTTGTAACAAATGCGTAATACGTACTTAACGTATTGATATACTTAAACTTTTTTGTATATTTGCTGCCATCTGGCATCGTGTTAATGGACTACACCTATATACGTATTTTCTTCTCTTATGTACCGGGTTGGCCGGTCAAGGGAAGGGTTGCCTTTTTCGGCATAGTCTCTTTCGTCCGTCAGATGTCACTTATTATATAGTGCTACCTGATAGGACGAAATTTGCTATGTCTTGTGGGCGATTTAAGCTTATATGTATATACAGATACAAATCTGTTTCTTAAATAGATTTGTATTATTTTGTATTACATTGCTTCACTAGCTTGACTGATGACGCCTATAGATGGCAGAAACACGTGTCTTAAGCAGAAGTAAGTGCTGTAAAATACGAGGTGTATTGTCCATGTGTACAGTTACAGATGTGTATATTACATGTCTGTTTCATTTGAAAACTGAGTCAGAGATTTCGAATTTCAACTTTACTTTGTAGTAGGTACTAACATAATTAATTTGGTCAAGCCGTTTATCTCGCAAATCTAAGTGGCTTGACTCACTGAATCCTAATTTGCAAGTCGATTGAAATTAATATTTAAAGCCGCTTGATCTAGTGTCTTATTTTTGATCTATATTTCAATAGGATTTTAAGCGACTTGAACACACCGAAATATAAACACAGTTCATGATAATATATTGATAAATTTATTTGGCAAATGGTTTACCAGATAGCGTATGTGACAATGACAATACTTTATTTATGGTTATGTTGTATTTAATATCGTTTAGTGGGAAGATAAAGTTCACTCATAAAGAATCCTGGTTATTTTAAATAAATAAATAAATGGCTGAAAATATGTCAAAGCAATCCACATTGTGTGCTGCAGATGACACTTTTTTCCGTTTTCTTCGAATTTTAACTTTATTAAAACTAACAGAAGACATACCAACAACTAAAGGTGTTAGACAAGTTTGTAGCATTTCCCCAACTCTATTCAATATACCGTGGAGAAATGTGGTGACCGAACGACACTGCTCCTCAAGACGCGTCACCGTCAACGTAACTTCCCCGATATGTTTACTCAATGTAGAGTTTAGCATTTGTTTGGATAAGTAGGTGTGGTATATACATACGTATTACGTATATACTCGTATTTCAGCATAGACATGCATGGCGTACTGGAGGTGTATCAGTTACCTCTCCCCTGTCCTTCCACCACATTTCCGTACGGTATATATATATATAGAGGTGTTTTAGATAATTTCTTAGCCGTTATTAAATATAACAATTGATAAATAATTGGAGTTTTTCGGCTTTTTATATGAATATTTACAAATATCAAGTTAGTATGTATGTAATTGCAAAGTAAGGGGGGATGTAAACATTGCTGTCTACAAATTTTTTAATTGAAAAAATTGTCTATGTTGGGACTCCAACCCAAGTCTACAGTTAGCCGGACTTTCGGTTTAACCACTCACCCACAATAGACCTAGGTTCAAGCTAATTAGAAATGCATTATAAAGTAACAGTGTTAATGAATCAGATGTCAGTTGTTATCATTTATCAATTGTTATATATATATATATATATATATATATATATATAGTAAACCTAATCAGTAGGCGATTAAAGGTCTGTATATTACTTCAAAATATATGTATTTAAAAAACTCTACATGTTTCGGCTGTATACGCCTTTTTCAAGAGAATACAAAATATGAATGACAGGATATAAATTTATATCCTGTCATTCATATTTTGTATTCTCTTGAAAAAGGCGTATACAGCCGAAACATGTAGAGTTTTTTAAATACATATATTTTGAAGTAATATACAGACCTTTAATCGCCTACTGATTAGGTTTACCATATCATACCAAGGTCACGAAGTTATTATATATATATATATATATATATATATATATATATATAACATTTGATAAATGTTATATTTAATGAATATATATATATATATATATATATATATTCATGTATGAAGTATCTCGGATACATCGGCGGCCATCCGATATATACAATAAAATTGATCAATCAATTTTATTGTCCGTGTACGTCACTTTTATTATTTTCTAGAATTCTACATTTTTATCTCCGGAAGAAGCAACAAAGTTGTTGCGAGAGATAATTAATAAATGAGTTTTTAATTGACAGATCACTTGCCCGCTTTTAATTTATTTTATCCAATATAGTACGGTCGATAATTTCTTTTAAATTAATTTAGATTTTTTTTGTGTACGATTACCGTTATAAATGTTCCATATTTATTATTCGCATCAAAATTCTCTGTAGGGTATACTCATTTAATAGCTTTCTTGTAACTTTGTTTATTAAGAATACTGTAAATAATATCTGGTCTATATTCATTGTTATAGGCTTAATTTCAATTACAAATTAATTACCTGTATAATAAATAAATTCATTGACTTTATTACACCTTCAAATTGTCAAGTATAAAGTATGGGTAAAATAGAAACCAGCATTTAGTAATGCAACAATAATGGTAGATATGCAAGAATTTCCATGATAGTGTATAAAAATTCTTGATATTTTACTTTTTAATACATATATGTTATAATAAGAATTCAGAGTTTCATAGTTTTTAGTAAAGGCATTTACGACAAAAAATACAGTTTTATTATTTAAAAAAACAATAATAAATCCCTATATGCATTTTCATAATGCACTTTCTCTTCACAATTTTTTGTATTAAGAGACTACAAGAATTACAAGCTAAAACTGGGTTATGTAAATAATTGTTTTGTCTCACAGTCATTAATTTTTCTTTAATGTTCCGTGTTTTAACATTTTACGTTAGTAATTATTGGTAAATTTGAACTTAATTCTTCAGTGCTTTATGAACAATATAATACTTTAAAGTAATACTTCTATAGCTATTTCTTTGTGAAATTTGTATAAGGAATTTTTATGATGATATTTTATGTTCATTTTATTATTGCAATCAAAAATCATTTGAGTTCAATATATTTTAAATTATATTTGTTGAGAATTATGTTAATATGTTCTTCATAAAGTTTGATTGAATGGTATACATACTCATACATATTGTTATGAACTTTTCCCCGAAGACAATTTTAAAATTAATAATTTATTTATGTATATTTATTTTCCAGGTTACTATAGACAAAAATATATTTTGAAAATAATTTAAATTTAATTCTGGTACACTTTTGTAGACAGTGACTGTAACTTTTGTATGTTTATGTTGTTTAGCGCCGTCCGATGTCCAGGAAGTGGATCGACTGGAGTTGTATTTTGATTTATTCGTACTTTATGTATCCGGTGAATATTTTCCGGCCAGAGATTGATTTGTCTTCAAGTGAGCGTGTTGTGCCGGGATAAAAAACTTCTTTTTATCTTTTATGTTAAATGTAATTTTCGGTTTTTCTTGCTTTGAGTATTTTGTGCTATAGTAAGTCATTACTGTAATATATACGAGTTTTGCTTTTCTCGTATTTTTTATGTAATTTATAACTCACTTGCGCAATCTCTCATTAAGTTTTTTTTCTGTGTATGAAAATTTTACGCTAGCGTAAGTACTGTTTCATACCACATTTATATTATTTCTTTTCATTGTAATTTGATTGTAATTTTGATAATTTATATTGATTGATTTATTGTTATATTAGTTTATTAGATAGATAGTGAAGAAAACTATCAAATTTTTTTATAAGGGAGTTTTTTGTATGTCAAGATATTCTAGAACATTTTGAAATTCAGGTTTGGAGGGAGATTTATACTCGTGTTATTGCGCATAAGTGCAAGTTATTTACACGTTTGACATTTGGATCTATTTACGTTTTGAAGTTGGGGTTAATTATTTAATTTTGAAATTGAAAGTTTTCTAATCAATCTATTAGGTTTAATTTTGCTCGCGTTTCAGTTGAGGTTTTCATTGTGTGCGTGTTTTTTTATCACACAATCTTTTTCCTCTGTGCTTTTGTAATATGATACATTAGCTCTCTTTACATGTTGTAAAGAATTTTTTTTTTTTTTTTTTTAATAAAATATAGTATAGAATTGTGTATTTTTACTAATTTTTAAATTTCCACATTCCTTTACGGGAAACCCTGGATCAAGAAGAGTCGCAATTAAAAGAAAAAGCTGACTGAGTTCAAGTTCGGACATATTGTGGTGAACAGTGGACTACCCTCCAATTAAACCCACTATCCACAGCAATATGTATAAATGTCAAACTTGTAACTTGTATATATATATATATACATATATATATATATATATATATATATATATATATATATATATATATATATATATATATATATATACCGAATACCTAAATCTACTATATATATAACGGGTGTTCATTTGAAAAGTGAATCTAGTAGCATGTGATTTACTGAGAACATTTTGATGTATGTCGTAAATTAAAATTTACTACTTAACCTACGAAGTCGTATATTTTGACAGTTTCATACATACATATAAATAACAAATGTGATTGACATTATCAAATGTCATTTGGATTTACGTTTACGGAACAACAAACACATACTAATATATAAGCGTCTTATTCTATCAAAATTTGAAAGTATCCTAGATTGACTTTTCAAATGAACACATATTAATTATCATGAATGATTGTAAGAAGAGAATGTTTAAATATATAAATATTTAAATTAATATACTATAATATAAATGTATTATTAACTATAAATAATTCGTCCTACAATGCGGTGACAATTTTTTAATAAATCGATATGGATTTGTTGTTTATGAATTAATAATATGAATGGGTAAATTAATGGTGCTTTTGAAATTGTTTAATATAAGTATTATTTAATATATTTTCAATTTTTATAAAACGTATTGATGGTACCTACCTTGCCTAGTCTGATTGTTTGATTAAAACTTATTAGATGTCGCTATAACTGCTCATATCGTGAGCAGATAGAGACAATATTAAATTATTTAAATAATTCTTAATAACATTGGGCGCCAGTCTAAGTTTAGTTAACAATATAATATAAAATTGTTGTTTATATGTAGAACATAATCTCTTAAACATCAGGAGCTGGTTCCATTTACTTCAAATCTTGATTTGTATGTATTATAAAAATCTTACATTCATACTGATTATAGATCAAATGTAAAATGCCACAAACATTCAGAATTAATTTAGAAAAGATAAAATTGTTGCATGTAAGTTGTGTAAATTTAAGTTTAATGATTCTATTTTAAAATAATAATAATATTAATATAACATTTCCAAATCAGCTGTTATTATATGCCTAATCACGTGACATACTGTGAACTCTAAGGTTGAATATAATAGTATTAAATATAAAATAAATTATCTGAAGAACAATGATTGAAATAGTAGTGTCGATAAGTGCAAAACATTTACTAAACTATTATTTATGTGAGACTATTCATTTCAGGTAAGCCTGACTTAATATAATTTTCTAAACTTTAAATTAAATAATTGTGATGTAAAAATAGGTTATGTTAATATATATGTATATGTTGATATAAAAATAGGTCAATTTGATAAATACTTGTATTTTAACGTCTGTGGATGAGTTTCAGGAAGTATTCGGGATCATTTAAACGGCAGGAAGGCTTGGTTTAGGTTTCTTAGTGGAAGTTTTGGTTCAGGAAAGGCTGCCAGCGGTTTATAAAGGATTTATCTGTAAATATCAGATGTGCAGTTCTCCTTGATTGCGAGATTGCTTTTTTCTTATAGTGAGGATATTTATTTCAGTATATTTGGTTTTTACTATATTTAATGAAATTTAATATTTCAACTTTATTTCTTACGTGATTTTATATCTATAATCCAAGCGACAAATATATCTATTCTTTTTTTTTCCTTGGCCTCCATATGATTTACTTCGCAATATTATAAGTATTTTAAATTGATATCTTTTCTTTTAACTTACTTTTATATCACATCAATGTCGACATAGCCTTTATAATAAATACTATTAATTATAAAATAAAAATTATGTTCCTTTCAATGTCTATTAATTTCATATGCATACAAGATCAAATACACGATTCCCGCGGAATGTTAATTCAAATAAAAAATTATTAAGGTCGATAAAATAGATATCCATATGTAATTGATATTATTAATCAAGTTAATTAATTTCGGATTTTCAATTAAAATAATTAATATTGATAGTGAAACATGATTTAAATAAGTCTAAATAATAAAAATTATATAAAATAAGTTTAACAGTTAATTAGGCGACATTAACTTGTTTAACATCTTCCACTATTAATGTATGGTTTTCACTTACATTTCTTAATCTAAGTCTTATTTTAACATTAACATTCTTAGTTTTCTAGTTTCTAGTACCAAGATGAACTACATCAATATAAATATATATAATATTTATATGGATATGTCGTAATGATTTTCTATGTCCTTAAAAATTTATATTTGGTTTTACAATATTTCCTGAGAAGGTATTTGATTATTTTGCTATTTTTAAATACGTTCTTCATATCTTTACCGTCGAGGTTTCCTGTTATGGATTTAACCTTCTTCTGGCGATTGGTTGCAAGATTCTTATGCAACGTCCTCGATGTCGATACGTTTCCAAAATTTATAGTTGAAGTAATCCTGCTTGGTTTCGCCTTTTATTAAAGTCATTAATCTTCCTCCGACGTATATACAGGAACAATATCTAGTTTTGGTGATGTGTATTGTTTTTTTTTTACTTCTACAATATTGTTATTAAAAAATATGTATTTATACCTATCTCGTTTTCTGTGTATAATATTTGGATGGTATGTAGACTTCTCTGAGTAATTTTCATTTATTTCTTCTTTGTTGTCGTTTTGTTTTGTTCTTTGCTTATCCGCTTCTCAATTTCACAAACCAATACATTTTTGTAATTCTACTGATTGCGCTGTTTGTAATCACCGTTGGAGAATTAAAAACGTAAAGAACAGTATGAGAATTTCTGTATTTGTATATATTAGAATATAAAAGCGATATTTAAATATAAAAACTATAGCAATATATTTATTTATTTAATGAATATTATCGTTCTTAAAGTATGTGTAATGCTGTCAACAGGTGATATAAAAATGTTATTCTTACTCTAATTTAAAATTAGAATAAGTTGTATTCTATTTAATACAGTAGCTAATAAAGCACTATTATTGATGTACAATATATCAAAATAACTATTTCTTTCAATTTATTAACTACCTCGGTTCTTCAAACATCAGCAGCATTGTTTGAGAAGTGAAAGATGCACAACATCGTTTTGAAACCACGTAATATTTTCTAATATATTTCATGTTTATTAGTTATTATGTTAAGACAATGGAAGTAATAAATTAAATCATGTAATTTATTCTCCGTGATCCTGAGCGAATTAATAAGCACAACGTGTATATAAATTACCAATTATCATAAATTTCTCATCCTTTTCGTAGAGATGACTCTTCATTATTGAATATTGATAACGAGATGGGCTACAAAAACCAAATTTTTCAAATAAGGGGCATTTAATCATTATTTCAATAGGTGGATATTTAAAATTCAGTATTATTGTACATGAATACACTTCATTTACATTGTTAGACTTTGTGATTAATATTATTGAAATAACTAGCGGGCCTTAAATCTATACATAAATATTCCTAACAGAATGTGAGTCATATCTAAATATGTACTGAAATATAATATCAATTCGTCCATGTCTTATTTTATTATTATTATAGTTTAAGCAATATTTCTTTCAATAATATCTCTTTTATATCTTCCATATTTATAGATATTGCAATTGTATTGTAAGATTTTACAAAAAGCGTGCAATTAATCTAAAAATTTAAAATTTATATTTCGAAACAAAATCATTCTTAATAATATCATAGACATTATTAAAAATTGACTGTGGAGAACACAATACAAGTACCATATGAGCCAAAGTTATTTAGATGAAGGATGGCCACGGTTAGGAGGATCACTGTCTTTAATAGGTTCAGCCTGTTGTTGGTTCTTCTACATGTTTGTTCGATTTGAATTTTTATTTGACATGAATTAAATGTCAATTTCGATTTAAAGATTTATTCGACATGATTTAAGTGTCAATTTTTTTTAGCTAACATAACCAATATAATTACAACTATGTCAAATCAAAACTGACATTTAATTTGCAACAACAAGCTGAACCTATCAAAGACAGTGACCCTCCCAACCATGGCCATCCCTTATCTAAATAATTTTTGCTCATATGGTATAGATTTAGACGAAAATTGGTATCCAGACATACAAACACGTGTTTCGTCCTGTTATATACTCGTCAGTTCATGATGCTGGGATTAGACAAAATATACTCCCACTGCATACAGTCAAACCATTAAAAATAGCATGAAAGAAAACTCAACGCCACTCATTAATAATGTTAACATCACGAACGCCACCAACGCCATCATTAACTGACGAATTTATAGCAGAACAAAACACGTATCTGCATGTGAATAGCAATTTTCACACAAATATGTATTCTCTATAATTGATTTTTAATAATATTTTTGATATTATTAAGATTACGAAGTTTTTACATACTGGATAAATAATGTTTCATATTACAATCTGTATAGCAATTATTAATTGCCACACAGATTTAATTTAATAATTCATTTCATACCTTAACAGTTAGATTTTAGTGAACTATATGGTTCTTTGTTTTTAGTAATAATTAGAAAACAATTTTAATGTCTAACAGATACATTTACATGTAGATCTTGTTAACAATTAAATAGTTAATCATAGTAAACAAAAGAAATATGTAAATGAAAGAACCCATTAGTGCAAACAGTAAATGGCACAAGTCTAAATGAAAAACAAATTAATTCAAATACTATTTAGTTCATACATAAATTAATAGGGATGGCAAATTCAGTTTCGAAAATAAGACTAGTGACAAGACGTGTTTATTTGAGCTGTCTTAAAATGTGCTGTTTTTTCGTTTATCAAGTGCAGGGATCAAGGTGTGACACACAGTAGCAGAAAGCCATAGTTACAGACATTCATATATTATATTGAGACTCATTTTTAGTGCGTAAGTTTTTCTTTATTTACGAGATAAACGATTATTATTCCGTATTAATATGTCCGCATGAATAGAGACTGATAAAAAATGAATAGATGTTTTGCATGTAATACGGAATATCAAGAGACTGGAAAAACTGACCGAATGTTTTATATGCCACGGACAATACCATCTAAAATGTACGGGTATAAATGTGAACGATACCGAAATAGTATATTAAAAAACAAATTTCATAAGGCACCATTTTGCCGCACGAGATCAGTTTAGAAAACGAGCCGCGTTAGCGGCGAGTTTTCTAAAGAGCGAGTGCGGCAAAAGGCTTTATGAAACGAGTTTTTTATACTATTTTTTCTATTTTGCGTTTTTTACATTAATAAATTGCTTAAATTGGAATTATTTAATTTGAAAGTTCAGAGTTTAATTTTTATATAAAGCATGCAGTTGGTCACATTGATACTTGACATTTTCAAATTTAAATCTTGCTATCCGCGAAGTATATTATATTACATATTATTTACTAATTTTCGTTAACATTACTTGATACTTCATTTAAAAATATAAACATGAGTGACATAGAAACATATATATGTTGTTGTCAATTGTATACAACATACGTTGTTTGTCTAAAATACGGACATATACCATATCTGTCAAATGTACATAAATTCTTAAAATCAAATGACAGCAATGATATTTATTTCTGTATTCGAACAACGCCAACATTGAAAAATGAAAAAAAGCGTATCGAAATGAAGCTCATTTCGATACTTTTTTGGGCTTCATAATGAGTTCATTTCGAACGCAAAATAGAAAAAAATATATAATGTACTACAATTGCAACATATAAAATTTGTTTGCTCACATTGTGAAAATTATAATTTAATGAAGAAAATTAATGATATGAATGACAAGATGAAGCAGTGTTTTGAAGAAATGACTAGCCAAAAGGAGGCGTTCCAAAATATGAATATACAACTGGAAGGGATCAATACCGCAGAGAAAATTGCAAAACGTAAAACGTTTAGCGACGTAATAAAGAAAAAGCAGGAGGTTATTATAATTAAACCAATCGATGAGAATCAAAAAAGTAAAAAAACCCAACAAGATATAAAAGATAAAATTGACCCAGGAAGATTAGCAATTGAAGTGGAAACTGTAAGAAACGTAAGAAGGGGTGGTGTTGCAATAAGTTGCTGTAATAATAACTCTAAAGATAAATTAAAAGATACGGTGCGAAGAGAAATGGGTAAAAGTTATGAAGTTATTGAGCCTAAAATCAGAAACCCGCAAATAATAATTGTTCATACTGAATCGGAGACAATCAACCTGGATAATGAAATTATATTAAGTTGTATTGGAGAACAGAATGATTTAGGATCTACGGAGGAAGAGGTAATGAAGAAAATAAGCATTCAACGGAAATTCATTAATAAAAAGAAAAGAAATTATGGTAATATAATATTAAATATTGAGCCGGATATGTATCGAAAATTTATAAATATGGGTAAAGTAAATATTGGCTGTCGTAAATGTGATGTGTACGATTATGTCAATGTAATTAAATGTTTGAAGTGCTTGGGGTACAATCACTTTGCTAAGGATTGTACTGGCGGAGTAGCATGTAACAAATGTGCGGGTGCACACCAAACCAACGATTGCCAGAATGATTTTGTGAAATGAGTTAATTGCGTAAAAATGATTGAAAAGTAAAATATTAAAATAAATTTTGATCATGCAGCCAACGATAGAAACTGTGAATGTTACAAGAGAATTATAAATAAAATAACATCTAAAATTCAGTATGAATAGCAATTAACAAATATGGTTAATGGTAAAGATATACTGAGTAAATTACATATAAATTGTAAAGATATTGTTTACTTAAACTGTCAAGGATTTTTGAACAATAAGGATCTTATAAACGAATTGGTTAGCGAATGGAGCCCCTAAATATTATGCCTTGAGACCCATGTGGATGTCACAGTGGAAGATAAGGAATTGGAAATCCAAGGGTATAGCGTCGTTAAGTGTTGCACAATAACCGTAGAACGGGTGGTGTACTTGTCTATATATTAGATAATATGGTTTTCAAAACTTCACATATAGTGAGTTTAGACTTTGTATCGGTCATTGAATTTAAACTAAAAATACAAGACGAGAAGTACCTCATTAGCGTTCTATATCACCCTCCTGCAAAACATGATAATTTATTTATTGAATTCATTGATGAATACATGGGAAATACTGTAGAGGAAAACATAATTTTATTAGGGGATTATAATCTTGATTACTTGAACATAAATGATTATTACTGTAAACAAATTAAAACAATGTTATATAAACACGGACTGAATGAAATTGTCAATGTGTCAATAGACTATATTATAATTAATAAAAGGATTTGGCACACGAAGTTCATAGAACTCCTCGGATTGGTGACCACTGCATTTTGAGCATTGCCATAGAAGAGGAATATGAAGCCCACTTAGAAAAGACTGTAATAAAGAAAAGAAAAATGAGAAATTATAGGAAGGAAAGTTTACAAGATAGCTTACTTGGTATCAACTGGAGCTATTCGGTGGTAAATGTTGATGTTATAGCGGATGCTTTCATTAGCAGCATAGGTGACATAATGGAAAAAATGTGTGTTATAGAGGAACTCATACTGAGGAAAATTTGTTTGAAGAAGAAATGGATGAATAGCGGTATAATAGAAATGATGAAGTTAAGAGACTTGAACTATAGGCGGGCTGTGTTTACTGACCAAGACTGCGACTGGGAAAATTACAAAATAGCACGTAAAAAAGTGACAGCTTATAAAAAAGGAAAAGGATGAATATTACATTAAGATTATAGATGAAAATAGATATAATAGTCGTAAATTGTGGAAAAACTTAAAAGCATTACTACCGAATAAAAGTAAAAATGTTAACAGTGAAATAAAATTCAGTGACGGAGCTACGGCTATCGCGAAGGAGATTGCTTATAAATTTAATAACTTTTTCGGTAACAGTATTGAAAATATTGTGAGAGATATACCTAGGTCGATGGATTATCCAAAGATAATGGATAATATTAATGCCCCCGTACAAATGGATTGCTTTACTGCTGTATCGATGGCGTCTTTAAAATCTATATTAAAATCTATGAACTGTACTGGAGAGATAGGTGACGGAATATCAACAAACGTTTTAAGAGATTCCTGTGAAGTAATTGCTGACAGGTTTCTCGATGTTATAAATACGTCACTTCGAACTGGTAAATTTCCTGAAGATTGGAAAACGACATATGTGACGCCAGTACCTAAAGTTAACGGAACGTGTTGGCATGAGGAATTTAGTCCTATTAACTTAGTAGATCCATATGAAAAAGCTTTGGAAACGTGTGTAAAAGTCCAATTAATGGAATATTGTGAAACAAATTCTCTAATTGAGTCGAATCAGTTGGAGTTCAGAAAATATCATTCGTGTGAAACGGTTGTGCTGAGTGTTTGCGATGCGTAGGCGAAAGTATTTGATAAAGGCAAGTTTGTTTTGACTGTATTCTTAGACTTCAAGAGGGCTATTGAGACTGTTGACAGAGCCTTGTTGTTGTGTAAATAAATAAAATGGGAATATCTGGATTAGCATTAGGATGGTTTGAATCGTACCTAAGTAATAGATATCAAGTAGTCAAATATAAAAATGAGATGTCTGATAAGATTATTACAAAATACGGAGTGCCCCAGGGAACAGTGTTAGGTCCACTATTGTTTATTCCGTACATTAATGATATAGTCAAAGCGGTTGATAATTGCGAAATATGTATGTTTGCTGACGACACCATGATCTATATAGTTGGTGATGATATTAGGGAGATGGTGGATAGCATGACTGTCCAATTAAATAAATTGTATAAATGGGTATGTGAGAATAAATTGGCACTGAATTTGAGTAAAACTAAGTTCATGATAATTGGTACTAAATATAAGATTTCTAAATTGAATTTTAATGATATAGATTTGTCTATGGACTCCAAGAAAATAGACAGAATTGAGAATATGAAATATTTGGGTGTAATATTGAATACTAATTTAGATTTCAAAACTCACGTTCAATACCTATCTAATAAAATTTCCAAGATGATATTTTTCTTAAATAGATTTAGTCATAATTTGTCACTGTATGCCCGACTGTTGTTGTTTAAATCCTTAATAGCACCACATTTTGATTTTTGCTCTGCCATTTTATTTAGTATAAATGGGAATGAGATGCAGCAACTCCAAAAACTACAGAATAAGGCTTTGCGAATAGTATTAAAATGTAACAGATATACCCCAATTAATCTAATGCTAGAAACTTTAAGTTTATTATTAAGTGTAAAACAATACATAGTATATAAGACAATCGTTTTCGTCTATAAAATTAAAATTGGAATAATGCCTCCTTACTTAAGTGGAAAATTGACAACGGTCGATCAAATTCACAGCTACGGAACCAGAAATACCAACGATTATTATATTGAAAACTATAATAGGGTGCAAACAACCAAGAATGTGTTTGTGAACGGACTGAAACTGTTTAATAGTTTACCTACGTACATGAAATCCAGTGGTAGTTTGAATAGATTTAAGATCCTTGTAATTGAATTTGTTAGGGAAAACTTTTAGTTTAAGTCTTCTGTTATTGTTCTAACTTTCATAGTTTATATTTTCAAAATTTATTGTGCATGTACATAGCAGTTGCTAAATAAAGTTATATTATTATATATTTATATTAAGGTGCCCCGTATCGTTATGTTCAAATTTTAGGAGTGTAAAGTAGACTTCATTTCAAGTAACAAAATGCAAAACTTGTATATCAATTTTTATTTGTTTCAAAGTTACAAATCTATGAATGTGATTGTCAGATCATGAAAAAAATGTAATCCAAAAGTAAATAAAAACTGATTTTATTTAAAAAAGTTCAATTAATAATATTTTCGAAATGTCCACCTCCTTGTTGAATGTAGGCACCGTAAGCCAACAGAAGAAGTACTTATCCGAATTTCATACTTGTTTTGTCGGATTTGCCCGGCAGCCAGGTGAATGCGATCCAACAACTCTTCTCTTGTTTTCTAAATTTGCGCGTAGACTAAATTTTTCATGTCCCCCCTAATTAAAAGTCAATGGGATTAAGATCGGGTGATCTGGGTGGTCATGCAACAGGACCACCTCGACCAATCCATCTTGGATAATTGACGTTAACCCAATTTCGGGCAGCAATTCCGAGATGTGGTGATGCCCCATCCATGTGAAACCACATGTCTCGTCGAACATTCAGTGGGACATCCTCTAAAAGACCTGGCAGGTCGTCAATAAGAAATTGAAGGTAATTGTCCGAATTTAACCACCCAGGAAGAACGACAGGACCAATCAATAAGTCATTGATTAGGGCGTCCAAACGTTAATAGAAAATTCATGTTGAAATTTAGATCGGCGTATAGCTTTGGGATTTTCTGATGACCATCTGTGCAGGTTTCTCATATTTGTAACACCACTTCTCGTGAACGTAGATTCATCTATCCAGAGGACTGTTCTGCAGAAATTAAAATGAAGCCGTGACTGTCTTAATATCCAGGAAGAATAAACTAGACGAGTATAGTGGTCTGCCTCAAGCAAACCGTGTCCACTGCGATAGTGATATGGATATAAGACCTCAAGTTTTAAAATTCGCCAAACTGTCGTTCGCGGCACTCTTAGTTGTCTAGCGATTCGACGTAGACTGAGAGTTGGATCCCTTGTAACAATAGCTACTACATCTTCTTCTAAGTCTGCTGGAAAATTTACTTCTCGGTCGAAAAGATAATCACGCGCTCCGCATTCCCGAAATTGTCTGCGCACTTCCAGAAACGTTCTGTAATGAGGAATGCCCCTATCGGGAAACCGATGTCGGTATTCAATAACTGCTTGACGTGCACTGCCGTTACAGTAGCCATACACAAAATGCATGTCCGCATACTCTTCAGAAGAAAATCGGTAAGGCATTTTGAATAAAGAAAACGTGTCCACTCACTAATAAGCTGTTGTATGAACTGAAACGTAATGTAATCCTTTATTCAAAAATGCTACGTTAACAGTCATCCGAACATTTGTTTATTGTATAATATTCATGGTTCAGCACTTACGAAATAAGTAAAAACCTTCCTTTTTCAAAAATCAATTTCCAGTACTCTTTTTTGTAGATCTCCAAGAAGTTACTGTATGTACTACGACACGTGTTTATTTATTTTAGGATAACATTTTATTATGCGACGTTAATAATCGCAGGCCTGTTATTGAATCGTAGAACTTTTTTTTAATAAAATCAGTTTGTATTGCCTTTAGGATTACATTTTTTTCGTGATCTGACAATCACATTCATAGATCTGTAACTTTGAAACAAATAAAAATGGATATACAAGTCTTGCATTTTTGTTACTTGAAATAAAGTCTACTTTGCACTCCTAAAATTTGAACATAACGATACGGGACATCTTGTATATCGATACATTTATATTGATATTTTTATTTCGATATATCATAATATATATATAGATAATTACCAAAAATATATTGAAAAACATAACCAACATCGCAGTGCTGTCTAGTATCTACCGCCAAGAAGTTTAAGTTACAAATGAGGTAGGTAAGGTTGGTAATTAGATACCAAAATTGTTAGCTGAATACGCGTGATTTCTTTGAATTACTGAAACACAATGAGGTTCTTCCCAAGAAAGTTCTTTCGGGGAATAACCTTGCAAAGTTTATAAATACAAATTTTTCTCTCAGTCTTTATCTACAAACGTATTCGAAAACGAAATTTTGGATGCATGCGAACAAGTTATTTGTTTATTGTTAGTTAAAGTAACAGTGGTATTATGAATATAGCTCCTCCATTAAGTTATATTTGGAAATATTTTCAAAAAGTTACTGAGAAAAGTCCTAAATGCAATATATGCTTAAAAGTTTTAAAAACTTCGGGAAACAATAAATTGCAAACACGTCTAAAGCAAAAACATGGATCTATTCTGATACACTTAACTGATGAGAAAAAGGGGTCTGATAACGATGAGCCTCAGCCGTCTAAGAAGAAAAGTAAGACAGCTGGAAGCAGAGCACTAAGCCAAGATGAGGTAAAGCTTGATAGGATTACTTTTGTTAGTAAGTAATGTAACATTTTAAATTTGCAGGGAAAATTAAGTGATCTACAAGAGAGCGCTCACCATTCATCTACTTCAACTATAAAAGTTATAGGTTCGGTATGTTATTCAGATTCAGAACCAAGTATTAGTGCAGGAAAAGGAGCGTGAGTTCGGTATTTCAGCAGGCTAATTTCATCTGCATTTAAAAACATATCCTTATTCTAAGGTAAAACTTTCGTCCACAATGCATCTTCATTGAATAATTTATTTGTGTCTATTTTAGACGCTGGCTCTAAAAATGTGAAGCTGAAGGATGCGGTAGTGAAATTTCTTGTCCAGGATAATATTCCACTTAGTACTGTGGACGGCAACCGTTTCAAGGCCTTGGGGAAACATGTGGCATCTCTCTACAAAGTACCAACTAGAAATTTCATAAAAAATAATATGGATATGAAGTATGAGGTGATTTCAACAGCATTTAAAAATATCTTGAAGAAATCTAAGTATACATTACTACCTTCATATGGGTACAACTGTCTACTTTGTCCACGATACAAAGTTTATGTCAGCAACAATATACATTGTTGAATTAACGCAGTCTCATACAGCAAACTATCTTGTTTCAGAAATAGGCGAAGTTTTTGAAATTTGGAGAATTGATTCAAATAATATTTTTGCTATATTAATGGGTAATGCAGCCAAAACGGTTAAAGCCATACATGACAAATTTGGAAAGAATCGGCATATCCCATGCATCACACATATTCTTAACTTGTGTGTCAAAATTCTTTAACAAATACAAAGAGTTTAAACACTATTATTGAAAATGTACGATAAATAGTAGTATAGTTTAAAAGAAGCGCTAAAGCTAGTGACCAAATCAGAAGAATTCAAACAGGAAAAGGAACATCGGAAGAAAACGTTACAAAAATGGTGTCAAAACTCCCTAGAATTACACTTATTATATGATAGAAAGGTTTCTACTTCTGTGTCCTATAATTAGTAATATTTTAATCTCCGATATAAACGCTCCAATCATGATTGCAGCAGCCAAGAGGGAAATTTGAGGGAAATTGCTACGCCCACCAGAAAAAATGACAGTCGAGATAACTGGTGAAAATTATCCAACAATAAGTAAAATAATACCGATAATCGACCGCCTAACAGAATCGTACAAAAATTATTCGCCGCAGTATGAAATAGGTAAACAATTAAAACCAGCTTTATTGAAAGAAATCGATAAGAGATTCTATTGTATAGAGACACCTTACCTACCAGCTGTTTCCACAATACAGGATCCCCGATTTAAACAAATAAATTTCAGAGATTCACAAGCCCTAGGGAATATAATTAAACAAATCAAAAGCGAAATTGCAACTTCGAAAATATCAAAATATCTCTTTATGTTCGGAATCCTCCGAAGAAGGATCTCTTTCCAATACGAACATCACTTTTATGCTGAGTGATGCGCTGTTATAGCCACTGTGATGTCTGACCTATATAAACGCCACAACAATCCGAACATGCTATCCTGTAGACAACATGACTATTTAAAAAGAAAGGTGTTATGTCTTGGATATTACTGTTGACTCCTCCTAGTTTGAAGGAACCTTTGTTGTATTCTTCAAGCTGTCGTTATCGGAGAATACACTTGTGCACGGGTGTAAGACCGTATACACTTTTTTCGTTCACTCATTGGTTTGTAAGTAAAATAATAAAATGCAATATGGTATAATCTGTTTATTTATACATATATACATTTACTATAATATGATAGGTTGTACATTAGTACGTTGTTTATTGACTTATATAAGAAACTGTTATGTTGATGTCTTAAGTTTTGTATTACTCGCTAGTAAGAGCTATAGGAACTCTTCACTAGGAGAAGCTATCGAAGGTAAACTGTTCTCTTTCCGGGACTGATGTCCTGAAGTGAAATCTTACTCACATCCCCACTGCTTATACGAGTGGTTGAAATTACAAAAGGTTTTTTAGGTTCATGACGTATAGCAAGTAATATAAACTTTCCCAACATTTAAGGTATAGTAAACCGGGCGATAGTAAACTCGGACGCTTAACAGAACACAATACTAATCCCGCAGGTAAACTGGGCCTGCCAGAAATTTTCTTTCATAATCTTCATAGGTAAACTCGGGCGGTAGATACTTGGGCCGCCCAAATACTTACCTGGTATTTTGACCCTAATTAGAGATTAACATTATTTCATCGTTCCATATTTTTCAATAAAAGGGATTAAGAAAACAAATATCAAAAGTTGATAAGTGCACCTATCTATACGTTCTATTGCTTATCTAAACAAAGTCATTACTTAAATCTGCGTCATACTATGTGGCCCATTAAAAATTTCCTAGAAATATCAACAACCCCTTCTAAATTTCTAAATAAACATGTAACAAACATATTTCGTAGAATTCTATACAGATAGAATGTTATCAATTCTATCCAAAAACTTTAAATTCTCCTCACCCTTCTGTATTCGTTTTTATTGATTTTCTAATTAATTTTCAAAATGAAATATATGTAAAGTTGCAAAGTATTCACCAGCCATATGTACCTAATTCGGACACTCGGAAAAGGCAAAAATACCTTCAAAACAAAATTAATGATTTCAATAATGGGAAAGTGTCAACGTTAGAATTTCTTAAGTTAACTTCGCATTATTATAGTTACACTATGTAACTATCTAATATTAAAATATATTTTGAATTTGTATATATAAATAAATTTTTATGTCATATGCATTTGTGATTTTATTTAACAAAATTAGTATATAGAGTTATTGAGGTAACCTCAGCCGCTTTAGATAAGTGTACTATTCGGCTCAAATTACTTATACAGCTTAAAACTTTATTTTGACCGCGGAGGATTAAAATATCTAAAGCGGCCGAGTTTACCTCTGCCCGCTTGGGGGCAGCTTGGACTATCAGGCCGGGTTTACCTATACAGCTGAAAACTCATTATGACCGCGGAAGATTAAAATACCTAAAGCGGCCGAGTTTACCTCTGCCCGGTAAACCAGTGTACAATTACTGGTATACAATTCATCTACAGGAACCCGATCTAATACCTTTTACGATAACCTTGTTGTATACTGTTAAATCCCTTCGGGAAGGCTTATACTTAAAATAATTCACGAATTGGTCTTCACCGTCATAAAACTAATTACCAAAATGGCATGGTTACTTAGCAAATGCAATTAGGCTTGCTCTATGCTTTTAGAAATGATATGATTTAAGAAATTATATTTACCGGGCTATTGTTATAATTCGCATGACCTGTAAACTGGTACTGGGAATCAGACCTAACTGCCCAGAATATTCATAAGCGCCTTAAAACGGCTAATGAAATATACACAATATAAATTAAATAACGAGTCACAAAATAATGAAATATACAAATGTGAAAAATAGATGAATTGACGTTTTAACAATTACTATACAACTTCTTCAAGGTATAGGTGTTGTATTTAGCTATTTTAATGTTATTAAATTGTTTGAAATGTGATACAATTGTATGAGTAAGACCACCAATGTATGGGATTTTTTTGTAAATCACACTGTCTGCAGGAATGTCCTCTGTAGGGCCATCAAAAAAGTTTGAGCTATATATCAATTTATTAAGTAGGTATGTGCTTAGGATAGCCATTGTTGGCGAAGATGTTGAAAAGTTCTTTAAGATTGTCATTAAGAAAGGTTTCATGACAAATATGTGCTATTCGGTTTCTCATACCTATAATGGTGTTATACTTCTGATTGAGAGGATGATGAGAGTGATAATTAATGAACCGATCAGATGAAGTTGGTTTTCTATACCAATTCAAAATGATACAATTATTATCGTCACGAATTACTAAAACGTCCAAGAAGGGCACGCTATTGTTATTTTCTTTTTCCACAGTAAATTGTAAATGTTTGTTGTAGCTATTAAAAATTTTTAATGTTAGATCTATTTTTTCTTGTGGCACAGAGCAAACAATGTCATCAACATACTTGTACAAGAACGGTAATGGAAATGGTAGCTTAGCCATCACACTCTCCAACAACTGATCCATAACTATCTGAGCTAAAATTGGGCTGATAGGCGAACCCATAGGAGTTCCAAATATTTGACTATAGAATTTCCCATTAAACGAAAAATATGTGTTGTTAAATATAAAAGTGATTAACGACAAAAACTTTGATTTAGATAAGTCAATGTGTGGATCGATTATGTCCCACTTACTAGTTATGACATCTGTCATTAGTTGTAATGGTATATTCGTAAAAAGTGATATGACATCAAACGAAATCAACACATAATTGTTGGGAAGTGTGAGACCTTGTATCTGATTAACAAATGGAAACGTGTCTTTGATATTGTATGTATTGTCTGTACAAAACGCGATCGTTAAAATTTTGCTAAGAAATTTTGAAAGGTTATATGTTATAGAATTTATAGAACAAATGATTGGTCGAACTGGAATGTCAGGTTCATGAATTTTCGGTAGTGAGTAAAGTTTCGGATGGGTCGCGCTATAAATTGTCAAAGCTTAAGTTATCGTATGTCACTTGACAATTGTCCACTAGAATGTATCCTTTTTAACAGTTCATTTTATGATTTTGGTATGCTAACAGTGGGATCTTTGTGTAAGGGTTTATAAATAAAATTGTCTTTCAGTAAATTTTCTGTTTTAGTTAAATATTGTGTCTTATCCATAGCTACTGTGCAATTACCTTTATCAGCTTGTAATATGTATAAATTTGGATTGGATCTTAGGAAGGATTTAGTTCTATTAAATAAGTTTATGAAAGGTGAATGAACTCGAATGTGTGAATTATGTATGAAATTTGTGACATTGTTAGCGACTTTACACCTTATTGAATTTCTTGACGTCTCAGGTACGGCATCTAATACATCCTCAACATCAGCAATGAAACGTTTTATATCAACATCCTGCCCAACAACGGGAATCGCAAACTTAGGCCCCAGTGATAGAAAGTCAGAAATATCTGTCGGAACGACAACAGCTGACACATTCTTAAACCATTTTTTGTTGTTAACAAAGACAAACACTGCTAGAAAAATCATTAACTAAATTATTAAATTTCTTTAAATGCAAACTCTTAACTATATTAAAATGTTTTTTAAAAGCTGACTTTAGTCTAGTACGATATTCTTCAAAAATAAATAAAGGAAGAATACCTCTCAAGGTTGTCTGAATTGACATAATATTATTTATAATTTTAGAAATAGTATCACAAGTAATCTTAATTTCCAGTGAAAGAGATTTAGTTTTCAACCTGTTAAGGAAGTTAGAAATTTCTTGAGCTATCTTGATATTGTTTGTGACAAGCAATTTCCCTATACTTATAGTACCATCTCTAACATGTTTAGGTAGTATGTTCGACTTTCGACATCTTGTTAAATAGGTCCTTCTAATTTGAAATTTTGCCAATTTAATGTTTAAAGTGGCCCAGTTCTTCCTTAATCTTGTTGTGCTATAACCATAAATTATAGCACAACCATACTTTCAATTTTGTTGACGTTAAGATCTTAGACGTTGAAAATAACCTTAAAAAAAGAAACTTTTTAGAAATGGTCCACATTAACAGAGACACAAATAACATAAATTATAGATCCGATACTAATGGACTAAGTATAATTTATTTTAATATACTCGGTTTGACGGTTAGTTGACCATCTTAAAATTGTTTTGTTATTTGGTCCATATATTGTTAAATTTATATTGCATTATATTTTTTATTTTTCATGTTTTAACTGTTACATATACATGATTTTAAAGGTTTTAAAGGCTTGTTTCTATAGTTATTTTAAGTTTTAAATCTAATAATTTTTATTTTTTATTGTACGTCAATTTTATTATTTTTCAACTCTACATTTTGTAAGTATTTTTACTACTGCTTTATACTCTTATTTATTTTATGTTATTTTTTTCTCATTAATCTTGTAGTATCCCCAGAAGAAGCAACAAATTTGTTGCGAAATATAGGGTTATTTAATAAAGGAGTTTTTTAATTGACAGACCGCTTACCCGATTTTAATTTCGATAATTTCGTTTAAATTATATATATATATATATATATATAAATCATTTGGGGGTATAATAAATAATACAAAATTTATTGATTAAATATAGCGGAGCTGGTATGTTAAACGGCCCTTGCGTTTGGTCGTCTAAATTGTAAAAAGCCAGTTGTAACAGCCCCTACGTTGGGTTGAGCCAAATTAATATAAATCAATCGGGCTTTAAAATTGTGCATATAATTAAAGTTCTAATAATAATTAAATTTGCCCAAAAATAAAATATGTATGAATATTCACGTATACGGAGTTATAGAAGGGTTATATAAATGGCGTTAAAGTTATATTTTTACAGTTGTCATATATGTAACTTATAACAACGTGAATACAATATAGAACAATGTATACTTAACTTCTTTTCAGCCTCCTTTACGTGCTAAAGTTATTACTGAGTATTTTATGGGTATCTTAATCACAATATGGCTAGCTCAGATTATCGTGAACAAGATTAACGTTGAAGTCGGTTCGGTGTATTGATAGAAAACAGTTATTTGTTTAAACTAAGATATGCTAAGTGAATGATTTTCCAAAATTGTTAACAGAATAAAACAAAAGGATAAATGGTAAATATCACTAGTTTAATTAGATTCTCAAAGCATAACAGGTAAGTTAAAATACCATATAGTATTACATTTGCATTAAAAGTCACGTGATTCGATATAATAGAAAAGTAAGGTTAAATGTTTTTATGAAATTTTTTATCTCAAATAATTAAAGTATGTAACGCAAATTCAAAGTAAAAAGAAATGTATTTTTCTGTATTAACTGTATAGTGATCAAAATGCTAATATTTAAAGAATTTAAATGAAATATAAACGATCTTTTTCGCAATGTAACAAATAAAATTTCATATTTTAGGAGATTATTAAACAAAAACTCAATTTTGATGCTGGTGGTTTATCTGTATGGCTGTTGGATGTTCGAGTCTTGGTACACAGGAAAAACGGGTTCAGGTGCAGAAAAGAACTGGTTTTGGTTCTAAATTCGGGTCGGCGTCATTTGGAAATTGGAGTTTTGGTTATCGGTGCTCAGCGGGTTCAGGTGCAGGTAACCTTCCGTAAAAACGATGCTAGTGAATCGGGATAGGATATCTTTGTGGTAAGGTTTCGTTAATTTATTTTAGGTTTTATATCACTTTATTCCTTTATACACTTTTTAAAACGTTAGACGCGTTGTACCAATTTTTATTACCCAAGCGAACTCTCTATTGTTTTTTGTTTAATTCTTCCAGGCATCTTATTCTCAATGTTGTTTATACTTATTTAATCTCGACAATAAATTACTCAAAATAAAATAAATTCTAGAATCAGACATTTCATTAAAATTATTGTATTAATTTTACAATGGATAATAGTTTATTTTAAATGTTCAATTTCCGCTAATTACCTATTTTCATTTTGGGATAATTCCCGCCGTATTAACTTAAAATAGGTACAGTTATGATCATAATATGTGACATATAATTCCAATCAATTAAGTTAAATATCTTCGGAAAAATTAAAATGTAAATGAAAATGACTAACTTGAATGGTTACAAGAAATACAATAATTATGTGATACAAAATTGATAAATTAAAAACGCGGTATTAACTTTATTGATATGGCATGTGAAAAATGCAGTTCTAACAAACAAAACTTATACTAAGTTAACAATTTTAAATATTTATGCTGTATTTTTGCTCTAGGCCCCTCATATACATGGTTAGCCTCATCACAATATATATATATATATATATATATATATATATATATATATATATATATATATATATATACGGTAAATTCAATCAGTCGGCGATTAAAGGTCTGGTTTACTTCAAAGTATATACATTTAAGACAACCCTACATGTTTCGGCAATGATGCCTTTATCAAGGATATAAAATATAAAAGAGATTTGATTTATATTTTATATCCTTGATAAAGGCATCATTGCCGAAACACGTAGGGTTGTTTTAAATATATATACTTTGAAGTAAACCAGACCTTTAATCGCCGACTGATTGAATTTACCATATCATACCAAGGTCACGAATATAATATATATATATATATATATATATATATATATATATATATATATATATATATATATATATATATATATATATATTATGTAACCCACCAATAAATATTTTGAAAACATAAGTATATCGTTTGATATTACATTACATCGATGTATTTGCATCGATATATATTATGTATCGATCAATCTCATTCGATACATCATATGATTGCTATGTCGATATATTTACATTTTTTGCAATCCCTATCAACTAGTGAGTCTAAGTGCTAATTGTAATAGTGATATATGATATTGAAATTAGCTATCAGAGGGCGCTTTGGCGGAGTGACTTTTTAAAGGTTGACAACACTTTCGCTACGGTGATTATATTGCTGATTTCCATCATGTTTCTGAAGTATATTGCTAAAATTTGAAACAAATATGACAGATAGATTGTGTTTCATATTCATTTAAAGAAAACCGTTTTCGTTGTTTTGTAAATATGGAGAAAAAAAAGTGTGTTATTTAAACATTATTTTTGACGTGGTAAAACAGTTAAGGAAACCGAGGAAATATTGTCGGGAACGTGGTCCGTCCTATGATTTGTAAGTGGTTTTCTGCTTTTTAAAGTAACCATATAAGCACGGATGATGCAGAAGGTCCCGGACTGTCATTTACTGTACTACTCCAGAAATGGATAATAAAGTTCATGCCCTTGCGCGTGAGATAACTGATGAAGTAAACATTTCAGCCGAACAGACATACAACATATGAATATCCGCAAGATGGATGCCACGTTTGTAATGTTGATAAAATGCACCCATGCATCCAAATATCAGGACAATGTTGGGTTATCTTCAAACGTAATCCAAAAAAATTCCTCCGTCGATATGTCACAGTGAAACTTGGATTGATTATACTCCAGAAATGAAAAGAAAGTCGAAACAATTAATTTCTCCCGGGAAACGTGCCCCCCAGAAAGCAAAAACCGTTTTTCGCCGATAAGGTCATCGTCACAGTTTTTTTTTGTGGGGGGGGGGTCAAAGGCGTTATCTTTATTGATTATTTAGAAATAGGAAAAAACGAAAACTGGCAAATATTATGATAATTTGCTGACATGGTCTGTTGCAGAACTGAAGAAAAAACCACGGCATTTATTGAAGAAAAAAGTGTTGTTCCATTACGATAATGCGCATCCGTTCACTGTTGCTAGAACAAAATTTGTCGAATTGGGTTACGAATTGCTGCCTTATTCGCCAGATCTGGCTTCCAGTGATATTTTTGTTTCCAAATTAGAAAAAAATGGCTCAGTGGAAAGAGATTTCGAGCAAAAAGAAGCGATGTCCGAGACAAATGCATGTTTTGCAGAGTTACCGAAAGATAACTTTCGTATGGTTTGAAAAATTGGAAACTCGCTAAGTGTTTAGACCTACAAGGGGATTATGTCGAAAGATAAAATAGATTTTATTGCCATAAAATTAGTATCTAATCAGAGTTTTTTGACGAGAGAGAATTCTTGAAAATAAAAAAATTTGGTTATATTAATAGGTATGAACATTCAATATGAACATTAAGTGTAATATTGTACAGAAATGTTATATCATTAACTCATCTTTTCGATTTCCATTTTTTTTCCATATTAAAACATTTATATAAGGATGTATATGTTTTAGTATCGACTGTAGTGCCTTGCATTCTACAGATAGACACATAATCAAGAAATTCATGTGACTACTCATTGATACTAAGTTTGTATATTCGAATTGTCATCTTACATAAAGTAATAGTTACATTAATTTGAAACGACTTGAATTTCTTATGAGGAATCCTAACCCTTTTAACGCAGATAATGTGATTTTATTGATTTGCAATAGTCATACAAGGATCAAAGTATATACCCAAACTCTTGATTAAAGAAAAATATCAAAAAAACAAGAACACGCAGAGTAATATCAATATATCGGTTCTGAAAAATAGATTGCCATTAAAACATGCTGATACGTGTTTCTTCCTACTATGGATTCATAAGTGCATGGCGTCGAATAAACAAATACCATCATGGAAGAAAATAAGACTTCCAGGTGATTTCTATCGTACGATCACAGCCGTATCAGAAGGGAAGCTGTGTTAACGGGTCCCTACTATAAGTCAAAAAGCTCCGACAAACTACACAACAAAAACAACGCCTAACTTACTGGAGTACTTCATTATTTGTATAAAACCAAGAACATTTTTTCGTAATATATAAAAATATTATTACAAATGCGTTTCGACGCGCGATTTTTAATAATATTTTTGAAATTATGAAAAATGTTCTTGTTTTTATGCAAATAGTGAGGTATAGCAAACGCCAATTAAGTTGGCGCGAGAAGGGGTAAGTTCGCGCAGGATTAGAAGTAGTAGGGAGATTTGTATTTGGTTTTACATCAAATGTCAGATAATTCTAACCTCTGAGCGTGTATGATCCCCTAGCAAAGACATTACAAAATATGTTCTGTCAAACGTCAATGACAAATGTATTCTGACAATTATGTGTAGTGGGGGTGGACGTTTTTAAAAACGGTTTCTGCGCACCCCCTCCTCGCGTCAACTTAATTGGCGTTTGCTATAACTCTAGTATGTTTGTAATTGTTTTTATAACAATATTAAAGTAGATCATCATTGATAAGGTAAGATTTCTTGTAGTTTTATATTGCATCTGTAAATAGTATATAATGGTGGAAATATTCAATTAGAAATTTATGTTGCTGGATAAGTTTCGAGTAAACCAACGATCTCCCAATTTCCAGAACATAAAGACATATAAAATCTCATATTCTTTGCGGACATATTTCTAAAATTTTGGTAGTATGTAACACCTACAGACGTTGAGTGTAGTGAACACAGTTAGTGTTCTGAAATAATCTTTGATACACCAAGAATTCAATGTTGTGTTCTTATCAGTGATCAAAATTTTTTAAGGTGTAATTAATTTACATTATATTTTTCCAATCTTATTGTCTTCGGTTTTCAGAGTAGCTTCTAGTGCGATCCATGTATAAAAAGTTACATTTTCTAATTGTTTTATTGCTTTACCGCTTTTTACCCTTGCAGAACATATTTTCCTAAATTAGTCATTGTTCTTTAATCTTCATAAGTTCTGTAGGAGGTACATTACTACGATGTTCGATTCACAAACAATTTCCATTTCGATATCTTATCTTGATTAAAATGCCCCAGAAACCACTGTTATTATACTACCGCTACAGAATTAGAAATTCTTTGTATCCAACCTCTTCGAATTTTTTGGTGGCTTTGGTGGAGAAAGATGAGGATAATCAATTCTTACAAAGCAATGACAAAAAGAATATATACTAAAACTATTTCTAAACAAACTTGAGTGTTGTTTTGTATATTATGAAAAACTATTAAACTACTAACACTTTTTTTATAATATTGATAACATTCCATTATTCCAGCAAATATCTATTAAAGATCTAAATATCTCTAAATACCCATTACCTTCGATTCTAAATAGACTTTTTCCGAACATGTTCTGAATGTTACTAAATCAGTTTTTAAGTCATTAGGGTGTATTATAAGAACTACCAGAAATTTTAATCATTTTTTACTTTCACCGTTAACAAGTTAAAATATGCTTGGATCATGTGGTATCCTACAATGTGCATATAAATCAAGTACAATGGAAGTTGCTGAAATTCTTGAATTTTAAACTGGATGGCACTTATCTTGACAGAGACATTGAGTACGCCGTTCTCTTGAAAAGTCATGATTATACAGGTTTGCATGAATTATGTAAGAGATATACTACTCTGTCAGCTGCCCATATTTTTAAAAGGAATATAGGCGCACCATATTGATTGCCTAAACTGAATTTCACTCGCCATATTGCTTCGAAGACTGTTAAGGTTCAGTTTTCCAACCTCTACTCGTAGAATTACTATTCTTCAAAAGGCTTAAATATTTTATTGTTCCCGAAACGCATATTTATTTTGGGGCTTATTTATTAACAAAATCATCTTGCAATTTGCATAATAATTCTTACACCTTTATATGTATTATTTTGTATATTCCATGTATTCTCTTTATTATTATATATCCTCTTAGATTT
Source organism: Melolontha melolontha (assembly GCA_935421215.2). Classification (NCBI taxonomy): domain Eukaryota; kingdom Metazoa; phylum Arthropoda; class Insecta; order Coleoptera; family Scarabaeidae; genus Melolontha; species Melolontha melolontha. Next base: position 157,977,958 of record OW285236.1, on the reverse strand, counting down.
GTATATGTTGTGCTAAATAAATAATATTATTGTTATCATTATTATTTAAAAAACATCGAATTTGGAAATTTATTAATTATTGAATTCGTCGATAATAATATATGTCTGATTCTTATTATTAGATTTAAATTCAAATTTAAAAGATTGTATTTTATTTAATTACGTTATTTATGTAGAAATTATTTGTCTCTTGAAAATAAAGTCGCAATGTACATTTTTACATTCAAAATGATTTAGAATTTATTTGAATATAAGACGTAATTCGCAATTGTAAAAATAGAAATTATGGAAATAATAAATATAATACTTACCCTAGTTGGATATTTTCTTTTAACGACGCTATTAGAAGATGAGCCTGCCCAACATAATTCAACTAGGAGAATGGTCACAGTAACCCTGAAAAATTAATCTATAATAATATATAGTAGAAATATATTTAAAACGAAACGTAGGAAATATATTAATTCTGGTTTAACAACAAAGATTATATAAAATCAATCAATAAGTTTTTAAGGAATTGACACTCCCCAACAAAAATGGGACTATACCTAATACCGAGTCGATCGGCAAGATATTGGGCTACTGAAGTTCCAATTGTAGAAATATAGATAACGCTTTTATAAAATTTACATTGCATAGTTATTTTATTATAAAAACTGAATATATTAAATTCTGCTTTCATTAATAGTATAGTTACATCTTTTCTTTAGTTTGAAATTGTAATAATAGGTGTACTACACATGTGAATAAATGTCTATTTAAGGTTTCTACATTCTCCGTATTCACCTGATTTATTATTTCGTAATTTCCATATGTCCTAAAACATAAAAAATAAAATGCGCGTTGAGTAGCTTCCGTCGTCCGAAGCAACTGTTAATAGATTCTGAACACGGATTTCCGAAGTATCAGCTTCAAAATGGAAAAATGTTTAGCAAATTGATTCGAACGCATGCAAAAGTGTAATAATGTCAAAGATTAATACACTTAAAAACAGTAAAGCCGTTTACTAAATTGTATAAGTATTTTTTAAATCGTTTCAATCGTTCAATATTGTCAGCAGTCCTCTTATATTCGTATTTTCATGTAAATTTTTATGTTATTAATAACTGCAACAGACGTTTTTTTATCATTACTGTAGAGGAACATATACGTAGGAGAGGTCGTTTCTATCTTTCTGGATTAGGTTGCTTCAAATTTTAATGCGATTTCTCATTATGTTTTTTTTTAAATCACATACACTTGTAAATATGCTTTCTACACTTTACGACGCTATTTTATTCGAATTTTTCATTGAAAAAAAATTCGCCCTTAACTAGGAATCGAACCCACGACCTCTGGCTTGCAGGACCATTGCTCTACCAACTAAGGGCGAATTTTTTTCAGCTTTAACAGCTTAGTGGTAGAGCAATGGTCCGGCAAGCCAAAGGTCGTGGGTTCGATTCCTACTTAAGGGCGAATTTTTTTCAATGAAAAATTCGAATAAAATAGCCTCGTAAAGTGTAGAAAGCATATTTACAGTTACATTACTTCGCGAAAATGCAACAAATTTGTACAACTGCCGTACTACGGGCAATATATATTCATCTGTTTCCTTTGATGTAACTCAAGGCATTCCCATAAAAGTTTCTATTTCAGGCCTTAACAGCTTAGTGGTAGAGCAATGGTCCAGCAAGCCAGAGGTCGTGGGTTCGATTCCTACTTAAGGGCGAATTTTTTTCAATGAAAAATTCGAATAAAATAGCGTCGTAAAGTGTAGAAAGCATATTTGCAATTACATTACTTCGCAAAAATGCAATAAATTTGTACAACTGCCGTACTACGGGCAAGATATTTTCATCTGTTTCCTTTGATGTAAATCAAGGCATCCCCATAAAAGTTTCTAATTCACGCCTTAACAGCTTAGTGGTAGAGCAATGGTCCGGCAAGCCAGAGGTCGTGGGTTCGATTCCTACTTAAGGGCTAATTTTTTTCAATGAAAAATTCGAATAAAATAGCGTCGTAAAGTGTAGAAAGCATATTTACAATTACATTACTTCGCGAAAACACAATAAATTTATACAACTGCCATACTACGGGCAAGATATATTCATCTGTTTCCTTTGATGTAACTCAAGGCATCCCCATAAAAGTTTCTAATTCCCGCCTTAACAGCTTAGTGGTAGAGCAATGGTCCGGCAAGCCAGAGGTCGTGGGTTCGATTCCTACTTAAGGGCGAATTTTTTTCAATGAAAAATTCGAATGAAATTGCGTCGTAAAGTGTAGAAAGCATATTTACAATTACATTACTTCTTGAAAATGCAATAAATTTTCACATACACTTATCTCGGTAATTTGTCTTCCAATTTGAGAAGCATTTGCAACATTATTAATTTTATTATCTGTCGTTTATGTTGCCGTAGATTGATTTAATATTATAAAGGCCTGTAAATGTCCTTACAAAACAAGGAAACGCACCAAAAATTATTCTTGAAAAAATGTTGGCTGTATAAGGAAATGATTGTCCTTCCATGTCAACTATTTGTGAGTGATCAAAATTGTTTAAAGATGGTCGAGAATAATGATCTCCGCCTAAGCCGCTCTATGATGTGATCAGTTTAGATGTTAAAGAAACAAATGTTTGGTACTGGAGAATTAGCGACAATTAGCAGGTTTAGTAGGTGTTTCAGAAACCACGCTCTTTATAACCCTACTCGAGTACCTTGAAATGACAAAAGTTGGTGTAAGGTAGTTCATCATTATGATTCAGAATTGAAACAAGAGTGGATGCAGTGACGCGTAAGATCTCAAGCCATCCCAAGAAAGTGACTCCTTCTGCGAGTTCTGTATTTTGTTGTACAACAGCAATGCACCAGTGCACAAGTCAAAACTTTCAGAAGCTGTTATTGCTAATTGTGGCTTTAAAGAAATTGACCTTATAGTCTAGGTTTAGCAGCCAGTGATTATTTTCTGTTTCGGAATCTCAAAAAAAAAACACTTTAGGGAGAACATTTAAAGACGATGACGAACTTATATCAACTGTAGAAAACCATTTTGCAGAAAAACAAAAAGGCTATTTTTGCGATGGACTAAAGATGTTATGAATCCGTGTACCTGTATTCAAAAGCGAGAAAACTATATTGAAAAATAAATATTTATTGATGCGCTAGCCTATTATTTTCTTGCCTAATCTGGGAAGATAAAGACGTCCCTGATACATGTATAGTGCATGGAGAATTATAAAAAACTGACTTTTAATATGTTTACAACTGTTGTTGCACCCCCTGTGGCGATAATTCTCTCATTGTTATTGAATTGATACGGTTCACCTACCTGCAGTATACGAATCCATTGGCTGTATTGACTACAAATTAGGGCCCTACAAGTTATCACCACAGGGAGCGCAACAAGAGTTGCAGGCACATTAAGAGTTAGTATCTTACAATTCTGAATGTACTTATACGTACACAAACAATATACGTAATATGGTAACATAACTGAAGTTCTTCTAAGTAATATTTCGCTTTATAACCCATTAATTTAGTTTTTAATTAAGCTATTACATTCGTGTGCGTTAATATGGCAGATACTTACATACATATATAGATACTCATCAAGATTTAATGCAATAACAAGCTCGATTTCAAGGAAACCAAATTTCATACAGACTAAAATATAGAAGAGACATTGAAAACCGGTCTTACTAAATTCTACGACAATTATCAATTTCCCAAAAATGTTTATTATGAAAAGTGTACAATTAAGTAATTACTTTTTCTAAAATAGGTAAAACCTAAAATTGAGTAGTGATATATAAAAATAACTAGAATCGGTATAGTGTAATAAGTGCGTCAAAATATAATTAAAAAAGAAATTATATCAAATAAATTAGTATTTGAAACGACATGGTAAGCGAGAGGATAAAAATCTTAATAGACAATTTAAAGTTATTTAGGAAATTAAAAAACGAACTAAAGGAAATCTTTCTAAATTGCCAATTAAGATAATGCAAGTTACGGTTACCAATAGGACAGTAAAAATTTAATTAATGCCTTAAATAGTGAACATACTATTCATAATTGTTTTATAAAACGAAACTTATCTATGTAAATAGAGAATATTTTTAATACCTCTTCTTTATTATATAATTGTTTCAGCCTTTATTTGATGAAATTCCATTATAACTATTATCAGTATAAAATAAAACAAATTTTAATGAATTTCACTTTTTAATTGACACTGCAACGATCGTTTCGCTCCAACCTAAGCTTCATCAGACATATAACTAACTTATTTACAATTTTTTTTAACACAAGTATACGGTAACAAACACATGTTTTATTTTAAATATTTAAAATAAAACATGTGTTTGTTACCGTATACTTGTGTTAAAAAAATTTGAAATCTTGGAAATTCAGCTGTATTAACTATTTAAATTAGATGTTATTTCGCGTTGTAATGTGAAATGTAAATATTGCTATCTACAATTACAACAATAAATAATTTATATTTATATTTTAAATTCTTTGAAAAAGGCACATATGTCGAAACATATAAGATTGTTTTAAATATATACATTTTGAAGTAAAACCAGACCTTAAATCGGTAACTAATTGAATCTACCATAACATACAAAGGTCACGCAATAATTATCTTTATATGTACATATATATATACATATATATATATATATATATATATATATATATATATATATGTTTTCTTTTAGGTTTCCGCGGGTAGTAGTATGTGTTGTAACTGAATTCCGGGTTTTCTTCCGCGTTTCCATTGTTTGGTCTTTGTAAAGACCGGTGCTGGTTTCTGGACGACGTTTCGGCAAAATCACATTTGCCATGTTCAGGTCTGCGATAACTGTCTGCTTCTGCTTCTGGTTACTCGTAAACTGTTTACGAGTAATCAGAAGCAGAAGCAGACAGTTATCGCAGACCTGAAGATGGCAAATGTGATTTTGCCGAAACGTCGTCCAGAAACCAGCACCGGTCTTTACAAAGACCAAACAATGGAAACGCGGAATAAAACCCGGAATCGAGTTACAACATATATATATATATATATATATATATACTATTAAGTATTATCGACCGTACTGTATAAGTAAAAATTAATTAACGGGTGAGCGGTCTGTCAAGTAAAAATAAAACTCCTTTATTTCACTCTATATTTCATAACGGATTTGTTACTTCATCAGGAGCGTAATTGAGAGTTAAAATTTAGAAAACAACGGCACTAAACATGTTAAAATACATCGAATTCAAAACATCAAATCAATATGCTGTTAGTTTATCGTCAACCTTTTAAAAACCAATATCTATATTGTTTTTACCACATATTTGTTTTTAAAAGGTTGACGATAAACTAACAGCATATTGATTTGATGTTTTGAATTTGATGAATTTTAATATGTTTAGTGCCGTTGTTTGCTAAATTTTAACTCTCAATTATGCTCCTGATGAAGTAACAAATCCGTTATGAAATATAGAGTGAAATAAAGGAGTTTTATTTTTACTTGACACACCGCTCACCCGTTAATTAATTTTTACTTATATATATATACAGGCTGATTCATTTTCGGCAATCACCATGGGGATCTCTCTTATTATTGGAGATTGAGTATAGGTTAAAATTTGGCAAAGTTGTTAAATTTTGTGTTTGTTATAAATCCGTAAAGCAAATAGACCTGTGACAAATGACCTTCGTTATTTAAAAAAAAAACGCGAAAACCCCATTTTCTTCTCTTACCTGTAGCGCCTACATTTGACCTTGTAGAGAAAAAATAAAAACATATCCTTGTGGCCATTTCTAAACCTCTATCCATTGGTGTGCTCTAAATTTTTATACGACGTTTCGTTTCTTTCTGGCCATCATCAACTATCTAATTTCTTAAAGGCGCCATATTGGATTTAGACATCTTCAGAAAGAGTTTTTCTTTCTGATTTCAACCATGTACCACATTCTGACTAAAGTTTTTTACATTAGGTTTTATTTGAAAGAATAAATTATAAGATTAAATAAGGTAGCCATGGAATTTCAATCTGTCAAACATTTCATTTATTGTTCATTAATAATACAAAAATGTCATACACTAACGAAGAGAAACGAGATATGATAAGTATTTCTTATTCTTCGAACCGAAATTCAACAGTAGCGAGTACAAGATATCTACAATTATATCCAGAACGACAACAGCCTCATCGTACCATTGTTCTAGATCTCGACAGAAATTTGGTCGAGAATGTATAGTTTACTAAGCCGCGTAATGGTCAAGACAACAGGAATTTAAATGAAAATCGACAAGATATTTTACAAATGGTAAATTAAAAGCGTGTTTTCAAATTTCATGTTAATCTTGTATTTTTATAGATAAATAATAATCCATGAATTTTTTACACGCGAAGTAGCGTCAGAATTAAATTTGTGCCAGTCCAGAGTTTGGAGAACTTTACATAAAAGTAAGTTTAAACCATACAGGATCCATGTTAGTCACTTTTTACTGCCTGGAGATAATTTGAGAAGGCTAGAATATTGTAATTGGTTAATGGGAAAGATAGAAAATGAAGAAAATTTTTTAAGCAAAATCATCTTGTCAGATGAAACAAAATTTACAAATTCTGGAATGTTCAACAGAAATACGGAGCACTATTGGGCAGCACAAAATCCCCGCCAAAACAGGGCTAGAAGACCACAACATCGTTTTGGAATAAACGTTTGGATGGGTATTTTGGCAAATCGTCTCTTAGGACCAGTTATGTATGAAGAACATTTAAATGGAGAAATATATTTAAACATTTTACGTACATACGTATCTGACTATCTTGACGACAATATCCCATTAAATCAATTACAATATTTATGGTGGCAACAAGATGGCGCACCAGCACACAATGCAGCTGTTGTTAGAAATTTCTTAAATCAAGAGTTTGCAAACCGTTGGATTGGAAATAGGGGAGTTGTTGAATGGCCTGCGAGATCACCTGATTTAAGTCCGCTAGATTTTTTTTATGGGGATATGTTAAAAATAATATTTATAAAGTAGATGGGCCACAAAACATTGAAGAATTACGAGACAGACTTCAGAATGCCTTCGATGCAGTTCCTAGAAGAACTATACAAAGGGCAGTACAAAATGCCAGAAGGCGTGCCCAATTGTGCATTACCGAAGATGGCCAGATAATTGAACATTTACTGTAATTGTTTATTCTTTACTTTTCTATGTATTTTTATTAATGTTTTTGTTCTCTTGTACTCGCTACTGTTGAATTTCGCTTCGAAGAATAGAAAATACTTATCATATCTCGTTTCTCTTCGTTAGTATATGACATTTTTGTATTATTAATGAACAATAAATGAAATGTTTGACAGATTGAAATTAGATGGCTACCCTATTTAATCTTATAATTTATTCATTCAAATAAAACCTAATGTCAAAAACTTTAGTCAGCATGTGGTACATGGTTGAAATCATAAAAAAACTCTTTCTGAAGATGTCTAAATCCAATATGGCGCCTTATAAGAAATTAGATAGTTGATGATGGCCAGAAAGAAACGAAACGTCGTATAAAAATTTAGAGTACACAACTGGATAGAGGTTTAGAAATGGCCACAAGGATGTGTTTTTCTTTTTCTCTACAAGGCCAAATGTCGGTGCTACAGGTAAGTGAAGAAAATGGGGTTTTGGCATTTTTTTTTAAATAACGAAGGTCATTTGTCACAGGTCTATTTTCTTTAGAGATTTATAACAAACACAAAATTTAACAACTTTGCTAAATTTAAACATATACTCTCCAATATATCTCCAATAATAAGAGAGATCCCCATGCTGAGGGCCGAAAATGAATCAGCCTGTGTATATACACTGTGGTCATAAAGTTTGAAACCAAGCTTATAACCGAATTATTTTACATTTTTAGGAAAAACGCTCGGATAGGTAAATTTTCTTTTTTTAAAACGCCATCTTTTGACATACAATTTTTTTCTATGACGTCATTGGTTTTCGAGTGATGACGTTATCAACACTTTCTTTAAATGGCAACCATATTATTTTTTTCTAGTTTTTGGTAGATCTTTATATCCACCAAATAGTGATATAAAACAATACGTTGCATCACAATTTTTTTGAAAAAATTATATAAATTTAGAAAAAAATACGAAAATTTTATTTTTGTACAAAATTAAAATTAAATTAAAAAAAATACATCTGAACTTAAATTTATTGTAACATTTAACGTAAATTTTCAAAATGGACCCCACAAACCAACTGACACTGTCCCAGCCGAGTGTAAACACTTCGTATACTCGCCTCAATTATGTCTGGGGATATTTGTGCAAGTTCTATGCGAATTCGTTCTTTTAAATCTTCTAAATTGTTCGGTTTGTTAAAATACACTTTCGATTTCAAATAACCCCACAAAAAAGTCTAACGGAGTCAGGTCAGGAGAACGAGGTGGCCATTCTATGGCGCCTCTCCGTCCAATCCATTTATTGGGAAATATTTCGTCAAGATAGTGGCGAACCTCTACACCATAATGGGGAGGCGCCCCATCTTGTTCAAACCAAATATTTGGATGGGGTACATCACCATCCTCGTAATTTGGGAAAATAACAGCGAGCGCTGGAACCAGTTCAAATTTTAAAAATTCTAAATATTGCACGGCAGTCAAATTTCCTTCAAAAAAATATGGTCCTAAAATGCGTCGTCCAATCATTCCAACCCATACGTTAACTTTTCCTCTGCGCTGAGTATGACACGCTTGAGTCCAATGCGGATTGTTCTGCGACCAATATCTGCAATTATGGCGGTGAACAGATCCATTTAGACAGAACGTAGCTTCATCTGAGAAGACGATGTTTTCCAAGAAATTTTGATTTTGGTCACAATGTAACATTACGCCTTCACAGAACTGCAGTCGACGATCTTCGTCATCCTGATGTAATTCCTGTACAAGTTGAACTTTGTAAGGACGATAGTGTTCTTTTTTAAATAAGTTGACGACAAATGAGTGAGGCACCTGATTGGCTAACGCAAGTTGTTTGGTGGAAACATGATGCCTTTCTTCTGCTTCTAGAAGCACATTTAATTTCACATCTTCTCCTACTTGAGGTCTACCTTGCCGTGGTCGATCTTTTACGGATCCAGTTTCGGTAAACTTTACAACTAGTTTTGTCACCGTAGACCTGGTAATTGGAGGTCTATCAGGGTGTTCATGGTTAAACAATTCGCATGCTTCTGCATGCGTTCTTTGTCTGTCCCCATACCCAACCATAATTAAAATTTCGATACTTTCTCGCTCAGATAAATGTGCCATTTTTTATATTAGCGAAAATAACAATTTTTACGCAATATCTCAAAAATCTAACGTCAAAAATAGAAGTAAATAATTCAACAATGTTGTCGCCATAGAAACAATTTCAAACTAAAATTTTTGTACATAAATTGTATAAAAAGAAGCAAGAATGTCATAAAGAAATATGTTGCAAAAAAGTGCGTGTTTTTGTTCTTGTAAATTTTTTGCATAGTAACATGTGTACATGTGCTTTTGACGATCCGGTTTGTTCAAGAAGAATATTTAAGTCCTCACACAAGACAGAAGTGTGAAAAAAACTTACTTACATATTTCAGTAAATTTTGTAAGCTTAATTAGTTTTTGAAATCTTCAATTTTTGGCCGATAATTTTAATTAAGAAATGGTCTGCTACATCATGTCGATTTTTTAAATAAATTAAACTTCTTTGGCCCTTTTTTGTGAAACTATTTAATGTTAAATAAGATTTTTTAATAAGTAATTGGCCGATTGGGAAGACGAATTTCTTTTGACCTGGAGCGAATAACGCAGATTACTATTGATCGCAAAGCATTTACACTCGGCTGGGACAGTGTCATTTGGTTGGTGGGGTCCATTTTGAAAATTTACGTTAACTGTTACAATAAATTTAAGTTCAGATTCTTTTTTAATTTAATTTTAATTTTGTACAAAAATAAAATTTTCGTATTTTTTTCTAAATTTATATAATTTTTTCCAAAAAATTGTGATGCAACATACCAATTGTTTTATATCACTATTTGGTGGATATAAAGGTCTACCAAAAACGAGAAAAAAATAATATAGTTGCCATTTAAAGAAAGTGTTGATAACGTCATCACTCGAAAACCAATGACGTCATAGAAAAATATTGTATGTCAAAAGATGGCGTTTTAAAAAAGAAAATTCACCTGTCCGAGCATTTTTCCAAAAAATGTAAAATAATGAGGTTATAAGCTTGGTTCCAAACTTTATGACAACACTGTATATATATATATATATATATATATTAGATTTAATTATTCGGCGATTTAAGATCTGTTTTACTTTAATATGTATATATTTAACATAATCTTACATGTTTCGGCACAAAGTGCTCCGAAATTGGTGGAGACTGTGGGTTGAAATCTGAAACAGAAATAAGAAAAACACCCTAACCACAATATATATCAATAAATACTATATACGTATTTCGGCAACTAAGTTGCCATCTTCAGTAGAATAACCTTAAAACTGAAAAAAATGTTAAACGTAGCGTTTAACTTAACGTAAGGTTTATCTCAAAAACCCTGCATTTAACATTTTTTCAGTTTTAAGGTTATTCTACTGAAGATGGCAACTTAGTTGCCGAAAGGGTGTTTTTCTTATTTCCGTTTCACATAGTGCCTTCTTCAAAGAATTTCAAATTATAAATGACGCCAATTACAAGGACGAATTGGCGCCAAGCTGTTGTGGAATGCTAAGGCATGAATTATTATTATTAAACTGGAATATATTTTTGAAAAAATATCAATTTTATCCATGGCAATTTCACATATATAAATATGACATTAATGTCTGTCATTTATAATTTAAAGTTGTTTGAAAAAGGCATTATGTGCCGAAACATGTTAGATTATCTTAAATATATCTATATTAAAGTAAAACAGACCTTAAATCGCCTACTAATTAAATCTACTATATTATACAAAGGTCAATAAGTAATTATATATATATATATATATATATATATATATATATTAAAATAATAGACTTTTTCTTGGTTTAGCGAACTTTAATGAATTTCAATTTTTTACTACGACGTTTCGACTTTTTTTATTATTAAGTCTTTTTCAAGTGATTCGAACAATTTATTTCGTCTTGTTCTATTACCATATTTTCAACCATGGTTTTCAATATTTAGTGTTTAAAATTGATTTCTTATTTATTTTATTGGCCGTGTCATAATATTAAAATAATAGACTTTTTCTTGGTTTAGCGACCTTTAATGAATTTCAATTTATTACTACGACGTTTCGACTTTTTTTATTATTAAGTGTTTTCAAGTGATTACACCATTATTTTAATATTATGACACGGCCAATAAAATAAATAAGAAATAAATTTTAATTTTTATAAGTAAACTCAATCAGTCGGCGATTAAAGGTCTGTTTTACTTCAAAGTATATATATATATATATAAATATAATATTTTCGTGACCTTGGTATGATATGGTAAATTCATTCTGGTTTACTTCAAAGTATATATATATTTAAAACAACCCTACATGTTTCGGCAATAATGCCTGTATCAAGGATATAAAATATAAATGACAGAATACAAATGTCAAATAATTGAGTTGCTATGGTTTAAATTATTCAAAGATACATTCCAATTGATAATAATAAATTATGCCTTAGTATTCCAAAAACAGATAGCAAGGTGTGAACATATGTGTTGTTCGCTGCTAGCAGCTTGTGTCTCTTTCTGGGTATGAACTTGTGTGTTGGTTGCTGCTGGCAGCTTGCGTCTCTCTTTGGGTGTGTGGTTTTGAATACTAAGGCATAATTTATTATTATCAATTGGAATGTATCTTTGAATAATTTAAACCATAGCAACTTAATTATTTGACATTTGTATTCTGTCATTTATATTTTATATCCTTGATAAAGGCATCATTGCCGAAACATGTAGGGTTGTTTTAAATATATATACTTTGAAGTAAACCAGACCTTTAATCGCCAACTGATTGAATGTACTATATATATATATATATATATATATATATATATATATATATATATATATATACTATATTAAAAATAAATTGGTTGTACCGCTATACTTAACAAAAGTTATTGTGGGTAAGAATTTCAGAAAATAATCAGTGTGGCCACACCTTTTTCCTTTTTTAACCGCCTAAACCTTTATTCATATTCTTTTTTTTCTAATTAACACTAAAAGGTAGGAGAAGAAAGTCTTCGCTATAGATTACAAAAGAATTAATTTTAAGTTAATAGATTTCTTTTACACATTAATCTTAATATTTAAATGGAAACAGAGCAATATATATAATTTTATGTAACTGTCATGTTGTTATTTTAGTTTCCATAATTGTTAAGAATAATATTGACAGACGAAGGCATGACAAATCGGTCATTACCTTTTATTTTACTTTTAATAATAAAATAAGCAATTATAAATGTGATCAATCACCGGATAACATTGCATGAGTTAACAATTATTTATGCAGTTATAATTTTCCTTAATGCTTATATAATTGTTTCGTGTCACGACATATAAGTTACTTTGTAAAACTTAGTTGACCCGGCGTTACATGTTTTGTGTAGGAGATATGGACTACGATTACGACATTCTTTATCGGGCTAAAAATCCACATCAAAAAGCTACAGAAAATAATATTAGAGTCCAAAGAGCATCCGATGCGGGCTTGGAAAGTAACTCCCAAAAAAATGTCGAACATGAACCTGAACCTGAATTGTTGGATCAATTCGACAGTTTTTATAAAACTACTAAAAGTTTATTAGTTTTATTTCAGATAATGGGCGTTATGCCTATAGAAAGATCTAGTAAAGGTAATACAACATTCAGGTATGTAATACTAAAACAGCAATAATTTTTATAAACAATATATTTCATACACTCTAACATATTTGCTACTTAAAAATATTAATAATTTTTATATTAAATTATTTCCTTTGATTATGAGAATTTAAATTTTCGAAAATTAATGTAAAAATAAATAGAAAAACTGAATAAACGTACTTATAGTTTCACATTTTACAGCATTGTAGAAAATGTACATTATTTCATAATTTTTATAAAAAGGTGGATGTTATGTTGGACATTATGGAAATTGACAGTATATCGGGCAAAATATTTTATTTACTCATTCCCATTACAAATGGACGTAATGTAACTATCATCATAAAGATTCATCACTAGCATCGCTATAGATGCGTTAATGAATTTTTGTTTAAGAATATACTTCACAAGATTAAATTCGTAATTAGACATTAACTGATAGTTCAAGCATATAATTCAATAGATCAAAATGTAAAGATAGAGTAAACTATTATCGGCCCGGCTAAGAAAAATCAGTTTTATTCCCAAAGTAAGTATTTATTTTCTAGAAACCCACCATCCAAGTCCACACTATTTTAAAGGGTTTCCAAGCTTCTTTACACACCCTGTATACGAAGAGACTTTAAGGCCTTCAAAATAGTCTACAATTTCAGCAAATCTTTTTTCAGATAGCCATTTTGTCAACTTTGAGGAGAAGAAAAAGTTATTACGGGAAAGAGTATGTTACTAGAGTTATTAGAGTCCTACGAGTAAGCTGCATGTAGAAACAATTCCTAACGTAGATGAAACACGTTTGTGCAATTAATGACAAACGAGATGGCGCTTTATCGTGATGAAACTTGAAATCTTTTTCATTGCTTTTCTTGGTTGCTTTCTTTTGATTTAAAAGTTCAATTTATTCAGAAGTGCTGCATAAAAATCTCCTTATAGTGGTGCTCAAGATATTCAAAGAATACTACACCCACCGTGCATTAAAACAAAGCTACCACTACATTACCAGCTGATAGAACTGTTTTTATATCTTCCGTACACTTAAATCCATTGATTAGATGTTACGATGTCTACATTGATTAATAATTATGAAGCAGCGCAAAAACTCAGAACTCAGGGGCATTATGTTGGAAAAGCCCTAAACACTGTTTTGAAATGTTTCTGAAGTTTTTGATTAGTGGTCAGCAATCGCGGTGCTCACCTCCTAGAGAACTATTTCATAAATAAATGCTTATGTAAAAAGTATCTTATCCTTTTATCAGAGAGCTTGTCGAAGGTGGTGGACAAGATCTTGATAGAATGATGAACTAACACTGCATTTTAGTTGGAAAAATTTTGAAAATTTCAAATGTAAAGTTATACGATTGCTACCATACCGCGATGAAGGCGCAGCAATGGCGTCTGAGGATGGACAAAATTCAAAGCAATACCGCAGTTGTATCGCACAATGTATCGGAGCTTCTATTTATTATGTATGCCCTTAGTCAGTGGAGACGGGTGTGGGTGACTAAAATAAAAGATAGACGTTAGCGCCACTCAGTGTTGCTTACAGAGGCTCAGTCTGAAAGCTGAGAAAAGAGATTGCACGATCTTAGGCGCATGCGCATACAACTACTCAAACACGCGGTAGATATAAACTTAGTATGTACCTACGTACTATACTAGAAGGCTGCACAGGATACCTGTCAAGAAATTTCTAAGGGAAGTGCCAAAGGCAAAGAGAATATTTGGAAACAAATAATTCGTATATTCACTAACCAAAAAAAATATTTGTATATTATAAAAAAAAAACTGAATGAAAATATTAATATTTGCAAAAGTGAATTTAAAGAAAAATATATTACTTCACACTGTATAAGTACCGACTCTATAATACGGCATCAAACTTATAAAAATGTCTATACAAAAAAAACAACAACTAAGTGTCGCAAAAAGGCAGTATAACAGTACGGTTAATACATTTTGAAAGTAAAACAAAAACACTGATGAAAATAAATAGAAAATTAATTTCAATTACAGATTAAGTGATTCAATCCCGTAGATTTTGCTAGGGTACTATAGATTCAAACTAACAAAATAGTTATTTACGAACCAAGTGCGTGAAATCATATTTCGCGAATGTGTGACCAGTTTAAAGCGCGAGCCGTAGGCGAGCGCTTTATGGACACGAATTCGCGAAATGTTTCACGCACGAAGTTTGTACAATATTTTTTGTACGAGAACTATAAACAATAATAATATTTATATAAAATATAAATATAATTTCAAAATTTTTATATTTATAAATATTTTTAACAATTTTAATAGTATCTGTCAAGGTGGCCGAGCGGTCTAATGCGCCAGACTCAAGGTTTACCTTGCCCGTTATACGGGTTCTCGAGCGTTCTGGGCCTCTCTGAGGGCATGGGTTCGAATCCCACTTGTGACAATTTTTTTTTTAGTTTTATATAAATTTAAAAAATAATATTTGCTGCTGTTCTGACATTGAATTACATACCTTCCAAATATAACAATTTCTACTTCATTTCCTTTTATTTTCATAGAAAAACAACGAACTGGGTAGCATATTATTAAGGTTAGGGATTTATGATTCTAAAATGTCACTAAATTAATCAAGTTCCAGGAAGTATCAACTTTACTTTTACGCACTCGTGCTTAAAGTGACTTTTTACGCACGCAAATAGAATCGTGAAATGACAGGTTTTGATAAGCGAGTACAAAAATTTTATAACGATAAAGCGCTAGTAAGAATATCATATACAAAATGCTGAAGACGTAAGTCTTAAAATAAAAAAAATTATTATTTTAAGGCGTCTATCGAACACCTGCTTGTGTACTTGTGAAAAAACTAGTACACCTGGTGGCACAAAAAAAGATCGTGACTGCAAACAATGTATCTATAAAATTTATCTATAACTATATATATTTTAAAAATTGAGGTTTTAAATTTCATGTATCTCAATTAATAATTTGGCATTAACAAGACTAATTATATATCTTAGTACGCCCAAAAATGATATATAAATTATGATAGTAAAAGATTGATTGAGTACAAAACTAATATTTAAGTTATGCTCAAGAAATTATTAATATAAAAATTATTAGAGGAAATTTAAATTGCACAAAGAAAATTTAACAATATGAGTTTACTTGTATCCTCTCCCTTTCCGTCTGATAATTAATTTCTTCCGGTATATCGCTGTTCGGTGAAATAGATGACCATAAACTGCCCCGGCAAAATTGGCTGTTCTAAAACATTCATTAATTCTTGACTTGATCCGTAATTAAACGTGAAATTCTATAAGTCGAAGAAGCGTGATTTAACTTCCTTTACGAAGATGTACTTTTTAAGCGAGCTTATACTATAAAAGGCTGTCGGCCACCCTCTGAATTTGACACGCCTGTAAGCGAAAGGGGATCTAGTTCCAAAGTTAACCATAGACAGCGCAACAAGTATTTAATTAACTTAATCAAATTATTAAACCAAAAATGTGTATGAATTACATAAGTCAAACTATGTATACAAAATTAAGAAAAAGGAAAATAAGTAATTTTATTTTACACAGCATCTATTAATAGGAAATAAGGAAACTGTAGGGATCTTTCAAATTTTCATTTACAATCGTTAAAGAATTTTATGTAAATGTCTGCAATCAAAATATCACTCTGTATAACAAAATATCGGATATAAAGCCATCAAAAATTAAAAATACTACAAATTCTATAAATATTAAACAATAAAGTCATGTAAGACTGAGTATAAAACAAAATTAAATAAAATGCGAAGATAGATCAAAAATAATTCTACAACAGTATATAATTTATTTTTAAAAAGAGATCTTTAAATAGTATAGCAAGCTAGTTTTTCGCAAGGTCTAAATTAACTTTAATCCCTGACGCGCACACCCTGTGTTTCACAGGAAAAATAACACAAAGATCTCAAGTAATGCGAATGACTAGGGTTACAAAGGAAACAATAAAAAACAATAAGATTTGACTTATGTGAAAATTTCAGTACCCAAATGTTAACACAAAATAACTACTTTTTAAACCAACCCGACAGAAATTATTAAAACAATTGAATTCTAAATTCAAAATCGGTACAGAAATATTTCTAGTGCAAAATTAATAATTTAAGTTAGCGAATTATATATGAAAAACATTACAACATAGGAAATCGTTTGGCGACACAAAATGGAGTCACAAATTGTCTCTTTTCAATTTTTTGGTGACTCAATAATTAACAGAACGATGTAATTATGTTCGCTTTTTAAATACCAATAATACATTTGCACTTTTGCTTTATCCGAAGAAACAAAGATGTAACGAAACTTGCAACGTCGGATTGAAGCCCTAGATCCCAGTTGAATGAACTCGTGCTCAAAATGTATTGCGGTTTTCCGCTCTTCACCGTGTGACCTTTCAGAGTTTAGACACCGAAACAAGGAAGGTAGTTATGTCCGACACCCTAAGAGAATCTTATCAGTAGATAATACACCCTAAGAGGTTTAAATGCAAGGACAAAAACGATAGCGTAAACACACCAAGCGGAAGTTTGAGTTCTAATTACGAGAGCTTTAACTTGAACCAGCGCATACCTTTTTCTTAATTGCGTATTTAGTGTAAAGCATCAGCCGGCTTCAGGGCATCTAATTTTCCAAAAAATAGTCACAAATAATAATGCCAAAACTAAAAGCGCTTCCAAATCCCACTAGCAACTCGCTGTCCTTCAGTTCAAAAGTGAACAAGTATGCAACATTGTACTCCCTTCTACACTATTTGGGTATGAATAAGGAAGTAAGATGGATATCGCGACTTCTTCCTGCTTTTCAACTTTTCATTTTTGAACATGTGTGGAAACAATCCAAAATCGATTTTGGAGACAATTGTCACAGTGGATGAAACAATTATCTTCTATTCAAAAAGGAGCCGATGGAAGGGCGGCGACGAAAAAAAATATGATCACATGATTTCGGATTGAAAAAAACTTTCATTGATTGACTTTAAAAATCGTAACGCAACTGTTAACGCACACATAATGCTCGTTTAGTGCATAAATTTAGAAACAATATTCATGAAAAACGCCGAGGAAATGGTCAAAAAGTGATTATTACACAATAATGCGTCAGTTCATATATTCCACTTTCGCCATTGTGGCTTTCGAAAAATCGTATTACGGCTTCTTAGTGATTATTATCTATTTTCCTATTCAAGAAAAGATTGCAAGGGACGTCATTTGGATGATGTTATTGAGTTGCAAACAGTTGTAATGCGACATTTTGGAGGGAAAAAAGTATAGAGTTGCCACTTAACCAATGTAATAAATGCATCGAAATTAGTGGAAATTATATTGAGCAATAAAAATTATATCAGCCCGATAACATATGACGCTTACTTCGAAACTATGAAGTAACTAAGTCTACTTAAATTATTTAATTATTTTAGAGTTTGACATTTCATATTGAGTGCTTAAGTTTCCATAACCTATAGTTTTCGTTTAATTTATTTAACTAAACTTGAATTAAAATGAATTATTCAACACTCTTTGCCAGCCTATAATTTCTAGGATTTAAAGAAAAATTAAATGTTTGGCAAATTTTTATAATAAGTTTCTCATGATCCTTGGCTCAATGTTGAAGAACGTGAACTTGAGGCAATGCAGATGATTGTCGAAACTCGACAAACTTGTCTTCGAGAAATTGTCGAATTAAACTGAGTGCCCAACAGAAAGGCCAGAAGAATTTTGAAAATGAATAACCTCGGACCGTATGATGCGAAATTTATCCGCACATTACAAGACTGGGACTAACTTTAGATTTGGTTAAGCTTTTCGATTCAAGCATAAATAGAATAGGGTCGATTTTAATCAATGGGAGACGTGGTATACGCTCCCGCTTGCGTGTTGGGATTTTTGGTGTGTAATGACAAGTCTTTATGATGGCACTTACGATTGAGTTATCGAAAAGTCGGTGTGGAAAAGATTTAAAGCAGCTTTATACTTTGTGTAGTATTGGGAATATCGTGCAAGTTGCAAATAGAACCCCTGTTGGGGTGAATATTTGGCCGAAATCTTCTGTCGCTTTTGACGACAACTTGGTTTCGGCACACAGTCCCGCAAACATCTAAGACGGTAAGAGATTCCATTTTCTCGTTACCCTTCGCTCAAATTCAATTTCCTAATACACGAGTTATATTGTACATTTAGGGAATTAAGCTTCCGTTAAGTTGATTCTGCAACAACGAAAATTCAACCACAGCTGGTTTGATATTGA
The DNA here is from genome assembly GCA_935421215.2 of Melolontha melolontha. Taxonomy (NCBI): domain Eukaryota; kingdom Metazoa; phylum Arthropoda; class Insecta; order Coleoptera; family Scarabaeidae; genus Melolontha; species Melolontha melolontha. Next base: position 157,958,816 of record OW285236.1, on the reverse strand, counting down.
TAAATTGGGGTTCAACCGAATTACGAATCCAGTAAGCGCCCACGTGGTCGGCTCTTCACCAGATAGTTAGACAAACGACATAGTTTGGAATTAGATCTACGCCTTCTACACCCTTGCAAAATAAGCAGATATGTGTTTTACAGAATTACTTGCGTGGGTTACGATTAATTGATATTATCAATAATTAATATTTTAAGTCATTGATGTACACAAAACTTTGGTTTCCGTTATTATTTTTTCTTTGACACTCGATTTAAGTAACTTATGTCTTGCATTTATTTCTTGTATATTTTGGAATGTACGATCGCTGACATCTCCGGCAATCATTTTTTGCCCATCAGGCCTGTAAAGTCGTAATATATATATTGATGTAGGTCAAGCCTACACATAAGAATGCCTTAGTTAGATAGTTCATTAGAATAATAAGAAAATATTGAAACTGAATTCTTCTTATGCAATATCAATAAAGTTGATTTCGCGTTTCTAATTGTTTAAAATTCATTCTCACATTTTTTTTATTCTTATCTTTTCATTTTCCTTTGTCATTTCATTCCGATATCTTGTATTTCCAAAGATATTTCAACTTAATTGATAAATAATAAATGACGCCAATTATTTAGGCGAGACTGTACTAATTTAAAATAACTACAGCGGGAATTATCCCTACAATAAAATTAGCATTATGTACAATTATCAACATTCACACATCAATTATTTATGTACTAAAATAAACTATGGAATTTATATTAAGCATATGTATATTTTGAATGATTAAATTATCATTTTCATCATAATAAAGTTACGAGATTATAGAAATACATACAGATTGGACGAATAAGAAGCCAAGATTGAGAACAAATGAGAGTTGGCGTCACTAGGTAAAAATCTCCATTAAACACCTCGAAGTATTTAAGTGCTTCTCTGCAAATTAAAAGAAAAATCATTAATAAAATTAGAAAACCTATACATCAAACCTAGTCAAACCTTACCTGTATATCCAGTTCCTGTTTGACGCATTTTGCAAGTCCATACGATAACCGGTGTCCAAGAAAACGAAAATTCCATTTCACCGGGAAAGCCTGCCGTTAGATCGAAACCCAAGCGGGGACGCCATCCGATTGCCCGTTCAAACTTGTATCCTGCATTTACGGATCTACCAGCCAAGTCCAGAATAACCAATTCCTGTCTATGTCCACATAAGTATTCTTTAAACCTCCTACGAATTTTTTTGAAAATGATTAATTAATTCACTTCAACAAATAAAACCATAATCAAATTATCTTTAATAGTTATAACTTATGTTGCATTTTAATATTAACATAATTTAAGTTAAGTCTAGAAGAATACAGTTTCCTGTTCAATATAATTAAATTTAATAATAGAATTATTTATGCATTTAGCTTTATTAATGTCACGTTCATTTAGTTGTTTTGTTTAACCTAGAATTTATTTCATGTTTATTTTATCACGTGACCTGATACGTTTGAATATTCATAATATAATTAATTTGATCGCTTACCTGTTCTTCAATAACTTCATTAAAGTCTTTTACATTATTCCTTATCTCACTCGTTTTATTTAGTAGATTTGAATATAAAAATACCATTATTTATTGCATCGGCATCAGCTGATTTTGTAAGTGTTCTATTGTAGTCACCGAACCTACATTTTAAAGGGTATTTTTCTATGCCCAACACAGGAGTCAAATTGTTCTTCGAAGCCGGACATATAACACAAATTTTAGCCCACCCGAATATACTTATAAGAAGTTATATACATGAACAGCTGTTTAGGTTAAGTATACTTCGTTATTAACGATTATGTATCTTTGCATCACACGCAAGTAATAGATTTAACGTTATACAACCCCATCTGTGTGTAACATTTGATAGCATAATTAATATAGAGATTTATAATTCACATTTTTAAAATTATCTTACAAGTTTATGTATACATTAAATTTTGTATTTATAATCATTCAGCCTTTCAGCGTACCATATTAATATATATATATATATATATATATATATATATATATATATATATATGTATATATGGTATTAATAATTCGGCGATTAAAGGTCTGGTTTATTACTTCAAAGTATATATATTTAAAACAATCCTACATGTTTCGGCAATGATGGCTTTGTCAAGGATATAAAAAATATAAATTTGTATTTTTTATATCCATGACAAAGGCATCATTGCCGAAACATGTAGGGTTGCTTTAAATATATACACTTTGAACTAATAAACCAAACCTTTAATCGCCGACTTATTAATACCATATCATACCAAGGTCACGAAAATATTATATATATATATATATATATATATATATACATATAACATTTGATAAATTACATTTAATATTTAATGAACGGCTAAGAAATTATCTAAAAACTTATATATATATATATATATATATATATATATATATATATAACAATTGATAAATTATCGCAGTTTTTCGTCTTTTATATGAAATATTTACAAATATCAAATTAGAATGTATGTAATTGCAGAGTAAGTGTGGATGAAAACATTGCTGTCTACAAATTACAAAGCAAATCATCCGAAATTTTTAATTGAAACATATGGTCTACGTTGGGACTCGAACCCAAGTCTACAGTTTGCCGGACTGTCGCTTTTACCACTTAGCCACAATAGACCTAGGTTCAAGCTATTTAGAAATGCATTATAAAGTAACAGTGTTAATGAATCAGATGTCAGTTATTGAATGTAGATGTCAAGTTGAAAGCAGAAGTCAGTTTTGAAAGCTAATGTCAGTTTTGATAGCAGATGTCAGTTATTGAAAGCAAATCTCAGTTATTGAAAGCAGATGTCTGTTTTGAGTGTTGAGATAATTTCTTAGCCGTTTATTATATATAACATCTGATTCATTAACACTGTTACTTTATAATGCATTTCTAAATAGCTTGAACCTAGGTCTATTGTGACTAAGTGGTAAAAGCGACAGTACGGCAAACTGTAGACTTGGGTTCGAGTCCCAACGTAGACCATATTTTTCAATTAAAAATTTCGTCTGATTTGCTTTGTAATTTGTAGACAGCAATGTTTAAATCCACACTTACTCTGCAATTAGATACATTCTAATTTGATATTTGTAAATATTTCATATAAATGTCGAAAAACTCCATTATTTATCAATTGTTATATATAATAAACAGCTAAGAAATTATCTAAACAATTATATATATATATATATATATATATATATATATATATATATATATAATATAATAACTTCGTGACCTTGGTATGATATGGTAAACCTAATCAGTAGGCGATTAAAGGTCTGTATATTACTTCAAAATATATGTATTTAAAAAACTCTACATGTTTCGGCTGTATACGCCTTTATCATATATATATATATATATATATGTATATATATATATATATATATATATATATATATATATATACTATCGCTGACATCTCCGGCAATCATTTTTTGCCCATCAGGCCTGTAAAGTCGTAATAGAGCACCTATCCTATATAAATATATACATATATACAAGTCCTTTCATATTTTTTACATATTGCATAATTGTTAATATTTTTGGTCTATATGTACAGGACCGTTCATATTATTTGTATTAAATATTTGTGAATAATTTTTGAGGGGAAAGCATGCTCAATAAGTATTGTTATAATAATGCTTATTTTTGCGAGTATTGATTTGTAAGTGTAGTTGATACCCCTTTATAGATATTTTGCCTTCTGAGTACGCTATAGCCTCCGCGTTAGCCACGTTACGTATTATCTTTAATTAGAATTTACTCACGATGGCTCCCTTTTCAACTATTATTAAGTGAAACACACAGTAACGTTCCGCTCAAATCCTCGCCGTCTTCACTGAGCTTAGCTGGCCTGGCTGGCTGGAGTGCATCTCTACGATCAACCCTCTCACATAGGTAAGCCTTTGAACCAAAGCCGTGAATGTGCTTTTGTCCTAAATTTTCGGAAGCTATTTTTGCGAGATTTATTTTTGCTTTTATCCGTAGCAAAGTTCTCAAAATTGTCATTGGTGGACTGACCAAGATCTCTATTTTGTCATAGCACCACGCGATCAATACTCGTTTCTAATGGTCTGAAATTTTTAATAATCGAATCTTTGGGCCCTTTTTATTTAGAGAATGCTTTAATTCTGAGAGCTACCTGCGTTTTCTAGAAATATTAGAAAATATGGATCTACGCCGAAAATATATTTTCGGCAAGATGTTGAAGTTCATAATATTCTTGATCATCTCCTTCCTAATAGATGTATTGGTAAATTTTCGTAAAATCCTTGTCCTCCACGTTTTCTAGATCTAACCCTTCGAGGCTTACTTCTAATGGGGATACCTTAAAAATAAGCACTACAAACACATGAAACATGTTTCAACGACTTTAACCACCTAGAAAACACAGATAAAGAATATGCAGGTCGCGTGTCGCCTATTACTTTGAGGTATGTTTCAAGACAGATGTGTGAAAGAACCATACTATGCATTCAAAGAAAACGACGGTATCTTGAAATACGAGTATAGTTTCTTTTTTGTTATTTGTCATGTACTGAAATAAATATTACTTTTGGCGGACATAAATATTATCGTTTAATTAACTGAATGATTCAAGTTTTATAATAATATAAAGAAAATTGCCTTAAATATTTCAAAACAATCTTTGAATCTCTGAACTTAAGGCAACAACAAAAAAGTTATTAATTAATTTTTATTTTTAATTCAGGATTTATTTTTCAAAATGTTGAATAAAAATTTTGTATTTAAATTGAAAATCACATTTCTTAAAATATTTTTTTCTATCTTGGGTTAGAAATCCACTTTTTCTTTTTATTGCTTAAAAAATGCAATACTTGACACATAAATGAGTTCAATGTGACAACTTTTGCTTCACCCGTTTGTAACCTCCAACTTCTTATTGCCAGCGTTTGATTGCCAAAAAACTCCAAATTCGATGCAATCTCGATACACATACATGAAAAATGCATTTTCTAAACTGTATATCGCAGAATGTAAGTACATATATCATAAGTTTGATGCTGTTTGTAATAACTTATTGTACAATTACACACCAAATAATGTTGCCATCGATGTTCAAAAATTTAAATTTACTGTTAACTATATATCATTTTCTATAGACAAACTCTTGTTGTGAAGGTTAGGTTCACTTTCAGTTTTGTATTTATAGTCAGACATACATAGATTAACACCTGACTTGACACATATATTTACATATGACCGTTAGATAACGTACGAATGCTTTGCATGTAATTACGTTATACACATTCTAAGCCTTTTACTCTGCCTCTTCAGTCGGTATTCATTATGTCTGTTAACAGCAAATAAGGCATGTAATTATTATCATTTATTATTTGTACGATGTTAGTTTATATTTTTCTAATTTAGATAAAGATTTTCTTTTTGATAAAAGAAAGGAACTAATTTTATTGTTATATTTAATTTAAATTCGAAATTTTTCTAGTGGCGCTTAATTATTTGTACTTTTCCACAATGATTGTACTAGATAATAGAACTTGTCTTCTTAAAATTTAAGGCAGCAGTTTAAATGTGCAAAACAGCTTCGATAAATGTTCAACGTAAGCTCCGTCATTTTCAATACATCACACCATTTCTTATTTAATGTTACTGAAGGCATTCCCAAAAATTTTTTGATGTAATTGCCTCATAGACATTTAGTCTAGCCTCGTGTAGAGTTCTTCTATTCTACTAGTACGATTTGCAAATATACTTTTATAGATGTGCAAATTCCCTAACTGATAGAATAGACAAATAATCTCTCAACAATATGCCTATATCATATAACACCCTCTCCCCTCATATGTTGACACTGCAAACATTATCCACCCATCGTAAATATAAAAATAAACATATAAGTGTCCGAGAACAGTCTAAACCTTACTTTTAACTGTAAAACACATACATTTAATTTTGTTTAGAAATACAAACCGAGAACAAAATACAGTTCAACATGTTAACAGCATAAATTTAATGAAAGTAGATTTTAATTTAAACATGTACTTTTACCAACTTGAATAAATATTACAGTTTTGAAAAAGATAGTATACATAGGACCAAAACGTTATCATAAATTAAATATTGTTTTAATTACCTGGCAGCTACTACCTGGCAGCTACCTGGCAGAAACACTTACGCTTTTCTAGTAATTACGGAGAAAAAAATTCATAAATTTCTTCTAAGACATATACACAGTGTCCAAAGTTATCGTTGCACTATTGCTATTTCCGTTATTTTTGGAGCTAGGGTTTTGGATAAATTAACAAATTATTAGTATTTTTACTGCTGATTAGTATGCAGTTCATGAAAAAACAATTGAATTACCTACGTATTTCTGAAAAATTTGGAATTTTGTTTTATTTAATGGAACACCCCGTATATTTGTACATATTTTGAAAGAGCATAATATCTTGACAAAAAAATATCAAATATATAACTATCTTTAACTAAAAAATAAACAAATGGGAAGCGTTTAAATCTTAAGAAATTTGTTAACATTTAATTCTATGTCGGTCATTGAAAATAATAACAAAACATAATGTTCACGATACAATAAAAAATAACATACACACTAATAATAAGTATCATTTTATATTACCTATTCAACATTTTGCATAACTTAATAAATGTAAATAAAGATATTGCCTTGCTGTTCAATGTATTTTTCGGCTCTAACGATAACGCTTTCATTAGTTTTTTTTTTAATAGTTCGACTAGAAATATTATTTGGCGTTTGTCTAATACGAGTTTCGAGTTCCATCACATTTCGATGTTACCGCTCATATACCTCATCCTTTACAAAACCCCAAAGATGAAAATCTAAAGGTGTTAAGTCAGGAGAATGTGAGTTGGTTCCTCTCCTTCTTGATTAAACGTTCCTAACAAATTGGAAGTGTTAACGTAATTATGAGGATGTGCCCTATCCTGTTGAAAATAAATACAGAGCCTATTAAGCACTGGCATATCATCTAAGAGACCATTCAGAATTTCTGTTAATAACCATACATAACGATCTCCAGTTAAAGTACCATGATAGAAAACTGGACCAACAATTTTGTTGCCCATTAATCTGCACCACACATTTAAACTAAACCGGTGCTGGGGATTGCACGGATCAACTCTCAGAGGATTTTCTCTACTCCAATAATGTTGATTTTTCTTATTGCATATACCTGAATTAGAAATATTAGATTCGTCAGACCAAAGAATGTAATTTAAATTATCTAAACGTTCATTATAAAAATTTTTCAACCAATTACAGAAAACTAATCTTCTGTCTGCATCGCAATCTAAAGTCTTAACTTTGTGATGTTTGTACGGACGCAACTTATACTTTATTTAAATACCGTGCACTGTACTCTTTTTCAAATCTAATTCTCTGGTACAACTTCGAATGGATTTTTCTGAATTGATTTCAAAATAAGCTAACACATTTACTCCGTTTCTTCGCCTATTAGGAAATCGTTTTTCCTTCTTCATATCTTAAATGTTTCTCCGCTACTTCGAAATTTTCTATACAATCTTAGAAAATAAAACTGATTTGGCGATTACGATTCACATATGCGTTTTGATAGTAACGAAGCGCATTTCTTTCAGTTTTTCTACAAATCGGATATGCCTCTAGCATATCATACTTTTCTAAATGCGTAAACGGCATTATTTTTAATAAATATGGAAGAATAAGTGATTATAACAAATTATTAAATTTTGAAACTTTTTAGCAATAAATTTTTTATTAGAGAGAAGAGTCATAGAATGCAATACAAATTAAAATAACCAACTAATTTAAACAATTTATCATACGAAAGAGAATCAGACCAGTACATTATTGACAATTTCAGTGGGCTTAGTATTTGTTTTGGTTTGAAGTGAAAGGACAATAGTGTATTATATCACACTTTTATCACTTTTATATCACAAATAAAGTTATGTTTTGAAATATGTACAAATATACTATTTGAAAAAAAAAATTCCAAATTTTTCAAAAATACGCAACTCAATTGGTTTTTCATGAACCGTTTATTAATCGGCGTTAAAAATACTAATAATTTGCTAATTTGACTAAAACCGTAGCTCCAGAATTAACGGAGATAGCAATAGTGCACCGATAACTTTGAACACGGTGTATATATACCAGGTTCTTCTTTTATCATTACACATTGATTTTTCTTCTTTTAGCTATACACATAGGGATAAATGCATGGTGGCATAGTAGGCAACCAGTTATACACAAGTGACGTATTTGGACGAAAAATACATAATTTCTTCAAAACAGTTAATTATCCCAACAGGCAGCTCCTTGTACGAAGACAATTTTAAATATTTTTAACAAATTCAAAGATTGTTGTTTTCTAAATTCCCACGAAAAAAGAAAATGAAACCAATCACGTGTTAACACAACAGATGAAGCTGAATATCCTGTGTTATGTAGGAGAACGGTCTGTAGAATTGTTTTTAGATGTATCCAGACCATTTTGGAGTATCATCCATCCACTTCGGTGTTCAAAACGCTGAATGAATTAAAATATAAACCATACAAGATATCAAACCATCAAAAGCGATTTGAGGAAGATAAAGTAAAACGAACTGATTTTTGTGATATAATGTTTAATTTGTTTAATGAAAACGAAATTTAAAATAAAATAATTTTTGCTGATAAAGCAAACAATTCCGTAATAGATTTAAGGAGTTTCATGTACATTCCGTATGGTAATCTAAATAATTTTCCTTTGAATGCTTAAACATTCGTATCTGTAATAGTTAGAAGGCATAGTAATATGAAACTCATTGAGTTATTTCTTTAGCTAATAAGAAAACGTTAGATGTAATTTTAATAAAATAAATACGTGGGTTACTTATTAAGATTTTTAAGATTTTTATTTAGGAATATTATCATATTAATATTTTTCGATTCTAGTCTTGCGCACCTTTGTTCTATTATTAAACGAGCTGTACTATACACTCTCACTTTCTGCTGAACTCGCTGAAATACAGAAGTATTTCCTAGCACATTGTTTTAAGGCAGCTCCATTCCTGTTACCTAAAAGAAAATCCAAATAAAAAATGCAATTACCCCTTTTTTTAAACATGCCCTCCAAAATAAAGGAGGATCTACGTCCTGATTGGAATTAGGCCTTTCGAGGTATTGGCTTTTAGTTATTAATGAAAGTTAGTAATGAATGTGGCTTTTGATGTGGACTAATGTCTGTTTCGATTACAGGCATTCGTTCTTTATTTTCAGGATCTATTTTCTTCATAATATTAAACATTTCTTGTTATAGAAAAGAAGTAGCCCCGGTAGCATTTTCAGTACTGCAAAAGCTTTCTCTTTTATATCGAGGTTGTAAAACAGTTGCCACTGTAACAACTGATCGTCCTTCATATGAAAATAGTCTTGCTTTAACAAATTCCAAGTTTGCTGCATAATACCTTCCCTTCCTCAATCTTTAGTTCCAATAGCAATGCTATCAGATAATTGTACAGTCCAAAAGTTATTGTGATAATTAAAGAAATAGTAACATATTTATTACCTATAAGAATTTCACACTACTGCTTTTCAAGATAAATTTCTCCATTTTATAAAGCCACTTATTCGTAAGATACCACGAGTGTTATTTGTTTTTATCGTATTACTGAAATGTTCCAATACGTAAAGTTACGTTCGGTATTAGAAGTATGATGTAATGCGGAACTTTCTACAATTTCATAAAACGGTAAAATGTATTTGTACTTTTTTGTTATAATATTTTTTATCTTTTTTAATACACTAATTTTACTATCTTAGATATATTCAAGAAATACTACCCAACTTCTTTGAATTTGTTAAAAATATTTAAAATTGTCTTCGCAAAATATGTATACGCCTGTTGGGATATATAGCTGTTTTAAATAAATTATGTATTTTTCAAACAAATGTATTTAATTTAAGATTTAATTGTGAATAAAAAATCAGAAATATTTGACAATTGGAAAAATACGTCCAAATACGTCACTGGTGTATAACTGGTTGCCTACTATGCCACTGTACATTTATTCCTATGTGTAAAGCCAAAAGAAGAAAAATAAATGCATTATACCTATGTGTAAGGATAAAAAAGAACCCGGTATATATGTTATAGGTGCCGACTCAATAAGTTTCATCCATTACCTTCCAGACGCTAACTCTGTAGTTTCATTTATTTAGCCGGATACACGTGGCCAAGAAAAACAATCCTCAAACTACGTGTAAAGATGCCTGAATACCTTATATAAACAACCTATCGAAAACAAAACAAAAAAGTACCATATAGCATCAAAGTAGTACAATACTCTTAATATTTTATTTTCTAAATTAAAAGACAAAATATCTACATTAAAAAAAAATTCACGTTATATACAAAATTCCATGCAATGACTGCAAGAGTATACATCGGACAAACAACACAATACTTAGAAGAGCGACTTCAAGGTCATGTACTAATCGCAGTTGTTTTTGTTTTAGATGGTTTTCCAGTGCAACTATTTATGCTTATTTCATATTTGTAGCCGAAACTGTATTCGTATCGATAATATTCAAGGAAAGGCTTTTATTATTACTACAAAAAAGTAAAAGATTTGATGAATATATTTACAGCATTATATTTCTAAGTATATTAATTCCACATTTCCTTTTGCCAATTGCTGCATGGACTAACGGACACGAAGTAGCGAAATTCAAAAATATGTGGACTAGATTTCAGGTGAACTCATTGCAGTCATTATGCCCAAAACTAAATTATTTAATTTCAGCTTAAATATTATCGAGTAACAGGCACTGTAATAATATTTAATAATCTAACTTTAATTACATACAGTTTATGTATTTTCTCATGGGTTTTGGGAATTGCAATAATGTTAGCTCAATACTACTTACAACCCGATATGCTACTATGGCACACATTTGGTTATTATCATATTTTGGCCATGCTAAATTGTCTTTGTTCTTTATGGTTCATAAATTGTACCGCTAAAGGAAGAGTTGCCAAGGATTTAGCACAGAATTTACATAACGCTTTAGAATCAACAGATCCAGCAAGTCGATTAGCTGAATATAGAGATTTATGGGTTGACCTTTCGCATATGATGCAGCAACTAGGAAAAGCTTATAGCGGACTATATAGCGTGTACTGCATTTTGATCTTAATGACAACGATTGTAGCAAGTTACGGATGTTTAACGGAGATTATGGATCATGGATTATCTTTTAAAGAAGCTGGCCTTTTCCTAATTTCTTTTTACTGCTTGTCATTATTATATATTATTTGTAACGAAGCTCATCATGCATCAGGAAAAATGGGACCTGAATTTCAAGAAAGATTGTTAAATGTTAATTTAATGGCTGTAGACAGTAGAACAAGACAAGAAGTACATATGTTTTTAACAGCAATTGATAAAAATCCTCCTATTATGAATCTAAATCAATATGCAGATATTAATCGAAAACTGATTTCTTCTGTAAGTAAATTTAAATTTCTTTAATATTTAAGACCACAACTTCTATACAAATTTCAAACATTTAAATAGTTTTAACAACGTTCACAAGTTTGTCAAAAACAATGAAAGGTTTTTAAGATTATATATATATATATATATATATATATATATATATATATATATATATATATATATATATATAATGTGATAAATTCTTGGAGTTTTCGGCTTTTATATTAAATATTTTCAAATTAGTATGTTAGAATTTATCAAATGATATATTCAATGAACGGCTAAGAAATTATCTATATATATTAATATCTAAAGGAGTAAAAATTAGCAATTTCAAAAACTTTCAAATTGACATCTGAATATTAACATTAGTATCTTATTTTGCAAAGTAAATCTGAACGTAAACATTGCTGTCTACAAATTACAACCTAAATCATACGAAATTTTATTTGAAAAATTTTCGTCCACATTGGGACTTGAATCCAAGTCTACGGCTTGCCGGACTGTCTCTCTAACCAATTGAGTCACGATGGACATTGGTTTCAGGTTTATTAGAACCGCCTTATAAGGCACCGATGTTAATATTCAGATGTCAATTTGAAAGTTTAAAATTGCTAATTTTTGCTTCTTTAGCTATTAATATATATATAGATAGAGATTTATTCTTGTAGTTTTGTTTTAAATTTATATTATGAGAAGCGTAAATATTAAGACTAACAAGAAAAAATACAAAATTAGACATTTCACACTTTTGAGAATTGACAATGGCTCTATAAATTTGATCGAGATCATAAAAATGTTTTGATTTTTACTAATTTGATTTAAAGTACAGTACTCGTTAGATTCCAAAACAATATACAACCGTCTAATGAAATAGACTATCTGATAAAATTACATTTCATTAATTTAATATTTGTTTTACATTTGATCTAATTTGTTATTTTAAATCTTTCTCTACTGTTGAATCTTAGATATTTCTTTCCGTTTCTGTTTTAGTGAAGCGTAGAATCTATTTGATCTTTCGTATAACTATTTCGTTTCAGCTACTTTCTTTTAGCACTAAATTTACTTATGATTGTTATTCCTAGTTAGTCGTAAGTCTCTGGCTTATGGGGTCAGGGTAACCGAGATCGAATCCGGGATTGCTGTAGAGGAAGGCTTTCCTGGTTTTCTCTTTCGTTTGGAGTAAATGTCAACAGCTAAATATTTTTCTCAACCACAGATGCGAGTGTAATAATTACACAGGACATGATATCCAAAAGGTTATCCGGGAACTTTTTAGATCTTTTTGCGCAAGATTTACCATATTTTCGGTAAGAGAACTTTTTTCCGGCTAGATCCCCGTTGTATGAATATTTTTCCATTGATTATCGCTTTTATCTTATGAAAAAAATATATACTTATACATTGAAATGGAACAAACTATGAGCTTTTCAATATTCTGATACCCGCGTACCCACATGGATATCAATGCATTATTCGCATTATAATGAGTATATTAAAATGAATTCAATAACAAAGTGTTTAGTGAATGATTACAGAGATCTTTAATTTGCAAATAATTATTTATTTATAAATGTTTTACTTAATAATTGCAACATTCTTTATATTTAGTTATAGTATTTGCATGTTCATCACATACAGGCTTATTACTAGAGTGGACCAATCCGGAGCGAAAGCAGAGGCGTGACTAACGAATTGGTTCCCGCGTGCCCCATCGCGCATACGATTACTTAGTATGTTGTTCACGGTCATCGTATGTACACGTATAATAGCAGCAGGAAAGTGTATTCTGTGTATTTAATAATGTTCAAGGAGCGTACAGTAAAAAAACCGCTATCATCAAAGTTAGTCAATAGGTTTATTGAGAACCATCCTAGTTTATCTTACAATGGGGTAAATGTAAAATGTTTAGTGTGCAATATATATATAAACCATTTAACAAAATCAAATTTGCAACGCCACGTGCATAGCGCAAGACATAAAGATAGAGACGCTGGTGCCGATACAAAATACGAAGTGTTCTTATTTGATTTGTGTACAATGATGGTTGTGTGTAATTTGCCGTTTACTTTGTTACGCAGTGATTGGTTTATTTCATTTCTTGAAAAATATGGCAATGTAGAATTACCGAGCTGCACCCACTTACGACGTTATTTAAAATCTGTTCGTGTACATTTAGAAAATAAAACTAAGGCTGATCTGAAAAATAAAAAAGTGTGGTTGAGTGTGGATGAAACAACTGATAGCAAAAAAAGATCTGTACTTAATGTTATGGTGCGTAAAATGGAACCAAATCAATCGCCATCCTCAATTTTATTAGCTAGCAGACAAATAGAAGAATGTGCTGCGCGGGTAATTTCAAAAGTGGTGTTAAGTACATTGGAAAAATTTGAAATTTCCAGAGATCAAATCCTAATGTTTGTGACAGATGGTGCCGCAACCATGCTTTCTGTAGGTCGGTCTCTTAAGGAACAGGGTGGTAACTTTTTACATATTACATGTAAAATCCATGCCCTACATCTGGTAGCAGAACGGAGCCGTAAATGTTACCCAAATGTAGATACGTTAATATCGAGTACAAAGGCAGTATTCCTGAAATCTCCAAAACGTATTCGGAAATTTCACGAATTGTGTCCCCATACCCCTGAGCCACCACAGCCGATTCTGACACGATGGGGAACATGGCTACGAGCGGCATTTTACTATCATAAATATTTTGAGGATGTAAAAAAAGTGGTTTCATTATTAAATCCGAAAGATAGTGCCGCTATCGAAGAAAGTCGGAAAAAATTTCAAAATAGTCAGGTTAAAAGTGATTTACAAACTATTCGCAACAATTACTTCGGAATAGTGTAAGCAAACCTACAAAATTCTTCGCTATCGTTACAGGAATCAGTGCTAGTTGTGAAAAATACACACGCACAGCTATGTTCGATAGAAGACGCAAGAAATGAGTGTATTTTAAGTAAGTTTGAAAGTGTTTTAGATAAAGATTTAGATTTTGCTAGACTTAGACAAATTTGTGAAGGTTCGTCTACAGATGTGTTAAGTTGTTTCAAAGATTATTTTAATTATGTAAACATCACATCACCAGATGTGGAGCGATCGTTTTCTTTATACAAGCACATATTTTCCTCACGGCGGACGCGTTTTCAAGAAATAACTTTGGAGACGCACCTTATGTTAACAATATTTCATCGCGCTTCTCCAGATTTTCAAGTCACGGAAAACGCATAAGACTGTAAGTTTTTTTTAATCATCTAATTACGTACATTTTAGATTTTATTTTTTATACGTATCATCGAGAACGTTTCATAATCTAGAAAAACTGCCTTACATTTTTTTTGTAACTAACATAATAACAGCACCCTTCGTGATAGTATATCTCTAGATATTAATAATGTTACGCATGCGGGAACCAATTCGTTAGTCACGCCTCTGCTTTCGCTCCGAATTGGTCCACTCTACTTATTACATTCGCTACACGATTTTCGAGTTTTTCTTCGCCTACCGTTACGTCCAGGGGAGTCTACACCAAAACCGTCATCGGCCGAAGTATAATCGGGCGTTATCGACCGAGTTCGGCCGATCGAACTAAACGCATATAACTATACAAGAGCGCGTACACTACTACAACCGACATCTTCCGATAACACCTGAATATGACCGATTAACCGAAGAGACCGAACTTGTTTGAATTTCTCGCTAGTTTTACCGGTTACTTGTGCCAATAAAGAGTAGTGTTTTAAAAATGGACATTGAACAATTAATAAGTTTTGTGTATAATAGACCACCACTTTGGGACAAACATTGTAAAAGTTATAATAATACAGACATTGAAAAACGACTTTGGGCGGAAGTTTCATAAGAGATCGGATTTTCTGTTGAAGACATTCAGAAAAAATGGAGTAATTTAAGAGACCAATTTCGCAAAGAGTATAATAGATTAAATCAACCCGGAAAATCTGGTGCTGCGGCTAATAACATAACTTTTTCTAGGTCATATTACGAATCATTATTATTTTCAGAGAAACAAATAGCCCCTAAACTTTTGCACGGAAATCTGCCTGAAATCTGTAGTCCCACACAAGGAGTTCGATTAGAAGATGATCATTGCAGTTTTCAGAATTGTCATCAAAATTGCAGTCACAGTTACTACCAATCACTACCACCTCGCCATTATCGGATCCAAGGACCTCAACAGTGATTCCAGCAAAGACTGGCACGTCACAACACTCTATTCATGTACCTGAAAAGCAAGCTCATCGTTTTACATCTGATAAATCTGGAAGGCTTCTGAAAAAACGAAATCTCGACATGGATCAAGAATATTTAAACATCGAGAAAAGAAAACTTCAATTATTTGAGTCTAAATCCACCGATAAATCTACAGAAGACCCAGATCGGAATTTTGTAATGAATTTACTTCCTTACTTAAAAGAAGTACCGCTAAACAAAAAAAAATATATGTTTAACGAAAGTTGTTAGGCATGTTCTTGAAAGAAATAACTAGTCATTCATATTATTCTCCTAGAAGCTATTCTATAGAAGAATTAAGTTGCTCCGATCCTGGAGAATTGTCATCAGACGTATCACTTCCCTCATTAGTTATAGATGAACCATACGCGTCTTCTCAGGGCCACTTGCCACATACTACAAATCCTTCACAAACAGCAACATCTGCCGAGAAAGAACTATTCACCAATTATTATATAGAAGATTTGAGCACAAACCAACTTTAATTTTTAGTTCTGTTTAATTTGATTTGTTTTTTAATAAAAATAAAACCACTAGTTGTTTACCTAGTATGTGTACTTTTATTTCAATTTTACATATTTTTTACAACCAATAATATAGGTTTAAAATTAAAATCTTAACTATGTAGAAATACGTTTTAAATGATCGAATATTTAGTAAAGAATAATTAGAGAACTCTATTTTCATTACAAGAAAATTGTTTGAAAGCTTCATGAATATTATAAGCTTTTGTGGTACTTCTATTTTGTCCTCTAGAATAAAAGTTACTTCTGTGAACAAGATTCTTCTTTGGTCTATGGAATAATTATGGATTGGTTGGCCTTCTTTGTTTATAACAATATTGTGTAGTAAACATATACATTTTACTAAAATTACAACATTTTCTGTAGTAATTTCTATACATTTGGTAAAAATTCTCCATTTTTATGTTATTATACCAAAAGCGCATTCAATTAATACTCAAGCGTTCGACAAACGTTGGTTGTAAAGCGAGTCCTTTTCTCCGAGGTTACGGCTTGGATACGGTCTCATAATGTTTGAGGGGACAGGCTTCATCAGCTACTAATACCAAAGGTACAATAATATCCGTATTTGGTAAATATATTGTTGAAAATTTTCAAAGTGACGAAACAACGCCGAGGAGGCAAACGTGCCACCGTCGCTCTGTTGTCCATAACCTCCTACTTAATAAATAAAAATTTATAATCCGGGCTTGCCACCGTTTGTAAAACAATGAAGAATTTTTTTTTGTAAATAAAGTACATACCTATTGCCAGAATTAGAAGGGCATTTTATCCGAATATGTTTACCGTCCAAGCTACCAACACAGTTAGGAAATCCCCACTTTGCCTAATATAATTCGGCATTTTGATATGGCATTTCGTCGGTTGGCATCGGCATATGATGTGATATTAGATTGTCAAATATTGCTTTGCAAATTTCTCTGACAATTATACCAATAGCACTGTTTGAAACTCTGAACTAAAATGATAAATATCGAAATGATTCTCCAGTTGCAAGGTACCTGATGCGAAAAAGTAGCATACTAATAACGGTATTTTTGACCATTTCGCCATCAACGGTCTCAAATTAACAAAAACAAAAGACAAATATACGAAACATTAGATCAATCCATACTTACTTCAAAGTTATTGCGAGTCTTTCCGTTCGTGATACACATTCCCTATAGTTTGTATTCTGCTTTGTTATTAATGGTTCGACTGCGTTTAAAATATATTCTAATGTACTTTAACTCAATATAAAATATTCGCGATATGAATTTTCTAGAATATACATTTCTTCGAAATTCTACATTTTTAAAAACACGTCTTGAGTCAACGCTGCTCAGTTCAGGCTACTCACAAGTTAAGACATAACGTCCGGTGTATACAGATGAACGGCCGAGAGTGTCGTCCGAATAGTTCCGACCTAAAATCGGCCGATGATTCGGTTTTGGTGTACGCGTACCGTAATGCTCGCTGAGATCCAGATGTTGCAGAAATATTACATGCTGGATTTGTAATAGGATTCCCTAAAATGCTTCCGATTGCGATTCTTGTTGCAAAATGTCTTGTTATTTGATTATTTTGGGACCGCTCTTAATAATAGACATGCATAATTCTTCGCATAGCTGTCGTTCATTACTCTCTTTTTTAATAATTTTCACCCTAGCATCCGATCCATTGTATCAACACCTATTTTGGTTTTATTGTAATACTCCATAATTATTGGATTCTTCTTTTTTTCATCAGAGATTGTCATGTCGAAATGCATTATTGATAGCAGTATAACTGCTTTATTTTTCTTTGGTACGTATGAGCGTATTGTTACTCGATCACGGAATCCAAATAAGGTAGAATATTCATCTCGATTTCGATCCGCTTTCATTGTTTCAGGAATATACTCTTTTTTCTTAGAGTGCCCATAATTGTTAAATTCCAAGACAACAGATGCGCCGCCAGGGGTAGTGAAGTGAAAAAGTAATCCATCGTAATATTTCTACTGGACTCTCGAAAAGATGCGACTAACTCTTTTAGAACCCTTTCGCCTTGATTCGACTCACAACCAGTAGCAATTTTTTTAATTTCATATTTTGCAAGTTTCGATGGGATGTACCGAATACTGAGGGATGTCCTTCCTCGATATTGGGAACAGTTGTTCATCAACAATTAAACACTCCGAAGGACTTTATTATTTTGCTAAATTCGAATTGAGTACTGTCCATATATAACGTATTGAAGCAGCTTTGTCATCTGTAATACGAGTTGTCCGCGTATTCGAATCGTCAAATCGGATAAATCGCAGAATATTACAAAATCGATTCATTCCCATAATCGCTCGATATAGTGGATATCCACATGATTTCCACATATCCGTTGTGTAGTCAGTGTTGGAACTATTGACTTGAGAACACTTTAAAATACATTCATTGCTCGAGATGTCACATTTTTTCACACAAACTGTTTTTTTGTAGGATGCTTCTCATTGTAAATCTGATATTAAAAACCGCTTTTTTATTCATATGTCGTACGACAATATCAACCATTTCATTTGTAAAGATGCACTTGAATGTAGCTTCGATCAACAAGGTTTCCGTACTTCGATGCAAATCACTTCTCTGACAAATAATATTGCGAACCGGAACTTGTTGTTGAACGGAAATTGGTGTTGAGACTCCATTCGGTTTTATCTTTACCCGCGAAATACGCAGAATATAAAGATAGATTAGATTTTGGAACACCATTCGATTTTTCATTCTCTTCTAGCGCAACTTCGCTGTCTCGATCTTCCACAATTTCCTCGTTGACAGAGACTTCATTATTTAGTTGAGACTGGTCATCTGGCAATGGACATCAATTTTCGTCGTAACTATCGAAAAATCTTCCGCTGTTGTCTCCCCTTCAAAGCATTCTTTCAAGTACGCTACTTTCTCTTCTGCTGTCAACCTAGGACAAATTATAGTAAAAAACATTTTCATATTGACGATGAGTTATATCTATTGACAATGAACGTTTTGTTACTATACCTTGCAAGTTCTTCTTCGGGTACGTGGTAAATTTTTGTTCTAGTCATTGTATCACTAGTTTTTACACAAAAAAATTGTGCTTCTTAAGGTTATATGCACAACTGTTCGATATTCACAATATTCTGTATCGAGAACGTACACACCCAGCCAACTTTCGCTTTCAAGTCATATTGAAGCGACGAATCACCTGATAATCTGACTGTTTCGAAACTGTCAGAGACATGCGCAAACTAATTTTAGTGGTTATTATGGTCTAAAATCGCGGTGTAAAATTAATGTGCGCATGCCTCAGACAGTTTCGAACGGTCAGTGATTGCTGCTTGAAAAAACCTAATGACGTCATTTCATGCGCGAGGGAAGGGGTAAACTTATAATATACTTCGAAACAAAAGAAAGAGACAGTAGCCCTAGGAATAAATTAGGCGCGCGCTCTGGGTTCCGGGGTACCCGGATATTGAATAACGTAGGTAATTTTGGTTATTCACAGAAGAGTTAAATTATTAGGGGATGCTAAGGCATGAATTATTATTATAAGTATTATTTATTAGATAAACAGATTTTGAAAAGAAAATTAACAATTAGTAACGATATAATTGCTTAGTTATGATAATAATTAAATTACATAAGAACGAAACTTGTATGGAGGATTCTTTGAAGATTAGTTCAGTTAATACCTTTTCCAATTATTTTTTTAACTAATAGTTAAAATCTTCACTTTATTAATATTTGTTCGTAAAACGTACTACGGTGCTAAATATCGTTTTGACAATAAACAAAAAAAAAAAGAAAGGGAAGGAATACAAAATTTCGGGCGACTTCAATTGCTCCACCTACCCGCCCCTGCCAACGTCTAGCGGCCCACCCGGGTACAAAGCCAGCCTTAGCTCAGGGGTGGGGACCCGAAGGTAGGTACTAAAAAAAAGAAAGTTGGTAAAGGGCGCCATCGAATTTGGTACCATTAGATGTCGCAAATTCGGAAAAATGTGGATAATCAAAGTAGGTCACATTGCGGCAAGTGACGCAACCAAGCCGTCCGAAACGAAAAACAAAAGAAAAGAAAAGTTCGACTTTAACTAAATATCTCCACTCTTTACAATATCTACTATATATCTCAAATGCTAACAGGAGAGATGTCTACAATAGAGTATAATCGGGATATGCCCGTGCTGTATGAATGTAATACACAAAACAAAAAAAAAACGTGTATGTAGAAAATAAATAAATAGCCAGCTATATAAACTCTACAACGAAAAATAAATACACCCTGTCAGAATACGTATTCATCTGGTTCACATATGTGAATACAAAATTATAAGCCCGATTTAATGGGCATATAATATATTAATATATTAAAATTTACAGAATTGTATATTGAAATAAAGGGGACAAAGGTTTGCGACTTTATAATATTTTAGAAATGAATAAATGAGTAATTAAGTAAAGCCCAATCCAGAATAAAGAAAAAATTAATATCTATACATGAATTAATTATTCGATTTAAACTAATCGAATCGTGATAAAATTTATATTTATATTTAAAGACGTAAATTTCTAAAAAGTAACAACATTTTTTTTAGCGTGTACAGGCAAGAACTATGCCTTACGCAAATAAAAAGCAATCTCTACGACACTTGTAGATAGACTTGAATGTAAAGAAAAAAAAGTATATGAACGAAATTTAATGTTAATCACTTAGGAATGGAATAATATTTAAGCGTTTAAATTTAGCAAGGAAAGATAGAGAAAATGAGTCATATGGCATTAAATTAATTAATAGATTACTGAATTTGAAATTACGTAGACCAAAAGAAAAGAACAAAAAAAAACGAACTAGCGTTTTAACGCAAAATTTTGATGCTAACAAAGGAGTTAAACAATTATTTCACCCTTCAGGTGTCTTCAACTAATAAAACTAATCTTCTTAGTATTACAAATAAAAAAATAATAATTTCAACAACGTAAAGATAAGTTGTCTTAGCTTGATGCCGCGGCGTCGGAAGCCGTTGATACGGTTTTGTTTTCCGCTGATTAATGCGAGAGACCGCCGAGAATCGTTGGAATGGTCATCACAGGCCGAAAAAGAACCCTGTGTCAGCTACTGTAGCCCTCAATTAGACCACCAGAATGGATTTTTTTCCTGATGGATTTTTTTGTTTGTAAGACACAACTTATACTGTGAATAAGGAGCGCTTTCATTATTTTTTGGGGCCACTGAACCTGTTTCTCTTAATCGCTGACGAAGAGCTGTAAATGTTGAGTGGGTGGGATGCTGACGATTGGGAAATTTTTCAGCGTATCTACGTTGCGCCGCTCGAGCGTTACACCTCATTTCGCCATAAACTAAATGCATATCGGCGTATTCCTCATTAGTAAAAACCATTTTTTTTTAAATTGAAATCGTTGTGTTTGAATAACACAAAGTAAAAAATGAAAAGATAAACTTCGCGAACTGACAACAATTTGACAATGAAAAACGTAGGTTTTACTTCTCTTGGCAGTTCAGAGCTAACTATTGCAAAAAATAAAAAATTGAACTTTAATGAAGAAAAAACGAAAAATTTACAAATCGATTTTTCTAGAAAATGGTGTATCCTACCGACTTAAAGTAAGAATACATTTTAGTACTGGAATACCTGAAAATTTAATAATCTAGTGTCACAAATGCTTAAAAGTTAAAGACAAAAAAGTTATGCCTTAAAATAACCGTTCACCTACCCAAAACGGACGCCTATGACCGGTACTAGAAATTCGCAATTGATGGAATCGATTCATCTCTGGAGGATAAATAAGCATACCAGTTTTTGTTTTTCTAAATAGAAGCGTTCTGGAGGAATTAAAAAAAAAATAAATACAAGGCGCCATCTTCAAAGAACTCTAGCTCCCTTAGGAAGCATTTTCGGACTAGGTGAATTTGGGTTTAATTGTCTTAAAATTATCAGAGGAATCTCCGGTCTTCGTTTGTCAGGAGAGTTTCTGGACACCCTGTATAAAGAACACGTGATGTGGTGTATGAGTCCAGGTGCTCGATCGATGATCTTATAACTGATAGATGTCGATCTCTGACTTACATCGGCGCGTTAGATATACCACGCACGTCCATCAAGGAGAAGGAAAGCATAAAAAAAAACAAGGTTAATACGCAAGCATAAATACAGAAGTATTCACGTACAGGTAGATTCAAAAGTAATCGAACAGAATGAAATAATGAAGGACGCCAATCTGCGACGAAGTAATGAAGTGTCTACGGACATGTAACAAACGACAATTGTTTCACTAACACAGTGGCTTCGCAAGTACGTACTAGAGCAGGTTACAAACTAACATCGGGATATGTAAATACAAAATAGTTAATAATATTTCGCAATGTCTAAAATGTGATAATTTGTAGTAAAACTATGTGGGTGCTGCATTTCAATTATCGTCTAAGCGGTCACTTTAAATGAATAAATTTAACAAAATTGAATTATTTAAATCCAACTGATCGTTACGTAATATTTGTGATGGTTTTAAGTTGTTAATTTCTAAACTTTCCAGCAAATTTAATTCTATGCCCTTATTTTCTAAATGTAGAGTTTGAAAATCATTATTAAGCGTACTACCTCCTTTTAGATCATTGGCAAAAGTAGAATTTTTTTAAATTTTTAAACGAAGAACAATATTGGGCAATAACTTATAGAGTCCAGATTTCTTATTTTTATCTGTTCTATCTTCATTAAGTTTTTTTAATACGTTGAAATATCTTTATTGGGTTTCTCGGTGTATGTTCGTAATCTAAATTTCGAATTTTGCTTGTCCTTTATTACAGGATATACCACAGACGTAGCTTTTTGTCAGCATATTTTCAATTTTAGTATTTGTGTAGTCGTTACTAAGTGCCAATTGTTTAGATAGATTATTATCCACTATTCGAAGAAAATTATAAAAAGTCAATAAATTTAATCAAACAAATAGCAGCCAACAAATACTCTAATTGAAAATATGCTGACAAAAAAAATAATGAAAAACTATTTTATAGTATATTCTGTAATAAAGGACAAGCAAAATCCAAAACTCAGATTGCAAACATACTGGATAACCTAAAGAAGATATTTATTTAAACATATTTAAAAAAATTTAATATACACGGTTTTCAAAACAAATAATAATTTATTCAAATACATCAAAAAGTTTATAAGTTAGCTAACATGTGGATGCGCTAAGATGTACGTATGTTGGTTAAACAAAATTCCACTTTTACAAATGATCTAATAGGAAGAAACGATTATTTTCAAATTCTATATTTAGAAAATGAAGGAACAAAATTTAATTTACTGGAAAGTTTACAAATTAATAAATTAAAACAATCTCACATTTTACTTAACGATTAATTAGATTAACTTTCACTTTTGTTAAATTTACCTATTCGTTTAAAGCAACCGTTTAGCCGATAATAGGAATGCACGTTTACTTTATTACAAAATTTTATTTGTAAACATGTTTAGTATCCAATAGTATAACATTAAGGACTGGCCAAATAGGCAACACATTTTTTTTACAATATTTGTGCAAATTCTCTCATTTTAAAAACACTTTAAAGCAATATTAATATTACTTTTATTACTTCGTCAAGTAAAAGCCGAATCAAGCTAAAAGCTGAAATGATTGTTACGCATAACATTAAGGATATTGCTCCAGCGAACAATATTATATGATCTGACAAATATTTAATTTATGATATATTACATATTTTATGTATTAGATTAGAAATTAGGATGCTTAATTCACTGAGATAGTAAGTCCATCGACCTAAAGCATTATATTCGTCTCATTTCTAAATATACAAATAGAAGTAAATATGCTTTCTACATTTTACGACGCTCATTTATTCGAATTCTTTTATAGAAAAAATTTCGCCCTTAAGTAGGACTCGAACCCACGTCCATGACTTGCCGGACCATCGCTTTAACCACTAGGTTATTAAAGGCCGTGGTAATATTTGAGAGAATGGCTTAAGTCATGTCAAGGAAGCAGATGATATATATTTTGCTCGTAGTAGGCAGTTGTGCAAATTTATTGCATTTTCGCAAAATAATGTAAATATGAATAGATAAATTATTTACATTTACATTACTTCTCGAAAATGCAATAAATTTGCACAACTGCCTACTACGGGCAAGATATATATCATCTGTTTCCTTCATGTGACTTAAGGCATTTCCACAAAAATTCAAAATAACGACCTTTAATAACTTACTGGTTAAAGCGATGGCGCGGCAAGCCATGGACGTGTGTTCGAATCATACTTCAGGGCGAATTTTTTTCTATAATAAAATTCGAATAAAATAGCATCGTAAAATGTAGAAAGCATATTTAGATTTACATTACTTCGCGAAAATGCAATAAATTTATGCAAAATAGAAGTTTATAATAATATTGTTGATACCACCTACACATATACGTTTAAATAAGAATATCTATAAATACTCTTTACAAAGATATGTATTACATGTATAAAAACATACGTAATCAAAACTGTAAAATTATAAATAACACAATCTATCACCGTGATATTATCCATTACCGCTGCGAAAATTATTGCACACTGTAATGTGCAGTTAGTTCATAAATGACAAATGACATCACCTGTATACTTTAAGTAAGTTATTGTTATATTTAGAATCAAAACATTTTATACACTGCAGTATTGAAACTCCACTATAGTATAAAAAAATTTTCCTTCCTACATTAAATTTAAAAAAATATTTGATACTAAAGTACGAAAAACAAATTAGCATATCGATGCGACAACTAACATCAAGCTTTGATACAAAATAATACAAATCTGTATAAAAACAAATTTGTATCTGTATATACATGGACACACAGTACGTATTTATCAGCGTTTGCTTCAACCACCAGACGCATGCGTTTCTGTCTAATGACTTCATCAATGAAGGATTTAGGAAGACCAGCGACTGTAGTACACTTAGCGGTCATGTAGCAAGTATTGTTCTATCAGATAACACCAGATAACCTCATGACATCTGACGGACAAAGCCGACTACGCCGATCCAAGTGTTTCTTCTCGAATAGCTACGCTCTTACAGGAAAAGAAAAAATACGCATATTACTGTAAGTCCAATAACTCGTCGCCAGGTGGCGAAATATACCAAAATCAAATTAGCATATCGATGCGACAACTCACATCAAGCTTTGATACAAAATAATACAAATCTGTATAAAAAGAAATTTTTATCTGTATACCGGGTGCGGCAATAGTATGTCGGCGGAACTTAGCATGAAAACTAATAAAGTTGTAGCAATGAAATTTTACGTCCACATGTAGTATGCTACAGTGCATTTTCTATTTTTTTTATATATTTACAGGGTGTTCCAAATTTCCGCAACCACTTTCAATTTTTTTTTTTTTTTTTTTAATAGATTGCTATACTTTCTTGTTATTATGATGATAGCTACCCAAATTATCTTTGCAATTATATATGACAATGTGCACTTACAACTGTTAGTTTTAGTTTTACTGCAAATTTTGTTAAAATCTTGACAGTTGCAGCGTCTAACATTTTAAGTCTTAGTCTGAAAATGGGTGCAGTGCCTCACGTAACTCTTTTGTTACCAATTTATGGACTAACACGCTATATTTTTTGAGGGTGAACAACGTGACAACATATACAGAATGTTAAATATGTCGTGCCAAAGTTATCAAAGTTTAAAGGCTATTTTCTCTTTTTTTTAATTGAACCTATAATTTTTGTATTAGTCAGCAGATTCCTTGAAAAATTTCCGTTAAAATGGTATAATGTTATAACCCTTTAATGGGATATACCTATGTTTATAATATTCAATATACGGTGCATCTAATAGTTGGCTGGTCATGAAATAATATCAAACAAAGTAACTTTAACAAACACCTGTTTTTTAATTCTTTATTAATAGATTTAGAATTACATTTTGTAATTTTTCCATAATAAAACAAAATTAATTTAAAATGTGTTCAAATATATGTCCATTCTGCTCTACGCCTCTGCATCGACAGACTTACATTTTGAGCCATGTTGTTTTCACTTAATTGAAGAAAAGCGTTTCTGATTCGTTGCTGCATGTTCTCTGCCGTTGTAGGAGGTTTCGTAAACTATATTTTTTACAGTAAGCCACAGAAAGAAATCACAAGGAGTTAGATCTGGTGATCGCGGTGGCCAGCTTATAAAGCTTCCTCTTCCAATCCACCTATTGGTGAATACTCTATCTAAATGTGCTCTTGCAGCAGCACCGTAATACCGTCATATGTCATGAGGTTATCTGGTGTCATCTGATAGAATAAAATTTGTTACACGACCGCGAAATGTACTGCAGTCGTTTGTCTTCGTAAATCCTCCATTGATGAAATCGTTAGACAGAAACGCATGCGTCTGGTGGTTGAAGCAAACCCTGGTAAATACGTACTGTGTGTTCATGTACATACAGATACAAATTTGTTTTTATACAGATTTGTATTATTTTGTATTAAAGCTTGATGTGAGTTGTCGCATCGACATGCTAATTTGTTTTTGGTATACTACGCCACCTGGCGACGAGTTAATGGACTCACAGTAATATGAGTATTTTTTCTTTTCCTGTAATAGCGTAGCTATTCGAGAAGAAAGACTTTGAATCGGCGTAGTGGGTTTTGTCCGTCAGTTGTCATGAGGTTATCTGGTGTCATCTGATAGAATAAAATTTGCTACATGACCGCGAAGTGTACTACAGTCGTTTGTCTTCGTAAATCCTCCATTGATGAAGTCGTGAGACACAAACGGATTAAAGCAAACGCTGGTAAATACGTACTGTGTGTCCATGTCTATACAGAAACAAATTTGGTTTTACACAAATTTGTATCATTTTGTACTAAAGTACGAATTAGAAACAAACAAAGCTTACTTTTTTCACAAAGAAGTTAATGGTTTGAAATATCACGATGCAAATGAAAAGTAACTCTTTAACTAAGGAAAATGGAGAATTGTTTTCCCTTCTAAACAATCTGTCACTTTTTAAAGAAATGTGACATTAAGATTAGATTTTATCTTGATAATATTGCTTTTAGTTGTTTATGATTTAAATTTAGGGTGAGATATTTTATTTTGTGAATTTCATATGGTGATAATAATAAAAATAAGAATAATAGGTAGTACAAATTACAGGAGAATTTGGTAAACCATTACTCATTATTTCGCCCACGCCCCTGGAACGGCCTAATATATTTGGCTATCGGCATTCACCTTAAACAAGAAGGCAAATAACAACAGCTTTCTTGAACAGTAAGCCCCGGATTTGATCCCGAACCAACCAGCGCTGTAGGTCGTTGGGTATAGCTTAAGAGATGAAAGCAACGCTTACATTGTCAATAGTGATCACAAAATAGCTTTGTGTATAGAGGCATTTACTGATGGTTGACAACTAACTATTTGGTAGAGTTGACCAGCTACATAACTAAAATTAGCTATGCATATACTATCTGTTTAATGGAGCTTAAAACAAATTTTTATCCGTCTGAAGCAAATCAATACTTCTTGATCAAGTCAAATACTGTAAAAGCGATACATATGGAATAAGCGTACTTAATATATTATTGCTGCGGTGAAGTTTAAATGCCTTGCAATACATGTTTAATTATAGAAACAATTTAAAGAAATTTCAGAAGAAAAAAGCTACGCGGTATATATATATATATATATATATATATATATATATATATATATATATATATATATATATATATATAGTCATACTCATAACATATAGCGAAATAGGTTATGTACTTGTAATATTGTAATAATATTTGTGCATTTTATTAAAGTGTCAGATTTTATACTACACAAGAATACATTTTAGGTAGTGAACTAAATTATTCATAAAGAATTCTTCTGTCATTGAAATGAGTTTCTTCTCTTTAAAGAATCTACTTTTTGCTGTATGTACAATGTACACCTATCTACAATGTTTGTGAATATTGGAAATGTTATTCTAAACTATATCATCGGATAGAAAAAGAATTGATTGGCTAATTTTCTTGATATATGTAGTAGTTTGTAGAGTTTGCGACATAACTAAGTCACTGTATGATCATATTTTATACACTTATTTAAAAAGAATATACTATTTTCTTTGAATTTTTAAATATATTTAAAATCTAAAAACATAGTATCTGAGAATAAATAAACAGGTATTGGTTAATTTCAATATGAGTATCACTGCTGCATGATGCTTAATTATCCGATTCTTCAACTGAACTCGATAAATCATTTGAATTTATAATAATTGTGTCCACTATCCAACATCTATTATGTGTACCACTCGTTCGTACCGTTTTACTCAGGTTATTAGTATGCCTTACACAGTTTTCCCAAGTACTTGTATCACACTGTTCTAATGATTCACCCCACATAGCTAACACTTTTTCATCCCAATAACCATCCCGGCCAATATTTTTATTGTAATACCCCTTTGTTGAGGCTCATATTAGTTCAATTGCATTAAAATTATAATGATATGGAGGTAGTCCCAACACCTTGTGGCCCTCTTTCTGTAATATTTCATCAATAGCATATTTTTTATCAGGCTTATTCCTTTTAACTAAATCTAAAAGTCCATATTTCATCTAATTATTATAGAAGCATTATCTTATTGTTTGGTAACCAATCTATAATATCTTATTTTCTTGATGAAGTATTATGGACTTTATTAATAACAACGTTATGATATGAGGCGTTATTCATTATAAATAATTATTGAATTTTTTTGTATGCTTCGCATGAGTTGACCTATAATCCAATCATCAATTTTTGTGCTATTCATTTCAGCATGATAGTCTGCAGTTTTCGTTTTTTATGAAAATATTAAGCT
The DNA here is from genome assembly GCA_935421215.2 of Melolontha melolontha. NCBI lineage: Eukaryota > Metazoa > Arthropoda > Insecta > Coleoptera > Scarabaeidae > Melolontha > Melolontha melolontha. Next base: position 157,929,626 of record OW285236.1, on the reverse strand, counting down.
AGCACCATTTATAAAGCCCTTGCCACTACTAGCATGGACAATGACATAACGTTTGCCATCATAACCTTCAGGCTTTCGTACACTTTTTGTAGGCTCGTCTTGCCAAAATCTTCCCCTTGGAATAAATCTATATTTCATCTTGACATCAAATTGTCCATATGCTTCCTCAAAAGAAAAATCCGTAACAATTCAATATTATGCCTTTCAATTAGCGCCCGTCTGTTGTCTTCTTTTTTGAATTTAAAGCCGATGTCATGTAATAAAGATGCTGGACATAAATCAATGATTTCTCTGTTTTTCAGTTCTTCTTTTAATGTATTTAAAGTAACATGTTTCTCTAAAACGATCATTTTATAATAAGCTAATACACAATATATTTTAGTAATATTTACTTTCTTTATACATGTTGTAAAGGATATTCCGTACTTCCATCTTGACAGACTCTCGAAGATCTCTAGTTTTTTTATTTAGATCGAAGTCTCTTTTTACCTGGAGAGTTAAGAATTGAGTTTTGGACCTTCCGCCGTTTAACTGCATAAACTGTTGAGCTTAATATATGAAGAGCATCACATATACTCTGAAATATAAATATTTTCAATGTAATAATTAGAGAACGGACGCAATTTCCATAAAACGCAATCGCCAATTGGAATTGTGTATAACGTCGCTCAGTACATCCCGGCGTAATTCAATGAAGTATTTGTTTGACTTACTCGGACACCTGGTCTCGCCGCGATAACAATGGACAAGCCAGCTATTGTATTCCGAGAATATAGTGCTTTTTAAAGTGTTTTCATGAGCGTAGATAGAAGCGGGGTTTTTATAATGTATTTTATTTATTAGTTTATATTTCGTAAGATAAATAAAGTGCTGTGAGTAAGTTTCTTGTTTTCATAGTTTTAACTGTTAATTACATCGTAATTTTTGATAGATCCTGTTTAATATAGTTTGATTGAATCTATTTCTACCAATTATTTCGATGTAAGAGTGTGCATTGAATTTCGTTAAGTTTCAATAACTTACGCACACATTTTTAGTTTTCATTTATTTAGATCTAGAGCATTGTTTAAGTTAATTTTTCAGACATGATATGGAAGAATTTCGAGAACGGCATTGTAAAACAATGGCGAGTTGGATTGACGGTCATACTGATTGTATGTCCATTATTAGTGATTCCGAAATTTATAACAAAATCCGTAAAATATCGTCAAAAATTCGTCACTTAGGATCGCAAACACATCTGAACTCTGTAAAACTTTTATGGCGGTAATATTCCATTAAATAAACTTAGCAATCCCACTTTAAAAATATTTCTGAAAAAATATACTGGTCGAAATATTCCTGATGAATCAACTTTACGCAAATATTATGTTTCTAGAACAGTAGAACGCATTAGAAGCCATCTTTTAAATCAATACATATGGATAAGAGCCGACGAAGCGGTGGATATGTTAGGACGCTGTGTGGTAAATGTTGTAGCTGGTGTACTACATCCAACTATTCCCTATAACTCATATAGTAAACTCATATAGTAATAGCAACAAGTGTTATAAATAGAGTTGATGCGGAAACAGTTGCTGAAACCATTAAGGAGAATATGCAAAAAATGCTTCATTCGGACGCCACGTACAAAGAAAAAATACTTTTATTTGTCAGTGATAGTGCTGCGTATATGTTAAAAACAGGCAGACTATTGAAGAAAACATATTCTAATATGCTGCATATTACTTGTGTAGCACATGCTCTCCACAGAATCTGTGAATATGTCAGAGACACTTTTCCGGAAGTTGATAGACTTGTATCAGCTTTTAAAAAAGTTTTCAGAAAAGCACCATTGAGAGTAGCTCTTTTCAGGGAAAAATTTCCATCTCTGTCACTGCCTCCCACTCCAGTAATAACTAGATGGGGAACATGGCTGGAAGCTACTAGTTATTATGCTGAGAATTTCGATAGTCTAAAACATTTCGTAACACTGCTAAAGGAGGATGCTAGAAGTATTGGTGAGTGCAAGGAGCTCACACAAATCCCAAATTTAAAAACAATAGTTGTACTTTCTTCACGAACACTTTGGAAAACTGCCAAAACTAGTCACTTATTTTGAAAATCGAAATCTCAAATTAAATGACGGATTAACCACATTAGATGTGACTGTTAATAATTTGAAAAGTATTCCAAGTGACTTCGGATGTGGCCTTCGGCAAAAGTTTGAAGCAATTCTTAATAGAAATCCAGATTTAATTACATTGCAGCAATTATGTATGGAGACAATTCTACAAAACCTAACGGCTAAATATGAAGAAATAAAAGAATATTTCCAGTATGAACCTATAACCAGTTGCGATGTACAAAGGACGTTTTCTATTTATAAGGATGTACTTAAATCAAAGAGAACAAAATTGACAGAAGAAAACCTTGAGAAACTATTGCTAGTCAATATTAATACTCCTTTACTCAACTTGAACGACAAAATTAACAAATAAAAATGTTCCAATTATAGAACTTTTCAACAAATACATGTGTATTTCGTAATTTTATAGATCACCACCCGTTTGTTTTTAAATTATATAAATAAAATTAAAAACTTTATAAATACAACTTTTCAACAAATAAATATGTATTTCGTAATTTTATATATCACCACCCGTTCGTTTTCCAATTATATAATTAATATTAAATATTTTAGAAATACAGCCTTTCGCCAGTACTGCACTGGGTGGTAAGCGTGTCCGTTCTCTAGTAATAATCGATGTACTAGAGAGCATAAACACCACTTATAGGTAATAAAGGACCACCATTTCCTTTCTCCTTCTGAAAATAATTCAAACCGTTTAACAGAAGCTCCTGTTCTTGTGAATTTGAGCGCTTACCAGATATTTTCTGAAACATATTTATGTTTACCTCAGTTTGATCTAAATTTTTAATAACTTACCAATATAGACCTTTGTAATAATTTGATGAAATATAGTAAGAGCAAGGAAAAAGCAAACAGAAAAACGCAATAATTACAAATGACAGATGACTGTAAGACAATTTGGTTACGGTAGTAGTACGCTTTCTGTCCTTGTCTATCATACGAACAAATTGATCCTTTGTGATTCTTTGTCTAGCAGACTAACGTAATTTTGTTTGTCTGTTCCGATATCAGTATAAAAAAAAAAAAGATGGTTACATTAAAATAGCGCATAACTCGTGTTGCTCGATTATGACGTTTGTTCTAAGATCCATTAAATAGATATTACAATGTTGCCGATGCGTCATAAATTTTCGGCCAAACTAACGACCACATGTAATTATATTACATGCCTTTAGCGATTGTGTCGAACAAAAATCCAAATATATGAGGTTTGCTTTCCGTCTCTATGCAATACGTTCAAAATTATAAGCATTCATTTTTGAAACACTAAGTGAAATAGAATAATAAAACATGTGTAATATACTTGCCGGAAGTGTCTTGACTAACACTAACACAATGAATAACCTAATCTAATATCTACGAATTTCACTCTAAGTCAACTTGCTTAATGTTTCTATTATAAGTGCTTCCGACAGTTCTTTAGTTTTATTTATAAAATCAAATAGTGATTTCGCTTCTAATAATTACATATCACAAAGCTTAATGACAATAGTTTGACATTTTAGCTTATCAAACGTTCAAATTACTATCGTTTTATAATCTTTATTTAAATAATTTTACTACAGAAGGAAGGTTTTATTGAAAATAATGTCTTATGATCATTTTACGTTACAATAATTTCTTTTTTTTTGTTATTGCAAGTATCATATTCACAAATGTGTATCCAAAGGTAAAAATATAGAAAATGAAAAATTCATTGAACTGTTTTGATATTACGAAAATTAATATTTATTACGTAAGTGTTAATATGAATAAATACAAATAAAGCCGCAAATATTTTCTCCAGAAAATTGTTGCAATAGAAAGTGACTGAGGGGAATCAATGAAAGCTTGTTTATAATATTAATGAAGATGAAAAACCATGAAAAGTGCTCTAATACATGAATAGGATATATTAAATAATAAAATAATGCAACATTTCTTTTTGTTGTTTTGTATTTTTGTACATTTTCCTATATTGCTTCAAAATTTTTAAAACAAATTATTTCAAAACATACTTTTTTGTAAATCGAAAATGAAGCTGTTTCCATCTATATTCCCTTTTTTTCTTTCGAGTTTCTTATTTATAAAATACTACTAGAAAATTTTTAATTAATTTATTTTAGTCGACTACGTTATTTACTACATATATTTCAAAATTGTAGTCCATCCTGGCCATTTCCATTATATTCATTATTAACTGGACGGGTATTATTATCAATATCTAAATTACTTATCACATGATGTTTGAATGAAATGTACAAATGTTTGTTAGTTTCATTATAATCTTTTGTCATAATTGAGAAACATCCAGCTGCGAAGAAGAATCACAGAATATATAGCACCCTTTCGGTTATAAATCACTTACTGAAAACAATTTAATATCTATTTTCTAAAAGGCAGACTTTATTTTTATTTTGTAGTACCAGTTTATTCATATTGCAATAAATTAATAACGCGTTTGTAAACATTGGTGAATTATACCTTAGTATATTATTGATTAACTGTAATAAATCGCTGCCGCAGCCAGCAAACATTTTTCTACTAGCAAAACTAGTCTTCTCTATACCATTAGATGAAAATGATAAATTAGAGAAAATTTTAAATACTTAGGTAATTGTTATATCTCTTTCGCATAAATATATATGTACACATGAAATAACCAAAATAAACATGCAGCAAGCGAAATATGCGGGCAGATAGAGTATCTCGTCTTAGCATGCAAAGGTTCATTATTCTGTGTACTGCCGTTAAATAGCAGTGTCATTTATAATGATTTCGATTTCCGAGATGTGTCATTTTTAACGCTAGAAGGTTGCACGCTCATGGAAATTTATAGACGCTTGAAAGCTGTTTATGGCAACGATTGTATATATGTGAAGAATAATCGCCATAGATCGCCATAGAGGCGAAACGAAGGTGTTTGACGAAAGGCGATCAGGTCGACCAGGCGACCAGGTATGAGAAGAATCGAAGACAAGTGAATGCATTGATTCAAGGATATAGCCGTATTTCGTCAAAAAGAATTGCGCGCAATTAAGTCAAAAAACAGTTGAGTATATCGTCCAGAAATTGAATTCCAGAAAAAAATTGTGACGATGGGCCCCATGACAATTAACGAACATCATGAAAGAAGAAAGAGAAAAGCATTTTTTAAGAACTTCTTAACCAATATCGATGAGAAGGAGGATGATTTTCTCATAAACTTAGCCGCGATTCTTGGATTCATCATTATGACATCGAAAATAATTGGCAGTTAATGGAATATCGTTGATCAGTTTCTCCATGTATACGAAAATTCAAAAGAGTTCCATTAACAAAGAAAATCATGGTCACCATTTTCTGCAATGCAAAACAAATGATTCATAATGAATATCTGCCGAAGAGGCCAACGATTAATTCAATAAAATACTGCAAAACTTTACGATCAGTAAAGACGCGTATCCTTAGAGGCTGGAGAGAACGGATTTTTTCTTGCACTGGCAGCAACGAAACTATGAAGACAGTGACGAGCCTGAAATTCATGGTTGTTCCGCACCGTCCGTACACCCCTGATTTGGCAACTTCAAATTTCTGGATGTTTTCTAAAGTTGAAGAACGTATTGAAAGGTCAACATTTTTCATCAGACACTGAAGTTCGGGCTGCTGTTCGCAACTTGATCAACAGTGAATAATGGAATTTTTAATGGACGGAATGAAGAAATGGATTAATTTTTTGGACACTAAATGGTGATTATGTGGCAAAATAATTATTTACACTGATAATACAATAAATTTACTTCATTTTGAGGTAAGATTTATTATTTCGTCTTTTCTTATTCTTATTTAATAGATTTGGAAACTTTATATACCGATCCGATAGTTGAACATAGATAAATAAGAAAAATACCTAACCACAATATATATTATTAATTTTAAATACTTATATCGGCTATTAAGTTAAGTTAGCGTCTTCAGCAGAACAAGCTTAAGACGAATAAGCGTGCTAAACGTGCTCTTCACCAAATCACCAGTGGTATAGCACAGAGTATTATCCCACTTTTTAATTTTATTATATACATATGATAATAATAACAATTCTTGCGTTAGTGTCCCTCAAGACCATAACGCCAATTACAGGAGGCGTTGGTAGGAAATGTGTTATTATTATACTTGCGCCTGGGAAGTGACTTAAGATTTAGCTGTCGGCATTCACCTTATTCAGGTGTCTTTGTATGCACATTAAAGGACCTACTGTGTATTTAACCGTCCATTCAGCTTGATGAATCACTTCGATCCGAAAGGCGTGTTCGTTCCGATAAGCCTCTCGGTTTACGATTCGTTCTGTCAACTTGCTCGTTTGATCCAAATGTTTTGTCAAAAAATTGTGGATTACTTTTGCGTGAATACACAAAAGAAATTTTTTTTCTTATAGATATAAATACTTCCAATTCTAAAATATTAAACAATGTTACAGGCTAGAACTAATGCGAGTATTAGGATGCAAGTAGAATCTACATTACTTCTTACTAATATTCATTCATTTTATAAAAATGTAAAATTAGTCATCCTTCGTAACTTTTCAGCACACAAGTAATTTTAATGGTAATAATTTTGCTTATTCCACATTTGAAAAGAATAAGGTATTTAACCATTTTTATATTTAATTTAAACATTTGAGGGTTTTAAAATTTAAAGATTCAAACTTTCTATTCCGATAGTTGTTTGTGTGTACATATGAATATATTATGTGCATGTGCAAGTTCTATTCCGATAATTTTCAGCTATATTTTACTTTTTCAGTCCGCAGTAGAAACTACGTACACTTCCGCATACATTATTTAATAGAATATTTATATTCCATATCCAATAAAATTTCAGATGTCTTGAATTTAAAAAATGAGAAATGACATGGTAATTAATAAATCATATTTACGTAATCTCAAGTTCTTTAATTACCCGTCCAATTATAATATATAACAATATTTGAACTAGAATTTCTCAGTAGTCTTCTACATTGTGACATAGTTTAGTTCTTTTCATCTCAACAACATCGGTTTGTTCCGTCATCGTTTGCGCTACTTATTGTATATCACATGCGGATACTGCAATTAATCATTTCAGATTGTTTTATTTTGCCGCGCAATCCATCATCACACAGAGTTGATTGATTGTAAGAGTGTTACTAGAAAAAACGATATACTACTTAAAATGTTTCTCTACGGAAAATTACATTAAAAGTTCTCGATCTCAATCACATTTCTAAAGTATTCGCCGACTAGATTAAGTTGCTATATACTTGCATTTATACTCTGTTAACAATGTCAATAAAAATGATATCACCTGGATATTTAAAATGAAGATGTATGGAATGCATATTACATTGGTTAGATCATATCTATATACGTATACACCAATCTAATGCACCTTCTCTTCTAGTAATTTAAAATGAAGCGAAATATTCGCAATGCAAATATTTGTTCGAACAAAAGCAAGCATAATTAGCATATCATGAATACTGGATACACTAAACGCTGCAGTGTCTTTTCGGTAAAGTATGTTGTAACTTTATATCAGAGTGAATAACATTAGGCAAAAGAAATATTTTTCTAAAGTAATCCTGTGATGAGTTTTATAATGTCTCACATTAGAGCCCTGCATACTTATGCTTTGCTTATCGGATTTGATGAGCGTTGTCATCTCTGTAATTGTTGTTAATTAGTTATCTTTATTTAAGATAGCAACTTTATTTTAATAATTTACTTCTGATAATTAAAATTAATAATTATAAATTTATAAAAGGAAAAAGGACAGTATGTGTGAGTCTAGGCCTGTTTGCTACTGAGTGTTGAATATTTGAATGATTCATCACAACAAATTAAATTTAAAAATAAATTCTATCTGTAAATCTTCTAGAACTCTAAATACTTTTCAGGCTATTACCTTTTCCTTTATTCTGCATATATAACTTACAAGGGAATGTTCCCTACTTAAAAAGAAAAAAAAAACATTGAAGGTTTGATGAAGAACAGTCCACCCTAGTATATATTCAGGATTATCTTTTTGGCCCCGAAAAACCTTTTAATTGTTTTTAAGAAATGATTTTCGATTTTTAAGTAACAAATATAGATTAAATATCAGTGCTATATATCGAAGTAGATTAACTGTATGACATATGTGAACCTTGCCCTACATTTAAAAATCAAAAGTTTACCCCGCTCTGTTACACTCCTAAAATATTTAAAAAATTTGATCGCATAAAACGGGATCTAAGATGCCACATAATATGGCTTACTGTGATACATATAACAATTACATATAGGTAGTAATAATATTTTATTTAAAACAAATGATTAATATATGTACAAGATGTATACGAGGAATGCCTCAGAACTAATGAGAATTAATTGTTTACACTGAATGTGGCAACACTGCATTAGAATGGAGACGACTACGTATGAGTGAAAGGGGTAAGTATGCGACCAGAAAAGGTGCAGTCCACTTAGTTCAGTGCTCGCGGTGTGATCGGTAGTTGCTTACGGTTGCGTTCCAATACCGAGTCACACGAAAAATGCAGGCAAATATAGAGCAGGGATATGCAATTAAATATTGCGTTAAACAGGAAAGAACTGTTTCAGAGACACTTTAAATGTTAAGAACAGTATATGAAGATGGTGCTTTGTCTTCAGCACAAGTTTTCAGGTGGCATAAGGCTTTCAAAGAGGGCCGCGATAACATGGAAGATGAACATGGCATGAGTTATTGGTACCGTTCATAGAATTTTGACTGTGTAACTAGGCATGAGAAATAATTAGTGCAAAGCTGGTACCCAAAATCTTCCCTGATAAACAAAAAGAACATCGCTTATCTATTAGACAAGAACCGTTGGGTCGCTTGACAATCGAACCTGACTGCATGCACAGAGTGATAACAGGTGATGAATCATGGGTATTTTAATACGATCCTGAAATAAAAAGACAAAGCATGGAGTGACACACACCATTATCACGGCGACCGAAGAAAGCCCGCATGTTTAAACCCCCAATCAAGTTCATGCTTCTCATCTTTTTTGATTTCGTAGAATTGTCACAAGGAATTCGTACCACAGGACAGTGAATCAAACCTTTTATCGCGAAGTCCTTGAACATTTGCGTAAAAGGGTTTTGTGTGAGCGACTTGACATTGCCAGTTTTTGGATCTTACATCACGACAATGCTCCCAATTAAACTTCATTCTCGATTAGAGCATTTTGGGCAGAGAAAAACATTCCAATAGGTACTCTCACACCAACTCTACAGCTCAGAGATGAATCCATACGATTTTTTCTATTTCCAACACTTAAGTGGAAGTTGAAAATATCGCCAATACGGAGCAATAAACGACATCCAAAGAGCATGGCTCTAAACAGCTTGAAGAAAGAAGACTTCCTGAATTGCTATCAGAAAGGCAAAATCGCTAAAGACTCTGTATGCATTCTCAAGGAGCATGCTTTGAAGGGAACAATGTTTAATTGTAGATACATTCAATAAGAAAACTTTAAAATACATGATTCTGATTACTTCTGAGACATACCTAATATACATAGAAGAAGTTAGGAAGTACATAGAAAAAAGGTAGAAAATCATATAAAATTATGTACTCCAAAGTAGTAGTCTAGCTAGTGATGAAATTCCCGATAAGACTGTTGGAAACAAAAAAAATTGTTGCACCACGAACATTGAATAATTTCTGTACCTCCACAAATTGAACATTTAGAGGAAATTGTTCTGTTTGGATTTGCAAATGCAGAAGTTAGTATGTATTCAAACTAGTTTCATTCATCATCAATATATTTACTTTTGTAGTACAATGTACGGTAAATTTATAAGTTTCGCACATGCAAATCTACGTTGTAATTGGTTTTTACGAAATTTTTCTAAACTCGGAAATCATAAACATGAAGAGGTTACATAATTTCTTGCTTCACAGGGGTAGGACTGATCATGAATCTAGCGGTAATATGCTGTATTCACTTGTATTTGGTAAAGAGACATTTGCAAATTAGTTTGTGAATAATTCGATGTTAATTTTCCAGATAACGATGTTTTACGCGCGTGACATTTCCTTCTGCATAGTTTAAACTAATATACAGGGAATACAAGTTTATCTGCGTAGAAATTATTGGAAGGATTATGTAACTATGAGTCGTTAATGACGCGGACTGTACTTTTGTGGATTACTTTAGAACCTTGGGAAGGTAAAATGTGAGATGAGTCTTAGTTTCATAACAGGAAACGAGTTCTATCCCCATTAAATATATTTTCCTTGCCATAACGTTCTGCATGTACTATATTATATGCAATATTCTGTAGTTCTTCGATACTGTTCCCATCCATATTATCTGTTTATAAATCAATAATTTTTGTCAAAACTGTTCTCTATATCCTCGCGAACTACAGAATCGACTTTCTTGATACTTTAATATCTTGAAGATGAACTCGTTAGAGGTTTCTATTGCGCAGGTACGTAGATCAATACATACTGTGAATGATCGCTCCCAATTCTATAGCCTTGACAAGTTTATTAAATACCGAGACTAGTATTTCTTACAATTTTTTCTTTGAGTTCCACTTTGTTCTAAATATTTTTTCCAATCTTTAATGTACTGAGACTGACTAAACTTTTTATTATTTTATTATTAAACTTTACACAATAGATAAAGACAGACAAGGTTCCTTTTCACTTTTTTCGTAAGTAAGAGCATTTTGTTTGTAGTCAAAAGTTATGCTGACTATATCTTGGTCTGTATGTAATGTTTCTTCTTCTTCTTCCGTAAACTATTTCTGGTCGTCAAGTGTGGACCGCTCATCATCATTAATGTACTGTGAGGCGTAACGGCCGTTCATATTCAAGAATTCTAGAGTAAAGTCCAGTTTACCAGACACAAGCTTTGTAGTTCAAAACTTGTAGCTTTTGTTCTTGATGATTTGGAATCTTCGGGTGGTTTTCAGAAAAGTTATAAATCAACATTAATAACCATATATATATATATATATATATATATATATATATATATATATATATTGTGTACATGTGTGTGTGTGTGTATATTGTTACGCGCTCGTAGCGACGTCCTCGTTTTGGTCGCGAATTAGCGTCTTCTTTTATTTTATTCCGTTATGTTTATTTTGAACCAAACTGTAGTACTTTCGCTTGCATATGTATATCTTCACATTCAGTAATTACGCATTAGTTTTTCTTGGTGGTAGAGAGAAGGTCGATGGTTGTCTTCGTCATTTGTTTCGTAGAGGCTTAATTGAAGGGCTTTATTGCTTTAAGTAGTATTCTGTTTTTTTATGTCAGCACTCTCGTTTGAGCGAGCTTATAATTAAGTCGCTACAATTTTAATTGTATCTACAATTACCCGACAGGGGATTTCTTTGTGGCGATAAGAGCCGACTGATTCCTTCTCAACGTTAAACTATATTGGGTTGTTAACCATCAGACATCCTGGTACGTAATTTTGTAATTCATTTATTAATTTTATTTTTCTTGTTCATTCTTTTTTTTGTCCTGTGTTCCCGACAACATGGTTTTCTTTCTTCCTACCGACGCAAAAGTCGCTCCCAGGAACGAAGCCGACGACGCTAACAGAACATCCACCCTGATTGCTGGAAAGAGACGGACACACAGCTAAGACTTTAAAAATATTTCTTTATTAATCTGTAATGTATTGCAATTAGTTTTCTTTGTTGAAATTTTTTAGATTCAATTTTTCTTTGTTAGTTATTTATCTTAGTAATTGCGTCGTGGCAGACATTATTTTCAATTTTGTTTAGTTAATTCAATTGCCTTTCTAATTAGTATATCTCATTTAAAATCGCTATACTTTTTTTTTTGTTTGTTATATTTATTTCGAGAGAGTTTTATTTAAATTACACATCTGTTCCTCACGGGTACAAAAACTTATTTTTGCTTCTAAAATATCGAAGATTGTTTTTTGTTGCTGCGTTTACCTTAGCGTAAAAAACGTGTGCACTATTTTGTGTGTATTAAACATGTTAGAATAAAACTTGTTTTGTAGATTTGTAAATCTGTAAATTATAATTTTAGTATTGCATTGTCCTCATTAATTTGGATCATTTTTATCATCATTAATTAATAATTTTTTTCTAATTATATCTAGCCGTTAACTTTAATTTATTATATCCTCAGACCACAACTTGGCAAATTTGCACTAATTTATTTCTTATAAATATTTGTATGTAACGAAAATCTCTCTATATGTACCGGGTCCGTTCAAAAGATCGGACTTTCCATTTTTGGTTTTAAATTAACTGTGAACCAACGGAATACGTATTTTGATGAGGTGTGAGTTATTTGTGCACTAACGGTCTGTGGATAATTAACGTACTTAATTTGTCTTTTTTTTGTTTAGTAACTAGCAAATTTGAATCTTTTTTTTTATTTTAATTTTGTTTCGAAAATAAAGTCTGATTACACCTGTCTGAAATCCGTCTTTTCTTTCTTTTTTTTTACGTTTCGGACGGCCCGGTTGCGTCCCCTATCCGCTGTGCGTCTTGCCTACTTTTGATGATCACAATTTCCGGATTTTGCGACGGCTAGCGGTTCTAAATTCGGTGGCGCCCTATACCACCTTAATTGGTGTCTTTAAGTACCTTTGGGTCTCGCCACCCTTGAGCTGAGGCTGTCTCTAAAGCCGGGTGCGCCGCTAGGCGTTGGCAGGGGCGAGTAGGTGGGGCAATCCTCGTAGCCCGAAACTTGAGTTCCTCTCTTTTCTATTGTCTCGATATACAGAGCCTAACAATATAATATATGTATGTATAAATTTCGACGAATATTTTCGCCAACGAAGTATGTTATAATTTTCTTCCGAGTTTCAATCCGCGTTAAAAGCGCCAAATCCGGATCAAGACCCAAAATATATTCATATATTTAAAAAACGAATATTTATTTCCCTTTTTACTTTTCTTCTTGGCAATATTATCATTTTAAGGTAAGAAGAATTGGCAGGGTATAGAAATATGGATGTTAAAATAAAAGAAACCCCATCATTTTACGTTTCTGCAACATTTGGGAATAATTACTTTTGCAAAACTAAAATTTATTAAAGAAATTACATACTGGATAGTGGATTTACTACTTACACCAAATGTTAATCCTGTTTTTTCATTTTATAAAATAACATTTTAGAAGAGCTGTGGATTGGAGAAAAGTTTTGATTTTTAAAGTACACAGTAGGAAAAGTTTCACATACACAATAACTCATCGAAAACCAAATACTTTGACATATACTCGTAATACTAATATTTTATCTATTCTTATTGACGGAATACATGCTAAAAACCAAAAATTGTTCTAACTTTGTAGAGCATTTTAATAGATATACTATGCTGGTTCTGGCGCTAAATCCCATATATTTTCTTATAGAGGTTCATTTTGCATTTTTGGGGGTGAGTTTTGGTGGCAGGAAGTAAGAAGTGGGTGAAATTGTAATTTTATGGGGGGTGAGTTTTACATAGGGGTGAGGTAGGTGATCGAAACCTCATGATAGTTTGAAGAGGTTTGCAAAGGAGTACCGGGAGCATGGAAGTGGTTGCCATGTTGCGGGTTGTCTGCAAGGGGATACCAGAGGTTTGCAAAGAGGTCCGCAAGACCTGCAAGGGGCACCAAGAATACGTAAGCGAAAGATTTGTCAAAACAAGTGTTGCCCGGTGTTTTCGACCGTGTTTGAAATTGACAGATCTGTCTGTTTCAGAGACAGACTTGTCTGTTTCAGAGACAGACCTGTCTGTTTCAGTGACAGACCTGTCTGTTTCAGAGACAGACCTGTCTGTTTCAGAGACAGACCTGTCTGTTTCAGAGACAGACCTGTCTGTTTCAGAGACAGACCTGCCTGTTTCAGAGACAGACCTGTCTGTTTCAGAGACAGATCTGCCTGTTTCAGAGACAGACCTGTCTGTTTCAGAGACAGACCTGTCTGTTTCAGAGACAGACCTGCCTGTTTTAGAGACAGACCTGTCAGTTTTAGAGACAGACTGATCAGTTTCAAACACATCTATTAATAGAATAACATTTTATTTTTACGCATTTATTATCTGAAATAATGATATATTTATTCCAATTTATATATTTTGTAAATATATACAATTTCGATAATAAATGCGTAAAAATAAAATGTTACTCTATTAATAGGGGTGTTTGAAACTGATCAGTCTGTCTCTGAAACGGACAAGTCTGTCTATGAAACAGACAGGTCTCTCTCTGAAACATACAGGTCTGTCTATGAAACAGGCAATGCTGTCTCTGAAACAGACAGGTTTGTCTCCGAATAAGACAATTCTGTCTCTGAAACCGACCGATCTGTCAATCTCAAACACTGTCGAAAACACCGGGCAACTTGTTTTGACAAATCTTTCGCTTACGTATCCTTGGTGCCCCCTTGCAGGTGTCGTGCATACTTTTTGTGAAAGTGTTGGTTTGTACTAGTATTTGCGTTCATACCGCTAGATGCCGCCAATAAAACTTATTTTGCGCTTTTGATTTGAAGGTTCCAATCGGGACCACAATAATGTACTTACTTTCTTTGTTCCAGATGTTCAGCATAAACAAAACGAATTAATCTAACTGAGGTGTAAGTTTCCGCGGTCATTTTCTAAATGTAGATCTCGGTTTCAGGGTTGGAACTGCGTCGAGTTAGGTGTAATTGCCAACGTTTCGCCCACTGTTGCAAAGGACATCATCAGGGATGTACGTAGATGTTCGTCGATTCGCAGTAGCTTGAAGTAGAGATCTACATTAATCTAACTGATTTATCTAGGGTAGATCTGTATTCGTTAAGAGAGGAAATACCTTTCGACGTATCCGAACAAGTTGAATTGCCTTCGAATGTCAATATCAATTATTTACCTAATGAAGAAGATCATACGGTTACAATAAACAATGTTGTCTTAGAGAGTGAAGATGAATTGCCACTGACAGCTTTTATAATCGACCAATAATGCATAAAACGATACAAATATTATTCCCTTTGAGGAAAAAGTTGGACCAAATCTTCCTGATCACCTAGAGTATCCTGTTTATTACTTTTTCTATTTATTCCCTGATACCTTATTGAATATCATAGCATTTCAAACAAACTTATACGCGATGCAAAAGTACTGCAACAATGAATGTTGACCAACAACATTGGAAGAAATCAAATGCTTTCTCGGCATCAATCTCCTCTTGGGAATAAAACAATTCCGATTGGAACTAAGAGACCATTTTATATCATTTTGTATGACACGTAATCGTTTTGGATGGCTCCTCACTCTTCTCCGTCTAGATGACAACATCATACAGCCGAAAAATGGTCATCCCAACTGTGATAAACTGTACAAGGTGCAACCATTGCTGGTCAATTGTCAACTACATTTAAAGATTCCTATTTTCCTACTAAAGAACAATGCATAGACGAATTGATGATTAGGTACAAAGGTCGAAGCAGTTTACGGCAATATATGCCGATGAAGCCCATAAATAGGGGGTACAAAATATGGGTCCGCTCAGATTCAACGGGATATGTGGTAGAATTTCAAATATACACTGGCAAAGTGAAAGATGTAACAAAAAAGAATCTTGGAGCAAGGGTAATAAAATATCTCCCAAGAGAACTAGTTGGGACACTGTCACGTCTACTTTGACATTTTTTAAAAAATTGTGTGTAATTGCAATGAGATCTGTTGAAGGACGGAATATGTGCATGCGGGACGCCACGGAAAGACAGAAAAAAAATACCTGAAGATTTCAAAGCAAACAGAATGAAGAAGGGTGACTCAGAATGTAGAATAAGTGAAGACGGCATTTTTGCTTTGCAATAAATGGATTTAGATGGATAAAAAGCCGATATTTTCCCTCAGCAATTTTTATCACCCGGAATATGAAGAGACCGTACACAAAAAACAAAAAGACGATACTTTGGAAGAAGTAAGCAGTAAAAGATTAGATTATCATATGAGGTATGTAAATAATTCCAATATGCTCAAATCTTGTTATGAACTGGATCGTAAATCACGGAAATGGTGGCACAGAATTTTTTGGCATTTTGTGTATTTAACAGTTGTTAATGCCTTTATCCTATTCAAAGCACAAAATACTGGGGCCAGCTTATTTAAAAGAGTTAAAAATTGTTGTGTTATCAGAACTTATAGGAGCGATTCCTACAATGTAACAAGTGGGAAGGCGAAGTGCTGAAAAACTCGTCTCAAAATTTAAAAACCTTTGGAAAGGGGAACAGATAAGGCGTGCAAACTGCAGCAGAAAAGCGCAACCAATACGTACAAAATGGCACTGTTCTAGTTGTAAAGTGGGATTGTTTCCTTAAATTCCATGAGAAATAATGTTCTTGTTTACGTTGACCTGTAACAACCTAGTAGTTCCGAAAGGAAGCACCATTTTTTGGTTTATTTAGAATAAAATAATTTTGATTTCGATTTATTTCTGTCATTTATAACCACTCTTCTATTAAAATTTTAAAAAAATAATCAATTTTCGAAAAAATTAAAAATTTATCCTAAACGGATTAAGCGGTTTCATAAATTGCCGGCACTGGTCATTGAAAAATCCTCAACAGTTACATCAAAAACCTCTTCATGGTCAGAAAGTGACAGCAAAGTATCAATTTTTGAAATCATTGGACCATACTTTTTGAGGAAGATAGTCAAGCAGTCTCCGTTAAGTCATCCTTATATAAACATGCTACAGAATTGTTTGATAGGAGAATTACGAAGATTGGGACAGAACAAAGTTTGATTCCAGCAGGATGGTGCAACAGCCCATACAGCGAGGTAGACTCTTCTTATTTTTAAGGGAAATGTTTCCTAACAAAGTTATCATTTTTCGAGAATATCAGAGTATTAATGCTCAACTCCTCAGATGCAGGGTATTAATGCTCAACTGCTCAGGGTTATCGAAAATTTTGAATATATGTTAAGGTTTTGTCCTTAAAAGCTTCAAAAAGTAAAATTGCACATATTAAAGTTTTTATATGTATATTGCAAGTTGGTTTAATTTCGACATTTTTCAACAATTTTACAGCTTTATGAAAATGTATCATACCAGCTGCCGAACTCTGTATGAATACTAACAATATTTGCACAAGTTGACAATCATTTGACGATGATTCTTGTTATTATTGTTGATAAAGGAACCGTTTAAAAAAACGGTTTTTTATTTTTTAATACTTTTATAGAAGTATAGTCTATAAATTAGTCAATTTTAGTGTAGAAAGTTATAAATTTGTTTATAAAACTTTCCTCAATTATCTTTCAATACAGGTAAGGCCTTGGATAAAAGAACAATAAATATAAATAATTTACTTATGAGTACAAAATCGAAATATTTGTCCCTTATATTAAACATATATTTACCTGCTATAAAAGTAATCTACAATATAAGAAATCACAATATTTTCTTACGTTTAAAATTCTAACAACGTAAATGTAAATGTCCGACAATAATGAAGTAAGTATTCTAATGTATTCATATCATAGCTGCATATAATAAATCAGACACCATTTTGGAGAGAAAAACTGTTGCCGTTATAATCAATCCAGTTCTTGACAAATACATATTTTTTCATCGTGATCTCCTTGCAGACTCTTACTTCAATGGCCACATATTTGGTGATGCTTATGCAATTTCGGTCCACGCTCATGAGAAACGCAGCACTGGCAGCTAAGAGGAGTGCAATGAACTTAAATCGAACGGCCACCGACGCTACCGCATGAATAGACCATCACCAATATTATTGTTTATTATTATTCGAAGTAGAATAGATAAGGTAACTACTGCACTTCAGTTAAAGAGAGTAAATTCATTTATCATTACTATGTTAAAATATACAATATAGAGAATTGTTTTTCAAGTAAAAAATGTAGTATATATAAATACGTAAGTACTTGTATAAAATTGCGAAAATATATGACTATTAGAAATGTAAACAACGACTATAAAAATATACCTATTTTGACTATTCAAAGTTTCCAGAATCACATGAGACTATTCAGGCTTTGTAGGAAAAATATGTAACATGAATAACCTAAATAATTACAATAGAAAATTATTAAAACACTATGTTAATACGAGGACTATTGAGAATATTTCTGGAAACAATGTAAAAAAAAACATTTTTCTATGTATTCGGCTTAGCATCACTACACTTTTACGTATGCTCAAACCAACGTGTGAAGTAGTTTTTTCACTCTGCACAACTACTTTAGGAGAAAAGAAATCGCTTACAATGTGTTTTATTTTTTATGTTTGGAAACAAATAGAAATCACAAGGTGAATAATCAGGTGAATGCAGGTAATGTTTCGAGACTTCAACATTTTAATTTGCTAAAGAATTAATGGTTTAACATACTAAATTAGAGATTCCGCTAAACAAATTATAGTAAACCGATCAGCGTCCACGGTTCTTTGATTCTCTAAAATTAGGGCTAGCACAAATTCTGTAAAATCGAAGACACAAAGGAACATTTGCTTCATAGTTTTGCATAAACGGATAAATTTCGTAGGTTTTGGCTAGCCTTGAAAGATCTAAATGGTCTATTATCGTTTACTTTCAGAATTATAGAATTGTCGACGTAAAAAACTAAATTTCAACGACCTCGGTAGCATTTTCGAGTATTTCTTTATACCATTTGGCACGGCCTTGCTTTTGAACTTTTGTCAAATTATGTGGTGCCACGACTAGCAAAGCTTTCGTACATTGAATTGCATTCATGGCGATGCCCAAGAATGCCTCAATCTCATATTATATGCCGTATGGATCGCGTTCAGTCATTTCACGCACAGTATCGACATTAGTGGCAACTACAGAAATCGATGGACGATATTCATGAAATTTGTCTCGGAGAGCAGTGTATCCACGCTGAAATTCGGCAAACTAATTGCAATCACTATTCTCGTAAGGTGCTTCATCTCTAAGAGCCTAATAAAGTCAATCGATGCATAAACTACATTTTCATTAAAAATCATAGAAATCATCGAAAACGATAACAAAATGTCTGAAATAGATGGTTGTTTGAGGGCCCCGCATACTTCTTAAGAATCTCTGACGAGTTTTAAACCATATCTATTAAGATAAGACATTTGCCACTACGTTCCCAATCGATGGAACTGTTTTTGCCTTCTTTAGAGCATTTGAACCAGTTTCTATCCATTTTCTAAGTTATTTTGCCCGTTCAACTGAGGCCCTTACATTGTCCACTAGGTGTTACATCTTGATATAACGACCATTCGGTACTGCATTGTGAACTTTTTCAATTATACTATCGCTTGTGAGTGACCCTGACCTTCTAGAATGCTCATATCTTTGAACGATATACGATCAAGTTCAAATTACACTTTCTTATTGTTTGGTGACGAAGGTGCATTGCTTTTAAGAATTGATTCCATTTCAAGTTTTATTTCAGTTGATGTTATACCATTAAAAAGTATATATTTTATTACCGTTTCATACTCAACTTGTTCTCAGTAAAAACTTGTTCAATGTACATTAATGAATAATAAATTGTAGCTTCAAAAAGTAAACTCTATTAGATACTCTGATCACTAACTATATATAAATGACTATGACTAAATTTCATGCTTCATCATGCATTAATGAAGAATCTTACTTCAGTAACTAAACTGTACTGTAACAACTCTATAATAGTGACAACTTTCTGAATATCTAAATGAATTTTTCATAAACTTCTTTATTTCCACATCATGGTGGTTAGTAGTAATATGAGTCACGTCGTATTAGATCTATACTATTTATACAATAGTGGCAATCATTTGAAAAAGTAACTTTACAGTAAGAGAATATGATTAACATAAGCAATGATTTTATCTTATTTTTGATGGTATTCCGAAAGTGTATTACATCCTATTAGAAGAATGTTAATAACTCTAGAAGACATAAACTAGAAATCTACGATTGGGCGTTGCACGTCCTAATGATTATTTTTTTTTAATATCCTTAGTCAGTAAATAAAATTGTAATATATATATATATATATATATATATATATATATATATATCTATATATATGGTAAACCTAATCAGTAGGCGATTAAAGGTCTGTATATTACTTCAAAATATATGTATTTAAAAATCTCTACATGTTTCGGCTGTGTACGCCTTTATCAAGAGAATACAAAAATGAATGACAGGATATAAATGTCAAGTAATTAAGTTGCTATGGTTTAAATTATTCAAAGATACATTCTAGTAATAATAATAAATCATGCCTTAGTATTCCAAAAAATAGATAACAAGGTGTGAACATATGTGTTGTTCGCTGCTAGCAATTTGTGTCTCCTTCTGGGTATGAACTTGTGTGTTTGTTGCTGCTGGCAGCTTGCGTCTCTCTATGGGTGTGTGGTTTTGTGTGAGAGCGTAAGTGTAGGGTTTTGTATGTCGGTGCGTTCGTGCGTGTGTTTAGTGACCGGTCGCATGAATTTAGAGAGGTCGGATAACCAGCCGTTGCGTAGGGCCGCCAACCCTTTCCCGACAACTTCTTTACAATTCCGTGCAGTACTTCGACGGCCTGACCCCCGCCCCAACGAGGCAAGGCGCAGACAGGCGAAGCGCACCCTGTACGGGGTTGCTCATCGCTAACCAAGGGAACACTCTTAGTGGCTATCTCGGTCGACGATGGTCACACTTGTGCCATCTTAACGTTTTCCGCCGAAGCGGGGGCAAAGCACACACGTCGAACGTGTGTGTGCTGTTAACGGCAGCCTAGCCAGGTTGTCGCCCAGGACCGGTCCTAGTGGTGTGTGCATTGCGCGGCGACGAGATAGCGCCGCGTAGCATGGTTCCTCACTCTTTCTGGAAAGGCGGAATGGCACCTGACTGCCCCTAGAGTTTTGTAGCGCATATGCTAGGCTACAACCCAGTAGAGGACCACATCAGCAAAAAACAGAAAACAGGGATAGGCGGGGAAAAGCAAAACATGAGTTATTATTACGTATGCGCCCGTGGAGCGACTTAAGATGCAAAGTTGTTGTTATTATATATATATATATATATATATATATATATATATATATATATATATATGTATGTATATATAGTAAATTCAATCAGCCCGCGATTAAAGGTCTGGTTTACTTCAAAGTATATATATTTAAAACAACCCTACATGTTTCGGCAATGATGCCTATATTAAGGATATAAAATATAAATGACATTTGCATTCTGTCATTTATATTTTATATCCTTGATAAAGGCATCATTGCCAAAACATGTAGGGTTGTTTTAAATATATATACTTTGAAGTAAACCAGACCTTTAATCGCCGACTGATTGAATTTACCATTTCATACCAAGGTCACGAAAATATTATATATATATATATATATATTGTAGTGGTTCAACCAGCAACCTTATTCCAGCGCTACAATAAGAAATGCAGATTAACTACTCATTAAAAACACTTGTATAAATATTAAATTGGTGGACGTAATTTGTGAAATTAGTTTCGAAATGTAAATAAATTAATACGACGATAACTTTAAAATTTATAATTAACTTATTTTGATTTTTAAACTTACTTTTTTATTTAAATTTTTCTATTTCAAATTCAAATTTATACGCGCGAAATTACAGGTATTTAATTTATCTACATTAAGATTTTATATCGACACTAGTTAGCCACGCCCACTAATTTAAAAATATCATTGTCCCGCGAATACGATTTTTAGTGTTAGAATATCAACTTAACCTATATTAAAAAGTACATTTTAAATATATGATAATTATTCCACCAATTTTAGAAACGTATTAAAACAGAAATATTATATAAATTCATATTTTGATTGATGTGGAGAAAGTAAAAACTTCGAGGCTTTTGAGAAGAATTAAAAAGGCTTTGGAATATGAAAAAAACGCTATCGGCGTGGTCTGATACAAAATTTTACAACGAATGGCCGTATTTTCTCAAACACAAAAATTTTAATTAAAATTATAATTTAAAATCAAGTATAACATACTAAATCTGTATACATTCGATACCTTAAAATCAGGCCTAACTTTTGAGATATTAATTGGGCCATCATCACGTCGATTATAAGAATTATCGAGCTAAGCATCTTTTTGGAATTGGAACTACATCTATCCGATAACTCCAGCCATTGACAGCTACCGACGCCGATACTTCGATAGGAGCTTATAATTGCGAGCCCAGACCATATACCAGAGCATAAACACAGGAAAAACCAGGCTCCTTTCCAGTTATATCCTATAACACCTAAAATATTATTAAAAAGTCAATATTTATTTATATCCAAATACAATATAAAACATTGTTTGCATCAAAATATAAAACTTGAATTTATACATTTCTAAACATCAATATAAATATAATCATTCATTCATTCATAATCCTTATAAAAATTTATATATAACTTACCTTTTGTGTGTCTAATCTTAAGTAACATTTAATATTTATTTGCACTGTTGTATTGTTCATAACCTTAACGATAGTTAGTAACACATGTGCGATTACATAATTCAGTTTTTTATCGTTTAGCGCAGATAACACTAGCATATATATATAGTTTTCTTATTCTCTCACTTAATATTGTTACAGTTATCAGTCTTTCAGTTTCAGTCTTTTATTTGTACAGTTTGATTGTTGAGTTTGTGCTTAATTCACACGTTAATTACATTATAATTACGGGGAAGACACCAAACCGACTTTGATCCTAGGGATTTAAATTATATTTATGTACTCAAGCTCTACCGCTACTAGTTGGTTATTCAACAAGTTAACAGATAGCGTTGGATTAACTAAGAACAATTTTTAAATTTAAAATCTTCAACATTCAACTTATATTCTTCTTTTAACAGTTTTAACTCTCACATCATTCTTAGTTAGTTTAATCTTCTTCAACGTCTTATTTCAATATATATATATATATATATATATATATATATATATATATATATATATATATATATATATATATATATAACGAGCGTTCAACTAAATTTTACCTCGAAGTTGCCCATGGAAATTATACGTATATCTTAGCTTTTTACTTAAGTTCTTAATATTAATTTTGTTGGTTATGAACTATTTGAATGACATGATAAATGTCAAAATAATAAAATTAAAATATTTAACTAAATGAGATACGTTTATTTGCAACAAACAAGTAACATTTTATAAAAATTGTTGAATGTGGCCACCACCTTGTTCGAGACATTTCTAACATCTTCTTCTAATGAAGGAGAAAACGTTTTGTAGTAGCATATCGTCGATTTCGTTAATTATTTCAGCAATTCTGATCTGAAGGTCTGCAAGATCAGGTATCTGTACCCAAAAAATTGAGATCTTTAAAAAGGCCACAGAAAAAAATCACAGGGGTTAACATCACAAGATCTTGGTGGAAATTCATGTTCGATGTTTAAACTTATCAACCGATTTTGATAAATTTCCGTATCATATTAATTGTTTCACAAGCTGTGTGCACTCTAGCTCCGTATTGTTGAAAGTAACCCTGATTTATTTCTTCTTCATTAAGCTGTTCAATAAATGTCATAATAATTTCTTGTCGATACCTTTCTCCTTTAAAGAAAATACGGCCAATGATTTTCCTTCGACTAATCGCACACCATACACCAATTTTCTGTGGATGAACAACATAACAGTCATGCGGTTCTTAGTATTCCACATCCTTATATTTTGTGAGTTAACATATCCATTCAGATAAAACCATGATTCATCTGAGAAAAATTTTGTCAAGAATGTCATTATCAAAATTATTTAAGAACTACTAACAAAATGTTGTTCTTCTAGGATAGTCAATTTCTTTGATTTCTTGATAATAGGCCATGCGATATGGAAATAAATGTAAGTCTTTTTTCAAAATTGTATGACAAGTGCCAATTGAAACACCCACTCGTGGAGAGAATACTCGTATGGATGTTCCTGGTGTATCATTCATAATTTGCGTTACATCGTCAACTAGCTCTTCCGTACATTTTTCGGACGGCCACTGTCTTCTTTCCGTATAACACTCTCTGTTTCTCTGAAAACCTTAGTGCAATATTTAACTGTGTACCAAAAACTATCAAAATCAAAGACGAAGTTTGGAAACATATTTCTAAATTCCTCTAAACATTCTTCAAGAAAATAGTGCCATTGTCCGTTAATATTACCTCCGTTCCAAAAATAAGATTCAACCATGAATGATTTGTGTTGAACAGTGAAAACCATTTTAAATCAATTTTAAATTACAAAGCAATTTCAAAAAGCTCCAACTAGGTATACATCAGAATAAATAGTCTGTCAAATTGACAACTGATGCAAATGTAAATAGTACAAGTTACGACAAACATTTTTATTGTCATGGACTACTAGAGGTAAAATTTATTTGAACGCTTTTTATATATATATATATATATATAATAACTTCGTGACCTTGGTATGATATGGTAAACCTAATCAGTAGGCAATTAAAGGTCTGTATATTACTTAAAAATATATGTATTTAAAAAACTCTACATGTTTCGGCTGTGTACGCCTTTATCAAGAGAATACAAAATATGAATTATTTTGTATTCTCTTGATAAATGCGTACACAGCCGAAACATGTAGAGTTTTTTAAATACATATATTTTGAAGTAATATACAGACCTTTAATCGCTTACTGATTAGGTTTACTATATATATATATACATATATATATATATATATATATATATATATATATATATATAATAACTTCGTGACCTTGGTATGATATGGTAAACCTAATCAGTAGGCGATTAAAGGTCTGTATATTACTTCAAAATATATGTATTTAAAAGACTCTACATGTTTCGGCTGTATACGCCTTTATCAAGAGAATACAAAATACAAATATTTTGTATTCTCTTGATAAAGGCGAATACAGCCGAAACATGTAGAGTCTTTTAAATACATATATTTTGAAGTAATATACAGACCTTTAATCGCCTACTGATTAGGTTTACTATATATATATATATATATATATATATATATGGAAAGGCTAATCGTTTTTTGGGGGAATCCAGCAAAATTAAACTCTATTACTTAAGTCAGTTCTTTATTTTTCATCCCAATATTTCGCATCAAATTCGTATGCTTCCTCAGGGGATCAAAATGTGAACTTATTTCTTTTTGGAGAAATTACTCGTCTTAATATTCACATGTTTGTAATAATGCTTGTTTGTAATGTTTGTGACAAGAACATGTGTTTGTGCGTCTTGTTCGTCAATATTGCACATGTGGCTTTCTTTTGATGTGTTTGTCCTGCTTTTAAAATATAATTTCGAAATAACTATGTGTACGTCCGTTGATATTAGTTGTATTAAGTTAGAATATTACAAACATATGAATATTAAGACGAGTAATTTCTGCAAAAAAAACAAGTTCACATTTTGATCCCCTGAGGAAGCATACGAATTTGATTCGAAATATTGTGATAAAAAATAAAGAACTAACTCAAGTAATAGAGTTTAATTTTGCTGGATTCCCCCAAAAAACGATTATCCTTTCCATACACGTTCTAACGGCAAAGACTCCTGGTCTAAATATATATATATATATATATTAGACGAAATTTCTTATTTTCATGTTTCTTGAGAATTGCGGCCGGGTAATTCAAACAATATTTATTTTTTTTATGTTTCATTTCTATATATAGGGTCTTTTTTGCAACTAAAACATTTTATTAAATTTTAGAATGGTGAAAGTAGTGTTAAATTAAATGTACTTACATTATATTGTATTGTTTGATTACATTTCAACTATGACTAACTGCGTTATACTTATTGTCTAGTTTCATTTCAAAATACAACTAGGGTTCTTGTTGACCGTGTTTCGAATGTCTGTTTATTATCGCCTTTAACGGGTGGAATGCAGGTAGTGTCCCACAGTTAGTTAGTTTAATCTGTTCTCGGACATGTGTTTTTTTTAATTTCATTTTTTGTGTTTATATTGTGTTTATATAATGGGCAGGTATATTGTCGACAGGTTGTTTATATATGTTCTGTTATAAATGGAATTTTTGTTTTTCTGTATATGGATCAAAGCTTTAGTTATGTCACTTGACAATTGTCCACTAGAATGTATCCTCTTTAATAGTTCAATATATGATTTTTGTATGCTAACAGTAGGATCTTTGTGTAAGGGTTTATAAATAAAATTATCCTTCAGTAAATTTTCTGTTTTAGTTAAATATTCTGTATTATCCATAGCTACTGTGCAATTACCTTTGTCAGCTTGTAATATGTGTCAGTTTGGATTGGATTTTAGGAAGGATTTAGTTCTATTAAATAAGTTTATGAAAGGTGAATGAACTCGAATGTGTGAATTATGTATGAAATTTGTGACATTGTTAGCGACTTTACACCTTATTGAATTTCTTGACGTCTCAGGCACGACATTTAATACATGCTCAATATCAGTTATGAAACGTCTTATGTCAACATCCTCCCTAACAACAGGAATCGCAAACTTAGGCCCTAGTGACAGAAAGTTAGAAATATCTGTCGGAATGACAACAGTAGACCATTTTTTGTTATCAACAAGAGACAAACACTGCCAGAAAAATCATTAACTAAATAATTATTTTTTTTTAATGCAAACTCTTAACTATATTAAAATGTTTTTTTAAAAGCTGACTTTAGTCTATTATGATATTCTTCAAAAATACATAAAGGAAGAATACCTCTCAAGGTTGCCGGAATTGATATATTATTTGTAATTTTCGAAATAGTATCACAATTAATCTTTATTTCCAGGGAAAGAGATTTAGTTTTCAATCTGTTTAGGAAGTTAGCAATTTCTTGAGCTTTCTTGATATTTTTTGTGGCAAGCAATTTCTATATACTTATCGTACCATCCCTAACATGTTTAGGTAGTATATTCGACTTTCGACATCTTATTAAAAAGGTCCTTCTATTTTGAAGTTTTGCCAATTTAGTCTTTAAAGTCGTCCACTTCTTCCACTTCTATAAAGCATTAGTAAAATACTCACAGAATGTAGAGTTCAAAAAATGAAAGTGACGTACCTACACGGAAATAACACCGTCATAGCTTTGAGAAACAGAACAGCACATATATACTATTAAACCTTTTTAAATAACAATCTTAAATAACTTTTCAGCATCTTTGCCAACAATGGCTATCCTAAGCATATACTTAATAAGTTGACATATATCTCAAACTTTTATGATGGCCCTACTGAGGACGTTCCTGCAGACAGTGTAATTTACAAAAAATCCCATACATTGGTGGTCTTACTTATACAATTGTATCACATTTCAAACAATTTAATAACATTAAATTTTTTTTTAAATTCTGATTTGGGTACAGACGAATATATACATAAGTACATAATTGTATTTGGTTGATTATCTGCTGATAAATAAGGTACGTATGTAAGTACTTATATCAACATAACAAGAAAAACATAAAGTTAAATAGAGCATTAGAAAAAGATGCAATTCCTTATTCAAGCTTAGTGATATTACTCCAACGCTTGTCTATTTTTTAAATATGTGCCTAATTCTGTGGGTTCGTTGATATGAAAAGTATTTTTAGATAAAAGGTGTTCTTTGTTATTGAAGAGAATAGAGGACAGAATTTCAATAATAATCAAATCCGTAATTCAGAACTGAAATACGTGGTCCGCGTCGATAACTCTGAGATGGATAGATCAATGATTATGTATGCATAGCTGTTTTGTTTGGTGCACTGTAAGCATGAAATTCAATCAGTCTCTCTGTTCGACGCGGCCTATTGTCTTACGTTTTCGAGGTGAGCGTCTTCGACAGAATGATTTATACACCCATCATACATGCAGCATTTATGTTTTACACTAATATGATTGACGATATTATTCTAATATCAACATACACTTTGTTGAAAATATGTAACCAATTAACATTTATTATTCCTTTATTTATTACTGACACGTGATACCAAGAAAGCAATAAAGAATATTGTAGCATCCATGTTTCCTCTAAGGTGTCAATTCAATATTTCAGTAAGTGTTTCCTCAATTTATTGCAATGATATAGAAGTTTTCAAATTAACTACACGAGTTTTCTTCTATAATTGCAGAATTTTATTTAAGTAGTATAGTACAAAACTTATGTGTATGTTTTAAAATTTTAAAAGTATATTAAATATATTCGTGGCCGGTATTATAAACGATAAAATTGTACGGATGTTTTCAATTGATTCATTCCACAAATTTAAGTATTGAACGTTAAGTAAGTATACTAACGATATAAATCTAATAAGTAATTCATATCATGATACTAAATTTTATTCTTTAATTAAATAAATGTCAACTTACGTTAATACGAGCGACAGTGACAAATTTCGGGAAAAGCTATGAAGAAAATATTTTATTCGTAAATAAACGGCTTTACTTTCTTTCCAAATATTCACCATTAAATTCTATGCACTTTTTCGCTTGTTTAAACCAGTCATTGATACATTTACGCCATTCTGAAGTTGACGTACTCAAAATGCGCGGTGGTGGCCTCTTCTGGGCAGGAAAAACGGTGGTCCCTCATTGTTTTTTATGAGGGATCAGTTATTAATTCAATGCCTTTACTTCACAAATAATTGACTGTTGCGCGAGCAGTATGGGAAGTAGCACTATTATGATGATAGATGATTTCTTAATTGATAACTTCGAACAAGTGATTCGCGAGGGAACAACTTTTGTTGATGGAAGTTCATTTTCAAACACTCAAACTGTCAATCGTTGCTATATTTCCATTTCATAAGAACATATCCACGATTCGTTACCTGTAATCATGTCACAATCATATTTACAAGATCCGTGAATCAATTTTTTCAGCATGCCTTTGCACAATTTTTCGCGATCGTCCTTTTGAGTCGTGAAAAGATTATATGATATCCTACGAGAACAAAGTTTACTCACGACTAAACTCACTATGTTAAACCTCAAGCGAATGAGCAAATAACCCAACTTACACCTTAATCCGCGATACCACTCGTTCAACAACATTTTTACTCAGCTGGCTTGATCGTAATTTAGATTCTTGTATGTCGGAATTTTGATTACCTAAAATTCGATATGAAGCTACGCGACGTCTAAAATAGCATTATTAGATAAATGTTGTTGTAAGCGAAGATGTCCCCTATACGTAGCAGTATCGGGAAACTGCAAGTCTGAACACACAGACGTGTCTGTTTCAAAGCCAAAAAAATATAAAATCTTATATTTTATATTTTTTATATCCTTGACAAAGGCATCATTGCCGAAACATGTAGGGTTGTTTTAAATATATATACTTTGAAGTAATAAACCAGACCTTTAATCGCCGACTTATTAAGTTTACTATATATATATATATATATATATATATATATATATATATATATATATTGATATAAGGCAAACCTGAACATAAGGATGCCTAGGAGATCAAATAACAGAATTTTTAAAAAACGAATGTACTCATTAGAATTATAGGAAATTTCGAAAACTGAATTCTTCTCATGGTATATCAATAAAGTTGATTTCGCGTTTATTTTAATGCATAAAATTAATTCTCACATTTCTTTATTTCTATTCTTTCAGTTGTTTTAGTTATTTTATTTCGAAATCTTATATTTACTAAGATATGTCAACTTAATTGATTATCAAAAATAGATAATAATAATTTAGGTGAAACTGTACTTATTTAAAATAAACACAGCTGGAGAGTTCACCACCATAAAATAACATTATGTAAACTTATTAACATTTACATATTAATTATTTATATATTATAAAAAACTTTAGAATTTATATTAAGCTTATGTATATTTCTAATGATTAAATTGACATTGTCTTTATAAATAAGTTACGAGATTAAAGTAATGCATACGAATTAACGAATAAGAAGCCAACTGGAAAATAAAACACAGTTGGCGTCATCAGAATAAAAACGCCATTAAAAATGCCGCATCATATAAAAGTGCATCTCTGAAAATTAAAAGAAAAATACACAAAATAAAATTAGAAACTTATATAAAACACTAGTAATACCTCACCTATACATCCAGTACCTGTTTGAAGTATTTTACGTGCCCAACCGATTTCCTGTACCTTAGAAATCAAGAATTGCTGTTTGCCGGGGAAGCTAACTGCTATAGGAGAAATCTAGGCCAAACGACGCGCCATTGCCCATAGAAAACCGTATCCTGCATTAATTGACTTTCCAGACCATATCTAGCAACAACAGTCCTGAACCCATTCACTTAAGTATTCTTTAATCTCCAATGAACTATAGAAAATGCAAAATTAATTCATTTCATTTAAATAATAAACATAATCTATGTATTATTAAAAATTTATAACCTAGTATACATTTGATGTTTATGAATGCAAATTAAGTTAAAAGAATCCAGTTTTCTTGTTATTATATTTAATTAGATACTAAATTCATTTAAATATTAGAAGTTATATAGGTAACATGTATTAAACTTATTTGCTAACCTAGAAAGTTGATCACATTTAATTTAACACGTGACATGTTACATTTTCAATATATTTATAATTTAATAATAATTTCAATCACTTACCTGCTTTGATTTTACGTCATTAAAGTTTTTTTACATGTATCCTTATCTTGCTTGTTTTATTCTTGGTAGTTTGATAACGTATTCACCATTGTTTATTATATAACCTCCAACAAAATTGGTGTATATTCTATTTAGACACCGACCCCACTAGAAGGTGCATTGTATATGTACCAACCAAGAGTACTTTTGTTCTTTACTAGCTGGACACCCAAAGTTATATAGTGTAACACACACACACACACAAAGAATAACCTTACAGAGAAGCTGAGTACATAAACAGCTGTTTAAGGGCAAGTGCACTTAACATATAACATTTATGCATTTCAGATTTGTACGCAGGCAACAGAATATAATAAGAACCCCATCTATATGTAACACATATTATCATATTTAAAAATAGATATTTGTCGTACATTTATCAATATCGCCCTTAACAGTTACAATTCATTTATAACATTTAAAAATCAGCTTTTATCTATAAAGCATTCTTTCAGCATCATTATTTGATGCAATCCAATATTCTATTATATAGATTGACTTTACATTACAGCTTCACTGTACTTCATCAATTAACTTTGTATTTATTAACTCTAGCTTCTTTAGCATTATATTAATATATATGTACATATGTATATATAAAAAAAATATTAACTAGGTCTGTCTCGACCTGTGTGTTTCAGAGACAGACCTAGTTAATATTTAATATATTTTATATATTAAAAGCAAAAGAAACTAGTATTAACAACATAGTAGCGTTGTGGTCGGAATTATATATAGGACTGTTAATAATAATAATTTATAAGAACTTTGACACTGAATTGTATGTAAATATGGTTAATAACTATTGCTTTATTACCTCAGTGTCGTACAAATTAATTACTTTCGAATTTTACAGAAAAAAAGTAGGTTGGTTTATTGGACAAGACGAGGTAGGGACGCACGGGATGAAACATATACAATTTTGTTTTATTTTAAAAATTCACGAACAATAGCTTGAATTATGACCTTTTACTCTCAATTAAGTCCCTTACATAAATCTCCCTATAATCTTTACAAATATTATTTAAAATAACATACATTTATTTCCTTTATTATGATATCATGAAAATTAAAAAAATTTACAGTTTTATGTACGTTTTATATACACATGAGTAATTATATGTTTCTATAATATCGAAAACATTAATTTCTTAGATATTCTGCTAAATATAATAACCGCTTTATCGAACAATTAAAAATCAGCTTTTATCTATAAAGCATTCTTTCAGCATCATTATTTGATGCAATCCAATATTCTATTATATAGATTGACTTTACATTACAGCTTCACTGTACTTCATCAATTAACTTTGTATTTATTAACTCTAGTTCTTTCAGCATTATATTATTTGGCGCCACAACGTGTAGGGCCTTTAAAACGTGCTGAATAGAATATATTGTCAGGAATAAAACAAGAGAGGATATTAAAAAAATAAAAACAAAGAAAACTGCATTCTACTTAGATTTATTTAAGATACAACATTTGCATACTTGTAAGTCTGTATTTGTTTCTCTGTGGCCATTTTTATGTGTTAGGACGCTTATTTATATTCAGGAACAGAATTTGTAAGTTAATTTGCTTAAAGGGTAATTATTTTTATATTTAACTCAGAAATAATAAGTCTAAAATCAAAACAAACACAACTTTTTCCGAATAATAATCTATTTACACAACATAAACTTAAAATATAATTATAACTTAATTCTAAATATTTACAATCATAACAATAATATGGACAAACGAACAAGAAGCAAGTCAAGGGAAAACCTTGCAGAAAGAGAAGGAGAAACAGCCCAGGGTGATTCTGTTACAGTCACTGCACAGCCAGAAGTATCGAAAGAAGAGATGCCTATGAATTTTAACACTTTATTAGTTTTATTAGAAAATATGCAACAAAAGCAAGAAACTAATTTTAAACAATTTATAGCAGAAAATAATCAAAAATTAGACACTAATAATTAAAAACAAGAAGCGAATTTCAAACAATTTATCGCAGATAATAACAAAAATATAAGTAAATTAGAAACAAATATTAGTCAAATAGAAACTAATATTAATAGTAAATTAGACCAACTTAGACAGGACAAAGTGGAAATAAAGAGAGAAATAAAAGGTTTGAAAGATAGCCAAACGAAGATGGAAGAAAGAATTTTACAAAAAATGGATGCTTTTAATGAAAATTCAATAACAAAAATAGATCGAAAATTCGAAATCATAAATGACATAAGAATAGATCGACTTATGCCGGAACACAAAGAGATATTGGAAAAAACAAGTACTAATAATGTATGTAACAAAAACCTAATCAAACCATTATCTAATCAAAAGCCTTACACATCGCTTACATGCAAAAGTACAGTCAACACACATAATAAATTTCAAATAAATGATAGAGAATATCACAATTTTCTAATTAACATTACTAAAGAAAACAACAATCTTATAACCTTAATAATGGGGAGAAATGAAATAAATTTTAACACCTCTACAACCAAAGATCTATATCACACTTATGCAACCCACAACACCCAAACAAATCATCTTCACATTGGAAACTCAAAATCAATCTTACAATATTCTCTCTTATACACTAACCATCATAACCTAATAAACAACTCTATTACTTATGAATACTTTAATAATAACAATTTCCTAAAGAGATATAACACAAAAATCAATACTAATTTATACACCCACATAAAAATTATAACTACACACACACTCATCATCAAAAACTTGCATATCACGTTAGGAAGAGGTAATATGTTAAATACTTATAAAAATATCACTCACATACCTAAGGTACGTCGACGAAAAATTAATATTTAAATAAAGAAAAGAATCTCGGTGTTCAAAAATTAGACGAACAAAGCAAAGATGGGGATATGATTATAAATTACGAATAACTAAACTAAGTACACGAACACTAAATATAAATAAAGATATGCTAAACACAATACCAAACAAACATAACTGTGTATCATAAACAAAACAAATAAGTATAACAATAAAAAGGAAGACTTAACACAATTAGAGCTTAGAAACCTATTGACTAATAAATAATTACTGAAAGAGAACATATTCTGAGACAAAAGCACTACAATATATCAAAATGGTAAAGATAAACTTAGAAAGAACAATTATTATTCATTTATATGTTACAAATATAAAACTAATTTATGGGGAAATAAAACAATTATAAACATGCGAAAAGTTAAAGAAAATGAAAGTCTTCAATGTAATATATTTTAAAGATACAGTATGACCAGAATAAATAAAAGAGTGATGTAATGTTATAAAGTTGGAGGAGGTTTAGATTAATAATAACGGTAGAAGGAATTAATATATGATATGGGGATGTAAAGTATATATAAACAAATGAATTATTATTATGAATATATTGAAATATAGACAAGTGTCTTATTATAGGGAATTTAAATATATTAAAAAGGAATGGAATAAAACAGAATAGAGTCGAAATTGAATAGGATTGATAGGTATTTAAAAAGAAAGAATTATTTATTATGCAACTAAAACTTTTACTAATATATGATATATAAACGAAGATTGAGAATAACAAAGAATATATAGAATATTAAGCATGTACCATCAACATAAAATATAAATACCAAAAACATAAACAAAACAACTTTACAAAACAGAATATATAACAAGTCTTAAATACCAGCAGCTCAGCAATTCAGTTATGTTATGGTCCAGACCATCTTACAAAACAAATATAAAACTAATCACAAAATGAATATCCAAAGAAATTAAAACTTATTAATAAAATTACTAATACTATGATAAATATGAATAATATAGTTACCAGTTAACATAAAACAATATCACAAGATAATAAGAATAATTTAATGTACACAAAAATAACAATATTAATTATATAGCTTACAATCTTACAATTACATAAAAATATACCAAAAAGGAAAACGAACATATAAACACTGTTACAAACAAAAATGAAATACACATTTTAAACAAAAATAACGTATGACAATTCTATGTAAATCATACATATTATTTTGAATAACAGAATTTTCATTTAATAAACTTGATGAATAATTTGGACAAGCCTTTTTGTCAAAACAATAATGCTATGTCCAGATTATTGGGGAAGTTGATAAAAGGCAAACCTGAACATAAGGATGCCTAGGAGATCAAATAACAAAATTTTTAAAAACCGAATGTACTCATTAGAATTATAGGAAATTTCGAAAACTGAATTCTTCTCATGGTACATCAATAAAGTTGATTTCGCGTTTATTTTAATGCATAAAATTAATTCTCACATTTCTTTATTTCTATTCTTTCAGTTGTTTTAGTTATTTTATTTCGAAATCTTATATTTACTAAGATATGTCAACTTAATTGATTATCAAAAATAGATAATAATAATTTAGGTGAAACTGTACTTATTTAAAATAAACACAGCTGGAGAGTTCACCACCATAAAATAACATTATGTAAACTTATTAACATTTACATATTAATTATTTATATATTATAAAAAACTTTAGAATTTATATTAAGCTTATGTATATTTCTAATGATTAAATTGACATTTTCTTTATAAATAAGTTACGAGATTAAAGTAATGCATACGAATTAACGAATAAGAAGCCAACTGGAAAACAAAACACAGTTGGCGTCATCAGAATAAAAACGCCATTAAAAATGCCGCATCATATAAAAGTGCATCTCTGAAAATTAAAAGAAAAATAAAATTAGAAACTTATATAAAACACTAGTAATACCTCACCTATACATCCAGTACCTGTTTGAAGTATTTTACGTGCCCAACCGATTTCCTGTACCTTAGAAATCAAGAATTGCTGTTTGCCGGGGAAGCTAACTGCTATAGGAGAATTCTAGGCCAAACGACGCGCCATTGCCCATAGAAAACCGTATCCTGCATTAATTGACTTTCCAGACCATATCTAGCAACAACAGTCCTGAACCCATTCACTTAAGTATTCTTTAATCTCCAATGAACTATAGAAAATGCAAAATTAATTCATTTCATTTAAATAATAAACATAATCTATGTATTATTAAAAATTTATAACCTAGTATACATTTGATGTTTATGAATGCAAATTAAGTTAAAAGAATCCAGTTTTCTTGTTATTATATTTAATTAGATACTAAATTCATTTAAATATTAGAAGTTATATAGGTAACATGTATTAAACTTGTTTGCTAACCTAGAAAGTTGATCACATTTAATTTAACACGTGACATGTTACATTTTCAATATATTTATAATTTAATAATAATTTCAATCACTTACCTGCTTTGATTTTACGTCATTAAAGTTTTTTACATGTATCCTTATCTTGCTTGTTTTATTCTTGGTAGTTTGATAACGTATTCACCATTGTTTATTATATAACCTCCAACAAAATTGGTGTATATTCTATTTAGACACCGACCCCACTAGAAGGTGCATTGTATTTGTACCAACCAAGAGTACTTTTGTTCTTTACTAGCTGGACACCCAAAGTTATATAGTGTAACACACACACACACACACACACACACACACACACACAAAGAATAACCTTACAGAGAAGCTGAGTACATAAACAGCTGTTTAAGGGCAAGTGCACTTAGCATATAACATTTATGCATTTCAGATTTGTACGCAGGCAGCAGAATATGATAAGAACCCCATCTATATGTAACACATATTATCATATGTATTTAAAAATAGATATTTGTCGTACATTTATCAATATCGCCCTTAACAGTTACAATTCATTTATAACATTTAAAAATCAGCTTTTATCTATAAAGCATTCTTTCAGCATCATTATTTGATGCAATCCAATATTCTATTATATAGATTGACTTTACATTACAGCTTCACTGTACTTCATCAATTAACTTTGTATTTATTAACTCTAGCTTCTTTAGCATTATATTAATATATATGTACATATGTATATATAAAAAAAATATTAACTAGGTCTGTCTCGACCTGTGTGTTTCAGAGACAGACCTAGTTAATATTTAATATATTTTATATATTAAAAGCAAAAGAAACTAGTATTAACAACATAGTAGCGTTGTGGTCGGAATTATATATAGGACTGTTAATAATAATAATTTATAAGAACTTTGACACTGAATTGTATGTAAATATGGTTAATAACTATTGCTTTATTACCTCAGTGTCGTACAAATTAATTACTTTCGAATTTTACAGAAAAAAAGTAGGTTGGTTTATTGGACAAGACGAGGTAGGGACGCACGGGATGAAACATATACAATTTTGTTTTATTTTAAAAATTCACGAACAATAGCTTGAATTATGACCTTTTACTCTCAATTAAGTCCCTTACATAAATCTCCCTATAATCTTTACAAATATTATTTAAAATAACATACATTTATTTCCTTTATTATGATATCATGAAAATTAAAAAAATTTACAGTTTTATGTACGTTTTATATACACATGAGTAATTATATGTTTCTATAATATCGAAAACATTAATTTCTTAGATATTCTGCTAAATATAATAACCGCTTTATCGAACAATGAGTTGTCTTTTTTTCTTTCTTGACAACTTATACAGGTGAAAGAGACAGCTTATAGAGATAAAACAGGTATGAAGTATGAAGGAATATTACCGCTTACTCCACGATAGAGAAAGAGTTACTTGCTATTATATGGGCAGTAAAGAACTTTAGGCCTTATTTATACAGTACAAAGTTTACTATAACAACAGATCACAAGCCACTCAAGTGGTTTTCTTTAATTGAACAAAATCGAAAACTCGTCCGATGGAGATTGAAATTAGACGAATATGAATATTGTGAAATTATAAATAAAATAAAAAAGGTAAGCTCAGTGCGAATACAGATCTTTATCGCGTGTGGAAATCAATCTAATTGAAGCAAAAGTTGACCTGATATCACTTAAGTTGAGTATCTCAGCCGATTCTATCACCTCCTCATTGACCTTGATTGCATATATATTGGCGATCAAGGTCAATGAGGAGGTGTTAGAATCGGTTGAGGATAATCGACTTTCTTATATAAGACGAGGGGGAATACGTTGTGTATATGAGGTGAAGGTTAACTAGGAGGTTCCAGAATAATATTAGTGATCAAGGTCGATGGGGAGGTTTTAGAATTGGTTAAGGGTGATCAAGGTCATTTGAAGATTAAAGAATAAAGAAGAATGTTAGGGTGGGGACAATGTTAGGATATATAAAGTTTGATTGTGTTAAATAGATGCTAGTATTAGAGAATATGTTGAAGCGGAAGTTTAGTGAAATACCTCAGAGTTTTTTATGTTCTTTAATAGTGGAAGAAAGTGAATTGGAAAAAGATAATAGTGGTCCCTTGGTAGTGGAAGAAAGAGAATTGGTAAAAGATAATAGTATTGATAGAGGTTTACAAGTGGTTGGAGATATTGAGGTAGACTTGGGTATTGAAGAATTTTTTAGTAAAATGTCGGAATCTAATAAATTTTGGGAACATGTAGATGTAGCTGCAGAGAATTTTGCACGAGATGCATCAAGTGGTGAAAGATTTGTTGAAAAATATGTTAGAGAACCAATTTGGGAGTTACCATTAGTAGGAGAAAAACAATTTTTTTTTAATAAAAGTCATTCAAAATGGATATGTATTGGTTTATTACCACATCAAGATTTTGAACCAAGGTTAAAAATTGTTGGTGTAAAAAACAATGTGTATATTTTAATTCAAAGGAATGGAAGGTAGTAATGGAGGAGACTGCAAAGTTAAGGCAATATTTTGATTACAATAATGGTATATTTCCAAGTTTTAGAGGTATGAATATTCGAATATCACCTGAATCATTTGATGGAGTGAGTAGAATTGTGAAGATAGAAAAAGATGGCGAATATGTGTATTGAGCGTTTGAAAGTTTATCAGAGTTATGGCGGTTGAAGGAAACATTAGATTGTCGATTAGCGGTTTTAGAAGGTATGAAATATAATATATTTTATAATGATATGGTCCGATGTGTAGCTGAAAGTGGTGGAGAAGTGGATATAGAAATCGACCGAATA
This sequence comes from Melolontha melolontha, assembly GCA_935421215.2. Taxonomy (NCBI): domain Eukaryota; kingdom Metazoa; phylum Arthropoda; class Insecta; order Coleoptera; family Scarabaeidae; genus Melolontha; species Melolontha melolontha. Next base: position 157,890,812 of record OW285236.1, on the reverse strand, counting down.
TATAATGGTGTAATATCCGAATGTGTTTGTATAATGAAGGAGTTAGTTATGTATTGGCCTCAGAAAATTAAAAATGATGCAAATTATTTGAGGAAACATTATATAGATATGATTATGAAATATAATACTAAAATAAACTTAATGTGTTTTATTTTCGAAATTTGTAAGGAATTAATTCTGCAGGACAAATTTTAAGCGTTTTTAGTATTAAGTGAAATCGATTAATAAGTATTTGTATACCGTGTGCACAACGTCGAGCGATCGATGGATATATAAGTAATGACTGGCCAACTGCAAGTGGGAGGGGCTACATACGTTAAACTCCTACAGGGCGTATTTAATTGTGGTGAACTAAGAAAGCGTTATGGCTGTTTATTAATAAATGATGTATCAAAATAAATATTCCAAATTAATAACTAATTGTTTAACAAACTACAGAATTATTTGTAGTATATTATTTATGGTTAATGTACGAATTTGGATATTTTATCCGACTACACCGTTGCTTTTCGCACTATTAGTCATATGCCGGCTGTCAACGTCCCTACAATAACGGATACTTTTGTTTATGTCTCTTCGGCCATAATACTTTAAATTTAACATTTAAATTTAAATAAAATGATATAATATAGTTGAAAGTATCACTAAAATACAATCCGCCGTAAAGTGCAGAGTTTTTGTTTACTGCATAATAATAATTCTTACCGGCGAATCATCAGATATTTTCATCGCTAAATATTCAATGATAAGCTTCATCATAGCTTCGTAGCTTGAACTTAAAAAATTCTTATTCAAATGAAAACACATAAATAATATAAAATTATGAAACAAAACCGTAACTCTTATTGAAAAAAATTAAAATAAAAAGTATTCTGTAATAGCATAAAATTTCAAAACAATAACGATTCTTGCAAGAATATAAATAAAGTGTTTACCAGTATAAATAAATGGTTTCCTTAAATAAACTACCTATAAAATATTAAATTTAACTAAAATACCTTTATTGGTAATAAATATTAATTATTAAATAAAAGAACATTCTAAAAAGAAAAACTAATTATTTAGTAAATGCTCAAATAAACCACCCTCTTGAGCCGAGCAGTAACCCAATCGGTTATAAAAATTACGACGGACATTTGTTAACATTTCTATACGTACTCTACGTACGGATGACAAGGAGCAACTGCAACTGAATCGCCAGTCGCAAGCTTGTTTTCCGATTCAATATATTCGCCTTACGTGAACACCATGAGCGACTGATAGGAATATTCAATGTGTTAGAGAGAGATTATTTGATTCGTACTTAGATCGTATGTAGAATGTGTTGGATAAAGAAAGGGAACGCCCGTACAGTTAGACAGTAGAACAGGCTGAATATACTCTCTCAACCCTAACCACATAAACTGCCAATTCGTCTTCGTCTTACTACATTGTGGTAGATCAATCACTCCCGGGCGTTCATACGGTATATGGTAATTGTGGATCCGGTTTTTGTCATTTAGATGTTTTAATGTTGACTGAGATAGTTTAATATATAAGATTGTGATGGTATTCAGAAGTGGTAGTTTGAATAAGGCACGCAGAAGGAAGGGTGGTGGATTGTTGAATACTGTGATAAATAAGCTCCCAGTAGAATTGTACATACCGGGTTATAGATTTTGTGGTCCAGGAACGATGTTAGAAGAACGATTGAAAAGAAGGGATAAGGGGGTGAATATTTTGGATGAGGCTTGTAAAGAGCACGATATATCATATTTTCAGTCAAGTGAATTGTTAAAAAGGCACGAAGCGGATGAGAAATTGTATCAAAAGGCTGTGGAACTAGTGAAGAGTAAAGACGCAGGTATAGGAGAAAGGTTAGCTGCAACTGTGTTTACAGCTGCTATGAAAGCTAAAACAAAATTAGGTATGGGTTGGAGTAGACAACGGAAAGAAATGAGTAAAAGTGGAAGGAAGGGTAGAAGAAGAAGTTATAGGAGTAGAAGGCAGGGGTATCTATTAGATGGTGCTATTTCATTTTTGCAAGCAATGAAGAAAGCACGGAATGCAATAGAAGAAGGGTGTTTTAGAGAAGCTAGAGTTGCATATCAATGTTTAATAAAATATGGAAGAAGAATAAAATATCCGCGATCCAGGGTAATTGCAATACCAAAGAAAGGTGAGTTTTTACCGTTAATCCCATTATTTGCAGCATTATATTGTTTCAAGTCAAAAAGTAAATCAAGTGTTTGGATGGAGATAATTATTCCGGGGGGTACTTATGATATAATGGATTTACAGAAATATATCGATGAGCAATTACGGGTTACGGAAGGAACAGAACATTTTTTCTTATTAACGTAATAGTAATACTATGAAAGTGTTTATGAAGGCGTCTGTAGATATTGATTTTGGAGTGGAAAATTCAATTGGTTCCTTGTTAGGTTTTATAGAAGGGTAATAGAACGAAATATACAAATTCTTAGTGATGAAATAGTTGATATAAATAGAATTAGTGCTATTGATATTATGTGTAATATTGTAGATGTATCATACATGAATGGTGAACCAGGTTTTAAATTTATAGAGGTTCCGCAAAGGAAAATTTATATGCCTGTAAATACTAATGTATTATCTGATATTATTATTCGAGCTGTAGATCAGCTAGGTCAACCAATTGATTTAAGAGGTGAAGAGATTATGGTTTAGGAATAGTAAATGATTTATTGAGGGAAATGATTGTATATATTAGTGAATATTTAAATTATTAGTGGATAGTATTGATTAAGTTGGGAGTGTAGTAATAGATGTAAAAGGTGAATATTGGATATTTCATAATAAAGAGAGGATTATGCTTTAGTATAGAAAGAGATTTGTCTGGATGAAGTTTGTTGTGAAAATGTGTTAGTAACAATTTTAAAAATGGAAGCTTTAGATGTTTTAAGAAGCGTTCGAATAGATAATTCTATCGTGGAGTTGGAATATCATAGTCATGTTCCGTTTGGTTCACCAAGATATTAAAAATAATGATGAGATTAGAATTGTGGTACCAGAAATAGATAAGTATACTTTACCATCGGAGTCAGAATTATTAATTAAACTGTATAGTGATGAAAGTAAGGCTAGTGCTACGGCGTTTTTAATTAATAATGCGGCAGCCTTTATGTTCAGCAATACCAGATATGTGATTAGTGGAGTGGAGGTGGATGAAGTAAGGAATGTAGGTATTACATCGACTATGAAAGGATATTTTTCTCATAGTCCAAGTTATATAAATAAATTGGAAAATATTGGAAAATAAAGGTAACTTTAGCATATGTATACCATTGAAGATGTTAATGGGTTTCGCAGAAAATTTTAAGTGTGATATTTTAAATATGTCTCCGGAGCTTGTGTTGAAGAGATGTAGTGATGATAATGATGTAATATGTAATTCTAATGCTGCTATTAACTAGGGTGTTAGGTTAACTATTGATGTTATTGTATGGCGGGTACCACATGTTACCACATGCTAGATTTCAACAAGTTTATTACGGTCATGAATATACTGAGCCGATGTTAAAGTTAAGTCAATTTAAATTGTGTCCATTAATTGATATTGATTATTCACATCAGGAAGGTGCTATACATAGAAGTGGTGTGGAGATTAGAATTGAATTTACGACGAAAGATAATATACCAAAAGATACGGTTATGTATTGTTTGATATTACATAATAAATTGTATCAGTATTCACCATTTAACAAGGTGGTACAGTGACACTATTAATATTTTTTGTTTGTTTGAGGAGTAAGATGGGTGGTGGGAGATATGGTTAATAAATTTTATCGAATGTGGTTATGTTGTGTATGGTTACTGATTGGATGAGAAAGTTGTTTAATTAACCCTAGAATACTAACGGTATATTGTTTGTACGTTATTACTAACAACACGTCAAGTTTACGTATTATCACTTTTCATGTATGTGCGTTACGTTTTCATGAATTAGCTCTTATGAAAAGATATATTTTACAGTCTAATCAATTTTTTAATTAATTTTTATGTGTTTTCGTTTCTAACTAGTATGTTAGAGCTTACAGGAAAAAAAGGTAAATGAGTATAGAACAAATAAACTTTTTATTAAACAAACGTAAACATGTAAAGAATATGAGAACTATTACATATACACAGAGGAAGATTAATTCACTTCTTTAGTTCGCTACAACTCATGCATATTTTTATTTGATGTTCACCACACAAGGCACGACGGCATACAAAACATGTTGTGGTCGTCATTCTCTTCTTCACAGAAGGGCATAAACTGCAGTAAGTTCTTTTCCCTTTTCTTCGAGACTCTTCTTGATTTTGTGCCATAGGTTGATCTGGTAATTGTAAAACTTTAGATATGGAATGCTTCAATTGTCTCGACAAGGAAGGACAATTTTGCAGTCTTTCTTGTTGCCATGGTCTGGTTAGCTGTTCTTGAAGTTTAAAGACAAATTGTAGCCTTGATAATGGTTTCATTCCCCTTTTTATTACGTTATGGTGATATATCACATAGGAATTCACTGATGCAATGTTTAGCATATGGTAGAAAAAACAAAGAGGCCATCTCTTAGTCTTTATATTCACGCAGATATTCAGAGCCATATGATCGAATGAATCAACAGCTCCTTTTGTAGCATTATAAGAGTGAATTATTTCAGGTGTTTTTGTTTCTTGATTTATCGATCCTGTGGAATGCATCGTCGAAAGTAAAAGAACTATTTTGTTTTGTTTAGGTTTATAAGACACTAGAGTCACTAGAGCCAAAAAAGTATAGTGCAAGGAAATGTAACGACTACAGACTCATAAGCCTGATGAGACATGTTCTTAAAATCCTATTAAAAATTATACACAAGAGGATATATAACAAATGCGAATCTAACATCGGCTCGGAACAATTCGGATTCCGAAATGGGTTAGGTACGAGAGAAGCTTTATTCAGCCTACAAGTCCTTGCACAGAAGTGCCACGACCAACAAGGAGACATACATATTTGTTTCGTCGATTTTGAGAAAGCGTTTGACCGAGTAAACCATGATAAACTTTTCGAGTTCCTGGAGAGAAATCGGGCTGGATGATGGGGATTTGAGACTTCTCAGAAACTTGTATTGGCACCAGTCCGCAAGAATAAGAGTCGAGACTAACTTGTCTTCAAGAAACATTGACATTTGTAGAGGAGTGAGACAGGGGTACGTGTTGTCTCCCACACTATTTAATATATACTCAGAGTATCTGTTTGCGAAGGCGCTTAGGGGTTGTAACGACGGAATAAAAATAAACGGTGTCAATATATCGACTATCCGTTATGCAGACGATACTGTGTTGATTGCGGATACCGATATAGGATTACAGAACATAATCAACAGATTAAATGTGACATGCAAAGATTTTAATATGGCCATAAAGATCAGCAAAACGAAAGTAATGTTAATTTCTCGTAATTCAAACGTACCCATACCTCTACGGGTTGACGGGGAAATATTGACCAGGGTTGATCGCTTTAAGTACCTGGGCTGCTGGATTGACTCAAGACTGGACCATGACATCGAAATAAGGTCCAGAATTGAACAAGCAAGGCAAAACTTCTTCAAACTCAAAAACATACTGTGCGATAAACAGCTAAATGTAAATTTACGCGTACGGTTTACAAAGTGTTACGTCCGGTCAACGCTATTATACGGAGTTGAAACATGGACCTTGAAAACTGTCAGTATGAACCGTATAGAAGCATTTGAAATGTGGACATACCGAAGAATGCTAAGAATTCCATGGACATCACATACAACTAATGAGGAAACTTTGAAAGGGGTACACAAAGATCGAGAACTGCTCCACATAGTAAAGATGCGAAAGACGGCTTACCTTGGTCACGTTTTGATAAATGAAAAATATTACCTACTGCAGCTCATAATTGAAGGAAAGATAGAGGGTAAACGTGGGCTTGGTAGAAAGAAACTATCGTGGATGCGGAATATTAGGAACTGGACCGGATTAAACTTTGAACAACTCATTAGAGCTGCTGCAGATCGAGAGACGTTTGCTGATGTGATCGCTAACCTCCGATGACGGAGAGGGCACAAAAAGAAGAAAGAAGAAGAAGAGTCATTTTATCATCAAATGCAAATACGGAAGTTCCAACATTCCGAGATTTGTCGTCTAATAACTCCAAAGGAATTTCCGATTTCTTTTTGCGGAGGGTCCCTATTATTGTTAAATTGTACGGATTTCCGAGTAGTTTGATGGACAAAGGAATGCAGGTAAACCAGTTATCCATTGTGACATTGCGGTTACTACCATGTAGCGGTGTTGTCAAACTTGTCCCAAAATAATAGGCTAATGGTGTTCCATCCGTCTTTGTAGAATTGCCAAGATAAGGACTTGCATTTATTACGTACTTAGTAGCAACGTCACAGAGCATCACAATTTTAATGCCATATTTGTTGGGATAACTGGTTTACCTGCATTCCTTTGTCCATCAAACTACTCGGAAATCCGTACAATTTAACAATAATAGGGACCCTCCGCAAAAAGAAATCGGAAATTCCTTTGGAGTTATTAGACGACAAATCTCGGAATATTGGAACTTCCGTATTTGCATTTGATGATAAAATGACTCTTCTTCTTCTTTCTTCTTTTTGTGCCCTCTCCGTCATCGGAGGTTAGCGATCACATCAGCAAAGGTCTCTCGATCTGCAGCAGCTCTAATGAGTTGTTCAAAGTTTAATCCGGTCCAGTTCCTAATATTCCGCATCCACGATAGTTTCTTTCTACCAAGCCCACGTTTACCCTCTATCTTTCCTTCAATTATGAGCTGCAGTAGGTAATATTTTTCATTTATTAAAACGTGACCAAGGTAAGCCGTCTTTCGCATCTTTACTATGTGGAGCAGTTCTCGATCTTTGTGTACCCCTTTCAAAGTTTCCTCATTAGTTGTATGTGATGTCCATGGAATTCTTAGCATTCTTCGGTATGTCCACATTTCAAATGCTTCTATACGGTTCATACTGACAGTTTTCAAGGTCCATGTTTCATATATATACGAAAGGGGCACTTACCCCGAAATCCTACTAGCTGTTCATCGATGGTAACATATGCACTAGGTCTATAATTGATGGTACAGTTGTTAATAAAAATATCCCAGATGCTAGAAATTGGAGCGGAATTGTTCCCTTCTCTGCGTTCCTCTCTGGTTGTTGCATCGTCAAATCTTAATGAATTTATTAGAAAGTTATATCTTTCTCTGCTCATAGTTGCTCTGTTCCTTTCACTAGAATAAGTTGTATCGAACAAAAGTTTAGATGAAAGATGATTACTCTTCAGACTCGCAGAGAAAGCAATAATCCCAGAAGAGCTCTCAATTCGGTCATTGTTGTGTCTGAAACTGTTGCAGTTTTAACCTTGTATTTCTCTCGCAGTCTAGTAATTTTCTCATTGGTTCGTAGTAATATTTCGTCTAAAATTTCTTCGGGGAAAAATAAATTAAAAATATCCGTTGGTTCTATAATACTTTTAGCTCGATCTGTTGGCCCTGGTCGAATATATAGTATATTTTTAGCTGGAGTTTTACCCCTTGCGTTATTCACAGGAGCACTTTTCCAAACATGACCACTTTTACCTAAACATATAGGATTATTTGAACTTACGGTAATGTTTTCTCTTGTTTTCACTTCAGGTATAAGTTCTTTAGATGTTGATGGCTGTGAACGCTTACATTTTTTGTTATGATCAGATTGTTCGTCTGGGTCAGTTAAAATTCTTTTTTGTTTAGGTTTCCGAACACTTGCTAGTTCGGCTAGATAGAGCTCGTCGTCAAGTTCATCGGGAACATAGTCACTATCGGCAACACTGTCGTCACTGTCGAATGGATCTTGCTCCACTTTATCATCTTCATTGACACTTGAGTCACTAAAATCACTGGCCTCAACAATATCTTGTAATTCTTTGTCAGTGAGAGGGCGATTACGATCAAATTTACTGTCTTTCGGCATTTTTCAGTTTGCTTATTACTAATGCCACGTCAAATATACGTATTTGTTTACAAACGTGATTACTAAGTCCACGTAAATTTTACATACAGTGTTCTAATCACTCCCGTAACAGAGTTAAATGAGAACTAATATCGGCTTATCGACTTATTCTCATCATAAAGGAAGAGTAGGGGAAAGCACTGCTGGCGTGACCAACGGCTAGCTCCTATTCGTCGAATGAGACAATTATTTTTAGGATTTTAATACGTAAATTTTACGTGCGTTAGTATTCTAGGGTTAAAGATGTTGGATTTAAGTGGAAATAAATATATGATTATATATTATATATATATATATATATATATATATATATATATATATATATATAATAACTTCGTGACCTTGGTATGATATGGTAAACCTAATCAGTAGGCGATTAAAGGTCTGTATATTACTTCAAAATATATGTATTTAAAAAACTCAATATGTTTCGGCAGTTCGCCTTTATCAAGAGAATACAAAATATAAATGACAGGATATAAATGTCAAGTAATTAAGTTGCTATGGTTTAAATTATTCAAAGATACATTCTAGTAATAATAATAAATCATGCCTTAGTATTCCAAAAAATAGATAGCAAGGTGTGAACATATGTGTTGTTCGCTGCTAGCACTTTGTGTCTCTTTCTGGGTATGAACTTGTGTGTTGGTTGCTACTGGCAGCTTGAGTCTCTCTATGGGTGTGTGGTTTTGTGTGATAGCGTAAGTGTAGGGTTTTGTATGTCGGTGCGTTCGTGCGTGTGTTTAGTGACCGGTCACGTGAATTTAGAGAGGTCGGATAACCAGCCGTTGCGTAGGGCCGCCAACCCTTTCCTGGCAACTTCTTTACAATTCCGTGCAGTACTTCCACGGCCTGACCCCCGCCCCAACGAGGCAAGGCGCAGACCAGCTAAGCGCACCCTGTACGGGGTTGCTCATCGCTAACCAAGGGAACACTCTTAGTGGCTACCTCGGTCGACGATGGTCACACTTGTGCCATCTTAACGTTTTCCGCCGAAGCGGGGGCATAGCACACACGTCGAACGTGTGTGTGCTGTTAACGGCAGCCTAGCCAGGTTGCCGCCCAGAACCGGTCCTAGTGGTGTGTGCATTGCACACACACGTTCGACGTGTGTGCTATGCCCCTGCTTCGGCGGAAAACGTTAAGATGGCACAAGTGTGACCATCGTCGACCGAGGTAGCCACTAACAGTGTTCCCTTGGTTAGCGATGAGCAACCCCGTACAGGGTGCGCTTCGCTGGTCTGCGCCTTGCCTCGTTTGGGCGGGGGTCAGGCCGCCGAAGTACTGCACGGAATTGTAAAGAAGTTGCCGGGAAAGGGTTGGCGGCCCTACGCAACGGCTGGTTATCCGACCTCTCTAAATTCACGTGACCGGTCACTAAACACACGCACGAACGCACCGACATACAAAACCCTACACTTACGCTGTCACACAAAACCACACACCCATAGAGAGACGCAAGCTGCCAGTAGCAACCAACACACAAGTTCATATCCAGAAAGAGACACAAATTGCTAGCAGCAAACAACACATATGTTCACACCTTGCTATCTATTTTTTGGAATACCAAGGCATGATTTATTATTATTACTAGAATGTATCTTTGAATAATTTAAACCATAGCAACTTAATTACTTGACATTTATATCCTGTCATTTATATTTTGTATTCTCTTGATAAAGGCGAACTGCCGAAACATGTAGAGTTTTTTAAATACATATATTTTGAAGTAATATACAGACCTTTAATCGCCTACTGATTAGGTTTACTATATATATATATATATATATATATATATATATATATATATGATAATTATAGTTTGATGCCTAAGGAGTTGGCTACTTGTGATAGTGAATTTAAAAGCAGTCATTTTATATTTAAACCGGTTTTGAATTTTGGGGTATTGGCACAAGAAGATCGGCAAGTTTCAAAATATGCTTTTAGTTGTCATCATGGTTTGAAGTGGGAAGATGGGTATTTAGCTGCAGGTGAGTTTGATAATATAGTTAAATTATAATGGAGAGGTATTGATTTAGTGTTTGTCAAGGGTAGAGAAAAATTTGATTTTTTGAAACGTATTATAGATCGATGAATAATAGATTTAGTATATGCGGAAAAAATTAGAAGAGGACAGCCAAGTTGTAGTTTTCTTGCTAGTAATTATGTTGTTTGTCCTTGGTCTAATGTGGAACGATTGTATAAGTTTCTGTTAGAAATAAAGTTGAAGGATAATAAAGTTGGTTATATCTAGTTATTTTTGTAATGGGTTATGCGTGGAGTGCTATGAGAATTTATATTGTGGAGAGGGTTGGTAATGTGTTGCGGCGATTTGAAATTGATGGAACTTTTCTGGAGTGGGTGATGATGATTTATTTTATGTGCCTGAGACATATTTAATGAGCAATATAGGATGTTTGAGTTTAGAATTTGTTTGGCGTCGATTACCTAGAAGTTATCAAGAAGATATTAATTTAATTGGATGTAGACCATGTGTAAGTCATTATGTGATTGATGGTGATGGATGTGTTAGGAGAAGAAATTGTTATATGTGTAGATAGTATGATTTATAGTTTTTGTATTAATATAGTGTATTAATGCTTGTAATTTATTTATGTATGCAGTTATAAATAAATATTTGAGTTTAAAATTTTCTATTTTTATTAATTCAATGTTAGGTATTGAATATATACGAGGGGTGTGGGAGGGTTTTTTTAGAAACAACGGAAAAAAGGGAAAGTAAAAAAAAGAGAAACAAAGGAAAAAGAAAAAAAAAGGAAAAAAAGAAAAAAAAAGGAAAAAAGAGAGAGTTGGGCGAGCCTCCGAACCAATCCACACCGTAGCGACGCCACGGAGCGCGTTAGCGGAGATGGGTATTGGGGCAGGGGGCCCCCCAGGTGACCTACATTCGAAAATTTCCAGCTCCACTTTTCGAGGAAGAACTCAAGAATTTGGGAATTTTCCCGATGTTCAAGGTCACACCTAATATGTAAAATCTCAACTTGACCTTGATTAACATATGCAAATTTATAATGCAAATTTGTTCATATATCATGTAATAGATCAAGAATGACGTCAATGGAAATTTCTAAAATGTAAATTTACATAATTAATTGAAACTTGGCCTTTTGCAAAAAATGCGACGGACCTTTTGATTAACATATGCAAATTTATAATGCAAATTTGTACGTATTATGCAATAGGTCAAAATTGACGTCAGAGGAAATTTCTAAAATGTTAATTTACATAATTAATTCACACTATTTTCATGTAAATACGAGTTAGTTTTGCTGGGATAGACATAACAAGTTATACAATGGTAAGTAAACAGCTATATTATTAATATTATTACTATATTTATATTTGTTTTTTCTTGTATTTATTTATTCAATTATTTATAATTCAATGTAATATATTTATTCAATTATTTATAATTCACTGTAATATATTTCTTATATCTGAATAAAATTTTAAATGTAGCATTATCAAAATTAATGTATTACATTTATAATACATTAATTTTGTTTTGTTCTAAAAATTAATGATTTAAGTTTTAAAATTATAATTCAATATTTGAAATTGAAAGTTTACTATCAGAATTTAAATAATTTCTTTATTTAGAGTACTTATATATAATACACTGTAATATATTTTTTATAATTCACTTTAATATATTTCGTTCTTATAATTCACTGTAAATTATATCTTCCAAATTTCATTAATGTATTTGAAATAAATTATCAATTTTGTATAATACAAAAGTATTTTTAATAATATATAATATTATTCAAAATAATATTATATATTATTAAAAATACTTTTGTATTATACAAAATTGATAGGTGTTACCTACTCAAGTATGTTTAAAATTATGTTGTTATAAATTATCATTTATTTCGAATGTTTATAATTCAGTGTTGAATTATTCAAAACTTTAAAATTATAATTCAGTATTCGTACAGTATTCGAAATTAAGAAATTGATATTGCCTTTCTGTTAATTTCCAATTAATTCGAATTAATTTAATTTCTTTCCTCATTTTGATTATTCTTTAGGAAACACCAAATTTCACGCATACACCCACTTCATGACAACAGGTGTTTCCCACTGACACTGGCAACCTTGTAAACCTCATAAATATTTCTAATTCAAATTCTTTTATGTAACAGCTAGAGCAACTGGAATTTCAAAAAATAGATGATGAAATACTGTCGACGGCGGTAGATAGAATTGAAAATGTTGAAGGTGCTTCAACATCAATTGTAATACCTCCACCACCTCCTCTACCATCGATGATACCTCTACCATCGTTGAAACCTTTTCCACCATCGACTCCTTTTCCACCATCGACTGCACTCTCTAGGGTTGTCCCTGCTGATGTAGTCGGAACAATTACGAGGGCAGCTGCAATGAGATCTGCTAGCGTATTTGTTCCTACTATGACAGAGACATAATTTCCGACTGTGATGTCTCAAGTTGCTACCATTGCACCGCTGAGCAATGCAGAAATGGGTAGAGCAACTGCTGAAATGAATAGAGCAAGACAATTCCAACACGAATAGTACTCAAGATAATTCGAACAGTACTCAAGGCAATTCTAACAGTACTCAAGACAATTCCAACAAGATCAGTACGAACAGTACCAACAACAAGGACGACGAGAACAACGAAAACGAGAACTACAACGAAAACGAGAACAACAGCGAGAAGAAAAACAACGACGAGAACAAAAACGACGACAACAACGTCATCTGACAAATATATGGACGCAAACAGTTGCTTGGACGCATGCAATTGCTTCTACACGCATTTCCAGTGCAAGAGTCTGAGAGAGTAGTAGTACTCTCAAGAGACTACTTCTGGGTAGGCAGGTACACTCTGATGTAATGGTGCCAACTGCAGTACCACCACCTGTGATATTACAGTTAACACCAACGCCACCGGTGGACCTATCACCAATAGAAAAACCAGTAGTGGCACATGAGTCAACATAGGTTATATTCCTATCTGCTCATTCACCTGGCAATCCACCGCTTCAACCTGATCCCTCTCGAGATCATCCTCAATCAGATCCTCAACCAGATCCTTCTCGAAATCAAAATTCATCACTGTCCCATCTTTCGCCTTTGATTAACCCCTAACAAAGACAAAAACAAGCCTCCGAACCTAGATCAAATGGAACCACTTTCATTAGAAACTAAACTACAACCACTTCCATTAGAACAAGAATATCATCCAACTCAATATCAACCATTAGAACCAGAATATCAACCACCTCAAACACAACCACCCCTATCAGAACCGCAACCATTTCCATCACATCAACGTCAACCGCGCAACACTCTCGCTGCGGATTTTAAAGAACTTTCTGACAAAATTATGTCGCACCTTGAGCGAAATTCGTCAGTTAGAGATACTTCCCTTGTCCATATGAATGAGCAGGTATCCGGTTGGATCGCAGACCTCGACCTGTATCTTCAACTACATAATGGTGCGATTAATACGAACATCCTATAGGTTCATATTAATGAGAAAGTTCAATCTTATCGTAGGAAGAAAAATCGATTCAGACAAATCAAAACTTTGATAGTTGAACATATAAATAATAATGATGATGACAGTTATAATGGATAATTAATTATATGGAATGAAAGTTAAATTAATTACATGCTTTTAAACTTTGTACTGGATATTGATTTATTGGTATTTTAAATTAATTACATGTTTCACTGCAGACTTTGATTTACTGATATGTTCAATAACGAAGTTAGATCCTTGGACGTAGACAGACCATAATAGTATGATTTGGGAATAATGATTAGGAAATATTTACAGTAATACTTGTTGTAATATTTACAGTAACTATAACTGCCCATCCTTCCAATCATCCTTACAGTAGTAATATTTACAGTAAATATAACTGTCAACTGTATCTATGTAGTGATATTAGAAGGTCACATGTGAATAGTTTCTGTTAATAAAGTTAATTTTCGCGACAAAAACAAATAAATAAATGGAAATATTTGTAAAAATCAGTGCCTAAAGTGATTAACAACAGATAAAGAAATTTTGGCAGTTAAAAAAACCCAGTCGGTAAGTGCAAATTTAAGGTTTTTAAGTAAATCTCACGTCATAATATGAAATAAAAGAAGTTAAAAACAAACAAAAAAGCAACAGCTGGTGATAAAAGAAGATTCAATGTAAAAGTGTATGACATGAGACAGGACAGGACTAAGGTGCCGGTCTATTAATAGTATTTAGTTTATGAATATAATGTATTTTGTTGCCGAAAGTGAGTGAAATTAAATAAAGAATCAGAATATATAATTATTAACAAGGCATTCGTGTGTGACTAACGTTGAAGCACCGATATTGAAGCCCAAATTGGGTCCATATCGTGCAGTAAGGAAAGCAAATATTGACCAAACACACGTTTGAACACTTGAACACATTGGCAAGAAATACACAGATAGAGGGAGAGGTCCAACGGGTTGACCGGCCTTAACTTCTTACACAGTGTATTTAAATTAGTGAGAAAATTACGTATTAATAATACTAATAAAGGAACAAAAATATTACTAGAAATCGATTAACAAGAATAAATGGACGCAACAGATAGCGAAGAGTATACAACAGACGAGCGAAAAAGGAAAAAATGCGTTGGTAGTATTGAGGGATTCTTTGGAAGATCTTCGACAACAAGAAGGTCACCAACAAAAAGATCAACAGACGAAACTGAAGGTAAGCTGGATAAAATATTAGAGATGATGGGAGAAATGTGTAAAGACCAAAAGGAGATGAAGACAGAACAGAAAGAAATGAGAGAAGAAATTAAAGAAATGAGAACACAACAAAGAACAAGTTAACGATGAACTTCTAAAATTAAAACGGGAAAACGAGGAATTGAAGAAAGAGAACCATGAGGTAAGAGAAGAACTCAACAAAATAAGAGACAAAATACAGAAAGTGGAAAAAGCAGGGGAAAAAATAGAAAAGGAACGTAGGAAAAATAATGTGGTAATGAAAGGTTTAGTTTTAGGTACTAAAGAACCAGCAGAACTAAAACAAGAAATAAAGAGTTTTCTAAATATACAGCTGGATGTAGATATCAGGCCAAAAACAGTAAGTAAAGTAGGAAATAGGACGTGTGTTATAGAACTGAACAGTGAATTAGAAAAAAATGAGATTAGGAAAAATAAAGCAAAATTGAAAAACAGGACAGGAGATCCGGTATTTATCAATGATGATATGTCACCGAAAGAAATAGAGAAACAATTTCAACTAATAGCTTTTGCTAAGAGAGAAAGGGAAAAGCGAAATAAAACAAAAATGGGTTATAACAAGGTGATGGTAAATGGAGAAGAATGGCGATGGAATAAAGAAACTGAGAAAATTGAAAAACAAGCAGCAAAAAACTAAGATATCTGAAACAGGACGGAAAAAACGGAAATGACATTGCTAATGAAATGGACATGATTGTTGATCGGAGTGAGAAAGTAATACAAATGCTAGACCATGCTAAGGTAAAGGTTATAGAGAAAAGTATCGATAGGGATGTCCTGACAACGCAAAGGAAATTGACAAGAGAAATAAACATTGCCAACAAAGAAACTTGGAAATATGCAACCTGGAACGTAAGAAGCCTAAAGGGCAAAGAGCAAGACCTATGTTATGAATTTAATGACCTTGGGCTGGATGTACTGACATTGTCCGAAACAAAGAGAAAGGGTCAAAGAGAAATTACGTTAGAGGATGGGCATATACTAATTCTCAGTGGTGTACCACAGGAGAAGAGAGCTTCGGCAGGTGTGGGGTGTGTAATAAATAAAAAACTGGTAAATAACATAAAAAATGGGAAGGACACTCAGAGAGGATCCTTACAGTAGAGCTAAGTATAGACAAAGATACTATATCAACAATAGCTTTCTATGGCCCCAATGAAGATGAAAAGACAGAAATTAAAGACAAATTTTGGGAAGAGCTAAATCAGATAACAGAAATCTGCAAGGGTAAAATAATAGTAGCGGGTGACGAATGGAAGAGTTGGAAGGAAGGACACATACACGGGAGTGATAGGAAAACATGGAGAGGAAACCAAAAATAATAATGGAGTAAGACTAATGGAATATTGCCTCACAAACAACTTAATAATAGCAAACACATGGTACCAACATAAAGATGTGCACAAATATACAAGAAGGGGACCAAATAATGAGCTATCTATTATTGACTATATACTAGTGGAGAAAGATAACAAAAAAGAGGTAAAAGATGTTAGAGCTAGAAGAGGTCCGGAACTGTACACTGACCACTATATGGTATTAGCGAAAATTAAGAAACAGGAAAAAAGAATTGATGAATGCAGGAATAAAGGAGATGTAATATTTACAAGTATAAGAACATACAAACTGAGGAACGAAGAGGTAGCAAAAAAATATCAAAACATGATGATGGAATTGAAGAATATTGGAAAGCCTTTAAGGAAATACTATTAAGCTCGGCAAGAAATACCTGCGGGGAAATGAGAGGACGCGGTGGAACTAAGCAGACAGCCTGGTGGAACGTCGAAATTAAAAAAGAAGTTAAAATAAAGAAAGAAAAATGGAAACAATACCTGGGAAACAGAACAGAAATAAAATATGAGCTTTACAAAGAACAAAGGAAGAAAGTAAACAAGATGACAAAAGAGGCAAAAGAGGAAAGCTGGACAGAACTCGGAAATAGAGTGCAGCAGCAGGG
Source organism: Melolontha melolontha (assembly GCA_935421215.2). NCBI lineage: Eukaryota > Metazoa > Arthropoda > Insecta > Coleoptera > Scarabaeidae > Melolontha > Melolontha melolontha. The sequence continues at coordinate 157,874,043 of OW285236.1, read as the reverse complement.
AAAACCAAAAATTATTCTACAAAATACTTAAAATATTTAGAGCAGGAAAAACGACAAAACATGCACAAATTATGGATAAGGAAGGAAATATAATAACAGATGATATACAGACAATGAGTAGATGGAAGGAGCATTTTGAGAAATTGCTAAATATAGATAGAAATGTAACTGAGACAAACAAAAGAGAAGAAAAACAACGAATAACTACTGAAGATGAGGAAAGATTGGGACCCATAACCAATGACGAAATAATAGAGGCATTAAACACACTGAAAAATGGGAAAGCCCCAGGACACGACAGAGTAACCACTGAAATGTTGAGGAACGTAAAAGGAAAAGGAATAGAAATATTTTGGCAAATATGTAATAGAGCATGGGAAGAAGGAAGAATACTGGAGGACTGGAAAATTGGACAAATAGTGCCAATATATAAGAAGGGAAATAATAGGAAGTGCAGCAACTATAGAGGAATAACGTTACTAAGTACAGCAGCGAAAACCTATGAACGCATATTGGAAAGGAGATTGCAAAGATACGTGGAACCAACACTTGAGGAAACTCAAAGTGCATTCAGGAGAGGAAGAGGGGTTCACGACAACATATTTACTGTGAAGCAAATAATTGAAAAAACAATACTAAGCGCAACTAAAGCATACTTCGCATTTGTAGATCTAGAAAAAGCTTTTGATTGTATAGGAAGAAAAAAAGTATGGAATAGCTTGGAGAAGAGAAATGTTGACAAAAAGCTAATAACAGCAGTTAAGAGCATGTATACAGAAAGTAAAAACTATGTAATCGGTAAAAATTGAAAGTCAGACATTTTTGAAATTAAAGACGGTTTGCGACAGGGAGGAGTACTCAGCCCGATACTGTTTAATATTTTCATTGATGAAATAATTAAGAAATGCAAACCACACATGAAAAAACTCAACGTGGGATTCAGAAACCTAAAAGCAATAGAGCTAACGGAGTGTGTATTCGCAGATGATGTTGTCATTATGGCTAACACCGAAAAAGGGCTGCAAGACAATGTAAACATATGGAATAACATATTAAAGGAGAATGGAATGAAGATAAATATAACAAAGTCAACTGTGATGGTAGTAACAAATGGGGAAAAGGAAGAATTGAATATAAAAATCGACAACCAAAGGATACAACAAGTTGAGCAAATTAAGTACTTGGGAGTAATACTGGAAAGAAATGATAATCAAAACATTGACATAAGTGAACGTATCAAAAAAACAACAAATCTATACCATGCAATGAGATCAGCATTTATAAGGAAGAAAGAGATATCAAGAAAAACCAAGATGACGGTATACAGAACAATATTCAGACCAATATTAACATACGGAAGCGAATCATGGGTACTATCAAACAGAAATAAAAGCAGAATACAGACGATTGAGATGAAATTTCTAAGGGGAGTGAAAGGCATAACAAGAAATGACAGAGTGAGAAATATTGACGTACGAGAAGAGCTACAAATAGAACCCATAATGGAATATATAGAAAGAAACAATTAGGATGGTGGGGACACCTACAGCGTATGAGGGAATGTACACAAACTAAAAGAGTATGGACGTCCAAAATAATAGTCAAACGAAGACCTGGGAGGCCGAAGCAAACATGGGAAAAGGAGGTAGCCAAATTGATAGAGAACAGAGGAGAAACAGTACTGAATGCAAGAGAAATTGCCAAAGATAGAAAAAAGTGGAAAAACTTTGTACAAAATACTGACAATACACATTAGTTAAGAGATAAATATGTAAAATCCCTACACCGAAAGGTAGAAAGGGAACTTAGATTATATATATATATATAACTGTCAACATCCTTACAATAATATATTACTGTACATTACTGTAAGGATAACTGTCTAACTGTTAATATCCTGGGGTGACATCTGGTAAGAAGTATGGATTTGGGAATATTTACATTATCTTTTCCATGGGGTGAAATTCGTCAGAAGAAATAGTGTTATCGGATTGATTATGGTTTGTTTGTTTATGCTTTTTCATAGACCTCAATATAAAGATATTACATTTACAGGAATTCAAACTCAATACGTCAACACAATTTTGTGCAATAACATCGACATCCCCCATTTTTAGTGCCAGCACTTTTACAAACAAATGTGTATCATAATTTGATAAATTATGAAAGATAATATGTATATATCCGGGCTCTTTATAATTTATATTACATACAACATGTGCTGCACCCCTATACAATCCAGTCATATTATTATGGTCACGAACTTTTTCTTCAGGGACTGTTATTGCTTTTTCACAAATATGACACACTGTCTCTTGCCTATATTTATCACGCTCTTCATCAGTTAAAGGTTTCATTTCTACCTCTTTACTTAAATCATTTTTATTGCTACACTTTCCGCGACAAAATCTAAAATACCAGTAGTTACGTGGTAGCAAGATGTTCTGCTGGGCCACCCCCTTTGTCTTGGACCTACCTGTTGGCAAACGTCCCATGAAATAACTCTGCCGGCCAACTCAATCGTTTCTTGGAGAGCGTAGCGGGTCAAAGTCGCGAGGTGTAAAGTGAGCGCCACCGTATTCCTCCGCAGAGCACCCCCGTAACACGGAAGCGGGTGGGATGTTGGTAGCTCCAAAAGCAAAACTTGTTTGGCCCCAAAATACTGAATACTGAATATATATACCTTTGCCTAACTCATACACTTGTGGGAAAGTTATCAAACAAATACAAGACATCAACTATAACAAGTTTATTGACAAAAAAAACAGAAGGCTAAAGAAAATTAAATATCGAAATAAAAAAATTGAGTCGACGTTAAGAGCAATTTCGCTTGTCCAAATGTCAGCGAAAGCACAAAATTAAAACTCTAAACAATTATCACTAAGACAATAATAAAGATTTGAACTACTAAAATTAATGAAATATAACTACTACGCCACTGACGCATATCAGTGATTACACTAATCAGTATCGAACGAAAGTATGACACCTTGTATTAACAGGTAAGAAATTAAAGTAAATAAAATATGAATTAGGTTATGTACATGTCTAGACAAGTGATTCTCCAGGACACAACTAAGTATACTTAATTCTGGGTCCTTTATAATTAAGTTATAAAACTCTTAATTAAATTAAATCAGCAACGTTCCCCAAAATAATACTTAACCAGTACGAAGGCTCATCTGAAGGATAATTGCCTCGTATGGAAAACAATACAAGCTTCACCTGGCTGCTAAAGAAGTTAGTCAACCAATATAATTAATACTACAAGAAAATAGAACTTAAATTGGTGTGTAAACAACCTATCTACTAATTAAACAGTGATATGGCCTTGAACGGCTACTAGGTTACATGAAAATAATAAGAAAGCTGAGCGTATAAACTATTCGCTGAACAGTAATGAATTGACTGTAAATGGCTCATGAATTAAATCAATTAAAAATGCTGAACACTACAACCGAGCTCTATTTCTAACGATAAGTATAAATCTGACAGAATATTACGATGCTAGCCTTTATGAAAGGTTCAAACTGCAACGAATGCACCAAATATCTAGTAACCGGCTTCCTCTAGAGCCTTTATGCAAATGAAATGTGAACACACAGCAATAACCACAAGAGGTTATGAATTGCATTTATATTTGTCTTCGCTACTGTCTAAACTACAACCTTTATGGAACTGTCCTCAAAAGGATCCAAGGAAAATGATTGAATTTCACTATAATATTTCTGCCAAAACACTTCAGCCATTATCTCAATGCTAGTCCGCCATTTTGCTGACGTCAATAAATGTTCTAGAAGCCTTTGACCACGCCTTGGGGAAAATTCCACTAATGAGTGTGAAATGAAGCCGTTTTCACGCGGTTTTCATCCAAAATTCAACACTACTTGAATCATCCGGGGATGGATTGAATTACCTCGTCAAATGGGAACAATCTCGCGTACCCCTGGTATTAGCGAAGTTCTACATGAATCGTGAACGTAAGCGAAGGAAAATACCCTAACAGGTATACGATAAAAATATATCCGTAAGAACTCGCACTTAAATAAAGTACAACTTGCGTAGACAACGATCAACGAACGAATCGCAGACAGAAGCAAGCAAGCCGGACATGCGCTAAAAATTAAGGGCGACGTCTATAACGTTCAGGACGAATCATACGCAAGCGAAAAAGGTTGCAGAGCCACGGAGAAGCGAAAATCGATAGATTGAAGGAGTTGAATGTTAAACCGCGCGATGTAACTGCAAAATTAATTTAAAGGGAGTACGGAAAAGGCAAATAGACCTTTTTTTTCATAACGTAACAATTCCCCCTTTCCCAAAAGAAATTTACCTGCAAATTTCTCCAAGAGAAGAGGAAAAAAAAAGAAAACACGAAAAGTGAGAACGCAAGCCAATATTACGACAGCTGAGCGAACAGCAAGGCAAACGTAATGCGGTAATCAATATTGACGGAAATTAACAAAAGGTGAAAAGAAAATGACTCGGCCAAATAGCAACTATAACAAATTAATGATGATAAGGTGACCTAAAGTCGCAAACGCTAACAGCAAAAAGTCTGACAAAACTACTCAAAATTAAACGGCAAAACTATTCATCACTATCTGGCAAAATTATTCATAACTGACTGGCAAAACTAGCCAAAATAAATCAGGTAACACTAGCAGAAGAGAACAAACGAACATACCCAAAGTTTAACTTAGGTAAAACCATCCAAGAACAGATAGACTACTATCTCCAACAATAAATCAGGTTAAAATAACCAAGAGCAGATAGGCGCAAGACATTAGGTAAAACTATCAACGAACAGATAGGTGAAAAGGTTAAACTAAAACTTGGCCAAACAAAATAGAATGAACGGTAGTAAAGACAAAAGTTTAAAGTGCGGAGGCGGCCTAATCTCTACACTGACGCGGTTGAGGACCGATATGCAAAATAAGTAAACAAACAGAGACACGTCCACGACCGAAAAAAAAAATACGTGATACGTAACGAGGGGTGCCGGTCTCAGCCCTATATGAAGCTTCAAGAAATGGACGACGGAATTTATTGGGGTCCACCCCGCTTCTACACACGAGCGTGTCGACAAAATAGCGAAAGAAGGATCACATCAACGATGTATCCAAAGTCATAATAAGGCTATCCTCCAGAGTAACAAGCAAAGGTGCAAATGAAAACGGAACTACAGCATTCTTACAGGAAAGAACATCCAAAATGCTAAATACAGACCTCAAGTGTTAAAACTCCATGGCATAAAATTCGAAAGTCCAAAACGGTAATCAAAAGATTAACCAACAGTTAACGTCAAAATCGGTAAATAAGGATCGACCGTTAAAACGGTAGACAAACGTCCTACGCCAAACAAAACGGAAGACCAGATGTCAAAATTGAAGGTGTGAAAACACCTCTCCATCGGTAAAATAAGTCGGAATTTAAACGACCTAAACGACAAACGAAAAACATCCAGCCCGTATAAGAGTTTACAATAGCCCTCACACGAAGATAACCTAAACGATACGATAAAACTCTTACCGGCAGGAACTCAACCAACTGGTTAGAACTGTGTGTAAGTGTGGACCTCGAATCCTCCGAATAGAGATGCATCTATAGCAAACGGAAGACACTATCAACAACTCTAAACCCTAAAAGTCCAAACACGAAGATCTAACAGTTAACCAATGTACAAGATTGTTAACAGAGTCAACACGATAACAAAAGTTTATCCCAAAATTTAAAAGTCACAATCTTTAAACGAAAATGCCAAAATCAAGATATTAAACGTCAAAGTCAAAAATCGACAAACGTCACAACAAATTTTTCGAAGTCCAGACTCAATTTGGAATAACAAACTTAACACAAGGTAAATCCAAAAACACCTAGCACGAGCAGTTAGAACCAAAACATTCCAAAAACAAAAGGATCTGCGAAACGGAATTTGTTATTTCAAGACACGTACTTGAACAAAAGTCAAGCGAAAGTCTACATCAGTAAGTAAAGTCAAAATATCGGTAATCGGTACGTCAATACTATAGGTTCAGGTAAAATCAAACTCCGTTGAGTTTACAAAATCTGGCAAAATTTTCGTAACACCGTTGTCGTCCAGAAATACTGCAAACGAACAACGTAAAGATAAATCCAAACTACACTGCCAAGCTAAATTCAAAAGGTTTAAAATGATGACTAATATTGAATCTAAGACGCTACGTTAAATTATTCAAAACCAAACAACGAAACATCGTTCCACCCACAACTGAAGCACACAGAACACGAAGTTCAAAAGTTAAGATAGAATCATCGGATTGAATGTTTACAAAATGTAATATTTCAAGACAAACAGCACTAAAGATATTAAGGAATACGCACCAAACAAAATATTTAAGCCGGAAAAATTACAAAAGGTTCAGACAGATCTCATACAACAGAGATACTCAAAATTTCAAAAGTTTCCAAAATAGTCACTTGAATGTACAGGACAGCTCAGAAGCTATCTTCACTAGGTAAATCGCCTCTCAGGTACAACCACAAGGATAGCAAGCGCCATCGAAGAGCGAGAATAAAAAGGTAAACCCTAGAAGTGAAACCAAGTTGTGAAGAAGGCTAACTGCAAAATTGTTAAACAAGATTTTATCGACACAAAAGCAATAGTGAAAATATTGAGATTTAAATTGAAGCAAGATTGCACAAATTACTAAACATGAGAAGTTAAAGTATCCTGACACCAGACAAAAAAAAACAAAAAATCCAACGGTAACGATTCTATCAAAACAAACAACCAAGTTCGTCAAGCAAATTAGTCTCCTCTAAAGGTAAAGTTCTACGGGTTACGCCCAACAAAAGTTGGTAAGCAAACGAAATCTTATCGAGAAAATGGCAGACCCATTGTGAACAAATACCTTAACGATGAAATAATGGAGAAACGACAAGTTTAAAAGAGCCTTCTACTGCTCGGAATTAAAACCGGTAGACATATTCTTCCAGCCTGCCTACAGGCCAAAATTCATACGAACCTAACCACTGAAGATGGTCAAAAACGTGGCAAAACAAATGCGTTTCGATGCCTTCTACTTCGCGGGCATAACTCCGGTAGACATATACTTCCAGCCTGCCTACAGGCCGAAATTCATACGAACAACTAATCATCCCCAGGCTGAGCCTTGAGATGCTCCGAACTCCAAGTTCCAGGTAGGGGTTCTCCCTCGCAAGTCTTTAACTCATAAGTATCCGCCGAAATTCGACGATGAATCATAAAAGGGCCCACAAACTTATCGGCCAACTTCGCCGAGTAATACTTAGCCGCATCGGATAACACAAAATTCTTACGCCACACTAGCTGATTCGGAAGATATTCAATAGCGCGTCGCCTTAAATCGTAGCGCGTTTTAGATTTCTCATAGGCCTTCTGAAGGCGAGCCTTGACATCTCGGTACATGCGAGTAAACTGAGATGATCTTACCAACAGTTCTTCAGGATCTCGATTGCAAACGATATCACCATCAGCCTCGGCTTCAGGTTTCTGGAAGGAGCGCGCACCAGTGACGTACATTTATCTACCAAAGTTAATAAAGTACGGAGTCAAATCGTTCTTAGCCGTGCGTACACCACAAGAAATTTCCGGAAGCACCGAGTCCCAATTACGATGATTCTCAGACACATAAGAGATAAGCATCGTCTTGAGAATTCGGTTGACACGCTCAACCGGGTTAGCTTGAGGATGGTAATATGATGTAAAAGCAGACTGTACTTGATATTTAAACAACAACGCCAAACAACAGGAAGACATCGTTTTCGAGATGTTTCACTATCGAAACTGCGGTTGCTTTCCTCAACGCAAACGTCAAGACAAACTTACTGAAACAGTCGGACACCACCAAAATATAACTGAAACCACTCTTAGACCTAGGTAACGGACCAACAATATCTACACTAAGTACTTCCCACGGTCTTTCTATACGCGAATGGCCACCCATACGACAACTCGGTCTGCATTGTTCAGGTTTGGATCGTAAACAAGTTCTACACCGCCTAATGTAGCGAATGACGTCAGCCGTCATCTTTGGCCAATAATAATCTTGAGAAATGCGACCTATAGTTTTCGAGATACCCATGTGTCCACTAGTAGGTGGACCATGACAAACCTTAATCAAGTCGAAACGTCGATCTTTGGGGACCCCTTCCCTCCAAGAATCGCTTTCGGAACCAAAATAATCACGCAAAGGGCGTACATACTTGAAAAGCTTACCGTCAACGATCTGAAATGCTGGATATATTTCTGTAGCTTCCTTAATACAACTTGAAAGACGGATATACCATTTATCAGTGGTATCACGAACCTGGTCTAAAATGAAATTAAGTTGAGCTTAAATAGGCTCACGGAGATCGCTTTTTCGTTGGGTAACGGAAATGGAGAACGTACGCGACCTCATCGACGTCTCCTTCTGTCGTTTCCCGACTGGTTAGAAGGTCGACTTCGAGGGCAAGAATTTATGCTATGTCCTCGAGAACCACATTTAAAACAGAAGCGAGAAGTACGGGGGGTCGGACAATCCCTTACTAAGTGACCTACATCACCACAATTCCAACATTTAGGACCACTGCTGGTCGAAGGCATAGTATAGGTATAGTATAGTGCTGCAGCACTAGAGGATGGAGAATACGCGTATGCTAGATCAGGCTCACACAAAGAAGTCTTAATGCGAGCAAAAGCTTCTATTGACAGCTTACATGCTTTCAATTTTCTGCATAATTCAAGTAGCTGATCTACTGACTTAACCTCGGTAAGGCCTAACTGACTCTGATAAAAGGCGCTATGTTTTGCATTAACACATCTACTTTAAGACATTCGGAAACTGGGACCGTCAACCATCCAAACATGTTATTCATGACCGCAACATACATTGTATGAAAAAAAACACGTTTTAAAAGAAATAGCAGTAAAGTATAACGATGCATTTGATGTTTTAAATGAAAATCAAAATACACTCGCTAAGCAGATTGAATTACATCCGGTGTCGGTAATATGAAACATTTGTTTATCGGAATTTTTAAAAATAATTATAGAATTTACAAAGACTGTGTTAACTGTATGTGAACAATTATTCAGGTATTTATTTTTTTATATTAAGTAAATTAAAATAAATTTTTAAAAAATTTGTTTTCTGTTATATTACATATGGCGTTAATATATTTTTTAATTTCTGTTATGTTAGGTATTGTTTAGAGAAATATGGGCAACACACACACGCGTATATATAACTAAGGAAAAACAAATCTTCCAGTCTATTTCTAAGAAAAAAATGTTCAGATTGTTACTTCTAAATAGTTTTAAATAAAATATATAATAAATTAGTTACATCCTTTATACTGTACAATTAATACCTAAAAGTAGATTAGAATTTATATTTGTTCAAATTGGATCTTTATAGATTACTGATTTTGAAATTAAGTTTTTTAATAATATAATAAATAGTGCATTAAAACACGTAATTTTATTTTCCCTAAATTAAATATTATAAACAAAAATATAGGTTGGATTGATAAGAATTTATGTAGGTGAAGGTTTTACAGTTATAATATTATATATATGAAAATGTTAAAATATTCACTTATTTTGTGCCAATGGAGGTTTCGTATATTTATACTAACTGTTTTAAAAGAAGTTTACCTATTTAAATTATTAAAATTAAATTAACTTATCCACATAGAAATTCTGGTGAGCATAACATTTTTATATAAAGCCAAAAACCAAGATAAACATAAAATAATTTTCTATTAATTATTAATAGATCTTTTAATAAAAAAAATCAAAGTGCTTATTGCTTAATACATTTTTTACAAAATGTTTGGCTTTTAATAATTATAATAAGATAGTAAAATATAGTTTCGATAATAAATGTTGAAAAAATAAAAAATGTCCTTCTATTAATTATATATTTATTCTAATTTAGGGGCAAAAACTGCCCCTGGCTAAAATTGCACTTTTAATTTCCTCTGTTAGTTTACTTTATATATTTATAAAAAAAAATGTATCAAAACTAGAATCTAATTATATTTAAATTTATTGAAAAATGTATCTGACATAATTTATTCTAATTTATATATTTTGTAAATATATACAGTTTCGATAATATAGATGAACCTATATTCACCCTGAATAGTTTTAAACAAAAAAAATATATAATTAATTAATAAGTTGTTTATTTTTTAAACCTCGACAAAAATAAAATTTAAAAAAAACGTTTTTCTTTGTTTTCCTCAATCTCCTAAAAACAAATATGGTGTAGGCGAGTCTATCTTGACCCCATCTTGCCAAAATTGCACTTTTGAATTTGCCGTCAAACATAAACAACAAAATAAGCCGCATGCGTCAGAACAAGACGAAAACACTTCTTTTGACAAATTTTTCGCTTCCGTCAGAGTCAGACGAAAAAAACACGCTACACTTGTTTTGCCAACTCTTATCTGCACGCGCAGCAAAAATAAACTTATCGCCCCGACAAATTTTGCTAACCTGAGGTCATATGAGGTCATATACAATCAGGATGACCGTCACAAAGTTTCAAGTTCAAAGTTTCTACTACGTCACGTCCTGTAACGTCAGACAAATTTAGTCGACCTAAGGTCATATACAATCAGTTTAAAGTTTCTACTTCGTCACGTCTTGTGACGTCAGACAAATTTAGCTGAACTAAGGTTATATAAGGTCAGGTATTACCGTCACAAAGTTTCAAGTTTCTACTACGTCACATCTTCTGACGTCAGGGAGGCAAAGGCGGCGCCGGAACCCGCGAATACTATCTACCTACAACATTTAAAAATGTAAACAAATCCTCTATATATGCCTTTTAAATATAGTTATCCCATATCTGCTCAGATGGCTTTAATCTATTCTCGAAATTTAACATTATATGTCCTTTCTATTAAGGTTATCTATGACACTAGCAATAGGACAAAACTTTTGACAGCATTAGCAAAAGAATTGCTAAAGCCGAGGTAAATTATGAGAATATACAAACTATACTCAAAGAAGTAAGAGATGGGTACTTGAAAGCAATCGCAAAAACAAATCGAATCAAATTATTAAAATTTGAAATAATATTCGTTCCAAAATCGTACTTTTGAATTACAAGAAAAACCATAATGTTGGAATTGTTAATAATTACATTGTACTATAATACAGAGATAAAATAAAATTACCATATATATAAGATTAATGAGTATATATTTGTCTGTACATTTAAGTGATAATAAAAATAAATTATTTTCAATATATGCATTTCATGCAGCTTGTCCTACTAGTAACACTTTATTAATAGCAAAGAAGTAAAGCATTATATACATTCATTGTTACTGCATACAGTAATGTTTTTTTCTTTATCTACAATGGACTTACTTGCCATTATTAACATCATTTTCGCTGTATTCAATTTCGTGACCTTGTATTGGTATTCCAGCATATATTGCAATATTATGAAGTGCACAACATGTATGAATAATTTTTGCTGCTTGCTGCTCTAGTTGGATGGTATAACAAAACCCTATGTCTAGAAAGACTCTTTATAACGTTTCTGGTTTTGTTTAAGTGTTTATTGAAATTCGCTTCGATTGTGCCTTCTTGTACATTAGCAAACGGTGTGAAAAGCCACGGTTCAAGAGGATAACCACTATCCTCTGTTTGGAATTGAAAATAAATACACAGTTCAGTATATGTGCATATATGTAACTGTTTACCTATTAAATGTGTTAAGGTATCCCCATGTTCGTATTGCTCTCTTAAGTAATTTCTAATATTACTTGTTTGCCATATAGCAGCATCATGCACTGATCCTAGATTTCATGCACTACATCCAATTATATTGTAATTGGAATCTGTAATCTAAAGATGAAATATATTTAGAATTAGCCCTTAATGTGATATTTTACCCTTCACTATTACAATTATAGAATATCTTCTTTTTCTGTTAATATATACATACAGTGGGTGATCTCAACATGAGTTCCGTCAATTACACCCACAACTCCTTGAGCACCCTATTTTTCATAGAAACTACAATAGAGATATATTTCATAAAACATTATATGGTCAACTAATTTTTCAACCTCTTTTTATTTTATTTTTCATGTCTGCTGTTGTTGGAAACTGCACATAATTAGGAAACAAATGTTCAGCTATCACAAAACAAATTTCAATTAACATTCGACATACTGATGTTTGGCTTAGTGCTATCCAAGAATTACAACCTACTGGATTTTGAAAGAATCCTGTGGCTGTATAATGTAATGTTAAAACTTACAATTCCAGACAGATATATACAACAAATTTCTAAAACTGTAAATACACTAATAATCACCTTCAGATGCAGTGGAATATGGCCGCCCAAGTCCATAACTGTTCCCAAAGTGTTAATTAAATTGGTAGCAGACCTTTTCTCTAAACGAAATAATTGCTGGATGTGTATTTCAGATAAATCAAATGGATTCATTGTACGATTCATTACGATACATCCTTAGAGTTTGAAGTAAATCGTAAGCTACACGCGACTTCAGAATTGAATTTTGTACTTTCCCGACTTACGAGACTTACTGATTTTGTTACGATGCTTCAAAAATATTCTTAAAAACCTGTTTATACACTACAATCCCATTATTTATATCAAATTTTGTGTTTTATGTTTTTTTAATTTGTTTAATTATGTTTTTTTTTCGAATAAGTTAGAATTATCTGACATTGCCGCCTATGGTATCTTGCAATTTGATGTAAAACTAAATACAAATCTCCTCACTACTTCTAATCCTGCGCGAGCTTACCCCTCCTCGCGCCAACTTAATTGGCGGTTACTATACCTCATTGCACATATTTTCTCTTGATTCTATTCTTAATATTTGCAATTATATCGTAATTCGTAATTATATAATTAATTCAGTGTTATTTATACACGTATATTCAATTAACTAGGAAGAAACTAGCAAAATTTATTTTGTTATCATAAGATAATCATGTTTAGTATATTTTGCAATACCCTTGAAAAACATGAATGAAAACCACTTCCTCACATTTAGTAAATATGTTAATTAAATTTGTATCAAATTCCAAATATTCTTATCGCTAGGTATTTGCCATATCCTAAAATATAACTTAAAGCCACTTCCGTATAGTAAATATTATACGTCATATATAATAATTAATGTACTATCTTTTGTTCCAGACTTACGGCACTTACAAAATTGACAAGAGATTTTTATTAGTAGGTATAGGGAATTACAGCGGTTGCACATACGAGTATTTCCTACTTACTTATAAATGATTATTTCCTTTGAGAGCATGAATTAATGTTAAATTTGCTGTTGAAAGTGAATATAATAATTTATAATAATAATTACACTAGCTTACAAGGAAAAATCGTTATATTCAATTATTTATGGATTGGGTTATTTTTGGGATGTCGATTGCAAATCTGACCTCTGTTTCTTTCTAGCATGAGGTCGTATTTCGAGTCTGAAAAGACGAATGCCACTAAATTTTAAAACATTCTAAAATATTACACCAAGTTGCGCAATTATTAGAAAAAATAGTAATTTCTCTGACAATATTGTCTCACCCCCGACGCTGAGTTACTCAACGTAAATTCATAGAGTAAAAACAGAGAGTTTTAGAAATATTTACAGTATTGAGCTCTTTTCGGATGATTTAAAAGAATAAAGATTAAATTCCTGTTTGATTTCATCGTTTCATACTTTTCTAGAAAGACGGCTTCTTTCTAGAAAAGTTCTTGCGTTGAAAAATATTTTTTTAAATTTTCTAACTCATTTCTTTCATAGCTAGGCAGTTAACATAAAAAACTCCACTCGTAAGAAATGAAAATAACGCTAATCTCTTTCTTCAATACTCAAAACTCAATCCACTGCGTGCTTTTGGGTCAAACGATTAATGTAATGTCTTAAGCAGTGGTTTCAGATCCCCCGTTACAATGATATGGTGATTATGTTCAAATATTTACCATTCAGTAATTTACTTGTTACTTAGCTTTTACTCGAAAAATCCACGTTAGTGTTTCATCATATACATCATTCACTGGCTTTAGCTTTGACGGGCTTGTTTCCAAAATTGGAAACTGTGCTATAAGAAAAGCATTTTTATGACACGTGTTGAGGATTTTGGGAAGAATCTCAGACCAAAATTTCACACACACGTTTCAGTAGCTCTACGAGCTTTGTACATCTTGTACCTGACTATTTGTAAAAATAAATAAAAGATATTTCCTTTACTTTCAATTTTCTGCCAATAAAAAGTAAATCTTGGAAGTTTTTGAACGCACTCTGTATTCGCGAAATGTAAAGAAATGCCCGAAATTTAATGCTATACAGATTTTATAATAACAAATTATTTTCATCACAGAAAAATTAACTTTTCTGATAATAGTATGCAATTGCTCCAAAAGTTCTTAATCTTTTACGTTTTCAGAAATTTGTTTCTTTCTATTCTTTGACTTTGCTTTAACCAAATGTATCGGCTGTTTATAAAGGTTCTAATACAGCCTTGTGATTAATGAACTTAAATATGATCTCTTCGGATTGCTTTATGTTAAAGAGAAATGCCACAAAAGTAATCTGTAAAGATAATGATACAGATTATCTGTAATTCGCTACACAAGTTAATGTTGTGTTGGGTAGGTAATATGATTCTTTACGCTGTAAATTATATTCTTCTTTCAAAAGTATCTAAAAATTCGTCCTAATGGCGGAAACTTAATTTTGCAATTTATAGCACTAAATTTAACGCTTTAAATGTAACTTCAATCTGGTAACTTGTTTATTGCATTTTAATTTATTATAAGTTATTTCTTTTTTATTGGGTTTGCTTTCGAAATATGTACGTCTTTATTTCTTTTAAGTATTACATTGATTTGACTACTAACACCAGGTGTTAGATCATAAAATATTGTTGAGTTTTTAAATTATGTAGGTGAATATAATTTGTTTACATCTTACAATCCTCTTTGAATTATCGTGCAACGATAAAATTACGTCTTGTACGCATCCAAACTTTATGAGATAAAGCACACTGTCTTTTAATAATATTCCGCACCTAGTAATTATTTAATATGGTGCTAGAGACAAATCAAGATATTCTTTATAGAGAGAAACTTGTAAAGATGCTTTAGCTAATTAGATGACCTACATCTTCATATTTTTTCGCTATTAAATATGCAAATATTATGTGAAGCATGAGCAATGCAAGTAAAATAATTTTCTTGACATCCAATTTTCGTTACAATATACCTATCACGAGCTAATGTCTGTTTGTATATGAATAACTTAACTTGAAGAAGCTGCATCGTAGCGAAACATGTCGTCTATTTATTAATATATATAATAAAGTGTAATATATACTGGAAATTAGTATAAGTGTATTACTTAAATCCCATTTACATATAATGGATTTCCAGCAAGTATCGGCCGATTCAATTAAATATAGTTTTTAGTTTATATATTAAATTTATCGATTCACATTTCAACAAAATAATGGCCCGATGCATACAGCCAGAATCGTAAACGAATCTTAATTACAACCTTTGGAACTGAAGCGAAATCTGCAGAAATATACGAGGATGATAGGATATACGATCAGCAAAGAGTAGACTGAATTTATTGCGGCCCTGTGCAATGAGTTGCAAAGCCCTAAATAGCAGAAAATATTAACCAAGCAGCATTTTTTCATTTTGAAAAATAATAATTATCGCAAATTAGTTATTTAAGTTTCACAATAGTTCGAAAGTCGTAGCATTATTACCGCGCCTCTGAAAAAAGTGATAAAGGATAAAATGAAGGGACAAAGATCTGCAATCGAATTTTGTGCTTGTTTGGGGAAGTCCAACGGAAACTTTTTGAATTTTAGTATGCGTTTGATTTCGATGACATGAAGAGTCTAAATACGGTCGGAGTAACTGCCAGTTTAATGGCAGTCCAGGCGGTCCAATTAGTGCTCTAACTTAGGGAACTATTGTGATTTGAATTATGCGATGACGTAAACGAGAGCACGTCAGCATTTCACGAGACTACAAAGTGAAGAGACGAGATGAGCCTAGAACGATTCAGGCCATTCAAGCAGCATATAAACCATATAAATAAATGTTATTGTTATTAGTTATTATTTAGTGTATCTTTTATTAATATAGTGTACTGTTAGTTTTGTTTAAATGAACCCAAGGGGAGAAGTTTTATAACACTATCAATAATGGTGCAGCAATTATTTGCACATATTAATGTTCGACTATCACGCTACTCTCTAGCATTCTTGAAATATCTCTTGGAAGTGCTTTTACCCTCTTGTAACTTTTAAAATAAGAATAAACAATAAAACAACATTCGCTTGATGAGTGAGACAAGGTTAATTCGAATTTAACAAGAAATCGGTGCAATGTATTCCCTAAAATTACCATAGATAAACAAAGAAATATTAATGAACTGCCAAATGTTTTACTTTTATCAACTTATATCTATTTAGGTGAATACTTTAACAATGTTGTTCCTTGGAGATTTTAGTTCCTTTATTTTTATAGTATCCATTATATTGTAGTAAATATTGTTATTAATTTACCCCAATTTATTGATTAGTTTACCTTAAATTTTGAGGATTTGAAATACATAAGCTGAGCAAAAACTTTTGTGACTAACTGTATAATCTCAATTATTCTTAAATCGTTAGTTATTTATTTTGGATTATCAAAAACAATTATATATGAGTATTTGGTGGTTAGAATTACAATTTATAATACATATTTAAGTCAATTCATCACGCTTTACTTTTGAAATCCGTTTCATTTGCCTGACTATAATTTTTAAAAGAATAAACTAATAAATTTACACGAACCACAGCTCATATTGCAACTACATAATGTACATGATGTAATTAATTTTAAGACTGGCTGTAAAATATACATAAATCTCTGTGACTGTATTGTATCATAAGCGTAATATTCTATAAATAAACTAGCCATATTTTCTGGTAAATTATTGGTGTAAGATATAATATACAGCATGTGTCAAATATCATTACGCATAGGGAATACGTATGAGTACATACGATATATATGTATATGGAAAAGCCGATCCAATGCCGGCGAAGACCGCGACGGCCGGCAACGACTGTCTCCGATTGTTTCGCAAATAGAAGTTAGCAGTAATCATTTGACCATGGACATAGGTACTTGTAATGCGTTCTAAAATAACATTTACGAATTGCAAGGGATTTGCTTTCCTTATTTCTTTCAGTAGATGCAGGAAATTTTTAAGCTGCGGTGCGTCGCATAAACAAAAGCGTAATTCTAATAAAATTAAAGAATAATCCTAATAAAATAAGTAAAAAAGGATTCTAAAAATTATAATAAATTATACAAGATATTCAAAAATTCCTCCTTGCACAGCAAGACATTGTCCTAGGCGGTCGTAGAAATTAGCTCTTACATTTGCTAACATGTCGGCAGTTAATGAATTCGCAGCCTCAGTTATTTTTTTCTCTCAAGATTTTCTGCTCTACTAGCTTCATGAGTACAAACAATATTTTTTAGATATCCCCACAAAAAGAAAGCATTTGGAGATAGATCAGGAGATCGCCGGGGCCATTTAATGTTTCCTGTTCCAGTAATAAGACAGTCAGGAAAAGTATTTTCTAGAAATTCCTTTACCCTCACTGCATTATGTGCTGGACAGCCATCATATTGAAACCAAACGATTTCCTGATTTATTCCAATGTTTTAAATGATGGGAAGTATTTGATTTTTCAGTAATTCGAGATACTTGTCGGCATTTAATATACCATCAATAATATAGGGGCCTATAGAATGGTCACCTAAAATACCTGCCCAAACGTTTAGTTTTTGATGAGGATACTGAGTGGGATTTGCAAAAAGCCGGTGTTGATTTTCCGAAGCCCAATATCGAAGAACAGAGAGATTGTGGTTTCCGTGTAATGGAAAAGTTGATTCATCGCTGAAGATAATATTTTTAACGAAATTTTCATCTCGATGTATCTTTTCCATAACGTCTTGACAAAACTCCATTCTCCGGAAATTGTCCTCGGGAATTATTTCTTGAGTTTTCGAATATTTGAAACATTTTAAACCATTAAGTTTCCAAATACGTGAAATAGTTGTGTTTTTACCTAATTCCTCGGCAGCACTTCTAGTAGATCTCGTGTTATCAATTTCCACAATACTACAAATTAATACATCCCGCAGTTCTCTGTCCTCAGTTTTTGTGGTGATACCTCTCTTGGTTTGCATTTCGTGCAGTTATTGAGACAGAAAAAAGTTTCAAATTTATTTATATTATTATAAATTGTTTGTCTGCAAGGTACAGAACGGTTTGCAAAAGTCAGCGCAAACAAATTCATGCACTCCATTGCAGACTTGCCAGCATAAAACCATTTTACTAACTGAGGCTTTTCAGTGGGTGTATAAAGAGCCATTATACATTAATTTTTTGTACGCTTTCAAACTGTAACGGCCGCAGCTAGACTGAATGCAAAATTTCCAGTCAATCGATATCGGAGACAATCGTCAGTCGTCGCTGTCTTCGCTGGCATTGGACTGGCTTTCTCATTGTATGTACTCATACGTTGATTCTCTATACCTAATGATATTTAACACATACGGTATACATACATATAAAGCTTGAACCAAAAAGTAAGGAAGAAACGAGTAGATGTTTGCAGCCTTTATAATGTGATATAGAAATTAAGTTTTGAAAAAGTGTTGAAACCTAATATATCCTATGTTCTTGCCATAATTTGATAATGTTACAAACGAGATATTTATTCAGTTATCTAACTTTTGTGTGTTTTGTATAGGTACTCATACATATTATAATGATAGTCTCGTACAAAAGTCAATAAGTGTATAAATCTGAAAAGACAAAACAAATTGCATCAGATGCTTATTAGACGAAAACTAGCAGTCTATTATTTAAATATTCGTCGTAATTGTAAAATGTCCTCGCAGCCAGGAGAGCTCCTTCAACTTTCTTTAAATTCGTAGTATTAACAGATCTAACAGACAGTGGAATTTTATTATAGAATTTGATCGGAAATAAATAAAATAGGCATAAATAGGCATGGAGCTATTAAGATCTGTATACTTAAGGTCGCCAATATTTCTAATTACAAATTGGCAAAACCAAGTCCAAACTCTTTTAACAACGAAAAACAATTATTGCACCCTTAGCAACGTAACATTAGAGGTGCAAATTATGAGTAACAAAAACACTGAGGGAAAGGTTTTTACAAAATATGTTAAATATTATAAGTGACAAACGTTCCCATCTTGCAAATTAAAAAAAAAATTAAACTTCGCGAGTGAGCTCAAAATGCTCAAAAAATTTTTTTTTCGTTCCCAAAAACATTTTAACCTACATTGTAATTTAAAAAAAAGGTACCTGCACCTGATCGCACTCAACAAATATGCTAAAATATTCACTACATAATACGAAAGAGTGTTTAAAATAGTGCAAAATCATACATAATTTATAGAAAACAAATGAACTTATGCCCATAATATAAAGTAAACTATGCACTATGTGTACTGCACATACACCTACGTATGTACGCAATGTAAACGAGCATTTATTCATGTTCTTCTCTTGTAGTATAACATGTATGACCATAATACATAATCATATTTAGAATAATAAGAACATTTTTGAATATTGAATTTATTCAAAGAAAATATGTATACATTACAACGTGTAAATACAGAGATGAGTATAGAAAAAAGATAAACAAAATAAATGTTTATTTATATAATATAGGTATGTACAGGTAAAAATAGTAAAAAATACAGCTAATGGAAATTAAATTATTGGTAAAAAAGTCAGAAACAGAAAAATTGTCACACCACAAGCATCAAACGATAGCTGCAACTACGGCTGGGCGATACCGACGCTTTCGGTATCGGGTACCGATACCAATCGAGGTATCGATACTTACCGATGTATCGGGTCTGTGCACGGTATCGATTCTGAGTACCGGAATCGGTAAAGTATCGATAGGTATCGATGCTTTGGAATCGATACCTTGGAATCGATACCTTGGAATCGATACCTTGGAACCGATACCTTGGAATCTATACCTTGGAATCGATACCTTGGAATCGATACTTTGGAATCGATACCTTAATTCGATACCTAGAAATCAATATTCATAACCCGTTTTCTAGCTGTTGATTGTTTGATATCGGTTTCAAGAGATATAAAATGAATTTACCGATTCTACCATAACTACGGTATGAAATTTGCAATATTGTGAGATTTTTTTTTGTAATAATTACAGTTATGTCATAATAAGGATATTTGCTACAAACAATAACAACATCCTTTTAAATATATATTATATAATACATATAATGCATATATATACTTAAAAATTCTTTACTTAAAAAGTTATTGCATCCTTTGTGTACATTTAAAATAATGCACGAAGGTAAGCTATCCGATACATGACTACCCGATACATCGCTAACCCGATACATCGATACTTAGCGAGTACTGTCGATACCTTGAATCGATACCTTGGAATCGATACTTTGGAATCGATACCTTGGAATCGATACCTTGATTCGATACCTAGGAATCAGTATTCATAACCCGTTTTCTAGGTATCGTTTGTTTGTTTCAAGAGATATAAAATTAATTTATCGATTATACCATATCTACGGTATGAAATTTGCAATATTGTGATATTTTTTTTTGGAATAATTATAGTTATTATGTTTATGTTATAATATAGATATTTGCTACGCATAATATAAAATTCAACAACATCCTTTGAAATATATACTATATAATATATATAATGCTATATATTCTTAAAAATTCTTTACTTAAAAAGTTATTGCATCTTTTATGTACATTTAAAAAAATGCATAAAGGTAAGCTACCCGATACATCGCTACCCGATAGATCGATATTTAGCGAGTACTGGAATCGGTAAAGTATCGATAGGTATCGATGCTTTGGAATAGATACCTCGCTACCCGATACATCGCTACCCGATGCATCGATACTTAGCGAGTACTGTAATCGGTAAAGTATCAATAGGTATCGATGCTTTAGAATCGATACTTTGGAATCGATACCTTGAATCGATACCTTGGAATCGATACTTTGGAATCGATACCTTGGAATCGATACCTTGATTCGATACCTAGGAATTAGTATTCAGAACCCGTTTTCTAGGTATCGTTTGTTTGATATAGGTTTCAAAAGATATAAAATTAATTTATCGATTCTACCATATCTACGGTATGAAATTTGCAATATTGTGATATTTTTTTTGTAATCATTATAGTTATTATGTTTATGTTATAATATGGATATTTGCTACGCATAATATAAAATTCAACATCCTTTGAAATATATACTATATAATATATATAATTCTATATATACTTAAAAATTCTTTACTTAGTTATTGCATATTTTATGTACATTTAAAAAAATGCATAAAGGTAAGTTGCCCGATACATGGCTACCTGATACATGGCTACCCGATACATCGCTACCAGATACATCGATACTTAGCGAATACTGGAATCGGTAAAGTATCGATAGGTATCGATGCTTTGGAATCGATACCTCGCTACCCGATACATCGCTACCCGATACATCGATACTTAGCGAGTACTGGAATCGGTAAAGTATCGATAGGTATCGATGCTTTGGGATCGATACCATAGAATTGATACCTTCGTTATATGAGGTATGGGGTATTGGGACGATGTATCGATACATCGCTCAGCCCTAGCTGCAACTCCACCATTTGAATATTGATGGATTTGAAAATGCAAAAGCTGCTGGATATTCAAACTAGTTTGATTTGTCACTAATGTATACACTTTTATATCAGCTATATGTTGATTGCCAATAAATTTCTGTGTTATAGAATCGAAAAGTGGTTATGGATAAGTGAATGTAATTTTATTAAGTTGTTTCTTACTTGCAAATCTAAAACATTTTTAATTAGAATTTCATCTTCACTAGCTATGGACTTGTTGCAAATGAGATTTAATGACAATTAAATACACACTACATGTAAATGTCGCATAATGTGTTGCAACATTTGCATGCAGAAATGAGATTTAATAGTCATTAATTCTCATTTGGAGTAAGTTGAAAATGTTACTATATATACACAGAGTCTAGAAGTAAAAAGTAATATATGTCTTCAGGATATCGTGTGCTGACGAGCTCTAATAAGAACATGTTCCGAGATAAATCACGAATTCACGAATTTTTAATTATATCACTAGCTGTGCTACTGCCATTTTAGCATGCATATACATACATTATATTAATAAACATTACCTTTATTTACATTTGCCTATATCTATACATGAATGTACAAATTAAATAAATTTATTTATTTAAATAAAATATCATTATTTACAAGTTTGCAAATCCGGGTAAACTTTAAGACCCGAGAGGACATGCATGTTTTTTAACGCTTTTTAGTGCACTGAACTCACAATTCACATCTGTTGTCAAATATTCTAGATTGACTACTTTTCCAGATTTCGCATGCTAACAGAATTACGCTGTCATAACGACTGACACATGATGCCACCAATAGAAAAATCATTTGAATTGAACTCTAAACGTACCGATTTGTGTTCTGAACGTATAAAAATACCAAGACAATTTTACGTTTGCGGATGTCATCTTCTTGAAACAAATGGCAAAGCTATGACAAACGCGTTAAAAAAATCGCATTTGCACTACTTTGATTTCCCTGTACACCAATACTGAGAAACACTGGGCACCGAAATTGTTTTGTAACGCGTGGAGAACTAAGCTCTATAAGTGGTCGCTCGGCGAAAAAGTGTACTTTTCAATTTCATTGGTGAAAATCGAAAAATCATAGACGATTGCTACTTTCGCTTGTCACATTGCTGTATGCCCCGACGAGCAATAGTCTTGCGCCTGCTCACTTACCGTAATACCTCATATCAAACTAAAGAAACCAACTCAGTTGAGAGGCGAGCGGTAGGGTAAGTTCTTATTTTTTCATGAGGTTGCTACCATGTTTATATTCATTAGCCGTTACCGTGTACATAGGCACTGCCTATGGTAAATTGAATAAATCAAAGATATCCACGTGTTTCGTTATTTTATACCAATAAAACGACAAATGTAAAACAACAACAATGGAGGATTTATTTGTAACCCATAAACAACACAAAAAGAAAATGGTACACCAGAATATCAAATATGTGTTACGTTAACTTGGCTAACTACGTCAACAAAATTGTCAAAATCAAAAATAATATTAAA
This sequence comes from Melolontha melolontha, assembly GCA_935421215.2. Classification (NCBI taxonomy): domain Eukaryota; kingdom Metazoa; phylum Arthropoda; class Insecta; order Coleoptera; family Scarabaeidae; genus Melolontha; species Melolontha melolontha. The sequence continues at coordinate 157,850,724 of OW285236.1, read as the reverse complement.
AAAATCTAAAGTTAATGATTGGAATAAAAAAAAATTATATATAATATTGATCAAAGCGATAGAGTTACGTAAGATAGTGATAGTAATTCTCAAATAAACGGAATAATACCTGGCCATGAGTATAATAAATGAATGAACTGAATTGAAGTGTAGACAAGAAATTGACTAATATGTGAAATTAAAATATATCCACATAAAATCAGGTGTTTTAGATAAATTCTAAAAATAGATCATACGATTTAATAAAAAAAATTAAGATCAATGTATGAAATTATTTGACCAATATTGATAATTCAATTAAATAAAAATCTTAATCTAAAAATTGAATAAATTATTTATCTAAGATCTTGGATAAATCTCACATTGAGATTGATACACACTGTGTATGCGACAATTATTCTATATATAACACACAATTAATTATTTAATTGCGTAAATTCCAATTTACGCAAATATATTACTTATAATGCGAAATGAACGGTTCCTTAATTTCAGTTATAATAAAAAAATTATGTTACACAAATTAATTCCAAAATTTATTTTTTCACACAGAATATGTAGAAACTATTTTTACCTAGCCAGAAAAACTAATTGAGTAATTGAATCTGTTAAATATTATTCACTAAGAAAAAGCAAAAGGCATATCTATACTTAAATGTATGACATTCTGAAAATTTTCTCAGCAAATTAAATGCTTATAAATGATATACACACAAAAAATGCAATAATTAAATCTACTATACTACAATTACCAAATTGAACGGAATTAGGGTAACATCACGTGTTTAACACCCTATATTTATGACGTAGAAATTATTAAGTTCTATCAAAAAAATGTGCTTAGCAACAAGTATTCTAATACAGACAAAAAAAAATTAATTACTTAATAGAATTTATACGCAAAATTTACACAGGATTTCTTCGTTGTGCGACGACGAATAATTATATCGTAGTCTTCGATAATATTAGTAAGACAATTACTACCTTTATCACATGACGCTTATGGGAAAAAAACTACGATCTCGTGGTCAAAATCAATTAATCGGAAATTCACAGCGTATCGGTTTTTATAATCGGGCAGGAGCCGATTACGTCCTTTTTGCTCAATTCTTGGAATAGGCCCCTACCAACTTCTCTGTTAGATAAGAAGGAGAGGAAAAAAAAATAAGAAAACGAAATACAATAATTAGGAGCACAATGCCTTTAACAAGACACTCTTAGATAATGATTCACCTCGTTCATTAAGTTACAGTCTACAAAATGAAGACTTCCATCCTCGTGGTCGAAAAAATATATCTTTTTAATCCGTGTTTATCCACGAAAACCAACTACAGGACAAATTCCTCGTTGATTTACAATACTAAGCAGAATTAAAAGCAGCTAAATGCGAACATTTAGCATGTTTTAATAAATTCTACTTAGCCAGATAATTTTACAACCCTCGCAATGAAGCTTAATCACTTGACTAGAACGAGAGACTGAGAGCCAAAATGCCTCTTATTCGTATTTTTATAACAACCCAATGTGACGTCATACGAAAAAAAATATATTTGAAAGAAGATTTTAATTATCACATTTTCAATTATTTCCAAAAAACAAATCGGCAGCAAAGATAACTACAATCCTAATTGACATAAAATTAATATATCGTTAATGAAAGCCAAATTGCTAATTAATCCATCGTACTATAACTCAACTAACTACGGCATAGATGTCGCTAATTTTCAGATCAAAACAAATAACTTCAACTACAAATGAATCTAGAACTGACAATAATTCTAATAAATAATTAGGATACATTCCAATTAGAAATTCTACATTAAAAACGACGTTTATCATTTCATAAAACACAAGGAACATGACTTGCATATATGTATACACACATATACATGTCCGTCTGTACGTGTGAATCTATAGCGAATGTACGACTGTCAAATTAGCTAGCTTAAATTTGTAAACAAACCCAGACAGGAATTGAAATAACTAAAAGTCAGATAATGATACCAAGGACTCTGAGGTATTTATGAACGAATATATAATTAACCCTCTAATATAATATGAATTACAGAGTGCCCAATGTACGACGATTAACTAGACGAATAACGATATAACCTAATATAAACAGACCTTGATGCAAGAATACCGATGTAAACGATGTAAATATAACCAATAACTAAGATCTTATACGAGCGAATGGGTTATTCCAATTATATGCTATAGCTACCGAATAAAATTAACTTTCTAATTTCACGTCGTTAAACAATATATTATTCTAGATATTACAAAGCAGGAAAACCGTTATTGAAAGACCCTTTAAATGTTTTAAATAGTCCAATAATAGTATTAACTCTGGAAATAGAGACCAAGTTAGCGAACCTGTTACGATATACCTAGTGGTTCGAAAATAAATTACCACAAAATGAATAATTAAGGGAATGTTAAATTAAGAGTTAAATTAGCACAATAGAATAGCAATAATTAGTGAAGACACTGAAAACATACATCGGTCGAAGTCGACTTATAACAACATCTAGCCGGTATAAATGCAAAGAAATTACAACGGTGGAAATATCCAGACATTCCATCAGTGTCGAAGCCACCTTTCATAGGGACAATGATCTGGCAGTTTGCCCCAGTACAAGTGCAAGTTGCACGGAAACTTCGACTTCATCACCGATGATCAATAACAGCGAAGTCGAGACGGAAGAAAACATTTGATTTTGCAAAGTGAACTGAGTGATTTGATTCCTGATTTTGATTTATCGAAATAAAAGCTGAGTAGCTTGCATCGCGATGGCAGAGCTGTAAAGATTTAGACGATCGAATAAAAGGTACTCTTTACAGAAATAGAAACCAGACCCTACCAACTAATCTAGGAGATAATGCGTCAAATCTTGGCCAACATAAAATAAAATCAAATCTAATAGAAAATTTGTGGCGATCTAAAGGTTCGTAACAATAAAATTATTAATTACAACTAAATGTGAAACATTTCTTGATGTACGTATTACGTACGTATAGGTGATTGGTCTCCTAATTGGAATGCAATCGGGATTCTTAAAACATCGCTGCTTTCTACGCTTCTGGCATAGTCGTGCAGCTGAGCATCATTGTGTGAGAAACCATTGCCTAGGTCGTTGCAATTTTGAACCCGGAAAAAGATACTACATCACTTGTTGGCCCCAAAAAAGTTTTACTACCAATTTCACACATCAAACTTTGCCTTGTAAAGAATTTTGTCCAGGCGTTTGGACCTGAAAGGTCGACTCTCTAGTATTTAACCAAGCTCTTTCAGAAAATTTTATATCCGAAAATCTAAGGTATATCTGTCGCGCCTGATATTAGAAAACTTTTCAAAGTATTTAATAGGCGATGAAGCAGCAACATTAGCATTTATTAAAATAATTTTCTCGGTAAATGAAAATCTCCGGATTTCAAGTAAATAATCACCAATTTTTTAAAAATTATTGCAAGATTGAGCCTCGATTGTCTTTGAAGATTCATTTTCTGCAATTTCATTTGGTTTTATTTCCGGATAATTTGGCCGAGACGAGCGACAAGCAAGGAGAACGTCTACACCAAGATTTGATGAGAATCAAGAGAAACTACTAAGAATTTTGGGGCAAGGGCATTATGAGCGAATACTGTCTGACTTTAGTGCTTGAAACGGATCCCCAAAAATATGTGGGACTAATTTCAATTCTAACATGTCATTTTTTTTTCAATAAAATGGTCAAAAACAATCGAAATTGTAAAAAAAAATTATATCGATTATTTCTAAAACAACAACCAATCAAGAAATATGGGCTACGGGTTCGTATTCAGCGTTGAAAATAACACCTTTTTGTTGCTGAAGGCCTGTGTATTACATACGTGATATGGAGTGCATATTATACGACATGCATAGGACATGAATAAATCTATTTTTGGAATGCTACTTGTAGGACAGGTTTCGCGTATGAAAAAGAGCATCAAAGACCAAATATTTTGATATATTACATTAATATTTCATTTATTTTTATTACCTAGATACATGCTAAATATGAAAAATAATTTTAACTTTGTAGGGCCTTTCCGCCTCCTTCAAACGTTTTTCGTCACGAAAAAGAAATTCTGATTGTGGTCTAGTGTTAAAAGCACGCTAGTTGTGGTATGGTGTTAATGAACTTTACCACGTGGGAATACGAAATTCTTTCCAGATGGACGCTTGTGGCCTGTGTTTATTCGTTCCGGACTAAATGTAGCGCCCTAACGATAATATAAATGATTTAAAATTAATAATTGTGTGATGATGAGCACCAAAAGTCCAGGGCATGTATAGTATGCTGAAATAAATGTTTATTAACTACAACTTATTAAATAAAATAAATCACAACAACATTATTCTTAAAGTTTAATCAATATTAACGCGAGAAATAAATTACGATTCGAAATGAATTAATTAATGTGATAAAATTCAAAGCTATATATACAGGGAAAGACGAATAAGTATCTAAAAATTATACGCAATAAATACACACTGGAAAGAAGTTAACTAAGTAAATTAATGTGAATATAAGTAAAAGAATATGTGTATCGAAAAATATGGAGATTACATTTGTGTTAGGATAATGCCGCGATCAGACTTATGGCAGAAAACCAATAGTAAGGCCAGACAGCACTTCAATACTTGAATAACACGTCTTGAGAGATGTGTCTTATGACAATAGGGAATAAAGAAGGTTTTTATGTCGTAGAGAATATTCGTGGTTTGGAAAAGGTTTTATGACCCAATTTTAAGGGAGGGTAAATCAACGACTTTGAAAGTAGCGATGTTGTAAGAATTAATTTAAGACGTGGGCTAAAGAGTTGCGATGTTGACGAAATAAATATAATTAAAATTTTCCTTGCGAAGAAAGCTTTCAAATGATATCTCACGTGAAGCAGTTTAGATGAAGTTCACAATAATCATTTATTGGCTATTAAATGGCTAATTGGCTATGTCGATATAATTTTGAGATGTAGAGAAAATAGCTCAAGTATAAACTAAAATACTAACCCAGAAATAATTAGAAGAGGAGTCACTTGCAATTATTTAATAAATTAAATTAAAATGAAATACATATGATTCTAAGAAATAGAGAGAAAGAAGAGAGAATATGAAATGCCTGGGTTTACCACTCGATAGATAATTTCTCGGAAGGGTCGTTATGACTAGAGCTATACAAAATAAAGGTATTCTCTTGCACATAGGAATTGTATCAAATATGCGAGAACAATGGCTATAAGTTCTTAATATTTAGAATTCCATGTATATTTGGGAAAAAAAGAATTTAAAAAATAAAATTAAGAAATCCTTTATATATAGATAACTTTTTTTTTAATTTTTGAGTTAAAAATATTCCCTTGTCAGGCTGTTAATCATTGGCTGTAGATTACAATATTCATTTCATCCGAAATTTTAATTAGCACTGTGTTAGTCAAATTTTTTGGTTAAAAAAACTAGACCCACACGGTGCTAATTAATATTTCGGATTAGGGTAACCATAGGTAATTTACAAGTAATCCTAAAGTGCTGGGCCAACCTCATAGGCCTTCAAAATCTATTACTGGAAACTATTACTATAATTCACAAATTGATTACAGAATAATTTATTTGACATTAGTAAAATTAATATCTTATACGATATTTATACTATATGATAGAAAGTTCTGTACATCACACCTATGAACTACGAAGTGGTCTAATAAATTTTAAAATTATTTTGTTTCCAAATCCCTTTAATTTTAATTAGCAATAAAATTCCATCTATTCCATAACATGAAGTTCATGTAATATGTATATCGTCATGTTGATTAAGATAGAATATACGTTGACTACTTAATAGCTCGAACTTAGTATCATGCTGATATTTAAATTGATTCAATTGATATAAAACCCCAGTAAATAGCTATGCATGTCATCGTGCAATACGTTTGATGTTATTATAATAATGAAATTTGATTACGAAGCTGTTGAAACCAACGTAAGCTAAGATATCTAACATACATACGCAAATATGTGTGTAGCAAAATGATAATTGCATTTATACTAAATTTTATTCCGTAAAATTATCTGAGAATTATTGACTATAATCTTATTTATGATGAATTTAATTTATAACAATCTTAATAAATATATTAAGAATAGAATATAAATGTAGAAAATTGAAGGAATTTCAGGAAATTTAAAATTCAGAAAATTTAAAAAGTTAATAACAACCAAAATAAGACGCACGATAGTAACAAATGTGTTTAATGAATATTATATATATATATATATATATATATATATATATTGTTATTGGGCAAATAGCATTATTCCAGCCAACTGCAAAGGGAAAGACAGTAATTAATACAAGAATAACATACAATAGAATGGCTAAATTGGCGTACATAATTTGTAAAATTAGTATCGAAATGTCAATAAATTAATATTACGATAACTTTGTATATTTCAAATTAATTTATATTTATTTCAAAATTTACTTTTTATATTTTCTAATTGTCATTTTCACAATTCAAGTCATTTACGCGAAATTAACAAAATAGCTAATTTATTTACATTCAAATTTTGTATCGATGCTAATTAGCATCTAATAATGGTGCTATTTGCCCAATAACCGTATATATATATTGTTATTGGGCAAACAGCACCATTATTCCAGCCAACTGCAAAGGGAAAGACAGTAATTAACACAAGAATAACTTACAATAGAATGGCTAAATTGGCGGACATAATTTGTAAAATTAGTATCGAAATGTCAATAAATTAATATTACGATAACTTTGTATATTTCAAATTAATTTATATTTATTTCAAAATTTACTTTTTATATTTTTTAATTGTCATTTTCATCATTCAAGTCATTTATGCGAAATTAACAAGATAGCTAATTTATTTACATTAAAATTTTGTATCAATGCTAATTAGACACGCCCACTTTTTGAATGTTTACTAACCCGCGAACAGGTTATTTTCATTCCACACACATATCATAACCTTACATTGGAAAACCCGTTATATCTATTTGTAAAATATTATTTTAATTTTGTTTTCATGTTCGAATTAACATTTCATTTATATTTAAATTATTATCACTTGTAATTAAAGTAAAATTCGAGGCTATTTTCATAATTTCTTACAAGGCTTTGAAAGAAATAATTGCTATCGAGTGTCAGTAGAAAAATTTTATAGCGAATGCCAGAGAAAAGTGCTACTCCGAAGTTAAAATTTAATTAAGCTTAAAATACCAGTGATAGAATTCCAAAAATTCGCAGAAAAGAAGCATGTATCCTTAGAGCTACTTTAGAACCATTTTTGAAGTCGATAATACCGAAGATCGGCAAGTGATCATTCAAAGCATCATTTTGGAATACCGGCCACGAGCAATACCAACGCCTTCGAAGAACGCCTATACCGGCATCGTAGTAAAGAAAACACCTTATTTGAAATACAAAGTTATCGTAATATTAATTCATTTACATTTCGATACTAATTTTACAAATTATGTCCGCCAATTTAGCTATTCTATTGTGTGTTATTCTTGTGTTAATTACTGTCTTTCCCTTTGCAGTTGGCTGGAATAATGGTGCTATTTGCCCCATAACATTAATCCGAGTGGAAAGAATATCTGAAGATTGAAGATATGTCTTTTCCAGTCAAGAAGAATGAAATAAAGAATATTAACTTGTAGTACTTCCTTAAGTAATATGTGTCAAACAATAACAATATAACAAATTCATTTAAATTCTGAGAGTTATCTGAGATTCTCTGTTTTTTATTACAATCATTTAGATTATTTTTTATATTAGATCATTTTTGTTTAAGATAATGATAGATTCTTTTATTCAAAAATAACGTATATTTTCTTTATGTCATAGATATCATTAGTTTAAATTTTCCTTGTGCTGTAGTAATTATTCATTTTATTTTTAACTTTATTCTTATCTCTTTTGTATATATGTTTATGCTTTTAAGTTAGTTATGTAGATTAGTTATATATTTTATTTTAATTAGTTTTACATCCGTTTTTGTATTTCATAAGTTGTTTCGAACTATAACATACTTGTGATACTGAGCTGTTTTCTGTGGTCTTAAATATGTTTGATATTCTTGTTGTACTAATTGCATTAAATATTCTGGTATCTGATTATGGTGTTATACTTGGGGTTATTATTTTGTTTTATCTTATTGATGGTATATGATCAATATTCTTTTCTAAAATGTTATACTTAACCTTTGTTTATAATTGATATTTTGATATAAGCTTTAGCTTTCATTATAAATAATACTTTCTATAGATACTAATCATTACTTTCCATTCCTTAAACTTATCTTTAAATCCCTTCCTTTAACATATATATTACCTTATATAATATCTACATATATATATATATATATATATATATATATATATATATATATATATAATATAAATCTATATCTTATATCCTTGATAAAGGCATCATTGCCGAAACATGTAGGGTTGTTTTAAATATATATAGTTTGAAGTAAAGCCAGACCTTTAATCGCCAACTGATTGAATTTACTATATATATATATATATATATATATATATATATATATATATATGGTAAACCTAATCAGTAGGCGATTAAAGGTCTGTACATTACTTCAAAATATATGTATTTAAAAAACTCTACATGTTTCGGCTATATACGCCTTTTTCAAGAGAATACAAAATATGAATTCATATTTTGTATTCTCTTGAAAAAGGCGTATATAGCCGAAACATGTAGAGTTTTTTAAATACATATATTTTGAAGTAATATACAGACCTTTAATCGCCTACTGATTAGGTTTACCATATCATACCAAGGTCACGAAGTTATTATATTTATATATATATATATACATATATATTCTTCAACTGTATGTTAAAATGTAAATATCAATTAAGTATATAACTGTTATACCCTAGCATAAAACAGATTTCGTTTACTAACCCAGTCCATCATCCGCATTCAAATGTGCTAGTGTGGTAAATAACTTCTGTTCAGAAAATAACCGAAATGATTTTAACGAAATTAGAACAGCCATCTGTTGGTGGGATTGACTTACGATATGCCCATCTGCCTAAATAATATGTAAAAATGTCATGACATTATGTTCTCTTAAACCTAAGATATTACGCATTTAGAAGACAATGAGTCTAAATACTCTAGTCGGATAGAAAGAGATAAAGACAAAGAAATTAACATTAGTCCTGTCGCACATTGCACATAACGCAATATCAGGGTAGCCTAGTCGAGAATGGCAGACCTCAAACAATCTCACTTTATTCTGCATGCAAGTGCGGCAGGTCTAAGTTATAATGAATTTTAGCCGACAAACCTTGTCTTCGGAAGGTAAATTAAAAGTGTCTTCCACATCTATTCACAAATGAGCAAAAATGTATCGAATTAAGTATTGCAAAGACATCATTGAAGAAGTGGTGGAAGAACTGGTTCTCGCTTGGAGAAGTTAAAAGTAAAAAAAAACAATACTTATTGCTTTTTACGAATCCAACATAGAAAATCCACAGATAATTTACTTCAAAATGTGCAACTATAAGTTGAAGAAACAATTAAAAAACAAGTCCACCAAATATACAACACTGCAGACACCAATAACAATTTAAACAATGAAACAACAAACATATATCACGATTCCATATGTTCCACAATTATCAGAGAAAATTAAATATACTTTAACAAAATATGATATAGCTACACCATATAAACTTAGCAACACTAATAAAAACATATTTTCAAAACTAAAACCTAAAATAGAAAAAAAAAACGAGAAACACATGTCATCTATAAAATACCATGTCTCGATTGCGATAGTTACTACATAGCCCAAACTAAACAACATTTATACAAAAGAATACAAGTCCACAAATACTTCAAAATAGACAAAACTGCTTTATTTACACACAAACTACAACGCGATCACCATTTCGATTTTGAAAACACACAGATAATCGATAAAGAACAACACACAATGAAAATGGAAATTAAAGAAATGATTAATATTAAACAAGAAAACAAATCAATTAACAACGAAAGTGAAAAAATCAAAAAAGGTATATACTATAAGCTTATAATGTAACGATCTGCAATTTACCATCATGAATATATGTTGTTATTATATAATTATCTATCACATGTTATTTAAATATCTGTACACTGGCTGATCATGCTTGTAGATCCATGTTTAGATCCTTGACTGGGCTGTACAAGTAGGTTTTCGTGGTTTTCCTTCTCGTTCAAGGCTAATGCCGACAGCTTAAAATCTTGAGTCGCTCCACGGGCGCAGACATAATAATAACTCATGACTTGCCAATCCCCTGTATTTGACGTTTTGCTGCCTAGTGTCCTGAACCATGAATTATTATTAAACTTAAAGATACACGCAATCTTTGAATATTTTAATTTTATCCATGACAACTACAGATATATAAGTTTGACATTGATATACTGTCATATATATTTTTAATTTCTTTGAAAAAGGCACTATTTGTCGAAACATGTAAGATTTCTTTAAATATATACATATCAAAGTAAACCAGACCTTAAATCGCCGACTAATTAAATCTACTTAACATAGAGATTTTCTTTATTCGGCGATTTAAGGTCTACTTTAATAAAATATTTATTTATATAAAATAATTTGACTCTTACATATTTCGGCAATGATTGCCTTTTTCAAAGAGCTTTTTAAAAATGTAAACATAATTATAAAATTACAAAATTTTTTTTTTCTGTTTCGATGTGTTAAATCTATTTAGATAAGTAAATTGAGCTATTATCTGACATCATACCTCCAAAATACCGTTGGGAGGTTACAATAAATATAGAATAAACAAAAGCAATAAAGAACAAGCTACATACATACTAAAAGATACAAATGAATTTCTTTTTATTGTCCAATGAAAAAATAATACAAGTTTATGAAGAAAAATAGTGTGTTTTTTGTGTTATATAAAATATCTGCTCTTTTAGTCTCGTTTCTATTTAACTGCAGACGGAATCTGTAGAATTTATTTGGTTTTCGAGTTTTCCGTGTTTTCCTTGTTGTTCATTAGCGCGGTATCTAGATTGTGTTTATTGAGTAAGTAGTATTGAGTAAGTAACAGTTACTTATTTTTCAGGGAAACTGCTAATCGATCAACACAATCTAATGACAATTAATTAAGTACAGATATACTTCCCCTCTCTTAATTAGCTACATATACCACACCTTGTTAACGTTTATTCAGCAATCTTGTCTCCTAGATAATGATAGGCTAGCTTACCGAAACATGTTAGAGAAATCTAATAAATTTGTGAAAAGGTTAAATTATTTTTAATTAAAGTGAAAAATGTTTAAATAAAAATAACCATTTATTTTCGATCAGCCTCGTATACTTAACACATTATTATAATAATATTCCGTAGATAATCGTTAGCTTTCACGTTTTGTTTTTCAATTCAGGCTATAACTTATTGTATATTAATATTTAATTGTACATTTACTCTGGCATACATGACAAAAATTATGAGAACATAGTTCAACACGAGTTAAATACGGGATTGTCGCCAAAATCAACATTAAATGTAATTTTGTACGTTATAAGTGTGAAAATAGTACCGGTGTCAGAATAACTTGAAATAAATATTGATAGAACAAGCATATAACATTATAATTTCATTGACTATCTTGATTCAAATAAAGATTGTTAATTATGCAATTACCTTAGAATTGCAATAACAGTAACATGGGTACATATTGTAATATCAACATAAAGTTTTCACCTTCCATATAGCAAACTATTGCAATTTCTTTTACAAGTGAATATATATAGAATATTATGGATTATAAATATGTTCTTAAATTTAACAGAACTGTTGTAAAGAAAGAAACATATTCATAAATTATTAAGACACAGTAATTGATAAGGGTCCTACTCGCTTGTAGAAGGTGCGGCAAAACTCCTTCCGTAGTCTAGTTTGCGTGTAGAAAGGCGAGTATTAACTCTAGGAAGGAGGTACCGGTTGGGAAGGACGCTGGAGAAGGGAAGCTTTGCTTACCGCCAGTGTTCAGTAGCCACCATGCCGTGGACAGGTGAGCAATGCGCTTTCGCCGTGGAAGCATTTTTCGCAAGCGGTAATTCCGTTGTCGCTGTCCAGAGTGCTTTTCGCACACGATTCCAGCTTGCCCCTCGACAGTTCCAGATCGAAAAAGCCATAACATTATGGGTGTCGAACTTAAGATCAAGCGGTTCTGTGTGCAAAAAGAGCGGAGGAAGACCGTACAGAGTTCGCATCCCTGAAGACATTAATACAGTTAGACGTTCGATCCAGCAGTGTTCAAAGCCGTCTGCTCGCAAACATGCTGCAGCTCTTCAGCTGTCTGATTGGAGTGTTCATCAAATTTTATACTTATACTTGAACAATGTTATCCTTACAAAATGGTCGTTGTTCATGAAATGTCTGAACGTGACTGCCAAAATCATGTGACGCAGTGTGAAAGCATTCTTAATAATGTGCCAAATGATGTGGCTGTGTGGTTTTCTTTAGTAACTAGGCACATTTTCACATATTGGGGGTGTGGATAAATAAAACTATCCTTGCTGGAGTACACAAAACTCTTGGAAACTCCATGAAATGCCTCTGCATAGTGAACGTGTTACAGTTTTGTGCGCGATTAGTAGTGTCGGTATCATTGGCCGCTACTTTTTTGAAGAGGGAAAAGTGGCAGTGACCGTAACTCGGATCGATACGTTCAAATGATTCAGACTTTTATGGCACCAAGACTAAATGTGCTGTAGATTCAGCAGGTTGTGTGGTTTCAGCAAGACGGAGCCCCTGCACACACAATCAGGAGATCTCTCCAAGAGCTAAAACAGCTGTTTCCAGGACACTTGAGGTCTTTGCTTGGTAACATCCCCTGGCCAACACTATCTCCAGACCTTACCCCCTGTGATTTTTTCTATGGGGATTTTTTAGGGCTGACGTTTACAAACATCGACCGGGGACACTGCGAGCCCTGCGACATGCGATACAAGAAGAGATTCCGCGTATTTCTTAAGAAATGTTGGCTAAAATAATGACTTCCGGACTCGCATTCGGTAATGCATTGGTAACGAAGGAAAACACTTGAGCGATATACTGTTCAAAAAATTAAACTTGTAAAACTTGAAACGGAACCGCCCATTCTGTAAATTCTATTCATGTTAATACAGTTTGCTTACTTTGTACCATCTCTTTTTTATTCAACCTTTTAATTAGGGAGGGAGTTTTGCAGCACCCTGTATACCGATAAGCATTGAGCGCATTTGTTCGCAGAAAATATAGCGTATTCATTTAGATTACTTTGGCTATACATTATTACGTATTTGTCTACGTACTAATCCTTTAATAGTTAAAAATATTTTTTATACAAATTTTTAAATTATCTTTTAACCATTTAAAAAATTGTGATTAAATTGATGATATGTTTCTTCTTTCAAAACCACATATTTTAAGCAAACATACAAAGGAAAACGTTTGAAAGAAAACATATTCAGCAAGACAAATGTTTTAAATAACATTAAAGCTTATTACCCATTCATTGTTTCGACATATCAAATGATTCCTCTATGATTTATTTTCTAAAACTTTTAAATAAACTGCGACAGCTATTCGGTCAAAAAGTACCTAAAGCCCAGAAAGAGTATAATTTCTCCCCAAGTATTTAATAACAACTGTATTAAAAAGGACATTGCTGTTAGCTATGCAGTTTTGTGCAAAAGAGTATTTATATTAATAACATTGGAAGTGATATTCTTATTTTGTTTCTCTAAATTGCAACAAAAAAGGTTCTGAAACTAATCCTCAACAGATATTTGAATATGTCAATAATTCAACAAACTGTCACGATATTCTGTTGATTAGCTCCGTATGCTCTTGGTGTTAATGTTGTATTGCTGCGTTACCGGCAATGTATGGTAGAAATTTTGGAGTAGAGAGTAGCACATATGAAATAGTATTGTATTCCCTACACCTGAATAATATTTTATATTATCAAAAATGTTTTTGTTTTATCTTTTATGCCTTTTACATCACTACCAGAAACATTCACAACACACCTCTTATCTATGTCGGACACAGTTATCAAAGACAAAACATATAATTGTATTGTGCGGTTAATTTAGTAAAATATTTATAACGTATTAGTAATCTCTTTCTAGGAAAGCCACGCAATTGTAAAGTCTTAGAGAAACCGATAATCGAAATTCTCTCCTTGTTAGTGCACTTTTCCAAAAATATTCAGATTTCAGTCTTTTCTTGAAAGATGAAAAGGAACGTAATTTCAATGGTAAATATATTTTCCTGCAATATTAAATCCAAAATAAACGAAGAAACCTGTTGCTCCAATCCAATAATTTTCATAAAATTATTCTATTGTTTCATAAAGATTTATATGTAAAAGTGGATGTATGTATGTAAAAATCTAAAGAACATAAGAGTAAACGAAGGAATTGTAAAAGTGTAAGTAAATAAATCTAATGCAGTAATTATGAGAATATAAATATTACATCGTCTTACAATAATCTTATCCTATTATGTTATTACCTATTAATACAACCGAAATTAATTTCTCTTTTCAAATTGAAATATTATAATGTGCAGAAAAGTAATTTCTTTTCGATTTACCTATCAATAAACCAGATAGATTCCATGAAAACCTATAGAATTGTAAATTATTTAGTTTAGCGATAGTGACTGAGAAATGGACAGCAAATAAGTAATTGTCTATAGATAATTTTTATGAGTCAGATTTGCCAATCCATGTTAGGCAGGAGAAATCGAATCATCCATATATTTTCTATTCAATCAATTCAGTTGCCAATCATGTCACTATTAGAAAGAAATTTACTACAGCATTTGTCACTACAATTGCATGCCGCTCAGAATATCGAGCGTAATGAACGACAAGAAAAGGGTTAAACGGACACGTGGACCAAGTAACGAATCATTCCTCCAATGCGTTACTACAATTGGCACGTGCTCATGTGTACATATACGACCGAATATTAACATGTCATGGGATAAACATGTGCCGCAAGCTAATTGCCTGAATCTAAATAATGCTCTTGAATTATTAATGTAATAAATTATGATGCCCATTTGCTTCAAAACTTTAGCCGTATACTTTCTTATAATATATTATGTAGGATTACGTGCAGCTGCATTTTACACCGTTATAAATACTATCAAAAGCCTATTTTAATTAAGTAACTGCGAAAGTAGATGCATGAAACTGTTTTTAGATTAAGCAATAAAAATAATTTTCAAAAAACTAATTACATAAAATAATATTAAAAGAAGCAAACGTCTAATAGATATTCTCATTATTACATTATTGAGTGTTGTTTGTAAATATATATAAATCTATTCAAAACTTTTTTATTAAATCTAATTAACAACTAAGGATGTAAGTAAAAGAAATTAACATAAGTATTTATTGAGGAGCTAATGAAATTTGATATGTCTTACAATATTATAACTTTTTTTAAATAATATATAGCTAGCGCCAATTAAGTTAGCGCGAGGAGGGGCTCCGCAGAAGCCGTTTTTAAAAACGTCCACCCCTACTACTCAAGTAATTGTCAGAATACATTTGTCATTGACGTTTGACGGAACATAATGTCTTTGCTAGGGAATCATAAAGTGATACACGCTCAGAGGTTAGAATTATCTGACATTTTAGGTAAAACCAAATACAAATCTCCCGACTACTTCTAATCCTGCGCGAACTTACCCCTCCTCACGCCAACTTAATTGGCGTTTGCTATACCTATTTGTAAATAATTTATTTGCTTCCCCTTTTTTCTTTTTATGGTCGTTTAGTTAAAATGAAATATATTTATCTATATATATAATTATTAATAATGTATCTACATTTTTAACGTACTAAAAATTATAACACATTCACTTCACATACTATTTCCTGTTTATCTGCCATATATGACATATTCAATTACAAATGTTATAGAAAGCTTTTACAACCAATAAAAATAGAGCAAATATTTTAATGTGATTTTTTTCAAAATATACTTTTTTAATGTCTTTTTGAATAAGAAAATATGTTCCTAAACTAAAGTATATTATTATTAGAGACCAGACACAAGAGGTTGATTACTCATCGCCCACGAGCGTACTATTGAACATTTGTACTTTTAAAGTTTTTAATTTTATTTAAATAATTATACTTATAATCATAAAAGGGGTATATATACGACTACAAAATACGAAATACAAGTTATAGGTGCCAACACAATACTATCCATTCAGTATTACCAGACGCTGACTCTGTACTTTCATTCATTTATTTAGCCGGATACACCTGGAGTAAGATAAGGTAATATTTAATATAAAAGATGGGCAATGCATTAGTAGAGCAGAGTTATTATTGTAACTGTAGGCGACACATATCGCTAATAATTCTCAAGTGTAATCTAGTTATAATCTATATTGCATAGTATTTTCAAAAACCGCAAACAAATATCTTTTTTAAATTTCAAACGCTTCCGAAATTTAACTGGCGCAGTCAGGACGGATCTTCGCCACCACTGTTGGAGAATTACAAACGTCGAAAATAGTGAGCGTGAATCTCAATTCTTTGGGCCAAAAAGCGACAATACGAGCAATTAGATTCAACGGCGGTTAGACAAGGCCTGGAGGATCAAAATTTCCAAAAGGTGCAACGTTTGAACTGGGACGAACACCGAAACGATCAAAATCTCGTCGAGGTACCCATCAACGTTACAAAAATTAAGAAAGACGACTGGAGGATCAAAATTTCCAAAGGTGCGATATTGACTTGGAAAACCACAGAAACGATAAAAACCTCGTCGAAGATTATAATTAAGAAGTAGCAACAAGCGAACAAAGAAACCAAACCAACACAGCAACTAACAAAAGAAGTAACACAAGAAACAACAAAACTTAATAAGAAGAATAACAAGAAGAATATCAAAAAGAATAACACGAAGAACAAACCAACAAAATCGAATGAAGATCCTACTAACAATTCTGTAAGTAGATTTTTAATTTTTTTTACATGCCTACAATTTACTGTAGTGATTATAAGACGTATTTTTGCTTTTGTGAAAAAGTATTGAAATACACGACGAAAATCAAACAAATTTACCAAAATTAATACCTTTGTCAAAATTCAAGTGTCTTTGCAAATATATGCTGGTAAACAAAGTATTATATGTCGGTAGAAAGTCTTTTAGAAGAACTAGTAAATTCAATTAGTACATTAAATCTAAACGAAATGCCTGACGAAACTCATAGGAGAAGTTCTATAAGCCAAGCAGAAATCTGCACGATACCAATATGCAATGGTGGCCCAAATACATTACCATTATTTATTGATGCCTGCGAAGATTTAATAAAAATTTATTTTGATAAAAACAACAGAGACAACCCTTTAAACCCATACTTAATAAGAATAATAAAATCAAGATTGAGTGGAGAACCACAATCGATAATAGGGACCAGAAAATTAAAAACTTGGCAAGACATTAAAGCATTATTAGCATTAACATCCCTAGACAAAAGATCAGAAGATTGTCTTTTGAATGATGTAACGATGGAACAACCTAGGAAGAATGAAAATCCTTATGTATTCGGACAAAGAATTAGGGACATGTTAAATTTACTATTAACTAAAATGCAACTAGATACGGCAGAAGAATTAATACCGTTAAAAACAAACATGTATAAGAAACCAGCGTTACAAACGTTTAAAAGAGGATTAATGAATTACGGTAGATTAGGCGAAATAATGTATCTGAAGAAACCAGAGATATTAGAAAATGCTCTAGCAGAAGTGCTAGAATATCAAAATTGGCAGTACAGATGCGGAAAATCAACAATGCCGCAAAATAACTACAAAATAGTACATCATATAACACCAGGACACATGGAAACACCAGCCCAACAAGAACAACTTCCACGAATGCAACAACAAGTGCCGCGAATACAATAATTTCAACACCAACCACAAGTAAAACAATTCCAATGTCAGCCAAAAACAAATGATCAAAATCCATTTCCGATGAAATCAAATTTACAAAAGCAAAGTAAACAAAATTCCCATATTAAACAAAATTCCTTTAAATTTGCAAAAGTTCCTGGACAATTAATGAAAAGAAGAAAACCTAGACAACAACCAATGGAAATTGACGCAAGCATGAGCCGAATAAGACAAACATAATATGGACCATCAACATCACAGTAAAATTGGAAACTTGAAGAAATTAACAAACAAGGCCAAGAAGAAGAAGAAGAAAATCCAGAATACGAAGAGTATGAAGAATCAGAAGGCTACGAATATCAACCAATTTGGGACGAAGATACCGAGCCATTTCCATTCGAACCAGAGGAGCAGCCAAATTTTCCAATTGTAGCCTCAGCGAACGAGACACCACCGAATGTCCAGCAACCGGTATAAAGTTAAGAAATCATTCAGATTTTTTCATTTTTTTTAGATTTTTAATCAACAACATTGTGTACGATTATCTTATATTTATGTACCAGAAATTAATGCAAAATTTCTAATTGGTACAGTTGCATCAGCATCCTCAATTTCAACTGAAATAGCTCAAAATCATTTTCCAAATTATATTAAATATTCACCATTTTCAGTAACAACAATGCACGGTACCACATATCATAATTACGTTCTTAGAATACCTTCTTTACACACATTTAACGCGTACGGGCAAATACACGAATTTAATATGGTAGATTTTTCCAAAAAATATGATGGAATAATAGGTTTAAGATTATTAGAAAAAATTGATTCCATAATAGATTTCAAAACTAAAAAACTTCGCAAAAGTTTCACGGAAATACAATTATATTTTGACAACACAAAAATTAAAATAGGACCAAGAGAAAGAAAAATAATTAAAATACCTGTAGATCGAAATCTAAAAGAAGTACATATAAATCATCAAAGAATAACACCAGGAGTTGAAATACCTGAAAACATCACGACCACAGAAGATTACTACGCAATTACTGAAATCGTAAACTTCAATAACTACCCAGTGGAAGTAAACTTCGAAAAACCAATTTTAACTGAAGAATACAATTATGTGGAAGAAAACACAATAAGAGGAAAACTATCAATGAAAAGTATTAAAGAAATTCAAAGAAGAACACTAGAGGCAAAGCTACGCCTAGATCATCTGAATAAATAAGAAAAAGAAGTGAAAAGAAAATTATTTATGGAATATCAAGATTTATGTCACAATGAAGAATTACCTTTAATATACACATCAAAAATTAAACATCAGACACGATTAAAAGATAAAACTCCAATATATCAAAAGCTTATAGGAAATCGCCAGTACGAAGAGAAGAAATCAATAAACATATAAAGAGCATGTTAGAACAAAATATTATACAACCTAGTATAAACCCAGTAGCGATAGTACCAAAAAAAATGGATGCATCAGGAATCAAGAAATATAGAATGGTAATAGATTATAGAAAATTAAATGAGAAAACAATCGACGATAAATTCCCAATTCCTAATATACACGATATATTAGACAAATTAGGAAGAGCTAAGTATTTCACGACATTAGATTTAGTGTCTGGCTACAATCAAGTCGAGATGGAAGAAAAAGGTAGAGAGAAAACAACATTCAGCACAGAAGATAATCACTATGAATTTTTAAATATCCCATTTGGTCTTAAAAACAGCCCAGTAACATTTCAAAGAGTAATGAATCATATTTTAAGAGGTCTAACAGTAGACACATGTCATGTATACCTAGAAGATATAATAATATATGCAGCATCACTAGAAGAACATCAACAAAAATTAATGAAAGTAATTAAACGCTTAAGAGAAGCTAACTTAATATTATCAATGCATATATGTAAATTTTTAAGAAAAGAAATTGCTTATTTAGGACATATAATAACGAAAGATGGAGTAAAACCAAATCCAGACAAGATTGAAGCAATAAAAGGATACCCAATACCAAAAACAAAAAAAGAAATTAAATCATTTCTAGGATTATTAGGATATTACAGAAAATTTATAAGGGACGCTAAAATTACAAAACCATTAACCAAATATTTAAAAAAGGGAGGTAAGATCGAATTCACAGAAGAATACACAACAACATTTGAACTTTGTAAGAAAATACTTTGCAATGAACTAGTATTACAATACTCAGATTTTAACAAACAATTTTTAGTAACAACAGATGCAAGCAATGTAGCAATATGAGCAGTATTGTCACAAGGAACGATAAGACAATATAGACCAATATTTTATGCATCAAGAACATTATCGGAAACCGAACAAATATATTCAACAGTAGAAAAAGAACTGTTAGCAATTATTTGGGCCTGCAACCAATTTCAACCTTATATATTTGGACGAAAAATTACGATAATCACAGATCATAGACCATTAGTGTGGTTACATAATTTGAAAGAAGCAAATTCTAAATTATAACGATGGAAGATAAAATTAAGTGAGTACGATTATGAAATCATATATAAAAAGGGAAAAATTAATAAAAATGCCGATACATTATCTAAAATCGAATTACATAACCAAGAAGATAATGTAGATGAATTATTACTAGAAGATACATCGTCTATAATACCTATATACGTCTATAATAATAATAATAAGTTGATAATGAAGAACTAGATGACTTACTACGAAATCTAGAACCACGAGAACTAACAATGGAAGAAATAATTCAAAAATCAAGAAATCAAGAAGAAATAGATAACATTCTACAAGAACTAGGAAGAATAGAACATAATCCTAATAAACAGCAAGAAGACGATGACTCACTGCATAGCAATGTAAATGTAGAACCAGAAACATCAATACCAATAACCGATATGGCAATAGATGTACAGAAGATACAAGTATTCATAGAAACGCATATATTTCCGACAACAGTAACATTTGATAAGAAAAATACTGAAGTAATATACCACGCATAATTGGAGAAAAAAAATCTGAAACAAGAATTGATAGATTTAATAAAAGATATAATGCCTCATATATACACAACAGATGAAATTTATAAAGAAATATTTCAAGTTTACATAGAACACTTCAATAATAACGGATCAAAAATTTACAGATGTACTCGAAGGGTAAGAATAATGAAACACCAGAGGAAATGATTGAAATCATAATGCAAAACCACGAAGGGAAAACCAATCACAGAGGAATCAACGAAACCCTAAAATAGATAAAGAAGAATTATTACTTGAGTCAAATGAAGGATGATATAACGAGTTATATTAAAAGATGCGAAATATGTCAAAGAAACAATTACGATAGAGCACCACCAAAATTACCTTTTCAATTAGCGAAATTAATAGAGAAGCCATTTGATAAAATTTACGTTGATACGATATCAATAAATTCACAAAATTTCCTAACTGTGATACATTCACAAAATATGCACAAGCATATCCAATTCAAGGAAAAACAGCAGTCGAGGTAGTTGATAAATTCATAGAAACCTTTAGTATACACAGTTCACCAAAAGAAATTGTAATGGATAACGGGTTAGAATTTAATAATGCAACATTAAAAGAATTGTTACAATTATATAGAATCAATGTTCACTATACAACGCCTTTAAATCAAAATTCGAATGCACCAATTGAACGATTACATTCAACACTTTTAGAACATGTTAGACTAATCAAAAATCAAAAACTAACTCAAGACATAAAACAGATAATGCAATTATCATAGCAACAGGAACTTCACCTTTTGAACTCTTGTATGGACACCCTAATATAAAAGAACCAATATATATTATATATATATATATATATATATATATATATATATATGAACTTCATGTGTATGAGAATTAATAATTATTAAATCTCATTTTACATGCGATTGTCGCTATAATTTGTTGCATTTAATTCTACAATTCGGCAAATCACTTTTGCCCTAGATTGTAGACGCAACAAGCCGCGACATCAACTGTACAAGTTGTCAGTACAAATGAAAAATTTTGTGAAAAACTTATCTGCGCGGAATGTGCATATATCGATATTTCACTGTTTTTTACAGATCATCAGTGCACCTTACCGAAGACAGACATGTTATTCACTTCTATACTACGTGTATATATACGAACTGTAATGAACTTCATGTGTATGAGAATTAATAATTATTAAATCTCATTTTACATGCGATTGTCGCTATAATTTGTTGCATTTAAATGCAACAAATTATAGCGACAATCGCATGTAAAATGAGATTTAATAATTATTAATTCTCATACACATGAAGTTCATTACAGTTCGTATATATACACGTAGTATAGAAGTGAATAACATGTCTGTCTTCGGTAAGGTGCACTGATGATCTGTAAAAAACAGTGAAATATCGATATATGCACATTCCGCGCAGATAAGTTTTTCACAAAATTTTTCATATATATATATATATATATATATACCTATATTACGATGAAACGTTTTATCAAGATTATATTCAAAAACATAAAGAACGCACGAAATATCTCTATAATAAAATTGCAAATACAATGCAAGAAGATAAAGAACAGAAAATCATTAAAATAAATAAAAATAGAGAAAACGAAGAAATAAAAATAGGTCAAGCAGTATATGTAAAACCCCATAAATACTATTCACAGAAAACGAAAAAAAGATATCAAGGGCCATACACAGTTACAAAAATCAATGAAAATGGAACACTTGAAGTCAAAACAAAAAAGAATAAAATTTTACGTTATCATATAAATTCACTAAAATTAGCCAATGTTCCAGAACCCTCATCGGAAGAGGACTAACAGTAGTACTAAGAATATTCATTTAAATGTAAATAAGGAATATCCGTTTGAGCTACTAATAAATAACCTGTACCAAATAGAAAGTTTAATTGAAATTAGAGTATATCAAACTAACACTTATTTTACATTTATATTGTTAATACCTATTGTAAGTAATTATTCATTTCAATATTTTATGTTAAATGCTCTGCCCATTTACGAAGAAAATAATACTTTTAAACAAATTACTCCTAAAATTAAATACGTTGGCATAAAAGACAATAAGTATATCATGTCAAATCAAATTTGTTCTCAAATATCAAAACAAACATTCTTATGTAATCATGATTCAGAATTTCATATTTCAAATAACTCATTATGTGAAGTCCATGTTTTACAAATGGATAACAATTATAAAAATTGCATTTGTCAATCTTCACTATTCAAGATTTTGAAGTAAGAGATATTGAAAATAATATGAAATTAATTCTTAGTCCTACAGAAAATAAATTAATGCAAAAATGCAATGAACAAAATGATATTAAATTAATAAAAGGAATTTATTTGATTAATAACCTTAATAATTGTGAATTTCATATTAAAAACCAAATTATAAAAAATTATAAATCAACAATTAATATGAAACTAAATTTAATGGAATACACTGAAAATCATAATCAAATTAAAACAAGAAATTTAACTGAAGTAAGTATTTTAAATCTTTCAGATACGATTAATAATCAAAAAGATACTTCCGAAATTTCACTAGTGCAAAGGACATATTAAGCAAAATTACTATCTCACATAAAGCAAGTAGTTCTTTAGTTCATATAATTACATTCATATTAATACTATCAATACTTGCAATTCTTTTGCTTAAATTGTATAAAAAGATAAGGACGAAACAAAAGGTTAAAAAACAAACAGATGCCGATAACGTAAGAATGCAAGATTTATCTATTTAAGGATAATCTCGCAAGTAAGGTGGAAGGAGTTATAAGTGCCCGCCCACACAATACTATCCATTCAGTATTATCAGACGCTGACTCTGTAGTTTCATTTATTTAGCCGGATACACGTGGAGTAAGATAAGATAATATTTAATATAAGAGATGGGCAATGCATTAGTAGAGCAAAGCTATTAGTGTAACTGTACGCGACACAGATCGCTAATAATCCTCAAGTGTAATCTAGTTATAATCTATATTGTATCGTATTGTCAAAAACCGCAAACAAATAAATTTTTTTAAATTTCAAACGCTTCCGAAATTTAACTTGCATTTTTATTTGTTCTCATTTTGTAGTTCAAGTTGAGTAAAGGAGTATTAATATTTACTAGCAATACTTTCTCAAGGTTCCCTTCTGCAAAATTTGTTCTCTCTCTTTGAATAAAATGTATTCTTGTAAATATAAAGCGTCCCTTCTATATCGCAACTGGTTATAGGTGCATACTGGAAATATTCTTTTATTTCAGCGTATTTAGCAGTTAGATTTTGAGGAATTGTCCCCATACACAATTGCCTCAATGCTATTAAATCTGGATTTCTATCAAAATCTGCGTCAAACTTTTGCCGAAGGCCACATCCGAAGTCACTTGGAATATCTTTCAAATTATTAAAAGCCACATCTAATGTGGTTAATCCATCTTTTAATTTGAGATTTTGATTTTCAAAATAAACAATTAGCTTCATCAAATTTCCTAAAGTGTTCCTGAAGAAAGTACAACTGATTTTTTTAATGTGGAATTTGTATTAGTTTCTTGCACTCACAAATACTCGGAGCATCGTCATTTAAACATGCAATAAAATTTTGTAAACTATCGAAATTATCTGCATAAAAACTAGTAGCTTCCAACCATGTCCCTCATCTAGTTATTACTGGATAGGGAGGCAGTGACAAATATAACAGTTTTTCCCTGTAAAGAGCTACTCTCCAATGGTGCCAATGGCGCTTTTCTGAAAACTTTTTTAAAAGCGGATACAAGTCTATCAACTTTTGGAAAGGTGTCTCTGATATATTCACAGATTCTGTGGAGAGCATGTACTATACAAGTAATATGCAGCATATTAGGATATGTTCCCTTTAATAGTCTGCCTGTTTTTAACATATATGCAGCACTGTCACTTACAAATAAAAGTACTTTTTCTTTGTACATTTCGTCCGAATGAAGTATTTTTTTAATATTCTCGCTAATGGTTTAGCAACTGTTTCCGCATCAACTGTATTTATAACTTTTGTTGCTATTATTACATATGCGTTATATGGAATAGTTGATGCAGTACACCAGCTACATCATTAATAACAACAATAATATTTATATTATATAATAAAAAAAATTATATTACATAATAAAAAATACAATCCGCGAATCCACAAGTTTGATATCTCAAAGTAACCAGGAGAAAAAGTACATGTGTTTACCATACCACCCTGTCACGAAAAACATTAATAAAGTTGTGAAAGAAAGAGGTCTCCAGGTAGCCTTTCGGTCCGAAAACACTATCAAAAATCTCCTAGGGAATACTAAAGATACAGTTAATTTCAATTCGAAATCAGGTATACACGAAATTAGTTGCGAGGATTGTAATTTGAAATATATAGGCCAAACTAAACTACCAATAATAACCAGTTTTAAAGAACACATATCACATATTAAATACAATAGACCGGATAAATCGAATGTCGCATACCACGCTTTGAGCACACTGCACAATGTATCGATTACAGGGTTGAAGTTAGTCAAAGGAATTAATAAACCCCACGAACTTGATGCTTATGAAAGTATACATATCGCGAAAAATAAATATAATTCAATGAATAGCGATAGGTCACCGATCCCATTCAGCTTTCTCTTTTCATTTTTATTACCCTAACTGTGTCATCGTCGTTTTTAAAATTGTAGTTATTGGGACATATTTATTGCCGTTTCCCTTTGATAGGAATGTTGGCCGTCTCTCGGTTCGACATACTTCAACTCGGAGACTTAACATATGTGTAGACCTTTTCCTTAGGGATAAGTGTTTTTTCGACCTCCCGTAGTTTAGAATCGCATGTTTAAAATTAGTCTATACGTGGACGCGGTGTAAAGTAATTATTGCGTTAAGCGGTTCTCTCGCTTTACTGTGCCCCATGTGCGACTTTTTAATCAGTGGTTTTTACCTACTGATGATAACAACTTAGTTGTCGAAATACGTATTTAGGATACGATTAATAATTGTGGTAAGGGGTTATATACCTTTTTTAGGGATTGTAACATTGTATTCATATGTACCTCGGTGTTTCTGGAGGTATTTACATATGTCGTTTATATCTTTCATAAGCATGTGTCGTACAAGTTTGGCATATGCGGTGAATCAATTCAGGTCATCGGTGACATTTCACATCGTACACTGATGAGACCAATGGCGATCCAAAACACACGTGTCCGTTGATAGTCTACAATGCGAATTTGGTATGCGTATATTCATTTGTGCGTATACAGATCTGATTTAACATGTATGTGTTGTGGTATTTGTTCAATTTTAGTTTTTTGAATAGTCTATTATAGTGAGATATGTATGAATGCGTTATCAATATGTGAAATTAGTCTTTCTTTTAGTAGATTATCACGGGTCTTTTGAAGGATAAAACATCGTCAGGGTTTGGCCTAAAACTAAAATTATTTGTAATTTCATCAAAAATTTATATTTTGTATACTTAAATATGGTTAAGTATATGACATGTGAACATACGCCTTTGTAAATTTATATTTTAATATTTCAGAACAATACTTTTGACCATTCATCAGCTATTCATGTAAATTGTAATAATACAAATTTAAAAAAACATCGTTTCAATTCAATGCCTTTCTGTATCCAGTAGCATTACTTTTGCCTCAGAATTTTCTTTCTATCAGTATTTTAAATACGCATTTTAATTTTAACAAGTTTTCACCTTGTTATATGCGTCTAAAATCGTTGTACCTCCTTGTATTCTATAGAAATTGTATTTATTTAACGACTTAAGATCCCAACATTCTATATTTTCTTGTTTTCTGTCTGTTTGGAGGTGTTTAAAGCATAACAATCGATCTTTCTTTCCCTTCTGTTTTCTTTGTTATTGAGATTAGGTTAGTATAACTAGTATATCTTTGGAAGTTCACTTACACCACCATACGTAATTACGTAATATTAGAGTTCATTTTGATGTCTTTTCGATCAATACTTTCTAGTTCCCTATAAATTCTCTGTGTTTGTTTTCTATAATTAATGCTTTCGTTAGTTCTTCTATTGATTCGGATTCGTTACCGTTCCTCTTTCTTTTGTTTTAGTTCTTGTTAGTGAGTTCTTATTCTTTATTTCGTCTTCTTAGGTGTCTTGGTTAAAGTTTTCTACCGCTAACGCCTAGAGGCCTCGCACCTTGGACTCGAAAAGGTTTTACTTAAGTACTCACTTTCGATTTCCTTTTCGAATAGTAACAACTTTTTAATTATAACGAGCCATCGAAAAAATTCATAATTGGAGTAGACTGTGAAATTGGGTTGGTACTTTAGCCACTTCCACATAATGACATTTATTATTTGACATTGAAACTATAAGTTTGTGTCAAATTTTTCAAAGTTAATAAGTTAGAGTTGGTTTGTGTTTAGATGTAAATGGACAACATTTTCAACAACTTCAGTAGCTATATGTAAATTTTGATTATGATTTCGATATTGAATAAATTATTTAATACCAAAGTATTTTTAATAATATAAAAATATTATTAAAAATGGGGTGTGAAGAACACAATACAAGTTCATTTATGTATTTTTGAATGTATCTTCTCCAAAGACGTAGATACGTATTTCACATTTCTACATGATTCTCAATACGCCCCTGTTGTATAGATACGGTGGTTACCGACTATATAAAACACGTCTGCTTCGGCTGTTATTATGTAGACGGCGTTGAATATTCCTTCACGCGCTGTCTGAATAATTTCGGCTAGATAGTAACGTAGTTATGTTTGTTTGAATGTGTCTTCTCCAACAGGGGCGTATTAAGAATCATGTAGAAATGTGAAATACGTATCTACGTCTTTGGAGAAGATATATTCAAAAATACATAAATGAACTTGTATTGTGTTCTTCACACCCCATTTTTAATAATATTTTTATATTATTAAAAATACTTTGGTATTATACAAATGTAGTGAGGTTTTACCCACTCAAGTATGTTTCATATTATGTTGTCATATACATATTCGGCTCACGCCGATAAATAGTGAAGACACGAGAATACAGTTTTGTATAGATACGGTGGTTACCGACTATAGAAAACACGTCTGCTTCGGCTGTTATTATGTAGACGGCGTTGACTATTCCTTCACGCGCTGTCTGAGTAATTTCGGCTAGATAGTAACGTAGTTATGTTTGTTTGAATGTGTCTTCTCCAACAGGGGCGTATTGAGAATCATGTAGAAATGTGAAATACGTATCTACGTCTTTGGAGAAGATACATCCAAAAATACATAAATGAACTTGTATTGTGTTCTTCACACCCCATTTTTAATAATATTTTTATATTATTAAAAATACTTTGGTATTATACAAATGTAGTGAGGCTTTACCCACTCAAGTATGTTTCAAATTATGTTGTCATATACATATTCGGCTCACGCCGATAAATAGTGAAGACACGAGAATACAGTTTTGTATAGATACGGTGGTTACCGACTATAGAAAACACGTCTGCTTCGGCTGTTATTATGTAGACGGCGTTGAATATTCCTTCACGCGCTGTCTGAATAATTTCGGCTAGATAGTAATGTAGTTATGTCTGTTTGAATGTGTCTTCTCCAACAGGGGCGTATTGAGAATCATGTAGAAATGTGAAATACGTATCTACGTCTTTGGAGAAGATACATTCAAAAATACATAAATGAACTTGTATTGTGTTCTTCACACCCCATTTTAATAATATTTTTATATTATTAAAAATACTTTGGTATTATACAAATGTAGTGAGGTTTTACCCACTCAAGTATGTTTCAAATTATGTTGAAATAAATTATTTGTTTTCATATTTGTTGTAGTAGCATTTCAATGCCATAACCTTTTTTTACAATGAAACGAAATGAAACTGTCAAGCATCAAGTAATGTGTCACTATGTGGAAGTGGCTAAAGTACCAACCCAATTTCACAGTCTGCTCCAATTATGAATTTTTCCGATGGCTCGTTATTTTGTATGATATCAGAATTTTCTGCATCATAAGAGGTTGACCTAAGCAGATGATTTAGTTGATCGTTTTGTGTTTTTTTCGTTATATATATTTTTTTTTTGTTTAGATCATACTAACACGGACTTTTTCAGATTAAGGCGTGCGAATAGTTCTTGAAAGTTTCTTTGGGGGCTCTTAGAAAAAGAAAGTATGAACAGTTTTTTAACCTCCACCTTGAACACGTAATGTAATTTTTTTATTTCTTTCTCTTGTTAGTTATTTTAGGGCTTTTTACCAAGAATCTGTGTTATCAATCTTAGTTACCCAACTTTATTTGTATTGCTAGTGCTTTTATTTGTTGCGTTTACAACTGTCAGTGAATCACAAATTGGAAGAAGCTTAGGTGACTGAAAATCATGTAATTGGTTCTAACATTTGAAAAACAAGGTAGTTCCTCTTGGGTGTTTTGTCTCCACTGAAGATGTAATTCAACCTTTATGTGCAAACCCTGAGGTCGCACTAGAAATGCTACAGGATATACAAAAGCAATAAATTTACTATAAGCAAGGGTGACGCCAAAGGATGTGAAATTCGAACATTTAGATCGAATCGTTAGGTAACATGTACCTAAAGCGAGACAATTCGAAGATAATTATGAAAGTCAGAAACATAAATACCAGTAGGGATACCATGAAGGTGATTATTGAATATAAATACTAAGATATTAACAAAGGTTTTACAAGAACAATTAATTAATAAAGGGCAAACAAGTAAGTAGTTTTTAAGTTGTACTAATGAATCCAGATAATTAAATTACTTACGAGAGGGTTAATATTAAATAGACTAAATTAGTGTGTTTTCAAGAAGGAACATATTATGTATTTTATTGTTGGTAATTAATATTAAGTAAATTAATATTTAAATTTATTTCATTCTTATAATAAAAGATTTGTTCCTCTTAGTTGTGACTTTTTAAGGTGTTTTATATTTTGATTTAAATATACTTTCTTTGTGGTTGTTATATACAACGTAGAACGAGAAACAAGAACCGAGCAAGCTGACAAGCAACGTTCTGCTTAGGTCAATCGTGTGGACAATTCATATCACCAGGTAGGTTCGTTTGTTTGTTTTGGGATATCACACTTTCATTTAAGTAATAACACTAAGAATAAAATAGCAGTGTATAGATTTCTACGCCCGTGCACAAGTGGTGAAACAATCCATGGCTGTACTTTCCTATAACTTGAAAGTACATTTCAAATTTGTCCAAACCAGGAGGAATTAATAAATACCATAAGATATATTTAAACAAGAAATGCAGAAGAATTAAGGCGGCTTGGTTCAGACGGAAGAAAGTAGTTGTGTGTTTTACAGAATGTGTTACAGGATAATAGTGAAGCATTTTACTATGTACTGAGGTGTCGAAGAAAAGGCCCTCTCATATGTAAGACTGACTGTTGATGATTTTAATAATATAATTGCCCAATAGAATTATTTTTATAGTATTTAGATAAAACATAAATAATTATGCCCGTTCACATTGCGTCGGTGGAGTTATGTACGTCTGTACATTCTTTACATTATTTTGTTACCAAAAGTTCCTTTGTTTTAAATAATTATGTAGGTACTTTGCATCATATTAAATGCTTGTTCGTACTATGTGATCAGAATTTTAGAATATTTTTTGAACGCTAGTAGGGCAAGTTTCGCGTTTGATATAGAGCATCAAATACCAAATATTTTAAAATATGACTCTGATATCTTTTATCGAGATAGATATTCAAAACCGAAAATCGTTCCACTTTTGGAGGCCGTTTTTGTCCCACTAAAACGTTTTTCGATATAATGAAAATTGTTTTGAGCATGTCCTAGAATGGAGAACTCGCCATTTTTTTAATATTCGGGTTAGGAACCTTTTTTTTTGTAAGTATATTAGTTAGATTTGTTATATATAATGAAGTATTTTTAGGCAATTTAGGCAATTTTGTCTCTTAGAATTTTGTGTAGCAGGTGGGAATCCATTCTATTTTGTTTTTCTTTTCAATTCGCTGGTTACAATTATTTAATTCATATATTGTCCAAGAGAATTTATGCGATAAGTAAATGCGTTTCCTCAATTTTAATTACGTTACTAAATCACAAATAATAGTATTTAAGAAAAAGATACCTGGACGGTAACCTTTTAGCTTTTGTGGGTTTTTGCCTTCCGCATTGTATAAAATAAAACTGTGATAGTATATTGAGTATTAAAAGCAATAGGTGAGTTTTACTGGTTGACAATGTTTATAGACTGACGTTGAGAGACGAAATCTCCAATTTTATCGAAAACCGACAAAACTCTTATTGCTTAAAGTCTTTATAATATTTTTTTGGCGATCGAATGAACATCAACCAATAATTAATAATAGTTCACAAGGAAAGCTACAAATTAACTATAAATATGATATACACTAGCCTGGTAAGAATTTGATGATAAATACTATTATATTAGTATTCATAAATAAAAAATAATTTCAATCAGTTTACTTAGAAAAATGAACTGGTATCTTACTATACAAATATGAATAAATTAATAAATGAGTTACTGAAACCGAAATCTATTTAAATAGGGCAAATTCTCAAACTAAACTGAACATACCTCAAAATAATGTATTAAATGTTCAAATTATAGTCTGCAAGTGCAATAAATAAACAGTTAAACTTTAAAAATAAATATATTTCTAAAACAAACAGATGCTTCTAAAATCAAATTATAAGGACTAAGTATAACAGCATATTGAAAATAATCAAAAGAAAACTAGAATGTGTATAAATATGTATCTATAGTTACATTAATGTTTACCTTTTTATTCGATTTCACTGAACAAGAATGTATCAAAATTAATTTGCCTACGAATATTACCCCATCTGAAGTATTTTTCTTTTGTTTGATGATGCACTCATAGGAAAATCGTCAGCTGGATAAATACCAAAACACAATTTCTGTTATCAAACGGTATTTCCAAATATGCAAGCATGGAATAATATAACACCAGTCGAGTAAGACACATAAAACAAGAAAAAGTTGCTTACTTTATGCGTAGCATTGGGAAATATAAACATCCCCAGCATAATGCACTATAGGTTGAAATATTTCTTTATATTATCATCCATTTTCCAATAAAACAATTTTAAAAATAAGTATAATTCTAAAACAAACAGATGCTTTTAAAGGAACTATATTGTAACGTTTTTCTTTTCGGGTTGTTAAATAAAACTAACGGTAACTTAGACACACACTATATTAATAATAAAAACGAATAACAATTTAAAAACTAATTACTAACAATAAGCACATTTATGTATTTATAACTATGTAATTTCACTCGGCAAGATTTGGTATCGAATTCCCCAAAATCACTTCCTCGACGGCTTATATATGGGCCGCCGAGGCTCTCGTGTTTTCTTAGCCTCGATCTATCCGATTCTAGATCTGTCAAGAAGGCGCCAGGGCGTGATATGTGACGTATCGTTGGATGAGTCATTACATTGCCGCCTTCTTAAACATGAAGTTTCATCCCGAAACATGTCATGCTTTGGTTCCTTCAAACGATGGCGAAATCGACAGCTAGGGATTTTGTTACATTGTGACGTCATATCGAAATAACAGTACACGGTCTTATCTTGCCTGGGTGTACAGGAATAATAAAGCCGGTAACTGCATACCAGAATTCCCATACCAGTATGTTGGAATATTACTTCTAACATGCTCCTTACAATTCTCCAGTCCAGGCGGTCTAATCCACAACCCAATTTTGGAACTGCTAATTTCAAAATGTCTTCTTGTAACATTTGTTCGCTTAAGTGGGCCAGGGCCTCCCATAAGGCACGATAGGTTGACTTCAGACTTGACAGTTCTTTCGTGACCAAATAAAATATCGGCTGTTCTTCATTTGTAATTTGGATATATATATATATATATATATATATATATATATATATATATATATATATATATATATATATGCCGGTTTAGAACGTTTTTCTTCGTTGTCCGACACCTAACTTCCATCCTCTTCTATCGTCACACTCCTCTGGTGTGAGGTTTCTTTCACTCATGGATCTTTGTATGCTCTTCTGCCATTCCAGTTTCGGTCTTCCCTGTTTCCTTCTCCCTCTTGGGTGCCAGTGCATTATTGTTTTGGGCCACCTGTTATTTTGCATTCGTTCTACGTGTCCGTACCAAGTAAGTTGTTTCTTTTCGATGTCTTGAACTATCGTGCCTTCTATTCCCATTTGTTGCTTTATATAGTCATTCCTTATTCTCTCTCTTCGTGAAATTCGCAAGGATATTCTAATGGCATCCATTTCAACCGCCTCAACCTTCTGCCTTTGTCTATCTGCAATCCTCCAGGTTTCTGCTCCATATAGAAGGCTGCTCTTTACCATAGTCTCGTATATATTAAATTTTCTCTTCTTTGTTATTTCCTTGCTCCATAGAATTCCATTCAGGCATCCGATCACTTTTTTTGCTTTGACTATACGTTTTGGATACCTTTCCAAATTGCTGGCCCTGCTGCCTTAATTTTTCAATTCTGCCAAATCTCTCTTTAAATTCTCTGGCAATTCTTTTGGCCATTCGCAGATCTCGGGTTATGCAATGAGCAAGCGCGTAGTCTGATGGCACCGTAAACAAGTCTTGCTGTTTCTTGATGGTTATCCCAAATCGAGCTTTTCTCGAACCAGAATACTCCTCCATAAAGTTATCGAAGGTTAGTTCCTGGTATTGGCTATCCAATCGGCGCAAGTCAGCGGTTTCGTCATTATTGTCTCGAGAGTACGGGGCTAATCGATTAAAATGTACGACTCTTGGCTTAGTATGAGGTGTTCGCCTGATGCGGTATATTTCATCGTTGATCCGCATCAACACCTCGTATGGCACCTCCCAATTCCTTTGAAGTTTTGTTCGTTGTGGGTTATATAACCAAACCTGATCTGGCCCACCTTCTCCAGTATTTTATGGACGCCAAAATGCCCCCCAGAAGCACCATTATGGAGTTCTCGCAATACCTCTGGTATTATTTTCTTGGGAACCACCATTTGCATCTTCCGCTCGCTTCCATCGTGATTTTCGACCTCACGTCTCAGGAGATCGTCTTCCATGATTAAGGAATCCCATTGTGCCTAGTATGACTTCAATTCTCGTGAATGGGAAGCAATTTCTTGCCAGGTCGGTCTTTGCCCCTTGTCTCTTCCAAGTGCTGAAGACTGCAAGATCCGGATCAGCTTCTTGACCTGCGCGTAAATTGTCAGGTTGCCACTGGTCATCAACCACGGTGGTTTGAAGAACGTTGGCCGATTTGTCTTCGATGCGGTTGCAATGTCGACTGTCTTCTGGATAGGGCCTTCTGGAAAGAGCATCTGCATTTCGATGTTTGAGGTCTGCTCTGTGTTCAATGTCGAAATTATACTCCTGTAGCCTCTCAATCCATCTAGCTACTTGACCCTCGAAATTCTTAAATTGTAAGAGCCACTTTAATACGGCATGATCAGTGCGGATCAGGAACTTCTGCCCATAGAGGTACTTGTAAAAATGCTCTATGGTCTTAACTACTGCCAATAGTTCTCTCCTGGATACGGAGTAGTTCCTTTCCGGTTTGGACTGGGTCCAATGCACACCACCAATCCCGACGTTACAGGCATCTGTATCCAGAACAAACCTCCCAGGCGGCAGTGGATGATTTAAAACAGGTGCACTGATCAAAGCTCCTTTTAACAACTCAAAGGACGCTTGGCATTCGTTGTTCCAAATGAATGCTCGGTTTTCTGTTAGACGAGTAAGTGGTTTTGCATTATTAGAGAATCCAGGAACGTAGCGTCGATAATATGTGCATAATCCCAAAAAACTTCTAAGCTGATGTTTTGCTTTTACTTTTTCTGGATCCACATGTCCAAGGTAATTTACCTCCTTGCGGAAAAGGTGACACTTCTTTGGACTTCTCTTTGGAATCTCAGATTGGCATCTCGCAACCTCTGGAATACTACTTCCAAATTTTTCATGTGATCTTCAAAGATCTTCCCTACCACAATCACAGGCAGCTATTCCAAGATAGTCCCCTCGGTACAGTGTGCATGAGTCGCTCAAAAGAAGCTGGGGCGTTACACAGTCCAAATGGTATGACTGTAAACTGCCAGAGTCCTGTACCTAAACTGAAGGCAGTCTTCACTTTGTCATTGGGGTCCATTCCCACTTGCCAATAACCGCCCTTCAAGTCGAGAGTGGAGAACCATTTTGGTCCTGCCAAGGTGTCTGGCGTATCGACTATTCTTGGGAGAGGATTGCTGTCCTTTTTAGTCGCACAATTCAAACAAGGATAGTTCACACAGAATCTGGTAGATCCATCCTTCTTCCTGACGAGGACCACTGGTGGAGCCCATGGACTATTCGATCGTTCAATTACTCCTTGACCTTCTATATCTTGTATAATCTGTATGGCTTCCTCAATGGTAACCTCCTTGGTCCTTGGCGTATTGGGCTTGCATCGCAGGTATTTATTTTGTGCATGACAATATTGGTTCTTCCTTCTGTACTACTTTCAATTTCAAAGACGCCTTCATAATATTTGGTTAGATCCTTAACTTGGCTTTGTTCTTTCTTGCTCAATCCTTGACAGGCTGAGTCGATTATCTTAGACAATTTCTCAGGAACCTGCACGAATCCTGTCTTCTTCGACTCTACACGATGAACGACGGCCGACACAGACGAACACCACCCCAAAATACTACCCTTCTTCAATGAAACAGGGTAACTGTATAAATATAGACGCGAGGTATGCGTAATACTTAAAACAGTACAATAGTTTAGATAAGCATAAATAAATTTTAAAATATTTTGATACAAAAACAAATCAAATTAATTTATTACCTATTTACCTATTTACACATTTGGAAGAAGGTTAGCATAATTTCTGAACGATGATAAATTGTGTAAAATATGTGGACGTGTCTTGCCGAATTTTAAACATGAGTATAGCAAAAGCAATCTCTCCGCGTGTTTGTAGGGATCTAATTTATTCTATTCTCTCTTGTCAGTATGACTTGTATTTCTCTCTGGATACGAACCGTATCTTCTATAAGATACTTAGATAGGTACTTTCGAACTCCACCTCTGAACTCTCGCTAATTGAATTTCGTGGGAGACGTAGATATATATTAACGAAGCGCAATTTATTGCAAACGAATGCAACATAAATACACACACTAGTTTGTAGAGTGGCCAAAAGTTTGGAGTTACTTATGACAAATCTAAGAGTTTTTGAAGCCGATTTGCACATACCACTAAGGTGTTCACCAAAGCTAACGTAACTATCGAATAGTTGTTCTAAGTTTTTTATAGATTTATTAGGCTACAATACGTTATTGTTTATATTATAATCATAAAACACAATGCTTTCACGTCGTATACTTAATAATGATATTCATGGTTCAGCACTTACGAAATAAGTAAGAACATTCTTTTCCATAAATCAATTTCCAGTACTCTTTTTTGTAGATCTCCAAGAAATTACTGTATGCACTACGACACGTGTTTATTTATTTTAGAATAACATTTTATTATGCGACGTTAACAATCACAGGCCTGTTATTGAATCGTATAACTTTTTTAAATAAAATCAGTTTGCATTTACTTTAGGATTACATTTTTTTTTCATGATCTGACAATCACATTCATAGATCTGTAACTTTGAAATAAATAAAAATGGATATACAAGTTACAACTACAGATATATGACATTAACATATTGTCATTTATATTTTAAATTTCTTTGACAAAGGCATTATATGTGCCGAAACATGTAAGATTATTTTGAATATATACATATTAAGGTAAACCAGGCCTTAAAGTCGCTGAATCCACAATAACATATAAAGGTCAAGAAGTAATTATATATATATATATATATATATATATATATATACATATATATATAGATAATTATTTCGTGACCTTTGTATGTTATGGTAGATTCAATTGGTTTGCGATTTAAGGTCTGGTTTTACTTCTAAATGTATATATTTAAAACAATCTTACATGTTTCGGCATATGATGCCTTTTTCAAAGAATTTAAAATATAGATATAAATTTGATTTAGCATCAATGTATTGACGGAACTCTGTGCCAAAATGAGAAGGCGCCCCATCTTGTTGGAACCAAATATTCTTATGAGGTATGTCGCAATTTTCATTATTAGGAAAGAGAACTGCCACTGATGCCATTACATCAAATTGAGAAAATTGAAATATTGGGCAGCAGTCAGGTATCCCTCAAAGAAGTAAGGTCCTAAAAAACCGTCCTGTCATTCCCATTCCATCCATACATTTAATTTTTCTTGACGTTGACTGTATGATTCTTGTATTGAGTGAGAATTGTCCCGGGACCAATACCTACAGTTATGCCGATGTACTGATGCGTTGATGTAGAAAGTGATGCAGAAAGTGTCTTAATAATTTTTAAAAAATTGGGATTTTGATCACATCCGAACATTAATTCTTCACAAAATTGTAATAGGTGGTCTAGATTATCTTCGTTTAACTCATGAATTAGGTGCACTTTGTACGGATGACACTTTTCTTTTTTAAATAATTTTACAACAAAACTGTGGTCCATGTTCTTTTATGTAGGGCAAACTGTCTTGTAGAAATATGTTTCTTTGCTTCAAGTAACAATTTTAATTTTATTTCATCGCTTATTCGTGGTCGACGTCCTCGCGATAAATCTTATACACTTCCAGTTTTCGTAAATTTGGCGACCAATTTACTTACTGCAGATTTTTCAATTGAAACCTTATCAAGATGTGTTTGATTGAATAACTCACAAGTTTCCGCATGAGCCTAACGCCGTATCCAGCCATTATTAAAATCTCTATTCCTTCCCGTTCAGTTAAATGTGCCTTTTTTGTTCTTAACTTCAATATTTAGATTGCCTTTTTACAATGTAGATAACTAACAATTTTTTCTGAGTTGATTTGAATTAAGAATTTCTTTAAATTATTTATTACTTAGTAAATGTATCATTTATTCAAAAAAATTGTTATGTAAAGTACCAATTCGTTTACAATCACCGTTTAAGCAGTAAGAAGGTCTAACAAAAATATAAAAAAAGTGAAGGCGGTCATTTAAAAAATATATATATATATATATATATATATTATATCTATATACACTATGTCTCACTAAGTTGGAACCATATGGAAAACTTTTTTATTATTAATTTTAGGAAAAAAGGTTATTCTTCATAAAAAGTTCTGCATGTTCTAAAATCTAAAATGCAATCATCAGATATTAAATTTTTTTAGTCTTATACACGGTTTGTCAAAAAATATGAATTTTACTCAAGAGTAAAGTACCTTTATGTTTGACAATATCGAAAATTGTTGTAAATAAAAGTTAATCAGAACTAAAATCTATGTTTAAATATGCAATTACATCTATTTACATTGAAAAATTTGGTTTTGTTATTTTTTTACCAATCTTTTCATTTTCAACGAACATTTATCTCTTGTGATTATGAAACACATGATAACTTTTTCGTTTCTAAATGTTTTCTAACAATTTTGCAATTTAAACACGTAATTAATGCATGTGCATTTATTTTGCAAATCAAAAAATACATACAAATACTAAGTTGTATTTAATACTAGAAATAAATAGAAATTAATTTTTCACTCATTCCACTAATGCCTTGACATATCCACCCTCTCGTTCAATACATTTAATCATTCTATTAGTAAATTCACGTAATACATTCCTTATCATTTGTGGAGAAATTTCCTGGCATGTTTCTAAAATTATCCTCTCCAAATGGTTAACATCTTGTAACGGCCCTTTCTGGTAAACTTTTTGCTTCAAGTAACCCCATAAGAAGTAATCAAGGGGGGTTAAGTCAGGGGACCTAGCAGGCCAAAAAAGATCAGAATATATGTGAATAACTTTTCCATGGAACATATGTTCAAGATATTCCCTAACATTCAATGTACTGTGGCATGTGGCATCGTCTTGTTGGAACCGAATACATTGACGTTCTTGTATGGGTAGTTTGTCTATGTAGTCATTGATGTGAGTTTCTAAAAACTGTAAATAACGTTTGGCATTCATAGATTGTCGAAAAAAATGGTCCTATTACTCTGTTCTTATAAATGCCACACCACACGTTCGTCTTAAATGAATATTGGTCATGAGCCTTTATTGTAAAATTTGGATTGTTGTCAGACCACCAGCGACAATGTTGTGACGAGACAGTTCCATTTGAGGAAAACGTTGCGTCATCGGAAAAAATTATATGCCTCGTAAAAAAAGGTCCTCTTCTAACTCTCCTTGGATGAGACAGCAAAAATCAAAGCGCCTATTATAATCCCTTTCTTTTAATGTGTGAATGATTTTTGGTTTGAATGGTTTGTAATTATTTAATTTTAAAATTCTTGCCACTGTATCTTTACTTACATTTTGTTGCATCAACGATTTCCTTTTGCTCAATGACAGTTTTAGATTTTCTACCACAGACAGTATGACTTCAAACTGCGCATTCTCATCGGCAACCAGCTTTTGGCGTTTTCCATTAAAATTATTTTTAATACTTCCAGTACTCTTAAATTTATTTACTATTTTCGTAACAGTTGAATTATTAATATTTTTATTGGGATGTCTACTATTAAAAATAATAGCTGCTTCTCTGTGTTTTATAATTTTCTCCCACAATCAAAACAATTTCTATTTTCTCTTCACAAGTTAACGCTACCATTTTTATGTGTCATAAATTCTAACGCGTTTCGAAACTCACTGTCAAACATTTATTGCTATCAACAAATCATTTGTATGTCAATGCATCCTAGATTACATGTAACAACAGTTAAATTTGCATTGATATTGTAGACAAAAAAGAAAAAATAATTTTTTCAATGTAAATGGATGTAATTGCATATTTGAACATAGTTTTTAGTTCTAATCATCTTTTATTTATAACAATTTTCAATATTGTCAAATATAAAGGTACTTTACTCTTGAGTAAAATTCATATTGTTTGACAAACAGCGTATACGACTGAAAAAAATTAAAATCTGATGATTGCATTTTAGATATGAGAATATGCAGAACTTTTTATGAAGAATAACTTTTTTTCCTAAAATTAATAATAAAAAAGTTTTCCATATGGTTCCAACCTAGTGAGACATAGTGTATAACGTTTTTGCAGGTGTAATCTAATCGTCTCGTTTCGTTTTTAACCGGCTTCTCTGTTTCTGTCCTGAAAAGGACCAACGCAACACTTCGGTAAAATCTCATTTACTATTTTCAGGTGCTGATCTTCTTCAAATATTCTTCGTCTGACTGCGAGTAAGCCGTCGATTCACAGGTATTTGTGTCCTACCCGTGACATGCGCTGCGCACATATTGGTTGACCGATTTCGCGGCGGAGGAATGCTTTCATTTTTGTTTGCTAGTGTCACAGATGTTCTCCGTTCATTGTTGTTTTTTGATTAGCTAACGCTGCCTTCAAAATGTATGGCAAATGTGCTTTTTTCAATAACGCTACTTAGAGTACAGCGATACCTAATGAACCAACGATGAACGCCTAGCAATAGTCGGTCAACCAAATTTGATCTTCTCAGACAAGCATATTACGAAAAATAAATAAGCTCTAGGTAAAAATATATTATAGAAACCTTTTCTAGTTTTCCAACTATTCATATGTTCAAATTTTTGGTATTTTCAGAATTCTTAAATTTTTATCTGAAATTACGTGTGCACATTAAATTTTACTTGGTGTCGTCGTTTTCCTTTTTGTTTATTCTCCTTAATTACAATAGATTGAAGGTAGCAGTATTTTTTCTTTCGTTCCTAAACATGTTTTACATGAAATTATTTTAATACAATATAAAAGTTCTATCAATTATTTTGATGATATTCATCATATATACTTAACATGTGTCAAATGGGTTTTATATGAGTGCGTAATTTTATCCCAATTGCATAATTTCACAAAATGGTAGGCAGGTGTTATGTCCGTTGTAATTTGAATATTTGCTTTTTAAATCAATAATACCAGTTTTATTACAACAGTTTTCAATTTAGCGACCGCTGTCTTAATTACCTACCGTTGAATTTACGTATCGCTGAATTTGATTACCCCTTTGGAAAGATTACTTGGTCCGAAACATGACCGGATATTGCAGCGAACGCCATTGATGGGTGCGCATCGAGCGATTGCATCATTTTGGCACGAGTTAGATTTCATTCCATTTTCG
The DNA here is from genome assembly GCA_935421215.2 of Melolontha melolontha. Classification (NCBI taxonomy): domain Eukaryota; kingdom Metazoa; phylum Arthropoda; class Insecta; order Coleoptera; family Scarabaeidae; genus Melolontha; species Melolontha melolontha. The sequence goes on along the minus strand of OW285236.1, from coordinate 157,809,394 downwards.
TTTCCTCTCTATATTATATTTTATTTTGACGAGTAATATTTGTATGTCTTCAGTTCCTTTTTTTAATAAATAAATAAAATTGAATAATATTAGTAAAGTAATCTTTGCAACTTTTCAGATTTTCATTATTTGTTAGAAATTTATTAATATAGTTTAATTCACGTTGTTTATAATTTTTATATCAGTTTTGCCTTTGTTACTTGCTAACTAAAGTTAATATTTCGAACATTATTAATTTCTATATATTATTTAATACTGAATTTATATTGTCTGTACCTACGAGTATATAACTATTTTGCCTCACAATACATTTCATGCACATATTTTTATTTTATTGTTAGCATTTACAAAATATTTCGAAAGTCGTCTTGTCTGTTTTGTTTATATTGCACAAACTATTTATCCAAATATACAGACACGCCCAAAGATTTCATATATTTAGTATTTAGATGAAAAAGATTTCATATATTTAGTATTTTGATAAATGGATACCTATTCATTATCTTGATATTAACGTATTCACTTATGTATTCTGTATTTTATTATAGTATAGATTTTGAGTCTAATATTTATCTACAGTGCTTCATTCACTGTGCCATTACGCCAATTTGATATATTGTCACTACTTTACATTTATATACAGGGATGTTCAAACCTTTATTTGCTGTTTATGCGTTTCTTGTTACAAATGTTTAAAATAAATCCTATTACATGTTATTTGAGTTGTCGTTCGTTTTCTTTTACTTTACTTAAAATTCAAAATTGAAGAAGAAATTAATGATAGTATTAATTTTCTTGATATTTCATTAACCTATGATAGACAGGGTACTATTTATACTAATTGTTACAACAAACCTACAACATCTTTTCGATGAATTACCATACAGTATTCAATAAAATTATTATAAATAATCAAATTAATAGAGCAATAAAACTAACGCATGCTCAGAACAGAAAAGATAATATCAAGAAAATTCAAACGATCTTAACGGATAATAACTATCTACCACAAGTTGTAGAACAAACAATTTAAAAAATTATCACTGCAGACACTAATAATAATTTGAGCAATGAGACATCATATATAAATGTTCCATATATTCCACAATTATTAGAAAAAATCCAATATACTTAAAAAATATATGATACAGCTACGATATATAATGTCCGGTTATAGCGAACTCCAAGGGACCGGCAAAAAAGGTTCGTTATAAGCGAAGTTCATTATAAGTGATGATTTTGAAAAAACACCACTATTTTGAGTGAGTCAATTTTTATTCTTTTTTCATATAACAAAATACATTACAAACATTACATGTCTGAAACAACTTGAAAATATTAATTATGTACTAAAAAAAAGTATTTATTTTAGTTTGTTTTTTTTTGGCAAAATTAATCTCTCTGATGTGCACTTCCACTTCGCTTAGCTTATTAAGAATATGTTGCGGAGTATTCCGCGTTTGAAGAAAATGACGAACGACTTCAATATTTTGGATTGCATTTGACGTGGTTTGAACTAGTGGTACTTCGTTATTTTTGGTTTCTTCCTCTTCGTTCTCATCTTCTTCGTTCTCATCGTCAGTCTGATTAGCTGCAGAAGACACAGAAGCTACAATGGCATCATCATCCAAAAATTCCACATTTACAAGGTTGTCATCAACGTGAACGTATTCATTAAAATCATATTCACCAAGAGTGAGTTCATCTTGAACATCGTTAACACTTTCTTCTTGATTTTTTGTGAGCCATTCGACTAATGGTAGATTGTCATCTGAGTCAAATTCATCCTCACGCCTGATAAATCCGCCGTGTCGAAAACAATTAGCGATTGTCTGCTTTGACACTTTTTGCCATGCCATATGGATGAAGTTAATTGCATCCAAGAGACTCACAGTGAAGTTAGTTTGATCATTATCAATAGAATTTATAGTTTTCGAGAGTAGGAATCGTCGGTAATTGCTTTTTAAGCTATGGATAACACCCTGGTCCATGGGCTGCAATTTCGAACTTGTATTCGCAGGCATAAACACCAACTTAATGCACTCCAAATTTTTTACATCCGGATGAGCCGGGCAATTGTCCACTAGTAATAAGATTTTTCAAGAGACTCACAGTGAAGTTAGTTTGATCATTATCAATAGAATTTATAGTTTTCGAGAGTAGGAATCGTCGGTAATTGCTTTTTAAGCTATGGATAACACCCTGGTCCATGGGCTGCAATTTCGAACTTGTATTCGCAGGCATAAACACCAACTTAATGCACTCCAAATTTTTTACATCCGGATGAGCCGGGCAATTGTCCACTAGTAATAAGATTTTTCATTTCTTACGACGTAATTCATCATCCCATTCTCGTAGTTCGTTTGTAAAAATTTCAGAGGTCATGCAAGCCCTTCTGTTACATTTATAATTGACTGGTAATCGTACCACATTTTTGAAACATCGGGGGTTTTTGGCCTTTCCGATCACCAATAATTTTCTTTTCTCTGTCCCCAATAAATTTGCTACAACCAAGACGGTAATTCTTTCTTTAGATAACTTTCCACCTGTACAGGTCTTCCCTTTGAATCTTAATGTCTTGTCTGGTGTGAGCTTATAAAACAACCCCGTTTCATCGCCGTTAAAAATGTCCTCATCTCCAAAGTTTTCTCTAATTATTGGCCACTTATTTTCCAACCAGTCATTCACAACATCCATATTAACTGAGGCTGCCTCTCCAAAAATTTTTCCGCTGCTGATGTTGTGTCTTCGTTTAAACCTTTCGATCCAACTTCTACTAAATTTTAATTCAGCATCTTCCAACAATTTACTCCCAAGATCTTCAGCTTTAGATTGCAACACAGCACCGCTGATAGTTACATTTTTACTTCTTTGCTGAGAAAACCATTTCAAAAGTCCTTGATCAACTTCGTGCTTAGTAGGTTTTTGATTTTTTTCACATTTGAGTTTCGTACTTGTTCGAAACTCTTCAATATGGTTTGCCTTCGCTTCCAAATTGTAGCAACCTACAATGAAGTTTTTGTTTAATACATGCATTATCCTGAATTTAGTTTTTTATTACCGTTGATTTACTTAGTACTGTAATGTGGGCCGTTTGGGCGGCCACATCGGATAGCAGGTTTGGGCGACTTATCGTATCAAATGATACACACAAAGTTCGGGTAACATTCTATAATTAATTTAACTCTTACAACTGGATAACAATGTATTTACATGGATTACTAGGTTCAACTCAGACAGGGTAGAACGTGGTTATTAAGTATAACACAGTTCGCACCACTAACTGGTTGTAACTCTCTATCGTAACTGATACTCTGACTATGACTATCTCTTACTTAAACTACTGTCTATATATACTTAGAGAAGATCCTTGATGTGTTTCTAGAACATATCTACAACCCTGACACATAGTCTTGTGTATGCAATAAACACAGAGTGAGGTCGTGTTTATATAACACGTTACCGTTTGTATTAAAAAGGCGAGATTGTAGCCTTGCCGAGAGTGTTATGCATATACACGACTATATCGGGTTATTACACCATCCCTCTTGGGGTTAAAGAAAACTAACACCAGTATGTTTGTTTTTCTTTCATTGAAATCTCTCTATCTATTTACTTTCCCTATTCCTATTTTAAAATATGGTGAACATTAATGAAACTACAAATATGACATGTATTATTCAAACCTTAAGAATAGTTGTTCATTTATTACATATATACAAGTTTCTTATTTCCTATTAACATATTTATACTTAGCTTAATAATGTTCTAACTAACATATCTGTTCTTATTCCTAGGCATGATAATGCTTGAGGCGGTTTTTGTGTACTTCGGTATATTTACCGTCTAAGCAAACTGTTATATTTGGCGGCTTGTTTGTTTCAGTTATTATAAAAGGGCCGTTATACAGTGACTCAAGTTTATTCCCTGCTTCGTTCTTTAATAAAACCTGATCGCCGACACAGAAGTGTGTGGGCCTGCGATTCCTATTCAACTTTCCCTGTCTCTTAACTTTAGATAGGATTAAATTATGTTTCGCATCGTGCAGGGCTGTCTGAAGTCTGTATTTCATTTCCGCGGCGTAATTGTCAAAATTGAAAAGCGGCTCTATCGCGTTCGTTAACGATGAAGGTAGCGGATTGTGTTTACCGAAAACTAACTCATGAGGTGTATATTTGGTTTCAGTATGCACTGTGTTGTTAAATGCAAAGCACCAATAAGGTATCCAAGTAGACCAATTGTCTTTATGGTTATTCAATTGGATTCGTAGATACGCTCCGAGATTCTTATGTGTATTCTCTAATGCGCCTAACGTTTCGTGGTGGTAAGCCGTTGATCTCAATTGCTGTATTCCTAGCAGTGAGCAAGTTTCCTTGGAAACTGCAGCCATAAACTCTGTTCCTTGGTCGGAAGCTATCTGTTCGGGAATAGCGTATCTTAATATAAAATTCTCGACCAGGGCTCTGGCTACTGTGGCAGCTTCTTTGCTTTGGATAGGATATGCCTCGACGAATTTCGTTAGTTCGCATTGGAGTGTCAAGATGTACTTGTTTTCCTCGTGGTCTTGGTTTAATGGACCTACTAAATCTACAAAAATCTTTTGGAAAGCGTATGACGATGTGGTCGTTACCTTGATTGGTTCTTTGTTGGGTATTGAGTGCTTGTGTTTTTGGCAATCGCTACATCGTTTCACGAATGATTCGATGTCGTGCTTTAGTTTTGGCCAATAATAAAACCTTTTGATCTGGTTAAATGTTCGGTTTACTCCTCCGTGTCCTCCTGTATGTAGCATATGATAATCGTTGATGATCAGTTGCTGTGTTTCGTAGTCTTCAATTCTTATTACTCCTCCGATTACGTTTATTTTTAAATCGTTTGGCTCTCTCTTCTTCCATGGAAAAAAATTTCTCAGGAAGTCGCTGTTCCTGGAATTGTCTTTGACTATACATATTTCCTGTATGTCGTGTCCTGCGCAGAACTCCTGGAGTGTAGTCAATAAGCGCATGTACTGCTGAGGACTCATTGTAACTACAGTCTCCTTCATAAAAATTGTGAGAGCGTCTTCGTCGTATAGGAATATTTCCTTGGAACGCATGCTTGTTCCGTTACGACGTTGGAGGGAATTGAAGCTTGCCTTGTCTATCACTCGAAGTTCAATAGATCCCGCTGGCCTTTTCAACAGTTCCACAACCCCGGGGTGATCCGCCCTGGAGCCGGTGGATTCTGTGATCGCTGGGTTCGTAATGGTGTGATCGGCAGCTACATGTCTTGACTGAGCTCTAGTCGTAACAAAAATGCTGTCATTAATCCCATTACTAACCTTCTTCAAGTCGTTGGAATCTATCTCTATCCGTGATAAGGCGTCTGCAACTACGTTTTCCGAACCCTTAACATAGTTGATGATAAAATCGTATTCTTCTAACACTAATCTGAATTTCGTAAGACGGCTAGACGGGTTGGTCATTCCAAACAAATATACTAATGGCCTATGATCTGTAAAGATTTTGAATTTTCGACCGTATAAGTAAGGCCTGAAATGCTTCACTGCCCAAACCACGGCTAATATCTCTTTTTCAATTGTGCAGTAGTTCCTTTCAGCTTTGTTTAAGGATCGACTGTCATAAGCGATTGGCCTGTCATTGCCGTTGGATAGCACTGCGCCAATTGAGTAGCCGGATGCATCTGTTTTTAAAGTAAACATGTTGTCTGCATCGAAATTTGGATATTGCAAAACCGGTGGTGTCTGAAGGGCTAGCTTGAGCTTTTCAAATGCCTTTTGCTCCACATCGGACCATGTAAAAATTACGTTCTTTCTTGTAAGGTTGTTCAAAGGATTGACGATGTTGGCAAAATTTGGAATGAAACGCCTATAATAGTTGGCGAATGCGACAAACCGTTTTACGTCTTTTGCGTTCTTAGGAACCGTAGGAACCGTTAGGAACATTAGGGCTTTTACGTTGGAAGGGTCTGGTGAGACTCCTTCGGCCGAAATGACGTGTCCCAAATATAAAATTTCTTTTCTTAAAAAATCGCATTTGCCTGGGTTAAGTTTAAGATTAACTTTTCTTAGCCGTTCCAGTACTCTAACTAAATTCAGATTGTGCTGGCGGAGATTGTTGCCGAAAACTATGAGATCGTCGAGATATATGAAACATTGTTCATAATTAAGTCCTGACATCGCTATTGTCATGGCTCTAGAAAAAGCGATACTAGTCGTTTTTAGTCCCATTGGAAGTCGACACATCTGATACTGATCTTTGCCGGTAGTAAATGCTGTGTAGGGACGGCTTTTGGGTTCTAATTCTATCTGATGATAGCCTTGGGCCAAATCTAAATGAGAAAAATAGACTGCACCTGAAAGCGAGTCTAAGATCTCGTTGATTGATGGCAGTGGGAATTTGTCATCGACTATCTGCTTATTTAACAGGCGGTAGTCGATCACTATCCTCCACTTCTGGTTTCCGTCCTTATCCTTTTTCTTGGGAACTAATAGTAATGGAGACGACCATGGTGACTTCGCCTTTTCTATAATGCCATCGGACAAAAGTTTCTCTACTTGTCTGTCGATCTCATGTTTTTGCGAATGTGGCAATCGATAGGGTTTAGAATATATCGGATTTATTTGCGGGTTAACCTGTATGTCTCCCCTGTATATGCTCGTGTGCGTAAGTTTGTCTGACTCAAGGAAAAACACGTCGCTATACTTAGCGATAATTTTTTGCATCGTAATGTTCTCTTCCTTGTTTAGATGTGACGTATTTACTGTTTGTAAAACCTTGCTGACGCGTTCGACTGACTTAGGGCCACTATACTCGAAAGTGCAAACGTTATATTTATCGAGGTCGGTTACCGTAGGGGCAAAATTTTTCAATGTCGCGTCGCTATCTCTTGTATTCAGTATACGCACGGGCACCAATCCGTTCTTCGGGGTAACAACAGATCCTGCTATAAATATACCTGGAGCAGCTTCCTTCTGGGAAACTACACAATCGCTACATGTATTTACTTTAAAATATTTGATTACTTCACAACGAGGCGGAATGTTAACAACCGTGTTTTCATTGGAATGCAATGGTAATGTAATTTGCTGACCTTCAATCGAAAACGCAAGACTATATTTCTCGTAGTCTATTACGGCGCTGTATTTAGCAAGTATGTCTGAACCGATGATACCTATAAGTTCGTTGTTATTTGTATTGTCTAGTACTGCAAATTTATGCTTGACCTTGGCTTCGCCTAACCTTAGTGTAATGAAAGCTGACCCAATTGTTTTTGTTTGACCGTTAATACCGACTATGCTTAATTTCTCTGTTTTATCAACATCTATGTTTGTATAATTAGTATTTATAAATATAACACTTATAGAAGCAACTGTGTCAACCAGAAATAGATTCTCTTTATTATTGAAATGCACATTAATATACGTTAAACCGTCGAGGTTAAAACAGTGTTGACTAGAATCTGCTTTTAGTTGACTATTGCCCGAAAAAACTGATTGTCATTATTATCATCGGGCTGGACCGCGTTCGATGATACAGTGAATACTTTGTCTCGGTTATCGCGCTTGTCGCGTCTTAAAAATTTCTTTCTATAACCGTGATTATAATTGCTATGAGTATTACCGTGTTGGAAATTTCTTCGTTTGCTCTCGTTATTAGTATGCCTATACTTCCGGTACCGGTTGTCTTTACCGCGTGAATTATTAAACGTAGCTTTTCTCGAGAAATGATAAACCGTATTGCTATTGTTTGGCGGGTTGAGTATTTGTTCGTTTGAAGCCTCTTGGATTGCGTCGCTTAACGTGCTTGGGTTGCGTGCTTTTATTAATAGCTTTATATTTGTGTCGCGAAGTCCGTTAGCGAACATATTAACAGCAATCTGCTCATTTACCGTACGGAACTTATCGATTAACGTCTCGTCGTCGCCTGCTTGCGTGATTGACAATTGGGCGAGCAGTTCTTCGACTGTCTCACCGTATTCGTTTATTGTTTTTGCGCCCTGTTTAACATTGTATAATTGTGAAGTTAATGCCGTGACCGATTTTTTTGTAATAAAATGGCGTTTTAAATCCGTAATTAAAGCGGTATTATTGGGGTATGATTTGAGTAATCTTAATTTCGCCTTTGGGGATAACCGTGTCTTGAGGACGTATTTCGTTAAACTTTCTTTTCCCACGTTATCTAACAATGCGTCATATAATTCGATCAAATCTATTAGTTGCAGGGTTACTTCCTCTTTACCGTTCATTACAGGTAATAAACTCGAGGCAGTCCGTAAATCGAAATTCTCAGCCATGTTGCCAATTGTTACATTCAAATTACTTAATCTATTACTTAAAATTTCGGTAGCCTCATTTAATGTCGCGGTAATGTTTTTGATACAATTTTTAGTTGCCTCTCGGGTACTTAAATTATGAGTTACCTTATTAAAACTGTCCCTTAGCTCACACAATCTAAGATTAAAATTGTCTATTAGCGCTTGTTTACGCTTAATTACATTTATATCACTCTTACTGCTAACATTGTCTTTCCTTAAATTACTAAAAAATACCTTTACTTCGTCATGTATCTGTATGAATTGATCTAGCGCGGACATGAGGGTTGGCCTAGACCTTCTCCTGGCTTCGGTGGAACTCCATTTGGACCTGAGCGGAGATAGCCTTCGTCATCTTCTTGTTCACGTGCCGGTATACACCGTAGCAACAGCAGGACGTTAATATGACCATAACTCCCACAAACGCCACTACGCCGAGGATGTCGATGGTGTCCACGTTGTTTTTTATGTTGGCGTCATTGCCTGCGATGATCACCTCCTCCTTTGTCGCGTAATTGCCCATTTCTTACTCTGACCTGCTAAACTATAGGTTTTCTTCGCTGGTTCGTTCCGGGTTCCTACAAGTTCCCTGCAGTCTTAAACGACTGGCAGAATGGTCCTAAGCCGTAGGTAGGCAGAATCGCCATGTAATGTGGGGCCGTTTGGGCGGCCACATCGGATAGCAGGTTTGGGCGACTTATCGTATCAAATGATACACACAAAGTTCGGGTAACATTCTATAATTAATTTAACTCTTACAACTGGATAACAATGTATTTACATGGATTACAAGGTTCAACTCAGACAGGGTAGAACGTGGTTATTAAGTATAACACAGTTCGCACCACTGACTGGTTGTAACTCTCTATCGTAACTGTTACTCTGACTATGACTATCTCTTACTTAAACTACTGTCTATATATACTTAGAGAAGATCCTTGATGTGTTTCTAGAACATATCTACAACCCTGACACATAGTCTTGTGTATGCAATAAACACAGAGTGAGGTCGTGTTTATATAACACGTTACCGTTTGTATTAAAAAGGCGAGGTTGTAGCCTTGCCGAGAGTGTTATGCATATACACGACTATATCGGGTTATTACAGTACCATCTCAGTACAAATTTCGCTTTGTTTGACACCTCGTTGCAATCGTTTCACAATATAATGTTTATTTTTCAACGTAAAAGATTTACGTTTTTTCTTCGCAACTGCGTCACTCATGGTCTTAAAATCACGTTTGAGAATCAGCGTAAGCACAGATTGATGACTCGACGTCGACTGCTTGCACAAACTGCTAGAATCGACTACTGCAATTTTGGCGAGATACTCGGGGAAGTCCCTTGTTTTCTAATTAGTTCGTTATAACCGAAAACTTTTTACATACAAAATGGAAAATAAGGTCCGTTATATCCGAAAGTTTGTTATAAGCGGGTTCGTTATATGCGAAAAAAATTAACACGTTTCTTATGGAACCTTGGTTCCTACTTTTCAAACTGGTTCGTTATAACCGAAAGTTTGCTATAACCGGGTTCGTAATAACCGGACATTACTGTATAAACTTATCAATACAAATAAACATCTATCTAAAACCTAAAATAGGAAAAATGAAGAAACACATATCATTTATGAAAGACCATGTCGCGTGTATTAATGTCATATATCTGTAGTTGTCATGGATAAAATTAAAATATTCAAAGATACATTCAAGTTCAACAATAATATTCATGCCTTAGCACTCTCAGCACCAAATATACAATACTGCAGACACGAATAACAATTTAAACAATGAAACAACATATATAACGATTCCATATGTTCCACAACTATCAGAAAAAATAAAATATACTTTAAAAAAATATGATATATCTACAACATATAAACTTAGCAATACAAATAAACATCTATCTAAAACATAAAATAGAAAAAATCAAGAAACACATATCATTTATGAAAGACCATGTCGCGGCAGCGATAGCTACTACATATGTCAGACTAAACAATATTTATGCAAACGGATACAAGACCACAACTACTCCAAAATAGACAAAACTCCTTTATTTACACACACACTGCAGCACGATCATGATTGCGATTTTGAAAACACAGATAATAATCGATAGAGAACCACACACAAAGTATATAGAAATTAAGGAAATTATTAATATTAAACAAGAAAAAATTCAATTAACAACAGGAGTAGCATAAATATCTAAGTAGTATATATTAGGAGTATAATTTAATAATGTAGACTAGCGATCTGCAATTTAGCTTCATGAATATGTACATTGTGCTATGAATTTTTAATTAAAAATCATTTAAATATTTAAAATATAAATGTTCATATTTTGTGGGACGAGCTGTATATTTTGAAAATGTTTTAAATTTAACGTGTGAGAAAAACTGGTATATCCGAGGTCGCTCTTTTCGAGAGGCCTAGGTAAAATTAAGGGAGACCGAGATCAGCTATTAAACGAGATGGTTGTGTTCGTTGAAATATATTATATTTAAATTATTATTATAAATTATATATATAAATTTGTATTAAAGATTGTAGATAATTGTTTTAAATATTAAGAATATAGATAATTCAGCTGATACTAAGAGTCTTCGTTATATTTTTTATAGAGATAAATTTTGTTCGATTGAGTTCAGTTTTTTTGGCTGGGTCGTTGTGCACATGCGTAATTTTGTTCGTGGTTCAGTATCTGTATGTTTATATACAGTGTGGTTTTCTTTGAAGAATTTAATATAAAGTTAAGTTTGATCGGAGTCAATAAAGAGGAAGTTTTTCCATTCATTTAGCTCTCAATTTTACAATGAATGTTTTTACCTCATGTATTTTTGTATAATACAGTATCTTTATACTTTGTAGAGATAGATTTTTTTTCTTTTTTTATTTTTGTATTAAATATTCAGTTTAAATTTTATCCTGCGTTTCATTTATTGTAATAACTCCAATATTGCTAAGTAACTTATACAATATAAGTAAATAAAATTTTGTGAACATTTCACTGGCGTCCAAATTACTTTACAGTCACGTGTTTCCATATTGGAACCCGAGAAGTTAGAAGTCTCACATTTGAAAATTCACCGGCTGAGAAACCTAGTTGGGAAAACTAGTTGTGGATGGTGGCGCACTAAATTCTCAAACCACTATTCATAGCATATATTTGGCAAGGCCAACGTGGGGCGAACAGAAGCAGTATTGGTAGTGAGCAAGAAACAGAGCACGAAGATGGAAGATATAACATCAGCAAAGAAAGGAAGTGAGCAACTTTTGGAAGAAGCAAGGGCAAGAATAGGTCTAGTAAACACCAGACATGAAGAGGGGCACGACAGAGTAATAAGGGAAATGATGATTATGGACATATTAATAGGAATGCAGGAAAGATAGAAAAGAATGGAGGAAACAATGGAGATAATGCAGGGAAGAGAGAAAAGAATGGAAGAAAAGATGGATGCGATGATGGTAAAAGTAATTGCGTTAAATAATGCGAGCCAAGATGAAGTTTTAACAAGGAGTATGGACTCATTGCAATTGTCAAATCAACAACAGAATTAATTTGCACAACACACCTCTGAGATCTGAAAGACCTATGTTTAATGATTATGATAATACTAAATAGAAATAAAATGGCTTCCCCAAATAGAGAAATAAATGGTTCAAATAGAGATAATGGAAAAGATAGAGTAACAGATCAAAGTAAATATACAGGTACGAGATATAAAGATACAAGGCCTAATTTTAATCTAGAATCAATAAAAGTAGTTCAGAAGAATAAATCAGAACTTGCTTGTAATAAGGATTTTTGTTAGGGCCAACCAAAAAGAAAGAAAATTATGCATTGTTATATGATAAGTCAGATAGCGCGATTAATACTAGTTTGCCACATATTAAAATTAAGATAGGAGAAAGGGAATGTCATTGGTTAATTGATTCGGGTAGTGAAGCGTCATTTTTAGATGAAAAAGTTGTTGAAGGGTTAATAAAGAATAAGGAAGGGAAATTTGTACCTACGAGAAAAATTACTATTGTATCAGCTACTAAAAAGATAATTACTGTAGTTAATAAAATTTATGTTATGGAATTTGAAGTAGAGAACCTAAATTTATCGGAGAATTTATTGTAGTCAATGGTTTAGGAAGAGATGGGATATTGGGAATAGACTTGTTAGAAAAAATTAAAGCAATAATAGATATATATAAAAAGAAAATAATAATAAATAATAAAAATGTACCGTGGATCCACGAGGCTGGAGAGGATGAAAAAATAATAAATTGTATTCAAAAAATAAATAATATAGAAAATGAAGTTTAAGAAGGAGTATATGAAGAAAAAGAGTTAATGGTTTTAGAAGAATTGGATAAAGAAAATGATGGAGAAGTGGAAATTCCGGAAGATATTGATTCGTTGAAAATAGATTGTGATGAAAACTATGTAGAAGTAGTTAAATTGATATTTAAAAATAATATTGAATTAGTAAACAAGTTTCCCAGTATAGCCAGAAATTATCTACATTCATTAGAAGTAGATGATACAAAACCTTTCAATGTTAAAAATTATCCTATTCCAAAGAATATGCAACAACAAGTGGAAGAAGAAGCTAAGAAGATGTTACGAGATGGTGTAATAGAACGAGGCAAAACTAGATATGTGAATCCGTTAGTAGTGGTAAAGAAGAAGTCAGTAGACGTCAGATTATGTTTGGATGCGCGCAGACTTAATGAGAGAACGAAAGCTCAATTTGAAACTCCGATTACGATTGAAGCATTACTGTCAAGATGTAGCGATGCAAAAGTTTATAGTAAATTGGACTTAAGGAGTGCTTTTTGGTTGATACCGTTAGAAAAGGAATCGAGAAAGTATTGTGGATTTATGGTAAATGGCAAAGTATATCAGTTTAGGACTGTACCATATGGATTAAGCAGTTCTGCTGCAGCGTTAATTAGGGCAATGCAACAGATATTGTACCCTATGAAGATTATGTAGTACATTACATAGATGATATTTTAATATACAGTAGAAATTATCAGGATCATTTAGAACATGTACGAAATATAATGGAAATATTGGTAAGGGAAGGTCTAAAATTAAATATTAAGAAGTGTGAATTTTTTAAGAGTGAAATAAAATTTCTGGTATATAATATAAGCCCTAGATATGTCAGTGTGGGTCGAAGTAGGCTGGAGCTGATTAAAGAGTATCCACGTCCTAAAAATATAAGAATGTTAAGAGGGTTCTTTGGTATAATTAATTATTATAAACGTTTTATTCCGTACCTGGCACAGACAAGTGCACCATTGTATGAAATGTTAAAAAAGAATGTTAAATTTAGTTGGAATGAGGAAAGAATAAGAGCTTTCGAAAATTAAAGAATGAATTTTATAATCAGTTAGTTTTGATATTGCCAGATTTTAATAAACAATTTGTATTAAGGGTAGTGCAAGTGATGTCGCAATTAGTGGAGTTTTAATCCAAGTTAACAATGAAGGTATAGAAGAACCTATTTGTTTTATATCTCGATTCTTAAAAAGCTATGAAATTAAATATACTATATCTGAGTAAGAAATGTTGGCTGTAGTACACGCGGTTCAAAAGCTAAGATTTTATTTATAGAGCAAGAACTTCCTAGTAGAAACAGATCATGCTGCGTTGACATCACTAATGGGTACTAGATTTGCAAATAATAGAGTATATCGTTGGTCCTTATTTCTGTCAGAGTACAATTTTGAAATTCGTCATATAAAGAAAGTACTAAATGTTACTGCTGATGCGTTAACTGGAATGTATAACAGTAAAAGTAATTTTAACTAAATAGAATTGAATGCGTATAATAGGGATTATGCTGAGGGGGCATTTGAGTATGATGTGATCCTTCAGGTCCAACAGAATGAAAGTTTTGATAATTTCAGAGAGGAAGGAATCAAGAAAATTATAAAAATTTTGATGTGCGCGACGGTTTAATTATGAAAAATAATTAGAGATCAAAGTTATGTGATAGTAAATGATGTTTATGCAAAACAAGCAATGTTACAAATAATTATTTCTCTTCCATACGCCATCCATGTGAGAGATGTCCAGTATGTTGAAGATGATATCAACCATTCTCCGAATGCTGTTACTCTGTTACTCTGGAGTGTTATTCGTATGCGATGTATGGGATAAAGCCTATTAACAAACAACAATCAAAATGAAAAAAATTAATAGCAGAACCAGATTTGAAGTTGGTGACTCCGTTATTATAAGAAGCTATCGTCTTGGTAGACGTTGTCAAGAAAATTTAATAATGTTACATACGAGTTGTACACTATGGATGGTCGTCGAAAGAAGGGACGATATCATATTAGTGCTCTGCAACCGTTCGATCCACAGGTGCGAGGCCCAGACTGAAACTGTTCATCAACTGAGTGCGGGGACAATAGTGAAAGTGTAAGAAATTGACAATTTTTCGATGAGTGCGGAAAACTATATATTGAATAAGATTTTGACATGTCCAGGCTTATTAATTATATATTTTTGGGGATGTGCTATGGATTTTTAATTAAAAATAATTTAAATATTTAAAATATAAATCTTCATATTTTGTGGGATGAGTTGTATATTTTGAAAATGTTTTAAATTTAACTTGTGAGAAAAACTGGTATATCCGAGGTCGCTCTCTTCGAGAGGCCTAGGTAAAATTAAGGGAGACCGAGATCAGCTATTAAACGAGATGTTTGTGTTCGTTGAAATATATATATATATGTATATTTAAATTAGTTCGGGTTGATTTTGAACGTGTTTTATAGTTGATGGTATTTGGATATTTAATTCCCGATATTTTTAGAGATATTTATGCTCGCATTTTGATGATAAAATTTAATTAAGCAACCGTTTCTCGTAAAAGTGTCTCCACATTTTTTTGTTAGTAATATTAAGATATTATGACGTCATATATATATAAATTTATATTAAAGATTGTAGATAATTGTTTTAAATATTAAGAATATAGATAATTCAGCTGATATTAAGAGTCTTCGTTATATTTTTTTATAGAGATAAATTTTGTTCGATTGAGTTCAGTTTTTTTGGCTGTGTCGTTGTGCACATGCGTAATTTTGTTCGTGGTTCAGTATCTGTATGTTTATATACAGGGTGGTTTTCTTTGTAGAATTTAATATAAAGTTTGATTATTTTAGTTAAGTTTGTTCGGATTCATAAAGAGGAAATTTTCCATTCATTTAGCTGTCATTATACTATGAATGTTTTTACCTCATGTATTTTTGTATAATACTTTATACTTTGTAAAGATAGCTTCTTTTTTATTTTTGTATTAAATATTCAGTTTAAATTTTATCTTGCGTTTCATTTATTGTTATAACTAAAATATTGCTAAGTAACTTATATAATATAAGTAACTAAAATCTTGTGAACATTTCACTGGCGTCCAACTTACTTTATAGTTCTTACACGGATTTCCTTAGTGGAACCCGAGAAGTTAGAAGTCTCATATTTGAAAATTCACCGGCTGAGAAACCTAGTTGGTAAAACTAGTTGTGGATGGTGGTTTGCTAAATTCTCAAACCACTATTCATTGCAATATGTATACAGGGTTATTCAAATATTCCGGAAAACTTAAATATTTTTGAAACTATAGAAATTTGCAAAAAAATTTTCAAACAAAAGTTTTTGGTTTTAAACAAGCTATTGTAAGAACTTATTTCTAATCTATATGTTGCTCGTGTTACCATGGAAACTGTATTCAATTTGATTTTTTTAAATGAAATACCCTGTATATTTTTACATAGCTGATATCCTAGTTAGATTTTAAAGTGCTCTTGTGTATAAAATTATTTCTCTATTTTGCTCCATTCTTGAGATATTATTATTTGTAATTTTTAACAAGCGTATGTGTTCTAGTTAGCTATAAATGATATACCTGAAATTTGAATCTGAGCTTTATGTCAGAATTCTAGGTTGTTAAATTCTAACTAGTACTTTTTCTATCAAAAAAGAATCTCACCTTAAGGTATCTAAAAGTGTAAAAATAATAAATTGTACAAAATTATAGTGTCTACTTAAATTTTATCTAGAATGATTCAACTGACGGAATACGAGTGGTTAACTTTATTAATTATTATTGGAATTCGTGTTAGAAAGACGTCGTTTAGAGACGCAAGAAATTTCTTTAGCGAAATGTTTCCTAATAGAAATCCTATAAGTGTCGGTTCTGTGAAAAGAATCTTAGATCGTTACGAAAATTTGCAATCTATAAAAAATTCGACGAAAATGTGTCTGCCAAAAACTGCTACGACCCAATGTAAAATACACTAAATAATGGAGCGAATAGTAGAGACTCCCAAAATTAGTTCAAACGAACTAGCATTAGATCATGAGGTGAGTTCATAAGATTCTCAAAAAAGAAAAAGCACATCCTTATAAAGTGCAATTAATTCACGTATTGAAGGAAGATGACTCAGATAAGAGACTACAATTTTGTGAGGTTATGCAATACATGGTTAATAATAATCCTACCATATTAAGTAAAATATTATTCTCTGATGAGGCGACATTCTGTTTAAATGGGTCAGTAAACAGGAACAATTACAGGTATTGGTCAACAGACAATCCAGACTAGACTGAGGAAGTTCATATGCAATACCGTCAAAAAGTTAACGTTTGGCTAGGTGTTATTGGGAACAGAATAGTAGTCCCATTTTTTATCAACGGCACGGCACGTTAACGTCAGAACGTTACTTAGCTTTACCACAGAATGAAGTAGTACCTCATCTCCGTAACATCTACAATGAGAAACAACTAGATAATGTCTGGTTACAACAAGATGGAGCTCCTCCTCATTACGGTGTGGAAGTTCGAAATTATTGGAACAAAGTTTTTCCACAAAGATGGATTGGAAGGAGAGGATTTATCGAATGGCCACCAAGATCGCCGGATTTTCAAGTATTATATTTCTCCATTTGGGGACATCTTAAATCAAAAGTATATACCAATAGGTCACAAAATATTGAAAAATTAGAAGACAGAATTCGTCAGGAAGCGTGAAATATTAGTGTAGATCAATTAGGAAACTGTTTACGCGAATTTGGGGACAGATTAGTGCGTTGTCAAATCGCCCAGGGTTTACAATTCGAACATTTAATACAGTAATTTTAACTTTTTTTTTGTTAGTTTGTTTGCTTTTTATTATTGTTTGGTTTATTTCTTTTGAGACTGTAAATAAACGTACTGTATATTGATGGCGCAGCGTGGTTGCTGAGATGATTATTTGCAAATAACTTAAAAACCTCAATTGGTAAAAATTACAAATATTAGTAAAAATATATAGGATATATCATTAAAAAAAATCAAATTGAATACAGTTTCCATGATAATACGAGCAACATGTAGAGTAGAAATATGTGCTTACAATAGCTTGCTTAAAACCAAAAAACTTTTGTTTAAAATTTTTTTTTTAAATTTCTATTGTTTCAAAAATATTTAAGTGTTCCGGAACATTTGAATAAGCCTGTATAAGGTTCTAGACTTGAAAGTATAAACTTAATAGCGTAATTTTATCTAATATAAATATGAGAATAATATACTGTAATTTTTTATTATTTTATAATTGTATGCTTACATTTTTAAGAAACTCTTTGAAAAAAGACAATAATTGCCAAAACATGTAAGAGTGGAATTAGTTTAAATAAATAAATATATAAATATCAAGTAGAATTCACTTTTTTGATACCGAATCAATATCGTGTCGGTCACAGGAGAATTTTCTCTTTAAACATTTGTATTATAAATAGTTAATTGACGAAGGAGATACTTGAAACTGCATTATAACGCTAAGAAATAAGTAATTAAACTTCTAGTTTCAAAAAATTCTTTTATTGTAAATACCACTACAATATTGTTTCGCCATACAATGGCTTCATCAGGTGGATGAATACTGAATATGTACGAGGCAAGTTAGAATATTTATGTGAAAATTATTGGGGAATGGTGGTGGAAAAATTTTTACAATCTTAAATTTAGTAGAGGGCAGTTGTTTAATTTGTATTATATACAGGCAGATTCAAATTAAGTGCGCACTATTGCTATCTCTGTTATTATTGATTCTAGAAAGTAGGTTAAATTAGCAAAGTATTAGTGTTTTTAACATTGATTAGCATGCAGTTCATGAAAAAAAAATTGAGTAGGTAACGCATTTTCGAGAAATTTATATTTTATTATATAATTTATAATTAGAGAACGGACGCAATTTCCATGAAACGCAATCGGCAATTGGAATTGTGTATAACGTCGCTCAGTACATCTCGGCGTAATTCAATGAAGTATTTGTTTGACTTACTCGGACACCTGGTCTCGCTGCGATAACAATAGACAAGCCAGCTATTGTATTCGAAGAATATAGTGGCTTTTAAAGTGTTTTCATGAGCGTAGATAGAAGCGGGGTTTCTATAATGTATTTTATTTATTAGTTTATATTTCGTAAGATAAATAAAGTGCTGTGAGTAAGTTTCATGTTTTCTTAATTTTCACTGTTAATTACATCGTAATTTTTGTGATAGATCCTGTTTAATATCGTTTGATTGAATCTATTTCTACCAATTATTTCGACGTAAGAGTGTGCATTGAATTTCGTTCAGTTTCAATAACTTATGCACACATTTTTAGTTTTCATTTATTTAGATCTAGAGCATTGTTTAAGTTACTTTTTCAGACATGATATGGAAGAATGTCGAGAACGGCATTGTAAAACAATGGCGAGTTGGATTGACGGTCATTCTGATTGTATGTCCATTGTCAGTGATTCCGAAATTTATTACAAAATCCGTAAAATATCGTCAAAAATTCGTCACTTAAGATCGCAAACACGTCTGAACTCTGTAAAACTTTTATGGCGACTAATATTCCATTATATAAACTTAGCAATACCACTTTAAAAATATTTCTGAAAAAATATACTGGTCGAAATGTTCCCGATGAATCAACTTTACGAAAATATTATGTTTCTAGGTGCTATACGATAACAGTAGAACGCATTAGAAGCCATCTTTTAAATCAATACATATGGATAAGCGCCGACGAAACGGTGGATATGTTAGGACGCTGTGTGGTAAATGTTGTAGCTGGTGTACTACATCCAACTATTCCCTATAACTCATATGTAATAGCAACAAGTGTTATAAATAGAGTTGATGCGGAAACAGTTGCTGAAACCATTAAGGAGAATATGCAAAAAATGCTTCATTCGTACGCCACGTACAAAGAAAAAATACTTTTATTTGTCAGTGATAGTGCTGCGTATATGTTAAAAACAGGCAGACTATTGAAGAAAACATATCCTAATATGCTGCATATTACTTGTGTAGCACATGCTCTCCACAGAATCTGTGAATATATCAGACACTTTTCCGGAAGTTGATAGACTTGTATCAGCTTTTAAAAAAGTATTCAGAAAAGCACCATTGAGAGTAGCTCTTTTCAGGGAAAAATTTCCATCTCTGTCACCGCCTCCCACTCCAGTAATAACTAGATGGGGAACATGGCTGGAAGCTACTAGTTATTATGCTGAGAATTTCGATAGTCTAAAACATTTCGTAACACTGCTAAAGGAGGATGCTAGAAGTATTGGTGAGTGCAAGGAGCTCACACAAATCCCAAATTTAAAAAATCAGTTGTAATTTCTTCACGAACACTTTGGAAAATTGCCAAAACTAATCACTTATTTTGAAAATCGAAATCTCAAATTAAATGACGGATTAACCACATTAGATGTGGCTGTTAATAATTTGAAAAGTATTCCAAGTGACTTCGGATGTGGCCTTCGGCAAAAGTTTGAAGCAATTCTTAATAGAAGTCCAGATTTAATTACATTGCAGCAATTATGTATGGAGACAATTCCACAAAATCTAACGGCTAAATATGAAGAAATAAAAGAATATTTCCAGTATGCACCTATAACCAGTTGCGACGAAGAAAGGACGTTTTCTATTTATAAAGATGTACTTAATTCAAAGAGAACAAAATTGCCAGAAGAAAACCTTGAGAAACTATTGCTAGTCAATATTAATACTCCTTTACTCAACTTGAACGACAAAATGAACAAATAAAAATGTTCCAATTATAGAAATAAAATTAAAAACTTTAAAAATACAACTTTTCAACAAATACATATGTATTTCGTAATTTTATAGATCACCACCCGCTTGTTTTCCAATTATAGAAATAAAATTAAAAACTTTATAAATACA
Source organism: Melolontha melolontha (assembly GCA_935421215.2). Classification (NCBI taxonomy): domain Eukaryota; kingdom Metazoa; phylum Arthropoda; class Insecta; order Coleoptera; family Scarabaeidae; genus Melolontha; species Melolontha melolontha. The sequence continues at coordinate 157,788,837 of OW285236.1, read as the reverse complement.
ACTTTTCAACAAATAAATATGTATTTCGTAATTTTATAGATCACCACCCGTTCGTTTTCCAATTATATAAATAAAATTAAATATTTTAGAAATACAGCCTTTCGCCAGTACTGCACTGGGTGGTAAGCGTGTCCGTTCTCTATTTATAATTCTTTTAAATGCCTGTATATTATTTAAAATTATGAATATACTATTGTCCTAAAACGAATAATAAAGTATTTACGGTAGAATTTAGTTGATGTCAAAGATACTCTTTCATTCTGTAAAATCAGTAGTAGGCTTCTTTCACTTTAAACAGAACAAATAGCCCTTTGTAAATGTCAATAACGTACTGAATATAAATCTTTCGCACGTTTAGTTATCAAAATTTTTTATTTTTTATTTTGTGTTGTGTTCATTAGTTCTCTATTTATTTTTCTAAACATTTTGGTTTTACTTTCGTTACTTAGTGTTACTATTATTATTATTAGTATTGACAATATTTCACTATTGTATTTCCTCATTTGGAGAAATGCGATATGTTGGAAGCATACATTTTATGTCGTAAAAATTCAATAAGGACTAGCGAATATTATGCTGAACAATATCCTTTACGACAGCAGCCAGATCGACGTTACTTTCGAAAACTTCATATAAGATATATTATATAAAATTTATATTTTATGTTCCTTGATAAAGGCATCATTTGCCGATACATGTAGGGTTGCTTTAAATATACGTATATTGAAGTAAAAGCAGACCTTAAATCGCCAACAAATTGAATTTACCATAACATACAAAGGTCACGAAATAATTATATATATATATATATATATATATATATATATATATATATACATATAATATATGCACATATGTGACAGTATGATTGACATATTGAAGAAATATTTGTTCTTTGAACTGTTGCGTTGCAATTCTTCTAGAAAATATATATTTTGTAACGTACTTGAGACAGTAATTAGACAATCAATATTATACTCCTTTAAAGTTCAAGAGTGCAGAATACATTACTGGCCTAAATTTGAAAACTATAGAACATACACACTAAAGAAACCTGCTGTACAGTTCTAGATATGCATATACACAACTTTACTTATATTTGTATCTGTTAACTGAAATGACAATTTTCGATTATATTTATATAGTCTCAAACTGTATAAATAACAAAAATAAATAAATCTTATTTCTTATTACACATATTAAGTATTTGTACATGTATGAACGAGCACACTAAAGATAAGTACCAGGGATGTTTCTAAAGTTCTCGGAATTTAGCTATAATTTCTTTACTTTGTCAATTTTCACCAATATTATAATGTAATTTTTCAAGATAATCGCAATTTAATTGAATATATTTATCCTAACGATAAATTAATTTTTCTACCACCTATTTTCAATCCACCTATTTATGGCAAGTTTTACGTTAGTTAAACTCTCAAAACAAATACCTCGTAAAAGTTTTTTCAAATCTGGGAACAGACAAAAATCACTCGGTGCGAGATCCGGTGAATAAGGTGAATGCGGAAGCAATTCCCATTGTAAATTGTTCAAAACACCCTTCGGTTTTCTTTGCGGTATTATCTTGTTGCAATAATGGACGCTTATGCAACTTCCCAGGTCGTTTTCTGATAAATGCCTGCCGCAGTGGTCCAGATAATAAGTTCTAATAATATTCTGCGTTAATTGTAGTACCTTTCGCCAGATAATCCATCAAAATAACACCTTCGCAATCCCAGAATACAGTAACCATTATCTTTCCAACAGACGGAATTGCACGCGCCTTAAGTTTCTTCGGGTTTACATCATTCTTTGGATTATCAGAGGTTATTATCCTTTGCTGAAATTCATAACCGTAACGAGCTAACAGCTCTTGAAGTTGACGACAAGCGTCAGACCTATTGAATTTCTGTTCCGGTCTCAACACCATTGGCACCCAACGGGCTGAAACCTTGCTTACGCCCAAACAATCATGTAGATCTCATGAACTTGTCGTGTACCTATTCCTAGGCGTACACTAATTTGAGAAATTCGTCATTCGTCTGTCCTCTTTCAGTAGGTTCTCCACGGCAGTAATGTTTCAATCATTTACCGACGTGCTAGGGCGACTACGGCCGTCTTCTATTGATGTTTTACCACATTTAAAACGATCAATGCACCGATATATATTACTTTTAGATTCTGCAGAGTCACAAACACTCCTTGCAAACGTTTAATAATTTATGAAGTTTTCATACCCTCTTTCCACAAAATTAAAAATTATTGCTCTTTGAGATTTAGCCGCGTCTTCCATGGTTACACAAACAGTGCTACGAAAATGCGCCAATATCGGTCGAACACCTGAATCAGACTGAACGATATTGCATTGAATAGCTGCATAAACATGTCAAGACTTTTCTATCAACAATAGCATTGCCTATAATTTAATTACAGCACAATTCCCAGAACTTTGGAAACATCCCTCCAAGTTGGGTGGGATCATTTCTAATTTCTTTCCATTTAGCTTTTCCATTAACTGAAAATAAAAAATCTGAAATCCAAACTTTCCAAGCATATTGTTAGATATTATAAGTTAATACATTTATAATTCACATTGTGAAATTCTGAGCTTTAAGTAAAATCCAACTGATTTTCAAATTTATAGATGGGTAGGCTAATTATCCATTCGTATCTGTAGATAAGTAAATATACAATATGTTGTTTTAGCATTAATGCTAGGCATTTTTGCTATCTATTCCAGAAGATAATGCACCTTTTTACATAGTTTATACTAATCATAGAGTTATTTAAGAAAACTATGTCCGTAAATCTTTTATAGGGATTAATCCAGTTAGATAGCTATTGATTACAATTACGAGAGTAACTGATTATTTACAAGATTATTAAAATTATGATGAAGACGGCAAATTCCTTAGATGACCAGATTTTATACTGTGCCCACATTAGATAGTTCATCTGGTAAATTATTTATTACGACTAACTTTTTTCTTAAAACGAACAATTTTAATATTAATAATTATTTTTAATCGTTGATTTTATATACCTACTTACATATTTGGCCAATTGTTAGTTTTTAAGATTATTTTGACGATGTCGTTGAAGCATTTTTTATATACATATTATATTATCAATACATGATTAAGTAATAGAAAATGTATAATCTTTCGGATTGATATTGAAAAATACCATTGTTTAAAAATCCAATTCAACACACCTCCAACAATTATACAACATTCTAGACATGACATTAAACATGATGAGTTATTAGTTTCAAGGATTGATGACATTTTAGTTTATATTTTTCAGTAATTGTTTAGAGAAACTACGTGCGTGGAAATAGACTTTAACAGTTTATTTAATTTGTGCTATTTTCAACTCAAAATAATCTTAACTTTATTTTAAGAATATACCAAAAACACCCTTCATCATTTATAGTAAAGTTATAATAACGGTAGGGCGAAACAATCATTGCAATTAGGCCCTTGATTGCCGATATATATATTAGGTTGTAGATAAACTTGTCTATAAACAAACGCTTGTTTATTATAACAGTTATGTATATGTATCATGTGTTTACTATACTACCGCTATACTACTACTGCACATTGGTTGAAGAGTTGGACAGTGTTTGATATTTGAGCGAAGACTTGTTTTGATTGCGCATGTTTTGCAAGTGCGACATACCATAAGCAAAAGTACATTCTCCACTCATTCTTTTCTTGAAATACGAGGGTGATTTGACAAAACAATGACTTTAAAAGTTAACAATACTCTTGCCAGGACATGCATATTGCCATGTTTTAAAAAACTCCTATAATTTTTTTTACATCTTAACCCTACGGGTACACAAAAATTTATATCAACATTTAAGTATGAAAAAGCCACCAAGATGGATGTCATGTTTGCTTACTGTTGAGCAACTGTGAACCCTTGTTACAATTTTAAACGACTTTATGATAGATTAAGCGAAATTCGAAATCGCGCCCTTTCGAAGCGATTGAAAGGGCTTGGTTTGACAGAAAAGGTTAGACCTTCCTTAAATTGTTCAAAAGACATATCTTGCATCATATGCAGGTTACGGAAACGTAAACCGAGTGATTTATATAATATATTTAAATACACTTATAGCACAACAGTAAAAATCAATAGCAGCGTGAATATTAATATTAACATATAAATAAATAATATAAGCAATAAATATAACGAACATATAGGTAAATTAAACTAATTAAATAATGAGGGGCATAGACCCCAGCACATCCATACGAAAAGCAATTAGATAAAACCAAAGGTGGACTGATACCTGAAAGCTGACGCGCGGCGGTAGATACGATTCATCAATCTTACTATACTAAAGTTTTCATAAATATTTTACGCTACTGAGCTCTTGTCTAGATGTTAACGAACAGAAACTATGTAATTGTAATGCCTTTTATTATTATATTATAAGAACCAGGCGCAGTTTGCGAATGTAGGTAACAACAGATCACTTTCCAATATTAATATTAAGTCCACACGCATCACATCACTCTATATATACTGCGCTGAAGTATAGGTACTAACACCATCTACCAATTTGACCACTGAAGACAATTCAATATCTTCAGAGTGGCATACCTGAAGATATTACACATGAAAAGGGAAATAGTAATTCATAATTAATCAAGACAAATAAAAGGGGTCCTAAGTTTGATCTCTACGTTACCAGAGCTCAAAATAAATTCATTCGTGTTAAGCAATTGAAATATACATAACATATCCACTAAATAGATCAAGAAACTCAAGATTAACACAAAAATAAACAAAAGTAAGGCAAAGCCTGCTATGATTAAAAATGTCGATAGCTCAGGAGAATCCATACAAATCAGATCAACTTGGCCATAAGTAATAATAGCTTCAAAAAATTCTGACTAATAGATGGCTTGTTAGTAACGAACAGAAATAAATCCATGCTGGTTAATTGATAGCAAAACGCTGGTATTGCAATAAGAGAACCTTGTATATTATCTGTACAAGAACCTTAGTAAACTTGTTCAATATGCCAAATGATGTATAATTCCTAAGTAACCGCTTATCGTACATTAATCATATATCTAACATTATGAACAAAAAGCGACGATTTTATCGTCGTGATTTACGTAATCACAACAGCAACGAACTCACCTTCACTTACAGAAGAGAAACCAAGAGATGTTAGAGCTCTGAAACCCATGGAATATTTTCCACATGAGCATAGAAAACACACGCAGTAAACACATTTATATATAATATTTTTAATAATTTGTGACGTCGTATATTTGGCATCGCTACCTCGAAGTACACTTGGAATTCTAGTGACTCCCCGCCTAAGACATTTTCAAATGTCAGAAAGGTCCGCACCTACATTTCTTCAATATTATTTAAATATTACTTATAGGAGTTAGCGACGTGTTATTAACATTAGATTAAAAAAAACTATATTTGTTCAATAACTAAATCAACTAAAATTTAACAAAATTATTTTATTTTATATATAATTTTCTTTCGGTATAATCAAATTCTTACTATTTCTTTAATAATACATATTTATCCGTCAAAACAGTAATTAAACATTTTTGTTAACAATGTTTCATTATTATTAAATAAAAATTATACTTGTGAGATTGGAGAATCTTGTGGATTATTTCATGAATTTGTAATATTTGCCAATTACTATGACCAATGTGAATAGCTATGAATTTTGTATGAAAATAAAACAAATATTGGGTATTATGTATTATGTAATATTCCTGTTAAAACACATCCATTTTGAACCATCCAAATAAACTAACCGATTTAAATGTTAGCACTCGCAATTACCCACTTGGTTCGTATTTATAATATCTTAAAGCACTTGTCTAATATTTCTTTCTAATTTGACATATGAGACGCAACCATATGTTGATTTAAGTGTTCGGTATTTCACTATTATTCTTATTCTCTTGGTTTCCTTTTTGTTTGCCTGTATATTTTCTTATATAATCTTTTTGATTAATCTTTGATAATACAACATGAATAGCTAAACATATACACTAGAAACAAATACCTAGTATTTATTTAAAAATAACACGAGCAGTTTGTTATGTCTGCTACACGAAAATGTTTTCGTTTGTGGCGTATGGTCGCTATCATATTTACACCTTGTATTAATTGCCTGACTGATAGAAGTTGTTTTGTTTTGTCTCATCGCATTTGTGCTTTTATGGTCGATAATTTATTTGTAAAGTACCACAATAGAATAAAACTGAAAAAACAGAAAATTTTATGGGAAATTCTTTATATTAAAGTTCTTTATCACATTAGTGAAGTATATTATCTCACGAGCTTTAAATTCTTGGAGGCAGATATTTTATATTCAACTATATAGTTTAATTTTGTCTTACTTACTTAATGTACATGATATATTTTAGGTAATGTCATAAATCATTATATAAAATATTTATTTTATATAATGATTTATGACATTCCCTAGAATATATCATATATATTATCATTTACAATACAATTTGAAGTAAAAGAAACATAAAGACATAATTTCATTAATTGATGTAGCCGACACTTCTTGGTGAAACATTTTGTAATTAACAAATTATTATAAAAACACACTTGGCTATTTCACAATTTTTTATTAGATCTATGTCTAACATATGTTTCGGCTGTTATGCCATTGTCAAAGAGTATCTTAAAACTAACTTACAATACGTGTCCTTTTAACTTTTCTACCTATATTTTAGTGCTAGGGTGCTGGTTGGGACATATTTACAATCACGTCTATTATGGGAGTGTTAACAAATTCTAACTGTGTATTCGTAATTATTCTATTTTGTTTTTGTGATTTTTTAATTTCTAGTATTTCTAATAAATCTAGTCTTCTACTTTTTATTACGTTATGTAACACGGTGGAGCTATTCATATCGGGCAAATGGTTTTGTTCGATACAGTGTGTCGAAAAACCTGTGTTTTTATTACTATACTTTATATCTCTTACGTGTTCGGATATGCGTTTTTTAATGGATCTTCCACTTTGCCCTATATATATATAGTTTCACAGTCATTACATTTTATAGTGTATACTCCTGATTTTTCTATATTTTCTATTTTATCTTTGCTATTATTTAACATTGTACCTAATTTTGTTTTATTGCTACATATGACTTGAATATCTAATTTTCTTAATATTTTGTTCACTTTGTCTGTGATTTGGGGGATATATGTAATTGCGTGCCAAATGGGTTTATTTTCTTTTATTTCCGGATATAAGAATTTTTTCTGAATATTCTTTTGTTCTTTTCGATTTAATATTTTGTCTACTATGTTGGGATTGTATCCATTATTTTCTGCTATTTTTTTAATATATATTATTTCTTCTTTAAAAGCCTCAGTATTCAATGGTATGTGAGTTGCTCTATGTATATAACTGTGGAATGTTGACATTTTTATTTTAGTATCTTGTTTCGCTTCCGCATGTATTATATTATCTGCAAATGTTGGTTTTCTGTAAATTTTATATGCTAGATTGTTATTGTTTCTGTATATGGTAATATCTAAAAAATTTAATTTGTTATTTTCTTCTTTGTCTATTGTGAATTGTATTTTGGGGTTTAATGAGTTTAATAATTTCAAGAATTCTGTTAGTTGCCTGTCTGTACCTATCCAGATGCAAATTATATCATCGACATACCTGGCCCAGAAAAGGATTTGTTTGATTAAGTTGTTATTTCTGTTAAATAGACCTATTTCGAAGTTATGCATATAAATGTTAGCCAATATTGGGCTGAGAGGATTTCCCATAGGTAATCCTTCTACTTGTGAATATATATCATTATTAAATTTGAAGTAATTTTGATCTAGGATTAACTTTAATAACTCTTTTAATTGTGTTTTCTCTATGTTGTCTGAAATATTATCATTAATTTGGTTTTCTATTATGTCTTTTATCTCTTGAATTGGTATTGAAGTGAACAGGCTTTTAATATCGAAGGATACTAATTTTGCGTTATTTGGTAAAGTGATTTCTTTTAATTCATTGGTTAATTCAATAGTGTTTTTTATTGCATAATCGGATTTGAACTTTATTTTTTCCGGTAATGTTTTACTTAAATATTTACATAGTTTATATGAGGGTGCATTTACATATGATACTACTGGTCTCATTGGGGTGTTATTTTTATGTAATTTCGGTTGGCCATATAACCTTGGGATACTCGGGTTCATTACTGTTAAGTTTTTGTTTTTTAGATTACTGTTATTATTTAATAGCTGTCTTATTTTGGTTTGGTATTTATTAGTGGGGTCGTTTTTTAATTTTTTGAATTCATTTGTGTTGAGTAATTCATAAATTTTATCATTGTATTTAGGTCTTTCTAATATCGTAACTGTATTTCCTTTATCTGCTTTTGTAATTACTAGGTTGTTATCATTTAATTTCTTTTTTATAGTTTTTATGTTGCGGTTTTCAACTATGTTTTTATTGTTCTTTTCTAATTTTTTATATTCTGTTACTATTATTTTCTTTATTTTTTCTTTTTCTAAGTTATGTCCTTCTATTGGTTTTAAAGCTAATTCTAAATCTACTGCTAAGTTATTAATATCATTTTTATTATTAATATCTGGGTTGTATTTCAAACCTTTTTCCAATAATTTAGTTTCTGACTTTGAAAACTGTGTTGTGGTGAGATTTATTAGTTTTGGATAAAATTTTATGTTATCTGCTATTTTATTAGGTACAATGTTACTGGATATCAAAGATAACTTACTATTTCTTAGATTTCCTAATTTCCTTAACTGAGTTTTATGTTGTTCGTGACTTTTTTGATTTACTTCTTCTCGGATCTCTCGGTCTATATTATAATAATTTGTTAATTACAAAATGTTTCACCAAGAAGTGTCTGCTACATCAATTAATGAAATTCAACAAGCAAGCGAAGTAAAATTAGCAGCAATTTATCGAAAAACGTTACTTAAAATACGTAAATGTAACAATCACATATGGTTCAATAGACAATGCGATAAAGAAAGCCTCATCCCGAAATTTATGAAAATATCATGTCATAACAAAAGTAAAGAAGCAAAAGACACAATACAACAGAGTTACAAAATATGGTTACAAAAAGAAACAAAGAAATGGTATATCCGAAGAAACAACTTAAAATTACATCAAAAAATTATCCATATGAAACTAATTCAAATTCTACACCCAATAATATTCGATAATATAGACCGAGAGATCCGAGAAGAAGTAAATCAAAAAAGTCACGAACAACATAAAACTCAGTTAAGGAAATTAGGAAATCTAAGAAATAGTAAGTTATCTTTGATATCCAGTAACATTGTACCTAATAAAATAGCAGATAACATAAAATTTTATCCAAAACTAATAAATCTCACCACAACACAGTTTTCAAAGTCAGAAACTAAATTATTGGAAAAAGGTTTGAAATACAACCCAGATATTAATAATAAAAATGATATTAATAACTTAGCAGTAGATTTAGAATTAGCTTTAAAACCAATAGAAGGACATAACTTAGAAAAAGAAAAAATAAAGAAAATAATAGTAACAGAATATAAAAAATTAGAAAAGAACAATAAAAACATAGTTGAAAACCGCAACATAAAAACTATAAAAAAGAAATTAAATGATAACAACCTAGTAATTACAAAAGCAGATAAAGGAAATACAGTTACGATATTAGAAAGACCTAAATACAATGATAAAATTTATGAATTACTCAACACAAATGAATTCAAAAAATTAAAAAACGACCCCACTAATAAATACCAAACCAAAATAAGACAGCTATTAAATAATAACAGTAATCTAAAAAACAAAAACTTAACAGTAATGAACCCGAGTATCCCAAGGTTATATGGCCAACCGAAATTACATAAAAATAACACCCCGATGAGACCAGTAGTATCATATGTAAATGCACCCTCATATAAACTATGTAAATATTTAAGTAAAACATTACCGGAAAAAATAAAGTTCAAATCCGATTATGCAATAAAAAACACTATTGAATTAACCAATAAATTAAAAGAAATCACTTTACCAAATAACGCAAAATTAGTATCCTTCGATATTAAAAGCCTGTTCACTTCAATACCAATTCAAGAGATAAAAGACATAATAGAAAGCCAAATTAATGATAATATTTCAGACAACATAGAGAAAACACAATTAAAAGAGTTATTAAAGTTAATCCTAGATCAAAATTACTTCAAATTTAATAATGATATATATTCACAAGTAGAAGGATTACCTATGGGAAATCCTCTCAGCCCAATATTGGCTAACATTTATATGCATAACTTCGAAATAGGTCTATTTAACAGAAATAACAACTTAATCAAACAAATCCTTTTCTGGGCCAGGTATGTCGATGATATAATTTGCATCTGGATAGGTACAGACAGGCAACTAACAGAATTCTTGAAATTATTAAACTCATTAAACCCCAAAATACAATTCACAATAGACAAAGAAGAAAATAACAAATTAAATTTTTTAGATATTACCATATACAGAAACAATAACAATCTAGCATATAAAATTTACAGAAAACCAACATTTGCAGATAATATAATACATGCGGAAGCGAAACAAGATACTAAAATAAAAATGTCAACATTCCACAGTTATATACATAGAGCAACTCACATACCATTGAATACTGAGGCTTTTAAAGAAGAAATAATATATATTAAAAAAATAGCAGAAAATAATGGATACAATCCCAACATAGTAGACAAAATATTAAATCGAAAAGAACAAAAGAATATTCAGAAAAAATTCTTATATCCGGAAATAAAAGAAAATAAACCCATTTGGCACGCAATTACATATATCCCCCAAATCACAGACAAAGTGAACAAAATATTAAGAAAATTAGATATTCAAATCATATGTAGCAATAAAACAAAATTAGGTACAATGTTAAATAATAGCAAAGATAAAATAGAAAATATAGAAAAATCAGGAGTATACACTATAAAATGTAATGACTGTGAAGCTATATATATAGGGCAAAGTGGAAGATCCATTAAAAAACGCATATCCGAACACGTAAGAGATATAAAGTATAGTAATAAAAACACAGGTTTTTCGACACACTGTATCGAACAAAACCATTTGCCCGATATGAATAGCTCCACCGTGTTACATAACGTAATAAAAAATAGAAGACTAGATTTATTAGAAATACTAGAAATTAAAAAATCACAAAAACAAAATAGAATAATTACGAATACACAGTTAGAATTTGTTAACACTCCCATAATAGACGTGATTGTAAATATGTCCCAACCAGCACCCTAGCACTAAAATATAGGTACAAAAGTTAAAAGGACACGTATTGTAAGTTAGTTTTAAGATACTCTTTGACAATGGCATAACAGCCGAAACATATGTTAGACATAGATCTAATAAAAAATTGTGAAATAGCCAAGTGTGTTTTTATAATAATTTGTTAATAAAGACATAAACATAGAAACAGACATAGAGTCAACATTTTATAATGTTACAGAACACTATATAGAAACAATTAGAAGCTGTTAAATAAATATTTATTAATCTTATAGTAACATTTATCTAGCAATCAAGGTTTAACGATTTTCTGAAATTTTTCCTTTAATAATTCCCTAAAGAACTCCAATCTAGTGTTTAATTTGAATATTATAATATGCACTAATTTTGTATATTTCAATAAATTTATAATAATGTCAATACTGATATCATAGTAATTTACTCAGTTATTTGTAAATTGTATTATGTTCGACTCCATTCTTGACATTTTTTTTTAATTTTTATTTTTATAGTAAAATATCTATTTGTTTCTTTGTTACATTATATTTGATTTTTACTGCTATTATCTATTAGTTTTAAAAAAATAAGTAATTGCTGTTGCATCATGAGATGTTAAAACCATTCTGTCACCTGGAAAAATGTTAGAGGTAGCGAATAAACTGAGAAGATATTAAATAAGGTTCAAAAACCTGAAGACTCGGACAGACACAGAAATAAGAAAAGAAGGCAATAAATTATATAAGGGAAAAAGGGCATGTATAGAAAACATAACGATAGTAATTGAAAATGAATGCAGAAGAAATAATAATAATAATAATATGAAAACAGCACTGCACTTCAATTGAAGAAAAAGAAATACAGACAGTACTTTACAGAACTATATGAAGATGCCAAAAGATACATTAACAGTGGAACATATTGAAATAAACCGAATATGTAGTGAACTTGTAAAAATGAGTGGGACAGAATTATACAGGAGAATATACGATTTGACAGTTATAGTTTGATATGAGAAGAAAATGCCAAATGATTGGGGAAATGGAACGATATAAATTTGAGAAAATGCATAATGTAATACTAACATTAATACAAAGGTATTATTACAAATACAAGGCTCGGCTAGGTATACTAATAATGAAATTATTCTAAGATAAATAATAAAATTATATTTTAGTTATTTTGTAATAATTAAGATAATTTGTGGTGTTGGTGAAGTCTCATCAAAGGTCCAGGACGTGCGTGGTATTGGTTAATTAAAATAAATATACAACAACTTAATACATAAAATAAAACACAGCGGCGTCCTTAAAATTTGTATTTATATTTACATAATAAGAAATTGAAACTCGTATATTTAAATAAAAGAAATTGATGTATGTAAAGTCATTAAATTAGTAATATATACACAAGGGGCGATAAATTAGTAATCGAGAAATTAATATAAAAATATCTGAAATAGAAAGGTGAAGCAGTAATAAAAGAAAGAAATATATACACGTGGAGCGCTGAATAAGTAGATTAAAATTAACACAAAAAATACTCTGAAACGAACGTTAAATGGAGTAGTAAATTAAGGATTAATTAATTACGATGAATATAAAAGAATCTCTGTATAGAACAATACAGTTACCTTTATGTGGCGATGATGGTCACGTGGTCTTCGAAGATATACCTTGGTCAAGTATATGCAGAGCGATGTTTTACTGGAGGAATAAGACATTAATTAGTTTAAATTAATTTGGATTCACTTAAAAGAGTAATGTATAGAACAATACAATTTACCTTAGAAACGGAAGAACACCTGGTCGGCGTGATAGCGTCGTGACTTGGACAGCCCGATGAGCGATGTGTGTATTCACGAAAGGTTCGAAAGAGAAGAAGGAACTATTAGTTTGTATCGAAAAGGAAGGGGTCTAGAAAACGGTCTAGTTTATGACCTATCGAAGAGGGGGATCGATAACTTGAATTATAGTTAATTAAAAGCGCGACCTGAAGACGTCGTCTGTCAATGTCATAATTATTCTTAAAATAACCCTTGTAACATAAGCTTCCTAACGATATCAAACACGATACATAAAAGAAGATGTAAATAATATTAAATTAAGAATTTAAAAATTGGAATGTACTAGAAGAAATTCGACCGTTACTGTTATCGGTTGACGGTCCAGGTAGAAAGAAGGGTCGTCGGCGGTTAGTTCAAGATATATAACAAAAGAAAATACTTTCTCTTTGTAACGAAAATGAAAGTTTGTACAAATGAAAAAAAAATGTCTTAGTTAAATATAATTTAATGATATATTTAAAGACGAAATATATGTATTAATTAAGTGAATTAAACTTCTATACGCTAAGTGTAACAGTATTTTTAAACAAATAAAATATTATAAAAATCTGGCGTGAAGAACACAAATACAGGTACACTATTAATATTTTTTGTGAACGTGTCCGAACATATCCCTTCCCAGAGACGTAGATACGTATTTTGCCTTTCTACAGGCTCGTCGGTACGCCCCTGCTGGAGAAAGGATATTCTCAGACACATTCACAAAAAAGAACCACATCACAACATCACCGAAATTATCCAGACCGGGCGTAGAAGTAAATTCAATTATTCTGATATAATACTAACATTATTAAAAGAAAGATTTAGTAAACACATAGAAACAGTAATTGGAGAATACCAGTTTGGTTTCAGAAAAGGTAAATCGAGAACAAATGTTTTACATGGAAAAGGAATCCATATACTGTTTACTGACTTTAAATAGGCTTTTGACCGACTCAGACCAAATATCATTAAAGATCTAGAAGACACAAAAATTCAAAAGAAACTAATTAAGTTAATCAGAGTGACAATAGAAAACTTAAGAGCAACAGTTCACACCGGTCAAATTAATATTAGTAGCTTTAAAGTTAGCAGAGGGGTGCAGCATGGAGACGCATTGTCCACGCTGGTGTTCACAACGTCTTTGGATTGAGCAAACAATGAGTTGAATCATAATGGAACTATTAACAACAAATCTATGCAGGTCCTAGCATACATAGATGATGTAGAAGATAGAAAAACAAGCCAAAGAAAAAGAGTTGACAATTAATGAAAATAAAGCAAGATACTGCAATAGGCGGAGAAAAAAAAGGTCGCAGCACTGAAAATCAACGAAATAAAACAAAACACTTTTCACAAAAATAGTTTTAATAAACTAGATTTACATTTCGTGTGCTCTGCACACATCATCGGTACTACTGTTTAAACATAATATCTACGAGACAATATATAATATGAAAATACATCATATACTGAAAAATTAGAGGTAGGGTGAAAACAAATTAATGAAAAATTACAATGAATCTTAAAACTAATATAATTTCTGAGAATGAATTCATGAGGAAATTCCAAATGTCTATGAAAGAAAGGGGCATCGGATTGGACTAACGGCAAAAGGATTAGAATTTCGTACCTGTTTACAAAATGTCTTAAGTATTTAATGATGTCGGTATACATGCTAACAGTTTATTATTGTGGGGTGAAATATCATTATTTGGAAGATAATTTTTGTTTTTTCATGTATATGGCTTCTCACATGTCTAAATTTCTATTACTGCTTTTTCAACTAAACTAACATTTCTTAAATTAAAGTTGTGACATGTATCTGTATGATGTAGACCTAATGCTGACTTTTCTATGTTGTGTAATTTAGCATGAGCCATGTGTTGTTTGTATCGTGTTTGAACATTTCTTCTTGTTTGGCCGATGTATAATTTTGAACAAGAATTACAACTTATTTTGTAAATGCCCGACTCTTTCAACGGATCTGTGTTAACAATTTTCGTTTTTAGACACTCTTGTAACTTATTATTGATGAAGAAAGCTGCAATTAAATTGTATTTTTTAAACAGTTTTATTACGCTGTTTTGCCAATTTTTATGAAATGATATCTTACAGTATTTTTTATTATTGTTCAAAGTGTCTGGGGTTAGAGTGATTTTTGAAGTTTTGGGCATTTTTTGATCTAGTTTGTTTTTAATTTTCAATACTAATTGTTTGTCGTAACCAATAGATTCTGCAACTTTAACTATGTAGTCTAATTCACTCTTAAAATTCATAGGAGATAGAGGGATTGACAGTAATCTGTTGATTAAAAAATAACTGCTCTATTTATATTTGTGAAAAGTGTACGAGTGTTTATGAATGTAATTGTCTGTATGTGTTTCTTCTCTGTGGATGTAAAATTGAAAAGTATTGTCTGATAATGAAATTTTTAATTCGTAAAAACGGTAAATTTACACTTCTTAGTTCCCAATTCTTCTCATTACCAAATGCCACTTTTTATCTGCCCTTTCCTTAAACTAATTTGTTACTAAGATCTCCCATCCAGAGAAGTAAGATCTTAGTAACATTATAATAAATATGATTCGTAGTTTAATGTTCTTATACGTATTAATATTTAGTTAATTTGGTTAATTTATGCATACATTTATGATTTAATTTATTTGTATATTGTAAGTCATTTTATTATTACTATTATAAATTTAGCTGCAGGCTATTACTCGACATAATTTTCTTGAAAAAATGCTCGTCGATCTAGTGTTATAATTATTGCTATCACTACTAATTTAGAACTCTTTTTTACAAATGTTGCGGAAAAATATATAAATTATTATTTACAGTGATCCCTGCCTTTTTTATAATTTGAATATAACGTATATATTCAAATTCATAACGTATATAATAATATTTATTCCATAGAAATAATGAGTAGTATGATATCAGAATAGATTAATTTCCTCGCAGTAAAAGTATCCGTAGACCTGTTCGCCATTCATGTACATAACAAGTACAGTTTAAATACGAATTCAGATGTTCCCTTACGAATCACACGGGTTGCTGCTCCAATTTCTGTTTATTTTGACCGTTTAGTCGTTTTGTTCTATATACATTTATATCAACTCATTAGCATTAAACCAATTATTAAATTAAATACTTATAACATGCCCATAATTTGCAAATGTAAATTTTGTGCTAAATATAAACATTGTATTGACTGCTAAGTGTATCACATACTTCTACGGAAGATCAATGATATAAATTGTAAACATAATTTTTAGTAATTGTTACAATATCTAGGCGGAAGGTGTAGACCGATATATATATATATATATATATATATTGAAACGATACGAAGGATCGCTGACTAAGTAAAATAAATATAAGGATAATGTGAGCGTTAAAACTACAAAATGAATGATGTAAGAAAAACTTAAAAGATTCGAATTTGAAGATTGGGCGCCAAGTTTTAACGTACTTAGATGATCCAACGCAATCTGTTAAATACCCCACTAGCTTTCGGGAGAGCTTGAGTACTTATGCTTTATTTTCTATCTCAGGTTTCAAAGTCGGTGGTTTGTATATCCCGTAAATGCAATGTAAATGGTATATTAATTCGACACAAACTCAACATTCAAACAAATCAAATAAAAGATCGAATCTAAATCAAAGTAATAAAATTTATTAGAATTAAAAAACAGATAACTGTAACAATTATTACGTGCGAATAAGAAATCTGTACATATGCTCGTATTATCTGGACTATACGGTTAAAAATGGTATTATGCAATTTTGCACATGTGTTTAATAACAATAGTTAAGGTTATGTATACTGCAACAGTGCAAATAGATATTAAACGTTACTTAAAAATAAACACACAAAGGTAAGTTACATATACAAGTTTTATAAAAGATTAAGAATGAATGAATAATTATATATATTTAAATAGATGTTTAGAAATGTTGAAATTCAAGTATTATATTTTGATGCAAACAATGTTTGATATTGTGATGTGATATAAATTTAATATTAACTTTTAAATGATGTTCTAGGTTTTATGGAAAATAATTGGAAGAAACCTGGTATTTCTCCGGTGTCTAGGCTTGGATATTTTCTGGGCTCGCAATTGTAGGAATAGATCAGAGTTCGTCTGCTCCAATGGAAGTCCCAGCGTCGGAAGCGGTTCAATGTTGGAGTTGTCGGTACGATGTAGTTCTAGTTCCGAAAAGATGCTTCGTTCAATATTTATTGTATTCGACGTGATGCGGGTCCAATTCTTCTATCAAAAGTTCGGCCTGATTTCAAGGTATTAAATGTATATGGTTTTCGTAGGATTTTCTTGATTTTTAAATAGTAATTTTAATTAAACTTTGTGTGATAGCAAAAATGCGGCCATTCGTTGTAACTTTTAGTATCAGACGCTTTTTTCGGCTTTTGTTTTTCCCTAGCCTGTGTTAAAATGTCGGAAAAAGCCTCTAAGTTTATGCTTTATTTGCATCTAATATAATATGAAGTTTCATAATATTATAATTTTAACATAATAGAAAAATTAATTAAAGAATTTACAAATGTTTATAATGTGGTTTTCAATGTTAGATAAGTTCAAAAATGCATCGTAAAAATCGCATTCGCGGGGTTCGAGACAATTTTATATTAGTGGGCGTGGTTAACTCGCTTCGATATAAATCTTGATGTGGATAAATTAAATACCTGTAATATGGCGCGTAAGATTTGAATTTGAAATGGAAAAATATAAATATAAAAAGTAAGTTTAAAAATCAAAATAAGTTAATTATCAATTTCAATGTTATCGTCGTATCAATTTATACACATCTCGAAACTAATTTCACAAATTACGTCCACTAATTCGATATTTATACATGGGTTTATTGTATGTTGTTATCTGTGTTTCTTATTGCAGTGCTGGAATAAGTGTGCTGGTTGAACCATAACAATATATATATATGAAGGTGTAGTTTCTCTGGTTTTTGGCCACGTGTGAGTTTTGTCCTGAAGAGGACTATTTACTCTACGTTTCAACGAGATCGCACTCGTCATCTTCAGGAGCTAGTCGGTCTGTCGCTGGTTAGAGCTGGAGATCATCTGATGTGCGCCTAGCACTACCTCTTGTTATATGCTGCTGTGTCGGGAGGGGGCGGCCCACTATTGACGTCATGCGTGCGCGGCTTCGTGTAATTGGTCCGAGTGCCTGTAAGTTCCCTGGTCGGTCCGTGTATCTGTGTAGGGGTTGCGATCTGTCGGGATTTGGTTGTGTCTTTATCTGTCGTTGAGCTAGGAGCGGTTTCCATGTATGCGGCAAGCGCTGGCCGTCGTCAAGTTTATTTAAGCTCTTAGGACGCTTTTCTATTTCTATCGCTTCTCTTGTAATTCTCGTCGTTAGGTTTTCACTTTTGGCTAGGATCTTCGTGTTTTCAAAGTCGATAGAGTGCCCTGTCAGAAGTTTATGTTGTACTAACGATGACGTTACTTCTTCCTTGACGATCGCGTTTCGGTGTTCTTCTCTTCTCACGCTAACTCGCCTGTTTGTCTGCCCCACATATAATTGATCACACACTGAACATGGTATTTCGTAAACGCCCTGATCTTCTAGAGGAATTCTGTCTTTCGCATTACCTATTTCATCGGCTATTTTTCTGTGTGTTGTGAAAACGGTGTCCATGTTGTGTCTTCTTAATAATCTACTGATTTTGCCTGTAGTTCCCTTTATATATGGAAGGAAAGCTCTGGACGCGAACTCTTGTTTTTCTGTTTTTCTGTTGACGTTAACTCTTGCTTTATTTATTGTTTTTGATGAATAGCCGTTCGTGAGGGCGTTTCTTATGTTCCTTCTTTCTTCGTGTATGTATTCCTTGTCTGTTAGTATCTCAGATCGCAAAACTAGTGTTTTTACAGCGGAATTTAGTTGTGCCGGGTGATGGTGTGATTGTGCTTTTAAATATCTATTTGAGTGTGTAGGTTTTCGATATACCGTGTGTCCCAGTAGTCCGTTCTCTTTCTTAATTACCAACACGTCAAGGAAAGGGAGTTTCCCTGTTCTTCTACCTCCATTGTGAAACGTATGTTTGGATGTTCGGCATTCAAGTGGTGTAGAAAAATATACAGCTTCTCTCTGCCATGTGTCCAAATGACGAATGTATCGTCGACATAACGTAGCCACAAATTGGGCTAGTCTGCGCAGTTGTTTAATGTCTTTGTTTCGAAGTTCTCCATGAATATGTTGGCAATAATCGGTGACAGAGGAGATCCCATCGGTGCGCCCTCCACTTGTCGGTATTTTTGGCTATTGTATGTGAAATAAGTGTTTGCCAGGCAGTGTTCTACTAGATTAATCGTGTCCATTGATACTTGGTATTTATTTTCTAATATGGAAATGGTTTCTGCGATCGGCACTTGCGTGAATAACGATGTTACGTCGAAACTGACTAGCAGATCCGTTGGTTGTATGCGTACGTCTTTTATTAACTTTATGAAGTGGTCCGCATTCTTCACATAGGATGCCATTTGTTCGGCGTTTACCTGGAGTTGCTGTGCCAAGTATCGTGTTAGGGCTTGCGTTGGAGATCCGATAGAACTTACTATTGGCCTGAGTGGTATATCGGTCTTGTGTATTTTTGGTAGTCCGTAGTTTCGGACACCCGTTTTTTCTCGGGGAATGATCCGTTTCTTTTTGTCTTCACTCAGTGTTGTCGCGTTTATTTTAGTCTTCATGTTCTTTTCTAGATACGTAGTCGGGTCCGTATTGATTGTTTTATATGAGGGGTCGTCTAAAAGTGCAATCATTTTTCTGTCGTAGTCGATTTTTTCAAAAACGACGGTGGCATTTCCCTTGTCAGCGGGTAGAACGATGATGTTATTGTCTTTTTGAATATCTTTTTGAGCTAGATATTCTTCCTTTGCTATATTGCTCTGGGGTGGTTTGGCCTTTCTGATAATAGAAGCTACTTCCTGTCGTATTGTTTCTGCGTTGTTCTGTTCGACTTTTTGTAGAGCCGACTCTACACCGCAGATGATGATTTCTACTGTAACGTGTTTCGGTGTTATTGCGAAGTTCAAACCCTTCTCGAGGACATTGATAGCCGCTTCGTGAGTGTCTTCTGTGATAGGTTGTGTACTGTTTTTGTTGTGTTCCTGTCGTATCTCGCATTAGGGTGTTGCGTCTTTTTTAGTCCCACAAATTTACGTTTCTGTTTGTTCGTTCGTATTTCAGAATCGGTTCCTGCTCTAAATGTGGAAAGACTGTCTATTTTCTCCCACAGTAGCGGGTGTAATGGTTTAGTCAATTGTAACTGAGTGTCGAGTAAAAGTTTGTCGGAGTCGTTGAGTTTTCGTCGGTTCTCGTGTATCAGTTCTCCTAATAATGCTCTGCTCGTTCGTCTTAATACGTTCGTCGTTTTTGTCGACTTAGTGCGAAACGATAATCTGCAGCAGTTAGGTGTAAGTCCTTCGTCTCGGCAACGGCGTAGGAAGGCTAGGTCGCACAGCAGGCGCGCTTTCTTGCTGCGTAGCTTCTCGAATTTCTTCGATAGTTGGTGAACTTCCTCCCCGTAGAGGTAAAAGATTTTACTCTTGATGTTCTCGCGGACGTATGATGAAGATGTAGTTTCTAGGGTTCTTGGCCGCGTGTGAGTTTTGTCCTGAATAGGACTATTTACTCTACGTTTGAGCGAGATCGCACTCGTCATCTTCAGCAGCTAGTCGGTCTGTCGCTGGTTAGAGCTGGAGATTGTCTGATCTGCGCCTAGCATTACCTCTTGTAATATGCTGCTGTGTCGGGAGAGGGCGTCCACTATTGACGTCATGCGTAGGCGGCTTCGTGTAATTGGTCCGAGTGCCTGTAAATTCCCTGGTCGGTCCGTGTATCTGTGTAGGGGTTGCGATCTGTAGAGATTTGGTTGTGTTTTCATCTGTCGGTGAGCTAGGAGTGGTTTCCATGTATGCGGCAAGCGCTGGCCGTCGTCACGTTTATTTAAGCACTTAGGATACTTTTCTATTTCTATCGCTTCTCTTGTAATTCTCGTCGTTAGGTTTTCAGTTTTGGCTAGGATCTTCGTGTTTTCAAAGTCGATAGAGTGCCCTGTCAGAAATTTATGTTGTGCTATCGATGACGTTACTTCTTTCTTGACAAATCCCGACAGATCGCAACCCCTACACAGATACACGGACCGACCAGGGAACCTACAGGCACTCGGACCAATTACACGAAGCCGCGCACGAATGAGGTCAAAAGTGGGACGCCCCCTCCCGACACAGCAGCATATAACAAGAGGTAGTGCTAGGCGCACATCAGACGATCTCCAGCTCTAACCAGCGACAGACCGACTAGCTCCTGAAGATAACGAGTGCGATCTCGTTCAAACGTACAGTAAATAGTCCTTTTAAGGACAAAACTCACACGCGGCCAAGAACCCGAGAAACTACACTTTCATCATACGTCCGCGAGAACATCAAGAGTAACATCTTTTACCTCTACGGGGAGGAAGTCACCAACTATCGAAGAAATTCGAGAAGCTACGCGGCAAGAAAGCGCGCCTGCTGTGCGACCTAGCCTTCCTATGCCGTTGCCGAGACGAAGGACTTACACCTAACTGCTGCAGATTATCGTTTCACACCAATACGACAAAAACAACGAACGTATTAAGACGAGCGAGCAGAGCATTATTACGAGAACTGATACACGAGAACCGACGAAAACTCAACGACTCCGACAAACTTTTACTCGAAACTCAGTTACAATTGACTAAACAATTACACCCGCTACTGTGGGAGAAAATAGACAGTCTTTCCACATTCAGAGCAGAAACCGATTCTGAAATACGAACGAACAAAGAGAAACGTAAATTTGAGGGACTAAAAAAGACACAACACCCTAATGCGAGATACGACAGGAACACAACAAAAACAGTACACAACCTATCACAGAAGACACGCACGAAGCGGCTATCAATGTCCTCGAGAGGGGTTTCAACTTCGCAATAACACCGAAACACGTTCCAGTAGAAAACATCATCTGTGGTGTAGAGTTAGCTCTACAAAAAGTCGAACAGACAACGCAGAAACAATACGACAGGAAGTAGCTTCTATTATCGGAAAGGCCAAATCACCCCAGAGCAATATAACAAGGGAAGAATATCTAGCTCTAAAAGATATTCAAAGAGACAATAACATCATCGTTCTACCCGCTGACAAGGGAAATGCCACCGTCGTTTTAGACAAAATCGACTACGACAGAAAAATGATTGCACTTTTAGACGACCTTTCATATAAAACAATATATACGGACCCGACTACGTATCTAGAAAAGACCGCGAAGACTAAAATAAACGCGGCAACACTGAGTGAAGAGACAAAGAAACGGATCATTCCTCGAGAAAAATCGTCCCGGTGTCCGAAACTCTACGGACTACCAAAAATACACAAGACCGATATACCACTAGGTATATGTAGGTGTATCGTCGACATAACGTAGCCACAAATTGGGCTTGTCTGCGCAGTTGTTCAATGTCTTTGTTTCGAAGTTCTCCATGAATATGTTGGCAATAATCGGTGACAGAGGAGATCCCATCGGTGCGCCCTCCACTTGTCGGTATTTTTGGCTATTGTAGGTGAAATAGGTGTTTGCCAGGCAGTGTTCTACTAGTTTAATCGTGTCCTTTGGTACTTGATATTTATTTTCTAATATGGAAATGGTTTCTGCGATCGGCACTTGCGTGAATAACGATGTTACGTCGAAACTGACTAGCAGATCCGTTGGTTGTATGCGTACGTCTTTTATTAACTCTATGAAGTAGTCCGCATTCTTCACATAGGATGCCATTTGTTCGGCGTGTACCTGGAGTTGCTGTGCCAAGTATCGTGCTAGGGCTTGCGTTGGAGATCCGATAGAACTTACTATTGGCCTGAGTGGTATATCGGTCTTGTGTATTTTTGGTAGTCCGTAGAGTTTCGGACACCGGGACGATTTTTCTCGAGGAATGATCCGTTTCTTTGTCTCTTCACTCAGTGTTGTCGCGTTTATTTTAGTCTTCGCGGTCTTTTCTAGATACGTAGTCGGGTCCGTATATATTGTTTTATATGAGAGGTCATCTAAAAGTGCAATCATTTTTCTGTCGTAGTCGATTTTGTCTAAAACGACGGTGGCATTTCCCTTGTCAGCGGGTAGAACGATGATGTTATTGTCTTTTTGAATATCTTTTAGAGCTAGATATTCTTCCCTTGTTATATTGCTCTGGGGTGATTTGGCCTTTCCGATAATAGAAGCTACTTCCTGTCGTATTGTTTCTGCGTTGTCTGTTCGACTTTTTGTAGAGCTAACTCTACACCGCAGATGATGTTTTCTACTGGAACGTGTTTTGGTGTTATTGCGAAGTTGAAACCCCTCTCGAGGACATTGATAGCCGCTTCGTGAGTGTCTTCTGTGATAGGTTGTGTACTGTTTTTGTTGTGTTCCTGTCGTATCTCGCATTAGGGTGTTGTGTCTTTTTTAGTCCCTCAAATTTACGTTTCTGTTTGTTCGTTCGTATTTCAGAATCGGTTTCTGCTCTGAATGTGGAAAGACTGTCTATTTTCTCCCACAGTAGCGGGTGTAATTGTTTAGTCAATTGTGTCGAGTAAAAGTTTGTCGGAGTCGTTGAGTTTTCGTCGGTTCTCGTGTATCAGTGCTCGTAATAATGCTCTGCTCGCTCGTCTTAATACGTTCGTTGTTTTCGTCGTATTAGTGTGAAACGATAATCTGCAGCAGTTAGGTGTAAGTCCTTCGTCTCGGCAACGGCGTAGGAAGGCTAGGTCGCACAGCAGGCGCGCTTTCTTGCCGCGTAGCTTCTCGAATTTCTTCGATAGTTTGTGAACTTCCTCCCCGTAGAGGTAAAAGATGTTACTCTTGATGTTCTCGCGGACGTATGATGAAAGTGTAGTTTCTCGGGTTCTTGGCCGCGTGTGAGTTTTGTCCTGAAGAGGACTATTTACTCTACGTTTGAACGAGATCGCACTCGTTATCTTCAAGAGCTAGTCGGTCTGTCGCTGATTAGAGCTGGAGATCGTCTGATGTGCGCCTAGCACTACCTCTTGTTATATGCTGCTGTGTCGGGAGGGGGCGTCCCACTTTTGACCTCATTCGTGCGCGGCTTCGTGTAATTGGTCCGAGTGCCTGTATGTTCCCTGGTCGGTCCGTGTATCTGTGTAGGGGTTGCGATCTGTCGGGATTTGTCAAGAAAGAAGTAACGTCATCGATAGCACAACATAAATTTCTGACAGGGCACTCTATCGACTTTGAAAACACGAAGATCCTAGCCAAAAGTGAAAACCTAACGACGAGAATTACAAGAGAAGCGATAGAAATAGAAAAGTGTCCTAAGTGCTTAAATAAACGTGACGACGGCCAGCGCTTGCCGCATACATGGAAACCACTCCTAGCTCACCGACAGATAAAAACACAACCAAATCTCGACAGATCGCAACCCCTACACAAATACATGGACCGACCAGGGAATTTACAGGCACTCGGACCAATTACACGAAGCCGCGTACGCATGACGTCAATAGTGGACGCCCCCTCCCGACACAGCAGCATATAACAAGAGGTAATGCTAGGCGTAGATCAGACGATCTCCAGCTCTAACCAGCGACAGACAGACTAGCTGCTGAAGATGACGAGTGCGATCTCGTTCAAACGTAGAGTAAATAGTCCTATTCAGGACAAAACTCACACGCGGCCAAGAACCCTAGAAACTACATCTTCATCATACGTCCGCGAGAACATCAAGAGTAAAATCTTTTACCTCTACGGGGAGGAAGTTCACCAACTATCGAAGAAATTCGAGAAGCTACGCAGCAAGAAAGCGCGCCTGCTGTGCGACCTAGCCTTCCTACGCCGTTGTCGAGACGAAGGACTTACACCTAACTGCTGCAGATTATCGTTTCGCACTAAGTCGACAAGATTATTAAGGAAGACACAACATCGACGCCGTTTTCACAACACACAGAAAAATAGCCGATGAAATAGGTAATGCGAAAGACAGAATTCCTCTAGAAGATCAGTGCGTTTACGAAATACCATGTTCAGTGTGAGATCAATCATATGTGGGGCAGACAAACAGGCGAGTTAACGTGACAAGAGAAGAACGCCGAAACGCGGTCGTCAAGAAAGAAGTAACGTCATCGTTAGCACAACATAAACTTCTGACAGGGCACTCTATCGACTTTGAAAACACGAAGATCCTAGCCAAAAGTGAAAACCTAACGACGAGAATTACATGAGAAGCGATAGAAATAGAAAAGCGTCCTAAGTGCTTAAATAAACTTGACGACGGCCAGCGCTTGCCGCATACATGGAAACCGCTCCTAGCTCAACAACAGATAAAAACACAACCAAATCCCGACAGATCGCAACCCCTACACAGATACACGAACCGACCAGGGAATTTACAGGCACTCGGACCAATTACACGAAGCCGCGCACGCATGACTTCAATAGTGGACGCCCCCTCCCGACACAGCAGCATATAACAAGACAAAACTCACACGCGGCCAAGAACAAGAGAAACAACACCATCATACGTCCGCGAGAACATCAAGAGTAAAATATATATATATATATATATATATAAGATAAACTTAATAAGTCGGCGATTAAAGGTCTGATTCATTACTTCAAAGTATATATATTTAAAATAACTCTACATGTTTCGGCAATGATGCCTTTGTCAAGAGAATACAAAATATAAATTACAGAATATATTTTGTATTCTCTTGACAAAGGCATCATTGCCGAAGCATGTAGAGTTATTTTAAATATATATACTTTGAAGTAATGAACCAGACCTCTAATCGCCGACTTATTAAGTTTACCTTATCATACCAAGGTCACGAAGATATTATATTTCTATATATATATATATATATATATATATATATATATATATATATAATAACTTCGTGACCTTGGTATGATATGGTAAACCTAATCAGTAGGCGATTAAAGGTCTGTATATTACATCAAAATATATGTATTTAAAAAACTCTACATGTTTCGGCTGTGTACGCCTTTATCAAGAGAATACAAAATATGAATGACAGGATATAAATGTCAAGTAATTAAGTAGCTATGGTTTAAATTATTCAAAAATACATTCTAGTAATAATAATAAATCATGCCTTAGTATTCCAAAAAATAGATAACAAGGTGTGAACATATGTGTTGTTCGCTGCTAGCAATTTGTGTCTCCTTCTGGGTATGAACTTGTGTGTTGGTTGCTGCTGGCAGCTTGCGTCTCTCTATGGGTGTGTGGTTTTGTGTGAGAGCGTAAGTGTAGGGTTTTGTATGTCGGTGCGTTCGTGCGTGTGTTTAGTGATCGGTCGCATGAATTTAGAGTGGTCGGATAACCAGCCGTTGCGTAGGGCCGCCAACCCTTTCCCGACAACTTCTTTACAATTCCGTGCAGTACTTCGACGGTCTGACCCCCGCCCCAACGAGGCAAGGCGCAGACAGGCGAAGCGCACCCTGTACAGGGTTGCTCATCGCAACTAAGGGAACACTCTTAGTGGCTACCTCGGTCGACGATATACAGACCTTTAATCGCCTACAGATTAGGTTTACCATATATATATATATATATATATATATTGTAAAGACGCTGTGAAGATAATTGAATGATAAATGTAATGAAAGTAAAAGTAAATAAATTTGAATTTATAATTGGGCGCCTTTTAATATGAAAATATATTTAGATCAACGCTATCTATGTTCTTTATGTGCCAACTAGCAGTCGAGAGCATGTAGTAATTAGAATATGACTTCTCAGGATCCTCGTCGATAGCATGTGACTGTTTACTTCTTTGTATGGTGTTTAAATAGATAAATCTAATGTGAAATAACTCCTACAACTTAACACTAACAAATAAAAGAGTTAGTTAATAACAATAAAATAATTTATTGAAATAAATTGGAATCTGCAATACGAACAAATAAATGTGTCTAGCGACAAATAAAATTAACTACTTATTATGCACGTTTGTTTTATACCAAAAAG
This sequence comes from Melolontha melolontha, assembly GCA_935421215.2. Lineage (NCBI taxonomy): Eukaryota > Metazoa > Arthropoda > Insecta > Coleoptera > Scarabaeidae > Melolontha > Melolontha melolontha. The sequence continues at coordinate 157,761,646 of OW285236.1, read as the reverse complement.
GTTATCTGTAGTTATGAAATATGATCTTATATTAAATTTCTACGGTTTACACATCTAATCAGGCAAGTACTACTCTGTATTAATTATTCATATGGGATAACTATAATATGAAGGTTTTAGATATGAATAAAAGTAAAATTCTGGTTTTTATTTTATTAATAGATTAGTTTTTTTATCAAATAATATTAACTATTTCGACTTTGTTGTAGAATATTGATAGAAGTGAACCTTTTATCCTATGATTTCTGCAGTTGTCCGGAAAAAGTGCGAGATGAACGGGAAATACAAGTGCGGGTCCTCCAAATATTTGATGTCGGCGTATGCGGCGTATACGGCTTCGATTCTGCCTCCTCGTCGGAACTCCAATTTTAAAGATGCTCGTCTTGAATTAGCTTAACAAGCGTTAGGCTTCAGGTTTGTTTTCAAGTATTAGACCAATTATTAATATCTTGATTCAGCATAAATTTATTATGATATCACTGGTATTTTAATTATTATATAAATTTTCTTCGGAGTTGTTCAAAATTACGGCCATACGTTTTTAATATTTTCAGGAAAAGACTTGATTCAGCATAAATTTATTATATCACTGGTATTTTAATTATTATATGAATTTTCTTCGGAGTTGTTCAAAATTACGGCCATACGTTATAAGGTTTTTTAGGAAAAGACGCCGATAGCGGTTATTATTTTCCAAAGCCTAGTTAATAATATGATATAGCCTCGAAGTTTTACTTTTACCAAATCCATTGCCAAGAAATATATAAACCATTTAATAATTTAGTCATAATAATAAAATTTATAGAATATTTTTCAAGCATACAAAACATGTTTTCCAATGCTAGGTTATGTTGTATCTGCGTATAGAAATAACATATTCGTGGGTTAATTGTATTTTAAATAAGTGGGTGTGTCTAACTAGTATCGATATAAAATATTGATGTAGATAAATTAGATATCTGTTATTTCGCGCTAAAGATTTGAATTATGAAATTGAAAATAAAAATATAAAAGTAAGTTTAGAAATAAAAATAAGTTAATTTAAAAATTTTCAAAGATCGTTATATTAATTTATATACATTTCGATACTAATTTTACATATTAAATTCGCCAATTTAACCCTTCTTCTATGAATTTTATAATTCTTAATGCTGTTTTTCCTATTATAGTTGCTGGAATATGGGTGTTGTTTGCCCCATTACAATATATATATATATATATATATATATATATATATATATATATATATTAAAAATAATAGATTTTTATTGGTTTTAGCGACCTTTTATTGAATTTAGATGTTTGTTTGCGACGTTTCGACTTTTATCAATTCAGTCTTTTTCAAGCATATTGTGTTTTTTTCTGCACGGGTACGCATTCATGTGCCACATGTGTTTGGACACCCAGGACCAATTTTCTTAAAACGAACATGCTTGTGCGGATTTTGTAAGTGAACTAGTTCACTTGTTCACGATGAAAACATGAGAACTGTGTTTGCTTTTGTGAGACTGAATTAACAATTAAATTAACAATTAAAATTAAAATTAGATTAAGGACTGAATTACCAATTAAATTAACAATTAAAGTTAAAATTTAAAATTAGATTAATAATTAGGAAGGAAAAATTAAAGTAATTACATCTGTATAAATGAATTGAAAATTTGAATTAAACTACAATACAGTAAGGTAACTAGAAACAAGAATTAATACAATGAAAACATGAGAACTGTGTTTGCTTTTGTGAGACTGAATTAACAATTAAATTAACAATTAAAATTAAAATTAGATTAAAGACTGAATTACCAATTAAATTAACAATTAAAGTTAAAATTTAAAATTAGATTAATAATGAATAAGGAAAAATTAAAGTGATTAAATCTGTATAAATGAATTGAAAATTTGAATTAAACTACAATTACAGTAAAGAAACAATGAATGAACAATGAATGACAACAAAACTCACCGTTATTTTTGGGTTTCAAAAACACGCATTCTGTGTAACATGTGTTATCGGGGACATCCGAGACCATTTTTTAAGGAACCGACCGCACTAGTTGGAATATTGTAGGTGTTTGTGGCTTTGTTTAGAGAGCTTAATTTCTGTTCTATTTTGGAATTTAGCAAAATGGTCAGGACCGTGTTTAGGGGTATATAGTAAAAGTATTTACAAATGGGAACTGATAAAAAAAAATTTTTGGTTTGTGTTTGTGTGTGCGAGGGGGGGCGTTTGAGTTTATCTATTGTTTAATGAGTGGGTAATAGAGTTTCGAAAGTCCATCAATTTCGTTTCTATCGTTGATTGTTCTGCTGTTTTTGAAAATGTGGATCATTTCTAAGACCTCCCTAGCTTTTGTATTCTTTTTCTGTGTTATTACTTTGGTGTTATCAAAATCAAAATTATGTTTTAGTGTCAATTGGTGTATATATATATATATAACAATTGATAAATTATTGGAGTTTTTTGTATTTTATTTGAAATATTTACTAATATCAAATTAGTATGTATGTAATTGCAAATTATAATGCAAATCATACGAAATTTTTAATTGAAAAATAAAAAAGACACCTGCTTTCAAAACAGACATCTGCTTTCAATAACTAATATTTGCTTTCACTAACTGACATCTGCTATCAAAACTGACATCAGCTTTCAAAACTGACTTCTGCTTTCAACTTGACATCTACATTTAATAACTGACATCTGATTCATTAACACTCTTACTTTATAATGCATTTCTAAATAGCTTGAACCAAGGTCTATTGTGGCTGAGGGGTAAAAGCGACAGTCCGGCAAACTGTAGACTTGAGTTCAAGTCCCAACATAGACAATATTTTTCAATTAAAAATTTCGTATGATTTGCATTGTAATTTGTAGACAGCAATGTTTACATCCCCACTTACTTTGCAATTACATACATACTAATTTGATATTTGTAAATATTTCATATAATAGCCGAAAAACTCCAATAATTTATCAATTGTTATATTTAATAAACGGCTAAGAAATTATCTAAACACTCATATAGCTATAGAGTAATAATTAGCAATTTCAAACATTCAAATCTGACATCTGCTCTCAAAATACTAACATCTGCTTTCAATAACTGACATCTACTTTCAAAATAGGCATCTGCTTTCAAATCTGACGTTTGCTTTCAAAACAGACATCTGCTTTCGAAAACTGATATTACTCTCATCTGCTATAAAGCTGACATCAGCTTTCAAAACTGACTTCTGCTTTCAACTTGACATCTACATTCAATAACTGACATCTGATTCATTAACACTGTTACTTTATAATGCATTTCTAAATAGCTTGAACCACGGTCTATTGTGGCTGAGTGGTAAAAGCGACAGTCTGGCAAATTGTAGACTTGGGTTCAAGTCCCAACACAGACAATACTTTTCAATTTAAAATTTCGTATGAATTGCATTGTAATTTGTAGACAGCAATGTTTACATCCCCACTTACTTTGCAATTACATACACACTAATTTGATATTTGTAAATATTTCATATAATAGCAGAAAAACTCCAATAATTTATCAATTGTTATATTTAATAAACGGCTAAGAAATGATCTAAACACTCATATAGCTATGGAGTAATAATTAGCAATTTCAAACATTCAAATCTGACACCTACTCTCAAAATACTGACATCTGCTTTCAATAACTGCCATCTACTTTCGAAATAGGCATCTGCTTTCAGATCTGACGTTTGCTTTCATAACAGACACCTGCTTTCAAAACAGACATCTGCTTTCAATAACTGATATTTGCTTTCACTACCTGACATCTGCTTTCAAAATTGACATCAGCTTTCAAAACTGACTTCTGCTTTTAACTTGATATCTACATTCAATAACTGACATCTGATTCATTAACACTGTTACTTTATAATGCATTTCTAAATAGCTTGAATCAAGGTCTATTGTGGCTGAGTGGTAAAAGCGACAGTCCGGCGAACTGTAGACTTGGGTTCAAGTCCCAACATAGACAATACTTTTCAATTTAAAATTTCGTATGAATTGCATTGTAATTTGTAGACAGCAATGTTTACATCCCCACTTACTTTGCAATTACATACATACTAATTTGATATTTGTAAATATTTCATATAATAGCAGAAAAACTCCAATAATTTATCAATTGTTATATTTAATAAACGGCTAAGAAATTATCTAAACACTCATATAGCTATGGAGTAATAATTAGCAATTTCAAACATTCAAATCTGACATCTACTCTCAAAATACTGACATCTGCTTTCAATAACTGACATCTACTTTCGAAATAGGCATCCGCTTTCAAATCTAACGTTTGCTTTCATAACAGACACCTGCTTTCAAAACAGACATCTGCTTTCAATAACTGATATTTGCTTTCACTACCTGACATCTGCTTTCAAAATTGACATCAGCTTTCAAAACTGACTTCTGCTTTTTACTTGATATCTACATTCAATAACTGACATCTGATTCATTAACACTGTTACTTTATAATGCATTTCTAAATAGCTTGAACCAAGGTCTATTGTGGCTGAGTGGTAAAAGCGACAGTCCGACAAACTGTAGACTTGGGTTCAAGTCCCAACATAGAAAATATTTTTCAATTAAAAATTTCGTATAAATTACATTGTAATTTGTAGAGAGCAATGTTTTTCATCCCCACTTACTTTGCAATTACATACATACTAATTTGATATTTGTAAATATTTCATATAAAAGCCGAAAAACTCCAAAAATTTATCAATTGTTATATTTAATAAACGGCTAAGAAATTATCTAAACAGTCATATAGCTATGGAGTAATAATTAGCAATTTCAAACATTCAAATCTGACATCTGCTCTCTAAATACTGACATCTACTTTCAAAATAGGCATCTGCTTTCAAATCTGACGTTTGCTTTCTTAACAGACACCTGCTTTCAAAACAGACATCTGCTTTCAATAACTGACATTTGCTTACACTAACTGACATCTGCTATCAAAACTGACATCAGCTTTCAAAACTGACTTCTGCTTTCAACTTAACATCTACATTCAATAACTGACATCTGATTCATTTACATTGTTACTTGATAATGCATTTCTAAATAGCTTGAAGCAGGGTCTGTTGTGGCTGAGTGGTAAAAGCGACAGTTCGGTAAACTGTAGACATTGGTTCAAGTCCCAACATAGACAATATTTTTCAATTAAAAATTTCGTATGATTTGCTTTGTAATTTGTCGACAGCAATGTTTACATCCCCACTTACATGCAATTACATACATACTAATTTGATATTTGTAAATATTTCATATAATAGCCGAAAAACTCCAATAATTTATCAATTGTTATATATATATATATATATATATATATACATATATATACGTTCTAGTTTATAAATGTTAATGACTTAAAATTTAAATCATGCTATACTTACAGATTTATATAATAAAATGATATTTTTTAAGTACTCATAATCAATACTTGAATTTTGCAAATATATTGAATACATAAACATTGTTTATTGTGTGCATTTTAGAATTAACATTTTATGATACTTATTTATAAGGGTAAACATTCCATTCGCTTTAAAATATATGTATTATTAATCCGTATAGAATATCAAATCCATTAAAACAATTTAAAAGGCTTTATTGCATACAAAATAGAGACTCGTATAATATTTGTTCATCCATTAGAAATAAATATATTCGTTTAAATATTGTAAACAATGCAACTGCAGTACTACAGGTTAGGTGTATTTGAAATGACAATAAAACACGTCAATCGGAAGATAATAAAAGATAGTCAATTGATCAATAAGAGGAGGAAGATGTGATGTGTGTAAATCTATAATGTGGAAAAATGTATTATAAAGAAGTTACAATGTCGAAGATTAGAGAAGGATAGTATAAATGAGAAGAAGGTAGATACCATGCAGTCCTAAGAAAAACAAGAACACATTTGAAATATTAAATACTATTAAAAAGAAATATTAAGGAACGTAAATTAATATAAGTACATAAGTTTTTAAATATTGGATATCATTTAGGAGAGTATTATAATTTACAAATCGTATTTAAAGAAAGAATTAACGTCACATATATAAAGAAATTTCTCAAGAAAAAGATACTTACCGAAATATCGTCTAAAAGCGGTGGTGACAAATAAAATTTTGCTTTGTAAATGATATTGAATTTAATTCATAATTAGAATTTTTATATTTTTAGTTTAAAGAAAATTATTACTTTACTTTGTTTAATATAATAATGAATTGCCACAGGTAAATAATGTAATAAAGACATTCAATGCTTTGAAGTTCATTAAAATAAATTTAAAATATTATTTGCTTTATCTGGACATTTATTTGATCGTTGAGAATTTCAATTTATATTTTAAAACACAGGATATAACACATATATTTTTTATATTGCAAGTAGAGTAAGATCTCACGAACATTTGAAGTACTTCTTGTTTTGAACTCGCAATTAAAAATTTTCATTATATATTTGAAATATTGAATAAAATAAATCGTGTGATACTGATTGTTATATGTGGTAGGGTAAATTCTCGTCACGTGAATATAAAGTAGCACATTTTTCTCTTAAAATAATATCACTTTATAATATTACGAAGTCCATAAACTTTACAATAATTCAATTTTAAATAAAAACACTGTTTAGTCATAGATTAGTATTTTGTAGAGTATAAGACTCACTGGTCAAAGTAATACACAGCTGTATTTTGAAAGATTTATTGAAATCTAACAAGATCTTCAAAGGACTGTTTTTAGATATATATATATATAACGTGTGTATAAATTGTCGCAAAAGCTACACGCAGCGACGTTCTTCGTTTGGTTTTGAATATAAAATCTTAATGTTAAAATGTCGTATCATGCTTCGTTTGTTTTCACGGGGTTCTTGAAGTTCAGACTTTTAGTGCGTAACTAACCTTTGCTCTTCGATATCTGTTAATAGAGATAGATGCAATTTAGTTTAAAGAGAAAATTTTTACTTGGTATTATTTCGTAAACGTTTTCTTTTTGATTTAAAAGCTTGTTTTTAACATTTATTCATTAACGTACTTCCACGAAAAACACATTTGGCAACGTTGTAGAACAATAAGTTTGTATTTCAAAGTGAGTTCAATCAAAATCATTACTGTCAAATTTTGACATTTACGAATTTACGAAGCATGATACGACATTTTAACATTAAGATTTTTTATTCAGAACCGAACGAAGAATGTCGCTACGTGTAGCTTTTGCGACAATTTATACACACCTTGTATATATATATATATATATATATATATATATATATATATATATATATATAGATGTGATGATTTTCTGACTAAATATAAGATTTGCATACCATCTTTTATGAATACAGGAAAATATAATTGTGATATTTAAAACACTTAAATATTTATATTTTTTTTTACAAATTGTGAAAAATAAATGTATTAAACTTAACATGCTATCGTATTATTTCTCTCCTTATTACATTAGATGCTAAGCCTAGTTGCAAGGAACCCTTTTTGTAAAAACAAAAACCCTGAGAGCAATTTAAGAGTCTAAACTAAAAAAATATGTATGTATGACGATTCATGTTTAATAATTGACTATTCATATTTAAAAATTGGCGCCCATTTTTGAAAATCAAAGTAAACAGAAATATGTAGAAACAAAAGCGGAAAGCAGAGCACATGCGATTTTCTTCAAAGAATTAAATCTTTCCGGCAATTACATTTATCAATTTAAAGTAGCTATCGATTTATCGTTAGAGTTTTCTTTCTGATTTTTTCATAATGGCGTAAATTTTGCTTTCCATAATTCTAAAGATGTTAGTTCAATAAGTTCCATTTCAAAATGATCAATCACTCGAAAGTTGACAAATCGAATGGGATTATTAATGGGTCTATTAAATTTTGTTTAATTAAGAAGGAAAATATAGGCATACAAGCTTCAAAGTCTTTCTATCTTTTGGAAAATTGCTACTTAAGTGCTTCGACGTAGGTTTGTACTTCATATTAGTCTATGGTCGACTTATTTGCAAGCGCTTTAAGATTAGGGTGCCCACAGAAAGAGCGCAGGTTACCTGCTTATTGGTTTTCGCTGCCGGTAATTCAGCGCCCATTTAGTTGGGGTTTGCACTGATTAAAAACAGGTACCTGCTGGTTCTTTAGTATCTAGTACCACGTGAAGAAGATGACGATCTTCTTCCTTACATGACCAATTTCTAATTGACAATCTGTTTTTAAAATTAAAAAGGAAAAAGTGCTGTATACATCCGATTATTTTACACATACAAATATAAACCAATCAGATTCGCGTATTACTGAAGCAACTCGAAATTACAGCGGTAATTTATCGATAATTTTCATAGTAGAATAATTAGGCGTTGTTATGGAAATGCAGTTAATAAGGATGGACATTTCTAAAGTTCTTTTAAAAAACTGGTTTCATTGTCACAAAACAATGCTGAGATTTGGGGAAGAATCAGTTGTAAACATTGATCAAATAGTAAAACAAGCTGAACCGGCTAATACGAAAAAGAGTAAAGCGTCAATTTGGCGACAATTTTGTGAGTTTTGTGATGCGAAAAACTACAGTATCGAACAAAATGTTACAGAAGAGGAACTTGCAGATATTCTGAAAGACTGGGCCTTCAATATGAGGAAGGTGAAAGGGGAAGAATATAAAGAAGGTGTTGTTAAAACGATGTGGAATGTCACGGAAAAATTGCTACAAGAGAAGTTTAATAACGATTATAACAGAAAAATTGATCCTTTTCAGAGCATCGTATTTAAAGCAGCCCGCGACGCAAGGAACTCCAAAAGGAGAATTCTTCAAGCGATACCTGGTTAACGGAAAATGAGTTCTACAGCTTTACAGAAAAACGAATATGAAAAAATGATAAATGTTTGGGATGGAGAAAATCCAGATGGACTACTAAAGAAATTTTACCTAATAGTGTCGATTGAATTGGCATGGCGAGAAGGAGAACTACTTCCGAGAAGAAATGAACGTATACAATACACCGACTGGAAGATTAGAGTACAATCCCATATTCACGAAAACTACCCATGGTGGAGCACAAAAATGTGCTGACAGTAAATGGTTGATTCCCAACAAAGTAAAACCAAGTAATTGCCCAGTCAGACTTTTTAAAAAACTCATTTCTAAGAGGACAGAAAACGCTCGTATGAAAAGTGATAGATTCTTTTTAACTGTCAATCCAGCGTGGAATAAGAAAAAAGGTAGCTGGTATAAAAATATGCCTATTGGAAGAAATAAAATTTTGAAATGGTTTAAGAAAAGTGCTGAATTCGCTGGTTTCAACACAGAAAACTAAAAAATAAGTAACCATTCCAGTCGCGCGACAGCTGTCTCAAATTTAGCAAAAGCTGGTGTAAATGAGCAACAATTAATTAAAATTTCTGGCCATAGTAGTTCGCATTCTATTAAGACGTATCTATAACTAGATAAAGAACACCATGAAATTATTATTAATCAAATGCGAGGAAATAGTTACAACAGTGTAAATATTGATTCAAGCACATCCAATAAAAAACAGAATGTATATATATAACAATTGTACCTTTCAGTGTACTAATTTATACATGAATTAATAAATAAAGAGTTTAGATAAATTTCATTTTGTATTACATAAAATAATCTAATCAAATACCATACGAGCTTTGAATTAAAATCGATAATTGCACTCATACTTCCTGCATAACGACTTCGACTCATGTCAATTTGACAATTAAACCACTCCAGCCCTACGGGCTGTCGTGATTTAAATGCTTGGAATTATCGATAAAATCAAAGCTCTTATGGTATTACTACAGGTAAATCCGTTCAAAATACGGTTATTATCACCGCCTATTCCAACTGAAACAGCACAAAGACAGATTTTTCGAATACATGCGGATGAGTTTGAGAACTTTCAACTATATCTGTGGAAAGTAAATTAACGAAACTCTAAGAAATACAATATTGATTTAACAGATACACACTATTTTTTTTAATTTAAAATATATGTAAAAACGAAATATGTTTAAATTTATGGGTATTAACTGCTACTGTACTGAATTAATGTTTACATCTCTAGCGAATCAATTTTTACAATAAGCACTACCGTAGTCAAAGTCAAAGTGTGTCAAAGTGTATACTTACTTAAATGATTAAATATGCCTATGAAATTGACCACACAAGATAAAATTGAAGTAATTTTAATTGTTGGCGATAATAATAAAACGTTTCGGGAAGTAGCAATAATATTCAACGGAAGACACCCTAACAAAAATATACATTTTAGAGCTGTAAGAAATATCCTTTCTAAATTCAAAGCTTTTAAAAGTGTAGATAATAGGTTTAGTAAGAAACGAAGATCAAGAATTACAAGTGAAGAAACCGTTGAATAAGTATTATTGTCCGTGGTAGAAGATGGGAAAAAATCACTACGTAGACGATCCAACATTACCAAATAATATTTGCAAAAGCTATATTTTCAAAATATTAAAAGCAAATAAATACCACCCATATAAACCAAAATTTGTAAACCAAGAGATTATGATCGACGTTTTGAGTTCAGTAGTTTGACACAAAGAGAGATTGAAGATGATCCCTTTATGCCAGGAAAAATATTTTCACCGACGAAGCAACGTTCACATCAAATGGTACTGTATGTTCATGAAATTGGCGTTGGTGGAGTGACGTAAATCCCAATTTCACGATACAGAGTCGTGATCAATATTATTTTAAAACCAATGTTTGGTACGGAATATTTAAAGATCGAGTAATTGGACCGGTATTCTTTCAAGAAACATTAAATAGCCAACGTTACTTATAATATTTGAATAACTCCTTGCACGATTTTCTACATGAACTACCCGCAAACGAAAGGCACCGGCTATGATACCAACAGAATGGTGCACCTTGTCATAGCACGAGAAATGTCAGACAATATTTAAATGGAAAAATAATTGAAAGGTACTCTGACATTTTTTGTCCCACAAGATCACCGGACCTTAACCCTCTGGACTTTTTTTATGAGGATACCTGAAGCAGAAGGTGTATTCACAAAGACCATTTCAAAATATTGACCATTTAGTAACAACAATTAGAGAAAGTATACAGGAAATAACTCCTGCCACAGTTAGAAATTTATTGCATCAATTTTCTGCAAGAACCTGCATGCAGCAAGAAGGTGAATATGTTGAAGCAAATGTGCAATTACATTAAAAATTTACTCTAGTCAAATAAAATATCATTATGTTCGTTTCTCAATCCAAATACCGAAAATAAAAAAAATTGTATTTCTTAATTTTTGAGCACTCTGTACAGGGTAAATAAAGTTTGAGTACTTTAATCGTGTTTTCTTAAGAAGCAGAGTTTTTTTTAAGAATAATTTTTTCGTAAAATTAATAATCACACATATCTTTATTTCATATATAGCCACTGCAAAAAAAAAAATAAGAAAACGAAATCATAGAGTACAAAATACATTAATCTAATTTAGGTTCGTTAAATAATAACCATGTAGATTAGATGGAGATGCGAGTCATTAAAGTAGGCGAAGAGGAGCTGGACGCGAAAACAGGAGTACTCGTTGATAAGCGAACTCATATTTTGCCCATGAATGCAAATTTTTTAATTGGCGGTATCTTGCGAACATGTGGTAGTAAGCTTTTAAAAAAGAAAAGATCTTCATCATCCACCTCCTTTGGTTTTTTATGTTTTTGTTTTAAATACTCCAATTTTTGTTTCTCGATGTTAATCATTGCAGCATTCCCATATATCTACTTGAGATTGTTGTCGTTTTTGACGTTTTGGCGTATTCTGTAAACTAAATTCTGTCTTCGACTGGTGAACTTCAGCTTCTCTGGTTTCCCTATCTTCGCCTTCGTCTACTACATCTTCTTCGCCTTCTTGCTGTACCTTCCTCCAGATTCTGTTATTCTACTGGATTACTTGGCATTACTTCCGTGGATACTCGTGAACAATTGCCCTTGGACGTTCTTGCTTTCACAGTATCTCTTAAAAAGAGCAGCGAATGAAAGTAGTACCATTTAGAAGAATTTTCTGAAATTTCTTCTTCTCCTGAATAGGCAACTGGAATTTTTCCTAGCTCAACTGCAAACTGGTCCCTTAAATATTCCCATTTTTCCCTAATCCGTTTCCTGTACATAACATTAAAAACATCATGCTATATTTTAACTAAAATTATGTAATAGTACATATATAATAATTATAAGCAATAACTATTTGTTGATTTCAGATATCTAGCAACTGGATATTCATTTAAAGCCCTCGCCTTTTTTTCCGGCTTGAAGCATACTGTAGGATATATCGTATCTGATACGGTAGTTGCATTGTGGGCAGCATTACAGCAAGAATATATGCTTTTACCAACCAAGGTCAAATTTAAAGATATAACAGAGGACTATTATAAAATTTGGAAATTTCCAAATGTTATTGGAGCTATCGACGGCAAGCATATTCACGTTCTTTGTCAAAAAAATACGGGATCTATGTTCTACAACTACAAATAATATTTCTCCGTTCTTCTGCAGGCTGTAGGCTGTAGCTGACGAAAATTATATGTTTGTATCTTTTGATGTTGCTGTTTACAGAAAACAAAGTGATGGAGGAACATTTAAAGCCTCTGATTTTTACAAATCAATAATTACTGAAGAAATATAAATTGCTGAGCCAAGATGCCTACAAGGCACAAACATAAAAGCTTCGTATGTACTCGTGGGAGATGAAACCTTTTGGATTTTTTGCTAAAGTCGTATAATGGACAGAATTTACCTTTAAAAGAAGAATGCTTTAATAACAGGTTATCCAGGGCAAGAGAAACTGTTGAGTGTGCTTCTGGAATATTATATTCTAAATAGCAATATAAACCATAAAGATAATAATATAAAGACAATAATATAAAGAAGAATGCTTTAATAACAGGTTATCCAGGGCAAGAGAAACTGTTGAGTGTGCTTCTGGAATATTATATTCTAAATAGCAATATAAACCAATGTTGATAATGGCGACAATATAATAAAATGTGTTTGCATTCTACATAATACAGTTTTAAGGAGGGATGTGCACGTCACCTTGCAAATGGTTAAATATAGAGAAAAGGATTTTAGGAGGCCAGGAACTTGGACTGTAGTAACAAGGGACATTTTCAAGAAGTACATTTCAGATAATCCCTTAAATTATACAAAGTAAATCAAAACATGTGTACACAGTGAATTGTAATTACTTTTCTACACAATGAAAGACATATGTACATAAGTCTTATTACTTACCATTTACACCCATTTCCTTGCTAATATCTTGCAAGCACTTTTCCTCTATATTTATATTACTATGGGACTTTGCTCCTTTATCCCATATAGTAGATTTTTTCAAAACTGCAGCAATTAACACCTTAATATTCATAATCTAACTAATAGTAATTTGTGTACTAATTGAAATGATCTCTATGCCAAACCTGATTGCCGATAATTAAATGTTCATTCCGATTAAACTACCGGCGTAGACTGCAAGTAGACTGCAAGACTGATCGGCGCCGGTTACCAGTAAGCAAGTTGTAACATAGTGACATTTAAGGGGGGAACACTGAAGTTGGTATTAGAAGTTGACAATATATCATAAAAGCTGACTGTTGTATTATTTGCCCATAGTAGTTACATTTAATAGATAACACTTAATATAATATAATAATAATATAACGCCTACGAGCACACTTCGTTACATGGTGGCAGCTGTGAAAGTATATAAATATGAACTAAATTATTACTACAAATTTTGAACCTGGAAATGATCCTGCTTCGTCTTGGACAAAATGGCGGCAAATTATAGAAAATTACTGGATAGCGGCTCAACTAAAAGAAAAAACAGAAGAGATCCAAATAGCAATATTTTTACATATATTAGGAGAAAAGGGTGTCGATATATACAATACATTTACCTTTATTGAGGGAAAACAAATAACAATTAGAAAATTATTGGATAAATTCAATCAATATTTTCAACCTTTTAAAAACGAGACTTATATTCGGTACCTATTTTTTTCGTATAACCAGGAGGAAGGTCAAAGTATAGATGAATATATTACATCATTAAAACATAGGCAAAGGATTGCAGCTTCGGATCTATCAATGATTGATTAATACGTGACAGAATTATTTGTGGTATCAAAATTAATGCCATCAGAGAAAAGTTACTTAAACGGAAAAACCTTACTTTAGCTGATTGCATTGATATATGTAGGGCAGATGAACAATCAAAATCACAAATTAAGCAAATGAATGTATATAAAAGTTCTGTGGGTGTTAATGAAATAAATAATAAAAGGAAACATAAAAACAATAAACAGGAAGGTAAGGAAATACCAACTAATATTAATAAAAAATGTTGTAGCAAATGTGGAAGTTCACATGATTATGGAAAATATCCAGCATGGGGAAGAAAATGCAAAAAGTGTAAAAAACCCAACAATTTCGCTTCTTGTTGTAAGAGCCATAGAAGTGTACAATATATAGAAGAATCGGATGGTACAGAAGATGAAATAAGCAATGCATACACACTAGATATTCGTATGATTAGGGTTGCTGAAACGGCAAGTAAAGAAATTAATATTTATGCTATCACCGAAAATAAAAACAGGTGGTATGAAAACACATTTGTTCAAAATATTATAATTAAATTTAAATTAGATAGTGGAAGTGAAGCAAACATTATACCCATAAATTTATAGAGTCAGTTAAAAACTAAGACTAAAATAGAAAATACCAAAATGAGATTATTAACATATTCTAATGATAAATTAAATATATTAGGATGTTGTAGTCTAACTTGCTCATTTAAAAATAAAGCAATAATATGTATATTTTATATAGTTAATGAAAATTTACAACAAATACTAGGCCTAGATAGCTGCTTAGAATTAGATCTGATCAAACGTTCAAATACTTTAAATATAAATTGCTTAACTGAGGATCCACTACAAATATTAGATAAATATAGTTCAGTATTTAAAGGACTAGGCTGCTTCAAAAAGAAATATAGAGTTCAATTAACAGATGATGCAGTACCTCAAATATGTAGAACTCGTTGTGTACCTTTAGCACTAAATAAACAATTAAAAACAACATTAGATACTATGTAACAACAAGGTATACTTAAGATGGTAGTAGAACCTACAGATTGTGTTCACCCAATTGTTATTACTAAGAAAAAGACGATACAATCAGAATATGTATGGATCCTAGACCATTGAACAAATTTGTAGAAAGACAAAGACTGCAATTACCCACAGTTCAGTCAGTATTTGCTTGTTTTGATGGTGTTAAATATTTTACAGTTTTAGATGCTCTAAGTGCATTCCATCAAATTCCATTAGATGAACAAAGCTCAAAATTGCACCATAACAACTCCATTTGGTAGATACATGTATTGCAGGTTACCATATGGGTTATCCTCAGCAAGTTGAAGTTTTTCAAGATGCCATGAATGATCTGACAGATGGATTGGAAGGGACCATAGCTTAAATGGACGATATAGTTATCTATGGTAGGACATTAGAGGAACATAATAAGAGGCTAGAAAAATTATTGAAGAGAGCATCAGAATTCAATGTTAAATTTAAGAAAGATAAAATTCAGTTAGCACAAAATAAAGTTAGATTTTTGGGTCACTTTATTGCGAGAAATTTCATTATTATCTGTCAGGAAGGGAAATTAATATGATTACAGACCACAAACCACTATTAGGTCTTATAAACAAACCAATTGATAGCCTAACACCTAGATTACAGAGATTAGTTGTTAAGTTAATGAGATACCAAGTAAACCTAAAATTTTGCCCTGGAAAGCAAATGGGTCTTCCCAATACTTTATCTAGATATCCAGAAAAACACACAATATCGACTGACTATTATGATGATTATTCCATATGTTCAATAGTATTAGCATCAAAGAAAAAGGAAGAATAATGAATAAAAGACACATTAGAGGATGAAGAATTACGGGGATGGGACGTTTCGTCGCCGCCGTTTCGGGGCCGCCGATTCGGAGCCGCCGTTTCGTGGTCGGGACGTTTGGGAGCCGAGCCGTTTCGGAGCCGAGCCGTTTCGGAGCCGAGCCGTTTCGGCGCCGAACCGTTTCGGAGCCGAGCCGTTTCGCGGCCGAGACGATTCGCAGCCGGGCGGTTCGGAGCGGGGCAAAGTGAATATTTTTTAAGATCGTATGAAAGTAAGCACTGTTTATCGGCTTATAATCTTAATCAACATGTTAGCAAGAAGAAATGGCTTTAATTTCGGGAATTAAGAAAGAATTTTGGGGGTAAATTTTTATTGTTCTAGCAAGTAGCAAGAATAACTGTTCTTGGCACAGAGACTCGCTTAACGGACACCACTCAATAACAGACACGAACATGCAAAAATGTGGACTTTGAATATAATGTCATTTACAAAATTACCTACTGATTACCAATAACCATTAAACAGATACTTTTATGATGCTACAAAGCAGGATGTCGTTATAATAATCCGTTTACACAAAAATGGATGAATAATCTGGGAACTTCTAGTATTAAAGGTATTCCTGACATGAAATCTAGAAGGGTGGAATGGAAACATATAGGTTTAGATTTAGATTTATACTTAAAATACCATTTGTGCTCTTCAGACTTTTTTTTTATTTGCGTTATGATTTATTAATGATACAGAAAGTGTTCGGGAATTTTCAAAAAATTTAATTTAAAAAAAAAACAAAGAAATTTACAAACAAAAAAAAATACAAAAACTAATGATTATTTTACTATAGTAATATCCGGCAGCAACAAGGTGTAACAAAAAGAAGTGTATTAATTATTGGTAATAGAACTCGTCAAAAGAAACTTTTCTCTTTGCTATTCTGGAGAAACATGTTGTTTAAAACTTTAAAAAATTAGTAAAGTTGTTTCAATATGGTGACATCTAAATAATTTTTTTTGCTACATACTTTAAGTGTATATTTTTATACTATGAAATCATAATATAATATATACACATACTTCTACAAGGGTGTAACAGAAATAAGTAAAATTAATTTTAACTGGTAATATAACTCGTCAACAAGAACCACTTTTTTATCTGCTATTTTGGCGAAAAACAATCTTCAATTTCGGAAAAAATAAGAATTTTATTGCTGTAATAGTCGTGGGCCACTAAATGCTTCCATGACTCTCGTCTAAATAACATAAGAAAAAGGTGTTTCTTTTGACGAGTTTCAGTACCAGTTAATTAAGTTTTGCACTAAATTCTGTAACACTGAAGAGAGGTGTCCGTTAAGGGAGGTGTGCTAACAGTGGGGCCTTAGGTGCCTGGAGGATCGGCATGTGCTAACGGTGGGGCCTTACGCCCTTAGGCAGAATCGCCATGTGGTATTAGTGCCGTTTAGCGCACTTCGTGGCAGGACGCCACGTGATGTTAGCCTGGTCCTGAGGGCTACATCGTTGAGCCTTCACGCAGTTATCGTAGTCCCGTTAAATGATACACATAGTTCGGGTAACATATATTTAATACATAACAACACTTAAAACTGCATAACAAATATATACATTCTTACTAACTAGTATGTAGACTGAATCTCTGACTCTGAATGAGAATGAGACTAGAATGATCATGATGCTTCTTACACTACAGTATATATACATAAGAGAAGGTCCTCGGACTACTTAGGGAATGTAATACAGACCCTGACATGTAGCTGTGTTTGGCTTGTGTTTGGAAACAACTTGCGTCAGCGAGGACGTATTTGTAACATGCGTTACTGGAACGAGGCTGTGGCCTGGTTCAGATTGATTGCATACACACAGCTGCATTACGTTATCACACCATCCTCCCTGGGGTTAAGAAAAATAACGCCGAGGCGTTTGTTTTTCTTACGTTAGACCTTTCTCTCCGGTTACCTTCCTTATTCCTATTCTACAATATTATAATACAATACAAAAATACCATACAATACAATAATACAATACAATACAATAATACAATACAATAAAATAATACAATACAATAATACAGTACAATACAATAATACAATACAATAATAGAATACAATACAATTTATAATAATACAATACAACTTTAAATAAATTTTCATGGTACTGCTACATAGTACGTTTTTACATTGTTGCTAAATAATAATAATAATTAATAATCAATAATCGGGCCTTTGTAATTTGTACACTGTCTCAATCTTGTTAGTCTGTTCGCTTTTTAGTATTTTATTTCTATATCATGTGTTCGTATATCTCTAATAGTTGACTTACTTCGTATTTGCAATTCTTGCTTCTCATTTCTAATTTTTCGCATTCGATTCTCTGTCTTGAATTCTTCATGTTTGGTTGTTTGTCTTAACTCTTTGCTTTGATTGTTCGTTTTCGATTCCTATACTTGATTGTTCGTTTTCAATTTTGTGCATGATTGTTTGCTCCCAATTCTTTTGCTTCCCTTCCAACCATACTTTAAAATAAATCGACTCTCCGTTTTTCTATCTATTTTCCTCCATGGAAAAAATTATTCTGGAAATCACTCTTTCGTGTATTTCCCTGGACAGCACATATTTCGTGTCTGTCATGTTCCTGCGCAGAACTATCTTTGAAGCTTATTCTGACTACAGTAAGGGAGCTCGTACAGCGGATATGCCCTTATGCTGTAAGCCTTTTCTTCAATCTAGAAAAACTTGAGACCAGTTAACAAAACACACCTTTGTTATAACTGTCTCTAAAAAAAAATTCTGAGAGCGTTTTTTGTCGTGCAGGATCACTTCCCTGGAAGCGCATGCTTGCTTCGTCACGACCTAGGGGCGAATTGGAGTCTTTTTTGCCTTTCTCCTACTTTGAAGTTCGTCTGATTCGGTTGGTTATCGTTTTCGCCAAGTCCACAACTCTAGGATGATCTGTCCTGTAGGTTGCACTGTTGTTGGTGTCGTAAAGGTACAATCGATAGGTCTCTGTTGTCTTATAGAGCTCCAGACGTGATTAGGATGCTATCGTATTGTCCCGTTACTAACCGTTATGGCATTGGAATCAACTTCTGAGGCATTTGTTACAAAATTTTCGGAATCTTTACCAATAAAATTAATATACTACTCCTCGTATATTGGTCTCTTCTATTAATTTAAAGTTATTCTCTTTTATTGCGAACTTTTGAATGCGTCGGCACTATATTCAATGCCAAGTATCGTCGTTTAGAAATAAATGATGTGTTTGCATTCTTATAAGCGAACTTGACTCCAGTATTATTAAACTATACATATTCTATTTTGAATTCGATGTTTATTTGATTAGTTTAAATATACAAGTTATTGTTTTTAATTTTGTTTGTAAACTATGCAATATATGGCGCTTATTAAAAAGTACAACGCATGCATTTTTTATGCACGTAATTAAACTTATTAAAAAATATATCATAATTTTGCGATATATGTGTATATATATATATGCCTTCTAAACAAAAAAATATTTAAACTTTTGTGTTACTAACAAAAT
The DNA here is from genome assembly GCA_935421215.2 of Melolontha melolontha. Lineage (NCBI taxonomy): Eukaryota > Metazoa > Arthropoda > Insecta > Coleoptera > Scarabaeidae > Melolontha > Melolontha melolontha. The sequence goes on along the minus strand of OW285236.1, from coordinate 157,742,095 downwards.
TGCGAAGTGTACGGCCGAAATATAACATCTTAAGTTATATAGTACATATTAATTTTTTTTTAAATAAACTTGACCTTTACATAAAGAAACGTATGGTACGCACTTTGCAACTTTTGCATTCTTGCGTAAGTAGACATAAACATAAATAACATGGTATGCTTGGATTAAATCAATATTATTGTCTCTTATAAAACAAATAAACATTTTCACTCGCGAAATGTACGTAATTCATGAACGTCTTGCACTTCATTTTTATACACCGTACCTAATATTTGTCTTTGCTAAAATTTATTTTAAAGAATACCTGCGTTTCTTCTTTCGTGTGGGCTTCTGTTGGAGATGATTTCCTCCGTTCCTTGTTGCGTACTTGCCCATCGTCTTGGTTTTGACCTGCTAAACTGTAGGTTTTTTTTTTCTCGGTCCGTTCCGAATTTCCACTTGGTCTTTTTCGGCCCTAGATGGCTGGCAGAGCCATCTAGTGGTGTGGACAGGTAGGATCGCCATGTGCTAACAGTGGGGCCTTAGGTGCCTGGAGGATCGGCATGTGCTAACGGTGGGGCCTTACGCCCTTAGGCAGAATCGCCATGTGGTATTAGTGCCGTTTAGCGCACTTCGTGGCAGGACGCCACGTGATGTTAGCCTGGTCCTGAGGGCTACATCGTTGAGCCTTCACGCAGTTATCGTAGTCCCGTTAAATGATACACATAGTTCGGGTAACATATATTTAATACATAACAACACTTAAAACTGCATAACAAATATATACATTCTTACTAACTAGTATGTAGACTGAATCTCTGACTCTGAATGAGAATGAGACTAGAATGATCATGATGCTTCTTACACTACAGTATATATACATAAGAGAAGGTCCTCGGACTACTTAGGGAATGTAATACAGACCCTGACATGTAGCTGTGTTTGGCTTGTGTTTGGAAACAACTTGCGTCAGCGAGGACGTATTTGTAACATGCGTTACTGGAACGAGGCTGTGGCCTGGTTCAGATTGATTGCATACACAGCTGCATTACGTTATCACAGAGGTCTCCAAGAAAAGTAATTCTTTTTACTTCCTGAAACAATAAAAATTTACCCCCAAAATTCCATGTATTTATACTAAAATGTCATTTAATGAACACACAAATTATAGCTATTAACATATCTAGGAATGTAATGAATGTCATTACATCTGCAGATGTCGGTTGAAATCCGAGCGATAGAGAGGATTTTAAGACATCTAAGGATGTAATGACATTCATTACATCCGAGGTGTGTTCAATATTTAATCGGTTTCTGTACATTGAACGTATAAAATTAAATTCAAAAACTCGTTTTGGAAAGTGACAGTGACAGACTATTAACAAATATTGACAAATTGGTATGTAAAATTGACGACATATCGGTATTGTAAATTTTTAACATCCAGCATGAGGTTGAAATAGGTACGTACAATTGACATATCGGTATTGTAAATTTTTTACATCCAGCATAATGTTATGCCATAGTTACCAGACTATTTTTGTGAATGTAAAGGACCGTTTAACCGACAGAAACCGATTAAAGTCATTTCTTCTTGCTAACATGTGGATTAAGATTATAAGCCGATAAACAGTGTTTACTTTCATACGATTTTAAAAGTATCAAAAATATTCACTTTGCCCCGCTCCGAACCGCCCGGCTGCGAATCGTCTCGGCCCCGAAAGGGCTCGGCCCCAAAACGGCTCGGCCCCGAAACGGCTCGGCCCCGAAACGGCTTGGCCCCGAAACGGCTCGGCTCCGAACCGGCTCGGCTCCCAAACGTCCCGGCCACGAAACGGCGACTCCGAATCGGCGGCCCCGAAACGGCGGCGACGAAATGTCCTAGACCCAAGAATTACAGCAAATCAGGTATCATTTAAAAAATGGATGGCCTAAGCGTTTCAGCTCTGTAGCAGTTCAGGCCAAACTTTATTTTCAATGCAGGACTGAAATACATGAATTTAAATTTACTTTTTAAAAGAAATCAGATAATAATTCCAGCAAAACAAAGACCAAATATTCTGAATAATCTACACAATGTGCATCATGGAACAATATCTTGCATTAAAAAAGCAACACAAGCGGTTTATTGGCCCAGAATAGCGGAAGATATAACAAGCTTTATATCCAGAGGTGCAACATGTCAAACCTATTCTAAAGCAAACTCCAAAGAACCAGTTCAACATCATGAAATTCCAACATTACCATGGGAAAAGATTGGCGTAGATCTTTTTAAATTAAATGGACAAGACTTTTTACTTATTGTAGACTATCACTCAAAGTTTATCGAACTATTCAAGTTAAGCAGCACCAATTCTAAATCAATAATAGAATCCCTTTTAAAGAGTTTTTAAAGGCATGGACTTTGTTTAAGTTGTTTTTCAGATAATGGTCCACCATTCAATTCACAAGAGTTTAACGAATTCCTTAAAAACCTTGGCATATCCCATAAAACATCAAATCCCAATTATCCTCAATCAAATGGTATGATAGAACGCCATATACAAACTATTAAAGGACTTCTGAAAAAATCACCTGCAATTCACCCAAGTATGGTAGTCCTTGAATATAATTCCACTACTAAGGCGAATTTACCATCACCAGCCGAAATGCTAATGGGTAGAAGAATACGAACGACTATCCCGGTTTTCAGAAGAGCCATGAAACCATATTTTGACAATGAAAAAGCGATAGAAATATTAGCAGAAAACCAAGTCCGACAAGAAGAATATTGGAATGATAGTAGAAGAAAACTTAAACCTATAGAAGATAGAAACGTTCTTATGTGGAATAATACCCGATCATGGACTCCCGCGCAAATAGTAAAACAAGATGAAGACAATTCTTGCTGGTTGAAGACTGAAAACGGAATCTATCGAAGAAATAGACTACACGTTAGACCAAGTTCAAGCATGCTTAATGAAGAAACAAGAAAAGAAGCATCAAGCTCTGATGATCCTTCAGATACGATTGATGCAACACCAAAATCTATTAATAATCAGAACCAAGAAAGGTCCGTAGTCAAATCAATCCCAGTGAAGATTCAGCCCGATTTGGACAAGCGGCAAAGAAGAATACCTTTAAAATATAAAGATTATGTTATGTAACTTATTATACATTTATGTAGAAAGATGTAAAAAAAAGGGCATGTACCATAGTGACATTTAAGGGGGGAACATTGAAGTTGGTATTAGAAGTTGACAATATATCATAAAACTGACTGTTGTATTATTTGCCCATAGTAGTTACATTTAATAGGTAACACTTAATCTAAACTAATATTATAAAGAGGAAACATTTGTGTTTTTGTATGTATATTTGTAATATTTTCACACAAAAACTACTGGACCGATTTCAAAAATTATTTCACCATTAGAAAGCTCCATTTTCACTGAGTGACATAGGCTATATTACATTTTCCAAAAAAAGGGATCCCCAATAAAAATGCATTAATGTAACCCAAGGTGTGAAAAAATTAGTCACAAAAAATCTGTCATCGCGTACGCTGCGGAAACTATTGTTTATAGAACAAAAAAATGTTCTACAGTATTATAGAACGTATTAATATCTACAAAAAAGTCCGCGAAACCATATGCCCAACTACTGTAGTTATGCCACTATAGCTACCTTTTTACATTTTAAAAGTTAATAAAAGTGCCGACAATAATCAAACCATATTATCCATACCTCTGTATTATTCCTTATCCTATTAAATGATATTTTATTAAAGACCATTTCAATACCAGTAAAATATTTTTTAAATGATTAAAATCGGACATTCCATTCAAAAGATATAACGAATTTATAAATGTCAATCTAAAGAAAATAATGTTATAATATAATGTAGTAGTATAGCGATGGCCATATTCATTTTGTTTGTAATAAATTGACAATCGAAAAATTATAACTGGAATAAGAATAGTATTGGCAGAAGGAATTTAATAACAAGTTCAATGAGAATGAAAAGTAATAGGAAACAGGCACAGAGAAGCTGAAAGATTAAATATTTAAGAGAATACACTCACTATTGTATTTATTCAAGGTAGGATCGAAGAAAAGAGAACAGATACGATACAAATTTTATTAAAAGAATTTAAATAACACTGAGATATTTGAAAGGTGACGTTTTTGAAGTAATATCAACAATGTGTCAAAAGCCAAGTGACAGGAACATTATTAAAATAGCGGGTTACATTGTTTATAAGTTATGTTAAATAACTAAATGGACTAAACAAAAAATGTAATCAATTCATCAGCTTTACAATTAAAAAAATAATTTTTTTGTCAAAAACATTTTTTTTCCTTTAACTTCACATAGCCACAGCAACGCAATTGGATTATTTGTTTTCCAAGTGAATTTATATTTACTATAATACATTTATCTCTTTTCTCATTCATTTCATTTCAGATTGAGTCACAGCGAAGCGTGGTCGGGATTAGCTAGTATATAATAATAATATAACGCCTAAGAGCACACTAGGTTACACAAGTAACCTGCCTTCTTTCTGTACGTACCGTTATTAAAGTAGTTGTTGGTGCTAGTATTAATATCAGGGGTAAATATATTTAATTCTGTAGGAAAGCCTTTCCAATATTCAAAAAGCTCAAGCACTGTTTCTTGCAATTATAAGTTTAGTTCATTGACATGTTTAGTTATATCAGTCAGAAACATCAATTTACATAACCATTCACTATCGTTTAATTCGGGGAAATGTTGTGCCTATTTAAAAAAAAACTGTGTGTTCCATGCATGACACAAACTTATTCAAGACATTACCTCGACTAAACCAACGAAGATGGCCGTAGGATCCACATATTCACTTTCCATTTCTTCTAAAATAGATATAAATTGCCTGTGTACCAATGAAGAACGCGACACTATGAAATTAACTATTTTAATAATAGTGTTCATTACAGAAATTAAGTGTTGTGACGAAATTTTGGCTACACATTTCTGATGTATTATGCAATGGAAGTTCAATACTTTATGTTCAAGAGATTGCGGGCCGTACACAATTCAACACTCTCAGTGAAGCCTCCTGCGTACAACCTAACTACCATCTGTTACTACCACACCCTCAGAAACGGTCCTATTGGAACCAGCGCCCCTTGGTCAGAGAGGTTCTACCCAAACACGAAGACCGGGTGACCTGAAGAGAAGAATTATTATACGAAGAATTCTCAGTAAGCACGGGTCATCTTGTTCTTGTTGATTACGTTCATGCCCTTGTACACACCACCCGCCGCTACCAATTGACTGATTTAGTGATGTTTTCGAACTGTCGCTGAGACCGGCCATCGGGTCGCGCCGGAAAGATGACCAAACTTGATCATGGTATAAAGTGCCATTAAGAATTGTACCGCGTGCCAAATCTGGCACGCGTGCCATAAATGGCCGACGCCTAGACTATACATATCAAATTAAATCAATTTCCATTATCATTAGGCTTAGTAGGAGAGTAGGAGGCATTGTAGAAGATATATGACCAAAATTTGTCCATTTATTAAACAAAATATTAAAGTGATGGATGTATATTTACTACTGTGATTAATTGTAATTTATAAGTAAATTCGTGGACTTAGTGTAAATTCACGTGTCGAAATCATGATTTTAATGGCCAATTTGCTAATGTTCTTGTATTGTAACAATTAAATTTAGTACTTAATGCACACTAACGAATGACTTATTTTTAAGAAATATTTTCCTTTATTATCGAGAAATTATGTTGATACTTGTAGAAAGAATTTAAAAAGAATAAATAGGTGGGCGATTAATAGATATGCAAAATAGTTTAACAAAACTGATTAATATATACACATATAGTAATAAGACCATGACTTCCTATAATTTCTTTAATTAAACAACAGAAGCACACTTTAATTTTTCTGAAAGTATATCCTGCAGCATAAATATTTTTGGAGCGAATGTAATACATTATTGTCTGAACACCGAAAAACTGATGATCAGAGTTATGCTACGATTATTTATATTAAAAGTGGTTAAATGAAACAAACCATGTATTTATTTAAAATAAATTATTGAAAAACGTAAATAATATTTTAATCAAGTTCAATTAATCACTAACTTTATTCATTACATGCGCAAAATAGTTTATTTAATTTTTTAACAAGTTTTATATCTATACATATTGCTATAGATTTTTCGTTGGACAAGAAAGGAAAAATGATTGAACAATATTGAACTTATTTGTGTAGTACATTTATTAAAATTATCTATTTCAAATTTTATGTTTATTTATTTCAGACGGGGATCGTTATAAATATATTTAATTTTAAGTGATGAATTTTATTATGTTTGAAATTTTGATCCATCCTCGTATATTTATGTTGACCTGATGATTAAAATTGCCGCTATCCCGGATATTGTATTATTATTAAAATGTGAATTGTCTGTATATTTTTGATTTTATAGTTGGAGGGGATGTCCAGGCGGATGTTAAAAATTTCATTTTTGTTTAGAGATATCTTGACGTCTAAAGTGATCGGGTTGTTAAAGAATAAAATACTCAATTTTATTCTTTGTTTTATAAAATCGGGTTGTATTTTGTTTATGCAATTTTTTGAGGTGCATGTAAATGTTAATTCGATTTTTGCGAGAGTTTTGGTGATTATAAAATTTCCGTATAAGTAAGATATCTCTCACGTAGTTTTTGTTAACAGTGCATAGATCTATGTAAGTTCGATAAAAATATTTTATTTATATATTTGATATTGCGAGTATTATTATTATTATAGTTTCATGTATTTCTTGTAATAATTTATATATTTGAAGTTAGTATATGGGTATTAGAGAAAATTGTCATGTTTTTTGTAAGGGGAGTTTTTTTTCTTCAAAATAATATTCTAGAACGTTTTGAATTCAAGGTTGGAGTTTTCTTTATTGTGGGTTGACCTTGTTGTGTTATTTTTGCGCACGACTAAAATTCAATTTTCACGGGTTTTGAAAACTTTGTTGTTTTTGACATTTGATTGTAGGGGTTAAAGTAGAGGTCAAACTTGACAAATTTCACTAGTATTTATTAGTTTTATCTTTGTTCGAGTGTCACAAGGGGTTTTTCTCTGTGTGCGAGTCATTATTCACAAAGAGTGTTTCCCCATTGCTACTGTTAATGATGCTTTAGCACCCTATACATTCGGTAAAGGGATTTTTCTTTTTTTTTTTACCAATTAAATATTGTAGATTATTTACGTGTGACTTTTATTGTTTTACTTTCAATTAAAAACCTGGACCTGTTCTGCAAGAAACGATCCGTGAGATAGGAGTTCGTGGATTCTACTAGACTGAATAGCCGGCAACACAAGTTGTAGTGTGAATAAAAATTAATAAGCAATTTAAAAGCAAAATTCCACTGCACAATTTTGGCTAACCCAACGTGGTGCGAGAATAAATAATTTAATAATTGGACTGCACAATTTTGGCAGCCCAGCGTGTCGGCGAATGAAGATAAGCAAATAATTTGGAAGTATATGCTAATTTATAAATTTGGAGAATCCAACGTGGCGGCGAATGAAGATAAGCAAATAATTTGGAAATACACGCTAATTTATAAATTTGGCGAGTCCAACGTATAATTGGCAGAAATAAAATAACATAAAATTTTAAAATGGAATATTTAAGTCAAAGAATGGGTAATGCTAGTTACATGCATGAAGAAGGGGACGACGGAGTAGGCAGTCAACAGATGATGGATATGATGCACACAATGATGCAAATGATAATGGATTTAAAACAACAAATGCAACAGAATCGCAATGAAATAAAACAACGACAGGAGTATGTAGAGAAAAAAATAGAAATGATAATGGAAAAAAGGGTACCAAGAAACAGTAATAAACAAATAAACAAAAATAACACAATGAATAAAAATAAAATAGCACACGTCGAGGAAAAACAAGAAATAGAAGAAAAGAAATTAATAATAATAATGGAACAAGAAGAAAACGAATCAACAATTACAAAAGAAAGTTTAGAGGACGTGCCTGGGGAGGAATCTATGCCACAGGGCGATGGAAATCATTTGGATACAGAAGTTGGAAGAAGAAATAATCAAATTAGGGTAAGCGAAGAAATTACATTAAATAAAATTAATTTTAAAACTAACGAGAAAAAAGAATTTAATATAATTAAAACAAATGCAAGGTCAGAATGTAGGATGGATGAAAGTAATCACGAGAAAATGATCAATCAATTGAATAAACAAACAGTTGTCATTAATGATATTAATGATAAACAATCTAAAATTAAAATGAAAGGTAAAGTAAAATAAAAAGGTGTTTACTGAATTTCGTCGTGATAAAAAGTTATATGATGTTGAATATGGAAAAAATTTATAAAATTTCGTCGATAATATATGAAATAAATATATGATGTATTTGGAGTGAAAATGAAAGTATAATTATATAAAAAATTTTCGTCGGTATGTTTAAATAAAAATTTCGTCGCAATATGAAAAAAGTTATTATGATAATAGAGATAAATATATATATTGTTGAAATAAAATTATGGTATTTATGAATTTATAGAAAAAGAATTATTGGCATGTTAAAAAGGTTAATGAATAAATATATTTGATTAGGATAGTATACGAATTGCTGATTTAATTGACCTGGTAATGAATAGGATTAAGTAAAAGGATATATACAGGATGAGTTATGAAAAAAAAAATTATTGTTGATATAATTTATTAATTAGAATTATCTGCGTATAAAAAAATTGTTGATTATGGGAATTGCGTTGAAAGAAAAAAATTTAAATTATATAAATATAGGAAGAAGAAATTGAGCTTATGATATGATTGTTATTATTATTATTATTGTTATTGCTTGGGAATTAATGGTGTTATGAATTTGTTTATTATGATGATTTGGTATATGAGATTTTGATATTGTGCTTTTCTTTTATCTATGAAAATTCGTTGGAGATGTTCATGTCCATGAGATCTAGAGAGTGCTCGAATATTCGACGAGGATGACTGTTGCTTCGCCGTGTTCCTTCGTCTATGATATGTGTAACGAAGCCCATTTGAGAATGTCAAGCGATATGACATTAAATAAATTATGTCAAGCAAAACGACATAATAGATAACATGTCTTAAGTCAAATAAGACATTTATATTAATAAAAATTATATACAGAATGTATATTGAAATGTTGAAACCGTTAGCACACTACAGCTTCAGAACGAGGACGATCCTGTTCAACAATAAGGCAACATGTTAGTGCGGGGAACAAAGACAGGGTGCGTCACTGTCTCAAGTGTAGTGCTGAAGTTTATCCTTGAAAAAAGCTCAGGAATGTTCTGACTTTGTTCTCGGATAAATTCGGGGAATCATGCTATAGATTTTTCCTTGGACAAGAAAGGAAAAATGATTGAACAATATTGAACTTATTTGTGTAGTACATTTATTAAAATTATCTATTTCAAATTTTATGTTTATTTATTTCAGACGGGGATCGTTATAAATATATTTAATTTTAAGTGATGAATTTTATTATGTTTGAAATTTTGATCCATCCTCGTATATTTAGGTTGACCTGATGATTAAAATTGCCGCTATCCCGGATATTGTATTATTATTAAAATGTGAATTGTCTGTATATTTTTGATTTTATAGTTGGAGGGGATGTCCAGGCGGATGTTAAAAATTTCATTTTTGTTTAGAGATATCTTGACGTCTAAAGTGATCGGGTTGTTAAAGAATAAAATACTCAATTTTATTCTTTGTTTTATAAAATCGGGTTGTATTTTGTTTATGCAATTTTTTGAGGTGCATGTAAATGTTAATTCGATTTTTGCGAGAGTTTTGGTGATTATAAAATTTCCGTATAAGTAAGATATCTCACGTAGTTTATGTTAACAGTGCATAGATCTATGTAAGTTCGATAAAAATATTTTATTTATATATTTGATATTGCGAGTATTATTATTATTATAGTTTCATGTATTTCTTGTAATAATTTATATATTTGAAGTTAGTATATGGGTATTAGAGAAAATTGTCATGTTTTTTGTAAGGGGAGTTTTTTTTCTTTGAAATAATATTCTAGAACGTTTTGAATTCAAGGTTGGAGTTTTCTTTATTGTGGGTTGACCTTGTTGTGTTATTTTTGCGCACGACTAAAATTCAATTTTCGCGGGTTTTGAAAACTTTGTTGTTTTTGACATTTGATTGTAGGGGTTAAAGTAGAGGTCAAACTTGACAAATTTCACTAGTATTTATTAGTTTTATTTTTGTTCGAGTGTTACAAGGGGTTTTTCTCTGTGTGCGAGTCATTATTCACAAAGAGTGTTTCCCCATTGCTACTGTTAATGATGCTTTAGCACCCCTATACATTCGGTAAAGGGATTTTTCTTTTTTTTTTTACCAATTAAATATTGTAGATTATTTACGTGTGACTTTTATTGTTTTACTTTCAATTAAAAACCTGGACCTGTTCTGCAAGAAACGATCCGTGAGATAGGAGTTCGTGGATTCTACTAGACTGAATAGCCGGCAACACAAGTTGTAGTGTGAATAAAAATTAATAAGCAATTTAAAAGCAAAATTCCACTGCAATATGTATGAGTATGTATACCATTCAATCAAACTTTATGAAGAACATATTAACATCATTCTCAGCAAATATAATTTAAAATATATTGAACTCAATTGATTTTTGATTGCAATAATAAAATGAACATAAAATATCATCATAAAAATTCCTTATACAAATTTCACAAAGAAATAGCTATAGAAGTATTACTTTCAAGTATTATATTGTTCATAAAGCGCTGAAGAATTAAATTTAAATTTACCCATAATTACTAACGTAAAATGTTAAAACACGGAACATTTAAGAAAAATTAATGACTCTGAGACAAAACAATTATTTACATAACCCAATTTTAGCTTGTAATTCTTGTAGTCTCTTAATACCAAAAATTGTGACGAGAAAGTGCATTATGAAAATGCATATAGGGATTTCTTATTGTTTTTTTAAATAATGAAACTGTATTTTTTGTCGTAAATGCCTTTACTAAAAACTATGAAACTCTAAATACTTATTATAACATATATGAATTAAAAAGTAAAATATCAAGAATTTTTATACACTATCATTGAAATTCTTGCATATCTACCATTATTGTTACATTACTAAATGCTGGTTTCTATTTTACACATACTTTATACTTGACAATTTGAAGGTGTAATAAAGTCAATGAATTTATTTATTATACAGGTAATTAATTTGTAATAGAAATTAAGCCTATAACAATGGATATAAACTAGATAATATTTACAATATTCTTAAAAACAAAGTTACAAGAAAGCTATTAAATGAGTATACCCTACAGAGAGTTTTGATGTGAATAATAAATATAGAACATTTGTACCGGGAATCTTACACAAAAAAATTCTAAATTCTTAACGAGAAATAATTATAATATAGTTTTCAAAACCAACAACTCTTTAGATTCAATTATTAAAACCAATAAACAAAAAATAGATAAAAACAATAAATCGGGAGTTTACAAACTTGTATGTAGTTTGCTACCATGCGCGCGCAGACGCAATCTTGGCGTAATGAAGACGTTCGGAAAATGTCGAGATCAGTAAAGCATAATTTAAAAGGGAGCCTCTATTTATTGTGTATGTCTTTAGACAATAGAGACGGTCGTGGATTGACTAAAGAGATGGTAGGTAGCGCCACTTAGATTTACGTACGGAGCTCGGGACTGAAAACTAAGAAAAGCGTTGCGCGTAAACTAAAGGCGGGGTACCTGAATTCAAAATAAGAAATCGAAAATAGTTAATTCGTATATTTTACATGTTTCGGCATATGATGCCTTTTTCAATGTAATTTAAAATATAAATGACAGTATATTAATGTCATACTATATATCTGTAGTTGTCATGGATAAAATTATTCAAAGATACATTTAAGTTCAATAATAATAAATCAGGCCTTGGCATTCTCTAAACAGTTAAACAACAAAAACGGGGGAATGGCAAGCCATGAGTTATTATTATGTCTGCGCCAGTGGTGCGGCTTAAGATGTTAAGCTGTCGGCATTTGTCTTAAACGAGAAGAAAAACCACGAAAACCTGCTCGGACAACCAGTCAGGGATCTAAACACGGAACTGCCTGCATGATAAGCAAATGTACAGATATTTAAATAACATAAGATATATATTCATATAACAGAAACATATATTATGATGGTAAATTGCAGATCGTTACATTATTAGGTTATAATATATTACTTCTGTTGTTAATTGAATTTTTTCCCGGTTTAATATTAATCATTTCCTTAATTTCCCTTTTCATAGTGTGTTGTTTTTCATCGATTATTTGTGTGTTTTCAAAATCGAAATGGTGATCGCGTGTAAATAAAGCAGTTTTGTCTGTTTTAGAGTATTTGTGGGCTTGTATTTTTTTCTATAAATATTATTTAGTTTGGCCCATGTAGTAACTATCACAATCGCGACATGGTATTTTATAGATGACATGTGTCTCTCGATTTTTTTATATTTTGGGTTTTAGTTTTAAAAATAGATGTTTGTTAGTATTACTAAGTTTACATGTTGTAGCTAGATCATATTTTTTAAGGTATATTTAATTTTTTCTTATAATTGTGGAACATATGGAAGCGTGATATATGTTGTTTCATTGTTTAAATTGTTATTGGTGTCTGTAGTGTTGTATATTTGGTGGATTCTTTTTTTAATTGTTTGGTCTATAAGTTGTGGTGGATAGTTTTTTTCTGTTGAGATTGTTTTAATTTTCTTGATGTTATCTTCTCTGTATTGAGTATGTGATAGTTTTACTGCTCTATCAGTCAGATTATTTATAATATTTCTATTGAATACTGTATGTGCATTTGAGTGATAATTCATATATCGAAAAGAAGCTGTGGGTTTGTTGTACCAATTTGTATAAATAGTATATCTAATGAATTGATAACGTTTTATTGTTGTTTTATTGTTATTATTTTTGTGGAAAAATAATATAATTTTAAGCCAATAGTATCAAACATACAATCCCCTACTTATAATATATCAAAATTCCTAGGTGACAACATATCTAAGATGTTAAGGGAAAACGGAATATTATACCAAAGACTCATGGCAATTTGAATAAAATAAATAATCTAAGTAGTATATATTATAACCTAATAATGTAACGATCTGCCATTTACCATCATAATATATGTTGCTGTTATATAAATATATATCATATTCTACTTAAATATCTGTACATTTGCTTATCATGCTGGCAGTTCCGTGTTTAGATCACTGACTGGCTGTCCGAGTAGGTTTTCGTGGTTTTCCTTCTCGTTTAAAGCAAACGCTGACAGCTTAACATCTTAAGACGCCCCACAGGCGCAGACATAATAATAACTCATGGCTTGCCGTTCCCTCGTTTTTGTTGTCTAACTGTTTAGAGAATATCATGGCATGACTTATTATTATTGAACTTGAATGTATCTTTAAATAATTTTATCCATGATAACTACAGATATATAGTGTGACATTAATATACTATCATTTATAATTTAAATTTCTTGGAAAAAGGCATCATATGCCGAAACATGTAAGATTGTTTTAAATATATGCATAGTGAATTAAAACCAGACCTTAAATCGACAACTAATTGAATCTACCTACCTATATATATATATATACATATATATATACCTATGTCGGACAAAGAAAGCCTGAGCCTAATTACTTCTAATTGCTTCGCAGTAAGACACTCATGTTCACTAATGGTAGCAGGCTTTCTGGCAGCTATCACACACGGCCTCTTGGATCCGCGTGGCAGCGAAAATTACCATAAAAGTTACAGCGTAGCTTTTTATCTCCCCTATTTTCACTCGTACGTCTAACAAGATAATAACGTAAAGTCGTACTCCGCCGAAGCGGGGTGAAACACGCGTTACTTTTTATTCAATGGGCTGGCTGATTGTTATGTGCCGGCGAACATCAACGACAGTGTAACCACCATTTTGATGATCTGTTGACTAAAGTAGATTTGTGAAGTGGTTTGCAAGTTTTTTTATTGAAAATGTAAGATTTTCCTTTATTAGTTTTCCGCAAATATTTTCTGTATGTTGCAATTACTTGATAGGGATTTCCCTCAAGTTAATGTCGTAGTTACTTGGCCTTTATTTCGTGTATTTCTAACTGGCATATTTGTAACCTAATATTGTCTGTGATTATTTGTTTTATGCCCTGACACTGTGTTATATCTTGAACATAATAAACACTATGTATCTTGGACATGACCAATGTACAACATTATGTATATAGAGCAGGTTCAAGGTACATAGTGATTTTATAAAATATAGTGCTTGCCGTTAATTTATAAAATTTATTACATTAATTATTATTCGGCGATAATTTCACAACAAAACATACCCCGATGCAAAACAGGAGTAAAGGGATCTGCCAGACCCGGACAAACTAAGAAGCGCGATGAAATTGATAAAAGAAAAAAGACTGACCTTATACAGTTGTGCAAAAAATACTAGATTAGCAAGAAGCACAATTCGCAGATACATGTAGAATTTTGACCATACAGGCAAAGAAGACTAAAACCTTATACATGAAAATTGCAGCACAAAGAGAGTTTTTAAACGGGAAGGAAAAAATATGATTGTTGAATATATAAAAGAGGCAGCAACTTTACAATATGGTTTAACTGCATCAAATAAGAGAAGATATTCTGCCCAGTGGGATCGGGAAAAAGTGACGGGGAATTTTGGTTGCGCCTTTTCAGACAAAGGTATAAAAATGACCTAACACTTCACAAACCGGAAGCCACCAGCTTAGCAAGATCAACTGCATTTAATCGAACAAATGTCACACTTCCGATTAATAATTATAAAGCAGCACTCGAAAAATGCCCTTCTTTACCAACCGTTAACATATGAAACTGTGATGGGACCGAATTATCTACAGTCCATGTTCCTCCCTACAAAGGGTTCCAAACAGCTGGAAGCATGACATCTGCAGAAAGAGGAACAAATGTTACCATGGTTGCAGCTGTGAATGCTAGAGGTTGATTTGTACTACCAATACTTATTTTTCCTCGCGTCAATTTAAAAAACTTCATGGTCACTGGAGCTCCACCAGGAACTACTGGTAGCGCTAATCCTTCCTGTTTGTCCAATGAAACATTGTTCATTCAATTTTTAAAACATTTTCTTCAATACACAAGCTCGTCAAAAGATTCGTCATGTATTATGTTGATGGACAATCATGAGAGCCAGATATTGGTCCCTGTGATTCAGTTAGTTAGAGATAATGGGGTGATCCTGGTTATATTTCACCCACACACGGGTCACAAAATGCAACCCTTGGACAGAACCGTATTTGGTGCATTTAAATCTTATTTTAATACAGCAATGAGCGAACACATAATTTCTCCAGGAAATATTGGTAAACCAGTCTCAATTTATGACCTTCCTCAACTAGTAGGAAAAGCTTGGCCGTTAACTTTTACACCTAACAAAATCACTCAAGGATTTAAAATCTCCGGATTTGTTCCTCTCTATCAAATGTGACTGATTGTCTTGATCCAGCTGCAGCCGTTGACAATGTTGAATCTATTCCTCAGTTGCCTAATGATTCCATCAACTTATAATGACCTTACCTTCACAGAGGCGAATCCAAGTAATGAAGAAGTCCACGCTGAACGTCAATTGCTTTTAAGACTCTTTCCATGATTCGGCCACATCCAAAAGCTGCCCCACGCAAAAACATTAGAAAGAGTCGAGAAAATGAAGATCGAGGATATTGACTGATACACCAGAAAAACGATCCATTGAAGAACAAAAACAAGTAAAAGCAAGGAAAGGTAAAGTTCCTACTCAACTTGAAAATTCTACCCTACAAAAGTCGCAAACGTTAAGCGAAAACTACTGGCAGAACCTAATTCTTCGTAGAAACTTCCACATCAAAAGAATTTTCTCTTCAATATTCTGATGATTCGTACACCCTTACTGAATACTACTCAAACATCTTACCCTCCTTCAGAGTACTACGTGGGAGATTTTGCTATTGTAGTTATTAAAGCACAGTTCTTGATTAAGTAGGGTGTGTAGTAATTGATGTAAAAGGTGAATATTGGGTATTTTACTTACGAATTTATACAAGGTTGTGAATTATTGATATTATTATAAATTAGAGAATAATGAGGAGCAGTAGTGTTAATAAAATGTGAAGGAGGAATAGAAATTCTTCACAGAAATTAGTGAATAAGTTGTGGAGGATTGTTGGTGAGGTGAGGGTACGAAATCGTTTAACAAATGAGAATAGGAGGTTTCTGAAAGGTATGGGATATAAAGTTTTAATATAGATTTATTTAAGTGAGATGGAGTTTTGGCATGTTGATTTTGGGATATTAAGAAATAAAGAGAGGATTATGTTTTAGTATAGCAAGAGATTTATCTGGATGAAGTTTGTTGTGAAAGTGTGTTAGTAACAGAGGCGGCTCTTGATGACGTACGATGTGCGCTGCTGCACGGATGAGACAACTTCGAGCTATTTCGGAAGATTTCGGTACGGTTACTTGCTTCTCTGTATATATGAAAGCTTAAACGAAGCAGTCTCATCCGTGCAGCAGCTCACATCGAACGTCATCAAGAGCCGCCACTGGTTAGTAACAATTTTAAAAATCGAGTTTTAGATGTTTGAAGAAAGTTTCTAATAGATAATTCTATTGTGGAGTTGGAATATCATAATCATGTTCACCAAGATATGAAAATAATGATGAGATTAGAATTGTGGTACCAGAAATATATAAGCAAACTTTACCATCGGAGTAAGAATTATTAATTGAGGGGAAGTTACGACTGTATAGTGATGAAAGTAATGTTAGAGTTACGGCGTTTTTAATTAATAATGGGGCAGCCTTTATGTTCAGAAATATCAGATATGTAATTAGTGGAGTGGATGTGGATGAATTAAGGAATGTAGGTATTTTCATCTACAATGAAAGGATAATTTTCTCATAGTCCAAGTTATATAAATAAATTGGAAAATTATGGTTTGGAATTTTCCATAGGAAACGCTCCGGTTTTAGATAATAAAGGTAACTTTAGTATATGTATACCTTTGAAGATGTTAATGAGTTTCGCAGAAGATTTTTAACTCTGTTATTTTAAATATGTCCCAAGAGCTTGTGTTGAGGAGATGCGCTAATGATAATGATATAATATATCATTGAAATGCTACTGTTAATGAGTGTGTTAAGTTAATTATTGATGCTATTGTATGGCGGGTACCACATGTTAAAGATGGTTTAAGTCAGAATTTAGCGTTAACTAAATTAACAACGAAAAATACTATAATGGAAATGTTTTTTAGAGCATGGGAAATTCATGAAAATCCGAGAATTCCATAGACAACAAAATATAGTTAGGCTATTAAAACAGCTCCACATTTAGGCACACCTAGATATATTATTTTCGGTTTTCAGACTGGAAAGAAAGGGAAATTCAATAAAAATATGAGTAAATTTGATCCAATTAATTTAACTGATGTGACAGCTTATTTAAATGATAAAATATATCCATGCGAAAATGTTCGGCTAAATTTTGATGAAAACCGTGTGGCTATTTTATGTAATATGTATGCTAGATTTTAACAAGTTTATTACGTTAACATTTGGAATTTACTGCAAGTGAGAATTAATGAATATTAAATCACATTCTTACATGTAAATGTCGACTTATTTAATGCGTATAAATCTACAATCCGTCAAACTAAGTTTGTACTAGTATGCAGAACACACTCTTTCGCGACAACGAACTTCCTGGTAGTTAGGTTAATTAAGAATTAAGAAATACTGAAAAAACAAGCCTATCAACGCGAGGACACGTACAGACGACCGTTTCGTTCTAATTGGAACTTCTCAATGTACGGCATTCCCTTTCGATGACGACCTTGCTTTTTCATTTCTATACTTTCTGTATATATAGTTAACATTTGGAATTTACTGCAAGTGAGAATTAATGAATATTAAATCACATTCTTACATGTAAATGTCGACTTATTTAATGCGTATAAATCTACAATCCGTCAAACTAAGTTTGTACTAGTATGCAGAACACACTCTTTCGCGACAACGAACTTCCTGGTAGTTAGGTTAATTAAGAATTAAGAAATACTGAAAAAACAAGCCTATCAACGCGAGGACACGTACAGACGACCGTTTCGTTCTAATTGGAACTTCTCAATGTACGGCATTCCCTTTCGATGACGACCTTGCTTTTTCATTTCTATACTTTCTGTATATATAGTTAACATTTGGAATTTACTGCAAGTGAGAATTAATGAATATTAAATCACATTCTTACATGTAAATGTCGACTTATTTAATGCGTATAAATCTACAATCCGTCAAACTAAGTTTGTACTAGTATGCAGAACACACTCTTTCGCGACAACGAACTTCCTGGTAGTTAGGTTAATTAAGAATTAAGAAATACTGAAAAAACAAGCCTATCAACGCGAGGACACGTACAGACGACCGTTTCGTTCTAATTGGAACTTCTCAATGTACGGCATTCCCTTTCGATGACGACCTTGCTTTTTCATTTCTATACTTTCTGTATATATAGTTAACATTTGGAATTTACTGCAAGTGAGAATTAATGAATATTAAATCACATTCTTACATGTAAATGTCGACTTATTTAATGCGTAAGTCGACATTTACATGTAAGAATGTGATTTAATATTCATTAATTCTCACTTGCAGTAAATTCCAAATGTTAACTATATATACAGAAAGTATAGAAATGAAAAAGCAAGGTCGTCATCGAAAGGGAATGCCGTACATTGAGAAGTTCCAATTAGAACGAAACGGTCGTCTGTACGTGTCCTCGCGTTGATAGGCTTGTTTTTTCAGTATTTCTTAATTCTTAATTAACCTAACTACCAGGAAGTTCGTTGTCGCGAAAGAGTGTGTTCTGCATACTAGTACAAACTTAGTTTGACGGATTGTAGATTTATACGCATTAAATAAGTCGACATTTACATGTAAGAATGTGATTTAATATTCATTAATTCTCACTTGCAGTAAATTCCAAATGTTAACTATATATACAGAAAGTATAGAAATGAAAAAGCAAGGTCGTCATCGAAAGGGAATGCCGTACATTGAGAAGTTCCAATTAGAACGAAACGGTCGTCTGTACGTGTCCTCGCGTTGATAGGCTTGTTTTTTCAGTATTTCTTAATTCTTAATTAACCTAACTACCAGGAAGTTCGTTGTCGCGAAAGAGTGTGTTCTGCATACTAGTACAAACTTAGTTTGACGGATTGTAGATTTATACGCATTAAATAAGTCGACATTTACATGTAAGAATGTGATTTAATATTCATTAATTCTCACTTGCAGTAAATTCCAAATGTTAACTATATATACAGAAAGTATAGAAATGAAAAAGCAAGGTCGTCATCGAAAGGGAATGCCGTACATTGAGAAGTTCCAATTAGAACGAAACGGTCGTCTGTACGTGTCCTCGCGTTGATAGGCTTGTTTTTTCAGTATTTCTTAATTCTTAATTAACCTAACTACCAGGAAGTTCGTTGTCGCGAAAGAGTGTGTTCTGCATACTAGTACAAACTTAGTTTGACGGATTGTAGATTTATACGCATTAAATAAGTCGACATTTACATGTAAGAATGTGATTTAATATTCATTAATTCTCACTTGCAGTAAATTCCAAATGTTAACTATATATACAGAAAGTATAGAAATGAAAAAGCAAGGTCGTCATCGAAAGGGAATGCCGTACATTGAGAAGTTCCAATTAGAACGAAACGGTCGTCTGTACGTGTCCTCGCGTTGATAGGCTTGTTTTTTCAGTATTTCTTAAGTTTATTACGGTCATGAATATACTGAGCCGATGTTAAAGTTAAGTAAACTTAAATTGTGTCCATTAATTGGTATTGATTGTTCACATCAGGAAGGTGCTATACATAGAAGTGGTGTGAAGATTAGAATTGAATTTACGGGGAAAGATAATATACCAAAAGATATGGTTATGTTTGATATTACATAATAAATTGTATTAGTATTCACCATTTAACAAGGTGGTACAACGACAGTATTAGTATTTTTTGTTTATTTGGGGAGTAAGATGGGTGGTGGGAGATATGGTTAATATATTTTATGGAATCTGGTTATGCAGTGTATGGTTACTGATTGGGTGTTGCTTAAAGGTTGCTTGCTTAAAGATATTGGCTTTAAGTGGAAAGAAATGTATAATTATAGATTTTCAATGGTATCGATTTAATAATTATAGTTTGATGTCTAAGGAGTTGGCTACTTGTGATAGTGAATTTTAGAGGAGTCATTTTATGTTTAAACTGGTTTCGAGTTTTGGTGTATTGGCAGAAGACGATCGGCAAGTTTCAAGATATGCTTTTAGTTGTCATCATGATTTGAATCCATGAGGTTGGGCGAGCCCCCGAACCAATCCACACCGCAGCGGCTCTATGGAGCGCGAGCGCATAGTCAGCGCGCGGAGGTGGGGATTGGGGCTTGGGTCTTCCCCCGGTGACCTACATTCGAAAATTTCCCCCTGCACTTTTCGAAGAAGAACACGAGAATTTTAGAATTTTTCCGGCGTTCAGGGTCAAGATTGAATGGATTCAATGGAAATTTGTAAAACGTAAATTTACATAAATAATTGACACTATTTACACATAAATACTAGTTAGTTTTGCTGAGATACACATAACAAGTTATACAATGGTAAGTGAATATCTATTATTAATACTATTACTATATTTATATTTGTTTTTTCTTGTATTTGTTTATTCAATTATTTATAATTCACTGTAATATAGTTTTTATTTCTGAACAAAATGTAGTTAAATGTAGTTGTATTTTCAAAGTTAATGTATTACATTTATATTTATTTACTTTACTATTTGAAAGTAATTAAGTAATTAAGGAGTAAGTAAGGAGTAATGGTGGATCTATACAACACAATCTATAACACAGGCATCATTCCCACAGAATGGTTGAGATCAACATTTATTGCCCTGCCAAAAACACCTAACGCAAAGGAATGCAATGACCATCGGACAATCAGCCTGATGAGCCACACCCTCAAGATATTCCTGAAGATCATACACCAGAGAATATTCAGAAAACTAGAACAAGATCTTGGTGACTCTCAATTCGGATTCAGGAATGCAATGGGAACAAGAGAAGCACTATTTGGCTTTAACGTGCTGGCTCAGAGATGCATGGACGTTAATCAACCTTTGTACATCTGCTTTTTGGACTACAACAAGGCATTTGACAGGGTTCGCCATGACGACTTGATTCGGCTTCTCAAAGCTAAAGACATAGACAACAGGGATATTCGGATAATAGCTTATTTGTATTATAACCAGACAGCGATTGTCAGGCTGGGTGAAGAGGTATAGGAAGATATAAGGATAAAGCGCGGTGTGAGACAAGGATGTGTGTTGTCCCCGTTGTTGTTCAATTTATACTCTGAGAACATCATTCAGAAAGCGTTAGCAGAAACAACAATAGGAATAAAAGTTAACGGAAGAATTATTAATAACATTAGATATGCGGATGACACCATTATTATCGCAGAATCACTGGAAGACTTACAAAGATTAATGGACCAGGTTGTAATAAATGGCGAAGAAAGTGGCCTCTCACTAAATGTTAGAAAAACTAAATTCATGATTATTACAAAGCCTAACCGACATCAAGAAGGCTTATGGATTGGAGAACAGCCAATAGAGAGAGTAAAGAAATACAAATATTTGGGAACAACTGTTACCGACACAAATGAATATACAGAAGAAATTCGAACGAGAATCGGCCAAGCCAGGAATATATTCAACAAGATGAGGAAAGTATTGTGTGGCAATGACCTTAGTCTGCGTCTCAAGATCAGGGTATTTAAATGTTACGTGTTCCCGGTGCTGCTGTACGGGATGGAAGCCTGGACGCTAAAGCAAGACACTAACAAGCGTCTAGAGGCATTTGAAATGTGGGCATATAGGAGGATCCTGAAGATAAGATGGATAGATAGGGTTTCGAATAGTGAAGTACTTAAAAGAATTGGGAAAGAGAAGGAAATATTGAACACAATAAAGATAAAAAAACTACAATATCTGGGCCACGTGTTGAGAGGGGAAAGATATGCTCTGCTACAGATAATTATTCAGGGTAAGATACAGGGAAGAAGAAATATAGGAAGAAGACGTATTTCTTGGTTAAATAATTTGAGACAGTGGTATAAATGCAGCTCCATTGAACTATTCAGAGCAGCAGCATCAAAAATGAGAATAGCCGTGATGATAGCCAACCTTCTGAGAGGAGATGGCACCTGAAGAAGAAGAAGAAGTAATTAATGGTTTAAATTTTATTTAAATTTTAAAATTATTATTCAGTATTCGAAATTGAAAATTTAATATCAATATTTGAAATTGATATTTATTTTGTTTATATTTTTCATAGTAGCTGCTATATATTTTTATAGTAGCTGCTTATTGCTATATATATTGTTATAGGAGCTGCTTATTATTTCTATAAATTGCTGCTTATGAATTATGAACTATATGATTTCGAAAAAAATATCTAATTTTTTATTTTTATATAGAATTATATATTTTTCTTCAATTTCCATTAATTCAAATTAATTTGATTCTATTCCTCATTTTGATCATTATTTAGGAGACACCAAATTTTTCACTTCACAGCAACATGTGTTTCCTCCTGATGCTGACAACCCTGTAAGCCTCGTAAACATTTTCAATTCAGATTCATTTAGGCAAGAGCTAGAGCAATTGTGATAGTGATAATGAATAATGAAATTAATTATATGGAACGAAAGTTAGATGGAAAAATAAAATTAATTAACGTTCTTAAACTTTGCACTGCAGACTTGTTTTATTGAGTCTTGATTTATTGATATTTTCAATCATTTGATATTCGGAAAAATTGCTGATGAAGTACTATCAACCGCGGTAGATAGAGCGGTGGGTGCTTCAACACCAACAACAATTGAAATACCACCACCTCTCCCTTCATCAATGAAACCTCCACTACCATCGACTGCACTATCTACCGTTGCCCCTGTTAATGTAGTTGGAACAATTGCGATGCCAGCTGTAATGAGAACTGCTAGCGTATTTGTACCTACTATGACCGAGACAGAATTTCCGACGGGGTTTTCTCAAGTTGCTATTATTGCGCCGCTGAGCACTGCTGAAATGAGTGAAATGAGTAGAGCAAGATAATTCCAACGAGAACAGTACGAATAGTACTAACATCAGCGACGACGAAAATAACAACGAAAACGAGAACAAGAACAACAACGAGAACAAGAGACGACGACGAGAACAACAACAACGACAACAAAAACAATGACGACAACGTCAACTGACAAATACTACAAATACACGGACGCATACAGTTGCTTGGGCGCATGCAATTGCTGTTTCTAGACACATTTCTAGTGCAAGCGTCGGAGAGGATAGTACTCGCCAGAGACTACATCTGGACAGGCAGATAACCCTGGTTGTGTAATGGTGTCAACTGCAGTACCACCACCGGTGCCGGTGAAATTGCAGTTAACACCACCGATATTAATACCACACCTATCACCTATAGTAGAACCAGTAGTGGCACATGAGTCATCATCGGTTATATTTCCATCTGCTCAATCATCTGACAATCCACCGCTTCCGTCTCGAGATCATCCTCAATCCTCAACCAGGCCCCTCTCGACATCAAAACTCCTCATCACTGTCTCATCTTTCGTCTTTGATAACCCCCTACCAAAAGACCTACCAAGAAACATCCGAACCTAGATCAAATAAATCTTTTAAACCTCAACCACTTCCATCAGAAATAACCACAACCACTTCCATCAGAAATAACCACAACCACTTCCATCAGAACCAGAATATCAAGAATATCAACCACCTGAAACATAACTACTCCTATCTGAACCTCAACCAGAACCTGAGCAACTTCCATCACGTTAACATCAACCACACAACACCCTCGCTGCGGATTTTAAAGTACTTTCTGACAGAATTATGTCGACCTTGAGGGAAATTCGTTAGTTAGTGATGCTTCCTTTTCCCACATACTATTCACTGTGAATGAGCAGATATTCAGCTCCGACCTCTTTCTTCAACTCCACAATGGTGCCATTAATGCAAACATCACAGGTGTTCATATTAATGAGAAAGTTCAATCCTACCGGAAAAAAAAAATCGACTCCACCAAATTAAAACTTTGATACTTGAACATATCAATAGTGATGATGATAGTGATAAATAATAATTAATAAAATTATATGGAAATTAATTAATTAATTGTAAAATTAATTACATGCTCTTAACTTCGCACTGCAGACTTTGATTTATCATATCGATAGTGATGATGATAGTGATAATGAATAATGAAATTAATTATATGGAACGAAAGTTAGATAGAAAAATAAAATTAATTAACGTTCTTAAACTTTGCACTGCAGACTTGTTTTATTGAGTCTTGATTTATTGTTATTTCAATCATTTGATATTTTAAATTAATTACATGCTTTTACTATTGATATTTTCAAATAACGAAGGGCATAGACATGGACATAGGCAAGATCATGATAGTATGATTTGGGAATATTTGCGGTAATATTTGCAGTAATATTTACAGTAAATATAACTGTAGCATCCTTACCCTTACAGTAACCTTACATTAATATTTACAGTAAATATAACTGTGAAGATCCTTACGTCATCCTTAGTAATATATCACTTAGTAATATATCACTGTAAGGATAACTGTATAACTGTCAACATCCTGGGGTGACATCTGGTAAGAAGTATGGATTTGGGAATATTTACATTATCTTTTCTATGGGGTGATATACGTCAGAAGAAATAGTGTTATCAGATTGATTATCGTTTGTTTGTTGATTTTATACTTTTTCATGGAGCTCAATATAAAGATATTACATTTACAGGAATTCAAACTAACGACTTCCATGACTATGACGCCGACACCTGACGGCTCACCGATAGTGAAAGTATCAGGAACGGTATATTCTATCACCGCCGCACACGCCGTCACCGCAATCACCGCGTCCCGGATATCCCCCATTAAATCTAGATCCACTGTTTGTTTACTCTAATTGGGGATGATCTTCAGAAGAGCCGGACCCGGAGCCTCAAATTCCGGAGCCCCAAGTTCCGGACCCCCAAGTTCCGGAGCCCCAGACTCCGAGCTACTCTGATTGGGGATCATAATCGGAAGAACCGGAGCCTCAAATTCCGGAGCCCCAAGTTCCGGAGCCCCAGACTCCGAACCAACCGGCACCGATGTCGCCACAGAAAGTAGTCAAGGAATTATTGAAAAAATATGAAAATAATAAACAATAATTGTTTATTATTTTAATATTTTTTCAATATCTCCATCGTCTTTCATTATCTTCACCGTCTTTAACATTTCCACCACCTTCACCATTTCCATCAGGATAAATAATAAAGCAAATATTACACAAATTGAGAAAATATAAATTCAAATATTGTGCAGGAAATATTAATTTAGATACTGAGCAAATTGTCATTTTAATGGCGCAAATTGTCATTTTAATGCAAAAATTTGTCATTTAATTTTTTATATGTCATGTCATTATGCAAAAATAAATTTATATATATATGATGTCATTATGTAAAAATTTAATAATTTAATGTAATTTCAAATTGTCATTTTAATGTAAAAATTTAAAATAGCATTATGTTTTTTAATGTAATTTATATTTTTTTATATTTTTTTAAATAGTTTTTAAATATTTTATAATAAACTTGAAAAGATCTGCATTTGTTTTTTCAATTAATAAGACGTTTACAAAGGATATTGTTCAGTATACATTGTGAAGTGCAGTATGCAGTTAGAAGCACAACCATTATTGTTACCTTTACACAACCACGATTCTGTATTTAATGAGACAAATTTTAACCGACACAGCAATCTATTCGGAGGTACTTGTAAAAGAGCACTAATAGTGGGTTCTTCAGAATGTGGTAAAACGAATGCCCTCCTTACTTTATTATTACATCCAAATGGGTTGTGCTTCAAAAATATTTACATCTGCTGTAGGTCTCTTCATCAACAGAAATATGAATATCTTAAACATATAATGGAAACTGTTCCAGAGATAGATTATTTTGAATATACGGATGCGAATGATATGGTAACACCAGATCAAGTCGCCGACTTTCCAGTCGTTATATTCGACAACATACCCACTATTAATTTGAATATTGTTAAACAGTTCTTCTCTTTCAGCAGGCATCGGAATTTAGATTGTTTTTATTTAATTCGAACATATAGTGCTGTTCCTAAACAATAGTTGAGGGATAATACAAATCTTTTAATTTTATTTAGATAAGATTGTACTCATTTGAAACATATATTTAACGATCATATTCATGACCTAAAAGTTTTGAAGAGTTTTTAAACGTAAGCAAAATGTGATGGAAGAAATCATTTGGTCTATTATTTATCGATACTGACTGTAAATATAATGAAGGAAGATACCGTTTAGGTTTTGATACTTACATACATTTACAATAAGTTCCTACAAAAACATCATTAAAACGATCCTACTTTAGTCAATCTATATCAGTATGTAAGTATTCGTTAAATAGTAAAGAGACATGGCAGATAAATTAATAAATAATTTAGTAAAAACTCGCACAGTTTTAAAAGAAAAATTAAGAAGTCTAACGGCTGATATTGCGAAGTCTCAAAGAGATATTGATATACAGTATGCACTTATATTCAAACCTTTGCAACAAATTGCCATGAAATTAGCAAAGCAAGGTAGAACCCATTCGAAGGACGCTATGGTGGATACACCAGACACATGTTCTGAAATTTTTCCAGAAAAATTCTATACAGCAGTACAAGGAACGTCTACTATACGGTAAGGGACAGCTTCACGAAAACATGTGTCCCGGTTTAGTCATACACTCATTCTTCCCCGACCAAGCGCAAATTGAAAGGAGTTGGTATTACACCTCGAACATCTAAAATTCTAGCAGCACCGGAGTCTGAATCAGATGCACCAAAACCTCAGATGTCAGCATCATTCGCGCAACCTACATTCTTAGACGATGAACACATAGGTCACCTGTTGCCACAAACGCCAGAAGGAAGGGAAGGAGATGAAAGTAAAGAAGACGAAACGTGGTATAAGTGGAAGTATGGATTTAGATAAATCAATGGCGCATGCCGTATCGCTTTTGAGAACGCGACCAGCTAAGTCGATAATTGCTAACATATCGTTGAATAAAATCCTTCTAGAAACGGATGAAGTTTAAGAATCATTGAGAGATTATGATCGTACTGTGCCGCCATATCTTATCGCTTTAATAATCGATGAAAACCATGAATTTGATGAAAAGTATAGTATTCACGATGTCAGTGGGGATTTAAAAATTGGAAACGCTGATGTTAGATTTGGTGGACCCAACATTATTATCGGTCAATTCACTTATAAAGCAACAAAAGGTTTACTAGAATTGCTTTTCAAGAAAAAACCAGGGAAATTTTTATATGCTGATGCAAAGAATTATAAATTCATTCTCAGTGATACAAACTCTCATCGAGTTCATTACAATCCTGACAGGAAGTTTGCAGCCAGTAAACATAAAACCTATTATACAAGGGAAGAAAGTCGAAGTTTGGTGGAGTAGAGCTTGGAAAACTGTCAAATAAGGTATCCATGCAAAAGATGGTTGTACATAAAAGTAAAATTGAATATAAGTACTGGGACGATGTAAATGAATTGTGTGATACATTGAAGCTACTAGTAGTATCCAAGGATGGCGGTCACTCAGGGCACCAGAAGGAGATATTGTCAATAATAGAGGAGTTGAAAGAGTAAAAAATTATATAATATTCTCATTAAATACTCTGTAAAATTTTGGTTGTATGACAGTTTTCATTTCGACACCATTGATAGGTAACGATAACAATAGATAAATTTGGAAGACACATACACGAGCATGTTCTTAAAAGACATTTAATGGATGTCGACGTAATCTCAGACTTTCCCAAACATTCTAGATTTCAAGAAGTATTACAAATGCATTGAAAAAATATTCCTCCTCCCAGTGCAACAGCAACTTCGAAGTATATTATTCAAATATATAGTGACGGTTCAATTGACCTCACGGGTTTTTATGAAAGATTACAATTTATTATATCTCCCACGTGAACTTGTTTTGAAAATCAAATATATTTCTCTTTATTTTGTGCAATAACATCTACATCCTCCTTTTCCAGTGCCACCACTTTTACAAACAAATGTGTATCATAATTTGATAAATTATGAAAGATAATTGGTATATATCGGGGTTCTTTATAATTTATATTACATATCATATGTGCTGCACCCCGATACAATCCAGTCATATGATCATGGTCGCGAACTTTTTCTTTAGGGAGTGTTATTGTTTTTCCACAAATATGACACACTGTCTCTTGCTCATATTTATCACACACTTCATCAGTTAAAGGTTTCATTTCCACCTCTTTACTTAAATAATTTGTATATAAAAAAGTAACATCAGTTTCTAGCTCCCTAATAAAAGATGTGGCTGCATTTTGTCCATGATATAAACGTAATTTACTCAGATTATCATCAAAACAACATTTCACACAAAAAGCAAAAGAATATGGTTCAAGTTGGAAACATTTCAAAGTAATGGTTTGGAAGGATCCGGTTCTGACGTGTCAAGGTTTAATATAGCTTCAAAATCAGCATAAACCACAAAAGGCACTCTTAATTGCCTTTCGAATTTATTAAATTTTAATACATATTCTGGTAATCCTCTCCGCACTTATTTAATTTTAATTCTGTGCCGGGAAACACTGGCTTCACCTGCTTACAATCTTCATCCTCATGTCTTCGTAATTTATCTTCGCATGTGAAAAAAATTAAACACCCTTCACATATTTATTTTTGATGTCCTGATAAGGATTTCTGTGACGAAACTAGTCGCGACAAATTCTTAATCCAATACTAGTGTGAATTTACATTTTCGGAGATAACAAGTAATAAGTTAATATGAGCAATTATTCTACACTTCGTAAAATATAATGGACCCACCACTTCATGAGCTCTAATACTATTCTGAAAACATTCTTCTATACCATGTAGATTAATGGATACATTATTTTGCTCTTCAAATTTATGGATATCTTTTAAATTTACAGGGAAATGTATATCAGTTAAATCTGCAACCGTACTATAATGTGGATACGATGAAACTCTTTGAGGGGGTCCTACTGGTTCCCTTAAAGCAGAAGTAATGGCCCAATCGAAACATTTGTTGTCAGAATTTTGAACATTTATTACAGCCTTCTTTTTCTTTATTAATGGTGGCAAGTCCATATAAGTGGAACCTTGCAATGGACTAAACTTATTCATATTTATACAAAATATAAAACGTTGCTGAATCTCCACCCTGAAATATAATAAAATAGTAATTTATAACACTGTAAGGAATTAACAATAATCTTATTTTACCTGAATCACGCTCCTAAAATTCACTCATTTTATTCTTAATCTCATCAATAAAATCTACGTATAACTCATATAAATTACTTCCATGGGTTATGACTTTAATTCGAGTATTAAACGATTTTATTTCTACATTCTCCTTGGTGAAAAAGTAATATAAGCCATACAATTCCAAATTCATTTTCATAGAAGTATGTATACTTAGAATACTATCCATAAGTGCTATCACTTTCTCCCTAATATTATTTGCAAATTCTTCCACATCAACTTATATGCGAGACGAATCACATACTTTTTAACTTGCTATTCTATCCCCTAACGTACCTACACTCTTCTTTACTCCGTTATCGATTATTAGGAATGCTTTAGTTCGGTGTAAAGTACTGCCGATATGTACAGTATAACAACCTGTTTCTACATATCCATCACAGATTTCACATATCATTAATTCCAGTTCGTTATCGTTAAATGTCATTCTCTTACCTTTACAAGAAGTTAACATGTGGCTACTTCTGTTATCTCCTCGAGTAAACGTTTTCCCACAGTATTCACATTCAAACATATTAACTTATTATTTTTCAACTTATTATTTTTCTTCTTATTTTTATTTTCTAACTATCCACTGAATAAAAGCAACACCTCCACTGTACTGGGTCAACTGGAATGGACCGACCATCATAATATATACAGGTCATCGAATGTCATGCTTATTCTATTATATGTGTGAAATCATTTCAAACTTATAAATTACATATACTTGTTTGTACTAGTAACAATAAACATCTTAGCATTATATGTACAATTAAAAAACCCATTCAATTGATCAAAATCATACATTCTACTGTCCATTTCATCGATTAAAATAATAGTTTATATATTTCAAATAAGTCTTTCTCAACTTCTCTCACCTCAATATCTACCTCGTCTATATCATCTCCTTGCCCCTCATCAATATCGTTCTCAATATCGTCTTCAGCTTCACTTAACTCATCATCACTACTCCATTCTAATTCCACTATAATCTCCACTCTATTTTTTCTTTCGTGTGCAGCACCCATATCCGCTTATATGTTCAAACAAATACTGAGAAAACTTAACACTTTATGAGAGAAAAATTCATTCGTTATTATTTATATATTAACGGTTGAACCTCTACCTCGATGTAATCTTAAGGTGATGACCTTGAGATCCCTATAGACTTCTAATACTCTACCAATTAAATGACATTAACCTTCAAATGTTCTTGACCTTGGATTGCCATTGCCTTTCAAATGATATTGATCTTCGAGCGACCTTGCCCTTGCCATAACTTTAATTGACCTTTAAAATGGTTTTGATATTGACATGACCTTCCAATATCCTTGGTTGACCTTGGCGCGACCTTGACCTTCCCATGAACTTGTTTGACCTTTAAAATGGTATTGACCTTGGTGTGACTTTTAAATAACCTTGCTTTACCTATAAATGACTTTGACCACTCAGTCCAATCGAACACCTTCTCATTGACCTTGATGACCAATATTCATGTGATCAAGGTCAATGAGGAGGTGTTGGAATCGGCTGAGATACTCTACTGAGTTCCTATACAGCACGTCTAAGAGTTGACCATTTGAAGGAGAAAAGTGTTGAAATAATGCCTCATTGTCCATATTCACCTGACTTGTGGCCGAATGATTTCTTTTTGTTCCCAGCTATGAAACAAAAAATGCGTGAACAGCGATTTTCTACACCTCAAGAAGCAGCCGAAGCCTTTGAAAACCATGTTTCTGAGATATAACCTTCAGAGTGGAAAAAATGTTTTGAGAACTTGTTCGTACGCATGCAAAAGTGTGTAGACAATAAAGGCGAATATTTTGAAAAACAATAAAATAGTTGGTTCCCTAAAATTTTGTTTTCTTCCCAGATTTTGTAAAAATATAAAAGGTGACCCTCGTATATGTATATTGTTGAAGGTTGCTATTCATTCATCAAAATTTAATATAATGAAGCAGAAATTAGCACAAGATGTTTAATTATATGCACATATTTTTTATTATTTGTGTGTTATACAAGCTGTCCCGTATCGTTATGTTCAAATTTTAGGAGTGTAAAGTAGACTTCATTTCAAGTAACAAAAACGCAAAACTTGTATATCCATTTTCATTTGTTTCAAAGTTACTGATCTATGAATGTGATTGTCAGATCATGAAAAAAATGTAATCTTAAAGTCAATAAAAACTGATTTTATTTAAAAAAGTTCAGTTAATAATATTTTCGAAATGTCGACCTCCTTGTTGAATGCAGGCTTGTGCCCGTAAGCCAACAGAAGAAGTACTTATCCGAATTTCATACTTGTTTTGTCGGATTTGCTCGGCAGCCAGGTGAATGCGATCCAACAACTCTTCTCTTGTTTTCTAAACTTGCGCGTAGACTAAATTTTTCATGTCCCCCCTAATTAAAAGTCAATGGGATTAAGATCGGGTGATCTGGGTGGTCATGCAACAGGACCACCTCGACCAATCCATCTTGGATAATTGACGTTAACCCAATTTCGGACAGCAATTCCGAGATGTGGTGATGCCCCATCCATGTGAAACCACATGTCTCGTCGAACATTCAGTGGGACATCCTCTAAAACACCTGGAAGGTCGTCAATAAGAAATTGAAGGTAATTGTCCGAATTTAACCACCCAGGAAGAACGACAGGACCAAACAACAAGTCATTGATTAGGGCCGTCCAAACGTTAATAGAAAATTCATGTTGAAATTTAGATCGGCATATAGCTTTGGGATTTTCTGATGACCACCTGTGCAGGTTTCTCATATTTGTAACACCACCTCTCGTGAACGTAGATTCATCTATCCAGAGGACTGTTCTGCAGAAATTAAAATGAAGCCGTGACTGTCTTAATATCCAGGAAGAATAAACTAGACGAGTATAGTGGTCTGC
Organism: Melolontha melolontha; assembly: GCA_935421215.2. Taxonomy (NCBI): domain Eukaryota; kingdom Metazoa; phylum Arthropoda; class Insecta; order Coleoptera; family Scarabaeidae; genus Melolontha; species Melolontha melolontha. Next base: position 157,709,552 of record OW285236.1, on the reverse strand, counting down.
CTCAAGCAAACCGTGTCCACTGCGATAGTGATATTGATATAAGACCTCAAGTTTTAAAATTCGCCAAACTGTCGTTCGCGGCACTCCTAGTTGTCTAGCGATTCGACGTAGACTGAGAGTTGGATCCCTTGTAACAATAGCTACTGCTTCTTCCTCTAAGTCGGCTGGCAAATTTACTCCTCGGTCGAAAAGATAATCATGCAGTCCGCATTCTCGAAATTGTCTGTGTACTTCCAGAAACGTTATGTAATGAGGAATGCGTCTATCGAGAAACCGATGTCGGTATTCAATAACTGCTTGACGTGCACTGCCGTTACAGTAGCCATACACAAAATGCATGTCCGCATACTCTTGAGAAGAAAATCGGTAAGGCATTTTGAATAAAGAAAACGTGCCCACTCACTAATAAGCTGTTGTATGAACTGAAACGTAATGTAATCCTTTATTAAATAATGCAACGTTAACAGTCATCTGAATATTTGTTTATTGTATGATATTCATGGCTCAGCACTTACGAAATAAGTAAGAAGCTTCTTTATCATAAATCAATTTCCAGTTCTCTTTTTTGTAGATCTCCAAGAAATTACTGCATGCACTACGACACGTGTTTATTTATTTTAGGATAACATTTTATTATGCGACGTTAACAATCACAGGCCTGTTATTGAATCGTATAACTTTTTTTAAATAAAATCAGTTTGTATTTATTTTAGGATTACATTTTTTTCATGATCTGACAATCACATTCATAGATCTGTAACTTTGAAACAAATAAAAATGGATATACAAGTTTTGCGTTTTTGTTATTTGATTTGAAGTCTAATTTACACGCTTAAAATTTGAACATAACGATACGGGACAGCTTGTATAATAATTTAATTAACCTGTGTATAAATCATATGCAATGTTCAAATTAGTTATTTTAACATCTAAATGTAATTTTTCTTTTTCTAAATTCTTAAAATTATTTATTAACTTTATTTCAACAGTCATTTACTATAAAATCAACTTAAATATATTATTACAGTAGCTAATTCAAATAAATTTATATATCATGTATTTTTTATCGTCACAACTGTACCACTAATGTCTGCATGCGTACGAAGTTTAAAATGATATCGACGTTAGGTTATGAAGTAGAATTACATCAAAGGAATATTTAATAATAATGAAATACCTTACATTCATTATTTATAATGTCACCTCATTATGACCAAATTTTGTCCTATCAGATGACACCAGATAACCTCATGACATCTGACGGACAAAACCGACCACGCCGGTGTAAAGTGTTTCTTCTCGAATAGCTAAGCTATTATAGGAAAAGAAAAAATACGCATATTACTGTAGTAGGTCAGCTTCGCGGTCAGATGTCATGAGGTTATCTGGTGTCATCTGATAGGACAAAATTTGCTACATGACCGCGAAGTGTACCTACAGTCGTTTGTCTTCGTAAATCCGTCATTGATAAAGTCGTTAGACAAAAACGCAAACGTCTGGTGGTTGAAGCAAACGCTGGTAAATACGTGCTCTGTGTCCATGTATATACAGATACAAATTTGTTTTTATACAGATTTGTATTATTTTGTATCAAAGCTTGATGTGAATTGTCGCATCGATATGCAATTTGTTTTTGCTCTATTACGCCACCTGGCGACGAGTTAATGGACTCACAGTAATATGCGTATTTTTTCTTTTCTTGTAATAGCTTAGCTATTCGAGAAGAAACACTTTGCACCGGCGTGGTCGGTTTTGTCCGTCATATGTCATGAGGTTATCTGGTGTCATCTGATAGAATAAAATTTGCTACATGACTGCGAAGTGTACCTACAGTCGTTTGTCTTCGTAAATCCGTCATTGATAAAGTCGTTAGACAGAAACGCATGCGTCTGGTGGTTGAAGCAAACGCTGGTAAATACGTGCTGTTTGTCCATGTATGTACAGATACAAATTTGTTTTTATACAGATTTGTATTATTTTGTATATAAAATAGCACAAGATTAATGATCAAGTGTTAAAATACCACAATAAAATAAAGCTACACGTAGAAGCATCTTTTAAATCGCTGACGTTCCTAACAAAGCATTCCAATATCACGATATAGAAGCCTTAGTACGAGCCAACAATCCTGTCTATCCTTCCGAAAAGCTGCAGTATCCAGTTTGTTTCCAAAAATCCTCACGGAAAACCAACAATTTAATATTTAATATTAATATAAATTAATATTATTTATCTTTTGATAACCTTTTCGATTCTTAATTAATTGTTACTATTAAAACGTGAATAACAGTAACTCTTGTAACATACTATTGCTTAAGATCTTAACTAACAGGTAAATAACTTGTAACATATTGCTATGAATAGTGGTTTGAGAATTTAGCGCTCCACCATCCACAACTAGTTTTCCCAACTAGGTTTCTCAGCTCGTGAATTTTCAAATGTAAGACTTCTAACTTCTCGGGTTCCAATGAGGAAACACGTGACTGTCAAGTAATTTGGACGCCAGTGAAATGTGCACAAAATTTTATTTACTTATATTATATAAGTTACTTAGCAATATTGGAGTTATTACAATAAATGAAACGCAGGATAAAATTTAAACTGAATATTTAATACAAAAATAAAGAAAGAAAAAAAATCTATCTTTACAAAGTATAAAGATACTGTATTATACAAAAATACATGAGGTAAAAACATTCATTGTAAAATTGACAGCTAAATGAATGGAAAAACTACCTCTTTATTGACTCCGAGCAAACTTAACCAAAATAATCAAACTTTATATTAAATTCTTCAAAGAAAACCAGACTGTATGCAAACATACAGATACTGAACCACGAACAAAATTACGCATGTGCAAAACGACACACAGAAAAAAACTGAACTAAATCGAACAAAATTTATCTCTATAAAAATATAATGAAGGATCTTAATATCAGCTCAACTATCTATATTCTTACTATTTAAAACAATTATCTACAATCTTTAATATAAATTTATATATATGACGTCATAATATCTTAATATTACTTACAAGAGAATGTGGAGACACTTTTACGAGAAAAGGTTGTTTAATTAAATTTTATGATCAAAATATGAGAATAAAATATCTCTAAAAATATCGGGAATTAAATATCAAAATACCATCAACTATAAAACACTTTCAAAATCAACCCTAACTAATTTAAATATATATACAAGGTGTGTATAAATTGGCGGACCCACTACACGTGTCAACATTCTTGGTCAAATTTTGAGTTAAAAGTCCTAATCCTAAAACGATGTATCAGGCTTCCTTTGTCTTCAGAATGAATTTGAAAGAAACATACATTTGGCAACATTGAACACGCATGTGCTAGTTATAATCTTCGGAACATTTTTACACGTCATCATGTGAACCTTACATTTTAAATTTAAAAAAGAAACAAACGAAATAAAATTGGTTTCTTAGATTACATATTTATTACGAAAATATTACAAAGTTTTAAAAATTTTTGATAATATTGACTAATTTTTGTACATCTTCTTGATAGAAATCAATGTAATTATTACCTCATAATTGTTCGAATTGAAATCCATCAGTTTGTAGACATAGCTGCAATCTTTGTGGTATCGTTTGTACTATTCGCTCAAGTATTTCTGGTGTGATTTCTAATACTGCGGCGTCAATTCGCGCTCTAACTTCGTCAGCGTCTTGAGGAGCTGTAGCATAAACTTACCTTTAATGAAACCCCAAACAAAAAAATCTAATGGATTGAGATCGGGGGATCTCGCAGGCCACAAAAGGGGACCGCCACGAACAATCCATCTGTCTGGGAAGTGTTCAGTCAACCAGTCTCTTATATTACAAGCAAAGTGCGCAGGAGCTCCATCATGCATGTAAATCATATTACGGCTACGTTCAGCGGTATCCCATCAATAACTTGTTCTAAAACATTTAAATATTAACCGGCGTCTAGGCGATTTGGTAAGTAAATTGGTCCAACTACCCTGTGGTTTATTATACCCAGCCAAACGTTAACAGAAAACCTTCTTTGGTGACCGTACTCGCGAAATTCATGTGGATTTTCATCTGCCCAATGATGGAAATTATGAGTATTAAACACACCATCTCTGGTAAACATGCACTCATCACTCCAAAGAATACGTCTTAAAAAGTCACCTTCTTCCTGAATTCTATTTAAGATTGTATTGCAATAATTGATTTCGAAATAAGTTATCATTTCCGTAGAGAGGCTGAACTTTAGATACATGGTCTGGATGAAGCAAGTTTTCTCGTAGAACCAAATGAACAGTCTTATTACTGGGAATACTTAGTGTAGAAGCTAATTGACGGGTACTCACTGAGGGATCTTCCTGTATTGTGGCTAGAACTTGCTCTTCTAGTTGCACGGTACGCCTTTGCCTTGGTCGACCTGCGTTCGCATTTCTTGGAATAAACGAACCTGTTTCACGAAGTCGTTGGTCCAGCTTTCGAAATACATTTTTACTTGGATGCCTCCGATTTGGAAATCGCACTCGATATTCCTGCCCTGCCATGCTAGCATTTCCACGACAGAAACCGTATATCATGTACTATCGTGAGACATTGAAAGTAAACGCACTATTATAGCTGCGTAAATTTTACCAAATTGTCAAGCTAATGTCATTTATGTTATGATTAAATGCTGACACTGACACTTCAAAAGTACTGTATACATTAGATAAATTTTGAAATTTCGACATGCCAACATAATAAAGTGTTAACTTTCAATTGCTCACGATAGTACATATCGGCATATTCGTTAAACGTAAAATTCATAATAAACAAACAGAACAACTAGTAAACACGAAAACCGGAAAACTGATTAAAACTATACAAATAAATACGAAAACTAAACAAAATTATACAAATAAACACGAAAAATAAGCAAGTCGAATGAAATAGGTAGATTACATAAGTGTCAAAATTTGACAGTAGTAATGTATTTGACTAGAACAACATTAGGCTGCCTACTTATTGTTTTACAACGTTGTCAGATGTGTTTTTCGTAAAAATAAGTTAATAAACAAATATTAAAAACAAACTTTAAAATCAAAAAGAAAACTTTAACGAAAGGATAATAACAACAATTCTTCTTTCTTCTAAATTGTAGCTCTTTCTGTCAACAAATATCGAGTAATAATGCTTATTGCACGACTGAAAGTCCGAAATTTAGGAACCTCGTGCAAAGATATGGAGCATGGTACAACATTTTCGTAATAGGATTTTGGACTCCGAATTTTACGAAGAACATCGCCGCGTGTAGTGGGTCCGCCAATTTATACACACCTGGTATATATATATATATATATATATATATATATATATATATTAATATAATGCTCAAGGCTTAATGATAAATATACATGCAAAATTTAATGTTTAAATAAACTGGTAAGATAAATTTTTAAAATGTGAATTATAAATCTCTATATTAAATATGCTATCAAATGTTACACATAGATGGGGTTGTATAACATTAAATCTGTTACTTGCGTATGATGCTGATACATAATTGTTAATAACGAAGTATACTTAACCTAAACAGCTGTTCATGTATATAACTTCTTATAAGTATATGCGGGTGGGCTAAAATTTGTGTTATGTGTCCGGCTGTGAAGAACAATTAGACTCTTGTGAGGGCATAGAAAAATACACCTTAAAAGGTAGGTTCGGTGACTGCAATAGAACACTTACAAAATCAACTGATGCCAATGCAATAAATAATGGTATTTTTTATATTCAAATCTACTAAATAAAACGAGTGAGATAAGGAATAATGTAAAGGACTTTAATGAAATTATTGGAAAACAGGTAAGTGAATAAATTAATTAAAATATGGATATTTAAACATATCAGGTCACGTGATAAACTAAACATGAAATAAATTCTAGGTTAAACAAAACAATTAAATGAACGTGACATCAATAAAGCTAAATGCATAAATAATTCTATTATTAAATTTAATTAAGTCTAACAGGAAACTGTATTCTTCCAGACTTAACTTAAATTATGGTAATATTAAAATGCAACAAAGGTTATAATTATTAAAAATAATTTGATTGTGATTTTATGTGTTGAAGTAAATTAATTTATGATTTTCAAAAATTCGTAGGATGTTTAAAGAATACTTATGTGGACATAGACAGGAATTGGTAATTTTGGACTTGACTGGTAGATCCGTGAATGCAGGATACAAGTTTGAACGGGCAATCGGATGACGTCCCCCCGCTTGGTTTTCGATCTAACGGCAGGCTTTCCCGGTGAAATGTAATTTTCGTTTTCTTGGACCCCGGTTATCGTCTGGACTCGCAAAATGCGTTAAACAGGAACTGGATATACTGGTAAGGTTTGACTAGGTTCGTTGTAAAGGGTTTCTAAATTTATTAATGCTTTTTCTTTTAATTTGCAGAGAGACACTTAAATACGTCAAGGTGTTTTTTGGAGATTTTTACCTAGTGACGCCAACTCTCATTTGTTCTGAATTCTAACTTCTGATTCGTCCAACTGTATGTATTTCTATAATCTCGACATTTTATTATAATGAAAATGACAATTTAATCATTCTAAATATACATATGCTTAATATAAATTATATATTTTATTTTTGTAACCGAATAATTGACGTGCGAATGTTGATAATTGTACATAATGCTCATTTTATGGTTGGGATAATTCCCGCTGTAGTTATTTTAAATTAGTACAGTCTCGCCTAAATAATTGGCGTCATTTATTATCGATCAATTAAGTTGAAATATCTTTGGAAATACAAGATATCGGAATAAAATGACTAATGCAAATGAAAAGATAAAAATAAATAAATGTGAGAATGAATTTTAATCAATAAAAAACGTGAAATCAACTTTATTGATATTACATAAGAAGAATTCAGTTTCAATATTTTTTAATTATTCTAAAGATTATCAATGTTAAATTTCTGTTTCTTGCTAACTACGGCATTCTTATGTGTAGGCTTGACCTACATCATATATGCATCATATATGGGAATTAATTATCAAAATACCATCAACTATAAAACACTTTCAAAATCAACCAGAAATAATTTAAATATATATATATATATATATATATATATATATATATATATTGTGATGAGGCTAACCATGTATATGAGGGGCCTAGAGCAAAAATACAGCATAAATATTTAAAATTGTTAATTTAGTATAAGTTTTGTTTGTTAGAACTGCATTTTTCACATGCCATATCAATAAAGTTAATACCGCGTTTTTAATTTATCAATTTTGTATCATATAATTATTGTATTTCTTGTAACCATTCAAGTTAGTCATTTTCATTTACATTTTAATTTTTCCGAAGATATTTAACTTAATTGATTGGAATTATATGTCACATATTATGATCATAACTGTACCTATTTTAAATTCAAATAAGGCGGGAATTATCCCAAAATGAAAATAGGTAATTAGCGGAAATTGAATATTTAAAATAAACTATTATCCATTGTAAAATTAATACAATAATTTTAATGAAATGTCAAAACGATTGATTCTGGTAATATATTTTATTTTGAGTAATTTATTGTCGAGATTAAATAAGTATAAACAACATTGAGAATAAGATGCCTGGAAGAATTAACAAAAACACTAGAGTTCGCTTGGGTAATTAAAATTGGTACAACGCGTCTAACGTTTTAAAAAGTGTATATAGGAATAAAGTGATATAAAACCTAAAATAAATTAATGAAACCTTACCAAAAAGATATCCTATAAGTTCCCGATTCACTAGCATCGTTTTTACGGAAGGTGACTTGCACCTGAACCCGCTGAGCACCGATAACCACAACTCCAATTTCCAAATGACGCCAACCCGAATTTAGAACCAAAACCAGTTCTTTTCTGCACCTGAACCCGTTTTTCCTGTATACCAAGACTCGAACATCCAACAGCCATACAGATAAACCACCAGCATCAAAATTGAGTATTTATTTAATAATCTCCTAACATATAAAATTTTATTTGTTACATTGCAAAAAAGATCGTTTATATTTCATTTAAATTCTTTAAATATTAGCATTTTGATCACTATACAGTTAATACAGAAAAATACAGTTCTTTTTACTTTGAATTTGTGTTACATAATTTAAATATTTGGGTTAAAAAATTTCATAACAACATTTAACCTTACTTTTCTATTATATCGAATCACGTGACTTTTAATGCAAATGTAATACTATATGGTATTTTAACTTACCTGTTATGCTTTGAGAATCTAATTAAACTAGTGATATTTACCATTTATCCTTTTGTTTTATTCTGTTAACAACTTCATTCACTTAGCATATCTTAGTTTAAACAAATAACTGTTTTCTATCAATACACCGAACCGACTACGTTAATCTTGTTCACGATAATCTGAGCTAGCCATATTGTAATTAAGATACCCGTAAAATACTCAGTAATAACTTTAGCACGTAAAGGAGGCTGAAAGGAAGTTAAGTATACATTGTTCTATTATTGTATTCACGTTCTTATAAGTTACATATATGACAACTGTAAAAATATATCTTTAACGCCTTCTATAACTCCGTATACGTGAATATTCATACATATTTTGTTTTGGGGCAAATTTAATAATTATTATAAATTATATGCACATTTATTAGCCTAATGGTTATTAACAATATATATATATATATATATTGCATTTATATTTTTTATATCCTTGACAAAGGCATCATTGCCGAAACATGTAGGATTATTTTAAATATATACACTTTGAAGTAATAACCAGACCTTTAATCGCCGACTAATTAAGTTTACTTTATCATACCAAGGTCACGAAAATACTATATATATATATATATATATATATATATACAGTACAGCCTCGATTATCCGAAATAATGTGGACCAAAGTGATTTCGGATAATCAAAATTTCGGTTAATCCGAATTTTTTTTTGGAAAATAGGAGTTTAGGATGCGTATATCATTAGATCGACTTAAAAACATTTATGAAATATTTTACTTGAATTTATGTATTAATTTAAAAATAAACATCAACATATAATTTGTTTAATTTTTATTACTTAATTTTTTTTAACATAGTATGTACATAAATGCCTAAATATGTATGTACATACATATGTACATTCATAAAAGACATGTTAAATGCAATGTAAAATATAAGATATATATCCCATTCTACACTTTACTGTTTAAAAATGAGGTAATTTTTAACTGCACTCGTTTAGCACTACTTCTGTTTTTTGGCCGCAATGTCTCTCCAACGTTTTATAAAAAGAACATCCGCGGCAGTTGCATTTTCTTGTTGTTCTACATAAGTTAACGCTTTCTCCAAGGCTTCTAGTCCTTCTGAATGTGACAATTTTACTGGAATATTGTCAGTGCATTCTACTTCGTCATCGTCATCACTGCTTATTTCATTAGCATTTTTGCAAACACTTTCAATTAATTCTTGGTCAGTCATTTCATCTTCTACATTATCACTGTTTAACCATTCATTAACTTCTGTTTCCGTAACATTTTCACATCATGGTATTTTCGTGAAAATTTGCTGTAAACTTTCTTCATGGTCGGACTCTGCTTCTGTGATACGTTACTCCCCGTGTTGAATCAATTTTGACCAAGATTTTTCCAGGGTTCTACCTTTTACTTGATTCCAAGCTGAAGCTATCCAATATACAACATTTTTCAAGTTTAACTTCTTTAGACATTCAGTGAGATTGGCACCCTCATCTACTTCTTCCAAAATATGCTCCAATAGCAAACACCTGTAATTACGTTTCAAATTTTCCAGCACACCTTGATCCATGGGCTGAATGAGAGAAGTTACAGCAGGAGGCAAGAACATTGCTTTTATTTCCCCACTTTCAAGTTGCTCCGCACTTGGGTGAGTGGGAGCATTGTCTAGTAACAAAACACATTTTCTGGGGTATCCGTGCTCTTTTAAAAAAGACTCTACTTTTGGTACGAAATCTTCAAAAAACCAATTTTTGAATAGATTTACATTCATCCAGCCTTTTTTTTTGATTTTTATACAAAACAGGAAAAGCATTGGGACGAATATTCTTGAAGGCTCGTGGTTTTGCTGACTTACCGATACATAATAATGGAAGTTTGTGTCTCCCAGAAGCATTAGCGCATGCAAGAACAGTGATACGTTCTTTGCTACGTTTATAACCAGGTGCTCCAGCTTCCGTTTTTGAAGCTAAGGTACTTGAGGGCAACATTTTGTAATTCAAGCCGGTTTCGTCACAATTGTAGATCTAATTAACAAATTATTATAAAAACACACTTGGCTATTTCACAATTTTTTATTAGATCTATGTCTAACATATGTTTCGGCTGTTATGCCATTGTCAAAGAGTATCTTAAAACTAACTTACAATACGGTCCTTTTAACTTTTATACCTATATAGGTATAAAAGTTAAAAGGACCGTATTGTAAGTTAAAAACATGAATTACACGTATTTTTAGACGAACACCAAATAGACGTAATGCTGCTAAATGAAACACATCTAAAACCAAGTCACTCATTAAAAATACAAAAATACAAAACATACAGACACGATAGGCCGGTACAAAAAGGCGGTGGAACCGCTATACTCGTACACGAAACAATAAAACACAGCGAACTTGAATACAAAACACTCGATATCATCGAAAACACAGGCATACAAGTAAACACAAAAAGGGGACCGATAAACCTTTACGCAAGTTATCTTCCCTCCGGATTAGACATAGTAGAATAAGACATACAAACGATCTTCAATCAAAACACACCTACAATATTTGCGGGAGATTTTAACGCGAAACACCAAAACTGGAACTCGAAAGTAGCCAATAAAAACGATAAAAAACTAAAGAAAATAGCACAAGACAACAACCTCAACGTAATCGGGCCTGTGGAACCCACACACATACACATACCAACGGGTACTACTGACGTTTTAGACATTGCAATACTTAAAAACATAACAACAACACATACAATAGAAACTATAAACGACCTCTCCTCAGATCATTTTCCAGTGATATTAACGCTTGACATGGACACAACTAGAACGAAAATTACATTTAAAAAGACAGACTGGGGAAAATTCAAAGAATCCCCAGTACTCAGAATAGTAAAAATTCACAACGCGAAAGACATTGATCAAGCAGTTATTACACTGGAAGATGACATAAAAACGCAATCGCACAAACGACGAAAACGAAAACCATCGACACAAAATTTAACATTCCGACAGAACTAAAAATAAAAATACGAAACAAAAAAAACATACTTAAAGAATATAAAAGAACGCTAAATTCGAAAATAAAAACAAAATTAAACGCGATAAATAACGAAATAAAATCTGACGTGATCGAACACTTTAATAAAAACTGGAATAACAAAATTGAATCCCTTAACACGCAAGATCAAACACTGGCAGATGACAAAAGCCCTAACAAACACTAAAAACAAAATTCCACCGCTAAAAACCGCAAACGGACCGGCAATAACTGATAAAGAAAAAGCAGACGAATTCGCGAACGCGTTAAAACGACAATTTGAAACGAATCAGACAATACCAAAACACAACACATTTTCTAACCAAATTGAACGGGAACGAAATAATCAAATAGAAATAATCAAAGGCGAAATTGACGCGACAAACACTGACGAAATGGAAAAAATAATTAAAAACCTAAAAAACCGAAAAGCCCCCGGAGCGGACGGAATAACAAATGTAGCAATTAAAAACCTACCAAAAATCGGAATACAAATAATAACTGACATAATAAACGGAATAATAAAACACGGACACTATCCCGCGATTTGGAAACACGCGCAGATAATAATGATCCACAAACCTGGAAAAACAACAAAAACAACCGTAGATTACCGGCCAATCAGCTTACTTCCGTCAATAAGTAAGCTGGCAGAACGCGTAATACAGACAAGACTTGAAAATGAAGTCGAAAACAAAAACAACATCCCAAATTTTCAATACGGTTTCCGGAAAAACCACTCAACAACACAACAGGCACTAAGACTGACAGAACACATAACCGATAAAATGAACATATCGACATCAACGGGCGCAATATTTCTCGACATTGAAAAGGCCTTCGACCGGGTTTGGCACGCCGGCCTCATACACAAAATGAAACGTCACAAAATATCAAACACATTAATAAAAATAACCGACAATTATCTAAAGAACCGTACATTTAATGTCACAATCGGAAAGAAAAATCGACAATCGAACACATAGCAGCAGGAGTCCCACAAGGATCCGTCCTCGGACCGCTCCTGTATAACATATACACTTCGGATATCCCCACAATAGAAAAATGTAATATCGCACAATACGCAAACGACACCGCTATATACATAAGCAGCAGACGAACATCTTACATACACAAGCAGTTACAAAACAATCTAGTCCTCCTAAAGGACTGGTACGACAAATGGAAAATTAAAATTAACCCATTAAAAACCGCGGCAATTTACTTCCAACACAGAAAACGACACAAAAAGCTGGACGAAGTCAAACTCGAAAGTCACACAATACACTGGCAGGAAAAAGTTAAATATTTCACGGTCACAATGGACTCACAACTTACATACACGGCACATATTAAAGAAATAAAACGAAAAATAGGGTTCACAACACACGCACTGTACTAAACGGCAAAAGAAAACTAACACTTGAAAATAAAATATTAATAATAAAAACGATAATACTCGCGGGCGCAACATATGCCGAAGAAATATGACATCAAGCCCGCGAAAAGCAAAGACAATCGGTACATGGAAATTATACAAGGTTATTAGACTCGCGATAAATGCACCGCGATACATGACAAACGCGCAGATACATAAAGAGACGAAACTCGAAACACTGGAAACAATAATATGCAAACGAACACTAAAAACAATAGAAACAATAAAGTCACACGAAAACCCCACAATAAGGAAAATAATAAACCCAAAACGGAGACTAATTAAAAAAGACGGACTCAAACAAATTAAAAGACGCGCAGGGATAACGATATCCAAATAACCGCGAAAAAAATCAAAAATTAACAGATAAACAGAGGTCAACACAAACACACAAAATGTAGCAAAACACATAGCATTCCTTATAGACCAAACAAACGTAACACACAAACACACACCTACACACAATAACACAAAACATTCACAACCCCGGGTAATGAAATTGGAGTGGAAATGAAGGAAACTTCGACCACCAAAGAAAAAATCAAAAGGACACATATAAAATCAATAATAATAATAAAAGAATAAAGTATTAAGTGAATAGTTAAGAGTAGTTAAGCCTTGAATAAAACGTACTTTAGCTGTAAAATGTGTTCGGCGCCTTATTTAATAAATAGGTAAAGTTAGATTATCAGTAGTATCTCTGATTACGGCTATGGGTCGGTAGAACAAGACTAATATATTAAATAAATTTGACTCTTACTAGAATCATCGTCGGTGGGTTTATACTCCTATAAAATTTACGGAAAATTAATTATTAGTATTACAAAGTTATATCAAGCTACGCAATGATAAATAAAAGAGCTTCTTTAAAATAATAAGTATAAAATATTTATTGAATGCAAGGTAACTGTATACAATAAATAAGCAACTTGCCTAACGACAAAACATGGAATTAAAATAATTTGCACATGTGAAATTGTGGTTAAATACTAGTGAAATGGAATAGTAAAGTATGTTACGATATAAATAAATAAACAAACCATTAATGGTAAGTACTACAATTCCTAATAAATATTGTTCTTTTCACAAATTTAAGCAAGATAGTAATATATTTAAAAGTCAAATCAAGATGTAATGAATTTAGTGAATTTGATTGGTTGAGAAATAATTATTAATAAGACTTTTTACCAAAAAGAATTGAATTAAATTAACCTGTGTCTTGCAGGGAGCGTGCAGGTATTAAGGAGGTTTCGGTTATTCAGGATGTTCAACGGTGCGGGATCAAGATAGGTACTCTTGGGTTATACGATGCAGGTATGTAGAAGCTTGTTCTTGTGTGTAGAAATCGTACGACGATCGGCGGCCAAAAGATGCTTGGTGTATTTCTTGCCGGTGTCGGAAATTATACTTGCAAAAAGTGTTTCAAAAGTTGCGCCAGTATTTATTACGCCTTTTCTATATAATTTTATTCTTCTAACACTGGTATTTTAAAATTTAATTAATTTAAAAGCCGGAGGGAGTATCACTTTGTAGGCAACTTGTGTGTAAAAATTCTGCACCTTCGCTCGCTATCAATTTACTTTTGTAATTCTTTACAATACTCAAAATGTAGATAAAATGTTAATTTGGATAGGAAAACAAAATTAAAATATGAATTTACAAATAGATATGACTGGCTTTTCAATGTTAGGTTATGTTTAATATTCAATGCAAAAATAACCTGTTCGCGGGTTTTTCTTATAATTTTAGAAGTGGGCGTGTTCAATTAGAATCGACATAAAATTGAAATGTAAATAAATTAACTATCTCTTTTAATTTCGCGTAATTGACTTGAATGATGAAAGTGAAAATTATAAATATGAAAAGTAAATTTTGAAATAAATATAAATTAATCTGAAATATACAAAGATATTATAATATTAATTTATTAACATTTCGACACTAATTTTACATGTTATGTCCACCAAATGTAGCTATTCTCTTCAGTGTATTTCTAGTATTAATTCTTACTTTTTCATTTACAGATAGCTGGATTAACTGACCTATTTGTATCATATTAATATATACATATATATATATATATATATATATATATATATATATATATATATATATTGAAATATAGCCAAAAAGAGCTTTATTAAAAATACAAAGCTAAAAGATAAAATATAGCAGAGATGGTATGTTAAATGTATTTTTTTTATTAGGTTCGTCTAATTTGTAAAAAGCCAGTTGTAACAGCCCGACGTTGGACCGACCAAATTGAAATGCACCGAACGTGCAATTAAGTGATAAATATACAGAATTAAATGGTTAAACAAGATGAAACTGCTAAGATCATTTTTAACATATATATAATATAAATATCTATTTAAAAGCGGTTTCCAATGTTACACATAGATGGGGTTGTATAACATATTACATATTGTCATGGATTTTTCGTTGGACAAGAAAGGAAAAATGATTGAACGATATTAAAATTTTTATGTAGTACATTTATTAAAATTATCTATTTCAATTTTTATGTTTATTTATTTCAGACGGGGATCGTTATAAATATATTTTATTTTATAAGTGATAAAGGTTATTATGTTTGAAATTTTGATCCATCCTCGTATATTTAGGTTGATCAGAGGATTGAAGTTGCCGCTTTCCCGGATATTGTATTATTATAAAAATGTGTATTGTCTGTATATATTTTGATTTTATAGTTGGTAGGGATATCCAGGCGGATGTTAAAATTTTTATTTTTGTTAGAGATATCTTGACGTTTGAAGTGATCGGATTATTAAAGGATAAAATACTCAATTTTATTCTTTGTTTTATAAAATCGGGTTGTATTTTGTTTATGCATTTGTGTGAGGTGCATGTAAATCTTAATTCGATTTTTGCGAGTGTTATGGTGATTATAAAATGTTCTTATAAATAAGATATCTCTCACGCAGTTTTTATTAATGGTGCATAGATCTATGTAAGTTCGATAAAAATATTTTGTTTATATATTTGATATCACGATTATTTTCATGATTATAATTTCATATATTTCTTGTAATAATTTGTATATTTGAAGGTAGTATATGGGTATTAGAGAAAATTGTCATGTTTTTTGTAAGGGAAGTTTTTTCTTAAAAATAATATTCGAGAACGTTTTGAATTCAAGGTTGGAGTTTTCTTTATTGTGGTTTGACCTTGTTGTGTTATTTTTGCGCACGACTAAAATTCAATTTTCGCGGGTTTTGAAAACTTGGTTGTTTTTGACATTTGATTGTAGGGGTTAAAGTAGAGGTTAAACTTGACAAATTTCACTAGTATTTATTAGTTTTAATTTTGTTCGAGTGTCACAAGGGGTTTTTCTCTGTGTGCGAGTCATTATTCACAAAGAGTGTTTCCCCATTGCTACTGTTGATGATGCTTTAGCACCCTATACACTCGGTAGAGGGATTTTTTTGATTTTTTTTTAATAAAAACTTCTAAATTAACTAATTAAGATCTTTCATTGACATTCATTGTTTTATTTTCAAATTAAAAAACTTGGACCCATTCCGCAAGGAACGATTCATGAGATGGGAGTTCGTGGATTCTACTAGACTGAATAGCCGGCAATATAAGCTGTAGTGTGAATTAAAATTAATAGGCAATTTCAAAGCAAATTCCACTGCAATATGTTACTTGCATATACATCAAAGATATAATCGTTTTAATAATAAAGTCTACATGACCTAAACAGCTGTTCTTTTGTAAAACGGATTACATAGTTTGTTGTGGGCAATATTCTGTTAAGTGTCGGGCTAATCTAGAACAGTGAGACTCTTTGTTGTTGTGCTTTATATAAAAAAAACACTTATAATGTTGTAAGTTCGGTACGTCAATAAAACACATATACACCAATAGTAAACAAGATCAAAGATGATGGTGTTTTCAAAGCAAAATCTACTAAATAAATCAAGAGGATCTAAGAATTATGCAAATGGTTTAATGAGAGAATTAATTAAAAACAGGTAAGTGATAGATATGTACTTAGTATAAATTTTAATTGGCATCCAGTCACGTGGTAAAATTGAACACAATAAATTATAGGTTACGTGACGATATTCAATGGTAACTTTCTTAATATCTTTTTATATTACATAACTAACTTTATAAACTAACCAGAGAACTGTCTTCTTCATATTTTTATAAAAATAATCTAATTTTAACTTAACTTATTAAACATATCTTGAAAAATATCTATGATTGTGAGTTTTCTATTATGAATTGAACTTATTTAATGTTTTCATAATTTTAGGAGATGTTAATCATACTTAGATTAGAATTAGATGGTGTTCAGGAAGGCAGGATCTATCTTGACTTCAAAACGTTCGGGATACAGGTTTTCGGTAGCGGGCAATCGACTAGCGTCTCTGCTGGCTTCGGTTTTCTGTGGATGTTGTCCCCGGTGAAATGCAAAGTTCGTTTTATAAGGAACTGGATGATGTATAGATGCGCGAGTATATAAATACTTATCATATGAATTTAAAAATCTCATTTTTGTGCTGAATTGTAATTGGGCTATTTCCCGCTGTATTTAATTTGAATTAGTACAGTTTACCCTAATGAATGTGTGTAGATTATTATTGATCAATTAAGTTGAAAATTCTCGGAAATTCATGATATATAATTAAAATGACTAAGGCAAAAGAAAAGTTAAATAAATGAAAATGCAAATAAATTTCCAACAAATAAAACGCGAAATCAACTTTATTGATTTGACAGATGAAGAATTCAGTTCAAACAATTATCTTAATTTCTAATTTTACCATTCTAACTAATGATCTGTATCTTATCTAAACTAGGGATTCTTGTGTGTAGGCTTGACCTACCTCAATATATATATATATATATATATATATATATATATATATATATATATATATATATATATATATATATATATATTTCTATTTCTTTCTTAGCCGTTTTCTTAAGTATAAGAGGTTAATTTTTCTTGGAATTCTGTTTATTGATAAATTATTCTTTAAATAGGTAACTTAGTTTAAAGTTCCGATATTTAGTGTCTTCTTCCGAAACATATTGATTTGGATACTAGGTGTATAAACAAAAATTAAACATATGATAATTATTTATGTTGTATGGTACATACAATTTGACTATAATTTCTACCGTTCTAGTAATTATAAAATGTATATTGAGTTTTACACATATTGACTTATACATACTAAGGAGGTCAATTAATCTTTAAAACCACCTGCTTGCTACATGTATTTATTTTACATTTTTTCGTTTGCCACAGTATGTGATCTCATAAACATCATACGAGTAGCTTTAAAATAGTTGGATTGAAATTATTTATTTATAATATAGAAAAATATAATTTGGACAAATTTGCAATTTCATTACGATTGTTTACGGCGTTTTTTCTTGTTTTTTTAATGTGAATTAATTCTGATACAGATCTAGCTTTATAATTTTTCTCTGCTTGGAGTATTTTAACATTTTGTAGTTGAAAATGTGACTATTTTGTTTTCGTATTTTTTTAAGGCTGTGATGTTTTTTTTTGCACTCACTCACTATAATATATGAATGAAATTATTTAAAATGCAGACAATAAAATTGAAATAAACGTGAAGTTAAATTATATGCACATAAAAGTATATGGTTTAGATAAATTAACCAAAAAATAAGATCACCAGATGGTATATATAAAAAAATTGAAGGCAACGGTTGAAATGATTTGACCAATGTGAAAAACAATTAAATCAATTAAGAAACTTAATCTAAGAATTGCATCAATAATTTATCATAGATCTTTCATAAACCTTACACAAAGATATTTACACACTGTATATGTAATAATACCTTATATTACACACGATTAATTATTTAATTGTAAATTCAAGTTATAAAAATTCATAACAAAATATATCTATTAAGATTTAATTATAATAAAAAAATTGAATTGTTCAATACTTTTACTGATAATATATACAGAAATGATATTACACAATTTAATTCCAGAATTTAGGTTTCCACACCGTATATGTAGAGTTATTTGACTATTTGAATCGGTTACAATTTTACAAATACACAAAAAACAAAAGGCAAATTTATCTAAATTGAGTGACACTAATGTTTTAATACAAAAAAAAAATTATTAATTCATATAAATTATATCTATACAAAATTTATGCAATTTTTTCCTTGTGACGCTGACTATTAATGATAACGTAGTCTTCCAGAATTATACTACCTAAAATGGATACTACCTTATGATACTTTTGCCAGAAGGAAGAAAAAACAAACCGTCTACTTCGTGGTCCACAGTATATTCGTTCAAAGAAAAAATTCTCGGCATACCGTTCTTCCAATTATGTGCAGAATCGGATCACATCTGTTATACTCAATTTTATGGGGGTGTTAATGCCTTATCCAATTTTTTTTGCCCTATCCAATTTTCTGCCGTATCCATCTTTTTTGCCCTATCCAATTTGATATTTTTCAAAAATGTGTTTACACACACAAGATGGAAAATGTCCACATGGCCCAGAGATTCATCTATTTTAATCCATGTATTCACACGACAAAGCAACGGTATACAATACCTCGCTACTTTCTATAGATTAGTTAGAATTTCAAACCCGCTATTGCGAACAGAATCACTGTTTTACAAGTTCTAACAATTAAGATGATTCTTCAATATTACACCATGGAACAACCACTTAGACTTTAGAAAAAAGCACAATGAGATAGAAGCCCACTCCATGTCCAGTTTTATTGTAGCTGAAACTACGTTATTCGAGGAAAAAACAATATTCGAAAGAGTATTCCAATTATACAACATTTAATTAATTTCAGAAAAGAAATCGATCACAAAGAAAACATGATACTAATTTGCAACCTCTTTCGTCGTAAATTTCAACTAGTAAAAGCAAAATTTGCCGAATTAACAAAACGGACTCATCACCAATAACTACCTATAGATGTCACTGTATGTCTACATCAATAGCTTACAAATCGAAATATCAAAAGAGTTGCCCTAATCAATTGCAATGAAATTAAAACTTCAAAAATTTAAATAAAATACTGAGTTCCTATACTCATAATATTTTACATTAAACAGCACACTTTAATTAAAATATACAATTTCCGAATCAGGACTCATGTATATATATAATAATCGTGGAACTTATAATAATATATGATCAAAAAGTCTTTGGATCGCGATAGCCATGAAGTGTAAAAACCATCTATAGAATTACTTACTTCTGTAGTTTGAAGACACATAAGTCACAAATAAAATAGATTTTAGGTTATGGTAATCAGTTGGATTTTATGTATATTTTATAGCCAGTTGACTTAAAAGTTGTCAAGTCAATGTCAAAACTAATTGAAATAAATAATTTTATAGATATCTCGTAAATTCCACGGCAATAGCTATCCAAAGACTTTTTGATCATATGATATATATATATATATATATATATATAATAACTTTAATCGCCTACTGATTAGGTTTACCATATACATATATATATATATATATATATATATATATATATATATATATATATATAGTAAACCTAATCAGTAGGCGATTAAAGGTCTGTATATTACTTCAAAATATATGTATTTAAAACACTCTACATGTTTCGGCTATATACGCCTTTTTCAAGAGAATACAAAATATGAATGACAGGATATAAATGTCAAGTAATTAAGTTAACTTAATTACTTGACATTTATATCCTGTCATTCATATTTTGTATTCTCTTGAAAAAGGCGTATATAGCCGAAACATGTAGAGTTTTTTAAATACATATATTTTGAAGTAATATACAGACCTTTAATCGCCTACTGATTAGGTTTACCATATCATACCAAGGTCACGAAGTTATTATATATATATATATATATATATATATATATATATATATATATATATATATATATATATATACAATCAAAAATTAATTAAAATTCGGGTAAGCGGTCAATTAAAAAACTCCTTTATTAAATTACCCTATATTTCGCGACAGACTTTGTCGCTTCTTCTGGGGTAAAAAATGTAAAGTTAAAAAATAATAAAATTGACGTACAAAACATAAAAATGATTAATCATTAATAATTAATTTAATCATTTTTATATTTTATACGTCAATTTTATTATTTTTTAACTCTACATTTTTTACCCCAGAAGAAGCGACAAAGTCTGTCGCGAAATATAGGGTAATTTAATAAAGGAGTTTTTTAATTGACCGCTTACCCGAATTTGAATTAATTTTTGATAATATATCACGGTCGATAATTTCTTTTCAATTATATATATACATATATATATATATATATATATATATATATATATATATATATACTTTATCCCAACACATGCAAATGCACTGCTATGTACAGGCGAATCTGAACCTTAACGTCGACAGCCTCACTATACTATATTTTTGTGAGCAATTTTTTTTTAAAAAGAACTTGTTTAAATTCTCAGATAGATGAGGAACATACGGTAATGATACATATTTTTTCGGTGTGTTTGTTTGTGCATTTACTGTGTACTGTTGGTGATTATACATTTCATGTACTCTTTGTTTTATAATTCTATTATATAGTGTGGATGGATAATTATTGTCTGATAAAATGGTTTTTGTTTTATTTTATCTTCTTTTCTGTATTGAGGGCTGGTCAATTTCATAGCTCTATCTACAAGATTTATGATATCACTTTTTTTTTGTTGAACATGGTTGGACACTATGATAATTCATGTATTTTTCTGAGGAGGTAGGTTTAGTATACCAGGCTGTGCAGATTTTATTATTATTTATTATTAAAGTAATATCTAGGAAGTTTATTTTGTTATTCATTTTTTTTTTATTCTGAATTGTAATTTTTGTATGGTAATTATTAAATAATTCTGCTATGTCATTTGTTTTTTGAAGGAGGATAGCTAAAATGTAATCGTCCATTTTTATGAAATGGTATTTTGAAATATTTTTTTTATTATGGTTTCTTCGAGATCTTCTAGAACTAATTGTGCTACCACACTAGAAATTGAAGCGCTCATTGCACATCGATATATTTGTTTGTAAAATTTATTCTTATATTGAAAATATGTAGTTTGTTAAAGTTAATTCCATTGTTTCTAAAAATGCTTCTGCAGTTAAATTTGTATGAACTTCTATTTTTTTGTTTTTTTTTGGATAATACCTTTTCTAAATCAATAGGGATATTTGTATAAAGCGATGTAACATCCAAAAGATAAGTTTTAAAGTTTAAATGACCCCCTTGTATAAGTATAATCGTAAGCTAATATGTGTAAAACCCAATGTACATTTTATAATTACTAGAACAGTAGAAAATGCATTAAAACTGTTTAAGTACATACAACAAAACTTACTACAATTGTGTAGAATTAGAGTGTCGTTTTGAAGAAAAACACTGTTTTGGTTGTGTGACGTTTCGGTCTTGGATTTAGACCTTCCTCAGACCTGTTTTTTTATTAAGAAGCAAACAAAAAAGGAATGTAAACAAATTTGTCAATATGTTGTCATTTTACAAAATAAAATGTATTACAAATACTTACATAACCTAAAATATATGGGCATTTGTTAGTAATACTACACACACGAGCCTGTTATCGTGGCCTCTACATGTTACTATCATCTCTATGTCAATGATGATAAAACTAACAAAACACTAAACTTTTAATACACTAGTATAGCAAACGCCAAATAAGTTGGCGCGAGGAGGGGGTGCGCAGAAGCCGTTCTTAAAAACGTCCACTCCCACTACTCATGTAATTGTCAGAATACATTTGTCTTTGACGTTTGACAGAACATATTTTGTAATGTCTTTGCTAGGGGATCATACACGCTCAGAGGTTAGAATTATCTGATATTTGATGTAAAACCAAATACATATCCCCTGATCCCCTAGCAAAGACATTACAAAATATTTTCTGTCAAACGTCAAAGACAAATGTATTCTGACAATTACTTAGTAGTGGGAGTGGACGTTTTTAAGAACGGCTTCTGCGCACCCCCTCCTCGCGCCAACTTAATTGGCGTTTGCTATACTAGTGTATTAAAAGTTTAGTGTTTTGTTAGTTTTATCATCATTGACATAGACATGATAGTAACATGTAGAGGCCACGATAACAGGCTCGTGTGTGTAGTATTACTAACAAATGCCCATATATTTTAGGTTATGTAAGTATTTGAAATACATTTTATTTTGTAAAATGACAACATATTGACAAATTTGTTTACATTCCTTTTTTGTTTGCTTCTTAATAAAAAAACAGGTCTGAGGAAGGTCTAAATCCAAGACCGAAACGTCACACAACCAAAACAGTGTTTTTCTTCAAAACGACACCCTAATTCTACACAAGTGTAGTAAGTTATTGATACATAGTGCTATTCACCATCAACATACACGTTGAATTCCACCATACATATATATATATATATATATATATATATATAAATTGTTGTGGGGCAAAATATCCAACAAAAATATATTTTCAATTAGATTTTCCAAATAAAATTTTGGAAATTATTTACTTTGAGAGTATTAGAAATATTCCTATTTTAGAATTAAAGTCTTAATTATATAAGTCGAAAGGGGAATATAAGCCGAATATTTGATAGTTTTTATCTTTTAATTTGAAATAAATTGTAATTAAGTTTAATTTGACTGTAAGAAGTGCTATTTGTACAGAAGGGAGGTAAGATAATTTTGAAATTTTATCAATTGTTGAATTACTGCGTCCAGGCAAACGTAGTCGATATCCCGTAAGTGACGGACGCCATATCTTATAATTTAGAAGCATCTTAGGCATCCGGAAATTCCTTAAATTCGTGATAATTTAATAATTAACGACGAAAAGTGTTAAATAATATTTACAAAAGGTAGCCTTAAACATTAGCTATTCATTCTTATCAATTTTATCTACTTCGACAACGTATTTAATTAATTTTTCGAGAAAGCATCATTTTCAATTTCATAAACCAGGATGGCGACTATTGATATTTGCGTTTAAAACACGATTTATTAAGAAGATTACCTCATATTTGGTACTTGAAGAAGTATATTAATTTATCCTGAACATCCAGCCTTTAATCAAGACCAGTTTTTAAGAAAACCGAGCAGATTTTTCCCTACCTTCCTACAATTCCGAAGAATTCCAATTCTTCCTATTTATACTGTCCATCCAGTTTATTCAAGTAGAAGGTACCTACAATTAACCTTATTTACTTCTTGTTTAATCATATATTTAAATTTAACCAAATTTATTTCAATAATTTAATCGTGATAGCACGATTCAAGCAAAAGCTATTTAAATACTCTCCGTATAAACATATATTTGCTTATTAATTATTATTATCCACAGATAATTGATCTGTTCTATAAGAAAAAAGTACATTTTTCTAAAGTTTCATTTTAAAGGCCTTGTCAAGGTTCATTATTCTCTGATTTATCATCGGATTTGAGTTTGTTTCAGTTCACATAAGTTTATATATAGATTTAGACAATCAGGCTTATATTTCTATTGACAAAGTTGAATATTAGTTCTATAAATCAAAAGTATAGTATATTAATTGTTAATATTGTTATTTTATTTAAGTAGCACCTGCCTTTTAGTTAATCCTACTTTCATAATTAACATCTATTCCTGATATTTCCTATGTTCATTTGCCCTATAATAAATGTAATTTTTTGTATGTTTAAAAAATTGTTATTTTTATTTTAACGTCGTTCTTAAGCGTAATTACTGATAAGGTTATGGTTAACTTTATTACTGTCTTACCATAGAAGTACCCACTATTATCTCATAGATGTCAGGTTAAATAACTTGAATATAAGAGATTTATGATTTTTTCCTATGAATCAATAATATAATAATTGTCAGAAAATTAACTATAAACCTGTATTTAAATCCCTCTAGCGTCCTATGGACTACTCACACGCCCAGAGATATATTTAAGGGGTTTTAGAGTCTCATAGCCGAAGTTTTTGTATAAAAAAATTTAATTTATTATATTTTGTTTTTCATCGGAGTATAAAATTATTTCTTTTCAGCCTTTTCCTTTACGGTTACAACAATATATATATATATATATATAGTAAACCTAATCCGTAGGCGATTAAAGGTCTGTATATTACTTCAAAATATATGTATTTAAAAAACTCTACATGTTTCGGCAGTACGCCTTTATCAAGAGAATACAAAATATAAATGACAGGATATAAATGCTATTTTTTATATCCTGTCATTTATATTTTGTATTCTCTTGATAAAGGCGTACTGCCGAAACATGTAGAGTTTTTTAAATACATATATTTTGAAGTAATATACAGACCTTTAATCGCCTACTGATTAGGTTTACCATATCATACCAGGGTCACGAAGTTATTGTATATATATATATATATTTTTTATATATATTTATATATATACATATATACATATATTTATTTTTTTGTGACCTTTAATTTGTGTGAAGTTTTTTCGACATCCAACCCCCACATATCACATGGCCAAGTACTTAAGCGACAGTATCTTCAAAATACTGGGAAAAACCGAATGTTATGTTAAGGATTCATGGCACTTTTAACAGTTTATATCTACAAAAACAATACCCCTTGAACACACGATATTATCTCTGGATGTCGAATCAGGTGTCAGTTAGTGTGTATACAAACACACCTACAAACTTAACTATAGATATAGTACAATCGAAATGGGACCAAATCCAACAACACACCACACTGTATAAAAAAGAGTTCATCACAGGGATAGAACTCTGCCTGCATAGTACGTTCTTCAAATATTACAACGAATTCTATAAACAAACTTTCGGAATAGCCATGTGTTCACCTCTTTCAGCAAACATAGCAAACTTTGTTATGGAAGATGTAGAAACTAGCGGACTGAACATTCTAGATTTTAAACAGGCTTTTTTCAAGAGATACGTAGTCGACATAATCACCTGCATACCTACGAAAAACAACATCTCCTAAACAAATTCAACACCTTTCATGACAGAATACGTTTCACCATGAAAACCGAAGATAACAGAAATATAAACTTTCTTGATATAACGATCTCGCATGATGATCAGGGTCACATCTATTCCAAATGGTACAACAAACCAACCACATCTTTCAGATATGACTCACTATGACTCGAAAGTTCGCACAAAAAGAGTGTTATAAACAACCTAACCGATTGTGCCATAAAACTATCACACACTAAATTCAGAAAAACCAATACCACAAAAATTAGAACCATATTAACAGAAAACCAGTATCCCACACTTTTACAAATCAAACAATAGAAGAACGTGTCCACAAAATATACAATAACGCTACAAACACTCATAACAAATAATCCCAAAACTATATTAGCATGCCATATGTTCACAACCTATCAGAAAAAATTAGTCATTCCTTAAAACAGTACAATATAAAAACACCCTATAAACTCAATAACACTATAAAAAAAATTATTCAAACTTAAAAAACTCAAAATGGAAAACAACAAACAAACTCACACCATCTACAAGATCCCGTGCAATGATTGCAATGGATGTTACATAGGGCAAACCAAACAATACCTCAACAAACGGTTATAGGCCCACAAATATTCTAAAACTGACAAGACAGCCTTGGCATCGCATAGGATTAAACTAGACCATCATTTCAACTATGACGGTACTGAGATTATTGAGAGAGAATCCAACACAAGAAAACGTAAAATTAGATAAATGATACACGTCAAGAAAGACACAAACAACATCAATAATAGAAGTGATATCAGCAACTTAAGTTCTATATATTATAATAATATACATATATATATATATATATATATATATATATATATATATATATATAATATAATATAATAATATATAATATAATAATATATAATATAATAATATATAATATAATAATAAATAATATAACATATTCATACACACACACACACACAAGCGCGCACACGCACACATACACACAAACATACACACATACACACACACACACACACACACACACACACACACACACACACACACACACACACACACACACACACACACACACACACACACACACACACACACACACACACACACACACACACACACACACACACACACACACACTTTATATCTTATTTAAATAGATTCTCTTAATAAAGTAACAATAGAGCACGGTGCTAATTCAATTTTACAACACTTATATAGAAAAACATACAAAAAAGAAAAAATAAAAGTTAATTGATGTAGCAGACACTTCTTGGTGAAACATTTTGTAATTAACAAATTTAGTATAAAAAAACACACTTGGCTATTTCACAATTTTTTATTAGATATATTTCTAACATATGTTTCGGCTGTTCTGCCATTGTCAAAGAGGATCTTAAAACTAACTTACAATACTTTTTATATGTGTCCTTTTGATTTTTTCTTTGGTGGTCGAAGTTTCCTTCATTTCCACTCCAATTTCATTACCCGGGGTTGTGAATGTTTTGTGTTATTGTGTGTGTTTGTGTGTTACGTTTGTTTAGCCTATAAGGAATGCTGTGTGTTTTGCTACATTTTGTGTGTTTGTGTTGACCTCTGTTTAGCTGTTAATTTTTGATTTTTTTCGCGGTTATTTGGATATCGTTATCCTCTGCGCGTCTTTTAATTTGTTTGAGTCCGTCTTTTTTAATTAGTCTCCGTTTTGGGTTTATTATTTTCCTTATTGTGGGGTTTTCGTGTGACTTTATTGTTTCTATTGTTTTTAGTGTTCGTTTGCATATTATTGTTTCCAGTGTTTCGAGTTTTGTCTCTTTATGTATCTGCGCGTTTGTCATGTATCGCGGTGCATTTATCGCGAGTCTAATAACCTTGTATATTTTTCCTTGTACCGATTGTCTTTGCTTTTCGCGGGCTTGATGTCATGTTTCTCCGGCATATGTTGCGCCCGCGAGTATTATCGTTTTTATTATTAATATTTTATTTTCCAGTGTTAGTTTTCTTTTGCCGTTTAGTACAGTGCGTGTGTTGTGAACCCTATTTTTCGTTTTATTTCTTTAATATGTGCCGTGTATGTAAGTTTTGAGTCCATTGTGACACCGAGATATTCAACTTTTTCCTGCTAGTGTATTGTGTGACCTTAGAGTTTGACTTCGTCCGGCCTTTTGTGTCGTGTTCTGTGTTGGAAGTAAATTGCAGCGGTTTTTAATGGGTTAATTTTAATTTTCCATTTGTCGTACCAGTCCTTTAGGAGGACTAGATTGTTTTGTAACTGCTTGTGCATGTAAGATATTCGTCTGCTGCTTATGTATATAGCGGTGTTGTCTGCGTATTGTGCGATATTACATTTTTCCATTGTGGGAATATCCGAAGTGTATATGTTATACAGGAGCGGTCCGAGGACGGATCCTTGTGGGACTCCTGCTACTATGTGTTCGATTGTCGATTTTTCTTTTCCGATTGTGACATTTAATGTACGGTTCTTTAGATAATTGTCGGTTATTTTTATTAATGTGTTTGATATTTTGTGACGTTTCATTTTGCGTATGAGGCCGGCGTGCCAAACCCGGTCGAAGGCCTTTTCAATGTCTAGAAATATTGCGCCCGTTGATGTCGATATGTTCATTTTTTCGGTTATGTGTTCTGTCAGTCTTAGTGCCTGTTGTGTTGTTGAGTGGTTTTTCCGGAAACCGTATTGAATATTTGGGATGATGTTTTTGTTTTCGACTTCATTTTCAAGTCTTGTCTGTATTACGCGTTCTGCCAGCTTACTTATTGACGGAAGTAAGCTAATTGGCCGGTAATCTACGGTTGTTTATGTTGTTTTTCCAGGTTTGTGGATCATTATTATCTGCGCATGTTTCCAAATCGCGGGATAGTGTCCGTGTTTTATTATTCCGTTTATTATGTCAGTTATTATTTGTATTCCGATTTTTGGTAGGTTTTTAATTGCTACATTTGTTATTCCGTCGGCTCCGGGGGCTTTTCGGTTTTTTAGGTTTTTAATTATTTTTTCCATTTCGTCAGTGTTTGTCGCGTCAATTTCGCCTTTGATTATTTCTATTTGATTATTTCGTTCCCGTTCAATTTGGTTAGAAAATGTGTTGTGTTTTGGTATTGTCTGATTCGTTTCAAATTGTCGTTTTAACGCGTTCGCGAATTCTTCTGCTTTTTCTTTATCAGTTATTGCCGGTCCGTTTGCGGTTTTTAGCGGTGGAATTTTGTTTTTAGTGTTTGTTAGGGCTTTTGTCATCTGCCAGTGTTTGATCTTGCGTGTTAAGGGATTCAATTTTGTTATTCCAGTTTTTATTAAAGTGTTCGATCACGTCAGATTTTATTTCGTTATTTATCGCGTTTAATTTTGTTTTTATTTCCGGATTTAGCGTTCTTTTATATTCTTTAAGTATGTTTTTTTTGTTTCGTATTTTTATTTTTAGTTCTGTCGGAATGTTAAGTTTTGTGTCGATGGTTTTCGTTTTTGTCGTTTGTGCGATTGCGTTTTTATGTCATCTTCCAGTGTAATAACTGCTTGATCAATATCTTTCGCGTTGTGAATTTTTACTATTCTGAGTACTAGGGATTCTTTGAATTTTCCCCAGTCTGTCTTTTTAAATGTAATTTTCGTTCTAGTTGTGTCCATGTCAAGCGTTAATATCACTGGAAAATGATCTGAGGAGAGGTCGTTTATAGTTTCTATTGTATGTGTTGTTGTTATGTTTTTAAGTATTGCAATGTCTAAAACGTCAGTAGTACCCGTTGGTATGTGTATGTGTGTGGGTTCCACAGGCCCGATTACGTTGAGGTTGTTGTCTTGTGCTATTTTCTTTAGTTTTTTATCGTTTTTATTGGCTACTTTCGAGTTCCAGTTTTGGTGTTTCGCGTTAAAATCTCCCGCAAATATTGTAGGTGTGTTTTGATTGAAGATCGTTTGTATGTCTTATTCTACTATGTCTAATCCGGAGGGAAGATAACTTGCGTAAAGGTTTATCGGTCCCCTTTTTGTGTTTACTTGTATGCCTGTGTTTTCGATGATATCGAGTGTTTTGTATTCAAGTTCGCTGTGTTTTATTGTTTCGTGTACGAGTATAGCGGTTCCGCCGCCTTTTTGTACCGGCCTATCGTGTCTGTATGTTTTGTATTTTTGTATTTTTAATGAGTGACTTGGTTTTAGATGTGTTTCATTTAGCAGCATTACGTCTATTTGGTGTTCGTCTAAAAATACGTGTAATTCATGTTTTTTGTGTGTTATGCTTTGTGCATTCCAATAAGCTATTTTAATGTTGTGTTTGTGATTCATTGTCTGCGTGCGTGGAAAAGTTTTGTAAGTTCATTTGTTTGTTCGAAAAAGCTTTGTGTTTGTTGGGGTGTAGCGTTTGTCGAGCTGAATGTTAGGAACAGTTTCCCAATCATGAGTGCAATTGTGTCGTCAGCTTTATCGTGTGTGTTAGGTGTTGGTGTGTTTTCCCGGGTTGTGAATTATTATTGAGCGCATCAGCGGCTTTTATCATTTGGCGCTCGAACATGGTGGCGTTTCTTTACATTGGCAGACATACGGCTTTTATCAATATATATATATATATATATATATATATATATATATATATATTGATGTAGGTCAAGCTTACACCTAAGAATGCCTCAGTTAGCAAAAGACGGAATTTTCATGTATATATGTAAGCTTTAGATTTATAAAAAAATATTGAAACTGAATTCTTCAAATGTAATATCAATAAAGTTGATTTCGCGTATTTAATTATTTTAAATTCATTCTCACATTTATTTATTTTATTTATTTTATTTGTATCAGTCATATCATTCCGATATCTTGTATTTCAAAAGATATTTCAATTTAATTGATTAATAATAAATGACGCCATTTATTTAGGCAAGACTGTACAAATTTAAAAAGATTACCGCAGGAATTTTCCCCACTATAAAATTAGAATTATATACAACTATCAACATTCACACGTCAAACATGTATTCACTAATATAAACTAGATAATTTATACTAAGCATAAGTATATTTAAAATGATTAAATTGTCATTTTCATTATAATAAAATGTCGAGACTATATAAATACATACAGTTGAACGAATCAGAAATTAGGATTGAGAAAAAAAAAGAAAGTTAGCGTCACTAGAAAATTCTCCATTAAAAACATCTAGACGTATTATAAGTGTCTCTGCAAATTAAAAGAAAAAGTATTAATAAATCTAAAAAACCATACGTCAAATCTAGTCAAAACCTTACGAGTATATCCAGCTCCTGTCTAACGCATTTTGCGAGTCCAGACGGTAACCGGTATCTAAGAAAACGTAAATTACAGTTCGCCGGGAAGCCAGCCGCAAGATCGAACAACAAGCGGGGACGCTAGCCGATCGCCGTTGATACCTGTATGCCGCATCCACAGATCTACCAGCCTGATCCAGTACAATCAATTCCTATCCGAGTCCACTTAAGTATTCTTTAAACATCCTACGAATTTTGAAAATGATAAATTAATTTAATGTCATTAAATAAAACCACTATCGAATTTTTCTTTTTAAATAAATATAACCTATGTTTCATATTAAGATTTAGATATTCTAATATAAGTTACGAAGAATACAGTTTCCTGTTAATTTATTAAATTCAATCTTAGAATTCTTTTATGCGTTTAGCTTTATTCACGTCACATTTATTTTGTTGTATCGTATAACCTAGATTTTATGCCATATTTATTTCATCACGTGACATGTTACATTTTATATATTCATAATTTTATTAATTTATCCACTTACCTGTTCTTTCTTTGCAATCACTTCATTAAAGTCTATAATAATAATCCTTATCTCATTCGTTTTATTTTGTAGTTTGAATATAGAAACACCATTACTAATTGCATTAGCATCAGCTGATTTTGTAAGTGTCCTATTGCAGTCACCTAACCTACCATTTAATGGGCATGTTTTTATGTCCAACAACAAGAGTCTAAATTGTTCTTCTGTCTAGCCGGACACATCACACAAACTTTCGCCCACCTGAATATACTTATAAGCAGTTATATTTATAAACAGCTGTTTTGGTTATGTATACTTCGATATTAATGAATATGTATCATTGTATCATGCGCAAATAACAGTTTTTATGTAATACAACCCCATCTATATGTAACTTGTAATAGCCTACTTAATATAGAGATTGATAACTCACAATTTAAAAATTTAACCAACCAGTATATTCAATATTTAAAATTTTGCATGTACATTCACTTTAGCAGCTTACACAGCATCTCATCAATTGTCGCCACAACGTGTAGGGCCATTAGAAAACGTGATCAATAGAACACAAATTATAAAATAAAACGAGAGAGGATAAAAATTAAAAACAAGGAAACTGTATTCTATTTAGATTTATTTAAAATATATAACATTTTTTTGTAAGTCTGTATTTTGCTTCTCTGTGGTTTCTTATGTGTTATAGACGCTTATTGATACTCAGGAACAGGATTTGTAAGTTTATTTCTAAAAGGGATAACTGTTCTTATAATTAACACTTACATACAAAGTCAAGAAGTTTAAAACAAAGACAATTTTACGAGATAACAATTTATTACACATAACACATAACAATTAATTTACACATAAAATACTAATATTAAAATATAAAGATTGGAATAATTAACTAAAAAGGGACAAGACAAATATAATTTTACAAGAAACAATTTATATACATAAAACTAATTTAACAAATAACAAAAAGTATTATAATATAAATATTCACAATCATAATAAGAAAATGGACAAACGCACCAGGAGCAAGTCAAGGGAAAACCTTGCAGAGAGAGAAGGAGAAACAGATCAGGATGATTCTGTTACGGTTGCCGCTCAACCAGAAACTTCGAACGAGGAGGTGCCTCTGAACTTTAATACTTTGACAGCTATTTTAACTAATTTAACTCAAAAAATAGAATCATTAGAAACTAGTTACAAAACATATAACGAAAAATTAGATGCTTTTAACAAAAGATTAACAGCAAATTTAACCCAACAATTGATACTTTCAATGAAAAATTACCAACTAACACAAATCAAAAATTCGAGATCATTAATGACATAAAAATAGATCAACTTATGCCGGAACACAAAGATATGTTGCAAACGCAAGTACCAATAACACATGTAACAAATACACAATCAAACCATTATCTAATCAAAAGTCTTACAAATCGCTTAGATGCAAAAGCAAAGTTAACACATATAATCAATTTTTAATAAATGATAGAGAATATTACAAATTTTTAACAAACATTACTCAAGAAACTAACAATATTATAACATTAATAATGGGGAGAAGTGAAACAAACGTTAACTCATCTACAATCAGAGATATACATCACATTTTTTTCAATGAACAACATACAAGCAAAACACAGGTACACCTACACTGAAAACACCTGTTTACATCTTCAATGTTCACAAATATCTGCTAACATGTATAATTCAATAAATATAGAAGGAACAATACACAATTCCATGATAAATGAATATTTTGATACTAACAATTTCTTTAATATCCTACTTAAAACACAAACCAACTCTTATACATCTACGTATATAAAAACTGAAGCTACTAATACACTGATCATTAAAAACATGCATGTAACACGAGGCAGAGGAAATATGATCCATTCATATAATAATAACAATATGAACACACCTAAGGTGCGTCGAAGAAAAATTAATATATAAACGAAGATAACAGAATCTCGGTGTTCTAATAAAATTATAAAGACGACCACAGCTAAGATGGGGAGATGATTACTTATTAATGACCAAAAACTATATACAAATATTTACATAAACAAAAATATGCTAACACAATCTACAATAAAAAGGGAAAATTCAACATAATTAGAGTTTGTAAGCTTAAGGACGAATAAACAATGACTAAAAATTAAATATTCTGAGACAAAGCAATATAACATACACTGACAATGGTATAAAAATAACCTTAAAAGGAACAATTATTTAATTGATCTAATAGGACAAATATAAAATATTCAATGGGGAAAATAAATACTAATAAATCTGCTTAAAGTTAAACAAAGATGATTGAATCAAGGTACAATGTAAGACAAAAGTATGATATAAATAAATAAGGTATGATGAAAAGTTATTTGAAATGCAAAAGATTAGATATACAGGATAGAAGGAATTAATATATAATATGGGGATATATTGAATTAAATATAAATAAATAATTTATAATGATAATTATATGAATATGTATTATGAAATATTAAAAGATATAGTCAAAAGAGTCTAAGTATAGGGAATTTATATATGTAAATAAGGTATGGGATTCAAAAGATAAGTGAAAGAATGGATAGTAAAGGATATGTATTTATAAAGAAAGTATTTATTAATTAAACAAAGCTGTTTTGGTTATGTATACTTCGATATTAATGAATATGTATCTTTGCATCATGCGCAAATAACAGTTTTTATGTAATACAACCCCATCTATATGTAACTTGTAATAGCCTACTTAATATAGAGATTGATAACTCACAATTTAAAAATTTAACCAACCAGTTTATTCAATATTTAAATTTTGCATGTATATTCACATAATAACCTCTTCGGTATCTCATCAATATATATATATATATATATATATATATATATATATATATATATATATATATATAATATTTTCGTGACCTTGGTATGATATACAAAATATAAATTATATTTATATTTTGTATTCTCTTGACAAAGGCATCATTGCCGAAACATGTAGTGCTGTTTTAAATATATATACTTTGAAGTAATGAACCAGACCTTTAATCGCCGACTTATTAAGTTTACCTTATCATACCAAGGTCACGAAGATATTATATATATATATATATATATATATATAAAAATAAGATATAAATAAAGAGATAAATAATATATAATAAGAAATGTGCTTTGATTCTAATTTACATACATATATATATATATATATATATATATAAGGTAAACTTAATAAGTCGGCGATTAAAGGTCTGGTTCATTACTTCAAAGTATATATATTTAAAACAACTCTACATGTTTCGGCAATCATGCCTTTGTCAAGAGAATACAAAATATAAATTATATTTATATTTTGTATATGAACCCAAAATTGGAACCACAAATATGTATATATTATACTAATATTCAATTTTACCTATTTCTTATAATATTTACATTGTACATACATATTGTTTTATGTATATTAAAATATTAATTTTGTCGACACGTATATTCATATATTATACAATAAGACACTTGAAAATTCTCGATTATACGAGACGTATTACCTGAAACACCAAGAGTCCAAAGGTCGAGTGGTGTTTTTTAGGCAATACGTCGAGTTTCGATAATTTTCAAGTGCCGAGTTGCATACAGGTAGACTATATCATAAAAACAAAAAGAAAAAAAGTAGTGCGAAACGAGCCCTGATAATAACTAACAAATCTGACAATTCAGTACTGTCAAATTATTGAAGTCGAAATCATAGTAATCTAATCGTAGTTTTGGTAGCGAATATGCAAGAGTTCGTATATTCGATTATACAAAGGTTTGTCTATTCGAGTTGCGTCATAATACGTCAATAACCGCTGTAATACATGACAACTACGGAAAATCCTGCATTTTCATTGGTTCATAATTTTAGAATGGTATAGTCATACTAATACAATTCCTTTGTCATTTCGTTAGTAGTAGCTTCTTTCTCATCTAGTATTTAAGAATAAGTACAGGGTTATTCATTATAAATGTCCCAGCCCTTACCATAGTTATTATTGCATAAAACAAAAAATTTTTGAAATAAAAGTTGTATGGTTATAGACTAATTTTATTATAACGTTAACAAAAGTACAGTGGCGTGCGTAATTTAGCGGACACAAAAAATAATTGGTTTTTTTAAATGAGACATCCTGTATATTATTAAATTTTTGAAAAGATCTTTTTCTTCAGATTTCAAAAATATACCATATCATACCCCTGTCTTACACCGTTCTTATGTTGATAAATATAGTAAATTAAACTAGTTACTATAAATATTGAAGAGTTAATATCATCAAAGAAAGCTATGAAAATCACAACTGTCATGTTTATTAAATGTCATTTCTTTATTGAAACATTGAAAATGGTTTACAGTGTAGCAGAAAAAACTCAAATATTTACTTGCTATATAGAAAATAACAAAGATAAACGTGCAGCGCAAAGAGCATACAGGGAGTTGTATCCAAATCGTCCAACACCCGCAGACAATACGTTCAGACGTATTTACCAACAGGTAAATAATACCGGTAGTTTTAATTGAAAAAGGCGAGTAGTTCATGCAAACAACGAAGATCAATTAGATGTACTGCTTTATTTCGACGGTAAGCCCTCTTATAGGTATTCTTGAAAAGTTTTTTAAACACTATATTATTTTTTAGAAAATTCTGAATGTTGTATAAATAATGCAGCAGCTCATTTAAATATAAGTTACTCCAAAATACAACGTACGTTGAAAACTAACAACTACAAACCATATAAAATTTTACCCGTACAACTTTTGACAGAGGCTCATAAAAGGAAAAGGTTAGAGTTTTGCCGCCAAATGATCCAAAAGTTATATGAAGATCCTGATTATTTGACTAAAATATTATGGACCGATGAATCATGCTTTTCTACGGCTAGAGTTTTTAATAGGAAAAATCGTAGGTCATGGGAAAACAAGGAGAATAGGAAAATATTGATAAAACCAATAAAAAAATCAGGAAGAAAAACTCTTAGTGTATGGTGTGGAATTTTCAGAAACAAAATTGTTGGACCCATATTTTATACCAATTTTTGGACCCATATTTTATGATTTCAATTTAACTGGAGTTACTTATCTGGAAATGATTCTTCCTGAAGTTGAAAGTATTCTTGTAGAGAATTTTCCGGACGTTCAACTTCAGGATATGATTTGGATGCAGGATGGGGCAACTCCGCATAATGTCCTACCTGTTAAAGAGCATTTGAACAATGTATTTCAAGTGTGGATAGGGAATAATGGAACCATATTATGGCCTCCTAACAGTCCGGATCTATCCCCTATGGACTCATATTATTCGAGGTTTTTAGAAGACATAATATATAATAATAATGACTGTATTCAAGTCATGAAAGACCGAATTCAATTAGAAATAAATAATCTAAATGTAAACAATCAAGCCATTTCTGATGCAATTCAAAATATAATTAGACGTTTAGAATTATGTATTGAAAACAATGGTGGACACTTCGAACAACTTTTATAAGTTATTATTTATTTATAGTTGTAAAGTTATCTTTGTTATATTCGTTTTATAGGTATTATTTGTAATTTTAATTAAATGTTGACCGAAACTCATTTGTAGATACAAAACTTTTATTTAATAACTTAAGAACGGTGTAAGACAGGGGTATGATATCGTATATTTTTGAAATCATAAGAAAAAGATCTTTTCAAAAATTTAATAATATACAGGGCGTCTCATTTAAAAAAAACAATTATTTTTTGTGTCCCCTAAACTACGCACGCCACTGTACTTTTGTTAACGTTATAATAAAATTAGTTTATAACCACACAACTTTTATTTCAAAAATTTTTTTGTTTATGCAATAATAACTATGGTAAGGGCTGGGACATTTATAATGAATAACCCTGTACAAGAATAAAGTTAATTTGTAAAAACAATTAGCGAGATACGTAAGACGTAAAGAGCTGATTTTATGAAATAAAAAGCTTTATATTAGAAAACAAATCTAAACAACAAAGTTTTCGTCGACATCGAATAAGACGACGATTATGAGCAATTCCACTCATTGTTAGTACATACATTATACATATATATGTAGTGTTAATTTGCTTGGAACTTAAATATATTGTACAATGACCGAC
Organism: Melolontha melolontha; assembly: GCA_935421215.2. Taxonomy (NCBI): domain Eukaryota; kingdom Metazoa; phylum Arthropoda; class Insecta; order Coleoptera; family Scarabaeidae; genus Melolontha; species Melolontha melolontha. The sequence goes on along the minus strand of OW285236.1, from coordinate 157,671,851 downwards.
TATAAGGAACCGTTTTATTGATGCTTGTCTGGACAATATAGACAAATGAACACGAAAATACATTGCAACATAAATATTAAGAGAACTTATGAGTTGTTTCATTTCAAAATAGTTCCAATTATAATTTCCGCATTGCGACCACGAGGGATGGCATTTTAATTATCTAAATAGGTTTAATTTCGTTCGAGATAATTCTTAGTGGAATATGCAATAAAATAATACGTTATAGTATTAGCTGTTACCAACACTAACATATTTTTTAATAATATTCGTTAATTCAGTCATTCCTTAGTTTTGAATAAATACAAAGCTTGTAAGTACTTTAAAATGCCCCACATTGCTATAAAAATCAAATAGTACCAGTTATTGTAATTTAATATCCACCACGCTGTCGTGATCAAAAATGCACTGATATGTATCTTTACACATTGTATTTTAATAATACAATTTCAAATATTCGAAATTTAAAATATCGCGCCAGACAAACACGTGAATATCGCCAATACTTTTGTATTATTATTACGTGATTGCTGTACCAGATGCGAAAATGTAAGTAATCAATCCATAACAGTGATTTTATAACCTAACTTATATGTTTATGTTAAAATAAATCTATTAATGTCTCGGATATTTCAATCATAGAGCAATGAACATTATATTTAATTTACTATATAGTAAGTATTTTTACATTATTTTCTATAACTTGCTTAATTTAATGTGTATATGTATAGATTACAGTTCTTGATTACGTAGTTGAAACGAGTTATATAATTAATAAATTGTTTATTACAGTCAGACATGATTATCATATGAAATGTGCAAAAGATATTTTACTATTGTAAATAAAATTGAATTTTTATATTAATATTTTACTACTTTTTCGGCATAAGTATTTTTAAATATATATTCACAAAATTAGTTAAAGTTAACTATGAATTGTTAACTATTTTCCTTCATGAAATTTATATAGATATATTCAAATAAATAATTTTGATACTAACTTCCAAATATGTTACTATACTATTGTCTTCTCTTCAGATATAAAGTGTGTTCGGGATTAAAAGATATGGATGTCCTTACTCTAGAATTTTATGAATGAACTTGTTTTATTTGACTTCAAATAGCAATTGATTCAATTTGTAAAATTTCCAACTACCATTCACTTCAGCTAGATATATATGAAGGTCTCTGGATATAGCCTAGGATATTAGGCTTGAATCGACAAGGTAATCAAAAAGAGAATCTTGAATATTTCTTCAACCGCAAATTATATCAGATGATGATACACCAGAGCTAGTAAATAGCGAAGCAGCGTTCCTAGGTTCTTATTATCTTGATTGAAATAATATTTTGATTATTTTTAAATAAATACAATTATATTCTACTTTAATTTAAATTATATTCACTGTGCTTTATATGTAGATATTAAATTAATTCTTCAAATTTACGGATTAGCTTGTGGTAAGCATGTAAACTGCACCCGTTTCTGAAGTTATTGTTTCTTCTGAATTCTCTTATACCCGCTACTAAACTTCTTGCACATTCATAGTAGTACTGATCAAATTCAATAAGAAAGCTAACGTTTCCATTTTTATCAACAAACATGTTTCCATGGTAACGGAAATAAAAAATATGAAAGACGAGTAAACCTCCATTGTTCTATGAACACGCGGGTGCGTGAGCATGTGTGTGCGCGAGCGTACTTGCGTGCGAGCGTGCGTGTGTGTATAATCTCGTAGCTCTTTTAATAATGGCGTCTGAAACACATTCTTTATCATTAGAAACTAATAAAAGCGCGTAGTCAATATTGCGACTAGTTCAGCGCTAATATCAACATTTATTTTAAATTCCCTAATTGGTTAAATATTATATTTTAATGATTCTCTACTTTGAACTACACATATGTCATAAATAAAATAGATTTTAGGTTATTGTAATTAGTTGCATTTTATGAATATTTTATAACATAAAGTTGTCAAGTAAATGTCAAAATTAATTGAAATAAAAAAATTCATAGAGATCTCGTACGGCAATAGCGATACAGAGACTTTTTGCTCCTACGATACATGTACCTATGTTTCCGTATTAAAAGTGCCGTAACTACAGGTAATAACAATATCCTGATAATATACTATAATCACTTTATTGCAATTATATGTAGTTCCGATCCTTTTAGTGTGGCAACATTTTATTGCTTCGGCTGTCTATGACCTATAAATAGGTCATAGAACTAAAATAGGTCATAGGTAGTAAATTGCATATTTAAGCTCTTACTAACTTTATGAGTAAAATAAGTTAAAGTTATAGACATATAATAAGTTAAAAATATCACTACGCTGTGTATAGGTATGCGTTTGCTATTTTGCGAAATGTTTTCTTTTAAATTTAAGTCACAATGGTCAAAAAATATATTTCATCAGATAAAAAATCGAATATCTCTATTCTACTAGTAAACGTGTTCATCAAATTGTAACTAAAATAGCAATAGCAATATCGCACATAACGTTCAGAAAATAAAATCTGAATTACAAATAAAAAAGCCTAAATTGATATCGAAGATAACAATTGATTATCGAGAAAATATATTAATATTTAGCTATCTTATCCAATCAAATTGCTGAAAGCATATTCAATAAAATATGTATTTTATAAGGGTCGGATTGTGTGGAGTCAGGGATCAACAACATTACATATGGTGTACCGCAGGGGTCGGTTTTGGGACCGATGCTTTTTCCATTATTTATTAATGACCTTGCAGAACTTTTGATGATGACACATTGTTGACTTGGCATTCTGCAGATCCACGATACCTGGAACACCTAATATGCAACGAAATTTAAATCATTCAATATTGGTTTAATGCTAACAGGATAACCCTGAACTTAAGAATCAACGTTTAATACGCAAACAGAATTTCTTGGATATAAAGTTAAGGTTGTTGATGCTCTCCTAACAGCTGTGAATTCTGTTAAATTCCATGGTCTGGTCGTGGAGCCTGGCCCTGGCTGGACTGAGCATGTTCGCCACCCCTCGGGGGGGACTGTCGTCTGCGTGTTATGCGATAGGAGTGGTACGGCGCAGCTTGGATGAGGTCATAGCTAAAGCTGTATAATTCTCGTTGTTCGAGTGCCGTCTACGATACTGCTTGGCGTTTTGGGAGTTCACGGCGTCTGGAAATACTGCTTCTATTTTTATAGTACACCATGACTAGCAAACAAGGGCCCATTGTCGGATCTTCTTTGCTAGTCGTGGGATTTTGACAATATATTCGCTTTTCCTATACGAAACATTGTCAATCATTTTTGAATATTAGGCTAATTTCCAACATAGATCAGACATTCATCTATATTTTACACGCACATGAGTACATGAGCTTGAAATATTTTAACAGGCTACCGTCGTACAACAAGCAGTCATCGAGCTTAAAACTATTTCAAGCAAAAATGAAGATGTTGCTTTTAGGAAGAGTATTGTACTCGTTGGATGAGTTCGTTGCGGGTTGACGTTGGAATCTCCTACGTTTTTGTTTTGTGGATATGATGTGTGAATCCCTTATTCGTTGTATCTATGCTTTATTTATTGTAACATGTTCATTTTATTTGTAATGCTATATAAATGTTATGATATATTGTAATGTTGTGTAAATACCATTTAGCTGTCCACGATATGAGCTTTTTCGACAAAAAATAAACTAAATAAATTATGGATTGTGTATAATGATAATGTAAAAGTAGAAACAGTAACTGAACATACTCAGTTTGTTAGCAACTATCTCAACGGTGCACATAACAATTTATCTTACAAATTGAAAAATACCTACACATGGCTAGTAATGCTTCTGTTCTACATTACAGTTGGAAGTTCGGGTACACTTTTTCTCGCTACTGAGACGATAAACCAACGAGTGCAAAAATAGTTCTCTAAAACTGCAAAATTGCCAGACTCCATGTATTTAGATTTAATAGAAATTTGAAGAAAACTAAATAGTTATCGTCAAAAAGTATAGACGAAACAAATATTAATCAAAACTATGTACCTACCAAATATGACGAATATGATTATTACATAAAAATATCAATACATAAATTTGTCAAAAGCATGTTAAACAGCTGTTGTCCTAAATTTAACGAGTGGTTATACAAAATATTAGTTTATATATGTAAAAATTTTCTTTGGCCGGGCTAGAATCGCATGACTTCTCTTGCCGACGTTTCAACCACTCTGGTAAAGAAACATGCTCAGTGCCGCTACTACTGTTGACGTTACTACATTGAAACTGAATGTCTGCAAATATTGGACAGGATATATTATTTTTATAATTCAATATATTGAAGCTGCTCAGGGTTCGTGTATAAACTAATATTATTTATTTTTGTGCTCCGGCCTAGTATGAGTGTACTCTATCTTCTACAGGGGAGGTTCTCGTGCCTTATATCACATACAGTATCTATTATATTCTTACTTGGTACTTACTGGTCATCAGAATTCAGACGAACAATTAAATGCCCATACATAAAAGTTAAACAGTAGAAATAACATCAAATAGGAGCAAAATTATATTACAATACCTTTTAGATAAATGACGAAGAAATTCATAAACAAAAGAACAAGTTAGTTATGTCAACACGTCATATGTGTAACCGTTTTTATGGTTATACCAATATTGAATACGCAAACTTTGTTTACAATATAATAATTTAGTACTTATAACTTTATTATTTTCTGATGTGTTTGGTGAATTAAAGGATATTCTATTTTGAAATTGTTTTCTACCTGCTTTCATAGCTGAGTTTAAAATTCCATGTAATATTTTCTTTTTCTTTCAAATACCTTACAAAAATTGTGCAGTAATTGATTGGCGCTTTTTATTTCCACGCTGCAATTCTATTGGTTTAGGTTTCCGCCTCCTGGTTGGTTGTTTTTCCATCGCGCGGGAACAGAGATTAATTGCCGGGTACAGGTCACCTTTTTCCCGCCAAACTGGAAGCGACCCAATTTACTACTGGGATGAATCTCTTTGAAAGAATTTATCTTCGGAATGATAATTGGTTTCTATCTCAGCACCTTTCTCTTCTAAGTCGCAGATTTTATGCACTAACATATTTGTTTCTTTTTATCTTTGTTCGGCGTCGGTAGAAGATTTTTCGGAGTATCTCGACTCCTAGAAGAGATATTGTCTCACCGAACGAAAATTCGTAGATATATTATATCTATCTTTTAGCACTACTTTAATTCTCGCACTATGATTACTTCAGCACTAATATAAATTTATTTTAATAGGGTCCACGAACGAGTCTGCTTGCCCTGGCGATTGTCGTGTAACTCCCAAATGCTAAACTTTTCATCGCGATCATCTTCTTTTCGCAGATATTCGCGTGTACGCCATGAACATAGTTTCAAACGGTTATAAATATTTGAAATAGGTTTTAATCAAATTGAAGTATAGAAAAGTTAATATAGAAATAAATTATTTTAGAGAAATTTTTAAATAGAAAATAATATGTGTCACTGTAAATACCTTCATGTTGATGCATTTTTACATATATCACAAATATCATTATAGCTACATTCAGGTTACAAATTTAATATACAGTGTGATATTTCTTTACACAAATAACTAAATAATTACAAAAGGTTGCTTGCGAAACTTGTTCTTTAAAAGGGTTAACTTAATAAATACTATAATTAGTGTAATTCTCAAACAAAAATATCTATGTTGTGCATTCCTCGATTTTGCTTCCTTGCATGTGATCTAAATTGGTTTTTGTTACATTTTTTAATACTACCTATGTGCTACCACTATAATATATATATAAATATATATATGAACTTCATGTGTATGAGAATTAATAATTATTAAATCTCATTTTACATGCGATTGTCGCTATAATTTGTTGCATTTAATTCTACAATTCGGCAAATCACTTTTGCCCTAGATTGTAGACGCAACAAGCCGCGACATCAACTGTACAAGTTGTCAGTACAAATGAAACATTTTGTGAAAAACTTATCTGCGCGGAATGTGCATATATCGATATTTCACTGTTTTTTACAGATCATCAGTGCACCTTACCGAAGACAGACATGTTATTCACTTCTATACTACGTGTATATATACGAACTGTAATGAACTTCATGTGTATGAGAATTAATAATTATTAAATCTCATTTTACATGCGATTGTCGCTATAATTTGTTGCATTTAATTCTACAATTCGGCAAATCACTTTTGCCCTAGATTGTAGACGCAACAAGCCGCGACATCAACTGTACAAGTTGTCAGTACAAATGAAAAATTTTGTGAAAAACTTATCTGCGCGGAATGTGCATATATCGATATTTCACTGTTTTTTACAGATCATCAGTGCACCTTACCGAAGACAGACATGTTATTCACTTCTATACTACGTGTATATATACGAACTGTAATGAACTTCATGTGTATGAGAATTAATAATTATTAAATCTCATTTTACATGCGATTGTCGCTATAATTTGTTGCATTTAATTCTACAATTCGGCAAATCACTTTTGCCCTAGATTGTAGACGCAACAAGCCGCGACATCAACTGTACAAGTTGTCAGTACAAATGAAAAATTTTGTGAAAAACTTATCTGCGCGGCATGTGCATATATCGATATTTCACTGTTTTTTAAAGATCATCAGTGCACCTTACCGAAGACAGACATGTTATTCACTTCTATACTACGTGTATATATACGAACTGTAATGAACTTCATGTGTATGAGAATTAATAATTATTAAATCTCATTTTACATGCGATTGTCGCTATATATGTAGAATTAAATGCAACAAATTATAGCGACAATCGCATGTAAAATGAGATTTAATAATTATTAATTCTCATACACATGAAGTTCATTACAGTTCGTATATATACACGTAGTATAGAAGTGAATAACATGTCTGTCTTCGGTAAGGTGCACTGATGATCTGTAAAAAACAGTGAAATATCGATATATGCACATGCCGCGCAGATAAGTTTTTCACAAAATTTTTCATTTGTACTGACAACTTGTACAGTTGATGTCGCGGCTTGTTGCGTCTACAATCTAGGGCAAAAGTGATTTGCCGAATTGTAGAATTAAATGCAACAAATTATAGCGACAATCGCATGTAAAATGAGATTTAATAATTATTAATTCTCATACACATGAAGTTCATTACAGTTCGTATATATACACGTAGTATAGAAGTGAATAACATGTCTGTCTTCGGTAAGGTGCACTGATGATCTGTAAAAAACAGTGAAATATCGATATATGCACATTCCGCGCAGATAAGTTTTTCACAAAATTTTTCATTTGTACTGACAACTTGTACAGTTGATGTCGCGGCTTGTTGCGTCTACAATCTAGGGCAAAAGTGATTTGCCGAATTGTAGAATTAAATGCAACAAATTATAGCGACAATCGCATGTAAAATGAGATTTAATAATTATTAATTCTCATACACATGAAGTTCATTACAGTTCGTATATATACACGTAGTATAGAAGTGAATAACATGTCTCTCTTCGGTAAGGTGCACTGATGATCTGTAAAAAACAGTGAAATATCGATATATGCACATTCCGCGCAGATAAGTTTTTCACAAAATTTTTCAAATATATATATATATATATATATATATATATATATACATATATATATATAGTAAACCTAATCAGTAGGCGATTAAAGGTCTGTATATTACTTCAAAATATATGTATTTAAAAAACTCTACATGTTTCGGCGGTACGCCTTTATCAAGAGTATACAAAATATAAATGACTGAATATAAATTATTATTATATATATATATATATATATATATATATATATATATAGATTTATAAACGGAAAAGTTGAGATCATTTCGAGTTGAATGTTTCCCTAGATGAGATCCTTTTGGATGAGCGAGATCCGCTTTTGGATCTCAGCCTTCTTAGTGTGTATATCGAGTTTTATTCTATCGTATGGGCAATAGAGAGTTCGAATTTAAATTTTATCCTGGAGCTCAACTTTAAACTATTTTTCGAATTTTATACACAATTAGTTCGCAAGTATTCAGACAGAGCGCGTCCACGACGGTAATGTATACAGTACAAATCTCTTCCCTATAGTCACCTACAAACGTGTATTACGTATGTGTGCGTTCAAGAAGCGAGGAGTGGGGACGCACGAAGCGATGCATAGTAATGCATACATGTGATACATGCCATTAGTTACAGTTTACTTGCCAAGTTGGATGGATATTTTTACCCTTGAACAAAAAAAATATGTCGTAAAACAGTATCATCTTGGTCGCAGCATTAGAGAAATTGCACGGGTATTTCAAATTAACTTTCAACGTACGATTGCGTTTGAAACGATAATTACGGGCGAAAATAGTTGAATCTATCCTAAATATTCAGCCGCAAACGATTTTAAATGTTCAGAGAAACTTTTATGACAGATCAGGACATTGCTTGTTTGCATTAGGAGACCGTTTTGAGCATACAATACATTAAATAGTTTACTTTTTATTTTTTTAATTCTAGGTTTATTTATTATGTATAGAATATAGAAGTTGTTATGATTTACCGCTTTATTTATTGTTATTGTTATAGGTATATCTAACATTGTTTTAAACGTTAAAAATATTAAAATCTTCCAAAAAGTGCACACTTATTTGTGTGTATTATTACATAATACATAAAGTCCCTATTATTGACGGTAGTTCCACATTCATCGACGTTTATACTATGTATGTGCATGTGCTTACTGCTTACATCAAAACTGATCTACAGTACATATGTATGTATGTATGATAAATTATGATACATACATACATACATGCTATGTGCGTCCCCACTCCTCGCTTCTTGAACGCGCACATACGTAATACACGTTTGTAGGTGACTATAGGGAAGAGATTTGTACTGTATACATATACATGTAAACAGGTTCTGACCGAAAAGAGATCCGAATATTTGACAACATAGCAGAGCTCGCCTAGGCTTAGATAATGCGCAATTATATATACATCTCACGGATATGAATTATTCGAATGTTAGATTTGCGTGAATACAATACCAATAGCAAATACTTGTTTTGAACCGAAAAAAATGGAATTATTAATAAGTACGTCAATTTAATAATAATAATATGCTTTTTCTTGAATTCAAAACAAATAGCCTATATTGTTTAAGAGTTACAGAAGTTGAGGTAGAACGCAGTTCTACTTTTAAAAGATATTGCCAGGGAAACAATAAATTCTAAGCATTATAAAACAATTGTTTGTCTTATTGCTGTTTATCTTTAAATGTACTATACATGAATACCTTTATTTTTTGTCTACATATTTTCGTGATTATTATAACTGATTTTTGTGAATTACTCCATGACCGACGCTGTGTGTGTATTATATTACAACACACGTGATGGACTTATGGGTATGACTGCTTTATGCATTTATGCATACATATATTTATTTGCATTTTGATGCCGATATATGTTTGAAGTCTTTTTTTTTGCCGTTTTTTTTTATTCGCTCGGAACGAGTAATAGCTAGAGAACGGACACGCTTACCACATGACTCAAAGCCCAGTGCAGTACTGGCAAAAGGCTGTATTTCTAAAATATTTAATTTTATTTATATAATTGGAAAACGAACGGGTGGTGATCTATAAAATTACGAAATACACATTTATTTGTTGAAAAGTTGTATTTATAAAGTTTTTAATTTTTTTTATATAATTGGATACGGGTGGTGATCTATCTAAAATTACGAAATACATATTTATTAATTAATTTTATTTATATAATTGGAAAACAAACGGGTGGTGATCTATAAAATTATGAAGTACATATGTATTTGCTGAAAAGTTGTATTTTTAAAGTTTCTAATTTTATTTCTATAATTGGAACATTTTTATTTGTTCATTTTGTCGTTCAAGTTGAGTAAAGGAGTATTAATATTGACTAGCAATAGCTTCTCAAGGTTTTCTTCTGTCAATTTTGTTCTCTTTGAATTAAGTACATCCTTATAAATAGAAAACGTCCTTTCTACATCGCAACTGGTTATAGGTGCATACTGGAAATATTCTTTTATTTCTTCATATTTAGCCGTTAGATTTTGTGGAATTGTCTCCATACATAATTGCTGCAATGTAATTAAATCTGGATTTCTATTAAGAATTGCTTCAAACTTTTGCCGAAGGCCACATCCGAAGTCACTTGGAATACTTTTAAAATTATTAACAGCCACATCTAATGTGGTTAATCCGTCATTTAATTTGAGATTTCGATTTTCAAAATAAGTGATTAGTTTTGGCAATTTTCCAAAGTGTTCGTGAAGAAAGTACAACTGATTTTTTAAATTTGGGATTTTTGTGAGCTTCTTGCACTCACCAATACTTCTAGCATCCTCCTTTAGCAATGTTAAGAAATGTTTTAGACTATCGAAATTCTCAGCATAATAACTAGTAGCTTCCAGCCATGTTCCCCATCTAGTTATTACTGGAGTGGGAGGCAGTGACAGAGACGGAAATTTTTCCCTGAAAAGAGCTACTCTCAATGGTGCTTTTCTGAAAACTTTTTTAAAAGCTGATGCAAGTCTATCAACTTCCGGAAAAGTGTCTCTGATATATTCACAGATTCTGTGGAGAGCATGTGCTACACAAGTAATACGCAGCATATTAGGATATGTTTTCTTCAATAGTCTGCCTGTTTTTAACATATACGCAGCACTATCACTGACAAATAAAAGTATTTTTTCTTTGTACGTGGCGTCCGAATGAAGCATTTTTTGCATATTCTCCTTAATGGTTTCAGCAACTGTTTCCGCATCAACTCTATTTATAACACTTGTTGCTATTACATATGAGTTATAGGGAATAGTTGGATGTAGTACACCAGCTACAACATTTACCACATAGCGTCCTAACATATCCACCGTTTCGTCAGCGCTTATCTATATGTATTGATTTAAAAGATGGCTTCTAATGCGTTCTACTGTTCTCGTATAGCACCTAGAAACATAATATTTGCGTAAAGTTGATTCACCAGGAACATTTCGACCAGTATATTTTTTCAGAAATGTCTTCAAAATTGGATTGTTCAATTTAAATAATGGAATATTAGCTGCCATAAAAGTTTCACAGAGTTCTTCGTTAAAATTGTCAGATTCCAACGGGTTCAATTTTTTTTCGTGCTTTAACGATCCTACGTGATGTTTTACGGTTGATTTATTGCAATTTTTCAATAACTATTTCTCTTACGAAATACGATAAACTTATTTATTTTATCTACGTACACGAAACCACTGAAAACTATATTCTGAACACTATATTCTCCGAATACAATAGCTGGGTTGTCCATTGTTATCGCAGCGAGACCAGGTGGCCGAGTAAGTCAAACAAATACTTCATTGAATTACGCCGGGATGTACTGAGCGACGTTGTACACAATTGCAATTGCCAATGGCGTTTTATGGAAATTGCATCCGTTCTCTAGTAATAGCATTTGAGGATACCAGAATATATAATTTTCAGAGAACTTTTAATTTCTTCTATTTATTAAAAAAATGAAATATTTATTATTATTTGCAATGAATGAGGTGGTGTAAAAATTCCATGTTTTGTAAATAATATAAGAGATGCAGAAGTTGAGGTAAAAGCGCTTCTACTTTAAATTTAAAAAGTTAAATCATGTTTTATATGAAGATATTGTCGGGCAAGGAATAAAGAGTAACTAACAATACTGTTAAAATATATTCAATAGAAAGTAATTTCGAAATCAAAAAATATAAAACGTTTGCTTTTTTTATCGCTGTTTATCTTTAAATATATTACACAATAAATGCTTTTATTTTTTGTCTTCAAATGTATTTTTGTGATTATTTTGAAACTAAAGGAATTCTTATTTTTTAGTGATCTTGACATTAATGTTTTTTGAAGAAGTTCTTCATAGCTGACTTTTGTGAATTATTTCATGATACGTGGTGTGGCTTTCTTTTTTCTCTTCATTTTTCCTTTGGTTCATAGCTACTGTTTATAGTCTGCCTTCATTAAATTAAGAACTAAAATCACGACTTTCATTTTCAAGATTCTCCACTGTCTGTGTATTTTCTTCACTGTCATTGATTTTTTTAACTTCTTCACTATTTCTTCACGATTTTTGTGTATTATTCGATATTTCACGCGGTCGTTTTCTTTTTCAGTTCAAAATTACTGTTTTACATAAAAAAGAATAAAATTTCTGTTAATATTCTTAATTATATAAATAATCTAGCTTCATTAGATTGAGAGCTAATATAAGAATTTTCGTATTTATAGTGCATAATAGGAGATATGGTCTTTTTTTTGTTGAAGCTTGTCCAAATAATAATTTAGTTGTTTTGCAAACTATTCATAATGAATTACAGTATTTAGATTTAGAACAAAAGTACCTATTCATTCAATTTGGAAATCTCCGTTCTTTATTATTTGACACCAATGTCCTTGTGTGCTGCTTTGTGTGACATGAATACTCGTAGAATATCAATAGATAGAAATTTTGAAGAAAGATTGGTCTTGGTGTCACCATATAGATTCCATTAATTATAAAGGACAAAAAGGAATTTACGCAACAATAATATTCTACTCTGATGCTTAATTAATAATACCTCTATGTTCGAAAAACGAAGAGGACAAAAACAAAAGAACGTTGTTGAATAAGTTATTTTTTAAAATTCAACGGTAGTATTATACCTAAATTTTCATGAAATATATATATAAATGACAGTATACAAATATTTGTATACTGTCATTTATATTTTATATCCTTGATAAAGGCATCATTGCCGAAACATGTAGGGTTGTTTTAAATATATATACTTTAAAGTAAAGCCAGACCTTAAATCGCCAACAGATTGAATTTACTATATATATATATATATATATATATATATATATATATATATATATATATATATATATATATAACAATTGATAAATTATTGGAGTTTTTCGGCTTTTATATGAAATATTTACAAATATCAAATTAGTATGTATGTAATTGCAAAGTAAGTGGGGAGGTAAACATTGCATATATATATATATATGTATACAGGCTGGCCCATTAGTGCGAGGAAGTCCAATATTTCGTTTATTACAACACATATCAAAAAATGTTTCAAATAGAAGTTGTAGCAAATGCAACACTGCATTTTGTAAAATAATTGGAACTATACAGGCTGCTCAGATTAGTCGAGGTATTTAACCGAAATATTTGTTTAAATTGCATGGTAGCTATATTTTTACATTATCGCAATCAGTATAACGGTGTACATAAGTCACTAGATTTTTTCGACAAAATTTTACCGCGTTGCCAAATTATTGCGAAAAGTATGAAATTTTAGAGAAAATTGCGTGATCATAAATGTATCTCATAAAAGTTTACTAATAACATGTAAAGCGAAATTCTTCTTAATTACAAAGAGAAAGAGTTTATTAAACATATGGCACAAGAGTATTTTTTTTCATACACAGGGTGTTTAATATGAAGGCACAAAATCATCACATTTTAATAGGTCAAAATTTTTTTTTTCAAATGAAACACCCTGTATATTATTGCACAATTTTGTAAGGCTACTAAATCCCTTCAATTTATGTATATATCATATAGCCTCTAAAACCAATAGTTTCAGAGAAATTACCGTTTTATGAAATTCTTATTCTACATAAATTAATTTCGAAATGCGACATAATTTATAAAATTTATTAACCCTAAGTAAAATATAAAAACATAAATTTCTTTTCTTCTAGATATCTACAAAACAGTTACTTTATTAAATGCTCAAAATGGCCACCATTTACTTCTAAACAATAATACATGCGGTCATTGAAAGCTCTGCTTAGTCCATTCGTATCCGACTTATAATTTACGCTATTTGTGTCTCCGTTGATATGAACCATTTCTAAAACACTCCTTTTTTGTGGTTAATTTCAGTGTCCACAATTCTGATATCGCTAAAATTAAATGTATGGCTTAAATCAAGAGCATGATCTACCAGTGCACAAGATCTCTTTCCAATATGTACATCACTTTTATGTTGTATGATACGCTGTTTCAGCCATTGTGATGCTTGGCCTATGTAGACGCCACGATAATCCGATCACGGAATCCTGTAGACAACATGACTATATAAATACAAAGGTGTTAGATCATTGGTCTTACTATACAACTAAAACCAAATTTGTAACTAAAACCATTTACGAGAATATGCACCAAATACTACATTCGAACTACAGGTACAAAGAAAAAATACTTTTACTTGTCAGTGACAGTGCTGCACATATGTTAGGAATATGTTAGGTTATTAAAGGAAACATATCCTAATATGCTGCATATTACTTGTGTAGCACATGCTCTCCACAAAATCTGTAAATACACCTTTCCGGAAGTTGATAGACTTATATCCGCTTTTAAAAATGTTTTGAGAAAAGCACCATTGAGAGTAGCCCTTTACAGAGAAGAACTTCCATCTTTGCCACTGCCACCCTCTCCGGTAATAACTAGATGGGGAACAAGGTTTGAAGCTACTAGTTTTTATGCAGAGAATTTCGATAGTTTACAAAATTTCATTACATGTCTATATAACGATGATAGAAGTATTTCTTAGTGCAAGGAACTAATACAAATTCAAAATAAAAAAAAAATCAGTTTTACTTTCTCCAGGAACACTTTGGAAATTTGCCGAAACTAATTTCTTATTTTGGAAATCTCAAATTAAATGATGAGTTAATCACATTAGATGTGGCTATTAATAATTTGAAAAATACTCCAAGTAACTTCGGATGTGGCCTTCGGCAAAAGTTAGACGCAATTTTTAATAGATATCCAAATTTAATAACATTGCGGCAATTGTGTATGGGGACAATGCCTTTTCTATCTACAAGGATGTATTTCGTTCAAAGATAACAAATTTTATAGAAGAGAACCTTGAGAAAGTATTGCTACTTAATATTAATACTCCTTTATTCAACTTGAACTACAAAATGAACAAATAAAAATGTATCTCTTATTTTATAGATCACCACCCATTTGTTTTCCAATTATATAAATAAAATTAAAAACTCTTTAAAAATACAAATTTTCAATAGTACGCCCGTGGGCGATGAGGCATGGGCCTCTCGTGCCCGGTCCCTAATCATCATGCAGCTATTTTTAAAAATAATAAAACCATTTGTCAATAATAAATTTTTATTTTTGTTTGTTATTCTGGATAGATAAATTGCACTTTTATTTATTGTTAAGTATTGTACTCTTACTGAGGTGTGTGATAGAACTGTTTAAGGTAATATTCATGTAAATAGGCATTGAATGGTTTTTGAGTAAATTAAAATTATTCACCAGTATTAAAATTAAATTAAAAACCCAATATTTAAATATAGAGTTTGTAGTTCTAACATGTATGTAGCATAATCATATGTATCACAATCTAATCAAATATGTTTATTATCATTATGTGGTCCTAACTGGATGGCCAGGGAAAGAAGAGGAAAAATATAGAGAATATTTATTTATATTGTTATTTGTGGTTTCCTGACGTTAGCCAATATGTAAGTATTATTATTATTAAATTCGTACATCGATATATTATTCAAACATGCGTAACTGTATAGAATTTATGATGTTGCATATAATATTTAGTAGATATTTCAACACATTTTTTTAATGATTTAATAATTATGAGAAGAGAAAATTACAAAATTAATTATTTTTTTCTCGTTCTGTTAGTTTTTCTAAATTGTTACTTGATCACGCGATTCTTAAATAAAAATTGTGTGTTTACTATACGAAATTCAACAAACAGGAAGTTTATATTTTCTTCCTCCTAATTCTCTTATTGAAGTAAACGAAAACAGCGCCATTACTCTCAATGAACGAATTAACTTGAAATATCATAAAAGTACTTGTAGTTGTTTAATATGATTGTAGAATTATTAAATAACGAATTAAATTATTTTTGCACGATAACAACAAAACTCGTTTCTCCAAGAATTTTGTTATTTTCCAAATATACTCAAACTATTAATGGAAGTTCTTAATTGAAAACATAAATAAATCCTCACCATTAATTATTTATTCGCCCGCTCTATGTTTAAATAATGTAATTAATTTATTATCGTTTGTTTAAAATATTAAAAAGAAAACATCCAGAAAGAATGTATTTGAAACATAAATAAATAAAAATAATTCGGAAGATGAGGTCAGAAATAATCACACTAAATTAAAACGCATGCCATTTCATATATCTAATCGTCTGACTGTAGTGTAAACAAATTTAGATAGATGAATTTTTAAAACAATCTAAACTCATTAACATATACGTTTCTACGGTTTCTATATGGGTCTGTAGTAAATATGTACGTATATGCACGGACATATTCGAATATTAATCAAAAATATTTTAGATCTTTTACGTTTAGATTTAATCACAATAATTTGAATTCTGACGTATATTAATTAATAATAATTATTATACGTCCTATGTTAAAAGAAACACTATTTAAAACCGTCTTTTCTCAGACTATAACTATGTTTCTTGTAATATTAATGAAGTCATTTAATTTCCTCTACTTAATTTATTTTAAAACATCCCTAGTAATGACATTTCAAATTAATAGAATGTATATTTAATAAAAGAATAATTAACAAAACAAGTACAAAGAAAATCAAGACCTATAGAAATTGTTATATTTTACATTGCGTTAAATTTTGTTTACTCTATTATATTAAAATTAATCCTGATAGTTCTTTTCACAGAATCTTTTGAGCCAACAAATGAATTACAATCTTTATTATTACTCTCTGAATTACACTCTTGGCCGAGAGTTATTAGTTTATGAATGAAACACCTTTGCTTTCTGTGGTTTACAGTAACATGAACGAGGTATCACGTCTTCATTAATAACTTCTAAAACGATTAGAATATTTAGAAAATTATAACTGTAAATTCTGATTAAAAGTATCTATAATGTTTTAACAATTCTGTATTTTATAAAAACTATAATAAATAGTATTTGTCAAATAAGACAAGTAATTTAATTTGTTACAACAATATTCAACTAGCCTACAACTAAAGACAGCCATTCTCGGTCGGATCACAGAGGCGTGGACAAGCGAGAGGTTTAGGAAACTCACTTTACCAGCATTTTACGTGCTAAATGTATATAGTACTTGAATACATGAACAGTTATCATTGTGTGGAGTTATTTATAGACGTATTTACGAATACGGGTAGGTGTAATTCGAACGAAAAGCATTTTTCTAAATAACGCGTATTTTTATTTCAGTAAAGTCAACGCAGTGCCGCCATTGCTTGACTACCCTAGTGGCGGTCCTTACCCTAACTTCTAAACACAATTAGACCTACTTTTAAGAAGATTTTTTCAATATAACTTTTAACAACTAGTCAATTTATGTGAATTATCTACTAAATTTATACAATAAATGGTTTCGTTTTTCAGTAAATATATTCTATGGATTTATGTGCCGTACAGAACAAACAACAGGAACAAGCTACGTCCACATCATTAATGTTTGACAATTTCAATAACCTTGAGATAGTAATACAAAGGTATTTTTAATAATATAAAATATTATTAAAAATCTGGTGTGAAGAACACAAATACAGGTTCACTATTAATATTTTTGTGAACGTGTCCGAACATATCTCTCCCCATTCTTTTTCCAGCAGGGGCGTACCGATGAGCCTGTAGAAAGGCGAAATACGTATCTACGTCTCTGGGGAGAGATATGTTCGGACACGTTCATAAAAATATTAATAGTGAACCTGTATTTGTGTTCTTCACACCAGATTTTGAATAATATTTTATATTATTAAAAATACCTTTGTATTATACAAAACTGGTGGGGATTACCTACTTATGTATGTTTCAATTATTGAGAAAGTAACTTACATCATGTAAATTGCTTTCTACATATTACGACACTTATTTATTCGAATTTTTTATGGAAAAAAATTCGCCCTTAAGTAGGATTCGAACCTATGTACATGGTTTGCCGGACCATCGCTCTAACCACTAAGCTATCAAGGGCAGTAATTTCGAATTTTTGTGGGGTTGCCTTGAGTTACATCAAGGAAACAGATGATATATATCTTGCACATAGTAGGCCCTTATGCAAATTTGTTAAATTTTTCGCGAAGTAATGTAAATGTAAATCACATTTACATTATTTCGCGAAAAATGCAACAAATTACCTTACATCATGTTAATTAAATATGCAAAAACTCGGGTAACTCTGAATATGACATGAATATTAAGTTTTGATCATCGTATGATGTGCTATGTAAAAGTGCTATGTCACCAATATATAAATATATAATATACCAATGGGCCAAAATCGAACAAAAAAAGTGGGGCACTACCAAATGTTGTTAAAAAAGTCTGGTGTATACATTTAAACTTCTCAATATTATTTCTTGCCAATAATATATTTAATAACATCTAATAATGTTATAAAAATCTTCAAGCAATTCGTAAAAAAGAATTAACTACTTTGTCATTCCTTTTAACTTCCATTAATTAACGATAAATGCTTATATTCATATTTAGGTTATTATTGAATCCAAACGTCCAAGGTACTTTTTAAAAACTTAAAGAAAACAATATTTAATCCACAGTTACGTTTCGGTAGTACTCGTATATATACTATCTTTTCCAAACTGTAATTTTTATTATTCCAATTAATGAAAATACAATGTTTATATTGATTTATCTACCTACATTAAATATTATTCTGCAAAATAAAGTTGCACTGTATGCTACATATTAAAATTAGGATATGAGTTTTAAAATGACATATTAAAAATTAAGAATGCAATATTAAAATAATTGGGTATATGCAATAAAGAATACTGTGAATTTGTAATTTAAACCAAATGGAATGCATGTTCTTGTAGATTCTACTTGGCAATTTACGTGTTTATCTTCATAAGAGAGATTATGATTGCAGTGTCGCAGAAGGGGGTTTATATAATGCACCTGTATGAATAGAGTTTTTATAAATTCAATATCTAGCCAACTATAATTAAAATAAAAAGTAGTGTTTCAAGTAATGTCATACTAGCACTTAAGATAGAGCAAAAAAGTATTAGGTTTAGGTAAAAGTTTTTACAAATTACTCAAAAATCCCTAATACCAAATTTCGCTGAAAATTTTTCATTTTTAAATTGCTCTACATTTTTATGCTATCTGTAGATAGTAGTTTGTTATTGCAAAAATAAGAGTTCCATGAAGCAAGAAAATAATTTGTCAGGTCAAACGTCATACGTCAGTTCACTAAATAGTTTACTTCAGTTGCAATTGTTGAACTTTGCTGAACAATGGCCGATTGACATATAAGTATTGCTCAAAAAGTAAAAATTATTCGAATTGTTGGTGATAATTTACGTTCTATCCGAGAGGCTGCTAGCGAGTTTAACGCGAGACATCCTGAAAGTTCATCCATCCGTCATCGAACTGTTGCATACTTGAATAACATTTTCAACACTACTGGAAACATTTCTACACCACATCAACGAGAATTGAACAATCGAGAACAGCATTTCGATGTAGTAATATTAGCAGCGTATCGTAATAATTCTCACACAAGTTTACAAGATATGGCTAGAAATTTAAATATCCCTTACTCTAAAATTTGGAGATGTCTCCATCGTCACAAACTGAAACCGTATAAGCCAAAATATTTACACATTCTTGAAGAAAGAAATCTCTATAGAAGAATGGAGTATTGTCTATGGGCTCAAGGCAATTTTCTAAATGACAGAGAATTACAAAAAATAATGTTCAGTGTTGAAGCTACTTTTACTATCAATGGTGTTTCTTCGTCCCAGAACTGTGGATACTGGGTATCAGAAAATCCAAAATTTCTTATCAATTGTAAAAGATAATATTCGCAGAAAGTTAATGTATGGTGCGGAATTTTAAATACATGAACCATTGGACCGTTTTTCGTTTTTAAATTTTATAAACACTGAATTAATAGATACGCTTGATGCTTTACCATTGGATATAAGGCGAGATTTGCACTTCGAGCTAGATGAATCGCCAGTTCATAACGCAAGAATAGTTCGAGCATGGTTAGACGAAAACTTTCCGTTAAGATGGAAAGGCCGTAATAGCCCCTTAATAGAGTAGGCTCCGTGATCACCTGACATTACACCACTCGACTTTTTTCTTTGGGTGACTATCAAAAATATTGTGTATGCATCTAGACCTCAAAACATACAGGAACTGCATAAGAAAATCCGAGAAGCCTGTCGAGAAATCTCTCCAAAAATATTACGAAGAGTTGTACTCAATCACAGAAGGCGATTGGAAAAATTGTAACCACCTTTAAGGTGATTTACTTGAAAAAGATCCTATTTAAAATATTATACGTTAAATTGTTGCATTTGTTTTGTTTGTTCTTTAATGTTGAATAAAATTGTGAATTGTCCTCTTGCTTCATGGCACTCTTATTATTGGAATAACTAACTATTATCTACAGATAGCATCAAAATGTACAAGAATTTAAAAATCAAAAATTTTCAGCGAAATTTGATATTAGGATTTCTTGAGTGATTTGTAAAAACTTTTCCTAATACATTTTTGCTCTCTTAATCGCTAGTATAGCATTACTTAAAACACTATTTTTTATTTTAATTATAGTTTGGTAGATATTGACTTTATAAAAACTCTATTCATACGAAAAGGTGCATTGTTGTGGCCTACATAACTGATAAAAATTTTATCAGTTTCAAAATAAAAATTTTTTTTTGTGTTCCCATGGAAAGTGAAACACACTGTATATATTACACTGGTGCACTTAGGTACCATCTCTTAAAAGTAACCAAAGAACAAATTAAATGCACATACAATGAAGCAGAATCGAGAAATGCAAAACCTGATTATTTTTGTTTGAGAATAACACTAATTATTGTATTTATTAATTTAACCTTTTTATTATTCCTATTTCATATTGTTATTTATTTAAGAAATAAAAGTACAACTTTGCAATCTTTTGTAATTATTTATTTATTTATGTAGAAAAATGTCACACTGTATATTAAAATTATAACCTGAAATTAGCCATAATGATGTTATATAATATATGTAAAAAAGCATCAACATGAATACGTCTTTACAAGTAATATATATTATTTTCTATTTAAATATTTTCTCTAAAATAATTAATTTCTAAATTAGCTTTTCTATATTTTACTTATCATTTCAAATATTTATAACCGTTCGAAACTATGTTCATGGCATAGAGGCAAATATTAAAGACGATCGCGATGAAAATCCTTGTATCGGGAGTTACACGAAAATCGCCAGGGCGAGAAGACGCGTTCGTGGACCCTACGAAAAGTAAAATTAAAATTGTGTAGAAATATTCGTTGTACGATTATCAAATTTGTGTGGATGGATAGCCATAGTATCTCTACGCATTTTAAAAGTTACTGTGCGACTGTATCTCCTATTGGTGCCGATATATCTCCATTTCAATCAAATCTTCTACCGACGCCGAACAAAAATATAAAGAAAAAATATATTACTGCATAAAATCTACGAAATCGGAGAAAAGGTGCGGATATTTTGAATAAATACTATTCCGAGGTTAAATTCATCTCAGTAAGAAAATTTGGCCATTTCCAGTTTAGGAGGGAATACGCGGGAATAAGCTGATTCCCGCGCGTATAACAAACAACCAATCAGGAGGCTGCTATCAAGACCAATGGAATTGCAGCATGGGAAGAAAAAACGCCACACAATTACTCCCTAATTGACAGTCAGGTATTTGAAAAAGAAACATAAAGTCGAGTTTAAACCTGCTCTTAAAGTATTTATAAAATAATTTCAAAATAAAATATCTTTTAATTTACAAAAAACAAAGAATATTAAAGTTATCATTGTTAAATTACTATATCGTTATACAAAGATTGCTTATTTACTATTGTTAGAACCATCAAGCGTCTGCATATCGACGATTTTGGCATAACCTCTAGAACATATTTTATGACATGATTTATTTGTGCTTATATTAATGCATTTCCCTCGTTAAATCCCTAAAAAGACATTGTCTAATATTTCTTCACATTTGAAGGTAATCATTTACGTAATCCTTCTGATTGTGTTTGTTTTGGTTTCTGTTTGTTTACTTTTCGTATGTGTGTGCTTTTAGTTGCTTGTTTTTGATACTGGCAGTCACTCTTATTAAAGCCCAATTTAATGTTTACCAGCGTTTTGTTTGACTTCTACCTGAACAACACTCTGTATGAGACCAACTAAGCAAAATAAATACATTGTTCACTACATTTGATATGTCATTAAAAATATGGTAACTACAAGGTAAAAAGAATACTGTATTTGACATACGACACTACAACCCCCTGTACAAGACATAGAACTATTATATTAGGCCGCAGCACTAAAGTAAAATAAATTTAAACATAAACCCCGCTTTATATTTATTTAAAGATCCCTTGAACGTTTAATTATCAACCAATTATATTGATACCGCTGTTTGCATATAATAAAAACAAATATACGCCTATCGTATATTTTTCCATCTCACATTTTTATTATTATCTAATTATTTTCATTATCATCTGCAATTCGGCGGAAGTGGTTTCTTAATAATATATATATAAAAATGGTAAAGCAACGGTCCGGCAAACCGTAGACTTGGGTTCAAGTCCCAACGTAGACAATATTTTTCATTTAAAATTTCGTATGATTTGCTTTATAATTTGTAGACACCAATGTTTACATCCTCACTTACTTTTCATACTAATATTTCATATAAAAGCCGAAAAACTCCAAGAATTTATCAATTGATGTATTTAATAAACGGCTAAGAAATTATCTAAACAATTATATATATATATATATATATTGATGTAGGTCAAGCCTACTCATAAAGGGCCTGGAACATAAATATAGGGCTGAGTTTTTTAAAAAATGTTAATTTTTCTTTTAAAAAATAAGTCATAAATAGAACTGTATTTTCCACATGTCATATTAATTAAGTTAATACCGCGTTTTTAATTTATCAAATTAGTATCACTCTTTTATTTAATTCCTTGTAATCATTAACTTCAGTCATTTTCTTCTACATTTTTATCTCACCGAGGATATTTAACTTAATTGATAGAGATTATATGTCACCTTTTATGATCATAATCTATTTGTAATGTTAAACGTTTGGGTATAGTGATGTATGTTATTTGAGAAAATTGTTGTTATGAAAAAAATGTATATAAACAACATTGAAATTAAGGTGCCTGGAGATTGAATAAAAAAATGATGATTATTGAAAAAATTGGCATGACACGTCGAATTTTCATTAAAAGTGTGTGAAGGAATAAAGTCGATAAAGTGATTAAAATTTATAATAAGATAGTCAAAACTTACCATAAAGGAAGCCTATAAATTCCTGAACCACTAGTTTTTTTTTAAAAAAAGTTTACGAAGATTACCTTATCTTGAACCTGCTAAGGACGATAAACCAAAACTCCAAATTCTAAAAGACGCTATGTAGAATTTGGAACAAAACCAGACTTTCCCCGGCAGCATCAAATTACCTTATCTTGAACCCACTAAGGACGATAAACTAAAAACTTCAATTTCATAAGGACGTCGTCCAGAATTTGGTACAAAACCAGCCTTTTCCCGGCACTTGATTCTTTTGGACCTGTACATCAAGACTCAAGTATTCATCATTCACATAGAAGAACGACCAGTATCAAGTTTGTGTTTTTATTTTATAATCTCCTAAAATATTAAATTTTTATTAGTTACATTTCGAAAAAGAACGCTCATACTTCACTTAAATTCCTAAATTGTTAACAATAGATCACTATATAGTTAAATACCAGAAAATACAGTTCTTTCTACTTTGAATTTGAGTTACCTAATTTTAAAAATTTATATTATTAATATTTTATTACAATATTTAACCTTACCTTTGTATTATGTAACTTCATGTGACTTTTCATACGAATATTATAGTATAGTACAGTTAAACTTACCTTGTTGCATAGAGATTCTAATTAAATAGTGTTATTTACAATTCATTCTCGTGTTTTATTCTTGTAATAACATTGGTAGTAAATTTCACTTGATATAACTTAGTTTAAACCGATATTTGTTTTCTATCCAAATACCGAACCTACTTTTATGATTATCTTGTTCACCATAAACAGAGCTAGTCGGAAGCATAACACGAACAACCTGTAGAACTAAAAAATAAGTTAAGCACTGAATAGAGACCTATCAAAGTAAAATATATATATTGGATATTTTATCTTTTTTTTTTGTATGTGTTATAGAATAACATTTGAGTCAACTGTCAACTTTGACAACTGTTAAATTTAATATTATTTTGCTTTATATATATTATACAACTTTCTTTTTTGGTCTTTATCATTTGGCGCCACAACGTCAGGGCCCTAATTAGACGTGTTTGGTGGAAAATAGTATTAAAATTTTTTGAGAGAAATCAAACTGGAAAGAACTGTATTTTAAATAGTTCATTATTAAGATATATAATGTTAATTGTGTTTGTGAACCGGTATTTTTGTTCATGGTCTTTTATGTACTTGAGCCTTCATTTATACTCATGAGCAAGGGTTTGTAAGTATATTTTTACAAGGGGTAATTGTTTTTATAATCCATACAAAAATCATAACGATAATAAGAATTAAAACTAATATAACCTTGTAAAATACCAATTTATTTATATAATATCAATTTATAACATAATAACACTATTTGAAATAGTAATATATACAGATATAATCAAAAACATGGACAGACGAACAAGAAGTAAATCTAGGGAGTACGTTAACGAAGGTATTGGGGAGGAAGCGGATCAAGGTGATGTTCCCACGGTTTTAGCCCAGTCGGATGTTCCGAAAGAAGAGGTGCCTCTGACCCTCAAGACTCTAACAGCATTTTTCGAAAAATTAGAAATAAGTTTAAATCAAAAACTAGATATCAACTATGATGAACAAGAAACAAATCTCAAACAATTTATAGCAGCCAATAACAAACATATAGAAACAAATAACGAAAAATTAAATCAAAAATTAGACCAACTTAGGCAGGATAAAGAAGAAATTAAAGGGGAAATAAAAGGGTTAAAGGAGAGCCAGACGAAAATGGAAGAAAGGATTATACATAAAATGGAAGCTTCAAATGAAAATTTAATAATAGAATTAACACACAAAATAGATACTTTTAATGAAAATTTAACAACAAGCCTAACACAAGAATTCAAGATTATTAATAACACTGTTGACACGCATAAAGAGATAATAATCACTCAGGTATGGGAAAATCAACAAGGAAACATAACTACTAACAATGTACAGAAAGAAAACATAATAAAAACTGCATCTGATTATAAGCCTAACAAACCGCTTACATATAGACATAAAGATAATTTACACAAACAAATTTTAATAAATGACAGAGCCTATCAAAACTTCTTATTAAATAATGCAAAATAGTATAATAATTTTAACAGGAAGAACACGGGGATCAATAATATAAATTTAAACAAGTCTCATATAAAAATCAAGAACATTAACCGTAATTATGCAACCAACAACACACAAATAAAGAAAATTTATATGCAAAACACAACTTTTAGTTCATCAAACATAACAATACACAATAACACGGATAATACATTAATGAAAGAAGGAATGATTAACGATTCTATAATATATGAAAATCTTACTATTAACAATTTCCTTAAGACTATATTAATTATGAAAAGCAACACAAATTTATACACTTACACAAAATTGGTAACTACATGCACACTGATCAACAAAAATTTACACAAATCACAAGGAAGAGGTAATATGACATTTTTATACGGGGATAATAGTATTAATTCCTTTAAAACAGTTCGTCGAAAAATAAATACTTGAATAGATAGGACGACAGAATCTCGTTATTCTAAACATATGATGAACTAAGCTTTTTACAAGGATACGATTCATAATTACTAAAAAACTGCACTAAATACACGTATGCTAAATAATAACAAAGAGATGAAAGATACAATTTAATAAGAAAGAACATATTATAAAGTATAATTGATGAACTAACAACAAGGTAAATAATTAATGAATTAAAGAGAACAAGCATAACTGGAGCTTGAATATTATAACTAATTACTACAAGTAAGAGATTAAATACAAACAAAATATAGTGACAACACATATTCCGATGGTTAAATAAGCTTACGAAATAACACTTATATAAATAACATTGGTACTGTTAATCGAATTATTTAATGGTGAACACATCCACTTACAAACATGCGTAGGTTGATTAAAATGAAAGTTCACATGTATTATTATTGAAAAAGAGAGTATGATTGAATATAAATAATAAAGGAGTGTTGATATGATTTAAGAAGGATATGGTACAGATTTATAAGTTAGAATGAATTAATTTATGATAGGGGTGTATAGAAATATATAATTAAATGAATTATTATTATTATGAAAATATATAGACAAAGGTGTCTTCTTATAAGATAGAATATATATGTTAAAGGAGTGGTATTTCTATGATTAGCGAAGAGTATGAGAATGTAATGAGTAGTGTGGATAAGGAGAGTATTATTTATTATTGAAACTAAAGTTAATATCAATATATCAATTTGAATCAATAAAAAGAAAAAAAGGTAAGAATAATAAACTATTAAAAGAGTTATAACGCATGTACCACCAATGTAATTATTTATAAACAAAATAACCCCAACCAAAACAACTTAACCATTAACAGAATATTAAATGCTATCAAACACTAGAATAAAACAAACTTTTAATACAGATAACAGCCCAGTTATACAGGTAGTTACCAGTTCAAAAAGAATATAATGAAATAAGAACGTATAAACAAGGGAAGTTTAAAGGACGCAAATAAAATCAATATTTTAAATGCTTGGGTTATAAAGTTTAAAAGAAAGTTAGAAGATCACATTCATAACAGAATAAACTTAGTATCTTTGCCAACAGTCAAACAAATTCTACTTAAAAAAAAAACATATAGAATTAAAGACACATTACTTATAAGCTACACTTAAAGTAATAATGATAACAAAGATATACATATACCAAATAAAGGAAACTAAAATAAATAGTACTTTCAACTAATTTTCCACAAGTAAATTTGACCTGCTAATGTTAGTTTGAATTTCAGAATTTTTTATTTCAAGGAAATTTAGATATGCTTAATTAGATAAGCTTACGTTTCAAGACAACGACGCATTATCTAATTATTGGGGAAGTTGATGTAGGTCAAGCCTACTCATAAAGGGCCTGGAACATAAATATAGGGCTGAGTTTTTTAAAAAATGTTAATTTTTCTTTTAAAAAATAAGTCATAAATAGAACTGTATTTTCCACATGTCATATTAATTAAGTTAATACCGCGTTTTTAATTTATCAAATTAGTATCACTCTTTTATTTAATTCCTTGTAATCATTAACTTCAGTCATTTTCTTTTACATTTTTATCTCACCGAGGATATTTAACTTAATTGATAGAGATTATATGTCACCTTTTATGATCATAATCTATTTGTAATGTTAAACGTTTGGGTATAGTGATGTATGTTATTTGAGAAAATAGTTGTTATGAAAAAAATGTATATAAACAACATTGAAATTAAGGTGCCTGGAGATTGAATAAAAAAATGATGATTATTGAAAAAATTGGCATGACACGTCGAATTTTCATTAAAAGTGTGTGAAGGAATAAAGTCGATAAAGTGATTAAAATTTATAATAAGATAGTCAAAACTTACCATAAAGGAAGCCTATAAATTCCTGAACCACTAGTTTTTTTTTGAAAAAAGTTTACGAAGATTACCTTATCTTGAACCTGCTAAGGACGATAAACCAAAACTCCAAATTCTAAAAGACGCTATGTAGAATTTGGAACAAAACCAGACTTTCCCCGGCAGCATCAAATTACCTTATCTTGAACCCACTAAGGACGATAAACTAAAAACTTCAATTTCATAAGGCCGTCGTCCAGAATTTGGTACAAAACCAGCCTTTTCCCGGCACTTGATTCTTTTGGACCTGTACATCAAGACTCAAGTATTCATCATTCACATAGAAGAACGACCAGTACCAAGTTTGTGTTTTTATTTTATAATCTCCTAAATTATTAAATTTTTATTAGTTACATTTCGAAAAAGAACGCTCATACTTCACTTAAATTCCTAAATTGTTAACAATAGATCACTATATAGTTAAATACCAGAAAATACAGTTCTTTCTACTTTGAATTTGAGTTACCTAATTTTAAAAATTTATATTATTAATATTTTATTACAATATTTAACCTTACCTTTGTATTATGTAACTTCATGTGACTTTTCATGCGAATATTATAGTATAGTACAGTTAAACTTACCTTGTTGCATAGAGATTCTAATTAAATAGTGTTATTTACAATTCATTCTCGTGTTTTATTCTTGTAATAACATTGGTAGTAAATTTCACTTGATATAACTTAGTTTAAACCGATATTTGTTTTCTATCCAAATACCGAACCTACTTTTATGATTATCTTGTTCACCATAAACAGAGCTAGTCGGAAGCATAACACGAACAACCTGTAGAACTAAAAAATAAGTTAAGCACTGAATAGAGACCTATCAAAGTAAAATATATATATTGGATATTTTATCTTTTTTTTTTTGTATGTGTTATAGAATAACATTTGAGTCAACTGTCAACTTTGACAACTGTTAAATCTAATATTATTTTGCTTTATATATATTATACAACTTTCTTTTTTGGTCTTTATCAATATATAATAAAATATATATAAATATAATATTTTCGTGACCTTGGTATGATATGGTAAACTTAATAAGTCGGCGATTAAAGGTCTGGTTTATTACTTCAAAGTATATATATTTAAAACAACCCTACATGTTTCGGCAATGATGCCTTTGTCAAGGATATAAAAAATATAAATGACAGAATATAAATTTATATTCTGCCATTTATATTTTTTATATCCTTGACAAAGGCATAATTGCCGAAACATGTAGGGCTGTTTTAAATATATATACTTGGAAGTAATAATCCAGACCTTTAATCGCCGACTTATTAAGTTTACCATATATATATATATATATATATATATATATATATATATATATATATTGTAACATTTCTAAATTGGTTAATATTTAAGAATGTTTATTATCGTTATAAAGGCCCCAAAAGTTGGGCTGACAAAATGTAATATTACGAATTGTTAATATATATAAAAAAACGTATGTCTATAAAAGAATGAATGTTATATAACTGTGAATTGTTGTATAAGAAAATGTTATAAAAGGTGATATACAATTCAAATCGGGCTCGTTCAATACTTATCTTTTTTTTGTTATTTTCGTCGTCGGCTAGCTTCTTTAATTTCTTCAGGGTTAAGGTAGGTTCACCTCTCTCCACTTTGACTTTATGTACGTAGTTTATTTAGTTGGGATCGGAACAATATCTCAAGTATATTACAAAGAAAACCAAAGTAAAATATTGACAATTAACTTTATTAATAAAAAATTATCTAGCAAAGTTTGGAATTTATATTAATAATTTTCGTGACACACAAATAACAATACGGGAGATACACTCAACGGTTGGTATTCTTATAGTCTAACAATATGGTGTACGACAAGTGCAATTAGGTGTTGTTTTATTAAAAGAGTTTACAAAAGTAACATAGAATCAAGTTTTTAAAATTACAAACAGTGGATTCTAATATTTAAATAAGTGGAATAAAAATTACAGTGATATAATATCGGTGAAAGCAAAGTAATTAGTTAGTTATGGAATAAACAAAGAAAATTCTAGAAAAGTATATGAGCAAGTAAAAATGGCGCGTAAAATATGGTTAAAGTTAGCAAAAACCTGAGTCTTCGGATATAGCTTCCGTTGCTTCCTGCTCCTGTGTTCTGCTGGTTTTCACAACGGGAAACTGGATAATATTTCTGCGATGGTCCCTCGGGATGACTTGAGTTTTTTTTGAAATCTCCAAGTCCGACGGCGGCTTGCTCGGATGACCGGTTTCGAGCGTTCCAAGATGCTGGTCGTTGCACGGTGAAACTTATGGCGGGTAATTAACGTATTGAAACTTTAAAAATTCGTAGTTCGTGAACTAATTGGTCGGCAGATGGTAAACTTTGTCTACAGGTAGATCGTAGGTGTGAGTAACGTTGTGTAGACTCAAAAATCTCCAGAACTTAATAATTTCACCAATTTGTTTTAATTAATTCGGAGCACAAAAAACGTGACCTCTCACTGTGACGACTAATTACCGACGCTTACTTTTTCACTTGTTTTTAATTGCATAACTTTCCGCAAAATCGCCCCCTTCTTTACTTGCATTATCTTTTCGAATATTATTATTTTAGACATTTTTACAGAGTAAAACAGTAAAAAAAATTACAATTTGATTTATAAAATAACTTCGGTTGAATAACATATGTTTATGTGTTTACAAACACTCTGGCAATATCGGTTTATTTTCGGGTTATTGCACCGTTAGAATTGTGGGCGGGGCTTAATTGTTCAAATACATTTGAAAATAAATACGTTACATTTGTTTGAATAAACACGCGTTAAATATTAATTTGAATTAAAAATTGAAAGTAAACATTATAAAAAAAAATAGAAAAATAAGTTAATTATTTCAAAGCAAGTTTGTCGTCAAAATAACGTATTTATACTTTGAATCAATCTTTCCCCTTCTTGGTATTAAAGTACATATTAGATATAAATATTATGGTTACAAGTATTCTTTGTTTCTTTCAGAGAAAAGAAACCCTTCTTGCAATGCCTCAATATATATATATAAGGTAAACTTAATAAGTCGGCAATTAAAGGTCTGGTTCATTGCTTCAAAGTATATATATTTAAAACAGCCCTACATGTTTCGGCAATGATGCGTTTGTCAAGGGAATAAAAAATATAAATGACAGAATATAAATGTCAAATAATTTAGTTGCTATGGTTTAAATTATTCAAAGATTCACTCCAATAATAATAATAAATCATGCCTTAGTATTCCAAAAAATAGATAGCAAGGTGTGAACATATGTGTTGTTCGCTGCCAGCAGCTTGTGTCTCTTTCTGGGTATGAATTTATGTGTTGGTTGCTGCTGGCAGCTTGCGTCTCTCTCTGGGTGTGTGATTTTGTATTTGTGTGACCGCGTAAGTGTAGGGTTTTGTATGCTAGTGCGCTCGTGCGTGTGTTTAGTGACCGGTCACGTAAATTTAGAGAGATCGGATAACCAGCCGTTGCGTAGGGCCGCCAAACCTTTCCCGGCAACTTCTTTACTTTCCGAGCAGTACTTCGACGGCCCGACCCCCGCCCCAACGAGGCAAGGCGCAGACCAGCGAAGCGCACTCTGCACGGGGTTGCTCATCGCCAACCAAGGGAACACCCTTAGTGGCTACCTCAGTCTACGACGGTCACACTTGTGCCATCTTACCGATTTCCGCAAAAGCGGAGGCAATGCACACTCGTCGAACGTGTGTGTGCTGTTAACAGCAGCCTATCCAGGTTGCCGCCCAGGACCGGTCCTAGTGGTGTGTGCATTGCGCGGCGCCGTGATTTGCGCCGCGTAGCTTGGTTCCTCGCTCCTGCTGGAAAGGCGGAATGGCACCTGACTGCCCATCGGGCAGACCCCCCTAGAGTTTGGTAGCGCATATGCTAGGCTACAACCCAGTAGAGGACCACATCAGCACAAAACAGAAAACAGTGAAAAGCAAGACATGAGTTATTATTACGTATGCGCCAAACTCTAGGGGGGTCTGCCCGATGGGCAGTCAGGTGCCATTCCGCCTTTCCAGCAGGAGTGAGGAACCAAGCTACGCGGCGCAAATCACGGCGCCGTGCAATGCACACACCACTAGGACCGGTCCTGGGCGGCAACCTGGCTAGGCTACTGTTAACAGCACACACACGTTCGACGTGTGTGCATTGCCCCCGCTTTTGCGGAAATCGTTAAGATGGCACAAGTGTGACCGTCGTCGACTGAGGTAGTCACTAAGAGTGTTTCCTTGGTTGGCGATGAGCAACCTCGTGCAGGGTGCGCTTCGCTGGTCTGCGCCTTGCCTCGGAAAACTAAAGAAGTTGCCGGGAAAGGGTTGGCGGCCCTACGCAACGGCTGGTTATCCGATCTCTAAATTTACGTGACCGGTCACTAAACACACGCACGAGCGCACTAGCATACATAACCCTACACTTACGCGGTCACACAAATACAAAATCACACACCCAGAGAGAGACGCAAGCTGCCAGCAGCAACCAACACACAAATTCATACCCAGAAAGAGACACAAGCTGCTGGAAGCGAACAACACATATGTTCACGCCTTGCTAACTATTTTTTGGAATATTAAGGCATGATTTATTATTATTATTGGAGTGAATCTTTGAATAATTTAAACCATAGCAACTAAATTATTTGACATTTATATTTTTTATTCCCTTGACAAAGGCATCATTGCCGAAACATGTAGGGCTGTTTTAAATATATATACTTTGAAGCAATGAACCAGACCTTTAATCGCCGACTTATTAAGTTTACCTTATCATACCAAGGTCACGAAAATATTATATATATATATATATATATATATATATATATATATAAATATATAAATACATATCAATTGATAAATTCTTGGAGTTTTTCGGCTTCTATATGAAATATTTACAAATATTATCAAATTAGTATGTAGTTGCGAAGCTAATAGCTTGAGCCAAGATCTATCGTGGCTTAAGTGGTAAAGCAATGGTTCAGCAAACCGTAGACTTGGGTTCAAGTCCTAACATTGACAAAATTTTTCAATTAAATATTTCGTATGATTTGCTTTGTAATTTGTAGACAGTAATGTTTACATTCACACTTACTTCGCAACTACATACTAATTTTATAATCGTAAATATTTCACATAAAAGCCGAAATCTCCAAGAATTTATCAATTAATATATTTAATGAACAGCTAAAAAATTATCTAAACATATATACGAGATATATACATAAAGTGTGGTCATAAAGTTTGGAACCAAGCTTATAACCGCATTATTTTTATATTAGCGAAAATGAACAATTTTTACGCAATATCTCAAAAATTTAACGTCAAAAATAGAAGTAAATAATTCAACAATGTTGTCGCCATAGAAACAATTTCAAACTAAAATTTTTGTACATAAATTGTATAAAAAGACGCAAGAATGTCATAAAGAAATATCTTGCAAAAAAGTGCGTGTTTTTGTTTTTGTAAATTTTTTGCATAGTAACATGAGTACATGTGCTTTTGACGATCCGGTTTGTTCAAGACAGAAGTGTGAAAAAAACTTACATACATATTTCAGTAAATTTTGTAAGCTTAATTAGTTTTTGAAATCTTCAATTTTTGGGCGATAATTTTAATTAAGAAATGGTCTGCCACATCATGTCAATTTTTTAAATAAATTAACCTTCTTTGGCCCTTTTTTGTGAAACTATTTAATGTTAAATAAGATTTTTTAATAAGTAATTGGCCGATTGGGAACACAAATTTCTTTTGACCTGGAGCGAATAACGCAGATTACTATAGATCGCAAAGCATTTACACTCGGCTGGGACAGTGTGAGTTGGTTGGTGGGGTCCATTTTGAAAATTTACGTTAACTGTTACAATAAATTTAAGTTCAGACGTATTTTTTTGAATTTAATTTTAATTTTGTACAAAAATAAAATTTTCGTATTTTTTTCTAAATTTATATCATTTTTTTCCAAAAAATTGTGATGCAACATACCAATTGTTTTATATCACTATTTGGTGGATATAAAGATCTACCAAAAACGAGAAAAAAATAATATGGTTGCCATTTAAAGAAAGTGTTGATAACGTCATCACTCGAAAACCAATGACGTGATAGAAAAAAAATTGTATGTTAAAAGATGGCATTTTAAAAAAGAAAATTTACCTGTTCGAGCGTTTTTCCTAAAAATGTAAAATAATGCGGTTATAAGCTTGGTTCCAAACTTTATGACCACACTGTATATATATATATATATATATATATATATATATATATATATATATATATATATATATATATATATATATACGACTGAGAAAATAGGCAGAATACTACGCCGACACAACATAGACACCATTTACACCACAGACAAGAAAACAAGAGACGTTTTGCCTAGGATATAAAATATATAAACGACCGAATATTCTATCATTTATATATTTTTTATATCCTTGACAAAGGCATCATTGCCGAAACATGTAGGGTTGTTTTAAATATATATACTTTGAAGTAATAAACCAGAACTTTAATCACCGACTTATTAAGTTTACCTTATCATACCAAGGTCACGAAAATATTATATATATATATATATATATATATATATATATAATTTATTGAATTTACTATATGCTTTCAAATCTGACGTTTGCTTTCATAACTGACACCTGATTCCAAAACAGACATCTGCTATCAAAACTGACATCAGCTTTCAAAACTGACTTCTGCTTTCAACTTTACATCTACATTCAATAACTGACATCTGATTCATTAACACTGTTACTTTATAATGCATTTCTAAATAGCTTGAACCTAGGT
Source organism: Melolontha melolontha (assembly GCA_935421215.2). Lineage (NCBI taxonomy): Eukaryota > Metazoa > Arthropoda > Insecta > Coleoptera > Scarabaeidae > Melolontha > Melolontha melolontha. Next base: position 157,637,134 of record OW285236.1, on the reverse strand, counting down.
CTATTGTGGTTAAGTGGTAAAAGCGACAGTCCGGCAAACTGTAGACTTGGGTTCGAGTCCCAACATAGACAATATTTTTCAATTAAAAATTTCGTATGATTTGCTTTGTAATTTGTAAGACAGCAATGTACATCCCCACTTACTCTGCAATTATATACATTCTTATTTGATATTTGTAAATATTTCATATAAAAGCCGAAAAACTCCAATAATTTATCAATTGGTCTATTTAATAAACGGCTAAGAAATTATCTAAACACTTATATAATACTTACAAAATGTAGAGTTGAAAAAATAATAAAATTGACGCACAATGACAATAAAATTGATTAGATTTAAAACTTAAAGTAACTATAGATACAACCCTTTAAAACCTTTAAAAACCATGTATATGTAAAAGTTAAAACATGAAAAATATGAAACGAAACATATAGCAAAAAATGTGACTTTAGTTTTTTGCTATATGTTTCGTTTCATATTTTTCATGTTTTAACTTTTACATATACATGTCTTTAAAGGTTTTAAAGGGTTGTATCTATAGTTACTTTAAGTTTTAAATCTAATCAATTTTATTGTCATTGTACGTCAATTTTATTATTTTTTCAACTCTACATTTTGTAAGTATTTTACTACTGCTTTATACTCTTATTTATTTAATGTTATTTATCATTAATCTTGTAGTATCTCCGGAAGAAGCAACAAAGTTGTTGCGCTTGCCCGCTTTTAATTTATTTGATTCTATATATATATATATATATATAAATTTCTTCGAATGTTTTCGCGGTCGTTTGTTGAAGCGTTGTTCTTCGGGATATTTCGCCGCGTTTGGATGATTTCGTCCTGAGAAGGACTACTTTCTTCCTGACGTTTCGGTGACATCACTTTCAACTTTTTCTAGAGGATCTTCTCGTTGCGATGGTAACTTCAAGAGTGCGTCGATTTCCTGTGCCGCTCGTATTATATGGTCCCGTCATAGTGGGGACGCGTGTCTGACTCCTCGTGATTGGTCCGTCGGTTGTTCTGTCGCTTTCGACTATTGGTCGATCGGTTTGCGTTCGGTCCGAGTTAGTATGACTGGGCTGTGGCAAGTTGTTATCATTATGTCGCTTGTCTGTAATCTGCCTGTTAAGCAAGGCCGGCTTCCATGTATCAGGCAAACGCTGTCCGTCGCCACGTTTGTTCATACAGTTTTGCCGTTTCTCAATTTCTATAGCTTCTCTTATAATCCTATACGTTAACCTCGTACTGCGTGCTATAGTTTTTGTACCGTCAAAGTCGATGGTGTGTCCTGTATGTAGCACATGCTTAGCTAGGGATGATGTTTCTTCTTTTTTAGCTACCGCATTTCTGTGCTCTTCCCACCGTACGTTCCCTGGTTTTACGGTTAGTATGCCCTATGTATGTTTGTTCGCATTCATAGCACGGTATTTCGTAGACCCCTTGGTTTTCGAGTTTTATCTTGTTCTTTTGTATTAGGCAAAATGTCTCTTATTTTCCTGTCTGTCGTATAAATGGTGTCTATATCGTGTCGGCGTAATATTTTACCTATTTTCTCAGTCGTACCTTTCACGTAAGGGAGAAATGCTGTCCGTGTAGATCTTTCTTTCTTTTTTGGTTGATTCTTTTCAATTCGTGTCGCTCTGTTAATGGTATGTTATGAATATCCGTTCGCTTGTAATATGTTTTTTATTGTTCCCATTTCTTCGTTTCGATGTTCTACTTCTGGCAGAGTTTGGGATCTGTGGATTAATGTTTTTACTACGGAGTTTAACTGTGTAGGGGATGATGTGAAGATGCGTTGAGATATCTGTTCGTATGTGTAGGTTTTCTGTACACTGTGTATCCTAGCGAGCCATCCGATTTTTTTTATTATCATCAAGTCTAAGAATGGTAGTCGATTTCTTTCCTCCATTTCGACAGTAAACTTTATTTTCGGATGTCTGGTGTTCAGATGTAAAAACTCGCTTAATTTCTCTCTTCCATGCTGCCAAATCACCAGGGTGCCGTCTACGTAGCTCAGCCAGAGTTTTGGTTTGTCTGTAGCGTTTTCCGTCTCTTTGTTCTAAATCTGCCATAAACAAATTCGCCAGTATAGGTGACAGCGGTGATCCCATCGGCGCTCCATCGGTTTGTTTAAAGAATTGTCCGTTGTATATAAAATATGTGTTTGACAGGCAGTGTTTCGTTAGATCTATGTCGTAGTCGGAGAGTTGGTGTTTCCTTATTAGTAGATCTATTGCCTCATTAATGGGGATCTGTATGAAGAGCGAAACTACGTCGAAGCTCACCAACATGGCGTCTTGATCCATGGTGATATCCCTGAGTATTTCAGTTAGGTGAGTCGAGTTTTTAACATATGATGGTATTTCTTTGGCAAGTGGTCGTAGTTTTTGTGCTAAGAAGCGTGAAAGCGCTTGAGTCGGTGAGCTAACGGAACTTACTATCGGTCTCAGCGGCACATCCGGGTTGTTTATTTTTGGTAGGCCGTAGAATTTCGGGCATCTTGACGATTTCTCTCTAGGAATCTCTTCTTCTTCTTCTTCTTCTTTCGATAGGCGTATCGCCTGTTTAGTTCCGGTTTCTTTGTGGCGGCAGTTCTTGTGAATTTGATTGCCAGCTGTCTCGCCAGCGTTTTGGTGGTCGTCCTATGGGTCTTCTTCCGTGAGGTATGTTGTTTCGTACTATTCTGGCCATTCTGTCGGGATTCATTCGGCTGACATGGTGGTTCCACTCTCTTCTTCTTTTCCGTATCCATCTGACTACGTCATCCGTTTGACACTTCTCCCTTATATCTGTATTTCTTTGCCTATCATGTAATGTGTATCCTGTTATCGTTCTTAGAGTCTCCATTTCGGTTGTTCTTAGTATCCTCTTTGTTATCGTCGTTTCCGCTCTCGTCTCCGCACCATATGTCATCACCGGTCGTACGCATGTTTTGTATATCCTTGATTTGCATTCCGTACTTAGGTGTTTGTTTCTCCAGATTGGATACCTAAGATGTCCCGATATTGCTGCTGCTTTGTTTACTTGTTTCCTCACCTCATCACCCAAAAACCCTGCGCCTGTAATTTTGCACCCAAGGTATTCGATTGACATGGTTTGGTCGACGGTCTTATTTTCTATTTCCAATTTGCAGCGTACAGGTTCTTTTGCTATGGTCATGCATTTGGTCTTGTCTATGGAAATTTCCATGTTATGTTTTCCTACCTGTTTGTTGAAAGCATGTAACATTCTTTGTAGGTCGTCCTCTGATTCCGCAATAAGTACTGCGTCATCAGCATAGCATATTATATTTATGTTGTGTATGCCCATCCGATATCCTAATCCGGTGTTCTTTACAGCTTTCACCAGCTCATCCATGATTGCGTTGAATAATAAAGGACTGAGACTATCGCCTTGACGGATGCCTGTTGTGGTTCGTAGGTGTTGTGTTAGGGTGAGGTTGGTGCGTATTTGCGTTCTTGTGTTCGTGTTTAGGTCCTTAATGAGTTCTACATATTCTTTCTTCGTGTTATTGTTTTCCAGGATCGTGATGACTTCTTTTAGTTGTACTCTGTCGAAGGCCTTAGTTAGATCTACAAAGCAAAGATAGGCAGGGGTGTTGTACTCTAATGATTTTTCTATCAGTTGTCTGAGTATGAATAGAGCGTCAGTGGTGGATCGACTTCTTCGAAATCCTTGTTGTTCTTCGCTTATTGGCATTGTTGGGGTTATTTTGTCCGCAATGATCTTAGGAGTTTCAGCGAGGTGCTCAACAATGTTATCTCACGGTAGTTAGCTGGATCGGTTTTGTCTCCTTTTTTGAAGATGGGTATTGTTACGCTGTTCTTCCATTCTTCAGGTATTCTTCTATGTTGTAGTATGATATTAAACAGTTTTGTGTATTCTTTTATGGTGGCAGTTCCTCCATTTTTTATTAGCTCATTTGGTATTTTGTCTTGGTTTGGAGTTTTCCTGTTCTTAAGTTTCCTCGTTGTCTCTCTTACTTGCTCTTCGGTGATTTGCGTGCACTCTTCTGGTGGGTCGTTTTGTATGTCTTCTTCTTGTGTTTCTACAGGGTTCTCTATGTCTGCGTAAAGATTTCTGAAATATTTCTCCCAAGTTTCTTCGGTAATTGTTCTGAGTTGTATTGTTTCATTCGTTTCCCGTTTCATGCCTCTTAGTAGTTTCCAAATTCGTTTTTGTGCTCCATACATGTCTGCTTCCATTTCGTTACTGAATTCCTGCCAGTATTCTTCCTTGATCTCTCTAACCCTATTATTGACCTTGTTCCTAGTTTCAATATACTTATTTCGGTTTTCTGGAGTTGGAGATTCCCTGTATTGCAAATAATTTTTCTTCTTTTCCCTTGTGATATCCTTGACTTCCGTTGTAAACCAAGGTTTATTGTTCGGTCTACTGTTCTGCGATACCGTGCGTGTGCCTAGGGTTTCTTCGGCGGCTTTATAGATGTTTTGTTTCAGTTTATCCCATGCTGTTTGGGGAGTGTCGGGTTGTATTATTGGGTTAAGAGTAATGTATTGTTTGCATCGGTCTGCGTATAGTTGTTTCGTATTTTCCTGGCAATTCTATGTTGAATTTGTCAGCTCTTATTGTTGGCTTTTGTTTCCTCGGTGACATTGCTATTCGTAGTTTTCCTATCACTAATTTGTGGTCTGTTCCAATGTTGGCTGAGGACAGAACTCTTATATCTACTATTTGTTGGGGCATGAACATTCTGTTTGTGATGATGTAATCGATTATGGATTTATTTTGTCTATTGTCGTAAAAGGTGTATTTGTGTTGGTCTTTATGAGGGAAGTATGTGTTGTTTATTCGTAATTCATTCTGTGCACAAAATTCGGTCAACATTTCGCCATTTCTGTTAGTTACTTCTTCGTTGTATTTTTGTTTTACTCCATCTACTGCTTCATTTCCTATTCTAGCATTTAGGTCTCCTAATAGGATTATCTTTTCGTTTTTTGGGATTTTGTCCAGTTCTGATTGTAGGATCTCGTAGAAATCTATTGACATTTCTTCGGGTTTGCCAATGTCAGGTGCATATACTGATATAATGTGCAGGGGATGATTGAACATCATTTTTACTCTTAGAATTCTGTCGTTAACATACTCTGTGCTTTCTATATTCTTTTCATATTTCTCGTTTACTGCCATACCAACCCCTGATGTGGCTCTTTGGTCTTTTGCTACAGTACAGTAAGATGTAGTTGCTAAGTCTTGTTGTTCCTCTACCTTTCTTTTTCGTTTCAGAGAGTGCACATATGTCTATCTTATGTTCATTGAGTTCGGGAATTAGTTCATGATCTTTTGAATACAGAGTCTTTATTTTCCAGCATGCAATTCTCATTTGCTGTTTCTTCATATAGAGTTTGTTCCTTATTCGCGCGTGGGTCGTGCTCCGTGAAATCCGTCCATGTTCCGAGGCTATGCTACCGGTGCTTTGAGCATGTAATTGTTTTTCCCCTAGGCAGGTTGCTAACCTTACCTAAGAACCCTCCTCCTTTATCCGGGCTTGGGACCGGCAGTGGCGGCTGTGAGCTACTCAATCCACCAACAAGCCGCCCCAGGCGGAATCTCTAGGAATCTCTAGGAATCAGTCGTTTCTTAATACCTTCTTCGAGAGGTGCTTTCTTGATCTTGCTTTTTGCCGTCTTTTCTAAGTATGTGGTCGGGTCGTTATGTGTCGGTTTATACATCGAGTCTTCTAGAAGCGTTCGTATTTTTCGGTCATAGTCGCTCTTTTCCATTATTACTGTGGCGTTTCCCTTGTCAGCCGGCATTATGACATCTTTGTTATTTCAGTTAGGTGAGTCGAGTTTTTAACATATGATGGTATTTCTTCGGCAAGGGGTTGTAGTTTTTGTGCTAAGAAGCGTGAAAGCGCTTGAGTCGGTGAGCTAACGGAACTTACTATCGGTCTCAGCGGCACATCCGGGTTATTTATTTTTGGTAGGCCGTAGAATTTCGGACATCTTGACGATTTCTCTCTAGGAATCAGTCGTTTTTTAATACCTTCTTCGAGAGGTGCGTTCTTGATCTTGCTTTTTGTCGTCTTTTCTGAGTATGTGGTCGGGTCGTTAGGTGTCGGTTTATACATCGAGTCTTCTAGAAGCGTTCGTATTTTTCGGTCATAGTCGCTCTTTTCCATTATTACTGTGGCGTTTCCCTTGTCAGCCGGCATTACGACATCTTTGTTTATCTGCAGTCGTCGTAGGGCGTTTCTTTCTCCTTTCGATATATTTGGCTTTGGTGGTTTTGTCGTTCTTATTATTTGGCATATATCCTGCCTGACAATTTCTGCCGTTTCTCGGTCAAGGGATTCACTTGCCGCTTCGACGCCGCATATGATATTTTCTATTGGTATGTTCTTAGGAGCAACCGCGACATTGAAGCCTTTTTCAAGAATTCTATTTTAAACTTCGTTAAGTTCGTATTTAGACAGGTTGTGAACCACTCGACGTTGTAGTGTTTTAGTTTCGTTGTCTGGTATATGTGTGCGTCGCAGATTTTCAGTCTTCCGTTTTTGTTTCTTGGTTTTCGTAATTTCCTCTGTTTAAGCTCTGTAGTAAGATAAGAGATCGATTTTCTGCCACAAAACCGGATGAATCTTGTTGCTTAGTTGCAAGTGCCGGGTTCTTAGTCTAGTATCGGCGTGGTCTAATTTTGGTCTAGTCTGTCGTATGAAACTCCGCAAGATTGCCTTTCCGGTCCGCTCCAAAATATTCTTGATCTTTGTCGTTTCGGTATGAAAAGTCACTTTGCAGCAGGTCGGTGTAAGTTTTTCGTCCCGACATTTCGTCCTTTAAACAAACCGATGGAGCGCCGATGGGATCACCGCTGTCACCTATACTGGCGAATTTGTTTATGGCAGATTTAGAACAAAGAGCACTGGAAAACGCTACAGACAAACCAAAACTCTGGCTGCGCTACGTAAACGACACCCTGATGATTTGGCCGCATGGAAGAGAGAAATTAAGCGAGTTTTTACAACATCTGAACACCAGACATCCGAAAATAAAGTTTACTGTCGAAATGGAGGAAAGAAATCGACTACCGTTCTTAGACTTGATGATAATCAAAAAACCGGATGGCTCGCTAGGATACACAGTGTACAGAAAACCTACACATACGAACAGATATCTCAACGCATCTTCACATCATCACCCAGCTCAGTTAAACTCCGTAGTAAAAACATTAATCCACAGATCCCAAACTCTGCCAGACGTAGAACATCGAAACGAAGAAATGGGAACAATAAAAAACATATTACAAGTGAACGGATATTCACAATATACCATTAACAGAGCGACACGAATTAAAAAGAATCAACCAAAAAAGAAAGAAAGATCTACACGGACAGCATTTCTCCCTTACGTGAAAGGTACGACTGAGAAAATAGGTAAAATATTACGCCGACACGATATAGACACCATTTATACGACAGACAGGAAAATAAGAGACATTTTGCCTAATACAAAAGATCAAGATAAAACTCGAAAACCAAGGGGTCTACGAAATACCGTGCTATGAATGCGAACAAACATACATAGGGCATACTAACCGTAAAACCAGGGAACGTACGGTGGGAAGAGCACAGAAATGCGGTAGCTAAAAAAGAAGAAACATCATCCCTAGCTAAGCATGTGCTACATACAGGACACACCATCGACTTTGACGGTACAAAAACTATAGCACGCAGTACGAGGTTAACGTATAGGATTATAAGAGAAGCTATAGAAATTGAGAAACGGCAAAACTGTATGAACAAATGTGGCGACGGACAGCGTTTGCCTGATACATAGAAGCCGGCCTTGCTTAACAGGCAGATTACACACAAGCGACATAATGATAACAACTTGCCCCAGTCCAGTCATACTAACTCGGACCGAACGCAAACCGATCGACCAATAATCGAGAGCGACAGAACAACCGACGGACCAATCACGAGGAGTCAGACACGCGTCCCCACTACGACGGGACCATATAATACGAGCGGCACAGGAAATCGACGCACTCTCGAAGTTACCATCGCAACGAGAAGATCCTCAAGAAAAAGGTGAAAGTGATGTCACCGAAACGTCAGGAAAAAAGTTGTCCTTCTCAGGACGAAATCATCCAAACGCGGCGAAATATCCCGAAGAACAACGCTTCAACAAACGACCACGAAAACATTCGAAGAAATTTATATATATATAGAATCAAATAAATTAAAAGCGGGTAAGCGCAACAACTTTGTTCCTTCTTCCGGAGATACTACAAGATTAATGAGAAATAACATCAAATAAATAAGAGTATAAAGCAGTAGTAAAATACTTACAAAATGTAGAGTTGAAAAAATAATAAAATTGACGTACAATGACAATAAATTCTTTCAATGGAGACTGTGGTTAAATAATAATTTATAAAAGTTATATAACCCCTTACCACAATTATTAGTCGTATCCTAAATACGTATTTCGAGAACTAAGTTGTCATCATCAGTAGGTAAAAACTACTAATTAAAAGTCACACATGGGGCACAGTAAAGTAACATAAACGCTTCCGCACAACTACTATACACTGCAACCCTGTAAAGACTAAATTTACCATGCCAATCTCAAACTACGAGACAAAACACTTGCCTCTTAGAAAAGGTTTTAAACATGTGTTAAGTTATCGGACAAAGGAACGGCAGAAATTCTTCTCTAAAGAAGACGCCTACTAAAAACGATTTTTAAAGTTACGGTGACCTACTATTAAACTAAATGAAACACCTTATATTTTCACAAAAACACTAGTATATTTAACTATATGAATATTTCATGTGCATTGTACACATTAGTAGTTATTATTTAAACGTATTATTTCGAGTACACAGGTAGTGACAAAATCTATATTGGCTAGGGGTGTAAAAATTTTCCATTACAAATGGTTAAAAAGTCGTATATTGTATATTGTATAAGCCGAACTCTCATTGCAAATTCTGAGAAAGACAAAATTAAGAAGGGGCATTACATGTGAAGAAACAAGACATCCGGCTGTGTTGAGTTATATTAGATGAGAATCAATTCACGTGAAAAGGGTCTATGAATAATTAGTTATTGTAGGTATATAATTTAAAAGTTAATTATAAATAGGTGACAATGTCCTAGTTAAGGAGTTAAGCAATTTAATATAATGTATAGAATTCACGGTAGGCTCTGGGTGTGTTAAGGAGGTAATTTTTGCATATTAAATGAGAATCAGTTCACGTGAAAAGGGTCTATGAATAATTGGATAATGTAGGTATATAATTTAAAAGTTAATTATAAATGGGTAACATGTCCTAGTTAAGGAGTTAAGCAATTTAATATAATGTATAGAATTCACGGTAGGCTCTGGGTGTGTTAAGGAGGTAATTTTTGCATATTAAATGAGAAACAATTCACGTGAAAAGGGTCTATGAATAATTGGATATTGTAGGTATATAATTTAAAAGTTAATTATAAATAGGTGCCATGTCCTAGTTAAGGAGTTAAACAATTTAATATAATGTATAGAATTCACGGTTATCATGTTTCACCCAGAACCTACCGTGAATTCTATACATTATATTAAATTGCTTAACTCCTTAACTAGGACATGGCACCTATTTATAATTAACTTTTAAATTATATACCTACAATATCCAATTATTCATAGACCCTTTTCACGTGAATTGTTTCTCATTTAATATGCAAAAATTACCTCCTTAACACACCCAGAGCCTACCGTGAATTCTATACATTATATTAAATTGCTTAACTCCTTAACTAGGACATGTCACCCATTTATAATTAACTTTTAAATTATATACCTACATTATCCAATTATTCATAGACCCTTTTCACGTGAACTGATTCTCATTTAATATGCAAAAATTACCTCCTTAACACACCCAGAGCCTACCGTGAATTCTATACATTATATTAAATTGCTTAACTCCTTAACTAGGACATTGTCACCTATTTATAATTAACTTTTAAATTATATACCTACAATATCTAATTATTCATAGACACTTTTCACGTGAATTGATTCTCATCTAATATAACTCAACACAGCCGGATGTCTTGTTTCTTCACATGTAATGCCCCTTCTTAATTTTGTCTTTCTCAGAATTTGCAATGAGAGTTCGGCTTGTACAATATACAATATACGACTTTTTAACCATTTGTAATGGAAAATTTTTACACCCCTAGCCAATATAGATTTTGTCACTACCTGTGTACTCGAAATAATACGTTTAAATAATAACTACTAATGTGTACAATGCACATGAAATATTCATATAGTTAAATATACTAGTGTTTTTGTGAAAATATAAGGTGTTTCATTTAGTTTAATAGTAGGTCACCGTAACTTTAAAAATCGATTTTAGTAGGCGCCTTCTTTAGAGAAGAATTTCTGCCGTTCCTTTGTCCGATAACTTAACACATGTTTAAAACCTTTTCTAAGAGGCAAGTGTTTTGTCTCGTAGTTTGAGATTGGCATGGTAAATTTAGTCTTTACAGGGTTGCAGTGTATAGTAGTTGTGCGGAAGCGTTTATGTTACTTTACTGTGCCCCATGTGTGACTTTTAATTAGTAGTTTTTACCTACTGATGATGACAACTTAGTTGTCGAAATACGTATTTAGGATACGACTAATAATTGTGGTAAGGGGTTATATACCTTTTTTAAATTAATAACAATAAAATTGATTAGATTTAAAACTTAAAGTAACTATAGATACAACCCTTTAAAACCTTTAAAGACATGTATATGTAAAAGTTAAAACATGAAAAATATGAAACGAAACATATAGCAAAAAACTAAAGTCACATTTTTTGCTATATGTTTCGTTTCATATTTTTCATGTTTTAACTTTTACATATACATGTGTTTTAAAGGTTTAAAGGGTTGTATCTATAGTTACTTTAAGTTTTAAATCTAATCAATTTTATTGTCATTGTACGTTAATTCTATTATTTTTTCAACTCTACATTTTGTAAGTATTACAAGTATTATATAAGTGTTTAGATAATTTCTTAGCCATTTATTAAATAGACCAATTGATAAATTATTGGAGTTTTTCGGATTTATATGAAATATTTACAAATATCAAATTAGAATGTATGTAATTGCAGAGTAAGTGGGGATGTAAACATTGCTGTCTACAAATTACAAAGCAAATCATACGAAATTTTTAATTGAAAAATATCGTCTATGTTGGGACTCGAACCCAAGTCTACAGTTTGCCGGACTGTCGCTTTTACCACTTAACCACAATAGACCTAGGTTCAAGCTATTTAGAAATGCATTATAAAGTAACAGTGTTAATGAATCAGATGTCAGTTATTGAATGTAGATGTAAAGTTGAAAGCAGAAGTCAGTTTTGAAAGCTGATGTCAGTTTTGATAGCAGATGTCTGTTTTGAAATCAGGTGTCAGTTATGAAAGCAAACGTTAGATTTGAAAGCAGATGCCTATTTTGAAAGTAGATGTCAGTTATTGAAAGCAGATGTCAGTATTTTATTATATATATATATATATATATATATATATATATATATATATATATATATATTAAATTCAATAAATTATATATATATATATATATATATATATAATATTTTCGTGACCTTGGTATGATAAGGTAAACTTAATAAGTCGGCGATTAAAGGTCTGGTTTATTACTTCAAAGTATATATATTTAAAACAACCCTACATGTTTCGGCATGATGCCTTTGTCAAGGATATAAAAAATATATAAATGACAGAATATTCTATCATTTATATATTTTATATCCTTGACAATGGCATCATTGCCGAAACATGTAGGGTTGTTTTAAATATATATACTTTGAAGTAATAAACCATACCTTTAATCGCCGACTTATTAAGTTTACCTTATATATATATATATATATATATATATATATATATATATATATATATATAATTTTACTGTTAATAAAAAGAGAATTTGGGTCAATGTGTAATCAAATAAAGCGATTTGTTACTACGTAGCGCTTCGAAACTTTGTTAGTTTCTTCATCAGACCTATTAAATTATTTACGGATTAGCCATACAAAATAATATAAAATATAAATATACATTAACATTACATTAACAACTAAATTCATAAATGATCTTATAGAATGAAAATACCAAATTTACATCATATATTGGTTGTATTTACATTAGAATGAAACAAAACTATTGTGAAAAATGCGAAAAATTTTATAAGAATTGAAAAAAAACCAAAGTTTACCGAAGAAGGACTCGTGAAGTGATAAGGGATACAAAAAACAGATGTTGCAAATATACATATTGTTATGGATTTTTCCTTAAATAATATTTAATTAAAAATAAATGTACATTATTTGTGGATATCTGTGTATATCCGATTTATTTAGATAAAGTGTGCGAATGCAAAAACTTGATTTTTGAAGGTCGCCTTTATGTGAAAGCGATAGGGAGATATATTGAAGGAGACGTAGTTTTTCCCTTAGACAAGAACGTTGTATTTCTTTGAAATATATATATATATATATATATATATATATATATATATATATATATATATATATGGTAAACCTAATCAGTATATATATATATATATATATATATATATATTTAATTAAATCGGGATGTTTGATTGTGTTAATTAGTTTATTGTATTTTATGTTCAATTCCAGTATATTGTAGAGAGTTGTAGTTCTCGTAATTTGTTGTATAAGATTAAACAACGTGTCTTGTAAGTCTCCTAAAAACTAAGTTTTTTTATTTATGAATTCATAAAATTTTGAATAATTTTATAAGAATATTTATCTTGTATTCAATATTGTTATTTAAGAGATTTATTTTTATTAGTAAGAATAAATAATAAAGAATATTTTTAAATTTCTATGTAAAAAATATATAACTGAAAATTTTGCTCGTTTGGAAATCAAGGGTATTTGTTTGTTACATGTGATCGCGCATGTGGTAGATTTTTGATCGTGTTTCATTATATTTGATTATACAGTCTGGTTCTCTGGGGAGAAATTAAAAATAAACTTTGTTGTTTTGGATAGGTTTGTTCGGAAGTAATTAAGAGAAAGTTTTAATTCACGTAGCTGTCATATTCAGTGAATTGTTTTACCTCATTGTGCCATTGAAAGATACAATATCTTTATACTTTATAAAGATAGTTTTTTTTTTCTTTTTTGATTTTTTTGTATTAAATATTCATTTAAATTTTATCCTGTCTTTGATTTGTGTTAATACCTTTACTGCGAATTAATTAAAATAAGTAACTCAGAAAATATAATATAAAAACTTGTGTGATAAATTCACTGGCGCTCAATTCATGTTTAACAGTTCCACGATTTTCCGATTGGAACCCTGAGAAGAAAGAAGTCCCATTTCTTTTTTTGGAAATCAACCGGCTGAGTATCCTAGTTGGGTAGATTAGTTGTGGATGGTGGCACAATTATTCTACAAACCACTATTCATAGCAATATGTAGATAACAGTTTTAAATAAAATAATATTGAAATACTGGGATTGGACACAAAATCAGACCAAAAGATATAAAACAATCAATTTAATTTAATTTTAATGTATTTCATGAGCCCATTATAAGTATTCGTAAACTGGATGTACGTTCTTTAGTGTTGAGATTATTAGTGATTTTTCTGATAGCTAAATTTTCTAGGCTAATTCTTTTGTAATAATTATTTTTGCTGAATAAGCTACACTATTAAAATTGACATTGTGTTTGTAAGTATTGATGTGAGATCCCAACGCACATTTTATTTAAACAACTTTATATACAACTTAAGTGCAAATTAAACTCAAACTTATATATTCTATTATTATAATCTTTCAGTGGCGGTTCTTCATGACGTACGATGTAAGCTGCTGCACGAATGAGACTGCTTCGAAGAGTTTCGGTTGCAGCTACTTGCTTGAAGCAGTCTTGTCCGTGCAGCAGCTTACATCATATGTCATCAAGAACCGCCATTGATTAAATCTTTATATTAACATAATTTAACATACTGTTCACCCATTGCATATTTTATACTCGTAAAGTATAGTTTATGGTAAACAGTTTATTTGTTTATACTATCGAACCGATTTAAGAATATAAACATTTATCATTAAATAATGAAAGCTAAAGGTAATAATAAAGCAGTTAAATTCCTTTTATGAATCGCCTGCAAATTTTTAAAACATTATTTGCTGTTATTAATACATTGTTGATAAGAGATACTTTGATCAAATTGATCAAATAATAAAAGCTATCTTAATAATAGAACACTCGTTAGATATAAATAATAAAAACTTATAGTAATTATTAAATTTACGTAAAAAAACAAATGACAAAAACCGACACCAATTATATTTTATTTAGTCGAAATAACAACAGTAAAAAAACTAAATTATGTATAACATCAAAACATTTTTATTACTTTTTTACTTTCATTACTGAACAGAAATATAGTAAATTTTATTATGGGATCTGTTACACTGGCGCCTAGCATTCTCCGGAGACAATGAACTTCAAGTGTCAGCCCTAATTTCTTGTTATCGAACGTAAAACACCCACCGCGTCTAGGTCGACAATCAAATACTAAAACATTTTTACGCCTAAAGTGTACAACTTTTTTTACGTTATCAACTTTAATTTCATATGAAACCATTTAAAATAATTTATTAGATTTAAATAAAGATTTTAAACCTACCTGAGATACAGTAGATAATCATAAATGATCTATATTGATGTTTCGTTTTTACTCTAATAATAATAAGATTATATGTTAAAGACCCACACATTATGAACCTTGTGGATTCAGGTAGTCTCTGAACGATCCTGCAGTATCTAACAAAAACCGTGGGCAAAAAAAATGTGAAGTACATAGAATCGTATAAACAGATAGTTTATTTATGTGTCTTACAATATATACGGCAAGCAATAATTTTTAAAAAACCTATTTTCAGAGTAGTAAACCAATTCTGTACAAAATTTGTTATTACTATTAATAAATGATGTTAGGAATGTTTTGAAGAAATTATTTCAATCATTTGGAAGTTTATGTTTTGAAATTAGGTATATCAACAGCAATCTAGCACTGTAAATTATTTTAGTCTAAATCTAACAGCAATTCAAACAGAATTAACACAGTTTTAAAATTTATTTTTCGCCACTATACTAAATGTTTATGATGTGAAAATGTAGTATTCACACACATTTAACTTTCCTTTTAATAGCTTTGTTTGAAATTACTGGAAAAGATTAAAATTCTATATTCTGACTGTGTTTGTGCAAAACGTTTATTTTTAGTTTTCTGATGTGAACTGTATTTTTTTTTTCATGTATTATTTTGGAATATTTATATAAGTTGTGACCTACATAGCATTTTTCTTTCGTATTTAACCTTAACCTATTCCTTTCTATGGCTGAAATTATGGTTTCTCTAATGTAGACATACAAGAAGTGCTCATTGAAATTACGAAGACTCTATTCGAATATACACATGCTTTTCGATTGTATGAGAGGCTTTGTTATGAGATGTTACGTACAAAATTGTGGATGTATTAGCAGCAATGAAAGCGTTTGGTGTTTTCCTTCTCCTCGCACACTGACGAGAACGAAGATGAGTTCGTAACAAGTGTGCGTACGTAGAAGTCTCAGTAATACGAAGTAAGTACGCGTTATGTCATATGCAGATGTTCCTTAATATTGTTGTATTACTGTAAATAAAAGGACTTTCATCTAAAAAAATTTTTTTTAAATAATTTATGAGTAAATAAAACACATTTTTGTTATATTTAAATTTAAAAGTATTTTATTTAATACTAAATCTACAGATATCAGAACAGTAATTTGGTAAACAATATAGCGCTCTTACAATTTAAGAAACACCTCTACTTATCTTAAAACTAAACAGAAACAGCACATTTTTAAATAAACACTTAGAATAATGGAAACATATTTTAGAATATGTAGGCGAACCAATAGAAATAGAGTGTGTACTATAACTGCATCGAATTGATTACTCCTCCCTTTCTAAATTTGAAAATGAGGGTTGAGTATTTATTTCTTGCCCTTTTTATGTTTTTTGTAAAATTCCTTTTGCAATTAAATATTTTCAAATATAATATTGCTACATAACGTAGCACAACACTATTAATACAAAAGGTTAGAAAATGAAGTTTTTGTGGAATCCATATTATTGATGATCGTTTCGAAATGTTTGGAATTCTATTTATTACTATTATGTAGTCTATGGTGTAAACTTCCTTCGGTTTTGAACATTTTGAATGAATTCTCTAATGTTCCACTGACTCTTGACGCTCACATGATTGAAAAATGTATTACTTCCTGTGTTTACATGGCTGGCAAATTCATAGTTTTGATGTTATCCAATGTTCGATATTATTTAGTAATAAATAGGATTCCGTTGGAATTATCATAATTGAAAATAGGATTAAGGTATAACTGGAGATGTCTACATGAATTGTTTATGTATGTGTATGGATTTTGAATAATACAACATTATTCTTTATTAATATCTGTACTGAAAACAATACGGATAGAAGCCGTCTATAGTGATATTAATTAACTACGTTTTACAAAAACAAACTCCTTTCTTAAACAGTTTAAACAAAACTATTCACCGAAGTCAATTCGGTATGTATAGTATACACGCGCAAAATTAAATAAAAGGCCGCAGATTGGTAAACAAACGTAATAATGTAAATATAGCTAGTTTTAACTGTCTTCTGATCTCTTGAGTTTCCTCGAAAAATCAATAAGTATTTCAACATGAACATTGAAATAAATCTATAAACATCTAGTATGTGATAACCGAATATAAGGTATTGCCTGAATTTTACTTTCGTTCGTTTTTATTAAATCTATTTATATTTCGATGAGGCGCCTTTACTTTAGCACGTGTTTTACGAATAAATATGAATTAAGAAATTGTACTTTTTTAATTTAAACGTTTTGATAATTATTAATGCTTTACATTGAAAGAACTAAAATAATTTATATTAAATTATGCAAATAAAATGTTTAATTTAAAGGTTGTTTCTGATTCAATTAATTCAATTTACAAACAGTTTCATAATACATGTTCTAAAGTTCCTTTAGCTATAGTCAACTAAGTTAAAGTTGACAAACTTTAAGACAGATTTAAGTACAGGTGTTTTATTAACGGAATATACATCATCTTTAATTAAAGTGTAGTTCATATGGAAAATACCGTTAATTATTATGCGACGAATATTTTAAGCCAACCCAAGTACCTGGAATTTCGGCTGTAGGTAGTTAACATACAGATAACCAGACACAGAACCGCATTCACAAATTATGAATGCATCAACAGGGGAATGACGAGTTGTACTTCTCTTACCTGCGTTAGTCCGGGCAGAGTAAAAGGTTGCCTTTGTTGATCACCGAGTTGTACCACAAATTATATTAATTATAATATTAATTTTCAGTAATTCTCTAATGAGGGTTGGGGGCGATAAAGTGGGGTAATATTTATTACTGCTTCTTGCTATCTAATGAGAGAGTAATACAATTTTGTGATTACATAGTTAACAATTAGATATCCGAGGAACCTAAATTTTTTTCAAAAATTTAAGCATATAACACAAATAGTACGTATCGATCTACCAACGCGTGTGAATCATTTCTTTTTTTTGTTAAAAAACAGTCTTTATTCTCCTCGTCCAAATATATTTATTTTTGTAGATACGATAATAAATATTCAAAATGAAATATTTGCGAAAATTAAAACTGCTAATGAATCAACAAATATAAAAAAAAAATAATCTGTTATTAGGAAGAAACATGAGTATGCAATTTCTGAAATAAGAGAATTAAAAGAAAACAAAATTCCCAAATTCGATTTTGTAAGATCTTTAAGCTATCATGATTTGCCGCAGTAGTACCTAAAACATTTTAAATTGCAAATGTAAATTTGACTATGTATATTTCCAAATAAATTTTAAATATATATGTATTTTGTATTACATGGATTTTATAGTAAAACTGTTAAGCTTAACATAAGATTTAATTTTTAAACGGTTAATCCTCTCCAAAAATTCGTAGGTACAACTAGACTGTAGGATTATTATATCTACCTGATGTCCCGTGGTACAACTCGGCGGTCCCGCATCACCACTACCTTCAACTAAGTATATTAAAATTACAATAAAATATTTATAATACTTAGGCCCGGTTTCATAATGATACCCTTAACTGAGAATTATCTAATTGAGAATTAAAGTTAATCCTGTCATAAACAGTCCATTAAAATATTTGAGTTTCATAGGTGAGGACAAGTTTGTTAGCTAATTCAGCAGTTAAAGAAATTAAAGTTATGTTGACAGCCCTGAATTCATTTCCCCTAACTTTTTAACATGATTTAAGTTACCTGCTTGTTATTTTCTTGATTATATTTCTTTCAGCTGTTTTTAAAATTAACCTAACTGACACATATTTGAAAAGTAAATTATTTTTCCTGTAAATAAAGAATAAAGAGGTTAACTTAAACAGGCCATTAAATATTAACGTTCGTTTTCGTGTCATTAGTACTAACCGAGAATTACAAGATAATTACTGATTATGAAACCGATATTTTTATTTTACTTCAGAATTAGAGTTAATCCTCCCATTAATTCCATTATGAAACCGGGCCTTACCTCTAATATAGTTTTTCAGCTTTATTAGTCAATTATAATAACAGTAATAATAATAGATAGATAGATAGATAGATGAATTTCAGTAATATTGTATATAAAACATCTATAAGTGCACATATAACTCAAAATAAATGCAATAATAATAATAATAAATAAGTATACTGATTATTACAATATACTCGTATATTTCAATCATATCTTTAGATATACAAATTAAACAATCATGAACATATCTTATATATAATAGTACTTCAAAATGATTTTTTTCAACGAAGTGTACCAAAAAAACATTTAGTTAGTCGGTGTCGGTATCATGTGTTTCATCTACACCATTAATTGAAATAATTAGTTGAGGATGTGCCTTGAATAGGTATATAACTATATTTATTTTCTTCTTTCATGACATGTTGGACTGCATTAGACCACACTTCTGCCGAAATAGCCTCTATTTCTTCTTGAATCATATGAACAGCATTCGCACCAATTCGAGGTTGGTGATTTTTTCTCCCGATATTTTGTTTTAATTGAGCCCATATTAGCTCGATGTGATCAAATATACAATAATAAGGTGGGAATCGTAAAACGTCGTGACCATATCGTTTCGCTAACTTGTCTATTACATGTTTCCACCGAACTTCAAACGCTTTTATACATTTTTTTTTTCGTAATAGATATCATTTTCAATAAAAAACTTATGTACGGTCTCTTTGCTGCTGGAACTGTTTGGTATACTTTTCATTGTTTCTCGAATGATACGGCGCGTTGTCCAATACAATTATACTGGGTTTGGGCAAGCGTTGTAGTAAAGTATATTCGAACCAATTTTCGAAATATTTAAGAAATAAAGGAACCAACTTTAGTAGGGAGAAACAATTATTATTGTGTACAAAAATTGAAAAAGAAATCGCATCTTGTGGTTTGCAAGACAATAAAATAAAATATCGTTAATTGAAAAAGTGTAAATTAATTAAAGACTATTAGGTTTGAAAATACATCTGCTTATTTGTAAAGGTATAGGTGGTGATCCTTTCTCACGAGATATCTTTGATCAATTGTGGAATTATTAATTTTAAAAGTTATTAATTTGAAGACGGTAATTTGGATAAATTATCCAGCGAAATGTAGTGGATTCCACGTATTCTAATACTAGTACTCATTCTTACTGTATATACGAGTACATATATATATATATATATATATATATATATATATATATATATAATTAATTCGTGACCTTGGTATGATATAGTAGAATAATCATTAGGCGATTTAAGGTCTGTTTTACTTGAAAGTATATATATCAAGGATATAAAATATAAAAAAAATTTTTTTTTTTTATATTTTATATCCTTGATAAACACATCATTGTCGAAACATGTAGGGTTATTTTAAATATATATATACTTTCAAATAAAACAGACCTTAAATCGCCTACTGATTATTCTACTATATATATATATTTGTTTTAGAATGAATATACAGCTGCAACATACGCCGAGAAATATAGAAATATCTTCAAACAGAATAGTTCCAGTAAGACTAATTTAAAAACATCTTGTTTAGTATACAACTTCTTCTTAAATTACAGATTATGGTCTTGAACAAGAGATAGAAACATGTACGAATATAGCGTGAGTCTGGTCCTTTACTCTTATATTTATCTACTACTATATTGACTACATTGTACGTAGTTACATACCCAGGATCAAAAGTGGCACCAAAACAATCGATGTCGATGTAAGAGGTGAAAATAAATGCATTATTTCACTGGTAATAAATGTTCCACTTTACACAGGGCTTTGTAATTCACATTTTTTTAAATAAAATGCAAGTCCGGAAATAAATGCTCCAAAGGCATTTGCTTCAGAAGTAAGCATCGACACATGTAGCGTATTAAAAACTACAGTAACACCTTTCACATCGACTGGAGCAATTATGCAGCTTTAAGGTAATTTAAGGTACTAGTTCAAAAAAAGTTGAAGCATGCAATTCCCATCCCTTTAAAGGAATAAAAGGAGTAATATTATGATTTTGAAATAGAATATTTAGAAGGCAAAACTGGAACATAAAAGCAGTGGTTTAAAATAGCAAATTTGTACATTAAGGTAAGGAAACCTGCAAAAATAAATACAATAATTTCAAGGAAAGCAGTAATAAACGTTTTTGTTTCACATTCTGATGTTTAATATTCAATATAATTTACATTTGTATTTATTTTAACTTTTTTATCATATACGCTCATATCAAAATAATGAAAGCATAAAATTAAAATCTTGTAACGAACCTCGTTCTAAGAAACCCATAACTGCATGAACAAAAGTGCAAGTCCCGTAAGTTGAAGAACGTTGTTCCTCGCAACTGCTATTGTAAACTTTTTTGGCCTTCTACCACCTTCTTTTCATGTCCCCTAACGCGCTGACACTAATTTTTTTATCAAAAATTTATGAGTATTAACTGTATGCATCTATATACTCTTTTATAATTGTGAACTAAACAAAATAAAGATTTTGTAATAAACTAGTATTATAAAAACCAGCATAAGCATATAAAATAATATTAAAAATAATAACCTTTATGACATATTAAAATGTTCATTAATTAATTATCTTCTATAACCCTGTCCTTCACTGTCATTATTTCCAGCTGTATGTATATCATTCAATCATAATTATTGAACATTGTTCAGCTATTTCTCAGTTGTCTTCATTCGTTTCTATAGCAAAATCGTGTATTACAGTTGTTGCTACAATTACGCCCATTTCGAATTGTATCTGTGGTTTGATCTTTTACGTATCCCACACTGTCACATTTCAAAATCTAATTAATGACGCATTATATAAATTTTCAGCAGCCGGTTTAATATGTAAGTAATAGAGTGTATGAGGAAGGTTCAACCCTATTAGCACTATCTCTTAATGTCAGATATCTGCCATATCTCTTGGCCAAATATCTTTTTAATTTAGATTTCAAACGAAATAATCTTAAATAATGAGGTGCTTATTATTTTAATACAATATAAATACAAATTGACAATACGTTGTTACGTTATTTTATCAACAACCTCGCATACATGATATTGGTTATATTGGGGTTATATTCGACCATTGGGATACCCTTAGCTCTGTGAACGGGCGTGTTAGGATTTCGGTGTTGTAGAAACATCGAGATGGTGTTTTTGTGTAGCACTTTCGCTTGGAATATCGAACAGGCTAGTCGTGTAAAAGATTTAAGATCATTTTGTCATAAATCTTCTGCAAAGTTCCGCCAACAAGTTCCTGTTGGATTCGACACACACAGTCTGTTTAATATAAGCCCGCAAATATCTAAGACGGCACTAAGCTACCGTTAGCCAATCTGGAGTTAGAGAAGGCCTAGAGCTGGCCCGGATGTTCGCAGATTAAAGTGCTACCGGAATTGTATAGCAGAAGATCGTCCACGTAGTCGAATTCTTAACCTGGTTAATCGTTGTGTGCCGTAGCTTGAAGCCAGACATCCCCCTTCGAAAGATAAGTTCTTATCCATTATTGTGTGCGTGGGATACAATTAATTTTGCTATTGAATTGAAACTATCTCTGACTGAAATGTCAAGTCTGTGTGGCGCACATAACCTTGGTTGCCGTCTTATATTTTGTATTTACAACCTAAAGTTCATTTTTTAATTTATCTTTTAATATTCGAACCAGGAAATCCCAGAATAGTAATTAATAAAAATTTTAACATTTTGTGGTCAATATTCATTATTTGTTAATATTTATTTTTGAAGTATATATACAAGACCACTCTACATTGTATCTTTGTTAATAACCTTTGAGAGGAAAACATTTCCAATAAATATAGTTATTATATTAATTGTCTGTGCGAGCATTGGTTTGTAGTTGTAGCTCCCTTGTGTTTTTTTATTCTACACCTTGTGGTTATGTTATAGCCTCTACGACATCCGTGTGACGTATGACCTCTGATTATAATTCAACAATAATTGACGGTAGCGACATTTTATTAACTATTACTTTAGTCAGTAACGTAAAAACGTTTCGAGAGGAACCCCGCGTCGTCTTCACTGAGACTTTAGCCTAGGTACTGGCTAGTTGAATTGTATTTTTATTACCAACATTCTTACAAAGATAAGTCCTTGGAACTCTACCATTTATTGTGTTTTATGATATTTAATCATGGTATTTCCCGTAGCAACGTATTTTAGATATTTCGCATATCCTTATATTTTAATCTCTAATGTGTGGCTTCACAATGGCTCATGTCTGTAGTAATTTTAATTTTTAAAATTTTAATCTAATACCCCACTTTATTATTAATTACAAGTTTGGTTTAATTATACATATATATTTTTCTTAGAACTAAAATTGCAAAATTCGAAATGTATGTAATACAGAATACTGAATATAATAAATTTACTATTTGTAAATTAATATTATTAATGCTTGAATTAAGTTCTTTTTAGGGTTTGTTTTTATGTTATTACCGAAATGAAATGAATTTAATGTAGTGGATTTATATATACTATATACTGTATTTTCTTTATTTATATTAATAATTTATAAGACGCCGATTATTTACGATTATTATTAATTAATATTAATGCTTTTTAACATTTAATAGATAATCATTTTATGTGCCCTTTGGATGTTTGTATCTATAAGTTATTTCTTCTGTATTCATTGATAATAATAACTGTAGCACATCTGTTTAATATATTTGACCGTGAACTAGAGTATCTATATTTAAATTGCGCACGTATTATCATGACCTTTCCTGTTTTTTTTTAAGTAGCCGTTGTTTAGATGCTTATGGTACTAGATATGTTTTGAAGTTTTAATAAAATTTTATGGATTAATAAAAGATAAAACATGATGAGAAAATTTTTAAACCAAGTTTCAAATAATAGAACTTACCAATTCACTTTCTTTCACCACCAAAGGACCACTATTGTCTTTTTCCAATTCACTTTCTTCCAGTATTAAGGAACATGAAGAACTCTGTGGTACTTCACTAAACTTCCGCTTCAACATATTCTTTAATACTAGCATCTATTTAACACAAGCAAACTTTATATACCCTAACATTGTCCCCACCCTAACATTCTTCTTTATTCTTTAACCTTCAAATGACCTCGATCACCCTCAACCAATTCTAAAACCTCCCCATCGACCTTGATCACTAATATTATTCTGGAACCTCCTAGTTAACCTTCACCTCATATACACCACGTATTCCCCCTCGCCCTATATAAGAAAGTCGATTATCCTCAGCCGATTCTAACACCACCTCATAGACCTTGATCGCCAATGTATATGCGATCAAGGTCAATGAGGAGGTGTTAAAATCGGCTGAGATACTCTACTTCCGGGTAAAAGCAGTTCCATTAATTGCTTTAGTCTAAATATTTCTTCCGTCACTTCGCATAAAACTTTATTAATAAAAAACTTAGTAAGGTCCTTCAAAAAAAAACATTCTACTGGATTTGGGTATCTTGAGGGGAAATTTCTCAAAATCAGTACCGCTTTCAATTGAAAGAAATCTTACAGAATGACAGTGAAAAGTACTTAATTTAAGTTGAATTACAAGCATGGCAGGCTTTTAAATGGTTATGTCACAATTTAGTATGTGTAGAAAAAATAACGGTATTATCAAAAAATTGGTTCAAAGTCCTTGAAAATACAATTCTTACAATCGCATTTAAATTTTTTCTAGAAACTCGGAACAGTAAGCATTTATCAAGGTGAGTGCTTTCGTCAGAACATTCAATAAATGAGAAAATGATATGAAGGTTTCTGGAATCAAAATGTGATAGTAGTTTATTGTTGCATGATAAGTCACCCGATGATATCATACGTCGATATAAATGGGGATGAAACGCGAGATCGAACAACACAAGAAAAGTCTAGGCGAGCATCGAATATACCAGAAGTTTTCGTAAATGTAAATAGCAGTCGAGAGGGATTTATTCCATTCGATACCAGATCATCGCCGAGTAATCTTACATAAACATAAATACATAAATGTTCTTATTGTTAGTAATTTGTTTTTAAATTATTTCGTTTATATTGTTAATATGTATAGTGTATGTGCTTAAATTACCTTTAATTTCGAAAGACATACATTACAGTGGTATCAGTGTGGGTTAATTAATAAATAACGGACTAAGTGAACAATTATGTGTTGATTAAATATTCGTTTAAATAAATATACAGTGCGAAAAGACGTTTATTTTAAATATCGTGATGGCGAGTAAAGTGAAACTCACTGAACTAAAAGTGACTGATTTAAAACGAGAATTAGAGGAGAGGGATGAGGATACAACCGGCAAAAAGGCAATTCTCCAGCAACGACTACGAGATGTGTTAATCCAAGAAGGCGAAGATCCAGAGAATTACTTCTTCCAAGTTCCAGGCGGGAATGCTGATGTAGATTTGCTGTTAAATGCAACAAATGGAGCAGAGGACTCTGGGTAGTGAAAAGTTTGGAAAAACGACTAATAAAGAATCTGCAAAGTCAAATGCAAAAAATGAAGTAGAAGAATTTGGACAGTCTAAAAGCTTTGGAGAAACGTCTAATAGATTTGCAGGCCCAGATGGAAAAAGGAAACCTAGAAACGGCTAGAATCCTCCAGAAAAATCTGAAAAAAAATTACTAGAAAATTCTTAGACGCTTCGAAAAAGATCTGTAAATAATGGAAAAAAAAGAATTCTGAAAATTCGAGAGCTTTGGAGGTTCTAGAACAGCGACTAGCAGAAAATTCAGAAGCGTTAAAGGAAGAGGTTTTCGTAGCTGTAGAGGAGAAAATTAGAGAACATTCTAGACTTTTAGAGGCAATAATGACCCAGATGAAATTATCTGTTACGAAGATGTTATACCGCGGCCCATCGAAATAAAAGAAGAACCCGTGGCTATCTCGAAGACCAGAATCAAGCTCCCAACCTTTGATGGAAAAACGTCATGGGCGACTTACCTGACGCAATTCGAAGCAGCCGCAGAAGCAAACGCATGGTCTTCTGTCGAGAAACCATTGCTTTAATCATTGAGGGGCGATACTAGTGATATTTTGTCGACATTGCCACCTGAAGAACGTAAAGATTATTCTCAACTCATTAAACGATTGGATATGAGATATGACCATGCACATTTGGAGCAAGTATACCATACTCAACTGAAAAATCGATCACAGAAGAAAGGCCAGAATCCAAGAATTTGAGGCAGATGTTGCTCGTGTGGTACGACTTGCATATCCGATGGTGTCACATAATTTCGTGGAACACCTTGCTGTCCAGACGTTCATAGATGGTCTACGGGATGTTGATACGCAGCAAGAATTAAGCTTTGCACGACCGAAAACCTTAATCGATGCTTTGGCGCACGCGCTTGAGTTTGAGACTGCAAAACAAGCCTCTCAAAACCATGCGCGTGTCTGTACTATTGACAAACAAAAAAATGAGGAGTTCATGGAGCAGGTAGTTAGTCGAGTCCTAAATCAAATCAAACCAAGCAGAAGAGTGCTGCGATGCTGGACTTGTGGTGAGATTGGTCACATTCGAAGTAAATGTGGTAAGGTGGCCAAGAAAGCATTGGCTGAGCAGCAGGAAAACTAAATCGAGTCGATTGGCGGAGACAATCATCAATCCTGCATCAGGAAGCCCTAAGGACGCTTGGCCAAATCGCATCCTTGCAACATCAAACCAGCCATGTGGACGCTATTATGGAAAGAAGGACCTATGCTTGCTTGCTAGATACTGGATCAACGAAAACCATCGTGCGACCCGATTTGGTTTCCAGGAATAAAAAATTACTTTCTAGCAAAAGGAGTGGCAGGTGAAGTAGATGTCAACTTTATCATAGGATCAACATCAATCCGACATCGTGTTCTCGTAGCCCACATAGAAGAAGAAATAATCTTGGAATTAGACATCATGAACACCTACGGCTTCCAGTTAAACATGAAAGAAGGCACTCTAAAAATAAATAATGAAGAATTATTTCTTCATGGGAAAGATTGTGAGAATGTAAAAGTAATTACAGCAGAGAATTTTGTTCCGGATGCAAGAAGTGAGACATTTTTAACGGCGTGTATGGAAGGTGATTATCTGGAGGAAAATGTTACAATTTTGTAACCAAAGGCTGATGATGACGAGGTAGGCCGAGGAATAGTAATTGCAAAAATGCTGGCTAAGACTCATTGGGGTGGTGTTCGCCAGTGTCAGCGGTCGTTCATTGTGTCGAAGCGAAGATAAGTGGGTTAGTGCAGGTTCCTGACAAATTGTCTAAGATAATCGACTCAGCCTGTCAAGGATTAAGCAAGAAGGAACAAAGCCGAGTTAAGGATCTAATCATTATGAAGACGGGTTTGAAACCGGAAGTGGTACTTTCGAATGGGATTCGGCAGTGGTCCTTGTCAGGAAGAAGGATGGATCTACCAGATTCTGCGTGGATTATCATTATTTGAATAGTGTAACCAAGAAGGACAGCTGTCCTCTCCCAAGAATAGAAGATACACTAGACACCCTGGCAGGAGCAAAATAATTCTCCACTCTCGACCTGAAGAACGGTTATTGGCAAAGTGGAAATGGACCCCAATGACAAAGCGAAGACTCCCTTTAGTTTAGGCACGGGACTTTGGCAGTTTACAGTCATGCCATTTGGATTAAGTAACAACCCAGCTACTTTTGAGCGACTCATGGACACTGTACTGAGGAGACTGTCTTAGAATACCTGCCTGATGGTACATCTTGATGATGTGATTGCGGTAGGAAAGACCTTTGAACATCACATGAAAAATATTGACGTAGTATTCCAGAGGTTTCGAGATGCCAACCTGAGATTAAGTCCAAAGAAGTGTCACCTTTTCCGCAAAAAGGTAAATTACCTTAGACATGTGGTTTCCGGAAAAAGAGTTGCTGTAGATCCAGAAATAGTAAGAGCTGTGAAAAAATGGCTGTACCAAAAGACAAACATCAGCTAAGAAGCTTTTTGGGATTGTACACATATCATCGACGCTACGTCCCTGTATTCTCTAACATTGCGAAACCATTTATCCGCCTAACAGAAAATCGAGCATTCATTTGGCAAAACGAATGTCAAGCGTCTTTTGAGTTGTTAAAAGGAACTCTGATAAGTGCACCTATTTTAAACTATCCGCTGCCATCTGGGAGGTTTGTTCTGGATATAGATGCCAGTAACGTCGGGATTGGTGGTTTGCTCTCTCAAATCCAAAATGGACAAGAAAAGGTCATTGGATATTTCAGAAAGACCCTGTCCAAACCAGAGAGGAACTACCGTGTAACCAGACGAGAACTACTGGCAGTAGTTAAAACCATTGAGCACTTTTGCAAGTATCTGTATGGGCAGAAGTTCCTGATCCGCACTGATAATGCCGCTTTGAAGTGGCTCTTGCAATTTAAGAATCCCGAGGATCAAGTAGCTAGATAGATTGAGAGGCTACACGAGTATGATTTCGACATTGAACACAGAGCAGGTCTCAAACATCGAAATGTAGATGCTCTTTCAAAGGCCCTGTCCGGATGACTGTCGACATTGCAACCGAATCGAAGACAAATCGGCGAACGCTCTTTGAACTGCCTTAGTTGATGACCAATGGCAACCTGACAATTTGCGTGCAGATCAAGAAGCTGATCCGGATCTTGCAGTCTGCAGGGCTTGAAAGAGAAATGGCCAAAGACCGGCCTGGCAAGAAATCGCTCCCCATTCACGAGAATTGATGTCATACTGCGCACAATGGGATTCCTTAACCTTAGAAGACAATCTCCTTAGACGTGACGTTGAAAATCATGATGGAAGCGAACGGAAGATGTAAATGGTGGTTCCCAAGAAAATAATATCAGAGGTATTGCGAGAACGTCACAATGGTGCTTCTGGGGGACATTTTGGAGTATATAAAACACTGGAAAAGGTGCGCCAGAGATTTTACTGGGTGAATTGTTCACGAGATGTGAAAGAATAGTGCCTAAAGTGTGCTAATTGCGCCGGAAGCAATGGTTCCCAGAGGCGTCGACGTGCACCCATGCGCCAATACAATGAGGGAAGCCCATTTGAAAGAATCGCCATAGATGCCGCTGACCCTTTTCCAGAAAGCGACAAAGGAAATAAATACATAATAGTGGTCTATTTTACGAAATGGGTTGAAGCATATGCTCTACCAAATCAAGAGACTGAAACTGTGGTAGATGTAATTGTGAAGGAGTTCGTCAGCCGTTTCGGTATACCCCTGAAACTTCATTCCGATCAAGGGCGAAATTTCGAGTCCAGTCTAGACAACTCCCTTGCATCCACAATCAGATGGGATGGTAGCGCGAATGAACAAGACCATGATCGGACACTTATCCAAAGTGGTCTCCGAACACCAGAGAGATTGGGACGAGCATTTACCATTATTCCTAATGGCATATCGGGCCTCTGTTCAAGAGACAACTGACCAATCACCAGCAATCGTGCTATTCGGGAGGGAACTACGACTGCCCTGTAATTTGAAGTTTGGGAGAAAGCCTGGTGAAGATCTTGCTGGAGAAGTTTATGCTAGCACTCTCAGACGAAGACTGAATAATTTCCATTATCAAGTAAGACATAATATCCTAGATTCCAGTCACAGAATGAAGGAAAGCTACGACATCAACGACGAGAAGGGTGGTTACCATGAAAGCGATCGGGTTTGGTTATATAATCCACGCTGACGGGGCCTATCTCCAAAGCTTCAAAAGAATTGGGAAGGGCCATACGAGGTGTAGAAACGGATAAACGATGTAATATACTGCATAAGGCGAACACAAACTATGCCAAGAGTCGTACATTTTAATCAATTAGTCCCATACTCTGGAGACAATAATGACGAATTTGCTGACTTGGGCCGATTAGATAGCCACAACAAGGAACTTAACATTCGAAGATTTTATGGAGGGGTATTCTGGTTCGAGAAAAGCTCGATTTGGGGTGACCGTCGAAAAACAGCGAGATTTGTTCACAGTGCCGCCAGATTACGCACTTGCTCATTGCGTAGCCCGAGATCTGCGAATGGCCAAAGGAATTGCCAGATAATTTAAAGAGATATTTGGCTGAATCGAAAAATTAAGGCAGCAGGGACCAGCAATTGGAAACGGCCTTCAAATAACAAATGAAGAACAGCCCATATTTTATTTGGTCACGAAAGAACTGTCAAGCCTGAAGCCAATCTATCATGCCTTATGGGAGGTCCTGGTCCACTTATGTGAACAAATGTTGCAACAAGACATTTTGAAATTAGCTGTTCAAAAATTGGGTTGTGGATTGGACCGCCTGGACTGGAGAATTTTATGGAATATGTTAGAAGTAATATTACAACATACTGGTATGAAAATTCTGGTATGCAGTTACCGGCTTGAATATTCCTTGACACCCAGGCAAGATAAGACCGTGTACTGTTATTTCGATATGACGTCGCAATGTAACAAAGTCCCTACCTGTCGATTTCGACATCGTATCAGGGAATCATATCATTACATGTTTCGGGACAAAACTTCATTTTTAAGAAGGGGTCAATGAGTCACCCGATGACATCACACGTCGAGAACTGTCTAGAAAATGTAAATCCTGATGAATCGCGAGATCGAACAACACAAGAAAAGTCTAGATGAACATCGAATATGCCAGAAGTTTTCCCGTAAATATAAATAGCAGTCGACAGGGATTTATTCCATTCGATACCAAATCATCGCCGAGTAATCTTACATAAAATAAATAAATAAATGTTCTTAGTGTCAGTAATTAGTTTTTAAATTATTATTTTGTTTATATTGTTAATATAGTGTGTGTTTAAATTACCGTTAGTTTTATTTAACGACCCGAAAGACATACATTACAGTTGGATATTAGGTCCATTAGGTCCATAAACGAAATGTTCAGAAACAAAGATTTAGATTTACTATCCTAGCAATAATAACGTTTTCTAGTTTATCATGCAAGTTTTATAAGAGAAAATAGATAGAATATTTTAAACACTTAACACGTTGACTGCCATAATGGCAGGAAATTGTGCGATCTCTGAGGCCACGCATTTTTTTCTCGTATACCGTTTATAAATGCCATAAGGATGCTATGATATTATCACATGCTGCAGTTTTTGTTTCTAAATAAGATTTTGAAGAGCGAGGCAAGTGTGCATCGCACGGCCTGTTGACCAAAAGTTTAATACAGAGGCCATGCGATGCACACAAAGAATTGAAGAAGTGATGAGAAGTTTTCAATGAGATAGTGATTCTTCTTCAGACGAAGTAGTTGCCACACCCCAAAATCTGCATTAGAACGATGCAACAAGCGATCAGTTGAGAAATTTTCTTATTTTTACAAATGGATTGAAAATAAATCAAGACATTCAAGATATAAAAAGCAAGCAACCTATCGATTTTTTTCTGTTATTTCTGTGTTTCCTACATCTAATGGTACAAGAAACCAACAAGTAGACTGCTCAAAAGGCTGAGAAAAGAAATTACCTTGGGCACGAATTCGAAATGGAAAGACACCAAAATTCAAAAAATGACAATATTTTTGGATTTACTGCTCTGGATTGGATTGGTCCTTTACTCCAACGATGTAAAATCTGTTAGGTCCCGTAATAGATTTGAACTTATTTTGAGCAACTGACATTTCTGTGACAATAAAAATGCAGATATTTCGAACAGACTGTACAAAATCGAATCTCTTGCAGATTACATAAGTCGAAAATTTCAAGATTCTGTGTAACACCTTCTTGTAATCTGTATATAGATGAAACTTTAGTGCCATTTCGAAGGCGTCTCGCATTTCTACAGTACATACAAAATAAACACCACAAATTTGGAGTAAAACTTTTCAAATTGTGCATTGAAGAAGGTTATACATATGATTTTTAAGATTTATTGTGGAACAGAAAAAAATAATTTGACAGATAGCGTGCCAACACATTGTCATAGGACTTTGCAAAAATTTATTAGACAGTAAGTGAACAATACTTGTGGATAATTACTACACAAGAATCGAATTTGCTCATACATGGTTGAACAGGTAAACTCACCTTGTAGATACCTTGAGAAAGAATCGCAAGGGAAACGGCAATAATGATAAAAACGAAGATACACTTATTCACATTATTGTGCAGCAAGTATTACAGCTGAAGCTAACTACATTTATTTGTTCACCAGGCCATATACTTCTATTTTCCATAGCATTGCTATTCAAATGCAAGGCAAATATAAGCAACACAGCTTGAAGTAAAATACTACATGAAAAGCACTTGTGTGTGGGGCGGCTAGTGCGGCAATGAGTATTGCGAGGCACACGTGCTTCACAGCGGCCAAGGTGTTAAATATGTCAAATTTAGTGTAAAAAATTTCACGTATCGGTAAAAAAGTATTAACAAATTTGCAATTAACATAAGAAAATAAATTAAAAAAAGTGTTATTTCTGATGATTAAAAATAGTTGAAGTTTGTTGACTAGTGTTATTACTGAAAATCTAAAAAATCTTTAAATATTTCGTAAGTAACGATTATTTTCGTTATTTCCAAGTTCGAACAAATTTAAATCCCATTACTAATGTTACCTTTTCCTAATCACGATTTGAGCTTCGTTTAAATACTTATATTGTTGTAAATTCATAGCAACACCGCCTCACATCAGCATATTCTAACTTTATGTTTTACAATATATTTAATCCATCCGTTATTCTATTTGTCATGTAAAAGCTCCAATTTATTGCTTGGAAAGCATCTGCGCGGTCACAAACAGACTATATATTATACTTCTTTGACAATAATATGAATCGAGTTCTTAATTAACATTTTTTTATATAACACATCTATCCTGTTATCTATTAAATTAAGATTAGATTCTTATCTAAGTAAAATACTATTATCTCGTCGGTTTAAACTAAACGCCCCCAAACGAAGTCCAGCCGATTCATTTATTTCACATGCTATTCAGGACTTAATATTACTAATTAATAAGAATTAATACCTTAAAATTATGGAATCCCTCGTTTATATTGCCTTTTCTGCAGAAAGTCAAAAGTATCCGGAATACCATGGAGCAGAATGTGTCTCTTTCATGTATTATTTGACAATGTAATACAAAATTGAGTACTAATTAACTAAAAAAAATTAATACTAAACATGTTCTTCGTGACACAAAATTACCGATGAAGTGTCTAAACAACTGACTTACAGCACGAAGCTAACATGAAATGCTTCGCCTGACCAATGAAACAATATTTTATTTCCAAAATGAAGCTGTAATTTTTTTCTATACACTTAGCGCAACAATGCTCTAGTTTTTCATACACTGCATTTGGTAAAATTGTTCGAGACCATCATATTCTTCAGATCTCTGTGTTAGAAATAAAATCTCTTTTCAGACATTTTTTCAAATGGAAAAGCCGAAAAAACTCACTAGGAACTAATTCCAGCGAGTGAGGTGCATGTGGGTGCAATTCGAAGAATTAATCGAACATTTTTACTTTTGCAATTCATTAACATTAGTTAATGCATTGTCCTAATGAAATAGGTTTTTTCTTTGCCAAATGTAGCTGTCTGCTTTTAATTTGAGTGTCAAACTTGTCCACCAATATTGTCTAATACTTTCCTATAATGGAAAGTATTCCGTTTCTCAAGCTAGTCAAGTACCACGTGCATTCCAAAAAACAGTAACCTTCCCAGCCGATAGAACCGTTTTTACCTTTTGTCTTCGGAATGCTTGAAATAAGTTCTACGCATTGTCTAGATTGTTCTGTCTCGATTTGGTAGTGACGGATCCAGATCTCATCAATAGCTATGAAGCGAAACTAAAATTTAGATAGATTACATTTGAAAACTTTCAAAAATTGCTGTGAAATGTTCAGCCTCTTGACGTTTTTTGATTGATTGTTAGCAATCGCGGCTGGATATCAGTTTTTTTTTGTATGTAAATACTCATCTAAACTGTATCTTAATCCTTCATTGTGATCTTCAGATAACTAGTTCTCATTCCTTTATTGACTGATTATTCAGCACTACATTGTAAAATTGCTCAATAATAGGTATAATCCCTTACAACCGATTTTGACTTTTCAGGGTGCTTATCATCTTGAATCAATATATCGTAATATACTTTTTTATTGTTAATAACAAGGGCGTCATTGTCGTTTTAAGTGGAATATTATATGTTATTTTTACAAACGCCTAGTTTTCTGATAAAAATAATTTAAATGTTATTAATGTAATGTGAAGAAATTGAGGAGCTACAAGCCAAATACGACAACTTTAACATGCACAAAAAGATTAAAGAACTCGTCGGCACCAGCAAACAAAAGCAACTTAATATATTATATAACAACGGGAAAATAGTCACAGAAATAGAGCAAAAACTAGAAATATGGAAGAACTACATTAAAGAGCAGTTCGAAGATGAGAGACAGCATACGACTCTTGAAAATACGGAAGGGGAGTTGGGCCCGGACATAATTAAGGATGAAGTAACATATGCACTAGGTATGCTCAAGAACGGAAAAGCTGCAGGTCCGGACCAACTGCCAGCGGAAATTCTTAAACTGATAGAGGCGGACCGGATTCATGTTTTGGTAGAAGTACTTAATACCATATATAGAACAGGAATAATACCAAATGAGTGGTTGCTATCAACTTTTATAACCCTTCCGAAAAAGAAAAATGCCAGGCATTGCTCTGACTACCGCACAATAAGCCTGATGGGTCACACATTGAAAGTCCTGTTGAAGGTGGTCCATAATAGAATATTCAGGAAATTGGATGTAGATATCAGCGATAGTCAGTTTGGATTCCGTAAGGGCCTAGGAACAAGGGAAGCACTTTTTGCACTAAATGTCCTATCACAAAGATGCCTAGACGTAAACCAGGACATATACGCCTGCTTTATAGATTACAATAAAGCATTTGATAAAGTTAGACGTGACCAACTCATAGAAACATTGGTCAAGAGAAGGATAGACCTCAGAGACATAAGATTAATCTCAAACCTGTACTATGGCCAAAAAGCAGCAGTACGAATAGAAGACACGACATCAGAGGAAATAGAAATACGAAGAGGTGTTCGTCAGGGGTGTATACTGTCGCCAATCCTCTTTAATCTGTACTCGGAGGACATAGTAAATAGAGCACTTGATGATCGGGACATGGGCATTAAGATTAACGGCATGACAATAAATAATCTGAGGTACGCTGACGATACAGTTATTTTAGCTGGAACACACGAGGACCTACAGACGCTAATTAACAGAATGGTCACAGTAAGCGAAGAGTATGGACTAACGCTGAACATAAGCAAAACAAAATATATGCTGATAACAAAAACAACTAAAGATAATCGTAAGATATATGTGAAGAACCAGCCTATTGAGAGAGTAAGACAATACAAATACCTGGGCACGATCATTAATGAGAACAATGACAGCTCCCAAGAAATACGAGTCAGAATAGAACAGGCGAGAAGCACCTTTACAAGGATGAAAAGGCTTTTCTGCTGCCGAGATTTAAACCTTGACTTAAAAATACGACTGATGAGATGCTATGTGCTGTCTATACTATACTATGGGATGGAGGCTTGGACGCTGAAGGTAACCGACATGAGGAGACTGGAGGCATTTGAGATGTGGGTATACCGGAGAATATTGAAGATATCATGGGTAGAGAGAAAAACCAACGTAGAAGTGATGAGACGTATGCATAAGGAGAGAGAAGTGATTCCGACAATTAAGAGAAGAAAACTGCTGTACATGGGACATGTCATGAGGGGAGAAAAATATCAAATACTACAAATAATTATGCAGGGAAAAATCCCGGGCAAGAGATCTATAGGAAGAAGACGGAATTCATGGCTGAAGAACCTTAGGGACTGGTTTGGATGTAATAATAATGAACTGTTTAGAGCTGCGGTTTCAAAAGTAAGAATTGCTATGATAATTGCCAACCTTCGAAGCGGAGACGGCACTTAAAGAAGAAGAAGAAGAAGAAGAAGAAGAAGAAGAATGTACTGTTCGCTACTCATGTTTTATTTCGAATCGAAATACGAGTAGGTCCACATTTTTATTGTGAGAACAAAGATGTTTCATTGCCAAGAATTGTTATTTCTTTTTTATTCTTTTTTTCGGTTTACGTTAAAGATTTCAATATAAATTAACGAACGATAGTTGGCAAATCATAAAGTAATTAGATTGTAATTTAAGCAAATAAACACTATTTGATACTCTGAATGCCATCAATATCCCATTCCAAGATATATACATATATATATATATATATATATATATATATATATATATATTATCAGAAAACCCTTATACCCTTAGGGTGTCGCGTGTTTACATTCTTACAACTAATTTATAAATATTCCAATTTTAAACTTTAAATTACAGAGTATTCTATAACACCAACTACAATACCAAAAAATTATAGATTAAAGACAAATTTCTTCCATGACTTTCTATCAGTGGCCAGTGTTTTCGCTTCTCTCCATGTTTTTCCTCTGTTCTGAATAAATTGTCCAATTAAGTTCTCCCAAACTTGTCGCGGTCTTCCTCTTTTCCTCTTATATTGAATCTTTGCTTCATATACCAACTTTACCGGTCTAGTGTTCTCCATCCGTTGAAGATGTCCCCACCAGCTTAATTGTCTCTGCTCAATGAAATCCATTATTGATAGTACCCCAAGTTCCTCTCTTATTTGTGCATTCCTCATTTTGTCCCTTCTTGTCACGCCCCTTACTCTTCTCAGATATCTCATTTCCGCCGCTTGCATTTTACTTTTTTGCTATTTATTTAAGAGCCATGACTCACATCCATATGTCAGCACTGCTCTGTATACCGTGTTTTATAGACTTTTAGTTTGGTATTTCGTGTTATTTCCTTTTTATTTATAAAATTCCTATTCATAGCGTAATACAGTTTTGTTGTTTTTTCAATTCTCTCGTTAATTTCTGCTTCGTTTTTCCCTGTGTTTTCTATTGCGACACCCAAATAGTGGAACTGGTTATATATATATATATATATAAATATAATATTTTCGTGACCTTGGTATGATATGGTAAATTCAATCAGTCGGCGATTAAAGGTCTGGTTTACTTCAAAGTATATATATTTAAAACAACCCTTTGTTGTTTTAAATATATATACTTTGAAGTAAACCAGACCTTTAATCGCCGACTGATTGAATTTACTATATATATATATATATATATATATATATATATATATATATATATATATATATATGTATTAATAACTTACTACACTTGTGTAGAATTAGGATGTCGTTTTGAAGAAAAACACTATTTTGGTTGTGTGACGTTTCGGTCTTGTATTTAGACCTTCCTCAGACCTGTTTTTATTAAGAAGCAAACAAAAAAGGAATGTAAACAAACTTGTCAATATGTTGTCATTGTACAAATAAAATGTATTACAAATACTTACATAACCTAAACTATATGGGCTATTGTTTGTAATACTAGACACACGAGCCTGTTACAGTGGCCTCTACACGTTAAAATCATCGCTATGTCAATGATGATAAAAAAAACACTAAACATTTAATACACTAGTACATATACTGCAACAAGAATCAGTCAAAGACAGGCTTAAAATCTCTTTATATTGTGTGCCGTGTGAATAACTTTTATCGCTAAAACATATTTTTCTATTTTGCGTTCGAAATGAACTCATTATGAAACGCAAAACAGTATCGAAATGAGCTTCATTTCGATACGCTTTTTTTATTTTTGAATGTTGGCGTTGTTCGAATACAGAAATAAATATCATTGCTGTCATTTAATTTTAAGAATTTATGTACATTTGACATATATGATATATGTCCGTATTTTACACAAACAACGTATGTTGTATACAATTGACAACAACATATATATGTTTCTATGTCCCTCATGTTTATATTTTTAAATGAAGTATCAAGTAATGTTAACGAAAATTAGTAAATAATATGTAATATAATATACTTCGCGGATAGCAAGATTTAAATTTGAAAATGTCAAGTATCAATGTGACCAACTGCATGCTTTATATAAAAGTTAAACTCTGAACTTTCAAATTAAATAATTCCAATTTAAGCAATTTATTAATGTAAAAAACGCAAAATAGAAAAAATAGTATAAAAAACTCGTTTCATAAGGCCTTTTGCCGCACTCGCTCTTTAGAAAACTCGCCGCTATCGCGGCTCGTTTTCTAAACTGATCTCGCGCGGCAAAATGGTGCCTTATATACTATTCTCAATGCACGTATATCAGTAAAATATGTGTCATGAAAACTTCAATTCTTTTTACTTGTGTTTTATGTGTCACGTCTTTTTTCATATTTGTAAACATGCTCTACTAGAAATCTGAACAAAATAAAAAATTTAAAAAAATACATAAAAAACACAAAAACAGAAAAACAAAAACACCACGTGCAAAAAGGGGCAAACCCCAAACGCAACAACAGGAAAAATACTCGCCCTCACATTATATAATTTTATTACGTGAACTTATTCTGTATACCCGGTGTTATATGTTGTAGTTGTGGTATGTAGATATTGCTGAAGCTGAGGGAGTCGGTTTTAGTATTTAGATTATATTGTACGCTCTTAATTGTTAGAGTTTCCAGGAAAAGTCGTCTTGTGTAGTTTGGTTCTTTGAAGATGATTCTGACATCTTTGTATCTCGGTTGGTGGTGTGTCGACGCTATGTGGTTTGACTCTACTAACGCTGTCGTGCTGTGTCAATATATTTTTCAATCTTTGCTTAGTTTGCCCTATATAAAACGAGTTGCAACTACACAGTATTGCATATATGACGTTGTTGTTCATATCCACGGGTATTGGATGTTTTAATTTCGAGAACAATCTGGAAACGGGGACGGCTGTTGTGTACGCTACTGTAACCACGTTTTGCAAAACGTTTTTTATTTTGTTAGTTAGGTTTGGGATATATTGCAATTTTCCATACCTGGTCTCGCTGTCCTCGTTGACGCCTTGTGGTATTTCGTTGGTAATATTTCTTGATATTTAGTCTCTCTCTACACCCATTCTGCTATTTTCTGTGGCAAAGATAATTTTGTTTGTTAATGTGCTGGGGCAGTTATTCTGTAGCAGCATCTGTCTCAATGTGTGTAAATCGTGCTGTATATAGTCTGCGTGTGAAATCCTCATTATCCTGTTCTTGAACGCCTTGACCAAATTCACCTTATACTTCTTGGGACAATTGGAATGGTAATTCAAAAGTCTATTCGTGTTTGACGGTTTTCTGTACCATCTCAACTTTAGGATACTATTGTCGTTTATGATTAGTGTGTCCAAAAACGGTATTGCTTTATTGTGCTCCGTCTCGACCGTGAACTGCAATTTGTTGTTGTAGCTATTAAATACCTCTAAGGTGGTGTTGATTTTGTCGTTTGGAATACAACAGATGAGGTCATCCTCATATTGTTTGATATATATATATATATATATATATATATATAT
The DNA here is from genome assembly GCA_935421215.2 of Melolontha melolontha. Classification (NCBI taxonomy): domain Eukaryota; kingdom Metazoa; phylum Arthropoda; class Insecta; order Coleoptera; family Scarabaeidae; genus Melolontha; species Melolontha melolontha. The sequence goes on along the minus strand of OW285236.1, from coordinate 157,597,971 downwards.
ATATATATATATATATATGGTAAACCTAATCAGTAGGCGATTAAAGGTCTGTATATTACTTCAAAATATATGTATTTAAAAAACTCTACATGTTTCGGCTGTATACGCCTTTTTCAAGAGAATACAAAATATGAATGACAGGATATAAATGTCAAGTAATTAAGTTGCTATGGTTTAAATTATTCAAAGATACATTCTAGTAATAATAATAAATCATGCCTTAGTATTCCAAAAAATAGATAACAAGGTGTGAAAATATGTGTTGTTCGCTGCTAGCAATTTGTGTCTCCTTCTGGGTATGAACTTGTGTGTTGGTTGTTGCTGGCAGCTTGCGTCTCTCTATGGGTGTGTGGTTTTGTGTGAGAGCGTAAGTGTAGGGTTTTGTATGTCGGTGCGTTCGTGCGTGTGTTTAGTGATCGGTCGCATGAATTTAGAGAGGTCGGATAACCAGCCGTTGCGTAGGGCCGCCAACCCTTTCCCGACAACTTCTTTACAATTCCGTGCAGTACTTCGACGGTCTGACCCCCGCCCCAACGAGGCAAGGCGCAGACAGGCGAAGCGCACCCTGTACGGGGTTGCTCATCGCAACTAAGGGAACACTCATAGTGGCTACCTCGGTCGACGATGGTCACACTTATGCCATCTTAACGTTTTCCGCCGAAGCGGGGGCATAGCACACACGTCGAACGTGTGTGTGCTGTTAACGGCAGCCTAGCCAGGTTGTTGCCCAGGACCGGTCCTAGTGGTGTGTGCATTGCGCGGCGACGAGATAGCGCCGCGTAGCATGGTTCCTCACTCTTGCTGGAAAGGCGGAATGGCACCTGACTGCCCAACGGGCAGACCCCCCTAGAGTTTTGTAGCGCATATGCTAGGCTGCAACCCAGTAGAGGACCACATCAGCAAAAAACAGAAAACAGGGAAAGGCAGGGAAAAGCAAGACATGAGTTATTAATACGTATGCGCCCGTGGAGCGACTTAAGATACAAAGTTGTCGGCATTCGCTCAAAACGAGAAGGAAAACCACGAAAACCTGCTCGGACAACTAGACAGGAATCAAAACACGGAACAGTCATCATGATAAGCAAAAGTATATGATATTTAAATGATATTTAAATAACATAAGGTATATAACAAAAAAAAAAAATATAATATGATGGTAAATTGTAGATCGTTACAAAATTAAATTATAGTATATACTGCTTAGATTTTTTATATCATTTCTGTTGTTAATTGAATTTTTTTCCTGTTTAATACTGATCATTTCTTTAATTTGTCTTTTCACTGTGTGTTGTTCTTTATCAATTATCTGTGTGTTTTCAAAATCGAAATGGTGATCGCGTTGTAGTTTGTGTGTAGACAATGCAGTTTTGTCTGTTCTAGAGTATTTGTGGGCTTGTATTCTTTTGTATAAATATTGTTTCGTTTGGCCTATGTAGTAACTATCGCAATCGCGACATGGTATTTTATATACGACATGTGTTTCTCGATTTTTTTCTATTTTAGGTTTAAGTTTTGAAAATAAATGTTTATTAGTATTACTAAGTTTATATGTTGTAGCTATATCATATTTTTTTAAAGTGTGTTTAATTTTTTCCGATAGTTGTGGAACATATGGAATTGTGATATATGTCGTGTCATTGTTCAAATTTTTATTGGTGTCTGCAGTGTTGTATATTTGGTGTACTCTTTTTTTAATAGTTTGGTCTATAAGTTGTGGTGGATAATTATTATCAGTTAGGATTGTTTTAATTTTTTTGATGTTATCTTTTCTGTATTTAGTATGTGATAGTTTTACTGCCCTATCAGTCAGATTATTTATAATCATCAGATATTTTGAAGTAATATACAGACCTTTAATCGCCTACTGATTAGGTTTACCATATCATACCAAGGTCACGAAGTTATTATATATATATATATATATATATATATATATATATATATATATATATATATATATATATATATGAAAAAAAAACACATCCGTCCAGAAACGTGCATATATCGATATTTCACTGTCGTTACAGATCATCAGTACACGATATTCTATCATGGACATGATTTTATTTTTATACTTTCGTGTATATATACGAATTATATTGAATTTAATTGGAGTGAGAAATAGCAATTATTCAAATCTCCTCTCACATGTAATTGTCGCTAAATTTGTGCAATTGATTCTACAATCTGACAAGATTACTCCTGCCGAAGAATGTAGACGCAAACACGTCGCGACGTTAGCCATCCACCTGTGCGGATAATGAAAATTGTATGAAAAAAACCACATCCGTCCACACACGTCGCGACGTGTTTGCGTCTACATTCTTCGGCAGGAGTAATCTTGTCAGATTGTAGAATCAATTCCACAAATTTAGCGACAATTACATGTGAGAGGAGATTTGAATAATTGCTATTTCTCACTCCAATTAAATTCAATATAATTCGTATATATACACGAAAGTATAAAAATAAAATCATGTCCATGTTAGATATATGCACGTTTCTGGACGGATGTGGTTTTTTTCATACAATTTTCATTATCCGCACAGGTGGATGGCTAACGTCGCGACGTGTTTGCGTCTACATTCTTCGGCAGGAGTAATCTTGTCAGATTGTAGAATCAATTGCACAAATTTAGCGACAATTACATGTGAGAGGAGATTTGAATAATTGCTATTTCTCACTCCAATTAAATTTTATATATATATATATATATATATATATATATATATATATATATATATTGTTGTAGGGCAGTTGACCCTCATATCAAATTCTTCTGCTTATAGATAACAGATCCGAGAATGTTATATCTGAAAAATAATGTCTTGTGAGATTATTGAACAGCTAAATTTTTGTATATTAATGTAAAACCATAGTTGGATTTAGAAATATTGATATCGATAAACACTGTAAATTATATTCAATCCATTTTTATTTCTCGCTCTTTATTTAAATATCTTTACATTTTTCCGCGAAGTTCTAGGTTTTCTAAATCTGATTATAGTTATATTCTTTGTTATACATATATTTCTTTTAATATTGTAATATCTTTTATTGTTCCTTGGATATTATCATTTCCAAATTTGTAATTTGAAATACGTGAGTAGATTTTATCAGCATGACGTTTAGCTGTCAGAATTATTTTCATTACTAAATTATATATTTTATTTACAAAAGTAACATTCAAAATTATTATTTATTTGAATTTGTCATAGTTGTTTTTAATATAATTTTCGAGATCATTGTACAAATTCCTAAGAAAATCTGATTTATGGAAATACAAATTTTTCTTATGGGAGCCGGGACAACGAAAAACAATATTATTGATTGAGAAGTTTTTTTGCATGCAGTTGGATAATTAAGTATTATTTTTGAATTCCTCTACGAAATTATTCTTATAATAACTTATAACAACGTTCTAATCACCAGAAAATGGATAATTTATAATTATTTGACATATTTACCTTGCGAGAAGATTTTCTTCGTGTGTGGAGATCAAGGAAACCAAATAATTTTCACTATTTTGATTCCTTTTATATATTAATCTATCTTCGTTTGTGCAGTTTTATTAAAGAAGCTACTGGATTTATCTTTTGGAAATTTTGGACAAGATACACTCATCTGGAAAACGTATATACACATAACCATGCTGTTTACTTCATGCAAGAGGACTATTTGCGAGTCTACAACAAGATTATCTATCAGACGTTCGAGATAAGGATATCGTAACCTGCCTTTGCTGTATCTGTTGGTTTTCTACGGAACATTTTACATGTTAGAAGACACGTGATTTGACATTTCCATTTGTACTTAAAGTGACAGGTATTTTGTAAAGATTGTTTACCTTAATTATATTAAAGATATAACTATTCTCGAGATCAAATACCTAATATTTAATTTTACTCACGGCATTTCAAAGTATTTATACAACTTTCATATATTATAATATTATATCTTGTTTTATATTTGGAAAAGGACATCAATTAATTTCTAAAATATATTACTATTATTATTGACCTAATCGTTTTATTTTATGTATTCTTGTGTAGCTGTCTGTACGTCCGGAACCTACCTTTGACCCAGAGATAAGCAGTATTCATCTCAGATTATCTTTTATTTGTTACATTTGAGCTAGCATAATACAGGGTATTCTTTCTAAATTTATTTATATTTATCATTAATTGGCGGTCCAACTTAGGGGCTGTTGTCCGTAATATTACATAATTAGCTATTCAATAATCACACTATACATTATTTTTCAGATATAACATTCTCGGATCTGTTATCTATAAGCAGAAGAATTTGATATGAGGGTTAACTGCCCTACAACATTATATATATATATACATATATATATAATATCTTCGTGACCTTGGTATGATAAGGTAAACTTAGTAAGTCGGCGATTAAAGGTCTGGTTTACTTCAGAGTATATATATTTAAAACAACCCTACATGTTTCGGCAATACGCCTTTGTCAAGAGAATACAAAATATAAATGACAGAATATTTATATTCTGTATTTATATATTTTATATAACATGTAGGGTTGTTTTAAATATATATATATATATATATATATATATATATATATATATATATATATATATATATATTTAAAACAACCCTACATGTTTCGGCAATACGCCTTTGTCAAGAGAATACAAATATATAATACAAAAAGAATTTGATATGAGGGTTAACTGCCCTACAACATTATATATATATATACATATATATATAATATCTTCGTGACCTTGGTATGATAAGGTAAACTTAGTAAGTCGGCGATTAAAGGTCTGGTTTACTTCAGAGTATATATATTTAAAACAACCCTACATGTTTCGGCAATACGCCTTTGTCAAGAGAATACAAAATATAAATGACAGAATATTTATATTCTGAGAATACAAAATATAAATGACAGAATATTTATATTCTGTCATTTATATTTTGTATTCTCTTGACAAAGGCGTATTGCCGAAACATGTAGGGTTGTTTTAAATATATATATATATATATATATATATATATATATATATATATATATTTAAAACAACCCTACATGTTTCGGCAATACGCCTTTGTCAAGAGAATACAAAATATAAATGACAGAATATTTATATTCTGTCATTTATATTTTGTATTCTCTTGACAAAAGCGTATTGCCGAAACATGTAGGGTTGTTTTAAATATATATACTCTGAAGTAAACCAGACCTTTAATCGCCGACTTACTAAGTTTACCTTATCATACCAAGGTCACGAAGATATTATATATATATGTATATATATATATAATGTTGTAGGGCAGTTAACCCTCATATCAAATTCTTCTGCTTATAGATAACAGATCCGAGAATGTTATATCTGAAAAATAATGTATAGTGTGATTATTGAATAGCTAATTATGTAATATTACGGACAACAGCCCCTAAGTTGGACCGCCAATTAATGATAAATATAAATAAATTTAGAAAGAATACCCTGTATTATGCTAGCTCAAATGTAACAAATAAAAGATAATCTGAGATGAATACTGCTTATCTCTGGGTCAAAGGTAGGTTCCGGACGTACAGACAGCTACACAAGAATACATAAAATAAAACGATTAGGTCAATAATAATAGTAATATATTTTAGAAATTAATTGATGTCCTTTTCCAAATATAAAACAAGATATAATATTATAATATATGAAAGTTGTATAAATACTTTGAAATGCCGTGAGTAAAATTAAATATTAGGTATTTGATCTCGAGAATAGTTATATCTTTAATATAATTAAGGTAAACAATCTTTACAAAATACCTGTCACTTTAAGTACAAATGGAAATGTCAAATCACGTGTCTTCTAACATGTAAAATGTTCCGTAGAAAACCAACAGATACAGCAAAGGCAGGTTACGATATCCTTATCTCGAACGTCTGATAGATAATCTTGTTGTAGACTCGCAAATAGTCCTCTTGCATGAAGTAAACAGCATGGTTATGTGTATATACGTTTTCCAGATGAGTGTATCTTGTCCAAAATTTCCAAAAGATAAATCCAGTAGCTTCTTTAATAAAACTGCACAAACGAAGATAGATTAATATATAAAAGGAATCAAAATAGTGAAAATTATTTGGTTTCCTTGATCTCCACACACGAAGAAAATCTTCTCGCAAGGTAAATATGTCAAATAATTATAAATTATCCATTTTCTGGTGATTAGAACGTTGTTATAAGTTATTATAAGAATAATTTCGTAGAGGAATTCAAAAATAATACTTAATTATCCAACTGCATGCAAAAAAACTTCTCAATCAATAATATTGTTTTTCGTTGTCCCGGCTCCCATAAGAAAAATTTGTATTTCCATAAATCAGATTTTCTTAGGAATTTGTACAATGATCTCGAAAATTATATTAAAAACAACTATGACAAATTCAAATAAATAATAATTTTGAATGTTACTTTTGTAAATAAAATATATAATTTAGTAATGAAAATAATTCTGACAGCTAAACGTCATGCTGATAAAATCTACTCACGTATTTCAAATTACAAATTTGGAAATGATAATATCCAAGGAACAATAAAAGATATTACAATATTAAAAGAAATATATGTATAACAAAGAATATAACTATAATCAGATTTAGAAAACCTAGAACTTCGCGGAAAAATGTAAAGATATTTAAATAAAGAGCGAGAAATAAAAATGGATTGAATATAATTTACAGTGTTTATCGATATCAATATTTCTAAATCCAACTATGGTTTTACATTAATATACAAAAATTTAGCTGTTCAATAATCTCACAAGACATTATTTTTCAGATATAACATTCTCGGATCTGTTATCTATAAGCAGAAGAATTTGATATGAGGGTCAACTGCCCTACAACAATATATATATATATATATATATATATATATATATATATATATATATAAAATTTAATTGGAGTGAGAAATAGCAATTATTCAAATCTCCTCTCACATGTAATTGTCGCTAAATTTGTGCAATTGATTCTACAATCTGACAAGATTACTCCTGCCGAAGAATGTAGACGCAAACACGTCGCGACGTTAGCCATCCACCTGTGCGGATAATGAAAATTGTATGAAAAAAACCACATCCGTCCAGAAACGTGCATATATCTAACATGGACATGATTTTATTTTTATACTTTCGTGTATATATACGAATTATATTGAATTTAATTGGAGTGAGAAATAGCAATTATTCAAATCTCCTCTCACATGTAATTGTCGCTAAATTTGTGGAATTGATTCTACAATCTGACAAGATTACTCCTGCCGAAGAATGTAGACGCAAACACGTCGCGACGTGTGTGGACGGATGTGGTTTTTTTCATACAATTTTCATTATCCGCACAGGTGGATGGCTAACGTCGCGACGTGTTTGCGTCTACATTCTTCGGCAGGAGTAATCTTGTCAGATTGTAGAATCAATTGCACAAATTTAGCGACAATTACATGTGAGAGGAGATTTGAATAATTGCTATTTCTCACTCCAATTAAATTCAATATAATTCGTATATATACACGAAAGTATAAAAATAAAATCATGTCCATGATAGAATATCGTGTACTGATGATCTGTAACGACAGTGAAATATCGATATATGCACGTTTCTGGACGGATGTGTTTTTTTTTCATATATATATATATATATATATATATATATATATATATATATATATATATATATATATATATAATAACTTCGTGACCTTGGTATGATATGGTAAACCTAATCAGTAGGCGATTAAAGGTCTGTATATTACTTCAAAATATCTGATGATTATAAATAATCTGACTGATAGGGCAGTAAAACTATCACATACTAAATACAGAAAAGATAACATCAAAAAAATTAAAACAATCCTAACTGATAATAATTATCCACCACAACTTATAGACCAAACTATTAAAAAAAGAGTACACCAAATATACAACACTGCAGACACCAATAAAAATTTGAACAATGACACGACATATATCACAATTCCATATGTTCCACAACTATCGGAAAAAATTAAACACACTTTAAAAAAATATGATATAGCTACAACATATAAACTTAGTAATACTAATAAACATTTATTTTCAAAACTTAAACCTAAAATAGAAAAAAATCGAGAAACACATGTCGTATATAAAATACCATGTCGCGATTCCTCTACGAAATTATTCTTATAATAACTTATAACAACGTTCTAATCACCAGAAAATGGATAATTTATAATTATTTGACATATTTACCTTGCGAGAAGATTTTCTTCGTGTGTGGAGATCAAGGAAACCAAATAATTTTCACTATTTTGATTCCTTTTATATATTAATCTATCTTCGTTTGTGCAGTTTTATTAAAGAAGCTACTGGATTTATCTTTTGGAAATTTTGGACAAGATACACTCATCTGGAAAACGTATATACACATAACCATGCTGTTTACTTCATGCAAGAGGACTATTTGCGAGTCTACAACAAGATTATCTATCAGACGTTCGAGATAAGGATATCGTAACCTGCCTTTGCTGTATCTGTTGGTTTTCTACGGAACATTTTACATGTTAGAAGACACGTGATTTGACATTTCCATTTGTACTTAAAGTGACAGGTATTTTGTAAAGATTGTTTACCTTAATTATATTAAAGATATAACTATTCTCGAGATCAAATACCTAATATTTAATTTTACTCACGGCATTTCAAAGTATTTATACAACTTTCATATATTATAATATTATATCTTGTTTTATATTTGGAAAAGGACATCAATTAATTTCTAAAATATATTACTATTATTATTGACCTAATCGTTTTATTTTATGTATTCTTGTGTAGCTGTCTGTACGTCCGGAACCTACCTTTGACCCAGAGATAAGCAGTATTCATCTCAGATTATCTTTTATTTGTTACATTTGAGCTAGCATAATACAGGGTATTCTTTCTAAATTTATTTATATTTATCATTAATTGGCGGTCCAACTTAGGGGCTGTTGTCCGTAATATTACATAATTAGCTATTCAATAATCACACTATACATTATTTTTCAGATATAACATTCTCGGATCTGTTATCTATAAGCAGAAGAATTTGATATGAGGGTTAACTGCCCTACAACATTATATATATATATACATATATATATAATATCTTCGTGACCTTGGTATGATAAGGTAAACTTAGTAAGTCGGCGATTAAAGGTCTGGTTTACTTCAGAGTATATATATTTAAAACAACCCTACATGTTTCGGCAATACGCCTTTGTCAAGAGAATACAAAATATAAATGACAGAATATAAATATTCTGTCATTTATATTTTGTATTCTCTTGACAAAGGCGTATTGCCGAAACATGTAGGGTTGTTTTAAATATATATATATATATATATATATATATATATATATATATATATATATATATATATATATATATATATATATATATATATATATATATATATATATATAAGAGAATACAAAATATAAATGACAGAATATAAATATTCTGTCATTTATATTTTGTATTCTCTTGACAAAGGCGTATTGCCGAAACATGTAGGGTTGTTTTAAATATATATACTCTGAAGTAAATCAGACCTTTAATCGCCGACTTATTAAGTTTATCCTATATATATATATATATGTTTTCTTTTAGGTTTCCGCGAGTAGTAGTATGTGTTTTAACTGGATTCCGGGTTTTCTTCCGCGTTTCTACTGTTTGGTCTTCGTAAAGACCGGTGCTGGTTTCTGGACGACGTTTCAGCAAAATCACAATTGCCATCTTCAGGTCTGCGGACGTAGTCGAGTTCAGGATGGTGATTATATACTCGATTAGCGTTCTGGTTGGTTACACTTGGTGTGCGCGGCTCCGTGTCGTTGGGCCTGTAGCTGGAGTATACTGGCTGGGTTGCGGTGTAGGTGTTTTTGTTTGTTGTTGACAACTTCTTTGCTTAATACTGGTTTCCATGCTTTTGGTAGCCTCTGAGTATCATCTCGCGAATTCAAATTGTTCGGACGTTTCTCAATTTCGATAGCTTCGCTGATTATTCTGGTTTTCATATGTTCTATGTTCGCCAATAATTTGGTATTGCTGAAGTCTATCGTGTGGGACGTTTCCTTTACATGCTGAGCCAAAGATGAAGTTTTCTCGTCTTTTCTTACGGAGTTTTGTTGTTCATCTCTTCTTACGTTTACCCTTCTGTTTGTTTGGCCGATGTACGTCTTCTCACAATTAAGGCATGGAATTTCATAAACTCATTGGTTTTCTAAAGGTATTCTTGTTTTTGGATTCCGAAGGACTGTGCTGATTTTTCTGTCTCCCTTGAATGTGGTTTCAATGTTGTGTCTTCGTAGGACTCTGGATATTCTGTCGGTGGTACCTTTGACATAGGGTAAGTAGTTTCGGCTGTTGATTCCGCTTTTTCCTCTTGTGCTGTGGCTCATTTAGGTTTTAATGCTTCGTTGATTGCCCGTTTGCTAAAGCCATTCTGCTGGAGGGCATTGTGGAGTTTATCCATTTCTTGAATGACGTTGTCTTCATCTGCTAATCTCTGTGATCTTGTTACTAGGCTCTTCACTACTGTTTGCAACTGAGCTGGGTGGTGGTGAGACTGTGCATTGAGGTACCGATCTGTATGTGTGGATTTCCGGTACACTGTATGGCTTAATTTCCCATTTTCTTTCTACTTAACCAAAACGTCGAGGAATGGTAGTTGATTGTTTGATTCTACTTCCATTGTGAATTTTATTTTTGGATGGATACTATTCAGATGTTTCAGGAAGCTCTTAAGGTGATATTTTCCATGTGTCCAACTCACGAACGTGTCGTCAACATATCGTAGCCAAAGTTTGGGTTTATGGGTGGCCGTCCTTAATGCTGTTTTCTCTAAGTCTTCCATGAAGAGGTTCGCTATTACTGGTGACAGTGGAGAGCCCATCGGTGCGCCTTCTATTTGTTTGTACCGTTGATCGCCGTAGATAAAGTAGGTTTTTGCCAAGCAGTGTTTCACCAGGTTCATTATGTATGGTGGAGGTTGGTATTTGCATATGCAATACATACATATTAAAGTAAAACAGACCTTAAATCGACGAATATCTAAATGAACTATAATATAGAAAGGTCCAGAAATAATTACATATATATATATATATATATATATATATATATATATATATATATATATATATATACAGACTCTCCCGTAAAAAACACCAACATTCATAATTCCGTTATTTATTGTCCGGTTTTATTTAAATAAAAAGTAAATTTAATAGCATCAAAAACACTATAAGATAGCAGTGTTTTATTTGTTTTCAATTGTTTTCATTAATGTCAAACGACAGTCAAGTTTTTTATTTTAAATGGCAACATATATATTTTTGGCTATATTCGAATTGTATTTTTTTTTCTGAATTCAACGATGTATAACATAAATTAATACTGGTAGCCGTAACTTTGTGGTAATTCATTTTGAAAATTAAATAAAATAAAACAATAACTTTGTTATATATACCACTTTATTCACATATAATTGTGACCCCGGTTTCGACATACAATGTCATTATCAAACTGAAAAAGTTACAGGCCTACATAGAACTTATAAATGACACAAAAATATATATATGGGGGGTGGTTTATGATGTTATTTAAAATTACTACTATATACTTAACTATTATATACAACATTGGAAAAGAGGTGTATATATAAGGTCCAACTGTTCATTTAATACGATATCTATTGTGTTTTTCTGACTTTTAAAAATCTCTAGTAGATGTATAGTATAGTAGATGTATAACATGTTTATTTTTGATAAACGTTTATTGCAAAAAAAAAACTTTATAAATTTCATCTTTGTCTTCCATTATTTATAAATATTCATGTCTCATGAAACATTGGAAATGTAAGTATTATAAATAGTATTATAAGAAACAAAACACTTTACAATAAATGTTGAAATTGCCCGCCACCTTGTTTAACACATATCGCACATCTCCTAATAATAAAAAATAAAAACAAAACTTTATAAATTTCATCTTTCATTATAGTAGACTTGGCCCAGTCCACTAGCATTATGTCCATGTGCCTTAAGTGTCAGTTTGACTTTATTAAGTTTTCTGTATTATCCTGTTTGAACGTTTTGCCGCAACAAAAAGCGTATTTTCGTTAAAAATGAATAACAATGAATTAACGGACATGTTACAAGTGTTCTTTGAATGTAATAAAAATCGCTTTCAAGCAGTTCGTCGGTACAGTGCTCGTTTTCCGGGCAGAGAAGTTCCAAGTTCGAAAATATTTCAGAGAATTGAAAAGAATTTAAGAAATTATGGATCATTTACCAAACCAAAAACACAAAAACGGAAATTCTCCGAAGATAAGGAATTAGATGTTCTTCTTGCAGTACAGCAAAATTCGCGAAATTGCACATAATATTGGGGTATCAAAAACTACAGTTCATGGTATTTTAAGAAAACACAAACTTAAACCGTACATAGCTCGAAAAGTTCATGCATTAGAGTAGAGTATCTCAGCCGATTCTAACACCTCCTCATTGACCTTGATCGCATGCATTATTGGCGATCAAGGTCATTGAGGAGGTGTTAGAATCGGTTGAGGATGAGCGACCTTGATTTCAAGGTCATGGCGATCAAGGTCAATGAGGAGGTGTTAGAACCGGCTGAGTAGTCAAGGTCATTTAAAGGTCGAAGCAGGTTATTAAAAAGTCGCAAAGGTCAATGTCATTTCCAAGTCAAGGTCATGAGAAGGCCAAGGTCGTACCAAGGTCAAGGGCATTTGAAGGTCAATGACATTTGACGGTAAAGGGTGTTTGAAGGTCAATAACATTTGACGGTCAAGGGTGTTTGAAGGTCAAGGACATTTTAAGGTCAAGGGCACTTGGAGGTCAAGGGCGTTTGAAGGTCAAGGACATTTGAAAGTCAAGGGCATTTGAAGGTCAATGGCATTTGAAGGTAAAGTTAATTTGAAGGCCACGGTCATTTGAAGGTCATGGGTATTTGAAGGTCAAGGTCATTTGAAGGTCAGGGGCATTTGAAGGTCAAGGGCATTTGAAGGTCAAAGTCATCACTTAAAGATTACATCGAGGTAGGGGTTCAACCGTGAATATATAAATAATAACGAATGAATTTTTCTATCATAAAGTGTTAAGTTTTCTTAATATTTGTTTGAACATAGAAGTAGATATGGGTGCTGCACACGAAAGAAAAAATAGAGTGATTGTAGTGGAATTAGAATGGAGTAGTGATGATGAGTTAAGTGAAGCTGAAGACGATATCGAGGACGATATTGAGGAGGAGCAAGGAGATGATACAGACGAGGTAGATATTGAGGAGGAAGAAATTGAGGAGGACATATTTGAAATAGAGAGAAATAGGACAGTAGAATGTATGACTTTGATTAATTGGATTGATTATAAAAAGCGTTCAAATAAGCTTTGCCTCTAGTAGGCCATTCCTTTAAAAACGTATGATTATTAATAATTTAAATTTGCATTAGTTGTCAATTAGACAAAAATTGCTTTGTAATTTAAAATTGATTTAACATGGTTTTTACTATACAACACAAATCATTCATGCTAGAATCTTATTTTCGAAACGGACGTAAGATTGACGGACAATGGCAGTATTCTCTTCAAGATTGTTTAGAAGAATTTAGAAATGAGTTCCCTAACGTCATCTTTGATTATGACAGTTTTCGGCACACAGTGACACATTCCGTTATGGTTTTCAGAGAAACAGGGAGTGTTAAACAAAAAGAAGGCGCAGGTCGGGCGAAAAAGCGTACAGAAGAGCTAGTTAATAATGTAAGAGAAATTATCAATAATGCACCAAGAACTTCCGTACGAGCATTATCACAACAAGTGGGTGTGTCAATTGGCACATGTCATACAATTTCGAAAAAGGACTTACATTTATTTCCATATCACATGACCTGTTATCAAGAAATCAAGGAAATCGACTATCCCAGAAGAATAACGTTTAGTCAGTGGTTCTTAAATAATTTTGATAATGACCTTCTTGACAAAACCTTTTTTTCTGATGAGTCATGGTTTTATCTGAATGGATATGTGAACTCACAAAATATGAGGATGTGGACTAATGAGAAACCACATAATTTTTTGTTGAAACCGCACTTCATCCGCAGAAAATTGGTGTATGGTGTGCGATTAGTCGAAGGAGAATTATTGGCCCTATTTTTTTAACGAAACCTTAACAGGAGAAAGGTATCGACAAGAAATTATTATGCCATTTATCGAACAGCTTGACGACGAAGAAATAACACAGGGTTACTTTCAACAAGACGGAGCTAGAGCACACACAGCAGGTGAAACAATTAATATTCTGCAGCAATTTTTTCAAAATCGGTTGATAAGTTTAAACACTGAACATGAATTTCCACCAAGATCTTGTGACATTACCCCATGTGATTTCTTTTTATGGCCATTCTTAAAGAACTCAATTTATCAAGTACAGATACCTGATCTTGCAGGCCTTCAAATCAGAATTGCTGAAAGAATTAATGGAATTGACAATGCGATACTACAAAACACTTTTTCCTCCATTAGAAGAAGATGTGAGAAATGTTTCGAACAAGGTGGTGGACACTTTGAACAATTTTTATAAAATTTTGCTTGTTTGTTGGAAATAAACATATTTCATTCACTTAAAAATGTTCGTTTTATTATTTTGACATTTGTCATTTCAATCAAATATCTCATCTCATAACCAACAAAATTCCTATTAAAATTAGTAACAAGCTAAGACATAATCATAATTTCCAAGGGCTACTTTGAGGTAAAATTTATTTGAATTCTTTGTACATATAATGCTAAGATGTTTATTGTTACTAGTATAAATAAGTCAATGTAATTTATAAGTTTGAAATGTTTTCACAAATAAAATAGTATAATATTAAGCATGACCTTCGACGAGTTGTATATATGTTGATGGTCGTTCCATTCCAGCAACAGTTGAGCCGGTACAGTGGAGGTGTTGTTTCTATTCAGTGCATATTTGGGAAATAATAAGTCAATATGTTTGAATGTGAATACTGTGGGAAGACGTTTACTCGAGGAGATAACAGAAGTCGCCACATGTTAACTTCTTGTAAAGGGAAGAGAATGAAATTTAGGGATAACGAAGTGGAATTAATGAAATGTGATATCTGTGATGTATATGTAGAAACAAATTGTTATACTGCACATATCCGCAGTACTTTACACCGTACTAAAGCGTTCGTAATAATCGATAATGGTGTAAAGAAGAGTGTTGGCACGTTCGGGGATAGAATAGTAAGTTATCAAGTATGTGATTCGTCTCGCATATACGTTGATGTGGAAGAATTTGCAAATAATATTAGGGAGAAAGTGATAGCACTTATGGATAGTATTCTAAGTATACATACTTCTATGAAAGTGAATTTGGAATTGTATGGTTTATATTATTTATTGACCAAGGAGAAATAAAATCGTTTAATACTCGAAATAAAGTCATAACCCATGGAAGTAATTTATATGAGCTATACGCAGATTTTATTGATGAGATTAAGAATAAAATGAGTGGATTTCAGGAGCGCGATTCAGGTAAAATAAGATTATTGTTAATTCCTCACAGTGTTATAAATTACTATTTTTATTATATTTCAGGGTGGACATTGAGCAACGTTTTATATTTGGAAGTAAATATGAATAAGTTTAGTCCATTGAGAGGTTCCACTTATATGGACTTACCACCATCAATAAAGAAAAAGAAGGCTATAATAAATGTTCAAAATTCTGACAACAAATGTTTCGCTTGGGCCGTTACTTCTGCTCTAAGGGAACCAGTAGGATTCCCGCAAAGAGTTTCATCGTATCCACATTATAGTACTGTTGCAGATTTTACTGATATACATTTCCCTGTAAATTTAAAAGATATCCATAAGTTTGAAGAGCAAAATAATATATCCATTAATGTATATGGTATAGAAGAATGTTTTCAGAATAATGTGAGAGCTCAAGAAGTAGTGGGCCCATTATATTTTACGAAGCGGAGAAGAATAGCTCATATTAATTTATTACTTGTTACCTCAGAAAATGTAAATTCACATTACTGTTGGATAAAGAATTTGTCGCGACTAGTTTTGTCACAGAAATCTTTATCAGGACATCAAAAATACATATGTGAAGGGTGTTTAATTTTCTTCACATGTGAAGATAAATTACGAAGCCATGAAAATGAAGATTGTAAGCAGGTGAAAGCAGTGTTTCCCGGCACAGAATTAAAAATCAATAAGTACGGAGAGGAACTACCAGAATATGTATTAAAATTTGATAAATTTGAACGACAATTAAGAATTCCTTTTGTGGTTTATGCTGATTTCGAAGCAATATTAGAACCTATTGATACGTCAGAACCGGATCCTTCCAAACCATTTACTGTGAAATGTTTCGAACATGAACCATATTCTTTTGCCTATTATGTGAAATGTAGTTTTGATAATAATCTGAGTAAATTTCGTTTATATCGTGGACAAATGCAGCCACATCTTTTATTAGAGAGCTAGAAACTGATGTTACTTTTTTATATAAAAATTATTTAAGTAAAGAGGTAGAAATGAAACCTTTAACTGATGAGGAGCGTGATAAATATGAGCAAGATACAGTGTGTCATATTTGTGAAAAAGCAATAACAGTCCCTGAAGAAAAAGTTCGTGACCATGATCATATGACAGGATTGTATCGGGGTGCAGCACATATGGTATGTAATATAAATTATAAAGAGCCCCGATATATACCTATTATCTTTTATAATTTAGCAAATTATGATACACATTTGTTTGTAAAAGTGCTGGCACTGGAAAAGGAGGATGTAGATGTTATTGCACAAAAAAAGAGATTTAAAGAGAAATATATTTCATTTTCCAAAAAAGTTCACGTGGGAGATATAATATATTGTAATGGTAAGAAAAGAAACGTGTTCTACAAGTTGAGATTTATAGACTCATTTCGATTTATGAATTCCTCTTTGACGAAATTATCATCTTATTTAGACAATGAAAAATGTGAGGAAATTAGAAGATATTATATAGGTGAAAAACAGGTGACATAAGTGATGAAGACTATTGCAGAGCTCAAAGGGTTTGAATTTATTCGATTGTAAAACACTAGGACAATATAGTGATATATATACAATCAGATGTATTATTACCAGCAGATGTATTTGAAAATTTTCGAAACATTTGCCTGCACATACATTACTTAACTTTGAAACAATGTCTTAATAATGGTTTGATATTACGAGGAATACGTCGAGGAATTAGATTTAAACAAAGTACTTGGTTAAAGAAATATATTGATTTCAATACAAAAAAACGAAATGAATCCACCAACGAGTTTTTTAAACAGTTTTATAAATTAATGGTGAATAGTATATTTGGAAAGACGATGGAAAATGTAGAAAATCGAGTAAATATAAAATTGGTTTCACATTGGGAAACTATTCATAAAAGGTTTGGCGCTGAGGCGTACATGGCAAAACCAAATTTTAAATCTTGTAAAATCTTTTGTGACTCTTACAGCCATCGAAATAACAAAGGTACGTGTAGATTACGTAAAACCTATATATGTGGGATTCACAATTTTGGAACTAGCTAAGAGGGTAATGTATAGTTTTTTCTATGGTTTCTTAAAACCGTTGTATGATACAGACGTTTCATTATTGTATACAGATACAGATTCATTGATTATAAGTGTGCAAAATTATAATGTATATAAGGATATAAAAGAACATTTACATATGTTTGATACATCGAATTTTACTGTCGATAATATTCATGGAATACCTCCCACTTCACCCAGGTTGGGAAAAATGAAGGATGAATATGCTGGAAAAATTATTGAGTATTTTTATGGAACAGGTGCTAAAGCTTATTGTCTAAAACTACTTGATAAAACTGTAAAAACTGCAAAGGGAGTAAAGAAATACGTTATTGATAAAAATTTATCAGTAACTGATTATAAAACTGTGGTGGAAGATGATGGAAATATAATGAGGAAAATGTACATATTCCGTTCTGAATTACACACAATATACACGGAATTGAGGAATAAAGTTGCTCTCTCATCTAAAGATGATAAACGATATATTCTCCCTGATAAAAGCAATACTTTGGCGTGGGGTCATTATAAAATAGAAGGCATTACACGGGAAGAAAACTTACAAAATATTCTTTTAGAACTAAATGCTCTGACATATATCTAATCTAATGACAGATATCTAATTTTTTGTAAATGTATTAGTCATTAATGTATTTTAGCAATGATATAAATTATGTGCATCTTTTGTAAATGTGTCTTATAAATAACTGTAAGTTGTTTAATCCAACTTGATATTAGTTAATTCTACTTATTTGTATTAATTATTTATAAAATAAAAAACATTTCAAACTTATTTAGTTCTTTTTATTTTAAATTATATTATCAGCTAAACCTCTACAACACATTATCCTTAGAAATCCAAGAGTTGTGTGATGAAGGCATGCCAAGCCACTTTACGAGAACTTTACCCTTCTGTCGTCGTATAATTTTTTCAACAAGATATACGTCCGGATGCTTCACTTTCAGCAACTCTGATTCGTAAAACCCCCCTAAAATATTCTGTTTTTGTGAATCTTGTAGTAGATAGGTACTGGGGAAGGTATTTTAAACTTTTCTTACTGTGAATATCTCATTCGACCAATTTGGCGTATACATTTTAGAAAACACGTGCCTGTATTTACTGATACGAACGAAGCTCCCACCTTAAAATTTGAAATTCTTGGATCACCTACTTTAATATTACTATAAACTGTATTCAAAATACTTCTATTTTTCTTTGTTTCTTTGATTAACTGCTACAGGTTTGTGCCTTGTTGTTCGATGTACGGTATTATTATAATCTTTGACTAGTCCTTGCAACATATCTATCCAACGATAATTCCCATTGAAGCTGAATTCCTTCCACATCTTATCTTTTAGGGTTCTATTAAAATGTTCGACAATGGAACTTTTTAGATTGGAATAGGTAGTGTAGTGATTAATATTATACTGATCCATAAGCTTCTTAAAATGAGAGTTGAAAAATTCCTTTCCTTTGTCGCTTTGAACATTCTTCGGAATATTTTTTTCCCAGTTGAGAGTATGGATTTCATGGCGTTCATTACTTCAATCGCTGTCTTATTTTTTATTGGAATTGCCCAGGCGAATTTCGAAAATGTGTTTATACATACGAAAATGTATTTGAAATTGTCGTTTTCTTTTGCGTACGGTATCATTTCAACCAGATCGATTTGAAATAAGTCCCGCAATCCTTTTATGATGACCCGACGTCGAGTAAACCTCCTCCGAGCTGGTCTATGTATTTCATTTACAACATCCCTCCTAATTGACGACATTTCCTTCGATGACTATTTCCGCAAATACTGCTTCTGTTTTTGGTGGCGCAGGTTTGGTACCAACGTATATCAACCTAAACGTTGTTCCTTCTATCAATTCTATCGGTCTCTTGGAATTAAATAGTTCCTTATCAATTTGCAGTGTTGTTGATTTCTCGTTAGAATAGTGTACATTTATAACCTTCCCACGATATAATTTATTCTTATATAAATAAGTATGTTTCGCCAATGACGTACTTACATAATAACCCATGAGGTTAATGGAACCGTCACTATATATTGGAATAATATAGTTCGAAGTTGCTGTTGCACTGGGAGAAGGAATATTTTTTCTATTCATTAGTAATACTTCTTGAAATTTAGGATGTTTGAGAAAGTCTGAGACTACGTCTACATCCATTAAATGTCTCTTAAGGACATGCTTGTGTATGTGTCTTCCAAATTTATCTATTGTCATCGTTACCTATCATTGGTGTCGAAATATAAACTGTCATACAACCAAGACTTTACAGAGTATACAGAGAGACTATTTTATAATTTTTGACTCTTTCAACTCCTCTATTATTGACAATATCTCGTTCTGGTGCCCTGAGTGACCGGTATCCTTCGATGCTACTAGTAGCTTCAATCTATCACACAGTTCATTCACATCGTCCCAGTACTTATATTCAATTTTACTTTTAGGTACAACCATCTTTTGCATGGATACCTTATTTGACAAACCTAAGCCAGTCTTCCAAGTTCGACTCCACCAAACTTCAGGTTTCTTCCCTTGTATAATAGGTTTTATAATTAATTTGTATTTAAAACCTTTACTGGCTGCAAACTTCCTATCAGGATCGTAATCAACTCGATGAGAGTTTGTATCACTGAGAATAAATTTATAATTCTTTGCATCAGCATATAAAAATTTCCCTGGTTTCTTCTTGAAAAGCAATTCTATTAAACCTTTTGTTGCCTTATAAGTGAATTGACCGATGATAATGTTGGGTCCATCAAATCTAACATCAGCGTTTCCAATTTTTAAATCCCCACCGACTTCGTGAACACCATATTTTTCATCAAATTCATCGTTTTCATCGGTCATTAAACCGATAAGATATGGCCGTATAGTACGATCATAATCTCTCAATGATTCTTTAACTTCATCCGTTTCTAGAAGGGTTTTATTCAACGATTTGTTAGCAATTATCGACTTAGCTGGACGCGTACTCAATAGTGATACGGCATGTGCCATTGATTTATCTAAATCCATACTTCCACTTGTATCTGTTTCGTCTTCTTTACTTCCATCTTCTTCCCTTCCTTCTGGCGTTTCTGGCAACAGGTGACCTATGTATTCATCTTCTAAGAATGTAGGTTGTGTGAATGACGTTGACATCTTAGGTGTTGGGGCATCTGGTTCAGAGTCCAG
This sequence comes from Melolontha melolontha, assembly GCA_935421215.2. Classification (NCBI taxonomy): domain Eukaryota; kingdom Metazoa; phylum Arthropoda; class Insecta; order Coleoptera; family Scarabaeidae; genus Melolontha; species Melolontha melolontha. The sequence continues at coordinate 157,577,106 of OW285236.1, read as the reverse complement.
TGTTGCTAAAACTTTAGATGTTCGAGGTGTTGTTCCAACTCCTTCCAAATTGCGCTTGGTCGGGGAAGAATGAGTGTATGGGCTAAACCAGGACACATGTTTTCGTAAAGGTGCCCCTTGCCGTATAATAGACGTTCCTTGTACTGCTGCATAGGATTTTTTTGGAAAAATTTCAGACCATGTGTCTGCTGTATCCTCCATAGCGTCCTTCGAGTGGGGGGTTCTACTTTGCTTCGGAATGGTACTACCTAATTTCACGGCAATTTCTTGCAAAGGTTTGGATATAGGTGCATACTGTATATCAATATCTCTTTGAGACTTCGCGATATCAGCCCTTAGTGTTCTCAATTTTTCTTTTAAAACTGTGCGAGCTTTTACTAAATTATTTATTAATTTATCATCCATGTCTCTTTACTATTTAACGAATACTTAAATACTGATGTAGATTTCCTAAAGTAGGATCCTTTTAATGGTGTTTTTAGAGGAACTTATTGTAAATGTATATAAGTATCAAAACCTAAACGGTATCTTCCTTCATTATACTTACAGTCAGTATCGATAAATAATAGACCAAATGATTTCTTCCAACACATTCTGCATACGTTTAAAAACTGTTCAAAACTTAAGTCATGGATGTGATCGTTAAATATATGTTTCAAATTAGTACCATCTTGTTGAAATAAAATTAAAAGATTTGTATTATCCCTCAACAATTGTTTAGGAACAGCACATCATCATCGGATGATCCCCAATCCGAAACCGGCAAAAATTGTGGCTGTGGTGTCGATGTTGTTGGTGGCTGTTGTGTCGATGTTGTTGGTGGTTGTGGTGTCGATGTTGTCGGTGGTGATGGAGGCGTTGTTGCTGCAGGTGGCATCGCCGCCGATACCGATACTTTCAGTATCGATGAACGGTGATGTCACCGTTACCATCACTTCTGTAGGTGTTGTAGTATTAAGCTTGAAATCCTGTAAATGTAATATCTTTATATTGAGCTCCATGAAAAAGCATAAAATAACAAACGATAATCAATCCGATAACACTATTTCTTCTGACGAATATCACCCCATGGAAAAGATAATGTAAATATTCCCAAATCCATACTTCCTTACCAGATGTCACCCCAGGATATTGACAGTTAGACAGTTATCCTTACAGTAATATACAAGTTATCCTTACAGTAATACAGTAATATACAGACAGTAATATACAGTGATATATTAACTGTAAGGATGACTGTAAGGATGTTGACAGTTACATTTACTATAAATATTACTAAAGGATGTTGACAGTTACATTTACTATAAATATTACTATTGTAGGGTGGAAGGATGGACAGTTATATTTACTGTAAATATTACTACAAATATTACTGTAAATATTTCCAAATCATTATTCCCAAATCATACTATTACGGTCTATGTCTACGTACGAGGGTCTAACTTCGTTATTGAACATATCAATAAATCAAAGTCTGCAGTGCAAAATTTAAAAGCATGTAATTAGTTTAAAGTACCAATAAATAAATCTGTAGTGCAAAGTTTAAAAGCATAATAAATTATCCATCATCACTGTCATCATCATTACTATTGATATGTTCAACTATCAAAGCTTTGATATGTCCGAATCGATTTTTCTTCCTACGGTAAGATTGAACTTTCTCATTAATATGAACATCTGGGATGTTCGTATTAATGGCACCATTATGGAGTTGAAGATACAGGTCGAGGTCTGCGATCCAACCGGGTACCTGCTCATTCATATGGGCAAGGGAGGCATCTCTAACTGACGAATTTCTCTCAAGGTGCGACATAACTTTGTCAGAAAGTTCTTTAAAATCCGCAGCGAGAGTGTTGCGTGGTTGACGTTGATGTGATGGAAATGGTTGAGGTTGAGGTTGTGTTTGAGGTGCTTGATATTCTGGTTCAAATGGTTGATATTGAGGTGGATGACATTCTTGTTCTAATGAAGGTGGATGTAGTTGAGTTTCTAAAGGAAGTGGCTGAGGTTCTCCATTTGATCTAGGTTCGGAGGCTTGTTTTTGTCTTTGGTAGGGGGTAATCAAAGGCGAAGTGGTAGGCGAAGGGGTAATCAAAGGCGAACGATGGGACAGTGGTGAATTTTGACCTCGAGGATCTCGAGAAGGATCTGGTTGAGGATCTGATTGAGGATGATCTCGAGAGGGAGGATGATCTCGAGAGGGATCAGGTTGAAGCGGTGGATTGCCAGGTGAATGAGCAGATAGAAATATAACCGATGATGACTCATGTGCCACTACTGGTTTTTCTATAGGTGATAGGTCCACTGGTGGTGGTACTGCAGCAGCTGACACCATTACAGTACCAGAGTGTACCTGTCTACCCAGAACTAGTCTCTTGAGAGTACTACTACTCTCTCTCACACTAGAAATGGGTGTAGAAGCAATTGCATGCGTCAAAGCAACTGTTTGCGTCTGTGTATTTGTTAGTTGTAGTCGTTTTTGTTCTCGTCGCATCTGTGTATTTGTCTGTTGTCGTCGTTTTTGTTCTCGTTGTTGTTCTCGTCGTTGTTTTTGTTCTAATTTTCGTTGTTCTCGTCGTCGTTGTTGTTCTCGTTGTCGTTGTTGTTGGTACTGTTCGTAATCGAATTGTCGTTGGTACTGTTCGTAATCGAATTGTCTTTTCATTTCAGCAGTTGCTCTACTCATTTCAGCAGTGCCCAGCGGTGCAATAGTAGCAACTTGAGACAACACCGTCGGAAATTCTGTCTCTGTCATAGTAGGAACAAATACGCTAGCAGTTCTCATTACAGCTGCCCTCGTAATTGTTCCGACTACATTAGCAGGGGCAACGGTAGATAGCGCTCTATCTTCCGCCGCCGACAGTATTTCATCATCTATTTCTGGAAGTACCAGTTGCTCTAGTCCTTGCATAAAAGGTCCTTGATTGGAAATATTAATATTGGAAATATTTATGAGGCTTTCAGGGTTAGGGTTGTCAGTATCAGGGGGAAACACCTGTTGCTGTGAAGTTGGTTGAGGTGAGGTTGGTGTTTCCTAAAGAATAATAAAAATGAGGTAAGGAATCAAATTAATTTGAATTATTTAAATACTGATACTAAACTTTCAATTTCAAATATTGAATTTCAAATATTGAATTATAATTTTATTACTTTTCAGGATCCATAAAAGAAGTAGGTAATTACTTTCCTACCTTTAGAACACAAAAGAAATAAAATATTTTCAAAATTAATGTATTATAAATGTAATACATTAATTTTGAAAATGCTACATTTCAAATTTTATTCAGATATAAGAAATATATAACAGTGAATTATAAATAAACAAATACAAGAAAAAACAAATATAAATATAGTAATAATATTAATAACATAGATGTTTACTTACCATTGTATAACTTGTAATGTCTATCCCAGTAAAACTAACTCGTATTTATATGAAAATAGGGGCAATTAATTATGTAAATTAACATTTTAGAAATTTCCATTGACGTCAATTTTGACCTATTACATAATACGTACAAATTTACATTATAAATTTGCATATGTTAATCAAAAATTCCGTCGCATTTTTTGCAAAAGGTCAAGTCTCAATTAATTATGTAAATTTACCTTTAAGAAATTTCCATTGACGTCATTCTTGACCTATTACATAATACATGTACAAATTTGCATTATAAATTTGCATATGTTAATCAAGGTCAAGTTGATATTTTTAGATGATTTTAGATATTAGGTGTGACCTTGAACACCGGGAAAATTCCCAAATTCTTCAGTTCTTCATCGAAAAGTGGAGGGGGAAATTTTCGAATGTAGGTCACCGGGGGGGGGGGGCTGCCCCAATCCCCACCTCCGCGCGCTCACTCCGCGCTATCGCGCTCCGTGGCGTCGCTACGGTGTGGATTGGTTCGGGGGCTCGCCCAACCCCCTGTTCTCTCTTTTTCCTTTTTTTTCTTTTTTTCCCTTTTTTTTCCTTTTTCCTTTTTTTCTCTTTTTTTCCTTTCTCTCTTTTTCTCCTTTCCCTTTTTTCCTTTGTTTCTAGAAAACCCTCCCACACCCCTCGTCTAAATTCAATACCTAACATTATATTAATAAAAAAATTTAAACTCAAGTATTTATTTATAGCTACATACATAAATACATTACAAACATTAATACACTATATTAGTACAAAAACTATAAATCATTCTGTCTACACATATAGCAATTTCTTCTCCTAACAGGTCCATCAACAACATCACCGTCAATTACATAATGACTTACACATGGTCTACTCCTATAGTTTGTACAATGGTGAGATTCAGTTAACATCCAATTAAACATCCAATTAAATCAATATCTTCTTGATAACTTCTAGGTAATCGACGCCAAACAAATTCTAAACTCAAACATCCTATATTGCTCATTAAATATGTCTTAGGCACATAAAATAAATCATCATCATCCAATCCAGAAAAATTTCCATCAATTTCAAGTCGTCGCAACACATTACCAACCCTCTCCACAACATAACTCCTCATAGCACTCCACGCATAACCCATTATAACAATAATTAAATATAGCCAACTTTATTATCTTTCAACTTTATTTCTAACAAAAACTTGTACAATCGTTCCACATTAGACAAAGCACAAACAACATAATTACTAACATGAAAACTACAACTTGGCTCTCCTCTTCTAATTTTTTCCGCATATTCTAAATCTATTATTCGTCGATCTATAATACGTTTCAAAAAATCAAATTTTTCTCTACCCTTAACAAACACTAAATTAACACCTCTACACAATCGTTTAATTATATCATCAAACTCGCTTGCAGCTAAATAACCATCTTCCCACTTCAAACCATGATGACAATTAAAAGCATATCTTGCAACTTGCCGATCTTCTTCTGCCAATACACCAAAACTCAAAACCGGTTTGAATATAAAATGACTCCTCTTAAATTCACTATCACAAGTAGCCAACTCCTTAGGCATCAAACTATAACTATTAAATCGATACCATTGAAAATCTATAATTATATATTTCTTCCCACTTAAATCCAGCATCTTTAACTAAACAACCTTCTCACCCAATCAGTAACCATACACTACACAACCACATTCCATAAACTGTATTTATCATATCTCCCACCACCCATCTTACTCCCCAAACAAACAAAAAATACTAATGCTGTCGCTGCACCACCTTATTAAATGGTGAATACTGATACAATTTATTATGTAATATCAAACAATACATAACCGTATCTTTTGGTATATTATCTTTCGCCGTAAATTCAATTCTAATCTCCACACCACTTCTATGTATAGCACCTTCCTGATGTGAACAATCAATACCAATTAATGGACACAATTTAAATTGGCTTAATTTTAACATCGGCTCAGTATATTCATGACCATAATAAACTTGTTGAAATATAGCATACATATTATATAAAACGGCTACACGATTTTCATCAAAATCCACTCGAACATTTTCATATGGATATTTTTTACCATTTAAATAAGCTGTCACATCAGCTAAATTAATTGCATCAAATCTACTCATATTTTGATCCACTTTCCCTTTCTTCCCAGTCTGAAAACCCAAAATAATATATCTAGGTGTCTCTAAATGTGGAGCTGTCTTAATAGCCCAACGATGTTTTGTTGTCTCTGGAATTCCCGGATTTTCATGAATTTCCCATCCTCTAAAAAACATTTCCATTATAGTATTTTTCGTTGTTAATTTAGTTAACGCCAAATCCTGACTTAAACCAACTTTAACATGTGGTACCCGCCGTACAATAGCATTAATAGTTAACCTAACACCCTCATTAATAGCAGCACTTGAATTATATATTACATCATTATCATCAGCACATCTCTTCAACACAAGCTCCTGAGACATATTTAAAATAACAGACTTAAAATCTTCTGCGAAACCCATTAACATCTTCAATGGTATACATATACTAAAGTTACCTTTATTATCTAAAACCGGAGCTTTTCCAGTAGGAAATTCCCAACCACAATTTTCCAATTTATTTATATAACTTGGACTATGAGAAAAATATCCTTTCATAGTCGATGTAATACCTACATTTCTTACTTCATCCACCTCCACTCCACTAATCACATATCTGATATTGCTGAACATAAAAGCTGCCGCATTATTAATTAAAAACGCTGTAGCACTAGCCTTACTATCATCACTAAACAATCGTAACGTCCCCTAAATTAATAATTCTGACTCCGATGGTAAAGTATACTTATCTATTTCTGGTACCACAATTCTAATCTCATCATTATTTTCATATCTTGGTGAACCAAACGGAACATGATTATGATATTCCAACTCCACAATAGAATTATCTATTCGAACCCTTCTTAAAACATCTAAAACTTCCATTTTTAAAATTGTTAGTATCACACTTTTACAACAAACTTCTTCTCTAGACAAATATCTTTCTATACTAAAGCATAATCCTCTCTTTATTTCTTAATATCCCAAAATCAACATACCAAAACTCCCTCTCACTTAAACAAATCTACACCAAAACTTTATATCCCATACCTTTCAAAAACCGCCTATTCTCATTTGTTAAACAATTTCGTACCCTCACCCCACCAATAATCCTCCACAACTTATTCACTAATTTCCGTGAAGAATTTCTATTCCTCCTCCACATTTTATTAATACTACTGCTCCTCATTATTCTCCAATTTATAATCTCAATAATTCAAATTAATATGTGAAATATCCAATATTCACCTTTGACATCTATTACTACACACCTTACTTAATCAACAATTGTACTAATACTATTCTTTAATTATTTAAATATTCACTAATATATACAATCATTTCCCTCAATAAATCATTTACTATTCCTAAAACATAAAACATTTATTTTTAAAACCTAACGTCTCCTAATCCTCAAATATATTGTCATCTCTTCACCTCTTAAATCAATTGGTTGACCTATCTGATCTACAGCCCGAATAATAATATCAGATAATACATTAGTATTTACAGGCATATAAATTTTCTCTTGCGGAACCTCTATAATTTTAAAACCTGGTGGAACATTTGGATAAAAATGATACAAAACATGTGATAATTCACCATTAATGTATGATCCATCTACAATATTACACATAATATCAATAGCACTAACTCTATTTATATCAACTATTTCATCACTATGACTCGGTATCTGTTGTTCTATTACCCTTCTATAAAAACCTAATAAAGAACCAATGGAATTTTCCACTCCAAAATCAATATCTACAGACGCCTTCATAAACACTATCATAGTATTACTATTACCAGTTAATAAGAAAAAATGTTTTGCTCCTTCCGCAACCCGTAAATGCTCATCGACATATTTCTGTAAATCCATTATATCATAAGTACCCTCCGGAATAATTATCTCCTTCCAAGCACTTCACTTACTTCTTGAATATTTAAAAACATTATTTTTACTAGTAACATTAGGGATAGAATTATAATCATGGAAGATCGTACAGCCAGCACATAAAAACTGGACTTAAAGCCGTCAAGTCCGTGATGGGATTCCTTAAACCTGGAGCAAAATTGCAGAGGGTTACAGAAAATTTAGAGAATGATATTAGTAACTATACAAAAACAGATTTTGTTCTAATAATGGCTGGGGCAAACAATGTGCAAGAATGTGTTGACAGTGTATCAATACAAAATCTATTAGGTATTTACGAGCATGTAATGGAAGTAACACGAGGGACTAATCTTATAATAAGCACTATTCCGTTTAGATTGGATAAGAAATACTTAAACAGAGTTATAGAACACATTAACCATCGCATTTATACAATGGCAGAACAATTCAGACATGTCGACGTGTTTTGTATAAATAATTTAATATATGTGGATGATTACAGTAGAGATGGTATTCATTTGAGGTCCGGGACGAGGAAGTATCTAAGTGGCCGAGTGATGGAACACATAGAAGAATGCATGAACGAGTCTACACATGAAAATATTAAAAGTAAAGAACCCATTTTTTTAGAAGAAAGAGCGATGAAGTAGCATACAATTCGGTGAAGTTATCAGTGATTCACCAGAATGTTCAATCGATAAAAAATAAGACTGGCGAACTGGAGGTGTTTTTGGGGGATAGTTGTGATGTGTTTTGTGTGTCTGAACATTGGTGCTCACTTCAGGATATTAAAAGTGTTAGACTAAGTAATTTGTGCTTGGTTGATCATTTCTGTAGACAGAAACATATACATGGCGGTGTAGCGATATTTGTCCGAAACGATATGGTAAGATATAGTAGCGGAATGCAAGTAATTAATGAACTGTCCGTTGAGTTTGATTTTGAGTGTGTGGTGTGTAGAATTACGTCACCCAATATGAAGGTATTGGTTGCAGCAATATATAGGAATAATACGGGTAGTTTCACAATATTCCTAGAGAAACTCGATGAAGCATTAGAAATCTTACAAAAATATAAGGATTATTATATAATTGTTTGTGGGGATTTTAATATAAATTTCTTGTCTATCTCAACTGAAGTAAAACAATTTAAAGATCTAATAGCTTCTCATAACCTTATCTTAACTATAGATAAACCCACTAGACAGTTTAATTGCTTGGATAACATATGTGTTAGTGCTAGTTTTCCGGTGTTTGAGTCAGATGTTGTCCACAATGGTATATCGGACCACTCGGCACAGGTAATAGATTTGTCGTTGGGGTTCACTGGCGTTATTCCTGAAAGTACTACAGTTTCTTATAGGCAATTAAATAATAAAGAAAATATAGATTTATTTAGAGCACTGTTGGATTTAGAGGATTGGAATGTTGATGTGAGTGCGAGCATTGATCAACAGTATGAAATTTTCATGGCAAAGGTAATCCCGACCTTTGAAACTGCCTTCCCATGCAAGCATCGCAAAAGTAGTAGCCACCCTAGAAATAGTTGGGTCACTGACGATATAAAAATTGCGTCGTTGCGGTTGAAAGAAATGTATAAGCTCTCATTAACTGGTAATAATGAAATTCTACACCAATATAAAAAATATAAACAAACATATAAGAAAATGATTGCAAATGCTAAGCTGATGTATAATAATCGTCTTATGTCTGTCTCGTCAAATAAAACTAAAGCGGCCTGGTCTATTATAAAAAACAATACCAGTATTACGCAGACATGCAAAGATATTACACTAAGTATAGATGACGAAGTCATCAGTAATCAAAATTTAGTTGCAGAATGTTTCAATAAATATTATAATAAAATTGCGGATAACCTATTGCGATCAGATGATGAGTCTACCTATAAAATTAATAGTTCCTCACCTATCATGCTTTCATTCTTTTTTTATCCGGTTGATGAAACTGAAATTATGTATACTGTAAATAACCTTAAAAAAACGTATTCGTACGGATATGACGAAATTAGTACTTGCTTATTGAAACGGTGCATTGGAGAGATTGTGTCTCCACTCACACAAATTATTAACAATTCGGTAGTACAGGGAAAATTTCCCAATGAATTAAAAATTTCGAAAATTAAACCTCTGTTTAAGAGCGGATCAAGGGAATCATTGGCAAATTACCGACCAATATCTTTATTGAGCTCGTTTTCCAAAATATTTGAAAAAATAATGGCAATAAGATTAATACAGTTTCTAGAAAGGAATAATATTTTAAATAGCAACCAATTCGGCTTTCGCACTGGTCGTAATACTTCAAGTGCCATAGTCTCATTTTTAAAGTATCTATATAACGATATTGATGAGGGCAAAACATGCATGGGTATATTCTTAGATTTAAGCAAAGCTTTCGACCTTGTCAATCATAAAATTCTGCTTGGGAAGTTATATCATTATGGAATAAGGGGTAACGTAATGGAATGGTTTGAGAGCTATCTCGAGGGGAGGACACACTATGTAAAAATAAATGAGTTTTGCTCTAGTAAATTGACATTGGAAAGAGGTGTACCACAGGGCAGTGTTCTTGGCCCTTTATTGTATATAATATATGTGAATGATATGCCTACTGAGAGGGCTGTTTTATTTGCTGATGACACGTCTGTGTTGGTAGGTGACCGAAATAAATTAAGTACTATTAATCAGGCTAGAGAAAATTTAGTGACAATAAATAAATACTTGCAAAATAATGACTTAATGCTAAATAGTAAAAAGAGTGCTTTCATTGAATTTAAGCCGGTTTCATATGATAGGAAGGAGTCAAGTTTAGTAAGGTCGAATGGTCGTACTATTTGCCAAGTTGACAATGCAGAGTTTTTGGGGGTTACAATCGATTATAAGTGTGCATGGAACGTGCATATTGATGGTCTGTGTAAGAGACTGGCCCCTGTATGTTATGTACTTGCCCGACTCAGGTCAGAGGTTGCTTATGATGTATTGCTGATGTATTATTTTGGGTGCTTTCACTCGTTGTTTTCGTATGCGACTATTGCATGGGGATCATCCTCTGATTTGAACAGGGTTTTTGTGGTGCAAAAGCGCGCAATACGTATAATGAATGGCGTGGGTTGTCGAACTAGTTGTAGACCATACTTTACCTCAATGGGAATTTTACCACTACCATGTGTCTACATAATGCAGCTGATAATGTATGCAAAGGTAAACCTGAGAAGCATGCCAAAGATAAGCGGTTACCACGCATATGTGACAAGAAATAGTTCTGTGTTAGAAATACCTAAACACAGATTATCTTTTTATGAAAGAAATCCTTGGTATTTATCAATAAAAGCTTATAATAAGCTGCCAGAAAGCTTCAAAAATATAATACCCCACAATCGATTCAAATTTGAACTCAAACGATATTTACTACGGAAGTGCTACTATTCACTAACAGAGTTTTTGAATGATCAACTAAGCTAATTCATTATTTATTATTATTGTATTTTGTATTGTATGTTTTATATATTGTTGTTCTTGTGATTGATTTTGAGCAATGGTCTGTTTTATTTTATTTTCTATTGACATACTTGATATATTAATACATGTATTATTTTATGCTGTGTAAATATTGGACTTGTCCCATACCACTATTGTGGTCGAGAGGATTAATAAAGATGAATATGAATATGAATATGAATATAAGTTTGCAAACTTAACATACACATTTCGTATTCACCATTTAAATATATAGGTGGATTCAGTACATAAGCCACCTCAGATCCCTTCCCTGTCAAAACAAAAGCCAAATTATTAACACTTCCATTACCATCCGCATCCATTTCTAATTTAAATTCAACTTTCCAAAATCGTTGCACTAATATTTAATAAAACAATCGCAACAAACTCCTTCTTATTTAATAAATCCTTTCAAAAACAATAAACACAAATGTCCACAATTTTCACTGTTACTGTCTTGATATCTTTCATAGTTATACTGTAAAACACCACCACCATTCGATAATAAATACTTTTCAACCTCAATCGGAGGTCTTAAATCACCGTAACTATCAAAATAATTTATTACAGCATTATTTTTCTTATATGCTACCCAATGAGTCCCTTCACCAACATCATCATCCAAATTTACTATTCCATTCTCTCTTTTGCGTATAATTTTCGGTAACACATCTTTACTAAAAATACCCCGAAATTTACCAATTCTCCACCTTTGAACATACATCCACAAATCTTTTTCTGTTAAAGGCCTTCGAGGTAAACTGCTTATCAGTTTTTTGAACTAGCACCTTCAGGTAAATAAACACCACAACTAGATTTATACGGCTTTACATATAATCCACTTCCAACAGATACACCACACCCAGACTTATATGGTTTCACATATAAACCACTCCCAGATTTTGATTCCATAGCAATATTATGTCGCTTTGCTTCATCTAATTGATCCCTTTCAGCTTTTGCAGAAGTTACTGCTTTTGCAATTGCTGCGGCACCACCACCTAATGATCCTAAAGCACCTAATGCTGCAAATAATGGGATTAACGGTAAAAATCTACCTTTTTTTGGTATCGCAATTACCCTAGATCGCGGATATTTTATTTTTCTTCCAGATTTTATTAAACTTTGATATGCAACTCTAGCATTCTCTAAAACACCCTTCTTCTTACCAATCCGTCTTATTGCATTCCGTGCTTTCTTTATTGCTTGCAAAAACGAAATAGCACGACCTAATCGATACCCCTGCCTTCTCCTCCTATAACTTCTTCTACTACCCTTCCTTCCACTTTTACTAGTTTCTTTCCGTTGCCTACTCCAACCCATACCTAATTTTGTTTTAGCTTTCATAGCAGCTGAAACCACAGTTGCAGCCAATCTTTCTCCTATACCTGCGTCTCTACTCTTCACTCGTTCCACAGCTTTTTCATACAATTTCTCATCCGCTTCGTGCCCTTTTAACAATTCACTTGATTGAGAATATGATATATCTTGCTCTTTACAAGCCTCATCCAAAATATTCACCCCATTATCACCTCTTTTCAATCGTTTTTCTAATTTCGTTCCTGGACCACAAAATCTATAACCCGGTATGTGCAATTCTACTGGGAGCTTATTTATCACAGTATTCAACAATCCACCACCTTTCCTTCTGTGTGCCTTATTCAAACTACCACTTCTAAATACCATCACAATCTTATATATTAAACTATCTCAGTCAACATCAACAATCTAAATGACAAAAACCGCATCTGCAATTACAATATATAAATACTTAATTGTCGATTTCACTTAATCCTAAAAACCTTAAAATTTATCTTACAGAATTAATTTCTTACAAATTTAAAAAATAAAGCACATTAAATTTATTTTAATATTATATTTCATAATCATATATAATTTTTCCTCAAATAATTTACATCATTTTTAATTTTTTGAGGCCAATACATAACTAACTCCTTCATTATACAAACACATTCGGATATTACACCACTATACATTCGATCAATTTCTACATCCACTTCTCCACCACTTTCAGCTACACATCGGACCATATCATTATAAAATACATGATATTTCATATCTTCTAAAACAGCTAATCGACAATCCAATGTTTCCTTCAACCGCCATAACTCCGATAAACTTTCAAACGCTAAATACACATACTCGCCACCTTTTTCTATCTTCACAATTCTACTTACTCCATCAAATGATTCAGGTGATATTCAAATATTCATACCTCTAAAAATTGGAAATATACCATTATTATAATCAAAATACTGCCTTAACTTTGCAGTCTCCGCCATTACCCACTTCCATTCCCTTGAATTAAAGCATACACATTGTTTTTTTACACCAACAATTTTTAACCTTGGTTCAAAATCTTGGTGTGGTAATAAACCAATACATATCCATTTTGAATGACTTTTATTCAAAAAGAAAATTTTTTCTCCTACTAATGGTAACTCCCAAATTGGTTCTCTAACATATTTTTCAACAAATCTTTCACCACTCTTCTCTCTTGTGCTTCTCTCTTGTGTTCTTCTTTCTCTCGTGCAAAATTCTCTGCAGCTACATCTATATGTTCCCAAAATTTATTTGATTCAAACATTTTATTAAAAAATTCTTCAATACCCAAATCTGCCTCAATATCTCCAACCACTTGTAAACCTCTATCAATACTATTATCTTTTACCACTTCACTTTCTTCCACTACCAAGGAACCACTATTATCTTTTTCCAATTCACTTTCTTCCACAATTAAAGAACATGAAGAACTCTGTGGTACCTCCTTAAACTTCCGCTTCAACATATTCTCTAATACTAACATCTATTTAACATAAGCTAACTTTATATACCCCAACATTGTCCCCACCCTAACATTCTTCTTTATTCTTTAAACTTCAAATGACCTTAATCATCCTCAAACAATTCTAAAACCTCCTCATTGACTTTGATCGCCAATAAATATTGTTGAAAATAATATAGAAGCTTAGTATACTGAAACCAGCCATTAAAACAAAATGTCCCAACACCTAGAATTGATATTAGAAGCAGTCAAGTTTGTTTATGAAAATTATGGTCATCTATCTGGTATTAAAACAAATCTAATAGAGTATATTCCATTAGATTTATTTAAAACGAAAGTAGCCCCAATATGGATAGAGGAGTTCTGGCATTTAATTTCACCTGACAAACAAATTGAACTAGAAGAATATCGACCGTGTTTTAGACACTATAATACCGGTGAGGAACAAATTGACGGTCCAGCCCCTTCAAAGAGAAATTGCTCAGTTTGTAAAAAGAGTATTTATTACCCAACAATTTAGAAAATTTAGAATACCGAAAAAGAAAAAACTAAAACATTAAATATGATTTAAATAATATATTTTATATAGTAAAAATTATCTTCATTTATCAATAAAAATGTTAGATAAACAGCTCTGTGGTTTTTTATTTATGTTTAATTATCAATAAAATAAAAGAAAAGACAACTCTCTGGATTCGATTCTAACACCTCCCCAATTACTTTGAAATCAAGGTGACATTGACATTCAAACAACCTACACACGACGTTGACCTTCGAATGACCTTAGCCACCACCATCCGATTCCAACACCTCAATGACCTTGAAATCAAGGTCGCTCATCCTCAGCCGATTCTAACACCTCCTCTTTGGCCTTGATCGCCAATAATGCATGCGATCAAGGTCAATGAGGAGGTGTTAGAATCGGCTGAGATACTCTACTCATTAGAACAAAATGATCCTGGCCGAAGAATCCAGTTTTGTCGTTTTTATTTAAATGCATTAGAACAAGACCCGAATTTTTACAGAAGGATAATGTCTGATGAATGCACTTTTAGCAACAACGGTAGTTTTAATAGAAACATACATCGACAGTGGAGTGCAGACAATCCGAAATTTGTAATTGAAAATAATTTTCAAAGACGTTTCAACGTAAATGTTTGGTGTGGCATTTTAGGTGATCAATTAATTGGGCCATTTTTCATAGATGGTTGCTTAAATCAAGAAAAATACTACACTTTATTACACGAAAATCTCCAAAACTTTTTAGATGAATTACCTTTGGCAAATTTAAATAGAATATTTTTTCAACAAGATGGGGCTCCCGCGCACAACGCCAGAGTAAATACTGATTTGTTGAACACCCAATTTGGAAATAGGTGGATAGGAACATCCGGTCCTATCGAGTGGCCTGCGCGTTCACCGGATCTTACGCCCCTCGATTTTTGGTTGTGGGCATATCTACAAGATCGAGTTTATTTAACAACTCCAGAAAATGTTGATATTTTAAGACAAAAAATTATTAACACTTGTCAAGAAGTACCTGCCGCTTGTCTTTTAAATGCGACCTTT
This sequence comes from Melolontha melolontha, assembly GCA_935421215.2. NCBI lineage: Eukaryota > Metazoa > Arthropoda > Insecta > Coleoptera > Scarabaeidae > Melolontha > Melolontha melolontha. The sequence goes on along the minus strand of OW285236.1, from coordinate 157,561,813 downwards.
GGAGTAATTAGGAGATGTGCGATATGTGTTGAACAAGGTGGCGGGCAATTTCAACATTTATTGTAAAGTGTTTTGTTTCTTATAATAATATTTATAATACTTACATTTCCAATGTTTCATGACACATTCGAATATTTATAAATAATGGAAGACAAAGATGAAATTTATAAAGTCTTTTTTTGCAATAAACGTTTATCAAAAATAAACATGTTATACATCGTTGAATTCAGAAAAGAAAATCCAATCCGAATATAGCCAAAAATATATATGTTGCCATTTAAAATAAAAAACTTGACTGTCGTTTGACATTAATGAAAACAATTGAAAACAAATAAAACACTGCTATCTTATAGTGTTTTTGATGCTATTAAATTTACTTTTTGTTTAAATAAAACCGGACAATAAATAACGGAATTATGAATGTTGGCGTTTTTTACGGGACAGCCTGTATAGTAAATTCAATCAGTCGGCGATTAAAGGTCTGGTTTACTTTAAAGTATATATGTATATTTAAAACAACCCTACATGTTTCGGACCTTTAATCGCCGACTGATTGAATTTACCATATCATACCAAGGTCACGAAAATATTATATATATATATATATATATATATATATATATATATATATATATATATATATATATATACAAATAGATTAAATTAGTTGGCGATGGCAATGATAAAAAAATAATTATCTATATATACAAACATATATCTCGCGGTTGTATAATGTCGAAGTGGTTTCTCGGGTATAGTTCCGCGTGTGGATTTGGTTCTGAAAAGAACCTCTATCTCGATTTTCAACGAAATCTCATTCGTCTTCATCTGGAGCAGATTGGCGGTTATGTATTATCGCTGCCTCCCCTCTCTGTCTTAATGGTGGGCTATTCAACAACAGCTTTTATTTATATGTATTAAAAGTTATAATACTTTTTAATATTTGCTAATGTTATAACGACTTTTATTGTGTTGGTTCGATCTGACAAATTTCTCAAATAACAGCCATTAGTATGTAGGGGTTTAGAGACGGAATGTTATAAATAAGAGCCCACTCGATGACTGATAGCATCTGGTGCTTTCCGGCTACGGAAGTCGATTTTAGGGGAACTACTAACCTGTTTAATCTCGACTACCACCGTATCAGACTTAACAGCTTCCCTCTGAGAAGTTGTTGAATGTTATTCTTACGAGTGTGCCAACTGAGTTTAAGAAGGACGACATTAGCGATGGGCAGGGTGTTAGGCCCGAACTATTCAAATGTATGACTAAGAAATTTAAAAACAACGATACAGTCGTTATACAGTTGCCCTTGGTCCTTGTCAAATTTTCCAGAAACTAAAAAGACATATATAATACAAAATATATTCTGCGGTTGGACATAACCGTCGAAGCTCTAAGGTCGAGGCCGCGCCTGGGTCAATGCTTTAATTGTCAAAAATTTGGCCACTCTCAGTCGCGGTGCACGGCCTCTACGAAATGTGTCATATATACGGAGGACCACGATGCGCGTGAATGCTCTAAAAAGGAATATAAAAACAAATCGGCAGCGTGTGCCAATTGGTCTGGCGATTGGGTCTGGTCATTTACAAGGATTGCCATCAGTACCCTAGATTCAAAACGATAGCTATGGGGACGCCCTCTTTGGTGTCGGGACCCTCTGGAGTGGTGAATGGGAGGTTTTTTTCAGACGCCGCGGCCTCCAATTTGAATTCTAAGGAAACATCTGCCAAAAACACTAAAAGGGCGGACACCCCAAAAGAAAACTTTCCCGAGGCTGTCGGGGTTATGCTGCGTTCCACTAATGAGGACAGACATGATGATGCTCTGCGGTCTGCAAAATGTCTTCGGTCAAATTAATAGAATAGCTGAAAGTAATTTTGCCTAATACAAGCGAATACAACACGTCTCGTAATGGCCAATCTCATGGGTGACGGATCCTCTCTTGCCAGGATGGCGACTTGGAATGCCGGCGGACTTCTAGGAAAATACCAGGAGCTGACGGATTTTCTTATGCGTCAGCGTATTGACATACTTTTATTTAGCGAGACATGGCTGAAGCAATGTTATGGGAGTCAAAATTCCCAATTACAAAGTATATAGATTTGATAGACTAAAATATCGAGGAGGTGGTACGGGTATTGCTATACCAAACCTCATAAAACACAGTCAAATAACCCCTCTTTCTCTTCTTACAATGGAGGTGACGGCGATCAGGATTTGGCAGTCTGGGATTCACAAAAATGTTTTCTGTATATCTTCCCCATTATGCTCATTTGAGAAGGGGGACTGCGACAAAACCTTCTGTGGGAACATCCCGTTCATTGCAGTGGGCGACTTCAACTGCAAGCGCGCATACTGGGGGCGTCGCAAGAAAAAACGAATTTGGTAAGAAGCTATACGCTTTTATTAACAACAACCAAGTAATAGTGCATGCCCCTGTTGGCACCACGTATTTTAGAGACGGGTGCACCCCGGATGTTCCGAACTTTGCTATCATAAAGGATGTCCCTTTTTTCCTGTGAGTGGAAAGTGTCTCTGATCTGTCTTCGGACCATAATCCGATCGTCATTGATATAGAGACGGATCTACTTTGTGAGCTTCCCCTTCAGGGGCGCATGGACTGGCCTTGCTTCTCGCGGGGTGTGGAAGTGCTTATGAGTCCACTTCCTGAAAGGGTACTCTCGCAGCAGAATCTGGACGGAATACGCCAGGTACCTGTCCGCTTCGATACAGAGAGCAATAAAGGATGCTACATACCATCCTAAAGAGTCGAATGGGCCGAGACATTTTCCTGTATATATAAGGGAATTCCTAACGTCAAATAGGAGCGTAATAAAGGTGGCCTGGGGAACTCAGTGCCCCCAGGACCACCATATATATAACAGATTTAGTAAAAAATTAAGGGTCGAGTTGAGAATGTACAGATAGGATCTGTCATGAGCGCATTTAAGCCTTGAGAACGGCTCACTGCGGTGGATGGCAAACACCCCAAGGTGGAACGGACCCACGGAGGCACCCTTGCATGGCATGGATGGATTAGCATACACAGATACTGATAGGATTACTGCCTTCATGGATCACATGGTGCGAGTCTACGAAGGAAGCTTATCTGGTGAGGACGAAGAAGCGATAGGAGATCTAATCAAGGAAGAATTAGAATCATTAGATCACAAGGAAACCGATCCCCTACCCAATGTGGGCATCGACGAAGTTAGGGCATACATCGTAGGAGTGGACTCGAGGAAGGCTCTTGCGCTAGATGAAATAACAAAACGGATACCAAAACACCACATGTGTTACCGGCGACGGCCTCCGGTTTGAAGCACAACGTGTTTGAGCGTAGACTGGTTCCCAAAAATACAAAGACACCCCACCCATCATAACAGCCCGTCACGAAGAAACAGCAGCAACAATCCGACTCCAACCGCAGATGCATCGTGAATGCCGGCAAACCATCGCCCCCCCTTATATTTATGCATTCACGATGCCACCGCTAGGCCCCGCCCACCAACAACATGGACCAGTCACCGAAAAGTGGGGCAACTTCCCCACTCCGCCAAATCATATAAAAGCAGGCCCGTTTCCCTGGAGGGCATAGTCGTCTACTCGGCGTGCCAACCGATAGTCACAAGCCATAGTCAATCATAATCAGCTACCCGGTGAGCCATCCGGTACTGATTGCCAGTGAACAGTTAAAGTGTAAGTGAAAGTGCGTGACCCCCGCTGACAATTGTAAGTACTGTACAAGTGCATTCTAGATATAAGGTTTTTGTTTAACATTTGTGTGTAAGACTTTGGGCACACGTTTAAATAAAGAGAGTTAATAGTTGATGTGCCCAAACAATCAGTGTTTTATTTAAACAACCTGGTACAAAGAACATTCCATTTAAACAACAAAGGAGAGCATTTCCATTTAAACACTAACAAAAGAGAGCACAACCATTTAAACACCATCGAAAGAAAGAGTATTTCATTTAAACACCACCGCAACAAAAAGCACTACCATTTAAACACCACCGCAACAAAGAGCACTACCATTTAAACACCGCGGACAAAATCAAGTCCGTTAAAAACCCCGAAACAAGAACAAACCGGACGGTGGGCCAAGCAACCCACCTCCGCCCCCAAACACCATCGTCACCGGGAGGCCGACTGAGCAAGCCAGGGCCGGCCACCCGCTTATTTCGATAATTATTTTAATTTCAATTATCTCCCGGTGTAACACATGCAATTGGGTTCATAACATGATACGTAGCAGTGTATTTCATGCTCAAATGCAAAACAAAATGATCTTCATGAGAACAACTCAACCAGGGAATATGGACGCAGTGGTTCGCCGAAGACATTGTCGTTGTGTCCTAGGGAAAATCCCAGGGACAGTGGCAAGAATCTTGCGAAATGCTCTGCGAATTGTAGAAAGATTGTGCTTTGAGGAGGAATTAACTGTCAATCCTCAAACAAACAAGTTGGTAGCCTTTACCACCATGAGCAAAACTAAATGATCAGGGCAGCGTAAAGCTATCAGAATGATTGAAACATACATGAGTAGGTAAACCCCACCAGTTTTGTATAATACAAAGGTATTTTTAATAATATAAAATATTACTAAAATTATTAATAGTGAACCTGCATTTGTGTTCTTCACACCAGATTTTCAGCGTAAAGCTGTTTGGACCAGAGTTAGAACTAACCAATGAAGTGAAGTATCTAGGCGTAACACTTGAAGTGAAACTGAATTGGAACAGATACCTAGTCAAAGTGGCAGACAGGGCTACGCAGATCTTCTAGAGATGCAGAAGGGCTGTCGGCAAGACCTGGGGACTAAAACCAAATGTGGTACACTGGCTGTACACAGCACTAGTAAGACCAATGATTACCTATGGAGGAGTTGTCTGGTGGAGGAGGACGGAGCTGACATCGTCGGTGGGGCTCCTCACGACTCCCCAGCGACAGGCTGTGTTAGGAATCACGGGAGCTATGAACAGCATGGAAACCATCTCCATGGAGGCCATCGAGGATCTCCCTCCGCTGGAACTATTTGTAAAGGCGGAAGCAATGGCTGCGGTCCTGAAGGTGAAAGCCAATTACGTATGGTGTCCTAATAAGTTTGTAGGGAGACATACAGACATACAGGCTGCGGTCCTGAGGGTGAAAGCCAATGACGTATGGTGTCCTAGTAAGGTTGTAGGGAGACATACAGATATCACAGGAACTATACTGGAAGAGTCGATATTTCAAATGCCGGCGGACAGTATGGCATCTGAAATTATTTTTACAGCTAAGCTGAACATATTTATACTGACCAGGGAACAGGCAAAAAGTCGCTTGAGCGATTGTGGTTCCGGCACCTGGTTCACTGATGGATCACAATCTAATCGGGGGACAAGTGCAGGCATATGCGGAATGTGCCTTAGAAGGAAGATATCGATATGTTGAGGAAACATACGAGAGTTTTACAGGCCGATTTGTTTGCAGTCGCAGCCTGCGCCGAGGAAATTCGGGAAGCCTGCTGCGCAAACAAAAAATCAACATAATGACTGATAGCCACGCAGCTATTAAAGTCATTATGAATCCATCTACCAGGTCTAAGCTGGCAAAATATTGTAAATAGGTCCTCAATAAACTGGCAAAAGACAATACTGTGTCGCTGATATGGGTGCCAGGGCTTGAGGGAATTAAAGGCAATGAGATAGCCTGGCCACAGAATGTACTAATAGGAACTTCATAGGACCAGAACCTGTATGTGGAATCGCTAAGGATTCCGCTGAAACGGAGATCTGCTTATGACTAGAAAAGGAACATAAAAATAAATAGAGGTTAACGGAAGGTCAACTTCATACCAAAATACTACTAAGGGAGCTGAACGGAAAGTTTTCAGCTAACCTAATTCTTAGTAACAAAAAAGAAATTAAAATAATTACCCGGTTAATAACCGGACATTGTCCTTTAAGGAAGCATCTGCATAGCACGGGCTTGGTTAGCGAGCCCTGGTATAGGAGATGTGAAAAACAGAAGGAAACCAGCCTTCATGTAATATGCACATGAGAGGAACTGAAGGAACTCAGACAAAAGTATATCTTCAAACCCTATTTCACATTATTAGCGTTGAGGACCTTAGTGTTAAGGATTGCAACCATCAAGAACCACATGGTGTTTAAGAGGTTCCATGCTCGTGTGGCACTGAATACATCGGCGAAACATAGCGCTCGGAAAGCACTCCTACTTCTGAACGTGAGAGTTGTACTAGGGCGCTACGCGTAGCCAGATCTACACTTGCTGAACAAGGGTTGGAAACTGGATACCAAACTCAATTTCAATCTGCTCATTCTATTCTGTAACCTCTATCACTACATATATATAATAATTTATCAAAGATCTTTAATAAACCTTTACATATATTAACACACACACTGTATATGCAATAATTATTTATATAACACACAATTAATTATTTAATTGCGTAAATTTCAATTTACAAAAAGTTATACCAAAACAAATCTATTAAGATTTGCCCACACTGTATGTACAGAGAATATATTAATCAGATGTGAGATAAAATTGCTCACAAAGCTTAGTTATAATAAAAAAATTATATTATACAAATTAAATCGAAAATAATTTTTATATAATAAAAAAAATTAGATGATGCTTCAGTTAAATTTTTTGCACTAAGGAAAAAAAATGTCACAAAGCAAAACGATAATTAGGACGTAAAATTTATAACTTTAAATCAAGAAAACAAAAGAAATTGTCCTCACTAGACAAGCATCTGGATACGGATAAAAAAAATATGACTTAGTCAAAGTTATATTTAAGTTATATACAAGTTTATATTTACGTGTTTCCGTGTAAGCGGTCGAACTAAACCAGTTAAGTCTTTGCGAATATGTATTTTATTATATTCCTGCTGCTGCTGCTGCCTTATGGTGAACTTCACCATCATTTGGTACGGAAATTTCCGCGTGGTAGATGCAAATCGACCAACAGCTGCTTACGTCCAAATTCTAATTAGCTGATTCGGAAATTGCCCCATACAAGTTCTCTAATTAATTTAAAGAATAAAAAACAATATAAGTAACAAAAACGAAATTAATGAGAGAAACCATGCCGTTTACAAGACATTCTTAATTATGGACCCACCTCGTTCAATGAATTTTGAATTCCTACAAAGTTAAAGACTTCCCACGTGGTCGAAGAATGTATCCATTTAAATCCGTGTCATCACGATGCAAACCAACCTTAGAACAACTTCAACGTTGCTTTGCAATGCCCAGTAGAATTTAACACCCGCTGTAAGTGAACACATACCATATTTTAATTAAAAAGAAAGCCCCAATTGACTAAGATATTTATAAATATATATAATATTAACCCTCTAATGCGACATGACTTCCAAAATACACAGACTCCATAATTTAACTAGAAAACTAACAATTTAAAGGCTGTCCTATTAAATCAGACGTCAATGGAAACTAACCGAACTACTGTTTCGATATTTAAAGGTGAGGCCTAAGTAACAATAGTAACAATTAACTGGCAGTAGTACGTATATAAACAAATTATTTATTAAAGAATCAAAGCAGTACAAGGAATATACAATTGTAGGTATAGAAAATAGGAAAATAGGTATAGAAAAATCTAATAAATGGGAAGTAGGAATAAAATTAGCGAATGACACCTAGTATATATATATATATATATATATATATATATATATATATATATATATATATATATATATCCTGTGGCTAAAAAATAGCGAACACATCTAACTGCAAAATAAGGTAATTTATTTTTAAGCAATACAATTAGTATGATAAAGTAGGAATTAATCTAGCAGATACTAAAAATGTACAAGCGTCAAAATTGACGTATAACAGTATATTTATAAAAAAAAAAATCTATAAATTTCATATTTCATTGATACAGATTAAACAAATTAAAGCTATTATAACTAATATGTGTTCGTACATATTTCAGATTACAAGAGATGGGACACTAGCTTTATAAAGAAATAATTAAGCACTATTGTACTGCAATTTACAATTTAAAATATAGAATTTTAGTAATGCATAAGACATGCAAGCTGTTTTGAGACATTTAGATGTATAATAAACAAAGAAAATCGTTAAATTGCCTTCCTCGTATCACTCGTATGAATAGATTTTATTAGAATTATTGAAATAAATATATTGCCAACAACGTTAATGCTCCTCCTCTCGTATAGCAAAAATTCTCTAAGTTATTTATTTCTAAAGAATGCTATATCAATAAAAATGGCGCTTCATTAAAATACGCCCACCTAGTGGTCAGTAGTACGACTAACATCAGCATTTTCACACAGCTTTCTTCTGTAAATGTGTGGGTTAATTTTTAAAACAGCCAATTAATTAATTCGTATATTTTCTTTTGCACATTTAATAGCACCAAGTTCCCTCTTATGGATGATCCACAAATATTTGGTTGTTACTTCTTTTGAATGGGCACAGTTAGAATACTAGTGAATATGAAGGACTACAACTTGTGCGTTGTATTCTCCCCGCTGATTAAAGTATTTGCATATTATTATTATTTAGTTGTAGAAAAAATGTGTAATGGAGAATAATAACGACAGTATATAATCTTGAAGAATTATTTTTATTTTATTTCATTCGTCGTTGCGCCTATTTAAAGATTTGTTGTTTATTGACTTTGATTATATTTTGCAAATCTTTATATACAAATTAAATGAAATTTTCACCTTTCAATAAACATAACATATTCCAAACTGATAAAATACTTAAAGAAAAATTAACTTTGTTTTAAACTGATCAGTGGTAAATGGACAATATGCTTCAAATAGCGGTGTAATGTATTGAATAATTATTAAAGAAGAAGATTAATGGTATTGAGATTTCTTGCCGTTGGCCATTGTGTGTCTTCAAATTATCTAAAACAATTTTCCTTCATCGCCAAATACTGCTTAAAAAATAAAATAATCGCACGGATCCAAATCGTGCCAATGCTGGGATGCGGAAACAAACAAATCTAGTTTTTGGAAAATAAATCAGTGACAATTAACGAATGATTAGAAGTTGAAACAATCGCCAACTGCCTAGTCCGCGATCTTCAGGACGAACACGACGACGGTCTACTAAATGCTTGAGTACATAACCAGATAATAAGATAATAGTCAGCACTAACCGTCGTACCACTTCAATTTCTTTAATCTGGTAAACGCCGTGCAGCACTTTAACGCTGGTTTTCTGTATCGTATTGGAACGACTACGTTTGGTCACCTGCTGCAATCGTTCTAAGAAGTTTTTGTCTCTTCCAACTTCTCTCCTGGTGTTTTTGCAAGGCCCAAATTCAGTAAAATTTTTGGTCGTTCGTCCATCGTGGTAAAAAAAAACTTCAAAGTTACCTTCCAAAATATTCCGAAGAGTTTTTCAGTTAAACTGCGATGATGTCTTGGATATTACAAGTTCTATGAATCTAAATTAAAATTTTTCGATCATTTCTTTTGCCCTCGTTTCAATTAATGGGCACGAATGTTTACCATAATTCATATCAAAAACTTGTGTTTTTAAGCTTTTTGCATTTTGCAACTAAGGTATACAAACTACTAATTACTAAAATTTAGATGCATCGTATCTTGGCTTCTAGTCTAGTCCATAATCCCTAAAAATACGCAATTAAAGTAGAAAAGGTTCATTAATTATCTTTTCATTATCTACACTTAGTCATGTTAGCTTTTTCGATTGTCTATCTTTAAATATAGTTAGTTCTTAGTTACATTAAAATTTGCAAATACAATTTGAATATTCAATAAAGTATTAGGAAGTTCCACTACATAGACACCTGACACAAATGAGTAATTTTAGGCTTATAACAATAATTAATCTCCGATTATGTGATTATCGCGTAGCAGATAAAGGCTTCGCTTTTAATTTAGAATTATGGGTTGGAACTATACTTTTTTTAAGATGTTTTGTAATATAATTTGTCATACGTTAGCAATTGACTTAAGATAGTTTAATGGACGCTTAATTGCGTCTATAAAAACTCTCATTCATCAGACTCGCATGAAACATAGAGAGTGGCATGTTGAAATATTTCTCTAAAAGTCTTCTATTAATTTTGCTTGAGAGGAATGCAATTGTATTATTATACTGTAATAATATTATACATATGTAAATATAAGTCAACAATAAATTTGGATATTAAAATACTGTTTATTTGTACAATTTGAAAATACAAACATTAAATAATTATTAAAGTACTATTCGATGAAATGTTAGAAGAATGCTTGCTATATAGGAATTTTGTACAAAATTAGCACCAAAGTAGTTAATCTAGTACGTTTTATTATAAATTGTAAGACAATTTTTCGCCACTGTTAAACTAAACTTCACGTAATTGTCGTAATCTTTTGAGGAGTTCGATTTCTCTTTATCTTACGAGATATGGATATGTAGATTAAATCGATCAACCACCTAGTAAAACCAATGTTTGGCAAAATAATTGTGGTGCGTTAAAATAAAATTATTTGAAATTCATAACTAGTTTCAACATATATGACACAAAGAAAATAATAAAAGTTAGTATACACAAAAACTTTTAATAATTTTACAATGACAAGAGTCATTCATTTAATAAATTCCCGTAGCAAGTGTAAAGAGAGAAACATCATTTTAAAACATAATTCTAAGATAAAAGAACAACCAATAAGTTAAATTGTAAGACACTTGGTATAGTTTCACAAAATTACATTTTATCTACTTCTCTATGCACACTTCGCCTTACGGCATCGTCAGGAGATTACTTAAGGACTACACAACTGAACAACATTACAATGTTAGACTGTCTTTGATGTGTTTGTTACAATTGCTTTCTACATAATTTACTGGAAGTAATAATACGAAAAACTTAAGGAAACGTACAAATTTTTCAAAAACTGATATACAAAATTAAACTTTTGAAATATTACATGAACTAAAGATAATGATTCAATGGATTTTTTTGCTTATTCAAAATCCGCTTTCCAAATTTTTCCAGTATGTAAAGTTTTTAAGTAAAACGTGTTCGAAATTTCAAAAATTTTATTTTTTAGGAAATAAAGTAGGTATATAATATAATGTAATTTATTTACAAAACATACTTCTATTCAACTTTGGCCTGGATGTAATTGCTGCCTCGTCTCTTTTATGGCCCAGCAGTAGTCTGCGAGCATGTTTTCGTTCTATTTGGCTGATATCTTGGTGACATCTTCTGTTATGCTCTTCGTCCATCACCTAGACTGCTTGGTAAAATATAGATGTGAATGGAGGATTGGATCTCCAGAAATATATTTGCTCTCAAATCTTTGCAATTTTGCAATAGTTCAATCTGCTGTTTACGGTTTTCAACTTTTTTTATTCCTGAGGCACTTTGTTACCACAATTTTGGAAGGATTCCTAAGTAGATGCCTCTTTTTCATTTAAGGTATTGTCAATATCATATTTCATTAGTTTTTTGATTTTGTGCTCCACAAATATTCCGTCTTTCTTTTATTTTAATTTCGCCTATTGCGGGTAATTTGTTTTTTAAATATATGACAGCAGAATTTTGTATGTATTAACGGCAGAATCACTAATTACATTCATAAAACCACAATAAGGTTACTAATTCCTGACAATTGTTTCTTTATATAATGATTGCTAGCACAGAAAACAACAAAACTTGTTACCTCATCTGCAAACCTAGTACTAGAGCTTCCGGCACATATCAACAAAGTCAAGGTCCGTTTCTCTGTTTTCTTGGCCCTCGAAGTCGTCTAGTGGATTCTACTCATAATCCAGAGTCCATGAATCTAGTAGAGAGGGCGGGAAGGTCAGTATTGTGCAGTACAGGTATAAAGGCAAGTTTATATATTTTACTTTAGTTGTTGACTTACTTGATATGAGAGCGAGTTTAATTATATGAAGGTAGCAGTCTGGGAGGAAGAATGGTCCCTTGGCCCTCTCTATATCATTGAAACTCCAAATAGCATGCTGCAGAAACTTATGTTAAACAGCATATATGTAGAGCCCAAACCTTATCCTGCTCTCCGACTTTACGACCGAAGTACAGTTTATAACTTTTTTTGACGAATGAGGCTATATTTATTTTTTGAGTTTTTAAAGTCACTTCACTATCCATGTAACAAAAGTTATCAGAACTATTCTTGCGTGACATTGTAACATTAAAAAATAAATTGTATAAAGCATGAGTGATTTACTAATTTTGTAAGATATAATATATAATAATTTTGTGAGATATAATAGAGTATAGATATGAACTTCACAAATAACAGTAAGGAAATTAACAATTTAGAACATAACGTGTCTTTCCCAAGCACGCATAACACCCCGCATTTGACCATTGCCGGAAAACCCCAAGTCGTCTGGTTAGTTCCCGAAATCAGATTTATTCAGACTAATACGCTATTGGGCGAATAAAAATGCATGGTTAAAGAAGCGTTGTTTTGAAACGGCTTTGAAACTAAGAAATTCGAAGTATAAATAATGGATTCAAATTCAGCAGGCAAAACTACATAAAGACCAACGATAACTGTTCCTGTAACAAAATCTCGTATACTAGTGTAATTAAGCCAAATAAGTACAGCACGTAAGACTATTAGCGTCCTGAAGTTTATTAACGGTATTGTAACCAAGTCAATTTGATCATTAACTTGACACTTAATAATCAAATTGACTATTGATTACGATTTTTTCTTTCATGTAATATATGTATGGTTTTTTAATACGACCTCTAAACGAAGCGCCATAGCCAGGAATGTCACGCTTCTACCTCGCTACCGTCAAACAAAGCGCCAGGAATGGCACACTTCTACCTCACCATGGGCAAAAAAAGAAGCCAGAACCAGCGAGTCAAAGATCAAAAGAATTTTGATTTGTTTTTTTATAGTCGGACGAACGTTCATAAGGCTTTGTAAAAGGGTCTTTTTTGTGGGACCTAATATGAACTAGGCACTGCGTCACGATAATGCGCCTAGCAACATAGCAACTTCAATTGACGAGTTTTTGACCATTAGAAACAACGTTGTGACTCCGCAATCCTCGTATATGCCAGATTTTCTTCTGATTTTCGGGTTTTCCCCAAAATTGAAAATTCACCTAGAAGGACACCGTTTTGGAATACTGGACAACATTGAGAAGGCCAAAATCGACCAGGTTAAGGTGAGTCCAGTATCTGAGCTCCAGTATTGTTATGAAGAGTGGATAAGCCATCTCCAGGGTCGTACTACTTCCCAAGGCAACTATTTTGAGAGAGATAATATGGAATTGTAATTTCAAGTGAATAAAATAATAAAAAACAATCTCACTTTAATCTCACTATTTTATTTTTACACCTTGTGTTATTCCATTCACATTTGAAATAAAGGGCCTCTTTAGTACGGTAATAGCATATTGAAAATGCTCTTTATTATCACTTTTTCTATTGTGGTATTAGCTTATCTAATTACATATTTTAAGGTTTTGCTCTAGATTAACTACTATTTGTTGAGAATTTCACATATTAGTGCTATCAGATACATCTTAATAATATTTTCCCACGAACTTGTTTCTTATAGTGATGTATCACTCTTTTGCTTTTTCATATCATGATTCTTACATTTAACAATTGTTGCTTTCTTTCTCATTTTTGACCATTTTAAATATATTTATAAAATTTTATAGTAACTATTATATCTGTGACAAACACAAATAATTAAGTGTGACAATATTAGTTCATATACATATACAATAATTACTAGGGACCGGACACGAGAGACCGATGACTCATCGCCCACGGGCGTCCTATTGAAAATTTGTATTTTTAAAGAGTTTTGAATTTTATTTATATAATTGGAAAACAAACGGCTAGTGATCTATAAAATGCGAAATACATTTTTATTTGTTCATTTTGTAGTTCAAATTGAGTAAAGAAGTATTAATATTAACTAGTAATAGTTTCTCAAGGTTCTCTTCTGTAAAATTTGTTCTCTTTGAATGACAAACATCCTTGAGGATAGAAAACGTCCTTCCTACATCGCAACTGGTTATAGTTGCATACTGGAAATATTATTTTATTTCAGCGTATTTAGCAGTTAGATCTTGAGGCATTGTCCCCATATACAATTTCCGCAATATTATTAAATCTGGATTTCTATTAAAAACTGCGTCTAACTTTTGCCGAAGGCCGCATCCGAAGTCACTTGGAATATTTTTCAAATTATTAATAGCCACATTTAATGTGGTTAATCCATCATTTAATTTAAGATTTTTATTTTCAAAATAAGTAATTAGTTTTGGAAAATTTCCAAAGTGTTCCTGAAGAAAGTACAACTGATTTTATAAATTTTGATTTGGTATTAGTTCCTTACACTCAGAAATACTTCGACCATCCTCATTTAATCATAGTTGTTGACTTGCATCCGCTTTCAAAAAAAGTTTTCAGAAAATCACCATTAAGAGTAGCTCTTTACATGGAAAAACTTCCATCTTTGTCACTGCCTCCCTCTCCAGTAATAACTAGATGGGGAACATGGTTGGAAGCTACTAGTTTTTATGGAGAGAATTTCGATAGTTTACAAAATTTCGTTACATTGCGGTAACTAAACCAGGTCATGTATTGCAAACGCATCTCTTTCGTCAAACACGACCTCGGTGTGTTTCGATCTTTCCAAACACGACCTCGGTGTGCTATGATCTTTCGTCAAACACGACCTCGGTGTGTTACGATCTTTCACCACCTTGTTTATCTTATCACCAGGTCACTAGGCTAAAGGGGGACACGCTCGAATATATAATGAGACCCTGCGAGATCTCAAGACAGAGTCAAACAGAGGCATAGTCCGAGCGACTATTAGTATTAGTATATGTATTAGTATCCCTGCTAGACTAGTGGCTCTTTATACAATGTAATATCTGTTATTGTTAATCGTTGTTATGTCGTTATTAAATTATATATTGTTATTTAACCGTTGTCCCGTCTATCATTTATTATGTTGGTGAACCTCCGGTGTTAAAGCAGCGATGTGACCTCCGGGACCGAGTGACATCACAACATGTTTAAATGGTATTTCTGAGTGCAAGGAACTAATACAAATTCCAAATTAAAAAAATTAATTGTACTTTGTTCAGGAACACTTTGCAAATTTGCCAAAACTAATCACTTATCATGAAAATCGAAATCTTAAATTTATGGATTAACCACATTAGATGTAGCTATTAATAATTTTAAAAATATACCAAGTGTACCATATTTAATAACATTGCGGGAATTGTGTATGGGGACGATATCTCAAAACCTAACTGCTAAATACGCTGAAATAAAATAATATTTCCAGTGTGCAACTATAACCAGTTGCGATGTATAAAGGACGTTTTCTATCTACAAGAATGTATTTCATTCAAAGAGAACCAATTTTATAGAAGGCTACCTTGAAAATGTATTGCTAGTTAATATTAATATAATGCTCTTTACTTAACTTTAACTACAAAATGAATAAATAAAAATGTATTTAGCATTTTATAGATCACTACCTGTTTGTTTTCCAATTAACAGTTAAAACAATGAAAGATAGAAACTAAGTCATCGTACTTTATTTATCTTACGAAATATAAACTAATAAATAAAATAAATTATTAAAACTTATCACCCTTCTATTTACACCCATGAAGAAAGGAATTTAACTATAATATTGAAGTAACTGCATCACAATTCAACAACAAAAAACAGAGGTGCGGTTAACCGAATGAATAGTGCTATTCGATAACTGCGTGTTGTACTTAGCGATGTTATAGACTATCTATTTACAAGATCTATCGTAATTTCGGCCTGATGCGTCCAGTCTCTAATAATTACCTTCAAATATAAACATAATTAAGTAAAAAAATGGTTAACTGACATATTTATTTTCACAAAACACTACTATTAAATAAAGCATAAATCGTTTAAATTAAATACCTTACCTCTAATATAAGATTCTAAGAATCTGCTTCTGCCTTCACAATACAAACTATTATGAAAATTGTTAGAATTATATATGTTTATCGTAATTTATGTGAATTATAAGATTAAACTATGTATTTCTCTCTTGCTCCGGGTTGTTGGATCTTTCTATCGTAGATTTTTAAACGAAATAAATCTAATTGAAGATTTATAAGTAAGGATGAGATTTATTTTTTAATATTAATATTTAATTTTTAGTGGTTCATATAAATGCAAATACTTACTCTTTTAAATTTAAACAATAATGTAAAATATAGTATCTGTATAATACTTAATTCTAATCTCTTATGTTTAATCATTGTCTTTATCAATTCTGTTCTCTGTCAGGCTCATATATCCTTCTCCAAATTTACTAATCCCTAAATATTCTTTTAGGTCTGCTATTTTAATTATTCAAAACTGCCTTCTGGTAAATTTATTTCCTTTTTGTATATTAATTTACTTTTTATCACTAACCGTTCATTATTTGCTTTTATTATAATCAATATTTACTAACTGTCACATTTAATATTTCACAGCTAATAAAAATACAGCAAATTCTTGAATATTATTATTTTTTAAATAAAGAATATCCTTTATATTCAAGAAATAAACACTATATTCCTAAATTACATAATTTTTGTAGTATTTTGCTATATGAAACATATTAAATATTTATGAGATTAGAATTAAGTATTATGTAGTTAGGTTAATAAAAGTTTTATATTATTGTTTAAATTTAAAAAAGTAATTATTTGCATTTACATATACGACTAAAAATTAAATATGAATATTAAAAAGTTATCTCATGTTCAGTTCCAAATTTTGGAACTTGGAATTAGACTTATCGTTTAAAAAGTCTAGTGCAGAAAGATCCACGAACCTGAAGCAAGATAGAAATACACCATTTAATCTTATATTACATTATATTATCAATTTACGATTACATTAGATTAATTCTCTTTTTTTTTAATATGTATTACCACCCAAAATCACATAATTTTGCTATTACATTTATTACTTTCTTTGCATTTCATGCCAATATGCCTTTATTTACATTTTATTTAATTTACATTATAACAATATATATATATATATATATATATATATATATATATATATATATATATATATATGAAATGATGGTTTCTCGGGTTCTTGGCCGCGTGTGAGATGTGTCCTGAGAAGGATTGTTGTCTCGACGTTTCGACGGGATCGAACTCGTCATTTTCTAGAGTTGTTCTTTCACTTGACGCTGAAGAGTAACTGCCGATCGTGTCCTCGGGTGTCTGCTATTATGTTGCACTATGGGAGGTGGGGGTTGCGCTGCTGCCGTCGTGCGTACACGGCTTCGCGTGATTGGTCCGGGTGTCTGTGATTCCTGTGTGGGGGCGTGTACCTGTCTCGATGTGTTGTGTTTCGCATGAGTCTTGATTTGCATGCCGGCTAGGAGTGGCTTCCAGGTGTACGGCAAACGTTGGCCGTCGTCGCGTTTGTTTAGACTTTTGGGTCTCTTTTCTATTTCAATCGCTTCTCTAGTAATTCTAGTAGATAGACTTTCGCTCTTCGCTAGGATCTTCGTATTCTCGAAGTTAATAGTGTGCCCCGTTAGGAGGCGGTGTTGTGCTAGAGATGATGTTGTTTGTTTCTTGAAGACTGCGTTTATGTGTTCCTCTTTTCTCACGCTTATTCGCCTGTTCGTCTGGCCTACATAGGATTGTTAGCATTCTGAGCACGGCACTTCGTAAACGCCTTGGTCTTCAAGTGGAATTTTATCTTTCGCGTTGACTATTTTATCGGCTATTTTTCCCTGTGCTGTAAAGATGGTGTCTATGTTGTGTTTTCTTAGTATTCTACCGATTTTGTCTGTGGTACCCTTTATATATGGTAGAAAGGCCTTTGATGTAAATTCCTCTTTTTCCCGTTTTTCTGCTCTATTGTGTCTGGCTTTGTCTATTGTTCTTTGTGAATACCCGTTATCAAGAAGAGCGTTTCTAATATTTCTTCTTTCTTCGTTTTTATGTTCATCGTCTGTTAGTCGTTCGGATCGTAGAACTAGGGTTTTCACTACTGAGTTCAATTGTGCCGGATGATGATGCGATTGTGCTTTTAAGTACCTATTTGTGTGTGTAGGTTTCCGGTAAACGGTGTGTCCCAATGTTCCATTTTCTTTTTTGATCACTAACACATCTAGAAAAGGTAGCTTCCCTTGTTCTTCTACCTCCATTGTAAATTTAATTTTCGGATGTTCGCAGTTTAGTTGGTGTAAAAAGTCTTGTAGTTTTTCTTTGCCATGTGTCCATATTACAAATGTATCGTCGACGTAGCGCAGCCACATTTTCGGTTTGTTCTTACAGGTGTTTAGAAAGTTTGTTTCAAAGTTCTCCATGAATAAGTTCGCTATAATCGGTGATAGCGGGGAACCCATCGGTGCTCCTTCGACTTGTCGATATTTCTGGTTGTTGTATGTGAAATATGTGTTTATAAGGCAGTGTTCTATCAGGTTAATTGTAGCCTTTTGTACTTGATACTGGTTTTCTAATATGGATATGGTCTCTGCGATTGGCACCTGCGTAAATAGAGATGTCACATCGAAGCTGACTAGCAGGTCCGTTGGTTGAACATGAACGTTTTTTATCAGTTCAATGAAATGATCTGCATTCTTTACGTAGGACGCCATTTGTTCTACGTGTACCTGAAGTTCTCGTGCCAGGTATCGTGCTAGAGCTTGTGTTGGTGATCCAATAGAACTAACAATCGGACGAAGTGGTACATCGGGTTTATGTATTTTTGGGAGTCCGTAGAGTTTTGGACATCGGGACGATTTTTCCCGGGGGATGGTCTGCTTCTTTATTTCTTCGCTCAGCGGTGTTGCGTTTACTTTTGCTTTGGTTACTTTTTCTAAGTACGTTGTAGGGTCCGTGTTGATTATTTTATATGACGGGTCGTCTAGCAGTGATCTTATTTTGTTGTCGTAGTCGGTTTTGTCTAATACTACGGTGGCGTTTCCCTTGTCGGCAGGTAGAACTATGATGTTAGTGTCCTTTTGAATATCTTTCAAGGCTAGATGTTCATCTCTTGTGTGAGAAATATCACTAGAGATGAACATCTAGCCTTGAAAGATATTCAAAAGGACACTAACATCATAGTTCTACCTGCCGACAAGGGAAACGCCACCGTAGTATTAGACAAAACCGACTACGACAACAAAATAAGATCACTGCTAGACGACCTGTCATATAAAATAATCAACACGGACCCTACAACGTACTTAGAAAAAGTAACCAAAGCAAAAGTAAACGCAACACCGCTGAGCGAAGAAATAAAGAAGCAGACCATCCCCCGGGAAAAATCGTCCCGATGTCCAAAACTCTACGGACTCCCAAAAATACATAAACCCGATGTACCACTTCGTCCGATTGTTAGTTCTATTGGATCACCAACACAAGCTCTAGCACGATACCTGGCACAAGAACTTCAGGTACACGTAGAACAAATGGCGTCCTACGTAAAGAATGCAGATCATTTCATCGAACTGATAAAAAACGTTCATGTTCAACCAACGGACCTGCTAGTCAGCTTCGATGTGACATCTCTATTTACGCAGGTGCCAATCGCAGAGACCATATCCATATTAGAAAACCAGTATGAAGTACAAAAGGCTACAATTAACCTGATATAACACTGCCTTATAAACACATATTTCACATACAACAACCAGAAATATCGACAAGTCGAAGGCGCACCGATGGGTTCCCCGCTATCACCGATTATAGCGAACTTATTCATGGAGAACTTTGAAACAAACTTTCTAAACACCTGTAAGAACAAACCGAAAATGTGGCTGCGCTACGTCGACGATACATTTGTAATATGGACACATGGCAAAGAAAAACTACAAGACTTTTTACAACAACTAAACTGCGAACATCCGAAAATTAAGTTTACAATGGAGGTAGAAGAACAAGGGAAGCTACCTTTTCTAGATGTGTTAGTGATCAAAAAAGAAAATGGAACATTGGGACACACCGTTTACCGGAAACCTACACACACAAATAGGTACTTAAAAGCACAATCGCATCATCATCCGGCACAATTGAACTCAGTAGTGAAAACCCTAGTTCTACGATCCGAACGACTAACAGACGATGAACATAAAAACGAAGAAAGAAGAAATATTAGAAACGCTCTTCTTGATAACGGGTATTCACAAAGAACAATAGACAAAGCCAGACACAATAGAGCAGAAAAACGGGAAAAAGAGGAATTTACATCAAAGGCCTTTCTACCATATATAAAGGGTACCACAGACAAAATCGGCAGAATACTAAGAAAACACAACATAGACACCATCTTTACAGCACAGGGAAAAATAGCCGATAAAATAGTCAACGCGAAAGATAAAATTCCACTTGAAGACCAAGGCGTTTACGAAGTGCCGTGCTCAGAATGCTAACAATCCTATGTAGGCCAGACGAACAGGCGAATAAGCGTGAGAAAAGAGGAACACATAAACGCAGTCTTCAAGAAACAAACAACATCATCTCTAGCACAACACCGCCTCCTAACGGGGCACACTATTAACTTCGAGAATACGAAGATCCTAGCGAAGAGCGAAAGTCTATCTACTAGAATTACTAGAGAAGCGATTGAAATAGAAAAGAGACCCAAAAGTCTAAACAAACGCGACGACGGCCAACGTTTGCCGTACACCTGGAAGCCACTCCTAGCCGGCATGCAAATCAAGACTCATGCGAAACACAACACATCGAGACAGGTACACGCCCCCACACAGGAATCACAGACACCCGGACCAATCACGCGAAGCCGTGTACGCACGACGGCAGCAGCGCAACCCCCACCTCCCATAGTGCAACATAATAGCAGACACCCGAGGACACGATCGGCAGTTACTCTTCAGCGTCAAGTGAAAGAACAACTCTAGAAAATGACGAGTGCGATCCCGTCGAAACGTCGAGACAACAATCCTTCTCAGGACACATCTCACACGCGGCCAAGAACCCGAGAAACCATCATTTCATCATACAAACGCGAGAACATCAAAATTATCATATATATATATATATATATATATATATATATATATATATATATATTGATGAATTGCTGAGGAGGTGATAATAAATATAATGAAAGAGTTCAAAAAATATTAATTTTGTAAGTAAAAGATGGGCGCCTTTATATAACTCCTTAAACTGCTCGATCTGTGTTTTAAATTGCCAACTAGTCGGATCGCATGAAACTAAATTAAAAAGCTTAATTAAATGTGAAATCTCAGGCTCTTCGTTAGATATATGTTGTTGCTTCCATAAAAGTAAACTATTAATGTTAAGGCTTAAAGAAATAACTCCTACAATTAAATATAGACAAATAAAAGATTGATATGATAATAAAAATATTAAGTTTATTGCTATAAAAGAAAACTGTAATAAAATAACATGTATAGGGAAGGGTTAAATTTATGAACTATATATAAGTGACGACAAGGTGTTAACAAGAAAAGAAAAGGTTATGTGTGTTACGAAATTATAAAAATATGGATTACAATACAAATGATCTTTTAAATAAATAGGTGAGTACCTTTTAAATTAATGTTGTTACGTTAAAATTGGTTTTTATTTAATATTAATATTAGTATAGGACGTTATAGGTTAAGGTAAACAAAATCGAGAATTTTATTTGTGTATAATTAAAAGAATTGAAAAATTGAATAATAAATACGCTATGTCTTTAGCCAGTGTTTATAGTAAACCTGTTGTTTGATTTGTAGATTGCACGCTTCAAAATGGATAAGTCTTGGCGTTCGAAAATAGTCCGATCGCTGATCAAATTGTTGGCGGTGTGGGTAGCCGTTCTTGATGACGCTATCGAAGTTTTTCTTCGGACTTGGTTCCTAATGCCTAATATCTCCCTGCGTTCTTGTTTGGCTGCTGAATATAAGGTATTGACGTAGATTGACGATAAACAGTTCAGTAGATGGTCTGTGGTTCTTTCTTGATAATATATCTCCAGAATTCCTTGTGATTATGGATGATACTATGTCAATGACGCTTTGTTTTACGTTTATACGTAAAAGTCTAAATATCTTGTAGAATATCACTTGTGGATTGTATTAATATTAATGCAGGATACTTTTGATAACTTTTTCACTGAATTAGCGTTTGAATTATTAATATTTTGAGATTTCTAAGATTCGGTCGAAAAAAATGCGTCTATTATTTTATGAATTTCAAATGATGATGCCGATAGCGTCTGTTTTTTTTACAAAACTTAGGTATCTAATAATGCCAAAAAAATCTCGATGTTTTACCTTATTAAAATATTTTAATAGATTAAATTTAACTAATTTTAATATTCTCACAGATTTAAAAAATTATTTAACAAATTATCAAGTAAGGTTAAGGTGAATCTTAATGCTACAAATTGTGTACTGCGCACGATAAATATTTACATTTTTGAAAGATGTCAATTAGTGGGCGTGTCTTACTAGCGTCGATATAAAATAAAGATGCATATGAATTTATATATTGGTGATTTCGCGCTAATATTTGAAATTTGAATTAGAAATAATAAAAATGAAATTGATGAAAGAAATATAAATATAGAAATTTTAAGAATGTTATATTATCGTTATATAAATTCGTATACACTTCGACACTACTAAAATTTAATAACACCGCTTATATAACCTTTTATTACTTTTTAATTTGAATATCTTATTTTTCCCATTTTAGATGCAGCTCAAAGGGTGTGTCTTGCATCACAACAATATATATATATATATATATATGGAATACTAAGGCATGACTTATTATTATTATTGGAATGTATCTTCGAATAATTGAAACAAAAGCAACTCTATTATTTGACATTTATATTCTGTCATTTATATTTTTTATTCCCTTGACAAAGGCATCATTGCCGAAACATGTAGGGTTGTTTTAAATATATATACTATGAAGTAATGAACCAGACCTTTAATCGCCGACTTATTAAGTTTACCTTATCATACCAAGGTCACGAAAATATTATATTTATATACATATATATATATTTATATAGGTATTTTCGTGACCTTGGTATGATAAGGTAAACTTAATAAGTTGGCGATTAAAGGTCTGGTTCATTACTTCATAGTATATATATTTAAAACAACCCTAATGTTTCGGCAATGATGCCTTTGTCAAGGGAATAAAAAATATAAATGACAGAATATAAATGTCAAATAATTGAGTTGCTATGGTTTAAATTATTCGAAGATACATTCCAATAATAATAATGAGTCATGCCTTAGTATTCCAAAAAATAGATAGCAAGGTGTGAACATATGTGTTGTTCGCTGCCAGCAGCTTGTGTCTCTTTCTGGGTATGAACCTGTGTGTTTTCTGTTTTGTGCTGACGTGGTTCCCTACTGGGTTGTAGCCTAGCATATGCGCTACCAAACTCTAAGGGGGTCTGCCCAATAGGCAGTCAGGTGCCATTCCGCCTTTCCAGCAGGAGCGAGGAACCAAGCTACGCGGCGCAAATCACGGCGCCGCGCAATACACACACCACTAGGACCGGTCCTGGGCGGCAACCTGGCTAGGCTGCTGTTAACAGTACACACATGTTCGACGTGTGTGCATTGCTCCCGCTTTTGCGGAAATCGTTAAGATTGCACAAAGTGTGACCGTCGTCGACTGATGTAGCCACTAAGAGTGTTCCGTCGGTTGGCGATGAGCAACCCCGTGCAGGGTGCGTTTCGCTGGTCTGCGCCTTGCCTCGATGGGGCTGGGGTCGGGCCGTCGAAGTACTGCTCGGAAAAGTAAAGAAGTTGCTGGGAAAGGGTTGGCGGCCCTACGCAACGGCTGGTTATCCGATCTCTCTAAATTTACGCGACCGGTCACTAAACACACGCACGAGCGCACTAACATACAGAACCCTACACTTACGCGGTCACACAAATACAAAATCACACACCCAGAGAGAGACGCAAGCGGCCAGCAGCAACAAACACACAGGTTCATACCCAGAAGGAGACACAAGCTGCTGGCAGCGAACAACACATATGTTCACACCTTGCTATCAATTTTTTGGAATACTAAGGCATGACTTATTATTATTATTGGAATGTATCTTTGAATAATTTAAACCATAGCAACTCAATTATTTGACATTTATATTCTGTCATTTATATTTTTTATTCCCTTGACAAAGGCATCATTACCGAAACATGTAGGGTTGTTTTAAATATATATACTATGAAGTAATGAACCAGACCTTTAATTGCCGACTTATTAAGTTTACCTTATATATATATATATATATATATGTTGTTATATTACTAAATGCTTGTATATAAATGAATGGATGAATGAATGTTATGAATGCCCCAAAACGTTGGGCTCCAAAATGTAATATTTCTATGCCTCAATTGGGCTGGCAAAAGTTATATTGCTATGAGCGAATATTGTATACAATAATTATTTAAATTGGGCTTATTCAATACTTAACTGTTTTTTATCGGCTAGCTTATTTCTCTCTCAGGGTTAAGGTAGGTTCACTTCTCTCCACTGTGAATTTACTTACATCGCTTATTTACTCAGAAATGGAACAATATCTCAAGTACTTTAAAAAAAATGCCAAAGTAAAATATTAACAATTAACTTTATTAATACGTAAACATCTTTAAAAGTTTCAATATTGAAAAAAAACAGTTTTCGTGACACATATCATAAGGGAGACACACTTAGCAGTTGGTATTCTTACAGTACAAATGCAATATGGTGTAAGACATGTGCAAATAATTGTTGATATATTAAAATAATTTATAAAAGTGAAATTGACTCAAGTTTTAATATTAAAAATAGTGAATACTAATATTTAAATAAGTTTTGAATATGAATTACAATGTTTAACATCAGTGAAAGCAATGCAAATAATTATGTATAGAATAAACAAAAAAAAGTTCTAGAAGTGTTCATAAGCAAGTTAAAAATGGCGCGTATAATATTCGTAAAAGTGTAAAAAAACCCGAATCTTCGGATAGCCTCCTGTGATTCTTGCGCATGGGTTCTGGAGTAGTCTTCACAGCGGGAACTGGAGAATATTTCTGCTAATATCCCTCGGGATGATGTGAACTTTTCAATATCTCCATGTCCGACGGCGGCTTGAACAGATGACCGATCTCGGGCGATCAAAGATGGTGTTCGATGTACGATGAAATTTTGGGCGGGTACTTTTCGTTTCGAAAACTATAAAAATTCTTAACTCTTGAACGGTCTGGTCGGAAGATGTTAAATTTGGTCTACAGGTAGTCCTTAGGTAGGTGAAACGTTTGGTTGACTTAAAAATCTCGAGCACTTAATATTTCCGCCAAATTATTTTAATTAAGCCGGAGCACAAAAAAACGTGACCTCTCGTTGCAACTACTAATTACCGACGCCAATCTTTTCATTTGTTTTTAATTACATAACTTGCCGCAAATCGCTCCATTCTTTACTTGCATTATCTTTTTGAATATTATTAAATTATACATTTTTACAGTGTAAAACAGTTAAAAAAATTACAATTAGATTTATAAAATAACTTTAGTTAGGTAACATATGTTGATGTGTTTACAATCACTCTGTCAACATCTGTTTCTTTGCGGATTATTGCACCGTTAAAATTGTGGGCGGGGCTTGATTGTTCAAATACATTTAAATATAAATACGTTAAATATGTTCGAATAAAATCGCGTTAAATATTAATTTGAAATAGAAATGAATATAACCATCACAATAAAAAAAAAGAAAAATAATTTAATTATTTCAAGGCAAAATTGTCGTCATAATAAAGTATTTATACTTTGAATCAATTTTTCCCCTTCTTGGTATTAAATTACATAGTAAATACAAACATTACAGTTACATGTATCCTTTGTATTTTTTTCAGAGAAAGAGCCCTTCTTGCAATGCCTCAATTTCCCCCTTGATAAAAGATAGAAACTTGTTGAAAGCTTTTAATCAACTGGATAAAGGAGTATGAAAGAAATATACAAGTGCAGTATAGTGCTCTGATGATAATTAAATGAAATGTGTGTGTTCACGTTAAAAATACCTTAAATTCTATAAGTAGTTAATTTATATTATTCTAGCACATAATTCCCTATTTAGTAAATGTCATTAAATGGTTAAAGTTGTTTGTTTTTCTTCTTTCGTTAGGGTTTTTTTGTTTGGAAACCTTTTTAATAAATAAGTAGTTACTTTCTTCTTCCTTTTTCTTTTAATAATAATATAATTAATTTAATTAGCCTAGTTTAAATGTATACTTGTGATTAGTATTGTTAATATAGTACTTATTATTAGTTTGCGGACTATAACATGTTTGGTTTGTTTGTTCTGGAAGTTATTTCGGTTTGTTATGCACGAAAAAATCTTTATTTTTAAGTGTGGTAGTCTTGCAACATAGTTATGTGATATCTACCCTTAATGTAATTTGTTTCGGGTTCAAAAAGTTCGTAGGTGTTGTTACCAATGATTCTCTTAATTGTATAGGGACCTTGGTAGGCTTTCAGTAGTTTTCCCATTATTTTGTGTTTTAAATCAGTTACTCTTAATCTTTTAACTATAACTTGGTCTCCTACATTGTAAGTTTTGTACTTCTTATTTGCCGTATTTCTCTTTTTCTCCCATTTTCGCTTTCTTAGTAATAATCTTTCTCTAAATTTATATGCTCAGAATTAGTCCATGGTCGTTGTGGTGGTTGTCCAGTAAATAAAGTTATTGGGCAGTGATTATGCACTGTGCTAGGTGTATTGTTTATAGTAAATTCTATCTGTGGTAACAATCTGGCCCATTTTCTGTGATTTTCGTCCAGTAATATGCGTAAATATTTTATCGTTTCGCGTATATATCGCTCGGTAGGATTTCCCTGGGGGTAGCGGATTGATGTATAGACGGTGTTGATGTCGTGTGAATGTAAGAACTCCTTGTAACGATCGTTTGTGAAATAGGTAGCGTTGTCCGATAGTATTGTTTGTGGTTTTCCATAATGTGCGAAGTAGTCCACTAAAGCTTGTAAAACGGTGTTGGTATCGCATTTCTGCGTAGGTATGAGTTTGATGAACTTAGAAAATATATCACATATTACCAAAATATGGCGATAACCTTTAGTGCTAGGGATAAGGGTGGATTATGTTCGTTGAGCTGTTCTTGAAGTCCGTCCAAAATGTGCTCAATTGGATTCAAGTCGGGAGATGTTGGTGGTAAAGTTAGATGGTTAATATGGAGGTCATTTATTGCTTGCATTACAAATTTGTGCACGGTGAGGTCTTGCATTATCATCAATAAAAACCATGTTTTCATCCAGAGCCTCACGAAAGTCGGCCACATATTGCTGAATAATGTCATATCTGTATATGTGTCCATTGACATTGTTTTCACAGAGATGGAGGTTCGTACGTCCATTCAAACTAATGCCCGCCCACACCATGATACCACCGCCGCCAAAAGGCACCACAGCTTTTGTAAACTCGCGTCTATAACGGTCTCCTCGACTTCTCCAGACCCTTACTCTACCATTATCACTAAATAAGCAGAATCTGGATTCATCGGTGTATAAACCATGCTCCCATTGAAAATTTTCTGCTAGTCGTTGATTAACCCAAGTTCTTCTAGCCATTCTAGCCATTTCTCTCAGATGGTTTCTGATGGTTTGATCCGAAACTCTAACTCCAGTGGCGGCACGTAACTGTGTTTGCAACCATACAGCACTTCTAAACGGATTCATCCTTGTCTGAATTCGTATGTAGCGGTCTTGTCTCTGATTTGTTTTCCTCTCAGATCCACTACCGGGTCTTCTCCTTGTAGATCCTACCTGTTGGAATCTTGTTAGAGCCCTACTAACAACACTTGGAGACACATTAAAAA
Source organism: Melolontha melolontha (assembly GCA_935421215.2). NCBI lineage: Eukaryota > Metazoa > Arthropoda > Insecta > Coleoptera > Scarabaeidae > Melolontha > Melolontha melolontha. The sequence continues at coordinate 157,533,902 of OW285236.1, read as the reverse complement.
TTGCGGCAATTTCTGCTCCAGATTGCCCTCGCTGATGCAATAACGCAATTAAATCAAAAGTTTCTTTATTTAAATGACGTCTTGGCATCGTGAAAATGTGAAATGACGTTTAAAATGAATAATACTTGTCAAAAAATGCGATTTTTATAATTTTGTATTTTAAATTAATTTAAGGTTAAAATACAAGATTCAATATTTTATCACACAGAAAAGACATTTACCAAATAAAATGTCCACAAACGACTGTGGGCATTCTAATGATAGAAAATCAATTGATATTAACTCTAGTCTATCATATGCAGTTATTTTATGGCTTATGTTGGTGTTAGTGAATGTTTTATCTTTGGTTATTTCGCAGAGTCGACATTGTTTTACCACGCTGTTTATTATTCGTTCGCCATTTACACAGTAGAAAGCTTCTCTGTAGAGTAACCAGCACTTTCTTGCACCTATGTGAGTATATGTTCGGTGTAAATATTCTGTTATTTCTCTGGTGTGTTGTTCGTTTGTGACGTATACAGTAGTTCTTCCTATTTGTTTTACAATGAATTGGTCTCTGACATACCTTTATATACACCTACAGTTCTTAAATGTCGTCTTATTTCATCGAAGTCTGGGCTTGATTGTGTCTGTAAGATTTTTGTTTTTTAAAAAATGCCTCTCCTTTGTAGATTTATTAAATTGATGCAAATATTCTGCCTCTTTACGTCCCCCTCCTGTCTCGTGAGTGCATCGGCAGTTACCATTTCTTTGCCAGGTTTATATTTTATTATGAACTCGTACTGTTGTATTAACAAAGTCCAACGATAGATGCGACTGTTATTAAGTTTGCAGCTCATGATGTTGACTAAAGCTTTGTGGTCTGTTTCCAATACAAATGACTTTCCTATCAGGTAATATCTGAGTTTCGTTAACGCAAATACGATGGCGAGCATTTCCTTCTCAGAAATCGTGTATCGAGTCTCGCACGTTTTCAGAGTGCGTGATATAAAATAAATAGGGGTTTCTTGATCGTCCTTCATTTGTACTAGCTCTGCGGCAATTGTCTTGTGTGAAGCATCTGTTCGCACAACAAACGGTAGAGTAAAGTCTGGATGATGTAAACGGAGATTTTCTACAAAGTTTTCTTTTAAAGTTGTGAAGCATAATTCGCATTCAGCCGTCCAGTTCCATTTCTTCCCCTTTTTGATTAGTTCCAACAAGGGTAACGTTTTCTCGCTATAATTTGAGACAAATTTCCTATAATAGTTTAACACTCCTAAGAAACTTCTTAACGTTTTTAAATTCTTCGGTCTCGCATAATCCTGAATGATATCTAAACGTGTCGGGTCTAATAAAATGTTTTTCTGATTAATCACATATAATAGATAGTTAATCTCATGTCTAAAGAATTGACATTTCGCTAAGTTAAGTTTCATACCATGGGTTTTTAAGGTGTTAAGAATAATGTTAATATGTTGTAGGTGTTGTTCCACAGTTTCGGAAAATATAATAATGTCGACTAGGTAATGCAAAGCGAATTCATCATATCGGTCTAGTATACGATGCAGAAAACGTATCAGAGCGGCTGGTGATGTCTTTAAACCAAATGGACATACTCTAAGCTGATATACAATTCCATTTACTAAGAAACCACAGTATTTTCTGGATTCCGGTTCTAAGTTTATTAACCAAAAAGCATTCTTTAAGTCTAATTTACTATAAATTTGTTTACTTCCGCATTTCGTTAATAAGATGTCTATGTTTAGCGGCATTTCGAATTCTGGCTTAATTCGTTTGTTCAGAGCTCTCGCGTCTAAGCATATTCTCAACGATAGGTCCTTCTTTTGAACTATTACAATGGGATTAATAAAGTATGTGTTCGATCTCTCGATGATTCCGGATTGTTCTAATCTCTCTAATTCTAAACTAACTTTCTGTTGATAGTGGTAAGGAATAGGGTAATTCTTACTTATTAATGGGCAGTCATTGTCAATATTAATTGGATGTTCATATCCTTTTGCAAAAACAATATCGTTATTAATTAAAGTGATGTTTTCGTTTAAAATGTTAATTAATTGCGGTACGACGTTTGAATACGGTATTTTCTGTTTATCAATTATATTAGTTATATCATTCTTATCATTTATAATGTCGGTTGTCTGTAAATCCTCCTTAATCTTTACCTCTTCTTCGCCCTCGTAACTATCTTGCGTTCCTAACAAATCTGGCCTAGTATTCACTCCTATATATTCATTATTTATAATATTATCATTTCCAACTCTATCAATAAACCTTTCTTCAGCTCTCCTATAGTACGGTACATTATATTCTAATAAATTATTTATTACAACTGTTAAAACTTCTCTCTTATAAGTATTATATTCTTGCACTTCCTCTACGGACAAATGTTTATTAAATGTTAAATTGTTCTTTCCAATTGATAAAATACCTTTTTCAAAATTCAATATCATTTTTAACCTGTTGATATTGTCTATACCCAATATACAGTCATATTCTAACTTCTCTATTACGTAACAGTGAATTAAATAACCGATTTCATTTATTCTTATTTCGGTGTTGAATTGCTTTGTGACAGTGCCCATCTTCCTTCCATTCGCGGTAACTATGTCAGTACCCTTGGTTTTAACAACGTTTTGTTCGTATCCCTTTATTTGTTTTGCCAGATCTTCTCTGACTAATGTAATCTCGGCTCCGGTGTCGATTAAACAATTTAATTTGATATTGCTGAATTGTAAAATAATAATGGGTAGAGAATATACTTCATTTACGGTGTCCCCTGCATCTTCTATGTTTATGAACTCATCCGGTGATTGGTAAAATTTTATATTATGTAATTTCCAGAACATGTTATAGCCGTTATTATTATTTAATTTTGCTGGTTCGATGGTCCGGGTGTTGGATCCAGATACAGATCGTCTTGCGGAATTGGAGTTTTTTTTTGTAGCCCCTCCATGTCTGTTCTGTCGGGTGATAACGATCTATGTCGCCGGTAAGCATTATTACCTCGACCTCTTCCTCGGCTTGCGTAGTGATTTATTCCGCGTCTCGATTGGTGAGTTTGTGCACGCTGAGTGTTATAGGCATCGTTATTGTCGGGTCGGTTATTGTTATAGTTATTGTTCGAAGAATTATTGTGGTAATTGTTCGGATAAGGTCGGTTGTAAGTATGTTGTGCATTCGGTCGATTCTGATTATTATAGTTATTATGAGGATGGTTGTTGTAATTGTTATTATTGTTATTGTTATTCTGGTTGTATGGTCTAGAGGTTGCTGGTGGATAACGATTGTTTTGAGAATAATTATTTGAATTGTTATTATTAGGATAATTATTGAAACGTGGTATGGGGTTCGGAATGTGGTTCGGTGCTTGTGGGTTCCTAGTGTTGTTAGTCCGATTATTGGGCTGTTGTTGTTGTTGGTTGGTTTCAGCGAAATCGTCCAGTCTTCGGAGTATCTCGATTAGAGAGTCCATGTCAGTGACCTTCTGACAGATAATCGCCTGAGTATCAGTGAAAATAAAGTGGTTCAACAATAGGCGCGCTATCATTGATTCACTCATGTCGCTGATGTGCTTGCACTGGTTGTATACACGAGATGAATACATCTCCCTCGTCACTTGTCCCAATCTAAATTTCCCTATTAACAAGCGAACTTTCGCCCTGTTCTGCTGGTTTTCGTCCCAGTAATTCTTCGTGAATAACACAACAAATTGATCCAAAGAATGGCAATGTTCCTCTATCCTCTGAAACCATTCCTGTGCACTGTTCCTCAATGTTGCTCGCACTACTTCGATCCGGTGTTTCTCGTCAATAACGTCCTCTAAATACCTTAGTATCCCATTTAAATACGCCATGGGGTGTACTCTAGTCATATCTCCGTCGAAATGTTGTAGGTTTTCGATTTTTATTATCGAATTACCTGCATTTATAGGATGTATAGGTGCTGTGTAAGTTCTAAGTTTATTTTCTAATTGGTGTAAGTTGTGTTGCGTTTCATTATAATTGTCGGTTTGTACAGTTTTCATATTATCTAGATTTAAGTTCACCGCCTGTATTTCTTGATTATGTATTTCTTTATTTTCATTAATTTGTGTATTGAGTTCGCGTCTTAATTGTTGGGTCAGTTCCTCATTGATTTGATTATATGTTGTTAATTTTGTATCTAATGTACAATTATTTTCGAGTATTATTTTATTTAAGTCTTTGTGTAGTTCTTGGTTCGCTGCATTAATTTTCGATTCGGTTATTTCGTAAATTTGTGTGGTTGAAGCTTCTAGTTGTTGTGCCCACTGTGAATTTTGCGATTTGACGGTCTCATCTAGTTTTAGGAGATACTTCAGCTCATTCTGTTCCATGGCCTTTTGTGTTGAGGTGATTTCTGCAATTTGTACGTCGATATCCCCCTTGAAGGTATTAAGTTTCTTTTCTATGTTTGTGTTGTTTAATTCTATTTTTTCATTTATGTTAATTAGGTTAACTTCTAATCTCGTCGTAAGTTCGTTATTTAAGTTATTTAAATCTTGTTTTAATTCTTGGTTGTTGGTGTCTAATTTGGTATTTAAATCTTTATTTGAATTATTTATATCTTGTTTTAGTTCGCGATTATTAGTATCTAGTTTGTTATTAAGGTCTTTATTGGCAGTGTTCATGTCTTGATTATTAATATCTAATTTGTTATTTATATCTTGTTTCATTTCTTGCATTTGTGCCATTAACATGTTGAACATGTCCATGAATTTACTGTCAGGCGAAACACTGGCCTCTCCTGAAACGGACGGTTGCGGTACTGCAATATCCCCCTGTTCAGTCCGGTTTTCTTCCACTGCGTCTTTCGGGGTCTTAGCTCTGTGTCTTGTATCCATTTTAGGGTATATTTAGTTAGTTTGTAAATTATATTAGTATTTGTCCAGGTAGTTGTAATTATATTGTAAATATATTAGTTGTAAAATATTGTTGTTTATAATGTTATTAGATTTAATTTACACACGTAAATGCAATGACAAATAACACAAATATATATAAGAAATATGAATCTGCACTTTAATATTTCCCAGTACCAACCTTTAAATATCTTACAGATGGTCTCGAAGACAGCAATCCCTTGAAATACAAAACCTTGCTCTCTCTCTGAAGTTCCACATAGACAAAATAACAAACACATAAACAAATAGTACAGTATGGTAAATGCGAATACCACGGTTCTCCTTGGTTTTTTTATTAATTCTCTGTGCCACGAAAAACTTGATTACTTGAGAAAGTGTTCCTAATTGATATGTTCGATAATAGAGTAACTTTCTGTTGAAGTGTGGAGTAGAAGTTCGCCCCAAAACGTTAGGGTGCCAAAATGTTATATTTCGATGTGCGTTAATATATATTATGTTTATTATTGATTAATATAATGTCATATTGATATAGACATACGATTTAGATTGCCCCAAAAGTTGGGCTGACAAATGTTATATTACTAAATGCGTGTATATAAATGAATGGATGAATGAATGTTATGAATGCCCCAAAACGTTGGGCTCCAAAATGTAATATTTCTATGCCTCAATTGGGCTGGCAAAAGTTATATTGCTATGAGCGTATATTGTATACAATAATTATTTAAATTGGGCTTATTCAATACTTAACTGTTTTTTATCGGCTAGCTTATTTCTCTCTCAGGGTTATGGTAGGTTCACTTCTCTCCACTGTGAATTTACTTACATCGCTTATTTACTCAGAAATGGAACAATATCTCAAGTACTTTAAAAAAAATGCCAAAGTAAAATATTAACAATTAACTTTATTAATAAGTAAACATCTTTAAAAGTTTCAATATTGAAAAAAAACAGTTTTCGTGACACACATATCATAAGGGAGACACACTTAGCAGTTGGTATTCTTACAGTACAAATGCAATATGGTGTAAGACATGTGCAAATAATTGTTGATATATTAAAATAATTTATAAAAGTGAAATTGACTCAAGTTTTAATATTAAAAATAGTGAATACTAATATTTAAATAAGTTTTGAATATGAATTACAATGTTTAACATCAGTGAAAGCAATGCAAATAATTATGTATAGAATAAACAAAAAAAAGTTCTAGAAGTGTTCATAAGCAAGTTAAAAATGGCGCGTATAATATTCGTAAAAGTATAAAAAAACCTGAATCTTCGGATAGCCTCCTGTGATTCTTGCGCATGGGTTCTGGAGTAGTCTTCACAGCGGGAACTGGAGAATATTTCTGCTAATATCCCTCGGGATGATGTGAACTTTTCAATATCTCCAAGTCTGACGGCGGCTTGAACAGATGACCGATCTCGGGCGATCAAAGATGGTGTTCGATGTACGATGAAATTTTGGGCGGGTACTTTTCGTATCGAAAACTATAAAAATTCTTAACTCTTGAACGGTCTGGTCGGAAGATGTTAAATTTGGTCTACAGGTAGTCCTTAGGTAGGTGAAACGTTTGGTTGACTTAAAAATTTCGAGCACTTAATATTTCCGCCAAATTATTTTAATTAAGCCGGAGCACAAAAAAACGTGACCTCTCGTTGCAACTACTAATTACCGACGCCAATCTTTTCATTTGTTTTTAATTACATAACTTGCCGCAAATCGCTCCATTCTTTACTTGCATTATCTTTTTGAATATTATTAAATTAAACATTTTTACAGTGTAAAACAGTTAAAAAAATTACAATTAGATTTATAAAATAACTTTAGTTAGGTAACATATGTTGATGTGTTTACAATCACTCTGTCAACATCTGTTTCTTTGCGGGTTATTGCACCGTTAAAATTGTGGGCGGGGCTTGATTGTTCAAATACATTTAAATATAAATACGTTAAATATGTTCGAATAAAATCGCGTTAAATATTAATTTGAAATAGAAATGAATATAACCATCACAATAAAAAAAAAGAAAAATAAGTTAATTATTTCAAGGCAAATTTGTCGTCATAATAAAGTATTTATACTTTGAATCAATTTTTCCCCTTCTTGGTATTAAATTACATAGTAAATACAAACATTACAGTTACATGTATCCTTTGTATTTTTTTCAGAGAAAGAGCCCTTCTTACAATGCCTCAATATATATATATATATATATATATATATATATATAGTAAATTTGTTGGCGATTTCAGGTCTGATTTTACTTCAAAATGTATATATTTAAAACAATCCACATGTTTCGGAAAATAACGTCTTTTTCGAGGAATACAAAATATAAATGACAGTATATTAATGTCATACTTATGCATTTGTAGTTGCTATGGATAAAATTATTCAAAGATACATTCCAATTTAATAATAATAAATCATGCCTTAGTATCCCAAAATAGACAGCCAACAAAAACAGGGAAACGCAAGATACGAGTTATTATTATGTATGCGCCCGTGGCGCGACTTAAGATGTTAAGCTGTCGGCATTCGCCCTAAACGAGAAGGAAAACCACGAAAACCTACTCGGACAGCCAGACAGGAATCAAAACACGGAACTGTTAGCATGATAAGCAAATGTATAGATATTTAAATAACATAAGATATATAATTATGTAACAGCAATATATATTATGATGGTAAATTGCAGATCGTTACATAATTAAGTTATAGTATATACTGCTTGAATTTTTTATATCACTTCTGTTGTTAATTGAATTTTTTTCATACAAAGGTCACGAAATAATTATCTATAAATAATAATCTATAATATGTAATATTATAAATATTATATATATATATATATATATATATATATATATATAGTAAACCTAATCAGTAGGCGATTAAAGGTCTGTATATTACTTCAAAATATATGTATTTAAAAAACTCTACATGTTTCGGCTGTGTACGCCTTTATCAAGAGAATACAAAATATGAATGACAGGATATAAATCATTTATATCCTGTCATTCATATTTTGTATTCTCTTGATAAAGGCGTACACAGCCGAAACATGTAGAGCTTTTAAATACATATATTTTGAAGTAATATACAGACCTTTAATCGCCTGCTGATTAGGTTTACCATATCATACCAAGGTCACGAAGTTATATTATATATATATATATATATATATATATATATATATATATATATATATATATATATATATATATATATATATATATATATATATATATATATTAGGGTGGTTACAAGAACTAAATTTTGGATTTTTCATCGGGAGTCCCACTAAAATGTGCCAATAGACTACAAAATGTGATTGACAAAGTTTCAGGTCAATCTGGATAATATTAACATGTGACTCATTGAGGTTAAGTTAGGAAAAAGAGCGATTTTGCCCAAAAGATTATTGTTCTTTGTCTTTACAATCGAAACCATTTATTCTAGGAACCTGAGTCGAGTCTTATTTGGTAGAAAATTTTGTTCTTATTAATTTTGATCTTAATAATTGTTTTTGTTAAAACTGATATTTATAGCAGTATTTATCATTTACCAGATTAGTCGTAGTGGATATCATCAAATGTGAATTTCCATGCAAAAGTCTAAGAACATTACAATAATCGATTACATCTAAATTAAATATAATTTATTAATTATTTTGTTGAATAATGTTCAAATACATTTTTTTATTTATATTGCGAAATTATATATCATAACATTAATTATTTAAAACTACAAATTAGGACGGTAATGACTTAGAAATGGTAGCTTTTGAAAAGTGGTGAATTGAAGTCTTGGATCAAAATTCGGCAAATGTTGATTTGTTTTTTTTCGTTAACGTACAGACAAATAATTATAATTCTGGAATTCCCATTTTTTATTCATATGTAACAAGTCACGTATCAAATTTCATTCAGTCTGTACGTATCTCTCAACAGGTGTATAGGTACATCCTATTTTAACCGTGTTTTTCGATTAGATTTCGTAAGATTTAAAGAAATATGAATCTACCATCAACTTTCAGATTATCAATGAGCATGAGATCAAGGCAGATAGATAAATTTTTTTTAATTGGTCACAGGTCTCAAATAATTGGCAGTAAATTACCATCCAATTGTCAAGTAATACGTAGTTTATTTTATAATATGCGCCAAGTAAAATTAACAATAGAGATGCTGCTAAACTTACAATAAAGGAGGTTCTCCTGTTTTGGGACAAAGCCAAAATACCAACCAAAGAAATTAAACATTGTGTCACAAAGCTGGAGAAACTGTATAATGAGTGGATAAAACTTCAAAAAAACGCTACAAGATCTGCAAGCGCTACTCAAAATCAAAAAGAAGAAGATTTCAGGTCAACCATTGACGACTTATTTGACGTTGGTCATCAGGATGCACTTACCAAGATCGCTGAAGAAGACAGGCAGTTTTTGTTACTCCAAAGAGAAAAAGGACGCTCTGGCTGCATGGGAGACGTCGACATGAAATTTGTAAGAGCAGAACAACGAAAAGAATCGAGGCAAGTAGCTAAGATGGCAAGATTTGAAAAATCAAGAAATATAGGTATTTTTCACAAATTTTTCATTTATTAAATATTAACGTTATTAACTAACACTTATATATATTTTATTTTTAGAAGGTGAAAAATATATAGAACTGGAATCTACACAAAGCATTAGCAGCATTTCAGAGGAAGAGAATCCGATGCAAGAAGATACAGACACATAATATAATTTTCCACACCGAGAGGAAGCAGGACCGGAAATAAAAAAGGAAGTGATGTACTGTCGAGGTTAAAAAGAGGTTATTACTGAAAAATTGTCGGTATTGTTAGATAGATACAATATTTCTGATAGAGATGCGGTGCGAATTATAGCAGCTTCAGCAGAAGCATTAGGCCATGACCCACAGAATTTAGTAGTAGGTATATGTGCCATACGAATCCGCAGACAACAATTTCGGCAACAAAGAACTAATCTCATTAAAAGTAGAATCAGAAATTCCGATCTAGAGGGTGCTGTTGTGCACTGGGATGGAGAATTGCTTCCAGAATATATTGAGTAAGGAAAATGTAGAGAGGCTAGCAATCTTAATTTACATTTTAAGCATTTGAAAATAATTTAACTAATTTTTCGATCATATAAAAACTAATATATTATGCAAATTCATATTTTAATTGATGTGGAGAAAGTGAAAACTTCGAGGCTTTTTGTCGATAATTAAAATAGGCTGTGGAATAAAAAAGCCGAAAAACGGCGTCTGATATAAAATTTCTACAACAAATGGCAGTATTTTATTAACATCGTATAATTTAAACTATTTAATATATTATAAACTCAGTATATCATACCAAATTTTCGATCATTCGATACACAAATAATTGGCCCAACTTTTTGTAAACAAATTTGGAGATTACCACAATGAAAACTAGAATAATCAAGCAAAGCATCATTTGCAATTGGGATACCGTCGATCCGGGAGAACCGAAGCCGTTGACCACAACCAACGCCGTTGGTTGCAGCATATTGGAGCAGCCGTACTCCGCATCTATCCTGATCACAGCGTTTCCAGTCCACCTCATAGCCAAGAACATCGGAAACAGGTTCACATAAACAATTTAATATTCACATTAAAATTTCTGAATTTTTACATTTTTAAAACATCAATTAAAACTTGCAATCTAAACATACATATTTCTTAGGATAAAACAATACTTACCTATATTATGTTTATTTTAAGTACAATTAAATATTTGTTTATATAATTTTCGCATAACCTAACCTTATCACTGTTTAAAAACACATGTGCAACTTATTAATTCTATTTATTGTCGTATAGCACGTAATATTCAATTTATAATACAGTTTTCTTATTTCTTTTATTCAATTTCTGTTACAGTTTTCTTATTTACTTCAATAAATTTTATTTATTTTATTTTACTCAATCTTTTATTTGTATTGTTTAATTGTTGAGTTTGGCTTAATTCATATACTAATTACATTGTACCTACGGATAATACCCACCGACGAAGATCCGAGAGATATCTTAATTAACTTATGTACTTTTGCTCTACGACTGCTAGCTGGTTATCAAAATAGTACACAGATAGCGTTGAACATACTTAGAACTGTTAAAATTTATGGCGCCCAATTTTTAAATTCAAAATCATCAACTTTTACTTATATTTATTACTTTCCTAAGTATATTCATTTTGTTCTTGTTTGACCATCTCAGCGCTTTTACAATATGTATATATATATATATATATATATATATATAATGCATTTCTAAATAGCTTGAACCAAGTTCTATCGTGGCTTAAGTGGTAAAAGCGACAGTCTGGCAAAATGTAGACTTGGGTTCATGTCCCAATGTAGACAATATTTTTCAATTAAAAAAATTTCGATTTTTGATTTGCTTTGTAATTTGTAGACAGCAATGTTTACATCCCCACTTACTATGCAATTATATACTAATTTAATATTTGTAAATACTCCATATAAAAGCCGAAGAACTACAATAATTTATCAATTGATATATACAGGCTGATTCATTTTCGGCCCTCACCATGGGGATCTCTCTTATTATTGGAGATAGAGTATAAGTTTAAATTTGGCAAAGTTGTTAAATTTTGTGTTTGTTATAAATCCGTAAAGAAAATAGACCTGTGACAAATGACCTTCGTTATTTAAAAAAAAACGCGAAAACCCCATTTTCTTCTTTTACCTGTAGCACCGACATTTGGCCTTGTAGAGAAAAAATAGAAACACATCCTTGTGGCCATTTCTAAACCTCTATCCAGTGGTGTACCCTAAATTTTTATACGACGTCTCGTTTCTTTCTGGCCATCATCAACTATCTAATTTCTTATAGGCGCCCCATTGGATTTAGACATTTTCAGAAATAGTTTTTTTTTTCTGATTTCAGCAATGTACCACATGCTGACTAAAGTTTTTGACATTAGGTTTTATTTGAAAGAATAAATTATAAGATTAAATAAGGTAGCCTTTGGAACTTCAATCTGTCAAACATTTCATGTATTGTTCATTAATAATACAAAAATGTCATACACTAACGAAGAGAAACGAGATATAATAAGTATTTTTTATTCTTCGAAACGAAATTCAACAGTAGCGAGTACAAAATAACAAAAACATTAATAAAAATACATAGAAAAGTAAACAATAAACAATTACAGTAAATGTTCAATTATCTGGCCATCTTCGGTAATGCACAATTGGGCACGCCTTCTGGTATTTTGTACTGCCCTTTGTATAGTTCTTCTAGGAACTGCATCGAAGGCATTCTGAAGTCTGTCTCGTAATTCTTCAATGTTTTGTGGCGCATCTACTTTATAAATATTATTTATAACATATCCCCATAAAAAAAAATCTAGCGGACTTAAATCAGGTGATCTCGCAGGCCGTTCAACATCTCCCCTATTTCCAATCCAACGGTTTGCAAACTCTTGATTTAAGAAATTTCTAACAACAGCTGCATTGTGTGCTGGTGTGCCATCTTGTTGCCACCATAAATATTGTAATTGATTTAATGGGATATTGTCGTCAAGATAGTCAGATACGTATGTACGTAAAATGTTTAAATATCTTTCTCCATTTAAATGTTCTTCATACATAACTGGTCCTAAGAGACGATTTGCCAAAATACCCATCCAAACGTTTATTCCAAAACGATGTTGTGGTCTTCTAGCCCTGTTTTGTCGGGGATTTTGTACTGCCCAATAGTGCTCCGTATTTCTGTTGAACATTCCAGAATTTGTAAATTTTGTTTCATCTGACCAGATGATTTTGCTTAAAAAATTTTCGTCATTTTCTATCCTTCCCATTAACCAATTACAATATTCTAGTTTTCTCAAATTATCTCCAAGCAGTAAAGAGTGACTAACATGGATCCTGTATGGTTTAAACCTACTTTTATGTAAAGTTCTCCAAACTCTGGACTGGCACAAATTTAATTCTGCGCTACTTCGCGTGTAGAAATTGATGGATTATTATTTATCTATAAAAATACAAGATTAACATGAAATTTGAAAACACGCTTTTAATTTACCATTTGTAAAATGTCTTGTCGATTTTCATTTAAATTCCTGTTGTCTTGACCATTACGCGGATTAGTAAACGATCCATTCTCGACCAAATTTCTGTCGAGATCTAGAAAAATGGTACGATGAGGCTGTTGTCGTTCTGGATATAATTGCAGATATCTTGTACTCCATACTATTGAATTTCGGTTCGAAGAATAAAAAATACTTATCATATCTCGTTTCTCTTCGTTAGTGTATGACATTTTTGTATTATTAATAGAGAACGGACACGCTTACCACATGACGCAAAGCCCAGTGCAGTACTGGCGAAAGGCTGTACTTCTAAAATATTTAATTTTATTTATATAATTGGAAAACGAACGGGTGGTGATCTATAAAATTACGAAATACATATTTATTTGTTGAAAAGTTGTATTTACATATTTATTAATGAATTTTATTTATATAATTGGAAAACAAACTGGTGGTGATCTATAAAATTACGAAATACATATGTATTTGTTGAAAAGTTGTATTTTTAAAGTTTTTAATTTTATTTCTATAATTGGAACATTTTTATTTGTTCATTTTGTCGTTCAAGTTGAGTAAAGGAGTATTAATATTGACTACCAATAGTTTCTCAAGGTTTTCTTCTGTCAATTTTGTTCTCTTTGAATTAAGTACATCCTTATAAATAGAAAACGCCCTTTCTACATCGCAACTGGTTATAGGTGCATACTGGAAATATTCTTTTATTTCTTCATATTTAGCCGTTAGGTTTTGTGGAATTGTCTCCATACATAATTGCTGCAATGTAATTAAATCTGGATTTCTATTAAGAATTGCTTCAAACTTTTGCCGAAGGCCACATCCGAAGTCACTTGGAATACTTTTCAAATTATTAACAGCCACATCTAATGTGGTTAATTCGTCATTTAATTTGAGATTTCGATTTTCAAAATAAGTGATTAAGTTTTGGCAATTTTCCAAAGTGTTCGCGAAGAAAGTACAACTGATTTTTTAAATTTGGGATTTGTGTGAGCTCCTTGCACTCACCAATACTTCTAGCATCCTCCTTTAGCAGTGTTACGAAATGTTTTAGACTATCGAAATTCTCAGCATAATAACTAGTAGCTTCCAGCCATGTTCCCCATATAGTTATTACTGGAGTGGGAGGCAGTGACAGAGATGGAAATTTTTCCCTGAAAAGAGCTACTCTCAATGGTGCTTTTCTGAAAACTATTTTAAAAGCTGATACAAGTCTATCAACTTCCGGAAAAGTGTCTCTGATATATTCACAGATTCTGTGGAGAGCATGTGCTACACAAGTAATATGCAGCATATTAGGATATGTTTTCTTCAATAGTCTGCCTGTTTTTAACATATACGCAGCACTATCACTGACCAATAAAAGTATTTTTTCTTTGTACGTGGCGTACGAATGAAGCATTTTTTGCATATTCTCCTTAATGGGTTCAGCAACTGTTTCCGCATCAACTCTATTTATAACACTTGTTGCTATTACATATGAGTTATAGGGAATAGTTGGATGTAGTACACCAGCTACAACATTTACCACACAGCGTCCTAACATATCCACCGTTTCGTCGGCGCTTATCCATATGTATTGATTTAAAAGATGGCTTCTAATGCGTTCTACTGTTATCGTATAGCACCTAGAAACATAATATTTTCGTAAAGTTGATTCATCGGGAACATTTCGACCAGTATATTTTTTCAGAAATATTTTTAAAGTGGTATTGCTAAGTTTATCTAATGGAATATTAGTCGCCATAAAAGTTTTACAGAGTTCAGATGTGTTTGCGATCCTAAGTGACGAATTTTTGACGATATTTTACGGATTTTGTAATAAATTTCGGAATCACTGACAATGGACATACAATCAGTATGATCGTCAATCCAACTCGCCATTGTTTTACAATGCCGTTCTCGACATTCTTCCATATCATGTCTGAAAAAGTAACTTAAACAATGCTCTAGATCTAAATAAATGAAAACTAAAAATGTGTGCGTAAGTTATTGAAACTGAACGAAATTCAATGCACACTTACGTCGAAATAATTGGTAGAAATAGATTCAATCAAACGATATTAAACAGGATCTATCACAAAAATTACGATGTAATTAACAGTTAAAACTATGAAAACAAGAAACTTACTCACAGCACTTTATTTATCTTACGAAATATAAACTAATAAATAAAATACATTATAAAAACCCCGCTTCTATCTACGCTCATGAAAACACTTTAAAAAACACTATATTCTCCGAATACAATAGCTCGATTGTCCATTGTTATCGTGCGAGACAAGGTGGCCGAGTAAGTCAAACAAATACTTCATTGAATTATGCCGGGATGTACTGTGCGACGTTATACACAATTCCAATTGCCGATTGCGTTTTATGGAAACTGCATCCGTTCTCTAATTATTAATGAACAATAATTGAAATGTTTGACACATTGAAATTCCAAAGGCTAGCTTATTTAATCTTATAATTTATTCTTTCAAATAAAACCTAATGTCAAAAACTTTAGTCAGCATGTGGTACATGGTTGAAATCAGAAAAAAAACTCTTTCTGAAGATGTCTAAATCCAATATGGCGCCTATAAGAATTAGACACTTGATTATGGCCAGAATGAAACGTCGTATAAACATTTAGAGTACACCACTGGATAGAGGTTTAGAAATGGCCACAAGGATTTGTTTTATTTTTTCTCTACAAGGCCAAATGTCGGTGCTACAGGTAAAAGAAGAAGATGGGGTTTTAGCGTTTTTTTTTAAATAACGAAGGTTATTTGTCACAGGTCTATTTTCTTTACGGATTTATAACAAACACAAAATTTAACAACTTTGCCAAATTTAAACCTATACTCTATCTCCAATAATAAGCGAGATCCCCATGGTGAGGGCCGAAAATGAATCAGCCTGTATATATATATATATATATATATATATATATATATATATATGTAAAAACAATGAGTGTTTGGGAATCCGGCAATAAAAAACCATTAATTACTTAATGAGAGTTCTTTATTTTTTTACCCTATATTTCGCTCTGAGGTTTAGAGCTTCTTCGGGGGTCACTTTAATAACTTTCTTATTAAAGTGACCCCCGAAGAAGCTCTAAACCTCAGAGCGAAATATAGGGTAAAAAAATAAAGAACTCTCATTAACTAATTAATGTTTTTTTTTGCCGGATTCCCCAACACTCATTGTTTTTACATACTTGGTTAACGGCAAAGACTCCTTGTCTACATATATATAATATTTTCGTGACCTTGGTATGATATGGTAAACTTAGTCGGCGATTAAAGGTCTGTTTTTTTTTTATATCCTTGACAAAGGCATCATTGCCGAAACATGTAGGGTTGTTTTAAATATATATACTTTGAAGTAATAAACCAGACCTTTAATCGCCGACTTATTAAGTTTACCATATATATATATATATATATATATATATATATATATATATATATATATATATATATATATATATATGTATATATATATACAAGCTGTCACACAAAAAAACGCCCCAAGCTGTAACTCTGTTATTTACATTGCGATTTTCATGAGATAGGTACCAAATGAAATGGTTTTATGAGTACTATGTTTGAGGGTACATTTACTTTTTTCCAGCGTCATCTTCAATTCCTAGCGATTGTCAATTTGTTTTTTCAAGTTGCACGGTATATATTTTTTTGCATTATTGAATAGAGATATTTTTCCTGAATCCATTGATGGGCAATACATCAATTTTAGTTAAATTTAGAAGGCAAAAATTATTAAAACACTGTCCTTATATGCTCTTAGTCACTTGTGTTATACTGCAGTGTGCGTTGGAGAAAGAACGCATTACGCATACGTAACTGTCATCTTTGACTTTTCTGTACTACGCAAGCATATTTTGGCAGTTTTGAAATAAATCATGAATTTCAATCTACTTACTGACATGCTATAAGTTTATTTCGAGTGTAATACAAGTCACTTTAAGAGAATGTTTGGAGAGTGTTTTAATTTTTTTCTCTTCTAAATTTACAATTAAAATGGAAGTAACTTGATTAATTATTAGAAAATACAACACTTGGCTTAGTTTCACGACTTCTTTAATTAGATATACTAACAATTGTTTCGGCTATTAGGCCATTATCAAAGAGCTATCTAAAACTAAACTTACTCTACTTAAGGTTAACTTATATACCTGTGTTCATTATGGGTGGGAGAATGAGGGTAATTGATATTTAAAATTGCATCGATATAGGGGGTATTTATGAATTCTAATTGTGTGTTTGTGATAACTCGATTTTGTTTTTGGGCTTTTTTAATTTCAAAAATCTCTAATATATTTAACTTTTTACTTTTTACTACATTATGAATGAGGTTACAGCTCTTTATATCGGGTAAGTGGTTCTGGTCTATACAATGTTCTGCGAACCCTGTGTGTTTAACACTATATTTTATATCTCTAATATGTTCTGTTAACCGTTTATTAATACATCTGCCACTCTGTCCGATATAAATAGCTTCACAATTCTGGCATTTTATGGAATATACTCCTGATTTATCTAAGTTATCTATTTTATCTTTAGTATTATTCAACAATGTACCTAAATTTACTTTATTTATCCACACTATGTTAATGTTGAGTTTCTTTAGTAATTTGTTTATTTTCTGTGTTATGGGAGGGATATAGGTGATTACATGCCAACTAGGTTTCTTTAATTCTTTTATTTCTGGGTATATCAATTTTTGAAGTATTTTCCTTTCTTTATGTTTTATCAACTTATCGATGATATCTGGGTTGTAACCATTATTTTTTGCTATTATTTTAATTGTGTTCATTTCATTATTAAAGGCTTCCTTATTTAGTGGTATACTTATTGCTCTATGTATATAGCTATGGAAAGTTGACATTTTAATTTTTTTTGTGATTGATTTGCGTTAACGTGTACTATATTATCCGAAAATGTTGGTTTCGAAACAATTGTTAGTATATCTAATTAAAGAAGTCGTGAAACTAAGCCAAGTGTTTTATTTTCTAATAATTAATCAAGTTATTACAAGAATGTTTCACCAAGAAATATCTGCGAAGTCAACCAATGAAATAAAATGGAAGTATTGTACATCAATGGATTCAGGAAAAAAATCTCAATTAAATTATGCAAAAAAATAAATACCGTGCAATTTTAAAAAAAAATTGACAACCACTAGGAATTGAAGATGGCCCTGGAAAAAAAGTAAGTGCAGCCTCAAACATAGTACTCATCAAACCATTTCATTTGGTACCTATCTCATGAAAATCGAAATATAAATAACAGAGTTACAGCTTGGCGCGTTTTTTATGTCACAGTCTGTTATATATAGGAAAAATTAGTACTATATATATTATATGGTAATTTGGGCTAATATATCTTAACAGAAAATACTATTTATTTTCTGCACTAATACCTGAAAATATTCTTTTAGACTCTTAATGCATTTAACATTCCGTTATATCTACATTTATTCAAGTTTAAATGAATACTGAAAGGTGTTGACTTTCTTTTGGTAATCATCACTGACTAATTTGGACTTTATTAATATACCATTAACTATATTTGCGTTTCTCATAATTTGATAAGCAAATAAAACAGTCATGAGAATATAGCAAACATATATCTGCATACATACGCGTGCATATACATATATACATATATTTGTATGAACATATGCATATATTTATTCAAATTTTACTTTAATAAGAAATACTTGAGAAACTGGTAATGTAGTACCTTCAATATTTCACATGTATTTTAATAATATCCGTAGTATTTGAATTATGAATTAAAACAAACATATTTCCCAAATTTAATAGGAAATAATATTATAATTGATCTACATCTACGGTTTTGTAAACTGTTGCTCTCGAATATAAACAACCTCGTTATACCCCTGCTATATAAATAACTATTCTGAAAAGAAAATTAATTCTGGCTACAGTATTAATTTGAAGGAAGCACTCAATAAGAAATTCTTGTTGCTTAATGTGAAAAGTTTACCATTATGTTCTATCTAGTTTTATATACACTTTCATTTTAGGTCGCAACTATAACGGGAGTAATTGGTGGGTGCCGTTCTGACGAATTGCATAAGACAGTGGAAGATATTGAGGACAGAAGTACGGTGATAATCGTAAAGATTCCAGGTAGTAAAACGCATAAGGAACAAATGTTTACAATTGTTGAAGATGGTGATGAAGTTAATTCATCACCATAATTAGGAAATATACTGAACTACGTCCTGCTCACGTACGGCACTAGCAATCTTTTGTCAATTACCGCGATCAAAAATGCACAGTACAACCAGTGGAGAAGAATACCTTATAAAATGGTATAGTGCTTATATAAATTCCGTACGAAGTAAACACGTTTTTTCATGGAAGATATTTGAATAAAATATTGACGCAAATGCAATATAATAAACTTCATTCAATTTCAAAACGTTGGAGAAATTAATTTAAATAATTACTAAAATAGAGATGCTGATATAATAACTTACAGAAACAGTTATCTTTGGAAATTTCTGTACTCTAATGTTTGTGATTCGCATTTGACCGGCATGGTTATTCGTTGTTATGCACATAATCAAAACTTAAGCGTTCAGTTATAATGCAGGTATAACTAAATAAAATAATCGATTACACAATGTACCGAAAACATGATGGAAATCTTGTTATAAAATTCTAATATGCTTGTAATATGTATAATTAAAGACGGCGGACTATGTGCCCGGTGCATGGTGACATGAATCATGTCACCATGTGTACTAAATATTATTTTTCAATCCTCTCGCTTTGTTTACATATCGGAGCAAAAAACATATATTTAGTAGTTTCCTAAATATTTCCATACATGCATTTATCAAAGAGATAACAGAATTTGAACATATATTATTATTTTTCATTCCTCTCGTTTTGTTTACATATCGGAGCAGAAAAACATATATTTAGTAGTTTCCTAAATATTTCCATACATGCATTTATCAAAGAGATAACAGAATTTGAACATATATTTTACAGTTCTAAATCAAAATAAAAAAAAAACATTTTTTTGTATTTCTAACAATGAACGAAACATTTATTCTAAAGAAAAAGTGGTATTATTGGCAATAACAGATGCACCTTCAAAACATATTTATATTATAGTATCCAAAATAATATTTAGTACACATGCTGACATGATTCATGTCACCATGCACCGGGCCATAGTCTGCCGTCTTTATGTATAATACTATAAGTTTGCTTGTCTAATGTTTCACAGATTCATTCGTAATAAAGTAAAGTATAGCAAGCGCCAATTAAGCTTGCGCGAGGAGGGATGCGCAGAAACCGTTTTTAAAAACGTCCACTCCCACTACTCAAGTAATTGTCAGAATACATTTGCCATTGACGTTTGACGGAACATAATGTCTTTGCTAGGGGATCATAAAGTGATACACGCTCAGAGGTTAGAATTATCTGACATTTGATGTAAAACCGAATACAAATCTCCCCACTACTTCTAATCCTGCGCGAACTTACCCCTCCTCGCGTCAACTTAATTGGCGTTTGCTATAGTTATGTATATAAAATATATTTATTTATTTACACGCATTTAACACTTTAACAACAGGAAAACAAACTAAAAGCATACTTTAAATGCGTGTAATAAATAAATATATTTTATATACATAAAAGTAGTTATGTAGGTATATAAAATATATTTATTTATTACACGCATTTAAAGTATGCATTTAGTTGTTTGTTTTCTTGTTGTTAAAGTGACTCCTTATTCCATAGGGAGTTAAAATTCACTTTATTCTCCAAAGGAATTAAAGCTAAGTGTAAATTATTAATTACATACAATTTCTCTTACTATTCTTATCTTAACTGATATTACGAAATAAACAAAAATGAATGTTACTAAATATTTATTTTTAATTAATTCATAAATATTTATATTAACAATAGAACAATATTTACTTCAGAGAATTAGCAAAAATCTTAACACCATAATTGTTTAATGAATGTAGTTGTACAACAGAAGTTTTGAAATTTCTATCATCTGGACAGGAGACTTGAAAGCTAGATCGATTGTCTTTTGTCTCAGAGTTTATCGAATTACCAAATATTCTTCAATATTCATTACCTGGTGGTAGCATTTGCTCTAATCCTAATGTTCCAGGCATCTGCTCATCGGACGTATACCAACGAGTATTTTCTTATAAATGGCAAATTTGTTGGTGATACAATCTTCGATGTATCCTTCCACAACGGTGGAAGATTTCCAGCCGCCATGTCTTTTTAATGTTAGCAAATCGGCAATAGAGTTAGTTAAAGAGTTTGCTGAAGAACGCCGAAAATAGTGACCCGTGTATATTTCTTAAATTGACAACTGTAGAAATTCTGCTATTAACATCAACATTTTTCCAAATGTATTCTTCTCCACTGGTTGTACTCTGCATTTTTTATCGCGGTAATTGACAAAGAATTGCTCTTGCCGTACGTGAGCAGGACGTAGTTCAGCATATTTCCTAATTATGGTGATGAATTAAATTCATCACCATCTTCAACAATTGTAAACATTCGTTCCTCATGCGTTTTACTATCTGGAATCTTTACGATTATCAATATCATCCACTGTCTTATGCAATTCGTTAGTACGGCACTCACCAATTACTCCCATTATAGTTGCAACCTAAAATGAAGCTGTATATAGAACTAGATAGAACATAATGGTAAACTTTTTACCTTAAGCAACAAGAATTTCGCATTGAGTGCTTCCTTGAAATTAATACTGTAGCCAGTAATAACTTTTTTTTTCAGAATAGTTATTTATATAGCAGGGGTATACGAGGATGTTTATATTCGAGGGCAACAGTTTACAAAACCGAGGGCCTTCGGCCCAAGGTATTGTAAATTGCCCGAGATTTATAAACATCGAGTTATGCCAAAGGTTCACATTACGTTTTATTTTTCACTTTAAAATCAATTATTAATTGACAAACAGCGTATTAATACAAACGAAGTCTATCAGAAGTCTACTTTAT
This sequence comes from Melolontha melolontha, assembly GCA_935421215.2. Classification (NCBI taxonomy): domain Eukaryota; kingdom Metazoa; phylum Arthropoda; class Insecta; order Coleoptera; family Scarabaeidae; genus Melolontha; species Melolontha melolontha. The sequence continues at coordinate 157,511,856 of OW285236.1, read as the reverse complement.
ATTTGTACGTTGTTTTGTATCTATGACGATTGAGTATTTGTTTATTTTATGAAAAAAAAATTGTGTAGTGTGTTACAACGTATGTGATGGAAGACGAAATTCCAAAAGTAATACTAGAACGAACATTAAAAGCTAATGGGAAGTTCCTCTCCAAAAAATCACGACCGCTTTATGATAGAGAACTCCAAAAATTTAACTACTAGAGAACAAAATTTCTGTAAAAACTGTCAATTAAACAGTTCTAATGGGATATTTTCATTAACTGATACTACTACTTTTGAAATATTTTATTACTAAGATTATGTGTTGATGGTTTTGTTTCTTTTGTAATCTGAAGTATTTAGTCTAAGTTCATTATGGTCAAAGTATTCCATGTTGAAGGCAACATTGTTAGTCGATAAGAAAATAGACATGGCAAACTACAACAGGCTAGATACAGACTTTTCTGAACAATATATCGCAAATGATTGCTGGGGGTAACAAATGTGAAGTAACTAAGGTGTGCTCATTTAGTGAAAACGTAAATTTAGAAAATTTATCACATCAAGAGGTGATGTTAAATTTAGTGAAGCATTTTATAATTGTGTTTTTAATTTTAGCAATTTGAAATAATAAATGAAGACGTACATAAGCAGTGTGCTCAACTGCCTGGACGTTCTGGCGTCCAGCCCAAAACAGAAGAAGAAGAAGACGTACATATTAATTTAGCATTAAAATATTCAGATTTTTGTATTTTTTACTTATTATTAATAATAGCGGGCGTTATGATAACGCCCGCTTATTATACCCTAAGGCGAAATGAATGGAGTTATATATCTCGTATCACAGTTATAAATAACCAATTATAGACAAGTGAAAAATAAAAGCATTTAATTTCCCAAATCTGAAAATGTCAACATTGTATACACAATAAATTGCTGATAATTAATATCTACTTGGAGATATACACATTTTCTTTTACACGTAAAGTAAGTTTCAGCATGGAATAATAACTCCATTGACAATGGTTTGGCATTCTTTGATCTTCCATTAAAATATGCTAACATTACGTCTTCCGAAACGGTTTTTATTTTCTTGTTACTTTTCCACTTACAAAACGTATCATATTCCTTTTCATGAAGATGCTTCTATTTTTCCGGTAACAAATTTTAAATTGCTGCAGCCGCTTCCACCAAAATTTCAGCCAGAAGATCTTTTGCATCATCATCCTCAAACATTTTTACGAAAAACCGAAATTGAAAACATTTTTTCTCCAATCGCATTTTATAAATAATTCTCCTTAACAACGATCACGGCAATCCGAACTTCATACTTTGTTATGTGTTCATAGACGCTTCATTATTTTGTCGCAAACTAGCGTCTTTCTTTATTTTATTCTGTTCTATTAATTATGAACCTACCTGTAAGTGCATCTGCTTACGGTCCTTTATATGTAGGTATGATTTATACATATTTATTTTTCCTTACTTTCGTAATTCTATTCTTAATATCCATTTTTTTGTTTAAATTAATTTAAAAGCAGTATTGACTATTTCTTTTCTTGATTTGGTTTGTTATATTTAAGCGCTTAAATTTAATTTAGAATACATCGTAATTTCACACATGTCCGTTGTTAACAAAAAACCAACGTGTGCATAAAATATTTTTCTTTCATATACACGTTCAAATAAATTCAGTTTCTAGTTTTTTTTTAGTTTATGATTTTAAATTAAGATTTACATTTCCTCGTTTATTCATTTGGTCTAAATTAATAATTAACTCATTTTTATATATTAAAGTTTTCTCTTTTTTTATTGTGCTTAAGTAATTAATCACATATTCATTTCTAAGATATTATAAAACCTCAAACGTTTTTGTTCAATTTATGCTTTATTCGAGCTTGTAAATTTGAACTTAGTTGATTTAAAATATAATTAAGCGTCCAGACGTATACCGGGTCTGTCCAACCTATCCGGCCTATAATTTTGTATTTATAATTGTGAACCAGATAAACACGTATTTTGACGTGGTTTTTGTTTTCTGGGTAGAGTTTATTCAGAATTTTTTAGACCTATCTACGTAGTACCATATTGTGTTGGGTTAATTTTGATATTTTGTTTTTTTTTATTACAATTAAAATAAAGAGTAGTGGAGCTTAGCCTGATCTGCCTTTTTCTTTGTTTTCCTTCTTCAATATCGTTTCGGACGCCTTAGTTGCGCCATTTACGCGCCGGGTGGCTTGTCATTTTGTGTTATCGTAATTTTCCGAATTTGCGGCCTCTAGCGGTACCAAATTCGGTGGCGCCCTTAACCACCTTTCTTTAGTATGTCTGGGTCTCGAACCCCTAAGCTGAGGCTGTCTTAGTAGCCGGGTGGGCCGTTAAACGTTGGCAGGAACGGGTAGGTGGGCAATCCTGGTTGCCCGAAACTTTGTTTTTTATTTTCCTTTTCTTGTTTTTCTTTTGTTTTGTCACAACGGTTTTTGGGCACCGTAGCAACTTACCTTTACTGATAATTGTCAGTTAAAAACTCAATAAATTATTAACTAAATAGCTGTAATAAATAAAATAAAATAAAAAATAATAAAAATAAAATGCAACAGGGGATTAAACTAAGTTTTATTTGATCGGGAGATTTAAGTCACTCGCTAAACGTTCGTAACTTAAACTTTCTCCCTCATATATAAATAAGTATTAATTTGATTATATTGCCAGGTGAGGAACATTCAATAAGAACATATAGGATATTAATACATTATTTCATAATTCATTTAAATAAAATTTTATTTCACACATATTTTTACTAAAGGTATCATGAAATTTAATATTTCAAGTATCACTGTATTGTAGGTTATCAAATTAAAATAAAAAGTTCTGGGATTTTTATGAATCTGAGTTTTTTAAATTAATTGTCGCTGTTATTAATTTGGTCTGGCATGTCAGTTAGAGCGAAACCTAGACTACGACCAGAAAAAATTTCCAACAGACCCAATTTTCATTAGCAAATGTCTTCTAAAAATTAATAAATAATTTTTACCCAAGAGCATTACCAATTATGAAAAAAACCAATTAACAACTTATATATACAACCAGAAAAAGAAAATTTAACTTAATTAGTCACTTATTAAGCAAGAATAATGTCGATATAACTATCAAGCATCAAAATAGAACACGGTTGGAAAGAAGACATACGAACATTCTGAGAAGTCGCACATTTCAAAAACATTCGCCATAAAATAATGATATGATACAATAATTTGGTGAAGAAATAATAAACATATAAATACATATTAAACAGCTGGATTTCATAAAAACAACTATTTGAATGTGCGAGGTGCTCAAGAGGCGCCGTTTTGAGACCATTGAAGAGATCCAGACCGAATCGCAGAATTGTAGTAAGTTGTAAGAACAATTTATGGTATTTTTTTTCAAATTTCTGGAATTTTTGGATAGCACCTCGTCTCTTCCCAAGATTTTTTGAATCATATAGTATATATAAATTACACTTGATGTTCTCACAGATGAATTATAGGGAATGCTTTTTTCTGGTGATATTCACGTTCGGAGTTAGTTCTTAGAATAATCTTCAACCGCTCGATTTGTAGCCATGCTTTAATGAAATTGTTCTGTTTCCGCGTTTGATTTCTAGTATTCTAGATTTGACTGTGTGAGGGTCCTTTTACGGCTAGTGTATATTCTTGTTCATTATTATTTGTCGATTGGTAAATACGGGTTTCCAGGCCGTAGGGAGACATTGAACATCATCTCTTTGGTTCAGATTTCATGGCCTTCTCACGATTTCATCTGCGTCTCTTATTGTTCATGCGAGCAAAATATGTACATCTCACTACTGTTTTTGTTCTTTCAAAATTTATTTCCATCTCCTGTGGTTAATATGTGTTGTGTTAGAGATTATGTCAGTCGCTTGTTCTTGATTGCAGGTTTGTATTTTTCTTGTCTAACCTCTATCCTTCTGTTTGTCTGTCCTACGTATCATAATCCCCAGTCTCTGCAAGGTATTTTATAATTTCCTTCTTTCTGTAAAAGAATTGTTAATATTGTGCCTATGTTATATTTATCTAATATCTTACCGATGCTGTTGGTGTTGCGCTTAATATTCAGTAAAAGTGCCTTTTCGAGTTCATGTCTTTTCCTTCTATTGCTACTTGTTTATGTTTGTTCCTAATTCCTCTATTGACTGTCTTGACTTGATATCCGTTTGACTTCGATTCCTTGCGAATTTTCTCTATTTCTTGTGTTCAATTTGTTCAATAGTTCCAGTGTTTAGTTCTAGTGTTACTTGTCCTAAACTAAATCGATGTATCACTACTTTTCAAATCTATTCAACTTATTATCTATTTTAGGTTCAGATCTTCTAGAAATGAATTGTAATTGTAATTGTAATCTTCTGGAAATGCATTGTAATTTATTGCTATGATATCATCAGCAAAGAGAAAACATTCCTTTTAGGATCGATGTTCCAAATTATTTATGTAAATTCAAAGTAAGCATTGACCAATGACAGACCATTATAGAATTCTATGATTTATTACTGTTAAAAACTTTTATTTAGCAAAGGACTGCTCAGAAAATGTGTAATAACTAATTTAAATTGAAGTATTAAATCAAAAGCAGATTTTGAATCGAAAATCGTCGTAAATATTAGGATAGAAGAAGAAATGACAGCAAAAATAATACATATTTAACCACGCGTTCCATACTTTCCAGAGTAGTAAATCGTTTTGATACAAGGTATTGTTAATTGGAAGTACTTTATTTTTGTAATACCTACATATGTTTAGAAAAAAAATATATATATAAAACTAAGTTTTTGGACGATTTTTGAGGTTGCTTGGCATTTAAAATCGATAAATATGTATTATTTTTGCTGCCATTTCTTCTTCTATCCTAATATTTACGACGATTTTCGATTCAAAATCTGCTTTTGATTTAATACTTAAATTTAAATTAGTTATTACACATTTTCTGAGCAGTCCTTTGCTAAATAAACGTTTTTAACAGTAATAAATCATAGAATTCTATAATGGTCTGTCATTGGTCAATGCTTACTTTGAATTTACATAAATAATTTGGAACATCGATCCTAAAAGGAATGTTTTCTCTTTGCTGATGATATCATAGCAATAAATTACAATGCATTTCCAGAAGATTACAATTACAATCTTATTATCTTTAAGGGCTAAAATGTAATTATTTAATTTCTGTCTTTATACTTAACACATACCACAGATTAGTATCCGTTGTATATTTACTGCACAAATTTATGTTACTTTTAGGTAGAATCTATCTATATCGGATCATGTCATTAAAGAAAAGTATTTCGTTTTGTATTATATTTATAGTTAAATGAAGTTAAATGATGTGACAAGGTCATTGAATGTATAACGCAAACGTTGGAATTCTCTGGTCTTATAAAACCAATTAATATCTTTATTGGCAGTGACATATATATACATACATCAAATTGATACGAATTATGCAATAAAATGAGGCCGATTTGTTTAATGCAGATTACACAAAGTTCTTCAAATCGTTCGGGTGATTTAAAATTAAGCCGCGAGTCCCCAAGTGCCAAACACGATATACATATGTTGTGTCATAAATCATATTTAATATATTTCCATAAACATCTTTATGGAAGCCGTTATGCAATTGACAGAGAGTGAAACGGAATAAAGTTTAAATGCTACCTTCCTTGTTTTCTTCCTTAATCTACATAACGCAAGAGTATTTATATCATAATATCAAGTACAATTTGCATTGTACGTAGGTATTTTGCGAAGCTTTCAAATATCTTTTATTGCACATGCTGATCTATATAAATTATGTTTTTATCACAGATAAAATAGCGATTAATAGTGGGGATAATTGTTATAATTTTGCTCTGCTATGGAAGCAAATAATCATATAAATTAGGTACTAAAACGTTACCGAAGAGCCGGTATTTAGGCTAGTAAAATATAAGAACATGACTTCGCAATAAAATGATTTCAATATCAGTATTTTGTATCATTACAATCAATTGATAAATTCTTGGAATTTTCGACTTTTATTTTAAATATTTTAAAATTAGTATGTTATTTTGCAAAGTAAGTGTGAATGTAAACATTGCTGTCTACAAATTATAACGCAAATTATAGGAAATTTTATTTGAAAAATTTTTGTCCACGTTACGACTTGAACACTACGGTTTGCCGGATCGTCGCTTTAACCAACTATGCCAAGAGGACATTGGTTTCAAGTCTATTGAAAACGACTTATAAGGCACCTATGTTAATATTCAGATGTCATATTGTCAAATTGTTATGTACAGCTACTACCTACGGTTTATAAACAATCTAATTAATTTATATTGTCCCAAGAAAGTAATATCTATGAAATAATAGTAATTAAAACGTTAATAACTAAGTAAATAATATGTAAACACGATGTAAGATCAAAATTAGCTTTTTAATCATGATACGGAACTTAATTGAATATTTTTATTTGCGTATTTATTTTATTTGGTCATTTATTAATTTAGCATAACTTAATATGGCGTGAAATCAAGAATTTTAAAGGTAATTATTATTAAAATATTTATGTTCAAATAATGTACAATAAATCATTGTTAATTTAACTTTTGACTAACACCTGTAAGAAGTATGCAACTTTGATCACGTGAGGGTATTACAGTAGGATAAAAATAAGTTCTTATTTAAATAACCAATATTGACATACGAACAAAAAGCACACAGGAATATTCAGAAAAATAATTTATTAAGATGTACAAAATTACTTACTTTATTTATATTATTTGGATTTATAGCAAATTTTACAAAAATATAATTAATTATCACTAGCTTCCTGTGGTAGTTATGACAATAAAACAAAAGTTGTTTAAAGGAGATTTTTACACGACTTGTAATAGAAACGACGTTTTTACGACGCATCATTTTTTAAATTCATAAAAACACAATATATAAGCCTAATTTAGTCATAAATGTCGTTTCGAAAATATAGTAAATGTAATTACGTTAATTGAAACTGTCTCAGAAAGAAAACGCAACGTATTTTCAATAATAACAAATATCAAGAATTTTCCTGTTTCAAAGCCAGTTAATTTCGGAAGTATTAGATTAAAAGAATTAAATAAACCATATTTAGAAAGCCAAGAAACATTTAAAAGTGCTAAATTATTAAACCTGGAGATTTTATTCCTAAAGTGGCCCTTCGTAAAGGAAACCTTTCTGTCCTACGTAAAGAGTACCACAAACGACCAACTTTTACAGAGCCAGCCTGGTATTTCCTGAACACCTATGAAGCAACGTCAACAACAGGTATTCCCAGGTGGAACTATATATGCATAATTTCTAAAAGTATTTTCATTTGTTAAACCATATTATTTAGTATATCTTAAACTCACGTTATCTTGGGGCAAAATACCATTTTTATGCTATATATGTTCATAGAATTTCATTGTTAGTATAATCATAGCCTGAAATCCTCTTAGTTTTCGAGATAATTGAGGTTTTTTGTTTTTTTAGATATTTCGATTGGTAAGGGTAAAAGAAAAATTGGAGGGGGTATTTCCCGCCTCCAAAAAAAAGTAGTGGGAAAACCGAAATTGGGTGCAAAAAATAGAGAAAAATCTGGAGAACAAAATGAGATAGGAAAGGGTAAAATCAGAACATTAATAGAGCAGAAAATGCACGTTTTCCGAAAAAAATTAAGTTGGTTGTTTATTACATTTTCGCAACTACCACATCCTAAAATGGAAAAAGAAATTTAAAAAAAAAATTAAAAAAAATTTTTTAAAAAAATTAAAAAAAAATTAAAAAAAATTAAATTTTTTTTTAAAGAATAAAAAAAATTTTAAAACATTTAAAAAAAAATTTAAAAAAATTAAAAAAAATTTAAAAAAATTAAAAAAAAAATTAAAAAATTTTTTAAAAATTTAAAAAATTAAAAAAAAATTTAAAAAAAAATAAAAAATTTAAAAAAAAACGTTTTTGTGAGGGTTATAAAAACATTAACCTTCACAAATTGTGTAAACAACTTATTTTCCATAATAGCAAACATACGTATAAAAAATTGTTATTCTTAAAGCATGACGTGTTTTGACCTAGAGATTTTAATATATATACTTCCTTTATTCTTCATATAAATCATTCACAAAGTATCTCTTGCAGTATAATGGTGAGTACAATTACATTATATTTCTTGTATATGATATTTACTTATTATTATTTACACACATATTTGTATTTGGTTTTAAAATTATTTCAACAGTTCAAATTAATGTGCTTACATCCAATATATTCCTGTATTTATTCTTTTATCATAATATAACTGTGCACACAAATTCAATCATTTGCCTATTGTTAACTTTTTATTATTATTAATATCACTATTAAGTAAAAAGAACATTAAAATTACAGCTACAGTTTACTTCGAGTTTTGTATTATGTTCCGATTATACGGAACGATGTATGGTTAATACATTAAGCATTGAAATGATTTTCTGGGTGTGAGTAATTATTTATTGCAGCGAGAAAATAATTTAAATACTTTTTCGAATTGCATAGAGAAAATAATTTAAATTTACAAATTCTTCACATTCATTTGTCATAGTTAATTCATCTTTTTTATTTTAGACTAATAACGATGATAATCAGTGGAGTTATCATTTTGATAATGTTGATAATGTTGAAAATGTTGAAAATGTAGACTTCGACGGTATGTTCTCACTGGAAAGACGACTGGGTGAATCATCCCGTCAGACGGACGTTAGACGACAATCGGAGTCAGTTAAATTACCTTCTGCAGTTCCATCTACTTCTGCGGTGCGACCCCTACCGCAAACTGTTGAAGTAGGTGTTGCGGCAGAAGTTAATCCACCTGCTTTCGTGTCACAATTAACTACCGCTCCACCTTTGCAACCTCCTCCTTATTTGTCGAAGGACGAATACTACAAATTGGATAGGGTACAACGACGCCAACTGACTGCCCAACGACGTATGTACAGAAACTTTACAATCTCTACCTCAGGACGCGAACACACTACGAGGACCGAAAGACGACGAGGGCAAAATACTAAGAACTATATACCTTTACCCTATACAACTTGTAGTCCTGATGTTCGAGCGGTTCGAGCGCCGAATCTGCGAACACTGCTCACGGACGATACAGTAGGAAGAAGGCAAATGTGTGATGATGTAAATGTGGCACGAGGGGTGGCAAGAATACCACAGATCGTGGAGACGATTAATCTAACCACAGAATCTGTAGTAATCTTGTCTCAGACTCAGTCTCAGACTACTCATTTTTCAGCGTCCCAACCTCAAATGAATGTTACCGGCTCTTTTACTGAACCACCTGCAATTCCTCAAGCAGCTCCAGAAATAACTGATCTTCCTCAGTCCCAGATACCTTCTCCCAACGCAAATATTCCTGAACACTTTTCTTCCAATGCTTCTCCAGCTCCTCCTTCAAATGATTCTCCAGCTCCACCTTCCAATGCTTCTGCGTCGTTGTTTGCCTCACAATTCCACTGTGGGCAACAACAACCATCCGAACTCGCAACTTTCTCTGCGGATTGTAAACAGTTTTCTAACATATTGCAGTGGATTTTTCCTTGGACAAGAAAGGAAAAATGATTGAACAATATTGAACTTGTTTATGTAGTACATTTATTAAAATTATCTATTTCAATTTTTATGTTTATTTATTTCAGACGGGGATCGTTATAAATATATTTAATTATAAGTGATGAATTTTATTATGTTTGAAATTTTGATCCATCCTCGTATATTTAGGTTGACCTGATGATTAAAATTGCTGCTACCCCGGATATTGTATTATTATTAAAATGTGAATTGTCTGTATATTTTTGATTTTATAGTTGGAGGGGATGTCCAGGCGGATGTTAAAAATTTCATTTTTGGTTAGAGATATCTTGACGTCTAAAGTGACCGGTTGTTATAAAGAATAAGATATTCAATTTTATTCTTTGTTTTAATAAAATCGGGTTGTATTTTGTTTATGCAATTGTTTGAGGTGCATGTAAATGTTAATTCGATTTTTGCGAGAGTTTTGTGATTATAATTTGATCTTATAAATAAGATATCTCTCACGTAGTTTTTGTTATTAGTGCATAGATCTATGTAAGTTTGATAAAAATATTTTATTTATATATTTGATATTGCGATTATTATTATTATTATTATAATTTCATGTATTTCTTGTAATAATTTTGATATTTGAAGTTAGTATATGGGTATTAGAGAAAATTGTCATGTTTTTTGTAAGGGGAGTTTTTTCTTAAAAATAATATTCTAGTACGTTTTGAATTCAAGGTTGGATTTTTTTTTTATTGTGGGTTGACCTTGTCGTGTTATTTTGCGCACGACTAAAATTTAATTTTCGCGGGTTTTGAAAACTTTGTTGTTTTTGACATTTGATTGTAGGGGTTAAAGTAGAGGTCAAACTTGACAAATTTCTCCAGTATTTATTAGTTTTATATTTGTTCGAGAGTCATAGGGGGTTTTTCTCTTTGTGCGAGTCATTATTCACAAAGAGTGTTTCCTCCCATTGCTACTGTTAATGATGCTTTAGCACCCTATACACTCGGTAGAGGGATTTTTTTGATTTTTTTTTAATAAAAATTTGTAAATTATCTAATTGTGATCTTTCATTGATATTTATTGTTTTATTTCTAATACATAAACTGGACAAATTCCGCAGGGAACGATCCGTGAGATGGGAGTTCGTGGATTCTACTAGACTGAATAGCCGGCAATATAAGCTGTAGTGTGAATAAAAATTGATAAGTAATTTAAACACAAATTCCACTGCACAATTTTGGCAGCCCAACGTGTCGGCGAATGAAGATAAGCAAATAATTTGGAAGTATATGCTAATTTATAAATTTGGAGAATCCAACGTGTCGGCGAATCAAGATAAGCGAATAATTTAGAAATACACGTTAATTTATAAATTTGGAGAGTCCAACGTATAATTGGCAGAAATAGAAAACAATAACAAGCAAAATGGATGGTATTTCGAATGTAAATGAATGGAGACAGCCACCACTAATTGGCAGTCAAGGTGCGAGGTGCAAGGTGCGTTAGAAGGTGCGAGTGCAGGTATTAGTAACCTTAATCTAAATCCCATACATGAAGTAGGGCAGGAAGGTGGTAACAGTAGAGGGATAATGGATATGATGCATGCTATGATGCAAACGATATTGGAAATGAAACAACAACAAATGAATATGATGCAACAAAAACATAAGGAGATGGAACGGATGATACAACAAAATCACAATGAAATAAAACAACAACAAATGGAAATAAAACAACAACAAATGGAAATAAAACAACAACAAATGGATATGATACAACAAAATCACAATGAAATAAAACAACGACAGGAGGATATAGAGAGAAAAGTGGAAGAGATAGTAGATCAAATGGTACCAATAAATAGCAGTAAACAAACAGATAAAGAAATAATAGATGAGTCATTTCCGTTAATAAACGAACGAAACAAACCACAAAACACTGTTAGCGTAGATCAATTCTTAGAAGAAAAGGAAAAAAGAGAATGGCAGGAACAGAAACTGACGTATATGCAGAAACAAATTGAACAAGTGAGAAAAGAGAAGAGTGAAGCGAGTGCACCTGTGTTCATCCCTGTGTCAGTACAAAATGAACCATTGCCGAAATTCTATGGTATGGCAAATACAAATCCCATGGGTTTTCTAAAAAAATTAAAAGAAAGTCTAGAAGATGTGCCAGGGGACCAAAAGAAGCTCCAAAAGATAGAGAACTGTCTCAAGGACGATGCGATGACCTGGTGGGACATGATCTCGGATGAGGTGAAGACGATGGAGGAGTTCGAGGACAGATTTACCAGTCAATTCTGGGGAACAACAAGACAAACGAGGGTAAGAAATGATTTATTAGTTGGTAGATATAATAATAATAGTAATGAGTCACGAGCGTCGTATGTTATGAGGAGACACTCAATTTTAAAATATTTGCAACCAAAAATTACTGATAGAGATCTAATATGTCAATTAAGTACTCACTTTGATGCACAAATTAGTCAGGCAGTAGCTATTCAAAATATAAGTGACATGCAACAATTTATTGAACTTTTGAAAAGATTAGATGATATGGAATATGGTAAAAGATATCAGAGTAATTATATAGATCGAAATGTTAATAGATCGCCATAGGCTAGAAAATACCAATAATAATAAATATTTAAGTCCTCAACGAGTAAATAACTATGGCAATAGAAATAATAGAATGGCTTCACCAGGTAGAATAGATGATAATCATAATAAAGATACAAGAAAGGAAAATTCAGCAGAAGTTAAAAATTATACAGGGACACGTCCTAAAGATAGTAGATGTAATTTTAATTTAGAAACAAACGATAAACAGGGTAAAGTAGAATTAGCATGTAGTAAGGATTTTTAAAAAGACGAACCAAAAGGAATGAATGTAATTCATTGTATGAACAGTCGAAATACGCAATAAACACGGTTTTACCTCATATAAAAATAAAAATAAATGATAAAGAGTTAAGTTGTTTAATTGATTCAGGAAGTGAAACGTCATTTTTAGATGAGAATGTTTGATTAAAAATAATGTGGGGAAATATATGCCCACGAGTAAAATTACAATAGTGACAGCTACAAAGAAAATTTTAACAATAGTGAATAAAGTTTTTATTGCTGAATTTATGATAGATAATAATAAGTTTATGGGAGAATTTATAGTATTAAAAGGATTAGGAAGGGATGGAATACTAGGAATAGATTTATTAGATAAAATTAATGCAATAATAGATATACAAAAAAGGGATATAATAATTAATAATACGAAAGTTGAATGGATTAAGGAGTGTGAAGAGGATGGTGAAAAAATTATTAATAATATAGAAGAAGAGGATTTCAAAGAAAAGGAAGTAATGATGATGGAAGATATGGGTAAGGAAGAAAATGGAGAAGTGGAGTTCCCTGAAGATATAGATTTGATGAAATTGGACTGCAAAGAGGATAAAGTACAAGAAGTAAAAAGTTTAATCAAAAAGAATATAGATTTAGTAAATAAATTCACTAGTATTGCCAGAAATTATCGACATTCTTTAGAGGTAGATGAGACGAGACCATTTAAGGTGAAAAATTATCCCATTCCTAAAAATATTCAATCACAAGTAAATGATGAAATAAAAAGGATGCTGAGAGATGGTGTTATTGAAACAGGTAAAACGCGTTATGTTAATCCATTAGTAGTTGTAAAAAAGAAAACAGGAGACATTCGATTATGTCTAGATGCACGTCGACTGAATGAAAGAACAAAGCCTCAGTTTGAGACGCCTATTACGATAGAACCATTATTGGCGAAATGTTACAATGCAAGAATATATAGTAAATTGGACTTAAAAAGTGCTTTTTGGTTGGTTCCGTTAGAAAAGGAGTCCAGAAAATATTGTGGATTTATGGTAGATGGACGAGTATATCAATTCAGGACTGTACCATATGGGTTGAGCAGTTCGGCAGCAGCTTTAATTAGAGCAATGCAACAAATTCTTGAACCATATGAAGAGTTTGTGGTTCACTACGTGGACGATATTTTAATATACAGCAGGGATGAGCAGGAACACTCACAACATTTAGAGAAAATCATGGAAGTGTTGGCAAGAGAAGGGTTGAAGGTAAATTTGAGTAAATGTGAATTTTATAAGAAAGAAATTAAATTTTTGGGATATAATATAAGTACTAAATATATAAGTGTAGATGAGAGTAGATTGGAACTCATTAAGAAGTATCCTCTACCTAAGAATATAAGAATGCTAAGAGGATTTTTAGGCATGGTTAACTATTATAAACGTTTTGTACCATACCTGGCACGTATTAGTGTTCCTCTGTATGAAATGCTTAAAAAGAATGAAAAGTTTAAATGGACAGAATTAAGAATGAATGCATTTGAGGAGTTAAAGAAAGAGTTTTATAATCAATTAATATTAATATTACCAGATTTTAATAAACAGTTTATTTTGAGAGTGGATGCTAGTGATGTCGCTATAAGCGGAGTTTTAATTCAAATAAATGACGAAGGGATAGAACAACCGATATGTTTTATCTCTCGTATTTTGAAAAGCTATGAGGTTAAATATACCATTAGTGAAAAAGAAATGTTGGCTGTGGTTCACGCGATTCAAAAGCTCAGATATTATTTATTGGGAAAAAACTTTGTTGTAGAGACAGATCATGCTGCCTTGACATCACTTTTGAATACACGTTTTAAAAATAATAGAGTGTATCGATGGTCACTATTGTTGTCAGAGTATACTTTTGAAATAAAGCATATTAAAGGCGTTCTAAATGTTTCTGCCGATGCGTTGTCACGAATGTACAACAGTAAAAGTAAATTTCATTACGTAGGGTTGAATGAATATAATAGAGACTATGCTACGGGGAATTATGAATTTGAGATGATCCATCAGGTCCAACGAGATGAAAGCTTTAATGTAATAAGGGAACAATTAAGTACTAAAGATAATTATAAAAATTTTATTATGAAAGAGGGGTTGATTGTGAAAGTGATTAGGGAAATGAGTTATATTGCTGTAAATGATGTGTATGCAAGGCAAACGATGTTGCAAATTCATGAAAGTTTGGGACATATAGGGGGATATAAAGTATGGCTAGTGTTTAGAGAGGCTTTTTATGCTAAGAAAGATCGCATAATCGCCAAAGATGTAGTCAGAAACTGCATTACTTGTCGTTTAGGTAAACATAAGAATCGAACCTGTCAGTATGAGGTAAAGAGTATAATTACTCATGAAAAATTAGAATTGGTATTATTTAGGGAATCTTATTCCAGGAGAGTTTGAGTATAAAAATATTTTAGTAATGGTTGATGTATTTTCAAAGTTCGTTAAATTATTTCCCACTTCGCAATATAATACAGATACCTCTATACAGTGTATTGATTCATGGATTATGCATCAAGGGAAAATGAATAGAATATTAGCTGATAATGCTTCGTATTTTAATAATGATAGATTTAAGACTGCTTTACATGATCGTAATGTTGAAATTTCTTTCTCTTCCATACGTCATCCATGCGGGAATCCATGTGAGAGATACATTCAGGAAATAATAAAGTTTCTAAGGATCAAAACCTACGAAAACCATGCAGGATGGGTTGCTCATGTCCAGGATGTCGAAGACAACATCAACAACACACCAAATACTGTGACACTGGAATGTCCTGCGACTGTGATGTATGGGACGAAACCTGCCAGACCCTGGAATACACAAACTGAAAGGGTTGACAACCTGGTACAATTAAAAAACCAAGTTGCTCAAAGAATTACTATAAATGCACAGAAATACCTAAATAAACAAAATGAACAGATTACGACGAGAACAAGATTTGATATTGGAGATGTGGTAATAGTAAAAAGTTATCGTTTGGGCAGAAGAGATCAAGGCAAATGTCAGAAGCTTGATCTGCCTTATACAGGACCTTATCGTATTTCGAGATGTTTTAATAATGTGACGTATGAGCTGTACTCTATGGATGGACGTAAGAAAAAAGGACGATATCACATTAGTGCATTGCATCCGTTTATCACACTACAGCATCAGAACGAGGATGATCCTGTTCAACAATAATGCAACAAGTTAGTGCGGGGAACAAAGACAGGGTGCGTCACTGTCTCGAGTGTTGTGCTGAAGTTTATCCTTGAAAAAAGCTCAGGAATGTTCTGACTTTGTTCTCGGATAAATTCGGGGAATCATGCAGTGGATTTTTCCTTGGACAAGAAAGGAAAAATGATTGAACAATATTGAACTTGTTTATGTAGTACATTTATTAAAATTATCTATTTCAATTTTTATGTTTATTTATTTCAGACGGGGATCGTTATAAATATATTTAATTATAAGTGATGAATTTTATTATGTTTGAAATTTTGATCCATCTTCGTATATTTAGGTTGACCTGATGATTAAAATTGCTGCTACCCCGGATATTGTATTATTATTAAAATGTGAATTGTCTGTATATTTTTGATTTTATAGTTGGAGGGGATGTCCAGGCGGATGTTAAAAATTTCATTTTTGGTTAGAGATATCTTGACGTCTAAAGTGACCGGTTGTTAAAGAATAAGATATTCAATTTTATTCTTTGTTTTAATAAAATCGGGTTGTATTTTGTTTATGCAATTGTTTGAGGTGCATGTAAATGTTAATTCGATTTTTGCGAGAGTTTTGTGATTATAATTTGATCTTATAAATAAGATATCTCTCACGTAGTTTTTGTTATTAGTGCATAGATCTATGTAAGTTTGATAAAAATATTTTATTTATATATTTGATATTGCGATTATTATTATTATTATAATTTCATGTATTTCTTGTAATAATTTTGATATTTGAAATTAGTATATGGGTATTAGAGAAAATTGTCATGTTTTTTGTAAGGGGAGTTTTTTCTTAAAAATAATATTCTAGTACGTTTTGAATTCAAGGTTGGATTTTTTTTTTATTGTGGGTTGACTTTGTCGTGTTATTTTGCGCACGACTAAAATTTAATTTTCGCGGGTTTTGAAAACTTTGTTGTTTTTGACATTTGATTGTAGGGGTTAAAGTAGAGGTCAAACTTGACAAATTTCTCCAGTATTTATTAGTTTTATATTTGTTCGAGAGTCATAGGGGGTTTTTCTCTTTGTGCGAGTCATTATTCACAAAGAGTGTTTCCTCCCATTGCTACTGTTAATGATGCTTTAGCACCCTATACACTCGGTAGAGGGATTTTTTTTGATTTTTTTTTAATAAAAATTTGTAAATTATCTAATTGTGATCTTACATTGATATTTATTTATTTTATTTCTAATACATAAACTGGACAAATTCCGCAAGGAACGATCCGTGAGATGGGAGTTCGTGGATTCTACTAGACTGAATAGCCGGCAATATAAGCTGTAGTGTGAATAAAAATTGATAAGCAATTTAAAAACAAATTCCACTGCAATATGTGTTAGATATTTGGCGGGCAATTCGTCAGCGGATAGTTTCCTTCAGCAGGTGATCTCGCTAAAGGGACAGTTAACGATAAATCGTTAGAGCAAGACAAGGTTCTTCATTTCCTAACTAATGTCGTCAGTCCATCCGATGGCTCATATGTAACCCGCCAAAGGGAAAGGAAGGATCTGCTGAATCGACTTGGAAGCTTGATTGAAGACATGATTGATTATCAAAAATCATTTCCACCACAATGATTTGTATTTTCGATAATTAATTCTTTCATTGGTCAAGTTTCATGAGCGACACTACACTGATACGATACGAACCATCGGACAACCTATTTTCAAAATTTTCAACCATCTAATACATTAACTTGCCATCACATTCGATTGTAAACAATTCTGCATCGACCTGGTTAACGCCCACATTGCACGATACTAATGTACTAGTTCCTACAAACCTATCCAGACAAGGTAGGGGCTGCAAAATTATACCTATAACTGTTTTGCAATAGTTTACATGATATGCAATAACTTTAGTACTTTAATTTTGCAGGAAATAGAAATTACAATAAAAAAATGGGAGGACTCCATTCCGCTGACAATAGTGATACCGGCACCGTCGGCGTCGGCGAACAATCTGACGGATGTCGACCCCCCGACCTGCCCCCTGAATACGAGGAGCCATGTCATAATTGCAGCCAAATGACTCCGCCGACGGTGCAGACAAGAACCCTTCGGCAACGGCTCCAGGCGATGGCGGTGCCGCAGACCTATACCCTGCAGCAAAGGTTCCAGGAGTCTATGTTGCAGGCTTCGCGTGATCCAGCGACCCCGAACATGGACACATGATCGGGGGCGTCGGCCGGGGGGATTCGGGGGGGCCTGTCGACCGGAAATCGCCGTGACCTTCCACAAATAAAAATAGTGGCGGCACCAAAAAAATAAAAAAAAAATTTAAAATAAAAAAATTATTATAATCTTTGTTTTATTTCTAATATTAAGATAATCCTAAACAGATAATATAACGCACACGGAGAAATAATAATTCAGTCGTTATTGTGAAGTCAAATCGATTATGTCGATCGAATCGAGTGGAGCTGAACCAAATATTGTACAATTGGAACCTCAAGAATTATCCCTACAAGTGCACAACTATGATTCCACATTAATTACGAAGAGTTTTATACGACACAGTAGCCTCTTCAGTGGCTCATCTAAGCGAGGATTAATTGTGGGACCTTCTGGGTGTGGCAAAACAAATGCCCTTTTAACCCTATTACTTCATCCTAACGGGTTTCGCTTCAAAAGTATTTACATCTGCTGTAGATCTCTTCATCGGCAAAAGTATGAATACTTAAGAAATATATTGAAAAATGTTCCTGAAATTGGTTACCACGAGTATACTGATGTTAATCACATGCCTACTCCTAACCAAATGGCGGATTATTCTGTCGTTATCTTTGATGATATACCACCTGCCGACTTGAATATCGTAAAAGATTTTTTCTCTTATGGTAGACACCGAAATTTAGATTGTTTTTATTTAATGCAAACATACAGTGCGGTCCCAAAGCAACTTATCAGAGATAATACCAATTTGTTAATACTATTTCGACAAGACGGTACAAATTTGAAACATATCCATAATGATCACATTCATGATTTAAGCTATGAACAATTTCTATACATCTGTAGAATGTGTTGGAAGAAATCGTTTGGTATGCTGTTTATTGATAATGATTCTGTATTTAATGATGGAAGATATCGTTTAGGTTTTGATACTTACATACACCTATAAACAGATTAATGAGGCTGAGAAGAGTTGACATATTTCTCCCCATCGTATACAATTTTATGTGCTTTAAGTTTATAAGTTTTAATTAAGAGGAGTTTGTAACGTACATTAGGGTTTAAAACATGTATTACAGGAATATTTATATCAGTCTACAGGTATTCGTTATAGAGTGTACATGGAAAATAAAATCATAAGAGATTTAATACAAGCTCGCGAAGCTCTTAAACAAAAGTTAAGAACATTACGGGCTGACATTGCACAATCTCAGAGAGAAACAAATGTTCTGTATGCGCCCATAGCAAAACCGCTACTTGAAATCGCTAGCAAATTAGCTCCCAGTAATATAACTCGAGGACGAACTGATTCTGCGGACGCTTCTAAAGAAGTAGAAGAATCTTGGTCAGACATTATATCAGAAAAATCTTATGTGACAATACCAGGAACGTCAATTTTACGACAACAAAGTACACCGCGTAAACGACAGCAGCGACACGTGTCATGGTTCAGCCCATCCACTCATTCTTCTCCGACAAAACAACGAAGAGTGTATCTCGCCGGAACACCTCCACGAGAAACCAGTCTTACAAATTCATCAGATTTGAAAAAAAAGATTCGAATGTCTGAGACATTCAGCCAGCCCACATTTCT
The DNA here is from genome assembly GCA_935421215.2 of Melolontha melolontha. Lineage (NCBI taxonomy): Eukaryota > Metazoa > Arthropoda > Insecta > Coleoptera > Scarabaeidae > Melolontha > Melolontha melolontha. The sequence goes on along the minus strand of OW285236.1, from coordinate 157,492,380 downwards.
AGAAGATGAATATATCGGGGAACAATTGCCAGAGACTCCAAAGGGTGGTGATGAAGGAGAGGAACGAAGTGATGAATTAGATTCTAGTGAAAGTCTTGAGTTACATAAGTCATGGGCTCGCGCTCTATCGCTTTTGAAAACGCGTCCGTCAAAGTCAATAATTACTAATAAGTCGTTAAATAAGACTCTGTTAGAGACGGATGTAGTTAAGGCAGCGCTAAAAGATCATGACCCCGCTATACGACCTTACCTTATGGGGTTAATGACGGATGAGAAAGAAGAATTCGATGAGAAGTATGGTGTACGCGAAGTTGATGGTGACCTGATGATTGGAAACGCAAATATTAGGTTTGATGGACCCAACATTATCATCGGTGAATTTACTTATAGGGCTACTAAGGGATTACTAGAGCTACTGTTTATGAAGAGACCGGGAAAGTTTCAATATGCTGACGCTAAGAATTATAAATTCATTTTAAATGATACTCACGCCGCTAGAGTTGATTACGATCCGGCTCGGAAATATGCAGCAAGTAAATATTATAAATATACGACAATTATTAAGCCTATGGTTCAAGGTAAAAAACCAGAAGTTTGGTGGACCCGCACTTGGAAAACAGGATTGGGTTTATCAAAAAAATTACCGTTGCGAAAGATCGTTATTCCTAAGAGTATTGTGGAATATAAGTATTGGGATGATGTAAATGAATTGTGCGACAGATTGAAGTTACTGATGGCGTCCAAGGATGCCGGGCATACTGGTCATGATAACGAAATCACTGCAATAATTGAGGAATTGCAGGAATCAAAAATAATTAAATAGGTTGAGCAGCATAGTTATAAAGCAGTTAGTATATCGACACCGATAGAGTATTACGATGACAATAGATAAATTTGGAAGACACATACATAAACATATCCTCAGAAGACATTTAGCGGAAGAAGATGCAGTAGCCAATTTATTAAAACACCCTAAATTCAAGAAGGAATTGGAAAGGCATATATTACATGTTCCTCCTCCAAAAAGGGAACCTCCAAAATATGTTTTTCAACTGCAGAGTAGTGGACGTATTGACGAGGACGCATATTACATTATAACTCCTGCGCATCAAAAGCAAACGCAGATATATAGGAATAAACTATACAGTGGAAAGATTATTGCAGTTAATTATTCCAACGATGAATTAGTGAGACTGTCCGTTAACGCTAACAGCATCGCTCTCATCCATCCTGCAGTATCAATAGACATCAACGCGGAATTACGATTGAAGTACATTGGTCCATATCCTGTACCGAAAGAAACAGAGCCAGTGTTTGCCGAAGTAGTCGTCGAAGGAAATGTCATCACTTAAAAGGGATGTCGTTAATGAACTACACGCACCCGCGCGACGAAATTTTAGACGACGGCGAGTCATAATAAAAGGACTACGAGACTTATTCCAGATAGATCTGGTTGAAATGATACCATATGCACGAGAAAACGGTAATTTCAAATATCTTTTCGTATGCATAAATACATTTTCAAAGTTTGCGTGGGTAATTGCAATAAAAAATAAAACAGCAGCAGAAGTGTCAGCGGCTATGGAATCCATACTCTCCTCAGGAAAGAAAAACATTCCAAGAAATATTCAGAGCGATCAAGGGAAAGAATTTTTTAACAGACAGTTTAAGAAGATCATGGATAAGTATAACATTAATCACTATACCACTTACTGCAATTTAAAAAGTTCTATTGTTGAGCGTTTTAATAGAACGATTAAAAATAAAATGTGGAAGGAGTTCAGCTTCAACGGTAACTACCGGTGGGTTGGTATGTTGCAACAGTTGGTCAACATTTACAACAATACAGTTCACAGAACAACGGGATACAAACCTGTCGCAGTAAACCAAAGGAATGCAAAAGCAATTCAAAAATCGGTGTACAGTCACATAAAAATTGGTGACCCTAGAATTGGTAAATTTGAAGTGGGAGATCTTGTGCGTATCAGTAAGCATAGACACGTTTTTTCTAAAATGTATACTCCGAACTGGACCAATGAAATATTCACGATAAGCAAAGTCCAGAATACATATCCGAGAACGTATATATTGCAAGACTCTCAAAAGCAGAATGTTCTCGGAGGTTTTTACGAAGAAGAATTAAAAAAGGTTCGACATCCAGATGTTTATCTGGTTGAGAAAGTTATACGTCGAAAAAAGAATCAAGTCCTTGTCAAATGGTTGGGTATGCCTGCATCACACAACTCCTGGATATCTAAGGATAATGTATTGTAGAACGTAATTTTCGAATGAAATTAGGGAAATAATAAAAAAATAAATAAATTATAGTGTTTTATTTTACAAGAAGTAGTAGTAATACAGTTCAGAGTACACATGAAACAGTTATGAGAGCTAATTACAAAAAATAAATTAAATACAGTGTTATATTTCTTAAAAGTTATGATACAGTTCATAGTATGCATGTTATGAGGTAGTACAGTTTAAGAAGTATACATATGAGAGAGCTAATTAGAAAAATAAATCAAATATAGTGTTTTATTTTACATAAGTAATAAGTTCAAAGTACACATAATGGAAAAAGTACAGATAGGAAAGCAAATTAGGAGCTGAAGTCAATTGTAGGTTGGTAATCCATCAATTCGGTAATCAATTTCTGCAAATTTGCTTCACGTTCTAATTCTTCTATTCTATAATGACCCCACGCTAAGGTAGAAGCTCTATCTGGGAGAATATATCGTTTATCATCTTTTGATGTGAGCGCTACTTTATTTCGCAATTCGGTGTAAATCGTGTGAAAATCTGATCGAAATACGTACATCTTCCGCATAAGAGTTTCATTTTCTTCAACTACACTTCCATAATCTGCAACGGACAATTTCTTATCAATAACATATTTTTTGACTCCTTTCGCCGTCTTCACCGTTTTATTTTGGACTTTCAAGCAATAAGCTTTGGCCCCTGTACCATAGAAGCATTCAATAATACCTCCGCCGTATTCATCCTCCATTTTACCGAGCCTAGGTGAACTGCGTGGTATTCCGAATAAGTTCCCTTCAGTAAAAGTTGAAGTATCAAACATATCTAAATTATTTTTCATGTCATTATATACATTATAATTTCGTACACTTATAATTAGAGAATCTGTGTCTGTGTAGAGCAGTGTAATGTCCGAATCATACAAAGGCTTAAGGAAGGTATAGAAAAAGTGATACATTATCTTTTTAGCTATTTCCAGGATTGTGAATCCTACGTACACAGGCTTTACATAATCTACTCGAACTTGAGCCAATTCGATAGCTGTTAACGTGTTGCAAAATACTTTACTGGATTTAAAGTTTGGCTTTGCAATATATGCCTCCGCATCCAATCTGTTTCTAATTGTTTCCCAATGGGAAGCCAATTTAATATTAACGTGATTTTCAACATTTTCCATAGTTTTTCCAAATATGCTATTCACCATTAACTTGTAAAATTCTTTGTAGAATGCATTATTCGATTCACTTCGTTTCGTTTAAAATCAATATATCCCTTTAACCAATTACTTTGTTTAAACTTAATTCCGCGTCGAATTCCACTTAGTTTCAAACCATTATTCAAACATTGTTTCAAAGTCGTATAGTGAATAATGTAATTCGATTTATTTGAAAGATTTGGAATCAATTTAGGATGTTTAGAATTAGGTGATATAACGTGTTCCGGGCAGAAGGGATAATCATTGTGGAGGTCGTAAAGGGCTGTTGGATATTCTAAATCTACTTCGAAAACGTACCCTCTATCCCCATCGTCTTCCAAAGTTTGAACATCGAGCATCATTAACTCCTCATTCGTTAACCATTCAAATTCACCGCTTGGTAATTTGGACGTCATAGCATAACCATACAAATTCGTCGCATCGAGATATAATATATATTTCTTAGGTTCTGATGGATCAAATTGTGATAAGTATTCGTTATTTGCCACCTCTATTCTTTTAGAACACATACTGACACCTCCACGTATGCCCTGTTTGAAAAAATGAAACATATCCGCATTTGTTAATAATTCTAAATTGACGTCTGTCATTCGTAGCATCGCTTCCCAGCTAAGACCTGGTGCCGTAAAATAGTGTGCTGGATCTAACTTGTAATTGTCCATACAAATATTTCGAAAATTTTCGAAAACATCTGCAAGTAGTAAAACATCAGATCGTAGATATATATCACTATATTCCCCAGAGATTGACATTCGAATAAATCCCACACTCGAACGGCTCTACTATAATCCTCATCACTAATTTTGCTATCAGATAATATATCATAAAATTTATCTTTACTGGGCAAATCTGTCACAGATAGACTTTCAAATGATGTGACATAGTTGTATGGAAAGACGCCCTTTCGTCGTATTAAATTAAATTTTTCACCCATATAATATCTTGACACTTCTCTACACTGAGAATCCTCTAAATAAGATGATCATTTATCTAAAGAAGAACTCATAAATCGAAATGAATCTAAAAATCTCAATTTATGGAAGACTTTCCTCTTCTTACCATTACAGTCAATTCTATCGCCAACATATACTTTCTTAGAAAATGATATATACTTTTCTTTATTTTGGGCAATAACATCTATTTCTTCCTTATCCAATGCTAAGGATTTTACAAATAAATGTGTATCGTAATTCGATAAATTGTGCATTATGATTGGAGTATAGCGAGGTTCTTTGTAATTTATATTGCATACCATGTGTGCTGCACCTCGATATAATCCAGTCATGTGATCATGGTCGCATACTTTATCATTCACATCTAGTGCTTTTTCACAAATATGACAACTTATCGCTTGCTCATAATTATAACACTCTTCTTCAGTTAAGGGTTTCATTTCCACAATTTTACTCAAATAGTTTTTATATAATAATTTTACATCACTTTCCAACTCTGTCATGAACGTTTTAGGTGTATTTTGTCCACGGTATGTGCGCAGTTTACACAAATTTTCATCGAACGAACATTTTATATAGTAAGCGAAAGAATGTGGCTGATGTTCGATACATTTTACACTATAAGGTTTTACATGATCCGGTTCTACCATATCAATAGGTTTTAATATTGCCTCAAAATCAGCGTACACAACAAAAGGAACTCTTAACTGCTTTTCAAATTTTTCAAATTTTAATATATTTTCCGGAACTTCTTCGCCATATTTGTTCGTCTTCAGATTCATAGTTGGAAACACCGCCTTCACCTGCTTACAATCTTCATGTTCATGTCTTTGTAATTTTTCTAACGATGTAAAAAAAGTTAGACATCCTTCACAAATATATTTTTGGTGTCCACGCTGTGATTTTTGAGACGAAACAAGTCGAGACAAGTTCTTAATCCAACAATAGTGTAAATTCCCTTCTTTCGCAGAAAGAAGTAATAAATTAATATGAGTCATTTTCCTTTGTTTCGTAAAATATAAAGGTCCCACTATATCATGCACCGTCACAGCACCATCGAAATACTCCTCGATACCATATACGTTTACAGATAAATTATTCTTTTCTTCAAACTTAACAATGTCTTTTAAATGGACAGGGAAATCTAAACCAGTAAAATCAGCCACGGTATCATAATGGGGCACCTGGCACTCTTAACGCTGAAGTAATCGCCCAAGCGAAACATGCATTGTCAACATTTTGAATATTTATAATGGCCTTCTTCTTCTTTATTGATGGTGGTAAGTCCACATAACTTGATCCTCTCATACGATTGTATTTATTTATGTTCACTTCCAAATGTATAATATTGCTCAAAGTCCAACCTGAAATATAATCAGAGAGACGTAAATCACTATAATAATATAAGTTTATACAATTTTACCTGAATTACGCTCCTGGAATTCGCTCATTTTGTTCTTAATTTCATTAATATACTCATTGTACAAGCTATATAATTCACTTCCTTGCGTTATGATCTTGTTCATAGTATTAAATGATTTGATTTCCACATTATCTTTTGTCAGCAAATAATACATACCATATAATTCAAAATTTATTTTAATCGAATTATGTACATGTACGACACTCTCTATTAATGTCAACACCTTTTCTCTGATGTTATTTGAAAATTCTTCAATATCAACATATATTTGAGACGAATCAGATATTTGATAACTTACTATTCTTCCTGCGAATGTGGATACACTTCTTCTTACACCATCGTCAACTATTACAAACGCTTTATTTCGATGCGTGGCACTACGAATATGTGCAGTATAACAATTCTTCTCCACGTATACATCACAGATTTCACATTTCCATAAGTCTGGATTGTTATCACTGATTTTTATTCTCTTGCCTTTGCAAGAACTTAACATGTGTCGATTTCTGTTATCTCCACGAGAAAATTGTTTACCACAATACTCACAATCAAACATCTTAGGTTCTTTAAATGAACACTTTGAAATGAACTGCTGCAATGAACTGTTGCTGGCATACACCAACTATCTCTTTATAAACCTCTTATCGGTAAACCTGCGCTTTAGCACGATTTCGAGTGTGGGGACCTCCTCAAGCTTACTTTTAACTGTAGAACCAACTTCTGTACTACATCTACTATCCTCCGCAAATTTATTTATATGTACTTATAGAACCTACTGCTGCTTATTAAAAGTAAATGAAACATGTTCTGATTATATTTATTTATCAGATCTTCAACTCCATCGCTGTACTACTACTGTATTTAACTAACACTAATAACAAAATAATAAAATAAATAAACACTAATAATTGGTCATCTTAATTATTTTCAAAATCACTGATATTATCTAGTTCTGCTAGAAGTATCACTGTCTCTATTTCAAAAATATCGTCGAAAATTACTTCATCATCATCATCATCGAAAATTACTTCATCATCATTATTTTCTTCATTATCATTACTTTCTTCATTATCATTATTTTCTTCATTATTACTTTCTTCTTCCTCACTTTCCTCATCTTCACCAATACTTTCCAAAATGTGTTGTATTATTTCATCTTCTTCCTCTTCTGTTAACTCACTCACAGAAGAAATATATTTTCTATGTAATAGTTCCATAATATTGTTAAGGATTACACTATTTGCGAATACGTTCTCCACGTTTCTTAAATAGCACCTTAAACTCCCTCCACCTGTCGTACCCTTCACCTTGTTGTGTCATTGACCTTGACGTACCCTTGACCTTGTCGTGACCTTGACTTTGTCGCGCCCTTGACCTTGTGATATCCTTGACCTTGACATGACCTTGATATAACCTTGATATAACCTTGATATAACCTTGATATAACCTTGATATAACCTTGATATAACCTTGATATAACCTTGATATGACCTTGATATGACCTTGATGTGACCTTGATATGATCTTGATGTGACCTTGATGTGACCTTGATATGACCTTGACCTTGATATGACCTTGACCTTGACATAGCCGATTCTAGCACCTCCTTATGTAGAACCTCCTCATTGCCCTTGGGCTGTGCCACATGCAAGGTCAAGGGCAATGAGGAGGTTCAACATGAGGAGGTGCTAGAATCGGCTATGTCCCTCTACTACATTTGTAGAAAAATTATAGTTATTTATGTACCAAGTCAGTGAAATGATGCTTTATTGAACGAGTCTCAGATTATGAGCAGAGCGAGCGAGGCGAGTAACAAGCGAGTTCAATAAAGTCACTTTACTGACGTGGTGCTTACAAAATTTTATCGCCAACCGTAAAAATTTATACTAAAAAAATGGACATATTATAAGTTATCACATTTTATTATGACAAAGTAAGCTCAGAAAAATAACAGCGAATAAAAAATAAATCTACTTATTACTTGATACATTAAAAGTAAACGAACATGCATTATAAACGCATTATAAAAATTAATTCCTGCAGTGGAAGAAGTTCCAATTGAACATGCTTCTATGCATCTATGTTAATAACTTGTAAACTATTAGTAGAATTATTATTGGTAACTATGATGTTAGTTTGACTTTCACCTAAAAATCGGCTTTGCAATTTTCATTTTATTTAGCACAGATTCCTCAATATAGGACTCTGCAATCGTGTCGCTTTTCCATCCTCCATGGCGTTTTAAATTTTCCTTACTGCCGCCTGGGTTGGCACAGAGAGTGGCGGACGTTCGACGAAAAGTGATGGATATAAAGTGATGGCTCTGGCAAATGTAGATATTTGGAAATTTTACTTGGTACACTTCCAAAAGTATGGATTTCAATTGGCTGGACTGTGCAATTTACATTTCTTAAGTTAAGAAAAGTCGGTCGTCGGGTGTCTGCTTAGGACGCAGAGCTAAATATTTCTAGGGATTTCACTTTCTCTTCAAACTCTGTAGTGATCACAAACAATAGAGGCCTATTGGTCTTTGTTTTAGTTATCTGAACAACCAAAATTGTTTTATCCTCTATATCACTTACTTTTAAATTCACAACACAAATCTAAAATAATTACTACATTCATAACAAATTGGTTTTGAAAGGTTTCCAATCATCAAATAGACTTCATCCGGTGCATTTATTAAAAATGTAAGTATTTCTTCTTGTGAAAGAGTTTTGGAGTTGGAATATGATTTCTTCCTTTTTGTTTTAAAATAGCCGTAAGTTTTTTATATTTATTAATATAAACGTCATTTTTTGCTAAAAGAGTTGCTTTCACCATGGAATAATAGGACCACACCGAAGAAGGAAGAATACTACTTCATTAAATCGGAAGAATACGCCAGTAAAACGTTTTCGCTAAACTTTTTAATTTCGTATTTGTTGCACCACTCCATAAATATGTCATACTGGCGATTGTATTTTTTTACCAATTTTTGTGGTAGAATTTCGGATGACGTCTCTAACAACTTTTTCAGAATTTCAGGCGGCGTGCACTGAATGTCTTCTTCCATTATTTTCTATAAATAATTCGCGGTAAAACATTTACTATTGGAGCCGTGACAGCGACAAACAATTTCTGTCTAATTCCATACAGTCATGGGTATGCTGATAGATATTAGCGGCAGGTAAAGTGTTTGATTTTTACGGTAAGATAAAGTGTTACTTTACTGCCGCAAATCACTATGGTAATGCATGCATCAATTGACGGTTGGCGATAAAAGCATTACATTGTAAAAAATATAGTATATAGTAAAAAGTAAGACATAAAAATATAAGATATAAACATAAAAGTAAAGTAAGAGTTATCTAACCCATACGTATATATATATATATATATATATATATATATATATATATATATATATATATATATATATATATATTTATGTAGGGCAATTCAAAATAATGTAATGTGAGATTATTGAATAGTTAAATTTTTGTATATTAATGTAAAACCATAGTTGGATTTAGAAATATTGATATCGATAAACATTGTACATTATATTCAATCTATTTTTATTACTCGCTCTTTATTTAAATATCTTTACATTTTTCTGCGAAGATCTAGGTTTTCTAAATCTGATTATAGTTATATTCTTTGTTATACATACATATATTTCTTTTAATATTGTAATATCTTTTATTGTTCCTTGGATAATATCATATTCTAAATTTGTAATTTGGAATACGTGAGTAGATTTCATCAGCATGACGTTTAGCTGTCGGAATTATTTTTATTACTAAATTATATATTTTATTTACAAAAGTAACATTCAAAATTATTATTTATTTTAATTTGTCATAGTTGTCTTTAATATAATTTTCGAGATCATTGTACAAATTCCTAAGAAAATCTGATTTATGGAAATACTAATTTATCTTATGGGAGCCGGGACAACGAAAAACAATATTATTGATTAAAAAGTTTTTTTGCATGCAGTTGGATAATTAAGTGTTATTTTCGAATTCCTCTACGAAATTATTCTCATAATAACTTATAAGAACGTTTTAATCACCAGAAAGTGGATAATTTATAATTATTTGACATATTTACCTTGCGAGAAGATTTTCTTCGTGTGTGGAGATCAAGGAAACCTAATAATCTTCACTATTTTGATTCCTTCTATATATTAATCTATCTTCGTTTATGCAGTTTTACTAAAGAAGCTACTGGAATTATCTTTTGGAAATTTTTGGACAAGATACACTCATCTGGAAATCGTATATACACATAACCTTGCTGTTTACATCGTGCAAGAGGACCATGTGCGATTCTACAACTATATTATCTACCAGACGTTCGAAATAAGGAAATCGTAACCTGCCATTGCTGTATCTGTTGGTTTTCTACGGAACATTTTACATGTTAAAAGACACGTGGTTTGACATTTCCATTTGTACTTAAAGTAACAGGTATTCTGTAAAGATTGTTTACCTTAATTATATTAAAGATATAACTTTTCTCGAGATCAAATATCAAATATTTAAATTTACTCACGACATTTCGAAATATCATATTTTTCTGATCTTACATTTGAATCAGATTCTTGTTCAACCATTTTAATATTTTATATATTTTGGATTAGGAAACCCATTGTACTGAGATGTGTTAAAATTAACAAACTTAAGTATCTATTCAACTTTTATATATTATATCTTGTTTTATAATTGGAAAATGACGTCAGTTAATTTCTAAAATATATTATAATTATTATTGACCTAGTCGTTTTATTGTATGTACTCTTGTGTAGCTATCTGTACGTCCGGAACCTACCTTTGACCCAGAGATAAGCAGTATTCATCTCTGATTATCTTTATATATGCATTTGAGCTAGCATAATACAGGGTATTCTTTCTAAATTTATTTATATATAACATTAATAAATTTTCTCATTTTCTTATACCACGTCAGCTTTATATCATTAATTGGCGCCAGCAACCTGGGGCAATTTAACGGATGTACAGACAGTTTGTTGGGTGCATAAAATAAAAATTATTTTATTATAATATAGACATTAATAGTGGAATAAATTAAAAACGTGGTTATTTTTATTAATAGTTTAACTAAATTTTATTTATTACATCAAATACAGAACAACATTCTTAATATTACTTATCGTTAAACTAACAATTTTCTATTTACAATTAATTCTTACATTATTTTATAATATTAACCATGGAAACACGTTCTCGTTCAGGATCTAGAATGGAAATAAAGGTGAAGGTGAGAGGTCTACTACAACAGAGACTCATGTTGCGCAGGAAGAAACGCCTATTGACCAGATGAAGATCTTGTATGAAGCGATCATGGGAATGAAGAGCACGAATGAAGAGAATCAACAAAGTCTGAAGGAAGAAATGAGAAGCATTAATGAGAAAATAGATCAAAATCAACAAGGTCTGAAAGAAGATATGAAGAAGATGAATGAAGAAAATCAACAAGAAATGAAGAGGATGAATGAATAAAATCAACAAGAAATGAAGAGGATGAATGAAGAAAATCAACAAGAAATGAAGAGAATGAATGAAAAATTGGAACAAAACATAAATACTAAATTAGAAGATACTATAAATTTACAAAATAGGCAATGGGGATTACTCTTAAAGGATACTGAGGAACGTGTACAGACAAATGTAGGGGAAAAATTATCTCAACAAAAGGAAGAAATTAGAACATTAATCGATACTAATAAAGTTAATCTGGAGGAGCAGATGAGTATTCATCAAGAGAAATGTTCGCAAAATTATAATACAGCTATTCAAAGGTCAATGGAGTACGAAGATATTTACAATAAGGAGATTAGCGCTGTGAAGAATAATTTACAGGATCTGTTAAAGGATCAGTGTAACAACAAAGATATTTTCGACATCGAAATAAGAAGTATAAGGGATGCTATCAATCAAAAATTAGGAGTGTCAAACTATCAAACTTATGGACAACCGCAGCTGAGAATTGAAAATTTAGTTACACTTAATAGCGACAATAACTTAGAACATCCGATGACTTATTTATCTTCCATAGTAAGGCATCTAGAAGATATTCCAGATCAGAAACAGCGGATGTGTATACTAAGAGCTACCCTGAGGAATAGTGCATTAGATTGGTTTATGCTGATTGAAGAACATTGTTCTGATCTTGATAAATTCGTAGACCTTTTCAAGAAGAACTTCTGGGATGAAACTCGGCAGAATCGTGCCAAGATTCGCTTACTTACCGGAAAGTATAGAAAGGGATTAACATCACGAGAGGCATACGCTTCAAAGATTTATAACAATTGTAAATATGTCCCTGATTTGGACGAAGCTTCTATAGCACGTCAGCTATTGAATCACTTTATTCATACGGATACACACGCGATTATTTGCCAGAGGGTGAATGATATGGATTCATTGATGGACATACTTAGGAGGTTGGATGTTTATTCCGAGAATAATTTCAATTTAGGTGGGAATCAAAATTTTAGAAGTATGTGTAATAGAAATTATAACTCCAATAATCCCATTAATATGGACCGAACATATAATCGATCTGATCTTAATAATAATCGGTTTAACAATCATAATATGGATAATTTTCGGCATAATAATAATAGAGCACCATTTAATATTAATAACAGGAATTATAACTCACGTCCCCAAAATTTATTCAGAAATGATTCTCGTCAAAATTCTAGTTTTCCTCAACCGTCCAATAATAGATCTTTTAATAATTATCATAATAATTTTAATCGTTCTTCATATAACAATAACAATTTCGGTCATAATTCAAAGAATAACAATTTTTCAAGAAGAACTAAGAATAATGATAATTTTAATTCAAGAGGACGTGGATATATAAACAATTTTCAACGTAGACATAGATCTTTATCTCCGAATATTCCAGAACCCGATTTTACCCAAAAAAAACTCCGTTGGAAAAACTGGACTTATACGAAAATCCGAGACCCAGTACCAGCGCTACAAACCACTAAATATATTCGACTGTAGCATACCTTATAATTTTAACAATATCTCTTTCTACCAAAACCCCGAAGAGTTTATTACTATAATCGATAATGATAATAAAATATTGGATACGTATAATTTACCCATTATTAATATTAAATTAGATGAAGGCATTATCAATTGTTTGATAGATACCGGTGCAGAAATATCATTGTTACAAGAGGACAAGGTTAAATTAATAAATAATTATAAGGACAAAATCATTTAAATTAAAGGCACAGATATAGTCGCCGCAAATAAGAAACGGATAGGATCAATTAATCAGAGGATAACTGCGGATATTATTATTAACAAACATAAATATTTAATACCTTTCTATGTAATAGGGAAACTACAATACGATGCTATTATCGGTATCGATAATATTAAAACTTTAGGTATGGTAATGGACTTCGAGGAAGGAAAAATTTTTATTAAAGATAATGCAATTAATTTAAATAAAACGTTAACTGAGGAGGAAAAAGCAGATTATTTAAAATACAAAGAAGAAAAGTTAAATGATGAGATTAATAATGTTATGTATAGGTTGAATATGGATATGAAGAAGGGTTTTACGTGTGGTAAAATGGATGAAGGTTTAAATAATGAATATATAAATATAAATGATGATTATAATGGAGTGTAAAATAGGTTAGCAGGATTAGGTTTGAATAATTATGAAGAAGATGATGTTTTAGAGGTGAGAGAAGCAGTGAAAGTTGGTAATACAGTTAATAATATAGAGGAGATAGAAGATTTAATAAAGATACAGAATATTAAAGACGATCATGTTTCCCGTAGATTAATTGATATTTTATACGATAACTTGCAGCTAATTAATGATGATATTGTGTTTGCTAAAAACTATGAACATGTAATTAGAATTGATAAGGAAGATCCGTTAGTTAGTAAGAATTATCCGATTCCCTATTATTACCAGGATAGAATAAACAAGGAATTGAAACGATTAGAAGATACTGGTATAATAGAAAGATCTAATACATATTTTATAAATCCAATTGTTATAGTGAAGAAGAAAGATGATTCTTTAAGAATATGCTTAGATGCACGTGCCTTGAACCTTAGAATTAAACCAGAGTTTGAAATGCCTCAAAATATTGATGTTCTTCTTACAAAATGTGGTAATAAGATAATATATAGTAAAGGAGATTTGAATTTTACATTTTTTTCAAAATATATTAAGATAACAAGTCTAATTTATTATCTAATCTTATACAAAATGCAAGCCAGCTGTTTACTTATGTTAAATGAAGAATTTTGACATACAAATGGGATAATAAGAATAGGGGTAAGTCTATTATCGGACAGATTGGTATGTTACAGATCGAAAGGATATTTTTATATATCAGTCCTAGTTTAAATATACTACTATTAATTTTGTTTAACATTTACATTTCGAGAGAATATTCCTATACTATAATTATAATTTAATTTTCATATACTAATTTATGTGATACTGAACTAATGATTTCTTTAGTTTACAATCGAATAATTTTCGGTTACTATATATGAACTTGAATACATTTACTTAATATGTTAAACACAATTTTTCCTTAAAGTTACTTTTTTTTTCCTTTTATACTTAACATTATTGTTTTATGAATTTGAGATTCTTCAATAATTTATAATCATAACAGATTTTTTTTTTTAAATATTTAACTTAAACAATTACGAACAAGTTTTCCTTTTATAAAAATAAAACAAGATACAATCTTCATTTACACATATTTACTTTACCGTCTACAATAGCATTTATTTTGCCGAAAAAATTTCTTTTTCATAGAATTTTTTCTGTTAACAATGGGGATAATGATGTAGGGCAATTCACCCACATATCAAATTCTTCTGTTTATAAGATAACAGATCCGAGAATGTTATATCTGAAAAATAATGTAATGTGAGATTATTGAATAGTTAAATTTTTGTATATTAATGTAAAACCATAGTTGGATTTAGAAATATTGATATCGATAAACATTGTACATTATATTCAATCTATTTTTATTACTCGCTCTTTATTTAAATATCTTTACATTTTTCCGCGAAGATCTAGCTTTCTAAATCTGATTATAGTTATATTCTTTGTTATACATACATATATTTCTTTTAATATTGTAATATCTTTTATTGTTCCTTGGATAATATCATATTCTAAATTTGTAATTTGGAATACGTGAGTAGATTTCATCAGCATGACGTTTAGCTGTCAGAATTATTTTTATTACTAAATTATATATTTTATTTACAAAAGTAACATTCAAAATTATTATTTATTTTAATTTGTCATAGTTGTCTTTAATATAATTTTCGATATCATTGTACAAATTCCTAAGAAAATCTGATTTATGGAAATACTAATTTATCTTATGGGAGCCGGGACAACGAAAAACAATATTATTGATTAAAAAGTTTTTTTGCATGCAGTTGGATAATTAAGTGTTATTTTCGAATTCCTCTACGAAATTATTCCATAATAACTTATAAGAACGTTTTAATCACCAGAAAGTGGATAATTTATAATTATTTGACATATTTACCTTGCGAGAAGATTTTCTTCGTGTGTGGAGATCAAGGAAACCTAATAATCTTCACTATTTTGATTCCTTCTATATATTAATCTATCTTCGTTTATGCAGTTTTACTAAAGAAGCTACTGGAATTATCTTTTGGAAATTTTTGGACAAGATACACTCATCTGGAAATCGTATATAAACATAACCTTGCTGTTTACATCGTGCAAGAGGACCATGTGCGATTCTACAACTATATTATCTACCAGACGTTCGAAGTAAGGAAATCGTAACCTGCCATTGCTGAATCTGTTGGTTTTCTACGGAACATTTTACATGTTAGAAGACACGTGGTTTGACATTTCCATTTGTACTTAAAGTAACAGCTATTCTGTAAAGATTGTTTACCTTAATTATATTAAAGATATAACTTTTCTCGAGATCAAATATCAAATATTTAAATTTACTCACGACATTTCGAAATATCATATTTTTCTGATCTTACATTTGAATCATATTCTTGTTCAACCATTATAATATTTTATATATTTTGGATTAGGCAACCCATTGTACTGAGATGTGTTAAAATTAACGAACCTAAGTATCTATTCAACTTTTATATTCTGCAATTACATACATTCTAATTTGATATTTGCCAAAATTATAGAACTATGTAAATCTAGTTAATTTTGTATACTATTGTTAGTGTTTGGTAATGTCAAAGGTTATGTGTGGAGGAAAAATTTAATTGTAAACCAATAAGTTCATAATATTAATTAAGAATCAAAATTATAGTATAAATGTCAAATATTTAGGAAAATTCTATATAACTAAAGCGACCAATGAGCGTCAAAAACAGAAAAAGCTCTTGGGTTGCCATAGTGAGTTATTGAAAACAATTAGAGAGAGAAGAATTTTTGCACTTGAATTAATGGAATGTGTTTTTGGAAAAAAACGAATTTTTTTTTTTTAAATATAAAAACAAGTATAATTTATATTACCAAGATTTGAACTGTTTTCATCTTATACTCCGCTATCAATTAATGAGCCACAAAAGATGTGTACCAGCTTTAGATAAATATTGGCAAACATTACAAGGCCTTATATTACCAGGATTGTGACCGGGGATCCTAACTTTCCAGATCTGCCAGGATTGTGACCGTTGTTCCTGAAGTTAAAATATACCAGCCGTACGTCAGGGAAGCAAGACTTAATTCCAGAGACTAGACGGATAATTGTGATAGAATATTGAGCTAAGTCTTTATTAAGTACTAAATATTATTTGCATTTTTTTTAAGTAAACAGATACATTTACTTACCGAAGGTAAATAAAGATTCCTTTAATGACCATTTTGTTTAAAACATTGTAAGTAGGGAAGTTATATACAAATTCATTTATTCAGCAATTTGATTTAACAGAATCTATTTGTTTATGTAGCCTAGTATTTGTCCCATTAAGGTAGATTCAATTTTTCACCTATAAGAAATTCCACATAACCATTAAATTTTATAATTAAGTTTTCAATAAAAATAAATTATTAATCTATTGTTTATTCCAAATGTTTTGTTAAATATTACCTAATATAATGTACCTAATTAAATATTCACTTATAAAGATAAGATTTTCCTTTTAATAAACGGAATTTAAGAACCAAGACAAGTCGTTTGAATTCAATAAGTTTATCATATTAATACCGAGCTAACATACCATTTAATTTCTTTGTCAGACAGAATCTTCACGACCCTGGAGATATTAGAGAACTCATGTTCGTTGTTTCTCCAAATTATATTAAATATCAAACTTTCTTTTAAGACCAAAGTACTATTTGGTTGTAGAGGTTATGATTGTTAACTGCAAGCGTTTATATTCAATTATTGGACCTGCGCAGAAGTATATCAGTAAAAATTCGAATTTTAAATTCATTTTACTGCTTTAAAGTATAATATTTTGTCTTTAAAAACACTTTTTAGTAAACGTTTGCCTCGAATATTATTACTATATATATATATATATATATATATATATATATATATATATATATATATATATATATATAGGATAAAGTAAAATAAAAAGTGGGCAAGCGGTGTGTCAATTAAAAATTCATTTATTAATTATCTCTATATTTCGCAACAACTTTGTTGCTTCTTCCGGAGATAAAAATGTAGAGTTCAAAAAATAATAAAAGTCACTTTTATTTATCAATAAAATTGGTTTCTAACCTCCATATGACTCATAAGTTCTGAATTTTTATGTGTATGTGAAGAATATTTATTTAAATGGTGTTCAATTTAGGTAAGTTACAATGTTTTAGAGCGATTTATTAATTTTCTTGTGGAGATAAATTTTAAGACTCTCGTGTAAATTTCAGAGCTTTCACGTAAAAATTTTGAAAATAAAGCCTTCGTTTTTTTTCCATTTCAACGCTATGGTTTATATTATTAAAATTGCAAAATAGCTTTTGATTTAAGTTTCTTAATAGGATTAGTTTAACTGTTTAGAACGTTTGGATATATTTCAAAAAAACTTAATTTTAGTTTTAATACATATTTGTTTAATACTTCAAACGCTAAATAATTGGTGATACGTGTGCATCATATTATAATGTTTTTTCGCGGTGACTATTTTAAAATGTACAGTTCTGTGAAAATAAATGTCAATACATATATTAATATTAATAAGTTATATATCTTTTAAATCACGAAATTATTGATGAATTCTATTACGGAAATTGAAAAGTAGAATTTTAATTGGTATCACCAAAAGCTAACTTAACTTTGTCTAATGATTTTATTCTTGTTCACAAGCATCTATCAGACATACAGGAGCCTTGCTTCATAACAAAAAGTGTATATATATATATAACAATTTCTTTTTCTATTTTTCTTAGTCGTTCTCTTAATTATAAATGGTTAATTATTTCTTGGAATTCGGCTTGATATCTATTCATTAAACAAAAATGCCCATTTTCGCGTTTCGACTTTTATTTTGTCTTCATCAGATAAATTTGATTACAATTACTATATGTTTTCCTGCAAAGGTAAATTTAAACTAATAATAATATAATAACTAATGTTTTTCCTAAAATGTAAATTTATATATATATTTATTTACAATTTTTATTCTTCTTTTTTATAATTTTTTAACAATTTGAAATATTTTATTTAAAATATAAAATTGGTACATTGTACTTTCAACATATGGAAGTAGGCTGAATATTAGTATGCCTAAAGTATGTATATATTTTAAATTTTGTGTTTTGTCCTTCCTTGTAATTTGATACTATTTGTTTTGGATACTGAAAAGTATACTTCCCATTAATCAAAACATCTGCAATATATAAATAACGTAAAAATTCAAATCCAATAACATTAAAATCTTTTAAAACTCACCCTCACCAAAAGCCGAATTTTAATCCAATTTAATATACAGAATATTTTCATTAATTGACGTAGCAGACACTTCTTGGTGAAACATTTTGTAATTAACAAATTTAGTATAACAAAACACACTTGGCTATTTCACAATTGTGAAATAGCCAAGTGTGTTTTGTTATACTAAATTTGTTAAATACAGAATATTATAAAACAGGAAATATCTAATAAACTTGGCGAACGGATATGAATTTTAAATTGTAAATATAAACCACGTCGTAAAAAAATAACAAATAAATATTAACATGCACATGAATATTTTCAGAAACACATCGGTCTTAATACAAAGATTATTATCAACTTTATTGGGGCAAATATTTATGTATTTGGTTGTATCACATAGATAGTGACAGTTAATAATTCAGATTTTAAATACAGGAATCGGTTTTCGCAACTAATACGGTAATATGCATAATAAAATATCGTACTAAATAGCATCTAATTTTGGTTACTTGTAGTGTAAACACTGCAATTTAGTACAAATTAAGATTTGATTTATCGAAGCGGGTATGACAACGAGCATTCGGGATTGATAAGAGAAAGAAAAACTATCAGATTTTTTGCTTACAAAATTACAAAAATACCTATAACGTGAATAATTAAAACTGGATTTGATGAACATAATAACAACGCATTTTTTAAATATAAATATACGTTATCCAGACAAGCATGTCGGCAGTAGGGCATAAGAAAAGAAGTTCGGTGGAGTCGACCTAACATACGCTTGGCGGCTGGACGTTTTCGGTCAAAGCGGCATAAATTTATGTGCACAAGAATACGAGATGCAGAAAATTCGTGAACGGGGGATACAATCGACGGAAATCTGCTAAGGCGATCGGTTTATCAACAGCCTAGGTCGACAAGTAAAGGGCAGAAGAAACGGATTTATGTCATCTTCTCAATGACGATATATTTTATTTATACCCGCCTGGTATATCTAAAAACAAAAATGTTTGGAGACTAAGCGCACGCAGATTCGACATGAAATTCTACGTCTGCGCGAAAAAAGTGGGGACCCACGCATAACCATTTATATATTTATATGATACATCTTGCAAACTAACAGAAACATTATACAAATACATGATACATACAATTTCCTCCAAAACATACGAATTGTTAGTGCGTGATGACGGTTTAATGCTTCAATTCACGCACAACACACTTAAATTTATAAGTTTGGTCACAAGCTAACAAGTTGAAGCAAATGATATATTTCAAATATTGAAGAACTTGCAAATAAAGCAACTTTAAATTTTCTCCCACAGAAATCACGAAAGTAATTCAATACTGCGTATAATAGACTTATTGAATAGTGAAAATAGAAGAAAATTGAAAGTAAACTCATTGGAAATGTATTTCTGACTATTTCGAAGAAAAATCAACGTTGTGAAAGTTATCAACCTTGGTCTTATTTTTCTATCATTTCTTTAATAACTCCATTCAAGCAATCTGTCTACAATGACAATAAGCATCTAGGTGTTAAAATAACATATACAGACGTGTTGAAGTGAGCATACTGTATAAGAAACTTAGATTAGGTATAACCAAGTTATTTGAGCACCATTAATTTAAAATATAAGATATGAAATAAAATTAGAATTAAGTCTTATTAAAGCGAATTAGTAAGTGTGAGGATTCAAATCTGTTTAACCTGCGCACTTGAGCTTGGAGTATCATTTGCAGTATCTTATTTTGAAACCTTTGCAGTATCGCTATGATGGAGTTGGAAGCTGTTCCCCATAATATTATTCCATATGTCCAAATTGGCTTCATTATGGCTTTGTAAATTAAAAGTTTATTTTGACAAGGTGTTTGTGACCGTCAACACATGATCCAGAACATTTGTCTAATTGCTTACTTAAGTTAGCCTTCTATCTAAGTGCATGTCAAGATATTCGTTCTTTAGCTTGAATCAGATTGTCACTAGTATACAGTAAATATAAAACCGGACCCTAAACACTACCCTAGGGCACGCCTGCATAAATAAGGCATAGGTCTGAGTACTCATTTCTTTATTTGGCAACAAAATGTCTATTATTAAGGTAATAAGAATATAGAAGGAGACAGTGAGGATAAAGGAGATTTCTTTTAATATTATATAGTAAGCCAGTATGTCACGGTTTTTGAAAGACTGACTAATGTCTATAAAAACAGCTGAGCAATATCTTTTGGAATTTAAATCGTTCTTATTATGTTAACAATCTCAAGAATTTGTTCAACAGTGCTATGTTTAATCCTGAACATTGATAGTCAGATATAATACTCTTTGTCTGATTTACTGTTAAGAGTCTCTTAACATATACCTTCTCGAAAATATTATACAATGATGATAATAGGCTAATAGGTCGGAAGGACATCACTTCTACCGGTTTCTTGCCTGGCGTACAAGTTAACTTGTGCAACTTTCCAGGTATTTGGGAAATAACCAATTCTTATTTTTGTTTTGAATATATCTGTTAAATGAGTCATACTCTTTTCCAACAGCTCTTGTAAAAAAATTTCTAGTAATAAAATCATATTTTGGAACTTTTTATATATTAATCCCTTTCATGGTGACATGTTCGTTAACTTTGAATCTTTTAATGGGAAATTTCTTTAATGTGATTAACATAGGTACCAGCATTCGACGGTTGAAAGACTTGTTGCAGACGGACAGCAAAT
The DNA here is from genome assembly GCA_935421215.2 of Melolontha melolontha. Taxonomy (NCBI): domain Eukaryota; kingdom Metazoa; phylum Arthropoda; class Insecta; order Coleoptera; family Scarabaeidae; genus Melolontha; species Melolontha melolontha. The sequence goes on along the minus strand of OW285236.1, from coordinate 157,470,874 downwards.
GAAGCGGCTTTGTCTTTATCACTTCTTGCCCAGCTGTTCCCAGCTCTAATTTGTGTTTTAAATTGTAATGGCCTTTTTAATTTCTTGGTTGCTTCCCATATCGCATAAACTGTGGCTTCTGTTGGAGTCGGAAAATTTAGCTAGCGCACGACATTACGATTTTACATTTTGGAATGTTTCTTTCAGTTTAATACGTGTTTTGTTTATTCTCTATTTTTCTTGATCGCATCGATATTTTTATGAAATAAATTTCTCTTTCACTTTATATGGTACGCCTTATATTGCGTGTGTAGTTCTTGTGTTTGAAGTTCTAATCAAAACTGCTGATTGAATACTTTTTGTCAATTCTTCTACTGTTACATTAATTTCATTTTCTGTTTTCAGTGATTTACCAGAGTGATTGAATTATCTAATGAATCTCTAAAGAGTCCTAATTTGTAATTTTTGAGTGTAATGAAAGTTGATTTTCATTATTAATAATCTTTGAATGAATCGTCACAATAACAGAAGAGTGATCAGATGATAGATCTGAACTAGATTCAGTTTTTCATCGATTATGACGCAGAATCTACAAGGTCAGGATATTTTTTATATCATGAGGGCAATAAGTTGGTTCGCTTGACCTCCATAATGGTGTCTTTGGCGTTAAAATCGCCCCCCGCTAATCGCCAAGTGAACGGAAAGAAAAATTCAAATTGCAATAATTTATTAAAAATTTCGATATGAAATATATTGCTAACAAAATTAATGAGTAAATTTCATCTTCTATAATAATACTAGTGGCTTGTATGTATCCTTCAGTGAAGTTTTCATAATGGCGAATATTTTCTCGTACAACCACAACAGATCCTCCGTGAGCTTTAACACTAAGATATTCAGTAATGTAGACCTTGTATCTAAGTATGGGTATATAATGTATAAAAATAATCAAGTTTTAGGAGTAACTTATGCAAGGCGTGATTTAAAAAATAGGTACGTATCGAACGAGACTGTATACTTGCACACTCTCTCTGCACATTGTATTAGACATCGCGAACATGATAAGCGGAAATGCAGCAAAGAGCGATTCAGTACATGTACTCAAACTATTGATCCTCGACTCACTGACTTCTTCTAACTATATGATAAGATGATAAATTAAATGAATTGTTGGGACATTATAAAAACATCATTTGAAGATTATTTGCTAAATGTATTTTGAAATGATATGTCGCACCGCTTGCTTTATGCAATTATTATTAAAAATGAAATAAATTAAGAACTAAATTAATTGTAACAATAGTGTTACATTTAATTTAGTTTTTAATTTATTTCATTTTGTAGAACATTAATATAGATTAATGTTCTATAAAGCATACTAACTCTTAAGTGTTTTCGATAGTAAGTAGGTTTATCCAAATAGTTTGCAATCGGCTCGCGTTTTAGCAAATAAATTTCTTCTGGAAAATATTTTTGAAAACACAAAGCTTGTCTTTAAGAATTTTGAGAATGTTTTTTTAATCGATGTATGTATAAAGAAAATAAGAGCGTGATAAAGAATTCCTAGATATACGCGAACCGTAAAACCAAGAAACATTTTTACAAGAAAGTCATTATCAATATAACAACGCGAATATACTATTTATTGGTGAGAAATTTATTTGAAAACAGTTGAACTGTTAAGCAAATTTTTGAAATACACCAAAAAAAGTTTGGAATTATTATCTGTTTTAATAGCCAGCAGCACAAAATAACACAGTAATTGTGAAAGAACGATTATTTAATTACAGAATCCGCAATGTAGCGTAAGAGACATTCGGTATATTGTTCCAGAAAATGAGAATTTATAATTAAAGAATTTAATTGGCACCAGAGTTGCTTCTATAGTTTCTTAATAGATGCCATCAATATTGAATTTAACAATAGTATTCCGAATTCTTTCCTGAAAGGTTATTTGTGTAATTTATAGAAATTAAACAAATAATAAGTCTAATAAATATCTTTACATACGAAATAGTTTCTTTTTAAGTGACATACCAAGTTTGTTACTGTAAAAATGTAATTATTTCTTGACCTTTGTATATTATAGTAAATTTAGATAGTCAGCGATTTAACTTTAATATGTATATATTTAAAATAATTCAAATCTATATATATAAAGATAATTATTTCTTGATCTTATTATATTATGGTAGATTCAATTAGTTGGCGATTTAATGACTTGCCATACCTCCGTTTTTATTGTTTAACTGTTTGGAGAATGCCATGGCATGACTTATTATTATTGAACTTGAATGTATCATTAAATAATTTTTCCATGACAACTACAGATATATTGTATGACATTAATATACTGTCATTTGTATTTCAAATTTCTTTTAAAAAGGCATCATATGCCGAAACATGTAAGATTGTTCTAAATATATACATATTGAAGTAAAACCAGACCTTTAATCGCCAACTAATTGAATCTACCGTATATATATATATATAAATCAAGCCTGCGAATATGTGTTAATATAATAAGAGATGAGAGAAACGAAGATTTAAAAGGTTAATATAAGGTGTAATATAATAGGAATATACAGTTACTAGGAAATAAAGAGTTGAAATAAATTTATGAAGATTTAAATATTTAATTGCTGTAATACAGTTTGACATTTGAAAGGTGACAGAAAATTTGACAGGAGAATAATGAATTCAACAAGATTTGTTAGATCAGTTAAATTATAATTTTATACATATTTATTTGCTTATAAAATTTAAAAAAATAAATTAATAGCTGCTTAAGACTGCTCTGTGTTTTTTCATTTTTTTGTGATGCTTATATTGTTATGATACGGAGGGGGGTGTTTATATAATGGGTAGGTATATTGCTGACAAGTTATTTAAATCTGTACGGTCAGAAATTGATTTTGTATTTTTTTGTATGTGCTTTCTAGTATATTTCTTGTTTTGTTGTTTTTTTCAGATCTAATTATTGCAGTTTTATCGAAATTGAAAGTGTGTTGTTTGTTTGATATATATTTTTAAGAGCTGTACTGTTATTTGAAAATTTATGTCGATTTAAACGTTCTTGTAGATATTGTGTTGCTTTGCCGATGTATACGCCTTCGCAGTCATTGTATGAAATTTCAGAAAATTATTTATGGAATTCCTACTTCTACCTTTTTGGTTTATATTAATTTCTTTTATTCGAAAATTCCAATAATTCGGGAGGATCATCCAGTCCATAGGCATTACAAATTAGAGAGGTTTTATTATCTATTAATACCTACATAAATATATAGCAAATTTAACAGGAATTATTTATAATTTTCAAGCTCTTTAATCTTCTTTTTAAAATATAACATGTTTTTACAATAAATGTGTACTGCGTGTTATCCTTTTGCTAATATCTTGATAACTATACGAGATGCGACGAACTACGTATGCGCCAAAGTCGACCGCCGCCCCTCCCGTGTCTGTAGACATAATAGTTTGGCCGTGGCCTTCGTTTGTATAAGATCTATTTTTTTTTGTTTTTCCGAAAAAATTATAAATGTTTAAATAGAGCAACGAATTATCGTTAAATTTCATATGAAACTTGGAAACACCGCTAGTGATATTTGCCTTTAATTAAAAGAAGTATATGGAAATGAATGTTTAACACGTGCGCGGGTAGTGGTATAACAAGAATCCATAAGGTAAATTTTACATAAAAATTTAAACATGCAAAAAGTGTGCACCAAAGTGATATCGAAAATTCTCGCAATCGAGCGAAAAGAAGCTCGTGAAAATATTTGTGCTCATACTTTAATTGCCATTGAAATAACCCAAACTTCTTCGAAAGAGTGATAACATGTGATGAATCTTGGGTTTTAGCCAATGATCCAGAAACTAGGCCTCAATCAATGCATTGGAAGTGTTTGACTTCACCGAGAGGTAAAAAAGTGCGAACAAGTAAATCCAAGTTCAGAGCGATGATGATTGCTTCTTTTTGCATTATCCATGGGACTATGTACCTTCAAACTGTTAATTAGCATTACTATCTTAAGATTCTTGCTCAATCAAAAAAAAGGACCCGAATTGTGGAAAAAAGTCATGAGTTCTTCATCAGGACAACGCACCGACGCACACTGCATTATCTATCAGGACGCCAGTGTTAGATCATCCTCTTTATTCGTCTGACCTGACACCATGTGACTTTTATCTGTTCTCCAAGGCCAGATCTGCATTAAGAGGAACAAGATTTCAGACCGTTAAAGCTGTAAAATAAAAAGCGGCCAACGTAATGAACGAGCTCACAGGAGAAGACTTCCAACAATGTTCCAACAATAGAAAATTAAATTGGATCAGTGTAGGGGATGTAGGAGTAATCAATATTGAAGGGATAATAATTAAATATAAGTATTGTTTTAACGTTTTTAACTGTTTTAATTTTTAAAAATATAATAGCTAGTTTTGCTGAGCAAAACTTCTATCAACTACAAATGACCGAGCATGTCGTTGTATCCATATTGTTAGAAAAACCCTAAAAAAATCGACAACTGCTGATAAAAGACCTAAAACGAATTCTCGAAAGTGTGTTAATTAGAGCTATAGTTAACGTTCAAACCGAAGAAAGCGCAAGTGGGATCGAATAAACAATGTCGCTACTTTACTATAGAAGATCAATATAAAGTAATATTTTAAATTTGTTATTTTCGTTTAAATTATTTAAATGAAAATCTGTATTTAAAATAAATTGTAAAATAGTAAAAATATTTTTGCCTCGAAAGTTGAGCTTAGTACGAAATATGTTTAGAGGCTATTATTGAAAATGATTTGGAATGCTTCATTCGATTACTACAAATTGTTCATGAAAGCTATCGCACCATGTTATAAGGTTAAATCTGTTCAGGATATATTCGAAACAAATAATATTAAAACAAAAAGAAGAACATTTTTAATAATATCAAAATTATTGCGTTGGAGAACACAATATAAGTGCATATTTGTGTGAAAATTGCTATCCAGACATGCAGACGTGTCATTTGTCCTACTACACACCATCATCAGGTCATCAGGACCTCATGCCGGAAAGAAAATTCTGCGCCGCTCGTTGACTACTCTCTACATTAAGGACGCCAGCTCAACCAGCCATGACAAATGTAAGATTTGGCAAGTGGTTTCCATCGGACGAACATAGTTATAACAGACGGGAACTTGTATTAACATGTGTCCAGTATAAGTTGAAAAACCCCGGCAACGTACACAACAAAAATATACTAGAAATATACTAGAAAAAACCACTGTCATTCGTATAAAAACGAGACCATTTTTAATAATATCAAAAATATTATTATAAAATCGGCTATGGTAACTACATATTTGTAAAAACTTTTAATGTTCACAAAAATACGTATAAATAAAAAATTGAGAATACTGTTAAGTAGAGTAAAATCGATAATAGTCTAGTTTAACAAATACTAAAATTGTAAACTTACTGCAAATGAGAATTAATTACTATTAAATCTCATTCACACATGTAAATGGCGCCTAATGTGTTAAGTTAATTAATAAAATTTGACAAACCGAGTTTGTAGCAGTATGCAGAATGCAACACATCGCGACATCAACTTTATTGGTTGTCAGGATAATTAAAAATTTGAGAAAAAAAATTGAAAATAAACGAATTTTTAATTATACTAAAATTTTAAATTTAATTGAGTACTTGTATTCAAGGTTAATGAAATTTTATAGCATCTTTTCTAAATATACCCGTTGGACACACGTTCACTGTTACATGGACTTGGATGCTCGTGTGTATTGTTTCACCACGCACGGGTTGTAAAACCGTATACCCACTAATTATGTATTCATCGGTGACATCGGCATTCCAATATAACATCTTTATTAACAAATTTATAAACATTAAAATTATACTTCTTATTATTTGATATGTAAGAATTGATTTGATGATAAGACTATTATGTGTTTTGTCATTAATATGAGATTGATGTCTCTTGATCTTGTAAAAATACTAATATTACGAGACTTGTGTCTCTTGATGTTAAGATGTGACTCTTGTGTTAAGATCGTTGTGTTGAAATTGTTGTTATAATAGACGACTGTTGTCTCTTATTGCTGTGTTAAGACTGATTTTCTTAGTGTTTAAAATACCGTAAGTAAGCAAAATTTGCCACTACCCCAATAAACTATTGAATAATTGACAAAGTGGGCGGCATCAGGTTAACGATTCTTAGTAAACTGTGCCTACTACAATAGTAAACGTTACAAATGTTTATTAATTGTATTCTAGTTGTAAAACTAAATATAACATTTAGAATAGTTGCATTGTTCATTGTTCATTATTTATTGTACAATCTTTAGTGAACGTGGATTTAATAAAAGATATGAAACTGTAAGCAAACTGTATATTAGACACGGTTACTAATGAAGCATGGTAGAGTGTAGACTGTCTGAGGTGAAGAGCATTAAAATAAATAAAACGTGGCAAATATGAAAAATTCCACTTCTTAAACTATGGCTAAACGTTTGCGATTTAAATATAGCAATAAAATTCTGGTATACAAGGGTTTAAGCTCTTTCATAGTATCGATTGATTATGTTGAAGTATGTCTACATCGCGTTGATTACGCGATGTAGACATACTTCAACATAATTTGGCTGTAAATTAGTTAGTATATTATGATTTGACATATTGCTATGAATAGTGGGTTAGAATGAAAATGAACCACTATTCACCACAACACTGTCCAACTTTGATGCTCAATCGGTTAATTGCTTTAATGAGACAGCTTTCCTCTCCGGGTTTCCAATGGGAAAACGTGGTATTTATACTCCTACAACATTTATTTTGCGCCAGTATAAAGTATAAACGAAAGTGTTAATTATAAATAATAATCACAATTCTCAAATGACTTTATTAAAAAAAATTAAAAAAATTTGATTCTTTATAAAGTATAAAGAACTGTGTAAGACAATGTACACAAAGAGGTAAAATAATTTGCTGGAATTGACCGCAAAGCAAATTCAAACGTCCTTTAATGAATCGCGAACTAAATTAATATCTAATAAATTGCAAAGATGTTTTTTACTTTCACCCCTGATAAACAAACTCAAAAGTAAACAGATAAAACTGTCAAACCGAAATCTCTAATACATGCGCGATACCACATGTACAAAAACACCAACCTTGAAATCTAAAACGTTCCAGAATTTAACGTTACAAAAAATTACTTGAAACGGAAAAAATATCTTTGTCATTCATATATTAACTAATATTAAAATATATAAATTCATACAATTGAAAATACAATAATAAATGCATACAAATTATAATAAGTAATATATCCACTGCAATATGTATATATGTATTTATACAGTTTCACCCTGTAATTGGGTATGTAGCTGTTGGGCAAATACACAATTATTATTATTATTGTTAAATATACTCGCCCTGAAATACTACGCAATTTAAAGGAAATTATTCATAGTGATATTGATATAATTATTTATTTTTATTTATTAAATGGCGATTTCTAATTCAAAATTTTCGAAAACTTAATAAAATTAAAAAGGTGTGTACCTTTTTTCATAAATGTTATTACTGATAACATGTTTATTCTCTAATATTTAAACTAAGTATATACTGTATCCATGGATTTTCTGCAAAGAAGAGAAACCCTTTTCAATATTTTCAGAAAAATTGTATCCTTTATAAATTTTTTTGCTAACATTAAATCTACAAAAATTACAGAAACAATTACGAAATGCCTCATTTACCACTTTAAATTTAGAATGCATTGGTTGCTTTCATAAATTTGTCTTAATTAACGTTATAGCAGCGTATTTATTTAATAAAATATTAGTATTAGTTTGTCTGTATTGAGACACGTATTAAACGAATATTGATTAATTTACTTAAAAATATTCTGGTATTCAGGCTACAATTAACACGTTCCAAAACAGTCTAAAAATTTGACAAAACCGGTTCTGTATCTAGAAGAATGGAAACAAGAAAACAATATCAACGAGCATGACGCTCTAACTTTGTTGACTACGTCAGCAGAGGGAAGTCAAATATTGCCTTTGGGTGAAAGAGCTGATTAATTCATACTTTGGATCCCGAACAGTATTATTTATTCTAAAATTTTGTTAATGAGTTGAAAAAAATGTTATGGACAACCGACCTTTCTGTCACAGTTTTCTTTTTTGGACGAAGCTTCTACAAATGGGACAGTCCTATCTCAAAATTATAAATAAAAAAATTTTAGAATTAATACAAAAAGATGTAAGAAAATAAATGTACGGTGTGATAGAAGAAAATATTGCTAGCTTTCTTTTTCGAAGAATATATGAATTACTTTTGGAATTGTCACAAAATCTTTGCATAAATTTGTTTCTTGACCCACAGCTCATGGGCCGTAACTTCCGCTGGTTATTTACTTTGGTTGGTGGCAGTTATATTGAAATTTGGTGTTTTATTTATTTAACAAAAACCACTTAAATCTAATTTATTAAGGTAATCTCACAAATGAAAAACTTAATGTAAACTTAAAACTCGAATTATTTACTGTTATATGAGACTGTATGTCTCTTGTTGCTAATATGATACTGTTGAGTCTCTTCTTGCGAGATGGATACTAATGAGATGAGACTGTATGTCTCTTGATGTTAATGTAAGACTGTTGTCTCTTGTTGCTAGTGTGAGACTGTTATTGATACTATTCTGTACTGTGTTACAAGAAGGTAAAAATACACCATTACCCTACAAACTATTATATAATAAAATCCGAGTATTGATTACTCATTGTATTTGTTGACGTCATATCGGGGAATTTTTCTGTTTGAGTAATTCATTAACCGCACCTACGGGCCACAATACCAAGGTTTGCGATAGAGTCTTAAAAATCTAATCTTACTAATAAATAAATAATAAAATATCATTACTAATTAAGTATTAGTTGGTGTTGTAAATCTAAGTACGTAGTTTCGGATAAATTACATTGTTCAGCAATGGAATTTATTGTACATATTTAGAAAACGTGAACCTAACAAGACATGGTCAGATTAAACTTCGCCTATTGAATTTGTTCACTGATAAGCCTAGATAAGAAACAAGCGATCTAATGTATAAAGTAATAAATAAATTTGCAAATATAAATTCTTAGAATATAAAGAAAGTTTTATAATTTGAATATGGTAATGAAATTATATTATAAAGTGGTTTACATTTGAAAATGAATCGGTGAATATTCATAAAATTGTAAATGTTATAGTTTAATTCTTTATCCTAGATTTACTTATATCTAACACAAATAAATATATACAATTTAACAAGATTCGTTTTATGACGAAACAATCATGTTTTGCTATAACTAGCGTATGTGAATGTGAATGCAGATAATATTTATTTTCAGCATGATAGATGCCCTTCGAATTCCACATATTTAATTAAATATTGGCTTGTTCATAATTTTTTTGGAACACGTTTTGGACCAATACATTGGCTGGTTCGCTCACCAGACCTAACATCTGTGGACTAGAACTACTACTTTAAGGGATATTTAATGCAAAAAGAGCATGAAAATAATATCCGGCACAAATTAATAAATTTTAAAAGATAACGTACGAGTGTTAATAGCGAAATAATAAATGGAATATTTAGAAACATATCCAGGGAATTTAGAAACAAAGTAGAAAAGAATGCAGATCCGCATCTGCACACATGAGTCATTTTTTTCATATTAAAGCTAATAAAGCTTTCCGAATGTAGTTTCTTAAGAAAACATTTAAAACAAAAGAATAAATGAAGAACATATCAAAATTATCACAATCGTCATATCAACAATAGTTCCAAAATAAATTTATGCTTTATCTCTTAAAAACACCTTCTAATAATATTTTGTAGTTCCTTAGGTAATTTAAAACAGTTATCTAATGTTTGGTAAATATATAATTAAATTTTCGTTATCTGGCGACATTTACAGTAATTATATTGTTCTTTTAATGTACTACACACGCTCATTTAACACATTTCATGTATCAACCAACCATAAAACAAATACATATATATTCTCTATGGTAATCATAAAATGTGAATGTATTTATTTTTTTCTTATATACAAGAATGATAGATGCTGATAAGAGAATTACGAAATAGAACGCACAAATAAAGAGATTAACTGACTTTTCTAATGAAATAAATCAGCTTAAAAACGGAACACAATGGTTAGTTTAATAGTATATTTAGGAAAAGAATATCTAATAGAGAAGTAGGTTTTTAAGACTCACATAAACACAAATGAAAACCTAAAGGATTTATGTATAAATAACCCATTTAGTGTCTGATTTTACACCTGCTTTCTTCTTATCTTAATAAAATACAATTTCTTGATATTTTATGTATAAAAACTATATCAAATAACATTATCTTTGTGTTTCTATATAATAAAAATTTTTTGCAAAATTTCATTAACTTCGTGAGTAAGCCTAATAATAATAATATATTTCCAACAGGATAAATGCAAGTAAAAGAAGTTAAAATAGTATTAAGATAACTATCTAAAAAAAAATAAACATATTGGATTACGTAGTATAACAACAAAATTTAATAATGCTGTAGTGTTTTTGTCTTTTCGGGTTCTTAAATAAAACTAACGGTAACTTAGACAAACACTATATTAATAATAAGATAGAATAACAATTTAAAAACTAATTACTAACAATAAGCACATTTATGTATTTATATTTATGTAGGTTCACTCGGCGATGATTTGGCGTGGAATGCCATAAATCCCTCCCGACTGCTATTTATATTAACGGGAAAACTTCTGGCATATTTTCGATGTTCGCCTAGACTTTTCGTGTGTTACACATTTACATTTTCTGGACGGTTCTCGACGTATGAGATCATCGGTGACTCATCACAATACATTTAGTGTTATGTTTTATATCTATGTTATGCCTTAACTTTACAACTAATCCCTTACGTAATCCTAATATCTACTGTATAATATATTCCTCCTTGAAAAATTTCCTTATGTAATTCCATTAACAGTGACCCTTCTTCAAGGATTTGTGTGATTTTCTGGGTAAATTCCTTGTTATAATATTCCTGCTAATGTTTGTATATTCGTCGCTCGTTAAACCTTCCGTTCTATTGTTTAAGCCACGTTTTGTCTGAAACCTAAAATTTATCTTTAATATATATTCCTATGCGTATTTTATCTTATTCACAAGTAATTAGACCATTAATTTCCTTCTGAATTTCTAGAATTGTATTTGATTTCCCATCTAGTGTCCCTAGTTTATTACCTTAACTTAATTTATTCGTGACATTCGAATTCCATCCCCAATGCGGTTTCACGGTGGTATTCCCATTGTGGTTCTGTTTACTTCAGAATTGTTAGTGAGACTAGATTAGTATGACAGACATGCTTACGTTACTTCTCATTCTTATTAAATTAGTTCACGTAATCATTTTTACTGCATATTTGGCGTTTTTGATTTCCTGTCATGACATCCTTTTAAGGAAGCGCTTAAATAATATTTATTTTCCGTTTAGCTTTTGGTCAGTTATAATTACCGTTAGATGTGATCGCAGTGAACATGGGATTATCTGAAATTGGCAAGTTAGATGTCAATTTTGTAAGTTTCGATTACATTTCAACTGAATAGGCAACGTTTGTGCGGAATTTTTCCAATTTAGGCAGCACCATGTTGCTTGGATACTACTTAGTTGCCCTTCGTATTTGAAGGTAGGCGTATTTTTTGTCAGCTAACTTGGCCACGTGCTTTAACTAATCTTTCTAATTTCTTTTCCGGTAGATAAAATGTCGATGTCGATCGAAGCTTACAAATATCAAAATTTTGTTTTTCATACAATTAATTTAGTATTATTAGATAATTAATTGACAAAGTATATAAAGGAGTCTGGAGGACATTTTTTAAGCTTAACTCTAAATAAAAAGAAGAATGCATTAATGGCTCTTAACTAATAAAAATTAATAAATTTAAAAGACATCTTGTTGCCAATCAGCCGACACAAAAAGAAATTGTTAAATCCTCGCCAGCGTGGTCACTATTAGGTGGTATCGAAAACAAGAGAAGTACAATGAAAAAGAAAAAGCTCCCAAAGAAACATTTAAATAAACAGATCCTTTCTAACTTAACTTGGAGCTACAAAAATTCGCTACTGGTCTATTTTGTTTTTATTTTATTTTATCAATTATTTAATTTCAACATATCATCAATCCTATTCTTTTTTTTTTGTGCAAAATTGATTGCTTTAATTGTATTATGCCATTTTCTTTTGGTGTTTATCATTATTTATTTTGTTATTACTCTTTCGTTGAGAATTTACTTGAGGTGGTCGTTCGGGAGCAAGTACCTTGTTTTTCATCTCGAACATATATATGCAGAGTGGCGTACAAAATTTTATATCCACCGACACGCCGTCTTTCTGGACTAGCTAGCAACTTCGTCCTATCGATTTCAGGTAGGTTATTCCTACCTAATTCGGCCTACTCTTGGGAAAATTTTTATGTATATTTGGTTTTGTTTTGCGTATCATTAGATAATAAAAGAGTAAATCAAATAGAAAAACAGGATATTAATAAAAATGTAAATATTGGGTTCCGCAAAAGTTCGTGCCGTGCGTTAGGACGGGCCTGAATATACGAAATATTCGAAAACATGGCATGTGGACATATCCTAAAACATGATATTTTAGACATCTTTAGAACAAAATTTGGGTTAAGATATATTATTTTTATTAATTTTGTACGCCTTAAATATGTAAGGCATCAAAGTGTATTAAAGGCATTTGATGCTTTTATTTTACCTGAAAGACAAGATTTCACATAAGGAGTAAACAAGATATACGCTTTTTATGGTAGCTGAAAGAAAGAAGCATATGCAGTGTATAAAGGTCCGTTAGTTGTAAAAAACCATAATGGACTATATTTACAGCCGGTTAATGTACAAGCCAGTTAATGTACAATATTTACTGAATTATAGCGGTTGTGCTCAATCCAGAGCCTACCTCTTAATTGTCATTTAGCCTCCAAATCATTTCTGAAATAATGTATAAATAAAGTATAACAATAAAATTAGCTTTTTACGGTTAATTATTTTGAATGAAAAATAGTAATTGCCACGAATATAATTTTGATCGTCCGCCGTGCGTAAGCAATTTTATCTACATGCGCTATTAGTCGATTTGGCTGGCGCCCTCGAAGAAACGCATTATATTAAACGCATACTTTGGTATAACAGATTAGACTGGAGTTTACATATAGTAAAACCTATGCGATTTAAAAATTGATCTGGGTTAATAGCCTAATTAGTACCGTTTTATTTTGTTGATGGTTCTAGCAAATGGTTATTGAAGAAAGTTTGTATTTATAAACTTAACATGAGTAATATAATACTAGATTATTTTCATAAAATTTTATGAGATTTCTCTACCAATATTGTTTCTGTATGTTACCATTATCAAGGAGTTTTCTCAACTAAATTTACATATATCTTGAATACTTGGTTAGAGAATGTAATATAATAATATCGAATTCCCACCTCTCAGTACACAGTGGCCTGATGCCGGCCTGTCGTGAATGAAGTCTCGATTTCCTACACTACTGCTAGCAGAAAAACTTATAGCAAAAAATTTGAACCCAAATAGATGAAGAGGCTATTGGGAACCTTGAAACCCACTCATGCAGCTCATATCACCGATCCTGCTGTACCCTTACCAGGAATGGAGCCGCCTTGCCACGAATGGAAGATACTCATTAGAATAAGAACGTCCGACGGCATCTGCCATGACTCATTCTATAAACGGAGACTGATTGAGCCACCGACTTACAAATATGGATAACCTCGCCAGATTATTCACCATGTTACAACTGAGTGCCGCCATGCAGCATATGGAGGTGAGATGAGTGACTTCTTTGAAGCCACTGACTCTGTGTTGGACTGGATCAGTGGCTTTGATTTTAAAATTTAACTCCATTCTGTGTAGATGTATATGTTACTTTAAATGTCAATAGTTATACACTAAATATTAATAATAATGAATGCTTCAGCTTCATCGACCATTTAAGAATTGGTAAACTTTTTTAGTGCAACAATCTAAAAAATATAAAAATTATTTTTCAGACAATATTTTAAAACTAGTTAAGATTCACGTTCTGGATATAATTGATCTAAAATTAAAAACTGAACTAGGAAGTGTTTGCGAACGTTATGTGAATGTTCTTGAGCATACAAATATTAAATTATTTATCGAAGACAACGAAATCTTTTAGCAAACTGTAAAATTATTAACTATATTATTGACAACGCCGATGACAACTGTAGAGAACAATAGTATATTGTTACTGAGTAAGAAAAGCCTAACATTCCTGGACGACTGTGAAGATTGCTAAGTCGAGGCGCAAGCCGAGACTTAGCAACACAGAGTCCAGGAATGTGGCTTTTCCTACGAGGTAAACATACTATTTTTCCGCAAATCATTTAAAATTCGACAGATATTAATTAATTTTGAAAAAATCGCGAATAATTTTATTCACAAATAAATGGTGTTCTGAAATTCGTAATATAATTGGTTGCGTTACTATGGAAACGTATTAATGCTGAATTGTCAAACTTGATGCATATAAATTTAACTGCTGGTGTTTTCGATAGCAAAACAGTGTAAAATGATAAGTGATGATGAATTTTCCATATCTGGGACTCCTCCAGAGCTGGTTGAGGTAGTGAATACTGCTTCATTAGAATTATTGCCAAAGAAATCAAAAGAAAAGTACGAATATGTATATAAACGTTTTATGGACTATCGCAAGAGTAAAAACACGAGTTCTTTCTCGGAAAATGTTGTAATGGCATACTTTCTAGACCTTTGTTTAAAGACGAAATCTTCAACATTATGGGCGAATTATTCAATGTTGAAGTCAACCCTTGCAATTAAACACAATGTAGATATATCTACATATTCAAAACTTCGTTCTTTATTGAAACGGCCAAGGTTATAGGGCAAAGAAATCTAAGATTTTAACGAAGGAAGAAATCGAAAAATTTATCCAGGAAGCTCCAGATAAAGAATATTTAATGATTAAGGTAGTTTACAAGGTTTTAATTTTTATTTAGATTACACATTTATTTATTTTTTAGGTGGCTTTAATAATTGGTATTTTTGGGGCCTGTAGAATGGATGAGTTAGTCCGAATGACTCTACACGATGTAGAAGACCTTGAATCTAAACTTTTAATTAGCATACCTGATTCGAAGACCAACAAACCAAGATCATTTGTAGTTAATCAGATGTACTTGAATGTTTATCGGAACTATGTTTCGTTAAGACCAGAAAATATGAACAGTGAGCGATTTTTCTTTAAATATCAAAGCGGAAAGGGTTGTGGACAAGTGGTAGGAATACATTAATTTAAAAATGCCTAAAATAGTTGCTACTTATTTGAATTTGGTAAATGCGACAGAATATACTGGTCATTGCTTTCGTCGGTCTTCTGCAACAATATTAGTTGGCTCTGGTGCTGACATAACTAGTTTAAAGAGGCATGGCGGATGGAAGCCATGCAACGTTCCTGAAGAATATATCGAAGAATCTTTTAACAATAAGGTTGAGGTGGCAAATAAAATTTTCACACTACAAAATATTCAACAAAATAACCCATTTCTCATAGTTCTAATAATGTTCCTCCAATTTTGACACAATAGCTCTGCTTTGTCAGTTAAATATAGAAAAATCATTTATCAATAAAATACCTAATTTAAATGAACGCGTTATAAATAATTTCGCAGATTCTAAAGAGCGAAGAATTTATCCCTAATTTATGTCAGGTTAAAATTTTTAATCAGTAATTATAATATATGTATTAAATCACTTCATTCGTATTTTCTTCTTATTATTAGATTTTTTGAAACTAAAAGTTTAATTACTTATTTCTTAGCGTCATTCGTAATCGTTACTATTCTTTACTCAAACCTTGAGTAACCGTAGAATTTGTTATTCCTTACTTTGAATACTTTGATCATTTCGATTATTTCGATTATTTCGATTATTTCGATTATTTCGATTATTTCGATTATTTCGATTATTTCGATTATTTCGATTATTTCGATTATTTCGATTATTTCGATTATTTCGATTATTTCGATTATTTCGATTATTTCGATTATTTCGATTATTTCGATTATTTCGATTATTTCGATTATTTCGATTATTTCGATTATTTCGATTATTTCGATTATTTCGATTATTTCGATTATTTCGATTATTTCGATTATTTCGATTATTTCGATTATTTCGATTATTCCGATTATTCCGATTATTCCGATTATTCCGATTATTCCGATTATTCCGATTATTCCGATTATTCCAAGTATTCCGATTATTCCGATTATTCCGATTATTCCGATTATTCCGAGTATTCCGATTATTCCGATTATTCCGATTATTCCGATTATTCCGATTATTCCGATTATTCCGATTATTCCGATTATTCCGATTATTCCGATTATTCCGATTATTCCGATTATTCCGATTATTCCGATTATTCCGATTATTCCGATTATTCCGATTATTCCGATTATTCCGATCATTCCGATTATTCCGATTATTCCGATTATTCCGATTATTCCGATTATTCCGATTATTCCGATTATTCCGATTATTCCGATTATTCCGATTATTCCGATTATTCCGATTATTCCGATTATTCCGATTATTCCGATTATTCCGATTATTCCGATTATTCCGATTATTCCGATTATTCCGATTATTCCGATTATTCCGATTATTCCGATTATTCCGATTATTCCGATTATTCCGATTATTCCGATTATTCCGATTATTCCGATTATTCCGATTATTCCGATTATTCCGATTATTCCGATTATTTTTATTATTCCGATTATTCCTATTATTTCTATTATTCCGATTATTCCGATTATTCCGATTATTCCGATTATTCCGATTATTCCGATTATTCCGATTATTCCGATTATTCCGATTATTCCGATTATTCCGATTATTCCGATTATTCCGATTATTCCGATTATTCCGATTATTTCGATTATTCCGATTATTCCGATTATTCCGATTATTCCGATTATTCCGATTATTCCGATTATTTCGATTATTCCGATTAGTTTTGTTTCGATTGTTTCGACTGTTTTGATTGTTTCGATTGTTTCGATTGTTTCGATTGCTTCGATTGTTTCGATTGTTTCGATTGTTTCGATTGTTTCGATTGTTTCGATTGTTTCGATTGTTTCGATTGTTTCGATTGTTTCGATTGTTTCGATTGTTTCGATTGTTTCGATTGTTTCGATTGTTTCGATTGTTTCGATTGTTTCGATTGTTTGAATGTTTTGATTGTTTTGATTGTTTTGATTGTTTTGATTGTTTTGATTGTTTTGATTGCTTTGATTGTTTTGATTATTTTGATTATTTTGATTATTTTGATTATTTTGATTATTTTGATTATTTTGATTATTTTGATTATTTTGATTATTTTGATTATTTTGATTATTTTGATTATTTTGATTATTTTGATTATTTTGATTATTTTGATTATTTTGATTATTTTGATTATTTTGATTATTTTGATTATTTTGATTATTTTGATTATTTTGATTATTTTGATTATTTTGATTATTTTGATTATTTTGATTATTTTGATTATTTTGATTATTTTGATTATTTTGATTATTTTGATTATTTTGATTATTTTGATTATTTTGATTATTTTGATTATTTTGATGATTTTGATTATTTTGATTATTTTGATTATTTTGATTATTTTGATTATTTTGATTATTTTGATTATTTTGATTATTTTGATTATTTTGATTATTTTGATTATTTTGATTATTTTGATTATTTTGATTATTTTGATTATTTTGATTATTTTTATTATTTTGATTATTTTGATTATTTTGATTATTTTGATTATTTTTATTATTTTGATTATTTTGATTATTTTGATTATTTTGATTATTTTTATTATTTTTATTATTTTTATTATTTTTATTATTTTGATAATTTTTATTATTTTATTTATTTTGATTATTTTGATTATTTTGATTATTTTGATTATTTTGATTATTTTGATTATTTTGATTATTTTGATTATTTTGATTATTTTGATTTTTTCGATTTTTTCGATTATTTCGATTATTTCGATTATTTCGATTATTTCGATTATTTCGATTATTCCGATTATTCCGATTATTCCGATTATTCCTAGTATTCCGATTATTCCGATTATTCCGATTATTCCGATTATTCCGATTATTTCGATTATTCCGATTATTCCGATTATTCCGATTATTCCGATTATTCCGATTATTCCGATTATTCCGATTATACCGATTATTCCGATTATTCCGATTATTCCGGTTATTCCGATTAGTTTTGTTTCGATTGTTTCGACTGTTTTGATTGTTTTGATTGTTTAGATTGTTTAGATTGTTTAGATTGTTTAGATTGTTTCGATTGTTTCGATTGTTTCGATTGTTTCGATTGTTTCGATTGTTTCGATTGTTTCGATTGTTTCGATTGTTTCGATTGTTTCGATTGTTTCGATTGTTTCGATTGTTTCGATTGTTTCGATTGTTTCGATTGTTTCGATTGTTTCGATTGTTTCGATTGTTTCGATTGTTTCGATTGTTTGAATGTTTTGATTGTTTTGATTGTTTTGATTGTTTTGATTGATTTGATTGTTTTGATTGCTTTGATTGTTTTGATTATTTTGATTATTTTGATTATTTTGATTATTTTGATTATTTTGATTATTTTGATTATTTTGGTTATTTTGATTATTTTGATTATTTTGATTATTTTGATTATTTGGATTATTTTGATTATTTTGATTATTTTGATTATTTTGATTATTTTGATTATTTTGATTATTTTGATTTTTTGATTATTTTGATTATTTTGATTATTTTGATTATTTTATTTATTTTGATTATTTTGATTATTTTGATTATTTTGATTGTTTTGATTATTTTGATTATTTTGATTATTTTGATTATTTTAATTATTTTAATTATTTTGATTATTTTGATTATTTTGATTATTTTGATTATTTTGATTTTTTTGATTATTTTGATTATTTTGATTATTTTGATTATTTTGATTATTTTGATTATTTTTATTATTTTGATTATTTTGATTGTTTTGATTGTTTTGATTATTTTGATTATTTTACACATACAAATATAAACCAATCAGATTCGCGTATTACTGAAGCAACTCGAAATTACTGCGGTAATTTATCGATAATTTTCATTGTAGAATAATTAGGCGTTGTTATGGAAATGCGGTTAATAAGGATAGACATTTCAAAAGTTTTGTCAAAAAACTGGTTTCATTGTCACAAAACAATGCTGAGATTTGGGGAAGAATCAGTTGTAAACATTGATCAAATAGTAAAACAAGCTGAACCGGCTAATACGAAAAAGAGTAAGCGTCAATTTGGCGACAATTTTGTGAGTTTTGTGATGCGAAAAACTACAGCATCGAACAAAATGTTACAGAAGAGGAACTTGCAGATATTCTGAAAGACTGGGCCTTCAATATGAGGAAGGTGAATGGGGAAGAATATAATGAAGGTGTTGTTAAAACGATGTGGAATGTCACGGCAAAATTGCTACAAGAGAAGTTTAATAACGAATATAACAGAAAAATTGATCCTTTTCAGAGCATCGTATTTAAAGCAGCCCGCGACGTAAGGAACTCCAAAAGGAGAATTCTTCAAGCGATACCTGGTAAACGGAAACTGAGTTCTGCAGCTTTACAGAAAAACGAATATGAAAAAATGATAAATGTTTGGGATGAAGGAAATCCAGATGACTAGGAAAGAAATTTTACCTGATAGTGTCGATTGAATTGGCATGGCGAGGAGGAGAAGGCGCTGCATGTTTGATTCACTACTTACGAGAAGAAATGAACGTATACAATACGCCGACTGGAAGAATAGAGTACAATCCCATATTCATGAAAACTACCCAAGGTGGAGCACAAATATGTGCTGACAGTAAATGGTTGATTCCCAACAAAGTAAAACCAAGTAATTGCCCAGTCAGACAAATTAAATTCAGTATGCAGGCTCGTGTATCACGGTATATGTCTGAGTTTTATCATCTGCGGCCCATAATATTTACATAAAGCGGTTGGTCCGTTCCGGATAATCTTAGGTGCACGAGGTCAACTTTATATTCTTTTGCCAGCTTCAAACTATGTATACAATCAGGTCTCGGGTAGTATTGCCTTTCAGAACAATAATCCATATACTATCTAGTTAAATTCAAAGATCTTTTATTACAAGTAATAGTGGGTTCTTTGTATCAAATAATACCGCCAGTCCCAACATGTGCGCGGTATTACCGTATTTCTATTTAAGGTACCTGCATCAATAATTGTATCTTGGTAGTTCAAAGAGCATCCAAAACATTTGGTTTCACTGTCTGAACTTCCCAGGATTTTGTTAATTGGTGAACTGGTGAAAACGTTTATAATCGCTGGTTTATTACGGCAATACAATATATTCTATAGTCAAAGAAACTCACCGACAGTTTTTCCCATATTTTAAGTTCAATTGAGAACGCCTCTTTGAACAGTTTCTACCAATCATAGTATAGTGGGGATTTTGAATTATTCATTTGGAGTTTTCTTTATCACAAAATTCTCAATTTCACGTCAGTCTTATCTACAAGCTTAACACACAAACAAGTTCTGTCACGTTTATAACTTTATCGGGGTAAACTCCTCATTTAACGAGTAATCAAAACTTTCATCAGAGAGTTAATTTGTCTCAACATAGACATTCAGCTTATTCATTTAAGTATCAGTTTCTTTTATATATCATCAAACTTAAAGTCATTCAAACAGTGCCGATTCAGTTAATTAATTACAAGACACAAAGTATCACAACAGTCATACTCAGAAGATAAATAGCTTAAGTTGTATATTTAAAAATAAGTGTAATTAGTGAAAATAAATATATCTAGATCAATTGCATTTATTCAGAAACTAACCTTTCACAGAAGAAAAAACAATAAAGCGTATACAAACTTACACCTTGTGCGCGGTGAGTTCATTCAAATAATCGAGCTGTAATCAAAGGGAACGAGCGGCGAAGCATCGTCACCCGAACCGGAACAGCCCGTCCAGTGACCAACCTCTAAAAACAAAATTTTGCGTGCGAAAAAGTAATACTTTATGCAACCCAAACGGGTGTCGAAAAGTGCACTTTATAGCACCGAAATAGAAAAAGGTATATAAAGTGTTATTGAAAATAAACAACTGGCAATTAACAGTGTTTTATTATCTAGTGAGCAAATTTTCTCTGCAGTAAATACTTAATATTTCCCTCACTCACTTCTCAGACCTCCTACAAATCTGGAGGGATAGGTATATATATATAAAAAATATTGTGTTGGCATCGGAAAGAAAAGAGCTTTATATTTCATAGTACAGTCAGAAGTCTCTTCATGATTATTTGCATAACATCGATAACATCGTATTCCATTATGTTACATTTGAATTCATCCATCGTGCATTACTAGATATCCTCATATATGGGTGAACTCCAGGCAATTGAGAATATGGCGAGAGTCTCATGCCTATTTTGCCCTCTTATTAATTTTACTTACACATAAATTCAATTACATACAGACTGATTTACGCATATAAAAATTTCATAGTAAATTATAGTTAATAACTTTTTGGTCTTCTTTGTATTAAGCTCATGCTTTTATACACATGTTGAAACTGCATTCAAATGTAGATTAAAAAAACTATTTTTTAAGTTTCAAATAGTTATTTTTTAATACACTACAATTGTTTCACCAAACATGGGCTTTACCACATGGCTGACAAATACATACTACAGATTACACGTAAATTACATACCTGAATATGTATGCACGGTACTGTGATACATCACTGAATTCAGAAAAGAATCTCTATCAAATTATCAAAAAAAAATAAGGTTACAATTTGAAAAAAAAATTGACATTTGACTTTGGAAAGGATTAAACAGGTACAAATTAGATTTAAGCTTCAGTTTGTAGTACTTTTGAAGCCTTTTAATTTGACGTATAGCTTCTTACAATCCGACTTCAAATAAGTGCGCTAGGAACTGGGGCGTTTTTGCGTGAACACCCTGTATATATTTCCGCTTACCTGTAATAGTCGAATCCATTACAATTTTTTTAAAAACTTACTTCAAAATATAAATATTCACTTTTCAATTCACGGATTTTTTTCAAGAACGCCTTAAAGCGATATTCTGTTATATACGCATGCGATTGTTCCATAAATAGTAGTGAAGACACAATAATATAGTTTCTGGAAACACTGCGGTACCATCTGATGGAAACACTTTGCTAACAAAGTGTTTCCATCAGATGGTACCGCCGTGTCTCCGGAAACTGTATTATTATTATTACAACTGTAGCTAACTATTGTTATGTAGACTATTAATATTTTCTTAATGATAGGTATGATGTCACTTTATCACTCTATAGTACTTGATGCGATTCAAGTTCGATGTAACTGAATTAGAAACAACTTCAGATCTAAGATTGTATATTTTTGCAAGCATCCACAATTAGAAGCGATTCATAATTTTCCATTTGTTCTAAAATATAACTGAAGGTTCGCTTGATGTACAGTGCCTTAAAAGTCTAAATTATCCCTTGATCTAACAGCTTCAATAAAGAAGTCGTATTTTTGGGTAAAAATACAACTGGCACATTTTCGTGCCGTAAATTTTGAAGATGACCTAGTGCAATATCAATTTAAAAAACCTTTTGACGTCTGGAACAAAACAGTTATGAAATCATTCATTTAAAAGTATGGCATAACCCAGGCCTTCTTATTGGCCATCCCATAAACAAGTTGATGTTTATTATTTTAAATTAAATTTTATTTTAAATGAACTTTTGATTTATTAATAGCCAATGATTTCATTATATGATCGCCTGAAGCGTTGCTGCAAAAAGAAAACTTTTTTACGATTTTTCGCTGCTTTATGACCACTAGCTGATTTGTGGGCTTTAGCCAAATAGGTTCTTTCTGACATTTTTATTCAAAATAATCCGAACTCATCAGCATTCAAGAACTGGTCAGGAGTTTAGGAATTAACAGCTATAAACCAACCATGGCTTGCATAAAAAGACAGCTTCTTTTCAGCTGAAGAAGTAGATGGTAACTGATTCTTCATTTTTTCATCATTCTTCAAAGCCTTATTTGTAATTGTATTGGTATCAATTGGAATCCGCTTTTCAGAGCTGCCATATCATTAATGTTTTTTCCATATTTTCCATTGCAACATCTCTTATGTTTGAATCTGTGCTCATACTCGTAGAAGATCCAGATGCTACACTTTTTCTAATGAAGTCTTCATTTTTTCTTATTATCCTTATTGTGGCTTCATTCACCCAATAAAATTTAGCAACATCTGTTACTCTTTCTGCATTATGTAGACGATCCATTTTAAATTTTGCTTTCTACAGATATAAGGATATTTTCTTTTTATTTGCTTTCCTTCTTAATTTTTTTTGGCGTGGTAAACACTCTAAAATTTTAATAAAATTATAAAAATGCTGCAAACACTATACTTGTTTATCACTAAAAGTAATATGAAGTTGTAAAAAATTTCGAATAGAAAAACCCCTTATCACAATTAATAATCGTATCCTAAATACGTATTTCGACATCTAAGTTGTCATCTTCAGTAGGTAAAACCATTAATCAAAGTGTCGCATATGGGGCACAGTAAAACTAACACATACAATAACGCAAAAACTTTACATGGCGTCCACGTATACAGTGAGTTTAAAATTAGACAAAAAAAATTAAATAAAAAAAAAATTAAATAAAAAAAAAATAAAAATATACCGACTAAAAACTACCACAACTTGCCTCTCTTAAGAAAAACGACAAACACATGTTTTCTCCATTCGCACGCCCTGACCTTTCTACCTCTTTTCTAAGAATGAAAAAGGACTAGTGTAAGAGATGGGACCGTTGTCTGTGTTTTTAACGATATGAATGCTAACATATGCGTCAAGATCTCGGGGATTATTGATGGCTTTGACAAGTTTTAACCCTTTAATCGACATATTATGATCTATATTTAATGAATAATTGGCCACGTTATATTTTTCTGGTCTATTGAAGCCATTATACTTCGCGATGTTTTTAATGAAATCTAGTTCTGATTCATATCTCTCTTTTGTTAAAGGAAAGTTTAGTAAAGTGGCTTTGACATAGAAATAATTAATAAATTAATTATAAAAACGAAATTAAAAAATATTCTCGGCTGTTGTTGCAGATACTTCTTGGTGAAACATTTTAACTTCATACAGTAAATAATAAAAATAAATTAAAACACTTGGCTTGTTTCACTATGAGATTTATTTAAATTCTCTTACAATTGTTTCGGCTGCTATGCCATTCTCAAAGATCAGATTTATAGATCTCTTTGAGAATGGCATAACAGCCGAAACAATTGTTAGAGAATTTAAATAAATCTCATAGTGAAACAAGCCAAGTGTTTTAATTTATTTTTATTATTTACTGTATGAAATTAAAAAAGACAATCCGCGAATCCACAAGTTAAATATCTCAACATAACCAGGAGAAAAAGTACATGTGTTTACCATACCATCCAATCACGAGAAACATTCTGTTACGTATAGAAAATCACTCTGCGTTCTGCTAGTATATTCTTATTCCATTTACTTCTGTTTTAAGCCCTTCAAGTCTACTTGGTCCGCTTATTTTTCAATATGTACAATTTATTCTATTTTACATTATTGGTTTGTTAATTATCATGCCTCTTAAGCTTTTCAAATCGTAAATTCCTCCAAATCTTTATTTCAGGTTCGATTATTTTGACCGACCCTGTATTTCTTTCATATCATTTTTATCTATGTTTAGTTTGCGCCATCTACCTAGGTTCCAGATATTTCTATAGTTGTATTATTTAACGCAGCGCCGCCTCTTTAAACATATATTTTTCCGCATAGTTATACACGCCGTAATTCGCTTTTTCTCGAATTTTGTAACTCCGTTATCTAATTTTGCATTGTGGTAGTTTTGTGTTTTGAATTCTAAGACCGACTTGACGCATTTTCTTTTTTTGGTTAGCCTTGATTTACTGAATTGAATTACTATTTAATAATTCTTTCGTTGGAAGCGCCCTCTGTTCGGCATTTTGGTTTCTTTCATTTACAGAGTTCTGTAAATGAGAGGTTATTGTTTTGTAATGTAATTGCCGATTTCTGCTAATTAATTAATTGACGAAATGTGTTCTGTCGGACTCTTAAGACGGTCTTCAATTGTTTGGGAGATTTTGAGCTTTTATTTTCCTTCGTTTATGTTTCCGAACATTTTGGATGACGTACGACGGCCATTGGTTGTAACACGAGGAATACTTCGGACATTTGTTCTTTAGACATCCATGCGCTAACTTGTTTTCTTTGGTGCGAAGAAGCTTTTCAAGATTAACTCTGGTATTTCGAATCTTCGATAGTGTGATACTAAATTTCATTTTCAATCTTTTGAGAACTTCAGAGAGGGGCTTGACCTTTCTCTGAGATATTCTAGTGTATATCCTATTACTTTTAGTAGACAGATTAAGGGCTTCACCCACCAACTTAGTAAGAAAGGTAAAAATACGTTTATACTCACTTTATTTTTATTAACTAAAAGGTTGTCTGTTAAATCTAGCAACCGTAGCATTTTTCTATAATATTCACGAGGCTCGTACCATCAGAAGAGCTTCTGTTTTATAATTGGGGTTACGTCAAAACCTTGCTTAAGTTAATTTATCTGTAATCGTTTCTGTAAGGAACCACTGTTTGAATTCTTACTGGCGTTCTAATTTATTTCATATTTGTTAAATTGACGTAATAGTTTTAGATGTTCATTTATTAAACACCTGTGTTACAGGGTGGCGCTAACGTTACAGGTGTACCTGTGCTTTTGATTATTTAACGTACACCTTAGTTAATATTAAAGCTTTTTCTCCGTGAATTTATTTTCCTGTAATTATTTAATTATTTTGTAGATATACCCGGTGGCTATCTAATTTGTGGGGTATATGCTTTTGTTTTAAGCCACTTTGTTACCTCTTGTTTTATTTGTCACTTTATACAGAGAGGCTTAACCTCGTCTGAATAACGTATTAGTATACTGTATTACCTTTCTTTTAATATTTCGATTTGTATTTTTAAATTTTCCATCTTTTCTATACTGTATGTCACGATCACAAGTTAGATTTGTTTTATTTAACTACTTTTGATAGTTTCCTTATCGTTATTATTTATTTGATTTGACCTGAAGGATTGTTGAAATTTGATTTGTTTATATTAAAGTTATTTGTTGAATTTGACTTTCGTGTTTGATTTCATTCCCTACGGGTGTTGGGGAGAACACAGTTTCACGTTTTGGCAGCAACAAGGTGGGGGGGAATGCAACTCTCTCCTGTGTCTGAGGCCACCTAAGTTCCACCCGCAGCCGTGTATACGGGATGCGCCTCGCCGTGGACTTGTATGCGGTGGCGCCTTATTAACATCGAGCGATCTTTGATCCCACACGCTCTCCATACTTTTGAGCTAGTCGGCAGGGGTAATTCTTTGGAGCGTCCACCTTCAGATGGGTCAGACCGAGAGAGAGAGGTATTCGCTGAACATCAAGCGACAGCCTTGTTGCAAGCGTGCCTGCTACTATTTGGATCGCGTAGGTAGCAATTCATAGAGTTGTTAAAGAACGAGGTCTCCAAGTTGCCTTTCGGTCCGAAAATACCATCAAAAGTCTCCTTGGGAATACCAAAGATAAAGTTAATTTGAATTTGAAATCAGGTATATACGAAGTTAATCGCGATGATTGTAATTTGAAATATATAGGCCAAACGAAAAGACCAAAAATAAACCGTTTTAAAGAACTCATATTACATATTAAATTCAATATACCAGAAAAATCTAACGTGGCCGATCATTTATTAAATTCAGATCACAATATATCGATATATACGTGGACGCCGTGTAAAATCGTTGCGTTATTATATGTGTTAGCTTTACTGTGCCCCATGTGCGACACTTTGATGAGTGGTTTTACGTACTGATGTTGACAACTTAGTTGTCGAAATAGTTATTTAGAATACGATTATTAATTATGGTAAGGAGTTTTATACCTTTTTGAGTTTTTACTTAACCACAGTCTCCAAAGAAAGAATTGGAATAAATAGAATTTTAAAAAAATGTAATTAAAAAATAACTATAAATATAAGCGCTAATGTTACCAAGCGAACGTTTTTTTTTCTAAATTCCATGTTTTAAAAACCGCGTAAAAGTGAAAATACTGTGTAAATTGGGGGAGAGGTGTATTTTATTAAAATATCACTGAGCTGCATTATTAGTTAATCCTTCGTGTTACACAAAAATTACGTTCAAAGAACATACTAAATAAAATATACTTTAACCGTATTACGTTTTGAACACACGTTATTTTTAAATTCCATAATTTAAAAACCATTTAAAAGTAAAACGTGTAAATAAACCACCCTGTAAATGAAGGAATAGGTGTATTTTATTAAAATAACACTGAGCTGCATTATTAATTAATCCTTCGTGTTACACGAAAATGACATTTAAAGAACATACTATGTAAAATATACTTTAACTGTATTACGTTTTGAACTACTCGCTTTTTTTAATTCCGTATATTAAAAACCATGTAAAAGTAAAATCGTGTAAATATACTACCGAGTAAATCAAAGAATAGGTATATTTTATTAAAATAACACTGAGCTGCATTATTAATTAATCCTTCGTGTTACACGAAAATGACGTTCAAAGACATACTATATAAAATATACTTTAACTGTATTACGTTTTGAACTACTCGTTTTTTTTAAATTTCATATTTCAAAAACGACGTACAGGTGAAATCCTGTAATTGAAATACCGTATAAATCGGGGGGTATGTGTATTTTATTAAATAGCACTGAGCTGCCTTATTAGCTAATCCTCCGTGTTACACTAAAATGACGTTCAAAGATCTTACTTTATAAAATATACTTTAAAAGTATTACATTTTGAATCACTTTATCTACCCAATATGTTAATAATTAATATCGATTTGTTCGAATTCTTTAATAGAAGTATGAAAGAAATTTTCGCATTTTTCGAAATTGCTAGAAGTAGCTGTTTACTATATGCATTAATATTTCATACTTTTCCATCTTAAATAAGACTACAATATCGTGAGTTTATTAATATAATTACATACTATATACTACATATTAATTCTCTTTAAGATGAAAAAATAGTAAATAAGTAAACTACAGAAGTAATAGATGAACTTTTATTGACATAAATGTGTTTAAACCTCAGAGCTTGCTTTAATAGGTATTAATTTAGAGAATGGACATTCTTGCCACATGACTCGGCGTAATTCAATGAAGTATTTGTTAGTCTTTCCCGACCATCTGGTCCGCTGCGATTACAATGACAACACACCTATTGTAGTCGGAGGATAAATATCCATTAAACGCAATCGGCATCTCGAAATGTTTATAAACTTTGCTGAGTACATCCCGGCGTAATTCAATGAAGTATTTGTGTTTGACTTTCTCGGACACCTGATTTTCGCAGCGTTAACAATTGACAACGGCTATTGATTCGGAGAACTTAGTCATGTGGTAAGAATGTCCGTTCTCTAGATATTATTCTTTTTTAAATCATTTTGTTGACAAATATAGACCGATGTGAATATATGGCAGCTTTTCAGAATTTCAATACAAACAATCTATTTGTATTAAGTGGCAATAGTATTCGGCCCGGTTTAGTATGCTTTATTGTAACAGACATACACGAAATAAGAAACAACAAAAAAACAAACAAACGAAACCAACGCTGGAGTGGATTCTAATACTGTCCTGTTTGGCAGTCAGCTCAGTTGAAGACAGTCATGTCGGTTGTCAAAATAAAGTGCTCTGTCTTTTTGAAATTTATAAGCAGCACCCTGTATACCAGAGCGTCGGAAAGAGTTGTTGATAAACGAATGAAAAACCGATCGTTGGTATTACAATACACTACAGTAAAAAATCTGTAACTTGCTCGTTACGAGAAATTAATATTTCGACATATAGCTTCTAATCAACTACACAATACTAGATGATAAATGCCATAATTAAAACAAAATGTTAATTGTTAATAATAACAATAGTCTACGCTAGCCTTCCAGGCCTTTGGAGTAGTAACATGATAGGCTCGTTCCAACTAGAGCCGTGCGGTATACTAGAATGGTAACATGGCTAGCAATACACACCGACCGCTATTATTTTAATTGTTAATTTCTTCGAAAATTCATTACGCAAATCGTATAATAAGCTAATTCAATAGAAATTAATTAAGAAAAGTTTTAAAGAAAAGGTTTAAACTAATTGTGAAAAAAGGAACGTTAATTACTTTTAATATTCAAGATTTACTATGTTTCTATACATAATAAAGAAAGGTAACAGACTAATACATACAAAAAAAAATACATAAAGTTTCCTGACCCCGGAGTCCATACCAAATCCGAAGTCGCTGACAATATCTCTACCAGAACAGGAAATCCCCAATGAGTTACCATGAATTGGTGGTGCAGTGTACGTTGTTTCAAGATTTGTTAGTAATTAGGTGCTTCGGCCCAAGTAAAGTTACTTTCAACTGTACAGCTAAATAGATATTAAAAATTCATAAACATGGAATTTTATACAAATTAGTTCTAACTCTAACAAACACTAGCAGTTCTAAAATAAAAAGAAAAGGAATTAATAAAAGTTATAAAATGTCTTCAAGATAGAGAATAATATAAAAGAAATATTAAAATATTAATAAATTATAAAATTAATAAAATATTAAAATATACCTTTGACTTAGAAGAACCAAAGAAACTTTAAAAATTAATAGGGAATCGATAAATCACAAAAATTATCGAACTAAATTGCTACAATAAAACACCATATACAGTAAAAAGAACGCACTCAAAGTTTGGAAGAAAAAACTGAAATGAAAATATTAGTCCAATTCATCGAGATCCAAAAAGGTCGCGCAAGGGATAGTTAAGGATTTGAACACATGTACCGACGAAACCTAAGAAAATGAAATAAAGAATATGATCCTCAATGAAAAACGAAGATAAAAGGAACGAATCCATTCCAACAGAAAAGCCAACATGAAATGAACACACAAACTAAACTTATAACATAGCAGTGCGGAAAACAATCGCTAGACAAAACTATCTCAATGTACTTTAAAACAGTAGTAGTATATGTTGAGCACTTGTGAAATTATTACACTATTAATCTTAAATAAAACACCTTATATTATCACAAAACAATAGTATATTTAACTATATGTATATTTCATGTGCACTGCACACATCATCAGTAGTTACTATTTAAACGTATTATTTCCGAGTACATGTATAGTAAAAATATCTATTTTTGGGTAGGGGTGTAAAAATTTTTTTTTTGGGTAGGGGCGTAAATTTTTTTTTTTTTTTTTTTCAATTACAAATGGTTAAAAAATGCAAATAATCGGAAAGTATGGTCATATATTGTAAAAACTAAACTCTATTGATATTCTAAGAAGGACAAATTTGGGAAGGACCGTTACATATGAAAAAACAAGACATCTGGCTGTGTTGAGTTATATTAAATAACAATATAGTAACGTGAAAATGATCTATTAATTATTAGATATTGTTGGTATACAATTTAAAAGTTTATTATTAATAGGTGACATGTCATTGTTAAGGAGGTAATTTTTGTATTTTTTCATATGTATGGCTTCCCACATGTCTAAATTTCTGCTGTTACATTTTTTAATTAATTTTACATTATCTAAGCTGAAATTATGTCCGGTATCTAAATGATGTAGGGCTAATGCTGATTTATCTACATTGTGAAGTTTTTTAATAAACTTGGGAAATAATTTGGACTTAATACAGGTTTTTAAAAATTGAATATCTAGATGTACTGTTTTGATTCTCGTAATAATACGGATAAACTGGTTTAACTCACTTGTCCAGCTTAGATAATGTAAAATTAATTAAAAAATGTAACAGCAGAAATTTAGACACGTGGGAAGCCATACATATGAAAAAATACAAAAATTACCTCCTTAACAATGACATGTCACCTAGTAATAATAAACTTTTAAATTGTATACCAACAATATCTAATAATTAATAGATCCTTTTCAAGTTACTATATTGTTAATTAATATTGTTAATATAACTCAACACAGCCAGATGTCTTGTTTTTCATATGTAACGGTCCTTCCCAAATTTGTCCTTCTTAGAATTTCAATAGAGTTTAGTTTTTACAATATACGACCATACTTTCCGATTATTTGCATTTTTTAACCATTTGGAAAAAAAAAAAAAAAAAAATTTTTAAACCCCTACCCAAAAAAAAAACAAAAAAAAATTTTACACCCCTACCCAAAAATAGATATTTTTACTATACATGTACTCGGAAATAATACGTTTAAATAGTAACTACTGATGATGTGTGCAGTGCACATGAAATGTACATATAGTTAAATATACTATTGTTTTGTGAAAATATAAGGTGTTTTATTTAAGTTTAATACTTTAAAACACACAATATGAAACATATGATTGGATGTGCTAAGGGAAAACTTTACACGCAAACAATCACGGCGTGCAAGATATCGATTGCTATGCCCAATTCACTATTAAACAAACAGACAGAAATTGTATATAAAAAATGGGAATCTAAAGCCATTAAATGAATACGATTTTTAGGGATACAACAGCACAAGAGGTTTATGGAATACATAGCATATGTATGTATGATAAACATTAAACATTAAACCTCTAGGTGACACTAAGGCAGAACAGAACACATTATGAGGGACAGAAATATAAATATAAGCACGAATAACATGACTGAAGTAAAAAGTAATCAACAAAGGTATTACACAAGCATACAAAATTTTGTAGAAAAATGCTTGGAAATGTACCAATGAATCGAGTTTATTAAAGAAATACAGACGATAGTATTATTAAGAAAATAAAGTTAGAGAATTTTATAGGGAAGAACATATACTCCATACAATTACTAATATACAAAGGTTTAACTATGCTTTACATTAGTTTCGCATATTCAAACATAGCAGGTAATTCAAAATGAAGTTAAAACTCGTGAGGCTAAAACTATATTAGCGGGTAAATCTTCAAAAGTATCCCTACTTGGATTATGATTAAGAGTATTTATATTGAAAATACATTATAATTTAATTCAATCTATGAATGAAATATTCGGTTTAAAAACGAACTTGAACTACAGAAGTATGAAATTAAAAACAAATTTTGTCATTATTTAAGTAGAAATACTCGTGTACTTGTAAACAAACAAAATGGTAAGAATGCACCATATTTATTAATAAATATGTAACGAAATGCGCATCAATAGCATTAGATATGCCATCTTTGGAATTATGAAATATAGTAACTGCAGTTATGAAAAAAATAAAATAACAGAATATGTTCAGTAGAAATTGTTTTTATTTTCAAATTAAGCTATATTTCTAGTTCTTTTGTAATATAGTTGCAGCATGAAAAACAGGAAATAGTCCATAATGCTCCTGATTAAGTAAATACTATTAAATGGCCTTAAGAAAATAAATAATTCAACGGCCCTTATGTGCTCCCTGTTATGACACACTGCCAACATATTTTAACTTCGAAGAACGTGCAAAAAAAATCACAGCAGCCCTTTACGTTCACAATAGTAACGACTGTTCCGCATTACAACCACAGCTGTAGATTTCTTGTACGCTAGGTTTTTTCACTTCTTTTCTTTTGAATCACGGGTTGTAGTAAAGCCATGAGGACTATTGTTTTAATATATTATATTAAAAACACTTATGTACTTTGTTGTTTATTTGATTTACATTATGAACTAGTATTATATAGAAATAATGTTAATTGATGTGTATGTAAGAGATGTTCTCTCGTTGGAAGTGAATACAGAACTAATTTTCTTACAAATAAAATGGTTTAAGGTATACTCGATAGGCGTTTTCAAAGAGACCGCAAATGGATGAACAGCAATAAAATTAAAGTAATAACAATGACTAAGCATACATTACGGGGTCAAAACGGAAAAGCCCTACGCCTGATTTGATTAGCAAACTATCTATATAAACATATTGGAAATGTTTGTAATGGCAAATTCATTTCATTACAATAAGAAATAAGCAGTAACAAAGGTACGGCAATAAAAATGTACATATAATCTTGCTTGGAATAGCATAAAAAATCCTAAGTTACTCACAATTATAAACTAAAACGTGATATTTACCTAATCCCTTGACAATTTAAATTATTAACTAAATGCATGTACAAACAAACAGATAAATGAATAAACTCTTTATAAATGGAAGTAATAGCTTTCTTTTGTTTTATCGTAGTATTAAATATATTTCTAATACTGAATGTTTAAATAATTTATACCGCTATGGAAAAATAAACATGAAGTGTAAAAAATATAAGTAATAAAATAAAATGAACATGTTTATTATAATCCGAACATGCCGTCCCCTCTTGGGTCGTGGGTTCGAGTCCCACCTTATAACGAAATTTTAAAATAAAAATTTCTTAAAAATTTGCATTGTAATTGTAGATAGCAATACATATATATATATATATATATATATATATATATATATATATATATATATATATATATATGGTAAACCTAATCAGTAGGCGATTAAAGGTCTGTATATTACTTCAAAATATATGTATTTAAAAAACTCTACATGTTTCGGCTGTATACGCCTTTATCAAGAGAATACAAAATATGAATGACATAGATATCCTGTCATTCATATTTTGTATTCTCTTGATAAAGGCGTATACAGCCGAAACATGTAGAGTTTTTTAAATACATATATTTTGAAGTAATATACAGACCTTTAATCGCCTACTGATTAGGTTTACCATATCATACCAAGGTCACGAAGTTATTATATATATATATATATATATATATATATATATATATATATATATATATATATATATATATATGGTAAATTCAATCAGTTGGCGATTAAAGGTCTGGCTTTACTCCAAAGTATATATACTTAAAACAACCCTACATGTTTCGGCAATGATGCCTTTATCAAGGATATAAAATATATATATATGGATACACAGTAGGCTGGGTCAAAAAAAATTTTTTCTTCATTTCTTGAGAGGCTCAGTGATAAAAAGTATACTAGAATGGTAACATGGCTAGCAATACACACCGACCGCTATTATTTTAAATTTTTAAATTTTTTTTTTTTTTTTTTTCAATTACAAATGGTTAAAAAATGCAAATAATCGGAAAGTATGGTCGTATATTGTAAAAACTAAACTCTATTGATATTCTAAGGACAAATTTGGGAAGGACCGTTACATATGAAAAAACAAGACATCTGGCTGTGTTGAGTTATATTAAATAACAATATAGTAACGTGAAAATGATCTATTAATTATTATATATATATATATATATATATATATATATATATATATATATATATGGTAAATTCAATCAGTTGGCGATTAAAGGTCTGGCTTTACTCCAAAGTATATATACTTAAAACAACCCTACATGTTTCGGCAATGATGCCTTTATCAAGGATATAAAATATATATATATGGATATACAGTAGGCTGGGTAAAAAAAAATTTTTTCTTCATTTCTTGAGAGGCTCAGTGATAAAAAGGTGCTAAATGGTATAGCTAATCTGCATATAAAATTTTATTACATTATTTAAAGTTTTACTGCCTCCGGATAGCGATAGAAATTTCAGAAAAAGTAGGTTTTTGACATCACTTTAATAATACTTTTTAAGTTACATATCTATACAAGTTTTATGCAAAATAATTCTAAGTATCGGTATATAGAGGTAATCCCGATATACAGGCTGATTCATTTTCGGCCCTCACCATGCGGATCTCTCTTATTATTGGAGATAGAGTATAGGTTTAAATTTGGCAAAGTTGTTAAATTTTGTGTTTGTTATAAATCCGTAAAGAAAATAGACCTGTGACAAATGACCTTCGTTATTTAAAAAAAAAACGCGAAAACCCTATTTTCTTCTTTTACCTGTAGCACCGACATTTGGCCTTGTAGAGAAAAAATAAAAACACATCCTTTTGGCCATTTCTAAACCTCTATCCAGTTTATACGACTAAATTTTTATACGACGTTTCGTTTCTTTCTGGCCATCATCAACTATCTAATTTCTTATAGGCGCCATATTGGATTTAGACATCTTCAGAAAGAGTTTTTTTTTCTGATTTCAACCATATACCACATGCTGACTAAAGTTTTTGACATTAGGTTTTATTTGAAAGAATATGTTATAAGATTAAATTAGGTAGCCATGGAATTTCAATCTGTCAAACATTTCATTTATTGTTCATTAATAATACAAAAATGTCATACACTAACGAAGAGAAACGAGATATGATAAGTATTTTTTATTCTTTGAAACGAAATTCAACAGTAGCGAGTACAAGATAACAAAAACATTAATAAAAATACATAGAAAAGTAAACAATAAACAATTACAGTAAATGTTCAATTATCTGGCCATCTTCGGTAATGCACAATTGGGCACGTCTTCTGGCATTTTGTACTGCCCTTTGTATAGTTCTTCTAGGAACTGCATCGAAGGCATTTTGAAGTCTGTCTCGTAATTCTTCAATGTTTTGTGGCGCATCTACTTTATAAATATTATTTTTAACATATCCCCATAAAAAAAAATCTAGCGGACTTAAATCAGGTGATCTCGCAGGCCATTCAACAACTCCCCTATTTCCAATCCAACGGTTTGCAAACTCTTGATTTAAGAAATTTCTAACAACAGGTGCATTGTGTGCTGGTGCGCCATCTTGTTGCCACCATAAATATTGTAATTGATTGATTGATGGGATATTGTCGTCAAGACCGTCAGATACGTATGTACGTAAAATGTTTAAATATCTTTCTCCATTTAAATGTTCTTCATACATAACTTGTCCTAAGAGACGATTTGCCAAAATACCCATCCAAACGTTTATTCCAAAACGATGTTGTGGTCTTCAAGCCCTGTTTTGTCGGGGATTTTGTACTGCCCAATAGTGCTCCGTATTTCTGTTGAACATTCCAGAATTTGTAAATTTTGTTTCATCTGACCAGATGATTTTGCTTAAAAAATTTTCGTCATTTTCTATCCTTCCCATTACCCAATTACAATATTCTAGCCTTCTCAAATTATCTCCAGGCAGTAAAGAGTGACTAACATGCATCCTGTATGGTTTAAACCTACTTTTATGTAAAGTTCTCCAAACTCTGGACTGGCACAAATTTAATTCTAACGCTACTTCGCGTGTAGAAATTGATGGATTATGATTTATCTATAAAAATACAAGATTAACATGAAATTTGAAAACACGCTTTTAATTTACCATTTGTAAAATATCTTGTCGATTTTCATTTAAATTCCTGTTGTCTTGACCATTACGCGGTTTAGTAAATGATCCATTCTCGACCAAATTTCTGTCGAGATCTAGAAAAATGGTACGTTGAGGCTGTTGTCGTTCTGTTTATAATTGTAGATATCTTGTACTCGCTACACCACTGGATAGAGGTTTAGAAATGGCCACAAGGATGTGTTTTTATTTTTTCTCTACAAGGCCAAATGTCGGTGCTACAGGTAAAAGAAGAAAATGGGGTTTTCGCGTTTATTTTTAAATAACGAAGGTCATTTGTCACAGGTCTATTTTATTTACGGATTTATAACAAACACAAAATTTAACAACTTTGCCAAATTTAAACCTATAATTAAACCTCCAATAATAAGAGAGATCTGCATGGTGAGGGCCGAAAATGAATCAGCCTGTATATCGGGATTACCTCTATATACCGATACTTAGAATTATTTTGCATAAAACTTGTATAGATATGTAACTTAAAAAGTATTATTAAAGTGATGTCAAAAATCTACTTTTTCTGAAATTTCTATCGCTATCCGGAGGCAGTAAAACTTTAAATAATGTAATAAAATTTTATATGCAGATTAGCTATACCATTTAGCACCTTTTTATCACTGAGCCTCTCAAGAAATGAAGAAAAATTTTTTTTTGACCCAGCCTAATATACAGGTGGCCCATTAGTGCGAGGATGTCCAATATTTCGAATATTACAACACATATCAAAAAATATTTCAAATGGAAGTTGTAGCAAATGCAACACTGCATATTCGTAAAATAATTTTAACTATACAGGGTGCTCAGATTAGTCGAGGCATTTAACCGAAATATTTTTTTAAATGGCATGGTAGCTATATTTTGACATTATCGCAATCAGTATAACGGTGTACATAAGTCACTAGATCTTTTCGACAAAATTTTACCGCGTTGCCAAATTATTGCGGAAAGTATGAAATTTTAGAGAAAATTGCATGATCATAAATGTATCTCATAAAAGTTTACTAATAACATGTAAAGCGAAATTCTTTTTAATTACAAAGAGAAAGAGTTTATTAAACATATGGCACAAGAGTATTTTTTTTTCATACACAGGGTGTTTAATATGAAGGCACAAAATCATCACATTTTAATAGGTCAAAACTTTTTTTTTCAAATGAAACACCCTGTATATTATTGCACAATTTTGTAAAGCTACTTAATCCCTTCAATTTATGTATATACCATATAGCCTCTAAAACCAATAGTTTCAGAGAAATTACCGTTTTATGAAATTCTTATTCTACATAAATTAATTTCGAAATGCGACATAATTTATAAAATTTATTAACCCTAAGTAAAATATGAAAACATAAATTTCTTTTCTTCTAGATATCTACAAAACAGTTACTTTATTAAATGCTCAAAATGGCCACCATTTACTTCTAAACAATAATACATGCGGTCCACAACAACATCTTCAGCGGCGAGGTCGAAGTATTCTCCTTGGTTTCTCGTCGTCGAATGATATCGGGACTTGGAGATCGACGGTATTAATAGTAGAAGTAGGGATATGGGTGATTTCGGACTGGCCAATGGCAGAAGTAGGGGGGGGGGTGACATTTTCTAATTTATTATTATGCTACTGCCAAGAATAAGTAGTTTAATATACCTACTCTACATTTCGTGTAAATTAGGTTGCAAAAATGAACTTCGATAATCAAGAACTGATAGATATGATTTTTGTGCTGGGTGAAAGTTTAAAAAATTGCTTATTTGCCTCAAGATTATATCATGAAAAATATCCACTTAGAAGGCAGCCTAGAAAAGAAGCATTTGAAAGTTTATTGTTGAGATTTACACAAACTGGAAATGTTGCTTATCCAAAAGGTGAAAGAACAAAGACTGCAATAACAGCAGATGATGAGATGACAGTTATGTTAAAGGTTATAGAAAATCCTCACACATCTAGTAGAGAAATTTCGCATCAGACTAACATAAGTCGCACTGTTGTCCAACGAATTCTGAG
Organism: Melolontha melolontha; assembly: GCA_935421215.2. Lineage (NCBI taxonomy): Eukaryota > Metazoa > Arthropoda > Insecta > Coleoptera > Scarabaeidae > Melolontha > Melolontha melolontha. The sequence continues at coordinate 157,432,307 of OW285236.1, read as the reverse complement.
CAAAAACAAGATGCATCCATACCACATACAAATGATGCAAGAGCTATTACCCGATGATTTTGAAAAAAGAATAACGTTTTGTGAATGGGCTTCAGGAAGAATTAAACAAGACAAACAATTTTTCAATCATGTTTTATTTTCTGACGAAGCGACATTTCACAAAAATGGATTTGTCAATAGACATAACTTTCATTATTATTCCACCGAACAACCACATTATGTAAAGACTACTAGTCAGACAAGATGGTCCTTGAATGTTTGGGGTGGAATAATAGGAAATTATGTGATTGGGCCGCATTTTTTTGATGGGAAGGTAATTGCTCAAATTTATTTGGATTTTTTAGAGATCCATTTACCCCATTTAACACGACATTTGCCCAATCAAGTCAAGCAAAGGATGTGGTATTTACATGACGGAGCGCCAGTTCATCATGCCGGTGTAGTCAATACGTTTTTAAATAACTGGCTACCTGAAAGATGGATAGGCAGAGGAGGGCCAGTTAAATGGCCACCCCGTTCCCCGGAATTAAACAAAGTAGATTTTTTCATGTGGGGTTATGTTAAAAGTCAAGTTTACAAAACATTCGCAACAACAAAGGAAGATATGAAACAAAGGATAAGAGACACTTTCCGAACTATTGATGAGACCATGCTAAGAAATGTTAGCAGAGCTTTCAATGACTGCTTGTATTATTGTTTAGAAGTAAATGGTGGCCATTTTGAGCATTTAATAAAGTAACTGTTTTGTAGATATCTAGAAGAAAAGAAATTTATGTTTTTATATTTTACTTAGGGTTAATAAATTTTATAAATTATGTCGCATTTCGAAATTAATTTATGTAGAATAAGAATTTCATAAAACGGTAATTTCTCTGAAACTATTGGTTTTAGAGGCTATATGGTATATACATAAATTGAAGGGATTAAGTAGCTTTACAAAATTTTGCAATAATATACAGGGTGAAATCATTTGAAAAAAAAAAGTTTTGACCTATTAAAATGTGATGATTTTGTGCCTTCATATTAAACAGCCTGTGTATGAAAAAAAATACTCTTGTGCCATATGTTTAATAAACTCTTTCTCTTTGTAATTAAGAAGAATTTCGCTTTACATGTTATTAGTAAACTTTTATGAGATACATTTATGATCATGCAATTTTCTCTAAAATTTCATACTTTCCGCAATAATTTGGCAACGCGGTAAACTTTCGTCGAAAAAATCTAGTGACTTATGTACACCGTTATACTGATTGCGATAATGTAAAAATATAGCTACCATGCCGTTTAAAAAATATTTCGGTTAAATGCCTCGACTAATCTGAGCACTCTGTATAGTTCCAATTATTTTACAAATATGCAGTGTTGCATTTGCTACAATTTCTATTTGAAACATTTTTTGATATGTGTTGTAATAAACGAAATATTGGACTTCCTCGCACTAATGGGCCACCCTATGTTTTATATCCTTTATCCTTCATTTTTTTATATTCTGTCATTTATATTTTTTATATCCTTGACAAAGGCATCATTGCCGAAACATGTACGGTTTGTTTTAAATATATATACTTTGAAGTAATAAACCAGACCTTTAATCGCCGATTTATTAATACCATATATGTATATACATATATAATACATATATATCAGTTAAAGTAAACTTCCATTAGATTACCCACTTTAGTTGTTCAGATTTAAGGTATTATGTACAGTAATTCGGAATGGAAATGAAATACATGTGGTTATCATTTATTATAAACGCTGACAAATGAAACTTTTATACAACGGTTAATATCATGTAATGTTTATATTTTTTTAAATTAAAGCGCAGATTGTAATAAAATTAATTTACCATTTCGTTTACAATCAGTTGTTATGCATTCAATTTGTTCTCGGCTCGTATTTCATTTTTCATTTTGTTAAATTTGCAACAATGACGGGCAACAGCCGTAAATTCGAATGTTCTTCCGGTATTTTCATCAGACTGACAACTTGAAGAATGCGCTTCAAATTATTTCGAACAACAATTGATACTGGGTTGGGTGCATGTATTAGGTAAAGCAATAAATTCCGACTGTCAAATCGTAATTCCGACATATGATATAGAGATCATTTCCTTTTATACTACCAAACAAATAAGGGTCGTTGTTTTGCATTTAACTTTTTTCTAATCTAAAATTACAAGCCCAACCACGAAAATATAAGAATTTAAGACATTTTTTAAATCTAAATTTTGTTTGTCGCATATCCTTAAATTTGAACTCATAGGCACGGCTTCCAATTAGAAATGTTAGTAACTATTAGTGTGTTTCTCAAAATAGTTAAGGAAAAGTTTCAGAAATTAATCATTTCCCTATGAAATTGTTCAACATGTGTTTATCTCAGTCTATATGCGCATGTACTTCTTATATGAATATTAGCGGCGTGAATAAACTAAATTAATTTAAACTTATTGTTGTTACTTTCTTTGGGGAGTTTATTTGTTTAGTATTATAACTATAGCTCTGCATTTAGATTTATATTACTTTAGATTATATTATTAGTCCCTTTTATTTTAACTAGGGTTGTTGTTCTTTCATTATCGTTACTGTTCTTATTGTTTTATAAATTTATTTATTAGTTATCCAATTTAAGTTCTAATAATTAATATGGTTGCAGAAATTTTACATTCTAACACTTCCATTACTAATTGAATTGGTGTTCATGAAAATGAATTTTCTACTGTTAATAATTACGAAATTTTATTATAAAATTTTCTATAAAAACATAGATCTTAAGAGACAATGTACATTACGCAAATAATACTGAATAATAATTCTCCAATGACTAATGCATCTATAACATCAAATTACCTATGCAGATATTAAAAAATTCCTTATTAAAGGAGTTTTCTTGAAAAATGTACCGCCCGATCTATTAAAAAAAATTATAATAATTTAATTTAAAATAAAAATGTGCATTTATTTTAAAACATAACTGTATGTTTATAAATTGCGAGGGAAAAACTGATTTTTCCCGGCGTGCATTGGATGTGCAAATTGTAGAGACGGGGAGACGTATTATAACTTATAACTATTAAACGAGAAGGTTGTTTGCTTCGTGATAAATATAATATATATATATATATATATATATATATATATATATATATATATTTAATTATTTAGTTCGGGTTGATTTTTTTTAATGTGTTAATAGTTGTTGTTATTTAAGTATTAGGTTCCCGATATTTAAAGAGATAAATTCTCGTATGTATTGATGATTAAATTTGATTAAGCACCTTCTTTGTAAGTGTCTCCATATTTAGTTTTTTGTAAGTATTTAAAAGTTTATGACGTCATAATATAAGAAATAATCATAAGTATTATTATAATATTTCCATTGTATTGAAGCTTATAGTTAAGAGATTTAAGTATTAGAAATACAGGTAATACAGTTTGGTATTAAAATTATTTGTAATTTTATAGATATAAAATTTGTTCGAGTGGATTCAAGGGTTTTTGTGCATGTTAATGCATATGCGTAAGTTTTTGTTCGTGCATCAATATCTGAGTATACAGTGGTGGGAAGAATTTAATATTGAACTTGATTATTTTTAGATAAGTTTTGGTCGGAGTCATTAAAGAGGATGTTTTCCATTCATTTAGCTGTCAATTTTTAATGAATGTTTTTACCTCAAGTATTTTTGTATGATACAGCATCTTTATACTTTGTAAAGAGATATTTTTTTATTTTTTTTTATTTTTGTAGTAATTAAATATTTATTTTGAATTTTAACCTGCGTTTGTTTTATTTACTCATTTCAATATTTCTGTTTAATTAATATTTTTTTAATGTTTAATTAATATATTAAAAGAAATTTAAAGAGAGATTAGAAAATATTTAACTTACATAAGACAGATAAATAAATTTTTTGTGAACATTTCACTGGCGCTAAACTCATATTATAGACACGTCTTTCCTAAGTGGAACACGAGAAGTTAGAGGTCTCAGATTTGAAAATTCACAGGCAGAGAGAACCTAGTTGGGAAAACTAGTTGTGGAAAGTGGTGTAACAAATCTTCAACCCACTATTCGTAGCAATATGTTTCCACATGTTCCTCAAACATAACATAAATAAAAATGAACATTGGTAAGCACTATGTCTGGGTATGCACCTATGAGGCCATAGATATCTTAAGTGTGATTAATGTTATTATGGGAATCTTCCATCTAATCAAGACCACATAATATAATAGACCACCTGTAAAATTCCCCCACGCGGACAGGTTAATTATTACATGTAAACAATTTTTGCACGGTGCACCACTCAGGATTGCAACGTATACAGATTTGATCTCTTTGTCTTTAATTTATTCCCCCCAGGAAGTTATGCTTCTTTATTGTGTCCTTATGAAACTAAAAATGAATTGCTACAAGAGTGACAACTTTCAGAATGTAACATCACGAGGAGAGAACGCCAGTGCTGAGTTTCTGCGTAAATTTGATAAAAATCAAATTGACTATTCATATCTCCTGTCTGCAGTGAATTTTTTAGTGCCGATGTACGCAACGCACTTCAGAGATACTTTCTTATTCGGCACAGCATGAACGAACATCTTAGTTATAGAAACGTAGGCGCATATGTCAAGAAACTCCAATGATCTTCCATATGTAGCTTACTCTCACATGCTTATATATCTTTCCTTAACCATTTTGACAACACTGAACCGAATACAAGCTGGAGTACCCCAAGGTAGTGTTATTGGCTCTATCCTTTATTAAATTTATACCGGCAATGTATCAATATCGCATACTGCAACTACCGCGACATATGCCGATGATATAGCATTATTAGCGACAAGTAGTAATCCTACAGTGGCATCACATTATCTCCAAAAATCATTAAGGAGTGGCAAAGAAAGTGGAAAATAAAAACCAGCGAACTAAAATCAATGCATGTAACATATACATTACATCGAGATACATGTCCTCCAGTTTCATTAAACAATTTTCAGATACCCCAGAATGAAAGCGTCAAATATCTCGTAATTCATCAGACGGTTAACGTGGACTAAGCACATCTTCTCGAAGAGAAAGCAGCTAGGGCTGACATTCTCCAAACTCATTGGCCAGCGATCTCCACTATCTCTGGAAAAAAACTTATTGTGTACAAGGAGATTTTGAAGCCAGTGTGGACCTATGGGGTTAAAATGTGGTGAACCGCGAGTGTCTCTAATCTGGAAATTCTTCAACGGTTTCAATCCAAAGTACTGAGAAAAAATACAATTGCACCCTGATTTGTAACAAATACCACGCTACATCATGATCTTCACATGCGGACAGTGCGCGAGGAGGCAAAATACGCAATTATCTCACACACCTTGAAGCACATCCAAATCCTTTGGCATTGAACCTTTTGGATAATAGCGCACAAACATACCGTCTAAAACGTGTAACGTCTTTAGATATAATGAACTCATACAGCTAATTGACTTATCAGAATTAATTGAAATATACGTGGGTAGGTAAACCCCACCAGTTTTGTATAATACAAATATTATAATATAATATAATAATACAAATAAAATACCTTTGTATTAATTGACTTATATTTATAGTGAACTGTTATCGCTTACTTTTATTCGTTAATACCTTGCTGTAAGTTTCTAACTTACGTTATTTTATATAATTAGAACTTTCATTTAATATCAACTTAGGGTAGATCATGAAATTTACCTGAAGTTATTAAAAAAAAAACATTACCTTCTGTGTCCGGTGCAAAAATATTTAATTGGATCGCAAACAAAAATGTAAATCGGTTTTATCATAGACATTTACAATCTCTGGGCATTTTATAGAAAAAACAATATCTTTCATCATTTTAGTACTTCTTTCTAAAACTAAATAGCTTAATTTAATTTTCTTGCATAACACAAAGGCGATTTTCTTTACGGTAGTTATGTATTACATGAAAGTAGGTATGTGTACCAGTCTACCTTAGAAAGTTGAATTTATATGGCAAGTCCTGTCCAGTACAGAGCAGAGAATAATATAATTCGCTAAAGTACATAAATAAGCTAATTTTTTACAGTATTTCCGTCAAAATATTTTTATTCTATAATATAATTAAATACTGAAATATCAACCAAACAGTGTTTAAATTATGTATTGTATATGTTATGTCTATTTATTTTTAACATTTTCTCCAAAAATCATATTCATTAAATGTATGGAACTAAATTCAAAAAGAGTAGGAAGATCTGTCGCTTGTATGCCGCTATATGATAAAATAAAACAAATTACCAAATTACTTGAAAGTATATATTTTTTTATTCTGTCGAAAATAATAAATGATTAATTTTCCTTCAAGGTCATTTAAATGCTCAACCATATATCCAAGGGTTAAATAATGCCACATTCCAGCAAGACAATGCACGTTCTCAATTGGAATTGAAACATTACGACCCCTGGAAGAGGTCAGCAATTGGGCTGCGCGATTACCAGATCCATCGCTCACAGAACACGTCTGAGATATGATAGGTCGAAGGTTTCATATGCTACCTAATCCTTCAATGAACTTACAACAGCTACATGATGCCCATGCCCCACAATTTACATGGAATGAGCAGGAGTTCTTACAGCGGAAACGTATTATTAATTTTTTTCCAGGATACTAATTTTCAATGAAAATTTTTACTTATTATTTTCAACACAGGAAAAACATTTGTACAAAATTTAGTTTAAAAATATATAATAATATATACTTTTATTTATTATTTGTTTTTTTTTCATATAGTAGATATATATTAAGTATGCTATTCAAAGAATAATTTAAAATATTCGCTACATTGTAACCTAACACCTTTCACATTTTCACAAATTTCTACAGAAGGGCTTCTCTCTTCTTGATAATTATTACAATATGCTATATTTCATTTTCGAACAATACATTCTGCCATTTCTTATATACCTGTAACAACCTAATAATTAAACATACTTAATACAAAAGAACTAATTAAAACATTTATATTCTAGCCTTCGCTTTGAAACATTAATGGGATGACGGTCAATTTGTTTCTAATAGACAAATCATTTAAAAACAAGTCATGTTTTAAAATCATTTTCAAGTGAGCAATAAAAATGATAATAAAATTGTTTATTTGTATTTTCTGCGTTAAATTAAGAACCCACGACGCTAAGAAATATTTTATTTTTCAAAGTTATATTTTATATTCTACGATACATTTTTCGACCTAAAACAAAAATCGTTTGTCAGAATCTTTGCTTTCATTATCATACAATATGAGTAACTTTAACATTTCCAAAATGTAAACAAAAACCTTGTCCAAATTTTTAATTTCAAAGTTAGTTATTTCAAAAAATAGTGCCGCAAATACAATTTGCTTTACGACTAGCAATAAAATTTGTTATTTAAAAAGTATAATTTGGCATGATCTTTTTATCAGTATTATATAAATAATATTAAATATCATTTACAGTTGTTCCACAAAATGAAAGAACTAGTTACTTCTTATCACACGCAATAAGAAAATTATAATCGCAGGAACTAATGCTGACATTACTTGGCATAAAAATTAGAAACATTTTTCAATGAATCGATGTAGAATAAGATCAAGTAGCTAACAAACAATAAATAAATTGTATTAGTTATTAAATGATTATTATTAAATAATTATGTTCATAAAGCTCAGTATTCATCCGTGTAATTACGTGGGAACAATAAACGTAATAAACTTGATATCTTGGAGTGCCCTTTGTTACCCCTTTTACATTGGATGCTAGGCCTAGTTACAAAAGAACCCTTTTATAAAACAAAACCTCAGAACAATTCATACAAAAGTCTAACAATACATATGCGTTGTGTAACGATTCACGTTTGATATAATTAGGGCATTTTAAGGATCAAACTACACAGCAATACGTCATATAGTTCCCTTTTATTTAACCAAAAATTAATGAAAATTGGAACATGTTACGAAACGTATAAATTGGTAAATTTCTAGTCGAATTAACATTAAAAATTTATCAACTTCTACAACAAGTACAAGTCTACAACAAGTCTACAAAAAGGAAAATTGTTCAAAAATTGGTTATCTTGTTCAAATTGAATACAATTTATTGCCAGGTGTAAAGCAGGTTAATAAGTGGTGGACTAAAGTAAATAACATATTGGCTCTTTACGCACTTGACCCATTTCAAGAATTAATTTTGTTTCATTACGTAATAACATACCTATAAATTTCAGCCTATATATATTTTTAATGAGGCGCAAATATAATGAATAACAATATTGTATTATCTTCTTATTATAGTTTGATTAAAGAAAGAAAAAAGAAATAAACTGCGAAATTTTGTGTTAGAAGGCAGTTTTTGTATGTATATATTATTACGAACCACTTCCCTCGAATGCTGATAATAATAAAAATACTTAGATAAAAAATAAAATAAAAATAAAAAATTTACGAGACTTCAATATATGTGTTTAAATGTTAAGCCTACAGTAGTGGCGCTGGGTCTCACAGACCCAACTCAAATATATTGCACTGTAACATTGGAGTGGGGACACGCTGTGGTCTATGCGCCATAATAGCTTCTCAAATCGGCCCTCAGTATGCACTTGTCTAGCGCGCGCGTTGTAGCTTGTTGCGATTCCGACTTATACGCAAATTTAGGTCTGTGACACCCGCGCCACCGTTCGTGTTACAAATTTTGTTTTCTTCTTCTCGTAAGTTACGATAATTAGATATTATTTTTTGTGTTAACTTACATATTATAATATTTTAGTATACAATGGGAGATTACGAGAAGGAGCAGGCGCGATTGTTGCGCATCTGGGAGGAAATTCAAGCGGAAGAAGATACTGTCGATGCTGTAGAAGAGTTAGCCTACGAAGAGGATGTTACTCAGACCAGAGATACTGACAGCGAGACTGAACAAGAAATGGATCAGGATGAAAGTGATTCCGATACAAGCTCGGATAATTCAAAATTGCATCAAAAGTCATACTTTACTGGTAAAGATGGAAAGAGTAAGTGGAACAAAATATGTGCCAATAAAAATGTTAGAACAAGAACAGAAAATTTAATTCGAATCTTACCTGGCGTCAAAGGGAACGCTAGAAATATGAGATCCCATACAGAATGTTGGGAATTAATTATTTCAAAAGAGATAGAACAAATTATTACGGAAAACACTAATCGCTATATTTGAAAGCGTGGCAGACAAACACAAAAGAGACAGATCGACCAGAAACCCTGACGTCATAGAAATAAGAGCTTTGTTAGGTTTACTATATTTAGCTGGAGTCTTGAAAAGTGGTCGGATAAATTCAAAAGAACTATGGGATAGAAATGGTATAGGAGCTGAAAGGTTCTGGCGCACAATGTCCCATCAAAGATTCCTGTTTCTACTACGCTGTTTACGTTTCGATGATCTAACCACTAGAGAAGAAAGAAGATCTATTGACAAATTAGCGCCAATACGAGACGTTTTTAATTTGATTGTTGCTAATTGTAAGTCTGCATATACACCTGGAGAGTTCACAACAATAGATGAAAAGCTAGAAGCTTTTAGAGGTAGATGCTGATTCAAGCAATATATCCCATCAAAACCGAATAAATACGGTATCAAAATTTTTGCTGTGGCAGATTCACGAACAAGCTATTCATTAAATCTTGAAGTGTACGTGGGACAACAACCAGAAGGTCCATATTCTATGAAGAACGATCCTGAGAGTATTGTGCTTAGAATGGTATCTTCATTATCTGGCACGAATAGAAATGTTACCTGCGATAACTGGTTGACCAGTTATAATTTAGTCAAAGTTTTATTGAACGAACATCGCCTTACCTATGTGGGTACTATGAAGAAAAACAAAAGAGAAATTCCGCCAGAATTTGTCAACACAAGAGCACGTAGTGTATATTCGTCCGTATTTGGATTTCAGAAGGATTTTCCAATTATATCGTATGTACCTAAAAGGTACCAAAATATCATCCTCATTTCCACTTTACACCATGATCACGTAATTGATGCAGAAACCGGAGACAAAAAGAAGCCTGATATAATAACGTTCTACAATCACACTAAAGGTGGAGTAGATAATTTAGATAAATTGTGTGCTACATATTGCTATAGATTTTTCCTTGGACAAGAAAGGAAAAAAGATTGAACAATTTGTGGACTCCATAGTTAGGGACATTTTAAAAAAATTAGCTATTTCAGTTGTATGTTTATTTATTTCAGACGGGGATCGTTATATATATATTATTTTATAAGTAAAATAAATTTTATAATGTATGAAATTATGATTAGCCCTCGTATATATAGGTTGACCAAAGGATTGAACTTGCCGCTTTTCCGGATATTGTATTTGTTAAAATGTGTTGTCTGTATATATTTTGATTTTTATAGATGGTGGGGATGGACAAGCGGATATTGAAATTTTATTTTGATTTAGAGATATCTTGACTGTTAAAGTGATCGGTTTATGAAAGAATAAAATTCTCAATTTTATTCTTTGTTTTACAAAATCGGGTTGTATTTTGTTTTTGCATTTATTGTAAGGTGCAAGTTAATCTTAATTCGATTTATGCGAGTGTTTTTTTATGTTTATTGAAATTTTGTGAAAAAGATATCTCTCGTGCATTTTATAAAATCGTGCATAGATCTATGTAAGTTGATAAAAATATTTTGTTTATATATTTGATATCACGATTATTTTCATTATTATAATTTCATGTATTTCTTGTAATAATTTATATTTGAAAATAGCATATGGGTATTAGAGAAAGTTGTCATGTTTTTTGTAAGGGAAGTTTTTTCTTAAAAATAATTTTCGAGAACATTTTTGAATTCAAGGTTGGAGTTTTCTTTAGTGGGGTTTGACCTTGTTGTGTTCTTTTGGCGCATGACAAAATTTCAATTTTCGTGAGTTTTGAAAACTTATTTGTTTTTGATATTTGTTTGAAGGGGTCACAGTAGAGGTTAAACTTGACAGATTTCACTAGTATTTATTAGTTTATGTTTGATCGAGATTCACAAGAGGTTTTTCTCTTTGTGCGAGTCATTATTCACAAAGAGTGTTTCCTCATTGCTACTGTTTGATGATGCTTTAGCACCCTATACACTTTGTAGAGGGATTTTTTTTTAATTTTTTAAATACACTAACAAAAGGGAACTGATTTGTGTTTTATTTGTGTTTATGGTTTTATTCTGGAAAACGAAATTTAACCCTGATCCGCAAGGAACGATTCATGAGATGGCAGTTCGTGGATTCTACTAGACTGAATAGCCGGCGATATAAGCTGTAGTGTGAATAAAAAAATTAATAAGCAATTTCAAAGTAAATTCCACTGCAATATGATGTGGCTAGAAACACTAGGAGATGGCCTATGGTTATATTCTATGCCCTTCTCAATGTTGCGGGTATAAATTCACAAATAATTTACGTTGCTAACAATCCCGATATAAAATCTATCGAAAGGAGACAGTTTTTGAGAAAATTATCGTTCGATCTAACTGAAGAGCACTTGAAAAGACGCTCCATGGAACTAAATGTTCCTATTCCAGTGCGTGAAAGAAGACAGGAAGTTGCCGGAAAATCTCAGCCAACGAATATAGATGCATTTATAACACTAGGAAAAAGAAAGCGATGTTACTCGTGTCATGCTGACAATAAATCTAAGTACTATTGTTTCAAGTGCCAAAAGTTTGTATGTCTACAACATGCAGTGATAATTTGCCCAGACTGTAAGAAAGGCTAGGTACTAATTTCTAGTGCAAACATACAATCTATTTGTCTATTTTTATAAAAACTAAACAAAAGTATTTTCAATTGGCTTCATATACATGCTTGTTTGTCCTATTACTTATGACATTGTCTGAAATATGTAATACTTTTATTTTTGCAACGTAATAACATAGGTTTGTGAATAAAAACTTTATTTTTCAATTGTTTTAATTCTATTGTACATGCCGGGTCCGAGAGACCAGGCGCCACTGTTGGTGTCACGAAATGGAGCGCCACTACTGTAGGGTTAAATATATAAACCGCGCCAACAGTATAATTGGTTAACACTTATACGTTCTATGGTCGTTTAAATAAAATATAAAGCAGGGTTCATGTATAAACTAATATTTTAATTTAGTGCTACGGACTAACATGAGAGTACTCTGTCTTCTACAGGAAGGTTGTAGTGTCGTGTGTCAAATACAGTATTAATCTTACTTTCTATTTACCAGATTGTTGATGCCGTTTTCAAAGGTAACGAACGATGTATTTATTTTGCTTAGTTGGTTTCGAACAGAGTGTTATTCAGGTAGAAATTACAAAACGCTGGTAAACATTACATTAAGCTTTATTAGAAGCAACTGTCAGTATCATGAACAAACAACTAAATGCACACACATATGACAAGTATACAAACAGAAACAAAATCAAATATCTCACAAGTAATACGTAAATAACTACCTTCAAATGTGATGGAATACTATACAATATCGTTTTTTTTGTATTTATAGTGGGAAATGCAATAACATGAGCAAAAATAAGTAATGTCATAACAATTAGTGCTAGGTTATGTCAAGCAATAGTACGTAAGCAATCTTTGCATAACAATATAATAATTTTAAAATGATAACTTTGGTATTCTCTATTTTTAGTAAAATTAAAAGATATTTTATTTAGAAATGACTTTATCAATAATTTAAGAACAGGTTTAAATTCAACTTTACATTTCTTTTTCAAAATACCTGACCCTGAACTCGCAGTGTTCGGATTGGCGCTTTTTCTTCCCACGCTGCGGTCCTATTGGCCTTGATAGCAGCATCCAAGTTGGTTGTTTACAAAACGCGTGGTAATACTCCTCGTGATTGGAGGTAACTTGTTGATGTTTCGAATTTTCCCTCCAAAACTGTAAACGGCCAAATTTTCTTACTGGAATCGCCTGAGATGACTGCCCCTGGACATATTTAATCTCGGAACAAAACTTATTCGATATATCGGCACATTTTCTCCGATTTCGTTGATTTATGCAGCAATATAAATGTTATTTATTTAGGTATGTTTGCTCGGCATCGGTAGTAAGTGTTCTTTAAATTAAAATATCTCGGCTCCCTTATGATATTTTGTTTAGAAATGACTATCACTAATTTAAGAACAGATTCAAATTCAACTTTACATTTCTTTTTCAAAATACCTGACCCTGAACTTGCAGTGTTCGGATTGGCGCTTTTTCTTCCCACGCTGCGATCCTATTGGCCTTGATAGCTGCCTCCTAATTGGTTGTCTACAAAACGCGCGGTAATATAGCTCGAAACTGGCGGGAACTTGTAGATGTTTCGTATTTTCCCTCCGAAACTGTAAACAGCCAAATTTTCTTACTGGAATTACCTGGGATGAATCTCCTTGGACGTATTTAATCTCGTAACAATACTTCTTCGATATATCGGCACCGTTTCTCAGATTTCGTTGATTTATGCAGTAATATAAATTTTCAGTAGTAAATTTTATTTAAATTAAAATATCTCGGCTCCCTTATGAGCGACAACCGCACAATAACTTTTAAAATACGTATAATAGCTATCTTTCTACAATAATTTGTTAATAATAATAATAATCGCATAACGAAAATTTGCGCACTATTTTAATTTTTACTTTTTGTAGGATCCACGAACGCGTTGTTTTGAGATTATATTTTAAAAAACACAGAACAAAATACATCTAAAAGAAATCCTTTAACATCCTTTGACATTGCAAGTTTTAACTTTGTGACAACAACATGGTTGCATGCGATTAATTCTTTTGTTCGCCAATATTGCACGTGTGTGGCTTTCCTTTTAGATGTGTTTTGTCCTGTGTTTTTTACAATGTAATCTCAAAACAACTAAGTGTAAGTCCGTTGGCATTAGTTTTATCAACTTACAATATTATAAACATATGAGTAATTATCTCCATACAAAACAAGTTCACATTTGTAAGTATTTAAAAAAAAAACATTTTTGTTACTAAGTAATAAATTAATATCTATCTACTCTTAAAGTGATCCCCTGATGAAGCACTCGAATTTCGGCGCGAAATATTGGGCCAAAGAATAAAGAACTGACTTAATTAATAGAGTTTAATTTTGCTGGATTCCCCCCAAAAAACCCTTTCTTACACGTTCTAATGGCAAAAACTCCTGGTCTACTTATACTTTACAGAATGGGGTATTTCGAAACCATAACAAAGAATTATGGATTTAATCAAACCATCTCACTTAAGAAATGAATGTCAACATCGGAGAAAATTACAAAATTACAAAATAGACGGATTTTCTTACTAAAGTGCCGAAAATATAACATCATCCCGAAACACAGCATACAGGGATCCGTCAACATGAATAGTTTATTAACAACAACAAATAAGAAACTTCAACGGAAGGCTACATATCTAAACAACAGGTTAGGACATAGTGTGTTAAATTTGGAAATTTCAATCACGTTGTCAGATTTAGATTTTCATAATAAACAATTACAATACCTTAAAGATACCGCCAAAAGCTTTTTACCAACATATTTAGTAAATGATTTTGAAAATACATTAAATAAAAAATATGATAGACTTTTTAAATAGATTAAATTAAAAAATATTAATAAATTTGAAAACTTAGTAAATAATATAAAAACATCAAAATTTTATAAAAATAATACAGTCTGGTTTGTGGATAGAACGGGGGGGGGGGGAGAGTTTCTCCTGATATTGCAGATTTCCTTTCATTGGGACCAAAATTCGGCATCCCTGTCACTACTAACGACATTCGGGTTGGTGGGGTTCTGGCTGAGTGTGAAGTCATACTCAACGGTACAGGTGACGAGAATAAAAATATACGTAGAGCTAAGATCACTAACATTTTAACTAACTTTATGACATCCTCAATAAATAAATATGCGTTTTGGGGGGAGATCAGCAACAAATGTCGATCTTTTCTTAAAAACAACCCGGACATCCTGATCCTTAGAGCTGACAAAGGTTCAGTAACAGTAGCTGTTTATAAAACAGAATATATAAATAAATCGGAGGAGCTACTATCAGACACCTCCACTTACAAAATCATAAACTAGTCAGACACCTCCATTTACAAAATCATAAACTAGGACCCCACGTCTGGAGTACAACAAAGATTGAATAAACTACTACGCAATCTAAAGAACAGCAAAGAACTAGATGAACAACTTTACAACAAGCTCACAATATATTCTATCAGTCCTAAACTGTATACTCTACCTAAAATACATAAAGTCGAAGTCCCATATAGGCCCATTGTATCTTACACGGGTTCCCCTTGCTACAACATATCTAGACATGTTGCTGATATCCTCTCACAATGTTTTAAAAATAGCAGTCCATATGATATCCATGATTCTTTTACTTTCGCTGACAAATATCAAGATCTTCGATTACCAAATGACTTTCAAATAATATCATTGGACGTGATATCTTTGTTCACAAATATACCAACTAGTTTGGTCTTACATGTACTAAGAAACAGATGGAGTGAAATATCGGAGGTGACGGATTTAACTTATGACTCCTTTTTTACATTATTAAACTTCATCTTTAATAATAGTTATTTTACTTTTAATAATAAATCATACACTCAGATATCTGGTTTGCCCATGGGTTCACCGCTCAGCCCGATCCTTGCTAACTTAGTAATGGATTTTTGCTTAGATAACATACTTAAAGTACCACCATTTGAATTTGCATTCATACATAAATACGTGGATCACTTGATTTGCGCACTTCCTTCTCAGGCAATGGATGACATTTTGGAAATATTTAACTCATTCCACCCTAACATTCAATTCCTAGACACGAAGGTAATCAGAAACAACAACCACTTAATGATTGACTGGTATAGAAAACCCAGTAATTCAGATAGAATCTTAAACTACCACTCTAATCGCTCTAATAGCCAGAAAATAAATCACATCTTAGGCATGATACATAGGGTTTCTAGGATCAGCCACCATTCCTTCAAACAACGAAATCTTAAAATATTAGGTGGGATTTTCTCAAATAATGGTTATCCACGTAGTTTGATCAACAAACTAATTTTCACCACACCTTCTTCCTACAATCAAATTCCAAACAATACCATTGCTGAATAACCAAACAAATTCAAATATTACAGACTTCCCTATATTGCTGGAGTATCGGAAAGGCTCTCTCGTGTGCTCTGCACAGAGGAAATTAGATTAGGTTTTTACAATTACAATCTAGTGCGAAACTTTTTCAGTAAAACCGAAGACTTGACGCCCTTGCCCTTATGATCCAACGTTGTGTATTGCATTCCCTGCAATGGATGCAGTCAGGTGTACATACGTCATACCTCCACTTGGCTAAAAACTAGGCTATCCACGCACAAGAGTGACATTCGGA
Organism: Melolontha melolontha; assembly: GCA_935421215.2. Taxonomy (NCBI): domain Eukaryota; kingdom Metazoa; phylum Arthropoda; class Insecta; order Coleoptera; family Scarabaeidae; genus Melolontha; species Melolontha melolontha. The sequence continues at coordinate 157,415,884 of OW285236.1, read as the reverse complement.
CCGGTAAGAGCAGGTGCGCCTTGTCTTCACATATGATTAACAATGATCACACACCTAATTTTAATAATGTTAAAGTCCTTCAGACTGTAAACAACTTAAAGTGTAGAGAGTTTTTGGAAATGGTAGCAACGCTAATTCGATCTGACACGAGCAACTTAAGTGCAAATTATGCTTACTTGCTAACAATAAACATAAACTCTAAACAACAAACTACAGAAAATATCTTATCTGTTACCGTTTAACACATTGGTCCTCCTCAATTTTTTGCTCATTTATTAATTACATAACACGTTTTTTGTTCTTTTCTCTTTTCTAATTTGAAATTTTGTGAGACGACACATTCTCAAGAATAGAATTGACTTTCGTATAAAATTTGTGATCTCGATGATGAATAGTAACTTTTTCCAAATTAATGTTACACGCCTGGAATCCAAAAAAAACTTTACCGGATCTTTTACACTATAACCTTTAACATTGCAAGTTTTAACTTTGTGACAACAACATGGTTGCATGCGATTAATTCTTTTGTTCGCCAATATTGCACGTGTGTGGCTTTCCTTTTAGATGTGTTTTGTCCTGTGTTTTTTAAAATGTAATCTCAAAACAACTAAGTGTAAGTCCGTTGACATTAGTTTTATCAATTTACAATATTATAAACATATGAGTAATTTTCTCCAGACAAAACAAGTTCACATTTGTAAGTATTAAAAAAAAATGTTTTTTGTTACTAAGTAATAAATTAATATCTATCTACTCTTAAAGTGATCCCCTGATGAAGCACTCGAATTTCGGTGCGAAATATTGGGCTAAAGAATAAAGAACTGACTTAATTAATAGAGTTTAATTTTGATGGATTCCCCAAAAAAAACCCTTTCATACATATTCTAACGGCAAAGACTCCTGGTCTACTTATATATATATATATATATATATATATATATATATATATATATATATATATATATATATATAATATTTTCGTGACCTTGGTATGATATGGTAAACTTAATAAGTCGGCGATTAAAGGTCTTTAATCGCCGACTTATTAAGTTTACCATATATATATATATATATATATATATATATATATATATATATATATATATATATATATATATATATATATATATATATATAAAACGTGTGTATAAATTGTCGCAAAAGCTACACGCAGCGACGTTCTTCGTTTGGTTCTGAATAAAAAATCTTAATGTTAAAATGTCATATCATGCTTCGTTTGTTTTCACGGGGTTCTTGAAGTTCAGACTTTTAGTGCGTAACTAACCTTTGCTCTTCGATATCTGTTAATAGAGATAGATGCAATTAAGTTTAAGGAAAAAATTTTTACTAGTATTATTTCGTAAACGTTTTCTTTTTGATTTAAAAGCTTGTTTTAAACATTTATTCATTAACGTACTTCCACGAAAAACACATTTAGCAACGTTGTAGAACAATAAGTTTGTATTTCAAAGCGAGTTCAATCAAAATCATTACTGTCAAATTTTGACATTTACGAATTTACGAAGCATGATACGACATTTTAACATTAAGATTTTTTATTCAGAACCGAACGAAGAATGTCGCTACGTGTAGCTTTTGCGACAATTTATACACACCTTGTATATATATATATGTAGAGTGTATATATATATATATATATATATACATATATATATATATATATATATATATATATATATATATATATAAATTAATTTAAATTCGGGTAAGCGGTCAATTAAGAAAAAAAAACTCCTTTATTAAATAACCCTATATTTCGCAACAGACTTTGTCGCTTCTTCTGGGGTAAAAAATGTAGAGTTGAAGAAAATATCAAATTGACGTACAAAATATAAAAATTTTTATATTTTGTACGTCAATTTTATATTTTCTTCGACTCTACATTTTTTACCCCAGAAGAAGGGACAAAGTCTGTTGCGAAATATAGGGTTATTTATTAAAGGAGTTTTTTTTTTCTTAATTGACCGCTTACTCGAATTTAAATTAATTTTTTATAATATATCACGGTCGATAATTTCGTTTCAATTATATATATATATATATATATATATATATATATATATATATATACAGACTGTCCCGTAAAAACGCCAACATTCATAATTCCGTTATTTATTGTCCGGTTTTATTTAAACAAAAAGTAAATTTAATAGCATCAAAAACACTATAAGATAGCAGTGTTTTATTTGTTTTCAATTGTTTTCATTAATGTCAAACGACAGTCAAGTTTTTTATTTTAAATGGCAACATATCTATTTTTGGCTATATTCGGATTGGATTTTTTTTTCTGAATTCAACGATGTATAACATGTTTATTTTTGATAAACGTTTATTGCAAAAAAAAACTTTATAAATTTCATCTTTGTCTTCCATTATTTATAAATATTCGAATGTGTCATGAAACATTTGAAATGTAAGTATTATAAATATTATTATAAGAAACAAAACACTTTACAATAAATGTTGAAATTGCCCGCCACCTTGTTCAACACATATCGCACATCTCCTAATTACTCCAAAGGTCGCATTTAAAGGACAAGCGGCAGGTACTTCTTGACAAGTGTTAATATCTCTTTGTCTTAAAATGTCAACATTTTCTGGAGTTGTTAAATAAACTCGATTTTGTAGATAAGCCCACAACAAAAAATCGAGGGGCGTAAGATCCGGTAAACGCGCAGGCCACTCGATAGGACCGGATGTTCCTATCCACCTATTTCCAAATTGGGTGGTCAACAAATCAGTATTTACTCTGGCGCTCTGCGCGGGAGCCCCATCTTGTTAAAAAAATATTCTATTTAAATTTGCCAAAGGTAATTCATCTAAAAAGTTTTGGAGATTTTCGTGTAATAAAGTGTAGTATTTTTCTTGATTTAAGCAACCATCTATGAAAAATGGCCCAATTAATTGATCGCCACACCACACCAAACATTTACGTTGAAACGTCTTTGAAAATTATTTTCAATTACAAATCTCGGATTGTCTGCACTCCACTGTCGATGTATGTTTCTATTAAAAATACCGTTGTTGCTAAAAGTGCATTCATCAGACCAAATTATCCTTCTGTAAAAATTCGGGTCTTGTTCTAATGCATTTAAATAAAAACGACAAAACTGGAATCTTCGGCCAGGATCATTTTGTTCTAATGCATGAACTTTTTGAGCTATGTACGGTTTAAGTTTGTGTTTTCTTAAAATACCATGAACTGTAGTTTTTGATACCCCAATATTATGTGCAATTTCGCGAATCGAAGTTCGTGAATTTTGCTGTACTGCAAGAAGAACATCTAATTCCTTATCTTCGGAGAATTTCCGTTTTTGTGTTTTTGGTTTGGTAAATGATCCATAATTTCTTAAATTCTTTTCAATTCTCTGAAATATTTTCGAACCTGGAACTTCTATGTCCGGAAAACCAGCACTGTACCGACGAACTGCTTGAAGGCGATTTTTATTACATTCAAAGAACACTTGTAACATGTCCGTTAATTCATTGTTATTCATTTTTAACGAAAATACGCTTTTTGTTGCGGCAAAACGTTCAAACAGGATAATACAGAAAACTAAATAAAGTCAAACTGACACTTAAGGCACATTGACATAATGCTAGTGGACTGGGCCAAGTCTACTATAATGAAAGATGAAATTTATAAAGTTTGTTTTTTATTTTTTATTATTAGGAGATGTGCGATATGTGTTAAACAAGGTGGCGGGCAATTTCAACATTTATTGTAAAGTGTTTTGTTTCTTATAATAATATTTATAATACTTACATTTCAAATGTTTCATGATCATGACACATTCGAATATTTATAAATAATGGAAGACAAAGATGAAATTTATAAAGTTTTTTTTTTGCAATAAACGTTTATCAAAAATAAACATGTTATACATCGTTGAATTCAGAAAAAAAAATACAATCCGAATATAGCCAAAAATATATATGTTGCCATTTAAAATAAAAAACTTGACTGTCGTTTGACATTAATGAAAACAATTGAAAACAAATAAAACACTGCTATCTTATAGTGTTTTTGATGCTATTAAATTTACTTTTTGTTTAAATAAAACCGGACAATAAATAACGGAATTATGAATGTTGGCGTTTTTTACGGGACAGTCTGTATATATATATATATATATATATATATATATATATATATATGTATAAAGATAATTATTACGTGACCGTTGTATGTTATGGTAAATTCAATTTGTTGGCGATTTAAGGTCTGGTTTTACTTTAAAATATATAATATATATTTAAAACAACCCAAATAAATATATATATATATATATATATATATATATATATATATTTTAAAGTAAAACCAGACCTTAAATCGCCAACATATTGAATCTACCATAACATACTAAGGTCATGAAATAATTATCTTTATATATATATATATATATATATATATATATATATTATAAATGTATATATATATATATTAAAATAATAGACTTTTTTTATTGGTTTAGCGACCTTTAATGAATTTTAGTGTTTTCTTCTACAACGTTTCGACTCTTTTATATTATTGAGTCTTTTTCAAGTAACGATATTATTCTGTTTCAACGTTCATTATGTGCACATGTGTCGTTCGGAAATTGACCGAGGCCATTTTTAGGGAAAAAACGAACCGCGCTGTTTCGTCTACATTGTGTGACACAAAATAGACGAGGTCGCAATACTACATATTTTTAAAATAAAAGTACGGAATTAATGTCACCGTCAGGTACTAGAAGAAAAAAATATTTTTTTGTGAGTTTTTGTGTCAGGAATGGTAACAACTACCTTAGGCTCTAAAACCTCAACATCGTCCGTAGACATTCTCGGTAATTCAATGGTTCTACAAGCCCCTCCTAGACCAATCAAAAAAGCTACTTTTATCATAAAAAATACCTCGTCTGGAGCTGTACGCATAAATTCATCAACTTGCTCTCTAGTGAGTATTTTGCGTTTTTTAACTCGATATCCAACATTCTTTTTCTTGATAAATCTTATCAAAGCACCATACTTATCAATTTCTACTCTTTCTTTTAATTCCAAGCAAGCTCGCAACGCAATGGAATATTTTGGCCACAAACATGAAGGAACTTAGTAATTTGACAGTCTCACGAAATAAGCGAGCAAGACTGTTTCCCCAGCACCTTGAACATGTTCTTCATCTCGCTATTTACAAAACAGACGATATTCGTTATGCAGTTTTGACTTCGCTGGCAACAAATATAATTTTGCACTATTTGCAGCCTCTACAATATTTGCGGGAACATCAAATTCTTCCATGATTTATTAATTTATTTCAAAAACGTGCAAGCTTTGACGTAAGTATTTTGTATGACAGACAAATTGTTGATTTTGTTTTAATCTTGATATCGTTGATGATACGATAAAGCTTTGAATATAAACTCGAACATCAGCAATTTAAACCCTCTCGGACGTTACGAGGTGACTCGGCTAGCGCCTCGTCACCTGGCAACATCCTCGAGTATTATAAATCGCTTAATGTTCTCGTTATAATAATAGCTATTATTTTAAAGGCCTTATATTGCGATCAACATTTACTTAATTATTTCTAATATATTGATATTCAAGGCACGGCATTGAAAACCTTGCAGATTTACCTGTTTAACAAAAGGTTGTGAAAGAATATTTAAATAATCCAATAACTTTGTTTTACCACTTTATTCACATATAATCGTGACCGCGGTTTCGACATACAATGTCATTATCAAACTACGATTATATGTGAATAAAGTGGTAAAACAAAGTTATTGTTTTATTTTATCTTATTATTTTCAAAATAAATTACCACAAAGTAACGGCTTTAAATAATCCTATTTTCATGATTTTATATGTAACATTTTTTGTCTTTTGATTATTCATGTACAAACTAGCATATAAAAACTTGTGTTTAATGAGTTCAACGAAATTGAAATTTGGATATCGGAGGTCGATTAGGTGTAGACGGAATTCAATTCTCGTAAATGCTACTAATTTAATTACCAACAGTTTGCATTAATAGAAATAGTATATCGAAAATATTCTATAAATCTATCGATGTATTCATCCAAACTCTTGCCAAATTTAAGAAATTACTTAAAATTTTCCTGATTATCGGAATTAATAGTTTCATCTTCCCCATAGAAGGCTAATCTAATGAAAAAGATATTATATTTATTACATTTATCGTCATTTTTTTATTATTAAATTTATATTATAATATTGCAATTTATTTATAAATTCTCCACGGAGGCTGATTAATCAATTTTCAACGTCCTGTTTAGTGAATAACTTCAATTTTAACGCCGAACGCGTGTGGCCTTTTGAAATTTCGCGTTTACCTAAACCGCTTGATCTATAAAGAATTTTTTTTTCTAAAAACATAATACCAAAAGAATTTATTGCGAACTTCGGAGGCAGTTACTCAAACTTATACAATGTTTTGAAAAAATACGCGATTAAGATCAATTATTTCTTACTTGGAACAGATTCAAGATGTTTATTATTAAGATTACGCAATAAATAGTTGAGATTAATTATTTTCTACTTTAACAGAAACACTCAATTGATAATAAGTAAAGACGGCAGACTATGTGCCCACACCGTCAAATTTAATAATAATATGTTTATATACTGAGAAGGATTGTTCGACTTTGAGAGATGTTATATTTGCATAGTTAAAGTGCTCTTTGTATCTGTACAATGGATCTTCAGTATTGGTAAAAAGTTGCCCTAATTTTGTAAAATCTACATTTTTATCTAATACAGATGAAGATTCGCCGAAGATTGCGGCGTATCGAAGTGGCCAGTCAGTTTTTGTCTAATGGAAATTTCTGGCGCGACTATTCCACATGTAAAGGAAGCATATTGAGAGACAAGCAGAGGAAGCAGGAATATTTTGTTTAACCTGCCTGCTGGCCCAACATCATGGTTAGTATTTTGTAGTCTCCAAAAACCATCCAGCGATGTTCTTCATATCTTATTTTCTCAAAAATCATTGCCAAATCCGTGTAGTTTTCCTTCAAATGTCCTACAGAAAGTGGGGCAAATTTATTCCCATTATGTAGCGACGCTGCTTTGCGGCATGTTTTTGACGGATCAAGGAATAGACGCCACTGAGATTAATAATATTCTGTTTCAAAACACTTGATTAACGCTTGAACACTACTACAAAACGAAATTTCCCTCTTTGAAGAAAAATTTAGCGAATTCACTCTCTCGTTGCCTGTGTCACAAAAACGAGGATCCGGGTGACAGCACGTTTTTATTTTTAGTCGTGAGTCCAGCAATTCGGCAACATCTTTTGAAAGTGATAAATCTCTAACCAGGTCGAATATATATATATATACATATATATATATATATATATATATATATATATATATATATATATATATACCCCTTAATAGCTCAAGGGTTAAGAGCATGGCCCGGCAAACTAGAGGACGCAGGTTCGAATCCTGTATAAGGGTGAATTTTTTCCAGCAAAAAATTCGATTAATTAGCGCCTTATATGTAGAAAGTATTTATTTCATTCACATAACTTCGCGAAAATGCAATTGATTTGCACGCTGTAACCAGGTCATTGATAAAAAAGTTAGGGTCCTTGATCAAAATCTGAACTAGATTCGTCCTGGGGAGGTAATGTGTTTCCATCCTAGAAATCACTCAGGATATCATCCAAACTGGAAGGTGGGTACTGATATTTCGAAGCTATGAAGCACTGGATGAATAGCTGAATTAAGATTTAAGTAAGATAGTTTCAGAATAATTGAAACATACATGAGTAGGTAAATCCCACCAGTTTTGTATAATACAAAGGTATTTTTAATAAAATAAAATATTATTAAAAATCTGGTGTGAAGAACACAAATACAGGTTCACTATTAATATTTTTGTGAAAGTGTCCGAACATCGGTACGCCCCTGCTGGAGAAAGGATATCTTCAGACACATTCACAAAAAAGAACCACATCGCCACATTACAGGTGTTCTTCACACCAGATTTTTAATAATATTTTATATTATTAAAAATACCTTTGTAAGATAGTTTGTTTTTATTTTCTGTATTGAAACCTTTCACGTCTACCGAACAGAAATAGCAGTCAGTAGTGTTGTTTTGCTGTTCACGCCACATCGTAGGAATGCCAAAACGAAAATCAGTGGTTTTTAGCCCTGGCTTTGTCCTGATGCCCAAGTTTCAATTTGTAGTAAGCAAAATACATTTTTTTCATGAAATAACTTATGTTTCTTTGCTGGCTTTTAACTGTGTATTCGCCATAAACAAAACAGAATTAACTAAAGATACGACGACAGTCACGTTTGAGTGTTGCTTATACACCAACCAAGATGCTGAACTTATTTATCATGTTGAAACATGATCAAATCTGACGATACGCTTATTTATACTAATCCTTAATACTCTGCCATACATGTAGAAACATGCTCAACCCAGCCAGTAAGACTGCTCACTTCTTTGCTGTAAACAAATTAAACCGATTAGGGCATGATCAACCTGAACTTCCTCACACCGCCAATATTACTCTTGCCCTACCACCCTTCAACAGACCCCCCCTCCATTCCACTCATTTTTGCTTTGTATTTATCTTAAGTCTTACTCTAATACATATATATCTAATATATATTTTTAAAATCAAGAATTGGTGCTACACGTAACAGCAAAAATAAATTTTGAGAGATCTGGCTTCGGTAACCCTTCGATTAACGAGGGAGCTTCAAAAGAAAATACTCACTTAAATGTCCTTACTACCAAATTTATTAGGAAAGGTTTACTCCTTCGCAAGTGTGAACAGATAGGTATTACAGTATCTATATAAATTAACAATTAAGTACCAAGAGAAAATAACTGATACCAATTAGGCTACCAGATCAAAGTCATATCAACCAAATTGAGCGATTAAAACTCGTAATTAACATAGACGATAGCTCAAAATCACAAAAATAAAGAAAGCCCTCGACTATGGACCAGATTCAACTTAATTCAAAACGCAAAGCACATCAGAGACTGAAGGCTATCGGTCTCCACCTTTTCTTTTCCCCACACACGCCGAAAAATCTCACGCGCACGCTCCCTCGACGAAACACATTAAGCCGGCTTACAACGGCTTAAGAAGTCTAACAAGCATGCAAAACTCTAAAAAGAATCTAAAAGGGTCCCTTAACGAAATATCGTAACATGGGATACCAGATTTCGATTTAACCGGGCGTTTCACTCTAAATGAAACTACAAACACGAGTTTTGTAAGAAAACCTCACCAGATAGAATTTTTCGAGTATTCTTCTCGGTTTGTTTTTTGAGTAAAAGTCTATAAAGAACATTATAAAAATCCTGTGCAGTTGTTTATTGGAAACCTGTGTTATATAAAACACAACAATGATACGGGTATGTAACATAACAAATATGAACAGAAACCGACACGTTGGAGTTTAAGTAAAGTTAACGTGCTGTTAGTTATTGTGAAATAAGCACTTGTAATTGACTTATTCTCGGCAATTACAAAAATGAAGAGAAAATATAATTGTAAGTTTAAGAATGGGTATACATTAGTAATAAACAGCTATTTTCACTAATATATTTTATTTTTCAATTATTGTGCATTACGTATTAATTAATTCGCACACAGTGGCTTCTTCAAATATTTGAAGGAAACTAAAACTAACTTAAATGGTAAAACTTTAAGGCTAAGGATAAACATGTCTCAGTTCTTATCTTTTGTGAGGTGTCAATGTGATAGGGCCCCCTCAATCAATGAAAATATGTTGTTTTGCAGACCAGTACCGGGTCATGTAACACGACAATGTCTTTTTAATGTTTTTGTTTTTATGAAGCTGCAAGAAACTAACTAACATAGATTGAACAAAATATATTGCAGTATGTAGTGATCGTGCAAAGGCGATAACAGGAAAGAACAGTGGATTAATGAAAATAATAATAAAAGATCGTCTTATACCAAGGGCGGAATGGAAGAACTGCTTCCTGCACAGCCATGCTCTTGTCACAAAAAAACATGTCGGAAAATCTCTACCAAATTCATTGTGAAGCCGTCAAATGCTTAATTTTATTAAAAGCTGACCGTTACAGAACATGCTATTTATTAAACTATGCGGTAAAATGGCCGAAAATAAAAAATTTCTTCTTTTCCATACAGGAGTTAGATGGTTATCGCGAGGGAAACTATTAACCCGGGTATTAGAATTGTGAGATGAATTAATAATATTATTCCAGTACAAACAAACGCCATTCTCATTGTTTTTACAGAATAATGAATGTACGTTGTTCTTGCCTTACTTAGCTGATGTATTTTCGCAATTAAAGACTTGAGTGTGAATTTACAAGGACGTGATAAAAATATTTTCATTAAGAAGCTTGATATCTGGATTATTCGCCTTGAAAGAAAAAATTTGGATATGTTTCGACTCACTACGGGTTATATTGAAAAAAATTTGAATGAATAAGACACTATTATTTACCATAGTTTGGATTGCATGAAGATGCATTTGCGTGAGCCAAAAACTCACTTGACGGAGTATTTACTCAGTTTCCCAGAAAATAAAAATGATTTCTTGAAGAGATTGGACTGAATCCGTTTAGTGAAAACGTTGTTGCTGCTGCTAAGTTACCAGTTAAAATTAACAACCAGTTCAAACCCAGCGACCAGCGACAAAACATTACAACTACAATTTCTATCTTAAGATTTAAACAAGTTTTGGCTTGCTCATCGAAATGAATATGGAAATTTAGTCACAGAAGCAGTGAAAATATTAATCCCTTTCGCCACGTCTTATCTCTGTGAAAAGAGTTTTTCGTCTATGGTTGCGGTAAAATCTAAATCCAGGAATCGTCTCTTATCACTCGAAAACAATTTGCTTTCGTGTGTTTCTAAAGTAGATCCACGTATGGAGAAACGTTTAAATGAAAAACAAATGCAACCATCACATTAATTTCTTTTCTTTACATGTGTACTTACTGTAAGTAAAATGTTTGGAATAAATGATTTTTTTCTCGTAATGTAATTTTTCGTTATTGTTTAGACTGTTTCGTAACCCCCTTTAATATCACCGCGCTCCCAGTTTGAAAAACGATATTATAAAGCAAAATCGATTAGACGTCGTTGTTGATGGGGCAGATGAATTCAATGCGAATATTAGTTAAATGTACTGAGTTTTTATGAAATAGACTACTAACAAGTTTTAGGTGAATTTCAAATTTATTTTACACCAAATCAATTTTTAAATATTTAAAAGTTTAAACAAATACCAATATATATTATACAATGTAGAGTTACATAGATATACAAAATTTATTCGAGCAGACAGTTTCAAACGGTTTCTGATTGTTTTAACCAATCACGATTTAAGATTTCCACCCGCTTAAATTATAATTGAATCCTAATTGGTCAAAGCAATCCGGTGAAATACGATATTTTCATTATTTAATTTAGCTAATTGCCCCGAATTTTCGCTATTTATCACACATTCTTACTTCTTATTTATAATAAATAATAAAAAGAACAATGAAGAGCTAAATATAGCTTATTTAAATAAATACTGTTTAGGATATTTGTTAGAATTAATGTAACATTTGATAATAAACTTGGCGATAGCGGTGTACAGAAACTGGTAAAAATGGGCGGAATTATGTTATTCCAAAGCATACAAAAGTGATCTATTACAAAATTAATGCAGCTAACAAAGCTTAACCCTTAAGTAGGCGCGCCGGCTTTTTTTACGTAAGTAGTCGCAAGGAGCACTTTGTGCACCTAACTTTTAAAGTGCTGTAAAACTATTAAAAATGTAAAAGTAATATAATTTGTATTTGTGTTTATTTAGTATATGTCTAAAATATATAAATTGTGTGTAATACACAAAAAAAACATAATAGGAAATATGTATATGTATTTTAAAATATAGGATACAGAAATAAGGAAAAGAAATCTAATTTCTTACAAACTATGAAACAAAGTAAAAGGAAAATAAATACACTGAAAAGAATAAAAACATTAAAAAGAAGTCAAATTTCCAGAAATACAACAAAAATTTATTTAAAAAACTAAGAACCATTCTAATCTTCATCGATTTCTTGTGAGCAATTTTGGCAAGTATACTTGATGAGAATATGTTTCTTACACGCAAATTTTCTACAAGTGCTACATGTTATTGTCGTGTTTATTCTTTTTGCTTTCGGACAAAAACAACAACGACCTCTACTTTTTTCTTCTGGGATAACTTCTTGGACTTCTTCTGTGACCGTATATTTTGACAGAATGGATTTTATGTTCGTTGGCAACGCCATAATTGTGGCTCGTTCCCTTAGATGTAATTTCATCAAATTCAACGACAAAGATTTCAAAAAGACTCTCCTTGTTTGTAGTGAATCAGGATGAGAGGCATTATAAATAATTTGAGTATTCATTCCTGCTATATTTAGCAGTGAAAAAAATATAGCTAATGGCCACCTTCTAGTTCTCCTTGAAACAGAATATGAGTTACACAATTGATCGACTGTATCAATTCCTCCTTTTGTTGAGTTGTAAAAATGTATTATTTCCGGTTTATTTGATTCTTTGTCTATGGAAAAGTCGCTATGCATTGTGGAAATTAGTATAACTCCTTTATTCTTTTTCGTGGCATGGGATACCATTGTAATATCTTTTTGAAATCCAAACATCGAGCTTTTGACGGCCTTATTTTTATTTGGTAAAAATTCCGGGGGAATTTACCTTTTGTTTTTTTTTAAAGTGACTACCAGTGTGATGTTGTCCTTCAAAAGAGTTTCAGCAAGTGGTATACTAGTGTACCAATTATCGCATGTCAAGTTGCGATTTTTTCCTTTGACTGGTTCTAATAATCTATGCACGATATCTGTTGGTGTATTTTGTTCTGCATAAGGTCCATTTTGTTGTTTGCCGCAGTAAACTTCCAGATTTTGGGTATAAAATGTTTTTGAATCACACATTGCAAAAATCTTAATACCATATTTTGCCGGTTTATTCAGTATATATTGTATAAAGCTACAACGGCCTCGAAATGGTTCTAATTTCTCGTCGATGGTTATAAATTCCCCAACCGAATAGTTCTTTTTGCAGTTAGCTACAAAAGTATCTAAAATAGACCATATTGGTGCTAATTTATCTACTTTTCGTCTTTCAGATCTTATTTCCTTGTCATCGAACCTAATGCTACCCAAGAGAAATAAAAATCTTTTGTATCTCATACAGCCGCGAAAAATTTCGATGCCAGCTCCATCGTCTGTCCATAACTCTTTAAAGTTAGTATGATTTGCCTTTTTAACCCCAGAGAGATAAAGTAAGCCAAAAATGTCAGTAGTTCAGCTCTTGTCACTGTCTTGGCGTCTCTTTCTCTTCCATATTTGGGAGTTTGGTGATTTCTAATGTATAGGTTAGTATACATTAGAATTTCATCAATCATTTGCATATCTATAAATTTATTAAAGGCTGTACATTCATCAGGGATATCTCTTGCAAGGTGTGTTGGCACAGGTAGAATTTTGATGATGTTTCGAGTTGCAGTTTTACTAAACTTAGAAATAATTGGATTTTTATACCATTTAGTTTGTTTATCTCTTCCAACAAAAAAGTCTTGGTCCTCCATACTTTCGTCGTTATGTTCTACCTCACTTTGTTCTGAGTCACTATCAAGTTCACTCTCATGAATTATTTCTTCTTCAGACTCCTCAGATTCAGCACAATAGGTGTCACTCTCCCTTTCAGAAGGAATATCCATGTCATCGTCGTCATTTTCCAAATAGTGAGCAACTTCTGAATCTGTCAATTTCTTTGGATTTTGTGGCACCCTGAAAGTAACAGTTATTGATTATTATAACTATAAAACAACCTTTATAAATAAAATCAAATCGTTAAAAATGTATAATATTATCTATAAAATACCTTGATAACAAATAATTGACTAATAATCGAAAAAAGAAATTACTTACATAAGTGGTCGCGCCGGAGCACGTTATGCACCGCTGGAACATGCTTTTGTATTAACGTCCATATCTCACAACACACTGATTCCAACTAACCATAAACGCTAGTACAGAATGACGACACCCTAGCCTTAGGTTAGGTAGGCGCATCCGGCTACTCCTATCTATATAAGCGAGTAAATTCCTGTTTTACTGACAACATTTTCACTGTGTCGTCTGTTCGAGCAGTACACCAGCTGAGAGAACATACGACTTTCTACCGTCATACGAAGCCGGAAGCAATGGCCGGCCGAATTGTTACTTTAACAAAATTAATATTAAATCCAAACACCTCGATCCTCTGGTCACAGGAATTAAAAGAAGAGACACTCGAGATAATCGACCGAACATTCAATGAACGAGATATCCAGCACATTCTACGGACATCGCCAAACATATTTATGGTAGATCCAAACCAGCCCAAAATACAAGTCAGGATTCCAGAAAAAAACACCGAACCGCTCAAAGAAGAAAAAAAAACACCACCGAACACAGAACAAGATGCAAACTGAAATCATAATCGCAGAAGACTTTATATACCCGAAATTCACGAAGAAGCCAAAAATAGACGAAACAACCTCACCTATCGAAACTAAAAATTCTTACGACGTCCTCGAAAACAAAACTGAAGAAAAAATGGAAGAAGAAACTTCCGAATTCACTCCACAGCCTTCAACATCAACTAGCTCGCCCAGGGTAAGTGACAAAACCAACAGCACACATAACACAACAACTAAAACACAAAAACCACACAAAATTGCACCAATAATAGTAATCGAAAAAGACAAATGGACACACATACGACACCTAATTAAATCAAACAACATTAACACTGTAGAAAACAAACTGGTGAAACCAGGATACACATCGAACCGACAACTGACAATGACTACCGTACACTTAAACAAACACTAGACAACGAACAGATACAATACTACACATTTCAACTAATAAGCGAAAAGACACTAAGGGTAGTTATTCGTGGCATTCCTACCTTTATCACTGAAACGGACATTACAGACGACTTGACAGACCAAGGTTACCCGACCATAAAATTTAAACGGATGAACGGCAAACATGGAATACCTGCACCTCTTGTACTAATCGAATTAACGAAACAGTACAAGTCAATCTATAACTTACGCGACTGCTGCGGACTTACAATCAAAATTGAACAACTAAACAAACGGACAGACATTATACAATGTCATAAATGCCAGACTTTCGGACATCACCAACGAAACTGCAACATTAACTACAAGTGCATGAAATGCGGAGACGAACATTCTACACATCTATGTACAAAGACGAGGACAACCCCACCAAAGTGTGCAAACTGCGGTGGCCCTCACCTATCCACTTTCATAAACTGTACCAACAATCCAAACAATCCTACAAACAAAACCACACCTCAACCTAAATACATACCAGCACCACCCCCAACAACAAATCCATGGACACAAAGACAAAAAGACACGACACTTAACACAGTTGACGAACTAGCACTTGCCTTAGGCAATATGATAATAACACTACACTCGACAAACGCAACAAAAGAACAAATACAATACTTCGTAACACAAACACAGACAATAATAACACTCTACAATAACAAACATTAAACAAACACACAACTGAAACTCAAAAAAAAAAAAAATGAGATGATGACCTAAACGAACACATTTGACTTAAACGCAAAAAAGCGACTGACACACAGACTTTACACAAACACAATACACACAGGACCGCACAAAAAACACAACAACCAACGATTAAATCAGACTCAAACACGCCACAACCCTGGGAAATACGAAACAACGGAGTGGAAGTGGAGGCAACTTCGACCACAGAACAAAAATTCAAAGACCCATGAAGATGTTTTACTGAGAACGGAGCATGTAGTGCCCCTTGCGAGTACTTAAGGGTTAAATACGGAACAAAATAATTAGGCAACGCCGAAATGTAAACCGCTCCTATTATAAAACTGTTATTTCCAGCAGAAACAGACACATACATTTCTTCAACACCATTATTCGGAATAATTATTTGAAATGACAGAATACTAAATCAATGACTATTGGGATTATGAGGATCTCGATCGCGTAGATATATATATATGAAAATCGTTGCAAAATAATTTACCAAGCTCACTGTTCGCACGCAACCAGATGTCGGTTAAAATGTAAAAATGTTGATAATAGACTTAGAGTGTACCTCTTGGCAAAGATCTTAATTTTTTGCGTTGACAATTTTAGGTTTGCCGTAAATATATCCTGCGAGGGCCTCAACTTTTGTCGTTGCGTATTTTCTGAGAATAAGTATTAGCGGAGAGAATAACCTTTAAAGGACGAACATTTAAGCATTTAACAAATATTCTACATAAACAATGTGTTTATTATAATGCTACGAGTTAATTTGTCTTTGTTATAATATCTCAGCTGAAGTTCTTTCTACATCTTTCTACATCACTCACTTTGATATTTTTAAAGAAAATATAAGTAATATTATAATATATATAATATATATAATATTATAATAAGTAAAACAAATAATAATTCTGGGATAGTGCCAATGTGACCAGCTATTTCATATAAAAATAAAACTCTGAACTTTTAAATGAGATAATTCAAATTTATTAAGAAAAAAAATTTAAGTAGCAGAATAGTAGGTATAAAATACACGTTTCTTATGACATCTTTTTCATACTAAATCTGAAACAAATAAAAAATAAATAACATAACTTATTAACAGTAAAACAGCTACTTATCGACGTTTTCGCAAACAAAATGTATTTTACACTTAAAGTGATAAAGTGAATTGCTCCATCTTTCATTCGACGTATATACGTCATTTCACTTTTACTCTCAAGGTCAACGCGATATTTAAACGTATTCATTGAATATGCTTTCATTGTGAGATGAATGTGTGTCAAACTTATAATAATGAAAAAAAGAAAAAGCCACGATCATTGTACAACAATGAAATGAAATTTAAAATTTCATGCGTGAGATTTTGACGATAAGTTTATAAAATATTCGTTGCCCTTTTCAGGTTATTCCTTTTTCTACTCCCATTTTCTCCTTATACGTCAAGTAACATGAGTTTAGTATGACTGGCAATTTTTATACACGTGCATTACAGAACTCCACTCTTATTTAAATTTTTGTATCAAATATAAAATACAAAGAGTTCTTAAATTTATATATTTAATAGGAGTGTAATCTATTGCGCGGCAACAGATTACAGTCCTGATTAAGGCTCTATATCATGTGTTACAAATAAAAAAGAATTAAGGTACGGACACGTTATTAACACATGTTCTGTTTCCGCACATGGTGTTTCCGCTGTTAGAATATCTATTACATTCCTTCAAATAGACTCGAACTCGCAATATGTCGTCAGAAACTGAAAACACTTAAACGTGTGTCGTGTCTTCAATATTTGACGGGACCAGATTCTTGTCAAAACATTATTGCGACAGCCTGTATTCACATATTTCCAGCTAGTTGAATCTTGTCAGGAAGCTTGTTAGGAGATAGGAGAAAAACAAACAGAACGTAAGTATTCAAATTATTAAATTTGTTTACCATCTAAGACTCCCATATAATGTTGGAAGTGAATCTTTTTCTCAAAATTTTTGGCAATTTATTTCCTTCAGTTTTGGTCACGTTTAGGCATGTATATAGGTTGGAATATTTCCCATATTACATGAAAGCATTCTTTCAGAATGTGTCCCACTGTACTGAACCCAATGCAACACTTAAACACTATTAACTTGTACGAATTTACTGTTGCCAAAAATCTAAAAAGAAAACAAAAAAAATCAATTAATTACATTATCTATCACAACATAGGATATAATTTGATGAATTTTAAACAACAGTTTAAAGATGATTATTTTTTCGGGGCAAGAATGTCAAGATGATTCGACAAAATTGTGAAACGCCTACACTAACGCACTAAAAAGAAGAAAGTTCGCGGACCTCTTACGCGGGGGTTGAGCTACCCACCAGGCGCGTCCCTAGGTGTCGGATAGGGGGACGGTCAGGTCTCTCTTGGCGGACCTGATTAGTGACAGACATAAGCGGGATGAATAGGTCTAAAAACCTTCTAATCCTTAGCGAAAGCTGTCACCGCGGACCAGCTCTCCCAAGCTACGATGTAAGGCAACGTGCTTAGAGCTGAATGGCCACTGGGGTATATGTGGTCTCAAACGTTCCCCTGGGGGCACTAGGCGGCACCTGCTTGTATTTACGCCTTGTGCCCGTAACGGAAGCTCTGCGGGCATTGACCTTATACTTCTTCCATACTCGTGGGAATCAGATGAACCAAGAGAAAAACCAAATTTTTAAAAAGATGGAGTCTGAAAAGATTCCAAAACCTAAGGAGTCTATAGAGACTCGCTTGGCAATGGAGACTGATGAGACTCCAAAAGACAATACTGAAACGCAACGGACTGAAACTGAGAACGTTGCGAAAACAGAGGGTGCACCCAAGGAAAGAAAATATCTTTCCGGGGCACAAAGAAAGAAATTAATGAAGATGAGGATACAGGGGGTGGATACGAGTAAAATAAGGCTCTCCCTTTCCCAAAAAGAACCTCAGGGAGAACCTAAGCCAACAGGGGCCGTTAAGCGAACCGTGTCGGCTAGGGGCGCTCCTGAGCATAAAGTAACTAAGCGCATGAAGTTTTCTGCTTCGGGCGTGAGTTACAAAGCAGCTCTTCAAGGTATTAAAGCTGCAATAGTTCCTAAGGACTACCCGGTTAGCTTACTGAAAGGGAAATGTAGGAGCTATACAAGAGGCCCTGGTGATGGTCATAGATAGGGCGCAGAAGGCGCCGAGGTTTGCATCCTCCCGTCTTATGGACGGCTACTATGGAGTCATCTGTGCAGATAAAGACTCGTACAACACTACGACAGATAACTTGGAAAAGGAAACTGTTTGGAAACTCGTGAAGAGCGAGGAGCTGCCAAAACAGCAACGAGTTTTAACGTTTTTGCCAGAGACTAAGAAAAGAGGATCTGACAGTGGGCTTGAAAAGACTCGAGAGGCAAAATCCAGGGCTTAAAGTGGACCGATGGATTACCCTCAGTTCCAGGTCTTCCGAAAAGGGCCTACACGTGGGCCTTCGGATTGACAATTAGTCTGAGGAAACGTTGGTGAGGACTGATTGGAGACCTTACTATCGCTTTCAGAGCGCTAGCGTTGTAACCCTCGAAACAAAGAAAGACCAGAAACCGCTGATGCAGGATGAGGGTACTCTAGGAGAACCTCAGGCATCAACCTTTAAGGGTCAAAATGTTGAAGATTCTCCAAATAAATCTTCAACATAAGAAAACAGCCACAGCGGCACTTTGTCAAAGGACGCTGGCTGAAGATATCCTCCTCATCCAAGAGCCATGGATAAGCAGATGTAAGGTGGGAGGACTACATATTAGGGGAAGGGAGCTGTTGGTTGGTGCCCCAGACACTAAAATTAGAACTTGTATCTGTTTCAGAGACGACCTGGACGTGATGCCTATCATGGAGCTATGCAGTTGGGACATGACGGCAGCCAGGATCAGACTGAGTGTCGATGGGGGGATATTGGAGACGACAATTGCATCTCTATACCTACCCATTGACTCTCCAGAGCTACCAAGGCCTGATCTTGAGGCCTTGGGGCATATACCAGTAAGAACAATCTGGAATTGATTATCGGCGCAGATACCAATGCTCATCATAAGGTTTGGAGCAGCAAAGATAACAATTATAGGGGTAAGTCTCTCTTTATCAACGGGGAATCAGTTACAGATATAACCTTATGCACGTTGGGAGTACGGGATATTGTAAGGGGGCGGCATGTATCCGACGAGCCGTCGCTCTCCGATCGATCATGCGTATATCCGCTATGAATTATGTAGAGATTTAACGGAACCCAGACTATACAAGGATCCCAAGAGAACAGACTGGGGCTCTTACAAGGAAGACCTGCTAGCTGCAACCCGAAATATCCCTGTTAGAATAGGGAATGTGGAAGAGCTGGAGTTGGCTGTTGAATTGTTGCAACGGACCATTCTTTCCTGCTATGACAATAACTGTCCCCTTAGGGAGCGCCGTATAGCTAAGCGGGCTGCCTGGTGGAATGCAGTGTTAACCAATTTAAGGAAAGAAACTCGCCGGTTTCCTCAATAAATACAATGATAACATCAAAGAGAGCAAAAGGAAGGCCTGGAGAAAATTTTGTGAGGACATCGAAGGTGCTCCTGTCATGGTCAGAATTAACAGAATTCTCAAAAAAATCCTTCCAACGCAATTAGATCTATACAAAAATCGGACGGGAGGTGTACCAGTACCGTGGAAGAGACTTTAGAGTATCTTCTGGGGGTGCACTATCCAGGTTCGGAGCGTACGGATGATTGTGATACCAATCAGGTTGTCACCTCTTGGAGGGCGGCTAGGAATGATTGGGAGATATCAAACGAGACCTTCAAGCCCCATTTAATTAGATGGGCGATAGGATCGCTTAAACCATATAAATCCGCAGGACCAGACGGAGTTTCTCCAGCTCCTTCAAGAGGGAATTGGGGAAATTATGGGTCCTATATTGGATATATTCAGGTCTAGCCATGCTATAGGTTATATCCCTAGGGCATGGAGAGAAACTAGGGTAGTGTTTATTCCGAAGTCCAGAAAAGGAACATAAACCCACCCTAAATCATTTAGACCAATTAGTCTTACCTCTTTTATGTTGAATACTATGGAAAAAATGATATATTTAAATATTAAAGAAGGGGCTCTGTATAGATCTTCTCTACACCCACTGCAATGGGCATACCAGATGGGAAAATCAGGTGAGGGTGCCCTGCATAGCCTGGTGAGAGGGCTCGAAAGGAGCCTACACTACAAAAATATTGCACTTGCAGTCTTCTTAGACATAGAGGGTGCTTTCGATAATACCTCCACGTTTCTATTATTCGATCTTTAAGATATCGGAAAATAAAAAGCACCACATGCAACTGGGTTCATAACATGCTGCATAGCAGAGTAGTTCATGCCCAAAACAAAACGATCTCCATGAGGACAACAAAAGGGCGTCCTCAAGGAGGCGTATTGTCACCGCTAATATGGAGTCTAGTAGTGGATAATCTCCTCAGGACATTAAATGACCAGGGAATATGGACGCAGGGGTTCGCCGATGACATTGTCATAGTGTCCCAGAGGCAATTCCCGGGGACAGTAGCGAGCATTATGGGAAATGCTCTGCGAATTGTGGAAAGATGGTGCATTGAGGAGGGATTAACTGACAATCCTCAAAAAAACAAGTTGGTAGCCTTTACCAACATGAGAAAACTAAATGATCTGGGTAGCGTAAGGCTCTTTGGACAAGAGTTAGAACAAACCAATGAAGTGAAGTATCTAGAATAACACTTGATGCGAAACTGAATAGGAGCAGACACGTAGTCAAAGTGGCAGAAAGGGCGGCGCAGCTCTTCTGGACATGCAGAACAGCTGTTGGCAAGAGCTGAGGACTAAAACTAAATGTGGTACACTGGTTGTACACAGTAGTAATAAGACCAACGATTACCTATGGAGCAGTTGTCTGGTGGAGGAGGACCGAGCAGACATCGTCGGTGGGGCTCCCCACGACTCTCCAGCGACAGCCTCTGTTGGGAATCACGGGAGCTATGAACAGCACGGAAATCGCCTCCATGGAGGCCATCGTGGGTCTCCCTCCGCTGGAACTATTTGTAAAGGCGGAGGCAATGGCTTCGATACTGAGGCTGAAGGCCAATGACGTATGGTGTCCTAATAAGGTTGTAGTTAGCCATACAGATATCACAGGAACTATACCGGAAGAGTTGATATTTCAAATGCCGGTGGACAATATGGCGCCTGAAATTATGTTTACAGCTAAACTGAACATATTTATACCGACCAGGGAACAAGCAAAAAGTCGCTCGAGCGATTGTGGTGCTGGCACCTGGTACACTGATGGATCACAATCTAGTCAGGGGCAGGTGCAGGCATATGCGGAATGTGCCATAGAAGGAAGATATCGATATGTCTGTGGAAATATACTACGGTTTTCCAGGCCGAATTGTTTGCAGTCGCAGGCTGCGCCGAGGAAATTCGGGAGCGCGGCTGTGCAAACAAAAAAATTAACATAATGACTGATAGTCAGGCGGCTATTAAAGCCATTATGAAGCCACCGACCAGATCTAAGCTGGTGAAATAATGTAAACAGGTCCTCAATAAACTGGCACAAGACAATACAGTGTCGCTGATGGGGGTGCAATGACATGAGGGAATTAAAGGCAATGAGATAGCCGACAAACTGGCCAAAGAAGGTACGAATAGGAACTTCATAGGACCAGAACCTGTATGTGGAATCACTAAGGATTCAGCTAAAAGGGAGATCTGGTTATGGCTATAAAAAGAACATAAAAATAAATGGAGGTTAACGGAAGGTCAACTCCATACCAAAACACTACTAAGGGAGCTGGACGGAAAGTTTTCAGTCAACCTAATTCTTAGTAAGAAAAAAAAAGTTAAAATAATTACCGGGTTATATAACCAGACATTGTCTTTTAAGGAAGCATTTGAACAGCATGGGCTTGGTTAGCGAGCCCTGGTGTAGGAGATGTGAAAAACAGGAGGAAACTAGCCTTCATGTAACATGCACGTGTGAGGAACTGAAGGAACTCAGATACAAATATTTCGGGAGAGATCTATTGGATCCTTCGAGTGTTCTCAAACTTCCCCTGGGGAGGATAGTGGATTTTATCTAGGACACAAGACTAACTGATTGGAACTGAGAGATCTATTGGAGGTAGTACAAAGAGCAGTGTGCTCAAGTGCCTGGACGTGCTGGCGTCCAACCCAGAAATTAAGAAGAAGAAGAAGAGAAGAAAAAGAAAGTTGACTTGTGACCGAGCAGCCATTAAAATTCAGAAGTGGAAATTTGAAAATCAGATGTCATTTTTGTCACCCTATATGAAACCTAGAGCTATGTAAAGCAGCTTTGAATCTCAAGATGAAAGCAACGTTGAAAGCCAAAGAAAGAGCTATAAAGACATAACTGATGATGTTTAAACGCAAGGTGAAGACGATGCGATGAAGATCAGACTTCGAATACATCTTCAAAATCAGTTTCTGGAGTATTGAAAGACTCAAATAAACATGATGAACCAGATGGATGGTCGTTTTATCCGTAATACACCATCAAACAAAAAGAAAATTAAAAAGTCAATAACCGAATTGGTCGACATGATGAAATCTAGTAATCGTATTAGCATTCAATTGATACATTCTCCGCAACAACCTGTAGTTCAAAGTAATACATTTGCTGATGATATCGATTTGTATTTCTTAAGCCTAGCTAAAACTGTGAAGAAACTTTCATAACATGAAAAAGTGCATGTCAAAATGGAAATCAATAATTTGGTGTTTCAAGGCAAACTGAGGTGCACATAACCATAAGTTATTCAACCAGATATAATAATAACAACGATACCATACACTTGACCAGTACGGTGGTACTGAAAATTGGTCTGAAAATTCCCACTCGAATGAATCTAAAAACCTTACAGTCACCATTTTTACACCATTATTTTGCACACAATAAAGAAAATACTACCATTTCCAACGTACCGCGTAGTTTTACAACTCTATATAATGTTATCTAGTTTTGTAATAATTCACAATGGCCTGTGTACCAAATATGCCCGACGTGTAGAACACAGGCCACTTTATGCGTCCAAGTAATCCTAGATCAATCAAAATAATTGTAGAGAATTAGATAGCCACCAAAGTATTTATATACATAGAATTACGAGTAAATTAATGAATTCTTACAATGAACTAATTCCTCAGCTCAGTTTGTATGCTTTGTATGCTAGAGATTTTTCTTGCTTCTGTCTGTTTCAGATTTCCAACAATAGTCTCCACCAATCGGATTAATATTTGGACTTATTTCTCTCTTGGGAAATTTCTAGGCACTAATTAATCCTAATAACAAAAAATAAAGATAACTTAAAAAACACAATTGCATATATTTAGCGCGACATATTCTTTGTTCCAACTTTCTTTGAGAAATTAGAGAAAATATCTCAAATTTAATATTACTGGTTTTATAAACAAATTTAATTTTAGTAAATATGTAAGAATATTGATATAATTTAAATTAAAATATGTATTGTAATATCATTTGTTCGTCTGCGTTAAGAATGTTATTAAGATTTATTATGAGAACTTGTAAATATTTCATGTTACACTTCTGAAGTCTTTATATTTCGCTCTTGTGCTTCCTAAATTGGAATATGCGTCTGTCGTTTGGTGCCCACATTATATATCGCAGCAACTTCCTATTGAACGTGTATGGCAACATTTCTTAAAATTACTTTTTGACTTTCAAAAATACTGTAGTGTACGTGGACAGAAATGTTTCCTATGATGAACTGATGCTACGTTTTGGGTTCTGGACACTCATCGGAGGATTGAACGTTACCTATTTAAACTAGTCAGTAATAGTATTGACTGCGCTAGGATATTATCTGCTGTTCGTTTTAATGTACCTTCAGTTAATACTCGCTATACGAGTACATTCAACTTACCCCGAGGAATAACTGATGAAGTCACCTGTATACCATATGATTATGAATGCTGATACAATCTACTGCGACAAATTTACTGGTGAAATCATTACATAAGCTAACGCATGTTCCTATAAGTCCTATAAGTATTTCTTACCTGTCACATAATGTATTAATGCATAGTTTTTGTTTATTTATGTCTATATGTAAATTTATTATTATCATGTTTTTCTTTTTTTCTTTTTTATCATATGTACGAGTATGTTTGTATTATATAGTTTTTGCCCTATTACTGAGTATGAACCTGTTGGGCAAATAAACCATTATTGTTACCATTATTAAAAGCAGATCGTGCACCCAAGGAGAGAAAAGCTCTTTATGGGACACAAAGAAAGAAACTAAAGATGTTGTGGCAACAAGTAGTAACTAAGCCACGAAGCCTTATATTTCGGACGTAAATTATGAAGCAGCGACCAAAGCTCTTAAGGCTGCTATTGTTCCTAGTCAATGTGGTGACTGATGGAAAGGTGGGACCCATACCAGAAACCCTAATGATGATCATAGATGGGGTGCAAAAGGCGCCGAGGTTAGAATTCTCTCGTCTTATCAAAGGCTACCTGTGCGGATAGGGACTCGTACAACAGTACGAGAGATTATTTTGAGAAAGAAACTGTTTTGAGACTCGTGAAGAGAAGAATTATTAAAACAGCAAATAATTCTTGGATTTCTTCTAGAGAATAACAAGGAGGATCTGTTAGAAGGCTTAAAAAGACTCGGGAAGCAAAATTCAGGGCTCACGGTGGACCGATGGACAGTCTTCGGTACTAGGACTTCCAAGAA
The DNA here is from genome assembly GCA_935421215.2 of Melolontha melolontha. Taxonomy (NCBI): domain Eukaryota; kingdom Metazoa; phylum Arthropoda; class Insecta; order Coleoptera; family Scarabaeidae; genus Melolontha; species Melolontha melolontha. The sequence goes on along the minus strand of OW285236.1, from coordinate 157,390,439 downwards.
AGGCTTGCATGCGGGTCTTTGGATGGGCAAAAAGTTTGAGGAAACTTTGGTGAGGCCTGTACTGGAGACCTTACCATCGCTTCCAAAAGATTAGCTTTATAAGGGTACTCCAGAAGAACCTCAGGCATCAACTTCTGAAAGCCAAAATGTTGAACATTTTTCAAATAAATCTGCAACATTAGGAAGCAGGTACTTTGTCAAAACACGCTGGCTGAAGACATTGACATCTTCCTAATCCAAAAACCATGACATATAAAAGGAAGGTAAGAGGACTATAGATTGAGAGCCGACCTGGACGAAATGCCTACCAAAGAGTTATGTATTCAGGACATGACGGATACCAGGGTAAGACTGGAGTTTTGAAGGAGGGATACATGCGATTGCGTATCTGTATTTACCCACTGGCTCACCAGAAGTACCAGAGCCTGATATTGAGGCCTCGGCAGCGTGTACTAGCAAGAACAATCTGGAAGTGACTAAAGCATTACTTTATACGAACGTATCTAACTATATTGTATTTAATAATAACAAATTAACACTTTTACATTTAAATATTTCAAAAAATACATAAATGCTAAATAGTATTAATCGAAATTATTAAACGTCATTAATCGGACAGTTGTCTCTTCGTTTTAAAAGACCGTTCAATAGTTTTTCTTTTATGCACAGACGCAGGTATGCCTCTTTTTAAACACCAACAGTAGTCGGTCATCATGTTTGTATTCCACCTTCCCTGGTAAATCTCTGATGCTCCATTTCTTTTATGTCCTGATGAAACTTTTCTCCTTTTTTTTCGCTATTTTGTCCAAGATTTTCGGATAAAAATCAAGATAGGCAGGCAAAAAATGAATTTTGATGCAACCTAAATCCAGCATGTTTTGAACAACTTTTTCATAATCCTGTGATTTTTATTTCTTAGAAAGTTTCCACTACACCTTTGAAAGCAATCCAGGCTTCCATTTCAAAGACAGTCATAATAATTCTAAAGTGACTGTCCAAAACAAATTTTCTAATTTGAGGGCCGATGAAGATATTCTTCTTAAGTTTTGCGTCCGATAAAACGTACTGTGACCACATAAGAAATGTAGCACTTATATAAACTCTGTGGTTGAGTGAACTTTACAAGCAAAATATTTAATACGATTACGAGTACAAGGATATAAAGCTTGTAAACCATGGCTGAAACTATAGTTATATACAGACTTGAGCATATCTTGGTAATACTTTTTTAATAAATTGTGAAAAATCTTTATGTGATAGAAACATTCGGACTTTGGATTAGTAATCAGTAAACATCTATGAAAGCTCCAGGTACACTGTAAACCAGTGTTATTGGTGCAGATACCAATGCTCATCATAAGGCTTGGGACACGAAAAAAATAATAGTGTGGTACTGAACTGTATTGCCTGAATCAAAGAAATAAACAAACATTTAAGAATCTTGTGGACGTTGGTAGTATGAGATATTGTAAGAGGTTGACAGGTATCTGTAAATACCGTAAGCCGTCATTCTCTTTTCATGTGTACATTTACTATGTATAGATATAACAGAAACCAGACTATACGAGCATCCTAAGAAAACCCACTGGGGTTCTTATAAGGACGGCCGTTGTAGGGTTGCGAAGGACTATTCTTTGTTGTTATTAATATAACTGTCCCTTTAGAGAACGTCGTTCACCATATATGAACTATCTGGTGGAATATAGAGTTGACCAATTAAAGGAAACAAACTCGCCGGTTATTCAATAACGTGAATAAAACAGGTAATTCAAACGTCTACATGGTGCTTCGATGTAAATATAATGAAAAAATCAAAGAAAGCAAGAGGAAGACCTGAAGAAAATTATGTCAGAACATTGAAAGTGTCTCTGACAGGGTCAGATTCAAGGAGCTCTAGACAGATACACTAATTTGAATGAGCATAACAGATAGGGAAATTAGGTAAAGCTGCGCTGTATAGTTCAGTAGGGTGGCTCGAAATGATCCTACACTATAAGTAAATGGCGATTGCAGCTTTTTAGATATAAAGGGAGCCTTCGACAATATTTCGACGTTTTCCGTCGTTCGATCTTTAAAGAATCTGAAAATAAAAATTGCCACGCTCAAGTGCAAAGCAGCAAGATCTCCATTAGGACAACAAAAGGGGTCCTCAAATAGGAATACTGTCACCACTACTATAGAGTCTAGTAGTGGATAATCTCATCAGGATAATAAATGACCAGGGAATATAGACGCAGAAGTTTGCTGATTGTTTGTGCCCCCTGGTTTGAAGGACCGTTAGATGTGGCTCAAAATACCGTATGCTGCGTTGTACTCGATTCTCGAAGAACTATGTATATGTTTTGTATTTGATCCACCGCTCACGGGGCGTAAGTTCCGTATAAGCTGGTTATTTATTTTGGTTGGTGGTACTTATATTGACAATTGGTGTATCTTCTGAATGTTTTTATTTATTAAAAAAAAACGCTTAAATCTAATTTCATCTAATAATTCTCACAATGTAGCACTTAATGTTAAATTAAACTTAATTCTTTACTGTTTTATTGTTGTATGATGTCATAGAATGTATGTTGTGTTCTATTCTGTATGAATGATTATGTTATATGTTCAGATTGATGATGTTCTATATTCAGATTGTTGTCTTACAAGTATATAAAAAAATATCATGTGTGTGTAGGTTTTACGTAATTTTTGTGGAATTTGCCTACATTATTACTTCTTAAAAATTGTATCTATTATACATGCAAACAGTACCCAATGTTTCCAATAGCCTTAAAGATCTTACTGATAAATAAATATAATAATAAAATAGAATTCCTAATTACGTATTAAATAGTGTGTCATAAATCTTCTTAATATATAGGTATCAATCTGATTGGTTCATCTATAATTCTTTGAATCTAAGGAAAATATTACAATTTTGAATATGTTAATAAAAATACGTTGTATATAGTGATTTACCCTTGAAAATGGACACTGAATATTTATAAAGTTTGAAATCTTATTCTTTAATTCTGTTATACTAAATTTACTAATATCTAAAATATATACATATAAAATATTTCGTTTTATGACGAAACACTGATGATACTGTCATTATGTCCCAGGCGAAATTTCCGAATTGTGGAAAGTTGGTGCCTTATTGAAGAACTTACTATTAATTAACAAAAAACAAAGTTGATTAGTTTTTACCAACATGAGAAACCTAATTGCTTTAGCCAGCATAAGACTGTTCGGAAAGAATTAATGCCCACCAATGAAGCAAAATATCTTGGCATAACACTTGATGCAAAATAAATTGGAATAAACATCTGGTCAGAGTGACAGAGAGGTCGACACAGTTCTTCCGACGATGTAGGAGAACCCAGCAAACCATAAACTTTGGTTCAAGTCCCAACGTAGACAAAATTTTTCAATTAAATTTCGTATGACTTGCGTTGTAATTTATAGTCAGAAATGTTTACATTAACATTTACTTCACAGTTACATACTAATTTGAAGAATTTATCAACTGAAACATATATATATATATATATATATATATATATATATATATATATTTCGTCGAATGTTTTCGCGGTCGTTTGTTGAAGCGTTGTTCTTCGGGATATTTCGCCGCGTTTGGATGATTTCGTCCTGAGAAGGACAACTTTCTTCCTGACGTTTCGGTGACATCACTTTCACCTTTTTCTAGAGGATCTTCTCGTTGCAATGGTAACTTCAAGAGTGCGTTGATTTCCTGTGCCGCTCGTATTATATGGTCCCGTCGTAGTGGGGACGCGTGTCTGACTCCTCGTGATTGGTCCGTCGGTTGTTCAGTCGCTTTCGACTATTGGTCGATCGGCTTGCGTTCGGTCCGAGTTAGTATGACTGGGCTGTGGCAAGTTGTTCTCATTACGTCGCTTGTGTGTAATCTGCCTGTTGAGCAAGGCCGACTTCCATGTGTCAGGCAAACGCTGTCCGTCGTCACGTTTGTTCATACAGTTTTGCCGTTTCTCAATTTCTATTGCTTCTCTTATAATCCTGTACGTTAACCTCGTACTGCGTGCTATAGTTTTTGTACCGTCAAAGTCGATGGTGTGTCCTGTATGTAGCACATGCTTAGCTAGGGATGATGTTGATTCTTTTTTAGCTACCGCATTTCTGTGTTCTTCCCTCCGTACGCTGGTTTTACGGTTAGTATGCCCTATGTATGTCTGTTCGCATTCATAGCACGGTATTTCGTAGACCCCTTGGTTTTCTAGTTCTATCTTGTCCTTTGTATTAGGCAAAATGTCTTTTATTTTCCTGTCTGTCGTATAAATGGTGTCTATGTCGTGTCGGCGTAATATTCTACCTATTTTCTCAGTCGTACCTTTCACGTAAGGGAGAAATGCTGTCCGTGTAGATCTTTCTTTCTTTTTTGGTTGATTCTTGTTAATTCGTGTCGCTCTGTTAATGGTATGTTGTGAATATCCGTTCGCTTGTAATATGTTTTTTATTGTTCCCATTTCTTCGTTTCGATGTTCTGCGTCTGACAAAGTTTGAGATCTGTGGATTAATGTTTTTACTACAGAGTTTAACTGTGCTGGGTGATGATGTGAAGATGCGTTGAGATATCTGTTCGTATGTGTAGGTTTCCTGTACACTGTGTATCCTAGCGAGCCATCCGGTTTTTTGATTATCATCAAGTCTAAGAACGGTAGCCGATTTCTTTCCTCCATTTCGACAGTAAACTTTATTTTCGGATGTCTGGTGTTCAGATGTTGTAAAAACTCGCTTAGTTTCTCTCTTCCATGCGTTTTGCCTAATACAAAGGACAAGATAGAACTAGAAAACCAAGGGGTCTACGAAATACCGTGCTATGAATGCGAACAGACATACATAGGGCATACTAACCGTAAAACCAGCGTACGGAGGGAAGAACACAGAAATGCGGTAGCTAAAAAAGAATCAACATCATCCCTAGCTAAGCATGTGCTACATACAGGACACACCATCGACTTTGACGGTACAAAAACTATAGCACGCAGTACGAGGTTAACGTACAGGATTATAAGAGAAGCAATAGAAATTGAGAAACGGCAAAACTGTATGAACAAACGTGACGACGGACAGCGTTTGCCTGACACATGGAAGTCGGCCTTGCTCAACAGGCAGATTACACACAAGCGACGTAATGAGAACAACTTGCCACAGCCCAGTCATACTAACTCGGACCGAACGCAAACCGATCGACCAATAGTCGAAAGCGACAGAACAACCGACGGACCAATCACGAGGAGTCAGACACGCGTCCCCACTACGACGGGACCATATAATACGAGCGGCACAGGAAATCAACGCACTCTTGAAGTTACCATTGCAACGAGAAGATCCTCTAGAAAAAGGTGAAAGTGATGTCACCGAAACGTCAGGAAGAAAGTTGTCCTTCTCAGGACGAAGTCATCCAAACGCGGCGAAATATCCCGAAGAACAACGCTTCATATATATATATATATATATATATATATATATATATATATATATATATATATATAAGGTAAACTTAATAAGTCGGCGATTAAAGGTCAGGTTCATTACTTCAAAGTATATGTATTTAAAACAACCCTACATGTTTCGGCAATGATGCCTTTGTCAAGGGAATAAAAAATATAAATGACAGAATATAAATGTCAAATAATTGAGTTGCTTTATTCCCTTGACAAAGGCATCATTGCCGAAACATGTAGGGTTGTTTTAAATATATATACTTTGAAGTAATGAACCAGACCTTTAATCGCCGACTAATTAAGCTTACCTTATCATACCAAGGTCACGAAAATATTATATTTTTATATATATATATAGATAATTATTTCGTGACCTTAGTATGTTATGGTAAATTCAAATTGTAGGCGATTTAAGGTCTGGTATTACTTCAAAAACTATATACATATTTAAAACAATCCTACATGTACATGTTTCGGCTATAGATGCCTTTCTCAAGGAATACAAAATATAAATGACAGTATATTTTGTATTCCTTGAGAAAGGCATCATTAGCCGAAACATGTACACGTAGGATTGTTTTAAATATATAGTTTCTGAAGTAAAACCAAACCTTAAATCGCCTACAATTTGAATTTACCATACATATATATATATATATGTATATATGTATATATATATAGTAAGTTCAATTTGTTGGCGATTTAAGGTTTGATTTTACTTCAAAATGTATATATTTAAAACAACCCTACATGTTTCGGCAAATGATGCCTTTTTCAAGGAATATAAAATATAAAATATATATATATATATATATATATATATATATATATATATATATCGGACGCAGGTGCTCGTATCTGTACAATATGTCATAGAGGAAAGAGATCACTGAGCCTGGGGCGGAGAAATTCTCGAAGCCGGCTGTGCAAATAGAAAAATTAGCATAATGGCTGATAATTGAGGGCATTATGAACCCAATTACCTGATCGAAACTGGTGAAACATTGCACGCAAGTCCTCAACAGATTGACATAGAACAATATAGTATCACCGATATGGAGTGCCAGGACATGAGGAGATTAAGGGCAATGAAATAACCGATAAACTGGCCAAGGAGAGCCCAAAGGCTCTCAGGCCAGTAGGCCAGAAGGCCAGAACCTGTATCTGGAATCACTAAATATTTCGCTAGAAGAGAAATCTGGTAATGGTTCTAAAGAGAACATTAAGAAAAAATGGAGGTTAGCAGATGATCGGCTCCACACTAACACAATATAATAGAGCTGGTTTCTAGACTTTCAGTCAACCTAATTAGAAGTAACAAAAAATAAATTAACTAAAAACTATCACCGCCTTAATAACTGGACATTGTCCTTTAAGGAATCATCTATCTAGCCTTCATGTAATATGTACTTGTGAGGAACTAAATGAAAGACAGAATCATTTCGGAAAAGATCTATTGGATCCTATAAGGGTACTCATATTTCTCCTGAGGAGAATTTTAGCTTTTGTCGATAGCACAAGACAAACAGAATAGAACTGGTAGATCTATTTGGGATGGTACAAATAGCATTGCGCTCAAGTGCCTGGACTTAGTGGTGTCGAACCCTAAAGAATTAGAAGAAAAAAACAGCTAATTAATTACGAATATTTAATATTTTGACACGTAGCTTTTAATCAGCTACCCTAAACTAGATGGTAAATATCATAAGTAACATAAAATAATAAACTTTGCAACTATAAATAAACCCTAACGAGAATAAATGCAAAAATTATGCATTAAACTAATTAAACAGAATTTAATCAAGAAAAGATACGATAACTAAGATACGATCAAACAAATAAAGTTAATAGATAGCAACCTAAACACAAAAAAAATTATTCAAGTTTTGTTGATCTCGCGAATCCACACAATAAGCTGAAGATGCTATCTTTCGACTATATACCATGAGAATAGAAACACCTCAAAAGTTAGTGTCAATGTGAATGTTAGAATCAGTGGTTCAGCCCACGACGTTCATTTAACTAATTGGTTTTTAATTAGGTGATTCGATTTCCAATAGAATTACTTGCAGCTTCGCTCGTCAGTAGATACTGAGGAATTTACAATCATAGAATGTTATACATCTAATACTAACACGAGCAAATATTAAGAGCCCTAAAATAGAAAACAAGAAAAGGAATTAGTAAAATTATAAAATGTGCGCAGGATGGAGGACTATATAAAAACAACTATACATACCTTCGATTTAACAGATAAAATCTGTACTAGCACTATCAGCGCAAAAATCGGTATCGATAATCATAAACCTTAAAATTATTGTACTAAATTGGTTAAAATAAGACGCTCATAATCCAGAAAATTCTGATGTTAAACCATATCTAAAAAGAGAAGACGGAAGTGGTGACATTTAGGCGAACTCTTAGAAAAATCAAATAAAGCAGCGATATGCACTTTGTCCGCGCGAAGAATTGAACACACGCACCAACGACACCTAAGAAAACAAAATAGAGGATACGAACTCAATTATAACGTACCAGAGAATCAAAGAGAAAGAGAGAAACGGGAACGAATCACATCCCACAAAAGAGCTAATTAATAAAAATAAGTATACTAATTAAACTTATTAACAAAGCGTAGCGGAAAACAATCTCTAGTCAAGACTATCTGAACATACTCTACGTAAGGATGGGTTAAACGCACTTAAAGAACAACCTATAGTACTACTGTTAAAACGCCAATTCATCTATTTTTCACATTGTGTATTTCATTATTTTGTGACTCGTTATTTAATTTATATTGTGTATATTTCATTAGCCGTTTTAAGGCGCTTATGAATATTCTGGGCAGTTAGGTCTGATTCCCAGTAACAGTTTACAGGTCATGCAAATTATAACAATAGCCCGGTAAATATAATTTCTTAAATAATATCATTTCTAAAAGCATAGAGCAAGCCTAATTGCATTTGCCAAGTAACCCTGCCATTTAGGTAATTAGTTTTATGACGGTCAAGACCAATTCATGAATTATTTTAAGTATAAACCTTCCCGAAGGGATTTAACGGTATACAACAAGGTTATCGTAAAAGGTATTAGATCAGGTTCCTGTAGATGAATTGTATGCCCGTCATTGTACACTGGTTTACCATACCTTAAATGTTAGGAAAGTTTATATTACTTTGCTATACGTCATGAATCTAAAATAACCTTTTGTAATTTCCACCACTTGTATAAGCAGTGGGGATGTGAGTGAGGTTTACTTCAGGACGTCAGTCCGAAAAAGAGAAACAGTTTAACTACTATAGCTGCTCCTAGTGAAGAGTTCCTATAGCTCTTACTAGCGAGTATTACAAAACTTAAGACATCAACATAACAGTTTTAGCTTCGATAGTTTTCTCCTAGGGAAGAGTTCCTATAGCTCTTACTAGCTAGTAATACAAAACTTAATACATCAACATAACAGTTTACCTTCGATAGCTCTCCTAGTGAAGAGTTTCTATAGCTCTTACTAGCGAGAAATACAAAACTTAAGACATCAACATAACAGTTTACATTCGATAGTTTTCTCCTAGGGAAGAGTTCCTATAGCTCTTACTAGCAAGTAATACAAAACTCAATACATCAACATAACAGTTTCTTATATAAATCAATAAACAAAGTACTAGTGTACAACCAATCATATTATAGTAAATGTATATATGTATAAATAAACAGTTTATACCATATTGCATTTTATTATTTTACTTACTAACCAACGAGTGAACGAAAAAAGTGTATACGGTCTTACACCCGTGCACAAGTGTATTCTCCGATAACGACAGCTTGAAGAATACATCAAAGGTTCCTTCAAACTAGGAGGAGTCGACAACTACCTTAAACACATTAATAACACATGTTTGGAAAAAAGGGATTGTTAGGACTAACCACTATTACACAAACAGACAAAAAGATAGTATCAAAAATGGGACTCCTACCTTCTTAAATGAACACAATTTTCAGAGATTCAAAAAGGAAGAAAATGATTCTAATCACAGGTAAACAAGGTACGCGAACAGTAAATAAAATAATGATGCAAGGATTCACTAAGGAGATACTTAGTTGAAAAAAATGCAAAATCTTCTGATATAAAAGTACGCATTGAAGGATGCAAAATTCTCTCAATTAATATTCAATTTCTGGGTGACTATAACAAAACCAATGGAAGATACTTACGAAGGACAAAAATATATTACAAGGAAATATTAGAAAATAACGAGACTGGTGCTGAGTACAAAAATTAAAAAAACATTTATTTAAAAAACTTCAACTATTCTTTAAAGTCCTCTCCATTCTGTACAACACACTTGTACTAACGTTTTATCCCCTTGTCATAAATATCTGAAAAACCGTTTTTTGAGCCTATTTAGTATACCCGCTGTTGAGCTCTAAATTCGACTCAATCAAATTTTCAACCTCTTAATTCCTTTTTGATTTCAGACAACAAATGGAAGACACATGGAGCAAGGTCAGGTGCGTAGGGAGGATGAATCATAATTTCCACTGCAATTCTTTAAGTATTCGTTGACAAATCGCTGATCTGTGAGCCGGAGCATTGTCGTGATTCAGATTCCAACCGATGTTTTAATAAAGTGGCCGTTTTTTCTTTAATTTTGCCTTTAGGGTTCCTCGAAGTTCATTAGACTAATACTTTCCAGTTACTATATTCTCTAGGCAAATGTGGTCATAAATAACGCTCCATTTATAAAAAATTAAGTGTACCTATTACTTTATCGGCGCTTTTCACAGTTTTAGCTTTCTGTGGTCTTGGACTGCCCTTGTGCTTCCATTGCGCACTTTGTGACTTTAACTCAGGGTCGTAATTATAAAACCAACTCTCGTCACATGCAACCACATTGTTTAAAAAAATGTGGATTATGTTGCAGTTGCCTTTTCCACTGCCGACAAATTGTCACTCGATTGGGGTTTGGAATCCATTTTTCCGCCACCTTTCGACACCCTAAATCTTCATGATTAATTTTTGGAATGAAACTATAAGAGAAATTAACAATGTGTCATTTTGGATCAAGTCGTTAATTTCTACAATTTTTTAATCAATCCGTCTAGTTGGTGGTCGCTCGCGTCGAGGTTTATCTTCCACTGATTCACCGTCTTTGAACTTCTTATGTCACTCAAACACTCTACATTGTGATAAACTATCATCTGAGTATGCAGTTTTAACCATTTCAAAAGTTTCAGTTGGAGTTTTGCCCATCCGAACACAAAATTTTATGGCATATTTTTGCTCCACTCTTATTCTTCCGAGGGGTACGTCAAACACTGACAATTCAGTAATTAATTTGTAATTAACGTCAAAAGTTAAATCAAAGCCTACTTGAGAATAAGTACATTAGGGATGGAGGTCTCATGTTCTATTCTTTGTGTTATAAAATTCTAGTTGTGAGAAGTTATAGCACCAGTCTTGTTATATTTTGATATATCCTCATATTAGGAGAAACATAAGTAGGTTAAGTAAAACATAATAACATTAACTAAGGTATTACGTACAAACAAGCCATGTAAGAGAATGCCCGAAAATAGTAAAATCCGATTAATTAAAGAAACTACTATAGTATTATTATTAATTAGTATTATACACGTACAAAGGTTTGCGCTATAATTAAGCTAATTCGCAACCTATTTCATCAGTATATATTGTTGCGTTTTAAATTATATGATATATTAAACATTCTAGTTTACCTATTACCACTTTATTATTTCACATTCCACGTGAATTTAGAAGTGCGGCTACTTTACAACATTTGTTAATATTAAAATGATGTTTATCATTGAAATGTTGAAACTATCGTATGATGGTAACTTTCATAAAGCTTGTAGAAATATGAACAGTGTAAAAGAAGACTATACTAATTTTCTGTAAAAAGTATCTTAATACTGAGAAAACTGACTAAACCATTTTATAATGGAACATTTAAAAATTTCTGAATTTAAGTACTAATAAATACTTTAAAATAAATTCGTAAAATAACAATAATTTTAGACACATTTTATATGTAACCACTCCTTCTGGAATGGGAGGAATGGGGGTCGTAGCAACTTTGTCACAAAGTCAACAAGTACAAGAACCTGAATAGAAGTCTGAAATAGATAGAAATAATACAAGCAAGGCGCCTCTATTATCAAAACAAATTCACCCAGCATTGCTAATTTTCAGAAGAATTTCAAGATAAGAAGTACAATTTCAGAAGGAAGTGTTTGAATATACGAGGTTCGTTTAAGAGTACCGTAATCTTAATAATCTTATGAAACCTATCAAAATATACAATTTTTATATATAAAAGCCGTTTATTTGAATTACCACTTAATTGACTTAAAAACGATATTGTAGCAACGCGATTCCAATAAGCGGAATCTACTGTTTTTTACAAATATGACTAAAAGGACAATCCAACACAATTGTTTAGAAACAATTACAATTAAAAATAATGTTATCAATACTAATAAAGATATCTTAATTAAGATTTAAAATCTCGTATATTGTTATACACAGACATCGTCATGTTAATTAAACTACTATTGATTATTAGTAGTATGTAATAGTGTATACAAGTTATATACATATTGTCGCGGATTTTCCTTGAAGAAAGAAACAAAAGAAGATATGAAAATTATTGTATTTATGTATATTTTATTCCAGAGAAATAACTATAAAAATTTAATGTTTTATATAATAATTTTTGATAATGTGTATTTTTGTCCACAACTGTAGGATGTACGGGCCTATGGGATGTTTGGAGTTCGCGCCAATGTGGAAGTTATAATAATATAAAAATATATACATTGTCGCTGTGTTGATTTATTTATGTTAGGTAGGGGGATTTTGCCGTTTCCTGGTCCTTCATGGCAGAGATTTCATAGTTCTTTAACAGATAGGTGGTGTTTTTTTTTATTGATATTGAACAGAACTTAATTTTGTTCAATGTATTTTGGATAACTTTGTTTTGTATTTTGAGGTGTTTTGATGTGATTAAAATTCATTTACGTGTTATTACGAGTCTTTTAAAACTTGTAATTTAAATTAAATAACCTATCTGGAGTCTCTCTTATAATTTTTTGTAACGTGGCGTATGCAAAAATGAATGTATGTATATTTTAATATTATATTTATGTCTTTAGCGATAATTCTATTGCAATCAGATGCTTCTTAAATTCATAATTTTAGTTTGTAATATTTTTGTAATCAGAAAATATCTAGAAAACTTATCAGATGTTTTTTTTTTGTTTTGGTTAAATAAAATGTTCTAGAACGATAGAAGGTGGGGTTAGTTTTTTGCTTCATGTTATTTGTATGCATGAATTTAGTTTTTGATGCGTGCGAAAATAGATAAGTTTCTATTTTGACGTTTGATTTGTTGGGTTGGGTTGGGGGAAACTTTTGTTTCATTTAATTAACACCTATTATTTTCTTCCATACCACATATTCGTGAGAATAAGCCCTGAAGATAGAGAGCTCAAGGAAGGCGACCCAACTGAGTCTAGTTCGGAACAGCTACCGTGGATTGTGAACTCAATTAAATTAAGCAATAAACATCACAATTCACAGCAATATGTATGTACACACGTTATAACGTGACATCAAAGCACAAGCCTTTGTATATTTATTCTACAAAATATATTACATAGGAAGTTATTAAGAAGAATAAACAAACCAACAGTTCGAAATTTGCAAAACAGCTGTCATAATTATAGGTTACATATCGTGCTTACTTTTCATTCAATTCGATATCGCAAATATCGAAGAAACCATAAAAAAATAAACATGAATGTGTGAGAAATAATAGTCGTTTTAACGATATTGCCTAATATTAATTTTGAAAGAGAATAGGAATGAAACGTTTTGAATTTAACCGAAACGTTTTGGAAACATATACGGTTTTACTTTAAAATGCTTCGCAATTAAAAATAAATTATTCCGTATAAGGATGGCAACGATCTATCAATATTTCAAAAATAATGATATTATTATTTAAAAAATGGATATTTTTATTAGAAAACATTGCTTATATGTGTTACTAAAAGATACACCCATATTTGCGATAAATAACTAAAAGATGGCGTATAACTTGAAAAGTATTATATTATATAATTACTTATTTAATCATGTATTGTGTATTATTTTAACTTATTAACTTATTATTGATATAATTTTTGTTTCATTAACATCATAAAACAAAAATTATATCGACACTACAACACAAATAAAATAAATATGTACCATAAAAACCAAGGAAAACAACCCTCAAACTACTTATAAATATGTCCTAATACCATATATAAACAACCAATCAGAAAAAATAAAGAAAATCTTAAGACAATATAACTGAAAAGTAGCTCACAAAAACTTCAATAATCTCAACAACCTACAGTGAAAATTAAAAGACAAAGTACCTACATTAAAGAAAACACGTTATTTATGAAATTCTATGTAACGACTGCGAAGACGTATACATCGGCCAAACAACACAACATCTACAAGAACATTTAAATGGCGACAAATTTTCAAGCAATAGTACAGCCCTTAAAACACATCAAACAAACAAAACACTTTCAATTTCGATAAAACCAGAATAATTACATCTGAAAAAAACAACCAAGCAAGAAATACATTAGAAAGCATCCACATACAAAAAAATAGAAATTCTATAAATGACGGAATAGATTTAGAAAATCTGTGAGCAATATACCTACCAATTATATAAAAATAAGTACGACAATGTGAACATCACAAAAATAAAATTAAAAAAAACACATGTACGATAACAGTTAAATCTCCTCCCCCCCCGCATGTGTCGACTCAGATAACATTCCTTCCACCCTTAAAAATAAACACATGTCCGAAAAAACGGTCTACTTGCAATGCAAAAGTTTTAGTCTTACTTAGAAATGTGTTACAAATAATCACAATATGTTAGTACCACAAAAATTTCATGTAAGTAGATTTATTATAATATTATTCCTTTTACCATTTTTGACATTAAATAAATTTTTAGATTTTCGAAAAAGGTACTATATATAGCACCGTTTTAATTACCCGGCCGCCACTTCCAAAAAATATTAATCTATTTCTTAGCCGTTCATTTTAATATATCATATGATACATTCTTGTAATTTCGGCTTTATATTCAATATTTAAATTAGTATGTTATTTCGCGAAGTAATGTGAAATGTAAACATTGCTGTAGACAATTACAAAGCTAATTATTCGAAATTTTTTATTGAAAAAATTTCGTCCTAGGTGAGACTCGAACCTACGTCCATGGCTTGCCGGATCATGGCTCTAACCAACTGAACTACGAGGACATGGCTTCGAAATGCCTTATGAAACTACTACTAATTTAAATATTTAACATAATGCCGAAATTCCAAGAATTTATCATATGATATAGTAAAATGAACAGCTAAGAAATAGATCATATGTTGTTGGTGTAGTACTGATTTGTTTATAAAACTTTCTTTTCCTAAATTTATATAGCAATATTGAGTTTTTTTTTTTAGTTTTGCATCATCGAAGAGAGCAGAAATTTCTGTTTTCATAGAAATAACTTGCATTTACCTTAGATGATTTATGGAGGCGTAAATGCAATAATAAGTATTACCTTGCCTTTATTTGCTTCCTTTTTTTTCCTGACACCGTATCTTTTTATCGCATCTAGTTCTTGCAATTGATGTTTATTTCTTTCATGTCTATAGTATAAAAGGACTCTTGAAGTAATACTAAAACAGTACACATAAATTTATATAATATATAATTGTTTCAGCCTTTACTTGATGAAATTCCATTATAACTATTATCAGGATAAAATAAAACAAATTTTAATGAATTTCACTTTTTAATTAACACTGTAACGGTCGTTTCGCTCCAACCTGAGCTTCATCAGACATATAACTAACTTATTTACATTTTTTTTAACACAAGTATACGGTAACAAACACATGTTTTATGTTTTATGTGTTTGTTACCGTATACTTGTGTTAAAAAAATTTGTAAATAAGTTAGTTATATGTCTGATGAAGCTCAGGTTGGAGCGAAATGACCGTTACAGTGTTAATTAAAAAGTGAAATTCATTAAAATTTGTTTTATTTTATCCTGATAATAGACATAAATTTATATTTATTTATCACGCTGGTACCATATTCCTGAGCCCTATTCTTACTCCGTGGCCCTCTTGTGCATTTGTTTTGTGTCACCACGATCGGCCCCTTGGTGTGAAGTTGGTGTCTCTGTTTTTTCCTTTCCTTTTTGTGTGTTTACCTTTATTATTTCATCCTTAAGTAAAATGAGTCGTTGCTATGTATGTCAAGGGGAACTAAGCCCCAATATGGAAATAGCATTCGATATGTGTAGGCACCTTGCTCATACTACATGCTTTGGTTTGTCCTGTTCTGAGGCAGAATGCTTAAAGAACAGGGACCGGAAAGTCACGTTCTACTGTTCTGACTGCTCCAATATCAAAGCTCAACTGAAAAATTTACATAAGCTAACATTATTAGGTCTGCACTTAAAACAGGAATTGGAACTCATCGAGGAACAACATGCAAATATTTCTCCTAAAACCAGCTCGTTGGACACCGAAGAAATCATTCGAAAGATCATTGACAGGGAGAAACGCAAAGACAATATCATTTTTTTTAACTTACCTGAAAATAAAACTGGAACTAAGGAGGATCAAGTTACGGCCGATACTGATGCTGCGCGAGACATTTTGTCGGCTCTAAATATTACCTTCAATGTTCCCAAACCTATAAGATTGGGTAAGTTCGATCCTTCTAAGGCTGATAGAAAAAGGCCAATAACAATTACTCTGCGTTGCGGGGCGGATGTTAAAAAAGCGACGATGAATCGTCTGAATATAAAACGAGTGGAAAAGTACCCCACCCGTTCCGTCGTTTCACCTCCCGGGCACGTTGCCCACGTTCACGTTCGCGCGCTCCAACATCAGTATAGTACGCGACGTATTATTGCAGCCGCGTCTAACAAGACCCTTTCCTGCATTACTCTTGCTCTTGCTCTTGCTCTTGCTCTTGCTCTTGCTCTTGCTCTTGCTCTTGCTCTTGCTCTTGCTCTTGCTCTTACTCCCGTTCCCGTTCCCGTTCCCGTTCCCGTTCCCGTTCCCGTTCCCGTTCCCGTTCCCGTTCCCGTTCCCGTTCCCGTTCCCGTTCCCGTTCCCGTTCCCGTTCCCGTTCCCGTTCCCGTTCCCGTTCCCGTTCCCGTTCCCGTTCCCGTTCCCGTTCCCGTTCCCGTTCCCGTTCCCGTTCCCGTTCCCGTTCCCGTTCCCGTTCCCGTTCCCGTTCCCGTTCCCGTTCCCGTTCCCGTTCCCGTTCCCGTTCCCGTTTCCGTTTCCGTTTCCGTTTCCGTTTCCGTTTCCGTTTCCGTTTCCGTTTCCGTTTCCGTTTCCGTTTCCGTTTCCGTTTCCGTTTCCGTTTCCGTTTCCGTTTCCGTTTCCGTTTCCGTTTCCGTTTCCGTTTCCGTTTCCGTTTCCGTTTCCGTTTCCGTTTCCGTTTCCGTTTCCGTTTCCGTTTCCGTTTCCGTTTCCGTTTCCGTTTCCGTTTCCGTTTCCGTTTCCGTTTCCGTTTCCGTTTCCGTTTCCGTTTCCGTTTCCGTTTCCGTTTCCGTTTCCGTTTCCGTTTCCGTTTCCGTTTCCGTTTCCGTTTCCGTTTCCGTTTCCGTTTCCGTTTCCGTTTCCGTTTCCGTTTCCGTTTCCGTTTCCGTTTCCGTTTCCGTTTCCGTTTCCGTTTCCGTTTCCGTTTCCGTTTCCGTTTCCGTTTCCGTTTCCGTTTCCGTTTCCGTTTCCGTTTCCGTTTCCGTTTCCGTTTCCGTTTCCGTTTCCGTTTCCGTTTCCGTTTCCGTTTCCGTTTCCGTTTCCGTTTCCGTTTCCGTTTCCGTTTCCGTTTCCGTTTCCGTTTCCGTTTCCGTTTCCGTTTCCGTTTCCGTTTCCGTTTCCGTTTCCGTTTCCGTTTCCGTTTCCGTTTCCGTTTCCGTTTCCGTTTCCGTTTCCGTTTCCGTTTCCGTTTCCGTTTCCGTTTCCGTTTCCGTTTCCGTTTCCGTTTCCGTTTCCGTTTCCGTTTCCGTTCCCGTTCCCGTTCCCGTTCCCGTTCCCGTTCCCGTTCCCGTTCCCGTTCCCGTTACCGTTACCGTTACCGTTACCGTTACCGTTACCGTTACCGTTACCGTTACCGTTACCGTTACCGTTACCGTTACCGTTACCGTTACCGTTACCGTTACCGTTACCGTTACCGTTACCGTTACCGTTACCGTTACCGTTACCGTTACCGTTACCGTTACCGTTACCGTTACCGTTACCGTTACCGTTACCGTTACCGTTACCGTTACCGTTACCGTTACCGTTACCGTTACCGTTACCGTTACCGTTACCGTTACCGTTACCGTTACCGTTACCGTTACCGTTACCGTTACCGTTACCGTTACCGTTACCGTTACCGTTACCGTTACCGTTACCGTTACCGTTACCGTTACCGTTACCGTTACCGTTACCGTTACCGTTACCGTTACCGTTACCGTTACCGTTACCGTTACCGTTACCGTTACCGTTACCGTTACCGTTACCGTTACCGTTACCGTTACCGTTACCGTTACCGTTACCGTTACCGTTACCGTTACCGTTGCCGTTGCCGTTGCCGTTGCCGTTGCCGTTGCCGTTGCCGTTGCCGTTGCCGTTGCCGTTGCCGTTGCCGTTACCGTTACCGTTACCGTTACCGTTACCGTTACCGTTACCGTTACCGTTACCGTTACCGTTACCGTTACCGTTACCGTTACCGTTACCGTTACCGTTACCGTTACCGTTACCGTTACCGTTACCGTTACCGTTACCGTTACCGTTACCGTTACCGTTACCGTTACCGTTACCGTTACCGTTACCGTTACCGTTACCGTTACCGTTACCGTTACCGTTACCGTTACCGTTACCGTTACCGTTACCGTTACCGTTACCGTTACCGTTACCGTTACCGTTACCGTTACCGTTACCGTTACCGTTACCGTTACCGTTACCGTTACCGTTACCGTTACCGTTACCGTTACCGTTACCGTTACCGTTACCGTTCCCGTTCCCGTTCCCGTTCCCGTTCCCGTTCCCGTTCCCGTTCCCGTTCCCGTTCCCGTTCCCGTTCCCGTTCCCGTTCCCGTTCCCGTTCCCGTTCCCGTTCCCGTTCCCGTTCCCGTTCCCGTTCCCGTTCCCTGCCCCCCTTTCCACGTTCCCCGTTCCACGTTCAACTGTTGATGGAATGGAACCACCATCACCATATATACACCTCATCGAAGGTCATGCCTAATATTATACTATTTTATGTGTGAAATCATTTCGAACTTATAAATTACATTTACTTATTTATACTGTTAACAATAAACATCTTAGCATTATATGTGTAATTAAAAAATCCATCCAATTAATCAAAGTCATACAGTCTACTGTCCATATCATCGATTAGAATAATAGTCTCCATTTCAAATATGTCTTCCTCAATTTCTCCCTCCTCAATATCTACCTCGCTCATATCACCCCCTTGCTCCTCCTTAATATCGTCCTCGATTCGTCTTCAGCTTCACTTAACTCATCATCACTACTCCATTCTAATTCCACTATAATCCCACTCTATTTTTTCTTTCGTGTGCAGCACCCATATCAAGTTATAAGTTCTAACAAATATTAAGAAATCTTAACAATTTATGAGAGAAAAATTAATTCGTTATTATTTATATATTAACGGTTGAACCCCTACCTCGATGTAATCTTTAAGTGAGGACCTTTAGATCCCTATAGACGTCTAAGCGACCTTGACCTTCAAATTATCCGACAATTAAATCATATCGACCTTCATATGTCCTTGGCCTTCAAATGTCCTTGACCTTGGATTGTCATTGCTTTCATGTGACATTGACCTTGGTACGACCTTGCCCTTCACATAACCTTGATTGACCTTTAAAATGGTTTTGACCTTGACATGACCTTCCATTAACCTTGGTAGACCTTGGCACAACCATGACCGTCCCATGACCTTTACTGACCTTTAAAATGACATTGACCTTGGTTTGACCTTTTAATATCTATTAATCCTTGTTTAACCTTTAAATGACCTTGACCAATCAGCCGATTCTAACACCTCCTCATTGACATTGATCGCCAATATATATGCGATCAAGGTCAATGAGGAGGTGTTAGAATCGGCTGAGATACTCTACTAAGGTTATTCAAAAATGGCAGTACTACTTCCCTTAACAATTGTAGATACCTGACGCTCGTTAAATTATCTTTATAAATTTCGTATTCAATGCGGTTATGTATCCATTCGCGGTTAAATTTCGATTCATCTGTCCAGATAATTAAAAAATAAATGGGATCTTCTTGTATTTTAGTTATAATAAACTCGCAAAACTGGATTCTTCTACCTTGATCTCCTGGACGAAAGGCCTGAACAGATTGGAAATAAAAGGATGCATTTTATTTTTTTTTAAATCCCATGTACTGATGTACATAAAATTCCTACATCTGCAGACGCCGACAATGTAGAACTGGTTGGATGCCCATGAAAATATCACAAAACAACGATTTCATTACCTTCGTCGCCTGTAAACAGTTGGAGTTGTCTTCTTGACTTGAATACCAAAGCGAATAAAATTTGACTCTATTCGCTTGAATTTAGTTTTATTCATTGCTGGTAAATGTGGGTATCTTTCATCAAAAAGTCGACATGTTCTATGAATAATTTGAAGAGATTCGCAACGAATCTAGAATAAATTCAAAATATCTCTATTAACGCTAAGAAATAAGTAATTAAACTTCTAGTTTCAAAAAATTCTTTCATTATAAATATCACTACAATATTGTTTCGCCATACAATGGCTTCATCAGGTGGATGAATACTGAATATGTACAATGCAAGTTAGAATATTTATGTGAAAATTATTGGGGAATGGTGGTGGAAAAATTTTACAATCTTAAATTTAGTAGAGGGGAGTTGTTTAAATCTAGTTGGTCATTTAAAGCTAATCCTAAACTATTGTATCTATTAATTTCTAAGTTTTCTAACAGGTTAAGTTTTTTACTTTTTCCTTGAACGTGTAAAATTTTGAAATCTATATTAAATCTATGATTAATTTCTAAACAATGATTTGCGAAAGTTGAATCTGTTTTCGCAAATCATTATTTAGAAATTAATCATAGATTTAATATAGATTTCAAAATTTTACATTTACAAACTTGCATTGTACATATTCAGTATTCATCCACTTGATGAAGCCATTGTATGGCGAAACAATATTGTAGTGATATTTATAATAAAAGAATTTTTTGAAACTAGAAGTTTAATTACTTATTTCTTAGCGTTATAATGCAGTTTCAACAAGTATCTCCTTCGTCAATTAAATATCTCTATTAGAATAATATTCAATTCGTCCTGCATTCTTAAGACAATTTTAAGAGATCAGATTTACTTTTCAAGGCTTACTACTACGATCTTTCTTGTCAATGCTCAATTTAGAAAATAATCATTAATAATTCTTAAACTATTGCTGTCTCAAATAGAAATATAACGTAGTTCAGTTTAAATACGCCTTAGATGCGTGATTTTAAAAAGTGAATTAAAAAAAACAACAAATTTCACAAAAATCAAAATAATTCAAAAATGGTTAATTTTTTACAAAGAAACTTTAACATAAAGTGTTATAGCACTCTACAAGGAATCTAAAAAAGCAATAAAAAATATAACATTCTATTTAAAATATCGAAGTTGGCTATGACTTCCGGTATAGCCGAAAATAGTTCATTAGTGTAAATATTTTATTTCAACAAACCAAGTATCAAGATTAAATGCTACAAATTTTCAAATGTATCCTAAGCCGCTAACATAGAAAACTCCTAACGAACGGGTTACCTTGAAAACCCTATACAGGGTGTCCAGAAACTCTCCTGACAAACGAAGACCGGAGTTTCCTCAGATAATTTTAAGACAATTAAACCCAAATTCACCTAGTCCGAAAATGCTTCCTAAGGGAGCTAGAGTTCTTTGAAGATGGCGCCTTGTATTTATTTTTTTTAAATTCCTCCAGAACGCTTCTATTTAGAAAAACAAAAACTGGTATGCTTATTTATCCTCCAGAGATGAATCGATTCCATCAATTGCGAATTTCTAGTACCGGTCATAGGCGTCCGTTTTGGGTAGGTCAACGGTTATTTTAAGGCATAACTTTTTTGTCTTTAACTTTTATGCATTTGTGACACTAGATTATTAAATTTTCAGGTATTCCAGTACTAAAAGGTACTCTTACTTTAAGTAGTTAGGATACACCGTTTTCTAGAAAAATCGATTTGTAAATTTTTCGTTTTTTCTTCATTAAAGTTCAATTTTTTATTTTTTGCAATAGTTAGCTCTGAACTGCCAACAGAAGTAAAACCTACGTTTTTCATTGTCAAATTGTTGTCAGTTCGCGAAGTTTATCTTTTCGTTTTTTACTTTGTGTTATTCAAACACAACGATTTCAATTTAAAAAAAAATGGTTTTTACTAATGAGGAATACGCCGATATGCATTTAGTTTATGGCGAAATGAGGTGTAACGCTCGAGCGGCGCAACGTAGATACGCTTAAAAATTTCCCAATCGTCAGCATCCCACTCACTCAACATTTACAGCTCTTCATTAACGATTAAGAGAAACAGGTTCAGTGGTCCCAAAAAATAATGAAACAGGGAGACAATGATGTAACGGCAGAACATGAAGATGTTATTTTAATGGAAGTTGAGGAAAATCCAGAAATTAGCGTTCGAAGACTATCTGCCATGTACCCCACAATTTCAAAATCTTCCGTAGGATATATCTTACACAAAGAAAATTTATATCCTTTTCATTTTACAAAGGTGCAAGCACTGCTAGAAGGAGATTTTCCTGCTCGCGTAGAATTCGCTAGATGGTTACAAAATCAGAAAAATCAAGATGAAGATTTCTTCAGGAACATTTTGTTTGGTGACGAAGCTACATTCTCAAAAAATGTAATTTTTAATGTACATAATGCACATTATTATTCGTACGTTGGTGACAATCCCCACGTTGTTCAAGAATTTAATCATCAGCATAGGTTTAGCATAAACGTCTGGATAGGAGTAGTTGACGATTATCTACTTGGACCTGTTAAATTACCTGCTCGTTTAAATGGTGCTGATTACGTATTTTTCCTGCAAAATATTTTACCTGATTTGTTAGATGAGGTGCGATTAAATATTCGGCAAAACTTATGGTTTCTACAGGACGGCTGTCCGTCCCACTTTAGCAGGAATGTACGAGACTTTCTAGATAATAACTACGAAGACCATTGGATTGGAAGAGGCGGTCTAGTTGCTTGGCCAGCAAGGTCGCCGGATTTGAATTCTTGCGATTATTGTGTTTGGGGATACATAAAAGCATTTGTTTATTCCGTTCCGATACAAAATCGCGCACAACTCTGGCTAAGGATACAAGATGCTTGCAACGAATTAAGAAATAACTTTGGAATTTTAGCAAGAATTCGGCGTTCTCTAAGCAAAAGGGTAAACTTATGCATAGAGACTAATGGTCATCACATCGAGCAACTTTTGTAACAAGCTACCTTTGATACTTGTTCTTTTCTTGTTAGTTTCGTTCCATTGTAATAAATAATTTGTTTTTAATTTATTAAATTAATTTTCATCCATGCCTTGATAGTCCAAACCAACTTCGTCGCAACTTCGTCGCTAAAAATAAGTAGGTACATAATAAATTGAACTTTAATGAAGAAAAAACTATAAATTTACAAATCGATTTTTCTAGAAAACGGTGTATCCTACCGACTTAAAGTAAGAGTACATTTTAGTACTGGAATACCTGAAAATTTTATAATCTAGTGTCACAAATGCTTAGAAGTTAAAGACAAAAAAGTTATGCCTTAAAATAACCGTTGACCTGCCCAAAACGGACGCCTATGGCCGGTACTAGAAATTCGCAATTGATGGAATCGATTCATCTCTGGAGGATAAATATGCATACCAGTTTTTGTTTTTCTAAATAGAAGCGTTCTGGAGGAATTAAAAAAAAAATAAATACAAGGCGCCATCTTCAAAGAACTCTAGCTCCCTTAGGAAACATTTTCGGACTAGGTGAATTTGGGTTTAATTGTCTTAAAATTATCAGAGGAATCTCCGGTCTTCGTTTGTCAGGAGAGTTTCTGGACACCCTGTATATATAAATATACAGGATGTTCCCTGACGTAACCGACAAACTTTCACAATGCGTTCTAGATGTGATTCTGAACAAAAAAGTTTATATGCACTTTAGCTTAATATCTTTTTTGTTTTTAGATTTCAACAAAAGAAGAAAACTGTTTCAGTAATGACTTTAATCATTAAATTAAATAACAAACTATTAAACTATTATTTTAAGAGTTGCTCGAAATGTTCGGTTCTTCTTTCTAGACATGTTTCCAGTCGTTTCATAAAATGACAAATATGTATCATGAGCGTCAACATGTTTTATTAAGATGACGGCGTTCCACCGCATTTTAGTAGGCAAGTTATTAGACGTTCTAAATCAAAATTTTCCTGGACGGTGGATAGGTTGAGGGGCTCTGTATTATGGTCTGCGCGTTCTCCTGACATTTCGCCATTGGACTTTTTCTTTTGGAGTTGTCAAAAAATCGTGTTCACTATACCGGTAAGCCAAACACTCGAGAAGAATTGATCGAAAGAATAGTTGCAGGTGTAGATTCCTTACGAAATGAACTTACAGATATTAACTGGAGACAGAATATGGCCCAAAGACAAGTATCATGGTTAGAAAGAAGAAGCGAGCATTTTGAGCAATTGTTATAATATTAGTTTATTAGTTTGTTATGTAATTTCATGATTACCGAAACAAATTAGTAGATTCGATTACCCGTTCCGAGGACCGCCACCGTCACCGCTAATGAGCTAATTAGCGGTTTTACTTAATTAAAGGGTTAATCCGCGGGATTCGCGGCTTAATTCGCGTAATTCGCGGGTTAATTTGCGTGATTCGCGGTCCAATTCGACAAGGACCAAGAAGGTTACCACTGGCAAAACGTGAGGAAGCCAAGCAAATTATACAAGATATAGAAGGCCAAGGAGTAATTGAACCATCGAATAGTCCATGGGCTTCACCAGCGGTCCTTGTCAGGAAGAAGGATGGACCTACCAGATTCTGTGTGGACTATCGTCGTTTGAATAGTGTGACCAAAAAGGACAACTATCCTCTCCCAAGGATAGACGATACGCTAGACACCTTGGCAGGAGCAAAATGGTTCTCCACTCTCGACTTAAAGAGCGGTTATTGGCAAGTGGGAATGGATCCCATTGACAAAGAGAAGACTGCCTTCAGCTTAGGTACAGGACTCTGGCAATTTACAGTCATGCCATTTGGACTGTGTAACGCCCCACCTACTTTTGAGCGACTCATGGACACTGTACCGAGGGGATTGTCTTGGAATACATGCCTGGTATATCTCGATGATGTGATTGTAGTAGGGAAGACCTTTGAAGATCACATGAAAAATTTGGAATTAGTATTCCAGAGGTTGCGAGATGCCAACCTGAGCTTAAGTCCAAAGAAGTGTCACCTGTTCCGCAAGGAGGTAAATTACCTTGGACATGTGGTTTCCAGAAAAGGAGTTGCTGTGGATCCCGAAAAAGTAAAAGCTGTGGAAAAATGGCCGGTACCCAAAGACAAACATCAGCTAAGAAGCTTTTTGGGATTATGCACATATTATCGACGCTACGTTCCTGGATTCTCCAACATTGCAAAGCCACTTACTCGCCTAACAGAAAATCGAGCATTCATTTGGAACAACGAATGCCAAGCGGCCTTTGAGTTGTTAAAAGGTACGTTGATCAGAGCACCTGTTTAAAACTATCCACTGCCATCTGGGGGGTTTGTTCTGGATACGGATGCCAGTAACGTCGAAATTGGTGGCGTGCTCTCTCAAATCCAAGATGGACAAGAAAAGGTCATTGGATACTTCAGCAAGACCCTGTCCAAACCGGAGAGGAACTACTGTGTAACCAGGGGAGAACTATTGGCAGTAGTTAAGACCATTGAGCACTTTTACAAGTACCTGTATGGGCAGAAGTTCCTGATCCGCACTGATCACGCCGCCTTAAAGTGGCTCTTGCAATTTAAGAATCCAGAGGGTCAAGTATCTAGATGGATTGAGAGGCTACAGGAGTATGACTTCGATATTGAACACAGAGCAGGCCTTAAACATCAAAATGCAGATGCCCTTTCCAGAAGGCCCTGTCCAGAAGACTGTCGATATTTGCAACCGAATCGAAGACAAATCGGCCAACGCTCTTTGAACCACCGTGGTTGATGACCAATGGCAACCTGACAATTTGCGCGCAGATCAGGAAGCTGATCCGGATCTCGTAGTCCTCAGGGCTTGGAAGAAAAATGGGCAAAGACCAACCTGGCAAGAAATTGCTCCCCATTCACGAGAATTGAAGTCATACTGGGCACAATGGGATTCCTTAACCATGGATGACGATCTCCTGAGACGTGAGGTCGAAAATCACGATGGAAGTGAGCGCAAGATGCAAATGGTGGTTCCCGAGAAAAGAATACCAGAGGTATTGCGAGAACTCCATAATGGTGCTTCTGGGGGACATTTTGGAGTCCATAAAACACTGGAGAAGGTGCGCCAGAGATTTTACTGGGTGAATTGTTCACGAGATGTGAAAGAATGGTGCCGAAAGTGTGCAAATTGCGCCGGAAGCAATGGTCTCAGAGGCGTCGACGTGCACCCATGCGGCAATACAATGTAGGAAGCCCATTTGAAAGGATCGCCATAGACGTCGCTGGTCCTTTTCCAGAAAGCGACAAAGGAAATAAATACATAATAGTGGTCATGGATTACTTTACCAAATGGGTTGAAGCATATGCTCTACCAAATCAAGAAGCTGGAACTGTAGCAGACGTGATTGTGAAGGAGTTAGTCAGCCGTTTTGGTGTACCCTTGGAACTACATTCCGATCAAGGGCGGAATTTTGAGTCCAGTCTATTCGAAAAGATGTGTGGACTTTTGGGCATACGGAAGACGAGAACAACTCCCTTGCATCCACAATCAGATGGGATGGTAGAGCGAATGAACAAGACCATGATCAGACACTTATCCAAAGTGGTCTCCGCACACCAGAGAGATTGGGACGAACATTTACCATTATTTCTAATGGCGTATCGGGCCTCCATTCAAGAGACAACAGGCCAATCACCAGCAAACGTGCTATTCGGGAGGGAACGCCGATTGCCCTGTGATTTAAAGTTTGGGAGCAAGCCTGGTGAAGATCTTGCCCGAGAAGATTATGTCAGCACGCTCAGACGACGACTAGATAATATACATGAACAAGTCAGACACAATATCCAAGATGCTAGTGACAGAATGAAGGAGAGCTATGACATCAACGCCGAGAAGAGTGGTTACCATGAAGGCGATCGGGTTTGGCTATATAATCCACAACGCCGACGGGGCCTATCCCCAAAATTTCAAAAGAATTGGGAGGGGCCATACGAGGTGTTGAAGCGGATCAACGATGTAATATACCGCATCAGGCGAACACCTCACACTAAGCCAAGAGTCGTACATTTTAATCGATTAGCCCCATACTCTGGAGACAATGACGAAACCGTTGACTTGCGCCGATTGGATAGCCAATACCATGAACTAACCTTCGAAGACTTTATGCAAGAGTATTCTGGTTCGAGAAAAGCTCGATTTGGGGTAACCATCAGGAAAAACAGCAGGATTTGTTCACGGTGCCGCCAGACTACGCGCTTGCTCATTGCGTAGCCCGAGATCTACGAATGGCCAAAGGAATTGCCTGGGAATTTAAAGAGAGATTTGGCAGAATCGAAAAGCTAAGGCAGCAGGGACCAGCAATTGGGAAGAGTCTCCAAATAATAAATGAAGGACAGCCCATATTTTATTTGGTCACGAAAGAACTGTCGAGCCTAAAGCCAACCTATCGAGCCTTATGGGAGGCCCTGACCCACTTACGCGAACAAATGTTACAGCAAGACATTTTGAAATTAGCAGTTCCAAAATTGGGTTGTGGATTGGACCGCCTGGACTGGAGAATTGTAAGGAGCATGTTGGAAGAATTCTTCCGACATACTGGTATGGAAATTCTGGTATGCAGTTACCAGCTTGAATATTCCTGTCCATCCAGGCAAGATAAGACCGTGGACTGTTATTTCGATATGACGTCGCAATGTAACAAAGGCCCTACCTGTCGATTTCGTCATCGTTTGAGGAGACCAAAACATGACATGTTTCGGGACGAAACTTCATTTTTAAGAAGGGGGAAATGTAATGACTCATCCGATGACGCGAGGCGCGTCATCCCTCTGGGTGTTTTCTCGAGGCCTACGTGAACGCTCTAGAAAAGTATTCACCAGATATAAAAGCCGCGTCGAAGAAGGGATGGACATTCATTGAATCCTACAGTCTCGCGCAGTACACATAAATATAGATACATAAATATAAATACATAAATGTACTTATTATTGTTAATAGTTAGTTTTATATTGTCATACGTTTTGATATTAATATAGTGTGTGTCTAAAGTTATTGTTAGTTTTATTTAAGAACCCGAAAAGACAAACTTTTACAATATTATAGCTATGCATACCTTAAAATAGTAGACAAGTAGTATTGTTGTCAGTACTTAAGTACTACCTATTAATCTTCCAGGCAAGGCTTATTGTAATTACACATAAAAATATATTCTAAAAATAATTTTATTTTTCTGTAAGTTTTTTATTTATGGAAATAAGTGTTTGAGTACATATTTTAAAATATTTTTATGTCATGGTGTGTCTACTATGGTTTGCATTTAAATTAGTTGAGGGGAGGTTCTCCACAATGTTTTCCTTTAGCCAACAGAGAACACAGACTCTGCCGTAGTAAGTCAATAAATTAGTAATACTAAATAAGTTGACAATAAAATTTAAAAAAAACCCCAGAGTTCATAACAATAACAACTATATTTATTAATTTAAAAAAACACAAAAAAGAATATGCTATACCATAGGGGTATATGTATGGAACAAAACAAAAAAACTATTCCACAGTTGCAATACTATTGAACAAAATTAATTATCGTACCTAAAACTATATGATATTGCATCGGTGATTCATTAGAGCTTTAATAAACCTTACACAGTTTCGATGCACACAGTATATGCAATACGTACTTAGTTGGTACACACAAATAGAAATTAATAGTTCAATAAATAATTAACCGTCAATGTATACATATAATTTGATACTCCAATCAGTTAGTAATCAAAACAGGTTCAGCCTGTATATGCAAAAATGGGTTGAAGATATATAAAAAAATGTAACTAGGATGTTATTCTATAGTTGTAAATGATTACCAAATAAATGGAAAAGATATTTATTCAAACAACAACAACAATCCATTACTGATTTTCAAAAATACTAAAATTTAATTTACTCAAATTTCTTTACTTTAAACAATCTGATATGCGAGATTGATACAATAAAAAAAATACTACTAAAATTTGAACTAGAAAACTGATTACGCGATTAATATATAAAAATGGTTAAATTTTTAAATCTTACAATGAGGCAAGAGAACAAAAAATAAATAAAATGGTGAGTAGAACACCATTAGAAAGATATGCGTTCATTCAAAATCACTATTAATATTATTTTCCGGGAAAAATGTTAATCTCTACACACTACCTGGAGTGAAAGATGATCCTTAGATCCGATTACGCTGATTTCCTGTGTCCGGGTGATTAGATGACTGCGGATGAATCAACCTTTCGTCTAATTAGTAGATTTCACCTATGGAATTCACATCATAACCAGTCTAACGCAATTCCGTCTGTAATGCCGATAGTTAGCAGATACTAACAAGCCCTAAATAAATGAGAAAAAGAAAAAGCATAAGTGGAAGATTCCAGAGTAATATAACAAAATGGAGAACAATACCGTGATATAATTACAGCCGTCCCCTTATCTCAGAACTCACCTGAAGCAAACACGTGGGCGTAAAACTTTAAAATCCGGGGAACAATACCCTCGACTAAATTATCAGTGAATTTATATGAAACAAGCCAATTTGCCAAAGCCTGCCTTCCAGCAGAACAGCTAACACTGTATCAACTCAAATTGACTTCCTAGTTTTACACTCGTCGACTTACTTCAAAGCGGAACTAATAAGAAGAGAACGCCAAGAATGATTGTCCTTTAATTTAAGCAGAATAAACTGATACGTCATTCTTAACCAAAAAAGCTACAACCCCCCATACGGGATATTGAAATAAAAGATTTATAATTACTCGGATATCATGACATGATTAAAAAGCAAATGAGGAAGCCCAAACCCAAAAATTCATTAATTAATTCGGATTAATTAAGGGTTTAGCATCGATTAAAATTATACCAAACGTTATAGCGATCTAGAGCAAAGAGTTTAAAAGAGTCTTGCCTAGATGGCTCGCCAAACAAACCAAAAATGTAAAGACTTAAATTAATTTAAAAATGGTTATACGACAAGTTAAACGATCCTAATATGTTTAGAAAATTCTAATAAAAAATATACCGATGTCCTGTTTACCTAAAATTTCCCAAAAGGAACGATAATGAAATATAAATTCAAATGTACGAACGATGACCCGCATAATATTTTAAGATGTCTACCTTTCGCATGAATAGATCCAATACTCCGGATTAAAAATAGTTATAGTGACATCCAAGATATTTTAACATACAAACGTTACATGAAGATATTAGAGTTTGAAATAGCCTATGATGACTTAGAATTAGCAATTAATTTAAATAAATTATTAAAAATGCTCAAACAGTGTAAGGATCAATTTTAAAGTATAACAGGAGGTCGTTTAGAGATGCAAGAAATTTCTTTAGCGAAATGTTTAACCAGTCAAGTTGCTGCAAATCATCATAAAGCTGATGAAAGTTCGCCTTTCTGAAATTATAAGAACTGCTCCCAGACGTAGGAAAGTTTACTATGTCAGGAGATGATGCAGTTCCATATTAATCGATAAAGCCGGCTGACGTTCATCTTCAGGAACCAAAGACAAATCATCGTGGGATAATCGAAGATTATAATTTAAGTTAGAAAAAACAAGATCCAGAAGTCGATTGTCAATATTTAAGATTGTATTATATTGCCTCAGTTGTAGCAAGTTACAAAAATCCAAAAAAGAAGAAATTTCCGAGTGACGTAAATTAAGATTTATATGCTCGTGAAAGTGTGATAAGTTTAAGTCTCCAATGAATAAAAGTTGTTTATCCATGAAAAAAATTGCAAAAGATTCAAGGAATAACTCAAAGTCATCACTGGGCACATCAGGTGGAATATATATAATACATATTGCTATGAATAAAGGGTTTGATAATTTATTACACCACCAACCACAACTAGTTTTCCCTACTAGGTTTTCTCAGCCGGTGAATTTTCAAATCTGAGACCTCTAATTTCTCGGGTTCCACATAGGAAAGACGTGTCTAAAATATGAGTTGAGCGCCAGTACACTTGTACACAAAAATTTTATTTATCTATTTTATATAAGTTAAATTTGAACTAATCTCTCTTTAGGTTTCTTTTAAATATATTCTTTTATATAGGTATTAATTAATTAGCAATATTGGAATGAGTAAATAAAGCAAAAACAGGCTAAAAATTAAAATAAATATTTTATATATAAATACAAAAATAAAAAAAATAAAAAAATATATCTTTACAAAGTATAAAGATGCTGTATCATACAACAAAGATACTGAAGGTAAAAACATTCATTGACAATTGACCGCTAAATGAATGGAAAACATCTTCCTTAATGACTTCGAACAAAACTTATCTAAAATAATCAAGTTTAATATTAAATTCTTCAAAGAAAACCACGCTGTATACTCAGATACTGATACGCGAAAAAAACTATGTATGTGCTTTGACACACAAAAAAACTGAATCCCCTCGAACAAATTTTCACCTATAAAATTATATCGAAGAATTTTAATATATAAGCTGTATTATCTGTATTCCTAATAATTAAATCTCTTAACTACTAGCGTTAATACAATGGAAATTTTATTATTATAATTATGACGTCATAAAATTTTAATTCTACTTACAGGATTAATGGAGACTTTTACGAAATAGGTGCTTAATCAAATAAAACATCAATACAACCAGAATATAACTCTGCAATAGTCGAGAATTTAAATCTCTAAAACATCAACTATTAAAACACTTTTAATAAATCAAACCCGAACTAATTAAATATGTATATATTATATCTCACGAAACAAGCAACCTTCTCGTTTCAAAGCTAGAATTCGTCACCCCGATTGGCCTCTAAACCCACACCGGATAACCAGTTTTTCTCCCTAGTTACCCGTCGCAAAATGTATCATATACATTTATTATACAGTCCTGTCACAAAATATTTTATTTTAAATACTTAATTAAAAAAAAATCCATAGCAATAGGTATAGTATAAGTGACTGAATTCTACATTTGCAGGCTATTAAATCAATTAACGAAATCAATGTAGCAAATTCAGAAGTATCTATAATTTCGAATGAAATTGTATTAACCAGAGCAATAATTACACCGCCCCCAGCACACCTTCCCACAGTAGCAAACTTACACTCACATCTAATTACATTATAATGAGTTGGGAAGAGCTTTGAGTTTTCAAAGGAATCATTTAACCAAGTTTCAGTGATAAGGACAATGTCGAATGACAAATCACAACAGTTAGGAAAAAATAAATGCGATTTTGAACGAAGACCTCTAGTGTTTTGATAGTATAATTTAAGAGAGTACGAATTACTGTTGGGCGAAGCTAGTTTTCCGAAGCTATAATTATGGGAATGCCATTTCTATATTTGATTTTCAGGTTTCGTTCTCCAGCCCCCATACACGACTGCAATTGAATTTTAACGCTTTTATACAGTTCAGGTTGCATGATTGTTTGATCACGAGAAAAATCCAGGCGAGACCACTGATGGAAAGATTTTATCTGTACCGATTTTTTAATACTTCGGAAACTTTAACTTCAGAAGGAAATCTAAATCTAATTGGACGACATCTAGCAGCATTACTCGAGTCAAATCAACCAAACCCCAGCACTTGAAATTCGGGCACATCTAACTTTACACCTGTAAATATTTCTCGCAACTGCACAGAATCTAGTGTCATTTGTTCGATATTAGAATTGTCAGTTTCAGAACAATTGTATACAATAACATTAGTTTTACGAGTTTCACGATCAGCGATCTCCTGTATAATTTTCTCCGTCTCTAATAAAGGTAGCTAGGGAGAAGTAGAAGTATTAACCGAGTCTTTCAAAGTTTTATTTCCTCACGAAGTGAGACTATTGCCGCCTTTAAACTATTCAGATCATCGCCGAGACTGGCACAAGAATTACAAGACCAAGACAGACCGGACTTAGAATGTATTTTATGCGCCTCTGCATTCATAATATCAACGTATTCAATTTTAAAACATTGACTACAAATCGAACATGATACGGTCTTATATGGTTCTGCCCAGGCACCACAACAATTACATTTTACAGAACTCATAATTAATACTTAAAAGAAAAAAAAGGTGAGGAAGAAACAAGGACACACACTTCACCCTAGCGCTGCCCGTCGCAGGGACTTTCAAGTGACACATACAGAGGCTGAAGGCAACGGAACGGATCAGTAACAGAAACAAGAGGTTAAAGACAAGGACGTGTATATGTGCAAACGTGCAACAAAAATGTAGTACAAAAAAGAAGAGCAGATACAAAAACGTCCAGATAAAATTAAACGAAATACTTACTATTTCAATTGCAGCTATAGAAATATAACAACTTAAATAATAATTACACCGACGAATAGACAAACTTGAGCACTAAACACTGGTATAAAATAAAAAACAACGTGATATGATAACTACCAAACAAATTATAAAATTATAGGAACGTCAAAATGTGCATGTAAGCTCTGTAAGTGTATAATATAATAATAAGCTGTTGGGGGATGTTAGGGCATGAATTATTATTATTAAATCTTACCACTAATAAGTTAATCATTTGTGTAATCGGACATTCTCTAAATATTCATCAAGAAAAATTTTTGCAGAGAAATTGAGGGTCAATATTATTTTTACTTTTAGTAATAACATTTTAACTGTAAACGCGCAAAATACATATAACTTGTTTGGCAATCGATAATAAATAAATGTCATCTTATAAGTGTACTTTTTTCTCTTACCATTATTTTAATCAAATTAACTGTCAATTTAAAACCGACTATTTCTCTGACGGACAATTTATGTTGATTAACTTACGTCAAAGTTTGATATTTGTAAAAACAAGTAAATACGCAAACATATAACTCTGTTTTTCTATTTTGCGTTCGAAATGAACTCATTATGACACCCAAAACAGTATCGAAATGAGCTTCATTTCGATACGCTTTTTTTCATTTTTCAATGTTGGCATTGTTCGAATGCAGAATTAAATATCATTGCTGCCATTTGATTTTAAGAATTTAAGTACATTTAACAGATGTGATATATGTTCGTACTCTACACAAACAACGTATATTGTATACAATTGGCAACAAGATATATTAGTTTCTAAGTCACTCATGTTTATATTTTTAAATAAAATATCAAGTAATGTTAACGAAAATTAATAAATAATATGTAATATAATACACTTCGCGGATAGCAAGATTTAAATTTGACAATGTCAAGTATCAATGTGACCAACTGCATGCTTTATATAAAAATTAAACTCTGAACTTCCAAATTAAATAATTCCAATTTATTAATTTAAAAAATCCAAAATAGAAAAAATAGTATAAAAAACTCGTTTCATAAAGCCTTTTGCCGCACTCGCTCTTTAGAAACTCGCCGCTATCGCGGCTCGTTTTCTAAACTGATCTCGTGCGGCAAAATGGTGCCTTATGAAACTTGTTTTTTAATATACTATTAGCAATCCATAATAAATAAATGTCATCTTATAAGTGTACTTTTTTCTCTTACCACTATTTTAATCAAATTTATAGTATCATCAACTATTATGCCATCTTTATGTGAAACATTTATTGATAATTATTAGGAACATAATATTATAATATCTTAATAATACTTTAGTTACTCATAATACGTTAGTAACGAACTAATAACACGTTAGATACAGCACCACAATACGTTAGATAACAAAACCATAATACGTCAAATAGTACATTATTTGTGAACATGAATTTCAATATTTTGAGAGTTCTCAATTTTGAAAGATATGTCTTTCATATCTGTCTTTAATCCGCGATCTTCTGCAGCTTCACAAACAATTTTTTTTTTGGGTGATTCAACACACATGATGTTCAAGCCGCTTACGTCCTCCAAATTTTCATTTTTACGTGAAAACTTAATTGATTGTTCAGAGTTTGACACACTGTTTATTAAAACCTTTCCCATCTGAATCTTCTGCGCAATTGCAGTTTTCTTCGTTACGTTGTCTTCTAAATACCCCCTAGCAACCTTACTCGACTCCCACCCACCCAGCTCTTGCAGATCTAAGATGTCTCCGCCGGCGTTAACCAGAAAAGTTGCTGAAGATCTTCTAATACAATGACCAGTATACAAAGTTGGATTTTCTAGTTTGAGGTATATAGCGATTTTTTCAGGTATTTTAGAAAAGAAATGAATACCACAAGGCTGAATTGTACACCTTCCATTTCTGTACGATATAAACAGTCTCTTATGCGTAACATGACGCGGTCGCAATGCTACATATTTTTTAAATAAAAGTACGGAATTAATGTCACCGTCAGGTACAAGGACAA
This sequence comes from Melolontha melolontha, assembly GCA_935421215.2. Classification (NCBI taxonomy): domain Eukaryota; kingdom Metazoa; phylum Arthropoda; class Insecta; order Coleoptera; family Scarabaeidae; genus Melolontha; species Melolontha melolontha. Next base: position 157,355,041 of record OW285236.1, on the reverse strand, counting down.
AAAATCTTTTTTTGTGAGTTTTTGTGTCAGGAATGGTAAAAACTACCTTAGTCTCTAAAACCTCAATATCGTCCGTAGACATTCTCGCTAATTCAATGGTTCTACAAGCCCCTCCTAGACCAATCAAAAAAGCTACTTTTATCATCAAAAATACCTAGTCTGGAGCAGTACGCATAAATCCATCAACTTGGTCTCTAGTGAGTATTTTGATTTTTTAACTCGATATCCAACATTCTTTTTCTTGATAAATCTTATCAAAGCACCATAATTATCAATTTCTACTCTTTGTTTTAATTCCAAGCAAGCTCGCAACATGGAATATTTTGGCCACAAACATGAAGGAGCGTTGGAGCGTTGGAGGAGCGTAGTAATTTGACAGTCTCACGAAATAAGCGAGCAAGACTGTTTCCCCAGCACCTTGAACATGTTCTTCATCTCGGCATTTACAAAACAGACGATATTCGTTTTCGTAATGCAGTTTTGACTTCGCTGGCAACAAATATAATTTTGCACTATTTGTAGCCTCTACAATATTTGCGGGAACATCAAATTCTTCCATGATTTATTAATTTATTTCAAAAACGTGCAAGCTTTGACGTAAGTATTTTGTATGACAGAGAAATTGTTGATTTTGTTTTAATCTTGATATCGTTGATGATACGATAAATCTTTGAATATAAACTCGAACATCAGCGATTTAAACCCTCTCGGACGTTACGAGGTGACTCGTCTAGCGCCTCGTCACCTGGCAACGTCCTCGAGTATTATAAATCGCTTAATGTTCTCGTTATATTAATAGCTATAACTGTCAATTTAAAATCGACTATTTTTCTGACTGACCATTTATGTTGATTAACTTACGTCAACGTTTGATATTTTTAAAAACAAGTTCACCCAATTTAAGTCAACTACTTGACTATAAAAATAAAATTATAAATTTATTATACTTTGTAAATTTAAAGCTAAATGCATCATGTGTATGTGGTTACTTATACTTTATTAAACAATACACTGCAAAAGTTAAATAATGATTAATACATTTTTATTTATTCCGATAGGTGTATGCCATTAAAAAAAATAATAATAAATACTTACGGTTGCGGAAATTGCTCTTTATGAGCTCTTTTATCTGTAAAATTGATTATCAAATATCCCAAAAGTTCCAATACAAGTCGCCATTAACATATATTATTCTTCAATTATGTTATTGTTTTGTAAAAAACACTTCAATATATTGAAACGTTTCTAAAATAGTCTGGCTCCTCGATAGGGTGGTTTGTTGGGCGTAAATTATTGCCTTCTAAATTCCTCAGACATGTGTATTTTTTACTCGGATAGAATTACATGGTATAGACAGCCCCAAATGAATTAATTTAAACCCTCCCAAAGCCATTAATAAAGCTACATCAACAGAATACATGATTACCATTACAGCTTTATAAAGTTTTAAGACTTGGAAAGGAAGTAAATGTCGAGCGTTTCATGAAGGTTATTTACAGACTAGGTGTAGCAATGTTAAGAGCCTACACGTTATATATATATATATATATATATATATATATATATATATATATACCTAATTTAATCAGGTAAGTGGCCCGTAAATTTAAAATAATTGAAACAGTGTTCTCAAAAATAATTGCCAATTAGATACTCAGTGTTGTAGTCAATAGTGCATTTTTATAATAACTTTGCACCACTTCTTGACGCAATAATAAATTATTAATTTGATATTGAACAAAAAAGTTTTCAATTAAATTTGCAAACCGCTTACCTAATTAATAAAGCCTAATTAAATTAGGCTTTATTCTGACCTAGTATGATCGAATATCTGCTTCATATACTCGTACATACGCATAAGTTCGTATTAATGGTATACTTTTTGAATTTAACCTGTTTCAACATCAGTTGTGGATGCTGTTACTTCGTGATAGTCAATTATATTGATACACAAAAAACTATTGCTTTATTTTTTTTTATCACTTTATTATAAGAGTTATTGTATTTTCGACATTAAAAATATATCTTTCTCAAACTATATATATATATATATATATTGAAATGGTGTATAAAGAAACGCCACCACGTTCGGACAACTATTGAAAAGATGCTGATGTGCTGTGAATAATAATATATATAAATAAGAGATATTCAGTGATTTTTAATAATACAAACTATTAATGGAATAGTACGGTAATTATACTATAGGTTGGGCGCCTTGGTTTGTTTAAAAACCTATTATTCAAGTTCACCAGCTCTTCTCATATAATTTCTGTATTTGCGGCTAGATGTCGGGGAGCAAGAAATATTTTTGCAAAGTTGACTATCTTAGGATCTTCGTCGGTCTGTTTTATCCCTATGTGTATAGAAGTAAATTGTTTAATAAAATAACTACGTTTTCTCCAGCTAAGCACCGATAAATAAAAGAGTTTGTTTAAGGAAATATGTGCAAAAGTTTATTAAAATAAGATTTCTGTAAACAATAACAAATAAAACGTACCTAACGACGAATTATAGAATTAATATTAAGTGCACGTGTGAATAGAAAAAGGTTATGTTACAATGGTAATGATATTTTCATGTAAATTATAATATAAATAAATCGACAAACAAATTCAGGTGAGTACTATAATCCTTAATAACAAAAGTTCTTTCACAAATTCTTTGTAAGTTGAAAATGTAATTTTTAAAGTAAAATTATGAGTTTTTGATTTAGTAAAATTTTGTTTAGTTGTAAAATGTTTTAATAAGTCTTTTTCGAAATAATTTAGATTAATAAAACCTGTTTTCGAAGAATAAGGGCAGGTATCTTGGATGATGTTGGCGTAGATCAGTAAATTCGTAGTATGGTTCAAGTACGGAGTCTTCGATACTGCGATGCCGGCTTTGGCGTGCTTCGACGGCGTTGGTTTTTCTCGGGCCGGTGTTCCAATCGAAAAGATGCTATGAACGATTGCTGGCCGTTCTTCGATGTTATCGCCTCCAAAAATGGTTTAAAAGTAGCTCCAAATTTATGTGTATCTTTTCCGGACAATTATAAAATTCTAACACAGGTATTTTAGATTTTAGTAAATTTAAAACTTTGGAGCAGCACTTTTTCCTGGCACTTGTAATAAAAATTTCTACTGACGCCTTGATGGCAATTATTTCTTTCAAGGCCTAATATGCATTTATGAAATAGCCTCGAATTTTACTTTAAATTACTTGTAATAATACTTTGAATATAAATGAAATGTTGATTTAAACATATAAACAAAATTAAAATAATATTTTTCAAATAGTTGTTATGAGTTTTTGAATGTGCGGTTATGTTTTATGCGTAGAAAGAATTAGTCTAATTAGTATCGATACAAAATTTTAATGTAGATAAGTTAGCTATCTGTTTACTTCGCGGTAATGATTTTAATTATGAAAATGACAATTTAAATAAATATAAAAAGTAAATTTTGAAATAAATATAAATTAATTTGAAATATACAAAGTTATCGTAATATTAATTTATTTACATTTTGATACCAATTTAACCATTCTATTGTATGTTATTCTTATGTTACTTTCTGTCTTTCCTTTTGCAGTTAGCTGGAATTATGGTGCAATTCGCCCCTCAACAATATATATAGGGACGCTCTACGCACCTTCCTTATAAAACTTCGTTCACGGGTTTATATTGAGATATACTGTTGTTCTTTAAAATATTTCAGGACGCTCTTTTGATGAATATGTACATGTAAATTAACCATTTCGTGTATTCTATTAGTTCAGTCTGTTACAATAAGAGGCGCTATTTGGAATGCCGTATGTCTTGAATTATATTCATGGCCTTCAGTTTCTCGCTAGTAAGTCGTCCGGATAACTTGGCAACGTGGAAACGGCTAGAGGGCATTGATAATTATTTAGGTATACAGCGAATTGCTTTTATGAGAGAGAGACTGAGGGAATATTAACTGGCAAAATAAAAGAATGTATATAACGTTAAACTTGAGTTACGGACAACCGCATCAATTTTAATAATTTTTTGAAATGAAAGTAGTTATTGTAGATATATAGAAAAATCCTATTGCAGCATTTTTTAAATTTTTTGTTATATTTATACTCATAGTTTAGATACAATACCATTTCTGCATACTATTGTTTGTGGCAGATATAGTAACCTTCCTTATATATGCAATCATATTCAAGGAAAATATAAAATATCAAATAAGATTCAAATTTAATCGACAATCACCTCTAAAAAGCAAGTAAAGTTAGTGGCTGTATGTCCATTTTGCTTTTATCTATTTCCTAAGTAATAGATAGTTTGATATACATTACATAATGCCATGATAATTTCGTGTTCATATATAAATTACAGAGTTCTCATCGTAGTATGTATCATGTTGTGTAAGCAATAAGCATATTTTATTTTGTATGAAGATATAAAAATCAACAAACTAAATTTTATGGTTATCCAGAATAGAGGGCTATTCATACAATTGTTCCTATGCCTCTACGATTATATCAAACGTCAAAAAATTAATTTTATATTTTACTGTATTATTCTTTATATTTATCTATTGTTGTGAAATCATTCAACCGACTTTCTCAAAAAGGCAGAGACGACATTTACAACAGCGAAAATTATTAATTAAGCTATTCAAACTACCCGACAGATAATAATTAATCTTCTTTTTCTATAAATTTTACAAAAATATTATTGCTAAAATGTTTTATTCCTTTTACTTAATTTTGTATTAATAGCTATATTTTGTATTTTATCCAATTAAATCAACATTTTATTTTTGTGGATTATTTGTTTTTATCTTAATTTTTATTAAATTTCAACAACAAATATTAATTAAAACAAATTTTTGCAGCAATATATTTATAGTTAAATAATATATCAATGGAAAAAAACATAATTAAAGAAATTTATAATAATGTAATAAATTTTCGATTTAGATTTACTTCCGGTATATGAGTATCCATAGTTTTATGTATTAAGTATAGTACAGTATACGATCATCTTTTATGAGGGCTAAACTACGTCTAAATTCAATTGTTTTCAATTTATTTGCAATTTAGTTGACATTGTATATATTACTTTATTCTTCTCTCCGTTTCAGCTATATGAGTATTCGCTATAATTAGTTTCTTTTATGTTACTTCAATTACTTCTTATACCTACTATAAGTATAAAAAAGGATTGTGATGATGTAAAATTCTAACTTGAGATTTTTGCTAATGTCCACGTTTTGAGTTCCTTTGAGTTCCCTGATGACGAAAAAGCGGTTTATGGTAACATGTATTTCTGTGTGTGTCTATGATAGCAGCCAAACTGCTAAACGTACTGTAACCACGCTTCATACCTAAGCTTATAATATTATTGGCAAGATCTGATTTGATTTTGAGCCAAATCGCTAAACCGGAAGTGATACTTTACCGCGGCGCGAAACAATATTTTGGGAATACCTCGTTAGTTATTAGGCTTAGACAAATTTCTAAAGAGCACAAAAATATTTAAAAATGGATTTTGAACTTTTCTAGAAAATTTTTTGAAAATTCCTACAGGAAAGGCTACTTTTACTGTTATCGGAAATCTAGTTTTTGGTTATCATCGCTAAAAATTGATTTTCGTAAATTTATTAAGTACCTAAATAAAAGTGTTAGGACGTTAATTTGGAATAACCTTCGTATAAAAAACTTTTTATTTATTTAGCTTTCTATGTTAATTTCATATTTTCATGACGTAGTTATTCTTTATTATCCTGTATTATGCTATTATATAGAAGTTATCAACCAACAATAATCGATATAACAGAAACTAAGGAAATTAATATTATAGCTATGCATACCTTAAAATAGTAGACAAGTAGTATTGTTGTCAGTACTAAAGTACTACCAAATAATCTTTCAGGCAAGGCTTATTGTAATTACACCTAAAAATATATTTTAAAAATAATTAAATTTTTCTGTAAATAAGTTTTTTATTTATGGAAATAAGTGTTTGAGTACATATTTTAAATTTGTTTATGTCATGGTGTGTCTACTATGGTTTGCATTTAAAAATTAAGACCTGTGGTCACTATACGACTTTATTAGACGGACTGCTTCCGATTGAAATTATTTAAAAAAATATATACAACACTTATTCTAAATCAGCTTCTTAGCTGTTTCGTATACATACTTAATATATTTACCTATTTTTAGCGATAATAGTCAGAAACTGTTTTACGATAGGAGTGAAAGTAGCGCTTTCGCTAGGAATTTTGAAAAGTTTCTTTAGAAAGGTTCTTTTAGAATTATTTCTAAACACGTTCGTACGCTTTAGAAATTTTCGTAAACGTAAATTTTGAAAAACCAAAAAAATATTGTTTCAAGATTTTTAAAGAATTTGGAAAATATTTTTATATCATGGTGTATCTACTATGGTTTACATTTAAATTAAGAGCTGTGGTCACTACACGACTTTCTTAGACGTACTGCTTCCGATTTGAATTATTTAAAAAAATATATACAACACTTATTCTAAATCAGCTTCTTAGCTGTTTCGCATACTTAATATATTTACCTATTTTTAGCGATAATAGTCAGAAACTGTTTTACGATAGGAGTGAAACTAGCGTTTTCGCTAGGAATTTTGAAAAGTTTCTTTAGAAAAGTTCTTTTAGAATTCATTTCTAAACACGTTCGTACGCTTTAGAAATTTTCGTAAAAGTAAATATTGAAAAACTAAAAAAAAATTGTTTCAAGATTTTTAAAGAATTTGGAAACAAAAGTTATTACAACTTCGCTTCTTGACACTTTCATATACTTTACAAATTTACGGAAACCTATTTTTAGCGATAATAGCCAAAAACTGTTTTACTATTAGAGTAAAAGTGGCACTTCCGGTAGAAATTTTGGAAAAACTTCTAAGAAAGTCTTTTAGAATTCACTTCTAAACACTTTTGTATTCTCAAGAAATTTTCATAAGCTTATTCGTTGTGATTTCTAATCAGTTTTTCCTTGTGCTACTTCTTCTTGTATTATATTGTATTTACCTTTTTCTTCGAATTTGCTTATTATTTCACTAGCTTATTACGGTTTACAAATACTTGGAAAAGTAGGATATAATTGCGCACTATCAGTTTGGAAATTTGGAAGAGACTGGCGTAACTGCGGCCATATATTTTGAAAGATTTAATTAATTTAATAATTTGCTTCATACATTTCTTTTTGCAATGCCGTTAATAAACTGCGAAAGAAAACATAATAAGGACGACAAAAACATTGGCGATATTAACTATTAATATTACTGAAAAGAATTGCAATATAAAAATTAAAAAAATTGATTTTGATCCTAGCAGTGTCTACTTTTATTTAGTTTTTTTTTTTACATTAATTTAATATTTTCATGGCTTAGGTACTGCACCTACTAAGCAACAATAGTCGGTATAATAGAAACTAAGGGAATAAATATTATAGCTATGCATGCTTTATAATAGAATAATAATAGATAAATAGGCTAGTAGTATCGTTTCCAATACTAACGCACAAACTAGAAATATATATTATTTTCTTTTCTATAAACAAAGTTATGTATAGAAAGAAATACATATTTAAGGAAATCTTAAATCAATGTCATGTATGGCTTCCATTTCAAGAGCAATTTTATGTTAGATCTTTTATGTTAAATATATAAGATTTTTACATAAAAACAATCTTATTTTATGCTTGAAAACTACACGATTTTATTTAATATACGAAAATTATCATCCACAGCCTGCATACGTTCTAGTCTAACATATTTTACAGATATTAAATAAAATATTTGCATATTTATGGTACTAGATACATATAACTTAATTTATTTTTTTCGAAATTTGTGAAAAGTTAATACAATTCCATAATGATGCCATAAACGAATACCAATATCTCTGCACACCGTAAATAAAACGAAATGAAAGAAACGACTTTCAAATTTATATTGGTCACTAGATGGTTTTAAAACCTTCGAGAAAATATCGACGTATTTAAAAACACACATTTGGGTCAACAAAAACTAGCTGAATTTGCCAGAAACATGTACAACTCTACCTTTTACTGACTCTAATTCACAATTCGAAATGAGTATGCCGTGGCAACATTGCCGGGCGCTCTATTGTCTACAGAACATAGTGTAATATATTCAATGGACGCTAAAATAACGATCAAGTGAAACGTAAATAATATATTGAAGAAGCTTTACGCGCGTCAGATTGGAAAGACGCTCTTTCGTCAATGAAATGAAAAGTAACTCTGTTTTTTTTATTTGATATTTAATTCTGTGGTAATACTATGACTGGCTTGATCAAAAATATAAAATATATGCAAAATATTATCTAAATACTTAGCTTTCTGAAGGTGGACGCTACATTCATTTGTTCTGAATGGACGCCACATTCTTAGTAGGATGTAAATATATATATATAGTAAATTCAATTTGTTGGCGATTTAAGGTCTGGCTTTACTTTAAAATGTATATATTTAAAACAATCCCACATGTTTCGGCAAATGATGCCTTTTTTAAGGAATATAAAATATAAATGACAGTATATTAATGTCATACTTATACATTTTCAGTTGCTATGGATAAAATTATTCAAAGATACATTCCAATTGAATAATAATAAATAATGCCTTAGTATTCTAAAATAGATAGACAACAAAAACAGGGAAACCCAAGACATGAGTTATTATTATGTATTATGCGCCCGTGGAGCGACTTAAGATGTTGAGCTGTCGGCATTCGCCTTAAACGAGAAGAAAAACCACGAAAATATACTCGGACAGCCAGACAGGGATCAAAACACGGAACTGTCAGATAGACATTCCGACAAATAAAATAAACTATCTTTTAAATACATTCAACAATTTTGACAACAAATTAAAATTCACTACTGAAGAAGAAATTAATAACAGTATTAATTTTCTTGATATTTCTTTAAGCTATGATAGACAGGGTACTATTTATACAAATTGTTATAATAAACCCACAGCTTCTTTTCGATATATGAATTACCACTCAAATGCACCTACAGTATTCAATAAAATGATTATAAATAATCTGACTGATGGAGCAGTAAAACTATCACATACTCAATACAGAAAAGATAACATCAAGAAAATTAAAACAATCTTAACTGATAGTAATTATCCACCACAACTTATAGACCAAACAATTAAAAAAGGAATCCACCAAATATACAACACTGCAGACACAAATAACAATTTAAACAATGACACAACATATATCACGATTCCATATGATATAGCTACAACATATAAACTTAGTAATACTAATAAACATTTATTTTCAAAACTTAAACCTAAAATAGAAAAAGATCGAGAAACACATGTCATCTATAAAATACCATGTCGCGATTGCGATAGTTACTAAAAAGGCCAAACTAAACAATATTTATACAAAAGAATACAAGCCCACAAATACTCTAAAATATACAAAACTTCTTTATCTACACACAAACTACAACGCGATCACCATTTCGAATTTGAAAACACACAGATAATTAATAAAGAACAACACACAATGAAAATGGAAATTAAAGAAATGATTAGTATTAAACAGGAAAAAAATTCAATTAGCAACAGAAGTGATATAAAATATTTAAGCAGTACATACTATAACTTAATTATGTAACGATCTGCAATTTACCATCATAATATATGTTGCTGTTATATAATTATATATCTTACGTTATTTAAAAATTTATACATTTGCTTATCATGCTGACAGTTCCGTGTTTTGATTCCTGTCTGGCTGTCCGAGTGGGTTTTCGTGGTTTTCCTTCTCGTTTAAGGCGAATGCCGACAGCTTAACATCTTAAGTCGCTCCACGGGCGCATACATAATAATAACTCATGTCTTGCGTTTCCCTGTTTTTGTTGTCTATCTATTTTAGAAAACTAAGGCATGATTTATTATTATTCAATTTGAATGTATCTTTGAATAATTTTATCCATCAAATGCATGACATTAATATACTGTAATTTATATTTTATATTCCTTGAAAAAGGCATCATTTGCCGAAACATGTAGGATTGTTTTAAATATATACATTTTAAAGTAAAACCAGACCCAAAATCGCCAACAAATTGAATTTACCATAACATACAAAGGTCACGAAATAATTATCTTTATATATATATATATATATATATATATATATATATATATACCCTGTACACCCTATATATATATATATATATATATATATATTTAAGTTGATTGTTTTATATTCTCTGGGCTGATTTTGGGTCCAATCCCCGTATTTCAATTTTATTTTATTTCAACCTGTTACATACTTAATTATATATATATATTTTTTTTTTTCTTGCCACATCTGGTTTTTGTATCCCTTATCGCTTCACAGTCTTCTTTAGAGGTATGCATTTTCGTTTTGACCTTTTGTAAAATGCACGGACATTTGAACCATTACAATTTAAAACTTTGTTCCTTTTAATTCGTATAACATGTTTCACACTTTACGCAATAGTTTTGTTTAATCAAATGTAAATACTATTAAAATATTATTTAATTGGTATTTTTATTTTAAGATCGCTCAAGAATTTGTTATTTGCTAATGTAAGATAGGTAGGATAGATAGGGTTTCGAATAGCGAAGTACTTAAAAGAATTGGGAAAGAGAAGGAAATATTGAACACAATAAAGATAAGAAAACTACAATATCTGGGCCACGTGTTGAGAGGGGAAAGATATGCTCTGCTACAGATAATTATTCAGGGTAAGATACAGGGAAGAAGAAATATAGGAAGAAGACGGATTTCCTGGTTAAATAATTTGAGACAGTGGTATAAATGCAGCTCCATTGAACTATTCAGAGCCGCAGCATCAAAAATGAGAATAGCCGTGATGATAGCCAACCTTCTGAGAGGAGATGGCACCTGAAGAAGAAGAATGTAAGTACATTTTTATATTTTACTTTGTATGGCTAATCTGTAATTATTTTATTTGGTACATTTGACACACTTTCAATAAAGATTTTCAAATACTGCATTTAGAAAATTAAGGTAATAAATTTAATTTACTGGAAAGTTTAGAAATCGATAAATTAAAACACAAATTTTAGTTAATGACCAAGTAGATTTAAATAACTCGCCCTTGTTAAATTTATTCACTTAAAATCTGTTTAGACAATAATAGAAATGTACATTTAGTATATTAAAACAAATTTGATGGTACTAAACATGTTTAGTACCCTATAATATAACAGCTAGGGTCGACCAGATAAGCCACATTTTCTCACTACCGACAATACTTGTGTAAATTTATAAATTTCTTCAAAAACGTTGTAAAATAATACCAACCTTGTTGATTTTATATATTTTTTTTTAATTTAGTTTGTAACGTACTCTATAGCTGTAAGTAACTGAGGAAGCCACTGTGCTAGCGAAACAATTGTCGTGTTACGATTAAATATTAAAAATAGAAGATTTGAACCGCAGTTTTATTTCTATTTTTAAAATATATACTTTTACTGATTCGTTTTTTTGTTTGTCACGCAGTATATATCTACAATTAACGCTAACTATTAGGATCTCTTAAGCGAGCAGAGATGAAGACCCTACGCTCCCCAAAAAAATCGACGTTTTAATTTTCTTTCTTTTAGCTCAATTCAGTGGAAACATACCGAAATAATAGTTTAACGTTTTTAAGGTACTTTTATGCGTAGCTCCCAAATATGTTACTCTAATCCAAACAAGTTTTACATTTTTTTATTGTAAGCTTTATTTTTTTTAGTAACAATTGTTACTTATTTTTGAGCAAAAATCAAATTCGTCCCGTACTACCCGATTTAATTCTTCTAGATTATTTTCTATTCCTTAAGCTTCGTTTGGCGACAAAATAAAACTAACTGTTTTACCAAAGCCACGGTCAACAACTAGCAATCTGAACACTATTTCAATTGGCAACATAAAATATGGATTATACGTAAAATATTTGGAAATGGTTACAATTGCGTCCAAAAAAACGTTTCAGGAAAGATTAATATCTTTAAAGCACAATATAGAAGATTCTTCTTGAATAGATAGAGTAATATTTAAACTCAACTTTTAGCGAAATTACAAATATTTTAGTTGACCTAATTCCAAAAACAACAATTTCACTGAAATTCATGGCCACGAATCCCGTATGTGGATGTATAAAAATGAAAGAACATTAATAATGCAAAATAAAAACAAATGAAAAACGTATATAAATGCACACATACATTTATTTATTTGTATTTTGAAAATGGAAAAAGTTAAAATTATTTATTGGCAATACTATTACAATATAAACAAAAACAATAATTTTTAATTTTCCTATACTTTTTATTTAGGTATTTCGAAATTGAGTATCCAAGAAGAATGATACTTGTACAAATTTAAATTATTTTTTCCACTTTTGATAGGATAAACTACATAAATACCCTAAAGATGCATTTTAGCATAGTATAATAATATTTAATTTTGAAACTTGTAATATTGCAATTATAAAAACGATGTTTATATGTAATTAATAACAAAACATTACGAAAAGAAGTTGTGAATAAACACAAGAGACAGCACAAAATATTGGGCAATCTAAAAACAAATATATATTTATATAGTTTGGATTCATCAATAGCTAAACAAAAATACATATAAAATACGTTTAATTCACAAAATGTTTCATAATTATCTTTCGAAACTTCTGTTTGAAAATATTATTTACATAGTCGGGTCACTTAGTTTACGTTATATAAATTAATGATTCAATAATTTTCAGCCTCTAACTGGCCTAATAAAAAGCGAATATAAAACTTACTGCCTTTATGTTAGAAAATATTAACCAATTAATGTCGTTTACAACATGGTGGCTTTTATTTTATTAGAAAACGTCAATTAATTTATTAATTTGATTATTTAATCAATGAAAATGGAATATTTGTTTTCTTAGAACAGTCATATATAAGGCATTACAGATGGTTCGAGGCTCGATTTATTTCAATGTTAATATACAATCTTAAAACTGCGAAAGAAAATATTTGAAATTAATATTAATAATCTAATGGAACTTTAAATAGAATTAAACTTAGTAAACTTATACATAATTTATTAAAATTTTCAGTTGCATTTTCTTCGTATTAACAAACGGAGAAACTTTTGGCAAGATACATTTTATTACTCGATGTAGCACTGACAAGGAACTAAAAAATATTTTTATTCTTCTGTTGACAATATTTACTTAAGTGTCATTGTAAAGTATACTTACAGCTTAATTTAGTCCTCGTAGACAAGTCTTAGTGGCAGGATAATCGCCAAATGAAAAGCCGGATTATCTAGTTGTAATAATTTTTATCATAAAGGACCTAGTGTCGCAAGAATTGCGCTGTTTTGCAAAGATGAATAAAAAATAATGAGAAAGGATATGGTTTACACACCACTGATTATGAAGATCGTGCTCTTTCGGTTGTGCCTCTTAGGGACCGTTTCTCGTCAACAAAAATTGGATTAACCGCTGAAGATATGGTATTCGCACTAATTCAAGTACATTATTGACGTAATGAATCCCATTTATTGTTCTTCGAATAATTACTACTCTTCCTACAACAGGTGATGATCAATTAAGTTAAATCTAATTGTTACCTAGGAGAAAGATTCTACGCTATCAACCAAATCTCAAATTTTACTTCAATCAAGGAAACCGCGGGAATGTAGATGTTAGTAAACAAAATAATTGTTTGGAAAGCTATTGCAATGGCAAATTGAAATTAAAAATTACGAAAAACACAAAAAATAAATGCAAAAAATATTTTGAAACAGCATGAATATAGATATTTTCTATATTCATGCCTTTTGTAAATCGGGACGAATTTTCATGAACGTGAACAAATTTAACGCGACCTAACATGTTAACGTTGATCACGGTAAATAGCCCTTCGGTTTAAAAGTGAGTTTTTTGTGATAACTTGAATCATAATAAGAAGAATTACTATAAGGAGAGTGTAATGTAATAGGAGCATACAAATACTAGGAAGTGGAAAGTAGAAATATATTTGGAAAGATAAATATTTGGTTGTTCTGGAATAGTTATACATTTGACGGATGACAAAATATCAGATTTAATCACATATAGTAAATAAATAGTTTATTTGTTATAAAAGATTCTTTAAATCTATTTAATTAGCTAGTTATTGTGAATCTCAACCCTGAGTACAAGAGTAAAATCATCTCTTCGACTAAGTTTTTGCCGGAAGACATTTAACGAGTAAATATTTATTTTCATTTTTGGGCATTCATAGTACTGTTACATTTTTGACCGCCGAACGTGGGGCAATTCTCCATGTACACACATCGTCTATATATATATATATATATATATATATATATATATATATGGTAAATTCAATTTGTTGGTGATTTAAGTTCTGGCTTTACTTCAAAATGTATATATTTAAAACAATCCTACATGTTTCGGAATATGATGCCTTTTTCAAGGAATATAAAATATAAAATATATATATATATATATAGTATATTAATGTCATGCATTTGCAGTTGCTATGGATAAAATTATTCAAAGATACATTCCAATTGAATAATAATAAATCATGCCTTAGTATTCAAAATAGATAATTCTTTCTTTGGAGACTGTGGTTAAGTAATAAACTTAAAATAAAACTTTAATTGCCGAAGGTCCGTATGTAGAAATGAAGAGAAACCCGTTACCTAAAATGATAAATGATACAAAAGACGCGATTAAGAAATATCCAATTTTAATAACTTCTACCCAAAACTATAAATTGAATGTTAGTAATCCTGTAGTACCAAGAATGTATTGTTTACCTGAGATACATAAACCAGGTAACTCGATGAGACCTATAGTTTCAGGTATCAACTCACCGACTTACTTAATTTCCAAATGGTTAGTGAATGAATTTAAAAATTTACCCGCCAAACCAGAAACTTTGTCAGTCAGTAATTCCTTAGAATTTGTTAAATTAATTAAAGATTGTGAACTGGAAACCGGGGAAATTTTAGTTTCATTCGATGTAACGTCTTTATTCCCCTCGGTACCTATTCCAGAGACTATGAAATATTTAGAAAGCTTACTCCACAAGAATAACATCGAACCTTCAAAAATAAAAGAATACATGAGATTGACAACTCTTTGCATGACGCAAAATTGTTTCCAAGTAGGAGAAAAATTTTATGAACAGAAACAAGGCACAACAATGGGTAACTGCCTATTTCCTTTCATAGCCAATTTATTCATGAGTCAATTTGAAGTAGAATTTAAAAATAACGCTAAATATTTCCCGAGAGTCTGGATTAGGTATGTAGATGACATTCTCGCGATTTTTGATACACGAAAATGCGAATTAGACATGTTCGTTAATCAATTAAATTTGAAATTTCCGACGATTAAATTTACAGTGGAAAAGGAACACAATAACAAGATACCATTTTTAGATACCTTACTGATCAGGAATAAACATAAAATATAAATCGATATTTTCCGGAAAGAAACCAATGTTAATAGATTCATCACCGCGGATTCAAATCATAGTTATCAACATAAGACAGCTTCCTTTAATTTCTTAGTCAATCGGTTACTAAAGTTTCCGTTAACAAAAGAGAGATATGAAATAGAACTGGATTTCATTAAAAATATCGCGAAATACAATGGCTTTGACATAGAAATAATTAATAAATTAATTAGAAAAACAAAAATAAAAAATACAATCCGCGAATCCACAAGTTTGCTATCTCAAAGTAACCAGGAGAAACAGTACATCTGTTTACCATACCACCCGATCACGAAAAACATTAATAAAGTTGTGAAAGAAAGAGGTCTCCAGGTTGCCTTCCGGTCAGAAAATACTATCAAAAATCTCCTGGGGAATACTAAAGATAGAGTTAATTTCAATTCGAAATCAGGTATATACGAAATTAGTTGCGGGGATTGTAATCTGAAATATATAGGCCAAACTAAACGACCAATAATAACGCGTTTTAAAGAACACATAGCACATATTAAATACAATAGACCGGATAAATCCAATGTAGCCAACCACGCTTTGAACACACTGCACAACGTATCGATTACAGGGTTGAGGTTACTCAAAGGAATTAATAAACCCCACGAACTTGATGCTTACGAAAGTATAAATATCGCGAAAAATAAACATAATTCGATGAATAGCGATAGGGCACCGATACCATTCAGTTGTCTCTTTGCATTTTTATTAACATAATTGTGTCATCGTCGTTTTTAAAAACCGAAGTTTATTAAGACATGTTTATTGCCGGTCCCCTGAAGGAAAGTATGTTGACCGTCTTTTGCGTTCGACATTTCAACCCGAGAATAAACATCTGGGTAGACCCTTTTCTTGGTAAGTGTCTCTCTTCGTACTTTCGTATTTTAGTTCCGTAGTTTATTTTTCCACATGTTAAAATTAGTCTATACGTGGACGCGGTGAATAATAGTTGGTGCCTGAGCGGTTTTTCTACCTTTACTGTGTCCCGTGTGCGACTTTTTAATTAGTGGTTTACCTACTGATGATGACAACTTAGTTGTCCAAATACGTATTTAGGATACGATTAATAATTGTGGTAAGGGGTTATATACCTTTTTTAAGTTCAAAATAGATAGACAACAAAAACAGAGAAACACAAGACATGAGTTATTATTATGTATGCGCCCGTGGAGCGTCTTAAGATGCAAAGCTGTCTCGGCATTCGCCTTAAACGAGAAGGAAAACCACGAAAACCCACTCGGACAGCCAGACAGGAATCAAAACACGGAACTGTCAGCATGATAACCAAATGTATAGATATATAAATAACTTAAGATATATAATTATATAACAGCAACATATATTATGATGGTAAATTGCAGATCGTTACATAATTAAGATATAGTATATACTGCTTAAATTTTTTATATCACTTCTGTTGTTAATTGAATTTTTTTCCTGTTTAATACTAATCATTTCTTTAATTTCCCTTTTCATTGTGTGTTGTTCTTTATCAATTATCTGTGTGTTTTCAAAATCGAAATGGTGATCGCGTTGTAGTTTGTGTGTAGATAAAGCAGATTTGTCTGTTTTAGAGTATTTGTGGGCTTGTATTCTTTTGTATAAATATTGTTTAGTTTCGCCTATGTAGTAATGAATTTTGAGCTTGACGAGAGTGTAGCCTTAGCAAGTTTAACATTGTGGCATGAAAGGCTCGCTCACCAAAACCATCAATATGTAAAAGTAATAGTAGATAAAAATAATATCAAATATGATAGGGAAATAGAACAGTGTATTGCATGTGTAAAAGGGAAACAGCATAAATTACCATTTAGCCGAAGTGAAAGTAAATCTGATATGCCTGGACAGTTATTACATATAGATTTATGTGGGCCTATGGAGCAAGAATCCTTAGACGGTTCAAGATATTTCTTACTACTTAAAGATGATTATAGTAGCTTTAGATTTGTCTATTTTTTGAAGTAATAGTCAGAAACTAAACAAGTAATAGAAAATTTTATATCAGCTTTTGAAAATGAAACAGGGCATATTATTAAAAGAGTTAGGTCAGATAATGGTAAGGAATTTATAAATAAAGAAATAGATAATTTGGTCAAATGAAGGGGAATTATCCATCAGACAACAGTAAGTTATATCCCCGAGCAAAATGGGAGAGCAGAAAGGGAAATGCAAACCATTATGGAATCAGCAAGAACCATGTTACAAGCAAAATCATTAGAAAATAAACTATGGGCGGAGGCAGTGAACACAGCTGTATATACACTAAATAGAACTGGAACAAGTAAACAGAAAGGTCAAACACCATTTGAGTTAATATATGACAAGATGTTTGACATTAACATTCTTAAAATATTTGGAACAAACGTCTATGTGCACGTCCCCAAAGAAAGAAGGCTGAAGTGGGATTCGAAGAGTAAGCAAGGAATATTTGTGGGATATGGAGTAAATTGTAAAGGATATAGAATATGGTTTCCACACACAAATCAGGTTGATACATTCAGAGATGTGGTTTTTATCCAAAATGAAAGGAACCAGTTGCAAAAGTTGAAAGAAAATGAATCAGTACTAAATGAGAAACAAGACTACGTGTTATCAGAAGAAAAGAAAAACGAAACGGACACGAGGCAGGAACACTTGGAAGAGCAAGAAACAGACAAAATTGAGAAGGTGGAAGAAGTGTGCACAAAATACCATTGAGAAGGATTATAAATTATATAAATGAAGTGGAGATTGAACATAATAGAAATGCAGAAGAACCTGAAATAAGAAATCGTCGAAACATAAGAAAACCAAAATGGCATGAAGATTATGAAATAGGATTCATAGCAGTGAATGCGGAACAATCAACATTTGCAGACGCAATGGAAGATGAAAACTCTGAAAAATGGCAAGAAGCTATTGCAAGTGAATTGGACGCGTTAAAAAGAAATAACACTTGGACAGAAGTGGATTTACCAAGGAATAAGAATGTAATTGAGGCCAAATGGGTATTTAAAGTCAAGAAAGATGAGAACAGGGAACCACAATTTAAAGCTAGATTGGTAGCCAGAGGTTTCCAACAGAAAGATCATTTTGATCATTCAGAATTATATGCTCCAGTGGCGAAACTATCAACGTTACGAATATTATTGGCAATTGCAAATAAGCATAGATTATCGATACACCAGATGCACGTCAAAAGTGCTTTTCTATATGGTGATATAGATGAAGAAGTTTACTTAAAGAAGCCGGAAGGATTTAACAAAAATGGTAAAGTACTTAAATTAAACAAGTCTTTGTATGGTCTAAAGAAGTCACCCAAAAACTGGAATAACAGATTTAACGTGCTGATGACACAAGAAGGGTATACCAGGAGCAAAACTGATTATTGCATTTATTACAAAGAAAAGAAACCAACATTTTATATTTTACTATACGTTGACGATCTTATTATAGTAAATGAAAATGAACAAGAGGTTAATGAGTTGAAGAAAATACTTTATAAAAATTTCGAAATGAAAGATTTAGGCACAGTATCAAAGTATTTGGGCATAAATATAAGACGAAACAATGACACTATAGAATTAGACCAAAAGGATTATTTAGAAGAAGTTTTGAAAAGATATAATATGTCAAAGTGTAAAGCAGTTACAACACCTATAGAACAAGGCTCAAAAATCTCTCAGAAACCATCAGAACATAAAGAACTAATTACTAGATGTAGAAAGCTGATAGGGAGCCTAATGTATGCAATGTTGGGAACACGTCCGGACATATGCTTTGCACTGAGTTTTCTAAGTCGCCATTAAGCAAATGAAAATGAGGATCTTTGGAAGGCGTTGAAGGGAGTTCTACGTTATATAAAAGGAACATTAAACGCAAAGTTGATTTATAAATCGGACAAGAACACACTTCTATCAGGATTCGCAGATGCGGATTGGGCAGGCGATCAAAGTGATCGGAAATCAACATCAGGATATATTATGCAAGTATATGGATGCACAGTGTCGTGGTGCGCAAGCAAACAACAATGCGTTTCATTATCATCTACAGAAGCAGAATATGTGGCTTTGGAAAAGGGGGTAACTGAGGGTTGTTGGATTAGGAATTTATTAAATGAGATAGGTATAAACTGTGAACGAATATTAATGTATGAAGATAATCAATTGGCTATATATATTGCGAAGAATCCAGAGCATCATAATCGCTTAAAACATAGATTTAAGATATCATTTTGTAAGGGATAAAGTAACCATGAATATTGTAACTTTGAATTATATAGCTTCTGAAGAACAAATAGCAGATTAATGTACAAAAGGATTGGGTAAAATATTACACCAGAAATTTTGTAAAGAGAATGGTTTAAGTTAATTAACACTTGTTTTTATTGAGGGGGAGTGTTAAGTTTGCAACAATAAAAAAAAAAGATAGAAGGGTTGGTACAATAAAACAAAAAAACGGTCGTAAGCGTATGTTAGTATTAAGAGTTTGTGTTATAGAAGCATTTTTAAATAAATACCAAATACTACTTCACATATAAGAAAAGGGAGTTTTATTTTATTATTACCACAGCTTCATTTAAATACATTTAACCATATTATTCAATTGGAATGTATCTTTGAATAATTTTATCCATAGCAACTGCAAATGTATGACATTAATATACTGTCATTTATATCATATATTCCTTGAAAAAGGCATCATTTGCTGAAACATGTAGGACTGTTTTAAATATAAACATTTTGAAGTAAAACCAGACCTTAAATCGCCAACATATTGAATTTACTTTATATGTATATACAGGCTGATTCATTTTTGGCCCTCACCATGGGGATCTCTCTTATTATTGGAGATAGAGTATAGGTTTAAATTTGGCAAAGTTGTTAAATTTTGTGTTTGTTATAAATCCGTAAAGAAAATAGACCTGTGACAAATGACCTTTGTCATTTTAAAAAAAAAACGCGAAAACCCCATTTTCTTCTTTTACCTGTAGCACCGACATTTGGCCTTGTAGAGAAAAAATAAAAACACGTCCTTGTGGCCATTTCTAAACCTCTATCCAGTGGTGTACTCTAAATTTTTATACGACGTTTCGTTTCTTTCTGGCCATCATCAACTATTTAATTTCTTATAGGCGCCATATTGGATTTAGACATCTTCAGAAAGAGTTTTTTTTTCTGATTTCAACCATGTACCACATGCTGACTATAGTTTTTGACATTAGGTTTTACTTGAAAGAATAAGTTATAAGATTAAATAAGGTAGCCTTTGGAATTTAAATCTGTCAAACATTTCATTTATTGTTCATTAATAATACAAAAATGTCATACACTAAAGAAGAGAAACGAGATATGATAAGTATTTTTTATTCTTCGAAAAGAAATTCAACAGTAGCGAGTACAAGATAACAAAAACATTAATAAAAATACATAGAAAAGTAAACAATAAACAATTACAGTAACTGTTCAATTATCTGGCAATCTTCGGTAATGCACAATTGGGCACGCCTTCTGGCATTTTGTACTGCCCTTTGTATAGTTCTTCTAGGAACTGCATCGAAGGCATTCTGAAGTCTGTCTCGTAATTCTTCAATGTTTTGTGGCGCATCTACTTTATAAATATTATCTTTTAACATATCCTCATAAAAAAATCTAGCGAACTTAAATCAGGTGATCTCGCAGGCCATTCAACAACTCCCCTATTTCCAATCCAACGGTTTGCAAACTCTTGATTTAAGAAATTTCTAACAACAGCTGCAATGTGTGCTGGTGCGCCATCTTGTTGCCACCATAAATATTGTAATTGATTTAATGGGATATTGTCGTCAAGATAGTCAGATACGTATGTACGTAAAATGTTTAAATATATATCTCCATTTAAATGTTCTTCATTCATAACTGGTCCTAAGAGACAATTTGCCAAAATACCCATCCAAACGTTTATTCCAAAACGATGTTGTGGTCTTCTAGCCCTGTTTTGTCGGGGATTTTGTACTGCCCAATAGTGCTCCGTATTTCTGTTGAACATTCCAGAATTTGTAAATTTTGTTTCATCTGATCAGATGATTTTGCTTTAAAAATATTCGTCATTTTCTATCCTTCCCATTAACCAATTACAATATTTTAGCCTTCTCAAATTATCTCCAGGCAGTAAAGTGTGACTAACATGGATCCTGTATGGTTTAAACCTACTTTTATGTAAAGTTCTCCAAACTCTGGACTGGCACAAATTTAATTCTGACGCTACTTCGCGTGTAAAAATTGATGGATTATTATTTATCTATAAAAATACAAGATTAACATGAAATTTGAAAACGCTTTTAATTTACCATTTGTAAAATATCTTGTCGATTTTCATTTATATTCCTGTTGTCTTGACCATTACGCGGCTTAGTAAACGATCTATTCTCGACCAAATTTCTGTCGAGATCTAGAACAATGGTACGATGAGGCTGTTGTCGTTCTGGATATAATTGTAGATATCTTGTACTCGCTACTGTTGAATTTCGGTTCGAAGAATCAAAAATACTTATCATATCTCGTTTCTCTTCGTTAGTGTATGACATTTTTGTATTATTAATGAACAATAAATGAAATGTTTGACAGATTGAAATTCCATGTCTACCTTATTTAATCTTATAATTTATTCTTTCAAATAAAACCAAATGTCAAAAACATTAGTCAGCATGTGGTACATGGTTAAAATCAGAAAAAAAGCTCTTTCAGAAGATGTCTAAATCCAATATGGCGCCTATAAGAAATTAGATAGTTGATGATGGCCAGAAAGAAACGAAACGTCGTATAAAAATTTAGAGTACACCACTGGTTAGAGGTTTAGAAATGGCCACAAGGATGTGTTTTCATTTTTTCTCTACAAGGCCAAATGTCGGTGCTACAGGTAAAAGAAGAAAATGGGGTTTTCGCGTTTTTTTTAAATAACGAAGGTCATTTGTCACAGGTCTATTTTCTTTACGGATTTATAACAAACACAAAATTTAACAACTTTGCCAAATTTAAACCTATACTCTATCTCCAATAATAAGCGAGATCCCCATGGTGAGGGCCGAAAATGAATCAGCCCGTATATATATATATATATATATATATATATATATATATATATATATATATATATATATATTGTATTTGTGTGTATGTTGTGTAATATAGATATATTCATTATCAACATGATGCGCGATAATCAGCATACGGTTAGTTTTTAATGAAAACATGAAAGTAGTAAGTAATATAAATAATTTAGAGCCTAACTCTTTAGTAAGCAAAAATGTTTTGATTTCAAGGGAAAATATATTGGAAACAAATTTTTCATAAATTAAAGTCAAAATGTAGAAAGTTGTTCTTGTTTTTGAATTGATATTTTTAACAAACATAATTGTTTCCAAGAGAAATATTTTTGTCCCGAAAAAACTTCCAAAATTTTGAAACATTTTCTCAAAACTTAAAGATATAAATAAAACATGTTTCGCTTTAGTAGTGAAAGCAAAACTTTACGTAACTTAAAAATTTAACTATACCTATTGCCTTTTTATGGAAACAAAATTAAAATATATAAAATTTTCACAAATGGTATATGTATGTATATACCTATGTGTGTGATTTCATGACCTACTTTCCATGTTCCTTTTTTCGCCTTCTTCCGGTGCATGCAGTCTTTTTTATCGTAACTACTGCCTTGAACAATATACCCAAATTGCGCTTCCGATTTGTTCTCTAGGAATTAAAAATATCTTGCATTAAAAAAGTATTTCATGTTAAGATAAAGATGTATACCATTCCATTTAATCTTTAATTAAGAAAAATCTATTTTACACGAATTATTCAGTATAAAATGGTATTACTATTAATTTATCATTTATTGTAATGTTAGTGTCTGTATATGTATATGTTCGCGATTTTCGCATAGCGTTTCATTAAATGTACCAGGATCCCACTAAATCACACACACTACTCACTAGATTCATGAAACCGGCCAGCGCTTTAATTAGTTCTGTAGAGTAGATCTAGACATATACATACATACAAACAAATACAAACATATATACATAAAAACGATTATCTGGTTGTTACAGCATCTAAGGCGAAATTAAATAAATATATATATGTTATATTCCTTGAAAAAGGCATCATTTGCCGAAACATGTAGGATTGTTTTAAATATATATATTTTGAAGTAAAACCAGACCTTAAATCGCCAACAAATTGAATTTACCATAATATACAAAGGTCACGAAATAATTATCTATCTATATATATATATATATATATATATATATATATAACATTTGATAAAATCAAATGTTATATTTAATGAACGGCTAAGAAATGATCTAATCACTTACATATATATATATATATATATATATATATATATATATATATATATGGTAAACTTAATAAGTCGGTGATTAAAGGTCTGGTTTATTACTTCAAAGTATATATATTTAAAACAACCCTATACGTTTCGGCAATGATGCCTTTGTCAAGGATATAAAAAATATAACATAATATATTTATATTTTTTATATCCTTGACAAAGGCATCATTGCCGAAACATGTAGAGTTGTTTTAAATATATATACTTTGAAGTAATAAACCAGACCTTTAATCGCCGACTTATTAAGTTTACCATATCATACCAAGGTCACGAAAATATTATATTAAGTAGTGAAAGGTAAGAGACATCGATAGTAACACGTTTCAATGGTGAGATATTATGGAGATAAAGACTGATGGAAAGAATATCAGAAGAGGCGAAAATGGAGAGAAGAATCATATAAAACGTGAACTATTAACTATTAACATTTGACATTGTATACATACTCTTCAAAACTAACAGCAGACCAATATTTGCAAGTAGTAAAATATCTGCATGTCATACTTATACATTTAGGGTTGCCATGAATAAAATTAATATGCTGTCATTTATATTTTATATTCCTTGAAAAAGGTATCATTTGCCGAAACATGTAGGATTGTTTTAAATATATACATTTTGAAGTAAAGCCAGAACTTAAATCGACAACAAATTGAATTTACCATATATATATATATATATATATATATATATATATATGTATATATATATATATATATATATATATATATATATATATATATATATGAAAAAAACCACATCCGTCCAGAAACGTGCTGGTATCGATATTTCACTGTCGTTACAGATCATCAGTACACGATATTCAGACAAGACATGATTTTTATTTGTATACTTTCGTGTATATATACGAATTATATTGAATTTAATTGGAGTGAGAAATGAGAATTATTCAAATCTCATCTTACATGCAATTGTCGTTAAATTTGTGCAGTTGATTCTACAATCTGACAAGATTACTCCTGCCGAAGAATGTAGACGCAAACACGTTGCGACGTTAGTCATCCACCCGTGCGGATAATGAAAATTGTATGAAAAAAACCACATCCGTCCAGAAACGTGCAGATATCGATATTTCACTGTCGTTACAGATCATCAGTACACGACATTCGGACATAGACATGATTTTATTTGTATACTTTCGTGTATATATACGAATTATATTGAATTTAATTGGAGTGAGAAATGAGAATTATTCAAATCTCATCTCACATGCAATTGTCGCTAAATTTGTGCAGTTGATTCTACAATCTGACAAGATTACTCCTGCCGATGACTAACGTCGCAACGTGTTTGCGTCTACATTCTTCGACAGGAGTAATCTTGTCAGATTGTAGAATCAACTGCACAAATTTAGCGACAATTGCATGTGAGATGAGATTTGAATTATTCTCATTTCTCACTCCAATTAAATTCAATATAATTCGTATATATACACGAAAGTATACAAATAAAAATCATGTCTTGTCTGAATATCGTGTACTGATGATCTGTAACGACAGTGAAATATCGATATCTGCACGTTTCTGGACGGATGTGGTTTTTTTCATACAATTTTCATTATCCACACGGGTGGATAACTAACGTCGCAACGTGTTTGCGTCTACATTCTTCGGAAGGAGTAATCTTGTCAGATTGTAGAATCAACTGCACAAATTTAGCGACAATTGCATGTGAGATGAGATTTGAATAATTCTCATTTCTCACTTCAATTAAATTCAATATAATTCGTATATATATATACGAAAGTATACAAATAAAAATTATGTCTTGTCTGAATATCGTGTACTGATGATCTGTAACGACAGTGAAATATCGATATCTGCACGTTTCTGGACGGATGTGTTTTTTTTTCATATATATATATATATATATATATATATATATATATATATATATGGTAAATTCAATTTGTTGTCGATTTAAGTTCTGGCTTTACTTCAAAATGTATATATTTAAAACAATCCTACATGTTTCGGCAAATGATACCTTTTTCAAGGAATATAAAATATAAATGACAGCATATTAATTTTATTCATGGCAACTCTAAATGTATAAGTATGACATGCAGATATTTTACTACTTGCAAATATTGGTCTGCTGTTAGTTTTGAAGAGTATGTATACAATGTCAAATGTTAATAGTTAATAGTTCACGTTTTATATGATTCTTCTCTCCATTTTCGCCTCTTCTGATATTCTTTCCATCAGTCTTTATCTCCATAATATCTCACCATTGAAACGTGTTACTATCGATGTGTCTTACCTTTCACTACTTCGTAATTAACGACACTTTGGTATTTCTGACATTTCTTCGCTTCACATATTTTTTAAATTATCTCCTTCTTGAATCTTAATTTTTTCTTCATTTTCACTTATGAAATTCATAGTTTCTACAGCGTATGTATAGTTTATACAACTTATGTAATTAAACGCTGTTTTGTAAATTTTCGCCATTGTTACCGCCTTATTATTTTATTTTGTTTGAGAGATTTATATTTATAAAATATTCTATATTCTGGAGTTCTTTGCGATGTTTAAATTATCCCGTCATTGGTGTTAAGATGCGTTTTCAATGGAATTAACTCAAATATTCCATTTGAACTAGTATTTTATAAACTTTTTATATTTTTCCAGGTTTTGTGATTAAGCTACTACTAGTCTAAGCTAAAACTTTAATCATTTATATAGATTGTTTTGGTTTTATAAATTTAAAAAAATGTATAATTTGCTTAAGAATATTAAATTGTCTTATTAACTTTTATATACAACTGCGAACATATAATTAGGCCACACATCCATAAATTTGAAAAATCACGTATGTATTACTTACCACTCAAAATTTCAGAATGAGTTAGAAATGTCCTTCACAACTATAAATGCTAAAAGTTTGGACTTCGGCTTTTGTATTTTTAGTTAACAAAAATAAACTTTATTGACGGAAATTAGGCATCTTTTCAATTTTTAAATTTATTTATAATCCTTGCAAAATGCATGCTAATATACAGGTTTGCAAAAAAAAATACTTTTTCTAGCTGAATGGGAAATGTTTGGTAAATATTATGTTTTCTAGTCTACAATTTAATATGAAGATGTGGTAATAAGACCTTTTCAGGAGGAAGCAAGGTCGTATTAATGACGCTATCTCCGCCGGAGATAACGGCGTCTCAATGTTGTCAGTCAGTTTTTGTCCAATAGAAATCTCTGGCTCGACTGTCTCACAAGCAAAGAAAGCAGCGATATTTTGTATAACCTGCCTGCTGGTCCAACATCATCGCTAGTATTTTAAAGTCTCCACAAACCATTCGGCAATGTTCTTGATATTTTATTTTCTTAAGAATCATGGCCAAATCGATATAATTTTCCTCCAAATCTACTAAATGTCCTACAGGAAGTGATGCAAATTTTTCTCTTTGGCGAAAAATTTAATGAATTTTCTCTCGTTGCCTGTACCATGAAATGGAGGCTCCGCGTGTCAACAAGATTAATTTTTTAGTTTTGACCTAAGCAATTCAGCAATATCTTCTGAAATGCCTAAATCTCTAACCAGGTCATTGAGCTCACTCTGACGAAAAAGTTGTAGTCCCTCATCAATAAAAAATCTGAACTAGATTCGTCCTGGGGAGGTAATGTGTTTTTATCCCAAGAATTACTCAAGATATCATCCAAATTGGAAGGTGTGTATGGAACTGGTATTTCAGAGCTATGAAGCACTGGACGAATAGCTGAATTAAAGTTTGAGTATTTTTTGTATTGAAACCTTTCACATCTACCGAACAGAAGTAGCAGTCGGTAGTGTGGTTTTCTGTTCACGTCACATCATAGGAATGCAAAAACGAACTGAGTTTATGCCCTTAAACTACAAATGAGAAGCTTCCTCGCACCTTCTGTACATCTTATGAGGAGCGGGGTTTGTCTTGGTCCCCTAGTTTCAATTTGAAGTAAGCAAAATACATGTTCTTTATTAAATAACTTATTTTATAATTATAATAACTGTGTATTCACCACAAATAAAACAAAAGTTGTCAGGAGAAATAACACAAGCTCTTGGAGCTATAACATATAACTAAAAACACAAGTACAGTCACGTTTGAGTGTAATCTATACATCAAAAAAGATGCTGAACTTATTTATCTTGTTGGAACATGATCGAATCTGACAATACACTTGTTTATACTCACTCGTAGTACCCTGGCTTCAACCAACACTATCCTTACCATTTCAAAATTTTCAAAATAAACGAATGTAAAGTAGTTATTCTTTAATTACAAAGGCTAGTGCTAGTTATATGTTCATAGCAGTAATATAAGTACACTAATGTAATTTGAAATAAATGAAGATATAATTATTTAAATTAAGGTTATATTTATTATATTACATTATTTGTTAATATATAGAAGTGGATATTTAAACCGCTTTAGAACCTAATCTTTTTTATTAAATCTTGATTTTCTACAAATTCCTCACATGTTGACAAATTAATATTCTCAGAAGTCTCATACATATATATATATATATATATATATATATATATATATATATATATATGGTAAACCTAATCAGTAGGCGATTAAAGGTCTGTATATTACTTCAAAATATATGTATTTAAAAAACTCTACATGTTTCGGCTGTGTACGCCTTTATCAAGAGAATACAAAATATGAATGACAGGATATAAATGTCAAGTAATTAAGTTGCTATGGTTTAAATTATTCAAAGATACATTCTAGTAATAATAATAAATCATGCCTTAGTATTCCAAAAAATAGATAACAAGGTGTGAAAATATGTGTTGTTCGCTGCTAGCAATTTGTGTCTCCTTCTGGGTATGAACTTGTGTGTTGGTTGCTGCTGGCAGCTTGCGTCTCTCTATGGGTGTGTGGTTTTGTGTGAGAGCGTAAGTGTAGGGTTTTGTATGTCGGTGCGTTCGTGCGTGTGTTTAGTGATCGGTCGCATGAATTTAGAGAGATCGGATAACCAGCCGTTGCGTAGGGCCGCCAACCCTTTCCCGACAACTTCTTTACAATTCCGTGCAGTACTTCGACGGTCTGACCCCCGCCCCAACGAGGCAAGGCGCAGACAGGCGAAGCGCACCCTGTACGGGGTTGCTCATCGCAACTAAGGGAACACTCTTAGTGGCTACCTCGGTCGACGATGGTCACACTTGTGCCATCTTAACGTTTTCCGCCGAAGCGGGGGCATAGCACACACGTCGAACGTGTGTGTGTGCTGTTAACGGCAGCCTAGCCAGGTTGCCGCCCAGGACCGGTCCTAGTGGTGTGTGCATTGCGCGGCGACGGGCGCATACGTAATAATAACTCATGTCTTGCTTTTCCCTGCCTATCCCTGCTTTCTGTTTTTTGCTGATGTGGTCCTCTACTGGATTGTAGTCTAGCATATGCGCTACAAAACTCTAGGGGGGTCTGCCCGTTGGGCAGTCAGGTGCCATTCCGCCTTTCCAGCAAGAGTGAGGAACCATGCTACGCGGCGCTATCTCGTCGCCGCGCAATGCACACACCACTAGGATCGGTCCTGGGCGGCAACCTGGCTAGGCTGCCGTTAACAGCACACACACGTTCGACGTGTGTGCTATGCCCCCGCTTAGGCGGAAAACGTTAAGATGGCACAAGTGTGACCATCGTCGACAGAGGTAGCCACTAAGAGTGTTCCCTTAGTTGCGATGAGCAACCCCGTACAGGGTGCGATTCGCCTGTCTGCGCCTTGCCTCGTTTGGGCGGGGGTCAGACCGTCGAAGTACTGCACGGAATTGTAAAGAAGTTGTCGGGAAAGGGTTGGCAGCCCTACGAAACGGCTGGTTATCCGACCTCTCTAAATTCATGCGACCGATCACTAAACACACGCACGAACGCACCGACATACAAAACCCTACACTTACGCTCTCACACAAAACCACACACCCATAGAGAGACGCAAGCTGCCAGCAGCATCCAACACACAAGTTCATACCCAGAAGGAGACACAAATTGCTAGCAGCGAACAACACATATTGCAGTGGAATTTGCTTTTAAATTGCTTATTAATTTTTATTCACACTACAGCTTATATTGCCGGCTATTCAGTCTAGTAGAATCCACGAACTCCCATCTCACGGATCGTTCCTTGCGGCATTTGTGCAGTTTATGTATTGGAAGTAAAACAATAAATGTCAATGAAAGATCACAATTAGTTAATTTACAAATTTTTATTAAAAAAAAAATCAAAAAAAATCCCTCTACCGAGTGTATAGGGTGCTAAAGCATCATTAACAGTAGCAATGGGAGGAAACACTCTTTGTGAATAATAACTCGCACAAAGAGAAAAACCCCCTATGGCTCTCGAACAAATATAAAACTAATAAATACTGGAGAAATTTGTCAAGTTTGACCTCTACTTTAACCCCTAAAGTCAAATGTCAAAAACAACAAAGTTTTCAAAACCCGCGTAAATTTAATTTTCGTCGTGCGCAAAATAACACGACAAGGTCAACCCACAATAAAAAAAATCCAACCTTGAATTCAAAACGTTCTAGAATATTATCTTTTAAGAAAAACTCCACTAACAAAAAAACATGACAATTTTCTCTAATACCCATATACTAACTTCAAATATCAAAATTATTACAAGAAATACATGAAATATAATAATAGTAATAAACGCAGTATCAATTATATAAATTAAATAATTTTATCAAACTTACATAGATCTATGCACTAATAACAAAATCTACGTGAGAGATATCTTACTTATACGATCATATTATAATCACAAAACTCTCGCAAAAATCGAATTAACATTTACATGCACCTAAAAAAAAATGCATAAACAAAACACAACCCGATTTTATTAAAACAAAGAATAAAATTGAATATCTTATTCTTTAACAACCGGTCACTTTAGACGTCAAGATATCTCTAACCAAAAATGAAATTCCAATATCCGCTTGGACATTGCCACCAACTATAAAATCAAAAATCTACAGAAAATACACATTTTACACTTATACGATATTCGGGAAAGCGGCAACTTTAATCATCTGACCAACCTAAATATACGAGGATGGATCAAAATTTCAAACATAATAAAATTCATCACTTATAATTAAATATATTTATAACGATTCCCGTCTGAAATAAAATAAACATCAAAATGAAATAGATAATTTTAATAAATGTACTACACAAAAAAGTTCAATATCGTTCAATCATTTTTCCTTTCTTGTCCAAGGAAAAATCCATTGCATAATTCCCCGAATTTATCCGAGAACAAAGTCAGAACATTCCTGAGCTTTTTTCAAGGATAAACTTCAGCACAACACTCGAGACAGTGACGCACCCTGTCTTTGTTCCCCGCACTAACTTGTTGCATTGTTGTTGAACAGGATCATCCTCGTTCTGATGCTGTAGTGTGATAAACGGATTCAACATCTTAATATACATTCTGTATTTAATTTTTATTAATATAAATGTCTTATTTGACTTAAGACATGTTATCTGTTATGTCGTTTTGCTTGACATAATTTATTAATGTCATCTTTGATTAGACATCATTTATTAATGTCATATTTCTTGACATACTCAAATGGGCTTCGTTACACACATCATAGACGAAGGAACACGCCAAAGTAACAGTCATCCTCGACGAATATTCGAGCACTCTCTCGATCTCATGGACATGAACATCTCCAACGAATTTTCATAGATAAAAGAAAAGCACAATATCAAAATCTCATATACCAAATCATCATAATAAACAAATTCATAACACCATTAATTCCCAAGCAATAACAATAATAACAATAATAATTATAACAATAATATCATAATCTCAATTTCTTCTTCCTATATTTATATAATTTTAATTTTTTTCTACAACGCAATTCCCATAATCAAAAATTTTTTTATACGCAGATAATTCTAATTAAGTAATTATATCAACAATAATTTTTTTATCATAACTCATTCTGTATATCCATTTACTCAATCCAATTCATTACCATGTCATTTAAATCAGCACTTCGTATACTATCATAATCAAATATATTTATTCATTAACCTTTCAACATGCCAATAATTCTTTTTCTATAAATTCATAAATACCATAATTTTATTTCAACAATATATATATATATATATATATATATATCTATTATCATAATAATTTTTTTCATATTGCGACGAAATTTTATTTAAATATACCGACGACAATTTTTTTCTATAAATACACTTTCATTTTCACTCCAAATACATCATATATTTATTTCATATATCATCGACGAAATTTTGTAAATTTTTTTTCCATATTCAACATCATATAACTTTTTATCACGACGAAATTCTGTAAACACCTTTTTATTTTACCTACTTCCTCTTCTTATACTAATAATTTTAATTCTAATTATCCTTTACGTTAAGTTTATTTCAATATCCTATATCAACTCCTATAACATTTTCCAAATTTTATTTATATATCCTTTAGTACATCACATTCCAATTAATTAATTCAAAAGCAAAAATCCTTATATCTCGCATATTCATCTAAATAGTTTACAACGAAATTTCTCATTAAGTTGGGCCTATTTGAAATATCCGACAGTAAATAATTTGTAGTTTCATTTTTACTTTTACCTTACTATAAAATGTGGGTCTATTTAATTTAAATTTAGTACCCTTATATTTCCTAATTTTCAGAGTATAGTATTTTAACATTTTATTATTGACATGCATCTGATTTATATTATTTAAAAAGCAATTGAATTTAAAAATAGAATTACGGGAATTATTGCGTTTACTTACTATATAATTATTCAAATTATATTTATAAATGTCATTTCTAGAAATCAATTTCATTTTTATCTTAGACTGTCTATCATTAATATTATTAATGACAACTGTTTGTTTATTTAATTGATTGATCATTTTCTCATGATTACTTTTATCCATCCTACATTCTAACTTTTCATTTGTTTTATTTATATTAAATTCTTTTTTCTCGTTAGTTTTAAAATTAATTTTATTTAATGTAATTTCTTCGCTTACCCTAATTTGATTATTTCTTCTTCCAACTTCTGTATCCAAATGATTTCCATCGTCCTGTGGCATAGATTCTTCCCCAGGCACGTCCTCTAAACTTTCTTTTGTACTTGTTGATTCGTTTTCTTCTTGTTCCATTATTATTATTAATTTATTTTCTTCTATTACTTGTTTTTCCTCGACGTGTGCTATTTTACTTTTAGTTATTGTGTTTTCTTTGTTTATTTGATTGTTACTTTTCTTAGTGCCATTTGATCCATTATCCCTTTTATTTTTTTCTCTACATACTCCTGTCGTTGTTTTATTTCATTGCGATTTTGTTGCATTATATCCATTTGTTGTTTTATTTCATTGTGATGTTGTTGCATTATATCCGTTTGTTGTTGTTTCATTTAAAATATCGTTTGCATCATAGCATGCATCATATCCATCATCTGTTGACTGCCTACTTCGTCGTCCCCTCCTTCATGCATGTAACTAGCATTACCCATTCTTTGAATTAAATATTCCACTTTAAAAATTTATGTTTTATTTCTGCCAATTATACGTTGGACTCTCCAAATTTATAAATTAACGTGTATTTCTAAATTATTCGCTTATCTTGATTCGCCGACACGTTGGATTCTCCAAATTTATAAATTAGCATATACTTCCAAATTATTTGCTTATCTTCATTCGCCGACACGTTGGGCTGCCAAAATTGTGCAGTGGAATTTGCTTTTAAATTGCTTATTAATTTTTATTCACACTACAGCTTATATTGCCGGCTATTCAGTCTAGTAGAATCCACGAACTCCCATCTCACGGATCGTTCCTTGCGGAATTTGTCCAGTTTATGTATTGGAAGTAAAACAATAAATGTCAATGAAAGATCACAATTAGTTAATTTACAAATTTTTATTAAAAAAAAATCAAAAAAAAATCCCTCTACCGAGTGTATAGGGTGCTAAAGCATCATTAACAGTAGCAATGGGAGAAAACACTCTTTGTGAATAATGACTCGCACAAAGAGAAAAACCCCCTATGACTCTCGAACAAATATAAAACTAATAAATACTGGAGAAATTTGTCAAGTTTGACCTCTACTTTAACCCCTAAAATCAAATGTCAAAAACAACAAAGTTTTCAAAACCCGCGTAAATTTAATTTTCGTCGTGCGCAAAATAACACGACAAGGTCAACCCACAATAAAAAAAATCCAACCTTGAATTCAAAACGTTCTAGAATATTATCTTTTAAGAAAAACTCCACTAACAAAAAAACATGACAATTTTCTCTAATACCCATATACTAACTTCAAATATCAAAATTATTACAAGAAATACATGAAATATAATAATAGTAATAAACGAAGTATCAATTATATAAATTAAATAATTTTATCAAACTTACATAGATCTATGCACTAATAACAAAAACTACGTGAGAGATATCTTACTTATACGATCATATTATAATCACAAAACTCTCGCAATAATCGAATTAACATTTACATGCACCTAAAAAAAATGCATAAACAAAATACAACCCGATTTTATTAAAACAAAGAATAAAATTGAATATCTTATTCTTTAACAACCGGTCACTTTAGACGTCAAGATATCTCTAACCAAAAATGAAATTCCAATATCCGCTTGGACATTGCCACCAACTAAAAAATCAAAAATCTACAGAAAATACACATTTTACACTTATACGATATCCGGGAAAGCGGCAACTTTAATCATCTGACCAACCTAAATATACGAGGATGGATCAAAATTTCAAACATAATAAAATTCATCACTTATAATTAAATATATTTATAACGATCCCCGTCTGAAATAAAATAAACATCAAAATGAAATAGATAATGTTAATAAATGTACTACACAAAAAAGTTTAATATCGTTCAATCATTTTTCCTTTCTTGTCCAAGGAAAAATCCATTGCAATATGTTCACACCTTGTTATCTATTTTTTGGAATACTAAGGCATGATTTATTATTATTACTAGAATGTATCTTTGAATAATTTAAACCATAGCAACTTAATTACTTGACATTTATATCCTGTCATTCATATTTTGTATTCTCTTGATAAAGGCGTACACAGCCGAAACATGTAGAGTTTTTTAAATATATATATTTTGAAGTAATATACAGACCTTTAATCGCCTACTGATTAGGTTTACCATATCATACCAAGGTCACGAAGTTATTATATTTATATATATATATATATATATATGTATGTATATATATATATATATCAATAATAATTATTTTATTTTATTATTACAGTATTATTATGGTATGGTATATATATATATATATATATATATATATATATATATATCTATATATATATATATAATATTTTCATGACCTTGGTATGATAAGATAAACTTAATAAGTCGGCGATTAAAGGTCTGGTTCATTACTTCAAAGTATATATATTTAAAACAACCCTACATGTTTCGGCATTGATGCCTTTGTCAAGGGAATAAAAAATATAAATGACAGAATATAAATGTCAAATAATTGAGTTGCTATGGTTTAAATTATTCAAAGATACATTCCAATAATAATAATAAGTCATGCCTTAGTATTCCAAAAAATAGATAGCAAGGTGTGAAGAACATATGTGTTGTTCGCTGCTAGCAGCTTTTGTCTCTTTCTGGGTATGTATTTGTGTGAGCGCGTAAGTGTAGGGTTTTGTATGTTGATGCGCTTGTGCGTGTGTTTAGTGACCGGTCGCGTAATTTTAGAAAGATCGGATAACCAGCCGTTGCGTAGGGCCGCCAACCCTTTCCCGGCAACTTCTTTACTTTTCCGTGCAGTACTTCGACGCCCCGACCCCCGCCCCAACGAGGCAAGGCGCAGACCAGCAAAGCGCACCCTGCATGGGGTTGCTCATCGCCAACCGAGGGAACACTCTTAGTGGCTACCTCAGTCGACGACGGTCACACTTTGTGCCATCTTAACGATTTCCGCAAAAGCGGGGGCAATGCCCACACGTCGAACGTGTGTGTGCTGTTAACGGCAGCCTAGCCAGGTTGCCGCCCAGGACCGGTCCTAGTGGTGTGAGCATTGCGCGGCGCCGTGATTTACGCCGCGTAGCTTGGTTCCTCACTCCTGCTGGAAAGGCGGAATGGCACCTGACTGCCTATCGGGCAGACCCCCCTAGAGTTTGGTAGCGCATATGCTAGGCTACAACCCAGTATAGGACCACATCAGCACAAAACAGAAACCCCTGCTTTTCCCTGTTTTCTGTTTTGTGCTGATGTGGTCCTCTACTGGGATGTAGCCTAGCATATGCGCTACCAAACTCTAAGGGGGTCTGCCCGATGGGCAGTCAGGTGCCATTCCGCCTTTCCATCAGGAGTGAGGAACCAATATATATATATATATATATATATATATATATAGATATAAAGGGAAAATAAACAAATTGTAAATTAATTTGAAATAAGCAAAGTTGTCGTGATATTCATTTATTGACATCTCGATATTATTTTCACAATATGCGTCCATCTCATCTAATTATGTTATAAGAGGTTGTTTGAATAATTTCTGCTTTGTCAGTTTCAGAGGAAAGAATACAATCCCTTGATTGAACTATTGACAGTACTAAATTGGTTAAAATAAACGGGCAAGCGGTCTGTCAATTAAAACTCATCTACATTTTTGTCTCCTGATGAAGCATCAAACTCGTTGCGAAATATAGAGATAATTAATAAATGAGTTTTAATTGACAGACCACTTGCCCGTTTCTAATTTAATTTAGCCTATATATATATATATATATATAGTAAATGCAATTCGTTGGCGATTTAAGGTCTGGTTTCACTTTTAAATTTATATATTTAAAACAATCCTACATGTTTCGGCAAATGATGCCTTTTTCAAGGAATATAAAATATAAATGACAGTATATTAATGTCATACTTATACATTTGTAGTTGCTATGGATAAAATTAATCAAAGATACATTCCAATATAATAATAACACTGGCCTACAACCATTTTGGTGCCGGAGATTTTAGACCCGATTTTAAGTATGTCTTACATGGCGATATCAAAAATGTTACCCGTTTTCTTCTGTCAGCTCTAGTGACCGAGAAAAAAAAAACACAATTCAGGAAAAAATATATATTTTATTGACATTAAACATCAAGAAATTGTCTTTTGAGTGATTTTCTAGAATGAAACTGACTCGGGCAATCTCGCATGATTCCCCAGCAATAGTCAGCCATCATATGACTGTCCCACCTTCCTTGGTATCTATTCTCCATTGTTTTTAGGTCTTGGTGGAAACGTTCCCCTTGTTCTTCGCTTAGATCTCCTAAATTGTGTTGGAAATTATGTAGATGACTATTGAGATAGTGTAATTTTATACTCATATTACAGCCTAAACCTTTGAATCGCACCAGCATTTCCTCTACTAGTTCTACATAGTTGTCAGCCTTATGATTTCCGAGGAAATTTTGTGCAACTGCTACAAAAGATTGCCAAGCAAGCCTCTCCACATCATTCATACAAGTCTCAAAATTAGTTGTGTCTTTTATCAATTTACGTATTTGAGGTCCATCAAAGATACCTGCTTTTAGTTTTTCAGTACTTAAACCAGGAAATTTGTGAGAAATAACCTGGAAACATTGACCATTTCTGCTTTTAGACTTCGTTTACTACTGTCAATAATGAGACGCCATTCATTGGGCTGATAGATCGTTAAACCCATGAAAGCCAGCAAACCACTCACATTACAGCAATACACAAAATTTTTATCAGATGAAAAAAACTTCAATAACTTTCCCTCTCTCGTGCGATATGTAGACACTCGAACATCTGAGGAAAGACAATTTTTTTTCTTTTAATCTTGACGCTAGTAACTCAGCACGTTCCTTCGAAAGATCTAAGTCTCTGATGAGGTCACTAAGCTCATTCTGCGAAAATGGCTTAGGATCTGATGTTATTCCGCAGTATTGAAAGTCATCATCTACTTGGGAAGAAATGGGTATTTCAGCTTCATCCTCCTGAGATTGCTGCACTACCTGGTGAAAAGTTGGTATTGGAACATTTTCTGAATGAGGAACAGGTCTTTGTACTGAAGAAATATTGGGGTATTTCCATTTATGGGGATTGTTTTTGTTGATGCCCACTATATTAATCATACAAAAGTAACAGTCGTCATAATGATTTTTTTGTTCTCGCCATCTCATAGGCACTCCAAACTTCAAAGACTTACGTTTCCCTCTCTCCCATTTGCGCAAATGTTCAACGCATATTTTACAAACACTATGAGGCACCCACACTTTATCTTGGTGTAGAATTTCAATACCGAAGTAAGCAAAATACAAACGACGCACTGTGTTTGTAATCGATTTACGCTGATTTTTCAGAATGTATTCACCACAAACATAACAAAATATATCAGGATCGTTAACACAACGTCTGAACGTACCAGCCATAATGAAATAGTAACACAAACTTCATCGATGATATTGTAATAATGACTAGTTACGAACAAGACCGACAACAATTGACAATGAGGGTAGGAGGTAAACTAGAGCTGATGAGTTAAAATGACGTATGTCAATATACTGTACATTACCTACTTTATCGACAATTCAAACAAACAGAGATGCACCAAAAAAAATTTTTTTTTTTTTGTAGGCCTGTGTAATAAATCATGCCTTAGTATTCTAAAATAGATAGACAACAAAAACAGGGAAACGCAAGACATGAGTTATTATTAAGTATGCGCCCGTGGAGCGACTTAAGAATACTAAATCATAATTTATTATTATTATATTGGAATGTACCTTTGAATAATTTTATCCATAGCAACTACAAATGTATAAGTATGACATTAATATGCTGTCATTTATATTTTACATTCCTTGAAAAAGGCATCATATGCCGAAACATGTAGGATTGTTTTAAATATATACATTTTGAAGTAAAACCAGACCTTAAATCGCCAACAAATTGAATTTACCATAACATACAAAGGTCACGAAATAATTATCTATATATATATATATATATATATATATATATATATATATACATATATATATATATATATATATATATATATATATATTGTAGTGGGGCATACCCATGAACATAAAAGGCCTAGAATAAGAATACAGAATTTAGATTTATAATGTTAATTTTAGAATATAAGATACTGTTGGAACTGCATTTTTCACGTGCCATATCAATAAAGTTAATTCCGCGTATTTAATTGCTCAAATTTGAATCACATATTTATCTATTTTCTTGTAGTCATTTACTTAAGTCATTTTCATTTACATTATAATTTCACCGAAGATATTTAACTTAATTTATTTTAAATATTTGTGACACATATTATGGTTATAGCTGTACCTTGTTTGAATTGTATAAGGCGGGAAATTTACCAATTGTAAACAGGTATCTAGCGAAATATTGAACATTTAAAATACACTTTTGTCTACTGTAAAATTAAAACAATAATTATTGTGAAATATCTAAACGATTAGTAATAGTAACTTATTTCATTTTTATAAATTTATTAACGAGATTAAATAAATACAAACAAGTATTACAAATAAGACGCCTTGATATTGAAGAAAAACGAGAGAGAGTAAGCTTGATAAAAAAATTTGTAAGCGTCGACATTTTTTAAAAAGTGTGTTCCTGAAACTAAGTGATAAAATAGTAAATAAATATTTATAATCTTACCATAAAACACATCCTACGAATCTCCTACCTACTAGGCATCGATAGATGAAGTTTACCCATCCTTAAACCTGCCAGATCGTTTTTAAAACGAAATTCCATATTCTGAGGGACGCTACAAAAAATATCCACCCACGCTAAGAACGATACCAGTATATTTCTACAACCAGAACCTTTTTATCCTGTGTAGAATAATCCAAACACCCTTCGAATATCCAGAATCCACCGTGAAACCAAATTGAGTACATTTTTATTTACATCTCCTAAAATATAAAAATTTTTATTTAAATTTTAATATAATCGTTGATATTTTTATGTGAATACCTAAAATGTTAGTATTTAATTAGTATACATTTAAACGGAATAATACAGTTCCCTTGTGTTAGAATTATAGTTACATAGATCAAATTTTTATGCATTTATTATTTTATAAACAATTAACCTAACATTCATATCAGATCTAATCAGGTGACTACACACATGTTTATGTATTTCATTATCATGTTTTAAAACTTACCTTTTGAATAGATTTTCGTATTAAACCAGTGATTTTTGCCTTTCACTCTCTTGTTTTATTTTTTATAATACATTTGGAAGCATCACACTTAGAATAACTTGTTTTAAACATATCTATCTTCTATTAGCACCGAACTCGCAATTAGATATTGTCGTAAAGTGTAAAATCACCATAACTCAGCTAGCCGGTACTTAGATTAAGATACACATAAGGTATTTAACAATAAGTTTTGCACTTGAAGGAGGCCTAATAAAGTTAAGTATTAATTGTTTATATACATTTATTTATGTTCCGAAAATTATACATGTTGATAACTGTAATATTTTAAACTTAACTCCATCTATAGGTCATATTTATAACTACACTGCGTTTTCAAATTATTTTTACTTTTCTGGGCAAATTAATTAATTACTTTTACATTTATTTAACGTATCAACCTTAGGCCCCTTCAGCTCATATTAATATATATATATATATATATATATATATATATATATATATATATATATATATATATATATATATATTAGATAATTACATCCCGGGAATAAAAGGGTAACTTTTATTAAAATAGTACTAACAACAAATTACATATTCAAACATTTCAAAAATTTTCAGTCGTTACAAAAAATACTTCACGTCTGCCAGTAGAATCAAATAAAAAATATAAAAAACTATAAACAGGTTCACTTTCTTCCATTGACTTGCACTTTCCAATGGAACAGTTACTCTCATAGGTGTACACAATTGTATAATAACAAGACTGATTGCAGGTCATTCCCATAAGGTATACCACGAAGGCACCGGTTATTAAATATTTTACACCCATCAAAAACAGGCTAACTACGAAAATATTTCGTATTAGAACAAAATTTATTTAATAAAATCTTTTGATTAAAATAGCAGGGAAAGAAAATATTTTACATGAATATTCAATAAACAATATATAATTAGTAAATGAAATGATATCATGATGAAGATGTAACCGCAACCTAATATCACGCAGCCAGTGGCATTGCTATTCAGCAGCGCTATTTATAGATAACTTCGTAATTATAATTTTAAACTATATACATATATATTTAACAATAAAATTCATCATTTTATAGTAAAATACTTTCTAAATTTTAGCGTAGCGTTTTTATTGAACCCAAAAGTCATTAATTTTCGACAAACAAAATATGTAGAATAAATTTTTCTGCATTTAATAAATAAGACCAGCGTATATAATATGTGTGAATGTATAATAACATCGTGCGTATTTCGTATACAATAAATAGATTCATGTATAAATCGATATATATATATATATATATATATATATATATATACATATAAATATAATATTTTCGTGACCTTGGTATGATAAGGTAAACTTAATAAGTCGGCGATTAAAGGTCTGGTTCATTACTTCAAAGTATATATATTTAAAACAACCCTACATGTTTCGGCAATGATGCCTTTATCAAGGGAATAAAAAATATAAATGACAGAATATAAATGTCAAATAATTGAGTTGCTATGGTTTAAATTATTCAAAGATATATTCCAATAATAATAAGTCATGCCTTAGTATTCAAAAAAATAGACAGCAAGGTGTGAACATATGTGTTGTTCGCTGCCAGCAGCTTGTGTCTCTTTCTGGGTATGAACCTGTGTGTTGGTTGCTGCTGGCAGCTTGCGTGTCTCTCTGGGTGTGTGATTTTGTATTTGTGTGATCTCGTAAGTGTAGGGTTTTGTATGTGAGTGCGCTCGTGCGTGTGTTTAGTGACCGGTCGCGTAAATTTAGAGAGATCGGATAACCAGCCGTTTCGTAGGGCCGCCAACCCTTTCCCGGCAACTTCTAGGCAACTTTCCCGGCAACATGTAGGGTTGTTTTAAATATATATACTTTGAAGTAATGAACCAGACCTTTAATAGCCGACTTATTAAGTTTACTTTATATATACATATATATATATATATATATATATATATATAACTAATTTTTCTTGACCTTAGTATGTTATGGTAGATTCAATTAGTTGGCGATTTAAGGTAAAACCTTAAATCGCCAACTAATTTGATCTACCATATATACAGGCTGATTCAAATTTAGTGGGCACCATTGCTATCTCTGTTATAAT
This sequence comes from Melolontha melolontha, assembly GCA_935421215.2. NCBI lineage: Eukaryota > Metazoa > Arthropoda > Insecta > Coleoptera > Scarabaeidae > Melolontha > Melolontha melolontha. Next base: position 157,312,726 of record OW285236.1, on the reverse strand, counting down.
TGATTCTAGAAAATAGGTTAAATTAGCGAAATATTAGTGTTTTTAACATTGATTAGCATGCAGTTCATGAAAAAAAATTGAATAACGCATTTTCGAGAAATTTTGAAATTTATCATTTTTTTAAATGGAACAGCCTGTATATATTTTTTAAAATTCTGAATGATAATGTTCTTTGTAATATGAAAGTTTCAAGACACTATTGTCCTAAAACGAATAATAAAGTATTTACGGTGGAATTTAGTTGATGTTAAAGATACTCTTTCATTCTGTAAAATCAGTAGTAGGCTTCTTTCACTTTAAACAGAACAAATAGTATGCCCTTTGTAAATGTCAATAACGTACTACATCTTTCGCACGTTTAGTTATTAAATTTTTTTTTTTATTTTGTGTTGTGTTCATTAGTTCTCTATTTATTTTTCTAAACATTTTGGTTTTACTTTCGTTACTTAGTGTTTGACAATATTTCACTATGGTATTTCCTCATTTGGAGAAATGCGATATATTGGAAGTATACATTTTACGTCGTAAAAATTCAATAAGGACTAGCGAATATTATGCTGAACACTATCCTTTACGACCAGCAGTCTGATCGACGTTACTTTCCAAAACTTTACAATCCAGCCAAAGCGTTCCAAAGAAAAAAAATTCTTAAGGAGAATTTATCTGACATTAAGTGTCGTGTATGCGCAGATAAGGGAGAAACAATTGATCAGTTGATGGCAGGATGCTCTGTACTTGCCCCCAAACAATATCTCGAGAGGCACAACAGGGTTGCAAAAATATTACATCAGCTGCTCAGACAGAAGCACTTGTCGTATTCTGAAAATGTCCCGTATTATGAATATGAAGCACCTTCAGTTTGCGAGGACGAAAATTCTCGATTATATTGGAATCGCCAAATAATCACAGATAAAACAATTCCCAACAATATTCCAGATATAATACTGACACTGAAGAAGGACAAGGTAACGTACATCATTGACATTGCTGTTCCGTTGGCAAAAAACACTGCAAGGAACTATAGTGAGAAGGTAAATAAATATTTACCTCTCAGCGACGAAATCAAGAGTATGTGGAAGATAGACAAGCTCCTAATAGTCCAAATTGTGATTGGCGCAACTGGAGAAATTCCACAGAAATTACACAAGTCCATAAATACTTTGGATCTCTACCAAAAACTTTATTTAAAAATGCAAAAAAGTGTCTTGTTAGACACGGCTGCAATAATACGTCGCGTGCTAAACTGATGTTGCAGCGCGCGAACGCGGGCAACGTGGCCGGGAGGCGAAATGAAGGAACGGGTGGGGTGCTGATGTGGTCCTCTACTGGGTTGTAGCCTAGCATATGCGCTACCAAACTCTAGGGGGTCTGCCCGATGGGCGGACAGGTGCCATTCCGCCTTTCCAGAAGGCGAGAGAGGAACCAAGCTACGCGGCGCAAAACACGGCGCCGCGCAATGCACACACAACTAGGACCGGTCCTGGGCGGCAACCTGGCTAGGCTGCCGTTAACAGCACACACACGTTCGGCGTGTGTGCAGTGCCCCCGCTATGGCGGAAAACGTTAAGATGGCACAAAGTGTGACCGTCGTCGACCAAAGTAGCCGCTAAGAGTGTTCCCTCGGTTGGCGATGAGCAACCCCGTGCAGGGTGCGCTTCGCTGGTCTGCGCCTTGCCTCGATGGGGCGGGGGTCGGGACGTCGAAGTACTGCAAGGAAAAGTAAAGAAGTTGCCGGGAAAGGGTTGGCGGCCCTGCGCAACGGCTGGTTCTCCGATCTCTCAAAGTTAACGCGACCGGTCACCAAACACACGCACGAGCGCGCCAACATACAACACCCTACACTTGCGCTCTCGCACAAACACAAAACCACACACCCAGAGAGAGACGCAAGCTGCCAGCTGTTGTTGAGATACATTCATTTCAACCCACGTCGTCAACATAGCAACTAAAGCGCCGGACCCTCTGGGCCGAGTAAATGTAACCCCCCCTACATGGGGGAGGTGTTATTATCTGCTTACTATGAATGAAGCATGCCACATGTAGTAGAGCCACATAGATAGATTACGGAAAAATACCTGGAGATAAGAAATAATAAACAATAATAATAATATTATGACAATTATGCCAGCCATCTTGTTCTCACGAACCGATGGGTTAACACACTGGCAACCAAGGACAAATTGAATGTTCTTGTGAATGGAGGAAATAATAATAATAATAATAATAATAAACCCACACATGGTAGCCTAGAGATAGGTCACTGGGGACTAGCGACCCCACGGGTTCCTGAGCTAACCGTTGGGTTGGTTTAGCAGCCCCAATAAGGTACACTAGCTCCAAACATTGGATGAAAAGGATACTGTGGTGGGTCGAAGGAGCAGGATCCAGGTAGGATTAACCAGCAAAGACCGAAACAGCAAATTAGAAATGAAACACAAACATGGCATGCTTCAGTAGAAACAAAGAACGCAGGCGAGGATGTTGTTGAGATACCTTCATCTCAACCCACTTCGTCAACATAATAATTAATTAGGTTACGGAAAAATACCTGGAAATAAGAAATAATAAACAATAATAATAATAATAATATTATGATAGTTATGCCAGCCATCTTGTTCTCACGAGCCGATGGGTTAACACACTGGCAACCAAGGACAAATTGAATGTTCTTGTGAATGGAGGAAATAATAATAATAATAATAATAATTTATTTTCGTCCCTTTGACTACAATAGCATAGGATAAGTCAATTTAAAGTAAAATAAAATCTTAATAGTTGTCACAATTCTTCTTACATATGCAAGAGCGTCAATTTCCATGCATAAAATGTTGTATACACTCACTTCAGTGTATACGGGGACGCGGTGTATAGCAGTTGTGCGTCAGCGTTTCTCTTGCTTTACTGTGCCCCATGTGCGACTTTTAATTAGTAGTTTTTACATACTGATGATGACAACTTAGTTGTCGAAATACGTATTTAGGATACGATTAATAATTGTGGTAAGGGGTTATATATCTTTTTTATATTTTTATTTAACCACAGTCTCCATTGAAAGAATTTTTATAAAATTTACAACTGAAATGGAAAAAAATGTGACTAAATATTTGTATTTGCAATTTCTAAATAATTAATTTTAGATAAAAAGTTTGAAAAGTAATGAGATAAATCTCGGTTATGCGTATAAAATGAGAACATTTTTTTAATAATATTAAAAATCGGAGAACACAATACTACGTTATATAATGAAACAGATATGCAAAATACATATCCGTAACTGTAAACATGGACAAACACCTCGTATTTTTAGCATTTACTTCTGTTCAATACATATGTTTCAGCCATCTAGGCCTCATCGGTTGAATTAGTGAAGCAATGTATATACAAATTAATACAGATCTGTTAAACAACGGATCTGTATCTGTATCTACATTTACGCTAAAATCGTCTCCAAGCCATAACCAGTTTCGTTCTATCAGGCGACACCAATTTAATCAGTGACATCTGACGGATGAAAGCGACTAGGCCAGAAAAGGCGACCTTCCGCTCGAATAGCAAGGCTATTACGAAAAAGCGGAAAAATACGTATATTGGTGCTGTCCATTAACATGCGCCAGATGGCGGTAAATATACAAAAAAGGGATATTTATCAATACGTTTTGCACGTATTACGCGGTTGTTATATAATGAAACAGATATGCAAAATACATATCCGTAACTGTAAACATGGACAAACACCTCGTATTTTTAGCATTTACTTCTGTTCAATACATATGTTTCAGCCATCTAGGCCTCATCGGTTGAACTAGTGAAGCAATGTATATATCACTAGTTCAACCGATGAGGCCTAGATGGCTGAAACATATGTATTGAACAGAAGTAAATGCTAAAAATACGAGGTGTTTGTCCATGTTTACAGTTACGGATATGTATTTTGCATATCTGTTTCATTATATAACAACCGCGTAATACGTGCAAAACGTATTGATAAATATCCCTTTTTTGTATATTTACCGCCATCTGGCGCATGTTAATGGACAGCACCAATATACGTATTTTTCCGCTTTATCGTAATAGCCTTGCTATTCGAGCGGAAGGTCGCCTTTTCTGGCCTAGTCGCTTTCATCCGTCAGATGTCACTGATTAAATTGGTGTCGCCTGATAGAACGAAACTGGTTATGGCTTGGAGACGATTTTAGCGTAAATGTAGATAGAGATACAGATCCGTTGTTTAACAGATCTGTATTAATTTGTATATACATTGCTTCACTAGTTCAACCGATGAGGCCTAGATGGCTGAAACATATGTATTGAACAGAAGTAAATGCTAAAAATACGAGGTGTTTGTCCATGGATTAATACGTGACATTGTGAGTATTTCAAACATAAAATTAAAATACGTATGAAAAATTACAGTTAAATAATGTTATAATTTTTTTTCTTTTATTTACGTGTAGCGTATTTAGATATATGTAGTGTTAAATCATTCATTTTCACTTCAACATATTCGTAATGTCCAAAGGAGCACTTATTTCTTGATTTAAAATCGCTTATTAAGTTAATTAGATTTTATTAATAATTAAATATTGACTCCAAGTTAGATTTTTTGATGAGATTCTTTCTTAAAGGCGAAAACATAACATATGCAAAATTATTTTTTAAGTTTAAAAGATTGTAGCAATGTTTAATAATATATGTACAAGAGCAGATTTTTTTATATTGTTCTCTAATAAAAGTAACTGGAGCTATTGTGATATCTAGTAGTTACAATTAGAAATTATGACTTTGCCCATACATGTCTAAATTTATTTTGTTGTTAGTGCATTTTACTATTTGTGTAGAATTTATCGAAATTATTATGTTTATAATATATTTAATAATTAATAACAAAATATTTTAAAGTAAAAAGGTGAAAAAAACAAAAGTTTTGTAATAATATCGAAAATATTATAAAAAAGTCGCAAAATTGAAATACATATTCGTGTAAAAATTGCTATCTAGGCATCAAGTCACCTGTTTCGTCCTACAATGGACGACTCTACTTGACATTATTAAAAAAGTTTTCATTTTTTGCGAATAAATAAGGTTTTTCTCACTGTAGTATGTTTCAAATAGTTTTTTTTATGTGTGCTGTCGTAGTTTTTCGACTTAGTGGGGATACGATAATACAAATACTCATCTGTTACGACTGTGTTCGTCAGATGGAAACCACTTGCCAAGTCTTACCCTTGTCATGGGGATGGCGCTGGATGACTGTGAATTGTGATGTTTACATATGTCAATGGCGATGCTGAATTTTTTTCTTCGTTGTTTTCCTGCCTTGACTGTATTCAATAACGTAGTCGTGTTGTGAAATTTGCCTATTAGGCATCGTGGATTGATGAATTTATGGTAGGACGAAATACGTATCTGCATTTCTGAGTCGCAATTTTCATATAAATAAGTAGTTATTTATATGAAAATTGTCATTCAGAGATTCATATAAACACGTAGTATTGTACAAAAAAGGGATATTTATGAATACGTTTTGCACGTATTACGCGGTTGTTATATAATGAAACAGATATGCAAAATACATATCCGTAACTGTAAACATGGACAAACACCTCGTATTTTTAGCATTTACTTCTGTTCAATACATATGTTTCAGCCATCTAGGCCTCATCGGTTGAACTAGTGAAGCAATGTATATACAAATTAATACAGATCTGTTAAACAACGGATCTGTATCTGTATCTACATTTACGCTAAAATCGTCTCCAAGCCATAACCAGTTTCGTTCTATCAGGCGACACCAATTTAATCAGTGACATCTGACGGATGAAAGCGACTAGGCCAGAAAAGGCGACCTTCCGCTCGAATAGCAAGGCTATTACGAAAAAGCGGATAAATACGTATATTGGTGCTGTCCATTAACATGCGCCAGATGGCGGTAAATATACAAAAAAGGGATATTTATCAATACGTTTTGCACGTATTACGCGGTTGTTATATAATGAAACAGATATGCAAAATACATATCCGTAACTGTAAACATCAAGAATATTCATTCTCAACCTGTGATGAATCTCTGATTTTCTAAAAAACACCACCAAATGTTTTCTAATAGCTAATGAACAGTTTATTTAAAAAATATATAGTTGCAATATTTCATATCTATAAAATACAAATTCATATTTATATACAAATTTACCTCAGATAAAATACCTAGAACATGCAAATCTGTGCGAAACTGGAAGACTAATACATATTTTGTGGAATACATCTGGAATTTCTATTATTTAGACATATGCAAGGACATACGTACTAGCGTGAAGAATATTCTTGGTATTCCTTCAAATATTAAGTAGTAACAAAAAAATATTTGACATTTAATAATTTTAAATCTCCCTATCACAAATATTCAATGAGAAATTCAAATATTTGTATTTAAATTTAAGTATGGGTATGTGTGCGTTGTTGTTGAACAAACGGGCTTCAAACCTTATTATTACTGAACTCCCAGAGCGGAACTCTATTGAAATTCGTAAAAATATACAAGGTGTTTCATTAAAAAAAAAGTTAACATCGTTTCCGACTAAACCGGAAGTCTGATTCCCTACTTGCTTAACTTAAATGTGGAAAGTTTTATTAAAATTTAAGTAGCCGTATCAAAAATTTTCGAATGGATTCATACATTTGTCTAACTCTCTGTGTATATATATATATATATATATATATATATATATAAATATAATATCTTCGAGACCTTGGTATGATAAGGTAAACTTAATAAGTCGGCGATTAAAGGTCTGGTTCATTACTTCAAAGTATATATATTTAAAACAACCCTACATGTTTCGGCAATATGCCTTTGTCAAGGGAATACAAAATATAAATGACAGAATATAAATATATATATATATATATATATATATATATATATATATATATATTAGTATATTTCGCGAAATATCATATTAATTTAAAAATATTTAAAATATTTAATATAAAGCCGAAACTCCAAGGATTTATGAAATTATATTTTAAATGAACCGCTAAGAAATTTTCTCTATATTATACATATATATATATACAGGGTTATGATAAAGTAACGCACAAAATTCATAAAACGTACAATGTTCATTTTTGAAAAAAATGCAAAAACACGTCAAACAGTTTATTTTATTCCGCGTTTTTTAACATAAGTCAAAAAAATAAAGCGTCAAATTTGTCAAAGTTATGACGTCATCAATATTTTTTGAATTATGAAGCTTGGTTTTTTTTTTACTTTATTTGATGAAGCTTGTTTTTCTGCATTATAAGGAAATATTTGAAGTAGGGGTCACATAAGAAAAAACTGAGAGAATTCATAAAAAACAAAATAAACTAGTTTTTGAATTTATGAAAAGAAACTAAATATTAAAAGAATTAAAACTTAAAGTTTCCTAGTAATAAAACAACTGTTTGCCAGTGTCAGTCTTACAATTAGTGTCATACCAATTTTATTATGATGGCTCCTTTAACAGAAAGAGAAAGGATAGAAATTCTAATGATGGTAGGTTACGGCGATAGACTTCGAAGTCATGAAGAAGCATGTGCTTTATTTAACGAAACACATTTTGAAAGACCTCCAATTGCTAGAAGCACAGTAAGCAGAATTGTTGCAAAATTTAATGAAACAGGAAGCGTAAGTGATGCTCCAAAATCTGGAAGACCGAGAATAAGCGACGATGCAAAGTTAGATATTTTGCTGTCATTAGAAGACAACCCTCACGCAACTACAGCAGAAATTGCCTTACAACAAGATGTTATCAGTCGTTTGTAGTAAAGTTTTTAAAAAAAGATAAACTGCACCTATACAAAGTTCAACTTGTTCACGAACTCTCAGAAGATGATCCGGACAGCCGTTTGGAATTTTGTGAAATCTTCATGAGGCATTGTGACGAAAATCCAAATTTGCTTAATAGTGTTGTTAAAACGTCAATTCATCTATTTTTCACATTGTATATTTCATTATTTTGTGACTCGTTATTTAATTTATATTGTGTATATTTCATTAGCCGTTTTAAGGCGCTTATGAATATTCTGGGCAGTTAGGTCCGATTCCCAGTAACAGTTTACAGGTCATGCAAATTATAACAATAGCCCGGTAAATATAATTTCTTAAATAATATCATTTCTAAAAGCATAGAGCAAGCCTAATTGCATTTGCCAAGTAACCCTGCCATTTAGGTAATTAGTTTTATGACGGTCAAGACCAATTCATGAATTATATTAAGTATAAACCTTCCCGAAGGGATTTAAAGGTATACAACAAGGTTATCGTAAAAGGTATTAGATCAGGTTCCTGTAGATGAATTGTATGCCCGTCATTGTACACTGGTTTACCATACCTTAAATGTTGGGAAGTTTATATTACCTTGCTATAAGTCATGAATCTAAAATAACCTTTTGTAATTTCCACCACTTGTATAAGGAGTGGGGATGTGGGTGAGGTTTACTTCAGGACATCAGTCCGAAAGAGAAACAGTTTAACTTCGATAGTTTTCTCCTAGGGAAGAGTTCCTATAGCTCTTACTAGCGAAACTCAATACATCAACATAACAATTTAGTATATAAGTCAACAAACAAGGTACTAGTGTACAACCAATCGTATTATAATAAATGTATATATGTGTAAATATACAGATTATACCATATTGCAATTTATTATTTTATGTACTTACTAACCAACGAGTGAACGAAAAAAGTGTATACGGTCTTATACCCGTGCACAAGTGTATTCTCCGATAACGACAGCTTGAAGAATACATCAAAGGTTCCTTCAAACTAGGAGGAGTCAACATTTAATGGTCCTTCGAGCAGGATTTAATAGTCCAGCTGCATTCAAAAAATCACACATCTTCGTGGTAGAAGAAATAGCATCATCCTGCACAGACCAATTGGTAATCACAAGTGACGGAACAAGAAAATCAGCGTTTCCTGGAGTAGTTAAAGGTTAGTCTTCCATTCAGTTTACTTATATCTATCCATATTTCCGCCGTTCCTTTGCATCCAAGCCTACTATTTATTGTATTATGACGGCCAATGTGTTAAATACATTAAAGAACAAGCGCAAGGGTGTAAAAGACGCAATAACAAGATTCGAGAATTTCCTGAATAATCTAAATGATGAAACGACCACAAATCAAATTAATGACCGTAGTGATAAATTCATACTTACATATGACGAATTTGACAAAATTCAAGCTCAAATTGAAGAATTAGATGTTCAAGAATACGAATCATCAGAACGCGAAATATTTGAAAATAAATATTTTGAAGTAAATGATAAAGCCTATCAATTAATTAACAATCGCGATGAACAATATGTAGAGGCAGATAATAAATCACAAGTAAATGAGGCATTAATCTTAAATAATTCAGTCAAACTACCTACTATCAATTTACCCAGTTTTTCAGGGGTATATGAAGACTGGTTTCCTTTTTTTGACACATTTAATTCACTGATACATGTTAACGAATCAATTTCGAATATTCAGAAATTTCACTACTTAAAATCTTGCTTAAAGGGTGAAGCAGCAAACGTTCTCCACTCTTTGGAAGTATCATCTAATAATTATGTAACCGCATGGGAAATGCTCGAAAATCGCTACAACAACAAAAGATTAATCATTCAAAAGCACATACAGGCAATCTTCGATCTTCCGACGGCTACTAAAGAAAACCACGTTATTGTACGGCAAATAATTGATGGTATATCAAAGCACCTTAGGGCACTAGCATCTTTAAATCGACCAACTCATGAATGGGATGATTTACTAGTGCATATTTTAGCAAATAAAATAGATCCGACAACATTGAAAGAATGGGAAACGAACTTAACAAACGATGAGTTTCCTACATTTGACCAAATTTCAAAGTTTTTAACGCGCAAATGTCAGACGTTAGAGGCCATAGCGAGGGCGCCTAAAAAAGACATTGGCACCGCAAAAAACGTTTCCACAAATTTTGTAATGAACAGGACGTTTTCCTGTGTAGTTTGCAACCAAAATCACTACATATACAAATGTTCGAAATTTCTTAGTTTATCGGTAGATCAGAGAATTTGCGAAGCAAAATCAAAGAAATTATGCATTAATTGCCTTAAACCAAATCACACGGCATTTAAATGTACTGCAAGTAACTGTAAAAACTGTGGCAAGAAACATAATACGCTTTTACACAAGCCCAATGTGCCAGACACAAACACACAACCTATTGTAACCCAAGATACGAACACAACAATGTCAAATCACACCTTCAATTTAAACACGCATTCGCAAATATTATTGTCAACTGCTTTAGTTAATATTTTAGATTCTAAGGGCAACAAACATACCTGCCGAGTTTTGTTAGATTCAGGTTCGCAATCAAATCTAATCACAAAATCTCTTGCAGACAAACTAAAGTTAACGAAAAAACCCACACAAGTTTCAATCGCCGGAATCAATCAATCCTCTATAAGGGCTTTTTATAATGTAGAAGCAATTATACAGTCAAAGCAAACTAATTTCAATGCAAAAATAGATTGTTTAATATTAGATAAAATATCAGAACGTATTCCGCTAGTTTCGATATCAAGAGAGCATATTAATATTCCAGAAAATATAAGGTTAGCCGATCCAGAATTTCATGTATCTAGTGAAATAGACATGCTGATTGGCGCGGAATTATTTTATAAATTATTATGTATAGGGCAAATTAGTCTGGGATCCAATCAGCCTCGTCTGCAAAAAACATTGCTTGGTTGGTTAGTTTCCGGCAAAATTACAGCTAATTCAGCACAAATTTCAACTTCAATTTGCAATTTAATTAACCTTCAAACATTAGATAAGAACTTAACAAAATTTTGGGAATTAGAAAATTTAGAACGGGGTCGAACACTGTCAATTGAAGGTGCAAATTGCGAATCGCATTTTATTAAAACAACACAACGCAGCAATGATGGCCGTTTTATCGTATCATTACCATTTAAAAACACTGACTTCGTTTTAGGAAATTCACGCGATCATGCTCTTAAGAGATTATATTCAATGGAACGAAAATTAAATAAATCGCCTGAATTGAAAGCGGACTATTCAGCATTCATGAAAGAATACTTAGAATTGGGGCACATGAGACGCGTGAACAATCCTCAGTTAAGCGATTCAAAAATCAAGCATTTTTATCTGCCGCATCATGCCGTCATAAAAGAGAACAGCCTAATTGCATTTGCTCGGGGTAAACCATCTAACATATATTCAGATAATGGTACGCAATTCATCGGAGCAAACAGAGAATTAATCAAACTCATGAAACAAGCGCATTCTCAAAAAAACAAAAAACATATTTTAGATTATATAGCTTCCGAGGGAATCAGTTGGCATTTTATTCCACCTAGGTCACCACATTTCGGTGGATGGTGGGAAGCCGCGGTAAAGTCGGTCAAAACACACCTTGCACGAGTTGCAGGAAAAACATCCTTGCATTATGAAGAGATGTATACACTTCTAATACAAATAGAAGGCATCCTCAATTCTCGTCCTATAACTCCCATTTCTAGTGATCCTAACGACCTTTCATTTCTGACGCCCGCACATCTTCTGGTTGGAAGCTCCATAACTCCAATAACAGAACCAACGTTGGAGAATTTAAAGTTGAATACTTTATCGCGATGGCGGTACATTCAGCTACTTCGCGATCATTTTTGGAAAAGATGGAGGAAAGAATATTTAAATGAAGTACAACAGAGGCACAAATGGAAACGCAATGAGAAACGGGCCCTGACGAATGGCGACTTAGTGATCATTCGAGAAGACAACGTCCTCGCGGGCAATTGGCCGCTAGGAAGAATAGTTCGAGTGTTCCCAGGAAAGGACGGAATTGTTCGTACAGCTGAAGTGCAAACCGCGAGTGGTGTTTATCACAGACCAGCAACTAAATTGTGTGTGTTACCCATCATTGACTAATCAATTGTTGTATTAATATTACGTAACACATTGTAATTATGTATATATGTATATTTGTTGAAAGCTTGTGCTTTCAAAGCGGGCGGAATGTTAAAACGTCAATTCATCTATTTTTCACATTGTATATTTCATTATTTTGTGACTCGTTATTTAATTTATATTGTGTATATTTCATTAGCCGTTTTAAGGCGCTTATGAATATTCTGGGCAGTTAGGTCCGATTCCCAGTAACAGTTTACAGGTCATGCAAATTATAACAATAGCCCGGTAAATATAATTTCTTAAATAATATCATTTCTAAAAGCATAGAGCAAGCCTAATTGCATTTGCCAAGTAACCCTGCCATTTAGGTAATTAGTTTTATGACGGTCAAGACCAATTCATGAATTATATTAAGTATAAACCTTCCCGAAGGGATTTAACGGTATACAACAAGGTTATCGTAAAAGGTATTAGATCAGGTTCCTGTAGATGAATTGTATGCCCGTCATTGTATACTGGTTTACCATACCTTAAATGTTGGGAAGTTTATATTACCTTGCTATACGTCATGAATCTAAAATAACCTTTTGTAATTTCCACCACTTGTATAAGGAGTGGGGATGTGGGTGAGGTTTACTTCAGGACATCAGTCCGAAAGAGAAACAGTTTAACTTCGATAGTTTTCTCCTAGGGAAGAGTTCCTATAGCTCTTACTAGCGAAACTCAATACATCAACATAACAATTTAGTATATAAGTCAACAAACAAGGTACTAGTGTACAACCAATCGTATTATAATAAATGTATATATGTGTAAATAAACAGATTATACCATATTGCAATTTATTAGTTTACTTACTAATCAACGAGTGAACGAAAAAAGTGTATACGGTCTTACACCCGTGCACAAGTGTATTCTACGATAACACCAGCTTGAAGAATACATCAAAGGTTCCTTCAAACTAGGAGGAGTCAACAGTGTAGTATTTTCAGACGAGGCAACGTTTTATTTAAGTGGTATAGTAAATCGACACAATTGTCGCTACTGGGCTCGGGAAAATCCCAACTGGATTCAGACAAAACACACCCAGCGCCCCCAAAAAATTAATGTATGGGTAGGAATCGTCAGGGGAAAATTTATTGGTCCTTATTTCTTTCGTGAGAATTTAACAGCTGAGCGATATTTGGAACATCTTCGTATGGCAGTGCTTCCGGATCTAATTGCGGCATTTCCGGATCCAAATAATAGGGAAAACTTGGATCCCAGTATTTGGTTCCAACAAGATGGTGCACCACCACATTATGGTCTTAATGTTCGAAGGTTTCTGGATAACCAGTTTGAAGGAAGGTGGATTGGAAGACGTGGACCAATGGAGTGGCCACCTAGGTCACCTGATCTCACCCCCTTGATTTCTTTCTGTGGGAACATTTAAAAAGTCGGGCCTACGTTAACCGACCAGACAATTTAGAAGACTTAATGGAGCGAATTAGACATGAAATGACTCGTATAACTCCGCAGATGATCGAAGACTCTGTAAATCAGGTCTCCCATCGTCTTGGCCTATGTTAAATAGTGAACGGGACACAGTTTGAGCAATTCCTGTAAGAAATCGTTTTGGTATAATGGACTGTTTAGTTAATTTAAATGTTATTACTATAATAAAGTTTATTTTGCTTTTTATTCATTCTCTCAGTTTTTTCTTATGTGACCCCTACTTAAAATAATTCTTTATAATGCAGAAAAATAAGCTTCATCAAATAAAGTAAAAAAAAACCAAGCTTCATATTAAAAAAAAATACTGATGACGTCATAACTTTGACAAATTTGACGTTTTATTTTTTTGACTTATGTTAAAAGACGCGGAATAAAATAAACTGTTTGAAGTGTTTTTGTATTTTTTTCAAAAATGAACATTGTACGTTTTATGAATTTCGTGTGTTACTTTATCATAACCCTGTATAATTTCACTGTTAATAAAAACAGAGTTTGGGTCAATGTATCAAATAAAACGATTTATTGCTAGATAATGTTTCAAAACTGTATTTGCTTCTTCATCAGACAAAATATTTACAGATTAGCCATATACAGTAAAATATGAAAATGTACTTCATTGGCAATTAACAATTTCTAAGCGATTTTATAGACTGAAGGTACCAATTAAAATTCATATCTTAGTTTTACTTACATTTGACAAACCAACTATTACGAAAAATGCAAAACATGTTTGATGGTAATTAAAAAACACAAAATTTAAAATGTAATGATTCAATGTCAAAGCATTCTGGACCACCGAAAGATGTGGCCAGATGTGGCAAAAAAAATATAATTATTGAAGATTAAATTAAATACGAGCGCTGGACACAAAATCAAACCAGAAGATATAAAACAATTAAATTAATTTAATTTTAATGTATTTCATGAAGCCATTGTAAATATTAGTGAACGACGATGTGCTTTCTTTGATATTGAGATTATTAGTAATTTTCTTATGGCTAAATTTTCTAAGGTAATTCTTTTATATAATAGTTATTTTTGCTGAATAAGCAATTTACACCGATAAAATTGACATTGTGTTTGAAAGTACTGATGTGAGACCCCAAGACACTTTTTTTGGGCTTTACCTTCGAATCACTGCGATGTTGAATGCTACGTTTACGTCATCTCTGGGCTTTCTAACCTACCTAATATTTAGAGCATTCATTGCGTTTGACTGCATACACTATATTATTTTGTTGAAAAGAAGGTATCGGCGTTCTTAATTTGGATAGAAACCTGTTTCCCGGAATAGCAAACGTAAAAACTATTTTGGACTGATGATTATCTTTTCTGAATAATGTAATCATTATAATATTATACATAATTTACAGGTTGGTATAAAAAAAGGACATCGAATTATATGATCAAGGCCCATATTCGATTCAAACACATAATACAAATTTAAAGAGAAAATTATTTAAACGTGTACTGATCTCCCTTAATGAAACATATTAAGTATTTCTAAATATGTGTGCACAAAGATGAATTTATTCTATATTCCTATAGTACAAAAATCGTCACAATATCTAATATTGAAGAATTTACACAATAATAAACTACAATAAAAATTAAAACAAAACATAGGAGAGTAAAAATATAAACAAAATATATTTGATTGAGCTGTTGTAGAAATACTGATTAGCGAAAGACAGTATTGTAACTAATCATTATACCAAACAGACCACAATTATATGTCCAACGTGTAACTTCTGTAAATTCAATAAAGATATAAAGTTAAAACCCCTTGAATTAGAAATTGCAATACTTTCTAACTCAATATTATTTATTTTACCAAATGCATATATCATTTTCAATGAAGGAATGTAATAAATCTTATAATAACGAAGTACATGTAAGTTTCAAAAAACTGAAAAAGAGATATATCAGATACTTTACTACTAAAATCATTATTATCAAAAGCTGATTGTATTTATAATTTAAAGACAGAATAAAGATACTCAAATCAGTACGTCTAACGCATTGCATATTCAATCACTCAATTCATTTTAATATTATTTGCTTTAATTTACACATCAAATTATGATATTTACCATATAATATAAAGGATCACAATGCACTTATTATATAACGACTTGCCTGATTAACACTGTAGAGCTACGCATCCTGTATGTTGGAGGATTATAACCAGAAGGAATACTAACACTACACGTTTCTATTTGAAATCATTTTAACAAGATATCATCACGTTTAAACTAAAATGATTTTATTAATAATTCATCATTAATAATTATTGAAGAACACTCTTTATTGTTGTAAATTTATGTATAAAAGTTGAGAACAATGTTATTCCGTAAATGAATGAAAAGAAAATCACACTACACTAAAAACGCACGGCAAGTATTATATTTACACTGCACTTCAAATCATCCAAAAAAATAATCCAAATGGTTAGATGTTTAAAAAATCAACACTGACCGTAGAAGAACTTTAACAAATAGGTCAACCGTATCGAGAGCCGCGGATTCGTGTCGAGTTAAATTCACGTGGAAAATGATCTATGAGCATCACTGGCCTGGAGTGGTTCGCGCTTAGAGTAGCACACGACGACTGATTAAGTTTAGACGTTAGGGCCACAACAGAACACGAATACAATACCGCCAGAGCCCCATCAAAAGCAACTGTATGTCTAGTTATGTGTATATATGTATGTATAATGTCTATGATTGTGTATTAGTATTTTGTACTTCATGCAGGGCCTACCGTTTGCCATTATTTTGCACTTAATATTACATCAGAATGAACAAGACAAACGATTGACAGATAATTCGGCGTTTGACCTTTATAGGGAATACAATAACGCATATGTCAAAGAAATATTTATCGGCAGTATATTTCTTGGGCCATTGTTACTAAGTGCTGTTAAATTATTAGATAAATATTTGAAAACACATATTCTTTAACTTAAAATTGACTTTCCATCATAAACTCTTCGTGAAGATATGTAAACAGTCAATAAATTATGTATATAACATAATACGCTTCCTTAATAATACATTTATCTATCTCATTCTGTATAAGCACTGAAAATTTCTTAAAAATAGTCCGCTATCACTTTCTTCGAAATAGATTTAGCATTTAAAATTTAAATTTAACAACTAAACTGAACTTTGCTTCATTCAAGGCTTGAAAACCGATTCATAAAAGTCTTAATGGCAAAACATAATCTTAAATTTTATTATGTGTAAACATCAATGATAGATATTATCTATTATGTATATTAATATTAATTACACACGATCAACTGGGATGACTTTGTAACCCTTTTTATAAAAGCTTTTACATATCTTTCAAAATACTGAAACCAAGCTCCTCCAATTTAACTATGTAATTTGCATATATAATTACTTTCTGGTGACGCGCTTAACAGTTCGAGTATTGACGAAGATAAAGTATATTTTAATTAAGAAAAGATATTGAGACATGTAGAAATTTGTTTATCAAGTAAATGTATTTCTTGTAGGCGAAAACGAAAACGGCAATCTTCATACAAAAGTAACCGTCTGTTGAATGATTTATTCTTTCTTGTTCAAGACTTGTTATGATATCCAACGTAACTACTAGCTAAAAGGTGCTGCGTACCATTTTTTTACAAATCGTGCAATTTTCTTACTGTGTCTATCAATTGTAAATTTACTACAAACATTAAAGAAACTGTCTGCTTTATTTCCATAGACTACACACACATTTTGATAGTCTATAGGTGTATCCGCATATTCATAACTTTATGCATCTAGAATAGCATGGATTTGTTGATGATCGCTCAACGGTTACCAATCTCTACCTTTGTTAAATATGCTGTTGACTAAGATCGACTTGATGTAATTTGCACGGGGACTTCTCAAAAGTATTCGATCGCATTCATCATAACGTTCTGCTACAGAAATTACAGCAGTTTGATTCCAGTGAGTTTCTTAGAGAGTTTTCAATTGTACTTGCTCCAGCGATAATTAATTGTAACATATAATGGTTATTATTCTGTTGCCTATAGTATCGATTCTATACAGGGGTTAAATTCTGGTCCTCTGCTATTCGTAATCTTTATTAACGACCAATTAAAGTTAATAGTTACGTTATCAGTTAATAGTTACGTGATTCAAAATTAACACTGGGTTCTGGATCATCCGATATATCAGATCATTAAATTATTGAACACTATTACAAAAGAAAGAAAATTAACTGAATCAATTTGAAAATGCCACAATCAGATAAATTAAAGTATTCTACTTAATGACCAAAATTATGCTCATTAATTAGTTAGTCGATATTTTGACATGCCTTAACTTAAGATCAAAAATCGTAGATCTACCGCAGATCTGTCGTTGAACTTTACATATTGCTATCGATTTTTAATTAAAAATAATTTAATTTAAAAATGTGCATATTTTGTGAACATGTCTGTATTTCGAAAATGTTTTAAATTTAACGAGATAGAAAAACTTGTTATTCGAGGTCGTTCTCTTTGAGAGGCCGAGGTAAATTAAGGGAGACGTATTTTATAGTTTGAACGGGAAGATAGCTTTGTGAGATATAATTAAATATATTTAATTAAGTCGGTTATTTGATTGAAAAGTGATTTATTGATGTATTAGAGAGTTGTAGAGTTAAATTCTCGTATGATATTTGATGTTTTAATTGAATAAGCACCTTCTTCGTCTCCATTAATCTTGTAAGTAGATATAAATTTTTTATGATATCATAAAACATAAATTAAAATTATAAGTATATTTCTATTGTATCCAAGTTTGTAATTAAGAGATTTAATAATTAGAAATATAGATAATAAATAGCTTACTATTAACATTTCTTTGTAATTATTATAATTGAAAAGTTTATTCGACGGGAGTCAGGGTAATTTTTTGTGAGTGCTTGTTTGCTCATGCGTAATTTTGTACGTGTATCAGAATTTGATTATATAGTGTGGTTTTCTGGGGAGAAATTAATAGTAAACTTGTTTATTTTTAGATAAATTTGTTCGGAGTCATTAAGAGGAAGTTTTCCGTTCATTTAGCTGTCAATTTACAATGAATGTTTTTACCTCATGTATTTTTATATAATACAGTATCTTTATACTTTGCAAAGATAGATTTTTTTTAATTTTTTTATTTTGTATTAAATATTCATTTAAATTTTTTATCTAGCGTTTGTTTCTTTTGACACACCATTATTGATAATTAATTAAAAATTAGTATATAAATTTTTGTGAATTGGGGCTCAAATAACTTTGCGGTCACGCATTTCCTAGCTAGAACCCGAGAAGTTAGAAGTCTCATATTTGAAAATTCACCGGCTGAGAAACCTAGTTGGGAAAACTAGTTGTGGATGGTGGCGTGCTAAATGTTCAAACCACTATTCATAGCAATATGTATTACAATAAATAAATGAGCTTAACAATTAATTTGTTTATGAAATAAACTTTTGTGCACTAAAAATTCATGTAAGATGATTTATTTGGGGTATCTATTCTTCCCAAAAGAACCAAAAATATGTTCTCCTCCCGTGCGTTTTAAAAAACTTAGTAATAGGGAGAAAAACCTGTGTCCGGAGTCGAAATTCCAGGATAGTTGCTTCCTGCGCAGAGATTTATCTATGATTTCTCTTCAGTTGAAGTAAATATCTTACGAAATCAGGTTTTAAATAGTTTTTCCAATATGGAAATCAGTATGGTATATAAAAAAAAACAGTGGAGACTTATCACTCCTAATAAGACCCTTCAAAAGAATAACGAAAAACGCAATGTTGCAAAATTCTATCTTAATATACGCGGCCAGTATAAATGAGCAAAGACTCGCCTTTAAAAGGAAACAATCTTGCTTAACCAACAAAAATGAAAGACACGTGCTCGACAATATCTTATATCCGCTATACAGCGATAAGTATCAATCTGGTTAGCTAGGGTTCGTTACACAAATTTTTATAAGTAGTACCCTGTCTATCATAGGATAATTAAATATCAAGAAAATTAATAATGTTTTTAATTTCTTTTTCAATTGTGAATTCTAATTTGTTGCGAAGGTTGTTAAATTTCTTTAAAAGGTAGTACATTTTAGTTATCGGTATATATGTTATGATGTCTACATATCTTTTAAAGAAAAATGGGGTCGAACTCCAACGAAGTGATAATGTTTTATTCCACACGTTCCATTATCAGATTTGCGATAGGAGCAACTAAAGGAGGATTACTCTTTAGTCACTAGATCGTAGTGATGGACCCAGTCACAGTGGTGCAAAATAGACATTTCTATGGCAAAAAATCTGTAGGTAACTTTGTCACCGTAGCACCGATTTTTATAAAATTTGACATACATAACAGGAAAAGGTTAAGGTTTAGCCTAGTAAGTTTAAAATTATTATACAGTGATGAATTATTTGTGAAAAATAAGCTCTTTTAACCTTTTGCGTCCCAAACTCTAGTTTCTTGTCAAATACTGTAAAATACACATCAAAATGTTTTTAGAGTTGAATATGTAGGTCCTAGACAGCTAACGAAGTTGATATATACGAAAAAATTATATTACGTTACATTACTCTCACGATTGTTGTCGTTTTTAAACTGACTTAGTTAATTCAGGTTCTATATGCTATTAAAATTGTATAAATAAAGTTAATACGGTGGAAAATATTTTTTTTACTAATATATGTTCCCTCTATAATCGCCTCTATATATTTTGTCCTTCGTACAAAACGAGTAATATTACCTTATAACTACTACAAATATAATGCAAACATAATTATCATTAATTATAATAAGAAACTTAAATACACAAAGAATAATATTTTGCTCTAAAATTATAGGGTATTCAAACATAGAGAAAACAGAAAATTGATTAGTCGAATAGATTTAGAGTTTCCTCATTTAATTCCACGGATATTTGTAAGGGCTGGTGTCTAATGGTTGATATGTATGGATCGGATGTACACAGTAAATTGTGAAAAACATCTTCTTCGTTGCTAATCTGGAACATTTTTTGGATTGGTGAATTTTTTATAATCTTTGTTTCTACTTTCTTAGCCTCTTCTGATAGCTGTAAGGGTAAAATAGCAATACTCTATGTACTGAAGCAGACATGTAGTAACAGTTATAATTTTTTACACAAAGCTCATCTGTAATGGGTGTGTAACTACCAAATTTTATTGCATTAATATTTCTACCGCAAGACATAGTTTGTAGTATAAGATAAAATCGTTCTAACAATTCTTAATAGAATTCTGTTTCTGCAGCCGCACAACAAAAATTGCTAAAAAGCCTCTACCTGTATTTTTATCGTTGCTACTACCACTAACTTGTTTATCTATTATTAAACCTAGCGCTTTACGAAAACACTCTTGTATAAGCTTTTTCCTAGCATCTCTTTGTTGCTTATGTTCTCTGGTCACTGCGGACCATTTTTGAAATGACATGTTATAGGATACATGAAGTACTAATTCCATAAATCTAATCCAAGCATGTAATGTAGAAAGTCAAAATCTAAATCTGATTTCCGATGGTTTAACTAAACACACAACACATGTGGCACTCGATGGTGTATCTGTTAAAATTTGAACCACTTTATCATCTACCATAGTAAGGTATAACAGATGTTTTACAGAGAACCTGACTTCATTTTTGAATATTGTCGAAGGTGTTAATGTTGATATTTGTGATTCGATATCTGCCACAATATTTTAGTTTTGTCAAGTGTTTCTTTTTCAAACTCTATGAGAATAGGACGACACAATCGAGTTGGTGACGGTGATGGATTTTGTCAAACAATGTTTCAGTTAATTACATGAACTAGCTCAAGTGGTACAAGTGAAGATATTAACAAATTGAAATCTGATACCAGTTTGCTTTAATCTGCTAAAATCTGTTTATATTCACTTTGCCGAGAAGATGCATCAAATCTCATTTACTAAATAAAATTAGATACCCTTCATCAAGAAGATTAAGTGAATCAATCATTAGTAATCTGCTAGCAGTATTATTTAAAAGAGATTGTAATTTTACATTGGTACATGTGTCAGTAATTATTATATCAACAGGGTAACATTTCAGTTTAGTTTCTAACATCTGCTTAGAAGTGGGAAGCAAATTAAAACCTTTATTGATGATACAGTTTCTCAGGTATTCATACTGTTGCTTTGTTAAATCTAAATCTAGTATTATTGACAAAGCTTCTTCATTAGAATATCGCTCTGAAGATGATTTTCCTTCTAATAAGTTCTTATGAAGTATGCCCGATAAATTCGATGATGAAAACCGTAATTCATCAATGATCTAGTCCAGATTCCCTAAAGAATTTTATTTCTTTTCTACATTTACTTCCTTCAGATGATATTTCGTAATCCTTGCAAGGGTTTTTCTCGTTTCCCCTCCGATGATGTATAAGGAACTTCCTCTTCTTTAAACTCTAGATGGAAATTCCCATCTAACTACTCAGTGTATCTACTTAAAAATGTATCCTTAGACTTCCTGCTTTATTCCAACGCAGCTTAAATTGTGTCATAATTTTTTTCTGAAGGTTTACAATCAAACATGTATAGTTTCGTTCAGTAAGACTAGGAAACTTTTCTTCAACATAATTTTCCACTGTGGATATATATTTTCCATGTTCTTATCAGTTGAAGACATAATTAGCATTATTAACATTTATAGGACTCATTTCGTTATAATTTTAATTTACTTTAACTATAAAACTTATTTCGTTACTAACGCCGATATTCTTTAAAACAAACAGTTTTAAAACTGAGACCCTTAGACTTATACTCCTGAACCCTCAAGGGGTTTTGATAACACAATTACAAAAACAAGTGAATTTTCATACAATTTGGAGTTACTATGTTTGTGGTTATCGACTTATTTATTTGTAAGTACTTTACTAAAAACAGAATAACAAATAAATATGGTTGGGGTTGTTGAAAAATATTTTTGTTTGTGTAGAAAAATCATTATTCCATGCAACACACCACAAGATCGTAATAAACCGGAAAAAATAATCCTAATCAACCTATATTATTAATAACACAAGTGATACACAGATCTTTTGAGAAAAAAAATTAAATATGTTGGCGCTGCTTTGTAGAAATTTGTCGTCATACCTAACTTGAAAAATTATTTTTATATAAAAATGTATCGAAATGCAGAATGAATATAGGCATGAAAGGTAATGCACTTGACAAAGGCAGACTGAGGAGGTAGTTGAAAGTCTAGTTAAAGTATATTTATTCTTTAGAAAACATAGTTACTGGAAATGACAGTATATGTAAAGGTAAACATAAAGTCACAAACAGCAGTAGAGTATCTCAGCCGATTCTAACACCTCCTCATTGGCCTTGATCGCATATATATTGGCGATCAAGGTCAAAGAGGAGGTATTAGAATCGGCTGAGGCTTCTTATATAGGGCGATGGGGAATACGTGGTGTATATGAGGTGAAGGTTAATTAGGAGGTTCCAGAATAATATTAGTGATCAAGGTCAATGGGGAGGTTTCAGAATTAGTTGGGGTGATCAAGGTCATTTTAAGATTAAAGAATAAAGAAGAATGTTAGGGTGGGGACAATGTTAGGGTATAGAAAGTTTGCTTGTGTTAAATAGATGCTAGTATTAGAGAATATGTTGAAGCGTAGATTTAGTGAAGTACCACAGAGTTCTTTATGTTGCTTAATAGTGGAAGAAAGTGAATTGGAAAAAGATAATATTGGTCCCTTGGTAGTGGAAGAAAGTGAATTAGTAAAAGATAATAGTATTGATAGAGGTTTACAAGTAGTTGGAGATATTTAGGTAGACTTGGGTATTGAAGAATTTTTTACTAAAATGTCTAAATCAAATAAATTTTGGGAAGATGTAGATGTAGCTGCAGAGATTTTTGCACGAGAGGCATCAAGTGGTGAAAGATTTGTTGAAAAATATGTTAGAACCAATTTGGGAGTTACCATTAGTAAAATAATTTTTTTTTTTAATAAAAGTCATTCAAAATGGATATGTATTGATTTATTACCACATCAAAATTTTGAACAAAGGTTAAAAATTGTTGATGTAAAAAAGCAATGTGTATGCTTTAATTCAAAGGAATGGAAGGGGGTAATGGCGGAGACTGCAAAGTTAAGGCAATATTTTGATTACAATAATGGTATATTTCCAAGTTTTAGAGGTATTAATATTCGAATATCACCTAAATCATTTGATGGAGTGAGTAGAATTGTGAAGATAGAAAAAGGTGGCGAGTATGTGTATTTAGCGTTTGAAAGTTAATCGGAGTTATGGCGGTTGAAGAAAACATTGGATTGTCGATTAGCGGTTTTAGAAGATATGAAATATAATGTATTTTATAATGATATGGTCCGATGTGTAGCTGAAACTGGTGGAGAAGTGGATGTAGAAATCGACCGAATGTATAATGGTGTAATATCCGAATGTGTTTGTATAACGAAGAAGTTAATTATGTATTGGCCTCAGAAAATTAAAAATGATGTAAATTATTTGAGGAAACATTATATATGATTATGAAATATAATACTAAAATATTTAAAGTGTTTTTTTTTAATTTGTAAGGAATTAATCCTGCAAGACAAATTTTAAGGGTTTCTAGTATTAAGTGAAATCGACTAATAAGTTGATGTTGACTTAGATAGTTTAATATATAAGTTTGTGACGGTATTCAGAAGTGGTAGTTTGAATAAGGCACGCAGAAGGAAAGGTGGTGGATTGTTGAATACTGTGATAAATAAGCTCCCAGTAGAATTGCACATACCGGGTTACAGATTTTGTGGCCCAGGAACGAAGTTAGAAGAACAATTGAAAAGAGGTGATAAGGGGGTGAATATTTTGGATGAGGCCTGTAAAGAGCATGATATATCATATGCACGATCAAGTGAATTGTTAAAAAGGCACGAAGCGGATGAGAAATTGCATTAAAAGGCTGTGGGAAGAGTGAAGAGTAGAGACGCAGGTATAGGAGAAACGTTAGCTGCAACTATGGTTTCAGCTGCTATGAAAGCTAAGACAAAATTAGGTATGGGTTGGAGTAGACAACGGAAAGAAATGAGTAAAAGTAGAATTTCATTTTTGCCAGCAATGAAGAAAGCACCAATGCAATAAGACGGATTGGTAAGAAGAATGGTGTTTTAGAGAATGCTAAAGTTACATATCAAAGTTTAATTAAATCTGGAAGGAGAATAAAATATCCGCGATCCAGGGTAATTGAAATACCAAAAAAGGTGGATTTTTACCGTTAATCCAATTGTTTGCAGCGTTAAGTGCTTTAGAATCATTAGGTGGTGGTGCAGCAGCAATTACAAAAACAGTAACTTCCGCAAAAGCTGAAAGGGATCAATTAGAGGAAGGGAAGCGACATAATATTGTCATGGAATCAAAATCTGGGAGTTGTTTATCTGTAAAACCATATAAGTCTGGGTGTGGTGTATCTGTTGTAAGTGGATTATATGTAAAATCGTATAAATCTGGTTGTGGTATTTATTTGCAAATAGTGCTAGTTCAAAAAACTGATAAGCAGTTTATCTCGAAGACCTTTAACAGAAAAAGATTTGTGGGTGTATGTTCACAGGTGGAGAATTGGTAAATTTCGGGGTATTTTTAGTAAGGATGTGTTACCGAGAATTATACGCAAAAGGGAGAATGGAGTGGTAAATTTGGATGATGATGCTGGGGAAGGGACTCATTGGGTAGCATATAAGAAAAATAATGCTGTAATAAAGTATTTTGATAGTTATGATGATTTAAGACCTCCGATTGAGGTTGAAAAGTATTTATTATCGAATTGTGGTGATGTTATACAGTATAACTATGAAAGACATCAAGACAGTAACAGTGAAAATTGTGGACATTTGTGTTTATTGTTTTTTAAAGGATTTATTAAATAAGAAGGAGTTTGTTGTGGTTGTTTTATTATTATATTAGTGCAATGATATTGGAATGTTTAATTTAAATTAGAAATGGAAGCAGATGGTAATGGAAGTGTGCATAATTTGGCTTTTGTTTTGACAGGGAAGGGATCTGAGGTGGGTTGTGTGCTGAATCCACCTATATACTTAAATGGTGAATATGAGATGTGTATGTTAAGTTTGCAAACTTATATTTCTATACCTAATGTTACTAGTAAAATAATGTATTTAAATATTCTTAGAAGTCAAAAAGTAAATCAAGTGGATGGAGATAATTATTCCGGAGGGTACTTATGATATAATAGATTTACAGAAATATATCGATGAGCAATTACGGGTTGCCGAAGGAGCAAAACATTTTTTCTTATTAACTGGTAATGGTAATACTATGAACGTGTTTATGAAGGCGTCTGTAGATATTGATTTTGGAGTGGAAAATTCGATTGGTTCCTTGTTAGGTTTTCATAGAAGGGTAATAGAACGAAATTTACCAATTCATAGTGATGAAACAATTGATATAAATAGAATTAGTGCTATTGATATTATGTGTAATATTGTAGATGGATCATACATTAATGGTGAATTATCACATGTTTTGTATCATTTCTATCCAAATGTTCCACCAGGTTTTAAAATTATAGAGGTTCCGCAAGAGAAAATTTATATGCCTGTAAATACTAACGTGTTATCTGATATTATTATTCAAGTTGTAGATCAGATAGGTCAACCAATTGATTTAAGAGGTGAAGAGATGACAATACATTTGAAGATTAGGAGACGTTAGATTTTAAAAAATAAATGTTTTATGTTTTAGGAATAGTAAATGATTTATTGCGGGAAATTATTGTATATATTAGTTAATATTTAAATAATTAATGGATAGTATTAGTACAGTTGTTGATTAAGTATGGTATGTAGTAATAGATGTTAAAGGTGAATATTCGATATTAAATTTGTACAAGATTGTGATTTATTGATATTATTGAAAATTAGAGAATGATGAGGAGCATTAATGTTCATAAAATGTGGAGGAGGAATAGAAATTCTTCACGGAAATTACTGAATAAGTTGTGGAGGATTGTTCGTGGGGTGAGGGTACGAAGTCGTTTAACAAATGAGAATAGGAGGTATGGGATATAAAATTTTGGTGTAGATTTATTTAAGTGAGAGGGAGGTTTGGTATGTTGATTTTGGGATATTAAGAAATAAAGAGAGGATTATGCTTTAGTATAGTAAGAGATTTGTCTGAATGCAGTTTGTTGTGAAAGTGTGTTAGTAACAATTTTAAAAATGGAAGTTTTGAGAAGGGTTCTAATAAATAATTCTATCGCGGAGTTGGAATATCATAATCATGTTCCGTTTGGTTCACCAAGATATGAAAATAATGATGAGATTAGAATTATGGTACCTGAAATAGATAAGTATACTTTACCATCGGAGTCAGAATTATTAATTGAGGGTAAGTTACGACTGTATAGTGATGAAAGTAGGGCTAGGGTTACGGCGGTTTTAATTAATAATGCGGCAGTCTTTATGTTCAACAATATCATATATGTAATTCGTGGAGTGGAGGTGGATGAAGTAAGGAATGTAGGTATTACATTAACTATGAAAGGATATTTTTCTCATAGTCCAAATTATATAAAGAAATTGGAAAATTGTGGTTGGGAATTTTCTACTGGAGGGGCTCCGGTTTTAGATAATAAAGGTAACTTAAGTATATGTACACCATTGAAGATGTTAATGAGTTTCGCAGAAGATTTTATAAGTCTATTATTAGAAATATGTCTCAGGAGCTTGTGTTGAAGAGATGTGCTGATGATAATGATGTAATATATAATCCAAATGCTGCTATTAATGAGGGTGTTAGGTTAACTATTGACGCAATTGTATGGCGGGTATCACATGTTAAAGTTGGTTTAAGTTTAACTAAATTAGCGAAAAATACTATAATGGAAATGTTTTTTAGAGGATGGGAAATTCATGAAAATCCGGGAATTCCAGAGACAACAAAACATAGTTAGGCTATTAAAACAGCTCCACATTTAGAGATACCTATAACTAATATTTTGGATTTTCAGACTGGTAAGAAAGGGAAAGTAAATCAAAATATGAGTAAATTTGATGCAATTAATTTAACTGATGTGACAGCATATTTAAATGGTAAAAATATCCATATGAAAATGTTCGTATGGATTTTGATGAAAATCGTGTAGCTGTTTTATATAATATGTATGTTAGATTTCAACAAGTTTATTATGGTCATGAATATACTGAGCCGATGTTAAAATTAAGCCAATTTAAATTGTGTCCATTAATTGGTATTGATTGTTCACATCAGGAAGGTGCTATACATAGAAGTGGTGTGGAGATTAGAATTGAATTTACGGCGAAAGATAATATACCAAAAGATACGGTTATGTATTGTTTGATATTACATAATAAATTGTATCAGTATTCACTATTTAATAAGGTGGTGCAGCGACAGCATTAGTATTTTTTGTTTGTTTGAGGAGTAAGATGGGTGGTGGGAGATATGATAAATACAGTTTATGGAATGTGGTTGTGTAGTGTATGGTTACTGATTGGGTGAGAAGGTTGTTTAGTTAAAGATGCTGGATTTAAGTGGGAAGAAATATATAATTATAGATTTTCAATGGTATCGATTTAATAGTTATAGTTTGATGCCTAAGGAGTTGGCTACTTGTGATAGTGAATTTAAGAGGAGTCATTTTATATTTAAACCGGTTTTGAGTTTTGGTTTGATGGTATAATTAAACGCTTGTGTAGAAGAGTTGATTTAATATTTGTTAAGGGTAAAGAAATATTGAATTTTTTGAAACGTATTATAGATCGACGAATAATAGATTTAGTATATGCGGAAGAAATTAGACGAGGAGAGCCAAGTTGTAGTTTTCAAGCTAGTAATTATGTTGTTTGTGCATTGTCTAATGTGGAACGATTGTATAAGTTTCTGTTAGAAAGAAAGTTGAAGGATAATAAAGTTGGCTATATTTAATTATTGTTGTAATGGGTTATGCGTGGAGTGCTATGAGGAGTTATATTGTGGAGAGGGTTGGTAATGTGTTGCAACGACTTGAAATTGATGGAAATTTTTCTGGAGTGGATGATGATTTATTTTATGTGCCTAAGACATATTTAGTGAGCAATACAGGCTGTTTGAGTTTAGAATTAGTTTGACATTGATTACCTAGAAGTTATCAAGAAGATATTGATTTAATTGGATATAGACCATGTAAGTCACTACGTGATTGATGGTGATGTAGTTGATGGACCTGTTAGGAGAAGAAATTGTTATATGTGTAGACAGAATGATTTATAGTTTTTGTATTAATATAGTGTATTATTGTTTATAATTTACTTCTGTGTGCAGTTACAAATAAATATTTGGGTTTAAAATTTTCTATTTTTATTAATATAATGTTGGGTATTGAATATAGACGAGGGGTGTGGGAGGGTTTTTTTTAGAAACAGAGTAAAAAAGGGGAAAGGAGAAAAAAGGGAAAGGAAAAAGAGAGAAAAACAGGAAAAAGGAGAAAAAGGGAAAAAAGAAAAAAAGGAAAAAAGAGAGAGCCCGGGGGTTGGGCGAGCCCCCGAACCAATCTACACCGTAGCGACGTCAGGGAGCGCGATAGCGCGATAACGCACACATAATATGTAAAATTTCAACTTGACCTTGATTAACATATGCAAATTTATTATGATAATTTGTAAATATATTATGTAATAGGTCAAGAATGACGTGAATGGAAATTTCTAAAATGTAAATTTACATAATTAATTGAAACTTGACCTTTTGCAAAAAATGCGACGGAATTTTTGATTAACATATGCAAATTTATAATGCAAATTTGTACGTATTATGTAATTGGTCAAAATTTACGTCAA
This sequence comes from Melolontha melolontha, assembly GCA_935421215.2. Taxonomy (NCBI): domain Eukaryota; kingdom Metazoa; phylum Arthropoda; class Insecta; order Coleoptera; family Scarabaeidae; genus Melolontha; species Melolontha melolontha. The sequence goes on along the minus strand of OW285236.1, from coordinate 157,283,430 downwards.
TGAAAATTTCTAAAATGTAAATTTACATAGATTTAATTGATTTCATAAGTTATATATTAAAGTTAAACTTATAAGTACAGATATCAATTTCCTGACTGTGGCCCATGTGCGACTTTTAATTAGTGGTTTTACCTACTGGTGATGACAACTTAGTTGTCGAAATACGTATTTAGGATACGATTAATAATTGTGGTAAGGGGTTATATAGCTTTTTTAAGTTTTTTAAGTTAAATTTACATAATTAATTGACACTATTTTCATATAAATACGAGTAAGTCTTGCTGAGATACACATAACAAGTTATATAATGGTAGGTAAATATCAATATTATTAATATTACTACTATATTTATATTTGCTTTTTCTTGTATTTGTTTATTCAATTATTTATAATTCACTGTAATATATTTCTTATATCTGAATAAAATTTTAAATATAGCATTTTAAAAATTAATGTATTACATTTATAATACATTATTTCTTTTGTAAACCTCATAAATATTTCCAATTCAGATTATTTTATGCAACAGGTAGAGCAACTGGAATTTGAAAAAATAGATGATGAAATACTGTCGACGGCGGTAGATAGAATTGGAATTGAAAACATTGGAGGTGCTTCAACATCATTTGCAATACCTCCACCACCTCCCCCACCATCGATGATACCTCCACCATCGATGAAACCTTTTCCACCATCGACTGCATTATCTATCGTTGCCCCTGCTGATGTAGTCGGAACAATTACGAGGGCAGCTGTAATGAGAACTGCTAGTGTATTTGTTCCTACTATGACAGAAACAGAATTTCCGACGGTGTTGTCTCAAGTTGCTACTATTTCACCGCTGGGCACTGCTGAAATAAGTAGAACAACCGCTGAAATGAGTAGAACAAGACAATTCCAACACGGACAGTACTCAAGACAATTCCAACAGGATCAGTACGAACAGTACCAACAACAACGACGACGAGATCAACAACGACGACGAGAACAACGAAAACGAGAACAACAACGAAAACGAGAACAACATCGAGAACAAAAACAACGACGAGAACAACAACGAGAACAAAAACGACGACAACAACGTCAACTGACAAATACACGGACGCAACAGTGGCTTGGACGCACGCAATTGCTTCTACACCCATTTCGAGTGCAAGAATCGGAGAGAGTAGTAGTACTCAAGAGACTACTTCTGGGTAGGCAGGTACATTCTGGTAATGTAATGGTGTCAACTGCAGTACCACCACCGGTGGACCTATTACCTATATAAAAACCAGTAGTGGCGCATAAGTCATCATCGGTTTTATTTATATCTGCTCATTCACCTGGCAATCCACCGCTTCAACCTGATCCCTCTCGAGATCATCCTCAATTCGACCTCAACCAGATCCTTCTCAAGATCAAAATTCATCACTGTCCCATCTTTCGCCTTTGATTACCCCCTACCAAAGACAGAAACAAGCCTCCAAATCTAGATTAAATGGAGAACCTCAACCACTTCCATTAGAAATTCAACTACAACCACTTCCATTAGAACAGGAATATCATCCACCTCAATGTCAACCATTCGGACCAGAATATTAACCACCTCAAACACAACCACCCCTAACAGAACCTCAACCATTTCCATCACATCAACGTGAACCACGCAACACTCCCGCTGCGGATTTTTAAGAACTTTCTGACAAAATTATGTCGCACCTTGAGAGAAATTCGTCAGTTAGAGATGCTTCCCTTGCCCATATGAATGAGTAGGTATTCGGTTCGATCGCAGACTTCGACCTATATCTTCAACTCCATAATGGCGCCATTAATGCGAACATCCCAGATGTTTATATTAATGAGAAAGTTCAATCCTACCGGAGGAAAAAAATCGATTCGGACAAATCAAAACTTTGATAGTTGAACATATCAATAGTAATGATGATGACAGTGATAATGGATACTTAATTATATAGAATGGAAGTTAAATTAATTACATGCTTTTAAACTTTGCAGTGCAGATTGATTTATTGATATGTTCACTAACGAAGTTACACCCTTCACACAACCTATATTCTTAGAAGATGAATACATTAGGTCACCTGCTGCCAGATGCACCAGAAGGAAGGGAAGGAGATGTAAATAAAGAAGACGAAACAGATGCAAGTGGAAGTATGAATTTGGGTAAATCAATGGCGCATACCGTATCACTATTGAGTACGCGTCCAGCTAAGTCGATAATTGCTAACAAATCGTTGGATAAAACCCTTCTATAAACGGATGAAGTTAAAGAATCATTGAGAGATTATGATCGTACTATACGGCCATATCTTATCGGTTTAATGACCGATGAAAAAAATGAATTTGATGAAATGAAAAGTATGGTGTTCACGAAGTCGGTGGGGATTTAAAAATTGGAAACGCTGATGTTAGATTTGATGGACCCAACATTATCATCGGTCAATTCACTTATAAAGCAACAAAAGGTTTACTAGAATTGCTTTTCAAGAAGAAACCAGGGAAATTTTTATATGCTGATGCAAAGAATTATAAATTCATCTTCAGTGATACAAACCCTCATCGAGTTGATTACGATTCTGGCAAGAAGTTTGCAGCCTGTAAAGGTTTTAAATACAATTATTACACATCAATTATAAAACCTATTATACAAGGGAAGAAACCTAGAGTTTGGTGGAGTCGAACTTGGAAGACTGGTTTAGGTTTGTCAAATAAGGTATCCATGCAAAAGGTGGTTGTACCTAAAAGTAAAATTGAATATAAGTACTGGGACGATGTGAATGAACTGAGTGATAGATTGAAGCTACTAGTAGCATCGAAGGATGCCGGTTGCTCAGGGCACCAAAACGAGATAATGTCAATAATAAAGGAGTTGAAAGAGTCAAAAATGATAAAATAGTGTATCTGTATACTCTGTAAAGTCTTGATTGTATGACAGCTTATATTTCGACACCAATGATAGGTAACGATGACAATAGATAAATTTGGAAGACACATACAGAAGCATGTTCTTAAGAGACATTTAATGGATGTCGACGTTGTCTCAGACTTTCTCAAACATCCTAGATTTCAAGAAGTTTTACAAATGCATAGAAAAAAATATTAAAAAATTAAAAAATAAGTACGTCATTAGCGAAACATACTTATTTATATAGAATAAATTATATCGTGGGAAGGTTATAAATGTCCAGTATTCCAACGAGAAATTAACAACACTGCAAATTAATAAGGAACTATTTAATCCTAAGAGACTGATAGAATTGACAGAAGGAACAACGTTTAGGTTGATATAAGTTGATTCTAAGCCTATACCGCCAAAAACAGAAGCAGTATTTGAGGAAATATTTATCGAAGGAAATGTCGTCAATTAGGAGGGATGCTGTAAATGAAATACATAGATCAGCTCGGCGGAGGTTTACTCGACGTCGGGTGATCATAAAAGGATTGCGGGACTTATTTCAAATCTATCTGGTTGAAATAATACCGTATGCAAAAGAAAACAACAATTTCAAATACATTTTCGTATGTATAAACACATTCTCGAAATTTGCCTGGGCAATTCCAATAAAAAATAAGACAGCAATTGAAGTAACGAACGCCATGAAATCCATACTCTCAACTGGAAAAGATATTCCGAAGAATGTTCGAAGCGATCAAGGAAAGGAATTTTTCAACTTCCATTTCAAGAAGCTTATGGATCAGTATAATATTAATCACTACACTACCTATTCCAATCTAAAAAGTTCCATTGTGTAACGTTTTAATTGAACCCTAAAAATGGGAATTATCGTTGGATTGATGTGTTGCAAGAATTAGTTGACGATTATAATACCGTACGTCGAACAACAAGGCACAAACCTGTAGCAGTTAATCGAAGAAATGTTAGAAGAATTTTGAATTCAGTTTATAGTAATATTAAAGTAGGTGATGCAAGAACTTCAAATTTTAAGGTGGGAGACTGTTCGTATCAGTAAATATAGGCACGTGTTTTCAAAAATGTATACGCCAAATTGGTAGAATGAGATATTCACAGTAAGAAAAGTTCAAAACACCATCCCCGGTACCTATCTACTACAAGATTCGCAAAAACAGAATATTTTAAGGGGGTGTTTACGAATCAGAGTTGCTGAAAGTGAAGCATCCGGACGTATATCTTGTTGAAAAAATTATACGACGACAGAAGGGTAATGTTCTCGTAAAATGGCTTGGAATGCCTTCATAACACAACTCTTGGATTTCTAAGGATAATGTGTTGTAGATGCTTAGCTGTTCATATAATTTAAAATAAAAAAAGTACTAAATAAGTTTGAAATATATTTTTGTATAAATAATTTATACAAATAAGTAGAATTAATTAATATAACTTACAATTATTTGTAAGACACTTTTACAAAATATGCATATAATTTATATCATTGCTAAAATACTTTAATGACTAATACATCTGTATTTGTACACAATAATGAAACCATTACAACCATTACAAAGGCTTTAAGAAATCATAGAAAAACATTACCTTCTTAGCTAGTTCCAAAATTGTGAATCCCGCATATATAGGTTTTACGTAATCTACCCGTTCGATGCATTGTTCGATGGCTGTAAGAGAGTCACAACACTATATACGCCTCATCGTCAAGCCTCTTATGAATAGTTTCCCGATGTGAAACCAATTTTACATTTACTCGATTTTCTTTCCAAATATACCATTCACCATTAATTTATAAAACTGTTTAAAAAAACTCGTTGGTGGATTCACTTCGTTTTTTTGTATTGAAATCAATATAATTCTTTATCCAATTACTTTGTTTAAATCTAATTCCTCGACGTATTCCTCGTAATATCAAACCACTATTAAGACATTGTTTCAAAGTTAAGTAATGTATGACGTAATTTGATTTATCGACAATTTCCCATATTTTGAATTAGGTGGAATAACATGTTCGGGGCAAAAAGGAAAAAGGCAAAAGGAAAGTCATTGTGCTGTTCGTGAAGATTTGCAGGATATTCTAAATCTACTTCAAAAAGATAACCATAATCTACATCGTCTTCTAAGGCTTATATATCCATCGTTGGTAGTTATTCATTTGCTAACCATTGAAAATCACTAACTGGTAAACTGAATTACATGACATAACCATATAAATTCGTTGCATCTAAGTATAGAATGTATTTTTTCGTTTCGGATGTCAAGTTGTAAGCAGAAGTCAGTTTTGAAAGCTGATGTCAGTTTTGATAGCAGATGTCAGTTATTGAAAGCAAATGTCAGTTATTGAAAGCAGATATCTGTTATGAAGGCAGATGTCTTGACATCTACATTCAATAACTGCCATCTGATTCATTAACACTGTTACTTTATAATACATTTCTAAATAGCTTGAACCAAGGTCTATCGTGGCTTAAGTGGTAAAAGCGACAGTCCGGCAAACTGTAGACTTGGGTTCAAGTCCCAACGTAGTTCAAGTCCCAACAATATTTTTCAATTAAAAAAATTTCGTATGATTTGCTTTGTAATTTGTAGACAGCTATGTTTACATCCCCACTTACTTTGCAATTACATTCACACTAATTTGATATTTGTAAAATATTTCATATAAAAGCCGAAAAACTCCAATAATTTATCAATTGATACATTTAATAAACGGCTAAGAAATTATCTAAACACTTTCTTCACGTTTCTTTTCTTACCATAACAATCTATTATATCTCCCATGTGAACTTTTTTGAAAATGAAATATATTTCTCTTTATTTTGTGCAATAACATCTACATCCTCCTTTTCCAGTGCCAGCACTTTTACAAACAAATGTGAATCATAATTTGACAAATTATGAAAGATAATAGGTATATATCGGGGCTCTTTATAATTTATATTACATACCATACGTGCTGCACCTCGATCAATCCAGTCATATGATCATGGTCACGAACTTTTTCTTCAGGGACTGTTATTGCTTTTTCACAAAAATGACACACTGTCTCTTGCTCATATTTATCACGCTCTTGATCAGTTAAAGGTTCCATTTCTACCTCTTTACTTAAATAATTTTTATATAAAGAAGTAACATCAGTTTCTAGCTCTCTAATAAAAGATGTGGCTGCATTTTGTCCTCGATATAAAAGCAATTTACTCAGATTATCTTCAAAACTACATTTCACATAATAGGCAAAAGAATATGGTTCATGTTCGAAACATTTCTCAGTAAATGATTTGGAAGGATCCGGTTCTGACGTATCAATAGGTTTTAATATAGCTTCAAAATCAGCATAAACCAAAAAAGGAACTCTTAATTGTCTTTAAAATTTATCAAATTTTAATATATATTCTGGTAGTTCCTCTCCGTACTTATTTATTTTTAATTTTGTGCCGGGAAACACTGCCTTCACCTTACAATCTTCATTTTCATGTCTTCGTAATTTATCTTGGCATGTGAAAAAAATTAAACACCTTTCACATATGTATTTTTGATGTCCTGATAAAGATTTCTGTGACGAAACTAGTCGGGACAAATTCTTTATCCAACAGTAATGTGAATTTACATTTTCTGAGGTAACAAGTAATAAATTAATACGAGCAATTCTTCACCGCTTCGTAGAATATAATGGACCCACTACTTCTTGAGCACTCGCATTATTCTGAAAACATTCTTCTATACCATATACATTAATGGATATATTATTTTGCTCTTCAAACTTATGGATATCTTTTAAATTTACAGGAAAATGTATATCAGTAAAATCTGCAACTGTACTATAATGTGCATACGATGAAACTCTTTGCGAGTCCTACTGGTTCCCTTAAAGCAGAAGTAACGGCCCAAGTGAAACATTTGTTGTCAGAATTTTGAAGATTTATTATAGCCTTCTCGTTCTTTATTGATGGTGGTAAGTCCATATAAGTGGAACCTCTCAATGGACTAAACTTATTCATATTTATTTCCAAATATAAAACGTTGCTCAATGTCCACCCTGAAATATAATAAAATAGTAATTTATAACACTGTGAGGAATTAACAATAATCTTATTTTACCTGAATCGCACTCCTGGAATTCACTCATTTTATTCTTAATCTCATCAATAAAATCTGCGTATAGCTCATATAAATTACATCAATGGGTTATAACTTTATTTCGAGTATTAAACGATTTTATTTCTACATTCTCCTACGTCAATAAATAATATAAACCATACAATTCCAAATTCACTTTCATCGAAGTATGTATACTTAGAATACTATCCATAAGTGCTATCACTTTCGCCCTAATATTATTTGCAAATTCTTCCACATCAACGTATATGCGAGACGAATCACATACTTGATAACTTACTATTCTATCCCCGAACGTGCCTACACTCTTCTTTACACCATTATCGATTATTACGAACGCTTTAGTTCGGTGTAAAGTACTGCGGTTATGTGCAGTATAACAATTTGTTTCTACATATACATCACAGATTTCACATTTTATTAATTTTACTTCGTTATCGCTAAATTTCATTCTTTTTCCTTTACAAGAAGTTAAAATGTGGCTACTTCTGTTATCTCCTCGAGTAAACGTCTTCCCACAGTATTCATGTAAGGCATGAATTTTATACGTAATATGTAACAAGTTAGCGCAATCTTTTTTAGAGATCGGCCTACAGAGAGCACGTTTGCGGCACCATCATTCAAGAACATTAACATTTGATTTGTTGAAAGTTCAAACTTTTTCAATATATTTAACCCTGCAGAACTCGCGCCTATAAGCATTTCGCTCACGCTTAAGCCAGAATTGCTGTATTTTTAAAGAGGGTTGAGATATGGGAACAAGGCGCCCTCTAGCTGAGTTTACGTATCACTTCTGTTTATAAATGCAACCTAAACACCAATTAGTCGTCTGTAGCAATTTCTAGGAAGAACTTGTCAATCACTTGCAGACTGCGTGAGCATTTCGCTCACGGCGCTAGTTCCGGCATTGGTGTTTTGTTTTGCCTATTGACGTTTCTCTCACTACGCGAGTTATAGCATTGACGTGTTTTTCTAACTTTATTTATGTAAGTATTGCATTTATTAGTATTTAGTCGTGTACTAAATATTTTATATTAGTGAAAATTACATATTTATATGACGATGTTATTTTTTTAGTATAATGGCAATGAGTAGAACTCAGAAAATTATCGAATTAGCAAGACAACAATATGCAGAATTAAATCCACAACCAACATGGATGGCTACTCAGCCAGCCCTTGACCAGCAATCAGAAAATTTATTTGATGATGGAGATCATTATGAAGTGGAGAGTGACAATGTCAGTGAACACAGTGACCATAATACAGACACAGAAGAATCAGATTGTGATAACGAAAATGATGATATGATAGTTGACACAGAGCCTCAATTTGATGGAGAACATCATTATATTGGTAAAGATGGCACAACTCGCTGGTTGGCCCACTCGCCTTATCCTAACACTCGCACTCCGAGACATAATATTGTTACTCATTTACCCGGTGTCACCTCCATTGCAAAAAATGCAAAATCTGTAAGAGAATGCTGGGAGTAATTTTTTCCGCCTGATATGATTCGACATATTGTGAACTGTGGCAAATATTTTTCTAGACAAGTTACGCCCAAATTATACGCGAGATAGGGATTGTCGTGCAACAAATGAGACAGAAATATATGCTCTCGTTGGACTATTATATATGGCTGGGATAAAAAAGGCTCAATATTTGAACACTCGGGAACTCTGGTCGGACGATGGCATGGCTCCAGAATGCTTCAAGCTTACAATGTCTAGAAATAAATTTCACCTTTTATTACGCTCTCTTAGATTTGATAACGTAACTGACTTTATTTAATATATATTTAATAACGTAACTGAATTTAGCTCCAATTCGGCAAGTATTCGAGCAATTTGTAGAGAAATACATGAACAACTATCAAGTTGGTGAATACTGCACAGTCGATGAAATGCTGGAAAATTTTCGTGGCCGGTGCAAATTCAGGCAGTACATCGCGAATAAACCAGCAAAACATGGTTTGAAGATATGGGCCTTAGTAGATTCTAGAATGTTTTATACATGCAACTTAGAAGTTTATGCAGGTAAACAGCCTGAAGGCCTATTTAATTGGATAACGCGGCAAGCTCTGTAGTAAAACGAATAACGCAACCAATTTTGAACACAGGCCGAAACGTTACGATGGATAACTATTTCACATCTATACCACTAGCCAAAGACATGATTCAAATGAAAACAACTATTGTCGGAACGTTAAGAAAAAATAAAACAGAGATACCGCCTTTGATGTTGAATACTAAAATTAGACCACTAAATAGCAGCATATTTGCATTTTGCAAACCTATGGTTTTAGTTTCATACAAACCGAAACCAAACAAAATTGTTTCTATGTTTTCTACATTTCATAGTGATGATAAAATCGATGAAGAATCTGGAGATGCTTCAAAACTGGAGATAATCACGTTTTATAATTTGACAAACGGCGGAGTCGATGTTGTAGATGAGCTGAAGTCAACTTACTCTGTCTCAAGGTTCTGTTGTAGATGGCCTCTAAGATTATTTTTCTCAATTTTGGATATAGGCTGTATCAACTCTCAAATAATATATAAAAATAATACCGAAATTATTCAAGACCGCAGATTATATTTGAAAGAGTTGGCTCAAGAATTGATCAAACCACAATTGATAAATCGATCTTCAAAACAGAATTTGCCGGTGAGTTTACGTACCCGAATTCGAAAAATTTCTAACATGAAGGAATCAACAGTGGTGCGAGAGGTTGCCTCAGGTTTTTGTGCGTTTTGTCCTAGGCGAAAAAATCGAAAAAGCAAGAAACATTGCGAGAGGTGCAATAAAGTGATTTGTACAGAACATGCTAAATATGTCTGTCCCTCATGTACCAACGTCAATAGTTCCTCAGATCAGAGTGATTGGCATTTTAGAGAATACAGGATTTTTTGCAATTTATTTTGGATTACAATTTTATTATTTTTATTTTATTAGCAAATGTTAGAGATTTTAAACTTTTATAAGCAAATAACATGTTTAAAAAACAATAAATATTGATTTTGACTGAAAAAATACTAGTTTTATTTGCATCCTGACGTTATATAAAAAAAAATATGAAGCGTGAGAAAAATGCTCACGCGTGAGGGCTCACGTTCCACAGAATGGCGCGGGTTCTGCAGGGTTAACACCAACTCATTGCTGTACTCTTCTGCAAGCTGATTAATTTGAATCCGATTTGATTTTGAATTAATTCGAAAATATCCCCGGAGTTCCTAGGTCTTTCCAGAGACGGGTGGTATGTTCGCGCATGTGAAACATCGTTAGACTGTTCGCGAATGTATTGCGGATGACTGACATCACATTTCCCCCCTCTTTAAAAAAGTTTCGTCCGGATGTTATGTGTTGGTTCCCGCAAGCGATGACAAAATTTACAGGTAGGGCCTTTGTTACATTGCGACGTCATATCAAAATAACAGTCCACGGTCTTATCTTGCCTGGGTGTTAAGGAATATTCTAGCCGGTAACTGCATACCAGAATTTCCATTACAGTATTTTGGAATATTACTTCTAACATGCTTCTTACGATTCTCCAGTCCAGGCGGTCCAAACTAAAACCCAATTTTGTAACTGCTAATTTAAAAATGTCTTGTTCTTTGTTCACGTAAATGGACCAGGGCCTCCTATAAGGCACGATAGGTTGGCTTCAGGCTTGACAGTTTTTTCGTGACCAAATAAAATATGGGCTGTTCTTCATTTATTATTTGAAGACACATCCCAATTGCTGGTCCCTGCTGTCTTAATTTTTCGATTCAGCCAAATCTCTCTTTAAATTCTCTGGCAATTCCTTTGGCCATTCGCAGATCTCGGGCTACGCAATGACCGAACGCGTAGTCTGGCGGCACCATGAACAAATCTTGCTATTTCTCGATGGTCACCCCAAATCGATATTTTCTCGAACCAAAGTATTCCTCCATAAAATCTTCGAATGTTAGTTCCTTGTAGTGGCTATCTAATTGACGCAAGTCAGCGGCTTCGTCATTATTGTCTCCAGAGTATGGAGCTAATCGAATAAAATGTACGAGTATGAGGTGTTCGCCTTATGCAGTATTATACATCGTTAATCCGCTTCGACACCTCGTATGGTCCCTCCCAATTCTTTTGAAGTTGTGAAGACAGGCCTCGTCGACGTTTTGGATTATATAACCAAACCTGATCGCCTTCATGGTAACCACCCTTCTCGGCGTTGATGTCGTAGTTCTCCTTCATTCTGTCACTGGCATCTTGGATATTATGTCTTGCTTGATCATGCATATTATCCAGTCTCCGTCTGAGAGTGCTAACATAATTTTCCCCAGCAAAATCTTCACCAGGCTTGGTCCTAAACTTCAAATCACAGGGTAGTCGTAGTTCCTTCCCGAATAGCACGATTGCTGGTGATTGGCCAGTTGTCTGTTGATAAGAGGCCCGATATGCCATTAGGAATAATGGTAAATGCTCGTCCCAATCTCTCTTGTGTTCGGAGACCACTTTGGGTAAGTATCTGATCATTGTCTTGTTCATTCGCTCTACCATCCCATCTTATTGTGGATGCAAGGAAGTTGTTCTCGTCTTTCATATGCCGAAAAGTCCACACATCTTTTCGAATAGACTGGACTCGTAATTTCGCCCTTGATCGGAATGAAGTTCCAGGGGTACACCAAAACGGCCGACGAACTCCTTCACAATCACATCTGTTACAGTTCCAGCCTCTTGATTTGGTAGAAGATATGCTTCAAGACATTTGGTAAAATAGTCAATGACCATTATTATGTTTTTATTTCCTTTGTCGCTTTCTGGAAAAGGGCCCGCGATATCTATAGCGATTCTTTCAAATGGTATTACCACATTGTATTGGGGTATGGGTGCACGTCGACGCCTCTGGGGACCATTACTTCTGGCGCAATTAGCACACTTTCGGCACCATTCATTCATGTGTCGTAAACAATTCACCCAGTAAAGTCTCTGGCGCATCTTCTCCTGTGTTTTATGGAACCCAAAATCTCGCAATACCTCTGATATTCTTTTCGTGGGAACCAACATTTGCATCTTCCGCTCACTTCCATCCTCATTTTCAACTTCACGTCTCAGGAGATCGTCTTCCATGGTTAAGGAACCCCACTGTGCCCAGTATGACTTCAATTCTCGTGAATGGGAAGCGATTTCTTGCCAGGTCATTCTTGGCCCATTTCTCTTCCAAGCCCTGGAGACTGCAAGATCCGGATCAGCTTCTTAATCTGCTTGCAAATTGTCAGGTTGCCATTGGTCATTAACCACGATGGTTCAAAGAGCGTTGGTCGATTTGTCTTCGATTCGGATGCAGTGTCGGCAGTCTTCTGGACAGGGCCTTCTGGAAAGAGCATCTGCATTTCCATATTTGAGGCCTGCTCTGTGTTCAATGCCGAGTCATACCCACGTAGCCTCTCAATCCATCTAGCTACTTGACCCTTGGGATTCTTAAATTGCAAGGGCCACTACAAAGCGGCATGATCAGTGCGGATCAGGAACTTCTGCCAGTACAGGTACTTGTAAAAGTGCTCTATGGTTTTAACTATTGCCAATAGTTCTCGTCTGGTTACGCAGTAGTTCCTCTCTGGTTTGGACTGGGTCTTACTGAAGTATCCAATGACCTTTTCTTGTTCATCTTAAATTTGAGAACAAACTCCTCAGATGGCAGTGGATAGTTTAAAACAGGTGCACTTATCAGAGTTTCTTTAACAACTCAAAAGACGCTTGGCATTCGTTATTCCAAATGAATGCTTGATTTTCTGTTAGGCGGGTAAGTGGTTTCGCAATGTTAGAGAATCCAGGAACGTAGCGTCGGTAATACGTGCACAATTCAACAAAGCTTCTTAGCTGATGTTTGTCTTTGGGTACAGGCCATTTTTCCACATCTCTTACTTTTTCTGGATCCACAGCAACTTATTTTGCGGAAACCCGATGTCCTAGGTAATTTACTTCTTTGCGGAAATGGTGACACTTCTTTGGACTTAATCTCAGATTGGCATCTCGCAACCTTTGGAATACCACCCCAAAATCTTCCATGTGATGTTCAAAGGTCTTTCCTACTACTATCACATCATCAAGATACACCAGGCAGGTATTCCAAGAGAGTCGCCTCAGTTCAGTGTCCATGAGTCGCTCAAAAGTATCTGGGGCGTTACATAGTCTAAATTGCATGACTGTAAACTACCAGTCCAGTGCCTAAACTGAAGGCAGTCTTTTCTTTGTCATTGGGGTCCATTCCCACTTGCCAATAGCCGGTCGTCAAGTCGAGAGAGGAGAACCATTTCGCTTCTACCAGGGAGTTTAGTGTATCGTCTATTCTTGAGAGGGGATAACTGTCCTTCTTGGTCTAACTATTCAGACGACGATAGTCCACGCAAAATCTGGTAGATTCATCCTTATTCCTTACAAGGACCACTGGTGAAGCCGATAGACTATTCAAAGGTTAAATTACTCCTTGGCCTTCCATATCTTGTGTAATCTGCTTGGCTGCCTCATATTTTGCCAGCGGTAATCTTCTTGGTCCTTGTCGTATTGGACTTGGATCGCCGGTATTTATTTTGTGCATCACAATATTTGTCCTTCCCTTCGTACCACTTTCAGTTTCAAAGACGCCTTCATAATGTTTGTTTAGATCCTTAACTTGGCTTTGTTCTTGACAGGCTGAGTCGATTATCCCGGACAATTTCTCATGAACCTGTACGAATCCATTCATCTTTGCCTCTACATGATAAACGATGGCCCACACTGGCGAACATCACCCTTCTTCAATGAAACTGGGTAATAGTTCACATTCATTACCCTTATCGGTACAGTCTTCTGAGTCTTAACCAGCATTTTGGCAACTACTATTGATCGAAGCAGTAGCCAACTCGACAGAAGACCATGCGTTTGCTTCTGCGGCTGCTTCGAATTGCGTCAGGTAAGTCGCCCATGACGTCTTTCCATCAAAGGTTGGTGGCTTGCTTCTGGTCTTCCAGATAGCCACAGATTCTTCTTTTATTCCGATGGTTCGCGATATAACTTCTTCGTTGACCTGCTTAGGATCAGAATGACTCATGGTAACAGGTAGTTTCATCTAAGTCATTATTGCCTCTATAGTCTAGAATGTTCTCCAATTTTCTCCTCTACAGCTATGAAAACCTCTTCCTTTCTAAAACTTTCTCCACTTGTTCCAGACTTTTTTCGAAGCTTCTAGAATTTTCTAGTAATTTCTTTTCCAGATTTTTCTCAATAATTCTATCAGTTTCTAAATATCTTTGTTCCATCTGGGCTTGCGACTCTATTAGACGTTGTTCCAAAGTTTTCACACAGTTCAGATTCTTTTGTTCCGTTTGTTCTAGAGGTTTGCTAATTTTTCAGAAGTTGCCAGGCTCTTCTGCTCCATTTGTTTAATACATTTTGCTAAGTTTCCAGGCTCTTCTGCTCCATTTTTTTCATTTGAATTAATAGCAAAAATGTACATCAGCGTTACCGCCTAGAACTTGGAAGAAGTAATTCTCTGGATCTTCGCCTTCTTGGACCAATACATCTCGAAGTCGTTGCTGGAGGATTGTCTTTTTGCCGGTTGTATCCTCATCCCTCTTCTCTAGTTCTCGTTTTAAACCAGTTACTTTCAATTCAGTGAGTTTCATTTTATTCGCCATCACGATATTTAAAATAAACGTCTTTTCGCACTGTATATGTATTTAAACGAATATTTAATTCACACTTAATTGTCCATTTAGTTCGCTATTTATTAATTACCTTCACACCGGACACCACTGTAATGTTTTTGTCTTTCTGACTGTAAAATGTTTGCTTCTCTGTTGGGTTCTTAAATGAAACTAACGGTAATATAAACACGTCCACTATTTAACAATATAACCGAAATAACAATTTAAAAACTAATTACTAACAATAAAAACATTTATGTATTTATATTTATGTAAGATTACTCGGCGATCATTTGTTATCGAATGAATCTCTCCCTCCATTTCCAGTCCTCTTATAGTCTATAGACCTTCGAGAATATCCCCGGAGTTATGTCGTAGTACATACAGTACAGTATACCTACATATACGCTATACGGTAACAGTGAGAAGTGCAACATTAGCGTCTTTTCTTGGCGTTACTAAGAAATGCTCTCGAGTCGTACAGAAAAGAGAAAGTATAAATATATGTAACAGCGCTTTTAATTATTATTATATACGTTGTATTCCTTATAGTTAGGTAGCAATAGTATTATAATCACATTTTGTAAAGTTTGTAATTGCTTAATTAAAATAAAAAATTTTTTTTTGCGAATATAAAGTTATTCAAACAAAATTGGCGCAGTCAGTAGGACAGCTAAACGATAAATATTATTGAAAAAAAAGGAATTTATCGTTTTGTTTCAACAATTAATTAGCTATTCAAAACAAGAACCGCAGTGGAAAGTGCGTTTAGCGTTATTCAAGAGGACCGAGTATTAGAGAAAGTTCGGACAGGCTACGGCACTTTACAGAGCAAAGTGGGCCGACGTACTCGTTCTATCTAATATTCCAACGTCTGAAAAAACGAAAACATCTTGCCAACCCCCGACGCAATGTAGGTGTTGAACATTTTCCTTTTCGTCAACCATTTAGATATTAAGTGTGATTTTGTAAGACACGAGTTAAATTCACATAGATCGGTTAGGTCATCAAATTAATATTTGTTCAAGTCTTATATAAGTCGTGAAAACAAAGAACGCAGAATAAAAATATTCTCAAGCAAACAAACAGACAAACAGACAAAACAATTTTGAAACCAGAAAATTAGTTTAGTAGTAGTACTTATATTTAAGAAAGAATAATTTTTTCTAAATGCCGAAATCAGAATCAGCCTTAAGCAGTCGAAAAATGTCAGAATCAGATAAAATTCCACATTATGTACCAATCAATGTTAATACGAATATACAAACAATGTCAAGTAGCACGTCTAGAACCCCTACAATTAATGCTGCTAAAGCAAATGCCGATTTTATACCAACTTTTATAGGAAATTCCTTACATTTGGAAAGTTTCATTTCAATATGTAATAGATTTTATGATCAATGTGGATGTACGGAAGACGAAAGTCTCACACAATTTGTTTCGAACGTTTTAATTTATAAACTTAGAAATTATGTGTTAGATTTTGTTTTGCAACATAAATTACAGACATGGCTTGAAATTAGATTAGCGTTAAGAGAACATTTCGGAGATCAGTTAGACAGACATGCTCTCGCACAAGAATTTAAAAGTACAATGAAAAATAGAAATGAAAATATTTAAGATTTTATGGACCGACTAAAAGCATTAAAAACAAGATTAACAGCGAAAGTAAACGCAGATGTAGATTTAAACGCGGAAAGAAAACTTTACTTATTAGAACAATTAGATAAAGACGCGATAGACATTTTAATGATAAATACGGACTATGCTAGTAGATTTCTTTTACAAATGCAAAAACCTGCAAATTATACAGCTGCATGTACTATTGTTCACCAACAGTATTATATATGTCAACGTTTAGAAAGCTTACAATCACAATCAATGAATGCAAATAAACCCCAACAATCTAATAAATTACCACCTAAACAGTATCATATAAATTACGTACCCAATAAAGTAACAAACTTTTACCCTAAATTTCAACAACCTTAATTTAATTACAGATAGTCAAATTTTCCATAAACTAACTTCACATCTAGACCAAATTTTAATTCATATCAATCAAATTCGTATCGATCAGCATCTAAGTTTCCGACAGGTCCAATAAGTAATATTCAACCAAGAATTGTAAAACATAATTTTCCCTCGAGTAAAAAAGTGTTTGGTAAACAAACAAATGTATTTAAACCTACCGGACAAATTCCAAAAAATAAGCCAGAACCAATGTCAGGTATTACAATGAATTCAAGTAGACAAACACGTCCTTTTATGGAAAATTCATATAGGCCCCTTCAAACAAATGTCCCTAGACAATGTAACATAGCTGAGGAAATCTTTAATAACGAGATTGACTATATACATGAAACAAATGAAATCCCGGAAGAAGAAACAAGTGAAGAACAGTCATTTTCAGAGTTCAATATGTATAACGACCCTTATTTAGACGAATCACAATATATTCAGGAGAATCACTCCCAGTATTCCGAAAATTATATAAATACTATCAATAATCAAAACGAATATGAAATGTATGAACAGAATAACGAAAATTTTTAGATAGAAGCCTTGGAAAACAACAAATAGATTTAAATAATTTAGTCCCAAATTCATTACCATTTATTCAGACACAAGATCCACCTATTAAATTACTCATTGATACAGGATGCCACCCATCATTATTAAGACCTTCAGTAGCAGAATTTTATTACCCTCATTCAATTTTTAAGTCAAACACCCCAATTCAAACATGCACAGGCACAAATCAATCGCTATATAAAGCGCAAATTCATTATTTTAACGAATTTAAACCATTATCAGGAAAAATAAAATTTGTTTTGTTCCCTTTTCATGAATATTTCGATGGAATATTAGGAATAAAAGATTTAAGAAAAATAAAATTAAATCTTGATTTAAACAACCGTGCATTATATAATGATCAAATACAAATACCACTATATTACAGAACCGAGTTTGTCACAGAAAATAGAAATTCCACCTTTTAGTTCGGTAATAAAGAAAATAAACACAAATTTACCTAATTGTGATGTTATAATCCCTAAAATAAAGACGGATGATGACACTTTATATATCCCCTCAGGAATATTACACATAGAAAATAATCAAGTTAAAGTTGAAATAGTAAATAAAAGATCAATTTCACAAAGCATAACTATAGATCGAGACTTATTACGTGAGTATGCGATTAAATTCAATGAAACAAATTTCGAATGCCATCACATAGAGGAGTTTCAGGAAATTCAACCTGAGTGTAATAATAAAGAATCACCTAAGGATATTATAAATAAACTCTAAGAGTAAATCACCTAAATGCAGAAGAAAAAAATCATTTAGGTAAATTAGTTACAGAATTTTCCGATATATTTCATGACAATAGTAAAAAATTAACATTTTCTAACCAAGTGAAACATGAAATAAAAACTACCGATGAAATCCCCGTACATACTAAATCGTACCGATACCCTTATATCCATAAGCAAGAAATTAATAAACAAATTTCAAAATTACTAGAAGACGAAATTATAAGACCATCTTATTCACCTTGGTCCAGCCCCGTTTGGATAGTCCCAAAAAAACTTGACGCAAGTGGAGTAAAGAAATGGCGCATGGTAGTCGACTATAGAAAAATAATCGAAAAAACCGTAGACGATCGATACGCCATCCCAAATATCACAGATATTTTAGATAGGTTAGGACGGTGTAATTATTTTACAATTGACTTAGCCTCGGGTTATTATCAGATTGAGATGCACCCCGATTCAATTCAAAAAAACAGCGTTCAACATCGAAAATGGTCATTGGGAATATGTTAGATTACCAATGGGATTGAAAAACGCACCCGCGACATTTCAACGAATTATGGATAATGTATTAAAAAAATTACAAAATAAAATTTGTTTAATATACATGGATAATATAATAGTTTTTTCCACTTCCCTTCAGGAACACATAAATAATTTAAAACAAGTATTTAAAAAATTATGAGAAGCCAAATTAAAAATTCAGTTAGACAAATCAGAATTTCTATGCAAAACGGTAGAATTCTTAGGTCATGTAATTACCCCGGACGGAATAAAACCAAATCAAGAGAAAATAGACAGTATAAAAAAATTTCCGATACCGAGGACAGCAAAGGAAATAAAGTCATTCCTTGGATTAGTAGGTTACTATAGAAAATTAATAAAAGATTTTGCCAGATTAACAAAACCCCTTACAAATTGTCTAAAGAAAAGAATCCAAATAAAAGATACCCCGGAATTCATAAATAGCTTTGAAACATGCAAAAATGCATTGATGAACGATCCGATACTGCAACACTCTGATTTCAACAAACCATTTAATGTTACAACAGATGCTTCAAATTTCGCTCTTGGCGCAATTCTTTCACAAGGTCCGATAGGTCGAGATTTACCAATTTCTTACGCATCAAGAACGTTAAACTCCGCTGAAACTCATTACAGCACAATAGAGAAAGAGTTACTTCCTATCGTATGGGCAGTAAAAAATTTTAGACCATATTTATACGGAACTAAATTTAATATAATAACAGATCACAAACCCCTCAAATGGTTATTCTCTTTGAAAGAACCTAATTCAAAACTTGTTCGATGGAGACTAAAGTTAGAAGAGTATGATTACGAAATTATACACAAAAAAGGCAAGCTCAACACGAATGCAGATGCTTTATCACGGATAGAAATCCATCCAATCGAAGAGAAAGATGATTTAATATCACTCATCAATAACATTGACCCTAATGATTTCGTAGACAACAACGAGATAGACAGAGAATTAGACAACATCACGTTAAATAAAAATAAAATAAAAATATTACAAAACATCCAATTAATATAGATCAAAATAAAAGAGAAAACGCGAACGAAAATATGACAGATCAAACTGTACATACAAATGTCGAGAACCCTACATTAGTTATCACAGAAAAAGCGATTAATTTATATAAAAATCAAATTATATTAACCACAAGTAAGTATCCCCAGTATAGATGTATACAGCAGACCGATTTTCATGTGGCCGGTGGGAGAATTTGTACGTGCGTCAAGTAAGGGTCAGTGTTAGATAGAGACAGTATTCGGAAAAAATAAATGCAAACTCTTTGTGCGAGTCGTGCATTGGGACGTAGTAAGGGATGAATTCAGAAAATCACATTGTTGAACATGTTTATAATGGTTTGTATTTCACTAAATTAAGGCAAATAGAAGTAAAATAAAACGCATAGTTTCATGTAACATGTTTAATTAAAATGTCTTACCTTACCTACTAGCTAATAGCGTACTAACATCACATTAAGGGGATGACTGAATAAGATTGTTAGCTACACTTAACGGTAGAAAGGCTTAGGATTAAGTAAAACTAATTTGGATAATTAACTGAATTATTGGCAAATAATGTTTATGCTAATCTCTTTCTCATTATAATCAAATTGTAAACTTTCTATATGTACAAAAGAACAGTATATTCTTCAACGAGCGTAGGCGAGTGTTGTAATAACATTCTTTAATAGTCGTGGAGAAAAGAATATTATTAATACTAATATTATTGGAAATAACAATGAAAATAATAATTACAATAAGAAATAATACATAAATACTCAAAAATAATTATAGGAGAAAACAATAATGAACAATAACTAAGTTTCAAAAAAATTACGGTAAATTATACATATAATTATATAAAAAGTTATGCAGAATCACTATCACTGACTTCCTCTTCGCTCTCCGATTCAGAGTCTTCACCCAAATTAATTATGAACTGGTCTGTAACTTCGTCTATGAGAGGTTCCGCTTCCAAAAACTTTTGCTCCCACTTTATCGCGTGGTCACAACATTTATTCCATTCAGCACTAAATTCATCAAAAAAGTTATCACATAACTGTTGAACATATCTAATAGTGAATGATACATTTTTTTGTGCCACATATTGTTTAAGAGATGCCCATACTAACTCAATCGGATTTAAATCTGGGTGGTATGGCGGTAATCGCAAAACACTATGGCCACGTTGTGTTAACATTTCATCTATCTCGAACGTTTTAAATGTTGGCTTATGTACTTTAATAATATTATATAAATCGGTCTTGAGCATGTTATTGTCGAAGTAAATATTTTTAGACCTTAACCAGTCTATCATAACTGATTTCCTGCTATTAGAATTCGGTAGTTTATCTTTTTGGACATTATGAAGAGGAGCATTGTCAATTACTAGGACAGACTTTGAAGACAGGTTTGGAATTAATTTTTCTAACAACCATTTTTTGTAATTTTCATAATTCATCTCGTGATGATAATCCCCCGTTGTGGTATTAGACTTAAAAATCAATTTAGCATTCGGAATGAATCCAGTCTCGCAGCCAGCATGAACAATAATTAGTCTTAGACCTTTTGATATAGGCCTTGCTAATCCTTCATTGGAATTGTCACTCCAACAATTAGCCACGGTATGAGAACTGTGGATGTAAGTTTCATCCATATATATAATCGGTCTTTTTTCATTTCTGTAGCTTTGAATGGTACGCAAATAAGACACTCTTAACTGACGAATGTCGTGCTTTTCCATTAACAACTTTCTATTGGTTTTTGTTTTTCTCCAACGAAAGCCCATATCTTTTACTACTTTCCGAAGAGAATCTATTCCTCCAGTGTATCCTGTTTCTTTAAATTTTCTTAGAATGTTTGGCATTGTAGGCACAATTTTGTCAACAGTAAAGGTATTTAAAATTGTTCTACGCAGCACACCTTTATCTGCATCGTCTAAGTCGGTTTTGGGCTTGGTTTTTTTTAAATTTTTCTTTGGCGATGTAAAAGATGAACCGACACCTGCGTTTATTTCACTTTTTTCTTTAACAATCCGTCTAATAGTTCTCTCAGAAACACCCGTTGCGGCAATAACGCGTTCATATAACTGATCCAGTGGAATTTTGAGTAACTCTGAAGTTTTTTCTTCTTGCATATATTTAAATACATTTGAGATCACTTCACGAGTTTGACTGTGTAAAACACATTTATTTAATTTACTTTTAAACTCCATTACTCACTACCTTAATACGGCACTGCACTACTGTATTTACCGCTTAAAACGATGTAAAACACTAAATGCCAGAGGTGCCCCTACCTATGAATTTCGTGCGCATTTCGAGGGCGGTACTTCTACCCGGCCACATGAAAATCGGTCTGCTGTACGAGAAAAAGTCTTTGATAAAACACGACAAACATGGCAGATACCATTAGAAAAAGAACAAGAATCAATAAGACAATTAATTAAAGAATATTTGACACCTAATACAACGTATTGTTTAAACTTTAAAAATGAGAACTTAAAATTATTATTTTCAAATATTGTAGCAAATTTATTCCAAAATAATGCATTTAAATTAATAATTTCGAATAAAATCTTAACAGACGTGACGGATAACGATGAAAAAGTATTAAGGATAAAGTACTGTCATGAGACAAAAACAAATCATAGAGGAATCAATGAAAACCTCGATGCAATAAAAAACCATTATTATTGGCCAAATATTGATCAAGACGTTACTAATTACGTAAACTCTTGTGAGATATGTCAAAACGCAAAATACGAAAGACACTCAATTGTGTTTAAACCAACAGAAATAGGATCTAGACCACTTGAACATTTATACATCGACACATATAAATTTGATGGATGTTCATTTTGAACACTTATAGATAGCTTTCCAAAATTCGGACAAGCATATCATATAAAGTCATTAGTTGCAACTGAAATTGCAGAGAAATTAATAATGTTCCTTAGTCATTATAGTATTCCTAGAAAGATTACATGTGACAACGGTCTTGAGTTTAAAAACAAAATAATTCAATATTTGTGTACATTACACAAAATTGAAAGACATTATATAACCCCTTTCAATCCAAATAGTAATGAGATTTCATTCCAGTTTAAGCGAAAGCCTTCGGATATTAAAAAAACGAAAAAGTAAAAATGCCTGTTTCAAACTTAGTAAATTATGCATTACTATCTTATAATAACAGTATCCACAGCGCTACTGAGTATACACCCTTTCAAATTTTAAAATTAGATTTAAATTATAAAAACCCATTTGAAATGAACGAGAGTGAAAGAACGACACGGTATATTAATGATCACGCAGAAACATTAAAATTACTTGCAACTCAAATTCATAATAAGTTAAAAGAGAAACAACAGAAGACATTAGAAAAATGTAATGTAAATAGAACAACTCCCGATTTTAATGAAAAGACCCCAATTTATCAAAAAGCTCAATTAGATTCTAGTAAGAAAATTAATAAACCTGCACTTTTATATAAAAAAGTAGAAAACCCCGAAATATTACCTGATAAAAGTAAAATAAAAGTAAAGAATAAACACTATCTAATGAAAACTCTAAAACTTCAACGTATTGTTTCAGATACAAAAATAACCGAAGATGATTATCCAGATAATTCTGACGATAATTCTTCTACGTCATAATATAGAATCATTACAAATAAAAGAAATCCACAATCCTATCTTACCAGTACAAATAGGAAAAGCTAAATTAATTACTTCACAATATACCTTTGTATATCACATACATATAACAACCACTCGAATATTATTAAACAAATTAGATAACAAATTAGATAACCTCGAGAATCAATTAAAAACACAGTTAAATCATTTCTTTATATTCATAAATAATAAAATAGGATATGCTAAACAAAGTGAAATAAAACAAAAATTATCTGTATTCATTTCTTATAATAAAAGATCAAAAAGAGGATTAATTAATGCAGTAGTATGCGGAACATTAGACGAAAACTCTAAAGAAGAAATAGAAAATTTAATTCATATCATATCAGGCAATGAAGTAAAGTTGCAAAATAAAATAAATGAACAGATACATGTTTTAAAGGAAATAACGTTAAAGTATAACGATGCATTCAATGTTTTAAACGAAAATCAAAATACGCTCACGAGACAAATTAATAACATCCAATTGGAATTTCAAGAAACTATTAACACGATTGAAAAAGCTCTATCATTTACGATACTCCTTGACGGATTAATTATACAATTAAATTTTGTAAAATCATTAATAAATGATATAGAAACAGCCATATCATTTGCCAAAATAAATATATTACATGTTTCAATTATAACACCAAAAGAATTAGAGCAAATATTAAGTATTATGCATAAAAAGTATGAACATAATCAAATACCACAGTTACGAAATTTCATTAACTATTATCGATTGTTTGCAACACAAGTAGTCTTACATAATGACACTATATTATTTAAAATCAATGTACCTATCATATCGACATCTTATGATTATTACCGATTATACCCTGTACCTGTTCGAAATGAAATTATAATTCCGAACATCCTCACCTAATGTTCAATACGAAAACATATTGGACGTCAAACGAAGAGTGTCCAGAAATCGAAGATTCCTACTACTGTAAGCAGAAATTTAAACATCAGAAACAACAGTGCCTAATGGACATAATTAAAAATGGAACAAATACGTGCAACACAATGCATGTTATGTTAAATACGACAAGCATTCAACAAATAAACGGTTATCAAATTTTAATAGTCTCCGTTGATCCTGTAACAGTTAGATCATATGGAGAAGACAACGGATTACACAAAATCAATCACCCAGCTGTCATATCAATGGACCAGCAACCAATCAAGATTAACGACCAATACTTCGAAAGAGAAGAAAGCATTCATGAAGAAATAGTGTTCGAACTCCCACGATTAGTGCAAATTAACACGTCAAAAATAGTGCGAGCAGAACCAGTGAAATTAAAAACATTAGACTTCAATCAACTCAATCATATAAAGACAATTGCCAAATCAATAAATAATGCAGCACTTAATGATTTATCTTATAGCATTACATGGACTAATGTATTAAATATTATAATTGTATGTGTGTTAATAATAATATGTATATGTATTGTTTTAACATTTATTTGTAAGAAAAAGATATGTCAAAATATTATTTTAAAAAAGAAGTTGATAAATAACGAAATAAATGAAGAGATAATTGTTCCTTCACAAATCAATAACACTCAAAATAAAAGGCCCAATGAACCTTTATTTTTGGAGCTTAAGGAGGGAGGAGTTATGTCGTAGTACATACAGTACAGTATACCTATATATACGCTATACGTTAACCGTGAGAAATGCAACCTTAGCGTCTTTTCTTGGCGTTACTAAGAAATGCACTCGAGTCGTACAGATAAGAGAAAGTATAAATATATGTAACAGCGCTTTTAATTATTATTATATACGTTGTATTCCTTATAGTTAGGTAGCAATAGTATTATAATCACATTTTGTAAATTTTGTAATTGCTTAATTAAAATAAAAACTTTTTTTTGCAAATATAAATTTATTCAAACAAAATTCCCGGAGTTCCTAGGTCTTTCTAGAGACGGGTGGTATGTTCGCGCACATCGTTAGACTGTTCGCGAATGTATTGCGGATGACTGACAATATGTTCAATACGTTCACGAAGGAATTGTAGAAAATTTAGTAATCTTTTCCGGCATATAAAATTACTATATAAATGCCGCGTATTTGCAGGTGTACAATATATACAACCTGTCCTAATTATGTACCTCATTCATTCATTTTTCGTTGTTTTGTAAATGTAAAATATTACAGCAATACGTCTTTTCGATTAAAAACAATAATTTTTATTTTATTAATATTTTAGCATAAAATATGATTGCCTGTAGCCATATACCTCCTGGACTGGTTACGGGGTTCAGGGAAGGTCTGAATATAATATTATAACATGGTTACCATGTGTACGGAATTGAGTTAAGGGCCGGGGCGGTCTTCGGACGGATTTATAATAAATACTGCCTCTTAGGATGTATTGTTTTTAATTACAATACTTATCTTGTAACGCTTGCTCCTTATTTTCGGAGACAATTAATCTGATGTTAATTATAAAATAATTTTAATATACTCAAATTATTTCAGAATCTAAGATTTTTGTTTATGTTTTAGGCATCTGATGGTTTTTACTAACCAAGTGGCAAATACTACGTTAGATTTAAAATTAACGGCTACTGTCAAAAATCGCTAATTTATAACCATATATACGTGAAACTCAATTGAAGTTCGAGTTCTGTATTTAATTAGTTATTTATAGGCCTTTTTGGTTGAAGAGCTACTAACTGTTAGTGCTTATTAAACTTAAAAGCATCTTAAAAAAATGCAGCGATGCTAACTCAAGAGTGATCTGAGTTTATTTTTCCAAAGTGTAATTAGAAGGCAGTGATTCAGATACAAGTTTGTTTATTTACACACATAATTCATTATACAGGCTGATTCTAAATATAAGCGACAATTTTATGGGCTGATTCCTAGGGCTATTATGACTATAAAAGTTCATATGAATGTATATCTTAAATGGCTTAGTTCTAAAGTTACAGAATGTTTAATAGTAAATTAAAAGTTTATACAATAAAACGTACTAATACAACAAAGATAGCTTATAAAAAATTGATGAAAATAGCCGCCTTCAACTGCAATGCAAGCTTCTATCCTCCATTGTATTAATTGGTGAGTGCGTTCCAAAATACTGGGGGTGTTTCGAATTGTTTCAAATGCTTCAACAGTACGATTTCTAAGTTCATTAACATTTTCAATGGGCGTCATATAAACTAGTGATTTGAGGTGACCCTAGAGAAAAAAACTATATACATGTATATGTATAGAACATTTAAGTCTGGAGGCCGCGGAGGCCCCGGTTGTGGAGCTCCTCGCCCTATCCACCGATTTGGATACGCAGCGTCCAAAAACTCACAAGCAACTAAACTGAAATGTGCTGGAGCACCATCGTGCATAAAATACATTTGTAATCTTAATTGCAACGGGACTTCTTCCAACAGTAGTGGTAGTCACTCTTCAAGAAAACGACGGTATACTTCTCCATTTAACCTCATTACCAAAAAATATGGACCTATCAAATGATCTCCAACAATTCCGTCCCACACATTAACAGAGAATTGATGTTGATGACAGGTTTCCAATGTTTCGTGTGGATTTTCTTCGCCCATGTGTGATTATTATGAAAATTAATAATAGCATATCTGGAGAAATTAGGCCCGATGTAGAATACTTAAGCCAAAAATTGAGGATTCAGTGTGATTTTCTGTTGTATCCATTGACAAAAAGCCAATCTTTGCGAGGAATCTACTGGAAAAATTACCTGTATTCTTGAACGCACTTACCAAGCAATGCAACAAAGGATAGAAGCTTGGATTGCAGCTGAAGGTGATCATTTCCAAGAATTTGTATAAGTTTTTTTTGTTGTAACATTTTATTGTATGAACTTTTAATTTACTTATAACACCCTATAACTTTAAAACTAAACCGTTTAAGACATATATTCATATGAACTTCTATGATCATAATAACACTAGGTATCAGCCCATAAAATTTGTCGCATATATTTAGAATCACTCTGCATATAAACATCGAATACATATACAAAATCGTCACGCAAATAAATAAACCAATATAAAAATACAATATCAAACAAACAAAACTAAAATACCCAGTCAAAGTGTTACATGGTAATGATAAACACGATCAAATAATATTCAATAATATTCAATATGTCATATTTGCTACAATATTCGCGACATATTCCAAAACAAAATTCCTAAATAAACATCAATAAACGAAAAATATAGCTAATACGATACCTGCTTTTCAGTTTATGTAAAAAAGAAACTAAAAGAAAAGACGGCCAGTATAATCAGATTATAAATGCCAAAGCACGTGCTTGACCTTGTCCGGTCTAACATGTTTCGCAAAACGAATAATGAAAACAACGCGAAGGTAATACTCAGATTTGTCGTTAACAAATTAGCACAAAGGGCTGTTTAAAGCTAAACACAAAACAACAACCTTTATTGTAATCTTAAGATATTATAATAATTATTTTCAACGAATGTTAATTAAACGTTCGCACTGTTAGGATTTTCTCCAAATTTTTAAACAAATAATATTTAATCAAATAATCTTGACTCGTTGGTGGGAAAGAGTTTTCGTAGGAGTAACGAAAACTATATACGGAAAAACTACTTAAGCGAAGTTTTGACCTTTGAAATCAACAATTTCTCGGGCGGTTTTATCTTTCATTGTTATGGAAATGCTTTTTGGTGGCATTTCAACAAAAACTACATTACATTTGAATTTGAATAATATTTCTTTTCGTAGTACGGGGAATTTATTACAATGAGGGATTAATATCGTTTTATACAACTTTTTATTTCTTACCTCTGGGCACGGAACTTGATACGCTGTTGTTACGGTGTTCGACCTCTTAACGGGAAGATATCTAGTGTCTCCAGCCAGAACTCAAATATGAAAAACATAGTACAACGTCTAGTCGGCAGACGAAATTTTGCGTACCAGGATACGGAGTACACGCAACATTTATGGGCGGGGATGTCAGAGGAATAATGTAAACGGATTCAAAAATAGGAAAGATACTATAATATCCAACGCTGCCAAGAGAAGTCGTAACATAGTACACCAATGCTATGAGAGGTGGAAGGTAAAGGCTGTCTCAAAAGCTCAATTAAAATACATAGTATGCAACGCCAATCGATCAATATTATTTTCGTTAAACGGGGCCCTATTTATATCTGCCGAACTTGACGAAAAACACAGTCGTTTATTCGGAGAAATATACGTAGACATCTAGGAAAGATTATTTATCGGCGCGGATATTAAGAGGAGGTGTTTGTATAACGCAACGAGTTACGAGTCAAGCTAAAATATAATAAGAAAAAGTTGCACCATTTCAAACATATAAAAATACACAAAAATATAGATCTATGTATAAAACTTATGAACATTTTGTGCGAAATGATTATTTTGAATCGTAGGGCGCACAAGATTCTCTTAAGTTCATAAGTTAAGGCCGAGGTTCATCACAATCTTCATAAAATACTATATTTATTATCTGGCTTTCAAATGAGTTTGTGCTTCAATTGTAATTAGATTTTAATAATCAAATATGCTGCTTAACTTTTATTCCCAGAATGCCACTTTATTGGCCTTTTGCACTTTCGTGTTGGTCCGATAAGGAGCCGATCGGTGTAATGCGGTTTATTGGAGATTTGAATTTTCGGTCGATAATACACGTAGGTCAATTTATTAACAATAATTAACCTAGTCATTAATTAGCCTTTTAATACGAGTAACTTGGCCATTTGGTAAGATTCAGCGGTTTAACACAGAGGTGATTTTATTCTTATTTATTTCGGAATAACTTAATGCTTTGTTCTTCATTCGTTTTTGTTTTCTTTGTGGCAGCTAGTTTTTGTGATACTCTTCCAAGTGGAGTGAAGACACAAAATGACTTTATAAGGCGTTTATTGGTAAATAATTATTGCTGCGTTTTATTGCAAACCAACATACATTCAATACAAGTTGTACGATTGTCAAAGAAATATTTTCATATGTTGATACGAAAAAGCAATAGTCTAATCAACTGATCGCTTGGATCAATAACATCAAAAATACTCTTTAATCTAAACAGATAATCGTGAATAAATTCCGAATTTATACATAAACTAAATTATTAAAGATTGTACAGCGCGTCCTCGTGGTAGCAAATAGTAATCAATATACCTACTGAATAGACGCTATCAATGTTGAATGATGAATAATTTAAAAAACAACCGTATCTTTATAATCTTCATAAGGTAACCAAGCAAGGGAAGGATTCTCCAATTTTCTAAGAACGAAACTATAATACATGGTTTTGAACAGAGACAAAGAACTAAAGAATTTATAGGTACACAAAACCAAGCCAAGTGTATTTCAAGTAGCAACACAAGTGTTGTTGATATGTGGGCCAAAAGTTAAACGGGAATCAAACAAAACATTAAGGTCCTTTATACTATCAACTTTTTTGTTAACTTTTTTGTGTAAGAGACGTAGCAGCGTTTTTTTATGCTTTGGGATATAATGTTCAAATTTTGATATGAATATAACACATCATCCCAAGTTCTGTTAGATGAACATATTTTTAGATCATCTACATAGGCAAGTAGTAGATAACACAAAAGCGTTAATATATAATTTAGAAACAAAATAAATAGGAGTGGACCTAAATACTAATCTTGGATAGAGGGGAAAACTTAAAGAATTTATAATTATTATAAAAGGCAACGAAATCTCTTATGATTTCAGAAGAATTAATAGGAAAGACAACTTATTAAGTAAAATTTCATGTTCAATTACATCAAAGGCACTACTAAAGTCCATGACTTGGTCACGTACTCAAGCTACTCGCTAATAAAATTTTTGCCACTATTGACATACCTCGCATAAAATCGTGTTGAAATAAAGAAATGTAGGATTTGGTGTTATGGCATAGATAGGAACAAATTACACTTTCAAATTCAAAAAATGAACAATATTAATATAAGTTGACAATTATCTACATAAGCATTATCACCTTTTTTAAATACTGGACTTATCCTAGCTCGCTTGCAGATGGCCGGGAAAGTATCAATTCGAATTGCCATGTTAGTAATGAAAGACAGGAAATTATGCCATTATAGGAAGTACATCGTCTTCAGTTACTCATACTAATGTAGAAGAAGTATAACTAGTGTCTAAGGTATATAGAAACTTCTTAACAGCATAGCTAACATCAGCCAAATCTCCCAAAAATGACCAATCTGATTGAAGATGATACAAAGCGACTGAAATAAGTGGATTATTCCCGTGTTGTTATCGCTATATTAGAAGTAAAATTAGTAGCAATACCAAGAAGATGATTATTGCAATTGGTCACGGGATTAAATTATTTAAGAATTAAAAGACTTCATAAACAGTTGAAACTACAATATTTAATACAGTATAATAGAGCACTTGGTTATTTGTTTCACTGCAATAAGAACGAAACTATATATTGCAGTGAAACAAATAACCAAGTGTGAATTTTCTTTTACCTTTATCATTTAATATGTTTCACCAAGTGCCTAGCGAGACCTCAATCAATTATATATAATAGAGCATTTATAAACTATAGCAAGTTAAAGGCTTCAAATAGGACAATGTTTGATCAATCAAATAAAATCTTGATTAGAAGTATTAGTTGAACTGTAAACAGCTACAAGGTAAAAAGTATTTAAGTTAAATTTGCACTTACAAGTAGCATATCTATTAAAGGAATAAATAAATAAAGATTATATCAACAGGTACGCAGGTGATGTCGGAAGAAGAACAGCAATAGCACCACCAGCAAGTCGATTAACGACAGCAAATCTTCTGTCACATCTTAAAACATTAAAATAAGGGTGGGTTAAAAATAAAATCATCAACCCAAATCTTAGAAAATTCAGTTGTATTATAAGAAGAGAACGGACGCAATTTCCATAAAACGCAATCGGCAATTGGAATTGTGTATAACGTCGCTCAGTACATACCGGCGTAATTCAATGAAGTATTTGTTTGACTTACTCGGACACCTGGTCTCGCCGCGATAATAATGGACAGGCCAGCTATTGTAATCCGAGAATATAGTGCTTTTTAAAGTGTTTTCATGAGCGTAGATAGAAGCGGGGTTTTTATAATGTATTTTATTTATTAGTTTATATTTCGTAAGTTAAATAAAGTGCTGTGAGTAAGTTTCTTGTTTTCATAGTTTTAACTGTTCACTTAGGTCACTTAAGATCGCAAACACATCTGAACTCTGTAAAACTTTTATGGCGGCTAATATTCCATTAAATAAACTTAGCAATCCCACTTTAAAAATATTTCTTCAAAAATATACTGGTCGAAATGTTCCTGATGAATCAACTTTAGGTGCTAGGTGCTATACGAGAACAGTAGAACGCATTAGAAGCCATCTTTTAAATCAATACATATGGATAAGCGCCGACGAAACGGTGGATATGTTAGGACGCTGTGTGGTAAATGTTGTAGCTGGTGTACTACATCCAACTATTCCCTATAACTCATATGTAATAGCAACAAGTGTTATAAATAGAGTTGATGCGGAAACAGTTGCTGAAACCATTAAGGAGAATATGCAAAAAATGCTTCATTCGGACGCCACGTACAAAGAAAAAATACTTTTACTTGTCAGTGATAGTGCTGCGTATATGTTAAAAACAGGCAGACTATTGAAGAAAACATATCCTAATATGCTGCATATTACTTGTGTAGCACATGCTCTCCACAGAATCTGTGAATATATCAGAGACACTTTTCCGGAAGTTGATAGACTTGTATCAGCTTTTAAAAAAGTTTTCAGAAAAGCACCATTGAGAGTAGCTCTTTTCAGGGAAAAATTTCCATCTCTGTCACTGCCTCCCACTCCAGTAATAACTAGATGGGGAACATGGCTGGAAGCTACTAGTTATTATGCTGAGAATTTCGATAGTCTAAAACATTTCGTAACACTGCTAAAGGAGGATGCTAGAAGTATTGGTGAGTGCAAGGAGGTCACACAAATCCCAAATTTAAAAAATCAGTTGTACTTTCTTCACGAACACTTTGGAAAATTGCCAAAACTAATAACTTATTTTGAAAATCGAAATCTCAAATTAAATGACGGATTAACCACATTAGATATGGCTGTTAATAATTTGAAAAGTATTCCAAGTGACTTTGGATGTGGCCTTCGGCAAAAGTTTGAAGCAATTCTTCAGATTCTCCAGATTTAATAACATTGCGGCAATTGTATATTGGGACAATGCCTCTAAATCTAACTGCTAAATACGCTGAAATAAAAGAATATTTCCAGTATGCACCTATAAGCAGTTGCGATGTAGAAAGGACGTTTTCTATTTATAAGGATGTACTTAATTCAAAGAGAACAAAATTGACAGAAGAAAACCTTGAGAAACTATTGCTAGTCAATATTAATACTCCTTTACTCAACTTGAACGACAAAATGAACAAATAAAAATATTCCAATTATAGAAATAAAATTAAAAACTTTAAAAATACAACTTTTCAACAAATACATATGTATTTCGTAATTTTATAGATCACCACCCGTTTGTTTTCCAATTATATAAATAAAATTAAAAACTTTATAAATACAACTTTTCAACAAATAAATATGTATTTCGTTATTTTATAGATCACCACCCGTTCGTTTTCGAATTATATAAATAAAATTAAATATTTTAGAAATGCAGCCTTTCGCCAGTACTGCTCTGGGTGGTAAGCGTGTCCGTTCTCTAATTATAAGACGACTCCCAAGCAGATGTAAAAAACGAATGTGTTTTTGTTCTAAGACTATGAACATTATGATAGTCATATATATCAAGAAATATATCAAGAAATGTAGAAGACCGTTAGAACCAATTAGTCTAAAAAGCTAACATTACTTGGCATGCTTTATTCTTAACTTAGATTCGCTGTTTCTGATGCGGTCATTTAATTTAGATGTTGCATATTTGTGAATTTGAAACCGCGCTGGAGTGCGGTCTCGATACATTGACAATTTAGAGAATTTCTAAGTCGCTCGTAATTTAGAAATATTTCGCAACACTATATGCACATAAGACTCGAAAAAAAATCACAATTTAATAGTACAACAACGATTACATAGAGTTGAATAAAATTTATCCAATCTGGACCCTTTCGAATTTGGATCCTTAATTTGTATCGAAAAACAAAGTTTTGAACCGTTCTTCCAAGGGGCGATTATCAAACGCGAACAGAACTCAGCTCATAATTTTTGAAGGGGGGGTTCATCACAATATATTTTTAGTCTGTGTATAGATTTAATGAAAATCTTTGTGATAATGAAGATGACTACATGGGAAAATTTTTCCCTAATAAATTCACATACAGGATGTAGAACGTGCGTGTCGTTTTTTCAGTAAACAATATACGGAGCAGCATTGCTAACAAACAAAAGAATTTAAATGTACTTGTCCTGCAAATCATTAAAAATAGTATTTAAACTGCCTTCAATTATTCAAGATAAAACGTCAGCGTTACATTTTTCGGGTACATGGTATTCAATCAAATATATAGTGTTGGATAAAAGATTTCAATAATCACATTTACAACACAACGACCTCTCTAAAATGTAAGTTGTCTCCTCCGCAGAAACCCATATACAATTGTCCCTAGTGTTTGATTTTATTTCATACTTGTTTGTGAATTTTTCTAAAAAAATTCTTTTGAAAGGGTATTCTGAGTTTTGTACATAGGTATATTTGCAGCAGCGGCAGTATGATATGATTCCTTGTAAAAATAACCTGTTCTCCTATTTTTCCTTTGTAATAGCATGTTGGGCCAAGTATTACTTTTATGACATCGCATATTTACATCGCAAATGTTACAATAAACAAGATCATTTCCAATTACAGAAAAGTTAGCTACAAATTCAGCAATCCATAAAGGCAGATAAGTGAAACTTAAATTACAAAATGACATTATAGAAATTAAACGAAGAAAAGTAAAATGAAACAGTCAAGACTGTAGAAAATAGAATTATCCAGGTAGAAAATTATTTATAGAAAAACTAAAATTGCGCACTGGAATTAAAATAAAAATGAATCTAAGAGAAATATAATAGAACAAAACTAATAAAATTTTACAATACAAATAAATAATAAACTATAAAACACACAGCTTAATTCTTTTCGAAGTCAACAGAACGATTATTAGAAGATTAAGAGATAATTGGTATTGTGTCACCTCTTCAGTACTGAAGGTGGTCTGAGTAGGGATAATATCGAAACTAGTAATTACATACTTGCAAATTGTTTATATTTACTGGAAATAGCAGCATATAAAATTATTTTATACATTAAATTAGAGAATGTCCATGTGACTTTAACTGATATTTCGCCAGTTTCATAAGCCATATAAACTATAATTAATTAATAATTCATTGCCAAGACTTTTTCCCTTTTCAAAAAAAACTAAAATTCTGTTTTCATTTTCTTTGTTAAGTATTTGTATGCGTACAATACGTAAGTCAGACAAAAATTATTCTTTAAGTTGCTATTCTAACCTGTTTCCAATTATTACTTGACTGATTATAAGGCTAAATTTTAAACGATATTATTAAAATATTCAGCGGACCACCAAACTTGTATTTGGTATATTCACTCTGATCGCTAACTTATTAAATCTATTCTAATGACTATTCAGTGAACTAATTGACCAAATAATTAGTAATTGTATTAGCATACGTAATACGGTATTTTGAAGAAGATACATCGTTAAACCACTTATTAAGATATTTTGTTTTCAACTCGCCAATAATAAACTAGGTCGACAAGAACAATTGCTCGTTAAAATTTATGTATGAGATCCATATTTAAAACATATTGGCTTGCCCCATAAATAATAATTGTGACTAAAATTACATAATTTTAGTTATTAAAAAATATTTATTTAGATATTTTGCTTTTTGTCATAATATGCTTTCTAAAACAGTATACTACAGTATATGTCCTCAACAATAAATTAACATTTTCTTAAATTATATAGGTAACTAAATAAGCTTATACAGGGTGTTATTGAACAGCGTTTTAAAATCTTAAGAGCATGTAGTACGGTGGAAAACAAGGTTAAAAGTCTTGATACACTTTGGTCTGCAAATCAACTGTTTACAAGATAATAGCGATTTTATTATAATTGCAGAATAAATTTCCTTTCTTTGTTTTTAAAGTGCTCTTGTATTAAAAAAATTGATAAATTAAACAAACAACGAAAACACATGCCAGTAAACATGTGCTTATTGGTTTTGTTTACTGATCAGAGTGGTCTTAAGGTCACATAAAATATTTTACACACAAGCTGTCATAAAATATTTTGTCAACTTAATTTGAAGTTTTGTGCAATTCCAATTACAATGGTTGCGTATTCATATGCTGAAATGAACGATATGGTGCTTATGTACGATCGTGCCGATGGGAAATTCTTAAAAAACACGTGGATTCTATGTGGAAAAGTTTCTTGATCGTCAAAGAGCAACATGTACAGGGAAGATAGAAAAACAAATTTTAATATTGTTGAAGAAAATACCGAAACAAATCTTAGAGGAATAGTGACTCAAGTGAGTAGAAGTAACTTGTTTAGAGAACTCTTCATGAGCAGCTCCTATACCCCTACCATATCCAACTGGTATAGCCCCTTGCTACTCCAGATTATCAAGCGAAAAGGACATTTTGTGAGTGGTTTTTACGTGAAGCTGCTGAACTACGTTGTAAGCATCCTTTTTAGAGAAGAAGTCGGTATTACTAAAAATGGAATATTTAATTTCCGCAATAATCACGTTCGGTCTGACGAAAATCCTCAAACTATGGTTGAATCCATATACCAGCAGCGTTTTAGTTTAAGCATCTGGTTAGGCATGAAAGACGACTAGTTGTTAGGACCGGTAGTTCTACCATAACGCTTATCGGGAGCAACATAAATCAATTACTTAAACAATACTTTACCAGAACTTTTGGAAGATTTACCTTTAAATCAGAGACGTAATCTATGGTTTACGCAAAATTAAGCTCCACCACATTTTACGGTTGCTGCTAAGAACGTGCTGTTAAGAATGTATTTTACCGATGCTTAATAAAACACATACTTCTGTATGTATATATATATATATATATACTGTGTCCATAAAGTATGGACACAAGCCCGTAATAACGTTATTGTGCATTATTTGACAAAATGCAAAGATATGTCGATTAATGTCTTTTATTAGCTATATTTAGATGCTACCATTTTGTTTTTTTCGGTCGACCTTGAATAAGTTATGACGTCATTGATAATTTTTTTAAATCTCAACCCCATTTTTTTTTGTGGATTTTGA
The DNA here is from genome assembly GCA_935421215.2 of Melolontha melolontha. Lineage (NCBI taxonomy): Eukaryota > Metazoa > Arthropoda > Insecta > Coleoptera > Scarabaeidae > Melolontha > Melolontha melolontha. Next base: position 157,246,854 of record OW285236.1, on the reverse strand, counting down.
AAGCCTTTACAATTCTTTATTCGATGATGTAAAAATTTTGGTATGTTACATTAGAAAATTTTTGAGTAATCATTTGCGTCCATAAAGTATGGACACTAGCCCGTAATAACGTTATTGTGCATTATTTGACATAATGCAAAGATATGTCGATTAATGTTTTTTATTAGCTAGATTTAGATGCTACCATTTTGCTTTTTTTCCGTCGACCTTGAATAAGTTACGACGTCATTGATAATTTTTTTAAATGTCAACCCCATTTTATTTTTCTGGATTTTGAAAGCCTTTACAATTCTTTATTCGATGATGTAAATATTTTGGTGTTAGTGTAACATTAGAAAAGTCTATGCGACACAACCGGAAAATTTGGACGTTTTACGACAACGCATCATCTACGAAACCAGACTAATCACTCCCGAAATATTACAGAATGTGCGAAATGGAATTTATCATCGCTTAGGATTTTGTCAACAAAATGAAGGAAAACATTTTGAGCATTTGTTATAAATTTGATACTGAAAATGTCAAAAATAAAACTTAGAATTACAACACAGTTTACTCAAAAATTTTCTAATGTAACATACCAAAATTTTTACAACATCAATTAAGAATTGTAAAAGCTTTCAAAATCCACAAAAAAAAGTGGGGTTGACATTTAAAAAAAATATCAATGATGTCATAACTTATTCAAGGTCGACGGAAAAAACAAAATGGTAGCATCTAAATATAGCTAATAAAAAACATTAATCGACATATCTTTGCATTTTGTCAAATAATGCACAATAACGTTACTACGGGCTTGTGTCCATACTTTATGGACACAAATGATTACTCAAAAATTTTCTAATGTAACATACCAAAATTTTTACATCATCGAAAAGAATTGTGAAGGCTTTCAAAATCCACAAAAAAAAATTGGGGTGACATTTAAAAAAATTATCAATGACATCATAACTTATTCAAGATCGACGGAAAAAAACAAAATGGTAGCATCTAAATATAGCTAACAAAAAACATTAATCGATATATCTTTGCATTTTGTCAAATAATGCACGATAACGTTATTACGGGCTTGTGTCCATACTTTATGGACACCCGATATATATATATATATAGGTATATATAAATATATATATATATATATATATATATATATATATATATATATATATATATATATATGCATATAGACTATTAAGTATTATCGACCGTACTGTATAAGTAAAAATTCATTAACGGGTGAGCGGTCTGTCAAGTAAAAATAAAACTCCTTTATTCCACTCTATATTTCATAACCGGTTTGCTATTTCATCAGGAGTGTCTACATGTTTAACAAAACCACAATATATTAAACAATATAACAATAACTAAATACTTACAATTGAGAGTTAAAATTTAGCAAACAACGGCACTAAACATGTTAAAATTCGTCAAATTTAAAACATCAAATCATTAAGCTGCTAGTTTGTCGTCAACCTCTTAAAAACAAATATACATAAATGTTAAAATATAAAACTAAACTTACAAAACACACACCAAAAAACTGATGTCATAAAAAATCGAAACCAACAACAACTACAAATCAAATGATACAAGGACTGGTTAATAAAACTTGGCAGGTAAAATTAACCGCCAACACCGAGTATGTTGCAATAGATTATACTTAGTCCATTAGTATCCGACTTATAATTTACGCTATTAGTGTCTCCGTTGATATGCACCATTTCTAAAAAGCATCTTTTTTTGTAATTATTTTCAGCGTCCACAATTCGGACATCTCCGAAATTAAATGTATGGCCGAGATCAAGTGCATGATCCACCAGAGCACAAGATCTCTTACCAATACGGACATCACTTTTGTGTTGTGTGATACGCTGTTTTAGCCATTGTGACGTTTGGCCTATGTACACGCCACGACAATCCGAACATGGTATCCTGTAAATGACATTACTATTTAAAAACAAAGGTGTTACATCTTTGGTCTTACTATACAATTTTTTCACAGTAAATGTGTTGTATTTAGCTATTTGAATGTTCCTAAATTGTTTGAAGTGTGATATAATTAAGTGAGTAAGACCACCAATATACGGATTTTTTTTTGTAGATCACACTATCCGCAGGGACGTCTTCCGTAGGGCCGTCGTAAAAGTTGGAGCTGTATATCAATTTATTTAGTATATGCCTAGGATAACCATTGTTAACGAAGATGCTAAAAAGTTCTCTAAGATTATCTTTTAAGAAGGTAGTGTGACTTATGTGTGCTACTCTATTTTTCATAGCTATGACGGTGTTATATTTTTGATTGAGAGGATGATGGGAATAGTAATTGATGAACCGACCAGATGAAGTTGTCTTTCTGTACCAATTTAAAATGATCGAGTTGTTCTCATCCAGAATCACTGAAACGTCCAAGAAGGGTACACTGTTATTGTCTTCTTTTTCCACAGTAAATTGTAAATATTTGCTATAGCTGTTGAATATTTGTAGCGTCACATCTATTTTATCATGTGGTACAGAGCAAACAATGTCATCAACATACTTGTACAAAAACGGTATTTGAAATGGTAACTTAACCATCACAATCTCCAACAACTGATCCATAACTATTTGGGCTAAAATTGGACTAATGGGCGATCCCATAGGTGTTCCAAATATCTGACTGTAGAATTTTTCGTTGAACGAAAAATATGTATTATTGAAAATAAAAGTAATTAGAAACAAAAAATTTGATTTCGATAAGTCCGTGTATGGATCGATTAAGTGCCATTTACTCGCTATGACATCTGTTATTAGTTGTAATGGTATGTTTGTAAACAGTGATATGACATCCAACGAAATCAGCACATAATTATCGGGGAGTGTGACACCCTGCATCTGATTGACAAATGAAAACGTGTCTTTTACATTAGATGTATTGTCTGTCTCAAAAGCGTTGGCTAAAATTTTGCTGAGGCACTTGGAAAGGTCGTATGTTATCGAGTTGATAGAACTAATGATTGGTCGGACTGGTATATTAGGTTTATGAATTTTTGGCAGTGAGTAAAGTTTCGGATGAATGGCGTTGTAGATTATTAAAACCTTTACTATATCATTAGGTAATTGTCCACTAGAATGAATCTTTTTGATCAATTCATTGTATGCTTTTTGTATGCTCACCCTAGGATCCTTCTGTAAAGGTTTGTAAGTAGAATTGTCTTTCAACAAATTCTCTGCTTTACTTACATATTCTCTCCTGTCCATAGCCACCGTGCAATTACCCTTGTCCGATTGTAATATGTATAGGTTTGGATTAGATTTTAGGAAGGACTTAGTTCTATAGAATAAGTTACTGAAAGGTGAATGAACCCGAATGTGTGAATTCTGTATGAAATTGGTTACACTGTTGGCCACCTTACCCCCTACAGAATTCCTCGACGCCTCAGGCACGATATCCAATACATCCTCAACATCAGCTACGAAACGCTTTATATCAACATTCTCCCCACCAACAGGAATAGCAAACTTTCACGTACTCACGGCTAAAACAGCGTATCACACAACACAAAAGTGATGTCCGTATTGGTAAGAGATCTTGTGCTCTGGTGGATCATGCATTTGATCTCGGCCATACATTTAATTTCGGAGATGTCAGAATTGTGGAGGATAAAAATAAAAAAAAAAATATGCTTTTTAGAAATGGTGCATAGCAGCGGAGACACTAATAGCGTAAATTATAAGTCGGATACTAATGGACTAAGTATAATCTATTGCCATATACTCGGTGTTGGCGGTTAATTTTACCTGCCAAGTTTTATTAGCCAGTCCTTGTATCATTTGATTTGTAGTTGTTCTTGGTTTCGATTTTTTATGACATCAGTTTTTTGGTGTGTGTTTTGTAAGTCTAGTTTTATATTTTAACATTTATGTATATTTATTTTTAAGAGGTTGACCACAAACTCGCAGCTTATTGATTTGATGTTTTAAATTTGACGAATTTTAACATTTTTAGTGCCGTTGTTTGCTAAATTTTAACTCTCAATTGTAAGTATTTAGTTATTGTTATATTGTTTAATATATTGTGGTTTTGTTAAACATGTAGACACTCTTGATGAAATAACAAACCGGTTATGAAATATAGAGTGGAATAAAGGAGTTTTATTTTTATTTGACAGACCGCTCACCCGTTAATGAATTTTTACTAATGTATATATATATATATATATATAAATATAATAACTTCGTGACCTTGGTATGATATGGTAAACCTAATCAGTAGGCGATTAAAGGTCTGTATATTACTTCAAAATATATGTATTTAAAAATCTCTACATGTTTCGGCTGTGTACGCCTTTATCAAGAGAATACAAAATATGTATGTAGAGTTTTTTAAATACATATATTTTGAAGTAATATACAGACCTTTAATCGCCTACTGATTAGGTTTACCATATATATATATATATATATATATATATATATATATATATTTAAAAGTTATATAACTTTGACATTAATATCTGTCATTTATAATTCTATGATAAAGGTTATACTTACCGAAACATGTAAAAGCTTCTTTTAAATATATACATATTAATGTAAAACAGACCTTCAATCGCGGAATATCTATATCAACTATATTGTACAAAGGTCAAGAAATAATTATCTATATAACGTGTGTATAAATTGTCGCAAAAGCTACACGCAGCGACGTTCTTCGTTTGGTTCTGAATAAAAAAATCTTAGTGTTAAAATGTCGTATCATGCTTCGTTTGTTTTCACGGGGTTCTTGAAGTTCAAACTTATAGTGCGTAACTAACCTTTGCTCTTCAATATCTGTTAATAGAGATAGATGCAATTTTAGTTTAAGGAAAAAAATTATACTGGTATTATTTCGTAAACGTTTTCTTTTTGGTTTAAAAGCTTGTTTTAAACATTTATGCATTAACGTACTTTCACGAAAAACACATTTGGCAACGTTGTAGAACAATAAGTTTGTATTTCAAAGTGAGTTCAATCAAAATCATTACTGTCAACTTTTGACATTTACGAATGTACGAAGCATGATACGACATTTTAACATTAAGATTTTTTATTCAGAACCGAACGAAGAATGTCGCTACGTGTAGCTTTTGCGACAATTTATACACACCTTGTATATATATATATATATATATATATTGAGGCATTGCAAGAAGGGTTCTTTCTCTGAAAGAAACAAAGAATACATGTAACCAAAATATTTATACCATAATATTTATATCTACTATGTACTTCAATACCAAGAAGGGGAAAGATTGATTCAAAGTATAAATACGTTATTTTGACGACAAATTTGCTTTGAAATAATTATCTTATTTTTCTATTTTTTTTTATTATAATGTTTACTTTCATTTTTAACTCAAATTAATATTTAACGCGTTTTTATTCAAACAAATGTAACGTATTTATTTTCAAATGCATTTGAACGATTAAGCCCCGCCCACAATTTTAACGGTGCAATAACCCGAAAATAAACCGATATTGACAGAGTGTTTGTAAACACATAAACATATGTTATTCAACTAAAGTTATTTTATAAATCAAATTGTAATTTTTTTAACTGTTTTACTCTGTAAAAATGTCTAAATGAATAATATTTAAAAAGATGATGCAAGTAAAGAATGGGGCGATTTAGCGGAAAGTTATGCAATTAAAAACAAGTGAAAAAAGCAAGCGTCGGTAATTAGTCGTTACAGTGAGAGGTCACGTTTTTTGTGCTCCGTAATAATTAAAATAAATTGGCGAAATTATTAAGTGCTGGAGATTTTTGAGTCTACAAAACGTTACACATACCTACGATCTACCTGTAGACCAAGTTTAACATCTGCCGACCAATTAGTTCAAGAATTACGAATTTTTAAAGTTTTCAATACGTAAATCACCCGCCATAAATTTCACCGTGCAACGCCCAACATCTTGGAACGCTCGAGACCGGTCATCTGATCAAGCCGCCGTCGGACTTGGAGATTTCTAAAACGTTCAAGTCATCCCGAGGGACCATAGCAGAAAGATTCTCTAGTTTCCCGTTGTGAAAACCAGCAGAACACAGGAGCAGGAAGCAACGGAGGTTATATCCGAAGATTCAGGTTTTTGCTAACTTTAACAATATTTTACGCGCCATTTTTACTTGCTCATGTACTGTTCTAGAACTTTCTTTGTTTATTCCATAACTAACTATTTACATTGCTTTCACCGATATTATACTACTGTAATTTTTATTCAACTTATTTAAATATTAGTATCCACTGTTTGTAATTTTAAAACTTGATTCTATGTCACTTTTATAAACTCTTTTAATAAAACAACACCTAATTGCACTTGTCGTACACCATATTGTTAGACTATAAGAATACCAACCGTTGAGTGTGTCTCCCTTATTGTTATTTGTGTGTCACGAAATTGTCAGTATAAATTCTAAAACGTTGCTAGATATTTTACCCTTAATAAAGTTAATTGTCAATATTTTACTTTGGTTTTCTTTGTAATATACTTGAGATATTGTTCCGATCCCAACTAAATAAACTACGTACATAAAGTCAAAGTGGAGAGAGGTGAACCGACCGTAACCCTGAAGAAATAAAAGAAGCTAGCCGACGATAATAACAAAAAACAGATAAGTATTGAACGAGCCCGATTTGAATTCTATATAACTTTTATAACTAACATTCATTTTACATTTATTTATTTACAAACATTTTTATATATTATAACGCCCGTAATATAACATTTTGTCATCCCAACTTAGTGGGGCAATTTAGAAATATTACATTTTGGAGCCCAACGTTTTGGGGCCTTTATAACTATAATAAACATTTTTAAATATTAACGTCCTTTGACACATTACATTTTGGCACCCTAACGTTTTGGGGCGTACTTCTACTCCACACTTCAATAAAAAGTTACTCTATTGTCAAATATATTAAGAAGGAACACTTTCTCAAGTAACAAAGTTTCGTGGCACAAAGAATTAATAAATAAATAAAAAAAACAAGGAGAACCGTTGTATTCGCATTTACCATACTGTACTATTTGTTTATGTATTTGTTATTTTGTCTTTGTGGAACTTCAGAGAGAGAGCACGGTTTTGTATTTCAAGGGATTGCTGTATTCGAGACCATCGGTAAGATATTCAAAGGTTGTTACAGGGAAATATTAAAGTGCAGATTCATATTTCTTTTATATACATATATTTTGTTGTTTGTCATTGCATTTACGTGTGTACATTAAATCTAATAACACTATAAACAATAATATTTTACCACGAATATATTTACCATATAATTACAACTACCTGTACAAACACTAATATAACTTACAAACTAACTAAATATTCTCTAAAATGGATACAAGACACAGAGCTAAGACCCCGAAAGACGCAGTAGAAGAAGACCGGAGTGAACAGGGGGACACTACAGTACCGCAACCGTCCGTTTCTGGAGAGGCCAGTGTTTCGCCTGACAGTAAATTCATGGACATGTTCAATATGTTAATGGCACAAATGCAAGAAATAAAACAAGATATAAATAACAAATTAGATATTAATAATCAAGACATGAATACTGCAAATAAAGATTTAAATATCAAATTAGACACCAACAACCAAGAACTAAAACAAGATTTAAATAACTTAAATAACGACCTAACGAATTTAAATAGCGAACTAAAACAAGATTTAAATAACTTAAATAACGATCTAACGAATTTAAATAGCGAACTAAAACAAGATTTAAATAACTTAAATAACGACCTAACGAATTTAAATAGCGAACTAAAACAAGATTTAAATAACTTAAATAACGAACTTACGACGAGATTAGAAGTTAACCTAATCAACATAAATGAAAAAATAGAATTAAACAACACAAACATAGAAATGAAACTTAATACATTTAAGGGGGACATCGACGTACAAATTGCAGAAATCACCGCAACACAAAAGGCCATGGAACAGAATGAGTTGAAGTATCTCCTAAAACTAGATGAGACCGTTAAATCACAAAATTCACAGTGGGCACAACAACTAGAAGCTTCAACCACTCAAATTTACGAAATAACCGAATCAAAAATTAATACAGCGAACACAGAACTTCACAAAGACTTAAATAAAGTAATACTCGAAAATAATTGTACATTAGATACAAAATTAACAACATATAAGCAAATCAATGAGGAACAGACCCAACAATTAAGACGCGAGCTTAATACACAAATTACTGAAAATAAAGAAATATATAATCAAGAAATACAGGCGGTGAACTTAAATCTAGATAATATGAAAACTGTACAAACCGAAAATTATAATGAAACACAACTTACACCAACTAGAAAATAAACTTAGAACTTACACCGCACCTATACATAACATAAATACAGGTAATTCGATAATAAAAATCGAAAACTTACAACATTTTGACGGAGATATGACTCGAGTACACCCCATGGCGTATTTAAATGGGATACTACGGTATTTAGAGGACGTTATAGACGAGAAACACCGGATCGAAGTAGTGCGAGCAACATTGCGGAATAGCGCACAAGAATGGTTTCAAAGGATAGAGGAACATTGCCACTCTTTAGATCAATTTGTTGTGTTATTTACGAAGAATTACTGGGACGAAAACCAGCAGAACAGGGCCAAAGTTCGCTTGTTAACAGGGAAATTTAGATTGGGACAAGTGACGAGGGAGATGTATGCATCTCGCGTATACAACCAGTGCAAGCACATCAGCGACATGAGTGAATCAATGATAGCGCGCCTATTGTTGAACCACTTTATTTTCACGGATACTCAGGCGATTATCTGTCAGAAGGTCACTGACATGGACTCTCTAATCGAGATACTCCGAAGACTGGACGATTTCGCTGAAACCAACCAACAACAACAGCCTAATAATCGGACGAACAACACTAGGAACCCACAAGCACCGAACTACATTCCCAACCCCATACCACGCTTCAACAATTATCCTAACAATAACAATTCAAATAATTATGCTCAACACAATCGTTATCAACCAGCAACCTCTAGACCATACAACCAGAATAACAATAACCATAATAACAACTACAATAACCATCCTCACAATAATTATAATAATCAGAATCGACCGAATACACAACATACTTACAACCGACCTTATCCGAACAATTATCATAATAATTCGTCAAACAACAACTATAACAATAACCGACCCGACAATAACGAGGCTTATAACACGCAGCGCGCACAAACTCACCAATCGAGACGCGGAATAAATTACTAAGCAAGCAGAGGAAGAGGTCGAGGTAATAATGCTTACCGGCGACATAGATCGTTATCACCTGACAGAACAGACATAGAGGGGCTATAAAAAAAAACTCCAATTTCACAAGACGATCTGTATCTGGACCCAACACCCGGACCATCAAACCAACAAAATTAAATAAGAATAACGGCTATAACATGTTCTGGAAGTTACAAAATATAAAATTTTACCAATCACCGGATGAATTCATAAACATTGAAGACGCAGGGGACGCCGTAAATGAAGTATATTCTCTACCCATTATTATTTTACAATTCAGCAATATAAAATTAAATTGTTTAATCGACACCGGAGCCGAGATTACATTAGTTAGAGAAGATCTGGCAAAACAAATAAAGGGATACGAACAACACGTTGTTAAAACCAAGGGTACCGACATAGTTACCGCAAATGGAAGAAAGATGGGCACTGTCACAAAGCAACTCAATACCGAAATAAGAATAAACGAAATCGGTTATTTAATTCACTGTTACGTAATAGAGAAGTTACAATATGACTGTATATTGGGTATAGATAATATCAACAGGTTAAAAATGATATTGAATTTTGAGAAAGGTATTTTATCAATTGGAAAGAACAATTTAACATTTAATAAACATTTGTCCGTAGAGGAAGTGCAAGAATATAATACTTATAAGAGAGAAGTTTTAGCAGTTGTAATAAATAATTTATTAGAATATAATGTACCGTACTATAGGAGAGCAGAAGAAAGGTTTATTGATAGAGTTGGAAATGATAATATTATAAATAATGAATATATAGGAGTGAATAATAGGCCAGATTTGTTAGGAACGCAAGATAGTTACGAGGGCGAAGAAGAGGTCAAGACTAAGGAGGATTTACAGACAACTGACATTATAAATGATAAGAATGATATAACGAATATAATTGATAAACAGGAAATACCGTATACAAACGTCGTACCGCAATTAATTAACATTTTAAACGAAAACATCACTTTAATTAATAACGATATTGTTTTTGCAAAAGGATATGAACATCCAATTAATATTGACAATGACTGCCCATTAATAAGTAAGAATTACCCGATTCCTTACTACTACCAACAGAAAGCTAGTTTAGAATTAGAGAGATTAGAACAATCCGGAATTATCGAGAGATCGAACACATACTTTATTAATCCCATTGTAATAGTTCAAAAGAAGGACCTATCGTTAAGAATATGCTTAGACGCGAGAGCTCTGAACAAACGAATTAAGCCAGAATTCGAAATGCCGCAAAACATAGACATCTTATTAACGAAATGCGGAAGTAAACAAATTTATAGTAAATTAGACTTAAAGAATGTTTTTGGTTAATAAACTTAGAACCGGAATCCAGAAAATACTGTGGTTTCTTAGTGAATGGAATAGTATATCAGTTTAGAGTATGTCCATTTGGTTTAAAGACATCGCCAGCCGCTCTGATACGTTTTCTGCATCGTATACTAGACCGATATGATGAATTCGCTTTGCATTACCTAGACGACATTATTATATTTTCCGAAACTGTGGAACAACACCTACAACATATTAACATTATTCTTAACACCTTAAAAACTCATGGTATGAAACTTAACTTAGCGAAATGTCAATTCTTTAGACATGAGATTAACTATCTAGGATATGTGATTAATCAGAATAACATTTTATTAGACCCGACACGGTTAGATATCATTCAGGAGTATGCGAGACCGAAGAATTTAAAAACGTTAAGAAGTTTTTTAGGAGTGTTAAATTATTATAGGAAATTTGTCTCAAACTATAGCGAGAAAACGTTACCCTTGTTGGAACTAATCAAAAAGGGGAAGAAATGGAACTGGACGGCTGAATGCGAATTATGCTTCACAACTTTAAAAGAAAACTTTGTAGAAAATCTCCGTTTACATCACCCAGATTTTACTCTACCGTTTGTTGTGCGAACAGATGCTTCACACAAGACAATTGCAGCAGAGCTAGTACAAATGAAAGACGATCAAGAAATCCCTATTTATTTTATATCACGCACCTTGAAAACATGCGAGACTCGATACACGATTTCCGAGAAGGAAATGCTTGCTATCGTATTTGCGTTAACGAAACTCAGATATTATCTGATAGGAAAGTCATTCGTATTAGAAACGGACCACAAAGCTTTAGTCAACATCATGAGCTGCAAACTTAATAACAGTCGCATTTATCGTTGGACTTTGTTAATACAACAGTACGAGTTCATAATAAAATATAAACCTGGCAAAGAAATGGTAACTGCCGATGCACTCACGAGACAGGAGGGGGACGTAAAGAGGCAGAATATTTGCATCAACTTAATAAATCTACAAAGGAGAGGCATTTTCTCAAAAACAAAAATCTTACAGATACAATCAAGCCCAGACTTCGATAAAATAAGACAACATTTAAGAACTGTAGGTGAATATAAAGGTATATCAATCAGAGACCAATTCATAGTAAAACAAATAGGAAGAACTACTGTATACGTCACAAACGAACAACACACCAGAGAAATAACAGAATACTTACACCGAATATACTCCCACATAGGTGCAAGAAAGTGCTGGATGCTCTACAGAGAAGCTTTCTACTGTATAAATGACGAACGAATAATAAATAGCGTGGTAAAACAATGTCGACTCTGCGAAATAACCAAAGATAAAACCTTCACTAACACCAACATAAGCCATAATATAACTGCATATGATAGACTAGAGTTAATATCAATTGATTTTCTATCAAACCTTATTCCTAGCACTAAAGGTTATCGCCACATTTTGGTAATATGTGATATATTTTCTAAGTTCATCAAACTCATACCTACGCAGAAATGCGATACAAACACCGTTTTACAAGCTTTAGTGGACTACTTCGCACATTATGGAAAACCACAAACGATACTATCGGACAACGCTACCTATTTCACTAACGATCGCTACAAGGAGTTCCTACATTCACGCGACATCAACATCGTCTATACATCAATCCGCTACCCACAGGGAAATCCTACCGAGCGATATATACGCGAAACGATAAAATATTTACGTATATTACTGGACGAAAATCACAGAAAATGGGCCAGACTGTTACCACAGATAGAATTTACTATAAACAATACACCTAGCACAGTGCATAATCACTGCCCAATAACTTTATTCACTGGACAACCACCACAACGACCATGGACTGATTCTGAGCATATAAATTTACATAATCGTTTACAAGAAGTCAGAGAAAGATTATCACTAAGAAAGCGAAAATGGGAGGAAAAGAGAAATACGGCAAATAAGAAGTACAAAACTTACAATGTAGGAGACCAAGTTATAGTTAAGAGATTAAGAGTAACAGATTTAAAACACAAAATAATGGGAAAGCTACTGAAAGCCTACCAAGGTCCCTATACGATCAAGAGAATCATTGGTAACAACACCTACGAACTTTTTGAACCCGAAACAAATTACATTAAAGGTAGATATCACATAACTATGTTGCAAGACTACCACACCTAAAAATAAAGTATTTTTTTATATATATACATAACAAGCCGAAACAACTTTCAGAACAAACCAACCAAGCATGTTATAGTCCGTAAACCAATAATAAGTACTATATTACTATATTATATTATTTATACTAATCACAAGTTTACATTCAGACTAGGCTAATTAAATTAATCATATTATTATTAAATAAGAAAAAAAAAAAGGAAGAAGAAAATAACTACTTAATATTAAAAAGGGTTTTCAAACAAAAGAACCCGAACAACAAAATAAAACAATTAACTTTAACCATTTAATGACAATTACTAAATAGGGAATTATTAGCTAGAATAATATAAATAACTACTTATAGAATTTGAAATATTTTTAACGTGAACACACACATTTCATTAAATTTTCATCAGATCACTATACTGCACTTATATATTTCTGTCTTACTCCTAGATACGGTTGATTAAAAGCTCTCAACAAGTTTCTATCTTTTAATCAAGGGGGAAATTGAGGCATTGCAAGAAGGGTTCTTTCTCTGAAAGAAACAAAGAATACATGTAACCATAATATTTATACCATAATATTTATATCTACTATGTACTTCAATACCAAGAAGGGGAAAGATTGATTCAAAGTATAAATACGTTATTTTGACGACAAATTTGCTTTGAAATAATTATCTTATTTTTCTATTTTTTTTTATTATAATGTTTACTTTCATTTTTAACTCAAATTAATATTTAACGCGTTTTTATTCAAACAAATGTAACGTATTTATTTTCAAATGCATTTGAACGATTAAGCCCCGCCCACAATTTTAACGGTGCAATAACCCGAAAATAAACCGATATTGACAGAGTGTTTGTAAACACATAAACATATGTTATTCAACTAAAGTTATTTTATAAATCAAATTGTAATTTTTTTAACTGTTTTACTCTGTAAAAATGTCTAAATGAATAATATTTAAAAAGATGATGCAAGTAAAGAATGGGGCGACTTAGCGGAAAGTTATACAATTAAAAACAAGTGAAAAAAGCAAGCGTCGGTAATTAGTCGTTACAGTGAGAGGTCACGTTTTTTGTGCTTCGTAATAATTAAAATAAATTGGCGAAATTATTAAGTGCTGGAGATTTTTGAGTCTACAAAACGTTACACATACCTACGATCTACCTGTAGACCAAGTTTAACATCTGCCGACCAATTAGTTCAAGAATTACGAATTTTTAAAGTTTTCAATACGTAAATCACCCGCCATAAATTTCACCGTGCAACGCCCAACATCTTGGAACGCTCGAGACCGGTCATCCGATCAAGCCGCCGTAGGACTTGGAGATTTCTAAAACGTCCAAGTCATCCCGAGGGACCATAGCAGAAAGATTCTCTAGTTTCCCGTTGTGAAAACCAGCAGAACACAGGAGCAGGAAGCAACGGAGGTTATATCCGAAGATTCAGGTTTTTGCTAACTTTAACAATACTTTACGCGCCATTTTTACTTGCTCATGTACTGTTCTAGAACTTTCTTTGTTTATTCCATAACTAACTATTTACATTGCTTTCACCGATATTATACTACTGTAATTTTTATTCAACTTATTTAAATATTAGTATCCACTGTTTGTAATTTTAAAACTTGATTCTATGTCACTTTTATAAACTCTTTTAATAAAACAACACCTAATTGCACTTGTCGTACACCATATTGTTAGACTATAAGAATACCAACCGTTGAGTGTGTCTCCCTTATTGTTATTTGTGTGTCACGAAATTGTCAGTATAAATTCTAAAACGTTGCTAGATATTTTACCCTTAATAAAGTTAATTGTCAATATTTTACTTTGGTTTTCTTTGTAATATACTTGAGATATTGTTCCGATCCCAACTAAATAAACTACGTACATAAAGTCAAAGTGGAGAGAGGTGAACCGACCGTAACCCTGAAGAAATAAAAGAAGCTAGCCGACGATAATAACAAAAAACAGATAAGTATTGAACGAGCCCGATTTGAATTCTATATAACTTTTATAACTAACATTCATTTTATATTTATTTATTTACAAACATTTTTATATATTATAACGCCCGTAATATAACATTTTGTCATCCCAACTTAGTGGGGCAATTTAGAAATATTACATTTTGGAGACCAACGTTTTGGGGCCTTTATAACTATAATAAACATTTTTAAATATTAACGTCCTTTGACACATTACAATATATATATATATATATATATATATATATATATATATATATATATATATATACAAGGTTATATTATAAAATGTCCAAACGTGAGAGTTTCATGCCGTAAATAAATATTTATTTACATATTTATCAGATTGCAATCGCGTCTCATTTTAACAATTTATATTGTTCTTCAAACATCATCTTATATATTACAGTATATATAATTTAAACGAAATTATCGACCCTAATATATTGAATAAAATAAATTAAAAGCGGGAAAGCTGTCTGTCAATTAAAAAACTCATTTATTAAGTATCCCTATATTTCGCAACAACTTTGTTGCTTCTTCCTTGTACGTCAATTTTATTATTTTTTTCAACTCTACATTTTTATCTCCGGAAGAAGCAATAAAGTTGTTGCGAAATATAGGGATACTTAATAAATGAGTTTTTTAATTGACAGACCGCTTGCCCGCTTTTAATTTATTTTATTCTCTCTCTCTCTCTCTCTATATATATATATATATATATATATATATATATATATATATATATATATATATATATATATATATATATATATATATATATATATATATATATATATATATATATATATATATATATAGAGAGAGAGAGAGAGAGAATAAAATAAATTAAAAGCGGGCAAGCGGTCTGTCAATTAAAAAACTCATTTATTAAGTATCCCTATATTTCGCAACAACTTTATTGCTTCTTCCGGAGATAAAAATGTAGAGTTGAAAAAAATAATAAAATTGACGTACAAGGAAGAAGCAACAAAGTTGTTGCGAAATATAGGGATACTTAATAAATGAGTTTTTTAATTGACAGACAGCTTTCCCGCTTTTAATTTATTTTATTCAATATATTAGGGTCGATAATTTCGTTTAAATTATATATACTGTAATATATAAGATGATGTTTGAAGAACAATATAAATTGTTAAAATGAGACGCGATTGCAATCTGATAAATATGTAAATAAATATTTATTTACGGCATGAAACTCTCACGTTTGGACATTTTATAATATAACCTTGTAATGTAATAATAACAATTAATAATAAAGAAAGTGATTCTAACAGACTTTTTAAATATATGGGTATAATAAAATAATAAACGTGTTATCTCTGTATCAGAAGATTCATTACTCTATTTAGTCAAAGATGTCGCTGGGTGCGAACAAATTTCTATTATAATAAATGTATAAAAATCCGTAATTAAATTCACTTTTTATTATATAGAGTAAGTGATTTTTCTCTATAAATATCATTAGTTCTTTTAAGTTTAATTCGGCTAACTCAGTGTATAAATTACATACTTTTTTCATCTCAGAAGTCGCTACTATAGTAAACAGAATACTAAACTTAAATACTGGAAATAGAAACGCTATATAGGTGTATAAATAAACAATTTACTGGTACATATTTGAAATATCAAGTTTTATAAGAAAAATAGTAATTGAATGTTATAAATGCTGTGATCACGTCACTTAAAGCATGTGTTTTACAAAAGTGAGAATCACAGGCGTAATAATTATTTTATACAAGAAAATAAATGGTCTTATCGTACTAAATTAGAATTATGAGAACCGTATATTAATAGGTCGGTGTTAATAATAATTTATCACCTTTAAAATACACCTAAAGGATATTGTAGGTTATTGCTAATTTTTTAATCTTTATTTAGGAAAATTAATTAAAAATACTCATAGAAGGTCTAGTAGAGATTCTTGGATAGTCTGGATCAATTTATATCGTCTGCTTTCTTAATTTTGGCCTCTTTAAGGATCTTGGGATGATTGAAGTTCACTGGGTCGGAGCTTGTAATTTAATAACCTTAAAAACTTCGCTCGGCGTTCAATTTATGGTTAAAACGTAGCACTAAAAATTCTAATTCGATGAGATAATAAATGTTAGGTAGGTGTTACTTTTTACTATCTTTACTTAATTTTTAATTTGGAATCATCGAAGATGAACCCTCTCCTCATGCAAATCGAAGAAAAAGACGCCAATTGTTTTCTCTCGGGCCTCCTATTCGTCCAAATTAGTATAGAAATAAGTATTTAATTTAACTTTTCTTGAATGTTTAATTTAAATGAAATAAAAGTTTAGATATCTTTCAATATTCATCAGATTAATTTAGACATTGTGTACATTTTATTTCTAACATCCGTCATTTTCTTCTGCGCATTTTTACATATCGCCGGCTTCCCGCAGATTTGATATTCGAAAGGTATAGCACAATCATGAGTTTGTTATTTAAATTTACTGCTATCAACTAAATTTAAAAAACCCCGAAAGTACAAAATTATGAGTGAATATTATTGAAGAAGTGTGAAAATATAATTTTAATAAAAATAATGAAATAATTTACAATGAGAAAAATGCGAAATTAACTTGTTTGATAGTTGACACTTAATAATATACGGTTCGGTTACATATAACTTAATATTACTTTTATAAATGTATTTCTAAACCATTTTTCTAATTGTTCCTAGGTTCAACATATTTGTTTTATTACTACATATAATGTATATATATATATATATATATATATATATATATATATATATATATATATATATATATGGTAAACCTAATCAGTAGGCGATTAACAGCACACACACGTTCGACGTGTGTGCTATGCCCCCGCTTCGGCGGAAAACGTTAAGATGGCATAAGTGTGACCATCGTCGACCGAGGTAGCCACTAAGAGTGTTCCCTTAGTTGCGATGAGCAACCCCGTACAGGGTGCGCTTCGCCTGTCTGCGCCTTGCCTCGTTGGGGCGGGGGTCAGACCGTCGAAGTACTGCACGGAATTGTAAAGAAGTTGTCGGGAAAGGGTTGGCGGCCCTACGCAACGGCTGGTTATCCGACCTCTCTAAATTCATGCGACCGATCACTAAACACACGCACGAACGCACCGACATATAAAACCCTACACTTACGCTCTCACACAAAACCACACACCCATAGAGAGACGCAAGCTGCCAGCAGCAACCAACACACAAGTTCATACCCAGAAGGAGACACAAATTGCTAGCAGCGAACAACACATATTTTCACACCTTGTTATCTATTTTTTGGAATACTAAGGCATGATTTATTATTATTACTAGAATGTATCTTTGAATAATTTAAACCATAGCAACTTAATTACTTGACATTTATATCCTATCATTCATATTTTGTATTCTCTTGATAAAGGCGTATACAGCCGAAACATGTAGAGTTTTTTAAATACATATATTTTGAAGTAATATACAGACCTTTAATCGCCTACTGATTAGGTTTACCATATCATACCAAGGTCACGAAGTTATTATATATATATATATATATATATATATAAATATATATAATAACTTCGTGACCTTGGTATGATATGGTAAACCTAATCAGTAGGCGATTAAAGGTCTGTATATTACTTCAAAATATATGTATTTAAAAAACTCTACATGTTTCGGCGGTACGCCTTTATCAAGAGTATACAAAATATAAATGACATTTATATATTGTATACTCTTGATAAAGGCGTACCGCCGAAACATGTAGAGTTTTTTAAATACATATATTTTGAAGTAATATACAGACCTTTAATCGCCTACTGATTAGGTTTACTATATATATATATATATATATATATATATATATATATATATATATATATATATATAATACAATAATGTAATAGTGCGGAAAGCTGCCCCACGTTGTGGTGACAATAATGTAATAATACTGACGTGGTATAAGAAAATAAGAAAATTTATTAATGGTTTTAAAAAAAAAAAAAAAAAAATTAAGAAAGAATACCCTGTATTATGCTAGCTCAAATGTAACAAATAAAAGATAATCTGAGATGAATACTGCTTATCTCTGGGTCAAAGGTAGGTTCCGGACGTGCAGAAAGCTACACAAGAGTACATACAATAAAACGACTAGGTCAATAATAATTATAATATATTTTAGAAATCAACTGATGTCCTTTTCCAATTATAAAACAAGATATAATATATAAAAGTTGTATAGATACTTTGAAATGTCGTGAGTAAATTTAGAAATTTGGTATCTGATCTCGAGAAAAGTTATATTTTAATATAATCAAGGTAAACAATCTTTACAAAATACCTGTCACTTTAAGTACAAATGGAAATGTCAAATCACGTGTCTTCTAACATGTAAAATGTTCCGTAGAAAACCAACAGATACAGCAATGGCAGGTTACGATATCCTTATTTCGAACGTCTGGTAGATAATATAGTTGTAGAATCGCACATGGTCCTCTTGCACGATGTAAACAGCAAGGTTATGTGTATATACGATTTCCAGATGAGTGTATCTTGTCCAAAAATTTCCAAAAGATAATTCCAGTAGCTTCTTTAGTAAAACTGCATAAACGAATATAGATTAATATATAGAAGGAATCAAAATAGTGATGATTATTTGGTTTCCTTGATCTCCACACACACGAAGAAAATCTTCTCGCAAGGTAAATATGTCAAATAATTATAAATTATCCATTTTCTGGTGATTAGGACGTTGTTATAAGTTATTATAAGAATAATTTCGTAGAAGAATTCAAAAATAACACTTAATTATCCAACTGCATGCAAAAAAACTTCTCAATCAATAATATTGTTTTTCGTTGTCCCGGTTCCCATAAGAAAAATTAGTATTTCCATAAATCATATTTTCTTAGGAATTTGTACAATGATCTCGAAAATTATATTAAAGACAACTATGACAAATTCAAATAAATAATAATTTTGAATGTTACTTTTGTAAATAAAATATATAATTTAGTAATGAAAATAATTCTGACAGCTAAACGTCATGCTGATAAAATCTACTCACGTATTTCAAATTACAAATTTAGAAATGATAATATCCAAGGAACAATAAAAGATATTACAATATTAAAGACAACTATGACAAATTCAAATAAATAATAATTTTGAATGTTACTTTTGTAAATAAAATATATAATTTAGTAATGAAAATAATTCTGACAGCTAAACGTCATGCTGATAAATATATGTATAACAAAGGATATAACTATAATCAGATTTAGAAAACCTAGATCTTCGCGGAAAAATGTAAAGATATTTAAATAAAGAGCGAGAAATAAAAATAGACTGAATATAATTTACAATTTTTATCGATATCAATATTTCTAAATCCAACTATGGTTTTACATTAATCTACAAAAATTTAGCTATTCAATAATCTCACAAAACATTATTTTTCAGATATAACATTCTCGGATCTGTTATCTTATAAGAAGAAGAATTTGATATGTGGGTTAATTGCCCTACAACAATATATATATATATATATATATATATATATATATATATATATATGTCACATGTCTTCTTTTAGGTTTCCGCTGGTAGTAGTATGTGTTGTAACTGGATTCCGGGTTTTCTTCCGCGCTTCCACTACTTGGTCTTCGTAGAGACTGATGCTGGTTTCTGGACGACGTTTCGGCAAAATCACATTTGCCATCTTCAGGTCTGCGATAACTGTCTGCTTCTGCTTCTGGTTACTCGTAAACTGTTTACGAGTTTCGTGACCTTTGTATGGTATGGTAGATTCAATTAGTAGGCGATTTAAGGCTTGGTTTTACTTCAAAATATATATAATTAAAACAATCTTACATGTTTCGCCATATGATGCCTTTTTCAATTAATATATATATATATATATATATATATATATAATTGAAAAGAAATGATCGACCGTGATATATTATCAAAAATTATTTAAATTCGGGTAAGCGAATTTTATATTTTGTACGTCAATTTTATTATTTTTTAACTCTACATTTTTTACCCC
Source organism: Melolontha melolontha (assembly GCA_935421215.2). Lineage (NCBI taxonomy): Eukaryota > Metazoa > Arthropoda > Insecta > Coleoptera > Scarabaeidae > Melolontha > Melolontha melolontha. Next base: position 157,226,004 of record OW285236.1, on the reverse strand, counting down.
AGAAGAAGCGACAAAGTGTTGCGAAATATAGGCTAATTTAATAAAGGAGTTTTTTAATTGACCGCTTACCCGAATTTAAATAATTTTTGATATATATATATATATATATATATATATATATATATATATATATATATATATATTGTTATAAACGTGCAGCTATGCTGAGAAAAGCTAATACGTTCGGGCAACAATATGATATAATATGAATGCTATGAAGTGTGATATATAATAAATAAAATGAAATATCTGAATAACTAGCTCAAATTCGATAATTTAAAGATAAACTAAAATTAGCAAAAACACTTCTTAATCTCAGGTCTTAAGGTAGGTTCTAGATGCTCAGACAGAACACATACATACATAAAATTAAACGATATTATAGAAAAATAAATAAATATATATATTTAGAATGATAATTTGTCGTTAAATATACAAAGATACAAATAATGAAATTTCAACATGCACCTAATATGCTAAAATATACACAAGACAAAATAGGGTTGCATGTAAACCCCTTCTTTCAAGTTATATTGGGTTGCCTATTCAGAACACTTATAGTACATTAAGTAAATACATTGAATGAAGTTTATCCAAGAGATTAATATTAAAAATTTATAAAGACTGATATTAGAAAATGGTATTATGCCCCTTGAAATTACGTGAGTTAATATCTTTAAAATATGTATCAACAAGAGAAGTTATATCTTTTAAGAAAATACAGGAATCTATTTTCACTTGGGTACTTGTTGTGTTTGTAGAAAATGGAGATTTCAGGCCCTGAGTATTTTCTAGTATTTTTCATACTTGGCAATTCCTTACTACACTCTTAATTATACGCTCGTCATTAATACAATAAAATGCTTCTCGGAATATCAGCTAACATTTTCGTGCTCCTATATGAGTATACCAGTTATGTAGATAATACGCAATTTTCCTGGTATGACATTCGCTTAAAGCATATACCTCCTCAGTTTTGCCTATCAACTTTACTAAAAAACCGTCCTTAATTTCCATCCCTTTGTAATGTCCACTTCTCTTAATAACTCTTTAATTTCTATGAATTCCTCGGATGTTTGTATATGTTTTATTTGCTTAAAAGAAAATATTCCTTGTTTGTGTAATTCTATCAGGTTAATGCCAATATTTTGTTTCTTAATTTCACAATCTTTTCTTGTTAATACGTCTGCAGTGATCATCTCCCTTCCTGGTCTATATTTAATATCTATTTCGTAAGCTTGTATGAGGAGTGTCCATCTGTAGATACGGTTGTTGTTAAGCTTTGTGCTCATGATGTTGATAAGTGCCTTATGATCAGTTTCTAACGTGAATCTCTTTCCAATTAAATAATATTTTAATTTCGTTAGGGCAGACACAATCGCTAACATCTCCTTTTCTGATATAGTGTATCTAATTTCGCACGGTTTCAGCGTTCTAGATATAAAGTATATCGGTATTTCCTGCTCCTCTTTTACCTGTACTAGTTCTGCAGCTATCGTTTGATGTGATGTTAAAGTCGGGATGACGTAACTTTAAATTTTCCAAAAAATTTTCTTTCAGCTTAATAAAACATGTTTCGCATTCTGAAGTCCAATTCCATTTAATTGCTTTCTTTAATAAATCTAACAATGGTAAAGTTTGTTGACTATAATTAGATACCAATTTTCTATAATAATTCAAGATACCTAGGAATCCTCTTAAAGTTCTTAAATTCTTCGGTCGGGGAAAATTTCTGATTTCACCTAGACGTTGAAGGTCTAATAACATGTTCTTTTCGTTGATTATATATCCTAAATAATTCACTTCCTCTCTTAAAAATTGACATTTGGCTAAGTTTAATTTCATTCCTTCTTCTATTAATGTATTTAAAATAATTGTTAGATGTTGTAAATGTCTTGAATGCTGTTAGAAAATATAATATGTCATCAAGGTAGTGTAAAGCGAAGTCCTCGTACTTATCTAGTATTTGATGTGAGAATCTTATAATTGCGGCAGGTGATGTCTTAAGTCCAAAAGGGCAAACTCGAAATTGGTAAACTACTCCGTTTTATTATAAAACCACAATATTTGCGTGAATTCTTTTCTAACTTTATAAGCCAAAATGCGTTTTTTAAGTCTAATTTGCTGTATATTCTCTTATTTTCACATTTTGTTAGAAGAACGTCAATATTCTGTGGCATTTCAAATTCCGGCTTAATTATTTGATTTAAGGCGCGCGCATCTAAACATATTCTTAAAGATTCATCTTTCTTTTTCACAATAACGATTGGATTTATAAAATAGGTATTAGATCTCTCTATTATTCCAGTGTTCTCTAAACGTTTTAATTCCATGTTTATTCTTTCTTGATAATAATAGGGTATCGGATAGTTTTTGTTAGTTAACGGATCATCTTTGTCGATTCTTATTATATGTTCGTAGTTCTTGGCAAATACTATATCATTGTTTATCAATTGTATGTTCTTGTATAAAATATCTATTAATCTTTGGGAAACGTATTTATCTGCAATCTTTTGCATTTTAATTAATTCTTCAATCTCTTCTACATTATTAACTGAGTTACTTACTTTTACTTCTTCTCTTTCCTCCAATACATTATCTTCTTTATAATTATACATTCCTAAACCTGCTATCCTATTTTCCACTCCATAATATACATAATTAATATTTATATAATCATTATTTAAACCTTCTTCCTATTTATCACATACATTTTCCATCACCTTATCCGTATTTATCCAATTCATAACACTATTAATCACCTCATTTAACTTATTTTCTTTATATAATCTAATATAATCTTCTTTTTCCTCCTCGGTTAACGTTTTATCTAAATTAATTACATTATCTTTAATTATTATTTTGCCTTCTTCGAAATTCATGATTATTTCTAATGCTTTGATGTTATCGATCCCAATTATAGCATCATATTGTAATTTCTCAATGATATAAAATCGTATAATATATTTATGATTGTTAATATAAATATCCGTTGAAATACTTTGATTTATTGTTCCTATCCTTTTCTTGTTTGCAGCAATAATATCGGTGCCTTTTATTTTAATGATCTTATCCTTATAATTGTTAATTAATTTTGCCTTATTCTCCTGTATTAATGAAATTTCAGCTCCGGTGTCTATCAAACAATTAAAAATGCCTTCTTCTATTTATATATTAATTATGGGTAAATTATATGAATTTAATATTTTATTCTCATTATCGTAGATTGTTATAAACTCTTCGGGGTTTTGGTAAAAAGAAATATTGTTTGTGTTGTATGGTATGTCACAGTCGATTTTATTTAAATATTTGTTGTACTGGTGCTAGGCCTGGGATTTTCGTATGGATCCTGTTTTTCCATCCATGTATTTTTTGAGTAAATTCTGGTTCTGGTAATGTTGGAGACAAAGATTTTTGTCTTCGATGATAATTATTTAAATAACCGCGTCTTTAAAATTGTTTCTGTACATAGTCCTTCGAGAAAAATGATTGTTGTTGGAGTTGTTTGCGAAATTGTTGTGATTATTGGGTAAACGGTTGAAATTATTATTACTGTTATAATATGGTCTGTTACTTGTTAGTTGCGGATAACTAGAATTTTGACGAAAATTATTATTATATATATTTTGAGGACGTGAGTTAAAATTTCTGTTGTTATTGCTATTTGACGCGTTATAGTTGTTTCGTTGTTGATTATCCGTATTGTGATTATTAATTGGATTGTAAGACGGATTATTACGATGAATAGGGTGGTTATATGTCCGGAAAGGATTATTATCGTTGTAATTTCTGTTAAGCATGTTCCTATAATTATTAGATCCACCTATATTTTGATTATTCTCTGAATAGTCATCCAATCTTCTTAAAATGTCTATCAACGAGTCCATGTCATTTACTCTCTGGCAAATGATTGCATGCGTATCAGTGTGAATATAGTAATTTAATAGCTGGCGTGCTATTGTAGCTTCATCCAGGTCATGTACATATTTACAGTTATTATATATCTTTGATGCGTATGCTTCACGCGTAGTAAGTCCCATCCTGTATTTCCCTGTTAATAAACGAATCTTTGCGCGATTTTCTTGTGTCTCGTCCCAGAAATTTTTCTTGAAAAGGTTTACAAATTTGTTAAGATCGGCGCAGTGCTCCTCTATTCTCATGAACCATTGTTGTGCGCTATTTTTCAAGGTGGCTCTTAATATGTACATCCGCTGTTTGTGGTCGGGTATATCTTCCAGATGTCTTACTATTGATGTTAAGTAGGTCATCGGGTGTACCATGTTGTTATCGCCATTATACGTAATGAAATTTTCCACTCTTAACTGCGGAAGTCCGTATGGTTGATAATTTGTTATAGCTAATTTCTGGTTGATGGTATCCTTCATATTTTTGATTTCAGTATCGATTAAATCTTTATTAAAGAGCTGATCCTTCAACAAATCCCGTAAATTAATTTTCAACGTGTTAATTTCGCTATTATATACAGGTCTCCAGAAACTCCCCTGACAAACGAAGACCGGAGTTTCCTCAGATAATTTTAAGACAATTAAACCCAAATTCACCTAGTCCGAAAATGCTTCCTAAGGGAGCTAGAGTTCTTTGAAGATGGCGCCTTGTATTTATTTTTTTTTTAATTCCTCCAGAACGCTTCTATTTAGAAAAACAAAAACTGGTATGCTTATTTATCCTCCAGAGATGAATCGATTCCATCAATTGCGAATTTCTAGTACCGGTCATAGGCGTCCGTTTTGGGTAGGTCAACGGTTATTTTAAGGCAAAACTTTTTTGTCTTTAACTTTTAAGCATTTGTGACACTAGATTATTAAATTTTCAGGTATTCCAGTACTAAAAGGTACTCTTACTTTAAGTCGGTAGGATACACCGTTTTCTAGAAAAATCGATTTGTAAATTTTTCGTTTTTTCTTCATTAAAGTTCAATTTTTTATTTTTGGCAATAGTTAGCTCTGAACTGCCAACAGAAGTAAAACCTACATTTTTCATTGTCAAATTGTTGTCAGTTCGCGAAGTTTATCTTTTCATTTTTTACTTTGTGTTATTCAAACACAACGAATTCAATTTAAAAAAAATGGTTTTTACTAATGAGGAATATGCCGATATGCATTTAGTTTATAGCGAAATGAGGTGTAACGCTCGAGCGGCGCAACGTAGATACGCTGAAAAATTTCCCAATCGTCAGCATCCCACTCACTCAACATTTACAGCTCTTCATCAACGATTAAGAGAAACAGGTTCAGTGGTCCCAAAAAATAATGAAACAGGGAGACATAATGATGTAACAGCAGAACATGAAGATGTTATTTTAATGGAAGTTGAGGAAAATCCAGAAATTAGCGTTCGAAGACTATCTGCCATGTACCACACAATTTCAAAATCTTCCGTAGGAAATATCTTACACAAAGAAAATTTATATCCTTTTCATTTTACAAAGGTGCAAGCACTGCTAGAAGGAGATTTTCCTGCTCGCGTAGAATTCGCTAGATGGTTACAAAATCAGAAAAATCAAGATGAAGATTTCTTCAGGAACATTTTGTTTGGTGACGACGCTACATTCTCAAAAAATGGAATTTTTGATGTACATAATGCACATTATTATTCGTACGTTGGTGACAATCCCCACGTTGTTCAAGAATTTAAGCATCAGCATAGGTTTAGCATAAATGTCTGGATAGGAGTAGTTGACGATTATCTACCTGGACCTGTGGAATTACCTGCTCGTTTAAATGGTGCTGATTACTTACATTTCCTGCAAAATATTTTACCTGATTTGTTAGATGAGGTGCGTTTAAATATTCGGCAAAGCTTATGGTTTCTACAGGACGGCTGTCCGGCCCACTTTAGCAGGAATGTACGAGACTTTCTAGATAATAACTACGAAGACTATTGGATTGGAAGAGGCGGTCCAGTTGCTTGGCCAGCAAGGTCGCCGGATTTGAATCCTTGCGATTATTGTGTTTGGGGATACATAAAAGCATTTGTTTATTCCGTTCCGATACAAAATCGCGCACAACTCTGGCTAAGGATACAAGATGCTTGCAACGAATTTAGAAATAACTTTGGAATTTTTGCAAGAATTCGGCGTTCTCTAAGCAAAAGGGTAAACTTATGCATAGAGACTAATGGTCATCACATCGAACAACTTTTGTAACAATCTACCTTTGATACTTGTTCTTTTTTTGTTAGTTTCGTTCCATTGTAATAAATAATTTGTTTTTAATTTATTAAATTAATTTTCATCCATGCCTTGATAGCCCAAGCCAACTTCGTCGCTAAAAATAAGTAGGTTCATAATAAATTGAACTTTAATGAAGAAAAAACGAAAAATTTACAAATAGATTTTTCTAGAAAAAGGTGTATCCTACCGACTTAAAGTAAGAGTACATTTTAGTACTGGAATACCTGAAAATTTAATAATCTAGTGTCACAAATGCTTAAAAGTTAAAGACAAAAAAGTTATTCCTTAAAATAACCGTTGACCTACCCAAAACGGACGCCTATGACCGGTACTAGAAATTCTCAATTGATGGAATCGATTCATCTCTGGAAGATAAATAAGCATACCAGTTTTTGTTTTTCTAAATAGAAGCGTTCTGGAGGAATTAAAAAAAAAATAAATACAAGGTGCCATCTTCAAAGAACTCTAGCTCCCTTAGGAAGCATTTTCGGACTAGGTGAATTTGGGTTTAATTGTCTTAAAATTATCAGAGGAATCTCCGGTCTTCGTTTGTCAGGAGAGTTTCTGGACACCTGTATATCCTCGTATTCCATCGATCTTTGATTTTTAGTATTATAGTTCTGCGTACATTTCTGTTGATGAATACTTATCTGCTCCTCCAAGTTAACTTTATTAGTGTCTATTAATGTTTTAATTTCTTCTTTTTGTAAGGTTAATTTTTCTTCTACATTCGTCTATACACGTTCTTCAGTGTCCTTTAAGAGTAATCACCATTGCCTGTTTTGTAATTTAATTGTATCTTCCAATTTAGTGTTTATATTTTGTTCCAATTTTTCATTCATCCTCTTCATTTCTTGTTGATTTTCTTCAATCATAATTCTTATTCCCTCTGTTTGGTTTTTATATATTTTCTTTATTCATAACTTTTATCCCCATTATCGCTTCAAACATGATCTTCATCTGATCTACTGGCGTCTCTACTTGTGCAACTTGAGTTTCTGGTATAGTCGACCTCTCTCCTTCTCCTTTTTCCTGTCCATCTTCTGATTTTCCCATTCTTGAACCAGAGCGAGAACGAGTTTCCATGATAAATGATAGGTATTGGTGTGTATATAAATTGTAAATATTTTGAAAATAATAAAATAAAATAGAACAATAACTTTGTTATACCACTTTATTCACATGTAATAGTGACCGCGGTTTCGACATACAATGTCATTATCAAACTGCATCCAACTGGTCGTTAAGAACAATATCTATTGTGTTGTTTCCGCTTTTAAAAATTTCAAGTGACTCTAAAAGATTTAATTTACGACCTTTCTCGGCCAAATGCAATATTTTATGATGACCAAATGTATGCCTTTCTTTAATAAGATGGTTTGCGAATGTTGAATCTGTCTTCTTTAGTTTATATGACCCCATGTGTTCTTTTACCCGTATAATAAAACTTGGACCAGTTTGACCTATATATACACTTTTACAATCATTGCAATATAATTTGTAGACTCCTGATTTATTATTGATATCTGTTTTAGGTTTTGCGTTAAACATGAAATTACTTGTTGTTACATATGGTTTGTAAGCTATACTAACATTACTATTATTTTTTGAAATTATATTTCCAATTTGCTCGCTTATTTTACCGAAGTAAGTTAATGAGACAAATTGTTTCAAATTAGCACTACTTTAGGATATACTTAACTAAGGGCCACTTGTAACTGTTTTTTTCTTTAGTATGCTGTCAATTACGCTACTTTTATAACTATTGTTTACCGCTATTTGTTTTATAGTATTGATTTCACGAACAAAAGATTCATTAGACAAAGGAATATTTAATGCTCTATGTATCATAGAATTAAAAAATGAATGTTTGTGTGTCTTAGGGTGTAGTGAATCTTTAGGAATAATGCAATCAGTGAAAGTAGGTTTATGATATATATCAAATTTTAAGCTCTGATCTAATTTGCTTAATTTTAAATCCAGGAAGTTAATACTGTTATTCTCTTCTATTTCTACAGTAAAATTGATATTAGAATGGATTGAATTTATGTAGTTCAGAAATGTTTGTAGTTGTCTATGAGTACCCTTAAAGCAAGCTAGGATGTCGTCTACATACCGATACCAAAATTTAATGTTTTTTACCTAGTTGTGATGAAAGATTTTTTTCTGTAATATGCTTCATGAAAATTTCAGCTAATAGAGGACTTAGAGGTGAGCCCATTGCCAGACCTTCTGTTTGTTTGTAGAATTTGTTGTTAAATGTAAAGTAACTTTGGTTGGTGACTAACTCCGTTAGAGATATGATTTCGTGTATAACAACCGGGTTTGTATTTTTCTTTACTAATATGTTTTCTATTAACCTTAAGCATTCCGTATGTGGTATTTTTGAAAACATGTTGGAAACCTCAAATGATACCAGGAGTTCTGTCTTTTGTATATTACAATCTTTTAATTTAGCTGCTAACTGTATTGCGTTTTTTATGGAAGAGCTATTCTTGTTTGCTGAGAACCAGAACACACCATATCCTCTAAAAAAGCGATCAATGCCGCGAAGAGAATTTGTATTAAACAAGAATCCAAATTTTGGTTCCACCGCAAAGACACTCTTCTGATTTACATTAAGGTATTACATTCAGAACTATCGTTTAAGTTACACAACATTGAATTCCATTTTTTTAGATGACCACATTAGACAACAAGTTAGTGAAATTATTTATAAGAAACGACTCATTCAAAACAGGAAGTTAGAGTCTCTATCAAACCTATACAATACACCCCTAGTTAACAATACTTTCAGTAATGTTCAGTTTTACCCTAGAGTCATTAATCTCACGAATGTTAACTTCCCAGACAATGAACTTAGGTTATTAAATAAAGGTCCTAAATATGCACCACACATCCATTGTAACAAACAAAAATAAATGCTAGCAATAGAAACAGAACTGGCATTTGCAAATAACAATCAAATTAGCAGTATCTTAGGTAAAGCCAAAGTTACAAATATTCTGACAAACAACTCAACATCTCGCAATAATCAGTCAGACAGACGAGCATTGCAAAGTATTAATCACAAAGTCATAGAAAACAACCTCACGATAACAAAAGCAGATAAAGGAAATTCGTCTGTAATATTAACTAAAGGTGATTATGAAAATAAAGTTAAGAAATTTATAGACGACAATACTATCATAGAATTGAAAAAGGACCCCACTAAACAGTATCAGGCAGAAATTAAAGAATGTGTCAAAAATTGTAATGCAGTAATCTCAAATACAGATAAGTACAAACTTTTCCATATGAATCCTCCCCACCCCCTAAATTATACGGTTTAGTAAAAATTCACAAAGAGGAAGCACCCATCAGACCAGTTGTTTCGTTTATTTCTTGCCCAAATAAAAAATTAGCCGAAAAATTAAACATAATAATTAGACAATATACCGAATTTACAGATAGCTCTTACATAAAAAACGCAATACAGTTAACAGCTAAATTAAAAGATTGTAATATACAAAAGACAGAAATCCTGGTATCATTTGATGTTTCCAACATGTTTTCAAAAATACCACATAAGGAATGCTTAAGGTTAATAGAGAACATATTAGTAAAGAAAAATACAAACCCGGTTGTTATAAACGAAATCATATCTCTAACGGAGTTAGTCACCAACCAAAGTTACTTTACATTTAACAACAAATTCTACAAACAAACAGAAGGTCTGGCAATGGGCTCACCTCTAAGTCCTCTATTAGCTGAAATTTTCATGAAGCATATTACAGAAAAAATTCTTTCATCACAACTAAGTAAAAAACATATAAATTTTGGTATCGGCATGTAGACGACATCCTAGCTTGCTTTAAGGGTACTCATAGACAACTACAAACATTTCTGAATTACATAAATTCAATCCATTCTAATATCAATTTTACAGTAGAAATAGAAGAGAATAACAGTATTAACTTCCTGGATTTAAAATTAAACTTCGTTATTAACTTTTATGCATCATTGAAATATGCACATGCAACATATTAAATATTGCACACCACTCCATCTATATGTAATATTCACGACCTTATTTAAATAGAGATTTATAATACATTTTTACAAAAATTAACATATCAGCTTCAACATAAAATCATTAAATTCTGTAAATATCAATAAGGCCTTTTCGCTATACTTCAATATATATATATATATATATATATATATATATATATATATATTGTGGTGGGGCATACCCATTTACATAAGAGGCCCTAGAACAAAAATACAGGAGAATTCTAAAGCTTATTACATTAATTTAGAAGATAAGATTTTGTTAGAACTGTATATTTCACATGTCATATCAATGAAGTTAATTCCGCGTTTTTAATTGCTTAAATTTGTATGATGAACTTCATTAATTTCTTTTAGTCATTTGCTTTAGTCATTTTCATTAATAATATTGTATTATCGAAGATTTTTAACTTGATTGATTGAATATTTCATGGACATATACTTTGGATATAGCTGTACCTATTTGAATTGTTTACGGCGGGAAATATCCCAACTTAGTACAAGTATCTAGCTAAAGATTGTACATTCCAAAGATAATTTTTTGTATCACAAAATTAAATTTATTATTTTTGTAAAATATCCAAACGATTTGTTATAGTAAATTACTCGATTTATAATTATTTAATATTAAATTAAAAAGTACAAACAAGAATCACGAATAAGAAGTCTGGATATAAAACAAACGAGAGTTAGCGTCGTTGGTTAAAATAATTTGCACGCGTCGACATATTCTAAAAAAGTGTTCAAGAATTTAGTGAAAAATTATTAAATATAGTATAATTATCATACCCAAAGATATATTCTACGTATCACCAACCTACAAAGCTACGATTGACGCAAATTCCGCAACCTAACTCCTTCCTGGTAGTTTTTAAACGAAATTCCTATCCCGAGGGACGCTACCTGCATAATTCCTTTACCAGAACCTTTATCCAGAGGAAAAAGGATCCTGAAAACCTTCCGTATATCCAGTATCCACATTCAATTAAACTTGAGTATTTTTTTGTTTATATTTCCTATAACATTGAAATAATTTATATTAATTTTAAACACAATCGTTGATATTATCATATTTTTGCAAACATTTTTAATACTGATATGTTCACCTCAAAAACGGAAAAATACAGTTCCCTTGCGTTTTAATTAAAGTAATTTTAGTAAAATTTGTTGCATTATCTCACTCAAAATATTTAACCCAACAATTATAAGTTTACTTGATCACGTGACTATTTATAGGTTAATGCACGACATATTCATGTTAACACTTACCTTTTTGAATACGAATATTATTTATTAAACTATTTATTTATTCTCTTCACTCTCTTGTTTTATTTATTATATTATTCATCCAGAATCATTCGATATATAATAACTCGTTTTATCACACACATCTATATTCTGCTAAGAACCAAACCCGTACTTTTATTATTATTAAAGTATAATTTCACTCTCATCACTTCAGCTAGCCGGCGTTCATACAAGGATACATATAAGGTATTAACAATAAGATTTTGCACCTGGAAGAGACCTATTAAGTTAAGTACAAGTTGTTTATTTACATTTATTTATGTCTTGTAATTTAGTCAAACGACATCTGTATAACTTAATGCTTAGCTACATCTTTAGGTCGTATTTTGAACTACACTTGCGAATTCAACATTATTATTAAATTACTTAATCAATTTATTCATAACTTTTCATTTTATTTTATGTATGTTACTCTTATTCAATTACACCACTCTAGATAGTACATCAATGTATTGTTATGATACGTACAGCTCGGTTATTCCAGCTATCTCTAAATGAAAGGGTAGAAATTAACACAAGAGAAACACTGTATTGAATAGCTGCATTTGGTGGACACAACTTTTAAAATTAGTGTCGAAATGTTAATAAAGTAATATCAGGACAACTTTGTATATTTCAGATTAAATTATATTTATTTCAGAATTTACTATTTATATCATTAATTTTCATTTTTGTCATTCAAGTCAATTACGCGAAATTAAAAACAGATATTTAATTTATTTACATTTGAATTTTATATCAATACTAATTGAACACGTCCACTTTTCAAATCACAGAAAAACCGCGAACGGGTTATATTTCTATTCAAAATTATAACATAACCTAACATCTAAAAGCAAGACACATATACTTGTAAATTCATATTTTAATTTATTCTTTCAATCAAAATCATTATTATGTTTATAATTTAGTTAATATAACTAGTTGTAAATAGTATAAATCAAGATCATTTTTGCTTTCTAATAAGGCTTTGGGAAAAATAAATGAAAATTAGCGCCAGTGGCAGAATTTTGCATAGCGTTGCCTCGAAAAGAGAGTTCTCCGTTTTTTAAAATTTATTAAATATATATACAAGGTGTAAATAAGCCCAGCGCAACGTTTAAATCAATTTTTACCAGAATAAAATCGGTTACCGGCAAGAAAACTGCGAAAGCATCTTTTGCTGTGGGACGCCGACATCGAAGCTGCGGAACATAATAACTTTTACGTAACTGCATCATTCCATCGTACTATATCCTACATTGAACCATACTTAAAAGCATCGGAGCGATCCAAGAATATCTCTCTCGATCGTGTTTGGCCGAATATCCTAATTTACCGTAGTCCAGCACGCTAGACATATTGCTGCCTTGTCCTACAAACCACAGGTCCATTTATTTTCTTGTAAAAGCATAACATATAACTTCTTATTATCAATTCAAAATTTAATAATTATATCTTGATTTTGCTTTAAAAGTATAACTATTTTGATTAATTTAACGTAAAGACTATTATCTATTAAGATTTCTGTAGTACTTACCATATAACATTGAAACAATATAAATAAACAAACTTAAAAGCTCGAACAAAACTCTAAAAACATGCGCACTTACATGTCCAAGAAGAAATGCCCTTGAAATCCCAACGTATAAAATTTTACATTTACTGTTTTTTACTTAGAAATATTAAAAATCCTCTTTGTTATCTATATCAAATAACTAAGACTAAATCTCAATACAACAATATTAATACAATAGAAAATTACAATATTTCAATCTTTTAAATAAATAAGATATCTTATTTAAAAAATATATATTACTTACGTAAAAAATATATATGAGACACCTTGACGAGAAACGTTATAAAATATAATATATATCAAAATTACGAGACTACAAACTCGCAAAATAGTTCGGGAAATTTAAATACAAACACATCAACTATAATTAATCAAATACAACCCGAATTTAACTTTCAAAAGATTATTATCTAATTTCAAAATAAATAAACGTGCCTCTCGTCTAACTATTAACTCGTGTCTCCCCTCAATACTTCGCTATCGCTTTAACATAAAGACGACCTCGAATAAAACCAGTTTTTATCAAAGCACATGAAATACATGCGTATATACTGTATATATATACAGTATGACTGAAGTTTCATTTTGTTTTTTTTTTTGGGATATATTCTAAAAAATATAACAAATAAAATAGTAAAAAAATTTTCTAATAAAAGTTGTCTAGAAACGCCAAAAAAAAATTAAAAATTAAAAATTTCTAGACAACTTTTTTTAGAAAAAATTTTTACTATTTTATTTGTTATATTTTTTATAATATATCCCCAAAAAGAACAAGATGAAACTTCAGTCATACTGTATATATATATATATATATATATATATATATTGAGGCATTGCAAGAAGGGCTTTTTCTCTGAAAGAAATAAAGAATACATGTAACCGTAATGTTTATATCTACTATGTACTTTAATACCACGAAGGGGAAAGATTGATTCAAAGTATAAATACTTTATTTTGACGACAAATTTGCCTTGAAATAATTAACTTATTTTTCTATTTTTTTTTGTAATGTTTATATTCATTTTTATTTCAAATTAATATTTAACGCGTTTTTATTCAAACAAATTTAACGTATTTATATTCAAATGTATTTCAACAATTAAGCCCCGCCCACAATTTTAACGGTGCAATAACCCGAAAAGAAACCGATATTGACAGAGTGTTTGTAAACACATCAACATATGTTACCTAACCAAAGTTATTTTATAAATCAAATTGTAATTTTTTTAACTGTTTTACACTGTAAAAATGTCTAATTTAATAATGTTCAAAAAGATAATGCAAGTAAAGAATGGAGCGATTTGCGGCAAGTTATGCAATTAGAAACAAGTGAAGAAATTGGCGTCGGTAATTAGTAGTTGCAGCGAGAGGTCACGTTTTTTTGTGCTCCGAAGTAATTAAAATAAATTGGCGAAATTATTAAGTGCTCGAGATTTTTAAGTCTACCAAACGTTACACCTACCTACGAACTACCTGTAGACCAAATTTAACATCTTCCGACCAAACAGTTCAAGAGTTACGAATTTTTAAAGTTTTCGATACGAAAACTACCCGCCATAAAAATTTCACCGTACATCGAACAACATCTTTGAACGCTCGAGACCGGTCATCCGCTCCAGCCGCCGTCGGACTTGGAGATTTTAAAAAAGTTCAAGTCATCCCGAGGGACAGTAGCAGAAATATTCTCCAGAACACAGGCGCAGGAATCAACAGAGGTTATATCCGAAGATTCAGGTTTTTGCTAATTTTACCAATATTATACGCGCCATTTTTACTTGCTCATGAACATTTCTAGAACTTTTCTTTGTTTATTCCATAAATAACTATTTACATTGCTTTCACCGATATTCTACCACTGTAATTTTTATTCAACTTATTTAAATATTAGTATCCACTACTTTTAATTTTAAAACTCGATTCTATTTCACTTTTATAAACTATTTTAATAAAGCAACAATTATTTGCACTTGTCTTACACCATATTGTTTGTACTGTAAGAATACCAACCGCTGAGTGTGTCTCCCTTATGTCATATGTGTGTCACGAAACTGTAAATTTAAATTCTCAAACTTTTCTAGATGTTTTATTATTAATAAAGTTAATTGTCAATATTTTTACTTTGGTTTTTTTTTGTAAAATACTTGAGATATTGTTCCGTTTCCAATTAAATAAGCTACGTAAATAAATTCAAAGTGGAGAGAAGTGAACCTACCTTAACCCTGAAGAAAAAAAGAAGCTAGCCGATAATAAAAAACAGATAAGTATTGAATGAGCCCGATTTGAATGAATTTTTATATACATCGAATAATATAATCATTCATTTCTGTAATATAACATTTAGAGCCCAACATTTTGGGGCATTTATAACTAATATTCATTTTACATTTATTTATATATACGTAGCCCACACGAGATATATAACATATGTCAGCCCAACTTAGTGGGGCAATTCCGTCATATAACATTTAGAGCCCAACGTTTTGGGGCGTTCATAAATATAACCTCATTTACATACGACGCAGTCTCGTCATATAACAATATATATATATATATATATATATATATATATATATATATATGTTAAATTCAATTTGTTGGCGATTTAAGGTCTGGATTTACTTCAAAATATATATATTTTAAACAACCCTACATGTTTCGGCAAATGATGCCTTTATCAATGAATATAAAATATAAATGACAGTATATTAATGTCATACTTATACATTTGCAGTTGCTATGGATAAAATTATTCAAAGATGCATTCCAATTTAATAATAATAAATCATGCCTTGGTATTTTAAAATAGATAGACAACAAAAACAGGGAAACGCAAGACATGAGTTATTATTATGTATGCGCCCGTGGAGCGTCTTAAGATGTAAAGCTGTCGGCATTCGCCTTAAATGAGAAGGACAACCACGAAAACCTACTCGGACAACCAGACAGGAATCAAAACACGGAACTGTCAGCATGATAAGCAAATGTATAGATATTTAAATACCTTAAGATATATAATTATATAACAGCAACATATATTATGATGGTAAATTGCAGATCGTTACATAATTAAGTTATAGTATATACTGCTTAAATTTTTTATATCACTTCTGTTGTTAATTGAATTTTTTTCTTGTTTAATACTAATCATTTCTTTAATTTCCCTTTTCATTGTGTGTTGTTCTTTATCAATTATCTGTGTTTTCATAATCGAAACGGTGATCTCGTTGTAGTTTGTGTGTAGATAAAGCAGTTTTGTCTGTTTTAGAGTATTTGTGGGCTTGTATTCTTTTGTATAAATATTGTTTAGTTTGGCCTATGTAGTAACTATCGCAATCGCGACATGGTATTTTATAGATGACATGTGTTTCTCGATTTTTTTCTATTTTAGGTTTAAGTTTTGAAAATAAATGTTTATTAGTATTAGTAAGTTTATATGTTGTAGCTATATCATATTTTTTTAAAGTGTATTTAATTTTTTGTGATAGTTGTGGAACATATGGAATCGTGATATATGTTGTTTCATTGTTTAAATTGCTATTGGTGTCTGCAGTGTTGTATATTTGGTGAATTCTTTTTTAATTGATTCGTGTATAAGTTGTGGTGGATAGTTATTATCTGTTAAGATCGTTTTAATTTTCTTGATGTTATCTTTTGTGTATTGAGTATCTGATAGTTTTACTGCTCTATCAGTCAGATTATTTATAATCATCTTATTGAATACTGTAGGTGCATTTGAGTGGTAATTCATATATCGAAAAAAAGCTGTGGGTTTATTATACCAATTTGTATAAATAGTACCCTAGTATAGATAGTCAACCATAGCTTAAAGAAATATTAAGAAAATTAATACTTTTATTAATTTCTTCTTCAATAGTGAATTTTAATTAGTTGTGAAAATTGTAGAATTTATTTAAAAGATAGTTTATTTTATTTGTCGGAATACATGTTATGATATCATCTACATATCGTTTGAAGAAAATGGGGTGGAAGTCTAATGAATTGATAACGTTTTGTTCTAAATGTTCCATTACCAGATTTGCAAAAGGCGAGCCCATGGCAATACCAAATGTTTGACCAAAAGTATGGCCAAACAAAAGAATACAAGCCCACAAATACTCTAAAACAGACAAAACGGCCTTATTTACACACAAACTACAACGCGATCACCATTTCGATTTTGAAAAGACACAGATAATTGATAAAGAACAACACACAATGAAAAGGGAAATTAAAGAAATGATTAATATAAACGGGAAAAAAATTCAATTAACAACAGAAGTGATATAAAAACCACGAAAACCTACTCGGACAGCCAGTCGGGGATCTAAACACTGAACTGTCAGCATGATAAGCAAATATACAGATATTTAAATAACATAAGATATATATTTATATAACAGCAACATATATTATGATGGTAAATTGTAGGTCGTTACATAATTAGGTTATAGTATATACTGCTTAAATTTTTATATCACTTCTGTTGTTAATTGAATTTTTTTCACGTTTAATATTAATCATTTCTTTAATTTCCCTTTTCATTGTGTGTTGTTCTTTATCAATTATCTGTGTCTTTTCAAAATCGAAATGGTGATCGCGTTGTAGTTTGTGTGTAAATAAAGCCGTTTTGTCTGTTTTAGAGTATTTGTGGGCTTGTATTCTTTTGTTTGGCCTATGTAGTAACCATCGCAATCACGACATGGTATTTTATAGATGACATGTGTTTCTCGATTTTTTCTATTTTAGGTTTTAGTTTTGAAAATAGATGTTTATTAGTATTACTAAGTTTATATGTTGTAGCTATATCATATTTTTTTAAATTGTATTTAATTTTTTCTGATAATTGTGGAACATATGGAATCGTTACATATTGCTGTGGTTTTTTCCTCGCAAACATTTTGAAAAGTTTAATATTTTATGATTGTACAATTGTTTTGGTTGTCAGTGTATAATTTTTGAAATTTATAATTTATGAATGCATATTTTATTTTGATTTATATTTTTTGACTTGCGTAGTTGTAGTACGCCGGTCTTGCTGTATCTGCATCAGACACTAAATTTTAGCTGAGTTGTGAAGACGTGTTTTTTTATAAGATATAAATCTTTTTGTTTTATTTTAGATAAGTAGCTTCGTGATTTTTATTAATTGGTTGTTGTGCTTGATTTCAATGCCGTTATTTTTATACGAGTTTGTTGATCTCGTAGTGATTTTTATGCCGTTTTCCATCTCAGGTGTCTCGTGAGAAAAATATTTTTTTCATTGATGTAAGTAATTTAATTTTTACTAATTATCATTAGTATTATTATTTGTATGATTTGAACTATATATTTTCTTTGTATTAATTTTGTTATATTTTTAATCTTAGTAGTTGAATTAAATGACAAAGAACGTTTTTGAAAATTTCTAAGAGATATAAAAAAATTTCTATAACTTTAAATTTTGTTCGCTTGGATATCAAGGGCATTTTTTTTTATGTGGCTCGCACATGCGTTTTGAGTTTGTTCGGTCTGTCAGATATTTTGTTTACGTTAAATATTGTAGGAGAAATTAGAATACTTCTTTGAAATTTATTAGTTTTAATTTTGATCGGGATTCAATAAGGCAGTTTAATTATATGGTTCAGTCATTTTCATATAATAATTTTACCTTAATAATATTGTTTAAAGACGCAATAGACGCTTTATATTTCATAAAGATATTTTTTTTCTTTTTTATTTTTGTATTAAAGTTTCATTTATTTTACACTGTGTGTGTTTTTGAAAGTAACCTTACTTCAAGAAGTTTACAAGTAACTTAAAAACATTATCATAACTTTTCTCAAGTAAATTTTGGGTGGCGCTCAACTATTTTTATTAATACTATTGTGTTTTCCACTTTTCCGATTGGAACCCTGAGGGAAAAGCAGTCTCATCATGGAAAGTAAACCGACTGAATATCGAAGCTGGACACATTGGTTGTCAATTGTGAATAAGCAATATAAAATCACAATTCATAGCATATTTTTGGCTGAACCAAGCGTGGGGCGAACAGAAAAGCAGTATTACAAAGTTATAAACAGAGCATTATAAAGATGGAAGGTATCTCCGGTGTACAACAAAGAAGTGAGCAACTGGTTGAGTCAGCGAAGAAGAGAATAAGTCCAATGATAACCATACATGAAGAGGGGCACGAAGGGGTTAACAGGGATAAGATTATGCTGGACATGTTAAGGAAAATGCAGGAAAATATGTAGTTAATGATGGTAAGAGAAAGAAAAATGGAAGAAAAAATGGATATTATGATGGAAAAAATAATGGCATTAAGTAAAAATAATCAAGAAGAAGATATTATAATGGATTCGTTACAATTATCGAACGAACAAAACTTGGAAGAGAATATTATGGTGTTAAATGGTAAACTGTCGGAAGAAATTGAAAGAAGAGAATTTGCGGAACAACAAATGAAATACATGTAGAAACAATTGAAAAAGGAAATAGAACGAGTGAGAAAAGAGAAGAATGAAGTAAGTGTACCTGCATATATTCCTATACCTGTTCAAAACGAAGTGCTACCGAAATTTTATGGGATGTCAAACACAAATCCCATGTGTTTCATTAAAAAAATCAAAGCCATGTTGGAGGATGTGCCAGGGGAGGATAAAAAGTTGCAGAAGATAGGAAACTGCCTGAAGGATGACGCAATGGTTTGGTGGGAGATGGTGTCAGACGAGGTACCAACGATGGAGGAATTTGAAGCCAGGTTCACGGATCAGTTCTGGGGAAGAAATAAGCAGACGAGGGTAAGACAAGAACTATTATTTGGTAGATATAATGTAGGAAATAATGAGTCAAGAGAAACTTATGTGTTGAAAAAATACTCAGTCTTAAAATATTTAACCCCTAGAATTAGTGAAGTAGATATGGTTTCTCAACTAAGTCGACACTTTGATTCCCATGTCAGTCAGGCAGTAGCCATACAAAATATTATTGACATGCAACAATTTATTGAATTATTAAAAAGGTTGGATGATGTGGAGCGGGGGAAAAGATATAATAATTATTCAGATAGAAACATTAATAGAAACGAATATTCTAGAGTTAATATAAATAATACCCCTCCAAGTTCTCCAAGACCTATTTATAATAATAATAATTCTCAAAGACCTATATCAAATTTCAACAAAATTTTCAACAAAAAATTCATATAAAGTCTTGCGATTTGATATCTATTTGCCTTGGCGAGTATATCGACGTAACAGGCTCTGCTCGCTTAGCAATTTTTGTACGTTATTTTGTTCAAAACAATATTAAAGAAGAGTTAATAAGTTTATCAACATTAACAACAACAACAAAAGGATTAGACATTTGTAATGCAGTTATAGATGCATTGGAAAAAAGAGAAATATGTCCTTCTAAAATTGTGTCAGTTACAACTGGCGGTGCCCGCAGCTTAACTAGACGGGAAAATGGATTTATAAATTTATTTACAAAACGTATTGGACACACAATTCTTGATTTTCATTGCATTATTCACCAACACGCGTTATGTGCCAAAACAGGTTTAAAAATGTTTGATGATATTTTGAGTTTTGTAACAAAATTAGTCAATTTTATATCAGCACGAGCACTAAATAAAAGAAAATTTCAAGAATTGTTAAACGATGTAAACTCGTCGTACAATAGCTTACTTTTATACAATAATGTACGCTGGTTAAGCCGCGGAAATGTTTTGCAAAGATTTGTAGATTGTTTGGAGGAAATAAGATTATTTCTAAATAATGAGAACATTATTGACCAATACACTCAATTATTGGATGTAGAATGGCTAGCAAAATTATATTTTTTCACTGATTTATGTTCTCACTTAAATGAATTAAATATAAAACTACAAGGTGTTAATAAAACAGTCATTATAATATTTGACTTAATCAAAGCGTTCGAAGTCAAATTACAGATTTTTTAATCGTGATATTCTTTCAAATTCATATAAATATTTTCCGAATACAAAAAAATTTTTTTCTGAAAGTGAATGTCACGAAAAGCCAAATAAAGAGTCATTAACGAAAGAATTTTCAACGGTAATTCAATCCCTGATTCAGGAATTTTCTGCAAGATTTACGCAGTTTAAAGAATTTGAAGAAACTTTAAAATTTATTTTATATCCTGATAAAATACCATTTGAAAAATTAAATTTAAAAGTCCTTGAGTGGTTAAATTTTAATGAATTAGAAATGGAATTAGCTGAATTTCAGTCAAGTACGATATGGAACCAAAAATTTGTTGATTTAAGAAATGATTTAGAAATTATTGAAAGTAATCGATTATTGGAGAAAATAAATAAAATTGCAGAAGATGAAATTCTAACTACATGGAATTCAATTCCTGACACGTTTAATTGTTTAAAAATATTAGCAAAGGCAATTTTATCAATATTTTCATCGACGTGGGCATGTGAATCTCTATTTTCAGAATTAAATTTTATAAAAAATAAATATAGGAATAGAATGACGGATGAGTCGAGCTCTGCATGCGTACTGTTGAAATTAACTAAATATGAACCAGATATTAAATCTTTATCATCTTGTGTACAGCAACAAAAATCACGTTAAAAACAATTGTTTTTAATGTGATTTTTGTTGCTGTTTCTAGCATATTGCTTTTTGTAAAACATTGATTAATAAAAAATTGTTTAAAGAAGAATTGCTTTTATTTGTTTATTTAATTATACTTACGTATAGTTTCACCACGCTAACATTTCGAATGAAATTTTATTGTGGCAGGTTACCTATTTAAAAAAGAATTTTTTTGACTTTGTGGCAGGGACATCAAAAAAGGTTCGCCATCCCCGCTAGGCCAAATTTTAATTTAGAAGTTAATGTAGATGATAAAAAGAAATCAGAAGTTGCATGCAGTCAGGATTTTTAGTAAGGCCAACCAAAAAGTGTGAAAGTGTTGCATTGTTGTTTGATAAGTCAGATTGCGCGATTAATACGGTTTTACCACATATTAAAATTAATATAGGAAAAAGGGAATGTAATTGTTTAATTGATTCTGGTAGTGAAACATCGTTTTTGAATGAAAAGGTTGTTGAATGTTTAATTAAGAATAAAGAAGGGAAATATGTACCCACTAGCAAAATTAATATAAGGTTCGTTCCAACACGCAGTTTGTGTATCGTACAATGTATTGTTCATGAACCACTTTATGCGCATGCGTTAACATTGTACTACAGTTGACTGATCCGCTCATCGCTTTGTGTTGGAACGGCCTTTTTTGGCTTCTGTCGACAGTTTCGACTAGCACGTAGATAAAGAAGGTTTCTTCGTTTGGCGTATAAAATTGTAAGGCAAAGTAGGGTCAATTTTGTATTGAAGTTTGAAGTGTAAACAAATAATGGATGGTGGTAAGTATGTATATAATTAAAATAGTATTATTATTAAACAAATTTACATATCACTAATATATTGGTATATATTAAATAATGTTTTTTATTTGTTATTGAACTCAGAAAATATTTCATAATTAAGTCACAAGACGCACAGCAAAGTACAAATACAAGTGAAGAAGTAGTAGTAGAGCCAAATATTTGGAGAGTAATGGATGGAAGACAAAGAGAATTCAAATGGTCAATAAATGATACCAAATTGTTAATAAATTTTTACGAACAATATAAAAATAAAGTAGGTACTTTTGAAGTCAGAACATTAAAAATGATGTGGAAAATCATAGCAGAGAAGCTAAGTGAGTTGTTGGTGATTCAAATTACACCAAGTAATTGTGAGAATCGATGGCGTGTCCTAGATAGAAATTATAAGAAATTTATTGATAACCAGCAGTCTACAGGAAGAGGGCGAAAATATTTTGAGTTTGCAGAGGAAATGGAAAAGTTGTATGGTAAAAAAAAATCAGTTCATCCACAGCTCTTATTGAGTACCGACACTATAAATATACCAGTTGAAATGGATGAGCATGATGTGAATACAATAGAAAAAGAAAATTACAACAAAGACGAAAATGAAAAAGCAGAGATTGTTAAAGAAAAGCCTGCCGTTGTAAACAAAAAATACATCAAAAAACGCAAAAGAAGTGTTTTAGAAATGATACGGGAAGATTGGCAGGCATATCACAACAAGCGTTTGGAGATAGAAGAGCGAAAGCTTCAAGAAATGAGAAGACGGAATGACATTCTCGAAGAAAAGAATGACATTTTAAAAGAAAAGAATAACATTTTAAAAGAAAAAAATAATTAACCAGTTCTTCTCATAGACTTGTTTGTTATATTTAATTTATTAAGAATTCCATTTTTCGTTGGCTTTTTTGTGATATTGTATTTATTTAGAATTATTTGCGATATTATATTTTGCATATAATTGTTTATTTTATTTTCTTTATTTATTTGAAATTTTCTTTGTATTAAAAGAAATGTTTATTTTGTTACTGTTCATTGTATATCTTTGTATAATAAATATACTTGTTAATATTTAAAGAAGTGCTATACTTACCTGCAAAATACTTTAAAATGCCTAACCCATATACACATTGAAGAATCTCGTGTTAATATTATATTTGGAATATATATGGATAAAATTCAATGAGTCAATATCTAGTTGTCATTACTGACAGAATGGTAGTGAGATAAGATGTGATTTACATAATATAAATCTAAAACAATAGTATTTCCAAACATTTTATTATAAAGCTAAGGCTTCGTTGATGAGGTACAATTAATTTTGAACTCAAAGTACAAAATAATAATTGAAGGAAAGTAAATACTAAATATGAACTTATCTGAGAACTTAAGGCCATGACGTTTTGCCTTTACCAATATCTGCAAAATTACTGATATATGAAACAAATATAACTTTTAATCAATTTAGATTTAACAAAATTGTCTGCAATATGTACTTTTTTTTTGCTAAAATTAGGAGATATTTCAAATATTTTCTGAGAAGTTTATTTTGCATTTATGCCTTCATGAACCTTGTTTTGTAGTTTATTAAATAAAAAAACAAATTTCCTAGTGATTATTTTTAATTACAAAAACAGCAATTCTTAAATATTAATTATAAATATTTACAATCTTAAAGTATTGACAATATTAACTCTATTGCGTTTTGCATCAACGTTATTGTCATGCTCTTCTTCTTCAATGTCTATCTCCTGTGGTTCTTGCGGTATTGCTGGATTTTCTTCCAGAGGATTTTCATTGACAGTAAATTCGTCATCAATTGCAATATTGTGCAGAACACAAGCTACTCTTATTAGGTGCGTGATATATGTTATACTTCGAAGTTTTATGTGATAAAGTTGCCGAAATTTCTGTTTTATAACACCGAAGCAATGTTCTATGACATAACGATTCTTTGACAACTTTAAGTTATAGTTACTTTGTCTGCGAGTCAATTGGCCCCTATCTTTAAATGGAGTCAACAGATTCGTTTTCAGTGGAAAACCACTATCATCAAGTAAATGATTGCGACCACATTTTAGTTCTAGACCAGCATACAGGGGTGAATTTCTGAATACTCTGCTATCATGCACGGAACCTGGATAGCCTACAAATACATCACGTATTTTTCGTTTGTTATCACAAACTATTTGCATCTACAAAATAAATAAAATATTATAAATGTTATTAAACGCAATTTCAATATCCAACTTGTATGGAATAGTAACTTTTTCTGTTTAGGTAAGAATCTGGGTCCACTTCTGGCTTGTCAATCTTAATATGGCAACCATCGATAGCACCAATAGTATTTGGAAAGCCATTATTTCTAAATTCTTGTTCTATAACAATTTTCTCCTCCTCTGTTGGCCATGTAATAATTTCAGCAGACAGGTTACTGAGAAATACTGCCAACTTCTTAATAATACGATGGAGGGAGCTCATACTAATATCGAATCTATCCGACACATCCCTATAACTGGCAGTTTGGTGTCCAATAAACCATAAAAAAATTAGTAGCTGCAATAACAATTAAGAATCAAAAATAATTTGATATGATATATTTAATAGAACCATGAAACACAAGATTAGACATGCACGTTTGTAGAATTCATAAAAATTTAATTATTAATACATTTTGATATGCATACCTGACTTAGAGCTGAGATATTCCCATATTGTCCACGATGCCTTTTGTAGTATTCGCTTGCTGCATATTTTTCTGCGATACTGTCAACAACTTCACGACTAATACGGAAATGTTCACGGAATAACTCATCGTCATAATTTGCTACAGTTTCTAAATCAAAATAGAACAATATAATTACAAAAAATATGTTACCTATAAATAAATATTACTTACCTAAATAATTTTCATTTTTAACACGTGGAACCGTTAATTCAAGTTCTAAATCTTCATCTTCGCTATTAGATACGGACTCAATGTCATCAGAGAATCCCTCCGTATCTGAATCACTCATATTTGATAATACAAAATAACAAATAACAGTAATAACACACTAAAATCAAGTACGGATCAAAAGAGATACTAACAGTTGTTGACAGTCGAGGGACTTCAAATCATTTGAGGTTATTACGTTCTGCGCATGTCTGGTATAGCCGGGGCTAAACGGTTCGATAAAAATCTACGTACTCATTTGATCGTACAAGTACCGATTCATGTACCGCCTAACAGTGTGTTGGAACCAACGGCTGTTAGTACATATCACGGTCAGACGTTGTGTTGGAACACTAAATTCATTCTGCGCAGAGACCCGTTCATCCGAGTAATGATCAAACGGTGTGTTGAAACGAACCTATAGTATCAGCTACAAAAAAGGTTATAGCTGTAGTTAATAAAATTTATGTCGTCGATTTTAATATAGAAAATAATAAATTTGTCGGAGAATTTATAGTAGTGAAAGGTTCAGGTAGAGATGGAATATTGGGAATTGATTTATTGGATAAAATTAATACTATAATTGATATTAATAATGAGAAAATAATAATTAATAATAATAATGTGAAATGGATCCAGGAGGCTGGAGATGAAGAAAAGATAATAAATAATATGGAAAAATTAAATAATATGGAAAAGGATGCAGAAGTAGATGTAATAGAAGAAAAGGAGTTTATGGTGTTGGAAGAATTGGAGAAAGAAAAGGAGGGAGAAGTTGAATTTCCCGAGGATATTGATGTATTGAAATTAGATTGCAATGAAGAATATGAAGGTGAAGTAAAAACAATAATAAAGAATAATATTGAATTAGTAAATAAATTTCCCAGTATTGCCAGAAATTATCAACATTCGTTAGAAGTAGATGAAACGAAACCTTTTAAAATTAAAAATTATCCAATCCCGAAAAACATTCAACAACAAGTAGAAGAGGAAGTAAAGAAGATGTTAAATGATGGAATAATTGAATGTGGTAGAACTAGGTATGTGTATCCATTAGTTGTAGTTAAGAAGAAATCTGGAGACATTAGCTTATGTCTGGATGCGCGCAGACTTAATGAGCGGACTAAAGCTCAATTTGAAACTCCGATAACAATAGAAGCATTATTGGCGAAATGTGGCAATGCAAAAGTGTATAGTAAGTTGGATTTGAGGAGTGCTTTTTGGTTGGTGCCATTGGAAAAATAATCCAGAAAATATTGTGGTTTTATGGTGAATGGTAGAGTATATCAATTCAGGACTGTACCTTATGGATTAAGTAGTTCAGCAGCAGCGTTGATTAGGCTATGCAACAGATTTTAGAACCTTACGAAGATTACGTAGTTCATTATATTGATGATATATTGATTTATAGCAGGAATATAAGGAACATTTGGAACATGTGAGTAGAATAATGGAAGTATTTTTAAGCGAAGGTTTAAAATTAAATTTAAAGAAGTGTGAGTTTTTCAAAAAAGAAATAAAGTTTCTGGGATATAATATAAGTCCTAGATATGTCAGTGTAGATCAAAGTAGGTTGGAACTTATTAAACAGTATCCTTTACCTAAGAACGTAAGAATGTTAAGAGGGTTCTTAGGCATAGTTAAATATTATAAACGTTTTGTACCATACATGGCACGAACAAGTGCACCTTTGAATGAATTGCTTAAAAAGAATGAGAAGTTTAAATGGAATAATATAAGAATGAAAGCGATAACCAATTAATATTAATTTTACCTGATTTTAATAAACAGATTATGTTAAGAGTAGATGCAAGTGATGTAGCTATTAGTGGAGTTTTAATCCAGGTTAATAACGAAGGTTTGGAACAACTGATCTGTTTCATATCTCGAATCTTGAAAAGCTATGAAATTAAATATACTATTAGTGAAAAAGAAATGTTGGCTGTAGTACACGCGGTTCAAAAGCTTAGATTTTATTTATTGGGCAAAAACTTCATTGTAGAAACCGACCATGCCGCGTT
Organism: Melolontha melolontha; assembly: GCA_935421215.2. Classification (NCBI taxonomy): domain Eukaryota; kingdom Metazoa; phylum Arthropoda; class Insecta; order Coleoptera; family Scarabaeidae; genus Melolontha; species Melolontha melolontha. Next base: position 157,198,548 of record OW285236.1, on the reverse strand, counting down.
GACATCACTGTTGAGTACAAGATTTAAGAATAATAGAGTATATCGCTGGTCTTTGTTATTGTCAGAGTATACTTTTGAAATTAGGCATATTAGAGGAGTACTAAATGTTACTGCCGATGCGTTATCTCGAATGTATAACAGCAAAAGTAATTTTCATTATGTTGAATTAAATGAATATAATAGAGAATATGCTGAAGGGGCTTTTGAGTATGAGGTGATCCTTCAGGTCCCACAGAATGAAAGTTTATATAATAATTTTAAAGAAGTTTTATGAAAAAATAAAGATAATTAAATAAAAGTTTTATGGTGCTAGAAGAATTAATTAATGGGAAATGGTAGCGATTAAAGTTATATGATATGATTATTGGATTTGATTATTGACGAGCATTGTTACAAATATTATTTTTTCTTTTTTATACGAAATCCATGGGAGTGACACATGTCCAGCAAGGTTGAGGAATATATCAACTATTCGCCGACTACTGTTTACTCTGGAGTGTTCCTCGTCTGCGATGTTTGGTATGAGGCTTATTAATATGTCAACAGTCAAAATTTACATAAGTTATTAATTAAAATGTCAAAAGACAAAATGACATAGCTGAAATAAAATAGAAATTGGAAATTCTGTCTTATAAAAAAGAAGATATTAGTTACATGGGTACTCTGCAATCGTTCGTTCCACTGCTGCACGTCGAGGAGGATGATCCAGCATGACATTGTGCGACGGCTGAGTCGGGGATCGGTTATGACAGGGTGCGTAACTGTCTTTGGTTCGTCGAGTGCGGTAGACTATATGATGAAAAAGATTTTGACATGTACAGGCTTTTCCATCATATATTCTAGGGGAAATGCTGTGGTTTTTTCCTTGCAAACATTTTGAAAAGTTTAATATTTTATGATTGTACAATTATTTTGGATGACAGTGTATAATTTCTGAAATTTATAATTTATGAATGCATATTTTATTTTGATTTATATTTTTTGACTTGCGTAGTTGTAGTACGCCGGTTTTGCTATATCTGCATCAGACAATAAATTTTAGCTGAGTTGTGAAGACGTATTTTTTTATAAGATATAAATCTTTATATTTTATTTTAGATAAGTAGCTTCGTGATTTTTATTAATTGGTTGTTGTGCTTGATTTCAATGCCGTTATTTTTATACGAGTTTATTGATCTCGTAGTGATTTTTATGCGGTTTTCCAACTCAGGTGTCTCGTGTGAAAAATATTTTTTTCATTGATGTAAGTAATTTAATTTTTACTAATTATCATTAGCATTATTATTTGTATGATTTGAACTATATATTTTCTTTGTGTTAATTTTGTTATATTTTTAATCTTAGTAGTTGAATTAAATGACAAAGAACATTTTTGAAAATTTCTAAGAGATATAAAAAAATTTCTATAACTTTAAATTTTGTTCGCTTGGATATCAAAGGGCATTTTTTTTATGTGGCTTGCACATGCGTTTTGAGTTTGTTCGGTTTGTCAGATATTTTGTTTACGTTAAATATTGTGGGAGAAATTGGAATACTTCTTTGAAATTTATTTTAGTTTTAATTTTGATCGGGATTCGGGAATAAGGAAGTTTAATTATATGGTCCAGTCATTTTCATATAATAATTTTACCTTAATAATATTGTTTAATGACGCAATATTGATCTTTATATTTCATAAAAGCAGTGTCATCCTGGAAAGTAAACCGACTGAATATCGAAGCTGGACACATTGGTCGTAAATTGTGAATAAGCAATATAAAATCACAATTCATAGCAATATATTGTTTCATTGTTTAATTTGTTATTGGTGTCTGCAGTGTTGTATATTTGGTGGATTCTTTTTTTAATTGTTTGGTCTATAAGTTGTGGTGGAAAGTCATTATCTGTTAAGATCGTTTTAATTTTCTTGATGTTATCTTTTCTGTATTGAGTATGTGATAGTTTTACTGCTCTATCAGTCAGAATATTTATAATCATTTCATTGAATAATGTAGGTGTATTTGAGTGGTAATTCATATATCGAAAAGAAACTGTGGTTTTACTATACCAATTTGTATAAATAGTACCCCGTCTATCATAGCTTAAAGAAATATCAAGAAAATTAATACTGTCATTAATTTCTTCTTTAATAGTGAATTTTAATTTGTTGTGAAAATTGTTTAATTTACTTAAAAGGTAGTTTATTTCATTTGTCGGAATACATGTTATGATGTCATCTACATATCTTTTGAAGAAAATGTGGTGGAAGTCTAATGAATTGATAACGTTTTGTTCCAAATGTTCCATTCAACTAATCCAACTAATTGAATACACCATATATATATATAGTAAATACAATCAGTCGGCGATTAAAGGTAAAGGTAAATCAAAGTATATATATTTAAAACAACCCTACATGTTTCGGCAATGATTCCTTTATCAAGGATATAAAATATAAATCTAGATTTATATTTTATATCTAAGTCTAGTAGAAGGATAGTATTTCGTTAAGGTTGAAATACCTATATCTAAGAGAGTAAAATTAATGTATCAAAAAAGGTAGAAAATATAACAAAAAAGTACAAATAGATTTTACCACTTAATGAAATTGTAGAACGTCCTCACATTACTTCTAATGAATTACCGAACGTAACGCACGGATTGGGACCATTTCGGTAACACGTTAAAACAAATAGCACATCGTGGTATCTTACGAATAAGTGGTTTTATAAAATGGAGAAATTTATCTTAAAAAGCAGTAGTGGGAAATTCTTGTAGGTAATAAATATGTTGCTATATCTTTAATAATAACAACAACATTTGGACTATATAATTATTTGACAGCATCACCACTGGAATTAAAGATTGAGAAAGGAAAGACACTATGCAACAAACTTTTGGAATCTGTTAAAGCAAGGCTATTTTCATATGAAGAAGGATCAGTTACTAGAGTAGCAACTGTTTGAGAACCTCGATTTTAAGAGAAAGTTTTCGTAGTACTGAAAATGCTACCGGGGTTACTTCTTTTCTAGATCAAGAAATGTTTAATATTATGGAGAAAGTAGATCCTGAAAATAAAAAACAAATGCCTGTAATCTAAACAGACATTAATCCATATCAAAAGTAACTTTCATTATTTTGATTTTTGCAATTAAGAATATGAGAAAGTTAGATCAATTACAGCCGATGGAATAATAACTATAAGAGCAATACCTCGAAAGGCCATATTCAAATCAGGACGGAGATCCTCTTTTATTTTGGAAGGTAAGTTTTAAGAAAAAATGGTAAATACATTTTTATTTGGATTTTCTTTTAGGTAACAGGGATGGGGCTGAAATTCTTAAAACATTGTGCTAGGAAATACTTCTGTATTTCAGCGAGTTCAGCAGAAAGTGAGAGTGTATAGTACAGCTCGTTTAATAATAAAACAAAGGTGTGCAAGACTAAAATCGAAAATGTTAACGTGATATTGTTCCTAAATAAAAAATTTTAAAATATTACTAGACACTGGGTCTATTGTGGCTGAGTGGTATAAGCGACAGCCCGGCAAGCTGTAGACTTGGGTTCGAGTCCCAACGTAGACCATATTTTTCAATTAAAAATTTCGTATGATTTGCTTTGTAATTTGTAGACAGCAATGTTTACATCCCCACTTACTCTGCAATTACATACATTCTAATTTGATATTTGTAAATATTTCATATAAAAGCCGAAAAACTCCAATAATGTATCAATTGTTATATATATATATATATATATATATATATATATATATATATATATATATATATATATATATATATTGTTAAATGCCAGCCCCTGACTGTGGTGAGATTAAGAAATGTTAATGAAATAAAAGTGTAAGATAAAAATTATGTATTTGAAAAGATTAGTTGGGCGCCTTAATTTATAAAATCTCACCTCAGACTGCGCTATCTTTATCTCAAATAGCCAACTAGTCGGAAAGCAAGAAACTATTTAAACAAACTTTACTAAATGTGGGTGATCTCAGGCTCGTCGTGAATTTTCGGTGGTTGCTTCCATAAATGAATAATATTAATGTTGACGCTTAATAAAATAACTCCTACAAACAAATATAAACAAATAAAAGATTAATGTAAATTAAAAATATGATATTTATTAAATTAAAGGAAACTGTAAAAATATAACGTATTACAAATGTGATATTACCGAAACTGTATATACGCATGAACAACAAGGTGTTACTAATGTGAAAAGAGGTTATGTGTGTTAAACTAATAAATAATATGAATATAAATGTGAATAATCTTATTACAATAATGGTGAGTACCCTTTTATTGCTATATCTAAGTTTTAAATAGCTTGTTTAATTAAATATAAAAAACAGGACAGGACGTAATTGATCAGGTAAATAATTCGAGAATATTGTTAAATAAAAGTTTAAAGAATTTAATTTTTGGAAAAATAAATAAGTATTATCTGAAAACCTGTTATAATAATGATCCTGATGTATATTTGTAGATCGTATGTATGAATTGGGAAGATTCTCGGCGATCCGAAAATGTTCGGGTGCAGTACAAAACGATGGCCGCGTGGGTGGCTGTTTGCGATGACGCTATCGAAGATTTTCTTAGGACTTCGTCTCCGGTGCCTAATTACTCCCTGCGCTCGTTTCTGGCTGTAGGATTTCAGGTATCGTTGTAGATGTACGTTAGACTATTCTGTTGATGTTCGGCGATGGATTCTTGAATATTTTTCTTTTGATTTTCTATCGTTTTCGGTGGAACTACGTCTGTGACGCTATGTTGTTTGAAAGTTCGTTATTACCGAAAATTCTTGTAGTAATTCTCTTGTCGATCGAGTTAATTAATATTCTGGATACTTTTAATAACTTTTAGATGAATTTATAATTTAAATTTAGGATTTTTTAAAGGATTTCTAAGGCTTGGTCTAAAAAGATGCGTCCCTTTATTTTTTTTTTAAATTCCAGGATCGAATATCCCGATAGCACTTGTCTGAATATTACCAAACACGCTATCTATTGATATCAAAAGTCTCGATGATTTACCCTTTTAACAATTTTATATAAAAAGAATTTGATTAATTTTGATTATCTGACTGATTTTAAAAATTATATAATAAATTACCAAGTTAGGTTAAGATAGATTTGAATGATACAAATCGCATACTGCGCATGATAAATGTAAACATAGCGAGATGTCAATTTGTAGGCGTGTCTTACTAGCGTCGATATAATACAAAGATGCATATGGATTTGAATATGTTTTTCGCGCTAATATTTGAAAATTTGAATATGATATAATAAAAGTAAATAATGAAAGGAAAATAAATATAGAAATTTTAAGAATGAAGTGATCGTTATAAAAATACATATGCACTTCGATACTACTAAGACTTAATAATATTATTTATATAACCATTATATTATTACCCTTTTTCACTTTGTATGTCTTATTCTTCCCATTTTAGATGCAGCTCTATATGAATAACTTGCATCACTACAATATATATATATATATTGTAATGGGGCAAACAGCACCCTTATTCCAGCAACTGTAATGGGAAAAACAGTATTAACAATTATAAAACTCATAGAAGAAGGGTTAAATTGGCAGATTTAATTTGTAAAATTAGTATCGAAATGTACATAAATTAATATAACGATAACTTTGTATACTTTAAATAAACCTATTTTTATTTCTAAACTTACTTTTATATTTTAATTTTTAATTTCATAATTCAAATCTTTAGCGCGAAATAACAGATATCTAATTTATCTACATCAATATTTTGTATCGATACTAGTTAAGCACGCCCACTTTTTAAAATGCAATTAACCCGCGAAAATGTTATTTTCTACACACAAATACAACATAACCTAATATTGGAAAGCATGTTTTGACAGCTTGAAAATTATTTTATAAATTTAATTATTATGACAAAATTATCATATTGTTTATATTTTTCTTGTTTGTGGATTTAGTAAAACTAAAACTTCGAGGCTATTTTACGATATTAACCAGGCTTTGGAAAATAAATAACCGCTATCGGCGTCTTTCCTAAAAATCTAATAACGAATGGCCGTAATTTTGATCTACTCCTAAGAAAATTTATATAAAAATTAAAATACCAGTGATATAATTACAAATTTGTGCTGAATCGAGATATTAATAATTGGCCCATCTTTTGAAAACAAACCTGAAGTCAATCGCTTGGAAACTTATAAAACTCGAGACAAGCATCTTTAATATTGGAGTTCCGACGAGGAGGCAGAATCGAAGCCGTTTTACGCCGCAAACGCAGTCAACAAAAATTGGAGGACCCGCACTTTGTATTTTCCCGATCACATCGCTTTCATTCTGGATAACTCTACAGTTATCCAGTTTTCCAATGAACTCTACAGTACATTGGAAAACAGGTTCACGTCTATCAATATTCTACAATAAAGTCGAAAAAGTTAATATTATTTAACTAAAACAAATTATTTAATTTAATAAAATCCTGAATTTTACTTTTATTCACATCCTACACATCCACATTATAGTTATCTCATATAAATAATTTAAACATAGTAGTACTTACCTGATTTGTTGTGTAAACTGTTGGAATTTAATATAAGATCATATATCTTAACTACACATAACCTTTTTAGTTAAAACACACGTGCATTATTTGTAGTTATTTATATTTGTCGCTAGACACATTTATTTGTTCAAGTTACAGATTCCTTATTTATTTCAATAAATTATTTATTTTTATCACCTAACTTATTCTTTTATTTGCTAGTGTTTGGTTGTAAAAGTTATTTTATATTAGATTTATCAATTTAAACACCTTACAAAGGAATAAACATTCACATTCTATCGACGAAGATCCTGAAGAGTCACATTTTACTTATTTCTTGCTCTCGACTGCTAGTTGGTATATTAAGAACATAAATAGCGTTGATCTAAATATAATTTCATATTGAAAGGCGCCCAATTATAAATTCAAATCTTTTTACTTTAACTTTCATAACTTTAATTCTTTAATATCCATTTATTATTTATACTTTTATATTAGATCATCAGCTTCTCTTCATTTGACGAACCAACGTGGTGGCATTTAAATTACACCATCTACGTATCTCTTCAACATATATATATATATATATATATATATATATATATATATGTATATATATATATATATATATATATATATATATATATGGTAAACCTAATCAGTAGGCGATTAAAGGTCTGTATATTACTTCAAAATATATGTATTTAAAAAACTCTACATGTTTCGGCTGTGTACGCCTTTATCAAGAGAATACAACGGTTATTAAAAATATTCATATTTTGTATTCTCTTGATAAAGGCGTACACAGCCGAAACATGTAGAGTTTTTTAAATACATATATTTTGAAGTAATATACAGACCTTTAATCGCCTACTGATTAGGTTTACCATATCATACCAAGGTCACGAAGTTATTATATATATATATATATATATATATATATATATATATATATATTATAATTATATCCTTCGAGCCAAACGTTGGGATCAGCCAAAATATAGAATTATATTTTGTGTCCCACGTTGAACATTGGAGATATAAAATGAATTTAAAATTGGATTTTCACTCGCATTAGTACATATATTTCTGCGCAGGATCAATTATAGATGGTAAACGTTCGAAGTTAACGATCATAACCTGGACAACCAAAATAGTATTTTGTTTAAAAAAAAAATAGCGGATGTTTAATGTAATTAGAAGAAATAATGAACAAGAGCTCTCTAAGTATCTCAAGGGTCGTGAAAATTCTTATTTGACAAGAAAAGTATGTTAGTTGTTTGTTTATATATCAGTGAATGTAGGTTAATATAACAATATTTTATTAACTTATCGTACACACAAACGACTTGCTTTGGTAGCTTAAATTCTGTTTATTAAAAAAAAAATGTTATATATATGAATTGAATATTTAGCTAGATACAAATTATTCAGAACAAACAATGGATTAACTATTTTGATCGAAACATAAATTATAAAGTTATAGGTTATGTGGGGATTTCTTTTGTAGGTAGGAAATTAAACGAATCAACAGGTATGAAACAAATATTTTGATATTTAAACTAAATAGGCTCTGATAAATCAAACCACGCTTAAAAATATGTATATAACTTCCCAACTTACAATATTTAAATGATTATTTTTGAAATTTTTGATTGTAAACCAAATAATACAGACTTAGCTCAATATTTTCTAACTTCACAATTTTTAGTCTATAGACTTCTAGTCCAATTCATTCCAAGGTTGATTCAGGGTGATCCGATCTCATTAGGTCAAGTACGGGTCTATGTTTTCGCATTTGTAACTTTAATTTTCCTGGTTTAAACGGTTTTTAAAAAAATTCTCCTTCAAAACATAACTAAACTTTCTAAAATCCAAAAATTATTCTCTTTTAAAACATAACTCAACTTTCTAAATGCAAAAATTCTTCTCTTTTTAAAACATAACTCAACTTTTCTAATTTTATACGTTTTCTAAAAATATATCACAAAATGCAACTGAATTTTATCGAGCAAAAATTATTCTCCCAATTTTTTTAATAAGTAACCATAGCGACCCAACAGCTTTTCCTCTTTTGAAGATCATTGGTCGCTTTTGTTATACAGATTTTCCAAAATATTTGAGATTTTAAATATAATTTTGATCTTTCATTAATTTTATCAACTTATTGCTTTACAAATAATTGTTCCTTCTCACATAACCTTTGACATTAGCAAACATTAACAATTGTATATAAAATTCACTAAATTCACATTGTTCAATAATTTTGGAAAATATACGAAAGTTATATACTTTTAAAATTTAATTATAGACTTGACACTCTATGTTAAAAAAATACAATATGAATATGATACAGTCTTCCACCTTCTACGAAATTTCATACCTATATAATAATAATAGAAATGTAATAAATTAAAACTAGTGCTTTCCATAAGCTAATTAACATTTTATTATATTTACCTTCTCACCCTCATAAAAAATAATTTATGGAAAGAATTGTAATAAATTATTTTTGAATTTATTTGTTATAGTTACTCCTTTGTTTATTTTATTTTTTTAAGAAATTAAAAGTAAATTATAAGATTTAAGTATGTCCTATAATGAGAATTACATCGCCTATACAACATTTATGTAACATGTGTTGCCTAATCATCATAATATATGCACCTAAGTTTAATATTTGAATCCTCTATAGTATAGCTGTACGTCAGGAGAACCAAGAATTGATTGCAGAGATTAGATGTCTATAGAAAATATTGAGCTAAGTCTGTATTATTTGGTCTACTATCAAAAATTTCAAAAATAATCATTTAAATATTGTAAGTTGGTAAGTTATATACACATTTTTAAGGGTGGATTGATTTATCAGAGCCTATTTAGTTTAAATATACTAATATTTGTTTCATATCTGTTGATTCGTTTAATTTCCCACCTACAAAAGAAATCCCCACATAACCTACAAACTTTATAATTTATGTTTCGATAAAAATAGTTAATCCATTGTTTGTTCTGAATAATTTGTATCTAGTTAAATATTCAATTCATATAGGTAATATTTTTTTTTAATAAACAAAATTTAAGCTACCAAAGCAAGTCGTTTGTGTGTACGATAAGTTAATAAAATACTCTTGAGATACTTAGAGAGCTCATGTTCATTATTTCTTCTAATTACATTAAACATCAGCTATTTTTTTTAAAAGGTTATCAAGGTTATGATCGTTAACTTCGAACATTTACCATCTATAATTGATCCTGCGCAGAAATATATGTACTAATGCGTGCGTAAATTCGAATTTAAATTCATTTTACTTCTTCAAGTTTAACATTTTACCTTGAAACTCTCTTTAGTAGACGTTTGACTCAAATATTATTACATTTGGCTCCCGCAACGTTTGTCAAAGAAAGGTTCTTAAAGACTGTTAATTAAATACTGAAAAGGAATTATCTTTGAAAATATATCGATATTTGTGAATAAAAATTTATTTTTTCTTAGATATAGAATATTCAGGGAATAAAGGTGGTAAGATAACAAATTATAACAATTATAACAATCAATAATATATTGTAACATATACTTAAGCATGGATACAAGGGGAGACAACGTACTCGGTTTATTATTAGGGAAGATGGAGGGAGGATATGCAAACAAACATTAAAACAGATATTCAAAGCATTCACACTGATCTAAAGGATCAAAAACCAGAAATACAAAACCTGTGTACTAATCTACAAACTCTAAGTTTTGATTTTAAAACAAATATACAAAACGCACAAACTAAGCTACAAACTCAAAAAGTTGATTTAAAAACGGATATACAAAACATTCACCTGAGCAAGGAAATACATGAAAAAACCTCTACAACTAATATCAATAAGACCAGTAAATCAAGTCCCACACTCAAAAATTACACATCAAAAAAAACTTAATTAATAATACCCACAACAAAAATTATAACAATCCGCAGAGATCCACTTCGACAAAAGGCCACCACATAAGTAACTATTTCTATGACAATGCTTATACTCATTTTTTAACACTAAATGAAGAATATTGCATCAAAATAAGTTCTAATTATTGGGAGGAAGGTAAGAATAATAATTATAACAATTCGCACTTGAGCATGTACATAATGAATAGAGCAGATCATAATAATTTAACTAATTATCAAGATAAACTTAAAACAACTTTCAAATTTAACAATTTAAAAGACTTTAATAAATGTTGTGAACTTTGACGAAAACCATTACATTATTTTAATCAAATAATCAAATAAATCACTTACAAATAATTTTCTTATACACTAATACTAAAATTAACAACATTTATACCAACATCCCAACTATTCAAATAATCTATACTGATTTGCATAATACTAGAGACAAGGGTAGTAAAATGTCTTTATGCTTGAGTAATATGTTTGGACTACCTAATAGGTGTCGACGAAAAATCAACTTTTAAATATTTGCAACACAAAATCGGTATTCTGAATATTAAATGAAGATGACAACTTACCCTCATCCGCCCTCATCTCTTACCCTCATCCGCCATTTTGTTTTCTAATGTCCTTTTGGCTTGATGCATTTTTGCTTAACTCCTCCTCCGCCATTTTCTTTTCTAATGTCCTTTTGGCTTGATCCATTTTTGCTTAACTCCTCCTTCCGCCATTTTCTTTTCATTCGCCATTTTGTTTTTTTCTTTTTGATTGAACCTCGTATATCAGTGTGGAGGTTGTTACGTATCCCTGTGACGTTATCAGAGTATGACGTCATTGGGTTGTGATGTCATTGTGGCGTTAGTATGACGTCATTGAGTTGTGACGTCATTGTGACGTCATTGGGTTGTGACGTCATTGTGACGTCAGTATGACGTCATTGGGTTGTGACGTCAATATGACGTCATTGGGTTGTGAAGTCAGTTATGACGTCACTGAGGTGGAGGTGGAGCCAGAATCGGCAAAAAATCCCCTCTACTGATTCCAGTTCCGGTAATAGTCATGTTTGAAAACTTGTGTCCTAGTGATGCTGTACTGACCTTGTATGATGTTAAGCGTTGAACGATTGCAGGAGCGGCAAAGGTATGCGTCGCTGCGGTGTCCAAGATGGCGTCGACAAAGAGCGTTCTGTGACTTTCACACATATACGAGGTGTTTTCGATGATGAATTATGCTGTATATAATTCAACGACGGTTCTTGTTTGTTTCGCAGAACTGGGCAGTTGCGATGCCAGTGATTATCAGAACAGTAATCGCATGGCGGTAATCCTTTCGGCGTTAATTAATTCTCTTTGTTGCCTGAAATTGAATTAGATGATAAAGACGAATAACTTACTTGCGTAAATTTCTGCTGGATCGCCATGGATGTGGTTGTCTATTTCCATGCATGCTTCTCTTAGCGCTTTCGATGTTTCTAGAGGTTTCAGTCCTAACATCACTTTGTATTCGGATCGTATTTGCCTCTTGATTAACGCTGCGATTTTCGTATCATCCCAATTTGGATATAAACGATTGCACAATCGTTTTTTCTTCAAGAGAAAAAGAACGCGCGTTCATTCTCTTGCTGAAAATGTCCGTATAAAATTTCATGAAGTTTGTCCTTACGTTCGTTTGACTTGTAACGTTCTGGAAATAATTCGCTAAAACATTCAAAAGAATCAATTTGATTATCGAATTGCTCGAACAATAATGCTTCTCCGTGAAGATATGTTGCGATTTCAATTATCGTTCGTGCAGGGCTTAGCGTTTCTACTTTCATATGTGCTTCTAGTTGTTGGAGGAATACTTCAGGGTCCTGGAAAATATCTCCACTAAACACATCCGGCTTTGGAGGTGATACACGTGGTGTTGCAACTGATCTACAAAGTTCCTGTAATACATTGATTAAAGATTGTATATCTGATGAGTTTTAGTTAGGCGCCACCAAATCATTCGATTTGGAATTAGAAGAGTTTTGCAGGTTATTGGTTGTGGATGCCGTGCTAATAATAATAAAATTATTCTAAGATAATATAAATAGTGGTGCTGGTGAAGTTTCCTCAAAGGGCCAGTACGTCTGTGATAATGGTTAAATTAAATAAATATATTACAACTTACTTACTAAATAAAACACAGGAGCGTTATCCTTAAAGTTTGTATTTATATTTACATAAGAAGAAATTGAAATTGATACATTCAAAAGTAATTAGACGAAAGTAATATATACACGAGGAGCGGTAAATACGTAATTAAAAATTAACACAAAAAACACTGAAAACGAACGTTAAATTGAGCAGTAAATAAAGGGTTAACTAATATATATAAAATAACCTCTGTATAGCCAATGCCGCTCTAATTCGTTGCATATATATATATATATATATATATATATATATATATATATATATGTCTTTCCCATAATATATATTCACCTTAAAAGACATTTTCGTCTTTAATTCAAATTCATTTAATAATATTCCTATAATCATAATTAATATATTCAATAATCATGCTTCCCCCATCATATATACTTAGTTTCCATCTCATTCTTTTAAATCTCTATTCAAATCCATACTTGTTTTGCTTATCGTTCACACCTTTATTTATAATACATTACATTTCATAATAATATATTTATATCTCTTCACTTTATGTAATATAGTAATTATCGTAATTATAATACTATCGTAATTATAATACTAAATAATATGCCTTTTTAATTAATTTGCTATTTGATTTCCCCAATAAATATTTTATTTTGTTCTAATTATTTCATAAAAAGTAATTCTCTAGATGGTATTAAAATAACTTCTTTACATATTCAATGTTTAAAATGTGTTTCGTATGATATATTATTTCTCAGGTGTAATATATGTTGTCGATCTAAATAGTATTGATTTGATTATTATTTATTGTCATTATTTGTTATAGTTTGTTTAAGCATTGTCCCTGTCACATTCCTGTTGTCATCTTCATTTAATATACAGAATTCCGATTTTTTGTCGCAAATATTTAAAAGTTGATTTTTCGTCGACGCCTCTTAGGTAGTCCAAACATATTACTCCGGCAGAAAGACATTTTACTACCCCTGCCTCTAGTATTATGCAGATCAGTATAGATTATTTGAATAGTTGGGATGTTGGTATAAATGTTGTTAATTTTAGTATTAGTGTATAAGAAAATTATTTGTAAGTGATTAAAAATAATGTAATGGTTTTCGTCAAATTTCACAACATTTAAGTCTTTTAAATTGTTAGATTTGAAAGTTGTTTTAAGTTTATCTTGATAATTAGTTAACTTATTATAATCTACTCTATTCATTATGTACATGCTCAAGTGTGAATTGTTATAATTATTATTCTTACCTTCCTCCCAATAATTAAAACTTATTTTGTTGTAATATTCTTCATTTAGTGTTAAAAAATTAGTATAAGCTTTGTCATAAAAATGGTTATTTATGCGGTGGCCTTTTGTCGAAGTGGATCTCAGCGGATTGTTATAATTTTTGTTGTGGGTATTATTAATTAAATTTTTTTTGATGTGTAATTTTTGAAAGTGTGGTACTTGATTTACTAGTCTTATTGATATTAGTTGCAGAGGTCTTTTCAGGTATTTCCTTGTTCAGGTGAATGTTTTGTATATCAGTTTTTAAATCAACTTTTTGAGTTTGTAGCTTAGTTTGTGGGTTTTGTATATTTGTTTTGAAATCAATACTTAGAGTTTGTAGAGTAGTACGCAGGGTTTGTATTTCTGTTTGTTACGTGTTAGAAAAAAAGAGGTACATTTTACTTAATTCAATCGTTCTTCGTTCTTTGTGGTGCCGCAACCAGTTTTGCTTGCGTAGAATCGTGCAATAGGTGTCGCCCTTAACTTTTGAATTGTCCGATGTTCATGTCCGACGCGTGACCGGCTGCGTGCTTCTATCTGCATTCCCTCTTTGAACGTTCGTTGCATTACTTGGTTCTTAGTTAGATACGAACAAGGTTTTTGCGGTAAGAAATATCTTAATTATTGGTACTTTGTCTAATAGTTGTCTCATCCTTTTAGGATTTATTTTTATCGTAGGCCTGTATTTATATTTTCTCCTGCGGTTTCGACACGTGCGACTTCGCAGATACCATGCGATTGGCGTTCTCGTTACCTTCCATCTGCGGTCAATTCAAGGGGGCCGAATTCCGGATGAAGACCGTGTGAAAACTGCTTCATTTCACCCTCTTTAGAGGAATTTTCCAAGGCGTGGTTCTCAGGGAAAAAAACTAACGTTCTAGAACATTATTCGACGTCACCAACATGACGAATTTCCGATGACATCTATGGCCGCAGTGCTTTTGGTGAATTACATAGGAGTTTAATGAAATAGTATTCAACAAAATCCCTTTGGAGGGCATTTCCCATAAAGGTTGTAATTTAGACGTTAGCAAGGATAATTTAAAGTAGGTGTTAGATTTTATTTTCTTGATTTTGTTTAAAATATAAGTACAATTCATAACCTCCTGTGGTTATGTATGTGTGTTAACATTTCATTTAAGTAAAGGCTCTAGAGAAAGCCGATTATTAATTATTTTGTGCATTCGATGCAATTTAAACGTTACATAAATGATAGCATCGTAAGATTCTGTTAGATTGATATATTTTATTTAATATAGAGCTCGGTTATTGTGAAGAGCATTTTAATTGTTTTAATTCAGAAGTAATTTACAGTCAATTCTTTACTGCACAGCGAATAGATTATTCGATCAGTTTTACTAATTAATTTTCTTGTAACTTAGTTAGCCGAGCAAGGCATTAATCAATGTGTATTTAGTAGATAGGTGGTTACACACCAAGTTACGTCTATTTTCTTGTAGTATTATTTATACTGGTTGACTAACTTCTTTAGCGGCCAGGCGGAACTTGTATTGTTCTTCTGTACGAGGCATTGGTCCATCAGACGGCCCTACGTACTGGATAAATATTATTTTGGGATACGTTGTTTTGATTTAATTAAGATCGTTATAACCTTATTGTAAAGAACCCAGAATTAAGTATACTTAGTTGTGTTCTACTGAAACACTTGTTCAGACACTTATTTAATTTAATTTATATTTTGATTATTTTAATTTCTTACCTGTTAATACCGGGGGTTATACTTATTTAGCCTAATACGTATTTTATTTACTTTAATTTCTTACCTGTTAATACAGGGGGTTATACGTATATAACCTAAATCATATTTTGTTTACTTTAATTAATTACCTGTTAATACAGGGGGATATACTTATTTAACCTAATTCAAATCTTGTTCACTTTAATTCTTACCTGTTTATACAGGCTGTTATACTTTCGAGTGATTCTGTTTTTTTTTTTGTAATCACTGTTATGTGCCAGTGGCGTGGGAGTTTTATTTAATAAATTTTTGTATTGCTCTTAAAGCCGTCACATTTCTATTCTTATAATTATTTTTTTTATTTAAGCCTATATCATGTGTACTTTCACTTTCAATTTTGCTTGTGGGCCACTTGGGCTTGCTACTGTTCATGTAACCATCTTTTTCGCCTTTGGCGATACATCATTAATTTTTGGGATTCTGACATTGTATGTCGGCATAACAGGCGTTAGCCTTTTGGTTATTATTAGAGAACGGACACGCTTACCACATTACGCAAAGCCCAGTGCAGTGCTGGCGAAAGGCTGTATTTCTAAAATATTTAATTTGATTTATAAATTGGAAAACGAACGGGTGGTGATCTATAAAATTACGAAATACATATTTATTTGTTGAAAAATTGTACATATTTATAAAGTTTTTAATTTTATTTACATAATTGGAAAACATCTATCTATCTAAAATTACGAAATACATATTTATTAATTAATTTTATGTATATAATTGGAAAACAAACGGGTGGTGATCTATAAAATTACGAAATACATATGTATTTGTAGAAAAGTTGGATTTTTAAAGTTTTTAATTTTATTTCTATAATTGGAACATTTTTATTTGTTCATTTTGTCGTTCAAGTTGAGTAAAGGAGTATTAATATTGACTAGCAATAGTTTCTCAAGGTTTTCTTCTGTCAATTTTGTTCTCTTTGAATTAAGTACATTCTTATTAATAGAAAACGTCCTTTCTACATCGCAACTGGTTATAGGTGCATACTGAATATATTCTTTTATTTCTTCATATTTAGCCGTTAGATTTTGTGGAATTGTCTCCATACATAATTGCTGCAATGTAATTAAATCTGGATTTCTATTAAGAATTGCTTCAAACTTTTGCCGAAGGCCACATCCGAAGTCACTTGGAATACTTTTCAAATTATTAACAGCCACATCTAATGTGGTTAATCCGTCATTTAATTTGAGATTTCGATTTTCAAAATAAGTTATTAGTTTTCGCAATTTTCCAAAGTGTTCGTGAAGAAAGTACAACTAATTTTTTAAATTTGGTATTTGTGTGAGCTCCTTGCACTCACCAATACTTCTAGCATCCTCCTTTAGCAGTGTTACGAAATGTTTTAGACTATCGAAATTCTCAGCATAATAACTAGTAGCTTCCAGCCATGTTCCCCATCTAGTTATTACTGGAGTGGGAGGCAGTGACAGAGATGGAATTTTTTCCCTGAAAAGAGCTACTCCCAATGGTGCTTTTCTGAAAACTTTTAAAAGCGGATACAAGTCTATCAACTTCCGGAAAAGTGTCTCTGATATATTCACAGATTCTGTGAAGAGCATGTGCTACACAAGTAATATGCAGCATATTAGGATATGGTTTCTTCAATAGTCTGCCTGTTTTTAACATAAACGCAGCACTATCACTGACAAATAAAAGTATTTTTCCTTGTACGTGGCGTCCGAATGAAGCATTTTTTGCATATTCCCCTTAATGGTTTCAGCAACTGTTTCCTCATCAACTCTATTTATAACACTTGTTGCTATTACATATGAGTTATAGGGAATAGTTGGATGTAGTACACCAGCTACAACATTTACCACACAGCGTCCTAACATATCCACCGTTTCGTCGGCGCTTATCCATATGTATTGATTTAAAAGATGGCTTCTAATGCGTTCTACTGTTCTCGTATAGCACCTAGAAACATAATATTTGCGTAAAGTTGATTCATCAGGAACATTTCGACCAGTATATTTTTTCAGGAATGTCTTCAAAATTGGATTGTTCAATATAAATAATGGAATATTAGCTGCCATAAAAGTTTCACAGACTTCTTCGTTAAAATTGTCAGATTCCAACGGGTTCAATTTTTTTTCGTGCTTTAACAATCCTACGTGATGTTTTACGGTTGATTTATTGCAATTTTTCAATAACGTTTCATACACTTCACAATAAATTTCGGAATCACTGGCAATGTACATACAATCAGTGTGGCCCTCAATCCAACTCACCATTGTTTCACGATGGCATTCTCGACGCTCTTCCATTGTCTGAAAAAGTAAGAATATTCTAGATCCAAATAAACGAAATTAAATAACGAAATTTTATGCACACTTACGTGAAAATAATTGGAAGATGTTGCTTAATTGAAAAGAAAAGGAATGTACGTGCTATTTCTCTTACGAAATACGATAGACTTATTTATTTTATCTACGTACACGACACCACTGAAAACACTATATTCTCCGAATACAATAGCTGGGTTGTCCATTGATATCGCTGCGAGACCAGGTGGCCGAGTAAGTCAAACAAATACTTAATTGAATTACGCCGGGATGTACTGAGCGACGTTATACACAATTCGAAATTGCCGATTGCGTTTTATGGAAATTGCATCCGTTCTCTAGTTCTTATTTTCTTTTGTTAATAAATTTGTTATAGTTGATAACATGTATTTGTTTGATACCTATCCCACAAGTGTATGAGTTGGGCAAAGGTATATTGAATCAGTGTCAAGTAGTTTAGGGCCAGAGAAGTTTTGCTTTTGAAGCTACCTGCATCCTACCCGCTTCCGTGTTACGGGGGTGCTCTGCAGAGGAATACGGTGGCGCTCACTTTCCACCTGGCGACCTTGACCCACGACGCACTCCAAAATTCGATTGAGTTGGCCGGCAGAGTATTTTCTTTGGGACGTTCGCCAACAGGTAGGTTCAAAGCAAAGGGGGTGGACCAGCAGAACAGCTCGCTACTACGTATAACTACTTGTTTTGTATTTAGATTTTGTCGCGAAAAGTGTAGCAAATATTTGGCGCCTCATGCGTGGACCTTTTTCTTTTTTTTTTTTTAAATATACCTTGATTACTCACCTGGTGGGGGGAATCAAATAATTTCTTTTTGTTGTCTTCGGTTCTACATACTATTTTGAGGTCCGTTAAGTGGTGTAAAGCTACTTACAGTGTATTTCGAACATTTTTAGTGTCCCACGTTTGACAAATTTTCGACCATCTTCAATTTTCGAATTTCTACTTTAGCCTATCTCGAATTTATTTTTATGTACTTTTGGATAGACCACGTTGTGGAGTTATATTTTCAATAGTTTCGCTGAGTTTTAGAAGAATTTTTTTTAGAGATTTTTCGAATTTTTCGTAATTTGGAGTTTTCTGATTTATAGTTACGATATTTTGGGGGAATATTTTTCTTTTGAGAGTGTGTCTGTTACTTGAGTCAATATGGAGGGTAAAGTTGAAATTAATTGATTGGAACGTGATGAATTGGTGAATGATTTAAAGGTTCGAGGTGCGAATGAGAAAGTGCCTGTGAAGACTATGCGCGCTAATTTAAGGAGTTGGTTACAATTAGAGACTGGAGGTATACAGGTGTCTAAACCGACGAATCCTTTTACTTACGAGGAAGATGCACGCGAGGTTTCGCAGAAGATTGCTAAAATCAAAGATCTTCTTCAACAATTTTCCGAGATTGAGACTAGCTTGAAATATCGTAAGATTAATTCCAAGTTAATTCATGCATTTTCTCATATTAGGCGAGCGAAGCCAGTGACTCCTGAGGATGAGGAGGAAGTGGCAGGTATTTTGGTTGTTAGTGACCCTTGAGGCTACCTTGAAGTCCAAGGCGCGAAAGGCTAGGAAGTCTGCTTTGGCTGGTGCAGTTCCTGCTGATATGTCATTTGTTTTTGCTTCCACTAGCGTTGCGCATGGTCCACCTGAATCTAATAGCGAGTTGTCAGATTCCGATGAATCAGTGGGTGAACCCATTTTGTCTCCTGTGCGTTCGACTCATGCGGTGTGCGCGGCGGCAGTTTCAGCGCCCTCTCCTTCTTATAAGATTATTCCGGTGTCCAGGTGGAACTTCACCAAATTCGATGGGGAAATTTCACGACAGTCTCTAAGCGCTTTTCTCGAGACTATTGAAAATAAATGCATCTCGAATAATTTTTCTAAGGAGCAGTTGGTTAGGTCTGCTACTGAATTGTTTTCAGGGAAAGCCCTAATCTGCTGGCGGTCTACTCGCCAGAAAGTATCGTCATGGGTTGATTTTGTTCGTGAACTCCGTTTACAGTTTCAGCCTCCTAACTTTAATGAAAAGTTGTTCCTTGAAATTAAGAAACGAACACAAGGTCCTAATGAAACCATCGGCATGTATGTTGCAGTCATGAATAACATGTTTGGACGGTTGACGGTTCCAGTTGCCGAAGGTCTTAAAGTAGACATGCTAATGCAAAACATTGCGCCTTTTTATCAGAGTCAGTTAGGCCTTACCGAGGGTAAGTCAGTAGATCAACTACTTGAATTATGTAGGAAATTAGAAACATGTAAGCTGTCTATAGAAGCTTTTGCTCCACCTCCTCATTAAGCCTCACCTCGCATTAAGACTTCTTTGTGTGAGCCTAATCTAGCATACGCGTATTCTACATCTTCTAGTACTGCAGCGGTAACCATACCTTCGACCAGCAGTGGTCCTAAATGTTGGAATTGTTGTGATGTAGGTCACTTAGTAAGGGACTGCCCGTCCCCTTGTACTTCTCGCTTCTGTTTTAAATGTGGTGCTCGAGGACATACCATAAATTCTTGCCCTCGATGTCGACCTTCTAGCCAGTCGGAAAACCACAGAAGGAGACGTCGATGAGGTCGCGTACGTTCTCCATTCCCGTTACCCAACGAAAAAGCGATCTCCGTGAGCCGATTCAAGCTCAACTTAGTTCTTTGAAGGCCATGTCTGATACCACTGATAAATGGTATATCCGTCTTTCACGTTGTGTTAAGGAAGCTCCAGAGAGATATCCAGCCTTTCAGATCATTGACGGTAAGCTTTTCAAGTATGTACGCGCTTTGCGTGATTATTTTGGTTCCGAAAGCGATTCTTGAAGGGAAGTGGTCCCTAAAGATCGACGTTCCGACTTGATTAAGGCTTGTCATGATCCACCTACTAGTGGACACTTGGGTATCTCGAAAACTCTAGATCGCATTTCTCAAATTTATTATTGGCCAAAGATGACGGCTGACGTCATTCGTTACATTAGGCGTTGTAGAACTTGTTTACGATCCAAACCTGAACAACGCAGACCTAGAGGTCGTATGGGTGGCCATTCACGTATAGAAAAACCATGGGAAGTACTTAGTGTAGATATTGTTGGTCCGTTACCTAGGTCTAAGAGTGGATTCAGTTATATTTTGGTGGTTTCCGATTGTTTCAGTAAGTTTGTCTTGACGTTTGCGATGAGGAAAGTTACCGCAGTTTCGGTAGTGAAGCATCTCGAAAACGATGTCTTCCTGTTGTTTGGCGTTCCTCGCAAAATAATTTCTGATAATGGTGTGAAATTCCGATCCAAAGAATATCGTCAGTTGATGTCTAAATATCAAGTACAATCTGCGTTTACATCATATTACCATCCCCAAGCTAACCCGGTTGAGCGCGTTAACCGAATTCTCAAAACGATGCTTGTCTGAGAACCATCGTAATTGGGACTCGGTGCTTCCGGAAATTTCTTGTGCGATACGCACGACTAAGCACGAAGTCACCGGTTTGACTCCGATCTTTATTAACTTTGGTAGAGAAATGTACGTCACTGGTGAGCAATCCTTCCAGAAACCAGAAGCCGAGGCTGATGGTGATATCGTTTGCAATCGAGATCCCCTCAATTTGCTCGCATGTACCGAGATGTCAAGGCTCGTCTTCAGAAGGCCTATGAGTAATCTAAAACGCGCTACGATTTGAAGCGACGCGTTGTTGAATATCTTCCGAATCAGCTTGTGTGGCGTAAGAATTTTGTGTTATACGATGCGGCTAAGTATTACCCTGCGAAGTTGGCCGATAAGTTTGTGGGTCCTTTTATGATTCATCGTCGAATTTCGGCGGATACGAATGAATTAAAGACTTGCGAGGGAGAACCCCTACCTGGAACATGGAGTTCGGAGCATCTCAAGGCTCGGCCTGGGGATGATTAGGTGTTCGTTTATGACATTGGCCTGTCTGGGGGCTTGACGAATACCCAGTCTGGCATAATCCACCATGTCGTAAAAGGCGACAAAAAGGAATCATAGACAATTGGTTCATTCCATCTTGAATACTGAACTTTTTGGCCTGTCTGAGGGCCTCACGAATACTCAGTCTGGTGTAATCCACCATGTCGTAAAAGGCGATTAAACGGAGACCTGTTTGTTTGTTCATTCCATCTTGAGTACTGATTTTGGCCTGTTAGCAGGCTGGAAGAATATGTCTACCGGTTTTAATTCCGGGGAGTAGAAGGCTCTTTTAACTTTGACGTACCGATTACCGATTTTTGACTTTACTTAGTGATGTAGACTTTCGCTTGACTTTTGTTCAAGTAAGTGTCTTGAATTAACAAATTCCGTTTCGCAGATCCTTTTGTTTTGGAATGTTTTAGTTCTAGCTGCACGTGCTAGGTGTTGTTGGATATACTTTGTGTTAAGTTTGTTGTTCCAAGTTGGGTTTGGACTGCGAAAGATTTGTTGTGACGTTTGTCGATTCTTGACTTTGACGTTTATATTTTGATTTAGACATTTTCGTTTAAAGATTTTGACTTTTAAATTTTGGGATAACTTTTGTTATCGTGCTGACTCTGTTAACAATCTTGTAGATTGGTTAACTGTTAGATTCTCGAGTTTGGACTTTTAAGGTTTAGAGTTGTTGATAGTGTGTTCCATTTGCCGTTGTTGCATCTCTATTTGGAGGATTTGGGGTCCACACTTACGCACAGTTCTTACCAGTTTGTTGAGTTCCTGCCGTTGAGAGTTTTATTGTACCGTTTAGGTTATCCTCGTGTGAGGGCTTCTGTAAACTCTTATACGGGCTGGATGTTTTTCGTTTGTTGCTTAGGTCATTTAAATTCTGACCTATTTTACCGATATAGGGGTGTTTTCACACCTTCTTCAATTTTGACATTTGGTCTTCCGTTTTGTTTGTCGTAGGACGTTTGCCTACCGTTTTAACGGTCGATCCTTATTTACCGATTTTCGCGTTAACTGTTGGTTAACCTTTTGATTACCGTTTTGGACTTTCGAATTTTATCCCTTAGAGTTTAACACTTGAGGTCTGTATTTAGCATTTTGGATGTTCTTTCCTGTAAGAATGCTGTGGTTCCGTTTTCTTTTGGACCGTTGTGTGTTACTCTGGAGGATAACCTTATTATGACTTTGGATACATCGTTAATGTGATCCCTCTTTCTCTATTTTGTCGACACGCTCGTGTGTAGAAGCGGGGTGGACCTCAATAAATTCCGTCGTCCATTCCTTAAAGCTTCATATAGGGCTGAGACCGGCACCCCTCGTTACGTATCGCGTACTTTTATTTTCGGTCATGGACGTGTCTCTGTTTGTTTGCTTATTTTGCGTATTGGTCCTCAACCGCGTCAGTGTAGAAGTTAGGCCGCCTCCGCACTTTAAACTTTTGTTCTTACTACCGTTCATTTTCTTTTGTTTGGCCAGTTTCTAGTTTTGCGTTTCCCTATCTTATGACGTTTCGGTTGAAGGATTGTTGGAACTCTTGAGTACACGGTGTCTCAGTTGCTCATATCCTACCTTTTAGCTTCTAACCTATTTTTCCTTATCCATTTGCATCCTTTAACGTTAGTGATGTACCTCTTTTAGTTAATCCTGTTTTCTTTTAATCTACTTCTGCTTCACAGTAGTCAGTCTCTTTTTAGATGTCGGAAGTTGCTCCCTGTTTTGTGTGTGATGCGGCGGTGTTCATGACTGATGTTCAAAGCGCAGCTTTCCGTCTTCTTTCGCCGCTAGGAGTAATGATCCCCTCCTAGTCTAGGCTTTTTTCGGTGCTTTATGCAGCTTTTTCTTCCCCTTTCTTGTTTTCTTCGTGGCGCTTGAACACTCGGCATGATCTCGGCTGTTGCGCATTCCGCTGCTGGGGTGACGACCGTTCAGTATTGTTTGTTTTGTTGTTTTTAGTTTTCGTTATTTGTAGTCCCCGTACCGACCGACTGTCGAAGGGCCTCTGTGGACGTTAGGCCGAGCAACTGAAAGGCATAAAGTTGGTTGTGTGCTAGCGAATCTCCTCCGTCTCTCAATCCGTTCGTTGATAGTCTTACCTGACTTTTTGACAGTTCTGCCTGTTGTGATACCTTTTCACCTATCTGTTCTTTGATAGTTTTACCGGATACCTTTTTGCCTATCTGCTCTTGGTTAGTTTAACCTGATTTATTGTTGGAGATAGTAGTCTATCTGTTCTTAGATAGCTTTCCCGAGACATATTTTGGTTATGTTCGTTGGTTCACTTCTGATAGTGTTACCTGATTTATTTTGGCTAGTTTTGCCAGTCAGTTATGAATAATTTTGCCAGATGGTGATGTATAGTTTTGCCGTTTAATTTTGAGTAGTCTCGTCAGACTTTTTGCTGTTAGCGTTTGCGACTTTAGGTCACCTTATCTTTATTAAATAGTTTTAATTGCGATTTTGCCGAGTCAGTTTCTTTTCACCTTTTGTTAATTTCCGTCAACATTGATTACCGCATTACGTTTGCCTTGCTGTTCGCTCAGCTGTCGTAACTTTGGCTTGCGTTCTCACTTTTCATGTTTTTTTTTCTCTTAAAGAAATTTACATGTACATTTCTTTTGGGAAAGGGGGGGATTGTTACGTGTTAGAAAAAAAAGGTACATTTTACCTAATTAAATCGTTCTTAGTTCTTTGTGGTGCCGTAACCAGTTTTGCTTGCATAGAATAGTGCAATAGATGTCGCCCTTAACTTTTGAATTGTCCGATGTTCATGTCCGACGCGTGACCAGCTGCGTCCGTCTATCTGCATTCCCTCGTTGAACGTTCGTTCCATTACTTAGTTCTTAGTTAGATACGAACAAGGTTTTTGCGGTAAGGAATATCTTAATTATTGGTACTTTGTCTAATAGTTGTCTTTTATCCTTTTAGGATTTATTTTTATCGTAGGCCTGTATTTATATTTTCTCCTGCGGTTTCGACACGTGCGACTTCGCAGATACCAGGCGATTGGCGTTCTCGTTACCTTCCATCTGCGGTCAATTCAAGGGGGTCGAATTTCGGGTGAAAACCGTGTGAAAACGGCTTCATTTCACCCTCATTAGAGGAATTTTTCCAAGGCGTGGTTCTTAGGGAAAAAAACTAACGTTCTAGAACATTATTCGACATCATCAACATGACGAATTTCCGATGACATCTATGGCGCCAGTGCTTTGGGTGAATTACATAGGAGTTTAATGAAATAGTATTCAACAAAATCCCTTGGGAGGGCATTTCCCATAAAGGTTGTAATTTAGACGTTAGCAAGGATAATTTAAAGTACGTGTTAGATTTTCTTTTCTTGATTTTGTTTAAAATATAAGTACAATTCATAACCTCCTGTGGTTATGTATGTATGTTAACATTTCATTTAAGTAAAGGCTCTAGAGAAAGCCGATTATTAATTATTAATTCTGTTTTTTTTTGTAGTCACTGTTATGTGCCAGTGGCGTAGGAGTTTTATTTAATAAATTTTTGTATTGCTCTTAAAGCCGTCACATTTCTATTCTTATAATTATTTTTTTTATTTAAGCCTATATCCTGACTACTTTCACTTTCAATTTTGCTTGTGGGCCACTTGGGCTTACTACTGTTCATGTAACCATCTTTTTCGCCTTTGGCGATACATTAATTTTTGGGATACTGACATTGTATGTCGGCATAACAGGCGTTAGCCTTTTGGTTATTATTTTCTTTTGTTAATAAATTTGTTATAGTTGATGACATGTATTTGTTTGATACCTATCCCACAAGTGTATGAGTTAGGCAAAGGTATATTGAATCAGTATCAAGTAGTTTAGGGCCAGACAAGTCTTGCTTTTGAAGCTACCTGCATCCCACCCGCTTCCGTGTTACGGGGGTGCTCTGCAGAGGAATACGGTGGCGCTCACTTTCCACCTCGCGACCTTGACCCGCGACGCACTCCAAAAATCGATTGAGTTGGCCGGCCGAGTATTTCCTTTGGGACGTTCGCCAACAGGTAGGTTCAAAACAAAGGGGGTGGCCCAGAAGGACATCTCGCTACTACGTATAACTACTTGTTTTGTATTTAGATTTTGTCGCGAAAAGTGTAGCATGTTTTTTGATCCTTTAGGTCAGTGTGAATGCTTTGAATATCTGTTTTAATGTTTGTTTGCATATCCTCCCTCCATCTTCCGTAATAATAAACCGAGTACGTCGTCTCCCCTTGTATCCATGCTTAAGTATATTTATAATTTGTTATCTTACCACCTTTATTCCCTAAATATTCTATATCTAAGAAAAAATAAATTTTTATACACAAATATCGATATATTTTCAAAGAATTCCTTTTCAGTATTTAATTAACAGTTTTTCTTTGCCAAACGTTCCGGGCACCAAATATAATAATATTTGAGTCAAATGTCTACTAAAGAGAATTTTAAGGTAAAATATTAAATCAGAATAATTGAAACATACATGAGTAGGTAAACCCCACCAGTTTTGTATAATACAAAGGTATTTTTAATAATATAAAATATTATTAAAAATCTGGTGTGAAGAACACAAATGCAGGTTCACTATTAATATTTTTTGTGAACGTGTCCGAATATATCCTATCCCCAGAGACGTAGATACGTATTTCACCTTTCTACAGGCTCATCGGTACGCCCCTGCTGGAGAAAGGATATTCTCAGACACATTCACAAAAAAGAACCACATCGCCCTATCACCGTAATTATCCAGACCGGGCGCAGAGGTAAATTCGGCGCTGCCTGTTGTCAGACAGCCGAAGTACCTCGCATACCGTCCACATAATTAATGTGAAGTAACGACGCCCTTCCAAAGGTGGCACAGCAAATCTCTCTAGAAAACTGCATTTTGTTTGTGTCTTCACTCATACTACGGCTTAACCGCATGTGTAATGTATCAGAATAATTGAAACATACATGAGTTGGTAAACCCCACCAGTTTTGTATAATACAAAGGTATTTTTAATAATATAAAATATTATTAAAAACCTTATTAAATACCTTTGTAAAATATTAAACTTGAAGGAGTAAAATGATTTTAAATTCGAATTTACGCACGCATTAGTACATATATTTCTGCGCAGGATCAATTATAGATGGTAAACGTTCGAAGTTAACGATCATAACCTGGACAACCAAAATAGTATTTTGTTTAAAAAAAAAAATAGCTGATGTTTATTGTAATTAGAAGAAATAATGAACATGAGCTCTCTAAGTACCTCAAGCGTCGTGAAAATTCTTATTTGACAAGAAAGGTATGTTAGTTGTTTATATCTCGGTGAATGTAGATTAATATGACAATATTTTATTAACTAATCGTACACACAAACGACTTGCTTTGGTAGCTTAAATTCTGTTTATTAAAAAAAAAATCTTATCTATATGAATTGAATATTTAGCTAGATACAAATTATTCAGAACAAAAAATGGATTAACTATTTTTATCGAAACATAAATTATAAAGTTTATAGGTTATGTAGGGATTCCTTTGGTAGGTGGGAAATTAAACGAATCAACAGATATGAAACAAATATTTGGATGTTTAAACTAAGTAGGCTCTGATAAATCAAACCACGCTTAAACATGTGTATATAACTTCCCTACATACAATATTTAAATGATTACTTTTTAAATTTTTGAGAGCAAACCAAATAATACAGACTTAGCTCAATATTTTCTGACGGTTTAAGTATATCAATACGTTAAGCACGTATTACGAATTTGTTACAAATGAAACAGATATGCAATATGCATATCTGTAACTATACACATGGACAATACACCTCGTATTTTCAGCATTTACTTCTGCTTAAGACACGTGTTTCTGCCATTTACTATTAGGCGTCATCAAGCATCAGGGCTGCCATTTTCGGCATAGTCTCTTTCGTCCGTCAGATGTCACTATATTATGTGGTGCTACCTGATAGGACAAAATTTGCTATATCTTATAGGCGATTTAAGCTTTAATTACTCAGTAGATAGGATTTGCCGTTTCTGGACCCTCCACCTCCACCATGACGTCATAACTGACGTCACTATGACAATGACAATGACGTCATACTGACGTCATAACACAATTACGTCATACTGACGTCACAATGACGTCACAACCCAATGACGTCATACTGACGTCACAACCCAATGACGTCATAACTGATGTCACAATGATGTTACAACCCAATGACGTCATACTGACATCACAACCCAATGACGCCATACTGATGTCACAATGACGTCACAACACAATGGCGTCATACTAACGCCACAATGACATCACAACCCAATGACGTCATACTCTGATAACGTCACAGGGATATGTAACAACCTCCTCCACCTTCACACTGATATACGAGGTTCAATCAAAAAGAAAAAAACAAAATGGCGAATGAAAAGAAAATGGCGGGAGGAGTTAAGCAAAAATGGATCAAGCCAAAAGGACATTAGAAAACAAAATGGCGGAAGGTGGAGTTTAGCAAAAATGCATCAAGACAAAAGGACATTAGAAAACAAAATGGCGGATGAGGGTAAATTTGAAAAGCAAAAAAGAAAAAAATACTTACAAGATGGAGGGTACCCTTGTGGGCCCCTCAGAAGCAAAACCACACACACCTAAAGCCCCCTTGTGGGGCCCTCTGTAGCATCACCACACACGGCCCTCCTAATGGGGCCACCGAAACATAACCTCACAATTGAATAAAACACAAAGTCGAATTACCTGTATTTTTTCTGTACGTGCTATATTCCATAACTACACACGGCCCCCTAGTGGGGCCCTCTGAAGCATCACCACACACGGCCCTCCTAGTGGAGCCACCGAAACATAACCTCACAATTGAATAAAACACAAGTGCACTCGACAAAAGTTAAATGAATACTAAAGGAAGTTACATCCGGCGTGCTATATATATATAATTAAGATAACAATGTGAATGATAATGTTTTTTTTTTCTAGAACCAGCTTTAGAAAATTATTAAGTCATATTTTTTTAAACATGATGGAACACGATTTTTCTCGGTGAAACCTGTCTAGGTACTTTGAATATTTTTTTATTAGGAGAGCAATAAATAAATGAAAGAGGAAATAAGAAAACAAAATGGTGGAAGGAGGAGTTAAGCAAAAATGCATCAAGCCAAAAGGACATTAGAAAACAAAATCGCGGATGAGGGTAAGTCTGAAAAAGCAAAAAAGAAAAAAATACTTACAAGATGGAGGGCCTCTTGTAGGGCCCTCAGAAGCAAAACCACACACACCCCTAAAGCCCCCTTGTGGGGCCCTCTGAAGTATCACCACACACGGCCCTCCTAGTGGGGCCACCGAAACATAACCTCACAATTGAATAAAACACAAGTGCACTCGACAAAAGTTAAATGAATACTAAAGGAAGTTACATCCGGTGTGCTATAAGTATATTATTAAGATGACAATGTAAATGAGTAATATGTTTTTTTCTAGAACCAGCTTTTTAGGAAATTATTACGTCATATTTTTAAAAAATGATAGAACACGATTTTTCTCGGTGAAACCTGTCAAGGCACTTTGAATATTTTTTTTTAATAAGAGAGCAATAAATAAATGAAAGAGGAATTAAGTTTTAAACATTTATTATTAAAACTTTATATATTTACAATATAAATAAGAATCTATAAATTACAATATGTTATTATGCATGTTTTTTATATAAAAATTCACATAAAAGTTTAACATTTTTTACCGTGCAAGCACAATTTGATTCTTCATGATAAAAACACGGTTCATCAGTCTTAACTAAAACGGGTATATTGTCCACATATTCCAAGTTGATCACATCTATATTTACAATAGTTTTCAAATAGTCACACTTTTGCCGACCCTTTACATACATTTGACCAAAGTCTCTACAAATATGTTTCAAAATACCTCGCAGGGATTTCTAGTCTACGAGTACGTCAGAATATTTAATTTTAAATGATTACTCTGCAGCCAAGATACCTCCCTCTTTTCACTAGGTGATAGCCACATAAATGACACTGTAGGTTTAAATAAAAGATGCATCGATCGGGAACCATCGGTGATGGACATCTCCTTAGATGTAAAATTGTTATAAAAAAAACCTTGTATGTCGACAACCAGGTAAGGCTCGAATCATTGTTGATACACTCGAGTTCGATGTAAAGGCGTTAAAATTTCAACTAATTTCTCCTCCAATTGTTTTATTCTTCGATTAAATCTATGTCTGTCTGCTGCAGGCATTCTGAATTCAAACCATTCGAAAATTTCAACATTATCGTTAAACTGTACGCGCCTAGACATTTTATCGCGAAATTTAGTAGAAGTGTTGTTCACGATATCGGAGAACAGACTGCAATTAACATTTCCGTTCAATAAGCTCCTATAATATTTAAACTATCCCTCCCTACCTAACCATTCTACTACAGGTCTGATTAATAACATTTCGCAATATTTCGCAACATTATAAATAAAAAAATGCTTACTGTGGTGTGACTAAGCAAAAATTTATATTGTAAACACAATTTTTACACTAAGAAGAGTTCGGAGAAATATCATATTACCTTACTGTGGTGTGACCAAGCAAAAATTTATATTGTAAACACAATTTTTACACTAAGAAGAGTTCGGAGAAATATCATATTACCGACACCGGATGTAATTCAACCTGCTTAGTGAGTGAATTATGATTTTCATTTAAAACATCAAATGCATCGTTATATTTTAGTGTCGAAGTATCGTTAATATTTAATATATTAAGAGCGAAAGAAACTATATTGCGACATGAAAAATTTTAATCGAATTTATATTAGATTGTTGATTTATACTATTGCGAGTTATTTATTGTCTTATATTTATAATACCTTATATATAGATATACAACAAATTATATATAGAATACTTCTTATCAACTGCGATTAACATTTCCGCTCGTAGAAACATGTATATTCTCGAATTTGAATACCAGTACCAGTACCTGGTACTGATACTGATACCAGTATCAGTACCAGAATCAGGTACTGGTACTGGTACGAAGCATACGTTTCTTATAGCGAGAATGAATGTAAATTTTAGATTCAGAGAGCTATCCATACTCTGCCATGAATTTGGATATTGGCCAAAAGCGATATGCTATTGCTTATCATATGTATGCAAATTTTCAGTCGAGCTATTACGGTCGGCAAAACCTAAAAAATTATTTAAAATTAATTTTTAATTGTAGCAAAATGTAATCAAAAATATTTTTTAAAAATTTTTCTTTATTTAAACAACACCCTGTCTAGACTATCAAAATAATCGATTGTTGTTGCTTGTGTTGTTTATTTGGTGAAGGCTTTGCCTCAATATTTGTATGCATTTATGCTATAATAAAAAGTTGATTTTAAATAGCACCGCTCAGTTGAGTTTGTTGACAGTATCGATTTGTCAGTTAGAGAGTTGTCATGGTAAAGAAAAATAAAATATTGAAGCGTACGTATATTAAAAAAAAATCTCCAAACGAAAAACTTACACAAGAAATTATTAATATTACCGATGCTGTTAGGAAAAAAAAATTACAATTACAACTACAGCGATCGAGTCAAGATGAGTTACTACAGAAAATGTTCAAGCCCGTATCGGAACCCCTCAAGAAAATTGTTGATGCAAACAAATTTCAAATAGAAAACATCAAGTCGGAACAGTTTAAAAAAGAAGAGATACCAGCTTCACCGGCTGTTAAAGATAGACAATTAACAGCAACACCGGTAACCGACGGGTTATTAACAAAATCGTTATTGAAACAGCCAAATTTTTTAGGGGATGAGAGCGTTTTCACAGTAACTCCAGAAGCTTCTACATCAGTGGATCCAGTCGATGACCCATTTCGAAGCCTCTATCAGTCAATGAGTGAGAGAGTGCTCGACGACTTCTATGAAAATATGAACCCCACAGCTAGAAACTACCTAGACGGTTTCTTTAAAGATACTAGAAACGTTTATGATTCCACATGTGGCGTTACATATGAGCCAGACGTTAATAAATTAAAATTGGGAAATAAAATACTAAAATTTGAGGGAGATAGTATTGTAATTGGGAAAAAACGATATGAGGGTAGTGTTAGCCTTTTTGAGCTTATTTTTAAATCAAATCCAAAAAGTATACTGATGATGAGTTAAAACGCTATCATGAAATATTAGAGTATACCAGCGCGCATCATAGATCTAATAATAGTGCAAAACAGTTGAAGGATAATGGTGGATTAAAATGGAAACATATAATTAAACCATTAACTTTAGCCAAACAAAAACAGCCATCAAAGTCTTGGAGAGGTCGAGAAGCTAATATGTTTGTTAAAAACACTACTTATCAGTATATTTATTGGGATGATGTAAATGTACTAATTGACCGCTCACGCCTTCTAGTAGCATCGGAAAATGCTGGTCATACAAATCACAATAATGAAATTTTGGCAATAATCGAAGAGTTAAGAGAGACCGGCGTAATTATATAACGTTCACATATATTTTTTCGTCATTATTGAAATGAGTACCGACAAGTTTGGACGTCACAGTAATAAAGTGCAAGCCACATCGTCTGCTGAGAGAATTTTCAACCGTCGACCAGCTGGTTTCCCTCTGACAAGCGATGGTGACGTAAATATTGGTGGTAAACGTATTCGATTCATGGCGGACCCTATTGCTGTTGATGATAGTGTAAATAAAAGATATGTACTAAAACTCTTTGCGGACTTAGAAATGGAAAACCGAAAAAATTTCTCAACGCTAAACCATCTCAGACAGACTGTTCAAAATCATATGCAGCTGACTGATAAACAGAGAGCAGATATCGATTCTATTGTATCGGTTTTAAAACAATATAGTACAACCCCGACTATGGAAAAACTTATAAATGAAAAAGTTGAGGAATTAAATAAAGCTGCTGAAAAAGTAGCAGAGAGCGTGCATAAATTACGTAATGAAACAATTAAAAACGCTAATAAAACAACTTTATTAATTCAAGATGATATTAATATTTTGAGTAAAGCAAAAACTGAACATTCAAATAATTATCAGAATTTAAAAATAAGAGTGGAAACTCTTGATAATAATATTTCCAAGACCATAACTGAAATAAACGAAAAAATTCAAAATATTGAAGAATTACTGACTACATCAGATACCTCTTTGAATACATAACAAACAAAAAAACATTTTGTATCACCGAAACTTGCAACTATTTGCATATATATATATACATATATATATATATATATATATATATATATATATATATATAAATATATATATATATATATATATATATATATATATATATATATATATTGTTATAGTACAGATCTGTAACTAGTTAAAATGATTTTGGTTGAATTTGGGAGATATGTAGTGGATTGAAGATTAAGGGATGGATATTGTATGTATTGCTGATACAAGTATAAGAAAGTTTAGTGCAGAAGGGAGAAAAATCTTTTATTTAGATGAAACATGGTTGAATGCAGGTTACATAAAAGCAAAAATATGGAAAGATACAATGGTACTAAATCCAAGGTAAGCATTTGTTGAAGGTCTTTCTATTGGTTTAAAAGATCCATCTGGCACAGGAAAGCGACTAATTTTGTACTTCACATTGACAACGAAACTGATTTTATGAATACGGGTTTATTATTATTTGAATCCAAGAAAACTGGAGATTATCATGAAGATTAAATTATGAAAAACGAAGAAAATGTCTATTGTGCGATTTATTCCACCTTGCCTAGTGATTTCTTCGACACAATAATATATGGTGGTTACTTCCGTTTGAAATACTGTAATATCTTTACGTAGACTCATCTGGATAATTGTTCTTTTTTCTGTATAAGACACCTTTCTCTTTCTTGGAGGTAACCGTGTACCAGAAATATTCTGCCTGTTTAGATGAGCAACATATAATTGTCCGTGATTAAAAACTGGATTTGGCAAATATATGCCAATAGCATCGAATGATTGACCTTGCGCTTTGTTTATTGTTAAACAGTATGCTAATCGAACTGGGAACTGACGTCTCTGTAAAGTGAATGGCAGAGTCGATGTGTTATTTGAAATGAAATCTACTCGTGGAATATATACATGTTCGATAGATAATTCTCCAATGAAATTGATAATTTGGACATCAATAAAATGATCTCCTAAATGATATACCAAAAGGCGCGTTCCATTGCATAAGTTTGCTCTAACGTTTATATTTTTAAGGAGCATCCAGCTTTCAATTCCAATTTGTACTGTGGAAATCCGCTTGGTGTTAGACTATTTAAGAATTCAATTGGATATAAATTCTCTTCAGCTTCATCGTCACTCACAATACTATCAACGCTTAAGTATGTTATACTGGTAACATCTTGCTTGTTATAAAATATTTGTTGATTTATAATGTGACAATCTTCATTTAATGGTGTTAAAATAGCTTTATTCGATACATATCCGAATCGAAGATATCTGAATATGTTTTGAATTAAATCATTTAACGTATCCACCACACATTCATGAGGTATTTCAATAAGGTTGTTGCGCAATGTTGGCAATTTGTTGTTACCCAATTGGTCTAACCAAGCGATAAAATTTTGTTCTTCTGGTCGAACGCGCATGTTGGTTTGTAATTTTAATGTTCGAAAGTTGTTCCACAAATGGCTATTTTTAATTGAGACTTGAACAATACTTGCACGGTCACCTCCTTGTAATATTGATAAACATTGCTTGAAGTCACCTCCAATGACGACACATTTACCTCCAAATAGTTTATCATTTTCGCATAGAAAACGTAATGTGCGATCAACTAATTCGAAAATAACTCGTGTAGCCATACTTACTTCATCCCAGATTATTAATTTTGCATTTTTTATGTATCTTGCTTCATTCGATTGTCTTTCTATACGCGACGTTGAATTTTCAATAATAGGCACTGGCAACTGGAATCTTGAGTGAACTGTTCTGCCTTGTTTCAATAACGCTGCTGCAATACCAGTTGATGAAATAGACAAAATTTCGATCTCTCTCGCAATTAAGCACGTGAGAGCGGTGTTATATAGAAAAGTTTTTCCCGTGCCGGCGTGACCAGTTACGAAAAAGAGCCTTTCTTGTTCGTTATTATTATTTATTGCTTTCATGATCATGTTGAATATTTTACGTTGTTCATCATTTTATTTATTTATCATCATGTCAGCTCGACGTTGTTCTTCGTTAATATCGATATGATCTTCTAACAGTTCGTTATTTTCTGGTGGATCATTTATCATTTATCACGTAATTAGTTAGTCTCCTACCATTTATTATTAGAATTGTTTGAATTTTTTGTCACGCTGCAATTTCTGCTTCTTCCTCGTTTAAACGCTGTCTGCGTATAAAGTCTTCAATCATATGCAGTCGAAATTGCGTCCATAATGCTGGTGCATCATCCACTATGCCAAATATTAAAATGAAAGCGAATATTTGACGTAATTGTTTCGGCATGTCTCTGCCACACACCTCCGTCAAGCAACGTATCCATTCTCTGTCTTCTGAGAGAAGATTACGTTCTTGGCATGCTTCGCGAAATGTACCAAAGACATTTTCGTTGATGGTTTTGAGGTCTTCGAAGCTGGTAGCACCACGAATATGTAACAATAATAGTCGAAGGTAGTATAATTCTCCATTACGTAATGACACATTAACTAATCTTGGAATGATTGGTTTTCTAGTTTGTTGTCTTCTACTCCACCTACTGTCTCCACACGTAATGTATCGGATATTCTGTGTATAACCATTGCCTTGAATATTCGTTATCTAAATTGTTAGCAAACCATTGTAACAATTGACTTGTATTATTGTTTATGGCAATTTGTTCTTGTCCATCACGAAATGAAACATATTGTCGCGCTGGTAAGTTTATCTGAAGACGTTCAACATGATGTGAATTTTCATGCACTTCCATTTGTAGTATATGCCAAGAACATTCCGGAGGACTTAAATATCTACCACTCAGGTATGATTTTATCTCATTATAATGAATTGTCTGTTGTTCATTACCATTCCTTGGTTCACTGTTATCTTGCCTTTGTATTACTTCCATTGTTATATGGTCGTTTCCTTTGAAGAAGTATTTGTGAAGGTATTTTATTGTCTGAATGTTGACACATGCTTCCACATTAATATGTGTTCTGTACTTTAATAGTAAGTACGGATTGTGTGGAACAACATATGCATTACTTGCCACGTATCTGGCATTTAGACGACGAAGTTCGATTGTTCTACCGTTGTTTGGTCGTCTATAATTTATTCTTCCTTCTCTTATTGTCGTATTATTATACCAATATTTTGGAAAATTTTTCGTACATTTGCCATTGTCCATACAGACGCAAGTTGGATTATATATTCCACATGGATCATGAATCATGTGTTGGCCAACCAATTTTAAATTGTTTAATAAATGACGGTAAATATAATATTTTATTAAATAACACTTAATTTAAATAAATTATTATTTTTTTTATATGTAAATTTTGTGCTTTAACCACACTTTTGACACAAAAAAGAAAGAACATATTTCATGTATATTATTGTAAATAAATATAATAATTAAAGTTTTACATTATTGTCACAATCATGGTGGATTTATTATTTTGGTTCATTAAAGTATTCATTATGGCAATAGGTAAATTTTTTTTTTGTTGTATTGTGATGAGTTAGCAATATAATTTTAAAACTTTTCAGATTAATTTATTAATATTGTATGAAGTATCAACATGAATGAATAATATACTTACTTTGGTGTATAAGTTTCTGAAATGGGGTCTGTAGTTTATTTCGTTCCTGTAACTTTGTTATTATATTCTCTCGCCAATTAAAATCTTCTATAGTTATTTTATGTTTGGATGCTAAATATGATTCTAGTGCTCAATCATTTTATTTTTGGTTGCAAATATAATGCGATTAATTAAAAATGTGTAGATAGTCGGGTAGTATTGCTCGCAAATATAAAGTAATACGATTTTGTATTACCTTGTAATTATGACAGTTGTCTAAGTTTAATTTTTTGACTTCTGTCATTTTCCTAAACTTGACAATTTATGTTAGTGTTGGGTACTCGTTAAAAGTGAAATAGTACCATTTTGCTTTTAAAAAATTTTATACAATGAAATTATATTTATTTATTTTTTTTATTTAAGGGCACACAAAGTGCTATTATATTGGTGTTTTCGACATATTTCATCATTAATTAGCTACACTGTGTACGTATCGCGGGGACAAAGTTTTCATTCCTGGTTGCCACGGCAACTTAGCGTTTATTATATATAATATGATAGATAAGATATGTTCTAAGGTTGAGCATTTATATGTAAATTTGTAACGATAGTAACCTCGATGTTATTTTTTGATTATTAATTGACATGTATGAATTTTCTTATTAAAAGTCTGTGTTGCTTCAATAATCTTTCATTAAATCCTATATAAAAGACCGAGATAAAACTGTAAGAATATTAGTATTGATATTAAGTATCTCCTATCGAACTGGGTGGAGAGATTGTAACATATTTGGCGCAACGAACATGAGAGGCAATTTATTGAGGTAATACGTTGAATATATTAATAAATTTTGTACAGTTGTCATATAGTCTGACAGTTTAATAATTAATTAATATTGACGTTGAATTGACAATTTTAATAAAATACTGCGAAATATAGATCATTATGTAAAAGTAAATGTACTTACTTGAATTAGTATACAGTGAATATATTTAAACCCAAAATATAAATTTCTGGAGATATTTATTACCAATCGAGTATTTTCCAAAATGATTTTGGACCCCACTACATGAATCCCACCTTGAGAGAGAATGTGCCTACGACACGAGTTAAGCCGGTGAATTTAGTTAAAAACAGAAAGACAACAGTACATTAAAGTAACTATTGAGTGGAGGAAGACCAGTGTATTTTATGACGTCCGAACGTGGGACAATTCTCCGCAGCCCTTCGGGTTAGCATAGCAATATATATATATTTATATATATACCAACAGATTTATACAACTTTGTTAGTGTAAAAAAATGTCTAAAGCAGATGTTGTTAACGAGCTTCATCGACCTGCTCGGAAAAACTTTCCTAGACGTCGCATTATTATTAAGGGTTTTGATGACTTGTGGCAATGTGATTTAATGAAATTCCAACCTTACTATAAACAGAATGCTGGTTATAAATATATACTCGTTGTTATTGACAGCTTCTCCAAATTCTTATGGTTACAACCCCTGAAGAACAAAACCGATCTGGAAGTTCGGAATGCAATGGAAAAAATATTGAGTGGTCCCAGACGGCCTAAAAATTTGCAAACAGATGGCGGAACGGAGTTTTATAATACACAATTTAAAAGCTGATGCGATCATATCAAATAAATCATTACTCTACTTTTAGCACTAAGAAAGCCACTATTGCGGAGAGAGTGATTAGAACTATTAAGAATAAATTATATAAACATTTCAGTCTTGTTGGCAGTTATAAATGGATTAACGTTCTTGATTCCATGGCCGATGAATATAATAAGACTAAACATAGAACTACTGGCATGAGACCTCGCACCGTTACAGTAAAAGATGAAAAGCATCTATTATCTACTGTATACAGCAATATTAAAATAAAGGGAAAAAATAAGTTTAATTTGGGTGATATTGTTCACATTAGTAAATATAAGACTCTGTTTAGTAAGTAATATTTTCCCTCTTGGACAACAGAGCTGTTTCGTATTAGAAGAGTAAATATTTCTAACCCTGCGACATATTTATTAGAAGACATGAATAATAAGCCTATTCTTGGCAATTTTTATGAACCAGAATTACAGAGAGCTAAACATAAGGATATTTATTTGGTTGAAAAAATTTTGCGTACTAAGGGACAGAAAATATATGTTAAATTTTTAGGCTTAGATAATAACCACAATATATGGTTAAATAAAGGAGATTTATTATAATATTATATCATATTATATATTTGTTATGTGTAAGCATATACCTTGTGATTATCGTTGTATTCTGTTATCTAAATAAACGGAAGTAAATATGCATCTTAGTTTATTTCATATACTTCAATTACACAATATCTGTTGTCGATAATTATATCATGCCATTATAATTATCGCGAATATAAACCGCAGAGTTATTTTTTTGTAATTGATTTGTACAATATACGATATTGAAAAAAGAACGAATTAAATTTGATTTTAATAATTTTTTATTTAAATTTAACTATAACATAAATATATTTATCAATGTTTCAATTTCTTCTGCCTCGGTTTTCTAAATTTTTTGAATTGTTGGGTAATACTCTTTTTACAAACTGAGCAGTTTCTTTTTTGGGGTGCTGACCCGTCAATTTGTTCCTCACCGGTATTATAGTGTATAAAACACGGTCGATATTCTTCTAGTTCAATTTGTTTGTCAGGTGAAATTAAATGCCAGAACTTCTCTATACATTTTGGGTCAACTTTCGTTTTAAATAAATCTAATGGAATATGTTCTATTAGATTTGTTTTAATATTACATATCCAACCATAATTTTCATAAACGAACTTGACTGCTTCTATATCAATTCTAGATGTTGAGACATTTTGTCTTAATCGCTGGTTTCAGTATACTAATAATATTTCAAACAGTATTTAAACTATCCCTCCCCAGCCAACCATTCTACTACAGGTATGATCTTGAATATTTTCAGTTACTTTAACAACTTAGTACAATGAATACGCAATTTGATTCGAATAACAAATTTGCTGAGTTTATACAGAGAATCGAGGTTGATTTACCTAGTGGGTTATGTGATTATATACTCTCAAACAGAATTGTTTGATATTGATTGTTTATTTATGGCGGCATTTGCATTTCGGAATTCACAATACTTTGATATTGATGATTTAGTTAATGTGCTACATTATTATAACCCGAACTTTGACCGGAATAAACAGTTTAAAATTTATGAAAATTTTGAAACAGTGAGTGAGCCAGAGGAGGAGCTTCGAGCTGAAGCTTTTGTTTTCCATATTAAAACTCAACAACTTTTAAATTTATTTGGGCATGAGTTAAAAAATGCTCCATCCATTCATCATTCTGATTATTTTATTACTATCCCCCTGTGGAGATTGAATTTTTCAAAGTTTTTTATTATATTTAGTAAGTTCTTTTCAATATCTACTACATTAAAAAATACTTATTTATTCCTTTTTGTTATAGATTAATAAAGCGCTAATTAATTTTATTCTGTTGTTTTATTTTTACTAATATTATAACCTTTATATAATAAACCTATTATATTAAAATTTTTTAACTGTAATAATTACAATTTAAATATAATTAGAGTTTAGATATAAACTACAAACATAGATAATAACAAAATTTTAAGAGCGGTTGATAAGAACTATTTTTGTAATTAAAAAAATAATCAAATTCAAGAATAATTCTCCGAGAAAAATCGTGTTCTATCATGTTTAAAAAATATGACGTTGAAAATCAAAATTCACTCAATAAGCAGATTGAATTACATCCGGTGTCGATATGATATTTCTCCGAATGAGCAACTAACTTGGACAATATACCCGTTTTAGTTAAGACTGATGAACCGTGTTTTTATCATGAAGAAGCAAATTGTGCTTGCACGGTAAAAATTACTGCAACAGCGGTTAATAAGAACTATTTTTTGTCGTTTAAACAAATATTCAAATTCGAGAATATACATGTTTCTATGAGCGGAAATGTTAATCGCAGTTGATAAGAAGTATTCTATATATAATTTGTTGTATATCCATATATAAGGTATTATAAATATAAGAAAATATATAACTCGCAATAGTATAAATCAACAACCTAATATAAATTCGATTAAAATTTTTCATGTCGCAATATAGTTTCTTTCGCTCTTAATATATTAAATATTAACGATACTTCGACAGTAAAATATAACGATGCATTTTATGTTTTAAATGAAAATCAAAATTCACTCACTAAGCAAATTGAATTACATCCGGTGTCGGTAATATGATATTTCTCCGAACTCTTCTTAGTGTAAAAATTGTGTTTACAATATAAATTTTTGCTTAGTCACACCACAGTAAGGTAATATGATATTTCTCCGAACTCTTCTTAGTGTAAAAATTGTGTTTACAATATAAATTTTTGCTTAGTCACACCACAGTAAGCATTTTTTTATTTATAATATTGCGAAATATTGCGAAATATTATTAATCAAACCTGTAGTAGAATGGTTAGGTAGGGAGGGATAGTTTAAATATTATAGGAGCTTATTGAACGGAAATGTTAATTGCAGTCTGTTCTCCGATATCGTGAACAACACTTCTACTAAATTTCGCGATAAAATGTCTAGGCGCGTACAGTTTTACGATAATGTTGAAATTTTCGAATGGTTTGAATTCAGAATGCCTGCAGCAGACAGACATAGATTTAATCGAAGAATAAAACAATTGGAGGAGAAATTAGTTGAAATTTTAACGCCTTTACATCGAACTCGAGTATATCAACAACGATTCGAGCCTTACCTGGTTGTCGACGTACAAGGTTTTTTTAATAACAATTTTACACCTAAGGAGATGTCCATCACCGATGGTTCCCGATCGATGCATCTTTTATTTAAACCTACAATGCCATTTATGTGGCTATCACCTAGTGAAAAGAGGCAGGTATGTTGGCTGCAGAGTAATCATTTAAAAATTAAATATTCTGACGGACTCGTAGACTTGAAATCCCTGCGAGGTATTTTGAAACATATTTGTAGAGACTTTGGTAAAATATATGTAAAGGGTCGGCAAAAGTGTGACTATTTGAAAACTATTGTAAATATATCATGAAGAATCAAATTGTGCTTGCACGGTAAAAAATGTTAAACTTTTATGTGAATTTTTATATAAAAAACATGCATAATAACATATTGTAATTTATATATTCTTATTTATATTGTAAATATATACAGTTTTAATAATAAATAATAAACTTAATTCCTCTTTCATTTATTTATTGCTCTCTTATTAAAAAAAATATTCAAAGTGCCTAGACAGGTTTCACCGAGAAAAATCGTGTTCTATCATGTAATTTCCTAAAAAGCTGGTTCTAGAAAAAAACATATTACTCATTTACATTGTCATCTTAATTATATACTTATAGCACACCGGATGTAACTTCCTTTAGTATTCATTTAACTTTTGTCGAGTGCACTTATGTTTTATTCAATTGTGACGTTATGTTTCGGTGGCCCCACTAGGAGGGCCGTGTGTGGTTATGCTTCAGAGGGCCCCACAAGGGGGCTTTAGGGGTGTGTGTGGTTTTGCTTCTGAGGGCCCCACAAGGGGCCCTCCATCTTGTAAGTATTTTTTGCTTTTTTGCTTTTTCAAACTTTTTTCAAACTTAATTTAATTTGCATGTTTATTAGAATTCAAATCATGGGAAGAAGACAATCCAATACCCAGTACTAGTTTAGAGGTCAGAATACCTGTAGAAACGATTGTAGTAGATCAGCTATATATTGAGGATTCTTATTGTAAATGTTCCCAAAGTGTTTGAAGAAGCAAGTCTCAATCACAGGACAAACAGTCATTTGGTGCTAATTGTGAGAATGATAATAGCAACATTCTAGTAACTTTGACACGATTTATAAATGTGAATCAAGTATGGTTGCCGTGTTTGAATTTTACGCACACATACATATTTAGTAGTGATGTAGTGACGACTATAAATTCACAGTTCCTTAAAATGTTTATACTTGCAGCCTCTGCAAGAGAATGCTTTGACATATGTTGCTGGCTTCGTTGTCAAATTGAAGATTGACAGAAGGTGTGTCCACTGTAAATACAATATTTTGAAACGAGGCAACCAAATATCGGATTTTCATAAATTCATCCATTAAAACGAATATAATGAGGCTGTCCATAAGAAACACATGTACATAAATAGGGAAGCGTTTTATCAATTTTCCAAAAATTTATAATGGAAAATTTATTGCAAACAATTACAATAATGACAGCCATGTATTTATTTAAAAATATCAAATGAACTTTAAAAAGCTCGGTCAAATGTAATTTTTGCAAATAATCACATGCAGATGACTGTATAAACAACATTTTAGAATATTTACCTAAATTATATATTTAATAATAATGTAAAGTTTGTCCTTTCGGGTTCTTAAATAAAACTAACGATAACTTTAGACACACACTATATTAATGATAAAACGTATAACAATATAAAAACTAACTACTAGCAATAAGCACATTTATGTATTTATATTTATGTAACTTTAATCCGCGATGCTTCGGTATGGGATGATCCAATCCCTTCTTCGACGCCTTTTATATCGTGGCTTATATTTACTCGATTCATGCAGAATGCTCGAGAAAATGCCAGAAGTATGACGCGCTACGTTGAATGAGTCATTACATTGCCCCCTTCTCAAGAATGAAGTTTCGTCCCGAAACATGTTATGCTTTGGTTCCCTCAGCCGATAGCGAAATCGACAGGTAGGGCCTTTGTAACATTGTGACGTCATATCGAAATAACAGTCCACGGTCTTATCTTGCCTGGATGGACAGGAATATTCAAGCCGGTATACCAGAATTTCCATTCCAGTATGTCGGAAGATTACTTCCAACATGCTCCTTACAATTCTCCAGTCCAGACCTTCCAATCCACAACTCAATTTTGGAACTGCTAATTTCAGAATGTCTTGTTGTAACATTTGTTCGCGTAAGTGGGCCAGGGCCTCCCATAAGGCACGATAGGTTAGCTTCAGGCTTGACAGTTCTTTCGTGACCAAATAAAATATGAGCTGTTATTCATTTGTTATTTGAAGACTCTTCCCAATTGCTGGTCCCTGCTGCCTTAATTTTTCGATTCTGCCAAATCTCTCTTTAAATTCCATAGCAATTCCTTCGGTCATTCGCAGATCTCGGGCTACGCAATCAGCAAGCGCGTAGTCTGG
Organism: Melolontha melolontha; assembly: GCA_935421215.2. Taxonomy (NCBI): domain Eukaryota; kingdom Metazoa; phylum Arthropoda; class Insecta; order Coleoptera; family Scarabaeidae; genus Melolontha; species Melolontha melolontha. The sequence goes on along the minus strand of OW285236.1, from coordinate 157,154,681 downwards.
CGGCACCGTAAACAAATCTTACTGTTTCTCGAGGATTACCCCAAATCGAGCTTTTCTCGAACCAGAATACTCTTCCAGAAAGTCTTCGAAGGTTAGTTCATGGTATTGGCAATCCAAACGGCGCAAGTCAGCGGTTTCGTCATTATTGTCTCCAGAGTATGGGGCTAATCGATTAAAATATACAACTCCTTGCTTAGTGTAGGGTGTTCGCCTGATGCGGTATATTACATCGTTGATCCGCTTCAACACATCGTATGCCCCTCCCAATTCTTTTGAAGTTTTGGAGATAGGCCCCGTCGGCGTTGTGGATTATATAACCAAACCCGATCGCCTTCATGGTAACCACTCTTCTCAGCGTTGATGTCATAGCTCTCCTTCATTCTGTCACTAGCATCTTGGATATTATGTCTGACTTGTTCATGGATATTAATCTAGTCGTTGTCTGAGCGAGCTGACATAATCTTCTCCGGCAAGATCTTCACCAGGCTTGCTCCCAAACTTTAAATCACAGGGCAATCGGAGTTCCCTCCCAAATAGCACGTTTGCTGGTGATTGGCCAGTTGTCTCTTGAGCGGAGGCCCGATACGCCATTAGAAATAATGGTAAATGTTCGTCCAAATCTCTCTGGTGTTCGGAGACTACTTTGGATAAGTGTCTGATCATGGTCTTGTTCATTCGCTTTACCACCCCATCTGACTGTGGATGCAAGGGAGTTGTTCTGGTCTTCCGTATGCCCAAAAGTCCACACATCTTTTCGAATAGGCTGGATTCAAAATTTCGCCCTTGATCGGAATGAAGTTCCAAGGGTACACCAAAACGGCTGACGAACTCCTTCACCGTCTGCTACAGTTCCAGCTTCTTGATTTGGTAGAGCATATGCTTCAACCCATTTGGTAAAGTAATCCATGACCACTATTATGTATTTATTTCCTTTATTTCCTTGCTTCCGGCGCAATTAGCACACACTCGGCACCATTCTTTCACATCTCGTGGACAATTCACCAAGTAAAATCTCTGGCGCAGCTTCTCCAGTGTTTTATGGACTCCAAAATGTCCCCCCTGAAGTACCATTATGGAGTTCTCGCAATACCTCTGGTATTCTTTTCTTGGGAACCCCCATTTGCATCTTTCGCTCGCTTCCATCGTGATCGGTCTTTGCCCATTTCTCTTCCAAGCCCTGAGGACTGTAAGATCCGGATCAGCTTCTTGATCTGCGCGCAAATTGTCAGGTTGCCATTGGTCTTCAACCACGGTGGTTCGAAGAGCGTTGGCCGATTTGACTTCGATTCGTTTGCAATATCGACAGTCTTCTGGACAGGGCCTTCTGGAAAGGGCATCTGCATTTTGATGTTGAGGCCTGCTCTGTGCTCAATGTCGAAGACATACTCCTGTAGTCTCTCAATCCATCTAGCTACTTGAACCTCTGGATTCTTAAATTGTAAGGGCCAATTTAAGGCGGCATGGTCACTGCGGATCAGGAACTTCTGCCCATACAGGTACTTGTAAAAGTGCTCAATAGTCTAAACTACTGCCAATAGTTCTCTCCTGGTTACGCAGTAGTTCCTCTCCGGTTTGGACAGGGTCTTGCTGAAGTATCCAATGACCTTTTCTTGTCCATCTTGGATTTGAGAGAGCACGCCACCAATTCCGACGTTACTGGCATCCGTATCCAAAACAAACCTCCCAGATGGCAGTGAATAGTTTAAAACAGGTGCACTGATCAACATACCTTTTAACAACTCAAAGGCCGCTTGGCATTCGTTGTTCCAAATGAATGCACGATTTTCTGTTAGGCGAGTAAGTGGTTTTGCAATGTTGGAGAATCCAGGAACGTAGCGTCGATAAAATGTGCATAAACCCAAAAAGCTTCCCAGCTGATGTTTGTCTTTGGGTGCCGGCCATTTTTCCACAGCTTTTACTTTTTCTGGATCAACAGCAACCCCTTTTCCGGAAACCACATGCCCAAGGTAATTTACCTCCTTGCGGAAAAGGTGACACTTCTTTGGACTTAATCTCAAGTTGGCATCTCGCAACCTCTGGAATACTACTTCCTAATTTTTCATGTGATCTTCAAAGTTCTTCCCTACCACAATCACATCATCGAGATATACCAGGCAGGTATTCCAAGAAAGTCCCCTCAGTACAGTGTCCATGAGTCGCTCAAAAGTAGCTGGGCCGTTACACAGTCCAAATGGCATGACTGTAAATTGCCAGAGTCCTGTACCTAAACTGAAGGCAGTCTTCTCTTTGTCATTGGGATCCATTCCCACTTGCCAATAACCGCTTTTTAAGTCGAGAGTGAAGAACCATTTTGCTCCTGCCAAGCTGCTAGCGTATCGTCTATTCTTGGGAGAGGATAGCTGTCCTTTTTGGTCACACTATTCAAACGACGATATTCCACACAGAATCTGGTAGATCCATCTTTCTTCCTGACAACGACCACTGGTGAAGCCCATGGACTATTCGAAGGTTCAATTACTCCTTGGCCTTCCATATCTTGTATAATATGCTCGGCTTCCTCACGTTTTGCCAGTGGTAACCTTCTTGGTCCTTGTCGAATTGGACTTGCATCGCCGGTATTTATTTTGTGCATTACAATGTTGGTTTTTACTTTCGTACCAGTCTCAGTTTCAAAGACGTCTTCATAATGTTTGATTAAATCCTTAACTTGGCTTTGTTCCTTCTTGCTCAATCCTTGACAGGCGGAGTCGATTATCTTGGACAATTTCTCAGGAACCTGTACGAATCCATTCTTCTTCACCTCTATACGATGAACGACGGCCGACACTGGCGAACACCACCCCAAAATAGTACCCTTCTTCAATGAAACAGGGTAATGGTTCACATTCATTACCCTTATCGGTAGAGTCTTCTGAGTCTTAAGTACCATTTTGGCAACTACTACTTCTCGGCCCACCTCGTCATCATCAGCCTCTGGTTCCAACATTGGAACATTTCCGTCCAAATAATCACCTTCCATACACGCCGTCAAAAATGTCTCACTTCCTGCATCCAGAACAACATTCTCTGGCGTAATTACTTGTACATTCCCACAATCTTTCCCATGAAGAAACAATTCCTCATTATTTATTTTTAAAGTGCCTTCTTTCATGTTTAACTGGAAGCCGTAGGTGTTCATGATGTCTAATCCCAAGATTATTTGTTCTTCTATGTCGGCTACGAGAACACGATGTCGGATTGATGTTGGTCCTATGATAAAGTTGACATCTACTTCACCTGCCACAGAAGCTGCTTCTCCTGTTGCTGTCCTAAGTCTCCATTTGCTTGAAAATAACTTTTTATTTCTGGGAATTAAATCAGGTCGCACGATGGTTTTCGTAGATCCAGTATCTAGCAAGCAAGCAAAGGTCCTTCTTTCCATAACAGCGTCCACATACAAGAAAGGCCGTTAGTTTGATGTTGCAAGGATGCGACTTGGCCAGGCGTCCTTGGGGCTTCCTGATGCTGGATCGATGATTGCCCCCGCTCATCAACCCGCTTTAGTTTTCCTGCTGCTCAGACAATGCTTTCTTGGCCACCTTACCACATCTACTCCGAACGTGACCAATCTCTCAACAATTTCAGCATCGCAGTACTCTTTTATTTGATTTGATCTGGTTTAGAACTCTACTAACCACCTGCTCCATGAGCTCCTCATTTTCCAGCTTGTCAACAGTGCAGACACGAGCATGGTTCCGAGAGGCTTGTTTTGCAGTCTCAAACTCAAGCGCGTGCGCCAAAGCATCGGTCTTGCCAACCTTAATGCTTGCTACGTATCAATATCCCGGAGACCATCTATGAACGTCTGGACAGCTAGGTGTTCCATGAAATTATCTGGCGCCATCGGATATGCAAGTCGAACTAGACGAGCAATATCTGCCTCAAATTCCTGAACATTCTCGCCTTTCTTCTGTGATCGATTCTTCAGTTGGTATGGTATACTTGCTCCAAATTCGCATGGCCATATCTCACCTCCAAGCGTTTAATGAGTTGAGAATAATCTTTACGTTCCTCAGGAGGCAATGTCTGCAAAATATCACTAGCATCACCCCTTAATGCTATGATTAAAGCAGTCGCCTTCTCGACAGAAGACCATGCGTTTGCTTCTGCGGCCGCTTCGAATTGTTTCAGGTAAGTTGCCCATGACGTCTTTCCATTAAAGGTTGGTGGCTTGATTCTGGTCTTCGAAATAGCCACAAGTTCTTCTTTTATTTCGATGGGCCGTGGTATAACTTCTTCGTTGACCTGCTTGGGATTAGAATGACTCGTGGTAGCGGGCAATTTCATCTGTCATTATTGCCTCTGAAAGTCTCTAATGTTCTCCAATTTTCTCCTCTGCAGATATGAAAACCTCTTCCTTTAACGCCTCTGAGTTTTCCGCTAGTCGCTGTTCTAGAACTTTCTGCACTTGTTCCAGACTTTTTCCGAAGTTTCTAGAATTATCTAGTAATTTCTTTTCCAGATTTTTTTCGAGGATTCTAGCGGTTTCTAGGTTTCTTTGTTCCATTTGTTGCATTTGAATTTGCGTATTCTCTATTAATCGTTGTTCCATATTTTTTGCACTATCCAGATTATTCTGCTCCATTTGTTGCATTTGAATTTGCGCGTTCTCTATTAGTCGTTGTTCTATATTTTTCGCACTATCCAGATTATTCTGTTCCATTTGTTTCATTTGAATTAACAGCAAATTCACGTCAGAATTGCCGCCTGGAACTTGGAAGAAGTAATTCTCTGAGTCTTCGCCTTCTTGGATCAACAAATTTCGAAGCCGTTGCTGGAGAATTGCCTTTTTGCCAATTGTATGCTCATCTCTCTCCTCTAATTCTCGTTTTAAATCAGTCACTTTTAATTCCGTCAGTTTCATTCTATTAGCCATCACGATATTTAAAATAACGTCTTTTCGCACTGTATATTTATTTAAATATATATTTAATTAACACTTAATTGTCTACTCAGTTCGTTATTTATTAATATGCTCACACCGGACACCATTGTAAAGTTTGTCTTTTCGGGTTCTTAAATAAAATTAACGATAACTTTAGACACACTCTATATTAATGATAAAACGTATAACAATATAAAAACTAACTACTAACAATAAGCACATTTACGTATTTATATTTATGTAACTTGAATTCGCGATGCTTCGGTATGGAATAATCCAATCCCTTCTTCGACGGCTTTTATATCGTGGCTTATATTTTCTCGATGCATGCAGAACGCTCGAGAAAATGTCAGAGGTACGACGCGCTACGCGTCGTTGGATGAGTCATCACAATAATGTGAAAGGTATAAATAGCATTACCAATGGAAAGAATCGCAGATATATACAAAATATATCTAGCTTGCAATTACAAAAGCATACTATCCACAAAGAATATAGAAAATAGCTACTTAATAAATTTGTATTATTTTGTTGCCTAAACTCCCATGTAATCTTATATTTAGAAATGCATATTAGTTTAAAGTGGAACTTTTTTTGATAACTTTTTATTTTATCATATTGTACAATCATTCTTATAACTATATTCGAATACGTTTCGAATCAATTTTGATCGTGAAATGAAACAAACAATTAATGTGTTTGGATTTACACTTAATTTAAAAACCCACTGGTGGTTCTTTAAATATAGTGTAAGTCTAAACACATTAATTGTTTGTTTCATTTCAAAAGTATCATATTTTTAAACTTAGAATAAATTTTAAATAATGGCGCCAATAGTTCTTCAGGAATTCTGTAGATGGCGCTCCTCTAGAGTTTCAATTCGATATTAGGGAGGTTTCATTCTATCCTGATAAGGTTGGTTTTGTCTATGGTTACAACATAAGAGCATATGTGTTATTCTAATTTTAAAATAACGAGCCATCGAAAAAATTCATAATTGGAGTACCTAGACTGTGAAATTGGGTTGGTACTTTAGCCACTTCCACATCATGATACATTACTTGATACTTGACAGTTTCATTGTAGAAAAAGGTTATGTCATTGAAATGATACTACAACAAAAAAGAAAACAAATAATTTATTTAATATCGAAATCATAATCAAAATTTACATATAGCTACAGAAGTTGTTGAAAATGTTGTCCATTTACATCTCTAAACACAAGCAATTTTCTTAATAAGAGTTTTGAAAAATTTGACACAAACTTATAGTTTCAATGTCAAATAATAAATGTCATTATGTGGAAGTGGTTAAAGTACCAACCCAGTTTCACAGTCTACTCCAATTACGAATTTTTTCAATGGCTCGTTATAAAACAACATATAGTAAATAAATATTAGTTATGAAGAAGATGAGGATGATAATGATGTGGGTAGTGAGGGTAGTTAAGTAGGAAGATATTGAGATGGAAATAGATATATTCGATCAAGGCACAATAATTTTAGAATGTAATATGTTTTAGATATAATTAGTCTTTGGAAATGTTTTCTTTTTTAAATATTATTTTCGACCTTGACTGCATATAAGGTGATGGTTGTCCCATTCCAGCGACAGTTGAGTAAGTACACTCGAGGTGTATAGTCAGTATATACTGTGTGAAATAGTGTTGAAATGTTCAAATATGAGTTTTGTGGAAAAAGATTTACTCGAAAAATATTGTAGCATTTGGTGATAGAATAATAAGCTATTAAATATGCGATGATTCATCGCATGTATACATCGATGTGAATGAATTTGCAAATATTAGGGAGAAAGTTTTAACACTTGTGGATAGTACTTTAGCTATTCACACCTCCATGAAGGTGAATTTGGAACTATATGGTTTATATTAGAGAGAGAAAGAAAATGTAGAAATAAAATTCTTCAATACCAAGAATAAGGTTATAAGGATGTAATTTATACGGTTTATATGCGGATTTTATGGATGAAATTAAGAATAAAATAAGTGAATTCCAAGAGCGTAACTCAAGTAAATTAAAATTTTCTTATATTATGATTAATTATAAAAGGTTGGACATTGAGTAATGTATTGTATTTAGAAGTGTAACGTAGTGTGCTCGTAGGCATTATATTATTATTGTATATTGTTATCTATTAAAAGTAACTACTATGGGCAAATAATACAACAGCTTTTATGATATATTGTCAACTCTAATACCAACTTCAATGTTCGTCCCTTAAATGTCACTATGTTACATGCCCTTTTTTTTACATCTTTCTACATAAACATATAATAAGTTACATAAAATCTTTATATTTTAAATGTATTCTTCTTCGCCACTTGTCCAAATCGGGTTGAATCTTCACTAGGGTTGATTTGACTACGGACCTTTCTTTGTACTGATTATTGTTAGATTTTGGTGTTGCATCAATCATATGTGATGGATCATCAGAGCTTGATGCTTCTTTTTTTGTTTCTTCATTAAACATGCTTGAACTTGGTCTAACGTGTCTATTTCTTCGATAGATTCCGTTTTCAGTCTTCAACCAGTAAGAATTGTCTTCATCTTGTTTTACTATTTGCGCTCGAGTCCATTATCTTCTATAGGTTTAAGTTTTTTTCTACTATCATTCCAATATTCTTCTTGTCGGACTTGGTTCTCTGCTAATATTTCTATCGTTTTTTTATTGTCAAAATATGGTTTCATGGCTCTTCTTGGAATCGGGATAGTCGTTCATATTCTTCTATCCATTAGCATTCGGCTGGTTATGGTAAATTCGCTTTAGGATGGAATTATATTCAAGAACTACCATACTTGGTTGAATTGTAGGTGATTTTTTCAGAAGTCCTTTAATAGTTTGTATATGGCGTTCTATCGTACCAATTGATTGAGGATAATTGGGACTTGATGTTTTATGGGATATGCCAAGGTTTTTAAGGAATTCGTTAAACTCTTGTGAATTGAATGGAGGACCATTATCTGGAAAACAACTTAAACAAAATCTATGCCTCCTTAAAAAGGATTCTATTATTGATTTAGAATTAGTGCTGCTTAACTTGAATAGTTCTATAAACTTTGAGTGATAGTCTACAATTAGTAAAAGTCTTGTTTATTTAATTTAAAAAGACCTACGCAAATCTTCTTCCATGGTAATGTTGGAACTTCATGAAGTTGAACTGGTTCTTTGGAGTTTGCTTTAGAATAGGTTTGACATGTCGCACATCTGGATATAAAACTTGTTATATCTTCCGCTATTCTGAACCAATAAACCGCTTGCGTTGCTTTTTTAATCCACGATATTGTTCCTTGATGCACATTGTGTAGATTGTTCAGAATATTTGGTCTTTGTTTCGCTGGAATTATTATCTGATTTCTTTTAAAGAGTAAATTTCCAAATTCATCTCTTTCATCCCTGCAATCAAAATAAGGTTTTGCCTGAACTGTTACGAAGCTGAAAGAAACGCTTAAGCCATCCATTTTTTAAATAATACCTGATTTGTTGTAATTCTTCATCCTCTAATCTGTCTTTTATTCATTCTTCTTCCTTTTTCTTTGATGCTAATAATATCGAACATATGGAATAATCATCATAATAGTCAGTCGATATTATGTGTTTTCTGGATATCTAGAAAAAGTATCGGGAAGAAAATTTTAGGTTTACTTGGTATATCATTAACTTAATAACTAATCTCTGTAATCTGGGTGTTAGGGTATCAATTGGTTAGTTTATAAGACCTAATTGTGGTTTGTGGTCTGTAATCACATTAATTTCCCTTCCTGACAGATAATAATGAAATTTCTCGCACCACACCACTATAGCTAGCAATTCTTTTTCAATCAGAGAATATCTCATTTGAGCCTCTGTTAGTGATGTCGAACTATATGCTACAGGTTTCCCTTCTTGCAATATAGCTGCACTCAAACCATACTGGCTTGCATCTGTTGTAAGTGTTACAGGTACTGCTGGATTGAAAAATGCCAGAACAGGAGCTTTAGTTATCAAATTTTTTAACCTATCATAAGCTAGTTGCTATGGTTGATCCCAAATATATTCTGCGTCAGACTTTAATAGTAATCTGAGTTGAATTCTTTTACCTCTGGTTGTAAATTATTAATTACACAGTCTTTATACTTTATAAAGACCTATTTTTTTTCTTTTTCTGATTTTTTTTCTATTAAATATTCATTTAAATTTTATATTGTGCTCATTATTTAATTAACCATTCACCACGAATTTCGTAAGTAACTTAAAGAAATATAATTATTATATTTGTCAATACATTTTGACTGGCGCCAAGTATTTTCGTAGAGACAACCACGTTTCCGATTGGAACCCTGAGAATAAAGCAGTCCCATTTTTTCGAAATAAACCGACTGAGGATCCTAGTTGGGTAGATTAATTGTGAACCGTGGTGCAGTAAATTTTAAAACCACAGTTCATAGCATATTTTTGGCGCCCAACGTGGGGCGAACAGAAATAACATATATAATTTTGGCTAGGCCAACATTGGAACAATAGCAGTATTGGTTGAAAGAAAAAACAGAGCACAAAGATGGAAGCAATAATGAAATTAGGAGGAGAATGGAGGCAGCAAAGTCAAGTAACTGAAAATCAAGAATCTTTGGTTGAAGCAAGGGCAGTATTAGGTTAAGTAAAAAACAAACACCATACATGAAGAGGGGCACGACAGGGTAAACAGGGATAAGAGTATAATGGACATGTTAATAGAAATGCAAGAAAGACAGAAAAGAATGGAAGAGAAAATGGATGTAATGACGGGTAAAATAATGGCGGTAAATAATACGAGCCAAGAAGAAAGTTTAATAAGGGGCATGGATTTTTTGCAAGTGTCAAATGAGCAAGATATGGAAGAAAATATAATGTATTTAAATAGAAAAATCAGATTTTAAGTTAGCAATTTCGTTATTATAAGAAGAGTTAATAAACTACATGGGTGCTCAGCAGTTGTTCGCTTCACAGGTGCACATCGAGGAGGATGGTCCTGTATGAAACTGTGCATTGGCTGAGTGCGGGTAACGGAAGTGACAGTGTGCGAAACTGTTAACGTTCTTCGAGTGCGGAAAATCATATGATGAATAAGATTTTGACATGTACAGGCTTTTCCATTATATGATTTTGGGGAAATGCTATGGTTTTTTCCCAATTAATATTAAAAATTTATTTAAAAATGAATGTACTATTATTTTTGGATATCTGTGTATATCCGTATGTATTTCATGTGTCGCACAAAAAAACTTGTATTTTTGGAGGCCGCCTTGAGGTGCAAGCCACCGCGATTGATGTGGACAGACACAGTTTAACAGTAAGACAAGAGCGTTGATTTTATTTAAAAAGTGTATAATTTTATAGTGAAAGGAACTTCGGTTTGAATTTTAGTTTTAATAGTTGATTGTGTTTATATTTCAATTTCCCGTTGATTCTACGAGATCTTGTTCTCGTAACTTTGATTGCAATTGATTATAACGTATTCTTGTCTACGTGTCTCATATATATCTTTTTTATGTAAGTAAATATATATATATATATATATATATATATATTTAAAGATATCTTATTTATTCAAAAGATTTGAATATTGTATTTCTATTGTATTAATATTGTTGTATTAAGATTTAGTCTTAATTAATTGAGATAGATGACAAAGAGTATTTTTTAAATTTCTAAGTAAAAAAAATTAACTGTAAAAATTTTATACGTTTCGGAATTCAAGGGAATTTTTTTTGTTACATGTGAGCGCGCATGTAGTAGATTTTTGATCGTGTTTTCAAGTTTATTTTATTTTGTTCTCTAGGGAGAAATTAAAAATAAACTTTGTTATTTAAAAGTTGATCGGTAGTCATTGGAGGACGTTTGGATTCATTTAGCGGTCATATTCAATGAATTCTTTTACCTCTGGTTGTAAATTATTAATTAAACAATCTATACTTTATAAAGACCTATTTTTTTTCTTTTTCTGATTTTTTTTGTATTAAATATTCATTTAAATTTTATATTATGCTCATTATTTAATTAACCTTTCACCACGAATTTCATAAGTAACTTAAAGAAATATAATTATTATATTTGTAAATACATTTTGACTGGCGCCAAGTATTTTCGTAGAGATAACCACGTTTCCTATTGGAACCCTGAGAAGAAAGCAGTTCCATTTTTTCGAAATAAACCGACTGAGGATCCTAGTTGGGTAGATTAGTTGTGAACCGTAGTGCAGTAAATTTTAAAACCACAGTTCAAAGCAATATGTATATAAGGATTAGGAATTTACAACTGTTGTAATCACACATAGCAATTCGATAACTATTCTCGCAGACAAAAATACATTGCTCACCATAATATCAAGGCATTTGCCTTTCTGTCGAGGTAATTGCTGAGAGACAACTTGAAAACAGTATATCTATGTTCAGCTGCGAGCAATAAATTTTGGTCGTCAATGTTATTCTTTGACAAAATTTAAGTTGCTCTACTGTGAAACAGTCGTAATGGTAATAACCTATAATTTAATCTGTCAAATGTTAATAAAATTTACGGAACTTTTTGCAAGTACTAGACGAGATGCTCCGTAGCTTCAGAGAGTCCAGTTTATATTAAGAAACTAATCCTTACTTTGTTAAAATAGGATATTGAGACCATACTAAAAATAATTTAAAAAACAAGACTTTGACAAACTGCAAATTTATATTGACATTTCATTGACAATGGCTATAATCAATCAGGACAAAAATCTACATTGTGACAATTTCCTCAGATTTTACAATGACATTGACGACCAAAATTTATTGCTCGCCGCTGTAACATATATGCATTTAAGTTGGTAGATTATGTTTTTTTTTATATATGTATGAATGTCTTTGCTTCATATAGAAAAGTCACGTAATTTCACACATTGTTAATTCTTTAATGTTTGCCGATAAAATTTGGAAAAAATATGATAACCTTCCACATTAATAATATCTAACAATTAGATGCTTTTCTGTTTTAAATTAATGTTTTCTGTCGTCCTGCAAGTGTTTGAATGTAGAAAAAGATCGTTTAACTTCGCCGCAAGTAATTAGAGCATACCTAATACTTTAACTATTACGTCTCGGAACTTATGCACTTTTTCAGCTTTTTTTTAATGTGAACATTCACTTACATATAATTATAAAAAATGAGAATATATTATATTGCATACTATCATATTTTATGTGACATTGTCATGGTTTTTATATAATGATTTAAAATTACAACTACGGTTCATGTAATTTCATATATTAGTTCTTTAATATTTGCCTATAAAATTTGGAAACAAATGATAATCTTCCACACAACAAAAAGAACACACAAAATTTTATCAAAATCGATTATGTAGCTTGAGTCTATAAATAACAAATTAGTCGTTTTATTTATATTTTTATTATGTATATAGACAATTTAGTATGCTGACAAACAAATAGAAAAATAAATATGTTCTGGCCTAATCTGACTTTATTAATAAAGAATAATAGGTTTCTTAGCTCGTCCTACAACTATAAAATTTAATGATTTCTTGTTTTATACTTTGTTTATTAAAAAAAAATTCTTTTATTTGTCAATCTAACATTTTGCTAAATTTAGATTATTTATTATAACATATTATCGTCATTGTTGTTGTTATCGATACTTTGATAGATAAGAATTGCAAAGTAATACTAGCGCATCTGCACACGCTATTAAATACAGAATTATTAACATTGTAAAAGTCAAGTATGCAAATCTCTCAAATAAATTCGACGTTATTAATTGAACATTATAAAATTCGAGCTGAATGCTCACTAGAACTTTCGTTAAATTTACTACACATGTATAACATATTGAAATTAAAAATTCAAATTCTACTACAAATTATTTAATTCTGTTCTATTTCTATTTACAATTTATAAAAATAATACAAAGCAAAGAACTTAAACAAATAAGAAAAATTATGCTTTTAACATGATTTGCTTATACCAACAAGTAAATTATTTTTGGGGGTACATGATTCTGGCTGTAATTTTCCCAAATGTACATCATAACCATGTGATTCTGCCATTAATTTTCGATCACTATCAATAACATCCATACAAAAAAATCCCTGTTTTGTTTTCACATTTTTATCATCATGCGTTTGATCAGCTGCATGTGCAATATTTAAATAATCTCTTTTACTCAAATTATGCTGAAAGAATAAACTTCTTGGATATTTCAAATGATAGCAATCATAAATTGCACCATAACAACATGGGCAACAAACAAAATGAGCTTTATTATTAATACAATTTTGTATAACTGAATCTGTTGCAACTCCACGAGCATGTAATGAAATTTTGCTTTAAATAATACAAATTACATTGAGCAATATATACATTTTTCAAAGCTAATTTCTGTAAGTAGGTTCGATTACCCGACACGGGGACCTCCACCTCCACAATTAATTAATTAAAAGGGTTAAGTCGCGTGATTCGCGGATTCGCGGTTTTATTCGCGGTTTCGCGATATATTTCGCGGAATTCGCGGGGTGTCCGCGGATTGTAGCGGGTCCGCGGATTTATTCGCGGATTTTAGCGGGTCCGCGGTTTTATTCGCGGATTTTAGCGTGGGGTCGCGGTTTTTGTCGCGGTATTCGCGGCTGAAGTCGCGGATTTCGCGGAAGGAGTTTAATTAGATGCAAATTCGCGGATCCTAACGTAAATTTCAGTTTAACCAATGTTCGGAGATATCTAGAATAGATGTTTGGAAATTTGAGAATAGATGGAGCCACATATTTATTTAGAATTATTCGAATTATATTTCCTAAAGATTTTGAATTTAGTTTATAGATGGAGCCACGTATTTATCTAGAATTATTCGAATTATTTCTTGAAATTTTTTTTTATTTTTGCCCAACCCAGGAATCGAACGTGGATCCTTTAGAGTGAGAGACCGGGATTCTACCATGAGAGCACATCAGGAACAAGAATTAGAAATTTTAAGTTACATATGTAGTCAATATAAATATTTTAATGTTTTATTTTAAAATGTGATGGCGCCACGTATTTATTTAGAATTATTTCCTAAAAGATTTTTTTTTATGTTTGCCCAACCCAGGAATCGAACGTGGGCCATGCATCACATAAAGCGGCTTCTTAGGCACTAGACCACAACGGGGATGAGATTTTAAATTTTGAAAGCTGCATATATATAGTCTGAATTATATTTCGAATTATTTTAATTTTTTTTATTTTTAAAATAGAATTTAATAATTTGTAAGTTGCATATACAGTCTGACTTATATTCCGAATTATCTAAAATTGACGACCGTAATTTTGTGCGTAAGAATGCTTCATTAAAAATAAAACATAATTTCACATGGAATAAATTTTTATTTAGACATCTATTTTTTAGCATAATATACAGTAATATACAGAGCATCTAAGGATTAGAATGCAAGTACATAGATCAAACAAGTCTATACATGTCTTAACAGATATAGACTAGTAGTTTTGTGAGCAGGAAAACGGTAAGGGTGGGGTAAAATTTTTTTATTCTACATATATGCATACGTTTTTATTAATCTTTCAATTTCATTACTTCGAAATCGAAATGAAGAGTATTAAAATGTAAATATAATATCTCTAACATATACATAGCGTTTAATGAAGTATCATGACAAGACAATAACGTTCTAATGCTATGATGCAAGTCACCTTCCATCTGAGAACATGCCTGTAGTGTTGCATTGTAGAATCGTACAAAATCGATACTCTTGAACACAGATAGCTTTTGATTAATTAGCTGCATAAGATGAAACATATTGTTGTAGGTGTTTTCGGAGAAAACGATTGTTCGATTTCGGCTTTTAAGTCGTACAATTTTTATATGTTTATATGCACTAGCTCTAATATAATGTTCTGGACTGCTACCTTCGGTTTTACAAAATTCTTCCCACTCGTCTGCAGTAAAGAAGATAAGTGTACTAGACGAACGAACTTGAATCAAGGGTATGAAGCCTGCTGCCGGACTCAGACCTATCGTAATATATTTAGTGCCTTCCTTATTAAGTAGATAAGTCGATTGTCCAATAAGCTGCTTTTCACGAAAGATTGCATCCTCCTTCAATTTAAGAGAGGTAGTGATGAATTGGTTGTAGTTATTCGTATTTTCAACTGAAACAGAACCAAAAATATTATAACTGAAAAAGTAAATATAAAATATAGATACCAACTGCCATTGCTTTAACGCAGCTTATCAACACTAATAAAAACATGAAACTGAATCGTTCTTTGATACATGCTTACCTGTTAGCTGCGATCAGGTTAGGTGGGGGAAGCGGAAAGACATTCTCAGCGCAGGTCCATTGATGTAAGGTGGGGGGTATTAGTTGTCAGCTTAAAATTAGTAATGTTCCATCAAATCGTAAATGTATTATAAAATATATTAGTCTCTTAAGGCGATATCTCGCCAACGATGTTACGATGGCCCCAAGCTAGAGTGTGTATACCATCAACATCAATCCACCGCTTATCATCGAAAGGAGATAGAGCTAATTTATTTTGCGAGATCGAAGAAATCTTATGCAGTCGAGATTTAAATAAATTTTGAGATTTAAATAGCAGCTTTAGATCGAATAGACATCTTTTATAATCCTCTAAAACGATCTCATTCCTTACAACATTTTTTTTGATACCTTTGGATTTTTTGATTTGTCTACCCTCGACATTAAGTGCATAAACCTTTGACCGCAAACCAACAAATTCACTCATTAGCCTACCTGAGTTCTCATCTTTAAATAGTCCAACAATAGCCTTATTTTGTATAGGTATGTTGAAAACATTATTGATCGGAAAGTTGGATGTATCAAATTTAGAAAGATTATTTTTAATGTCACAGTAAATATCATCTACTTGAAATCGTAATATAAAACTATCAGTGTCCATATAACATAGATTTACGTTTTCTTCATATACACTTTTCAAATGATCATAATAGAAATCATACATATGAAGTTTAGAAAGCTCCAACACGGAGAAACCAATATAAATAGGTTTATCGTAAATAACTCTCAATTTTTCCATTTGTATCGCTACAAAATTTTCAGAAAAAATCTTAATATTTTTAAAATTCAATTTAGAAACTAAACTAGAGGCCCCTCGCCTTTTACCTATATCTTCCCAATGAGATATTAATTTTACATCTACACGCTTGTCAACATTTTCCATCGTTTTACCGAAAACTGAGTTATTCATAAGTTTATAAAAATCTCGTTCAAAATCATTTCGTGCTATCTTACGATAGCCGGTATTCAGATCAATATATGTCTGAAGCCAATTAGATTGCTTAAATCCTAAAACGCGAGTAATTCTTATAATTTTAAGCCCGCTATTTAAAGCTTGTTTTAAATTTCTATAATGTACAACATAATTTCGTTTATTTTGTAGGTTAGCAATTAATTTCTCATTAGAATATTTAGATGTAGGAGGCGTCATCTTCTCAGGAAGAAAAGGTAGATCATTATGTTTATCGTGTAAGACTTCTGGATACTCGATATCAACCTCTAAAAAGTATCCAATTTCAGAATCATCCGGAATCTGCGATATGTTTAAATTTTTAATTTCTAGATTTGAGAGCCAGCGAAAACCTCCTGAAGGCAAATACTGTGACATAGCCCACCCATACAAATTGTTTGCATCCCAATATACTAAATAACAATTTGGAGAACTTGCATCATATTCCGGTAGATATCTGTTATTAGCCGTAGCATGTCTTAAAGTAGCCTGCGATAACCCCCCTCTAATATTTTTCTTAATAAAATAATGCATATCTATATCAGTAAGCAGCTCCAATTCTATGTTAGTATATTTTAACATAGCACTCCAAGATAGACCAGGACTAGTAAAATAGTGGGCAGGATCCAAACCGTATGTTTCGCAACAAATTTTACGAAAATTCTCGAAAATATCTGTCAGTAATAATACATCGGTTTTTAAATATAAATTAGAGTAATCTAATAAATTCCGACAATTAAATACTCGCCACACATTTTGTGCATGTTCATAATCGATATCGGTAATATCTTCCCCAGTCAGAGAATTATGAAACCGCTCCTTAGCAGGCAGAAGTTGCTCATTTAATCGTTCAAAAGTATCTACATATTCATATGGAAAGACGCCTTTACGTTGAATTAAATTAAATTGCAAATCATCAATATAATTTGATCTAATATTCTTAAAATCTTGTGGAGATAAATTTTTGGCTAGATTATCGATAGAAGATGGCATGAAGTGGAAAGAATCTAAAAAACGTAATTTTATGTATACATCTTTCTCAGCGTTAGATTTATCTATAAACTTATCGACTAAAACTCTTTTACTAAAACTTATATATTTTTCTTTGTTAACTGGGATAACTGAAATATCAGATTTATTATCTGATAATTCCCTTATGAAAAGGTGACTATCGTATGAAGTAAGACAATGCAGGAAAACGGGAATATAATTAGGGATTTTGAAATTCAAATTACATATAGAATGACTCGCACCCCGAAAATTACCAGTTAAATGGCAATGATCTGCCACTTTATCTTCATTAAGACTTTTTTCGCATATATGGCAGCTAACAGCATTTATAAAACTACTACGTTCAACTTCGGTTAAATGTTTCATAGGAACGATAATTTTCAAAAACTTATCATATATCGTTTGGACATCTTCTAGCAATCGCGCTGTAAATACTTTTGAACAATCTAGTCCTGCATAAGTAACAAATTTATTTAACGTAGAATCATGAGAACAAACTATATTATAGCCAAAACTGAAGGGAATATGCTTATGTGTTTCGCGTATATGTGAAACAGACGGATCTCCGCCACACGAGAGAATCGGTTCAAGTATACACTCGAAGTCTGCATATATTACGAATGGAACCGGAATTTTTTTATCAAAATCGTTGAATTGTAGAATGTTATTAGGTACCATATTCCCCAATTTATTTTTAACCGATTTATTTGAGGGTAGAATTGCACAAACATGATTACAATCATATGACTGATGTCGGGTTAAAGCTGTGAGAGAGCTAAAAGAAACTAAACATCCATCACATAAATGCAGTTTATGTTGACCTTTACTTATTTGAGATGAGATCAATCTAGAGAGATTTTATATTAAAACATAATGAGATTTAGCTCCTTCCTCAAGCAACAATAAATTAACATGTATATCTTTCCTAGGTCCTACTACATCATATTTACTAGTTTCTGAGCTTAAAGTTAAACCATAAACATTGATACTTAAATTATTAAGACTTTCTATTTTTTCTAACTCTTTTAATTTAACCGGAAATTCGATCCTATCCAAATTTAGTACGGTAGAGTAATGTGGATACATACTAACTCTATGTGCTGTATTATTGGTAGGATGAAGTGCAGCTGTAAGACACCAAGCTAGGCAAGCGTTATCGTTGTTTTGTATATTTATACATGCCTCTCGATTCTTAATCGATCGAGGTAATTCCAAGTACGATGAACCAGAGAGGGGGGAATATGAATTAATATTAATTTCTAAATGAGAAACTGAAACCAGCCCCCGTCCAGAATCTCGTTCTTGAAACTCTTCAGATTTAGTTTGAATTATATTTGCCAACCGATCGTAAACATCATCAACAGCTGAAGCTATTATAAGAACTACGTATTGAGTGTAGAACGATTTTAATTCGGTGATCTGATTATCTGCGTGAGGCTTAACATAATTAGCAAACAGTTCAAATTGTACCTTTATACCCGATATCGTCTGTTGAATGATATTTTTAATCAGTTGACATGACTTTAATTTAGAATCTATAAAAAATGTATGAATATCACATGTCCTAGAGCCTAAAATTGAATATGATGCAATACGAGATCTAAAACTGCTTGCTATCTCATAAACTCCATCTACCAATAATGAAGCATTATTACACACATGCTGTTGAGAACGAAGATGTCCCCTATATAAATAGTTGTTAGGGAACGTTCGCCCGCAACAGCTCGGTATTACCTGAGGCACATCTATTTTAACTGTCTTGGAGGAGGATGCGTGATGTTGAACTGCTTTCCTTTTAAGCGATTCTGTAGGATGTACATTTGTCAGATGTCGTTTTAAAGAATCCTTCCTAGAAAACGTTCTCTGACAGACATCACAAGTATGAACGAGATCATTAACGCAGGGATGTCTTTTAAGAAGATCTGGGCGACTGAATATCTTTCCGCATTTGTTACAATCCATAACTAAAACTAACAATAAGAAATAGTTAATATGAGATAGAAAAGAAACATATTAATCATATAAAAATACTCTCAATATGTAAGATACCGAAAACTTAATGTTTAAAAAATCATGTAAAACATCTTATAGAAAAGAGCGAGTTGACAAATTTAATTAAAAAAATTATGAGATCTGTTTTCAAAAATATATAAGAAAATCCTTATAGATATATTCAAACTAGCTTTCATAATTAAAAGTGAGACACATAAAATATAAAAATAATGCCAACAGATTTAAAGTGAATATCGATAATAAAATTTATTTATACATAAAAGTAAAACCTGTTTGCCAGACAAAAAATTGTTACATTATTTTAAAATAATACGACAGGTACTTACGTTTAAAAAAACAGCCTAGATGACACTTCACACTCACGGGTATCTGCTCTACACTAATGTTATGTATATACTGAAGATAAATATTGAGATATGATATGTTAAATACAAGATTTAGCGCAGACGCATTAAATATTATATCGGGGGGTAGGATGTATATCAGATTAAAGGAAAATGTAAGTATAAAGAGATCGGTGACTTTCTTGCACGTTTACACCTGTTAAGAATTCCCACAGACTATTGCTTTGAACAGGAGATCCGAACAACTGTCAATATTAGAATCATAAAGCCTGAGGTTTTGCGCGTTTACACCTGCAAAGAATTCCCATAGACCATTGTAACCGTTTGGACAAAGAGACACCTTACTATCGAAGATATACAAAGGATTCTTAAACAGGTGATTATGTTTGCCTTTGTCATCGGGTTCGTTTTTCGGAATATATATATATATAAATGTAATATATGTTCTATAATATAGTATAGAAAAAAAAAAACAACCACGTAAATTAAACGAAATAAAAATCATTTTACATAATTTATTGTGTTTAGGTTACAGTAGGTGGTTGTAAATATTTCAAAAGCATCTTAACGTTATTTTGTGAGCACGCAGAATTCGAACGAGTATGGTAAAAACAGGCGTTAGGTTGAATATATAAAATAGGCACATTTTCAGTATATTCTAAATTTACAATTTCTATATCAATATATGCCTGTAGGAATCGAACCTTTTGATAACCCTTCACATATATGCGATTATAATTTCTACATACATTATCTAGAATTGAGGTTACATATTTTAATTCTATAAATCCGGAAGCATAAGGGATATGAAAATAATTATGCGTCAGCCACCTTGCCTCCTTCTGGTTCTTAATTGATAATTTATTAAATGGTGTCAAAGATTTAAATAACATATGTATTGAACGATCTCCATCGGTAATCGACATCTCCTTGGGGGTGAAGTTTGGCGTATTGAACCCCTGAATATCAATAATCAAAGCTGAGATAAAACGTTGTCTATATATTCGATCTCTATGAACTTTTGATAAAACGTGTTTGATGATATTATCCAATTTCTTGATTGTATTTTCAAAACGGCTTCTGTTGGCAGCCATAGTCATCCAGTCAGATTTTCTGTTTTCTATATCAAACCATGAATATTGCACCGGAACACTATCGAAGGTAACTTTCATGTTATCGATATAGATATACAAGTAATTAGTAATAATCACATTATTTTTTTCACTATTCCTGTAAGCGGAGCGTATTCTACAACACAATCGTGAATTATTAAACAGAGTGCGGTAGTATTGTTAGGAAAAGGAGTGTCTGCTTCAAACTCAAGTTTTATGTCTACAGCCCCGGCTTTTATACTGTCTACCTGTTTAGAAACGTCTAACACTAAGAAGGGGTAATCAATGAAAGCGTTATAATCTATTAGAGGTTGAGCGACCGTTCTCCTATAATAGGAACATTGAAAGGATGTATACATCCTGTATGCTAAAGCGTATCGCTTAATATCCATTTGTAAGTTCAGATTATTATATGGATAGGCCTCTGAGTTTAAATATAATTTTATATTACTGATTGACACATGATCAAATCGACCAGCGTCCGCAGTTAAGTTATCCTTCCTATTTGTTTGGAAAGCTAATATTACGAAGCGAGGTTTCTCTAAATTTGTGCTCGTCTTAACGCTCCACACATCTTTTTTATTGTTTCGTAAAGATGGTAGTTCATGTAGATCCCATTTTCTAAATGGCATGTAGATAGGTTTGTTAGCGTTTAAAGTTTTTAATAAATTTAAACGAATTGAATCGCTCATAACAATATGTGGAACATGCCATTCAACTTTACTTATATCTATTTTCGCTTTTTTCGTGCCACCTACTGCAATATTTTTATAGCAATTAACGTCTAATCGGCTTCGTACTAATATCAATTCTTGGGAGGTATAGGCGACCACTTTCCTATAGTCTTCAAAACATCCGGCTATAAACCTTAAGGGAATATATGCACTAAATATCTCACCCGATAATGTCGGCTGACCTGTATTTTTGAATGGATACCAACCCGCCATTTCTAGAGACTTACTCTCATTATCATTTAAAGACAAGAAGCCTTTGATGGTAGAAGTTATACCTGGCTTATTACAACGATCTATTTCGATACCATTTATTTCATATCGCAGCTGATCAAACAGAAACGCGTATGCATTATTAATCAGCTCACAAGAGCCCGTTCTATCTATGTTTGGTTTAAATGTACCTTCAATATATATGTAGCTGTCTCCTGGAATTGTGTACACATCTTGATTATTTATTGGTATACGTATTTCATCGTTCGCATTAAAGTTATTAGCACGAGGGTAATATGTATGATATTCCTCCTTAGTTATCGTTTCGTCGAAGTTTAACTTTGCGTAAATGTCTAACTTTTCCATCGTTAACAGCAAATCCCAATGATTGGAGGAATGTTGAATTTATAGGTGTTAGCACGTTAGTCGTTGGAGACTGAATGGTCGCCGTCTGCTGATAAGAGAGTTCTTTATATGTTTTGTTAAACTCCCATTATAATCGCTTTAATTCTAGGCGCACAACTATCTGCTCACCTCGAAAATTTATTGGATCTCCTTCTTGCTAGCAGCGTTAACGTAATATTGCTAATGTTTTTTGTTGTTGTCGGTAGATATACTATATTCTGAGGTTCTATATTGATGCTGTAGCCAGGTTCTACTGTTGGTGAAAATTCAAAGAATGTGTGAGAGGGACGTGTGTCATAATACGCAGAAGATACTATATTGCACTCAATTCTAATTGTAACGACCTTTATAATCTGTACTGGAAGGTCAGATTCATAGGTTCTTTTAGCACGCAATTTGCTTTTACTGAATCCTAACATGCGACCTATTGAATCTTCCTTAGTAAAATCTATAGGAAAAATACTATATATCTCACACCTCAACGTGTTGTTGTTAGGTTTTAAAGATAGTAAAGCGCTTTTATCTAATATGTTTGTGGATGACAATCGGTTTTTGTATATAAGTCTCTAAATCACCTATTTCATATGAACCAGTGGGTATTTCCAACACCTCGTTATCATAATAGAATTTGTTATGTCCCTCGTAAACATTTGGTATAGTATTGTAAGTGTGTAGACCTATAAGCCCCAATCCATATTCATATCGATCATCTAATTCAATCGGGGGATAGTAATCTGCAGCAAGCACGTGACTAGTGCTTTTGAGTGTGAACGTGTTCGACATGATACTGAACTTACTATGTACTCTACATATGACTATATAGAAATTCTAAACATAAATGGCCACAATTCTTTTCGTTAAACTTCTGATATCGGGGGTGATTATATTTGATCTCGCATTTTTTTAGGTATTGAACAAGTTCAAGCGGAGGTGATAAATTCCCATACGAGTCGAAATATTGAACTTTAAGTTTTCTCTTGGTATATGCAACCCAGTGTGTGCCTGATCCTTCTTTCGAATCGAGATTAACGACTGCACACTCATTGCTTTTTGGTATATTCGGTAAGCTATTTCTCATAAAGACGCCTCGGAAGTAGGGTAAATAATCTCCATACTTTAAAATGTCTGCGTCTGAGAGAGCTATGCGTGGCAGTCGACTTAAAAGTTTTTTGTCTCCTTATTTGATTTAAGATACAGTCCCATCCCCATTTTATATGGCTTCAAAAACATTCCTTCGCCTTTTTTCCCCAAAGCAACTTCTTCCATAACCTTATTATGACGTTGCGTCTCTTCTAACACTTTTTGAGAAGCTCTAGCTTTATTGACCGCTTGCACAATTCCGGCAACGCCTCCAGTCAGACCACCTAAAGCACTTAAACCAGCAAATATAGGTATGAGAGGAATGATACCCCCCGATTTCGGTAGAGGAATAACTCTAGGTGTATTAATATTTGTTTTACCACCATTCTTCGTTATCGCGATTTTAGCAGAAGCGAGCGCTATTTTAGCTCCATCAACAATATCCTTAAGTTTAGACTTTTTTAGAGTTACCTTAGCATGATCGACAACTCCTCTTCTAAAAGGGTTTTTCTAATGAAACCTCCTTCTATTCCGTTCGATGTTTTCGCTATTGATGATCTACGCTTAGTCTTAATTCGATTTAACCCCATACCTAATTTTCTTTTAACTTTCATACTGTTTGTGACCAACCAAGCAGCTGCTTTTTCACCAAAACTTGCGTCCTTGGATTTGACTCGAGTCCACGCTCTTTCTTGCAGTATGTGATCGGCTTGAAGACGTTTTATAGTATCTCTATCCTTCGAATAAGCGATATCGTGTTCTTTACATGCAGCGTCAAGCGGATTAATTCCTTGGTCGCCACGGGCCATACGCTGTTTTAGTTTCGTACCTGGACCGCAGTATTGATATCCGGGTAGATGTAATTCTACTGGTAACTTATTAATGAGTGAATTTAATATACCTCTACCCTCTTTGAATGTAGACATTTGAATGAAGCATATATTAATGTATGATCACATTATATAGATTCATTCTTGCGAAATGCGTGTCGTTAAACAGAACTTAAAGGTTCAAAATTTAGACGGTGGTTTGATAGACAATAAATTTAAACGAAGACATGGAGAAATATTACCAAATACTATCAGAGGTATAATATGTGGGCCATCTAACTGCGGAAAAACAAATGCTCTTTTGAGTTTGATTACCGAAGAGAATGGTCTAAAATTTAACAATATCTATGTTTATTCCAAGTCACTTTACCAGTCTAAATATCGATTTCTAGAGGCAGTGATGAATAACGTGAAGGATGTTAAATATTTTAAGTATTCAGAAAACGATAACATCATAGATCCCTGTAAAGCTTTAGAAAACTCTGTTTTTATTTTCGATGATGTTGCTTGCGAGACACAAGATAAAATTAGAACATATTTTTGCATGGGTCGACATAAGTCGATTGATTGTTTCTACTTATGTCAGACGTATACTCGAATACCAAAACATTTAATACGAGATAATGCTAATTTTATTATTTTATTTAAACAAGATGATTTAAATCTTCGACATATATATGCCGATCATGTTAACACTGATATGACTTTTGATAAGTTTAAGGAAGTTTGTGCTGAGTGCTGGAAAAATAATTATGGTTTTCTAACGATAGATAAAGATAGTAATATCGATGAGGGTCGCTATAGAAAAATGTTCGATTGTTATATATATTTATGAACACAAGCATGTTAGACACTCGGTTAACGATATGCATATGGTTAAGAAGTATAACAATGGAGGAAGAACAATCGTCAACCGATATAAAAGATATATGTTGTGATATATATTGGACACTCCGTGAATGTACTTCTTTACTTTTTATAAAACTTTTCCGCTAGCTACGATCACACTTTATAGTATTTAAGTATGAAAACAGCTTATCTGACTCAATATCTGATTAATATTCGTTCGTACCTGTTCATTCCTGTTTATCCGTTCGGACCCGTTCATTCCTGTTTCATATCTATTCAGACTTGATCATTATTCGTTCAGACCTCTTCGGAGCAATTCATTTTCTGTTCGCTATCTGTTTGCGATACGGGTCTCAAGATGTCGCCGAAGAAAAGGAGCAAACGAACTAATAAAGATGAAATCACCTCTGAAATCATACGCGCTAGCGCTTCAATTAGAAAAAAATTTTTGGCATTGAAATTAGGTCGTTCTGAATTTGACGCATTACTAACACACCATTTCAAACCAGTCACCGAACCCCTTAAAAAAGTTCTAGAAAAAACAACATCACAGACTGAAATAGACCTGAAGAGTAAGATGAAGTCAGAGGATGAAGAGTCTAAACAAAATATAAGAATTCCGAAGATGACGTCAAACACAAAGTCACATGGTCTTTCTATGGAGAGTTCCGATAACCCTTATGGGGGACTTAATATTACTGATCGTAACATTGAAAATTCCGACTTGTATTATTTTCCTAAAATCTACTTAGAAGGATTATTGTCTGATGTTAGCAGAGAATATGATTTAACGTTTGGTGTCCACGTTGATCCTGTGTCGGATAACTTTAAAATGGGTACATCAAGTTTTACTTCCGATGGTCGTGATTTTTTAATCGATAACGTGCGATATAGAGGAACGCGAGGATTATGTGAGTTAATATTTAAGGCACATCCTAGCGAGTTTACGAGAGATGACAAAGAGCAGTATAGACGAATCTTAAAACAGACTAGTGTACATCATCGTGACTTTGATCCTGAAAAGCAAGTCAAAGGAAGCAGAAGCTATAAATATTCATACATCATTAAACCTTTATTGAATCTAAACACTTCATCGATGAATCTGGACACATCGTCTACGAGTGGATATATACAGGAGAGTGGGCATGTTGGTAAAGAATTAGTAGTGAGGAATGCTCCTTATCAGTATGTGTACTGGGATGATATAAACGAACTAGTTGATCGACTACGTTTACTCCTAGCATCAAAAACGGCCGGGCACAATGGACATATAAATGAAATTGCCTCTATTGTTGAAGAGCTCAAAGAATGTGGCGTAATTGTATAATTAATCGAAGCCGTGTATTAATATGTTAGTCCACTATTACTGTCCGTAAAAGCTAGTCGGTCATGAAGAGTATTGATAAATTCGGTCGTCATTTAAACAAAAGTGAAATAAAAAAATCACTTGCACCATATAACCTTCAGTCTATTTTACCTAGAGATATCGAAGGACATTATGATTTTAAAAATAAACGAATACGCAATATTCTGTCGCCTGTAGAAGATAATGATTTTGTGAATATGGCTTATGTTAATAAAAAGATACAAGTCCTTAATGATCATATTAAAAAGATTGAATCTTCATGTGCGAACAAAACCTTTGTAGATACACAGATCACAGCGGTTGATGAGATTATCAAAAAAAAGTGTATCTCTATGTGCTAACAAAACTTATGTAGATAAAAAGTTTACATCGGTTGAAGAGCATATTAGAAAGACTATATCTGCATGCGCAAACAAAACTAATGTAGATAAAAAGATTATCTCAGTTGAAGATAATTTTAGAAGAAGCTTATCAGTATGTGCGAACAAAACTAATGTAGATAAAAAGTTTACAGCGGTTGATGAGCTCATTAAAAAGATTATATCATCATGCGTTAATAAAAGTTATGTGGATAGTAAGTTCAAAGAGCTTTTGGAAATTTTAAAAAAGAAAACATCACCACTTGGTCGCGCTGTAGATTTATAAAAAAATTGATCTAAGTTGACGCATTAAAACATTTAAAAGATAGTAATTCTATATAAGCTGCGGCTTCATTTACACAGATAAAGTTCAGCTGTAAACACCTAAGCTGTATCGATATTAAATATTCTAATAGAGAAATGAGTGAAATTAAACGTGACGTTGTAAACGAACTACATAAACCTGCTCGTAGATTGTTTACTAGGCGACATATTATTATTAAGGGTTTCGACGATTTGTGGCATGCAGATCTCATGGAATTTATCCCCTATGCTAGAGATAATAGTGGCTATAAATATATTCTTACAGTAGTAGACTGCTTCTCGAAATATCTTTGGACGCAGCCCGTTAAAACTAAGACCGGTCAAGATGTGAGAAACGCAATGGAAATATTCCTTAAAGGGTCGCGACAGCCTAAAAATTTACAGACTGATGCTGGAAAAGAGTTTTATAACAATAAATTCCAAAATCTAATAAAAAATTATAGTATAAATCATTATTCTACATATAGTATAATGAAAGCGTCTATTGCCGAGCGTGTAATTAGAACGATTAAGGAAAAATTGTATAAAGAATTCAGTATGCGAGATAAATATAAATGGCTCGATATATTACAGACAGTTACCGAAAAGTATAATCATACTATACATAGAAAGATTAAAATGCGACCGTGTGATGTTACCAAGAAGATAGAAAAACGGCTGCTAAAAAGTGTTTATAATAATATAAAAATTAGCGGACTTCGGAAATTTAATGTTGGTGACATCGTTCGTATAAGTAGATATAAAGGAGCATTTGCTAAAGGATTCACCGTGAATTGGTCTGCGGAATTGTTCAGAATAGTTAAAGCAAATATTACAAATCCTTCGACATATATACTTGAGGATATGTCCGGTCGACCAATACTAGGTAGCTTCTATGAACTGGAATTGCAGAAGACTATTCATAGGAACGTTTACCTCGTTGAAAGGATTTTGCGACGGAAGCGTAATAAAGTATACGTGAAGTGGTTGGGGTTGAACAGCTCACACAATTCTTGGATACACAATAAAAATATATTATGATTTTATTATCATTACCTATATATTATACCTTATAAATAAAACATAAATGACTTTATATCTTTTTTTTATTTTAAATTTACATAGTTATATACATCTTAATGTGATATTAAACAGAACCAACACTTAATTTTTGCTGGCGGAAATCCATCTATATGATCGCCCTGGTCCAGTTGATTGTAATGTCTATCACAGGGTAAATAATCCTCTAGATCAGCTCTTTTCTCTATAGGAATCTTGTGCCAGTTTCGTCTTAAGGATCCTGTCTTCACCTTTGTTTGAAGAATATGAAGAGGTATGTGTTGGATTGTCGTTTTAGACATATCATCTAACATACCGAAATTAGCTTCTAAATTTTGTATAACTTGATACACTTTTTCTTCTTGATTTGCCATTTTACAATTTATATATTTCGATGCACAATATTTATCAACATACATTCAAGACGAACGCGAAAATACGACTGAGGTGGGAAACTATTTATCATATCCGTATACAACATAGCCCCCTCCATCACATACAATATCTTTATTGTAATCGAATTCAGGGTACCTATGTATAGGATACTGGATTATGTGTGTCTTCGGATATTGTCCACGTAAACTTAACACTCGTGAAGCCTCTATGTCGAAAACATATATATTCTCGAGGTAATCAGCTTCTGGTTCGAGTATTAAATAATATTCCTCGTAAATCGCTGTCTGTTTCTCACAATCTATATTAGGATTGCAATATCCTAGCACGTTCATTAAATCATCGATGTGGAAGTATCGTCTATTCTGATAACTGAATGCCGCTATAAATCCACAATCCCTCAATGTCAACTGCGATGAGAATAACCACCTGCGAATTTCGTTGGGTAAATCTTCTCCGATTACTTGTATAAATTGTTTATATTTTTCCATCGGATCTAATTTCAGACCCATTATACTTGATTATATTACGCGATACAAAAGTCACAGATCGAGATAAACACCAAAACCACTACATATATTTTAAAGTAGAAATATCATTTATATATCTTTACCCCACCCTTACCGTTTTCCTGCTCACAAAACTACTAGTCTATATCTGTTAAGACATGTATAGACTTGTTTTGATCTATGTACTTGCATTGTAATCCTTAGATGCTCTGTATATTACTGTATATTATGCTAAAAAATAGATGTCTAAATAAAAATGTATTCCATGTGAAATTATGTTTTATTTTTAATGAAGCATTCTTACGCACAAAATTACGGTCGTCAATTTTAGATAATTCGGAATATAAGTCAGACTGTATATGCAACTTACAAATTATTAAATTCTATTTTAAAAATAAAAAAATTTAAAATAATTCGAAATATAATTCAGACTATATATATGCAGTTTTCAAAATTTAAAATATCATCCCCGTTGTGGTCTAGTGCCTAAGAAGCCGCTTTATGTGATGCATGGCCCACGTTCGATTCCTGGGTTGGGCAAAAATAAAAAAAAATTTCAAGAAATAATTCGAATAATTCTGGATAAATACGTGGCTCCATCTATAAACTAAATTCAAAATCTTTAGGAAATATAATTCGAATAATTCTAAATAAATATGTGGCTCCATCTATTCTCAAATTTCCAAACATCTATTCTAGATATCTCCGAACATTGGTTAAACTGAAATTTACGTTAGGATTCGCGAATTTGCATCTGATTAAACTCCTTCCGCGAAATCCGCGACTTCAGCCGCGAATACCGCGACAAAAACCGCGACCCACGCTAAAATCCGCGAATAAAACCGCGGACCCGCTAAAATCCGCGGACCCGCTACAATCCGCGAATAAATCCGCGGACACCCCGCGAATTCCGCGAAATATATCGCGAAACCGCGAATAAAACCGCGGATCCGCGGAAAAACCTGCGATAAATGCCGCGAATCCGCGAATAAACCCGCGAATTCGCGAAACAAAACCCGCGGAACCGCGAATAAACCGCGAATCCGCGAATAAAACCGCGAATCACGCGACTTACCCCTTTTAATTAATTAATTGTGGAGGTGGAGGTCCCCGTGTCGGGTAATCGAACCTACTTCTGTATTCTTTCTTTAGCTCTCAACAACGAATTTTCTTTATTTTCTACCACAATTATTTCACAGTTTGGCAACAAAGTTGCTAAAAGTAAACCTAAATGCCCACTGCCACTACAAAAATCTACAATCATGTATTCCTGTTCACCTAAAATTTTTATAATAGCTTTTGTTAGGTTTTGTAATTGTTCACACTTTCGACTAACTCGTTTTTTAGGCAAAGATCCACCTTGAGGATTTGCGTCTATAGGTATGTTACACCAATCAAATTCCATTTCAAATCCAAATGGTGATAAATCATTGACAATCTTTACATTTGAACTATTAATAATATTAAGGGAATTTTCTATATCAAGTTGTTTTGTAAAGAGATGACTTTGAGATTTACATCTACTGAGATCTGAAGAATAAAGACTTTTATTAGGAATGTCTTCATGCCTTATATTAATAATACAAAAGTATTTTTAATAATATATAATATTAAAAATGGGGTGTGAAGAACACAATACAAGTTCATATGTATTTTTGAATGTATCTTCTCCAAAGACGTAGATACGTATTTCACATTTCTACATGATTATCAATACGCCCCTGT
Source organism: Melolontha melolontha (assembly GCA_935421215.2). Classification (NCBI taxonomy): domain Eukaryota; kingdom Metazoa; phylum Arthropoda; class Insecta; order Coleoptera; family Scarabaeidae; genus Melolontha; species Melolontha melolontha. The sequence goes on along the minus strand of OW285236.1, from coordinate 157,124,212 downwards.
TGGAGAAGACACACATTCAACAAACATAACTACCTTGCTATCTCGCAGATATTATTAAGACAGAGCGTGAAGGAATATTCAACGCTGTCTATATAATAATCGCAGAACTAGCCGTGGTGTTCCTTATAGTCGGTAACCACCGTATCTATAAAAAACTGTATTATCGTGTCTTCACTACTTGTCGGCGTAAACCGAATACGTATATAACAACATAATTTGAAACATACTTGAATAAGTAAAACCTACCAATTTTGTATAATATAAAAGTATTTTTAATAATATATAATATTATTAAAAATGGAGTGTGAAGAACACAATACAAGTTCATATGTATTTTTTAATGTATCTTCTCCAAAGACGTAGATACGTATTTCACATTTCTACATGATTATCAATACGCCCCTGTTGGAGAAGACACATTCAACAAACATAACTACCTTGCTATCTCGCAGATATTATTAAGACAGAGCGTGAAGAAAGGAGACAGCGTTGAATATTCCGACAGACACGACAGAGTAACCACTGAAATGATGAAGAACGTAAAAGGAAAAGGAATAGAAATATTATGGCAAATATGTAATCGAGTATGGGAAGAAGGTAGAATACCGGAGGACTGGAAAATTGGACAAATAGTGCCAATATATAAGAAGGGAAATAATAGGAAGTGCAGCAACTATAGAGGAATAACGTTACTAAGTACAGCAGCGAAAACCTATGAACGCATATTGGAAAGGAGATTGCAAAGATACGTGGAACCAACACTTGAGGAAACTCAAAGTGCATTCAGAAGAGGAAGAGGGGTTCACGACAACATATTTACTGTGAAGCAAATAATTGAAAAAACAATACTAAGCGCAACTAAAGCATATTTCGCATTTGTAGATCTAGAAAAAGCTTTTGATTGTATAGGAAGGAAAAAAGTATGGAATAGCTTGGAGAAGAGAAATGTTGACAAAAAGCTAATAACAGCAGTAAAGAGCATGTATACAGAATGTATAAACTATGTAATCAGTAAAAATAGAAAGTCAGACATTTTTAAAGTTAAAGACGGTTTGCGACAGAGAGGAGTACTCAGCCCGGTACTGTTTAATATTTTCATTGATGAAATAATTAAGAAATGCAAACCACACATGAAAAAACTCAACGTGGGATTCAGAAACCTAAAAGCAATAGAGCTAACGGAGTGTGTATTCGCAGATGATGTTGTCATTATGGCTAACACCGAAAAAGGGCTGCAAGACAATGTAAACATATGGAATAACATATTAAAGGAGAATGGAATGAAGATAAATAAAACAAAGACAACTGTGATGATAGTAACAAATGGGGAAAAGGAAGAATTGAATATAAAAATCGACAACCAAAGGATACAACAAGTTGAGCAAATTAAGTACTTGGGAGTAATACTGGAAAGAAATGGTAATCAAAACATTGACATAAGTGAACGTATCAAAAAAACAACAAATCTTTACCATGCAATGAGATCAGCATTTATAAGGAAGAAAGAGATATCAAGAAAAACCAAGATGACGGTATACAGAACAATATTCAGACCAATATTAACATACGGAAGCGAATTATGGGTACTATCAAATAGAAATAAAAGCAGAATACAGACGATTGAGATGAAATTTCTGAGGGGAGTGAAAGGCATAACAAGAAATGACAGAGTGAGAAATATTGACGTACGAGAAGAGCTACAAATAGAACCCATAATGGAATATATAGAAAAGAAACAATTAGGATGGTGGGGACACCTACAGCGTATGAGGGAATGTACACAAACTAAAAGAGTATGTACGTCCAAAATAATAGTCAAACGAAGACCTGGGAGGCCGAAGCAAACATGGGAAAAGGAGGTAGCCAAATTGATAGAGAACAGAGGAGAAACAGTACTGAATGCAAGAGAAATTGCCAAAGATAGAAAAAAGTGGAAAAACTTTGTACAAAATACTGACAATACACATTAGTTAAGAGATAAATATGTAAAATCCCTACACCGAAAGGTAGAAAGGGAACTTAGATTATATATATATATATATATATATATATATATAGATACGGTGGTTACCGACTATAAGGAACACAACGGCTAGTTCTGCGATTATTATATAGACAGCGTTGAATATTCCTTCACGCTCTGTCTTAATAATATCTGCGAGATAGCAAGGTAGTTATGTTTGTTGAATGTGTCTCTTCTCCAACAGGGGCGTATTGATAATCATGTAGAAATGTGAAATACGTATCTACGTCTTTGGAGAAGATACATTAAAAAATACATATGAACTTGTATTGTGTTCTTCACACCCCATTTTTAATAATATTATATATTATTAAAAATACTTTTGTATTATACAAAATTGGTAGGTTTTACTTACTCAAGTTTGTTTCAAATTATGTTGCCTTATATTAATGATTTACTTGTAATTAATATTAATTACATCTATGTCCATACTGAGCTCAGGTAAATCAGTACGTAGTAAGTTTTTGTACCATACAATACATAAAGGTAAAGTCTGCTCCAGTAAATTCATATCAAAAATGCGAAACAATATTTTAAAACAAGGATATAATAAAATATCTGCCAAAGTCATGTACAAACCCTGACTATAAATATGCATTAAATTCAGATTTTCAATTGGAACACTACTTTTGATAGCCTTGTTACTATGTTTTTTTCTTGCGATTTTATAAATATTGTGCATTCTTACTGGTTGATTCATATGATGTTCAAATTTAATTAATTCTGAAGGCAGACACAAATCTTTATTTTTAATATAATTATCTACGTTTGTCAAAACATCCTTAACAGCCATAGGCATATAAATTTCACAAAATTTTGTCCATATTGAAGTTTCACTGCATGCTAACAGGCATGCATTTTTAAAGCCCAATAAAGATTTAGTTTTTTGTTGATGACAACCTTTAATAATTCTCCTAGCCACCGAACAAAGTCCAGCAACTACGTCCTTGTCTATTACAATAACAGGCCATGAACAAAACTTGGTGACTTTTGGAATATCTACTATAGAGCGAACATTAAATTTTTGTATTTCAAGAATATCATAAGTAATTAATGGTGTTTTAAGATGTTCTTGATAAACAATGTTCAAATTTAAGTCATTAGTATCACAGACTTTATATATATAAATTATTAATAGATATTAATATTTTTTCTAGCAATAACACACAGAAGAGATATTATACTTGATATAAACATAAACCCTTCAAATTTCCAAAAAGCCTGTTCTTCTAAATATGCTGCTCTATCACAACTTCTTGTCACCATTTCACCACTTGAACATTTGATAACTTCTTTAAAATGTGTGTGTATACAAACTCCAATACTTTGGCTAGCTATTTCATAAGCTACAAAAATATACAATATAATTAAAACAGAAAAAATATTTGAATTGATTCAGCTTTTACTTGATGAAGATCCATAATTTAAAATAGAAATAAAACTAATAGTTAAAATCTTCACTTTTTTAAAAAAGTGAATAAATAAAATTTCTTACATTCCCAAGGATGTTATCCCTAAAAACATTCGCTTTTTCGGACACGTTTCTATCATTTTGGACAATGACACAGACTAGAACAGACCAGTAACAAGGTTTAAAAATTAATCCGTAATCTTGTTTAACAAATGCAACAGCAATTTGTAACCATAGATAATATAACGGGTGTTCAGAAACATTCGAACTCAAAGTAGTCCTTGAAAATATGAAGTCATGTCTGAGATAGATTGATTTTTGACAGACAACAGTTGACATTTAATAATTATTACATATCAGATATAGCAAGCGCCAATTAAGTTGGCGCGAGGAGGGGGTGCGCAGAAGCCGTTTTTAGAAACATTCACCCCCACTACTCAAGTAATTATAATTATCTGAATACATTTGTCATTGACGTTTGACGGAACATAATGTCTTTGCTAGGGGATCATAAAGTGACACACGCTCAGAGGTTAGAATTATCTGACATTTGATGTAAAACCAAATACAAATCTCCCCACTATTTCTAATCCTGCGCAAACTTACCCCTCCTCGCGCCAACTTAATTGGCGTTTGCTAGCATTGGCGTTTGTGCTGCATGGTTGCAACGGAGCATTCTTTCCTGCTATGAAAATAACTGTCCCCTTAGAGAGCGCTGTATAGCTAGGCGGGCGCCTGGTGGAATACAGAGTTAACCAATTTAAGGAAAGAAACTCGCCTGCCATTTAATAGGGCGAAGAAAACTGGTAATTGGGAAGCCTACAAGGCTGTCCCCGATAAATACAATGATAAAATCAAAGAGAACAAAAGGAAGACCTGGAGAAAATTCAGTGAGGACATCTAAGGTGTTCCTGACATGGCCAGAATTAAGAGAATTCTCAAAAAAGATCCTTCCAACGCAATTAGATTTATACAAAAATCGGACGGGAGGTGTACCAGTACCGTGGAAGAGACTTTAGAGTATCTTCTGGGGGTACACTTTCCAGGTTCGGAGCGTATGGATGATTGTAATACCAATCAAGTTGTCACCTCTTGGAGGGCGACTAGGAATGATTGGTAGGTATCGAACGAGATCTTCAAGCCCAATTTAATTAGATGGGCGATAGGATCGTTTGAACCATATAAATCCGCAGGACCACACGTAGTGCTTCCCAAGCTCCTTCAAGAGGGAATTTGGGAAATTATAGGTCCTCCATTGGAGATATTCAGGTCTAGTCATGCTAAGGGTAATACAGGGTATGGAGAGAAACTAGGGTAGTGTTTATTCCGAAGCCCGGAAAAGGAACATATACCCACCCTAAATCATTTAGACCAATTAGTCTTACCTCTTTCATGTTGAAGACTATGGAAAAAATGATATATTTGAATATTAAAGAAGGGGCTCTGGATAGGTCTCCTCTACACCCACTGCAATGGACATACCAGATGGGAAAATCATCTGGTATGTCCATGGCAGTGGGTGCAGAGGAGATCTATCCAGAGCCCCTTCTTTAATATTCAAATATATCATTTTTATATCATTTTCGATCTTTAAGAGATCGAAAAATAAAAAAAACACCACATGCAACTGGGTTAATAACACATGCTGTGTAGCAGAGTAGTTCATGCCCAAATGCAAAACAAAACGATCTCCATGAGGACAACAAAAGGTGTCCTCAAAGAGGCGTATTGTCACCGCTACTTGGAGTCTAGTAGTGGATAATCTCCTCAGGACATTAAATGACCAGGGAATATGGACGCAGTGGTTCGCCGATGACATTGTCATAGTGTCCCAGGGGAAATTCCCGGGGACAGTGGCGAGCATCATGCGAAAAGCTCTGCGAATTGTGGAAAGATGGTGCCTTGGGGAGGGATTAACTGTCAATCCTCAAAACAACAAGTTGGTAGCCTTTACCAACATGAGAAAACTAAATGATCTGGGCAGCATAAGGCTGTTTGGGCAAGAGATAGAATTAACCAATGAAGTGAAGTATCTAGGCATAACACTTGATGCGAAACTGAATTGGAGCAGACACCTAGTCAAAGTGGTAGACAGGGCGACGCAGCCCTTCTGGAGATGCAGAAGAGCTGTTGGCAAGACCTGGGGACTAAAACCAAATGTGGTACACTGGTTGTACACAGTAGTAGTAAGACCAACGATAACCTATGGAGCAGTTGTCTGGTGGAGGAGGACGGAGCGGACATCATCGGTGGGACTCCTCACGACTCTACAGCGACAGGCTGTGTTGGGAATCACGGGAGCGATGAACAGTACGGGAACCGCCTCCATGGGGACCATCGTGGGTCTCCCTCCGCTGTAACTATTTGTAAAGGCGTAGGCAATGTTTGCGATCCTGAGGCTTAAGGCCAATGAGGTATGGTGTCCTAATAAGGTTGTAGGGAGACATACAGATATAACAGGAACTATACTGGAAGAGTCGACATTTCAAATGCCGGCGGACCTTATGGCACCTGAGATTATGTTTACAGCTAAGCTGAACATATTTATACCGACCAGGGAACAGGCCAAAAGTCGCTCGAGCGATTGTGGTGCCGGCATCTTGTACACTGATGGATCACAATCTGGTGGGGCAGGTGCATGCATATGCGGAATGTGCCCTAGAAGGAAGATATTGATATGTCTGGGGAAACATACTACGGTCTTCCAGGCCGAATTGTTTGCAGTCGCAGCCCGCGCCGAGGAAATTCGCGAAGCGGGCTGCGCAAACAAAAAAATCAACATAATGACTGAGACTCAGGCGGCTATTAAAGCCATTATAAACCCATCGACCAGGTCTAATCTGGTGAAATATTGTAAACAGGTCCTCAATAAACTGGCACAAGACAATACTGTGTCGCTGATATGGGTGCCAGGACATGAGGGAATTAAAAGCAATGAGATAGCCGACGAACTGACCAAAGAAGGAACTAATAGGAACTTTGTAGGTCCAGAACCTGTACATGGAATCGCTAAGGATTCCGGTAAAAGGGAGATCTGGTTATGGCTAGAAAAAGAACATAAAAATAAATGGAGGTTAACAGAAGGTCAACTCCATACCAAAACACTACTAAGGGAGCTGGACGGAAAGTTTTCAGCCAACCTAATTCGTAGTAACAAAAAAAAAATTAAAATAATTACCGGGTTAATAACCGGACATTGTCCTTTAAGGAAGCATTTGTACAGCATTGACTTGATTAGCGAGCTCTGGTGTAGGAGATGTGAAAAACAGGAAGGAGGAACTGAACGAACTCAGACAGAAATATTTCGGGAGAAATCTATTGAATCCTTCGAGTGTACTCAAACTTCCCCTGAGGAGGATAGTGGCTTTTATCGAGGATACAAGCCTAACAGAGTGGAACTGAGAGATCTAGTACAAATAGCAGTGTGCTCAAGTGCCTAGACGTGCTGGCGTCCAACCCAAAACAGAAGAAGAAGAAGGTAATTTTAGTAATCATTTAATTATAACTGTTTAATAAGTTAATATGCATATGTAATCATTGATTACATATGTTCATAAAGTATAAGTTTTCAGTTCGTACTGCCCAAGTGGAAACCGCAAATTGTACTTTATCTCTTTCTAACACACATGAATACGCGCTGTAATACTACTCACGTTTGTCATTTTAAGTTAAGACGTACGCCTTTGAAATATTATATTAAATAAAAAGGGATAGGTTGTCTAGGAGATAGTCTTATGATATTCGGATTGCTGTGAAATTATTTTAATACTGTTGTTTATTGACTTTGTTTCCGGTATTCTGACTTCTTGGTTAAGTAATCTAATTTGAATATCTCGTTTGTCATCAAAAAATTACAAAATCTGTTCTTTTGAGAACAATACTGATAATAAATAGTAATATCAATAAGTGGCAATAAGTACGAAATTGTTTGATTATCACTTTGACATTTCTAACCTATTTATTTGACAGAATATTTCTTAGATGCCTGGTAAGCCTCTTGGTTCTCAAGCTCAACTGCTTGTATTAAATCTTACAACCTATTTTGAACGAGAAAAAGCGAATGGTGGGCCAGTTATGTCCATCGATCGTGTTCATGAGGTAATTCACATAATCACATAAGGCAGTTATAAAATTAGTCTTATTTTAGAGGGTAGCACAAGCCCTTAATATTTCTAGTAGAACGGTCTACACTATTAAACATCGCAGCGTTCAGAATCCAGTCTTATCATCTCCTGGCAAAAACAGGTCTTGTAGGAAGCCAAAAACTAAGGATTTACCAGAAGCAATGAAAATGGAAGTTCGAAATACTGTTTATGACATGTATAAAGAAAGTATGTGTTTAATATATTGTAAACATTTATTACATGTTCAAATTTTTCAGAAAAACATCTTACCTTAAAAACTCTAAGAAATGTTTTGGCAACGAAAGAATTTATTCATACGAGTACAACTTCTTTAGCAATATTGCTTAAAGATATTGGTTTTAAATACAAGAAAGAATGTAACAGAAGAGCCACTCACAGATAAATTAAATATAGTCTGCATGAGAAATGTGTTTTTAAGGAAGGAAATATATGAATAACTTAAATTCAACTTTACGTCAGGTCGTGTTCCTTGATGAAACTTGGATTTTTTCAAAAGGGAATAGAATGAAATCCTGGCAAAATGATAATATAAAAAGTGTTAGGAAACCCGAAGGCTATGATGGTAAACGGTTTATAATTATTCATGCTGGCACAGAAAATGGCTTCATGGTGACTCCTTTAAACAATGGGTAAATCATCAGCTTATACCAAATCTTGAAGTACCATCACTAATAATAATGGATAATGCTCCTTATCATAGTGCTATTCAAAATAAACAACCGAATACCTCCTCAAAAAAAACAGAAATTATGGAATGGTTGAGAAAAAAAGATATAAGCTATTCACCTGCAATGTCTAAAAACAAGTTAATTCAATTAGTAAAATATCATAAAGAAGATAAAATATTTATTATAGATGAAATAATTAGAGAAAGTGGACATGAATTTTTAAGATTACCCCTGCACCATTGTGACTTGAACGCAATTGAAATGATTTAGACTAAGGTTAAAGATTATTATAATTCAAATATTGGAAGAAATGGTTATTCAGATGAAAGAATTAAAGAAATGTGGAATGAAGCTTTGCAACAATGATGAAATTGATTGATTGATGAAATTACTTGGTATAACAGGGCAGAGATTGCTCCAATAATAATTAATGTTAAGTTCTGAGTCAGATTCTGACTAGTTTTCATTCATTTTTGTAATATATACTTCATTCACATTAAAAATAACATATTGCAAATAATACAAGTAATATTTTTGAAGTCTTATTTGGTTGAAACAAGGAAGTTTACTTGTATAAGTTCACTAAACATTAATAACCAGGTAACTATCTTATTTTGACAAAATATTTTTGTATAAGTTTAATTGGTAACATTAATACTGCCATAAAAATGCATCAATGCATCAATGTGCATCATTTTGCATGCACATAATATGAAGCAGCGAAGAAATTACTGCCACTGGTTCAACGAAACATTACATGATAAAGATCTCGTGACAATGTTTTATTTGAATTAAGTTTGTTTTTTTCTTATTGGTGGTGTACCAACTTGCAAAATTATCAAATGTAGTTTTCAGAAAATCATCATGTGTTTGTTAAATATCTTCATCTAATAAAGAATAATATGGATTTGGATTGTATTATATGCAAGACGAATTATTATACCATTATTTTCTAAAGAAATAATAAAATATTAAATGTAGGCTATATAAATGTTTTCTTTTATGTATAATTCTATAAATGTAATTTGACAACTCTCAAAAGGTAATTCTTTTTTAAAGAGTTACGAACATAACTTCACATTCTTTTCCAATATATTTAAATTTATTTAAAATATAAACAATATATAATTTAAGTAGAAATCTAAATTATTTATCAAATTAATACATTCCCAATCTTCTTAACCCAGATATAGTGCAAGAAAATAATTTCGGTAGGTATGTCATTCTTAATAATGCAAACAATTTTAAAACACCTCTATATTCAATAAGGCTCGTAATATGATATAACGTACCATTATGCTATAACGAAGACTTATATACACGTTTTTGTATTCATAATACTTCGTTACGTTAAATCTCCTGTTAAATGCATCGTTAAAATAACGTGAAGTTTTTGGCCAATTAAACGAATCTTTATATTTGTTGTAGATAATAGTGATTTCTGTTTACTGTTTGTTTAATTTATATAAAGATAAAAGTATAACATATATTCATAACATAATATACCAATTTCATAGTTCAGCATGTCATCTTCTGAAGATTCAGATATAGAATTTGTGGAGGAAATTCTAGTTGCTATGCCAAGGCCCAGACTTATAAGAGAGCGAAACAATCCAATGGATATGTTTGATAACATAGAATTTAAAATGCGATATCGTTTTGATAAAGCTACAATTAGCGAGTTAATAAATATTATTGGCCCACAACTGGAAAGAATGACAAAGAAATAAAGCTATTAGTGCAACAAATCAAATTTTAATTGCACTGAGGGTTTATGCATCCGGAAGAAATTTTAGGTGATCATTTAAATATCAGCCAACCTACTGTGAGCAGAATAGTAACCAGAGTATCACAGGTAATTGCACAAATGCGACCGTTTTACATCAAAATGCCACAAACCAGAAAAAAGAGATATCCAAAATGTTTTTTATCAGATTCGAGGCTTTCCTTGTGTAATTGGAGCTATGGCTTTTACACATATTCGAATACAATCAATAGGAGGAGAATATGCTGAACTGTATCGAAACCGTAAGGGATGGTTTTCATATAATGTACAATGTATCTGTAGCGCAAACTTAAAATTTATGCATATTATAGCACGATGGCCAGGATTGGTCCATGATTGTACCATCTTTTATAATTCATTATTAAGTGTGGAATTTGAAAATGGAAATTTCCCTGATTCATATCTGCTAGGAGATGGAGGGTATGCTTGCAAACCTTATATACCGACTCCTTTACAAAACCCTGCAAATGAGAGAGAAAATAGGTACAATGAAGCACATATTGAAACAAGAAATTGTATAGAACGTGCATTTGGCATCTGGAAACGCAGATTTCCTTGTTTGTCTGGAGGAATACGTTTGAAGAAAAAAAATATATTACCTGTTATAGTAGCGTGCGCGATATTACATAATATTGCTATTGGTTTAAATGATGATGTACCAGACATGGATCTTGTCGTTGAAATACCCCAAGAAGCATATGAAATGGTCCCATACCTAATCACCATAATGACAACACAAGAGTTCGTCAAGCTGTGATAAATGAAGTTTTTACTGTATAATTTTGTTAATAAATATTTTTAAATAAAAAAAAACAGTAATTTCTTTAGTAGCACTGTAATACAAGTTTCAAAAAAGGAACATATAAAATATAAAATAAATAAATTCATATTCATGATGACAATTTACGCAGTTCTATTTCTTGAAGTTTTAATTTGTTGGCTTGCATCTTTTCTTCTATAATGGCACACCTTAATTTTGCTTGAAGAATATTTTCATCCAATTGTGCATTTCGAAGTTGTTGTTCTTGAACTTCAATGGCCAATTTGTACTTTCTTTTTAAATAAATTTGTTCTTCATTTGATTTTTTTTTCTATTATGAACAATGTCATTTAAATTTGCATATACATCACTTGCACTTGTTCTATTTTGAAGATACTGTCTTTTTCTGTTTACAGGTAGCTTTGTGGTATTGTTTATATTTTCATATGCACCAATTTATATTAACAATGCTTGTTAATTAGTTTTGTTATTTGAAACGGATGTACTAGGTACATTATTTTGGGTTTCAAGTGAACTACTTTGTAGTAGTTCTGACTCTTTTATATTGGCAAATATATATTCACTATTAACACAATTTGGATTATTTTCTTTACTAATACTGGTTAATTCGCTTAACTCAATGATAGCATCGTTGTCAGCTTCTACTACAATATATAGAGGATCTACAATGACAACTAGTTGAATACACCGTAAATATAAACATATAACTTTACCAGACTGTATATTTTTTGATAGCATGATTCACTGTCAAAGTTATTGGCATCACATTCGAAATGCTTCTTCAACATGCTTTGGAGACGTTCTCCATTTTCTCCTAGTCTTTCTAAACGTCCCTCTACCTGTGAGGTACAGATTAGCCTACATTAAATTTATTAAGTAATGAACTTATATTGTGTAATTTACAAAAATTCACTTTAAAATTATCATAGAACACTTTCAATTGTTGTATTGTCCTATGTGGACCGCTATTAGAGCTATTGAAATTACGTGTGATTTCTTCCCATGCTGTTGTTTTACCCTTCGATGTGATGGCATCGGTCCTTTTATTCTCAATAACCCCGATATGTGATTCTACAATATCCAGCAAGAGACAAATTTCTCTGTACGAAAAGTGTTTACCTTTTACACGTTTTGACATCTCCATTTTTGCGATTTGCTTACAGTGAAGTATGTTTTTCCCAAATAATTTCGTTAAAATTCCCTAGATCGATAATTTCGTAATGATCTGTTAAAAATTTCTTCTAACGTTTATGAATGTGCTATTTCATTTATTAACCATTATAATTAAAACGACCATTTCATAATGAACCATTATTCCGTTTTCTGTGAATACGGGCCTAAAGATCTTTTCAATACCTATGCATTTCACTATTGATATCTGACTTGAAATATTTCTTTTTAAATAAATTTTTGATCGAATATTATCGTGAGTTTATAATTATAAATAACATTTAAAAAAATTTGTTCGAATATTGAAGTAATAATTTCCGCACAGTTTTCTTGTGTTGAAAATATTTATATAAAACTAGAAAAGAAACAACACTTTTGAACTATTCATGTTCCCACTTTACTCATTATTTTGACATGTAAGTTATGTATTTGCTTTCTTTGGTTATATTGCAAGTAAAACTGAAATTTTGACAATGTTTGCGAAACATGACATTTATATTTTATGATGACAAACGGTTTCCGCGACTGAATACATGACTTCATTTGACTCCGCCGTACTGATTTGAATCATATGCTTCGAATTTGACCTTGAACTGAAAACTTATACTTTATGAACTATATATTAACTTATTAAACAATTATAATTCCCCGTTACATTGACAATTTAATATATGGGAAAGTTTTTTAATTGGCTCCTTCTTACTGCATATTCTTTTTTTGTAATTTTTATACTTGGAGTTAAAAATACAATGCATATAAAAATGTATGTCCAATTAAATACATTTGAATGTGTTTTCATCTTTTTGTAGCAAGTTTTTGCGAGATACATCTAGTGAAATGTTTCGACTGCCTTATTTGTTTTGGTGTCCATTGGCTCTAATCTTCTGTTGTTAACTTAAAAATTTTTAATATACACAAAACAAATTCATACAATTTGATGCAGACAATAAATAAAATAACTATTGTTTGCATATATTATATGTTTCTTATAATAAATCTATAACTTATTGCATGTAAATTTTTTTATTTGCTCTAATTTAATTTTTGAAAGTTCACTTACTAAACTTTTTTTCTTACTCCATTTCATGTTCCTTTTTCAAAATTTCTTTCTGTAATCGTATATAAATAATTTCGAACCAAAAAAAATATTTCACAACAAATAAATTTGTATTAATATGTTGTGTTTACAATGCATACTGTGATTTCAAATATTTATAATGACCTTTGTGCAAAACTCAACTTATCTATTATGGCAGTGTTAAGTTATACTGCAATATATTCCAAATTTTATTTAAAATTAGGCACTGTAGAACGTTTAAATAAACTTTATCCTCATTCAGGTTATTCCACGATATACCTATTGATGGGTTAAACTGTATTATAGAACTGTCCCTTAAAATTTAAAATTGTCTCGAAATGTATTTGATGTAACTAAATTGTTTATTTTTTTAAAACAAATATACATTTTTTTATAAGATAATGTTTATAAAACTATCATAACAGTGAATATGTAATTACAGTTATACAAAGTAGATACTCTAGTCTATTGTATGGTTTCAATTCCAGTAATAATGCTTTCACAACTAACTTGAAGCTGTTTGGTTTTGCCATTCTTTAATTCACTATGATAAATGATTAAAGAATTACATAATCTTATATGTTGACATAAATGTTGTAAATTCTTGATAGTTCATTTTATTTTTCATGTGCTGTTATAGTTTAATTTGATTTGCTGTTTACCCAGCTTTGTTCAATTTATAGTCATTTTAAAGTAATATAACTAAAGTATAGCAAACGCCAATTAAGTTGGGGCGAGGAGGCGTAATCGCGCAGGATTAAAAGTAGTGGAGAGATTTATATTTGGTTTTACATCAAATGTCAGATAATTCTAACCTCTGAGCGTGTATCACTTTATGATCCCCTAGCAAAGACATTATGTTTCGTCAAACGTCAATGACAAATGTATTCTGACAATTATTTGAGTAGTGGGGGTGGACGTTTTTAAACGGCTTCTGCGCAGCCCCTCCTCGCGCCAGCTTAATTGGCGCTTGCTATATATGTTCACATAACCTACAAATTCGACCCCATTCGCACGCTATCGATGGCTCTGAGCACATCGGTAGTAATAGAATAAATACGACCGATATATTATATTATAATATATTTTACCGACAACATAGCGAAACCAGAAGAAATGGCTGGCTCCAACGACAACGCCCAAAGTTTAACACTGGACATAAAGAATATCAACACGTACGAAGAACTTCAGAATACAATCGAGAACTTTGTCAAGACGATGCACAACGTCTTCGAAAACAAAATGAACGAGCTTAAGAAGAACGAAAATCCAACAAACGACAGAAGACAGAATCACCGGATATAGAAACGAGCAACATGTACGAAGCACTCCGCACGATCGACGAAGACACGAAGAAACGACGCCAATGGACAACAGCGAAGAAGAACCGACAGCCTCCACCTCCGCAGAGAAACCCGGGGTAAGTACCAACATCACAAAACACACAAACACACACAAACAACACAAAACAAACACAAAAACAGCAAACAACACAATCCAATTACCCAAAATGCCTTCTATCTCCCCAATTACAATCACTGACCCAACACAATGGTATCGAGTCCGAGATCTAATGAAAACACACAACATTCAATACACACAAAGTAGGTCCGTCCCGGCCGGAGTCCAAATCACTCCATCAACAGAACAAGACTATCGCAATCTCAACCGAATTCTCAACGAAAAAGCCATTCAATCTTTCACATACCAACTCCGTAGCGAGAAAAAATTAAAAATCGTCATCAGAGGCGTACCCCAATTCCTAACCGACGAAGACATCAAAGCCGATCTAGATTCTAGAAACTATCCGATCGCAAAAATCACTAGGATGAACGGTAAAGACCGCCTTCCAGCCCCCCCTTATTTTAATAGAAATAGACAAAGAATACAAGTCAATTTTCGACATCCACACAGTTTGCGGATTAGAAGTAAAAGTAGAGTCCCTCAGACTTAGAACAGACATCGTACAGTGTCACAGATGTCAGAAATTCGGTCATCAACAGCGTACTTGCAACGTGAATTTCGCGTGCATGAAGTGCGGAGAGTCACACTCGACGTATGAATGCACAAAGCCGTCAACCACCCCCCCTAAATGCGCAAACTGTGGCGGAGCTCACCTCTCGTTCAGCTTATCATGCAAAAAGAATCCAAATAACCCAATAAACACACCAATACAAACACGCAAACTCATAGAAGCACCACTACCAAAACACAACGCGTGGACTCAAAGACAACAGACAAATAACATCACCGCAACCACACCCACACCCACAACCCGGGAAAATACACCAAAACCAACACTTAACTCACACGAAAAAGCTGACGACACAATTGCACTCATGATTGGGAAACTATTCCTAAGATTTAGCTCGACAAACCCTACACTCCAACAAACACAAAGCTTTTTCGAACAAACGAACTTACAAAACTTTTCCACGCACGCAGACAATGAATCACAAACACAACATTAAAATAGCCTATTGGAATGCACAAAGCATAACACACAAAAAACATGAATTACACGTATTTTTAGACGAACACCAAATAGACGTAATGCTGCTAAATGAAACACATCTAAAACCAAGTCACTCATTAAAAATACAAAAATACAAAACATACAGACACGATAGGCCGGTACAAAAAGGCGGCGGAACCGCTGTACTCGTACACGAAACAATAAAACACAGCGAACTTGAATACAAAACACTCGATAAAATCGAAAACACAGGCATACAAATAAACACAAAAAGGGGACCGATAAACCTTTACGCAAGTTATCTTCCCTCCGGATTAGACATAGTAGAATCAGACATACAAACGATCTTCAATCAAAACACACCTACAATATTTGCGGGAGATTTTAACGCGAAACACCAAAACTGGAACTCGAAAGTAGCCAATAAAAACGGTAAAAAACTAAAGAAAATAGCACAAGACAACAACCTCAATGTAATCGGGCCTGTAGAACCCACACACATACACATACCAACGGGCACTACTGACGTTTTAGACATAGCAATACTTAAAAACATAACCACAACACATACAATAGAAACTATAAACGACCTCTCCTCAGATCATTTTCCAGTGATATTAACGCTTGACATGGACACAACTAGAACGAAAAAAACATTTAATAAGACAGACTGGGAAAAATTTAAAGAATCCCTAGTACTCAGAACAGTAAAAATTCACAACGCAAAAGACATCGATCAAGCAGTGATCACACTGGAAAATGACATAAAAAATGCAATAGCACAAACGACAAAAACTAAAACCATCGACACAAAACTTAACATCCCGACTGAACTAAAAATAAAATTACGACTCAAAAAAAACATACTTAAAGAATATAAAAGAACGCTAAATCCGGTAATAAAAACAAAATTAAACGCGATAACAAATGAAATAAAATCTGACATGATCGAACACTTTAATAAAAACTGGAATAACAAAATTGAATCCCTTAACACGCAAGATCAAACACTCTGGCAGATGACAAAAGCCCTAACAAACAAAAAAAACAAAATTCCACCGCTAAAAACAGCAAACGGACCGGCAATAACTGATAAAGAAAAAGCAGACGAATTCGCGAACGCGTTAAAGAAACAATTCGAAACGAACCCAACAATACCGAAGCATAACACATTCACAAACCAAATTGAACGGCAACGAAATACAAAAATCGATATAACAGATGGAGAAATCGACGCCACAAATACCGACGAAGTGGAAAAAATAATTAAAAACCTTAAAAACCGAAAAGCTCCGGGAGCGGACGGGATAACTAACATTGCAATAAAAAACCTACCAAAAACCGGTATACAAATTATAACCGACATAATAAATGGAATAATAAAACACGGACACTATCCCGCGATTTGGAAACACGCGCAGATAATAATGATCCACAAACATGGAAAAACAACCGCAGATTACCGGCCAATAAGCTTACTTCCGTCAATAAGTAAGCTGGCAGAACGCGTAATACAGACAAGACTTGAAAACGAAGTCGAAAACAAAAACATAATCCCAAATTTTCAATACGGTTTCCGGAAAAATCACTCTACCACACAACAGGCACTAAGACTAACAGAACAAATAACCGAAAAAATGAACATATCGACATCAACGGGCGCAATCTTTCTCGACATTGAAAAGGCCTTCGACCGGGTTTGGCACGCCGGCCTCATACACAAAATGAAACGTCACAAAATATCAAACACATTAATAAAAATAACCGACAATTACCTAAAGAACCGTACATTTAATGTCACAATCGGAAACGAAAAATCGACAATCGAACACATAGCAGCAGGAGTACCATAAGGATCCGTTCTCGGACCGCTCCTGTATAACATATACACTTCGGATATTCCCACAATAGAAAAATGTAATATCGCACAATACGCAGACGACACCGCTATATACATAAGCAGCAGACGAACATCGTACATACACAAGCAGTTACAAACCAATCTAGTCCTCCTAAAGGACTGGTACGACAAATGGAAAATTAAAATTAACCCACTAAAAACCGCGGCAATTTACTTCCAACACAGAAAACGACACAAAAGGCCGGACGAAGTCAAACTCGAAGGCCACACAATACACTGGCAGGAAAAAGTTAAATACCTCGGGGTCACAATGGACTCACAACTAACATACACGGCACATATTAAAGAATTAAAACGAAAAATAGGGTTCACAACACACGCACTGTACCCGATACTAAACGGCAAAAGCAAACTAACACTGGAAAATAAAATATTAATAATAAAAACGATAATACTCGCGGGCGCAACATATGCCGGAGAAATATGGCATCAAGCCAGCGAAAAGCAAAGACAATCGGTACAAGGGAAAATAAACAAGGTAATTAGACTCGCGATAAATGCACCGCGATACATGACAAACGCGCAGATACATAAAGAGACGAAACTCGAAACACTGGAAACAATAATATGCAAACGAACACTAAAAACAATAGAAACAATACAGTCACACGAAAACCCCACAATAAGAAAAATAATAAATCCAAAACGGAGACTAATTAAAAAAGACGGACTTAAGCAAATTAAAAGACGCGCAGAGGATAACGATATCCAAATAGCCGCGAAAAAAATCAAAAATTAACAGATAAACAGAGGTGAACACAAACACACAAAAATGTAGCAAAACACACAGCATTCCATATAGGATAAACAAACGTAACACACAAACACACAACTACACACAATAACACAAAACATACACAACCCCGGGTAATGAAATTGGAGTGGAAATGGAGGCAACTCCGACCACCGAACAAAATCAAGAGGACTCATATAATAACAAATTCGACTGACCGTCAACAAACTTATTTGGCCCGGAAACGAAGTCAGTTTCCATATTCATTTTGCAATTTACAGTATTTAATATGACGCCAAAGTACTGATTTGAGTCATTCAATGTTATATTGATGACGCAGGGATTATATTTCCTGACGAGAAGTGTATATCTATAAAACTTAATAAATGTCGAGTACCTATATAGTTATGTCATAGAGTATGATTACTTTCGGATGAGACTAAAGATGCGCGAGCGATGACGTTACAAAAATACTGAACACCTTAAAAACATCGAGCAGTCTTGACAATATAGGCGCCAGTTTTAAATTTAAATAATATTTAGTTATATTAAACCATAATAATTATTGTTTTGTTGTCGATTTTAAATAAACTTATTACTTCGCGAAGAATAAAATAATTATTAAATCAATAGGTATTATGTAACAATTTTTTTATAAATTGTATTTTACAATGAAATATTTCTTTTTATAGTGCTTTCACATTTAAGTCTTTGTATTTACAAATTATTATTATATTAATCCATATTTTGTAATATGGTTTTCATTAACCTTAATTTTGGTTTTTCTCATTATAATTTTACTCCTAACCAAAATCTCACTTTAGAGACATTAAAAGAAGATAAATACACAAGCATGTGCCTAAAAAAATTTTTGTTGCAAAATTGAATCGATTCTGGCTTTACTTGATGTAAATCCATATCAAATGATAAAAACACACACAATGTTGTATTAGATTTACACTTTATTTAATAATATTTAATAATATATAACAGCTGTTTCACCGTACAACGGTTTCTTCAGATATAACAAGCGGTACTGTAAAACATTTTACTTAAACGTATATATATATATATATATATATATATATATATATATATATATGTTTTCTTTCAGGTTTCCGCGGGTAGTAGTATGTGTTGTAACTGGATTTCGGGTTTTCTTCCGCGACCAAACAATGGAAACGCGGAAGAAAACCCGGAATCCAGTTACAACATATATATATATATATATATATATATATATATATATATATATGTATATATATATATATTTAAGTCATTAAGTAATAAAATAAAAAATATATACGTTTAAGTATAATGTTTTACAGTACCGCTTGTTATATCTGAAGAAACCGTTGTACGGTGAAACAGCTGTTATATATTATTAAATATTATTAAATAAAGTGTAAATCTAATACAACATTGTGTGTTTTTATCAAAAATTTTTGTATTTATTAAAACAAATATACATACATACAATGTATAATCAAATATTTATTTTCGCTGATGACAAAATTAATATAATATATTTTGAAACATTTAAAATCTTCAGTCTTCATCGCTTGAAAAATCGTAGAAATCATCTTCAAAGTCATTATTGACATTAATAATAAATTCTTCACAAAAATCATCCATTATGTGCTCCTTCATAATGTAATCTTTTTCTACACCTTCTACATGTCGACAAGTTTCTGACCATTCCTCTACCTTGATGTTTGAAAATTCTTCTCTCGCCAATTTTTCAACATCATTTATATGAAATGTAATATTTCTTGATGCAACCCGATTCTTTACAATGCCCCAGATTTTTTCAATACTATATACTTAATAACGGGTGTTCAGAAACATTCGAAGTCAAGTGGGCTCTGAACAAAATATCATATATCTTTACTTAAGTATCCGATTTGTAATAATTATTAAATGTCAACTGTTGTCTGTCAAAAATCAATCTATCTCAGACATGACTTCATATTTTCAAGGACTACTTTGACTTCGAATGTTTCTGAACACCCGTTAGTATCCGATACTTTTCATTGTCGGTATACGACATTGAACTGTAGATACTACTGGAACGAGCACGTAAATAAAGAAATTGTCGGGTTGCCGGTCCTCTGTGTTGGAAGGGTGTGGTTGCTGCGTAAGGGTAACCGTTCTCTGTCTGTTGCGTGGGAGTATATGGTGTGTCGGTTTGTCGTGAGAAGTTTTATTAAATTAATAAACATTTAAAATTAAAAAAATGGTGCAGTATTGTTGTGCATATGGTTGTAATAATCAGTGGACACCCAATGGAAAAATTAACTTTCATAGGTAAGCCATGTTTATGGAAATAATCAACTTAATTTATCCTCTCTACAAACATAATTGTAAATAAGTTGGTTGAAATCATAATTGAAATGAATGTGATGCAAAAAAAACTGCAACATTAATATTTAATTTGTAACAAAATTATATACATAGACTTTATCAATATTTGACTTTTGCTTTAGACATATTATACTTTTAGATTTCCAATGAAACAGCCAGAGATAGTAAAATTATGGGTACAGGCAATTCGTAGAGAGAATTTCACTCCAAAGAGCACGACAGTTGCATGCAGTGATCATTTTACTGCAGATAGTTATCGGGAATCTTCTATGAGTAAGAATCTTTTAAAAAAAGATGCTGTCCATCAATGTTTAGTTTTAATAAAAATGTGAACAAGTATGCCTCGAGAAGACCACTACAAAAACACAACTTAAATAAAGAAAGAGACAGTAGCGAAGTAAGTTAATTATTATTTTATGCAAATGTTCAATGTAAAAATAACTATAATTATATTTGTAGCTTGAAACAAAGATGGAAGTGGATGAAGTACCAAGCTTTGTAAGAGATGCGAGCACTCAAACTTCTTATAGGAAAGTAAAACGATCTAAACATGAAATTTGTAGTAGCCGAAAAATTAAAATACGATACTTCAACAAAGATTGAAACGAAGAGACAATTCTTTAAGAAATATGAGACTTAATTAAATATCTTAAAACCCAAAAAAGAAACGCATTTACAGGATATCCTAAGTCAATATTTTGATGGATTTTCATTGGAATTATTTCAGTGTCTCAAAAAATTCAAAAATGATTTCTACGCAGCGACGGTATAGTGACGAGATGAAGCGGTTTGCTTTAACTTTATATTTTTATTCTCCTAAAGCATACAATTACGTCCGTAATAATATTCCTCTACCACACAGTTCAATGCTGAGGAAATGGTTATCATCTCGAAATTGTGATGTTGGTATTTTATCAGAAGTAATGGAATTTCTTAAGGTTGAAGTACTTAACAAGGAATATTTAAGGGATGTGGCATTAATATTCGATTCTATAGCAATTAGATCACAAGTCACATATGATAAAAGTTCTGATAAGCATGTTGGGTATGTAGATTTGGGCGGTATCTCCAATACAGATAGTGAAGAGCTAGCTACAGAAGCATTGGTATTCCAAATAGTGTCTTATAAATATAAATTTAAGTGTCCCGTGGCATACTTTTTTATCAATAAGATAACAGGTGACTTACAAAGTCGGTTAATATTAATGATAATTGAAAGGCTATATCAGATAGGTATAGTTGTACGATCAATTACATGTGATGGCTGTCACAGTAATACGAAGACAATGCAGCAATTGGGATGTAACTTACATAGCGGCAGTCTGTTGCCACACTTTAAACACCGACAGAATAACAGCAATTTATATTTTATTTTAGATGCATGTCACATGTTGAAGTTATGCAGAAATGCATTTGCTGAAACGTCAATGTCATCAGACATGGGACAAATATCGTTTAAATATGTTGAAGAACTACACAAATTTCAAGAGATGGAAGATTTAAAATTAGCCAA
The DNA here is from genome assembly GCA_935421215.2 of Melolontha melolontha. Taxonomy (NCBI): domain Eukaryota; kingdom Metazoa; phylum Arthropoda; class Insecta; order Coleoptera; family Scarabaeidae; genus Melolontha; species Melolontha melolontha. Next base: position 157,102,143 of record OW285236.1, on the reverse strand, counting down.
TTCATTATCTGGCCCCCATGTTCATTTTATGCAGAAAAAAATGAATGTTAGGTTGGCAGCACAAACGATTAGTAGCAGTGTTGCTAATGCCATAGATTTTTTAAGAAATTCTGGATATGAAAGTTTTAGGGGCAGTGAGGCAACAACTGAATTTATAAGATTTTTTGATAGAATATTCGACGTCATGAATTCTAGAACATTATTTGCAAAAGGTTATAAGGCACCTTTATCTTTAAATAATGAGAACTATTGGCTAAATATATTCTCTGAAACTGAAAATTATATTAAACAGTTGAAGATTGGAGATATTGATCTTCTGAGCCATGCTAGAAAAACTTTTGCTTTGGGTTTCCTAGTTAATATCCACAACTTTAAAAATTTAGCATTTGATCTTCTGAAGGACATCAACCGTCCGCTAACATATTTTCTCAAGTACAAGTGCTCTCAAGATCACGTTGAACTTTTCTTTTCGTGCATAAGATCGCATGGTGGTTGTAACAATAACCCCAATTGTCAGCAATATCGTTGGACTTTGAGAAAACTATTATTCCGTAATAGTGTTGAAGCTAGTGCCACTAGTAACTGCATAAGTCCAGATTCTGAAACATGCTCTATTTTTGAGTTTCGCAGTTCAAAACGTTGTCAGAGGGAACAAGTGGCCAGTAGTCAAGAAATACCTACTATTGTTTTGGATTTAGTTGCAGCTGTTGATAATGTGAATCTTTCCTTCTTTCAAGAAAATGTGTTGTATTATATTGGAGGTTTTGTGATAAGACAACTACTGGAAAAAAAATTTGTGTGATTTCTGCAAAAAAATTGTCCTTGTTCAATATACGAAAGACCATACAAATTGCTATGAACTGTGGTGTTGATTAATTATTTGAATTGGCCCACAATACACAACAGCTTGCTCGGTCTAACTCAAGTCGGTTCAGCCTTCCAGGAGCTCCTGTATCTTCAGGTTACCCACAAAGGGTTATGTGTTAAATAAAAAAAAAGGTATTAGGAATAAAACTCACATTAACAACACAAACATATAATTTAAAAAAATAAATAAAAAAGAAAAAATCGACTTTATAGATTATAAAGAAGTGCTAATGCAACAATAGAACAAAAGCGTGAGGAAAACTTGTATACTAATGACTGGAATACAAGAAAAAAAAACTCACGTGACCGCGAGCTAAATTAAAACTAATTAAATAGTTGGAAAAACTTTCAAACTTTAAATTACGTTACCCAAAAACTTCAAACGTCAAACAGAAAATTATCTGTCAGCGCGCGCAACTCAAACAAAATGACAAAATCATGCGCTTTATAACATGATCAAATTCCCACCATATTTCCCTGACCTTCCTATAACTACCGCCAACGAAAGCAAAAACTAGCAAAAAAACTAAAATGTTGAAAATTTTTCTGACTATAAAAATATATATTATATTATAAAATAAAATTTACTGAATTTACGAGCTCAATCAATATGCAAATATCTTAACTAAATTATGATACATATAAATATATTTACAAATGCACACGTACATTAATTAATGTGGTCGTCGCACATCACTAAAAAATTATACTTAAAGAGAGATTTCAGATAGGTCGCACAAATCAAAAATTCCAAGTATCAAAAACTCGTAATTAATCGAAAATTACTTTAAACACATCAAAGATCACAACAAAAACACAAACCGAAATTAACTAATATATATCTGAATAAAGGGGAGGTCTTTATTCAGAAAAATTAACTCGACCTATCTGTCTAACGGATGAAAAATCTCTAACTCTCCCCCCACGGAAATGAACATCTCCATGCCTATAACATAAATCAAAAGATCGACTACGAAAATCTCCACCCGGCAACCGTCATACTGCCTGACTCAAGCCAACATTCGGACATCCTACAGGCGTGGACAAAAATACACATTATAATCAACTTTTAAATTAAATATACAAAATTTATAATTATTTTCCTGGAATAAAATGTACATAATTATAAATAGTCTTTTACTGTTTCTACATTTTTCTTCGGGGAAAAATCAATGGCACTTCCCCAAGATTATCCGTGAGAAAAGCCAGGACATGTCGAATTCTCTTTTCAAGGATAATCTTCCGCACTAGCAGCACATACGACAGTATCGCACTCTGTCATGTTCCCCGCACTAACGTGTTGCATAGCTGTCCAGCAGGGTCATCCTCTTCCTGGTGCAACGGTGCAGCGAACAACTACAGCATATCCATTTAAATTTGTATCTTCTCAAGATACCATTTCCATATTTTTACAAATTTTCCAAACAGCAATGTCATCTTAACTTTTGACATTTTTTTATTTATAGTGCTTATGTCATTTTTGCTTGACATAATTGAATAGGTTACGTTACATGCATCGTAGACGAAGGAACACTCCGGAGTAATCGTCGTCGTTGAAATATAATCGAGCTCTTCCTCGATCTCCTGGACATAGATGACTCGAATGGATATCATATATGAAAAGAGAAAACATAACTTCAAAGACTCATACATCAAAATCATTATCCTAATCATATTCATAATCATTAATCAAAAAACCCATATCATTATATTACATTTTCTTATTACAATCAATTCCCATAAATCCTTCTTCTTACCATATTATAAACTTTAATTCGCTGATAATTTCTTATAATTCAACCTTTACTCATAATAATTTTTATTCATCAATTCATTCAGCATTCTCAAACTTTCATCATTATCGTCGTAATCAAAAACCATATAATCATATACCTTTAACATGCCAACTTTTCGTTTAATAAATTTATTCTCACCATAATTTTATTTCATTATATATATATATATATATATATATCTATATTTTTTATTCCAACCTTTCCTCAAACTTTTATTATAACCATAGCTACTGCTACATCATACATTTTTATTATCGACGAATTTCATAAACAAACTTTTATATTCATTCAAATATTTATTTCATTTTCTTTTTCAATAGCAATACATCTATTTTTATCATAATAAATTTTTTATTATTATAATTAGTATTATCAAAATACTTTATCAATCTTCTCGAATACTTTTTATAGTATTATAACAATCTTCTTATCATCTACTATCATCTCATCTCCATACAATAATTTAATTTCAATATACTCTACATTATATTTATTTCGATACCATAAATCACATCCAATAACTTTTCCAAATTTTTTTTTAAATCCTCTAGTACATCGAATTCGAATTAATTATCAAAGGCAAAACCGTATTCCTCGCACAATCAATTTTTATAATAGTATACAACATTTTCTTTTTGTTGGGCCTATTAAAAATTTCCGACTGTATACAAGTTTTGATCTGTTTTCATTTTTACCTTAATTTTTATATTAAACGTAGGTCTAGTTATCTTGAATCTAGTACCCTTAAAATTCATAATTTTCAAAATATTTCGTTTTATATCATTATTAGAGCTGGGGATGTGTGCGGTGTGCCAGGATAGTATTCAGTTAAACGCACGAATATAATGACCTTGTTTCGATCGGTGATGCATGCGTGATTTTATTGCTTTACATGAATTCGCTATTTATATCACTTAGGTATGTCAGTTATGTGTACTGTATATAAATAACACACTTACCTTATTTACGATTATTATAGCATAGCGCCAAGTGGATAAGACTTGCAGTAAGTTTGTAGCATTAGATACGTTTCCATATTTGTAGCGGTGAGCGATGTACGCCGTGATGAATAAATTTTTTTATATTTTGAGAAACACCGCTCGAAATCTACGGATGTAACACACGCACAATTAACTCAAGACAACACACGATCACGTTGCCAGTTCACGACTAACTAAAGTGTTTCGCTGCATCGTGTTTATACGCTGGTGGGGATGCACTACATACGGTCCTGCCGTACCGCAAACATCCTCACCTCTAATCATTATTGACATCAATGTATTTTTCATAATTTGAGAAACAATTGTATTTTAAAACATAACTACGGGATCGTTGTATTTATTTACTACATGATTATTCCAATTATAGTTACAAATTCTGTTTGGAGAAGCCAATTTAATTTCATTTTCTCTTTGTTCATCATTAATTTCATTAATGACAACTACTTGATTTATTTCTTCATTTGCATATCTATTCAATTCATTTACCATCTCAACATCATTAATTTTAATCATACAACATTTTAAATTAGAACGTCTTCTAATTATATATGACTCTCTTATCTCATTACTTTTAAGATTAATTTTATTTAATTCGAACTCTTTTCTTACCCCTGTTTGATCATCTATTCCTCCAACTTCACCATCGACTCCTTCTTTGAATTCTTCCTTAATTTTGACCTCGTCAGGCACCATGTCCTCCAAGGTTATAACCTCATCCTCGAAACCGTTTCCATTGTCCTGCGGCTTATATTCTTCCCCAGGCACCTTCTCCAAACTATCCTTCATAATCATTGATTCCTTTTCTTGCTCCAATATTATCTATTCCTTTTTTTCCTCTTGTTCCTTTTCTTCTTTTACTTGTACCATGATTTGGTCCAATTTTTTCATTATCTCCTTATGATTTTGTTGCATCATATCCATCATCATGTGCATCATGTCCAAAATCTTTTGACTGCTACCACTGTCGTGTCCATCTTCATACATGTAACCAGCTTTACCTATTCTTTGTTTTATATCCATAATACTTTCCATTTTTTTAAATTATTTTGTTTAATTATAATTTTGTATTTTTAATTCTTCTTCGTTCGCCTTCACCTTTCTGTACTCGTTCCACGTTGAATTAGGCCATAAATGGATTGACTTTTATTTCTTCTATGTTCGCCTTTTCTTTGTTCACCTTTTCTTTGTTCGCCCCACGTTGGTTTACGTCATAAATGTGCTATGAACTGTGGTGTTGATTAATTATTTGAATTGGCCCACAATACACAACAGCTTGCTCGGTCTAACTCAAGTCGGTTCAGCCTTCCAGGAGCTCTTGTATCTTCAGGTTACCCACAAAGGGTTATGTATTAAATAAAAAAAAAGGTATTAGGAATAAAACTCACATTAACAACACAAACATATAATTTAAAAAAAAAGAGAAAAAGAAAAGAATCGACTTTATAGAGTATAAAGTGCTAATGCAACAATAGAACAAAAGCGTGAGGAAAACTTGTATACTAATGACTGGAATACAAGAAAAAAAACCTCACATGACCGCGAGCTAAATTAAAACTAATTAAATAGTTGGAAAAACTTTCAAACTTTAAATTACGTTACGCAAAAACTTCAAACGTCAAACAGAAAATTATCTGTCAGCGCGCGCAACTCAAACAAAATGACAAAATCATGCGCTTTATAACATGATCAAATTCCCACCAAATTTCCCTGACCTTCATATAACTACCGCCAACGAAAGCAAAAACTAGCAAAAAAACTAAAATGTTGAAATTTTTTTTAAATTTCAAAATATATATTATATTATAAAATAAAATTTACTGAATTTACGAGCTCAATCAATATGCAAATATCTTAACTAAATTATTATACATATAAATATATGTAGGATTTTAGTTGCGCAATACATCGATGCGACAGCGTGAGGCAGTCAGTCATCAACGATCATAAGAGAAACATCGAAAAGTATACATACCCTGCGATATTACTGAAACTGATATAATTATAGTTAATTAGTTAAATACTTGTTACTGAATAAATAATATAAAAAGTGCTCAGGCCTAATTAATGAACAAACCCTAGACAACAGATTAAACAAACCTACATTTTGGAGGCTCGCCCGGGATTCAACGGAATTCAAACAAGAAAGAACCGATAGCGAACGACGGGTATCCAGCGAAGACGGTCCTTGCAGAAGCTAGCGAATGTAAGACGAAGACGGAGAACGAAGACATCGTTGGAGCTGCGGGGAAAGGGACGTTGAATTCACGCTGTTCATATCGTAGCGACGTAAGAAGAGCAAGAGGTAGATTACACTTCTTTATATACGGCTAGACGGCTAGACCGACAAATGTTTTATATTTTTTGTATGTGTAGCAAATTGGTATAAATCAAAGTAAAATACTCAGTTTAAATTTAATGCGAATTTATATGTTAGATTTGATTCATTTTAAAGATTAAAGAAAATATATACAATAATATTGTAACGTTTATGTAAAGTAACTTAGCAGGAAGATATTTTATTTATTATTTGTTGAATTAAGTTTTTCCTCATTTTGTAACATTTTGGTGATTGACTGTCGACGTTGAAAAAAAGAATTGACACAATAAACATTATTGTAAGACGTAAACTCTTTGAAAAAAAGAAGACGCAAAACGAAACGTATTTATTTGACGAACATTTCAAACGTAATATACAGGGTTTATTCAATTTTGTTTGGCAAATTTACAAAATGTCTGCAACGTTGGGTGATATTGCGGAAATCGAATATAACATTACACATGGTAATTTGAAGGCAATGAAGGCATTACATTTTATTTCTTTGGGAGATGATGGCCAGCCGCGGAGAGTCAGAAAGGCTCTGCGATCATTTACTGGTTTTGGATTCGAGAAGAAATCAGACGAATATTTCAAGAAAAGGGAAGAAGTCGCACAAAAGCTAGAACTAGCCGACCTTATCGCTGTGTGCCAGATTCTCAATTTGAATTATTCTGGAACGACTGACGACGTGGCAGATCGTATTGTTCTTTCTTGACGAACCTGGAGTCGACAGAAGACGATAAAGACGAAGATGAAGAAGACGAAGAGGATGACTCCGCGGTGGAAGAGGAAGAACAGGATGAGAAAAACGACGGACCTAGAATTAATAATGGTTTAGGAAGGACAAAGAACGCAAAGACGCACACGAGCGAAACACTTTCAAACGTGACAAGAAATTTAGAATCGTTCTCGTTAACTTTTCGTGATGTAGAAGATAGCATCAGGACGTATGATGGAAAATCCGATTACCCAATTAGAAAATGGATATCAGATTACGAAGAGATAGCCGAGGTAATGAACTGGAACGAATTACAGAAGTTGATATTTGCTAAAAAGTCGTTGACGGGACTGGCCAAATTATTTATCCAGTCAGAGAAAGGAATCAAGACTTGGTTCGCACTGAAAGAACTACTAATTAAAGAATTCGAAGTAAAAGTAGGGAGCGCCCAGATACATAAAACGTTGATGTCACGCAGGAAACGTGATGAATCGGTACAAGAATATGTCTTGGTTATGCGAGAAATTGGAAGCAGAATAGATCTCGAAGTAGAAGTTGTCATACAATATATCATCGACGGGATACAAGATGATCCATCCAATAAAATAATCCTATATGGGGCAAAAAACTTTTCAGAATTCAAAGAGAAAACAAAACTTTACGAACAAATCAAAACTTCTAGATTGATGGAAAAGAGTACTACGATCACATTCGACAAACAAAGAGGGGAGGATGTGCAGCAGAAGAGAAAAAGACCAGAAAAATGTTTTAATTGTGGTAGTAGAGGACATTTTTCGAGAGATTGTCCTCACAAGAGTAAAGGCACCAAATGTTTTCATTGTGATGACTACGGGCATATTGCGACGAAGTGTCCGAAAAAAACAGCGACCAAAGAAGCTCATAAATCTAGTACTTCTAGTATGAATACCATAGAGATTATACCCAAGAATAGCTTGAATCTTAAGATTGGAGACGTAAAATTGACAGCACTGTTAGACACAGGAAGCGACATTAATGCCATTAGAGAGGATGTTTACAGAGTCTGTCTGAAGAATAACCAACTGGACGATGACAGAATTGTCTTGAGAGGAATTGGACCAAACAGAGTATCAACACTTGGATCATTTTGTAGAAACATTTCAATTAATGATGAAGAATTTGAACTAAAGTTCCATGTCGTCCCTACAGACTGTTCAAGCTTCAAAGCCATAATTGGAAATGACCTCGTGACGCAAGCCGACATAAGCATAAGAGAAGATGGTATCACGGTGTCTAGGAAGGAGAAGCACAACTTTTTAATGGAAATAGCTGTAGATGCCCAAGAAGGCAAAGAAGAAGATAACTTAGAACATCTTGCAGTAAAAGAAATTAAAGAAGCTGTAAAAGACATAATCGAGAATTACAAACCAGAAAAGGCCAAAACCACGAATGTTGAAATGAAAATCATTCTAAAGAAGGAAGAACCAATCTACGAAGGCCCTAGAAGACTTTCGATACCAGAAAAGGAAGAAGTCGAAAGACAAATGGAGGAATGGTTAGGAAAAGGTGTTATCAGGCACAGTTCTTCTGATTTCGCCAGCCCGTTGGTGTTGGTGAAGAAGAAAAATGGAGAAACCAGGATATGCTGCGACTACCGCAAATTAAATAAAATGACGATTCGAGACCGTTTTCCACTACCGCTTATCGAAGACGTCCTCGATAAATTGCAGGATGCCAGAGTTTTCAGTACGATTGATTTGAAAAATGGATTTTTTCATGTTGCTGTAGAAGAGAGTAGCATCAAATATACATCTTTTGTAACGCACAATAATCAATATGAGTTTCTTAAATGTCCATTTGGCGCATGTAACAGCCCTGCGGTATTCCAAAGGTTTATTTCGCATGTTTTGAGACCCCTCTCAGCGAAGAACATAGCGATTTACTATATGGATGACATCATAATACCCAGTATCGACGAGGAAGAGGGAATTGAGAGATTAAAGTTGGTGTTACAAATGGCAAAGGAATATGGACTCGAAATAAGAAAAAATAAGTGTCAGATTCTGAAAAAGCGCGTAGAGTTTCTAGGATTCATAATCGAAGATGGGAAAGTTCAGCTATCAGATGCTAAAACTATGGCTATACGAAAGTTCCCCGAACCGACGACGCTTAAGCAGGTTCAGTCCTTTCTCGGATTGACGGGCTACTTTCGCAAGTTCATCCCTTCATATGCTTCCATAGCTAAGCCTTTGAGCGATCTGTTGAAGAAAAATCAAACGTTTACATATGACAAGGAACAGCGAAATGCTTTTGAGAAGTTGAAAGATTCACTCACTAGCGACCCAGTATTACACATTTTCAAACAAGGAAAAGAGACAGAACTACACACAGACGCCAGCAAGTTAGGATATGGTGCTTGTTTATTACAAAAATCAGATGCAGATGGAAAATTACACCCAGTTTATTACATGAGTAGAAAAAAGACACCTGCTGAAGAAAATTATCACAGCTATGAGCTCGAAGTCCTTGCAATCATTCAGGCAGTCAAGAAGTTCCGCGTTTATTTGTTAGGAACGAAGTTCAAAATTGTAACCGACTGCTCCGCTTTCCAAAAAACCATGCAAAAGAAAGATCTTACAACTAGAGTGGCAAGGTGGGCATTGCTGCTGGAGGAGTATGTTTATGAAATCGAACATCGAAGAGGCGATAAGATGCCTCATGTCGACGCCCTTAGCCGTTATCCTTACATGATGACTATGACAAGAGAGAACGGAATTTCCGAAAGGATACGAATAGCTCAAAATAAAAACGACCACCTTTTAGCAATACGTAAAATACTGGAAAAAGGAGAACATGAAGATTATTTGGTGAGAAATAATATAATCTATAAATACGAAAACGGAAAGGAACTGCTAGTTGTCCCGAGAGCTATGCAGACCGAAATCATTAAGAGAGCACACGAAGTAGGTCACTTTGCCGTAACCAAAACAGAAGAAATGGTGAAGCGAGAATTCTTTGTACCTAAGCTGAAAGATAAGATCCAGAGGTGCATAAGAAATTGCATTCCATGCATACTTGGGAGCAGAAAAGAAGGCAAGAAAGAGGGATTGCTTCATCCTATACCAAAAGAAGGACCGTTACACACTTATCACATCGTCCATTTAGGCCCTATGACGTCCACTGGAAAGAGCTATCAACACATTTTGGCTATCATCGACGACTTTTCCAAATTCACGTGGTTATATCCAACCAAATCGACGACCGCTAAAGAAACGATAGACTGCTGTATCAAACAACAGAAAGTTTATGGTAACCCTGCACGAATCATTACCGATAGAGGCACGGCGTATACTGCTAAAGAATTCCAAGAGTATTGCAAAATCTAAGGCATCCAACACGTTATGATTACGACTGGAGTCCCGCGCGGAAATGGACAAATCGAAAGGACTCACCGAACTATAATACCTGTTCTCACTAAATTGAGTTTGGAGGAACCAAACAAATGGTACAAACACATAGACCGTGTTCAAAGAGCAATAAACTGCACATACCACAGAAGCATTCATTCCACTCCTTTTGAAATTCTAACTGGAATCAAGATGAGAAATAAGGAAGACATACTGCTAAAAGAAATCTTGGAGGAAGAAGCCATGAAACAATTCGAGGATAGTAGAGAGGAACTGAGAGAAGAATGCCGAGAACAAATTTTGAAAGTGCAACGTGAGAATAGAGAAAGATATAATTTGCGCCGGAGGAAACCGAAGAACTACAAAGAAGGAGACTTAGTCGCTATTAAAAGAACTCAATTTGGATCTGGTTTAAAAATTCAGAAGAAATATTTAGGACCATACGAAGTGACAAAAGTCAAACCAAATGAAAGATATGATGTTATATCAGTGGGAATACACGAGGGGCCGATCCAAACCACCACATGCGCAGAATACATGAAGGCATGGGTAGAAGGCCTTGCTGAATCGGAGTCCGATTCAGAGTCGGATGGCCGAATGTAGGATTTTAGTTGCGCAATACATCGATGCGACAGCGTGAGGCAGTCAGTCATCAACGATCATAAGAGAAACATCGAAAAGTATACATACCCTGCGATATTACTGAAACTGATATAATTATAGTTAATTAGTTAAATACTTGTTACTGAATAAATAATATAAAAAGTGCTCAGGCCTAATTAATGAACAAACCCTAGACAACAGATTAAACAAACCTACATATATTTGCATATGCACACGTAGATTAATTAATGTGGTCGTCGCACATCACTAAAAAATTATACTTAAAGAGAGATTTCAGATAGGTCGCACAAATCAAAAATTCCAAGTATCAAAAACTCGTAATTAATCGAAAATTACTTTAAACACATCAAAGATCACAACAAAAACACAAACCGAAATTAACTAATATATATGTGAATAAAGAGGAGGTCTTTATTCAGAAAAATTAACTCGACCTATCTGTCTAACGGATGAAAAATCTCTAACTCTCCCCCCACGGAAATGAACATCTCCATGCCTATAACATAAATCAAAAGATCGACTACGAAAATCTCCACCCGGCAACCGTCATACTGCCTGACTCAAGCCAACATTCGGACATCCTACAGGCGTGGACAAAAATACACATTATAATCAACTTTTAAATTAAATATACAAAATTTATAATTATTTTCCTGGAATAAAATGTACATAATTATAAAGTCTTTTACTGTTTCTACATTTTTCTTCGGGGAAAAATCCATGGCAATATGTTGCAGATTTTCAAAAATGTTCGTCTTTCACTAATTTTGTTTCTAATGGAAATCTCCTTAACCCATCACCTGCTGTTTTTGAAATTATTAAGTATACAGACAGTGTTTCGCTTATTGAATACATTGGGAGCAATGAGAGAAGCTAATATAAGGCAAAAACTTATAATGGCTGTGGTGCAATATTTTGTTCCTAAGGTTACAACATTATTTCAACTGCAACATCCTATTGTAGATTATGAAGAAATTCACGAACTTCAAATTATTAAATATATTTCCAACAGTTATTGCACATTAAGATTACAAACTAGTGCAAAAAAAAGAGTTTGCAAATGTTAGTGCAGAAAGCTACTATTAGGCAAAAATTAACAAAAACAATATTATTTTATCACGTTTAATAATTTTAAATGAAAAAAAATATAAATAAACTATAAAATGTTTTTTTTTTTAATACGTATGATATGTACATGTCATTATCTTCTTATCAGATTATTTAAACTGCATAATAATTATATTTAATATTATTTAAAAATGAATAAAAGTTGTATATCTTCTGTTTATTGTTTTATCTACTAACCATAAGGACTTCCATCTATATTTCTTATAAAACTTCACATTTAGACTAAATTTTTATCACACCTGCCCCTAATACACAAAACAGTATATGAGTAAGAGTGCGATACATATGCCTGACGCAGCGACTGTACTCTTCTAACTTGAAAGACCGGTTTTACTGCTCGGCGTTGTCGTTCCCGTAGTAGTATACCGGGTGCGGCAATAGTGTGTCGGCGGAGCTTAGCATGAAAACTAATGAAGTTGTAACAATGAAATTTGACGTACACATGTAGTATGCCACAGTGCATTTTCTAATTTTATTGATATATTTACAGGGTGTTCCAAATTTCCGCAACCACTTTCAATTTGTTTTTTAAATAGATTGCTATACTTTCTTGTTATTATGATGATAGCCACCCAAATTATCTTTGCAATGATATATGACAATGTGCACTTACAACTGTTAGTTTTGGTTTTATTGATCTTGACAGTTGCAGCTTCTAACATTTTAAGTCTTAGCCTGAAAATGGGTGCAGTGCCTCACGTAACTTTTTTCTTACCAATTTATGGACTAACACGTTATATGTTTTGAGGGTGAACAACGAGACAACATATACAGAGTGTTAAATATGTCGTGCCCAAGTTATCGAAGTTTAAAGGCTATTTTCTCTTTTTTTTTTAAATTGAACCTATAATTTTTTTATTAGTCAGCAAATTCCTTGTAAAATTGCCGTTAAAATGGTACCAATAACATAGTACTTATTTCTAGTATTTTCGAAGTTATAACCCTTTAATGGGATATACCTATGTTTATAATATTCAATATGCGGGGCATCTAATAGTTGGTTGGCCATGAAATGATATCAAACAAAGTAATTCTTTATTATTAGTTTTAGAATTACATTTTGTAATTTTTCAATAATAAAACAAAATTAATTTGAAATGTGTTCAAATATATTTCCATTCTGCTCTACACATGCTCTTAATCGCCTCTGCATCGACAGACTTACATTTTGAGCCATGTTGTTTTCACTTACTTGAAGAAAAGCGTTTCTGATTCGTTGCTGCATGTTCTCTGCCGTTGTAGGAGGTGTTTCGTAAACTATATTTTTTACAGTAGGCCACAGAAAAAATCACAAGGGGTTAGATCTGGTGACCGCGGTGGCCAGCTTATAAAGCTTCCTCTCTCAATCCACCTATTGGTGAATACCCTATCTAAATGTGTTCTTGCAGCAGCACCGTAATGTGCAGGTGCACCATCATGTTGGTACCACAATCTCCTTATGACGTTATCTGGTAGGTCTTCTAACAGCAATGGTAAATTATTTTGTAAAAAATTTGCGTAGATTTCATAATTAAAGTATTATTAAAAAAGAATGTGTTTCCTATGATGCCTCCCCAGGTGTTAACACTCCATTTTTGTTGGTATAAAATGGGTTGCACAAAATGAGGGTTTCTAGTGTCATAATAATGAGAATTTTTTCTGTTTGTTATTCCACAATTAGCAAATGTTGCTTCATCTGTGAAAAGCACATGATCTAGAAAAGTTAGATCTTGTCGTAATTGGAAAAGTAGCCATTCACAGTAAACAAGTCTCATTTCAAAATCCGTTTGTAATAAGCCTTGATGATTTTGAATTTTGTAAGGGTGAAATTTATGTTTTTTTAAAATCCTTCTTACAGCAGTGACTTCTATCCCGTGTTCTTTCGAAATTATCCTTGTAGATACGCGCGGATTTTCCACAACGGACTGGACGACTGTCACTTCATTATCTTCTGTACCATAGACTTAGTTCTTTCATGTTTGACATAATTCACTGAACCCGTCCGAAGAAACCTTGTCAACAAATTTTCAAACGTCTTAATATCTGGTGCTCTTCGGTGAGGATACTCCATAGCATATGTTCTTGATGCTAAAAGTGGATTTCTATTGCTAGCGCCAAGAACAAATACCATGTCTATTAGCTCCTCCTTCGAAAAATGCATTCTAAAGAAACACAACTATAAACTATTACGGCATGGAAATAAAAAATAATGACAACAAAACGATATAACTGACAACAAGATAACAACTAATAACGAACAAACGGAAATTGATAATTAACTAGCCGAACTTAAATTATAACAATTAAACGCGATTACAGTAAAGAGAAACTATTGAAAAACACTTTATATGGAAATTTTAAGTAGATATTTGACGTTTGGTTACACAGCAATTTTTGCTTAATATCATTTCATGGCCAACCACCCAACTATTAGATGCAGCACCGCATATTAAATATTATAAACATAGGTATATCCCATTAAAGGGTTATAACTTCGAAAATACTAGAAATAAGTACTGTGTTATTGGTACCATTTTAACGGCAATTTTACAAGGAATTTGCTGACTAATAAACAAATTATAGGTTCAATTAAAAAAAAAAAGAGAAAATAGCCTTTAAACTTCGATAACTTTGGCACGACATATTTAGCACTCTGTATATGTTGTCACGTTGTTCACCCTCAAAACATATAACGTGTTAGTCCATAAATTGGCAACAAAAAAGTTACGTGAGGCACTGCACCCATTTTCAGGCTAAGACTTAAAATGTTAGACGCTGCAACTGTCAAGATTTTAACAAAATTTGCAATAAAACCAAAACTAACAGTTGTAAGTGCACATTGTCATATATCATTTCAAAGATAATTTGGGTGGCTATCATCATAATAACAAGAGAGTATAGCAATCCATTTAAAAAAAAAAATTTGAAAGTGGTTGCGGAAATTTGGAACACCCTGTAAATATATAAATAAAATTAGAAAATTCACTGTAGCATACTACATGTGTACGTAAAATTTCATTGTTACAACTTTATTAGTTTTCATACTTAACTCCGCCGACACACTATTGCCGCACCCGGTATAGTTCAATGGTATACGATACATTTGCTCCCTCTAGGTATCCGATACAAAAGTATCGAGTACATAACGGGTGTTCAGAAACATTCGAAGTCAAGTGGGCTCTGAACGAGAAATCGTATATCTTTACTTAAGTATCTGATTTGTAATAATTATTAAATGTCAACTGTTGTCTGTCAAAAATCAATCTATCTCAGACATGACTTCATATTTTCAAGGACTACTTTGACTTCGAATATTTCTGAACATCCGTTACTTTTTGCACACTATTCCTAGATAATTGTAACAAGTTGAGAATGAAAGCTTCATTTCATAGAAAAGAAATGACAACAAGGCATCTCTTTATAATATTTTGTTACCGCGGTGCGCGCCATCTGTTGAAATGTGCGGAAAGTACTACTTAGCTATATATATATATATATATATATATATATATATATATATATATATATATATATATATATATATATGTATATTTATTTTTAATTCAAATTATATTTTTAGTGGTAAATAAAAAGAAATAGTATTTTCTCCTTCCGAGTTTTATTATAATCTTTTCAGAATAAGAATATAATAATAAAACTCTGAAAAAGAACATACTATTTGTTTTTATTTACTACTACATTAGATTGAAGTTAACATTCATTATATTTTTTTGTTATATAATCTTAAAATAACATTACAATGTGAAATTATTTAAGAAATGCATTGAATAGATAAAAGTAAATTGTATGAATTATACAATATGTTACTTTAAGATATATATTAATTGAATAAAAATTTTCATTATAGGTAAATATATAAAAATAATTTTTTTTCAAAGATATTTATTTTATTTCTATTGCTTTAAATTTTTTTTAAAATATACAATAGTTGGTGATTACTAGAGCTGAGGATGTTTGCGGTACGGCAGGACCGTATGTAGTGCATCCCCACCAGCGTATAAACACGATGCAGCGAAACACTTTAGTTAGTCGTGAACTGGCAACGTGATCGTGTGTTGTCTTGAGCTCTATTTATTAAGTATAACGGACGTGCCCAAGCCAAGAAAGCGCCCATTGTATAACGACGTGAAGAAATTTATCCGAGACTTTCCCGATTTGTATTATAATGGAGCAAAAGTGGTTTGTAAATTATGCGATAAACAGTTACTTTGCTGGGACAAATACGACTGTAAAAGACATGTTGAAAGTGTACACCACAAAGACAAAAAAAATAATGTGCTGTCTAAAACGCAATTCAATTTCGATTTATTGACAATGCTACTCGTCTGCGATGTGCCAGTTCACCTGCTAGATAAAAAAGCCTTTCACGACTTTTGGAATAAATACAATTCCAACAAAAAGCTACCGTCACGGAGAACGTTACTCACCTATTTACCAATTGTGCGTGAGGACATTGAAAACAGAATGAAAGCAGTAGTAAATGATAAACAGTTATGGGTATGGGTCGACGAAACGACAGATCGAAAAAAACATTCTATTGTGAATATTATAGTGCGTGTACTAGATCCTGTCAAATCAACATTTCCCATTTTATTAGACAGCAAAAGATTGGAAAAGTGCACTAGCGAAGTAATTACGAAGGTAGTGCTCGATACGCTACAAAAATTTCAAGTTTCAACTAATCAACTTCTGATGTTTATGAGCGATGGTGCTGCGACAATGCGTTCTGTAGGCCGTTCTCTTAAAGCAGATTGTGAGAGACTTTTGCATGTGACATGTAAAGTTCATGCTTTACACCTTGTGGCACAAACTATTCGGCAATGTTATCCAGAGGTGGATGCATTAATAGCAACCACAAAAAAAGTGTTTCTAAAATCTCCCAAACGAATTCGAGAGTTTCACAGTCGGTGCCCTGGTATTCCCGAACCACCAGAGCCAATCCTTACACGTTGGGGAAGTTGGTTAAAGGCGGCATTTTATTATGCCAAGTATTTCCAACAAATAAAATCTGTGGTTCTACAATTCAATCCTGCCGAAGCTGTAGCCATTAAGGAAAGCCAGAGACTCTTTCAAAACCCTTCCCTTGATGCAGATTTACAAACTATTTATAACAATCATATAGGATTGTTTAACGCAATTGAGAAATTTCAAAATACTGCATTATCGTTAGCGGAGTCACTGCAAATACTGGACGATGTACACGCCCAGCTATGCGCAGTAAATGACAACAAAAATGTTAATGTAATAGAAAAGTTCGAGAGTGTGATAAACAATGATTTTGATTTTACCAGATTAAAACAAATTAGTAATGGTACAAGTGTAGATTCGGTTTCTATCTATAAAGATTATTTTAATTGTGCGTGTGTTACATCCGTAGATATCGAGCGGTCTTTCTCAAAATATAAAAAAATTTATTCATCACGGCGTACATCGCTCACCGCTACAAATATGGAAACGTATCTAATGCTACAAACTTACTGCAAGTCTTATCCACTTGGCGCTATGCTATAATAATCGTAAATAAGGTAATTGTGTTATTTATATACAGTACACATAACTGACATACCTAAGTGATATAAATAGCGAATGCATGTAAAGCAATAAAATCACGCATGCATCACCGATCGAAACAAGGTCATTATATTCGTGCGTTTAACTGAATACTATCCTGGCACACCGCAAACATCCCCAGCTCTAGTGATTACATAAAATTTCTATTTGTACATTCGAGAGATATCTTTAGCCTGGTTATACATATCACTGCTATATTTTATATCTCTTGAGTCTTTACCGGAAATAATTTTATTAATTCCATTACACCAGTTAAATATTAAAAAAGTAATAAAATGATCTATTATAAAACTAATTATTTCATCTTTATGGTTACAAATAAATGTAAAATCTACATTTTTTTAACGTATGCGGTGATCCTTTTTCTACAATCGCTGAAATAAGTAATATTATTTAATAAATATCTAGTAATATTATAACATTTTGTTAATGACAATATAAAAGTGGGTGTGCAATAGGCTGGGTCAAAAAAAATTTTTTCTTCATTTCTTGAGAGGCTCGGTGACAAAAAGGTGCTAAATGGTATAGCTAATCTGCATATAAAATTTTATTACATTATTTAAAGTTTTACTGCCTCCGGATAGCGATAGAAATTTCAGAAAAAGTAGGTTTTTGACATCACTTTAATAATACTTTTTAAGTTACATATCTATACAAGTTTTATGCAAAATAATTCTAAGTATTGGTATATAGAGGTAATCCCGATATACAGGCTGATTCATTTTCGGCCCTCACCATGCGGATCTCTCTTATTATTGGAGATAGAGTATAGGTTTAAATTTGGCAAAGTTGTTAAATTTTGTGTTTGTTATAAATCCGTAAAGAAAATAGACCTGTGACAAATGACCTTCGTTATTTAAAAAAAAAACGCGAAAACCCTATTTTCTTCTTTTACCTGTAGCACCGACATTTGGCCTTGTAGAGAAAAAATAAAAACACATCCTTTTGGCCATTTCTAAACCTCTATCCAGTTTATACGACTAAATTTTTATACGACGTTTCGTTTCTTTCTGGCCATCATCAACTATCTAATTTCTTATAGGCGCCATATTGGATTTAGACATCTTCAGAAAGAGTTTTTTTTCTGATTTCAACCATATACCACATGCTGACTAAAGTTTTTGACATTAGGTTTTATTTGAAAGAATATATTATAAGATTAAATTAGGTAGCCATGGAATTTCAATCTGTCAAACATTTCATTTATTGTTCATTAATAATACAAAAAGGTCATACACTAACGAAGAGAAACGAGATATGATAAGTATTTTTTATTCTTTGAAACGAAATTCAACAGTAGCGAGTACAAGATAACAAAAACATTAATAAAAATACATAGAAAAGTAAACAATAAACAATTACAGTAAATGTTCAATTATCTGGCCATCTTCGGTAATGCACAATTGGGCACGTCTTCTGGCATTTTGTACTGCCCTTTGTATAGTTCTTCTAGGAACTGCATCGAAGGCATTCTGAAGTCTGTCTCGTAATTCTTCAATGTTTTGTGGCGCATCTACTTTATAAATATTATTTTTAACATATCCCCATAAAAAAAAATCTAGCGGACTTAAATCAGGTGATCTCGCAGGCCATTCAACAACTCCCCTATTTCCAATCCAACGGTTTGCAAACTCTTGATTTAAGAAATTTCTAACAACAGGTGCATTGTGTGCTGGTGCGCCATCTTGTTGCCACCATAAATATTGTAATTGATTGATTGATGGGATATTGTCGTCAAGACCGTCAGATACGTATGTACGTAAAATGTTTAAATATCTTTCTCCATTTAAATGTTCTTCATACATAACTGGTCCTAAGAGACGATTTGCCAAAATACCCATCCAAACGTTTATTCCAAAACGATGTTGTGGTCTTCAAGCCCTGTTTTGTCGGGGATTTTGTACTGCCCAATAGTGCTCCGTATTTCTGTTGAACATTCCAGAATTTGTAAATTTTGTTTCACCTGACCAGATGATTTTGCTTAAAAAATTTTCGTCATTTTCTATCCTTCCCATTACCCAATTTCAATATTCTAGCCTTCTCAAATTATCTCCAGGCAGTAAAGAGTGACTAACATGCATCCTGTATGGATTAAACCTACTTTTATGTAAAGTTCTCCAAACTCTGGACTGGCACAAATTTAATTCTGACGCTACTTCGCGTGTAGAAATTGATGGATTATGATTTATCTATAAAAATACAAGATTAACATGAAATTTGAAAACACGCTTTTAATTTACCATTTGTAAAATATCTTGTCGATTTTCATTTAAATTCCTGTTGTCTTGACCATTACGCGGTTTAGTAAATGATCCATTCTCGACCAAATTTCTGTCGAGATCTAGAAAAATGGTACGATGAGGCTGTTGTCGTTCTGTTTATAATTGTAGATATCTTGTACTCGCTACACCACTGGATAGAGGTTTAGAAATGGCCACAAGGATGTGTTTTTATTTTTTCTCTACAAGGCCAAATGTCGGTGCTACAGGTAAAAGAAGAAAATGGGGTTTTCGCGTTTATTTTTAAATAACGAAGGTCATTTGTCACAGGTCTATTTTATTTACGGATTTATAACAAACACAAAATTTAACAACTTTGCCAAATTTAAACCTATAATTAAACCTCCAATAATAAGAGAGATCTGCATGGTGAGGGCCGAAAATGAATCAGCCTGTATATCGGGATTACCTCTATATACCGATACTTAGAATTATTTTGCATAAAACTTGTATAGATATGTAACTTAAAAAGTATTATTAAAGTGATGTCAAAAATCTACTTTTTCTGAAATTTCTATCGCTATCCGGGCAGTAAAACTTTAAATAATGTAATAAAATTGTATATGCAGATTAGCTATACCATTTAGCACCTTTTTATCACTGAGCCTCTCAAGAAATGAAGAAAAATTTTTTTTTGACCCAGCCTAGTGTGCAATAGGTCAATCGCTTAGATATGCCTTCTTGGAATTCCTTTCCCACACTAAATTCATAATAAGGGTCGTTTGTATTAATATGTTATATATCCTGTAATATATGCAATTTACAAAAGTCGCATTTGAATTTCTTTAATACAGTTTTCCTAATAAACCCTGCAACATATCCTGCTGTCCGAATATCAATATGTCTAACTAATGACTCATTTATTATTGCCATTGGAAGTATTTCAAATAGTATATAACATTGGTATAGCATCTTTCTTTAAATAGGCATTGGTGGCCTTATCTTCTTCACGGAAATGTCTATGGCATACCCTATGGGATCGGTATACCAAATCTGGATCAACGGATAACAGTTTTTTGTTGCCTGTTGTTTTAATCCATTTCAAATACCGAATTTTATCTCTGTTTGGTTCTGGAAAGCGATGTCTCGAAGATTTTTCATCTTTACACCCAATAACTGCACAGTTTCGCTTCCCCATTATGGAAATAGACTCAATTGGCACAAACACACAATTTTCATCAATCTATTTACATTTCTACAGAAATACTTACCACAATACTGCAATTAATATCTAATCTAGCACAAACGCAAACTTAAAACCACAATTTAAAAGTTCTATATAAAAGTAACAAAAGAAAATAAGATTATATAGCCACAAATAACACTTCAAACATAAACACCATAAACATAAACGTACATAAACAACAATAAAGAATTAAACAGGTGACCAATCAAAACTGGTAAAATTTACTACAATTACAATCTACAGTTCGCTGTTAAAATTCAGGTTGCACTATCTATTGAGATGTTGGTCAAGTAAGAAAAACATATATATGTTACCGTGAAAGTCCGAAAACCGGTGATAGTCGAGATATACCGGTGAATGTCAACATTCACCAAGATACTTGGCGTATGTCCGATATATTCATCAAATATCATTATTTCTAACTTACACCGGCGAATGTCAACATTCATCATGGACTCATGGTGTATGTTTAAAAGAATTTGTTTATAAAAAGAAAACAAAATAAAACTCTATAGGTTATTATTTATTTTGATTAAAACATGGAAGAAGTTTTCAAATGAACATAAAGAAATTGTTGAACTTAAAACAAACACAACAAACATAATATTAATATAACAAATAAAATGCATTTTATTTCTTGAAATGAAATTAAAAAAAACAAAGTAAATGTATGGCAACCTTATTTATTGCAACAACTTAAGCTACTATGACACTTCGAATTACACAAAAGCCGATTGTTTTTACAGCTACATTTAGCCGTGGAACACTTCTTTTTGCAGTTACAGCGTGTATAGCCTTGCCTTCCACTTTTTGAATTAGCAGAAGCTGCTTCTCTTACCGAAATTTCTTGACCTGAAATCTCATCCATGGAAATTAACTTTTCTTTGCAAATTGCGAATTGATTACGAGTGAAAAGCTGCTTGAAGGTGCCATTTTTGTTCGCTAATTTATAAAAGTCTGTATTCTCTATCCCAACAACAATGGCTAACACATTTCGGGGATCTGTACGACCACGATCGACGTCAGGGACTTTAATTCTTACGGTATCACCAATTTGGGGCGCAGGAAACTTTTTCTTTGAGGTTCGCAACATTTTTGTTGCTTGGAGTAGTAGATTCTCTTTTGCTGCTACTCTTTTTGAATTGATTAGCTCGTGCTGCCTAGTCAGCACTTGAGATGAAGACGTAATCGGTTGCAGATCAGTCAGTGTTTGAGTTGAAGACGTGCTGGGTTGTGAATCAGTCGGCACTTCAGATGAAGACCTGTTGGTGGCAGATGAAGGTGGATTGGCTCCAATGGTATTTTGGTCATCCATATCACTTACATCTAAAACATGGTCGTCAATATGGTCACTAACCAAATTTTCTTCACAAGTATTAACGTAAGCTTCTAGCTGTTCCTCGGTTTCAATGTTTGTAATTTGCTCGTTGGGGAGAGATGACGATGCTATGCCTCTTTTTGGTTTAACGCCAAACAGAGCTTCATATGTACTCTGGCGTATTCCTTCATGGTAAGTTATGTTTTTTGCGAATTGGACAAACGTACAACCCTTCTGACCATTTATTTGAATCATTATTATGCATCCACGCAGTTAACATATTCTGTATGTCTTGATTGGCTCTTTCGACTGAGCCTTGTGTTTGGCTGTGACGAGGCTTTCCGTGCACTATTTTAACATCTTTCCACATAGCGCATAGTTCAGATATGACTTGGTTACTGAACTCTCTGCCATTATCCGAATGCAATATAGCGGGAGCACCAAATATTAAAAAAATTTGAAGAAGGTGATATGCTACTTCTTCTGCTGCTCTCTTGGTTTTTAACGCTCGTAACTGGACAAACTTGGTTAAGTGATCTTGGTAAACCATTATAAATTTGTAATCGCCATCGCTGTGTGAGTGATTGCAAGTCTATCAAATCGACTTGGCATCTAGAGTTTAATTCGGAACTCACCATTGGTTTTACAACAATACCTTTTT
Organism: Melolontha melolontha; assembly: GCA_935421215.2. Taxonomy (NCBI): domain Eukaryota; kingdom Metazoa; phylum Arthropoda; class Insecta; order Coleoptera; family Scarabaeidae; genus Melolontha; species Melolontha melolontha. The sequence continues at coordinate 157,079,291 of OW285236.1, read as the reverse complement.
TAGGAGCACTGTGTTTCATTTGACATTGTTGACATAAATTTAAATAGAGCATTATGACTTCATAAGTAATATTTTTGTATTTAACTTGCAATTCTTTTACCATTCGTGTTCTTCTTCCATGGCCTGTTCGTATGTGAGTTTCGGAAAGTATATTAAACAACTCTTCGTTTGTAACATAATACTGAATATTCGTTTCTCCTGGTTTTAATGGCACAATTAACTTTTGTTCGTCACTAACTTTTAAAATGTCAAAACGTTTTAAACGTCTGTAGTCCAAAGGGGTACTGCACTTACTTTTAGCAGAAATTACTTCAGAAACGATTTTAGAGTACCTTTCTTGAGAAAAATAAAAACAATTGTCTTCTCGTTTATTTCTTATTAGGGTATTTAACTTTTCAAGAAATTGATCACTATTTACTGCAGTAGCCATCGAGCACAAATTATAATACCTGTTGATGATGTTTCACCTGCCACGGGTTGTCTATTAGATAAGTCTCTGCGAGAACTGTCTTTACCGATTGATCATTTGGAACTGATCTATGAATTTGAATTTAAAAGAATATATAAACAGTTTACAACCCTCTGAATTTTGGAAATCCTAGAGCTATTGTAATGAACTACGGTAATAAATGGAACAAAACTAAGAACTAAATATTCGTTTCTTAGTAAGCCTATTGTGAATTTGAATAGATGCAAGAAATTACAAATACCTGTGAAGGGTAAATTAAATATAGCTGTAAATTCCAGAATGAATGGTTTGCAGTGACGCGAATAATATGAATAATAAACTTATATTATAATAAATGTCCTGTCGTTTCTGACATTGACCGAAGCTTATATGTGTTTGTCGACATACACTGGTGAAGGACCGAATTTATAATATAACTAATAATTGTTCGGTCTTTCACCTATTCATCTGGTGTCTGTCGACATTAACCGGTGTATGTCGACAACCACTATTTTCGGTCTTTCACGCTAACATATATACATACACTGTAACACTTTCGGCCATATAAGATTCCACCCCACGCTCCATTTCCATAAGTGGAACTGGCATGGCGTTTAGAATGAAGTTCTCCTTAAACGTAAGATGACTCTTATATAGCAAATACACCATATAAATACCATATAAAACAGTGCGGTCTTAAGTAGTAAGTAAAATATTGTTTTAGTGTTTAGTTTCTAAAAAAATTGCTTGTAGTTTTCGAAATGGGAAAGGCTGGTTGTGTCGTATTTGGATGCGGTCCTTCAAAATCAGATTCTCGTCATTGTTTTCCTAACCCTGCAAAGTACGACGAACTGCAAGAAATGGCTATCATTTATACGAAACAAACAACCTCTTGAACTTACTGATGAATATGTTTATACGCATTAAAGAATTTGTAGTAATTATTTCTTGAATACTGATATTGGACCTAATAGAATATTTCAAAAAACGGTTTACCCTAAACTGTTTCTAACAGGTATTGAATATGTCTATGTATGTATGTTAATTAAATTGTGTATTATCCAAGAATTACAAATATAGACTATTTCGAAAATGAAATTAATAAGCTTCACAAAATTGTTGATCTTTAATTATCCGAAAGGTGCAAAAAGAATACTTAATGGAAAGGATTGCAGACCTGTACCCAGTAATGTTACCAATTTTTACAAGTAAGCTTTTTCAATTAACAATATAAATAAAATACATACATATTTGTTTTTGAATTAATTTTTACTATTACATTTGTTTCAAATTAGTTTCATTGAAATGATAGTAAACCATACAAACTTTTAAGATTGAACAATCTTATATAATGAGTAGTCTGGATATATGCAAAATATGCTTTTAATTGCCTTATTTCATTCAAAAATCATTAAATAAACCCAGGAAACTCATAATTTTGTTGATATACCTTTTAACAACAAAACGATGAGGTTTCTGGTTTTATTTAATGTTTTTGGAATGAAATATGGCAATTAAAAACATTTTGCATATAATCCGGACTCTAATAATCAGTATTTCTTTTACAACTTTGTTATAAATGTAGTGTCACTGTATTTATTGGATTATAAAAATATTTTGATACTAATTTTATAACTTTGTTGTAAAAAAAAATAAGTTATGCAAAAATATTTAAAACAAAATGAATAAATTGAGAATTCAAATTTTGCCGGGAAACGTTCTCCTTAACCGGTAGATGACTCTTTATGGGTTCATCATTTATAATGGGAGCTTACATCTTTGCTTGTTATAATTATCTATGACACTAATCACCTTTCATAAACCTAACCTCATGTTTAGCGTGTTGTGTGTTATCCACGTAATATCTATAAATTTTATGTTAGAGATTTTGTTGTGGTTGTCAATAGTTAAAAATGTTCACTTTATACACGAATGAAAATAATTCAGATGTATTAAAAATAATAATAGCTGCTAACTTTGGCAGACAGCATATTAATTTAATAATAAAAAAAATGAATGGTAACTTAACATATTGATAAAATATTAATTTTAAGCATAATATGCATTTCATATTTTTAAGAAAAAGTTATTTCCAGACAACATAGAAGAACCAAAATTATTGCCATATCTGGAAATGGGTGCCAACCAAACATTATTCATTTCCAATAGAGCAGCTTGGTACCTGTACCCATGTATAAAAAATGAACAATTATGTGAGTACTGGCTGTCATGGGAAGCTGCTGTTTTATGTCCTTTAATGATTCAGATGGGAAGAAAAAGTAATACATCCAGAAATAGCTTAACATCCTGTTTGGAATATTTGAATGATAATATCGGAACCAATATATCCTTAATTGATGTAATGTATTTTTTAATGGGTTTTCCTTTATAATTTTGCTTATTTAATATTTGTAGAATGTAGTACAAGTTTGTGATATAGTAATCTGGTCAACTCTATATCCTTTGTATAGTGAATACAATGAATATTTAAGTGAATTTAATGAACTATATACTTGGTTAAAATTATTAGAAAATCAGGAGGAATTTCAGGTAATGTTTATTGTATTAGGCTAATAATATGTTCAATTTAAAAATTGAATGCCATAAGCAGCTAATAGATGTAATTTTAAATAAAGAAATATTTATCTGTATTAAGCAATGAGTGTTAAGAATTTCATAATGATTGATTTTCTCTTTAAATATCTGTTTATCATAATAATGTTTAATAACAGGAATGTTCATAAATAAAAAAAATTATTGTCACTTATAATTACAAGAGAGCTTTTTTTTGTTGAAGTAAACGACATTTCAATGAGAATTTCGTTACTTTGCAATATAACGAAAAAACTGCCATTAAAGTTTCTGCTTTCTAGCAGTTTTTTGAGTTGAATTGCCCAAAGGTAGGAAACTCGAATTATAAATGTTAGGGTTACTTCTATTAAAAAAAAGATTGAGTGTAATTCGGTATGGCAATTTAATGAATACATATTAGGTAATTTAAATCTTAGGTTCTGTTTGGTCACTGGAAAAGGGCAAACTTTTACCGCTGTCATAGTGACAAAAAGACTGCAGCTTATGGGATTTTTAGTGTATGCATTAAATTGTCAAAGGAAAAACATCATACGTGATTGTGTTAAATTATCAAAAAAACTATGACTAATTTCAGTTTTCAAATGCGACATATTGTGTTAAATTTAGAATCTATGACAATCTCTTTATGATAATATGTTATATGGTAGAAACCACCAAAGATTACTGATGTGACTATTATTCAACTAAATTAATGACTCAATGTAACTATATGACTTCCCTTTAATAGTTGTTTTCCATGGGTTGAAAATTATACATATACATTTCTGGGACGTAGAGTGAAGTAAAATAATAAAACATGTGTGATTTCTTTTTTTATTACTTGCCAGAAGTGTCTTCACTGACACGGTAATGTCAAAATATCTGCTAGTCTGTCAAAAGTGAATAACTATACCTAATATCTAAGAAATTTACTAACTTTTCTTACTATCTTTAATATTATGAATACCTCCCAAGTTCTTTAGAGCTTTGTTTATAGAGTCAATTTGAGATTGGATATTATGGTTGTATGTTTAAGGAGCATGCTAGCAATGTTTAATATCCAACTATTTTTACATTTTAGCTTAACTTAAATTAAATTTAAAAAACATGTTAAGAATTTAGATGCACTTTAATTGAATCTAGTTGGAAGATTTAATAGTTTAAACCTTTTCAGTCGTCTGAGTCCACTTTCTTTGTCTAACAGTGTGACTGCTAGATTATTGGGATGCATTTGCAGTTTGACACTGTGAGATGCTATACTTTTTGACCTCGTCAAGCACTAATGGAACTTCTATCTTAGTGTGGATTAGTGCATTAGGCATATACAACGATGCACTAACTATTGTTTGAAGCACGTTGTTTTGAAATCTCCAAAGGATTTCTAAGTTCGAATTACTGACTACCCCATAGCTCTATTCCATATTAGTTTTAACACAATCTGGCGTCATTTAGGATCAATTACCTACAAGTCTATGTTTCTAAATTTAATTTCTAGTTTACGTTTGTTAAATATACGTTTTTTTTCCATGCAATTCGCGTATCTGAAAACTAATAACTTCATAGAAATATAGATAGAATTATTGTGACTTGCTAGGGTAGCTGGATCATCTGCAAATATGGCAGTCGTAGTTTTCTTAAATACTGACAAGTCTGCGGTGTAGATTAAATAAAGTGTTGGTCTTAACATACTACCTTCTGGGACATCAGATGGTAACACCGTTTCTAATGGTCTCTTCTAGGTTGTTAATATTTCTAAATGGGCGATATTTATATACCTGCGGGTGTAAACTAGCTCGCGTCCGTGGCAATACGCTACACGTGTACCCTGGGTAATGCTAAATAAGCTAGAGTGAGCTTTGGTAGCCAGACAATATTCTCCTGGCTATTATACATGGATTTACATACTTCATCTCCCAAATATGGCCGCTCTTGGGACTAAACAACAAAATATCGCGAAAACAATCCGAATTGGCCAAATAAACGTTGAAGGACTTGGCAGAGCTGAGAGTGTGTACATTTCAAAGCTCTTGTTAGATCAAAACATTGATATGACCATTATTTCATTATCACACTGATGAGAATGGTGATCCTCTTGCGAATTGTACAGAGACCCACAACCTCCTTGATGCTAAAGAATGAAATACCTTCAGGTCAGCTGTATGGAACACTGAAACCAACCCAGACATCTGCTTCGTGTCGGAGAATACCAAAAAACGCCCAATTCCAATCTCAATGAAATAGATGACTTTACACATAGCCTACATCGTCCGGTAGTTCTCGAAATTGGAATTAAAATCCTGATAATCCACTCTACACATAGGCTTAGGTCGAATCTTGTGAAGGCCCAATGGGATAAATTCGTTGCGCAGTTAGACAAAGTTGTCAGGTGGATTCTTCCAAAAAACAGCAATTATAATAGATTCGCCAAAGCCATAGCAGCAACAGAAAAAAATGTACGTACTCCAGGGTTTCCGTAGGGGATATATCCGGAGACGGAGTAATGAAACAGAGCAGCTTTATCAGGAATTTCAGAATAGCGGGAATTCTGTGATAGCGGATGAACTCCTTAATCGCCTGGACATAGAACGTCATAAAAAATGGGAAGCAACGACAGGTAGTATGAACTTCAATAGATCTAGTAGGAAAGTTTGGAACTTCCTGAAAAAACTAGGTAGATCTAACTCACCCACTTGGGGACCACTGGAAGTATCAGCTGACCAAATCGGTGCACGAATTGTAACACTGTCTAAGGTCCCAAGCACAAAACAACAGGACGCGGACATTAAGAAACAAATGTACTATTAAACCGCCCATTGATATTGGAACATGTTGCCGTTGAACAGGCTGGGTTCAGAACCAACCGTAGTTGTGCTGACCAGGTGCTCAGTTCAACAACGCACATTGAGGCAGGGTTTCAAAAACAGCTATAGAGCGTTTCACGCCCATGATGAAGTACAGGCCATATGGAGATAGCGTACAATGTTGCCAAGTCGCAAACTCATTCCTACCAACATACCTATATTGCTGTTAATCAGGCCTGCTGTCAATAGTATTATATTGACATAACCTTAATTGTACTTATAATGAACAAAATTTTAAAATTATTATTCTTAGTTTGCATCTGTTTATAATATGTTCGATGCCAAGAAAAAGTAAATAAGAGTGAAATATCATTCTAGTTAATGTATATGAAAAGTAAATCATTATATTAACAAACCACTTAAAATTGTATGTTTAAGTTATAATTTGGTTTAACCAACACACCATTTGTATACTCAAGGTTTGTTTTGAATTAAAACAATTATTTTATATATATTGGTTTCCTTTATTATAAAAAATAGTTTGATTTGTCTATTAGAATACAAGCAATAATCATAAAAAGTTTTTTTGTGTGGACCATAAACATACAAAAAATACTGCAATATAGATTTATTTAACCAATAACATAAAAATATCATCTTAAAAACCTAATTTTTTATTTCAATTAAAACTTGACTGCTGTAGTAACATTAATTATAGGTTTGTTCCGCGAAGAATCCCTATTATTTTTAGTGAATCGGAATTTAAATCTGTTTTACAGCCATCATCGTGTACTATAATACTGTCTACCAATTGGCTAAAAGAGATGCAAACTGTCAGAGATTCGTTCTTGGAACAGACCTACAATCCACTGGATGTTGAAGCAGCATTCGAATAGCCGACAGGGTCAGTTAATAAATCGTCTTTCATATCATCAGTTGAACCTGAGTCTCCCACATGGATGATAAACTCCTCAACATCATCTTGTAATCCATCGACAATCCACATTTCTTCTTCATTTTTTTTTATATGCTGAATATAATTCTTCCAATTGTCAGCTGTCACATTACTGTAGGCACTCGTAATTAATGGTGCCATATCTTTTACTTTGAACGTAGTGTTGTGCATCTTTATGTGATTTTTCACTTGGGCCCAAACCATCTTTATTGGATTCAGCTCACAATGGTAAGGTGGTAAACGTAGAACTTCTGGGCCAGCATCTTTCGCCAACATATCAAGCTTATATTTGTCATATTGATATTTTACTTGTGATACACTAAACAACAAATCTCTTTTTAACATATTATCTTCAACGGATATATTTTTTTCAGTCAGCCTGTCGATTATATTTTCTTTTCTCCATGCATTTGTAGGTATCTTCTCAACCTTTCTGTTGTGGTACGATGCATTGTCTAGAACAATTACAGCATTTTCAGGAGTATTTGGCAATAAATGCTCAATGAACCACTTTTTAAACGTATCCATCTCATTATGTGCATGAGCTGTATTTTTCTTGCATAGAAATGTTAATTCGGCACCAGGAAGTAAGCCATTTTCATCGCCAGCATGTACCAATGCAAAGCGAGGACCAAGACCACTCGGAGATTTTAATCCTGTACTCAATCCTCGAACAAATGCTTCTCGAGTACTTTTTATTGTAGTATCTTGCCAGACTTTACTTACTGTGTGTCCTACATTAACCCACGACTCATCTGTGTAAACTATACACCTACCTGGAACAAATATTATTATAGGTATATGCTTTTATATAAAGAACAAAGAAACTTTACCTTCATTTCGAAATGTCTTGATATCTCGTAGATACTTGTGGGTCCATCTTATAATATCATCTCGTTCAATGAGTATGCTTTTCCGTTTTACAGTTTGAAATTCAAAACCAATATCTTTCAAAGTCTATATAATGTTGAATGTGTAAAAGTAGGGAGATCATTGTCATTGTTGATGGTAGCAAGAACTGTATTCACAGTGGGTGGTATGTTTTGCATGAAAAATCTATTAACTTGTACAAGTACGTGTATATTTTCATCATAACGGTGTAGACGAGCATTTACTTGTACCCCTTTTCTCTTCTGCTTGTTTTTCCCTTTTTCTTGTTCCTTTCTCATGTTGTTTATGCTGTATACTGAACAATGTAGTGCTTCACTTGCTTCAGCAGCAGCAGCAGTAACAGTCATAGGTTTTTTAAGAAAATGATTAAAAACATTTAGTATCATCTGCTTTTCTCTTCGACTAAAACATTCACCCCTTCGTGATTTTTTCTCTCCAGGCTCCATTACTGAAGGTTAGAATCTGTAACGATAATGTTTTTATTTTCGAGCACATTTCCTTCACATTCCAACTTACCACAAACTTTTGTAAACAACAACGGGAGAATATAATAAAGAGAGAGAGAGAATATAATATATAATAATAAGAATATAAGGTATATAATATAATATACTATAACAATATAACAAGAACGAAGAACAACAAATAATATTTAATAAAAATACGGAAAGGAACAATTTGACACTTGACAAGATAACAAAGTGAACAAACTACTGTACTGTAGCAGTCTGGTTATCTCTACGAATTAAAAATCCCCAATAAAAATTAATATAAATTTTCGACATAGCGAGCGGTGGAAAAGGATAGCGCGATGCAATTTCTTAAAGAAAATAAAAGAGGGGAATGCTCCATAAGAGCCCATACTTCATCGTGGGCGTGAAACGCTCTATAGAGACAACTGTGGTGTATGTTGACCTGATTGCGGCATATGATACGGTCTGGAGAAAAGTCCTCTACAAATTTATCAACGTAGCACCATGCAGCCGGGGCCATGGCCCTTTCAATAATAATAGGAGAGAGCAAAAGTAAAATGAGACATCTCAATAATTAATTGCCTTAAGAATCGGTACTTGCATCTGTCTTATTTAATCTGTATGTTTTTGACATGCTACACAAAGTCAAAAAAGTTTGGATATACCGATGACCTGGCTCATGCATGCCAGAGTAAAACCATAGAAGGAACTAATTATATAGTTTCAGAGGACCTGTCCGTGCTGGGAAAATACTTTCGGGAAACTAATCTCGAATATGAATAAAACAGAAGTGACGTGCTTTCACCTCAATAATAAACAAGCACGTCTAGAACCGTAAGTTTACTTCAATAATACTTGCTACGTTATAATCCTTACCCAAAATATCTAAGAGTAACAATGGATCAAACACTCATATAAAAAACATATACAGAACACCGCGTCTAAAATAAACACTAGAAATAACAGTCCACAAGCTCCGCGGTACTGCTTGGGGTGCAAACGCATCCACTCTTAAAACATCAGCTCTTAGCCTTGTTTATTCGGTAGGTGAATACTGCTCTCCAGTCTGACTAAACAGCTGCCACGCAAAGAAATTAGACCATGAGAACAATTAGCGGTTGTTTAAAAAGTACATCTCTACCCTGCCCCCCGGTTCTAAGCCATATTGCACCTTCCACCATCCGGAGATAGGAAAGCCTGGTAAGAGAATATAATAACATAATATCGAATCCCCCCCTTCCACTACACAGTGATTTGTCTGATGCCGGACTGTCGAAACTGAAGTCTAGATCTCCTCACTACTGCTAGCAGAACAACTAATAGCAGAAGATTTCATCCCAATGATAGATGGAGGCAGTATTGGGAAGCCCTGAAACCCGCTCAAGCGGTCCATATTATCGATCCTACCGTACCCTTACCAGGAATGAAAGACGCTTAATAGAATCAAAACGTCCCACGGAATTTGCCGTGACTCATTCTATAAATGGGGACTGACTGAAACGCCAAGACTGACTGAGACACCAACATGCGAATGCGGAGAACCTCGTCAGGCTATTCACCATATTACAGCTCAGTGCCCCCTAACAGCAGATGAGTAACTTCTTTGAGGCCACTGACTCCGTGTTTGACTGGACGGCCTTGATTTTAAGATTTGGCTTTCGGGTGTGTATTTTTGATCCATGTTATCCATACGCTAAATAAATAAATGTACACTTGCTTTTCCAAATATCTTCAAAGAAAAAAGTTACAAGGTGTCAGATCCGGAGATCGGGGTGTCACGGATTCTCAAAAAAGCGACCTCTCCATTTTGCTATCATCTATTGTATGAACTTTGTTACGATAGACTTTGTTCTTCAAATTTTGTATTAATGAAAATGCAGTTCTTCTTTCGGAGCTTTGCGAAGAGTACTATACATACAATCATAAAATCATTAATACTAATCATTTTAACAGATTATTCATTTGATAAGATATTGTTACCTATTTGCCGAAATCTCTTAAATATTCTATACACATGACATGTTTTAAGCATTTGTGATTAATTTACTCAGCAGAAAATTGGTGAAGGAATTCGTCAACACAAAGTGCACCAGAGTATTCGAAAATACACGTCTTTTGATTAAAAGGGTAAAGCATTTCAATGTAACCCAACATATAATTTGGTTGAATAACGCAATTATAATAAAATTAGTTTCTTACCTTGAAATAAAATAAAATAAGCCTAGAAAAAGGCTGATGTATAAAATTGACAAAAGAAACTAATTTAAAATAGAAAATAATTAAATGTAAGATGAGCAAAACAAGAACGCCTATGAGTGATAGAAAAATTATATATAATTCACTAAATTTTAGTTATTTTCGTATAAGACTAATTTCATATTGAAAAATAGAAGGAAATTTTGATGTACGTCTTAAGGAAAGTAGTAAAAGATAATTTAAATGACAAGGCCCGGCAGGGAAATGTTATATTAATGAGATGGGTATAACATTACTGGTAGGAGAATTAGGCGCGTTTAATGGTTTATATATATATATATATATGTATACAGGGTGTCCAGAAACTCTCCTGACAAACGAAGACCGGAGATCCTCTGATAATTTTAAGACAATTAAACCCAAATTCACCTAGTCCGAAAATGCTTCCTAAGGGAGCTAGAGTTCTTTGAAGATGGCGCCTTGTATTTATTTTTTTTTAAATTCCTCCAGAACGCTTCTATTTAGAAAAACAAAAACTGGTATGCTTATTTATCCTCCAGAGATGAATCGATTCCATCAATTGCGAATTTCTAGTACCGGTCATAGGCGTCCGTTTTGAGTAGGTCAACAGTTATTTTAAGGCATAACTTTTTTGTCTTTAACTTTTAAGCATTTGTGACACTAGATTATTAAATTTTCAGGTATTCCAGTACTAAAATGTACTCTTACTTTAAGTCGGTAGGATACACCGTTTTCTAGAAAAATCGATTTGTAAATTTTTCTTCATTAAAGTTCAATTTATTATGTACCTACTTATTTTTAGCGACGAACTTGGCTTGGACTATCAAGGCATGGATGAAAATTAATTTAATAAATTAAAAACAAATTATTTATTACAATGGAACGAAACTAACAAAAAAAGAACGAGTATCAAAGGTAGATTGTTGCAAAAGTTGCTCGATGTGATGACCATTAGTCTCTATGCATAAGTTTACCCTTTTGCTTAGAGAACGCCGAATTCTTGCAAAAATTCCAAAGTTATTTCTAAATTCGTTGCAAGCATCTTGTATCCTTAGCCAGAGTTGTGCGCGATTTTGTATCGGAACGGAATAAACAAATGCTTTTATGTATCCCCAAACACAATAATCACAAGGATTCAAATCCGGCGACCTTGCTGGCCAAGCAACTGGACCGCCTCTTCCAATCCAATGGTCTTCGTAGTATTATTATCTAGAAAGTCTCGTACATTCCTGCTAAAGTGGGCCGGACAGCCGTCCTGTAGAAACCATAAGTTTTGCCGAATATTTAAACGCACCTCATCTAACAAATCAGGTAAAATATTTTGCAGGAAATGTAAGTATCCAGACGTTTATGCTAAACCTATGCTGATGCTTAAATTCTTGAACAACGTGGGGATTGTCACCAACGTACGAATAATAATGTGCATTATGTACATTAAAAATTCCATTTTTTGAGAATGTAGCTTCGTCACCAAACAAAATGTTCCTGAAGAAATCTTCATCTTGATTTTTCTGATTTTGTAACCATCTAGCGAATTCTACGCGAGCAGGAAAATCTCCTTCTAGCAGTGCTTGCACCTTTATAAAATGAAAAGGATATAAATTTTCTTTGTGTAAGATATTTCCTACGGAAGATTTTGAAATTGTGGGGTACATGGCAGATAGTCTTCGAACGCTAATTTCTGGATTTTCCACAACTTCCATTAAAATAACATCTTCATGTTCTGCTGTTACATCATTATGTCTCCCTGTTTCATTATTTTTTGGGACCACTGAACCTGTTTCTCTTAATCGTTGATGAAGAGCTGTAAATGTTGAGCGAAATGTTCAGCGTATCTACGTTGCGCCGCTCGAGCGTTACACCTCATTTCGCCATAAACTAAATGCATATCGGCGTATTAGTAAAAACCATTTTTTTTTAAATTGAAATCGTTGTGTTTGTAAAAGTAAAAAATGAAAAGATAAACTTCGCGAACTGACAACAATTTGACAATGAAAAACGTAGGTTTTACTTCTGTTGGCAGTTCAGAGCTAACTATTGCAAAAAATAAAAAATTGAACTTTAATGAAGAAAAAACGAAAAATTTACAAATCGATTTTTCTAGAAAACGGTGTATCCTACCGACTTAAAGTAAGAGTACATTTTAGTACTGGAATACCTGAAAATTTAATAATGTAGTGTCACAAATGCTTAAAAGTTAAAGACAAAAAAGTTTTGCCTTAAAATAACCGTTGACCTACCCAAAACGGACGCCTATGACCGGTACTAGAAATTCGCAATTGATGGAATCGATTCATCTCTGGAGGATAAATAAGCATACCAGTTCTTGTTTTTCTAAATAGAAGCGTTCTGGAGGAATTAAAAAAAAATAAATAGAAGGCGCCATCTTCAAAGAACTCTAGCTCCCTTAGGAAGCATTTTCGGACTAGGTGAATTTTTAATTGTCTTAAAATTATCTGAGGAAACTCCGGTCTTCGTTTGTCAGGAGAGTTTCTGGACACCCTGTATATATATCGAGCGATTAAGATAATTTGTAATCGAGTCAACCTTGAATCCGAAATCGTATGTATTTACTTGAACTGCACTTACATTACAAACGTCAAGTAAAATGTCAGTTGACAGCTAAAATAACAACAGTTAATGTAAACTATGCAACTGAGGACGAATGTATTTACGACATGCAATTTCGGTTTCAAGGTTGACTCGATTACAAATTATCTTGATCGCTCGATATATATATATATACAAGGTGTGTATAAATTGGCGGACCCACTACACGCGGCGATGTTCCTCGTTAAATTCGGAGTCCAAAATCCTAATACGAAAATGTTGTACCATGCTCCATATCTTTGCACGAGGTTCCTAAAGTTCGGACTTTCAGTCTTGAAATAAGCATTATTACTTGATATTTGTTGACAGAAAGAGCTACAATTTAGAAGAAAGAAGAATTGTTGTTATTATCCTTTCGTTAAAAGTTTTGTTTTTGATTTTAAAGTTTGTTTTAATATTTGTTTATTAACTTATTTTTACGAAAAACACATCTGACAACGTTATAAAACAATAAGTAGGCAGCCTAATGTTGTTCTAGTCAAATACATTACTACTGTCAAATTTTGACACTTATGTAATCTACCTTCATTCGACTTGCTTATTTTCGTGTTTATTTGTATAATTTTGTTTAGTTTTCGTATTTATTTGTATAGTTTTAATCAGTTTTCGGGTTTTCGTGTTTACTAGTTGTTCTGTTTGTTTATTATGAATTTTACGTTCAACGAATATGCCGATATGTACATGATATACGCTGACGAAGTTAGAGCCCGAATTGACGCCGCAGTATTAGAAATCACACCAGAAAGACTTCAGCGAATAGTACAAACGATACCACAAAGATTGCAGCTATGTCTACAGACTGATGGATTTCAATTCGAACAATTATGTAGGTAATAATTACATTGACTTCTATCAAGAAGATGTACAAAAATTAGTCAATATTATCAAAAAATTTTTAAACTTTGTAATATTTTCGAAATAAATATGTAATCTAAGAAACCAATTTTATTTCGTTTGTTTCTTTTTTAAATTTAAAATGTAAGGTTCACATGACGACGTGTAAAAATGTTCCGAAGATTATAACTAGCACATGCGTGTTCAATGTTGCCAAATGTATGTTTCTTTCAAATTCATTCTGAAGTCAAACGAAGCCTGATACATCGTTTCAGGATTAGGACTTTTAACTCAAAATTTGACCAAGAATGTCGCCACGTGTAGTGGGTCCGCCAATTTATACACACCTTGTATATATATATATAGATAATTATTTCGTGACCTTTGTATGTTATGGTAAATTCAATTTGAATTTACTATATATATATATAAATATATATATATATATATATATATTAGTTCTTAGATGCCATTTTAGTTGCCATAGACCAGTGGACGATTAAACAACGACAGCTTTGTCGCAATAGATCAACCGGCAGTGCAGACTCAGCAAAGATTTCTAATTCACTTCAATGTTGGTCGAGGCGGTGCCGTCCCATCTCATCTAACAATATTGAAATGGCTTAACAACTTCAGTACGAGAGGGATTGTGAAATCTGGAACAGCTCGAGGAGTTTTTCGAGCCGTAAGAATAGCAGAAAACATTGAAAGAGTTTGACATGCTATGGAGATTAGTCCTCGCCATTTAGCGGTACGACATGCTCGCGCTTTATGCATGTCAAACAGGCCCGTTTCGCCGAATTTTGCACTTGGACGAACCATTTCATCCGTACATAAGCATTGTGGTTGTTCAACAACTGAAGAAAAACTACTATGTACGGCGGTTTAGGTTCGCAGAAACGATGCTGGAAACCTTAGAAAATGATGGTATTCTGATAGCGAGTTACAAAGTTCATTTTCACTTGTCGGGTGCTGTAAAACTACTCTTGAAGCTTTTAGGGAAGCCATAACTCGAGAAATTCGAGCGACGTCCTATACTTGAAAATCGACTATTTTTTCGCCCGCTTCTAACAATGTCTAGATAGAAACGGATTTATGTTTCTTAAATAGCATTATGCATGTAATCGTTTGAAAAAATAAAAATTTAAATTTACTCAAAAACATCTGTGCTAGAGTATTTTGAAAAAGTAGAACTTCCCTGCTGGACCCTATACAACGAACAATACTTTTACTTATATGTAATTTTTTAGCAACTAGGTTAGGAGAAGAACCACTTTTTATTTTAGTGGCAACATGCGCATGTCGAACTTCATTTAAGCAGACCTTTCTTTATGTAATACTGCAACACAATATGACCGCTATTATTGCTTTTATAGATCGAAGATAGTTTTGTAGTGCAAAAAAGAATGATTCAGTTTTTTGGCCGTGACTTATTTACATTAACACTAACAACCACTCAAAACTATTCTTTCTAGCTTGGTAGCAAGTTCCACAAACCAAAGATAACTAGGTGCGGGGTTAACAAAAAGCTAAGAAAACAAAAAAAAATGTTTTTTTTTAAGTTAAACCGTTTTTTTTTTTGGTTTAAATCAATGATTTTTATTATTTGTTATACTTCGAGTTTGCAAAATCCAGTCCAATTTTCTTCTCATTTTCAGTGAATTGTAAGTGGGGATCAGTATTAATAATTTGCTTTAGATCAATTATGAATGCAAGAAAATGAGTTGCAGTTAATGCCATGTTATATCTGTTAATATTTTTTTTTCTGACGAGCTCGTCTTGTGGCATCCCATAATTAAAACATTAAACATAAAAGATTAATTGCTTTATATTGTATCAAGTGTTACAGAAAATAGGCTTTAAGATAGCAATCATATCTTCCACATTTCTTTTTAACATAATATTGCCAACTTTTCCTTACACATTACCATCAATTTTATCTCGATTATCTTCACAGATTTTAAGCATTACAGGCCTTTAACTTCTAAACAATCCACTAAACTATTCCAACGAGTTTCACCTGGCATAAGTTTTGGAGCATCTGATTGTCTATACCATGTGGCCGCGTGCGTTTGCACTATAGCGAAACCTGTAGTGTAAGCAAAACACACAGAGGTGTCCGTGTGTTAGAACGTTAAAGAAGTAGACGCAATGTTCCAATGGATTACAAGAGAGCCTAGTATTTCGCATATCCCTATGATGCAGTCGTATTTGTCCAATAAATTCACATTTAGACGGTGTAGTCGCGCAAGCGCATTAGCTGCCGCTCCCGCATATGGGTGTTAGTTGCAATGTTTGTATCGTCAGGGGAACTACTCGCTCACAATATTTAATAAACCGCGTTGTTGGTGTACGTAACGGTCATTTAAAAAATGAAGTATTATACACCGGAGCAAAAACTCTTTATGATTAAACAATTTTACGGTGGTAATTCCGCGGAAGTAACTCGAGCTTTATTTGCAGCTAATTACCCTGAAAGTCAAATTCCCAATGCAAGCACCATTCGTAGGACAGTTAATCGATTCGAAACTACATTTTCTTTAGTAACTAATAAAAATAAAGTTGTTCCGGATAAGAATATAAGTGATATAGAAATTCGAGTATGTGCTTTAGTCGAAGTAAATCCCACTATGTCGTCTCGACAAATTGCCCGCGAATTAGGTATCTGTAAAACAACGGCTCAAAAGATTTTACGTACTAATAAATATCGTTCATATAAATTTACAAGTTCACAAGTACTTTTTCCCGATGATTATTATCGCTGTATGCAATTTTGCGAAAGAATGATAAATAAATATCACGAAAATGAATTCTTTCTTAATAACGTATTGTTCACAGATGAAAAAACATTTCGGCTACACGGACATCATAACCGCGCAGTTTGTCGTTACTGGTCGCGTAAAAATCTACATTTGAATATACCAACGCGAACGCAGTATCTAGAGAAGCTAAACGTATGGGCAGGTATAATTGGGGATCATATAATTGGGCCTTTTTTTATTGACGGTAATTTAAACGGAAATAGATATCTACAGTTACTTGAAAATAGTATTACCCCCGCAGTACGGGAGCGGTTCAATATTAATGAAGTTTGGTTCCAGCAAGATGGTTGCCCAGCTCACAATACCCGTTATGTAACAAACTTTTTAAACGTGGTTTTTGGAAACAGATGGATCGGTAACTCGGGTCCTATTAAATGGCCAGCGCGATCTCCTGTTCTAGCCCCTAACGATTTCTTTTTATGGCCCTTTTTACATAATTCGATCTACGGATACGGTGATGAACGTCCATCAAATCTAGAGGAACTTCGCGCGAGAATTACCGAAGTCACTAATACTGTCACAGCAGATATGTTAACAAATGTGCGTCGGAATTTTTATAATCGGTTGGGTTACTGTTGGTGGCAAGAAGGAGGTTTATTTGAACACTTAACTAATTAATTTATTTAGAATTTAATTATTGCTTAAGAATAACATTTTCTTTTAGCTAATTGCAGGTTTATTGCACTGTTGAATTACAATTCTGTTTTAAGAAGTAAATATTTTATTTTTAAGTATTTTATTATTGTTAAGTTTTTAGAGTGTAATACTACTATAATACTAAATATTATTTTCGTTAAGAAGTTTTTTTATGTTAAAGTCTAGTAGTTCTGTTTATGTATGTTTGTTTTTTGTTGTTGTTTATGAAGCTGTGATGAGTTACTTCACTGAGATGTTATCAGTGATTATCTGATGCTTCAAACAACTGCAAATATTTACTTCTATCGGGAACACAATACCTCCTACACTGCTTTTCACTTGATTTGCCTACGAATACATTTATACGTATAACTTATAATACGCCCGCTGTCGGTGTGGCAATTCAAGTTGGCACGCCCATTATAGTCGACCAGTAGTTACAAATACATGCATCGCGCTATCGATGGCGGCCACACGGTATATAGCATTTGAGAAATGATTGTTTCGAAAATGCTTAACGATGACAAGAACATGTTCTGTGACATTTAGAAATTGGGCCATTAGCAAGGAGATTCAACACATGCTGAACAACCATATTACATTTAAGTCATTACGATTTTCTAATAATTGTCGCATTTTTGCAGCATTATTATTAGCATTATCAGTCACAACAGAATGTATAACACTTAATTATTTTTTTGCATTTCCTTGATGCTGTTACATATATCTGCCAAGTATTTACATGTGTGTGAATTTTCTGATGAATCAATTGGGTCTACCAAATATGTGTCACCTGTTACATTTGTTATTGTAACGCATAGAATTGGTTCATTGTCAATATTTGACCAACAATATATTCCTGCACAAACAATTTCGTTTTGTAACCTTTCTGAGGACTTGCCTTTTTCTTTTATGTAAACGGAATCCAACAAAGTAACTTCAATTGCTCTATTTGGAGGATTATAACCGGGACGGAGTTGCTTAATTAATTGAATAAATTATGGATGTTCAATACTGCGAAATGACATATTGCATAAACAAATCGGACTACTTGAAGGTCTAATTAATCTCTTTCCTCAAATGTATGTAATGAAGATGAAGCATATGCAGTTTTCTTTACCTTACTTGAAGTATATTGTGTTTGTGATAGTTGATTGGCATCTGTTGATTCCGTGCTACTGCTAGCAACAGTTATTCTACTACTTGTACTTGAACGTGATATAGTCTCTGGGTCTGAAAGAAATAATAAAAATTGTTGATATTGAAATAAGAAAACACCCTAACCACAATATATAACAATAAATACTATATACGTATTTCGGCAACTAAGTTGCCATCTTCAGTTGAATAACCTTTAAACTGAAAAAAAATGTTAAACGTAGCGTTTTTGGCTAAGGTAAACCTTAGAAGATATGCTCTTCACCAAATCGCCAGTGGGATAACACTGTTGTTGATATTGTCTTTTATTTACTATTGGATGTTTTACAATCACAAAAAATATTCACAGAATTTTATATGTAAAATTTCAAACAGTAGTAAAACTTTAAAGTGTTAAGTTTAAATGCTAATAAAATGAATAAATTAGTTATAAATTATCATTAGAACCTCTAAGAAGACATCATTACTATTGCTTCCAGTTCCGCTTCTGCATTTTCTAATTCATATTCGCAATTTTTACGGTTGGCTCTGTATCCTTTTCTACCTCTTTCAGTTTTCAGTTCATCATAATACAGCCACACTAAATCTCTTTTTCTTCCACTCATTGTTGTGAATTGTACAAATAAAAATTACACAATTTAACACGCGAGGACCTAGGGAATCCCATACGCCGCCAATTTAGGGAATCACAGGCATTGTGTAGGTAGAACACCAAACGGTGATTCCAACACTATTTGCCAGTGTTAACGCCAGAGCAAAGATGATTTTAGTAGGTATCCTTGTAAAAACATAATAAATTTTTATATTATAAAAAAAAGATATGTACTAGATAACATATTGATCGAGCTTATATTATTTACTAATGAACGTTTACAAGTTTAAAGTTTACATAAAAATGTAATTTTTAATAAACATGTAAAATTCAGGAAATACCAATTGGTAAATAAATTAAATAAATCCATAAGTAATTATTAATAAATATATTTTTCCAAACAATTTAAACCAATTTGATTTGTTAAAAAAACAAATGGTTTAGGCTTTAGTTTAAACCTTAGGTACCAACCCTGATTAGGTGTAATGTAATCTTGTTAATAACAAAGTAAATCTAATTTTATTAACTTTGTTTCAAACATGGTAAACAAAAACGTCTATATCTAGTATGTTTTAGCAGTAAGAAATAATAATGTTTTTATTTTGTATTTACATTATGTCATACTTTACATTTGATAATGTTGCCATTATATTTAAATAAAACGATACAAAATTTAATCAAGTTTGAAATCGAATTGAATTATTTCATAAATTACAAATATACAGATATGAAATCTTTAGTACGAAATATATATTAATATTTTATGAAAGAGTCTTTATTTAATATATAAATGATATTTTATGTTATTCTTAACACGATATGCTTTCGTCTACTTAAAATATTTTGTGCAGAAAGGTTTGGCGGCCGTGAAAATGACTTCCAATGCATATTCAGCTCTCGCAAATGGATGTAGATATGTAGCTTCAGTATCCACGACTCCGACAACGTTAACCGTAAATAATTCTCCTCAACATGTCGTAGAAGTAACTTTGAATGAAATAAACTTCGTAAAGGAAGCTTGGTTTAATAAGCCCTCTAATTTACCACATCCAAAAGAAGATACTTATCCAATGTAAGCACTTCTCTTATTTCTAAATAATCGCGTTAGATCATATGTATATATAATTTATGATTAGCATAATTTAAGATGCGTTTAGAAAATTATTAGTTGAATTCATTTCGGACAGTTATTGTAATACGAATTTTAAAAAATTGAAAGAAATGTATTCTTATAGAGGATACAGATGTGAAAATGGAATCCGAATAAAGTTAATGTTCATATAAATTAAAAATTATCACAGACTTCCGTGAATATTCCAAAATTTATATTTAAGGAAACTTTGTTTACTAATTAAATAATATGTAGAGATGATTCAATTTGCCGGTGCACAGTAGTGCGTCTAGAACAAATTCGGCTGACGGCGTTATATATCTGAATCAGCTCGCTTACCTTGCTCTCTGAGTGCATGTTCATATTTTGCAACATACTTAACAATAAAACACATACTCAACAAGCAAGGCGGGCGAACTAATTCAGATATAACGGGTGTTCAGAAACATTCGAAGTCAAAGTAGTCCTTGAAAATATGAAGTCATGTCTGAGATAGATTGATTTTTGACAGACAACGGTTGACATTTAATAATTATTACAAATCAGATACTTAAGTAAAGATATACGATTTTTTGTTCAGAGCCCACTTGACTTCGAATGCTTCTGAACACCCGTTATAACGTCGCCCGACAAAGTTGTGCCGCGTACGCTACTGTGCGGTCGCAAAATGAACCAACATTTAGAAAATGGATCAAATAAATGAAATATTTAATAGTAAATGGATTAACAAATTGTAAATAAACAAATCGAAAATAATTTATTAACTATATACACAATATAATAACGCAAAAAATAATAATTTTTAATTAAACAATTCTCTGTTGTAACTGCACAAATATCTTAAAATAAAGAAAATGACCGCTCGACATCACAACTCGTAGCGGGTGCAAAACAAAAATCTTCAAATTCTGCTGATAGATTTGGACATTAAAAATCTGCTGGATTTTTCTGTAAAGCATTAACTATCTCGTTTAATTTCTCATACCCAGGATTTCTTGCTTTAACCCTTTGAATATATTGGTAGAGCTTTCTTCTAATTTCTTCGGGAGTTTTTTCTAATACTGACACTATGTTATTAAATTTAGTTATTCCGTTCATATATATATATATGTATATATATAAAAGTGCCGTTTTTTATGTCGCGGGCCGTATGTAAATTGGTGGCCACAAAAACTGATCCATTCTTTTTTTGCTTTATAAAACGATTTTCAATAAGTCAAAATAATAATTATTATAGCTGTCATGTAATAAGTCATAATATTACTACGACGGTCTACTTAAATGAAGTAGGTATAACCTCCAAATTCACAAACCTAATTCACACCATGTAAATATACTTAAAATCTTATTAAATGTCAATATGATGGATTAGTTTTTTGTCCGCCAGTTTACATATGTATATCTTTACATATTGCTGTGAAATAAACTTAGGGTGAAAATTAAAAATAGAATTAATAACGTAGAAATTAATTAAACAAAACTGGATAAGCAAAAACAAATTTAAAAGAAATTAACCGAGGTTGTGTATTTTAAATGCACCTCGTATATCATATATTAATGTAGTATTAAATTTTAGATGAATATTTCCAAGAATTTATATGTAGATTACAAACGTACATTGGGATACCTAATAAGCATATTTCAAGTTATTTAAAAAACTTAATATTAACACTGTTTTTAAAACTAATAATAATTTATCCAAACATATTAAAAACAATAAAGATAAAACAAACAAAAATAGGAAGTCTGGAGTCTATAAGTTAATATGTGAATGCGGTAAGCAAACAGGAAGATCGTTTGAAAAACGCATTGCCGAGCATTGTTCTTCGTTTAGAGATAAAAAACAAGATTCCACTTTTGCGAATCGTTTATTAGAAGAAAACCTTTGAATATTTAAATTCACTTTCAATAAAGATTTTCAAATTCTGCATTTAGAAAATAAAGGCAACAATTTAAATTTACTGGAAAGTTTCGAAATCAATAAATTAAAACACTCACAAATTTTATTAAATGACCAATTAGATTTAAATAACTCGCCTTTATTAAATTTATTTACTTAAAATCTGTTTAGACGATAATATAAATGTATATGTAGTTTATTAAACAAATTTTATGCGTAAACATGTTTAGTACCCTATAATATAACAGTTAGGGCCGACCAGATGTGCCACATTTTCTCACTACCGACAATACTTGTGTAAATTCATAGATTTCTTTAAAAACAATGTAAAATAATCTTCTTGATTTTATATATATATATTTTTTAAGTTAGTTTGTAACGTACTCTTTAGATGTAAGCACCTGAGGAAGCCACTGTGCTGGCGAAACAATTGTCGTGTTACGATTAAAGATTAAAAGTGAAGATTAGAACCGTAGTTTTATTTCTATTTTATATAATTTAAACATTTTAAAACCTGTCGGTAGAAATATTTGAGTAAGGGCGAACAGCAGTTTAATTTAGAATTTTTCTTTATTATTTTCATTTTGCTATTATCATTATTGCATTAGACTAATGATGTACAAGGAGGAATTTGACAGTTTATATGCCGAAATTGGGTCCGAGTAAATAAAACATTACACACGCTAAAAATTGGAGGATATATCGCCTCATTCTGAGCAAACGCAACGATCCGAATGTATGAATATTTCTCCCGCTCCAAATACAAATCCCCTGAACGCGTTTAGCCAATCACAACACGTCTGTCTCATTCCGAGCAAACGCAACGATCCGAATGTGCAATTATTTCTCTCGCTCCTAATACAATTCCCCTGAACGCTGTAGGCGCGTTAACATCGATGTCATATGTCATACATACTTACATATTATGGAGCCGCGTAAGAAAAATTATCTGATTACCAAATTACTATTAAAGGACTATAAATTGTTTAGTCCTGTGTTATGGTAATGAGTAAATTGCAATACGTTATACTGACGATGGTTACACAAAGCGTAATGATATTATTAATAAGCGATCAAGAAAATTGCAAATAAGGCATCAAGAGATTTAATAAATTAAATTTTAATAATAAAGGTCACAAAAACTATTCATAGTATACTAAATAAATTTCAGAACTAATAAAAACTAAATTAAATTCTAGTAATGTAAAGAAAAATTTACTCTTACAAATAATAAAATAAATTGTTCATAATGAGAAACTAATTATATAATAACGGAAATTCATCCGTTTAAACTCATCGCCGTAAAATAATTGATGATGTTTGGAATATTTATAATTACGAAAACCATTTAATTTTAGTATGCGGTTAACGGAAGAGCAGCATATGCCTAAATCATTAGAAATATCGCTAAGTGTCAAATTTCAATTTAGTTCTATTGCAGCGCATACTAAAATGGACGTATCATTAGGAACTCTGCGATTTGGGAATAATGGTTTTAAATTTTCTACAGAACCAGTAATGTCTATTTTCTTTTTAAGTCTACAAATTGTAGCTTTGTTCGGGATGGGCCTGTCCGCATATCTTCCGGCAAATAAGTCACATACTCTTTGATAAGAATTATCAGCGTGATACCATTTCGGCTTTCTCTTCTAGTGTATAACGTGGCATGATCACTATTCAAACGCTTAAGAGACTCCGTATAGGGTGACAGTGGTGACACTAATTTGTGACATTAATTGTCAAATGGTTGCGCGACAGACTGTTTTGTGATTAGCTAAAAGCGTTCAGGGGATTTTATTCGGAGCGGGAGAAATATTCATACATTCGGATCGTTGCGTTTGCTCAGAATGAGGCGGTAGAGTTAACCCTTAACTACAGACAAGTTGTTGCCGAGACGCAAGCACAGACACCCGGTAAATTCTACCGACTTTTTTCTACCGCTATTAACAAGTTTTAAAAAAAGAAATTATATAAAAAAACCTCTAGAAAATGTTTTTTGGTGTATCTAAATTTGCAATTTGGGTATTTCAAATGACTTTTAATCATACAACAAAGAACGTTTATAAAAAATATATTTCACCTCAAATTTTAACATGGAATGAGGTGTATATACAATATACATATATAAAATTTCTCAAAAAAAAATTAAACTAAACTCTTTTTTATAAAGGAAACTGTAATAACGAAAATAAAAGTAATTTCAAGTTAAAAAGTTCATATCGAAAAAATCCAACAGGAGGTAATGTAGCACAAAATTTTATGTGGTACAATCTTTGCAAATCCTCTCGGTGCACTGTAAACATATCAAACATATCAAACATATGTGGGTGGTTTTTCTTTCTTTCTTGGCCGGGCATTTTCTGCACGTGGTTCGTTTAGGAGGTTGACCAATTTCAAATTGGTATTCTTCATCCAATTTTAGAATCCGTCTTATAGATAGTTTAACTTCTCGGCATATCCGTATATTATAGAATCTAGTTTCATTTGAGGAGTTACCAACAACATTCCTAATTGTTTTCCAAACTCGTAACGAAGCATTGTTTTATTGTCCCTGTAAGCTTGGTGAGCAATATATGAATTAACAGATGCTATATCCAATAATCTAAAGAATATAGCTAGAGGCCAGCGGCGAGTCCTGCGACTACAACAGTAAACGCTGCATTTTTGGTCGAGACTATCGACCCCTCCTTTTTTTGATTATAATAATTTATAATTTCTGGCTTACCAATTTCAGCATCATTATATTCGTTGTGATGCATGGAGGAGATCAATAATACGCACTTATTCTTTTTTGGTATGTTTGATAATAATGTCATGTCACTAGTATATCCATATAAACTAGTACCGACATCTTTTTTTCTGTTGGGCAAAAATGCAGGAGGTATTTCACCTTTATTTTTTTAAGAGTTCCCACATAAGTAAGCTTTTTACTCTTTAGAACATTTACTAGTTCTATTGAAGAGAACCAATTGTCGGCTGTTACATTCCTATTTGTATTTGAGATTGGCTGGGTAAGCCTTAATACGGCTTGTGTGGGTTTTGAATATTTATTTTCCTCTTCACTCAGAACATTACCGTCAGAGTTCTTTCCACAATATATATAGGAATTGTATAAATATCCTGTTCTGGCATCTGTCAGAGCCATAAGTTTGAGACCATACTTAGCCGGTTTGTTTGGCATAAACATCTTGAACTTGCATCTGCCGCGAAAAGCAATTAGCATCTCATCCACACAAGCATTACTTCCAATGCTGTACCTAGATTGGCAATTTACTATAAATGCATTAAAAATTTCATTAATAGCTGCTAGTTGATCAATTTTTTTCCGTTCATTTCTAGATTCAGCATCATCAAATCTTAGACACGTAACAATGATGGTGAATCGATTTACATTCATTACAGATCGAAAGATATCTCGACCAGATCCATCAGTGGCAAAAATGGATCGTATATCCTCGTGATTGGATTTAAAAATTGAGGATAGAATTAGTAATCCTAGAAAAGCTCGTAGTTCTATTATATCTAAATCACGCAGATCAGAATTATTTTCATATTTTTTGTATAATCATCAAAGAAAAGATTCCACACATCTTCAGGATTAGCCGTGTAGATATTGTTAGTCTTTACATATGGGCATTTTACAACAATATTCTGTTGTAAGGTACGCGTATTCCTAGGCACTGGTGAAGGTTTTGACCATTTAAAACGATTCTTACCATAATAATTATTGTTAGCATCTGTATTGGACGCCTCAGATAACCTTACATTTTCTTCCTCCTCCTCTTGGTTTAGTTCAACCTCCGATTCACTTTCATGATCCGACGGAATGTACTCTTCATCTGATTCTATATCGCTATCGTCAGAATTCACTTCTGCCGCCCATTTCAACAAGGTCTCTTCAAAATTTACATCTCCGTACCTTACTCTCTTTAAGGGTCCTGGATTTTCTTGTGTAGACATTTTAGCGACTTAAATATTACACAAAATCAGTAAATTAAAATATAAACATAATAACATACCTCCGGTAATTTTTACCGGTTACAATCTTCAAACTAATACTATTACCCTATTTAGAATCAAATGACGCGCTCACCTCGGCAGTCTACTCAAAACTGACCACTAGGCAGGTACATAGACGCATAGATCTGTAAGTGACGGAAATCGCCGAAACTTGACGAATCGGAAGGTAATATTTACCGGGGATCTGTAGTTAAGGGTTAATTAAGGTAGTAAAAGTGCATGTGGATCATTGTTTTAAATAATTAATTAGTAATAAATACACGATTAAGATATATCTAAGGCCAGATATTCGAGTTTGATGAAGAGAAAGTAGTTTCCCTGAATGTTGTCGAAATATCTGTGCCATTTAAAATTGTAAAAAGACTCAAAACGTTCAGCGATAGGCGCGAAAATAAGAAAATACTCATACAGTGTGAGGATAAGCATCCTATTTCTGTAGGGATTCGGTTCCCACTCAAATAGGCGCTGAATAACACACTCGCTTTGTAGAAAATCATCAGTCGAGACCAGAGACCCACATTTTAGACAGAGATAGACTTTGGTTATTAATCTCAGCATTTGGAGGACAAACACCCCCTTTTGCGAGTGAGATCCTCAAGAGTCTTTGTGAGATACATTTTGAATCTGTATTTAACCTCCAATACTATCCGTGTATGACTCATTAAGAAATATTTCTATTATAAGGTTGCATTAATAGGTTAAGAACGATACATTTTAAATCTGTATTTTCACATTTATAAAATGTGAAAATACAGATGAGCAATAAAATATTTTTTTTTTAAACGACTACCTCTTGTTTTATTTCTATGCATTTACTTTGGGCGCTAGGCCTAGTTGTGTAGAACCCAAAAGATACCATGAGATACGCGAATCATTTACAGAATCTCAATAAAAACTATGCTTGTGTAACTGTCTACACAAATCACTCATTTAAATAAATTAAATTATTTTAAAAGCAAGGTTCACAGCAATATGTATGTGTGTATATCTGAAGATATTTGAAACTATCACTTTTATAAAATAATAATCGATTGATTTTTGATATAAATCGCAAATGTTTTCAGTTGCCTTGTGCTATCCATGCAAATTACTTGAAAAAAATATTTACTGCTTTACAATCTAGAATATTCTATAAGAAAGAGAAAACTCTTTTATTAGTAACTGATGCTGCAACTTATATGCTGAAGGCAAGGACAAATTTACAAACTTATTTATCAGGTATAATTCATGTTACTTCTTTTGCACATTCTTTACATCGCGTGCGTAAAGAGTGCATAGATGTAGATAAATGTATTAGCAATGCGAAGAAAATTTCTTGAAAGCTCCCAGTGGAATACAATTTTACAAAGAACATTGTCCTGGATTAAGTTTGCCTCCCTAACCTATTATTACCAGATGATGTACCTGAATACTAACGTGTGTAACAATTAGTAACACGCTAGTACAAAAGCCCCTTTTGCTTAAACAATTAGCATTTATTAATTAATATTTTGGTTTTATTCCTTATTTAATAAAGAATCCAGAAAGTGTACTTACCTTTACAACAATCATTAAAAATATATAATAATGCTATTCAAAAGTTAAATAACGCACCTGATGAATTCGGTTTAAAAGTAAAAAACTATATTGACCAGATGTTGAAGCGGTACCCTGGTTATAACAGACTTAACCAAATATTAAGTTTAATAAATGATAACATTGATGCTAACTTTATTTTAAGTAACTACAGTTACACTGTAGTGACCAGTTGCGATGTAGAAAGACCACTTTGAAAATTTAAAGTTATTTGAAGTGCGAAAAGTTTTACAGCTAAACATTTAGAAAAATATATAATCGTATATTGTATCGTCAATAATAATAGTAATAATCATAATCATGGTCATGATCATGATAATGATAATCATAATCATAATGGTAATCATAATGATAATCACAATGATAATAATCACCATGATAATAATCACCATAATAATAATCACCATAATAATAATCACCAAAATAATAATAATAATAATAAAAAAAAAAAATCTTAAAAAAGTGTGCAACCCCTTACCACAATTTTTTACACAAGTTTTTACTTAACCACAGTCTCCAAAGAAAGACTTGATAATGATAATAAGTAATACTAGTAATAAGAGTAATAATAAGACTAAGAGTAAGAATAACAATAATAATGCGAATAATAAAGCGAATAATAACAATAATACGAAAAATAATACCAATAATAATACTAAAAATAATACCAAAAATAATACCAAAAATAATACCAAAAATAATACCAAAAATAATACCAATAATAATACCAAAAATAATACCAAAAATAATACCAATAATAATACCAAAAATAATACCAATAATAATACAAAAAATAATACCAAAAATAATACCAATAATAATACCAAAAATAATACCAATAATAATACCAAAAATAATACTAATAATAATACCAAGAATAAGAATAACAAGAATAATAATAACAATAATAATAATAATAAATCACGATTCACAAATCATAATCCTAAGCTAACGATAGCGATAACGCTATGGGTAACGGTAACGCTACCGTCGCAAGTCATCAACGGATGAAGGTCGTATTTCTTACACATAGACGTTAACATAAAATTTTGTTCTTTTTTTTCCTAAGATTTACTACTTTAAATTTAGATATACATTTTCTCCTTTATTTCTTTTGTTTAAAATTAAATCATTCATTTATTTTTAAAGTATTATGGAACCATTGTCAAACTTTGTTTTGTTTAATTTACGCCAATTTTCGCTTTAATTTTAACTTTAGTTTTATTTAGCATATAGTTAAGCCTCTAGACATATACAGGGTCTGCTCAATAGATCCGGCTTATCATTTTGTATTTAGGCTCACGCTCACAACTTGTAAGCCAGAAAAATACGTATTTTGATGGGGGTTTTTGTGTAGAAACTATTCAGTTTTTTTTATATACACATGGTACTTTTGCTTTCTTTTTTTGTGTTGAAAAATAATTATACTTTATCTAATACGTTGTATTCTCGCTTTTAGTTTCTTTTTTTATCTTGTGTTAAGTTATCATTTTGTCTATGAAATAAAGATTGGTTACTTAACTTGTTGCCCGAACAGTTCTTTTCTTTTCGTTATCGTTTCAGGCGATTTGATTGCGCCATTTACTCGCGACATGGCGTGCCATTACTTTTTTCTGTTATCGTGATTTCCGGATTTGCTGCGTTTAGCGGTGCCAAATTCGGTGGCGCCCTTTTCCCACTTTTTTTGTACCTTTGGGTATCTTATGGGGGTAAGATACCCTGAACGGAGGCTTCATAGTAGCTGGGTGGGCCGCTAGACGTTGGCAGGAGCGGCTAGGTGGAGCAATTGAAGTCGCTCGAAGCATTGTTTTTTTTTCTCCTCTTTTTTTCTCGTTTATTAACGTTACCAATAGGCGCCTTACGTCTCACCGACGGGGCGACCATAGCAAGTTATTAAGCGTATAGTGTATTTTATTATTAAATAGTGTGTTTTTAATTACCATTAGTTTTATTTAGACACCCCGAAAGACTAGTTTTCATCATATTTTCAACTGACATTTTAATAATAATAAATATAAATTTTACTTAAAAAATATTAATATTTTTCAGTCAACTTGATATTTATATCACAGAACTATGCAAATAAGCATTTAATACGCGCATATTTTCCTTCACATTATACAAGAAATGTTTATTTGCGCAATTATTTAAAAAGCATTTCGTAGCATTAGAAGGTGGACAGTTTTTCTAAATAAATTTCGATATTCTCGCTCTTAATGTTTCAGAGATTTAGTACATAAATACATCGAAATGACGAGATATAATGTATTATTTCTTTTCTTCTTAAAAATTGAAGTATTTTTAAATGAATTATTCTTTGTAGTTTACCACAACCAGGAGAAACAAATATTTTAATAACTTCGGCTCTTCCTTATGTCAATAACGTACCTCATTTGGGCAATATCATTGGTTGTGTATTATCTGCAGATGTGTTTGCTAGGTAAAACCTTTCAAGTTTAGTGTATAGAATGTTAGTATATGTAATAATTATATATATTCTAGGTTTTGTCGATTATGTAATTACAATACCCTTTTCATATGTGGCACAGATGAATACGGAACAGCTACTGAAACAAAGGCCTTGGAAGAAGGCTTGACACCTCAACAAATATGCGATAAATATTTTGAAATTCATAACGCAATTTATAGATGGTTTAATATAGGTTTTGATTATTTTGGCAGGACAACTACTCCTGAACAAACAAAGTAAGATACGATCACAATATATACAGAATATATGTATATATGTATATATGTATATATGTATATATGTATATATGTATATATGTATATATGTATATATGTATATATGTATATATGTATATATGTATATATGCATATATGCATATATGTATAACGTGTGTTCATTTGAAAAGTCAATCTAGTCAATTACTTTGAAATTTTGATAGAATAAGACGCAAATAGGTATATTAGTATGTGTTTGTTGTTCCGTAAACGTAAATCCAAAAGACATTTGATAATGTCAATCACAAATATCAGTTAGTGCATTAAATAATCTTGCCTCGATTCTGGTTTAAATAAATTATTTCTCAGTTTTGTTATAGTTTTCAATAAATACCTATTATTTGTTACTTATTTGTATGTATGAAACTGTCAAAATATACGACTTCGTAGGTTAGTAAATCACATGCTACTAGATTGACTTTTCAAATGAACACCCGTTATATGGATAATTATTTCGTGACCTTTGTATGTTATGGTAAATTCAATTTGTTGGCGATTTAAGGTCTGGTTTTACTTTAATATATTTATATTTAAAACAACCCTACATGTTTCGGCAAATGATGCCTTTATCAAGGAATATAAAATTTTATATTTTATATTCCTTGATAAAGGCATCATTTGCCGAAACATGTAGGGTTGTTTTAAATATATATATTTTAAAGTAAAACCAGACCTTAAATCGCCAACAAATTGAATTTACCATATATGTATATATATATTGTAGATCCAACCAGTTGGCGATCCAAGGCCTGGTCCCACCCAAAAATGCATATATTCAAAACAATCTTACATGTTTCGGCAAGTGATGCCTTTCTCAAAGAATTTAAAATATAAATGACAGTATATTAATGTCATACTTATACATTTGTAGTTGTCATGGATAAAATTATTCAAAGATACATCCAATTTAATAATAATAAATTATGCCTTAGTATTCAAAAAATACCATCATAATATATGTTGCTGTTATATAAATATATATCTTATGTTTTATTTAAATATCTGTACATTTGCTTATCATGCTGACAGTTCCCTGTTTGGATCCGTGACTGGTTATCCGAGTAGGTTTTCGTGGTTTTCCTTCTCGTTTAAGGCAAATGCCGACAGCTTAACATCTTAAGCCGCACCACGGGCGCATACATAATAATAACTCATGCCTTGCCATTTCCCGTTTTTGTTGTCTAACTATTTTCTGAATACTAAAGCATAATTTATTATTATTAAACTGGATGTATCTTTGAATAATTTTGTCCATGACAACTACAAATGTATAAATATGACATTAATATACTGTCATTTATATTTTAAATTTTTTGAGAAAGGCATCACTTGCCGAAACATGTATATTGTTTTGCATATATGCATTTTTGGGTGGGACCAGGCCTTGGATCGCGAACTGGCTAGATCTACCATAACATACAAAGGTCACGAAATAATTATCTATCTATATATATATATATATATATATATATATATATAAAGATAATTATTTCGTGACCTTTGTATGTTATGGTATATTCAATTAGTTGGCGATTTAAGGTCTGGTTTTACCTAAAAGTGCATATATTTAAAACAATCTTACATGTTTCGGCAAATGATGCCTTTCTCAAAGAATTTAAAATATAAATGACAGTATATTCATGTCATACTTATACATTTGTAGTTGTCATGGATAAAATTATTCAAATATACATCCAGTTTAATAATAATAAATTATGCCTTAGTATTCAAAAAATAGTTAGACCTACTCGGACAGCCAGTCAGGGATCTAAACACTGAACTGTCAGCATGATAAGCAAATATATAGATATTTAAATAACATAAGATATATATTTATATATCAGCAACATATATTATGATGGTAAATTGCAGATAGTTACATAATTAGGTTATAGTATACATATACTGCTTAAATTTTTTATATCACTTCTGTTGTTAATTGAATTTTTTTTCCATTTAATACTAATAATCATTTCTTTAATTTCCCTTTTCATTGTGTGTTGTTCTTTATCAATTATCTGTGTGTTTTCAAAATCTAAATGGTGATCGCCTTGTAGTTTGTGTGTAGATAAAGCAGTTTTGTCTGTTTTAGAGTATTTGTGGGCTTGTATTATTTTGTATAAATACTGTTTAGTTTGGCCTATGTAGTAACTATCATAATCGCGACATGGTATTTTATAGATGACATGTGTTTCTCGATTTTTGTCTATTTTAGGTTTAAGTTTTGAAAATAAATGTTGATTAGTATTACTAAGTTTATATGTTGTAGCTATATCATATTTTTTTAAAGTGTATTTAATTTTTTCTGATAATTGTGGAACATATGGAATCGTAATATATGTTGTGTCATTGTTTAAATTGCTATTGGTGTCTGCAGTGTTGTATATTTGGTGGATTCTTTTTTAATTGTTTGGTCTATAGTTGTGATGGACAATTATTATATGTTAAGATTGTTTTAATTTTATTGATGTTACCTTTTCTGTATTGAGTGTGATAGTTTTACTGCTCTATCAGTCAGATTATTTATAATCATTTTATTGAATACTGTAGGTGCATTTGAGTGGTAATTCATATATCGAAAAGAAGCTGTGGGCTTATTATACCAATTTGTATACATAGTACCCTGTCTATCATAGCTTAAAGAAATATCAAGAAAATTAATACTGTTATTAATTTCTTCTTCAATAGTGAATTTTAATTTGTTGTGAAAATTGTTGAATTTATTTAAAAGATAGTTTATTTTATTAGCTGGTATACATGTTATAATATCATCAACATATCTTTTGAAGAAAATGGGGTGGAAGTCTAATGAATTGATAACGTTTTGTTCCAAATGTTCCATTACCAGATTTGCAATAGGAGCAGCTAAAGGAGAGCCCATGGCAATACCAAATGTTTGTCTATAAAAATAATTTTTGTACTGAAAATGTGTGTTGTCGAGACAGAAGTGTATACCTCTAATAAATTCGTTTTTATTTAGTGATGTGTGTGGACAGATATACTGTCATTTATATTTTAAATTCTTTGAGAAAGGCACATTTGCCGAAACATGTAAGATTGTTTTAAATATATGCATTTTTAAGTAAACCCAGACCTTAAATCGCCAACTAATTGAATATACCATAACATACAAAGGTCACGAAATAATTATCTATATATATATATATATATATATATATATATATATATATATATACAGGTGTCCAGAAACTCTCCTGACAAACGAAGACCGGAGTTTCCTCAGATAATTTTAAGACAATTAAACCCAAATTCACCTAGTCCGAAAATGCTTCCTAAGGGAGCTAGAGTTCTTTGAAGATGGCGCCTTGTATTTATTTTTTTTAAAATTCCTCCAGAGATGAATCGATTACATCAATTGCGAATTTCTAGTACCGGTCATAGGTGTCCGTTTTGGGTAGGTCAACGGTTATTTTAAGGCATAACTTTTTTGTCTTTAACTTTTAAGCATTTGTGACACTAGATTATTAAATTTTCAGGTATTCCAGTACTAAAATGTACTCTTACTTTAAGTCGGTAGGATACACCGTTTTCTAGAAAAATCGATTTGTAAATTTTTCGTTTTTCCTTCATTAAAGTTCAATTTTTTATTTTTTGGAATAGTTAGCTCTGAACTGCCAACAGAAGTAAAACCTACGTTTTTCATTGTCAAATTGTTGTCAGTTCGCGAAGTTTATCTTTTCATTTTTTACTTTGTGTTATTCAAACATAACGATTTCAATTTTTAAAAAAATGGTTTTTACTAATGAGGAATACGCCGATATGCATTTAGTTTATGGCGAAATGAGGTGTAACGCTCGAGCGGCGCAACGTAGATACGCTGAAAAATTTCCCAATCGTCAGCATCCCACTCACTCAACATTTACAGCTCTTCATCAACGATTAAGAGAAACAGGTTCAGTGGTCCCAAAAAAATAATGAAACAGGGAGACATAATGATGTAACAGCAGAACATGAAGATGTTGTTTTAATGGAAGTTGAGGAAAATCCAGAAATTAGCGTTCGAAGACTATCTGCCATGTACCCCACAATTTCAAAATCTTCCGTAGGAAATATCTTACACAAAGAAAATTTATATCCTTTTCATTTTAGAAAGGTTCAAGCACTGCTAGAAGGAGATTTTCCTGCTCGCGTAGAATTCGCTAGAATCGCTAGATGGTTACAAAATCAGAAAAATCAAGATGAAGATTTCTTCAGGAACATTTTGTTTGGTGACGAAGCTACATTCTCAAAAAATGGAATTTTGAATGTACATAATGCACATTATTATTCGTACGTTGGTGACAATCCCCACGTTGTTCAAGAATTTAAGCATCAGCATAGGTTTAGCATAAACGTCTGGATAGGAGTAGTTGACGATTATCTACTTGGACCTGTGGAATTACCTGCTCGTTTAAATGGTGCTGATTACTTACATTTCCTGCAAAATATTTTACCTGATTTGTTAGATCAGGTGCGTTTAAATATTCGGCAAAACTTATGGTTTCTACAGGACGGCTGTCCGGCCCACTTTAGCAGGAATGTACGAGACTTTCTAGATAATAACTACGAAGACCATTGGATTGGAAGAGGCGGTCCAGTTGCTTGGCCAGCAAGGTCGCCGGATTTGAATCCTTGCGATTATTGTGTTTGGGGATACATAAAAGCATTTGTTTATTCCGTTCCGATACAAAATCGCGCACAACTCTGGCTAAGGATACAAGATGCTTGCAACGAATTTAGAAATAACTTTGGAATTTTTGCAGGAATTCGGCGTTCTCTAAGCAAAAGAGTAAATTTATGCATAGAGACTAATGGTCATCACATCGAGCAACTTTTGTAACAATCTACCTTTGATACTTGTTCTTTTTTTGTTAGTTTCGTTCCATTGTAATAAATAATTTGTTTTTAATTTATTAAATTAATTTTCATCCATGCCTTGATAGTCCAAGCCAACTTCGTCGCTAAAAATAAGTAGGTACATAATAAATTGAACTTTAATGAAGAAAAAACGAAAAATTTACAAATCGATTTTTCTAGAAAACGGTGTATCCTACCGACTTAAAGTAAGAGTACATTTTAGTACTGGAATACCTGAAAATTTAATAATCTAGTGTCACAAATGCTTAAAAGTTAAAGACAAAAAAGTTATGCCTTAAAATAACCGTTGACCTACCCAAAACGGACGCCTATGACCGGTACTAGAAATTCGCAATTGATGGAATCGATTCATCTCTGGAGGATAAATAAGCATACCAGTTTTTGTTTTTCTAAATAGAAGCGTTCTGGAGGCATTAAAAAAAAATAAATACAAGGCGCCATCTTCAAAGAACTCTAGCTCCCTTAGGAAGCATTTTCGGACTAGGTGAATTTGGGTTTAATTGTCTTAAAATTATCTGAGGAATCTCCGGTCTTAGTTTGTCAGGAGAGTTTCTGGACACCCTGTATATATATATATATATATATATAGTAAATTCAATCAGTTGGCGATTTAAGGTCTGGCTTTACTTTAAAGTATATATATTTAAAACAACCCTACATGTTTCGGCCATGATGCCTTTATCAAGGATATAAAATATAAATGACAGTAATACTGTCTTTATATTTTATATCCTTGATAAAGGCATCATTGCCGAAACATGTAGGGTTGTTTTAAATATATACACTTTAAAGTAAAGCCAGACCTTAAATCGCCAACCGATTGAATTTACCATATCATACCAAGGTCACGAAATAATTATATATATATATATATATATATACCGGGTGGTCCATTTATCGTGCCCCCCCCCAAAATTTGGAAGCAGTCAGTTTTATGAAAAAAAGTTTCAAGTAAAAGTTTTACTACAAGAAGTGTCCTATCTGATGGTTAAGCAGTCGTACACCAAGGAGAACGTATGAAGGTCATACGAAGGTCAAGTTTTTTTTTTTAAATAGAACATGGCATTATTTTTTACAAATTCTGAAAAAGGATGTAATTGCGAGTAGAAAAGTACTAAAACTCATGTGGCCTAAAATTAAGATTCAGCGAAATATTCAAGAAAAACAAAATATAAATTGGAAACAATACATGAAAAACATAGTATTTTCAAAGCAATAATGTGGACGTATTACAAAATAATTAATAACAGATATACATAACAGATAAGTCATATTTGAAGTAGCGGTTGCAGGTAATTAGAAAGTAATTACCTATGTATAATATAATTGATTGAGGTCTCGCTAGGCACTTGGTGAAACATATTAAATGATAAAGGTAAAGAAATTAAACACTTGGTTATTTGTTTCACTGCAATTTTATTTACAAAATACGGACACATTTGTTTCGAACTTCACAGTTCATTCTCAACTGCTCCCGGAGTTGAGAATGAACTGACCGGAGTTGAGAATGAACTGTGAAGTTCGAAACAAATGTGTCCGTATTTTGTAAATAAAATTGCAGTGAAACAAATAACCAAGTGTTTAATTTCTTTACCTTTATCACCTATATATAAGTTTGTTCTTTATAATTGGATATTAATAGGTCGTATGAATTAGTTGCTTGTTGTAATAATGGATTATTTGTTGTCCCTTAATCCGGGAATACCATCGCAAAAACCAATTAACTTTTTATTTGTAATCCCTTGCAGCTGCATAAATATGGGTATAAGTTTGTTCTTTATAATTGGATATTAATAGGTCGTATGAATTAGTTGCTTGTTGTAATAATGGGTTATTTGTTGCCCCTTAATCCGGGAATACCATCGCAAAAGCCAATTAACTTTCTATTCGTAATCCCTTGAAGCAGCATAAATACCTCACAAGCTAGGTAACTGACTTAATGTTACTTGTATCGTTGTGATAAAACTACCAGTGTTTGAATATCAAGAATAGACCAAGCAGCACGTGCAAAAATTGATATGATTTTCATTTATGGTGAAACGGGAAGAAATATTCGCGCAGCATGTCGTTTGTATGCTGTAAGATATCCTGATAGACACCAGCCGAGTCGTACGACCTTCCGTCGGGTTGTACAACAGTTCACTACCACAGGAAGTATTGTGAAGAAGAAAAAATTCGAAAAAAGAGTGTTACCGATGAAAACGCGCAAATTGCTGTTCTAGCGGCAGTGGCTTATTATCCACACGTCAGTACTAGAGAAATTGCCGGCCAGTCTGGAATCCCACGAAATAGTATTGGTCGAATACTGAATCACAAAAAATTTCACCCATACCACATATCGATGCATCAAAACCTTCACGGAGCTGATTTTGAACATCGGTACAATTTTGTGAATGTGTTCAGCAAAAAATTCGCGATAACAATAACTTTTTTCTCAATGTGCTATTTTCCGACGAATCCACTTGTACGAATCATGGGCAGATAAATAGGCATAATATGCATTATTGGGCAACGGAAAATCCAAAATGGTTACGACAAGTAGACCGGCAACATCCATGGAATGTCAACGTCTGGTGTGGGATAATTGGTATGAAAATAATTGGACCTTTCTTTATTACTGGCAATTTAGATGGTAATAAGTATAGCGACTTTCTACACAATGTGTTACCGACACTACTTGAAGATGTACCCTTAGAGCGGCGAGCCACAATGTGGTACCAACATGATGGGTGTCCAGCTCATTATTCATACGCGGCTTGAGAAATATTAAACAGGAATTACAGCGATCACTGGATAGGACGCGACGGACCTAAATCTTGGCCTGCTCGTTCTCCAGATTTGACCCCTCTCGATTATTTTCTGTGGGGTTCAATGAAAGAGAAAGTGTACCGTACTGCCCCAACAACACCGGAAGATATGCAGCAAAGGATAAATATAATAAATGCATGCTCAGAAATTACGGAAGACGTGCTAATAAACGTCCATGATTCGTTTAGTCGGAGAATTCTAAAGTGTATCGAGGTTGAAGGTCAACACTTTGAACATTTACTTTAATGAGTCCGAAGTTTCCGAAACAATTGTCCCGATTAAATTAAATTAGTGTAGCCCGGGGGTGATCGGATATTTTGTGTCTATTTATGTTATTCTTTTAATAAATTTTTATCATTTTTTTGGAGTATTTCTTGGATATTTCGCTGAATCTTAATTTTAGGCCACATGAGTTTTAGTACTTTTCTACTCGCAATTACATCCTTTTTCAGAATTTGGAAAAAAATGCCATGTTCTATTAAAAAAAAAATTGACCTTCGTATGATCTTCATACGTTCTCCTTGGTGTACGACTGCTTAACCATCAGACCACCCGGTATATATATATATATATATATATATATATATATATATATATATATACATATATATATACATATACAGGCTGATTCATTTTCGGCCCTCACCATGGGGATCTCTCTTATTATTGGAGATAGAGTATAGGTTTAAATTTGGCAAAGTTGTTAAATTTTGTGTTTGTTATAAATCCGCAAAGAAAATAGACCTGTGACAAATGACCTTCGTTATTTAAAAAAAAAAGCTAAAACCCCATTTTCTTCTTTTACCTGTAGCACCGACATTTGGCCTTGTAGAGAAAAAATAAAAACATCCTTGTGGCCATTTCTAAACCCCTATCCAGTGGTGTACTCTAAATTTTTATAGGACGTTTCGTTTCTTTCTGGCCATCATCAACTATCTAATTTCTTATAGGCGCCATATTGGACTTAGACATCTTCAGAAAGAATTTTTTTTTTCTGATTTCAACCATGTACCACATGCTGACTATAGTTTTTGACATTAGGTTTTATTTGAAAGAATAAATTATAAGATTAAATAAGGTAGCCTTTGGAATTTCAATCTGTCAAACATTTCATTTATTGTTCATTAATAATACAAAAATGTCATACACTAACGAAGAGAAATGAGATATGATAAGTATTTTTTATTCTTCGAAACGAAATTCAACAGTAGCGAGTACAAGATAACAAAAACACCAATAAAAATACATAGAAAAGTAAATAATAAACAATTACAGTAAATGTTCAATTATCTGGCCATCTTCGGTAATGCACAATTGGGCACGCCTTCTGGCATTTTGTACTGCCCTTTGTATAGTTCTTCTAGGAACTGCATCGAAGGCATTCTGAAGTCTGTCTCGTAATTCTTCAATGTTTTGTGGTGCATCTACTTTATAAATATAATTTTTAACATATCCCCATAAAAAAAAATCTAGCGGACTTAAATCAGGTGATCTCGCAGGCCATTCAACAACTCCCCTATTTCCAATCCAACGGTTTGCAAACTCTTGATTTAAGAAATTTCTAACAACAGGTGCATTGTGTGCTGGTGCGCCATCTTGTTGCCACCATAAATATTGTAATTGATTGATTGATGGGATATTGTCGTCAAGACCGTCAGATACGTATGTACGTAAAATGTTTAAATATCTTTCTCCATTTAAATGTTCTTCATACATAACTGGTCCTAAGAGACGATTTGCCAAAATACCCATCCAAACGTTTATTCCAAAACGATGTTGTGGTCTTCAAGCCCTGTTTTGTCGGGGATTTTGTACTGCCCAATAGTGCTCCGTATTTCTGTTGAACATTCCAGAATTTGTAAATTTTGTTTCATCTGACCAGATGATTTTGCTTAAAAAATTTTCGTCATTTTCTATCCTTCCCATTACCCAATTACAATATTCTAGCCTTCTCAAATTATCTCCAGGCAGTAAAGAGTGACTAACATGCATCCTGTATGGATTAAACCTACTTTTATGTAAAGTTCTCCAAACTCTGGACTGGCACAAATTTAATTCTGACGCTACTTCGCGTGTAGAAATTGATGGATTATGATTTATCTATAAAAATACAAGATTAACATGAAATTTGAAAACACGCTTTTAATTTACCATTTGTAAAATATCTTGTCGATTTTCATTTAAATTCCTGTTGTCTTGACCATTACGCGGCTTAGTAAACGATCCATTCTCGACCAAATTTCTGTCGAGATCTAGAAAAATGGTACGATGAGGCTGTTGTCGTTCTGGATATAATTGTAGATATCTTGTACTCGCTACTGTTGAATTTCGGTTCGAAGAATAAAAAATACTTATCATATCTCATTTCTCTTCGTTAGTGTATGACATTTTGGTATTATTAATGAACAATAAATGAAATGTTTGACAGATTGAAATTCCATGGCTACCTTATTTAATCTTATAATTTATTCTTTCAAATAAAACCTAATGTCAAAAACTTTAGTCAGCATGTGGCACATAGTTGATATCAGAAAAAAAACTCTTTCTGAAGATGTCTAAATCCAATATGGCGCCTATAAGAAATTAGATAGTTGATGATGGCCAGAAAGAAACGAAACATCGTATAAAAATTTAGACTACACCACTGGATAGAGGTTTACAAATGGCCACAAGGATGTGCTTTATTTTTTCTCTACAAGGCCAAATGTCGGTGCTACAGGTAAAAGAAGAAAATGAGGTTTTCGCGTTTTTTTTTTAAATAACGAAGGTCATTTGTCACAGGTCTATTTTCTTTACGGATTTATAACAAACACAAAATTTAACAACTTTGCCAAATTTAAACGTATACTCTATCTCCAATAATAAGCGAGATCCCCATGGTGAGGGCCGAAAATGAATCAGCCTGTTTATATATGTGATAAAGATAATTATTTCGTGGCCTTTGTATGTTATGGTGGGTGGTGGATGGGTGGTTGTGTATATATTTTCTTGAGTTTTCAGAATTGTGCAAGAACTTTTCCTGACTTTGAACAATAATGGCTTCACGCAGGTGCAAGCAGTTGATCAACTTTTGTGTGAAAACTGCAATCGGTATTTAGCCGATAGATTTGTGGAAGGAATATGTCCCCATCCCGGATGTAAATACGAAGATGCAAGAGGAGATCAATGTGATGGTTGTGGAAAATTGGTAAATGCTATCGAACTTGGAAATCCTAGGTGTAAAGTTTGTAGAAAATCGCCAGTTGTTAAAAGTTCCCAGCAGTATTTTCTAGATTTACCTAAGGTACATTTTAAAGAATATTTTGAATTTTTTTTGTAAATTTAGTTAAAATGAAGACCTTTACAAAAAGAAAGTGTATTGCGTAAGGTACGATCTGCATACATTCGAGTATTAACAAAATAAAAATTTTATATAAAAATATACACTTAATAGCAACACTAATAGTAATAGTTTAAAAAAAGATAGTTAAGTAGTCTTAACAAAAATCATTTTACTTAAAT
The DNA here is from genome assembly GCA_935421215.2 of Melolontha melolontha. Lineage (NCBI taxonomy): Eukaryota > Metazoa > Arthropoda > Insecta > Coleoptera > Scarabaeidae > Melolontha > Melolontha melolontha. Next base: position 157,037,745 of record OW285236.1, on the reverse strand, counting down.
AAATAAAGTTTTTATGTCGCTAATTGGAATTGTGTTCAAACTACGTGCCGTTAACTGTTGACTGAATATCTTCAATTGATGCAAAGTGGTTTTCTTATATATTTTTGACCGTAAATCAATGACAATTGACGAATGACGAAGGTGTATTATTATCGAATGCTAACTAATTGCCTGGTTCTCGATATTCATAGCGAATTTGATGAATACGACCTATCAAATGCTTTAACACACCTAGATAATACTCAACAAGTTGTAGATCGGTTAATTGTTCTACAACTTGAAACGAATTATTTGTGAATAACTCCCTTGGAATCGTGACAAAGCCATGACCAGTGTTTAGTTTTTTGACTTGTCCAAAGTAGATTTTGTTTGGATTTCCTTAATTTAGTGCCGCCATTCAGTATCTTGACGCTTGGTTTTCGAATCGTATTGAAACAATTGTCGCCTACAATCCTTTTATTTTCAATGTAGCTTCCGAAAATCAAGTTTATCGGTTAAAATGTCTTGGATATTCCAAATCCCATTTTCATGAGTCTCGCTGGAGATTTTTTCGAAATCTTCACTTTTACTACAATTTCTTCAGTTATCGTTTTCATTGGTTAACCTGAATGTTTTTTATAATCAGACATCTTTTATGCCTTCTCTAAATCGTCGATGCCACTTCAAAACTTGCGGCTTGACTGGATTTCTAGTAAACAAAATCTAATGAATTTTTTACAGATTATTTGGAATCGACATTTCATAGATAAAGATCTCACCAACAGATGGTATCACTAATTTTGTTAAAGCAGAACTTTTCTAATTATTAGAACAAAAGGTGTATACCAAAAATAAATCTTTAGAAATGTGTCAAGTATGTATTAAAAGCAAGTGGAAGCGCAAATATACAATATATATATATATATATATATGAAAAATTTTGTGAAAAACTTATCTGCGCGGAATGTGCATATATCGATATTTCACTGTTTTTTACAGATCATCAGTGCACCTTACCGAAGACAGACATGATATTCACTTCTATACTACGTGTATATATACGAACTGTAATGAACTTCATGTGTATGAGAATTAATAATTATTAAATCTCATTTTACATGCGATTGTCGCTATAAATAAATGCAACAAATTATAGCGACAATCGCATGTAAAATGAGATTTAATAATTATTAATTCTCATACACATGAAGTTCATTATATATATATATATATATATATATATATATATATATGTATGTATATATATATATATATATATATATATATATATATGTATGTATATATATATATATATATATATATATATGTATGTATATATATATATATATATATATATATATATATACAGGGTCCGGCAACGAAGCGGGGACGGAAGATTACACGCGTATTTGAAAGTTAGTCAAATATTTAGTCATCGACTATCCTTCCGTACCATCAAGCGCACGTTTTAAAAATATTTTGTTTTATACAGGCTGTTCCAGATGGAAATGCCAGACTAAAGTTGCATTTTTTTAAATGGAACACCCTGTATATTAATAGATAAAATGATCCGCGCTTGAAAGCTGGTTACATCGATATAATGTTGTATGGGTCTAAAGTTGATAGTTTCTGTGTAAATAATTATTTTACTTGATAAATTGATACATTTCAGTAGAATTAAAGGCTGTATTTCTAAAATATTTAATTTTATTTATATAATTGGAAAACGAACGGGTGGTGATCTATAAAATTACGAAATACATATTTATTTGTTGAAAAGTTGTATTTATAAAGTTTTGAATTTTATTTATATAATTGGAAAACAAAAGGGTGGTGATCTATAAAATTACGAAATACATATGTATTTGTTGAAAAGTTGCATTTTTAAAGTTTTTAATTTTATTTCTATAATTGGAACATTTTTATTTGTTCATTTTGTCGTTCAAGTTGAGTAAAGGAGTATTAATATTGACTAGCAATTCTGCATAAGGAAAATCAACAGATCCGAAACCAATAGAATAGAATATTTTCTACTAGTATGCACTTTCGTTGCTACGTGAAATAAATTCTGCAACTGCACGCGTTATACAGGGTGTTCACAATTTCGCAAAATCGAAGAAATCTCGTAATTTTTAAATGGAACAGCCTGTATATTTTTAGCTCATTGAAAAGCCCTTTTACTACGCTTTCTATTGATACCTCATTTGATGCACCTAGGATGGATCATTTGCTAATTATTTCTTTTTAGACTTGAATTAATGAAAAATGCTTGTATTTTTAGTAGCTAATTTGCGCTTTTAAACCTTCTGTAAAATCGGATATTCAACAAATTATCCATAAATGGTCTATAATAAGAAGAAACCCCATTAAGTGCGAGAAACAGTTGATTTTCACTCATCTGTGAAAGCAAACATTAAATTAATATAAAGTAATATAACATTTTCAATAGATTCACTGCTGATCAAGTTATCTGGTGTCAGTTTTAAGCTTGTATACTTAATAACCAAGTTGTCAAAAATTTCGTTCCATCTTACACAATATTTCGTTCAATCTTTAAAAGAAATTGCTATAATGACTAATTTTAGTATTCAAGAAATGGTGAATATGATATTTATTCTTCGGGAGTGTACAAGAAATTGTCTCCTAGCAAGTAGAGTATATGCAGAGAGATTTCCAAACCTTGAAAGAAAGCCAAGACCGTAAGCATTTGAAAGGTTATTAGAGAGATTTACAGAAACTGGTAGTGTAACCTACATGAAGAGAGAAATAAATAAGCCGGTAATCAATGAAAAAAGCGTATTGGCCGTATTATTAACTGTACAGGAAAATCCACATATAAGTATAGACGGTATTTCAAAGGTAACAGTTATTGAAGATAGGAGCGTACAAAGAATTTTAAGAAGTCATAAGTATCATCCGTACCATATGGAATTAAATCAGGAATTGCATGGTGATGATTTCATTAAAAGAACAGACTTTTGTGGTTGGTTGTTAAATAAAATGCGAGAAATACCAAATATTTTAACAATGATTTTGTTTAGCGATGAGGCTACTTTCAAAAGTAATGGGGCGGTAAATAAACATAACATGCATTATTATGCAACAGAAAACCCGCATTGGATACGTCATGATCATGATCAATCAGAATAGATGTTCTCTTAACGTCTGGGGAGGTATATTTGGTCCATATATCATTGGGCCGTACTTTTTCGATGGAACCGTTACAGGCGATACGTATTTGGCATTTTTGCAGAACGAACTGCCTAATATACTTGAGCATGTGGATGCTGACACCCGACAAATTTTCTGGTTGCAACACGATGGTGCACCTGCTCATTACAGCCTTAACGTTAGGGAGTTTCTAGGGCGATGGAAGGAAGACAAATGGATAGGACGAGGTGGTCCAATCGCTTGGTCTCCACGAAGTCCAGATCTTACTGTCTTGGACTTCTACTTTTGGGGATATGTCAAGGCTCTAGTTTATGTGGAAGTTCCTACAACAAGGGAAAATATGAAGGAACGCATAAGAGAGGCATTTAGAAATGTTCGCCAAGCATGTTCAACAGAATTTCACCAGGCGGCTTCATTTATGTATTGAGAGACATGGAAGGACATTTGAAAGTTTTCTTTGATTTATTTGCATTTACTATTTACATTTACTTTATTTTTATTTACTGCTACTACTTTTGTTAATTAAATTTGATGTTGTGGTTAATAATTAGTATTTATTTAAAATAGAGCAAACTTTTAATATTACTCGTACTTGATTCTTTCCTATGTAACGTGGGCCGTTGGGCAGCCACACAGATTAGCAGGTAGGGCGACTTATCGTTGTAAATGATACACTCGAAGTTCGGGTAACATCTTATAATTTAATCAACACTTAGAAATTGGTTAACAAACTATGTACATTATAAATAGATACAATTCTGACTTATTACTATTACAGATATTGTCTGTCTAGTTCTCTATCAGATACTGAATCATTCTGAATTCCTTTTACTTATCCTACAGTCTATATATATAATAGAGAAGTCCTCGGAGAGTTAATTAGGCCATAACAAACCCTGGCCTACCGCAGTATGTATACATAATATATACATGCTGAGGTCGTGTTTATTAAACACTTGTTTTGTATTAAAGGGAACGAGGATATAACCTCGTCCGAGAGTATTTGCATATACATGCATATTGCGTTATCACACCACCCTCCTTAGGGTTTAAAGAAAACCAACACTAAGGTGTTTGCTTTTCTTTAAAACCTTTCTCTCCGGTTACCTTCCCTATTCCTATTCTAAAATATGGTGAATCATTAAAAAAATATATAAATGTGCTATGTATTATTATCCTTAAAATTAGTTGTTTACTCATATGCGTACAAGTTTATTATTTCTTACTAACGTATTTACACTTAATCTAACCATAGTATTAACTAACCTATCTGTACTTATTTCTAGGAATGATCATGTTTAAGGCGGTTTTTGTGTACTTCAGTACTTTTACCGTCTATGAAAATTGTTATGTTTGGCGGCTTGTTGGTTTCGGTTATTACAAAGGGGCCGTTGTACAGTGACTCAAGTTTATTCCCTGCTTCGTTTTTTAATAAAACCTGATCGCCGACACAGAAGTGTGTGGGCCTGCGATTCCTATTTAACTTTTCCTGTCTCTTAACTTTAGATAGAATTAAATTATGTTTCGCATCGTGCAGGGCTGTCTGGAGCCTGTATTTCATTTCTGCGGCGTAATTTTCAAAATTGAATAGCGGTTCTATCGCGTTCGTTATCGATGAAGGTAGCGGATTGTGTTTACCGAAAACTAACTCGTGAGGTGTATATTTGGTTTCAGTATGCACTGTGTTATTAAATGCAAAACACCAGTAAGGTATCCAGGTAGACCAATTGTCTTTATGGTTATTTAACTGGATTCGTAGATACGCTCCGAGATTCTTATGTGTATTCTCTAATGCGCCTAACGTTTCGTGGTGGTAAGCCGTTGATCTCAATTGCTGTATTCCTAGCAGTGAGCAAGTTTCCTTAAAAACTGCAGCCATAAACTCTGTTCCTTGGTCGGAAGCTATCTGTTCGGGAATGGCGTATCTTAATATAAAATTCTCGACAAGGGCTCTGGCTACTGTGGCAGCTTCTTTGCTCTGGATGGGATATGCCTCCACGAATTTCGTTAGTTCGCATTGGAGTGTCAAGATGTACTTATTTTCCTCGTGGTCTTGGTTTAATGGACCTACTAGATCTACAAAAATCTTTTGGAAAGCGTATGACGATGTGGTCGTTACCTTGATTGGTTCCTTGCTGGGTATTGAGTGCTTGTGTTTCTGGCAATCACTACATCGTTTCACGAATGATACGATGTCGTGCTTTAGTTTTGGCCAATAATAAAACCTTTTGATCTGGTTAAATGTTCGGTTTATTCCTCCGTGTCCTCCTGTACGTAGCATATGATGATCGTTTATGATTAGTTGTTGCGTTTCGTAGTCTTCAATTCTTACTACTCCTCCTATTACATTTATTTTTAAATCGCTTGGCTCTCTTTTCTTCCATGGAATAAAATTTCTCAGGAAGTCGCTGTTCCTGGAATTGTCTTTGACTATACATATTTCCTGTATGTCGTGTCCTGCGCAGAACTCCTGGAGTGTAGTCAATAAGCGCATGTGCTGCTGAGGACTCATTGTAACTACAGTCTCCTTCATAAAAATTGTGAGAGCATCTTCGTCGTATAGGAATACTTCCTTGGAACGCATGCTTGTTCCGTTACGACGTTGGAGGGAATTGAAGCTCGCCTTGTCTATCACTCGAAGTTCGATAGATCCCGTTGGCCTTTTCAACAGTTCCACAACCCCGGGGTGGCCTACCCTGGAGCCGGTGGATTCCGTGATTGCTGGGTTCGTAATGGTATGATCGGCAGCTACCTGTCTTGACTGAGCTCTAGTCGTAACAAAAATGCTGTCATTAATCCCATTACTAACCTCCTTCAAGTCGTTGGAATCTATCTCTATGCGTGATAAAGCGTCTGCAACTACATTTTCTGAACCCTTAACATAGTTAATGATGAAGTCATATTCTTCTAACACTAACCTGAATTTCGTAAGACGGCTAGACGGGTTGGTCATTCCAAACAAATATACTAACGGCCTATGATCTGTAAAGATCTTAAATTTCCGGCCGTATAGGTAAGGCCTGAAATGCTTCACTGCCCAAACCACGGCTAATAACTCTTTCTCGATTGTGCAGTAGTTCCTTTCAGCTTTGTTTAAGGATCGACTGGCATAAGCGATTGGCCTGTCGTTGCCGTTGGATAGCACTGCACCAATAGAGTAGCCGGATGCATCTGTTTTTAAAGTGAACATGTTATCTGCATCGAAATTTGGATATTGTAGAACTGGTGGTGTCTGAAGGGCTAGCTTGAGCTTTTCAAATGCCTTTTGTTCCACATCGGACCATGTAAAAATAACATTTTTCCTTGTAAGGTTGTTCAAAGGATTCACGATGTTGGCAAAATTTGGAATGAAACGCCTATAATAATTGGCGAATGCGACAAATCGTTTTACGTCTTTTGCGTTCTTAGGAACTGTATATTCCATTAAGGCTTTTACGTTGGAAGGGTCTGGTGAGACTCCTTCAGCCGAAATGACGTGTCCCAAATATAAAATTTCTTTTCTTAAAAAGTCGCATTTGCCTGGGTTTAGTTTAAGATTAACTTTTCTTAGCCGTTCTAGTACTCTAACTAAATTCAGATTGTGTTGTCGGAGATTGTTGCCGAAAACTATGAGATCGTCTAAATATATAAAACATTGTTCGTAATTAAGGCCTGACATAGCTATTGTCATGGCTCTGGAAAAAGCGCTACTACTCGTTTTTAGTCCCATGGGAAGCCGACACATTTGATATTGATCTTTTCCGGTCGTAAATGCTGTGTAGGGACGGCTTTTGGGTTCTAATTCTATCTGGTGATAGCCTTGTGCCAAATCTAAATGAGAAAAATAGACTGCGCCTGAAAGCGAGTCTAATATCTCGTTGATTGATGGCAGTGGGAATTTGTCGTCGACTATCTGCTTATTTAACAGCCGGTAGTCGATCACTATCCTCCACTTTTGGTTTCCGTCCTTATCCTTCTTCTTGGGAACTAATAGTAATGGAGATGACCATGGTGATTTTGCCTTTTCTACAATGCCATCGGACAATAGTTTCTCTACTTGCCTGTCGATCTCATGTTTCTGCGAATGTGGCAATCGATAGGGTTTAGAATATATTGGATTTACCTGCGGGTTAACCTGTATGTCTCCCCTGTATATGCTTGTGTGCGTAAGTTTGTCTGAATCGAGGAAAAAAACGTCGCAATACTTAGCGATAATTTTCTGCATCGTAATGTTTTCTTCTTTATTGAGATGTGACGTATTTACTGTTTGTAAAACCTTGTCGACGCGGTTGACTGATTTGGGGCCACTATACTTGAAAGTGCGAACGTCGTATTTACCGAGGTCGGTCACCGTAGGAACAAAATTTTTCAATGTCGCGTCGCTATCTCTTGTATTAAGTATACGGACGGGCACTAACCCATTCTTTGGGCTAACAATAGATCCCCCTATGAATATACCTGGGGCGGCTTCCTTTTGGGAAACCACGCAGTCGCCAGATGCATTTATTTTAAAATATTTGATTACTTCGCAACGCGGCGGAATGTTAACAATCGTGTTCTCATTGGAATGCAAAGGTAATGTAATTTGCTGACCTTCAATCGAAAACGTAATACTATATTTCTCGTAGTCTATTATCGCGTTGTATTTAGCGAGTATGTCAGAACCGATGATGCCTATAAATTTGTTATTATTTACGTTGTCTAGTACTGCAAACTCGTGCTTAATCTTGGCCTCACCTAACCTTAATGTAATGAAAGCTGATCCGCGTGTTTTCGTTTCGCCGTTTATGCCGACTATGTTTACCTTTCTTGTTTTATCAACAATTTTGTTTGTGTAATTACCATTTAAAAATATAACACTTATCGAAGCACCTGTGTCAACCAGAAATAGATTGTCGTTATTATTGAAATATGCATTAATATATGTTAAACCGTCGAGGTTAAAAAAATAATGCCTGGAATCTGTTTTTAGTTGACTACTCTTCGAAAAAATTGATTGTCTTTGTTATCGTCGGACTGGGTCGCGTTTGCTGATACAGTGAACACTCTTTCGCGGTTATCGCGTTTGTCGCGTCTAAAATATTTTTTCCTATAACCATGATTATAATTGCTAGGCGTGTAATCATGTTGGAAATTTCTTCTTTTATTCCCGTTATCTGTATGCCTATATTTCCGGTGCCGATTGTCTTTAGCTTGCGAATGATTAAACGCGGCTTTTGAATTGTTAAACGTAGCTTTTCTTGAGAAATGATAAATCGTATTGTTATTGCTTGCGGGGTTGAGTATGTGCTCGTTCGAAGCCTCTTGAATCGCGTCGCTTAGTGTGCTAGGGTTGCGTGCTTTTATTAGAAGCTTTATATGTGGATCGCGAAGTCCGTTAGTGAATGTATTTACAGCAACCTGTTCATTAGCCATGCGGAACTTATCTATAAGCGTGTCGTCGTCGCCAGCTTGCGTGATGGACAGTTGTGCTAGCAGTTCTTCAACCGTCTCGCCGTATTCGTTTATTGATTTCGCGCCCTGTTTAACGTTGTGTAATTGTGAAGTTAGAGCTGTGACCGATTTTTTCGCAATGAAATAGCGTTTTAAGTCTGTAATTAAAGCGGCATTGTTAGGGTATGTTTTGAGTAATCTTAATTTTGCTTTGGGGGATAACCGTGTTTTCAGAACATATTTCGTTAGACTCTCCTTTCCTGCGTTATTTAACAATGCGTCATATAATTCAATTGAATCTATTAATTGCAAGGTGACTTCTTCTTTACCGTTCATAACAGGTAATAAACTTGAGGCCGTTCGTAAATCGAAATTTTCAGCCATGTTGCCAATTGTTACATTTAAATTACTTAACCTATTACTTAGAATTTCGGTAGCCTCATCTAATGTCGCGGTAATGTCTTTTATACAATTCTTAGTTGCCTCCCGGGTACTTAAACTATGAGCTATCTTATTAAAATTGTCCCTTATTTCACACAATCTAAGATTAAAATTGTCTATTAGCGCTTGTTTGCGCTTAATTACATTTATATCACTCTTATTGCTAACATTGTCTTTCCTTAAATTACTAAAAAATACCTTTACTTCGTCATGTATCTGTACGAATTGGTCTGGTGCGGACATGGGTGTTAGCCTAGACCTTCTCCTGACTCCGGTGGAACTCCATTTGGACCTGAGCGGATAGGGCCTTCGTCATCCTCTTATTCACGTGCCGGTATGCACCGTAGCAGCAGCAGGACGTTAATATAATCATAACTCCTACAAACGCCACTATGCCGAGAATGTCGATGGTGTCCACGTTGTTCCTTATGTTAGCGTCATTGCCTGCGATGATTACCTCTTCCTTTGTCGCGTAGTTGCCCATTTCTTGCTTCGACCTGCCAAACTGTAGGTTTCCTTTCTTCTCTGGTTCGTTCCAGCTTCCTACATGTTCCTTGCAGTCTTACACGACTGGCAGAATGGTCCTGAACCGTAGGTAGGCAGAGATCGCCATGTAACGTGGGCCGTTGGGCAGCCACACAGATTAGCAGGTAGGGCGACTTATCGTTGTAAATGATACACTCGAAGTTCGGGTAACATCTTATAATTTAATCAACACTTAGAAATTGGTTAACAAACTATGTACATTATAAATAGATACAATTCTGACTTATTACTATTACAGATATTGTCTGTCTAGTTCTCTATCAGATACTGAATCATTCTGAATTCCTTTTACTTATCCTACAGTCTATATATATAATAGAGAAGTCCTCGGAGAGTTAATGAGGCCATAACAAACCCTGGCCTACCGCAGTATGTATACATAATATATACATGCTGAGGTCGTGTTTATTAAACACTTGTTTTGTATTAAAGGGAACGAGGATATAACCTCGTCCGAGAGTATTTGCATATACATGCATATTGCGTTATCACACCTACATGATTTCGATTTATGTTAAGCTAATTAGGTATGTATTGTTTCATATTAGGTATTCGTAAAATAGTTGGTTTTACAAAATTCTTTAAAATACAAATTAATTAGTGCAGATTTTTTATTAAACTAACACCAGATAACTTAATCGGCAGTGAATCTATTGAAAATGCTATATTACTTTATAGTAATTTAATGTTTGCTTTCACGGCTGAGTGAAAATCAACTGCTTCTCGTACTTAATGGGGTTTGTTCTTGTTATAGACCATTTATGGATAATTTGTTGAATATCCGATCTTACAGAAGGTTTAAAAGCGCAAATTAGCTACTAAAAATACAAGCATTTTTCATTAATTCAAGTCGAAAAAGAAATAATTTAGAAATGATCCATCCTAGGTGCATCAAATGAGGTATCAATAGAAAGCGTAGTAAAAGGGATTTTCAATGAGCTAAATATATACAGGGTGTTCCATTTAAAAATTACGAGATTTCTTCGATTTTGCGAAATTGTGAACACCCTGTATAACGCGAGCAGTTGCAGAATTTATTTCACGTAGCAACGAAAGTGCATACTAGTAGAAAATATTCTTTCTATTGGTTTCGGATCTTTTGATTTTCCTTATGCAGAATAAGCCTACTGAAATGTATCAATTTATCAAGTAAAATAATTATTTACACAGAAACTATCAACTTTAGATCCATACAACATTATATCGATGTAACCAGCTTTCAAGCGCGGATCATTTTATCTATTAATATACAGGGTGTTCCATTTCAAAAAATGGAACTTTACTCTGGCATTTCCATCTGGAACACCCTGTATAAAACAAAATATTTTTAAACGTGCGCTTGATGGTACGGAAGGATAGTCGATGACTAAATATTTGACTAACTTTCAAATACGCGTGTAATCTATATATATATATGTATATATATATATATATATATATATGTATATATATATACCAAGTGGCCTCGTGCGTCTGCACTATAGCTAAACCTGTAGTGTAAGCAAAACACACAGAGGTGTCCGTGTGTTAGAACGGTAAAGAAGTAGACGCAATGTTCCAATGGATTACAAGAGAGCCTAGTTTTTCGCATATCCCTATGATGCAGTCGTATTTGACCAATAAATTCACATTTAGAAGGTGTAGTCGCGCAAGCGCATTAGCTGTCGCTCCCGCATATGGGTGTTAGTTGCAATGTTTGTATCGTCAGGGGAACTACTCGCTCACAATATTTAATAAACCGCGTTGTTGGTGTACGTAACGGTCATTTAAAAAATGGAGTATTATACACCGGAGCAAAAACTCTTTATGATTAAACAATTTTACGGTGGTAATTCCGCGGAAGTAACTCGAGCTTTATTTGCAGCTAATTACCCTGAAAGTCAAATGCCCAATGCAAGCACCATTCGTAGGACAGTTAATCGATTCGAAACTACATTTTCTTTAGTAACTAATAAAAATAAAGTTGTTCCGGATAAGAATATAAGTGGTATAGAAATTCGAGTATGTGCTTTAGTCGAAGTAAATCCCACTATGTCGTCTCGACAAATTGCCCGCGAATTAGGTATCTGTAAAACAACGGCTCTAAAGATTTTACGTACTAATAAATATCGTTCATACAAATTTACAAGTTCACAAGTACTTTTTCCCGATGATTATTATCGCCGTATGCAATTTTGCGAAAGAATGATAAATAAATATCACGAAAATGAATTCTTTCTTAATAACGTATTGTTCACAGATGAAAAAACATTTCGGCTACACGGACATCATAACCGCGCAGTTTGTCGTTACTGGTCGCGTAAAAATCTACATTTGAATATACCAACGCGAACGCAGTATCCAGAGAAGCTAAACGTATGGGCAGGTATAATTGGGGATCATATAATTGGGCCTTTTTTTATTGACGGTAATTTAAACGGAAATAGATATCTACAGTTACTTGAAAATAGTATTATCCCCGCAGTACGGGAGCGGTTCAATATTAATGAAGTTTGGTTCCAGCAAGATGGTTGCCCAGCGCACAATACCCGTTATGTAACAAACTTTTTAAACGTGGTTTTTGTAAACAGATGGATCGGTAACTCGGGTCCTATTAAATGGCCAGCGCGATCTCCTGATCTAGCCCCTAACGATTTCTTTTTATGGCCCTTTTTACATAATTCGATCTACGGATACGGTGATGAACATCCATCAAATCTAGAGGAACTTCGCGCGAGAATTACCGAAGTCACTAATACTGTCACAGCAGATATGTTAACAAATGTGCGTCGGAGTTTTTATAATCGGTTGGGTTACTGTTCGTGTCAAGAAGGAGGTTTATTTGAACACTTAACTAATTAATTTATTTAGAATTTAATTATTGCTTAAGAATAACATTTTCGTTTAGCTAATTGCAGGTTTATTGCAATGTTGAATTACAATTCTGTTTTAAGAAGTAAATATTTTATTTTTAAGTATTTTATTATTGTTAAGTTTTTAGAGTGTAATACTACTATAATACTAAATATTATTTTAGATAAGAAGTTTTTTTATGTTAAAGTCTAGTAGTTCTGTTTATGTATGTTTTTTTTTTTGTTGTTGTTTATGAAGCTGTGATGAGTTACTTCACTGAGATGTTATCAGTGATTATCTGATCCTTCAAACAACTGCAAATATTTACTTATATCGGGAACAAAATACCTCCTACACTGCTTTTCACTTGCTTTGCCTACGAATACATTTATACGTATGACTTAATAATACGCCCGCTGTCGGTGTGGCAATTCAAGTTGACACCCCCATTATAGTCGACCAGTAGTTACTAATACTTGCATCGCGCTATGGATGGCGGCCACACTGTATATATATATATATATATATATATATATATATATATATATATGGGGTTGGGCAGAAGTAAACGCATCAGTCTAATAATTCCGTAAATATAAACTTTAGAACAAAATGTTGTCAACAAAAGTTTTTTGACAAGTTATTTTGTATTGGCTTCAATCATTTGCGTTTTTTTTTCATGATTACATATGAGCAAAAAAAAAAATTTTTTTTTTAATGGAAATCATATTTTCTTTTAGAAAATTCGAAATCTTTATTAATTTCAGAATATTAATATGTACATTTTTCATGGGGTTAGATAATAAAAATATTGAGAAAAAAATTAAATTTAATAATCGTACATTTGGACTAGTGCAGTGTTTTGTAGATTGCTTTGGAAATTGTAGATTTTTTTGACTGTCATTGAATTATTGACGTTTCACAATAAAATAGTTTCCATCGTAAAACTTGCTTTTTTTAATACGTGTTTTGTGTGAAAATGGTCAAATTAACTACTAAAGAAAGAATAGAAATTCTTATGATGGTCGGATATGTTGACAAGCAACGTTCACATCACGATGTTTGCACTTTATTCAATAATGTTTATTTGGATCGAGATCCTATAGCTCAATCAACAGTTTCGAGATTGGTTACTAAATTTAGAGAAACGGGCGATGTTAGAGATATACCTAAAGCTGGCCGACCAAAAGAAATCACTAATGAAGACCGATCTTTTCATGTTTTACTTGCTGTAACGGAAAATCCCACTACGTCAACCACTCAACTAGGATTAGAAAATGATATGAGTAGCAGATCTATTAGACGAATATTAAAAGCGAACAATTACAAGCCCTATAAGATACACTAACTGCACGAACTTAGCGAAGATGACCCGGACAGAAGATTACAGTTTTGTGAAACAATAATGGAATTGTTTAATAACGATCCAAATTTCTTAAACAACATCGTATTTTCTGACGAAGCTACATTTTGTCTAAATGGATTTGTAAATAGGCATAACTGCCGTTATTGGGTGACTGAGAATCCGCATTGGATGCTAGAAAATCATACACAGCATCGCCACAAACTTAATGTGTGGGCTGGCATTGTTGGGCAACGAATCATAGGTCCGTACTTCTTGGAACACAACCTAAATGGTGATGATTACTTACATTTATTGCGTAACCATATTGTACCAGATCTGTTGATTTTATTTCCTAACGACAATCAACCAAGCATGCCAAACCGTAATCTATGGTTTCAACAAGATGGAGCACCACCACATTATGCTATTAATGTTCGGCAGTATTTAGACACAATTTTTCCCGGTCGTTGGATTGGACGTCGGGGTTTTATTGATTGGCCCGCTAGGTCTCCCGATTTAAATCCATTGGATTTCTTTCTTTGGGGACACTTGAAGTCGCAAGTATACAAGGAGAAACCTAGAAACATAGAGGATTTAAGAACAAAAATTACTCGTGAGATACAAGCCATACCACCTAATAGTTTACAAAATACAATTCGTCATTTTTGGGAACGTTTAAGACACTGCCAGGTCGTAGAAGGACGTCGCTTTGAGCATTTAATTTAATTTTGTAGTTTGTTTACTTTTATTAAATTTTATATTTTTCTCAATATTTTTATTACCTAACCCCATGAAAATAGTACGCATTCATATTCAGAACTTAATAAAGATTCCGAATTGTCTAAAAAATAATATTATTTCCATTTAAAAAAAAATATAATTTTGGCTGTAATATGTAATCATCATGAAAAAAAAAAACAAATAATTGAAGCCAATACAAAATAACTTGTCAAAAAACTATTGTTAACAACATTTTGTTCTAAAGTTTATTATATTTACGGAATTATTCGACTGATGCGTTACTTTTGCCCAACCCTGTATATATATTATTATATACAGGCTAATTCATTTTCGGCCCTCACCATGGGGATCTCGCTTATTATTGGAGATAGAGTATAGGTTTAAATTTGGCAAAGTTGTTAAATTTTGTGTTTGTTATAAATCCGTAAAGAAAATAGACCTGTGACAAATGACCTTCGTTTTTAAAAAAAAAAACGCGAAAACCCCATTTTCTTCTTTTAGCTGTAGCACCGACATTTGGCCTTGTAGAGAAAAAATAAAAACACATCCTTGTGGCCATTTCTAAACCTCTATCCAGTGGTGTAGTCTAAATTTTTATACGACGTTTCGTTTCTTTCTGGCCATCATCAACTATCTAATTTCTTATAGGCGCCATATTGGATTTAGACATCTTCAGAAAGAGTTTTTTTTTCTGATTTCAACCATGTACCACATGCTGACTAAAGTTTTTGACATTAGGTTTTATTTGAAAGAATAAATTATAAGATTAAATAAGGTAGCCATGGAATTTCAATCTGTCAAACATTTCATTTATTGTTCATTAATAATACAAAAATGTCATACACGAACGAAGAGAAACGAGATATGATAAGTATTTTTTATTCTTCGAACCGAAATTCAACAGTAGCGAGTACAAGATATCTACAATTATATCCAGAACGACAACAGCCTCATCGTATCATTTTTCTAGATCTCGACAGAAATTTGGTCGAGAATGGATCGTTTACTAAGCCGCGTAATGGTCAAGACAACAGGAATTTAAATGAAAATCGACAAGATATTTTACAAATGGTAAATTAAAAGCGTGTTTTCAAATTTCATGTTAATCTAGTATTTTTATAGATAAATAATAATCCATCAATTTCTACACGCGAAGGAGCGTCAGAATTAAATTTGTGGAGTCCAGAGTTTGGAGAACTTTACATAAAAGTAGGTTTAAACCATACAGGATTCATGTTAGTCACTCTTTACTGCCTGGAGATAATTTGAGAAGGCTAGAATATTGTAATTGGTTAATGGGAAGGATAGAAAATGACGAAAATTGTTTAAGCAAAATCATCTGGTCAGATGAAACAAAATTTACAAATTCTGGAATGTTCAACAGAAATACGGAGCACTATTGGGCAGTACAAAATCTCCGACAAAACAGGGCTAGAATAAACGTTTGTATGGACCACAACATCGTTTTGGAATAAACGTTTGGATGGGTATTTTGGCAAATCGTCTCTTAGGACCAGTTATGTATGAAGAACATTTAAATGGAGAAAGATATTTAAACATTTTACGTACATACGTATCTGACTACCTTGACGACAATATCTCATTAAATCAATTACAATATTTATGGTGGCAACAAGATGGTGCACCAGCACACAATGCAGCTGTTGTTAGAAATTTCTTAAATCAAGAGTTTGCAAACCGTTGGATTTGAAATAGGGGAGTTGTTGAATGGCCTGCGAGATCACCTGATTTAAGTCCGCTAGATTTTTTTTTATGGGGATATGTTAAAAATAATATTTATAAAGTAGATGCGCCACAAAACATTGAAGAATTACGAGACAGACTTCAGAATGCCTTCGATGCAGTTCCTAGAAGAACTATACAAAGGGCAGTACAAAATGCCAGAAGGCGTGCCCAATTGCGCATTACCGAAGATGGCCAGATAATTGAACATTTACTGTAATTGTTTATTGTTTACTTTTCTATGTATTTTTTATTATCGTTTTTGTTATCTTGTACTCGCTACTGTTGAATTTCGTTTCGAAGAATAAAAAATACTTATCATATCTCGTTTCTCTTCGTTAGTGTATGACATTTTTGTATTATTAATGAACAATAAATGAAATGTTTGACAGATTGAAATTCCAAAGGCTACCTTATTTAATCTTATAATTTATTCTTTCAAATAAAACCTAATGCCAAAAACTTTAGTCAGCATGTGGTACATGGTTGAAATCAGAAAAAAAAACTCTTTCTGAAGATGTCTAAATCCAATATGGCGCCTGTAAGAAATTAGATAGTTGATGAAGGCCAGAAAGAAACGAAACGTCGTATAAAAATTTAGAGTACACAACTGGATAGAGGTTTAGAAATAGCCAGAAGGAGGTGTTTTTATTTTTTCTCTACAAGGCCAAATGTCGGTGCTACAGGTAAAAGAAGAAAATGGGGTTTTCGCGTTTTTTTTTTAAATAACGAAGGTCATTTGTCACAGGTCTATTTTCTTTACGGATTTATAACAAACACAAAATTTAACAACTTTTCCAAATTTAAACCTATACTCAATCTCCAATAATAAGAGATCCCCATGGTGAGGGCCGAAAATGAATCAGCCTGTATATACATTGCTCCAATAAATTATAAGAACACTAAACATAATAATTACAATGTGTTGCATAGTTTTATGAAACCAACGAAATCCCGTGAGTTCATATTATCGTTTATTTATCATAAAATGAGTTCATTTTGAACATTTCAAATCAATAAACAATCAAACCCTGCCAAACAAAACAATAAACTAAAAAAATTCTTAATGATGTAGCAAATTAGACTTAACTAATTAACGAAAATTAAGCTTTAAAGGGAATCTAATAACAGATATGTGCTCCAAAGCCACGAGATTGAATGACTGCTCGAAACTTTCGTGGCATACTTTCATTCAACCTCTGGATGTCCTCTTAGGGTACGGCAACCCATTCTTCGTGAAGTGCCACCAGAAGCTGTTGAAGATTTTCGGAAGACATAGATCGACTCTTGAGCTTCCGATCCAGCTCATCCCAGAAATGCTCGATCAAAGTTAGATCTGGTCTAAGAGATGGCCAATCTATAACTTGATTTTGATGTTCTTCCAGGAATTGTCTGACCTGGTACATGTGGTCTTGCATTATTATGCTGGAACAAATCTAGGGCCTATAAGAGCTCTAGCAGGTATCACATGATTCGTAAGTATAACTTCAATATATCGGGCAGCATTCATTCGCCCAAGTAACAAGTGTTCATTTGAAAAGTCAATCTAGTAGCATGTGATTTACTGAGAACATTTTGAAGTATGTCGTAAATTAAAATTTACTACTTAACCTACGAAGTCGTATATTTTGACAGTTTCATACATACAAATAAATAACAAATAATAGGTATTTATTGAAAACTATAACAAATGTTGAAAATGTTGTCCTTCAAGATCAATGCACTTTAAAATCCTCTGTTCAAAATTTCTGATGATATTCTGCAACATTACTGGATTGTTATTAATTTCCATGCATTTCTGTTCGATTCTCCTAGCATATCATTCAAATTCAATATAGGTGTTCGAAATATGTTATTTTTTAGATAAGGCCACAAAAAGAAGTCGCAAGGTGTTAAATCACATGAACGTGCAGTCCAGGCAATTTCAGTATTTCGACTAATTATACGCTCATCAAAAAATTCTTTTAAATAATCAAAAGATTCTGCAGTACAGTGACAAGGTGCTCCGTCTGTTGGAAATATGCATTTTGAAGTTCATCATCATGCAACTGATTGACAAATGGTTGTAAAATTTCCGTACGGTACCTTTGAACAGTTAACGTTCCCTGAAAAAATATTGGTCAACTGATTCGCCTTTGGCTTATCGCTGCCCAAACACCAATTTTCTCTGGATGTAGCGGTTCTTCATTAATTACATGTGGATTTTCACTACTCCAAATTCTTGTATTTTGTGAATTTAAGTATCCCGTTTTATAAAACCATGCTTCATCAGTAAAGATGACTTTTTGCGAAAGTTCTCCATTATTGTTCATATTTACAAACCAATTACAAAACTGTAGTCTACGTGGATAATCAATTTCTAACAATTCTTGTACTGCTGTGACACGGTATGGATAAAGTTGCATTTCTTTTTTAATAACTTGTGAGTTGTACCAACAGAAAGGTTTATTTGTTGACTCAAATGTGGAACAGATGTTTGTGGTTCATTTTCCATTATTTCTTCAACACGATTGACAACTTGAGGTGTACGTTTCTTAACTGCTCCGCTGCCTGATTTTCTTAAGAGACTACCAGTTTCAGAAAAAAGTTTTAAAGTTCTATCCAAAGTATTCTTAAATTGTATATAATCTATTACAAAATGTGGAAACTCAACTTGAAATTCTACCATGCAATCTTGAACTGAATAAACCCATAAACCATCAATTTTATTACTACTTCGAAAATAAGCTTGGACTAAAAAAATTTTATGTTCTAAAGTGAAAGCCATTTTAAAACTGAGAAGCAATTTATTTAAATCAGAATCGACGCACGATTATTTTATGCATTATCAAATAAATGTCATTTGGATTTACGTTTACGGAACAACAAGCACATACTAATATATTTGCGTCTTATTCTATCAAAATTTCAAAGAAACCTAGATTGACTTTTCAAATGAACACACGTTATATGAACAAGATCTGTATGAGTATGAAGTGAGATTCCAGTTCACACCTTGTCAGATTCTCTTCCAAACCTGTGTACTTCCTGAACCAGTCCTTCACGATGGCATTCACCTGTACGCGCCCAAATTCGAAGACGTCCATCACAACATGTCAACCGAAATCTTGACTCATCGCTGAAAAGCACCGAGGACCACGCTCCATCTCCCAATCTACATAGTGTTGAGCAAACGCCAATCGGTTTCTTTTATGAGCCAAAGTCAATCGTGGCTTTCGAACTAGCCTCCTCGATCTAAGATTATGTTCTCGTAACCTTTTTCGTACGGTTTCCGTACAAACTTGATTTCCCGTTACTCGTCTGAGGTCACTCTGCAAGTTTCTAGCAGTAGATGTGCGCTGTCTAAGTGCACAGTTACGCAAGTCTCTGTCTTGCTCAGCGGTTGTCGCAAGTTTACGACCTTGACCAGCTCTTCTAACATATCTTCCTGTCTCCAAGTACCGATTCCAAACCCTGCACATCACAGAAGGGCTTACATTAAATTGCCTTGCAACATAACATAAGCTATATCCTTCTTCGATTATTGTTATGACTAGAGACCGGACACATCGAGCTGACAAGGGCGTCATTACGACGGATTTACGACGATATAAATAGTCTACAACATCTGTAAGTACATCACGCAGTTGTTGAATAGCACTATTCACTCGGTTCACTGTACATCTATTTTTGGTGTGCGGTTAACCGAATGAATAGTGCTATTCAATAACTGCGTGATCTACTTGCAGATGTAGATTATTTATAACGTCCGTCGTAATGACATCATTTCAGCCCGATGTGTCCGGTCTCTAGTTATGACTCTTACAACTTCAACTCCAGTTAGGTGCCTCATAATACGGTTTAGTATCTAATGTCATATAATTGACAAACGCACACTAGATTTTTTGGGAATTTGTATTTATTTTATTGACAAAAATGATTTTTCCTAACTGTTTCACATGTATGATCTCTTATTTTAGGATGATCGGAATGATATGGTTGAAATGTTCAAATTAAATTCATTTTATGATAAATAAATGATAATATAACCAGCTTGTAAGAATTCGTCCCTCTCACAAAACTAGGACATTACAACTATTATTCTTAGTGTTCCTCTAATTTATTGGCGCAGTTTATATATATATATATATATATATATATATATATGTATAATGTATATGTATTATATATATATACATATATGTAAAACTATGAGTGTTGGGGAATCCGGCAATAAAAAACCATTAATTAGTTAATGAGAGTTCTTTATTTTTTTACCCTATATTTCGCTCTGAGGTTTAGACCTTCTTCGGGGGTCACTTTAATAAGAAAAAACACAACTTAGCTATTTAGTCCACTAATCATAAGAAAAATTCATTCTTACAAAAGTGAACCATTTGTTATGAGAAAATTATACATTACAAAAAGCATAACCGGTCGATAAATTTGTCAATTGTCCCACGTGACACAAACAAACCGTCATAATTAATTTTAAAAATCTTAAAAAACTACTACACTTTACACTATAACAAACAATTACAAAAAAGAGGAGCAACGTGTAGTGAAGCAATTCCTATCATGATGCAATATTACATTTTGTCATTTAGGATGTTGAAAAGGAACTGTATGGAATTTTTTAAAATTCAATGCAGTTTGTCGTTGCATGAAAACCAGATGTAAAAACATGCGTCCGAGAAAGAACCCAATGCCAAGGTTAACGAAAATTATATACCGATGTTCAAGAGTCACATGTTCAATATTAACAATGTGCTACCTCTCAAACGGCTCACTATCATGATTGGAAATGCAAGCAAAATCATATGAAAAATTATGGAGGGACAAATGTGTTAAATGACATTAATTGAGCTAGTGTTATGTGTATTATGGTGACTTAAATTTTTGGTATTTGAAAAGGTCAACAGAAAAGCATATATTGCGCTTAAATTGTTAGTGTCAGATCTGAAATTCATTGCGTTGTTATTATTATGGATTTCCACCATCTCCAAAAACTCTCTACACTTTAAATTATTAACTTTCTGAAGGACTTCCACTTTCTCAAAATTAGGGGTGTGGTCGTTGTTGATCATGTGTGAGGACAAAGCACACCTGTTCTTTCCAGTCCGAATGTCACTTTTATGAGTAGCGAGTCTGGTTTTTAACCAGGTTGAAGTGTGACCTATATAAACTTGACTGCATACATTACAAGGAATGCAATACACAACGTTAGACTGGAAAGACAAAGGTGTCAAGTCCCTCGTTTTACTGAAATAATTACGTACCTAATTGTTGTTGTAAAAGCCTAATTTAATTTCGTCTGTGGCGAGGACGCGAGAAAGTTGCTCCGACACCCCCACAATATACGGAAGTCTGAAGTACCTGAAAGTTTTTGGTTGTCTTGTATTAGAAAAAATAAGTTTATTAATCAAACTCTGAGGGTAACCGTTGTTAGAAAATATTCCACTCAACAACCGAAGGTTTCGTTGCAAAAAGGACTCCCTCTGTTTCATGCCAAGAATCAGATTTATTTTTTGGCTATTTGAATGATTGGAATGGTAATTCAACATTCTATTCGAATTGCTAGGTTTTCTATACCAATCTATTAATACTCTGTTGTTATTTCTAATGACTTTGGTGTCCAGGAAGGGCACACTCCCCCCACTCTCGCGCTCCAGAGTAAATTATATATCAGGATGAAATGAGTTGAATACCTTCAAAATGCCATCTATTTCTGAGTTCGGCAACGCGCAAATCAAATCATCGACATATTTATGTATGAAGGCGAATTTAAAAGGTAATACTTTGAGTATATTATCCAAACAATAGTCACTAGGTTAATATAAAATTTATATTTTTTATATCCTTGACAAAGGCATCATTGCCGAAACATGTAGGGTTGTTTTAAATATATATACTTTGAAGTAATAAACCAGACCTTTAATCGCCGACTTATTAATACCATATATACGAGTATATATATATATATATATATATATATATATATATATATAAGGTAAACTTAATAAGTCGGCGATTAAAGGTCTGGTTTACTTCAGAGTATATATATTTAAAACAACCCTACATAAAGGGTTGTAGGGTTGTTTTAAATATATATATATACTCTGAAGTAAACCAGACCTTTAATCGCCGACTTATTAAGTTTACCTTATCATACCAAGGTCACGAAGATATTATATATATATATATATATATATATATATATATATAAAACAACCCTACATGTTTCGGCAATATGCCTTTGTCAAGGGAATACAAAATATAAAAGCATTTATATTTTGTATTCCCTTGACAAAGGCATATTGCCGAAACATGTAGGGTTGTTTTAAATATATATACTTTGAAGTAATGAACCAGGCCTTTAATCGCCGACTTATTAAGTTTACCTTATCATACCAAGGTCACGAAGATATTATATATATATATATATATATATATATATATATATATATATATAGGTAAACCTAATCAGTAGGCGATTAAAGGTCTGTATATTACTTCAAAATATATCTATTTAAAAAACTCTACATGTTTCGGCTGTATACGCCTTTTTCAAGAGAATACAAAATATGAATGACCTATTCATATTTTGTATTCTCTTGAAAAAGGCGTATACAGCCGAAACATGTAGAGTTTTTTAAATAGATATATTTTGAAGTAATATACAGACCTTTAATAGCCTACTGATTAAGTTTACCATATCATACCAAGGTCACGAAGTTATTGTATATATATATATATATATATAGATATATATGTATATATATATATATATATATATATATATATATATATATATATAAGGTAAACTTAATAAGTCGGCGATTAAAGGTCTGGTTCATTACTTCAAAGTATATATATTTAAAACAACCCTACATGTTTCGGCAATGATGCCTTTGTCAAGGGAAACCAGCCGTTGCGTAGGGCCGCCAACCCTTTCCCGGCAACTTCTTTACTTTTCGACGGCCCGACCCCGCCGAAGTACTGCTCGGAAAAGTAAAGAAGTTGCCGGGAAAGTGTTGGCGGCCCTACGCAACGGCTGGTTATCCGATCTCTCTAAATTTACGCGACCGGTCACTAAACACACGCACGAGCGCACTAACATACAAAACCCTACACTTACGCGGTCACACAAATACAAAATCACACACCCAGAGAGAGACGCAAGCTGTCAGCAGCAACCAACACACAAGTTCATACCCAGAAAGAGACAAAAGCTGCTGGCAGCGAACAACACATATGTTCACACCTTGCTATCTATTTTTTGGAATACTAAGGCATGACTTATTATTATTATTGGAATGTATCTTTGAATAATTTAAACCATAGCAACTCAATTATTTGACATTTATATTCTGTCATTTATATTTTTTATTCCCTTAACAAAGGCATCATTGCCGAAACATGTAGGGTTGTTTTAAATATATATACTTTGAAGTAGTGAACCAGACCTTTAATCACCGACTTATTAAGTTTACCTTATCATACCAAGGTCACGAAAATATATTTATATATATATATATATATATATATATATATATATATATATATATATATATGGTAAACCTAATCAGTAGGCGATTGAAAATATATGTATTTAAAAAACTCTACATGTTTCGGCTGTATACGCCTTTATCAAGAGAATACAAAATATATTCAATATATATTTTGTATTCTCTTGATAAAGGCGTATACAGCCGAAACATGTAGAGTTTTTTAAATACATATATTTTGAAGTAATATACAGACCTTTAATCGCCTACTGATTAGGTTTACCATATCATACCAAGGTCACGAAGTTATTATATATATATATATATATATATATATATATATATATATATATATATATATATGTGTGTGTGTGTGTGTGTAAGTAGACAAAGAGTCTTTGCCGTTAAAACAAGTATGTAAAATAAAAATTGTTGGGGAATCCGGCAATAAAAACCTTTAATTAGTCAATTAGAGTCCTTTATTTTATACCTTATATTTCGCTCTGTAGATTTAGAGCTTCATCAGAGGTCACTTTAATCAAAAGAAAATACAACCTTAGCTAATTTAGTCTACTAATTATAAGAAATATCAATACTTACAAAAGCGAACTATTTGTTGTGAGAGATATATACATTTTTAAAAAACAAAACCGGTAGAGAACAAGAACTCCACGTAATACAAACAAAACGTCATATTAATTAAAAATTGTTTCTTTAAAAGCTTATTGTTATCACATATTAAAACCATTTAAAAAATTCTTTTTTCAGCAAACACATTAAAAAAAGGGAAACACGTAGTAAAGAACTACTTGTCTTGATGTAAATTACATTTTAACAATTCAAGTGTTGACAAGGTAGTGTATTAAATTTTCAAAACCAATGTCATATTCGTATATGCAAAACCGATGATAAAAGTACAGTAGGTGAAAAACAAGCAATGTCAAGGTTAACGATATTTATACAGATGTTCAAAAGTTGCGCGCTTAATTTCAATAATGTGCTGCCTTACAAACAGGTTAAACTTAATTAAAAAGAAATTGCAAAATTAAAAGTATAATTATATGAAAAAATTGTGGAAGGACAAATGTGTTAAATGACATCAATAGAGTTAATATTCTGTGTATTTTGGTGACTTGAGTTTTTGATATGAGAAAAGGTCAGTAAAAAGGCATATATTGCGCTTAAATTATTTGTGTCAGATCTGAAATTCATAGCGTTAGAATTATTATTGATCTCAACCATCTCCAAAAACTCCCTACATTTTAAACTATTAACTCTCTGGAGGATTTTAACATTCTCAAAATTTGGGTTGTGGTTGTATTTGATCATATGTGAGGACAAAGCACATCTGCTCTTCCCAGTTCGAACTAGAGATGGTTGCTCTGAACCGAACCTGTTCCTTTGAACCTAGTTCGCGTGCCGGAGCAGGTGCACCTAGTTCGCATTTTCCAAAAGAGTAGATCCGATTGAAACGATTCCGAGTCGTACAATTCCGATTCCGATCGTTCAAGTCGGAGCGCCCGAGAGTTGATCTCGCAGTTGCACCTACATAATCCCATCGTATTATATAAAAGAGTAGGTCCGCCTGGAACGAGTCCGACTAAGCGAAGCGAATTGTGAGAAATAAACGACGCAACTACTCCTATACCTATGTATAAATAAATACAACTGGCAATTGTAGTTGCTGCGATTCCGAATAATTGTATATAGAATTGTGCAACCAAATATGTATATTTATTTTTAAATAATTAGTATGATTTCTAGTCATAAGAAAAACTAAATTTTTAGCGACACAAAAAATATATAATAAAAAGTGAAAATAATAAGAACTAATACGTAAAAAATAGTTTTAATTTTTGTATTTAAATCTAAATGAAATCATCGTTCATATTCAGGAAAACTAGTTTTTCTACTTTACTCGTGCTTAACCGTGTTCTTCTTTCATTTAAAATATACCCCGCTTTAGAAAAGAGTCTCTCGCATGGAACTGAAGTAGCTATTGCACAACATATTTCCTTTACAACGATACTTAGATTCGGGAATAAATATTCACTGTCCTTCCACCACTGAAATGGATCCTGATTTCGATCAGCCATTTCACATTCAAAATATCGTTGCACTTCCATTATTGCGCGAGAATTTGCAGACCCTGGGACTTCAACATTAGATAACATTTTATCTATTGAGGTATTATTGGTATTATTTTTGTGATTAGTCTAACGAATGTTTCTTTTTGTCTAACTTTAAACATTCTTTCTAACCGCCGCCGTCAATAAATTAAATACATTCAACACATTGCATATTAGAATGACATGGGATTTTCTAGTGTTGCATTGAAAAGCATACAAAAATTATTTTAAACCTATGTATGTATGTATATCGTATGCACTTTAATTTAAAAAAAAATCTATAAATTGCAATCTGACACCTCATTTAAAATGTAATAATTTGACTGCTATTTGTATATCCAAGCTGTGTGCCTAAGTAAACATAAAGATTACCCTGACTGATCGGACGCAAAATATGACTCACAATCGGTCGGAGTCGGAACTGATTTGTGCACCTAGTTTGCCGCACCTAGTTCGGAACTGGAATCCTGGTAGGTGCACCTACTCCGCTCAAGGAGTAGATTATATCATCTCTAGTTCGAACGTCGCTTTTATGTGTGGTAAGTCTGGTTTTTAACCAAGTTGAGGTATGACCTATATAAACTTTGTTGCATTCATTGCAAGGAATTCTATATACAACGTTCGACTGGAAAGGCAAAGGTGTCAAGTCCTTAGTTTTACTAAAATAAGTACGTAACGGATTGTAGTTATAAAAACCCAATTTTATATCGTCTGTGGCTAGGACGCTAGAGAGCCGCTCCGACACCCCCACAATGTAAGGAAATCTGTAATATTTCACAATTTTTGGCTGGTCTTTGTTGGTAAGGTCTGCGCTCTGACCGTAAGTAGCTGGTGTGGAAAAAATGAGACTACTAATCAAACCCCGAGGGTAACCGTTGTTTGCAAACATTCCATCCAACAATCGAAGGTTTCGCTGTCTGAAGGAGGGGTGGCTTATCCTAGTCACTCTCCGTTTCATGCCCAGAATGAGGTTTATTTTTTGGCTTTTTGAATGATTGGAGTGGTAGTTTAATAATCTATTAGAATTACTAGGCTTTCTATACCAGTCTATTAATATTCTGTTGCTATCCCTAATGACTTTGGTGTCTAGGAATGGCACACCACCCCCACACTCGCGTTCAAGGGTAAATTGTATGTCAGGATGGAAAGAGTTGAATATTCCCAAAACGGTGTCTATTAGTCTTTGCCGTTAAAACAAGTATGTAAAATAAAAATTGTTGGGGAATCCGGCAATAAAAACCTTTAATTAGTCAATTAGAGTCCTTTATTTTATACCTTATATTTCGCTCTGTAGATTTAGAGCTTCATCAGAGGTCACTTTAATCAAAAGAAAATACAACCTTGGCTAATTTAGTCTACTAATTATAAGAAAGATCAATACTTACAAAAGCGAACTATTTGTTGTGAGAAATATATACATTTTTAAAAATCAAAACCGGTAGAGAACAAGAACTCCACGTAATACAAACAAAACGTCATATTAATTAAAAATTGTTTCTTTAAAAGCTTATTGTTATCACATATTAAAACCATTTAAAAAATTCTTTTTTCAGCAAACACATTAAAAAAAGGGAAACACGTAGTAAAGAACTACTTGTCTTGATGTAAATTACATTTTAACAATGCAAGTGTTGACAAGGTAGTGTATTAAATTTTCAAAACCAATGTCATATTCGTATATGCAAAACCGATGATAAAAGTACAGTAGGTGAAAAACAAGCAATGTCAAGGTTAACGATATACCGATAGAACCACCGGCCATCTGCCTATAGGGAATTGTATGCAGTACACATTTATATGTACATATATGTATCTAGTCCTACCGTTTATCAGAAGCGTTGTCTATGCCGACGCTAGGGATCGACAGTCAACCGCGTCAGTCGTGTCTTGACTGCGGTGGAGTATAGTCATAGTTGGTCGAACTTGCAAAAATACGCAAATTCTTGTTGTCTGCATCTTTAGGGTTTAGAATTATTTAGAGCTCAGTATTTTTTTCTGTTTTTTTACCGATATTCATTTACGTATTTACTATGCCGTTAGTTTATAGTAAAGAAGAAAAAATAAATATTATTAAATGGTATTACTCATCTCAAGGAGGTACGCAAGAAGTGATTGGTCGTTTTGTTTTTTCGTTTTCTGATCGTCCAGTTCCCTGCCGTCGGACGATACTAGATATCATACATCGTTTTGAAAAGTCGGGCTGCATTAATGGATGTTCGAAATGCTATCAGAGTAATTTCCATCCTATTTCGGAGGAAAGAATAGAGAAGGAAGTCAGTGTATGCGCCTTTGTAGAATCTAGTGAGCCCTGCTCTAGCCGCCAAATTTCTGAACAATTAGGTATTCCAAAAACCACAGTTAGGCGTATATTACACAAAAAGAAATATAAGTGTTATAAGGTTAGAAAAAATCAAGAAATATTCCCAGATGACCAGTTTAGACGTCTCGAATTTTGTGAGGCTATTAGAGAAAAATGTGATAATGATGATAATTTTACACGAAATATTTTGTTCACTGACGAATCAACATTTTCCCTTCACAAACGCCATAATCCATCTGCCGTTCGCTACTGGTCTCAGAAAAACAAACATTTGAGCAGGGATGTCACCACTCAATATCCACAGAAACTAAATGTCTGGGCAGGAATCTTAGGGGATCACATCATAGGGCCATTTTTCCTAAACGGAACATTAAATGCGCAGTCATATTTACAATTACTGCAAAATCATATTGTTCCTGCAGTGCGTGACCTTGCTGTAAACTTTAATGATATTTGGTTTCAGCAAGATGGCTGCCCAGCTCATAATGCCAGAATAGTACAAGAATGTCTTTCATTGCATTTTCCACATACCATTAGCACTAGAGGTAATATTTCTTGGCCGCCTAGATCCCCTGACTTAACGCCAAGTGATTTTTTCCTTTGGGGATATTTGAATGAAACCATTTATGTACACCAGAATGAAAGACCCCGCACATTAGATGATTTACGAATGCGAATTACACAACTCTGTAATAGTATTTCACCTGTAACTCTCTCTAATGTACGTAGAGAATTTTACAACAGACTGGGCTACTGTGAGGCAAACAATGGAGGCTTGTTTGAAAGAGATATTTATTAGCCTCTAGAATTCTATTTTATTTTCTCTAGAATTTTTTTTGTTTGACATCAATTATTACTTTTTGAACGTTTTTTAATTTCTCCATGTTGGTTCCTTTTTAGAATTATTTTTCTTATTTTCTCTTGGTTTAGTAATTTGCAATTTAATTTTATTTAACTAGGTACATTCAGAATCACTAGTTACTACTTCTTTGGAATCTCAAACCTTCGTTTACATTACAAATCTACTACTAATATTTCTACAACACGAAACATTATGCCGATGATTGATTCTTACAAATATCTACGAAATGTAATGGCAATATCTGTGTCGACGGATGTGTATTTATTTCTTTTTACGCCACAAATTATTATTGCCGGTACGTAGATATATACGTAGGCGTATATAAATGTGTACTGCATACAATTCCCTATAGGCAGATGGCCGGTGGTTCTATCTGTATATGCAGATGTTCAAAAGTTGCGCGGTTTTGCATATACGAATATGACATTGGTTTTGAAAATTTAATACACTACCTTGTCAACACTTGAATTTTTTAAATGTAATTTACATCAAGACAAGTAGTTCTTTACTACGTGTTTCCCTTTTTTTTAATGTGTTTGCTGAAAAAAGAATTTTTTAAATGGTTTTAATATGTGATAACAATAAGCTTTTAAAGAAACAATTTTTAATTAATATGACGTTTTGTTTGTATTACGTGGAGTTCTTGTTCTCTACCGGTTTTGTTTTTTAAAATTGTATATCTCTCACAACAAATAGTTCGCTTTTGTAAGTATTGATATTTCTTATAATTAGTAGACTAAATTAGCTAAGGTTGTATTTTCTTTTGATTAAAGTGACCTCTGATGAAGCTCTAAATCTACAGAGCGAAATATAAGGTATAAAATAAAGGACTCTAATTGACTAATTAAAGGTTTTTATTGCCGGATTCCCCAACAATTTTTATTTTACATACTTGTTTTAACGGCAAAGACTCTTTGTCTACTTACACATTCCTTAATGGGGTACTTCGAAAACATCCGAAACAAATACGGAAACAACCAATCCATCACGTTAAAGAAATGGATGTCAACATCTGAGAAGATTATAAAATTGCTGAACCGAAGGATCTACTTACTGAAATGTAGAAAACACAACATCCTGCCAAAACACATATTACAGGGTTCCACGAATATGAATAATCTATTAGTGACTTCAAGCAAGATACTTCAGAAGAAAGCTACGCAGTTAAATAACAGGTTAGGACATGGTGTGTTGAATTTAGAAATTTCAATAACGCTGTCAGATTTGAATTTTTATAATAAACAATTGCTAAACATTAAGGATACAGCCAAAAACTTTTTACCTATTCATTTAGTACTTGACTTTGAACACACACTAAAGAAAAGAAACGAACGACTTTTTAAACAAATTAAATTAAATAATGTCAATAAATTTGAAAACTTAGTAAAGAGTATAAAAATTCTATAAAAATAATACGGGTTGGTTCGTGGATAGGACGGGGGGAGGTTCCCTTCAGATATCGCCGATTTTCTCTCTTTGGGACCTAAATTTGGTATCCCGGTCACTAGTAGGGATGTTAGGATTGGTGGGGTTTTGGCTGAGTGTGAAACCATATTAAACAGTACATGCCCAACTGATAAAGATATACATAGAGCTCAAATTACTAACATTTTAACCAATTTCATGACATCTCTAAATAAACAAGCTTTTTGGGGGGAGATAAGTAACAAATGTCACACCTTTCTAAAAAACAACCCAGACATCTTAATCCTTAGAGCTGATAAAGGTGCTGTAACAGTATCTGTTCTTAAAACCGAATACATAAGTAAGACCGAAGAACTTCTATCTGACACTTCCACCTATCAGCTATTAAATACAGATCCCACCTCCGGAGTGCAACAACGTATGAACACACTACTTCGCAATCTTAAGAATAACAAAGAACTGGATGAGCAACTTTATAAAAAGCTCATAATTTTCAACTCTGTTAGTCCTAAATTATACACTTTACCTAAAATCCATAAGGTGGATGTTCCCTATAGACCTATAGTATCATACACGGGCTCCCCTTGTTACAATATATCAAAGTTTGTTGCGGATATCCTCTCAAATTGCTTCAAAAATAATAGTCCTTATGACATTGATGATACTTTTACCTTTGTTGACAAATACCAAGACTATATATTACCTAATGACTTCCATATAATATCTTTAGACGTTGTATCCTTATTTACCAGTATACCAACTAGTTTAGTCTTACATGTACTAAACATCAATTGGCATAAGATATCAGATGTGACAAATCTATCTTATGATTCTTTCTTTTCATTACTGAGATTTATTTTTACCAATAGCTATTTCAGTTTTAATAATAAATCTTATGCGCAGATTTCAGGTTTACCTATGGGCTCACCGCTCAGCCCGATCCTTGCCAACCTAGTGATGGATTTCTGTATAGATAATATACTCAAAGTTTTACCATTTACATTCGCCTTTATACATAAATATGTTGATGATTTGATTTGCGCTTTGCCGAAATCTGAAATAGACAACGTTTTGGGAATATTCAACTCTTTCCATCCTGACATACAATTTACCCTTGAACGCGAGTGTGGGGGTGGTGTGCCTTTCCTAGACACCAAAGTCATTAGGGATAGCAACAGAATATTAATAGACTGGTATAGAAAGCCTAGTAATTCTAATAGATTATTAAACTACCACTCCAATCATTCAAAAAGCCAAAAAATAAACCTCATTCTGGGCATGAAACGGAGAGTGACTAGGATAAGCCACCCCTCCTTCAGACAGCGAAACCTTCGATTGTTGGATGGAATGTTTGCAAACAACGGTTACCCTCGGTGTTTGATTAGTAGACTCATTTTTTCCACACCAGCTACTTACGGTCAGAGCGCAGACCTTACCAACAAAGACCAGCCAAAAATTGTGAAATATTACAGATTTCCTTACATTGTGGGGGTGTCGGAGCGGCTCTCTAGCGTCCTCGCCACAGACGATATAAAATTGGGTTTTTATAACTACAATCCGTTACGTACTTATTTTAGTAAAACTAAGGACTTGACACCTTTGCCTTTCCAGTCGAACGTTGTATAAAGCATTCCTTGCAATGAATGCAACAAAGTTTATATAGGTCATACCTCAACTTGGTTAAAAACCAGACTTACCACACATAAAAGCGACGTTCGAACTGGGAAGAGCAGATGTGCTTTGTCCTCACATATGATCAAATACAACCACAACTCAAATTTTGAGAATGTTAAAATCCTCCAGAGAGTTAATAGTTTAAAATGTAGGGAGTTTTTGGAGATGGTTGAGATCAATAATAATTCTAACGCTATGAATTTCAGATCTGACACAAATAATTTAAGAGCAATATATGCCTTTTTACTGACCTTTTCTCATATCAAAAACTCAAGTCACCAAAATACACAGAATATTAACTCTATTGATGTCATTTAACACATTTGTCCTTCCACAATTTTTTCATATAATTATACTTTTAATTTTGCAATTTCTTTTTAATTAAGTTTAACCTGTTTGTAAGGCAGCACATTATTGAAATTAAGCGCGTAACTTTTGAACATCTGTATATATATCGTTAACTTTGACATTGCTTGTTTTTCACCTACTGTACTTTTATCATCGGTTTTGCATATACGAATATGACATTGGTTTTGAAAATTTAATACACTCCCTTGTCAACACTTGAATTGTTAAAATGTAATTTACATCAAGACAAGTAGTTCTTTACTACGTGTTTCCCTTTTTTTAATGTGTTTGCTGAAAAAAGATTTTTTTTAAATGGTTTTAATATGTGATAACAATAAGCTTTTAAAGAAACAATTTTTAATTAATATGACGTTTTGTTTGTATTACGTGGAGTTCTTGTTCTCTACCGGTTTTGTTTTTTAAAAATGTATATATCTCGCACAACAAATAGTTCGCTTTTGTAAGTATTGATCTTTCTTATAATTAGTAGACTAAGTTAGCTAAGGTTGTATTTTCTTTTGATTAAAGTGACCTCTGATGAAGCTCTAAATCTACAGAGCGAAATATAAGGTATAAAATAAAGGACTCTAATTGACTAATTAAAGGTTTTTATTGCCGGATTCCCCAACAATTATTATATATATATATATATATATATATATATATATATATATATATATATATATATATATATATATGTAGGTTTGTTTAATCTGTTGTCTAGGGTTGGTTGATTAACTAGGCCTGGGCACTTTTTATATTATTTATTTTGTCAATAACAAGTATTTAACTAATTCATTATAATCATTATAAGTTTCAGTAACATCGCAGTTTATGTCTACTTTTGATGTTTCTCTTACGATCGTTGATGACTGACTGACTTTGTCGCATCGATGCATTGCGCAACTAAAATCCTACATTCGGCGATCCGACTCTGAATCGGACTCCGATTCATCAAGGCCTTCTACCCATGCCTTCATGTATTCTGCGCATGTGGTGGTTTGGATCGGTCCCTCGTGTTTTCCCACTGCTACAATATCATATCTTTCATTTGGTTTGACTTTTGTCACTTCGTATGGTCCTAAATATTTCTTATGAATTTTTAAACCAGATCCAAATTGAGTTCTTTTAATAAGTCTCCTTCTCGATAGTTCTTCGGTTTCCTCCGTCTCAAATTTTATCTTTCTCTATTTTCGCGTTACACTTTCAAAATTTGTTATCGGTATTCTTCTCTCAGTTCCTCTCTACTATCCTCGAATTGTTTCATGGTTTCTTCCTCCAAGATTTCTTTTAGCAGT
The DNA here is from genome assembly GCA_935421215.2 of Melolontha melolontha. Taxonomy (NCBI): domain Eukaryota; kingdom Metazoa; phylum Arthropoda; class Insecta; order Coleoptera; family Scarabaeidae; genus Melolontha; species Melolontha melolontha. The sequence continues at coordinate 157,003,992 of OW285236.1, read as the reverse complement.
ATGTCTTCCTTATTTCTCATCTTGACTCCAGTTAGAATTTCAAAAGGAGTGGAATGAATGCTTCTGTGGTATGTGCAGTTTATTGCTCTTTGAACACGGTCTATGTGTTTGTACCATTTTTTTGGTTTCTCCAAAGTCAATTTAGTGAGAACAGGTATGATAGTTCGGTGAGTCCTTTCGATTTGTCCATTTCCGCGCGGGACTCCAGTTGTAATCATAACGTGTTGGATGCCTTCGTTTTTGCAATACTCTTGGAATTCTTTTGCAGTATATGCCGTGCCTCTATCGGTAATGATTCGTGCAGGGTTACCATAAACTTTCTGTTGTTTGATACTGCAGTCTATCGTTTCTTTAGCGGTCGTCGATTTGGTTGGATATAACCACGTGAATTTGGAAAAGTCGTCGATGATAGCCAAAATGTGTTGATAGCTCTTTCCTGTGCACGTCATAGGGCCTAAATGGTCGATGTGATAGGTGTGTAAAGGTCCTTTTTTTGGTATAGAATGAAGCAATCCCTCTTTCTTGCCTTCTTTTCTGCTCCCAAGTATGCATGGAATGCATTTTATTATGCATCTCTGGATTTTGTCTTTCAGCTTAGGTACAAAGAATTCTCGTTTCACCATTTCTTCCGTTTTGGTTACGGCAAAGTGACCTACTTCGTGTGCTCTCTTAATTATTTCAGTCTGCATAACTCTCGGGACAACTAGCAATTCCTTTCCGTTTTCGTATTGGTAGATTACATTATTATATATATATATATATATATATATATATATATATATTATATTTGTAGATATATATGAAATAATCTTCATATTCTCCTTTTTCCAGTATTTTACGTATTGCTAAAAGGTGGTCGTCTTTAGTTTGAGCTATTCGTATCCTTTCGGAAATTCCGTTCTCTCTTGTCATAGTCATCATGTAAGGATAACGGCGAAGGGCGTCGACATGAGGCATCTTATCGCCTCTTCGATGTTCGATTTCATAAACATACTCCTCCAACAGCAATGCCCACCTTGCCACTCTAGTTGTAAGATCCTTCTTTTGCATGTTTTTTTGGAAAGCGGAGCAGTCGGTTACAATTTTGAACTTCGTTCCTAACAAATAAACGCGGAACTTCTTGATTGCCTGGATGAGTGCAAGGACTTCGAGCTAATAGCTTTGACATTGCTTGTTTTTCACCTACTGTACTTTTATCATCGGTTTTGCATATACGAATATGACATTGGTTTTGAAAATTTAATACACTCCCTTGTCAACACTTGAATTGTTAAAATGTAATTTACATCAAGACAAGTAGTTCTTTACTACGTGTTTCCCTTTTTTTAATGTGTTTGCTGAAAAAAGAATTTTTTTAAATGGTTTTAATATGTGATAACAATAAGCTTTTAAAGAAACAATTTTTAATTAATATGACGTTTTGTTTGTATTACGTGGAGTTCTTGTTCTCTTCCGGTTTTGTTTTTTAAAAATGTATATATCTCACAACAAATAGTTCGCTTTTGTAAGTATTGATCTTTCTTATAATTAGTAGACTAAGTTAGCTAAGGTTGTATTTTCTTTTGATTAAAGTGACCTCTGATGAAGCTCTAAATCTACAGAGCGAAATATAAGGTATAAAATAAAGGACTCTAATTGACTAATTAAAGGTTTTTATTGCCGGATTCCCCAACAATTATTATATATATATATATATATGTAGGTTTGTTTAATCTGTTGTCTAGGGTTGGTTGATTAACTAGGCCTGGGCACTTTTTATATTATTTATTTTGTCAATAACAAGTATTTAACTAATTCATTATAATCATTATAAGTTTCAGTAACATCGCAGTTTATGTCTACTTTTGATGTTTCTCTTACGATCGTTGATGACTGACTGACTTTGTCGCATCGATGCATTGCGCAACTAAAATCCTACATTCGGCCATCCGACTCTGAATCGGACTCCGATTCATCAAGGCCTTCTACCCATGCCTTCATGTATTCTGCGCATGTGGTGGTTTGGATCGGTCCCTCGTGTTTTCCCACTGCTACAATATCATATCTTTCATTTGGTTTGACTTTTGTCACTTCGTATGGTCCTAAATATTTCTTATGAATTTTTAAACCAGATCCAAATTGAGTTCTTTTAATAAGTCTCCTTCTCGATAGTTCTTCGGTTTCCTCCGTCTCAAATTTTATCTTTCTCTATTTTCGCGTTACACTTTCAAAATTTGTTATCGGTATTCTTCTCTCAGTTCCTCTCTACTATCCTCGAATTGTTTCATGGTTTCTTCCTCCAAGATTTCTTTTAGCAGTATGTCTTCCTTATTTCTCATCTTGACTCCAGTTAGAATTTCAAAAAGGAGTGGAATGGATGCTTCTGTGGTATGTGCAGTTTATTGCTCTTTGAACACGGTCTATGTGTTTGTACCATTTTTTTGGTTTCTCCAAAGTCAATTTAGTGAGAACAGGTATGATAGTTCGGTGAGTCCTTTCGATTTGTCCATTTCCGCGCGGGACTCCAGTTGTAATCATAACGTGTTGGATGCCTTCGTTTTTGCAATACTCTTGGAATTCTTTTGCAGTATATGCCGTGCCTCTATCGGTAATGATTCGTGCAGGGTTACCATAAACTTTCTGTTGTTTGATACTGCAGTCTATCGTTTCTTTAGCGGTCGTCGATTTGGTTGGATATAACCACGTGAATTTGGAAAAGTCGTCGATGATAGCCAAAATGTGTTGATAGCTCTTTCCTGTGCACGTCATAGGGCCTAAATGGTCGATGTGATAGGTGTGTAAAGGTCCTTTTTTTGGTATAGAATGAAGCAATCCCTCTTTCTTGCCTTCTTTTCTGCTCCCAAGTATGCATGGAATGCAATTTATTATGCATCTCTGGATTTTGTCTTTCAGCTTAGGTACAAAGAATTCTCGTTTCACCATTTCTTCCGTTTTGGTTACGGCAAAGTGACCTACTTCGTGTGCTCTCTTAATTATTTCAGTCTGCATAACTCTCGGGACAACTAGCAATTCCTTTCCGTTTTCGTATTGGTAGATTACATTATTATATATATATATATTATATTTGTAGATATATATGAAATAATCTTCATATTCTCCTTTTTCCAGTATTTTACGTATTGCTAAAAGGTGGTCGTCTTTAGTTTGAGCTATTCGTATCCTTTCGGAAATTCCGTTCTCTCTTGTCATAGTCATCATGTAAGGATAACGGCGAAGGGCGTCGACATGAGGCATCTTATCGCCTCTTCGATGTTCGATTTCATAAACATACTCCTCCAACAGCAATGCCCACCTTGCCACTCTAGTTGTAAGATCCTTCTTTTGCATGTTTTTTTGGAAAGCGGAGCAGTCGGTTACAATTTTGAACTTCGTTCCTAACAAATAAACGCGGAACTTCTTGATTGCCTGGATGAGTGCAAGGACTTCGAGCTAATAGCTGTGATAATTTTCTTCAGCAGGTGTCGTTTTTCTACTCATGTAATAAACTGGGTGCAATTTTCTATCTGCATCTTATTTTTGTAATAAACAAGCACCATATATATAACTTGCTGGCGTCTGTGTGTAGTTCTGTCTCTTTTCCTTGCTTGAAAATGTCTAATATTGGTTTGGTAGTGAGTGAATCTTTCAGCTTCTCAAAAGCATTTCGCTGTTCCTCGTCATATGTAAACGTTTGATTTTTCTTCAACAGATCGCTCAAAGGCTTAGCTATGGAAGCATATGAAGGGATGAACTTGCGCAAATAGCCCGTCAATCCGAGAAAGGACTGAACCTGCTTCAGCGTCGTCGGTTCGGGGTACTTTCGTATAGCAATAGTTTTAGCATATCATAGCTGAACTCTCCCATCTTCGATTATGAATCCTAAAAACTCTACGCATGTCTTCAGAATCTGACACTTATTTTTTCTTATTTCGAGTCCATATTCCTTTGCCACTTGTAACACCAACTTTAATCTCTCAATTCCCCCTTCCTCGTCGATACTGGGTATTATGATGTCATCCATGTAGTAAATCGCTATGTTCTTCGCTGTGAGAGGTTTCAAAACATGCAAAATAAACCTTCCGAATACCGCAGGGCTGTTAGATGCTCCAAATGGGCATTTAAGAAACTCATATTGATTATTGTGCGTTACAAAAGATGTATATTTGATGCTACTCTCCTCTACAGCGACATGAAAAAATCCATTTTTCAAATCAATCGTACTGAAAACTCTGGCATCCTGCAATTTATCGAGGACGTCTTCGATAAGCGATAGTGGAAAACGGTCTCGTACCGTCATTTTATTTAATTTGCGGTAGCCGCAGCATATCCTGGTTTCTCCATTTTTCTTCTTCACCAACACTAACGGGCTGGCGAAATCAGAATAACTGTGCCTGATAATAACTTTTCCTAACCATTCCTCCATTTGTCTTTCGACTTCTTCCTTTTCTGGTATCGAAAGTCTTCTAGTGCCTTCGTAGATTGGTTCTTCCTTCGTTAGAATGATTTTCATTTCAACATTCGTGGTTTTGGTCTTTTCTGGTTTGTAATTCTCGATTATGTCTTTTACAGCTTCTTTAATTTCTTTCACTTCAATGTGTTCTAAGTTATCTTCTTCTTTGCTTTCTTGGGCATCTACAGCTATTTCCATTCAAAATTTTTGCTTCTCCTTTCTAAACACTGTGACACCATCTTCTCTTATGCTTATGTCGGCTTGCGTCACGAGGTCATTTCCAATTATGGCTTTGAAGCTTGAACAGTCTGTAGGGACGACATAGAACTTTAGTTCAAATTCTTCACCATTAATAGAAATGTTCCTATAAAATGATCCAAGTGTTGATACTCTGTTTGGTCCAATTCCTCTCAAGACAATTCTGTCATCGTGCAGTTGATTATTCTTCAGACAGACTCAGTAAACATCCTCTCTAATGGCATTAATGTCGCTTCCTGTGTCTAACAGTGCTGTTAATTGTACGTCTCCAATCTTTAGATTCAGGCTATTCTTGGCAATAATCTCTATGGTAGAAGTACTAGGTTTATGAGCTCTGGTCGCTGTTTTTCGGACATTTCGTCGCAATATCCCCGTAGTCACCACAGGGAAAACATTTGGTGCCTTTGCTCTTGTTAGGACAATCTCTTGAAAAATGTCCTCTACTATCACAATTGAAACATTTTTCTGGTCTTTTCCTCTTCTGCTGCACACCCTCCCCTCTTTGTTTGTCGAATGTGATCGTAGTACTCTTTTCCATCAATCTAGAAGTTTTGATTTGTTCGTAAAGTTTTGTTTTCTCTTTGAATTCTGAAAAGTTTTTTGCCCCATATAGGATTATTTTATTGGACGGATCATCTTGTATCCCGTCGATGATATATTGTATGACAACTTCTGCTTCAAGATCTATTCGGCTTCCAATTTCTCGCATAACCAAGCCATATTCTTGTACCGATTCATCACGTTTTTTACTGCAGGACATCAACGTTTTATGTATCTGGGCGCTCCTTACTTTTACTTCGAATTTCTTAATTAGTAGTTCTTTCAGTGCGAACCAGGTCTTGATTCCTTTCTCTGACTGAATAAATAATTTGGCCATTCCCGCCAACGACTTTTTAGCAAATATCAACTTCTGTAATTCGTTCCAGTTCATTACCTCGGCTATCTCTTCGTAATCTGATATCCATTTTCTAATTGGGTAATCGGATTTTCCATCATACGTCCTGATGCTATCTTCTATATCACGAAAAGTTAACGAGAACGATTCCAAATTTCTTGTCACGTTTGAAAGTGTTTCGCTTGTGTGCGACTTTGCGTCCTTTGTCCTTCTTAAACCATTATTAATTCTCGGCCCATCGTTTGTCTCCTCCTGTCCGTTCTCTCGTCCTGTCCTTTCTCTTCCACCACAGAGTCATCCTCTTCGTCTTCTTCATCTTCGTCTTCTGCCGACTCCAGGTTCGTCAAGAAAGAACAAATCCGATCTGCCACGTCGTCAGTCGTTCCAGAATAATTCAAATTGAGAATTTGGCACACAGCGATAAGGTCGGCTGTGTGCCAAATTCTCAATTTGAATTATTCTGGAACGACTGACGACGTGGCAGATCGGAGGCAGGTCGGCTAGTTCTAGCTTTTATGTGACTTCTTCCCTTTTTTTGAAATATTTGTCTGAATTCTTCTCGAATCCAAAACCAATAAATGATCGCAGAGCCTTTTTGACTCCGCGGCTGGCCCTCATCTCCAAAAGAAATAAAATGTAATGCCTTCATTGCCTTCAAATTACCATGTGTAATGTTATATTCGATTTCCGCAATATCACCCAACGTTGCAGACATTTTATAAATTTGCCAAACAAAATTGAATAAACCATGTATATTACGTTTGAAATATTCGTCAAATAAATACGTTTCGTTTTGCGTCTTCTTTTTTTTTTCTTTTCAGAGAGTTTGCGTCTTACAATAATGTTTATGTCTATTCTCTTTTTTCAACGTCGACAGTCAATCATCAAAATATTACGAAATGAGGAAAAAACTTAATTCAACGAATAATAAATAAAATATCTTCCTGCTAAGTTACTTTACATAAACGTTACAATATTATTGTAGATCTAGGTTTCCGGGTTGGAACCGCGTCGAGTTAGGCATAATCGCCAACGTTTCGTAGTAGCTTGAAGAATTCTTCAAGCTACTGCGAAACGGCGAACATCTACGTACAGCCCTGAAACTGTCCCTTGAAACAGTGGACGAAACGTTGGCAATTATGCCTAACTCGACGCGGTTCTAACCCGGAAACCGAGATCTACATCTAGAGAACGACCGCGGAAACCTACACCTACAGTTAAATATTATTGCATATATTTTCTTTAATCTTTAAAATTAATCAAATCTAACATATAAATTCGCATTAAATTTAAACTGAGTATTTTACTTTGATTTATACCAATTTACTACAAATACAAAAATATAAAACATTTGTCGGTCTAGCCGTATATAAAAAATGTGAATGTACCTCGTGCTCTTCTCGCGTTGCTTACGATATGGACAGCGTGCATTCAACGCCCCTTTCCCCGCAGCTCCTACAATGTCTTCTTTCTCCGTCTTCGTCTTACATTTGCTAGCTTCTCCAAAGACCGTCTTCGCTGGATACCCGTCGTTCGCTATCGGTTCTTACTTGTTTGAATTCTGTTGAATCTAGGGCGAGCCTCCAAAATGTAGGTTTGTTTGATCTGTTGTCTAGGGTTGGTTGATTAACTAGGCCTGGGCACTTTTTATATTATTTATTTTGTCAATAAATTTATATTTTGTATTCTCTTGATAAAGGCGTACTGCCGAAACATGTAGTTTTTTAAATACATATATTTTGAAGTAATATACAGACCTTTAATCTCCTACTGATTAGGTTTACCATATCATACCAAGGTCACGAAGTTATATATATATATATATATATATATATATATATATATGAAAAACAATTATTGTTTGGGAATCCGGCAATAAAAAACCATTAATTAGTTAATGCTCCTTATTCTTTTACCCTATTGCCGGATTCCCCAACAATAATTGTTTTTCATACTTGTTTTAACGGCAAAAACTCCTTGTCTACATATATATATATATATATATATATATATATATATATATATAACATTTGATAAATTATTGGAGTTTTTCGACTTTTATATGAAATATTTACAAATATCAAATTGGAATGTATGTAATTCCAGAGTAAGTGGGGATGTAAACATTGCTGTCTACAAATTACAAAGCAAATCATACGAAATTTTTAATTGAAAAATATGGTTACGTTGGGACTCGAACCCAAGTCTACAGCTATCCGGGCTGTCGCTTTTACCACTAAGCCACAATAGACCCAGGTTCATGCTATTTAGAAATGCATTTAAAGTAACAGTGTTCATGAATCAGATGTCAGTTATTGAATGTAGATGTCAAGTTGAAAGCAGAGGTCAGTTTTGAAAACTCATGTCAGTTTTGATAGCAGATGTCAGTTAGTGAAAGCAAATGTCAGTTATTGAAAGCAGATGTCTGATGTCAGTTATTGAAAGCAGATGTCTGTTTTGAAAGCAGGTGTCAGTTATGAAAGCAAACGTCAGATTAGAAAGCAGATGCCTATTTTGAAACTAGATGTGAGTTATTGAAAGCAGATGTCAGTATTTTGAGAGCAGATGTCAGATTTGAATGTTCTGAAAATGGAGCGATGGAGTAATAATTAGCATTTTCAGAACATTCAAATCTGACATCTGCTCTCAAAATACTGACATCTGCTTTCAATAACTCACATCTAGTTTCAAAATAGGCATCTGCTTTCTAATCTGACGTTTGCTTTCATAACTGACACCTGCTTTCAAAACAGACATCTGCTTTCAATAACTGACATTTGCTTTCACTAACTGACATCTGCTATCAAAACTGACATGAGCTTTCAAAACTGACTTCTGCTTTCAACTTGACATCTACATTCAATAACTGACATCTGATTCATTAACACTGTTACTTTATAATGCATTTCTAAATAGCTTGAACCTGGGTGACTTAGTGGTAAAAGCGACAGCCCGTATAGCTGTAGATTTGGGTTCGAGGCTCAACGTAGACCATATTTTTCAATTAAAAATTTCGTATGATTTGCTTTGTAATTTGTAGATAGCAATGTTTACATCCCCACTTACTCTGCAATTACATACATTCCAATTTGATATTTGTAAATATTTCATATAAAAGCCGAAAAACTCCAATAATTTATCAAATGTTATATTTAATAAACGGCTAAGAAATTATCTAAACACTTATATATATATATATATATATATATATATATATATATATATAATATTTTCGTGACCTTGGTATGATATGGTAAATTCAATCAGTCGGCGATTAAAGGTCTGGTTTACTTCAAAGTATATTTAAAACAACCCTACATGTTTCGGCAATGATGCCTTTATCAAGGATATAAAATATAAATGACAGAATACATTAAATAAAATATTTTATCCATGGCAACTACAAATGTATAAGTATGACATTAATATACTGTCATTTATATTTTATATTCCTTGAAAAATGCATCATTTGCCGAAACATGTAGGGTTGTTTTAAATATATATATTTTAAAGCAAAACCAGACCTTAAATCGCCAACAGATTGAATTTACCATAACATACAAAGGTCACGAAATAATTATCTATATATATATATGTATATATATATATATATATATATATATATATATATATATATATATATATATATATATGGTAAACCTAATCAGTAGGCGATTAAAGGTCTGTATATTACTTCAAAATATATGTATTTAAAAAACTCTACATGTTTCGGCTGTATACGCCTTTTTCAAGAGAATACAAAATATGAATAGATTCATATTTTGTATTCTCTTGAAAAAGGCGTATACAGCCGAAACATGTAGAGTTTTTTAAATACATATATTTTGAAGTAATATACAGACCTTTAATCGCCTACTGATTAGGTTTACCATATCATACCAAGGTCACGAAGTTATTATATATATATATATATATATATATATATATATATATTGTGAAGCGAACCCTGCACGGGGTTGCTCATCGCCAACCGAGGGAACACTCTTAGCGGCTACTTCGGTCGACGACGGTCACCCTTTGTGCCATCTTAACGTTTTCCGCACACACACGTTCGACGTGTGTGCAGTGCCCCCGCCTTGGCGGAAAACGTTAAGATGGCACAAAGTGTGACCGTCGTCGACCGAAGTAGCCGCTAAGAGTGTTCCCTCGGTTGGCGATGAGCAACCCCGTGCAGGGTGCGCTTGGTTGGTCTGCACCTTGCCTCGATGGGGCGGCGGTCGGGCCGTCGAAGTACTGCACGGAAAAGTAAAGAAGTTGCCGGGAAAGGGTTGGCGGCCCTGCCCAACGGCTGGTTATCCGATCCCTCTAAATTTACGCGACCGGTCACTAAACACACGCACGAGCGCACCAACATACAAAACCCTACAATTACGCTCTCACACAAACACAAAACCACACACCCAAAGAGAGACGCAAGCTACCAGCAGCAACCAACACACAAGTTCATACCCAGAAAGAGACAAGCTGCTAGCAGCGAACAACACATATGTTCACACCTTGCTATCTGTTTTTTGGAATACTAAGGCATAATTTATTATTATTCAATTGGAATGTATCTTTGAATAATTTAAACCTTTGCAACTCAATTATTTGACATTTGTATTCTGTCATTTATATTTTATATCCTTGATAAAGGCATCATTGCCGAAACATGTAGGGTTGTTTTAAATATATATACTTTGAAGTAAACCAGACCTTTAATCGCCGACTGATTGAATTTACCATATCATACCAAGGTCACGAAAATATTATATATATATATATATATATATATATATATATATATATATATATATAGTAGATTTAATTAGTTGGCGATTTAAGGTCTGGTTTTATTTATTTACTAAATCAAATTTATTATAGGAATTACTAAAAATATGTCGTGGATGTAACAAATAAAGAAAAATTAAACAGATCTCTTTAAATTATTAAAAATAACATTTTATTAAGCCTCTTCCCGTTACTTTTCCGATAAGCGTCTCCAAGAATATATTAATGCTCTTCCCATACATCCAGGCCGAGGCAAAATTCCAAGAAAGGCTAATACCTTAAAACTTCTAAATAAATACAAAAATACATTTTACCAGAAAATTGGGACTATATGTATTTCTTTGCTATTCGGAGAAATTTATTCCCATATTCGAAAGTAGTTTTATATTAAACGTCATTTTACGTTGGATTTTGAAGTGTAAACTTGTGAGTTGTGATATATAATACCAAAAATGCCGAAAATAGCAACTGTGCCTGGATGGATTGCACCTTATTCAGAATTGCGTATGTATGGAGGGAGAAAAAGTGTTTCGCGAAGCGTTGCTGCAAGATTGTGACTAAAATTTTAAGTTTATTTCCTCTTATTAATTAATTAAATTTTTAATTATTCCTTTATCTTTTACTAACATTTATTTTATTAGAAAACTACCGGTGATATGATATTTTTTTGCAGATTACAAGTGAGAGAATGTTCCAAGTCGACCAACATATGAAAACTCCATCTCATGCTGCAAAACTAATAAAGATGAAATTGCCGAAGAAGAGTAAGCAAACATAACCGTAACGTTTGCCATCTACTTCCAAAAAATCGGAACATGAACAATTTAATGAAGATTTGTGTCAAATGTTTGGGTCGCTAGATATTCCACAACATAAATTAAATAATTACATAAGTACATCAGCAAATATAACATTCCCGACGAGAGCACGTTAAGAAAAAAATTATATTCGCTGTATCTATGCAGAAACATTGAATAGCATTAAGAAGGTTGTTGCAAACAATTATCTTTATATATGCGTAGATGAACCTACTGATAGTGTGGGCCGATACTTAGTTTATTTAATGATTGGTATCCTTAACGTATCGGTTCCTGCAAAATCTTATTTAATTTCATCCAAACAGTTGTAAAAGGCAAATAATTTGACAATAACAATCAAGGTTTATACAGGAAGAACTGACAACTTTCTTCTTACCGGAATCGATTCCAACAGAGAAAATTCTATTGTTTTTGACGGATGCTGGCGATACATGGCGAAGGCAGCTTTCAACTTGAAAATCTTTTACCCTAATTTAATTCACACAACTTGCTTGGCGCAGGGACTAAATCATGTTGCAGAAGAAGTCAGAAACCATTTTCCATTAGTAAATACTTTAATTAGTAGTGTTAAGAAAGTATTTTTAAAGGCCCCATTACGAGTTCGGTTTTACAAACAACATCCCGGTGTTCCGCTTCCTCCTCAACCAGTAATCACACGATGGGGAACGTGGTTGGAGGCTGCTATTTTTCATACAAATCATTATGAAGGAATAAAGACAATTATTATGGATCTTGATAGGGTTGCACAATCTGGGATAGACGCCCAAAAGTTGTATTCGAGTAAAGAAATACCTCAACAGTTGGCGTTTATTAAAGTCAATTACAGTTTTATTTCCACTTCTATATTGCAGGTGGAAAAACAATTTATGTGGCTAATCGAGAGCGTTGAAATTATAAACAAATTTGAAAAGTCATATTTTGAGTTAAAGGGTCCGTGTATGAAAAATTTTAAGTGTAATAGAAAAAAAATAGGGTTTAGCTAAGGAACATTGGTAAAATTTTGTGTGGTGATTCAGTAGAAAATATTCAGTTGATAATAGATGATATTTCTTTTGAAATATGCTCCTGTAACAAGCGTCGACGTAGAACTAACCTTTTCAATATATAAATACATACATGTTTTCAGACAAGCGTCACAATTTTTCTGTTGAAAACAGAAATATGTGATTGTAAATTGTTTTCATAGTTAATTATGTTGTAAAATGTTCTAAATAAACTTGTAGTAAACATAATAGAATATTTTTTTCTACAGTATTCTATTTTCTAACATTCCTCGTATTTTTTTACCTGCATATTTTTCGTAAGGAAGTGCATATTTAGGCTAAAAGCATATTTTCAGTTTTTTTTTGCCCATAATCCGGCCTTTAGTAGTAACTATCGCAATGGCGACGTGGCATTTTATAGATGAAAATGTGTTTCTCGATTTTTTTCTATTTTAGGTTTTAGTTTTGACAATAGATGTTTATTAGTATTGCTAAGTTTATATGTTGTAGCTATATATTTTTTGAAAGTATATTTTATTTTTTCTGATAACTGTGGAACATATGGAATCGTGATATATGTCGTTTCATTCTTTAAATTGTTATTGGTGTTTTTGTAGTGATGTATATATGCTGCATTATTTTTTTAATTGTTTGTTCTATAAGTTGTGGTGGATAGTTACTGTCTGTTAAGATCGTTTTAATTTTCTTGATATTATCTTTTCTGTATTGAGTATGTAATACTGCTCTATCAGTCAGATTATTTATAACCATTTTATTGAATACTGTAGGTGCATTTGAGTGGTAATTCATATATCAAAAAGAAACTGTGGGTTTGTTGTACCAATTTGTATAAATAGTACCCTATCTATCATATGTTAAAGAAATATCAAGAAAATTAATACCGTTATAAATTTCTTCTTCAATTGTGAATTTTAATTTGTTGTGAAAGTTGTTTAATTTATTTAAAAGATAGTCTATTTTATTTATCGGTATACATGTTATGATGTCGTCTACATATCTTTTAAAGAAAATGGTATTCAAGTCTAATGAATTGATAATGGCCCATGGCAATACCAAATGTTTGACAGTAAAAAGAATTTTTGTATTGAAAATATTTGTTATTATTATTTATTGCCGAAACATGTAAGATTGTTTTAAATATATGCATTTTTAAGTAAAACCAGACCTTAAATCGCCAACAAATTTAATTTACCTTATATATATATATATATATATATATATATATATATATATATATATTAGACTGGTCGCAAAAATTTTTTTTCTTTAATTGATATATATGCACTGTCTAAAATATGAGGTTTGCTGTCGCAATTGCGGATTTCATTTTTTAGCTCGATTCGATGGTGCCTTCTGGTGCCTAGTGGGGCCCAAAGTATCCGATATTATGAAAAACACACATTTAGTCCTATTTTTATTGGTTTTTATAACAATTTGAAAGAAAAATATAATTCGTTGGATAAAAAACTACATATTTTTATTCAATTTAAAGGTAAGAACTAGATTATTAATTTACAGTTGTTTTTTTTTTTTGTATTAATTCATGAGAGCGAATTTGTTGTGAGATGGATATAATTGGCGATACTGCTCCATAACTTGAAGTAGGAACTGCTTATCTTCCTCATCGTAGGTCAAAGATCGATTGAAGTCCGTTATAAGTTTAATTGCTCTCTCTGCTGCATCGTTCACGACGTGCAAATGGTGACAGACTCGTTTGCCAGCACAGTAATCGTCTCTTTGCTGCCATTCAGAGGGATCTAATTGTAAAAATGATACATCTATAGACAGTCGAGTAAAAAATCTCTTTGTCCGTGAAGTTACGAAATGCGATATATCTTTTGCACTGTAAGACAAAATTTCTATCATTGTTAAGTTGTTCTGCATCATTTTCGTCTTCGTCTTCATTATTGATGTCAAGTTTTTGGACCATTTTCTTTTTTACTACCAACGGGACACTTTCATCAAAAAAACGAAAGGCCAACTGCTTCTTCTGCTAAATACCACAAATGTTTCCTTAGTTTTTGCAACAATGTAGTGGAAACTTCTTTGTCGAAATAAGTAACTACGTTTTGTATAAAATCAAGGTCTTGTTTCGGCGCTTCAATAGCATTCACACATCGGAACCAGTAAGGAACATATTTATGTTCCTTACTAGGAATAAACAAATACTGCGAAGACTTTTCAATTCCGCTGCTGTCATTTTGAATTGCTTGCGAAACAAAAAAAATTTCAAGCAATAAATACACTTTGACATAAATCGTGCATGGGATGTTGCACCAGGTAAACGAAATTGATTAAAATCTGGTACATGCTCTCCAATAAAGTGAAGTGTTAACTGAAGCAACTCTTTGTAGTCCGTACGCACGTAATGACATTTTAATGCATTCAGGCAAAAATTCTTTACGTATTCCATCTGCGATGCTGTTAAATTCCGCAGAACTTCTTCGTCCAAAGTCCCTTTTGTGAAGTTGCTAGCTGCAATGTTTTTTCAATACTTTGCAAATCGGTTGAAGAGAAGAACTTCTGGTCCGGATGTTTTTCCAAAATTCAGTTCAAACACTTACCTTACTAATAATTCGCTAATATGGTGGCGACATGGAAGAAAAAGTAGTTTGCGTTCCAACTTTTTTTCAAGTAAATATGCAGCGCCGTTATTAATCCCAGTATTAGTGGCTGTGGTGTCAAAAGATACAATTTCTACCAATCCATCAAGAGCCCAGTGTCGCAAAAAATTTAAGGTGGCGTCAGCTATATTTTCCCCGGAAGAATTTTCTATTTTTGGTATACCTAGCAATTTTTCCATGTTTTCACTGGTCACAAC
The DNA here is from genome assembly GCA_935421215.2 of Melolontha melolontha. Classification (NCBI taxonomy): domain Eukaryota; kingdom Metazoa; phylum Arthropoda; class Insecta; order Coleoptera; family Scarabaeidae; genus Melolontha; species Melolontha melolontha. The sequence continues at coordinate 156,988,976 of OW285236.1, read as the reverse complement.
GAGAGAAAGTCGATCTTGTTTTTCTATTCCCTTTATGTCTGGAAGGAGTTTGCCGTCCCAGTGCAAAACAAATACTTGGGGAATCTGTATTGTAATAAATAAAATGCATTACTATAGTTCTAAAATGTAATATTAAATCAACTACCTACATTGAATTCATCGATAATCCGCTTAGCTTGTCTTCTACGGTATTCTCTTCGCATAGAATGGATTGTGGTTCGATTTAATACCAGATCTTCTAAATTTATTGCTGTAGAAGCAGTGGAAGCGTCTTTCAATTTATTTAGAATGGCAGCAGCAGTTGAAGTAACAATATGCATGACATGTCTTGTAGAAAGCTTGCATTTGTCCATGCTTGCTAACATTCTGTCATCAATAAAATGAATAGTACCGCGAGATTTAGTCTGTGTTTTTTTCATATTTTCGAAGACATTCTCAGTATCCGATACGTTTTGGGAGTCCATTGCATGACCTAGTTCAACATCTTCGGCTTCTGTGTCATCTCAATATCCGTGCCTAATTTAGCTGAAATTATTTGCCGACGATTTTTTACAGAAACAGTATAAATCTAATAAATAGTAAAATAAATACCTTGATTTTTATACTTTGCAACACGATTGTTTTCTTCTTCCAATCGCTTCTCTTTACGTTTTTCTTTTTTCTGGAGAATTCTATCTACACCATGCATAATTCCTGGGCGACCTCTCTTTCTTTGGAGCACTAAAAAATCTTTGTCTTCTTTTATTTTAATTTTTTCCAAACCATCTGGAGTTGCGATATCAAAAATAAAATTTTCTATTTCATCACAAAAATCTTCGTGTTTTCGATATTTTTCGTGTGGGGTTCTACAGTTCTTTTGTATGTCTCCATTTTTCGTATATTTTTTTCAATTTCCGCATACAACTTGTCTCATGCATCGTTGGAATGTGTGCCCTGTTCCAAAATTCCATTGCAACGCCAATAGCATATTTCATACTACTTAACAATGTCTTATGTTCAACCCGCATTTTGTAAAAAAATAATTGAAGTACTTGTTTAATAGATGGTAGTTTGGCTCCCAAAATTTCATTTGCACATTTGCCCACTAAAAAAATATCTTGGTCAGAGCGTAAGTTTTTCTTTTTAATCACTGCACTCTCAGAAGTCATATTTCTAACACGAAGATTTCACTTTATATTATTTATTTGTGATCAAATATTAATTTGCACTACTTATAACTTCAATGGTTGGCAGAATATGTAAAAATCAGCAAAACATAAATGACGCTTTCTTTCAAGTCGCACATAACACGACGTTGAGCAAAAATACCGTTATCTGTACCAGAGAAATGTATGAGTTGATTCACTTTTGCTGTCCACTCATATTAACATTGCTTTTGTATTGCTTTCGCACATCAATATACACTAATGATATTGTATCAGGCGCGGCTCGTGATGACGTATTTGGGAGTGCAAGTACAATGATGCGAGTGCCTCGTGTGTTTTCGGTGTTTACTAAGAAAACGTTACAGTTAGTACACAGGATACACGAAGCACTCGCATCATTGTACTTGTTTTTTAAGAACTGTTAGCACATGTCAATAAAAAATTTTCACTGTCGTTTGATTGTTTTGCAAAGTATTCAATTAACTCGCAAAAGCTCATTGAACAGATGTTCTTTTAGTTGCTAACAGCACATAATATTTACGTATAAATGTATATGTTTTATCTCTTTCTCTCTTCATTCATTTATTACAGGCGCGGCTCGTGATGACATATTTGGGAGTGCAAGTACAATGATGCGAGTGCCTCGTGTGTTTTCGGTGTTTACTAAGAAACCGTTACAGTTAGTACACGAGAATACACGAAGCACTCGCATCATTGTACTTGCACCCCCAAATACGTCATCACGTGCCGCGCCTGATTTATTACTAAAAAATACTCCCCTAAAAACATGCTCCATAAATCTGTGATTTTAAAAGGTTTTTTAAAAAACATTCAAAACAATCATGTTGATTCACTGCTTTTGTGAATCATATGAATGAACACGGATTGCAAGCAATGACAGGCATTTAATAACAACTGTCTCGTGAATGTGAATCATGCATTAGCAAAGTTTTAAAACTTTGACAATAATTTCAGTTTAAAAACACTTATTAATTAAAATTCTGTTTCATCGAAAGAAGTATATATTTTCTACCGTAGTAACAACAAGCAATAAAGATAGGACTAAATGTATGTTTTTTCATTATATCTGGTACTTTGGGCCCCACTAGGCACCAGAAGGTACCGTCGAATCGAGCTAAAAAATTAATAGCGCATTTATAACAGCAAACCTCACATTTTAGACAGTGCATATACTAAGAATTTAAAAAAAAAAAAGTCCATATAAGCTGCGACCAGTCTAATGTATATATATACATAGTAGATTTAATTAGTTGGCGATTTAAGGTCTGGTTTTACTTAAAAATGCATATACATATTCCATATACTTCCATGTATTTAAAACAATCTTACATGTTTCGGCAATAAATAATAATAACAAATATTTTCAGTACAAAAATTCTTTTTACAGTCAAACATTTGGTATTGTCATGGGCCATTATCAATTCATTAGACTTGAATACCATTTTCTTTAAAAGATATGTAGACGAGAATTAAGAAATACTGAAAAAACAAGTCTATCAACGCGAGGAAACGCACAGACGACCGTTTCGTTCTAATTGGAACTTCTCAATGTACGGTATTCCCTTCGATGACGGACCTTGCTTTTTCATTTCTATACTTTCTGTATATATAGTTAACATTTGGAATTTACTGCAAGTGAGAATTAATGAATATTAAATCACATTCTTACATGTAAATGTCGACTTATTTAGATTTGAACGCATTAAATAAGTCGACATTTACATGTAAGAATGTGATTTAATATTCATTAATTCTCACTTGCAGTAAATTCCAAATGTTAAATATGTAGACGACATCATAACATATATACCGATAAATAAAATAGACTATCTTTTAAATAAATTAAACAACTTTCACAACAAATTAAAATTCACAATTGAAGAAGAAATTTATAACGGTATTAATTTTCTTGATATTTCTTTAACCTATGATAGATAGGGTACTATTTATACAAATTGGTGCAACAAACCCACAGTTTCTTTTTGATATATGAATTACCACTCAAATGCACCTACAGTATTCAATAAAATGGTTATAAATAATCTGACTGATAGAACAGTATCACATACTCAATACAGAAAAGATAATATCAAGAAAATTAAAACGATCTTAACAGACAGTAACTATCCACCACAACTTATAGAACAAACAATTAAAAAAATAATGCAGCAAATATACATCACTACAAACACCAATAACAATTTAAAGAATGAAACAACATATATCACGATTCCATATGTTCCACAGTTATCAGAAAAAATAAAATATACTTTCAAAAAATATATAGCTACAACATATAAACTTAGCAATACTAATAAACATCTATTTTCAAAACTAAAACCTAAAATAGAAAAAAATCGAGAAACACATTTTCATCTATGAAATGCCACGTCGCGATTGCGATAGTTACTACTAAAGGCCGGATTATGGGCAAAAAAAAACTGAAAATATGCGCATAAATATGCAGATGGTTTTGCCTAAATATGCACTTCCTTATGAAAAATATGCAGGTAAAAAAATACGAGGAATGTTAGAAAATAGAATAGTGTAGAAAAAAATATTCTATTATGTTTACTACAAGTTTATTTAGAACATTTTACAACATAATTAACTATGAAAACAATTTACAATCACATATTTCTCAGTTTTCAACAGAAAAATTGTGACGCTTGTCTGAAAACATGTATGTATATATACGGTGAGGTCCTAAAGTAACGGATAAATTCATTTTCTACGTAATTATTAATACAAAAAGAAAATCCTGAAACAGGTCAATTTTTATATATGAAACTACACTTTTTGAATAAAATTATCTATGTGCCCCTTCAACCCCCTCGAAGTAATAACTACCCCTTTAAAAGATTTAAATGAAAAGGGGTAGTGTGTGTTACTGCTTTTATAAGGGATTTTAATTCTCTATTCAGCAGTATATGCCTTTTTTATTTTTGGACGTCGATAATCAAGAAAAGAGTAATTTTATGACATACAAACAAGTAGGCGTAGAACCAAATACCTGTCACGAGTGACTAGTCTATTAGTTACCTTTATGTCAAAAAAGTAAATTTGTTTCTTTTTATGACATTTACTTCTCAAATTTGTTTTAGTTCGTTAGACGTCGTTAACAATTGTTAGGTATTAAACGTTTTTTTAGAGATTTCTAAGCGTTAATTTAAATTGTTCAACAATGAGCCTTTCTGATTCCCAAAGAATTGACGTATTAATATTAATTGGAGTGGGTGATAAAACACGAACGCATTCTGAAGTATGCAGAATATTTAATGATAAGTATCCTGACCGTCACATTTCCCAGTCTACGGTGAGTAGAGTCGAACAAAAATTCCGTCAATTAGGAACTGTCAAAGATCTTCCAAAATCTGGTAGATCAAAACTGAATGACGAAAAAAAATTGGATGTATTATTACATGTTGAGGAAGACCCACATAAACCTACAAGAGAAGTAGCCGGTGATTGCGATGTAAGTAAATCGTCTGTCTTGCGTGTTTTGAAAAAAGAAAAATACCATCCGTATAAAATTCAAATGGTGCAGGAATTAAGTGACGATGATCCTGATCGTCGATTACAATTTTGTGAAATTGTTAGAAATAGATGTCAACAGGATCCGATGTTTCCCAAAAACATTCTTTTTTTCTGATGAGGCAACGTTTACCCTACATGGAACAGTCAACAAGCAAAATTGTCGGTATTGGAGTAAACAAAATCCGCACTAGATGAGGGAAGGTCATACTCAGTATCCTATTAAAGTGAACGTTTGGGCTGGCATAATAAATAACAGAATTATTGGACCATATTTTTTTGAGGGGACATTAACTGGGGCGATTTACTTGGAGTATTTACAAACATTTTTAATACCTGAATTAAGAAGACTTTTTCCTGATACTGTTAACCCCACAGAAATTAATAGAAACATATTGTTTCAACAAGATGGAGCTACACCACATTATGCAGCAGTAGTACGAGCTTACCTTAATCAAGTTTTTCCACATTGGTGGATCGGTAGACGTGGTGAAATTGAATGGCCAGCCCGTTCTCCCGATATGACTCCACTGGATTATTTTTTGTGGGGTTATTTAAAATCAAAAATTTACTCCAATAAACCAATCAACATTAATGATTTAAAAAACCGAAGAATGCATGAAATTAATCAAATCAGCGCTGAAATGTTGCAAAACGTTTTGGAAGAATTCCAACATCGTCTATTTGTTTGTCAAGAAATGAACGGACTCCAGTTTGAGCATATGATTTAAACTATTTTTAGTTATTGTAAATAAGGTTAAATATTTTAAAATTTATTTCGTTCTGCGACATAATTAATTATACAATTTAAACAATTTAACATTGATTTTGCCTATTATCGACGTCCAAAAATCAAAAAGGCATATACTGCTGAATAGAGAATTAAAATCCCTTTTAAACGCAGTAACACACGCTACCCCTTTTCATTTAAATTTTTTAAAGGGGTAGTTATTACTTCGAGGGGGTTGAAGGGGCACATAGATAATTTTATTCAAAAAGTGTAGTTTCATATATAAAAATTTACCTGTTTCAGGATTTTCCTTTTGTATTAATAATTACGTAGAAAATGAATTTATCCGTTACTTTAGGACCTCACTGTATATTGAAAATGTTCGTTCTACGTCGACGCTTGTTACAGGAGCATATTTCAAAAGAAATATCATCTATTATCAACTGAATATTTTCTACTGAATCACCACACAAAATTTTACCAATGTTCCTTAGCTAAACCCTAATTTTTTTCTATTACACTTAAAATTTTTCATACACGGACCCTTTAACTCAAAATATGACTTTTCAAATTTGTTTATAATTTCAACGCTCTCGATTAGCCACATAAATTGTTTTTCCACCTGCAATATAGAAGTGGATATAAAACTGTAATTGACTTTAATAAACGCCAACTGTTGAGGTATTTCTTTACTCGAATACAACTTTTGGGCGTCTATCACAGATTGTGCAACCTTATCAAGATCCAAAATAATTGTCTTTATTCCCTCATAATGATTTGTATGAAAAATAGCAGCCTCCAACCACGTTCCCCATCGTGTGATTACTGGTTGAGGAGGAAGCGGAACACCGGGATGTTGTTTGTAAAACTGAACTCGTAATGGGGCCTTTAAAAATACTTTCTTAACACTACTAATTAAAGTATTTACTAAGGGAAAATGGTTTCTGACTTCTTCTGCAACATGATTTAGTCCCTGCGCCAAGCAAGTTGTGTGAATTAAATTAGGGTAAAAGGTTTTCAAGTTGAAAGCTTCCTTCGCCATGAATGGTGCAGCATCCGTCAAAACAATAGAATTTACTCTGTTGGAATCGATTCCGGTAAGAAGAAAGTTTTCAGTTCTTCCTGAATAAACCTTGTTTGTTATTGTCAAATTATTTGCCTTTTCCAACTGTTTGGATGAAATTAAATAAGATTTTGCTGGAACCGATACGTTAAGGTTACCAATCATTAAATAAACTATGTATCGGCCCACACTATCAGTAGGTTCATCTACGCATATATAAAGATAATTGTTTGCAACAACCTTCTTAATGCTATTCAATGTTTCTGCATAGATACAGCGAATATAATTTTTTTCTTAACGTGCTCTCGTCGGGAATGTTATATTTGCTGATGTACTTATGTAATTATTTAATTTATGTTGTGGAATATCTAGCGACCCAAACATTTGACACAAATCTTCATTAAATTGTTCATGTTCCGATTTTTTGGAAGTAGATGGCAAACGTTACGGTTATGTTTGCTTACTCTTCTTCGGCAATTTCATCTTTATTAGTTTTGCAGCATGAGATGGAGTTTTCATATGTTGGTCAACTTGGAACATTCTCTCACTTGTAATCTGCAAAAAAATATCATATCACCGGTAGTTTTCTTATAAAATAAATGTTAGTAAATGATAAAGGAATAATTAAAAATTTAATTAATTAATAAGAGGAAATAAACTTAAAATTTTATTCACAATCTTGCAGCATGCTACGCGAAAAACTTTTCTCCCTCCATACATACGCAATTCTGAATAAGGTGCAATCCATCCAGGTACAGTTGCTATTTTCGGCATTTTTGCTATTATATATCACAACTCACATGTTTACACTTCAAAATCCAACCTAAAATGACGTTTAAAATAAAGCTACTTTCGAATATGGGAATAAATTTCTCCGAATAGCAAAGAAATACATATACTCCCAATTTTCTGGTAAAATGTATTTTTGTATTTGTTTAACAGTTTTAAGGTATTAGCTTTTCTTGGAATTTTGTCTTGGCCTGGATGTATGAGAAGAGCATTAATAAATTCTTGGAGACGCTTATCGGAAAAGTAACGGGAAGAGGCTTAATAAAATGCTATTTTTAATTTAAAGAGATCTGTTTAATTTTTCTTTATTTGTTACATCCACGACATATTTTTAGTAATGCCTATAATAAATTTGATTTAGTAAATAAATAAAACTCGGATGCTTAAAATATGCAAAAATGCTGAATTACTACAAAATGCATATATTATTCAAATATAATAATAATATACATTATAGGTCACGGAGCATTTTCTTTGAAATAGATAAGACCGAAGAAGACTGATAGAAGTTGGAACGAGACCAAAAGATTCCAACTTATGAAGTAAAATCTCATGATAAATTGAATCGGAAGCCTTGGATGGGTCAGTATAAATTACATCAGCCTGACCTCTGCCGTCCAAAACCTCACCGATATGCTGAACAATCGACGCCAAATTAGTGACAGTAGATCTACCCGTGACAAAACCATGCTGGTTCGGTGAGATATGAGAGCGCGTACCACTAAATAGCCTGGTGTATAATACCTTCTCATACAGTTTGGCGAAGTTAGAAATAATAGAGATGGGCCTGTAATTATTAATCAACGCACGATCTCCTTTCTTATGCGCAGGGATAATTCTTGTGTTCTTCCACCGATCAGGAAAGATATTAGTTGTTATAGATAGATTAATAAGTAATTTCAGAGGATATGCCAGGACAAATCTACAGTCACGTATTAAAAAACTCGGTAAGGAATCATCTCCAGTGGTGTATTTGTTAGGAAAACTGGTCATTAAATCAATTAACTCATCCTCGGAGGTCAACGAAAAGGAAAATGGTAGGGAACGGTAGTCCGATCCATCACAAGTGAACCCCGACAAGGAGGTTGGCACAGTAGAAAACGTATCCGCGAAGGCATCTACAATAGTACTGGAATCCGAAAAAGCATTACCATTATTGTCATGAAGTGAATTAGGTATCCTACTGCAGCGCTGTGTATTGCGAAGAAAACTCCAGAGATTAGAAGGGGTTGTTTTGATTGAATGCTCCATTGCAGAAAGGAAGATGTATAATTATCCTGAATTTTCACCTTTGCTATAGTACGAAGACGTTTGAATTCATTGTAGGAGTCAATATTTCGAGTTTTGATCCACTTTTTTGATAGCAGTTCTTATTTTTGAGAATAGAGATTATTTCAGATGAAAACCAAGGCGGGTAAGAGGATCCAGATTGGACCTTACTAGGCACATATAGATTCAATACAGCGCATAATGTATTGTAAAAAGCATCGAGGGCTAAGTTGACGTCAGAATAATGTGTCAGAAAACTCCAATCAATATTAATTAAATTACTCTATAAAGAAATGTAATTTGCTTTATGGAAATTATATCTGAAATTATTGGCCGAAGGAAAAAGTTTTTCAGAAGATGTATGTAAAGGATAATATAAAATTTCAAGGCTAGGGTGATATAAATCTTCTCTAACGATAGGGGATTTTGACAGCTGTACTTCGAAGTTAGTGGTGATATTAGAGAATTACAGGTCCAACATCTTACCTTCACAATTAAGAATATTGTTGTATTGCTTTACATTAAGAATGTCTAGGAAACTTTGAAATATATTAATTTTATTGTAACACTGATGAGGAGCAGAATACAGATTTGAAAGATTGAAATCGCCAATAAGAATGAAGGGATTACCAACCAGAAGAATCTCAACTGCCGAGGTAAAAGTCTCCAGCTCTTCTGAAGAGATGTTAGGAGGAATGTAGACAAGTGCAAGATATATAGTAGAACCACTAATATTGCATTTGCAGATTAATAGATCCACAAAAGGTACCAGTGCACTAATATGGCTCGTATTTACAATGTCATATGAAATGTCGTGCCTTATAGCAGCCAAGACTCCTCCTCCCCTGGAACGATTGGCCGTCTTACGATCCCTGTCCTTTCGAATAACATTCTAGTAGTTCGTAAATAGTTCATTATAAAATACGGAGTCGGTTAACAGGGTTTCTATTATAAGTACTATATCACTAGACAAAGCTATCACGTTAGTAAAAAAAGTGTGTGTTTTTGTGTTCAATCCCCTAACATTCTGATAATATATTTTTACAGTGGCTGTTAACCTATTGGGTATATTTGGTTTTCCGGGTTCTGATTGATTATAGTTGGAATGCCATTTTTATACTTAATCCGTAAATTAGTCTCGCTTGCTGCAGCACGTGTGTTTAGTTCAGTTTTAACTGACCTGAAGAAAGCCATTTGTTGTGAGGTACGGTCAGTTGCAATGGACAAATGAGAAAAATGAGTATCAGATTTTATTTCTCTGAATTTTTGGAGTATTCGAAAGACATCTTCAGTAGATTAAAGACGCACTCGAATTGGACGTTTACGCTGCTGAAGGGTAGAGTCAAACTTACCAAACCTAACCGGTGCACTTTTGTCACAAACCACACCAGCCCGACCAAGCAAGCCATGCACCATGTCCGCATCACACTGTCTCTGCTCATGCTTAGAGTGTCCCTCCTCTGGAGATCCATAAGCAATGACGTTCTGAGAGCGCCTACTTCTGTCATTAATAATTTACTCAGTAATAATCACAGTTGAGGGATTAACAGACTCAGCGCTAGAGTTGATAGCTATATTCGCATATTTTTCCTTCAGAAGTCGGATCTCGTCTTTCAGATCATTAATGAAAGATATCAGTTTTGGAAGTTGACATTCGACGCATAAGTATTTAATTCTACGTCTCACACTAGAACGCAATGTGAAACACTTTATTTCAACGTCGGACAATTCCGAACAAGGAATGTGGATAGCTCGATTGCACCCATCGCATTTTATAAATTTATCAGTTTTCTCATTTATAGGTATGTTACATTTAAGACAAGACATTTTTTTCTTTTTTTGAGAGAGTACTTATATGAGTATAATATAATATGTATTGATATCAAGGAAAGCACGGGGACACACTTCACAACGGCCGAACCGATAGCCGTTGACTAATAGACAAGACAAGAGGGCCGCGGAAAAGGATAGGGATTGTAAAAATACAGAGAATATCAATACATAAAAACAAAGAAAAAGTTGTCACAAAACGTATTAAAAAAATAGAAAAATATAGCTTTTGCAGAGTGCTCAACGAAGTAATTACACAAATCACACAAAATTTATAAATAAATATTCTTAATAATTATTACTATTTTATAAGAAATTACTTGTTTACCTAAAAGCGTAAGACAGAAAATTAAACAACGCTTATTATCAGCCGAAACACCAAGTTAAAACACGGATAAATAAACATACGTCTATACAGCACAAACGTCCGCACTGTTAAAATTATGCAAACTGCATATAATCCGTCCTTTAGTTACTACATAGGCTGAACTAGACAATATTTATACAAAAGAATACAAGCCCACAAATATTCCAAAACAGGCAAAACTGCTTTATTTACACACAAACTGCAACGCGATCACCATTTCGATTTTGAAAACACAGATAATCGATAAAGAACAACACACAGCGAAACAGGGAAATTAAAGAAATGATTAATATTAAACAAGAAAAAAATTCAATTAACAACAGAAGTGACATAAAAATCTAAGCAGTATATACTATTACTTAATAATGTAAAGTAACGATCTGCACCATCATGAATAAATACAATTGTTATATAAATATCTATCGTGTTATTTAAATATCTTCATACTGGCAGTTTCGAGTTTAGATTCGGGACTAGGCTGTCCGAGTAGGTTTTCGTGGTTTTCTTTCTTGTTCTAGGCGAATGCATCTTAAGTCGCTCCACGGGCGCAGACAATAACTCGTGGCTTACCAATGTCTCCTGTATTTGGCGTCTAGCTGTTTGGGGAATGCTAAGGCATGAATTATTATTATTAAACTGGAATATATTTTTGACTAATGTCATTTTTATCCATGGAAACTTGAAATTTGACATTAATATCTGTCATTTATAATTTAAAGTTCTTTGGAAAGGGGATTATTTGCCGAAACATGTAAGATTATTTTAAATATATACATATTAAAATAAAACATCTTAAATCGCCGACCAACTACATCTACTATAATATACAAGGTCATATATATATAGTAAATTCGATTTGTTGTCGATTTAAGGTCTGGTTTTACTCCAAAATGTATATATTTAAAACAATCCTACATGTTTCGGCAAATGATGCATTTTTCAAGGAATATAAAATATAATATGTATACTTATACTTTGTCATATTTTATATTCCTTGAAAAAGGCATCATTTGCCGAAACATGTAGGATTGTTTTAAATATATACATTTTGAAGTAAAACCAGACCTTAAATCGCCAACAAATTGAATTTACCATAACATACAAAGGTCACGAAATAATTATCTATATATATATATATATATCCTTGCTGCTGAAGAGTTCACAAGCACTGCAGCCTATACTTCATGGGCATTAACACTGTTACTTTATAATGCATTTCTAAATAGCTTGAACCTGGGTCTATTGTGGCTAAGTGGTAAAAGCGACAGTCCGGCAAATTATAGACTTGGGTTCGAGTCCCATCGTAGACCACATTTTTTAATTAAAAATTTCGTATGATTTGCTTTGTAATTTGTAGACAGCAATGCTTACATCCCCATTTACTCTGCAATTACATACATTCTAATTTGATATTTGTAAATATTTCATATAAAAGCCGAAAAACTACAATAATTTATCAATTGTTATATTTAAAAAAGGCTAAGAAATTATCTAAACACTCATATAGCTATGGAGTAATAATTAGCATTTTCAAACATTCAAATCTGACATCTGCTATCAAAATACTGACATCTGCTTTCAATAACTCACATCTACTTTCAAAATAGGCATCTGGCTTTCTAATCTGACGTTTGCTTTCATAACTGACACCTGCTTTCAAAACAGACATCTGCTTTCAATAACTGACATTTGCTTTCACTAACTGACATCTGCTATCAAAACTGACATGAGCTTTCAAAACTGACTTCTACTTTCAACTTGACATCTACATTCAATAACTGACATCTGATTCATTAACACTTTTACTTTATAATGCATTTCTAAATAGCTTGAACCTGGGTCTATTGTGGCTAAGTGGTAAAAGCGACAGTCCGGCAAACTGTAGACTTGGGTTCGAGTCCTAACGTAGACCATATTTTTCAATTCAAAATTTCGTATGATTTGCTTTGTAATTTGTAGACAGCAATGTTTACATCCTCACTTACTCTGCAATTACATACTAACGACCTCATAGAAAATGTCCCTATCGTAAACCGACCCCTCGGTCGGTGATTATTGCCTTTTACCTGGACCGGGGACTCGAGAAATGGTCACCATAATTTTGCACGTAAAAAAGCGGATAACTACCAAGTAATATTAATGAAACTGTATGATGCAAAGATCCAAAAACAAGAAGAAAAATTTTACATTAATTAGTTAATTATAAATAAATATAAATAATGAAGGAATTGCAGTTATTGTATTTTGTTTTTGTGGGTATTTGTAATACTCGAAAGGCCGATTGTATATTTTCCCATCAATGAGATTGTTCATCAAGAACAATAATAGTTAATTAATACTATTAAATACTTCATAAATTATTAACAGTAATTAATATTTTTTATTATGTCTGATTTCGACTAAACAAACAAGCAACGAAATACGAGAGCGTGAATGAATTCGGCACTATTGGAATGAATCCCTACTTACGGCGATCGTCTGTTTTTACCTGCTTTTCTGAGAATGCCCACCAACAGCGGTTCCTTTTGGAAAGTCCCATTGTAAATTCCTTTGCAGAAGCCCGAGATGTAAATTTGTCCACCAATAAAATTGCCGCAAGCAACTTACCACCCTGACACCCCCACTAATTTTAAACTCTTATTTATTCGAAAATATCAACGTCTTTAGTTCTCTCGAATAGTCTTCGAAGACACCTCGTGGTTTCTCGAAGTTTATTGCGATTATAATTGTTTTGTGTTAAAAATGCCGAGATTACCTGGTCAAAGAGAATCTCCTCTAGAACTGAGAGGGCAAATCCTGGGAATGGCTGCTGCGGGTTTAAACCGAAGAGTAATTGCTGAACAAGTAGGATTATCGGTGGGTAAAAAAAAAATAAATACGATTTTCTATTGGTGAGTACTACATTAAGAATGCTATTGACTTGTTTCTTTTTCATTAAATAGGTGAAGCAAGTTGGCCGATGGATTGCACGAGGTCGGGGATCGCCCCTTACGAACAGTTCATCCTGGCCCGACACGGAAAACAACTCGTGAGCAAGATCGTGCTATGTTGGATTTGGTCGCAGAAAATCCGTTGACCAACGCTGTCTTAATTAAAGAAGCTACAGGTGTTAACGTTTCTACCGAAACCGTTCGCAGAAGACTGAGGGAGGCGAATTTAAAATGTCGGACACCGGCTAAAAAAATTATTATCACGCCAGAATTGGCAGAACGCCGCCTACAATTTTGCCAAGAACATTTAAATAGAAATTGGCAGAACGTCATTTTTACCGACGAGAAAACGTTTTCTTCAAGCCAAGACGTCGGTCAAAGTTTATGGCGAGTGGATGGCACCCGCTTCGAACCGCGGCATGTGGTTGCTAACCGAAGAAGTGGCCGAATAAGCGCTGGTTTCTGGGGTTGGATGAGCAACGTCGGGCCAGGGAAAGTGGTCCAAATCACCCCACCTAATTTTAACGCGAGGCAATATTTGGGAGTTTTAGAGAATGTGATGTTACCATCAGTCAGGGCGATTTATCCTCCAAACGAAATGGACCAACCTATAGTGTTCGTCCAGGACAACTGTCCGATACACCGGGCAAGAATCGTGGACGACTGGTTTAATGAGCATCCGGAGTTCGAAATTTTAAGATGGCCTGCTAGGTCCCCGGACCTTAATCCAATAGAAAATTTGTGGGGAAATATAGTTACCCATTGGAGGCGAGTCATTAATGATGACGTCCAAGAAAGGACTGTAGAGGCATTGGCAGGACATGTCCACCAAGTTTGGGAATCTTTTCGATTTTCTGAAATCTGCCAAAATTTGGTAAATAGTATGCCACGTCGTTTGGCAGACTGCATAGAAAACACTGGGTATTACACCAAATATTAATTACTGTTGATTTATTTTATTTAATTTTTATTTTCTTTTTATTTTAATTTTTGTTCAATTTTTGTTCAAATTTTTCTTCTATTTGTATTCTATTTTTATTCTATTTTGTTTTTATTAAGTTTTCATTTATTTTTTATTTTTTTTTTATTTTTGTTGTTTTTATTTTTTTTATTTTTATTATTATTTTTATTTTATTTTTATTGAATAAAAGTATTTTTATTTTATAATAATACTAGATTGGTTTCATTTTATTAACTCGAAAAAACGTGTTCCAAAATAAATTTATGAAGTATTTAATTGTATTAATTAATTATTATTATTCTTGACGAACAATCTCATTGATGGGGAAATTTACAATCGGCCTTTCGAGTAATACAAATACCCACAAAAACATAATACAATAACAATTCCTTCAATATTTATATTTATTTATAATTAACTAATTAATGTAAAATTTTTCTTCTTGTTTTTGGATCTTTGCATCATACAGGTTCATTAATATTACTTGGTAGTTATCCGCTTTTTACGTGCTAAATTATGGTGACCAATTCTCGAGTTCCCGGTCCAGGTAAAAGGCAATAATCACCGACCGAGGGGTCGGTTTACGATAGGGACATTTTCTATATTTTTTTCTATTTTTTATATTTTGTACGTCAATTTTATTATTTTTTAACTCTACATTTTTTACCCCAGAAGAAGCGACAAAGTGTCGCGAAATATAGGGTAATTTAATAAAGGAGTTTTTTAATTGACCGCTTACCCGAATTTTAATTAATTTTTGATATATAAATATATATATATTACCTTAAGATACAGTCGGTATAATTATACAGGGTGAAGAATTCAATTGATTAATATTTCTTTATTTGATTTTAGTCAATGCTTAAATATAATACATCCATTTACTTAATTATATTATATTCATTTATTTTCCTTTGATCGTGAATATACGAATTATTTGTTCATAAGTTTTTTTTCTTTGCCTTGGCACTCCCCGTAGCAATTTCTTTTCAGGTATCCTGTGCAGCATTTTGGAATAGTACGTAGGTACTTAGTAAGTATACCAATATAGCGTGAGGTTGAGTAGTCTGTATGCACATGCGCCGAAGATCGCGCAATCTCTTTTCTCAGTTTTCAGTCTGAGCTTCCGTAGGCAAAGCTGAGTAGCGCTACTCTCTAACTTTTATTTTAGTCACTCACACCCGTCTCCACTGACTAAAGGCATATATAATAAATAGAAGCTCCTATACTTTGTGCGATACAACTATAGCTTTTATTTGATTTCAACCATCTTCAGACACCTTCGCTGCGCCAGCTTCGCGAGTAGGTGGCAAATTTGGTGCCCAACGTGGGGCCATTCGTTGCAACGTTTCGACCATTTCAGGTGGTATCATCGTCAGATACCAATTTTGCGAATTTGTAGTTTTGAAGGTATAAGTATCGATTTTTTTATGTTTTGGAGTTGCAACGTTACGAACATCTTGGTATCATCCTCAGTCACGATTTTGCGGTTTCTGGTTCAAAATTCTGAATTTTCGATTTTTCAGTGTAGTTTCGAATTTGGCTATCGCGCTTCTACTTTTTGCAATATATTTTTGGATTTTAAGATTTTTGGCGGATTGCGTCGTTAGCCAAATATCTAGTTTGTGTATTGTTTGAGACTTGTTTTTGTGACTTTTGGAATTTTTGGGCATCAGTTTTATTCCATCATGGATGTTCGAATTGAAGTGAATCGGTTAGTAAAGGATGAGTTAGAATATGAAATCGCTATTTTAGGCATTACCGGTGATTCATCTGTAGATTCGATGCCCAGATCCCTGCGTCAGTTGGACAAATTGTTTGCTGATCCTTCCTATGTTAAGCCCCCTTATCCTTTCAGGATTCTCAGGCTATCGAGCAGAAACTTCAGGCCATTACTAAGGCTGTGCAGATTTTGCTGATCTTCGAACTTCAACAGCATATAGAAAGCTGACAACTACCATAACTTTCACGTTTAAGAGAGCCAATCTCAGTACACCCACATCTTCCGAGGAAAAGCAAAAGCGCTCTCAATACCTGTCGCAATTGTTGTCACAGTTAACGCGTAAAGCTAAATCTGTAGCTAAGGCTTCCACGCCGCAGACTAGCGCTGTGTTGGATTTATCAGCGACCTCTCAGGGTGGCGCAGACCCAACATCTTTGGATGATGAGGATCTACCTGCTTCTTTTCTGTTTTGGGTTGGACGCCAGCACGTCCAGGCACTTGAGCACACTGCTCTTTGTACTATCCCCAATAGATCTCTCAGCTCCACTCTGTTAGTCTTGTGTCCTCGATAAAAACCACTATCTTCCGCAGGGGAAGTTTGCGTACACACGTAGGATCCAATAGATCTCTCCCGAAATATTTCTGTCTGAGTTCCTTCAGTTCCTCACACGTCCATATTACATAAAGGCTAGTTTCCTCCTGTTTTTCACATCTCCTACACCAGGGCTTGCTAACCAAGCCCATGCTGTACAAATGCTTCCTTAAAGGACAATGTCCGGTTATTAATCCAGTAATTATTTTAATTTCTTTTTTGTTACTACGAATTAGGTTGGCTGAAAACTTTCCGTCCAGCTCCCTTAGTAGTGTTTTGGTATGGAGTTGACCTTAGCGATTCCACATACAGGTTCTGGTCCATTGAAGTTCCTATTAGTACCTTCTTTGGCCAGTTCGTCGGCTATCTCATTGCCTCATTGCGACATAGTATTGTCTTGTGCCAGTTTATTGAGGACCTATTTACATTATTTCACCAGGTTAGACCTGGTAGATGGGTTCATAATGGCTTTAATAGCCGCCTGACTATCAGTCATTATGTTGATTTTTTTGTTTGCGCAGCCGGCTTCCCGAATTTCCTCGTCGCAGGCTGCGACTGCAAACAATTCGGCCTGGAAAACCGTAGTATGTTTCCCCAGACATCGATATCTTCCCTCTAGGGCTCATTCCGCATATGCCTGCACCTGCCCACTGACTAGATTGTGATCCATCAGTGTACCAGGTGCCGGGACTACAATCGCTCGACCGATTTTTTGCCTGTTCCCTTGTCGGTATAAATATGTTCAGCTTAGCTGTAAACATAATCTCAGGTGCCATACTGTCCGTCGGCATTTGAAATATCAGCTCTTCCAGTATAGTTCCTGTGATCTGTATGGCTTCCTACAACCTTATTAGGACACCATACGTCATTGGCCTTCAGCCTCAGGATCGCAGCCATTGCCTCCGCCTTTACAAATAGTTCCAGCGGAGAAGATCTACCTGCTGCTTCCCCCTCTACAATATCAGTGATTAGGAAATCTGTGCCTGTATCTTCGTGGGGTATAAAATTTAGTGGTACTCCCAGGGAACTTTCTGTTAACGCCTTTTTGGAGCGAATCAATGAATTAATGGTGGTTCGAAATTTCTCAGACTCAATTTTGTTTGATTCTGCTGTCGACCTTTTCCGAGGTAACACCCTTATTTGTTATCAGGCTAACAGGTTCATTTTCGAATTAGACAGCGATTCAATTAGTTGACGATTTAAGGTATATATTTAAAACAACCATATAAGTATCGGCATATGATGCCTTTTTCATAGAATTTAAAATATATTTTATATTTTAAATTCTCTGAAAAATGCATCATATGCGGAAACATGTAAGATTGTTTTAAATATATACATTTTGAAGTAAAACCAGACCTTATATCGGCTACTAGTTGAATCTACCATATATATATATATATATATATATATAATTATTTCTTGACCTTTGTATGTTATAGTACATCCAATTAGTCGGCGATTTAAGGTCTGTTTCATTCCAATATTCATATCATTCATATCATATTTAAAATTATCTTACATGTTTCGGGACATAATGCCTTTTTTAAAGAAATTAAAAATATAAATGACAGTATATTCATGTCATTTATATATCTGCAGTTGTCATGAATAAAATTAAATTATTTAAAGATACATTCAAGTTTAATAATAATAATGTAAGCCTCAGCATTCTCTAACAGCTGGATGACAATTACGGGGGATTGGCAAGCCATGAGTTATTAATGTCTGCGCCCGTGGAGTGTCTTAAGATGTCGCCTGGAACGAACAGGAAAACCACGAAAACCTACTCAGACAGCCTAGTCAGCGATCTAAACACGGAACTGCCAACATGATAAGCCAGTGTACAGATATTTAAATAACATGATAGATATTTATAACAGCAACATATATTCATGATGGTAAATTGCATATCGTTAATTTACATTATTAGGTTATAGTATATACTGCTTATATTTTTCACGCATAAACCACATTTGCATCCTATCCTGAAGGGGTTTCTAATAATATTGGCAAAGTATTCCGCATAAATTCCAGATAAATTTCAGCAGTTAAGCGTTAGGAAGAAAAGCTGGTCCTATCAATCGATCGTTTAGAGTACCCAGCCAAACATTAACAGAAAAAACATTAACAGAAAACCTATGCTTACTCCTTGATTCCACTACAGCGTGAGGATTTTCGTCCGCCCAAACGTGACTATTATGAAAATTAATAATGCCGTCTTTAATAAATGCAGCTTCATCTCGGAATAAAACTTTAGAATTTTTTGCAAAATCATTTCGCATGACATGTCGCGAAACGTAGTCAGGATAGGTTAGTGCTTGCACTCGTTGAAGGTGATAAAAATATAGTTGTTGCTGGTGTAAAATCCTCCAAACTAGAGGGACGCTAATATTTACTGAATCAGAGATGCTTCTAACACTAATACCTATATATTCTCCAACCCTTCTTAAAACATCTTCTACTGCAAGAGTACAAATAGATCAAGGACAGCCAGCATCGCGATAATTTGGTTTAAATAAATCCACCTCTAACAGACGTTGATACACTTTTGTAAAAAATTTATCACTAAGCAAAATACGGTTAGGCGCAGAAAGGCGACGCGCCTCATAAGCATTACCATTAGCAACACCATATATAAAGTGAATGTCTGGCATTTCTGCATTCGTCTATCTATTCATATTTAACCTACAGCAAAAGCGAGATCGATATGACGTATGACATGACAGTAAATAACTGAAAATGAAAACTAGGATACACATTTATTGTACATGAGTAACATGAGCAAAATACAATCAATTATAACTCAGAAACGACTGGTTTTAGGACCTAGGTTCACTAAGACTTTTTTATTTATCTTAATGAGAACCATAAGTGGGTAAAATTACCGAGCTATTTTTATTTTTTTTAGCAGCCTGTATAAACAAATAACCTCATCGTCATGAAAAACACCCACGAAGCCTTGTCTATTTGAATAAATTCATATTCAAGATTTTCGAATTATTTACCTATTTAAAGTGAAAAATAAAATTTTGTATGCACCACGGTAATTATTAGATGTTTAAAGCCCTCAGGCAACTTACAAACCCGCGGGCCGGAGGCCCTCGGCCTTGCACACATGTCGCCTTCGAACGGGCATAAACATCATAATACCCTGGTACATAAATAACTATTTCCTGCGATAGAATTTTTGATTTTTATGCTTCACATCCTTCTGTTTGAGTGTCCGAAAAATTTTTATGTTTTATGCTTAAAGATAAGAAAGTGTTTCTTTACTCATCGCGAGTCGTAAAGAAAAATAATACTTTTCTCTACTTATAATGCAAATAACTTTCTGAATCATATATCCTGTCAAGTATGAATATCGATTCTGATAATTCCCGTTTCTGTATTTACCATTTATGAAAATAGAGAAACTATAATTTGTCTTTGTAGTACAAGTTTATTTCATAGTGCCATATGATCCAATTCTTTTATGCTCTAGAACACCGTGAAACTATTTTTCTTTGAACTTAACTTGGCAGTATAAATGAGTGACAGATAATATATTTTTGGACAAATGAATACATACAAACAAACTCTGCAGTTTAAAAAATAAGAAAAACTAATAATAAAAAGCAACTACAATAAATAACCATTCTCCATTTTCGAGTTATATACCATTTCAAAAGTAGCTTTCGATAATGGAAACTTTGTGATTTATTTTAAACATTTTTAGGCGTTAAAAAACACCACATAATGATATAGTTGTATTTTATTTGAAATTGCCAATATATTTTTCAAAGAATAATTTCATGGCTTGATAGAGTATGAAACTCTTCGCTCATAGTATAATAAACACAGAGCGGACTGAAGCGATTGAATGACCAATTGCCCCGATAAAACGTTGTGGCGGTATCAGGTATAGTATGCATGTTATAACAGCCCCACTATTTGATTGCTCGATTACATTCGTCGACCAGATGTTAATATTTCCGTCGTTATGAATAGCACATTGTGTGTATGCCCTTATAAATTAAGTTCAACAGTGGCGTGTAAGATGGAATATACATTTATATATTATTTCGTTAGACTTCGTTGAAATAATCGCTTAAAAAATTATATCCGCTAATTTACAAAGTGTATTCTCGTGTTTACATGCTGTTATCCATGCATATACATATATGTATTTATTATTCTTGAGATAGTATATTTTCTATTCTCTTCTATAAGGGATTGTTTCTGGTTTCGTTTCTTTCAGTGTTATTTGGTTACAACGTTTAGTACTTTAAAAAAATCCGTTTTATATTGTTATATTGTATATTTATCCTATAATTTTTTATAAATATTAAGTTTAATTTACTACCTTATTTTTTAAGTAGTTTTCGTTTCTTCTTAGTCGATTTCTTTCTGTTCTTAGTATTTCTCTTTATTTTCATTAAGTATGGAGAATTCTTGTAGGGCAACCATGGTAGTATGGATTAGAGGCCATACAGATTGGTTGCATATTCGTAATGCTACCGAAATATATTGCAGTGCCTGTTCATTAAGTTTAAGGCGTCCACAAAAGTGAAATGTGAGACACGTTTCTTCGAAAACTTATCAAGATAACATATGACCATCCCTGACACTTTTAACGAAGAACTGTGTAAAGCTTTCATGGCGGCCAATATCCCATTCAAAAAGCTTAAAAATCCAGTCCTCAGGATGTTTCTTACAAAATATACTGATCGTCATATACCAGATGAATCTACTTTATGTAAATACCACTTACCCAAAATGTTATTTGAGAACTATTATCTTTGAGTAAGTGCAGATGAAACAACGGATATAATCGGACGATATGTGTTAAATGTAGTTGGTATTCTACATACCAACCATACTTAATTGCAACTAAAATATTGCCAGTCGTATATGGTGAAACAGTTGCAGAAGTATCAATGTATTCATAATATTCTGTCATCAGATAACAACTATAAAGACAAGATGCTATTTGACTGATGCAGCAGCTTATATGTTAAAAACAGGGAAGTTATTAAAGCAATCTTATCCAAATATGCTACACGTTACCTGTGCAGCACATGCACTACACAGTGTATGTGAATACATCAAAGGTCATTTTCCAAATGTTGATAGTTTCATCATTTAAAAAGATATTTCTCAAAGCTGAAACAAAAAGTCGATGTCATATTTAGCTGAAACCCAAATTTGAATATATTATGTATATCAATTCTGCACAGAGCCGATTGAAAAATATATACATTCAAAGATGGTGCAGTTTTGCAACATTTTAATCACCAGTGGTGATGTGGAACACCAGCATTACTTTTGCAGTGCTGCCGGTTACCAAACCGTTTTTTTACATTTGCTCTGTTGTGCATTGACAGATACATATTAACTGCATATTGCAGTGGAATTTGCTTTGAAATTGCTTTATTTAATTTTAATTCACACTACAGCTTATATCGCCGGCTATTCAGTCTAGTAGAATCCTTGAGCTTACGTCTCTGGGTCGATCCTCTCGGATACCGGTATATTAAAAATTAAAACACAAGGTGTCAGATAATTTATACGCACATTTTCTTTACATTAATATATATTTCAAAAATAAAAAAGAAAAAAAATCCCTCTACAAAGTGTATAGGGTGCTAAAGCATCATTAAACAGTAGCAATGAGGAAACACTCTTTGTGAACATTGACTCGCACACAGAGAAAAACCTCTTGTGAAACACGATCAAATATGAAACTAATAAATATTAGTGAAATCTGTCAAGTTTAACCTCTACTGTGACCCCTTCAAACAAATATCAAAAACAAATTAGTTTTTAAAACTCACGCTAGTTGAAAATTTATATTCATGCATCAAATAACATGACAAGATCCATCCCCACTACAATTCCTCCAACCTTAAATTCAAAAAAAAATGTTCTCGAAGTATAATATTAAGAAAAACAACTTCCCTTAAAAAAAAACATGACAAGCTTTCGCTAATATCCATATACTACTTTCAAACACATTATTATTACAATAAATACAAAATTTATAGCACTGAAAATAATCCTAATATCTAATAAATAAATAAAATAATTTTTATCAACTTACATTAAGTTTTTGTGTGATTTTAAAATACACGAGAGGCATCTTTTTTCACAAGATTTCAAATAACTATGAAAAACTTCGCAAAAATCGAATTAAGGTTTACTTGCACCTTATACTAAATGCAAAACAAAGTACAGACCGACTTTATAAAACAAAGAACAAAATTTATTATTTTATCCTTTTTAACTAAACACTTTAACAGTCAAGATACCTCTAAAACAAAAATGAAAAATTCTTCATATCCGCCTGGCTATCCCTTCCATCTATCAAATCAAAATATACAGACAATACATCTTATCAAATACAATATCCGAAAAAGCGGCAAATTCAATTCCTTTGGTCCACCTAAATATACGAGGGCTAATCATAATTTCATACATTAAATATCTTATTTATAAAAATATTATACCTATTGATCCCCATCTGAAATAAATAAATATACAAGTGAAATAGCTAATTTTTTTATAAATTGTCCCTAGTACAGAGTTCACTAATAGTTCAATCTTTTTCCTTGCTTGTCCATGGAAAATCCATGACATAATTCCCCGAAATTATCCGAGAACAAAGTCAGAACATCACTGAGCTTTTTTCAAGGATAATCTTCAGCACAGCACTCGAGACAGTACCGCACCCTGTCTTGGTTCTCGGCACTCACTTGATGCATTGTTGCTGAACAGGATCATCCTCGTTCTGATGCTGTAGTGTGGTAGACAAATTCAACTTTTCCATATACATTCTGTATATAATTTTTAAATATATATAAATGTCTTATTTGACTTAAAACATTTTATCTTTTATGTCGTTTTACTTGACATAATTCATCTTAATGTCATATTGCTTGACATTTTATATAGTTAATGTCATTTTGCTTGACATTTTCGAATGGATTTCGTTACAAACATCACAGACGAAGGAACACGCCGAAGCAGCAGTCATCCCCGTCGAATCCTCGAGCACTCTCTCGATCACATGGACATGAATGTTTCCAACGAATTTTCATAAATAAAAGAAAAACATAGCATCAAAATCTCATATACCAAATCATCATCATAATAAACAAATTCATAACACCATTAATTTCCAAGCAATTCCAATAATAATAATAATCATAATAATCAACAATAATATCATGAGCTCAATTTCTTCCTATATTTATATAGTTTTAATTTTTTTCAACGCAATTCCCTTTATCAATAATTTTTTATACGCAGATAAATTTTATTAATTATGTCAACAATAAATTTTATTTTATAACTCATTCTGTATATATATCCATTTGCTTAATCCAATTTATTACCAGGTCAGTTAAATCAGCACATCGTAAACCATCCTATTCAAATATTTTTATTCATTAACCTTTTTTCACATGCCAATAATTCTTTTTCCATACATTCACAAATACCACAATTTTATTTCAATAATATATATATATATATATATCTATCTCAATTATCATAATAACTTTTTTCATATATCGACGAAATTCTATTTAAATATACCGACGAAAATTTTTTCTATAAATACCTTTTCATTTTCAATATCATATACTTTTTATCCCGACGAAATTCAGTAAACACTTTTTTTATTTTTCTTCTACATCCTCTTCTTATACTAATAATCTAATCCTAATTATCTATTACGTTAAATCCATTTCAGTATCATTTATCAAATCCTATTTACTTTTCCAAATTTTTATTTATATATCCTTTTGTTACAACACATTCCAATTAGTTATTTCAAAAGCAAAAATCCTTATATCTCGCATATTCCTCTAAATAGTTTACAACAAAATTTATTATTAAGTTGGGCCTATTCAAAATATCCGACAGTAAATCATTTGTAGTTTCATTTTTACTTTTACCTTACTATAAAATGTGGGTCTATTTAATTTAAATTTAGTACCCCTATACTTCCTAATTTTCAGAGTATCATATTCTAACTTTTTATTATTGACATGGGTCTGATTTATGTTATTTAAAAAACAGTTGATTTTAAAATTAGCATTACGGGAATTTTTTCGTTTACTTTCAAGATAATTATTCAAATTATATTCATAAATGATATTTCTAGAAATCAATTTCTTTTTAATTTTAATTCGTCTATCGTTAATATTATTAACAACAACTGCTTGTTTAATTAATTTATTGCTCATTTTATCGTGAATACTTTCTTTCATCCTACATTCTAATTTAGCATTTGTTTTTATTATATTGAATTCTGTTTTCTCATTAGTTTCAAACTTAATTTTATTTAATGTAATTTCTTCGCTTACCCTAATTTGATTATTTCTTCTTCCTTTTTCTGTATCCATATCATTTCCTTCTTCCTGTGGCATAGATTCCTCCCCAGGCACGTCCTTTAAACTTTCTTTTGTAATTGTTGATTCGTTTTCTTCTTGTTGCATTATTATCGATTCCTGTTCTGTTATTGCTTGTTTTTCCTCGACGTGTATTATTTTAATTTTACTTATTGTGTTTTCTTTGTTTATTTGATTGTTACTGTTTCTTGATACCCTTTTTTTTATTATCTCTTCTATTTTACTCTCCATATCCTCTTGTCGTTGTATCATTCCCATTTGTTGTTGTTCTATCCTATTCATCCTCATTTCCATCTCCTTATGATTTTGTTGCATCATATTCATTATGGCATGCATCATATCCATCATCTGTTGACTGTCTACCTCGTCGTCTCCCTCTTCATGTATGTAACCAGCGTTACCCATTCTTTGAATTAAATTTTCCATTATATTTTCCATATTTGAATTATATCGTTTTATTTCTTCCAATTATACGTTTGACTCGCCAAAATTGTAATATCGGTCCCACGTTGGATTGCGCCAATTGTGCAGTGGAATTTTCTAGCACCACGTTGGGTTAGCCAATTGTGCAGTGGAATTTGCTTTGAAATTGCTTTATTTAATTTTAATTCACACTACAGCTTATATCGCCGGCTATTCAGTCTAGTAGAATCCTTGAGCTTACGTCTCTGGGTCGATCCTCTCGGATACCGGTATATTAAAAATTAAAACACAAGGTGTCAGATAATTTATACGCACATTTTCTTTACATTAATATATATTTCAAAAATAAAAAAGAAAAAAAATCCCTCTACAAAGTGTATAGGGTGCTAAAGCATCATTAAACAGTAGCAATGAGGAAACACTCTTTGTGAACATTGACTCGCACACAGAGAAAAACCTCTTGTGAAACACGATCAAATATAAAACTAATAAATATTAGTGAAATCTGTCAAGTTTAACCTCTACTGTGACCCCTTCAAACAAATATCAAAAACAAATTAGTTTTTAAAACTCACGCTAGTTGAAAATTTATATTCATGCATCAAATAACATGACAAGATCCATCCCCACTACAATTCCTCCAACCTTAAATTCAAAAAAAAATGTTCTCGAAGTATAATATTAAGAAAAACAACTTCCCTTAAAAAAAACATGACAAGCTTTCGCTAATATCCATATACTACTTTCAAACACATTATTATTACAATAAATACAAAATTTATAGCACTGAAAATAATCCTAATATCTAATAAATAAATAAAATAATTTTTATCAACTTACATTAAGTTTTTGTGTGATTTTAAAATACACGAGAGGCATCTTTTTTCACAAGATTTCAAATAACTATGAAAAACTTCGCAAAAATCGAATTAAGGTTTACTTGCACCTTATACTAAATGCAAAACAAAGTACAGACCGACTTTATAAAACAAAGAACAAAATTTATTATTTTATCCTTTTTAACTAAACACTTTAACAGTCAAGATACCTCTAAAACAAAAATGAAAAATTCTTCATATCCGCCTGGCTATCCCTTCCATCTATCAAATCAAAATATACAGACAATACATCTTATCAAATACAATATCCGAAAAAGCGGCAAATTCAATTCCTTTGGTCCACCTAAATATACGAGGGCTAATCATAATTTCATACATTAAATATCTTATTTATAAAAATATTATACCTATTGATCCCCATCTGAAATAAATAAATATACAAGTGAAATAGCTAATTTTTTTATAAATTGTCCCTAGTACAGAGTTCACTAATAGTTCAATCTTTTTCCTTGCTTGTCCATGGAAAATCCATGACAATATGTAGGTATCAAGCGAGCCACAAAATTTATATCCTAGGTAGGCCATGAACGACTGAGATAGACATATAAGCCACGTCTCAGCTTAGAGAATTGACGAAGTGTCATTTGTAAATAATCATAAGTCAAATTGACAAGTTATGATTTAACCTATTACTAACAGTACGAAATGTAGGTTAGATAACTTAATCAGTCTAAGATATAACTGATTTAATCCATGGCATACTCAGAAAACTTTTTTTGTGGCTCAATCCTTATGTGCCACTTATGCAGTGACCACACGTATCAAATTGTTCGAAACTCTCGGATCGCTTACAGAAACAAACCTATTACGAATACAAGGCAGACGCCTATGGGCTATGAATCATTAATCGCTAGAGTCCGCTCTCTGATAATAAAATATCTGTAAACATTGGTTATAAGTATAATTTATTTATTTATAAGTATCAATTTATAATTCGCAGTTGGAATCTCTATTATTACATTGGATGGAAAAATCAGCTTCTGATTGGACACACAATGCATCCGTTATTGCCAAAGCCTGGATGAAAGAAGGTTTAAAACCGCGGTGTATTACTCGAGATTTGAAATGGGGTGTACCTGTACCAATTGATGGATTTAGAGATAAAGTATTATATATAGACTTTTAATACAATAACTAAATTCATTTTTCAACAGGTATTCTATGTGTGGTTTGATGCTGTAATAGGATATATTTCCATAACACAGAAATATACTAAGGAATGGGAAAAGTGGTGGCGGCCGGCACCTGAAACAAAAATATCATTGTATCAGTTTATGGCGAAAGATAATGTACCATTCCATTCAGTAATGTTTCCTGCCATGCTTCTAGGAACCAACGAAAATTACACAACTGTATCGCATATAATGGCCACGGGTAGATATATTTTACAATTAAACGGGTTTGTAAATATATTCAATATATATATATATATATATATATATAGTGATGGTTCAGCTTATCCCTGCAGGAAAGTAAGAATTTAATTACTCTATATGTCAAAGAAAGTAATATCAATCAGGAGTAGTAATTAAAATGTGAATAATTTTGTAAAATCTATGTAAACATAATGTAAGATCTAAATTAGCTTTTTAATTATGATATCTAACTTAATTGAATATTTTTAGTTGCTTATTTATATTACTTAGTCATTCATTAATTTATCATATCTTAATATCGCGTTAAATCAAGTATTTTAAAGCTAATTATGATTAAGTATTAATGTACACATAATTTTTAACCATAGTGTAAGGTAACTTTTGACTAATCCCTGTGAAATAATGCAACACCTAGATCACGTGACAGCTATCCATAGAAATTAATAGTAGTATAAATGGGAATAACTATAATTGTAAAATAAACGAAAAGGACATAGTATGATGCACAAAATTAAGTTAGCAAGATTGATAATATCACTATTTGTATTATTTAATTTTATATTAAAATTTGTAATTATTCTTTTCTTTCTAGATTCTTTTCGTCGTTATGACGAAAAACAAAAGTTGATTGAGGGAGATTTTTGCACTGCTTGTTAAGAAAACGACGCTTTTTCGACGCTTACATTTTAAAATTCGTAAAAATACAAAAATAAATCAAAATGTTTTTATGAAAGTTATTTCAAACAAATAATAAATGTTATAAGGTTACCTGAAGATAGTTTTTGGAGGAAAATACTCATTATTTCAAGCCAGTATAAATATCTAATATTTTCCTGATGCTTAGCAAGTAAATTCCCATAATATTCGTTAAAACCAAGAAAATATATATAACATAACCATGCAGGATAGGTTTAAAAAGTGCTAATTAATTTAAGACAGTATAATATCCAAGAAATCATCCCAGAGAGAGAGAATCTTCGCAGAGATAATCATCAAGTGCTTAAAAGAGCTTGATTAGAGAAAATACAAGCAATACCAGTTTTTTATCGTTACCTGAATTTTGCAGAATAGTAAATATCCATATAGAACACCCTTGCTCTACGTACACAACCACAGGTATTTTCGGGTGCAATAAATCTTGTATAGCTTCCAATTCACATAGTTAACTAGGCAAACAATATTAAAGTCACAATATCTTGGGGTAACATATATTTTTATATATATTTTTAATAATACAATTTCCAAAAATATCATGTTGTTTATAATCATTTGGGGTACAACCTTCGTTTTGTAGAAACATTATTTTATAACTGCAAGTAAAATAGTTTATGCAACTAGTTAATCATTACATTATTATTTAAGAGGTAAAAGAGCAACCCAATACTTTTTCAAGCATTGTTTGTTGTGGCAATTTTTATTAAGCTTTCGTAGCCTTGTAAAATCAATAATTGTACTGTTTAAGAAAAAAATAAGAATTTATTTATTTACAATTACGTTTTTAATTTCATGTATGCTTGCTTATACTGTCTGGTATCTGAGAACCTACATAAGACCCTAGATGAAAGTGTACTCATACTTAGAGATAATTAATTTATTAAAAGTTTACACAGTTGGGAATTTTATACGGGGTTGGGCAGAAGTAACGCATCAGTCTAATAATTCCGTAAATATAAACTTTAGAACAAAATGTTGTCAACAAAAGTTTTTTGACAAGTTATTTTGTATTGGTTCAATCATTTGCGTTTTTTTTTTCATGATGATTACATACGACAGCAAAAAAAAATTTTTTTTAAACGGAAATAATATTTTCTTTTAGAAAATTCGGAATCTTTATTAATTTCTGAATATGAATATGTACTTTTTTCATGGGGTTAGATAATAAAAATATTGAGGAAAAAATAAAATTTAATAAACGTACATTTGGACTAGTGCAGTGTTTTGTAGATTGCTTTGGAAATTGTAGATTTTTTGACTGTCATTGAATTATTGACGTTTCACAATAAAATAGTTTCCATTGTAAACCTTGCTTTTTTTAATACGTGTTTTGTGTGAAAATTGTCAAATTAACTACTAAAGAAAGAATAGAAATTCTTATGATGGTCGGATATGGTGACAGGCAACGTTCACATCACGATGTTTACACTTTATTCAATAATGTTTATTTGGATCGAGATCCTATAGCTCAATCAACAGTTTCGAGATTGGTTACTAAATTTAGAGAAACGAGCGATGTTAGAGATATTCCTAAAGCTGGCCGACCAAAAGAAATCACTAATGAAGACCGATCTCTTCATGTTTTACTTGCTGTAACGGAAAATCCCACTACGTCAACCACTCAACTAGGATTAGAAAATTATATGAGTAGCAGATCTATTAGACGAATATTAAAAGCGAACAAATACAAGCCCATAACATACACTTACTGCACGAACTTAACGAAGATGACCCGGATAGAAGATACAGTTTTGTGAAACAATAATGAAATTGTCCGATAACGATCCAAATTTTTTAAGCAACATCGTATTTTCTGACGAAGCTACATTTTGTCTAAATGGATTTGTAAATAGGCATAACTGCCGTTATTGGTTGACTGAGAATCCACATTGGATGCGAGAAAATCATACACAGCATCGCCACAAACTTAATGTGTGGGCAGACATTGTTGGGTTCTATGGTTTCAACAAGATGGAGCACCACCACATTATGCTATTAATGTTCGACAGTATTTAGACACAATTTTTCCCGGTCGTTTGGGTTTTATTGATTGGCCCGCTAGGTCTCCCGATTTAAATCCATTGGATTTCTTTCTTTGGGGACACTTGAAGTCGCAAGTATACAAGGAGAAACCTAGACGATTTGAGAGCAAAAATTACTCGTGAGATACAAGCCATACCACCTAATAGTTTACAAAATACAATTCGTCATTTTTGGGAACGTTTAGGACACTGTCAGGTCGTAGAAGGACGTCACTTTGAGAATTTAATTTAATTTTGTAGTTTGTTTACTTTTATTAAATTTTATTTTTTTCTCAATATTTTTATTATCTAACCCCATGAAAATAGTACGCATTCATATTCAGAACTTAATAAAGATCCCGAATTGTCTAAAAAATAATATTTCCATTTAAAAAAAAAATTTTTTTTGGCTGTCATATGTAATCATCAAGAAAAAAAAAATAAATGATTGAAGCCAATACAAAATAACTTGTCAAAAAAGTTTTGTTAACAACATTTTGTTCTAAAGTTTATATTTACGGAATTATTCGACTGATGCGTTACTTTTGCCCAACCCTGTATATTGTTCAGACTATCTATTATTCTTAATAATCATTTCTGTAAGCCCTCATTTATAACGTTGGGCGCCAAATATTATAAAAAGTTAACTTACACTATGGTTCAAAATTATGTGTACATCAATATTTAATCATAATTAGCTTTAAAATACTTGATTTAACGCGATATTAAGTTAATGAACGACTAAATAAAATAAATAAGCAAATAAATATATTCAATTAAGTTCGGTGTCATAATTAAACAGGTAATTTAGATCTTACATTATGTTTACATAGATTTTACAAAATTATTCACACTTTAATTACTATTCCTGATTGATATTACTTTCTTTGACATATAGATTAATTAAATTCTTACTTTCTTGCAGGGATAAGCTGAACCATCACAATATATATATATATATATATATATATATATATATATATATATATATATATATATAGTATATTCGTGACCTTGGTATGATAAGGTAAACTTAATTAGTCGGCGATTAAAGGTCTGGTTATTACTTCAAAGTGTATATATTTAAAATAATCCCACATGTTTCGGCAATGATGCCTTTGTCAAGGATATAAAAAATATAAATGACAGAATATAAAATATATTCTGTCATTTATATTTTTTATATCCTTGACAAAGGCATCATTGCCGAAACATGTAGGATTATTTTAAATATATACACTTTGAAGTAATAACCAGACCTTTAATCGCCGACTAATTAAGTTTACCTTATATATAAGTTAAATTTCGAGAGCGTTGAAATTTAACAAAAAAATTTATTTGTTTTACGGATTTGACAATACGTTACAATATAGACTTAAACTAGATTACACTGAGGTTACTAGCGATCTGTGTCGCGTACAGTTACACTAATAACTCTATCAACTAATGCTTTGCCCATCTTTATATATTAAATATTATCTTATCTTACTCCACGTGTATCCGGCTAAAATGAATGAAATTGCTGAGTGTACGTCTGGTAATTAATAAATGCTTGTATTATATGTGGACACGTAACTCCTTCCGCCTTACATGCGAGATTATCCTTAAAAAGGCAAATCTTGCATTCTTTTCTTATCGGCATCTGTTTGTTTTTTAACCTTTTGTTTAGTCCTTATCTTTTTATATAATTTAAACAAAAGAATTGCAAGTATTAATAGTTTTAATATGAATGTAATTATATAAACTAAAGAATTACTTGTTTTATCTGAGATAGTAATTTTGCTAAACATTTCTTTTGCGTCATTTAAATTTCGGAAATATCTTTCTGATTATTAATTCTATCTAAAAGTTTTTAAAATACTTCAGTTAAATTTATTGTTTTTTATGCCAACGTATTTATTTTTAGGAGTAATTTGTTTAAAAGTATTATTTCATTCGTAAATAGGCAGAGCATTTTACATAAAATATTGAAATGCTTCATTACTTACAATAGGTATTAACAATATAAATGTAAAATAAGTATCAGTTTGATATACTCTAAATTTGAATTAAACTTTCTATTTGGTACAGGTTATTTATTAGTAGCTCAAACGGAAATTTCTTATTTACATTTAAATGAATATTCTTAATACTACTGTTAATCCTCTTCCGATAAGGATTCTGGAACATTCGCTAATTTTAGCGAATTTATATGATAACGTAAAATTTTATTCTTTTTTGTTTTGACTTCAACTGTTCCATTTTCATTGATTTTCGTAACTGTGTATGGCCCTTGATATCTTTCTTTCGTTTTTTGTGAATAGTATTTATGGCGTTTTACATATACTGCCTGACCTATTTTTATCTCTTCATTTTCTCTATTTTTATTTATTTTAATGATTTTCTTTTCTTTATCTTCTTGCATTTTATTTGCAATTTTATTATAGAGATATTTTGTGCGTTCTTTATGTTTTTGAATATAATCTTGATAATACGTTTCATCGTAATATAGGTCCATTGGTTCTTTTGTATTAGTGTGTCCATACAAGAGTTCAAAAGGTGAGATTCCTGTTGCTGAATGATTAGTCGAGTTGTATGCTAACAATGATAATTTCATTATCTGTTTTATATCTTGAGTTAGTTTTTGATTTTTTATTAATCTAACATGTTCTAAAAGTGTTGAATGTAATCGTTCAATTGGTGCATTCGAATTTGGATTTAAAGGCGTTGTATAGTGAACATTGATTCTATATAATTTTAATAATTCTTTTAATGTTGCATTATTAAATTCTAAACCGTTATCCATTACAATTTCTTTTGGTGAACCGTGTATACTAAAACTTTCTATTAATTTATCAACTACTTCGACTGCTGTTTTTCCTTGAATTGGATATACTTGTGCATATTTTGTGAATGTATCTATTATAGTTAGGAAATTTTGTGAATTTATTGATATCGTATCAACGTGAATTTTATCAAATGGTTTCTCTATTAATTTCGTTAATTGAAAAGGTAATTTTGGTGGTGCTCTATCGTATTTGTTTCTTTGACATATTTCGCATCTCTTAATATAATTCGTTATATCATCCTTCATTTGACTCCAGTAATAATTCTTCTTTATCTGTTTTAAAGTTTCATTGATTCCTCTGTGATTAGTTTTTCCTTCATGGTTTTGCATTATGATTTCAATCTTTTCCTCTGGTGTTTCGATTATTCTTACCCTTCGAAGACATCTATAAATTTTTGGTCCGTTGTTATTGAAGTGCTCGATATAAACTTGACACATTTCTTTATAAATTTCATCTGTTGTGTATATGTAGTAATTTCCTTGAGGCATTATATCCTTTATTAAATCTATCAATTCTTGTTTCAGATTTTTCTTCTCCAATTTTGCGTGATATATTACTTTAGCATTTTTCGTATCAAATGTTACTGTTGTCGGAAATATATGTGTTTCTATGAATACTTGTATCTTCTGTATATCTATTGCCATATCGGTTATTGGTATTGATGTTTCTGGTTCTACATTTACATTGCTATGCAGTGAGTCATCGTCTTCTTGTTGTTTATTAGGATTATGTTCTATTCTTCCTAGTTCTTGTAGAATGTTATCTATTTCTTCCTGATTTCTTGATTTTTGTATTATTTCTTCCATTGTTAATTCTCGTGGTTCTAGATTTCGTAGTAAGTCGTCTAGTTCTTCATTATCAACTTGTGGTATTATAGATTATGTATCTTCTTGTAATAATTCATCTATATTATCTTCTTGGTTATGTAATTCGATTCTCGATAATGCATCCGCATTTTTATTAATTTTTCCCTTTTTATATATAATTTCATAATCGTACTCACTTAATTTTATCTTCCATCGTTGTAATTTCGAGTTTGGTTCTTTCAAATTATGTAACCACACTAATGGTCTATGATCTGTGATTATCGTAAATTTTCTTCCAAATATATAAGGTCGAAATTGTTTGCATGCCCAAATAATTGCTAACAGTTCTTTTTCTACTGTTGAATATTTTTGTTCTGTTTCCGATAATGTTCTTGATGCATAAAATATTGGTCTGTCTTGTCCTATCGTTCCTTGTGATAATACTGCTCCTATTGCTACATTGCTTGCATCCGTTGTTACTAAAAATTGTTTGTTAAAATCTGGATATTGTAATACTGGTTCATTACAAAGTATCTTTTTACAAAGTTCAAATGTTGTTGTATATTCTTCTGTGAATTCGATTTTACTTCCCTTTTTTAAATATTTGGTTAATGGTTTTGTAATTTTAGCAAAGTCTTTTATAAATTTTCTGTAATATCCTAATAATCCTAGAAATGCTTTGATTTCTTTTTGTGTTTTTGGTATTGGATACCCCTTTATTGCTTCAATCTTATCTGGATTTGGTTTTACTCCATCTTTCGTTATTATATGTCCTAAATAAGCAATTTCTTTTCTTAAAAATTCACATTTATCCATTGATAATTTTAAATTAGCTTCTTTTAAGCGTTTAAATACTTTCTTTAATTTTTGTTGATGTTCTTCTAGTGATGCTGCATATATTATTATATCATCTAGGTATACGTGACATGTGTCTACTGTTAGACCTCTTAAAATATGATTCATTACTCTTTGAAATGTTGCTGGGCTGTTTTTAAGACCAAATGGCATTCTTAAAAATTCATAGTGGTTATCTTCTGTGCTAAATGCTGTTTTCTCTCTATCTTTTTCTTCCATCTCGACTTGATGATAGCCAGACGCTAAATCTAATGTCGTGAAATATTTAGCTCTTCCTAATTTATCTAATATATCGGGTATATTAGGAATTGGGAATTTATCGTCGATGGTTTTCTCATTTAATTTTCTATAATCTATTACCATTCTATATTTCTTGATTCCTGATGCATCCATTTTTTTTGGTACTATCGCTACTGGTGCTGACCATGGGCTTATACTGGGTTGTATAATGTTTTGTTCTAACATGCTCTTTATTTGTTTATTTATTTCTTCTCTTTGTATTGGTGATTTCCTATAAGGCTTTTGATATATCGGAGTTTCATCTTTTAATCGTATCTGATGTTTAATTTCTGATGTGAATGTTAAAGGTAATTCTTCACTGTGACATAAATCTTGATATTCTATACATAATTTTCTTATCATTTCTTTTTCTTCTTTATTCAGATGATCTAATCGTAGCTTTGCCTCTAATGTTCTTCTTTGAATTTCTTTAATCCTTTTCATTGATAATTTTCCTTTTATTCTGTTTTCTTCAACATAATTGTATTCTTCAGTTAAAATTGGTTTTTCGAAGTTTATTTCCACTGGGTAGTTATTGAAGTTTACGATTTCAGTAATTGCGTAGTAATCTTCTGTGGTCGTGATGTTTTCAGGTATTTCTACTCCTGGTGCTATTCTTTGATGAT
The DNA here is from genome assembly GCA_935421215.2 of Melolontha melolontha. Taxonomy (NCBI): domain Eukaryota; kingdom Metazoa; phylum Arthropoda; class Insecta; order Coleoptera; family Scarabaeidae; genus Melolontha; species Melolontha melolontha. Next base: position 156,952,799 of record OW285236.1, on the reverse strand, counting down.
TTATATGTACTTCTTTTAGATTTCGATCTACAGGTATTTTAATTATTTTTCTTTCTCTTGGTCCTATTTTAATTTTTGGGTTGTCAAAATATAATTGTATTTCCGTGAAACTTGTGCGAAGTTTTTTAGTTTTAAAATCTATTATGGAATTCATTTTTTCTAATAATCTTAAACCTATTATTCCATCATATTTTTTAGAAAAATCTACTATATTAAATTCGTGTATTTGTCCGTACGCGTTAAATGTGTGTAAAGAAGGTATTCTAAGAACGTAATTATGATATGTGGTACCGTGCATTGTTGTTACTGAAAATGGTGAATATTTGATATAATTTGGAAAATGATTTTGAGCTATTTCAGTTGAAATTGAGGATGCTGATGCACCTGTATCAATTAGAAATTTTGCATTAATTTCTGGTACATAAATATAAGGTAATCGTACACAATGTTGTTGATTAAATTCTAAATGATTTCTTAACTTTATACCGGTTGTTGGACATTCGGTGGTGTCTCGTTCGCTGAGGCTCCAGTTGGAAAATTTGGCTGCTCCTCTGGTTCGAATGGAAATGGTTCTGTATCTTCATCCCAAATTGGTTGATATTCGTAGTCTTCTGATTCTCCATACTCTTCATATTCTGGATTTTCTTCTTCTTCTTCTTGGCCTTGATTGTTCATTTCTTCAAGTTTCCATTTTTGCTGTGATGTTGATGGTCCATATGATGTTTGTCTCATTCGGCTCATGCTTGGGTCAATTTCCATTGGTTGTTGTCTAGGTTTTCTTCTTTCCATTAATTGTGCAGGAGATTTTGCAAATTTAAAGGAATTTTGCTTAATATGGGAATTTTGTTTACTTTGGTTTTGGAAATTTGGTTTAATAGGAAATGGATTTTGATAATTTGTTTTTGGCTGGTATTGGAATTGTTTTACTTGTGGTTGGTGTTGAAATTGTTGTGTTCGTGGCACTTGTTGTATTCGTGGAAGTTGTTCTTGTTGAGCTGGTGTTTGCATGTGTCCTGGTGTTATCTGATGTATTATTTTGTAGTTATTTTGCGGCATTGTTGATTTTCCGCATCTGTACTGCCAATTTTGGTATTCTAATACTTCAGCTAAAGCATTTTCTAATGTCTCTGGATTTTTTAAATACATTATTTCGCCAATTCTACCGTAATTCATTAATCCTCTTTTAAATGTTTGTAATGCAGTTTTCTTATACATGTTTGTTTTTAACGGTATTAATTCTTCTTCAGTATCTAGTTGCATTTTAGTTAATAGTAAATTTAACATGTCCCTAATCCTTTGTCCGAATATGTAAGGATTTTCATTTTTCCTAGGCTGTTCCATTGTTACATCATTTAAAAGACAATCTTCTGATCTCTGGTCTAAGAATGTTAATTCTAGTAATGCTTTAATATCATGCCAAGTTTTTAATTTTCTTGCCCCTATTATCGATTGCGGTTCTCCACTCAATCTTGATTTTATTATTCTTATTAAATAGGAGTTTAAAGGGTTATCTCTATTATTTTTATCGAAATAAGTTTTTATCAAATCTTCACAAGCATCAATAAATAATGGTAATGTATTTGGATCACCATTGTATATTGGTATCGTGGATTTCTGCTTGGCTTATAGAACTTCTCGTATAAGTTTGATTAGGCATTTCGTTTAAGTTTAATGTATTAATTGAATTTACTAGGTCTTCTACAATATTTTCTATTGACATATAAAGTTTTGCTTACCAGCATATATTTCTGTTATAATATGTTTGCTTTTCGTCGTGTATTTCAATACTTTTTTCACAAAAGCAAAAATTCGTGTTACAATCACTACATAAAATTGTAGATATGTAAAAAATTTAAAAATCTACTTACAAAATTGTTAGTAATATCTTCATTCGATTTTGGTTGATTTATTCTTTGTGTTATTCTCTTTGTTATTCTTCTTGTTAAGTATTGTTGTTTTCTTGTGTTACTTCTTTTATTAGTTGCTGTATTGGTTTGGTTTCTTTGTTAGCTTGTTATTCTTCTTGTTAAGTATTGTTGTTTTCTTGTGTTACTTCTTTTGTTTGCTTGTTGCTTCTTCTTAATTATAATATTGATTGGCACTTCGACGAGATTTTGATCGTTTCCGTGTTTTTTCCAATTCAATATCGCACCTTTGGAAATTTTGATCCTCCAGTCGTGTTTCTTAATTTTTATAACGTTGATGGGTACCTCGACGAGATTTTGATCGTTTCGGTGTTCGTCCCAGTTCAAACGTTGCACCTTTTGGAAATTTTGATCCTCCAGGCCTTGTGTAACCGTCGTTGAATCTAATTGCACGTACTGTCGCTTTTTGTTCTTTCTCTGGGCCAAAGAATTGAAATTCACACTCACTATTTTCGACGTTTGTAATTCTCCAACAGTGATTGCCAAGATCCGTCCTGACTGCGCCAGTTAAATTTCGAGAGCGTTGAAATTTAACAAAAAAAATTTATTTGTTTTACGGATTTGACAATACGTTACAATATAGACTTAAACTAGATTACACTGATGTTACTAGCGATCTGTGTCGCGTACAGTTACACTAATAACTCTATCAACTAATGCTTTGCCCATCTTTATATATTAAATATTATCTTATCTTACTCCACGTGTATCCGGCTAAAATGAATGAAATTGCTGAGTGTACGTCTGGTAATTAATAAATGCTTGTATTATATGTGGACACGTAACTCGTATATTAAAACAGTGAGGACGGTTAGTTGTAATCATATTTAAGAACATTTAATGGATATAATTTTCATAATTATACGAAAACTAAGCTTTAAAGAAAACAATCAATAGCGTCCCTAATTTTGGTCTCCGTATTAGAAATTACTAAAACACTTTTAAATAAACAAATGAAATTATATCCGCGAGTTAAGAAAAATTAGTTATTCGCACACAATCAAAAATCATCACCAATACCACCATTTTGTGGTTAGAAAAACCAGTGTCTCGTTCCTTTGGTAATTCTCATATCTAGAGATAGCATCCTATTCCGTTTACAAGACACCTGAGAGTTCCTAATCATGTCCAAAAGTCCTGGTTACGATATTCCAAGTTACTCCAAGTATATATATCACCAAGATTGATTTTTGCCGCTAAAAATCATAAACAAGCATTATTTCAATATGCTCATTTTTAACAGTATTATTCATGAACAAAATTATAAAATCGTCTCACCTACATGTATACGGTCTTTCCATATATTTATCCATCACATTTAATTACATTTAATACCACTTTAGAATTCAATTAATTTAAGTTGATTTATCTAACCTTATCAAGGAAAGATCTGCTGAATTTACTTTAAAGGCAATGCGATTGCCTAACCTACAGTCAAGCTAATAAAAGTTTCATATTAACTTACTTTCTCTGGTTTTCATGTGTATTGCTACATGAGCTACATCATAAGTTTATAAGAATATTTAAATAACGGTGATATTAATTTTTTTTTTTTGAACAATTATGGTGTAATTTACAAAGAAACCAAAAATTGACCAAATTTTGAGGTCGCTTTCTGCCACTTAAAATGCTCTTACCACGCCAACCACCAAATTTCATTTAAGTCGATGTGGGGGACTTTCCTTATGAGAAGCAACGCAAGAAAAGGCATGAAGATATTTGAATATACAAGATTTGTCGATAAAAGTCGGTGAATGGTGTAATAAAAACAGAAACAGAATGCACTTTGGAAGTATCTTTATTGGCCTTCGAAGTAGTCGCCACCAGACACAGCACACGTTTGACAACGTTCGTATAGTTTCTGGAAACTGCCGGAAAAGTCTTTTCTTCGAACTGTTTTCAGAATAGCGGTCACACGGTTCTGAATCTCCTTTACGTTTGCAAACCGTGATCGTTTCAAGATCTCCTTAATACGAGGGATCAAAAAAAATCAGCAGGAACTAGATCTAGATGTGGGTGTTTGTTCCAAAATAGTCACGTCACGCAAAGACAAAAATGGGTGTACAAGGATGCTCGTATGCGATGCTGCATTGTCGTGCAGTAACATCCAATTTCCGGTCTCGATCATCTGTGGCCTAACGCACCGGATGCGCTGCAACAAACGTTTTGGGAACCTCAAGGTAGAATGCGGCATTCGCTGTTTGCCCAGCAGGGACGAATTCCTTATGGATGATTCCCTCTTTGTTGAAAAATGTGATCAGCATGGTCTTCACCTTGGATTCTTACACACAGCTCTTTGTTTGTCGTGAGGAAGAAGGTGACCGTCTTTCCATTGATTGTATTTTCGTTTCGGGTCGTACTGATAACACTAAGACCCGTCCCTTGTGACAATGTAACCCAGAAAGGATGGAACCCGGTCACACATGTCGATTAGAATCGCCACTGGTCACGTCTCAAATCGTGAGCAGATAATATCTTGCGTTTATCCAAATCTTCATAGATGATTCCTCCCACTACATCTTTGCTAATACCTACTTTTGCTATTAATCGCCGTTCTTTTGCTAGCAACACACGCACACGTTCAATGTTTCCGCTGTCCTGCTTGTGGATGGCCGGCAGTGGCTGTTTTTGATGGCGTACGATATACCTTCTGCACGAATGAGACTCCTTCGAGCAATTTCGGTTGCAGCTACTTGCTTCTCTGTATATATGAAAGCTTAAGCGAAGCAGTCTCATCCGTGCAGAAGCGTACATCGTACGTCATTAAGAACCGCTATTGATGGTCGGCCTGAACGTGGTTCATCCTCCACCGATTCCTTGCCAGCGCGAAGGCGTGCAAACCAGTCATACACACATTTTATACTCACAACAGCCCTTAAACTTGCAGCGACATTTCATGGGTTTCCGTCGCCGTTTTACCCAATTCGAAGCAGAACTTAATGTTGTGTTGTCGCTCGATAACTTTTCAACGCGCACTGCTCGGAGCACTCCGTTGAAATGAATGCAATAGTAGTACTGCTTTAGAAGCCTTGCATAATCCTCGGTAGAGGGCAGATCCAGACATGTCCATGTATTCCTACGCATACGAGCATCCTTGTTTCAAGCATTGAATACCGATTTATTAGACCATTCACCGAATTTTATAGACAAGTCTTGCATAAGATACCGGCACTTTGTGAATCTGTTTGACTATTGTTAACTATTTTTTAAACAAAAAAACTTGATTTTATTTTATTTATTTTTATTTTGATTAGTAATAAATTGCTAATAATATTTTTGCCATAACATTTAATGAAGTTTTTCAGAATGATGTATTAGATATTGACATTAGTGCTGAACGTTCTTCTACGCTGTATCTTGGCGACTTTTGTAATATAGTAAGGGTGTTATTTATAGTGAAAGTATCTTTCCAGTAGCATTATTTACTGATGATTCTATAGCAAGATGAAACTCGCGTCTGCATCTCTGGAACGACATATTCATATACTATGAACTTGTATTGTGTTCTCCACACGTGATTTTTAATAATATTTTTATATTATTAAAAACGTTTTTGTTTTATATAAAATGTAAGCTTTTACCTACTCGAGTATGTTTCAAATTATTTCGTTATGTTATAAATTTATTTTAATAATTTTGCAATTTTATTTATAATTAGGTTTATTGAAAGATATAAACAGCAAACACACAATCTAAAAATTTATTACTTATTAAAACTTCTTAAATTAACATTCGTATTTTATTTTTATTCCATAGTCTGAACAAATTTGTACCTAGTACGATTAAAATCTTGGGCAGTTGAGTGTATATATGAAGTAATTTTAACAAAATTCCGTAGGTTTTCACGACAATAGTTTATTTTGTGAATATTTCTGGATATGATCCACATTGTAGAGTCCGTATGCGGACTTATTTTTCTTTCTCATCGCCCTTTCGTCGTAACTTCTTAACAAGAAGTTATGTCTTGACGATGGCAGTAGCGAGTCTGTCGAAAGATTTACGAGAAGGGAATATATATAAATCAATATTTCTGGATATTAGCGAGATAAATAATTTCATAAAAAATATTACAATTATAATTTGGCAGTCTAAAGTCAGGAAATCATCAATTAATTCGGGTTGAATATTAAATAAATAATAACATAATTTTTTATTGTAAAAGTTAAATTTTTGATTTATTGTAGAATATTTAAATTATGAAGATGGGAAGTTTTCTAAGTCTAGAGGTGTTGGTGTTTTTGGAAATGATGCACAAAACACTGATATACAAAGTGATGTGTGGAGGTTTTATTTATTGTATATTAGACCAGAAAGTCAAGATTCCAGCTTTAGCTGGAATGATTTAGCAACTAAATGCAACAGCGAGCTTCTTAATAATTTCGGTAACTTCATTAATAGGTAAGTGTGTTTGTCAATGTTGATACAAATATTAAATCAATATATTTTAGAACACTAGTTTTTACTGAGAAATTCTTCGATTCAACAGTTCCAGTAATTAAACCAATTGAAGAAGATTTTATTTTCCTTGCACATTCTACACGAGAATTTAAAGGTTATATTTCTTCTTTACAAAAAGCGAAGTTACGTGATGGTATTAGATATATTCTTGCAATCTCGAAACATGGTAATCAATACATTCAATTAACTCAACCTTGGGTTTTAGTAAAAGGAACAGACGAACAGAAGTATGTTGCGCTATTTATATAAGTTTTAAATTAACATTTATATTTTTTGCACTAGGGAACGTGCAGCAACTGTAATTGGTGTTTGCTGTAATGTAGCTTACCTGTTGGCGACATTATTATATCCATATATGCCCGAAGCTAGCAGAACTATAAAAAAACAATTAAATGTTACAGCATCATCAGTATTAGTACCAAGGTAAGATAGAAAAATCTTGAGACCAATTTAGATAAGGGGATAAGTTTAGATGAAAAGTACAGAATGACAATGTCTATAATATACATTTCGTATTTAAATATTATAATTATTTTAAATGAATCTATTAGAAGAATAACAAGAGGTTTACCAACAAGACAATTACACTAGAAATGATCAAATGCTTTGTTAGTTTAAGTATTCAGATGCTAATAAGTCTTTTCAATAAATGTTGGGATACAGAGAAAGTTTACGGTCAGTAGGAGGATTGGAATTATTGCGGTGTTCAAAAAAGGCGATATTAGAAACTGCACGAAATGCAGAGGCATTGTTTCAAAAGTGTATGAACAAATAATAGAACAAAGAGCAATAAATATCCTGGAAGAACACTCGCGGGAATTTAATGGTTTCAGCACGGGATGAAGTGTTCAGGATTGCAACTTCACAAACAGATGATCGAGAAAAATAAACCGAGGAATACAGAAGTGTGCCTCGTTTTTCTGGATCTGGTTGGTCTGGTCTTTTGGTTGAGTATCGCAGGAAAAAATATGGGACAGCTTAAGACAAAGAAACGTTAAATTAAATTTAAGGAACGGAAATAAAAGATTATATATGGAATATGAGTCTGCAAGGTGGAGTAATGTGTCCAAAATTATTCGTTACTGTTGTGAACGATGTTATTAAAGAAGAGTTGGAAAAATATTTATGGTTATACACCAAACAGTACAGACGCCTGAGCATAATGCTCTTTATACCACCTCCAATAAACCTCTCATTTCCGTTTTGTCACTTGCGCAGCCTCCGATAGATCCTTACCGAAACGCTTTTGCTCGAGTCCCAGGCAGAAGATAATACAGAAGGATCTTCATGTAATTTGTACTTATGAGAAACTACAACTACAAATTGCATGAAGATAAGTTTCCTCCTGTATTTATTTACTATATTTACAAGTTTAATGTGCACATATAACTCCAATTATTTTTAGATGAGGTTGATTTATTCAATTTTCCAAAACTGTAGTTTTATTTGAATATGTAAAAAAAAATATATATTAAAACTTTATTATAAATATAAATTTCAAAATAAGTCGTGAATATGCTGAATACACATTCTTTAAACATTCCTCTGTGAATTTAGAATTGTAAAATGTCTCAATATTATCCATTAAATAAATTTATTTATAACATCTAGAAATTAACATTGTTTATGTTCATTATGATGTAATCAATTTTATGAGAAACTCTTTTCCAGTAATCCAATAATAGTAAATTTATTACGAACGGGTCATAAAATTGGTAAACCTCTACCATTGTTTACTAAAATCGAACAAGATTATTTAGAAGAATTGAAGAAGAGGTTTGCTGGAAAACAAGTAATTAATCCAACCAATATAGAAAAAATTGATATACAGTCTTTGGAAAAAGCAATTGTCGAACAGGTAACAAACATTTTGTTGACTTCTGCAATAGATAATTCTTAGATTTCGATCTAAACCGCGTTCAGGGCTCTTGTTGCTGTATCGAAGTATACTATACCATTCCAACAATGATGTTTAAAAGTTCTAAAATTAAAGAGAATGGGTAACTGGAAATGCGTTTTCAATCTAGAATCTTTAATTCAGTCCTCTGATAATGTAAAACTTCCCCGCGGGGCATTTTTTGTAGATATACTGTGCGTTATTTTAATGTTTTTTAAAGAATATTATATAAAAGCGCCAGCTCCAGTGATCAAAATATACAAAAAATAAAGGACTAATCGAAACAATACGACAATTTTACACATTCTAAATAAAAAGGGAAAGCGGTGTATTTGATGAATTTTTTGGAATACGTATATTAGTTTATTTAAAGTTTTTTAAAGAATATTATATAAAAGCGCCAGCTCCAGTGATCAAAATATACAAAAAATAAGGGACTAATCGAAACAATACGACAGTTTTACACATTCTAAATAAAAAGGGAAAGCGGTGTATTTGATGAATTTTTTGGAATATGTATATTAGTTTATTTAAAGTTTTTTAAAGAATATTATATAAAAGCGCCAGCTCCAGTGATCAAAATATACAAAAAATAAGGGACTAATCGAAACAATACGACAGTTTTACACATTCTAAATAAAAAGGGAAAGTGGTGTATTTGATGAATTTTTTGGAATATGTATATTAGTTTATCAAACTGTAAATCAAAATTGGATTATAAATTTGTGCTGTAAAAGTTTAGAAAGTGGTTATAGCTTTTTGAATATAAAATTGTTCTAACATATTTCATTAAAGGAAATAGACCATCAATACATTAAAATGAATCCGATTTTTGCTGTCGATTTCATGTTCAGGCCTTAGTATTACACTCGAAGATCGTACACTGCGTTGTTAGTTATAGTAGGTACATAAAGAGTATATTTTCTGTATATTGTTATATACAATTTAGTAGTGATCCTATTATTTAAAAGAGATGGGCATATTGAAATCTCGACAAAATAGAAGAGGTTTATGTTTGATAAGATTTAATTTTTCGATATAAACAGGAAACAGATTATACCATCTTAAACATATATGGCTTTCTTCGACTATAACTCAGACTGCTAAAGATGAGCACCCTGAAGAAAAACTGTAGGATTTAGTCAATGCATAACGCTAACATTACCACTTAATGCTCTCTTATTATTCCTAGCGCCGAATGCATATTTTATTTTTGCAATGATGATAATCAAAACTATATTAACACTGCAAATTTTTTGCATTATTCCTATTATACTATTGTGATTTTTCTTAAAACAGTTAAATTAGACTTTATAGTAGTTTTAAGCTTCCTTCCTATACTCGAATTACAAATACAATCCACCATTATGGGCGCAATATATGTAGCTAATATTTTTCTAAATAGAATATTCTGTATATATTTATTGAAAACGAATATAATATACTGCAAATAAATTATTGATAAAAACAGTGTAGAAAATAAATTCGATCTGGACTAATTAAATCCAGTAAATTAATAGTAAAATTGACAGTAAATATAAGCAAAGTAATGGGTTAATATGGATAGCGACAAATATTACACTGATAAAAATAAGATCACAAAAGATTTAATAATGGTTTTGGAAAAAGCAAAATAAGAATTACAGCCCCTATCAAACAATAAAAGGCTGAAGAGGGAAAGCTGAAATTGATAATGGATGTCATAGAAGATTGAGATTTGACCGAAAAGAAATAAAAGATGATGTTCAGAGAAGAAGAATGAAATAAAGGCTTTGAGGAAGAAATGGAAATCTTGATGCTAAAAAAAAAAGAAGAAAGAAAATGAAGTAACTAAAGGTGAATTGAAAGAATTAAGAACGAATGGATGGAAAGAAAAAAGAAACAACAAAAAGAACAATATAGGAATAAGTACATTTTTTTAAAAAGAAACATTTAACTATTGATGTCGCAGTCAAAACAGTAAACAAGATATGAACAAAAATATGTTATATAAAAATTAAAACTGATATCTGACGATTTACCAAATATGTTTTATATAACCAATGATCTGATCTAATAAAGAATAAGTGTAGATAAAACAACTGTAAGAAATAATAAAAGATAAGTGAAAACGGTGAATTTCGCGTATAATAAAATTAGCATAAGCGGAACAGTGTAGAGATAGAATAAGAATAACAGACAGTTAGAAAAATAAATGCTGTAAAAAAACTTGAAAATAAGATTAAACGAGAGGAGAAACGATAATGAAGTGTCAAAAAGAAAGGGAAATATAAAATAAATCAAAACAAAAAATTAGAGAGCCACAGTAATATACAACAGCAAGCCACAACTAATAGATATGTAGAGATAAATAGAATGAGAAGGATAGAAAATTAGGTATTAGAAAGAAAATGGATACAGTATGATACTAGAATGTTAGAACAATATATGAAACAGAAAAAAACAATAATATACTAAGAGGAATGCAAAAATATAAAATAAAGACATTAAGATTGAGTGAAACGAGATGGTTAGGTAAAAGAGTGAGTAAACTAGTAAATGGAAAAATTATAATTCACTCTTCATAAAGTCCAAACAGAAAAGATGGGCATGGACGACGATATTGATGATTAAGAACGTAAAGAGAACATTTTAGTGTAGCATAGTCTCGGAAGGTATTAGATTTAGAACTAGTACTGTAAGAAGTACTAGTTCTTACAGTACTAGTTGCCTAGTATACCTAGCTGCTTATGTGTTCATGAATAACAAAATAAAACAGGAAGACGATGAATACTATTATTAACTCGCAAGGATATATGATCAAGCACAGAAAAAATATAAATAGATTATATTGGTGGATGACTTAAATGCAATCCCAGAAGAAAGTAATTCAAACAAAGCATGTGTGAAACAGTAAATTGTCACTCCGAATTGGACATCGCATAACGTGTTGACAATTACTTGCTAATGATGAAATCAAGTACAGCTAACTTTAATATCTTGTAAATATGGAAAGATCTCTCTTCACGAAAGAATAAAATTTAAATTATAGGTTTACGACTGGAGAAAGGGCCACATTATCTTTCATTCTATTTATGAATTATTTAGTAGGAGGCTTAACATGTCAACAATTAGCCTATACATTGATTTGGATATTATTGCATGCTGTACTTATTTTTTCAAGACATATAATATATCGATGCCTAGTGTGTAAATAACGAACTGAAATTAAACATTGAAAAATGTTGTTTAATTTTGTTTTCGAGGTAAATTACACAAAATAAATTTTAACTATAATATTTCGGAAGAAATGGAGCATGGATACAAAATTAAAGATCTGAGTGTACTATTTGATTGTATGTAGTAGAGCGATTGAAGCATTGGGATTTATTATCCGCAGTTGTAAAGAAATTAGAGATGTAATAAAAACCCTTTTTTGTGCGCTTATTCATGACAGATTTGGATTACGCTTCTGTTATCTGGCCTATCACCAACTGAAATTAGAACAGAATTAGTGTTACCTTTTAAAATAGTTAATATTTAAAGAAACCCTTAGAGAAACTGACGACAATATTTTTTAAGAATCACAGTTCGTAGTTCTTTTTCATTTCCCAATGTGACAATCAAATTTTTAGAGCAAAGGTCATGTACTTAGCAACCAATTACTACAATTACTACCAAGTTGTATACATGAGTAAAAAAGTTTATAGAAACCCTTTTTCTAGTAAATTATGGGAGTTATTATACATTTCATTATCTCTTAAAATACTATTCATTAAATGCTATATAACAATAGATTTATTATCGTAGTTAGTAATTTATTTCCAAAAATCAGTAAATATTGCGATATTCAATGGTCTCTCCTTAATGTGAAAAATTCAAATTGAAAGACCGAATATAATAACCGAAGGCATTTACAGACAAACATTGATTTATGGTGGTGGAGCAAATATAAACCAGACCTTTCTTAATTTATTGCTTCAGTAAAAAAAATGTTTGAATACATCTTATTCTTTTACATAATCTCCACTTTTATTAACACATTTTTCCCCACATTATTGTAAGTTGTTTTAACCCGCTTACGTTATGAAGATTGACTTTGATGATGTCTCTACCTAATTGCGCACAAACAATTCCACACGTTCGAAATCGTACTTTCCCAATTCTTTCTTGAGTTCTAGCCGCAGGGCATATGTTTTCGAATCTATCCGCTACCATTGTTTGCCGGTGGGGGGTTAAAACATTTGTGTATGACCGAACGTTGATATGGTTTTTAGATACCATTGAGAAAATGTTTTGTGCCGGTCGTAGACTTTGGTCCTGAAAAAGGTCTTGTTAATGAACTGTGCTATCAGTCGTTGTAAGGTAGGTTTTATATTCTTACGCGACAAAAATTTTATTATAATGCGTTGCTCAACGTACGCTTGTACCTTTTGCTTAGACCTAATGCCACGGATAGTCAATCAAATCTGGCAAGATAGACTTTCTACCCACCCAACACATACTAAGCCGCCGTGCTACCGACTTCACCTAGCGGGCGGTAAATAAGATAGCCCGACTTATATTTGATCCACCTTCATCTTAAATTGCTGATCAAGTGGGAGATATTTTTTAAAATACTATACAGATTAAAAGTTAGTATACGAGGACAAAGTCACAGTTTTAAAATCAAAGGTGCTGGAAAATTAATTTGGTAACCTGTTCCTCAAAAATTTCCTGCTACCACATACGGAAATTCAACTAAACCACGTAGTATTTTAAATCAAGCAATATATAGAAAATTTGAATAGTAAAATAAAACTATCACAATAATATACAAGAATAATTATATTTAAGAAATTTGTTAATTATTATTTAAAAAAATTGCTCAAAATAAAATTTCTTAATGATTGTCCTGTATTTCATATTAACTTGAATTTTATTATATTAGTTATTTTTGCTTCATTTTGCACTTTTTTTTATTCATATCTTTCTCTAACTAATATAAAACTATGATAACAAATAGGGCCTTCTTGTTCGAAAACTTAAAGAAAATGGAGTACCAAAAGCTGAGTGGCAACCTCAGGTGGATGTATTGCTCACGCTGAAGGGAAAATTGAGCGTTGCAACAGGACAACCTCCAGCAGTACCAGGGAAAGGAAAAAAGGAAAAAAATAAGTTATTTTGACGAGTATATATTTATTTCGTAATAGAATAAATTTGAATACTTTCATATTAATTTTGTGTCAAGTATCTACACCTGTACATTTAATAAATTTATGTGCGTAACAACAATTATTGTTTTCTTAACTTTATATTATTCACTAAAGATTTTCAAGAGATTTGACATCGTTTTAGCGGTGTATGGACATTGGTAATAAATGCGTTGGCAAATGTTTGAACTATTAGATAATTCTCCAATTTTTACCGATTTTTTAATTGCTGCCGTATATTTGTTCTCTACTAGACTTCTGAAACAAAACAAAATAATCCTTTTACAATAAAATAATTTACGTTCCTATATTGGTACCTATATATTTTCTTATCACAATTTTACCACATGTTAGCATTAAAATAGTATTAAGCAGTGACGCGCCGTCCATATGGACAAGGTCGTGCAGCGCACAACGGCGCCAAGGCCTTAAAGGCGCCTACGGCCACTTGTGATAAGTTAAATTATAAAAATATTAAAAACATTTTTTGAAAGTTTACAACAAATCAACAAATTTACATAAAACAATCATTACAATTATTTTAGCATTGACAGCAATAATTTTATTGTTACTTCAGAGAGTGTACTTGATATTTGCATCTACACTGTTTTTTGTATAAATTTAACTTAATTAATATTATTTAATAATTAAAAAAGGTGAAAGGGGTATCTTAAGCATTTTAATAGAAGCTAATAATCATACTGTAATAATTTTATTAAATGAATACAATACAGACTTTTTTCGGCTTCATTCAAGAACCATTGCATATATAACAAGTGCGCCGTGTATTAGTAGGTATTATGTATATGGTCGATATCGAGCTTACAGAATCTGGCTGCAGGTTTAAACTTGCAAAATTTTGGGTGTATTTAAACGCTTTCGCAGTCGGTGCAGGTTTATTAACTTATCGTTGTCGTAGGCGCGTGAGCCGTATGACCGTACCAAATATATGTATGTAGTAAGTCCTGATTTGATAATATAGTGATTGTGAAAAATAACACTAGTTTACAAAATGAAATTTTTTTCATGTACATTTGATGAGAGATAGATTTCCTTATGTATTTTCTTCCGCTGAATTCGAAAATCAAGGTTAATTTTTTTTTTATGGAACAGTTTTTGAGATGTAATTTTTTCATTTTTTCGACCTTTTTTCACTTGACAAATCATATCTCGAGCTAGAAATGTCCGATTGGGTCGTTCTTGGTACCCAAATGCAAGGTATTGAGATGACGAACAAATATGTATAATCGGATCTTTGATTGGTAAAGCGGTTCAAAATATATCGATGAAAATAGGGCACATTTTCAAAAAGATCATATTTTACAGTGATTCTGTGCCGACAGAAAAGTACAAATCGTTAAAAAAACGTCTGGTTTCTGTTCATGTACGTAAAGATGATACTTCTACGTAAGAACTAAGACCAACCAGAGGAAAATCGACTGAAAAATGACAAAGTTATAACTAAGCAATTGAGTGAATATATCCAAATCCCATATTTTCCGAATATTTTATTTTTTTCGACAATTACGCACAATACGCACAACATTTTAAGAAGGAAAACGACATATGCTACTGCAACAATATTCCTGCATTTTTTGAGCAACTCGGAGAGCCTTATCATCCAAATGAGTGGCGCTTGTTCATTGACGATAGAAAGGAGAGTTTGAAAGCAGTCCTACTGCATATTGGAAATGAAAAACCTTTTATCCCCATCGCTCATGCCAACAACACTAAAGAATCATACGCCACAATGGCTAGTTTGCTAAAATACATTCAATATGAGCATCACAACTGGAAAATATGTTCCGATCTCAAAGTCGTCGGCATGTTGTGTGGAATGCAGGGTGGATATACAAAATATTGCTGCTTTATTTGCCCCTGGGATAGTCGTGCTCGTGAACATCATTATAGAAGAAAAGACTGGCCAGAAAGGGAGAACGTCACAGTAGGCAAAGACAATATTAAATACGTGCCTCTTGTCAAAAAAGAAAATATAATCCTTCCAGCGTTGCACATTAAACTTGGCCTCATTAAAAATTTTGTGAAGGCCTTAGACAAGGAAGGCCAAGTATTTTCCTATTTGAAAACTCTTTTCCCGCAGCTTTCTTTAGCAAAAATCAAGGAAGGCGTCTTCGATGGTCCACACATAAATAAATTGGTAAAAAGCACAGATTTTCCAAAATATTTAACACCCGTTGAAAACGAGGCCTGGAATTTATTTCAGCGGGTTGTTACCAATTTTCTTGGGAACAATAAAAGCCCTAACTACGAGGGAATTATTACCGATTTGCTGGAGAACTACAACAAGATGCCATTATTTAATTTCATTCCTGGTTGTTTTCTATTGTATTGTTTTTACCATTTTATTTATTTCTTACAGGTGTAAATATGTCTATAAAAATACATTTCTTGCATTCGCATTTGAATTTCTTTCCGGACAATCTTGGTGACGTAAGTGAAGAACACGGCGAGAGATTTCACCAACAAATTAAGACCATTGAGCGGCGCTATCAAGGATTTTGGGATGAAGCAATGTTGGGAGACTATGTATGGTTTCTCACTAGAGAAACGATCCCAAAAGCAACCGAAGACAAAGCAAGAGCCACAACTATTTCTAACACACAAAAATGTCAAGAATGTATTGCAAGCGTTTAAACACAATAAATTGTCGAAAAAAATAAAATATTCGGAAAATATGGGATTTGGATTTATTCACTCAATTGCTTATAACTTTGTCATTCTTCGGTCGATTTTCTTCTGGTTGGTCTTAGTTCTTACGTAAAAGTATCATCTTTACGTACATGAACAGAAACCAGACGTTTTTTTAACGATTTGTACTTTTCTGTCGGCACAGAATCACTGTAAAATATGATTTTTTTGAAAATGTGCCCTATTTTCATCGATATATTTTGAACCGCTATACCAATCAAAGATCCGATTATACATATTTGTTCGTCATCTCAATATCTTGCATTTGGGTCCCAAGAACGACCCAATCGGACATTTCTAGCTCGATATATGATTTGTCAAGTGAAAAAAGGTCGAAAAAATGAAAAAATTACAATATCTCAATAACTGTTCCATAAAAAAAAATTTAACCTTGATTTTCGAAGTCAGCGGAAGAAAATACATAAGGAAATCTATCTCTCATCAAATGTACATTTTCGGTGTAAACTAGTGTAATTAAAAAATAAGGTAAGTGATTAAGTGAATTCAGCTTTATATAGTAATAATAATTATAATATCAATGTTGAACTGTGGGAGAGTGGCTGGTAATTTTGGCTCAATACATATAGGGTAAAGGCGCCTATCAGTATTTCGCACGACGGCGCCGAAGATACTTGGCGCGTTACTGGTATTAAGCAAAAAATAAATCAATAGTATAATATTATGTGGCCACAAATTTGCTCTCGATGTGTTGACATGTCCACAAACTTGTTAAATTTTCAAATGGAATTTGAAGTTGATTAAAAAATGGTAAAATTATTTATCATGTGTTCATTAAAATTGGGTATTTTATTTATAAACGTGTTTTCTATATTTAACATTACATGTAGTTTTTCGCAACCTATGATATTTCAGAAAAATTTAATCTTTTTAATGTTGAAAAACATCGTTTGATCTCTATAGTTTTCATCGACAATGTGCATAATGTAGTTATTAATTTTACAGTTTTCGAAAAAGATTTCAATAAGTTTGTTATTAAGAAATAATTGAAGCACTGGTATAGATTTAATGAACATTTACAAAAATCATCACGTTCGTAAACATTTCGTAGTTCAGTTATTAATTTTAGGTCATTTATACTCCCGAAAGTGAGTTTGTACAAGTCTTAAAATATTCGGAAAATTTTATATTTTTTAAACTGATCACACCGATTATAAAATGATCCGTGAAGCCAAAGCGTTCAATTATTTCAGCCATTAGGATATCACATACTCCAAAATATATAAATCAATAAAAAGAGAAAAAGGCAAATTCTAAGAGACAAAATCTAACAAATACAAAAAGAATACGCATATAATAGACAGCGTCATAAAATAGTCAAAGCAAGCCTCAACACAAACAAAAGTATACGTAGAAAGTATTCAGTTGAATAAACTCTTTGATAATGGTATACTATACTGAAACAAAATTGTTTGAAAAATTTAATGAAATAAGTCGTGTTATATTAGGTTTGTTCCAACTCACTAAGAAAACCGTACAGTGACGGTATGCGCACTGTATAAAAATGTTCCAACTTCTTTTCTGACCATACATTGAACGATACCAAATGCGTTCCAACTAAATTTTGACCGTATACAAACCAGTCACGGGACGGTCAAAACAGATTGAAGCATATACCGTTTGTATTGACATGCGCATTACATCCCCTGGGAACTCCCCGCTTCATCCCCTGGGAACTTCAGTTGGCAATGGCAATATTACACAATATCATAGCACAAAACAAAGTTTATTATTACTGTTGGTAATACTACAAAATAGATTGATAACCAAACGATCAAAAATATGTACGTTCCAACTTCTTTATTATTTTATTTATTAGTAATATCTTTATTCAACATTGTATTTTTGTTTTACTTGTTACTCTAGACATTACATGATTACTAGAGATTGGACGCATCAGGACGAAATTACGATGGACCGTACAAATAGTCTATAACATCGCTAAGTAAAACACGCAGTTATTGAATAGCACTATTCGTCGGTTAACCGCACATTTGCTTTTTGTCGTTGAATTGTGCCGCAATTACTTCAATATTACACTTAAATTCCTTTCTTCAAGGGCGTAGATAGAAGCGTGAGGAGTTTCTATAATTTATTTTATTTATTAGTTAATATTTCGTAAGATAAATAAAGCACGGTGAGTTAGTTTCTTTTTCATTGTTTTAATTGTACCTATTGATAAGCGCCGACGAAACTGTCGATATATTAAGACGCTGTGCGTGAATGTTGTAGCTGGTGTACTACATCCAACTACTCCATATAAAGGATATGTAATGGCAACAAAAGTTATAAATACAGTTGATACGGAAACTCAAACCATTCACGAGAATATGCACCAAATGCTTCATTCGGTGGACAGGTACAAAGAAAAAATACTTCTATTTGTCAGTGACAGTGCTGCATATATGTTAAAAACAGGTAGACTATTAAAGGAAACGTATCCTAATATGCTGCATATTACTTTTGTAGCACATGCTCTCCACAGAATCTGTGAATATATTCGAGGGAGCTTTCCGAAAGTTGATAGATTTGCATCCGTTTTTGAAAAAGTTTTCAGAAAAGCACCATTGAGAGTAGCTTTTTACGGGTAAAACTTCCATCTTTGTCACTGCCTCCCTCTCCAGTAATAACTACATGGGGATCAAGGTTAGAAGCTACTAGTTTTATGCAGAGAATTTCGATAGTTTACAAAATTTCGTTACATGTTTAAATGACGATGTTCGAAGTATTTCTGAGTGCAAGGAACTAATACAAATTCCAAATTAAAAAAAAAGTTGTACTTTCTTCATGAACACTTTGCAAATTTGCCGAAACTAATCACTTATTTTGAAAATCAAAATCTCAAATTAAATGATGGATTAACCACATTAGATGTGGCTATTAATAATTTGAAAAATATTCCAAGTGATTTCGGATGTGGTCTTCGGCAAAAGTTAGACGCAGTTTTTAATAGAAATCCAGATTTAATAACATTGCGGCAATTGTGTATGGGGACAATGCCTCAAAATCTAACTGTTAATTACGCTGAAATAAAGGAATATTTCCAGTATGCACCTATAACCAGTTACGATGTAGAAAGGACGTTTTCTACATACAAGGATGTATTTCGTTCAAAGAGAACATTTTTGTACAAAAGAAAACCTTGAGAAAGCTAGTTAATATTAACTAGAATTGAACTACAAAATAAAAAAATAAAAATGTATTTCGTATTTTATAGATCACCACCCGTTTGTTTTCCAATTATATAAATAAAATTAAAAACTCTTTAAAAATACAAATTTTCAGTAGTACGCCTGTGGGCGGTGAGTCATCGGCCTCTCGTGTACGGTCCCTAATGATTACATACTTATTAATACTTCTTAACTTAACTACTGCCAACTGCTTACATATACTACTACTTAATATGCTTGAGGTAGCACCTTCTCTTACATATACAGCTCGCCTTTTTGGGAATTTACTTATCTAAACTTAAATTTTAGTACAGCTTATAGTCTAAATATTTGCGAGGCACTATTATTTATCTTCTTTCCTTAGTTTCTACTTCTACTTGTATTAGCCTCTCATCTTTCAGTATCTTCCCAGTTTCACTTTCTTCATTATCAGCCTCCCCATTTTCTGTTCCAAACGTAGGATTCTACTGTTTCTCCTATAACTATTACCATTTTCATCTTTCACTATATAGGATCTTGGATAACTTAACCTTTTTTTAATCCTTGCTGACACCCATTCTTTGTGTAATACTATATTTTCACCTTTAAAGTTTTCTCTTTTTTTCACAGTTCTCTCAGAGTGTTCTTTGTCTTTCTTCCTATTTTCCTGTATTTTTTGTTTAATAACACTGTTGTCATTTTGTGCAGGAATTAACTTTACATTATTAATCGGTAGTTTAGTTCTTAAAATTCGTGACATTAGTATTTGAGCTAGTGATAGCAGTTGATGTATTTCTGTACTCAAGTAGACTGAATTGTATATCATTAGATTTTCTGAGAAAATTTTTTGCTATTCCCACTGCCTTTTCTGCAAGTCCATTACCCCTTGGATAATGTGGGCTACTAGTCGTTATTTTAAAATTCCAATTTTCAGCTAATGTTTTACATTTAAAGGAATTAAATTGCATGTTGTCACTTACGACTTCCTTCAGAATACCATGCGTCCCGAACACGCTTTTGAATTGTTCTATTACATCATCAGCCATTTTACCTCTTAGCTTTAAAACTTTCGTCCACTTATAGGAATAATCCATGATAACCAAATAGGCTTCACCTGCAAACTCTAAAATATCACAAGCTATTTTCTCAAATGGCTCATTTGGTATATCATTGTGTGATATCATTGGTTCTTTCGCATTCTTTCTCTGAAATTTTTCACATGTCTTACACTTCTTTATTTCATTTTCTATACCTTTACTCATGTTAGACCAATACAAATTACACTGCTCTTTCGATAGTTTTTGTGATTCCCATATGTGGCTCATGCTAGTAGTACTAACATTTGTTTTGTAAGCACTTTAGGTACTATTAGCTTGTCATTTAAAAATAATAAGTTATTTTCAAAACTAATATAATTTCTATTGTTACGCTTCGCATATATAAGAATATTTTAATTTATTTTCAAATAATATTTCTTCTGAAAATAGCTCGCATTTTAAAATATTAAACTTAACTTAGATATTTTTCTACATATTCGTTTGCAAACAGAAAGCATTTCTTTCGTTATATCCCTAACCGGGCGACCCACGAAATATACCTGCTTTAAACCGTCAACAAGCCTTTAACGGTCCCTGAAATTCTATATACATTTCGATGTTAACTTAAGTTGTTTAATTTAATTATGTACATCTTTTTTATATGTGGTGTTTCATATCATTTGTAAGCTTGTTTCACAAGGGATATTTTAATAATATTTATGTTATCGATAGAACACCTCTTCAGGTCGCGCTTTTTATTAACTATTAGTCAAGATATCGACAACCTCTTACCCTCTCTTCGACTTAGGGGTCATAAACACAGACCTTTTCTAGACTAGTGTTCTACCTACACAAATTCTCAGTCTTCTCTTTAGAACCATCGTAAGATACACATCTTACACGCCATGCTGTTCAAGGACCGGCCATGATGCACGTGCGCTTGCATCTCCGCTACTAGAAGGTAATCTGTATTGTTCAATATATATTATTCTTTTAAGCTAATCCATATTAATTTAATTGATTTAATTAATTGATTTCTTCGTCAGCCTGCCAAGCATCGCTCTCCATACTTGTCCAAGTACATGATGCACACCTCGTGGCCGACCATATTCGCAACTCAAAGGTAACTCTGTATTATTCTATGCAGAGGTTATTTTATATTAATTTACATTTAATTAATTGCCCAATTTAACGTTCGTTTCAGAATATTTTGTGTTAACTTTTAATTACTTATTTGCCGCTCCTCGTGTATATATTTCTTTTATTCAATTACTTTCAAATATATGAAGTTCAATTTCTTTTATGTAAATAATAAATACAAACTTTAAGGACAACGCTCCTGTGTTTTATTTAGTTAGTAAGATGTAATATATTTATTTAATTTAACCATTATCACGCACGTCCTGCACCTTTCACCAGCACCACAATTATTACCACATGATTATAGAATAATTTCAATATTATTAGCACACACAGCAGCCGACCAACCAGAACGCTTGTTAGTAATAAATGTCGACCAGACATACAGCTTGTTAGTAATAAGCACAATCATAACGAAAAGCCCGTGTTTGTAATACTTTATTGCCTGTAAACTTTTAAAGAATTTGAAATTTTATCATAACTGGACCATGATGTTCTCACTTATGTGGTAAGCAAACTCAACTCAGTATCATTCAAAGTTGCTGTTTGAAATTTTGAACTTTTTCAATTTTCCGCTTAAGAAATTAATTTTTCGCGAAAAATAAAATCTTGTATGAACCTCTGGCGTATGGCAATTATATTGCCCTCGGTTAACTTTCATTCTTCGGGCTGAATTAACGTCGACCTCAGAGCAATATAATACCCATAACACCCTTGATGCATAAATAACTATTATATAATATATAGAATATCATTCAATTCAGGATCATCCACTACATTTTCTTTAATGTAAGCTCTGGTCTGGATAACATATCAGCAATATCTATTTTTTTTTTCCAGATGTGTATTCAAAAGTAATTTTATAATTCAATAATTTTAGTTTTATTTTTTGTAACCTTGGTGAAATTATTTTTGAAATCTCTTTTCCAAATATTCCCATAAGAGGTTTATGATCATTAACTACTTTGACTTCTCTATTATAAATAAAGTAACGAAACTTCTTGACTGCAAAACAAGTTGATAGCATTTCTTTTTGTATCTGAGAATATGTCATTTCAGTATTTGTTAAACTACGAGATGCATAATATAAAGATCTGTTATCTTGTAATAGTGCACAACCTAGTCTCTTACTAGATGCATCCGTTTGAATTACTCTTTATTTGGATAATTAACTGAAACTGGTTTTGCACTTAGGACACTTAATTTTCTTTAATGATTCCTCATGTCTAGATAACCATGTAAACTCAACCTCTTTTTTAAACCATTCTTGCAAAGGACTGGTTATTTCCGCAAAATTATTTATAAATCGTCTCATATAATTAACAATTCCTAATATTCTTTGCAATTCTTTTATATTTTTTTGGTGACTCTATTTCATTGATAGCGTTAATTCTGTCATTATTTTGTGTGATACCATCATTACAAAATGTATGACCTAAATATTTGGCATTATTATCATTATCATTTTATATTTATATATTATTATATATTTTTTTAGGATTGAACTTAATATTAAGCTTGTAATGGTACTTATTTCCGAACAGTTCTTTATTATTTTAATGTATATTTTGAATTACGTGGGAGCAATCGAGGCAGGAAGAAGAACACGTCGTGCGATATATGTAGTAGGCGGCAATAAGCAAGCTACCCCATTGAAGTAGTAGTAAAATTTCAGGTGTGTGTAAAGCACCCTTTTTTCCCGTAAAAAGATACTGAAAGAAAAAGCCACGTGGTTATTTTGGGCAGTTTGGTTGTCGATGTCAATTAACCCAAGAGCAGGGAATATATATATAAGTGTTGTGCGATACAAAATCGCGAGAGCGTCCTACGTCAAAGCAAATCACTCTGTACGCCGTATTAATCCCAAGGTGGGTGACTATAATTATTACTTATACGTACGTATAACGTAATAAATAA
This sequence comes from Melolontha melolontha, assembly GCA_935421215.2. Lineage (NCBI taxonomy): Eukaryota > Metazoa > Arthropoda > Insecta > Coleoptera > Scarabaeidae > Melolontha > Melolontha melolontha. Next base: position 156,929,378 of record OW285236.1, on the reverse strand, counting down.
CAACAATAAAGACCTATTTTTGTTATATGGGGGAAAATGTAAATTTTGTCCATTCATTAATTAATTCACTAATTCCGTAATTCATTTGTAGTAATAAACAATAAGCTCACCCTGTATGGTATTGGGTAAGGAAGACGTAATACCTTGATCAAACATTGACACCAGAAGTGTTGATTGAAGCAGTAATTAAGCATTTTCCCCAGGAGGTGATCAATATTTTAGTGGCGGCCAACGTCGAAACAACGGATGAATTAGTTCAAAGACATGATTAAGAACCCATCAAGAGGAGAAGACAGGCGTCAACATCCTAGAAATATCAACATAATTCAAAGAGGGGGAGGTTTCCCAGAGACTAGATGTTATATATATATATGTCTGTATATTTTATATATATTCTGAGTTGTATGTATAACGAATAGTATAACATGTAAACATGGTAGATAATAAGATAATAAGAGATATAACACTTCCCTGAGAAGCTTTGTTTGGGCAAATACACAACACTAGAGGTGCTGGAAAAGGCCGAGGAAGTCACAACAGGTCTAGTTCGGAATCGGGAAACGAGTAGAGGCAGAAGGGGTAGCTTCTAACCTTCTGCCAATAGAAATATTGGAGCCCATATGGAAAAACACAGGCAGATACAAACCCGACCGAGCCAGTCAAAAGAAAGAACAAGAACAACATGTGCGGACAGTTCAAGAATTTTTTGAAACTAAACAATCGGACCAAAATAAGCAAAAATCTACAGTCTAAAATCAAAGGCACAAAGTACACGGAAAGTCCGAATACAAATAGGTGAAAAACAATACGACGCACTAATTGGCATCGGAAGCTTCATCAGTGTAATAAGAAAGGAAACTGTGCAGCTTCTACGAGCAAGAAAAGTTGATATACCAAAGCTACCAGTGACCAACTTGGAAGTACAAGGAGCCACTGGAAAAGCTGTAAAGGTTAAAAAACAAGTAATGCCGCCATTAATCATCGGTGGTCAACAAATACATTCAATATTCTTTGTGGTGCCAAATTTAGTGATTCAAATTATTTTTGGAATGGACTGGTTAAATAAGTATTTGGCAGAAATCGATTTACCTGGAGGCCTTTTGAAATGTCAATATAACAGAATAGGTGTTCACCTATCTTTAATCAAGAGCGAAGAAAATGAAGATGAAACAGAAGAAGGATCACGCAAATATACAGTAAACAATAATGCACTGGAGGGATGGAATGTAAAAACATAAGTGGACCAAAACGCTGACGAGTTCAAAAAATCACTAATGCATACAGAAGGAATTAGAAAAGAACGAAAAGAAAGTGATGAGACTGGCTAAACTAGAAAACAAACCAAAACAAAATATCGAATTCATTGAAGAATCTCAACGACGACAGCCATGGAAACCCGCACCATTGGACTTGCGGGGGTCAACCAAGAAAAACCATCGACCGTTTTGATGATAGAAAGCCATCCTCCAAATATAATTTTTGGATTAATATCGAGTTATAGCGATGTGTTTGCCAATAAGCCTGGCAAATGCAACATGTATACTACATGTGTATTAAAAATGAGCTATGAAACACCTTTCGCGAAACGACCTTATACTATTGCGGAATCACAACAGAATGCAGTGCAACAAGAAATTGATCGCATGATCAAATGAGAAATTATTGAGAGATCTAGCTCGCCTTTTTCAAATCCAATAGTAATAGTAAAAAAAAAAGGATAATACTGTAAGAATTTGTCTGGACACCCGAAGCCTAAATCAATCAATCATACCTGATCAAGAATCGCCTCCATTGATGGATGATTTGTTGAGAAAATTCTATGGTAAAAAGTTTTTCAGTTCATTAGACTTGACATGCGGCTATTGGCAGCTTCCGCTTGACGAAGTATCTAGAGAATGCACGGCTTTTCTGGTGCGAGGAAAAAGTTATCAATTTAAAGTATTACCATTTGGTTTGAACGTAGGTATCTGCAGCAATGCTTAACAAATGTTTGGAAGAAGTTTTGGGTTCGGAAGTTTTGTCGTTTGCAACTGTATTTGTAGATGAAATTTTAATTGCGTCCGAGACACTGGAACAACAAGGATATTCGAACGTCTGCGAAAAGCCGCAATGACTATTAAATGGGATAAGTGTCGATTCCTACAAGAAGAGGTGAAATTTTTAAGGCATGTAATAAATGCGAAAGGCATATAGGTAGATCATGATAAGATCAAATCAATTCAAGACTGACCACAACCAAGAGTAAGAAAGAGTTACAATCGTTTGTGGTACTCTGTAACTTTTATAGAAAATTCATTCAGAACGTATTAGTAGGTTCTCTCATCTTTTGGAAAAGAAATCGGCTTGGAACTGAGGAGAAGAAGAAAAAGAGAATTTTCGGCAGGTCAAAGAAAATTTTCTAGAAACAATCCTGTTGAGCCACCCAGATTTCAGTAAACCGTTCTACTGGCAACAGATGCGTCTACACGGTCTTTGGTTGCCCATTTGTATCAAAAATCGGAGGACGGTGAGATTCTGAATATATCATTTGCTAGTAGAAAATTGACGAGTGCTGAAAGAAATTACAGAATTGGAACTATATATTAGCAATCGTTTTTGGTTGCATCAAATTCAGAACGTATATTTTAGGTTATCCGACAATAATCTTAACTGATTATCGAACATTGTCCTTTTTATTCAGCTGTAAGACTTTGAACAGCAGACTAATGAGATGGGTGATTCAGCTCACCGAATATCGGTTGCAAGTAGAATACTTCAAAGGTTCAGAAAATATCGTGTCAGATTTCCTATCTCGATATGGGTGTGAAGACACAAGAAAAGGAGAAAGAATAACCACAAACCAAAATATAATAAAACAACTTCAATTAAAGAACGAAATCCAAAACTTGCAACTGGAACAAAGAAGTGATGAAACTTTAAATTGGATCATCAACAAGTTAGAAGGGAAACCGCACGCCAAACAAGAAGTCAAAAGAGTTCAAAAGAAGTCAGAGAACTAAGGAATGGTGGTTGACGTATCTGCCTAAGTCTCTAGTAAATCCGATAATTAGGTCCTATCACGAAACTTGTGGCCATTGTGGATCGGCGAAATGTACATCTTTACTAGCAGAATCAACTTATTTCCCAAACATGGTAAGAAGGATAAAACAATTTGTGTCAGCGTGTGACGTATGTCAAAGAACCAATCATTCAAATCGGACTAACAAAGGGCTCATGAAGAGTGTATTGACAAGCTGACCGTTGGAAGTGGTTTCCGTTGATTTGTTTGGGCCCTACCTCAAGGACGTGGAGGAGTCCGGTACATTTTTTGTAATGATGGATATTTTCACTAAATACCTAAAATTGTATACGGTAAAAAAAGGCAATAGCGGTGACTATGAAAAAACTAGTGCTACAGGATTATGTAAGTACAGTGGGAAAACCTGAAATAATTTTTTTCGATCATGGATCACAGTTTATTAGCGCCAAATGGCAAAACAGCTGAAAAAGGCCAACATACAAATGAGGTATAAGGTAGTATATCACCCACAATCAAATCCTGTAGAAAGGGTCATGAGAAAACTAGGAAAATGTTTCAGAATATATTGTTCGGAAAAACACACAATACGGCCTGACTATTTGAAAACAATTTAAGAATGGATCAATTGAACCGAACATGATTCCCCAGGCTTTACACCATATGAGCTTATGAACGATGAGAAACCGAAGAGATTGATAGAAAAACTAATCGAGTATCCAGATAGGAACGACCAAACAAAGGAAGTCATGGCCCAAGAACGAATTCAAAGTAGAGCTGAAAGAAGGAAGAAGGGACACGACGAGAGAGTAAACACCGTATACAATAAAGGAGATTTGGTACTAATGAAAAATCATAACTATTAGAATCTTAGCAGAGTTTTAATATGTTTTTACCGGTACTGTGTGTAAAATAACATTTTGTAACTTATCTAATATCTGTTTATTCAAAATTCAACATGTACGTACAGTATGTTTCAAAATAAATGCGAAAACTACGAAATATATATGAGCAGCCAACATCGCACTGTTGTAATGTTGGTGATCGCCCCTCTTCATACCTAGTGATACATAATCCATAATTCTCTGTTAATATTTTGAACGTGACTACATTTTCATTAATTTTTTAATAATTTTGAAATTTTTAAAATTCTAAATGTATAAAATGTGTTGATAAATAATAAATAAATTAAAAAAAAAAGGTAGAGTCAATGTCTATAGTAACTGAACGTATTATTTAAAAATTGTCATCGGGGAATCGATCTTGCGTCTCTGTCGAAAAGCCTTCGATAGATAGGGTATATAAGTGCATTTGTATACTAGAGTAGTTGCGGTATATATCTATGCATCATTGGTAGTACGTATTATGTATTCCGTAATGACGACCAGCGCTCTAACGTTGATAGAGATAAACATATGGTGGATTCAGAACTATATACAAAACATCTTTTTGTGTGTATTTTGTAGGAAGGTGACAACATTATATTTCTATTTTTTTTTTTTATAAATACTATGCGATTTTTTTATTTTATATTTTACAAACATTTTAAAGGCTTCTTGTAATATTAAAGTAAGTTTGTGAATAACTTTATGTTTCAATAAACATGTTTGACATAATAAACAAATTCCTTTCTATTTGACATTTTACAAAATTTACTTTTGTCCATATGGAATTAGTAAATAGGTTTTCATTTAATTATAAAAATTATCTATCTATCTTGATACTTTTCATTCGTATGACTACAAAGAAGTATGCGGACGACAATTTATGTTGCGTACATAATATATACTATTTTTGATATTGATAAGGTTTATAAGCAAAAGAAATAAATAATAAAATGCAAATAGGCAAATATATTATTTATAATAACCAAAAAAAAATATACAACAATAATAACAAAATATTGGGGAACTTTAATTTAACGGACAATAAATATTAAACATAAAAAACAATATAGTACAGGCTAGTTTATTTGTTGTTATCTTTACATTGGCTTCCTTTAAATTTACTAATTTTAAAAAGAGAGTAAAAAACAATATGCTGTGAAATAGAAATCTAAAAGTTTATTTTCTATCAAACGAATCAATTATATTTCCACGTACTGTTGAATAACTTTTTAAAAAAAGTTTAAATAGGGTTTCACATTAAAAATAAGCTACAAAAAAGTAGAAATAATATAAGAATAAAAGTACGTAAACAGACTATTATTATTAGGGTTGCGATCTTTTCGGTGACCACGCGGCAATCACATGCACATGTATAAATAACCCATTCAAAGCAATATTATAAATAGAGTGGACCAAGCCGGAGCGATATTTGTAAATATTTCATATAAAACCCGAAAAACTATAATAATGTATCAATGTTCGCGATAGTATCTCTAGATATTAATAATGTTAAGCATACGGGAACCAATTCGTTGGTCACGCCTCTACTTTCGCTCCGAATTGGTCCACTTTATTTATAATATTGCTTTCAATGGGTTATTTATACATGTGCACGTGATTCGCGCGTGGTCACAGATAATATAGCAAACCCTAATTATTTTATTAATAAATATTTTAGTACTATGTTAGGTATGGCTCTAAAAATAATTGTGACTAATAGTGAGACATTAATATTGCTAATATATATATTTTTATAATAATCGACCAAAATAATTCAAAATTATAAACAATTTTTTTACGCAAAAAAAAAAGTTGCTTTCTCCGCTCTAAAACTAAATTTTAATATTTGCTTCAACGACCATAATTATCAATAGTAAATTGGAGCCCCCTTTCCATGTGAATTCTAATTTTCGCCTCATTCAGGCGCGTAATTCTACTCGTCCCTTTACATCTGGTTTTGTTTATATTACTAACACATCTCTTGAAATGGGGAAAAAAAAACATTAAAATTGTATATACATACACCCTTTCATATAGCATTTTACACTTTGAGGCGAAAATTATAATTCACAATATTTTAATATAGTATGAATGTGGTCTTTTAGTTAGTATATTGGCTAACTTAAAGACATTTATCAGTTTTATTATTATACGGATTGAAAGGTGTAACAGTAAAAAATTAATATTTCGTTACAATAAAATATATTGATACAATTATTTATGAGCCATTGATCACTCAACCAATATATAATAATTATCAAATTACAAAAATTATATTGACTAAAAAAATAAATAATGTATGTTTTTTTAATGTTTAGAAACATCAGTCTAGCATGCTTATTTTTCAATAGTTTTATTCGATTCAACAATAAAATAATTATAAGCGAATAAATCGATTTTGAATTTGTTTTATGAAAATTATTCATTTATGTATATATAATTAGAGGAAACCCATATTACAAAAATCATAGATTTGAAGAAAGGTTTCTTCATTTGATTTATTCCTTAACTCAAAGTGTTCCATAAACAGCTTAGGAAGAGCTACATAGGTATTCTATTAGGATAAGGAAGCTGTATTTAACTCCGTATATACAGTGTGGTCATAAAGTTTGGAACCAAGATTATAACCGCATTATTTTACATTTTTAGGAAAAACGCTCGGACAGGTAAATTTAATTTTTTAAAACGCCATCTTTTGACATACAATTTTTTTCTATGACGTCATTGGTTTTCGAGTGATGACGTTATCAACACTTTCTTTAAATGGCAACCATATTATTTTTTTCTCGTTTTTGGTAGATCTTTATATCCACCAAATAGTGATATAAAACAATCGATATGTTGCATCACTATTTTTTGGAAAAAATGATATAAATTTAGAAAATAAAAGGAAATTTTATTTTTGTACAAAATTAAAATTAAATTAAAAAAAATACATCTGAACTTAAATTTATTCAGTTAACGTAAATTTTCAAAATGGACCCCACCAACCAACTGACACTGTCCCAGCCGAGTGTAAACACTTCGTATACTCGCCTCAATTATGTCTGGGGATATTTGTGTAAGTTCTACGCGAATTCGTTCTTTTAAATCTTCTAAATTGTTCGGTTTGTTAAAATACACTTTCGATTTCAAATAACCCCACCAAAAAAAGTCTAGCGGAGTCAGGTCCGGAGAACGAGGTGGCCATTCTATGGCGCCTCTCCGTCCAATCCATTTATTGGGAAATATTTCGTCAAGATAGTGGCGAACCGCTACACCATAATGGGGAGGCGCGCCATCTTGTTGAAAACAAATATTTGGATGGAGTACATCACCATCCTCGTGATTTGGGAAAATAACAGCGAGCGCTGGAACCAGTTCAAATCTTAAAAATTCTAAATATTGCACAGCAGTCAAAATTTCCTTCAAGAAAATATGGTCCTAAAATGCGTCGTCCAATCATTCCAACCCATACGTTAACATTTCCTCTGCGCTGAGTATGACACGCTTGAGTCCAATGCGGATTGTTCTGCGACCAATATCTGCAATTATGGCGGTGAACAGATCCATTTAGGCAGAACGTAGCTTCATCTGAGAAGACGATGTTTTCCAAGAAATTTGGATTTTGGTCACAACGTAACATTACGTCTTCACAGAACTGCAGTCGACGATCTTTGTCATCCTCATGTAATTCCTGTACAAGTTGAACTTTGTAAGGACGATAGTGTTATTTTTTAAATAAGTTGACGACAAATGAGTGAGCCACCTGATTGGCTAACGCAAGTTGTCTGGTGGAAACATGATGCCTTTCTTCAGCTTCTAGAAGCACATTTAGTTTCACATCTTCTCCTACTTGAGGTCTACCTTGCCGTGGTCGATCTTTTACGGATCTAGTTTCGGTAAACTTTCCTACTAGTTTTGTCACCGTAGACCTGGTAATTGGAGGTCTATCAGGGTGTTCATGGTTAAACAAATCGCATGCCTCTGCATGCGTTCTTTGTCTCTCCCCCAACCATAATTATAATTTCGATTCTTTCTCGCTCAGATAAATGTGCAATTTTTTATATTAGCGAAAGTGAACAATTTTTACGCAATATCTCAAAAATTTAACGTCAAAAATAGAAGAAAATAATTCAACAATGTTGTCGCCATAGAAACAATTTCAAACTAAACTTTTTGTACATAAATTGTATAAAAAGAAGCAAGAATGTCAGAGAGAAATATATTGCAAAAAAGTGCGTGTTTTTGTTTTTGTAATTTTTTTGCATAGTAACATGAGTACATGTGCTTTTGACGATCCGGTTTGTTCAAGAAGAATATTTAAGTCCTCCCACAAGACAGAAGTGTGAAGAAAACTTAATAACATATTTCAGTAAATTTTTTAATCTTAATTAGTTTTTGAAATCTTCAATTTTTGGGCGATAATTTTAATTAAGAAATGGTCTGCCACATCATGTCAATTTTTTAAATAAATTAAACTTCTTTGGCCCTTTTTTGTGAAACTATTTAATGTTAAATAAGATTTTGTAATAAGTAATTGGCCGATTGGGAAGACGAATTTCTTTTGACCTGGAGCAAATAACGCAGATTACTATTGATCGCAAAGCATTTACACTCGGCTGGGACAGTGTCAGTTGGTTGGTGGGGCCCATTTTGAAAATTTACGTTAACTGTTACAATAAATTTAAGTTCAGGTTTTTTTTTTAATTTAATTTTAATTTTGTACAAAAATAAAATGTTCGTATTTTTTTCTAAATTTATATCATTTTTCCCAAAAAATAGTGATGCAACATACCAATTGTTTTATATCACTATTTGGTGGATATAAAGATCTACCAAAAACGAGAAAAAAATAATATGGTTGCCATTTAAAGAAAGTGATGATAACGTCATTACTCGAAAACCAATGACGTCATAGAAAAAAATTGTATGTCAAAAGATGGCGTTTTAAAATAGAAAATTTACCTGTCCGAGCGTTTTTCCCAAAAATGTAAAATAATGCGGTTATAAGCTTGGTTCCAAACTTTATGACCACACTGTATAAATAAAATGTTCCTTAAGGGGAATTACTACAATAAAAACATTTTAATTTTTTTTATAAAGTTATTAAAAAATGTATTTAATAATTATGTTCAAAATACGTTTTTAATTATATTCTTTAACATTATAATGTTAGTGTAAATATTGCTCTTCAGATTGTTCTAAAATCGTCTTAACGAGCTATATATTCTTTTAATTTTATTTAACAGGTCTCGCAGGTCTACAGATGGAAAAAGAAATGAGACGAAGAAGAAAATCCATTCTTCAATAAACGGCTTAGATGTGGAAGGAAACGAGTACTGGATGAAAATGTCTTGAATAACGCGATAAACTACGTTTCTCAACAACCCTTTTTTTCTCTACAACCGGTTATCGATATAAATACTTTCAATTGCAGCCGCCCAACACTTGGGAGGAGACTCAAGGACAGCGGATACAAATGCAGACGTCCAGCACAGAAAATCGATTTCACTCCGGTTCATGTGGAACGCAGATTGCAGTTCGCACAAGCAAACATAGGACGCAATTGGGACAACACGATTTTTACGGACGAAAAGGTGTTCTCTTCCGAAATTGGGTCTCGGAAACCTTTGTACAGGTTGCCGAATTCGAGATACCAAGAGTGGAATGTACTCAAAAAGAAGAGGAGCGGCCGAATATCTCTTAACATGTTGGGGTGGATGTCTGTTGCAGGTCCCGGAGAACTTGTACGCGTAGACCCACGAATGGATGCAAAGGTGTATGTGCAATTATTAGAAAATAGCATGCTACCGAGCGTACAGGCAGTTTATGGGGACGCGGCTCTAATGTATGTGCATGACATTTGTCCGGTGCATACTGTTAGAATTGTTAGAGAATGGTTTGACAACCACCCTCAATTCACAGTGACGAATTGGCCTGCTAGATCCCTGGACTTTAACCACATTGAAAATCTTTGGGCGGACATTGTGCGGCGATGGGATGACTTCCGGGGAAACATTCGCATAAGAAATGCTTAAGAAATTTATTTGCATGCCAGCACAATTTGTGAGCATTACAGGTTTACGGAAAATTGTGAAAACCTCGTGAATTCCATGGAAAGGCGACTGCAATCAACTATTGATAATAATGGTCGTTGGACCAAATACTAAAATATAGTTTTAGAGCCGGAAGGCAACGCGTATTATTTTCGCAAATAATTTGTTAATAATTTTAAAGTTTCTTCTTTTAATCACTGTTTTCTTAAGAGCCATACCTAATATAGTATGTACTAAAATATGTATTCATATAATAATTGTCTGTTTATGCACTTTTATTCATAGATTATTTCAACATTTTTGTTGCTTCTTTTTTTGGTGAAACCCAGTTAAGCAGTTATTTTGAAATTATTCAACAGTATGTGGAAATTGGTTGGATAGAAAATAATTTTATTTTTATTTAAATTTCAGAGCATATTGTTCTTAATTGAAAAATATTTGCATATACAATATTATTTTGAATTGATTGTTTGTTCCAATTAAATTCCTCAATATTTTGTTATTAATTTTTTTTTTTATTTTTATGTTAGTATTAATAAGAATAGTTGCGTTTTCTTATTTAATTCTTTTCTTTATAAACCTTATCTCTATAAAAAAGGGTATATCTTATATACGCAGAATACATTGTCGTCCGCATACATCTTTTTAGTCATACGAATGAATATTATCAAGACTGATAGAGTTTTTTTATAATGAAATAAGAACCAAATTACTAATTACATATGGACAAAAGTAAATTTTGTTAAATTACAAGTAGAAATGAATTTCTTTATTATGTCAAACATGTTTATTGAAATATTAAGTAATTTAAGAACTTACTTTAATATTACAAGAAGCCTTTAAAATGTTTGTAAAACATCATACAGAAAATCGCATAGTATTTATAAAAAAAAAAATTGAAATATTATGTTGTCACCTTCCTTAAAAATACACATAAACAGATGTTTTGTATATAGTTATGAATTCAACATCTGTTTATCTCTATCAACGTTAGAGCGGTGGCCCTCATTTAGGAATACATAAAACGTATTACCCATGGTCTTACAAAAATACACGTATATGTATAATATATACCGCAACTACTCTAGTATACAAATGCACTTCTATACCCTATCTATCGAAGGCTTTTCGACAGAGACGCACTATCGATTCCCCGAGGACAATTTTTAAATAATACGTTCAGTTACTATAGACATTGACTCTACCTTTTTTTTTAATTTATTAATTATTTATCAACACATTTTATACATTTAGAATTTTAAAAATTTCAAAACACAACTGTCCACACTGCATTGTGTAAAACCATATGTTTTTAGAAAACTGTCAAACTTTTTATTCCAGCATCTGGGCGATTGTTTAAGTCCATACAAAGATTTTCTTAATTTGCACACTAAATTTTCTTTTACACTTACTCCTTGAGGTACATCCATATATATCTCTTCTTCCAAGTCACCATACAAAAATGCTGTTTTGACATCGAATTGGAGTATTTCCAGGCCATACTTAGCGGATAGGGCTAGTAGCACTCTTATTGTGTCAAATCTAATTGTTGGCGAATAGATTTCATTATAATCTACTCCTTCTGTCTGACTAAATCCTTTTGCACATAAACGAGCTTTGAATCGTTCAACACTTCCATCTGTTTTGTACTTAACTTTAAAAACCCATTTGCAACCTATTTTCTTCTTTCCTGGGGGTTGTAGCATCAGCTCCCACGTTTTGTTTGTTTCTAAGGCATCTAACTCTTCACTAATTGCTTCTTTCCATTTTGGTGCATTTTCACAAGTTACTGCTTCTTCGTAGCACTCTGGAATAGTAAGTTCAGTATAGTAAAGTTCATAACGTTTTGGTTTATGTATGTCTTCCTTGTTACGTAGGTTGTATTTCTTTGAAGTTTCAGATTCATTATATTCTTCTTCAGGATCATTTTGTTTTTCTTCTTTGAACACATTTTCTGGTTCACTCTTTTCTGTACCATTTTGTATTTCTTTTTGATCTATTTCTTCCATTGGTAATACAGGAACTGTATTTATTCTTACACTTGCTACTGTATTGTCTTCTTTGAAAATCACATGTCTTGACTTTTTGATTTTCTTCGTCTCTTGATCAAATAAACGATAATTTGTTGAATCTCCATTATAACCAACAAATAATAATTTTTTACTTTTAGGAGAAAATTTATTTCTAAGTTGTGAGTCTATAAACATGTATGCTTCACTACCGAATATTCGAACATGTCCATAATCTGGTTTCTTTCCGGTCCACATTTCATAAGGAGTCATATTAGGTGTCTGAGTGGTCGTCATGCGGTTTAGTAAATATACTGTAGTATTTACAGCTTCTGCCCACAGATATGTTGGCAAATCCTTACTGTAAATCATTGAACGAGCACTCTCAACAATTGTTCTCATATCTCTTTCTGCACGTCCGTTTTGCTCTGGAGTATATGGAGCTGTTGTTTCTAATAAAATTCCTCGACTGGATAGATACTGTTTAAAAGGCTGATTACAGTATTCTGTTCCATTATCAACATGTAATGTTTTTACTGAATGACCAAACTTATTCTCACATAATCTGGTAAATTCCCTAAAACAGTCTAAAGCATCGTTTTTATGTTTAATAAAATATATAACACGATAACCTGAACAGTCATCTTTAAAATTGATGAAGTACTTGGCACCACTGACTGAAGGAACTGACATCGGTCCACATACATCACTATGTATAAATTCTCCGACCTTTGTTTTTCGCTTCTCATTTACTTTAAAAGGTAATTTATGTTGTTTTCCATAAATACATCCCTCACAAAAGAAATTTTCAATTTCTAAGGTTTCAATGTTCCTTATCAATCCCTTTTTAATCATTTCGCTAATTGTTTTGATATTCACATGACCTAATCGTTCATGCCATACATTTAAACTGGCTTTGCTAACAGCAACATTGGCTTCGTTTGGCTTAACAGGTTTAAATGACATTTGATAAAGATTATTTGAATTACGAAGAGCTGTAGCAGCTAATCTCCCATTTTCAAATATTTTGGCAGCATTTTCATCTTTAATGATAACCATACCTTTGTTTGTAACAGCACCTTCAGAAAACAGATTCTTTCTCAAACCAGGAACCAGTAACACATCAGTAATTATCGAATCATACCATTTTTTATTTAATAGTTTCTTGATCTTCAGTTCCTTTTCCAATCACAGGTAGTTCTTCATTGTTACCTAGTTTCACTTTGAAATCGTTCACTTCACATAAGTCAGTCACTATTTCTGGTTGGAAAGTCATATGTGCCGAGGCACCACTGTCCATTATCCATGCATTGTCACTATCTATTTCACTAGATATACTTGTACATTCAATATTAAATGCAGAATGTTCACCACCATTACTGGATTTGTTAACTTTTCTAAGTTCACGACAATTTTTGGCATAATGTCCCTTCTTATGACAGTTATAACAAATCACGTTCACTTTCTTATTGTCTTTGTTTGCTTTTTGTTTACTGTAACAACTTTTATGTTCTGAAGTTTTACCTGAAACTACAAGTGCATCTTCGATTGCATCGGACACACCTAAACTTGCTTCTTCATCAAGTAACCTTGATGTCAAGTTTGTTATTGTTTGTTTCGAACTATCTATCGATAACCAAGCTTGTCTGAAATTATGAAACTTAGTAGGCAATGTACTCACAATTTTGGTGATTATAGCAGCATCACTAACTGTATCTCCAGTTTCCTTTATTTGTCTAGCTAAATTTTCAATTGTGGCAATATGCTGTGCAATGTTATCATTTCTATCCATTTTATATTGATAGAATTTCTCATGCGCCATTAACTTACTTGTTTCACCTTTCTGCTCATAAATGGAATCTAGTTTTGTGAACATTTCATGTGCAGATTTACAATTTTCAATTAGTGTTATTTGTGATAACTCTAATGCCGAGGTAATTAAGAACATGGCGGAAGCATCTTTCTTATTCCATACTGTTAGTTCCTCATCTTGACCTTCATTTGGTTTGATTTTTGTACCTTGTGCAATTTCATCTAGGGCTTTTGCACGTAGAGCACACTTTACCAAGAATTTCCACTGATGGTAGTTCTTTCCATCAAACTTACAGATATTAAAAACGTTAGCAGCATCCATTTTTGACGCTTCTACACACCGTAACAAATTAACTTACTCGCAAAAACTAACTTCGTACACAACGATTAACAGCAACACATGCCTGGGGCCATAACCTATTAGAATCTTAGCAGAGTTTTAATATGTTTTTACCGGTTCTGTGTGTAAAATAACGTTTTGTAACTTATCTAATATCTGTTTATTCAACATTCAACATGTACGTACACCATTCGTACATAAAGTATAACTATATACTACCAACTACTGAACTACGTTTTCTTTTGGTTGGCACACTGCCAGTAAGGAATGAGCGCGTAATTACAAAAATACTTTAACAATAACTACTCTTCTATTCTAGACAAAGAGATAAAAGCTTTTTCACATATATGATGGACCTTACAAGGTATTACAAAGGAACAGTGAAAATGCATATGTCCTTGGAGATGTAGAAACAGAACAATATATAACCACAAACAATGTTACTAATTTAAGAAGATATAAAAAGGCTATCAAAGATCCGCCATAGCATGGGGTTTATCCGTTACAATACGCAATAGCATATAAGTTTGTTAATTGATATAATCAACAAATTATCATAAGATTTTTTTTTAAATTTTCACATGTATGTTTTACTACTTTATTATTATTTTTTTTGAAGTTTCTATACAAACGTCTTACTCTATGAAGTTACCTAGTTTTTATTTAAATTATTGTTTGAGGGCGCCAATCATGTAATTAAAAACTAAGGGGGGTATCTGTAATGGTACTTATTTCCGAACAGTTCTATATTATTATTTTAATGTATATTTTGAATTACATTTTTATAATGCATGTTTTATCACTACGTGAAATTAGTAACATATGAATCGCTTATTTCTCTCTTGTTTTAAATAATATAATAACGTTTGTAAAATATTTCGCAATATTTCTTAATATTGCTATTTCCTTTTGATTAAATGAACATAGCACACATGTTAGTGTAATATAATGTCACTTTTATTTGTTTAGTCAATATTATGTTTAAATAAGTATAAGGAGAAAATTCCCTATGGAAGTAAGCAGCGAATTAGGGGAACTACCAAGACAAGAGTGATACGTGGGAGCAATCGAGGCAGGAAGAAGAAAAAGTCCGGTCGCTACCTTCGAAGAGACCAGACACGACGTGCGATATAGTAGGCGACAATAAGCAAGCTACCGCATTGAAGTAACGCTTTTAGTTATTTCAGGTGTGTGTAAAGCACCAATTTTTTCTCGTAAAAAGATACTGAAAGAAAAAGCTACGTGGTTATTTTGGGCAGTTTGGTTGTCGATGTCAATTAACCCAAGAGCAGGGAATATATACAAGTGTCCCGTATCGTTATGTTCAAATTTTAGGAGTGTAAAGTAGACTTAATTTTAAGTAACAAAAACGCAAAACTTGTATATCCATTTTTATTTGTTTCAAAGTTACAGATCTATGAATGTGATTGTCAGATCATGAAAAAAATGTAATCCTAAAGTCAATACAAACTGATTTTATTTAAAAAAAGTTATACGATTCAAGATGTGATTGTTAACGTCGCATAATAAAATGTTATCCTAAAATAAATGAACACGTGTCGTAGTGCATACACTAATTTCTTGGAGATTTACAAAAAAAGAGTACTGCAAATTGATTTATGATAAGGAAGGTTCTTACTAATTTCGTAACTGCTGAACCATGAATATCATACAATAAACAAATGTTCAGATGACTGTTAACGTTGCATTTTTTAATAAAGGATTGCATTACGTTTCAGTTCATACAACAGCTTATTAGTGAGTGGACACATTTTGTTTACTCAAAATGCCTTACCGATTTTCTTCTCAAGAGTATGCGGACATGCATTTTGTGTATGGCTACTGTAACGGCAGTGCACGTCAAGCAGTTATTGAATACCGACATCCCATCGGTTTCCCGATAGGCACATTCCTCATTACAGAACGTTTCTGGAAGTACACAGACAATTTCGGGAATGCGGACTGCGTGATTATTTTTTCAACCGAGGAGTAAATTTGCCCGCAGACTTAGAGGAAGAAGCAGTAGCTATTGTTACAAGGGATCCAACTCTCAGTGTACGTCGAATCGCTAGACAACTAGGAGTGCCACGAAGACAGTTGGCGAATTTTAAAACGTGACGTATCACTATCTCAGGGGACACGGTTTGCTTGAGGCAGACCACTATGCTCGTCTAGTTTATTCTACCTGGATATTAAGACAGTCACGGCTTCATTTTAATTTCTGCAGAACAGTCCTCTGGACAGATGAATCTACGTTCACGAGAAGTGGTGTTACAAATCTGAGAAACCTGCACAGTTGGTCATCAGAAAACCCCAAAGCTATACGCCCATCTAAATTTCAACATGAATTTTCTATTAACGTTTGGGCGGCCCTAATCGATGACTTGTTGATTGGTGCTGTCGTTCTTCCTGGAAATGTGGTGGTGCCCCCCACATTTCGGAATTGCTGTCCGAAATTTGGTTAACGTAAAAAAAAGTTTTTAATATATTTTCTGTATGTAAATATATTTTTGTTTCATTTATATCAAAGATTAAGTAAGTAAAGTCAAGTAAGTTATATAGAATTTGTTTGAGTTATAACAAAAGAAAGAGAAAAGCGATTCACCCTTTGATACACCACTGAAATTAAGTACCCATTTACGTTTTAAATTTTTTAATATAAGAGTTTATTAATTGCTACAGACGAGCTAGCTTAGCATCATTTAATTTATTTCCTTACTATCTACTTTGGCGATAGAGTTGGTAAAACTCATTGGCGCCCAATTGACATAATATTTTTGTGGTCCAACCTACTTAGAAAAAGGTCTAATTCTCAATATTTAGGTTGATCTCGGTATCTTTGATCACCAAATTACCGTGGTCATCTGACTGTGCTATAGGGAACCAGTACAAGCTTTTTTACTCTATCCATTACTAATTTTAATGTTTGATTGTGTGCTTCCTCTGTTACATCAAAATATACACTGATGCCAGGTATATTTCCAAAATTCTTTTTTAACTCAGGTGCACAGAAAATACCAAAGAGAATTCTATTAAACCTATAACAATTAAAAATTGTACTAAATGTTGTTAGATCTTTAGATTTCTCATCTAATTCAATTTGATAACATCCTTCTTTCAAATCTAATACAGAAAAATTCTTTTACCACTTAAATTTGCAATGATTTCATCTAATGTGGGTATTGCATAAAAATTTCTGTTGATCGATTTATTTAAGTCCTGAGGATCAAACATAATCTCCAGTGACCCATCTGTCTTTTCCACAATTACTATTTACCCATTCTCCTGGGTTTTCTACTTTTTCTATATATTTTTTGTTTTTCTAATTCATCTAACTTATATTTAAATTTATTTCTTAAACTTAATGGAATTCTTCTAGGAGGTTTTGTCACAGGATTATAATTTGCTTTTAAATTAATTTAACAAGTTTCTTTAAATTTTCCTAAACCAGTAAAATTTCTTATATTATTTTTTATAAATTCATTTACTTGCTCTATTTGATTCAATTTATTTATAAATCCCAATAATTGTGATGCTGCTAAACCTAATATTGTATATGATTCTACATTAGCTACATAAAATTTAATCAAACTAAACTTTCTTTTTTTATCACTATGCTCTAGGTTTATGCTACCTAATGTTTTAATTTTTCATCCTACAAAAGCTTGCAATGTTACATTAGATTTATTTACATTTACATAAAAAAAACATTATATAAACTTAGTGACATAATATTCACCTCTGACTCTGTATCTACCTTAACCTTAATTTCTGTTATTTAATTTAATAATTTCGTACCAGATTGATGTACTTACATTAACAGTATCTACAATTGTTAAACTACAAATTTTTAAATCACCATAATCTGTTTGTTCAACATTTTCTTCATCATCCTCTTGAATTTCTCTAAGATTCTTAATACGACATGCTCTTGCTAAATGGTTCATAATTCCATAGCATTTTTTTCCATAAGCGAGGCACTCCCTTATTCCATGAAATGTCTTACATCTATAACAATTAAATTTCTTCTTCGTTTTTACTTGTACTTTTTTCTTGTGAATTTTTAATATTTTTATTCTTCTATATTTTTCGACTGCATTCACATCTTCTGCTTGCAATTTTTCTACCTGCAATTTGGGAATTTCTGCAGCTCTCCATTCTTTTCAACCTTTTCTAGATTTAAGTCTTCTCTTCGCAACAACCTTTATTGTAACATTTTATCATTTATGCCAAGCACAATTCGGTCCCTTATTAGTGAGTTCTTCTGATCACCAAACTTATATGCGGAAGACGATGTCTTTAAATCTGTTACAAAATTATCAAACATTTCATTTTGTTCTTGTTTTTTACTAAAAAACTTAAATCTTTTTTTGGGTTCATATACTTTTCAAAGGTTTCAATTACTGCTAGATGATTATTTTTTTCTTCATCTTTCAAATTGAACATAAATTTCCACAGCTTCTTCTCGAATGTCATAATAATATTGTAACATTCACTGGTTCTCTTAATTTCTCTTCGCCCTTTGCCCAAAAATATTTCAAAATTTTATTGAAACTTTTTAAAATTTTCTGCTAAATTTCCCTTCAATTTTAATGTGTAATTCGACGTCCACTTTTTCCTTCGCAAAATTTCAATACTTCAAATATATTTTTATACAGTTAAATTAAACTTAAACTTCTTCTAATTTCTGTGTATACTTTTTTATAACTGCGCCATGTTTTATTTATTAGTAATATCTTTATTTAAGATTGTATTACATTTTGCTCTACTTTGAACTCTAGACATTACATGATTACATACTTATAAAACTTCTTAATTTAACTACTGCCAACTGTTTACATATAGGTACTACTACTTAATGTGCTGGATGTAGTGCCATCTATTACATATACGACTTTTATAATTATCACCGGTCCAAAAGTAGTGTAAAACTTACGCTTGCGCACAAAATGATTACCAAAAGATACACGTACCGTAACGAAACCGGTGGTTGTGTTACCATCCGCGGTCTCCGGTATGAAGCAAGGATGTGTTTGAGCAGAGACAACGTCACAGCAGCAGCCGACCCAGTGCGCGATAGTGTACGTTAGGTTAAGAGACAATCTTAGAGACACTTAAGTTTTGTTCGCAACCAGTCTTCCTCAAACAGCGTCTTCCCGGGGAGTGGCCATTTGTTACAATCGGCGGCCTCCGACTTGAAGCAACGACGCGCTTGAGCATCGACTGTTTCATATACGCGGAAGACAACGTCACAGTAGCAGTCGACCCCTACCACAGGTGTATCGTGAATGTCAACAAACAATCGCCCCACCGATATTTATGCATTCACGATGCCATCGCTAGGCCCCGCCCACCCATGACGAGGACTAATGGTAGAGGAGTGGGGCGACCTCCCCACTCCAGTAACAGCAAATAAAAAGTGGGGAAGAATTTCTGGAAAGGCAGTGAGTCGACCAGCGGTCTAGACAGCCCTCACCAAGTGATCTAGACGTCAGCAACCCAGCTCCAGTGCGCGGTAGTCCGAGTGTGCGACTAAATGACATTCTTCTTTTAGTAAGTGAGTTTGATCAATGTTTAAACTTGTTTGATGTTATTAATGTGTGCGATGGATGACTTTATGTATGTAACTAACTTGTTAATTTTAATTACTGTGTGCCATGTTCTTTTTTTATATATTTAACCTGTATCTAAATAAAACGTTTAAACAAACTATATAACCAACAGCAAACTGATTTAATTTAACCACCTCTACCCAAAGAGCATTGCTACCGTGAGAACGACAGCAAAGCCAGGGCAGGCAAACCGCAAAGAATAAGAACTTTAATTTATATTTTTTTCCCCGACTCCCGGTGTAACAATTTGACGGCTGAACGTGTGGCGTGTGGAAAACGTAAGATTGCGCTTCTTGCCCACCTAGAAGATGCCAGATACCAGGTCTACAACCAAGAAGGAGATGGTGAGGCAGAACGTGGACGATACCTCCATCGTCAATTCTGAGCTCAAAGGCTCAGTGGCGCCAACAACTAATATCATCGACATAGCCGGCATCCAAAACTTTTTTAACCCTCAATAAAAGTCAAGGAAGATCCGGTACCACTTCCAGAAGCCAAGTTGCCACCAACAAAATGGCTGAGGCCGTTCAAATATTGTCAGAAGCCGCACTACCTCCAAGGTCAGGAGCACCACGTCCGTTCAGCGGCAAACTGACAGAGGACGCAGCAGTGTTTTGAACAGGCTGGCAGCATATTTACAGGGCAGTTGCTTAGAGATCCCGGAGGACGTCGATGACGAAGTACGACTCCAACTGACAGGTGAGGCAGACAAATGGTACCAACAACACGAAGCCAGCTTCACATCACTAAAAGACTTCAACGTTTTAGAGCAGAGTACCTCGGCGCTAGGAAGCGAAAGGAGCTGCGCGATGCCACCGAAAGCCAGAAAGCACCTGGAGAACCACCAGCGGAATTCGCAAACCGACTGAGGTGGTTGAGTCTGAGATATGGCCCCAGGTGGAGAGAGGCCGATCTCGTCAGGCACATAGTGGAAAGGATGACGCATGAGTAGTAATTCCACATCTCATAGACAATGGACGCGCTACTCCAATTGTGCGTGAAGTGGACAAATTTGTTGGAGGGTAGAGCAAATCGGCTTCAGCACAAGGCCACTCCCACTTAGGACACTCCAGCAACCCGAGAAGAGAAGATAGCCAGCCAAGGTTCAGCCAGCCGCACCAGAGTGCCGAAGTATTGGTTCTATCCAGGCCAATATTTTAATAGGGACCGCCCATAATAACCACAGGCGTTCAAAGAACGACATCCCTAACCGCCCCAAGGGATTAAGGGGAAGCCTAAAGGGTCGCCGACAGATATCGAGACAACCTTGAAAAACTCCGGCGTCCCGTTTATCAACTAACTAAACATCAATGGCAAAACGGCCCTCGCCATGATAAACACAGGGGCAAGCCCAAACCTGGTGAAACCCGGTTGGATAGCTGGAATGAGCACCACCATTCCCTAAGTAGAGTTTCGCCTAGCAGCCAGTGGCCACGCCATCAGTGCCAGCCAGAGTAGCATACTCGACGCCACCGCAACAAACTACAAGTTCCAATGCACCGCCATCATAGTGGAAAACCTGGAAGCTGAGATAATTCTAGGATTCCCTTGGCTTATCCAGCTCCAGGTAGTCATCGACATGGCACGAGGATGCATACATGTGTCTAAGGAACAAAGACAAACCATACACTTCCATACTCAAGGACCACCGCCAAGTCACTAACCCTCGATAGACCCAGGGAACATCCCCGTAGATACTCAGCAGTGGACATAGGCCCAGCGAGAGATTCTTGGACAAACGATAAGGGAGTTCAGTGAACTAGTATTTGCAGAAGATAGAGCGATCACCACACCGGCTACCGCAAAGCACACTATTAGCCTGGACCAAATCCCTGTGAGAGTCATCCCGGACCAGGTGGAAAAGATGCTAGCAGCCATAGCGAATATAACTCCTCGATCGTCATTGTGTCCAAGAAAAATGGGCAACCTAGATTCAGCGTCAATTTTCGAAAGTTAAACGAAAAGACTCAGGATGGGGCCAGTACGCTGCCACCAATACAGGAATCCCTGAACGATTTGGGCACCGCCAAAATTTTTAGCACCCTAGATATGAAAAATGGCAACTGGCAAATACAGCTGAACGAAACATCGAAAAGACTCACCGCATTCACCACCGCGGATGGGGCAGCATATGAGTTCAACGTGGTGCCATTCGGGCTCAAGGGAGTCCCGACCACGTTCCAGAAACTAATGGTCCGAGACGTCCTGGTTGAGTACCAAAGATACTTTGTCATCGCATACCTAGATGACATAATTTTCACAGATAACCTAGATCACCAGCATCATCTCAGATTGGTATTCGAAAGGTTAACCTAACATGGCCTGAAACTCAATCTAGCGAAATGTAAGTTTGTCAATGACCACTTGGATCACCTGGGGCATGTAGTGACGGCAGCAGGAAAACAACCACAGGAAGGACTCGTAGAAGCTCTCAGGGCTAGCGAAGCGCCAAGGATAAGAAAATCCCTTTTGTGCTTCCTGGGATTGATCAACTGGCTAAGGGATTATATACCTTACTGCTCGTCAATATTTGCTCCTCTGACAGACCTGCTGACCACAAAAACTTCATACAGGTGGACTCCGGAAGCGACACAGGCATTCCTGGCCACCAAGGTAGCACCCTCGCAGCCTCTGTTCCTACACCGTCCGGACTTTCGTCGCCCATTCTTCCTGCAAACTGATGCCAGCACCCTTGGAGGATCCGCGGTGTTATTCCAGGAAACAGGGAAAGAGAAAGGTGGTGAGTTACGCCAGTGTGCGGTTCAACAAGACCGAACAACGCTACCAGAAGTGCCTAGCGGTGGTGTGGCCAGTAAAACGATACCGCCCTTACCTGAAGGACCAACCATTTATGCTGCACATGGCTCAACCAGTTTCGAGAAACTAAATTAAAACTAATGAGGTGGTCCCTGTTGCTGCAGGAGTTTGCTGTGGAGCACTTTTCTGGAAAGGAAAACGAATTGGCAGACGCCCTCTCAAGAAATCCTGGAAAGGAAGTAACCAACTCAGGACTGGAGGAGCGACTACTCCCATACGAGTACCGCACACCGCGGAATTATCCCGCCGACAACCAGGTGTGCATGGTCGTGGAAAAGGAACCCCTGATACACCTCATTAGGGACGCCCAACAGGAAGATGCACAAACTCCCGGCATAGTGCAAATAGCCATGAACAACCAGTTGGGAACAACAGTCTTTGGTGTTCTGTGAAGAAATTTTACAGCACAAAATAGGTGAACAATTCCCTATGTTCATCCCACCGGCCGCACGCCAACCGGTGTTACACCGTTACCACGACCATCACACTGCGGGCCACTTGGAAACAGAAGAAACCCTTCGAGGCATCAGAGAGTATTACTGGCGCCACATGAAACAAGAGGTGACAGACCATGTGCGAACCTGCTGCATATGTAATGCCTTCAAGAGGGGACCTTGCCAAGCACAAGCCCCTGTGAGACCATATGCACCAAAATGACCTTTCGAGGTGATCTCGGTCGACATAATAGGGCCCCTTACGACGCCAAAATCTTGATGGACGTGGGTAGTAGCAGTCGCATACGCAAGCACGGAAGCCATTATGCAGTTCCTGGAAAGTGTATTCTAAAGGTTTGGATACTCGATGGGCGTCCTAAGCGACAATGGACCACAGTTAAAATCCATCGCCTGGGACGCGGCCATGCGACGATGGCAATGTATACACTGGACCACTCCCATTTACCATCCACGAGCAAACCCCGTCGAGAGAAGGAATCAAGAGATCAAGAAAGGCTTGCGCGTCCAACTAGAGGAACAGACTTCAGAGTTGTGGGACACAAAACTGGACAGGGTGTTGTTCAACAAGAGGTGCCGCCAGAACGCCTCAACGAGATACTCTCCGTCCAAAGCTCTTCAGGGTTATAACCTACAGCGACTGGGAGATAGGCATGACCTCCACCTGTGACCATACGAACCCACAGAACGGAGAACCAGGCAAGTACACGCTAATGAACTCCGTTACAGCGAGCATAGATACCCTCGCCCCAATGACCCAATGCCGATCCAACCGCGGGAAGGTGGTCTAGTAATGGTGAAGGCCCATTTACCACCAGGCCAACAATTCGGGCCTCGATGGGAGGGAATCTACCCCGTGGTGGAGGTGGCAGGCCCGGCAGCAGTCTTTGTTGAACAACCGGGTGCTCAACGAGGAAAATACCACGTGGACCAAATACGACCTACCACCCGAGCACCAGAACCCGAGCCGGGGCTCGGGACCAATCGTAAAGGAGTGGAGCGACCTCCCCACTCTAACGACAGCAAATAAAAGGCGAGGACAAATTCCTGGAAAGACAGTTTGTCGACCAGCTGTCGAGAAAGCCATCACCATGCGATCTAGACGTCAACGACCCAGTTCCAGTGCGCGGTAGTCCGAGTGCGCGACCAAATGACATTCTTCTTTTAGTAAGTGGCTGATCAATCTTAAACTTGTTTGGTGGTATTAATGTATGCGATCACTTTATGTATGTAACTAACTTAATTAACGTTAATTTTAATTACTGTGTGCCGTTTTATTTTTTATATCTATTTAACCTGTGTCTAAATAAAACATTTAAATAAACTATATAACCAAGAGCAAACTGTGGGTTTAATTTAACCACCCCACCAAACAAAAAGAGCAAATATAATGTATAGAATTCACGGTTGGCTCTTGGTGAAACATGATTAATAATTTACTAAATAAAACACTTGGTATATTTGTTTCACAAAATGTATTTAAAATATCTCTGACATATGTTTCGACTTATTCAGTCATTCTCCAAGAGTCATGTTGATATAAAACCGTTAACTTTGCTTTACTTGCACTTTTAATATAATGTATAGAATTCACGGTTGGCTCTTGGCTCTTGACTGAATAAGTCGAAACATATGTCAGAGATATTTTAAATACATTTTGTGAAACAAATATACCAAGTGTTTTATTTAGTAAATTATTAATCATGTTTCACCAAGAGCCAACCGTGAATTCTATACATTATATTAAAAGTGCAAGTAAAGCAAAGTTAACGGTTTTATATCAACATGACTCTTCGAGAATGACTGAATAAGACGAAACATATGTCAGAGATATTTTAAATACATTTTGTGAAACAAATATACCAAGTGTTTTATTTAGTAAATTATTAATCATGTTTCACCAAGAGCCAACCGTGAATTCTATACATTATATTAAAAGTGCAAGTAAAGCAAAGTTAACGGTTTTATATCAACATGACTCTTCGAGAATGACTGAATAAGTCGAAACATATGTCAGAGATATTTTAAATACATTTTGTGAAACAAATATAACAAGTGTTTTATTTAGTAAATTATTAATCATGTTTCACCAAGAGCCAACCGTGAATTCTATACATTATATTAAAAGTGCAACTAAAGCAAAGTTAACGGTTTTATATCAACATGACTCTTCGGAATGACTGAATAAGTCGAAACATATGTCAGAGATATTTTAAATACATTTTGTGAAACAAATATACCAAGTGTTTTATTTAGTAAATTAAAAAGAGCAAACATTTAAACAAAGTGTAAAACCAAGAGCAAACTGTGGTTTAACTTAACCACCCCTACCCAATGAGCATTGTTACCGGGAGAACGACAGCAAAGCCAGGACAGGCAAACCGCAAAGAATAAGAACTTTAATTTATATTCTTTCCCCGACTCCCGGTTTAACAGTTGGAACAAACCTATTATGTACGCTAATTTTGCAAACAGTTTTCCCTTCATATTCGCCGAGCGCAATTATAATCAAGGGAGAATATTCACCATCATGAGCAACAACATCGTATTAGTATGAAGAAAATCAACACGTTCTAGTCTACATAACATCTACTAAACACAACTTAACTGTGGGAGCTTTCTATTCTTCTCCTAGGCATAATTTAAAGAGAACAGAGTATGAGAAATACTTACAACATCTGGGAATAGATTTACACTAGGAGAAGACACTGACGGGTTCAAGATTAACGAAAAAACTAAAGTAAAAGAGCGTAGAAACTTTTAATTTCTACTGCTAGACAACTTACTGGCATACGGACCAACAGAAAATACTAGACTTACTACTAGACTTCTTTATCTCTTTTATAGATATCGAAGAAAATTTCGAGTTAAGCTCTGATCATTCAGCAGTAATATTGACATTGAGTGATAATCAAAAAAAATTCGCCTGGACTTGCTAATAGAACAAATTGGGAAAGTTTTAGAG
The DNA here is from genome assembly GCA_935421215.2 of Melolontha melolontha. NCBI lineage: Eukaryota > Metazoa > Arthropoda > Insecta > Coleoptera > Scarabaeidae > Melolontha > Melolontha melolontha. Next base: position 156,903,430 of record OW285236.1, on the reverse strand, counting down.
TTGATGTATTAAACAAAATCCATCTGGATATACCGCTTAAAACTAAAGAGGAACTTGATAGAGAAGTTGGAAAGCTCATCAAGATCATACAAAATTCCGCTTGGGATAATATTAGAGAAATTTCACACAAAAGAATTAGTATTGACTATCTAAAAGAAATTACTGTTTTAGTAAGACAAAAAAAAAGGAAGGCTAGAAGGACATGGCAACAAATTAGAGATGCATTTGATAAAACGATTTTAAATAATAAAATACAACAATAGAAGAGATAAATATTAACACAAGATTGAATTAATTTTCGTTAAGGACATCTAATGGTGGACGTGGACAACAAGTATTCCCTGTGGATAGTCGTCAAAAATTAAAAAATAACCACCTATAAGAAAGGCGGATGGTAATTGGGCTAGTGCGGGGCATTTGCGGAATACTTTGAAAATACTTTAAAACCTAATGCAATAAATAGTAATATGGAACTACATGAAAAAATATATTAGATGGTATTAAAAACAATCTTAACCCTAAGAATGCCCTTGGGTTTGATTTAATTATAGAGAAATCCTAAAACAACTTTTCAAGAATGCTATTTTTATGCTTACACAATTATTTAAATATTTATGTAACACGTCTTTTAAATTGACACATGTACCAAGCATCTGGAAAGTTGCAGAAATAATAAATGTGGTTACACATCGTACAAACCGATATCATTTACCTATTTATAAATTATTCAAGATATTATTATTGAAGCGAGCAGAGCCTATTACTCAAAGAAAATAACTGATCCCGAATCATCAATTAGAATTCAGACAGACACTGCAATAGAAAGAACATTAGAAGACAAACGCATATCTTCAACTATCTTGGATGTTGTTCAAGGTTTGGCGTCTGACACTACCGAAGTCGTATGTGGAACTTTTGAAGTCCTATATCTCAAATAGAGTTTTTAGAGTAAAAATAGAACAAGCGTATTCAGTAGGGCTGGGCGATACCGACGTTTTCGGTATCGGGTACCGATACCAATCGAGGTATCGATACTTACCGATGTATCGGGTCTGTGCACGGTATCGATTCTGAGTACCGGAATCGGTAAAGTATCGATAGGTATCGATGCTTTGGAATCGATACCTTGGAATCGATACCTTGGAATCGATACTTTGGAATCGATACCTTAATTCGATACCTAGATATCAATATTCATAACCCGTTTTCTAGGTGTTGATTGTTTGATATCGGTTTCAAGAGATATAAAATTAATTTACCGATTCTACTATAACTACGGTATGAAATTTGCAATATTGTGAGATTTTTTTTTTAAATAATTATAGTTATGTCATAATAAGGATATTTGCTACACACAATAATAACATCCTTTTAAATATATATTATATAATATATATAATGCATATATACTTAAAAATTCTTTACTTAAAAAGTTATTGCATCCTTTATATACATTTAAAAAAATGCACGAAGGTAAGCTATCCGATACATGGCTACCCGATACATCGCTACCCGATACATCGCTAACCTAATACATCGATACTTAGCGAGTACTGGAATCGGTAAGGTATCGATGCTTTGGAATCGATACTTTGAATCGATACCTTGGAATCGATACTTTGGAATCGATACCTTAATTCGATACCTAGATATCAATATTCATAACCCGTTTTCTAGGTGTTGATTGTTTGATATCGGTTTCAAGAGATATAAAATTAATTTACCGATTCTTCTATAACTACGGTATGAAATTTGCAATATTGTGAGATTTTTTTTTTTAATAACTGTAGCTATGTCATAATAAGGATATTTGCTACACACAATAATAACATCCTTTTAAATATATATTATATAATATATATATATATATATATATATATATAATGCATATATACTTAAAAATTCTTTACTTAAAAAGTTATTGCATCCTCTATATACATTTAAATAAATGCACGAAAGTAAGGTATCCGATACATGGCTACCCGATACATCGCTACCCGATACATCGCTAACCTGATACATCGATACTTAGCGAGTACTGGAATCGGTAAGGTATCGATGCTTTGGAATCGATACCTTGAATCGATACCTTGGAATCGATACTTTGGAATCGATACCTTAATTCGATACCTAGATATCAATATTCATAACCCGTTTTCTAGGTGTTGATTGTTTGATATCGGTTTCAAGAGATATAAAACTAATTTACCGATTCTACTATAACTACGGTATGAAATTTGCAATATTGTGAGATTTTTTTTTAAATAATTATAGTTATGTCATAATAAGGATATTTGCTACACACAATAATATCCTTTTAAATATATATTATATAATATATATAATGCATATATACTTAAAAATTCTTTACTTAAAAAGTTATTGCATCCTTTATATACATTTAAAAAATGCACGAAGGTAAGCTATCCGATTCATGGCTACCCGATACATCGCTAACCTGATACATCGATACTTATCGAGTACTGGAATCGGTAAGGTATCGATAGGTATCGATGCTTTGGAATCGATACCTTGAATCGATACCTTGGAATCGATACTTTGGAATCGATACCTTAATTCGATACCTAGATATTAATATTCATAACCAGTTTTCTAGGTGTTGATTGTTTGATATCGGTTTCAAGAGATATAAAATTAATTTACCGATTCTACTATAACTACGGTATGAAATTTGCAATATTGTGAGATTTTTTTTTAAATAATTATAGTTATGTCATAATAAGGATATTTGCTACACACAATAATAACATCATTTTAAATATATATTATATAATGTATATAATGCATATATACTTAAAAATTCTTTACTTAAAAAGTTATTGCATCCTTTATATACATTTAAAAAAATGCACGAAGGTAAGCTATCCGATACATGGCTACCCGATACATGGCTACCCGATACATCGCTAACCCGATACATCGATACTTAGCGAGTACTGGAATCGGTAAAGTATCGATAGGTATCGATGCTTTGGAATCGATACCTCGCTACCCGATACATCGATACTTAGCGAGTACTGGAATCGGTAAAGTATCGATAGGTATCGATGCTTTGGAATCGATACCTTAGAATCGACACATTCGTTATATGAGGTATCGGGTACCCGATACCAGTTACGGTATCGGGTATTGGACGATGTATCGATACTTCGCCCAGCCCTAGTAATCTAGATCCTAGTAGCCTAGGATCTAAAATATGGACAACTTTTCTGAATTTGGGTCGTAATTCTCAAATGTCAATACATAACTGTTTCATTAAACAGTTATGTATTGACATATATTATAATTATAATATTTCATTCGATACATTTATCGAATGAAATATTTATGTTTACTCTTATGTTTTTGTTTGTTTAAAATAATAAACTCACTATGAATTGCTTATTCATTTACTGTGAATAATAATATAAACATGTGTACATTGTGGTTATTGTGTAACAACTTATCAAATCGCCCTTATTTTCGTCGCGTTACCCGCACTTCTCCGATCACTCACAAGTGCAACCGAAATTAATAGCGCGCATTTGAATTTACTCAATTACTCGCAACAATAACAACGTTTTGGTTTATAATCAAGTCTTGAAACCAGTTTAGGTGTTTGGTATACAACTTTAGAGTTGTACTAAATCATACCATATAGAAATATACAAATATTTAAAACTAAAGTACGTAATACTGTTAACGGACCTTACTATGTTCGAAACTGATATCCACAGAGATGTAGGAGTCGAGGACGTGGCCATTGTAATATGAAGATTCGTATCGAAACACGAAACTAGTGTGTTCAACATACTAATGTCGAAAAAATTGTGCTATTCGATATACAAAGTTTCAATAGAAGACTCAATAGGACCAAACTATACGCGCTTGTTTAGTATGTAATAATGTATGTGTAATATTTTGCACAATTAGAGTAAACTAAAAAGGGTGAATTTTAACATTAAGTAAGTAAATATATTTTAATTTTAAATTAAATAGATCAGTTTTCATGTTTTAGTTGCCATAGGGTATATTAAAAAGAAATTTTACAAATACAACGTTTCATTAAAAGCCGTCTGCTACATACATCAGTAAAGCACTGGGCTGTTGATGCAGGTCTTACACAGTGATAAAGAGGAGAGGAGAAAGTTAACGTTAAAAAGTAGTACCGTTTTTATTTATAGTTCCTGCTAAAACTGTAGTTAGAGTCACAGTCGATTGAAAAAAAAGCGCGGTTTTTAAATTTAGTAATATATTACTTATAGTATTTTAAAGGCTTGTTCGTAGCCCCTACAGTCTACACCATTCTACACCGTTGTAATATGTATAGCATATGTTGACGGTACACATACTACACCAGTGTGGGTGGAATAATGTAGAAGTTGTAGACGTCTCGAACAAACCTTTAAACAAGTTCTTATCACTTTTAATTCATGTCTACAGCCGAAATATATTTTTATACTTTGCCAATTACATCAGCTGCATGATAATTTAGAAAATAAGTTTATTGAAGAGTATATTATAGCACTTTTGTCTTTCATTGAATTTCTTAAAATACAATTAAATATGTTTATAGATTTATTGATATTTTCATAAATACATGGATTAAACTTTGATTCGCAAAATTAAGACATTTGAAGAGATTTTAGTACAGACAGGTATTAAAATACATCATTGTAATTAAAAAAACAATCTCTCTTTAAATTAAAATCAAAAATTCAGGCGTTGTCACAAAATATATATCACAAATAAAAATAATTTTCTTAAGTAATTGTTTGTTCAATATGAGTTTTAATTTTATTAACAAATTGCTTAAGCTAACCTACATTACTGTTGTAAATGAATTTTTCAAGGGCTTATCAGCCCTTAACAAATTTAAAATCTAATCAAGTCAAACATCTGAATAGGGGAGATCGGGGCAAAAGTAAACGCGAGGCAAGAGTAGACTTTTTGAATTTAGCGCGCTATGGTAGACCATTTGAACCGTAGATCAAGTGTAATTGAAGGTGGCCGATGCGCCAATGCCACGCAGTGAACTGTGCGTATATTGTGCGAGTTTGTTAGAAAAAACAGGTAAGCTTGAGTTTATGATAGTTCTGATGTAAGGTTTCTTTACAATATTGATTATTCTATTCACGCCTATCACGATTGGCAATATTTTCATGGCTACGAGACGATCTTTATGATATAACCTATAATTGCACCAAACCGTAACTCACTGCAGTGGCGTGTGATTGGGTAAAAAATGCATTTTGTGAACCATGCATGGGAGGTGAAAGTCTTGCCTCATCAGTGTCCACCCTTGCCTCTTTGTGTCTATTCTTGCCTCATGGTTGTTTTCTCTTTTTCAGAATGGTTCGACGTTATATCAGAAAATCCCAGAGAGCTTCTTGGTCAAATGAAGACATAATTCGTGCCATGAAAGATGTTCTGTCTAAAAACTTTACTTTACGTGAAGCCGCTAAAACTTATAAAATTCCACTATCCACTCTTCACAAAAGAATTTCTCGTGGTCAGGAAACTGTCGTCAATATTGGGCGATTTAAACCTATCTTCAGTCCAACTCAAGAAAGAGAATTCAAAAAGCATATATTGACTCTTGAAAGATTATTTTATGGAATAAATTTAACAGAATTTCGGAAACTTGCCTTTGAATATGCAGAAGCAAACAAAATTGAACATAAATTTAATAGAACTAAGAAAATGGCTGGGGAGCAATGGGCTACAAATTTTTTAAGAAGGGTTGGCGGTTTATCAATTCGCACGTCAGAGCCTACAAGTTTAGCCCGTATTGCGGGATTTTCCAGAACACAAGTTGATGGATTCTTTAAACATTTGCGAGAATTAAAGAACAGATATAACTTTCAATCGGATAACATATATAATCTGGACGAAACTGGGGTCACTGTTGTTCAACGCCCGCAGAAAATTATAGCTGCTAAAGGAAAAAAACAAGTAGGCAGAGCTACATCCGCAGAAAGAGGGCAAACTGCAACAGTTGTAGCCTGTGTTAATGCCTATGGATCATTTATTCCTCCAGTTATAATTTACAAACGAGTCCGGATGAACCCACTGTTGCTAAATGGAGCAATATCCGGGACCATAGGAATACCAAGTAGTTGAAGTAGTACTGGATGGATAGACACCGACATATTTTATAAAGTTCTTGAACATTTTATTAAATCAACTCATGCTAGAAAAGACGATCCAAAATTACTAATTGTAGACGGCCATTCCAGTCATAAGTCATTGAAGGCTATAGAATTATGCAGAGAACATGGAATTATAATGTTAACTTTGCCACCACACACAACAAATCGTATGCATCCACTAGACCTAACTGTCTTTGGTCCTTTTAAGAGCAACTTAAATTCAGAAATGGACACATGGATGATTAACAATCCAGGCAAAAGAATAACGGAGTATGATATGGGTCCTATGATTGCTAGTGCCTTTAAGAGGGCAGCAATCATGGACAACATAACCCATGGCTTTGAGATTGCTGGCATACACAACTTTAATCCAAATATTTTTACTGACAGTGACTTTGCTCCTGCAGAAGCTTTCAATCCTCGTGCTGAAGGCAATTCGAGTCAGCAGGGAACAAGTGATGAAATAAGTATTGCACACGAAAGAACTCCTGACAGAGAACATGAAAGAACACCTGAAAGAGAACACGAAAGAACCCCTGAACGAGAATATAAACAACAACATTTAGAGATTTCCGTCTCCGACATCTTTCCTCTTCCACACGCAAAACACCAGCCCGCGAAGAAAATCAAAAGATTGCAACAAAAATCTGATATCATAACAACTAGTCCATATAAACAAGGTTTAGTCGAAAAAGAAGCCAATAAGTCAAACGTCACAAGAAATATTACTGCAAAACCTTCTACTTCAGGGCTGATATCAAAGAAGACCAAGAAGTTAGAAAAGTGCAACACATCTGTTGATGAAGATTGCACTTGTCTTTACTGCGATGAGACATATAGTTCTTCTGTAAATGAGCAGTGGATACGTTGTGAAGGATGTCGAGAATGGTCTCACGAAGCATGTACAAATGCAGAATCAACGACTGAAGCATTCCTGTGTGATTTTTGTAGGATGTAATAGTATTATCATTCATGTTTACTTTTATCCCACCACAGGAGGCAAGAGTAGACACATGCAACTATTTTATTAATAATATGTATCTTGTTTAATGTTTTTCTTTAACGAATATATTTTTTTTTATGAATTTCTAAAAGAGTGGTTATTGATGTTCTGCCTAATAAAGTTATTTCTGCACATTGTTATACCAACAGGTAATTTATTTTGTAAAACCGTTCACTCTTGCCCCGGTCTCCCCTACATGGATTGAAAACAGATAGTTTTCAATTGAATAGAATAAATATTTATTATATTAAGGACCGATTTTATAAGAAATTATCAAACATGAATGTGAAATTATTTCTTTTTTGATTTTAAATATTTATTCTTGCACTTTTAAAAAAATATAAAAAACGGGAAGCTCGCCCTTCAAATAATTGAAAATAATTAATTTAATAAACTCTTTTCTTATAGAGGCACAAAGTTGCTCCTTGTGGCTATCGCACTTTATTAAGTATTCAAAACGAATTTCATTTGAAATTGTGGCATACAATATTTTGTAAATGTCTTTTTTAAAACAAATTTCTGGCAGTAATATCATACACAAATTGTACATTAATTCCATACTGCAAAAAAACTCATAATTGGAATACTGTATGTAGCTTTCTTTGTTTAGAAAATTCTAGTAATTCTGTAAAACTGTGGCGTTCTTCAAATTGTCCGATAACAATGCTTTAACCTAAATGCAATTTTCCTGTAAATATACATTATAAACAAAAGTTGCTAAATAAAATACTCTAAATATAAAACACACTATATATATATATATATATATATATATATATATATATATATATATATATATAATATTTTCGTGACCTTGGTATGATATGGTAAACTTAATAAGTCGGCGATTAAAGGTCTGGTTTATTACTTCAAAGTATATATATTTAAAACAACCCTACATGTTTCGGCAATGATGCCTTTGTCAAGGATATAAAAAATATAAATGAATATATATATATATATAATATATATAATATCTTCGTGACCTTGGTATGATAAGGTAAACTTAATAAGTCGGCGATTAAAGGTCTGGTTTATTTCAAAGTATATATGTTTAAAACAACCCTACATGTTTCGGCAATACGCCTTTGTCAAGAGAATACAAAATATAAATGACAGAATATAAATCACCTTTATATTCTGTCATTTATATTTTGTATTCTCTTGACAAAGGCGTATTGCCGAAACATGTAGGGTTGTTTTAAATATATATACTTTGAAGTAAACCAGACCTTCAATCGCCGACTTATTAAGTTTACCTTATAATATATATATATATATATATATATATATATATATATATATATAAATTATATGCTTTTCACACAAAATGCTATATTTGGCAACACACAAAAACAATTGCAATACAGGACAGGTTAATAACACTACCTACAAAATTTGGAATTAAGGCACGTAACATACACATTTCTGAATTTCTAAAGTCACTAGATATATGTTTTTATCAGCAACTAATATATTTTAGGAACCATAATATCTACCCAAGCGCGCACCTTGTGGTCTTACAGTTGCATGGGTTTTGTTATATGCGAACTTCGATCGAATTCGCTAAACGATCGTATGCATTTAATATATGTGTATGTATGTGTAGATAGAATTGACCTCGTCTGACGATTAAAATTATCTACAATAAAATAGTCTACTATTGTAGTAGCAGATTGTTTAGTCCGACGATGCTACAGTGTAGAGAAACAATTGTAATTCATTTCTAATAAATAGTTATTGAACATTTGTTTCGTGATTTCGTCATTATGTTAATATCTAAATGCAAAAGCCGATTTCACAAAATTTCAGTTTTCTTTTTAATTAAGAAACCTGTTATAGGTTTCCTATATATTGTCTTTTATCTAGATAAATTAATTTCAAAACCACTTTAATACGAATTTCATTACAATGAACTTGTTTCCCGCATACCTTATATGAATTTTATATAGACCGCCAGATGGAACTTAAATTAAGAAATTGTGTTTGGAATGTATCTCAAATTTAAACAATCAAAATTAAACTTATAGTGCTCAAGATAGAACGTAATGAGACATAATTTGAATTTTGTGAGAATTAGTAATGCTAGTAATAAAGGTTAGTATGATTTTATTTCATTAAATAAATTAGCAAGTTGCATATTTTTAATAGATGTGAGGTATATTTTTAGGTTTGATTTCGTTTTTTAGTGAAACATGCGTGGTTTTATTAATGTCCACGCTGTAACAAAGGGATCACTCGAGAACACCATTTTCAATATAGTTACTATCTTCCTCAACTTAAAATACCGCGAAATTTAAAAAATGTTTCATTTGAACCAAACAAAATCGTAGGTTTGTATGTATATACGTTGGAAACAAAAATAATAAATAAACACTAAATAATGTATACATGTTATACAAACTATTCGGGATTAAATAAAAATTGAAACCTTTATAAAATAAAAAACACTCTACTTGTAACAATATACTGGGTGTATTTTTAACTTGGAACTTTCAAATATCTCGAATAATAAGCACTTTACGAAAAAATGCTCAGATTTAAATTTAAAAAATCAATGGAGAAAATACATTAGTGCTAGAATTAGTCTCACTCTCTCCCTCCATGTAAGTGGGACGGGGTTAACTTTGAAATCTTAAATAGGAATTCGTATATTTTATTTTATATTATTTTAAAAAGTACGCAGGATTTGTCTGAATAACTTTTTTCAATTTATGATAGATGGCGCTGTAATCGATGAAATTCAATATTTTTTCAATTTCAAAAAAGAATACCACGAAAAATGACTTATCAATAAAGTACTCTTGTCATAAGCCAAGAACGGGCGTCCTTCTTCATATACTTGGTTAACGCGATTTCCTTCACTCATGACATGACTTATCGAAGTGCTTTCAAATAAAAAGAAAATGTATTTTCCTTTTAATACCATTTCTTATGTTGAAAATAAGTTTTATAAAAATGTTTTTGTATGTACAATGTATGTATTTAACGTTTGTGTTATTTCTTTCATTCGTATTTTTTCTCATTACAAAAACACAAAATAAACGTACAAAAGAAAGAAATAAACAAGTTATTTTACCCATTTCGAAGAATATTTTGAAAAGTAAAAGACCTGGTTCTGTTACGGTGTTAATAATACCTACTACAGATGAAGTATTTAACTGTACAAGAGAAAATTGAAATGGTTCTGGAGTATGGAGAAGCTGGCAGAAGTCTTAATAATGCAGTCAATCTCTACGCGGATAGAATTCGGCCACGTGCTTCATTTTACCGTTTTATCAAACAATTCGCTACTGATGGAAGTTGTTACGTGTTCATAGATGCTTTATTATTTTGTCACAACTTAGAGTCATTTTTTTATTTTATTCTGTTCTATTTATTGTGAACCTACCTGTAAATGCATCTGCGTACATTCATATATGGGCAAAAATGATTGCGTATTAGTTTTTTTCGTGGCTTTCTCCCCCCCCCCTCGATTATCGAGTGGAGATATATTTCGGGGAGATGTAGACCGATACCGACATCGATCAGTTGTGATACCGTTCCCGGTCAACATCGTGGTGACTTAGTTATAGAGTTGTAATTCTCTCTTAATGAAGAGTATCGTTTTTGGTTTCCTTCCTTCTACAGGGTAAGCATCAATTACCCGGAATGGGATCTTTTTAGAACAAGAGGGTATCGTTTCTCACTAACGAGATATAGTTGTGTGTTATAAAAAACCATTAGGATTTTTTTCTGGTACGTAATTGTGAAATTAATTTATTTCATTTAATTTTTACTTGTTTTTTTTTCTGCATCTCTATAACAGATGTTTTTTGGTATGAGCGATTGAAATCTCACCAATCGTTGAACTATCTATGATTCCTTCAAGTCGTTTAAGATAGTTTTTTTATATACACGTTCAAATAAATTTTATTTCTAGGTTTTTTTAAAATTTATGATTTTAAATCAAGATTTCCTTTTTCTCGCTTAGTCGTTTGATTTTAATTAAGTAATTAACTCGTTTCTAAAATATTAAATTTTCCTCTATTTTTTTTATTGTGTTTAAGGAATTCATTTTGTTCATTGCTAAAATATTATAGAATCACAAGCGTTTTTGTTCACTTTATGCTTTATTCAAGTTTGTCAATTTTAACTTAGGGAATTTTAAAATATAACACAAACCTCTAGACATATACCAGGTCTGCCCAATAGATCTGCCTTATAATTTTGTATTTCTAAATGTGAACCGGATAAATACGTATTTTGACGGGGTTTATCAGTTATTAATTAATTATTTTTTCACATATTATAGTCTATTTTTAAACAAAGAGGAGCGTTTTAAATTAATCGCGCCAAAATTACTATGCGTGATTGGTTGCTTCAGAGGTAGGATTACGTTATGCAAAAATTGCGTGTTGACCTATCGATGTCAAACGCTTGTCAAATTTCGTTTTCTGTTGTGTTCCCGTTGTTCTATTCAGTTGTATTGTTGTATTAACGTAAATAAATCCGTTCTTTTTAGAATTTGCAAAACCTTTTAGATACCCTTCTGTAGTTATCGATAATTATTCAATATTCATATAAATATGGATACTGTTGCAACAAGTTCAGCATCATTTTCACCTCCGAAAAAACGTAAACGTTTAGATATAGGGCATTTATCTGTTGCTGAAAAGCAATGTGTTTTAAATATGTATAAACAGCTGCGAACTGATGAACCGAATCTTAAAAAAACTGTTATTGTTTCTAAAATTAGTAACACCGTGGGTAAGTTTTCATGGATTGAATAATGTAACCAATTTGATAAAGTTCTGCTTTTAGGCGTTGCACAATCGACAGTATATCGCACCATAAAAGAGTATAATGAGACTGGTACAGTTACTGCATCTAAACACTATGGAGTACGGGCTGGTAATGTTGCTGCATACGATGAAGTAGTTAAACAGTCTGTGCGGCAAATAGTGCATGCTTTCTTTTATAGAAACGAATTACCTACGTTGGACAAAATTTTGATGGAAATAAAGAAACGTCCAGATTTACCACAAATGTCCCGTTCGTCATTGTACAAATTTATGAAGCAAATTAACTTCAAGTACATGAAAAGAAACCGTAAAAGTATTCTTATCGAACGGGATGATATCATTACATGGAGAAGAAAATACTTACTTAAAATGAAGGAATTTAGGAGAGAAGGTAGACCAATTTATTATTTAGATGAGACGTGGGTTAATGAAGATCATACAAAAGAAAAAGTATGGATAGATAACAGTATAAGAGATCGGCGTCAAACATTCATCGAAGGGCTATCTACAGGACTAAAAAACCCGTCAGGAAAATGGAGGAGGCTTATTGTGTTACATATTGGATCCGAACATGGCTTTGTTGATGGAGGGTTATTGCTTTTCGAAGGTAAGAAAACAGGAGATTATCATCAAGAAATGAATGCAGCCGTTTTTGAGACATGGTTTAATAATGTGTTATCAAAATTACCTGACAACGCTGTTATCGTCATGGACAACGCGTCTTACCACAGCCGTAGAATGGAGAAAATTCCTACAGCAGGATCAAAGAAAAAAGATATGCAAGAGTGGTTGCGAAATAAGCAGATTGAATTCAGAGAAGAGATGGTACCAGCTGAACTTCTGAATTTAATCAAAATAAATAAAGAACAATATAATTTGTATGTGATTGATGAAATGGCAAAACGTTATAATAAAGTTCTATTAAGGTTGCCACCGTACCATTGTGAACTCAATCCAATAGAGTTGATATGGGCAAAAATAAAGAATGAAGTAGCATCGAAGAACATCACATTTAAATTGACAGAAGTGAGGGGGCTGTTATTGCAAGCTATCGAAAATGTTCAAAATGTTAATTGGAAAAGTTGTGTTGAGCATATAATTAAGGAAGAAATAAAAATGGCCACACTAGATGGCATCGTAGATGATCTAATCGAACCGTTTATTATTTCTATTGGTGCTGATAGTGACAGTGATACTTTCTAAGACAGTTCAGATTTAGAATTGATTATTTTGTTTAATTTTTGCAAGTAACAAGTAGTTAACGGAGCCTTTGATTTCTTTCAATCCTTTATTTATGTTATTTTTGTGTTTAATGTAAATAATTTTTAATAAATGTTTAATTACGTTGTGACTTTATTGATGTAGAGTTTACATTCAAAATTAAGCGGGAAATAACGCTAAATTAAATGTTGCCTTTGAGCTCAATGAATAAAGAAAAACTAATAAAATACGAAAATTTAAAAAAACATTCAGAATGTCATTGATTTGGTAACTTTTACAGTGTAAATGTGGCTTTTCCATTTACTCCTCTTAGTTTAAAAATAGACTATAGTAATATTCATAAATCGTGTTATTAGTTTTTTTCAATCTCATTCTCTGTTATATATTCTCTCGCTTAGCGTTTACTATTTTGTTCGTGATTCTTTTAAATAAAGATTGGTTGCTTAGCTTGAAGGCCGTACTTGCCTTGTTTTTTTATCGTAGTTTTCCGAATTTGCGGCGCCTAGCGGTACCAAATTCGGTGGCGCCTTTGACCACCGGTTTAGTACCTTCGGGTGTCCCACCCCTGAGCTGAGGCTGTCTTTGTAGCTGGGTGGGCCGCTAGACATTGGGAGGGGCGGGTAGGTGGGTCAACCCATATCGCCCTAAGCTTTTTTTTCTTTTCTCTACTTTTTTTTGTTCTTATCGACACGGTATTTAGGCCGTAGAAAAGTGTTCAACTGCAAAAAAAGAACCCGTCGAGCAACACTCGCCGGAGAAAATAATGAAGTCAGAGTGGCTGTTAATCCTCATTTTAGCACAAGAGATATAGTTTGCGATTCTGGATTGTCCCACACCAGTCATTGGAAAATTTTAAAACGTCATAAATATCATTCATATCATGGCTTTATATCAAGATATTCATGGCATTAATTTACAAAATCGGGAAACTTCTTGTCAGTGGGCATGTAACAATTACAATAAAATCCAATTTTTTTCGTTACGTGTTGTCCGATAAGACGTCTTTCACAAACCAAGGAACTGTTAATCGGTGCCATACACAGTGTTGAAAATCCGCACTAGCTTTGCCAAGTTGAACACCAGCGCCCTTGGACTGTTAACGTGTGATGTGGAATAATTGGGGACAAAGTCATTGACTTCCACATTGAAGGCCACTTGAATGGTGAATTGTACCGAAACATTTTGGAAAATGAACTGCCAGCACTATTTGAAAATATTAGCTTAGAAGTGCGACAGAATATGTGGTTCCAACATGATAATTGTCCAGCACACTATTTGGTGGTAGCACGTGAAATACTGGATCGTAATTTCAATGGGCGCTGGATTACCGATCCAGCGAGCTGGTTCAGTAAATTGGCCTGCTAGTTCACTAGATCTTACTTCGCCAGATTTCTTTTTATGGAGTTATCGCAAGTATACAATCAAGTACCAACTTGAAAATATTATGGAGCGAATCAGAAATGTTTCTGTCGAAATTCAAGAAGATACACTTCTCAGTTGTCTACACTCATTTAAAATGCGGATAATAAGTGTATTGAAGTCGAATGCCATCATTTTCAGCACTTACTTGAAAGACGATGAAGGCGAGGGGAAATCTGATAAGTTAGAGGCGAAGGGACTTACATAAATGAAGCACCCTGATACGTGAGAGGCGAGAAGACTCAGGTTAATCAAGTACTGGTACTACGTACACGTCGTTGTTGTTGGGTTACGCTAAAAGTAATTTATTCACCAGCAATTTACATTTCTACAGGTGACATTTTCCCAGTTATTCGAAATTTGTAAAATGAATAAAGTTTTTCCAAGACTATAGTTTGTTTTTTATTTCCGCGAACCACCAAGCAAAGCCATATGTAAACTATGCGACATTTATTTTTGATTAATTTATGTTATAGGTTAGGTGTATACGCACTGATGTGCATACACTGTTAAATATTTTTACATCAAAATTTATGAATTCATATATTTTCAGTAAATTTATGCAGCTACTTTGGATTATTAATATTAAAATATGGCAACGATATTTGCATTTTGGTCAAGTAAGTTAGTTATGTATATGATACGTAAAAATAATACAAGAGATTTACTTAATATTTTAATAGCTTTTCATGTTTACAGACTGAACTGAAGAATATATTGCTAAATAATAACACAAAAAGTAAAGTATATTTTCAAATGTACAACAATTTTAAAAATACGTAGACATTCCTTTGTGATAACGCAATGCAGTTGTGTGTATGCAAACAATCTCAATCAGGTCACAGCCTCGTTCCCGTAATGCAAGTGTAACGTATGTTACAAATACGTCCTCGCTAACGCGAGTTGTTTGCAAACACCAACTACATGTCAGGGTTTGTATTACATTCCCTAAGTAGTCCGAGGATCTTATCTTATGTATATATACTGTAATGTAAGTAAGAAGGATCATTCAGACATTCAGATTCAGAGATTCACATTCACACATTCAGTCTACATACTAGTTAGTAAGAATGTATATAATTGTTATCCAGTTCTAAGTGTTATGTATTAAATTATATGTTACCCGAACTTTGTGTATCATTTAACGGGACAACGATATCTGCGTGAAGGCTCAACGATGTAGCCCTCAGGACCAGGCTAACATCACGTGGCGTCCTGCCACGAACGTGCACAAACGGCACTAATGTCACATGGCGATTCTGCCTTAGGGCTTAAGGCCCCACTAATATCACATGGCGATCCTGCCAGGATACACTACTAGATGGCCCTGCCAGCCATCTAAGGCCGAAAAAGACCAAGTGGAAATTTGGAACGAACCAAGGAAAAAAAACCTACAGTTTAGCAGGTCAAAACCAAGAGGATGGGCAAGTACGCAACAAGGAACGGAGGAAATCATCTCCAAGAGCAAACAGAAGCTCCACACGGAAAGAAGAAACGCAGGTATTCTTTTAGAGTAAATTTAAACAAAGACAAATATTACGGTGTATAAAAATAAAGTGCAAGACGTTCATATCTATAAATTACGTACATTTCGCGAGTGAAAATGTTTATTTGTATTATAAGAGACAATAATATTTATTTAATGCATGCATACCATGTTATTTATGTCTACTTACGCAAGAATGCAAAAGTTGCAAAGCGCGTACCAGACGTTTCTTTATGTAAAGGTCAAGTTTATTTAAAAATTAATATGTACTATGTGACTTAGAGATGTTACATTTCGGCCGTACACTTCGCAATTTTGTTATTGACGCAAAAGTTTAAGTATATTTTTTTGTTTAGAAGGCGCATATATATATATATACACATATATCGCAAAAATATGTTATATTTTGTCATAAGTTCAATTACGTGCATAAAAATGCATGCGTCTTCACCTTTTTTAATAAGCGCCATACAAGAATGTTGCAGTTCATGTTGTTTATTAAACGAACAAATAAACAATAGCAGGTATATTTAAACTAGTCGCGAATAAACAAACATCAAAGGAAAATAGAATATGTATAGTTTAATAATACTCGAGTCAAGTTCGCTTATAAGAATGCAAACACATCATTTATTTCTAAACGACGATACTTGGCATTGAAAAGAATAGTGCCGACGCATTCAAAAGTTCGCAATAAAAGAGAATAATTTTAAATTAATAAAAGAAACCAATATACGAGGAGTGTTATATTAATTTTATATTACAAGAATTCCGAAAATTTTGTCACAAATGCCTTAGAAGTTGATTCCAATGCCATAATGGTTAGTAACGGGACGATTCGATAGCATCCTAATCACGTCTGGAGCCCTATAAGACGACAGAGACCTATCGATTGTACCTTTACGACACCAACAACAGTGCAACCTACAGGACAGATCATCCTAGAGTTGTGGAACTGGCGAAAACGTTAACCAACCGAATCAAACGAACTTCAAAGTAGGAGAAAGGCAAAAAAGACTCCAATTCGCCCCTAGGTCGTGACGAAGCAAGCATGCGCTTCCAGGAAAGAGTCCGACACGACAAAAAACGCTCTCAGAATTTTTTTTTAGAGATTACAGTTATAACAAAAGTGTGTTTTGTTAACTGGTCTCAAGTTTTTCTAGATTGAAGAAAAGGCTTACAGCATAAGGGCATTTCCGCTGCACGAGCTCCCTTACTGTGGTCAGAATAAGCTTCAAAAGATAGTTCTGCGCAGGAACATGACAGACACGAAATATGTGCTGTCCAGGGAAATACACGAAAGAGTGATTTCCAGAATAATTTTTTCCATGGAGGAAAATAGATAGAAAAACGGAGAGTCGATTTATTTTAAAGTATGGTTGGAAGGGGAGCATAAGAATTGGGAGCGCACAAAATTGAAGACAAACAATCAAGTATAAGGAATCGAAAACGAACAATCAAAGCAAAGAGTTAAGACAAACAAGCGAACATGAAGAATTCAAGACAGAGAATCGAATGCGAAAAATTAGAAATTAGAAGCAAGAATTGCAAATACGAAGTAAGTCAACTATTAGATATATACGAACACATGATATAGGAATAAAATACAAAAAGCGAACAGACTAACAAAATTGAGACAGTGTACGAAGGCCCGATTATTGATTATTAATAATTATTATTTTTGCAACAATGTAAAAACGTACTATGTAGCAGTACCTTGAAAATTTATTTAAAGTTTTACAATCTATGTTATATATTTATCATTACAGTTTATTCGTTTATATATTTATTCGTTAAATATCTATTATTGTATTGTATTATTGTATTATTGTATTGTATTGTATTATTGTATTGTATTGTATTATTGTATTGTATTGTATTATTGTATTGTATTGTATTTTTGTATTGTATTATAATATTGTAGAATAGAAATAGGGAAGGTAACCGGAGAGAAAGGTTTAACGTAAGAAAAACAAACACCTCAGCGTTATTTTTCTTAACCCCAGGAAGGGTGGTGTGATAACGCAATGCAGTTGTGTGTATGCAAACAATCTCAATCAGGTCACAGCCTCGTTCCCATAATGCAAGTGTAACGTATGTTACAAATACGTCCTCGCTAACGCGAGTTGTTTGCAAACACCAACTACATGTCAGGGTTTGTATTACATTCCCTAAGTAGTCCGAGGATCTTATCTTATGTATATATACTGTAATGTAAGTAAGAAGGATCATTCAGACATTCAGATTCAGAGATTCACATTCACACATTCAGTCTACATACTAGTTAGTAAGAATGTATTTAATTGTTATCCAGTTCTAAGTGTTATGTATTAAATTATATGTTACCCGAACTTTGTGTATCATTTAACGGGACAACGATATCTGCGTGAAGGCTCAACGATGTAGCCCTCAGGACCAGGCTAACATCACGTGGCGTCCTGCCACGAACGTGCACAAACGGCACTAATATCACATGGCGATTCTGCCTTAGGGCTTAAGGCCCCACTAATATCACACCTTAATCAATATTTTAACTAACAAAACTTCAAAATATCATTATACGAGTAGGTACATGTTTAATTAATAGTTTAGCTAAGAAAACTTCAAATTATGCACACGTCTAAGTATTCACTGTTAGAAGTGTCACTATTAAGTAATTTATTATCTATTATATCACTATCACTTGCGGTTGATATAATAAATGGCTCCGCGATATTGTCAACTCAGCCGTCCAATAGACTCATTTTTTCCTCCTCTTTAATCATATGTTCTATACACTTTCTCCATTTACCACCATTAAAATTGTACCTTTGTACTTGTCTTCGCATTTTCAATTCTCAGCTGTAGTATTGAGAATTACCAAGTAACCAAAACGTCCACGTTTCCTCGGTGGAAAAATAGACAGGTTTCTACTTGTACTCGGCATTGGTTCCATGATATATTATGGTAGACATTAAATAAAGGGTCTAAATAACTATTTTTGTTGTATAAATACAAGAACAAAACGAAGAGAATAGAAAACGAAGTAGAAAAAAAAGCGGAGAAAATATACAAAATACAACTGTCAAATGTCTAGAAATGATAGTCAATTAAATTACGTGTTCTTAATTTGGACACGGAAAGAACCAATAGAACTATCGATTTTCAGCGCGAAATTTTAAAGGTGGTCAGCAGAATTAAAAAATAGACTATCATTTTGATTATTTACAAAGAAAATGTATTTTTTATTGGACACATATTGCAGAATCGTATGCATAGATTGCATAGATCAGTGCGATATATTGAAAAAAAATTATTTAATCGATTACAGCGCCATCTATCATAAATTGAAAAAAATGTTTAAAACAAATCCGACGTACTTTTTCCAGTAGAATTCGAATTTGTAATAAACTATACGAATTCCTATTTAAAATGACAAAGATATCACCGCCCCATCTATATGGAGGGAGAGGGAGGGACTAATTCTATCACTAATGTATTTTCTCCATTGAATTATTCTCTTTTAAATCTAAACATTTTTTAATGAATTGCTTATTTTTCGAGATATTTGATAGTTTTAGTTAAAAAATGCTGCCGATACAACAAATTAATTTGAAAGATAATTGATTAGGTAAAACCTGTTACCATATTTTGTATAAAACAAAAAAATTAATGTATGTTCAACTATGTTTCAAATTATTTTTTTATATACGCTATCGGTTCTGTTCGATGTAGGGTGAAGGCACGTTAATACAGTTTCTGCAAGTTGTGGTTGTTTCTGTCAGCTGGAAACCCCTGGCTAAGAATTAACACTTGTTATGAAGATAGCAATGGTTGTTTTGGCGTTCGTGTTGTTGACATTAGTCTACTTTTGTAATGTAGTAAGGGTGTTATTTATAGTGAAAGTATCTCTCCAGCAGCATGTATTGATAATTCTATAGCGTGTTCGAATGTCTGGAAAGATACTTTCACACAAATATGAACTTATATTGTGTTCCTCATACCCGTTCCTTTAATAATATTTTTATATTATTAAAAATGTTTTTGTTTAATATCACTTTATTTAGCTCACCAAGAGACTGCAGATTCGACATACAATGTCATTGAAACTGTTACAATTTCCTTCTATTAATTAACATATGAAAGCAATATTAATTTGGGAAAAATACTTTCCATTACCTACTTATTTCATTCTGGTGACTAATGTATAACGTTATATAGGGAAGAGTTTATTTACGTATTTACACAACTTTAAATGAGACTTGTATATATTAGGTCTATTAGGTTATTAAGAAGATTGTCATATTGTTTTGTGGTTTTATTTCCTTCAAATTATGTTTAATTTTAATGCTTTTTCAACTAGATATACAATCTTCAATCCTATTGTTTTCTTCGCATTCGCGCGTAGAAATTATTTTGAGGTAAATAGAATTACTATGTGTAAGGAATGCTTTCAATTGATGGGTTGTGCCCATAGATAATTATAACAAGTATAGAATGAAAGCTTAATATCCCTAAGTGGAACTGTCATGGCGTCTAAACTGAGTTCTCCTTAAACACAAGATGGCTCTCTTCTCATTAATTACAGAAATCTAGCGGATACTTTAATTATGTGACACGTGATAGCGACTCGTTATTCTTGCAGCCATTTTTATTTTTAGTTCTTTCGGCTGTTTTTGTTTTGTTTTTTAATTTTTTTGTACATCACGGTTTATAATATCTACCATATAAAACATATTGTAGCGATTAGTATAGTAAGTAAAATATTGTTTGTGTATATAGTTTCTTAATAAATTGTTTTTAGTTTTCGAAATGGGAAAGGCTGGTTGTGCCGTATTTGGATGCGTTCCCTCAAATTCAGATTCTCGACATTGTTTCCCTAACCCTGATAAGTATGGGGAACTGTTTAGAACGTGGCTATCAGTTATTGGGAACAAACAACTACTTAAACTGACTGATGAATATATTTATAGACATTACAGAATTTGTAGTAAACATTTCTTGACTACCGATTTTGGACCTAATAAAATTTTAAAGAAAATGGTTCACCCTAAACTGTTTCTGACAGGTATCGAATATGTTTATATATGTAGATAATCAGTTTTGGACCTTTGTATTTTACATCTGATTTAGAAAATTGGCAATTTACTTTTTTTTGGCTGTTTTTCTTTAATATGTTGCAATTGCCAAAAAATGGAAGAGATTATTTTAAATATATGCAAATTAGAGTAAAACAGACTTTAAATTGCTGACTATCTAAATCTAGTGCTTTATTTATATTGATACTGTGCAAGAACTACAAATATAGATCAATTATGAATAAAGTGAAAATAGATCATTTAAAAGTAATTTTCTATTTTTTTTTGTAGGAAACAAAAACACATGTGGGTCTAGTACAAGTGAGGTATCCTTAAAGCATGCTTGTACATCTTTTGTAGAGACATATACAACAGAACCAAAATATGAAGACACAATTGACACACAGCATGAATCCATGTCAGATTCAGGCACAGAAATAATGGACAATACCTTTACACAGAATACATCACCATTACCTGGTAGTTATAGATATATAGCATATATATGTACATAAAATATCTAATATATATATGTAATAGGTACAAGTGGTTTAATGAATTTCGTTTCAATAAAAAAGGCAGCTCTTTTAAGTCCAACATCTAAAATATTATACACAAAAGGTACTTATTACAAGAAAAAATATTACCTTCAAAAAAAGAAAAGTCAAAAATATTTGAAACGTTTGTCAACTGCTGCCAAATTCTCGCAAACCCATGCTTTTCATAAATTGACAAATACATTTAATGACACTGCCAGAAACTTTTTTAAGAGCCAAATCGAATGCTCCACAAAAAAGAAATCTGGTCGTCGATTTTCAACTGACGACAAAATAACTGCATTAGCAATCTATAAACAAACAGGTTCTGGGTACAAATTCTTGTCAGAGATATTTTTTCTTCCATCCAGGGTTACAATAATTAAACTTTTGAACAATATTCCCATTGAACCTGGAATGAATGCGAGTATAATAAATAATCTCACTGAAGTAGGTAAAACTATGAAAGCAATAGATCGATATTGCTTTTTAATGTTTGATGAAATGAGCATCTCACCAAACCCTAATTACAATCAATTTAAAGATGAAGTTGAAGGTTTTGAACATTTCGAAAATAATCGAACAGAAAATATTGCTAATCATGTCCAGGTAATGTTTTTTATAGCAAGCTATTAAAAAAAAAGAAAAATTGATATATTTGTTTTAGGTTTTTATGCTACGTGGTGTTAATAGTAAATGGAAATATCCCATATTATACAATTTTGTGAAAGGAGCAGTAAAAGGGGTTCAAATTATCAGATCCCTTAAAGAAATTATAAGAACCGTATTTAGGGCTGGATTTACTGTTTTGGGCACAATATGTGACCAAGGCACTACTAATGTTAGTGCCATAAATACATTAATCAAGGACACAAGATCCAATTACCTGAGAATTGGAAAAAATATGGATGACAATGTATTTGAAGTAGATGGACTTCAAGTTATTCCATTTTTTGATCCTCCTCATTTAATGAAGGGGGTACGTAATAACTTATTGGGTAAAGACATTTGTTTTACAATGAACGAAGAAAAAAAAATTGCTAAATGGACAGACATCTACACAGCTTGGCAGTTAGACAGCTATAGTGGCGAATTAAGAATAATGCCAAAACTTACAGAACACCATGTTGCCAAAGAAAAGATAAAGAAAATGAAGGTATCTATGTGCACACAGGTATTCAGCCATACAGTTTCTTCAGCTATTTACTTAATGGCCAAAACTGGTAAGTAATGGCTTAATTTTCTAGAATATCAGTTTTAGTAATTCATTTACAGAACATGGTGAAGGTAATTTAAAAATGGACAGGAGAGCCATTCAAACTGCGCAATTTTTAAAATTTTTTGACTCTGATTTTGATAGTGTAAATGGCCATGCACCATTCCATTCTGGAGCAAAAATTTTAAAAACAACGATAAGTTTTACATCAAGCGACAACATTCATGTTGACTTTTGGAAATCTGCCATTCAAATAATTACGTCTATGTTCACTATAGATAATAATGATAGAAAAAAAGTTCCCCCTTCTTTTGGAAATTGGGTCATTACTTTAAAAAATTTTATTTTAATGACAAATAAATTAAGGACTATAGGGTTCAAGAAATTTGTTCCACGTTGCCTTAACCAAGATCCACTGGAAAATTTTTTTGGAAGAATAAGGCAAAGAGGTGTGCGATACACAAATCCCACATATTCTTCATTTTGTAATATTTTTAAATCACTACTTGTTAATCAATTATTAAGCAAGCATTCCATCGGAGCTAATTGTGAAGATGATGAATGCAACATGCTGTTTACTTTGAAAAATTTCTTATCTTTCAGTGGTGTAAGTATATGACATATAGACTGGTATTTAGATAAACTTTTCTTTTTTTTTCAACAGGATAATGCAAATCAACCGAAAATAAATAAATGTTTTGATTTGCCTATTGATTTTGATTCCATAAAACCTTTAGAGGAAAATGCGATGGCGTATGTAAGCGGTTATATTGCTAAAACTTTGAAGATAAGCAAGTGCATAATTTGCAAATACAATGTTTTAAGCAGAGGGGAGGAGGAACATTTTAGTGCCTTCATTAAGGAAAAAGAATATGGCGGAGGAATTGCAAAGCGTTTGCAATACTGCAATAAAGATATTTTAAAAAAATATATACAAATATACAATATAGCAACATATATATTGAAGAATAATATTTCTGCAGACAATCTTCTGCATAATATTGTAAATTTAATAAATACGAATGTCCAATTTAATTTTGTTGAATGTGAACATTCTGGAGCCCTGGAACAAAAAATAGTAAGAAGCTTTACAAAGCTGTTGATATTTAATTATGCAAAAGGTGCAAATAGAATACTCAATGGAAAAGATCGCAGACCAGTACCCAATAATGTGTCCAATTTGTACAAGCAAGCTTTTACCATGAACAATATGAATAAAGTCAGATAAAATATATATTTGGTTTTGATTTTATTTTTACTATTGCATTTGTATTAAATTAGTTTCGTTGAAATGACTAAACAATACAAAATTTTAAGACTTGAAAATGTTATATACCTGATTTTTTTTTACAACTATGTTATAGATTTATTATCACTGTATTAATTGTATTATAAAAATATATTGATACTAATTCTGTAACTATGTTGTAAAAAAAAATAAGTTATGCAAAATATTTAAAACAAAATGAATAAATTCCGAATTCAAATTTTCCCGGGAAACGTTCTCCTTAACCGGTAGATGACTCTCTTTATGGGTTCATCATTTATAATGGGAGCTTACATTCTATACTTGTTATAATTATCTATGGTTGTGCCTATGAAACACGTCAGTATAACGTCTACATATCTATACCAAACTTTCATGTATTTTTGACCTGGGTCAATTTTCCATAAAAATAGTGGTACCAAAGGAGAACCCAAGTCTGACCCTTGTGTTTGTATATTTTGTTATTGAACGTGAAATAGTTTTGATTAACGGATGTTTTTACTAATTCTAATAGTTCATCTGTTAGAACCGGATTTATGTGATTTCCTTCTAAACTTTTTTCCATTAATTTAACGCATTCATCTAGAGTAATATTTTAGAAAACATAGCACATCGAATGCTACAATTTAATTTCTAAATGTTTTAGATTTTCTATAACCTAACTTAAGTTCTTTACCACGTGTTTATCTGAGAATTATGAAAGCTGTTTAAACATTTTGTTTGCTTTTTCTGAAACTTTCATCACTAGATAATTTGAGTTATCGTTGTATTCTGTTTCCGATAGAATTACCGTCGTATTAAGTTTGTGTGCCTTAATTATGATCAAATTATTAAGTTTGCTATCCCTAAAATATGATATTACTTACCGAAACTTGGTTATGTAGGTAACTCAGTTTATAGTAATAAACTTTTTTCTTTTAATGTCATACGTTATAAAAGGAATGCACAAACTGTTACATTTCGCATATATCAAGAATGGTTTGATTCTATTTTTAAATTATAATATTCACAAGAACATCAAAGATATATACTATGATAAGTTACATGAAATAATACAGAGTCTGAAAGGGATGATTATAATACTGGGTGATCTGAATGCCAGAGTTGGTAATAACCCCAGTGATGAAAATTCAGCTAAAGGACGCTATGGAGAAAATATGCTTAATAACAATGGTGAAAGATTGATTGCCTTCTGTGTGAATTATAACATGCTAATCTCAAACAACTTCTTCAGTCACAAGTCGATTCATAAATTTACTGGGGAACAACCAACAAGGAAAGAAAAATCTATAATTGATTATGTAATTATTGAGAGATGCTATCAAAGATGTAAGGGTCATGAGAGGCCCTGAGTTAAATACGGACCACTATGTTAAGAGCAATATTAAGGACCTGTAAAAGTATTCGTTTATGTAAATAGAAAGAACACAATATAACTCAAGTTAGGATTAACTTTTATAAACTAAAGGAGAGATCCTAGAGAGAAAATTTGATGAATGGGAGAATACGAAAGGGGGAACATCGTTAGACACAATGTGGAATAAATTTAAAGCCAAGTTAAACTGAAGAAAAAGGTATGGGCAAAATATTTGAGAACAAAAAAGGAGGCGGACTATAAACAATACAAAAGACAAAGGAAGAAAGTAAAGGAATTAATCCAAAACGCTAAGAAGAAAGAATGGGAGGAATTCGGAGAAAAGATGGAGAGAAACAGACACGAAAACCAAGGAATGTTTTATGGAGTACTTAAAAAGGTAAGGAAAGACAATAAATCAGCTATGTCAAGGGGACTTTACGGTAAAGATAAGAACCTTGTGTATGAGGATACCAGAAAAATGGAAATTTGGAAAGATCATATCGGAAAACCTCTGGAGGAAATGGATATAGACGTAAACGGATCAGGTATAACATTAGGAAATGTTGTACAAGAAAACTGGACCTACAAGACGACGTAACGGAGGCGGAAGTCACCTTAGCACTTAGTAAAATTAAGTTAGGGAAAGCTGCGGGATATGACAACTTAGCCCCGGAGACAATTAAATTCTTGCCAGATAAAGGAAAGGAGATCCTAACGAAAATAGTGAATATGGCCTTCAAAACAAAAGAAGTACCCTATGATTGGACAGTAGCCATACTGCTACCAATTTATAAGAAAGGTGACCCTAGAAGCTGCGAAAATTATAGAGGAATCTCGTTATTATGTGTCGCAAGTAAAGTATGAAAGAGTACTTGAAAATAGATTGAGAAGTTACGTCGAAGGGGAAATAGAAGGCGAGCAGGGAGGATTTCGTCCATGTAGAGGTACAAAGGATCAAATTTTTACCATCCGACAGATAATTGGAAAGACGTTGGCATACGGGAGAAAGACGTATTTGGCGTTCATCGATTTAGAAAGTGCTTTTGATAAGATAAGTAGGAATGCTATTTGGAAAGCAATGGAGAGCAGAAATATAGCAAGTATATCATAGGCGGAGTTAAAAGTTTGTACAGACATACTCTAAATATCATTAGAAAAAATAACAACAACTCAGAGATCTTTGAAAGTAAGAAAGGAGTGCGACAGGGTAGCATCCTGAGCCCTCTTCTTTTTGTTTTGGCAATGGATGATATTATGAAGGAATGCCACCCACTTATGAGACCGTGGGAAGTGGGATACTATAATTTACAGAAAATAGTAATTAAAATCCTCGCATATGCCGATGACTTAGTAATTTTCGCACCATCGGAAATCGCCCTAAATTATAATATCAACTTATGGGACAATGCTTTGCACAAGAGAGGTTTAAATATAAACGTAAACAAATCCAAAGCGATGGTAATCTCCAACATCAAGAACAGTTAAATATAGTAACACAAAATAAAGGAGTAGAACAAGTAGATAGCTTCAGTTATCTGGGTGCGGTAATACAGGCAAATGGACAAGTGGATAAGGAAATCCCAAAAGAATAAGAAATGCGGAGAAGATTTATTTTGTTGGGGAAAGTAATGATTCATAAAAAATAAATAAAACTATATATTAATACTGGTAGCCGTAACTTTGTGGTAATTCATTTTGAAAATAATAAAATAAAATAAAACAATAACTTTGTTATACCACTTTATTCACATGTAATAGTGACCGCGGTTTCGACATACAATGTCATTATCAAACTGCAAAAGTTACAGGCCTACATAGATCTTATAAATGACACAAAAATATATGGGGTTGGTTTACATGTTATTTAAAATTACTACTATATACTTAACTATTATATACAACATTGGAAAAGAGGTGTATATATAAGATCCAACTGGTCGTTAAGAACAATATCTATTGTGTTGTTTCCGATTTTAAAAATTTCAAGTGACTCTAAAAGATTTAATTTACGACCTTTCTCGGCCAAATGCAATATTTTATGATGACCAAATGTATGCCTTTCTGTAATAAGATGGTTTGCGAATGTTGAATCTGTCTTCTTTAGTTTATATGACCTCATGTGTCCTTTTACCCGTATAATAAAACTTCGACCAGTCTGACCTATATATACACTTTTACAATCATTACAATATAATTTGTACACTCCTGATTTATTACTGATATCTGTTTTAGGTTTTCCGTTAAAAATGAAATTACTTGTTTTTACATATAGTTTGTAAGCTATACTAACATTACTATTATCTTTTGAAATTATATTTCCAATTAGCTCGCTTATTTTACCGAAGTAAGTTAACGAGACAAATTGTTTCAAATTAGCACTATCTCTAGGATATACTAAACTAAGGTCCACTTGTAACTATTTTTTCTTTAGTATACTGTCAATTACGCTACTTTTATAACTATTGTTTACCGCTATTTGTTTTATAGTACTGATTTCACGAACAAAAGATTCATTAGACAAAGGAATATTTAATGCTCTATGTATCATAGAATTAAAAAATGAATGTTTGTGTGTCTTAGGGTGTAGTGAATCTTTGGGAATAATGCAATCAGTGAAAGTGTGTTATTTTTCATTATTCGTTGTTACTTGTATATATTGCTTATATTTAACTACTTTAATAGATTTCAAACCTTAATTTTTTATGTAAATATTAAATAAACATTTAAGGACATCGTAATTATGTTTTCTTTTATTTAATAAGTTGTAATTAATGAACATTTGTTACAGCATACTACTTACGTCCTGGAGCTGTGATGCTCATCATACATTTTATTACTTTAAATCACTTTTGTTATTGTTATGACGCTACAGCTAGCCAGGAACGAATCAACACAAGCCAATGCAAAATCACATACTGCTGATGACGATAATATTCATACATATTTGATTAAGGCGTGCGCTAATTTTCAATCCACTCTCCAAACTCTTCAATTTATCTACATTTATCTTCATTTTCACAGGCTTGGAAAACTGCTAGAATTTGTCCTGTATTTGAAATAGGTGATAACATTTACATCTTTAATAAATAGACCAGTAACTATTTTTTCTGTTTTTTTCGAAAATCTTTGAATCAAACTTGTGCTATATAATCCAAGATATAGTCTATGCTTTAAGTAATCCTGGTCAAGTGGATGTTATTTATACGGACTTCAGTCAATTATTTGGTACAATCGACCGTTTTTTACTTTTATAAGAATTGTCATTTTTTGGGTTTAACAATTTTTAATCAAGTTTACGAAGTCATACTTAACACAGGCAAGGCAAACCACATTACCTACAATGGCTATAAATTTTTGATATTTGTATGTTATAGTAGATTCAATTAGTTGGCGATTTAAGGTCGGTTTTACTTTAATATGTATATATTTAAAATAATCTTACACGTTTCGGCACATAATGCCTTTTTCAAAGAAATTTAAAATATAAAAATATAAAATATATTTTAAATTCATCTCACATCTCTTGACTGCAACGTGTTGCTTATACAGATGACTAAAATATATCATAGTATTAAGAATATAAGTAAATTTTTGCAAAAAAATTTAACAGTTGGTGTCGTATGAACGGATTTAATTAAAATATTTCAAAATGCTGTATTGTAACTTTTACAAAGAACACAAATTATATAAACTCTATTACATCGTCGTTATAAAAAAAAGAAGTTTTAGGCAGGAACTTGGTGTTACGTTCGATAGTATGTTGATCTTCAATGAACACTACTACATCTGCTGTTAAGTCGCTGCGCTTTATCATTAGAATGTCTCGGAATTGCATAAATTTTGGTATATAGAAGTGATCATGTCTTATAGATCACTAAGTTTGCTTTCAAAACTATCAAGTCCTCGAAAAGATTTATTTAAAAAGATTTAAATCTTTACTTGAAGAGTAAAACACCAGAGATAATCATGGTATGATGAACAGATACACTAGGTAATAAAATTAAAAATGATCTCGATAAATGGCGATACTGCTGCACGTTTTTAGATGTAAAACAGACTTTGGATAAGACCTGGCACTATCTGTCCTATAAGAGAAATAAATATCTTCCTTATCAATTCTTCCTTATGTTAACATCCTGTTTAAATATAGACATTTTTGGGTAAAACAAGATAATAAATACACCGATCTATATATTCATGTCTGTCACAGAGAAGTGTATTAGGGTCTTTGCTATATCCGGTCTACACGGCTGACTTGCCGACGACCACGCTAACCACAACTGTCACGTTTGCTGATGACATTGCTATCTTAGCATTACACACAAATCATGAACAGGCAACAAGAAATCTTGAAGAAAACGAAACTATATACTGATTTGGTCAACTTAATGGACGCAAACTTTCACAATTCAATGAAGTAAAGACCCTTGGTATGCACCTTGATAGTAAATAACTTGGAAAGAACATATAATAACCAAGAAACGCAACTTAGCCACAAATTTAGAAAATGTATTGGCTAATGACCAGGAAATTTAAATTATCTACAGAAAATAAGCTTCTGATGCAACAACAAATTTTCATTTTTTAATTTTTCTTTATGTAAAATTTTCCTTTCTTTTATAGTTCTATCAATAGTATTAGCAACAAATTTAATCTGGTTTGTCAGGTTTTGGAAAAAAATATTGAAAAGTAAATGAAATAATATTAATTAGATATGTACAGCTGTGAGCAATAAATTTTGGTCATCAATGCCATTCTTTGACAAGAGGTAACTTGCTGTATTGTGAAATGATCGTAATGGCAATAACTAGGGCTGGGCGATACCGACGTTTTCGGTATCGGGTACCGATACCAATCGAGGTATCGATACTTACCGATGTATCGGGTCTGTGCACGGTATCGATTCTGAGTACCGGAATTGGTAAAGTATCGATAGGTATCGATGCTTTGGAATCGATACCTTGGAATCGATACCTTGGAATCGATACCTTGGAATCGATACCTTGGAACCGATACCTTGGAATCGATACCTTGGAATCGATACCTTGGAATCGATACTTTGGAATCGATACCTTAATTCGATACCTAGAAATCAATATTCATAACCCGTTTTCTAGGTGTTGATTGTTTGATATCGGTTTCAAGAGATATAAAATTAATTTACCGATTCTACCATAACTACGGTATGAAATTTGCAATATTGTGAGATTTTTTTTTTGTAATAATTATAGTTATGTCAGAATAAGGATATTTGCTACACACAATAATAACATCCTTTTAAATATATATTATATAATATATATAATGCATATATACTTAAAAATTCTTTGCTTAAAAGTTATTGCATCCTTTATGTACATTTAAAAAAATGCACGAAGGTAAGCTATCCGATACATGACTACCCGATACATCGCTAACCCGATACATCGATACTTAGCGAGTACTGGAATCGGTAAGGTATCGATGCTTTGGAATCGATGCCTTGGAATCGATACCTTGATTCGATATCTAGGAATCAGAATTCATAACCCGTTTTCTAGGTATCGTTTGTTTGATATCGGTCTCAAGAGATATAAAATTAATTTATCGATTCTACCATATCTACGGTATAAAATTTGCAATATTGTGATATATTTTTTTAATAATTATAGTTATGTTTATGTTATAATATGGATATTTGCTACGCATAATATAAAATTCAACAACATCCTTTGAAATATGTACTATATAATATATATAATGCTATATATACTTAAAAATTCTTTACTTAAAAAGTTATTGCATCTTTTATGTACATTTAAAAAATGCATAAAGGTAAGCTACCCGATAGAACGATACTTAGCGAGTACTGGAATCGGTAAAGTATCGATAGGTATCGATGCTTTGGAATCGATACCTCTCTACCCGATACATCGCTACCCGATACATCGATACTTAGCGAGTACTGGAATCGGTAAAGTATCGATAGGTATCGATGCTTTGGAATTGATACCTTCGTTATATGAGGTATCGGATACCCGATACCAGTTATGGTATCGGGTATTGGACGATGTATCGATACTTCGCCCAGCCCTAGTAATAACCTATAATTTAATCTGTCACATGTTAATAAAATTTGCGGAACTTTTTGCAAGTTCTAGACGTGATGCTACCGTAGCTTCAGAGAGTCCAGCTTCTATTATGGAAATAATCCTTACTTTGCTAAAGTATAATATTGAGACCATAGTGAAAATAATTCAAAAAACAAGACTTTCATAAACTGAAAATATATATTGACATTTCGTTAACAATGGATATAATGAATTAGGCCAAAAATCTACATTGCGACAATTTCCTCAAATTTTACAATGACATTGACGACCAAAATTTATTGCTCGCAGCTGTAAATTATATGGAGCTGTATGGTCTCGTCCTGTTTAACATGTTTTTATTTTTATTTTTCTTGTATACTGTTCTTCAACTTTGGAGTCTAGATTCTAGTATTTCTGCTTTAGTTTTTGACAAATTCAGGTCTCGAATTAGATCATTTAATTCTAAGTGATTTAGTAGGTGTGGTCTGTCCTCTTCATAGGGCAAATATTTATTATCCCTGGTTGCCAACTTGATGCTTGCTTCTTCTGGTTCTGTACCATCATATTCTTCACTCGAAACACCTATGGGTATTGGTACTGGCAAGGCTTCCGAATGATGCTCTCGACAAATAGCATAGGGCAGCATACATAATATTTTTCTTACTTTTGTTGGAAAACTCAAAACTTTTCATGCAGCAAAACTAGCAATCAGTCGAATGGTCCGTTTGTTCACGCCAAATCATAGGTCTTGCAAATGGCATAGCGCTTCTCTTACCGTTTGACCAGCCCGTCAGAGTAACAGCACAGCATGCGCAACAAATTCTGGAAGCCCATGGCTTGCCCTGATGTACAATGGTTAAGCCAAAATAGTGAAAATATAACTTTTTTATTAAAGTTATAATATTCTGCTTATGTTAGTGGGTTTATACACGTACGCGACATTATGAAATAAAAAGATGTTCAGCTATCATCACAAACCTACTTATACTGAATCGAAAGAGCCGTGTGTAACTCTCATATACCCACATAGCCAGATATCTACCAATTCTTAATTTGATTAGTTCTAGAGCAAAAATAGGCGTGGTTTAAGTACTCTGACGTAGGAAACATGCAAAGACATGTTCAGGCATGTCCACCCAATGTTAGACAGACCAATATTTTTAGTAATATTTTTCTTATATAAAAGTAACATTGCAATTTTGTAAATAAAAAAAAAAATTATATAAGAAAATATCTCGAAATCCTGACGTGATGGAAAATTTTAATCAGATTCAGAGTCAGCATGACAGAAGCATATCGACACGTATAGGTGTATAAGAAAATCAAATTGTATTGACCAGTGTTATGGGCTATAACAGCGAATTCCAACTTAACTACACTAGAGCGTTATCGCTAATACTCTATGATATGTCCCAAATTATGTGATACATCGTGACCTTTTAATACCCCTTATCAAGATGATCAAGTGATCAATACTCTTAGTACTAAATACAGTGAAAGACTCGCAAACCATCCTAATGTGCTAGGCAACAAGCTCTTAATGAATACAAGTAAAGTACAGGTTAAATAAAAAGAATCAGACCTTCGCATCTTACTACCAGCTTTCAACAACAGCGTGCTATTAGTTTAAAAGTAGACAATATATAGACTTATTATTGCAGAGATAGATTGCCGAATTTTTGTTTTTTTAAAGAAAACAAGAACGACTAACCTTAGCAATATTAGTTTCTTGAAAGACGAATTGAATTTAATAAACAGTGGTCCAAAATACGCCCCCCACTCACTGTAAGAAGTAGCTATAGAATCGGAATTAACGATATGTAAAATTAAAGGTAATCATCTAAGACAATCATTAATGAAAAGAATTAAAACACATTAACCTGAACAATAGGAACGATCAATCAATCAAAACGATCAATAATAATAATAATTTATTTTTGCCCAATAGATATAATACAAATACGACAAGATTTTTATTCTTAAAAAAATACACAAATAAATGACACACAATTGACACACAAATGACACAATAAATTTCATAAAAACAGAAAACATCATTATTAATGTCAAATAATTTGCTTGCATTCTTTGACGAGTGGAATCTTCACAAGATAAATTTATTCGCGCCAATAACGATGTTGAGTCCATCCTGTTAAAAGATTCTCTTTGCCTACGCACTTCTAGCATTTCCAATCCATGCCACACAATCAAATCTCCGTAGTTTGTATTTTGTACTAAATAGACACCCCTGAAACTCAATTCAAAAATTGACGCTTCAATTTTATTGAGATGTAGTATGAGCGTGGAGCGCCTTAAGAGATGTCGGCACTTGCCTTAAACGATAAGGAAAACCACGAAAACCTATTCGGGCGGGGATATAATAATAACTCATGGCTTGCCATTCCCCTGTTTTTGTTGTCTAACTGTTTAGAGTTAGAGAATGCCAAGGCATGATTTATTATTATTGAACTTGAATGTATCTTTGAATAATTTTATCCATGACAACTACAGATATATAGTATGAAATTAATATACTGTCATTTATATTTTAAATTTCTTTGAAGAAGGAATCATATGCCGAAACAGGTAAGATTGTTTTAAATATATACATATTGAAGTAAAACCAGACCTTAAATCGCCAACTAATTGAATCTACCATAACATACTAAGGTCAAGAAATAATTATATATATATTCTGGTGGTTCTCAAAGTCAGGAACTGGAAGAAATAAAAAAAAATTGCTTAGCTGTTTAAACAAGTAAAAGGAACCGGACCATGCACAGGCAATGTAAATTATTAGATAAGTTAATATCGCGTTTTTAATTAGAAAATTTATTAGTAATAATTTTTATGTAAGTCATTTCACTTTCAAAATTCATTAATTTATTTGTGAAACCGAAGATAATTAACTTGTTTGATAAGAATTAATGACATATGGAAACCTATTTTACCGACCCGAATTTAGTTTGAATTTGAATTAGTTTTACCGCGAAAGTCAGTCATTATGTATTACAACCATATGACATTAATAAACATTTAAAAACATAACTTAGGGTATGCATAATTAATAATGTAATTTTTTTATACTAAGTATAGCAAACGCCAATTAAGTTGGCGCGAGAAGGGGTAAGTTCGCGCAGGATTAGAAGTAGTGGGGAGATTTGTATTTGGTTTTACATCAAATGTCAGATAATTCTAACCTCTGAGCGTGTATGATCCCCTAGCAAAGACATTACAAAATATGTTCTGTCAAACGTCAATGACAAATGTATTCTGACAATTACTTGAGTAGTGGGGGGTGGACGTTTTTAAAAACGGTTTCTGCGCACCCCCTCCTCGCGCCAACTTAATTGGCGTTTGCTATAAATACCTAATGAAAATTTATATTTTATATCCAAAAATACCAACATAACCCAACCTTATTTTTACACAATTTAATTTATATTTAACTTAGAAAGATCTATTTTATAACCTTACCTTGTTATTGAATTGTCGTTCCTATAATTTAGCACGAATATTAAGCGCATAATTATCACAATTTACTGGATTTATTGTAAAATTCATTTACATGTAGATTTTACGTATGTTTAATAATATGTATGTGTTCTGCGCATAGTAAGAACAGCTGTTTTGGTTTGCTGCAAGATAATAATTATACTATTTATGTTTAATTTTAAGCCTGTTAGACACTCATTTTGAATCCAAACTTTTATTTATGCCTTACTTCAGATTAATATCTGGTTTGTTATTGTTAATTTTGAATCTTTTAACTAAACAGTCATACTTTTGAATTAACATAGTTTCTGTTATAAAATAAGCATTGACATACACATTTAAAACACACACAAATTATTATACAGAAGAACCGACTCTCTGAAATAAGATCTCTAGCTAGCACATAGCCGCAGGTAATTAACTAAATTGATTATAGCACCTTTGGTGCTATAATTTTATTAGGCAAGGATAAGCGAAATATAAATGAGACAAACAATCGAATATTTCATAATTACAAATAAATTTAATGTTCGAATTAAAAAAAAATATATTTTCTAAGAACATGCATATTACATATGCACATTTTAAGAAATATATTTCAAAGAAGTTGAAAAAACATTGCAAATATTTGTAATTAGGTTGACTTATAATTCTTTCACTATAGTATTAAATACAAATTAAATTATAGTGATTGTGTAGTTTAAGTTGTATTTCAAGTTAAAGTGGTAAAAGTCTAATACATCATTTAAAAATTTAAATAAATCACCTATATATGACTTTTAAATATAGTTATCCCCCAACTGCTCAGATGGCTCTAATCTATTCTCGAAATTTAACATTATATGTATGTCCTTTCTATTAAGATTATCTATGGCACTAGCAATAGAACAATACCTTTGACCGCATTAGCTGAAGAATTGCTAAATCTGAGCAAGAAAGTTGAGGTAATTATGAGAATATACAAACTATACTGAAAGAAGTAGGAGATGGGTACTTGAAAACAATCACCAAAACAAATCGAATCAAATTATTGAAATTTGAAATAGCTAAGTGTTCGTTCCAAAATCCTACTTTTGAATTCCAAGAAAAACCATGAATATAATATTAATGAGTATATATTTGTCTGTACATTTAAATGAGTGCCTATACTCGTACATAATCAAAGTAAATTATTTTCAGTATATGCATTTCGTCAGCTGCAAAGGAGTAAAGCATTAGTTACATTCATTGTTACTGTAATCAATTTCGTAACCTTGTATTGATGTTCCAGCATTGATTGGATAATTTTTGCTGCTTGCTGCTCTCATTGGATGGTATAACAAAACCCTATGTCTAGAAAGACACCTAAATCTACCCTTTAGCACACCTTTGTTCTATAACGTTTCTGGATTTTGTTTAAGTGTTTATTGAAATTTGCTTCGATTGTGCCTTCTTGTACATTAGCAAACAGTGTGAAAAGCCACGGCTCAAAAGGAACCATTATCCCCTGTTTGGAATTGAAAATAAATACACAGTTTAGTATATCCATATATGTAACTGTTTACCTATTAAATGTGTTAAGGTAACCCCATGTTCGTATTGCTCTCTTAAGTAATTTCTAATATTACTAATTTGCCATATAGCAGGATCATGCACTGATCCTGGATTTCATGCACTACATCCAATTATCTTGCAATTGGAATCTGCAATATAAAAATGAAATATATTTAGAATTAGCCCTTAATGTGATATTTTTTCCTTCACTATATCAATATATGTTTATACATATAATATTTACTTACAAGCTTTACATTTATAGAATGTCTTCTTTTTCTGTTAATATATACATACAGTGAGTGATATACATCATTTACTGGGGGAGCAGGTATCTCAACATGAGTTCCGTCAATTACACCCACAACTCCTCGAGCACCCCATTTTTCATAGAAACTACAATAGAGATATATTTCATAAATAAAGACGGCAGACTATGTGCCAACATTGTCAAATTTAATAATAATATGTTTATATACTGAGAGGGATTGTTCGACATTGAGAGATGTTATATTTGCATAGTTAAAGTGCTCTTTGTATCTGTACAGTGAATCTTCAGTATTGGTAAAAAGTTGCCCTAATTTTGTAAAATCTACATTTTTATCTAATACACCTTATGTGTATTATTAAATTTAACAGTGTGGGGCACATAGTCTGCCATCTTTATTCATAAAACATTATATGGTCAACTAATTTTTAACCCCTTTTTATTTTATTTTTCATATCTGCTGTTGTTGGAAACTGCACATAGGAAACAAATGTTCAGCTATCACAGAACAAATTTCATTTAATATTCGACATATTGATGTTTGGCTTAGTGCTATCCAAGAATTAGAACCTACTGGATTTTGAAAGGATCCTGTGTCTGTAAAATGTAATGTTGTTAAAAGCTACAATTCAAGACAGATATATACAACAAATTTCTAAAATTATAAATACATAAATAATCACCTTCAGATGCAGTGGAATATGGCCACCTAAGTTCATAACTGCTCCCAAAGTATTAATTAAATTGGTAGTAGATCTTTTGTCTAGACGAAATAACTGCTGGAAGTATATTTCAGATAATTCAAAAGGATTCATTGTACGATTCATTACCATACATCCTTAAGAGTTTATAGGAAATCGTAAGCTACGCGCGACTTCAGAATTGCATTTTGTACTTTCCAGACTTACGAGGCTTACAGATTTGGTTAAGATGCTTATCAAAATATTCTTAAAAACCTGTTTATACATTACAATCTTATTATTTATATCAAATTTTGTGTTTTATGTTTCTTTAATCTGTTTAATTATGTTTTTTTCGAAGAGGTTAGAATTATCTGACATTGCTGCCTGCCTGCCTACCTTGCAATTTGATATAAAACTAAATTCAAATTTCCATACTACTTCTAATCCTGCGCGAACTTACCCCTCCTGGTGCCTACTTAATTAGCGTTTGCTATACGCATGGTATTCAATTAGACTGGTCAACAAATTTTCTTTTTAAATTTTTCTTTATAAGTTATGTACAATTTTCGTCCCTTTTATAGTTCTTCTATAGTTCTAGTAATAACAACAAATTTATTTTGGAATGTATATATATATATATATATATATATATATATATATATATATATTCTTTCTTTGGAGACTGTGGTTAAGTAAAAAACTTAAAAAAGGTATATAACCCCTTACCACAATTATTAATCGTATCCTATACTCTATTTTTAAAGTAGAGAGACGAATTTATGAACAGACCACTTTGACAGTGAAATCTCATTGGTTGAAAGCAAGGCCAAATTGCTTTCAACCAATGAGATTTCACTGTCAAAGTGGTCTGTTCAGAAATTCGTCTCTCTACTTTAAAAATAGAGTATAATAGGATACGATTAATAATTGTGGTAAGGGGTTATATACCTTTTTTAAATATATATATATATATATATATATATATATACCCCTCCTGGTGCCTACTTAATTAGCGTTTGCTATACGCATGGTATTCAATTAGACTGGTCAACAAATTTTCTTTTTAAATTTTTCTTTATAAGTTATGTACAATTTTCGTCCCTTTTATAGTTCTTCTATAGTTCTAGTAATAACAACAAATTTATTTTGGAATGTATATATATATATATATTAAAAATAATAGACTTTTTATTGGTTTAGCGACCTTTTATTGAATTATGATGTTTTATTCTACGACGTTTCGACTTTTACTATTTTTCAGTCTTTTTCAAGTATCTAGAAACAAGAATTAATACAATGAGAATATGAGAATTGTGTTTGCTTTTGTGAGATTGAATTAACAATTAATTTAACAATTAAAATTAAAATTAGATTAAATAAAATAAAATAAATAAGAAAAATAAAATTCTTATAAACACTAAATATATATATATATATATATATATATATATATATATTCTTTCTTTGGAGACTGTGGTTAAGTAAAAAACTTAAAAAAGGTATATAACCCCTTACCACAATTATTAATCGTATCCTATACTCTATTTTTAAAGTAGAGAGACGAATTTATGAACAGACCACTTTGACAGTGAAATCTCATTGGTTGAAAGCAAGGCCAAATTGCTTTCAACCAATGAGATTTCACTGTCAAAGTGGTCTGTTCAGAAATTCGTCTCTCTACTTTAAAAATAGAGTATAATAGGATACGATTAATAATTGTGGTAAGGGGTTATATACCTTTTTTAAATATATATATATATATATATACATATATATATATATATATATATATATATATATATATATATATATAAGTGATTAGATAATTTTCTAGCCGTTCATTAAATATAACATTAGATAAATTATTGGAGGTTTTCGGCTTTTATATGAAATATTTAGAAATATCAAGTTAGTATGCATGTAATTGCAAAGTAAGGGGGGATGTAAACATTGCTATCTACAAATTACAAAGCAAATCATACGAAATTTTTAATTGAAAAAATGTCTATGTTGGGACTCGAACCCAAGTCTACAGCTTGCCGGCCTGTCGTCATTACCACTAGACCACAATAGACCCAGGTTCAAGTTATTCAGAAATGCATTATAAAGTAACAGTGTTGATTAATCAGATGTCAGTTATTGAATGTAGATGTCAAGTTGAAGGCAGAAGTCAGTTTTGAAAGCTCATGTCAGTCTTGATAGCAGATGTCAGTTAGTGAAAGCAAATGTCAGTTACTGAAAGCAGATGTCAGTTATGAAAGCAAACGTCAGATTAGAAAGCAGATGCTTTTTTTGAAATTAGATGTGAGTTATTGAAAGTAGATGTCAGTGTTTTGAGAGCAGATGTCAAACATTCAAATCTGACATCTGCTCTCAAAACACTGACATCTACTTTCAATAACTCACATCTAATTTCAAAATAGGCATCTGCTTTCTAATCTGACGTTTGCTTTCATAACTGACACCTGCTTTCAAAACAGACATCTGCTTTCAGTAACTGACATTTGCTTTCACTAACTGACATCTGCTATCAAGACTGACATGAGTTTTCAAAACTGACTTCTGCCATCAACTTGACATCCACATTCAATAACTGACATCTGATTCATCAACACTGTTACTTTATAATGCATTTCTGAATAACTTGAACCTGGGTCTATTGTGGTCTAGTGGTAATGACGACAGCCCGGCAAGCTCTAGACTTGGGTTCGAGTCCCAACATAGACATTTTTTCAATTAAAAATTTCGTGTGATTTGCTTTGTAATTTGTAGACAGTAATGTTTACATCCCCCCTTACTTTGCAATTACATACATACTAACTTGATATTTGTTAACATTTCATATAAAAGCCGAAAACCTCCAATAATTTATCTAATGTTATATATATATATATATATATATATATATATATATATATATAAGGTAAACTTAATAAGTCGGCGATTAAAGGTCTGGTTCATTACTTCAAAGTATATATATTTAAAACAACCCTACATGTTATATTTATATTTTTTATATCCTTAACAAAGGCATCATTGCCGAAACATGTAGGGTTGTTTTAAATATATATACTTTGAAGTAATAAACCAGACCTTTAATCGCCGACTTATTAAGTTTACCATATCATACCAAGGTCACGAAAATATTATATATATATATATATATATATAATACAAAGGTATTTTTAATAACATAAAATATTATTAAAAATCTCGTGTGAAGAACACAAATGCAGGTTCACTATTAATATTTTCTGTGAACGTGTCCGAATATATCCCATCCCCAGAGAGGTAGATACGTACTTCACCTTTCTACAGGCTCATCGGTACGCCCCTGCTGGAGAAAGGATATTCCCAGACACTTTCACAGAAAAGAACAACATCGCCCTATCACCGTAATTATCCAGACCGAGCGCGCAGAAGTAAATTCGGCGCCGCCTGTTGTCAGACAGCCGAAGTACCTCGCATACCGTCCACATAATTAATGTGAAATAACGACGTCCTTCCAAAGGTTGGCACAGCCAATCTCTCTAGAAAACTGCATTTTGTTTGTGCCTTTAATAATATTTTATATTATTAAAAATACCTTTGTATTATACAAAACTGGTGGGGTTTACCTACTCATATATGTTTCAATTATTCTGATTATATATATATATATATATATATATATATATATATATATATATATATATATATATATGTGATAAACGTAATGTTAATGAGAATTAATAATCAATAAATTCTCACATTACTGCCAATGCCTCTCTAATTCGTTGCATTAATTTCTACACCTTCCAGGGTGGATACGACTTTCACACATTTTTTCATTTTCCCGTACAACTCGGTCAGTTGGCGCCGCGACACGTTGCAACTACATTCTTAGGCAAATGTGATTTTGTCAGGTGTAGAAATTAATGCAACGAATTAGAGCGGCATTGGCAGTAATGTGAGAATTTATTGATTATTAATTCTCATTAACATTACGTTTATCACAATTAGTATATATATACTTCGTATAGAAATGAAAGTCGTGTCTATTCCTGGATGTAGGTGCACCGATGATTGGTAAAACCATGAAACGCTGGCGTCTGCACATTCCAGGGTGGATACGACTTTCACACATTTTTTCATTTTCCCGTACAACTCGGTCAGTTGGCGCCGCGACGCGTTGCAACTACATTCTTAGGCAAATGTGATTTTGTCAGGTGTAGAAATTAATGCAACGAATTAGAGCGGCATTGGCAGTAATGTGAGAATTTATTGATTATTAATTCTCATTAACATTACGTTCATCACAATTAGTATATATACACTTCGTATAGAAATGAAAGTCGTGTCTATTCCTAGATGTAGGTGCACCGATGATTGGTAAAACCATGAAACGCTGGCGTCTGTACATTCCAGGGTGGATACGACTTTCACACATTTTTTAATATATATATATATATATATACATTCCAAAATAAATTTGTTGTTATTACTAGAACTATAGAAGAACTATAAAAGGGACGAAAATTGTACATAACTTATAAAGAAAAATTTAAAAAGAAAATTTGTTGACCAGTGTAATTGAATACCATGCGTATAGCAAACGCTAATTAAGTAGGCGCCAGGAGGGGTAAGTTCGCGCAGGATTAGAAGTAGTAGGGAAATTTGCATTTAGTTTTATATCAAATTGCAAGATACCGTAGGCAGCAATGTCAGATAATTCTAACAATTCTAACCTCTTCGAAAAAAACATAATTAAACAGATTAAAAAAACATCAAACACAAAATTTTATATAAATAATGAGATTGTAATGTATAAACAGGTTTTTAAGAATATTTTGATAAGCATCGTAACAAAATCTGTAAGTCTCGTAAGTCGGGAAAGTACAAAATGCAATTCGGAAGTCGCGCGTAGCTTACGATTTCCTATTAACTCTAAGGATGTGTGGTAATGAATCGTACAATGAATCCTTTTGAATTATCTGAAATATACTTCCAGCAGTTATTTCGTCTAGACAAAAGATCTGCTACAAATTTAATTAATACTTTGGGAGCAGTTATGAACTTAGGTGGCCATATTCCACTGCATCTGAAGGTGATTATTTATGTATTTATAATTTTAGAAATTTGTTGTATATATCTGTCTTGAATTGTAGCTTTTAACAACATTACATTTTACAGACACAGGATCCTTTCAAAATCCAGTAGGTTCTAATTCTTGGATAGCACTAAGCCAAACATCAATATGTCGAATATTAAATGAAATTTGTTCTGTGATAGCTGAACATTTGTTTCCTAATCATGTGCATTTCCAACAACAGCAGATATGAAAAATAAAATAAAAAGGGGTTAAAAAATTAGTTGACCATATAATGTTTTATGAAATATATCTCTATTGTAGTTTCTCTGAAAAATGGGGTGCTCGAGGAGTTGTGGGTGTAATTGACGGAACTCATGTTGAGATACCTGTCCCCCAGTAAATGATGTATATCACTCAATATATGTATATATTAACAGAGAAAGAAGATATTCTATAAATGTAAAGCTTGTAAGTAAATATTATATGTATAAACATATATTGATATAGTGAAGGAAAAAATATCGCATTAAGGGCTAATTCTAAATATATTTCATTTTTATATTGTAGATTCCAATTGCAAGATAATTGGATGTAGTGCATGAAATCCAGGATGAGTGCATGATCCTGCTATATGGCAAACTAGTAATATTAGAAATTACTTAAGAGAGCAATACGAACATGGGGTTACCTTAACACATTTAATAGGTAAACAGTTACATATATGGATATACTAAACTGTGTATTTATTTTCAATTCCAAACAGGGGATAATGGTTCCTTTTGAGCCGTGGCTTTTCACACCGTTTGCTAATGTACAAGAAGGCACAATCGAAGCAAATTTCAATAAACACTTAAACAAAAACCAAAAACGTTATAGAACAAATGGTGTGCTATAGGGCAGATTTAGGTGTCTTTCTAGACATAGGGTTTTGTTATACCGTCTAGTTAGAGCAGCAAGCAGCAAAAATTATCCAATCAATGCTGGAATATCAATACAAGGTTACGAAATTGATTACAGTAACAATGAATGTAACTAATGCTTTACTTCTTTGCA
Source organism: Melolontha melolontha (assembly GCA_935421215.2). Taxonomy (NCBI): domain Eukaryota; kingdom Metazoa; phylum Arthropoda; class Insecta; order Coleoptera; family Scarabaeidae; genus Melolontha; species Melolontha melolontha. The sequence continues at coordinate 156,859,758 of OW285236.1, read as the reverse complement.
GATGATGAAATGCATATACTGAAAATAATTTACTTTGATTATGTACGAGTATAGGCACTCATTTAAATGTACAGACAAATATATACTCATTAATCTTATATTCATGGTTTTTCTTGGAATTCAAAAGTATGATTTTGGAACGAATACTTAGATATTTCAAATTTCAATAATTTGATTCGATTTGTTTTGGTGATTGTTTTCAAGTACCCATCTCCTACTTCTTTCAGTATAGTTTGTATATTCTCATAATTACCTCAACTTTCTTGCTCAGATTTAGCAATTCTTCAGCTAATGCGGTCAAAGGTTTTGTTCTATTGCTAGTGCCATAGATAACCTTTATAGAAAGGATATACATATAATGTTAAATTTAGAGAATAGATTAGAGCCATCTGAGCAGTAAAATTTAAATGACTGTCATCTATATTTCTCGTGTATATGTTTTCTATGCAGACATCACACTGCTTGATCATTTTATTTATTCTTTTTGTGACAAAACCAGCCATGTAAGCAGCAATAGTTTCTTCTAATTTTGTGGTAGAGAGATTTATAGGTGATGGTGATATCAGGATCTTTTTTGTTTCCTTTATATCTTTGCTAACTGCCTTTAAACAATAAAATTATTATTACTTTCATGTAATTAAAATATCATCAAAAAGTACTATCATTATTATTGTTATAAGATACTAACCGACTTGAACAAATTTTTCCAGAGTTTAGAAAATAACAGTGTTATCATTTTCGCAGTTGCTGCCCTCTGAGTGTTTTAGGGTAAAATTTTTAACCAAAAGGTGTAAATAAATAAAATGGTGTAAATGCTGCAGCTGTAGGGTTCGTAAATCGTACTCCTTCTTTGTACTTTTACGTTTATAAAAATAATTGTAAACATTAAAAACTACTCGCGTTTGAGCGTGTATCACTTTATGATCCCCTAGCAAAGACATTATGTTCCGTCAAACATCAATGACAAATGTATTCTGACAATTACTTGAATAGTGGGGGTGGATGTTTTTAAAAACGGCTTCTGCGCAACCCCTCCTCGCGCCAATTTAATTGGCGCTTGCTTTACATAGGTTTAAATATAGCTGTGTGTAGCGGAAGCTTATTTTCTGTAGATAATTTAGAATTCCTGCTCATTAGCCAATACATTTTCTAAATTTATGGCTAAGCTGCATTTTCTTGGTTATTATATGTTCTTTCCAAGTTATTTCCTATCAAGGTGTATACCAAGGGTCCTCACTTCATTGAATTGTGAAAGTTTGTTAAAGTTATCTGTTCAATCGTACCAAAATTGTCTCTGAAACAGCGCATGGTTTAGAATGGTGTTTAGCTCTTCAAGTAAAGATTTAAATCTTTTTAAATAAATCTTTTCGAAGACTTGATAGTTTCGAAAGCAAACTTATTGATCTATAAGACGTGATCACTTCTATATTTTACTGGACGAAAATAATTATTTTCTCAGCTATTCACTATAGATCCGGAAAATGGAAGATTTGAAGTATAACATTGTAAATAAAAGTAATCAACTTTATTTTTCTGTAGGATTTTGTCTGAGATTCCAGACAATCGAATCCAGGTGGTTTCTTTGTCTTAGTTTTATTCCTGCTCACTTCTCTAATTAATTTCACGTATGGCAATCGTCTTAATTGAAAAATCTAGTTGGCATCTTTTCAATTAATCGAAGATTTCTTTTTCTTATGTTACTGGTGTTATCGAGTTACATGGTTGAAACATCCTCTAAAGGTGTTTTGGGAACGCTTTAATCTTTTTGTAGTCATTTCTCGTCCATTTACGATCACCAGTTCTTACTGGAGGCTTTGTTTGTCGTAATTGTTTTAGCTTCTAGTGACCTTTTTCGTAGAATAATTTGTTGCCTCTGACGGGGTAAGCCCTTCTAGATACATTTTTGAAATTTCTTTGTTGCTTTACTCTTGATTACATTTTCCGCTGCATTGTCAATTTTGTGGTCAGTCGTTAAAATTGTATTTAAAGAGATTCAAGTTTTTCTTTGAATATATTCCAATCTTAATTTTTTTATTTTATGCTAGGCGGAGCTTGCGTCACTGGTACGTAAATATTGGCGCGCTCTTAACATTGTTTAGATTTGAAGTCTGTTTGTATATATAGTTTATGATTCTACGATTTTAAATATGAAGCACTATAAAGTATAATATCAGACTAAATTAAATTAATTTCTATATTATATTGTTTGTATTGTTTATCGCAAAAAGAACTTGACCTCTACCGACAACTCATTTCCCTTTTCAGTCGCTTTAGAGTAAAAATTTTTATATTCCTAATGTTATTTGGATTAGGCATATTTGCAATTTCTTTGGATAAATTGTATAATTTTCTTAGACGTTTGTGATTGGAAATGCAAATCAATACTAAGTATTGATTTTATATGTTGAATATACATTCATTCTAATTAAATTTCATGCATTTGCTACTTTACCACTAATTATAAACCTACAATTAGACGTTTTTTTATTTATTCGTTTTTCTGGCGCGATATATATTTGATATTGACTACTATTTAACAATTATTATTGATTGAATTTTTGAAAAATTCTCTACATTAAAGTTTATTCATACTCTACATGAACTAAAGAGATTTTCAATCAACATTATTTAAGTAGTACCCCAAATTTCATAAGACATAAATTTGATATATTCATTAATATTTCCGAATTAATGCACGTATTAGTGTACGCATCAAGCAAATTCATGTTTTATAACAAGGTGTATTTAGTAATTTTGTATTTAAACTTACCTAACGTAGTATAAAACTAATTCTTCGTCTTTAGCGAGTTCCATATTACCTCTAGCGATTTGGCATAAAAAACTTTTTACACAATTGAACGGGTCGCTGTATAAAATCATATTCCAACTTAATTCATCCACCTAAAAGTAAATGATACTCATTTACACTTGCTTATAAATATTTATAAATTATGACATTTCTTTTACGATTTGTTTCTTTGGATCTTTTAGTTATAAATTTGCCCAATGTAGATATAAACGCCTTGGGTTTTGCTATATTCTGATAATCTTGGGCTAATAAATGTGTCATCCATAATCCAACTAGTCCTAAAATGGCCAATATAATAAATCTGCCATGCGATTTTACCATTCCAAATAAAACGATGAATATTAAACATTTAAGAAACTGCATTCTAAAAATGAATAAGCTACTGACTGATATCATGCAGAAAAAAATGTTTATATGCCTTTATAAAAAAAGTCGTTATTAATAATGATGTATATAAAAAATTACTAGGTAAACTGAATTACTTTTAGTTGTCTCCTTTTAAATATAGACATGAATTTGTTCATTCAAGAGAGAAAGTAGTTCTTGTTTTCTTTCAACATTTCTGCATGTTCAAATATAAAATTAGATAATATAACGACTAGAAAGTAACATCTCTTCAAACAATGTTTTCTCAAAATTTAAATGCTTTTAGTTAAGTTTACCTAAAATGATTGTCCAAGTTGATTTGTCTTCAAACATTTACTACTTTCTTTAATTGTTTATTCACATATAACATGCATGCATACATACATGCGCATACATATACATGTACGTAACTGCTAATTGTAAAATATTAATATTTATTATTTTTTATCTCATTAAGATATGACTTTTTAATTTTTACATTACATATATATACAGTTTATTTAAAATAACCTAGTTTTGATTATAATTTAGTTTTTTTTTCTCAATAACAACCGTTGATTGAAGGAATATATAAAGATGCGCAATGATTATGCATTTTCGCGTAGCTAAAATTGGTTTCAACATTTAGCCGTCGCATCGTACTGTTGGTTTCGAGATGATTTCAGTTTACTGCACCCTGCGAGTAATAGCAAAGCAATCGCAGACCTATAGATTAAAAAAAAAGAAATTATTTTCTGTTAGCCCACTACTCCACGGTTTATTAATATATTAAAGTAAACCGCTAAAATCTTTTATAAATATGCAGCTATTTCATGAGACAAGAGGAAAGTGACTAAAATCTGAAAAATAATTAGCTCTTTCTTTGTATTATAAATAGGGACCGGATACGAGAGGCTGAAATTACGATAGACCATATAAATAGTCTAGAACAATGCTAAGTACAACACGCAGTTATTGCATAGCACTATTCACTCAGTTAACCGCACATCCTTTTTTTATCGTTGAATTGTGACGCAATTACTTCAATTTTACAGTTAAATTCTTTTCTTCATGGGCGTAGATAGAAGCGGGAGGAGTTTTTATAATTTCTTTTATTTGTTAATTTATATTTCATAAGATAAATAAAGTACGGTCAGTTAATTTCTCTGTTTCATTGTTTTAACTGTTAATTACATATAAACGTCAATATCCAGTGAATTTCGTTAAGTTTCAATAACTTACGCATACATTTTTAATTCACATTTGTTTAGATCTAGAACATTGTCTAAGTTACTTTTTCAGATATGATATGGAACAACGTCGAAAATGGCATTGTGAAACAATGTTAACAGTATCGTTAAAAATTTCCAAGAAATCGCACGTAAAACGTCACCTAGCATCACAAACATATACACAGAAATTAGACCCATTGGAATTTGACAATTTTTACGAAGAACTCGATTAAACTTTAATGGTGGCAAAGATTCCATTAAATAAACTTAATAATCCCATCATCACAACATTTCTCCAAAAATATAGTGGCCGAAATGTTCCTGACGAATCCACCTAACGTAAATATTATGTTTCTAAGCGGCACACGAAAGCAGTAGAACGCATTAGAACCCATCTTTCAAATCAGTACCTATGAATAAATGCCGACGAAACTGTCGTTATATTAGGACGCTATATGGTAAATGTTGTAGCTGATGTACTACATCCAACTATTCCATATAACGCACATGTAATAGCAACAAAAGTTATAAATACAGTTGATGCGGAAATAGTAGCTAAACTCATTTAAAATAGATATAAAACTACAGTTACAATCTTCACTTTTAATCGTAACACGACAATTGTTTCGCCAGCACAGTGGCTTTCTTAGGTACTTACATCTAAATCATTTACGAGAATATGCATCAAATGCTTCATTCTGACGACAGGTACAAAGAAAAAATAGTTTTATTTGTCAGTGACAGTGCTGCATATATGTTAAAAACAGGCAGACTATTAAAGAAAACATATTGTGATGACTCATCCAACGATGCGTCGCACGTCATACCTCTAGCGTTTTCTCGATGCAGGTAGAACTCTCGAGAAAATAATTCACATTCATATATAAGCCGTCGAGGAAGGGATGGCGATTATTCAATACCAGAGCATCGCGAAGTGAACATAAAGACAAATACATAAATGTGCTTATTATTAGTAATTAGTTTTTATATTGTTATTCGTTTTATTATTAATATAGTGTGTGTCTAAAGTTATCGTTAGTTTTATTTAAGAACCCGAAAAGACAAACTTACAGTGGTGCAGGTGTGTGGTTTAATAAATAACGAACTAAGTAGACAATTAAGTGTTAATTAAGTATTCCTTTAAATAAATATACAGTGCGAAAAGACGTTATTTTAAATATCGTGATGGCTAATAGAATGAAACTGACGGAATTAAAAGTGACTGATTTAAAACGAGAATTAGAGGAGAGGGATGAGGATACAACTGGCAAAAAGGCAATCCTCTAGCAACGGCTTCGCAGTGTGCTGATCCAAGAAGGCGAGGATCCAGAGAATTATGTCTTTCAAGTTCCAGACGGAGATGCTGACGTAAATTCGCTGTTGATGAAAATGGAACAACGAATAATGGACTTACAAACTAAAATGGAACAGAATAATCTGGACTGTGTAAAAACCATGGAACAGCGTCTAATAGATTCACAAACTAAAATGGAGCAGAAGAGTCTAGAAACTTCTGGAAACTTAGTAAAAACTCTAGAACAAATGGAACAGAACAATCTGGACTGTGTGAAAACTATGGAACAGCGTCTAATAGATTCACAAACTAAAATGGAGCAGAAGAGCCTGGACACTTAGCAAAAACTCTAGAACAAATGGAACATCGGAATCTGGATAGTGCGAAAAATATGGAACAACGATTAATAGAGAATGCGCAAATTCAAATGCAACAAATGGAACAAAGAAACCTAGAAACCGCTAGAATATTCGAGAAAAAAAATTACTAGAAAATTCTAGAAACTTCGAAAAAAGTCTGGAAGATGTGGAGAAAGTTCTAGAACAGCGATTAGCGGAAAAATCAGAAGCGTTAAAGGAAGAGGTTTTCATAGTTGTAGAAGAGAAAATTGGAGAACATTCTAGACTTTTAGAGACAATAATGACTCAGATGAAATTACCCGCTACCACGAGTCATTCTGATCCTAAGTAGGTCAACGAAGAAGTCATACCGCGGCCCATCGAAATACAAGAAGAACCTGTGACTATCTCGAGGACCAGAATCAAGCCACCAACCTTTGATGGAAAGACGTCATGGGTGACTTACCTGACAATTCGAAGCGGCCGCAAGTAGGTAATCTAGGGGGACCACTTCCGGGATCTCTCTCTCACCTGAAACGTCCTTAAGAAATCCTCACATCCGGTCTTTAGACGACTAGTTCCTTCTCACTCTAACGTTATGTTGTGGTCAATCTGCGGTTTGCGGTTGAATAAAAATAATTTACTATACAATGCGATCGTATACAGGTTCGGCCAAAAGTTTCTGAACGCTCAAATACAGTGTGCGTCAAAAGTTTGTGATCAAACTTAAAAACGTCCGCGCTCGCGGGCAGAAGGGCCCGGGCTGGGGCATGTGAGGTGTAGCGTGTATTACGGGGGGTGTATTACGGGGATGTATTTCGGGGGGTGTATTACGGGGGGTGTATTGCGGGGGGTGTAGCGTGTATTACCGAAGGTGTAGCGTGTATTACGGGGGGTGTAGGGTGGAAAGTGCTTGCTTTTGAAATTTGAATTTCCCGCTGGAGGTAATGGCGGAGGGCTGTAGTGCCCATGGAATTTTCACACAAAAAGCTATGGGGGTTCGAGCGCAAAATCCCATGTATTTTCTTATCAAGGTTCATTTTGCACTTTCAAGGTCGTTTGAGCTTTGACGTCATAACTGAGAAAAAGAGACAGGTACCTGAACAGTCCACTTTGACAGTGAAATCTCATTGGTTGAAAGCAAGGCCAAATTGCTTTCAACCAATGAGATTTCACTGTCAAAGTGGTCTGTTCAGAAATTCGTCTCTCTACTTTAAAAATAGAGTATAGTCGTTTAAAATTTATGAATTTTTCTAGGTGTTAATCTATTCAATATATATTCTTCGGGTTCATTAATATTAGAACGGATATTAGTATCTGATGAATTCTGATGAAATCGAGTAAAACATTGTTCACTTGATAGTAATTTGAATAGTGGTACCCGAAAACAATAGTTACACCATCCTGAGTGTATAAACTTTGGTCGTTGGTAAGATTAGTTTCTAGGGGATTTGAAGGGATACACAAAAGGGTGTGGTACACACTGTTTAGAAATGTATTGCAGAATGAAGATGTCAATATAAGCTTGCTGTGAATATAAGATATAAGTTCGAAAACCTACAACCGCCTTTTATTTATTATATCTCCTGCCTTTATAAATACAACAGTGGCGACGAGGATTATAACATTGAACCCAATACGAAAGTTACGGAGGAGAAGTAAAAATACATTTAAATACAAGAAAATTACATACATACACGTGCAAAAATAATGACGGGAACTACAACGGTATTTTCAATTGAAATGTTTGATCATACGAAAACAAGATTTGACCGATGGCTGGCACGATTGGAAAGTGCCTATACAGTGTTTAATATTCAAGAGGATGTAAAAAAAGGCGCACCTACTACACTACATTGAACCCGAGACGTACGACGTTGTTTGTGATGAAACAGCACCTCAGAAACTTGCGGAATATACATACAAAAACCTAGTCGATTTGATGAAGCAGCATTATAATCCAGAGCCTTTGGAAATAGCCGAAAACTTCAAGTTCCACATGCGGAAACAGCAAGAAGGCGAAACGGTAAACTACTTTATCACAGCACTTCGAAAACTGGCAATATACTGCAAATTTGGTACATACCTTAATACAGCATTACGAAATCAATTAGTGTTTGGTCTCAGGCCAGTTAATATACAAAGTAGATTATTAGAATGTAAGGATTTAACATTAGAAAAAGCGTTAAGTACAGCTATGGGCATGGAAATGTCAGCCAAAAGTACAGCTGAATTAAAGAGTGAAAATATACATACAATACACACTCATGTAAACAAGAAACGACAGGACCATGCTAGTAGCAGTAATACATATAACAATTATAAGCCAAATATTGTAAAGAATAGAAATGTAGAATCACATATAAGTAATAATAATACATATACCAATGATAGGAAGAAATGTTTTCGTTGTGGTTCGGATAAACATTTAGCACATAAGTGTACCAATACAAATTTATATTGTTCTTATTGTAAAACTAAAGGTCATTTAAGTAAAGTTTGTTTAAGGTCAAATAAAAATAGTAATACCAATTTAGTTAGTGAAAATGTAAACACAGTAGTAGAAATAATGCATGTTAATAATGTAAATGATTTATTACGAGATAAATTTGTACTCGATGTCAAAGTTAATGGGATGATGTTAAAATTTGAAGTAGACACAGGAGCTGCTGTATCCTTGTTACCTGAATATTTGTGCCATACGTTATTCCCAAATATACCAATCAAAACCACAAACTTAAAATTACGTTCATATTGTAACAATGAATTGCATGTATTGGGATATATTGACGTTGAAGTAGAATTAAACAATTTGAAATTACAATTAAAATTATACATAGTGAACATTGACCGACAACCACTCATGGGAAGAGAATGGATACGACCATTAAATGTAAATTTTCAAAATATTAGAAAAATCGAGATCGCAAATACTGAATTACAATTACAACAATTATTACAGTCATTTTCAAATGTATTCGAGGAAAATATTGGTAAAATTAGGGGTATTCAAGCGAAATTAATTGTGAAGGAAAATGTAAAACCTGTTTTTATAAAACATAGACCAGTATCGTTCTCGTTAAAACCTAAGATAGAAACCGAAATTGAATTATTAGTTAAAGATGGAGTACTAATCATAGTACATATATCAGATTGGGCTACACCTGTCGTACCAGTTGTTAAAGCAAATGGACGAATTCGTTTATGCGGAGATTTTAAAATCACTGTAAGCCCAAACCTTATAGTAGACGAACATCCCTTACCTACAATAGATGACTTATTTGCGGCAATGGCTGGAGGAAATAAATTTTCAGTTATAGATTTATCGCAAGTATACTTACAGATGGAAGTTAGGGAATCAGATAGAAAATTCATTACATTAAGTACATATAAAGGTTTATATCAAAGTTCAAGGTTAATGTACGGTATAGCCAGCGCACCTGCAATTTGGCAACGCGAGATTGAAAATATACTACAGGACATATCCGGAATATCTATATTTTTGGATGATATCAAAATTACAGCTCCAGATGATAAAACTCATATAGAAAGATTACAACTAGTTTTAAGTAAGTTATCATTTTACAACATTAAAGTTAATTTACAGAAATGTCAATTGATGAAAAACGAGATACAGTACTGCGATTATACGATTGATCAATCCGGTCTACATAAATCGATGGAAAAGATTGAAGCTATTCAAAACGTACCTACACCTAGAAACAAAACTGAGGTAAGAGGTTTTGTTGGACTTGTCAATTATTAGGGGAAATTTTTCAGAAACCTAAGTCAAACATTACTACCATTAGATAATCTCTTAAAAGACAAAGTAGCGTTCAAGTGGACAGCAAAATGCAATGAAGCATTTGTCCAAATCAAGAAACAAATACAGTCACCAACAATTTTAGCCCATTACGATTCATAGTTAGCACTCGTACTTGCAACAGAAGCAAGTCCGTATGCGGTAGGCGCTGTACTTTAACATATTTATCCGGATGGTACAGAACGGCTGATACAATCTAAATATGCACAGATCGATAAGGAAGCATATGCAATCATCTTCGGAGTAAAACGATTCCATCAATATTTGTATGGAAGAAGGTTCAAATTACTTACAGACCATTTACCTTTAGTTCACATTTTTTCTCCGAGAAAAGGGTTTCCAATTTTTTCAGCTAGTCGTATGCAACACTATGCTTTATTTTCACAAGGATTTGATTTTGAGATTTTTTACAGAAATACACGACTACCTACAAGTACAGAAAATGAGGAAGTATACGATGAACCAGATTGTTTTGAAATACACCAAATACAGACATTACCAGTACAATTCCATGATTTAGCAACCGAGACTGCAGAAGACGAGAAATTGAAACTTTAATAATAGGAATACAAAAAGGAACTAAAATAAAATCTTCAGATAGATTTGGTATTCAACAGGAAGAGTTTACGTTACAAAGCAATGTCATTATGAGAGGACAAAGAGTAGTGATACCAAAGACATTTCGAAAAGCAATACTAGATGAACTACACTGCCCATTTTGGCATGGTAAAAATGAAACTCTTGGCAAGAAGTTACTGCTGGTGGCCAGGAATAACGGAGGACATAGAAGAATTATCGAGAAATTGTTATAATTGCCACAAAATTAAAAATAATCCGAGTAATGAAGAAATCCATCCATGGATAGATGCAAAGAATCCTTTCGAGTGAGTTCATGTTGACTTTGCAGGAACTTTCATGGGATATTATTTTTTCATTTTAGTCGATGCGTTCAGCAGATGGCCAGAAATACACCCAATATAAAACATTACCACTAAGACAACAATCGAAATATGCAGAAAGATTTTTAGCACATTTGGGATACCTTCAATATTGGTTAGCGATAATGGTAGCCAACTGACGTCATCAGAGTTTCAAAAATTCCTAAAGCAAAACGGAATAATACATAAATTGAGTGCACCTTTTTACCCAGCTACTAATGGCTTAGCAGAAAGATATGTACAAACATTTAAACAGGCAATTCGAGCAATTAAGTGTACTGATATCAACTTAGGATTAGCACAGTTTTTATTACAGTACAGAAAAACTCCAAATCAAACTACCGGAGTAAGCTCATCGCAACTAATTTTCAATAGAGAAATAAGGTCAAGATTTGATATTATAAAACCTACTACGAAAGAAGTTACAAGAAAAGAAGACACGGTTACAAAATTAGCAGAGGGAGAGAGAGTTGCAGCCAGAGATTACAGTGGGGAAGAAAAATGGCAATTCGGAAGAATTAAGGAAGTATTGGGGAAATTACACTATAAAATTCAATTAGATGATGAGAGGATATGGAGGAGACATCAGGATCAAATAAGGAAAATTGGTGATAATACACCACAAATGCTAACATATTCACGCATGAATCATGACACCAACAATGAACCTGAGAATGATACATCCATACAAACTCAACCAAGAGACATGCAAATAGAAACCTCAAACTTTATCCCAGCTCCATTGATCCCACAACCTGAACCTACCTTTTCTGAAAATAGTCTACGCAGATCAATTAGAGTAATAAAACCACCAAATAGATTAGATTTATAGGCATAAGAATTACATGTGGGAAAGGGAAGTGTTATATCCTCAGTGTATAAACTTTGGTAGTTGGTAAGATTAGTTTCTGGGGGATTTGAAGGGATACACAAAAGGATGTGGTACACACTGTTTAGAAATGTATTGAAGAATAAAGATGTCAATGTAAGTTTGTTGTGAATATAAGTTCGAAAACCTACAACCGCCTTTTATTTATTATACCTCCTGCCTTTACAAATACAACACACTATGTTTGTCTAGATCTCAAAATCCTAGACAATAGCGGTACTGTAATTTCAAAATGTTGATGTAAAGTGCGTCGACTAATAATCTCAAAATAAAATTTTTGAAAAACTTCATTTTCTCGTACATGACACTCTACAGATGAGATAATCAATTCCAAATTTAAAACCATATCTCCATAAACAAATGTGTGTATTAAATGGATGATGATCTAAATTAAATAAAGATTGACGTGTATCATTTAACAGATCGGACAGTTGTGAATACCAATTCTCACAGTTCAATATAGCACTTCTTAAATCCGAAGAGTATTTCTTATCCCAACGATCACAGTATACATCTTCTAAACAATACAAATGCCTTCTCCCACGTTCTCTTGTAGCAGCATTAATAATTTAGCTCCAACGATGTTTGGGGTATTGGATAAACAGGTCTACCACAATTGAGGTCGGTAAATGATGATACAATTCAATTATACCAATCATATCGATTATATTATTTAATATAATCAATTTAGAAATGTTATATAAACTATTCGGATGATGTTTATTCATTTTTTTTTCTGAAGGTATTTAAACAACTGCAAAAAATAATTCTTCTTTATATATATATATGTTACATTTATGATTAGATAATATTGAATGTGGTTTTCTTTTTAAACGATACGGAAAAAAAGAAATCGTAATATGCTTCCGTTGATAGATAGTAGTTGTTATCACAATGAATAGTTTTGTCTTCAACCTTTGAATCCCCAAGGCAATGTGTGAATGTTATCAATTAAAACTTCTCGCTTATCTTCTTCCGAGTCGAGTGATTTTTATTAATTTCAATTGAGTATAAATTGTGATTTATCGAACGGATTGTTTTAAATTTTGCATATTTATTATTTTTAAATAGGGAATCTTTGTATCAATTAAAATTAATATCACGCATCGCACTTCTACCAATACCTTTAGCTTTCATAACTTCCTTATCGCAATCAATTTTTATCGCATACATTTTCAAAAGAGGTTTTGGCATTTGCTCTCATATTCGTATTAAAATCAATGTACAATGTAATCTTGTAACCAATTGCTTTGTATAAATTTTAACACTCTGTGAATGTGAATTAATTTCATGCCGAGCGATAACGCCTAAATTACATTTTTATAATGTAAAATTATTTTTTCTTTATTATATAATGTACTCATTAATTTACTATTTTTAGAAATGTTCGATTTAAAATGGTGCGGTAACAGTGGCAAATCTTTGTGATACTCGTGTAAATATTGTGGATATTCTAAATCTACTTCTAAAATATAATCGAAGTTATCAACTACACTGCTAAATTTAGATTGATTGTTGGATTCGAAAATAAGTTTATTTTTCACATATTCTATATCAATTTCCCAAGAGAAACCGCCATATGGTAATGGATTAGACATTGTCCAAGCGTAAAGATTATTAACATCGAAATACATTATGTATGACTCCTTCATGTTCGGATCGAAAGATTTTAAAAATTTATTATTAGCTTTGACATACCGTTTACTGCATTGAACCAAATCACCCTTAATCCCCCTCTCAATAAATAAAATCATATCGTTATCAGTTAGAAGTTCCAACTCGATTTTAGTCATTTTGAGCATAGCTTGCCAAGAGAAGCCAGCAGTAGTATAAAATTTCGCAGGGTCTAGACGGTAACTTTCTAAACAGATACTACGATAATTCTCAAAGACGTCTACTAATAATAACACATCAATTTTCAAATAAATATCAGAATACTTCCCCAATGTTTTAACATTGAACTGATTCCAAACCAATTTAGCGTGTTCATAATCATCTTTACTGACATGAGTGTCGTACAGTTGATTATAAAATTCATTTTCATTTGGCATAGAGTGTGTATTTTCTAGTTTTTTGAGGCTGTCTTGGTAATCATAAGGAAATACACCTTTACGTGTTATAATATCTAAACTAATGTTTGGAAATGCCGCTTTTAATTGAATGAAATCATTAGCTTCGAGAGATTTAGCTAATTTGTCTAAAGATGTTGAGAGAAATCTATAGCTATCGAGAAAACGTAAATTTACCATATTCCCACCGATATTGATAGTTTTAGTGAAAGAAATGTAATTTTCTATAGAAGCAGGAATTACAGATATCGGACCCTCTTCAAATGACAATTCTCTAATGATGAAGTGCCCATCGAACCCAGAAAGATTGTGAAAGTAGATCGGTATGATATTTTCTATTTGCAAGTTAAGATTACAATTTCGACATAATGTGAATCGATAGAGTCCAGTAACATGACAATGATCAATTGTTTTCGGATTACTACTATCAAAAATAGCTGAACATAATGCACATTATGTAGCTATGGTGTACTCATGTAACTGTTCCGGTGTATTATTTGCTTTCAAAATATGTTCTACAAAGGTGTTCGCCTCCTCCTTTAGTTTGTTATCAAATCATTTTTCTGGTTGCCTACCTCGGTAAATTTCGAAATGGTTTAATTTTGGATTTATTAAACAAATCGTTTGGTATGCAACACTGTAGGGGATATGCTTCTGATATTTATAGGTGCAAGACGTGCTCTCATTCCTATTTAGATCAACATCGTTACCTATTTTTGTCGTAAGACTTTCAAAATTAGCATAAATTACAAAAGTAGATGGTACTTGTTTTCCATAATTGTTAAACTTTAACTTGTTATTACCAGCACACGGTATATTAATTTTGACCGTTTTGAATAGAGAACAGTCTTGTAAATGCAATTTTAATTTCTCCTGCGTTCTAAAATAATCTCTCAGACATCTATCACAAATGAATTTTTTATCTTTATGTGCAGAAATTTGCTGCGAACAAACTTTCCTCAAATCAATTATTAAACAGTAATGACTTTGTCTACATTTAGTTAAGTATAAAAGATTGACATGGTTTATTTACTTTTGCTTAGTGTAATATAACGGACCTACAACTGTTTTACCATCTTTATGTAGACCAAATATATTTACAGAAATATCTGGGTTTTGTCATTCAAATTTACCTATATCACATATTTTAAGTGGAAATTGAATACCAACTAAATTTAAATAATCATTATAATTTTGGGGATAATCTATTGTATTGATGGAGTACCGTTTAGTTAGATATTCTAGAATACACCAAACGAAACATAATTTATCGTTATTTTTTATATTCAGAACAGCGTTACTCAACTTTAATATTTTCGGTAATTCAATAAAACCATTTGCTTTTAATGGATTATATTTATTAATATTGATTGCTAAACTAATGACTTCTTTTAATGCCCAACCACTATCACGTTCTTGATACTCACTCATTTTGAAAAAAAATTGCTGAATTTTTTACATACAGACAGCATAAAATTAAATTTACCTTAATGAAAATAAATTGTCGGCATGCCTTTTCAATTTTATCTTCCAAAATACTTAAGCAGTCTGCCGTAAATAGGACAGGATCGGTATCATGTAAATTCAAAACGATGCCGGTTTGAATCCTTCCTCTGAATGCGCTTTTAATCTATTAGAAAACATAGAATGTACAAATGACATAAAAATTAATTAACAAAAATATTACATCTTTCCAAATGATACTTTGGGAAGTAGCGTTCGATTGTGTCCTCAATGTTGACGCTCTTTGCAAGGTACCGCTAGTCACTATTCTTTCTTGCAGTTGTTTTAATTTTTCCTCAATTTTGCTATGATAATATTTGAAAATACCTAATTCAGATTCCAGTTTACGTTTTATTCCCAAAGTCGTGCTATTTGTAATTTCATTTTCAACAATGTTTATATTTGCAGCTTTAAATTTAATAATTCATTAAATTCTTTAATTGTTTTACTTGATTTAAATAACTCGCGTACGAGTTCAACTAAATTATCCATAATTATATTTACTTTAATGTCGAAAAAGGAAAAGATAAATCTACAAAAATGATAAATTTATATATACATGTATATAAATAAGTACAATAAAATCTTACCAATCCAGTATTAATTTCTAAATTTTACAATTGGACACAGCTTTCCCTGTATCTCTTTTATTTCCGTTACAACTAGAAATAACCCATTAATATCGATTAGTTCTTCTTGCGTTAATACCGAATAAGCGCTTCGGTAAAAATGATACAAATAACCCATCTAATTCAACAATAATACTGACACCATATTTTGTCGTTGTTCTTATATTAGTAATTTTAAAACGTTTACCGATTACTAACTCACTCAGTTTCTTAGTTGGTTTAAAATCAAATTCAGAAACTGCGTTTGCCTTTTCCATTGTTATTAGAAGTTAGAGAGAGAGAGACGATTGCACTGCGAACTTTCTAATAAATACTGATGACTATTATCTACTTCATTTTATATGTGAAAAAAAACCACATCCTTATCTATATTTTTTTTTACTTGAACATTCAATTCCGAATTATCTTTCACATTACAAATTAAAAATAAATATTAAAGTAATTGATCTAGCAATTTTCGAATTTTTTGTATTAATGTTGCTTTAGTAGAACACTCAAACCCAAACAGACGTAAATTAAAATCTCCAGCACTTACCACTTTATTGGAAAATTCGTTGAATTCATAGTATATATTATTTTTTATAAAATATAAATTTCCTTTGATATACCTAAAGACACTATCGATTTTTCAGGGATGCCGGGAAATTTGTCAAAAATAATTCCCCTAGTTTTTAATTTTAATTCACAATCACTAACTTCCACGTAATAATAATTATTGTAAAAAACATAAATTTTTCCACTGTATGTATTGAAGGCAGCGTCAATTTTGGAATCTATTGGTATACCAAATATACTACTAGTATTATATTTATGTAGTTATTTGAAACTTGGAAACTCAACCTTATAAATGACACTATCATCATAGATCATGATAAAGTCGTTAGAGTTTTGATACATATGCATGTAATTTGTGGAAATTTCTGGTAAATAATCGCTTATTCTCTCTGGTTTATTAAACTTGAACTGTTTTGTGATATCTGTAATCCACACCCAATCTTTATAAAATATGTACATATGGTGATTAGATGTAATAAAAACATTAGTTGGTTGAATTGCACACAAGTTTGGAGCAATTGTCTTATTAACGCTAATAGCAGTAGAAGTTGAAGTAGTGGTAGTAGAAACTGTAACATTTACTCTCTCTCCATAAATATATTGAATTGCCTCTATATCACGGTCAGATAAATCAACAACATTCTCACGATAAAATGAATACATAATAGATGATGGATCAGCATTATGTTTTAATCCTAAAGAATGTCCGATCTCGTGTATTAAAACTGAAAACAGACTGGTTTCATTCATCTGTATATCATCGAACCCGTAATACCAATTTTCGCTTTTATCTAAATGAATTTCAACACATCTATTTTGTATTGGTGGGAAGGCGTGTGCTAAAACACCCCCTTTCCCATCGAAATTTGAATAACACTCCTTTCATACACCGCTAGTTATTTCTATGTGTATACTCGTACATCTTATCAGAAAACGAAGTTATAATATCTGGCGTTTTCACTGAGTAAATGAATGTTAAATTGATATATTTTTGCCATACATCAAACGCTTTTCGAGCAACGTTTATCGCTGACTGACTCCCCAACGAAAAATACCATAATACATTGTTTTTATTCCATTTAAGTTGATGCTAAAGAGTCTTGAGGAAAATCTGTTATACCACAACGAGGTCTACTCATTAACTCTAATGTCTCATTATTCAGTCCCCCTTAAAATAATTAAATTGTAAAATTCCTAAAATTTGATTAGACCATTTTCTACATCTGTGATCGATGTTTCAGATGTCTCTAAATATCCATAATGCTGTAGATAGTTGGTGACGTTAATCGATAAGACAAATCGAATTATGGTGAATAAATATATGATGCTATATTGCAACATGTTTTGACGTTGATGAGAGAATGTGAAATGATGATGTAGTTGTTGTGTGACTGTTTAAATAGAAACAATTGTTAATTAACAGTTCGAATTATAATGAATAAATATATGATGCTGTATTAAAACATGTTTCACCGTTGATGCGAGAATGTGAAATGACGTCGTAGTTGTTATGTGACTGTTTAAATAGAAACAATTGTTAATTAAATAAAAAATTTATTATTTCAGAATAAATTATACAATTTCAATAGATATATGTTGGATGTTTTAATATAGCAAATAAGAAATAAGCTTGTGTTTAAAGTAAGAAACTTCAATAATAAAGCAAAATAGTTTTTAACGGTTATATTTCATTAGTACACCACAACATTTATATCTTTTAAGAAGACATCGAATACATTAAAAATACATCTTTAGTACCAACCCCACATAACAAAAACTCTGTGTATATTTGAAAGACGTTTAATTGTATTCCAACACTCTCTCTCAATCAAACGGTTTTCAAGGTACACCCTATCAGTTACTATTCACTAAACCCATACCAAATCTATGTTTAACAAACAAATCAGTAGAAAGATTCTTAGTTAGTATATCAGCATTTTGTTCGTTTGTACTAATATACTCAATACAAATTGTTTTATCTTTAACTAAATCCTTAATAAAATTAAATTTTACCTCTACGTGTTTTTTTTACGTTTTACCTCTAAGTCTCTTGTGATCCCACTTTTAGTTAACTTAATACAGGACTGATTGTCCTCAAAAATAGTAAATGTAGTCCTTGCAAAGCCAAAGTCCTTCAATAGTCTAGACAACCATACCCCTTCTTTTGCAGCTTCGGTTAGTGCCATATATTCTGCTTCTGTTGATGACAAGGCGACTGTTGACTGCTTCTTGGTACTCCAACACAGCATACCTCCAAATATTTTGAATAAAAATCCTGTAGTTGATTTTCTATCCAATTCATCTCCAGCCCAGTCCGCATCAGCAAAACCAATGAGTGTAATTGGATCATTCTTTGAAAAGAACAGTTCCAGATCAGTAGTGCCTTTTAGGTATCTTAACATGCGTTTAAGAGTTTTCCACAGAATTTCAGATGCATTATTTTGGTATCTACTACAGAGATTTATTGAGATACTTAAGTCAGGACGTGTTGCCATCATGAGATACATGATACAATCTATCAGCTCTCGAATTGGTTTGTGTTCACTTTTGGTAGAATTTTCTTCAACGATATTCCCAATATTCATTGGTGTCTTCACTTCCTTGCAGTCAGTCATCTGAAATCTCCTCAGTAAACCAATAATATAATTTATTTGGCTCAAGTACATACCATTTTCTGATTGGCTAACATTTATTCCTAGAAAAACCTTTAAATTTCCAAGGTCTTGAATTTCAAACTCTTGTTTTAATTTTTCCTTTAGTTTTTCTATTGTATTCTCACTACTTCTTGCTATTAAGATATCGTCAACATAGAGTAATAAATAAATTCTATCATTCTTGTTAGATTTTATATACAAACGAGGATCATTTTTAGATTTTTCCAAATTTTCCTTTTTTGCCAATTCATCGAATCTTGTGTTGCAATAGTAAGGGGCTTGTTTTAGACCATACAGAGCTTTGTTGAGCTTACAAACCTTACCATTGCTCTCTAAACCATCTGGTGGAGTCATGTAAACATTCTCTCTTATTTTTCCATGCAAAAAGGCCGATTTAACATCCATTTGTTGTATTTTCAAATTTTCAAAGTTTACAACTGCCAACAAACTTCTAACAGTAGTAAGTCTCGCCACAGGGGCATATGTTTCATTAAAGTCAAATCCCTCTCTCTGCATAAAACTCTTGGCGACAAGTCTGGCTTTATATTTCACAACTTCACCAAAATTATCTCTTTTTGTTCGAAAAACCCACTTACAACCTATTACTCTACATCCTTCTGGTTTTTCTATTAAAGTCCAGATATTGTTTTTATTTAATGAGTTCATCTCTTCATCAATAGCCTTTATCCACATATTGTAATCAGATAGAACTTTTGCTTCTTCTAATGTATTTGGAGCTTCTTCAACAAATGAAGTAGCATTCAGTGCCATATGTTGCACATCGTCCTCAGTCAAATAATCATTTAAATTCACTGGCTTCTTAGTTTTTCTGTTACCTTTTCTTGTAGCCGCTATTTCTTCCTTATTTATATCCCCTTCAGATTCTTCATTTTTAAATTCATCCATAATTCCGTTTCCTTCATAATTAACACTTAAATTTTTATTGCTCTCCACATCAGTTTCCTCAATTTTTGAATAATTTACCTCAATTTGAGTGACTTTTAATTGTACATTACTGATATTTTTTGTTTCATCAAAAATAACATTCCTAGCAATTACTACTTTTTGTTTGACTGGGGATCCCACAGCCTGTAGCCATTGTTTGAGTATCCTATCATAACATTAACTTCACCCTTTTGATCAAACTTGTTTTTTTGCTTTTGTTTAGGTATATGACTATACACAACACTTCCAAAAATCTTAAGATTTTTCAAATTTGTTTTTTTTTTGTAAAACATTTCAGCAGGTGTAACATCTTTCAAGACAGTTGTAGGACTTCTATTAAGCAGGTAAGTAGCACAACGTACAGACTCACCCCACATTGTTTTTGGAAATTTTGACTGCAATAGCATTGCTCTTCCCTTTTCAATCAATGTTCTATTCAGTCTCTCTGCTGCTCCATTCATTTCGGGATTGTATGGGACTGTATAACTAACGCGAATTCCTTTGACTCAGCAAAAACTAGTAAATTCATTCGATCTATACTCACTTCCATTGTCACAGCACAATGAACCAATCCTGCAATCAGTTTGATTTGTAATTAAAGCCTCATACTCTCTAAAACATTCATAGAGTTCATTCTTATTCCTAATCAAATATATTACACTAAAATGAGTATAATCATCAAGAAAAGTAAGAAAATATTGTTTGCCATCATATGTTGTGGGTGTAATTGGCCCACACGTATCACTATGAACTAATTCAAGAGGTCTTTTTGTTACTTTTTCAGATGATTTCACAAAAGGTAAGCGAGTAATCTTTGAAAGATTACAGATATAACACATTTCAATCTCTTTACTTTTTACATTACAAATGTCAAGACCATCAACCATTTTATTTCTAAATAACTTTTGTAAATTTTTATTGCTTAAGTGACCTAACCTACAATGCCATTGTTTAAAATCTGCATCCTGTTTACACATATTTACTTCATGTTGCATTATGTTAAATTCTATTACATAAAGATTACTTACTCTTTTGCCTTTGATCAACAATTTTGAATTTTTATAAACTAATACTGACTTATTTTCAAATAACACTCTTAAGCCTACTTTTTCTAATTTTTGTACAGATAAGAAATTTTGCATTAAACCTTCTACATAAAGAATACCATTTATTTCTCCAACGTGCTCAGTTTCATTTGCATTCAGTTTCACTTTCAAATTTCCAACTTTTGTAGCTCTCAATGATTCATTGCTTTTGGCAACAGCAATTTGTAAACCATTTCCTAGAAGTTTTACTTCAGTTAAATAGGATTCATCATTAACCGTATGGTCCGTTGCACCAGAATCAACCACAAAACGAATCACATTTTGATTTGCACTAGGGTAAGGTACCTCACTGTTCACAACACTGGCTATGAAGGCAATTCTCTCCTCGTCTTCTATGCCGGTGGCTTGATTAACTTGATTTTTAAACCAACACTGTTTTCGAAAATGACCAGTTCTTCCACAATTATGGCATTGAAACTCGTGTGTTCTTAGAATTTTTAGGTACAGGTGTATTTTTCTTAGAGAACCTTTGTTTGTTTTTGTTACCTGAAAAACCACTAAAAGCTGCTGACCCCGATGGTGATTCACTCTTATCCATTTCAGAGTTCTTCCTTTTTACCGCATGATCCAATAATTTTCCTTTCACAAAGTCAAGAGTTAACTTTGATAACTCGAGAGTCTTTAAAGCTGTTACAATTAGATCGTAGCTCCTTGGCAAAGTTAAAAGTAAGTGACAGACTATGTCTATTTCCTCAAGCGTCGCTCCTACAGATTTAATCTCTCTTATTGTTTCTTGCTACCTACGTGATTCCAAATAGTAGCGACACGCTTCCAACAAGGCTGACGCTCGATGTACAGCGAATACCTCTCTCTCTCGGCCTGACCCACCTGAAGGTGGACGCTCCAAGGAATTACCCCTGCCGACTAGCTCAACGTGTGGGGAGCGTGTGGGATCAAAGATCGCTCGGTGTAAAAAAAAAGGCGCCACCGCATACAAGTCCACGTCAGGCACACCCCGTATACACGGCTGCGGATGGAACTTAGGTGGCCTCAGTCACAAGAGAGAGATGTATTCCCCCCACATTGTTGCTGCCAAAAACGTGAAACTGTGTTCTCCCCAACACCCGCAGGGAAAGAAATCAAACACGAAAGTCAAATTCAACAATTAACTTTAATATAAACAAATCAAATTTCAACAATCCTACAGGTCAAATCAGATAACAATTAAAAATAAGGAAACTAACAACAGTAGTTTAGTAAAACAAATCCAACTTGTGATCGTGATATACAGTATAGAAAAGATGGTAAATTTAAATAAACAAATCGATATATAAAAAGAAAGGTTAAGCAGTATACAAATACGTTATTCAGACGAGGTTAAGCCTCTCTGTAAAAAGTGACAAATAAATCAAGTGGTAACAAAGTGGCTTCAAACAAAAGTATATACCCGCAAAATTAGATAGCCACCGGGTATATCTACAAAATAAATAAATATACAAAATAGAAAAATTAACGGAGAAAAAGCTTTAATATTAACTAAGGTGTACGTTAATTAACAAAGCACAGGTACACCTGTTACGTTAGCGCCACCCTGTATACACAGGTTATAAATAAATGAACTTCTAAAACTATTACGTCAAGTTAACAAAAATGAAATAAATTAGAACGCCAGTAAGAATTCAAACAGTAGTTCCTTACAGAAACTATTACAGATAAATTAAACTTAAATAAGGTTTGACGTAACCCCAATTATAAAACAGAAGCTCTACTGATGGTTCGAGCCTCGTGAATAATATAGAAAAATGTTACGGTTGTTGGATTAAGCAGACAACCTTTTAGTTAATATAAATAAAGTGAGTATAAACGTATTTTTACCTTTCTTACTAAATTGGTGGGTGAAGCCCTTAATCTATCTACTAAAAGTAAAAGGTTATAAACAAGAATATCTTAGAGAAAGGTGAAGCCCCTCTCTGAAGTTCTCAAAAGATTGAAAATGAAATATAGTATCACACTCTCGAAGATTCGAAATACCTGGGATAATCTTGCCACCAAGATCCCCTTAAAGACACCAAAAAAATTAAGCACACTTATCTTGCACCGAAGATAACGAAGCCTAGTTCCTCTGGAGTCTGTCCTCCTGGTCAATACTTCCAGTAGGCTGCTCAGAAGAGGCTTTATTTTCCACCAGAGATTCTTGGTCACAAAATGGCCATAGCTAGCCACGTGGAAAGAAACTTCTTGATAATATATATCAAACAAAATACTAGTTGCTATTCCTTCGGAAATTAGCACTAATTACAGAACAATCCTACGAAGAAAAATACGAAATAAGAAAGGTTTCAGTAAATAAAAATAATTCTTACAGCAGAAAAGCTTCTTTGCACCAAAGAAAACAAGTTAGCGCATGGATGTCTAAAGAACAAATGTCCGAAGTATTCCTCGTGTTACAAACAATGGCCGTCGTACGTCACCCAAAATATTCGGAAACATAAACGAAGGAAAATAAAAGCTCAAAATCTCCCAAACGATTGAAGACCGTCTTAAGAGTCCGACAGAACACATTTCGTCAATTAATTAATTAGCAGAAATCGGCAATTACATTACAAAACAATTAACCTCTCACTTACAGAACTCTGTAATTGAAAGAAACCAAAATGCCGGACAGAGGACGCTTCCAACGAAAGAATTAATAAATAAAAATTTACATCAGAAAATCAAGACTAACCAAAAAAAAAAAAATGCGTCAAGTCGGTCTTACAATTCAGAACAAAAATTACCACAATGCAAAATTAGATAACGGAGCTACACAATTCGAGATAAACGTGAAATACTGCCAGAATGGTTTAAGCGGCAAAATATATGTTTAAAGAGGCGACGCTGCGTTAAATAATACAACTATAGAAATATCTGGAACCTAGGTAGATGGCACAAACTAAACATAGATAAAAATCATATGAAAGAAATACAGGGTCGGTCAAAATAATCGAACCTGAAATAATAATTTGAAGGAATTAACGTTTTGAAAAGCTTAAGAGGCATGATAATTAACAAACTAATAAAGTAAAATAGAATAAAGTGTACATATTGAAAAATAAACGGGCCAAGTTGACTTGAAGAGCTTAAAATAGAAGTAAATGGATTAAAAATATACTAGCAGAACGCAGTGATTTTCTACACGTAACATTCTTCGAATCTAATAAAATGATTTTCAAGACACTCATTTTTATTAAATTTCATGGTTAGAAGCTTTCTTCGTAAATATAATTGGCTTGCTATACCTTTCCTTTGAAATACATCTTCCAGTGATTTCCACATCGTATATGCAGTCTTTTTGTCTTTTATGTATTCCAAATGCGAGTTTGCATTGAACAATTATGCCTCTACATTTTTTGTCTAGTTTACGTTCATTTTCCGTAGGTGTAGTGATTTCTTGTTCTATGCAATTTTTTACATCGTTCTGTTCCAGAATTATTTCCATACGAAATTTCCAGTGATCATAATTCTTTCCGGTAAATTGCACACTATTCCAAATTTTTCCATTGTATAATTTATTTCCGCCATTTTACTTCTTTATTTCTTTCGGGTAAGTTTTTTAACACAAATTCCAAGCTATATTTCTATTTACTCACTGGGCCCATAACCTGTTGTGTTTTAATATAGCAAATAAGAAATAAGCTTGTGTTTAAAGTAAGAAACTTCAATAATAAAGCAAAATAGTTTTTAACGGTTATTTTTCATTAGTACACCACAACATACATTTATATCTTTTAAGAAGACATCGAATACATTAAAAATACACTTTAGTACCAACCCCACATAACAAAAACTCTGTGTATATTTGAAAGACGTTTAATTGTATTCCAACAATATATTTTAAATAATTTTCTTAACTACCCCCGTTAATAGTTGATATTCAATAATATTATCATGTATGATTAATGCGCAAACAACAGTGTCCCCTTTAAATTGTTCTTCACATTCCATTTCGAGCTTAATGTCTACACTAGATGAGAGAATCGATTCATTTTGACGGACACAATCAACGATGTAGAAGGTGGTGTGGAATTGGTTAAAATCTAAGAGTGGTTGGTTTGGATGACCATAACAACTGGACTGGAAATTTGCATACATGTGATACGCAACAGCATAACGTTTTAACCCCATATTTAAATTCATGTTTGAGTATGGATAGCTCTCAGAATTTAAATATAATTTTACATTTGTAATTGCAGAATGGTCAGAGTCTGAAGCATCCTCGTATACATTATCTTTTTTCTTATATTGAAACCCGACAATAACGTAACGAGGTTTCTCTAAATTCGTGCTTGTCTTAATTGGCCAAATATTGTTTTTTTGTAGTACGCAGAGAAGGTAATTCAAAGAGTTCCCAGCGCCTAAACGGAATGTATATCTTTTTGTTTTCCTTGAGAGCTTGCAGCAGTTTCAACCGATTCTTATCATTTACTGTTGTGTGGAACATACCACTCTATCATGTCAATTCCTATTTTTGCTCTCTTTGTACCATCTTTCAGAGTGTTTTTATAGCAATTATCTGTTTTGCTACGATTGAATATTAATTCTTGATTTGCATTAATTAAAATTCTTCCCCAGTCCTGGAATATACTAAAGAAAAAGTTTAATGGTAAGCAAGTATTAAATTTCCCTGCTGATAAGGTCGGTTGTTCATCTTTAAATGGACACCACCCGGTCATTGCCAACATCTTGGATTCACTGTCACTATAAGACACGTATGCTTTCATCGTCGATGTAATACCTGGCTTGATACACCTATCAACTTCAACGCTGTTAATTTCGAAGCGCATTTGTTCAAATAAAAACGCATATGCGTTATTTGTCAATTTACAAGCACCAGTTCTCGTAGCATCCTCTATGAATTTACCCTCTATGCGAATAAAACTACTGCCAGGTAATGTGTAAATATCTTGATGTTGAATGGAAATGCGAATTTCATCGTTGTGTTTAAAATTACTCGTTCTAGGGTAGTAGATGTGATATTGCTCTTTTACGATGGCATCATTAAACTGCACTCCTGGAAATATATCCAACTTTTCCTCCATTTTTCACTTTCAATGCAATAGATTTTAAGAAAGCGATATTCGTAGGTGTGAATCGTTGGTTATCAGGCGACTGAATGACTGCTTGCTCTACATATTTGTTAGTTTTATTATTTCTAAAAGCTAGACCCATCTCTCCTCAACTCCAATCTAATAACGATTTGTTCACCTCGAAAATTGACCGGTCTACCGTCTTGGTCAACTAAAGTTAATGTGATGTTGTCTATACTATCTTGTCTATTAATATGTAAGTAAATGATGTATTGTGGTTCGATGTTTATGCTGAATTCAGACTCCACTTGACGTGCGAATTCGTACAGGGTGTGTGATAGTCGTGAATCGTAGTATGCAGATGCTGTAACACTACATTCAACTCTAATCGTTTGCACTTTTATAATCCGTACAGGTAAATCGGATTCACGTTTCTCGTTAGGTACTTGTATTTTAGAACTGAAACCTAACATACGACCAATTGAATCTTTGTGTTTGAAATTTACGTGAAATTTATTCTTTAGTAAACATCTCAAAGTGTTATTGTTTGGTTTGAGGGAGAAAGTATCATTATCATGATCTTTCACTAACAATTGTTCCTTTATATATTGCTCAACGTCACTTATTTCATATAAACCATCAGGAATTATAACTTTATCGTCATCATAATAGAATTTATTATTTTCCTTCGTTACGTTCGGAATGGTATTGTATGTGTTTAAACCAATTAAACCGAGAGTGTATCGAGAATTTGGATCTAAATCTATTGGTGGATAGTAATCGGCGGAGAGCATAGAGCTCGTTCCAATTATAGTAAACGTGTACGACATTTTCAACGATTACTTCAATACTAATCCAATCTATACAGCATTGTTCAATAAGAATTGTAAACAGAGGTGACCACAATTTATATCATTATAATTTTGATATCTATCATAGTTGTATGTAATTTTTATTTTCGAATTATTTTTTCGAAAATATTTCAATAGTTCGATTGGTGGTTTTAAATTGCCAAAGGAGTCGTAGTATTTTATTACATCACCATTTTTAACATATGCAACACGATGTGTGCCGGGGCCGCTTCCTGAATCTAAATTAACGACTGCGCACTAGGGGTATGACTTTTTAAATTTTTTTAACAAAAAAAAATTTGCATGGCCATACATGATGAAAAAAGCCAAAAAAATAATAACTGCGTTTTTAGTTTTTCATTTTGTTGGAAAAAAGTCCCGCACCGTCCATGTAGAAAGTTTACATGTAAATTCTCAAAGACAAGCGTACGTTCTCGCTTACGTTCTCTGATTTGTTTTGTATTTTGTGTTGCTGTGTGACTGCAAAGTACGGTAAATCCCCGAAATCGAATGTAAACAAACTGATGCTGTCTACTATTGGTTTGAGCTCATAGTTTGGTGCGTGCTTTCTACAAGTGTGGTTATATTTATTAAGAAATATTTATATATTCAATCAAAGTAATGAGTTCTCAAAAAAGTGCAAGTGCTGTTTTGAAAAATTCGGCGGTATGGAAAAACAATTTGACTCATTTTGAAAAAAGTACAACTAAAAGACGAGAAATAATTAACATAGATAAAAATTTAAATGAAATGTGCAGAATACAAAAGCAGATGGTGATAATAGGACGGTACAACGCATTGGCAAAAACCGAAAAAAATAGAAAAATAAGGTGTCAGATTATAGCCAAGGAATTGCTTGATTTATGGTCGAAATTAAATTTTCCATGTATACTTGAATCTTCAATAAAAAGAAAAGTAGAAAAGCTTTTAGATCGTTTCTGTAAATATTTAAAGCGACCAAATAGAAACCCAACAATAGTGTTTGGAGAATTATTTGATGTAACAGATCCACAAGGCATTTGGCTAAGCATGGAAGATAAAAAGTTGTACGCAGTTCAAACAAGCACGAAAGGAGATGTTGGATACACAACAGCAAAGGAAATTAATATTCATCCATCAAAAGCTGCTATATTAAAAAGAAAAGTCACGACCGCCTTGGTCTCAGACATAAATGTATCTGACAGAACAATTATGTCCCTAGAAGAAGACACAGAATTATACGCATCATCAGAAGAAGACACAGAATTATACGCATCATCGGAAGAAAACACAGAATTCTATGCATCATCAGACGATGATAAATTTGAACCAAGTGTTAAAAACGTGGCCTGTTCAACTAAGGCGGCAGTGAAAATTGTTCAGACTTCCAACGTGAGCACAAAAAATGCAGCAAAAATATGTAAGGAATTGGTGAAATCGGGTATTGATATTCCAACACCCTCACAATCTGGTATTTATAAGGCCTCAATAAAAGCAGCAGAACGTTTGGAAGAAAAGTATATGGCTACATTAAAAGAAGAAAAATGGTGTATGCATTTTGATGGGAAGAAATATGGTAAAAAAGAAGTTCAGGTAGTGGTGTTGACAAACGAGCTTGAAGAAGTCAGGTTGGCGGTCATGGAGCTTAATAATGGAAAAAGTTTGACAATATTTGAAGGTGCTAATTAAATTAAAAGTTATAAATAACTAGATAGCTTACTATAATATTATATTGCAGGCATCAAAAACATTTTAAACAAATTTCAACTATGGAATTCCATTAAAATGATTATTTGTGATACTACAAATGTCAATACAGGGAAAAAAAATGGAATTGTTCATTTACTGAAGACGTCGTTTCAGGAAAAATCCTTTTCACCTCCGCAATATATTGGTTGTCAACACCATGTGTTAGATTTGATTTTAAAGCATGTCATGAATGAAATGCTTGTTGAAAAATCTACATCACCAAATATTTCGTATGATATTTTTACAGAATTGATAACAAAGTACGAAAATCTTAAACAAAACTTCAAACAAAGCGATATAATATTGGAAATACACAATATCAAGTGGCGTGATGACATGCAGTATTTGTACGAATTGGGACAAGCATTCAAATATTTTGAGAAAAATAACTTGTTTCCATTTATCAAATTCCGTGTATTACCATCACTCAGTAATGCCCGCTGGAATTCCAGAGCCATACTGGCACTTTTAACTTTTATACTCAAACCCGAACACAGGACAGAACTTTTACCAATTTGTAAATTTATATGCAGCGCATGGTACGATATCTGGTTTTCAGATCAACGTTTTCGCCACAATAACTTTGAAAATTTGAAAACATCTGTAAAGCCCTTCAAAAATGCTCATAAATGTTTTCTTAAACACTGGGTGGAGGAAGATTCCGCTATTAGAAATTTAAAACGAACCAATATTTGTGCAGAACGAGCCATTAAAGTAACACAAGAAATCTTTAATTATTGTAAAACTGAACGCACTTTAAACTTAAAATTTATTGCATCTAATGAAAAAATTAAAAAATAAAACTTTTTGCAAGCTATTTTTGTGATTTTTAGTTTGTTTTGAAAATAAAAAACTAAAACAGAACGCTTAAATAAACAGCATATTTTTACATAACAAAAAATGTTAGGCCTTTTCAATTGAGTTGTATTCTTCATCCAGTGTAAAATCCACAATTTTTCATCTTGGTCGGTGCGGGATGTTTTTTTAATAAAATGAAAAACTAAAAACTTATTATATTTTTGCCATTTCTCATCATGTACGGCCATGCACAATATATGTTACAAAAAAGTCATACCCCTACTGCGCACTCAACAGGTCTAGGCGTTTTAGGTAATTTGTCACGCATATAGACATCTCTAAAATTTGGTATAGCTCTGGCGAATTTAATAATATCTTTATCTGTCAGAGCTCTGTCAGGCAGTCGATTTATAAGTTTTTTGGATAGGGTTTTAAAAACAGACCCAACCTCTTCTTATAGGGTTTTAGGTATAGACCGGTACCTGTCTTGTTTCCCAATGCAACGGCTTCCATAATTTTATTGTCTTTTCGCCTCATCCATCTGCTGTTGAGCTTCCTTTGTTTTGCTAACAGCTCCAGCTATACCTGCAGCGCCACCCGCTAAACTGCCCAATGCACTCAAACCGGCAAATAGCAGTATTAGGCCGGTATGACACGAGGCTAAATTTTACAGAAAATTTAGCTGCTAAATTTTCATAAAAATTTGCAGCTAACTTCGAATGCAATTTTTATATTTTGTCAATATACGTGTATGACACGATGCATAATTTTATATAAAATTTAACCAATACACATGCGCACAAAACAGCAGGAAATAAAAATTGTTTCTTTTTATACTGTTTGGTTGTTCGTCCTAGTCATAGTATATTTTGGTGAAGGTTGAGTTTTGTTGTAACCTTTAATAGTTTTGGCGAATATTGTAATAAAAAAACTAATATGAGTGATAACGAGCATGAACTACTAGCTGCTGCAGTTACAAGTTACGTGTCAATATTAGCAGTAGCTGTTAAGAAAAAGGCAAAAAAGAGATGTTGGACCAGAAGATGGCTGAATAGAAGAGCTGATGGAAGTGTTTTTTCACTAATAAATGAACTTGTAGTTGAAAATCCAACTTCGTATAATAACTATTTAAGATTAACAAATCCTATATTTCAATATTTACTAAACATAATTGAAAGTGACATCAGAAAATCGGATACAGTTATACGCGAAAGCATTTCAGCCAAAAATAGGTAAAATATATTTGAACCAAATTCTATTTTCTTTTTAACGTATCTTGACATTTTCAGAATTGAAGTAGCACTCAGATTTTTGGCAACAAGGGAAACATATCGATCATTAATGTACTCTACACGGATACATGAAAGTACAATTTCCAAGATAGTACTTTCAGTTTGCGAAGCTATTATAAAAAACTTAAAAAGCACGTACTTAAAAGTATGTCTACTTTTGTAGCATATTTTATTTTGTATATATTTATTTTATGTTTTTTTGTTTAGATACCAAACACTATACAGGAATGGGAAGCAATAGCAACCAAATTTTATAAAACGTGTGATTTTCCACACTGCTTGGGTGCACTTGATGGACGTCATATTAAATTCCGAGCACCTCGTTCAACAGGGTTCTATTATTTTAATTACAAGGGAGATCAATGTATTGTTCTTTTGGGTTTGGTGGATTCGGAGTATAAGTTTATATAAACAAATATTGGTGTCAATGGAAGAATTAGTGATGGAGGTGTCTTACGTGAAGCGAAATTGAACGAAGCCCTTGAAAATAATATTTTGAATTTTCCTGCAGACAAACCTTTGCCCGATTGCCAAAAATATATGCCATATGTTATTATTGCAGATGATGCATTCCCATTAAAACATAGATTAATGAAACCATATGCCCAAAGGGATCTTGATCATGATAGACGAATCTATAATTATAGATTATTCCGGGCAAGAAGAGTAGTTGAGCAGGCATTTGGAATTTTGGCAAATCGTTTTCGAGTGCTATTAACTCCAATTAATTTGTTGCCAGAAAAAGTGATAGCAATTACAATGACCTGTGTGATTTTGCATAATTTGTTAGTGCAAGAAAATGCAACACAATATTGTAGCTTACGAAACACAACAGGTAACCCAAAATTACAGCCTATATCGCAACAATATGGAAATAGAAGCAGTTGTAATAGTCAAGAAATTCGCAGAGAATTTAAGGATTTTTTCAATGGCGTAGGCGCTAGAGAATGGCAAGAACTGCAAATCGAAAGAAATAATATGAAATATTTGTTTAACTTAATTTATAAATTAATAAATTTTTATTTATCGGAAATTATTTTATTTTCATCTACAAAATAGTAAATGCATGCAGATAAAATTATTCCAAATAACAGAGGTATTAAGAAAATTAGACGATTTT
Source organism: Melolontha melolontha (assembly GCA_935421215.2). Lineage (NCBI taxonomy): Eukaryota > Metazoa > Arthropoda > Insecta > Coleoptera > Scarabaeidae > Melolontha > Melolontha melolontha. Next base: position 156,827,834 of record OW285236.1, on the reverse strand, counting down.
GTTTGGGGAGAGGTATTATGTTAAGAGTAAAGTTGATAAATTTCAGTTCCTGATTATAGACGTGTGACTTGTAAATGCCTAATTTTGTTTAAACAATTTAAAGGTTATAATACAAATTGAATAATAAATATTATTATGTAACAAAATAATTGGTTGGGAAGTCATGACATAATAATTATTACAAATATAATGGTTTTTGAGAAAAATTAAAGTATTTGTGCGAGCACTATGCTTAGAACCACCTGGGTCCCTCCATTTTAGATATGAGGCATTGCACTATCTTAGTATAAACAAGCCATTTAAATGAACTGCCATAATTTGTATCATATTGTTATTAACTGCCAAATTACATTACCTATTTATTCACATAACCAATTAATTTTGGAGAAAGCACAAGCCAAGACATCTATTCTTTCAAATAAATACAAATTTGTTAGTATTTAATTGAAAGAATAAAACTCTTATAATAAAGGAATATTAAAAACACTAAAGAGCATGTCATTTAAAAAAACAATTACTTTAAAACTGGTGTCCCACCTCTGCGTAATATAAAAATAATACTCAAGGGAAAACAAAATATATTTAATCATAAAAACAAAAACAATATTCAATAAAAGTAGAAACAAAATTCAATAATAAATTTTAAAAATTTATTTACAATATAGATGAACGGAACATCTACTCTTGAATAGATTTCGATGTTTTTATTGCATCATAGATAATTTTTATTATGTCATTTTCAACATCATTTATAATGCTGGGATGAATATTTTTCATTTTTAGTGCAATGAATTCAACAAATTTTTCTTCGTTTGATTGTATTTTAATGTCTTTTTTCTAGCAAGGCTCTCGGATATAATTTTCATTACACCGCTGGCTTCTTCTAACACATTATCTATGCTAGATTTTCTCTTAGGCTTTAATTCTGTCTTCTTCACTATACTTTGTCGTGGAGTTTCTTGGCGATCTATTTGACCACCTTCGGGGTTGGGCGATGACCCTTGTGACACAGGTGTCAATAAATCATCTGAGATATCATTCTCTTGTGTATCCTCTTGAATCTAAAATGAGAATGTATGTTCACATGTGCCTAAGCATTTTATTCATTTGCGAAAAGAGGTTGTAATTAATGTCTATTTGAAACTTTTACTAATTGTGAAAATAGTTAAATAAATGTATGATTTGGGGAAAAAACTGTTATAGATCTGAACTTTTGGTACACTCACATATATTTCATCGTCCACTTCTATTTGATGTTCATCGTTTTCTTGGCAACTATTTTCAATAGTATCGATTCCAATACGTGGGGTGCAGTGCTCCAGTATGAAATCCATATCATCAAAATACCAAAGTGTTGGCACATAGATCTATAATATTAAATATAAAGAATATTACTTTGAACAAATCACCTAATATAAATAATACACTTACTTCATCGTCTCCTGCCCCACTTTTTATTGACTTCTTCTGAGCTTTATTTCGAGCATGCTTGTTTTTGTAATTAATATTCTTCACAGCATACAAACATGAATCTTTTTTCAATTCATTTATAAGAGTACGGACCTGATCGCGACTCCAAGACATTTTATCCTTTTTTTTTAATTTTGAAGAAATACAGGTTATGTTTACGCAATCACAATTCAAAACAAACAATATGGACGACACGAGAGTAGCTCTAGAACTGTGGTTGTGGTCTATGACGAGGACCAGTGTTGCCAACTCTTACAAAAAAAGAAAGCTACACGGTACTTGAAAAAACAAAACAAATAATAGCCAGATTTGAACTTTAAATGATATATATTTACCTTTAAATTTATTGTTTAAATATCAGCTTTCTGAATTGCACAATTTCATAGCTAAATCAAAAATAAAAAGGCCCAATCTAGCTTGAAAATAGCTAAGTTGGCGGCACTGGCGAGGACACGCGACCAAAACCTTTTGCACAATTTCACGCGCATATCTCGCAAAAAAATTAGAACAATTTTAAGAAAATTTAGCTGCTAAATATTACATAAAACTTCGCATGCATTATGTGTATGACACGGTGCTAAATTTTCGAGTATAATTTTCAGAAAAATTTAATGCAAAATTTTCTGTAAAATTTAGCCCCGTGTCATACCGGCCTTAGAGGTAAAATTCCTCCAGTTTTCGGTAATGGAATTATACGTGGTATCCTTATTCGTTTCCGACAACCTGCCTTCTTGATAGCAATTCTAGCAGCTATCAGCGATATACCTGCCCCCGCTTTCACTTTACTACCTTTATAACCTCTGAATACGTTTTCACCTTTAATAAAACAGCTTTAGTAAATGGTTGTTTCCTTCGCACCACACGCCGCTTCAAGCCCATCCCTAATTTACGTTTAACTCTCATAGCGTTCGTAACCGCCCACGATGCGGCTTTTTTGCCTATCGAAGCGTACTTAGCTGTCGCCCGAGACCAGGCTGCTTCTTCTAGTATACGATCCGCTTTATGTCTGTTTTGTAAATCTTTATATTGAGAATATGTAATGTCGTGTTCTCTGCAAGCTTTATCTAACGGATTTATTCCAGAATCACCTCGATTTAATCTCTCTCTTAATTTCGTTCCTGGACCGCAGAATTGATATCCGCCAGGTATGTGTAGTTCAAATGGTAAATTGTTAATTATTAATTGATTCCTAGTGATAAACAAGGACTGTGATATACAAAAAGGTCGATATAGAAACAAGTTTTATTGTTATATATGTTTGTAAGTCTCTAAAGTTAACATTTATACCTTTGAGCTCGTATGAGCAAGTGTTCCTGAGATGGAGGAACCCTCAGAGGTAGTTGAAGAAAATGTTTGCTGTTGTAATAAATTAATCAGATGTTGTGGGAGTAGAGGGGATTAGCCGGTTCTGGATCCTCCACCTCCACCTCCACCATGACCTTGACCTTCAATGGCCTTGACCTTCAATGACCGTGACCTTCAAATGACCTTGACTTTCAAGGTCACCGACCTTCAACGACCTTGACATTCAATGAACTTGACCTTCAATCAACCCAATGACGTCATACTGACGTTACAATGACGTCACAACCCAACCCAATGACGTCATACTCTGATAACGTCACAGGAATACGTAACAACCTCCTCTTCCACACTAATATACAAGGTTCAATCAAAAAGAAAAAAAACAAAATGGCGGAAGGAGGAGTTAAGCAAAAATGCATCAAGCCAAAAGGACATTAGAAAACAAAATGGCGGATGAGGGTAAGTTTGAAAACAAAAAAGAAAAAATACTTACAAGATCGAGGGCCCCTTGGGGGGCCCTCTGAAGCATCACCCCTAAAGCCCCCTTGTGGGGGCCCTCTGAAGCACCCTCCTAAACATCAAAACACACGGCCCCTAGTGGAACCCTCTGAAGCATCACCACAAACGGCCCTCCTAATGGCGCCACCGAAACATAACATCACAATTGAATAAAACACAAGTGCACTAGACAAAAGTTAAATGAATACTGATGGAAGTTACATCCGACGTGCTATAAGTATATTATTACGTCATATTTTTTTTTTAAACATGCACAACTCACGAGGCTCGATGTAGGCCGGGCGGAACATGGACAAGTCTACCGTCAAATGATTTATAGTCATAAAGACCCCTTGAAATTTAAAGGCACTACACAGAGGCTCGAGGTAGACGGCTCTCCCAGCTAGGAAGATTTCATATGGAGTTAGCTCTTAAAAGCAATAAAGCTTCCCCAACGTCAGTAGGTTTCTGCCGAAACATTAGGGTGTCGAATGTCTCTTTGGACAGAGCACCACAGTCAATAGACTGCCTAACGTATTTGGGTAAACTCCTGAAATGACCTGTCTCTTCAACTGATAAGTAGGAAGATATAAATTCACATGTTAACGTAAATAAATATGTAAAAAGAAAAAGTGTTTGAATAAATTATGTTAACGTAAAGTATTGATGCTAAATATAATCCCGAAAGGGTTGAGGTGTCTGCAAGGGGATACTAGCTGTGAAGCACCCTCCGGAACATAACCACACACGCCCCCTAGTGGAGCCATCGAAACATAACCTCACAATTTAATAAAACATGTGTGCACTCGACAAAAAAAACATAACCACACAGTAAGTTTGAAAAGCAAAAAAGAAAAAATACTTACAAGATGGAGGGTCCCCTTTAGGGGCCGTCAGAAGCAAAACCACACACACCCCTAGAGCCCCTTGTGGGGCCCTCGGAAGCACCCTCCGAAACATAACCACACACGGCCCCCCTAGTGGAGCCCTCAGAAGCATCACCACAAGCGGCCCTCCTAATGGAGACACCGAAACATAACCTCACAATTTAATAAAACACGTGTGCACTAGACAAAAGTTTGATTAATACTAAATGAAATCACATTTGGTGTTCTATAAGTATATAATTTTGATGACAAAGGAAAAATGAGGAATATGTTTTTTTTCTAAAACAATCATATTTCGCAATATTATAAATAAAAATGCTTACTGTGGTGTAATATGACACCGGATGTTATTCGAGCGAGGCCAGATTAATAATCATATTTCGCAATATTTCGCAATATTATAAAATTGCTTGCTGTCGTGTAATATGATACCGGATGTAAGTCGAGCTTGTTTTTTAGTAGATTGTGAATTAAAAATAATGATGACGCATGTCTGTGATATAGTAATCTTTTTATTTAAATCTACAGTGTCATTTATGTTTTTACATACGAGGTTCAATCAAAAAGAAAAAAAAAGGTGAACGAAAAGAAAATGTCTAGACACTTTGAAGCAATAAATGAAACAGGAAATTAAGTTTTGAACATTTATTTTTTAAACTAAATGTATTTACAATATAAATTAGAATTATATATAAAATTTAATAAATATAAATTAACAACCCAAGCAAATGACTTCAACATCAAAATGTAAGGTATTGTAATGTAGATATACTATTTCTAACATAAATAAAGCATTTACATATTACGTAATATTTTTTTTTAAACATGGTAGAACAAGTTTTTTCTCGGTGAAGCCTGTTTAGACACTTTGAATATTTTTAATTTTTTTAATAAGCGAGCAATATATAAATGAAAGAGGAAATTCAGTTTTAAACATTTATTATTAAAACTGTATATATTTACAATAAGAATATATAAATTACAATATTATACATGTTTTTATATAAAAATTCATATAAAAGTTCAACATTTTTTACCGTGCAAGCACAATTAGCTTCTTCATGATAAAAACACGGTTCATCAGTCTTAACTAAAACGGGTATATTGTCCACATATTCCAAGTTGATCACATCTATATTTACAATAGTTTTCAAATGGTTACACTTTTGTTGACCCTTTACATATATTTTACTGAAGTCTCTACAAATATGTTTCAAAATACCTCGCAGAGATTTCAAGTCTACGAGTCCGTCAGAATATTTAATTTTTAAATGATTACTCTGCAGCCAACATACCTCCCTCTTTTCACTAGGTGATAGACGCATAAATGGCACTGTAGGTTTAAATAAAAGATGCATCGATCGGGAACCATCGGTGGACATCTCCTTAGGTGTAAAATTGTTATTAAGAAAACCTTGTATATCGACAGTCAGGTAAGATTCGAATCGTTGTTAATACACTCGAGTTCGATGTAAAGGCGTTAAAATTTCAACTAATTTCTCCACCAATTGTTTTATTATTCGATTAAATCTATGTCTGTCTGCAGGCATTCTGAATTCAAACCAGTCGAAAATTTCAATATTATCGTTAAACTGTACTCGCCTAGACATTTTTTTCGCGAAATTTAGTAGAAGTGTTGTTTACGATAGCGGAGAACAGACTGCAATTAACATTTCCGTTCAATAAGCTTCTATAATATTTAAACTATCCCTCCTCACAAAACCATTTTACTATAGGTCTGATTAATAATCATATTTCGCAATATTTCGCAATATTATAAATTAAAAAAATGCTTACTATGGTGTAATATGATACCGGATGTAATTCAAGATTGTTTTTTTAGTAGATTGTAACACGATATAATGAATAAGCAATAATTTATATTGTAAACACAATTTTTATACTAAGAAGAGTTCGGATAAATATCATATTACCATACTGTGGTGTGACTAAGCAAAAAATTTATAGCCATATTTTTTAAACATGATAGAACACGATTTTTCTTGGTGAAACCTGTCTAGGCACTTTGAATATTTTTGTAATTTCAAAAAGTATCTCTACTTATTTCAATCACTTAGTCGCACATGTAGTTCACATCAAACAAAAATTAATTAGAAAGAAACCGCATTAGTTGATATGTATTAAAAAAGTTATACTTCCTGTTTATTTACAAAACATGGAAATAAAAAAATACTTTCAAATCATCTAGATAACATATCATAATTATTTTAAAATGCTACTACAAATTCGCAGAGAGCGGCCATGTTGCTAACATTTTTTTTGAATAGATACTAATATTTCACCTATCTTAACAATACGGTTTTAAAATATTTAATTATAAATGTTTAATAACTTACAATTATCCATATGTCGGTTACATTGTTCTAACACATCCATCAGCAGCTCTCCTACACCACAGTATTTACTAACCGCCACCATCGCCCCTGGTAGCGGTACGATCAGCACCGGTCTATCCTAAAAATATTTTTTATCGAATATTATAAAAAATGTCTTAAAAACTGTATAACGAAACTTACCGATGTTTCAAGAGTTATATATATCGAACATAATATAATATACTGTTTCTAAATCTAAAACAAAAAATTAAAAAAATAAATAAATACTGTAAATATACTATGATTTAAACTCGCATAATTACATCTTCCATTTATTGCTTCAAAGTGTCTAGACATTTTCTTTTCATTAGTCATTTTGTTTTTTTCTTTTTGATTGATATCGAACACACTATAATATACTACTTCTAAATCTAAAACAAAAAAAATAAAAAATAAATAAATACTGTATATATACTTTGATTTAAACTCGCCCATTGTTGTCGTTTAAATGAAATGTTTTCGTATCAAACTTAGATGTGTACAGCTATGCATATTATAATGACGCTGCAGATATCAACACCGGTGTCATATTTGAAATTAATGTAAATGAAAATGAAAAAGCTAACCGTAGTATAATCTAAATGCATATTATTTATTGTTTTTATAAGGTAAAATTAAAAATTTCAATTGAATTTATACTATTACAAGTTAGATATATATTGTTTACAGAAGAATCGAAATAATGATTAACAAATTCAATATTAAGGGTCCATTTAATAGACAAACTCAGGAAATTTTAAAGTAACATACTTCAAATATCTAATGATATATAATTGTTTACTTCAATGTTGTTGACTAGAAAATTAAAAAAATTCTATAAACTACATTGCCATTTTGATAGTTCAGGTGGTTGATAGTAATTAAATATTCTTTTATACAATAAAATCTTTTTGAAACTTTGGGTTATTAGCGAAATCTCTATTATATCTTGGTGTATGTTTATATACATTAACAAATAATTTTTGATTTGTTATTACTGGTATAAAGAAAAATTGTATATTAATTTACATTATAAACCCTACGTTATATATTGTTATATTATTTCTCTTTTAACGTGGGTATCTATATCTATTATAAATAAGTAAAAATTATAATTTCCTGGTTTTTGATTTTAAATAATTGATACCTATAACCAATTATAATTTTCTATGTGAATAGCAAATACATGGAATACCTTTTGAATCTTTGTTTTATAATGACAATCTAAGAAAAAGGTGTTTAAATTAAATTATTTTTTATTTATAACTTGTAGAATAATACCCATTTCTTTTATTTACATATACATGTTGTTGGATTTCTTTTTGAAAACATACTACGTAGAAATCATTTTTCCAATTGAATAAACCCTTATATTCAATTCGTATTTTACTGTCTATTTTCATTGTTAAGTTTCATTGTTAATATAAATATTACATGCTTTAATATTTATTAAAATCATAGAAATAGTCATAAATTTTACAAATCTGTATACCTCTAATAGTATTTCTAATAACGAAATTTTGTATTTTTTCCTCATTTAATACTTTAAATATATTAAAATAATGAATTTATCATTCTTTACTAAATTTTGAATTTTTCAATCAAAATTTACATGTTGACAATTTTTTCGAATAAAAATCACGTTTATTTAAACTTAAATAAAACATCTATTGAAAATTTAGAAATACCTTGTTAAAATAAGCAATATATTATTTTCTCATCATTTGCAACAGAGAAATTAAAAATTTTCAATTGTATAAATAATTGTTATATATTGACGGATATTCGAAAAACATATTACTTAGAAATCATCTTTCCAATAGAATAAACCCTGTGTATTCAATTCGTATGTTATTACATGCCTTAATAAACTAAAACTGCAAAATCATCAAAAAATATCATGAAAAGTTCCACATCTTGCGGTGACGGATGTCGATATGCAGCGTATTATATATTTTTTAAATTGCAAAATGTCCGTTAATATATAAATAAAGATAATTCTTATTGCAAACGTTGTTATTTATGTAAATTTTAAGTGTATCTTGGAACCAATACACTCTTGCAACAGTGATCCGTCTATTACGTATACGAGGCCTACTCATAAAAAAGTATTTAAAAATTGTCGTTCCGATGAATCCTTTAGCTATTGATGAGAGAAAATAATTTTAATAACGCAATTATCTATCACATTTGTGATTTGTCATTAAATGGAGATAAGGTGGCAGATCACTGTCATTTAACGTAGAAATTCAGGGGTGCAGCGCATTCAAATTATAATCTAAATTTCAAAATTCCAAATATTATACCCTTGTTTCTACATAACATGAGCCATTATGACGGTCATCTATTCATTAGAAATTTGGCAAACGATAATTTAAACATAAACGTTGATCCGGTTAATAAAGAAAAATATATTAGTTTTACGAAAAAAGTTTTAGTTGATAATTACACTGATAAAGGCCATACAGTACTAAACACACCTATCATACACTCTTCCGATCCGACTACGATCATACAGTCGAACGAGTGCCTGAGGGGGAAATGGCACTAAAACCCGAATACACCGAACCCGAGTGTGAACCCGAGTTCACACATTTCCGCCACCTGTCCGTTCCCACTCCCACCCGTCTCCGTTTCTTCATCCGATCATGGTCCGATCGTGCAGACTATTCGTTTGCCGGCTGCGGGACGCATGTCGATCGGTATTTTCTTTTGTATGTGAATATATGCGATGTTATTATTATTTAATACTAAAATAGGAAAAAATGGCGGCTATAAAACCGGAGGAGCTCATTGAAGAAGTGAGAAAGTATCCAGTACTATATGACCAGACCAAAGAGTAGTACAGAAACTCCGACTACAAAGACATGATCTGGAAAAAAGTCGCGAAGGAATTAAATGTCGAAGGTAAGACCATAAATACCTAGCTTATTCTATATACAGTCAAACTTCTATATAACGAACTCCTATTTAGTGAATATTTCTATATAAAGAATTTTATCATTGGTCCGTTGACAAAGTTATAGTAGACACTGATATTTCTTTATAACGAAATTCTCTATATTACGAATTTTTTTACTAGACTTTGCAGGTTCGAAATAAAGAACTTTGACTGTATTTTGGAAAGTTGTTGATATTAGTAGGTAGCTGTGCTTTTGGTATAGATACGGAATAGGTACGTTTAGCAATAATATATTTAAATTCCTTTTGTCAAACAACAGGTTATATATGTACTTTGCGTTGTGTTCAGCGAAAAATGTATATCTCTTGTTCATTTATTGTATTTTCTCAAAATCAGATACCTGCCTGTAAAAATAAGTACAAAATGTGAAATATTTCCAAATTAAAAACAAGATGAACAATTTTTGTTTGTAATATATCAGAACGATAGCACAAGAACATTAAATAAATCAAATCATGAGGGCCCGACGTTCTTGCCACTCCACACTACCCTCTGGGAAATTGAAGAATTGTTTAAACTGCTCCCTTACATTAAATGCTTCGCGATTTTCTCCTCCCCGGCGACGAGGAAAGTTGTGAAGACTAGATCTTTCCTTCAAAGCCGTATCATCACTACTGTCAGTTAGTTCGAGAACATTGTAGCCTTCGTTTTTTCTAATGAAGTTATGCAGGATGCTGCGAGTACAATCCTCGTTATGTTATCAGGATTTCCCTGGAGGGGTCTCATGAGTATCCGAAATTTTTGCACCAAAATGCCAAACACATTTTCAGATATCCTTCTTGCCCTACTCAATCGGTAGTTGAAGATACTCTTCTCCTCAGTCAAATTCTTCCCAGGAAATGGTCTCATGATGTTGGTTGTGAGAGGAAGAGCGTCATCAGCCACTATAACCATGGGAAGTTCAGTGTTTGTCCCTGGAAGGCACTTTTTCTTTGGGATATCGAGTTCATTTCGGAATAGTTTTTTTCCAAAATTGGAATTTGACAAAATACCACCATCGGAGTTTCTTCCGTAGCTTCCCACGTCAACAAAAATGAAATTGTAACAAGGATCAACTAGAGCTAGAAGAACAATGGAGTATGTTTTCTTATAATTCCAGTACAGACTTCCTGATAATTTTGGTGCTTGTATGGTCACGTCTTTGCCATCCATTGCACCAATGCAATTTGGAAATTGCCACCTTTCCCAAAATTCGGTTGCTATTTCATTCCACTTGTTCTCATCCGGAACTGGCATCACTTCCTTCAAAAGTACTTCGATTACTGCTCTACTCGTATGATGAACAATGGAAGCAACTGTACTTCTTCCCAACCTGTAGCTAAAAGATATCGTCTTGAAGGAATCTCCTGTAGCAAGAAACCTGAAACAAATAGATAATAACTGTTAATTACACTTCGCACCATCTCTCAAATTGCTCAATCCTGTCCGTCTACTTGCTGCAAGAGGAAGATTTTCAATGTAGTTCAAGAGTACGAATTGGAACAGCATCGTGCGAATATCCAACAAAGAACTACCACGGCCTATATGTATCCGTCATCATCAGCCCAAACGTCCTCTGCCTCAACGCCTGCGCACATCATACTATCAGAAGAAGATGGACCGTATGCAGAAACAGATGTACCTCCACATTTTTTTAATTTATTTTGTTGTAGGTCAAGAGGAAGAATGCAAAAGAATATGGAACGGTATTCGAGACAATCTACGTAGAGCTCGGCAATAAAGGAAAACCAAATCTGGACAGGCGGCTACATCAACCAATAAGTACAAGTATGAGACTATCCTTGAATTCCTAATTCCTCATCTCGCTGAACGGAAAGGATTATGTAACGTTCCAGATAACGAAGATAATGATGATACACATGCACCTGGTAGTGAATCACAACAGCAGAACTCCATCCAGGAAACACAGCAACCACCAGATATTAGCAATCCTGATGAACCTGAGGAGATCACAGAGTCCTCACCATTACCACACGCCACAACTCCAGCCAATCGAGTTTTTGCCGAAAGGAGACGTTCATATGTAGGACGTAAACGGAGGCTCCTAAATACTGAAGAGAAAGCTCAAGAGTCTGCATCATCTCAGCTAATGGCGTACATTTTGGCTGAGAAAGAAATCGAGAAAACAAATAAGTCACGGAGTCAAAATTCTGAACAACATCCTGTTGATGCTTTTTTGGCCGGAATCGCACCATCTCTCAAATTGCTCAAACCTGTCCGTCTACTTGCTGCAAGAGGGAAGATTTTCAATGTAGTTCAAGAGTACGAATTGGAACAGCATCGAGCGAATATCCAACAAAGAACTACCACGACCTATATGTATCCGTCATCATCAGCCCAAACGTCCTCTGCCCCAACGCCTGCGCACATCATACTATCAGAAAAAGATGGACCGTATGCAGAAACAGATGTACCTCCACATTTTCCAAACCATGTTGCGCCAACACCAAAATCGCCCACCATTACTACAGAAGAATACACCAACCTTTCCTTTGTTGAATTTTAATAAGGTTTTCTGTTCTAAATAATTATAACTTTCATGACAAGAAATACATCATTTCGTTTTTTATGTTCCTTTCTTTTTATTGTACCTTCAAATCTTAGAATTAAAAATAATTAAAATGAAACGCATTAAATAATTAAATTAGTATTTTACCTCAAAAAAACTGCCAAACTGTGTCTAGAAGTGTTGCTCTTCTAAAATATGTATCTTGCTTAGACAATTTTTCTTGGAGTTTAAGTTCCAGCTGGTTGAACGCCGACATCGACATTCTAAAATATTGATAAAATTTTGTCTCGTCATCCAACAGATAAGGTATAAGTGTGGAATACTCTCCTTCTGCAGATCTTCTTTTCCAAGCAGCATGTACCCAAAATCTGCATTTTCTGCTGTTCTCCATGAAAGACCTCTGAATTCCTTTATCTTCTTCTAAACAAAGTGCCACCATGGCTAAATCGCAGTTGCTATAATTTTTGAACATTTTGCGCACAGGACCGTCCACGATATTGTTGAAATCGAGACTGGCGAGTGTATCGTGCCAAAGTCGGAAATCGGAAAGTAGCTTGGAGCTTGTATGATATGTGTGCTCACCCCTTTCCGATCCCACACCGATCCAATTCTTGGAGCAACATCGGACCGGAGTCGGATCGGAAGGTTGTATGACAAGTGTGTCCCAACCATAAGGCGGGTCTAAACAGAGATGTTTATTTAAATTTACGATTTATAGATTCTTTTCGCTTTATGGCATCCTCCATCGAAAAATTGTTAAATAATTTATCTACAACCGATTTTAAAGCCGTTAAATTACATTTTCCAGATATTGAACAATTCAATTTAATTAAACGTGAGAGAATTTTTCGGTATGAATATATAGATAGTTTTTGAGCGATTGAATGAACCAGCACTACCTCCAATAGATAAATTTTATAGTACCTTAACAGATGAGGGTATTTCTAATGAAGATTATGTTTACCGATGCTTCAGGAGTTATATCGCATACAATATAATATATTGTTTCTAGATCTAAAACAAAATAATCGTTTTAAATAAATCTAATGGAATATGTTCTATTAGATTTGTTTTAGTATTATATATTCGACCATTATTTTCATAAACAAACTTGACTGCTTCTAATATTAATTCTAGATATTGAGACATTTCATCTTAATAGCTGGTTTCAGTATACTAAGCTCCTATAATATTTCGAACAGTATTTAAACTATCCCTTCCCCACCCAACAATTCTACAATATTAGAGGAGTATATAGAAATGATGTATTACTATTATGGATTGTACATATAGTTTTTAAGAAATAAATATATAGAAAATTTCTCTTTTAATTATAAGTAGAAATATTTTAGCAACATGTTTAACAACGGATATTTATTACCAATTATTAAAATATACTATATATCGTGAAACAGACATACTTATCAGTTTTATTGATAGATCAAATTGACTAGCGTATTATTTCAAATTATTCCACGGATTTTATTAATTTAATTTGCATAATTAATTACCTCAAGGGAAAGACTTAACAGCAACTGATACAGCTTCAACAGCTACGAAACGGGTTTGAACAGCTAAGTGGCTAGTTCGCTATTAATAGTATTGTACTATTAGGTAAGAAGTATTGCATACCTTCTAAATCAGTTCAGATATTTTGAAAAAATATTACTATTACATTCGAAAACAATATATCGGTATTATTAAAAATTATATTTGTAAATGTATAATTGTATTATAAAGTATTTGAAAACAATAAAATATTGGAAATATTAAAATTATGAAGAAAAATAGTTTTACTTACATATAACCCCCATGCTAAAACACTTTGAAAGAATCTGTTGACACTCGAGTTCGAGGTAAAGGTGCTAAAATTTCAATTAATTTCTCTTCCAATTGTTTTATTATTCTATTAAATCTATGCCTGTCTGCTGCAGACATTCTGAATTCAAACTATTCAAAATTTTCAACATTATCGCTAAACTAAACTGTACTCGCTTAGACATTTTTTCATGAAATATAGTAGAAGTGTTATACCCGATATTGGAAAAATAAATTAGAATGCAATACAACGATAAGTATATATATATATCAAAATTTCTTGTACCAACTTGTTTTGAGGTTCACAGAAAATATCATATTAATAACAGTACATCCGCTGTTAGTAATATGATATCTGCTTAGTGAGCGAATTTTGATTTACATTTAAAACTTTTTTCAATATCTACTACATTAAAAAAACACTTGTTTATTCTTATTGCTACAGTTGAACATTGGAATATATATATACAGTAAGTTCGTATATATTATACTAAAAAAATACTTATTTATTCTTTTTATTAATTCGAATAGAGGGCAGATTTATTGTAGATGGTAAGGGAACTGGTACTTATAAATTAACAATTAACGCGTATGCGTTTCTGTTCGATCAGATGCGCCATCAAATCAACGGTGTAGAAATTGATCGATCAGACACATCTAAATATCCATATCGCTGTAGATAGGTGGTAACGTTAACCGACAAAACAGTCTGAATTGTATAGAATAAATATATAAATCAGCAGAACATGTTATACTGTTGCTGGTCGTATTAAGAATGATAGTCTAGACAGGGTGTTGTTGTTGTTTAGACCGGGTGTTGTTTAAATAAAGACAAATTTATAAAAAATATTTTTTTTTATTACATTTTGTTACAATTAAAAATAAATTTTAAATAATTTCTTATGGATTTGCCGACCATAATAACAATCACCTGATGAAGCCATTGTATGGTGAAACAATATTCTAGTGATTTGCGATAAAATAATTTTTGAAACTAGACAGTTTCAAGCGGGTTTTATCATTCACATTTATATGCGGCACATACCATTCAATCTTATCAATTTCCAATTTCGCCTTCATATCGTCTGGCTGAGTGTTTATATAACAATTACCAGGTACCTGGTATCAGGTACCAGGTACCAGGTACCAGGTATCAGGTATCAGGTATCAGGTATCAGGTATCAGGTATCAGGTATCAGGTATCAGGTATCAGGTATCAGGTATCAGGTATCAGGTATCAGGTATCAGGTATCAGGTATCAGGTATCAGGTATCAGGTATCAGGTATCAGGTATCAGGTATCAGGTATCAGGTATCAGGTATCAGGTATCAGGTATCAGGTATCAGGTATCAGGTACCTGATACCTGGTACCTGGTACTTGGTACCTGATACCTGATACCTGGTACCTGATACCTGGTATCATGTACCAGGTACCAGGTACCTTTTTTCGGTTTGCTAGAGGATTATAATCACATTTTCTTAAACGTTAGTCAAGAATTAATATTGAACCGCAGTAAAACAGATGATAATTGTTATATAAACACTCAGCCAGACGATATGAAGAAGGCTAAATTGGAAATTGATAAGATTGAATGGTATGTGCCGCATATAAATGTGAATGATAAAACCCGCTTGAAACTGTCTAGTTTCAAAAATTCTTTTATTGTAAATCACTAGAATATTGTTTCGCCATACAATGGCTTCATCAAGTGATTGCTATTACGGTCGGCAAAACCATAAGAAATTATTTAAAATAGATTTTTAATTGTAACAAAATGTGATAAAAAAATATATTTTTTATAAATATTTCTTTATTTAAACAACACCCTGTCTAAACAACAACAACACCCTGTCTAGACTATCATGCTTCATACGACCAGCAACAGTATAACATGTTCTGCTGATTTATATATTTATTCTATACAATTCAGACTGTTTTGTCGGTTAACGTTACCATCTATCTACAGCGATATGGATATTTAGATGTGTCTGATCGATCAATTTCTACACCGTTGATTTGATGGCGCATCTGATCGAACAGAAACGCATAAGCGTTATTTGCTAATTTATAAGTACCAGTTCCCTTATCATCTACAATAAATCTGCCCTCTATTCGAATTAATAAATAGAATAAATAAGTATGTTTTTAGTATAATATATAGAAACTCACTGTATATATATTTTCCAATGTTCAACTGTAGCAATAAGAATAAACAAGTATTTTCTTAAATGTAGTAGATATTGAAAAAAGTTTTAAATGTAAATCAAAATTCGCTCACTAAGCAGATATCATATTACTAACAGCGGATGTACTGTTATTAATATGATATTTTCTGTGAATCGCAAAACAAGTTGGTACAAGAAATTTTGATATATATATATACTTATCGTTGTATTGCATTCTAATTTATTTTTCCAATATCGTGTATAACACTTCTACTATATTTCGTGAAAAAATGTCTAAGCGAGTACAGTTTAGTTTAGCGATAATGTTGAAAATTTTGAATAGTTTGAATTCGGAATGTCTGCAGCAGACAGGCATAGATTTAATAGAATAATAAAACAATTGAAAGAGAAATTAATTGAAATTTTAGCACCTGTACATCGAACTCGAGTGTCAACAGATTCTTTCAAAGTGTTTTAGCATGGGGGTTATATATAAGTAAAACTATTTTTCTTCATAATCTTAATATTTTCCAATATTTTATTGTTTTCAAATACTTTATAATACAATTATACATTTACAAATATAATTTTTAATAATACCGATATATTGTTTTCGAATGTAATAGTAATATTTTTTTCAAAATATCTGAACTGATTTAGAAGGTATGCAATACTTCTTACCTAATAGTGAAGTACGATTAATAGCTAACTAGCCAGTTAGCTGTTCAAACCCGTTTCGTAGCTGTTGAAGCTGTATCAGTTGCTGTTAAGTCTTTCCCTTGAGGTAATTAATTATGCAAATTAAATTAATAAAATCCGTGGAATAATTTGAAATAATACGCTAGTCAATTTGATCTATCAACAAAACTGACAAGTATGTCTGTTTCACGATATATAGTATATTTTAATAATTGCTAATAAATATCCGTTGTTAAACATGTTGCTAAAATATTTCTACTTATAATTAAAAGAGAAATTTTCTATATATTTATTTCTTAAAAACTATATGTACAATCTATAATAGTAATACATAATTTTTATATACTCCTCTAATATTGTAGAATTGTTGGGTGGGGAAGGGATAGTTTAAATATTGTTCGAAATATTATAGGAGCTTAGTATACTGAAACCAGCTATTAAGATGAAATGTCTCAATATCTAGAATTAATATTAGAAGCAGTCAAGTTTGTTTATGAAAATAATGGTCGAATATATAATACTAAAACAAATCTAATAGAACATATTCCATTAGATTTATTTAAAACGATTGTTTTGTTTTAGATCTAGAAACAATATATTATATTGTATGCGATATAACTCCTGAAGCATCGATAAACATAATCTTCATTAGAAATACCCTCTTCTGTTAAGGTACTATAAAATTTATCTATTGGAGGTAGTGCTGGTTCATTCAATCGCTCAAGAACTATCTATATATTCATACCGAAATTTTCTCTCACGTTTAATTAAATTGAACTGTTCAATATCTGGAAAATGTAATTTAACGGCTTTAAAATCGGTTGTAGATAAATTATTTAACAATTTTTCGATGGAGGATGCCATAAAGCGAAAAGAATCTATAAATCGTAAATTTAAATAAACATTTCTGTTTAGACCCGCCTTAAGATTAGGACACACTCGTCATACAACCTTCCGATCCGACGCCGGTCCGATGTTGCTCCAAGAATTGGATCGGTGTGGGATCGGAAAGGGGTGAGCGCACATATCATACAAGCTCCAAGGTACTTTCCGATTTCCGACTTTGGCACGATACACTAGCCAGTCTCGATTTAAACAATATCGTGGACGGTCCTGTGCGCAAAATGTTCAAAAATTATAGCAACTGCGATTTAGCCATGGTGGCACTTTGTTTAGAAGAAGATAAAGGAATTCAGCGATCGTTCATGGAGAACAGCAGAAAACGCAGATTTTGGGTACATGCTGCTTGGAAAAGAAGATCTGCAGATCCACACTTATACCTTATCTGTTGGATGACGAGACAAAATTTTATCAATATTTTAGAATGTCGATGTCGGCGTTCAACCAGCTGAAACTTAAACTCCAAGAAAAATTGTCTAAGCAAGATACATATTTTAGAAGAGCAATCACTTTGTGACTGCTGACTGCCTATTTTGATTCGAATGTTTATGTGTCAAGTAGGCAATCAAAAGGTAGCAACCCGGCTAGGTAGCTCAGTAAATATTGGGTCGCTCTCTCTTTTAGACGCTTGAGTACCTGTGTCTTACCTGTATTTTCTCTCTCTCTCTCTCTCGCTACTGATGTTACTTTGGGGGCACTGAAAGATTTATATAAGGCGCCAACCCCGGCTTAGTGTCCCCGTGGTTGAGATTAATGCTGCATCTGCCGCGGTTCAGAGTAGCAGATTGAATAGCCAGACAGATAGGGAAAGAAATACTCGTAAACGGTCGGGTGGTAAGAATGAAAATTTGATTTTAATAACAAGACAAACGCTTTATTGTCCTCGCTAGCCTTTTGCACATAATAACATAGTACACTACATAAACAAACCAAACATATACATATATATTACACAAGTCAACAATACGGGCATAATAAAACCTAACATTATGACATTTAAGACTACATTACATATATTCGTGGGCAAAATTTAAGACAGGCTCATAGTCGAACGTTCGCTTGAGATGCAAAAAAAAACTTACGCTTAGCGCCACATACACAAGAAATACATTAGTGAAATACACAGTTTAAATACATGGTTTACAACAAATTAATACTTCAACCCGTGTTAACAATACGTTTTACAAAATAAGAGGCTGGCCAATGCAGGCGTTGCAGCGAGAAAAATAACAAGTTGTTCTAATACTTCGCGTCGGTACACACGAGCAAAAAGAAAATATTTATGAGAACATGGGTGAAGTTAATGATTACATTACGTCGTCACGAAGTGTGACAGTGTTAATAGTAAAGTAAAGATTGTGGCTATACTGCTTAATAAAATTTTAACAAGAAAACCTTAAATCCGACGATGTAGGCGTCATCGTCGAAGTTGGCGTCGTGACGCTCCAATAATGATCGTAGGTTCACGAATGTACCTTCTAACCTTATCTGGATGGGTCTACTTCATCCTCCAGTAACCAAATCACTCTTCCCACGAGCGATAACACCTTTCCGAGGACCGGTCGCACTTTACATTACGGCCACGCTTCTTGATCGCCTTTTTTGGCTGCATCAAGGAATACACATAACACAAAATAACTCGGCGTATTATTGTAACATTTTTTTTTTGTTGTATGCTACCGTGAAGGCGGTGTTATCATTGGATCTCTCGTCGAGAGGTTGCTGACTAGCTTTTTATTAGCCTCTGGTCTTCACCAGTAATTGAACTAATACACAAACGAAATCATTGAATTAATGACCGCTGTTAAGACTCATCGCAGAACTAATCGTTATTATTCTTTTTCCCCTGAGTAGGGCATTTATATCGATCTTCCCCTTCGCTCCATGCTGCGGGCGTTTCGACAATCATCTCAAGGCATCGAACTTCTAGCCCAATAATATGGGAGATGACATAAGCACTGACAAGGAATGGGGAGACTGGCAAAATTTACCAAGAAGT
Organism: Melolontha melolontha; assembly: GCA_935421215.2. Classification (NCBI taxonomy): domain Eukaryota; kingdom Metazoa; phylum Arthropoda; class Insecta; order Coleoptera; family Scarabaeidae; genus Melolontha; species Melolontha melolontha. Next base: position 156,808,246 of record OW285236.1, on the reverse strand, counting down.
GTTTGTGCCGTGGGAAAAACAAATATAGACAATTTTTTATATACTGCAGGTGGCTAGTGCACGTGTTACTGTGAGAAGAATAACAAGTCGTATTTCATTTCCAGAACGTGGGAAACTAAAATCTTTAAATAAAGGAGATGAAAATAATAATATCTGTGATATTAGCAAATGTACGGAAATTAAATATGTAATTAGTATTGTTGTAATTATTATTATAATTTATTTTGGGTAGTAGTAAATGTATTGAAAGTGAATATGAAATTAGAATTGATATATTCCGTATTATAAGTGAAATTATTAAACAGGGGAGGCCAAAATAATGGAACTCTCAATTCCAAATAGTTAATAAATGTGTAAATGAGTGAAATTTGATTGTGTTCTTGTAGTAGCGCCGTTTAGGCGTTACAAATCCCCCCTCTACTACCGCAAGAAAGGCACTTCAGGGCCTTTCTGATAAGACCATAGTCCTTAACCAGAAAAGAAATTGAAACTCGTGAAATTTAAATGAAATAGGATCCCAGCGGTTTTTAAGCAGGTCCTGAACCTATACACCGGAACATACACCCAATACGCAAGAAATACATATCATACAAATAGAAGGTGAAATTCACACGCCTTTCCCTGTATAATGAAACCGAAAATATTAAGGAAATTTTGAAAAGAGAAAAAAAAAGGAAAGGATATACATTATAAAACAATCCATCGCCCACGTAAAACTCCTTATAAACTAAGTAACACGAACCTCGCTGGTTACATTCACAACCAGGCTTTGAGGTCCACACACAAAAAGAAATATGGGAAAAAAAAACAGAAAAAGGTGGCAATGCCGGGAAACAAAAACAAGGTTTATCTACGTTACTTGAGAAAAATGGGACCTCTTGGCCACTTCCCCTGTTCGTGTCAAGAGAATCCCCACGGACTGGCATTGCTCGCCCTCAGCGAATTTTCGCATATCCAAAGATAGAGAATCGGGTGCCTCCACCAGAATTGGCAGAGCACAACACCCTGGCTAAAGCCAAACACATACATTCCAAATTTGAGGGGATAGGGAGCCGAAAGTTTTACCATAATAATACCAACAATATCTCATTCATACTGTCACCTGAGCCAGTAGCTATGCTACACACACACACACACAATAGGTCAAGCAGCTGGCACACCAACAACTAAACAGAGGGGACGGACTACGTCAACTCCTCCACAACAAAACTGTCATCTTAAATGACAAACCAAAAACGTCATGCTATCATGACAACAACCACACTCTTGACTAATACAATAAACTTTACACAAAAACACAGGTGACAGCGAAACCCAAAACTCAAAACTTAAACATAGAAACCAAAATTCAAAAACTCAAAACTAAAACTAAAAATTCGACAAGGGTCGAGAATAGATGTCACAATAGGGAAAAAGTCGAAATAGGTGGGTATGATAAGGCGCTGCATCACACCGAATAAAACATATGAATTTGAACGGAGAAATTTTGACACCCTATTAATGTTGGAAAATTTTCACTTCTGATATTTGTGGAACTAAAGAGTCAAATAAAAATTGTAAAAATTGTTTTACCAAAAACAGAAAATAATTATTGAATTCTAATGTGAGTCCCTTAGTAATAATGACACTGGAAAAGCGGTGACTGATGTTTAATTAAAACCATCTCAACAAGTCGATCTTCCCTATTCATGTTATTAATCCTGCATTTAGCAGTACTATTGGTCGATGATGAACGGGGCCATATGCTCCCAAGACAAAGAAAAACGACACAATAGTTTTCGGACTTACTTTTAGTTCACAAAATCCCAACAACAACGGTGATGCTCATATAACATCTCACTGAACGGCAGTAAGCCCCATGACAAGAAGTCAAACTTGCTGCGAAGTATTTTAAAATATTAAATTTGAATAAAATATTCCCAGGTAAATAGAATTGAGATTAAAACGAATAACAGTTAATGAAAACTTTGAAGCACCACTGCACTAATTTTTAAAATTTAAAAAAGAAAGGTACAAATGACTCCCATTAGTAGGTATTTGAAATTTAAAAAATGATATGTGATTTTCCCATAATAGTAACATCAGGATTAATTTTAAAGGATTGCATTAGGATATAGGTGTGCAATATTTGCTTCGTTTAGAAGACTTTTACTTCAAGCCGATTATACTGTTGGAGTATTCTGAGTAGCCCAACCAACAGGCCAATAAACCTGATATACTCATTACATAACATCAGAAGTAACATAAGAAAATTAATATTTAATAGAAAGGCGTCAATTCGAAATTAATTTGTTCACATTACACGCAGGGATGCCCATTAACAGCTCTCTATTAGTGAAAAGAGGACGGTAGGTGTTTAGACCAACACAAGTTCAATAGTTTGAGCTCCTAAGTCGTCTCTAAATTCCACTAAAGTGGGACTATATACAGTATTAATACACACAGGGAGCCACATACTCCAAATACACTCAAAAACTGTATTATAGTTATATGATCTATTGTTTGTTCTAGATATCCCATCTACGGGAACGTTTTCACGTTTTATTGAACGTTAATAGATCGAACGACGGAGTGCAAAACTATTGAAATAAAACAAATTGGTTGGCGAAATAAAAATTAATTGAGAGGCCCTAAAGAAATTTTGAAGTGTTATTTCGGATATATCCTGTTCTAAGGGGCTACCAAAAGATAATGGAAGATAATGGGCTTGTTCCCAAAATGCAAGCAAACACCGGTTCGTAGCTACTGAAATTTTAAATTTAAAAGAACAGTCCGGTAAGAAAAGATATTTTATTCTGGTGGATGTGCCTTTAAGTCTTGAATATGCCAGATAGATGACCTGCCGAAATCGTCTGTGATTTTGTAGGTCCAAGGAGACACTATACGAGTAATTTCAAATGGTCCAAGATATTTTGGAGCCAGTTTGGCGGCGAAATGCTTTGTTGCATCTGATAGAACTTTATTTTTACGCCAGACTTTTTGATGCAAACTAAATTTAACGGGCCTACGCCGGAGGTTGTACTTGTGAGCACTTTGTACATGTGCTTTCTTAATTCGTTCTTGTACATCTTTGTACAGCGCGGCAAAAGCTAATTTACGATTGTCTATGTCCCATATCGGGGTGTTTGATTGTGATGGAATAAAAGTATCTGTATTTCCGTTTAAAGTTACTTCTCTGCCAAAATTAATAAAATTAGGTGTTACTTTAGTGACATCATGTTCCGCAGAGCGAATGGCATAACCTATTTTCGCTAAATATTGATCCCACGTCCTATGATTTTTAGTAACATAAGCGGTTAGCATTGTTTTGATAACGCGATTAACTCTTTCGGTGGGATTAGCTTGTGCATGATACAATGCAGTATAAGCGATTTTAATATTGTTATTAGTAGCCATTTTCTGGAACATTCTGCTTTTAAACTGTACGCCATTGTCTACAATTAACTGTGCGGGAGCACCAAACAAAAGAATTACTTGTTCCTCTATTAATTTCGTTACACTTGCGCTTGTTGCAGTGCGCAATGGAAAAACTAATACAGCCTTACTGAATATATCACAAACAGCTAAAATGTATGAATATCCTTTAGAGGAACGTGGCAGAGGGCCCATAAGATCTGCGGAGATAATCTCCCATGGTTTAGTAGCAGTAGGAGCTTTACTTTTCAAATGCCCGGAAGGGGGCTTATTTTCGGACTTAATACCAATGCGAATTTTACAATGCCTTACATATCTAGCAATATCGCAAGCCAATTTTGGCCAATAATAAGTTTGAGTCACACGAGAAATAGTTTTAGAAATTCCAGGGTGTCCGCAAGTCGGATCATCGTGGCAAGATTCGATAATAGCTTGGCGATTTTCCCTAGGTGGCACAAGTTTCCATTCTTGTGCTGAACAAAGTGAATTAAAATAACGTGATTTAACGAATTTAAACAACTTGCCACTTTCTACACGCCACAGTGGATATCGTTTTGGAGTAGCTTGAACGTCCTGTATCATTCTCAAATACCATTTATCTTTAGGGGGCATAGCGTTTTTAATATTGACATTCTGAATTTTTACGGAATCTGTACTAATATTGACTGAACGCGACAAGAAATCAGGCACTGCATGTTCTGAACCTTTTCGATGAATTATCTCAAAGTCATAAGGCTGTAGACGCAACGACCACCTGGCCAATCGACCATGAGGGTCCTTTAAATTGTGTAGCCATAATAAGGAATGGCAGTCTGTGATTATTTTGAAATGATAACCCTCAATATAGTGTCGGATATGTTCTACTCCCCAAATAACAGCAAGACATTCTCTTTCAGTAGCGCTATATTTTCTTTCTTGTGCTGTTAACGTTCGTGACATATGACAAATTACGCGTTCGCCGTCCTCGTATTGCTGTGTGAGTACAGCGCCCACACCATACGCCGAAGCGTCGGTCTGTAAAATAAAAGTTTTCGAAAAATCGGGACAAGTCAACAAAGGAGACGATACAAGATATTCTTTTAGTTGTTTGAAGGCTTTCTCGCGTTCGCTGGTCCAAGACCAAGAAGTTTTCTTTCGCGTAAGATTAGTCAAAGGTGCGACAATAGAGGAAAAATGTGGTACAAAGCGCCTGTACCACGAGGCAGTACCAATAAATCTGCGGACTTCTTTGACATTTTTTGGTGGAGATATATTTAAAATGGCTTCGATTTTACCAGGATCCGGCCGCAATCCTAATTCATCTACGACATAACCCAAATATTTTAACTGTGTTCGTCTTTACGCAAATAAGAAACATTTATTGTTGGCGTCGTGCCCATAGCGTGTGCCATACTGAATAAAGGATTGAAAGACAAAAGTGCTATAAAATACTAAGAACAAAAGCACATAACCTCCGAAAATTATTCCGAAGCTATCGACTTCGTACTAACGCAAGAAAAATTATTTTGAATTTAAATCGCAACCTCAATATTGCCAAATTATTACTTAAATTTACGCTAAATGTGGCACGTATAGAGGAGAAAGAGAGAAAACAATCCCCCCCTAACTTAAAAAGCAGTTTTTCTGCAAGAAAGCACTGTTTAATATGCAATAGTAAATATTATATACTTCAGGAAATAAAAATGACAATCCTTACCAAAATCTATTCAAGCCGAGATGTACTGTATATTTAGGAATTTATCTAAAAATAACTCCAAAATAAAAGTGACAAAAAATTTAACACGAAGGAATTTTACATTTAAAAGCAAATATTAAATATAAAAGCAATCTCTCCGACGGGAATTCTAACAAAAAAGAAGTATTTACTAGCAAACGTTTAGAAAATATATATACATATGTGTGTGTACTTTTGTCGTGTGAACAAGAACAGCAGGTACTCTCTTTGTCTTTCACGTTGGGCGTCAATTTGTGACTGCTGACTGCCTATTTTGATTCGAATGTTTATGTGTCAAGTAGGCAATCAACAGGTAGCAACCCGGCTAGGTAGCTCAGTAAATATTGGGTCGCTCTCTCTTTTAGACGCTTGAGTACCTGTGTCTTACCTGTATTTTCTCTCTCTCTCTCTCTCTCTCGCTACTGATGTTACTTTGGGGGCACTGAAAGATTTATATAAGGCGCCAACCCCGGCTTAGTGTCCCCGTGGTTGAGATTAATGCTGCATCTGCCGCGGTTCAGAGTAGCAGATTGAATAGCCAGACAGATAGGGAAAGAAATACTCGTAAACGGTCGGGTGGTAAGAATGAAAATTTGATTTTAATAACAAGACAAACGCTTTATTGTCCTCGCTAGCCTTTTGCACATAATAACATAGTACACTACATAAACAAACCAAACATATACATATATATTACACAAGTCAACAATACGGGCATAATAAAACCTAACATTATGACATTTAAGACTACATTACATATATTCGTGGGCAAAATTTAAGACAGGCTCATAGTCGAACGTTCGCTTGAGATGCAAAAAAAAACTTACGCTTAGCGCCACATACACAAGAAATACATTAGTGAAATACACAGTTTAAATACATGGTTTACAACAAATTAATACTTCAACCCGTGTTAACAATACGTTTTACAAAATAAGAGGCTGGCCAATGCAGGCGTTGCAGCGAGAAAAATAACAAGTTGTTCTAATACTTCGCGTCGGTACACACGAGCAAAAAGAAAATATTTATGAGAACATGGGTGAAGTTAATGATTACATTACGTCGTCACGAAGTGTGACAGTGTTAATAGTAAAGTAAAGATTGTGGCTATACTGCTTAATAAAATTTTAACAAGAAAACCTTAAATCCGACGATGTAGGCGTCATCGTCGAAGTTGGCGTCGTGACGCTCCAATAATGATCGTAGGTTCACGAATGAACCTTCTAACCTTATCTGGATGAGTCTACTTCATCCTCCAGTAACCAAATCACTCTTCCCACGAGCGATAACACCTTTCCGAGGACCGGTCGCACTTTACATTACGGCCACGCTTCTTGATCGCCTTTTTTGGCTGCATCAAGGAATACACATAACACAAAATAACTCGGCGTATTATTGTAACATTTTTTTTTTGTTGTATGCTACCATGAAGGCGGTGTTATCATTGGATCTCTCGTCGAGAGGTTGCTGACTAGCTTTTTATTAGCCTCTGGTCTTCACCAGTAATTGAACTAATACACAAACGAAATCATTGAATTAATGACCGCTGTTAAGACTCATTGCAGAACTAATCGTTATTATTCTTTTTCCCCTGAGTAGGGCATTTATATCGATCTTCCCCTTCGCTCCATGCTGCGGGCGTTTCGCCAATCATCTTAAGGCATCGAACTTCTAGCCCAATAATATGGGAGATGACATAAGCACTGACAAGGAATGGGGAGACTGGCAAAATTTACCAAGAAGTGTTTGTGCCGTGGGAAAAACAAATATAGACAATTTTTTATATACTGCAGGTGGCTAGTGCACGTGTTACTGTGAGAAGAATAACAAGTCGTATTTCATTTCCAGAACGTGGGAAACTAAAATCTTTAAATAAAGGAGATGAAAATAATAATATCTGTGATATTAGCAAATGTACGGAAATTAAATATGTAATTTGTATTGTTGTAATTATTATTATAATTTATTTTGGGTAGTAGTAAATGTATTGAAAGTGAGTAGGGTATACTATAGGCATCTGCGGGTTCCTCTCTCTCTCAAACACATGTAAAATCCCATATGCGGTTAACAACATCCTGTCGTTCAAAACTATCTCCCTCTCACTCTCTCTCACACAAGCATTGCATCTTATCACCTCCCTGATAACCCATTATCTCGTCTACACCGCGTTCCAAAACATACCATATACACTGTCGTCGAAAAGACATGACCGCAGCGTGCAGGTGTGCCCTCCCAGCATGGGGCCGCCCGCGCGAATCAAGGGGGTCGAAGCAAGGGGGTGCCCTCGCGAAGCAAGGGGGTCGAAGCATGGGGGTGCCCGCTTGCCCGGCGTGGGCGTGACAGTCATTTAGATTGATGCCTTTGCATTCAGTTTTGCTGTGATTTGTTTATAATTGTGTGGAATGTTTTTTGTTAGATAATAGTTTCTGCGGTTATCATTTATGTGTTATTCAACTTGTTAATTGAGTGTTGTGGTTGGTGTGGAGGAGTGTATAATTGTCGTATAATTAATAGTTTTTCGGGCGCGTGATTAAATTTAATTGATAAAATTGATAAATAATAATTTCTTCTGTGGTTTTGTTTGTTTTTCTCAAATGACTTGTTTGTGTTGTTTTATAATTGGGGAGTGTCTTGTTAAATAATAGTTTCTGCGGTTTTCATTTATGTGTTATTCAACTTGTTAATTGCTGTTGTGGTTGGTGTGGGGGTGTGTATAATTGTTGTCGTATATTTAATAGTTTTTTCGGCGCGTGATTAAATTTAATTGATAAAATTAATAAATAATAATTTCTTCTGTGGTTTCTTTGTTTGTTTTTCTCAAATGACTTGTTTGTGTTGTTTAAAAAATATATTTCGCGTTGATGCTTATGGTATTATATATTCTATTTCTGCGGTTTAATGGTATTTTTTCGCGGTGGTGGTGGTGTATAAATAGGTGTGATTTTGGTTTTTCGGAACCATTATCCGTTCCGAAAGGAGGTAAGATCGATTAATACAAAAAGTGTAAATAATAATATAAAAAATGGAATCTTTTAATAAAGTTGCAAAAATTAATATCAAGGAAACTAGGAAACTCACTGATTTAAAAATCAATGAAAAATATTTGGTATCAAATCTGAAAAGGATACAAACTAAATACGGTTGGTCGATAATTGTCGAGCTGAACGATGATTTTCAGTGTTTTCTACCAAAACGTTATGGACAGTTGGAGGGTGAAGACTTAAATAAGTTCATCGAAGAAGTTAACCAGAGACTTGTATACATACAAGTAGAGTCAATCGAGATTGTTAGAGGTAATAAATGTGCAATCATTAATTTCTCGAGAGGTAAGTGATTTATCTTCGTCACACCTAAAAACGTATGTATTAATTTTCTATTTTCTATGTTTCTAGATTAACTTAATTTATATATATATATATATTACATATACATATACATATACATACAATGGGTGATCTCGTTGATCCAATAAGAGAATTATTGAGTTTAAGCAAAACTATCGAAGAATTTCGTGAACTCCTAATTTTAAATGAAGAGAGTATTGAAATACTTAAAAATTTAATTCAAAACAGCAAAACTGTTGGAGAGAAACGATCGTTGGAGAGTCAACTAGGTATCCTGTTATACTATCAATTCAAGATTAATCGAAAGTTAATTGATGACGGTAACAGAGTAGGTGAAGGTTTGCAAGACAATCAGCCATCTACTTCCCAGGATAGATCAATTGAATCTTACCATCGTCATCAATTAAAGTGGCAAGAAGTAATTAGTGGTTTTCAAAGTCGCGTAAAAAGTGGAGTTATACTGAACGCAAATCACACTGATCCAATTCTATTTCTGACGGACTGCTTCTCCTTGTTCCAGGAAGAGGTACAAAAATCTTTAAATCTAACAAACAATCCTTCGTTTAGCGTTAAGGTAAATATTGTATTATGTAGTATTTTTTGTATTGATAAATTTCTCTCAGACGGTCAACGTCAATTGAAAAAAGAACATAAGTACTTTGGTACTTCTAATTTTATTTTTAACAAAACATGTAATATTCAAAAAATTTATAGTGACATGGTGAATGAAATTTTATGTAAAATGAGTGTTTTTGAGGAGGGATCAAGTGGGTGGGCATTAGAAGAGATTGTTAACTTGGCTGTCAATATAAATGTTTATAATCCATTGAGAGCTAACGGTTTTATTCAATTACCACCATCTTACAGACACAAACGTTGTATATTAAACATAGAAAATAATGATAGACTGTGTTTTGTATGGTGTGTATTAGCTGTGTTAACTGGTAAATATTCTAAAAACGTTAACGACTATCCTAAAAACTATCATGAAATTTTAAATCTAAAAAATATAGAGTTTCCCATAAAACTGTCGGACTTAAACAAGTTTGAAAAACAAAACCCCAATATATCGGTTAATGTATACGCTTTGAATAGTAAAAATGATAATGTGGTCGGTCCATTGTACCACACGAAACAGATAAAACAAAACCATGTCAACCTTCTGTATTTGTGTAATAGAAATAAAACCAGGGAACATTTTTGTATAATAAAAGATTTAGGTCAACTAATTCGTAATCAATTTTCAAATTATCACGGTTGCAGTTTCGTATGTGATCGATGTTTGTGTAGTTTTGTTAGTAAAACTAAATTGGATACTCATTTAATAGATTGTTCCCAGTTCGAAAGCGTGAAAATTAATTTGCCCAAACCCGGTAAGAATATTTTAAAATTCACTGATATTAAGAAACAAATGAAATGTCCTTTCGTTATATACAGTGATTTCGAATGTTTGACACAAAAGTTTGATAAAGAATCACCTGACAATAATATAAGATTTACATCACAATCAATACTATATCAAAAACATCTACCTTACAGTGTAGCCTACCAAACCGTATGTACGTTAGATGAGAATTTAAATAATTTTGTAATCTATAGAGGAAATAATCCAGAAAAATGGCTTATATCGAAACTGTTTGATGAAGCAATAAAATTTATTACATTTATTAAATCCAAAAATGTACCGATGAAACCATTAACTTTGGATCAACTTTTAGAACACGAATCGTGTAATCAATGTCAACTTTGTTCTGCTACCTTCGATACAAAAAATCCGAAAGTTTCCGATCATTGTCACGTGACTGGTAACTTTAGATACACTCTTTGTTCTAAGTGTAACGTTAATTATCAATTAAATAATGTCATTCCCATATATTACCACAATTTATCAGGGTACGATGGGCACTTCATAATTAAAGCGTTAGCTTCAATGCCGGGTTCAATAAAAGTTATACCAATCAATAAAGAAAATTATATTTCGATAACAAAAACTATTACCGTGAACAATAACATAATTCATTTACGTTTCTTAGATAGTTATAGATTTCTATCCAGTTCCTTGGATAAGTTGAGTAAGTCACTGTCAAGAAACGATTTTATATTTTTAAGACAGTCGTATCCAAATGATCTAGATCTTGTATCACGAAAAGGAGTTTTTCCTTACGATTATGTCGACGCCCTTGACAAATTAGAGGACACAGTTTTACCGGATCGTGAGAAATTTTTCAATCGTCTAAACAACGAAGACATAAAAGAAATTGATTATAAACACGCGGAACTAGTATGGGAACATTTTAATGTAAAATCTCTAGGGGAATATTCCGACATTTATCTAAAAGTTGATGTACTGTTGTTAACCGACATATTTGAAAGGTATAGAACAGTGTGTTTGGATAGCTACGGCTTAGATCCGGCAAATTTTTTCACAACGGCAGGCTTTTCATGGCAAGCCATGTTGAAAAAGACGAAAGTAGAATTAGAATTGTTAACAGATCCTGACATGATTTTGTTTATACAACGCGGTATTAGGGGTGGATTGGTACAATGTAGCAAAAGATATGCTCACGCTAATAATCCGTATCTGAATACTTACAATATGAACGAAGAGGATTCATATATCATGTATTTCGATGTAAATAATCTTTACGGTTGGGCCATGTCTAATATGCTTCCTCATTCAAACTTTTCGTGGGAGGATAATATCGAAAAGGTGAAACAGGAAATATTTAACCTCGTTTATAATAATACCAATAAATCAATTACCGATAGCGATGACAAAAATGCGATAGGTTACATCCTAGAAGTAGATTTACGATATCCCTCGAGCATTCATAAACAGCACAAAGACTTACCTCTACTACCTCATCATCTAAATACTAATGGTGGTTCGAAATTAATGACCACTATGTACGATCGCGAAAGATACGTATTACACTATAAGAATTTAGTGCAAGCGTTGCAATTAGGATTAGAGTTAATTCAAATTCATCGGGTATTGAAATTTCATCAGTCTCAATGGCTAAAACCATACATTGATCTAAATACAAATATGCGTATGAATGCGAAAACTTCTTTCGAGAAAGATCTTTATAAATTAAAAAATATCGCAGTCTTCGGCAAATCATTAGAGAATATTAGAAATCATAGGATTGTAAAATTTGCCACACAATGGAAAGGTCGTTACGGTGCGGAAAAACTAATTGCATTACCCAATTTCAAGTCGTTAACAATATTTAATGAAAATCTAATTATGGTAGAGTTAAATAAGACGGAAATTAATTTCGACAGACCCATCTACACAGGTATGACGATTTTAGATATATCGAAAAAATTAATGTACGACTATCATTACAATTACTTTAATAAACTTATGAAACATACCGATCTCTTATATATGGATACGGACAGTTTAATTTATCATTTTGTACCGACTAAGGAGGATAATGAACGTGATATTTATCAAATATTACGCAGAGATTGTGAATATTACTTTGATACTAGTGATTATTCAATTAATAATATTTATAATATTCCCCTCGTCAATAAAAAAGTTTTGGGAAAAATGAAAGATGAAATGTGTGGAAATGCTATCGAAGAATTTGTGGGTTTGAAAGCTAAAATGTATGCTGTTAAAATTAATGATAACGATATTAAGAAGAGGGCAAAGGGTGTAGGTAGAACTGCCATGAGGGAAATAGATTTTGATATGTACAAAAGATCTTTGTTTGAAAATAACCGGTATTTTCTATCTTTTAATACAATTCGATCAATTAACCATAATTTATATAGTATGAAAATAAATAAACTTGCTTTAGATGCATACGATGATAAACGTCAACTATTAGCCGACAATGTTCATACTTTACCATGGGGTTTCATTGAATAAAGTGCAATTATTCATTATAAAATTTTTGAATAGTTTATTATTATATGTAATTGTATATGTAAAAATATGTATTAAGTTTTATAAATAAAAAATATATACATTAGATAGTTGGTTTTCATTTCCTTTTACATTATCTTAAATTTCCTTAAAAATAACACGTGTGTTACCGAAGTCGTCCACAGAAATCTTTTTATCATATCATTAATATAATGATGTATTTTTGTACTTTATATCTCATTAACCGCAATAATGAAATAAAAACATAAACTCCTACTATATTTACATTCTATTAATGGACAGACAACTGATATGTGTAAAACCACAATAAATAAATCGCAAATTTTACATGTTCATTCATAATTTTATTAAATTAAATTATATAGAGTGTGTACAAAATATTGAATTACAAAAATAATAGTAAAATTTTCTTAAATTAGAGATAGTTGTTTCAGTAATTCTTGTATTTTTTGTATCAATGTATTTCTACTCGAACACTGAAGTCCAAACATTTGTAAATTAAATTCACCTGCATTTAATACCTTATTGGTAAATTCATTGAATTCATAGAATGTATTGTTTCGAAAAAAATATAAATTACCGTTGATGTATCTAAAAACACTATCAACATTTGAAGGAATACCAGGAAATTTATTGGAAATTAATCCACGGTTTTTTAGACTCAAATCACATTCATTAACTTCACTGTAAAAATAATCATCATAAAAAACATAGGTTTTTCCAGTGTATGTACTGAATGCAGCATTAATTTTTCTACCATATGGAATACCAACTTTATTCATATTATATTTAAGTTTCACCTTGAAACTAGGAAACTCCACCTTATAAATGGTGTTAGTATCAAAGATCATGAGGTGGTCGTGAGAGTTTTGATAAATATGAGTGTAAGAGGTTGGTATCTCCGGTAAATAATCGATAACTTTTTCTGCTTTTCTATACTGCAGATGATCATCAATATTCATAACCCACACCCACCCCTTATAAAATATGTATAAATGATGACTTGACGTTATTAAAAAGTTATTTGGACGAATTTCACACAAGTTCGGTTCAATTTCAACTTTCTCGTCAGAAGTAATTGTTGTAGAAATAGTAGTTGTTGCATCATCTTCAGCGATGGATGAATTTCTTCTCTTACCGTACAGGTGTTGAATTGTTTCTATATCGCTCTCGGACAAACTGTCGACATTTTCATTATAAAATGGATACATAATAGACAAAGGATCGGAACTGTGTTCTAGTCCTAAGCTGTGCCCGATCTCATGCAGTAATACCAAAAACAAGCTCGTCTCTCCTGACGGTACATCATTAACCCCATAATACCAGCTCTCACTTTTATCCAAATGAATTTCGATACATGTATTTTTTTTATTTGGAGGGAAAGCGTGTGCCAAAACCCCACCTTCACCATCAAAATTAAACAAGCAGTCCCCTTTCATACACCGTCGATTATTCTTGTGGGTGTAGAGTTTGTCGGCAAATGAAATTATAATATCCGGTGATTTTATTGAATAAGTAAAAATCAAATTTGTGTAATTCTGCCATACATCAAAAGCTATTTGTACAATATTTATCAATGACTGGTCCCCCATTGCAAAATACCATAATATCTTAGTTTTACTCCATTTTCTCGAATGAGCTAGAAAGTCGTGAGGAAAATCAGATATACCACACCGAGGTCTGCTCATCAATTCCAATGTTTCATTATTCAACGCCCCAGTGACTGATAAATTGTAGAATTCTTGAAATTTTATTAAACCGTTTTCCATGTCTGTGACTGATGTATCCTCAGACGTACCTAAATATCCATAACGATGTAAATAGTCGATAAAGTTAAACGATAATACAGTATTAAGTATATAAAATAAATAGACGAATCGATAGAACATCTTTTTTTTTTTGTACTTACGCGACAAGAATCGTATTCAAACTAATTATCTGTCTACTGGTGTGGTTGTTTTAAATGGATTTAAAAAAAAAACCCCTATTATACTGTTAAATATATATATTTTTTCTTGTTAACTATACAAATAATCGTAAAGTAATTTTACATTGTTTTCTGTACAAACGGATGCTGTATTATTTTTTTTATCTAAATTATGAAACAAACATGTAGAATCATATGATTTTTCAAAATTCGGTACATTATCACTATTGCATTCTAAATTAATACTTTCTATATTAGATAACATTTTTTTAAAAAAATTACACTTTTGGTGTCCTTTCACATAAATTAAATCGTGTCCAGTACAAGCTTCATACAAAATTTTTCCAACACACCGCAAATCAACGTATCCTGATGCATAACCAATGTTTAAATGGTTGTGTTCTATCCATTTTATTTCCCGTTGCTTCGACGATGGCAACGAACGAAACGGTGTTGTTGGTTTGAATAGGAAATGAATTCTTCTCCCCTTGTAGTTCATAATGCTCATTTCCTTAGGAGTGAATTGTGTTGCGTTAAAACCTTGTATGTCAATAATTAGAAACTTTGAGAATCGTCGTCGATACATCTGTTGTCTATGATTCAATGTCAAAATAGGTTTCAATATTTCACCTGTTCGAGTAATTCGGTCCTTAAAACGAATGCTATCCATGAGAAAGTAATTTCGTCGATCGTCTTCATCATACCATTCATACACCGATGTTTTGTTATCGAAAGAAACGCTCTTATCCATAATTAAACTATTTTTTTCACTGTTCCACTAAGGGGTGCGTATTCCACTACGTTGTCGTGCAATATGAGACAGTACACGACCATACCCTCTTTAAATTGACCCTGACATTCAATTTCAAGCTTTATGTCTACACTAGAAGCAATCAATGACTCATTCTGCTTGCTACAGTCTATTAAATATAAAGCGTGGTCGTGAAATTGATCGTAATTCAAAAGAGGTTGGTTTTGACGTCCGTAATAACTAGATTGAAAATTTGAGTACATATGATACGCTATAGCATATCGCTTAAGTCCCATATCTAAATTCATAGCGGTATATGGATAGCTCTCTGAGTTTAGATATAATTTTATGTTCGTAATTGCAGAATGATCAAAGTCGGAAGAATCCTCTAGGTAGTTATCTTTTTTCTTGTGTTGAAATCCGACGATAACGTATCGAGGCTTCTCCAAATTCGTGCTGGTTTTTATGGGCCATATGTCGTTTTTTGTTGTACGCAATGAAGGTAATTCATATAATTCCCACTTTCTGAACGGTAGGTATATCGATTTATTTTCTCGAAGAGCCTGCAGCAGTTTCAGGCGGGTTTTATCGTTTACAGCTATGTGCGGTACATACCATTCGATCTTTTCAATGTCTATAGAAGCTTTCTTCGTACCGTCGTTCTGGGTGTTTTTATAGCAATTGTCGTCCGTTTTACTGCGATTTAATATTATTTCTTGACTAACGTTCATTATTATCCGTTTATAGTCTTCAAAGAGACCGAAGAAATATTTCAACGGTAGACAGGCGTTGAACTTATTTGCGGAGAAAGTGGGTTGTTCTTCCTTGAACGGACACCATCCCGCCATTTCCAACATCTTAGATTCACTCTCGCTGTAAGAAACGTATGCTTTCATTGTTGTAGTGATACCTGGTTTCGAACAACGATCGATCTCGACACCATTAATTTCATAACGCATCTGATCAAATAGAAACGCATATGCGTTGTTCGTTAATTTACAAGTACCAGTCCCTGCTTTGTCCACGTTGAATTTACCCTCTATATAGATGAAGCTTTCACTTGGTAAAGTGTATATGTCCTGATGTTGAATAGAAATACGAATTTCATCGTTGAGCTTGAAATTGCTTGTTCTGGGATAGTATACGTGATATTGTTCCTTCACGATGACATCATCGAAATTTAGCCCCTGGAATATTTGTAACTTTTCCATTATTCTTAACCACTTTCAATCCAATAGATTTTAGAAAAGCAGCGTTGACAGGTGTTATTCGATGGTGGTCGCGTGACTGAATGATTGTGTTTGCTACAGGCTTGTACGTTTTATTTAGATTTTTAAATGAAAGACCCATCTCTCTCTCTCCCTCCACCTCGGCTCACAACAATCTCAACTCCAATCTGATTACAATTGGTTCTTCTCGAAAATTGGCAGGTTGACCGTCTTGATCCAACAAAGTTAATGTGATGTTGTCTATGCTGTTTCGTTTATTAAGAGGTAAATAGATGACGTGTTGCGGTTCGATATTAATACTAAACCCAGGTTCCACTTGCGGAGCGAATTCATATAGCGTGTGCGATAAACGTGAATCGTAATACGCTGACGTAGTGACACTGCACTCAATTCTTATCGTTCGTACTTTTATAATCTGCACAGGTAAATCTGAATCGTGCTTCTTGCCGGGTGAAAGCACTTTAGAACTGAAACCTAGCATGTTACCTATAGAATCTTTGTGTTCAAAATTTACACGAAATTCACTCTTCAGCATACATTTCAATGTGTTATTGTTAGGTTTAAGCGAGAACGTATCATCATCGTCATCTTTCACCGATAATTGTTCTTTAAGATATTGTTCAATGTCGCTTATCTCGTACGAACCGTCCGGTATCGTAATTACTTTATCATCCTCATCATAATAGAACTTGTTGTTTCCCTCCATAACGTTCGGAATGGTATTGTATGTGTATAGACCAATCAAACCGATGGCGTATTGAGAGTTCGGATCTAAATCAATTGGAGGATAATAATCTGCGGAGAGCACAGGGCTGGTTCCCTTCAACGTAAACGTGTACGACATTGTTGACGTTTACTCACATACTATTCCATCCTATTCAACGTTGTCCATTAAAAATTCTAAACATAGATGTCCGCAGTTGATTTCATTGTAGTTTTGATATCTGTCGTAGTTGTACATTATTTTTACGTTTTTATCGTTATGTTTAAAGTACCTCATCAACTCGATTGGCGGTTTTAAATTTCCGAACGAATCAAAGTACTTTATTATATGATTGTTTTTAAAGTAGAACACCCTGTGTGTGCCGAGACCATTTTCGGAATCTAAATTGACAACTGCACACTCGACACGTCGAGGCACCTTTGGTAGACTGTCCCGCATGAAGACACCTCGAAAATGGGGTATGACGCTCGAGAATTTCATAATGTCTCGGTCTGTAAGGGGTCTGTTGGGCAGTTGTCTTAGTAGTTTTTTGGATAGGGTTTTAAATACAGACCCAACCCCTTCTTATAGGGTTTTAGATATAGACCGGTGCCTGACTTGTTCCCCAACGCAATTGCTTCCATGCTTTTGTTATGTCTCTTCGCCTCTTCCATTCCCCGTTGAGCTTCCTTCGCTTTGTTGACTGTCCGAGCAATGGCCGCGGCCCCGCCTGCGAGACTGCCTACAGCACTCAAGCCAGCGAATAATGGTATAAGAGGTAAAATACCTCCCGTCTTCGGTAATGGAATTACTCTCGGTATTTTTATACGTTTTCGACCGCCCGCTCTCTTGATGGCGATTTTCGCGGCCTTCAGTGACAGACCAGCGCCAGCTTTTAATTTACCACCTTTATATCCTTTCAGTGCCTCTCTTGCCTTGAACACTACGGTTTTATTGAACGGTTGCTGTCGACGTTTACGATTGCGACGCTTTAACCCAGCACCCAGCCTTCGCTTGCTCGTCACCGTACAATGACGTCGTTTGAATCCCATCCCTAATTTTCGTTTGACTTTCATCGCGTTCGTGACAGCCCACGAAGCGGCTTTTTCACCTAATGAAGCGTCCTCAGCCGTTACACGAGACCAGGCTGCTTCTTGTAGATCACGATCGGCTTTATGACGGTTATCTAAATCTTTATAGTTTGAGTAGGCGATGTCGTGGTCTCTGCAAGCTCTATCTAGAGGATTTATACCTGTATCTCCTCGACGTAAGCGCTTCCTTAATTTTGTTCCTGGACCGCAGAATTGATAGCCACCGGGTATATGTAGTTCGACAGGTAGATTATTAATAAGAGAATTGACAATACCTCCGCCACCCCTGAATGTCAACATTGAACTGATTTTACATGCATATAGCGTCCGGTATTTAATAAAAGTTTTCAGTTGTAAACGATGCGTTTCAAGAAACAGAAGGAACAGTTGAACATATTGAATTTAGATGTGTGCGCTGAGGACCACACAAACTGTCGTCGTAGGCATGGTACTTTGTTACCCAACACAGTTCGCTGTATTATTTGCGGACCATCCAATTGCGGTAAGACAAATGTCATGCTGTCGCTATTGTTTAGTGAAAATGGTCTTCGATTTGAAAACATTTACGTTTCTCTAAATCTTTGTATCAACCAAAATATCAGCTGTTGGAAAGTGTTATGAAGAGGCTGCCTGATATCAAATACTATCCATATAAAGAAAACGACGATATCGTAGACCCATCGAACGCGCGAACAAATTCCGTATTTGTATTTGATGACGTAGCCTGCGATAAACAAGATAAGATCAGATCTTTCTTTTGTATGGGTCGTCACCAATCTGTTGACAGCTTTTATTTATGTCAGACCTACACGCGCATACCGAAACACTTAATAAGAGACAACGCTAATTTTCTAATACTATTCAAACAGGATATCACAAATCTACGACATGTATATGAAGATCACGTGGGCACGGATATGACATTCGATCAGTTTAAGTCCATGTGTTCCGAATGCTGGAAAGATCAATACGGATTTTTGATAATTGACAAGGACAGTAACATTGACAACGGTCGATACAGAAACAAGTTTGATTGTTATATATGTACTTAAGACTAATTTTTATGATCAATGAAGATCTGTCGCTATAATGGGAAAGAAGGGTTGTTGTAAGGATGGTCCCTGTTTTGGATGTTTTTATTTACTCATCACAGTCGTGGAATTTATAACTAAAACGGTTTTGTGTCTTCTAGTATGCATGTGATAATAATAAATGTTATCGTACAAACGAACTCGGTCACAGTATCGAACCGTTCGTTAAAGAGTAAAGTAGAACGATGAAACGAAAGGAACTGAAAAAATTGAAAAACCCACAAAGCGATAGAGTGAAACAAGAAATTGTTAATCTTACCAATGCTGTTAGGAAAAAACATTTACAATTAAAACTGCAGCGTTCGAGTCAAGATGAACTTTTACGAAAAATGTATAAACCCGTTACGGAACCGCTAAGGAAGATTGTTGATGCAAACAAAATTAAAATGGATAACATTAAGTCGGAACAGTTTAAAAAAGAAGAGACACCGATAACCGAGGAGGAGGAGGAGGAGGAGCAGGAACCATCTACGAAAACACCAACGACGAGTCAACCGGATCTTTCGACAGATGAAAATGTCTTCACATATAGCTCGAAAACTTCTAGACCAATTGTCAACTCATTCGGAGATCTTTATCAGTCGACAAGTGAGACGAGACCGCAAGTAATTGAAGAATTTTTTGAAAACTTTAATCCTTTACCTAAAAGCTACATAGACGGTCTATTTAAAGACACAAACAATGTTTTTGACACCACTTATGGTGTAATATATGACGCTGATGCTAATAAATTAAAGTTGGGGAGTAAAACTATAACATTTGATGATGTTGATGATATATTAATTGAAAACAAACGATTCAAAGGAAGTAAGGGTCTGTACGAACTCATCTTTAAATCGAATCCGGAAAAATACGATGATGACGATTTAAAACAATACCGTAACATATTAGAGTATACCAGTGCACATCGTAGAGATAATGATAAATCAAAACAGTTACGAGGTAGTGCAGGGACGAAATGGAAACGTATAATTCAACCGCTATTTATTAAAAAACAACCGTTAAAATCTTGGAGCGGTCGAGGATCAGACATGTTTGTTAAGAACACCCCGTATCCAGTACGTTTATTGGGATGATGTAAATGAGCTGGTTGATCGCTTGCGGCTTCTAATTGCATCGGAAAACGCTGGTCACACGAACCATAATAATGAAATTTTATCTATAATCGAGGAACTAAGAGAAGCGGGTGTAATTAAATAGTGGTTACATACTATTTTTTCTCATTATCAAAATGACTACCGACAAGTTTGGTCGTCATAGTAATAAAGTGCAAGCTGCATCAACGGCCGAGAGAATCTTCAATCGTCGACCGGCCGGTCTACCTCTAACTGCCGACGGTAATATAAATATTGGTGGTAAGCGTATTAGATTCCTAGGGGACCCCATTGAAGATGAAGATTGTGTAAATAAAAAATATTTAGTTGATATCGTTATGGACTTTGACAAAGAAAACAAAAAAAAATTCTCTGAGCAACAGTATACACTGATTCATCTCAGGAAGAGCATTGATAAGCAGATTACGGAAGAGAACCTAGTTTTGTCTAATGAAATAAAAAATAGTGTGGATTCAATTTTGAGTCAATTGAAACAATATAGTACTACTTTAGATATAAACAAACTTGTTAATGAAAAAGTTGTGCAATTACAAAAAACCGATAACTATTTAAAGGTATCCATAATTAAAAATCGTAGTGATTTTATTAAAAACGCGAATACTTCATATTCAGAATTTAAGAAAGATGTCAGTTTTTTAAGTGAAGCTAACTCTAAACACACAGATAATTATCAGGAGTTGAAGAAGCAATTGGAAACTATTAATAATAATATATCTAAAGCTATAACCGAAATAAATGATAAAATTGATAACATTGCTACAATACAGACGCAAAATTTAAATGTCGTTGAGGATTATAGGAAAAAATCAGAAAACGAAATTTCACAATTAAGACAGGAATTAATAAAGAAAGTGGAGCAAGATTTGTTGCTTGTTAAGAATAGCTATCAAAACGATAGTTCACAAATGAGACCGGATTTAATTAAAAAGGTAGAGCAAGACTTGTTGTTTAATAAGAATAGTGTTCAAAACGATAGTTCACAAATGAGACCGGATTTTATTAGAAAGGTAGAACGAGACTTGAAACCATTCTAATTTTTTTCCCCTTATATAAATAATAGCAGCTTACAATTACGTTAGTGCACAATGAGTAAACAAGACGTGGTTAACAAGATTCATCGTCCGGCCAGGAAAAACTTTTCTCGACGTCGTACTATAATTAAGGGTTTCGACGACATCTGGCAATCTGATTTGATGGACTTCCAACTCTATTCTAAACAGAATACCGGTTTTAGATACGTACTCGTTGTTATAGACTGCTTCTCGAAATACCTATGGACACAGCCCATTAAGAGTAAGACCGGTCTGGATGTACGAAATGCTATGGGGAAAATTTTGAGTGGTCCCAGACGACCGAAAAATTTACAAACAGATGCAGGAAAGGAGTTTTACAATATGCATTTCAAGAAATTGATGCAATCATATCAAATAAATCATTACTCTACGTATAGTACGAAAAAAGCTGCTATTGCCGAGCGAGTAATCAGAACGATAAAGAACAATCTATATAAACATTTCAGCATGGTAGGTAAATATAAATGGATTGACGTTCTCGGTTTCATAACGGATGATTATAATAAAACACAGCATCGAACAACTGGCATGAGACCGCGTGACGTCACATTAAAGAATGAGAAAGAGTTATTATTTAATGTGTACAGTAATATTAAAATAAAAGGAAAAAATAAGTTTAATGTAGGTGATATCGTTCGCATCAGTAAATATAAAGCCCTATTTGCGAAGTCATTTTTCCCGTCGTGGACTACGGAACTATTTCGCATTTCGAGAATTAATAATACTAACCCCGCTACATATTTATTAGAAGACATGAATGGTGAACCAATACTGGGTAGTTTTTATGAACCGGAATTACAGAGAACAAAACACAAGGATATTTATTTAGTTGAAAAAGTGCTTCGGACTAAAGGGAAAAAACTCTACGTTAAATTTTTGGGATTAGATAAGATACATAACACTTGGATAGATAAGAGTGATTTATTATAATTATACTTACCTGTACATATTTATGAATATATAAATTTAAAAACCCTGTATTATAATTACTATTGCATTCTAAATAAATTGATTAAAGAAAATAAAACCGCAGAGTTGTTTTTACTACATCATTTATTAAAACAGATTCTTAACCACAATATAAATATGTATACAGTTAGTCTATTTATATAATATTTTTTAGATTTTTTTACAATTCAAAAGTTTTTTACAAGTATAACAATGTCGTTTGGATGGTGGTGGACCGTCAATGTGTTCTTCCATGTCATCTGTATTATAATGTTCATAACAGGGTCGGTAATCTTGAAGGTAAACTTTCTTATCTTGAGGTAAAAATTTCCAAATTTTCTCAAGTTCATGAGCGCGTATTGTTTTTTGTAAAATATAAAGAGGTATATAACGAATTATTTCATCATTTTCAGCGTCCAAAATGCAGGAAATATTCTCGAAAACTTGTCTTAAAGACTCGTTGATTTTTATCTCAACTGGTATCGTTTTGTCCGTCATCAGATATTAACTTGCTAACGATTACAGAACCAATGTCACACTTGTATCTATCAAGTTCGTAAGACAATATTTCTAAGACGCAGTCGGTATATTCTGAGCTCCATATGCACCTCTGAATATTGTAATCGACTCCGTCGAAGTGATGACACAATAATCTTTCCACGTGCACTTTAATATCGGGTATGTTTTCCTTGTTCTCGGCCAGGGATGTTACCAAAGACTGATAGTAATAAGGAAAGTCTAGTAACTCTAATCGCTGGAGTCTATTTCTGACAACCAATAAGACTCCCATTAACATTTTAATGCATGCACTATCTAAGATCAATTCAACATTTTGACGTTCCAATTTCACAATGGGTTGCAGGCGACCGCTTTTCAACAGTCTGTGCGTAAATATTAATTTTAAGTTGTCCATAATTAATAAGATGTTATCGTTGGACGAACAATCTTCCTCGAGCACTTCATCTATACACCTTTTGCGTTGAAGTCGCTGACCATTATTTATGTATGTACTAATCCTCGTTTGATTTTTTAGAAATTCACAAAACTCATATTTCATAAACGTTATACATCTTCGTCCGTTAGCCAATTTAACCACTGGAAGGAAATCTCTTGCAGGACTCAATCCTGTAGATATATACGATCCATTGTTACTTAAACCGTATTTTACTTCATTTATTAGTCGATATTCCTTTCTTATATTGTTTTCGTATTTTTGTAATAAATTATCAACCAAATTGGATGGCTCCATCACGAAACACTTAACACTCGCAACTGTTATTGTTTTTTTGTTAATATTAAATATATATACATATATATTTTCCACCACCACCACAACATCTATCAAAAAATCACATCTCCTCCCCCTCTTCCTCCTCCTCTTCGCTTCTCTGTTCTGTTAATTTATATTTTTCTAAAATAAACTTCGGTAAATGTTCCGTAGGTAGATGTGATATTATTTCAAGTTTAATCAAACATTTGATCAGTTTTTCTATGCGGATTTTCTCTTCCAAATAGGCTTCGCATACACTAATACCTTTATTATACTGCAGATACCGTCGATTAAGCGTTTCTTCTGAGAAGTAGGGTTCAATCCGATTTCCTTCGAGAAAGTTTTCGTGGAGTAAATCTTGTAAAATGCTTACACACCTTTGTACAGACGACTTCAAGTCCGTTGCTTCAGGATAGTTCGAATAACACATCCACATTGTTTTTATCTTTGTAATAACACACATACACAACGAGAATAACTACAAAAATTTTAAAAAATCACACCTATTTATACACCACCACCACCGCGAAAAATACCATTAAGCTGCAGAAATAGAATATATAATACCACAAGCATCAACTCGAAATATTTTTTTATAAACATCACAAACAAGTCATTTGAGAAAAACAAAAAAACCACAGAAATTTTTATTATCGTGTCAATTATCATACAAACATTCTACTACACCGCGAAAAAATACCATTAAACCGCAGAAATAGAATATATAATACCATAAGCATCAACGCGAAATATATTTTTTAAACAACACAAACAAGTCATTTGAGAAAAACAAACAAAGAGACCACAGAAGAAATTATTATTTATTAATTTTATCAATTAAATTTAATCACGCGCCGAAAAAACTATTAAATATACGACAACAATTATACACACCCCCACACCAACCACAACAGCAATTAACAAGTTGAATAACACATAAATGAAAACCGCAGAAACTATTATTTAACAAGACACTCCCCAATTATAAAACAACACAAACAAGTCATTTGAGAAAAACAAACAAAACCACAGAAGAAATTATTATTTATCAATTTTATCAATTAAATTTAATCACGCGCCCGAAAAACTATTAATTATACGACAATTATACACTCCTCCACACCAACCACAACACTCAATTAACAAGTTGAATAACACATAAATGATAACCGCAGAAACTATTATCTAACAAAAACATTCCACACAATTATAAACAAATCACAGCAAAACTGAATGCAAAGGCATCAATCTAAATGACTGTCACGCCCACGCCGGGCAAGCGGGCACCCCCATGCTTCGACCCCCTTGCTTCGCGAGGGCACCCCCTTGCTTCGCGAGGGCACCCCCTTGCTTCGACCCCCTTGATTCGCGCGGGCGGCCCCATGCTGGGAGGGCACACCTGCACGCTGCGGTCATGTCTTTTCGACGACAGTGTATATGGTATGTTTTGGAACGCGGTGTAGACGAGATAATGGGTTATCAGGGAGGTGATAAGATGAAATGCTTGTGTGAGAGAGAGTGAGAGGGAGATAGTTTTGAACGACAGGATGTTGTTAACCGCATATGGGATTTTACATGTGTTTGAGAGAGAGAGGAAACCGCAGATGCCTATAGTATACCCTACTAAAGTGAATATGAAATTAGAATTGATATATTCCGTATTATAAGTGAAATTATTAAACAGGGGAGGCCAAAATAATGGAACTCTCAATTCCAAATAGTTAATAAATGTGTAAATGAGTGAAATTTGATTGTGTTCTTGTAGTAGCGCCGTTTAGGCGTTACAACTTCCAGACACCGTTTGGCAGTTTTTTTGAGGTAAAATACTAATTTAATTATTTAATGCGTTTCATTTTAATTATTTTTTATTCTAAGATTTGAAGGTACAATCAAAAGAAGGGAACATAAAAAACGAAACGATGTATTTCTTGTCATGAAAGTTATAATTATTTAGAACAGAAAACCTTATTAAAATTCAACACATGAAAGGTTGGTGTATTCTTCTGTAGTGATGGTGGGCGATTTTGGTGTTGGCGCAACATGGTTTGGAAAATGTGGAGGTACATCTGTTTTTGCATACGGTCCATCTTCTTCTGATAGTATGATGTGCGCAGGCGTTGAGGCAGAGGACGTTTATGATGATGATGATGACGGATACATATAGGTCGTGGTAGTTCTTTGTTGGATATTCGCACGATGCTGTTTCAATTCGTACTCTTGAACTACATTGAAAATCTTCCCTCCAGCAGCAAGTAGACGGACAGGATTGAGCAATTTGAGGGATAGTGCGATTCCGGCCGAAAAAGCATCTACAGGATGTTGTTCAGAATTTTGACTCCGTGACTTATTTGTTTTCTCGATTTCTTTCTCAGCCAAAATGTACGCCATTAGCTGAGATGATGCAGACTCTTGAGCTTTCCCTTCAGTATTTAGGAGCTTCCGTTTACGTCCTACATATGAAGGTCTCCTTTCGGCAAAAACTCGATTGGCTGGAGTTGTGGCTTGTGGTAATGGTGAGGATTCTGTGGTCTCCTCAGGTTCATCAGGATTGCTAATATCTGGTGGTTGCTGTGTTTCCTGGATGGCGTTCTGCTGTTGCGGTTCACTACCTAGTGCATGTGTAACATCATTATCTTCGTTATCTGGAACGTTACTTAATCCTTTCCGTTCAGCGAGATGAGGAATTAGGAATTCGAGGATAGTCTCATACTTGTACTTATTGGTTGATGTAGCCGCCTGTCCAGATTTGGTTTTCCTTTTTTGCCGAGCTCTGCGTAGACTGTCTCGAATACCGTTCCATTTTATTTTGCATTCTTCCTCTTGACCTACAAGAAAATAAATTAATTAACAGTCATTATCTATTTGTTTCAGGTTTCTTGCTACAGGAGATTCCTTCAAGACGATATCTTTTAGCTACAGGTTGGGAAGAAGTACAGTTGCTTCCATTGTTCATCATACGAGTAGAGCAGTAATCGAAGTACTTTTGAAGGAAGTGATGCCAGTTCCGGATGAGAACAAGTGGAATGAAATAGCAACCGAATTTTGGGAAAGGTGGCAATTTCCAAATTGCATTGGTGCAATGAATGGCAAACACGTGACCATACAAGCACCAAAATTATCAGGAAGTCTGTACTGGAATTATAAGAAAACATACTCCATTGTTCTTCTAGCTCTAGTTGATCCTTGTTACAATTTCATTTTTGTTGACGTGGGAAGCTACGGAAGAAACTCCGATGGTGGTATTTTGTCAAATTCCAATTTTGGAAAAAAACTATTCCGAAATGAACTCGATATCCCAAAGAAAAAGTGCCTTCCAGGGACAAACACTGAACTTCCCATGGTTATAGTGGCTGATGACGCTTTTCCTCTCACAACCAACATCATGAGACCATTTCCTGGGAAGAATTTGACTGAGCAGAAGAGTATCTTCAACTACCGATTGAGTAGGGCAAGAAGGATATCTGAAAATGTGTTTGGCATTTTGGTGCAAAAATTTCGGATATTCATGAGACCCCTCCAGGGGAAAAAAAGGCTACAATGTGCTCGAACTAACTGACAGTAGTGATGATACGGCTTTGAAGGAAAGATCTAGTCTTCACAACTTTCTTCGTCGCCATGGAGGAGAAAATCGCCAAGCATTTAATGTAAGGGAGCAGTTTAAACAATTCTTCAATTCCCCAGAGGGTAGTGTGGAGTGCAAGAACGTCGGGCCCTCATGATTTGATTTATTTAATGTTCTTTTGCTATCGTTCTGATTTATTACAAACGGCTATACAATATACTTGCTATTCAATAAAATTGTTCATCTTGTTTTTAATTTGGAAATATTTCACATTTTGTACTTATTTTTTACAGGTAGGTATCTGATTTTGAGAAAATACAATAAATGAACAAGAGATATACATTTTTCGCTGAACACAACGCAAAGTACATATATAACCTGTTGTTTGACAAAAGGAATTGAAATATATTATAGCTAAACGTACCTATTCCGTATCTATACCAAAAGCACAGCTACCTACTAATATCAACAACTTTCCAAAATACATTTCATTATTAAACAGACATGTAAATAAATTTAAATATCTGTAGCTGTATACTTGGACAATACCTCGTATTTTCGGCATTTATTTCTGCTTAAGACATAAGTTTCTGCCATTTATAGGCGTCGTCAGCTAAGCTAATGAAGCAATGTATACAAATGATACAAATCTTTATAAATAAAATCTGTATCTGTATATGACATTAAGCCGAACCGCTCATTAGATATAACAAGTTTCATTTTATAGGGTGGCACTTATTTACGAGTGACATCTTACGGACGAAAGAGACTATATCAATGAAAGCGATCTTTCGATTGACAAGCTATGCTCATACGAACCGAAAGGAATACGGGTAGTCCTTCTAAAACGAGCCAGGTGGTGGTAGATATACAAAAATGTTGTAAATATGTCTATACGTTATATGCACGTATAAAGCTTTTGTTTCATTATGAAACAGACATGTAAATAAATTTACATATCTGTAACCGTATACTTGGACAATACCTCGTTTTTTCGGCATTCACTTCTGCTTAAGACATATGTTTCTGCCATTTATAGGCATCGTCAGCTAAGCTAATGAAGCAATGTATACAAATGATACAAATCTTTATAAATCTTTTATGTACAAAAGAAAATACCAAACGACATGCGTCCCGCAGCCGGCAAACGAATAGTCTGCACGATCGGACCATGATCGGATGAAAAAACGGAGACTGGTGGGAGTGGGAACGGACAGGCGGCGTAAATGTGTGAACTACGGCATTCGGGTTCAGTGACATTTCCCTCTCAGACACTCGTTCGACTGTATGATCGTAGTCGGATCGGAAGAGTGTATGATAGGTGTGTCTAGTACTATATGGCCTTTATCAGTGTAATTATCAACTAAAACTTTTTTCGTAAAACTAATATATTTCTCTTTATTAACCGGATCAACGTTTATGTTTAAATTATAGTTTGCCAAATTTCTAATGAATAGATGACCGTCATAATGGCTCATGTTGTGTAGAAACAACGGTATAATATTTGGAATTTTGAAATTTAGATTATAATTTGAATGCGCGGCGCCCCTGAATTTCTACGTTAAATGACAGTGATCTGCCACTTTATCTCCATTTAATGACAAATCACAAATGTGATAGATAATTGCGTTATTAAAATTATTTTCTCTCATCAATAGTTAAAGGATTCATCGGAACGACAATTTTTAAATACTTTTTTATGAGTAGGCCTCGTATACGGAATAGACGGATCACTGTTGCAAGAGTGTATTGGCTCCAAGATACACTTAAAATTTACATAAATAACAACGTTTGCAATAAGAATTATCTTTATTTATATATTAACGGACATTTTGCAATTTAAAAAATATATAATACGCTGCATATCGACATCCGTCACCGCAAGATGTGGAACTTTTCATGATATTTTTTGATGATTTTGCAGTTTTAGTTTATTAAGGCATGTAATAACATACGAATTGAATACACAGGGTTTATTCTATTGGAAAGATGATTTCTAAGTAATATGTTTTTCGAATATCCGTTAATATATAACAATTATTTATACAATTGAAAATTTTTAATTTCTCTGTTTGCAAATGATGAGAAAATAATATATTGCTTATTTTAACAAAGTATTTCCAAATTTTCAATAGATGTTTTATTTAAGTTTAAATAAACGTGATTTTTATTCGAAAAAATTGTCAACATGTAAATTTTGATTGAGAAATTCAAAATTTAGTAAAGAATGATAAATTCATTATTTTAATATATTTAAAGTATTAAATGAAGAAAAAATACAAAATTTCGTTATTAGAAATACTATTAGAGGTATACAGATTTGTAAAATTTATGACTATTTCTATGATTTTAATAAATATTAAAGCATGTAATATTTATATTAACAATGAAACTTAACAATAAAAATAGACAGAAACATACGAATTGAATATAAGGGTTTATTCAATTGGAAAGATGATTTCTATGTAGTATGTTTTCAAAATAAAACCAACAATATGTATATGTAAATAAAAGAAATGGGTATTATTCTACAAGTTATAAATAAAAAATAATTTAATTTAAACACCTTTTTCTTAGATTGTCATTATAAAACAAAGATTCAAAAGGTATTCCATGTATTTGCTATTCACATAGAAAATTATAATTGGTTATAGGTATAAATTATTTAAAATCAAAAACCAGGAAATTATAATTTTTACCTATTTATAATAGATATAGATACCCACGTTAAAAGAGAAATAATATAACAATATATAGCGTAGGGTTTATAATGTAAATTAATATACATTTTTTCTTTATACCAGTAATAACAAATCAAAAATGATTTGTTAAGGTATATAAACATACACCAAGATATAATAGAGATTTCGCTAATAACCCAAAGTTTCAAAAAGATTTTATTGTATAAAAGAATGTTTAATTACTATCAACCACCTGAACTATCAAAATGGCAATGTAGTTTATAGAATTTTTTTAATTTTCTAGTCAACAACATTGAAGTAAACAATTATATATCATTAGATATTTGAAGTATGTTACTTTAAAATTTCCTAAGTTTGTCTATTAAATGGACCCTTAATATTGAATTTGTTAATCATTATTTCGATTCGTCTGTAAACAATATATATCTAACTTGTAATAGTATAAATTAAATTGAAATTTTTAATTTTGCCATATAAAAACAATAAATAATGTGCATTTAGATTATACTACGGTTAGCTTTTTCATTTTCATTTACATTAATTTCAAATATGACACCGGTGTTGATATCTGCAGCGTCATTATAATATGCATAGCTGTACACATCTAAGTTTGATACGAAAACATTTCATATAAACGACAACAATGGGCGAGTTTAAATCAAAGTATATTTACAGTATTTATTTATTTTTTACTTTTTTTGTTTTAGATTTAGAAGCAGTATATTATAGTGTGTTCGATATCAATCAAAAAGAAAAAACAAAATGACTAATGAAAAGAAAATGTCCAGAAACTTTGAAGCAATAAATGAAAGAGATAATTATGCGAGTTTAAATCATAGTATATTTACAGTATTTATTTATTTTTTAAATTTTTTGTTTTAGATTTAGAAACAGTATATTATATTGTGTTCGATATATATAACTCTTGAAGCATCGGTAAGTTTTGTTATACAGTTTTTAAGACATTTTTTATAATATTCGATAAAAAATATTTTTGGGATAGACCGGTGCTGATCGTACCGCTACCAGGGGTGATGGTGGCGGTTAGTAAATACTGTGGTGTAGGAGAGCTGCTGATGGATGTGTTAGAACAATGTAACCGACATATGGATAATAGTAAGTTATTAAACATTTATAATTAAATATTTTAAAACCGTATTGTTAAGATAGATGAAATATTAGTATCTATTCCAAAAAAATGTTAGCAACATGGCTGCTCTCTGCGAATTTGTAGTAGCATTTTAAAATAATTATGATATGTTATCTAGATGATTTGAAAGTATTTTTTTATTTCCATGTTTTGTAAATAAACAGGAAGTATAACTTTTTTAATACATATCAACTAATGCGGTTTCTTTCTAATTAATTTTTGTTTGATGTGAACTACATGTGCGACTAAGTGATTGAAATAAGTAGAGATACTTTTTGTAATTACAAAAATATTCAAAGTGCCCAGACAGGTTTCACCGAGAAAAATCGTGTTCTATCATGTTTAAAAAATATGGCTATAAACTTTTAGCTTAGTCACACCACAGTAAGGTAATATGATATTTTTTCCGACCTCTTCTTAGTATAAAAATTGTGTTTACAATATAAATTATTGCTTATTCATTATATCGTGTTACAATCTACTAAAAAAACAATCTTGAATTACATCCGGTATCATATTACACCATAGTAAGCATTTTTTAATTTATAATGCGAAATATTGCGAAATATGATTATTAATCAGACCTATAGTAAAATGGTTATGTGAGGAGGGATAGTTTAAATATTATAGAAGCTTATTGAACGGAAATGTTAATTGCAGTCTGTTCTCCGCTAACGTGAACAACACTTCTACTAAATTTCGCGAAAAAAATGTCTAGGCGAGTACAGTTTAACGATAATATTGAAATTTTCGACTGGTTTGAATTCAGAATGCCTGCAGACAGACATAGATTTAATCGAAGAATAAAACAATTGGTGGAGAAATTAGTTGAAATTTTAACGCCTTTACATCGAACTCGAGTGTATCAACAACGATTCGAACCTTACCTGATTGTCGATATACAAGGTTTTTTTAATAACAATTTTACACCTAAGGAGATGTCTATCACCGATGGTTCCCGATCGATGCATCTTTTATTTAAACTTAGAGTGCCATTTATGCGTCTATCACCTAGTGAAAAGAGGGAGGTATGTTGGCTGCAGAGTAATCATTTCAAAATTAAATATTCCGACGGACTCGTAGACTTGAAATCTCTGCAAGGTACTTTGAAACATATTTGTAGAGACTTTAGTAAAATATATGTAAAGGGTCAACAAAAGTGTAACTATTTGAAAACAATTGTAAATATAGATGTGATCAACTTGGAATATGTGGACAATATACCCGTTTTAGTTAAGATTGATGAACCGTGTTTTTATCATGAAGAAGCTAATTGTGCTTGCACGGTAAAAAATGTTGAACTTTTATATGAATTTTTATATAAAAACATGTATAATATTGTAATTTATATATTATTATTATAAATATATACAGTTTTAATAATAAATGTTTAAAACTGAATTTCCTCTTTCATTTATTTATTGCTCGCTTATTAAAAAAATTAAAAATATTCAAAGTGTCTAAACAGGCTTCACCGAGAAAGAACTTGTTCTATCATGTTTAAAGAAAAAATATTACGTAATATGTAAATGCTTTATTTATGTTAGAAATATTATATCTACATTACAATACCTTCCATTTTGATGTTGAAGTCATTAGCTTGGGTTTTTAATTTATATTTATTAAATTTTATATATAATTCTAATTTATATTGTAAATATATTTAGTTTAAATAATAAATGTTCAAAACTTAATTTCCTCTTTCATTTATTGCTTCAAAGTGTCTAGACATTTTCTTTTCATTCACCTTTTTTTTTTCTTTTTGATTGAACCTCGTATATAAAAACATAAATGACACTGTAGATTTGAATAAAAAGATTACTATATCACAGACATGCGTCATCATTATTTTTAATGCACAATCTATTAAAAACAAGCTCGACTTACATCCGGTATCATATTACACCACAGTAAGCAATTTTATAATATTGCGAAATATTGCAAAATATGATTATTAATCTGGCCTCGCTCGAATAACATCCGGTGTCATATTACACCACAGTAAGCATTTTTTATTTATAATATTGCGAAATATAATTGTTCTAGAAAAAAAACATATTCCTCATTTTTCCTTTGTCATCATAATTATATACTTATAGAACACCGAATGTGATTTAATTTAGTATTAATCAAACTTTTGTCTAGTGCACACGTGTTTTATTAAATTGTGAGCGGCCCTCCATTAGTAGGGCCGCTTGTGGTGACGCTTCTGAGGGCTCCACTAGGGGGGCCGTGTGTGGTTATGTTTCGGAGGGTGCTTCCGAGGGCCCCACAAGGGGCTCTAGGGGTATTGTGGTTTTGCTTCTGACGGCCCCACAAAGGGACCCTCCATCTTGTAAGTATTTTTTCTTTTTTGCTTTTCAAACTTACTGTGTGGTTGTTTTTTTTGTCGAGTGCACACGTTTTATTAAATTGTGAGGTTATGTTTCGGTGCCCCACTAGGGGGCGTGTGTGGTTATGTTTCGGAGGGTGCTTCACAGCTAGTATCCCCTTGCAGACACCTCAACCATTTCGGGATTATATTTAGCATCAATACTTTACGTTAACATAATTTATTCAAACACTTTTTCTTTTTACATATTTATTTACGTTAACATGTGAATTTATATCTTCCTACTAATCAGTTGAAGAGACAGGTCATTTCAGGAGTTTATCCAAATACGTTAGGCAGTCTATTGACTGTGGTCGGATGTTACTTCATTCAGTATTCATTTAACTTATGTCTAGTGCACTTGTGTTTTATTCAATTGTGAGGTTATGTTTCGGTGGCCCCATTAGGAGGGCCGTTTGTGGTAATGCTTCAGAGGCTTCCACTAGGGGCCGTGTGTGGTAATGTTTACGAGGGTGTTTCAGAGGGCCCCCACAATGGGGCTTTAGGGGTGATGCTTCAGAGGGCCCCACAAGGGGGTCCTCTAATGTCCTTTTGGCTTGATGCATTTTTGCTTAACTCCTCCTTCCGCCATTTTGTTTTTTTTCTTTTTGATTGAACCTCGTATATCAGTGTCGAGGAGGAGGTTGTTACGTATCCCTGTGACGTTATCAGAGTATGACGTCATTGGCTTGGGTTGTGACGTCATTGTAACATCAGTATGACGTCATTGGGTTGATTGAAGGTCAAGGTCATTGAAGGTCAAGGTCATTGAAGGTCAAGGTCATTGAAGGTCAAGGTCATTGAAGATAATGACCTTGAAGGTCAAGGTCATTTGAAGGTCAAGACCATTGAAGGTCAAGGTCATGGTGGAGATAAAGGATCCAGAACCGGCTAATCCCCTCTACTTGTGGGTAATGTTGTTTGTTTACTGAATGCTTTTCCTCAATATTATTCCTCAGTCTCACTATAAGAAAATGTTGATTTTAAAAGTCACTGTTCGGGTGAACTTATTAACAGTATCGATCAGTTAGTTAAAGTGTTATCATGGCAAAAAATAGAACATTGAAGCGAAAGGAGATAACAAAAAATCTCTAAACGAAAAACTTAAGCAAGAGGTTGTTAATATGCTGTTAGGAAAAAGCATTTACATTTAAAACTACAACGTTCCAGTCAAGATGAAGTCTTACAAAAATTATATAAACCCGTCACGGAACCCCTAATAAAAATTGCTGTTACAAACTCAGTTAAATCGAATAACGTTAAATTGAAATAGCTTAAAAGAGAAGAGAGACCTACTTCTCCGATAACCGAGGACACAACAAAATCAATAAGACAAACATATTTTTTGACTGATGAAAATGACTTTGGATATAATCCGGAAACTTCTAGACCAATTGACAGCTCACTTCGAGAACTTTATCAGTCGACAAGTGATACGAGACCGGAAGTAATTGAAAAATTTTTCAAAAACTTTAATCCTTTACCCAAGAGCTACATAGACGGTCTATTTAAAGATACAAACAACGTTTTCGACACCACTTATGGTGTAATATATGACGCTGATGCTAATAAATTAAAGTTGGGTAGTAAAACTATAACATTTGATGATGATGATGATATATTAATTGAAAACAAACGATTCAAAGGAAGTAGGGGTCTGTACGAACACATCTTTAAATCGAATCCAGAAAAATACCATGATGATGATTTAAAACAATACCGTAACATATTAGAGTATACCAGTGCACATCGTAGAGATAATGATAAAACAAAACAGTTACGAGGTAGTGCAGGGACGAAATGGAAACGTATAATTCAACCGCTATTTAATAAAAAACAACTATCAAAATCTTGGAGTGGGCGAGGACCAAACATGTTTGTTAAGAACACGCCGTATCAGTACGTTTATTGGGATGATGTAAACGAGCTGGTTGATCGCTTGCGGCTTCTAATTGCATCAGAAGACGCTGGTCACACGAACCATAATACTGAAATTTTATCTATAGTCGAGGAACTAAGGGAGGCAGGTGTAATTAAATACTGGTTACATAATATATTTTCTCATTCTCAAAATGGTTACCGACAAGTTGGGCGTCATAGTAATAAAGTGCAAGCTACATCAACGATCGAGAGAATCTTCAATCGTCGACCGGCCGGTCTACCTCTAACTGCCGACGGTAATATAAATATTAGTGGTAAGCGTATTAGATTCCTGGGGGACCCCGTTGAAGACGAAGATTGTGTAAATAAAAAATATTTAGTTAATATCGTTATGGACTTTGATAAAGAAAACAAAAAAAAAGTCTCTGAGCAAAAGAATACACTGATTCAGCTCAGGAAGAGCATTGAGAAGCAGATTACGGAAGTGAACCTAGTTTTGTCCAATGAAATAAAACATAGTGTGGATTCAATTTTGAGTCAATTGAAACAATATAGTTCTACTTCAGATATAAACAAACTTGTTAATGAAAAAGTGGCAGAATTGGAAAAAACCGATAGCAAATTAAAGATATCCATGATTAAAAATCGTAGTGAATTTATTAAAAGCGCGAATACTTCATATTCAGCAATTAAGAGAGATATCAGTATTTTAAGTAAAGCTGACTCTAAATACACAGATAATTATCAGGAGTTGAAGAAGCAATTGGAAACTATTAATAATAATATATCTAAAGCTATAACCGAAATAAATGATAAAATTGATAACATTGCTACAATACAGACACAAAATTTAAATGTCGTTGAGGATAATAGGAAAAAAACAGAAAACGAAATTTCACAATTAAGACAGGAATTAATAAAGAAAGTGGAGCAAGATTTGTTGCTTTATAAGAATAGTGCTCAAAACGATAGTTCACAAATGAGACCGGATTTAATTAAAAAGGTAGAACAAGACTTGTTGGTTAATAAGAATAGTGCTCAAAACGATAGTTCGCAAATGAGACCGGATTTTATTAAAAAGGTAGAGCAAGACTTGTTGTTTAATAAGAATAGTGTTCAAAACGATAGTTCACCAATGAGACCGGATTTAAATAACAAAGTATCTCGAGATTTGAAACCGTTCTAATTTTTTCCCTATATAAATAATAACACCTGCTTACAATTATGTTAGTATAGAATGAGTAAACAAGACGTGGTTAACGAGATTCATCGTCCGGCAAGGAAAAACTTTCCTCGACGTCGTACCATAATTAAGGGTTAAGGGTAATAAGGGTTTCGACGACATCTGGCAATCTGATTTGATGGACTTCCAACCCTAATCTAAACAGAATGCCGGTTTTAAATACGTACTCGTTGTTATAGACTGCTTCTCTAAATATCTATGGACACAGCCTATAAAGAGTAAGACCGGTCTGGATATTCGAAATGCTATGGAAAAAATTTTGAATGGTCCTAGACGACCGAAAAATTTGCAAACAGATTCCGGAAAAGAGTTTTACAATACACATTTCAAGAAACTGATGCAATCACATCAAATAAATCATTACTCTACGTATAGTACTAAAAAAAGCCGCCATTGCTGAGCGAGTAATTCGTACGATCAAGAACAAATTATTTAAACATTTCAGCATGGTATGTAAATATAAATGGATTGACGTTCTCGCTTCCATAACGGATGAATATAATAAAAGACAATATCGAATAACTGGCATGAGACCTCGTGACGTTACATTAAAGAATGAGAATCATCTATTGTCTACTGTGTACAGTAATATTAAAATAAAAGGAAAAAATAAATTTAATTTAGATGACATTGTTCGTATAAGTAAATATAAATCGTTTTTTAATAAGGGGTACACTCTGAGCTGGGGTACGGAGCTATTCAAAATTGTTAAAGTGAAAAACTCCAACCCCACAACATATTTGCTAGAAGATATGAATGGTGAACCGATACTGGATAGTTTTTATGAAACGGAATTACAGAGAACAAAACACAAGGATATTTATTTAGTTGAGAAAGTGCTTCTGTCTAAAGGGAAAAAACTGTACGTTAAATTTTTAGGATTAGATAAGTCATTTAATACGTGGTTAAATAAAGAAGATTTGATTTAATTATTATATATTTTTTTGTTTCTGTCACGTTCAACTTTAGTTGTTTGCTAGACACCATGGGAAAAGTAGTTACATTCAGTGATAATATAGTGGTACACGAATGGATTGATGACACAGATCGATCTTGGTTTGGATGCGTCATGCCGCTGATAGAAATCGTTTTCATCGACGTATTCGATATCGGGAAAATTTTGAATCCAATTTTAATGAATACACATAGAGTAAAATCTACCGGCAACGATTCGAGTCTTTTCTCATCTTCGATATACAAGGATTTACTATACCCGAATTTACACCTAAAGAAATGAGTCTAACAGATGGTGGTGAAAAGAATCTTCATTTTTTATTTAAACCAACTGTAAGTTTTCATTTTTTGCCAAGGCGAATACGGAAGGTGGTTGGAAAACAATTACTACTCCAGTGGATATGTGGACTTGAAGTATATTAAAACCCTATTAAATAGTGTTTGTGATTCATGTGATAAAATTTACGTGGAAGGACATCAAAAACTCGATTATCTTGAGAAATATTTAGATTTTAATAATGTTTCTAATTTAATTAAAACTGATTTTCCATGTTTCTATCATAATAAGAGAATTAGGGAAAAATGTATGTGTACGAAACATAATGTCAATCTTATTTATACTTATCTACAATCTAAATAAAAAGTTTTGTTTATGAATTTTTTTTATTTAAAACTTTAACCTACATACAATTCCAATAGATATAATACATAATAAAATATTTAGATGATGTGAAGAAGCGCAGAAAGGTCACTTTTCAATTTTTCTGGTTCAAAAGTTCATATTTCCATTACACATTCTACAAATTCTGAAATATATGTCCCAATAGGATCAATACATATCACACTATAAACGTGCTCGCGGATTTTGTTCATGTCTATATTTTCACTGCCTTCTACGAGGTTATGCAGAAAAGTATTGTAATACTTTGGAAAATCTATTTGTTCTAATCTTTGTAACCGCTTCTGGACAAGATCCAACACGTTCAACAGCATCGAAGCACATGACTTATCAAGAGTTAATTCCACATCTCGACGCTGAATTTTTAAAATGGTAGTAGCGTCACTTTTGATTTATTAAAAGAAAACATGAAGTTTAGTTGAAAAAGGTCTGCTATCTTTAAATTTTCATCACATATCGCTGCATCTTTTTGCTCGTTCCGACAATGATCACAATACCATTTCATCTTCGATTTGATGTGTCTTTAATATTCAGCCTGTATTTAAAAAATTCACCCTATTCGTAACTTATGAAAGATATACAGCTTTTATTTTTCACATTTAATATTTTTATCACGGGTATAAAGCCTCTGGCCGCACTGAACCCCGTGGATATTTGGATATATTGATTTAGAGGATAACAAACTTCGTTGACCAATCTAACTTTCTTCTTAATATCATCTTCATAACGTTTAAGCATATTGTCTAATAAATCACTGGGAGAGCTTAATGTGGATGAACTGTCTTCACACATGTTGATTTTCTTAACTCTT
Source organism: Melolontha melolontha (assembly GCA_935421215.2). Classification (NCBI taxonomy): domain Eukaryota; kingdom Metazoa; phylum Arthropoda; class Insecta; order Coleoptera; family Scarabaeidae; genus Melolontha; species Melolontha melolontha. The sequence continues at coordinate 156,769,319 of OW285236.1, read as the reverse complement.
CCACAACACCAGAACGCTAATAAAGAACTAAATGATCAATCTACTGGAAAATAATATAATTCTTCTCCCACCACCACCACTGTCATTATTCTATTAATTTGTTTATCTTTTATGCACTTAAATTCATATTTTCTATCCCACTTACACATGCCTCTATTTTGTTACACATATTACAAAATTTCCTACCAGGTGGTGGTCCATCAATTACGTTTTCGTGTCTGTTGTAATGTTCTCTACATGGTAGGTATTCTCGTAATACTATTTGCTGACCAATCGACAGTAGATTCCAAAATTTCTCAATCATTATTGGACGCACCATCGTCATAATTGTTTGCGCTGGTATTACTTGATTAGATCCGCATTCATTTTTGTTAAATCCCCATTATTTTCGTATACATACTTATGAGTCTTAACAAAATTATCCATGCATTTTTCGTCGAACTTCTTATCCATAACTGTATACATTATAGTACTTCCACTGCACAAGCGAACTAATTCACAACTGATTTTTTGATTAAACAGCTTTAATTATCCAGTTCAATTCTAAATATTTCACACTATCGCTGACGAAATCCTCACATCCACATTTTAGATTCCCTCTAACGATATGTACTTTGCGGTTGAATAAAAATAATTTACTATACAGTGCGATCATATACAGGTTCCACGAAAACTTTCTTAAATTTTACCACTCCCTTCGCCACTACCTCCCGCGCGAAATTCAAATTTAAAACGCAAGCACTTTCCACCCTACACCCCACGTAATACACGCTACACCCTCCGTAACATGCTACACCCTCCGCAATACACCCCCCGTAATACACCCCCCGTAATACACCCCCCGAAATACACCCCCCGTAATACACCCCCCCGTAATACACCCCCCCGTCATACACCCACCGTAGTACAGCCCCCCGCACTACACCCTCCGTAATACACGCTACACCCCATACGCCCCTGCCCGGGCCCTTCTTCCCGCGAGCGCGGACGTTTTTAAGTTTGATCACAAACTTTTGACGCACACTGTGTTTGAGCGTTCAGAAACTTTTGGCCGAACCTGTATACGATCGCATTGTATAGTAAATTATTTTTATTCAACCGCAAAGCGCAGATTGACCACAACATAACGTTAGAGTGAGAGGGAACTAGTAGTCTAAAGACCGGATGTGAGGATTTCTTATGGACGTTTCAATGGGAGTGAGAGCGAGATCCCGGAAGTGGTCCCCCTAGATTACCTACTGCCGCAGAAGCAGCCGCATGGTCTTCTGTCGAGAAGGCGACTGCTTTAATCATAGCATTGAGGGGTGATGCTAGTGATATTTTGCAGACATTGCCTCCTGAGGGACGTAAAGATTATTCTCGACTCATTAAGCGGTTGGAGATGAGATATGGCCATGCACATTTGGAGTAAGTATACCATATCCAACTGAAGAATCGATCACAGAAGAATGTCGAGAATCTTCAAGAATTTGAGGCAGATGTTGCTCGTCTGGTACGACTGGCATATCCAATGGCGCCAGATAATTTAATGGAACACCTAGCTGTTCAAACGTTCATAGATGGTCTACGGGATATTGATACGCAGCAAGCATTAAGGTTGGCACGACCGAAAACCTTGATCAATGCTTTGGCGCATGCGCTTGAGTTTGAGACTGCCAAACAAGCCTCTCGGAACCATGCTCGTGTCTGCACTGTTGACAAACAGGAAAATGAGGAGTTCATGGAGCAGGTGATTACTAGAGTTCTAAACCAGATCAAACCAAATAAAAGTGCGCGGCCATGCGGGAATTATAGAAAACGGTCACATTCAGAATAAATGTGGTAAAAGGATCAAGAAAAAATCGGCTGAGAATCCGCAAGCCTCAAGGACTGCCCAAATCGCATCCTTGCAACATCAAACCAATGGCCTGTATGTGGACGCTATTATGGTAAGAAGGCCCTGTCCAGAAGACTGCCGACATTGCAACCGAATCGAAGACAAATCGGCCAACGCTCTTCGAACCACCGTGGTTGATGACCAATGTTAACCTGACAATTTGCGCGCAGATTAAGAAGCAGATCCGGATCTTGTAGTCTTCAGGGCTTGGAAGAGAAATGGGCAAAGACCGACCTGGCAAGAAATTGCTCCCCAAGCACGAGAATTGAAATCATACTGGGCACAATGGGATTCCTTAACCATGGACGACGATCTCCTTAGACGTGAGGTCGAAAATCGCGATGGAAGCGAGCGCAAGATACAAATGGTGGTTCCTTAGAAAAGAATATCAGAGGTATTGCTAGAACTTCATAATGGTGCTTCTGGTGGACATTTTGGAGTCCATAAAACACTGGAGAAGGTGCGCCAAAGACTTTACTGGGTGAATTGTTCACGAGATGTGAAAGAATGGTGCCGAAAGTGTGCTAATTGCGCCGGAAGTAATGGTCCCCAGAGGCGTCGACGGGCACCCATGCGTCAATACAATGTAGGAAGCCCATTTGAAAGGATCGCCATAGATGCCGCCGGCCCTTTTCCAGAAAGCGACAAAGGAAATAAATACATAATAGTGGTCATGGATTATTTTACCAAATGGGTTGAAGCATATGCTCTACCAAATCAAGAAGCTGGAACTGTAGCAGACGTGATTGTGATGGAGTTCGTCAGCCGTTTTGGAACACCAGAGAGATTGGGACGAAGATTTACCATTATTCTTAATGGCGCATCGGGCCTCTGTTCAAGAGACAACTGGCCAATCACCAGCAAACGTGCTATTCGGGAGGGAACTCCAATTGCCCTGTGATTTAAAGTTTGGGAGCAAGCCTGGTGAAGATCTTGCAGGAGAAGATTATGTCAGCACGCTCAGACGACGACTAGATAATATCCATGAATAAGTCAGACATAATATCCAAGATGCTAGTGACAGAATGAAGGAGAGCTACGACATCAACACCGAGAAGAGTGGTTACCATGAAGGCGATCGGGTTTGGTTATATAATCCACAACGCCGACGGGGCCTATCTCCAAAACTTCAAAAGAATTGGGAGGGGCCATACGATGTGTTGAAGCGGATCAACGATGTAATATACCGCATCAGGCGAACACCTCACACTAAACCAAGAGTTGTACATTTTAGTCGATTAGCCCCATACTCTGGAGAAAATAATGACAAAGCCGCTGACTTGCGCCAATTGGATAGCCAATACCAGGAACTAACCTTCGAAGACTTTATGGAAGAGTATTCTGGTTAGAGAAAAGCTCGATTTTGGGGTGACCATCGAGAAACAGCAAGATTTGTTTACTGTGCCGCTTGCTCATTGCGTAGCCCGAGATCTGCGAATGGTCAAAGGAATTGCCAGGGAATTTAAAGAAAGATATGGCAGAATCGAAAAAAACAGCAGGGACCAGCAATTGGGAAGAGTCTCCAAATAACAAATGAAGAACAGCCCATATTTTATTTGGTCACGAAAGAACTGTCAAGCCTGAAGCCAACCTATCGTGCCTTATGGGAGGCCCTGGCCCACTTACGCGAACAAATGTTAAACAAGACATTTTGAAATTAGCAGTTCCAAAATTGGGTTGTGGATTGGACCGCCTAGACTGGAGAATTGTAATGAGCATGTTAGAAGTAATATTCCAACATACTGGTATGGAAATTCTGGTATACAGTTACCGGCTTGAATATTCCAGTACACCTAGGCAAGATAAGTCCGTAGACTGTTATTTCGATATGACGTCACAATCTAACAAAGTCCCTGTCGATTTCGCCATCGTTTGAGGGAACCAAAGCATAACACGTTTCGGGACGAAACTTCATTTTTAAGAAGGAGGCAATGTGATAACTCATCCAAAGATGCGTCGTGCGTCATACATATAGCGTTTTCTCGATGCAGGTAGAACTCTCGAGAAAATAATTGACATTCATATATAAGCCGTTGAGGAAGGGATGGCGATTATTCAATACCAGAGCATCGCGGAGTGAACATAAATACAAATACATAAATGTGCTTATTTATTAGTAATTAGTTTTTATATTGTTATTCGTTTTATTATTAATACAGTGTGTGTCTAAAGTTATCGTTAGTTTTATTTGAGAACCCGAAAAGACTACCTTTACAATATCCTAATATGCTGCATATTACTTTTACAGCACATGCTCTCCACAGAATCTGTGAATATATTAAAGACAGCGTTCCGGAAGTTGATAGACTTGCATCTGTTTTTGAAAAAGTTTTCAGAAAGCCACCATTGAGAGTAGCTTTTTATGGGTAAAACTTCCATCTTAGTCAATGCCTCCCTCTCCAGTAATAACTAGATGGGGATCAAGGTTAGCAGCTACTAGTTTTATGCAGAGAATAGTTTACAAAATATAGTTACATGTTTAAATGACGATGTTCGAAGTATTTCTGAGTGCAAGGAACTAATACAAATTCCAAATTAAAAAAACAGATATATGTACTTTCTTCAAGAACACTTTGCAAATTTACCGAAACTAATCACTTATTTTGAAAATCAAAATCTCAAATTAAATGATGGATTAACCACATTAGATGTGACTATTATTAATTTGAAAAATATTGCAAGTGACTTCGGATGTGGTCTTCGACAAAAGTTAGACGAAGTTTTGAATATAAATCCAGATTTAATAACATTGTGGCAATTGTGTATGGGGACAATGCCTCAAAATCTGACTGTTAAATACGCTGAAGTAAAGGAATATTTCCAGCATGCACCTATAACCAGTTACGATGTCAAAAGGACGTTTTCTATCTACAAGGATCTATTTCATTTAAAGAGAAGAGAACAAATTTTACAGAAGTGAACCTTGAGAAAGCTAGTTAATATTAACTAGAATTGAACTACAAAATGAACAAATAAAAATGTATTTCGTATTTTGTAGATCACCACCCGTTCGTTTTCCAATTATATAACTAAAATTAAAAACTCTTTAAAAATACAAATTTTCAATAGTACGCCCGTGGGCAATGAGTCATCGGCCTCTCGTGTCTGGTCCCTAATTATCAGAGAGCGGACTGAAGCGATTGAATGATCAGTTACTCCGATCAAACGTTATAGCGGTGTCACGTATAGTGTGCATGTTATAACAGCTCCACTATTTGCTTGCTCGATTGCATTCGTCGAGCAGATATTATTTCCGTCGTTATTGTGTCTATTTATTCACAAATTCAATTTAACAGTCGCATGTAAGACGGAATATACATTTATTTACTATTTCGTTGACTTCGTTGAAATAATCGCTTTAAAAATTATATCCGCTAATTTCCAAAGTGTATTCTCGTGTTTACATGCATATACACATATTGCTGTGAATTGTGATTTTAATTGCTTATTGACTTATGTTCACAATCGACGGTAGCTGTTCCGAACTAGTCTCAGTTGGGTCACCTTCCTAGAGCTTCTTAATCTTCAGGGTTATCCTCTCGGATTCGTGTAATGGAAGTAAAACAATAAAGGGTATAAGATAAATTATACACACATTTCCCCCCTTTACATTTTTATTAAAAAAAAAGAAAAAAAGTCAACTTTACAAAGTATAAAGTTGAACTGACAATTACACAGCTTCGAGGACAAAAAAAACTTGGATACCATATGAAGATACAAGTTGTAAAAAAACCTCTAATTGAATTACCGCGAACAAAGATAAAAAAATAAAAATATAAACAAAATTTATCAGATGTCAACAATTACGTTACCCCAACCAAATCAAACGTCAAAATAGAACTTTCTCTATTTTCGCACGCATCAAAATTTTAAATTCATGCATCTAAATAACATGAAACAAAAAACTAACCCCCACCTTCTATCGTTCTAGAACACTTTACTTTAAAATAATCAAAAAAAAACATCTGATAAGTTTCCAGAATATTTTTTTTCTTCTGATTACACAAATATTATAAATTAGAATTATAGGATTAAAGAAGCTTCTGACTACAATAAACTTATATTTAAATACCTAAATATAATATTAAAATATACGTACATTTATATTTTTGTATACGTCACGTCACAAAAACTATTATCAGAGAGACTCCAGATGGGTTATTTAAATCAAACGACAAGTTTAAAAGACTTGTAAGACCACGTAATTGAATTTTAATTACAACACTCTATCAAAATACAAAACGAAATTATCCAAAATACGTTGAACAAAATTAAGTTCTGTTCAATATCAATGAAAAAAACACCACCTATCTGTTAAAGAACTATGAAATCTCTAAAATGAAGAACCAGGAAACGCCAAGATATCCCTACCTAACATAAATAAATCAACATAACGAAAATGTATATATATTTATGTGATTATAACTTCCTGCTTGGCGCGAACTACGAACATCAAAATAGGCCCGTGCATCATACAACCATGGACCAAAATACACATTATAATAAATTGTTATATAAAATTGTAAATTTTCATACTTATTTATCTGGAATAAATATATACATAAATACAATAATTTTCATCTCTTCTTTTGTTTCTTTCTGTCAGGAAAAATCCACTGCAATATGTATGTATTATTCTTGAGAAAGTATGTTTTCTCTTCTCTTCTATAAGAGATTGTTTCTGGTTTCCTTTCTTTCAGTATTATTTGGTTACAACGTTTAGTATTTTAAAAAATCCCCTTTGTTATATTGTATATTTATCCTATAATTTCTTATAAATATTAAGTTTAATTTACTACCTTGTTTTTGGAGTAGTTTTAGTTTCTCCTTTTTAGTCCATTTGTTTCTGTTCTTAGTATTTCTCTTTATTTTCATTGACTATAGAGAATTCTCGTAGGGCAACCAAGGTAGGATGGATTAGACGTCACACAGATTGGTTGCATATTTGTAATGATGCCGAGATATATTACAGTGCTTGTTTATTAGGTTTAAGGCGTCCACAAAAGTGTAAGTGCAGAGACATGTATATTCGAAAACTCATCAAGATAACATATGACCATCTGCACCTGACACTTTTAACGAAGAACTTTGTGAAGTTTTCATAGCAGCCAATATCCCATTCAAAAAGCTTATCAATCCAGTCCTCAAGAGATTTCTTACAAAATATACTGATCGTCATATACAATATGAATCTACTTTACGTAAATACCACTTAAGAAAATGTTATTTGAGAACTATTGAAAAAATACCAACCAACCTATCTGGTATTATCTTTGGGTAAGTACAGACGGAACAACTAATGTAATGGGACCATATGTGTTAAATGTAGTTGGTATTCTTCATCCGACAACTTCATACCAACCATACTTAATTGCAACTAAAATATTGCCCAGTTGCAGAATTAATTGATCAATGAATTCACATCGGATAACGACTATAAAGACAAGATATTATTTTTGACTGATGCGGCAGCTTATATGTTAAAAACAGAGAAATTATTAACCCGAACTTATCCCAATATGCTACACGTTATCTGTGGAGTGCATGCACTACACACAGTATGTGCATACATCAGGAGTCATTTTCCAAATGTTGCTAAAGTTAGTTTCATCATTTAAAAAGATATTTCTCAAAGCTGAGACAAAAAGTTGATGCCATATTTAGCAGAAATCCAGATTTGAACATATTATATCAATTCTGCACAGAGCCGATTCAAAAATCTATATATTCGAAGTATGATGCACTTTTGCAATATTTTAATCACGCACCCATCACCATTTGTGATGTGGAACGGATATATTTTATTTTTAAAGATGTTTTAACATCTGAAAGAACTAATTTAACACAGGAACACCTTGAACAAATTTTAGTTGCTCATAGTAATGTTTTACACTTTCAATGTTTCACAGAAAATATATAGTCTTGAGTTTTGTTCTTTGTAAACTATTTTTATTCAAAATTCGATACGCAATTCGTTTGTTAACATTACTTTTGTATCAGCAGTAATTGCTGCCGCTTACCAAACCAACATTCGCTCTGTTGTGTATTGACAGATACATATTATTGCATATGTAGGTATGTGCTACTTATGCAGTGGCCATACGTATCAAATTGTTCGAAACTCACGAATCGCTTACAGAAACAAACCTATTGTGAATACAAAGCAGATGCTATGGGCTATGAATCATTAATCGCTCGAGTCCGCTCTCTGCTAATTATAAATCACCCGGAGCTTATAAATTTATGTTACGTAATCTAAAATTCACATTACCATCTATAAGAACAATTCAAAGTTTGTTAATAGTATTTTAAAAAACGAGTTTCATAAGGCACCATTTTGCCGCACGAGATCAGTTTAGAAAACGAGCCGCTTGCGGCGAGTTTTCTAAAGAGCGAGTGCGGCAAAAGGCCTTATGAAACGAGTTTTTTATACTATTTTTTCTATTTTGCGTTTTTTACATTAATAAATTGCTTAAATTGGAATTATTTAATTTGAAAGTTCAGAGTTTAATTTTTATATAAAGCATGCAGTTGGTCACATTGATACTTGACATTTTCAAATTTAAATCTTGCTATCCGCGAAGTATATTATATTACATACTATTTATTAATTTTCGTTAACATTACTTGATATTTCATTTAAAAATATAAACATGAGTGACATAGAAACATATATATGTTGTTGTCAATTGTATACAACATACGTTGTTTGTGTAAAATACGGACATATATCATATCTGTCAAATGTACATAAATTCTTAAAATCAAATGACAGCAATGATATTTATTTCTGTATTCGAACAACGCCAACATTGAAAAATGAAAAAAAGCGTATCGAAATGAAGCTCATTTCGATACTGTTTTGGGTTTCATAATGAGTTCATTTCGAACGCAAAATAGAAAAAAGTATTTAATTTAAGAACAGGCTTGAATAATAATTTAATAAAGAAAATTTCATTGAAAGTAAATTGCATGATTGAAAGAGAAAAATGTGCGTTGTAATACCCGCGTTACAAATGTATTACCCACATTACAGATGTATTGCAGAAAGTGGTACAAATTTTAAAAATATTGAAGTTTTTGAAGGTAGCAGCAGACGAAATAATATCCATTGCATACATGGCTTTCAGTGGACATTACAATCAATTCTTTCGTTTTGGGAATATTTAAATAAAATGGGAATAAAATATCTACTAAGCGAATTATTAAATCAGGATCATATATAAATTTTGCTAGTCCTATGTCTGGATGAAAGTGTGAAAGGAAGATTGTTTTTATTATTATTTATAAGTGTTTTCGAATACAATTTTATTATTTATTTTGTAAATAAAACGGAAGAGCGCAAAGAGGTCGATCGCAGATAAGACCACAGGTTCATCTTTCTTTCGTGTAGAATTGCAATGCCTATTATAATACAAAACATTTATTGCTGTTAGGGTCGCATTGTAAAATATCGTTTCTCTCTCGTATTATCGTTGTTATCCAGAAAAACGCAATTCTTTAAAAATGATCGCTTGGTGGCGCCACGTAACAGGGACTAAGTTATTTGGCAAGAGAATGCAAATTAAAACATCTAGTATTATAGTCAACATTTATTCTGATGACAATAATAAAAGTCGAAACGTTGAAATGAGTATTTTTATTTGAGGAATAGTTATCAAGCCGAATTCCCAAAAATAATTATAATTAACCATATGTGCGAGTGTGTGTGTGTGTGTGTGTGTGTCTGTAGTGTATATGTATAGGCGTCGGTATGTGGGAGGTAATGTTTTAGTAGTTTCAGCAAAAATGTATATACTCGTATTATGCTACTGTAGGGAATGAAAATAAATCGAAAATGTTAGATTGCTGTAGAATGTAATGAACAACATATTGTAATAACTCAATACACGGTCATGTGTATGTGTAACACTTTGGCAAGGCGATAGCCTCGGCTTTAATACAAAACATTAATGTATTATACAAACACGGCCTTACTCCGTATTTACTACGTACGCAAGGCTATTCATCAGGGTTATACACAGGCTTCTAGAACAACTTGTAAGTGACACAAGGATCTTCTTTAGTATATAAAGGTGATAGATTAAGTTAGAGATATAGTCACAACAAGTCAGTGGTACGAACTGTGGATACGTCATAGTACCCCGTTCTACCCCTGTCTTAGTTAGTATAATCTTTATGTACATATCTTTGTAAATACGTCTGTTAACTATGTTTTAAGTGTTAATTAATTATAGTATGAGAACCAAACTCCGTACTTGTATTATTTGATTCTTCACCCTGCCTCGGACCTGCACAACAATGTGGCTGCACAAACGGCCCACATTACATGGCGTTCCTTGCCAGCCCTTAGGGCATAGGACATTATATGGCGATCCTGACTTAAGGCGATTCTGCCTTAGGGCATAAGGCCCCACATTACATGGCGATCACTGCTAGTTGCTTAAAGCCGTAAGCGCACATTACATGGCGATCCTGACAGGATCGCCATTACATGGCGTTCCTGCCTATCCACATCACTAGATGGCCCTGCCAGCCATCTAAGGCTGAAAGAAGACCAAGTGGAAATCTGGAACGAATCAAGGAAACGGAAAGTTGGTAAACCACTAAAGAAAATGGACTACGCGATGGAAGAAGTCATCTCCATCTCCATCTCCAAGAGCAAGCAGAAGCTCCTCTCAAGCAAAAGAACGAAAGGAAACGAAAGAAGAAATACAGGTATTCTTTTTAAAAATAAAAACAAAGACAAAAATACAGTGAAAAGTGAATGAACAATGCAAGACTTTCGCATACATAAACTGTGTACATTTCGTTAGTTAAAATGTTTATTATTAGTTTAATGCATATACACAATATGTGTATTAATAATTTCTGCCTACGCGAACAAAATGCAGAATATGCAAACAGCGTAAGCACCGTTTCGTTTCTTAAGGTCACGTTTATTTATAATTAATACAATGTAATTTAGAAATACTACATCATGGCCGTACATTTCAAATTTAAAAAACCTGTCGCAATTTTGTTATTAACGCAGAAGTTCATACACATTTTATTTTTTTTATTTTAAAGCCACCTACGTAAAACAGAGAAAAATATGTTATACTTTTCACAAGTTCATTACGTTAAATGCATATATAAAATGCAAACGTTTTCATTTATAGTTTCAAATAGGCGCCACATATGAATGTTGTAGTTCATATTGTTTATTAAAAACGAACATGTAAACAATAGCAAGTATATTTAAACTTATCGTGAACTAATAAACATCGATTTAAAATATGTATGTACTTACTAGTCAGTCTACAAGGTCAAGTGCGTAAAATGCACGGGCATTGTTTATTTTGTAAACGATTGCATATTGACATTGAACGGAAATTATTGTCAACACATTCAAAGTTCGCAAACAAAGAGAATTAATATTAAAGGAAAGATCAATATACGAGGAGTAGTATATTAATTTTATTTGCAAGAATTTCAAAAATTTTGTTATAAACGCCAACAGAAGTTGATTCCAGTGATGTAATGGTTAATAACGGGACAACCGATAGCATCCTTATCACGTCAGGAGCTCAATAGACGACAGAGACCTATCGATTGTACCATTACGAGACCAACAGCAGTGCAGTTTCCACCAACTCCAGGACGGATCATCTTAGAGTTGTGGAACTGTCGGAAACGATAACCAACCGAATCAGACGAACTTCAAGAGTAGAAGAAAGGCAAAGAAGACTTCAATTCGCCCCTAGGTCGTGAGGAAGCAAGCATGCGCTTCGAGGAAATGGTCCAACACGACGAAAACGCTCTCAAATTTTTTTTTAAAGAGAATACAGTTATAACAAAAGTGTGTTTTGTTAACTGGTCTCTAGATTTTCTGTATTGAAGAAAAGGCTTACAGTATAGGGGAATTTCCGCTTTACGAGCACCCTTACGGTAGTCAGAATAAGCTTCACAGGATAGTTCTGCGCAGGAACATGACATTCACGAAATAAGTGTTGTCAAGGGAAATACACGAATAAGTGATTTCCAAAGTAATTTTTCCCATGGAGGGAAATGGAAAAATAGAGAGTCGATTTATGTAAAAATAAGTATGGTTAAAAAGGGAGCACAAAGAATTGGAAACAAACAATCAAGCACAAGAATTGAAACAACAAGATCAAGCATGAGGAATCGAAAACAAGAACCAAACGCAAAAAAAAAAAGAAAGACAAGAATGGCGAACTGCGAAACAAGGCTATTATTCTATATAAGTTACACATGATATAGGAATAAAATTTAAGAAAGCGAACAGACTAACAAAATTGAGGCAGTGTACAGCGGCCCAATTATTTTTTTTATCATCTACCATTTAAGATTTACAATTTTACCATTACCTTTAAAATTTATCATTTACTATTTAAAGTTTTTTTTACGATTTATTACTATTTATATTAGACTATTTATCATTTTACGATTTACAATTTAAGATTTACTATGTACCATTTATCATGTGATATTTGATAACGATTTCGCTTTATAATTGTAATAGGTTTCAAATCGTTTTAATCTTAGTAACTTTAATAGTACAAGGGTTTTATTGTAATTTTGTAATTTCATTAATTTAATTAATGTATATTATATTTTCAAATAGGAATTAAGGAAAGTAAATAGATATAGAGATTCTTGGTAAAAGAAAAACCAAACACACTCTGTTGGTTTTCCTTTTTCTCCAAGGGGGCAGGTGTAATAACTCAATACACGGTCATGTGTATGTGTAACACTTTGGCAAGGCGATAGCCTCGGCTTTAATACAAAACATTAATGTTTATACAAAAACGGCCTTACTTCGTATTTACTACGTACGCAAGGCTATGCATCAGGGTTATACACAGGCTTCTAGAACAACTTGTAAGTGACAAAAGGATCTTCTTTAGTATATAAAGGTGATAGATTAAGTTAGAGATATAGTCACAACAAGTCAGTGGTATGAACTGTGGATACGTCATAGTACCCCGTTCTACCCCTGTCTTAGTTAGTATAATCTTTATGTACATATCTTTGTAAATACGTCTGTTAACTATGTTTTAAGTGTTAATTAATTATAGTATGAGAACCAAACTCCGTACTTGTATTATTTGATTCTTCACCCTGCCTCGGACCTGCACAACAATGTGGCTACACAAACGGCCCACATTACATGGCGTTCCTTGCGAGCCCTTAGGGCATAGGACATTATATGGCGATCCTGACTTAAGGCGATTCTGCCTTAGGGCATAAGGCCCCACATTACATGGCGATCACTGCTAGTTGCTTAAAGCCGTAAGCGCACATTACAATATTGATGTGAATTGTCTTTCTAAGTGAAAAATGTATACTAATATACATAATTAAATAAAGATACAACGTATGATAAATGTAAAATTATTATATATATAGAACATAAATCTCAAAAAAAGTAGAAAGACGCCACCGTGTACTTTATAATTTAGTTGATCTGTATGAGGTGGTCTACGCCACACAGAAGTCGTAGAGAATGTGACAAAACTCATCAGGTGTCAATAAATGAAAGATTTTCAAGGAAGATACCAAATTTATTTGGGTTGCTTTCATGAACATAACAAATAAGAAAACAATTCTTTCATTACGTTAAATCAAATTATTAATCCAAAATAAAAATATCTGTGCACTACGACAGTCAAACTAATTAAACGGAAATGATAATACAAAATAAGTAAGTTTATTTTACCCAGCCTCTACTAAAAAAAACTGTAACAAAGTATTGACGAATACATTTCGCAATAAATCTAGTTGTCCTGGAATATGTCACTTGCTTTTTACATCTGACATTTTTTAGTAAGTTTCTGTCGTTCAAATCTGTTTGATGTAAATTATTTTTTTCATTTTTTTATTATTGCAATTTTTATTCTTGTTAATAATGGTGGTTCATTCAAATGTGGAAATGGTGGAAATGCATTACGTGTGGCCTCGCCGATGGTAATGGTGAGCTAGCCAGACGTATTTATTACAAGAGATATCCTAATCGTGCTTTGACAGATAGTCGAACCTTTTCAAATATTCATCGTCGTCTTGTTGAAACTGGTAGTGTCCGAAGAGGTACATATGAAGGTAGACCTCTTAGTGTGAAAACACCTCATATTGAGGAAGCGCTGCAACACGAAGTCGAAGAACATCCTGAAGCGAGAACGAGGAAGATTGTCAGAAACTTGAATATTTGCCATGAAGTTGTTTGGAAAATTTTAGCGGATTTGTTGTTATATCCGTACCATATTTCAAGAGTAAAGGCATTACTTCCAGGAGATTTTGTAAGACGTGTGTCCTTTTGTCAGTGGTATCTTGATAATATTGCACAAAATCCGCAATTTGAACTACACACATTCTGTTCACGGGCAAAACTAATTTTTCAAGAAAAGTCATTCAAAATATTCATAACAATCATTTGTGGGCCGTAACCGAAACCCATTTCCAACACCAATTTTCGGTTAATGTATGGGCAGGAATTATTGGTAGCTACTTTATTGGGCCACTCTCTTTGTCGGGACGACTTTACGGCCAATCATACCTCAATTTTCTTAAAAAAGAACTGCCCTTGCTGCTTGAGGATGTACCGCTAGCGATGGGAAACCGTATGCACGATATGCACCGTATGCACGATAGTGCGCTAGCACATTTCAGTGTAGTGGTTCGCAATTATTTACAAACGATTTCCAAATCGTTGGATTGGCCGCGGCGGCCTAAAGTATGGCACCAAAGTTCCGCGTCCTCAACAGCTTAATTTTTTTTGTGGGACCATCTTAAAACGCAAGTGTGCCCAAGTCCCATTAACACTGTAGAGGAATTAAAAGAAGGAACAGTTGCAGCATCCGATAGAATAAAAGATACTCCAGGGATATTTGAATAAGTGTGCAATTTCATAAGAAGAAGGGCGGAAGCATGCATGTTGATATTGTATGTTATCGAAAACAACTCAAGAGAGCCCTTATGTTTCAAATTGAAAGGAGAATTCAAAAATAATAAGAGAACATTTTTTGACGATAGTTTATAAAGCAAATTGTTTATTTTTCATATAGATTCACACCCTTAGATGCTCGCACATCAATAAAGAATATATATAATATATATAATATATATATATATATATATAATGTACATATATATATATATATATATATATATATATATATATATAGATAGATAAGATGCCGCCTCATGAAGAGTTGACAAAGATATGCCGCCTCACGTTGGGCCGACAAATGTAGAGAGGCTGTATATATTAAATGTAAAAGAATAATTCAAGTAAATTGCTGATGATATTATGAATATGGCGCCTTTTCGAATTATAAATGAATCTCTACGTATCATCAGCTGATAAGTAGTAGTATCCACAATTAAAAATAGATGTTGTGGAGAACATGGACTGGATACAGAATATTCAACTTACTTATCCCTGGATCATCGTGGGTAGTAACACTCATGTACAACTATGTAAATTACATTAACAATATTAATAAATTTGATTTCGCTGCGGATGAATAAATAAAAACACCACTTTTAGAATTTACGCGTAAAACATTTATTTGATTCTAGAAAACTATACATGCAAGATGTTAAACTCGGCTCAACGATCAAATCGTATATTATAACTCTAGGATAGAGCGGTATTAAATACTGAAAATTGTGGTTATGTTCAATAGGTTAATAACATTTAAACTATTATAATTATATTTAATAAGCCATATCTATTGGTAAGTGATTTACGTGTAATTACTTGCAATTACGTGTAATTAGATACACAAACACAATGCAGTTTCTAGAGAGATGTCTGTGCCACCTTTGGAAGGGCGTCGTTACTTCACATTGGTTATGTGGACGGGGCGAGGTACTTCGGCTGTCTGACAACAGGCAGCGCTGAATTTACTTCTACGCTCGGTCTGGATAATTTCTGTGATGTGGCGATTTGGTTCTTTTTTGTGAATGTGTCTGAAGATATCCTTTCTCCAGCAGGGGCGTACCGATGAGCCTGTAGGAAGGCGAAACACGTATCTACGTCTCTGGGGAGGGATATGTTAAGACACATTCACAAAAATATTAATAGTGAACCTGTATTTGTGTTCTTCACACTAGATTTTTAATAATATTTTATATTAATAAAAATACTTTTGTGTTATACAAAACTGGTGGGGTTTACCTACTCATGTATGTTTCAATTATTCTGATACATTACACATGCGGTTAGTCCGTAGTATGAGTGAAGACACAAACAAAATGCAGTTTCTAGAGAGATGGCTGTGCCACCTTTGGAAGGGCGTCGTTACTTCACATTGGATATGTGGACGGTGCGAGGTACTTCGGCTGTCTGACAACAGGCAGCGCTGAATTTACTTCTACGCTCGGTCTGGATAATTTCTGTCATGTGGCGATGTGGTTCTTTTTTGTGAATATGTCTGAAGATATCCTTTCTCCAGCAGGGGCGTACCGATGAGCCCGTAGAAAGGCGAAATGCGTATCTACGTCTCTGGGGAGGGATATGTTCGGACGCGTTCACACAAATATTAATAGTGAACCTGTATTTGTGTTCTTCACACCAGATTTTTAATAATATTTTATATTATTAAAAACACCTTTGTATTATACAAAACTGGTGGGGTTTACCTTCTCATGTATGTTTCAATTATTCTCTTCATTAATAATTCTACTTGCTTCTCCTACGTCGTATACAGCTGTTAATAGATCGACTGCCTAGAAGAATTAATTTAGCGCCTACTGGGTGAATATCCGCACTTTCATTGCTAATTTTTGTAATGCTTTGATTGCCAAGTAGAATCATTAAACTGTGCTATAAGTTACAGTCGTTAAGTCAAAAGGTTGATCATCTGCTTCGGTATTTCTTAGAGCTGGTTCTTTTGTGGTACCTGAAGAGGATAGCTTATTATTAAATGGCAAGGATATTACAATATATTCATCAACGTCTCTCTTAAAAGTGTCAGTAAAATGTTGGTGATTTCATTTCAGCATGTGCAATTTAGGAGTGTGCTACTGGACCGACTCAACAATAGTTAGACCTTGGTTGAAGTGTTCTAAAACATTAAAAACTAAAAACAGAATCTAGCTGATTTAATTTCGAGATTAGTAGAGTATCTCAGCCGATTCTAACACCTCCTCATTGACCTTGATCGCATGCATTATTGGCGATCAAGGTCAATGAGGAGGTGTTAGAATCGGTTGAGGATGAGCGACCTTGATTTCAAGGTCATGGCGATCAAGGTTAATGAGGAGGTGTTAGAATCGGCTGAGTAGTCAAGGTCATTTAAAGGTCGAAGCAGGTAATTAAAAAGTCACACCAAAGTCAATGTCATTTCCAAGGTCAGTCAAGGTCACGAGAAGGCCAATGTCGTACCAAGATCAAGGGCATTTGAAGGTCAATAACATTTGAAGGTCAAGGGTGTTTGAAGGTCAATGACATTTGAAGGTCAATTACATTTGAAAGTCAAGGGCATTTGAAGGTCAAGGGTGTTTGAAGGTCAAGAACATTTGAAAGTCAAGGGCATTTGAAGGTCAAGGACATTTGAAGGTCAAGGACATTTGAAGGTCAAGGGCATTTGAATGTCAAGGGTGTTTGAAGGTCAAGGACATTTGAAAGTCAAGGGCATTTGGAGGACAAGGGCATTTGAAGGTCAAGGACATTTGAAGGTCAAGGACATTTGAAGGTCAAGGACATTTGAAGGTCAAGGGCATTTGAAGGTCAAGGACATTTGAAGGTCAAGGATATTTGAAGGTCAAGGTCATCACTTAAAGATTACATCGAGGTAGGGGTTCAACCGTGAATATATAAATAATAACGAATGAATTTTTCTATCATAAAGTGTTAAGTTTTCTTAATATTTGTTTGAACATATAAGTAGATATGGGTGCTGCACACGAAAGAAAAAATAGAGTGATTGTAGTGGAATTAGAATGGAGTAGTGATGATGAGTTAAGTGAAGCTGAAGACGATATCGAGGACGATATTGAGGAGGAGCAAGGAGATGATACAGACGAGGTAGATATTGAGGAGGAAGAAATTGAGGAGGACATATTTGAAATAGAGACGATTATTTTAATCGATGATATGGACAGTAGAATGTATGACTTTGATTAATTGGATTGATTATACATATAATGCTAAAATGTTTATTGTTACTAGTATAAATAAGTCAATGTAATTTATAAGTTTGAAATGTTTTCACACATAAAATAGTATAATATTAAGCATGACCTTCGACGAGTTGTATATATGGTGATGGTCGTTCCATTCCAGCAACAGTTGAGCCGGTACAGTGTAGGTGTTGTTTCTATTCAGTGCATATTTGGGAAATAATAAGTCAATATGTTTGAATGTGAATACTGTGGGAAGACGTTTACTCGAGGAGATAACAGAAGTCGCCACATGTTAACTTCTTGTAAAGGGAAGAGAATGAAATTTAGCGATAACGAAGTGGAATTAATGAAATGTGATGTCTGTGATGTATATGTAGAAACAAATTGTTATACTGCACATATCCGCAGTACTTTACACCGTACTAAAGCGTTCGTAATAATCGATAATGGTGTAAAGAAGAGTGTTGGCACGTTCGGGGATAGAATAGTAAGTTATCAAGTATGTGATTCGTCTCGCATATACGTTGATGTGGAAGAATTTGCAAATAATATTAGGGAGAAAGTGATAGCACTTATGGATAGTATTCTAAGTATACATACTTCTATGAAAGTGAATTTGGAATTGTATGGATTATATTATTTATTGACGAAGGAAAATGTAGAAATAAAATCGTTTAATACTCGAAATAAATTCATAACCCATGGAAGTAATTTATATGAGCTATACGCAGATTTTATTGATGAGATTAAGAATAAAATGAGTGAATTTCAGGAGCGCGATTCAGGTAAAATAAGATTATTGTTAATTCCTCACAGTGTTATAAATTACTATTTTTATTATATTTCAGGGTGGACATTGAGCAACGTTTTATATTTGGAAGTAAATATGAATAAATTTAGTCCATTGAGAGGTTCCACTTATATGGACTTACCACCATCAATAAAGAAAAAGAAGGCTATAATAAATGTTCAAAATTCTGACAACAAATGTTTCGCTTGGGCCGTTACTTCTGCTTTAAGGGAACCAGTAGGACTCCCGCAAAGAGTTTCATCGTATCCACATTATAGTACAGTTGCAGATTTTACTGATATACATTTCCCTGTAAATTTAGAAGATATCCATAAGTTTGACGAGCAAAATAATATATCCATTAATGTATATGGTATAGAAGAATGTTTTCAGAATAATGTGAGAGCTCAAGAAGTAGTGGGCCCATTATATTTTACGAAGCGGAGAAGAATAGCTCATATTAATTTATTACTTGTTACTTCAGAAAATGTAAATTCACATTACTGTTGGATAAAGAATTTGTCGCGACTAGTTTCGTCACAGAAATCTTTATCAGGACATCAAAAATACATATGTGAAGGGTGTTTAATTTTCTTTACATGTGAAGATAAATTACGAAGACATGAAAATGAAGATTGTAAGCAGGTGAAGGCAGTGTTTCCCGGCACAGAATTAAAAATCAATAAGTACGGAGAGGAACTACCAGAATATGTATTAAAATTTGATAAATTTGAACGACAATTAAGAGTTCCTTTTGTGGTTTATGCTGATTTCGAAGCAATATTAAAACCTATTGATACGTCAGAACCGGATCCTTCCAAACCATTTACTGTGAAATGTTTCGAACATGAACCATATTCTTTTGCCTATTATGTGAAATGTAGTTTTGATGATAATCTGAGTAAATTGCGTTTATATCGTGGACAAAATGCAGCCACATCATTTATTAGAGAGCTAGAAACTGATGTTACTTTTTTATATAAAAATTATTTAAGTAAAGAGGTAGAAATGAAACCTTTAACTGATGAGGAGCGTGATAAATATGAGCAAGAGACAGTCTGTCATATTTGTGAAAAAGCAATAGCAGTCCCTGAAGAAAAAGTTCGTGACCATGATCATATGACAGGATTTTATCGGGGTGCAGCACATATGGTATGTAATATAAATTATAAAGAGCCCCGATATATACCTATTATCTTTCATAATTTGTCAAATTATGATACACATTTGTTTGTAAAAGTGCTGGCACTGGAAAAGGAGGATGTAGATGTTATTGCACAAAATAAAGAGAAATATATTT
This sequence comes from Melolontha melolontha, assembly GCA_935421215.2. Taxonomy (NCBI): domain Eukaryota; kingdom Metazoa; phylum Arthropoda; class Insecta; order Coleoptera; family Scarabaeidae; genus Melolontha; species Melolontha melolontha. Next base: position 156,749,222 of record OW285236.1, on the reverse strand, counting down.
CATTTTCCAAAAAAGTTCACGTTGGAGATATAATAGATTGTAATGGTAAGAAAAGAAACGTGTTCTACAAGTTGAGATTTATAGACTCATTTCGATTTATGAATTCCTCTTTGACGAAATTATCATCTTATTTAGACAATGAACAATGTGAGGAAATTAGAAGATATTATATGGGTGAAAAATTTGAATTAATCCGACAGAAGGGTGTATTCCCATATAACTATGTTACGTCTTATGAAACTCTTTCATTCTCGGAATTACCCAACAAAGAGTGCTTTTATGATATACTATCAGATAGTGACATAAGTGATGAAGACTATTGCAGAGGTCAAAAGGTTTGGAATTTATTCGATTGTAAAACACTAGGACAATATAGTGATATATATATACAATCAGATGTATTATTACTAGCAGATGTATTTGAAAATTTTCGAAACATTTGCCTGCACAATTACAAATTAGATCCTGCACATTATTTTACTTCTCCAGGATTAAGCTGGGATGCTATGCTGCGTATGACGGGTATTAGTTTGGAACTATTAACAGATGCAGATATGTTTCACTTTTTTAAAAGCGGTATACGTGGAGGTGTGAGCATGTGTTGCAAAAGAATGGAAAAAGCTAACAACGAATTCTTACCGGATTTTGATTCATCCGAAGCGAAAAAATATATTCTATATTTAGATGCAACGAATTTATATGGTTATGCTATGTCACTCAGTTTACCAGTTAGTGATTTTCAATGGTTAACAAATGAAGAACTACCGACGATGGATATACAAGCCTTAGAAGACGATGGAGATTATGGTTATGTTTTCGAAGTAGATTTAGAATATCCTGCAAATCTTCACGAACAGCACAATGACTTTCCTTTTTGCCCCGAACATGTTATTCCACCTAATTCAAAGTATGGGAAATTGATTCCAAACCTTGTCGATAAATCAAATTACGTCATACATTACTTAACTTTGAAACAATGTCTTAATAATGGTTTGATATTACGAGGAATACGTCGAGGAATTAGATTTAAACAAAGTACTTGGTTAAAGAAATATATTGATTTCAATACAAAAAAACGAAATGAATCCACCAACGAGTTTTTTAAACAGTTTTATAAATTAATGGTGAATAGTATATTTGGAAAGACGATGGAAAATGTAGAAAATCGAGTAAATATAAAATTGGTTTCACATTGGGAAACTATTCATAAAAGGCTTGGCGCTGAGGCGTATATAGCAAAACCAAATTTTAAATCTTGTAAAATCTTTTGTGACTCTCTTACAGCCATCGAATTAACAAAGGTACGTGTAGATTACGTAAAACCTATATATGTGGGATTCACAATTTTGGAACTAGCTAAGAGGGTAATGTATAGGTTTTTCTATGGTTTCTTAAAACCTTTGTATGATACAGACGTTTCATTATTGTATACAGATACAGATTCATTGATTATAAGTGTGCAAAATTATAATGTATATAATGATATAAAAGAACATTTACATATGTTTGATACATCGAATTTTACTGTCGATAATATTCATGGAATACCTCCCACTTCACCCAGGTTGGGAAAAATGAAGGATGAATATGCTGGAAAAATTATTGAGTATTTTTATGGAACAGGTGCTAAAGCTTATTGTCTAAAACTACTTGATAAAACTGTAAAAACTGCAAAGGGAGTGAAGAAATACGTTATTGATAAAAATTTATCAGTAACTGATTATAAAACTGTGGTGGAAGATGATGGAAATATAATGAGGAAAATGTACATATTCCGTTCTGAATTACACACAATATACACGGAATTGAGGAATAAAGTTGCTCTCTCATCTAAAGATGATAAACGATATATTCTCCCTGATAAAAGCAATACTTTGGCGTGGGGTCATTATAAAATAGAAGGCATTACACGGGAAGAAAACTTACAAAATATTCTTTTAGAACTAAATGCTCTGACATAGATATCTAATTTTTTGTAAATGTATTAGTCATTAATGTATTTTAGCAATGATATAAATTATGTGCATCTTTTGTAAATGTGTCTTATAAATAATTGTAAGTTGTTTAATCCAACTTGATATTAGTTAATTCTACTTATTTGTATTAATTATTTATAAAATAAAAAACATTTCAAACTTATTTAGTACTTTTTATTTTAAATTATATGATAAGCTAAACCTCTACACACATTATCCTTAGAAATCCAAGAGTTGTGTGATGAAGGCATGCCAAGCCACTTTACGAGAACTTTACCCTTCTGTCGTCGTATAATTTTTTCAACAAGATATACGTCCGGATGCTTCACTTTCAGCAACTCTGATTCGTAAAACCCCCCTAAAATATTCTGTTTTTGCGAATCTTGTAGTAGATAGGTACTGGGGAAGGTATTTTGAACTTTTCTTACTGTGAATATCTCATTCGACCAATTTGGCGTATACATTTTAGAAAACACGTGCCTGTATTTACTGATACGAACGAAGTCTCCCACCTTAAAATTTGAAATTCTTGGATCACCTACTTTAATATTACTATAAACTGTATCCAAAATACTTCTAACATTTCTTTGATTAACTGCTACAGGTTTGTGCCTTGTTGTTCGATGTACGGTATTATTATAATCTTTGACTAGTCCTTGCAACATATCTATCCAACGATAATTCCCATTGAAGCTGAATTCCTTCCACATCTTATTTTTTAGGGTTCTATTAAAACGTTCGACAATGGAACTTTTTAGATTGGAATAGGTAGTGTAGTGATTAATATTATACTGATCCATAAGCTTCTTGAAATGAGAGTTGAAAAATTCCTTTCCTTGGTCGCTTTGAACATTCTTCGGAATATTTTTTTTCCCAGTTGAGAGTATGGATTTCATGGCGTTCATTACTTCAATCGCTGTTTTATTTTTTATTGGAATTGCCCAGGCGAATTTCGAAAATGTGTTTATACATACGAAAATGTATTTGAAATTGTCGTTTTCTTTTGCGTACGGTATCATTTCAACCAGATCGATTTGAAATAAGTCCCGCAATCCTTTTATGATGACCCGACGTCGAGTAAACCTCCTCCGAGCTGGTCTATGTATTTCATTTACAACATCCCTCCTAATTGACGACATTTCCTTCGATGACTATTTCCGCAAATACTGCTTCTGTTTTTGGTGGCGTAGGTTTGGTACCAACGTATATCAACCTAAACGTTGTTCCTTCTGCCAATTCGAACGGTCTCTTGGAATTAAATAGTTCCTTATCAATTTGCAGTGTTGTTAATTTCTCGTTAGAATAGTGTACATTTATAACCTTCCCACGATATAATTTATTCTTATATAAATAAGTATGTTTCGCCAATGACGTACTTACATAATAACCCATAAGGTCAATGGAACCGTCACTATATATTGGAATAATATAGTTCGAAGTTGCTGTTGCACTGGGAGAAGGAATATTTTTTTTATGCATTTGTAATACTTCTTGAAATTTAGGATGTTTGAGAAAGTCTGAGACTACATCTACATCCATTAAATGTCTCTTAAGGACATGCTTGTTTATGTGTCTTCCAAATTTATCTATTGTCATCGTTACCTATCATTGGTGTCGAAATATAAACTGTCATACAACCAAGAATTTACAGAGTATACAGAGAGACTATTTTATAATTTTTGACTCTTTTAACTCCTCTATTATTGACAATATCTCGTTCTGGTGCCCTGAGTGACCGGCATCCTTCGATGCTATTAGTAGCCTCAATCTATCACACAGTTCATTCACATCGTCCCAGTACTTATATTCAATTTTACTTTTAGGTACAACCATCTTTTGCATGGATACCTTATTTGACAAACCTAAGCCAGTCTTCCAAGTTCGACTCCACCAAACTTCAGGTTTCTTCCCTTGTATAATAGGTTTTATAATTGATTTGTATTTAAAACCTTTACTGGCTGCAAACTTCCTATCAGGATCGTAATCAACTCGATGAGAATTTGTATCACTGAGAATAAATTTATAATTCTTTGCATCAGCATATAAAAATTTCCCTGGTTTCTTCTTGAAAAGCAATTCTAGTAAACCTATTGTTGCCTTATAAGTGAATTGACCGATGATAATGTTGGGTCCATCAAATCTAACATCATTGTTTCCAATTTTTAAATCCCCACCGACTTCGTGAATACCATATTTTTCATCAAATTCATCGTTTTCATCGGTCATTAAACCGATAAGATATGGCCGTATAGTACGATCATAATCTCTCAATGATTCTTTAACTTCATCCGTTTCTAGAAGGGTTTTATTCAACGATTTGTTAGCAATTATCGACTTAGCTGGACGCGTACTCAATAGTGATACGGCATGTGCCATTGATTTATCTAAATCCATACTTTCACTTGTATCTGTTTCGTCTTCTTTACTTCTATCTTCTTCCCTTCCTTCTGGCGTTTCTGGCAACAGGTGACCTATGTAGTCATCTTCTAAGAATGTAGGTTGTGTGAATGACGTTGACATCTTAGGTGTTGGGGCATCTGGTTCAGAGTCCAGTGTTGCTAGAACTTTAGATGTTCGAGGTGTAGTACCAACTCCTTCCAATTTGCGCTTGGTCGGGGAAGAATGAGTGTATGGGCTAAACCAGGACACATGTTTTCGTGAAGGTGTCCCTTGTCGTATAATAGACGTTCCTTGTACTGCTGCATAGGATTTTTCTGGAAAAATTTCAGACCATGTGTCTGGTGTATCCTCCATAGCGTCCTTCGAGTGGGGGGTTCTACTTTGCTTCGGAATGGTACTACCTAATTTCACGGCAATTTCTTGCAAAGGTTTGGATATAGGTGCATACTGTATATCAATATCTCTTTGAGACTTCGCGATATCAGCCCTTAGTGTTCTCAATTTTTCTTTTAAAACTGTGCGAGCTTTTACTAAATTATTTATTAATTTATCATCCATGTCTCTTTACTATTTAACGAATACTTAAATACTGATGTAGATTTCCTAAAGTAGGATCCTTTTAATGGTGTTTTTAGAGGAACTTATTGTAAATGTATATAAGTATCAAAACCTAAACGGTATCTTCCTTCATTATACTTACAGTCAGTATCGATAAATAATAGACCAAATGATTTCTTCCAACACATTCTGCATACGTTTAAAAACTGTTCAAAACTTAAGTCATGGATGTGATCGTTAAATATATGTTTCAAATTAGTACCATCTTGTTGAAATAAAATTAAAAGATTTGTATTATCCCTCAACAATTGTTTAGGAACAGCACTATATGTTTGAATTAAATAAAAACAATCTAAATTCCGATGCCTACCGAAAGAGAAGAACTGCTTGACAATATTCAAATTAATAGTGGGTATATCGTCAAATATAACGACTGAATAGTCGGCAACTTGGTCCGGTGTTATCATATCAATCGGATCCGTATATTCAAAATAACCTATCTCTGGAATAGTTGCCATTACATCTTTAAGATATTCATATTTCTGTTGATGAAGAGATCCACAGCAGATGTAAATATTTTTGAAGCGCAACCCATTAGGATGTAATAATAAAGTAAGGAGGGCATTCGTTTTACCACATCCTGAAGGACCCACTATTAGTGCTCTCTTACAAGTACCACCAAATAGATTGCTGTGTCGGTTAAAATTCTTCTCATTAAATACGGAATCGTAGTTGTATAAAGGTAATGATAATGGTTGTGCTTCTAGCTGCATACTTCACTTCATGAATTCACGATGTATACTGAACCATATCAGCTTTAGACGCTTCTTATTAATTGAAAAAGCAAATTTCTACATCTTAAATGACATTAAATTTTATTATATTTATTTACATTATTTACATTTCATTATATTTTTACATATTAAAAGACATTAAATTTCATTAATTGAAAAACAAATGCAGATCTATCTTTCCCAATTTATTAAATATAAATTTTACATTAAATGAGATATAAATTTCTACATGACATTAAATTTCATTATTTTGGAAATTGAAAATTATTGAATGGAAATTGAGAGAAAATTTAAGGGATATGAAAATAATAAACAAAATTATTGTTTATTATTTTCATATCTCTTCAATATCTCCTTCATGAGCCTTTGCGGAGCCATAGGTGCCGGTTTCGGCACCGGTTGGTTTGGTGTTTGCGGAACCGGAGCCTGGGGCTCCGGCTCATCATCATCATCGGATGATCCCCAATCCGAAACTGGCAAAAATTGGGAATGCGGTGGCGATTGTTGTGTTGTTGGTGGCTGTGGTGTCGGTGGTGGTGGTGTCGGTGTCGGTGGTGGTGGCGTTGATGCTGTAGGTGGCATCGCTGCCGATACCGATACTTTCAGTATCGGTGAACGGTGGCCAGGCGTTGATGTCACCGTAACCATCACTTCTGTGGGTGTCGTTGTATTAAGCTTGAAATCCTGTAAATGTAATATCTTTATATTGAGCTCCATGAAAAAGCATAAAATCAACAAACAAACGATAATCAATCCGATAACACTATTTCTTCTGACGAATATCACCCCATGGAAAAGATAATGTAAATATTCCCAAATCCATACTTCCTTACCAGATGTCACCCCAGGATATTGACAGTTAGACAGTTATCCTTACAGTAATAGACAGTGATATATTAACTGTAAGGATGACTGTAAGGATGTTGACAGTTACATTTACTATAAATATTACTATTGTAAGGTGGAAGGATGGACAGTTATATTTACTGTAAATATTACTACAAATATTGCTGTAAATATTTCCAAATCATTATTCCCAAATCATACTATTACGGTCTATGTCTACGTACGAGGGTCTAACTTCGTTATTGAACATATCAATAAATCAAAGTCTGCAGTGCAAAATTTAAAAGCATGTAATTACTTTAAAGTACCAATAAATCAATCTGTAGTGCAAAGTTTAAAAGCATAATAAATTATCCATCATCACTGTCATCATCATTACTATTGATATGTTCAACTATCAAAGCTTTGATTTGTCCGAATCGATTTTTCTTCCTCCGGTAAGATTGAACTTTCTCATTAATATGAACATCTGGGATGTTCGTATTAATGGCACCATTATGGACTTGAAGATACAGGTCGACGTCTGCGATCCAACCGGATATCTGCTCATTCATACGGGCAAGGGAGGCATCTCTAACTGACGAATTTCTCTCAAGGTGCGACATAACTTTGTAAGAAAGTTCTTTAAAATCCGCAGCGAGATTGTTGCGTGGTTGACGTTGATGTGATGGAAATGGTTGAGGTTCTGATAAGGGCGGTTGTGTTTGAGGTGCTTGATATTCTGGTTCAAATGGTTGATATTGAGGTGGATGACATTCTTGTTCTAATGAAGGTGGATGTAGATGAGTTTCTAAAGGAAGTGGTTGAGGTTCTCCATTTGATCTAGGTTCGGAGGCTTGTTTTTGTCTTTGGTAGGGGGTAATCAAAGGCGAAGGGGCAGGCGAAGGGGTAATCAAAGGCGAACTATGGGGCAGCGGTGAATTTTGATCTCGAGGATCTCGAGAAGGATCTGGTTGAGGATCTGATTGAGGATGATCTCGAGAGGGATCAGATTGAAGCGGTGGATTGCCAGGTGAATGAGCAGATAGAAATATAACCGATGATGACTCATGTGCCACTACTGGTTTCTCTATAGGTGATAGGTCCACTGGTGGTGGTACTGCAGCAGCTGACACCATTACAGTACCAGAGTGTACCTGTCTACCCAGAAGTAGTCTCTTGAGAGTACTACTACTCTCTCTCACACTAGAAATGGGTGTAGAAGCAATTGCATGCGTCCAAGCAACTGTTTGCGTCTGTGTATTTGTCAGTTGTTGTCGTTTTTGTTCTCGTCGCGTCTGTGTATTTGTCTGTTGTCGTCGTTTTTGTTCTCGTTTTTGTTCTCGTCGTTGTTTTTGTTCTAATTTTCGTTGTTCTCGTCGTCGTTGTTGTTCTAGTTGTCGTTGTTGTTGGTACTGTTCGTATTCGAATTGTCGTTGGTACTGTTCGTAATCGAATTGTCTTTTCATTTCAGCAGTTGCTCTACTCATTTCAGCAGTGCCCAGCGGTGCAACAGTAGCCACTTGAGACAACACCGTCGGAAATTCTGTCTCTGTCATAGTAGGAACAAATACGCTAGCAGTTCTCATTACAGCTGCCCTCGTAATTGTTCCGACTACATTAGCAGGGGCAACGGTAGATAGCGCTCTATCTACCGCCGCCGACAGCATTTCATCATCTATTTCTGGAAGTTCCAGTTGCTCTAGTCCTTGAATAAAACGTCCTTGATTGGAAATATTAATATTGGAAATATTTATGAGGCTTTCAGGGTTAGGGTTGTCAGTATCAGGGGGAAACACCTGTTGCTGTGAAGTTGGTTGAGGCGGGGATGGTGTTTCCTAAAGAATAATAAAAATGAGGGAAGGAATCAAATTAATTCGAATAATTTAAATACTGATACTAAACTTCCAATTTCAAATATTGAATTTCAAATATTGAATTATAATTTTATTACTTTTCAGGATACATAAAAGAAGTAATTACTTTCCTACTTTTAGAACACAAAAGAAATAAAATATTTTCAAAATTAATGTATTATAAATGTAATACATTAACTTTGAAAATGCTACATTTCAAATTTTATTCAGATATAAGAAATATATAACAGTGAATTATAAATAATGAAATAAACAAATACAAGCAAAAACAAATATAAATATAGTAATAATATTAATAATATGGATGTTTACTTACCATTGTATAACTTGTAATGTCTATCCCAGTAAAACTAACTCGTATTTATATGAAAATAGGGGCAATTAATTATGTAAATTAAAATTTTAGAAATTTCCATTGACGTCAATTTTGACCTATTACATAATACGTACAAATTTACATTATAAATTTGCATATGTTAATCAAAAATTGCGTCGCATTTTTTGCAAAAGGTCAAGTCTCAATTAATTATGTAAATTTACATTTTAGAAATTTCCATTGACGTCATTCTTGACCTATTACATAATACATGTACAAATTTGCATTATAAATTTGCATATGTTAATCAAGGTCAAGTTGATATTTTTAGATGATTTTAGATATTAGGTGTGACCTTGAACATCGGGAAAATTCCCAAATTCTTCAGTTCTTCATCGAAAAGTGGAGGGGGAAATTTTCGAATGTAGGTCACCCGGGGGGGGGGGGAGCCCCCTGCCCCAATCCCCACCTCCGCGCGCTCACTCCGCGCTATCGCGCTCCGTGGCGTCGCTACGGTTTGGATTGGTTCGGGAGCTAGCCCAACCCCCCCTGTTCTCTCTCTTTTTCCTTTTTTTTTCTTTTTTTCCCTTTTTTTTCCTTTTTCCTTTTTTTTCTCTTTTTTTCCTTTTTCTCTTTTTCTCCTTTCCCTTTTTTCCTTTATTTCTAGAAAACCCTCCCACACCCCTCGTCTAAATTCAATACCTAACATTGTATTAATAAAAAAATTTAAACTCAAATATTTATTTATAGCTACATACATAAATACACTATATTAATACACTATATTAATACAAAAACTATAAATCATTCTGTCTACACATATAGCAATTTCTTCTCCTAACAGGTCCATCAACAACATCACCGTCAATTACATAATGACTTACACATGGTCTACATCCAATTAAATCAATATCTTCTCGATAACTTCTAGGTAATCGACGCCAAACAAATTCTAAACTCAAACATCCTATATTGCTCATTAAATATGTCTTAGGCACATAAAATAAATCATCATCATCCAATCCAGAAAAATTTCCATCAATTTCAAGTCGTCGCAACACATTACCAACCCTCTCCACAACATAACTCCTCATAGCACTCCACGCATAACCCATTATAACAATAATTAAATATAGCCAACTTTATTATCTTTCAACTTAATTTCTAACAAAAACTTGTACAATCGTTCCACATTAGACAAAGCACAAACAACATAATTACTAACATGAAAACTACAACTTGGCTCTCCTCTTCTAATTTTTTCCGCATATACTAAATCTATTATTCGTCGATCTATAATACCTTTCAAAAAATCCAATTTTTCTCTACCCTTAACAAACACTAAATCAACACCTCTACACAATCGTTTAATTATATCATCAAACTCGCTTGCAGCTAAATAACCATCTTCCCACTTCAAACCATGATGACAATTAAAAGCATATCTTGCAACTTGCCGATCTTCTTCTGCCAATACACCAAAACTCAAAACCGGTTTGAATATAAAATGACTCCTCTTAAATTCACTATCACAAGTAGCCAACTCCTTAGGCATCAAACTATAACTATTAAATCGATACCATTGAAAATCTATAATTATATATTTCTTCCCACTTAAATCCAGCATCTTTAACTAAACAACCTTCTCACCCAATCAGTAACCATACACTACACAACCACATTCCATAAACTGTATTTATCATATCTCCCACCACCCATCTTACTCCTCAAACAAACAAAAAATACTAATACTGTCGCTGCACCACCTTATTAAATGGTGAATACTGATACAATTTATTATGTAATATCAAACAATACATAACCGTATCTTTTGGTATATTATCTTTCGCCGTAAATTCAATTCTAATCTCCACACCACTTCTATGTATAGCACCTTCCTGATGTGAACAATCAATACCAATTAATGGACACAATTTAAATTGACTTAATTTTAACATCGGCTCAGTATATTCATGACCATAATAAACTTGTTGAAATCTAGCATACATATTATATAAAACGGCTACACGATTTTCATCAAAATCCACTCGAACATTTTCATATGGATATTTTTTACCATTTAAATAAGCTGTCACATCAGTTAAATTAATTGCATCAAATCTACTCATATTTTGATCCACTTTCCCTTTCTTCCCAGTCTGAAAACCCAAAATAATATATCTAGGTGTCTCTAAATGTGGAGCTGTCTTAATAGCCCAACTATGTTTTGTTGTCTCTGGAATTCCCGGATTTTCATGAATTTCCCATCCTCTAAAAAACATTTCCATTATAGTATTTTTCGTTGTTAATTTAGTTAACGCCAAATCCTGACTTAAACCAACTTTAACATGTGGTACCCGCCATACAATAGCATTAATAGTTAACCTAACACCCTCATTAATAGCACCACTTGTATTATAAATTACATCATTATCATCAGCATATCTCTTCAACACAAGCTCCTGAGACATATTTAAAATAACAGACTTAAAATCTTCTGCGAAACCCATTAGCATCTTCAATGGTATACATATACTAAAGTTACCTTTATTATCCAAAACCGGAGCCTTTCCAGTAGAAAATTCCCAACCACAATTTTCCAATTTATTTATATAACTTGGACTATGAGAAAAATATCCTTTCATAGTCGATGTAATACCTACATTTCTTACTTCATCCACCTCCACTCCACTAATCACATATCTAATATTGCTGAACATAAAAGCTGCCGCATTATTAATTAAAAACGCTGTAGCACTAGCCTTACTTTCATCACTAAACAATCGTAACTTCCCCTCAATTAATAATTCTGACTCCGATGGTAAAGTATACTTATCTATTTCTGGTACCACAATTCTAATCTCATCATTATTTTCATATCATGGTGAACCAAACGGAACATGATTATGATATTCCAACTCCACAATAGAATTATCTATTCGAACCCTTCTTAAAACATCTAAAACTTCCATTTTTAAAATTGTTACTATCACACTTTCACAACAAACTTCTTCTCTAGACAAATATCTTTCTATTCTAAAGCATAATCCTCTCTTTATTTCTTAATATCCCAAAATCAACATACCAAAACTCCCTCTTACTTAAATAAATCTACACCAAAACTTTATATCCCATACCTTTCAAAAACCGCCTATTCTCATTTGTTAAACAATTTCGTACCCTCACCCCACCAATAATCCTCCACAACTTATTCACTAATTTCCGTGAAGAATTTCTATTCCTGCTCCACATTTTATTAATACTACTGCTCCTCATTATTCTCCAATTTATAATCTCAATAATTCAAATTAATATGTGAAATATCCAGTATTCACCTTTGACATCTATTACGACACACCCTACTTAATCAACAATTGTACTAATACTATTCTTTAATTATTTAAATATTCACTAATATATACAATCATTTCCCTCAATAAATCATTTACTATTCCTAAAACATAAAACATTTATTTTTAAAACCTAACGTCTCCTAATCCTCAAATATATTGTCATCTCTTCACCTCTTAAATCAATTGGTTGACCTATCTGATCTACAGCCCGAATAATAATATCAGATAATACATTAGTATTTACAGGCATATAAATTTTCTCTTGCGGAACCTCTATAATTTTAAAACCTGGTGGAACATTTGGATAAAAATGATACAAAACATGTGATAATTCACCATTAATGTATGATCCATCTACAATATTACACATAATATCAACAGCACTAATTCTATTTATATCAACTATTTCATCACTATGACTCGGTATCTGTTTTCCAATAACCCTTCTATAAAAACCTAATAAAGAACCAATGGAATTTTCCACTCCAAAATCAATATCTACAGACGCCTTCATAAACACTTTCATAGTATTACTATTACCAGTTAATAAGAAAAAATGTTTTGCTCCTTCCGCAATCCGTAAATGCTCATCGACATATTTCTGTAAATCCATTATATCATAAGTACCATCCGGAATAATTATCTCCTTCCAAGCACTTGACTCACTTCTTGAATATTTAAAAACATTATTTTTACTAGTAACATTAGGGATAGAATTATAAGTTTGCAAACTTAACATACACATCTCATATTCACCATTTAAATATATTCAGTACACAACCCACCTCAGACCCCTTCCCTGTCAAAACAAAAGTCAAATTATTCACACTTCCATTACCATCCGCATCCATTTCTAATTTAAATTCAACTTTCCAAAATCGTTGCACTAATATTTAATAAAACAATCGCAACAAACGCCTTCTTATTTAATAAATCCTTTCAAAAACAATAAACACAAATGTCCACAATTTTCACTGTTACTGTCTTGATATCTTTCATAGATACTGTAAAACACCACCACCATTCGATAATAAATACTTTTCAACCTCAATCGGAGGTCTTAAATCACCGTAACTATCAAAATAATTTATTACAGCATTATTTTTCTTATATGCTACCCAATGAGTCCCTTCACCAACATCATCATCCAAATTTACTATTCCATTCTCTCTTTTGCGTATAATTATCGGTAACACATCTTTACTAAAAATACCCCGAAATTTACCAATTCTCCACCTTTGAACATACATCCACAAATCTTTTTCTGTTAAAGGCCTTCGAGGTAAACTGCTTATCAGTTTTTTGAACTAGCACCTTCAGGTAAATAAACACCACAACCAGATTTATACGGCTTTACATATAATCCACTTCCAACAGATACACCACACCCAGACTTATATGGTTTCACATATAAACCACTCCCAGATTTTGATTCCATAGCAATATTATGTCGCTTTGCTTCATCTAATTGATCCCTTTCAGCTTTTGCAGAAGTTACTGCTTTTGCAATTGCTGCGGCACCACCACCTAATGATCCTAAAGCACCCAATGCTGCAAATAATGGGATTAACGGTAAAAATTCACCTTTTTTTGGTACCGCAATTACCCTAGATCGCGGATATTTTATTCTTCTTCCAGATTTTATTAAACTTTGATATGCAACTCTAGCATTCTCTAAAACACCCTTCTTCTTACCAATCCGTCTTATTGCATTCCGTGCTTTCTTCATTGCTTGCAAAAACGAAATAGCACCACCTAATCGATACCCCTGCCTTCTCCTCCTATAACTTCTTCTACTACCCTTCCTTCCACTTTTACTCGTTTCTTGCGTCTCCTCTTGCGTCTACTCTTCACTCGTTCCACAGCTTTTTCATACAATTTCTCATCCGCTTCGTGCCTTTTTAACAATTCACTTGATTGAGAATATGATATATCGTGCTCTTTACAAGCCTCATCCAAAATATTCACCCCCTTATCACCTCTTCTCAATCGTTTTTCTAATTTCGTTCCTGGACCACAAAATCTATAACCCGGTATGTGCAATTCTACTGGAAGCTTATTTATCACAGTATTCAACAATCCACCACCTTTCCTTCTGCGTGCCTTATTCAAACTACCACTTCTAAATACCATCACAATCTTATATATTAAACTATCTCAGTCAACATCAACAATCTAAATGACAAAAACCGCATCTGCAATTACAATATATAAATACTTAATAGTCGATTTCACTTAATCCTAAAAACCTTAAAATTTATCTTACAGGATTCATTTCTTACAAATTTAAAAAATAAAACACATTAAATTTATTTTAATATTATATTTCCTAATCATATATAATTTTTCCTCAAATAATTTACATCATTTTTAATTTTTTGAGGCCAATACATAACTAACTCCTTCATTATACAAACACATTCGGATATTACACCACTATACATTCGATCGATTTCTACATCCACTTCTCCACCACTTTCAGCTACACATCGGACCATATCATTATAAAATACATGATATTTCATATCTTCTAAAACAGCTAATCGACAATCCAATGTTTCCTTCAACCGCCATAACTCCGATAAACTTTCAAACGCTAAATACACATACTCGCCACCTTTTTCTATCTTCACAATTCTACTTACTCCATCAAATGATTCAGGTGATATTCGAATATTCATACCTCTAAAAGTTGGAAATATACCATTATTATAATCAAAATACTGCCTTAACTTTGCAGTCTCCGCCATTACCCACTTCCATTCCCTTGAATTAAAGCATACACATTGTTTCTTTACACCAACAATTTTTAACCTTGGTTCAAAATCTTGGTGTGGTAATAAACCAATACATATCCATTTTGAATGACTTTTATTCAAAAAGAAAATTTTTTCTCCTACTAATGGTAACTCCCAAATTGGTTCTCTAACATATTTTTCAACAAATCTTTCACCACTTGATGTCTCTCGTGCAAAATTCTCTGCAGCTACATCTATATGTTCCCAAAATTTATTTGATTCAGATATTTTATTAAAAAATTCTTCAATACCCAAATCTGCCTCAATATCTCCAACCACTTGTAAACCTCTATCAATACTATTATCTTTTACCACTTCACTTTCTTCCACTACCAAAGAACCACTATTATCAGTTTCCAATTCACTTTCTTCCACAATTAAAGAACATAAAGAACTCTGTGGTACCTCATTAAACTTCCGCTTCAACATATTCTCTAATACTAGCATCTATTTAACATAAGCTAACTTTATATACCCTAACATTGTCCCCACCCTAACATTCTTCTTTATTCTTTAAACTTCAAATGACCTTAATCATCCTCAAACAATTCTAAAACCTCCTCATTGACCTTGATCGCCGATAAATATTGTTGAAAATAATATAGAAGCTTAGTATACTGAAACCAGCCATTAAAACAAAATGTCCCAACACCTAGAATTGATATTAGAAGCAATCAAGTTTGTTTATGAAAATTATGGTCATCTATCTGGTATTAAAACAAATCTAATAGAGTATATTCCATTAGATTTATTTAAAACGAAAGTAACCCCAGAATGGATAGAGGAGTTCTGGCATTTAATTTCACCTGACAAACAAATTGAACTAGAAGAATATCGACCGTGTTTTAAACACTATAATACCGGTGAGGAACAAATTGACGGTCCAGCCCCTTCAAAGAGAAATTGCTCAGTTTGTAAAAAGAGTATTACCCAACAATTTAGAAAATTTAGAATACCGAAAAAGAAAAAACTAAAACATTAAATATGATTTAAATAATATATTTTATATACTAAAAATTATCTTCATTTATCAATAAAAATGTTAGATAAACAGCTCTATAGTTTTTTATTTATATTTAATTATCAATAAAATAAAAGAAAAAACCACTTTATGGATCCGATTCTAACACCTCCCCAATGACTTTGAAATCAAGGTGACATTGACATTCAAACGACCTACACACGACGTTGACCTTCGAATGACCTAAGCCACCACCATCCGATTCCAACACCTCCTCAATGACCTTGAAGGCAAGGTCACTCATCCTCAGCCGATTCTAACACCTCCTCATTGACCTTGATCGCCAATAATGCATGCGATCAAGGTCAATGAGGAGGTGTTAGAATCGGCTGAGATACTCTACTGAGATTTTCTCTCAACATTGGATCTGCAAATAAGAAATACTGTTTGTAATATAAAGCAGTAGTTGGTAACACTGGGTGTGGGAAGAAAGATATAAAGGACAGTTAGTGAACAAGCTTGACAAAAAGCGGTAGTAAACAACAAGTAAAAATAAAGATAATCATTTACAGTCTAAAGCATGGTTTTCATTAAACAAACACACACACCGTTTTAACACGTAAAGCACACCAATTATACCACATATAATTTGGCGACGAGAAAAAACACGGGGAATTTCATTATAAACAGCATAGTATAAAGCAACAAATATCGAATGTGTATTTCATAAACATTATAAACAGTATAGTGTAAAGCTACAAGTGTATATTTCACATAACATAGCATCACCAATGGATTCCCACGAGTATTTCAAGAGTTTTCAGTTCGAAAGATTCTCTCCGGATAAAGAAGCATGGGAATATTACATACAACGTTTCCATATGGAGTTGGAATTACACGGTTTGAATGCTGCTAATGATACGGATGGTAAAAGTCAAAATTTACTTCTAAGTAAGGTAGGGCCAGATCCTTTTAAAATTTTAGTTGATCACTTTAAACCAGATGAAATAACAACAAATACTTTTGATGAAAATGTAACAGTTCATAGCAAATATTATGGAAAAAAAACATACATATTGTCAGAACGTGTTTTCTTCGCTCAAAGAAGTAGGAAAGAAGAGGAGACTGTCACACAGTTTATAAGTGCATTACGCGGTCTTGCCGGTAATTGCGAGTTCGGAGCTAATTTAAATGAATGTTTACGAGATCAGTTTGTTACAGGCATTAATAATAGTTCGTGGCAACAAGAACTTATTCGATTACATCCATCAAACACTGCGACATTGGAAGAAATCGAATCGTCCGCGTTGATTTTAGAACAAGCAACGTTACAGTCAAAATGTCTTGCAAAATTTTCATGGGATATCTTGATAAACATAAAAATCGAGTCAATTTTACGGACAAACGAAAAGCCGATAATTTTCATCGTAATACGAAAAATGAAACTTTATCGTTAGATACCGAAAAACATTGCTTAATATGCGGTAACGCGCGCCATAAGGAGAAAACTTTTGCCCCGCGAAAGGGAGAAAGTGTTCGTTGTGCGGTATGCAAAATCATTTTGCGAAGGTGTGCATTACGAACGGTCGCGCACATATTAAATTATTTGGAAAAGAAAAACGTAAAAGTGCCACAAAAACAAATCGGGTTCGCGTGAATGCGACAACAAACAATTCTGATGCTGAAACAAGCAGCTGTAGTTCGACGAACACGTCAAATATTCGAAATTTAAATGCCATTAACAAAGTGATACTGCCGATATAAACAATTACAATTTCGAAATGCCTTATGATCCAGGGGCGGCACACTCAGTTGTAGGAAGGGATTTATGGACACCCATAGGTAGCCCGTTACTACATAAAACACAAAATCTGATCGCATATACAGATATGGAAATTGATACTTTGGGAGTTGCAGATGTCAAGGTGAAAGCTTTCGGATTAAAACGAAATTTATCAATATATGTTACACAATCGAATAATATACCATTGTTTGGTTTAGATTGGTGCATGGCTTTTAATCTACCACTTCCATCAGGAGCTCGACTGTGTCAAATCAAAACAAAGGCAGAGAATGTAAAAGACTTAACAAACCAACAGTTATTACAGGAAGTCCACACGAACACAAATGGCTTACAAAAAGGTACAGCAAGTCACCTAAACAAATATGAAGACGTTTTCAGTGGACAAATTGGTGTCATAAAGGGGAGCCTTGTGAAAATACATGTAAAACCAAATACTGTTCCAAGGACATTTCACCCAAGACCCGTACCAATAGCATTACAGGAACAAGTCACAGCGGAATTGGTTAGGCTAGTGAAAGAAGGAGTTCTAGAACTTGTCAACATGGACACAGAACCAATCGAGTGTGTAACACCCATTGTTTTAGCTGTGAAATCAAACGGCAGTATACGTATTTGTGGAGACTTTTCAGTGACAATAAATCATGACATTCAGAAAGATGATTACCCACTTCCACGCTTTGAAGACATTATGGCGAAACTTAGTAGTGGAAAATATTTTTCGAAGCCCGACTTAAAGGATGCATACTTACAACTTCAGGTCCATCCGGAATCGAGGAAATATTTAGTTATTTCAACACACAGAGGATATTACCAGTATACACACTAACCTTTTGGAGTGAATTTAGCACCTTCACTGTTTCAAAGAACTATGGATCAGATACTTTCAGGTATCGCCGGGACTGTTTGCTATTTAGACGATATTTTGGTAACAGCTCCAACGAAGGAATTACATTCGCAACGAGTGAAGGAGGTCCTCAAGCGTTTGCATTGTGCTGCTATACGGACACAACAAAATAAGTGTAAATGGCTCCAGGAAAGTATATCTTTCTTAGGACATTTTATCGATGCTGAAGGTTTACATCCAACATCCGAACACATCGCAGCTATACAGGAAATACCTAGCCCTACAAATGCAAGTGAGTTGCGATCCTTTTTAGGATCCATAACATACTACAGTCGTTTCATCGAGAATGTACATGTAATTTGTACACTATAGTATAGACATTTAAAGAAAAGTAATCAGTTTAAGTGGACGGATGCGTAATCTAAAATTCACATTACCATCTATAAGAACAATTCAAAGTTTGTTAAAAGTATTTAATTTAAGAACAGGCTTGAATAATAATTTAATAAAGAAAATTTCATTGAAAGTAAAGTGCATGATTGAAAGAGAAAAATGTGCGTTGTAATACCCGCGTTACAAATGTATTACCCACATTACAGATGTATTGCAGAAAGTGGTACAAATTTTAATAATATTGAAGTTTTTGAAGGTAGCAGCAGACGAAATAAAATCCATTGCATACATGGCTTTCAGTGGACATTACAATCAATTCTTTCGTTTTGGGAATATTTAAATAAAATGGGAATAAAATATCTACTAAGCGAATTATTAAATCAGGATCACATATAAATTTTGCTAGTCCTATGTCTGGATGAAAGTGTGAAAGAAAGATTGTTTTTATTATTATTTATAAGTGTTTTCGAATACAATTTTATTATTTATTTTGTAAATAAAACGGAAGAGCGCAAAGAGGTCGATCGCAGATAAGACCACAGGTTCATCTTTCATTCGTGTAGAATTGCAATGCCTATTATAATACAAAACATTTATTGCTGTTAGGGTCGCATTGTAAAATATCGTTTCTCTCTCGTATTATCGTTGTTATCCAGATAAACGCAATTCTTTAAAAATTATCGCTTGGTGGCGCCACGAAACAGGGACTAAGTTATTTGGCAAGAGAATGCAAATTAAAACATCTAGTATTATAGTCAACATTTATTCTGATGACAATAATAAAAGTCCAAACGTTGAAATGAGTATTTTTATTCGAGGAATAGTTATCAAGCCGAATTCCCAAAAATAATTATAATTAACCATGTGTGCGAGGGAATGAAAATAAATCGAAAATGTTAGATTGCTGTAGAATGTAATGAACAACATATTGATGTGAATACAAAAAGGTACAGCAAGTCACCTAAACAAATATGAAGACGTTTTCAGTGGACAAATTGGTGTCATAAAGGGGAGCCTTGTGAAAATACATGTAAAACCAAATACTGTTCCAAGGACATTTCACCCAAGACCCGTACCAATAGCATTACAGGAACAAGTCACAGCGGAATTGGTTAGGATAGTGAAAGAAGAAGTTCTAGAACTTGTCAACATGGACACAGAACGAATCGAGTGTGTAACACCCATTGTTTTAGCTGTGAAATCAAACGGCAGTATACGTATTTGTGGAGACTTTTCAGTGACAATAAATCATGACATTCAGAAAGATGATTACCCACTTCCACGCTTTGAAGACATTATGGCGAAACTTAGTGGTGGTAAACATTTTTCGAAGCTCGACTTAAAGATGCATACTTACAACTTCAGGTCCATCCGGAATCGAGGAAATATTTAGTTATGTCAACACACAGAGGATATTACCAGTATACACGCTAACCTTTTGGAGTGAATTTAGCACCTTCACTGTTTCAAAGAACTATGGATCAGATACTTTCAGGTATCGCCGGGACTGTTTGCTATTTAGACGATATTTTGGTAACAGCTCCAACGAAGGAATTACATTCGCAACGAGTTGAGGAGGTCCTCAAGCGTTTGCATTGTGCTGGTATACGGACACAACAAAATAAGTGTAAATGGCTCCAGGAAAGTATATCTTTCTTAGGACATTTTATCGATGCTGAAGGTTTACATCCAACATCCGAACACATCGCAGCTATACAGGAAATACCTAGCCCTACAAATGCAAGTGTGTTGCGATCCTTTTTAGGATCCATAACATACTACAGTCGTTTCATCGAGAATGTACATGTAATTTGTACACTATTGTATAGACATTTAAAGAAAAGTAATCAGTTTAAGTGGACGGATGCAGACGAGGCCTTGTTCAAGAAATTAAAAGGTATTTTAACCTCAACAAATACACTGACTCATTATGACCCAAACAAACCTTTGTTTGTGACGAGTGATGCGAGTGACCCAGAGAACCAGTTGCATTTGCGTCACGAACTTTCAACAGTGTGGAATAACCTTACCCTACCATAGATAAAGAGGCACTAGGAATCATTTTTGCGGTAACACGTTTTCATTATTATCTTTATCTTTATCTTTTACATGATTAACAGATCATAAGCCTCTCGAACACATTTTCAGTAAAGTGCGAGAAATTCCAAAAGTCGCAAGTAACAGATTTATTAAGATGGGCAATGATCTTGAATAGTTACGATTATGAAATTGTATATCATCCTTTACGCTTTATCGCGACTACCATTACGTGATCAAGATATATCACCTGAGGAAGAAGTTGGTTTACCTAAAAGAGGACATTTACTACATCTTCGCGTACATCATCTACCAGTAACTTAACGAAATTTGCAACACGCAACTGACAGCGACAAAACATTACGGGAAATCATCAACTACACACAGAAATATTGGCCCGAAAAACGATTGATTTCCAAAGACTTGTTGACATATTACCAAAAACGTGAAGAACTTTCATTTGAGGAAAGAATTCTATTATAGAAAGGAAGAATTTCTATTCCGGAATCTCTCCGACAAGACATTTTGGGGATGCTGCACGAAGGATACATTGGCCTAAAATCGATGAGGACATAATAAACTTTGTAAAATCGTGTAAACTGTGTCAAGAATAAAAACAGAACGAATTTAAATTACCACTGTTTCCTTGTAGTGCACCGCCAGAACCTTGGTCGCGAGATATAGACATATAGACTTTGCTGGACCTTTTGAGGGTAAAATGTGGTTAGTGATTATTGATGTGTATTCAAGGTGGCTTGAGATCATTCCTATGAAGAACATTACTTCGCTAGTGACTATTTTTTTTTGTAAAAGCAACGGCGTGACACATATCCGTACGACACCGTACCACTCTAAAACGAACGGTCTCGCGGAAAGAGCAGTAAAAACTTTTAAAAAACGAATGTCTGTTAGTGATAAAACTAAACCACAAGACGAACGATTATACAGGTTTTTGTTTTCTTACCGTAACACAATCCAACGTTCAACTGGGCGCACGCCAAGTGAGATTTTGTTCGGTCGTCATCTCAGATCTATGTTTGATTAAATTAAACCTGATATTTTTCGCAGCATGGATCAAGCCAAACAAGACCAAAAGAGGATTCACTATAGGGGTGCCAGAGATCAATCTTTTACCCAACACCAACCTATTTGGATCAACAACCCAATGGGGAAGGGAAGTATTCCAGGGAGGATAATTCAGCAGACTGGACCGTATTCTTATATCGTGGATGCAAATGGTAACACAAGAAAGTAACATGGTGATCAGTTAAGACGTCGCATAGAATGCGAAGAAATTGAAGAAGCTACAGAAATATCGTGCTCACCACAATCAACGCCAACTGATACATCAATCATAGAAGAGGTTTTGAGCGTTATAGGACAAGAGTCTGAAGGAAAGTTAGATAACAGTAAGATGGAGCAAGAAGTCATATCGACAGAAGTGCAACCCACACCAAGGAGGAATCCTGCAAAGAATCCTGCGAAGCGTGCCTCTGCGGTATCGCGAGTAATTTTTATGTTTTTCCTTATTTTTAACAAGAGGAGGAATGTAATATAAAGCAGTAGTTGGTAACACTGGGTGTGGGAAGAAAGATATAAAGGACAGTTAGTGAACAAGCTTGACAAAAAGCAGTTGTAAACAACAAGTAAAAATAAAGTTAATCATTTACAGTCTAAAGCATGTTTTTCATTAAACAAACACACACACACCGTTTTAACACGTGAAGCACACCAGTTATATCACACTGTTGCTACAGTTAATCTTGCTGAAGGCATACATAATGCGTTCAATAAATATCCCACACTCAATTAGTTAATAAGAACTGTAGCTTATTGTTTGAGATTTTAAAAAATATAAAAACACGAATTTGTTAGCCGAGCATCCATTTGAATATAGAATACCTAACTTCGTCAGAATCAAACGCAAACTAATTTATGCAAAGAATTTAAAATTCTTTCAATGGAGACTGTGGTTAAGTAATAATTGAAAAAGGTATATAACCCCTTACCACAATTATTAGTCGTATCCTAAATACGTATTTCGACAACTAAGTTGTCATCATCAGTAGATAAAAACTACTAATTAAAAGTCACACATGGGGCACAGTAAAGTAAAATAAACGCTTCCGCACAACTACTATACACTGCAACCCTGTAAAGACTAAATTTAACATGCCAATCTCAAACTACGAGACAAACACTTGCCTCCTACGAAAAGGTTTTAAACATGTGTTAAATTATCGAACAAAGGAACGGCAGAAATTCTTCTCTAAAGAAGGCGCCTACTAAAAAAGATTTTTAAAGCTACGATGACCTACTATTAAACTAAATGAACCACCTTATATTTTCACAAAACACTAGTATATTTAACTATATGAATATTTAATGTGCATTGTACACATCAGTAGTTATATAAACGTATTATTTCGAGTACAAGTATAGTGACAAAATCTATATTGGGTAGGGTGTAAAAATTTTCCATTACAAATGGTTAAAAAATATGGTCGTATATTGTAAAAGCCGAACTCTCATTACAAATTCTGAGAAATACAAAATTAAGAAGGGGCGTTACATGTGAAGAAACAAGACATACGACTGTGTAGTGTTATATTAAATGAAATGAAATTTAACAGATGTTTAAAACCTTTTCGTAGGAGGCAAGTGTTTGTCTCGTAGTTTGAGATTGGCATGTTAAATTTAGTCTTTACAGGGTTGCAGTGTATAGTAGTTGTGCGGAAGCTTTTATTTTACTTTACTGTGCCCCATGTGTGACTTTTAATTAGTAGTTTTTACCTACTGATGATGACAACTTAGTTATCGAAATACGTATTTAGGATACGACTAATAATTGTGGTAAGGGGTTATATACCTTTTTAAATCAAAGAATTTAAATAAAGGTATTCGGATATTCTTTGTGGTTGAAATGCTAGTTGTGCTTGCTTAGCATAAGCATTTGGAATGTGCGACATGAAAAATATTGATTGTTCTTGGGGTGGAAGCAATGCTGATATTTGATATAAATTCTTTGGGTCGTAATTATCGTAGGTAACTAGTAATTGTTTTCAGTTTAACAAGTCACTTGTTAAAGTGAAATGAAAAAATTGAGAAAATATTTTGGAATAGATTTGTTACTGTCCATCTCATCCAGCTGTTACGTATGCAAACAGATGTTGTAATGTATGTGTGTGTGTGTAAGGTATTTATTATTTATACACATTTTGAATATTTTCGTTTCCGACGACACGTAATAAAATTTTCAGAGTGTTTTTAAATTTGAGATTCGCGTCATAATTGACAATATTTTAGCTATATTAATTTAGTCAATGTTTCTAAAGGAACCGCACGCCCATCTTCACTCGAAGCTAGTCTGGGTCTGACTTGTTGGTTCTGTATTTGAATACAACATCTCGCTCACCAACGTAAGTTCCATGAGCGCTACTAAGTTTTGGGAAGTTAAGAGCCAGTTTCGTTTTGTTGAATTGAGTTACGATTTTGTTTAACAAAAGTTTGGCGATTCTGTACATGGGGCCCGATTTCTATTTTGTTTGGTGCCCCTTATGGATTTATTTAGGAAGAATCGTGGCTTTCTCTGGTCTGACTCGTGTGAGAACTCTTGGGAGAAAATTCGGCAATGTCTCGTTACCACACCTATTTTGTCGTGTCCCGATTTCACCAAGGAGTTCATCATACAAACTGACGCTTCAAAATTTGCGCTGGGGGCTATCTTGTGAGATATTGAGCAATTTCGTCCGTATACTGAAGGATCCCATTTTACGGTGATTACTGATCACTATTCATTGTGTATGCTCTGTGAGATTAGAGCCCCTTCAGGTCGCTTGGCGTGTTGGCCAGTGCGAGTCCAGCAATATGATTTTATAATCGTACACCGGAAAGGGAAAGATCATGTGTAACTCGTTACACTATCTCGGAGTGTGCCCATTGTTGACGCTCTCGCGAAGGAGCCTTCCACTAAGGATAAATGATTTGTGAGATTGTCGCGTCAAGTTAAGCAATTCCCGATTTTCAATTCATCATTGACCAATTATGTTTAACATGTTAAACCTTTTGAATCGTACATTTAGATGCCGTCGATTCTTGGAAGATTGTGGTGCGTAAAGATCAACGCAAGAGTATATTTCAGGCATATCATAATGCCTCCACTAGTGGACATTTGGGTATATACAAGACCTTTCATCGCATTGCTGAAAAGTATTTCTGGACTAAAATACACAATGATGTGACCCGTTATGTACGCCGATGCCCTGAATGCTTACGTACTAAACCCAAACCTGCGGGATGTATGGGACGGCATTCTCAGATTGATCGTCCATGGGAAGTTTCGAGTGTGGACGCTGTTGGTCCTTTGCCAAGATCTAGGCATGGGAATAGTTATATTCTCGTTATGTCGGATAGCTTTAGAAAAGTTCTGTCTTACGTTTACCATGCTAAAAGCTACTGCTTCTGCTATAGTGAAATATTTGGAAAGTGAGGTGCTTTTACTCTTTGGAGCTCCTTGACTAATATTGGATAATAGCTCAGCTTCGTTTTACGAGAGTATCGTAATCTGATGGCAACGTATAAAATTAAAGTTTCGTATACTTCATATTATCATCCTCAAGCCAATCCTGTAGACCGTGTCAATCGAGTCTAGGAGGCCATGCTGATCGTGTACGTTTTGAACAACCACCGAAAATGGGACACCTTTTGCCTAAAGTTGAATTATGCTTTGCGTACTGTTCGTCACCAGGATACTGGTTTGATGCCGTACTTCATTAACTTTGGGCGTCAAATGGATGTTTCAGGTGAGTGAGAATCAGTTCGCGCTACTGATGATACCAACGTCACCATTAATAGAGATCGAGAAGCTTTGATGGAGTGCACCTGTCACTTCGTCAATTCGTATAAGATTGCGACATCGCCTACAACAGTCGTACGAAAAAGCCAAAACTGGTTACCATCTTCGATATAGGAAGGTGGAATTTATTCCCCATCAATTGGTGTGGCGTAAGATTTTTGTGTTGTCGGACTCTTCGAAGTACTTTTCTGTGTGAAGCTGGTAGACAAGTATGTCGGCCCATTTATGATTCATAAGAGACTTGGTAGAGACATCTATGAATTGAATAGTTGTGACGGTGATATTTTATCAAGGACTTGGAGTGCTTCTCATCTAAACGCCATCCTCTTAATAGTGAACCTGCATTTGTGTTCTTCACACCAGATTTTTAATAATATTTTATATTTTTGAGAATAACAGTATTAACTTCCTGGATTTAAAATTAAACAAATCAGATCAGAGCTTAAAATTTGATATACATCGTAAACCTACTTTCACTGATTTCATTATTCCCAAAGATTCACTACACCCTAAGACACACAAACATTAATTTTTTAATTCTATGAGACATAGAGCATTAAATATTCCTTTGTCTAATGAATCTTTTGTTCGTGAAATCAATACTATAAAACAAATAGCGGTAAACAATAGTTATAAAAGTAGCGTTATTGACAGTATACTAAAGAAAAAACAGTTACAAGTGGCCCTTAGTTTAGTATATCCTAAAGATAGTGCTAATTTGAAACAATTTGTCTCGTTAACTTGCTTCGGTAAAATAAACGAGCAAATTGGAAATATAATTTCAAAAAATATTAGTAATGTTAGTATAGCTTACAAACCATATGTAAAAACAAGTAATTTCATTTTTAACGAAAAACCTAAAACAGATATCAATAATAAATCAGGAGTGTACAAATTATATTGTAATGATTGTAAAAGTGTATATATAGGTCAGACTGGTCGAAGTTTTATTATACGGGTAAAAGAACACATGAGGTCATATAAACTAAAGAAGACAGATTCAACATTCGCAAACCATCTTATTACAGAAAGGCATACATTTGGTCATCATAAAATATTGCATTTGGCCGAGAAAGGTCGGAAATTAAATATTTTAGAGTCACTTGAAATTTTTAAAAGCGTAAATAACACAATAGATATCGTTCTTAGCGACCAGTTGGATCTTATATATACACCTCTTTTCCAATGTTGTATATAATAGTTAAGTATATAGTAGTAATTTTAAATAACATCATAAACCACACCCATATATTTTTGTGTCATTTATAAGATCTATGTAGGCCTGTAACTTTTGCAGTTTGAGAATGACATTGTATGTCGAAACCGCGGTCACTATTACATGTGAATAAAGTGGTATGACAAAGTTATTGTTTTATTTTATTTTATTATTTTCAAAATGAATTACCACAAAGTTACGGCTTCCAGTATTCATTTTCTTAAATATATTTTTAATTTGGTTTTTGCGGTGACACCCAACCATTTGTTTTTGTTGTCCGCTGCGAAATCTAGAAATACATATTTGTATGTCTCCTCTGCGGCTTCGGACAGGTACGCATGTACAATCTGGCCGAAGGACATTTGTTAAGGGAACTTTCTGTTTTAGGAGCCCTTTTATTGAAATAAAATACGCAAATGTCCTTTGAGTTGTATGCGGAGGTACATACAATACAAAAGTTCAAATAGATTGCTTGCATTCAACGTATCGAGACACCCGTACTCACAATAATGTGCGAATGTTCGATACCGTCAATCATTGGAGGAGCGCTATGCGACTGCCGTGATGTAATCGGTCAGGTCGGGTGTTCTTGATCCTTGACATACAATATGCACTCGACGACAAAATTTTTTGCCGGTCAGTACGTGCGCGTTAATTTGTCATACAACATATAAAATGAATAAAAAATTAAAAGCCACAGTCTCCGATTTTTCAACATATAAAATGGTTACAATAAATTATAAATAAAAAGAAATAATTACAATTATAGCATAAATTAAAACAAAATAATAAATACAATATATTTCTTCTACATTAATAGGCACTGAACTTAATATCTTAACTAAGGCATTAGCAAAAACAATTCAACTTATGATTATTGATGAATTTAATATTGATCTCTTTGTGTGAAACGAGAACTGTCACAATGTACCAGATGTCAGTTATATGGCCACACCAAAGCATTTTATAACAGAAATTCTCAATGCGTTGAATGTGACAAATATCATCTTACTAGTGACTGTAATAAGACAAACTCCTGAAACTTGTGTCCTTTGCGACGGAATCCATCTAGTAACTTACAAGGGATGTGACGTATATAAAGAGTTTCAACAACGTAAATTTCCAGCTTTGAAATTAAAGCAATATATCAACATTTTACATCAACTGAAATTATTGCAATTCTCAAGCAGTTCGAGGAAAGCCTCCAATTTCAAAATAATCATCGATTCCAATCACACATCTGCAACCAAGCGGCTCAATGGATATCTATCTAACTGTGAATAAACTAGATAATATACAAAAAAGGTTTAAGTATATCAATACGTTAAGCACGTATTACGCATTTGTTACAAATGAAACAGACATGCAATATACACATCTGTCCATGTGTATTATTGTCCATGTGTACAGTTACAGAGGTGTATATTGCATGTCTGTTTCATTTGTAGATAATATACGACAGTAATTACCCAGTTATTAGATAAACTTGAAGACATAACCAGCCGATTGACTAAAATCGAATCCAAAGGCACATAAATGACAAATGTAATTAAAATGACGTTTTGGAATGGCAATGGCCTGGGTTTTAATAGAATGTTTCATTATTGTAAATTACATTGATATATATATATATATATATATATATATATATATATATATAAGTAAAAATTTCATTAACGGGTGAGCGGTCTGTCAAGTAAAAATAAAACTCCTTTATTCCACTCTATATTTCATAACGCATTGGTTACTTCATCAAGAGTGTAATTCAGAGTTAAAATTTAGCAAATAACGGCACTAAACATGTTAAATTTTTTTTTTTAACATGTTTAGTGCCGTTATTTGCTAAATTTTAACTCTGAATTACACTCTTGATGAAGTAACCAATGCGTTATGAAATATAGAGTGGAATAGAGGAGTTTTATTTTTACTTGACAGACCGCTCACCCGTTAATGAAATTTTTACTTATACAGTACGGTCGATAATACTTAATAGTCTATATATATATATATATATATATATATATATATATATATATATATATATATAATAACTTCGTGACCTTGGTATGATATGGTAAACCTAATCAGTAGGCGATTAAAGGTCTATATATTACTTCAAAATATATGTATTTAAAAAACTCTACATGTTTCGGCTGTATACGCCTTTATCAAGAGAATACAAAATATGAATGACAGGATATAAATGTCAAGTGACTTGACATTTATATCCCGTCATTGCTGTCAAGCCGCGACATCAACTGTACAAGTTGTCAGTACAAATGAAAAATTTTGTGAAAAACTTATCTGCGCGGAATGTGCATATATCGATATTTCACTGTTTTTTACAGATCATCAGTGCACCTTACCGAAGACAGACATGATATTCACTTCTATACTACGTGTATATATACGAACTGTCATGAACTTCATGTGTATGATAATTAATAATTATTAAATCTCATTTTACATGCGATTGTCGCTATAATTTGTTGCATTTAATTCTACAATTCGGCAAATCACTTTTGCCCTAGATTGTAGACGCAACAAGCCGCGACATCAACTGTACAAGTTGTCAGTACAAATGAAAAATTTTGTGAAAAACTTATCTGCGCGGAATGTGCATATATCGATATTTCACTGTTTTTTACAGATCATCAGTGCACCTTACCGAAGACAGACATGATATTCACTTCTATACTACGTGTATATATACGAACTGTAATGAACTTCATGTGTATGAGAATTAATAATTATTAAATCTCATTTTACATGCGATTGTCGCTATAATTTGTTGCATTTAATTCTACAATTCGGCAAATCACTTTTGCCCTAGATTGTAGACGCAACAAGCCGCGACATCAACTGTACAAGTTGTCAGTACAAATGAAAAATTTTGTGAAAAACTTATCTGCGCGGAATGTGCATATATCGATATTTCACTGTTTTTTACAGATCATCAGTGCACCTTACCGAAGACAGACATGATATTCACTTCTATACTACGTGTATATATACGAACTGTAATGAACTTCATGTGTATGAGAATTAATAATTATTAAATCTCATTTTACATGCGATTGTCGCTATAATTTGTTGCATTTAATTCTACATGTAAAATGAGATTTAATAATTATTAATTCTCATACACATGAAGTTCATTACAGTTCGTATATATACACGTAGTATAGAAGTGAATATCATGTCTGTCTTCGGTAAGGTGCACTGATGATCTGTAAAAAACAGTGAAATATCGATATATGCACATTCCGCGCAGATAAGTTTTTCACAAAATTTTTCATTTGTACTGACAACTTGTACAGTTGATGTCGCGGCTTGTTGCGTCTACAATCTAGGGCAAAAGTGATTTGCCGAATTGTAGAATTAAATGCAACAAATTATAGCGACAATCGCATGTAAAATGAGATTTAATAATTATTATTTCTCACACACATGAAGTTCATTACAGTTCGTATATATAAACGTAGTATAGAACTGAATATCATGTCTGTCTTCGGTAAGGTGCACTGATGATCTGTAAAAAACAGTGAAATATCGATATATGCACATTCCGCGCAGATAAGTTTTTCACAAAATTTTTCATTTGTACTGACAACTTGTACAGTTGATGTCGCGGCTTGTTGCGTCTACAATCTAGGGCAAAAGTGATTTGCCGAATTGTAGAATTAAATGCAACAAATTATAGCGACAATCGCATGTAAAATGAGATTTAATAATTATTAATTCTCATACACATGAAGTTCATTACAGTTCGTATACATACACGTAGTATAGAAGTGAATATCATGTCTGTCTTCGGTAAGGTGCACTGATGATCTGTAAAAAACAGTGAAATATCGATATATGCACATTCCGCGCAGATAAGTTTTTCACAAAATTTTTCATTTGTACTGACAACTTGTACAGTTGATGTCGCGGCTTGTTGCGTCTACAATCTAGGGCAAAAGTGATTTGCCGAATTATAGAATTAAATGCAACAAATTATAGCGACAATCGCATGTAAAATGAGATTTAATAATTATTAATTCTCATACACATGAAGTTCATTACAGTTCGTATATATACACGTAGTATAGAAGTGAATATCATGTCTGTCTTCGGTAAGGTGCACTGATGATCTGTAAAAAACAGTGAAATATCGATATATGCACATTCCGCGCAGATAAGTTTTTCACAAAATTTTTCATATATATATATATATATATATATATATATATATATATATATATATATAATTATATATATAAATTAAACGAAATTATCGACCGTTATATATTGAATCAAATAAATTAAAAGCGGGCAAGCGGTGTGTCAATTAAAAAATTCATTTATTAAGTATCCCTATATTTCGCAACAACTTTGTTGCTTCTTCCGGAGATACTACAAGATTAATGAGAAGTAACATTAAATAAATGAGAGTATAAAGCAGTAGTAAAGTATTACAAAATGTAGAGTTGAAAAAATAATAAAATTGACATACAAGGACAATAAAATTGATTGGATTTAAAACTTAAAGTAACTATAGATACAATCCTTTAAAACCTTTGGAAAACATGTATATGTAAAATTAAAACATGAAAAATATGAAACGAAACATATAGCAAAAAACTAAAATCACAAGTATATAAAAAAAAAGAAAAATAAAAAATAATGCAATATAAATTTAACAATATATGGATCAAATAACAAAACAATTTTTAGATGGTCAACTAACCGTCAAACCGAGTATATTAAAATAAATTATACTTAGTCCGTTAGTATCAGATCTATAATTTACGTTGTTTGTGTCTCTGTTAATGTGGACCATTTCTAAAAAGGTTCTTTTTTTAAGGTTGTTTTCAACGTCTAAGATCTTAACGTCAACAAAATTGAATGTATGGTCACGATCAAGTGCATGTCCTACCAATGCACAAGATCTCTTTCCAATACGGACATCACTTTTATGCTGTGTGATGCGCTGTTTTAGCCACTGTGATGTCTGACCTATATAAACGCCACAACAATCCGAAGAACATGCTATCCTGTAGATAACATAACTATTTAAAAAGAAAGGTGTTATGTCTTTGATCTTACTATACAACTTCTTCAAAGTATAGGTGTTGTATTTAGCTATTTTAATGTTATTAAATTGTTTGAAATGTGATACAATTGTATGAGTAAGACCACCAATGTATGGGATTTTTTTGTAAATCACACTGTCTGCAGGAAGGTCCTCAGTAGGGCCATCAAAGAAGTTTGAGCTATATATCAATTTATTAAGTATGTTCTTAGGATAGCCATTGTTGACAAAGATGTTGAAAAGTTCTTTAAGATTGTCATTAAGAAAGGTTTCATGACAAATATGTGCTATTCGGTTTCTCATAGCTATAACTGTGTTATACTTCTGATTGAGAGGATGATGAGGGTGATAATTAATGAACCGATCAGATGAAGTTGGTTTTCTATAACAATTCAAAATGATACAATTATTATCGTCACGAATTACTAAAACGTCCAAGAAGGGCACGCTATTGTTATTTTCTTTTTCCACAGTAAATTGTAAATGTTTGTTGTAGCTGTTAAAAATTTTTAATGTTAGATCTATTTTTTCTTGTGGCACAGAGCAAAGAATGTCATCAACATACTTGTACAAGAACAGTAATGAAAATGGTAGCTTAGCCATAACACTCTCCAACAACTGATCTATAACTATTTGAGCTAAAATTGGGCTGATGGGCGAACCCATAGGAGTTCCAAATATTTGACTATAGAATTTCCCATTAAACGAAAAATATGTGTTGTTAAATATAAAAGTGATTAACGACAAAAAGTTTGATTTAGATAAGTCACTGTGTGGATCGATTATGTCCCACTTACTAGTTATGACATCTGTCATTAGTTGTAATGGTATATTCGTAAAAAGCGATATAACATCAAACGATATCAACACATAATTGTTGGGAAGTGTGAGACCTTGTATCTGATTAACAAATGAAAACGTGTCTTTGATATTGTATGTATTGTCTGTATCAAACGCGATCGTTAAAATTTTGAGAAGTTCTATGTTATAGAATTTATGAAACAAATGATTGGTCGAACTGGAATGTCAGGTTTATGAATTTTCGGCAGTGAGTAAAGTTTCGGATGGGTCGCGTTATAAATTGTCAAAGCTTTAGTTGTGTCACTTGACAATTGTCCACTAGAATCTGTCCTTTTTAACAGTTCATTGTATGATTTTTGTATGCTAACAGTGGAATCTTTGTGTAAGGGTTTATAAATAAAATTGTCTTTCAGTAAATTTTCTGTTTTAGTTTTTTTTTTAGTTTTTTTAAATTTTTTAGTTTTATCATTTTTTAGTTAAATATTCTGCCTTATCCATAGCTACTGTGCAATTACCTTCATCAGCTTGTAATATGTATAAATTCGGATTGGATCTTAGGAAGGATTTAGTTCTATTAAATAAGTTTCTGAAGGCTGAATGAACTCGAATGTGCGAATTATGTATGAAATTTGTGACATTGTTAGCGACTTTTCACCTTATTGAATTTCTTGACGTCTCAGGTACGGCATCTAATGCATCCTCAACATCAGCTATTAAAAGTTTTATATCAACATCCTGCCTTGTGACTTTAGTTTTTTGCTATATGTTTCGTTTCATATTTTTCAGGTTTTAACTTTTACATATACATGTTTTTTAAAGGTTTTAAAGGGTTGTATCTATAGTTACTTTAAGTTTTAAAACTAATAAATTTTATTGTCCTTGTACGTCAATTTTATTATTTTTTCAACTCTACATTTTGTAAGTATTTTAGTACTGGTTTATACTCTTATTTATTTGATTTACTTAAGAAAACACTCGGTATATTTGTTTCACAAAATATGTGAAACAAATATACCGAGTGTTTTCTTTAGTAAGTTATTCATTATGTTTCACCAAGAGCCAACCGTGGATTCTATACATT
This sequence comes from Melolontha melolontha, assembly GCA_935421215.2. Lineage (NCBI taxonomy): Eukaryota > Metazoa > Arthropoda > Insecta > Coleoptera > Scarabaeidae > Melolontha > Melolontha melolontha. The sequence continues at coordinate 156,715,256 of OW285236.1, read as the reverse complement.
ATCTTAATTATTTAATGTTATTTCTCATTAATCTTGTGGTATCTCAGGAACAAGCAACAAAGTTGTTGTGAAATATAGGGATACTTAATAAATGAGTTTTTTAATTGATAGACCGCTTGCCCGCTTTTAATTTACTTGATTCTATATATATATATATATATATGTCAAAGGTACCACCGACAGGATATCCAGAGTCCTACGAAGACACAACATTGAAACCACATTCAAGACGGACAGAAAAATCAGCACAGTCCTTCGGAATCCAAAAAACAAGAATACATTTACAAAACCAGGGAGTATACGAAATTCCATGCCTTAATTGCGAGAAGACGTACATCGGCCAAACAAACAGAAGGGTAAACGTAAGAAGAGACGAACACCAAAACTCCGTAAGAAAAGATGAGAAAACGTCATCCTTGGCTCAGCATGTAAAGGAAACGTCCCACCCGATAGACTTCAATAATACCAAATTATTGGCGAACATAGAACATATGAAAACCAGAATTATCAGAGAAGCTATCGAAATTGAGAAACGTCCGGACAATTTGATTTCGCGAGATGATACCCAGAGGCTACCAACAGCATGGAAACCAGTATTAAGCAAAGAAGTTGTCATCAAGAAACAACAAACAAAAACACCTACACTGCAACCGAGCCAGTACATTCCAGCTACAGACCCAACGTCACGGAGCCGCGCACACACTCAACCAAGTGTAACCAACCAGAACGCTAAGCGGGTATATATCGACCATCCTAAACTCGACTACGTCAGTTTACGAGTAAACAGAAGCAGAAGCAGACCTGAAGATGGCAAATGTGATTTTGCCCAAACGTTGTCCAGAAACCAGCACCGGTCTTTACAAAGACCAAACAGTGGAAGCGCGGAAGAAAACCCGGAATCCAGTTACAACATAGATATATATATATATATATATATATATATATATATATATATATTGAAAAGACGCTGATAATCTAAATCTAAATAATAGAATTATTAATGGAATTGAATTTATAAATTGGGCGCCTTTAATTTTAAAATGAAATGTTAGATCAACACTATCTATGTTCTATCATAATAAACCAACTAGCAGTCGTGAGCATGAATGAAATAAGCAAAATTAGACTCTTCGGGATCTTCGTAGATAATATGTTTATACCTATGTATGGTGTTTAATAGTTTAATCTAATATTTATAACTCTACAACTAAACACTAATAAATAAATGAATGAGTTATGAAATAAGAGTAAAAAATTTATTGAAGTAAATAAGGAATCTGTAACTTTGAACAAATAAATGTGCCTAGCGACAAATAAAATACTTTACAAATAGTGCACGTGTGTATAATACAAAGAGGTTATGTTTAGTAATTAAATATGGTCTAATATTGAATACAAACAGTTAACACAACAATTCAAGTATGTACCACAATGTTTAAATTAATTATATAGGTTAACAATTATGTGAAAGTCAACAATGTGTATAAAAGTAAAATTCTGGAGTTTGTTGTATTTAAAAGTTTGTCTTGAATTAAAAATATTAACTTTTAGGCCTTATTGAAGAATAATGATTGAAGTGAACCTGTTTTCCGTTGAATTCTGCAGTTATCCAGAATGAAAGCGATGTGATCAGGAAAATACAGAGTACGGGTCCTCCAATCTCTGATGACGGCGTTTGCGACGTATAACAGCTTCGGTTTTGCCTCTTCGTCGGTACACCAATTCAAAAGATGCTCGGCTCGAATCTTATTAGTTTCCAAGCAATTGTCTTCAGGTTTGTTTTTAAAAGATGGGCCAAGTATTAATGTCTCGATTCAGCGTAAATTTGTAATTATATCACAGGTATTTTAATTTTTATTTAAATTTACTTTGGAGTTGTTCTATATTACGGCCATTCGTTCTTAAATTTTAGAAGAGACGCCGATAGCGATTATTTATTTTTCAAAGCCTAGTTAATATCGTCAAATAGCCTCGAAGTTTTACTTTTACTACATCAGTTAACATGTTGAATATAAATAATATATTAATTTTGACATGATAATTAAATTTATAAAATATTTTTCAAACAGTCAGAACATGCTTTCCAATATAAGGTTATGTTATATGCGTGTGCAGAAAATAACATTTTCGCGGGATAGTCACATTTTAAAAAGTGGGCGTGTCTAATTAGTATCGATACAAAATATTAATGTAGATAAATTAGCTATCTGTAATTTCGCGCTAAAGATTTGAATTATGAAATTGAAAATTAAAATATAAAAAGTAACTTTTGAAATAAAAATAAGTTAATTTGAAATATAAAAAAAGTTATCGTCATATTAATTTATTTACATTTCGATACTAATTTTACAAATTAAGTCCACCAATTTAACCCTTCTACTGTGTGTTATTTATTGTTAAATACTGTTTTTCCCATTACAGTTGCTGGAATACGGGTGCAGTTTGCCCCATTACAATATATATATGGTAAATTCAATTTGTTGTTCTAAATGTATATATTTAAAACAATCCTACATGTTTCGGCAAATGATGTCTTTTTCAAGGAATATAAAATATAAATTTATCTTTTATATTCCTTGAAGAAGGCATCATTTGCCGAAACATGTAGGATTGTTTTAAATATATACATTTTGAAGTAAAACCAGATCTTAATCTTAATTTAAAAATATCTTGTTGTAACATTTGTTCTCGTAAGTGGACCAGGGCCTCCCATAAGGCACGATAGGTTGGCTTCAGGTTTGACAGTTCTTTCGTGACCAAATAAAATATGGGATATTCTTCATTTATTATTTGGAGACTCTTCCCAATTGCTGGTTCCTGCTGCCTTAATTTTTCGATTCCGCCAAATCTCTCCTTAAATTCCCTGGCAATTACTTTGACCATTCGCAGATCTAGAGCTACGCAATGAACAAGCGCGTAGTCTGGCGGCACCGTAAACAAATGTTGCTCTTTCTCGATGGTCACCCAAAATCGAGCTTTTCTCGAACCAGAATACTCTTCCATAAAGTCTTCGAAGGTTAGTTCCTGGTATTGGCTATCCAATCGGCGCAAGTCAGCGGCTTCATCATTATTGTCTCCAGAGTATGGGGAGTATTTCGACTCTTGGCTTAGCATGAGGTGTTCGCCTGATGCGGTATATTACATCGTTGATCCGCTTCAACACCTCGTATGGCCCCTCTCAATTCTTTTAAATTTTTGGAGATAAGCCCCGTCGACGTTGCGGATTATATAACCAAACCCGGTCGCCTTTATGGTAACCACTCTTCTCGGCGTTGATGTCGTAGCTCTCCTTCATTCTGTCACTAGCATCTTGGATATTATGTCTGACTTGTTCATGGATATTATCTAGTCGTCGTCGGAGCGTGCTGACATAATCTTCTCCGGCAAGATCTTCACCAGGCTTGCTCCCAAACTTTAAATCACAGGGCAATCGGAGTTCCCTCTCGCAGCACGTTTGCTGGTGATTGGCGAGTTGTCTCTTAAACAGAAGCCCGATACGTCATTAGGAATAATGGTAAATGTTCGTCCCAATCTCTCTGGTGTTCGGAGACCACTTTGGATAAATGTCTGATCATGGTCTTGTTCATTCGCTCTACCATCCCATATGATTGTGGATGCAAGGGAGTTGTTCTCGTCTTCCGTATGCCCAAAAGTCCACACATCTTTTCGAATAGACTGGACTCGAAATTTCGCCCTTGATTGGAATAAAGTTCCAAAGGTACACCAAAACGGCTGACGAACTCCTTCAAAATTACGTCTGCTACAGTTCCAGCTTCTTGATTTGGTAGAGCATATGCTTCAATCCATTTGGTAAAATAATCCATGACCACTGTTATGTATTTATTTCCTTTGTCGCTTTCTGGAAAAGGGCCGGCGGCATCTATGGCGATCCTTTCAAATAGGCTTCCTACATTGCATTATCGCATGTGTGCACGTCGACGCCTCTGGGGACCATTGCTTCTGGCGCAATAAGCACTCTTTCGGCATCATTCTTTCACATCTCGTGAACAATTCACCCAGTAAAATCTCTGACGCACCTTCTCCAGTGTTTTATGTACTCCAAAATGTCGACCAGAAGCACCATTATGAAGTTCTAGCAATACCTCTGATATTATTTTCTAGGAAACCACCATTTGCATCTTCCGCTCACTTCCATCGCGATTTTCGACCTCACGTCTAAGGAGATCGTCGTCCATGGTTAAGGAATCCCATTGTGTCCAGTATGATTTCAATTCTCGTGAATGGCGAGCAATTTCTTGCCAGGTCGGTCTTTGCCCATTTCTCTTCCAAGCTCTGAAGACTGCAAGATCCGAATCAACTTCTTGATCTGCGCGCAAATTGTCAGGTTGCCATTGGTCATCAACCACGGTGGTTCGAAGAGCTTTGGCCTATTTGTCTTCGATTCGGTTGCAATGTCGACAGTCTTCTGGACAGGGCCTTCTGGAGAGGGCATCTGCATTTTGATGTTTGGGGCCTGCTCTGTGTTCAATGTCGAAGTTATACTCCTGTAGCCTTTCAATACATCTAGCTACTTGACCCTCGGGATTCTTAAATTGTAAGAGCCACTTTAAGGCGGCATGATCAGTGCGAATCAGGAACTTCTGCCCATACAGGTGCTTGTAAAAATTCTCAATTGTCCTAACTGCTGCCAATAATTCTCTCCTGGTTACGTAGTAGTTCGTCTCTGGTTTGGGCAGGGTCTTGCTGAAGTATCCAATGACATTTTCTTGTCCATATTGGATTTGGGAGAGCACACCACCAATCCCGATGTTACTGGCATCTGTATCCAGAACAAAGCTCCCAGATGGCAATGGATAGTTTAAAACAGGTGCACTGATCAAAGCTCCTTTTAGCAACTCAAAGGACGCTCGGCATTCGTTGTTCCAAATGAATGCTCGAGTTTCTGTTAGGCGGGTAAGTGGTTTTGCAATGTTAGAGAATCCAGGAACGTAGCGTCGATAATACGTGCATAATCCCAAAATGCTTCTTAGCTGAAGTTTGTCTTTGGGTGCGGACCATTTTTCTACAGCTTCAACTTTTTTTGGATCCATAGCAACTCCTTTTCGGGAAATCATATGTCAAAGGTAATTTACCTCCTTGCGGAAAAGGTGACATTTCTTTGGACTTAATCTCAGGTTGGCATCTCGCAACCTCTGGAATACTACTTCCAAATTTTTCATGTGATTTTCAAAGGTCTTCCCCACCACAATCACATCATCGAGATATACCAGGCAGGTATTCCAAGACAGTCCCCTCGGTACAGTGTCCATGAGTCGCTCAAAAGTAGCTGGGGCGTTGCACAGTCCAAATGGCATGACTGTAAATTGCTAGAGTCCTGTACCTAAACTGAAGGCAGTCTTCTCTTTGTCGTTGGGATCCATTCCCACTTGCCAATAACCGCTCTTTAAGTCGAGAGTGGAGAACCATTTTGTTCCTGCCAAGGTGTATAGCGTATCGTCTATTCTTGGGAGAGGATAGCTGTCCTTTTTTGTCACACTATTCAAACGACGACAGTTCACACAGAATCTGGTAGATCCATCTTTCTTTCTGACAAGGACCACTGTTGAAGCCCTTGGACTATTCGATGGTTCAATTACTCCTTGGCCTTCCATATCTTGTATAATTTGCTCGGCTTCCTCACGTTTTGCCAGTGGTAAATTTCTTGGTCCTTGTCGAATTGGACTTGCATCGCCGGTATTTATTTTGTGCATTACAATATTGATTTTTCCTTTCGTACCAGTCTCAGGTTCAAAGACGTCTTCATAATGTTTGATTAAATCCTTAACTTGGCTTTGTTCCTTCTTGCTCAATCCTTGACAGGCGGAGTCGATTATCTTGGGAAATTTCTCAGGAACCTGCACGAATCCATTCTTCTTCGCCTCTATACGATGAACGATGGCCGACACTGGCGAACACCACCCCTAAATAGTACCCTTCTACAATGAAACAGCGTAATGGTTCAAATTCATTACCCTTATCGGTACAGTCTTCTGAGTCTTAACCAGCATTTTGGCAACTACTATTCCTCGACCCACCTCGTCATCATCAGCCTTTGGTTCCAACATTGTAACATTTCCGTCCAAATAATCACCTTCCATACACGCCGTCAAAAATGTCTCACTTCTTGCATCCAGAACAACATTCTCTGCTGTAATTACTTGTACACTCCCACAATTTTTCCCATGAAGAAATAATTCCTCATTCTTTATTTTTAAAGTACCTTCTTTCATGTTTAACTGGAAGCCATAGGTGTTCATGATGTCTAATCCCATGATTATTTCTTCTTCTATGTCGGCTACGAGAACACGATGTCGGATTGATGTTGGTCCTATGATAAAATTGACATCTACTTCACCTGCCACAGAAGCTGCTTCTCCAGTAGCTTTCCTAAGTGTCCATTTGCTAGAAAGTAATTATTTTGTCCTGGAAATCAAATCGAGTCGCACGATGGTTTTCGTCGATCCAGTATCTAGCAAGCAAGCATAGGTCTTTCTTTCCATAATAGCGTCCACATACAGGCCATTGGTTTCATGTTGCAAGGATGCGACTTGGCCAGGCGTCCTTTGGGCTTCCTGATGCTCAGACTATGCTCTTTTGGTCACCTTACCACATTTACTCCGAACGTGACCAATCTCTCCACAATTCCAGCATCGCAGTACTCTTTTATTTGGTTTGATCTGATTTAGGACTTAACTAATCACCTGCTCCATGAACTCCTCATTTTCCTGTTCGTCGACAGAACAGCCACGAGTATGGTTCCGAGAGGCTTGTTTTGCAGTCTCAAACTCAAGTGCGTAAGCCAAAGCATCGACCGAGGTTTTCGGTCGTGCCAAACTTAATGCTTGCTGCGTATAAATATCCCGGAGATCATCTATTAACGTCTGGATAGCTAGGTGTTCCATGAAATTATCTGGCGCCATCGGATATGCAAGTCGAACTAGACGAGCAATATCTGCCTCTAATTCCTAAAGATTCTCGCCTTTCTTCTGTGATCGATTCTTCAGTTGGGTATGGTATACTTACTCCAAATGTGCATGGCCATATCTCATTTCCAACCACTTAATAAGTTGAGAATAATTTTTACGTTCCTCAGGAGGCAATGTCTGCAAAATATCACTAGCATCACCCCTCAGTGCTATGACTAAAGCAGTCGCCTTCTCGGCAGAAGACCATGCATTAGCTTCTGCGGCCGCTTCGAATTGCGTCAGGTAAGTTGCCCATGACGTCTTTCCATCAAAGGTTGGTGGCTTGATTCTGGTCTTTGAAATACCCACAAGTTCTTCCTTTATTTCGATGGGCCGTGGTATAACTTCTTCGTTGACCTGCTTGGGATCAGAATGACTCGTGGTAACGGGTAATTTCATCTGAGTCATTATTGCCTCTAAAAGTCTAGAATGTTCTCCAATTTTCTCCTCTACAGCTATGAAAACCTCTTCCTTTAATGTTTCTGATTTTTTCGCTAATCGCTGTTCTAGAACTTTCTCCACTTGTTCCAGACTTTTTCCGAAGTTTCTAGAATTTTCTAGTAATTTCTTTTCCAGATTTTTCTCGAGGTTTCTAGCTGTTTCTAGGTTTATTTGTTCCATTTATTGCATTTGAGTTTGTGACTCTATTAGACGCTGTTCCAAGGTTTGCGAATTGTCTATTAATCGTTGTTCCAAACTTTTCTCACTGTCCAGATTCTTCTGCTCCATTTGTTCTAGAGTTTTTGCTAAGTTTCCAGGCTCTTCTGCTCCGTTTTAGTTTGTGAATCTATTAAACGCTTTTGCAAGGTTTGTGAATTGTCTATCAGCCGTTGTTCCATTTTCATTTCACGTCAGCATCTCCGCCCGGAACTTGAAAGACATAATTCTCTGGATCCTCGCCTTCTTGGATCAAGACATTGCAAAGCCGTTGCTGGAGGATCACCTTTTTGCCAGTTGTATCCTCATCCCTTTCTCTAATTCTCGTTTTAAATCAGTCACTTTTAATTCCGTCAGTTTCATTCTATTAGCCATCACGATATTTAAAATAACGTCTTTTCGCACTGTATATTTATTTAAATAGATATTTAATTAATACTTAATTCAAAAGTATTTTTAATAATATAAAATATTAAAAATAGGGTGTGAAGAACACAATACAAGTTATATATTTGTGAATGTATCTTCTCTCCAGAGACGCAGATACGTATTTCACCTTTCTAAAGGATCGTCGGTACGCCCCTGCTGGAGAAGAGATATATTCAACTAAACATAACTACCTTGCTGTCAACCAGAAATTATTAAGACAGAGCGTGAAAGGATATTCAGCGCTGTCTACATAATAACTGCCGAACTAAGCAACGTGTTTCTATAGACGGTAACAACCATATCTATAAAAACTGTATTATCGTGTCTTCACTACTTGTCGGGCGAACCGAATGCGTATATAACAAAATAATTTGAAACATACATGAGTTGGTGAAACCCACCAATTGTATAATACAAAAGTATTTTTAATAATATAAAATATTAAAAATGGGGTGTGAAGAACACAATACAAGTTATATATTTGTGAATGTATCACCTCTCCAGAGACGCAGATACGTATTTCACCTTTCTACAGGATCGTCGGTACGCCCCTGCTGGAGAAGAGATACATTCAACCAAACATAACTACCTTGCTATCAACCAGAAATTATTAAGACAGAGCGTGAAAGGATATTCAGCGCTGTCTACATAATAACTGCCGAACTAAGCAACGTGTTTCTATAGACGGTAACAACCATATCTATAAAAACTGTATTATCGTGTCTTCACTACTTGTCGGGCGAACCGAATGCGTACATAACAAAATAATTTGAAACATACACGAGTTGGTGAAACCCACCAATTGTATAATACAAAAGTATTTTTAATAATATAAAATATTAAAAATGGGGTGTGAAGAACACAATACAAGTTATATATTTGTGAATGTATCACCTCTCCAGAGACGCAGATACGTATTTCACCTCTCTACAGGATCGTCGGTACGCCCCTGCTGGAGAAGAGATACATTCAACCAAACATAACTACCTTGCTATCAACCAGAAATTATTAAGACAGAGCGTGAAAGGATATTCAGCGCTGTCTACATAATAACTGCCGAACTAAGCAACGTGTTTCTATAGACGGTAACAACCATATCTATAAAAACTGTATTATCGTGTCTTCACTACTTGTCGGGCGAACCGAATGCGTATATAACAAAATAATTTGAAACATACATGAGTTGGTGAAACCCACCAATTGTATAATACAAAAGTATTTTTAATAATACAAAATATTAAAAATGGGGTGCGAAGAACACCATACAAGTTATATATTTGTGAATGTATCTCCTCTCCAGAGACGCAGATACGTATTTCACTTTTCTACAGGATCGTCGGTACGCCCCTGCTGGAGAAGAGATACATTCAACCAAACCAGAAATTATTAAGACAGAGCGCTGAATATTCTTTCACGCTCTGTCTTAATAATTTCTGGTTGATAGCAAGGTAGTTATGTTTGGTTGAATGTATCTCTTCTCCAGCAGGGGCGTACCGATGATCCTCTAGAAAGGTGAAATACGTATCTGCGTCTCTGGAGAGGAGATACATTCACAAATATATAACTTGTATTGTGTTCTTCACACCCTATTTTTAATATTTTATATTATTAAAAATACTTTTGTATTATACAAATTGGTGGGTTTCACCCACTCATGTATGTTTCAAATTATTTTGTTATATACGCATTCGGTTCGCCCGACAAGTAGTGAAGACACGATAATACAGTTTTTATAGATATGGGTTTTACCGTCTATAGAAACACGTTGCTTAGTTCGGCAGTTATTATGTAGACAGCGCTGAATATCCTTTCACGCTCTGTCTTAATAATTTCTGGTTGATAGCAAGGTAGTTATGTTTGGTTGAATGTATCTCTTCTCCAGCAGGGGCGTACCGACGATCCTGTAGAAAGGTGAAATACGTATCTGCGTCTCTGGAGAGGAGACACATTCACAAATATATAACTTGTATTGTGTTCTTCACACCCCATTTTTAATATTTTATATTATTAAAAATACTTTTGTATTATACAAATTGGTGGGTTTCACCCACTCATATATGTTTCAAATTATTTTGTTAATACTTAATTGTCTACTTAGTTTATTATTTATAAAACCACACACCCGCACTACTGTAAAGTTTGTCTTTTCGGGTTCTTAAATAAAACTAACGATAGCTTTAGACACACACTATATTAATAATAAAACAAATAACAATATAAAAACTAATTACTAACAATAAGCACATTTATGTATTTGTATTTATGTTCACTCCGCGATGCTCTGGTATTGAATGGTCGCCATCCCTTCCTCGACGGCTTATGTGTGACGGCTTAAATGTGATATTTTTTCTCGAGCGCTCTGCCTGCATCGAGAAAACGCCAGAGGTATGACGCGCGACGCGTTATCGGACGAGTCATCACAATATAGATAATATAATTATTTCGTGACCTTTCTATGTTATGGTAAATTCAATTTGTTGGCGATTTGTGGTCTGGTTTTACTTCAAAATATATATATTTAAAACAATCCTGCATGTTTCGGCAAATGATGCCTTTTTCCTGTATACTTCATGATGTATTTGTTCCATCATTTACCGAAACATGTAGGATTGTTTCAAATATATATATTTTGAAGTAAAACCAGACCTTAAATCGCCAACAAATTGAATTTACTATATATATATATATATATATATATATATATATATATATATATATATATATGTATATATATATATATATATAGAAGTGTTTAGATAATTTCTTAGCCGTTTATTAAATACAACAATTGTTAAATTATTGGAGTTTCTCGGCTTTTTATATGAAATATTTACAAATATCAAATTAGAATGTATGTAATTGCAGAGTAAGTGGGGAATGTTTACATCCCCACTTACTCTGCAATTACATACATTCTAATTTGATATTTGTAAATATTGCATATAAAAAGCCGAAAAACTCCAATAATTTAACAATTGTTATATATATATATATATATATATATATATATATATATATATATATATATATATTATAGAACAATTCGACCCAATCGTTGGAGTGCCAAAATATAATATTAAATGCTCCACGTTAGAAATTAATTAAGTATATAATTTTTAAATGTAATAGCTTTTGATACACCACCAAGAACTTATGTGGTGTATATTATCATTCTGTATTTATATAATCGTTAAATTCGATCTATTTATCTCTTTAATGTCTACTAAAGAAATTTTTAAAGGGAAAACGTTTAACTTGAAGATATAAACTGAGTTTAAATTCGAATTTATATACGCAGTAATACATATATTTCTGCACAGGATCAATAATAGATGGAAAACGTTCGTAGTTAACGATCATAGAACTTGTAGAACCAAATTAGTATTTTGTTTTAAAAAATAGCTGGTATTTAATGAAATTAGTAGAAATAATGAACATGAGCTCTCTAAAAAGGTTTAAGTATATCAATACGTTAAGCACGTATTACGCATTTGTTACAAATGAAACAGACATGCAATATACACATCTGTAACTGTACACATGGACAATACACCTCATATTTTACAGCAATTACTTCTGCTTAAGACACGTGTTTCTGCCATCTACTATTAGGCGACATCAGTTAAGCTAGTGAAGTAATTAATGCTTAAATCACCTACAAGACTGAAGTAATTAAAGCTTAAATCGCCTACGGTCTTGTAGGCGATTCAAGCTTTAATTACTTCAGTAGCTTAACTGATGACGCCTAATAGTAGACGCCTAATAGTGATGCCTAATAGTGATAACGTCTAATAATACGCTAATAATACGCTAATAATAATACGCTAATAATAATAGTGATGACGCCTAATAATAGTGATGACGCCTAATAGTAGATTTAAGCAGTATATACTATAACTTAATTGTGTAACGATCTGCAATTTACCATCATAATATATTTTTTTTGTTATATAATTATATTTCTTAAGTTATTTAAATATCTACTACATTTAAATATCATATACATTTGCTTATCATGCTGACTGTTCCGTGTTATGATTCCTGTCTGCTTGTCCGAGTAGGTTTTCGTGATTTTCCTTCTCGTTTAAGGCGAATGCCGACAACTTTGCATCTTAAGACGCTCCACTGGCGCATACATAATAATAACTAATGTCCCTGTTTTTGCTGTCTATCTGTTTTTGGAATACTAAGGCATGATTTATTATTATTATTCAATTGGAATATATCTTTGAATAATTTTATCCATAGCAACTCAATTATATGACATTTGTATACTGTCATTTATATTTTATATCCTTGATAAAGGCATCATTGCCGAAACATGTAGGCGTTGTTTTAAATATATATATACTTTAAAGTAAAGCCAGACCTTAAATCGCCAACTGATTGAATTTACCATATATATATATATATATATATATTGAAGTATAGCTGAATAGCTGAAGATCTATAATATTAATATAAATGAATGATAAATGTGATGTAAGATAAAGTTGAAGTTAATAAATTTTGAATAATAATTGGGCGCCTTTTTAATATGTATTATATTTAGATCAACGCTATCCATGTTCTTTATGTGCCAACTAGTCGTCGTGAGCATGAAGTAATTAGAATGTGACTCTCCAGGATCTTCGCCGGTAGAATGGTTGTTTTCTCCTTCGTGTGGTGTTTAAATAAATAAATCTGATATTAAATAACTCCTACAACTTAACACTAACAAACAAAAGAGTGAGATTAGGTAAAAATAATAATATAATTTATTGAAATAAATAGGAAACTGTAAATGAACAAATAAATGTATCTAGCGATAAATAAAATTGACTATTAAAAATTTTCACGTGTGTTATTATACTTAATAAGGTTATGTGTAATATGGAAATGTGATCTTATATACAATTTCTACAGTTAACAAATTAAATCAGGTAAGTACTACTATGTTGTTAAATATACATAAAGGAAAACTATGATATGAAGGTTTTGGATATGAATAAAAGTAAAATTCTGGTTTTTATTTTATTAATAGAATAGTTTTAATGACATTATATTAACTATTATGGCTTTGTTGTAGAGTATTGTATGAGGTGAACCTGTATTCCTGTGATCTGGTAGTTGGTGTCCAGAAAGAAAGTCGAAATAATCGGGAAATATGATGTGCGGGGCCTCCAAATTTGATAACGGCGTATGCGGCTTCTATTCTGCCTCCTCGTCTGGAATCCTATTATAAAGATGCTCGTCTCGAAATTTGTAAAATTACCAAGCGTTGGGCTCCAGGTTTGTTTTCAAATATTTAATCAATTAATAATCACTTGATTCAGCATAGTAGATAGCATTTCCCGATTCTGGAGCCTCCTCCTCTTCCATGACGTCATAACTGACGTAACAAAGACGTCACAACCCAAGTCATAACTGACGTCACAATGACGTGACAACCCAAGTCATAACTGACGTCACAATGACGTCACAACCTAAGTCATAACTGACGTCACAATGACGTCACAACCCAAGTCATAACTGACGTCACAATGGCGTCACAACCCAAGTCATAACTGACGTCACAATGACGCCACAACCCAACCCAATGACGTCATACTGACGTCACAATGACGTCACAACCCAATGACGTCACAATGATGTCACAACCCAATGACGTCATACTAACGCCATAATGACATCACAACCCAATGACGTCATACTCTGATAACGTCACAGGGATACGTAACAACTTCCTCCTCCACCTCCACACTGATATATGAGGTTCAATAAAAAACAAAAACAAAATGGCGAATGAAAAGAAAATGGCGGAAGGAGGAGTTAAGCAAAAATGCATCAAGCCTAAAGGATATTAGAAACCAAAATGGCGGATGAGGGTAAGTTTGAAAAGCAAAAAAGAAAAAATACTTACAAGATGGAGGGTCCCCTTGTGGGCCCCTCAGAAGCAAAACCACACCCCCAAAGCTCCCTTGTGGGGCCCTCTGAAGCATCACCATACACGGCCCTCCTAATGGAGCCACCGAAACATAACCTCACAATTGAATAAAACACAAAGTCGAATTACCTGTATTTTTCTGTACGTGCTATATTCCATAACCACACACGGCCCCCTAGTGGGGCCCTCTGAAGCATCACCACACAAGTAACATAATAAATAAAACACAAGTGCACTCGACAAAAGTTAAATGAATACTAAAGGAAGTTACAACCGGTGTGCTATAAGTATATTATTACGTCATATTTTTTTTAAATATGATAGAACACGATTTTTCTTATTGAAACCTGTCTAGACAATTTGAATATTTTTTTAAATAAGAGAGCAATAAATAAATGAAAGAGGAATTAAGTTTTAAACATTTATTATTAAAACAACTATATATTTACAATATAAATTAGAATATATAAAATTTAATGAATATAAATTAACAACCCAATCTTATAACTTCAATATCAAAATGTAAAGTATTGTAATGTAGATATAATATTTCTAACATAAATAAGGCATTTAAAGAGTTACTATGACAAGACAATAATCTTTTTATATTGCTGTGTATATCACCAGACATCTGGGCACAGGATTCCAATGTCGATTTATAGAAATTAACGAAATCCATTGTCTTTAAAACAGTCAACTTTTGATTTAATAATTCTATCAAACTGTATATGTTGTCATATGTGTCTTTAGATAAAATAATTTCACGATTACGACTCTTTAGTCGAATTACCTGTATTTTTCTGTACGTGCTATATTCTATATGATGATTAGGGCTGCAACCCTCAGTCTTGCAAAATTCCTCCCACTCATCCGCAGTGAAAAAGATGCAAACGGTCGACGAGCGGATTTGAATAATTGGCACAAAACCAGCAGCTGGACTAAGTCCAATAACAATCCACTTAGTACCGCTATTATTAAGCAAATACACAGATTGTCCGACAAGCTGTTTCTCTCTAAGGATAGCATCTTCCTGCTTTTTCAAAGCGTCGTTAATGGATTCGGTATAGGTAACCGGCTCAATATCAACTGTAACAATAGAAAAATTACATTGCTAAAATGTAAATCATAAAGTTAAAATCTGCATACCTCTATCCATTTTACTGCTATGTTACACGAAGAAAAACTCTAGAGTGGCAGTTTAGAACAAGTTGTAGCGGTATATATAGAGTAACAAGAAATAGTAGAGGGGAGGGAATTCAAGCCGTTTGGAGACTATAACAGAAGTAATATTAAGTAATGCAATTTTTTATATCTAATTTATAATTACCAATTTAACTCGTCATCCGATTATTCAGCGATGTTGTGATGACCCCAAGCTAGGGTATGTACCCCATCCCCATTAATATACCGTTTATCATCAAAAGGCGACAGGGTCAATTTATTTTGTTCAACGGAGGAAATCTCATGTAATTTACTACGAAATAAATTTTGACGTCTATAAATTAATTCATGTTCGAATAAACAAATTTTGTAATCTTCCAAACTAATCGCATTTTTTACTACGTTCTGTTTAACTCCCTTAGATTTTTTCACCTGTCCACCTTCAACCTCTAGAGCATAAACTTTGGCTCGTAATCCGATGAATTCACTCATTACCTTACCTGCGTTCTCGTCTTTCATTAAACCGAGAACCGCCTTATTTTGGAGCGGCATGTTGTAAACGTTATCGGCCGAAAAGTTTGACGTATTAAATTTAGATAAATTTTGTTTCATATTGCAATATATATCATCAGCATTAATTTTTAAAATGAAACTATCAGTATCCATATAACATCAATACATCTAGAAGAACACCATACAAGTTATATATTTGTGAATGTATCTCCTCTCCAGAGACGCAGATACGTATTTCACTTTTCTACAGGATCGTCGGTACGCCCCTGCTGGAGAAGAGATACATTCAACCAAACCAGAAATTATTAAGACAGAGCGCTGAATATTCTTTCACGCTCTGTCTTAATAATTTCTGGTTGATAGCAAGGTAGTTATGTTTGGTTGAATGTATCTCTTCTCCAGCAGGGGCGTACCGATGATCCTCTAGAAAGGTGAAATACGTATCTGCGTCTCTGGAGAGGAGATACATTCACAAATATATAACTTGTATTGTGTTCTTCACACCCTATTTTTAATATTTTATATTATTAAAAATACTTTTGTATTATACAAATTGGTGGGTTTCACCCACTCATGTATGTTTCAAATTATTTTGTTATATACGCATTCGGTTCGCCCGACAAGTAGTGAAGACACGATAATACAGTTTTTATAGATATGGTTTTTACCGTCTATAGAAACACGTTGCTTAGTTCGGCAGTTATTATGTAGACAGCGCTGAATATCCTTTCACGCTCTGTCTTAATAATTTCTGGTTGATAGCAAGGTAGTTATGTTTGGTTGAATGTATCTCTTCTCCAGCAGGGGCGTACCGACGATCCTGTAGAAAGGTGAAATACGTATCTGCGTCTCTGGAGAGGAGACACATTCACAAATATATAACTTGTATTGTGTTCTTCACACCCCATTTTTAATATTTTATATTATTAAAAATACTTTTGTATTATACAAATTGGTGGGTTTCACCCACTCATATATGTTTCAAATTATTTTGTTAATACTTAATTGTCTACTTAGTTTATTATTTATAAAACCACACACCCGCACTACTGTAAAGTTTGTCTTTTCGGGTTCTTAAATAAAACTAACGATAGCTTTAGACACACACTATATTAATAATAAAACAAATAACAATATAAAAACTAATTACTAACAATAAGCACATTTATGTATTTGTATTTATGTTCACTCCGCGATGCTCTGGTATTGAATGGTCGCCATCCCTTCCTCGACGGCTTATGTGTGACGGCTTAAATGTGATATTTTTTCTCGAGCGCTCTGCCTGCATCGAGAAAACGCCAGAGGTATGACGCGCGACGCGTTATCGGACGAGTCATCACAATATAGATAATATAATTATTTCGTGACCTTTCTATGTTATGGTAAATTCAATTTGTTGGCGATTTGTGGTCTGGTTTTACTTCAAAATATATATATTTAAAACAATCCTGCATGTTTCGGCAAATGATGCCTTTTTCCTGTATACTTCATGATGTATTTGTTCCATCATTTACCGAAACATGTAGGATTGTTTCAAATATATATATTTTGAAGTAAAACCAGACCTTAAATCGCCAACAAATTGAATTTACTATATATATATATATATATATATATATATATATATATATGTATATATATATATATATATAGAAGTGTTTAGATAATTTCTTAGCCGTTTATTAAATACAACAATTGTTAAATTATTGGATTTTCTCGGCTTTTTATATGAAATATTTACAAATATCAAATTAGAATGTATGTAATTGCAGAGTAAGTGGGGAATGTTTACATCCCCACTTACTCTGCAATTACATACATTCTAATTTGATATTTGTAAATATTGCATATAAAAAGCCGAAAAACTCCAATAATTTAACAATTGTTATATATATATATATATATATATATATATATATATATATATATATTATAGAACAATTCGACCCAATCGTTGGAGTGCCAAAATATAATATTAAATGCTCCACGTTAGAAATTAATTAAGTATATAATTTTTAAATGTAATAGCTTTTGATACACCACCAAGAACTTATGTGGTGTATATTATCATTCTGTATTTATATAATCGTTAAATTCGATCTATTTATCTCTTTAATGTCTACTAAAGAAATTTTTAAAGGGAAAACGTTTAACTTGAAGATATAAACTGAGTTTAAATTCGAATTTATATACGCAGTAATACATATATTTCTGCACAGGATCAATAATAGATGGAAAACGTTCGTAGTTAACGATCATAGAACTTGTAGAACCAAATTAGTATTTTGTTTTAAAAAATAGCTGGTATTTAATGAAATTAGTAGAAATAATGAACATGAGCTCTCTAAAAAGGTTTAAGTATATCAATACGTTAAGCACGTATTACGCATTTGTTACAAATGAAACAGACATGCAATATACACATCTGTAACTGTACACATGGACAATACACCTCATATTTTACAGCAATTACTTCTGCTTAAGACACGTGTTTCTGCCATCTACTATTAGGCGACATCAGTTAAGCTAGTGAAGTAATTAATGCTTAAATCACCTACAAGACTGAAGTAATTAAAGCTTAAATCGCCTACGGTCTTGTAGGCGATTCAAGCTTTAATTACTTCAGTAGCTTAACTGATGACGCCTAATAGTAGACGCCTAATAGTGATGCCTAATAGTGATAACGTCTAATAATACGCTAATAATACGCTAATAATAATACGCTAATAATAATAGTGATGACGCCTAATAATAGTGATGACGCCTAATAGTAGATTTAAGCAGTATATACTATAACTTAATTGTGTAACGATCTGCAATTTACCATCATAATATATTTTTTTTGTTATATAATTATATTTCTTAAGTTATTTAAATATCTACTACATTTAAATATCATATACATTTGCTTATCATGCTGACTGTTCCGTGTTATGATTCCTGTCTGCTTGTCCGAGTAGGTTTTCGTGATTTTCCTTCTCGTTTAAGGCGAATGCCGACAACTTTGCATCTTAAGACGCTCCACTGGCGCATACATAATAATAACTAATGTCCCTGTTTTTGCTGTCTATCTGTTTTTGGAATACTAAGGCATGATTTATTATTATTATTCAATTGGAATATATCTTTGAATAATTTTATCCATAGCAACTCAATTATATGACATTTGTATACTGTCATTTATATTTTATATCCTTGATAAAGGCATCATTGCCGAAACATGTAGGCGTTGTTTTAAATATATATATACTTTAAAGTAAAGCCAGACCTTAAATCGCCAACTGATTGAATTTACCATATATATATATATATATATATATTGAAGTATAGCTGAATAGCTGAAGATCTATAATATTAATATAAATGAATGATAAATGTGATGTAAGATAAAGTTGAAGTTAATAAATTTTGAATAATAATTGGGCGCCTTTTTAATATGTATTATATTTAGATCAACGCTATCCATGTTCTTTATGTGCCAACTAGTCGTCGTGAGCATGAAGTAATTAGAATGTGACTCTCCAGGATCTTCGCCGGTAGAATGGTTGTTTTCTCCTTCGTGTGGTGTTTAAATAAATAAATCTGATATTAAATAACTCCTACAACTTAACACTAACAAACAAAAGAGTGAGATTAGGTAAAAATAATAATATAATTTATTGAAATAAATAGGAAACTGTAAATGAACAAATAAATGTATCTAGCGATAAATAAAATTGACTATTAAAAATTTTCACGTGTGTTATTATACTTAATAAGGTTATGTGTAATATGGAAATGTGATCTTATATACAATTTCTACAGTTAACAAATTAAATCAGGTAAGTACTACTATGTTGTTAAATATACATAAAGGAAAACTATGATATGAAGGTTTTGGATATGAATAAAAGTAAAATTCTGGTTTTTATTTTATTAATAGAATAGTTTTAATGACATTATATTAACTATTATGGCTTTGTTGTAGAGTATTGTATGAGGTGAACCTGTATTCCTGTGATCTGGTAGTTGGTGTCCAGAAAGAAAGTCGAAATAATCGGGAAATATGATGTGCGGGGCCTCCAAATTTGATAACGGCGTATGCGGCTTCTATTCTGCCTCCTCGTCTGGAATCCTATTATAAAGATGCTCGTCTCGAAATTTGTAAAATTACCAAGCGTTGGGCTCCAGGTTTGTTTTCAAATATTTAATCAATTAATAATCACTTGATTCAGCATAGTAGATAGCATTTCCCGATTCTGGAGCCTCCTCCTCTTCCATGACGTCATAACTGACGTAACAAAGACGTCACAACCCAAGTCATAACTGACGTCACAATGACGTGACAACCCAAGTCATAACTGACGTCACAATGACGTCACAACCTAAGTCATAACTGACGTCACAATGACGTCACAACCCAAGTCATAACTGACGTCACAATGGCGTCACAACCCAAGTCATAACTGACGTCACAATGACGCCACAACCCAACCCAATGACGTCATACTGACGTCACAATGACGTCACAACCCAATGACGTCACAATGATGTCACAACCCAATGACGTCATACTAACGCCATAATGACATCACAACCCAATGACGTCATACTCTGATAACGTCACAGGGATACGTAACAACTTCCTCCTCCACCTCCACACTGATATATGAGGTTCAATAAAAAACAAAAACAAAATGGCGAATGAAAAGAAAATGGCGGATGGAGGAGTTAAGCAAAAATGCATCAAGCCTAAAGGATATTAGAAACCAAAATGGCGGATGAGGGTAAGTTTGAAAAGCAAAAAAGAAAAAATACTTACAAGATGGAGGGTCCCCTTGTGGGCCCCTCAGAAGCAAAACCACACCCCCAAAGCCCCCTTGTGGGGCCCTCTGAAGCATCACCATACACGGCCCTCCTAATGGAGCCACCGAAACATAACCTCACAATTGAATAAAACACAAAGTCGAATTACCTGTATTTTTCTGTACGTGCTATATTCCATAACCACACACGGCCCCCTAGTGGGGCCCTCTGAAGCATCACCACACAAGTAACATAATAAATAAAACACAAGTGCACTCGACAAAAGTTAAATGAATACTAAAGGAAGTTACAACCGGTGTGCTATAAGTATATTATTACGTCATATTTTTTTTAAATATGATAGAACACGATTTTTCTTATTGAAACCTGTCTAGACAATTTGAATATTTTTTTAAATAAGAGAGCAATAAATAAATGAAAGAGGAATTAAGTTTTAAACATTTATTATTAAAACAACTATATATTTACAATATAAATTAGAATATATAAAATTTAATGAATATAAATTAACAACCCAATCTTATAACTTCAATATCAAAATGTAAAGTATTGTAATGTAGATATAATATTTCTAACATAAATAAGGCATTTAAAGAGTTACTATGACAAGACAAATAATCTTTTTATATTGCTGTGTATATCACCAGACATCTGGGCACAGGATTCCAATGTCGATTTATAGAAATTAACGAAATCCATTGTCTTTAAAACAGTCAACTTTTGATTTAATAATTCCATCAAACTGTATATGTTGTCATATGTGTCTTTAGATAAAACAATTTCACGATTACGACTCTTTAGTCGAATTACCTGTATTTTTCTGTACGTGCTATATTCTATATGATGATTAGGGCTGCAACCCTCAGTCTTGCAAAATTCCTCCCACTCATCCGCAGTGAAAAAGATGCAAACGGTCGACGAGCGGATTTGAATAATTGGCACAAAACCAGCAGCTGGACTAAGTCCAATAACAATCCACTTAGTACCGCTATTATTAAGCAAATACACAGATTGTCCGACAAGCTGTTTCTCTCTAAGGATAGCATCTTCCTGCTTTTTCAAAGCGTCGTTAATGGATTCGGTATAGGTAACCGGCTCAATATCAACTGTAACAATAGAAAAATTACATTGCTAAAATGTAAATCATAAAGTTAAAATCTGCATACCTCTATCCATTTTACTGCTATGTTACACGAAGAAAAACTCTAGAGTGGCAGTTTAGAACAAGTTGTAGCGGTATATATAGAGTAACAAGAAATAGTAGAGGGGAGGGAATTCAAGCCGTTTGGAGACTATAACAGAAGTAATATTAAGTAATGCAATTTTTTATATCTAATTTATAATTACCAATTTAACTCGTCATCCGATTATTCAGCGATGTTGTGATGACCCCAAGCTAGGGTATGTACCCCATCCCCATTAATATACCGTTTATCATCAAAAGGCGACAGGATCAATTTATTTTTTTCAACGGAGGAAATCTCATGTAATTTACTACGAAATAAATTTTGACGTCTATAAATTAATTCATGTTCGAATAAACAAATTTTGTAATCTTCCAAACTAATCGCATTTTTTACTACGTTCTGTTTAACTCCCTTAGATTTTTTCACCTGTCCACCTTCAACCTCTAGAGCATAAACTTTGGCTCGTAATCCGATGAATTCACTCATTACCTTACCTGCGTTCTCGTCTTTCATTAAACCGAGAACCGCCTTATTTTGGAGCGGCATGTTGTAAACGTTATCGGCCGAAAAGTTTGACGTATTAAATTTAGATAAATTTTGTTTCATATTGCAATATATATCATCAGCATTAATTTTTAAAATGAAACTATCAGTATCCATATAACATAGATTTACCGGTTCAGCATAGACACGCATTAAATAATCATAATAAAAGTCGTACATTAACAATTTCGATAATTCCAAAACGGAGAAACCTATATATAAGGGTTTATTATAAATAACTTTAAGTTTCTCCATCTGAATAGCAACAAAGTTTTCAGCAAAAATACTAATATTCTTAAAATTTAATTTCGCTATCAAGCTAGAGGCGCCCCTCCGTTTTCCTATATCTTCCCAATGAGTTATTAATTTCACGTCTACACGCTTGTCGACATTTTCCATAGTTTTACCAAAGACCGAGTTGTTTAGCAATTTATAAAAATCTTTTTCAAAATCGTTTCACGCATTTTTTCTAAAAGCAGTATTCTAATCGATATATTTTTTCAGCCAATTTGACTGTTTAAATTCCAAAATCCTATGAATTCTAATAATTTTGAGACCGATATTTACTGCTTGCCTTAAATTTCTATAGTGTATAACATATTTAGATTTATCGTGCAAGTTTGTAATTAATTTCTTATTGGGAAATTTAGATGTGGGAGACTTCATGCTCTCGGGAAGAAAGGGTAAATCATTGTGGTTATCTTGTAATACTTCTGGATACTCGATGTCTACCTCTAAAAAGTACCCGATATCTGAATCATCCGCGATCGATAAAACATCAAAGTTTTCAACATCTGTTAACCACTTGAAACCGCCGAATGGTACATACTGCGACATTGCCCACCTATATAGATTGTTTGCGTCCCAGTAAACTAAATATGAATTTGGAGAACTCGCATCGAATGTACTTAAATATTTATTATTGGCCGCAGCATATCTCAAACAAGATTGTGTTAACCCGCCCCTAACATTATTTTTAATGAAATGATGCATATCAATATCAGTGAGTAACTCCAATTTTGGTATATTCCAACATGGCGCTCCAAGAGAGACCCGGCGATGTGAAATAGTGAGCAGGATCCAAACCATATGTTTTATGACAAATTTTGCGGAAATTTTCAAAAATGTCAGTTAATAATAAAACATCTGTTTTTAAATATAGATTTGAGTAATCCAATAAAGATTTACAACCGAAAATGTTCCAAACATCTCGAGCATGCATATAATCTCATTAGAAATACACTCCCCGGTTAAGGTACTATAAAATTTATCTATTGGAGGTAGTGCTGGTTCATTCAATCGCTCAAAACTATCTATATATTCATACGGAAAAATTCCCCTACGTTTAATTAAATTGAATTGCTCAATATCTGGAAAATGTGATTTAACGGCTTTAAAATCGGTTGGAGATAAATTATTTGACAATTTTTCGATGGAGGATTCCATAAAGCGAAAAGAATATAAAAATCGTAAATTTAAATATACATCTCTGTTTACGCCCGCCTTATCAGTGTAATTATCAACTAAAACTTTTTTTGGAAAACTAATATATTTTTTATATATTTATATATTTTTATATATTTATTTTATATTATTATTATTATTTTATATTTTATATATATTTATATTTATATATATATTTTTATATTTTATATTATTTTATTATTATATATTTTGTATATATTTTCTTTATTAACCGGAACAACGTTTATGTCTAAATTATCGTTTGAAATTTCTAAGTAATAGATGACTGGCATAATGGCTCATGTTGTGTAGAAACAAGGGGATAAAATTTGGAATTTTGAAATTTAGATTACAATTTGAATGCGCGGCACCCCTGAACTTCCCCGCTAAATGACAGTGATCTGCCACTTTATCTCCATTTAATGGCAAATCACAAATGTGACAGATAACTGCGTTATTAAAATTATTTCTCCCATCAATATCCAAAGGATTCATCGGAACGACAATTTTTAAATACTTTTTATAAATATCTCTCACATCATCCATCAATCGCGTGATAAGTACTGTTGAGCAATCCAAACCAGCATACGTCACAAATGTATTTAAACTAGAATTATGTTTACTAACGATATTGTAAGCAAAGCTCACAGCAACATGCTTATGAGTAGGCCTCCTATACGGAATAGCCGGATCAATGCTGCAAGAGTGAATTGGTTCCAAGATACACTCAAAATCGACATAAATAACAAAAGGCACAAACAATTTATTTTCAAAGTCATTGAATTTTAAAATATATCATATCACCCAATTTTAATTTATGGGGTTCGGTTGAAGGTAGAACGGTATATAAATGATTACAATCAAATTGTTGATGAGCAACTAACTGCTCAGCTGTTCTGAAATATACCAAACACCCGTCACTCAGATGTGTCATATATCCATTATTACTAATCTGGGAAGAAATTAGTCTGGAGAGATTTTTAATTAACACGTAATGAGATATCTCTCCGTCTTCAATCAATAATAGATTTACATGAATATCTTTTCTAGATTTAGTAAAATAAATGGGCCCAACAACATCATAATTTTTCGAATCTGAATTAAAAGCTAAAGTATAGAGATTAATACTCAAATTATTTAAATCCTCAATTTTTGGAAAATCTTTAATTTTAACAGGGAATTTAATATTTTCTAAATTCAAATCGGTAGAATAATGGAGGTAGGAAGCTACCCTAACTACACTAATATTGGCAGGATGGAGGGCTGCAGTTAAACACCAAGCTAGACATGCGTCATCATTATTTTAAATGTTGATGCATGCCTTTTTATTTTGAATTGAAGGAGGTAGTTCCAGGTAAGATGGTCCGCTGAGGGGCGTAAAAGAATTTATGTTAATTTCTAAATGCGAGAACGAAACCAACGCCCACCCCGAATCTCTCTCCTGAAACTCTTCCGATTTTGTGATTATAATGCTAGCCAGTTGAACAAAAATATCGTTAACGTCAGATAACTGCGTCACAACGGTATATCGAGTATTGAAGGATTTTATTTCAGTTACTTGCTCATCCGCTTGAGGTTTAACGTAGCGAGCAAATAACTCAAACTGTACCTGAACCCCCGATAATGCCCGCTCAACATTTTTAATCAACCGGATAGATTGCAATTTAGATTCAGCCAAAAAAGTTTGTATATCGGAATTTTGATTGCCAGAAATTCTATAGGAAGCTACGCGTCAGTTAAAACTGCTAGCAATTTCGAAAACTCATTCCCCCCAAAATAACATTATTAGATAAGTGCTGTTGTGAACGAAGATGTCCTCTATACATTGCAGTATTAGGGAAACTTAATCCATAACAGCTTAACCCAACCTCGGAGTCATCACGACTCGTAGAAGGAGGACAGCTCCTCTTCGAAGTTGAAGCAGCAGTTTCTACATGTAGATTTGCTGCTCCCTCAGGATGCGTTCTCTTACGATGTCGAATTAAATTGTCTTTCCTATTAAAGGTTGTCTCGCAAACATCGCAAGTGTGAACTGTTTCGTTCACACACGCATGTCTACGGAGATTGTCCAAACGGCTGTAAGTCTTGAGACATTGATGGCAGTTCATGTTGTTAAACTAAAAAAAATTTAAGAACAATAAATAATTTTACTTACATATAGTATCGATGTAAACGGTTTGAATCACCAAGACTGAATGAGCTCCTATAATATTTCGAACAGTATTTAAACTACCCCTCCCCACCTAACCATTCTACTACAGGTCTGATTAATAATATTCTACAATATTTTCGCAATATTATAAATAAAAACTTGATTAATTATTTGAAAATAAAACACTTGGCTTAGTTTCACGACTTCTTTAATTAGATATACTAACAATTGTTTCGGCTATTAGGCCATTATCAAAGAGCTATCTAAAACTAAACTTACTCTACTTAAGGTTAACTTATATACCTGTGTTCATTATGGGTGGGAGAATGTGGGTAATTGATATTTAAAATTGCATCGATATAGGGGGTATTTATGAATTCCAATTGCGTGTTTGTGATAACTCGATTTTGTTTTTGGGCTTTTTTAATTTCAAAAATCTCTAATATATTTAACTTTTTACTTTTTACTACATTATGAATGAGGTTACAGCTATTTATATCGGGTAAGTGGTTCTGGTCTATACAATGTTCTGCGAACCCTGTGTGTTTCACACTATATTTTATATCTCTAATATGTTCTGTTAACCGTTTATTAATACCACTCTGTCCGATATAAATAGCTTCACAATTCTGGCATCTTATGGAATATACTCCTGATTTATCTAAGTTATCTATTTTATCATTAGTATTATTCAACAATGTACTTAAATTTACTTTATTTATCCACACTATGTTAATGTTGAGTTTCTTTAGTAATTTGTTTATTTTCTGTGTTATGGGAGGGATATAGGTGATTACATGCCAACTAGGTTTCTTTAATTCGTTTATTTCTGGGTATAACAATTTTTGAAGTATTTTCCTTTCTTTATGTATTATCAACTTATCGATGATATCTGGGTTGTAACCATTATTTTTTGCTATTATTTTAATTGTGTTCATTTCATTATTAAAGGCTTCCTTATTTAGTGGTATACTTGTTGCTCTATGTATATAGCTATGGAAAGTTGACATTTTAATTTTTTGTGATTGATTTGCGTTAGCGTGTACTACATTATCAGAAAATGTTGGTTTTCTATATATTTTATATAATAACTTATTGTCTTTTTTGTGTATTGTAATATCTAGGAAATTCAATGTGTTATTGTGTTCTTTTTCTATAGTAAACTGTATTTTGGGGTTTAGTGTATTAAGTAGTTTTAGGAATTCTGTTAATTGTCTATCGGTTCCCTTCCAAATACACAGAATGTCATCTACGTACCTAGCCCAATAATGTATTTGCCTTCTAATGGTATTATTAATCTGAAATAATCTTTTTTCTAAGTGATCTATGTATATATTAGCTAACAATGGGCTCAGTGGATTTCCCATAGGTAACCCATCTATCTGGCTGTAAATTTTATTATTGAATTTAAAATAATTTTGTTGTAAACATAACTTTAATGATTCTAATATTTCCGTCTTCTCAGTATTATCTAAATTGGTTTCGTTAATCCGGTTTATAATTATGTTACTTATTTCGTGTATCGGGATTGAAGTAAAAAGGTTTTTAATATCGAACGATACTAATTTGGCATTATCTGGTAATTTAATGTCATTTAATTTATTTGTTAAGGCAATCGTGTTTTTTATTGAATATTGTGACTTGAAATTGATTTTTTCTGGTAGTATTTGACTTAGATGTTTACATAGTTTGTATGTGGGGGCATTTACATATGATACTACGGGTCTCAAAAGGTTATTGTCTTTATGTAGTTTTGGTTGACCATATAATCTGGGGGAACAAGGATTCATTATTGTTAAGTTTTTATTTTTTACATTAGTATTGTTATTTATTAGCTTTTTTATTTTTGTTTGGTAATTTTTTGTTGAATCACTTTTTAGTTGTTTGAATTCCTTAGTGTTTACTATTTCATATATTTTCTCATTATATTTCGTTCTTTCTAATATTGTGACTGTATTACCTTTGTCTGCTTTAGTGATTACTAGATTGTTATCATTTAGTTTCTTTCTTATGGCTTTTATGTTGTTATTTTCATGTCGGTTTTTTGAGGTATGTTTTAGTTTTTGATATTCTTTACTTATTATTTTCTTTATTTTTTCTTTCTCTAAATTATATCCTTCTTATATAAGTTAACATTAAGTAGAGTAAGTTTAGTTTTATATAGCTCTTTGATAATGGCCTAATAGCCGAAACAATTGTTAGTATATCTAATTAAAGAAGTCGTGAAACTAAGCCAAGTGTTTTATTTTCAAGTAATTAATCAAGTTATTACAAGAATGTTTCACCAAGAAATATCTGCGAAGTCAACCAATGAAATTATAAATAAAAAATGCTTGCTGTGGTGTAATTTGACCCCGGATGTAATTCTAGCTTGCTTTTTTAGTAGATTGTAACACTATATAATTAATAAGCAATAATTTCTTGTTGAAGTGTTGATATCCGCGGTGTTATATTTTTGGGTGTAAGCAAATATTTAAATTCGAGAATATACATGTTTCTGTGAGCAGAAATGTTAATCACACAATTTTTACACTAAGAAGAGATCGGAGAAATATCAAATTACCTTACTCCGGATGTAATTCAATCTGCTTAGTGAGTGAATTTTGATTTTAAGAAACTATTACTAACAACATATTAGCGTTGTGGTCGGAATTATAAATAGGTCTATTACAAGAAATTCTAATATTTTTATCCTTCTTTAAAATAAAACTACTAATTTTAAATTAAATATTTTTCTTTGAAACAAACCTAGTAGTAAGAATGATAGTCTAGACGGGGTGTTGTTGTTTAAATAAAGAAAACATTTATAAAAAACAAAAATTTTTTATTACATTTTGTTACAATTAAAAATCAATTTTAAATAATTTTTTTTACCAACCCAGTTAAGGGCTCATATTCAATAAGCTTATCATTTATGATTAACAATATGCTACAATATCTGCATTAAATTCCTCCTGACATTCCAATTCAAGCTTTATATCAACACTAGTGCTAATTAAGCTATCAGCCTGTTTACTGGCATCTATCGAGAAGAGGGCACAATCGTGGAATTGCTTATAATCCAAGAGCGGTTGGTTTTGCCGACCGTAATAGCTGGACTGGAAATTTGCATACATATGATAAGCAATAGCATATCGCTCTTGGCCCATATCCAAATTCATGGCAGAGTATGGATAGCTCTCTGAATTTAAATATAATTTTATATTCGTAATTGAGGAATGATCAAAATCTGAAGAATCTGCGTGTATATTATCCTTCTTTTTATACTGAAAGCCCACTATAACATAGCGAGGTTTCTCTAAATTCGTACTAGTTTTAATAGGCCATATGTCGGTCTTTGTAGCACGCAATACTGGTAACTCATACAACTCCCACTTTCTAAACGGTATATATATCTTTTTATTTTCCTTGAGAGCATGGAGCAGTTTCAAGCGGGTTTTATCATTCACATTTATATGCTGCACATACCATTCAATCTTTTCAATTTCCAATTTCGCCTTCTTCGTACCGTCTGGCTGAGTGTTTATATAACAATTATCATCTGTTTTACTGCGGTTCAATATTAATTCTTGACTAACGTTTAAGAAAATGTGATGATAATCTTCTAGCATACCGAAAAAAAAAAGTTTAATTGTAAGCAAGCGTTAAACTTTCCAGCTGAGACGGTGGCTGTTCATCCTTGAATGGACACCAACCGGCCATTTGTAACAATTTAGATTCATTCTCGCTATAAGAAACGTATGCTTTCATTGTTGTGGTGATGCCTGGTTTCATACATCGAGCAATTTCTACACCGTTGATTTGATAGCGCATCTGATCGAACAGAAACGTATACGCGTTATTTGTTAATTTACAAGTAACAATTCCCTTATCATCTACAATGAATCTGCCCTCTATTCGAATGAAGCTATTGCTCGGTAATGTATAAATATCCTGATGTTGAATGGAAATGCGTATTTCATCGTTCGGATTAAAATTGCTAGTTCTTGGATAGTAAATGTGATATTGTTCTTTTGTGATGGCATCGTCAAGCCTTACTCCTTGAAAAATTTCTAATTTTTCCTCCATTTTTCACTTTCAATCCAATAGATTTTAGGAAAGCTATGTTCGTAGCTGTTATCCGTCGGTTGTCGGGAGGCTGACTGATTGTTTGTTCTAGGGGTCTGTAAGTTTTATAATTTCTAAACGATAGACCCATCCCTCTTCAACTCCAAACGAATTACAATCTGTTCTCCTCTAAAGTTTACAAGTTTATCGTCTTGATCAACAAGAGTTAGAGTTATGTTGTCTATGCTGTTCCGCTTATTAACAGGTAAGTAAATAACGCGTTGCGGTTCAATATTAATGCTAAATCCTGGCTCTACCTGTGGAGCGAATTCATACAGAGTGTGCGATAGAAGTGAATCGTAGTCGGCTGACGTTGTAATACTGCACTCAATTCTTACCTTTATAATCTGCACTGGCAAATCTGAATCATGCTTCTCGTTAGGTAGCAGTATTTTAGAACTGAAACCTAACATACGACCAATTGAATCTTTATGCTTGAAATTTATTTGAAATTTGCTTTTCAACATACATTTCAGAGTGTTATTATTTGGTTTGAGAGAGAATGTATCATTATCATTATTTTTCACTGACAATTGTTCCTTAATATATTGTTCAATGTCGCTTATTTCGTATGAGCCGTGTGGGATTATGATAACTTTATCGTCGGTATCATAATAGAACTTATTATTTCCCTCTATAACATTAGGAATGGTGTTGTACGTGTATAGACCAATTAAACCCAGAGTGTATTGAGAATTGGGATCTAAATCGATTGGCGGATAATAATCGGTAGAGAGAGCTGAACTCGAACCAATTATAGTGAACGTGTACGACATTCTTCACGTTTACTTTGATACTATTCTATATCAATTACTGTTGTCTAATAAGAATTGTAAACATAGGTGTCCACAATTTATTTCATTATAGTTTTGATATCTATCATAGTTGTATAATATTTTAATTTTTTTATTATTTTTCCGAAAATATTTAATCAGCTCGATTGGCGGTTTTAAATTTCCAAACGAGTCGAAATACTTTACTACAGAACCATTTTTATAAAACGCTACCCAGTGTGAGCCGAGGTTGAATTTCGAGTCAAGATTTATGATACAACACTCTACCCGTCTAGGTGTTTTTGGTAAATTGTCTCGCAAATAAACGCCTCGAAAATTTGGTATATTGCTAGCGAATTTCATAATACCTCTGTCGGTGAGGGCTCTATCGGGAAGCTGTTTTATTAGTTTTTTGAATAGGGGTTTAAATACAGACCCAAACCCTTCTTGTAGGGTTTTAGGTATAGACCGGAACCTCTCTTGTTTCCCAATGCAACAGCTTCCATAATTTTATTATATCTCTTTGCTTCCTCCGTCTGTTATTGCGCTTCTCTTGTTTTACCAACTGCTCTAGCGATACCAGCAGCTCCGCCTGCGAGACTACCTATAGCGCTCAAACCAGCAAATAGCGGTATCAGTGGTAAAATCCCTCCAGATTTCGGTATTGGTAATATTCGAGGTATCTTTATGCGTTTTCTACCACCAGCTTTCTTAATGGCAATTCTGGCGGCTTTCAATGATAAACCCGCTCCTGCTTTAACTTTACCGCCTATATATCCCTTCAGTGCGCCTTTCGCTTTAAACAATACAGATTTGTTGAATGGATGTTTTTTTTTGTTTTTTAACCCCATTCCCATTTTTCTTTTAGCTTTCATGGCGTTCGTAACCCTCCACGAGGCGACTTTCTCACCAACTGTTGTATCCTTGGCTGTCGCTCGAGACCAAGCTGTTTCTTCTAGTATCCGATCTGCTTTATGTCTGTCTTGTAAATCTTTATATTGAGAATACGCAATATCGTGAGCTCTACAGGCTTTATCTAATGGATTTATTCCGCTGTCGCCTCGCTCTAACCGTTCCTCTAGTTTTGTACCTGGTCCGCGGAATTGATATCCAGGTGTGTGTAGTTCAACCGGTAGATTGTTAATAATAGAATTCAGAACACCTCCTTCCTTAAATGTCAACATCGAACTGATTTATTGTGTAGTAATTTGTATTTAACTAAAGCTCTCAGTTTTACACCTCCGCCTTCCTTGAATGTCAGAATCGAACTGATTTATTGTGTATATAGTAATTTGTATTTAACTAAAGTTCTCAGTTTTAAAAGATGCGTTTAATAAGACAGAAGAAGCAGTTGAACATATTGAATTTAGATATGTGTGTTGAGAGTCAAACAGCCTGTCGTAGACACAGTACTCTGTTACCCGACACGGTTCGCTGTATTATATGTGGCCCTTCAGCTAGTGGTAAAACAAATGTAATACTGCCACTCCTGTTTAATGAAAATGGACTTCGATTCGAAAACATTTATGTTTACTCTAAATCTCTTTATCAACCGAAATATCAGTTCCTTGAAAATGTTATGAAGAGAGTGCCAGACATTAACTACTATCCCTATAAAGAAAATGATGACATCATAGACCCGGCAGATGTTAAATCAAATTCTATATTCATATTTGATGATGTAGCCTGTGATAAACAGGATAAGATTCGATCATATTTTTGTATGGGTCGACATAAGTGTGTTGATAGTTTTTATTTGTGCCAAACATACACACGCATACCAAAGCATTTAATTAGGGACAACGCTAATTTTTTAATATTATTTAAACAAGACGATACCAATCTTCGACATGTATATGAAGATCACGTGGGTATTGATATGACATTTAATGAGTTCAAATCTATATGTGCAAAGTGTTGGGAAGATCGGTTTGGATTTTTAATAATTGATAAGGACAGCGACATTAATAGCGGTCGATATAGAAATAAGTTTGATTGTTATATAAGTTTGTAAATATCAATTTTTGCAAATTCAAATCTAGATATTCGTTTGAGTTGGTTTTGTTAAGATGGAGGAAACCTCAGATATAGTTAAAGAGAATGTATGCTGTTGTAATAAAATAATCGATTGTTGTGGCTTGTGTTGTTTATTTGGGGAAGGCTTTGCCACAATATTTGTATGCATTTATGCTATAATAAAAAGTCGATTTTAAATAGCACCGCTCAGTTGAGTTTGTTGACAGTATCGATTTGTCTGTTAGAGAGTTATAATGGCAAAGAAAAATAAAATATTGAAGCGTACGGAGATTAAAAAAAAATCTCCAAACGAAATACTTACACAAGAAATTATTAATATAACCGATGCTGTTAGGAAAAAACATTTACAATTAAAACTACAGCGGTCGGGTCAAGATGAGTTACTTCAGAAAATGTTCAAGCCCGTATCGAAACCCCTCAAGAAAATTGTTGATGCAAACAACAAATTTCAAATAGAAAACACCAAGTCGGAACAGTTTAAAAAAGAAGAGATACCAGCTTCACCGGCTGTTAAAGATAGACAATTAAAAGCAACACCGGTGAGGCCTGTCACACCGGTAACCGACGGGTTATTAACAAAATCGTTATTGAGACAGCCAGATTTTTTAGAGGATGAGAGCGTTTTCACAGATACTCCAGAAGTTTCTACATCAGTGGATCCAGTCGATGACTCATTTCGAAGCCTCTATCAGTCAATGAGTGAAAGAATGCTCGATGAATTCTATGAAAATATAAACCCCATAGCTAGAAACTACCTAGACGGTTTCTTGTAAGATACTAGAAACGTTTATGATTCCACATATGGTGTTACATATGAGACAGACGTTAATAAATTAAAATTGGGAAATAAAATAGTAAAATTTGAGGGAGATAGCATTGTAATTGGAAAAAACGATATGAGGGTAGTGTTGGCCTTTTTGAGCTTATTTTTAAATCAAATCCAAAAAAGTATACTGATGATGAGTTAAAATGCTATCATGAAATATTGGAGTATACCAGCGCGCATCATAGATCAAATGATAGTGCAAAACAGTTGAAGGGTAATGGTGGATTAAAATGGAAACGTATAATTAAACCATTAACTTTAGCCAAACAAAAACAGCCATCAAAATCTTGGAGCGGTCGAGGAGCTAATATGTTTGTTAAAAACACTCCTTATCAGTATATTTATTGGGATGATATAAATGAACTAATTGACCGCTTACGCCTTCTAGTAGCATCGGAAAATGCTGGTCATACAAATCACAATAATGAAATTTTGGCAATAATCGAAGAGTTAAGATAGACCGGTGTAATTATATAACGTTCACATATATTTTTTCGTCATTATTGAAATGAGTACCGACAAGTTTGGACGTCACAGTAATAAAGTGCAAGCCACATCGTCTGCTGAGAGAATTTTCAACCGTTGACCAGCTGGTTTCCCTCTGACAAGCGATGGTGACGTAAATATTGGTGGTAAACGTATTCGATTCATGGCGGACCCTATTGCTGTTGATGATAGTGTAAATAAAAGATATGTGCTATAACTCTTTGCGGACTTAGAAATGGAAAACCGAAAAAATTTCTCAACGCTAAACCATCTCAGACAGACTGTTCAAAATCATACACAGCTGACTGATAAACAGAGAGCTGATATCGATTCTATTGTATCGGTTTTAAAACAATATAGTACCACCCCGACTATGGAAAAACTGATAAATGAAAAAGTTGCGGAATTAAATAAAGCTGCTGAAAAAGTAGCAGAGAGCGTGCATAAATTACGTAATGAAACAATTAAAAATTAACAACTTTATTAATTCAAGACGATAATATTTTGAGTAAAGCGAAAACTGAACATTCAAATAATTATCAGAATTTAGAGGGGACTTTACGATTATAAATCACTTGAGGATATGCTGATGCTCTTGTTGCATTACTTTATATGATTATTTTATTTAATGGGAAAAGTTTAAATGAGAAATCTAGTATATCTGTTGCATAAACATGTAGATTCCCTGCTAAAAACATTTTTGAATACAATTTTCTCTTCTATTTATTACTCATAGAAATTTTATTCATATAAGTAGAATGTTTGAATTTCGAAATATTTAAAAGTTGTAACCTTTCCTATTTCCTATCAAATAGATTAAAATATGAAAAAACATCTCTTATCTACTGTATACAACAATATTAAAAATTATATTATATATATTTGTTATTTGTAAGCATATACGTTGTGATTATCGTTGTATTCTGTCATCTAAATAAACGGAAGTAAACATGCATCTTAGTTTATTTCATATACACCAATTACACAATATCTGTTGTCGATAATTATATTATACCGTTATAATTATCGCAAAAGTTGTAACCTTTCCTCTTCCCTATAAAATAGATTTTCTGATACCCTGTAATATTCAATAAAAAAATATTTTTAGACTAAGCAGATTGAATCATATTATCAACACCGGATGTAGTGTTGATAATATGATATTTCTCTGAATAAGCAACTAACTTGGATAATATACCCATTATAGTTAAGACTGATGAACCGTGTTTTTTATCATGAAGAAGCAAATTGTGATGTGGGGCCTTATGCCCTAAGGCAGAATCGCCCTAAGGCAGGGTCGCCATATGATGTGGCTTGGTTACTTAAGCCACGTAATGTGCCTTAGTGGTTGGCAAGGATCGCCATGTGATGTGGGCCCGGCCCTGAGGGCCACATCGGTGAGTCTTCACGCAGATATCGTGGTAGCGTTAAATAATGCACAAGTATAATAGGTTTAACATAGTTTAATTAACCAACACTTATAACTATGCAACAAGATGGTAATTACATAATTAACAATGTAGACAGTAGTCGAAAGAGACTCTAACTCATTCGTACCGTCCGAGTATTGTTACTCTGCTAAGACTGTACTAAGACTGTATTAAGACTCCGATAAGACTCCGGATGGGATATCTTATATATTGTTAGAGTCATCTCATTTCGATTACATGTCCTTACTCTAAATAAACAAGAGTGTTGAAAGTGTGTAACGTACCTTGCGAATGCTTGTGTATGTAAGTTTTGTCGGGCGAGGTCATGTTTGGATATAACATGAATTAAACACCGGGCCGCGCCTTGACTTAGATAAAAGGTACACTGCATTACTTAATTGGGTTATTACACCTTCCAACAAGAGGAAAAAGAAAACAAACACGATTTGTTTGCTTTTCTTTTTGTTAGAAATTCCTATTTCTATTTCTACATTCTTAAGTGCTAAGTGTAGATTTACATTAACATTTTACATAGATGATACAAAAATGGTAAATGGTGCCTCTTAAATTCTAACTGTTAAATTGTAGCTAGTAAATTTTGACTGTAACTGTTAAACAAAATAAAAATTTAAATTTTAACTGGGCCGTTGTACGCTGTCTCAAGTTTGTTTGTCTGCTTGTTTTCTTAAATTCGATTTCTATAACATGTGTAGTTTATATATGTGTAATAGTTGACTTACTTCGTATTTGCAATTCTTGCTTCTAATTTTTAATTTTTCCCATTCGATTCTCTGTCTTGAATTCTTCATGTTCGCTTGTTTGTCTTAAACTCTTTGCTTTTGATTGTTTGTTTTCGATTCTTTATACCTGATTGTTTGTCTTCAATTTTGTGCGCTCCCTTTCTTCATATCCATTTAAATATAATACAACTCTCACTCTTGCTCTATGGCAAAATTAATCTTTTTTGGAAATCACTCATTTGTGTATTTCCCTGGACAATACATATTTCGTGTATGTCATGTGCCGCGCAGAACTATTCTGTGAAACTTATTCTGGACAACAGTAAGGGTGCTCGTACAGCGGAAATTCCCTTATCCTGTAATGTCCTTATCTTCAATACAGAAAACCAGAGACCAGTTAACAAAACACACTCTTGTTAAACTGTATTCTCTAAAAAAAAAATAAGAGAGTGTTTTCGTCGTGTTGGACCATTTCCTCACGACTTAGGGACGAATTGAAGTTTTTTGCCTTTCTCGTCACTTGAAATTCTTTGATTCGACTGGTTTTCGTTTCTGACAGTTCCATTACCCTAAGATGATCAGTCCTGGAGTTGGTGGAAACTGTAACTGTTGTCGGCTTTCGTAATGGTACAATCGATAGGTCTCTGTCGTCTGTTGGGTATCTGACGTGATAAGGATGCTATCGGTCGTCCCATTACTTACTTTTACATCATTGGAATCAAACTTCTGTTAGTGATAAGGCATTTGTAACAAAAAAATTTGGAATTCTTGTAATATAAAATTAATATAATACTCCTCGTATATTGATCTATTATTTAATATTGATTCTCTTTTATTTGCGAACTTTTTGAATGCGTCAACAATATTTTCTTCAATGCCAGGTATCGTTTACAAAATAAACAATGTCCGTGCATTTTTATATACACTTGACCTTGTCGATATTTAAAATAATACTATTCCGATGTTTATTGATTTAACTTCTTTAAATATACTTGTTATTGTTTATCTGTTCGTTTAATAAACAATATGAACTACAACATTCATGTGAGGCGTCTATTAAAAATAAAACGTATGCATTTTGTATATGCATTGAACGTAAATGAATTTGTGAAAATATATAACATAATTTCTGTCTTGTTTTACGCAGGCGGTTTATCTTAAAAAAAAATGTATGAAATTCTACATTCTCGCGTATATTAAACTAACAACTTGGACAGGTTTAAATTTGAATTTTTCGGCCATAAATTAATGCTTTTACAATTACCTTATACATATTAGTTTTTAAATAAACTTGACCTTAAGCAAAAAAATAACAATGTTACGCTCTTTACATTCTGTTGGCGTATGCAGAATTTGCTGCACATAAACAAACTAATATTATTCTTACGATATATACAAGGAAACATTTTAATAATTCGAAATATACACATACATATAAAGTGTCTATGCATTACTTTCACACACTGTAATTGTCTTTACTAAAAGAAATACCTGCTTCTTCTCCTGAAGTGGTAGTTGAAGTGTGACTGTACGGCTTCCGCTTGCTCCTTGGCAGGGGATGGAGATGCCTTCTTCCATCGCGTAGTACATTTTCTTTAGTGGTTTACCAACTTTCCGTTTCCATGATTCGTTCCAGTTTCCCACTTGGTTTCCCTCAGCCTTAAACGGCTGGCAGGGCCATGATGTGGATAGGCAGGGCCACGATGTGGATAGGCAGGGTCGCCATGTAATGTGCGCTTACTGCTTTAAGTGGCTAGCAGTGGTTGGTAGGGTCGCCATGTAATGTCCTATGCCCTTAGGGGCTGGCAAGGACCGCCATGTGATGTGGGGCCTTATGCCCTAAGGCAGAATCGCCCTAAGGCAGGGTCGCCATGTGATGTGGCTTGGTTACTTAAGCCACGTAATGTGCCTTAGTGGCTTGGCAAGGATCGCCATGTGATGTGGGCCCGGCCCTGAGGGCCACATCGGTGAGTCTTCACGCAGATATCGTGGTAGCGTTAAATAATGCACAAGTATAATAGGTTTAACATAGTTTAATTAACCAACACTTATAACTATTCAACAAGATGGTAATTACATAATTAACAATGTAGACAGTAGTCGAAAGAGACTCTAACTCATTCGTACCGTCCGAGTATTGTTACTCTGCTAAGACTGTACTAAGACTGTATTAAGACTCCGGATGGGATGTCTTATATATTGTTAGAGTGATTTCATTTCGATTACACGTCCTTACTCTAAATAAACAAGAGTGTTGAAAGTGTGTAACGTACCTTGCGAATGCTTGTGTATGTAAGTTATGTCGGGCGAGGTCATGTTTGTATATAACATTAATTAAACACGGGGCCGCGCCTTGACTTAGATAAAAGGTACACTGCATTACTTAATTGGGTTATTACAAAATTGTACTATACTCCAATTACACAAAATCTGCTTCAAATATGACCCCGGATGTAATTATAGCTTGTTTCTGTATGTCTGTGCACGTACACGTTTTTAGCAAGCTCTCTTTAAATTTATATTGTAATTTGAATTAATGTTAGATCTAATTACAATATGCATAGCTGTATATATAAGTTTATAGCAAAAACAAATTGCATTATTTGCAATTATTTTGTATAAGTTTATAATTATGATGCGAAAATATTTCACTTAACACCAACCATGTGCGAGTTTACATCATAGTAATTATATTTACAGTATTTATCTATTTTTTCTTTTTGTTTTAGATATTGAAACAGTATATTATATTATAGGGGAAATAATTCCTGAAGCACCAGTAAGTTTTTTATACAGTCTTTAAAACACTTTTTATAATATTAAATAAAAAAATATTTTTTTAGGATAGACCGGTGGTGATTATGAGACAGGAGCTGTCACCACCACCACCGCAGCCAGGGGTGATCCTAGTGATGATTGGGGTGCACAACACTCTCCACATTAATGCGGAGAGTAAATTTATAATAGTTTACTATTATATTTAATAAGTTTTTTTCAATATCTACTACATTAAAAGCTTATTCTTATTCTTATGGAATATGGTCTTGGAAATATTATTATCAAGAGTTTCCGCTCTTGTATTTAAATTCTGAAAATTATTTGAATGTTCAGTTTTTGCTTTACTCAAAATATTAATATCGTCTTGAATTAATAAAGTTGTTTTATTAGCGTTTTTAATTGTTTCATTACGTAATTTACGCACGCTCTCTGCTACTTTTTCAGCAGTTTTATTTTAGTATATGTAAGTTTAAAATAAAATATCAATCAATCAATTAACCCTATTTGAATCAGAAAAATATATATAGATACATGTCATTAGAACGTATTTTTTTAAAAGATTTGAAGATACTTGGTACAATTCGTTCCTATTGCGTCGATTAAAACACATCCTATTTTGTTATTTACAAATATAAAGAAATAATTTTATTTTATTTTACATAAAAGACGAAAGAAAAAAGTTCTTATCACAGTTATTAAATAATCAAAAATTTATATTACGAAAGAAAAAAGGTCTTATCACTATTATTAAATAATCAAAAATTTATATTGTAGACACAATTTTTACGCTAACAAGAGTTCAGAGAAATATCTTATTCCAGACACTACATCCGGTGTCTGTAATATGATCTGCTTAGTAAGTGAATTTTTTATTTTTATTTAAAACATCAAATGCATGGTTATATTTTACTGTTGAAGTATCGCATCGTTGAATTTTTACGACAACAGCGGTTAATAATAACTATTTTTTATCGTTTTTATCAATAAAATAATGTATATTTAGATTACAACCCAGTAAACACTTTTTTTACATTAATTTCAAATATGACACCGGATGTAATTCTAGCT
Source organism: Melolontha melolontha (assembly GCA_935421215.2). Classification (NCBI taxonomy): domain Eukaryota; kingdom Metazoa; phylum Arthropoda; class Insecta; order Coleoptera; family Scarabaeidae; genus Melolontha; species Melolontha melolontha. The sequence goes on along the minus strand of OW285236.1, from coordinate 156,675,208 downwards.
TGTCCGGATTAGAAAAATAAATATAGTAACTTTTTTTTTAAAATTATTATACTATAAAAAATACTTATATATTCCTTTTTGTTATAGATTAATAAAGCGCTAATTAAATTTTATTCTGTTGTTTTATTTTTACTAATATTATAACCTTTTTTGCAATATAGTTCAGCTCGTACAATGTATCACTAAGATTTTGTGTATTGTGAATTAGACAAAATGTTTTGTATTTATAATATTGCGAAATAAAGTTGACTGGATTTCGTTAATTTCTATAAATCAACATTGCAATCCTGTATCCAGATGTCTGGTGATATACACAGCAATATAAAAATATTATTGTCTTGCCATAGTAACTCTTTAAATACCTTATTTATGTTAGAAATATTATATCTACATTACAAGTGCACTCGACAAAAGTTAAATGAATACTAAAGGAAGTTACATCCGGTGTGCTATAAGTATATTATTACGTAATTTTTTTTTTAATCATGATAGAATATGATTTTTCTTGGTGAAACCTGTCTAGACAATTTAAATATTTTTTTTTAATAAGAGAGCAATAAATAAATGAAAGAGGAACAAGTTTTAAACATTTATTATTAAAACTACTATATATTTACAATATAAATTAGAATATATAAAATTTAATAAATATAAATTAACAACCCAATCTCATAACTTCAATATCAAAATGTAAAGTATTGTGTTCTATTCAATTGTGAGGTTATGTTTCGGTGGCCCCATTAGGAGAGCCGTGTGTGGTGATGCTTCAGAGGGCCCCACTAGGAGGCCGTGTGTGGTTATGGAATATAGCACGTACAGAAAAATACAGGTAATTCGACTTTGTGTTTTATTATTGTGAGGTTATGTTTCGGTGGCCCCACTAGGAGGGCCGTGTGTGGTGATGCTTCAGAGGGCCCCACAAGGGGGCTTTAGGGGTGTGTGGTTTTGCTTCTGAGGGCCTCACAAGGGGACCCTCCATCTTGTAAGTATTTTTTCTTTTTTGCTTTTCAAACTTACCCTCATCCGCCATTTTGTTTTCTAATGTCCTTTTGGCTTGATGCATTTTTGCTTAACTCCTCCTTCCACCATTTTGCTTTCTAATGTCCTTTTGGCTTGATCCATTTTGGCTTAACTCCTCCTTCCACCATTTTCATTTCATTCGCCATTTTGTTTTTTCCTTTTTGATTGAACCTCGTATATCAGTGTGGAGGAGGAGGTAGTTACGTATCCCTGTGACATTATCAGAGTATGACGTCATTGGGTTGTGATGTCATTGTGACGTCAGTTATGACTTGGGTTGTGACGTCATTGTGACGTCAGTTATGACTTGGGTTGTGACGTCATTGTGACGGCAGTTATGACTTGCGTTGTGACGTCATTGTGACGTCAGTTATTACTTGGGTTGTGACGTCATTGTGACGTCAGTTATGACTTGGGTTGTGACGTCATTGTAACGTCAGTTATGACTTGGGTTGTGACGTCATTGTGACGTCAGTTATGACTTGGGTTGTGACGTCATTGTGACGTCAGTTATGACTTGGGTGGGTTGTGACGTCATTGTGACGTCAGTTATGACGTCATGGAGGAGGAGGAGGCTCCAGAATCGGCAAATCCTATCTACTCAGCATATATTTATAATAATTTCACTGGTATTTTAACTTTTTAATAATTTTCTTTGGAGTTGAACGAAAATACGGCCATACGTTACAATATTTTCAGGAAAAGACGCCGATAGCGAATATTTATTTTCCAAAGCCAAGTTAATAATATAATATAGCCTCGAAGTTTTACTTTTACTAATTCCATAAATACGATAAATATAAACGATTTGATAATTTAGTCATTATAGTAAAATTTCTAGAATATTTTACAAGTTGTCAATACATGTTTTCTAATGCTATGTTATGTTGTAATGCGCATAGCAAATATCGTTTTCGCGGGTTAATTTCATTTAAATAAGTGGGCGTGTTTAACTAGTATCGATACAAAATATTGATGTAGATAAATTAGATATCTGTAATTTCGCGCTAAAGATTTGAATTATGAAATAGAAAATAAAAATATAAAAGTAAGTTTAGAAATAAAAATAGGTTAATGAAAAGTATACAAAGTTATCGTCATATTAATTTATATATATTTCGATACTAATTTTACATATAAAATCCACTTATTTAACCCTTCTTCTATTAGTTTTATTATTGTTTATACTGTTTTTCCTATTGTAGATGCTGGAATTAGGGTGCTATTTGCCCCATTACAATATATATATATATATATATATATATATATATATATATATAGCTACTTATATAATGAAACAGATATGCAAAATACATATCCGTCACTGTAAACATGGACAAACACCTCGTATTTTTAGCATTTACTTCTGTTCAATACATATGTTTCAGCCATCTAGGCCTCATCGGTTGAACTAGTGAAGCAATGTGTATACAAATTAATACAGATCTGTTAAACAACGGATCTGTATCTGTATCTACATTTACGCTAAAATCGACCCCAATCCATAACCAGTTTCGTTCTATCAGGCGACACTAATTCAATCAGTGACATCTGACGGAAGAAAGCGACTAGGCCAGAAAAGGCGATCTTCCGCTCGAATAGCAATGCTATTACGAAAAGCGGAAAAATACGTATATTGGTGCTGTCCATTAACTCGCGCCATATGGCGGTAAATATACAAAAAAGGGGATATTTATCAATACGTTTTTGCCGTATTACGCAGTTGTTATATAATGAAACAGATATGCAAAATACATATCCGTCACTGTAAACATGGACAAACACCTCGTATTTTTAGCATTTACTTCTGTTCAATACATATGTTTCAGCCATCTAGGCCTCATCGGTTGAACTAGTGAAGCAATGTGTATACAAATTAATACAGATCTGTTAAACAACGGATCTGTATCGGTATCTACATTTACGCTAAAATCGTCCCCAAGGCATAACCAGTTTCGTTCTATCAGGCGACACTAATTTAATCAGTGACATCTGACGGAAGAAAGCGACTAGGCCAGAAAAGGCGATCTTCCGCTCGAATAGCAATGCTATTACGAAAAGCGGAAAAATACGTATATTGGTGCTGTCCATTAACTCGCGCCAGATGGCGGTAAATATACAAAAAAGGGGATATTTATCAATACGTTTTTGCCGTATTACGCAGTTGTTATATAATGAAACAGATATGCAAAATACATATCCGTCACTGTAAACATGGACAAACACCTCGTATTTTTAGCATTTACTTCTGTTCAATACATATGTTTCAGCCATCTAGGCCTCATCGGTTGAACTAGTGAAGCAATGTGTATACAAATTAATACAGATCTGTTAAACAACGGATCTGTATCTGTATCTACATTTACGCTAAAATCGTCCCCAAGCCATAACCAGTTTCGTTCTATCAGGCGACACTAATTTAATCAGTGACATCTGACGGAAGAAAGCGACTAGGCCAGAAAAGGCGATCTTCCGCTCGAATAGCAATGCTATTACGAAAAGCGGAAAATACGTATATTGGTGCTGTCCATTAACTCGCGCCAGATGGCGGTAAATATACAAAAAAGGGGATATTTATCAATAGGTTTTTGCCGTATTACGCAGTTGTTATATAATGAAACAGATATGCAAAATACATATCCGTCACTGTAAACATGGACAAACACCTCGTATTTTTAGCATTTACTTCTGTTCAATACATATGTTTCAGCCATCTAGGCCTCATCGGTTGAACTAGTGAAGCAATGTGTATACAAATTAATACAGATCTGTTAAACAACGGATCTGTATCTGTATCTACATTTACGCTAAAATCGTCCCCATCCGTCCCCATCGTCCAGATCCGTTGTTTAACAGATCTGTATTAATTTGTATACACATTGCTTCACTAGTTCAACCGATGAGGCCTAGATGGCTGAAACATATGTATTGAACAGAAGTAAATGCTAAAAATACGAGGTGTTTGTCCATGTTTACAGTGACGGATATGTATTTTGCATATCTGTTTCATTATATAACAACTGCGTAATACGGCAAAAACGTATTGATAAATATCCCCTTTTTTGTATATTTACCGCCATCTGGCGCGAGTTAATGGACAGCACCAATATACGTATTTTTCCGCTTTTCGTAATAGCATTGCTATTCGAGCGGAAGATCGCCTTTTCTGGCCTAGTCGCTTTCTTCCGTCAGATGTCACTGATTAAATTAGTGTCGCCTGATAGAACGAAACTGGTTATGGCTTGGGGACGATTTTAGCGTAAATGTAGATACAGATACAGATCCGTTGTTTAACAGATCTGTATTAATTTGTATACACATTGCTTCACTAGTTCAACCGATGAGGCCTAGATGGCTGAAACATATGTATTGAACAGAAGTAAATGCTAAAAATACGAGGTGTTTGTCCATGTTTACAGTGACGGATATGTATTTTGCATACCTGTTTCATTATATAACAACTGCGTAATACGGCAAAAACGTATTGATAAATATCCCCTTTTTTGTATATTTACCGCCATCTGGCGCGAGTTAATGGACAGCACCAATATACGTATTTTTCCGCTTTTCGTAATAGCATTGCTATTCGAGCGGAAGATCGCCTTTTCTGGCCTAGTCGCTTTCTTCCGTCAGATGTCACTGATTAAATTAGTGTCGCCTGATAGAACGAAACTGGTTATGGCTTGGGGACGATTTTAGCGTAAATGTAGATACAGATACAGATCCGTTGTTTAACAGATCTGTATTAATTTGTATACACATTGCTTCACTAGTTCAACCGATGAGGCCTAGATGGCTGAAGCATATGTATTGAACAGAAGTAAATGCTAAAAATACGAGGTGTTTGTCCATGTTTACAGTGACGGATATGTATTTTGCATATCTGTTTCATTATATAACAACTGCGTAATACGGCAAAAACGTATTGATAAATATCCCCTTTTTTGTATATTTACCGCCATCTGGCGCGAGTTAATGGACAGCACCAATATACGTATTTTTCCGCTTTTCGTAATAGCATTGCTATTCGAGCGGAAGATCGGCTTTTCTGGCCTAGTCGCTTTCTTCCGTCAGATGTCACTGATTAAATTAGTGTCGCCTGATAGAACGAAACTGGTTATGGCTTGGGGACGATTTTAGCGTAAATGTAGATACAGATACAGATCCGTTGTTTAACAGATCTGTATTAATTTGTATACACATTGCTTCACTAGTTCAACCGATGAGGCCTAGATGGCTGAAACATTTGTATTGAACAGAAGTAAATGCTAAAAATACGAGGTGTTTGTCCATGTTTACAGTGACGGATATGTATTTTGCATATCTGTTTCATTATATAACAACTGCGTAATACGGTAAAAACGTATTGATAAATATCCCCTTTTTTGTATATATAGCTACTGTCAAACTTATTAAAAATAAGCAAATTATTTACAAAATGGATATATTTACAAATCAAATAAAACAATGGTATGTTACTGATCAAAACAACATGAAAATATGTGAATTAAAATAATATGAACAAAGATATTAACAGATAATATAATTATGAAATTAATTAGTTTTAAAAATATACAATACAAAATAAATATATATATATATATATATTTTATGTGTATTTGTAAAGAATATTTCGTTATGCAACTTTTGCTAGTTAGTTCGTTAGCCTCGAGTGTCGTATCGGCACCTGAGACCTCCACCTTTTACGCGAACGTAGAACTACTCTGCCTACGACTTGAGACAATTTACTCCCAATCGAATTACCGCTTTTTGTCCTCTTTTTTGTATATAAACGGGCCCTGTTTTGCTAGGACTGACACAGTTAGGTAGCGTTGGTTTAGATGCCTTCTAACTGATGCTGAGATTTAAGCTTTACCTTTTCCTTTTCTTACTACGTTGACACGATGTGGATAAGGGAGAATAAATTTTCCGAAGACGATTACGTTTTCTTGCTCCCGTTTAACTTTCGCGTCTCGTTTATAGCACCCTTCTGACATCGTTAAAGTTCTGTCTATATACTTCGTACATTTCTGGTATAGAGCAGGGCGTCCGGAAACGTTGGAAGCGCTATAAACCCGACTGGCTGATTGCAACCCATCCAGGAAATCTTCGATCCCGTGACGTAGTAAGAAAATCACCGATGTGTTACAGAGGAGCACGTAAGCCCAAAAATAAACTTATCTTATTTTTGTTACTCCGAACGAACAGAAAAGTTAGCTATCAGAAATAAAACCCGACAAATCTCCTATATTGAATTTTTATTAAGAAGCGTATATTGTCACTTTAAACCTTAAAAAAAGTCAGTTTTTCATTTTAATTAAGCTTTCTATTTGAGGACGAAAATATTATTTTCTTTAAATTTTTTTTATTGTTTTTCTAAGTGACGACCACCAAAAATCTACGATATATAAAAAGTTGTTTTCAAGAAAGGGTCCTTAGACAGATTTTCTTTGCCCTCAAGTCAAAAAAGAATATAGTTGTCTTTCATTTATCCGAACTAATCATTAGTTGAAATATTTTATTTTTGAGAGAACATGAAAGCCGTAATAAAGTTAACATGTTAATGTAACTTAGTAAAACAAACCACATTTAAATATAAATATTGTTATTTAAATTGTATTGCAAATATTACCGAACAATAAGGCAAAGCCTAGTTAATATCGTTTATTTAATTATAAATGTGTTTAGAAAGAATATTTCCATATAATTGTAATCAATGGAAATATTTAAATTCTGTTATAATAACCTGAAAATTTAGATTTTGGAATTAGTAACCTGATTGGAAATAAGATTTGTTTAAAATAATACTGTCATATTAAATTGTAATTATTAGATATTTATATTAATACGAATTTAGTAAAAGTTTGTCAAACATGTTTATCATATGTTTTATTCAATTTAAGGCCGTATGTAAGCATTGATCAGCTGTTCAATAAAGTAAATGCAAGTTAAATTTAATTATATTCATTTGCAGCTAAAATGATCTACAGCTAATGCAGAATATATCATACTGAAATTTACGAACATGTATTACTCTAAATAATAATTGATTTTGTATGACCTCTGTTCTGTTTTTATCATTGTTGAAACTATTTGTGTTAGAGTTTTTTTTCAAATTTTTACTACGAATGTTTTGATATATATATATATATATATATATATATATATATATATATTTAGTGTTTAAAGAATTTTGTTTTTCTTTTTTATTTTATTGGCCGTGTCTTAATATTAAAAATAATAGATTTTTATTGGTTTTAGCGACCTTTTATTGAATTTTGATGTTTGTTTACGACGTTTCGACTTTTATCAATTCAGTCTTTTTCAAGCATCTGGAAACAATAATCATTACAATGAACATGAGAACTGTGTTTGTTTCGTGTGATATAACAATTAAATTAAGAATTTTAAATTTAAAATTATATTAAGAAATGAATTACGAATTAGGTTAGCATTTTACGTAGAAGATTAATTAATAAACCTTAAAACATACAACAGATTAATAGAATGGATAAAGCATAAACATATAAACTTCTTCAATAATATAAAAACAAAACAAAAACAGAAACTAGAAACACTAAAGCAAAATACAAACCAAAAAAACAACACACCAAACTTCCTTAAAAATGACACATATAACAAAAATTGGATAACAAACCTAACCAATGACAATATACCAAACAACGTTATGAAAATTTTAAGTCTAGGACCAAAATTCACAATACCATACAAAACCGACAATAAAAACCAAAGGATAATACCTACAGACGTAATTATTGCAAAATAGAATCTTCAATAGATAACATCAAGGAAAATGGCAAAAATCATATAAGATCTAAAATCTGTAATAGCCTCCTAAATTACAAACAATCAAACAAAACAGCCGACAATAACGAAACAGAAAAAGCATTAAATAAACACATAAAAGAAACCAAAACCTTCCTAAAAAACAACAGTCATTTAACAGTACTACAATCACACAAATCAAACAAAACAATAATAATGGAAAAAAGACAATACATGGAAAACATGGAAAAACTCCTAAATGACGACAAAACTTATACAAAATTAAAAAACGACCCCACAACAAAATTTCAAAAAATAAACAACACACTAATTAAAAAATGGGAAAACAAACAGATCATCTCACCAAAAACAGCTAACAAATTAAAAATACATAATGCACAATCACCCAAAATATACGGCTTACCAAAATTACATAAAAAAAACATCCCATTAAGACCAATCGTATCATGCATACAAAGCCCGTTTTATGAACTATCAAAATACTTAACAAAAACACTAACAAATGTCATAGGTAAAAACTAATATTATATTAAAAATACTTTCGAATTCAAAAAACATATCGATATAATAAAAACGAAAAACAACGAAAAACTAGTTTCCCTAGACGTAGAATCAATGTACACCAATATACCTTTAACACTGGCCAAAAAAGTAATCACATAAAAATGGGACTCTAATAGATTTCCTATAAGCAATAGAACTAACTTTAACTTCCACATATTTTCAATTCGACAACAAATTTTTCAAACAAATTGAAGGACTAGCAATGGGAGCACCTATATCCAGCGTAGTAGCCTAATTAGTACTAGAGCACATCGAAGAAAATGTTATAAAATCCCTGAAAACAAAACCAACCTTTTTCAAAAGATATGTCGATGATTGCATAATGTTACTACCAGAAAATGAAATAAACACTGTACAAAATAGTTTCAACAATTTCCACCCAAATTTAAAGTTTACCATTGAAATAGAAAAAAACAACTCCATAAACTACCTAGACCTAACACTGACAAGAATAAAAAACAGCATACAAACAAAATGGTACACTAAACCAACCGCTTACGGCAGATATGTAAACTTTTTTTCTAACCAACCCCTAGCCCACAAAAAAAATGTAGTAACAGCGTTAGTAGACAGAGCCTTAAATCTCACTAACCCAATTTTCAGACCAACAGTACTAAATAAAGTTAAAACAATTTTGTCAGAAAACAACTATCCACCACAATTCATACAAAAAATTATAAAACTTAGACTCAATAAAATTTATAACAAAACAAACAACCAAAACAATAACAAAAAAACCAATGAATTCACATATATCCCCACACCCTATATAACTGGATTATCCGAAAAATTAGACAACATATTCAAACCATTTAATTTTAAAATAGCACACTAAAGCGGTAAAAACCTAAAATTCCTACACACCAAACCTAAAGACTCAACACCTACACTAAAACAATCACACACAATATACAACATACTCTGCAAAGACTGTGACAAAATATACATAGGCCAAACAAAGCAGTTACTACAAGAAAGATTGAGAAAACCCCCCCCGGCACGCACAAGACAAAAACGGGGAAAAATAGCTCCCATTAGAAAAAACAACTTTAACATATACCCCTTAATACGGTCCTGACCACCATGCTCATTCCAAAAACAGAAATTAAAACCCCCACAAACTAAAGTATTAGTTCACTTACAATATCCGCACAAGCACTATCGTTCTAAGAAAATCGGTCTCGGATGTCAAACACATGTGTCACATAAATGCGTACCCTTATAAAACAAAACGAACAACAAGTGTGAGTTTATTTATCTTTTCTTTGTTCTCTTTACTTATTGTAGTGTAATTCAACTTTCCAATTCATTCATACAGTTGTTAGTCACCTTAATGTCTCCCTACCTATTCATTTTAGCTATTTTTTTATGTTAATTTTATGTAATTTTCAATGTTAAATGTTAACTCAATTTGTAATCTAATTTTAAACTTATAATTGTTAATAATTGTTAAGTCTCCAATTAATTCATACAGATATTAATCACTTAAATGCCCCCCTACCATTCTAAGCTATTTTAATTTAATGTTATTTAATTTTCTACGTAAAATGCTAACCTAATTCGTAATTCATTTCTTAATATAATTTTAAATTTAAAATTGTTAATTTAATTGTTATATCACACGAAACAAACACAGTTCTCATGTTCATTGTAATGATTCTTGTTTCCAGATGCTTGAAAAAGACTGAATTGATAAAAGTCGAAACGTCGTAAACAAACATCAAAATTCAATAAAAGGTCGCTAAAACCAATAAAAATCTATTATTTTTAATATATATATATATATATATATATATATATATATAACAACGGCTAAGAAATTATCTAAACACACATATATATATATATATATATATATATATATATATATATATAAATATATATTTATATATATATATATATATATATAGTAAACCCAATCAGTAGGCGATTAAAGGTCTGTATATCACTTCAAAACATATGCACTTAAAAAACTCTACATGTTTCGGCTATATACGCCTTTTTCAAGAGAATACAAAATATGAATGACAGGATATAAATGTCAAGTAATTAAGTTGCTATGGTTTAAATTATTCAAAGATACATTCTAGTAATAATAATAAATCATGCCTTAGTATTCCAAAAAATAGATAACAAGGTGTGAAAATATGTGTTGTTCGCTGCTAGCAATTTGTGTCTCCTTCTGGGTATGAACTTGTGTGTTGGTTGCTGCTGGCAGCTTGCGTCTCTCTATGGGTGTGTGGTTTTGTGTGAGAGCGTAAGTGTAGGGTTTTGTATGTCGGTGCGTTCGTGCGTGTGTTTAGTGATCGGTCGCATGAATTTAGAGAGGTCGGATAACCAGCCGTTGCGTAGGGCCGCCAACCCTTTCCCGACAACTTCTTTACAATTCCGTGCAGTACTTCGACGGTCTGACCCCCGCCCCAACGAGGCAAGGCGCAGACAGGCGAAGCGCACCCTGTACGGGGTTGCTCATCGCAACTAAGGGAACACTCTTAGTGGCTACCTCGGTCGACGATGGTCACACTTATGCCATCTTAACGTTTTCCGCCGAAGCGGGGGCATAAACCATCGTCGACCGAGGTAGCCACTAAGAGTGTTCCCTTAGTTGCGATGAGCAACCCCGTACAGGGTGCGCTTCGCCTGTCTGCGCCTTGCCTCGTTGGGGCGGGGGTCAGTCCGTCGAAGTACTGCACGGAATTGTAAAGAAGTTGTCGGGAAAGGGTTGGCGGCGCTACGCAACGGCTGGTTATCCGACCTCTCTAAATTCATGCGACCGATCACTAAACACACGCACGAACGCACCGACATACAAAACCCTACACTTACGCTCTCACACAAAACCACACACCCATAGAGAGACGCAAGCTGCCAGCAGCAACCAACACACAAGTTCATACCCAGAAGGAGACACAAATTGCTAGCAGCGAACAACACATATTTTCACACCTTGTTATCTATTTTTTGGAATACTAAGGCATGATTTATTATTATTACTAGAATGTATCTTTGAATAATTTAAACCATAGCAACTTAATTACTTGACATTTATATCCTGTCATTCATATTTTGTATTCTCTTGAAAAAGGCGTATATAGCCGAAACATGTAGAGTTTTTTAAGTGCATATGTTTTGAAGTGATATGCAGACCTTTAATCGCCTACTGATTGGGTTTACCATATCATACCAAGGTCACGAAGTTATTATATATATATATATATATATATATATATATATAACGTGTGTATAAATTGTCGCAAAAGCTACACGCAGCGATGTTCTTCGTTTGGTTCTGAATAAAAAATCTTAATGTTAAAATGTCGTATCATGCTTCGTTTGTTTTCACGGGGTTCTTGAAGTTCAGACTTTTAGTGCGTAACTAACCTTTGCTCTTCGATATCTGTTAATAGAGATAGATGCAATTTAGTTTAAAGAAAAGAATTTTACTGGTATTATTTCGTAAACGTTTTCTTTTTGATTTAAAAGCTTATTTTAAACATTTATTCATTAACGTACTTCCACGAATAACACATTTGGCAACGTTGTAGAACAATAAGTTTGTATTTCAAAATGAGTTCAATCAAAATCATTACTATCAAATTTTGACATTTACGAATTTACGAAGCATGATACGACATTTTAACATAAAGATTTTTTATTCAGAACCGAACGAAGAATGTCGCTACGTGTAGCTTTTGCGACAATTTATACACAGCTTGTATATATACACCGGGCATTTCTTTTGTCATTACACATAGTTATAATACAAAAGTATTTTTAATAACATATAATATTAATAAAAATGTTGTGTGAAGAACACAATACAAGTTCATATGTATTTTTGAATGTATCTTCTCCAAAGACGTAGATACGTATTTCACATTTCTACATGATTATCAATACGCCCCTGTTGGAGAAGAGACACGTTCAACAAAACATAACTACCTTGCTATCTCGCAGATATTATTAAGACAGAGCGTGAAGGAATATTCAGCGCTGTCTTTATAATAATCGCAGAACTAGCCAGGTGTTCTTTATAGTCGGTAACCACCGTATCTATAAAAAACTGTATTATAGTGTCTTCACTACTTGTCGGCGTAAACCGAATACGTATATAACAACATAATTTGAAACACACTTGAGTAGGTAAAACCTACCAATTTTGTATAATAGAAAAGTATTTTTAATAACATATAATATTATTAAAAATGGGGTGTGAAGAACACAATACAAGTTCATATGTATTCTTCACACCCCATTTTTAATAATATTATATGTTATTAAAAATACTTTTGTATTATACAAAATTGGTAGGTTTTACCTACTCAAGTATGTTTCAAATTATGTTGTTATATACGTATTCGGTTTACGTCGACACGATAATACAGTTTTTTTATAGATACGGTGGTTACCGACTATAAAGAACACCCGGCTAGTTCTGCGATTATTATAAAGACAGCGCTGAATATTCCTTCACGCTCTGTATTAATAATATCTGCGAGATAGCAAGGTAGTTATGTTTTGTTGAATGTGTCTCTTCTCCAACAGGGGCGTATTGATAATCTTGTAGAACTGTGAAATACGTATCTACGTCTTTGGAGAAGATACATTCAAAAATACATATGAACTTGTATTGTGTTCTTCACACCCCATTTTTAATAATATTATATGTTATTAAAAATATTTTTGTATTATACAAAATTGGTAGGTTTTACCTACTCAAGTATGTTTCAAATTATGTTGTTACATAGGCATAATGCATTGACTGACTTATTTTCATTTCCACTTACACATAGGCACAAATGTATGGTGGCGTAGACAATCAGTTATACACCAAAATCTACGTACATACAATAGATTAATTCTTAAATAGATTGCCGTGGAGAGAAAATAAAATTTTTTTAATGTCACATATTTCTCAATTTTTATTCATTAAAAAAATTTTAAATTAAATATATTTTATTGAAAAATAGATAATTTATTTAAATCATGGATACGTATAGCAACGACGAAAAGGTTTGAATGGTAATGTGCTATCAGAAGAATAACAGTTTAAGGACGGTCAGAGACATGTTTTCCGTTAATTATCCTAACAGGCCTATACCTTGTAAAAAGACAATTTTAAATATTTACAATAGATTCAAAGAAGATGGTTGTCTTCTTTCAAAAAAAAGTAATAAAATGTTAACACAAGACATGAAGCTGAATTTCTTGTGTTATGTAGAAGAACGGTCTGTAGGATCGCTTTTAGTTGTAGCCAGGTATTTTGGAGTATCGTACAGTTCGGTGTACAGAACCCTGAAAGAATTTAAATATCAGCCATACAAGGTATCAAACCATCAGGAGCTTTTCGAGGAAGATAAAGTAAAACGAACTGATTTTTGTGACAAAACGTTTAATATGTTAAATGAAAACGAAGCAATTTTAAATAAAATAATTTTTACTGACGAAGGTACTACATTTACCATAAATGGCGAAGTCAATTGAAAGTAATTGAAAAATACTAAATTTCCTTTCCATTAATCCATTAGGTATTGGTCCCGTGCAAATCCTCATACCCAAAACCTAACCCGAATGCAGTACCCTCAAAAAGTCAATGTCTGGATAGGAATAATAAGCGATAGACTTATTGGCCCATTTTTTATTGAGAGTAACCTCACTGCAGAAAAATATTTAAATCTCTTACGAAACCACATCATTCCAATATTTGAGATACTAAATGTTGATAAACTTTGGTTCCAAATGGACACATTCTGGCACATTCTACTCACATTCTACTCACGTCAAAGGCGGTGGATTGACAGGTTTGGCCGCATACCATCGCCCCCAAGATCAGCTGATTTATCTCCAAATGATTTCTTTCTTTGAGGTTACCTAAAAAGTAAAATTTATAATAACGTACAAATTCATAACGGGAATGAATGGAAAGAACGTATACTTACTGCATGTGATGGAATAAATCCTAATTTAAACTAATTCTAAGGAAATCACAAATTAAGTGAATCAAACTATTCAGGGCACAGCCTGTATATACTTAAAATAAATTTCAGTTGAGTAACATTCAAAAAAAATAAACACTAGAAGGTGTTTTAGATTATATAAGTGGCAATAGAGACATTGGTTCTCTGACAGGAATAAAATTAATTTTTATCAAGAGTAACTTAATGAAAACATAAAACGTTACCCAAGTATGAGTAAAAGTAAAACTAGGTTCAAAATTATCTAATTAGAGCATTTAAGCCACTAGGATTAATTAAAAGAAAATATAAATTAAATTTAACGTAAGCATATAACTAATCAAAATTAAGTCAATAAATTATATGAAATTACAAAAGTATTCGGAATAAATTTAATTTAAAGTAGTTTTTCTGTTTTCGTCAAAATGGCGTCTTGAACCATGCAGCACGTGGTTGCACACAAATTTGTTTTATATAATAGAATAAAACTATTAAAACCAAAAATTACGGGATTTTCGTCGTGAATCTGGATATTGCGTCAATTTAAAATTTACCACACTACCTTGCGAGAATTCATAAGCAGTGGCCTCCAGAACGTGGTTACCGGAGTCCCGGAAAATGTGGATGTCGGAACTCTTACTGCCGGAATGCTGTCTGCGTCTGGATTTCCCACGCAGAATTTAATTGGCAATCTTCCCCTGAGCCGTAAACTACAGCCCTAAATTAAGGAAAAAGAAATCGAATAAACGGAAGTTCATACTACGCAAAAGAAAAACGGAGTACGTTGCTGTGGGAAAAAAATTACAGCCGTCTCCAAGTTTAAAACTCACCTGAAGCACGAGGTCGAATAAAACTTACACTAATGAATAATTAATGCCAATAAGACAAGTATGAACAAATCCTGCCTATGCAAAAAATTTAAACTGGGTAAAAAAACAAAACTTGACTTAGGTTTCGAAATTCTGAGTACTTCAGAGCTTGCACGATAAAGATAGAGCGCCTTACCTTCGGCTGTACAATATTTTTAGGAGGTGAACTGCGTCATAGTTACAAAAACCTCATTCCACCAGAAAATGTTAAAAATAAGGAAATAAACAAAAAAAAAACCAGACAACAACAGGGTTTGAATACAGAAGCTAATAAACTGAAATTCAGGAATAAAATCGCAACAAAGAAAAAGGTAATTGACCAATTTGGATTACAGAAAAATGCAAAGCAAACTAAAACGGAAGTAATACTATATGCCGCATAGATGGCGTACAAAGCCAATGACTGGAAAAATCCAAAATAAAACTTAAAATAAAGGTTAAACAATCAAATAAATCGCCCTGAAAGCATTACCAAAATTCCATAATTAAAATAATGACTCGTTCAGTAAGTAATCATCGTTTAAAAGTAACGAAACTCGCATAAAGCATAATAAAAAAAACCATGAGTACGCCTAAATCACACAAAGAGGCGACTGCGCAGAGAAGGCAGAAAAATTACTCCGGAATATTAAGGATATACGATCCTCCAAAACATCTGAACATAAGAAACTTTTATAATAATAACGAAGTTTGAAGAAGCCTAAATGGTTCGATAATTAGGGAATATGACAAATAAAATATAAATTAGCGGAAGGATAAAGTTTGAAAAGGCTACGAAAGTTTAAAGTAAACAAATAAAGTAATAACACGTTCAAAAATTACCAAAAGGTCTCAGAAACAATTTTCTGGGCGTAACAGGAGGACATTTCGAAAAAGTATTATTGTCAAACTAGATTCTAGAATACTTTCACGATAAATTTTAATAATACAAAAGTATTTTTAATAATATAAAAAAATATTATTAAAAATGGGGTGTGAAGAACACAATAAAAGTTCATTTATGTTTTTTTGAATGTATCTTCTCCAAAGACGTAGATACGTATTTCACATTTCTACATGTTCGTCGGTACGCCCCTGTTGGAGAAGAGACACATTCAAAACAAACACAACTACGTTACTATCTAGCCGAAATTATTCAGACAGAGCGTGAAGGAATATTCAACGCTATCTACATAATAACAGCCGAAGTAGACGTGTTTCTTATAGTCGGTAACCACCGTATCTATAAAAAACTGTATTCTCGTGTATTCACTACTTGTCGGCGTGAGCCGAATGTGTATATAACAACATAATTTGAAACATACTTGAGTGGGTAAAACCTCACTAAATTTGTATAATACAAAAGTATTTTTAATAATATAAAAAAATATTATTAAAAATGGGGTGTGAAGAACACAATACAAGTTCATTTATGTTTTTTTTGAATGTATCTTCTCCAAAGACGTAGATACGTATTTCACATTTCTACAAGTTCGTCGGAACGCCCCTGTTGGAGAAGAGACACATTCAAAACAAACACAACTACGTTACTATCTAGCCGAAATTATTCAGACAGAGCGTGAAGGAATATTCAACGCTATCTACATAATAACAGCCGAAGTAGACGTGTTTCTTATAGTCGGTAACCACCGTATCTATAAAAAACTGTATTCTCGTGTCTTCACTACTTGTCGGCGTGAGCCGAATGTGTATATAACAACATAATTTGAAACATACTTGAGTGGGTAAAACCTCACTAAATTTGTATAATACAAAAGTATTTTTAATAATATAAAAAATATTATTAAAAATGGGGTGTGAAGAACACAATACAAGTTCATTTATGTTTTTTTGAATGTATCTTCTCCAAAGACGTAGATACGTATTTCACATTTCTACATGTTCGTCGGTACGCCCCTGTTGGAGAAGAGACACATTCAAAACAAACACAACTACGTTACTATCTAGCCGAAATTATTCAGACAGAGCGTGAAGGAATATTCAACACTATCTACATAATAATAGCCGAAGTAGACGTGTTTCTTATAGTCGGTAACCACCGTATCTATAAAAAACTGTATTTTCGTGTCTTCACTACTTGTCGGCGTGAGCCGAATGTGTATATAACAACATAATTTGAAACATACTTGAGTGGGTAAAACCTCACTAAATTTGTATAATACAAAAGTATTTTTAATAATATAAAAAAATATTATTAAAAATGGGGTGTGAAGAACACAATACAAGTTCATTTATGTTTTTTTGAATGTATCTTCTCCTATCTCTTCCTTGCAAAACTCCAAATAATGAAAGTGACTTTTGATGTGGACTAATATCTATTTCGACTACAGGCATTTGTTTTTTATTTTCAAGATCTACTTTCCTCATAAATGAGCTTGTATTGTGTTCTTCACACCCCATTTTTAATAATATTTTTTTATATTATTAAAAATACTTTTGTATTATACAAATTTAGTGAGGTTTTACCCACTCAAGTATGTTTCAAATTATGTTGATAAATTTTAAGTTTTGAAATAGATTTTAAGAGTTTCATGTACATTCTGTATGGCAATGTAAATAATTTCCCTTTGAATGCTTAAACATTCATATCTTTAATAGTTAGAAAGCATAGTAAGAAGTTATATCTTTAGCTAGTAGGAAAAGGTTGGATATAATTTTAATAAAATAAATACTTAATTTACTTATTAATATTTTTAAAATTTTAATTTAGGAACAATATCATAGTAACATTTTTCGGTTTTAGTTTTGCACACTTTTGTTCTATTATTAAACGAGCTGTACTATACACTCTCACTTTCTGCTGAACTCGCTGGAATACAGACATATTTCCTGGCACATTGTTTTAAGTGTTTCAGCTCCATTCCTGTTACCTAAAAGAGAATCCAAATAAAAAATGTGATTACACTTTTTTCATAAAACTCACCTTCCAAAATAAAAGAGGATCTACGTCCTGATTTGAATTTGGCCTTTCGAGTTATTGCCTTATAGTTATTATTAAATCGGCTGTAATTGATTTTACTTTCTCTTATTCTTCCTTGCAAAACTCCAAATAATGAAAGTGACTTTTGATGTGGACTAATATCTGTTTCGACTACAGGCATTTGTTTTTTATTTTCAAGATCTACTTTCCTCATAATAATAAATATTTCTTGAACTAGAAAAGAAGTAACCCCGGGGGCATTTTCTGTACAACGAAAACTTTCCCTTTAAATCGAGGTTTTCAAACAGTTGCTACTCTAGTAATTGGTCAACCTTCAAATGAAAATAGCCTTGCTTTAACAGATTCCAAAAGTTTCTCTTCTTCTTCCGGTTTGACGTTGGACGCCAACACGTCCAGGCACTTGAGCACACTGCTCTTTGTACTATCCCCAATAGGTCTCTCAGTTCCAATCTGTTAGTTTTATGTCCTCGATAAAAGCCACTGTCCTCGTCAGGGGAAGTTTGAGTACACACGTAGGATCCAATAGATCACTCCCGAAATATTTCTGTCTGAGTTCCTTCAATTCCTCACACGTGCATATTATATGAAGGCTAGTTTCCTCCTGTTTCTAACATCTCTTACACCAGGGCTCGCTAACCAAGCCCTTGCGGTACAGAAGCTTCCTTGAAAGACAATATCCGGTTATTAAGCCGGTAATTATTTTAATTTCTTTTTTTGTTACTACGACTTAGGTTGGCTGAAAACCTTTCGTCCAGCTCCTTAGTAGTGTTTTGGTATGGAGTTGACCTTCCGTTAACCTCCATTTCTTTTTATGTTTTCTTTCTAGCCATAACCAGATCTCTTTTTTAACGGAATCCTTAGCGATTCCACATACAGGTTCTGGTACTATGAAGTTCCTATTAGTACCTTCTTTAGCCAGTTCGTCGGCTATCTCATTGCCTGTAATTCCCTCATGTCCTGACACCCAGATCAGCGACACAGTATTGTCGTGTGCCAGTTTATTGAAGGACTGTTTACAATATTTCACAAGCTTAGACCTGGTAGATGGATTCATAATGGCTTTAATAGCTGCCTGACTATCAGTCATTATGTTGATATTTTTGTTTGCGCAGCCGGCTTCCCGAATTTCCTCGGCGCAGGCTGCGACTGCATAGAATTTGGCCTGGAAAACAGTCGTTTGTTTCCCCAGACATATCGATATCTTCCTTCTAGGGCACATTCTGCATATGCCTGCACCTGCCCCCTGACTAGATTTTGATCCATCAGTGTACTAGGTGCCGGCACTATAATCGCTCGAGCTACTCTTTGCCTGTTCCCTGGTCGGTATAAAATGTTCAGCTTAGCTGCAAACATAATCTCAGGTGCCATACTGTCCGCCAGAATTTAAAATATCGGCTCTTCCAGTATATTTCCTGTGATATCTGTATACCCCTCTACAACCTTATTAGGACACCATACATTATTGGCCTTCAACCTCAGGATCGCAGCCATAGCCTCCGCTTTTACAAATAGATCCAGGGAGACTCCCTGTATAGCCTTGTATACTTTAATTTAATTGTTAGCGTACGTGCTCAAGAATTCAGATAATAACTTGACAGTTATTGCTTTTTATTTCAACAATTTTGGTGCTGTAGGTGCGTTTTCAAGATAAACAAGTGAGTAAGATACTAACTATTATTTTATTAAACATATAAACATTAGGTAACAATCGTGAAAAGTAAGTGTTCAGCTTAATGCACACGTTTTACTTATTCAAACATATGTCATGACTGTCAGTTAACTAAGAATTAAATATATGATCAATTAATTTAAAAATAACACAAACTAATATCTTTTCTACTTCTAGTAAACGCAACAACGCTGGTTATCGAAATTGGTATTTATGTGGTGAATACATGAAATGTTATTGGGCTCTATTCAAAAAAATATTGACTTTAAATGACTATATAAGGCTTTGCAAGAAGGTGCGTGCCTCACATATATTTATTAGCACTAATGATAATAATAATATAATTTGATTTTTTTTCTAATTTGGAAGTTATTTAAATTTTATTTATGTACCTGACAGATACTGTTTTAATTAGATTAACTAATAAATTTTCCCTCGCAATCGTCGTAGGTCGATGCTGTTTCCTTATTGGTTGCGTTTTCCTTGACTCTGGTTGGTTGCTTTCAAACTCGAAATGCCGTTTAAAACAAATGTCGTGAATTTTTGGCGGGCTTTTTCTTTCTGGACACTTATAGCTTCTAACGGTCGTTTTGAATTCGAGTTTACCTTACAATCTTGCCTGTATAGGTATGTTTCTTCTCACTTTTCGTCGTGGACAATATCTTTGTATTAATTTATCTAAATTTTCTTTATGTTCGCCGTACTTATTTCGGAGCTTTACCACTGTATTCTATCACTTTCGTTTAGAATGAGATTTCGCCGTAATATTTTGATGCAACTCGCTTTAATCTTCACACTGTTATTTAGTTTTAATTTGGCGGTTTTTTACGCTAGTCGTCTTAACTTTAACGCTTTCTTACTACACTTTTTAATTCGCAACGGTCAAGATACGTCTTGACCCTTCGACAATTATAGCGAATCTCTCTGAGCACGGACTGTAACCGCGTCGTTTCAATTGTTTCTGTTTTGCATATATAATTGTGATTGAAGTTGTTTATTAATGGTATTGATTGAATTTTTTAATGTGTAATGACTTTTTAAACAATTGTTATTAATACAAATACTTTGCTTTTAGATGATGTCAGTGTGGATGCGTTTTTTTTACAGTGATTAGTTATATTTTCATAAATTAGTTTCTCATTTAAATAATGTATGTTTCAAAATTGTTCTATAATAACTACATTCTAATGCCTTTTTTGTGCATGTACCTTTATTTGCGTTTCTGTTGATAATAATAATTTAATACAATAAAAATATAAATACCATTCATCTTTGTTTGCGTTTTATAATAATAATAATAATAATAATAATGCCTTTATTTTCCCAAATAATACATTTTCATATATCGAACAATATGGGTTAGAGAAAAGAAATTATAATAATAATACAGAAACCGGTGATAATAGAATAAACAAATAACAGGAGTAAAAATTAAAACCAAAGTATTAAAATTAAATAATCAAGAAAGAAGTTGGGAAAACCTTAAGGGGCAGTTCAGCAAAATAACAATGTCATTAGCTGCTCTTCCACTGAACCCTTACTTTAATAACAAATGAAGAACATTCCCCTAATGCTAATTAAATGCCTAGTAAACTAACCTAACCTAATCTAATTCTGTGTGTGATGTCAAATGAAAATGAAGGAAGTATATATCAAAGATACAAATCATGTAACAAATATATATATAATACAACCCCATAAGCAACTTAAAACAAAAGATGCCTACGTATCATTCGCTTGTAGTAAAGAATTCATTGACGCAGAATGAGGTGATTGTACATTAAACGCCTAAACGTCGCAACATTTTTCGTTTTCAGTTCACCCGGCACAGAGTTATATAATAAATAGATATTATAAGAGAACGATCGCTCAAACAATGCCGTCCTATGAGCAGGCGGTGTAATAAGATTCTTATTTCTTATATTGATGTTGTGGACATCCGTTCTGAAAGTAATCCTATCCAAAAAGGGTCGTTTTCTGTGAGATACAATATTTTATGATAAAGATTAAGCGAATGCAGAGCTACTCTCCCACGCATGTTTAACCAATTCAAATCCTTTAGTTTATGTGAAACATGCTCATATTTTCTTGTGCCAAAAATATATCTTATACAAGCATTCTGCACCCTCTGTTCCCTACCAGCCTCCACAAAATCCAAACATGGACCATAAACGACCAAACAGTAATTGAAAAGTAACAGGACCAATATCTGACACAAGGACGCCTTTAATTTGTTAGTAAATATCGAACGATGCGGATACAGAGATTTAAGTTGATAGTAAGCCCTTCCTATAACATTAGACACATGTGATCTATATCTAAATGTGTTATCCATAATTAGCCCAAGATTCCTCACCTCCCTAACAACAGGTATATTTTCATCTGAAATTCGTACTGCAACTTGCTGCACACACCTCTCAACCTCCAACAAACCCCCAAACAAAATCGCGCTACTCTTGCTAGGGTTAAGATACAAAGAATGACGCGTCGCGAAAGTATTAATATTATCTAAGTCAGAATTAATTTTATGTAAGGCAGACTGGATATTTGCCGACTGAAACGAGTGATAAATTTGCGTATCATCCACATACATTTGCACATTCGAGAATTTTACACATTCTGGCAGTAAGTGTGTATAAACGCAGAACAAGAGCGGCCCCAGGATCGAGCCCTGAGGTACGCCACGATTAACTGGTAGAGGCCGCGAAACACTGTTACCCAGACGAACAGTCTGCGATCGTCCCTGCAAGTAAGACTTCAGCATCTCCACAGCTGATGCATCGCAACCCAAATAATGCAGTATAGACAGCAAAATCTCATGAGTGACGGTATCAAATGCCCTGCTGAAATCCAGCAAGACAAGCAAAGTTAATTCGCCTTTATCGCGCGCTTGCAGTATGTCGTCGGTTACCCTTAACAATGCCGTAGCACAGCTGTGACCGCTCGTAAATCCCTGACTGACTGTTACGCATAAGATTGTTTAAATCGAGATGTTCGCGTAATTGTTCGCACAGAATTCTCTCGAATACCTTACTCAATGCGGGGAGAATACTAATGGGTCGCAAATCTTTAAAATCTGCGGGCGCGTTCATTTTTGGTAAAGGAAGTACAATAGAAGATTTCCATTGGGAAGGAACAATACTACACTCGATGCAGCAATTAATTATATGTGTAATGTACGGAAGAGCGGACGGGACAATCAATTTGAGCATATGAATGCGAATTCCATCCTCTCCCACAGCTTTACTTTTAATGTTCAATAAATGATGCAGGACAGTATTACAGTCAACCGTATGGAATCGGAATGTAACGCGAACATTGGCATGAGTGGAGGTCAAATAAAAATCACACGTTTCGTTTAAATTTGCAGAGGCAACAGCGGGGACAGCATTAATGAAAGAGTGATTGATATCGTCAGCATTAGCTAGATGTGATGGAATTTTATGGCGCTTTTTAGGTAATATATGTAGGTTTCTGAGTTCATGCCAAACGCGTCTTCCGCCATTATTTTTATGCAGAAATTCGAAATATCCTCTATGTTCACTACGAATCTCCGAAGTTGTTACGTTGCGCAACTGCTTATAATAATTCCAATGCGTCCCCAACCGTGCTCGTCTAAACCTTGCCTTTGCTCAACCCCCATTCGTTGCATCAGTTTAATGGTATCAGTCAACCTTGGTTTTCTGATTTTAGTTATTCTAATTGTTTTAGTTGGAGCATGATAATTAAATATGTTCAAAATTGCTTGATTCAAGAAGCTTATTTTATCATATAACTCCATTCTAAATCCATTCTAAATGCTTACTACCTTCAGATTCAATAATGATCATGGCATTGCTTTAAATTCATATTTGTATGATATTTTTATGTTATGACTGTTTTCTTACCCGTCTATTTGACATCCTACTATAATATATACATATATATATATATATATATATATATATATATATATATATATATATATATTGTAACAATACGGATGAGCTAAATGATAATAATAAGAGAATAAAATGTGAATAATATTAAATAAATCGTACTTCAACTGATAGATTGTATTGGGCGCCTTTATTTGAACAATGGTATTGGCCTACCAGCCGATAGTACGAAGTATCTTCAATTACGAATAGGTGCCGTTAGAGCATGACTGAGATACTGAATTAATTCGACTCTTTCTCAAGATCATCGCCGGTGATATTATACTCCTATAAAACTGATAAATAATAAATTAATAATATCAATGAAATATTTTTAGCTACGCTTAGATAAATAAAAGAACTTCTTTAAAATAATAAGTATAAAATATTTATTCAATGCAAGATATCTATACACTAGAATACGTAACTTAGCTAACGGCAGAACAACGAATTTATGAATATAGTAACATATGTGTGAAATTATGGTTATGTTTACGAGCTGATATAATTAAGCAAAGTTTGTTGTAATATAAGTAAATTAACAATGTTATGGTAAGTACTACAAAAATCTCACTTCCACAACTAGTTAAATTAATCAAAGTAGAGGGTCTCAGCCGATTCTGGAACCTCCTCAGAGTGACCTTGACCTTGGTGTATGTTAGGTAAAGGTCACTCCGAGGAGGTTCCAGAATCGGCTGAGGCGGAGGGAGGTTGCAACAACAAGGCCACTGAGGAGGTTCTCGAATCAAGAGGTATGAGACGGAGGGAGGGAGGTTGAAACACCACGTTCACTGAGAAGGTTCTAGAATCAAGATGACCTTAACTTTGAGACGACCTCGAGAAAACCTTGACCTCAACCTTGAGACGATCTAAAGCTAGGTGAGGTTATATAACCGAGGAGGTTCTATAAAAATAAATGAGGTTGCAACGACTGGCACATCGGGTAGGTTTTTGCACATAATTGTTGGTAGGGGTTATTGTTATTGCATATAAAGGGAGATTATTCGAAATAATTGTTAGTATTAACAAGTATGTCTAAACGTAAGGTTGCTGTGATTGAAAAACCATCCTGTTCCCAACATATTGTGGAAGGAAGTGATTTGGAGGAAGGGGAGAATGCTGAGGAAGTGTTTTGGAGAGATATTGAGTTGGATCCCAGATTTGAAGAATTATTAAATGGGATGAGTGATCCCAAAACATATATTGTGAATGGCGATTTCGGACGAAAGGTATCAACCGCTGAAAAGTTCATGAAAAATTATACGAGGGAACCAATTTGGGAAGTGCCATTAGTAGGAGAGAGGTTTTTCGCATTATTGGCGATCAAGGTCAATGAGGAGGTGTTAGAATCGGCTGAGGATGATCGACCTTGATTTCAATGTCAACGAGGAGGTGTCAGAATCGGGTGAGGATGATCGACCTTGATTTCAAGGTCAACGAGGAGGTGTCAGTATCGGGTGATGATCTTTCGAAGGTCAATGTTTCGTGCAGGGCGTTTGAAGATCAACGTCACGCCCCCGGTTGTTTGAAGGTCAAGGTCACACCAAGAGTATTTAAAGATCGAAGTCACAGAATGTCACGAACCCGATGAGGAGGTGTTAGAATCGACTGAAGATAAGCGATCGTCATTTCAAAGTCAATGAGGAGGTGTCAGAATCGATGATGGATGATGGTAACCAAGGCCATTCGATGGTCAACATCACATGTAGAGCTTTTGAAGGTCAACATCGCGCTCAGGATGTTTGAATGTCACGAACCCGCCAAGAGGTTTTGAAACTATTTAAGTGGGCGGAGGTTTTGAGTAACTCAAGGTTGGAGTAAAGTTTAAGGTTAATCCAAAGTCAAAGACAAAATAATGATAAAATTTGTAGATTTGAGAGGTGGCGAGAAAGATGAAAAAAATATCAGGGTGGGGACAATGTTAGAGTATATAAAGTTTGCCTGTTTTAAATAAATGCTAGTATTAAGGAAAATGTTGAAACGTAAGTATAGTGAGGTACATAGTTTTGATTGTTCATCGATAGTGGAAGAAAGCGGATTCGAAGAAAAAGATAATACTGTTGATAACAATTTATATTTTCAAGTGGTTTGAGATATTGGAGACATATTTCAGTAACAGTTGAGCAGGTGCAGCCGAGGTGTCGTTTTCAGTGTATATTTAGAAAATAATAGGTTAGTATATTTGAATGGGAATATATGGATCAAATCTTTCTAATGAAACTTATTATACATACCGTGTTTCGTTGCATTTCACTGCATATATTATATAGTAAATTCAAATTGTAGGCGATTTACGGTCTGGTTTTACTTTATTATCTTTATATTATATTATATATATCGTTCTTCTCAGAATTGGTCCAGGTTATATTAGAAGTAAAACAATAAATGTCAATAAAAAGTCACACTTAGCTAATTTATAATTTTTAATAAAAGAAAAAAAAGAAAAAAATCCCTTTACCGAATGTATAGGGTGCTAAAGCAACATTAACAGTAGCAGTGGGAGGAAACACTCTTTGTGAATAATGACTCGCACACAGAGAAAAACCCCCTGTGACACTCGAACAAATATAAAACTAATAAATACTAGCGAAATTTGTCAAGTTTGACCTCTACTTTAACCCCTACAATCAAATGTCAAAAACAACAAAGTTTTCAAAACCCGCGTAAATTGAATTTTAGTCGTGCGCAAAATAACACAACAAGGTCAACCCACAATAAAAAAAAATCCAACCTGAATTTAAAACGTTCTAGAATATTATTTTTTTGAAGAAAAACTCCACTAAAAAAAAAACATGACAATTTTCTCTAATACCCATATACTAACTTCAAATATCAAAATTATTACAAGGAATACATGAAATTATAATAATAATAATAATCGTAATATCAAGTATATAAATAAACTATTTTTATCGAACTTACATAGATCTATGCACTGATAACAAAAACTACGTGAGAGATATCTTACTTATTAGATCGAACCAAAATCACAAAATCTCGCAAAAATCGAAGTAACATAACATGCACCTGAATAAAATGCACAAACAAAATACAACCCGATTTTACTAAAACAGAGAATAAAATTGAATATCTTATTCTCTAACAACCGGACACATTAGAAGTCTAGATATCTCTAACCAAAAATGAAGTTCCAATATCCGCATGGATATCCCCACCAACTATAAAATCAAAAATATACAGAAAATACACATTTTATAATAATACGATATCCGGGGTAGCGGCAACTTTAATCATCTGACCAACCTAAATATACGAGGATGGATCAAAATTTCAAACATATTAAAATTCATCACTTAAAATTAAATATATTTATAACGATCCCCGTCTGAAATAAAATAAACATCAAAATGAAATAGATAAGTTTAATAAATGTACTACACAAAAAAGTTTAATATCGTTCAATCGTTTTCCTTTCTTGTCCAAGGAAAAATCCATTGCAATATGTATATTCAAAACTACATATTTATTACAATATTATTTTTACATCGGAATATATCAATCCACAGGCACATCATTTCTCATACAACGTTTCTAACTATGACTACAATTAATTAGATCCACACCTTCTTGATAAAATTTGAGTAGTCGTCACTATACAACTTCCAAATCTGCAGTTCTTACAGTCCACATCAAATATGATGTCGGGCATAATTAAGGATGCTATTACCTGAATTTCAAATGTTATATTTACGAAAAGTAACATAAGAGATGAATTGTAAATATATTTATTTTAATAAAATTATTACAGAGCAAAATTCTCATACTCTATATCATCTACATCTTGACTAATTGGTGGAAAATTTAGTTCAATTGGTCCAGGTAATGGCACAGGGGCGGAATAACTAGTAAGTAAAGGTAAGTTTGGATATAATTTATTATGAAAATGATGTATTTCAATTCTACGCCTGCAAGCTAACTTAGTCTCATCGTGAATATGCTTTGGCCAAATAATTCTTCATGATTAACGCAAATGATGCGTGGTATACCGGCCCGAATTCTGACAGAACCGTATTTAACGTTCTGCATAATTGGATTTTCAATGTCTAATAATTTCAAAAATGTTAGGGGATTCCAACTCGGAAAATCCAAATCATCGAGTATTATCCCTTCAATATTGTCCGAATATCGCCGCCAATCCCCTTTGTCTCGAATATGTGAAGGACTTTTGAAGTGTGCTAGAGCAAATTGTGTTTTACCTAATCCCGTAGCCCCTATAAAAACTAATACTTTATTAAAATTTTGAAAAAGTGGCGTATTAAAGTCACTTTGGTGAATAAAGGCATTTGTCGGAATTATCGAATTTTTGAGTGAAATAAAAGCCTAGTTTCTTTTGATTTTGTATGTAATAGAGTGTGTCTTCGCGTTCTATTAGTGACATTGCATCACTATACGTACCGGTATCTAATGCTTCTTGAATTAATTCCTTGTTTACTTTTCGGTTAAAATTGGGAATATTACCATAAACATAAAGTTGTCCGTTTGGCTCACGTTTTGTTTCGTCCTACAGTATTCCATACATTTCTCGGAGTCATTTACTACTTCTATGTTTTCGTTATGAAGTAATCTTATTACGCTTGCGTGGGTGCGTGGGTTTTTGAAGCCAAACATTAAATGTATATAAGCCATACCGTTCGTTCCGACCTCATCCTGACCGTTGAACCAATGAACTTTTTTCTTTAAATTTGCTAATACCAACTGTCTATCCTCTTGATCTAGGTACATGGTATAATTACGATGTTTACTAATTTTTTTTTGTAATTTCGTCTTCTGCGGTTTATCGAATAACTTGAAGAACAAAGCGGGATTTAGTTTTATCTCGTCTTTGATTTTCAAATTGCACAAGTGGGGCACCAAATAATATTGGAAGCCGTGCAGTCTAATTTTGCAACGCTTGGTGCAGTAAGCCACTGATATAGTTTCTAGATAGTTATAAATGTACACAATTAAGTCCTCTTCTGTCAATCTCGCAATTTATTCCATACTCATTGGAAGTTTTCTTTCTAGAATAGAAGTATTCACCGTCAAAATGATTACAACCACACAACTCATAATATATAATGGAATCTAGCGTTTTTCCTACCTCATGATTTCATCTGAAAACTTTTGATGACGTCACTAATGGAACACGTGTCCCACTATTGAAACTTATTATATGGTGTTCCGTTCCATTTCACTATATACCGATAGGTCCAACTCGCAACGGGCCATAGGCAACAATATACGTATGGAACGTAATGGGATGTGGCAACGTGTGTACGATGCCTATATTGGAGTGACTTTCTTAAAATTTAAATTTATTTTGCAGAATTATTGATTTTTTTACTTTTATCTTTTAGAAAACGTTATTGTTTTTTTATTACTTAAAATTACTTTATATGAAAAATAGTATACCATAAAAGTGTAAACAAAGACAGTATACATTGAAACGAATATTCATTCAATTGTATTGTCATGAAATTGAATTTGTCAATCGTTGTTAAATTTGTTAGAATGAATAGATATTTATATTTATCGGAAAATACTAATACTTAAAGCAAACAAATTCCATTTCTTCCTGCATATTGATTATGCAGCTGATGCTTTCGTAATATGCTCATATTTGTATTTCTACTATTATCGTGATGTTATTATAATACAGATACCAAAATCTCACGTAATATTTCCATCAGCCTTTTATTAACAATAAACAAGTAAAGTACAACTTCGTAGGTCGACAAACGCTCCAGTCTTCATTATCACTGTATTATACATGAACTGTAGGCTTAGTTTTTCGTAGAAATTGAAGTACGTGTCTGTTCCTTTGTAAAATTATAATAAGGGCAGAGGTTAATTTTATTCTGGCATTTTTAAAAATTCAGAGATCAGTTTTGCGACAGCATTCAGCTAATTACAATCTAAAATAAGCAACATTGTAACGTATTTTGGAATTGTGAATATCCGTAGGTAATAAAAAAAAAGGAAGTATAGTTTAATTACAACTGTAGCTTCCTCCTGGTTTGAAGGAAGTCGGTATTTATCGACCGAAGTATAAGTTGAAATAATACAAATATGAGCATATTACGAAAGCATCAGCTGCATAATCAATATGCAGGAAGAAATGGAATTTGTTTGCTTTAAGTATTAGTATTTTCCGATAAATATAAATATCTATTCATTCTAACAAATTTAACAACGATTGACAAATTCAATTTCATGACAATACAATTGAATGAATATTCGTTTCAATGTATACTGTCTTTGTTTACACTTTTATGGTATACTATTTTTCATATAAAGTAATTTTAAGTAATAAAAAAACAATAACGTTTTCTAAAAGATAAAAGTAAAAAAATCAATAATTCTGCAAAATAAATTTAAATTTTCAGAAAGTCACTCAATATAGGCATCGTACACACGTTGCCACATCGCATTACGTTCCATACGTATATTGTTCCCTATAGCCCGTTGCGAGTTGGACCTATCGGTATATATATATATAATATCTTCGTGACCTTGGTATGATAAGGTAAACTTAATATGTCGGCGATTAAAGGTCTGGTTTACTTCAAAGTATATATATTTATTTGTTTCGGCAGTACGCCTTTGTCAAGGCGTTTATATTCTGTCATTTATATTTTGTATTCCCTTGAACAAAGGCGTACTGCCGAAACAAATAAATATATATACTTTGAAGTAAACCAGACCTTTAATCGCCGACTTATTAAGGTAAACTTAATAAGTCGGCGATTAAAGGTCTGGTTTACTTCAAAGTATATATATTTATTTGTTTCGGCAGTACGCCTTTGTTCAAGGGAATACAAAATATAAATGACAGAATATAAACGCCTTGACAAAGGCGTACTGCCGAAACAAATAAATATATATACTTTGAAGTAAACCAGACCTTTAATCGCCGACATATTAAGTTTACCTTATCATACCAAGGTCACGAAGATATTATATATATATATACCGATAGGTCCAACTCGCAACGGGCTATAGGGAACAATATACGTATGGAACGTAATGCGATGTGGCAACGTGTGTACGATGCCTATATTGAGTGACTTTCTGAAAATTTAAATTTATTTTGCAGAATTATTGATTTTTTTACTTTTATCTTTTAGAAAACGTTATTGTTTTTTTATTACTTAAAATTACTTTATATGAAAAATAGTATACCATAAAAGTGTAAACAAAGACAGTATACATTGAAACGAATATTCATTCAATTGTATTGTCATGAAATTGAATTTGTCAATCGTTGTTAAATTTGTTAGAATGAATAGATATTTATATTTATCGGAAAATACTAATACTTAAAGCAAACAAATTCCATTTCTTCCTGCATATTGATTATGCAGCTGATGCTTTCGTAATATGCTCATATTTGTATTATTTCAACTTATACTTCGGTCGATAAATACCGACTTCCTTCAAACCAGGAGGAAGCTACAGTTGTAATTAAACTATACTTCCTTTTTTTTTATTACCTACGGATATTCACAATTCCAAAATACGTTACAATGTTGCTTATTTTAGATTGTAATTAGCTGAATGCTGTCGCAAAACTGATCTCTGAATTTTTAAAAATGCCAGAATAAAATTAACCTCTGCCCTTATTATAATTTTACAAAGGAACAGACACGTACTTCAATTTCTACGAAAAACTAAGCCTACAGTTCATGTATAATACAGTGATAATGAAGACTGGAGCGTTTGTCGACCTACGAAGTTGTACTTTACTTGTTTATTGTTAATAAAAGGCTGATGGAAATATTACGTGAGATTTTGGTATCTGTATTATAATAACATCACGATAATAGTAGAAATACAAATATGAGCATATTACGAAAGCATCAGCTGCATAATCAATATGCAGGAAGAAATGGAATTTGTTTGCTTTAAGTATTAGTATTTTCCGATAAATATAAATATCTATTCATTCTAACAAATGTAACAACGATTGACAAATTCAATTTCATGACAATATAATTGAATGAATATTCGTTTCAATGTATACTGTCTTTGTTTACACTTTTATGGTATACTATTTTTCATATAAAGTAATTTTAAGTAATAAAAAAACAATAACGTTTTCTAAAAGATAAAAGTAAAAAAATCAATAATTCTGCAAAATAAATTTAAATTTTAAGAAAGTCACTCCAATATAGGCATCGTACACACGTTGCCACATCCCATTACGTTCCATACGTATATTGTTGCCTATG
The DNA here is from genome assembly GCA_935421215.2 of Melolontha melolontha. NCBI lineage: Eukaryota > Metazoa > Arthropoda > Insecta > Coleoptera > Scarabaeidae > Melolontha > Melolontha melolontha. The sequence goes on along the minus strand of OW285236.1, from coordinate 156,643,236 downwards.
GCCCGTTGCGAGTTGGACCTATCGGTATATAGTGAAATGGAACGGAACACCATATAATAAGTTTCAATAGTGGGACACGTGTTCCATTAGTGACGTCATCAAAAGTTTTCAGATGAAATCATGAGGTAGGAAAAACGCTAGATTCCATTATATATTATGAGTTGTGTGGTTGTAATCATTTTGACGGTGAATACTTCTATTCTAGAAAGAAAACTTCCAATGAGTATGGAATAAATTGCGAGATTGACAGAAGAGGACTTAATTGTGTACATTTATAACTATCTAGAAACTATATCAGTGGCTTACTGCACCAAGCGTTGCAAAATTAGACTGCACGGCTTCCAATATTATTTGGTGCCCCACTTGTGCAATTTGAAAATCAAAGACGAGATAAAACTAAATCCCGCTTTGTTCTTCAAGTTATTCGATAAACCGCAGAAGACGAAATTACAAAAAAAAATTAGTAAACATCGTAATTATACCATGTACCTAGATCAAGAGGATAGACAGTTGGTATTAGCAAATTTAAAGAAAAAAGTTCATTGGTTCAACGGTCAGGATGAGGTCGGAACGAACGGTATGGCTTATATACATTTAATGTTTGGCTTCAAAAACCCACGCACCCACGCAAGCGTAATAAGATTACTTCATAACGAAAACATAGAAGTAGTAAATGACTCCGAGAAATGTATGGAATACTGTAGGACGAAACAAAACGTGAGCCAAACGGACAACTTTATGTTTATGGTAATATTCCCAATTTTAACCGAAAAGTAAACAAGGAATTAATTCAAGAAGCATTAGATACCGGTACGTATAGTGATGCAATGTCACTAATAGAACGCGAAGACACACTCTATTACATACAAAATCAAAAGAAACTAGGCTTTTATTTCACTCAAAAATTCGATAATTCCGACAAATGCCTTTATTCACCAAAGTGACTTTAATACGCCACTTTTTCAAAATTTTAATAAAGTATTAGTTTTTATAGGGGCTACGGGATTAGGTAAAACACAATTTGCTCTAGCACACTTCAAAAGTCCTTCACATATTCGAGACAAAGGGGATTGGCGGCGATATTCGGACAATATTGAAGGGATAATACTCGATGATTTGGATTTTCCGAGTTGGAATCCCCTAACATTTTTGAAATTATTAGACATTGAAAATCCAATTATGCAGAACGTTAAATACGGTTCTGTCAGAATTCGGGCCGGTATACCACGCATCATTTGCGTTAATCATGAAGAATTATTTGGCCAAAGCATATTCACGATGAGACTAAGTTAGCTTGCAGGCGTAGAATTGAAATACATCATTTTCATAATAAATTATATCCAAACTTACCTTTACTTACTAGTTATTCCGCCCCTGTGCCATTACCTGGACCAATTGAACTAAATTTTCCACCAATTAGTCAAGATGTAGATGATATAGAGTATGAGAATTTTGCTCTGTAATAATTTTATTAAAATAAATATATTTACAATTCATCTCTTATGTTACTTTTCGTAAATATAACATTTGAAATTCAGGTAATAGCATCCTTAATTATGCCCGACATCATATTTGATGTGGACTGTAAGAACTGCAGATTTGGAAGTTGTATAGTGACGACTACTCAAATTTTATCAAGAAGGTGTGGATCTAATTAATTGTAGTCATAGTTAGAAACGTTGTATGAGAAATGATGTGCCTGTGGATTGATATATTCCGATGTAAAAATAATATTGTAATAAATATGTAGTTTTGAATATACATATTGCAATGGATTTTTCCTTGGACAAGAAAGGAAAACGATTGAACGATATTAAACTTTTTTGTGTAGTACATTTATTAAACTTATCTATTTCATTTTGATGTTTATTTTATTTCAGACGGGGATCGTTATAAATATATTTAATTTTAAGTGATGGATTTTAATATGTTTGAAATTTTGATCCATCCTCGTATATTTAGGTTGGTCAGATGATTAAAGTTGCCGCTACCCCGGATATCGTATTATTATAAAATGTGTATTTTCTGTATATTTTTGATTTTATAGTTGGTGGGGATATCCATGCGGATATTGGAACTTCATTTTTGGTTAGAGATATCTAGACTTCTAATGTGTCCGGTTGTTAGAGAATAAGATATTCAATTTTATTCTCTGTTTTAGTAAAATCGGGTTGTATTTTGTTTATGCATTTTATTCAGGTGCATGTTATGTTACTTCGATTTTTGCGAGATTTTGTGATTTTGGTTCGATCTAATAAGTAAGATATCTCTCACGTAGTTTTTGTTATCAGTGCATAGATCTATGTAAGTTCGATAAAAATAGTTTATTTATATACTTGATATTACGATTATTATTATTATTATAATTTCATGTATTCCTTGTAATAATTTTGATATTTGAAGTTAGTATATGGGTATTAGAGAAAATTGTCATGTTTTTTTTTAGTGGAGTTTTTCTTCAAAAAAATAATATTCTAGAACGTTTTAAATTCAGGTTGGATTTTTTTTTATTGTGGGTTGACCTTGTTGTGTTATTTTGCGCACGACTAAAATTCAATTTACGCGGGTTTTGAAAACTTTGTTGTTTTTGACATTTGATTGTAGGGGTTAAAGTAGAGGTCAAACTTGACAAATTTCGCTAGTATTTATTAGTTTTATATTTGTTCGAGTGTCACAGGGGGTTTTTCTCTGTGTGCGAGTCATTATTCACAAAGAGTGTTTCCTCCCACTGCTACTGTTAATGTTGCTTTAGCACCCTATACATTCGGTAAAGGGATTTTTTTCTTTTTTTTCTTTTATTAAAAATTATAAATTAGCTAAGTGTGACTTTTTATTGACATTTATTGTTTTACTTCTAATATAACCTGGACCAATTCTGAGAAGAACGATCCGTGAGATGGGAGTTCGTGGATTCTACTAGACTGAACAGCCGGCAACATAAGTTGTAGTGTGAATAAAAAATTAATAAGCAATTTAAAAGCACATTCCACTGCACAATTTTGGCAGCCCAACGTGTCGGCGAATGAAGATAAGCAAATAATTTGGAAATACACGTTAATTTATAAATTTGGCGAGTCCAACGTATAATTGGTAGAAATAGAAAGCAACTACAATAAATATGGAAAATATAATGAATTTAATTCAAAGAATGGGTAATGCTAGTTACATGCATGAAGGAGGGGACGACGGAGTAAGCAGTCAACAGATAATGGATATGATGCACACAATGATGCAAATGCTGATAGAAATAAAACAAAACTATAATGATATGGAACAAAACTATAATGAGATGGAACGGATGATACAACAAAATCACAATGAAATAAAACAACAAATGGATATGGAACAACAACAAATGGATATAAGGCAACAAAATAGCAATGAAATAAAACAACGACAGGAGTATGTAGAGAAAAAAATAGAAATGATAATGGAAAAAAGGGTACCAAGAAACAGTAATAAACAAATAAACAAAGATAACACAATGAATAAAAGTAAAATAGTACACGTCGAGGAAAAACAAGCAATAGAAGAAAAGAAATTAATAATAATAATGGAACAAGAAGAAAACGAATCAACAATTACAAAAGAAAGTTTAGAGGACGTGCCTGGGGAAGAATCTATGCCACAGGACGATGGAAATCATTTGGATACAGAAGTTGGAAGAAGAAATAATCAAATCAGGGTAAGCGAAGAAATTACATTAAATAAAATTAATTTTAAAACTAACGAGAAAAAAGAATTTAATGTAATTAAAATAAATGCAAAGTTAGAATGTAGGATGGATGAAAGTAATCACGAGAAAATGATCAATGAATTAAATAAACAAGCAGTTGTCATTAATGATATTAATGATAAACGAACTAAAATTAAAATGAAATTGATTTCTAGAAATAACATTTATGGATATAATTTGAGTAATTATATAGTAAGTAAACGCAATAATTCCCGTAATTCTATTTTTAAATTCAACTGTTTTTTAAATAATATAAATCAGATGCATGTCAATAATAAAATTTTAAAATATGATACTTTGAAAATTAGGAAATATAAGGGTACTAAATTTAAAATAATTAGACCCACATTTTATATTAAGGTAAAAGTAAAAATGAAACTACAAATTATTTACTGTCGGATATTTCAAATAGGCCCAACTTAATGAGAAATTTCGTTGTAAACTATTTAGATGAATATGCGAGATATAAGGATTTTTGCTTTTGAGTTAATTAATTGGAATGTGATGTACTAAAGGATATAAATAAAATTTGGAAAATGTTATAGGAGTTGATTTATGATATTGAAATAAACTTAACGTAAAGGATAATTAGAATTAAATTATTAGTATAAGAAGAGGAAGTAAGTAAAATAAAAAGGTGTTTACAGAATTTCGTCGTGATAAAAAGTTATATGATGTTGAATATGGAAAAAATTTACAAAATTTCGTCGATGATATATGAAATAAATATATGAAATATTTGGAGTGAAAATGAAAGTATATTTATATAATAAAGAAATTTTCGTCGGTATATTTAAATAAAATTTCGTCGGTACATGAAAAAAGTTATTATGATAATAGAGATAAATATATATATTGTTGAAATAAAATTATGGTATTTGTGAATTTAGAAAAAAGGAATTATTGGCATGTTAAAAGGTAAATGAATAAATATATTTGATTATGATAGTATACGAATTGCTGATTTAATTGACCTGGTAATGAATAGGATTGAGTAAATGGATATACAGGATGAGTTATGATAAAAAAAAACAAAAAAAATTATTGTTGATATAGTTAATTAATTAGAATTATCTGCGTATAAAAATCATTGATTATGGGAATTGCGTTGTAGGAAAAAATTAAAAATATATAAATATATAGGGAGAAGAAATTGAGCTTATGATATGATTGTTATTATTATTATTATTGTTATTGCTTGGGAATTAATGGTGTTATGAATTTGTTTATTATGATGATTTGGTATATGAGATTTTGATGCTATGTTTTTCTTTTATCTATGAAAATTCGATGGAGATGTTCATGTCCATGAGATCGAGAGAGTGCTCGAATATTCGACGAGGATGACTGTTACTTCGGCGTGTTTCTTCGTCTATGATGTATGTAACGAAGTCCATTTGAGTATGTCAAGAAATATGACATTAATAAATGATGTCTAATCAAAGATGACATTAAATAAATTATGTCAAGCAAAACGACATAACAGAGAACATGTCTTAAGTTAAATAAGACATTTATATTAATAAAAATTAAATACAGAATGTATATTGAAATGTTGAAACCGTTTATCACACTACAGCATCAGAACGAGGATGTTCAACAATAATGCAACAAGTTAGTGCGGGGAACAAAGACAGGGTGCGACACTGTCTCAAGTGTAGTGCTGAAGTTTATCCTTGAAAAAAGCTCAGGAATGTTCTGACTTTGTTCTCGGATAAATTCGGGGAATTATGCAATGGATTTTTCCTTGGACAAGAAAGGAAAACGATTGAACGATATTAAACTTTTTTGTGTAGTACATTTATTAAACTTATCTATTTCATTTTGATGTTTATTTTATTTCAGACGGGGATCGTTATAAATATATTTAATTTTAAGTGATGAATTTTAATATGTTTGAAATTTTGATCCATCCTCGTATATTTAGGTTGGTCAGATGATTAAAGTTGCCGCTACCTCGGATATCGTATTATTATAAAATGTGTATTTTCTGTATATTTTTGATTTTATAGTTGGTGGGGATATCCATGCGGATATTGGAACTTCATTTTTGGTTAGAGATATCTAGACTTCTAATGTGTCCGGTTGTTAGAGAATAAGATATTCAATTTTATTCTCTGTTTTAGTAAAATCGGGTTGTATTTTGTTTATGCATTTTATTCAGGTGCATGTTATGTTACTTCGATTTTTGCGAGATTTTGTGATTTTGGTTCGATCTAATAAGTAAGATATCTCTCACGTAGTTTTTGTTATCAGTGCATAGATCTATGTAAGTTCGATAAAAATAGTTTATTTATATACTTGATATTACGATTATTATTATTATTATAATTTCATGTATTCCTTGTAATAATTTTGATATTTGAAGTTAGTATATGGGTATTAGAGAAAATTGTCATGTTTTTTTAGTGGAGTTTTTCTTCAAAAAAATAATATTCTAGAACGTTTTAAATTCAGGTTGGATTTTTTTTTTATTGTGGGTTGACCTTGTTGTGTTATTTTGCGCACGACTAAAATTCAATTTACGCGGGTTTTGAAAACTTTGTTGTTTTTGACATTTGATTGTAGGGGTTAAAGTAGAGGTCAAACTTGACAAATTTCGCTAGTATTTATTAGTTTTATATTTGTTCGAGTGTCACAGGGGGTTTTTCTCTGTGTGCGAGTCATTATTCACAAAGAGTGTTTCCTCCCACTGCTACTGTTAATGTTGCTTTAGCACCCTATACATTCGGTAAAGGGATTTTTTTCTTTTTTTTCTTTTATTAAAAATTATAAATTAGCTAAGTGTGACTTTTTATTGACATTTATTGTTTTACTTCTAATATAACCTGGACCAATTCTGAGAAGAACGATCCGTGAGATGGGAGTTCGTGGATTCTACTAGACTGAACAGCCGGCAACATAAGTTGTAGTGTGAATAAAAAATTAATAAGCAATTTAAAAGCACATTCCACTGCAATATGTGTATATATCAAAAATTGTCTTCATTTATTTTTAGTATTTAGTTTTGGAACTTAATGAGACAAAAATTATAATTTTTATTTTAAATTATAAAAAAATCATTAAAAAATGATTGTAATACTAAACAGAATGTACTTATAATAACAGTTCCCAAGATAAATGTATATGCATATTTAATTAATAGGAATAGCACCATGAGTTTCCTCTAATAAATAATGATGTTACAAATATAAAGATAAGATTATAGATTAATAGCATACCAATATATAACCTGGTATCACTATCCCTAGTAAAAAATAATAATTATAAATATGATAAAGACTGTAATTTGCAGTCTGTCACTAAAAAAAAACAATTAAAATCTAGAACAAGAAAATAAACAAAATATTTATTTCAACTTACTTATCATCTCTAGGTATTAATGGTAATTACAAAAAGAAAACAAAAAATTAAATATTCTTATTGATAACTGTGTTTATTGTTTTCAGCAGAACAAAAATTTATGAACAAAAAATGGAATAGTGTGAAACGTAGCATTCTTTGTGAAACAAAGTTGCCAGTGGGATCAAACTTATTCGTTTTTGTTTTAGATTTCTGCTAGACATCCTATAAAAAATAGAACAGTATTAAACTTAGCATCTTTGATAAAGATATGCTCTGTACCAAATCGCCAGTGGGATAACACCGCCTTTTTTAAAGGTTTTTTTTTTATTAAAGCAAGGAAGCACATGCATCAGTCATTTGTATTTTGATTTTTTAAGTTTCCTTCTCCACTTGAAAAATACACATGTTGAAATTTATGTCTAGATTTTATTTAATTAATAGAAATTATAAACAGAAAACAAAGAAAATATAGGTGAATATTGAAAAACGATTAATTATTAATGCTGTATAATTTTCAAGGGATATGTCTTGATTAGTGTCGCAAAGTCTTAAAACTATAGTGTATTCACTCAAGAAACAGTCACCATTGCATAAATATACGTTTATAGCTAGTAATATTTTTATATTCGCATTCCGTTTTTATATCATATTTTAATTTAAAATTTTCATTTATTTTTAGTAATTAATGCCATAAAAATTTTTTATTTTTAAGTGAAATTAGATAAAAAAAGATTTAAAAGTGATTGTAATACTAAACAGACAGGTACTTAGAATAACAGTTCCCTATATACATGTATACACATATGCAATTAATAGGAATAGCACCATGAGTTTCCTCTAATAAATAATGATGTTGCAAACATAAAGATAAGAAATTGGTATTAATTATAGATTAATAGCATACCAAAACACAATATGGTATCACTATCGCTAGTAAAAAAATTATAATTATAAATATGATAAAGATTTGCAGTCTGTCACCAAAAAAAAACAAAAAAAAATTGAACAAGAAAATTAACAAAATATTTATTTCAACTAACTTGTCATCTCTAATTGATATTAATGGTAATTATAAAAGGAAAACAAAAAAAATTAAATATTTTTATTGATAAATGTGTTTACTGTCTTCAGCAGAACAAAAATTTATTAACAAAAAATAGAATAGTGTGAAACGTAGCATTCTTTGTGAAACAAAGTTACCAGTGGGATCAAACTTATTCGTTTTTGTTTTAGATTTCTGTTAGACATCCTATGAAAAATAGAACAGTGTTAAACGTAGCATCTTTGATAAAGATATGCTCTGTACCAAATCGCCAGTGGGATAACACCGCCTTTTTTAAATTTTTTTTTTTATTGAAGACAGGAAGCACATGCATCAGTCATTTGTATTTTTATTTTTTAAGTTTCCTTCTCCAGATGAAAAATACACATGTTGAAATTTATGTCTAGATTTTATTTAATTAATAGAAATTATAAACAGAAAACAAAGAAAATATAGGTGAATATTGAAAAACGATTAATTATTAATGCTGTATAATTTTCACGGGATATGTCTTGACTAGTGTCACAAAATTTTAAAGCCAAAGTGTATTCACTCAAAAAACAGTCACCATTATTGCATAAAAACACGTTTTTAGCGAGTGATATTTTTGTTTTCGCATTCCGTTTTACACAATATTTTAATTCAAAATAAACATAACAAGATTCATATATATGCGGAATTTACTTATATGTACAATGAAATATGTGTAAAATTAATTGCGTTTCAATTAAATCATAAAAGTTAATAATAAATATAGATTTACGTACCTGTTTTTGTAGGTTGTTGTCGTTGTTGGCGAAACGTAACTAATTTAAAAGACTCGCCTTGTGCAAGTATTTATAGAGAAAAGATTATCCTGTTTTTTAGAACAGCATTCCTTCTATCAAGCGGGAAACTCTCGCGTCTTTGTCTTTTGTTTAGGTAATAATAAGTACAAATTATTGTTAATTCTTATATAGATAATTAAATTTCACATAAAATAAATAATACTAAATTTTAATAGAAATTAAATAGAAATTGTAACGAACGTAGAACAAATAAATTTTTTTAAATTAATGCAGAAGGATCCGTCTCGGTATATTTTTATCATTCGGTAGTTTTAACAATGATTTAAAAAAATGTATTCCTTAATTAAAAGTTAACATTAACGTGTTACCAGATGCATATCGGTTACTGGCAAATGTAACATTGATTTAAAATTCGGGAGCAGTACTGTTTGGTTGTCATTTCTTAACTTTTTATTTTGAGTTAGTTTTAATTTGAGTAGATTTCTTTAAGGAAATCACAAACTCGTGACCCTTAGACATAGTATATACCTACTTTGGTTTCTGAAGGATAAAATTCAGATAAGAATCCATTGTTAGTGATTTTACTTCTTTAACGCAACAGTCTCACGACATACTCACATCCCCGTAAACCTTTCGTGTTGTATCCTTCTTTCCATCATATTAACTTTGTCTTATTATTTTTAATATTTTTTTTGTCGTATAAATGATTTTAATTGATAATTTCTTCTCAAGAAATACTCATAAATCGAAAATTTAAGAATCTTAACATGAAAAACACTTTCATAGCGTTAGAATTGTCAAATTACTAGGTTAACGCCACAACAAAACCATACAAAGTTGTTGCATTTGGACATAGTATGGACTTTGATTTCTGAGGAATAAAATTCTGATAATAGCCTATTGTTAATGATTTATGTCCTTTATCACAACAGCCACACAACATACTCATACTTCCACGTAAACCCTTCCTAAAAAATTTAATGTTTCAACATCTGTTATTAACTTAAATTTAAACCTGTCATGTGCAACATGACGTTTCAATTGGCTTTGATGATGTAAAACAATGTGCATCTGCAATTAATAATACATCCGACCGTAAATTTTCATATATTACCACATTCTAAAAGTAACTTATATTCAAATAAAACCCAAAAGCTTTCAACTCTATCGTCATTTGCGTTACTATCTTTTAGTATATCACAGAAAGCTTCTTTACGATGGGTAGTGTCTTCTACAGGAGGCAACGTAATCGTGTGGGAATACAATTACGTTATATCCTCCTTCCCGTCGTATTAATTTTTGCTTTTTATTTTTAAATTTCTTTTCATTTTTCCTCATCTAAATAACATGATAATTTTTCCAAAGAAGTACCCATAAATCGAAAATCTAAGAATCTGTACATGTAGAACGCTTTACTTTTTTCTTCATAATAGTGGATGCTATCCCCTACACGCACTTTATTAGAAAACGCTACATATTTTCCTTTATTTTGTGGAATAGCAGATACTTATTTCTTAGTGCCAATAATTTTACAAGCAAATGTATTAAGTATTGATTTTAATTGAATAGAATAATATGGACGGTTATTTGTGATTCAAAAACTAAATTTTAAAAACATACTCATTTGTAGTGCAATGGCTCTAATGCTATTCTTACCACGTTCTCTTTAACTATTGGTGTACCTATATATGTATTACAGTGTTAGGCAGTTGACAAAACTATATTTCTATTACGTGTTTGGTTGAATTCGTTTCGAAGTTGTCAAACTTCCTTGTCTGTTGATATTACTTGTCAAGTGACGACAAATACTACCTATAACATTTTATAATTGTTAAGATGAACAAAAGTTCTATTTTTTCACTAAATATGTATACAGGGTGATAAAAATATACGATCATATGAAATAAATCATTACTCTACGTATAGTATTAAAAAAGCAGCCATTGATGAGCGAGTAATGCGTACGATCAAGAATAAATTATATAAAAATTTCAGCATGGTAGGTAAATATAAATGGATTGACATTCTCACTTCCATAACGGAAGATTATAATAAAACACCTTGTGGCGTTACATTAAAGAATGAGAATCATCTATTATCTACTGTGTACAGTAATATTAAAATAAAAGGAAAAAATAAATTTAATGTGGGTGATATCGTTCGCATCAGTAAATATAAAACCCTATTTGCAAAGTCATATTTCCCCTCATGGAGTACAGAGCTATTTAAAATTGTTAAGGTGAAAATCTCTAACCCTACAACATATTTGCTAGAAGATATGAATGGTGAACCGATACTGGGTAGTTTTTATGAACCAGAATTACAAAGAACAAAACATAAGGATATTTATTTAGTTGAAAAAGTGCTTCGGTCTAAAGGGAAAAAAACTGTACGTTAAATTTTTAGGGTTGGATAAGACACATAACACTTGGATAGATATGAGTGATTTATTATAATTATACTTTTCTGTACATATGTGCATATTACACCGTTATAATTACTGTTATATTCTATTATCATATTAAACGAAAATAAAAAGCCACAGTTGTTTTTTCTTACATTTTATTGATCATTAAACAAATAAAAAAACACAGTGCTGTTTATCTAACATTTTTATTGATAAATGAAGATAATCTTTAGTGTATAAAATATATTATTTAAATCATATTTAATGTTTTAGTTTTTTCTTTTTCGGAATTCTAAATTTTCTAAATTGTTGGGTAATACTCTTTTTACAAACTGAGCAATTTCTCTTTCAAGGGGCTGGACCGTCAATTTGTTCCTCACCGGTATTATAGTGTCTAAAATATGGTCGATATTCTTCTAGTTCAACTTGTTTGTCAGGTGAAATTAAATGCCAGAACTCCTCTATCCATATTGGGGCCACTTTCGTTTTAAATAAATCTAATGGAATATGCTCTATTAGATTTGTTTTAATACCAGACAGATGACCATAATTTTCATATACAAACTTGATACACTGCTTCTAATATCAATTCTAGGTGTTGAGACATTTTGTTTTAATCGCTGGTTTCAGTATACTAAGCTCCTATATTATTTTCAAAAATATTTAATAAATCCCCTCCCTAAATCATTCGCGATCTGCCACCAATCGTATTAATTAAATACTCACACACTTCGTAACTGTTATGAGGTGGAGCACCACCATGCAAAAACCAGATGCGTTGACGCACTTTTATAAAATAACCCATTTTACATTCCTCGGAAACCTACACCTACATTCCGGTAAATTGTTTCGTAAAAACATTAAATAATTTCTGGTATGTAAAATGTGGTAAAATAAATGGTCCGATGAGAGTACCATTAACAACCATTAGCATGTGTCCTTGAGTCTCGTAAACTGTAAGTGTGAATATCTCTTTTACTTTACAACTTTTATCACATTTTTTTCATTTGTCATTATTTTGTGTGTACTATTTTTAGTTAAAAATGAAGCTACAATTTCTTTATCACCCTGTATACATATTTAGTTAAAAAATAGAACTTTTGTTCATCTTAACAATTATAAAATGTTATAGGTAGTATTCAAGGAAATTTGACAACTTCGAAACGAATTCAACCAAACACGTAATAGAAATATAGTTTTGTCAACTGCCTAACACTGTAATACATATATAGGTACACCAATAGTTAAAGAGAACGTGGCAAGAATAGCCTTAGAGCCATTGCACTACAAAGGAGTATGTTTTTAAAACTTTAATTTAAACAACCTGACATTTGAAGACTTTAATTTCATATAGAACCATTTTTTATTCCTAGTTTTTGAATCACAAATAACCGTCCATATTATTTTATTTAATTAAAATTAATACTTAATACATTTGCTTGTAAAATTATTGGCACTAAGAAATAAGTATCTGCTATTCCACAAAATAAAGGAAAATATGTAACGTTTTCTAATAAAGTGCGTGTATGGGATAGAATCCACTATTATGAAGAAAAAAGGAAAGCGTTTTACATGTACAGATTCTTAGATTTTCGATTTATGGGTACTTCTTTGGAAAAATTATCATGTTATTTAGATGAGGAAAAATGAAAAGAAATTTAAAAATAAAAAGCAAAAATTAATACGACGGGAAGGAGGATATAACGTAATTGTATTCCCACACGATTACGTTGCCTCCTGTAGAAGACTGTACCCATCGTAAAGAAGCTTTCTGTGATATACTAAAAGATAGTAACGCAAATGACGATAGAGTTGAAAGCTTTTGGGTTTTATTTGAATATAAGTTACTTATAGAATGTGGTAATATATGAAATTTCACGGTCAGATGTATTATTAATTGCAGATGCACATTGTTTTACATCATCAAAGCCAATTGAAACGTCATGTTGCACATGACAGGTTTAAATTTAAGTTAATAACAGATGTTGAAACATTAAATTTTTTAGGAAGGGTTTACGTGGAAGTATGAGTATGTTGTGCGGCTGTTGTGATAAAGGACATAAATCACTAACAATAGGCTCTTATCAGAATTTTATTCCTCAGAAATCAAAGTCGATATTATGTCCAAATGCAACAACTTTGTATGGTTTTGTTGTGGCGTTAACCTAGTAATTTGACAATTCTAACGCTATGAAACTGTTTTTCATGTTAAGATTCTTAAATTTTCGATTTATGAGTATTTCTTGAGAAGAAATTATCAATTAAAATTATTTATACGACGAAAAAAAAATTAAATATAATAAGACAAAGTTAATATGATGGAAAGGAGGATACAACGCGAAGGGTTTACGGGGATGTGAGTATGTCGTGAGAGTGTTGCGTTAAAGAAGTAAAATAACTAACAATGGATTCTTATCTGAATTTTATCCTTCAGAAACCAAAGTAGGTACATACTATGTCTAAGGGTCACGAATTTGTGATTTCCTTAAAGAAATCTACTCAAATTACAACTAACCCAAAATAAAAAGTTAAGAAATGACAACCAAACAGTACTGCTCCCGAATTTTAAATCAATGTTGCATTTGCCAGTAACACATATGCATCAGGTAACACGTTAATGTTAACTTTAAATTAAGGAATACATTTTTTTAAATCATTGTTAAAGCGACCGAATGATAAAAATATACCGAGACGGATCCTTCTGCATTAATTTAAAAAAAATTATTTGTTCTACGTTCGTTACAATTTCTGTTTAATTTCTATTAAAATTTAAAATTATTTATTTTATGTGAAATATAATTATCTATATAAGAATTAACAGTAATTTGTACTTATTACCTAAACAAAAGACAAAGACGCGAGAGTTTCCCGCTCGATAGAAGGAATGCTGTTCTAAAAAACAGGATAATGTTTTCTCTATAAATACTTGCACAAGGCAAGTCTTTTAAATGAGTTAAGTTTCGCCAACAACGACAACAACCTACAAAAACAGGTACGTAAATCTATATTTATTATTAACTTTTATGATTTAATTATTTAATTATATTAATTATATGCATATTCAAACATATGAAACGCAATTAATTTTACACATATTTCATTGTACATATAAGTAAATTCCGCATATGTATGAATCTTGCTATGTTTATTTTAAATTAAAATATTGTGTAAAACGGATGCGAAAACAAAAATATCACTCGCTAAAAACGTGTATTTATGCAATAATGGTGACTGTTTTTTGAGTGAATACACTGGCTTTAAAATTTTGCGACACTAGTCATGACATATCCCGTGAAAATTATACAGCATTAATAATTAATCGTTTTTCAATATTCACCTATATTTTCTTTGTTTTCTGTTTACAATTTATATTAATTAAATAAAATCTAGACATAAATTTCAACATGTGTATTTTTCATCTGGAGAAGGAAACTTAAAAAATAAAAATACAAATGACTGATGCATGTGCTTCCTGGCTTCAATAAAAAAAAAAAATTAAAAAAAAGCGGTGTTATCCCACTGACGATTTGGTACAGAGCATATCTTTATCAAAGATGCTACGTTTAACACTGTTCTATTTTTTATAGGATGTCTAACAGAAATCTAAAACAAAAACGAATAAGTTTGATCCCACTGGTAACTTTGTTTCACAAAGAATGCTACGTTTCACACTATTCTATTTTTTGTTAATAAATTTTTGTTCTGCTGAAGACAGTAAACACATTTATCAATAAAAATATTTAAATTTTTTTGTTTTCTTTTTATAATTACCATTAATATCAATTAGAGATGACAAGTTAGTTGAAATAAATATTTTGTTTACTTTCTTGTTCTAAGTTTTTTTTGTTTTTTTTTGGTGACAGACTGCAAATTACAGTCTTTATCATATTTATAATTAAAATTTTTTACTAGCGATAGTGATACCATATTGTGTTTTGGTATGCTATTAATCTATAACTAATACCAATTTCTTATCTTTATGTTTACAATATCATTATTTATTAGAGGAAACTCATGGTGCTATTCCTATTAATTGAATATGTATATACAAGTATATAGGAAACTGTTATTATAAGTACCTGTCTGTTTAGTATTACAATCACTTTTGAATCCTTTTTTTTATCTAATTTCACTTAAAAATAAAATTTTTTTATGGCATTAATTACTAAAATTAAATGAAAATTTTAAATTTAAATATGATATAAAAACGGAATGCGAATATAAAAATATTACTAGCTATAAACGTATATTTATGCAATGGTGACTGTTTCTTGAGTGAATACACTATAGTTTTAAGACTGCGACACTAATCAAGACATATCCCTTGAAAATTATACAGCATTAATAATTAATCGTTTTTCAATATTCACCTATATTTTCTTTGTTTTCTGTTTATAATTTCTATTAATTAAATAAAATCTAGACATAAATTTCAACATGTGTATTTTTCATCTGGAGAAGGAAACTTAAAAAATCAAAATACAAATGACTGATGCATGTGCTTCCTGGCTTCAATAAAAAAGAAACTTTAAAAAAGACGGTGTTATCCCACTGGCGATTTGGTACAGAGCATATCTTTATCAAAGATGCAACGTTTAACACTGTTTTATTTTTTACAGGATGTCTAACAGAAATCTAAAACAAAAACGAATAAGTTTGATCCCACTGGTAACTTTGTTTCACAAAGAATGCTACGTTTCACACTATTCTATTTTTTGTTAAGTAATTTTTGTTCTGCTGAAGACATTACACATTTATCAATAAAAATATTTAGTTTTTTTGTTTTCTTTTTATAATTACCATTAATATCAATTAGAGATGACAAGTTAGTTGAAATAAATATTTTATTAATTTTCTTGATCTAAGTTCTTTTTTGTTTTTTTGGTGACAGACTGCAAATCTTTATCATATTTATAATTATAATTTTTTTACTAGCGACAGTGATACCATATTGTGTTTTGGTATGCTATTAATCTATAATTAATACCAATTTCTTATCTTTATGTTTGCAACATCATTATTTATTAGAGGAAACTCATGGTGCTATTCCTATTAATTGAATATGTATATACATGTATGTAGGGAACTGTTATTACAAGTACCTGTCTGTTTAGTATTACAATCACTTTTGAATCATTTTTTATCTAATTTCACTTAAAAATAAAAATTTTTTATGGCATTAATTACTAAAAATAAATGAAAATTTTAAATTAAAATATGATATAAAAACGGAATGCGAATATAAAAATATTACTAGCTATAAACGTATATTTATGCAATGGTGACTGTTTCTTGAGTGAATACACCATAGTTTTAAGATTTTGCGACACTAGTCAAGACATATCCCGTGAAAATTATACAGCATTAATAATTAATCGTTTTTCAATATTCACCTATATTTTCTATGTTTTCTGTTTATAATTTCTATTAATTAAATAAAATCTAGACATAAATTTCAACATGTGTATTTTTCAACTGGAGAAGGAAACTTAAAAAATCAAAATACAGATGACTGATGCATGTGCTTCCTGGCTTCAATAAAAAAAACTTTAAAAAAGGCGGTGTTATCCCACTGGCGATTTGGTACAAAGCATATCTTTATCAAAGATGCTACGTTTAACACTGTTCTATTTTTTATAGGATGTCTAACAGAAATCTGAAACAAAAACGAATAAGTTTGATCCCACTGGCAACTTTGTTTCACAAAGAATGCACGTTTCACACTATTCCATTTTTTGTTCATAAATTTTTGTTCTGCTGAAAACAGTAAGCACAGTTATCAATAAGAATATTTAATTTTTTTTTTCTTTTTGTAATTACCATTAATATCTAGAGATGATAAGTTAGTTGAAATAAATAATTTGTTTATTTTCTTGTTCTAGATTGTAATTGTTTTTTTAGTGACAGACTGCAAATTACAGGCTTTATCATATTTATAATTATTATTTTTTACTAGGGATAGTGATACCAGGTTATATATTGGTATGCTATTAATCTATAATCTTATCTTTATATTTGCAACATCATAATTTATTAGAGGAAACTCATGGTGCTATTCCTATTAATTAAATATGCATATACATTTATCTTGGGAACTGTTATTATAAGTACATTCTGTTTAGTATTACAATCATTTGTGAATCCTTTTTTTTATAATTTAACCTAAAAATTATAATTTTTGTCTCATTCAGTTCCAAAACTAAATACTAAAAATAAATGAAGACAATTTTTGATATATACACATATGTATATTAAAAACTACAAATTTATTCTTAATAATATAAAATATTATTAAAAATCTGGTGTGAAGAACACAAATGCAGGTTCACTATTAATATTTTCTGTGAACGTGTCCGAATATATCCTATCCCTAGAGACGTAGATACGTATTTCGCTTTTCTACAAGCTCATCGGTACGCCCCTGCTGGAGAAAGGATATTTCCAGACACATTCACAGAAAAGAACCACCTCGCCCTATCACCGTAATTATCCAGACCGAGCGCAGAAGTAAATTCGGCGCTACCTGTTGTCAGACAGCCGAAGTACCTCGCATACCGTCCACATAATTAATGTGAAGTAACGACGCCCTTCCAAAGAGGTTAGCACAGCCAACTCTCTAGAAAACTGCATTTTGTTTGTGCCTTCACTCATACTACGGCTTAACCGCATGTGTAATGTATCAGAATAATTGAAACATACATGAGTAGGTAAACCCCACCAGTTTTGTATAATACAAAGGTATTTTTAATAATATAAAATATTATTAAAAATCTGGTGTGAAGAACACAAATGCAGGTTCACAGAAAATATTAATAGTGAACCTGCATTTGTGTTCTTCACACCAGATTTTTAATAATATTTTATATTATTAAAAATACCTTTGTATTATACAAAACTGGTGGGGTTTACCTACTCATGTAAGTTTCAATTATTCTGATACAAATTTATTACAAAATTATTTTTACATCGGAATATATCAATCCACAGGCACATCATTTCCCATATAACGTTTCTAACTAGGACTACAATTAATTAGATCCACATCTTCATGATAAAATTTGAGTAGTCGTCACTATACAACTTCCAAATCTGCAGTTCTTACAGTCCACATCAAATCTGACGTCGGGCATAATTAAGGATGCTAGTACCTCAATTTCAAATATTATACTTACGAAATGTAACATAAGAGATGAATTGTAAATATATTTATTTTAATAAAATTATTACAGAGCAAAATTCTCATCCTCTATATCATCTACATCTTGACTAATTGGTGGAAAATTTAGTTCAATTGGTCCAGGTAATAGCACAGGGGCAGAATAACTAGTAAGTAAAGGTAAGTTTGGATATAATTTATTATGAAAATGATGTATTTCATATGTAATTCTACGCCTGCAAGCTAACTTAGTCTCATCGTGAATATGCTTTGGCCATAATAGTTCTTCATGATTAACGCAAATGATGCGTGGTATACCGGCCCGAATTCTGACAGAACCGTATTTAACGTTCTGCGTAATTGGATTTTCAATGTCTAATAATTTCAAAAATGTTAGGGGATTCCAACTCGGAAAATCCAAATCATCGAGTATTATCCCTTCAATATTGTCCGAATATCGCCGCCAATCATCTTTGTCTCGAATATGTAAAGGACTTTTGAAGTGTGCTAGAGCAAATTGTCTTTTACCTAATCCCGTAGCCCCTATAAAAGCTAATACTTTATTAAAATTTTGAAAAAGTGGCGTATTAAAGTCACTTGGTGAATAAAGGCATTTGTCGGAATTATCGAATTTTTTAGTGAAAAAAAGCCTAGTTTCTTTTGATTTTGTATAAAATAGAGTGTGTCTTCGCGTTCTATTAGTGACATTGCATCACTATACGTACCGGTATCTAATGCTTCTTGAATTAATTCCTTGTTTACTTTTCGGTTAAAATTGGGAATATTACCATAAACATAAAGTTGTCCGTTTGGCTCACGTTTTCTTTCGTCCGTACAGTATTCCATACATTTCTCGGAGTCATTTACTACTTCTATGTTTTCGTTATGAAGTAATCTTATTACGCTTGCGTGGGTGCGTGGGTTTTTGAAGCCAAATATTAAATGTATATAAGCCATACCGTTCGTTCCGACATCATCCTGACCGTTGAACCAATGAACTTTTTTCTTTAAATTTTCTAATACCAACTGTCTATCCTTTGATCTAGGTACATGGTATAATTACGATGTTTACTAATTTTTTTTGTAATTTCGTCTTCTGCGGTTTATCGAATAACTTGAAGAACAAAGCGGGATTTAGTTTTATCTCGTCTTTGATTTTCAAATTGCACAAGTGGGGCACTAAATAATATTGGAAGCCGTGCAGTCTAATTTTGCAACGCTTGGTGCAGTAAGCCACTGATATAGTTTCTAGATAGTTATAAATATACTATAAAAGTCCTCTTCTGTCAATCTCGCAATTTATTCCATACTCATTGGATGTTTTCTTTCTAGAATAGAAGTATTCACCGTCAAAATGATTACAACCACACAACTCATAATATATAATGGAATCTAGCGTTTTTCCTACCTCATGATTTCATCTGAAAACTTTTGATGACGTCACTAATGGAACACGTGTCCCACTATTGAATCTTATTATATGGTGTTCCGTTCCATTTCACTATATATATATATATATAATATAAAGATAATAAAGTAAAACCAGACCGTAAATCGCCTACAATTTGAATTTACTATATAATATATTATATGCAGTCAAATGCAACGAAACACAGTATGTATAATAAGTTTCATTAGTGAGACTTGTTCCATATATTCCCATTCAAATATACTAACCTATTATTTTCTAAATATACACTGAAGACGACACCTCGGCTGCACCTGCTCAACTGTTACTGAAATATGTCTCCAATATCTCAAATCAAATGAAAATATGAATTGTTATCAACAGTATTATCTTTTTTTTCGAATCCGCTTTCTTCCACTATCGATGAACAATCAAAACTATGTACCTCACTATACTTACGCTTCAACATTTTCCTTAATACTAGCATTTACTTAAAACAGGCAAACTTTATATACTCTAACATTGTGCCCACCCTGATATTTTTTTCATCTTTCTCGCCACCTCTCAAATCTACAAATTTTATTATTATTTTGTCTTTGACTTTGGATTAACCTTAAACTTTACTTGAACCTAGAGTTACTCATAACCTCCGCCCCCCTAAATAATTTCAAAACCTCTTGGCGGGTTCGTGACGTTCTGCGACTTTGACCTTCAAACACCCTTGGCGTGATCTTGACATTCAAACATCCTGAGCGCGACGTTGACCTTCAAAAGCTCTACATGTGATGTTGACCATCGAATGGCCTTGGTTACCATCAGCCATCATCGATTCTGACACCTCCTCATTGACTTTGAAATGACGATCGCTTATCTTCAGTCGATTCTAACACCTCCTCATTGGGTTCGTGACATACTGTGACTTCGATCTTCAAATACTCTTGGTGTGACCTTGACCTTCAAACAACCTGGGCGTGACGTTGATCTTCAAACGCCCTGCACGAAATATTGACCTTCGAAAGACCATCACCCAATACTGACACCTCCTCGTTGACCTTGAAATCAAGGTCGATCATCCTCAGCCGATTCAACCCGTTGGAATCCGACAATTTTAACGAAGAACTCTGTGAAACTTTTATGGCAGCTAATATTCCATTATTTAAATTGAACAATCCAATTTTGAAGACATTTCTGGAAAAATGTACTGGTCGAAATGTTCCTGATGAATCAACTTTATGCAAATATGATGTTTCTAGGTGCTATACGAGAACAGTAGAACGCATTAGAAGCCATCTTTTAAATCAATACATATATAAGCGCCGACGAAACGGTGGATATGTTAGGACGCTGTGTGGTAAATGTTGTAGCTGGTGTACTACATCCAACTATTCCCTATAACTCATATGTAATAGCAACAAGTGTTATAAATAGAGTTGATGCGGAAACAGTTACTGAAACCATTAAGGAGAATATGGAAAAAATGCTTCATTCGGACGCCACGTACAAAGAAAAAATACTTTTATTTGTCAGTGATAGTGCTGCGTATATGTTAAAAACAGGCAGACTATTGAAGAAAACATATACTAATATGCTGCATATTACTTGTGTAGCACATGCTCTCCACAGAATCTGTGAATATATCAGAGACACTTTTCCGGAAGTTGATAGACTTGCATCAGCTTTTAAAAAAGTTTTCAGAAAAGCACCATTGAGAGTAGCTCTTTTCAGGGAAAAATTTCCATCTCTGTCACCGCCTCCCACTCCAGTAATAACTAGATGGGGAACATGGCTGGAAGCTACTAGTTATTATGCTGAGAATTTCGATAGTCTACACTGCTAAAGGAGGATGCTAGAAGTATTGGTGAGTGCAAGGATCTCACACAAATCCCAAATTAAAAAAATCAGTTGTACTTTCTTCACGAACACTTTGGAAAATTGCCAAAACTAATAACTTATTTTGAAAATCGAAATCTTAAATTAAATGACGGATTAACCACATTAGATGTGGCTGTTAATAATTTGAAAAGTATTCCAAGTGACTTCGGATGTGGCCTTCAGCAAAAGTTTGAAGCAATTCTTAATAGAAATCCAGATTTAATTACATTGCAGCAATTATGTGGAGACATATATAATATATAAGAAGACAACTATTTAATAGGACGGAACTTGCTTGATCTATGCGGGCTATTTCAGTAAATTGAAATACATATACAAACCAGTTGTTTATAACAGGTTTGTATTAATTTGTATACATTACCTCACTAGCTTAACTGAGGACGCTTAGATGGCAGAAACATATTGCAGTGGAATTTGCTTTTGATTACTTATTAATCTTTTTTGTTCACACTACATCTTATGCTTCCAGCTGTTCAGTCTTGTAGATTCCTTGAGCTCACTTCTCTCGGGTCGATCTTCGCAGATATGGGCCAGGTTATATTTGAAGTAAAACAATAAACATTAATAAAAGACACATCTAGCTAGTTTACAATATTTAATAAAATAAAAAAAATAAAAAAAAATCCCTTTACCGAATGTACAGGGAGCTAAAGCAAATTAACAGTAGCTTAGGAGGAAAGACTCTATGAATATGACTCGCACAAAGAGAAAAACCCCCTGTGACTCCCGAACAAACATAAAATTAATAAATAATTGAGAAATTTGTCAAGTTCGACCTCTACTTTAACCCCTATAACTCAAATGTCAACAACTACAAAGTTATCGAAACCGCGTAACAGTCTTACAGTCATGCGCAAATAAAACACAACAAAATCAACCCACAACTAATAAAAAAAATCCAACCTGAATTTAAAACGTTCTAGAATATTATCTTGAAGAAAAAACTCCATTAACTAAAAAACATGACAACTTTCTCTAGTATTCATATACTACTTTAAATATCAAAATTATCGCAAATTATACACAAAAGTATAAACATAAGCAAAATAATCGTAGTATCAATTATATAAATTAAATGTTTTTATAGAACTTACATCGATCTAAGCACTGATAACACAAAAACTACGTGAGAGATACCATACTTTAATTAATTCAACAACGAGATCACCAACTCTCGTAAAAATCGAAATAACGTTACATGCACAGGAATAAATGCATAAACTAAAAATAAAAACCCGACTTTACTTAAAAACAGAGAATAAAAATGAATTTCTTATACTCTACAACCAGTTACTTTGCTAGTCCTGATATCTCTAACTAAATTTACCGCGAAAAATTCCTACATCTAATTCAATAGTACCAATACTGTCCGCATCCATACGTTTAAACTAATAAACATACAGAGTCAGTCAAAAATATAATTACAAATATAATAAATATCAATAAAATTCAAATGTTGTTCAAAATTTAAATCTTCCATCTTTTTCTCTCTCTCTCTGGATGGAAAAATCCACAACAATATGTATTAAGCAGAAGTAAATGCTGAAAATACGAGGTGTATTGTCCATGTGCATAGTTACAGATATGTAAATTATTTACATGTTTCTTTCATATTGTACAAACGCTTTATACGTGCTTAACGTATTGTCATACTTAAACAAAACCTTTTTGTATATTTACCGCCATCTGGCTGGTTGTTAATGGACTACATCTACATACGTATTTTATCGTTTCCCGTAGTAGCTTAGCTGTTCGAACGATAGGTAGCCCTCCAGACAAAGTCTCTTTCGCCAGTAAGATGTCAATTATTAAATAGTTGTCTTCTTATAGGACGGAACTTGCTTGATCTATGCGGGCTATTTCAGTAAATTTAAATACAGATACAAACCAGTTGTTTATAACAGGTTTGTATTAATTTATATACATTGCTTCACTAGCTTAACTGAGGACGCCTAGATGGCAGAAACATATGTATTAAGCAGAAGTAAATGCTGAAAATACGAGGTGTATTGCCCATGTGCATAGTTACAGATATGTAAATTATTTACATGTTTGTTTCATATTGTACAAACGCTTTATACGTGCTAAACGTATTGTCATACTTAAACAAAACCTTTTTGTATATTTACCGCCATCTGGCTGGTTGTTAATGGACTACATCTACATACGTATTTTATCGTTTCCCGTAGCAGATTAGCTGTTCGAACGATAGGTAGCCCTCCAGACAAAGTCTCTTTCGCCCGTAAGATGTCAATTATTAAATAGTTGTCTTCTTATAGGACGGAACTTGCTTGATCTATGTGGGCTATTTCAGTAAATTTAAATACAGATACAAACCAGTTGTTTATAACAGGTTTGTATTAATTTCTATACATTGCTTCACTAGCTTAACTGAGGACGCCTAGATGGCAGAAACATATGTACTAATCAGAAGTAAATGCTGAAAATATGAGGTGTATTGTCCATGTGCATAGTTACAGATATGTAAATTATTTACATGTTTGTTTCATATTGTACAAACGCTTTATACGTGCTTAACGTATTCTCATACTTAAACAAAACCTTTTTGTATGATTTTAACATGTTTAGTGGCGTCCGCTAAATTTTAACTCTTAATTACACTCCTGAAGAAGTAACAAATCATTATGAAATATAGAGTGAAATAGTAGATAGCAATATTTACATTTTCACATTACTTCGCAAAATAACATCCTAATTAAATATTTAATGTATAGCCGAATTTCCAAGATTTATCGAATGATATATATTGAAAGACACCAAACACACCGTGTACTGATAGTGCACACCATACCGTCATATAATTATACGGCTAAGAAATAGATTATTATATATATATATATATATATATTTTCTTTCAGATTTCCGCGGGTAGTAGTATGTTGTAACGGGATTCCGAGTTTTCTTCCGCGATTCCACTGTTTGGTCTTGCTTCTGGTTTACGAGTAACCAGAAGCAGAAGCAGAGAGTTATCGCAGACCTGATGATGGCAAATGTGATTTTGCCGAAACGTCCTCCAGGAACCAGCACCAGTCTTTTACAGTGGAAAAGCGGAAGAAAACCCGGAATCCAGTTACTATATATATATATATATATATATATATATATATATATATATATATATATATATATATATATATTATAAAAATATTAATTGAATATTTATTGAAGACACTAGCTTTAATTCGTTACATTTCTGTTATTGGGATTTCTTAGAAGGTTGGAAGTCTATTATATTAGTATTGTTTTTTTAATTTAGAGTGTCAAATCTATAATTAAATTTCAAAAGTATATGACTTTCTTACATTTACTAAAATTATAGAACTATGTAAATCTAGTTAATTTTGTGTACTTCAAAGGTTATGTGTGAAGGAAAATTTAATTGTAAACCAATAAGTTCATAATATTAATTAAGAATCAAAATTATAGTATATGTCAAATATTTTGGAAAATTATGTATAACTAAACGTGACCAATGAGCTTCAAAAACAGGAAAAGCTGTTGGGTTGCCATAGGGAGTTATTGAAACAATTGGAGAGAATAATTTTTGCACTTGAATTAAGGGAATGTGTTTTTAGATAAAACGAATTTTTTTGAAAAATATAAATAAATAAGCATAATTTATATTACCAAGATTTGAATTGTTTTCATCTTATACTCCGCTATCATTTAATGAGCCACAAAAGATGTGTACCAGCTTTAAATAAATATTGGAAAACATTACAAGGCCTTATATTACCAGGATTGTGACCGTAAATTAGAAAAGCAGAATTTAGAAAAGTTTGTTTACCTTTGAATAATCGGGGGATCCTAACCTACGAGATCTGCCAGA
Source organism: Melolontha melolontha (assembly GCA_935421215.2). Classification (NCBI taxonomy): domain Eukaryota; kingdom Metazoa; phylum Arthropoda; class Insecta; order Coleoptera; family Scarabaeidae; genus Melolontha; species Melolontha melolontha. The sequence goes on along the minus strand of OW285236.1, from coordinate 156,617,611 downwards.
ATTGTGACCGTTGTTCCTGAAGTTAAAATATACCAGCCGTACATCAGGGAGGCAAGACTTAATTCCAGTGACTAGACGGATAACTTTGATAGAATATTGAGCTAAGTTTTTTATTATTTGTATTTTTTTTTAAGTAAACAGATACATTTACTTACCGAAGGTAGATAAAGATCCCTTTAATGACCATTTTGTTTAAAACATTGTAAGTAGGAAGGTTATATACAAATTTATTTATTCAGCAATTTGATTTATTTGTTTACGTAGCCTAGTATTTGTCTCCTTTCCGTAGATTCAATTTTTAACCTATAAGAAATTCCACATAACCAATAAATTTTATAATTTTAATTTTCAATAAAATAAATTGTTAATCTATTGTTGATTCCGAATGTTTTGTTAAATATTTACCTAATATATTGTACCAAAATAAATATTCACTTATAAAGATAAGAGTTTCCTTTTAATAAACGGAATTTAAGAACCAAGACAAGTCGTTTGAATTCAATTAGTTTATCATTAGTACTGAGCTAACATACCTTTTAATTTCTTTGTCAGACAGAATCTTCACGACCCTGGAGATAATAGAGAACTCATGTTCAAATTATATTAAATTTTCAAACTTTCTTTAAGAGCAAAACACTATTAGGTTGTACATGTTATGATTATTAACAAACGTTTATATTCATTGCACCTGCGCAGAAGTGTGTCAGAATGCGGTTGTAAAAATTAGAATTTTAAATTCATTTTCTGCGTTAAAGTTTAATAATTTGTCTTTGAAAACACTTTTTAGTAAACGTTTGACCTTAAAGATTATTACATTTTGGCGCCCATAACGTCTGGCAAAGAAAATGTTCTTAGAAACTGTTAATTAAATACTCAAAGGAATTATCTTAGAAAATATATCGGTATTTGCGAATAAAAATTTATTTTTCTTAGATATAGAATATTTAGGGAATAAAGGTGGTATGACAACAAATTATAATAATCAATAATAGATTATAACATATACCTAAGCATGAATACAAGAGGAACGAGACGTTCAAGGAGTCAAGGAAGAAATGTTGATAGGGGAGACGACGTACTCGAGTTATTATTACGGAAGATGGAGGATATGCAAACAAGCATTCACACTGATCTAAAAGATCAAAAAACAGAAATACAAAACATACAATCGCAGATAAAAGATCAAAAAACAGAAATACAGAACATACAATCACAATTATCAACAGAACTTCAAACTAATTTACAATTAATACAAACAGAATTACAACAACAAAACGAAAGACATACACAAGAGTTACAAAACATTATACAATTAACCAACACAAAATACCAAGAATTACATACAGAAATTCAACAACAAAAAACACAATTATCAACAGAGATATATAATACTAATAATGTTCTAGCTGAGAAGATTGACCAAGATATTAATAAAATAAATAATAAACTAAATACTGACATACATAAAAATCATGTTGATATAGGTACCATTCAGCAGGATGTTACTTTGTTACATGACCAGATGAACACTATAAACCGTGATATAAATGGAAAGGTACAAGGAATAGAAGGAGAAGTCTTAAAAAATAAAGAATTTATAAAAGAAACCCTCAACAACAAGCAGCAAATGGAAAATATTTTATTCGAGGATATGAGGAAGGAGATTGAGAATTTAAAAAGAACAGGTACAAGGATCATACACGGCGAAGGGAATCAGTACAACCCAATTCTTAGACCAGAAATGTGGCCTAAATTTAGGGGATTCAAGGATAAAATACATCCCATGACCTATCTCAACAATATTGTCAGATTAACAGCAGTTATGACGGATGCGAAACAAAGCATGACATTAATCAGGTTAACTCTTGAGAATAGAGCTATTGAATGGTTTGAGATGGTGTCTGAAAGGTGTCTTACCTTAGATCAATTTAGGGGAGAATTTCAGAAACAATACTGGAACAAGGACATACAAGATAGGATTAAGATCCATCTTCTGACTGGCAAATATAGGGAAGGTTATACCAACAGGGAGGATTATGCACGGGATGTGTATAACCAATGTAAGTACATCGATGGCCTATCTGAGGAAGACATAGTCAAGCAAATCTTGAAACACTATATCCTATCCGATAGCGAGACTGTAGTTTGTAAAGAAGTCAAAACAGTCGATGAATTAATGGAAATCCTAAGAAAATTAGAAGATTAAGAAACAACAGGGGATAAGGAACAACAATATACAAACTAATACATCATCAAATAATAATTTTAATTCTACATATAATAATTATCATAGACAAACAAATAATGTGAATATTACAAACAATGGTAATTAGGTTCCCAACAAGGTTCCCAAACAATAATAATTATAATAGATACCGAGGAAATGGTAATAATAGGAGCGACTATCAACGGGGTTATTTTAGTAATAACAGCCAAAACTACAACAATGGTAATAATGGTTACAGGACACGGAATGATAACAATAACGGAACCAATGCAAGGGGCAATTACCATAACTACAACTCAAGGAATAATAGACACGACAATCAGGAACGAAATATAAATTGTGTTACCACTAGCAAGTTGAACGAGGAAGAACAAAGTACAAATGTTGAACAAAAAAGAACGCCAATTTCTATTCCGGAGATACCAAAGGACGGGGATTATGCAGTTCCTGGCCCATCAAGATATTAGGAAACATCAAATTGAACACGATAAACCCGATTAAGACGAAACTTTTTTACGACAATATACATAAAATAATCAAAATTAATGACGATCCCGAACTTGAATTAATAAAAGAAGATAGCATACCATATATCGATATCCAAATTAAAAATGTCACTATTAGAGCTATAATAGATACTGCTGCGGAAATTTCATTATTAAGAGAAGATGTCTCACAACTTATTAAGAATATTCAAGAGAACTCGTTTAATATTAAGAAAATTGCCCTGATATCGACTAATAGAAAGAAAATAGGGTGTATTTCGCAAAAAATTAATATAGAAACTATAATTAACAAAGAAACATATCTAATGGAATTTTACATATTGAAAGAGATGAATTTTGAGTGTATTTTAGGAATAGATAACATAAGAAAATATGATATGGTTATAGATTTTGATTTGGACAACTTAAAAATAGGGACCAATGTGATAGTTTTGGGGAAGGAATTGAATATAGCTTATATGAACAATTTAATTATAGGAGAGGGGAAGAGTGAGTCTATACTAGAAGGAGGTAATGTCAGTGATATTATAAAAGATGGTAATGTGAAGAATATTGTTAAAGAAAATGGTAATGAGAAGGATATAGTTAGAGAGGATTTATTAAGTATTAATGGAAGTAATGTAAATGGTAATGATGTTAAAGAAGATGGCATTATGGATAGTAATAATTTTGATGAGTTTATAGATAAGTTAATTGATGAAATAGAGATGGATGTTTGTTTTAAGAGAGAGTTTAAAGAGATATTGATGAGAAATGAAGGAGTTTATAACGAGGAGATCAGGTTTGCAAGAGATTACTTACACAAGATAGATGTTATTGATGATACACCTTTAAAAATAATCAATTACCCTATACCATATCAATATAAAGATGAGATCGAAAAAGAAATACATAAATTAATGGATCAAGGAATTATAGAAAGGTCAAATTCTTATTTTATAAACCCAGTGGTGATTGTTAAGAAGAGTGACAATAGTTTAAGGATTTGTTTAGACGCGAGAGAGCTCAATAAAAGGATCAAACCAGGTTTTGAAGCACCACTTAATATTGATATATTAATTTCTAAATGTGGGAAAAGCAATTACTTTACAAAATTGGATCTCAAGGCAGCATTTTGGTTAATTAGATTGGAAGAAAATTCTAGGAAATATTGTGCATTTAGTATAAATAAAAATATATACCAATTTAAAGTAACACCATTCGGTATGAAAGATAGTCCATCAGCTCTAATCAGATTTTTACACAGAATATTGAATAAATATGAACAATTCTGCATACATTATTTTGACGATATACTAATAGTTTCGAAAACTTTACCAGAACTTATAGAACATATAAATATCATTTTAACTACATTGAACGCAGAAGAAATGAAAATTAACTTACAAAAATGCAAATTTTTCCAGGAACAAGTAATATATTTAGGACATATTATAAATAAAGACGGTATAAAACTGGATGACGACAGATTGTTAGAAATTAAAAATTTTCCCAGACCAAATAAAGTAAGAGAATTGAGAGCATTTTTAGGTTTACTTAATTATTACAAAAAATTTATTTATAATTATTCAAAGAAAACTATTAACTTGTTAACTTTACTAAAGAAAAACGTTAAATGGGTTTGGTCTGAGAAACAAGAACAAACTTTTCAAGAATTAAAAGCTTCATTTATAGAGAATCTTCTTTATATCATCCGGACTTCGAGCTTCCATTTATTTTAAGGACTGATGCTTCGAACTACGCAATAGCAGCTGAACTTTTGCAGATACAAAATAATATTGAAGTTCCTATCATGTTCGTTTCTAGGACGCTGAAGACTTGTGAACAAAGGTATGCCATATCTGAAAAGGAAATGCTATCACTAATTTATGGTGTAACAAAATGTAGATACTATTTACTTGGAAGGAAATTTACAATTGAAACGGATCATTCAGCGTTAACAACTTTAGTAAACCATCGAATCAATAACAATAGAATATACAGATGGAGTCTATTATTAAATGAATATAACTATGAAATTAAATATAAATCGGGAAAACTTATGGTAGTAGCAGATGCATTAAGTAGGAAGAAACAAAACAAAGCTAACCCAGAAATTCTAATAACAAACATCACACTTGCAAGGAAAGGTATTTATTCGGAAAAGAAAATAAAGGAAATTCAATCAAAAGAAGAGTTTAGTGAACTTAAAAGGCAACTACAGGAAGACGATGAATATAAAGGTTATTACCTTGAAAATGCAATCATAAAGAAAAATATTGGGAGGAAGAAGGTATATGTCACAGATGAACAACACACATTATTAATCATAGGGGAGATACACCAGCAATATGGACATATAGGGGCAAGCAAATGTTGGTTAATCTATAGGGAAGCCTATTACTATATCAATGATACAAAGATTGTTAAAAATTTCGTGAGAAGTTGTAAGGTTTGTCAGCTGTCAAAGAACAAAAATTATACTCAAGGAAACATCCCAGGACATATTGTGGCAAAAGACAGATTACATATAATTGCTATAGATTACTTATCACAACTAACAAGAAGCAGTAGGGGGTATAAACATATATTAGTTATATTGGACTTGTTTACAAAATATATAAAATTGATTCCGGTAGCAACATGTGATACAGAAACGACTATAACAGGTTTAGAGCAATTTTTCACAGAGCATGGGTTACCACAAATAATATTGTCAGACAATGCGACATACTTTAATAATGACTGTTATAAAGAACACCTACATAGATTAAACATTAAAACATATTATTGCAGTATACGACATCCACAAGGAAATCCCTGTGAGAGGATGATAAGAGAAGTGATTAAATACCTACGAATTCTTTTATCAGAAAACCATCATCATTGGATAAAAGAAATATACAAAATTGAATACATTATTAATAACACCCCAAGTACTACACATAATTTATCTCCAGTTTTATTGATGACAGGAACTCATCCAACCAGACCTTGGAGGGACACAGAAATATACAATTTAAGAGAGATGTACCACAAAATTATACTTGATAACAAAAATAAAGTCAAAAAAATGCAACAAAAAGAAAGGGAAAATAAGATAAAATATAGAGAATATAAAATAGGTGATAAAGTATTAATAAAATCTATAAAAATAACGGACTCGAAGAGAAAACTGGTGGCTAAATTAACAAAACCACAAATAGGACCACATATAGTAGTTAAGAAAATAGGAAACTCCACCTATGAATTGGAAGACCCTGAAACTTTACAAATTAAGGGAAGATATCATATAAATCTGATATATGATTATATAGAAGATTTATCTTAAACAGAAGTATAAATATTGTTAATAGATACTTTACTATGAAGGAAATTTAAATATTTAAACCGTTACATATATTATAATGATTAGGCAACACATGTTACATACATATTCTATAGGCTTATAATTTACTTTTATTTTTCTTTAAAATTTAAATAAACAAAATAAAATAAACAGAGGAATAACAATAGATTCAAAAATAATTTATTACAATCCTTTCCATAAATTATTTTTTATGAGGGAGAGAAGGTAAATATAATAAAAATATTAATTGAATATTTATTGAAAACACTTGCTTTAATTCGTTACATTTCTGTTATTGGGATTTCTTAGAAGGTTGGAAGTCTATTATATTTGTATTGTTTCTTTAATTTAGAGTGTCAAATCTATAATTAAATTTCTAAAGTATATGACTTTCTTACATTTGCTAAAATTATAGAACTATGTAAATCTAGTTAATTTTGTGTACTTCAAAGGTTATGTGTGAAGGAAAACTTAATTGTAAACCAATAAGTTCATAATATTAATTAAGAATCAAAATTATAGTATATGTCAAATATTTTGGAAAATTATGTATAACTAAACGTGACCAATGAGCTTCAAAAACAGGAAAAGCTGTTGGGTTGCCATAGGGAGTTATTGAAACAATTGGAGAAAATAATTTTTGCACTTGAATTAAGGGAATGTGTTTTTAGATAAAACGAATTTTTTTGAAAAATATAAATAAATAAGCATAATTTATATTACCAAGATTTGAATTGTTTTCATCTTATACTCCGCTATCATTTAATGAGCCACAAAAGATGTGTACAAGCTTTAAATAAATATTGGAAAACATTACAAGGCCTTATATTACCAGGATTGTGACCGTAAATTAGAAAAGCAGAATTTAGAAAAGTTTGTTTACCTTTGAATAATCGGGGGATCCTAACCTACGAGATCTGCCAGAATTGTGACCGTTGTTCCTGAAGTTAAAATATACCAGCCGTACATCAGGGAGGCAAGACTTAATTCCAGTGACTAGACGGATAACTGTGATAGAATATTGAGCTAAGTTTTTTATTATTTGTATTTTTTTTTTAAGTAAACAGATACATTTACTTACCGAAGGTAGATAAAGATCCCTTTAATGACCATTTTGTTTAAAACATTGTAAGTAGGAAGGTTATATACAAATTTATTTATTCAGCAATTTGATTTATTTGTTTACGTAGCCTAGTATTTGTCTCCTTTCCGTAGATTCAATTTTTAACCTATAAGAAATTTCACATAACCAATAAATTTTATAATTTTAATTTTCAATAAAATAAATTGTTAATCTATTGTTGATTTCGAACGTTTTGTTAAATATTTACCTAATATATTGTACCAAATTAAATATTCACTTATAAAGATAAGAGTTTCCTTTTAATAAACGGAATTTAAGAACCAAGACAAGTCGTTTGAATTCAATTAGTTTATAATTAGTACTGAGCTAACATACCTTTTAATTTCTTTGTCAGACAGAATCTTCACGACCCTGGAGATAATAGAGAACACATGTTCGTTGTTTTTTTTTTCAAAATATATTAAATTTTCAAACTTTCTTTAAGAGCAAAACACTATTAGGTTGTACATGTTATGAGTATTAACAAACGTTTATATTTATTGCACCTGCGCAGAAGTGTGTCAGAATGCGGGGGTAAAAATTAGAATTTTAAATTAATTTTCTGCGTTAAAGTTTAATAATTTGTCTTTGAAAACACTTTTTAGTAAACGTTTGACCTTAAAGATTATTACAATATATATATATATATATATATATATATATATATATATATATATATATATTGATAAATAGCTGCACAACTCTACAAATGTAAAGAAATGCCACTACGTTCTTGCGCCAAAATGAAGAATCGCTGATGATGCTGAGAATGAATAATAATAAGTAATAATGTATAATAGTTTTAATTGTATGTTTAATGTTAATTAAATAGTATAAGAATTATACTAATGGTTGGGCGCCTTGGTTTGTTTAAAAACCAATTACACAAGTTCACCAGCTCTTGTCATATAATTTCTGTATTTGCGGCTAGATGTCGGAAAGCAAGAAATATTTCGCAAAGTTGACTATCTTAGGATCTTCGTTGGTCTGTTTTATCCCTATGTGTAAGTAAGTAAATTGTTTAATAAGATAACTACGTTTTCTCCAGCTAAGCACCGATAAATAAAAGAGTTTGTTTAAGGAAATATGTGTAAAAGTTTACTAAAATAAGATTTCTGTAAACAATAACAAATAAACGTGCCTAACGACGAATTATAGAATTAATATTAAGTACACGTGTGAATAGAAAAAGGTTATGTTACAATGGTCATGATATTTTCATGTAAATTATAATATAAATTAATCGACCAACAAATTCAGGTGAGTACTACAATCCTTAATAATAAAAGTTCTTTCACAAATTCTTTGTAAGTTTGAAATGTAATTTTTAAAGTAAAATTATGAGATTTTTTAATTTAGTAAAATTTTGTTTAGTTGTAAAATGTTTTAATAAGTCTTTTTCGAAATAATTTAGATTAATAAAACCTGTTTCTCGAAGAATAGGGGCAGGTATCTTGGATGATGTTGGCGTAGATCAGTATATTCGTAGTATGGTTCAAGAACGGAGTCTTCGATATTGCGATGGCGGCTTTGGCGTGCTTCGACGGCGTTGGTTTTTCTCGGGCCGCTGTACCAATTGAAAAGGTGCTATGAGCGATTACTGGCCGTTCTTTGGTGTTATCGCCTTCAAAAATGGTTTAAAAGTAGCTCCAAATTTATGTGTTTCTTTTCCGGATACTTCTAAAATTCTCACACAGGTATTTTAGATTTTATTAAATTTTAAACTTTGGGCTAGCACTTTTTCCTGGCACTTGTAATAAAAAATTCTACTGATGCCTTGATGGCAATTATTTAATTCAGCCTAGTATGCAATTATGAAATAGCCTCGAATTTTACTTCAAATTACATGTAATGATCATTTGAATATAAAGAAAGTATTGGTTTAAATATGAAAACAAAATTAAAATAATATTTTTCAAATAGTTGTTATGAGTTTTTGAATGTGGGGTTATGTTTTATGCGTAGAAAGAAAATAACCTATTCGCGGGTTTGTTTACATTTAAAAAGTGGGCGTGTCTAATTAGTATCGATACAAAATTTTAATGTAGATAAATTAGCTATCTGTAATTTTCGCGCTAATGATTTTAATTATGAAAATGACAATTTAAATAAATATAAAAAATTAATTTTGAAATAAATAAAAATTAGTTTGAAATATACAAAGTTATCGTAATATTAATTTATTTACACTTCCATACTAATTTTACAAATTATGTCCGCCAATTTAACCATTCTATTGTGTTATTTTTATGTTAATTTCTGTCTTTCACTTTGCAGTTAGCTGAAATGATGGTGTAATTTGCGCCATAACAATATGTATATAAAGGTAATTATTTCTTAACCTTTCTATAGTATAGTAGATTTAATTAGCCGCCATTTAAGGTCTGTTTTACTTTAATATGCATATATTTAAAATAATCTTACATGTTTCGGCACATACTGCCTTTTTCAAAGAAATTAAAGTCATAAATGTCATATTAGTATCATATTTATATATGTAAAGTTGTCATGGATAAAAATTACATTATTCAAAAATACATTCCAGTTTAATAATAATAATTCATGCCTAGCATTCCTCAACAGCTTGATGCCAATTACAGAGGATATTGGCAAGCCATGAGTTATTATTATTCTACGGGCGCAAACATAATAATAACTCAAGTTACATATAGAGTGTTTATTCTTATAAACAGTTGTAAAATAACTGTTTTGTTTATGAAATTGTTTATTTTAGGTAGTGTAAGAACAATAAAAATGATATTTAGAAATTGTGGAACTTTTCTATTAACAATATGTATATTTAATTTTTAAATAACATTACAATTTTTCGAATCATAATTAATTGTTACTTGAATCATAACAATAGGTAATCAAATACTTCTCTAGATTGTCCATTGTAAAACTCTGTCATCGTTCACTTAAAATTAACTCGTAGCTGGAAAGTAACCGTTCAACTTCACAGGAAGTTATTGCAACATACATAAATTTGGACTGAAATTGATACTGTTATGACTCATTCAACGATACGTCACGTATCATACCTCCAGCGCCTTCTCGATGGATATAGAACGCTCAATAAGAGGTTCAACAGCGATATATAAGCCGTCGAGGAAGGGATAGAGGGCATTCCATATTGAATCATCACCGAGTGAACTTACATAAATATAAATACATAAATGTGGTTATTGTTGGTAATTAGTTTTCAAATTGTTATTCGTTTTTATTATTAATATAGTGTGTGTCTAAGTTACCGTTAGTTTTATTTAAGAACCCGAAAAGACAAACACATTACAATACTTTCTTCAAAATTGCCTTCCGAGATATCATTAATTTGCATAAGCCTTTTAAATCTAGGCTTTTCTCTACCACTGAATTAAGTTTTTTACAAATATCATTATTTTTGCCTAGCGAAGTTTCGAGACGACTTTTCACAGAATTTACTAGGGAAGTACTTTCGTCCAATGAAAATCCTCTGCCTTCTAGTTTTGTGATTGCGGTAACAATACACAAGAAGAAATACATTTGACTAGTAGTTAAAGGGTTTTTAAATAAATTAATCCATTTTCTAGTTGCTGCCGAACAATCTGGATCAAAATCGCAAATAACATTGTTCATTTCTTTTCGACAAGAAAATTTACGGCGTTTAACTACGCCCCTCTCCGAGGGGCGTAGTTAAACCCCCATAACCTCACTGGTTATGGGGGTTGTGGCAATTCTGGATATTTTCTTTATATACCTGAACTCGAAGTGGAGCTTTAATAAAAACTTTCTACACGTTACTTACTAAACTGTTAACTAAAGAAAATTCTTATTTAACAGTTTGGGGAAAATATTTTTATAATTAGATTAGAAAGCAGATGCATATTTTGAAAGTAGATGTGAGTTATTGAAAGCAGATGTCAGTATTTTGAGAGCAGATGTCAGATTTGAATGTTGGAAATGCTAATTATTACTCCATAGCTATATGAGTGTTTAGGCATCTGCTTTCTAATCTGACGTTTGCTTTCATAACTGACACCTGCTTTCAAATCAGACATCTGCTTTCATTAACTGACATTTGCTTTCACTAACTGACACCTGCTATCAAAACTGACATGAGCTTTCAAAACTGACTTCTGCTTTCAACTTGACATCTACATTCAATAACTGACATCTGATTCATTAACACTGTTACTTTATAATGCATTTCTAAATAGCTTGAACCTGGGTCTATTGTGGCTTAGTGGTTAAAGCGACAGCCCGGCAAGCTGTAGACTTGGGTTAAAGTCCCAACGTAGACCATATTTTTCAAATAAAAAAAAATTTCGTACGATTTGCTTTGTAATTTGTAGACAGCAATGTTTACATCCCCACTTACTCTGCAATTACATACACTCAAATTTGATATTTGTAAATATTTCATATAAAAGCCGAAAAACTCTAATAATTTATCAATTGTTATATTTAATAAACGGCTAAGAAACTATCTAAACACTCATTTAGCTATGAAGTAATAATTAGCATTTCCAACATTCAAATCTGACATCTGCTCTCAAAATACTGACATTTGCTTTCAATAACTCACATCTACTTTCAAAATAGGTATCTGCTTTCTAATCTGACGTTTGCTTTCATAACTGACACCTGCTTTCAAATCAGACATCTGCTTTCATTAACTGATATTTGCTTTCACTAACTGACATCCGCTATCAAAACTGACATGAGCTAGCTTTCAAAACAGACTTCTGCTTTCAACTTGACATCTACATTCAATAACTGACATCTGATTCATTAACACTGTTACTTTATAATGCATTTCTAAATAGCTTGAACCTGGGTCTATTGTGGCTTAGTGGTAAAAGCGACAGCCCGGCAAGCTGTAGACTTGGGTTCGAGTCCCAACGTAGACCATATTTTTCAAATAAAAAAAATTTCGTATGATTTGCTTTGTAATTTGTAGACAGCTATGTTTACATCCCCACTTACTCTGCAATTACATACATTCTAATTTGATATTTGTAAATATTTCATATATAAGCCGAAAAACTCCAATAATTTATCAATTGTTATATATATATATATATATATATATATACATATATAAGGTAAACTTAATAAGTCGGCGATTAAAGGTCCGGTTCATTACTTCAAAGTATATATATTTAAAACACATGTTTCGGCAATATGCCTTTGCCAAGGGAATACAAAATATAAGTGACAGAATATAAATGTCAAATAACTAAGTTGCTATGGTTTAAATTATTCAAAGATACATTCCAATAATAATAATAAATTATGCCTTAGTATTCCAAAAAAAAGATAGCAAGGTGTGAACATATTGCAGTGGTTTTTTCCCTGCAGAAGAAGGAAGAAAAGAAGAAAATTTATATTGAACATTATTTGAATAACATTGATTTAAAAATGTATTTTTTTTATTATGTGTATTTTATTTCAGACTGATAACGATAAAAATTTAAATTGTAAATGATAAATTTTGTAATATTTGATTTTGATCCATGTCTGTAGATCGTCCAGGCTTAGTTTGTTGTTCAAAGTCGGCGCCAACCTGGAAGTCATATCTAGTACAGATATATATATATATATATATATATATATATATATATATATATATATTTAGTGTTTATAAGAATTTTATTTTATTATGCAAAGATAATCCTTTGACCTGTAATTTGTCCCCCGCTGTGTTAATAATATTGTAATGAGAATGTTTAATAGTTTTTTAATAGTTCTGTAAAAGTACATTGTACCACTATTTGTAAATATTACATTGTGATGTAAATCTCTGCTGCATATTTAAACATCTGTTCAAAATTTGAATGTAATTTTTCCACGTAAGTTGTGCAGTCGCACTGAAGGAGTGTGTTTGTTACACGTTCTCTTTGCTTCAGCTTAATATAAATAAATAGAAGTTGAAATTAGAACTATTGAATCACTGTCAGCAATACGCACTTTGCCCAACTGGTCATAGTGCAGTGTGAAAGTAAAAATTCCGAAACCAGCGTCTGAAAAATCGACTTTATTGCGAAAGTGGATTCAAGATAAAAAGGTTTTGCAGATTATAGAAAACAACCACATTTTTGCGGGTTTTGCGACAAACGAGTATACCGATAGGTCCAGCCCGCTACGGGCCATAGGCAACAATATACGTATGGAACGTAATGCGATGTGGCAACGTGTGTACGAAGCCACTCCGCGCGCGCAACATAAGTCCGATGGTCGAATGCATATAAAAATGTATGTTCAATTAAATACATTTGAATGTGTTTCATCTTTTTATAGTATGTTTTTGCGAGATACATTCGATTGCCTTATTTGTTTTGGTTCTAATCTTCTGTTAACTTTAAATTTTTAATATACACAACAAATTCATATAATTTGGTGAAGACAATAAATAAAATAACGATTGTTTGTATATATTATATGTTTCTTATAATAAATCTATAACTTAGTGCAAGTACAATACTTTGTTTGCTCTAATTTAATTTTTGAAAGTTCATTGCTAAACTTTATTTCTCTTGCTCCATGTCATGTTCCTTTTTCAAAATTTCTCTCTGTAATCGTACAAGTTCTAATTTACTAGCAGTCAACAAATAATTTCGAACCAAAAAAGACATTTCACAACAAATAAGTTTGTATTATGTTGTAATGCGATTTCAAATATTTATACCAACCTTTGTGCAAAACTCAACTTATCTATTATGGCAGTGTTAAGTTATACTGCAATATATTCCAAATTTTATTTAAAATTAGGCACAGTAGAAGTTTTAACTAGAGATTAACTAAACTTTATCCTTATTCGGGTTATTCGACGATATAATTGATGGGTTAAAGTGTATTGTAGAACTGTCCCTTAAAAGTTTAAAATTGTCTGGAAATGTATTTGATGTAAATAAATTGTTTATTTTTTTCAAGCAAATATACATTTTTTATACGATGTTTATAAAACTGTCATAACAGTGAATATGTAATTACAGTTATACAAAGTAGATACTCTGGCCTATTGTATGGTTTCAATTCCAGTAATAATGCTTTTTATCTTTTAGAAAACGTTATTGTTTTCTTATTACTTAAAATTACTTTTCCGTAGCAGCTGAGAGTAGAATAATAATAATAAACTGGACCTTATTATGTCTGAAGCAAATTACGTATGTAGAACGAATATGCAAACGACTATATCCTTGCGCGGTTTAAGTCTTACTAAATTCTTAACTGCAATTGAAGCTGCGGCGCGTAGAGGGGATTCGCTGTTGCCACACATTGTTGACTATGACCCATTCCGAGCTGGTCCTATCGGTATATATATGGTAAATTCAAATTGTAGGCGATTTAAGGTCTGGTTTTACTTCAAAAACTATATATTTAAAACAATCCTACATGTACATGTTTCGGCTAATGATGCCTTTCTCAAGGAATGCAAAATATAAATGACAGTATATTAATGTCATACATTTGTAGTTGCTATGGATAAAATAATTCAAAGATACATTCCAATTTAATAATAATAAATCATGCCTTGGTATTTTAAAATGAATAAACACCAAAAACAGGGAACACAAACACACCAACTATAACGCGATCACCATTTTGATTTTGAAAACACACAAATAATTGATAAAGAACAACACACACAATGAAAAGGGAAATTAAAGAAATGATTAGTATTAAACAAGAGAAAAACTCAATTAACAACAGAAATGATATAAAAAATTTAAGCAGTATATACTATAACTTAATTTTGTAACGATCTACAATTTACCATCATAATATATTTTTTTGTTATATACCTTATGTTCCGACTGTTCCGTATTTTGATTCCTGTCTAGTTGTCCGAGCAGGTTTTCGTAGTTTTCCTTCTCGTTTTGAGCGAATGCCGACAACTTTGCATCTTAAATCGCTCCACGGGCGCATACGTAATAATAACTCATGTCTTGCTTTTCCCTGCTTTCTGTTTTGTGCTGATGCGGTCCTCTACTGGGTTGTAGCCTAGCATATGCGCTACCAAACTCTAGGGGGGTCTGCCCGTTGGGCAGTCAGATGCCATTCCGCCGTTCCAGCATGAGTGAGGAACCAAGCTACGCGGCGCAAATCACGGCGCCGCGCAATGCACACACCACTAGGACCGGTCCTGGGCGGCAACCTGGCTAGGCTGCTGTTAACAGCACACACACGTTCGACGTGTGTGCATTGCCCCCGCTTCTGCGGAAATCGTTAAGATGGCACAAAGTGTGACCGTCGTCGACTGAGGTAGCCACTAAGAGTGTTTCCTCGGTTGGCGATGAGCAACCCCGTGCAGGGTGCGCTTCGCTGGTCTGCGCCTTGCCTCGTTGGGGCGAGGGTCGGGCCGTCGAAGTACTGCTCGGAAAAGTAAAGAAGTTGCCGGGAAAGGGTTGGCGGCCTTACGCAACGGCTGGTTATCCGATCTCTCTAAATTTACGCGACCGGTCACTAAACACACGCACGAGCGCACTAACATACAAAACCCTACACTTACGCGGTCACACAAATACAAAATCACACACCCAGAGGGAGACGCAAGCTGCCAGCAGTAACCAACACACAGGTTCATACCCAGAAAGAGACACAAGCTTCTGGCAGCGAACAACACATATTGCAATGAATTGTGCTTTTAAATGCTTATTAAATTTAAGTTCACACCGCAATTTATTCTGCCAGCTATCTTCAGTCGGGTCGCCTTCCTTGAGCTCTCTTCTCCAGGGGTAATCCTCACGGATTCGGGGTGAAAATAGATTAAAACAACAAGCATTAATTAAAAGTTCTCAATTTGCTAATTTACATTTATTAAAAAAAATATAAAAAAAATCCCTTTACAGAGTGTAACGGGAGCTAAAGCAAAATTAACAGTAGCTAGAAGGAAATAGTCCTTGCGATAAATGACAAGCACAAGGAGAAAAACCCCCTGTGACTCTCGAACAAAGATATGAAATAAAAATAACAACAAAATTTATCAGATGTCAACAAAACCATTAACCCCAAACTCAAACGTCAAGACAGCAATTTGTCTATCTTACGCGCAAAATCAAAATCTTACAGTCATGCGTGCATTTAACATGACACCACACAAAAATATCACAAAATTACAAATTTCTAAATTATAGAGCTCTTTTCAATACTTAAATTATAATAATTAAATAGTACCTACATTAATTAATGTATCGAAACACAACACGAGAGATTTATTTCTTCAGATAGGTGTTTTAAATTAAATCCATTACAAGTATACAAGACTTGTAAAACCACGACAAATGAATTTTAAACACAATCGAATCACCAAACAACCAAAACGAATTATTTATATTAAACAAAATTAAGTCTTGTCTAATATTAAATTAATACAACCTATCTCAGAAGGCACTAGTGAATCTCTAAAATCTAATTTCCAGGAAACACCAGGTCATTCCCACCTAATATAACAAATCAAGATAGCGACAATATATATATATATATATATATATATATATATATATATATATATATATATATATAAAATAAAAATATAAAAATATAAAAAATATATAAAATAAAAAGTCTATTATTTTTAATATTAAGACACGGCCAATAAAATAAATAAGAAAAATAAAATTCTTATAAACACTAAATATATATATATATATATATATATATATATATATATATATTGTCGCTATCTTGATTTGTTATATTAGGTGGGAATGACCTGGTGTTTCCTGGAAATTAGATTTTAGAGATTCACTAGTGCCTTCTGAGATAGGTTGTATTAATTTAATATTAGACAAGACTTAATTTTGTTTAATATAAATAATTCGTTTTGGTTGTTTGGTGATTCGATTGTGTTTAAAATTCATTTGTCGTGGTTTTACAAGTCTTGTATACTTGTAATGGATTTAATTTAAAACACCTATCTGAAGAAATAAATCTCTCGTGTTGTGTTTCGATACATTAATTAATGTAGGTACTATTTAATTATTATAATTTAAGTATTGAAAAGAGCTCTATAATTTAGAAATTTGTAATTTTGTGATATTTTTGTGTGGTGTCATGTTAAATGCACGCATGACTGTAAGATTTTGATTTTGCGCGTAAGATAGACAAATTGCTGTCTTGACGTTTGAGTTTGGGGTTAATGGTTTTGTTGACATCTGATAAATTTTGTTGTTATTTTTATTTCATATCTTTGTTCGAGAGTCACAGGGGGTTTTTCTCCTTGTGCTTGTCATTTATCGCAAGGACTATTTCCTTCTAGCTACTGTTAATTTTGCTTTAGCTCCCGTTACACTCTGTAAAGGGATTTTTTTTATATTTTTTTTAATAAATGTAAATTAGCAAATTGAGAACTTTTAATTAATGCTTGTTGTTTTAATCTATTTTCACCCCGAATCCGTGAGGATTACCCCTGGAGAAGAGAGCTCAAGGAAGGCGACCCGACTGAAGATAGCTGGCAGAATAAATTGCGGTGTGAACTTAAATTTAATAAGCATTTAAAAGCACAATTCATTGCAATATGTGTTGTTCGCTGCCAGAAGCTTGTGTCTCTTTCTGGGTATGAACCTGTGTGTTGGTTACTGCTGGCAGCTTGCGTCTCCCTCTGGGTGTGTGATTTTGTATTTGTGTGACCGCGTAAGTGTAGGGTTTTGTATGTTAGTGCGCTCGTGCGTGTGTTTAGTGACCGGTCGCGTAAATTTAGAGAGATCGGATAACCAGCCGTTGCGTAAGGCCGCCAACCCTTTCCCGGCAACTTCTTTACTTTTCCGAGCAGTACTTCGACGGCCCGACCCTCGCCCCAACGAGGCAAGGCGCAGACCAGCGAAGCGCACCCTGCACGGGGTTGCTCATCGCCAACCGAGGAAACACTCTTAGTGGCTACCTCAGTCGACGACGGTCACACTTTGTGCCATCTTAACGATTTCCGCAGAAGCGGGGGCAATGCACACACGTCGAACGTGTGTGTGCTGTTAACAGCAGCCTAGCCAGGTTGCCGCCCAGGACCGGTCCTAGTGGTGTGTGCATTGCGCGGCGCCGTGATTTGCGCCGCGTAGCTTGGTTCCTCACTCATGCTGGAACGGCGGAATGGCATCTGACTGCCCAACGGGCAGACCCCCCTAGAGTTTGGTAGCGCATATGCTAGGCTACAACCCAGTAGAGGACCGCATCAGCACAAAACAGAAAGCAGGGAAAAGCAAGACATGAGTTATTATTACGTATGCGCCCGTGGAGCGATTTAAGATGCAAAGTTGTCGGCATTCGCTCAAAACGAGAAGGAAAACTACGAAAACCTGCTCGGACAACTAGACAGGAATCAAAATACGGAACAGTCGGAACATAAGGTATATAACAAAAAAATATATTATGATGGTAAATTGTAGATCGTTACAAAATTAAGTTATAGTATATACTGCTTAAATTTTTTATATCATTTCTGTTGTTAATTGAGTTTTTCTCTTGTTTAATACTAATCATTTCTTTAATTTCCCTTTTCATTGTGTGTGTTGTTCTTTATCAATTATTTGTGTGTTTTCAAAATCAAAATGGTGATCGCGTTATAGTTGGTGTGTTTGTGTTCCCTGTTTTTGGTGTTTATTCATTTTAAAATACCAAGGCATGATTTATTATTATTAAATTGGAATGTATCTTTGAATTATTTTATCCATAGCAACTACAAATGTATGACATTAATATACTGTCATTTATATTTTGCATTCCTTGAGAAAGGCATCATTAGCCGAAACATGTACATGTAGGATTGTTTTAAATATATAGTTTTTGAAGTAAAACCAGACCTTAAATCGCCTACAATTTGAATTTACCATATATATACCGATAGGACCAGCTCGGAATGGGTCATAGTCAACAATGTGTGGCAACAGCGAATCCCCTCTACGCGCCGCAGCTTCAATTGCAGTTAAGAATTTAGTAAGACTTAAACCGCGCAAGGATATAGTCGTTTGCATATTCGTTCTACATACGTAATTTGCTTCAGACATAATAAGGTCCAGTTTATTATTATTATTCTACTCTCAGCTGCTACGGAAAAGTAATTTTAAGTAATAAGAAAACAATAACGTTTTCTAAAAGATAAAAAGCATTATTACTGGAATTGAAACCATACAATAGGCCAGAGTATCTACTTTGTATAACTGTAATTACATATTCACTGTTATGACAGTTTTATAAACATCGTATAAAAAATGTATATTTGCTTGAAAAAAATAAACAATTTATTTACATCAAATACATTTCCAGACAATTTTAAACTTTTAAGGGACAGTTCTACAATACACTTTAACCCATCAATTATATCGTCGAATAACCCGAATAAGGATAAAGTTTAGTTAATCTCTAGTTAAAACTTCTACTGTGCCTAATTTTAAATAAAATTTGGAATATATTGCAGTATAACTTAACACTGCCATAATAGATAAGTTGAGTTTTGCACAAAGGTTGGTATAAATATTTGAAATCGCATTACAACATAATACAAACTTATTTGTTGTGAAATGTCTTTTTTGGTTCGAAATTATTTGTTGACTGCTAGTAAATTAGAACTTGTACGATTACAGAGAGAAATTTTGAAAAAGGAACATGACATGGAGCAAGAGAAATAAAGTTTAGCAATGAACTTTCAAAAATTAAATTAGAGCAAACAAAGTATTGTACTTGCACTAAGTTATAGATTTATTATAAGAAACATATAATATATACAAACAATCGTTATTTTATTTATTGTCTTCACCAAATTATATGAATTTGTTGTGTATATTAAAAATTTAAAGTTAACAGAAGATTAGAACCAAAACAAATAAGGCAATCGAATGTATCTCGCAAAAACATACTATAAAAAGATGAAACACATTCAAATGTATTTAATTGAACATACATTTTTATATGCATTCGACCATCGGACTTATGTTGCGCGCGCGGAGTGGCTTCGTACACACGTTGCCACATCGCATTACGTTCCATACGTATATTGTTGCCTATGGCCCGTAGCGGGCTGGACCTATCGGTATACTCGTTTGTCGCAAAACCCGCAAAAATGTGGTTGTTTTCTATAATCTGCAAAACCTTTTTATCTTGAATCCACTTTCGCAATAAAGTCGATTTTTCAGACGCTGGTTTCGGAATTTTTACTTTCACACTGCACTATGACCAGTTGGGCAAAGTGCGTATTGCTGACAGTGATTCAATAGTTCTAATTTCAACTTCTATTTATTTATATTAAGCTGAAGCAAAGAGAACGTGTAACAAACACACTCCTTCAGTGCGACTGCACAACTTACGTGGAAAAATTACATTCAAATTTTGAACAGATGTTTAAATATGCAGCAGAGATTTACATCACAATGTAATATTTACAAATAGTGGTACAATGTACTTTTACAGAACTATTAAAAAACTATTAAACATTCTCATTACAATATTATTAACACAGCGGGGGACAAATTACAGGTCAAAGGATTATCTTTGCAGGTAATCCTACAGTCAACAATAAAATATGTTAAATGTATAAAATTAATTTTTTAGACATTTGTATAGAAACCTTCATATATGCTGCAAATTTATTGCATTTTCGCGAAGTAATGCAAATTTGTTTTCCACAATTTACCATGCTAATTATTCGAATTTTTTAATAGAAAAAAAATCGCCCTCAAGCAGGATTCGAACCCACATCCATGGTTTGCCGGACCATCGCTTTAACCACTAGGCTATTAAGGACAGTGATTTCAAATCATTGTGGGAAGGCCTTATGTCAAATTAAAGAAACAAATGTATATTTCGCCTGTAGTCGGCAGTTGTTGCAAATTTATTGCAACTATGGACATGGGTTCGAATCCTGCTTCAGGGCGAATATTTTTTTCTATTAAAAAATTCGAATAATTAGCGATGTAAATTGTAGAAAGAATATTACATTCACATTACTTCGCGAAAATGCAATAAATTTGCAACAACTGCAGACTACGGGTGAAATATACATCTGTTTCCTTAATGTGACTGACGACCTTCCCACAATGATTTGAAATCACAGTTCTTAATAGCTTAGTAGTTAAAGCAATGGTCCGGCAAACCATGGACGTTGGTTCGAATCCTGGTTAAGGCCGAATTTTTTTCTATTAATGAGTTGGAATAATTAGCGTCGTAAATTGTAGAAAGTATATTTACCTTCATATATGCATTATTGAATTTTGTATATGCATTTAAAAGAAATTTTCGCAATATGCCGTTATACACTTAGCATCTTAGCATGCATTTTGCATATTTCCCAAGCTCTAACTATTACAATACCTGTTGTAGCTTATATATGTTCGATACATTTTTCTGAAGATTGCTTTGGGATATCATTTAATATGTAATATAAAAATATATTACTACTTTAGTTTTTTTTGTAGATTTTGCTATAATGTTAAATCATAAAATCTATGCAAATTTTTTAATTGGATCGACACTTTTATTTCGAAGACGAAAACAAGAAAACAGATATGGAAATAATGTTTATTCAATTTTATAATATGTATGTATAATATTATGAACTATCTACAAACATGTTTCGTACTTTTATATATGCGCAATCATGGGATGTATAAAAATACTTATATAAGATACACATATAGGAGAAGAAGTAAATTGACAAAATAAATAATTAATTCTTGTTCTCCTTATATGTGGTAGGTAAATAGAAATAATCTGATCTAAAGTCGTACAGAAATTATGTACATTATTGTATATTATTATCTATATTATTATGAACTATCTACAAAAATGTTTCGTATTTTTATACATGTGCAATCATGGGATGTATAAAAATACTTATATAAGATACACATATAGGAGAAGAAGTAAATTGACAAAATAAATAATTAATTCTTGTTCTCCTTATATGTGGTAGGTAAATAGAAATAATCTGATCTAAAGTCGTACAGAAATTATATACAAGAACTTAATTACATTTTTTTAAGTATCATTGACGAACATAATTTATAATAGTATTTAAATGCATACCATTATTATAATAAAGTTCACAATACAATGTAAATTATATGCTATTTTACCCACAGAAATTTGGTCCACACTTGTTTTGTATTTTACAAGTTCTCATGCACTGGAATATTTACTAAACATTAGTACATTAACAAACTATAAGCATTATACTTCGGTAAACATAAAAAAAATATAATGCGCGCACATCATTTATTCAGAATAACTAATTAAAATAAAGCGTAGCATATGAATTAAAAGAAAAAGTTATAAAAAGTATAGGAAAAGACGAAATGCATATCGACAGAGGTTCTACAAATTAAAATAAAACTAAAATAGTAAAGGGGAAAAAAATTGAAAATATAAAAAAAGGAGTCTTTAACGGATGAGTTTGGAAAGCAGTAACAACTTAATTAAAGTAATTAGGCTCCCAGGTTAGAATAAACACAAAGGTATTTTTAATAATATAAAATATTATTAAAAATCTGGTGTGAAGAACACAAATACAGGTTCACTATTAATATTTTTTGTGAACGTGTCCGAACATATCCCTCCCTAGAGACGCAGATACGTATTTCGCCTTTCTACAGGCTCATCGGTACGCCCCTGCTGGAGGAAGGATATCTTCAGACACACTCGCAAAAAAGAATCACATCGCCATATCACAGAGGGATGGGGAGGGATATGTTCGGACACGTTCACAAAAAATATTAATAGTGAACCTGTATTTGTGTTCTTCACACCAGATTTTTAATAATATTTTATATTATTAAAAATACCTTTGTATTATACAAAACTGGTGGGGTTTTACCCACTCATGTATGTTTCAATTATTCTGATAGAATAAACACATTAAATTTATAAAAATATTCATAAATATATCAGAGAGGTTATTAATAGAAATAAGAAATTCATAACAGATTATGTGCCTACTACTTATAAGAGATATCCTACAATAATGAAACAAACGATCGAAACTTATAAAGAAAAAAAGACTGCATTTATAGATTTGGAAATAAGACGAAAAAAGGATCTTGAGTTTTTTTAGTTAATTATTAGATGTCAATGGTAGTTAGTTATTGTGAACTAATTCTCGTGAATTAGTTTGCAATAACCATAACAATAAGGAAGTATTAAGCTTATCCCTAATTTCAAAGAAATCGTTGTTACATCAGTGCCACAAATGTGGTGTTTTATTCGAGCTAAGAAACAAAGGAAGAGACGAAGATCGAAAAAGATAAATCAAAATTAAAGGTAAATAGTAAATAAGAAAGTATACAGTATATAAGCTATAACTTAAGATAGTAAAGGAAATAGAATTACGAACTAAACAAGAAATAACAAAATGGCTAATATTGCTCATTGGCTCATATGGAAACAAAAAATAAATTGAAACATATGTCGAAAATGGTGTACCAGTAGTAGAAGTAATAAATATATGGAGTAGAAGTATTTACAGGATATAAAATGAGCACAGGGATTTTCGTAAACTCAGGAGCGCAAGGCAAAAGAAAATGAATGGCAGGAGGCAAAAAAATCTGAAGGCTATTACATTATTTACAGAAGCAAATATAAATGAAATTTAATAATTAATCGAGCTTTTATTAAGGATAGCTGATTGTATTCCAGATATTTCTCATAATTATAGATAGAGTTAGCCATGTGAACATTCGGTCAGTAGCGCGTGCTTCGCAAAAATGGAAGAAGTTAGCAGATGTTATGTTCGGGGCACCATCAGTTCTTGGGGCCGATCGTATATCGTTTCAAAAAGTACAGAAATTTATCGGTGAATTTCTAGATTTAATATATGATTAAAGTAAAATAATTTGTGAAGTCGGTAATATTAGAAAATAGACTTGAATGTAAAAAAAGTGGATAGCGCTCAGCACAAAAATTTTAAAAAGCTTAGGATTAATGTTGTTTACCCGTAATCTACAGTTTAATTTATTAGATAATGAAAATTGAAAACAGCATTAAATGAGAATTAAAATATAAAAAATGGTCTGGTTATGTGTGGATGAGTCGACTGATCGTTGAAAAATTACGTTCTTATAGTCATGGTACAGAATATGGAACTTCTGTAACCATCAGTTTCAATTTTATTAGCTAGTAAGAATAGAAAAATGTACTGCCAAAGTAATTGCAAAGGAGGTGGTAAATATATTTTTATGAATACACTTTCTTTCCTTTTGTAATCGCACAAATAATTCGAGTTGCCTCGGCGAACGATCGGTCATTAGCGTGTACTTCGAAAAAAGTGGAAGAGTTCAGCAGATGTTATAGTTACTCACCATCTTTCTTCGGGCCGAGTATTTACCTCGTTTATACGACCTTTTTATTGTGTTAGGAGTTATGTGCAGTTTAGCTTAATAATGTTGTAGTAATTACGAAAGTCGATAAAGCGACCATCGGTTTGCAAATCACATAATGTTATAGGTTAATTTCGAGATTTAATATGTCGTGGAAGTAAGATAGTTATCAAGTTTATAACAAAGATTTCATTTTCAAAAAACTTTCTGTTGAACAGCCAATTTATATTCGATTTAGGATTAACTTTGATAATGTGTAATCTACTGTTTAATTTATTAGGTAATGAATAATTTTACTCTCTCTGGAATAAGTACCGCATGCACGATTAAATTGAATGCAGCATTAAATACAAACTAAAAATAAAAACAATTCTCTTCTTAATGCCATGGTACGGATAATGGAACCTCTGCAGTAAAAAACTAAAAAATTTACTTCCGAAGTAATTGTAAAGGATGTGCCAAATATGATGAAGAAATATGAAATGTCAAAAAACCAATTCTTAGTGGGCTGATGAAACGCAACCCGGCTTTTCGTGGGGCAGTCTCTTAGACAACATTGTGGTAATTTATTTACATGTTCGTTCATGTTCGTCATGAGGTTAGTTTTTGACGAATCAAGGAATAGGCGGCGCCACTCAGAGATTAATCACATTCTATTTCAAAACATTCTACAAACCCTTGAACATCACTACAAAGAACGATATTTCTATCTTTGATGAAAAATTTAGTGAATTTTTTCTCTTATTGTTTATGCTACGAAAATTCCGAAAAGTGTTCCAGTTGACAGCAGGCTTTTAGTTTTTAGTCTTAACCTCATTAATTCGGCAGCATCTTTTGAAGGACCTAAATCTCTAGGTCACTGAGCTCGCTCTGAGAAAAAAATCGTGGTTTTCATCAACAAAAAAATCTGAACTAGATTCGTTCTGGGGAGATAACGTGTTTTCATCTTCAGAGTTACCCAGAATATCATCCAAAGTGGAAGGTGGGTGTGGAACTGGTATTTCAGAGCTATGAGGCACTCAATGAAAAGCTGAATTAAGGTTTGGAAGAGATATTTTCTTTTTATTTTTTGTATTGAAGTCTTTCGAATCTACGGAACAGAAATAGTAGTCGGTAGTGTAGTTTTGGCGTTCACGCCACATCATAGGAATGCCAAAATGAAATTAATGTTTTTCACCATTAAACCACAAACGAAGATTTTCCTTGCACCTTCTGCACGCTTTATGATAAGTCCAGGTTTTGTCTTGATCCCCAAAGTTTTAACTTGAACTTTCTTCAGGAAATAATGTATGTTTCTTTATTGACTTTTAACAGTGCATTCGCCACAAATAAAAAAAAAGTTATCGGGAGAATAAATACAACCTCTTGGAGCCATAATTTATAACACGAGTACACGAGTAGTTTGGATGTATATTGTAAACTGAATGTAACTTATACAGAAACCAAGACCTTGAACTTATTTATAATGTTGAAACATGACCAAATCTAACAATACGCATCTTCATACTTATTCCTTATTCCCTGGCAAAGGTGCACAAATATGCTTGACCCAGCCAGTAGGATTTCTCACTTTTCGTTAAGCGGACATTTCACTCTCAATGAAACTACAGTAAAACCGAAACGCAACCAGGCTTTCCGTGGGGAAGTCTCTTAAACAGCATTGTGGTAATTTATTACGTGTAACGTGTAAAATTCATGTATTACATCTTGTGGCGGAAACTATTCGAAGGTGTTATCCAGAGATAGAATATTTAATAGTACGTATTCAGATAAAAATATTGGTGTTATTGTTATTACTATAACAATAACACCAATATTTTTATAATAATAGTTTATTTAATAGTGTGTTAACGAAAGATTCAGATTTTACCGGATTAAAGCACATTTTTGGCGATAGTTGCTCTGTAGATCCGTTAAGTTTTTACAAAGATTATTTTGCATCATTAGACAGCCGTTCTCTGCATATAAGAACATTTATTCTTTACGACGAATATGGTTGTACGAAAAATGGAAATAAAAAGATACCTATGAATTTGAAACAAAAAGTAAATCAAGTTTAAAGACGGTGTGCGTATTGCGATTGTAATAAAATTTCCATTTTATTTGTTTATGTTAAAGAAATATTCATTTAGAACAGATAATACAAAAGTGCTTTCTCAGTGCTTTAGATAATTTTGTAATTATATTTATCTATTATTTGAATATTATATGTGCAAATATAATGAAATCAAAAACTACATCCAATAAGAAATGAGTATGTTGTTTTACTCTATGTAATTAAAATCGAGGTTATTAATTTTGTGTTTTTTAAAATAAGTGAAAAAAAGTCAGCATTAAATGTATGTATTTGAAACGATGTTATAATATAGAGATAAATACCTACATGAAAGAAAAATCAGTAATAATTCAATTAGAACATCAACTGCCTAGCAATTTATCAAAAACTGATGCAAATTTATGAGTTATAAAATAACTGGGCATACAACTTCAAGTTCTCTGGAGCCATATATGAAATTACACGAAAGATGTAAAGATAATTTCTTACTAAGTAAAAGCAACTTGACCACATAAATGCCTTCAACATGCAAGTCATAGAATACTTCATCGACAAATAAGGCTTTTCCAAATGAA
Organism: Melolontha melolontha; assembly: GCA_935421215.2. NCBI lineage: Eukaryota > Metazoa > Arthropoda > Insecta > Coleoptera > Scarabaeidae > Melolontha > Melolontha melolontha. The sequence continues at coordinate 156,590,520 of OW285236.1, read as the reverse complement.
AAAAATTATAGCGGTATTTATAATAATTATACATTTAATTTTTGAAATAAATAGTTCCTTGTTTTTTAAATATCTTATTCGCTGTATAATCTAACGAATACAAACTTTGGAAATGGTGGCCAATGATAATCACGTGGTTTATATACTCAACAAGTTATCAAATAATTTCACTGGATCTATCAGACTCGTGCAACCAAATTTTGATAACTGTACGCGTGATTATTAATAATTACGATTCCACTCATTGTATTATATATGAAAATGTGTAATTGAGTTGTTTCTTTATATGTTTACTGTTAGTTATATTTTTTATAAAAATAGCAATATGGTGCACATTTCATTTGGATCATCCTGGAAAGTCTTTCTTTGGAGACTGTGGTTAAGTAAAAACTTAAAAAAAGTATATAACCCCTTACCACAATTATTAATCGTATCCTAAATACGTATTTCGACAACAAAGTTGTCATCATCAGTAGGTAAAACCATTAATCAAGGTGTCGCACATGGGGCAAAGTGCTAGCTTTACTGTGCCCCATGTGCGACATCTTGATTAATGCTTTTACCTACAGATGATGACTACTTAATTCTCGAAATACGTATTTACGATACGATTAATAATTGTGGTAAGGGGTTATATACCTTTTTTAAGTTTTTTTTAATCATCCTATTATATTTTAGCATTTATATATTTTAAATCAGTTACTTAAGTATGTCTGATGTAATAAAAATAATAAGAAAAAGCAGTTTCAAACAACCAGAAGATGTGTAGTATTTTATCTTAAAATCAACTGTTACAGTTTCTTTTAAATAATATTTACGTAATATTCTGGTTTTACTTATGATTGGTAATCCTATTAAAGCTTGAATAAATATAATAAATTTAATTAACAACTTATTTATTAAATATCACTGAATATTTGAAACTATCCGAAGAACGTCTTTTAATTTTTAATAAATATACTTAATCCTAAATATATAATACCGTTTCCGTTTACTTAGTTTAAAAGCCATTTTCTTCTATAAAATTAGTTTATTCTTCCTTTATGCGTCATATATCCTTCAAAAGGACTTGTGTTTAAAGCTTTACCAATTGATGCTTTTCTCATTTTATTACATGTTGCTAGAAGAATTCCACTTAGTAAACACAGAGTTCCTGCTCCGAATGCCAGAAGAGCAGAAAACCAACCAACTTTTACACATATATTATCAGGATCCATCAGAATGTCTTTAAACATGGAAAATCAAGATAGACAATTAATTATTATATCGTTCTTAGCAAAAAGTAGTTTAATTACCTGTGCGAGTATTAGAAGAATTCCTTTCTTCGTCACTATCATCATCTTGAAGAACCCTTAAGGATTGAAACAAATTTATATTCTCCGATAATGCAACTGGGGCTGTTGAATTTGCTTGCTTTATCGAACGTTTTTTAACGGTTTTAATATTCCGCCAATGGCATGGTTGGGTCTGAAAGAATATATCTTTTCAGTAAATCTATGTTATACAAGTGTTAATAATAAGATAAACTTGGACTAGTACTACTACATAATTTTATTTGTCAATCGCAATCAACGATGTTTTTATCATGTCGCACATAGTCCCTCTATAGTGCAATAATTTTATCCCAAGTGTGCTACCATTGTTCGCAGATATTACAGAAGTTATTGTTTGAGAACTTCTTCAATATTTCTTCCAATCTTTAAACAGCAAGGAATTCTGTTTGAAACCACTGCCCTTTAAGATTTCCTTTGTAAAGCACGTAGGGGCTATATCAAGATTATATGGTATACATTTTATATTTGTTCACTTTTTTATCCGGTGTTAGCAAACGTGAAATCCAACAATCACAACCTCTAGACATAAATATTGATGAAGAGGGTAAAAACACTGCCAACAGATATTTTAGGAATGTTAAAGAGTTGCAAGATAATTACGAAAGAAAACGTAAATTTGTGCGAATAATTTCTGCTCCAATGTTGATAGTTTGCTGTTAGCACATGGAAGCATCTGGGTTAACTTGAAACTACTCCGAGGAGCTCTAAACTCCTTATTCTATCAACAACAAGCAGATCTTGCAATCGACAATTCTCCCAAAGCCGTCTCACTCATGGAAAAAGTTTCCGATATACATAGATTTTGATCGCATATCTTTGCTCTTTTATTTTATCCATCACGATTTTTAGATTTTTAATAATGTTAACTTCATTTTGAGAAATTAAAGTAGCCTACTTGGAACATATTTTCGGCTTTTTAACGTTTTGTAGTTTATCGCGCATAGATCCAGTAAATTCAGTCCTAGTCTTTGCTGAAACGTTCTTGAATTTATTTCATAATTTTGTAATGAAAGTTTCACGAAATATTGTTACTATAAAGAACGATACTAACGCTGGGTAGAATTGATTATATTTATACTTCAACGATATAAAATAACCATCATAATTGAATTTTATGAGTGAACAATTTGTATAAATAGGACAATATAGGATAATGTATTTGCAACGATCAAGTTAAAAATAAATCTTGATCTTTACACGAGTACAAGAGTTACTGTGCATATAATTATTTATATTTTTCATTGGACTAAGTGTGGGTTGGAAAATTTGATAATTAGAAAATGTGATACAAATTATGAATTTGATTTTCTTCAACATATGGAATATAAAAGAAATAATATTTTGTTGCTATGTACTGATGCTTATTCATTTTCTATAAACGCTAAGTGACTAGTGGGCTAGTGATAATTAAGGATGCTCAAACGTTATACGATCCTAGCAATGGTTTTAATGGTAGTCGTATTAGGCTAGAAGAGTTTTTCAATAATATTACTTTCTAATGCGGGGAGAGGAAAGAAGACTTGTAGTTCTTTAGATTTTTATGGATAATTTTTGTAATAGCAGATCAGACTACTTAATGTATTTGTATAACGACACGTACTTATGTATTGTGGATTACGGATACATGGATGCGGGTCTGCAGTAACTGCTCAACAAAAACGCTTGTAGTACATACATTTTTCGTTATGAAGTAAACTACGGTGACTACGCTATTTCTTAACCTACCCTCGCCAAATGCCTCCGTTGCATACATTCTTTTTCTTATAAGTTAAACTAAAAATCATAGGAGATAATATACGAATAAGCGAATGATAAAATTTATAACACTTAAGTCTATGACATATTTTTTAATATTAATTTATTATATTAAAAGTATCTCATTAATTTCAGAGTGTCCATTGTATAAATCGATGTAATTGACTTTATTAAATATTATTTAATTTATAGTCTCTCTTCATCTCCAAAAATAAAAAAAACGAAAATAAGAAGAAAAGTGACATTGCAATGAATAGATCAGTTACGCTGAATTCTTGATTTGATAATAAATTATAGCTTTGATTTCAAAAGTTAGCGTAATTACAATAATGTATGATATATTCATGTCTGATACATAAATTTAAAAAAAAATAGTTTGTCTTGGTTATGTCATACAGTAATAAGGCAAGCATATTTTCTTATACCTAGAAAACAAAAGAAATACATACAGGACATCTGCCGTGACACATCCTAACATCACATTCAATGTACAATGCAGGAGATCCAGTAAATCGGAACGTTTTCATATACGCAAAGACTTGTGTTTCATAAATTCCCGATTCGGACCAAGAACCACGAAATCGTGATATCAGTTTATCATCAACCGGGCAGCTAAAAATTGATTTTAAGATTTAATTTATTAACAGTTATATTTTCGTTGAATACACAAAACAAAATTTTTGACAATCACCGTGTTTCCAGGTCTGCAAATTAGGTTAAATAATATTTATAACATACAAAAAATACACAATACATAAATATACACAAATACGTTAAATAAAATTATAATTAATAATAACAAATACCCGCACCCGCACCCGCACCCGCACCCGCACCCGCACCCGCACCCGCACCCGCACCCGCACCCGCACCCGCACCCGCACCCGCACCCGCACCCGCACCCGCACCCGCACCCGCACCCGCACCCGCACCCGCACCCGCACCCGCACCCGCACCCGCACCCGCACCCGTACCCGTACCCGCACCCGCACCCGCACCCGCACCCGCACCCGCACCCGCACCCGCACCCGCACCCGCACCCGCACCCGCACCCGCACCCGCACCCGCACCCGCACCCGCACCCGCACCCGCACCCGCACCCGCACCCGCACCCGCACCCGCACCCGCACCCGCACCCCCATCCCCACGAGCACCTGCCCCGAATTTACCTGATCAAAATTTGATAGGTTCTTTAATGTAATTTACCAGTGCATACGAGGCCAGATATTTCATATACTGTAAGTTGTTGAAGTCAATTTAATACATGTTTTGATTTTTAACACCGGAAGCATGCAAAACGAGTACTATAGTATATTAAAAAATAAGTTTCATAAGGCACCATTTTGCCGCACGAGATCAGTTTAGAAAACGAGCCGCGATAGCGGCGAGTCTTCTAAAGAGCGAGTGCGGCAAAAGACCTTATGAAACGAGTTTTTTTATACTATTTCTTCTATTTTGCGTTTTTTACATTAATAAATTGCTTAAATTGGAATTATTTAATTTGAAAGTTCAGAGTTTAATTTTTATATAAAGCATGCAGTTGGTCACATTGATACTTGACATTTTCAAATTTAAATCTAGATATTCACGAAGTATATTATATTACATATTATTTACTAATTTTCGTTAACATTACTTGATACTTCATTTAAAAATATAAACATGAGTGACATAGAAACATATAACGTGCGTTCATTTGAAAAGTCAAACTAGGTTACTTTGAAATTTTGATAGAATAAGACGCATATATATTAGTATGTGTTTGTTGTTCCGTAAACGTCAATCCAAATGACATTTGACAATGTCAATCACATTTGTTATTTATTAACGACTTCGTAGGTTAAGTAGTAAATTTTAATTTACGACATACTTCAAAATGTTCTCAGTAAATCACATGCTACTAGATTGACTTTTCAAATGAACACCCGTTATATGTTGTTGTCAATTGTATACAACATACGTTGTTTGTGTAAAATACGGACATATATCATATCTGTCAAATGTACATAAATTCTTAAAATCAAATGACAGGAATGATATTTATTTCTGTATTCGAACAACGCCAACATTGAAAAATTTCGATACTGTTTTGGGTTTCATAATGAGTTCATTTCGAACGCAAAATAGAAAATAGTATATTAAAAAACAAGTTTCATAAGGCAACATTTTGCCGCATGAGATCAGTTTAGAAAACGAGCCGCGATAGCGGCGAGTTTTCTAAAGAGCGAGTGCGGCAAAAGGCCTTATGAAACGAGTTTTTTATACTATTTTTTCTATTTTGCGTTTTTTACATTAATAAATTGCTTAAACTGGAATTATTTAATTTGAAAGTTCAGAGTTTAATTTTTATATAAAGCATGCAGTTGGTCACATTGATACTCGACATTTTCAAATTTAAATCTTGCTATCAGCGAAGTATATTATATTACATATTATTTACTAATTTTCGTTAACATTGCTTGATACTTCATTTAAAAATATAAACATGAGTGACATAGAAACATATATGTTGTTGTTAATTGTATACAACATACGTTGTTTGTATAAAATACGGACATATATCATATCTGTCAAATGTACATAAATTCTTAAAATCAAATGACAGCAATGATATTTATTTCTGTATTCGAAAAACGCCAACATTAAAAAATGAAAAAAAGCGTATCGAAATGAAGCTCATTTCGATACTGTTTTGGGTTTCATAATGAGTTCATTTCGAACGCAAAATAGAAAAAAATATTTAAAGGTTAGTATCAACGGGAGTTTGATTTTTAGTAAGCTAAGAAGTAAGGTTTTGGGATATGTTGGTACAGATTTTTCCAATGATGTAAATGATAGGAAATCTTATACAGGGTATGTTTTCAAATTAAGTAATGGCGCCATATCTTGGGAATCTAAGAAGCAAACTTGTGTTGCACTCCAGTACAGAAGCTGAATACATAGCAATGTGTGAAGCAAGGAAGAAGTGTTTATTGCTGATTTCTGAGTGAGTTTTTTGAACAGAACAAACCAATAATACTTTTGAATGATAGTCAAAGTGCCCAGAAGCTCGTTAGAAATCCAGTATACCACAGCAGAACCAAACACATATCTATGTGTAAGTAGTAAGTATCATTACATTAAGCAAATCATTGAGGAGGGAACTATTGTAATCAATTATGTATCAACTGAAGGAATGGTAGCCGATGCATTAACAAAGGGCTTGCATAGACCTAAGCATGAGTTTTGTATTAAGAGTTTTGGTGTGAATCAATTACTGGATTAGGAGAAAGTATTGGTGTATTTTATTTTTAGAGATTTTTAATCCAGCAGTTGGTTCCCGTGTCTTTTCATAGAGGAGAAAAATGTAGTTAAAGATCATAATAAAACCTTGTAATGTGTAACAATGTATTCTGAAATAAGTGTAATGCTTAATCAATTAATTTATTTGCTAAACAAAGCCATAAAGAATTTTTATTTTAAAATTTTTTGAAATGTTGAAACGGTACCCTCTCATTTTTTCCCATTGGACTAGAAAATAACTCACGTAAAATTTTTCGCCTCCCCGACCACGCCTTCCCTAAGCGACGGGGCTCTGAAGATAGCACTCTGAATTGTTCGTATGATTTCGATTTGTTTGGATCTGCAATGCTTTTGTTTATTGCTGTGATGAAGAAATTTAAATTAGTAGAAGATAGATGGAGGTATCCCCATGTGGAGTGGGCTATGACGCCTGCAGATCAATTTTCGCTACACAAGAAAATCGATTGGATCTGCTTATAAGCACTGGAGTAGACCTCATTTAGGTGTTTTTAAGTTTTTTGTTTTGAAATTTTTACGGTGCTCTACCATTTTTTACTATTTGACGTAAATATAACTCATGCAAATTTTTACGCCGGCACGACCACGCCTTCCCTATGGTGCGGGCCCTAAAAATGTTCCTTTATTCTTTTATAACTTTTTTTTAATTTCTTTTTTTAACAAGTTCTTATTTAAATAAAACTAAACAATTTCATGAGGAAAACGTAACATTAAGATAATAATTAAAAATAAGAAATTCATCTAAAAAAATAAAAGTATAAAATTAAAATTAAAGCTTTTGTGTATTAGGCAGCAGCATATTTTCTTTTTAAGGTACTTTTTGAACAATTTGGATATATTTTTCTATGCTATTGTACACATTGCAATAAATATTGCTTTTGTTCTTCTTGAACTGTTAGAAATCCGTGGATTTGCTGCATTAGGTTAACAGCTCTTTCAGCGTTGTCATTTACTGCTTTCAAGTGAATTACTTTTGCTTTAGCTTCTAAAAAGGATGCACTTCTTCCCAAGGATCTTCCCAAGTTGATGGGTCTTCGGTAAGAAAATCGATGTTTATTTTCAATCGATAAAACATATCATTGCTTTTTATTGAAACAAAATCATGTAGTTTTTTATGTGTGTAAAATGAAAAAGGAAATGAACATAATGACAAAGAACTCAATAATTAGAAAACACTTACCATATAATGAGCAACGCATTTCTTCTTTCGATGGAACATATCGCTTTGCATTTTCAAATATGCTTTCTTTTGTTAAACTTGCCACAATATTCCTTTTTGCCTCGATATCAACCATATCATCAAAAAGGGATAAAATGACGATTTCTTCAGTTAAATAATAAAGATGTTGGCAAAATTTTTTTAAAACAGCTTGTGCAATTGAATGGTCAATACATTCATAATTCTTAACAGCTTTTATGAAACACAAGTCTTGGTGGGGAGCTTTTATGGCTAAGTTGCATTGCATCCATGGTTTACCGTAAGTTGTTACAATGAATAGACAAACTTCTTGCAATCCTTCGTTCTCTTTTCTGGTTAAATTTAGCTGATCGCGAAATAAGAACATTTTTATCGCATAAATAGCTCTTGCCATCCATCGTGCGTGATGCATAGCGCCAGGAAGTTTTATTTTAAATTTGTTATTATAATTTCCACTCAAAAATAATATTGAAAGCTCGATCAATTCACGGTAATCACCTCTCACAATTGGTTTTTCGAGATCAGAAAGATAAAAGCTAATCAAGCTGTCAATTTGCGATGGTTGAAAATGCTGGTTTGAAATAGAGGAACTATTTTGAAAATTCTTTTGCTTAATATTGTTCCAATTGTTTTTCAACTTTTTAAAGATCGGTACATCAGCGCTAAGCGTCACTTGTGGGATTTTGGTTTCAAATACAGTTTTCAACACCAACTCGTATTCATGATGCCTGCACCCAAATAAAATAAGTTCCCTTTTTAGTGATTGTTCCAGTAGAGCACATGCACCGTTAAAGCGACCCGTGTTAGAAGCTGTGGTGTCATAGCACATAATTTAAACTATATCGAAGAGTTGCCAATCATTTATTGCATTTAGTACAGCTGCAGCCTGTTCTTTTCCACTTGCATGATCTAATTTGGGCACTGCGATAAGTTTCTCCTCATTTTCATATGATCACAATTGGAAGCCGCTCTTCTTCAACATTTTGTGCATTTATTGCAGGCAATAATTTCCCATCCCAATGAATAGTGACCATTTCAGGAACATTATTTTTAAAATCTGTCTTAATTTGTTCGTCACGTTCTTTTCTCATCTGGGTTCTTGCATGGAATTCTTTGCATGGAAGTTTTATTTATTATAAATTCGTTTACATTATGTCCAAGAGCTTCCAATACTGCTTCCAGAATATAGACGGAGTCACGCATACTCAACTGACATCTATCGAGGGCAGCCACAAGTTTCGGAGAAAGAAAATTCTTTTTTCCCCTTTTTTGCAAAGGCAATAAATTTTCTTCCCTATGCTGTGGACTGTGATCTCGATGATTTTCAACTGAATTCATGGACGACGAATCCGATGAGAAACTAGAATCAGGTGATTTGGCTGTTGTTTCATTTTCCTTTAGCTGCCTGTTTCTTTATGTTAATAACCGCGATTTATTTCTCTCTTCTCTTCGCCATAGATTGTAATCTACTCTTACCAAAGAACCCGGTCTACCAGGTTCCCGCTGCCGTTGCAAAAAAGTGATTTCCATTATCTCTAAGGCATCAGCGTGCGCTATGTCGAAGAGATTGTCCAATGTATGCAGAAAGAAATTTTCTTTATCTTTGAGAACTTGAGTGGTCTTTTGTGAATTTTTTTGGAAATTTTTCCAAACTCCGTGTAATTTAATTAATTTTTCCACACTATTTCTGGATATTTTAGTGGGTATTCTAGCTTTTTCCCAGAAAATCATACATTCCTTTGTAGTTAGATTAGCACTTTCTTGCACTGTTAATTTTCCTTGGCGAATATTGTAAAATAAAACAGCAAGCACTTGTCGGTTTGAGGGAAGTTTGGTGCCCGTGATTCGGTGATTAACATTTCCAATTAAATACACTTTATATTTATTACTGCTACGTAAGTCTTGCGACATTATTTTTTCTTTAAATTTATAACCACAAATTATTAACTTTATTACTCAAAATACAGATTTATTGTTTGCTCTCAGTTATTCTGTCGCACTGAGCTTTATGTAATGCCAAGTTTATTTTTTGCTTTGTGTCGTTTTCGGGGAAACCCCTTTCTTATTTCTTCTTCTTCTTTTGTTTGACTGTTTTAATCATTTCTTGTTGCATGCAAAGTTTACAAACCAAAGAAAAACACAAATCCACAAATTGGATAGTAGCTGTAGCTTTGGTGACGTTTTTATCGTTCTAAGTAATCGTAGTAATAATTTTATTTCTTCTCCGATTGAAATGAAGTAAAGCTCGTTTTTATTTTTATTTATCATAAAAATAAACAAAACAAAAATTTTTAAGTCCAAAAATAGCTCGATCATAGAGAAAATGCATATTTCGCATTTTAAGGCCCCGTCGCTTAGGGAAGGCGTGGTCATGAGGGCGTAAAATTTTACGTGAGTTATTTTCTATTCCAATGGAAAAAAATGAGAGGGTACCGTTTCAACATTTCAAAAAATTTTAAAATAGCAGACCCTCTAATATATATATATATATATATCGTAGATTAAGTTAGGCGGCGAGTTAAGGTCTGTTTTACTTTGATATGTATATATTTAAAACAATCTTACATGTTTCGACAGATAGTGCCTTTATCAAATAAATTAAAAATATAAATGACAGTATATAAATGTCAAACTTATATATCTGTATTTGTCATGGATAAAATTAAAATATTCAAAGATACATTCAAAGTTTAATAATAATAACTCATGCTTCAGAAATTTCGACAGCAAGACGTCAATTACGGGGTAATTGGCAAGCCGTGAGTTATTATTATGTCTGCGCCCGTGGAGGGACTTAAAATTTTAAGCTGTCGGCATTCGCCTTGGACGAAAAGGAAAACCACGAAAACCTACACGGACAGCCCAGTCAGGGATCTAAACACGGAACTGCCAGAATGATAAGCCATTGTATAGATATTAAAATAACATAAGATAGATATTTATACAATAACAACATATATTCATGATGGTAAATTGCAGATCGTTAATTGAATTTTATTCTTGTTTAATGTTAATCATTTCTTTAATTTCCCTTTTCATTATGCGTGTTGTTCTTTGTCGATTATCCGTGTTTTCAAAATCGGAATGGTGATCGCGTTGTAGTTTGTGTGTAAATAAAGCAGTTTTGTCTGTTTTGGAGTATTTGTATAAATATAACAATATTTATACAAAATTACAAGCCCACAAATACTCCACACTTCAATACTCCATAGGTCAAACTAAACATAGTTTGGCCAATGTAGTAACTCGCAATCGCGAGATGGTATGTTATAGATGACATGTGTTTCTCATTTTTTTTTCTATCTTAGAATTTAGTTTTGAAAGTAAATGTTTATTAGTATTACTAAGTTTATATGTTGTAGCTACATCACATTTTTTTTTAAGTATATGACATTTTTTCTTATAATTGTGGAACATATGGACTCGTGATATATGTTCTTTCATTGTTCAAATTGTTATTGGTGTTTGCAGTGTTGTATATTTGGTGGATTCGTTATTTAATTGTTTGTTCTATAAGTTGTGGTGGATAGTTACTTTCTGTTAAGATCGTTTTAATTTTCTTGATACTATCTTTTCTGTATTGAGTATGTGATAGTTTTACTGCTCCATCAGTCAGATTATTTATAACCATTTTATTGAATACTGTAGGTGCATTTGAGTGGTAATTCATATATCGAAAAGAAGCTGTGCGTTTATTATACTAATTTGTATAAATAGTACCTTGTCTATCATAGCTTAAAGAAATATCAAGAAAAATAATACTGTTATTAATTTCTTCTTCAATAGTGATATTTAATTTGTTGTGAAAATTGTTGAATTTATTTAAAAGGTAGTTTATTTTATTTGTCGGAATGCATGTTATGATGTTATCTACATATCTTTTGAACAAAATGGGGTGGAAGTCTTGTGAATTGATAACGTTTTGTTCCAAATTTTCCATTACCGGATTTGTAATAGGAGCAGCTAAAGGGGAGCCCATGGCAATGCCAAATGTTTGACTATAAAAAGAATTTTTGTATTGAAAATATGTGTTGTCGAGACAGAAATGTATACCTCTAATAAATTCGTTTTTAATTAGTGATGTGTGTGCACTAATTTCATCCCATTTGGATTCTATTATGTTTATAGATAGATCTGTAGGAATGTTAGTATATAAAGATTCTACATCAAGATTCCTACAGATTTAGCATAAACATAATATAATAAATAGAAACCCGTGTTAATAGATTCATCATCGCGGATTCAAGTCATAGTTTTCAACATAAGACAGCTTCTTTTAATTTCTTAGTCAATCGGTTACTAAATTTTCCGTTAACAAAAGAGAGATATGAAATAGAACTAGATTTCATTAAAAATATCGCGAAATATAATGGCTTTGACATAGAAATAATCAATAAGTTAATTAGGAAAACAAAATTAAAAAATATAATCCGCGAATCCACAAGTTTGGTATCTCATAGTAACCAGGAGAAAAGTACATGTATTTACCATACCACCCTATCACGAAGAACATTAATAGAGTTGTGAAAGAACAAGGCCTCCAAGTTGCCTTTCGGTCCGAAAATACTATCAAAAGCCTCCTGGGAATACCAAAGATAAAGTTAATTTTAATTTGAAATAAAGTATATATGAAATTAATTGCGATAATTGTAATTGGAAATATATAGGCCAAACGAAACGATCAATCATAACCCGGTTTAAAGAACACATATCACATATTAAATTCAATAGACCAGAAAAATCTAACGTTGCCAACCATGCTTTAAATACACTACACAATATGTCGATTAAAGGGTTAAAACTTGTCAAAGTCATTAATCATCCCCGCGATCTTCACGCATACGAAAGCATTTATATCGCTAAAAACCAACAGAGCACCATGCACAGAGATAAGGGACCGATCCCCTATAGCTGTCTCTTTTCATTCTTAGAAAAGGAGGTAGAAAGGTTATGGCCGGCTCGAAAAGAGAGTAAACACATGTGGGTGCCGTTTCCTTAAGAGAGAGAATTTTGACGTGATTTTTGGTCGATATACATATTTGTATTTATAAGTAGTGTATACGTGGACACCGTGTAAAGTTGTTGCGTGATCAGTTGTGCTAGATTTACTGTACCCCATGTGCGACATTTTGATTAGTGGTTTTACCTACTAATGATGACAACTCTGTTGTCGAAATTAGTATTTAGGATACGATTAATAATTGTGGTAAAGGGTTCTATACCTTTTTTAAGTTTTTACTTAACAACAGTCTCCAATGAAAGACTTTACATTAATATCTGTTCTTTAATAAGTAACTTAAGGCATTTCTAATAATACTCCAATGCAAGAGCCTTGGTAGCGCAGTAGATAGAGCGTTAGTCTAGAGAACTAAAGGTCATGGGTTCGAGTCCAACCTAAGGAGGAAATTTTCCAAAAATTTCGTTAATTAGCGTTATAATATGTAGATAGCAATATTTACATTTTCACATTATTTAGCGAAATAACATCCTAATTAAATATTTAATATAGCCGAATTTCCAAAATTTATCAAATGATATGTATTAATTGTACGGCTAAGAAATAGGTTATTATCAAATAGCTAATGAATAAAAAATTTAGCAAAATCTCAATCGATGACAGAATATTAATAGCTGTTCTTTAATCAAGTAACTTAAGGCATTTCTAACAATACTCGAACGTAAAAGCCTTGATAACGCAGAGGATAGAGCGTTTGTCTAGAGAAATAAAGGTCGTGGGTTCGAGTCACACCTAAGGACGAAATTTTTCAAAAATTTCGTTAATTAGCATTTTAATTTGTTGATAACAATATTTACATTTTCACTAAGGAAAAATTAAAATGATTACATCTGTATAAATGAATTGAAAATTTAGATTATACTACTAATACAGTAAAGAACATTGAATGACAATAAACTCACCGTTTTTTTTTTGTGTTTCAAACACTCATTCTGTGTAACATGTGTCATCGGAGCTATCCGAGACCTTTTTTAGGGGACCCGACTGCACTGGTTCGGATATTGTGAGTATCTGTGTCTTTTGTTTAGAGAAGTGGCTTTCTGTTCTATTTTGAAATTAGCAAAACGGTCAGGAACGTGTTAAGGGGTATATAGTAAAAGTATTTACAAATGGGAACTAATAAAAATTTTTTTTGGTAATGTTTGTGTGTGTGGGGGGGTTTGATTATTTTATTGTTTTATGAGTGGGTAATAGAGTTTGGAAAGTCCATCAATTTCGTTTCTGTCGTTGATTGTTCTGCTGTTTTTGAAAATATGGATAATTTCTAAGGCCTCCCTAGCTTTTGTATTCTTTTGCTGTGTTATTACTTTGGTGTTATCAAAATCAAAATTATGTTTTAGTGTCAATTGGTGTTTTTTTAAGGCAGTTTGATTTTTCGCGTATTTGTGACCTTTCAATCTTTCTTGTAGTAACTGTTTTGTTTGGCCTATGTATACTTTGTCACAGTCACAGGCACAGGCAGGGTATGTTGTATATTGTGTGTGATTGTTTTAGTGTGGGTGTTGAGAGGAATTTTATGTTTTTTCCGCTTTGGTGTGCTATTTTAAAATTAAATGGTTTAAATATATTGTCTAGTTTTCCGGATAATCCAGTTATATAGGGTGTGGGGATATATGTTAATTCATTTGTTTTATTGTTTTTGTTGTGGCCGTTTGTTTTGTTATAAATTTTATTAAGTCTTTATTTAGTACTGTTGGTCTGAAAACTGGATTAGTGAGATTTAAGGCTCTGTCTGCTAACGCTGTTACTACATTTTTTTTTGTGGGCTAGGGGTTGGTTTGAAAAAAAGTTTACATGTCTGCCGGATGTGGTTGGTTTAGTGTACCATTTTGTTTGTATGTTGTTGTTTGTTTTTATTAGTGTTAGGTCTAAGTAGTTTGTGGAGTTGTTTTTTTCTATTTCAATGGTAAAGTTTAAATTTGGATGGAAATTGTTGAAACTATTTTGTACATTGTTTATTTCATTTTCTGGTAGCATCATTATGCAATCATCGACATATCTTTTGAAAAAGGTTGGTTTTATTTTCAGGGATTTTATAACATTTTCTATAACATGTTACGTGTACAAAATCATTCTGCGAACTGGCTTGAATTTTTAATCCATTTACTTCAATTTTAAGCTCTTCAAGTCAACTTGGTCCTCTTATTTTTCAACATGTACGTTTTATTCTATTTTATTTAATAATATTGTAAATTATCGTGCCACTTAAGCCTTTCCAAACGGTAATTGATCCAAATGTTAATTCAGGTTCCATTATTTTGGCCGAGCCTATAGTTTTCGTATGATTTTAATACACGTTTAGGTAGGCGCCATCTATTTTTGTTAATGCATAGTCTCAAGTGCGGTACATTCTGTTGTACTCAGTTTTGGATCCTTTTTTGTTTGCTTAATTGTCATAAACCTTCTCGAAATTCGTACACCTATTTTAGGGCCTTTTTCGTCTTTTCACTCTTTTAATTCAAGTAGTTCTAATGCTTTTTATTATTTCTTTCGTTGAATGCGCCCTCTTTCCGTCATTTTGAGTTCTTCCATTTACAGAGATCTGTACGTTGGAGGTGTTCTTTTTGAATATTTTCCGGCTTCTGCTAATCAATTAATTGACGAATTGTGTTCTGTTAGACTCTTATAACGAACTTCGAAATCGTGTATGAGATTTTCAGAAATTATTTTCCTTCTTTTATTTTTCGAACATTTTGATGACGTACGTCCGCCATTTGTTGAAACACGTTGAACTTTTCCCGCACTTCTTCTTAAGCCATCATAGCGCTTGCTTGTATTTTTCTGTGTGAAGAAGCAATTTATGCGGTAAGAATTAATTTTATCTGTTGAAACTTTACTTATTTCGAATCTTCTTCTTTAGGATTGAATTGTTATTAGTGCTAAATCCCGAGTGGATAGCATCAACTACCGTTTTGGTTATAATTAATCGAGGTTATCCCGAATCCAAACGGCCATTATGGACCGGAAATTTTGGTTGGAGAAACAGTCTCTACCGCTTGAACTTCAGAAGGGAATTTCTAGAAGAAAAGTCTTCAGGAAGGCTAGGCACCCCCTTTTGACAAGCTAAGTGTAGAAATAGATTCGTGACTAATCGAGGGTTTTGTTGCTCTAAATTTACACTATTATTGTAATTTACGTTAGAGTTTTGCTTGTTAACAATTTAAAACTACTGTGAACTCCAGAGAGGGGCTTTACCCTTCCCTGAATAACATTGGAGTTTAACCAATCACTTTCTGTAGACAGATATCGGGCTTCACCAACCAATTTTGTACGGAGGGCATTTAAACGCCTGACTACTTACTTAAACATTCATTTTATAAATTAATTATTAGGTTGTCTGGCTTATCTAGCAACCGTAGTTTAATTCTTTTACAATCACAAGGCTCAGTACCTTCAGTAGAGCTTCTGTATTTAATTAGGGGTTACGTCAAGACCTAATTTTTGGTTAATTAATCTGTAAACGATAATGTAAAGAACCACCGTTGAGAATTCCTAACTTGTGTTCTAATTTATAATGTTTTGATTTATTGACGTATTAATATTTATTCGATCATTTAGTATTCACCTGTGTATACAGGGTGGAGTTAACTTAACAGGTGTACCTGTGCTTAAGATATTTTAGCTTTCACCTGAGACTTATTTGAGGCGTTTTCCTCTGTTTCTTTAACAGTAGATATTTAATTAACTTATAGTTATACCCGGTGGCTAATTAAATTGCGGGGTATTATCATATTGTTTTAAGCCACTTTGTTCTTCACTTTTCTTTTAAGCACTTAATACAGAGAGGCTTATCCTTGTCTGTTTGGATGTACATTTTCTTTTCTTTAATTGTTATACATAATCAATTTTTCTATTATTCTATATACTGATTTTCACGATTTCAAGATAGAATTGTTAATACATAAAACTACTTTTGTAAGTTCCGAATCTCTAGCTTTTTAAATTTAAACTACTTTTAAATCTTTATCTTTTGTTATACTTGTTTTGAACCTGTTTTGTAATATTCATGAAGGGGTGGCATACCTAAATTCAATTGACCATTTCATATTCTGTTATACTGAGACCTGCTATTAACGAAGTTTTGTTGAGAACTGATTTTTATATTAAAGTTTATTGTTGAAGTTATTTTTGTGTTTGATTTCTTTTCCCTACTTGTATTGGGGAGAGCACAGTTCTTCGGATTTAGCAGCAGCAAGGTAAGAGGGGTACAACTCTCTCTTGTGTCTGAGGCCACCTAAGTTCCACCCGCATCCGTATATACGGGGTGCATCTTGCCGTGGACTCTTATGCGGTGGCGCCTACTGAACATCGTTCCATCTCGGGACTCACACGCTCTATTATCCATTGAGCTAGTCGGCGGGGTGTATCTTCGGAACGTCTTCCTTCAGGTGGGTCAGACCAGGAGAGGTGGTATTGGCAGAACAACTTGCATCAACCTTGTTGCAGGCGTGCCTGCTGCTATTTGGATCGCTTAGGTAGCAAACATTTATAAAATCCGTGAAAATAAAACCAACCTTTTTCAAAAGATATGTCGATGATTGCATAATGATGCTACCAGAAAATGAAATAAACAATGTACAAAATAGTTTTAACAATTTCCATCCAAATTTAAACTTTACCATTGAAATAGAAAAAAACAACTCCATAAACTACTTAGACCAAACACTAATAAAAACAAACAACAACATACAAACAAAATGGTACACTAAACCAACCACATCCGGCAGACATGTAAACTTTTTTTCAAACCAACCCCTAGCCCACAAAAAAAATGTAGTAACAGCGTTATTAGACAAAGCCTCAAATCTCACTAATCCAGTTTTCAGACCAACAGTACTAAATAAAGTAAAAGCAATTTTAACAGAAAACAATTATCCACCACAATTTATACAAAATATTATAAAACAAAGACTTAATAAAATTTATAACAAAACAAACGGCCACAACAAAAACAATAAAACAAATGAATTAACATATATCCCCACACCCTATATAACTGGATTATCCGAAAAACTAGACAATATATTTAAACCATTTAATTTTAAAATAGCACACCAAAGCGGAAAAAACCTAAAATTCCTACACACCAAACTAAAAGACTCAACACCCACACTAAAACAATCACACACAATATACAACATACCCTGCAAATACTGTGACAAAGTATACATAGGCCAAACAAAACAGTTACTACAAGAAATATTGAAAGGTCACAAATACGCGAAAAATCAAACTGCCTTAAAAAACACCAATTGACACTAAAACATAATTTTGATTTTGATAACACCAAAGTAATAACACAGCAAAAGAATACAAAAGCTAGGGAGGTCTTAGAAATTATCCATATTTTCAAAAACAGCAGGACAATCAACGACAGAAACGAAATTGATGGACTTTCCAAACTCTATTACCCACTCATAAAACAATAAAATAATCAAACCCCCCCACAAACACAACCAAGAAAAATTTCTATTAGTTCCCATTTGTAAATACTTTTACTATATACCCCTTAACACGTTCCTGACCGTTTTGCTAATTTCAAAATAGAACAGAAAGCCACTTCTCTAAACAAAAGACACAGACACTCACAATATCCGAACCAGTGCAGTCGGTTCCCCTAAAAAAGGTTTCGGATAGCTCCGATGACACATGTTACACAGAATGAGTGTTTGAAACACAAAAAAAAAAACGGTGAGTTTATTGTCATTCAATGTTCTTTACTGTATTAGTAGTATAATCTAAATTTTCAATTCATTTATGCAGATGTAATCATTTTAATTTTTCCTTACTCATTATTAATCTAAATTTAATTTTAATTTTAATTGTTAATTTAATTGTTAATTCAGGCTCACAAAAGCAAATATTTTCTCACTTTTTCATTGTATTAATTCTTGTTTCTAGTTACTTGAAAAAGACTGAATAATAATAAAAGTCGAAACGTCGTAGAATAAAACATCAATATTCATTAAAGGTCGCTAAACCAATAAAAGTCTATTATTTTTAATATATATATATATATGTATATACAGAGTTAAGCAAATGTATGAATCCATTCGAATATTTTTAATACGGCTACTTAGATTTTAATAAAATTTTCCACATTTAAGTTCCTGCAATTAGTGTCTTCAAAGAGCATATTTATTTTCAAAGCAGATGTGGGGTTTAGCTAGAAATTATGTTAACTTTTTTATTTTAAATGAAATACCCTATATATTTTCACAAATTTCATAGAGCTTTGCTCTGGGAGTTCAGCAATAATAAGGTTTGGCACCCTTTTGTTCAATAACGGCAGAGATATTCCATTAAATCTAATAATGCAAATTTTATTGAAAACAAGAAAAATTAACACAAAAAATATAAACCAAATCAATAGAAATGATGAGCTTTCACTTCTTGACAATATTCAAGTCTGTTAACAAATTGTGATGTAAGTCATCAGCTGCTCACGTCAGTGGGTGATGTCAACCGCTAAAAACACCCTACTATTATATAATGAAACATTTAAGCAAATCTCATAAAAATTATGCTTATTTTTAATTAAAAAGTCATAACCAATATTGCAGAAGGGAAGTGGAAGTGGAGAGTAGGAATAAATTTACGATTTAAATATTTGGTTGTTGAGAAACAGTTTAGATATTTGACGAATGACTAAGGATTTGACAGGAGATTGAAGAATTTCAGTAACGTTTTTATTATTTCCCGGATATAAAACCGGGACTGCCGGCATGATAAGCCAGTGTGCCAGATATTTATATAATATATGATAGATATTTATATAACATATTGCTGTGAAATTAACATTGGGTGGAAATTAAAAATAGAATTGATAATGTATAAATTAATTAAACATAATTCGATAAGCAAAAACAAATCAAACAAAAATCAACTGAGGTTGTATATTTTAAATGCATCTCGTATATCATATATTAATGTAGTATTAAAATTTTAGATGAATATTTCCAAGAATTTACATGTAAACAAAGAAAGTTATATCAATAAATTTTCGGTTAATTAGATTACAAAATGTTTAGAATGTAAGTAAGTTAATGAAACACACAGCATTAAATGTAAATAAAAGTAATTAATGCAGTAATGTTTCGATATAAACAAAACAACAAAAACATATCAGAGATGCATGCTCAATAATGACAACGTGGATATTTGACAGGCGTCCGAATGAAAACAAAGGACAGGACGATACCATATAAACAAACAAGGGAAAAAAGCGAAAGAAAATACTACGAGAAGCGAAGGCCCTTCGTAACTTGAATCCGAAGAAAGGCCAACAAGATTGGACACGAATGTAACGCTATTTTTGGAAGGCGAGACAAAAAAAAGCTCACTTTTCCACAATAAAATTTTACAAATATCAAAATTACGACAAAAAGAGAAAACATATAAATAAAGAGACAACGCCTGGAGATGGAAAATTTAAAACTACCCACGATGGACAAAAATACACAAGGATGAAAATATTAAATAACTATATAAATTAGATAAAACAGAAATAAATAAGATAAAGTGGGGAAGAACTCAAGAAACAGAATCGCAAATGGGATAAATAGGACCAGCACTGAGAGATTCATTCATTCATTGATACATTTTTGACTTGACAAATTTAACTTGGACGTGTATTGATAAAGACTAATTTCAATAAGCTAAATTAGAATATAATGTAAACTAAATTTCTAAAGCCTGTCGGTAGAAATATTTTGAGTAAGGACGAACAAGAGTTTAATTTAGAATTTTTCTTTAATGTTTTTATTTGGCTATTATCATTATTGTCATTATTGCATGAGATTAATGATACAAGGAGGAATTTGAAAGTTTATATGCCGAAATTGGTTCCGAGTAAGTAAAACATTATACACGATAAAAATTGGAGGATATAGAATCAATTAAAGTAGTAAAGGTGCATGTGGATGATTGTTTTAAATAATTAATTAGTAATAAATACACGATTAAGGTGTATCTAAGGCCAGATATTCGAGTTTGATGAAGAGGAAGTAGTTTCCCTGAATGTTCTCGAAATATCTATGCCATTTGAAATTTTTAAAATTTAAAACGTTCAGCGATAGATGCGAAAATACATATACAGTGTGAGGATAAGCATTCAATTTTTGTAGGGTTTCGGTTCCCACTCAAATAGGCGCTGAATAACACACTCTCTTTGTAGAAAATCATCAGTCGAGACCAGAGGTCCATATTTTAGACAGAGATAGACTTTGATTATTAATCTCAGCATTTGGAGGGCAAAGACCAACTTTTGCGAGTGGTATCCTCGAGAGTCTTTGTTTGCGAGATTCATTTTGAATCTATATTGAACCTCCTATCCGTGTATGACACATTAAGAAATATTTGTATTAGAAAGTTGCATTGATAGGTTACGATCTAGGTTAAGAACGATGCATTTTAAGTTTCCACAAAATGAAATGTGAAAATACAGATGAGCAATAAAATATATTTTTTTTAAACGACTACTTCTTGTTGTTTTATTTCTTTGCATTTACTTTGGAGGCTAGGCCTAGTTGTGTAGAACCCAAAAGATAGCCCTGAGATACGCCAATCATATACAGAGTCTCAATAAAAATTATGCCTGTGTAACTGTCCACACAAATCACTCATTTAAATTAATTAAATAGCAGCAATATGTTCATTTTCATGATGGTAAATTGCAGATCGTTACTCTACATTATTAAATTATAGTACATACTGCTTAGATTTTTTGTCACTTCTGTTGTTAATTGAATTTAGATTTAGAAAACAGATAATTGTCTGTGTTTTCAAAATCGAAATGCCAATCGTGCTACGGTTTGTTTGTAAATAAAGCAGTTTTATCTGTTTTGGAGTATTTGTGGGCTTGTATTATTTTGTGTAAATATTGCGTAGTCTGACCTATGTGGTAACTGTCGCAGTAGCGACATGGCATTTTGTAGATTATATGTGTTTCTCGTTTTTTTTCTATTTTAGAGTTTAGTTTTGAGAATAGATGTTTATTTGTATTGCGAAGTTTATATGTTTGAGCTATATCATATTTTTTAAAATATATTTTATTTTTTCTGATAAATAAAAATCTGACTGAGAGAGTAATAAAACTATCGCATGCTCAGTACAGAGACTAATTAAATCTCCTATAATATACAAAGGTCAAGAAAAGAAAGAAATAACTATATATATATAATGATTTCTTGGCCTTTGTATATTATAGTAAATTTAGATAGTCGGCGATTTAAGGTGATTTACTTTAATATTTATATATTTAAAATAATCTATTAAATGTTTCGGCAATTAATGCCGTTTTTAAAGAATTTTAATTTATTATTTATAATTTAAAATTCCTCGAAAAAGGCAGTAATTTCGGAAACATTTAAAATTTTTTAAATGTACATATATTAAAGGAAAACGGACCTTAAGTCGCTGAATATTTAAATCTAATATATATATATATATATATATATATATATATATATATATATATATATATATGGTAAACCTAATCAGTAGGCGATTAAAGGTCGGTATTTTGTATTCTCTTGATAAAAGCGTACTGCCGAAACATGTAGAGTTTCTTAAATACATATATTTTGAAGTAATATACAGACCTTTAATCGCCTACTGATTAGGTTTACCATATCATACCAAGGTCACGAAGTTATTATATATATATATATATATATATATATATATATGTATATACATATATATATATATATATATATATATATATATATATATGTATATATATATGTATATACATATATATATATATATATATATATATATATATATATATATATATATATTTATATGTATATATTTACATGAATACCCAGAATCTACTATATTTAGCATTACTGTTCCTCAAGTTTTTGTATACTTCATCAACATCTTACCCGTATTCATCTATTAACTGAATTCTTTTTGTGGCTCCATTGTGGGCAAAGCAGTCATTAACAACTATATCGAATCCATCTAAAATAATTAAAAAAAGCATTAATTGATGGGTTAGGAATAAAACCATTTTATTTTGTAAGACCATCATTTACTGCAATATGTTGGTGAAAATACATAGTTTTCATTTTGATATATTTTGTCACTGTTAGTGAGTTATTTATCAGTCTTGCAAATATACAGATTTATAAAGATCTTTATCGTTATGAAATCGTTTTTTTTAGAATACGAATTTTAACTTGGTATAGTGAGTGCGTAGTGTTCTAATAAAAAGAACATCTTTGTAAAAAAAAAGTCTTATGTTTTATGATAAATTTAATTTATTATTATTTTTTTTTAAATTTAATTGAATCGTCCGATACTTGCTGAAAATCCATAATATGTAAATGGGATTTAAGTAAAACACTTATACTAATTTCCAGTATATATTATAGTATTACAGTATATATATATATATATATATATATATATATATATATATATATATATATATATATATATTATATATTGAATTAAGATTGATTGACTTGTTTTTTCTTAATTTTTAATTAACCTAATTACCAGGAAGTTCGTTGTCGCGAAAGCGTGTGTTCTGCATACTGGTACAAACTTAGTTTGTCGGATTGTAGTTACGAACGCATCATATAAGTCGACATTTACATGTAAGAATGTGATTTAATATTCATTAATTCTCACTTGCAGTAAGTTCCAAATGTTAATATTATATATTATTTAGTAGTAATATAAGATCTGGAGAAGCTACATCGTAGCGAAACATCTCGTCAATTTATTAATACATATAATAAAGTGTAATATATACTGGAAATTAGTATAAGTGTTTTACTTAAATCCCATTTACAAATTTAATTTAATAAAATTCATGTAATTTATTTATTTATTATAATATACGTTGAGTGTGAGTTAGATTTCTGTTATGATTGGTTACAGCACTGACATTTACGTCAATCCAGTGTTTATTATGCTAAAAGTTAAGTTTTAACTTGATTAATTATTCGAAAATAAAACACTTGGCTTAGTTTCACGACTTCTTTAATTAGATATACTAACAATTGTTTCGGCTATTAGGCCATTATCAAAGAGCTATCTAAAACTAAACTTACTCTACTTAAGGTTAACTTATATACCTGTGTTCATTATGGGTGGGAGAATGTGGGTAATTGATATTTAAAATTGCATCGATATAGGGGGTATTTATGAATTCTAATTGCGTGTTTGTGATAACTCGATTTTGTTTTTGGGCTTTTTTAATTTCAAAAATCTCTAATATATTTAACTTTTTACTTTGTACTACATTATGAATGAGGTTACAGCTATTTATATCGGGTAAGTGGTTCTGGTCTATACAATGTTCTGCGAACCCTGTGTGTTTAACACTATATTTTATATCTCTAATATGTTCTGTTAACCGTTTATTAATACATCTGCCACTCTGTCCGATATAAATAGCTTTACAATTCTGGCATTTTATGGAATATACTCCTGATTTATCTAAGTTATCTATTTTATCTTTAGTATTATTCAACAATGTACCTAAATTTACTTTATTTATCCACACTATGTTAATGTTGAGTTTCTTTAGTAATTTGTTTATTTTCTGTGTTATGGGAGGGATATAGGTGATTACATGCCAACTAGGTTTCTTTAATTCGTTTATTTCTGGGTATAACAATTTTTGAAGTATTTTCCTTTCTTTATGTTTTATCAACTTATCGATGATATCTGGGTTGTAACCATTATTTTTTGCTATTATTTTAATTGTCTTCATTTCACTATTAAAGGCTTCCTTATTTAGTGGTATACTTGTTGCTCTATGTATATAGCTATGGAAAGTTGACATTTTAATTTTTTGTGATTGTTTTGCGTTAGTGTGTACTATATTATCCGAAAATGTTGGTTTTCTATATATTTTATATAATAACTTATTGTCTTTTTTTGTGTATTGTAATATCTAGGAAATTCAATGTGTTATTGTGTTCTTTTTCTATAGTAAACTGTATTTTGGGGTTTAGTGTATTAAGTAGTTTTAGGAATTCTGTTAATTGTCTATCGGTTCCCTTCCAAATACACAGAATGTCATCTACGTACCTAGCCCAATAATGTATTTGCCTTGTAATGGTATTATTAATCTGAAATAATCTTTTTTCTAAGTGATCTATGTTTATATTAGCTAACAATGGGCTCAGTGGATTTCCCATAGGTAACCCATCTATCTGGCTGTAAATTTTATTATTGAATTTAAAATAATTTTGTTGTAAACATAACTTTAATGATTCTAATATTTCCGTCTTCTCAGTATTATCTAAATTGGTTTCATTAATCCGGTTTATAATTATGTTACTTATTTCGTGTATCGGGATTGAAGTAAAAAGATTTTTAATATCGAACGATACTAATTTGGCATTATCTGGTAATTTAATGTCATTTAATTTATTTGTTAAGGCAATCGTGTTTTTTATTGAATATTGTGACTTGAAATTGATTTTTTCTGGTAGTATTTGACTTAGATATTTACATAGTTTGTATGTGGGGGCATTTACATATGATACTACGGGTCTCAATTTATATGAGTCCTTTTGAGTTTGTTAGGTGTCGGAGTTGCCTCCATTTCCACTCCAATTTCATTACCCGGGATTGTGTGTAGTTGTGTGTTTGTGTGTTACGATTGTTTATCCTATATGGAATGCTGTGTGTTTTGCTACATTTTTTGTGTGTTTGTGTTTACCTCTGTTTATCTGTTAATTTTTGATTTTTTTCGCGGCTAATTGGATATCGTTATCCTCTGCGCGTCTTTTAATTTGTTTAAGTCCGTCATTTTTAATTAGTCTCCGTTTTGGGTTTATTATTTTCCTTATTGTGGGGTTTTCGTGTGAGTGTATTGTTTCTATTGTTTTTAGTGTTCGTTTGCATATTATTGTTTCCAGTGTTTCGAGTTTCGTCTCTTTATGTATCTGCCCGTTTGTCATGTATCGCGGTGCATTTATCGCGAGTCTAATAACCTTGTTTATTTTCCTTGTGCCGATTGTCTTTGCTTTTCGCTGGCTTGATGCCATAATTCTCCGGCATATGTTGCACCCGCGAGTATTATCGTTTTTATTATTAATATTTTATTTTCCAGTGTTAGTTTGCTTTTGCCGTTTAGTATCGGGTACAGTGCGTGTGTTGTGAACCCTATTTTTCGTTTTATTTCTTTAATATGTGCTGTGTATGTTAGTTGTGAGTCCATTGTGACCCCGAGATATTTAACTTTTTCCTGCCAGTGTATTGTGTGACCTTCGAGTTTGACTTCGTCCGGCCTTTTGTGTCGTTTTCTGTGTTGGAAGTAAATTGCCGCGGTTTTTAATGGGTTAATTTTAATTTTCCATTTGTCGTACCAGTCTTTTAGGAGGACTAGATTGTTTTGTAACTGCTTGTGTATGTACGATGTTCGTCTGCTGCTTATGTATATAGCGGTGTCGTCTGCGTATTGTGCGATATTACATTTTTCTATTGTGGGAATATCCGAAGTGTATATGTTATACAGGAGCGGTTCGAGAACGGATCCTTGTGGTACTCCTGCTGCTATGTGTTCGATTGTCGATTTTTCGTTTCCGATTGTGACATTAAATGTACGGTTCTTTAGATAGTTGTCGGTTAATTTTATTAATGTGTTTGATATTTTGTGTATGAGGCCGGCGTGCCAAACCCGGTCGAAAGCCTTTTCAATGTCAAGAAAGATTGCGCCCGTTGATGTCGATATGTTCATTTTTTCGGTTATGTGTTCTGTCAGTCTTAGTGCCTGTTGTGTAGTTGAGTGGTTTTTCCGGAAACCGTATTGAAAATTTGGGATTATGTTTTTGTTATCGACTTCATTTTCAAGTCTTGTCTGTATTACGCGTTCTGCCAGCTTACTTATTGACGGAAGTAAGCTGATTGGCCGGTAATCTGCGGTTGTTTTTGTTGTTTTTCCAGGTTTGTGGATCATTATTATCTGCGCGTTTTTCCAAATCGCGGGATAGTGTCCGTGTTTTATTATTCCGTTTATTATGTCGGTTATAATTTGTATACCGCTTTTAGGTAGGTTTTTTATTGCATAGTTAGTTATCCCGTACGCTCCCGGGGCTTTTCGGTTTTTAAGGTTTTTAATTATTTTTTCCACTTCGTCGGTATTTGTGGCGTCGATTTCTCCATCTGTTATATCGATTTTTGTATTTCGTTGACGTTCAATTTGGTTTGTAAATGTGTTATGCTTCGGTATTGTTGGGTTCGTTTCGAATTGTCTCTTTAACGCGTTCGCGAATTCGTCTGTTTTTTCTTTATCAGTTATTGCCGGTCCGTTTGCGGTTTTTAGCGGTGGAATTTTTTTTTTGTTTGTTAGGGCTTTTGTCATCTGCCAGAGTGTTTGATCTTGCTTATTAAGGGATTCAATTTTGTTATTCCAGTTTTTGTTAAAGTGTTCGATCATGTCAGATTTTATTTCATTAGTTATTGCGTTTAATTTTGTTTTTATTACCGGATTTAGCGTTCTTTTATATTCTTTAAGTATGTTTTTTTTGAGTCGTAATTTTATTTTTAGTTCAGTCGGGATGTTAAGTTTTGTGTCGATGGTTTTAGTTTTTGTCGTTTGTGCGATTGCGTTTTTTATGTCATCTTCCAGTGTGATCACTGCTTGATCGATGTCTTTCGCGTTGTGAATTTTTACTGTTCTGAGTACTAGGGATTCTTTAAATTTTCCCCAGTCTGTCTTATTAAATGTTTTTTTCGTTCTAGTTGTGTCCATGTCAAGCGTTAATATCACTGGAAAATGATCTGAGGAGGGGTCGTTTATAGTTTCTATTGTATGTGTTGTGGTTATGTTTTTAAGTATTGCTATGTCTAAAACGTCAGTAGTGCCCGTTGGTATGTGTATGTGTGTGGGTTCTACAGGCCCGATTACATTGAGGTTGTTGTCTTGTGCTATTTTCTTTAGTTTTTTTCCGTTTTTATTGGCTACTTGAGTTCCAGTTTTGGTGTTTCGCGTTAAAATCTCCCGCAAATATTGTAGGTGTGTTTTGATTGAAGATCGTTTGTATGTCTGATTCTACTATGTCTAATCCGGAGGGAAGATAACTTGCGTAAAGGTTTATCGGTCCCCTTTTTGTGTTTACTTGTATGCCTGTGTTTTCGATCTTATCGAGTGTTTTGTATTCAAGTTCGCTGTGTTTTATTGTTTCGTGTACGAGTATAGCGGTTCCGCCGCCTTTTTGTACCGGCCTATCGTGTCTGTATGTTTTGTATTTTTGTATTTTTAATGAGTGACTTGGTTTTAGATGTGTTTCATTTAGCAGCATTACGTCTATTTGGTGTTCGTCTAAAAATACGTGTAATTCATGTTTTTTGTGTGTTATGCTTTGTGCATTCCAATAGGCTATTTTAATGTTGTGTTTGTGATTCATTGTCTGCGTGCGTGGAAAAGTTTTGTAAGTTCATTTGTTTGTTCGAAAAAGCTTTGTGTTTGTTGGGGTGTAGGGTTTGTCGAGCTAAATGTTAGGAATAGTTTCCCAATCATGAGTGCAATTGTGTCGTCAGCTTTTTCGTGTGAGTTAAGTGTTGGTTTTGGTGTATTTTCCCGGGTTGTGGGTATGGGTGTGGGTGTGGTTGCGGTGATGTTATTTGTCTGTTGTCTTTGAGTCCACGCGTTGTGTTTTGGTAGTGGTGCTTCTATGAGTTTGCGTGTTTGTATTGGTGTGTTTATTGGGTTATTTGGATTCTTTTTGCATGATAAGTTTGCCACAGTTTGCGCATTTAGAGGGGTGGTTGACGGCTTTGTGCATTCATGCGTCGAGTGTGACTCTCCGCACTTCATGCACGCGAAATTCACGTTGCAGGTACGCTGTTGATGACCGAATTTCTGACATCTGTGACACTGTACGATGTCTGTTCTAAGTCTGAGGGACTCTACTTTTACTTCTAATCCGCAAACTGTGTGGATGTCGAAAATTGACTTGTATTCTTTGTCTATTTCTATTAAAATAAGGGGGGCTGGAAGGCGGTCTTTACCGTTCATCCTAGTGATTTTTGCGATCGGATAGTTTCTAGAATCTAGATCGGCTTTGATGTCTTCGTCGGTCAGGAATTGGGGTACGCCTCTGATGACGATTTTTAATTTTTTTTCGCTACGGAGTTGGTATGTGAAAGATTGAATGGCTTTTTCGTTGAGAATTCGGTTGAGATTGCGATAGTCTTGTTCTGTTGATGGAGTGATTTGGACTCCGGCCGGGACGGATCTACTTTGTGTGTATTGAATGTTGTGTGTTTTCATGATCTCTCGGACTCGATGCCATTGTGTTGGGTCAGTGATTGTAATTGGGGAGAAAGAGGGCATTTTGGGTAATTGGATTGTGTTGTTTGCTGTTTTTGTGTATGTTTTGTGCTGTTTGTGTGTGTTTGTGTGTTTTGTGATATTGGTACTTACCCCGGGTTTCTCTGCGGAGGTGCAGGCTGTCGGTTCTTCTTCGTTGCTGTTCATTGGCGTCGTTTCTTCTTTCTTCGTATCTTCGTCGATCGTGCGGAGTGCTTCGTACATGTTGCTCGTTTCTATATCCGGTGATTCTGTCTTCTGTCGTTTGTTGGATTTTCGTGGTGGTTTTTCGTTCTTCTTAAGCTCGTTCATCTTGTTTTCGAAGACGTTGTGCATCGTCTTGACAAAGTTCTCGATTGTATTCTGAAGTTCTTCGTATGTGTTGATGTTCTTTATGTCCAGTGTTAAACTTTGGGCGTTGTCGTTGGAGCCAGCCATTTCTTCTGGTTTCGCTTCGTTGTCGGTAAAATATATTATAATATAATATATCGGTCGTATTTATTCTATTACTACCGATGTGCTCAGAGCCATCGATAGCGTGCGAATGACGGGTCTCAAAGGGTTATTGTCTTTATGTAGTTTTGGTTGGCCATATAATCTGGGGGAACTAGGATTAATTATTGTTAAGTTTTTATTTTCTAAATTAGTATTGTTATTTATTAGCTTTTTTTATTTTTGTTTGGTAATTTTTTGTTGGATCACTTTTTAGTTGTTTGAATTCCTTAGTGTTTACTATTTCATATATTTTCTCATTATATTTCGTTCTTTCTAATATTGTGACTCTATTACCTTTGTCTGCTTTAGTGATTACTAGATTGTTATCATTTAGTTTCTTTCTTATGGCTTTTATGTTGTTATTTTCATGTTTGTTTTTTGAGGTATGTTTTAGTTTTTGATATTCTTTACTTATTATGTTCTTTATTTTTTCTTTCTCTAAATTATGTCCTTCTATTGGTTGTAGTGCTACTTCTAGGTCTACTACTAAATTGTTGATGTCATTATTGTTATTGATTTGTGGATTGTATTTTAAACCTTTTTCTAGTAATTTAGTTGCTGATTCTGTGAATAATGTTGTACTAGGATTTATTAAATGTGGATAAAATGTGACGTTACTAGTTATTTCGTTAGGTATATTGTTTTTTAATGCTAAAGATAACTTGCCGGTTTTTAGGTGATCGAGTTTCTTTAAATGTGTCTTGTGTTGTTCTTGGCTTCTTTGTAATACTTCCTCTCGAATGTCCCTGTCTATGATGTCGAATCTTATCGGGTGTAGAACTTCTAATAACCGCATATGGACTAGTTTGAGATATAATTTTAAGTTGTACCGTCGGACATACCATTTTTGTGTTTCTTTATTGATCCATATTTTGTAACTTTGTTGTATTGTCTCTTGTGCTTCTCTACTCTTGTTATGGCACGTTATTTTCATATATTTTGGAGTGACATCTTCTTTAACACATTGTTTATTGAACCACAGGTGATTGTTACACTTATGTATTTTAAGTAACGTTTATCTAATTAAAGAAGTCGTGAAACTAAGCCAAGCGTTTTATTTTCGAATAATTAATCAAGTTATTACACGAATGTTTCACAAAGAAATATCTGCGAAGTCAACCAATGAAAGTTAAGTTTTATTTCTCATCATTGTCAAAAATTCAATTTTATACAAGTATGAATACGAAAAAAAGCAGCTGTAACTTTAGTGCTTCGATGGCAAGATTTATAGATACGATTGTTTTACTGATAGTCGAAATCAGTTTTTATCCTTCGGTGTGATTTTTTTGTAAACTGATTGATTTATCAGAGAACAACGACATGCTATTTAAAAGTAAAATAGTTTTCCTTATGGAATAAAATTCAAAATTCTCTTTCAATGCATTCAAATGTTTGAAGTATAAGTAACTATATCGTCAAACAATATATCAAATATACAGTAAATCATCATTTTGTTTTCTTAAAATAAGTTTCGTGAAAAAACTACCGCATCCTGGCATTTTCTGTAAATTCAAATTCAGTTTACTATGATTCGAAAATACATTCTGTCAATAAGCTTAAATAAATCCTTCATCGAAACATTGAGTCTCACTTGCATTCTTTAGTTTATTAGTTATTATTACTATATTGTTTGTTGTTGTGTTTCAATTGTACACTACATATTTTTTACTGTTTGAAAGTTGTTGTAAACGTGATTATGCGCACGAGCAAATATTGTCGACATTTGGAAACAAGTATCACACCTATCACTCAAGTTTTTGAAGAAAATCTAAGAAAATTCAAAACAACTAATAAATACTTTCAAAATTCAGCAAGATCAATAAAGATTATATAGTGTCTTATATAAAAGAATAATTATAATTAATAATAAACCATCTCGAATTATATTTTCTAACTAGCTGAGTGAATAAAATGAGGTGTTATATTTATATTTCGTCACAAGTTCGAGAAATTATTAAGAAGAAACTTATTTATTATAATTAATTATTTATCTTTGGAGCGGTGATGAGTTAAATCTTCTTCTATATTTAATTAATTTTTCGGTTTCCTAAAATGTTTTAATCGCCAGTATAAAATAGGTCTTATTAAAAACATACATATCCTTCGAAGATAGATTGTTGCAGAAGTTTTATACTTCCTGTTTAAATATCTTTATTGCACGGCATTGTAGAAAAAAAATGTCTGTAATTTTATAAGTGAAGAAATAATTAAAAAAAAAATTGTTTTGAGAAGCAACGGATGTTCAAAAATATTTTTTTTAAATGCGAAAAGTACAATTTATTTGAAGTAAGTCAATTTTCAGAGTGATTTTTCATGGCGTTTTATTTAACATTAGATTGGATTGATTTAAGTACAGAAATGCGTTTTGCAGTTCATGGCTGCTCGAGATGTAAGGCCTTCTGGAACATCTGTTAGTTTTAATACAGGTTACAAAGTTTGCAAAATAAGGAACATATCATCGAAAACTTCTATAATTTAAAAAGCCATGAAATTATTTCACAATTTTCACAATATTTAACAAATACTCGGAAGCGTTGAGCGCTTTTATAGCCCTCTGCTTTTCTCGACCTTCTAGTTTTTCCGGAAAAATGTTATGACGTGCACAGCTGATGACGTCATCGCTTAGGTTACGGTAACGTCGCATGACGTACACCACGTTGCCCCCTCCTTAAAGACGAAGTTTCGTATCGAAACATGCCATCCCTTGGTTCCATCAAGTGATGACGACATCTACAGGTGGGTCATTTGCATTGACCTTGCATTGCGACGTCATATAGATGTAGCACTCCACGCTTTTATCTTGTCTGGTCGGAGGGGAATATTCAGGCCGATAACTGCAGACCAGAATTTCATTTCCATTTCAGTATATTTCCTACAATTCTCCAATCCAGACGGTTCAAACCACAATCCAATTTTGATACTTCTAATTTCAAAATGTCTTATTGCTACATCTGTTCACGTAAATAGGTTAAAGTCTCCCATAAGGCGCGATAGGTAGCTTCAGGATAGGCAGTTTTTTCGTGACAAAATGAAACATGGATTGTTCTTTGTTTATTATTTGGAGACTCTGCCCTATTGGAGGCCCCTCATGTTCTCTAATTCTGCCCAATCTCTTTTCAAATTCTTTGGCAATTCCTCTAAACATTTGCAGGTTTCGGGCTACGCAATGAGCGACCGACGTTGTCCGGCGGCACAGTAAACAAAGTTTGTTTGCACCTCGATGATCACAACAAATCCAGCTTTTCTAGAACCTTAGTACTCCTCCATAAAGTCTTCAAATGTTGGTTCTTTGTAGTGGCTATCCAATTGGCGAAAGTCAACGATTTCGTCTTATTATCTCCAGAGTATGGGGCTAATCGATTCAAATGCTCGACTCTGGGTTTACTATTAGGTGTTCGCCTTATACGGGAAACTACATCGTTAATCTTCTTCAAAACCTTGCATGGCTTCTCTCAATTCTTTTGAAGCTTTAAAGACAGGCTCCGTCGACGTTGTGGGATATATAACCAAACCAGGTCATTTGTCTTGTAACCACCTTCTCCAGCGTTGATGTCATAGATTCCCTTCATTTTATTACTGAGATCCCGGAAATTATGTGTTGCTTGATCAGAAATATTGTTCAGTCTTCGTCGAAGAGTTACAAGGGAATATAAACTAATCATTGGATGCAAAATTACGATTGTTAATTTGATGTTTTAAGCCGTCAAATATTGAGTTGTTTGTGCCTATATGTGAGACTGTGTGAGCTTGCATCGTCATGGTGAAGAATGATTTTGCGTCGCTGGTGGATTTTTCTTATTTCTCAAAGGACTTCTGGAGAACGAATAGTTGTGCATCATTCAAAATTGACCGTTATACAATCCTCTACTGGCACTATAGCCACATGTCCATTTTTCTCAGAAAAAAAACAGCGATCATTTGCGTTCGAGTACTTTTTGTGCGAACAACTTGTGTTGAATTTGGCTTACCTTGCTTTCGGGCTCATACCCGTAGATCCAAAATTCGTTATCTGTATAGATGTTATATAAGGCCTTTGACGTACAACGATTGTATTTTTGAGCATTTGTACTAATCAACAGGAGCTTTTTTTTGAGTAATTGTCGAATTACGCGTAGTCCAAAACGAAAAAAAATTTCCACCGTTAAAAGTTCATGCAATGTCTGTCATATATATATAAAATATAATATATATATATATATATATATATATATATGTATATATATATATATATATATATATATATATATATATGTATATATATATATATATATATATATATATATATATATATAATTGAAAAGAAATTATCGACCGTGATATATTATCAAAAATTTATTTAAATTCTGGTAAGCGGTCAATTAAAAAACTCCTTTATTAAATTACCCTATATTTCGCAACACTTTGTCGCTTCTTCTGGGGTAAAAAATGTAGAGTTAAAAAATAATAAAATTTAAGTACAAAATATAAAAATATTTTTTTATATTTTTTATATTTTGTCGTCAATTTTATTATTTTTTAACTCTACATTTTTTACCCCAGAAGAAGCGACAAAGTGTTGCGAAATATAGGGTAATTTAATAAAGGAGTTTTTTAATTGACCGCATATCCTAATTTAAATAAATTTTTGATTATATATATATATATATATATATATATATATATATATATAAAATATACATGGTGTCCGTGAAAATGTGGAAAATCTCTCGGATACAGATAGAACATGAGATAATAAGATGACAAGTTCCTATAATTTTTTTCCTACAGGCTCCTCCTACGGAGATATGCGTAGCTAAAGAACGCCTCTGGAAATCGATTTTTCTTGAATTTTCTTAAAAAGTACTTAATGTAAACGCAGTGGTGTCCTAGGAGGCACCTTAACGAAATTATTGGAAAATTTCGTAAGGGGATTCATCATGGGCTCCGTGAAGTCTGATACACTCGCGGACACGACGAATTAAGGACTGTTGTACCTGCAACAATAACCCAGCCGTGTTCCTTATCACATCACAATGAAACATGATTCTCTGTAGAAATTCCCCCCTAGTGTCGACCGGAGTGGAAAACACCAATTTTTTGAGGTGTCTCCACAGGTAAAAATCCAACGGCATTAGGTCAGGAGATCGAGGAGGCCTGGCAATAGGTCCTCCTATACCTATTCAACGGTTTGAATAGACGTTATTCAGGTGCTCCCGTACACGAACGCTGAAATGAGGTGGTGCGCCATTGTACATGAAGTACATGTTTCGGCGTGTTTCAGGTGGTAAGTGCTCTATTAAATCCCGAAAAGAGTTCTGAAGGAAATCCAAATAAAGTTGCCCATTCAATCGTTCTGGCAATACGAATGGTCCAATCAAAAAATTGTCAACGATTCCTCTCCAAATATAAATTGATTGGAACTGATGATGATGCGGAACAATAGTGGCATGAGGATTTCCATCAGCCCATACATGTGTGTTGTGTAAATTGGTGATACCATTTTTGGTAAACCTTGCTTTATCCGTGAAAAGAATAATGCTCATGAAGTTTACATTATTTCGTTGTTGATGCAATACCCAGTTTGCAAACTGCATTCTACGAGGATAATCTTCAGGAATCAGTTGATGAATTTTTTACAAATTATATGGATATAACAGCTGTTCACGAAGAAGTTCATATACTATTGTTTTCGAAGTATTAACTGTGCTGATAATTGTCGAGTGCTCGTTGATGGATTGTCAACTACAGCATCTAAAATATGTTCTCTAATCGCAGCATACGTACAGTTCTTCACACCAGTAACATTACTATTTTTTCCAAACTTTCCTAAACTTATGAAGAAAATTAATAATATATATTACATTATTAACTGGAATCGCCCACAATTCTCCGTTAGACGTTGGTCAACTCGTTGAAATGTCTTTTGGTTTGGTAGAGCACGATTACGAAATCTTTCGTGATATAATCTTTTGGCTTCTAAAGCACTGCAAGACGCAAAACCGTACATCAGATGCATATCTGTATACTCAATAAACGTGTATTCCATACTCCGAATAAATTCACAATTAAATTCACCACGAAATCAAAAACTGAGTGAATTAACACTGAATAAAGGGATCAATGTGTCAGCGATGTGAAAGATGACAAGTTCTAAAATCTTTGCGAATTTATTTATGGAAGAATTCGACACAAAAGTACTGGAGAGCGCCGAAAATAAACAGACGTTATGGCTTCTCTATGTGGATGATACGTTTATTATATTGCCCTACGGACATGATAAACTAGACCAATTTCTAGAACACCTTTACACCGTACATTAGAATATTATGTTCACAATGGAAATCGAAGCACAGAGACAACTCCCTTCCATAGATGTTCTAGTCATCAAGATTAACGTATCAAGAAAACACAAGTATAGAAATGAGCACAATAAGGAAGATTTTGATGGATGGTTTTACAAATAATGACATCAACAGAGCTATACAGGATAGAAACAAAGTCCAACAGGAAAAGGAACACAAAATATCACAACAAGAGCGTTTTTAGCGTACGTCAAAGGAACAACCGAAAGAATTAGCAGAATCCTGAAGAAACACGATATAAAGACAATATTGACAACGGACCGAAAAATACGTGAAGTGCTAGGTAGCCCGAAGGATAAGGTACACTGAGAAAATCAAGGTGTATGTATATGAAATTCACTGCATGAACTGCACACAAACATATGTCAGACAAACTAACAAGCGAATAACTGTCATAGCAGAAGAAGTCGCAATAAGAAATTGAACATCCCGTCATCATGAGCTCATATAATACAGACTGGGCATACAATATATTTTTAAAATACCAAAACTTTAAAGAATAGTACAAATATAAGAACAAGAACAATACGTGAAGCCATAGAAATCAACAAAAGACCTGAAAGCATGAACAAACGGGACGATGTACAGCGTTTACCACCAATATAGAAACAATTGCTTGCCAGGGAACGGATACAATCATCGATACAAGCATCGTGCAGCGAATGTCCAGTCGTGGACGTTCGCAAACAGGAAGATTATAATACTGGATCGGTCACCCGAAGCCGCTCAACATTAAATACCTACACGAACCGTCACCGAAACATCGTGTCCGCTCGTAACAACGAACCGCCGAATGTTCCACCACTGAAACAAAGACGGGAGGAAGCGATGGTACGTAGTAGACCATGCATTCGATCGCAGCGCATTAAACCGCCAACCTGCTCCTAAGTAAGACGAATGAGATTTCGTTGAAACGTCGAGATAGAGTTTATTCTCAGAACCAAATCCACAGGCGGACTATACCCAAGAAACCGTTTCGATATATATTGAAATAATGGTGATGAGCTATGAAATAATAATAAGAGAATAAAATTTGTAATATTGAATAAATCGTACTTCAACTGATAGATTAAGTTGGGCGCTTTTATTTGAACAAATGGTATTGGTCTACCAGCCGATAGTACGCAGTATCTTTAATTACGAATAGATGTCGTTAGAGCAAGGCTAAGATACTGAATTAATTCGACTCTTTCTCTGGAACATCGCCGGTGATATTATACTCCCATAAAACTGATAAATAATAAATTAACAATAACAATGAGATATTTTTAGCTACGCATAGATACATAACAGAACTTCTTTAAAATAATAGGTATAAAATATTTATTCAACGCAAGATATCTATAGACTATAATATGTAACTTAGCTAGTGGCAAAATAAAGAATTATGAATTTATGAATATAGTAACATATTGCTATGGATTTTTTTTTAATTATTTAAATATTTAAAATAAATTTAAATATTTAAAATTTTGGATAGAATTGTATATTCAAAATGTATATAAATTTAACGAGTGAGAAAAACTTGTTATACGTCGATCTCATGTAGTGATCGAGGTTGAATAGATATATTTTATTAGTACGGTTATTTGATTGAAAGTGATATAGATGTATTAGAGATTTAAATTCTCGAGATTTAAAGAGTTGCATTCTCGTATTTATTTGATGTTTAAATTGATTAAGCACCTTTGTTCGTAAGAGTCTCCATTACTTTTGTAAGTAGAATAAAATTAAAATAATTGTATTTCAATTGTATAAAAATAAGTAGATAGGAGATTTAAATTTTAAGCATACAGGTAATACAGTTTGGTATTAAGATTCTTTGTAATTTTATAGTTATAAAATTTGTTCGAGTGGATAAAATTTTTGTGCGTGTCAAAATACAAATGCGCAGTTTTTGTTCGTAGTTCAGTATCTGAGTATACAATGTGGTTATTTGGGAAGAATTTAATATTAAACTTGATTATTTTTAGATAAGTTTGATGGGAGTCACGTGGAGGAAGTTTTTCATTTACTTGCGGTCATTTTCAATGAATGTTTTTGCCTCCAGTGGCTTTGTAATGATACAGCGTCTTTATACGTTGTAAAGATATATTTTTTTTATTTTTTTATTTTTGTATTAAATTTTTATTTCATCTTGTAAACTGCGTTTGTTTTACTTACTCACTTCAATTTTGTTAAATATTAATTATATATAAAATAAGTAAATAAATTTTTGTGAACATTTCACTGGCGCTCAACTTACATTTTAGACACGTATTTCCTAAGTGGAACCTAGAGGTACTAGAGGTCCTAGAGGTCTCACATTTGATAATTCACCGGCTGAGAAACAAAGTTGGGAAAACTAGTTGTAGATGGTGGCGTGCTAAATTTTCAAACCACTATTCATAGCAATATGTGTGAAATTATGGTTATATTTACGAGTTGATATAATTAAGCAAAGTTTTTTGAAATATAAATAAGTTAACAATATTATGGTAAGTACTACAAAAATCTCAATAGGCAACATTCTTTCCGTTAAATTTATCAAAATAGTGATATTTTTAAAGCAAAATCAAGATACAATTATTAAATATTGAATTCATAATAAAGAGATACTAATTAGGCTTTTACAAGAAACTAAATTAATCTGTGTTTTGTAGGGAAGGCGGTAATGTGTTTAACGGCAGGACTACGGCAAATTAGGATATTCGGCCAAACAGGATCGAGAGAGATATTCTTGGGTTAGAATGATGCAGGTACGTAGAAGTTTATTATGTTCCGTAGCTTCGATGTCGGCGTTCCTCAGCAAAAGATACTTTCGTGGTTTTCTTGCCGGTAACTGATTTAATTCTAGTAAAAATTGATTGAATCGTTGCACTGGTATTATTTACACCTTATATATATATATATATATATATATATATGGTAAACTTAATAAGACGGCGATTGAAGGTCTGGTTTACTTCAAAGTATATATATTTAAAACAACCCTACATGTTTCGGCAGTACGCCTTTGTCAAGGGAATACAAAATATAAATGACAGAATATAAATATATTTTGTATTCCCTTGACAAAGGCGTACTGCCGAAACATGTAGGGTTGTTTTAAATATATATACTTTGAAGTAAACCAGACCTTTAATCGCCGACTTATTAAGTTTACCTTATCATACCAAGGTCACGAAGATATTATATTTATATATATATATATATATATATATATATATATATATATATATATATATATATATATATTAAGTTGTCTCACTGATATTTCGGTACATAATAAATTTTTAAAAACGGAGAACTCTCTTTTCGAGGCAACTTTGTGCAAGAAAATTCTGCTA
Organism: Melolontha melolontha; assembly: GCA_935421215.2. Classification (NCBI taxonomy): domain Eukaryota; kingdom Metazoa; phylum Arthropoda; class Insecta; order Coleoptera; family Scarabaeidae; genus Melolontha; species Melolontha melolontha. The sequence goes on along the minus strand of OW285236.1, from coordinate 156,551,463 downwards.
CTGCCCCTGACTCTAACTTTCATTTATTTTCCCCAAAGCCTTATTAGAAAGTAAAAATTATAGTGATTTGTACTCTTTACAACTATTTATATTAATCAAATTATAAATATAATATTGATTTTGATAGAAAGAATAAATTAAAATATGAATTTAGAGGTATATATCGACTTGCTTTTAGATGTTAGGTTATGTTATAATTTTGAATAGAAATATAACCTGTTCGCAGTTTTTCTATGATTTTAAAAGTGGGCGTGTTCAATTAGTATCGATATAAAATTCAAATGTAAATAAATAAAATATCTTTTTTTAAATTCGCGTAATTGACTTGAATGACAAAAATGAAAATAAAAAATATGAAAAGTAAATTTTGAAATAAATATAATTTAATTTGGAATATACAAAGTTGTCGTGATATTAATTTATTAACATTTCGACACTAATTTTACAAGTTGTGTTCACCAAATGCAGCCATTCAAGTGGAGTGTTTTTCTTGTGTTAATTCTTACCCTGTCATTTACAGATAGCTGTAATAATCGAGCTGTTTGTATCATACCAATATATATATATATATATATATATATATATATATATATATAATAACTTCGTGACCTTGGTATGATATGGTAAACCTAATCAGTAAGCGATTAAAGGTCTGTATATTACTTCAAAATATATGTATTTAAAAAAACTCTACATGTTTCGGTAGTTCGCCTTTATCAAGAGAATACAAAATATAAATGACAGGATATAAATGTCGATAATTAAGTTGCTATGGTTTAAATTATTCAAAGATACATTCTAGTAATAATAATAAATCATGCCTTAGTATTCCAAAAAATAGATAGCAATGCTATCTATTTTTTGGAATTGATAAAGGCGAACTGCCGAAACATGTAGAGTTTTTTTAAATACATATATTTTGAAGTAATATACAGACCTTTAATCGCCTACTGATTAGGTTTACTATATATATATATATATATATATATATATATATATATATATATATATAAATATAATTATTTCGTGACCTTTGTATGTTATGGTAAATTCAATTTGTTTTATTCCTTTTTCAAAGAAATTTAAAATATAAATGACAGTATATTAATGTCATACTATATATATCTGTAGTTCTCATGGATAAAATTATTTAAAGAGACATTCAAGTTCAATAATAATAAATCATGCATTGGCATCTCTAAACAGTAGGCAACAAAGACGGGAGAATGGCAGGCCATGAGTTATTATTATGTCTGCGCCCGTGGAGCGGCTTAAGATGTTAAGCTGTCGGAATTTGCCTTAAACGAGAACGAAAACCACTAAAACCTACTCGGATAGCCAGCCAGGGATCTAAACACGAAACTGCCAGCATGATAAGCAAATGGACAAATATCTAAATAACATATGATATATATTTATATAACAGCAACATATATTATGATGCTAAATTGCAGATCGTTACATTATTAGCTTATAATATATACTGCTTAGATTTTTTTATATCACTTCTGTTGTTAATTGATTTTTTTTTCTATTTAATACTAATCATTTCTTTAATTTCTCTTTTCATTGTGTGGTGTTCTTTATCGATTATTTGTGTTTTCAAAATCAAAATGGTGATCGCGTTGTAGTTTGTGTGTAAATAAAGCAGTTTTGTCCGTTTTAGAGTATTTGTGGCCATCTATTCTTTTGTATAAATATTGTTTAGTTTGGCCTATGTAGTAACTATTGCAATCGATACATGGTATTTTATAGATGACATGTGTTTCTCGATTTTTTTCTATTTTAGGTTTTGGTTTCGAAAATAGATGTTTATTAGTATTACTAAGTTTATATGTTGTAGCTATATCATATTTTTTTAAAGTGTATTTAATTTTTTCTGATAATTGTGGAACATATGGAATCGTGATATATGTTGTTTCATTGTTTAAATTGTTATTTTTGTCTGCAGTGTTGTGTATTTGGTGGATTCTTTTTTAATTGTTTGGTCTATAAGTTGTGGTGGATAGTTATTATCTGTTAAGATCGTTTTAATTTTCTTGATGTTATCTCTTCTGTATTGAGTATATGATAGTTTTACTGCTCTATCAGTCATATTATTTATAATCATGTTATTGAATACTGTAAGTGCATTTATGTGGTAATTCATATATCGAAAAGAAGCTGTGGTTTTATTATAGCAATTTGTATAAATTGTACCCTGCCTATCATAGCTTAAAGAAATATCAAGACAATTAATACTCTTGTTAATTTCTTCTTCAATAGTGAATTTTAATTTGTTGTGAAAATTGTTGAATTTATTTAAAAGGTAGTTTATTTTATTTGCCGCAATACATGTTATGATGTCATCTATATATCTTTTGAAGAAAATGGGGTGGAAGTCTAATGAATTGATAACGTTTTGTTCCAAATGTTCCATTACCAGATTTGCAATAGGAGCAGCTATAGGAGAGCCCATGGCAATACCAAATGTTTGACTATAAAAAGTAATTTTGTATTGAAAATATGTGTTGTCAAGACAGAAATATATACCTCTAATAAATTTGTTTTTATTTAGTGATGTGTGTGGACTAATTTCATCCCATTTGGATTCTATTATGTTTATAGCTAGATCTGTAGGAATGTTAGTGTATAAAGATTCTACATCAAGTGATATAATTTTGTGAATAGTTGGTACTTTTTGTTCCTTGATGAAATTTTGAAATTGCCATGAATCTTGGTATGATATTCCGGTTTTCCTAACATCTTAGATATTTCAAAATTTCAATTTCAAAATTTCATCAAGGAGCAAAAAGTACCAACTAATCACAAAATTATATCACTTGATGTAAAATCATTATACACTAAACTTCCTACAAATCTAGCTATAAACATAATAGAATCCAAATGGGATAAAATTAATCCACACACATCACTAAATAAAAACGAATTTATTAGAGGTATACATTCCTGTCTCGACAACACATATTTTCAATACAAAAATTATTTTTATAGTCAAACATTTGGTATTGCCATGGGCTCTCCTTTAGCTGCTCCTATTGCAAATCTGGCAATGGAACATTTGGAACAAAACGTTATCAATTCACCCCAAAAGATATTAAAAGATGACATCATAACATGTATTCCGACAAATAAAATAAGCTACCTTTTAAATACATTCAACAATTTTCACAAAAAATCAAAATTCACTATTAAACAAGAAATTAATAACAGCATTAACTTTCTTGATATTTCTTTAAGCTATTATAGGCAGGGTACTATTCATAGAAGTTGGTACAATAAACCCACAGCTTCTTTTCGATATATGAATTACCACTCAACTGCACCTATAGTTTTCAATAAAATTATTATAAAATAACTCAACTTATAGAGCAGTAAAACTATCACATACTCAATACAGAAAAGAAAATATCAAAAAATTAAAACGATCTTAACAGATTACAATTTAAACAATGAAACAACATATATCACGATTCTATATGTTCCAAAATTGTCGGAAAAATTAAATACACTTTAAAAAAATTTGATATAGCTACAACAAATAAACTTAGTAATACTAATAAACATCTATTTTCAAAACTAAAGCCCAAAATAGAAAAAAATCGAGAAACACATGTCATCTATAAAATATCATGTCGCGATTGCGATAGTAACTACATAGGCCAAAGTAAATAATATTTATACAAAAGTATACAAGCCCACAAATACTCTAAAATAGATAAAACTGCTTTATTTACACACAAACTACAACGCGATCACCATTTCGATTGTTTAAGGCAAATACCGACATCTTAATATCTTAAGCGGCTCCACGAGCGCTTACATAATAATAACTCATGGTTTGCCATTCCCCAGTTTTTTGTTGTCTACTGTTTAGAGAATGCCAAGGCATGATTTATTATTATTGAACTTGAATGTATCTTTGAATAATTTTATCCATGACAACTACAGATATATTGTATAACATTAATATATTGTCATTTATATTTTAAATTTCTTTCAAAAAGGCATAATATGCCGAAACATGTAAAATTGTTTTAAATGCATACATATTGAAGTAAAACCAGACCTTAAATCGCCAACTAATTGAATTTACCATAACATACTAAGGTCAAGAAATAATTCTTTATATGTGTATATATATATATATATATATATATATATATATATATATATATAAAGAATTATTTCTTGACCTTAGTATGTTATGGTAAATTCAATTAGTTGGCGTTATATGTATATATATATATATATATATATATATATATATATATATATTTATAGCCTAGGGATACTTCAATTGGAGGGCATGTCACACGATGATCTTGCATTATTAGTTCGCACTTAACATCGATGTTTTCCGACATAACATCCGAATTTGACGAGCTTCTCTAAACTTGTCCAGGAACAACACAAACAGCGTCCGACAAAATGTTCTGAGTAAGTATCTCTAAAAATGTCAAAGTATACGATGAATATGTAAGTTTGCGCCTAGTAATATTAGTGTTAATACTTTCGGATACATAAATGGCTACCCTTTTCATTTATTAATTCTCACATAAGTTAATTGTGCCATACGAAGTCATGGCACAGCAATTATCTGTAGGGCTTGGCGTTTTCTTAAGTAATGCAACTTGATACCGCAACAGAATTTTACAGTATAATACACATTCATATTGTCACTTTGTCTCTGAAAATGGAGCAGTAGCACTGCATGAGATTTTCAGAACAGTCAGAGAATTGTGTCTGTTAAGGATGCAAGTTTGAATTTCTTGCATTGGATTGACACAGGCTTGAATTCATAGTCACGCATCAGAATATTAAGAGAGAAGTTGCAAGGGAGGCCTATTGAAACGATTGTAGCATGCCGTGTATGCATTGGCTATCGTCATTCGTATGTTATCTCGAATCATTTTCTATATTGCCGCATTGTTTCACAAAAATATACACCTCGCAATGCTTCTAATTGAATTCTAATGTGCATTCTTCGAGTATGGGCGCCTTTTTGAATATCAGCATGTGACTACTTTAAGCCAATTCATATAAATTTGTGAAAAATATACTTGCTTTTCTTGAATATTTATTGAAACGACTATTTTAGTATAATGTTTCACATCTAATAATAATAATAATAGTAATAATAATAAATACATATAGGGTACCCTAATAAAAATAAAAATAAAAAAAATAAAAATTAAAAATTACAATTGAAGTACAAAACAAATAACAATTCGTAGACATATGCAGAGGAGTCAAAATTACTTCAATTCAGAAAAATAAGGAATCAGGGTAGTGTTTGTGAAGGTTGGGTACCATATGCAGGAAAGACATTTTAAGCAACACGTTGGATCTGGCGATGGAAACGTTGAAAATGTTCGACGATCGAGTAAATGTCCTGGAACCAAAAAATTCAATTGTGACGGAAGAGACAGACAATCAATCCTTTCGTTTAGTAAATTAACGAGAAATTAGGCGCTAAGATGTTCTCTTCTATCATTCAGGGAATTCAAAGAATGGCGTTCCAGGAGAGACGTATATTCAGTGCCTCTTTCCGGATATAAATCATCACACTTGAAAGACAGATACTTCAAAAATCGTCTTTGAACACTCTCCACAGCCATACGCAAATACAGTTAATGAAGATACCATATGGAAGATCCGTATTCCAATCGTACATAGATGTAATACAGGAATTTTAATGTAAGGAATTACGAAACTGCCTAAAAAAAATTATAATGAATCGCAAACATTTAATAGCTGCGATACGCAAATCGTAAATATGATTATTGAATCGTAATGCAAAATTAAATAAAACACCCATATCCCTAACTTCATCTATATGGTCCAGAGCATACGGAAACAAAACTGAACTCGTAACACGCACATACGAGATAATTGCACATTTGTCAGAATTCAAAGCTATTCCATTATCGATTAACCAAATGAAGATTACGTAACAGTTCCCTACAATCCTTCAACGACTAGACTCTAGAAAATATTTTAAGATTATCCGGTAAGCTAGCACTTTAAAATCTAATAGCATAATGAGATCATTAATAAAAATATTTAAAAAACGGGTGCAAGAGTAGATAGTTGGGTAATGTCCGACGATGAAGTATATTGCCTGGATTGAAAGCCATTGTTGTAGGCGTGACTAGATCTGTTACACAAATATGAAGATATTAATTGAAGTAGACCATACGAGAAACCAAAAGCATCCAACTTGGTTAACAATAAGGAATGGCCAACAGAATCAAATGCTTTGGCAAAGTTGTATAGATACCATCCACCTATACCCGAGCATCTAAAGCTTCACTAATGTATTGGGATATTTCAGCCAAATTCGTAATAGTGGATCTATCTGAAATGAAACCGTCTTGTTCTAAAGCCAACTCCGATTTACACTTGAAAATAATTTGTTGCTACAACAAACTTTCAAAAATGTTTGCAAAATTTCTAATAATGTTAACAAGCCTATAATTTAAATGGTTCGATCTGACACCCTTCCTGAAAACTGGAATGATATTGCCAATCTTACACACGTCAGAAAACGAGGATGACTTAATTATTAAATTACAAATCACTGTTAAGTGCTCATATAGACTCCAGCGTAGTCTTTCACAAAAAAAAAACTGGGTAAACCATCATGTCCCGAAGTAAACCCAAATTTCGAAGTCGTCATGCACTTGAACGATTCCTCTAAAGAAAAAGGTTGAATTAATATGCATAATGAGTAGTTGTGAGTAGATGTAGTATTCGTGAAATGAGGTATAGAATGAAAAGCATTTGCAGAAAACATTAGCAAAAGGAGAATTTGAAACATTATCATCGTTAACCATCATAGAGCCGCATCCTAGATATGTTTCTCTCATTCGCCATAAAATTATAAAAAGATCTCTAGCGATTTCAGTCTCCACACTCGATCGATAAGTATTATAGGGACTCTCACTACTTTACGTGTTGCCTTGGAACGTAATTTGCAAAACTCAGGAGGATGAAATTGAGATCTTGTGTCTTAAAATTTCCGGAAGTAATAGTCCTTCAGTTTTATTAATTTCTTTAAGTCAGTATTGAACCAGGGAGGAAATACATGTTTAGAAGACCTTACTTACTAACAGATCGGTAAACTATGGAATACAGTTTATTGCAAAAAGCAGATTATATATTTGCATCACTAAATGATGATAAAGAATTTCAATCAACATCCAACATATTATTGTAGAGACTATTATAATCGGCCCTCCAAAAATTATATCTCAAGTTGTTATTAGATGAAAAATTATACTATGCATCCTCTGTAATATTACGACAAACAGAAATCATGCATTGAAAGTTGCTGAAGATTAAATAAAACGACTGAACGGGTGGGATGCTGACGTGGTAGCCTAGCATATGCGCTGCCAAACTCTAGGGGGTCTGCTCGATGGGCAGACAGGTGTCATTCCGCCTTTCCAGCAGGGAAGAGTGGAACCAAGCCACGCGGCGCAAAACACGGCGCCGCGCAATGCACACACCACTAGGACCGGTCCTGGGCGGCAAATTGGCCAGGCTGCCGTTAACAGCACTATTGCTAACACACGCTCGCGGTGTTTGCAGTGCCCACGCGATAGCGGAAAACGTTAAGACAGCACAAAGTGTGGCCGTCGTCGACCGGAGCAGCCACTAAGAGTGTGGCTGCGGTTGACGACGAGCAACCCCGTACAGACTCTGCTTCGCGGGTTTGGGGCCCGCCTCGACAGGGAGGGGGTAGGACCATCGAAGTACACGGAAAAAGAAAGACATTATTGGGAAAGGGCTGGCGGCCCTGTGCAAGGGCTGGTTCTCCGATCTCTCAAAATTAGCGTGACGCGACATAAAACACATGCACGAGCGCGCTAACATATCACACCCCAACACGTGCGCGCTCGCATAAACACAAAACTACACACCTGCCAGCAGCGGACAACAGACAAGTCCACATCTAAGTTGCCAGCAGCAGACAACACGCAATTTCAATCAGAAAGAGAGTAACGGGACAATTACAAGCTAAGTATTTTTTCAAATTAACATGAAAAAATGAACACAGTTCGCACAAACACACACACACATACATACATAAACACACACACAAAACATGCGGTAAAGACGAAGCAGATCAACCCTGTAGACCATTTTAGTAGTTTTGATATTAGTGACTGCCGGTTTTCTCCTTGTTAAAGCTACCGCCATTAGTGCGGGGGCGGCGCGAGGACGAATGGATCGGGATCCCGGACGGGATAGGAAAGCCCCCGCACCAGAAAGGATTAAAAATGTATAGAGCGAATGAAGTACTTAAGGAGCAGACTACTTCTGCAGGTTAGGAGTGAAATTGTAAATAGTTAAGCAGGGTGTGGACTAGGCCCGTATTAGCTTAGTTGTAAAATTAGCTAGTTTAAGTTATTTAGTTATACTAGTAAATCACGGAGTTTAGGATCCGGTGTAGTGCCACTAGGCGGAGCACCGGAATTTAGGACAATGTCATGTCATGTACGGAGTACAATGTATTATCTTAAGTAAATAAATTGAAGATTAAATCAAGAAACTTCCATTAACATTGGTAACGGTTCTATATTGGTGTAAGTCGAGAGTAGAATAAAATTAAGGAGATTAAAATATTTTTTCAAGTTCCTCGGGCACTAATATCGTAAGCAAGACATTTAAAATCATCCAATATTAAAACTTGTTTACTGGGTAATTCAAATGCAAGACAATCAAGAAAAACTTCATAGTCATCACATGAGACACTTGGGAGAATATAAATATTGATAATTATTATAGTGTAAGAACTAATTTCGCATTGGCAGGCTGTAAAATCAATAAGTTGCACCAAGAATGAAATATTAGCAAGTGACATAGGTGCCGAAATTAAATTGTCTTTGAAACCAGGTAGCACACCACCACCCGAAGAAAAACCAACAGCTTCAAGATTTCTGTCAGCTCTGAACATAGAGAAAGATGTATTAAATACCTCTGCACCATTCACGCTACTAGAAAGCCAGGTTTTCGTGAAGAAGACAGCATCAGCTTCAATTGTGTCCTTATGGCACGAATATTTTCAAGTTTAGAATTGATTGCCTCTAACATTTTGGTATATTAAATGCAAAGTATAATTTCTGTTGGAGCCATTCAGTTTCCTGTGCGTCTTCATGATAGTAGGAATATCACGTACATATTTTATAGCAAGATTAAATTCTCCAGCCTTTCTGCGATCTACTAGTTGCTCTTTGACCGTTTTATATAGTTGTAGTTGTTGGGGCATTGAAAACAGATAGCACACCACCACCCAAAGAAAATCCAACAGCTTCAAGATTTCTGTCAGCTCTGAACACAGAGAAAGATGTATTAAATACCTGTGCACCATTCACGCTACTAGAAAGCCAGGTTTTCATGAAGAAGACAGCATCAGCTTCAATTGTATCCTTATGGCACGAATATTTTCAAGTTCAGAATTAATTCCCTCTAACATTTTGGTATATTAAATGCAAAGTATAGGTTCTGTTGGACCCATTCAGTCTCCTGTGTGTCTTCATGATAGTAGGTATATCACGTACATATTGTATAACAAGATTAATTTCTCCAGTTTAGTTGCCCTTTGACCGTTTTATATAGTTGTAGTTGTTGGGGAATTTTATCTCGTGAGATAACTATATTATTGAAATTCGAAGTTAATTTCAATTTTTTACAATTACGGAGGACCTGCAAGACATCATCGAGATTTCGGAGTGTTACTTTGACAGACCTCTTCTTTTTCTTCGGCGATGGATCGTATTTTCCTAATCTCGAAGTTTCGATCGCTTCCAAATTCACGCCCATTTGTTTGCAATTTTGTATATTTTAACTTATTTCTCTGTTACATATACAGGGTTTTTCTCGTAACACGTTCATTAGAAGTCTTCTATGTTAATGCCTTAGGACACTTTTGAAAATTTGTGGCACGTAATCTTAATACTTGATGTGATAAATTACAATATTTATACCTCTGAACCATTTTCGGTTGTACCGGAAGTTATAGTTTCATATTAATTGTTGATTTATAATTTTTTATAATTTGGTTTTTAATATAAAATTCAATGATTAAGTTTATTAATCAAATAAATTCCTTTTATTAATTTAATATCAATTTGTTCATTGCATTTTTGCATTAATTTATTTTCTGTAGGACTAAGAATTAATTTCATTTTATTTTCAATATCTCTTACTTCAAAATCTTGAATAGCGAAAGATTGATAAATACAATTTTTATAATTATTATCCATTTGTAAAATATGGACTTCACATAATGAGTTATTTAAAATACAAAATTCTGAATCATGATTACATAAGAATGTTTGTTTTGATATTTGAGGACAAATTTGATTTGACATGATATACTTATTGTCTTTTATGCCAACGTATTTAATTTTATGAGTAATTTGTTTAAAAGTATTATTTCCTTCGTAAATGGGCAGAGCATTTTACATAAAATATTGAAATGCTTCATTACTTACAATAGGTATTAACAATATAAATGTAAAATAAGTATGAGTTTGATATACTCTAATTTGAATTAAACTTTCTATTTGGTACAGGTTATTTATTAGTAGCTCAAACGGAAATTTCTTATTTACATTTAAATGAATATTCTTAATACTACTGTTAATCCTCTTCCGATGAGGGTTCTGGAACATTCGCTAATTTTAATGAATTTATATGATAACGTAAAATTTTATCCTTTTTTGTTTTAACTTCAACGTTCCATTTTCATTAACTTTCGTGGCTGTGTATAGCCCTTTATATCTTTTTTTCATTTTCTGTGCATAGTATTTATGGGGTTTTACGTAAACTGCCTGACCTATTTTTAATTCATAGTTTTCTCTATTTTTATTTATTTTAATGATTTTCTTTTCTTTATCTTCTTGCATTTTATTTGCAATTTTATTATAGATATATTTCGTGCGTTCTTTATGTTTTTGAATATAATCATGATAATACGTTTCATCGTAATATATGTCCATTGGTTCTTTTGTATTAGTGTGTCAGTAGATAAGCTATGAGGGTTCTAGGCCAAAATCCCATGTATTTTCTTATGGAGGTTCATTTTGCATTTTTTGAGGGCGAATCGTCAATGCGCATGCGCCAACCCCAGGTTCCGATTGCGCATGCCCATCTCCTACAATATATTCCCTTATATAGCGGAGATAGGTACACGAGAGTCAATCAGTCAGTGTTAATCGTTGAGTTAAGATGCAATATATTCAGCAAATTAAATCAACGCTTTTCAATGCTAATATTGAAAATGATAAGGATGCTCTGGCTTCCGAAATTAAAAAATGTAATTCAACTCTCCGAATATTAAATAATTCGTTGAGTAGCGCCAAAAGTGTTGGTGAGAAACAAAAACTTACAACGGCTATTGCCAAGGTGAAAAGTTTCAAACAAAAATTTCGCGCTCTTCAAATAAGTGGAGGGGGTTACACACCGAGGAAGCATACTGCTTCTTATCATGTTAAATGGGTGGATATCCAATCCGCTTTTCAAGGACGAATACGAACTGGTATTATTAATCTACATCATATTGACCCGAAATTGTTTATGGAAGATGCTGGTACCTTATTTCGCAGAAGAATCTTAAATGTATTGAAGAAGGAAGAGATCATCAAGGTGAACACAATGTTTTGTGGTGAATTTACAAAGCAACAGGCTGAACAGGAAATTAATGAAATGAAATATCTTAATACTCAAAATATCGCAATTTACCAAGACACTAACCTAAAAGAATGGTTTGTTAACTACATACAACAGCCAATTCTCGCTGGACTCGAAGAGTTTCAAGAAAAAGATAGCGGTTGGGCCTTATCATCTATAATCGATCTTCAAATAAATATTAATAAATTTACACCACAACTGGGATCATCTTACATTGAAATTACCAGAATGTATTAAAAGAAAGCATGCAATTGTGAATGTAAAATATAATGATCAAAAATGTTTTGCATGGGCCGTCGTATCAGCGCTATATCCCGTAGATAAGCACCAACACAGAATTACGAAGTATCCGAACCCATCATCTGCGCTAAAATTAACAGGAATTCAGTTCCCAATGACGATGAAGCAAATTCCACGGTTTGAAAAGCAAAACGGTGTATCAATAAATGTTTATATTTTGAAAAAAACTGATGAAAAATTCACCACCTTACATACGTACCTAACAAAAATGAAACAAGCTAAACATGTGAATTTGCTACTTATTCAAGATTTTTACTATAACGAAGATGAAGTGCATGAGGCTGATAATGAATCAACTCCTAGTTATCATTATGTCTGGATTAAGAACTTATCACTTCTTGTATCCTCACAGCTATCAAAGCATAAATCAAAAATGTATTTTTGTGACCGCTGTTTACACTACTTTTATACGAAAACCGCTCTCGATGTACATTACGTAGATTGTCGAGAAATGAATGACTGTAAGATCCGACTGCCTACGGAAGATAACAAGTTTATTAAATTTAAAAATTTTAAAAGTAAAGTGGAAGCACTCTTTATTATTTATGCCGATTTGAAGTGTCTACTTGCGCCATGTAAAATTCAGAATAAATATCAAGAACATCAACCATGCAGTATTGAATATTATGTAAAGTGTTCATATGATGAGTCATTATCATTTTATAGAAGCTATCGTGGTCAAGGTTGTATAGAATGGTTTACTAAGGAACTCAAAGCTTTTGCGGAAGATTTAGAAACAGTATTTTTGTGTCCCATACCCATGGATAAGTTAACATCTGATGAACAATATTTGTACGAAAACGCTACAATATGTCATATTTGCGAAAAATTGTTTAGTTCGGATGAAAATAAAAAGGTTAGAGATCATGATCATTTGAGTGGAAAATACCGAGGAGCTGCACATCAAGATTGTAATGTGAATTATCAAGATACACATACAGTTCCGGTGGTTTTCCATTATCTAACCGGTTATGACTCGCACTTCATTATAAAGAATTTGGCTGCTGATTTAAAGGGACGTATAGATGTTTTACCAACAACCAAAGAAAAATATATCTCATTCACTAAACACATCGATGAGAATATAATTAAATTTAGATTCATTGATTCTTTCCGACTTATGGCTTCAGGACTCAATACCCTAGCATCATATTTAATAGAATATCCCGAACTTACATCCGAATTTTATAATCTAAGCGGTGAAAAATTGAAATTGTTGACACGAAAAGGAGTATACCATTATGATTATTTCGACTCGGAAGAGAAATTCAAGGAAACGAAGCTTCCCGAAAAATCTAAATTCTTCAATCAATTAAATGATCAAGATATTTCGGATCAAGACTATGATCATGCGCAAAAAGTATGGAGCGAATTTAATATCGAAAACTTGGGCGGATATTCAGACCTATATCTGAAGACTGATGTGCTACTGTTAACCTGCATTTTCGAACAATTTAGAAGCAGCTGTTTGAAAACATATGGACTTGATTCAGGACTTTACTTCACCTTACTCGGATTCACATGGGATTGTATGCTTAAACATACTGATATAACCTTAGAATTACTAACAGATCTAGATATGATTATGTTTATTGAACGTGGGATCAGAGGAGGACTCAGTCAATGTTCTTGTAGATATCTTAAAGCAAATAATAAATACATGCCAGATTATGATTTTTCCAAACCTGACAAATTTATAATGTATGATGACATCAATAACCAATATGGATGGGCAATATCTCAATATCTGCCCTATGGAGGATTTCGATGGTTATCTAATGTTGAAAATTTCAATGTTATGGATATACCTGATGAGAATGATATAGGTTATATTTTAGAGGTGGATTTAGAGTATCCGCAAGAATTTACATGATTTACATGCAGATTTACCTTTTTGTCCAGAACATATAGCTGCTCCAGGAACAAAAGAGAAGAAGCTAATGGCCACCTTATTCGAAAAAAAAACGTTATGTTATTCATTATAAGAACTTAAAACAAGCGGTATGTCATGGTTTAAAGTTAATCAACATTCATAGAATACTACAATTTTTTCGACAGGGTACATGGCTGAAATCATACATCGACTTAAACACCAAACTGAGATAATTGGCTGTGAATGACTTTGAAAAAAATTTATTTAAACTGATGAACAACGCTGTTTTCGGGAAGACGATGGAAAATATACGTAAACATAGTATAGTGAAGTTGGTAAATAAATGGGGAGGACGATATGGTGTCACAGCTTTAATTTCAAAGCCTGAATTCAAATCGGCAACTATATTTAATGAGAACTTCGTAGCTGTTGACCTCAACAAAACAGAGATCTATTTTAATAAACCTATCTATGTAGGAATGGCTATATTAGATATTTCGAAAACATAAATCTATTAATTTCACTATGACTATATGAAACCGATGTTTGGGGATAAATGTCAAGCAGCCTACACGGATACTGATTAGATTATCTATTCAATTGAATGTTCCGATATCTACGATTTAATCCGTCGCGACTGTAATAGAAGATTTCATACAAGCGATTATCCTAAAGATAATGTTTATAGTATTCCTCTTGTAAACAGAAAAGTACTAGGAATGATGAAGGATGGGATGAATGGAAAAATTATAACAGAATTTGTAGGTTTGGGATCTAAAATGTATGCTATTAGGGTAGAGGATAAAGATGCTGTAAGGAAAGCTAAAGGGGTTAAGAAGAACGTTGTCAAAAATCGAATAAGTTTTAATGATTATATAGAATGTTTAAGCAATGCTAATGAAAAATATGTGAATCAAAAATTAATTCAATCTGAAAATCATCAAGTATATAGCACCAATCAAACGAAAATTGCTCTAAGTCCTCATGATGATAAAAGATACTTAATAAAAGACAGTTACGGTACGTTACCTTGGGGACATTGCAATATTATGTGTATAGAATGAATGATATTTTTAACGTGTAGATTAATTATGTTATGTATAAACAAGTTTGTAAACTAATATTATATTATGTACGTATATTGGAAAAAGAAAATAAAATATTTATTATATATATAATGTCTATTTAATATTCATACCAACAACTGATTCATAAAGAACATCATCTTTGTTATAGGGAACAGGAAAGGTTACAAGTTTTAAATATTTCGAAATTCAAACATGCTACTTATGTGAATAAAATTTCCATAAGTAATAAATAGAGGAGAAAATTGTATTCGAAAGTGTTTTTAGCAGGGAATATACATTGTCTATGCAGCACATATACAAGCTTTCTCAACTAAACTTTTCCCATTAAATAAAATAATCAGATGCAGTGAATCGGTATATCCTCAAGTGATTTATAATCGCAAAGTCTCCTTGAAATTTAAGGAGCATATATAAAGGCTTAAGCACAAGATGTGTTTATTTTAAGTAGTTTGGAAATTTAGTAGGTGATAATATATACACTAGTCAATAGCTTTTACGCAGAATATATAAATTATATCTCGCAACCCTTGCATAATAATGATCATTCAAATATAAAATGCTTGAAATTAAATATGTTTTAATAATTTTTTTTTAATTACTCTTATCAGATATCAAGCGCTTCCGCATTTAGTCGCTTAGAAAAATCTAAACGTCAAAATATGGAAGAGAATATTAGAACTTATATAAAATTGTATATAATATGAACTAAAAGGGGAAGAAGGAATAGTTGAAGTTCCATTGTGTGCTACCTCCAATTATTTATAGCTGTTAAGCTCATCGAAATTAAAAGGTGCTAGGAACATGGACAAGTCTACCGTCAAATTATTTATAGTCATAAAGACCCATTGAAATTCAAAGGCACTACACAGAGGCTCAAGGTAGACGGCTCTTCCCAGCTAGGAAGATTTCATAAGGAGTTAGCTCTTAAAAGCAATGAAGTTTCCCCAACGTCAGTAGGTTTCTGCCGAAACATTAAGGTGTCGAATGTCTCTTTGGACCGAGCACCACAGTCGATAGACTGCCTAACGTATTTGGGTAAACTCCTGAAATGACCTGTCTCTTCAACTGATAAGTAGGATAAATTCTCATGTTAACGTAAAGTATTGATGCTAAATATAGCCCCGAAATGTTAAAACAAATATTTATTACTATTTATTAAAATATATTATACCCTGTGAAACAAACATACTCACCAGTTTTACTGTTAGATCAAATCAGTAAAACTGACGAGTATGTTTGTTTCACTATCGTATATTTTAATAATTAGTAATAAATATTCGTTTTAAAATGCTGCTAAAATATTTTCCACTTAGATTAAAAAGAAATTTTATAGAGGTTATATAAAATCTATAATAGTAATATATAATTTTTACATACCCCTCTAATATTTTCTCCAATCTATTGTGTTGAAACACCCGTGCGACTCTTCTGAACGATTAGTCGAAGTATATTGTCTTTCAATTATTACGAGAGATAGTTAAACACCCCTACCTAGATCACGAGTTCGCCACATGACTGAACATGTTCGATAATGTTATGATAGGAAATTTTATATATGTATTACATTCAGTATGTGAAGTAATTTCGATTCTTATATCATATTAACTTAGCGGGATAATCCTTAAATTTGATTTAGGTTATAAAAATTTGAATATCTATTTTTATTCAATTTTTATATATAGCGTGTAATGATTTATATATATTTTTTCGGCTTTAGAATATAGCATGTTTATTTATAACGGCATTTACCTAGCTACATAGCAGATACTATGGGGATAATCCTTAAATTTGATTTAGGTGACAAAAATTTGAAAATATATTTTTATTCTATTTTTATATATGGTTGGTGATGGTTTATATATATTTTTTTCGGCTTGAGAATACAGCATGTTTATTTATGACTGCATTTGCCTAGCTACATAGTAGTACTGCGGTGTAGGAGAGCTGATGAGGGAGTTACATTGTTCTAACACATCCATCAGCTCTCCTACACCGCAGTATCTACTATGTAGCTAGGCAAATGCAGTCATAAATAAACATGCTGCATTTTCAAGCCGAAAATATATATATAAATCATCACCAGTCGTATATAAAAATAGAATAAAAATATATATTCAAATTTTTATCATCTAAATCAAATTTAAGGATTATCCCGCTAAGTTAATATGATAAAAGAATCGAAATTACTTCACATACTGAATGTCATACATATATAAAATTTCCTATCATAACATTATCGGACATGTTCAATCATGTAGTGAACTCGTGATCTAGGTAGGGGTGTTTAACTATCACTCGTAATAATAGAAAGACAATATACTTCGACTAATCGTTCAGAAGAGTCGCACGGGTGTTTCAACACAATAGATTGGAGAAAATATTAGAGGGGTATGTAAAAATTATATATTACTATTATAGATTGTATATACATCTATAAAAATTTCTTTTGAATCTAAGTGAAAAATATTTTAGCAGCATGTTAAAACGAACATTTATTTCTAATTATTAAAATATACTATATCCCATGAAACAAGCATACTCATCAGTTTTACTGATTTGATCTATCAGTGACTCATGTGACTCACCCGAATGATTAGTCGAAGTATATTGTCTTTCTATTATTACGAGTGAGTGCGTTAGAACAATGTAACACGCTCATCAGCTCTCCTACATCACAGTATCTACTATGTAGCTAGGTAAATGCAGTTATAAATAAACACGTTGTATTCTCAAGCCGAAAAAAGATATATAAATCATCGCCGGCCATATATAAAAATCGAATAAAAATAAATATTCAAATTTTTATACGTTTATTTATACGGAATTTGCGTAATTCATTACCTCAGGCGAAAGACTTAACAGCAACCGATATATCCGAAGCTGTATCAGCTCCTGTTAAGTCTTTCGCCCGAGGTAATTAATTGCGCAAATTTAATTAATAAAATCTGCTGATTAATTTGAAGTAATACGCTAATCAATTTGATCTATCAGTAAAACTGGCTGGTAGTTTTGTTTCACGAGATATAGTATATTTTAATAATTAGTAATAAATATTCGTTTTAACATTTCTGGGTTATATTTAGCATCAATACTTTACATTAACATGAGAATTTGTCCTACTTATCAGTTGAAGAGACAGGTTATTTCAGGAGTTTACCCAAATACGTTAGGCAGTCTATCGACTGTGGTGCTCGGTCCAAAGAGCCATTCGACACCTTAATGTTTCGGCAGAAACCTACTGACGTTGGGGAAGCTTCATTGCTTTTAAGAGCTAACTCCTTATGAAATCTTCCTAGCTGGGAAGAGCCGTCTACCTTGAGCCTCTATGTAGTGCCTTTGAATTTCAAGGGGTCTTTATGACTATAAATAATTTGACGGTAGACTTCTCCATGTTCCTAGCACCTTTTAATTTCGATGAGCTTAACAGCTATAAATAATTGGAGGTAGCACACAATGGAACTTCAACTATTCCTTCTTCCCCTTTTAGTTCATATTATATACAATTTTATATAAGTTCTAATATTAAACTCTTCCATATTTTGACGTTTAGATTTTTCTAAGCGACTAAATGCGGAAGCGTCTGATATCTAATAAGAGTAATTAAAAAAAAAATATTAAAACATATTTTTAATTTCTAGCATTTTATATTTGAATGATCATTATTATGCAAGAGTTGTGAGATATAATTTAACATCTGACAAAGCGCCCTCGACAACCACTCTGCAGACACTCCGGCTTCTTCGGGATCTACCTTCAGACCCCCATGCCACTTCGATCCATTATAAATCCCCCAATCACCTAACACACCCCTCCAACCCCCCACACGACAAAGTATATCGCATGAAGGAGCGTCCCCCACGGGAATATATTGTAGGAGATGCGTATGCGCAATGGGAACCAGAGGTTGGCGCATGCGCATTGACGTTTCACCCTCAAAAATGCAAAATGAACCTCCATAAGAAAATACATGGGATTTTGGCCTAGAACCCTCATAGCTTATCTACTTGTGTCCATATAAGAGTTCTAAGGGTGAGGTTCCTGTGGCTGAATGATTAGTCGAGTTATGTGCTAACAATGATAATTTCATTATCTGTTTTATATCTTGAGTTAGTTTTTGATTTTTGATTAATCTAATATGTTCTAAAAGTGTTGAATGTAATCGTTCAATTGGTGCGTTGGAATTTGGATTTAATGACGTTGACATTGACATTGATTCTATATAATTTTAATAATTCTTTTAATGTTGCATTATTAAATTCGAAATCGTTATCCATTACAATTTCTTTTAGTGACCTGTGTATACTAAAGCTTTCTATTAATTTATCAACTACTTCGACTGCTGTTTTTCCTTGAATTGGATATGCTTGTGCATATTTTGTGAATGTATCTATTATAGTGTGAATTTATTGATATCGTATCAACGTTTATTTTATCAAATGGTTTCTCTATTAATTTCGTTAATTGAAAAGGTAAATTTGGTGGTGCTCTATCGTATTTGTTCCTTTGGCATATTTCGCATCTTTTAATGTAATTCGTTATATCAACCTTCATTTGACTCCAGTAATAATTTTTCTTTATCTGTTTTAGAGTTTCATTGATTCCTCTGTGATTCATTTTTCCTTCATGGTTTTGCATTATGATTTCAATCTTTTCCTCTGGTGTTTCGATTATTCTTACCCTTCGAAGACATCTATAAATTTTTGGTCCGTTGTTATTGAAGTGTTCTATATAAACTTGACACATTTCTTTATAAATTTCCTCTGTTGTGTATATGTAATAATTTCCTTGAGGCACTATATCCTTTATTAAATCTATCAATTCTTGTTTCAGATTTTTCTTCTCTAATTTTGCGTGGTAAATTACTTTAGCATTTTTCGTATCAAATGTTACTGTTGTCGGAAATATATGAGTTTCTATGAATACTTGTATCTTCTGTATATCTATTGCCATATCGGTTATTGGTATTGATGTTTCTGGTTCTACATTTACGTTGCTATGCAGTGAGTCATCGTCTTCTTGTTGTTTATTAGGATTATGTTCTATTCTTCCTAGTTCTTGTAGAATGTTATTTCTGTAGTTTTCTGTAGAATGAATTTCTTCATGATTTCTTCGTTTTTGTATTATTTCTTCCATTGTTAATTCTTGTGGTTCTAGATTTCGCAGTAAGTCATCTAGTTCTTCATTAGCAACTTGTGGTATTGCAGATGATGTATCTTCTTGTAATAATTCATCTACATTATCTTCTTGGTTATGTAATTCGATTCTCGATAATGCATCCGCATTTTTTTAAATTTTTCCCTTTTTAAATATAATTTCATAATCGTACGCACTTAATTTTATCTTCCATCGTTGTAATTTCGAATTTGGTTATTTAAAATTATATAACCACACTAATGGTCTATGATCTGTGATTATCGTAAATTTTCTTCGAAATATATAAGGTCGAAATTGTTTGCAGGCCCAAATAATTGCTAACAGTTCTTTTTCTACTGTTGAATATTTTTGTTCTGTTTCCGATAATGTTCTTGATGCATAAAATATCGGTCTATCTTGTCCTATCGTTCCTTGTGACAATACTGCTCCTATTGCTACATTGCTTGCATCCGTTGTTACTAAAAATTGTTTGTTAAAATCTGGGTATTGTAATACTGGTTCATTGCAAAGTATTTTCTTACAAAGTTCAAACGTTGTTGTGTATTCTTCTGTGAATTCGATCTTACTTCCCTTTTTTAAATATTTGGTTAATGGTTTGGTAATTTTAGCAAAGTCCTTTATAAATTTTCTGTAATATCCTAATAATCCTAGAAATGCTTTAATTTCTTTTTGTGTTTTTGGTATTGGGTATCCTTTTATTGCTTCAATCTTATCTGGATTTGGTTTTACTCCATCTTTAGTTATTATATGCTAAATAAGCAATTTCTTTTCTTAAAAATTCACATTTATCCATTGATAATTTTAAATTAGCTTCTCTTAAGCATTTAAATACTTTCTCTAATTTTTGTTGATGTTCTTCTAGTGATGCTGCATATATTATTATATCGTCTAAATATACATGACATGTGTCTACTGTTAGACCTCTCAAAATATGATTCATTATTCTTTGAAATGTTGCTGGACTGTTTTTAAGACCAAATGGCATTCTTAAAAATTCAAAGTGTTTATCTTCTGTGCTGAATGCTGTTTTTTCTCTATCTTTTTCTTCCATCTCGACTTGATGATAGCTAGACGCTAAATCTAATGTCGTGAAATATTTAGCTCTTCCTAATTTGTCAAATATATCGTGTATATTAGGAATTGGGAATTTATCGTCGACGGTTTTCTCATTTAATTTTCTATAATCTATTACCATACTATATTTCTTGATTTCTGACGCATCCATTTTTTTTGGTACTATCGCTGCTGGTGCTGACCATCGGCTTATACTAGGTTGTATAATGTTTTGTTCTAACATGCTCTTTATTTGTTTATTGATTTCTTCTCTTTGTATTGGCGATTTCCTATAAGGCTTTTGATATATTGGAGTTTCATCTTTTAATCGTATCTGATGTTTAATTTCCGATGTGAATGTTAAAGGTTATTCTTCACTATGACATACATCTTGGTATTCCATACATAATTTTCTTATCATTTCTTTTTCTTCTTTATTCAGATGATCTAATCGTAGCTTTGCCTCTAATGTTCTTCTTTGAATTTCTTTAATATTTTTCATTGATAATTTTCCTTTTATTGTGTATTCTTCAACATGATTGTATTCTTCATTTAAATTTGGTTTTTCGAAGTTTATTTCCACTGGGTAGTTATTGAAGTTTTCGATCTCAGTAATTGCGTAGTAATCTTCTAAGGTCGTGATGTTTTCAGGTATTTCTACTCCTGGTGCTATTCTTTGATGATTTATATCTATGTCTTTTAGATTTCTACAGGTATTTTAATTATTTTTCTTTCACTTGGTCTTATTTTAATTTTTGGGTTGTCAAAATATAATTGTATTTCCGCGAAACTTGTGCGAAGTTTTTTAGTTTTGAAATCTATTATGGAATCCATTTTTTCTAATAATATTAAACCTATTATTCCATCATATTTTTTAGAAAAATCTACTATATTAAATTCGTGTATTTGCCCGTACGCGTTAAATGTGTGTAAAGAAGGTATTCTAAGAACGTAGTTATAATATGTGGTACCGTGCATTGTTGTTACTGAAAATGGTGAATATTTAATATAATTTAGAAAATGATTTTGAGCTATTTCAGTTGAAATTGAGGATGCTGATGCACCTGTATTAATTAGAAATTTTGCATTAATTTCTGGTACATAAATATAAGGTAATCGTACACAATGTTGTTGATTAAATTCTAAATGATTTCTTAACTTTATACCGGTTGTTGGACATTCGGTGGTGTCTCGTTCGTTGAGGCTCCAGTTGGAAAATTTGGGTGCTCCTCTGGTTTGAAGGGAAATGGTTCGGTATCTTCGTCCCAAATTGGTTGATATTCGTAGCCCTCTGATTCTCCATACTCTTCATATTCTGGATTTTCTTCTTCTTCTTCTTAGCCTTAATTGTTCATTTCTCCAAGTTTCCATTTTTGCTGTGATGTTGATGGTCCATATGATGTTTGTCTCTTTCGGCTCATGTTTGGGTCAATTTCCATTGGTTGTTGTCTAGGTTTTCTTCTTTCCATTAATTCTGCAGGAGATTTTGCAAATTTAAAGGAATTTTGTTTACTTTGGATTTGGAAGTTTGGTTTTATAGGAAATAGATTTTGATAATTTGTTTTTGGCTGATATTGGAATTGTTTTACTTGTGGTTGGTGTTGAAATTGTTGTATTCGTGGAAGTTGTTGGGCTGGTGTTTTCACGTGTCCTGGTGTTATCTGATGTACTATTTTGTAGTTATTTTGCGAAATTGTTGATTTTCCGCATCTGTACTCCCAATTTTGGTATTCTAGGACTTCAGCTAGAGCATTTTCTAATGTCTCCGGTTTCTTTAGATACATTA
Source organism: Melolontha melolontha (assembly GCA_935421215.2). NCBI lineage: Eukaryota > Metazoa > Arthropoda > Insecta > Coleoptera > Scarabaeidae > Melolontha > Melolontha melolontha. The sequence goes on along the minus strand of OW285236.1, from coordinate 156,528,506 downwards.
TTTCGCCAATTCTACCGTAATTCATTAATCCCCTTTTAAATGTTTGTAATGCAGTTTTCTTATACATGTTTGTTTTTAACGGTATTAATTCTTCTTCAGTATCTAGTTCCATTTTAGTTAATAGTAAATTTAACATGTCCCTAACCCTTTGTCCGAATATATGAGGATTTTCATTCTTCCTAGGCTGTTCCATTGTTACATCATTCAAAAGACAATCTTCTGATCTCTGGTCTAAGAATGTTAATTCTAGTAATGCTTTAATATCTTGCTAAGTTTTTAATTTTCTTGCCCCTATTATCGATTGCGGTTCTCCACTCAATCTTGATTTTATTATTCTTATTAAATATGGGTTTAAAGGGTTGTCTCTATTGTTTTTATCGAAATAAGTTTTATCAAATCTTCACAGGCATCAATAAATAATGGTAACGTATTTGGATCACCATTGTATATTGGCATCGTGCAGATTTCTGCTTGGCTTATAGCACTTCTCGTATGAGTTTGGTTAGGTATTTCGTTTAGATTAATGTACTAATTGAATTTACTAGTTCTTCTAAAAGATTTTCTATTGACATATAAAGTTTTGCTTTTCGTCTTGTATTTCTATACTTTTTTCACAAAAGCAAAAGTACGTATTACAATCACTACAGTACATTGTAGATATGTAAAAAAATTTAAAAATCTACTTACAGAATTGTTAGTAAGATCTTCATTCGATTTTGGTTGCTTTGTTCTTTCTGTTATTCTCTTTGTTATTCTTCTTGTTAAGTATTGTTGTTTTCTTGTGTTACTTCTTTTATTAGTTGCTGTGTTGGTTTGGCTTCTTTGTGTTATTCTTCTAGTTATTCTTCTCGTTAAATTTTGTTGTTTTCTTGTGTTACTTCTTTTGTTAGTTGCTTGCTTCTTTGTTGCTTCTTCTTAATTATAATATTGATTGGCACTTCGACGAGATTTTGATCGTTTTTGTGTTTTTTTCCAATTCAATATCGCACCTTTGGAAATTTTGATCCCCCAGTCCTGTTTCTTAATTTGTATAACGTTGATGGGTACCTCGACGAGATTTTGATCGTTTCGGTGTTCGTCCCAGTTCAAACGTTGCACCTTTTGGAAATTTTGATCCTGATTGTGTAATCGTTGTTGAATCTAATTGCCCGTAATGTCGAATTGTAAGAATTGAAATTCACACTCACTATTTTCGACGTTTGTAATTCTCCAACAGTGGTGGCCAAGATCCGTCCTGACTGCGCCAGTTAAATTTCGGAAGCGTTTAAAATTTAAAAAATTTATTTGTTTGCGGTTTTTGACAATACGTTACAATATAGATTAAAACTAGATTACACTTGAGGATTACTAGCGATCTGTGTCGCGTACAGTTACACTAATAACTCTGACAACTAATGCATTGCCCATCTTTATATATTAAATATTATCTTATCTTACTCCACGTGTATCCGGCTAAATAAATGAAATTTGCAGAGTCGACGTCTGGTAATTACTGAATGGTTCTATTATGTCTACACATATAACTTATATATGAATTTTAATTGACATCATCTTCCTTCTTTCTATTATCAAATCACTTAGGAATTTGTAATTGCTAGTGTAAGTACATTTGCAAATTGTTTTGTATATGGCTAATTTGGTATTAATTTATCAGGTCTGATGAGGAAACAAATATAGTTTTGAAACGTTACATAGCAATAAATCATTTTATTTGATACATTGACCTAAATTCTGTTTTTAATAACAGTGAAATTGTATGTATATATATATATATATATATATATATATATATATATATATATTGTTAAAAGCCAATAGGCTTTATAGATAAATACAAAATTTAATGTTTAAATATCAAGAAGCTGGTAAGGTAATTTTTTTAGAAATGAATTACAAATCTCTATTTAAATGAGTTATCAAATGTTACATATAGATGGAGTTGTTTTAAAATATTATATCTGTTACTTGCATATAATTCAACTGATACATAATCATTTAATAACGAAGTATACTTAACCTCCACAGCTTTACATGTATATAACTTCTTATATTTATTGTCGGGTGGGCTTAAATTTGTGTTAAATGTCCGGCTATATCAGAACAATGAGGCTCTTTGGTTGTGCTTACAAAATACACATAAATGCAGGTTCGGTACTTCAATAAGAATACATACAAGATTAAATGGTAAACAACACAGTGAATAATGGTATTTTCTTAATTGCAAATTCTACTAAATGAAACGAGTGAGTTAAGGAATAATGTAAAAGCTTTAATGAAAGTGTTAAATAACAGGTAAGTGATCGATATTATAAAATTAGTCTAAATCAAAATGGATCATGTCACGTGATAATATCAACATAAAATAAATTTAAGGTTAAGCATATAGAATAAATGAAAGTGAATTTAATTAAGCTAAATACATTAAAATTCAATAATTATAAACAGTATTCTTCAAACTTTAAATTAAATACTACAAATACTAAATGTACCCATAAGGTATATCTATTCAAGAAATCTTTAATAGAGGTTATATTTTGTGAAATGAATTAATTCAACATTTTCAAAATTTGTAGGAGATTGGAATAATACTTATGTAAAATGACGGGAATGGATGAGTCTGGAGTCTTCCGTGTATTCGTAAAGGCAGGATACAGGTTTTTGCGGTTTCTCGGACGGCGTCACCTATTAGCTTCTATCTAGCGGCATGCTATTCCCGGTGAAATGAAATTTTCAGTTTATGCGGTACTGGTTGAGGTCTGGACACGCAAAATGCGTCAAACAGGAGCTGGATAAACAGGTAATGTTTTACTAGGTTCGTTGTATAGGTTTTCTAATTTAATTTTTGATTTTTCTATTTATTTCCAGGCACTTAAATACGTCGAGGTGTTTTATGGAATTTTTTACCTAGTGACGCTAACTCTAGTTTGTTCCGAATGCTAGCTTCTTATTCGTCTAATTTGTATGTATTAATATAATCTCGCTGCTTAATTTTAATGAAAATGATAATTTAATCACTCAAATTACATATATGCTTAATAAAAATTACATATTTTATTTTAGTAACTAAATAATTGTCATGTGAATGTTAATAATTTTATATTATGCTAACTTATAGTTGGGATATTTCCCGCTGTAGTTATTTCAAATAAGTACAGTTTTCTCTAAAATAATTCGTGTCATTTATTAATAATCAATTAAGTTGAAATATCTTCGAAAATACAAAATATAGAAATAAAATGACTAAGGCAAACGAAAAAATAAATAAATATGAGAATTAATTTTGAACAATTAAAAACGCGAAATCAACTTTATTGATATGACAGATGAAGAATTCAGTTCCAATATTTTCTTATTTTCTAATATTTACATATAAACGTTAACGATCTGTATTTTATAAACTAAGGCTTTCCTATGTAGGCTTGACCTACCTCAAATATATATATGTGTGTGTGTGTGTGTGTGTGTGTGTGTGTGTGTGTGTGTGTGTGTGTGTGTGTGTGTGTGTGTGTGTGTGTATGTGTGTGTGTGTGTGTGTATAAGAATTGGTGTACAAAAATGGATAAATACAACAGGAACTAAGGATTGGACAAGAACACACTCATCACACAGAAAGTATGTAAGGAAACACTAAACTGATAATAAAAATTTTAAAAAGGTGATAGTAATCACCCAGTATATAACATAAAAATTTATTTAGTATTAGAAAGAAATAGAAAAAAAAAGAAATGGAAAAACACACGAAAAAGTTGAACTAAATTCGTGAAATAAAAATAAGAAATAGAAGAAGAAAAACAAACAAACAGAAGAGAAGTACTGAATATTGAATAAAGCGGAAAACACTTCAATTTAAAACTGCAATAATTAATTTACTAAAAATTAAAATAAATATACGATGCCATCATACGCGCGGTCGCAAAAGAGGCTAAAAAATGATACCGCTTTCAGGAATAATTATATAGGAATAACTCACAGAAATCCCCAAAAAATCTTAGCAACAGAAACCATTGCACACTGCACGTATTCAATACGATGAACAACTTATTTATTTAATAGCCCAATCAAATAAAATAATTATATACTAACATATTATATGTACGTATTTGGACGACTTTTAACTTACCATATTTACTTCTCATGTAAATAATAAGTGTAAGGGGATCTCCTACTCTAACAGGTCCTGTTACTCGACTACCAGATGTTCCATATCCGTATCTGATTTCCATGTAACATTCTGGTGGATTTAAAGTAAATACGACTGGATTTCCAGTGGCTACTCTAAAAGTAAATATGAACTTATTTATAAATTGTGATGACTTGAATGTAGACGTACTCAACGTCTAAAAATGGAAAGGTTACAGTTTTCCAAAAATCATAACCGTATTCGCAGGTAACTTTAAAGTGTTCGTCAAATTCTTCTTCTATTAAAGGATTATATTGAATCGTTACAGTGTTCCACATAAAATTTTTCTGAAAAAAATTAATTTTAAAAAATATCGACCGAAAAGGCTCGAACCTTGGAGCCTTGGTTTAAATGCTCTACCGACTGAGCTACACGGACCAGCAAATCCGCTCATATTACGCTGTTCATTAGTATAAAACTATACTCACAGTTGCATCTTTTCTATTATCTTCATGATGTGTATTTTTCCCAAGAGTTCCGCATCGATTTAATTGAATATAAAATTCATAATAATCTCTTCCAGTACCATTTACGTACAAACAATCTGGGTCATATGCATATCCTGCAATAATATGTACAGAAATGAATAAATTTACTCATAATATTTACAGTACCTATCTACTTGTATTTGTATCTATTTCTAAAAATAAATATTATTTAATTTAGAAAGCAAATATGTAGATTAATTAACGTTTTAATAAATTAAAATGAATTTGAGTCGTGGACATAATATTAAATTTTAAAAATTTAGGAAATTAATTTATCTCAACTATATAAACATATATATATATATATATATATATATATATATATATATATATATTTAGTTGATTTATATAGTCGGCGTTTTAAGGTCTGCTTTACTTTAATATGTATATATTTAAAATAATCTTTAACATATTTAGACAGATAATGCCTTTCTCAAAGAATTTTAATGTGTAAATGACATATTAATGTCATATTTATATACGTCATGTTGTCATGGGTAAAAATGACATTATTCAAAAATACATTCCAGTTTAATAATAATAATTCCTGCCTTAGCATTTCCCAAAAACTTGACGCCAATTACAAGGGGCAATGGCAAGCCATGAATTCTTCTTCTTCTGTTTTGGGTTGAATGCCAGCACGTCCAGGCACCTGAGCATACTGCACTTTGTACTGTCCCTAATAAATCTCTCAGTTCCACTCTGTTAGTCTTGTGTCCTCAATAAAAGCCACTATCCTCCTCAGGGTAAGTTTGAGTACACTCGTAGGATCCAATAGATCTCTTCCAAAATGTTTCTGTCCGAGTCTCTTCAGTTCCTCACACGTGCATATTACATGAAGGCTAGTTTCCTCCTGCTCTCTTACACCAAGGCTCGTTAATCAAGCCCATGCTGTACAGATGCTTCCTTACCGGCTTAATAACCGGACATAGTCCCGGTTATTAAGCCGGTAATTGTTTTAATTTCTTTTTTATTACTACGACTTAGGTTGGCTGAAAACCTTCCGTCCAGCTCCCTTAGTAGTGTTTTAGTATGGAGTTGACCTTCCGTTAACCTCCATTTCTTTTTATGTTCTCTTTTCTAGCCATAACCAGATCTTCCACTTAGCGGAATCCTTAGTGACTCCTCATACAGTTTCGGATCCTATAAGGTTCCTATTAGTACCTTCTTTGGCCAGTTCGTCGGCTCGTTGCCTTTAATTACATCATGTCCTCGAACCCATATCAGTAAATTTAATTGGAGTGAGAAATAGCAATTATTCAAATCTCCTCTCACATGCAATTGTCGCTAAATTTGTTGCGTTGATTCTAAAATCTGACAAGATTACTCCTGCCGAAGAATGTAGACACAAACACGTCGCGACGTCAGCCATCCAGCTGTGCGGATAATTAACATTTGTATGAAAAAAACCACATCCGTCCAGAAACGTGCAGATATCGATATTTCACTGTCGTTACAGACCATCAGTACACGATATTCGGACATAGACATGATTTTATTTGTATACTTTCGTGTATATATACGAATTATATTGAATTTAATTGGAGTGAGAAATAGCAATTATTCAAATCTCCTCTCACATGCAATTGTCGCTAAATTTGTTGCGTTTATTCTACAATCTGACAAGATTACTCCTGCCGAAGAATGTAGACGCAAACACGTCGCGACGTCAGCCATCCAGCTGTGCGGATAATTAACATTTGTATGAAAAAAACCACATCCGTCCAGAAACGTGCAGATATCGATATTTCACTGTCGTTACAGATCATCAGTACACGACATTCGGACATAGACATGATTTTATTTGTATACTTTCGTGTATATATACGAATTATATTCAATTTAATTGGAGTGAGAAATAGCAATTATTCAAATCTCCTCTCACATGCAATTGTCGCTAAATTTGTTGCGTTTATTCTACAATCTGACAAGGTTACTCCTGCCAAAGAATGTAGACGCAAACACGTCTCGACGTCAGCCATCCAGCTGTGCGGATAATTAATATTTGTATGAAAAAAAACACATCCGTCCAGAAACGTGCAGATATCGATATTTCACTGTCGTTACAGATCATCAGTACACGATATTCGGACATAGACATGATTTTATTTGTGTACTTTCGTGTATATATACGAATTATATTGAATTTAATTGGAGTGAGAAATAGCAATTATTCAAATCTCCTCTCACATGCAATTGTCGCTAAATTTGTTGCGTTGATTCTACAATCTGACAATATTACTCCTGCCGAAGAATGTAGACGGAAACACGTCGCGACGTCAGCCATCCAGCTGTGCGGATAATTAACATTTGTATGAAAAAAACCACATCCGTCCAGAAACGTGCAGATATCTGCACTGTTTACAATATTTCACCAGTTTAGACCTTGTAGATGGATTTATAATGGCTTTAATAGCCGCCTGACTATCAGTAATTATGTTTATTTTTTTTCGTTTTATTTTTTTCATATTTCGAAATAATTTACAGATAATTCGGTGTCTGTATTTCTTTATAATGCCTACAAATCCCATTACTTTTAACCATTTATATTATTGTGAATTAAAAAAAAAATTTATGATATATGATTGTTTCGGCCTTTACTTGATGAAATTCCATTATAACTATTAAGATAAAATAAAACAAATTTTATGAATTTCACTTTTTAATTATCACTGTAACGAGTCGTTTCGCACCAACCTGGGCTTCGTCAGACATATAACTAACTTATTTACAAAATATTTTTTATATTAAACACAAGTAAACAGTAACAAGCAAAAACACATGTTTTATTTAAAAAAAAATAGTCAGAGGGATGGGTGCTTTTTATTACGGGATGTCTATACAAAACTTTCGCTACGGTTTATAAAAAAAAAATGTACTGTTCTTAAGTAATAAAACTAACTTATTTTATCTTAATAAAAAAAAAATTGATGGAAATTTTTAAAAAATTGCTATTATTTATATTTTTCAATCCAACCCGGTACATATACGAGCTTGACCGAGTTCAACTCTGTCCATTTTATCTCCTAAAATAATCATAAGGGAGAACATGCGCAGGGCCATGCGCGCAGTACAATTTTATTTAAAAAGATCAATGGTGCCAACACGAAGTGAAACTACTGTAATAGGTTTATACTGTGCTAAGAGTATAGTAGGTAAGTGTATGCTCAATAAAAACTTAAGCAAAATTTTATTAAGAGCATGTGAAAACAAAATTTCCTTTTCTCCGAATCTCGAAAGTTATCTCATTATTATTTTATGCACTGATATGTCCTAATTATTAATTATATGTATACTCATATAATATTGTTAAGATTCGGGTTTGGATGTTGGTAACAGTTATAACGGTTGCAACAAAGTGAATTTATTTAGAAAAGTAAAATCAATAATTTTATTGGAATTAAAATTTTCGTTAGATCGCTTCCTACTTTTAATCATCGATTCAATTAAGAATGAATTATTATTTTAAAGACTCATTTCCGAGAGAGATTCAAATTCACGTTGTTTCATTTCGGCAACGCATGTATTACTACTACGTTAATGAGTTCCTTCGATTCTGAATCTGTGAACGTTCTGAATTGCCTTAGAGTTTTTATACTGAAAAATGTTAACTACGAAGAAACTACGGGATATTTAAAGAGAATAATTTGATTGCTTCCCAAAACAATTTCCTTGAGCTTACAATGCATTGTTCATTCTTTGAAAACGCTTCTCGAAACAAGCAGAAAACTTTTTTTCGGAATGTCAAGATAGTGTCGCTGAAATGCAGCACCCGCCGCACCAAATTGATGTCAAAGATCACTTCAACCATCAAGAATATCGCGTGCTGACGGTCTGTAACCAGAGTCAAATATCGATATCTGCACATTTCGTACATTTTTCATTATCCGCACAACCTGGACGGTTGACGTAACGACGTGTTGCGTCTACATTCTTCGGCAGAAGTAATCTTGCCAGATTCTTGAACGAACGCAACAAATTAAGCGACAATTCATTGTAATGTGGACCGTTTGGTCGGCCACATTGGATAGCAGGTTAGGGCGACTTATCGTAGTAAATGATACGCACAAAGTTCGGGTAACATATTATAATTAATTTAACACTTACAACTGGTTAACAAAGTATTTACATTGTTTACTATGTTCAACTCAGACAGGGTAGAACGTGGTTATTAAGTACAACACCGTTCGTACCACTGACTGGTTGTAACTCTCTAACGTATAGTTACTCTGACTATTACTATGACTGTAACTGTGTATGTGAATATCTCTTACTTAAACTACTGTCTATATATATTAGAGAAGATCCTTGGAGTCTTTTCTAGAACATAACACAAACCCTGACATATAGTCTTGTGTATGCAATAAACACAGAGTAAGGTCGTGTTTATATAACACGTTACCGTTTGTATTAAAAAAGGCGAGGTTGTAGCCTTGCCGAGAGTGTTATGCATATACATGACTATATTGCGTTATTACACCATCCCCCTTAGGGTTAAAGAAAACTAACGCTAAGGTGTTTGTTTTTCTTTGATCGGAATCTCTCTAACTATTTACTTTTCCCTTACAAATATGATAACATTGTTGGGATTATAAATTTACAATGGTATTACTTAAACAATAAATTTGCTAAAATTACGATAACTACAATTCTAAAATGAAATCGTTATCGAGTATCACACTATAATAAGAACATGGTAAAATGATGGATAGTCTAATCTATATACAATAATAATAAATATATAACGAGTAGATATATAATATAAATCTTAAGATGATAAATATCCTAATATAAACTGTAATAAATATATAATATAGATTGTAAAACTTTAAATAGTAAATAACAAATTTTCAAGGTACTGCTAAATAGTACGTTTTACATTGTTGAAAAAAAAATTAATAATAATAATAATTAACAATAATCGGGTCTTTGTACACTGTCTCACTTTTGCTAGTCTGTTCGCTTTTTTGTATTTTGTTTCTATATCATGTGCAACTTATATAGAATAATTGCCTTGTTTCGCAGTTTGGTTCTTGTTTCCGATTCCTCATGCTTGATCTTGTGGTTTCAATTCTTGTGCATGATTGTTTGTTTCCAATTCTTGTGCTCCCTTTTTTAACCATACCTTAAAATAAATCGACTCTCCGTTTTTCTATCTATTTTCCTCCATGGAAAAAATTATTCTGGAAATCACTCATTCGTGTATTTCCCTGGACAGCACATATTCCGTGTCTGTCATGTTCCTGCGCAGAACTATCTTTTGAAGCTTATTCTGGCTACAGTAAGGGTGCTCGTGCAGCGGAAATTCCCTTATGCTGTAAGCCTTTTCTTCAATACAGAAAAACTTGAGACCAGTTAACAAAACACACTTTTGTTATAACTGTAATCTCTAAAAAAATTCTGAGAGCGTTTTTGTCGTGTCGGACTATTTCCTGGAAGCGCATGCTTGCTTCGTCACGACCTAGGGGCGAATTGGAGTCTTCTTTGCCTTTCTTCTACTTTTGAAGTTCGTCTGATTCGGTTGGTTATCGTTTTCGCCAGTTCCACAACTCTAGGATGATCTGTCCTGGGGGTTGGTGGAAACTGCACTGTTGTTGGTGTCGTAAAGGTACAATCGATAGGTCTCTGTCGTCTTATTGAGCTCCAGACGTGATTAGGATGCTATCGAATCGTCCCGTTAGTAACCATTATAGCATTGGAATCAACTTCTAAGGCATTTGTTACAAAAATTTCGGAATTTATATAAATAAAGTTAATATACTACTCCTCGTATATTGGTTTCTTTTATTAATTTATTGTTATTCTCTTTTGTTTGCGAGAAACTTTCTGAATATGTCAGCAATAACTTCTGTTCAATGCCACTATGCGATCGTTTACAAAATAAACATTGTTTGTGCATTTTATCAGTGGCCTTGACTTCGTGGATTCCTAAACTGTCTTGTCGGTACATACATATTTTAAATCGTTGTTTATTTACTCGGGATTAGTTTAAATATACAAGTTATTGTTTATACTTTTGTTTATAAACTATATGAAATATAGCCTTCTTGTATGGCGCTTACTAAAAAGCATAAATGAAGACGCATGCATTTTTTATGCACGTAATTGAACTTATGAAAAATATAACATATTTTGCTCTGTTTTATATATATATATAGGCGCCTTCTTAAAAAAAATATATATATTTAAACTTCTGCGTTAATAACAAAATTGCGAAGTGTACGGCCAAAATGTAGCATTTCTAAATTACATTGTACATATTAGTTTTCAAATAAACTTGACCTTTAAATATAGAATACACTATTACGCTACATTATGTTTGCGTAGGCAGAAATAAATGATACACATATTGTGTATATGCATTAAACTAACATTATTGTTCCTTACAATGCAAATAAACATTTCCACTAGCGAAATGTACACAGTTTATATCTACGAAAGTTTTATATTGTTCATTCACTTTATACACTTTATTTTAAAAGGAATACCTGGGTTTCTTCTTTTTTTTCTTCTCGCCGTGCGGAGCTACTGTTCGCTCTTGGAGATGACTTCCTCCTTTCTTTGTCGCGTACTTGCCCATTTCTTACTCTGGCCTGCTAAACTGTAGGTTTTTCTTCGCTGGTTCGTTCCGGGTTCCTACACGTTCCCTGCAGTCTTAAACGACTGGCAGAATGGTCCTAAGCCGTAGGTAGGCAGAATCGCCATGTAATGTGGGCCGTTTGGTCGGCCACATTGGATAGCAGGTTAGGGCGACTTATCGTAGTAAATGATACGCACAAAGTTCGGGTAACATATTATAATTAATTTAACACTTACAACTGGTTAACAAAGTATTTACATTGTTTACTATGTTCAACTCAGACAGGGTAGAACGAGGTTATTAAGTACAACACCGTTCGTACCACTGACTGGTTGTAACTCTCTAACGTATAGTTACTCTGACTATTACTATGACTGTAACTGGGTATGTGAATATCTCTTACTTAAACTACTGTCTATATATATTAGAGAAGATCCTTGGAGTCTTTTCTAGAACATAACACAAACCCTGACATATAGTCTTGTGTATGCAATAAACACAGAGTAAGGTCGTGTTTATATAACACGTTACCGTTTGTATTAAAAAAGGCGAGGTTGTAGCCTTGCCGAGAGTGTTATGCATATACATGACTATATTGCGTTATTACAGCATGTGAGGTCAGATTTTAATAATTACCAATTCTCACATGCAATAAGTTCAAAATAATTCGTATATATACACGAAACTGTACAAATAAAAATCACGTCTGTGTCCGAATATCATGTACTGATGATCTGTAACGACAGTGAAATATCGATATCTGCTCGTTTTGGGACAGGCGTGGTTTTCATACATTCTTCTTGGGTGATATTTCGATTTCCCTTAATTAACTTTTGTGGTAATAATTTTTTTAGCACACACAGCTACTGCAGGTCGTCCAGGTCTTTGTTAATCTTTCAATGTATATCATCCAGCACAAGTTCATAAAACTAGTAATTGTAGCTAAAGAAGGGCTATTGTCACCAAAAGCTGACACTAAATTTTAATGACTGGTTGTAAGGCAAACCTTGTTTAAAACCGTAAAAAAACATAGACCTTCCAATATTGTTTATTGAAAAACATACGACTTATAACAATACAATATTTGTCTATTTATATGCTTTAACTTTAATCTTGCAAATGGAAACTGTTCAAAAATAGGCTGTAAACTGACGTAAACATTTTTGTTTTTGTTCGAATTCATGGTGTATTACTAAACATTTTTAGAACATCCCTCGTATGTAGACTATATACCTATACCTATATAACTATTGTCATTATTGGGGAAAAATATTCTCACCAGTTGAATAAACTAGACCGGTGAATGAACCATTAAATCCAATTCTGATTTTCATGTAATCGTCTTGGCATTCTGCTTCAATATCTAGAAAAAGTAATGAATTAATTTAATAAAAACTGTAAGAAGAAGCTACTTCCTCTTGTTATTAAAAAATATAAAATTTACTTCATTAACTGTTAGAATTTATTTTTTGAAAATATGTGCTTCTGTAGTTGCATCGTGTATCAATAGTTCATTCAAACATTTGCATATTATGAGTACACTGTGTTTTAGAGAGCCTTATCATCCTTGGTTATAAAGTAAGACAAAGCTAATATAGTTTTACTGGTAAAACAATACTTAATAAGTAGGCCATCAAGATCAAAGAATACTATCTTTCGCTCCTAACCGGACGAAATTTCATTGCTTACATAACCGGAAATTCATTACTTGATGTCAAAGTTTGAAAATCTATTTAGACAAATATGGAGTTTTCTTGATATATTCCGAAGGTCTAATTTACTTGGAAGTATCATGGTGAAAATTATTCCCGATTTTAATTGTTAAATAAATTATATATTTAACAAAGGTATGTATGTATACATATAACGTTTACAAAATTTGGTAGTAGTAATTAATGTTACAAAATATATCCACTATGAACTTGATAAAACAAAATTTATTAAGATTGATGTATTTATGTATGAATAGCATAAAATCTGAAATTGTATTTGTCGTTGTGTAACTATAGTCCTTTTAGAATTAATTTTCATAAATATTTGGCGTCGATTTGTTTTTCACTTTTTATAAGTATGCTAAGAATTGTTGAAAGTTTTACAGTTGTTAACTATTATCTGTTTTTTTAAGATTTGATTATAAATTCTCAATTAAGTTATAAGTCATTAATACATCTATTATATGGTCTAAGTTATTTTTTCGTAGTTTATTTGAAAAATAAGCCGATATTATAAATATTCCAAAAAAATACGGCGCTCATATCGAAGGTACTTACGTTGAACTTTCGTTGCATTAAATCGAAATCTCCTATACTCTATATCCCATACATCAATTGGTAATCTCCATTCAATACCATCATTAACAGGCAAAGGATGCCTTTCTCTAAGCGATGGAATTGGTAAATATCTACCAGTATCCCCAACAAAAACTACCTAAAATTAGACTCGTTAAATATAAGTAATGAAAACAATGTATGGCAATGTAAGACCTTTCGAATGCTTTTTAATACATATTAGAAGTGGCAGGTCTACACGCAATCTTAAGTGCTTTGTAGTTTGATTCTAAAATGGGCTCTAATTATATCAAACGTGAATCGTCACATATATACAGGCTTTTCCCGTAACCCGTTCATTAGAAGTTTTCTATGTTACCGCCTTAGGATACTTTTGAAAATTTGTGGCACGTAATCTGGATACTTGATGTATTAAAATAAAATTTCTACACTCAAGAACCTCTTTCAGTTATACCGGAAGTTATAGCTAACTTTGATATTTTAAATGGAATATTATACTTTTTATTGCCTTTTTAGGTTCCCTGTAAGGTACTATAACTCTTTATATTAAGGTTTCTTTTGCAAAAAATTAACCGTTTCTTAATTATTTTGAGTTTTGTGAAATTTTTTGTTTTTTCAATGTACTTTTTAAAACCACATATCTTAAGCGTATTTGATCTGAACTACGTCATATTTCTACTGCATACAGCGAAAGGTACAATATTCTGAGTAATGATTAAACATTTAATAAATCTCTTATACAGGGTGTTATTTATTGTTTTATGATTTAAGTAATCTTTAAAAGAGAAACTAATTTTTTTAAATAGAACACCTGTAGATGAATACACCATAGTAAGTAGATAAATATTTTACATCGTATGAGTATAGGTTTCCCTATGTACATCCCTCATAGTATTAGAGTTATTAATGATTATTTTCTAATTGAGCATTATCAAGAAACATTGTAGATGTAAGCTTTGAAAAATAGATCTGGTCTGTCAAAATTGTCACAAAGTTTATTTCGTGTCTAACTGGTTTTATGATGTTCACAAATATGCAAGACTAATTAAATATTTATTCTAATAGAGATATTTTGAGTTTATTCTACATTCATGATGAATCTCTTCAAATTATTGAAAGAACATGTCGACTTTTTAATGAAAGATACCCACATTTACCTGCAATGAATAAAACTAAATTCAAAATTATTAATGATTATTTTCTAAATTGAGCATTATTAGTAGAAAGTTTTGGAAAAAAAAATCTAAATAGCTTTGGAATTATACCAAGTATATGTATAAATTCATCAAACTTCTTGCGAAAAGGTCAGAAGACAAAATAAATTTCAAAACCGAGAAATATTTTATATCATATGAGATAACAAAAATAACTACACATTAACAAACAAAAACGTGAATAAAATCAATATATTAAAGATACATAATGCGTTAATAATGATATTCGCAAATGTTCAAAATGATCTGCGATCTAAACAAAGCATAACTCTTTTTAAGTCTGTTGTAGTTGCTTTTCTTACTTGCTCAGCGTTAAAGTTTCGAAAACCGTCTCTTATTCTAGTTGTAAGCTATTCTCTGTTTTGCACAGGGGACCAATAAACCTTATTTTTTATTTGACCCCATAAATAAAAACCAAGGAGAGTCAGATCGGGGGACCTAGATGGCCAGAACCAAGGACAATTGCGACCAATCCATTTATCCTCAAAGATCTAGGTTAATTCCCGATATACCTCATGTGAAGAGTGAGCGGGTGTTCGATACATTTGAACCAACATAGGTTATTCAAAAATGGCAGTACTACTTTCCTTAACAATTGTAGATACCTGACGCTTGTTAAATTATCGCTGTAGATTTCATTTTCAACGTAGATATGTATAATTATTGCAAAAACATTAGAGCAAAAAGTGTTTTGAAAATTTGCTTCTCTAATTTCATGTGGATTTTGTTGTGCCCAATGATGACAATTTCTTCTATTAAAAATCCTTAAAATTTTACATAAAAAATTGGGATCTTCTTGTGTTTTAGTTAAAATAAACTCGCAAAATTGAATTCTTCTATCTCGATTTCCTGGACAAAAAGCCTAAACTGATTGGAAAGAAAAAGGATGCATTTTATTTTTCTTTAAAATCCTTTGATGTACATGAAATTCCTACATCTGCAGCCGCCGCCAGTATAGAACTGGCTTGTTGCGCATGAAAATATCCAAAAACAATGATTTAATTACCTTCGTCGCCCGTAATCGGTTTTGGAACTGTCTTCTTGACTTGAATACCAAAGCGAATGGAATTTGACTCTATTCGCTTGAATTTACTTTTATTCATTGCTGGTAAATGTGGGTATCTTTCAGTAATTTGAAGAGATTCACCATGAATATAGAATAAATTCATAATATTTCTATTAGAATAAATATTTAATTCGTTTTGGATATTTGTAAACATAAAACCAGTTAGTGTGTTAATTTCGACAGATCAGATTCATTTTTCAAGGCTTACTACAACGTTTTTTCTAGATAGTGTTCAATTTAGAAAATCATCATTAATAACTTCAAAACTAGGAGAGATTGACATAGGGAAACCTATACCTGTACGATGCAAAATGTTTATCTACTTACTATAACGTGCTCATCTACAGGCTGTTCCATTTGAAAAAACCTATTTTTCTTTAATTAAAGATTACTTTAATAATCAATAAATTTTGAATACCCTGTAAGATATATGGTTTTAAAAAGTACATTGAAAAAACAAAAAATTTCGCAAAAATCAAAATAATTCAAAAACGGTTAATTTTTGCAAAAGAAACCTTAATATAAAGTGTTATAGTACTTTACGAGGAATCTAAAAAAGCAATAAAAAGTATAACATTCCGATTAAAATATCAAAGTTGGCTATGACTTCCGGTATAACCAAAAGTGGTTCATTGGTGTAAATATTTTATTTTAACACATCAAGTATCAAGATGCTACAAATTTTCAAAAATGTGCTAAGGCATTAACAGAAAACTTCTAACGAACGGGTTACGTGAAAAACCCTGTATATATATATATATATATATATATATATATATATATATATATATATATATATATATGTAAAACAATGGGTGTTTGGGAATCCGGCAATAAAAAACCATTAATTAGTTAATGAGAGTTCGTTATTTTTTTACCCTATATTTCGCTCTGAGTTTAGAGCTTCTTCGGGGGTCAAAAAGTGAACTATTTGTTATGAGAAAGTTATACATTACAAAAAGCATAACCGGTCGATAAATTTGCCAATGGTCCCACGTGACAAAAACAAACCGTCATAATTAATTAAAAAAATCTTAAAAAACTACTACACTTTACACTATAACAAACAATTACAAAAAAAGAGGAGCAACGTGTAGTGAAGCAATTCCTATCATGATGCAATATTACATTTTGTCATTTAGGATGTTTAAAAGAAACTCCTTAGAAAAAAGGAACTCATTTAGGATGTTGAAAAGGAGTTCCTTTTCAACATCCTAAATGACAAAATGTAATATTGCATCATGATAGGAATTGCTTCACTACACGTTGCTCCTCTTTTTTGTAATTGTTTGTTATAGTGTAAAGTGTAGTAGTTTTTTAAGATTTTTTAAATTAATTATGACGGTTTGTTTGTGTCACGTGGGACAATTGGCAAATTTATCGACAGGTTATGCTTTTTGTAATGTATAACTTTCTCATAACAAATGGTTCACATGGTTGACCCCCGAAGAAGCTCTAAACCTCAGAGCGAAATATAAGTAAAAAATAAAGAACTCTCATTAACTAATTAATGGTCTTTTATTGCCGGATTCCCTACCACTCACTGTTTTACATACTTGTTTTAACGGCAAAGGCTCCTTGTCTACATATATATATATATATATATATATTAATAAGGAACGCTGAAGGTTTTATTGATAATAAATACAAAATTTATATGTTTAAATAAACAGGTTGGTTAAAATATTAAAATGAGTATTATAAATCTCTATGTAAAATATGCTTTCCAGTGTTACACCTAGATGGGGTTGTATAACGTTAAAACTATTATTTGCATATGATGCAAAGATACATAATCGTTAATAGCGACGTATACTTAACCTAAACAGCTGTTCCAGTATATAACTTCTTATAAGTATATTTCGGTGGGCGAAAGTTTGTGTTATGTGTCCGGCTAGGAAGAACAATTTAGACTCTTGTTGTTGGGCATAGAAACATACCCTTTAAATGGTAGGTATCGGTGTCTGCAATAGGACACTTACAAAATCAGCTGATGCCAATGCAATTAATAATGGTATTTTTGTATTCAAAACTACGAAATAAAACGAGTGAGATAAGGACTAATATTAAAGACTTTAATGAAGTGATTGCAAAGAAAGAACAGGTAAGTGAATAAATTAATTAAATTAGGAATATATAAAATGTATCATGTCACGTGATAAAATAAATGTGAAATAAAATCTAGGTTAAACAACACAACAAAATAAATGTGACATGAATAAAGCTAAACGATAACATAATTCTATTATCTACTTTTAATTATTTGACAGGAAACTGTATTCTTCGTGACTTAGTTTTTATTAAATTAATATTAATATGCAACATAGGTTATAATTATTAAAACTAATTTGATACTGATTTCATGTGTTTAAATAAATTAATTTATCATTTTCCAAAAATTCGTAGGATGATTAAAAAATACTTATGTGGATATGGACAGGACTTGATTATTCAGGATTTGGCTGGTAGATCCGTGAATGCAGGATACAGGTATGAACGGCAATCGGATGGCGTCCCCCGCTTGTTGTTCGATCTAACAGCCGGCTTACCGGTGAAATGTAATTTTCGTTTTCTTGGACATCGGTTACCGTCTGGACTCGCAAAATGCGTTAAACAGGAGCTGGATATACTGGTAAAGTTTTGACAAGATTTGACGTATGGTTTTTTAGATTTATAAAGGCTTTTTCTTTTAATTTGCAGAGAGGCACTTCAAATACGTCGAGGTGTTTTTAATGGAGAATTTTTTCTAGTGACGCCAACTTTCATTTGTTCTCAATCCTAACTTCTGATTCGTTCAACTGTATGTATTTTTATAATCTAGACGTCTTACTATAATGAAAATGACAATTTAATCATTTTAAATATACATATGCTTAATATAAATTATATAGTTTTTGTTAGTGGGTACGTGTTTGATGTGTGAATGTTGATAATTATATATAATGCTAGTTTCATAGTAGGGATAATTCCCGCTGTAATTATTTTAAATTAGTACAGTGTCGCCTAAATAAATGGCGTCATTTATTATTAATCAATTAAGTTGAAATAACTTTGGAAATACAAGATATCGGAGTAAAATGACTTATGCAAATGAAAAGATAAAAATAAACAAATATGAGAATGAATTAGAAACAATTAAATACGCGAAATCAACTTTATTGATATTACATATGAAGAATTCAGTTTCAATATTTTCTTATTATTCTAATGATTACATATATACCTTAAAATTCTATCTTTTGCTAACTGAGGCATTCTTAGGTGTAGGCTTATATATATATATATATATATATATATATATATATATATATATATAAATATAATATCTTCGTGACCTTGGTATGATAAGGTAAACTTAATAAGTCGGCGATTAAAGGTCTGGTTTACTTCAAAGTATATATATTTAAAACAACCCTACATGTTTCGGCAATACGCCTTTGTCAAGGGAATACAAAATATAAATATAAATACACTTATATTTTGTATTCCCTTGACAACGGCGTATTGCCGAAACATCTAGGGTTGTTTAAAACATATATACTTTGAAGTAAACCAGACCTTAACCCATCAACGGCTAGCGTTGCCATACGGCAACGATAGCAATTGTTAGTCTTAGTAGCTCCATCTAACAGCCAATATCATAATGATGAGCCAGAGCCTAGTTTTCTGCTTTTAGAATAGTTGCCGAACTGACGCGTGTATATTGTTTTCACGTGGTGTTCTGTTGTTCTGTGGTACACGTGATTAAAAATATTGTTTCTATATTCGAGAACAACGATGGACTTCAGGTTAGAGTAAGTATATAAACAATTATAAAATATTGACTAAAATAAATAATTCCTGAATAAACTTATCGTAAAGATGTGTTTTGAGGTTAGGATGCAGAAAGATTTATTAGTCTAGTAAAATTAGATCGAATAGGTAGGTGTTGCCGTACGGCAACGCTAGCCACCTATGGGTGCAAATGTTTATGCATTTCATTTTTATTTCTAGACGAGGTTTTTCGTTGGAAGAAGCGATAAATATGGCTTACAATGACGAAATTGATCCCGTGCAAATCTATATCGAGCCACCCGAAGCGAACGTTCTCACAGACGAAGATTCAGGAGAAGAGGATGAGGGCGCCTTACTGGATAACCTGAATAGACAACAACTACGTTCACAAGTTGAAATTGTCTTACCTGATAATGATAGAATAGATGGTACCCAAGAAAAAGTTGTCAATGAAAACTTGACTGAACGACCGCAAATTGCATACGAATTTACAAGACCTGGTAAAAACAAAATTACCTGGGGAAGTGGTGATATCGTTCCAAGAACTAGAGATTTTCCAGAACCGAATTACCTCAGATTTCGAGACCTTACATTTGTGGAAATTTTCGAAAAGTTCATTGATGACAATATCATAAAGTATCTTGTGGAAGAGTCGACCAGATATGCTCTTTTTTTAAATGAAGCCGATCCGAAAATTTCGCCAGAAGAAATGAAAAGTTTCATTGCAATTTTATACCTGACAGGATATTGCGAGCTACCGGGACGTGATTATTATTGGGATTCACGAGTCGATATGAACAATCGTATGGTAAGCCAAGCAATGAGACGAGATAGGTTTAGACAAATATTGAAGTACCTACATTGCGCTGACAACACAAAGCCAGTTCCAAATGACAAAATGTGGAAGCTTCGGCCGCTGATGGACAAGGTCAAAGCTAATTTTTTGGGAAACTGGGTAGCAGAAAAATATTTGGATTTTGATGAATCCATGATAAAATACTTTGGCCGGCACTCCTGCAAGCAATTCATCCGCGGTAAGCCTATACGTTTCGGCTATAAAATGTGGTGCCTAAATACGCCGTCGGGCTACTTACTAAACTTTGACCTTTATCAGGGAATGAATCCTTATGGTAATCCCTTGTACGAGAATGAATTTGGAAAATGCATAGCACCACTAATAAACATGATCGATGAATTCTCTGAGCCAATGCGTAAGTTACCATTTAGTTTCTACTTCGATAATTTGTTTACGGGCTTCAATGTTTTGCACTACCTAAAAACAAGGGGATTTGATGGTACAGGTACTATCAGGGACAACCGTTTACCCCAGTCTTGCCCATTGCCTTCCAAAACTGCTTTTAAAAAGAACAGAAAAAGAGGCGAATATACATCGGCGTTGGACAAAGAAGATGGCATTATTGTAGTGAAGTGGTTAGATAATGCTCCAGTTTCAGCAGCATCTACTTGTCACGGAATTTCACCAATTTCGCAGGTGAAACGCTATTCTCAGTCTGAGAAAAAAATAATACAGATAAATAGACCCTCTATTATAACAGAATATAACCGTTTCATGGGTGGAACCGATTTATTAGACGAAAATATGAATAGATATCGTATCAGCATTAGAAGAAAAAAGTGGTGGTGGGCTATATTTACCTGGCTGTTAGATGCCTCAATGACCAACGCATGGGATATCACACGCAAGGCAAAATCAATCAATGTTTCACAATTGGAATATAGAAGAGAGATTGTGCAAACCTACTTGACTAGTTATAGAGTTGCACCAAGAGGAGCAGGAAGACAGTCGACTTCCAAGTCAAGCGTAACGTTACACCGTATATCCGATGATGTTAGGTATGACGGTAGAGACCATTTATTGATTTCCAATCCCGACAAGAAACGAAGAAGATGTGCAGGAGAAGGCTGTTCGTCAATCGTGAGAACAATTTGTAAAAAATGTAACATAGGTTTATGTTTAGAATGTAATTTGATGTTTCATAACAAATAAAGAAACTTGATCCTGTATTTGGCTAGCGTTGCCATATGGCAACGCATATTTTTATAGAGAAAAACACATTTTTTTTTGCAAAATTTACTTTTTATGTATAAAAACATGTTTATGAATAAAACTCTTGGATATGAACACTTTTTGTCCAAAAAAAAAATTCCGCCGTTTAAGGGTTAAATATAAATACATTTATATTTTGTATTCCCTTGACAAAGGCGTATTGCCGAAACATGTAGGGTTGTTTTAAACATATATACTTTGAAGTAAACCAGACCTTTAATCGCCGACTTATTAAGTTTACCTTATATATATATATATATATATATATATACATATATAAAACAAATTATTATAAAAACACACTTGGCTATTTCACAATTTTTTATTAGATCTATGTCTAACATATGTTTCGGCTGTTATGCCATTGTCAAAGAGTATCTTAAAACTAACTTACAATACGTGTCCTTTTAACTTTTATACCTATTTTTTAGTGCTAGGGTGCTGGTTGGGACATATTTACAATCACGTCTATTATGGGGGTGTTAACAAATTCTAACTGTGTATTCGTAATTATTCTATTTTGTTTTTGTGATTTTTTAATTTCTAGTATTTCTAATAAATCTAGTCTTCTACTTTTTATTACGTTATGTAACACAGTGGAGCTATTCATGTCGGGCAAATGGTTTTGTTCGATACAGTGTGTCGAAAAACCTGTGTTTTTATTACTATACTTTATATCTCTAACGTGTTCGGATATGCGTTTTTTAATGGATCTTCCACTTTGCCCTATATATATATAGCTTCACAGTCATTACATTTTATTGTGTATACTCCTGATTTTTCTATATTTTCTATTTTATCTTTGTTATTATTTAACATTGTACCTAATTTTGTTTTATTGCTACATATGATTTGAATATCTAATTTTCTTAATATTTTGTTTACTTTGTCTGTGATTTGGGGGATATATGTAATTGCGTGCCAAATGGGTTTATTTTCTTTTATTTCCGGATATAAGAATTTTTTCTGAATATTCTTTTGTTCTTTTCGATTTAATATTTTGTCTACTATGTTGGGATTGTATCCATTATTTTCTGCTATTTTTTTAATATATATTATTTCTTCTTTAAAAGCCTCAGTATTCAATGGTATGTGAGTTGCTCTATGTATATAACTGTGGAATGTTGACATTTTTATTTTAGTATCTTGCTTCGCTTCCGCATGTATTATATTATCTGCAAATGTTGGTTTTCTGTAAATTTTATATGATAGATTGTTATTGTTTCTGTATATGGTAATATCTAAAAAATTTAATTTGTTATTTTCTTCTTTTTCTATTGTGAATTGTATTTTGGGGTTTAATGAGTTTAATAATTTCAGGAATTCTGTTCGTTGCCTGTCTGTACCTATCCAGATGCAAATTATATCATCGACATACCTGGCCCAGAAAAGGATTTGTTTGATTAGGTTGTTATTTCTGTTAAATAGACCTATTTCGAAGTTATGCATATAAATGTTAGCCAATATTGGGCTGAGAGGATTTCCCATAGGTAATCCTTCTACTTGTGTGTGTGAATATATATCATTATTAAATTTGAAGTAATTTTGATCTAGGATTAACTTTAATAACTCTTTTAATTGTGTTTTCTTTATGTTGTCTGAAATATTATCATTAATTTGGTTTTCTATTATGTCTTTTATCTCTTGAATTGGTATTGAAGTGAACAGGCTTTTAATATCGAAGGATACTAATTTTGCGTTATTTGGTAAAGTGATTTCTTTTAATTCATTGGTTAATTCAATAGTGTTTTTTATTGCATAATCGGATTTGAACTTTATTTTTTCCGGTAATGTTTTACTTAAATATTTACATAGTTTATATGAGGGTGCATTTACATATGATACTACTGGTCTCATTGAGGTGTTATTTTTATGTAATTTCGGTTGGCCATATAACTTTGGGATACTCGGGTATTGTTTGTTATATTGTTTGTTATAGTGTAAAGTGTAGTAGTTTTTTAAGATTTTTTAAATTAATTATGACGGTTTGTTTGTGTCACGTGGGACAATTGGCAAATTTATCGACAGGTTATGCTTTTTGTAATGTATAACTTTCTCATAACAAATGGTTCACATGGTTGACCCCCGAAGAAGCTCTAAACCTCAGAGCGAAATATAAGTAAAAAATAAAGAACTCTCATTAACTAATTAATGGTCTTTTATTGCCGGATTCCCTACCACTCACTGTTTTACATACTTGTTTTAACGGCAAAGGCTCCTTGTCTACATATATATATATATATATATATATATATATATATATATATTAATAAGGAACGCTGAAGGTTTTATTGATAATAAATACAAAATTTATATGTTTAAATAAACAGGTTGGTTAAAATATTAAAATGAGTATTATAAATCTCTATGTAAAATATGCTTTCCAGTGTTACACCTAGATGGGGTTGTATAACGTTAAAACTATTATTTGCATATGATGCAAAGATACATAATCGTTAATAGCGACGTATACTTAACCTAAACAGCTGTTCCAGTATATAACTTCTTATAAGTATATTTCGGTGGGCGAAAGTTTGTGTTATGTGTCCGGCTAGGAAGAACAATTTAGACTCTTGTTGTTGGGCATAGAAACATACCCTTTAAATGGTAGGTATCGGTGTCTGCAATAGGACACTTACAAAATCAGCTGATGCCAATGCAATTAATAATGGTATTTTTGTATTCAAAACTACGAAATAAAACGAGTGAGATAAGGACTAATATTAAAGACTTTAATGAAGTGATTGCAAAGAAAGAACAGGTAAGTGAATAAATTAATTAAATTAGGAATATATAAAATGTATCATGTCACGTGATAAAATAAATGTGAAATAAAATCTAGGTTAAACAACACAACAAAATAAATGTGACATGAATAAAGCTAAACGATAACATAATTCTATTATCTACTTTTAATTATTTGACAGGAAACTGTATTCTTCGTGACTTAGTTTTTATTAAATTAATATTAATATGCAACATAGGTTATAATTATTAAAACTAATTTATTACTGATTTCATGTGTTTAAATAAATTAATTTATCATTTTCCAAAAATTCGTAGGATGATTAAAAAATACTTATGTGGATATGGACAGGACTTGATTATTCAGGATTTGGCTGGTAGATCCGTGAATGCAGGATACAGGTATGAACGGCAATCGGATGGCGTCCCCCGCTTGTTGTTCGATCTAACAGCCGGCTTACCGGTGAAATGTAATTTTCGTTTTCTTGGACATCGGTTACCGTCTGGACTCGCAAAATGCGTTAAACAGGAGCTGGATATACTGGTAAAGTTTTGACAAGATTTGACGTATGGTTTTTTAGATTTATAAAGGCTTTTTCTTTTAATTTGCAGAGAGGCACTTCAAATACGTCGAGGTGTTTTTAATGGAGAATTTTTTCTAGTGACGCCAACTTTCATTTGTTCTCAATCCTAACTTCTGATTCGTTCAACTGTATGTATTTTTATAATCTAGACGTCTTACTATAATGAAAATGACAATTTAATCATTTTAAATATACATATGCTTAATATAAATTATATAGTTTTTGTTAGTGGGTACGTGTTTGATGTGTGAATGTTGATAATTATATATAATGCTAGTTTCATAGTAGGGATAATTCCCGCTGTAATTATTTTAAATTAGTACAGTGTCGCCTAAATAAATGGCGTCATTTATTATTAATCAATTAAGTTGAAATAACTTTGGAAATACAAGATATCGGAGTAAAATGACTTATGCAAATGAAAAGATAAAAATAAACAAATATGAGAATGAATTAGAAACAATTAAATACGCGAAATCAACTTTATTGATATTACATATGAAGAATTCAGTTTCAATATTTTCTTATTATTCTAATGATTACATATATACCTTAAAATTCTATCTTTTGCTAACTGAGGCATTCTTAGGTGTAGGCTTATATATATATATATATATATATATATATATATATATATATATATATATAAATATAATATCTTCGTGACCTTGGTATGATAAGGTAAACTTAATAAGTCGGCGATTAAAGGTCTGGTTTACTTCAAAGTATATATATTTAAAACAACCCTACATGTTTCGGCAATACGCCTTTGTCAAGGGAATACAAAATATAAATATAAATACACTTATATTTTGTATTCCCTTGACAACGGCGTATTGCCGAAACATCTAGGGTTGTTTAAAACATATATACTTTGAAGTAAACCAGACCTTAACCCATCAACGGCTAGCGTTGCCATACGGCAACGATAGCAATTGTTAGTCTTAGTAGCTCCATCTAACAGCCAATATCATAATGATGAGCCAGAGCCTAGTTTTCTGCTTTTAGAATAGTTGCCGAACTGACGCGTGTATATTGTTTTCACGTGGTGTTCTGTTGTTCTGTGGTACACGTGATTAAAAATATTGTTTCTATATTCGAGAACAACGATGGACTTCAGGTTAGAGTAAGTATATAAACAATTATAAAATATTGACTAAAATAAATAATTCCTGAATAAACTTATCGTAAAGATGTGTTTTGAGGTTAGGATGCAGAAAGATTTATTAGTCTAGTAAAATTAGATCGAATAGGTAGGTGTTGCCGTACGGCAACGCTAGCCACCTATGGGTGCAAATGTTTATGCATTTCATTTTTATTTCTAGACGAGGTTTTTCGTTGGAAGAAGCGATAAATATGGCTTACAATGACGAAATTGATCCCGTGCAAATCTATATCGAGCCACCCGAAGCGAACGTTCTCACAGACGAAGATTCAGGAGAAGAGGATGAGGGCGCCTTACTGGATAACCTGAATAGACAACAACTACGTTCACAAGTTGAAATTGTCTTACCTGATAATGATAGAATAGATGGTACCCAAGAAAAAGTTGTCAATGAAAACTTGACTGAACGACCGCAAATTGCATACGAATTTACAAGACCTGGTAAAAACAAAATTACCTGGGGAAGTGGTGATATCGTTCCAAGAACTAGAGATTTTCCAGAACCGAATTACCTCAGATTTCGAGACCTTACATTTGTGGAAATTTTCGAAAAGTTCATTGATGACAATATCATAAAGTATCTTGTGGAAGAGTCGACCAGATATGCTCTTTTTTTAAATGAAGCCGATCCGAAAATTTCGCCAGAAGAAATGAAAAGTTTCATTGCAATTTTATACCTGACAGGATATTGCGAGCTACCGGGACGTGATTATTATTGGGATTCACGAGTCGATATGAACAATCGTATGGTAAGCCAAGCAATGAGACGAGATAGGTTTAGACAAATATTGAAGTACCTACATTGCGCTGACAACACAAAGCCAGTTCCAAATGACAAAATGTGGAAGCTTCGGCCGCTGATGGACAAGGTCAAAGCTAATTTTTTGGGAAACTGGGTAGCAGAAAAATATTTGGATTTTGATGAATCCATGATAAAATACTTTGGCCGGCACTCCTGCAAGCAATTCATCCGCGGTAAGCCTATACGTTTCGGCTATAAAATGTGGTGCCTAAATACGCCGTCGGGCTACTTACTAAACTTTGACCTTTATCAGGGAATGAATCCTTATGGTAATCCCTTGTACGAGAATGAATTTGGAAAATGCATAGCACCACTAATAAACATGATCGATGAATTCTCTGAGCCAATGCGTAAGTTACCATTTAGTTTCTACTTCGATAATTTGTTTACGGGCTTCAATGTTTTGCACTACCTAAAAACAAGGGGATTTGATGGTACAGGTACTATCAGGGACAACCGTTTACCCCAGTCTTGCCCATTGCCTTCCAAAACTGCTTTTAAAAAGAACAGAAAAAGAGGCGAATATACATCGGCGTTGGACAAAGAAGATGGCATTATTGTAGTGAAGTGGTTAGATAATGCTCCAGTTTCAGCAGCATCTACTTGTCACGGAATTTCACCAATTTCGCAGGTGAAACGCTATTCTCAGTCTGAGAAAAAAATAATACAGATAAATAGACCCTCTATTATAACAGAATATAACCGTTTCATGGGTGGAACCGATTTATTAGACGAAAATATGAATAGATATCGTATCAGCATTAGAAGAAAAAAGTGGTGGTGGGCTATATTTACCTGGCTGTTAGATGCCTCAATGACCAACGCATGGGATATCACACGCAAGGCAAAATCAATCAATGTTTCACAATTGGAATATAGAAGAGAGATTGTGCAAACCTACTTGACTAGTTATAGAGTTGCACCAAGAGGAGCAGGAAGACAGTCGACTTCCAAGTCAAGCGTAACGTTACACCGTATATCCGATGATGTTAGGTATGACGGTAGAGACCATTTATTGATTTCCAATCCCGACAAGAAACGAAGAAGATGTGCAGGAGAAGGCTGTTCGTCAATCGTGAGAACAATTTGTAAAAAATGTAACATAGGTTTATGTTTAGAATGTAATTTGATGTTTCATAACAAATAAAGAAACTTGATCCTGTATTTGGCTAGCGTTGCCATATGGCAACGCATATTTTTATAGAGAAAAACACATTTTTTTTTGCAAAATTTACTTTTTATGTATAAAAACATGTTTATGAATAAAACTCTTGGATATGAACACTTTTTGTCCAAAAAAAAAATTCCGCCGTTTAAGGGTTAAATATAAATACATTTATATTTTGTATTCCCTTGACAAAGGCGTATTGCCGAAACATGTAGGGTTGTTTTAAACATATATACTTTGAAGTAAACCAGACCTTTAATCGCCGACTTATTAAGTTTACCTTATATATATATATATATATATATATATATATATATATACATATATAAAACAAATTATTATAAAAACACACTTGGCTATTTCACAATTTTTTATTAGATCTATGTCTAACATATGTTTCGGCTGTTATGCCATTGTCAAAGAGTATCTTAAAACTAACTTACAATACGTGTCCTTTTAACTTTTATACCTATTTTTTAGTGCTAGGGTGCTGGTTGGGACATATTTACAATCACGTCTATTATGGGGGTGTTAACAAATTCTAACTGTGTATTCGTAATTATTCTATTTTGTTTTTGTGATTTTTTAATTTCTAGTATTTCTAATAAATCTAGTCTTCTACTTTTTATTACGTTATGTAACACAGTGGAGCTATTCATGTCGGGCAAATGGTTTTGTTCGATACAGTGTGTCGAAAAACCTGTGTTTTTATTACTATACTTTATATCTCTAACGTGTTCGGATATGCGTTTTTTAATGGATCTTCCACTTTGCCCTATATATATATAGCTTCACAGTCATTACATTTTATTGTGTATACTCCTGATTTTTCTATATTTTCTATTTTATCTTTGTTATTATTTAACATTGTACCTAATTTTGTTTTATTGCTACATATGATTTGAATATCTAATTTTCTTAATATTTTGTTTACTTTGTCTGTGATTTGGGGGATATATGTAATTGCGTGCCAAATGGGTTTATTTTCTTTTATTTCCGGATATAAGAATTTTTTCTGAATATTCTTTTGTTCTTTTCGATTTAATATTTTGTCTACTATGTTGGGATTGTATCCATTATTTTCTGCTATTTTTTTAATATATATTATTTCTTCTTTAAAAGCCTCAGTATTCAATGGTATGTGAGTTGCTCTATGTATATAACTGTGGAATGTTGACATTTTTATTTTAGTATCTTGCTTCGCTTCCGCATGTATTATATTATCTGCAAATGTTGGTTTTCTGTAAATTTTATATGATAGATTGTTATTGTTTCTGTATATGGTAATATCTAAAAAATTTAATTTGTTATTTTCTTCTTTTTCTATTGTGAATTGTATTTTGGGGTTTAATGAGTTTAATAATTTCAGGAATTCTGTTCGTTGCCTGTCTGTACCTATCCAGATGCAAATTATATCATCGACATACCTGGCCCAGAAAAGGATTTGTTTGATTAGGTTGTTATTTCTGTTAAATAGACCTATTTCGAAGTTATGCATATAAATGTTAGCCAATATTGGGCTGAGAGGATTTCCCATAGGTAATCCTTCTACTTGTGTGTGTGAATATATATCATTATTAAATTTGAAGTAATTTTGATCTAGGATTAACTTTAATAACTCTTTTAATTGTGTTTTCTTTATGTTGTCTGAAATATTATCATTAATTTGGTTTTCTATTATGTCTTTTATCTCTTGAATTGGTATTGAAGTGAACAGGCTTTTAATATCGAAGGATACTAATTTTGCGTTATTTGGTAAAGTGATTTCTTTTAATTCATTGGTTAATTCAATAGTGTTTTTTATTGCATAATCGGATTTGAACTTTATTTTTTCCGGTAATGTTTTACTTAAATATTTACATAGTTTATATGAGGGTGCATTTACATATGATACTACTGGTCTCATTGAGGTGTTATTTTTATGTAATTTCGGTTGGCCATATAACTTTGGGATACTCGGGTTCATTACTGTTAAGTTTTTGTTTTTTAGATTACTGTTATTATTTAATAGCTGTCTTATTTTGGTTTGGTATTTATTAGTGGGGTCGTTTTTTAATTTTTTGAATTCATTTGTATTGAGTAATTTATAAATTTTATCATTGTATTTAGGTCTTTCTAATATCGTAACTGTATTTCCTTTATCTGCTTTTGTAATTACTAGGTTGTTATCATTTAATTTCTTTTTTATAGTTTTTATGTTGCGGTTTTCATCTATATTTTTATTGTTCTTTTCTAATTTTTTATATTCTGTTACTATGGCATAACAGCCGAAACATATGTTAGACATAGATCTAATAAAAAATTGTGAAATAGCCAAGTGTGTTTTTATAATAATTTGTTAATTACAAAATGTTTCACCAAGAAGTGTCTGCTACGTCAATTAATGAAATATATAAAACATTAGATTCTTATGTATTGTTCTTAGGATCCTTGTTTTTTTTTTTAAAGGGGTTCTTTTGCAAGTAAGCCTAGCATGCAATGTAAAAGGGCAAGAAATAAGATGCCGAGATATCAAGTTTAATACGTTTATTGTTCACACCTCGTAAAACACGCATGAATACTGAACATAGTTAACATTATTGATTATTGATTTATTTTAAAAGGGACAAATAACATAAATCTTTGTGTATGAAATATACACATGAACAACTTTGAAGGTCTTATTCTGATTTTTATAAATCCTGCAATCACGTTTGTGTATTATCTCAGCTCTGGAATACAGTACTCTTCAATTACCAAGTATGACACAAAGTGTTTTATTTAATTTACAAAATGACGAAGTTTATGGATTTAAAATTCTCCCGATATTGTTGTATTTAAGGAAAAGTGTTCTATTTAATATTCACATGACGAGAAATAATCCCTACCACATGGGATATCTATCTTTACACTATAAGGTTTATTTCGATTTTCAATTAATAAATCTTTAACCACAAATAAAAACCCATATATCTTAAGATGTTCGTGAGATCTACTCTCTACTTACACTCCAAAGTTTCTGCGTTATCCTTTTCTGTTTTTCTAACAGGAATGATAATAAATTTACTATGAATTAATAATCCATATACGTTTAATAATCTCAATTCTTTACTTATGAACTTCAAAGTTTTACCATATTCGGTATCACATACAGGCAACAAATACTATATAAAGCTTTTATTTAAACTTTGTAAAGCCTTCCGAAGTTCTATTAATTTTATTGATCTTCTATGGATGATATTGGTTATTTTCAAGGGGTAGGTATAACAAAATGTTATTTTAAAACACATTACATCAAGTTCTCGTTCGTTACAAAGTTCCCATTGTCTTTTAGGCCATTCATATCGTTGTATAGATTGTATTGTTGGAATATATGTTTGCTTGATTTGATTTCCAATAGGAACCTCACTGTCTGAGATTAAATGTACCTTTAGGATACAAAATGAACAATGGTTGTTTTATAAAAGGAAACCTACTGGTTTCCTACATATTGGTCATGAAATTATGCTACCGTAAATGGTCTTTTATATCCTTTTTATATTAATTTTGGTACGTAATGAATGTTTTAATTCTAAATTTTAGTATTTATAAAATTAATCGTAATGAAAAGCAATAACCTATTGACATTGAATGTTGAATACAAAAATTGCCATGTTACGCAGATGCATTTTTAAACACAATCTGTTTGGTTACATTGTCTGCCCAATACAAAGGTATAATTAAGAATTTCTATACGTAAGAGCATTAAATTTGTTCTATTGATAGTTCATCATTTTTCAGCCATACATTGTCTATGTCTTCTGCTTTGATTCTTATCCTCTTACCGTTATATTGTATCATCATCATCATCATCATCATCATCATCATCATCATCATCATCATCATCATCATCATCATCATCATCATCATCATCATCATCATCATCATCATCATCATCATCATCATCATCATCATCATCATCATCATCATCATCATCATCATCATCATCATCTTCATCATCATCATCATCATCATCATCATCATCATCATCATCATCATCATCATCATCATCATCATCATCTCGTTATCTCGTCATCTCGTCCGCGTCCCCGTCCCCGTCTCCGTCCCCGACCCCGACCCCGACCCCGCCCCGTCCCCGACCGCAGTATTTTAAGTTTTACAATAATTTTTTAAAGTAGTTTTTTCTTACAACCACCAAAGCGACGCTCCTATCTATTGTTTTCTTCCTTGGCCTGCATATTATTTATTTTTGTTTAATACCAGTATTTAATTTTATATTTATTCTAATCGACTTATTTTATATCTCATATTAATTGACATTACCGTTATAATAAAAAATAATAATTACAAAATACAAATTACATTCTTTTAAATATCTATTAATGTCATATGTATGCAAGTTAAAATCGATCATTTCCGCGGTGAATTAGTTCAAAACTAAAAAAAAATTCGGTCGATAAAATAGATTTCCATATGATATTAATATTATCAATCAAGTTAATTATTTTCGGAATTACAAATAAATTAATGAATTTTGATAATGAAAAGTGATCTACATAAATAATAAAAATTATACCTAATAAATGTTCTAATTAAATCCGCGGTATTAACTTGCTTAATGTCTTACACTGTAAGTGTATGACCTTCTTTCATAATACTTAATCTAACGCTTATTTCCAACATGCATGTTCTTTTTCTTCCAGTTTCTTGTAACAAGAAGAACTATGACAATATATACATATATAGATAATTATTTCGTGACATTTGTATGTTATGGTAGATTCATGTTATGATAGTTGACGATTTAAGGTCTGGTTTTACTTAAAAATGTATATATTTAAAACAATCTTACATGTTTCGGCATATGATGCCTTTTTCAAAGAATTTAAACATGTAAGCTTGTTTTAAATATATACATGTTTAAGTAAAACCAGACCTTAAATCGTCAACTAATTGAATCTACTATATATATATATATAATTTACATATACATATATGTTAAAATAAATTAAAAATGAGCAAACGATGTGTCAATTCAAACTCATTAATTAATTATCTCTATATTTTGTGTCTATAGTTTGTTGCTTCTTCGGGAGATACTACAAGATTAATGAAAAATAACATTAAATAAATTATTGTATAAAGCAGTAGTAAAATACTTACAAAATGTAGAGTTCAAAAAGTAAAGGTGACGTAAGTTATAGGTGCTGACCCAATAGTTTCATTCATTATTTTACAGACGCTGATTCTGTAGTTTCATTCATTTAGCCGGATACATGTAGATTAAGATAAGATAACATTTAATATATAAGATTGGCAAATGCATTAGTAAAGCAGAGTTATTAGTGTAACTGTTACGCGAGACGGATCGCTAATAATCATCAAGTGTAATCTAGTTATAATCTATATTGTATTGTCGAAAACAACAAACAAATAACTTTCTTTAAATTTCAAACGCTTCCGAAATTTAACTGGTGCAGTCAGTAGGATACGTCAGAAATTTAACTGGCGCAGTCAGGTTGGGTTTTGGCCACTGCTGTTGGAGAATTACAAACGTCGAAAATAGTGAGGGTGAATCTCAATTCTTTGGGCAAAAATGCGACATTACGAGCAATTGGATTCAACGAGGATTACACAAGGCCTTAAGAATCAAAATTTTCAAAAGGTGCAACGCTTGAACTGGGACGAACACCCAAACGATCAAAATCTCGTCGAGGTACCCATCAACGTTATAAAAATTAAGAAAGGCGACTGGAGGATCAAAATTTCCAAAGGTGCGATATTGACTTGGAAAAACGCCGAAACGATCAAAATCTCGTCGAAGTGCCAATCAATATCATAATTAAGAGGAAGCAACAAACGAACAAAATTAAACCAACCAAAAATCGAATGAAGATTCTACTATGTACCAATATTGTAAGTCGATTTTAAATTTTTTTTACATGCCTACAATTTACTGTAGCGATTGTAAGTCATAATTTTGATTTGGTGAAAAAAGTATTGAAATACACGACGGAAACCAAACTGAAACATCAGATTTACCGAAACTAATACCACTGTCAAAATTCAAGTGTCTTTGCAAAATTTGTTTACCTGCATTATATGTTGGTAGAAAATCTTTTAGAAGAGCTAGTAAATTCAATTAGTACAGTAAATCTAAACGAAATGCCTAGCCAAACCCATACTAGAAGTTCTATAAGCCAAGCAGAAATCTGTATGATACCAATATACAATGGTGACCCAAATACGTTACCATTATTTATTGATGCCAGCGAAGGTTTAATAAAGACTTATTTTAATAAAAATAACAGAGACAAACCTTTAAATCCATATTTAATAAGAATAATAAAATCAAGATTGAGTGAAGAACCACAATCGATAATAGGGGCCAGAAAATTAAAAACTTGGCAAGACATTAAAAGCATTATTAGAATTCACATTCTTAGACCAAAGATCAGAGATTGTCTTTTGAATGATGTAACGATGGAACAACCTAGGAACAATGAAAATCGTTATGTATTCGGACAAAGGATTAGGGACATGTTAAATTTACTATTGACTAAAATGCAACTAGACACGGCAGAAAAATTAATACCATTAAAAACAAACATGTGCAAGAAAACAGCACTACAAACATTTAAAAGAGATTTAATGAATTATGGAAGATTAGATGAAATAATGTATCTGAAAAAACCAGGGACGTTAGAAAATGCTCTAACTGAAGTGCTAGAATACCAAAATTGGCTACAGATGCAGAAAATCAACAATGCCGCAAAATAACTACAAAACAGTACATTAGATAACACCAGGACACATGAAAACACCTGCCCAACAAGAACAACTCCTACGAATGCAACAAGTGTCACGAATACAACAATTTCAACACCAACCACAAGCAAAGCAATTCCAATATCAACCAAATATAAATTACCAAAATTCGTTTCCTATAAAAAATTTTTCCAAAACCAAAGTACACAAAATTCCCATATTAGACAAAATTCCCTTAAATTTGCAAAATCTCCTGCACAATTAATGGAAAGATGAAAACCTAGGCAACAACCAATAGAAATTGACCCAAGCATGAGCCGAATGAGACAATGAGACATCATATGGACCATCAACATTACGGCAAAGATAGAAACTTGAAGAAATGAACAATCAAGGCCAAGAAGAAAATCCAGAATACGAAGAGTATGGAGAATCAGAAGGCTACGAATATCAACCAATTTGGGACGAAGATACCTTCGAACCAGAGGAGCAGCCAAATTTTACAGCCTAACCGAACGAGACACTACTGAATGTTCAGCAACCACCGAATGTCCAGCAACCGGTATAAAGTTAAGAAATCATATAGAATTTAATCAACATTGTGCACGATTACCTTATATTTATATACCAGAAATTAATGCAAAATTTCTAATTAATACAGGTGTCAAAAACCACAAACAAATAATTTTTTTTTAAATTTCAAACGCTTCCGAAATTTATCTCGTACACAGACATTAAAACTGATTAAATTTAAAACATGAATGTAACTATAAATATAAGGTGTCACATTAATCTTTACAAAACATGTATATGTAAAAGTTAAAACATAAAAAATATAAAAACGAAACATATAGCAAAAAACTAAAGTCACAAGAATATCAAAACCAAAAAACTGTGCAATATAAATTGAACAATTCAAGGACTAATTAACAAGAAATAATTTTTTTAGGTCAACTAACCGCCAAACCGAGTATATTGAAATAAATCATACTTAGTCCGTTAGTATCAGATCTATAATTAACGTTGTTTGTGTCTCTATTAATGTTGAGCATTTCCAAAAAGGTTCTTTTCTTAAGGATATTTTCAACGTCTAAGATCTTAACGTCGATAAAATTGAATGTATGGTCACGATCAAATGCATGGTCCACCAATGCAAAGATCTCTTTCCGATACGGATATCATTTTTATGCTGTGTGATGCGCTGTTTTAGCCATTGCGATTATTATTATTTTTATGTTTTAACTTTTACATATACATGTTTTTTAAAGGTTGATGCGACACTTTATATCTATAGTTACATTAATTTCTAATTTTTTTTTTAATGTCTGTGTACGTCACTTTTATGTTTTGAACTTTACATTTTGTAAGTATTTTGCTACTGCTTTCTACGCTAATTTATTTAAAGTTATTTTTCATTAATCTTGTATTATCTCCCGAAGAAGCAACAAACTCGTTGCGAAATATAGAGAGAATTAATGAATGAGTTTTAATTGACAGACCGCTTGTCCATTTTTAATTTATTTTAACAAATATAGTACATTCGATCATTTATTTTAAATTAAATTTATATATATGCCGGCTGTCCCAATAGTGCGGTGTCGGTCGATATCTCGATACCGTTTGAAGATACAAAAAGCTTTTCAAACAAATATTGTTTAATTCTTAAAGGAGCATAGTCCAGAAATATTATCGTTGATACAGGGTGTCTCAGAATAGCAGTACCGAACATAGCTTAATATTTTCAAACAAAATATCTTATACTTTATTCCACTTTTAGACTCGGTTATAAAATCGACATGGTTTTCATATGCCATTGTCTATACCTAACCGTAACAGTTTTTGAAATATTTAACATTCTCTAATAGATGTCATGTGCAGGTACTTTTTTGCTAAGTCATGCCTTACTTACGTTGGATCCCAGAAACGAAAGAGTGTTCAGGAAAGGGAAAGCAACATCACAAATTTCAGATGGAAAAATCTCCATTTTTTTTAATGGAATTCATAGTGCTTTTTTATGATATTTTACTCCTAAAACAAAGCACACCATATACCTATTTGCAATAGATTTCGAGATTTTTTCGTTATTAAAATTTCTTTACAAAAAGCTGTCCACTTCAAGGCAATAAGTTCTTAAAACTAAGACGGCCATCGAAAACAAATAACGCACTTCAAAATTCTAAACTGTAAAATAACTTAATGCAGTATCTGCTCTATAAGACAACTACGTGTGTGTTTCCTCATGTTTTAAAAATGAATTTTTCACAACAATCAATATGGTTTACGATTTAGGATCGAGCGATCAGAATTGCTTTCTAACAAGTAGCATTTACGCGCAAAGGTTTCCGAATGCTGAGCGACATCCTTACACTAGAACGTTTTGAAATAACAGGAAACGTGCATTATGAAAAGAAATTGCAAAGGCAAGAACGAGTGGTCACTGAAGAAAATGAACACATACGCTTTAGGATCGAGCGATCAGAATTGTTTTCTAGCAAATCACATTTACGCGCAAAGGTTTCCGAACGCTGAGCGACATCCTTAGAGTAAAAGAACGTTTTGAAATAACAGGAAACGTGCATTATGAAATGAAATTGCAAAGGCAAAAACGGGTGGTCACTGAAGAAAATGAACACATTTCTAGTATTGGAAACTGTAGTGGAAAATCCTCATACTGTTAGAGCACAAAGTTGGAATAACGAGAACTTCCGCGCATAAATTTCACCCATACCATGGACAACCGGTACAAGAACTAACCCAACGAGATTTTATTAACAAACACAATTTTTGTAACTGGACATTAAACAAGAATCATCAGGAGCCAAATTTCTTTAGTAACGTGTTATTTACAGACAAAACCACATTTCATAAAAATGGGTTTGTTAATCCCCCAAATTTTCATTATTATAATCATAAAAACCCTAGAATGATAATTCCTCTGGACAATCAGCATAGGCGGTCTCTTAATGTGTAGGGTGAAATTCTTGTACGTTTTGTCATGGGACCATACTTTTTCCAGAACGCGGTAAACGAAAAATCAGTGTTGAGTTTTTTTACGAAATCAGTTTGAAGGTATGATCAATAGTTTACCATTACACATTACCAGGCAAATGTGGTTACAATTAGATTGAGATCCTCCGTATTTTGGTAGACATGTGAGAGATTATCTCAACACAAATTTTGAAAATAAATGGATTGATAGAGGAGGACCAGTGAACTAGCCTGCAAGATCTCCAGATCTGACAAAGTTAGACTTTTTTTATGGAATTATGTAGAAGCACAGGTATACAAAACTACTCCAATCACTGTGAAAGATATGAGGTTTAGAGTAAGACGTGTATTTGAATCTATTGATGAAAATATGCTTCAAAGGTGCATCAAAATTTTATTCGCAGGCTTACTGGTCTGTCAAGAATAAAATAGTGGGCATATTGAACAGCTAGTTTAGTCATTTGGCAGTAGTTTTGTGTAACATTGGAAGTAGGCTGCAACCGTTATACAGTTCGCTGTCTCCATTGCCCACTGCTCAGTACTATTTTTGTTTAATTTTCTTACAATTTCTTGATTTAAATAAAAATTCGTTGTTTTGCTTCTTCATTAGTTTTTCAGCAGAATATGTTATAATTTAATATCTCATGTTTGATTGAATAAGATAAAATGTTATGTAAGTATAAACAATTAAAATTAAAATTGCTGTGTGCCTTCAAATTGGTAAGTTCTTGTTGTGAAAAATTCATTTTTAAACCATGAGGAAACACATACGTAGTTGACTAATAGGGCAAATACTGCATTAAGAAATTTGACAGTTTGGAATTTTGATGTGTGTTATTTGATTTCCATGGCCGTCTTAGTTTTAAGAACTTATTACCTCGAAGTGGACAAGTTTTTGTAAAGCGATTTTAAAAACAAAAAAATCTCGAAATCTATTGCAAATAGGTATATGATATGCTGAAGTAAAAATAAAGTGCTCTATTTTAGGAGTAAAAAGCAAAATGCATTCCATTTAAAAAAATGGAGATTTTTACATCTGAAACTCGTGATGTTGCTTTCCCTTTCCTGAACACTCCATACCAAAAAAAAATAATTTAGCAATTCGTGAAAGTTATCGCAAGTATGGACTACTTACATACCAAAAATTTCGTTTCTGGGATCAAACATAAGTAGGACATGACATAAGTAAGACAATGTATTTCTAATTGGGGTAAAGAGCAAAGCGGAGTGTGGCGCCGCTCCATCTTTAGATTGAAAAGCACGAATACGTCAAGAAATTAGAACATTACCGCAGATGTCATCGACACCGTTCAAAAAGAATTTCTTAATCGCCTTGGCTATTGTCTGATTGTTAATGGTACTCAATTCGAACATTTAATTTAGATGATTATGTTTTCGTTTTTAATGTTTACGATAATATTACTTCAAAATTTCCTTATGTAAGCATCATCCAAAATTACCTTATCGTATGTAAAAAATCTACCTGTTCTAATTCTGTAATAAAAAATGGGTGTTTATATTTAAGAAAAAAAATGTCATATCGGTTTTTGGAGACAGCCTGTATATTTCAGTTTCACGTAAGAAAACTTTATACTAAAAATAAAAATCGACTGGTCCGAGAATTTTTTTGAAAAACTTCCTACGTTGTCCTACGTTGAAAAGTCAAAATCTCTTTCTTACCTCAGGTTTCATTTTCTGTAGCTTTTAAATAAAATAAATCTATTTGAAGATGAAGATCGCTTTCAATCCACTTATATATGTATTTTTCATCTTTTTATATTTTTTCAATTTATAAATTAATTTTTGTTAAACATCAAAATGTAAATAATTACTCTTTAATTTTAACAATAATACACAATTTTTATTAGTTTAATGTATATAATATTTAAATTTCTTGTCTCTATAAATCCTATTTCTGAATTCTTCTCCTTATTCTGCTTCAATGTGTAATTATTCTTAAAGGTTTTTCGTAACTTGGGCATTCCAATTATTCACACTGCCTTTTGGTAAAACTTATTTTCGTTACTACTTTTTCTTGCATATATTAGTTATTTTTAATCAATAATTGTTCGTTATAACTCTGATATCTTAATTAAAACTATTTTATTTTATTATTCCATCATTTGTAATTTTCGACATTCGGAAAAAGTAACTTCGAAATTCACAAAAAATGTTTTAATTGATACATGCAATTTACATTAATAAGAAGACAATAAAGTGTACTTTGAATAATATTTGCTGTATTTTTATTGGCTGTGTATTTTTACACAACCAATAAAAATACAGCAAATATTATTCAAAATACACTTTAATGTCTTCTTAAAAGAAATAAATAGGTATCGCTTTCTTAAATTATATATTCTTTAAAGTATAATCTATAGTAATACAGGAAGTAAACCAACTTTCGAAAGCGAGCAAAAATCGCATTTGGTGCTCGGAAAATCTTACAAGAAAAGTCAAAGACTGGCTAGTACTAGAAGATGGAGCGTTGAGCTGCTATTAGTATATAACTTTCAATATCATCAACTTCTAAACAAAAAAAGAAAATAAGCTAGAGAAAATAGATACAAACTTTCGTGTCGAGAAGCTATGCATTATATACGGCCGATGCTCATGGAAATAAGCCTTGTTGGTGAATAACGAGATAGAGGAAGAGAGAAAAGAAGCTCTTAGAATCAGATGGGTGTACACACGACAAAGAAGAAGGAACACCCGCCAGAAAACGACCTACAAGGCGTTGTAAAACAATCTGCCTGCTAGATACTCTAAGAAAACGTTATGAACATAACTCAATAACGAAATTAGTAAAGCGGGTGAGATAAGTGAAAATCAGATGGCTTCAAAGCGAGCGGTAGAAAGAGTCCTGAATGCGGCACAGACAGCTGGTAAGCAGAGAAACTTATGCTCATTAGTACTTCTTGTTGTAAGAAACTTCTTTAAAAGTGTATCCCGGGCATTGATAATGAAAGAAATCCAGAAATGAGCAATATCGATGTAGTTAATGCATATAATTGCTCATACCTGACAGCGAGATGTATTGAAATTGAGAGATGGAAGAAAGTAATTGCAACAGTTGGAATCCTGCAAGATATAGTACTAGCGCAACGGTACTGGAGGGCACAACCCTGATTACTTTCAGTTAGGTGACCCACTTGTGATATTGATGTGCTTTATGGGGTCGAAGCCTGTCAAGTAACAGAAACGCAAAACTTGTAAATCCATTTTTATTTGTTTCAAAGTTACAGATCTATGAATGTGATTGTCAGATCATGAAAAAAATGTAATCCTAAAGTCAATACAAACTAATTTTATTTAAAAAAAGTTATATGATCAATAACAGCCCTTATTGTTAACGTCGCATAATAAAATGTTATCCTAAAATAAATAAACACGTGTCGTAGTGCATACAGTAATTTCTTGGAGATCTACAGAAAAGAGTACTGTAAATTGATTTATGATAAAGAAGGTTCTTACTTATTTTGTAAGTGCTGAACCATGAATATCGTCAATAAACAAATGTTCAGATGACTGTTAGCGTTGAATTTTTTAATAAAAGATTACATTACGTTTCAGTTCATACAACAGCTTATTAGTGAGTGGACACGTTTTCTTTATACAAAATGCCTTACCGATTTTCTTCTCAAGAGTATGCGGACATGCGCTTTGTCTATGGCTACTGTAACGGCAGTGCACGTCAAGCAGTTACTGAATACCGACATCGGTTTCCCGATAGGCGCATTCCTCATTACAGAACGTTTCTGGAAGTACACAGACAATTTCGGGAATGCGGACTGCGTGATTATCTTTTCGACCGAGGAGTAAATTTGCCAGCAGACTTAGAGGAAGAAGCAGTAACTATTGCTACAAAGGATCCAACTCTCAGTGTACGTCGAATCGCTAGACAACTAGAAGTGTCACGAACGACAGTTTGGCGAATTTTAAAACGTGAGGGGTTATATTCATATCACTATCGCAGGGGACATGGTTTGCTTGAGGCAGACCGCTATGCTCGTCTAGTTTATTCTACCTGGATATTAAGACAATCACGGCTTCATTTTAATTTCTGCAGAACAGTCCTCTGGACAGATGAATCTACGTTCACGAGAAGTGGTGTTACAAATCCGAGAAACCTGCATAGGTGGTCATCAGAAAATCCCAAAGTTATACGCCCATCTAAATTACAACATGAATTTTCTATTAACGTTTGGGCGGCCATAATCGATGACTTGCTGATTGGTCCTGTCGTTCTTCCTGGTAGGTTAAATTCGGACAATTACCTTCAATTTCTTATTGACGAACTACCAGGTCTTTTAGAAGACGTCCCACTGAATGTTCGACGAGGCATGTGGTTTCACATGGATGGGGCACCACCTTCGGAATTGCTGTCCAAAATTGGGTTAACGTCAGTTATTCAAGATGGATTGGTCGAGGTGGTCCTGTTGCATGGCCACCTAAATCACCCGATCTTAATCCCTTTGACTTTTATTTATGGATGTACATGAAAAATTTAGTCTACGCGCAAGTTTCGAACACAAGAGAAGAGTTGTTGGATCGTATTCACCTGGCTGCCGAGCAAATCCGACAAATCAAGTATGAAATTCGGATAAGTACTTCTTCTGTTGGCTTACGATCACAAGCCTGCATTCAATAAGAAAGTACACATTTCGAAAATATTATTAATTGAACTTTTTTAAATAAAATCAGTTTTTATTGACTTTAGGATTATATTTTTTTTCATGATCTGACAATTACATTTTTAGATCTGTAACTTTGAAACAAATAAAAATGTATTTACAAGTTTTGCGTTTTTGTTACTTGAAATGAAGTCTACTTTAAACTCCTAAAACTTGAACATAACGATATGAGACACTTGTATGTACATACATAATAACTAGGCTAATTAGCGAAAGAAGTACTAGTACTGCCGATTTCACGGAGCAAATGCTCGCCCACATAAGCTATTACACCTGTTAAGCAGCCGGTGCGACGTAACGCCATACAGGATTGAATTCAGACCAGTTAAATATTGTAATAGATTGTTTGGCATTGTTTATGGCTTTAGTTAATATTTAGAGTTATTGAAAAATATAAATCTAGATTGCACTTCATATTTTAATAATTGCATTTTATAGTCTCTTTATATATTTTAATATTTGTATTATTTATATATTGATATTTGCAGTTAATAATTTATTTGTGTTCCCGTCAGTTTAAACAGTTCACGTTTACAGTTGTTCTTGTAAATTTTGTATGTGCTGTATGTAGATTATCATGATACTTACATATTACGATAGGTATTCTTTTCTACAGTAATGTTTAAGTTTTTAGTATAATTCGTTTTTATATACATGTCCGTTTATAATTATATATTTGATATTTGTAGAGTTATTTTTGGTCAAACGTATTTAATAAATATTGTTCTAGTATTGTTTCTGGCTACCGTTATTGATTTATAGTATCAGAAACCAGTTATGTGAGATCAATTTTTGTTGTTTACCGGTAGCAAATTATATTCTCAATTAGATAACTTATGATTTTACATGTCAACTAGGCATATCTTCTCTAAATTTTTGCGCTCGTTCACGTACATAAATTGTGCTGTAACGAACAAATTTAAATGGTTCCACCTTGGAAGGACTTGTATTATTAAATAACACAAATAATGACAGGTAGATAACTACATGACGGCAAGTAAATGTAATATATGATTATATTGCTAAGATAATTTAATTTATTTCCTCTTCCATAGGTAACGGACTGATCTTGGAGAAAAATCGTTTCACCATACCGTGCTGTGTTTGAATTAATGCAACTCTGCTAATGGGATGGAGGCCAACGATTTGTTCCAGTTGCCAATGTAATGGTGGTGCGCTGTTAACCTTTATTAAAAGCAAGGTATCACACAATAAGATTTGTGTGTAAAACGTCATATGATACTTTGCTCACCTATTGTAGTTATTAATTCCATTGTAATAACTCTGTACCAATACCATGTGTATGTACTACTTTATCAAGGAGATGGCCCCGGCACCGATATATTGTATCATAACGACACGGAGCGTATTATATCAATACGGCCTCGGTCCATTTGATTGCATACACAAGGCTATGGATCAGGGTTACACACTTGCAAATATTGACAGTGTTTAACTAAGACATGGTCGAAAGAGGGATATATAAGACAATAGATTGAAGAGATAAGATAGTCACAATTAGACAGTCAGAGCGAACAGTGAGTAAGCTTTAGCACTCTCTTTCGACTACTGTCATATATTAATTTATTATCATGTATATATTCTGTTAAACTCGTTGTAAGTGTTGAATTAATTATGGTATGTTAAAACTACTCCGAACTCGTGTTATTTAATTACACACTCATTCTCGAACCTGCACCACAATGTGGCCGTAAGGCACAGCCACATTACATGGCGATCCTTGCTAGCCACTAAGGCACATTACCTGCCTTAGTTAACCAAGCCACATTACATGGCGGTCCTTGCCAGCCACTAAGGGCATATGACATCACACCATGTTAATATTTTGAAGCATCTTGGTTGCTTTGCTGATATGTTTCAAAATGCTGTATCAAGCAACCAACGCACACAAAAATTGAAATTCTTTTAATTTTAATGTTAAACATTCAGCTTCATGTTCGGCCATTTTATCTATGGAATAATCTTCTGTTATCTTTATTAGAACGTTATCAATTTTTCCTGCTTGATAACGATTTGGACGGCTGGCTTGAATTCTTATTTCTTATCTTGTGGTACTTAGTGGTATAACAGTAAAA
Organism: Melolontha melolontha; assembly: GCA_935421215.2. Taxonomy (NCBI): domain Eukaryota; kingdom Metazoa; phylum Arthropoda; class Insecta; order Coleoptera; family Scarabaeidae; genus Melolontha; species Melolontha melolontha. The sequence continues at coordinate 156,483,859 of OW285236.1, read as the reverse complement.
CTTGTTATATGCTTTTTTGAAATGTCCCATCTATGTATGTAGATGCTCAGAAAAACACATACAACTTCTGTACTATATCAAAACATGAAACTGCTTCTTTAGACAATAAAGCTGGGCCATCGACTACTAGATTGAGGGAATGACAACTACAAGGAATATAAAATCTCTCGGACTAATTTCAAGAATATCTTTTTGAAACCTCAATATAATGTTAGTTAAAGCAGTGGTGGAAGCAGAAATCCAAGAAAGTGTTCGCGGATGTCAATTTCGGTGTTAGTCTCTTCTTTTTTAATTACAACAAAGCGTATAATAATAGTTTTTATGGCTAATATATGGAGTACAGTCTACTATAATGCTATAATATTTTGCATTTTTGACCAGAGCAAGTATCTTTTCGTTTATATTTTTGGCTAGTAAATGTACAATTTCATTTTGAATGTTCTTCCCGAGATAATGTACATATATTCGACTTTCTTTTATTCTAAGCAAATGTTTAGACATGACGATATCAAATTTCGTAATTAGCTCAACAAGTTTTAAAAAATGTATATGATTATGTTCATATAGTTTTTCTGATCACTAAAAGGTAGGCATTGCTGCTGTAAAAAGTGGACAACTGCCAAAATTCTTTCCAATACATTTTCCCAGTGACGTGTTTCTTTGTCCAAAAGACGTTGATGCGTTGTGTCTATGATCTTATCAGACTTAAGATTATCTTTTAATTCAGCACAATTTTTATGGGCTAGAAAATAATTTTTACTATTTTTATGAGGCGTAAGTCGTTCTGACTAATATTTCCAGTCATGGTATCCGGTTCTTAGCGGTAGGTAGGTAGAAAATAATTTACAGCAAAAATAAAGAACGAAATTTTTCTTTTTAGAAGATATTATCAATGTCTAACAATTACTTCGCAATTATCGTATGTCTTTTTTAGATGTTTTAAATGGATTTATTTTGTGTAAAAATATTTTTGTTTGTAAAATTTGAATAACCAATCTGGATAAACCGTATTCACCATCAATACTCTAAAAGAGTCATTGATGGTTTCGGGCCATTCGTTGGGATCCGAAGGAATTTCGATTTTGATTTGTTTGATCTCACTTACTTTCTGGAGTTTGGAAATATCTTCTCTGGACGCTTCTATTGCTACAACCTCATTTTTATCTTTTCGTTCGATGTTTGTGCATAATTCTAAGTAGAAGGTTCTGCACTTGAAACACTACCACCATCATTACCACTTTCAGTTTAAGTTTTTAATATTTGCATCTTTTTTTGCTTTTCTTTTGCGATATTATACTCCCGACAACCGCTTTCTACCGTCCCCTTTCACGAAAATTATGTCAAAGGAAATAATTTCGAATTATACTATGTACCTAAAATAATGCGAACGTGCGATCCTCCCCGTTTAAACATATAAGAGAAAACTAACTTATTAACTATTCTTTTTTAAATGTGCCTGATCTGTGTAATAAAAAAGACGTTTTGTTCTAACATTTTTAAAATAAACACTTTTCACAGTTTACTTGTTTAGTTTCGGATTATTAAGAAATTCGAGCGCTCGGCGTTCTTGGAATAGGAATAATATAATGATTTATTCCTGGAAGCGTCACACAAATTGCTACCACGCTTTATTATACAGTCGTAAAAACAAGAATTTATTAGAAAATCCAAGATAAATTTTATAATGTAAGTATATTTTTAGACATTAAATTTATTCCAATCAGCGAGCTACATTTTTTCCTGAAATTTAGCTACTCCGCCGCTCCCTAAAATATACTGCCTGGGGGAATCGTCCTATTTGCCTACATGAAAGCGCCGGCTCTGTTTGGCTGGCAATATTATCGGATGCTGTTTTTCGCGCTGTAATTCTGTAAGATGCGATCGCCTTCCGACCCGCATTTGATTTTCACCTAACTATGAATTAAGTGCACGCAGTCTACTTCCCTTAGGAATTGTTTTCTGTTTCTCCAACAATTGCATTTCTTTTAAGAACATCTATTGCTGACTCAATTTAGTTAGCTCGTTGCAATTCTAAATCAATATGCTCCTGGACGTTTAATTCGTTTCAATGTTGAAAATCTTTCAAATGGAAATATAGAATGTTGTTCCGTTGTTGTGAGCACTCCAAAAATTTTCTTCATTTTCTGTGGGTCAGTGTTAAAAGTTAATTTTGATTTTGGTTAATCTGTGTCAAGCCGTTGCAACCATTGTAAACCGTGCCACCACATTCTGTTTTGTGTTGATTCTATTGGATTAAGTTCTTTTGGGCAATCCGCAAGATTGCCTGTAATTTTAATATGACACAAATCTCCCAACCGAGTTGATAGGATCTTGAATTTGTTGAAGACGATTTGCTACAAATGGTTGTAGTACGTTAGCAGGTGTTGCATTACAATGTAAAACAATAGTTAAATCAATCTAGAGGTAATATCTTGTAAATTGTAATTTTAACGACTTTCTCACTTTATCTACAAATTGTGCAAGAATTAAGTTTGCACATAGTTCTAACCTTATTGTTTGTTTTATAGGAGCTACTCTTGCTTTTGAACATATTAAATTAACTTGAATGTTTCCTAGTTTGTCAATATTTCATATATAAACACAAACTTCATGATGCGTCTGCAAACCCACAGAGCTCAATACTCTTGGAACTATCAATCAATAGGAATGGGCAGTTTGTTTAAGTTTGATAACTCAAATTTCAAGTTCCGCTATTGATTATAAATATGCGTTGGTTACTCATTCCATGTTGGCTACTCATTCCATTTGTTTCAAACATTGGATTACCAGGTATCGAGCTGCTTTAGTTCCATATGCCACAGTGTTTAGATTTTGATGGGTTAGTCCGGTTGTGTTTTCCATATGATACTTTGTGAGCTTCGTTGATCTCTTGCTATTAATATTTGCCTGTATATCTTCTTTATGTTTCCACAAATTACAAAACCCTATTGGCTGAATCTAAATATGCTTCATAGTAAATCTTCTTGTATATTTTCGGCTCTGTAAATTATGTCATTATATCTAAGTTTTTATCTTGCTTTTTATTGGTTAATTGTTGTGGGTGAAACATATATTGTGGATCATCTTTGGGGTCGTAATTTGCGCTTTCCGCGCGTATGTTAATTATATTAATTATATTAGTGTCTATTTAACTGATTTAATTTCGGATTTGGTACATGATCTTGTTTCTCCTCTCTGCGGTTTTTGAGGTAATTTATAAAAACATTTCTTTCTTCATTAAATTTAAATATAACATAAAAAATATCACATACATACATTACGAATGTAGATTCTCTAACTCGATTGATAGTTGCACTAATATCCTTTGTGATCCTTTATTTTTGTTGACCGTTGATCTTTTCTTGTTTATCTGTAAGTTGCCGCGACGGACCCTGTTGACGCAGAAGAGTAACCTTGTTTTTCTTATCCCGAACTTACTTAAATATTAACGTTGACTCCGCCTGGGGTAGACGTTGGGGGTATTGAGTAGCCTAGTAGCCGCGACAGCCAGTCCCAAGCCCCAATAAAGGAGGAGGTGTTCTAGCGATGGGCCTGCTCCCCATCCTACGTAAAAATTTAACTTGCTACAAATCCTATAGCGGAGCCTCGGAAACCAGATGGATCACATGGAGAAAAAAACGGAAAAGGCAAAACACAATAATAACGCCGTATGACATAATGTAGTAAATGGCGTAAATGACGTAAAAATACGAAGAGAAACAGAATGCGGGTCTGACCATCTACCAGACGGTAATCAGATACCAGCAACAAAATAAAAATAATGGAAAAGAAAATACATCGAAAAAAGTTAGATATTACAACATAGACAGTCTAACAAATGAATGAACACGCTTTCTGTACAAAATTAGATTAGTTCAAGAAATTAGTTCATTAGAAAAAGGACTGGGCGGACAGCAGAAGAAATGTACGAAACACTAAAATGCAAAATTCTACAGGGGAATAAGTATTACGTCATCGTTGGGGAAAATTATATGGAAAAGTACTGAAAACATGAATAGAAAAAGAAATTGAGGAGATAAAGGAGTAAAGCGGCTTTAGACCTGAAAGATCCTGCGTGGACAATCTGTTTGCATAAAAACATAGCAGAGAAGAAACTGTTGAGACAAAGGGAATTGCATGTTACATTTATATACTTATAATAGGTATATCTTATTTTTTTAAAGTATATTTAATTTTTTTCTGATAATTGTGGAACATATGTAAATTGTTCCACGAGCGAAGACATAATAATAATAATGGCTTGCCATTGCCCCCTGTAATTGGCGTCAAGCTGTTGGAGAATGCTAAAGCATGAATTATTATTATTGAACTTGAATATATTTATTGGATAATGTAATTTTAACCATAACAACTTCACATCTATAAATAGTGTGAAAGAGCAATAGAGTTGCTGAAAACAAATTAAATGATATGTATCGCTCTACGTTGACTAGCAAACGTATGGATGCCACTGACTTCTAAGCGAGGCTTGTTTTTTACTAATTCGGGTGTGCTGAATCCGAAAATCATATTAGTTTTTGCGTATCACGTCAAAATAAACTATATACTGTACTATGGTCTTTGAAGAATCACTAATGCGGCCAAGTAGTTACTTATATAAGATCTGTTATTATATAAAGAAAGTATTTCAATGCAATATTAGTTACGAGTATAAACGCCGTTCACAATTCGAAGACGTGCACATTATCAACGGAATCTTCGGAATGGCCAACACAAAAACAATAAACGAAGTATAATATTTATATCGAATGCATTTTTATTTTAGTGCGAATGTTCAGTGTTGACACATACCGTTCGGTTATATTTTGCGTCTGTTTGTTTACTTGCGCCGCAAGCGTTGTGCAGTCAATATAAGCGACTTGTTGCATCCGCGATTACAAACTGTGAAGGAGAATGCGATAATGATGGACCGTTGTTGCCTTTATCAGGTGTGATAGAAGTAAAATCGTATTTGTATTTTGCTATAATTTCATATTACATGTTGCACTTATAACCTAAATATTTCAAGCACTGTATAAGCGTTTACTACGTTAACCTAAAATGGAAACAAATCGATTTTGCCAATGGATTTTGCAACATTGTTTTGACATCATCGTCTTCGAATCGTGAATGGCGCATACTGCAAGTATTTACACAATAATCATTAAAAAATTACTAGAGTATTTGTAAAAGGAAAAACAACAATCAGGTTATAAATTGTTGTTTGTAGCACTTTCTGCTGTGTATTTTGGTTTGGCAGTCCCTTTGAACACTCCAATAGTAGTCGGCCATCATATGAGGATCCCATCTTCCTTGGTACCGAATTTCCATGATTTTTAAATTTTGATGAAATCTCTCGCCTTGTTCATCGCTTACAGCACCTAAATTTTCGGGATACCTATCAAGACTATGAAGGAAATGAAGCTTTATGCTCATGTTACAACCTAGACAGTGAAAATTTTTAATCACTGATTGAACTAGATCCTTTTAATTGCAGGTTTTTTTGTTTCCAAGAAAATTGTACGCGACAATTGTGAATGAAGTACAGGTTTCTTTCTCAGCTTCGTTCATAGAGTTGATGAAATTTGGATCTTTCTGGATTAAAGTTCTAATTGGAGGCCTATAAAATACCCCAGCTTTAATTTTTCGTAACTTAGTCGTGGAAACTTTTCAAATATGTACTGGAAGCAGTTACTTTGCAAATCTAGAGCTTTAACATATTGCTTCATAAAACCCAATTTGTTGTGAAGAGGTGGAAAAATTACTTTTTCTCTGTCGACTGAAGGTGGACTTATAATATTATTTTCTCCAATATCTAGGGATGTTCTGGGAGGCCAATGTTTCTGAATCCAGTGTTTGTTTCTAGCTCGACTATCCCAGAGGCACAAAAAGCACGGGAATTTTTTATATACTCTTTGAAAGTGAAGTAAAAAGTTTACCATTTTGAGATCCACACAGAAGACCCAGTTATGGTCTGTATATTTTAATAACTTTATAAATTTCTCAATGTCGTCCTATGTTTTCCTTAATTGAACGGAGTATCCAATAGATCTCATATCAAGGAGAATGTTTAATAGAATTATTCAGAATATATAATAGTTCCAGATATAACTGGTAACTCTATATTTTACGTTGAATATTGAATTCTTGCCATTGATAATATTTGTTAGTTACTTACAACGATATTTATAAAATTCATATATGAATCGCGAAGATTATTTATCGCTAACTTGATTAAATAGTAATCTTATGATATATATTGAATACTAACTTTCCCATTAATTAATATTGTTTCCTCTTTAGGTTTTTATTGACGTCTCGATACTGCCTGTCAAATACTTGGACTGGAATGAATGAAATCCTGGATCTGCTCCGGATACAATGCCACTGGGTCGAGGTATACAAATATCTTATGTTCGTCTAATTAAGAACCAATCCTTTCAGTTATTCTTAATGAATAAACTTGAAAATACAGGTGTGGTCCAATCAATTCTTCTGATTGTAAACAAATAGATGACAATTTTCCGGAAACCAGAAATTATCCCTTGATACAACTCAAATGTAGTTAATATAAAGAAAATACAGGAGATGCAACCTTTTTTGTACTCTATATGACTATTATACCCAAGTAATGTAGAGTATTTTATATTTTGATTAATATTCCTGAAAATTTTAATATCCAATGTTTGATAGGAATATTATACTTGATTTAATCACCTATTTATCAATATATTATTGATATTCACTGAAAAGAATAACACTCTCTTATTTCAACAACATCACCATAGTTATCTGCTATTTTACATTTATCAAGGGAGTTGGCTATTTTATGTCATTTAATTTTATATACAGTAACTTTTTAAATGCCTTTCTAAATTTCAACTTGAAAATCAAATATTAATATTATATGTAATTCTTCATTGTATACCCATTTCAATGCATTAGTTTCATTTACAGTTCTTAAAATAACTCTGTTAAATATTAACACTAATTACAATTTATTTCATTATCAGTTACCTTTCAAAGTATAACTAACATTATTGTATTGTCCAAGATTCAACTTTATTATATATATATATATATATATATATATATATATATATATATATATATATATATATAATAACTTCGTGACCTTGGTATGATATGGTAGACCTAATCAGTAAGCGATTAAAGGTCTGTATATTACTTCAAAATATATATATTTAAAAAACTCTACATGTTTCGGCAGTACGCCTTTATCAAGAGAATACAAAATATATATATTCTGTCATTTATATTTTGTATTCTCTTGATAAAGGCGTACTGCCGAAACATGTAGAGTTTCAAAATATATGTATTTAAAAAACTCTACATGTTTCGGCAGTACGCCTTTATTAAGAGAATACAAAATATAAATGACAGAATATATATATTTTGTATTCTCTTGATAAAGGCGTACTGCCGAAACATGTAGAGTTTTTTAAATATATATATTTTGAAGTAATATACAGACCTTTATATATATATATATATATAGTAAACCTAATCAGTAGGCGATTAAAGGTCTGTATATTACTTCAAAATATATGTATTTAAAAAACTCTACATGTTTCGGCTATATACGCCTTTATCAAGAGAATGCAAAATATGAATGACATATGTCATTCATATTTTGCATTCTCTTGATAAAGGCGTATATAGCCGAAACATGTAGAGTTTTTTAAATACATATATTTTGAAGTAATATACAGACCTTTAATCGCCTACTGATTAGGTTTACCATATCATACCAAGGTCACGAAGTTATTATATATATATATATATATATATATATATATATATTATATATATTAAAGTTTCTAAAGTAATGAAATACAATATATGTGTTGAAGTAGCTCAGCAATGGTACAAATTATAAATAAAATTTATACATCAATAAATTAATATTGATTGAATAAAGATTTTGAATATTTAAGTATATTTATTTTTAATAATAAGATATTCTACTTACTGTAGTACTTTTGTTCCTTCATAGAGGGTGCGGCTAGAAATGAGACTCGTAGTATTATTATCGTTATAACGGGTGTTCAGAAACATTCGAAGTCAATGTAGTCCTTGAAAATATGAAGTCATGTCTGAGATAGATTGATTTTTGACAGACAACAGTTGACATTTAATAATTATTACAAATCAGATACTTAAGTAAAGATATACGATTTTTTGTTCAGAGCCCACTTGACTTCGAATATTTCTGAACACCCGTTATCTCAGGATTCAGGCAGGTGAACATACAAATATAGCTTTTCAAGAAGTCGGTAATTATACAGGAAACTACAATGTTTAGATAACGGGTGTTCAGAAACACTCGAAGTCAAAGTAGTCCTTGAAAATATGAAGTCATGTCTGATATAGATTTATACATTTACTTAATACAATTTTATAGGTTATCTTACACGCAAATGTCAGTTTATGTCGAAATATATTACTTTAATATGCCATATTAATTAATATAAACTAGTCAAATAGTGATTTTAGAAGGTAACAGTAATTAATTTGCAAATTTCAAATTAAGTATTTTGATATTTTAGAGAATTCTTGCTGAACAATAGCACCCCTTCATGCGATAACTGGAAAAAATTACATAATCCAATTAATATGCTATTCATTCTTGTGTAATAGAGCTCATATAATCTGTAGTAACATGTAAAAAGACAATGCAGTATTAAGAGGAAATAACTTTACAAGTAAAGGTTTTATACATCTTATAGTGACAATAGTATCTAGTTATCGTACTAGTTTAATATATTAACATTCAATAAATTATTATAAGAAATGGCTTAAAATAAATTTGAAACAAATGAATTGTTTGTAGAGTCCTTAGATTACAACCTTATAATAAATATCATAAATTGTAGTTGTATAAATTACCAACAATAATGACCATAATTATAAAAGATGTTGAAAATGTCCACCACCTTCTTCCAAGCATTTTACTTACGCACCTCCTCCGAATGCTACTAAATAAATTTTGCAGTATGGGACTATTTCTAATTTCACTAATTTTATTTATAATTCTGTCTTGGAGATCTATATAATCTTGCACAGGTACTTGATAAATTGAATTTTTTAAAAAAGGCCATAAATAGTAATCACATGGTGTAAGATCACAACATCTTGGAGGAAATTCATGATCGCTGTTCAAACTAATTAAACGATTTCCAAACACTTCTTGTAACATATTCATTGTTTCCCCCGCTGTGTGAGCTCTAGCACCATCTTCTTGAAAGTATCCCAAAGCTAGTTCATCATCGCGAAGTTGATTAAAGAAAGGCAATAGTATTTCCTGTCGATATCTTTCTGCAGTCAAGGTACCATTAAAAAAAATTGGACCAATAATCCTTCTTCTACTTATAGCGCACCAACTTTCTGAGGATATAAAAGAGCTTCAACATAAAAACAATTGGGATTTGTATCACTCCACATTCTCATGTTTTGCGAGTTAAAATATCCACTAATATGAAACCATGTTTCGTCTGAAAAGAAAGTTTTGTCTAGGACATCATCATTAAAATTATTTGTAAACCATTCGCAAAATACTACTCGTCGCGGATAATCAATATCAAGGATTTCTTGCAAACAAGTTATACGATATGGAAATAACTGTAAATCTTCTTTTAAAACTTTATTTCAAGAACCAACTGACAACCCGGTTTGTTGAGCAAGAGTTCTTACTGAAGTTTTAGGGGCATCAGTCATTATTTCTCTAACATTGCCAATCACATCTTCTGTCCGGCCTTTGGACGCCCACACTACCAGTTTGTCGAAAAACTGGAACAATTCTGATTAGTGTACACTGGAAAGTATTATAGTCAAAAGCAAGGTTGGGAAATTCATCTCGAAATTCTTCCAAACAAGCTTGAATTGAATACTTCCACTGGCCATCGATCTTTTGACCATTTCGAAAATATGCTTCAACCATGAATGCTTTGTGTACGTTAGTAAATACCATTTTCAAAATTAAAAAATATAAATTAGTATCTTCGATATTAGATTCTGACAATTTTTGACAGACAACAGGTGACATTTAATAATTATTACAAATCAGATACTTAAGTAAAGATATACGATTTTTTGTTCAGAGCCCACTTGACTTCGAATGTTTCTGAACACCCGTTATTAGTTTTGGAAGGACACTTAGCCTTGATAAGATCTATGCTTAAATAAATCACTTACGTGAGGTTATGATAAATTATGTAGTTGTTCATAAAAGTTCTACAATTACAATTAAATAAATGTTTATAGGTAAGTTTATATTTTTAAATTAATAATTTACGATGATCTTTGAAATATTCTAAATGATTTTTGTTTGATATTTAAATAAATACGTTATGATTATGTGTTTCTTTTTAGAGTAAAAGGAAATAAATTATAAGGACCTGTGATATCTGGATGTTTTCAGGATGTTTTCTCGTCGGAATATGGTTCATGCCAAGCTTCCAGAATTTGTAAAAGTCCGGGATATGTTGAATTTAAGGTTAACCTCAAAATTGACTTGCTTGTTCGGGAATTTCGGGATTGAAATGGATATTATGTAGGTATTTTAGCAATTTTTTTTGTATATTTTCAGGTAGGTTTTCTTGTTATTTTAATATTTACGTTCCAATATAAAGCGACGCGTGCTGCTATGCCGTGTAATCTCAGAAGATGGGATGGCAGGATCGCCATCTAATGTCTGACCATCTAAGTAAAGGCAAGATCGCCATGTAATATAACTTGGTCCCGGAAGTAACATTGTTGCCGAGGCAGTTCCATTTAGATATCAGGTTTATCAGTGGTACAAATAAAATGCATTGGAACGATTAAATAATAACATTTAATTTAATAATGAATATAACAACAGTAGAGATTATACATAGTAATATGATGCACTAGACTGGTACTCGCTCTGACACTGATAGTGACTCTGACTGTGGAGACTTCTTAGTCTCTAGTTTATATATCATCTGATCGTATTCTATTAGCCTAGTGACCTGGTTACAAGGTGTTAAACAACATGGTGAAAGATCATAACTAGGGAAGGTTATGCTGATGAAATGAATAAGTAGGGTATTGCATGTTTGTGAATATATGACCTGGTTTAGTTATTACAGACGCTTTACTTGATAAAAGTAAAATAAGACTTCTTGTTCGGGATTTTCTGTTTTCAAATGTATACTATATTTTTATAACAACGTTTTAATTTAAATTTACCTAGATTTAATTGACTTTAATACTATAATTGATTGAGGTCTCGCTAGGCACTTGGTGAAACATGTTAAATGATAAAGGTAAAAGAAACTTCACACTTGGTTATTTGTTTCACTGAAATTTTATTTACAAAATACGGACAAATTTGTTTCGAACTTCACAGTTCATTCTCAACTGAACAAGAAAAGGTTACTTAGAATAAGAATAGATAATTTGAGTAAGGTGGGAGTAACACTGTGAATAATATAAGGGAATTATGTATTATGGGGGTTTTCCTAGTAATTAACGAGAAACAGCCTTAATAACAGGGGAGATTACGAACTCTGTTTGTTCTGTAAATGAACAGAGTTCGTAATCTCCCCTGTTATTAAGGCTGTTTCTCGTTAATTACTAGGAAAACCCCCATAATACATAACTCCCTTATATTATTCACAGTGTTACTCCCACCTTACTCAAATTATCTTTTCTTATTCTAAGTAACCTTTTCTTGTTCAGTTGAGAATGAACTGTGAAGTTCAAAACAAATTTGTCCGTATTTTGTAAATAAAATTTCAGTGAAACAAATAACCAAGTGTGAACTTTCTTAGACTTTAATACGTTTTCTATTAATTTACTTGGAGCCCGAAATTTTAAGACGCTTTTTTTATCAATATTTCGGAAAGACGTCGCCCTTCACTTGTTTATATCAAAGCCTTGTAATGCATTATTTACCTTAAAATTAGTCGAAAATTTAATTACATAAAAAGAGTTATTTAACCAAAAAAATCATTCAAACTTATTCGCAAAATTATTTGGTAAATTTACAAATACATTTTAGTACACTTTTGACATATAAAACTTGTGATACGCGCGTATTGCTAAATGTCATTTTCGTGCGCTTGTGAATTTTAAAATAGGGGCGTGTGCAAAATTAATGTCTATACAATTACTGAATATTAATAAATTAAATATCTTCCAATTCGCGTATTTCTTAACTTAATGAATGATTAAATGTAAAAAGCCAAATGTTTATTAATATAATGATATGCAAAGTAAAAAGATTGTCGGGATATTAATTTATTTAATATTTAGACATTAATTTTCTATGATTGCACATATAAAGTTATGGTTATTAAATTCTATTTTTATTTAAATTTTCCGCTTTCTTACCCCTAGGATCTGGTTATAAATAACGAAACTCAGTTCCATAACAATTTTCCCCGTTGGAAAAATAATTTTACTGGACAAATTCAAATGATTCTTTTCCAGTAAAGATCAACTTGGGACAACAATGCATTAAGTGGTAAATAAATATAATATAAACTCTGGATGGAAGAAATTATTAAAGTAAAATAAACTCGAACTATGATAAATCTTTTTATTTTATTTTTTCGTATAAATAATTTGTTTAAACTCATTATTGTTAAGTAATAATTTTTTTTTAGTTTGTTAAAGAACTTTTACAATTAGATTGTATTCTTTCTTTATAATTGTAAATGTTTTTTTCTTTATATTTTTGTTTAAATTCTGTTCTTGTTATCGATATAAGATTGTATTTATTTTATGTGTTTGTGTAATTACTTGTTTTTTTTTATTATATTATATCTATTTTTGTTTTATATCTGTCTTGTATTAATTATGATTGTACGAGATGTAACATACCTTCGTTGATTATTTAAATTACGACTGTTTATTATCATTTATTGTTATGTTTCTAGATCGTAATCTTGCAACAATTAAATGTGGTATCTACCCTTTATATATCCGGAGTCTGGTTCAATTAGTACGTTTATTTAAAGCGCAGGCATCTAAACATATCCTTAGGGGTGAATCATTTTTCTGTACGATAACTATTGGGTTTATAAAGTAAGTATTAGATTTTTCTATGATTCCAGTTCGTTCTAAGCATTCTAATTATTGCTTTACTTTATCCTGGTAGTTTACAGGTATGGGATAGTTTTTACTTGATAATGGGTTGTTGTTGTCTATCTTTACTGGGTGTTGTTATTCTTTGGTGAATATTACATCATTGTTAATTAATTGAATATTTTCATTAAGCATGTTAATTAATTTCGGTATAATTGTAGGGTGTTGTATATTTTGTTTCATTATTATTTCATATATGTCTTCTTTATTGTTTACTGAAGTGATTGTCTGCGTTTCTTCTCTTATCTCCAGCTCTTCTACTTCTTTATTTGCATTCATACCTAGCCTCATTCTTAATCTTCATTCCTATTAACATATTCTTATTTAAATTATTATTTGTCCATCTTCCTTATTATACCAATCAGTTCCACAACTATTTAATTAAGCATTACCTTGTAATATATATTATATAATTAATTTTCATATGTAAATTATTTTTTTATATTAATTATATTTTCTCACTTCTTCAGTTAACTGCTTTTCCATAATTATTTTGTTACCTTCTATACTAATTATACGTTGCTCGAAATCTAAGATCATTTTTAACATTTTTATATTGTCAATACATTTTACAGTTGGCAGCGATATTTGTTCCTTTGATTTTAATTATTTTGTTATCGTATTCCTGGATTAATTTTGCTTTATTTTATTGCATAAGAGTTATCTCGGCCCCTGTATCTATCTATTAAGGAATTTAAATTTTTGTAAATTGAATTTTTACAGTGGGTAATTAATAAGTATCAATTATTTTGTCGCCTGTGTCTACAATCGATATAAATTCGTCCAGTGGTTGGTAGAATAATATGTTTTATACTTCGTAAAGTATGTTACAGTCCAGTGGCGGCTCGTGCTAAAAATTTTAAGGTGTTCTGCAAGTTTTACAAAAAAATTTACCTTGCACGGGCAGTAACAGGTTGTCTCTCTCCCATCGATCTTATCGTGCTTTCTTCGCCTTCCGCACTGAAGTAATGGATTTCTGGAACGATTGTCAATTGTCACACAAAAAAATAAGAGTCACTAAGCACTACTTTACTAACAAATTATTTCTTATAAATTAAATCTATTCTACGTTCTTTTCGATTTGCAAATTTTGTTATCACTTTGTCATTAAAATTGTCTATTTCGGAAATAAACTTTTTTTCGATAGATAGCATGGAAAGAGATGTTAAACGATCTTCGGTCATTGAATTTCTGAGAAACGTCTTAATTCGATTTAGTGTTGAAAAGCATCGTTCGGCCTCTGATGTTGTCATGGGAGTTGTTATTACAATTTCTAATAATTTTCTAGTCTCCTTCAACGTATCTACAAGATTGTTTTTTATTAAAAATTTTAGAAGAGGTAGTGCGCCTTTTAAAGATCTACAATCAGTTCTTGAGTAAATAACAGACAATTCAGTTCGTAATCTTTCTTTATCAAGGGTGGGATAATAGGAGCATGCGGAAGTGAGTTTGTCCTCAGGAAATTTACTGCAATACTCTCCAAAGCATTCCGAAAAAAAAGTGATGCCACTACTAGATGCTCTTTAAAAAGAAATCGATCTTTTGCACAATTTAGAATAACATCACACACCTCAAAGCCGAAACTCGATGATTAAATATGCTGTTATTTGGACGTTTGCGTTTTTCTGGTGGTGGCTCATCGCTTATTAAATCTGATGCTTCACTTATGATGTTGTCAATATTATTTCGAACTTGGCCTATACTGCGTTCAATTTTCGATATCGTCTTTTACTAGAGTGGGTTCAATTTTTCTTTGCTGCAATTGATTAAACAGGATATCTACATGGGGCATTACATGATGGAAAAAAGTCAGCCAAAAATTGAAGATCGGATAATTTAATGTACGGCGAATAGAGGCGGCTGCACTACAGACTGTGTTGTTGGAGAATTGTTCTTCTATTTCTTCCATACACTCAATGAGAGAGGCCCTATTTTCGTACACAACATTAATGTTCCTGATATTAAAATTCCAACGGGTTGTAGCGCCGTGGGGGATCCTTCTGTTTACAATCTTGTTTAACACTTCTACTCGTTGGGGTGAATTATTAAAAAAGCCGGGAATGTCTTGTAGATTTCCAAAAAATACACGTTCTTGCGAATTTCCAGAAGCAGCTTTAGATATAATTAAATTTAATTGATGGGCATAGCAATGTACATAGTGCGCAAAAGGGTACTTTTTTTTTAATCAATGCTTGAACGCCTGCGTGTTGTCCGCTCATCACCGCTGCTCCATCGTAACTCTGTGCAATCAGTTTGTTAGGTGAATTTTGAATTAAAGCATCTATGACACTTAAAATTGTTTTGCTAAGTGTTTCTGCATCACATTTTTCAGGAATGACGTAGTTCCAAAAACGTTCAATTGGCTCACCATCACGAACATATCTAAAAATAACTACCATTTGAGTTTTTGCAGCAACATCCGTTGTTTCGTCCGCCATGATCGCCAAAAACGGAGAATTATTAATTTCCTCAATTATTTGTTCTTGGCAGACTTCAAGTATGCACTGTAACAGATCATTCTGTATTTCTTTAGAAGTGCCTTTAAATACCGAACAATTTTTTAGGTGCTCACTTAGAGTTGCATCTAATTCAGCCGAAAAATTAATAAGCCCACGAAATATCCCCGGATTCTCGGAAGTATCGCTCTCATCATGTCCCCGAAGGGCCAATTCAAAAGCTCCACAAAATTTTATACAATTGATAATTTTTGATAAAATATAACGATTCTTTGACACATTTTCATTATGTCTCTGTATATTTACCCAATAAGCAGAATCTAGTTGAGCCATAATATTAGTTGACCCTAGTAACGCAAATTCCATACAATTATGAAGATGGCTTTTAGAATTCTCATGTCTTTTTATTTTCAAACTCAAGTGCTCTAGATCCGTGACCCCTATTTCCGTCCAAGCTTTATCGCCACCAAAAAGTAAACAGGGAAAACAATATAAAGCATTTTTTTTGTTGCATCCACAAATCCATTCGTTTTTTGAATAAATATCGCTACTAAATTTACGTGTATAATTTTTCCCTCTACTTACACCAGTTTTTTCAATAGTGATATCTACTAATGGCCTACCATTTGCTTTTAATTTTATCTTTTCTTCGAATGAATATTTAAAGAATCTCTTCACATTAATTAAATTAAAGACCACCTCCATAATACACAGAGTTTATATAAATTGTCACCGATACACAAAAACAAGCACGCGCACTCTAATATTATTGTTTTTACGTTAAACTCGCCGCAGAGTAAAAAATACGCGAAAATATTAAATACCTATACCGAATCATATGAAGGCGCTGGACAGAATGCAGCGAAGATGCTTGATAAATCGCGCATTGGTTTTGGAAAGCAGCGGGGGTAGCGGGGTGCGCGCGGGTGTTTGAAAGAGCACTGTGCGCACGTTCGTGTGGACCAGATAAGGAACAAGTGAGCGATCGCGCGATTTAGGTTGGTTATTCCACTGGTCGCCTATTGTATATTATTTTATAATATACTATATATAATCGGCGTTAGCGTGGGAATTTCGGAAGCGAATATCTCGGCTTCTACTAATCGGATTTTGATGATTGAGGTGTCAAATTGTAGGGTTTGATGTCCTCTACCGGATGATGTAGAAAAATATGCAAATTTTTTGATATACATGGGGAGAATTTTCACAACAATATGTTACGCTTTTATAAACATCAGAAATGTCGGAAAAATTATGTAAAAGAAAACTAGTTATAACTAATACAGGTTCGCCCGCCCAATTTTTTGGGAGCTCTGCAGCACTGCAGCGCTTATGCGCCAGCCGCCACTGTTACAGTCGTTGTATGTATTTAATTTTGTTGTGAGGGCGGTCCTAGTTCTGGATCGGTTGCTACCTACAGCGCGCGCAGGGGCAACGATGGCGTCACGTTAATCCAAAGTAAAACAAAATTTTGTTCACAATAATAAAACTGTAACATACACCCTGTATATGTGTGTCACACTGTGTAACCGTGTCGGTTTGACGTCGCTGCTCGTGCACGTAAAATTGTAACGTGGCGGTCGGATTTCTTACTTTCTGTCAATTATAACTAATTATAATTAAAATAACTTACTCACTACTTAATAAATCAACATAATTTTCTTTGGACGATCCCACATTCGAGAATGCCAAGTTATAACATGTGTCGGTTGGTTTGTACTTTAATCGGAATCGGTATAATTAAATATATTAACTATAAAATTAATTTTCACTTCTTAAAGTGAATTAAAATACAAAAGACAAAACGTGTGTCAGTGAATGTACACAAATCGGTAATTCAAACTAATGTCATGGCGGCGCTGTTGATCCTTAATCAGCAGAGAATTTTGACGTTAACAGTTAGATATAGAAACTAATGTTCGTTACAACTAAATTTTAAAAACTCAACGACTGTCAAAAATTTAACAAGAGAACGTTAATTTTTGCAGTTATTACAAGTAGTTTCAGTCGTAGGTAAAGGGTTCGGTAAATCTTTATTAACTTCTACCGGATTATATTTCTTTAAAAGATTTTATCTTTTCTTATTGTGTTCGCTTTTTTGTAGTCTTTTACGCAAGTGCTTGGAGCAAAACAACTAGGATAAACAATGTTTACAAGTAAGTTTTATTCTCAATTTTTTTAGTAATATTCATCAACATAAATGTTTTATATACCTGCAAGCAGGCGCGGCTAGTGATGACGTATTTGGGAGTACAATGATGCGAGTTCTTCGTGTATTCTCGTGTACTAACTGTAACGTTTTCTTAGTAAACACCGAAAACACACGAGGCACTCGCATCAATGTTCTTGCACTCCCAAATACGTCATCACGAGCCGCGCTTGCCTGCAAGATACGTTAGATAATGGAATACATATATATTTATTAAACAATAAAAAAATACATATACGGTATACAGCCTTTCGAGTATCTTTTTACGTATATTGACCTTGAACTTGAGCAGATAATTCTGTCTCGTTCTTTATTAAAGAAAAATCTATTAATCGGGGTGAACAATCAATGTTTAATATTAGACTAAGGCTCTTATTACTTATTTTAATAAAATAACTGTACACGATTTATTTCGTAAAGTATAAGTTGCTACGATCACCCGTCGTAGTATATGTATAAAATACCAAACAACAACAAAAAAAAAAAAACACAAACGCTCCTCGGAGCAGAACTAGTCTCGGCCGTCGAAAACCGCCCCTGCCCGTTACTGCCAACGTCCAGCGACCCACCCGGCTACTGAGGCTGCCTCAGCCCAGGGGGTGGGGAGACCCAGAGGTACGAGATAACCTCAAAAAAAGATAAAAGGTGGAAATTGGACGCCACCGAATTTCAGCCGCTGGACGTCGCAAACCCGGAAACTTGATGTCAGGTACAGAAAAAAGTAGGCAAATTGCGTGGGCAGAGGGTCGGTCCCAAGATCGAGACTCGCTCCACTCTCGAGGTCCGAGAGATGAGGAAAGGGAGTAAAGAAAAGAATAATTTAAACCAAACAGTAGTATAATATACGTGAAATAGAATAATAATATCACTCTGTACAAGATTCGTGAAATAAAAATAATAATACTCTTTATAATATTCGTGAAAAGAATACTAATAATACTCTGTAAAATATTCGTGAAATAAATAATAATATCACACAGTATAATTTGCGTGAAATAATAATACTCTGTATAATACTCGTGAAAAGAATAATAATAATACTCTGTAAAATATAAGTGAAATAAATAATAATATCACTCAGTATAATTTGCGTGAAATAATAATACTCTGTATAATACTCGTGAAAAGAATAATAATAATACTCTGTAAAATATAATTAAATTTAAAGTTAACCCTGTATAACAAAACAAAATTTTAAAGATAACCCTGTATGTATAGTAAAATTTATTTATCCTAACGTAGTATATTACAAATAATAAATGAGTGACCCCGGTATAATCTAATGGAGTGTAAAAATTGCAAAATGAATTAATATTCATTAGGTAATGCAGATAAATTGCTAGGATTGAATTTTGAATAACTAAGTACACAGAGACTAAAAGCCTCAAACACCCTAAAAAGAAGTAATACGTATTGTTCTTATTAGTTTACAGAATAATAAAAGTTTTAAAGATAGTCTGAACTTAGCGATCTTTCGCTAAGATTATTCCCTTATCTACAAAAAGTTCGAAACAGGTTGTCACAGAAGGTGTACTTTAGAACAAAATCAATCAACTTCGCTAAGTAATTTAACGACGACATAAAATTTTTACAAATTCGGTGAAACTAAAGGTATAAAG
Organism: Melolontha melolontha; assembly: GCA_935421215.2. Lineage (NCBI taxonomy): Eukaryota > Metazoa > Arthropoda > Insecta > Coleoptera > Scarabaeidae > Melolontha > Melolontha melolontha. The sequence goes on along the minus strand of OW285236.1, from coordinate 156,464,441 downwards.
AGTATATTAAAAAAAAAGGAATTCTCAATTACAGAGTAAATGAACGAATGTAAAGTAATTAATAGCAATATGCAATTCTAAATTTGACTGTTCAACAAGACTTTCATTTTAAATGCAAAATTAAATGGTTTAACAAAAAGAAAACATATAACTAATCGAAAACAAGAAAATTTAAAACGCAAATGTTTTCGATCTATCGTTGAAGGTCACAGGCTTTTTGTTTCTTGAAGAGAAAACACCTGCGAGATTAATACTTTTGTTTTATTTAACAACTGACTAAATTAAGGAATTCGCATAAATCACAATTCAAAAACAAGAAAAAAAAAAAGGACGGTAATATTTTAATAAGTGAGCTTATCTGTTCGTAGCCGACGTTCGTTGGTTGGAATTCTCCCTTTGTTCATAGAATAATGGGGAACGAAAGAAAAAAAACGTGGACAAATCTTCGACACTCTTTTTTTCTCCCCGGCGTCAGTTCTCAGCAAATGATGTGTTTAGGCCGGTGGGTGGTACCATCAGTACATCTCGATGGTAAACTAAGAACAAGCGTACGCAAAAAAACATACGCCGTTGACGAAAGAACGCTGATTCCCTTTTCAACTCGTTAATTCCTCCAAATGAGATATCGCCCAGAGCGAATAACGAATGAAATTTTAATCAATGATATCCCCGAACGGGTCCGTAAATACGATACGGAATACTAATTAAAACTTCGAGTACAGTGAAAAGCGTTCACATTCAACGTACGTGGTCGAATGCCAAAAACCAAGTCATCCTTCGTGCATCGGTATAAGAACTCGGAGGACAAAAAAGATTAAAGAAAGATCGCAAGAAAGAATTAAATATGATATTAAAGTGCAGATACAAAATTATACAGGGGATAAATTGTAAAGATAAGAGAATTAAATTAACGAGATAATACATTGAATCGGAAAATAATAGAATTAAATCAACGAGATAATACATTTAATCGGAAAACGACGCAATAATAAATAGGACGTTACGGACACGTAACAAAGTTAAGTAAGGTATCGGCTTTGTCTCAACTAAGATTACATCGTCTTATAGATATTATTCCTGAAAGAAAAAGTACGAACGTGTTTATCGTTCGTTCACGAGCGGTCTGACTCTTTGACCGGACTTACTAATTACTAAGAACGGATTATTCGGATCAATTAGAAATCTTGCGATCTTGCGAAGAAAATTTACTTAAACGAATTAGAATCTAGAAATTCAGCGGTCGGTGGAATTCTAGATATACTGGTGATAATAACTTTAATACAAATTAATTTTTAGCAACTCGGAAGTTTAAATAACTGCATGAATATCTCGGTTAATATTATTACTAACAAATTGGAAATTTAACATAACACAATACGTACTGTTAAGCTTTCGGGACGCTTATAATAAATTTAGTACAGGTTAATTGTTAGTAACTCGGAAGTTTAAATAAATGAATATTTCGGGAAATATCTTCACTAACAATTCGGAAATTTACTATAATACAATACGGACTCTAAGCTTTCGGGACGGTTATAATAAATTGATACAGGTTAACTGCTAGTAACTCCGAAGTTTAAATAAATCAATATTTCGGTTAATATCGTTACTAACAATTCGCTTTGTGCAATTAAATAAACGGTATCCGTACGCACAAACGAGACATAGGGGCGTGTCAGAAGAATCCTAAATGGAAGAAAGCTACCCCCTTTCTTCCATTTAGGATTCTTCTGACACGCCTTTATAGGTGAGGCCAATACTATCATCTCTGGAATATGACTTTGGTTTATTATCCGAAACACTAACGGAACAATGGCAAAAGGGGTAGTTCCTTAACTAATTCAACAAACACTACCGACTCCTAGTTAAGGGGAGTTGGAAAGGTCGAGGGTGGTATCTCCAGCATTAGTCAGGAAGTCTTTTTTGAAACTAGCCGAATAATTAAAATTTATAGCGAAATTCAGTGCTTATATACGAAAAATATCAGGTAAAAATGATCATTTCTGGATGGAGGTCCACTTCTTGAAATCTTAAGTGGAATAAGTTCACGCCGGCGTGAAAATAAGAAAAGGTTCGTGTTACAAATTACAATTACATATTTTTCCTACAAATATATTTACAAAAATATACACCGCTCTTCAAAGCTTAAGAACATTATGTGCTTTTAATTCTTATTGAATTAAAGAAATGCAAACATTTTTAATATTCTTGAGTTTGAGGGCGAGGTTCGTTACAACTGTATATAGGTATGATAATAAATCTGAAATTTTGAACAATAAAAAAAATAAGGGTTGATTATAATGAAAATAAACTACAATATATATGAGTACAAAATAAAGCTTAAATTAAATTTCAAAAGTATTAAGAATATTACGCTAATAATGAGAAAAAAAACTAAGAGATATTAATAGATTTCAGATTACTAAAAGAAATAAATTTCCCTAAGGTACCATACGAAAGCTTTACAGGAAAGAATAAGTAATTAACGCAATAAAATATAATTTGTATTACGTATATCTCTGTTAAATTTTTAAATCAAATAAATTTTAAATTGTAATAAATGCACATACACAACTTACAAATAGGTATTTTGTCTATACTAGCGACGACCAAGCACAGATGTTGGTCCAAAAACAAGACAGAGAAAAAGTTCTCACGTTGTAAAAATAAATTTTAGAATATACTTAGCGAATAAAATTTTAAAAGCGGTAAATGAATTGGAAAATATTACGATAAAATTGAATATTATAAATCACCAAAGCAAATTAAATTGCAATCAAATTGAATTTAGGTTACAAGTAATAATTACAAAAATATCCAAGTATAGTATTAACTTATGAAACGTTACTAACAATTAGAATATATGATTATAGAGAATATTTGATTTTTAAATCTTCTAAACGGTATTTTAAGAGGTAAAATTTATATCAAAAATATAAGAGTCCACGTATTGTCCTTCGGGTTCAGAATGCCAGTGGATGACGGTAATTGAATGTTGATTCGTCGGTAATTGAACAGTAGTTGAGATTAAGGTGTCTGGAGCTTCGATTATGACTTCCAGAGGGCTTGCAGATGGTTCGTATTCACGTCGATGAATTTGCCGGTCAAAGAAACTCAGGCAAAAAAGGATATTTTTTCCTTTTTCACTATTAACACCCCAACGCGACGATAGCGCCAAATTCCAAAGTATTTACACTCTACGTCCTTATCCGCAACATATGCGACGCTTCAAACTACCCAGAATTACATAAATCTTATCACCCTTAAGAGTGTAAATGAAAGCGTTTATTAACCCACCAGATCTCACTTACGGCACGTCAACGAATGAATCTCTATTCAGGCGGCGATTGCATCGAATGTGAGCGGGAATGGGGAAATATCGTGAGAAAACACCCACACATATGGTCACAACGTACTCGTGAAAATAAAATAAAAATGGAGCAACTCGCGGCGTAAACAAGGCGATAAAACGTTAAGTAAAAATATTAAAATGTAACAACTCTCCTCTCACCTCTAAAGGAAACTTCCCTGGAAGTTTCCGATAAGGAAGCAAACGTCCTGAAATACTCAGACCTACCAGCGGAACGGAACCATGAGACAACCGACACAACAATTCGCCACGGTGTTCTTCGGCCGAAAAAAAACAAGAGAAGATGGTTGCATCGCAGCCCGCCTAGCAAGGAGGTCCAAGACTTTACGTAAGAGTAAAATAGAAAGAAGTCGGAACATAACAAATTCAAAATTACTTGTCTGCGGCCTAACAGACTAGGAGATAACAAAAAGAAACGAAACGGTTTCAAACGGGAAACAAGTTTCAAGTCCAAGCCAAACCAAGAATGGCGGAAAGAAAACATAAAGTTAAACACAAAATATCGCAATCGAGATCCTGAACAAAAAGATGCGAGAAAAACGAAGGAAGGGCCAGGAATCCATTCCAATGACGGTAGGTAGTCAGGGGGTCGGAATTTTCTGATATTCCAAATTCCGTCATAAGGAAGTCTAAGTCTGGAAAATATATTCGGTAAGCCAAACGCTTAGCGAACTCAAAATCATGACCGATAATCAAACACCACACCACACGTTAGAGGAAGGCAAGGCGAGACGCATAAGATCCAACGATCTCCAAAATCCCGAAACGGTAAAGACTCGACAAAACCAACACTAACGAAGCATACCAAAATACTTAAAATCAAAATCGCAATGTCCAAATCGGGAAATGTCTAAATCGAGAAATATCAAAATCGAGAGAATCAAAATCGAGAAAAGTCTAAAACGAAAAGAAGAAAAACAAAGCCCAAACATCAAGACGTTTATTCAGAATCGCTAAATTCATAAAAAAAGATAAAACTCCCAAAAGCGGAATGGTACGGTAAAATGAACGAGACGGTAATGGATCGGTACGCAACTTACTGAAAAAACGGAAATGTTCAAAACGGAAATTACAGAGCGAAATTTGTCGAAAACGGAATTATTCAAAACGGAATTTATTCAAAACAGAATTTATCCAAAACAGAATTTATTCAAAACGGAATTTATTCAAAACGAAATTTATTCAAAACGAAATTTATTCCCATAAGATCGACAAAAAACGGGAAAATAAGTAGGACGCCTCTTACGCCTAGTACGGTTTTCCTGGTATAACCAAAGAAGTAGGCGTTCGAGAGCCTTCTTGGACCAGTCGATTCAGCGTGTCAAAACGCGTCGGGCGGTCATGAACATTAAAACGTATATAATATGTGCCACACTAGGACCAACCATGGCCACGCCGCTATGGCCACGCGATTACATTACATTTTCGATTACAATATTTACGGTTTTCACGAATCTTATTTCAGAGTATGAGTCGGCTTTCTATATAATTTAGTAGTGACTGTACCGTCTGTGTTTTTACGAACTAGGGCGTCCAGGAATGGAATTTTGTTTTCCTTTTCCACTTTCAAAGTGAATTTGATAGATTCTTCTATGAGATTGATGTGTTCAAGGAATCAATTTAGTTCTTATTCCCCATGTGGCCATACAACGAAGGTGTCATCTACATATCTGAGACACCTTTTTGGCTCTAGAGCATTTATATTTATTGCTCTCTGTCCAAATTCATCTATATATATTGCTTAGTATAGATGATAGAGGAGATCCCATTTTTGTTGATAGAACTTATCTTCCACCTGAAAGTATGTTGTATTTGCACAGATGGACAGAAGTTCCATGATGGAATTTACACTGATGAATGAAGAATGATGTTCTTTCTTCTAATGTGGAGTCTGGACAATTTGTCTTCTTACTTTTGCTAGGATAAGTTGTGTTGGTACGTTCGTGAATAGACATAACAAAGTTAACCAATTTGTCCTGTTCTTCTAGTATTAGGTCTTTGATTTTTGCTATGAAGTACTTGCTATTAATGATTGCTGACATTGTTCTACCAGGTATAGGTGTAATTATATCCAGTAGGAACCCAGCTAGAGGGTGATATGGAGAATTCCTAGAACTGGCTATTGATCGTAGTGAGGCGTCTGGTTTATGGATCCTTGATAATTCATATAGATGTGGTAGCTTGCTGTAATGTAGTGTAAGCCTGTATCTTAAGAATTGATCGGGCAAAGCTGCCTTGTGTTTTTATAAGGTCCTATATGTCTTGGACTCCACGGACGATGTCGGGTCTTTAGGTATCTCCTTATACTTTCCCACTCTTAAGACGTCTTGTACCTTGTTGTTGTAAGTTTACACATCTATTATTACCGTTGCATTCCCTTTATCTGTTGACAGGTTCTTCAGCGATCTATTCTTCTTAAGTACTTTTAGGCTGAAATGTTCCGCACATGTTAGATTATGTTTTACATTTCTTGATTTAGTCTTTTCTATTGTTGTTCTGGTTGGATCTCCTGCGCTGCTACTGCTTCAGCAAGTACTATGTCCAATGTGGATATTTGCTTGGGAGCTACCGTGAACTTCATACTTTTATTTAATGCTCTGACTGCATCCTCAGATAGCCGTTTACTGGATAGGTTGATCACTATTTTAGAGGTATCTGTTGTCCGCGTTTTCCTCTGGTTTGTCAGTGATGCTAGTTATCTCGGATGTTTCTCTGTTAGTTGTTTGTTTGGTCTTTGGTAGCTTTTTATTACTGCTGCTTGGATATTTTCCTCCTGCTCATTAGTTCTGTCTTTAGTTTCTCGTTTGATAACTTCGCATTGCTGTGTAAGTCTGATTTTTGACCGTTTATGATAATTTATCCTTTCCCGAACTAGTGCTGCGCTGGTTCTTTTTTAAATCCTTTGTTCTCTAATGCTTGTTACTGGAGGTTCCACCATTAAGCCTTTAACAAACACATTGAAGTAAAATAAATATACAGAAGAAACATTATCAAAAGCTTCCGAAAATAAAGTAGTATAAGAACAACCGCAATCTAGCGTGTGTACCACGGTAATGCCGTATATCAAGGGCCTATTAGAAACAATCAGAAGAATAGGCAACGACTATAGGATCAGAATAGACATGAAGACAGCAAACACCATCACATCCACCCTGATAAAAACAAAACCAGACAATGGAAATCAGAGAATCAAAGACTGTATATAAGAAGTACTATGCGTATGTTGAAGAAAATACATCGGAAAAACAGGCAGACCTCTACAAGTCAGGATCGAAGAACGTCAAAAAGTGGTCCGACTGGGAGAAACCGACAAATCACGCCTAGCTCAACATGTCCGGGGATACAGGATTACATGGGACAATGCAATAATCCTGGGAAAGGAAGATTATCCGACGAAAAGAAAGTTGAGAGACAGCATATATCGCCATAACAACAAACGCCATAAGTACACCGAATCTGGAGATAAAAGATATCTGGCTACCAATTATTTGGAAAAAGGATAGAGCAGACCTACAACTACAGTACCAGAGACAAAATAGATAAGATTACCCAAGGCATAATATTAAGAAATAATATTCTGTTCCCCAAACAGCGTAGTGGTTAGTGTGCTTGATTTAGTTCAAAGTATCGAATTTCAGACCTGGTTCGATTCTGATACGAGTACATTTCACAATAAAAAACTGGGAAGACATAATATATGTCAGACATGAGTTTATCAAGAACTGGCCCTTCTCAACGCTACCCTAAAGACGGCAGTAGATCGACTGCCGAAACGACGGATTATATAAATCCTACAAACCTTGTTACTCTGAATGCTAAAACAGAGAACTATAGTGATAATTCGCAAATATTCTGTGAAATTATTAATAATAATTATGTTGATAACTCCTGTGACAATCACAACCAAACTGAAGAAGTAGATGCTGATAATGAAAGAAACGGAGAATTGAATAATTCCTTAATAACTTTTAGCGTTACCTTTATCCGTAAAAGATTCTGGATCTTAACCTTTGTTAAGATCCAGAATCTTTTGCATCAATAAATGAGATATTTAATATTGAAGATATGACAGTGATATCTGGTAAAGAGCTAAATAATCTGTTTCCCAAGAGCTAAGTAATCGTCCAATATTCCATTAAAAACTATAAAAGATTATATTTGTTGGCTAGATACTCGAGAGAAACACAGAACGAATAGCATTTGTACTGATTTCGCAAAAAATGGAAAGAACTGCAACAAGATTCAGAAAGAAAAGCAGGTAAGAAAAAGATAAAGAACAAAACTTAAAGAAATTAATGCAAAATCGAAAAGAAACATCACGAAGAAAAAAGAAAATGAACCTAAGAAAAAGAAAAATCACGTGATAGTAGATTTAAAAGCCAAGGTAAATGATCTTTGTCGATTAAATATTTCTCCAAAAGAAAATAAGTCAGCAATTCAAGAAGCAGAAGTAGAAGACGTAGTATTTGATTTTCCTCATTGCAATGAAAATAAAAAGCCACAAATACGTTTAGTTAATCTGTTTTCCAAGAGCTAAGTAATCGCCCAATAGTCCATTAAAAATTATAAAAGATTGTATTTGTTGGCTAGATACTCGAGAGAAACACAGAACGAATAGCATTTGTACTGATTTCGCAAAAAAATGGAAAGAACTGCAACAAGATTCAGAAAGAAAAGCAGGCAAGAAAAAGATAAAGAACAAAACTTAGAGAAATTAAAGAAAAATCGAAAAAAAACATCACGAAGAAAAAAGAAAATGAACCTAAGAAAAAGAAAAATCACGTGATAGTAGATTTAAAAGCCAAGGTCTACGTCGATTAAACATTTCTCGAAAAGAAAATAAGTCAGCAATTCAAGAAGCAGAAGTCGAAGAAGTAGTATTTGATTTTCCTCATTGCAATGAAAATAAAAAGCCACAAATACGTATAGTATGTGATATAGTAATTAAAAAGTCAAAAAAACAACAGATTAGAAATCTTTTTTCTAATGGAAATAAATCGCCAAATAGAAAACTTTAAATGTGGTTTTATAAATGAAACTGTATAGAATATGTTGACTAAACTAGTTATAATTTCTCGCTTATTGTTCAAATATCCCAAGGAATATGTTATATATTTATTTTAAATATTATGCGATTGCCAAAGGACTTAAGTGTATTTCATGTACTCGTACATATCATATTGCTTGTATTAAAAAATATAAAATGTTCGTAGGCTCTGATAATAATTTCTTCAAATATAAACCACGTTTTGTATCTGATATACTACACCTGACAATTACGGCTACCAAAAACACAAACAATATTGGCCGTAATTGTCAGGTTTCTCGTCTTAAAAATAAAATGCATAATTGTTTTTTAAGATTTTTTTGTTTATTTTATTAATTAAAGTAAATTATATATAAATACACATATTACTGTGTAGTTTGATTCTAAAATTGACTCTAGTTTTGTGTATTGCTGCCAGGGTTCTGTTTTATAAAATGGTTCTTTTGCAACTAGGCCTAGCATCAAATGTAAACAGGTAAGAAATGAGACGCTAATATATCTAGTTTAAAGAATTTATTATTCACACATTGTAATAAATACATGAATATTGGACATACTGTACACTATTAGTTATTTATTTATTATTTTCGAAAAGAAACGTTACATAATATATATACATAAATAATTTTGAAGGTCTTAGTAAGAGCTTATGAATCTTGCAATCACGCTTGTGTACTAGAGTGTCTACTCTCCAATTACAAATATATAACACAACGTGCTTTATTCAACTTTTTAAAATCACGAAGCTTATGGATTCAAGATTTGTGCAAAATTTGTAGAAAAAGTGTGCTAATTAATATTCACGTGACGAGAAACAATCCCTATCACACGAGAATTTTTACACTATAAGTTTTATTTCAATTCTTAAATAATTATTCTTTAATTACAAATTAAAAAGCCAGATATCTTTAGATGTTCGTGAGACCTACTCTCTAGATACAATCTAAAGTGCCTGATACTTGTTTTGTTTTATAACAGGAATTTTAATAAATTTAGTATTATTAATTAATCTCTATACATCTAGTCTTAACTATTTATGATCTTCAAAGTTTTATTATATTCAACATTTTATACAGACCTGAGTTCATTATACATATTATCGAATTCAGTGTGGTACATGTTCACCGTAAAAAGAAATAAAGAAAATTAATTAAAATTAAATTAATGATTAATTCAAATAAAATAGAAATGTGATTCTCAACGAATAATTCAACTTTTAAAAATACGAAATTATTTATCCAAATGAATCTAAAATTTTATATTATCTTCGAAAATAAATCGTGACCGTTGCTTTTCAAAGGTTTTGAGGAAGAGTTCTCTTTCCCAATTCTATTGTCCTTATATATCTCTTGTGAAGTCGACACTTTTTCCAGACGTAAAACGGTCTTCTTTTTCCAAGTTATGTTTTATATTTCAAACTTGTATTCTTCCGTTAATTTTTAAATGTTTTATTAGATCTAAAAGTCAATCAGATTCATTCTATCATGCAAACGTCATATAGTGTATTTTTGTAAGGTTTCTTTAAATCACATCAAACATTAGGTATATTTTATAACTAGGGACCGGACACATCGGGCTGAAATGACGTCATTACGACGGACGATATAAATAGTCTACAACATCTGTAAGTACATCACGCAGTTATTGAATAGCACTATTCATTCGGTTAGCCGCACACAAAAAATAGATGTGCAGTTGACCGAATGAATAGTGCTATTCAACAACTTCGTGAAGTACTTACAGATGTAGACTATTTATATCGTCAGTCGTAATGACGTCCATTTCAGCCCGATGTGTCCGGTCTCTAACATGTACGTTATAAATTATAACGTACATGTTCCATCCTTATCTTGTTTATTGTGTCGTGCACTCTTGCCTTCTTCTTAAATGACCAGGTTAATACTATGCTTTAGATCAACAACCTATCTTTTCTAATACACTATCATGTGCTCTCTATCGTTCGACATCCTGTATTATTTAGTTGAACAAAACCTCTGAATATAAAACATAATTTGACGTTTGTATTGTTTACATTGTGTTGAAGTGGATATACAACTTCTTAATAGGCAACCTATAAGGCTTTTATTTAAATTTTATTTAAACTTTAGAAAGTCTTCCGAGGTTTTATTAATGTTTTTGATCGTTTATCAATTAATTACATCTGTTATAAATGGATATGAAATATGTTTGGTCTTCTGTAGGTGGGCACAACAATATGTCATTTCAAAATATATATTGTGCCATGTTACGTTTGTTGCAAAGTTTCTATCGTCTTTTTCAGTTGTACCAATACGTTCTATATATATATAATATATATATATACATATATATATATATATATATATATATATATATATATATATATATATAATTGAAAAGAAATTATCGACCGTGATATATTATCAAAAATAAATTAACTAAATTCGGGTAAGCGGTCGATTAAAAAACTCCTTTATTAAATTACTCTATATTTCGCGACAGACTTTGTCGCTTCTTCTGGGGTAAAAAATGTAGAGTTACAAAATAATAAAATTGACGTACAAAATATACAAATTTTTTGTACGTCAATTTTATTATTTTGTAACTCTACATTTTTTACTCCAGAAGAAGCGACAAAGTCTGCCGCGAAATATAGGGTAATTTAATAAAGGAGTTTTTTAATTGACCGCTTACCCGAATTTTAGTTAATTTTTGATATATATATATATATATATATATATATATATATATATATATATATATATGGTAAACCTAATCAGTAGGCGATTATATATATATATATATATAGTAAACCTAATCAGTAGGAGATTAAAGGTCTGTATATTACTTCAAAAGAAATTTTTTTTTTGTATTCTCTTGATAAAGGCGATACTGCCGAAACATATAGTTTTTTAAATACATATATTTTGAAGTAATATACAGACCTATAATCGCCTACTGATTAGGTTTACCATATCATACCAAGGTCACGAAGTTATTATATATATATATATATATGTATATATATATATATATATATATATATATATATATATATACCGATAAAACCAGCTCGGAACGGACCATAGTCAACATTGAGTGGCAACAGCGTATCGACTCTACGCGCCGCAGCTTCAATTGCAGTTAAGAATTTAGTAAGACTTAAACCGCGCAAGGATATAGTCGTTTGCATATTCGTTCTGTATACGTAATTTGCCCGTTTGTTTCAGACATAATAAGATCCAGTTTATTATTATTATTGTATTCTTAGCTACTACGGAAAAGTAATTTTAAGTAATAAAAAAACAATAACGTTTTCTTAAAGATAAAAAGCATTATTACTTGAATTGAAACCATACAATAGACCAGAGTATCTACTTTGTATAACTGTAATTACATATTCACTGTTATGACAGTTTTATAAACATAGTATAAAAAATGTATATTTGCTTTAAAAAAATAAACAACTTATTTACATCAAATACATTACATTATTTACATCAAATAAATTTGACTCTTACTAGGATCATTGTCGGTAGGTTTATACTCCTATAAAATTGACAGCAAATTAATTAATAGTATTACAAATTTATATCTAGCTACGCAATAATAAATAAAAGAGTAATAAAAAAGTGTAGATATTTATTGAATGGAAGTTATCTGTATACAATGAATTAAACAAGGAATTAAAATAATATGCACTTGTGAAATTATGGTTATGTATCAAGTGAATTGCTACAGTAAAGTATATTATAATATGAATAAATAAACAAACACAGTGATGGTAAGTACTACAGTTCTTAATAAATATTGTTCCTTTCACAAATTTAAGCAAGATAGTAATATGTTTCAAAGTAAAAGCAAGATGTAATTAATTTAGTGACATTTTGATTTGTTAAGAAATAGTTATTAATAAGACTTTTTATAAAAAAAAATTGAATCAAATAAACCTGTGTCTTGCAGGGAGCGTGCAGGTATTCGGTTTCGGCTATTCTGGATGTTCAACGGTGCGGGATCAAGATAGGTATTCTTAGGTTATTCGATGCAGGTATGTAGACGCTTGTTCTAGTACGTAGAAATCGGTCGAAGCCCGGCGGCCAAAAGATATTTTCGAAGATTTCTTGCCGGAGTCGGATATAATTCTCCAAAAAAATGTTTCAAAAGTTGCGCCGGTATTAATTACACTTTTTCTGTATAATTTTATTCTTTTAACATTGGTATTTTAATATTTAATTAATTTTAAAGACGGAGTATCACTTTTTTAGGCAACTGTTGTAAAAATTCTGTACTGACGCTAACTATCAATTATTTCTTTCCAAAGCCTTATTAGAAATTATAAAATTGACTTGATTTGTACTTTTATTACTATTAATAATACTCAAAATGTAGACGAAATGATAATTTGGACAGAAAAACAAAATTAAAATATTAATTTACAAATAGATATGACTGGCTTTTCAATGTTAGGTTATGTACAATATTCAATGCAAAAATAACCTGTTCGCGGGTTTTTCTTATAATTTGAAAAGTGGGCGTGTTCAATTAGTATAAAATTCCAATGTAAATAAATTAACTATCTTTTCTAATTTCGCGTAATTGACTTAAATGATGAAAATGAAAATTAAAAATATGAAAAGTAAATTTTGAAATAAATATAAATTAATCTGAAATATAAAAAGTTATCGTAATATTAATTTATTAACATTTCGATACTAATTTTACATGTTATGTCCACTAAATGAAGCTATTCAATTCAGTGTATTTCTAGTATTGACTCTTGCTTTTTCATTTACAGATAGCTGGAATAACAGAGCTATTTGCCTCATAACAATATATATGGTAGATTCAATTTGTTGTCGATTTAAGGTTTGGTTTTACTTCAAAATGTATATATTTAAAACAATCCTACATGTTTCGGCAAATGATGCCATTTTCAGGGAATATAAAATATTTGTATATATATATACATATATATATATATATATATATATATATATATATATATATATATATATATATATATATATGTATATCGGTATATCGGTATATATATATATATATATATGTTTATATATATATATATATACCGATAGGTCCAGCCCGCTACGGGCCATAGGCAACAATATACGTATGGAACGTAATGCGATGTGGCAACGTATTGCTGTGAATTGTGATTTTGATTGCTTATTGACTTTCAATTAACACTGCAACTTATTCTCCTTGCTTCTTCAGTCGGGTCGCCTTCCTTGAGCTCTTTATCTTCAGGGTTTATTCTCACGAATATCGTGGTATAAAAGAGAACAATAGGTATAAGTAATTTAAACAAACATTTCCCAATTTACATATTTAATAAAAAAAAATTTTAAAAAAACTCAATTTTACAAAGTGTAAAATTGAACTGACAATTTTCAGCAAAGAGGATAAAAAAAAAACTTTGATACCATATGAAGATAAAAGTTTTAAAAAAACCTCAAATTGAATTTCCGCGAGCAAAATATTTAAAATTAAAATATCAACAAAATTTATCAGCTGTCATCAATTACTTTATCCCCTCAAAAATCAAACGTCAAATAGAGCTTTCTCTATTTTCGCACGCATCCAGAAATTGATCATGTGCAATATCTCAAGCACGTAACAAACAAGTTTTCCCGCTTCCTAACATACTACGATAACTTATATGAACAAAAACTAAATTCAAAAAAAACAGTCTAATAAGTTTTGTGAATATTTTCAATGATTACAAAAATATTACAAACTAAAATTAAGAATTTAAGAAGCTTCTGATTTCACTAGAATTATCGCTAACGATATAAATATAATATTAAAAATACATACATTCAGTTTTGTATACATCACGTCACAAAAACTTAGAAGAGAGACTCCAGATAGGTCATTTAAATCAACTTTCAAGTTTTAAATACCCATAATAACACGTAATGAATTTTAATTACATCAACACTATCAAAAACACACACCGTAATTAATCAAAATTTTCAACTTGAATAAAATTATGTTTTATTCAAATTTCAAGAACACAACCTATCTGTATAAAAACTACTCAGTCTCTAAGGCATGATGAAGCAGGAAACAGCAAGCTACCCCTACCTAAACATAAAATATAAATCAAAATAACAACAATATAAATATCTATATTATTATAATTTCCAGCTTGGCGCGAACTACGAACATCAAAATAGGCCCGTGCATCATACAATCGTGGACCAAAATACACATTATAATAAATTGTTATATAAACTTTTAAATTTTATAGATATTTCCCTGGAATAAAATATACATAAATACAATAATTTTCATATCTTCTTTTGTTTCTTTCTTCAAGGAAAAATCCACGACAGTATGTACGAAGCCACTCCGCGCGCGCAACATAAGTCCGATGGTCGAATGCATATAAAAATGTATGTTCAATTAAATACATTTGAATGTGTTTTCATCTTTTTGTAGTAAGTTTTTGCGAGATACATTCGACTGCCTTATTTGTTTTGGTTCTAATCTTCTGTTAACTTTAAATTTTTAATATACACAACAAATTCATATAATTTGGTGAAGACAATAAATAAAATAACGATTGTTTGTATATATTATATGTTTCTTATAATAAATCTATAACTTAGTGCAAGTACAATACTTTGTTTGCTCTAATTTAATTTTTGAAAGTTCAATTGCTAAACTTTATTTTTCTTGCTCCATGACATGTTCCTTTTTCAAAATTTCTCTCTGTAATCGTACAAGTTTTAATTTACTAGCAGTCAACAAATAATTTCGAGCCAAAAAAGACATTTCACAACAAATAAGTTTATATTATGTTGTACTGCGATTTCAAATATTTATACCAACCTTTGTGCAAAACTCAACTTATCTATTATGGCAGTGTTAAGTTATATTGGAATATATTCCAAATTTTATTTAAAATTAGGCACTGTAGAAGTTTTAAATAGAGATTAACTTTATCCTTATTCGGATTATTCGACGATATAATTGATGGGTTAAAGTGTATTGTAGAACTGTCCCTTAAAAGTTTAAAATTGTCTGGAAATGTATTTGATGTAAATAAGTTGTTTATTTTTTTAAAGCAAATATACATTTTTTATACGATGTTTATAAAACTGTCATAACAGTGAATATGTAATTACAGTTATACAAAGTAGATACTCTGGTCTATTGTATGGTTTCAATTCAAGTAATAATGCTTTTTATCTTTTAGAAAACGTTATTGTTTTTTTATTACTTAAAATTACTTTTCCGTAGTAGCTAAGAATACAATAATAATAATAAACTGGATCTTATTATGTCTGAAACAAACGGGCAAATTACGTATACAGAACGAATATGCAAACGACTATATCCTTGCGCGGTTTAAGTCTTACTAAATTCTTAACTGCAAGTGAAGCTGCGGCGCGTAGAGTGGATACGCTGTTGCCACTCATTGTTGACTATGGTCCGTTCCGAGCTGGTCTTATCGGTATATATATATATATATATATATATATATATATATAATAACTTCGTGACCTTGGTATGATATGGTAAACCTAATCAGTAGGCGATTAAAGGTCTGTATATTACTTCAAAATATATGTATTTAAAAAACTCTATATGTTTCGGCAGTATCGCCTTTATCAAGAGAATACAAAAAAAAAAAAATCTTTTGAAGTAATATACAGACCTTTAATCGCCTACTGATTAGGTTTACTATATATATATATATATATATATATATATATATATATATATATATATATAATAACTTCGTGACCTTGGTATGATACGGTAAACCTAATCAGTAGGCGATTAAAGGTCTGTATATTACTTCAAAATATATGTATTTAAAAAAAACTACATGTTTCGGCTGTATACGCCTTTTTCAAGAGAATACAAAATATGAATGACAGGATATAAAATATAATTTTATATCCTGTCATTCATATTTTGTATTCTCTTGAAAAAGGCGTATACAGCCGAAACATGTAGAGTTTTTTTTAAATACATATATTTTGAAGTAATATACAGACCTTTAATCGCCTACTGATTAGGTTTACCTATATATATATATATATATATATATATAATCGCCTACTGATTAGGTTTACCATATATATATATATATATATATATATATATATATATATATATATCAAAAATTAATTAAAATTCGGGTAAGCGGTCAATTAAAAAACTCCTTTATTAAATTACCCTATATTTCGCGACAGACTTTGTCGCTTCTTCTGGGGTAAAAAATGTAGAGTTACAAAATAATAAAATTGACGTACAAAAAATTTTTATATTTTGTACGTCAATTTTATTATTTAGTAACTCTACATTTTTTACCCCAGAAGAATCGACAAAGTCTGTCGCGAAATATAGAGTAATTTAATAAAGGAGTTTTTTAATTGACCGCTTACCCGAATTTGAATTAATTTTTGATAATATATCACGGTCGATAATTTCTTTTCAATTATATATATATATATATATATATATATATATATATATATGTATACTGTATGACATGGAAACTGCAACACCAAGAAGGGGTGCGAATTTTTTGACCAAACTTGGTAGAAAAGTATAACTATTCAAAGGCAATAATTGATTAAAATTTCAAAGAAAAAAAACAAAACACTAACACAATTTAACATCATTTTTATTAATAATGTGTCGAGCCGCCCCTATTAGTTACACACTTCCTCACTTTTCGTGGCATTGATTCGACTAGGTGGTCGATATCCTCTTGGGGTATGGAGTCCCAAGCAACCTGTAATTCATGCCGGAGACCTATTAGTGTCTGCGGGGATTGGCTAAATTCATAAGTTTTTGTCCCATAATGTCCCACACATGTTCTATTGGCGAGAGGTCGGGGGATTTGGGTGGCCATGGCAAGATATTGACATGAGCCTCTTCGAAGCGATTTATAGAAATTCTCGCTACGTGGGGAGGGGCATTATCCTGCTGGAAAAGTGGGTCTTCGAGCATTTGAATATATGGAGGAATATGGGGTTCTACCACCTCATCAATGTAACGCTGGGCGTTCATGGCGGCTTGGATGAACACCAACTGAGACCTACTCCCATATGCTATAGCACCCCATACCATAACACCCACTGCTCGATGCACATGCCTTTCAATGGAAAACTGAATATCACTACGTTCCCCACGTCTTCGTCTGACCCTCATACGGCCATCATGCATCCCTAGACAAAATCGAGATTCATCACTAAACACCACCTTATGCCACTCCACGATCCAATGCATTCGCAATCTACACCACTCCAAACGTTGCTGTCGGTGTTGAGCCGTAAGTGGTAACACAATATGTGCACGATAAGATTGTAAGCCGAAACCCCTAATTCGGCGATAAACGGTTCGAAGGGTTACTGGACGACCTTGATTACCTAACCACACGTCAGCAATTGATCTGGTACTGGAGAACCTGTCTCTTAGTGCCATTAGGCGAAGGCGGCGGTCCTGTATCCCATTAGTTCTTCTTCGGCCTCCGGTTCCTCTTCGGCGTCTTTCCTGACCCTCCCTAGTCCATGATTGATAACAGCGCATAATGGTGGATTGGTTCCGGTTAAGGCGATTTGCAATTTCCCTGTATGACACCTTCTCGCAAACCAACAATTCGACCTCTGTCGAATTCGCTTAATTGGCGATAATTTCCACGTTGCCGCACTCTAGGCATAATAAAACTCTCTAAACACGTTAGACAAAGGTATAATAAGACAAAACCGTTGAAATAAATTTGAAACAAACAATAAATACACCACAAATTAATATCAGCGAAAACTGAATGAAGTGTCAGAAGTGCCGTGACCACTTGATATATCGCAACAAAATTTTAATCAATTATTACGTTTGACTAGTTATACGTTTCTACCAAGTTTGGTCAAAAAATTCGCACCACTTCTTGGTGTTGCAGTTTCCATGTCAATGAGCATATATATATATATATATATATATATATATATATATATATATATATATATATATATATATATATATATATATATATATATATATATATAATTGAAAAGAAATTATCGACCGTGATATATTATCAAAAATTAATTAAAATTCGGGTAAGCGGTCAATTAAAAAACTCCTTTATTAAATTACTCTATATTTCGCGACAGACTTTGTCGCTTCTTCTGGGGTAAAAAATGTAGAGTTACAAAATAATAAAATTGACGTACAAAATATAAAAATTTTTTGTACGTCAATTTTATTATTTTGTAACTCTACATTTTTTACCCCAGAAGAAGCGACAAAGTCTGTCGCGAAATATAGGGTAATTTAATAAAGGAGTTTTTTAATTGACCGCTTACCCGAATTTTAATTAATTTTTGATATATATATATATATATATATATATATATATATATACACGAATTATATTGAATTTAATTGGAGTGAGAAATAGCAATTATTCAAATCTCCTCTCACATGTAATTGTCGCTAAATTTGTGCAATTGATTCCACAATCTGACAAGATTACTCCTGCCGAAGAATGTAGACGCAAACACGTCGCGACGTTAGCCATCCACCTGTGCGGATAATGAAAATTGTATGAATAAAACCACATCCGTCCAGAAACGTGCATATATCGATATTTCACTGTCGTTACAGATCATCAGTACACGATATTCTAACATGGACATGATTTTATTTTTATACTTTCGTGTATATATACGAATTATATTGAATTTAATTGGAGTGAGAAATAGCAATTATTCAAATCTCCTCTCACATGTAATTGTCGCTAAATTTGTGCAATTGATTCCACAATCTGACAAGATTACTCCTGCCGAAGAATGTAGACGCAAACAATTACATGTGAGAGGAGATTTGAATAATTGCTATTTCTCACTCCAATTAAATTCAATATAATTCGTATATATACACGAAAGTATAAAAATAAAATCATGTCCATGTTAGAATATCGTGTACTGATGATCTGTAACGATAGTGAAATATCGATATATGCACGTTTCTGGACGGATGTGGTTTTTTTCATACAATTTTCATTATCCGCACAGGTGGATGGCTAACGTCGCGACGTGTTTGCGTCTACATTCTTCGGCAGGAGTAATCTTGTCAGATTGTGGAATCAATTACACAAATTTAGCGACAATTACATGTGAGAGGAGATTTGAATAATTGCTATTTCTCACTCCAATTAAATTCAATATAATTCGTATATATACACGAAAGTATAAAAATAAAATCATGTCCATGTTAGAATATCGTGTACTGATGATCTGTAACGACAGTGAAATATCGATATATGCACGTTTCTGGACGGATGTGGTTTTTTTCATATATATATATATATATATATATATATATATATATATATATATATATATATATATATGGTAAACCTAATCAGTAGGCGATTATATATATATATATATATATAGTAAACCTAATCAGTAGGCGATTAAAGGTCTGTATATTACTTCAAAAGAATTTTTTTTTTTGTATTCTCTTGATAAAGGCGATACTGCCGAAACATATAGAGTTTTTTAAATACATATATTTTGAAGTAATATACAGACCTTTAATCGCCTACTGATTAGGTTTACCATATCATACCAAGGTCACGAAGTTATTATATATATATATATATATATACCGATAAGACCAGCTCGGAACGGACCATAGTCAACAATGAGTGGCAACAGCGTATCCACTCTACGCGCCGCAGCTTCACTTGCAGTTAAGAATTTAGTAAGACTTAAACCGCGCAAGGATATAGTCGTTTGCATATTCGTTCTGTATACGTAATTTGCCCGTTTGTTTCAGACATAATAAGATCCAGTTTATTATTATTATTGTATTCTTAGCTACTACGGAAAAGTAATTTTAAGTAATAAAAAAACAATAACGTTTTCTAAAAGATAAAAAGCATTATTACTTGAATTGAAACCATACAATAGACCAGAGTATCTACTTTGTATAACTGTAATTACATATTCACTGTTATGACAGTTTTATAAACATCGTATAAAAAATGTATATTTGCTTTAAAAAAATAAACAACTTATTTACATCAAATACATTTCCAGACAATTTTAAACTTTTAAGGGACAGTTCTACAATACACTTTAACCCATCAATTATATCGTCGAATAACCCGAATAAGGATAAAGTTAATCTCTAGTTAAAACTTCTACAGTGCCTAATTTTAAATAAAATTTGGAATATATTCCAATATAACTTAACACTGCCATAATAGATAAGTTGAGTTTTGCACAAAGGTTGGTATAAATATTTGAAATCGCAGTACAACATAATATAAACTTATTTGTTGTGAAATGTCTTTTTTGGCTCGAAATTATTTGTTGACTGCTAGTAAATTAAAACTTGTACGATTACAGAGAGAAATTTTGAAAAAGGAACATGTCATGGAGCAAGAAAAATAAAGTTTAGCAATTGAACTTTCAAAAATTAAATTAGAGCAAACAAAGTATTGTACTTGCACTAAGTTATAGATTTATTATAAGAAACATATAATATATACAAACAATCGTTATTTTATTTATTGTCTTCACCAAATTATATGAATTTGTTGTGTATATTAAAAATTTAAAGTTAACAGAAGATTAGAACCAAAACAAATAAGGCAGTCGAATGTATCTCGCAAAAACTTACTACAAAAAGATGAAAACACATTCAAATGTATTTAATTGAACATACATTTTTATATGCATTCGACCATCGGACTTATGTTGCGCGCGCGGAGTGGCTTCGTACATACTGTCGTGGATTTTTCCTTGAAGAAAGAAACAAAAGAAGATATGAAAATTATTGTATTTATGTATATTTTATTCCAGGGAAATATCTATAAAATTTAAAAGTTTATATAACAATTTATTATAATGTGTATTTTGGTCCACGATTGTATGATGCACGGGCCTATTTTGATGTTCGTAGTTCGCGCCAAGCTGGAAATTATAATAATATAGATATTTATATTGTTGTTATTTTGATTTATATTTTATGTTTAGGTAGGGGTAGCTTGCTGTTTCCTGCTTCATCATGCCTTAGAGACTGAGTAGTTTTTATACAGATAGGTTGTGTTCTTGAAATTTGAATAAAACATAATTTTATTCAAGTTGAAAATTTTGATTAATTACGGTGTGTGTTTTTGATAGTGTTGATGTAATTAAAATTCATTACGTGTTATTATGGGTATTTAAAACTTGAAAGTTGATTTAAATGACCTATCTGGAGTCTCTCTTCTAAGTTTTTGTGACGTGATGTATACAAAACTGAATGTATGTATTTTTAATATTATATTTATATCGTTAGCGATAATTCTAGTGAAATCAGAAGCTTCTTAAATTCTTAATTTTAGTTTGTAATATTTTTGTAATCATTGAAAATATTCACAAAACTTATTAGACTGTTTTTTTTGAATTTAGTTTTTGTTCATATAAGTTATCGTAGTATGTTAGGAAGCGGGAAAACTTGTTTGTTACGTGCTTGAGATATTGCACATGATCAATTTCTGGATGCGTGCGAAAATAGAGAAAGCTCTATTTGACGTTTGATTTTTGAGGGGATAAAGTAATTGATGACAGCTGATAAATTTTGTTGATATTTTAATTTTAAATATTTTGCTCGCGGAAATTCAATTTGAGGTTTTTTTAAAACTTTTATCTTCATATGGTATCAAAGTTTTTTTTTTATCCTCTTTGCTGAAAATTGTGTCAGTTCAATTTTACACTTTGTAAAATTGAGTTTTTTTTTAAATTTTTTTAATTAAATATGTAAATTGGGAAATGTTTGTTTAAATTACTTATACCTATTGTTCTCTTTTATACCACGATATTCGTGAGAATAAACCCTGAAGATAAAGAGCTCAAGGAAGGCGACCCGACTGAAGAAGCAGGGAGAATAAGTTGCAGTGTGAATTGAAAGTCAATAAGCAATCAAAATCACAATTCACAGCAATACGTTGCCACATCGCATTACGTTCCATACGTATATTGTTGCCTATGGCCCGTAGCGGGCTGGACCTATCGGTATATATATATATATATATATATATATATATATACCGATATACCGATATACATATATATATATATATATATATATATACAAATATTTTATATTCCCTGAAAATGGCATCATTTGCCGAAACATGTAGGATTGTTTTAAATATATACATTTTGAAGTAAAACCAAACCTTAAATCGACAACAAATTGAATCTACCATATATATTGTTATGAGGCAAATAGCTCTGTTATTCCAGCTATCTGTAAATGAAAAAGCAAGAGTCAATACTAGAAATACACTGAATTGAATAGCTTCATTTAGTGGACATAACATGTAAAATTAGTATCGAAATGTTAATAAATTAATATTACGATAACTTTTTATATTTCAGATTAATTTATATTTATTTCAAAATTTACTTTTCATATTTTTAATTTTCATTTTCATCATTTAAGTCAATTACGCGAAATTAGAAAAGATAGTTAATTTATTTACATTTGAATTTTATACTAATTGAACACGCCCACTTTTCAAATTATAAGAAAAACCCGCGAACAGGTTATTTTTGCATTGAATATTGTACATAACCTAACATTGAAAAGCCAGTCATATCTATTTGTAAATTAATATTTTAATTTAGTTTTTCTGTCCAAATTAACATTTCGTCTACATTTTGAGTATTATTAATAGTAATAAAAGTACAAATCAAGTCAATTTTATAATTTCTAATAAGGCTTTGGAAAGAAATAATTGATAGTTAGCGTCAGTACAGAATTTTTACAACAGTTGCCTAAAAAAAGTGATACTCCGTCTTTAAAATTAATTAAATATTAAAATACCAATGTTAAAAGAATAAAATTATACAGAAAAAGTGTAATTAATACCGGCGCAACTTTTGAAACATTTTTTGGGAGAATTATATCCGACTCCGGCAAGAAATCTTCGAAAATATCTTTTGGCCGCCGGGCTTCGACCGATTTCTACGTACTAGAACAAGCGTCTACATACCTGCATCGAATAACCTAAGAATACCTATCTTGATCCCGCACCGTTGAACATCCAGAATAGCCGAAACCGAATACCTGCACGCTCCCTGCAAGACACAGGTTTATTTGATTCAATTTTTTTTTTATAAAAAGTCTTATTAATAACTATTTCTTAACAAATCAAAATGTCACTAAATTCATTACATCTTGCTTTTACTTTGAAACATATTACTATCTTGCTTAAATTTGTGAAAGGAACAATATTTATTATGAACTGTAGTACTTACCATCACTGTGTTTGTTTGTTTATTCATATTATAATATACTTTACTGTAGCAATTCACTTGATACATAAACATAATTTCACAAGTGCATATTATTTTAATTCCTTGTTTAATTCATTGTATACAGATAACTTCCGTTCAATAAGTATCTACACTTTCTTATTACTCTTTTATTTATTATTGCGTAGCTAGATATAAATTTGTAATACTATTAATTAATTTGCTGTCAATTTTATAGGAGTATAAACCTACCGACGATGATCCTAGTAAGAGTCAAATTTATTTAATAAATATATTAGTTTTGTTCTACTTATCCCTAGCCGTAATCAGAGATAATAAGTACTATTGGCTAGTAATCTAACATCACCAGTTTTAAAATAAGGCGCCCAAATCAAATACAGACAAAGTACGATTTAATTTCTTAACTATATCCAATCATTATTATTATCAGCTCATCAGCATCTTTTCATTTGACGTACCAACGTGGTGGCGTTTCTTTGCATGGATAGAGCTTGTATCTTATATCATATATATATATATATATATATATATATATATATATATATATATTGAGGCATTGCAAGAAGGGTTTCTTTTCTCTGAAAGAAACAAAGAATACTTGTAACCATAATATTTATATCTAATATGTACTTCAATACCAAGAAGGGGAAAGATTGATTCAAAGTATAAATACGTTATTTTGACGACAAATTTGCTTTGAAATAATTAACTTATTTTGCTATTTTTTTATAATGTTTACTTTCAATTTTTTTATTCAAATTAATATTTAACGCGTGTTTATTCAAACAAATGTAACGTATTTATTTTCAAATGTATTTGAACAATTAAGCCCCGCCCACAATTCTAACGGTGCAATAACCCGAAAATAAACCGATATTGCCAGAGTGTTTGTAAACACATAAACATATGTTATTCAACCAAAGTTATTTGATAAATCAAATTGTAATTTTTTTTACTGTTTTACTCTGTAAAAATGTCTAAAATAACAATGTTCGAAAAGATAATGCAAGTAAAGAAGGGGGCGATTTTGCGGAAAGTTATGCAATTAAAAACAAGTGAAAAAGTAAGCGTCGGTAATTAGTCGTCACAGTGAGAGGTCACGCTTTTTGTGCTCCGAATTAATTAAAACAAATTGGTGAAATTATTAAGTTCTGGAGAGTTTTGAGTCTACACAACGTTACTCACACCTACGATCTACCTGTAGACAAAGTTTACCATCTGCCGACCAATTAGTTCACGAATTACGAATTTTTAAAGTTTCAATACGTTAATTACCCGCCATAAGTTTCACCGTGCAACGACCAGCATCTTGGTACGCTTGAAACCGGTCATCCGAGCAAGCCGCCGTCGGACTTGGAGATTCTAAAAAACTCAAGTCATCCCGAGGGACCATCGCAGAAATATTATCCAGTTTCCCGTTGTGAAAACCAGCAGAACACAGGAGCAGGAAGCAACGGAAGCTATATCCGAAGACTCAGGTTTTTGCTAACTTTAACAATATTTTACGCGCCATTTTTTACTTGCTCATATACTTTTCTAGAATTTTCTTTGTTTATTCCATAACTAACTATTTACTTTGTTTTCACCGATATAATATCACTGTAATTTTTATTCCACTTATTTAAATATTAGAATCCACTGTTTGTAATTTTAAAACTTGATTCTATGTTACTTTTATAAACTCTTTTAATAAAACAACACCAAATTGCACTTGTCGTACACCATATTGTTAGACTATAAGAATACCAACCGTTGAGTGTATCTCCCGTATTGTTATTTGTGTGTCACGAAAATTGTTAATATAAATTCCAAACTTTGCTAGATAATTTTTTGATTAATAAAGTTAATTGTCAATATTTTACTTTGGTTTTCTTTGTAATATACTTGAGATATTGTTCCGATCCCAATTAAATAAACTACGTACATAAAGTCAAAGTGGAGAGAGGTGAACCTACCTTAACCCTGAAGAAATTAAAGAAGCTAGCCGACGACGAAAATAACCAAAAACAGATAAGTATTGAACGAGCCCGATTTAAATAAACTTTTTATTATACAACAATTCACAGTTATATAACATTCATTCTTTTATATACATACGTTTTTTATATATATTAACAATTCGTAAGATTACATTATATTAATCAATAATAAACACATTACAGATATATTAGATCACGCTTGACACATTACAATATATATATATATATATATATATATACATATATATATATATATATATATATTAAAAATAATAGACTTTTTTTTGGTTTAGCGACCTTTTAATGAATTTTGATGTTTTATTCTACGACGTTTCGACTTTTATTATTATTCAGTCTTTTTCAAGTAACTAGAAACAAGAATTAATACAATGAAGACATGAGAACTGTCTTTGCTTTTGTGAGACTGAATTAACAATTAAATTACTAATTAAAATTAAAATTAGATTAAAAACTGAATTACCAATTAAAGTTAAAATTAAATTAAAATTCGATTAATGATAAGTAAGGGAAAAATTAAAGTGATTACATCTGTATAAATGAATTGGGAATTTGAATTGAACTACAAATACAGTAAAGAAAACATTGAATGACAGTAAACTCACCGTTTTTGGGTTTCAAAAACACGCATTCTGTGCAACATGTGTTATCGGGGACATCCGAGACCTTTTTTTATTAAGGACCGACACGCACTGGTTCGAATATTATAAGTGACTGTGTCTTGGTTCAGAGAGGTTAATTTCTGTTCTATTTTGGAATTAGCAAAGTGGTCAGGACCGTGTTTAGGAGTATATAGTTAAAGTATTTACAAATGGGAACTGATAATTTTTTTTTTTTGGTTTGTGTTTGTGTGTGCGGGGGGGTTTGATTTTATCTATTGTTTAATGAGTGGGTAATAGAGTTTAGAAAGTCCATCAATTTCGTTTCTGTCGTTGATTGTTCTGCTGTTTTTGAAAATATGGATCATTTCTAAGACCTCCCTAGCTTTTGTATTCTTTTTCTGTGTTATTACTTTGGTGTTATCAAAATCGAAATTATGTTTTAGTGTCAATTGGTGTTTTTTAAGGCAGTTTGATTTTTTGCGTTAAACCCGTTAAAAGTCGAAACGTCGTAGAATAAAACATCAAAATTCAATAAAAGGTCGCTAAACCAATAAAAAGTCTATTATTTTTAATATTAAGACACGGCCAATAAAATAAATAAGAAAAATAAAATTCTTATAAACATTAAATATATATATATATATATATATATATAGGGTAAACTTAATTAGTCGGCGATTAAAGGTCTGGTTATTACTTCAAAGTGTATATATTTAAAATAATCCTACATGTTTCGGCAATGATGCCATTGTCAAGGCATCATTGCATCATATTTTCGTGACCAAGGTCACGAAAATACTATATATATATATATATATATATATATATATATATATATATATGTATATATATATATATATATATATATATATGGTAAATTGAATCAGTTGGCGATTAAAGGTCTGTTTTACTTCAAAGTACATATATTTAAAAAAACCCTACATGTTTCGGCAATGATGCCTTTATCAAGGGTATAAAAAATATAAATTTATATTTTAGAATTACTTCTTGACTTTTGTGTTTTATAGTAGATTTAGATAGTCGGCGATTTAAGGTCTATTTTACTTTACTATGTATATATTAAAATAATCTCTTACATGTTTCGACAATTACTGCCTTTTTCAAAGAATTTAAAATTATAACCGATAGTATATTAATAGACTGTCATATGAATAAAAATTACAAACGTTTTTTACTATGTCATCTGTCACCGCCAAATCTAATGTTAAATTACTTATAGCAAACGCCAATTAAGTTGGCGCGAGGAGGGGGAGCGCAGAAGGCGTTTTTAAAAACGTCCTCCCCCACTACTCAAGTAATTGTCAGAATATATTTGTCATTGACGTTTGATGGAACATAATATCTTTGCTAGGGGATCATAAAGTGATACACGCTGAGAGGTTAGAATTATCTGACATTTGATGTAAAACCAAATACAAATCTCCCCACTACTTCTAATCCTGCGCGAACTTACCCCTCCTCGCGCCAACTTAATTGGCGTTTGCTATACGTACCTAATGAGGTAAGTAAAATATTACATCCCGCTGTCAAGGGTTACAAACGTACATAAGTCGTAAGTAGCTGTTAATAGTATATTATATACCCAGGGACTAAAGTGAAGCATTTAATTCCTCGAGTGGAGAGTCCCCAGAGGCCAACAACCACAAAGGCGAAACACATAGTGAAGCAGAGAGCAAAGCAGCGATAAAAGTGGCGAACAAAGCAGCAAAACAAATCCGTTAATTCCTATTACAACTTGCATAGTGAAGCGCAAAGCATCGATGCCATAGCGCTGTTATAAGCAAGCAAAGCAGATCATTTGAGAAAATTTGTTTTCGCCGCTCTCATCGTTCATCCGCTGCCGTACTTTTACCACAAACAATGAATGTTGAAGAATTAATTAGTAGTATTTTTCGGAAAAAAACCGTTGTTGGTCCAAAAAGATGCACAGCATCACAATCGGTTTACTTTAAATAAACTATGGGATACCGCAGCCGCAGAAATATTATTTATTGTGTTCCTTTTCATTTGTATTAAAAAATATATAATTCATAATCTATTCTGACTGAATATTTCTCTGATAAAATTGGCAGTATTAGTCGGTCTATTATTTTCTCGTGCTAAGCTAACGTTTTGCCAGTGGTGTGCTAGTATGTTAATTTAAGATCGAATACTACATTATGCAAATGCATATGCATTTAATAATCTTATCTGCTAATTCTGGAGATGTTTCAATGAGTTTTCAAATAATACGAAACTTGGGACTAATTATGCCAAATATGCATTCTTGCTCTTGAAAGTCGCACATTAAAATATTCTTTTTTGGCATCTAAACTTCTTCCATTGTATAGTTTCATTAAACAATCTGATAACGCATAGGTTTAATCTCCAACAAATACATAAGGTACAACAACTACAGTAAATGGCAATGAATTATCTGAAGGGACGTTAAGATCTTTTGTTTCCATCACATGAAACAGAGACGAAGAGCGGAAAGTACCTCCATCGCTCTGTTTGCCATATTCACCAATATCAATTCTGATGAATTTATAATTTTTGTCAGCTACAGCCTGAAGTACTATTGAAAAAAACAGTTTTTGTAGTTATAATACATAGTTTCAGGAAAGTTAGCAGATATTGAACAGGATTACATTGTGGATAAGGATACATATTCTCAGTTACAATGTTTGATGCAGACTTCAAGCACTCAACAATTTGAAGATGCCATTGAGTTTGTTCAATCAACACCGGTAAGCAATCAAGGAGAAACAGAACTCACTATTTCCACGCCACTTGACAAAGGAATAAATTACGAATTTTGGAAAAACACAATACAGAACAAAATATAAAAGATGAAGATGAAAGTTTTTTTTACAAGTCTTCTGCCACTTGTCCACATTCTCACACTACAACGTAAAATATTGTTCAGAATGAAATTACAAGAGATGGTTTACAATTTTGTTTATCGGTACCAGAATAGCCAGCATGTAGGAACCTCTAGAGCCCCTCATGGTTATCAAATAAATCCTCAGAAACTAATAACAGAATTGCAGAATGCAAATAATTACTCTAATCCCACATCCGCGGGCATCGTATTTGACCACTTATTCCGAAGACAGCTTTTAGAATTCGTTTAAGTGTATTTAGTTCTTCGATCACTTAGTTAGTTCTAATAACTTATAAAAGTCCAAAAACATGTTTTACTTAACCTAAAGTCACTGCATGGTTTAATACGGTTGCGATTGAAGTTTGTCCAATTTTTTATCAGCCTTGGTGAATCTGCTCCAAAATATAATCAAAAGTTGCGAAAATATGAATGAAGTTTTTTTGGATATTTACGTAGTTGCTGGTACAGATGATGAAATTCACCATGTATATGTATCATTTTATTTATTCTATGAACATTATAACGTCTAGTCTTTGCAGTATTTTTTTAGAAAATACCAAGTTTTCAGTGAAGAATTTTTGAAACACTGCTCGATTATGAACACGTCAGTATATGATACTAACTCTTTTATCAACGCCAGGCTCCTTCGCTGCTTTGCTCGCCGCTTTCATCGCTGCTTTACTCTCTGCTTCACTATGTGCTTAGCGTAAGGGATTTTAGTACTTTAGTCCCATGATATATACGCTACTTCATGCACTTTCGAAACAGATATTATCACCAACATTGATAATTGAAAATTATGAACATTATTACAAATTTTAAACATTCGAGTTTACCATGAAATTCATCATAGTTACGGTGTCAACTAGTCTTGACAATTTGCAAAAATTGCAAAAATGAGTGAAAATTGTGAAGAATTTTATTTAAAGAAAGCTGCCGAAGAGGCTTTGGAAGACCTATTGCCTTCCAAATTTCGTAAAAATTACGAGCAACAATATGAAATGTTTTTGAAATGGTGCCGTGAAAGAAAAGTGATTGATTTTAAAGAAGACGCTTTGCTGGTATTTTTTAATGAAAAGGTAAAAAAAAAGGTTATACTACTACAATTTGGTCCGACTATTCAATGTTAAAAACCATGCTTAACGTGAAACATAATATTGATATAAATAAATTCAACAAATTAACGACTCTTTCGAAAAGAAAAAAATGTTTGTTATAAACCAAAGAAGTTAAAGGTGCTAAGTGCAGAGCAGATTGATAGGTTTTTTATGGAAGCTTCGGATGACGTAAGAGTGAGTATTTACAAGAGACATTTTACTTTTTTAAATAAATAATTTATCTTTGTAGGTGGCACTTATATTACGTGTAGCAGGAGTTTGCAGGGGAATTGAATTAGTCGAATTGTCAATTAAGGATGTAACCGACTTAGGCAATATGCTTCTTGGTAATATGAGACCTACAAAAAACTGGTTAGAAAGGAACTTCGTCGTAAAAAATTCAGTTCAAACTGCGATCAGTTATACACAACTCTGCAAGAAATATATGGCATTAGGAAAAGTCGAAACTCCTCATTCAAGATTTTTTGTTCGCCACGTTAACAAGAAGTATACAGTGTAACCTGTAGGAAAGAATATATTTGGAAAACTGCCCCAGAAAGCTTCAGAATTCTTAAACCTACCAATTGCGTCATCATATACAGAATATTGCTGGCGAAAAACTTCTGCGTCTGCACTAGCTGATTCAAGTGCGATTGTCGATATTTTAAAGCGGCATGGAGACTGGAAGTCGGCAACTGTTTTGAACGGTATGTGGAAAACTCCCTGAATAACAATAAAATTATTGCCGACAAAATTTTTGGAGTTGACGAAATGTCCAGCACTTCTCCATCTGCCCCAGGACCCTCCTATCAACCTCAATGATCTACATTATCTTGTGGAATTGCATCAAACATCGTTGATGAAAACAATAGACTATTATTTGAGTATTGCACGAACATTACTATCAATATATCTCGAAAATTGCAATAAAAATTTGTCCAGATTGACATTTTTTTTTGAATCTGTCAATAAATGCTCTATGGAGTTCAATTAATATTTGTTCCCTAGGGATAAAATTTAGACCTTGCGAAGAGGCACTAAAGTATCAACTTTAGTTCCGGAAGTGCAAAATAGTATATTACGTAACTAAAGTTGTAAATAGTATATTACGCACGAGTGGAAAAAGTTACGCATGAGCGACGTAGCGGCGAGTTTTGTACCATACTTTTTCTACGACCGCCATGATTCCGACAAAATTTCAAAAAAATATTACCTTTTGTTGAAGACAAGGTTGTGAAGATACAAATTTCAAATGTCAAATATTAATTGACAGCTAAATGTGTTTGTGGGCGGAGTTAATTTACAGCATACGTACGTAATGAAGTATTTACTAGAGTGGTTGTTTGTGGGATTTTCGTTATTTACACTAGCGGTCGATGAAAATTACATTACATCCCCGTGCTGAACAATGTTAGAAAGGTTCATTAAATAGAGAAAGAAAAACAATAACAACCTTATATCCAACGCTTATATCGAATTTGATAGTTACATCACTGAAAAAATTTCTTAATCTTTACAATGACTGATAGTGAAAGCGAAAATAATATGTTCGACAACAGTCCCCCAAATTATGAACAAGCCGCTACCGCCACAACAAAGCAGTTACTCTTAGAAAAATCCAAGTTGCGATATAACAGAATATATTCACTATTTAGATTGTGGTTGAAATCAAAGCACACCTGTAAAATCAGCGAAACTACGGTTTAGGCTTTCTTTATAAAAATATCTTGTCTTAAATGTAACATACCTATAAATGAGAAAATGCGATGGATGCATTCCTTGTTCGGATTTGTCCGACGCTGAAATAAAGTGTTTCACATTGCATTCTAGTGTGAGACGTAGAATTAAATATTTATGTATCGAATGTGAACAGAATAACTTCAACTTCAATCATCAACTTCCCAAACTGATATCTTTAATTAGTGATCTGAAAGACGAGGTCGGACTTCTGAAGGAAAAATATGCGAGTAGAGCTAACAATTCTAACACTGAGTCTGTTAATATGGTTAATACTGAGCAAATTATTAATGAAATTCATGACAGAAGTAGACGTTCTCGGAACGTCGTTATTTATGGATCTCCAGAGGAGGGACACTCTCAGCATGAGCAAAGACAGTGTAATGCGAACATGGTGCATGGCTTGTTTGGTCGGGCTGGTGTGGTTTGTGACAAAATTGCACCGGTTAGGCTTGGTGAGTTTGACTCTACCCTTCACTAGCGTAAACATTCAATTCGAGTGCGTCTTCAATCTTTTGACGATGTCTTCCGATTGTTTCGAAAATTCAGAGAAATAAAATTTGATACTCAGTTTTCTCATTTGTCCATTGCAACTGACCGTACCCCACAACAAATGGCTTTCTTCAGGACAGTTAAAACTGAACTAAACATACGTATAGCAGCAGGCCAGACGAATTTACGGATTAAGTATAAATATGGTATTCCAACTATAATCAATCATAACCCGGAAAGCTAAATGTACCCAATAGGTTAACAGCCCCTGTAAAAGTAAATTATCAGAATTTTAGGGGAACACAAAAACACTCACTTTCTTGACTAACGGGTTGCTTTGTCTAGTGATATTGTACTAATAACAAAAACCTGGTTAACTGACTCCATATTTAATAATGAACTATTTATGAACTACTACAATGTTATTGGAAAGGACAGGGATCATATGACGGTCAATAGTTTCAGGTGAGGAGGAGTCTTGGTTGCTATAAGGGGACATTTCATATGACATTGTAAATACGAGCCATGTTAGTGCACTGGTACCTCTTGTGGATATATTGATCTGTAAATGCAGTATTAGTGGTTCTACTATATATCTTGCACTTGTCTACATTCTTCCTAATATCTCTTCGGAAGAGCTTAAGACTTTTATCTCGGCAGTTGAGACTCTTCTGGTTAATAATCCTTTCATTCTTATTGGGGGATTCAATCTTCCAAATCTGTATCCGCCTCCTCATTAGTGTTACAATAAAATTAATATCTTTCAAAGCTTACTCGCCATTGTTAATATAAAGCAATACAACAATATTCTTAATAGTGAAGGCAAGGTTATTCTCTAATATTACCACTAACTTTGAAGTACAGCGGCCCGAATCCCCTATCGTTAGAGAAGACTTATATCAATCTAGTCTTGAAATTTTATTCTATCCATTACATACATCCTCTGAAAAACTTTTTTCTTCGGCCAATAATTTCAGATATAATTTCCATAAAGCAAATTATATTTCTTTATACAGTAATTTAATGAGTATTGATTGGACTTTTCTGACACATTATTCTGACGTCAACTTAGCCCTCGATGCTTTTTACAATACATTGTACGGTGTATTGAATCTATATGGGCCTCGTAAGATCCAATTTGGATCCTCTTACCCACCTTGGTTTCCATCTCAAATAAGCTCTATTCTCAAAAATAAGAACTGCTATCACAAAAAGTGGATCAAAACTCGAAATATTGACTCCTACAATGAATTAAAACGTTTTAGTACTATAGCAAAGATGAAAATTCAGGATAATTATACAGCTTACCTTTCTGCAATCGAGTATTCAATCAAAACAACCCCCTTCTAATTTCCGGGGTTTTCTCCGCAATACACAGCGTTGCAGTAGGATATCTAATTTACGTCATGACAGTATTGGTAATGGTTTTTCGGATTACTATTCGGAGTACTATTCTAGATGCGTTCGCGATACGTTTTCTACTGTACCTACTCATTGCCGGACTTCACTAGTGAAGGATCGGACTACTGTTCCCTACTCTTTTCCTTCTCGATGTCCTCCGAGGATGCGTTAATTGATTTAATGACCAGTTTTCCTAACAAACACACCGCTGAAGATTATTTCTTACCGAGTTTTTTGATACGTGACTGTAGATTTGTCCTGGAATATCCTCTGAAATTACTTATTAATCAATCAATAACAAACTAATATCTTTCATGATCGGTGGAAGAACAAGAATTATCGCCGTGCATAAGAAAGGAGAACGTGCGTTGATTAATAATTACATTACTCTATTATTTATAACTTCGCCAAACTGTATGAGAATGTGTTATACTACAGACTATTTAATGGCACGGGATATTAATTGATATCTAATCATTTTTATATTTTGTACGTCAATTTTATTATTTTTCAACTCTTCATTTTTTACCCCAGAAGAAGCGACAAAGTCTGTTGCGAAATATAGGGTTATTTAATAAAGGAGTTCTTTTCTTAATTGATCGCTTACCCGAATTTAAATTAATTTTTCATAATATATCACGGTCGATAATTTCGTTTCATTTATATGTATATATATGTACATATATATATATATATATATATATATATATATATATATATATAGTAGAACCCAACTCTACAGCTTGCCGGACTGTCGATTTTACCACTTAAGCCACAATAGACTCTTGTTCAAGCTATTTAGAAATGCATTATAAAGTAACAGTGTTAGTGAATCAGATGTCAGTTATTGAATGTAGATGTCAAGTTGAAAGCAGAAGTCAGTTTTGAAAGCTGATGTCAGTTTTGATAGCAGATGACAGTTAGTGAAAGAAAATGTCAGTAATTGAAAGTAGATGTCTGTTTTGAAAGCAGGTGTCTGTTATGAAAGCAAACGTCAGATTTGAAAGCAGATGCCTATTTTGAAAGCAGATGTCAGTATTTTGAGAGCAGATATCAGATTTGAATGTTTTGTTATAATTCACTTCAAAAAATGAAGTAAGAATGATAATTATAAAAAATGCGCTGAAAAAATCATATTATCTGGATTTTATGCAAGGAACAATTTTAATTTACGGGAATTACATATGATTATAATTTTAATATCACACGGCTTAACAGCTTGGAGGATTTGAACTCGCTGTAAATATGTTCCTTACAATGCCGTTTTGCAACTTTTGCACATGCAATAATTCAAATGTCGCGGGATATTATTCAAAATAGGCATCTGCTTTCAAATCTGACGTTTGCTTTCATAACAGACACCTGCTTTCATAACAGACATCTGCTTTCAATAACTGACATTTGCTTTCACTAACTGACATCTGCTATCAAAACTGATATCAGCTTTCAAAACTGATTTCTGCTTTCAACTTGACATCTACATTCAATAACTGACATCTGATTCATTAACACTGTTACTTTGTAATGCATTTCCAAATAGCTTGAACAAGGGTCTATTGTGGCTTAGGTGGTAAAAGCGACAGTCCGGCAAACTGTAGACGTGGGGTCAAGTCCCAACACGGACAATATTTTTCAATTACAAATTTCGTATGATTTGCTTTGTAATTTGTAGACAGCAATGTTTACATCCACACTTGCTTTGCAATTACATACATACTAATTTGATATTTGTAAATATTTCATACAAAAGCCAAAAAACTCCAATAATTTATCTGTTGTTATATTTAATAAACGGCTAAGAAATTATCTAAACACATATATATATATATATATAGATAATTATTTCGTGACCTTAGTATGTTATGGTAAATTCAATTTGTGTGCGACTTAAGGTCTGGTTTTACTTCAAAAACTATATATTTAAAACAATCCTACATGTACATGTTTCGGCTAATGATGCCTTTCTCAAGGAATACAAAATATAAATGACAGTATATTAATGTCATACAAATATATGTGAAAATAAAATATATTCACATAAACGCAGGTGTTTCAGATAAATTCTAGAAATTAGATCATATGATTTAATAAGAAAATTAAGGTCAACGTTTGAAATAATTTGATCAATATGAAAAGCAATTAAATTAACTAAGAATCTTAATCTAAAAATTGCATAAATAATTTATCTAAGGTCTTGGATAAACTTCACATCGAAATTGATACACACTGCATATGTAACAATTATTATACATAACACACAATTAATTATTTAATTGTATCAATTCCAAATTTACGAAAATTTATATTAAATAAATCTATAACGATTTGTCCGCACTATATATGCAGAAAATATATTAATTATATTACAAAATGAGCGGTTGATTAATTTCAGTTATAAGAAAAGTTATATGACCCAAATTAATCCAAAAATGATGTTTCCATACAGTATATGTAGAAATGATTATTTTGTTCTCACAAAAAAAAAATTGAATAATTGCATCGGTTACATGCTTTTCACTAAGAAAATGGCACAAAGTCAATTGATAATTAAATCTATGACACTCTGACATTTAAATATCAAATAGATTACTTCAAACGGATATATAAACCAAAAAAATCATTAATTAAATGACCATTATCAGATTATCGACCTGTAAAATATCATGAAGTGATCGAACAGTCTTTATTTATGATTGCAATTGTCTGACTTAGACAAAACACATGTACTTAATAATTAAATACTTAAATATATAATTAAGAAAATGATTTAATCAAAACTATATCTAAATAAAAAATAATAAACAACAGAAGAAGGATATTTGTCGAAGCGTTTCTCCTTTAGGAAATAACGAGTAATGGTATCGTAGTCTTCGAGATATAATTAAAAGAATTCCACCTTGCTTTATCCCCTCGGTTGTGATACAGAAAAATGTTACCTCGGTATCAAATCGGACAGAAGCGGATTACGTCCTTGGAAAAATTCTCTCTACTTCCTTGTTGTTTCTTAGGCGATTTTTCGGGACCTAGCCTCCTTCTTAGTTCTAATTATCTAATTTTTTGGATTAGCCCATACCAGTGCTTTGATAAATTTAAGAAAGAAAAAAAACGATATATCAGAATAATTGAAACATACATGAGTAGGTAAACCCCACCAGTTTTGTATAATACAAAGGTATTTTTAATAATATAAAATATTATTAAAAATCTGGTGTGAAGAACACAAATACAGGATCACTATTAATATTTTGTGAACGTGTCCGAACATATCTCTCCCCAGAGACGCAGATACGTATTTCGCCTTTCTACAGACTTATCGGTACGCCCCTGCTGGAGAAAGAATATTTCCAGACACATTCACAAAAAAAGGCCCACATCGCCACATCACAGAAATTATCCAGACCGGGCGTAGAAGTAAATTCAGCGCTGCCTGTTGTCAGACAGCCGCCCTGTCTTCATAACCAATGTGAAGTAACGACGCCTTTCCAAAGGTGGCACAGTCATCCCTCTAGAAACTGTATTTTGTTTGTGTCTTCGCTCATACTACGGACTAACCGCATGTGTAATGTATCAGAATAATTGAAACGTACATGAGTAGGTAAACTCCACCAGTTTTGTACAATACAAAGATATTTTTAATAATATAAAATATGATTAAAAATCTGGTGTGAAGAACACAAATACAGGTTCACTATTAATATTTTTATGAACGTGTCCGATCATATCTCTCCCCAGAGACGTAGATACGTATTTTGCCTTTCTACAGGCTCATCGGTACGCCCCTGCTGGAGAAAGAATATTTCCAGACACATTCACAAAAAATGGTTATGTGGACGGGGCGAGGTACTTCGGCTGTCTGCCAACAGGCAGCGCTGAATTTACTTCTACGCCCGGTCTGGATAATTTCTGTGATGTGGCGATGTGGTTCTTTTTTTGTGAATGTGTCTGGAAATATTCTTTCTCCAGCAGGGGCGTACCGATGAGCTTGTAGAAAGGCGAAATACGTATCTAGGTGTCTGGGGGAGAGATATGTTCGGACACGTTCACAAAAATATTAATAGTGAACCTGTATTTGTGTTCTTCACACCAGATTTTTAATAATATTTTATATTATTAAGAATACCTTTGTAAAAACGATATAAGTAACAGAAACAAAACTAATGAAGGAAACAATGCCATAAACAAGACATTCTTAGATAAAGACTCACCTTGTTCAACGATTTCTAGTTCAGACAAAATGGAGACCTCACCGCACGTGGTAGAAAAATAATCTTTGTTAATCCGTGAACATTCATGACAAAATAACTCTAGGACAAATTCCTCGTTATTTCACAATGTTTCATAAAATTCTAATTATTAACACAATTTGTCACCAGAGAGTGATGACTGGTAACCACTATGACTGGAACAAGAGATTCTGAGATTGAGAGAGAACATCCCTCGACTCGCATTTTTATAACAGACACACGTCTTAAGAAAAAAACAATATTTGAAAGAATATTCTAATTACCATATAATTAATTAATTCCAAAATGTAAATCGGCAGCAAGGATAACCATACTAATAATTTATGAATAATTTCCCATTAAATCTCGCTAAATAAAGGCAAAATTGACTAATTAACTCATGATCCAAACGAAGTTCCAATAAGTGAATTACTCTAATTAAATTATATCTTCAAAAATTCCGATTACTACTAAGTTACTATTCTCAGTATACCGATAGGTCCAACTCGCAACGGGCCATAGGCAACAATATACATATGGAACGTAATGCGATGTGGCAACGTGTGTACGATGCCTATATTGAGGCACTTTCTTAAAATTTAAATTTATTTTGCAGAATTATTGATTTTTTTAGTTTTATCTTTTAGAAAACGTTATTGTTTTTTTATTACTTAAAATTACTTTATATGAAAAATAGATTAAATTTAATCTATTTTGCCCGAACAACAACTAATAACTCAAAGAAAAGTGATGTGATGTGAAGTTTTGTATTTTTAGTTTTATTTAGATGTAGGTATATTTATGTTAATATATTTAATCCTAGTTTTAAATTGTAAATATTATATATTGTATATAGAAAAGGTCTTGGAGTTCAGATATCTTTAATATTGAAAGTTACTTTAGGACTGGTCAGGTATTACATTTCTTCATTGTCTTATTTTCTACAGTCATAAAAGCTATTTATTTTATTACAGGCACAACCGTCTGGTTAATCCATCCATTATGTAAATAATGTATTTGAATAAGCATAAATATAATAGAATAAGTTTTATTGTACATATTTCCTGTTATATATTATTATAATAGGTTGAATAATTTGGTTCGAGGCGATTCTGCGAAGTATATTGTTATCTCTGTGCATTGTATATTTATTACTTTAAGAGGTATTTTATTTTCTATAATTAAGGGTTTCCGGCGTATATTGTTTGTTTTAATACATTTATGACGTTGGAAACTACAGGATATACTTTTCTTTTAAGAAAGGTAAAAATAATGTTATGGAAATTTCCGTATACTCTACTCATTGTTTTCTCCCTCTCATTGACTGGCGGGGACAAAACTTTCTTGCCGAAAAATAAGGGAATGAAGAAACAGTTCCAAACAAGATCTCTTAGAGCGCACTACAGTTCCAAGTACGATCTCTTCGAGTTAAAGCTTAGGTCTCAGTGATCTAACTAACAGTCCCTACTAAGATCTCAGTGATCTAAATAGGAACAAATATTATTTATTAGCCAGTTTTCTCGGTCTTTAGTATTAAGACCAGATACTGCATTTACATTACGTTAACGGAACTCCAAGATTAAACTTGTAAATATATTAGTGTTGTACAAAAAATATTGTATCAGAATAATTGAAACAGACATGAGTAGGTAAACCCCACCAGTTTTGTATAATACAAAGGTATTTTTAATAATATAAAATATTATTAAAAATCTGGTGTGAAGAACACAAATACAGGTTCACTATTAATATTTTTGTGAACGTGTCCAAACATATCCCTCTCCCAGAGAACCAGAGTGAGTGAAGACACAAACAAAATGCAGTTTCTAGAGAGATGGCTGTGCCACCTTTGGAAGGGCGTCGTTACTTCACATTGGTTATGTGGACGGGGCGAGGTACTTCGGCTGTCTGACAACAGGCAGCGCTGAATTTACTTCTACCCTCGGTCTGGATAATTTCTGTGATGTGGCATGTGGTTCTTTTTTGTGAATGTGTCTGAAGATATCCTTTCTCCAGCAGGGGCGTACCGATGAGCCTGTAGAAAGGCGAAATACGTATCTACGTCTCTGGGGAGGGATATGTTTGGACACGTTCACAAAAGTATTGATAGTGAACCTGTATTTGTGTTCTTCACACCAGATTTTTCATAATATTTTATATTATTAAAAATACCTTTGTAAAATATTGTATTATTTCAACTTATACTTCGGTCGATACATACCGACTTCCTTCAAACCAGGAGGAAGCTTCAGTTGTAATTAAACTATACTTCCTTTTTTTTATTACCTACGGATATTCACAATTCCAAAATACGTTACAATGTTGCTTATTTTAGATTGTAATTAGCTGAATGCTGTCGCAAAACTGATCCCTGCATTTTTAAAAATGCCAGAATAAAATTAACCCCTGCCCTTATTATAATTTTACAAAGGAACAGACACGTACTTCAATTTCTACGAAGAACTAAGCCTACAGTTCATGTATAATACAGTGATAATGAAGACTGGAGCGTTTGTCGACCTACGAAGTTGTACTTTACTTGTTTATTGTTAATAAAAGGCTGATGGAAATATTACGTGAGATTTTGGTATCTGTATTATAATAACATCACGATAATAGGAGAAATACAAATATGAGCATATTACGAAAGCATCAGCTGCATAATCAATATGCAGGAAGAAATGGATATTATACATTCCTATAACAAAACACTACACCTTATTTGTTTGCTGTAAGTATTAGTATTTTCCGATAAATGTAAATATCTATTCATTCTAACAAATTTAACAACGATTGACAAATTCAATTTCATGACAATACAATTGAATGAATATTCGTTTCAATGTATACTGTCTTTGTTTACACTTTTATGGTATACTATTTTTCATATAAAGTAATTTTAAGTAATAAAAAAACAATAACGTTTTCTAAAAGATAAAAGTAAAAAAATCAATAATTCTGCAAAATAAATTTAAATTTTAAGAAAGTCACTCAATATAGGCATCGTACACACGTTGCCACATCGCATTACGTTCCATACGTATATTGTTGCCTATGGCCCGTTGCGAGTTGGACCTATCGGTATATATACATTAAACAGCATTGTTTAATTACCATTTAAAAATACATCCACAATGACTGGCATAATTTCCATATTTAAACGCACCCATATGCATTTCCGTCTGTACGTGTAAATCCATAGCGCATGTACTAAATGTCAAATATCTTACTTAAATTTGTAAACAAACACCCGGCGAAGAATTCAAACAACTAAGAGTGATATAAGGATCCGACAAGAAAATATTCGCAGGTATTTATGAAATAAAATCTATATTATTAATTAACCCTCTAATTTAAAATGAATTACAGAGTGCCCAAAGTACGATAATGTACTAGAAGAATTACGATATAACCTAACAGAAATAGAAATTGTTGCAGAGAATATAGGTACCGTTGTAAACGATGTTCAAGACTAAAAATCTATGCGAACGAATGGGTTATTCCAACTATATCCATACCCACCAGATCTAATTAATGTTCTAAATTCTTGTACGTACATTACCAAATACAAATACT
Organism: Melolontha melolontha; assembly: GCA_935421215.2. Taxonomy (NCBI): domain Eukaryota; kingdom Metazoa; phylum Arthropoda; class Insecta; order Coleoptera; family Scarabaeidae; genus Melolontha; species Melolontha melolontha. The sequence continues at coordinate 156,422,716 of OW285236.1, read as the reverse complement.
TCACCAATAAAATCATTAAAAGCAATGCATTATTCTAGATATTACAAAGCAAGAAACGCGTTATAGAAGGATTTTAATAAATGTGTTAAATACTCATATGAACAAGAACAACTCGTAAGGTGGAAAAAATGAGGCTAGCCGTTCATAAATACACATAGTTGTTCAAAGATAACCGGTAACCCAAAATGCAAAATAAAGTAATGTAAATTTAAGAATTTAAGTAGTGCAATAGATTAGTAATAATTGTTGAAGATACTAAAAATATACAGGGGTCGAAATCGACGTATTCCAGAAGTTCTAAAGATATCCAGTCTTACGCATAGTCGTTTTGGTAGCTACTAAGACCATTGTAACATCCTACTAAGAATTCCCGTATTCATAGTCGCGTTTGATGCGTACTAACAACGTTTTAACGTTAGTAGGCTACTAAATCCCTAATAGCGTTTGAGGCCGTGTCTAAAGTGTCTATTAAAGCTAACCTACAAAAAGAAAAAGCGCAAACTGCCAAAACATAACGAAGTGATACAAAATTGAGAGTAAAAATCATAACAATGAATTCATTAACTGTAAGTATACGGATAATCGACATACAGCAATTTTAATAATAATGGAAGTGCATGGTGTCTCATTATAATTTCATTATCAACAAAATTTTAAGCATTTTTATTATTATTTTTTGAATGCTGTTTCTAAATACCCATGAGATGCAATGAAGCAAACTGATGAGAAAAAGTCTGTTGAATATGTATTTATGGTATGATGTGGGTTTTATTTGCAAATATTACTTCTGTAGCGGGTGGATGGTGTGCTATAAATGTTAGCTTGTATAATTGATAAATATATATATATACAGGGTCCGGCAACGAAGCGGGGACGGAAGATTACACGCGTATTTGAAAGTTAGTCAAATATTTAGTCATCGGATATCCTTCCGTACTACCATCAAGCGCACGTTGTAAAAATATTTTGTTTTATACAGGGTGTTCCAGATGGAAATGCCAGACTAAAGTTGCATTTTTTTAAATGGAACACCCTGTATATTAATAGATAAAATGATCCGCGCTTGAAAGCTGGTTACATCGATATGATATTGTATGGGTCTAAAGTTGATAGTTTCTGTGTAAGTAATTATTTTACTAAATAAATTGATACATTTCAGTAGGCTATTCTGCATAAGGAAAATCAAAAGATCCGAAACCAATAGAATAGAATATTTTCTACTAGTATGCACTTTCGTTGCTACGTGAAATAAATTCTGCAACTGCTCGCGTTATACAGGGTGTTCACAATTTCGCAAAATCGAAGAAATCTCGTAATTTTTAAATGGAACACCCTGTATATTTTTAGCTCATTGAAAAGCCCTTTTACTACGCTTTCTATTGATACCTCATTTGATGCATCTAGGATGGATCATTTGCTAATTATTTCTTTTTAGAGTTGAATTAATGAAAAATGCTTGTATTTTTAGTAGCTAATTTGCGCTTTTAAACCTTCTGTAAGATCGGATATTCAACAAATTATCCATAAATGGTCTATAACAAGAAGAAACCCCTTTAAGTCCGAGAAACAGTTGATTTTCACTCAGCAGTGAAAGCAAACATTCAATTAATATAAAGTAATATAGCATTTTCAATAGATTCACTGCCGATTAAGTTATCTGGTGTTAGTTTAATAAAAAAATTGCACTAATTAATTTGTATTTTAAAGAATTTCGTAAGACCAACTATTTTACGAATACCTAATATGACACAATACATACCTAATTAGCTTAACATAAATCGAAATCATGTAGGAAAGAATCAAGTACGAGTAGTATTAAAAGTTTGCACTATTTTAAATAAATACTAATTATTAACCACAATATCAAATTTAATTAACAAAAGTAGTAGCACAGTAAATAAAAATAAAGTAAATGTAAATAGTAAATGCAAATAAATCAAAGAAAACTTTCAAATGTCCTTCCATGTCTCTCAATACATAAATGAAGCCGCCTGGTGAAATTCTGTTGAACATGCTGTAATGTTTCTTGGCGAACATTTCTAAATGCCTCTCTTATGCGTTCCATCATATTTTCCCTTGTTGTAGGAACTTCCACATAAACTAGAGCCTTGACATATCCCCAAAAGTAGAAGTCCAAGACAGTAAGATCTGGACTTCGTGGAGGCCAAGCGATTGGACCACCTCGTCCTATCTATTTGTCTTCCTTCCATCGCCCTAGAAACTCCCTAAGGATAAGGCTGTAATGAGCAGGTGCACCATCGTGTTGCAACCAGAAAATTTGTCGGGTGTCAGCATCCACGTGCTCAAGTAAATTAGGCAGTTCGTTCTGCAAAAATGCCAAATACGTATCGCCTGTAACGGTTCCATCGAAAAAGTACGGCCCAATGATATATAGACCAAGTATACCTCCCCAGACGTTAAGAGACCATCTATTCTGATTGTCTACATGACGTATCCAATGCGGGTTTTCTGTTGCATAATAATGCATGTTATGTTTATTTACCGCCCCATTACTTTTGAAAGTAGCCTCATCGCTAAACAAAATCTTTGTTAAAATATTTGGCATTTCTCGCATTTTATATAACAACCAACCACAAAAGTCTATTCTTTTAATGAAATCATCACCATGCAATTCCTGATTTAATTCCATATGGTACAGATGATACTTATGACTTCTTAAAATTCTTTGTACGCTCCTATCTTCAATAGCTGTTACCTTTGAAATACCGTCTATACTTATATGTGGATTTTCCTGTATTGTTAATAATACGGCCAATTCGCTTTTTTCAATGATTACCGGCTTATTTATTTCTCCCTTCTTGTAGGTTACACTACCAGTTTCTGTAAATCTCTCTAATAACCTTTCAAATGCTTCCGGTCTTGGCTTTCTTTCAAGGTTTGGAAATCTCTCTGCATATACTCTACTTTCTAGGAGACAATTTCTTGTACACTCCCCAAGAATAAATATCATATTCACCATTTCTTGAATACCAAAATTAGTCATGATAGCAATTTCTTTTAAAGATTGAACTATATACTCTGTAAGATGGAACAATATACGAGTACAAGCTTAAAACTGACACCAGATAACTTGATCAGCAGTGAATCTATTGAAAATGCTATATTACTTTATATTAATTTAATGTTTGCTTTCACCGCTGAGTGAAAATCAACTGTTTCTCGTACTTAATGGGGTTTCTTCTTGTTATAGACCATTTATGGATAATTTGTTGAATATCCGATCTTACAGAAGGTTTAAAAGCGCAAATTAGCTACTAAAAATACAAGCATTTTTCATTAATTCAAATCTAAAAAGAAATAATTAGCAAATGATCCATCCTAGATGCACCAAATGAGGTATCAATAGAAAGCGTAGTAAGAGGGCTTTTCAATGAGCTAAAAATATACAGGGTGTTCCATTTAAAAATTACGAGATTTCTTCGATTTTGCGAAATTGTGAACACCCTGTATAACGCGAGCAGTTGCAGAATTTATTTCACGTAGCAACGAAAGTGCATACTAGTAGAAAATATTCTATTCTATTGGTTTCGGATCTTTTGATTGTCCTTATGCAGAATAGCTTACTGAAATGTATCAATTTATCTAGTAAAATAATTATTTACACAGAAACTATCAACTTTAGACCCATACAATATTATATCGATGTAACCAGCTTTCAAGCGCGGATCATTTTATCTATTAATATACAGGGTGTTCTATTTAAAAAAATGCAACTTTAGTCTGGCATTTCCATCTGGAACACCCTGTATAAAACAAAATATTTTTAAAACGTGCGGTTGATGGTACGGAAGGATATCCGATGACTAAATATTTGACTAACTTTCAAATACGCGTGTAATCTTCCGTCCCCGCTTCGTTGCCGGACCCTGTATATATATATATATATATATATATATATATATATATATGAACTTCATGTGTATGAGAATTAATAATTATTAAATCTCATTTTACATGCGATTGTCGCTATAATTTGTTGCAGTATATATATATATATATATATATATATATATATATATAATATCTTCGTGACCTTGGTATGATAAGGTAAACTTAATAAGTCGGCGATTAAAGGTCTGGTTTACTTCAGAGTATATATATTTAAAACAATCCTACATGTTTCGGCAATACGCCTTTGTCAAGAGAATACAAAATATAAATGACAAATCATTTATATTTTGTATTCTCTTGACAAAGGCGTACTGCCGAAACATGTAGGGTTCTTTTAAATATATATACTCTGAAGTAAACCAGACCTTTAATCGCCGACTTATTAAGTTTACCTTATATATATATATATATATATATATATATATATATATATATAAGGTAAACTTAATAAGTCGGCGATTAAAGGTCTGGTTTACTTCAGAGTATATATATTTAAAAGAACCCTACATGTTTCGGCAGTACGCCTTTGTCAAGAGAATACAAAATATAACTGACAAAGGCGTACTGCCGAAACATGTAGGGTTCTTTTAAATATATATACTTTGAAGTAAACCAGACCTTTAATCGCCGACTTATTAAGTTTACCTTATCATACCAAGGTCACGAAGATATTATATATATAAATATATATAGTCTCCATTTCTTCCAACTGTCGCTTTGCTGGTTATAAATGAATCATTTAACTTAAGTAATATGATATATTTATTACAGGATTTGTTAGAGATGCAAAGCGCCTTCGAGAACATTGGCAACAGATGAAGATGCAAGCAAAGAAAAATATCAGTCATTATTGAAAAAAGTTTACTTGAAACTTGAGCTGAAGTTATTGAGTGAAAATGATAATTGAATATGTTTATTATATGATATTAGATAAGTATGACAATAGGATGATGTAATTTAAAATGATAAAGTAGGTATAATTATATCTAAGTTACGTGTAAATACTGCATCATGTATAAAGTAGGTATGAATATTTGTTACATGTGGATACTTATAAATAGAGTGGACTAATCCGGAGCGATATTGGTAAATATTTCATATAAAAGCCGAAAAACTCCAATAATTTATCAATTTATATATATATATATATATATATATATATATATATATATATATATATATATTGTAACCGAACGGAAGAGCTTCCTATTAGTCAAAGGTAAGTAAATACAAAATTCAAAGTTATTAATTAAAATTAACTTGGTAATTTATATATTAAATTTAGTGAATTATCAATTTCAAAATTAAAAATAAGGTTACTTAAATAGCATGTAGATGAAGTTGCACAATATTGAACTATATGTGCATGATACAAAGGTACATGCTTGTAAATGACTCCATAAATTTAACCTTTAACAGCTGTTCGGATATAAAAATTTCTTATAAGTATTAATTAGTGGGCGTATGTTGTAATTAAGGTCCGGCTAAACTCGAGAACAATGTTGACTCTTGTGATAGGGCATTGAGATATGTCCAAATTAAATAGTGCAAGTTCGGTGTCTCCAATCAAACTCTCATAAAGTTCACTGATTCTAAAGTGATAGACTGATGGTATTGTTTATATTCTAAACAACAAAATAAAATGTCAGAGATCGAATTAATATATATCAACTTTAATGAAAGTACTATCCAAACAATAAGGTAAGTGAAAAATATACTTATAATGAATTATTTATAATATACATGTCACGTGTTGAAACAAATATGGTGATGAATTTAAGGTTAATATAACTAACGAACTAAAAGTAATATAGATACATAAACAAGTATAAAATTTGACTAATGCTAAATTTAATATATTATTGAGATCAAAACAGACATAAAGCAAATCTAATATTAAAAACTAAATTATATTAAAATATGGATTCTTCTTTATCTTTCAAATAGAATATCTAAATCTTATATTACGACATATATTATTATCATTTAATCAATTAAAGAAAATATGATGTACTATTTATAAATATGTCAATAAATTTGTCGTTTTCAATATGTGTAGGAGATAATTGGAATACTTAAGTTATCTGGACTAGGATATTCGGTGTATGGGATCAATTTGTAGGTCTGTGGAGACAGGATCTTTCAGCGGCAATTGAACGGCGTCACCCCGATTTGTTGCCCAGTCCAACGGTCGTCTTCCCGGCAAACTGCAATCTGTGATTTCTTTAACACTGGTGATCGTCTAGTCTTGAAAAATATGTCAAACAGGAACTGGGAATATTTGTAGGTATTGACTAGAACGGACGTATGATTTTATTTTAATTATTAATGCTTTTTCTTATTATTTTCAGAGAGACACACAAATACGTCTAGGTCTTTTAATGGCGATAATTCTAGTGACGCTAACTTTCTTTTTTTTCCGTATCCCAATTTTGATTCATCCATAGGTATGTATTCAATTAATCTTGACATATTATTATTATGAAAATGACAATTAAATAATTTTAAATCATTTATAATTAGCAACAAATATGTAATTCATTTTGATGAGTAAATGTTTGTTGTTTGAATGTCAAATATAGTACATAATGCTGTTTTTATTGTGGGAAACTTTCCCGCGGTAAACAATTCAAATAATATACAGTTATGCCTAAATAAATGGCGTCATTAATGATTAATCAATTAAGTTGATATTTTTTTGTAAAAACAAATTATCGAAATGAAAATACTGATACAAATGAAATGATATAAATAATAAATGTGTGTATGACTTTTAAAAATAATTTAAATACGCGAAATCAACTTTATTGATTTAGCACGTGAAGAATTCAGTTTTTACATATTTAAATAACTCTAGAACTTATATATATATACATTTTAAAATTCTGCCTTTTGCTTACTGAGGCATTCCTGGGTGTAGGCTTGACCTATCTCAATTTCCCCAGTAATTTGGTAAGACGTTATTGACTAGGCAAAGAGGCTTATCCAAATTATTCTCTATGGACTATTGAAATGTTAGCTCTGCCATATGGTTTTATGTGTATTTTAAAATGGTTTTTATTTATATCTTAGTACTTGTAACCTAATGTGTTATATTGTTATTATTATTATTTTTGTAGGTGTATAATATTTCTGTTAGTTTTTCCCTTTTCTTTATAAAATTGTTATATTATTCTTGAACTGTAAACTTCGTGTATCTGAGATGTTGTTTTAATTTAAAAAAAAATATATTATATCTATTCAAGTTATAGTTTGTAAAGATGTTCTATTGGTAAAGTTGTTTTGTTTTGGGGGTTTATTCGATTTATATCTTTTGTTAATGGTGCTTACTTAATATTTTATATATATACTTTATCATTTTTTTTTTAAATAATTGATATATTAATATAAGTTTTAGTTTATATTATTAATAATTCTTTCATATTAAATACATATCCTTACTATCAAATCCTACTCTTATCTGTTATATTCCATTCCTTATAATATATTTAAGTTCCCTATAATAAGACATTTTTGTCTATATTTCAATATTCATATTAGTAATAATTCATTTATTTATTTATATACTTTATATCCCCATATCATATATTGTCTCCTTCTACCTTTATTATTAATCTAAACCTTCTCCAACTTTATAACATTACATCATACCTTTATCTATCCTTGTCATATTATATCTTTAAAATATACTTCATTTAAGACTTTCATTTTAATAAGTTTTAGCATGTTTATAAGCGTTTTATCCCCATTAATAAGTTGTATATTTGTTATATAAAAACATATAATAATTGTTCTTTCTAAGTTTATTTTTACCATTTATATATATATCATTGTGCTTTTGTCTCAGAATATGTTCTCTTTCAGTAATTGTTTATGAGTCATTATTAAGTTTTTCTAAGCCTCAGCTATGTTAATTTCTATTTATTGCGAATTATATACTTTGTTTATATTCATAGTGTTTCTTTTCTGATTTAGTTTAGTTATGTGTTCTTTTTCTTTATTGAATTATCTTTACCATCTCTTGGTTTGCATTAATGTTTGTGCATTCAGGGTAGTTATTAGTAGTTTAAATCGTGTCCCCATCCTAGCTTTGTTCGTCTTTATAATGTTTAGAACACCGAGATTCTATTATCTTTGTTTATGTATTAGTTTTTCTTCGACGCACCCCAGGTATGTTCATATTGTTATTATTATATGAATGGAACATATTTCCTCTGCCTCGTGTTACATGCATGTTTTTAGTGATCAGTGTATTAGTAGCTTCAGTTTTTATATGTGTAGATGTATAAGAGTTGGTTTGTGTTTTAAGTAGGATATTAAAGAAATTGTTAGTATCAAAATTTTCATTTATCATGGAATTGTGTATTGTTCCTTCTATATTCATTGAATTATACATGTTAGCAGATATTTGTGAACATTGAAGATGTAAACTGTTGTTTTGAGTGTAGGTGTATCTGTGTTTTGCGTGTATGTTGTACATTGGAAAAATATGATGTATATCTCTGATTGTAGATGAGGTGCTGTTTGTTTCGTTTCTCCCCATTATTAATGTTATAATATTGTTAGTTTCTTGAGTAATGTTTGTTAAAAATCTGTGATATTGTCTATCATTTATTTGAAATTTATTATATGTGTTGACTTTACTTTTGCATGTAAGCGATTTGTAAGGCTTTCTATTAGATAATGATTTGATTGTGTTTTTGTTACATGTGTTATTAGTACTTGCGTTTGCTAACATATCTTTGTGTTCCGGCATAAGTTGATCTATTTTTTGTATAATTCTTTCTTCCATTTTACTTTGGCTATCTTTCAAACCTTTTATGTCTTCTTTTATTTCTTCTTTATCCTGTTTGAGTTGTTCTAATTTGCTATTAATGTTAGCTTCTATTAAACTGATATTTGTCTCTAATCTTATGTTATTGTCTGTAATAAATTGTTTAAAATTTTCATTATTTATTTCTAATTTTTGATTTAAATTAGTTTCTAACTGACTTATATTTTTATTATTAGCATCTAGTTTTTCATTATTTTCTTCTTGTTTTTGGTTGTTCTCTATCATGATTTGTTTAAAATTTTCATTATTTGTTTTATTACTAGTTTCTATTGATTCTAATTTTTGGGTTAAATTAGATAAAATAGCCGTCAAGGAACTAAGATTCAGAAGCACCTCCTCTTTTGGTGGTTCTGATTGTAGTATAACAGTGGTAGCATCACCCTGATCTGCCTCTTCTCCTCTGCCTTCCATAATATTTTCCCTTGACTTGCTCCTTGTGCGCTTGTCCATATTGTTATTATAATTAAAAATGTATATTGTAGTGCTATTATTGTGGGTTATATTAGTTTAAGTATATTAAATATTCCTATTTTTATATTTTAATAATAGTATTTAATTGGCAAATTAATTGTATTAATAAATTTTTATCTCATAAAATAATTTTCGTTTTAAACTTATAGACTTTTTATTTAAATGTTTATTATGAGAACAATAAGCCCTTTTAAGAAACGAACTTACAAATCCTGTTCCTGTATACCAGGCAGCATCCTATCACACAAAAATGACCACAAAAAGCAAAACACAGATTTACAAGTGTAAAAATATTATGTAAATTAAATAAATCTAGAAGAATACAGTTTTTAATTTATCCTCTCTCGTTTTATCTTGTATTTCGTGTTTGATTGGGCACGTTTTCTATGGCCTACACGTTGCGGTGCCAATTGTAACCGAACGGAAGAGCTTCCTATTAGTCAAAGGTAAGTAAATACAAAATTAAAAGTTATTAATTAAAATTAACTTGGTAATTTATATATTAAATTTAGTGAATTATCAATTTCAAAATTAAAAATAAGGTTACTTAAATAGCATGTAGATGAAGTTGCACAATATTGAACTATATGTGCATGATACAAAGGTACATGCTTGTAAATGACTCCATAAATTTAACCTTTAACAGCTGTTCGGATATAAAAATTTCTTATAAGTATTAATTAGTGGGCGTATGTTGTAATTAAGGTCCGGCTAAACTCGAGAACAATGTTGACTCTTGTGATAGGGCATTGAGATATGTCCAAATTAAATAGTGCAAGTTCGGTGTCTCCAATCAAACTCTCATAAAGTTCACTGATTCTAAAGTGATAGACTGATGGTATTGTTTATATTCTAAACAACAAAATAAAACGTCAGAGATCGAATTAATATATATCAACTTTAATGAAAGTACTATCCAAACAATAAGGTAAGTGAAAAATATACTTATAATGAATTATTTATAATATACATGTCACGTGTTGAAACAAATATGGTGATGAATTTAAGGTTAATATAACTAACGAACTAAAAGTAATATAGATACATAAACGAGTATAAAATTTGACTAATGCTAAATTTAATATATTATTGAGATCAAAACAGACACAAAGCAAATCTAATATTAAAAACTAAATTATATTAAAATCTGGATTCTCTTTATCTTTCAAATAGAATATCTAAATCTTATATTACGACATATATTATTATCATTTAATCAATTAAAGAAAATATGATGTACTATTTATAAATATGTCAATAAATTTGTCGTTTTCAATATGTGTAGGAGATAATTGGAATACTTAAGTTATCTGGACTAGGATATTCGGTGTATGGGATCAATTTGTAGGTCTGTGGAGACAGGATCTTTCAGCGGCAATTGAACGGCGTCACCCCGATTTGTTGCCCAGTTTAACGGTCGTCTTCCCGGCAAACTGCAATCTGTGATTTCTTTAACACTGGTGTTCGTCTAGTCTTGAAAAATATGTCAAACAGGAACTGGGAATATTTGTAGGTATTGACTAGAACGGACGTATGATTTTATTTTAATTATTAATGCTTTTTCTTATTATTTTCAGAGAGACACACAAATACGTCTAGGTCTTTTAATGGCGATAATTCTAGTGACGCTAACTTTCTTTTTTTTCCGTATCCCAATTTTGATTCGTCCATAGGTATGTATTCAATTAATCTTGACATATTATTATTATGAAAATGACAATTAAATAATTTTAAATATATTTATAATTAGCAACAAATATCTAATTCATTTTGATGAGTAAATGTTTGTTGTTTGAATGTCAAATATAGTACATAATGCTGTTTTTATTGTGGGAAACTTTCCCGTGGTAAACAATTCAAATAATATACAGTTATGCCTAAATAAATGGCGTCATTAATGATTAATCAATTAAGTTGATATTTTTTTGTAAAAACAAATTATCGAAATGAAAATACTGATACAAATGAAATGATATAAATAATAAATGTGTGTATGACTTTTAAAAATAATTTAAATACGCGAAATCAACTTTATTGATTTAGCACGTGAAGAATTCAGTTTTTACATATTTAAATAACTCTAGAACTTATATATATATACATTTTAAAATTCTGCCTTTTGCTTACTGAGGCATTCCTGGGTGTAGGCTTGACCTATCTCAATTTCCCCAGTAATTTGGTAAGACGTTATTGACTAGGCAAAGAGGCTTATCCAAATTATTCTCTTTGGACTATTGAAATGTTAGCTCTGCCATATGGTTTTATGTGTATTTTAAAATGGTTTTTATTTATATCTTAGTACTTGTAACCTAATGTGTTATATTGTTATTATTATTATTTTTGTAGGTGTATAATATTTCTGTTAGTTTTTCCCTTTTCTTTATAAAATTGTTATATTATTCTTGAACTGTAAACTTCGTGTATCTGAGATGTTGTTTTAATTTAAAAAAAAAAATATTATATCTATTCAAGTTATAGTTTGTAAAGATGTTCTATTGGTAAAGTTGTTTTGTTTTGGGGGTTTATTCGATTTATATCTTTTGTTAATGGTGCTTACTTAATATTTTATATATATACTTTATAATTTTTTTTTTAAATAATTGATATATTAATATAAGTTTTAGTTTATATTATTAATAATTCTTTCATATTAAATACATATCCTTACTATCAAATCCTACTCTTATCTGTTATATTCCATTCCTTATAATATATTTAAGTTCCCTATAATAAGACATATAAAATATATTATTTATATTCTGTCATTTATATTTTGTATACTCTTGATAAAGGCGTACCGCCGAAACATGTAGAGTTTTTTAAATACATATATTTTTAAGTAATATACAGACCTTTAATCGCCTACTGATTAGGTTTACTATATATATATATATATATATATATATACATATCTATATATTAATTGATAAATTATTGGAGTTTTTCGGCTTTCATATGAAATATTTACCAATATCGCTCCGGATTGGTCCACTCTACTTATAAATGTATATATTATATTTAATACTAATAAAAATTATATCAAAGTATCCCTAAAGTATTTCAATAAATAATAAATTATGTATTAACATTGTTAAAGTCTACTAATTAAAAATATATTCATATATAATTGTTGACGGAATAAATTGCTGTGGATATTGTAATGTGAATCCATGTTGTTCCCCTAAAATAAATTCAGTAATAAATATGTTACAAAGCCAGTTAAATATGTATATACCTATATCATCACCATAAGCTCCTTTCGCTAAATATCTGATTGTTGCAAGAAATTGTATCTGAAGAGTTACTGGTAATCCACGGTTATTGTTTGTTAAAAGTTGCTGTAGTATTAAATTGGGAATTCTTTGAGCTACTTCTTTTCTCATGCGATATTTTGTATGAAATTGACTATTATCATATACTTCAAATGGATTAAATCGTTCCAGATATACTTTTGGATTTAGTATGATATCTACCTGTGCTTCCAACTCCGCTTGTACATCAATTAAATCTTCCATACTTTCAAAATTATATAATTTTAGTAATACAAATTTTAAGTAAGATTATATATTTTACTTACATTTTTCTTATATCAAATTTAAAAGCAAAAAATCCAAAAAATTATTAAAACAAATAAGATTATTCAAAACGTATTTAAAATAACCTACAATTCCAATAGGTAAATAATGTCTCCTTCATGCAAAATGCGCATGCCTGCGAACTTCGTTTTCACGGTTGCCATATATTTTTTTCTACTAAGATCCTATTTGTTAGTAGCCACAAAGTATGATGAAATACGCGACTATGAATACGAAAAGATAAAAGCATCTTAGTACGCTCTTAGTAGCTACTAACTAATAGCGTACTAACACCCTATTAACTTCACGACTATGCATAAGGCGGATCTTCTTTTATATTCAACATGAGGTAAACAACTCCTAAAAGTGTCAACACTACTACGATTTTACATGTCAAGTACATATACCTATCTTCTTTATATCTTTTTCGTATTTTTGCGTGTATATATTGTACTGCGGCGTGTAAATTTAAATTCTATAATATTTATTTATAAAAAATTTCAAATGATTTTTGAAATACGTTTAATTTATATATATTTTCGTGAACCGCTTTAGAATGTAGGCCTCTTTAGCTCAGTGGCAGAGCACTGGTCTTGTAAACCAGGGGTCGTGAGTTCAATCCTCACAGGAGGCATTCATTCAATTCATTGCACTACTTTTTTATTTGAAATTTTTTTAGTGTTTATTAGATACAATAACAAGAAAATTAAAAATCTAGCAGTCTTTTGCTTTATTTCACTTAATATATTTCGAAAATGTTTCACAATCGTCTGTCTAATCAGTACAAATTAGTGAATTATGATGGATAGTTTCCTTTCGCCTATTTTACCTTAGTTTCGTTAGAAAATAAATATCGTGAAAGTGATTGCATAAACTCTACAAGGACTTGTCACAATTATTTTCGTCCAAATTTAACCGAGACACTAAATTTTTCTCTTACGCAAAGATATTGTTCATATTTTAGCGAATTTTCTTAATTATTAAAATATGTATATACATTATAGTTCAAATGCAGATAACACATTATTATTCTTGCCGAACTAAAATACCGAAACAAAATAATCCCTAAGAAAATGCAGATTTTTTGGACTCACAAACGGACCTGTTTTTAATCAATCTCTTGGTCAAATATAGAGGCAGGTCATATGGAATTTGAGGTAAAAGGTATTGTTAATTAAAAAAAAAATAGTGTTTGAATGAATATATTGCAATTACAAATTTAATTTTTAAAGATTTAAACTTGACATAACTTCTTCATCTTTGACAACTGCAAAATTATTTATCCCGTGTTCATCGCGTTTTATTTAATAAATGACTGTAATTAAAAAATAAAAATTAATAAATATTTTTTCTATACTTAATATTTCCAAAGCAGACAGCCTTTCTTGATCTATGGTATTTCGCAAAAATGTATTTATTCTTTTTAATGTCGAAAACTATCGTGTGCTCTCTACAGTTGCTATCGAAAATGTGCTTAATTTATTTAATAAATTTACAGCTTTCGAAAAGGTTTCATTCAGTTTGTTCTTAAGACATAATTGAAGCATTACGTTAGTAAATAACTATTCGTGAAGTTTTTAATTTCTCATCATTTATAGCCAGAAAGTGAATTATAACCAGTTTTAAAATATTGCCCGGAAAATAATTTGTGTATTTTTTTGACGAGTTACTAGAAAAAAAGTTTGCGATTATTAATTGGTTAGTGAAGTCGAAACGTTCATTAATTTCACCCATTAATGTAACATACTTCCAAATATATAAATAAATAAAAATAACAATATCGCTTTCTATAAAACAAAATCTGATAAATACGCAAATGGAATACTACAAGGCCGGTTTGAGGGGGGAGAGTGAATTTTCATTGAAATACTTTTATTTTTCGACATGCAAAGTCTACAGTTTGCAAGTCTACACACTTAGCCGATCGAGTTTACAATTGTTTCAAGCCATCCAAATACTAATCTTTCGGCTATTCTGCAAAATATATTTGTATGTCTTCATTTGTTCGAAATCTCTTTCTACCGTAACATTTTTTAAATTTTGGAAATAAAAAAAAATTTGACTGAGAGTCAAATCTGGCGAATATGGCGAATGGGGCAGCAATTCGTAACGTAATTTGACAAATTTTGTTGTAGCAACAGCGGACGAATGAGATGGTGCATGCATTATCGTGATGGAATGACATTCTTTCCTTTAACAATTGCGGTCGGTTTTTCTTCAGTTCTGCATCAAAATGTATCAGCAAATCAGCATGATATTGGTCAGTTATCGTTTTTCGACTGTATTTTTGTTTCCTGAGTATAATGATGTACCCAAATTTCATCTACTGTAACATGTCGATGGAAGAATTCCCCTGGATTACTTTTGAAGATAGCCAAACATATTTGGATGCGACCACCCATTTGGTCAGCATTTGGATAGCTTTTTCGTATTTAGATGTCATTTAATTTGACTTATTACTAAAATTATGGATTACAATTAATTACCAAAGCTTAATTTTTGGACAATATTAGTTATAATTTGTTATAAGTTATATTAAAGATCCACGTTAAAACGTTCTAGTGCTAGAATTTTCCTATTTACTCGTTTCTAACTATAATAGACTTCATTAGATAGACAAATTAATCTCCAATGACACACACATATAATGGAAACGATATTGTTAGAGAAATCTAATATTTTGGGAAACAAATCAATTGCTATATTATTTGCATTGAGTTTATAAATATAATGTTTTATCTAGTCTGTTATATTCATTAATAAAACAAAAACGATTCTAATGGTCAGCGTTGCCACTCTCCGCTGGCACAAAATTCTTAAACAATTGTTAAAATTTCCTTAGATTGAGCATATTTTCGCTAGATTAAATAATTGGCTAAAATTGTAGTGGTGTTCACTTTAATTAAAAGTCTGTATAATTAATGAGTTTTATTTGCAAGAAACAAATAACACATATATACATTAAATAAAGAAATAAGCTATTCTAAAACAAAGTTTCTTAAAAAATATAGCACACTTTCATAAATGATTGAAATGTCTTCAATAACTCACTCATTAAAGCTGTAAAGAGCTACTTAAAAAACAGTAAAAAACAATAACGTCACAACAGGGTTGTGACGTTATTGAGTTGATTGAAGGTCAATGACCTTGCAGTGAAGGTCGTTGGGTTGGGACGTCATAGGGTCAAGTTCAAGGTCAAGGTCGTTGGGTTGGGACGTCATAAGGTCAAGGTCAAGGTCGTTGGGTTGGGACGTCATAAGGTCAAGTTCAAGGTCAAGGTCGTTGGGTTGGGACGTCATAAGGTCAAGTTCAAGGTCAAGGTCGTTGGGTTGGGACGTCATAAGGTCAAGTTCAAGGTCAAGGTCGTTGGGTTGGGACGTCATCAGGTCAATTTCAAGGTCGGAGGCGGAGGCGGATCCAGAACCGGCGAATCCTATCTACTACATGGCTGATACATGGCTGGTACATGGCTGAAATCATACATCGACTTAAACACCAAACTGAGATCATTGGCTATGAATGACTTTGAAAAAAATTTGTTTAAACTAATGAATAACGCTGTTTTCGGGAAGACGATGGAAAATATACGTAAACATAGTATAGTGAAGTTGATAAATAAATGGGAAGGACGATATGGTGCCGAAGCTTTAATTTCAAAGCCTGAATTCAAATCGGTGACTATATTTAATGAGAACTTCGTAGCTGTTCAACTCAACAAAACAAAGATCTATTTTAATAAACCTATTTCTGTAGGAATGGCGATATTAGATATTTCTAAAACACCAATCTATGAATTTCACTATGACTATATGAAACCGGTGTTTGGAGATAAATGTCAAGCAGCCTACACGGATACTGATTCGATTATCTATTCAATTGAATGTTCAGATATCTACGATTTAATCCGTCGCGACTGTCATAGAAGATTTGATACAAGCGATTATCCTAAAGATAATGTTTATGGTATTCCTCTTGCAACAAAAAAGTTCTGGGAATGATGAAGGATGAGATGAATGGAAAAATTATAACAGAATTTGTAGGTTTAAGATCTAAAATGTATGCTATTAGGGTAGAGGGTAAAGATACCGTAAGGAAAGCTAAAGGGGTTAAGAAAAACATTATCAAAAATCGAACAAGATTTGATGATTAAATAGAATGTTTGTGCAATGGTAATGAAAAATATGTGAATCAAAAATTAATTCAATCTGAAAAACATCAAGCATATAGCACCAATCAAACGAAAATTGCTCTAAGTCCTCATGATGATAAAAGATACTTAATAAAAGACAGTTACGGTACGTTACCTTGGGGACATTGCAATATTATGTGTATAGAATGAATAATATTTGTAACTTGTAGATTAATTTTGTTATGTATAAACAAGTTTGTAAACTAATATTGTGTATGTATATTGGAAAAAAAAATAAAATATTTATTATATATAATGTTTATCTAATATCCATACCAACAACCGATTCATACAGGGTATCAGAAGATCTTTGTTATAGGGAACAGGAAAGGTTACAACTTTTAAATATTTCGAAATTCAAACATTCTACTTATGCGAATAAAATTTCCATAAGTAATAAATAGAGGAGAAAATTGTATTCGAAAATGTTTTTAGCAAGGAATATACGTGTTTATGCAACACATATACTAGCTTTCTCAATTAAACTTTTCCCATTAAATAAAATAATCAGATGAAGTAATGTAACAATAGAATCAGTATATCCTCAAGTGATTTATAATTATAAAGCCCCCTTGAAATTCAAAGACACTACATAGAGGCTCAAACACAAGATGTGTTTATTTTAAGTAGTTTGGAAATTAAGTAGGTAATAATATATACAATAGTCAATAGCTTTTACACTGAATATACAAATTATATCTCACAACCCTTGCATATGAGAAGACCTTTCAAATACAAAATGCTAGAAATTAAATGTGTTTCAGAAATTTTTATTAATTACTCTGATTAGATATCAAACTCTTTCACATTTTGATAGACCCTACAGGGGGTATATGGTGTCAGAGGGAACTATGCCATTAGAGCACCCGTTTAGATAAAAATCTAAACGTCAAAATATGGAAGAGTTTAATATTAGAGCTTATATAAAATTGAATATAATATGGATTCAAAAGGAGAAGAAGAAATAGTTGAAGCTCCATTGTATGCTACCTTCAATTATTTATAGCTTTTAAGCCCATCGAAATTCAAAGGCACTACTCACGAGGCTCGATGTAGGCAGCTCGGAACATGGACAAGTCTACCGTCAAATGATTTATAGTCATAAAAACCCCTTGAAATTCAAAGGCACTACACAGAGGCTCAAGGTAGACGGCTCTCCCAGCTAGGAAGATTTCATATGGAGTTAGCTCCTAAAAGCAATGAAGCTTCCCCAACGTCAGTAGGTTTCTGCCGAAACATTAGGGTGTCGAATGTCTCTTTGGACCGAGCACCACAGCCAATAGACTGCCTAACGTATTTCGGTAAACTCCTGAAATGACCTGTCTCTTCAACTGATAAGTAGGAAGATATAAATTCACATGTTAACGTAAATAAATATGTAAAAAGAAAAAGTGTTTGAATAAATTATGTTAACGTAAAATATTGATGCTAAATATAATCCCGAAAGGGTTTAGGTGTCTGCAAGGTGATACCAGAGGTTTGCAAGAAGGTACCCGAGATCTGTAAGGGGCACCAGACGCCTGAAAGAGGGCGACCAGGGTGTAGGATGTTGAAAATAACGTCAAAACGGCTCTAACTGCAAGGGATAGCGAGATACTGCCCTTACTTAGAGATAACTCATGATCGGTTATAGTTTCATACGCGACCACCGCGAGATCTCGCAAACAAATATATCGAGCTCTTCAAATAGATGAAGGGAGCTACTTACTGAGGAAACGTACTGCTTCTTACCAGGTTAAATGGAAAATATCAAATCAGTGTTTCAAGACCGTATTCGAACTGGAGTTATTATTAATCTAAAACATACTGACTCGATATTATTTATGAAGGATACATCCATTCTATTTGAATGAAGAATCTTGAATGTGTTAAAAAAGGAAAAGGCCATCAAGGTAAACACAATGTTTTGTGGCGAATTTAAAATACAGAAAACCGACCAAGAGATTAATGAATTAAAATATTTTAATATTAAAAATATACAAATTTTTCAAGACTACAACCCACAGGAATGATTCATTATCTACATACAACAACCGATTCTCGTTGATCTCGAAGAGTTTCAAGAAAGAAACAGCGGCTGGACCTTATCAACTGTTATCAATCTCCATGTAGATATTAATAAATTTACATCTACAATTTGATATATTACGTATCTCTACTTATTTCATCAAACAAAAATTAATTAGAAAAGAAACCGCATTAGTTGATATGTATTAAAAAAAATATATACTTCCTGTTTATTTACAAAACATGGAAATAAAAAAAAATACTTTCAAATCATCTAGATAACATATCATAATTATTTTTAAAATGCTACCACAAATTCGCGGAGAGCAGTCATGTTGTTAACATTTTTTTGAAAAAAAAACATAGATACTAATATTTCACCTATCTTAACAATATGGTTTTTAAAATATTTAATTATAAATCTTTACTAACTTGCTATTATCCATATGTCGGTTACATTATTCTAACACATCCATCAGCTCTCCTACACCACAGTATTTACTATTTAATTATGCAAATGCAATCATAAATAAACAAGTTGTATCCCAAACCGAAAAAAAAAAGATTTAAATCATCACCAGCCATATATAAAAAAAAATAAAATAAAAATAAATATTCAAATTTTTATCAACCGAATAAAATTTAAGAACTATTACGCTAAGTTAATATAATAAAAGAACCGAAATTGCTTTACATACTGAATAAATACTGATATAAAATTTACCAACATAGCATTAATTTACATTCGAACATGTTCAGTCATGTAGCGAACGCGTAATCTAGTTAGGGATGTTTAATTATCACTCATAATAAAAGAAAGACAGTATACTTCAACTAATGGTTTAGGAGAGTCACACAAATGTATCAACACGATAGATTGGTGAAAATATTAGAGGAGTATATAAAATTATGTGTTCCTATTATAGATTGTACATACAGTTTTTAAGAAATAAATATATAGAAAATTTCTCTTTTAATTATTAGTAGAAATATTTTTATGTTGAAACGGATGTTTATTAGCAATTATTAAAATATACTATATCTCGTGAAACAGACATACTTGTCAGTTTTATTGATAGATCAAATTGACTAGCGTATTATTTCAAATTATTCCACGGATTTTATTAATTTAATTTGCATAATTATTACCTCAAGGGAAAGACTTAACAGCAACTGATACAGCTTCAACAGCATCTGATTCTGATTTAACAGCTTCTGAACAGCTACGAAACGGGTTTGAACAGCTAACTAGCTAGTTAGCTATTAATCGTCTGGACCATTAGGTAAGAAGTATTGGATACCTTCTAAATCAGTTCAGATATTTTGAAAAAATATTACTATTACATTCGAAAACAATATATCGGTATTATTAAAAATTATATTTGTAAATGTATAATTGTATTATAAAGTATTTGAAAACAATAAGATATTGGAAAATATTAAAATTATGAAGAAAAATAGTTTTACTTACATATAACCCCCCATGCTAACACTTTGAAAGAATCTGTTGACACTCGAGTTCGATGTAAAGGTGCTAAAATTGCAATTAATTTCTCTTCCAATTGTTTTATTCTTCTATTAAATCTATGCCTGTCTGCTGCAGACATTCTGAATTCAATCCATTCAATTCATAAACTGTACTCGCTTAGACATTTTTTCACGAAGTATAGTAGAAGCATTATGCACGATATCGGAGGGAAAACTGAATTAGAATGCAATACAACGATAAGTACTCGTATATATATCAATATTTTTTGTACTAACTTGTTTTGCGGTTCAAGGAATAATATCATATTACCCAACACCTACATCCGGTGTTGGGTAATATGATATTATTTAATCTATTCAATCTGCTTAGTCAGCGAATATTATTTTCATGTATTAACTTTTTTCAATATCTACTACATTAAAAAAATACTTATTGTTACAGTTGAACATTGGAAAATATATATACAGTAAGTTTCTATATACATTATACTAAAAAAATATATACAGTAAGTTTTTTAAAAAATATTATACTATAGAAAATACTTATTTATTCCTTTTAGTTCATTATTGTTTAAAGAAAAGATCGTGTAAAATTTGCAGAAATTGATTGGGTTGGGTTGTGACGTCATTGGGTTGATTGATGGTCAATGACCTGACTGTGGTGTAATATGATGCCGTGTTATTCGAGCTTAAAAAAATTGCTGACTGTGGTGTAATATGATACTTGATGATTACGATGTAAAAAGAAGTAATTTTCTTGCTTTTAATATAATTGATGTACGAGGTTGAATCAAAAAGAAAAAAAGTGTCTAATGAAAAGAAAATGTCTATAGTATAATATTTTTTAAAAAACTTACTGTATATATTTTTTTAGTATAATATATATAGAAACTTACTGTATATATATTTTCCAATGTTCAACTGTCACAATAAGTATTTTTTTAATGTAGTAGATATTTAAAAAAGTTAATAAATGAAAATAATATTCGCTGACTAAGCAGATTGAATAGATTAAATAATATCATATTACCCAACACCGGATGTAGGTGTTGGGTAATATGATATTATTCCTTGAACCGCAAAACAAGTTAGTACAAGAAATATTGATATATATACTTATCGTTGTATTGCATTCTAATTTAGTTTTCCCTCCGATATCGTGCATAATACTTCTACTATATTTCGTGAAAAAATGTCTAAGCGAGTACAGTTTATGAATTGAATGGATTGAATTCAGAATGTCTGCAGCAGACAGGCATAGATTTAATAGAAGAATAAAACAATTGGAAGAGAAATTAATTGCAATTTTAGCACCTTTACATCGAACTCGAGTGTCAACAGATTCTTTCAAAGTGTTAGCATGGGGGGTTATATGTAAGTAAAACTATTTTTCAGAATAATTGAAACATACATGAGTAGGTAAACCCCACCAGTTTTGTATAATACAAAGGTATTTTTAATAATATAAAATATTATTAAAAATCTGGTGTGAAGAACACAAATGCTATTACTACTATTAATATTTTCTGTGAACGTGTCCGAATACATCCTATCCCCAGAGACGTAGACGTTCACAGAAAATATTAATAGTGAACCTGCATTTGTGTTCTTCACAACAGATTTTTAATAATATTTTATATTATTAAAACTATTTTTCTTCACAATTTTAATATTTTCCAATATCTTATTGTTTTCAAATATTTTATAATACAATTATACATTTACAAATATAATTTTTAATAATACCGATATATTGTTTTCTAATGTAATAGTAATATTTTTTCAAAATATCTGAACTGATTTAAAAGGTATCCAATACTTCTTACCTAATGGTGCAATACGATTAATAGCTAACTAGCCAGTTAGCTGTTCAAACCCGTTTCGTAGCTGTTCAGAAGCTGTTAAATCAGAATCAGATGCTGTTGAAGCTGTATCAGTTGCTGTTAAGTCTTTCTCTTTAGGTAATAATTATGCAAATTAAATTAATAAAATCCGTGGAATAATTTGAAATAATACGCTAGTCAATTTGATCTATCAATAAAACTGACAAGTATGTCTGTTTCACGAGATATAGTATATTTTAATAATTGCTAATAAACATCCGTTTCAACATAAAAATATTTCTACTTATAATTAAAAGAGAAATTTTCTATATATTTATTTCTTAAAAACTGTATGTACAATCTATAATAGGAACACATAATTTTTATATACTCCTCTAATATTTTCACCAATCTATCGTCTTAATACATTTGTGTGACTCTCCTAAACCATTAGTTGAAGTATACTGTCTTTCTTTTATTATGAGTGATAATTAAACATCCCTAACTAGATTACGCGTTCGCTACATGACTGAACATGTTCGAATGTAAATTAATGCTATGTTGGTAAATTTTATATCAGTATTTATTCAGTATGTAAAGCAATTTCGGTTCTTTTATTATATTAACTTAGCGTAATAGTTCTTAAATTTTATTCGGTTGATAAAAATTTGAATATTTATTTTTATTTTATTTTTTTTATATATGGCTGGTGATGATATAAATCTTTTTTTTTCGGTTTGGGCTACAACTTGTTTATTTATGATTGCATTTGCATAATTAAATAGTAAATACTGTGGTGTAGGAGAGCTGATGGATGTGTTAGAATAATGTAACCGACATATGGATAATAGCAAGTTAGTAAAGATTTATAATTAAATATTTTAAAAACCATATTGTTAAGATAGGTGAAATATTAGTATCTATGTTTTTTTTTTCAAAAAAATGTTAACAACATGACTGCTCTCCGCGAATTTGTGGTAGCATTTTAAAAATAATTATGATAAGTTATCTATATGATTTGAAAGTATTTTTTTTTATTTCCATGTTTTGTAAATAAACAGGAAGTATAATTTTTTTTTTAATACATATCAACTAATGCGGTTTCTTTTCTAATTAATTTTTGTTTGATGTGAAATACATGTACGACTAAATGATAGAAATAAGTAGAGATACGTAATATATCAAATTGTAGATGTAAATTTATTAGTATCTACATGGAGATTGATAACAGTTGATAAGGTCCAGCCGCTGTTTCTTTCTTGCAACTCTTCGAGATCAACGAGAATCGGTTGTTGTATGTAGATAATGAATCATTCCTGTGGGTTATTGTCTTGAAAAATTTGTATATTTTTAATATTAAAATATTTTAATTCATTAATCTCTTGGTCGGTTTTCTGTATTTTAAATTCGCCACAAAACATTGTGATTACCTTGATGGCCTTTTCCTTTTTTAACACATTCAAGATTCTTCATTCAAATAGAATGGATGTATCCTTCATAAATAATATCGAGTCAGTATGTTTTAGATTAATAATAACTCCAGTTCGAATACGGTCTTGAAACACTGATTTGATATTTTCCATTTAACCTGGTAAGAAGCAGTACGTTTCCTCAGTAAGTAGCTCCCTTCATCTATTTGAAGAGCTCGATATATTTGTTTGCGAGATCTCGCGGTGGTCGCGTATGAAACTATAACCGATCATGAGTCATCTCCAAGTAAGGGCAGTATCTCGCTATCCCTTGCAGTTAGAGCCGTTTTGACGTTATTTTCAACATCCTACACCCTGGTCACCCTCTTTCAGGTCTGGTGCCCCTTACAGATCTCGGGTACCTTCTTTCAAACCTCTGGTATCCCCTTGCAGACACCTCAACCCTTTCGGGATTATATTTAGTATCAATATTTTACGTTAACATAATTTATTCAAACACTTTTTCTTTTTACATATTTATTTACGTTAACATGTGAATTTATATCTTCCTACTTATCAGTTGAAGAGACAGGTCATTTCAGGAGTTTACCCAAGTACGTTAGGCAGTCTATTGGCTGTTGTGCTCGGTCCAAAGAGACATTCGACATCCTAATGTTTCGGCAGAAACCTACTGACGTTGGGGAAGCTTCATTGCTTTTAGGAGCTAACTCCATATGAAATCTTCCTAGCTGGGAGAGCCGTCTACCTTGAGCCTCTGTGTAGTGCCTTTGAATTTCAAGGAGTTTTTATGACTATAAATCATTTGACGGTAGACTTGTCCATGTTCCGAGCTGTCTACATCGAGCCTCGTGAGTAGTGCCTTTGAATTTCGATGGGCTTAAAAGCTATAAATAATTGGAGGTAGCATACAATGGAGCTTTAACTATTCCTTCTTCTCCTTTTGAATCCATATTATATTCAATTTTATATAAGCTCTAGTATTAAACTCTTCCATATTTTGACGTTTAGATTTTTATCTAAACGGGTGTTCTAATGGCATAGTTCCCTCTGACACCATATACCCCCTGTAGGGTCTATCAAAATGTGAAAGAGTTTGATATCTAATCAGAGTAATTAATAAAAATTTCTGAAACACATTTAATTTCTAGCATTTTGTATTTGAAAGGTCTTCTCATATGCAAGGGTTGTGAGATATAATTTGTATATTCTGTGTAAAAGCTATTGACTAGTGTATATATTATCACCTACTTAATTTCCAAACTACTTAAAATAAACACATCTTGTGTTTGAGCCTCTATGTGGTGTCTTTGAATTTCAAGGGGGCTTTATAATTATAAATCACTTGAGGATATACTGATTCTATTGTTACATTACTTCATCTGATTATTTTATTTAATGGGAAAACTTTAATTGAGAAAGCTAGTATATGTGTTGCATAAACACGTATATTCCTTGCTAAAAACATTTTCGAATACAATTTTCTCCTCTATTTATTACTTATGGAAATTTTATTCACATAAGTAGAATGTTTGAATTTCGAAATATTTAAAAGTTGTAACCTTTCCTGTTCCCTATAACAAAGATCTTCTGATACCCTGTATGAATCGGTTGTTGGTATGGATATTAGATAAACATTATATATAATAAATATTTTATTTTTTTTTCCAATATACATACACAATATTAGTTTACAAACTTGTTTATACATAACAAAATTAATCTACAAGTTAAAAATATTATTCATTCTATACACATAATATTGCAATGTCCCCAAGGTAACGTACCGTAACTGTCTTTTATTAAGTATCTTTTATCATCATGAGGACTTAGAGCAATTTTCGTTTGATTGGTGCTATATGCTTGATGTTTTTCAGATTGAATTAATTTATGATTCACATATTTTTCATTACCATTGCACAAACATTCTATATAATCATCAAAACTTATTCGATTTTTGATAATGTTTTTCTTAACCCCTTTAGCTTTCCTTACGGTATCTTTACCCTCTACCCTAATAGCATACATTTTAGATCTTAAACCTACAAATTCTGTTATAATTTTTCCATTCATCTCATCCTTCATCATTCCCAGAACTTTTTTGTTGCAAGAGGAATACCATAAACATTATCTTTAGGATAATCGCTTGCATCAAATCTTCTATGACAGTCGCGACGGATTAAATCGTAGATATCTGAACATTCAATTGCATAGATAATCGAATTAGTATCCGTGTAGGCTGCTTGACATTTATCTCCAAATACCGGTTTCATACAGTCATAGTGAAATTCATAGATTGATGTTTTAGAAATATCTAATATCGCCATTCCTACAGAAATAGGTTTATTAAAATAGATCTCTGTTTTGTTGAGTTCAACAGCTACGAAGTTCTCATTAAATATAGTCACCGATTTGAATTCAGGCTTTGAAATTAAAGCTTCGGCACCATATCGTCCTTCCCATTTATTTATCAACTTCACTATACTATGTTTACGTATATTTTCCATCGTCTTCCCGAAAACAGCGTTATTCATTAGTTTAAACAAATTTTTTTCAAAGTCATTCATAGCCAATGATCTCAGTTTGGTGTTTAAGTCGATGTATGATTTCAGCCATGTACCCTGTCGAAATTGTAGTATTCTATAATGTTGGTTAACTTTAAACCATGACATAAGGCTTGTTTTAGGGCCTTATAATGAATAACATAACGTTTTTTTCGAATAAAGTGGCCATTAATTTCTTCTCTTTTGTTCCTGGAGCAGCTAGATGTTCTGGACAAAAAGGCAAATCTGCGTGTAAATCATGTAATTCTTGCGGATACTCTAAATCTACCTCTAAAATATATCCTATATCATTCTCATCATCTCATCGAAATCCTCCATAGGGTAAATATTGAGACATTGCCCATCCGTATTGGTTATTGATGTTATCATACATTATAAATTTGTCAGGTTTTGAAGTATCATAATCTGACATGTATTTATTATTAGCTTTAAGGTATCTATAAGAGCATTGACTGAGTCCTCCTATGATCCCACGTTCAATAAACATGATCATATCTAGATCTGTTAGTAATTCTAAGGTTATATCAGTATGTTTAAGCATGCAATCCCATGTGAAGCCGGGTAAGGTGAAGTAAAGTCCTGGATCAAGTCCATATGTTTTCAGACAGCTGCTTCTAAATTGTTCGAAAATGCAGGTTAACAGTAACACATCCGTCTTCAGATATAGATCTGAATATTCACCAAAGTTTTCGATATTAAATTCATTCCATACATTTTGCGTATGGTCATAGTCTTCATCTGAAATATCTTGATCGTTTAATTGATTAAAGAATTTAGATTTTTCGGGGAGCTTCGTTTCCTTGAATTTCTCTTCAGAGTCGAAATAATCGTAAGGGTATACTCCTTTTCGTGTCAACAATTTCAATTTTTCACCGCTTAGATTAGAAAATTCAGATATAGGTTCGGGATATTCTGTTAAATATGATGCTAGGGTATCAAGTCCGGAAGTCATAAGTCGAAAAGAATCGATGAATCTAAATTTAATTATATTCTCATCGATGTGCTTAGTGAATGAAATATATTTTTCTTTGGTTGTTGGCAAAACATCTATACGTCCCTTTAAGTCCTCAGCCAAATTCTTTATAATGAAGTGTGAGTCATACCCGGTTAGATAATGGAAAGCCACCGGAACTGTATGTGTATCCGAACTAAACGATTTTTCACAAATATGACATATTGTAGCGTTTTCGTACAAATATTGTTCATAAGATTGTTGTCCATGGGTATGGGGCACAAAAATACTGTTTCTAAATCTTCCGCAAAAGTTTTGAGTTCCTTAGTAAACCATTCCATACAATCTTGACCACGATAACTTCTATAAAATGATAATGACTCATCATATGAACACTTGACATAATATCCAATACTGCATGGTTGATGTTCTTGATATTTGTTTTGAATTTTACATGGTGCAAGTAGACACTCCAAATCGGCATAAATAATAAAGGGCACTTTCAATTTATTTTTAAAATTTTTAAATTTAATAAACTTGTTATCTTCCGTAGGCAGTCGGATCTTACAGTCGTTCATTTCTTGACAATCAACGTAATGTTTATCGAGAGCCATTTTCGTATAGAAGTAGTGTAAACAGCGATCGCAAAAATAGTTTTTCTTATCATGCTTTGATAGCTGTGAGGATACAAGGCGTGATAAGTTCTTAATCCAGACATAATGATAACTAGGAGTTGATTCATTATCGTCCTCATGCACTTCATCTTCGTTATAGTAAAAATCTTGAATAAGTAGCAAATTCACATGTTTAGCTTGTTTCATTTTTGTTAGGTACGTAGGTATTGTGGTGAATTTTTCAAGAGTTTTTTTCAAAATATAAACATTTATTGATACGTCGTTTTGCTTTTCAAACCGTGGAATTTGTTTCATCGTCATTGGGAACTGAATTCCTGTTAAATTTAGCACAGATGATGGGTTCGAATACTTTATAATTCTTTGCGCGTCCTTACTTACTGGATATAGCGCGGATACAACGGCCCATGCGAAACATTCTTGATCATTATTTTTTACATTAACAATTGCATGCTTTCTTTTAATACATTCTGGCAATTCTATGTAAGATGATCCCAGTTGTGGTGTAAATTTATTAATATTTATTTGAAGATTGATTATAGATGATAAGGCCCAACCACTATCTTTTTCTTGAAACTCTTCGAGTTCAGCGAGAATTGGCTGTTGTATGTAGCTAACAAACCATTCTTTTAGGTTAGTGTCTCGGTAAATTGCAATATTTTTAGTATTAAGATATTTCATTTCATTAATTTCCTGTTCAGCCTGTTGCTTTGTAAAT
This sequence comes from Melolontha melolontha, assembly GCA_935421215.2. Taxonomy (NCBI): domain Eukaryota; kingdom Metazoa; phylum Arthropoda; class Insecta; order Coleoptera; family Scarabaeidae; genus Melolontha; species Melolontha melolontha. The sequence goes on along the minus strand of OW285236.1, from coordinate 156,394,124 downwards.
TCACCACAAAACATTGTGTTCACTTTGATGATCTCTTCCTTCTTCAATACATTCAAGATTCTTCTGCGAAATAAGGTAGCAGCATCTTCCATAAACAATTTCGGGTCAATATGATGTAGATTAATAATAACACCGGTTCGTATTCGCCCTTGAAAAGCGGATTGAATATCTTCCCATTTAACATACCTAGAAGCAGTATGCTTCCTCGGTGTGTAACCCCCGCCACTTATTCTTATTTGAAGAGCGCGAAATTTTTGTTTGAAACTTTTCACCTTTGCAATAGCCGTTATAATTTTCTGTTTCTCACCAACACTTTTAGCACTACTCAACGAATTGTTTAATACTCGAAGAGTTTGATTACATTTTTTAATTCTGGATGTGAGAGCATCCTTATCATTTCCAATATTAGCATTGAAAAGCGAAGATTTAATTCGTTGAACAGATTGCATCTTAACTCAACGATGAATACTGACTGAATGACTCTCATACACATATGCTCCGCTATATATTATATTCATTTAATGATATAATAATGATCACGTGATAGCTTTACCATTTTACATACGCAATTCACTAATCATAACATTTGATTCAGCCCCCTCTCAGTTCTCGCGGTGGACGCGTATAAAACTATAACCGAACATGAGTCATCCCTAAGTAGGGGCGGTATCTCGCTACCTCTTGCAGTTAGAGCCGTTTTGACGTTATTTTCAACACTGCAGCGCCCCTTGACAACCACCTTGCAGGCTTCTCACCCCCTATGTAAAACTCACTCCCCCCCCACATAAAATTATAATTTCTTACCTTCTCCCACCCTAAGGGAATATATTGTAGGAGTTGTGTATACACAATCGGAATCAGGGGGGTGACTGTTACACTGCTTTTTCTACTGAGGATAACAACGTGGTTGTTGAAATACCTCAAAAAATGCAAAATGAACCTCCATAAGAAAATACATGGGATTTTGGCCTAGAACCGGGATAGTATATCTACACACTTCGAAAGTACTGTATACATTAGATAAATTTTGAAATTTCGAAATGCCAACATAATAAAGTGTTAACTTTCAATTGCTCACGATAGTACATTTAAGACTGGACAACACAGTTCGGTTTTATTATACAATAGTCCGTGTAGTTTATGTCTTTTGTCAAGCTGATTCTGAGTATGATTTAAAATTTGCTGCATCACGTCAGAATTTTGAGATATTTTCTTAAGCAGTTTTTTCAAAAATGCATTAAGTTTGACAATATTTCAAATCTACTTTTATATAAGAAAGATACTAAAAATATTGTTTTGTCGAACATTGAGTGGACAAGTCTGAACATGTTCTTGCATGTTACCTACGTCAGAGCACTTGAACCACTCCCGTTTTTGCTCTGAAACCAATCAAATTAAGAATTGGTAGGTATCTGGCTACGTGGGTATACCTATAAAGAGCTACACACGGCTCTTTCGACTCGATATAAGTTGGTTTGTGATAACTGAACGTCTTCTTGTTTCATAATGTCGCGTACGTGTATAAATAATTCAAACGGTTTCTGTTATGTGTGTGGAGAATTCACTACCCACCAGTATAAGCGGAATATTACACCTTTAATAGAAAAGTTATATTTTCACTATTTTGGGTTAACCATTGAACATCAAGACAAGCTATAGGCTATCAGTATTTGCTGCAGACACTGTGCTGTTACTCTGAGGGCTGGTCAAACGGTAAGAAAAGCGCTACGCTATTTGCAAAACCTATGATTTGGCGTGAACAATCGGACCATTCGACTGATTGCTACTTTTCCTGTACGTAAACTTTCGGGTTCTAACAAAAATAAGAAAAATATTAGTTATGCTAGTCTGCCCTCTGCTACTTGAATATGATGAAGAATATGATGTTACAGAACTAGAAGAAGCAAGTGTCAAATCATCGACCAGCGATAATGAATATTTTCCATCCGAAGAGGAAGGACTACATCTAATAAATCGGTTAGAATTAAATGATATTATTCGACATTGAATTTGTCAAAAACTAAAGCTAAAATACTGGAATCTAGGCTCCAAGGATGGAAACTAGCTCCAGGTACACATATTTCTATGTATAGTAATCGTCAGAAAGAACTATCACAGTATTTTTCAACTGACGAGGGTTTTTTATACTGGAATAATGTCGTCGATTTGATGTTCGCATTAGAGCACCAACACCATCCCAAAGAATGGCGTTTTCTTACCGATGCTTCGAAATTGAGTTTGTAGGCTGTCCTTTTTCATATAGGAGACGTTTATCCATTCATTCCCGTTGGGAACGCACATTTAAAAGAGACGTGTGAATATATTGCTTTTCTTCTAGACGAAATTAATTGCAAAATGTAGAAATAATATATCAGCGCAGACCCCAAAGTTGTAGCAATTCTACTTGGTTTACAACTACGGTGTACAAAGAATAATTGCTGTTTTCTTTGGGAGTGAGGCAGTCAGTCAAGAAATTCTCACTACATTGTTAAATATATAGTATATTCCTGGACAAAAGAATACACTTCATAAGTCACTAGTTGAACTTGATAAAATACTTCTATCGCCATTACACGTAATATTAGGTTTTAGGTAAAATTTAATATCGATTCCCTACTTTTAGTTCTTCCCTCACTGTTTCATTCCGTATTCTATCTCTTCTTGCAATACCTTTGACTGCTCTCAGGAATCTCATCTCTGCCGCCTCGATTTTACTTTTTTGCTGCCTTGTTAACACCCAGCTCTCACTACCATACATAAATATTGGTTTAAATATAGTCTTGTAGGCTAGGATTTTTGTCTTGGTTGATATTTCTTTCTTTCTTATAAATTTGTTATTCAAAGTATAGTATGTCCGTGTTGCTTTTTCTATTCTTTCATTTATTTCGGTTTTGTTCTTACCAATCATCTGTAGATTTACGCCCAGGTATCTAATCGTCTTTACTTGCTCTATTTTTGTATTGTCCAGTGTTATTAATGCTTGCTTGTTTTCTTTCCCAATTACCATTACCTTTGTTTTATCGATGTTAATTTTTAAGTTTCGGTTTTGAAGGGCTTCGTTCCATATTGTTACGGTTTCTTGCAGGTCTGTTTTTTGCAAATATTACTAAATCATCTGTAAAGACGCAGTCAGTTATTGTCGTTATTTCCATATTTCTATAACCCACTGGCAATTTCTTCAGTTTGTGCTTTATTTCTTTTTGTACGTCATCCATCACTGTGTTGAATAGTGATGGGCTCAGTACACCACCCTGTCTCAATACTTCTTTAGTTACAAATATCTGTGACTCTGCATTTCTCGTTCGTACATAATTCTTTGTGACCTTATACATATACTTTATATTGTTTCTCAATTTATTATTTACACCTCTTATTTTTAGGCTTTCCCATATCGCTTTCCTTGGTACACTATCGAACGCTTTCTCTAGGTCAATAACCGCCAAGTACGAATTGCTTTGCTGTCTTTTTTCCATTATTTGTTTTATAGTAAATATGTGGTCTTGTACTCCTCTTCCCTTCCTAAAACCGCTTTGTGAATCTTCTAGTTGTGTCTCTATTTGTATTTTTAATTTTTTTCCAGTATTCTTTCGTACATTTTGGCCATTATACTCATCATTATTATTCCCCTATAGTTCTTACATTCACGGTAATCTCCTTTCTTGAAGATGGGTAATATCACTCCTATTTCCCAATCTTGTGGTATTCTCTATTCTGTCCATATTTTGTTAAACAGTTTAGTTATAGCTTCTATGCTTTTTTCACCCAAGTTTTTTATCATTTCTGGTGATATACAATCATGACCTGCTGCTCTTCCTGTTTTTATTTTAATGATTGCTTCTTTTACTTCTTCTATTTTTATTTCTTGGTCACCTTCGTCTGTTAATTGGGTAGTTATTTGTTCTTCTTTTTCATTATATCCTTGTACTATTTTTTCTATATTAAGCATATCCTCAAAGTGTTCTTTCCATCTGTCCATTATTTCTTTGTCGTCATCAAGTATTTTTCCCTCTTTTGATTTTATGTATTTGCTATTATAGTTCGTATCACCTCTGAAAGTTTTCAATACTTTATAGAATAATTTCTGGTTTCCGTGGCTATCACTTTCCATTCTTTCCCCGAATTCTTCCCATGACTTTTGTTTTGCTGCTCTCACTAGTTCTTTTACCCTTGTTCTTTGCTGTTTATAATTAGAGTAGCTTTCTTCTGTTTTCGCTTTGAGGTATTTCGCCCACACATGTTTTTTATATTTTATCGCATCTTTTATTTCGTCGCTCCACCAGCTTGTTTGTTTTTTGTTTTTATTTATTTTTATAATTCCGCACGCTTCTTTTGCAGCTTTATGTATTTTGCTTTTGATATTTGTCCATAATATTTCCACATTATTGTCTGTGTCCAGTTTATTTAGTTCTTCCATTTCTTGCTCAATTTTTTCTTTGTATTTTGTCGCTATTTCATTTTGCCTGAGTTTATAGTTTCTTATAACCACTTTAGTCTTTTGTTTTTTGTTCTTAGTCACCATTGGGCTTTTTCTGCCTGGAATGAATATTTTTGACAATAACAAGTAGTGATTTGAGTATATTCTGGACCTCTTTGCACTCTAGTATCTTCGACTTCTTTCCTATGGCTTTGGTTTATTAGTACGTAGTCTATGATTGATTTTTCACCCCTGCTTCTAACTTCTCGGGTGTATTTATGTATTTCTTTGTGGGCAAAGAATGTGTTCGTGATTATTAGATTATTAGTTAAACAGTAGTGAATAAGTCTCTTGCCATTATTATTTCGTATTGATTCCCCCTGCATTACAATTACTTTTCCTGATTCTTCATCCTTTTTCCCAACTCTTGCGTTAAAATCGCCCAGTACAATTAGTCTTGCATTGACATCCTCTGCTGCCTGTTCTAATTGTTCCCAAAACTCATCTTTTTGCTTTGCTGCGTCATCTTCATTTGGTCCATACACAATTATTATTGTTGTGTTTGCTTGTTTTTAGATTTCCATTTCAATCTTAAGTTCGTTGATAAGGCCTACCATTTTCTTATATATTTAATAGTATTTTCTTTTATTATATAACCTACTCCTTCTTTCGCTCTTTGATTAATTTCTACCCCACTATACATTAAGAGATGACCATTTTTTACTGCTTTTTCCCCTTTGCCTTTCATTTTTATTTCAGTTGCTCCTAAGATATCTATGTCTGCTTTTTCAAATTCTGTAATTAGTTCCTCTTCCTTTCCCATTATACTTCGTATATTCCATGTTGCTACTCTCCACACCTTTCCTTTCGTTTTTTGTTTGCATTTGTAGATTTTTGCTTCGCATCTTTGTTCAGTGCTATTTATTTGACCATCTGTTTCAGTTCCCTTTACTTCCAGTACTTTAAAAACGTTTCCATTACTGTTATTTGATTTCAGTTCCTGTCCATTTCGTTGCCTGTTCAGTTCCATACTGCCGTCCTTTGTCTTTCTGGCTAGTTTTTTGAATTGTTTATTGTTCTTTCAATCTTCTCCAGCATATTTGTTTGTCTATTCCATTTCCAAGTCTCCCCATTCACCAGTAGCTTTGCAAACCCCAATTTAACCTGTTTTCCATGTCTCCTTTCTTCTTTTGCTTTCTTTTTAATATTCCTCTGGATATCTCTTTCTTCTCTTGTTAGGTCCTCATTGATAAATATCTGGCTGCCTTGTCTATTCTTTAATTTACTTTTATTTTGCATGACCTCTTTTTTATTCTCTTCACTGTCTAGTTCGACTAGACATGTTTTTATCCCTAATCTACTAGCCTTTTTTATTATTGTTTTCACACCTATCTCGTTTTCTATAAGCTTTCTCATTTCATCTTTCAGTATATTGCCATCTCCTGTATTCATTGTCATCCCCTGTACCTATGTTTTTTCTTCTTCTATCACTTTCCAATTTCTCAATTCTTTCATTATATAATTTTACTTCACTTCTTAATTCATTGACTTCAGCCATCGATTTTTCATTTATTTCCTTCAGATTTCTTATCTCTTCCTTGTATTCTACCTGTTCTTTCCGTAGCTCTCTTATCTCGTCCTTCAATTCTTTGGTATCTTCTCCTCGTATTTTCTGTTCTGTCTTAATATCCCTTATGTCAGCGGAGAGTCTTTTCATCATTCCCATAGTTTCTTTCAGCATTTCGTCATTTGTTTTTGATGGGCTTCTGTATGTTTTCTTCGACCTTTTGGATGAGTCCTCTTCTAGTACGTCCGTTCTTTTTCGTTTTACATCATCAGACGTATCTGAATCCATTATCGAAATTTCCTCTTAACTTTACCTGTTACTTTAATTGAAGTCCGTCCCTGTTCTATGCTTACACTATTATTGTCTCTAGTCGTATAGCTCGCCGCGCAAAAAGCCCGTCCCCGGTCTCCCCGTCGGAGGTCGTGCTCTTATCAGCCAAGCCAGATGTTCATATATATATATATATATATAATATCTTCGTGACTTTGGTATAAGGTAAACTTCATAAGTCGGCGATTAAAGGTCTGGTTTACTTCAGAGTATATATATTTAAAACAACCCTACATGTTTCGGCAATACGCCTTTGTCAAGAGAATACAAAATATATTTTTATATTTTGTATTCTCTTGACAAAGGCGTATTGGCGAAACATGTAGAGTTGTTTTAAATATATATACTCTGAAGTAAACCACACCTTTAATCGCCGACTTATTAAGTTTACCTTATATATATATATATATATATATATATATATATATATATATATATTTGTATTTAATATATTATCAAAAAAAAAACCTGTGTCTATTGTAGTTTTTTAATTTAGTTCCCGACACTATCAAATACACTCTATCTCACTGTTATTTTTAACACACGCACAGTAATTATTGTTCGTAATTTCTCAGATTATTTGAGTTTGATTACGGAACTCACATACATATTGCTATGGTTTTTCCATGGACAAGTTAGGAAAAAGATTGAACTATTAGTGAACTCTGTACTAGGGACAATTTATAAAAAAATTGTCTATTTCACTTGTATATTTATTTATTTCAGATGAAAATCGATATATATAATATTTTATAAATAAGATATTTAATGTATGAAATTGTGATTAGCCCTCGTATATTTAGGTGGACCAAAGAAATTGAATTTGCCGCTTTTTCGGATATTGTATTTGATAAGATGTATTGTCTGTATATTTTGATTTGATAGATGGTAGGGATAGCCAGGCGGATATGAAGAATTTTTCATTTTTGTTTCAGAGGTATCTTGACTGTTAAAGTGTTTAGTTTAAAGAATAAAATAATCAATTTTGTTCTTTGTGTTATATAAAATCGGTCTGTATTTTGGTTTGCATTTAACGTAAGGTGCAAGTAAATCTTAATTCGATTTTTGCGAAGTTTTTCATATTTATTTGAAATTTTGTGAAAAAAAAGATGCCTCTCATGTATTTTATAAAATTGCACAAAAACTTAATGTAAGTTGATAAAAATTATTTTATTTATTTATTAGATATCAGGATTATTTTCAGTGTTATAAATTTTGTATTTATTGTAATAATAATGTGTTTGAAAGTAGTAGATAGATATTAGCGAAAGTTGTCATGTTTTTTGTAAGGGAAGTTGTTTTTTCTTAAAAATTATATTTCGAGAACAATTTTTGAATTCAAGGTTGGAGGAATTGTAGTGGGGATTGACCTTGTCATGTTATTTGATGCATGAATATATTTCAACTAGCGTGAGTTTTGAAAACTAATTTGTTTTTGATATTTGTTTGAAGGGGTCACAGTAGAGGTTAAACTTGACAGATTTCACTAATATTTATTAGTTTTATATTTGTTCGTGTTTCACAAGAGGTTTTTCTCTGTGTGCGAGTCAATATTCACAAAGAGTGTTTCCTCATTGCTACTGTTTAATGACGCTTTAGCACCCTATACACTTTGTAGAGGGATTTTTTTCTTTTTTATTTTTTAATATATATTAATGTAAAGGGAAAATGTGTGTATAATTTATCTGACACCTCGTGTTTTAATTTATATATAACCGGTATCCGAGAGGATCGACCCAGAGATGTAAGCTCAAGGATTCTACTAGACTGAATAGCCGGCGATATAAGCTGTAGTGTGAATTCAAATTAAATAAAGCAATTTCAAAGTAAATTCCACTGCACAATTGGCGCAATCCAACGTGGGACCGATATTACAATTTTGGCGAGTCAAACGTATAATTGGAAGAAATAAAACGATAATTCAAATATGGAAAATATAATGGAAAATTTAATTCAAAGAATGGGTAACGCTGGTTACATACATGAAGAGGGAGACGACGAGGTAGACAGTCAACAGATGATGAACATGATGCAAACAATGACACAAACGATAATGAATATGATACAACAAAATCATAATGAAATGAAACAACAAATGGAACGAATGATGCAACGACAAGTAGGAATGGATGAAATAATAAAGAAAATGGATAAAAAAGTACCAATAAATAGCAGTAACAATCATATAAACAAGGAAAACACAGTAAGCGAAAGTAAAATAGCACATGTCGAGGAAAAACAAGCAATAACAGAACAGGAATCAATAATAATGGAACAAGAAGAAAAGGAATCGATAATAATGCAACAAGAAGAAAACGAATCAACAATTACAAAAGAAAGTTTAAAGGACGTGCTTGGGGAGGAATCTATGCCACAGGAAGAAGGAAATGATATGGATATAGAAATAGGAAGAAGAAATAATCAAATCAGGGTAAGCGAAGAAATTATATTAAATAAAATTAAGTTTGAAACTAATGAGAAAACAGAATTCAATATAATAAAAACAAATGCTAAATTAGAATGTAGGATGGAAGAAAGTATTCACGATAAAATGAGCAATAAATTAATTAAACAAGCAGTTGTCGTTAATAATATTAACGATAGACGAACTAAAATTAAAAAGAAATTGACTTCTAGAAATATCATTTATGAATATAATTTGAATAATTATCTTGAAAGTAAACGCAAAAATTCCCGTAATGCTAATTTTAAAATCAACTGTTTTTTAAATAACATAAATCAGACCCATGTCAATAATAAAAAGTTAGAATATGATACTCTGAAAATTAGGAAGTATAGGGGTACTAAATTTAAATTAAATAGACCCACATTTTATAGTAAGGTAAAAGTAAAAATGAAACTACAAATGATTTACTGTCGGATATTTTTGAATAGGCCCAACTTAATAATAAATTTTGTTGTAAACTATTTAGAGGAATATGCGAGATATAAGGATTTTTGCTTTTGAAATAACTAATTGGAATGTGTTGTAACAAAAGGATATATAAATAAAAATTTGGAAAAGTAAATAGGATTTGATAAATGATACTGAAATGGATTTAACGTAATAGATAATTAGGATTAGATTATTAGTATAAGAAGAGGATGTAGAAGAAAAAATAAAAAAGTGTTTACTGAATTTCGTCGGGATAAAAAGTATATGATATTGAATATGAAAAAATTTTCGTCGGTAATATATGAAATAAATATATGAAATATGATATTGAAAATGAAAATGTATTTATAGAAAAAAATTTTCGTCGGTATATTTAAATAGAATTTTCGTCGATATATGAAAAAAGTTATTATGATAATTGAGAGAGATATATATATATATTGTTGAAATAAAATTATGGTATTTATGAATATATAGAAAAAGAATTATTGGCATGTGAAAAAAGGTTAATGAATAAAAATATTTGAATAGGATGGTTTACGATGTGCTGATTTAACTGACCTGGTAATAAATTGGATTAAGCAAATGGGTATATATACAGAATGAGTTATAAAATAAAATTTATTGTTGACATAATTAATAAAAATTTATCTGCGTATAAAAAAATTATTGATAAAGGGAATTGCGTTGAAAAAAATTAAAACTATATAAATATAGGAAGAAATTGAGCTCATGATATTATTGTTGATTATTATTATTATTATTATTATTATTATTATTATTGCTTGGAAATTAATGGTGTTATGAATTTGTTTATTATGATGATGATTTGGTATATGAGATTTTGATGCTATGTTTTTCTTTTATTTATGAAAATTCGTTGGAAACATTCATGTCCATGTGATCGAGAGAGTGCTCGAGGATTCGACGGGGATGACTGCTGCTTCGGCGTGTTCCTTCGTCTGTGATGTTTGTAACGAAATCCATTCGAAAATGTCAAGCAAAATGACATTAACTATATAAAATGTCAAGCAATATGACATTAAGATGAATTATGTCAAGTAAAACGACATAAAAGATAAAATGTTTTAAGTCAAATAAGACATTTATATATTCAAAATTATATACAGAATGTATATGGAGAAGTTGAAAATGTTTACCACACTACAGCATCAGAACGAGGAGGATCCTGTTCAACACTAATACAACAAGTGAGTGCCGAGAACCAAGACAGGGTGCGGTACTGTCTCGAGTGCTGTGCTGAAGGTTATCCTTGAATAAAGCTCAGTGCTGTTCTGACTTTATTCTCGGATAACTTCGGGGAATTATGCTATGGTTTTTCCATGGACAAGTTAGGAAAAAGATTGAACTATTAGTGAACTCTGTACTAGGGACAATTTATAAAAAAATTGTCTATTTCACTTGTATATTTATTTATTTCAGATGAAAATCGATATATATAATATTTTATAAATAAGATATTTAATGTATGAAATTGTGATTAGCCCTCGTATATTTAGGTGGACCAAAGAAATTGAATTTGCCGCTTTTTCGGATATTGTATTTGATAAGATGTATTGTCTGTATATTTTGATTTGATAGATGGTAGGGATAGCCAGGCGGATATGAAGAATTTTTCATTTTTGTTTCAGAGGTATCTTGACTGTTAAAGTGTTTAGTTTAAAGAATAAAATAATCAATTTTGTTCTTTGTGTTATATAAAATCGGTCTGTATTTTGTTTTGCATTTAATGTAAGGTGCAAGTAAATCTTAATTCGATTTTTGCGAAGTTTTTCATATTTATTTGAAATTTTGTGAAAAAAAAGATGCCTCTCGTGTATTTTATAAAATTGCACAAAAACTTAATGTAAGTTGATAAAAATTATTTTATTTATTTATTAGATATCAGGATTATTTTCAGTGTTATAAATTTTGTATTTATTGTAATAATAATGTGTTTGAAAGTAGTAGATAGATATTAGCGAAAGTTGTCATGTTTTTTGTAAGGGAAGTTGTTTTTTCTTAAAAATTATATTTCGAGAACAATTTTTGAATTCAAGGTTGGAGGAATTGTAGTGGGGATTGACCTTGTCATGTTATTTGATGCATGAATATATTTCAACTAGCGTGAGTTTTGAAAACTAATTTGTTTTTGATATTTGTTTGAAGGGGTCACAGTAGAGGTTAAGCTTGACAGATTTCACTAATATTTATTAGTTTTATATTTGTTCGTGTTTCACAAGAGGTTTTTCTCTGTGTGCGAGTCAATATTCACAAAGAGTGTTTCCTCATTGCTACTGTTTAATGACGCTTTAGCACCCTATACACTTTGTAGAGGGATTTTTTTCTTTTTTATTTTTTAATATATATTAATGTAAAGGGAAAATGTGTGTATAATTTATCTGACACCTCGTGTTTTAATTTATATATAACCGGTATCCGAGAGGATCGACCCAGAGATGTAAGCTCAAGGATTCTACTAGACTGAATAGCCGGCGATATAAGCTGTAGTGTGAATTCAAATTAAATAAAGCAATTTCAAAGTAAATTCCACTGCAATATGTATTTCTGGGTTCTTGCACAGGACCGTATGAGCATGATTAAATAAAACACATTATAAATTTGAAATTAATTGTTAAAAGAAAAACTGTTCTTTGTGCTTTACACACATAATTACACTGCTTTATTATCATTTTTGTTGAACATACATTGTAGCATAATGCAAACATTACTAGCTACTTACTGAATTAATTTTTTAATTGTACCAAATACTCACCGAATCGTGTTCGCTTGCATCATGTGATAAAGGTTCCCTTGAATAATTGGTTTCTAATATTCCAATATCTGGTGATGTATTTGTAGTTTCTGCGATATACGTTTTATCAGTTCCAACGGACGTATCTACACTGTTAGTATTTTCTACTTCAGTTGCTTCTTCGATTCGTTGGGTATTAGATATCTGTAAACATATATAATAATTTGGTGTTAAAAGTATAAGCTAAAAAAATTACCTTGGATACAAGTGATAAAAGCATAATAATTGTAGCCAGTTCTTTGCTGCGCCTGTAAAAGAGAATATGAGTATTTACTATACGTTTTATGTAAATAATTATAAATTCGCACGCCTGGCCATTTATATTGGTCAAACAACATTATTTTGAATTTTAAGCAAGCGTTCTTCGAGGCATATGGGCGCTAGCTGCAGGGAATTTTGTTAAATACTTGGAATATTGTTAAAACTAATAATGAGCTCTAGAAAATTTTTTGACAGATAGTTTTATAAAAAAAATATAGAATTTTTTATAGACACGGTTTGAGGAAATAAGTATGAAGCTTGCAAACTTATCGAGGTACCTCAATCATATAGGGAATCGTATTACGATGTTAACCTCAGATAAAGTCAGTGCGAGTGGATCAGATGAAATATTGAATAATAATTATAATTAATTAGTCAATCATATATGCACAGGTTCTCTACAAATTTATGTTTTTCCTCATTTACGGCTAAATATCAAACTTATCTTCTATGATGGACATTTAAATTCCTACTTTAAAATGCCTATATACTCGTAAACACTACTAACATGAGCAGAATCGGTTTTATTTAAGATAAAAAAAAATTATAATACAGTTATTCATACATCCTTACGTATGCGACTAGACTAAAGTACTTTTATTCCTATAATTGCCCGCGAATACCCTTTTAAGACGCTTTGTATGGAATGTATGTTTTTATTTTTTATTTTCTATTCATAAAAAATCTGCCAATAACTTTTTCTCAATAAACTATATCGAATTTAAAATATGTAAACACTAACTAGATGTTTGAAACTAAAATTCTTTGTAAATTTATATTTATACTTCTAGGTTAAAATAGAATAAATGTATTTATTTCTTTCATTGGATGTAATAAATAAAAACAAGGGTATAGTAATAAATTCGTTCTTACGATGTTTTATTCGTCTCTTGCTTTTAATTTTTATTTTCTTGTAAATTAATAGCTCTTTATAAGCTCTTTATAAAAAAAGACAAAAAAAAACAGTCGACAGTAGAGGGGATTAGCCGGTTCTGGAGCCTCCTCCTCCTCCTCCATGACGTCATAACAGACGTCACAATGACGTCAAAACTCAAGTCATAACTGACGTCACAATGACGTCACAACCCAACCCAATAACGTCATACTGACGTCACAATTACGTCACAACCCAACCCAATGACGTCGTAACTGACGTCACAATGACGTTACAACCCAAGTCTACTGATGTCATAATGACGTCACAACCCAACCCAATGACGTCATACTAACGCCACAATAACATCACAACCCAATGACGTCATACTCTGATAACGTCACAGGGATACGTAACAACGTCCTCCTCCACACTGATATACGAGGTTCAATCCAAAAGAAAAAAACAAAATGGCGAATGAAAAGAAAATGGCGGAAAGAGGAGTAAACCAAAAGGACATTAGAAAACAAAATGGCGGGAGGAGGAGTTAAGCAAAAATGCATCAAGCCAAAAGAACATTAGAAAACAAAATGGCTGATGAGGGTAAGTTTGAAAAAGCCAAAAAGATAAAATACTTAAAAGATGGAGGGCCCCTTGTGGGGTCCTCAGAAGCAAAACCACACACACCCCTTGTGGGGGCCCTCTGAAGCACCCTCCGAAATATCACCACACACGGCCCCCTAGTGGAGCCCTCTGAAGCATCACCACACACGGCCCCCTAGTGGGACCCTCTGAAGCATCACCACACACGGCCCTCCTAGTGGGGCCACCGAAACATAACCTCACAATTGAATAAAACACAAGTGCAGTCGACAAAAGTTAAATGAATACTGAAGGAAGTCACATCCGGCGTGCTATAAGTATATAATTTAGATAACAATGTGAATGAGTAATATGTTTTTTTTTATAGAACCAGCTTTAGAAAATTATTACGTCATATATTTTTAAACATGATAGAACACGATATGGATTCAAAAGGAGAAGAAGGAATAGTTGAAGTTCCATTGTATGCTACCTTCAATTATTTATAGCTGTTAAGCCCATTGAAATTCACAGGCACTACTCACGAGGCTCGATGTAGGCAGCTCGGAACATGGACAAGTCTACCGTCAAATGATTTATAGTCATAAAGACCCCTTGAAATTCAAAGGCACTACACAGAGGCTCAAGGTAGACGGCTTTCCCAGCTAGGAAGATTTCATATGGAGTTAGCTCTTAAAAGCAATGAAGCTTACCCCACGTCAGTAGGTTTCTGCCGAACCATTAGGGTGTCGAATGTCTCTTTGGACCGAGCACCACAGACAATAGACTGCCTAACGTATTTGGGTAAACTCCTGAAATGACCTGTCTCTTCAATTGATGAGTAGGAAGATATAAATTCACATGTTAACGTAAATAAATTTGTAAAAAGAAAAAATGTTGTGAATAAAAAAAGTGAATAAATTATGTTAACGTAAAGTATTGATGCTATATATAATCCCGACAGGGTTGAGGTGACTGCAAGGGGATACCAGCTCTGAAGCACCCTCCGAAACACCACCACACACTGAAACATAACCTCACATTTTAATGAAATACAAGTGCACTCGACAAAAGTTAAATGAATACTAAAGGAAGTTACATCCGGGGTGCTATAAGTATATAATTAAGATAACAATGTAAATGGACATATGACAGGTGTGTCACTGGTGTCTGGTATATTTCAGAACTGCTGAGCAGTTAGTTGCTTATTCGAATCAATATCATATTACCAACACCGGATGTATTCAATCTGCTTAGTGGGTGAATTTTGATTTTCAACGTCATATTTTTTAAACATGATAGAACACGATTTTTCTCGGTGAAACCAGTCTAGACACTTTGAATAAGACACTTTAATAAGAGAGCAATAAATAAATGAAAGAGGAATTAAGTTTTAAACATTTATTATTAAAGCTGTATATATTTACAATATAAATAAGAATATGTAAATTACAATATGTTATTATGCATGTTTTTATATAAAAAATCCCATAAAAGTTTAACATTGTTTACTGTGCAAGCACAATTTGATTCTTCATGATAAAAATCCGGTTCATCAGTCTTAACTAAAACGGGTGGGTATATTCTACACATATTCCAAGTTGATCACATCTATATTTACAATAGTTTTCAAATAGTCACACTTTTGCCGAGCCTTTACATATATTTTACCAAAGTCTCTACAAATATGTTTCAAAATACCTCGCAGGAATTTCAAGTCTTCGAGTCCGTCAGAATATTTAATTTTTAAATGATTACTCTGCAGCCAACATACCTCCCTCTTTTCACTAGGTGATAGCTGCATAAATGGCACTGTAGGTTTAAATAAAAGATTCATCGATCGGGAACCATCGGTGATGGACATCTCCTTAGGTGTAAAATTGTTATTAAAAAAACCTTGTATGTCAACTACCAGGTAAGGCTCGAATCGTTGCTGATACACTCGAGTTCGATGTAAAGGCGTTAAAATTTTAACTAATTTCTCCTCTAATTGTTTTATTTTTCGATTAAATCTATGTCTGTCTGCTGCAGGCATTCTGAATTCAAATCATTCGAAAATTTCAACATTATCGTTAAACTGTACTCGCCTAGAGATTCTTTCGCGAAATTTAGTAGAAGTGTTGTTCACAATAACGGAGAACAGACTGTAATTAAGATTTCCGTTCAATAAGCTCCTATAATATTTAAACTATCCTTCCCCACCTTACCATTATACTACATGTCTGATTAATAATATTTAGCAATATTATAAAAAAAAATGCTTACTGTGGTGTAATATGACACCGGATGTAATTCTAGCTTGTTTTTAGTAGATTGTAACACGATATAATGAATAAGCAATAATTTATATTGTAAACAAAATTTTTATACTAAGAAGAGTTCGGATAAGAGATAAGAGTTTGAATAGATACTAATATTTCACCTATGTTAACAATACGGTTTTAAAATTTTTAATTATAAATCTTTACTAACTTACTATTATCCACATGTCGGTTACATTGTTCTAACACATCAATCAGTTCTCCTACACCACAGTATTTACTATTTAGTTTTGCAAATGCAGTCATAAATAAACAAGTTGTATGCCAAACCAAAAAAAAAAATTTAAATCATCACCAGCCATATATATAGAAAGTTAAATAAAAATAAATATTCAAATTTTTATCGCCCGAATCAAATTTAAGGACTATCACACTAAGTTAATATAATAAAAGAACCGGAATTGCTTTACATACTGAATGTAATATATATAAAATTTACCATCATAACGTTAATTTTTAAAGTATCCCTCCCCACCTAACCGTTCTACTACAGCGGTCGGTAATAATAATTTCTTGTGTAAGTTTTTCGTTTGGAGAAATATTTTTCAATATTATAAATAAAAAATGCTTACTGTGGTGTAGCTCATATAACTATCAAATATGACACACGATGTATTCAATCTGCTAAGTAAGTGAATTTTTGATTTTCATTTAAAACATTAAATGCATCGTTATATCATAATGTTAATTTTTAAACTATCCCTCCCCACCTAACCATTCTACTACAGCGGTCGGTAATAATAATTTTTAGTTAAGAATTAATATTGAACCGCAGTAAAACAGATGATAATTGTTATATAAACACTCAGCCAGACGGTATGAAGAAGGTGAAATTGGAAATTGAGAAGATTGAATGGTATGTGCCGCATATAAATGTGAATGATAAAACATGCTTGAAACTGCTCCATGCTCTCAAGGAAAATAGAAAGATATATATACCGTTTAGAAAGTGGGAGTTGTATAAGTTACCGGCATTGCGTGCTATAAAGACCGATATATGGCCTATTAAAACTAGCACAAATTTAGAGAAACCTCGCTATGTTATAGTGGGCTTTCAACATAAAAAAGTAGAATAATATACACGCAGATTTTTCAGATTTTGATCATTCCGCAATTACAAATATAAAATTATAATTAAATTCAGAGAGCTATCCATACTCTGCCATGAATTTGGATATGGGCCAAAAGTGATATGCTATTGTTTATCATATGTATGCAAATTTCCAGTCCACCGCAGTAAAACAGATGATAATTGTTATATAAATACTCAGCCAGACGGTAGCCTTCCTTGAATGTCAGCATTGAACTGATTTATTGTGTGTACATAGTAATTTAAATTTAACTAAAGTTCTCAGTTTTAAAAGATGCGTTTAACAAGACAGAAGAAGCAGTTGAACATATTGAATTTAGATATGTGTGTTGAGAGTCAAACAGCCTGTCGTATACAAAGTACTCTGTTACCCGACATGGTTCGCTGTATTATATGTGGCCCTTCAGCTAGTTGTAAAACAAATGTAATGCTGTCAATCCTGTTTAATGAAAATGGACTTCGATTTGAAAACATTTATGTTTACTCTAAATCTCATTATCAACCGAAATACCAGTTCCTTGAAAATGTTATGAAGAGACTGCCAGACATTAACTACTATCCCTATAAAGAAAATGATGACATCATAGACCCGGCAGATGTTAAATCAAATTCTATATTCATATTTGATGATGTAGCCTGTGATAAACAGGATCAGATTCGATCATATTTTTGTATGGGTCGACATAAGTGTGTTGATAGTTTTATTTGTGCCAAACATACACACGGATACCAAAGCATTTAATTAGGGACAACGCCAATTTTTTAATATTATTTAAACAAGACGATACCAATCTTCGACATGTATATGAAGATCACGTGGGTACTGATATAACATTTAATGAGTTCAAATCTATATGTGCTAAGTGTTGGTAAGATCGGTTTGGATTTTTAATAATTGATAAAGACAGCGACATTAATAGCGGTCGATATACAAATAAGTTTGTAAATATCAATTTTTGCACATTCAAATCTAGATATTCGTTTGAGTTGGTTGTGTTAAGATGGAGGAACCCTCAGATATAGTTAAAGAGAATGTATGCTGTTGTAATAAAATAATCGATTGGTGTGGCTTGTGTTGTTTATTTGGTGAAGGCTTTTCCTCAATATTTCTATGCATTTATGCTATATTAAAAAGTTGATTTTAAATAGCACGGTTGAGCTTGTTGACAGTATCGATTTGTCAGTTAAAGAGTTATTATGGTAAAGAAAAATAAAATATTGAAGCGTACGGAGATTAAAAAAAAATCTCCAAACGAAAAACTTACACAAGAAATTATTAATATTACCGATGCTGTTTGGAAAAAAACATTTACAATTAAAACTACAGCGGTCGGGTCCAGATGAGTTACTACAGAAAATGTTCAATCCCGTATCGGAACCCCTCAAGAAAACTGTTGATACAAACAAATTTCAAATAGAAAACATTAAGTCGGAACAGTTCAAAAAAGAAGAGATAACACCTTCACCGGCTGTTAAAGATAGACAATTAACAGCAACACCGGTGAGGCCTGTCACACCGTTAACCTACGGGTCATTACCAAAATCGTTATTGAGACAGCCAGATTTTTTAGAGGATGAGAGCGTTTTCACAGCTACTCCAGAAGCTTATACATCAGTGGATCCAGTCGATGACTCATTTCGAAGCCTCTATCAGTCATTGAGTGAGAGAGTGCTCGATGAATTCTATGAAAATATAAACCCCATAGAATATAAACTACATAGACGGTTTCTCTAAAGATACTAGAAACGTTTATGATTCCACATATGGTGTTACATATGAGCCTAAATTAAAATTGGGAAATAAAATAGTAAAATTTAAGGGAGATAGTATTGTAATTGGGAAAAGACGATACGAGGGTAGTGCTGGCCTTTTTGAGCTTATTTTTAAATCAAATCCAAAAAAGTATACTGACAATGAGTTAAAACGCTATCATGAAATATTGGAGTATATCAGCGCGCATAATAGATCTAATGATATTGCAAAACAGTTGAAGGGTAATGGTGGATTAAAATGGAAACGTATAATTAAACCATTAAGTTTAGCCAAAGAAAAACAGCCATCAAAATCTTGGAGCGGTCGAGGAGCAAATATGTTTGCTAAAAACACTCCTTATCAGTATATTTATTGGGATGATATAAATGAACTAATTGATCGCTTACGCCTTCTAGTAGCATCGGAGAATGCTGGTCATACAAATCACAATAATGAAATTTTGGCAATAATCGAAGAGTTAAGAGAGACCGGCGTAATTAGATAACGTTCACATATATTTTTTCATCATTATTGCAATTAGTACCGACAAGTTTGGACGTCACAGTAATAAAGTGCAAGCCACATTGTCTGCTGAGAGAATTTTCGACCGTCGACCAGCTGGTTTCCCTCTAACAAGCGATGTTGACGTAAATATTGGTGGTAAACGTATTCGATTCATGGCGGACCCTATTGCTGTTGATGATAGTGTAAATAAAAGATATGTGCTAAAACTCTTTGCGGACTTAGAAATGGAAAACCGAAAAAATTTCTCAACGCTAAAACATCTCAGACAGACCGTTCAAAATCATATGCAGCTGACTGATAAACAGAGAGCTGATATCGATTCTATTGTATCGGTTTTAAAACAATATAGCACCACCTCGACTATGGAAAAACCGATAAATGAAAAAGTTTCGGAATTAAATAAAGCTGTTGAAAAAGTAGCAGAGAGTGTGCATAAATTACGTAATGAAACAATTAAAAACGCTAATAAAACAACTTTATTAATTCTAGATGATATTAATATTTTGAGTAAAGCAAAAACTGAACATTCAAATAATTATCAGAATTTAAAAACAAGGGTGGAAACTCTTGATAATAATATTTCCAAGACCATAACTGAAATAAATGATAAAATTCAAAATATTGAAGAATTACTGGCTACATCAGATACCTCTTTGGATATATAACAAACAAAAAAAAAACATTTAGGATGACCGAGACTTGCAGCTATTTGCATATATACCAACAGCTTCATCGACCTGCTCGGAAAAAACCTTCTTAGACGTTGAATTATTATTAAGGTTTTTGATTACTTGTGGCAATGTGATTTAATGGAATTCCAACTTAATAACTGGTCAAAAATAGTTGTTCAATATTTATGTTAGAGAGATTAAAATTGAGATTATACAAGAAATTATTGAAAGTTGACGTTTATGCCGCCAGAATTACCATTAAGAAAGCTGGTGGTAGAAAACTCATAAAGATACCTCGAATATTACCAATACCAAAATCTGGAGGGATTTTACCTCTGATACCGCTATTTGACAAATAACAAATAAATTTTTTTTAAAAATATTAGACTATAAAAAAATACTTATTTATTCTTTTTGTTATAGATTAATAAAGCGCTAATTAAATTTTATTCCCGTGTTTTATTTTTTACTAAAATATATTAATGTTAACGATACTTCGACAGTAAAATATAACGATGCATTTAATGTTTTAAATGAAAATCAAAAATTCACTTACTTAGCAGATTGAATACATCCGGTGTCATATTTGATAGTTATTTGAGCTACACCACAGTAAGCATTTTTAATTTATAATATTGCAAAATATTTCTCCAAACGAAAAACTTACACAAGAAATTATTATTACCGACCGCTGTAGTAGAATGGTTAGGTGGTCAGGGATAGTTTAAAAATTAACGTTATGATATAACGATGCATTTAATGTTTTAAATGAAAATCAAAAATTCACTTACTAAGCAGATTGAATACATCTGGTGTCATATTTGATAGTTATATGAGCTACACCACAGTAAGCATTTTTTATTTATAATATTGTAAAATATTTCTCCAAACGAAAAACTTACACAAGAAATTATTATTACAGACCGCTGTAGTAGAATGGTGAGGTGGGGAGGGATACTTTAAAAATTAACGTTATGCTGGTAAATTTTATATATATTACATTCAGTATGTAAAGCAATTTCGGTTCTTATATTATATTAACTAGATAGTTCTTAAATTTGATTCGGGCGATAAAAATTTGAATATTTATTTTTATTTAATTTTTTATATATATGGCTGGTGATCTTTTTTTTGGTTTGGGATACAACTTCTTAATTAATGACTGCATTTGCATAACTAAATAGTAAATACTGTGGTGTAGGAGAGCTGATGGATGTGTTAGAACAATGTAACCGACATATGGATAATAGTAAGTTAGTAAAGATTTATAATTAAATATTTTAAAACCGTATTGTTAAGATAGGTGAAATATTAGTATCTATTCAAAAAAATGTTAGCAACATGGCTGCTGTCCGCGAATTTGTGGTAGCATTTTGAAATAATTATGATATGTTATCTAGATGATTTGAAAGTATTTTTTTTTAATTTCCATGTTTTGTAAATAAACAGGAAGTATAATTTTTTTTAATACATATCAACTAATGCGGTTTCTTTCTAATTAATTTTTGTTTGATGTGAAGTACATGTGCGACTAAATGATTGAAATAAGTAGATATACTTTTTGTAATTAAATAAATATTCAAAGTGCCTAGACAGGTTTCACCGAGAAAAATCGTGTTGCATCATATTTAAAAAACATGGCTATACATTTTTTGCTTAGTCACACCACAGTAAGGTAATATGATATTTATCCGAACTCTTCTTAGTATAAAAATTGTGTTTACAATATAAATTATTGCTTATTCATTATATCGTGTTACAATCTACTAAAAACAAGCTATAATTACATCCGGTGTCATATTACACAACAGTAAGCATTTTTTATTTATAATTTTGCTAAATATTATTAATCAGACCTGTAGTAGAATAGTAAGGTGGGGAGGGATAGTTTAAATATTATATTAGCTTATTGAACGGAAATGTTAATTGCAGTCTGTTCTCCGTTATCGTGAACAACACTTCTACTAAATTTCGCGAAAAAATGTCTAGGCGAGTACAGTTTAACGAAAATGTTGAATTTTTTGAATGGTTTGAATTCAGAATGCCTGCAGCAGACAGACAGATTTAATCGAAGAATAAAACACTTGGAGGAGAAATTAGTTAAAATTTTAACGCCTTTACATCGAACTCGAGTGTATCAGCAACGATTCGAGCCTTACCGGGTTGTTGACATACAAGGTTTTTTTAATAACAATTTTACACCTAAGGAGATGTCCATCACCGATGGTTCCCGATCGACGCGTCTTTTATTTAGCCCTACAGTGCCATTTATGCAGCTATCACCTAGTGAAAGGAGGGAGGTATGTTGGCTGCAGAGTAATAATTTAAGAATTAAATATTCTGACGGACTCGTAGACTTGAAATCCCTGCGAGGTATTTTGAAACATATTTGTAGAGACTTTGGTAAAATATATGTAAAGGGTCGGCAAAAGTGTGACTATTTGAAAAATATTGTAAATATAGATGTGATCAACTTGGAATATGTGTACAATATACCCGTTTTAGTTAAGACTGATGAACCGTGTTTTTATCATGAAGAATCAAATTGTGCTTGCACGGTAAAAAATGTTAAACTTTTATGTGATTTTTATATAAAAACATGAATAATAACATATTGTAATTTATATATTCTTATTTACATTGGAAATATATACAGTTTTAATAATAAATGTTTAAAACTTAATTCCTCTTTCATTTATTTATTGCCATCTTATTAAAGTGTCTTATTCAAAGTGTCTAGACAGGTTTTACCGAGAAAAATCGTGTTCTATCATGTTTAAAAAGTATGACGTTGAAAATCAAAATTCACTCACTAAGCAGCTCAGCAGTTCTGAAATATACCAGACACCTATCACACACGTGTCATATGTCCATTTACATTGTTATCTTAAATTATATACTTATAGCACCCCGGATGTAACTTCCTTTAGTATTCATTTAACTTTTGTCGAGTGCACTTGTGTTTTATTAAAATGTAAGGTTATGTATCGGTGGCCCCACCAGGGGGCCGTGTGCGGTGATGTTTCGGAGGGTGCTTCAGAGCTGGTATCCCCTTGAAGACACCTCAACCCTTTCGGGATTATATTTAGCATCAATACTTTACGTTAACATAATTTATTCAAACACTTTTTCTTTTTACATATTGTGATGACTCATCCTACAACACGCGTCATATTAGTCTCGTGTTATATAGATTATTCTCCATGCATATGAACGACGATATATAAGCCGCGTCGAAGAAGGGATGGACATTCATTCAATACCCAAGTCTCGCGAAGTAAACATAAATATAGTTACATAAATATAAAATACATAAATGTTCTTATTTTTGTTCATAGTTAGTTTTATATTGTTATACGTTTTAATATTAATATAGTGTGTGTCTAAAGTTATTGTTAGTTTTATTTAAGAACCCGAAAAGACAAACATTACAGTGGTATTCAGGTGTGGACTAATTAATAAATAATAAACTAAGTAGACAATTAAGTGTTCATTAAGTATTCGATTAAATAATATACAGTGCGGAAAGACGTTATTTTAAATATCGTGATGGCCAACAGAATGAAACTGACAGAATTAAAAGTGTCCGATTTGAAACGAGAATTAGAAGAGAGGGATGAGGATACAACTGGCAAAATGTCGATCCTCCAGCAACGACTTCGCAATGTGTTGATCCAAGAAGGCGAGGATCCAGAGGATTAAGTCTTTCAAGTTCCAGGTGGAGATGCTGACGTGAATTCGCTGTTGACGAAAATGGAACAACGATTAATAGAGAATGCGCAAATTCAAATGCAACAAATGGAGCAGAAGAACCTGGAAACTTCTGGAAACTTAGCGAAAACTCTGGAACAAATGGAACAGAAGAATCTGGATAGTGCGAAAAATATGGAACAACGAATAATAGATTCACAAACTAAAATGGAGCAGAAAAGCCTGGAAACTTCTGGAAACTTAGCGAAAACTCTAGAACAAATGGAGCAGAAGAATCTGGACAGTGTGAAAAGTTTGGAACAACGATTAATAGACAATTCGCAAACTTTGGAACAGCGTCTAACAGATTCACAAGCACAGATGGAAGAAAGAAACCTAGAAACCCCTAGAATTCTCGAGAAAGATCTGGGAAAGAAATTACTAGAAAATTCTAGAAACTTCGAAAAAAGTCTGGAACAAGTGGAGAAAGTTCTAGAACAGCGATTAGCGGAAAAATCAGAAGCGTTAAAAGAAGAGCTTTTCATTGCTGTAGAGGAGAAAATTGGAGAACATTCTAGACTTTTAGAGGCAATAATGATTGAGATGAAATTACCCGCTACCACGAGTCATTCTGATCCCAGGCAGGTCAACAAAGAAGTCATACCGCGGCCCATCGAAATAAAAGAAGAACTTGTGGCTATTTCAAAGAACAGAATCAAGCCACCAACCTTTGATGGAAAGACGTCATGGGCAACTTACCTGACGCAATTCGAAGCGGCCGCAGAAGCAAACGCATGGTCTTCTGCCGAGAAGGCGACTGCTTTAGTCATAGCATTGATGGGTGATGCTAGTGATATTTTGCAGACATTGCCTCCTGAGGAACGTAAAGACTATTCTCAACACATTAAACGCCTGGAGATGAGATATGGCCATGCGCATTTGGAGCAAGTATACCATACCCAACTGAAGAATCGATCACAGAAGAAAGGCGAGAATCTTCAGGAATTTGAGGCAGATATTGCTCGTCTAGTTCGACTTGCATATCCGATGGCGCCAGATAATTTCATGGAACACCTAGCGGTCCAGACGTTCATAGATGGTCTCCGGGATATTGATACGCAGCAAGCATTAAGGTTGGCAAGACCGAAAACCTTGATCGATGCTTTGGCGCACGCGCTGGAGTTTGAGACTGCAAAGCAAGCTTCTCGGAACCATGCTCGTGTCTGCACTGTTGACAAGCAGGAAAATGAGGAGTTTATGGAGCAGGTGGTTAGTAGAGTTCTAAACTAGATCAAATCAAATAAAAGAGTACTGCGATGCTGGAATTGTGGAGAGATTGGTCACGTTCGGAGTAAATGTGGTAAGATGGAAAATAAAGCATCGTCTGAGCAGCAGGAAAACTAAAGCGGGTCGATGAGCGGGGGCAATCATCGATCCAGCATCAGGAAGCCCCAAGGACGCCTGGCCAAGTCGCAACCCTGTAACATCAAACCAATGTGGACGCTGTTATAGAAAGGAAGACCTATGCTTGCTTGCTAGATACTGGATCGACGAAAACCATCGTGCGACCCGATTTAATTCCCAGAAATAAAAAGATAATTTCTAGCAAATGGAGACTTAGGACAGCAACAGGAGAAGCAGCATCTGTGGCAGGTGAAGTAGATGTCAACTTTATCATAGAACCAACATCAATCCGACATCGTGTTCTCGTAGCCGACATAGAAGAACAAATAATCTTGGGATTAGACATCATGAACAACTACGGCTTCCAGTTAAACATGAAAGAAGGCACTTTAAAAATTAATAATGAGGAATTGTTT
Source organism: Melolontha melolontha (assembly GCA_935421215.2). NCBI lineage: Eukaryota > Metazoa > Arthropoda > Insecta > Coleoptera > Scarabaeidae > Melolontha > Melolontha melolontha. Next base: position 156,368,515 of record OW285236.1, on the reverse strand, counting down.
CTTCATGGGAAAGATTGTGGGAATGTACAAGTAATCACTGCAGAGAATGTTGTTCTGGATGCAAGAAGTGAGACATTTTTGACGGCGTGTATGGAAGGTGGACGGAAATGTTACAATGTTGGAACCAAAGGCTGATGATGACGAGGTGGGCCGAGGAATAGTAGTTGCCAAAATGCTGGTTAAGACTCAGAAGACTGTACCGATAAGGGTAATGAATGTGAACCTGTTTCATTGAAGAAGGGTACTATTCTGGGGTGGTGTTCGCCAGTGTCGGCCGTCGTTCATCGCATAGAGGCGAAGAAGAATGGATTCGTGCAGGTTCCTGAGAAATTGTCCAAGATAATTGACTCCGCCTGTCAAGGATTGAGCAAGAAGGAACAAAGTCAAGTTAAGGACTTAATCAAACATTATGAAGACGTCTTTGAAACTGAGACTGGTACGAAAGGTAAAACCAATATTGTAATGCACAAAATAAATACCAGCGATGCAAGTCCAATTCGACAAGGACCAAGGAGGTTACCTCTGGCAAAACGTGAGGAAGCCAAGCAAATTATACAAGATATGGAAGGCCAAGGAGTAATTGAACCATCGAATAGTCCATGGGCTTCACTAGTGGTCCTTGTCAGGAAGAAGGATGGATCTACCAGATTCTGTGTGGACTATCGTCGTTTGAATAGTGTGACCAAAAAGGACAGCTATCCTCTCCCAAGAATAGACGATACGCTAGACACCTTGGCAGGAGCAAAATGGTTCTCCACTCTCGACTTAAAGAGCGGCTATTGGCAAGTGGGAATGGATCCCAATGACAAAGAGAAGACTGCCTTCAGTTTAGGTACAGGACTCTGGCAATTTACAGTCATGCCATTTGGACTGTGTAACGCCCCAGCTACTTTTGAGCGACTCATGGACACTGTACTGAGGGGATTGTCTTGGAATACCTGCCTGGTATATCTCGATGATGTGATTGTGGTAGGGAAGACCTTTGAAGATCACATGAAAAATTTGGAAGTAGTATTAAAGAGGTTGCGAGATGCCAACCTGAGATTAAGTCCAAAGAAGTGTCACCTTTTCCGCAAGGAGGTAAATTACCTTGGACATGTGGTTTCCAGAAAAGGAGTTTCTGTGGATCCCGAAAAAGTCAAAGCTGTGGAAAAATGGCCGGTACCCAAAGACAAACATCAGCTAAGAAGCTTTTTGGGATTATGCACATATTATCGACGCTACGTTCCTGGATTCTCCAACATTGCAAATCCACTTACTCGCCTAACAGAAAATCGAGCATTCATTTGGAACAACGAATGCCAAGCGGCCTTTGAGTTGTTAAAAGGTACGTTGATCAGTGCACCTGTTTTAAACTATCCACTGCCATCTGGGAGGTTTGTTTTGGATACGGATGCCAGTAACGTCGGGATTGGTGGCGTGCTCTCTCAAATCCAAGATAGACAAGAAAAGGTCATTGAATACTTCAGCAAGACCCTGTCCAAACCGGAGAGGAACTACTGCGTAACCAGGAGAGAACTATTGGCAGTAGTTAAGACCATTGAGCACTTTTACAAGTACCTGTATGGGCAGAAGTTCCTGATCCGCACTGATCATGCCGCCTTAAAGTGGCTCTTGCAATTTAAGAATCCAGAGGGTCAAGTAGCTAGATGGATTGAGAGGCTACAGGAGTATGACTTTGTCATTGAACACAGAGCAGGCCTCAAACATCAAAATGCAGATGCCCTTTCCAGAAGGCCCTGTCCAGAAGACTGTCGATATTGCAACAGAATCGAAGACAAATCGGCCAACGCTCTTCGAACCACCGTAGTTGATGACCAATGGCAACCTGACAATTTGCGCGCAGATCAAGAAGCCGATCCGGATCTTGCAGTCCTCAGGGCTTGGAAGAGGAATGGGCAAAGACCGACCTGGCAAGAAATTGCTCCCCATTCACGAGAATTGAAGTCATACTGGGCACAATGGGATTCCTTAACCATAGAAGACGATCTCCTGAGACGTGAGGTCGAATGTCACGATGGAAGCGAGCGGAAGATGCAAATGGTGGTTCCCAAGAAAAGAATACCAGAGGTATTGCGAGAACTCCATAATGGTACTTCTGGGGGACATTTTGGAGTCCATAAAACACTGGAGAAGGTGCGCCAGAGATTTTACTAGGTGAATTGTTCACGAGATGTGAAAGAATGGTGCCGAAAGTGTGCTAATTGCGCCGGAAGCAATGGTCCCCAGAGGCGTCGACGTGCACCCATGCGCCAATACAATGTAGGAAGCCCATTTGAAAGGATCGCCATAGATGCCGCCGGCCCTTTTCCAGAAAGCGACAAAGGAAATAAATACATAATAGTGGTCATTGATTACTTTACCAAATGGGTTGAAGCATATGCTCTACTAAATCAAGAAGCTGGAACTGTAGCAGACGTGATGGTGAAGGAGTTCGTCAGCCGTTTTGGTGTACCCTTGGAACTTCATTCCGATCAAGGGCGAAATTTTGATTCCAGTCTATTCGAAAAGATGTGTGGACTTTTGGGCATACGGAAGACGAGAACAATCCCCTTGCATCCACAATCAGATGGGATGGTAGAGCGAATGAACAAGACCATGATCAGACACTTATCCAAAGTGGTCTCCGAACACCAGAGAGATTGGGACGAACATTTACCATTATTTCTAATGGCGTATCGGGCCTCCGTTCAAGAGATAACAGGCCAATCACCAGCCAACATGCTATTCGGGAGGGAACTCCGATTGCCCTGTGATTTAAAGTTTGGGAGCAAGCCTGGTGAAGATCTTGCCGGAGAAGATTATGTCAGCACGCTCAGACGACGACTAGATAATATCCATGAACAAGTCAGACATAATATCCAAGATGCTAGTGACAGAATGAAAGAGAGCTATGACATCAACGCCGAGAAGAGTGGTTACCATGAAGGCGATCGGGTTTGGTTGTATAATCCACAACGTCGACGGGGCCTATCTCCAAAACTTCAAAAGAATTGGGAGGGGCCATACGAGATGTTGAAGCGGATCAACGATGTAATATACCGCATCAGGCGAACACCTCACACTAAGCCAAGAGTCGTACATTTTAATCGATTAGCCCCATACTCTGGAGACAATAATGACGAAACCGCTGACTTGCGCCGATTGGATAGCCAATACCATGAACTAACCTTCGAAGACTTTATGCAAGAATATTCTGGTTCGAGAAAAGTTCGATTTGGAGTAACCATCGAGAAACAGCAAGATTTGTTTACGGTGCCGCCAGACTATGCGCTTGCTCCTTGCGTAGCCCGAGATCTGCGAATGGCCAAGGGAATTGCCAAGGAATTTAAAGAGAGATTTGGCAGAATCGAAAAATTAAGGCAGCAGGGACCAGCAATTGGGAAGAGTCTCCAAATACTAAATGAAGGACAGCCCATATTTTATTTGGTCACGAAAGAACTGTCGAGCCTGAAGCCAACCAACCTATCGTGCCTTATGGGAGGCCCTGGCCCACCTACGCGAACAAATGTTACAGCAAGACATTCTGAAATTAGCAGTTCCAAAATTGGGTTGTGGATTGGACCGCCTGGACTGGAGAATTGTAAGGAGCATGTTGGAAGTAATCTTCCGACATACTGGTATGGAAATTCTTTTATGCAGTTACCAGCTTGAATATTCCTGTCCATCCAGGCAAGATAAGACCGTGGACTTTTATTTCGATATGACGTCGCAATGTAACAAAGGCCCTACCTGTCGATTTCGCCATCGGTTGAGGAACCAAAACTTGACATGTTTCGGGACGAAACTTCATTCTTAAGAAGAGGACAATGTGATGACTCATCCTACAACACGCGTCATATTAGTCTCGTGTTATCTAGATTATTCTCCATGCATATGAACGACAATATATAAGCCGCGTCGAAGAAGGGATGGACATTCATTCAATACCCAAGTCTCGCGAAGTTAACATAAATATAGTTACATAAATATAAAATACATAAATGTACTTATTGTTGTTAATAGTTAGTTTTATATTGTTATACGTTTTAATATTAATATAGTGTGTGTCTAAAGTTATTGTTAGTTTTATTTAAGAACCCGAAAAGACAAACATTACAATATTTATTTACGTTAACATGTTAATTTATATATTCCTACTTATCAGTTGAAGAGACAGGTCATTTCAGGAGTTTACCCAAATACGTTAGGCAGTCTATTGACTGTGGTGCTCGGTCCAAAGAGACATTCGACACCCTAATGTTTCCGCAGAAACCTACTGACGTTATGGAAGCTTCATTGCTTTTAAGAGCTAACTCCATATGGAATCTTCCTAGCTGGGAGAGCCGTCTACCTTGAGCCTCTGTGTAGTGCCTTTGAATTTCAAGGGGTCTTTATGACTATAAATCATTTGACGGTAGACTTGCCCATGTTCCGAGCTGCCTACATCGAGCCTCGTGAGTAGTGCCTTTGAATTTCGATGGGCTTAACAGCTATAAATAATTGGAGGTAGCATACAATGGAACTTCAACTATTCCTTCTTCTCCTTTTGAATCCACATCGTGTTCTATCATGTTTAAAAAAATATGACGTAATAATTTTCTAAAGCTGGTTCTAGAAAAAAAACATATTACTCATTCACATTGTTGTCTAAATTATATACTTATAGCACGCCGGATGTGACTTCCTTCAGTATTCATTTAACTTTTGTCGAGTGCACTTGTGTTTTATTCAATTGTGAGGTTATGTTTCGGTGGCACCACTAGGAGGGCCGTGTGCGGTGATGCTTCAGAGGGCCCCACTAGGGGACCGTGTGTGGTGATGTTTCAGAGGGCTCCACTAGGGGGCCGTGGTTGGTGATGTTTCGGAGGGTGCTTCAGAGGGCCCCCACAAGGGGTGTGTGTGGTTTTGCTTCTGAGGACCCCACAAGGGGCCCTCCATCTTGTAAGTATTTTTTCTTTTTTGCTTTTTCAAACTTACCCTCATCAGCCATTTTGTTTTCTAATGTCCTTTTGGCTTCATGCATTTTTGCTTAACTCCTCCTCCCGCCATTTTGTTTTCTAATGTCCTTTTGGCTTACTCCTCCTTCCGCCATTTTCTTTTCATTCGCCATTTTGTTTGTTTCTTTTTGCTTGAACCTCGTATATCAGTGTGAAGGAGGAGGTTGTAACGTATCCCTGTGACGTTATCAGAGTATGACGTCATTGGGTTGTGATGTCATTGTGGCGTTAGTATGACGTCATTGGGTTGGGTTGTGACGTCATTATGACGTCAGTAGACTTGGATTGTAACGTCATTGTGACGTCAGTTACGACGTCATTGGGTTTGGTTGTGACGTCATTGTGACGTCAGTATGACGTCATTGGGTTGGGTTGTGACGTCATTGTGACGTCAGTTACGACGTCATTGGGTTTGGTTGTGACGTCATTGTGACGTCAGTATGACGTCATTGGGTTGGGTTGTGACGTCATTGTGACGTCAGTTATGACTTGGGTTGTGACGTCATTGTGACGTCTGTTATGACGTCATGGAGGAGGAGGAGGAGGCTCCAGAACCGGCTAATCCCCTCTACTGGCGACGGCTTTTTCTCAGTAAACTAGATAGAATTCAAAATATCTAATAATTTGTAATCTATAATTATTCATAAATTTATTAATATTATATAGAAACCTGAAATTTTGCTGCGTTATTGAAAATTCTTGTCTATTTAAATACATTTGATAAAAAATAAACTGTTAATATCCTAAGCTTGTAAAACGTTTTTTTTTTAATACTAAAATGGCAGAAACATCCACAGATTGTCATGTTGTGGAGCTGTATTTCATAACATCGATCCAGAACTCTATAACAGATATAATGGGACAGTATTTGAGAATGCTGGATATTTTTTTCTTATATCGATGCTTAGATCGAGCTTCAATAATGCATTATATCCTTTCATTCCTGATGTCATAGAGCGAAGATTTGTAAAAGATTTCCTTTCTGCCATGACACGAAACTGATTTTCTGGTGTTGAAATTCACCAATTCTCAACCGTATTAAAAATGACGCAGTGATTACGCATTTTTGCCACTCTATGCAATCAGTTGATATGGTTTAGTTGTTGCGGGTATGTGAAGAACTGGTAAACAATCTACCTTATTTCACGTGTAGGTATCATTGGAATAAAATGAGAATATAATGGCATCCTCTATTAAAACATTAAACATAATATTTTAGTTTGCAATATGATTTCATTTGCATATTTTACTATTGGATAAAATTTAATTTGTTCCAAGATAGAAGACATTTTATTAATTCTATCACTAATTGTGTGATTTTTAAATATATGAAATTTTTTATTATTATTCTGGCTTTTTTACTTTAGGCTTATTTAGAACATTTGCCTTTTTTAACAAATATTGTTGATTTAGTATCTACACTTATTGACAATATAAAAAAAAACTTTTATTTAGTATTTCATATAATTTTCTTTTATTGATAATTTTTATTTGCTTTCCTGTTTTTGGATTATACTTTCGACACTGTCTCTTGTCATTGTCTTGTCCTCTTAGTGGAGAAATCTGTTGGATAATAATTATTATTATTACATTTGAGATCTCATATTTCTTTTACAAAACAAAACAGAATATCAAAATTTATAAAAAGGGGACTTAAAAGATACACACAATTACCAAAACAATACATCACATCAGTCTTTGAAATCCAACAAAGCACTTGTCAGTCGCTTTTATCTCACATAGTAATGGGTAGCATTAAGGTTTTGGTTTTGTATTACGGTTTAGATGGATGACTTCGTAATGTTATAATCCATTTAACTATTAAGGTGAATTTATTAAACATTTACTTTAAAACAATCGATTTTGGATTGAAAAGTATGATGACAATTTATCAATTGTAGTCATTATTCAAGTAAAATATGCTACAAAGAATTATTGTGCATAAAAAAGAAACAGAAATAATAAATCAATTTAATGATGATCTTTAATAGGTTTTTTATACTGAGAAAAATATATAGTATAAGCCCTTCTCTGGGTGCCCGCGGCGCCCCGTGGCACCGTAGAGAGAAAAAGGGGCGCCGCAAGGTAGTCCAGTGAACGCGGGTAGACATAGCGGTCTAGAATATTCTAAAATGAACATTTAGAAACGACTTCAAAACTAATAAAACTTTCTAGAGATTCTATACTAGTTCTTCTGAAACAAAACTACTTCTTTTTATAGGTGTTGCAGTTACTTATATAATAGTGGCCGATAAATTATTTACAAATTCAAACTAATTCAGTTTGAAATTGTAAACTCTTAGATAGTGAACGAGAAGTTGAAACACGTGTCGAGTTAATTCTGATTAAAGTCAAAGAATTATACCAAGTGTTTTTTAATTTTTTAATATTATATTTCATTTATTCAACAAATACTAATTTCTATAATAAAGTATATACAGTCTGTCACACAAAAAACGCCCCAAGCTGTAACTCTGTTATTTATATTTCGATATTCATGAGATAGGTATCAAATGAAATGATTTTATAAGTACTATGTTTGACGCTACATTTACTTTTTTCCAGCGCCATCTTCAATTCCTAGCGATTGCCAATTGTTTTTTTCAAATTGCACAGTATATATTTTTTGCATAATTGAATAGAGATTTTTTTCCTGAATCCATTGATGTGCAGTAAATCAATTTTAATTAAATTTAGAACAAAAAAATTATTAAAACACTGTGTATGTGCTCTTAGTCACTTGTGTTATTCTGTAGTGTGCTTTGACTTTTCTGTACTAAGCAAGCACATTTTGACAGTTTTGAAATAAATCATGAATTTCAATCAACTTACTGACATGCTACAAGTTTATTTTGAGTACAAGACAAGTCACTTTAAGTGAATGTTTGGAAAGTGTTTTCTTTTTTTTCTCTTCTAAATTTTCAATTAAAATGAATGTATTGTACATTAATGGATTCAGGAAAAAAATCTCTTTTCAATTATGCAAAAAAATATATACCGTGCAATTTGAAAAAAAAATATGACAATCGCTAGGAATTGAAGATGGCGCTGGAAAAATTTAGCCTCAAACATACTCATGAAACCATTTCATTTGGTATCTATCTCATGAAAATCGAAATATAAATAACAGAGTTACGGCTTGAGGCGTTTTTTGTGTGACAGCCTGTATATAAATTTAATTCTTGGACATTTTGCTTGTATTACTTTTTGGATGCTTGGAGACATGCCAATGATGTATTTTTAACATTCCTATTTTTTTCACAAGTTTCGGTAATTCTTTCCATAATATATTGATATTTGCGTTGGTATACTCTTTCGCTTTGGTTTTTAAGGGAGACCAAGAATTTTTTACGGGGGTTCTATTGGTTCTTATAGCTGTATAGAAATTCCACAATAAACGATGTAAATCATCATGTGTTTATGAGATACGTATTTTATCAGAATAATTGGAACATACATGAGTAGGTAAACCCCTCCAGTTTTGTATAATACAAAGGTATTTTTAATAATATAAAATATTATTAAAAATCTGGTGTGAAGAACACAAATACAGGTTTACTATTAATATTTTTGTGAACGTGTCCGAACATATCCCTCCCCAGAGACGTAGATACGTATTTCGCCTTTCTACAGGCTCATCGGTACGCCCCTGCTGGAGAAAGGATATCTTCAGACACATTCACAAAAAGGAACCATATCGCCACATCACAGAAATTATCTAGACCGAGCGTAGAAGTAAATTCAGCGCTGCCTGTTGTCAGACAGCAGAAGTACCTCGCCCCGTCCACATAACCAATGTGAAGTAACGACGCCCTACCAAAGGTGGCACGGCCATCCCTCTAGAAACTGCATTTTGTTTGTGTCTTCACTCATACTACGGACTAACCGCATGTGTAATGTATCAGAATAATTGAAACATACATGAGTAGGTAAACACCACCAGTTTTGTATAATACAAAGGTATTTTTAATAATATAAAATATTATTAAAAATCCGGTGTGAAGAACACAAATACAGGTTTACTATTAATATTTTTGTGAACGTGTCCGAACATATCCCTCCCCAGAGACGTAGATACGTATTCACCATTCTACAGGCTCATCGGTACACCCCTGCTGGAGAAAGAATATCTTCAGACACATTCACAAAAAAGAACAACATCGCCACATCACAGAAATTATCTAGACCGAGCGTAGAAGTAAATTCAGCGCTGCCTGTTGTCAGACAGCCGAAGTACCTCGCCCCGTCAACATAACCAATGTGAAGTAACGACGCCCTTCCAAAGGTGGCACAGCCATCCTTCTAGAAACTGCATTTTGTTTGTGTCTTCACTCATACTACGGACTAACCGCATGTGTAATGTATCAGAATAATTGAAACATACATGAGTAGGTAAACACCACCAGTTTTGTATAATACAAAGGTATTTTTAATAATATAAAATATTATTAAAAATCTGGTGTGAAGAACACAAATACAGGTTTACTATTAATATTTTTGTGAACGTGTCCGAACATATCCCTCCCCAGAGACGTAGATACGTATTTCGCCTTTCTACAGGCTCATCGGTACGCCCCTGCTGGAGAAATGATATCTTCAGACACATTCACAAAACATTCAAAAAATTATACAAAACTGGTGGGGTTTACCTACTCATGTATGTTTCAATTATTCTGATACATTACACATGCGGTTAGTCCGTAGTATGAGTGAAGACACAAACAAAATGCAGTTTCTAGAGGCATGGCTGTGTCACCTTTGGAAGGGCGTCGTTACTTCACATTGGTTATGTGGACGGGGCGAGGTACATCGGCTGTCTGACAACAGGCAGCGCTGAATTTACTTCTACGCTCGGTCTAGATAATTTCTGTGATGTGGCGATGTGCTTCTTTTTCGTGAATGTGTCTGAAGATATACTTTCTCCAGCAGGGGCGTACCGATGAGCCTGTAGAAAGGAGAAATACGTATCTACGTCTCTGGGGAGGGATATGTTCGGACACGTTCACAAAAATATTAATAGTAAACCTGTATTTGTGTTCTTCACACCAGATTTTTAATAATATTTTATATTATTCAAAATACCTTTGTATTATAAAAACTGGTGGGGTTTACCTACTCATGTATGTTTCAATTATTCTGATACATTACACATGCGGTTAGTCCGTAATATGAGTGAAGACACAAACAAAATGCAGTTTCTAGAGGGATGGCTGTGCCACCTTTGGAGGGGCGTTGTTACTTCACATTGGTTATGTGGACGGGGCGAGGTACTTCGGCTGTCTGACAACAGGCAGCGCTGAATTTACTTCTACGCTCGGTCTAGATAATTACTGTGATGTGGCGATGTGGTTCTTTTTTGTGAATGTGTCCGAAGATATTCTTTCTCCAGCAGGGGCGTACCGATGAGCCTGTAGAAAGGCGAAATATGTATCTACGTCTCTGGGGAGGGATATGTTCGCACACGTTCACAAAAATATTAATAGTAAACCTGTATTTGTGTTCTTCACACCAGATTTTTAATAATATTTTATATTATTAAAAATACCTTTGTATTATACAAAACTGGTGGGGTTTACCTACTCATGCATGTTTCAATTATTCTGATACATCACACATGCGGTTAGTCCGTAGTATGAGTGAAGACACAAACAAAATGCAGTTTCTAGAGGGATGGCTGTGCCACCTTTGGAAGGGCGTCGTTACTTCACATTGGTTATGTGGACTGGACGAGGTACTTCGGCTGTCTGACAACAGGCAGCGCTGAATTTACTTCTACGCTCGGTCTAGATAATTTCTGTGATGTGGCGATGTGGTTCTTTTTTGTGAATGTGTCTGAAGATATCCTTTCTCCAGCAGGGGCGTACCGATGAGCCTGTAGAAAGGCGAAATACGTATCTGCGTTTCTGGGGAGGGATATGTTCGGACACGTTCACAAAAATTTTAATAGTAAACCTGTATTTGTGTTCTTCACACCAGATTTTTAATAATATTTTATATTATTAAAAATACCTTTGCCACCTTTGGAAGGGCGTCGTTACTTCACATTGGTTATGTTGACGGGGCGAGGTACTTCGGCTGTCTGACAACAGGCAGCGCTGAATTTACTTCTACGCTCGGTCTAGATAATTTCTGTGATGTGGCGATGTGGTTCTTTTTTGTGAATGTGTCTGAAGATATCCTTTCTCCAGCAGGGGCGTACCGATGAGCCTGTAGAAAGGCGAAATACGTATCTGCGTTTCTGGGGAGGGATATGTTCGGACACGTTCACAAAAATTTTAATAATAAACCTGTATTTGTGTTCTTCACACCAGATTTTTAATAATATTTTATATTATTAAAAATACCTTTGTATTATATAAAACTGGTGGGGTTTACCTACTCATGTATGTTTCAATTATTCTGATACATTTTATTTTACTTTGAAAACTCCAGTTTTTTTTTTACCGAAGGATTTAGATTATTATTTCATTCGACAACTTTGGTTTCTCAAGTCACTTTTGCTACCACTTCAAAATCATATCAGCATAAGAATCATTACTCACTCCCTTAAGAACAATTACTATATGTGTTAAATAGGAGCTAGTCAGGGTAATATCGGAAGCTGTTACCAAAATATTAGTAGTAGAGTATATTCGTATAATAGCGATATATCAAACGAAATCAACATATAATTGTTGGGAAGTGTGAACCCTGTAGCTGATTAACAAATAGAAATGTGTTATATGTTATAGAATTTATGGAACAAATGATTGGTCGAACTGGATTATCAGGTTTGTGAATTTTCAGAAGCGAGTATAGTTTCGGATGGGTCGCGTTATAAATTGTTAAAGCTTTAGTAAGGTCACTTGACAATTGTCGACTAGAATGTATCCTTTTTAATAGTTCATTGTATGATTTTTGTATGCTAACGGTAGGATCTTTGTGTAAGGATTTATAAATAAAATTGTCTTTCAGTGAATTTTCTGTTTTAGTTAAATATTCTGTCTTATCCATAGCTACTGTGCAGTAGATTCAATTGGCGATTATATATATCGATATTATTATATATATATATATAGATAAAAACCAGAAATTACATGAAAATAATTTTATTTGTTTAGCATTACATGTTTCGGCGTATGTTCTTTTTTAAAATGGTGATTTGACAAAAAATTCCTTCTGTTTATTTGATTAGCAAGTTTTTTCTTTGTTGAGAGCAATTGAAATATTTGAACTCAAATTCTAGTAGAAAGTTTGCAGGTTGACATGCAAGAAAATGGTGTCGCCACGAGTATAATCTTTGTTCTTTTTTAAGTATAAGGTCGGAACACAAAATACGAAAAAACGTTGCACGAAAAACATATTAAAATAAAGTCTTGATGTAGTTACAATTGTGTCAAAATTTAAAAATATAAAATAAAACATGAATGGAACAGCACAATTGCGTGGAGGATGCAGACGACGGCACACAAATGTCAAGAATCATTTGACAATCAGACAAATAATTTCCAGCTTTCATGACATTTACTGTCTAAAAAATTTCTTTTTTCATATTTAATTATTTATAGATAGATTTTTTTCTTGTAATAATCCATGAAGAGAAGTATGTTGAGCCTGGCTAAATAAATTTCCGTATAATATACTTTCATTCTGTATATTGAAGTTATATTATCATAGTTTACTACTTTCTTCAAACTCAACCATCGTATAGGGGACTCCTCTAGCCAGCAGGAGGGAATTGAGAGTGTTTTTCAATTAATTTTTGTTACTTCTGACCATTTAGGAGATAATTTTAATTTGGAAAGGCTATCAAGTATATCTACTATAAATTAAAATACGAAACAACACAGATGTTAAACATTATCGTGTGTAATGTAATATAAACAAGTGGTAATATAACGAATAAGCAAGTATACAACATTAATTACTTAAATAAATGAAAAAAAAAATTTTAGAGAAAAATAGCTTGACAAAAATAGTTTTAAAATGAAATTAAAAAATTATATGCTACATCTAATTCAACATGTAAACAATTATTTACAAAGAAATATTTCAATTTTTATAATTAAAAACTACATGAATTTTGTTCCCTTTAGTAATGGTAATTTTTATTTATTATAAAATTTACTTAATTGTAAAGTGTAAAGATTGCTCAATAGATAATTTGAAAATTATTGATTTAACATATACAAAAAATAGATTGCATGTCGATGCGATAATTCACATCAAGCTTTGATACAAAATAATACAAATCTGTATAAAAACAAATTTGTATCTGTATATGCATGGACACACAACAGCACGTATTTACCAGCTTTTGCTTCAACTACCAGACGCATGCGTTTCTGTGTAACCACTTTGTCAATGATAGATTTACGAAGCAAAAGACTGTAGTACACTTGCGGTCATGTAGTAAGTTTTGTCCTATCCGAAGACAACAAATAACCTCTTGCCATCTGACGGGACAAAACCGACCACGCCGGTGCAAAGTGTTCTTCTCGAATAGCGATGCTATTACTTGATAAAGAAGAAAAATACGCATATTACTGTGAGTCCATTAACTCGTCGCCAGGTGGCGCAGTATAGCAAAAAATAGATTGCATGTCGATGCGATAATTCACATCAAGCTTTGATACAAAATAATACAAATCTGTATAAAAACAAATTTGTATCTGTATATGCATGGACACACAACAGCACGTATTTACCAGCTTTTGCTTCAACTACCAGACGCATGCGTTTCTGTGTAACCACTTTGTCAATGATAGATTTACGAAGCAAAAGACTGTAGTACACTTGCGGTCATGTAGTAAGTTTTGTCCTATCCGAAGACAACAGATAACCTCTTGCCATCTGACGGACAAAACCGACCACGCCGGTGCAAAGTGTTCTTCTCGAATAGCGATGCTATTACTTGATAAAGAAGAAAAATACGCATATTACTGTGAGTCCATTAACTCGTCGCCAGGTGGCGCAGTATAGCAAAAAATAGATTGCATGTCGATGCGATAATTCACATCAAGCTTTGATACAAAATAATACAAATCTGTATAAAAACAAATTTGTATCTGTATATGCATGGACACACAACAGCACGTATTTACCAGCTTTTGCTTCAACTTACCAGACGCATGCGTTTCTGTGTAACCACTTTGTCAATGATAGATTTACGAAGCAAAAGACTGTAGTACACTTGCGGTCATGTAGTAAGTTTTGTCCTATCCGAAGACAACAGATAACCTCTTGCCATCTGACGGACAAAACCGACCACGCCGGTGCAAAGTGTTCTTCTCGAATAGCGATGCTATTACTTGATAAAGAAGAAAAATACGCATATTACTGTGAGTCCATTAACTCGTCGCCAGGTGGCGCAGTATAGCAAAAAATAGATTGCATGTCGATGCGATAATTCACATCAAGCTTTGATACAAAATAATACAAATCTGTATAAAAACAAATTTGTATCTGTATATGCATGGTTTTGTCCGTCAGATGGCAAGAGGTTATCTGTTGTTTTCGGATAGGACAAAACTTACTACATGACCGCAAGTGTACTACAGTCTTTTGCTTCGTAAATCTATCATTGACAAAGTGGTTACACAGAAACGCATGCGTCTGGTAGTTGAAGCAAAAGCTGGTAAATACGTGCTGTTGTGTGTCCATGCATATACAGATACAAATTTGTTTTTATACAGATTTGTATTATTTTGTATCAAAGCTTGATGTGAATTATCGCATCGACATGCAATCTATTTTTTGCTATACTGCGCCACTTGGCGACGAGTTAATGGACTCACAGTAATATGCGTATTTTTCTTCTTTATCAAGTAATAGCATCGCTATTCGAGAAGAACACTTTGCACCGGCGTGGTCGGTTTTGTCCGTCAGATGGCAAGAGGTTATCTGTTGTCTTCGGATAGGACAAAACTTACTACATGACCGCAAGTGTACTACAGTCTTTTGCTTCGTAAATCTATCATTGACAAAGTGGTTACACAGAAACGCATGCGTCTGGTAGTTGAAGCAAAAGCTGGTAAATACGTGCTGTTGTGTGTCCATGCATATACAGATACAAATTTGTTTTTATACAGATTTGTATTATTTTGTATCAAAGCTTGATGTGAATTATCGCATCGACATGCAATCTATTTTTTGCTATACTGCGCCACCTGGCGACGAGTTAATGGACTCACAGTAATATGCGTATTTTTCTTCTTTATCAAGTAATAGCATCGCTATTCGAGAAGAACACTTTGCACCGGCGTGGTCGGTTTTGTCCGTCAGATGGCAAGAGGTTATCTGTTGTCTTCGGATAGGACAAAACTTACTACATGACCGCAAGTGTACTACAGTCTTTTGCTTCGTAAATCTATCATTGACAAAGTGGTTACACAGAAACGCATGCGTCTGGTAGTTGAAGCAAAAGCTGGTAAATACGTGCTGTTGTGTGTCCATGCATATACAGATACAAATTTGTTTTTATACAGATTTGTATTATTTTGTATCAAAGCTTGATGTGAATTATCGCATCGACATGCAATCTATTTTTTGCTATACTGCGCCACCTGGCGACGAGTTAATGGACTCACAGTAATATGCGTATTTTTCTTCTTTATCAAGTAATAGCATCGCTATTCGAGAAGAACACTTTGCACCGGCGTGGTCGGTTTTGTCCGTCAGATGGCAAGAGGTTATCTGTTGTCTTCGGATAGGACAAAACTTACTACATTACCGCAAGTGTACTACAGTCTTTTGCTTCGTAAATCTATCATAGACAAAGTGGTTACACAGAAACGCATGCGTCTGGTAGTTGAAGCAAAAGCTGGTAAATACGTGCTGTTGTGTGTCCATGCATATACAGATACAAATTTGTTTTTATACAGATTTGTATTATTTTGTAACATATACATGTAATAAAATTGGGAAATTTATTAGAATTATTTCACAATATTTCTTAAGTATTTGTTTAAATACATATATAGTATATTAAACTACTTGTTAACAAAACTGCAAAAATACGTTCAAAGGAACATTTTCTATAATCTTCTCCATACAATTACATATTGTTTCAAACGAGATTATAGAGTGTGAACCTTTGACTGATAAACAAAAATTATTTAGTTCCGCAAATGAGTAATTGTAAGCTTGCGTTATTCTCTCATTTATTAAATATATAAAACATTTATATAACGACATGTAAATAAATTGTTACGTTTAAATTTAATGGAAAATAAAAGAACATAAACAAAATTACATTTTAATTTGATATTATATCATGTATAAGTTTACTATTAAGTATAACATTTTTGCAGCAATAAACCTGCATAGATATAAAACCGCAAAAGATAAAAATTGCTTTAGAAAATCATGTTTTTAAAATTTATTAAACATCTTTTGCTTTTATTATGTTAGTTATATTAGAAGAGGAAACATCATGGTTATACATAAGTAAAATTACTTTTCAATATTATTTCAATAATACTGATATATTGGTCTCGAATGAAGTAATATTTATTATATCTGTCATTTTAACACTTGCTCATAGAGCTCTTGAACAGCGTTTCGAATCAATTCTAGCCATCGGCATACAGAGAGACTCCTAAATTTACGCCCAAGGACTTGTTCATCACCAATGGGGTGCATCCGATGTATATGTTACTCTAGTGGAAAAAAGCAAGGTATATTGGAAAATATTCATATGAAATTAATTGAATACGTTTATATTTGTTAATTACAACCCCCGTCTGACACATAGTGATATATCAGAATAATTGAAACATACATGAGTGGGTAAAACCTCACCAGTTTTGTTGTATAATGCAAAGGTATTTTTAATCATATAAATATTATTAAAAATCTGGTGTGAAGAACACAAATACAGGTTCACTATTAATATTTTTTGTGAACGTGTCCGAACATATCCCTTCCCAGAGACGTAGATACGTATTTCACCTTTCTACAGGCTCATCGGTACACCCCTTCTGGAGAAAGGATATCTTCAGACACATTCACAAAAAAGAACCACATCGCCCCATCACAGAAATTATCCAGACCGAGCGTAGAAGTAAATTCAGCGCTGCCTGTTGTCAGACAGCCGAAGCACCTCGCCCTGTCCACATAACCAATGCGAACCGACCACGCCCTTCTAAAGATGGCGCAGCCGTGTCTCTAGAAACTGCATTTTGTCCGTGTCTTCACTCATACTACGGACTAACATAGTGATATGTTTAATATTTTTTCTTAAACCTTAATATGTCCTGTAATTATATATGAGTTAAGATGTCTAAATAACTTTAAACAGCTTTACTTTCTTCTAATGTATATACTTGATTTTCAGTTGATTGACTTGGAATTATTTACATGGCCTCCTAGTGTTTACTTTATTAGTTGAAGGATTAACCGTCATAACGGTTAAATATTTTCGCCCTTTCTTTTTATATAGAGAGAATATTTTTATTGCATTATTTTTTAGAAATTCGATTATCTTTTGATAAAAAAATATTGTTGTACGTATTAATACTTAAAATACGTATATATATATATATATATATATATATATATATATATATATATATATATATATTCTAAACAAGTGGAGATCCATATATCCTACACACAATTTGAGATAAAAGGAACAGCATTCTAGAAAACATAATTTAGAAAAAAACTATACAATTGCATTCTTAGCAAAGATTTCAAAAGAGGGGTAGCAATTTTTTCGTTTAAAATATATATTAAGTATGCCTCTCATGTCGAGTTCCTTGATGTAATGTGTACAAGTTGAGATCATAGAATGTATATGTTGAAAGATCCAACAGAAATTGAGATCCAGCGATGTAGCCAAACTTTCTAAACAAATGCACGCGCTAGAACGCTGATTAGGAATAGTTGAAGTAATTTGATAAGTAATAGTGAAATACATATTTGTATACATGTCTCTCGCCCGTAATCTTTCTGTTTCAATAAATAAGTACGATCCACGTGATTATAATGAATAGTGTGTTTGAGAACAACAGCGCATTTTTTTTAAAATAATTTAAATTAGATAACTCGAAGTTATTCCAGTATGCTACTCAAGTTTATTCGTCTAAGAATTAAATTTATGTGATAGGTATAGTATCTAATTAGAGTCACAAATATGTTTATTTTGTAACAGATAATTGGTTTACTTAAATATTAAATAAATTTAGATGTGTTAACATATATGCACGTACAGTAGAATATTTACTAAAAGTATTTTATGTAGAAACTAAGTATTTAATTATTTTATAAAAGAAATACTCGTTGATTCAATGAATTACATTAATTTTTAATTTAAGAATTATCAAAGAATAGATAGAAAATGATGTTTACTACAAGTTTTGCTATGACATTAATCATGAGTTTGTTATACAAAAAATACGATTACTAAAATGTGATATAAAGTATTAATAATTTTTTGCGAAGAAACTTGTAAACTTAGAATATTATAATATACTTAAAAAATGTTTTTATAAACACAAAACTAATTTTAAATTAACGAAATAGAAATCAAATGTGTACGCAAATGCTGATTTTCATGAAAGGAAAACACTAATTTCGAAAACTTCAATTGGGATCAAATTAATGGTCAAAACATTAAACCTTTAAATGCATTCATTATCTTTGTTCTTTCTATCGATATAACCATATAACTATATTTTCATTAATGTGTAGCATGTAAATTATATATTAAAATTGCGGCACTCAAAATACTATAGCTACTACAATATATGTAATACTTTACTTATATATAAAGTTTCAATCACTTGCGGAATATAATTTATTTTCTTTAAATTTTAAATTTATAATTTATATAACAATTATTAGAAACACTTAAACAATTTTAGCTTGCGAAAATAATATTGATTGTCCATCACTGAATATTATTTTTCATAGTAGAAAATAAACAATAATAATATACTCGTATATGCATGCATATCTTATTTATTTAGAATAACACATTTCTATTCGATGTAAATGTTTTTGTAACGGTTGTGGGCATTTTGATCAAGAAAACGCTGATTAATTGAATATATATGTTATTTATGCATCTTGTTTATTTAGCAGTTTTTTAATTTTCGGCCTTGACTTTGGTCAGCGTATATACTTCATATTGATTGACTGAAAGGGTGAATGTCTGAAATTAGAAGAAAATTAGGTGTATCTTTTAATACTGGCATTCCTATTGTTACAAATAAATAGTGAAAATACGAATAATTTTATTTATTTGGTGATACTTATTACAATGGATTCTCGTAACGTAAAGGCCTAGTAGGTACCCTTAATATTAGATGAAAAAAATAATTAACGAGAATGTACATTTTTTTTATATAATTACAAATTAATAGAATAATTTATATATCCATAAATGTCTGAATGAATTGCTTTTTTTTCTTATTTAGAACAACGAATGCTACCTACGCGATCCAAATAGTAGCAGGGACGCTTGCAACAAGGCTGACGCTAGATGTGCAGCGAATACCTCTCGGCCTGACCCATCTGAAGGTAGACGCTCCGAAGAATTACCCCGCCGACTAGCTCAATGGTTTGGAGAGCGTGTGGGACCAAAGATCGCACGATGTTAAATAGGCGCCACCGCATAAAAGTCCACGGCAAGGCGCAGCCCGTATATACGGATGCGGGTGGAACTTAGGCCTCAGACACAAGAGAGAGTTGTATTCCCCCACCCTGCTGCTGCCAATAACGTGGATCTGTGCTCTCCCCAACACCAGTAGGGAAAGAAATTAAACACGAAAATGAATTCAATAATACACTTTAATAATAATAAATTAATTCACAACAAACCTTCGTACAATGCAATACTCTATACAATAGTATAAGAAATGGTCAATCGAAAGTTTAAGTTAGCCACCCCTTTACATGTGTATCAGATCAGGTTCAAAACAAGAAATACCAACAATTAAAGATCTAACAAAAGTAGCTTTAATTTTAAAACTATTCTATCTTGAAATCGTGAAATACAGAATATATAAAAAAAAGAAAAATTGATTATGCAAAACAAATAAAGAGAAAGGTAATAAAATTATTTAATTACGTTCAACAGACGAGGTTAAGGCTCTCTGTTTTAAGTGTTTAAAATGACAAGAGAAAACAAAGTGGCTTAAAACAATAAGTTAATACCCCACAAATTAATTAGCCACCGGGTATATCTATAAAGAAAATAAATGTCTACAGATAAACTAACATAGAAAACGCTTCAAATAAGCCTAAGGCGTACGTTAAATAACTAAAACACAGGTACACCTGTTAAGTTAGCACCACCCTGTATACACAGGTGATTATTAAATGAACAACTAAATATTAATACGTCAATTTAACAAATCAGAATCAATTTAGAACACAAGTAATGAATTCACAACCGTGGTTCCTTACATAAACATTTACAGATTAATTAATCTTAAATTAGGTCTTGACGTAACCCCAATTATTAGACAGAAGCTCTACTGAAGGTACTGAGCCTCGTGAATGATATTGATAATTGCTACGGTTGCTAGAAAAGTCAGTCAACCTTTTAATTAATATAAATAAAATGAATATTTAGTATAAAGTCAAACGTTCTATTACCTTTCGATCAAAGTTGGTGGGTGAAGCCCATTATCTGACTACTAAATGAGTTAGGTTAAACACCAAAGTTATTTAGGGAAGGGTGAAGCCCCTCTCTGGAGTTCACAAAAGATTTTAATTGAATTAAAGCAACACTCTAACGAAAATTATAATTATTAGAGAAAATCTTGTCAACAAAACCCTCCTGAAGTCACAAAATTAATGCTACACTTAGCTTGTAAAAATAAGGGAGCCTAGTCCTCCTGAAGACTTTCCTTCTAGACAAATCTTCCTGAAGTAGAATCGGAAGAGTCTGTTCTCCAACCAAGATTTTGGTCCAAAATGGCCGTAGTTAGCCACGTGGTAAGATTCTCGATGAAACTTTATCAGTTACGGCAATAGATACTAATCTCTCGGAATTTATAGCACTAAATACCAATCAATCCTAAAGAAGAAAATACGAAATAAGTAAAGTTCCAAAAGATAAAATTAATTCTTACCGCCGATACAGCTTTTCGCACAGAAAAATACAAGCTAGCGCAATGATAACTTAAGAACAAGTCAACGGAAGAAAGTCCGACGTGTTTCAACCAAATGGCCGACGGACGCCACCAAGATATTCGGAAGATTTAAAAGAAGGAAAATAAATGCTCAAAATTTCACAAACGATCGAAGATCATCATAAGAGTCTAACAGAACACATTTCGTCAATTAATTAATTAGCAGAAGTCGGTAATTACATTTCAAAAGATTACCTCCAACGTACAGATCTCTGTAATTGGAAGAAACTAAAACGACGGGAAGAGGGCGCTTCCAACGAAAGAAATAAATTAGGCAAATTAAATCAGTAAAACAAATTAATCAAAAGGAAAATGCGTCTAGACGGTCTTTAAATTCAAAATAAAAATTACCACAACAAAAGAGTGGGTAACGGAGTTACACAATACGAGATAAAGCGAATTACGACGTGTATGACTAAGCGGAAAATATAAGTTTAAAAAGGCGGCGATGCGTTAAAGAAAACAACTTTAGAAATAACTTGAACAAAAATAGATGGCGCAAAACTAAACATGGATAAAAATCATTTGAAAAGAAATATAGGGTCGGTCAAAATAATGGAACCTGAAATAAAAATTTGGAGGAATTAAAGTTTTGAAAGGCTTAAGAGGGATGATAATTTACAAACTAATAATATAAAATAGAATAAAACGTACATTTTGAAAAATAAGAGGACCAAATTGACTTGAAGAGCTTAGAATTGAAGTAAATGGATTAAAATTTCTAGACTGAACGCAGAATGATTTTCTACACGTAACACGAATTTTAATTAGGTGTAGATTTAGTCTACTGAACTTGCTGAAATGACATATAAATAAGAAAGCGCTGATCTATACCAATTGGTGTCTTTTTTTTACATATGTATTGTCGTAGGTCAGCATCTATACTGTGCGTTTTTCCTTACGGAAAATTATGCTTACGTTAATATACACAATTATATTATTGAAAACGCCTCATGGGATCTCGGTACAATAAAATAAAAGCAAACGAATCAGAAATCTATTCGAAGTGACCTTGTAAACATTATTCATAGTCTTCTATTTAAAGTGCCTTATTTGTTCTGATAGTCCTTTTACAAATTAACATAAAATAATATCCAAAGATCTAATATCTTGTAATCTGGACTGAACTTCGATATACATTTTCTCGGGAATTTATTATATAAGCAATGCCACATAACTAGGAAGTTATGTGGTGGTTCCTTTGCTTATCAAATTGAAACCACAATTACAGTTATTAATGTGCTGAAGTTGATTCAACATGCTAGATGATTTTCAATATAACTTAACCCTTAACCCCGGAGGTGCGATATGCAGAACATAAACTTGGTGTCGTCTGGCAGACTACTATCGGTATTGGGTCATCAAACTCTAAAGTTCTTAAATATATTTTGTAACAGGTATTTCTAGATAATCTTTGAAGTATTGAGAATTACATTATTGAGTAATTATTTAAAACACTTAATAGATTTACGATAACCAAGCCATCTCTTTTGAGGTATGCTTCAAATCGGGGGAATCAGGATTTTGAATAAAAAATGGCACTGATAGAATTTTAATGTATTTGTTACATAAAACACTGAAAAAGCTAGAAAAAATAATACACAGCAAAATCTTAAAACTAAAATATTTCAGCATAAGATAAAAGTTATAGATTTTCTGTGCAACTCACGCAGACGGGCATCGTAAACTGTAGACATAATTTAAAGCATAGATATTTTGTAATGCGGTTTTTTTTCTTGGACATAAATGACACAATTTTCATTTTTCTAAGAAATCTTGATCGTAATCTACCTGTACGTGCTCGTCAGGAATTCCAAGAATTCGACGAATATTGTCCCTTATTTCTCAATGTATATGTGTGTCGGATGCTCGTCTTTTCATGTGTTCTTCAAGTAGTTGTTTGGCTAACTGTTTTGCAAATGGTGATTTGTCTTGTAATTTTGGATTGTGTCTATAGCTTTGGTGCAAAATATATGCGTTAACAGTAGATATATCAATCATCCGGACAAATATTGCCATAGACCATATACGCGTTCGACAACCTGTAGAGTTTTGGCGCATTTTTCATCGAGAGAATCCATACCACCTTTATTAGTCTTATTATAAAATTCAATTATCTCCGATTTATTTTTAATAATATAAAATATTATTAAAAATTAAAGAGAAAGGGTTAAAGAGAAATTATGTTAGAGGATGGGCATATACTAATTCTCAATGGTGTACCACAGGAGAAGAGAGCTTCGGCAGGTGTGGGGTGTGTAATAAATAAAAAACTGGTAAATAACATAAAAAAATGGGAAGGACACTCAGAGAGGATCCTTACAGTAGAGCTAAGTATATACAAAGATACTATATCGATAATAGCTGTCTATGGCCCCAATGAAGATGAAAAAACAAAAATTAAAGACAAATTTTGGGAAGAGCTAAATCAGATAACAGAAAACTGCAAGGGTAAAATAATAGTAGCGGGTGATATGAATGGAAGAGTTGGAAGGAAGGACACATGCACGGGAGTGATAGGAAAACATGGAGAGGAAACCAAAAATAATAATGGAGTAAGACTAATGGAATATTGCCTCACAAACAACTTAATAATAGCAAACACATGGTACCAACATAAAGATGTGCACAAATATATAAGAAGGGGACCAAATAATGAGCTATCTATTATTGACTATATACTAGTGGAGAAAGATAACAAAAAAGCGGTAAAAGATGTTAGAGCTAGAAGAGGTCCAGAACTGTACACTGACCACTATATGGTATTAGCGAATATTAAAAAACAGGAAAAAAGAATTGATGAATGCAGGAATAAAGGAGATGTAATATTTACAAGTATAAGAACATACAAACTGAGGAACGAAGAGGTAGCAAAAAAATATCAAAACATGGTAGAAAACAAGATGGAAGAACTGAAGATGGACAAGAATATTGGAAAGCCTTTAAGGAAATACTATTACGCTCGGCAAGGAATACCTGCGGGGAAATAAGAGGACGCGGTGGAACTAAGCAGACAGCTTGGTGGAACGTCGAAATTAAAAAAAAAGTTAAAATAAAGAAAGAAAAATGGAAACAATACCTGGGAAACAGAACAGAAATAAAATATGAGCTTTACAAAGAACAAAGGAAGAAAGTAAACAAGATGACAAAAGAGGCAAAACAGGAAAGCTGGACAGAACTCGGAAATAAGATAGAGCGCAGCAGCAAGGAAAACCAAAAATTATTCTACAAAATACTTAAAATATTTAGAACAGGAAAAACGACAAAACATGCACCAATTATGGATAAGGAAGGAAATATAATAACAGATGATATACAGACAATGAGTAGATGGAAGGAGCATTTTGAGGAATTGCTAAATATAGATAGAAATGTAACTGAGACAAACATAAGAGAAGAAAAACAACGAATAACTATTGAAGATGAGGAAAGATTGGGACCCATAACCGAAGACGAAATAATAGAGGCATTAAACACACTGAAAAATGTGAAAGCCCCAGGACACGACAGAGTAACCACTGAAATGATGAAGAACGTAAAAGGAAAAGGAATAGAAATATTTTGGCAAATATGTAATAGAGCATGGGCAGAAGGTAGAATACCGGAGGACTGGAAAATTGGACAAATAGTGCCAATATATAAGAAGGGAAATAATAGGAAGTGCAGCAACTATAGAGGAATAACGTTACTAAGTACAGCAGCGAAAACCTATTAACGCATATTGGAAAGGAGATTGCAAAGATACGTGGAACCAACAATTGAGGTAACTCAAAGTGCATTCAGGAGAGGAAGAGGGGTTCACGACAACATATTTACTGTGAAGCAAATAATTGAAAAAACAATACTAAGCGCAACTAAAGCATACTTCGCATTTGTAGATCTAGAAAAAGCTTTTGATTGTATAGGAAGAAAAAAGGTATGGAATAGCTTGGAGAAGAGAAATGTTGACAAAAAGCTAATAACAGCAGTAAAGAGCATGTATACAGAAAGTATAAACTATGTAATCAGTAAATATAGAAAGTCAGACATTTTTGAAATTAAAGACGGTTTGCGACAGGGAGGAGTACTCAGCCCGGTACTGTTTAATATTTTCATTGATGAAATAATTAAGAAATGCAAACCACACATGAAAAAACTCAACGTGGGATTCAGAAACCTAAAAGCAATAGAGCTAACGGAGTGTGTATTCGCAGATGATGTTGTCATTATGGCTAACACCGAAAAAGGGCTGCAAGACAATGTAAACATAGGGAATAACATATTAAAGGAGAATGGAATGAAGATAAATATAACAAAGACAACTGTGATGATAGTAACAAATGGGGAAAAGGAAGAATTGAATATAAAAATCTACAACCAAAGGATACATCAAGTTGAGCAAATTAAGTACTTGGGAGTAATACTGGAAAGAAATGTTAATCAAAACATTGACATAAGTGAACGTATCAAAAAAACAACAAATCTATACCATGCAATGAGATCAGCATTTATAAGGAAGAAAGAAATATCAAGAAAAACCAAGATGACGGTATACAGAACAATATTCAGACCAATATTAACATACGGAAGCAAATCATGGGTGCTATCAAACAGAAATAATAGCAGAATACAGACGATTGAGATGAAATTTCTGAGGGGAGTGAAAGGCGTAACAAGAAATGACAGAGTGAGAAATATTGACGTGCGAGAAGAGCTACAAATAGAACCCATAATGGAATATATAGAAAAGAAACAATTAGGATGGTGGGGACACCTACAGCGTATGAGGGAATGTACACAAACTAAAAGAGTATGGACGTCCAAAATAATAGTCAAACGAAGACCTAGGAGGCCGAAGCAAACATGGGAAAAGGAGGTAGCCAAATTGATAGAGAACAGGAGAAACAGTACTGAATTCAAGAGAAATTGCCAAAGATAGAAGAAAGTGGAAAAACTTTATACAAAATACTGACAATACACATTAGTTAAGAGATAAATATGTAAAATCCCTACACCGAAAGGTAGAAGGGAACTTGGATTATATATATATATATATATATATATATATATATATATATATATTAAAAATCTGGTGTGAAGAACACAAATACAGGTTCACTATTAATATTTTTGTGAACGTGTCCGAACATATCCCTCCCCAGAGACGTAGATACGTATTTCGCCTTTCTACAGACTCACCGGTACGCCCCTGCTGGAGAAAGGATATCTTCAGACACATTCACAAAAAAACCTGTATTTGTGTTCTTCACACCAGATTTTTAAAAATATTTTATATTATTCAAAATACCTTTGTATCATACAAAACTGGTGGGGTTTATCTACTCATGTATGTTTCAATTATTCTGATATCTCCGATTTGTTACTTTCAGGATCATTGAAGATTTTATTATGCATTGAAGAAATTAAAACGGTGGCTTTAGCTTTATGAGTCACCTGAGAAACCATGGTCAAATTTTCCTACTTCTTTTTTTCTGTTCGGTAAAAATTCACTGGGAATTCCCCATTTATTTTTTATTAATGTGCCGACGTACGTAACTCCTTTTGAAAAAAGTAACTCAGCAAGCTATACCGATGAGAACCAATTATCTGCCGTAATGTTGCGTTTGGTAGTTAATAAAGGTTTAGCAAGACGTAATACGGATTGTGTTTGCTTATAAAACTTTTTCTCTTCAGCTAAAAGTCCAATATCATCAGTGTCTATGCCACAATCTATATAGATGCATTGCACAACTAGCTTGTTCTGGCAACCGTAAGACATATTATTTTTATTCAATATTTGTCGTGTTTGTTAGACATGTAGACTTTGAATGAACATCGTCCCCGAATACTAGCAAGCATTTCGTCAATACGTACATATAAACCAATTTCATAACAGTCTGGACAATTTTGAATAAATTCTTCAAATATTTCTAATACTGGGATTATCGAACTGTAGAGATGACAAAAGGACACCAGACCTTTCGCAACTCATTACAGCCCTAAATATTTCCCTCCCAGTCCCGTCAGTTGCGAATAATGTTTCTAGATTTTCATGATTTGAATTGAAAATCGAGGCATGCGATAAAAACTTTTAACTCAATAATGTCAAGATCCTTTAGTTCAGTTCTATTTTGATTAGTGGAGTCGGATCTTATTTTAGTAAGCCTTTTATTTGTCCAGTATATAATATTTGTCATAATTTCGTTACTAAATAACATCTGCCACACTGATAAAGGATCTGCTTGTGTGCCGATTCTTTGAGATTTGGTTTTCAGAACATATACTTTGATAACTATATTATGTTGACGCGTACGAGATGATGAACGTACTTCAGTTTTCCTCCATCTAAATAGATTTTTGGCAAAAAAATTTGTACACGATTTATTAGCGACTCATCATCTTCACTTTCATCTGATTGTTAGGAGACACCACCATGATCAGAGTTCTTGCAGTGCTCCTCAGGGAATTGGCAGTGTCACTATCATTACCATCTACTTCTTCATACCACTTGTGAAGTGTTTCCTCATAATCTAAATCACCCAAACGAAGTCGTTTTGACGGTTCGGACATATTTGTGCGAAAACTTTTCTACCGATTTTGTTACGTATTCCCGGACGTGCCGTCTGTTAGACTGCTCCACGGGAGAATCTCTAAACAACTGACCTATTTCAAGTCTTAAACATCTAATATTTTGTATAATGGCCAACCACCAATCACGTTTGGAATACATGACGTGACAGCGTTGAGGGCTTTAACGTTTTTGAAAACTAAAGATATTACGTTTACACATCGTCTCTCAGACGACACCTTCGACGTTAAGGGTTAAATGTTAAGAATCAACTTCGGTACAGGAATAATTGCAATCATAGTTTCAATTAGGCGGGATACCGCCGTACAACTCCCAAACTATGAGAAATTACTTAAATAGACGCTTTCGCAGATATTAAAGATGGAGGTCTAGTCTAGATCATTAGATATATTATCTTTGGATTTTATTTTGCCAGTCTATTCAAAATAATGGTTAATAACACGACTCTACAAAAAAGTTTCGTTCTTTGTCCTAAAGTTTATTTTATGATTTTTCGGTTAATTATTCACAAAAACGAAAAGAAAAGTTTGCTTTTGTGATGGTTATAGTAATAATACTAATTTTTGATTTTTTTTATTAACTTTAATTAATTTTAATACATTCAAAAATACCGCGCGATCAGACTGGGGTTTTTACGTTCACATAGTGCCGCTAGATGGCATTCGAGTGATAAACAACGATCAGGTGTTTGGTACAAGTCTAGAAAACCCTAAAATGTCGTCGCGAAAGCGTAAATATGATGCTGATGCATTTTGTTATATATGTGGTCAATTTATTAAAGCCCGAGACGTAAAATACGAACTAAAGACATCTGACTTTCTCTGTGAAGCCTACGAAGCATATTTTGACTGACTGTCCTGTTCGGCATCAAGGCAAGCCATGGGCTCCACATGTTGCTTGTAGTTATAGTAAAAGATGTTTCGAAGGTAAGCAATTTTTAATTTAGCGATGAATCAAATATAATAGACATATTAATTTTTATTTCTACATTTTAGGTTGGCATCGAGGTGAGAAGAGGTCCATGAAATTTGCAATACCAAGGATCTGGCGACAACCAAAAGACCACGTCAACGACTGCTACTTTTGCATCGTGAATTCGAGTAAAAGACGTAGAGGTAAAAATGCAAAACCTATCGAATATCCTGACCTTGAATCTTCTTCTGCTCCAATTGCACACGACCTGACACGACCAGTAGCTGAGCCACGGAAAAAATTTTCGCAGAAAAGTAGCTCATCTCTTAGTTCTAATAAAAGTAATAAATAATTTTAAGGCCATGGGCTGCAGGATATCATTAAAAGTTCATATGCTGCATGCTCATCTAGATAAATTTAAAAAAAGCATGGGAGCGTATTCAGAAGAGCAAGTAGAACGTTTTCATCAGGACATTATGAGCGTCGAACAACGTTATCAAGGCCAATACAATGAAAACATGATGGGAGACTATATTTGGGGTTTATTGAGAGAAAGTACTTATGAACATAAAAGAAAAAAGTAAAAGCGTGCACTTTTAAATTATTTTCCACTTTTTTGTAAGTTATTATGATAGTAAAACTTAATAAAAATAATAACCATATTTATTTGAATGGTTTCATCTTCAATTAAAAATGAAAACCACAGATTTTGAAAAATATCGTTCAATCGGTCTCCTAAATACAAAAGCAAACTTTTTCATGTAATATAGGCTATTTTTTTCGTCTAATTACGACCTAAAATATCGAAATTTGATGCTTTAATGTCAAAGTCAAATTTTGTGTTGACCCGTGTAATTCGCCCACACTTCTCTACATACCAATAGTAAAATTTCTAAATAATTCGCTAGATATAATTATTGCTTAACTTCTAGCTTAAATGGTTTGCATTCCGGTTTTCTTAAAATTTTTGGCAGTTTCACTTTGCAGAAGTACAGTGTTTTATTACTTTGCTGGATATCGAGGAATTGACTTTACTTGAGCCAGAACAGTAATAGCGTTTTCCTTGGCATTTACTTTGGGTTATAGTTTCCAGCGAAGAATCCATTGCCTATGTTTCAGTTTACTCGGGTGAATGTTAGGAAACCTGATTGCTTTCTTGCTGGATATAACTTTTAGTAATAATTTCATGATTTGACTGCCTTCCATTTTTATTTTTATTATGTTTTTGAAAATCTTTGAAAGTCATTTACCATTTATATTAATATGTATATGGTTATATATATGTCAATTAAATTTCTAACGTAGAGAAAGCCAATTTGTACATGGCCAACAACATAAAATCTCGTGTTAGATGTATGTAATAACATTGCAAATAATAATTTCAAATAACACAAGAACCATCGATATAAAAGACATTAAACTAATATTTTTGAGATGCACGTGCAAAACGCAATCCATTGATCTAATATCTTCCTATGATTTTCATATAAAAGATTATATCTTTGTCACAATTCTAAGACTAAACGTTATAATTAAAATACATTAGCATCATCATATATATGGTATATGATATATATCAGAATATTTACGAACACTGTCTTTGTAATTCTACTACATTTCCGATAATAGTAAAGTTAGAAACACTTTTAGAAAACATGAAATTTTGAATTTTGGGATATATTGCGGAAACCACACAAATTGATTTCTTTATTATTACTAAGTTAGTCATAAGAAAAGGGCACATATTAAATGCTTTTTATATCTCCGCATCTCCGCAAATACATACGAAAGCTTTTTGTATGAGATCGAAAATTGGACAAGTTCTGTATTAATTTAAAAAACATGTATTTGGTAGAACAATTTTTCAAAATATTAATTCGTTCTTCAATAATTCTTTATCAAAAAAAGATAATCGAATTTCTACAACATTTTATAATACAAATATTCTCTCTATATAAAAAGAAACGGCGAAAACATTGATCCGTTATGAGTTATGATTAGACGACAGACTATGTGCCCACACTGTTAAATTTAATAATACACATAAGGTGTATTAGATAAAAATGTAGATTTTATAAAATTAGGGCAACTTTTTACCAATACTGAAGATCCATTGTACAGATACAAAGAGCACTTTAATCAACGTCGAACAATCCTTCTCAGTATATAAACATATATATATATATATATATATATATATATATATAGTAAACCTAATCAGTAGGCGATTAAAGATCTGTATATTACTTCAAAATATATGTATTTAAAAAACTCTACATGTTACGGCTGTGTACGCCTTTATCAAGAGAATACCTCTCTTGATAAAGGCGTACACAGCCGAAACATGTAGAGTTTTTTAAATACATATATTTTGAAGTAATATACAGACACAGCCGAAACATGTAGAGTTTTTTAAATACATATATTTTGAAGTAATATACAGACCTTTAATCGCCTACTGATTAGGTTTACCATATCATACCAAGGTCACGAAGTTATTATATATATATATATATATATATATATATATATGTATATATATATATATTAAATTTATTATATTATATTAAATTTGACAGTGTGTGCACATAGTCTGCCGTCTTTTAATTAATCATAACTCATGAATGTTATGATGATTAATCCTTCAACAAATTAAGTATTATACGAACAAGTTTAAACACATACGATAATATACTATTAAAGACGCACACATCTTTTCTGTTATTAATGTTATTATTAATTCAACAGCTTATCTTACAGAAATAAAGTGTTGACGTATCGTGTTACAGTGCGGTGTCGCCGGATTGCAAAAATTTCTTCTTGACTTTTAAATGTTTATTATATATATATCGAAGCGAGACGTCCTCTACCGCAGATATAGATGAACTATAAATGAATAAGAGGTGAAAAATTTTGTAAAAATGAGATCCAACATAAATTTTAAAATTCATCATTACTGAGTGAACTAACTCATATAGCGACGAAATACACGCAAAACAAAACGAGATCCAAAATTCTCGTCTTGCAAAACGGACCTCGAGTTGTATGTGAAATGAATGAAAATGATCTCCATTTGTCGCGACATATATTTATATATATATATATATATATATATATATATATATATATATATATATATATATACATATATTTAAATATATATATTTTGAAGTAAAGCCAGTATTATGTATTATGTGTTATGAAAAACCTTTCGTGCTGTAACTTTTTTATTTTTTATCCGAATGTAATAAATTATACGTCGAACTAAATCGTTTTAAAAACACTGTAACGTGATCCGTTTTGAATTTTTTTTTACACTTTGTTTTTGACAGACAGCTGCAAACTGTGTTTTTTTAAATTGCACTATATTTTTTTTTTCCTTATTCAAATATATTACTTTTTCTGAATATGAAACTGTAAACAACGATATCCATGTATGAAAAAAAAAACGAGATATTGTAGGTTTTTTTTTAGTTCGATTTATTCTGGTTTTTCCGAGCACAGAGATTTCTTAAATGCATTTTAAATACTCTATTTCATTTTATTACCAGCAAATGTGTCTACCTTTTAAAATCACTTACATTCAATACTATATAGCCCATAAAGGATTACAAACCAATTTTAACTTATCAGTGAGCGGTGGGTCAACAACAACATTTACAGTGTTTATTTTAAAAATTTAAAAATCAAGCCGTCATATTGAACGATAAAAGTGCATTCCAAAATTTTCGAAGAGAACTGTGACATCTGTCAGTCACACATTCATTATAACATTTTCAACGATTTATTTCTAAATTTTGTTATTGAAATGGATAATGGCGAATGTGTGGATGCGATTCAAGCATATTTTGAATGCGGAACAAATTCTGCAGCTGCTTTGCGACTTTATGGAAATCGTTTTCCTGACAGACTGCGTACAAGTGCCGATAAGTTTGGAAGGCTCGTGCGAAATTTACGAAATTTTGGATCATTCAAAAAACCGAAAATAAACGCACGTGTAATTAAAGATCAAAATTTAGAATTAAGTGTCTTGCTCTATGTGGAAGAAGACCCTAATACGTCTACGCGAGAAATTGCTCACTACATGCAGGTATCACATTCTACAGTTCAGTACATTCTGAAGAAGCACAAGTTCTTTCCTTATAAACCACGGAAGGTGCATGCTCTCGGTGAAAACGACCCTCAACGAAGGGTTCAATACTGCACGGTTTTCATGAATAAACTAAGGGAAGATCCAATTTTTTATCGTCGTGTGTTGTGGTCAGATGAATGCACTTTTGGGAAAAATGGTGTATTCAACAGAAATAAGCATCGCCATTGGAGCACTGAAAATAACCATGTTGTGATGCAACACAATTTTCAAAATCGGTTCAGTGTAAATGTATGGTGTGGCATTTTAGGCGATAGAGTAGTAGGGCCTTTTTTTGTGGAGGGTAATCTAAACCAAGAAAAGTATAATAATTTGTTACGCAATGAATTAGGCGATTATTTAGATGAGTTGCCACTTGCTGAGTTAAACAGGGTGGTGTTCCAACAGGACGGTGCCACACCCCATAATGCACGAATGAATACTGA
The DNA here is from genome assembly GCA_935421215.2 of Melolontha melolontha. Classification (NCBI taxonomy): domain Eukaryota; kingdom Metazoa; phylum Arthropoda; class Insecta; order Coleoptera; family Scarabaeidae; genus Melolontha; species Melolontha melolontha. The sequence continues at coordinate 156,335,357 of OW285236.1, read as the reverse complement.
TTTTCTAAATAATTATTTTGCGTCAGATGGATGGGCACTTACGGACCTATTCGATGGCCTGCTAGATCGCCAGATCTGAATCCACTGGATTTCTTTCTGTGGTCTTACATTCAAGATCATGTCTATTTGACTCCACCTGATACCAGAGATGATTTAGTAAGAAGGATAGTACAAGTACGTCATGAAATACCACCAAATCTTATATTAAACGCAGCAGTTGGAGTTAATAGAAGGTGTCAAATGTGTCTGGAACAAAATGGGGCCAATTTTGAACATTTGATTCATTAAAATATATGATAGCTTGATTTCTGTAAATTTCGTAGTTTCTTTTTAATAATAAGAAATTTGTCACTCAATTTAATGGAGGTGTCCTCAGGAAATAAATGTTTATTAGAATAAGTAAAAAAAAATATGTAGTACAATTTAAAAAAAAAATTTACTACTGTCAAAAATGAAATGTCAATTTTTAAAAAAAAAAAACAGGTTACAGTGCTTTAAAAACGATTTAGTTTGAGATATGATTCATTAAAATCAGTTAAAATATAAGGAAGCTACAGCCCCAAAGGTTTTTCATAATACACCCGGTATATTAATATTAAGCTGATTGAACAGCCCCTAAGTTGGGCCGACAATTGTTAAAAGGCGAATGTAACAGCCCCTAAGTTGGGCCGACAATTGTTAAAAGACTGAGAAGGTGTAAATATAAATGCAAACGAATTACATAAAAAATACCAATAAGTTGTAAATTAATAGGTAGAGTAATTTTGAAAATAATTCTAATTATATCTCCAAGTGTGGTTACAAATATTACCTAAAGATGGAGTTGTGTTTAAAACGTTATAGTTGTCGACTGCGTAAGATTCAAATTGTAAACAAACGTACATAAACGAGATATACTTAACCTATACAGCTTTTTCCTCGTACAAACTCTTGTTGTTTATTACTTAAGAGTAATTTTGTTATATGTCCGGCTAGCAGAACAATGAGACTCTATTTAGTGCTTAATAAAGATGTTAATTGTGCGGGATCGGTACTCATTGGAATATGTGAAAAAGGTGGTAAACAAGTTATTAATATATTAATATTCCAGATGTAAAATCTACTAAATAAAACGAGAAAGTTATGAGCTAATGTAAATGGTTTAATAAAAGTATCAATTATTCAGGTAAGTGATTGACATGTTAATAGTACTAATATTAATTTGCATAAAGTCACGTGATCATACGAATTCAATAAAATCTAGGTTAAGTTATGATTTTCTGTGATAACAATCTAAATTTATTTATCTAACTTAAACTATTTATATAAACTAAAATCAAAGGAACTGTATTCTTCTAATTCTTTAAAAGTATTCTAATTGTAAATTAACCTATTAGGAATACTTATAGTAATATCTACGATAGTGTTTTTATAAAATAAACTTATTCAAAATATTTAAAATTTTTAGGAGAAATAAATAAATGATACTCAAATGGAAATAGGCTGAATTCAGGTAGTTAGGCATTCGTTCGTAATTCCAAAGTTTAGGATATAGGACTCGGATGGCGTCCCTGCCAATACTTCGGTTAGTTTGGATGGTGTCTCCGGTAAAATGGAAATTTCGTTTTATAACGAACTGGATGGTAACTGGATACGGAAAATACGGCATCAGGTACTCGGTAAGTGGGTGATGCGTTGAGTAAATTCGTAATATGATTTATATACTTCATTTTATGTTTTTCTCTTAAATTTCAGAGCGGCACTTTTTTAATACGTCGGCGTGGTTTTGGAATTTTCAACTACATGACGTTTGTTTTCCATGCTCGCTTCTCGTTAGTATTTTTTGTATGTATTCATTTAATCTCGTAAAAAATATTAGTAAAAGTTATAATTTATTGACACTTATCGTGTTGATATTTTACAAAAATTATATATTTTATTTTATTTTATAAATAATTGTCATCTGAATGTCAAAAGTTTCATATTATGCCTATCTTAATTGGGATATTTCCCGCTATATACAAATTTGTATTTGTACAGTTTTTCCTAAAAAATATGTGACATTATTTATCAATCAATTAAGTTAAAAATCTTCGGTAACACAAAATATTGAAGTAAAATGACCTTGGCAAAGGAGTACATGTAAATAAATAAATATAAGATTTAAATTTAAGCAAATAAAACGCGAAATTAACTTTATTGATGTGACAGGTGAAAAATGCAGTTCCTAATATATCTTAAGTTCTAATATTAACATTTTAACTTTAAACGATCTGTATTTTATAAGTCTCGGGAATCCTTATCTGTAGGCTTGACCTATCACAAAATTCCCCAATAATTGGATAAGGCGTAGTTGTGGTAACAAGAAGGCTTATCTAATTATTCATATCTAAAGCTCTTGTAATAAAAATTCTGAAATTCAAAATAATACTAACATACAAAATTAACTTATTGAAGAATGAATAAATTTACTATTTGTTTAAGTTTCTTTGTTTCTGTGTTCATGTCATGTTTGTAATTGTTCTGTTTTTAATTTTAACATCATACTTATTAGATGTTTCTTTTTTTATAATTTCAATATAATGAATTATTCAGAATATAAATCTATCTTAGGTGTGTATTACGTTGTCTATCTTGTTGTTTTATCTTTTCTTGTGATGCTCAATCATGAAAAACATTAATAGAGTTGCTAAAGAACGAGGTCTCCTAGTGGCTTTTCGGTCCCAAAGCACCATCAAAATCCTCTTAGGTAATACCAAAGATGAGGTTAATTTGGATTTGAAATCAGCTATATACGAAATTAATTGCGACGATTGTAATTTAAAATATATAGGTCAAACCAAACGCTCAATAATAACCCGTTATAAAGAATATATATCACACATCAGATTTAATAGACCAGAAAAATCTATGGTAGCTCACCATGTCCTTTACACATATCACAACGTGTCGGTTAAAGGGTTAAGACTTGCCAAAGCTATCAATAACACCAGAGATCTCGACACATATGAAAGCATTCATATCGTTAAAAATAGAAATAATACCACAGATTATACAGATGTGTCACTTGTGGTCAGCACCTTTGATGTTCTTGTACCAGATTTTAAGTTCGCGCATGGATTCTATAATTCCTCCACTGATATGAACACAGCCCAACTAAGACATGAACCAGAACCGAAGTAAGAACGTATTCTTAAATTTATATATAAATATACGATATATATTTGTATAACGTACATATAGGCTTTTTAGTAGAAGTAATGAAAAAAATAGCTCTTATTTATTCTGTATAATTAACTGAAAATTTTAAAACAAATTCAGGATTTTTTATAATTAAAATATGACACGTGATTGCATATTTGAAATACATCAATTTAAATTAAATTTGCTTTTTAGAAAGTATAGTTTAAGAATTTCCAAACTTCTGAATATATAAAATATTGTACATTTAAAAGGAAATATTCAATTAGCTAATTAACACGTAATTTGATAAAACCTGGATTGAAATACATGAATTACTTTTCTATTAAATATTCCAACATTACCTATATTTATCATATACATTTTTTTTTATGGCCATAATAAGCTTATAAGAATCTGTAATTACATAATCAGAAAGTGTTGTTTTAAAAAACACAATAATGTTCAATTATTACGTTTACGTTATGTTCAGATGTATTTTTCGTTTTTTTTTTCATGAAATTCATATGGAATTTATTTATATATTCAAAGGATGTTCTGAATTCGAAGTTCTATCTTAATTAAGAAACTAAGCACCATAATCATAGTATAAAAATGAATGCAACTCTAACGGTAGCTTACCATTATATTTTAACAATTATAAAAAATAAAATAGAAATAAGACTACAAAAAATAAAATGTTAACATGAAAATTGGCCAAGTGATCCATCTATATAATCTGTGATAATACGTTGAACGCGGACAACGATAATATTCCATATGGTTGTCTTTTTTCATTCTTAGAAAGGAGGCAGAAAAGGTCGAGGGCGGAGATTGGATATTAAACCCATGTGATGCCGTTATCTTAAGAGAAGTAAGTTTGTCGTAATTTTTAGTCTTGTCAATTTTATTTTAAAGTTAGTGTATACGTGGACGCCGGGTAAAGTTGTTGCGCGTTTATATGTGTTAGCTTTACTGTGCACCATGTGCTACACTTTAATTAGGGGTTTTACCTACTGATGATGACAACTTAGTTGTCGAAATACGTATTCAGGATACGATTATTAATTGTGGTAAGGGCTTTTATAACTTTTTTGAGATTCTACTTAATTACAGTTTCCAAAGAAAGACTTAAATCAAAATACGTTAGATAGTCATCTCAAGAAAAAAAGGTTGTGCTAAGTTATTTCAAACCACATATTGATAGGAAAACAGTCCCTAAGAAAAAGGAATGTCGACTTAATTACAAAATACGGAAAATATTTACAGAGAGCGCTTGGGTGCAGGTGAAAATTTTTGTTTATAATACTTACCGAAATCTGTAATTAGATTTTGTATACGCAATAATTTCACAGACAATACAAAATCTAAATCTAGAAAATGTTTGATAATATAAAAACTGTACAATAGACTTTTTTTTTTCTAGTTTTTATATTATCAAACATTTTTATTTTGTGATTTACTTTGAATACATTTAGTTTAAAAGAATGAATGTTAAACTTATTCAGGATCTAGAAAATAAATAAATCTTTTTTAATGTTTGTTTCATTGGAACACGTTATTATCCTATACTTATGTCCCAAGAATATTATAGACTGACAATCTTCTTGTTGGCATCATTATGTGTCAGTTGCCAGAAATCCTACGCACTTCCATGTATATATATTATTTACTATACCTATACCTATACCTATACCTAATACGTAAGACTTCAAAATTTGACACTTTGACTAATAGATTTCACCAATACGTTACTGTCATATAACAGTATTTATTACGGTGCTTGCTTTTAATATTTTGTAATCGATAGTAATTTAAAGTCATAAAGAGTATTGTAAGAAGACTAGAACGTTTGTTCTTCGAATATAATTCAAGTGGGTTTTACGTTTAAAATGATTTTACGTAGTTGCCAGTTTTAGGGCTTGAGAATGTCGTTATAATATAGTGGGTTTGACAACGTAAGCATAAGCGTTTTTATACATATACATCTGGCCCTCTATCAGAAAACGCCGGAACTGAACTAGTATATAGGTTGAAACTATACCGCATTTTCGGCCCCAAAACAAAAATTGCCAGAACCCATTTTTTTTGTCATAAGAATTGAAAAATAGACCTAAATAAACCAAGAAACGTTGTTCGACCCAAAACCGGGTTTCACAGCGTCTCCGCGGGTGTGGCAACGATTACTATATGTAGCTGATCGGGTCTGTGTAGTATATAGGTTGAAACTATACCGCGTTTTCGGCCCCAAAACAAAAATTGCCAGAACACATTTTTTGTCATAAGCATTGAAAAATAGACCTAAATATACCAAGAAACGTTGTCCGACCCAAAACCGGGTTTCACAGCGTCTCCGCGGGTGTGGCAACGATTACTATATGTAGCTAATCGGGTCTGTATAGGCGGTTAAATAAATATATATATATATATATATATATATATATATATATATATACATATATATATATGTTACTCTTGATGTTCTCGCGGACGTATGATGAAGGTGTAGTTTCTCGGGTTCTTGGGCGCGTGTGAGTTTTGTCCTGAAAAGGACTATTCACTCCACGTTCAACGAGATCGCACTCGTCATCTTCAGGAGCTAGTCTGTTTGTCGCTGGTTAGAGCTGGAGATCGTCTGATGTGCGCCTAGCACTACCTCTTGTTATATGCTGCTGTGTCGGGAGGGGGCTTCGCACCATTGACGTCATGCGTGCGCGGCTTCGTGTAATTGGTCCGAGTGCCTGTAAGTTCCCTGGTCGGTCCGTGTGTCTGTGTAGGAGTGGCGATCTGTCGGGATTTGGTTGTGTTTTTATCTGTCGCTGAACTAGGAGCTGTTTCCATGTATGAGGCAAGCACTGGCCGTCGTCACAATAAATAAAGCCAGAATTAACGTCAACAGAAAAACAAGAGTTCGCGTCCAGAGCTTTCCTTCCATATATAAAGGGAACTACAGACAAAATCAGTAGATTATTAAGAAGACACAACATCGACACCGTTTTCACAACACACAGAAAAATAGCCGATGAAATAGGTAATGCGAAAGACAGTATTCCTCTAGAAGATCAGGGTCTTTACGAAATACCATGTTCAGTGTGTGATTAATCATATGATCATATGTGCGGCAGACAAACAGGCGAGTTAGCGTGAGAAGAGAACAACACCGAAACGCGGTCGTCAAGAAAGAAGTAACGTCATCGTTAGCACAACATAAACTTCTGAGAGGGAACTCTATCGACTTTGAAAACACGAAGATCCTAGCCAAAAGTGAAAACCTAACGACGAGAATTACAAGAGAAGGGATAGAAATAGAAAAGCGTCCTTAGTGCTTAAATAAACGTGACGACGGCCAGCGCTTACCGCATACATGGAAACCGCTCCTAGTTCACCGACAGATAAAAACACAACCAAATCCCGACAGATCGCAACCCCTACACAGACACACGAACCGACCAGGGAACTTAGAGGCACTCGGACCAATTACACGAAGCCGCGCACGTATGACGTCAATAGTGGGACGCCCCCTCCCGACACAGCAGCATATAACAAGAGGTAGTGCTAGGCGCACATTAGACGATCTCCAGCTCTAACCAGCGACAGACCGACTAGTTCCTGAAGATGACGAGTGCGATCTCGTTGAAACGTAGAGTAAATAGTCCTTTTCAGGACAAAACTCACACGCGGCCAAGAACCCGAGAAACTACACCTTCATATATATATATATATATATATATATATATATATATATATATATATAGTAAACCTAATCAGTAGGCGATTAAACGTCTGTATATTACTTCAAAATATATGTATTTAAAAAACTCTACATGTTTCGGCAGTATCGCCTTTATCAAGAGAATACAAAATATAAATGACAGAATATTTTTGTATTCTCTTGATAAAGGCGATACTGCCGAAACATGTAGAGTTCTTTAAATACATATATTTTGAAGTAATATACAGACCTTTAATCGCCTACTGATTAGGTTTACCATATCATACCAAGGTCACGAAGTTATTATATATATATATATATATATATATATATATATATATATATATATATATATAGATAAAAGATATATATATAATATATATATATATATATAAGATATATATATATAGATAAAAGATATATAGATATATAGATAGATATATAGATAAAATCAACCCCCCCCCCGCACACACAAACACAAACCAAAAAAACAAAAAAACAAAAAAACTTTTTATCAGTTCCCATTTGTAAATACTTTTACTACATACCCCTAAACACGGTCCTGATCAATTTGCTAAATTCCAAAAACAGAACAAAAATTAACCTCTCTTAACAAAGCCACAAACACTTACAATATTCCAACCAGTGCGATCGGTTCGTTACAATAAAAGGTCTCGGGTACCCGACACACATGTTACACAGAATGCGTGATTTTGAAAACCAAAAGAAACGGTGAGTTTTGTCATTAATTGTTCATGTAATGTAGTTTAACATCAAAAGTTTAACATCTCATTCATTTATACAGATTTAACCACTGTACTTTATCCTTACTCATTATTAACCTAATTTTAAATTTTAACTTTAATTGTTAATTTAATCGGTAATTCAGTCTTTAATCTAATTTTAATTCTAATTGTCAATGTAATTGTTAATTCAGTCTCACAAAAGCAAACACAACACTCACGTTTTCAGTGTAGTAATTCTTGTTTCTATTTACCTTACTGTATTTTGTAGCTTATTTCAAATTTTTCTATTCATTTATACAGATGTAATCATTTTAATTGTCCTTACTCATTATTAATCTAATTTTAAATTTTAACTCTAATTGTTAATCTAATTGGTAATTCAGGCTTTAATCTAATTTTAATTTTAATTGTTAATTTAATTGTTAATTCAATCTCACAAAAGCAAACACAATTCTCATATTCTCATTGTATTAATTCTTGTTTCTAGATACTTGAAAAAGACTGAAAAATAGTAAAAGTCGAAACGTCGTAAAATAAAACATCATAATTCAATAAAAGGTCGCTAAACCAATAAAAAGTCTATTATTTTTAATATTAAGACACGGCCAATAAAATAAATAAGAAAAATAAAATTCTTATAAACACTAAATATATATATATATATATATATATATATATATATATATTTATATATATATATATATATATATATATATATATATATATATATATATATAATAACTTCGTGACCTTGGTATGATATGGTAAACCTAATCAGTAGGCGATTAAAGGTCTGTATATTACTTCTCAAAATATATGTATTTAAAAAACTCTACATGTTTCGGCTGTATACGCCTTTATCAAGAGAATACAAAATATGAATGACAGGATATAAATGTCAAGTAATTAAGTTGCTATGGTTCAAATTATTCAAAGATACATTCCAGTAATAATAATAAATCATGCCTTAGTATTCCAAAAAATAGATAACAAGGTGTGAAAATATGTGTTGTTCGCTGCTAGCAATTTGTGTCTCCTTCTGGGTATGAACTTGTGTGTTGGTTGCTGCTGGCAGCTTGGGTCTCTCTATGGGTGTGTGGTTTTGTGTGAGAGCGTAAGTGTAGGGTTTTGTATGTCGGTGCGTTCGTGCGTGTGTTTAGTGATCGGTCGCATGAATTTAGAGAGGTCGGATAACCAGCCGTTGCGTAGGGCCGCCAACCCTTTCCCGACAACTTCTTTACAATTCCGTGCATACGTAATAATAACTCATGTCTAGCTTTTCCCTGCCTATCCCTGTTTTCTGTTTTTTGCTGATGTGGTCCTCTACTGGGTTGCAGCCTAGCATATGCGCTACAAAACTCTAGGGGGGTCTGCCCGTTGGGCAGTCAGGTGCCATTCCGCCATTCCAGCAAGAGTGAGGAACCATGCTACGCGGCGCTATCTCGTCGCCGCGCAATGCACACACCACTAGGACCGGTCCTGGGCGACAACCTGGCTAGGCTGCCGTTAACAGCACACACACGTTCGACGTGTGTGCTATGCCCCCGCTTCGGCGGAAAACGTTAAGATGGCATAAGTGTGACCATCGTCGACCGAGGTAGCCACTAAGAGTGTTCCCTTAGTTGCGATGAGCAACCCCGTACAGGGTGCGCTTCGCCTGTCTGCGCCTTGCCTCGTTGGGGCGGGGGTCAGACCGTCGAAGTACTGCACGGAATTGTAAAGAAGTTGTCGGGAAAGGGTTGGCGGCCCTACGCAACGGCTGGTTATCCGACCTCTCTAAATTCATGCGACCGATCACTAAACACACGCACGAACGCACCGACATACAAAACCCTACACTTACGCTCTCACACAAAACCACACACCCATAGAGAGACGCAAGCTGCCAGCAGCAACCAACACACAAGTTCATACCCAGAAGGAGACACAAATTGCTAGCAGCGAACAACACATATTTTCACACCTTGTTATCTATTTTTTGGAATACTAAGGCATGATTTATTATTATTACTGGAATGTATCTTTGAATAATTTGAACCATAGCAACTTAATTACTTGACATTTATATCCTGTCATTCATATTTTGTATTCTCTTGATAAAGGCGTATACAGCCGAAACATGTAGAGTTTTTTAAATACATATATTTTGAAGTAATATACAGACCTTTAATCGCCTACTGATTAGGTTTACCATATATATTTATATATAACAATTGATAAATTATTTATAATTATATATATATATATATATATATATATATATATATATATATATATATATATGTTCATAAATATAACTACTTATAAGTATATTAAGGTGGGCGAAAGTTTGTGTGATATGTCCGGCTAGACAGAAGAACAGTTTAGACTCTTGTTGTTAGACAATGAAACATGCCTAATTGAATGGTCGGTTCGGTGACTACAATAGGACACTTACAAAATCAGCTGATGCTAATGCAATTAATAATAGTGTTTTATATTCAAAACTACAAAATAAAACGAATGCGATAAGGATTATAATTATGGACTTTAATGAAGTAGTAGCAAAGAAAGAACAGGTAAGTGGAAAAATTAATTAACTTATGAATATATATAAAATGTAACATGTCACGTGATGAAATAAATATGGCATAAAATCTAGGTTAAATGATACAACGAAATAAATGTGACATGCATATAGCTAAACGCATAAAAGAATACTAAGATTGAATTTAATAAATTAACAGGAAACTGTATTCTTCGTAACTTATATTAGAATATCTAAATCTTAATATGAAACATAGGTTATATTTATTTAAAAAGAAAAATTCGATAGTGGTTTTATTTAATGACATTAAATTAATTTATCATTTTCAAAATTCGTAGGATGTTTAAAGAATACTTAAGTGGACTTGGATAGGAATTGATTATACTGCATCAGGCTGGTGGATCTGTGGATGCGGCATACAGGTATCAACGGCGATCGATTGGCGTCCCCCGCTTGTTGTTCGATCTTGCGACTGGCTTCCCGGCGAAATGCAATTTACGTTTTCTTGGACACCGGTAACCGTCTGGACTCGCAAAATGCGTTGAACAGGAGCTGGATATACTGGTAAGGTTTTGACTAGAATTGACGTATGGTTTTTTAGATTTATTAATGCTTTTTCTTTTAATTTGCAGAGAGACACTTATAATACGTCTAGGTGTTTTTAATGGAGAATTTTCTAGTGACGCTAACTTTCTTTTTTTTTTCAATCCTCATTTCTGATTCGTCCAACAGTATGTATTTATATAGTCTCGACATTTTATTATAATGAAAATGACAATTTAATCATTTTAAATATACTTATGCTTAGTATAAATTATCTAGTTTATATTTGTGAATACATGTTTGACGTGTGAATGTTGATAGTTGTCTATAATGCTAATTTTGTAGTGGGGAAAATTCCCGCGGTAATCTTTTTGAATTTATACAGTTTTGCCTAAATAAATGGCGTCATTTATTATTAATCAATTAAGTTGAAATATCTTTTGAAATACAAGATATCGGAATGAAATGACAGATACAAATTAAAAAAATAAAATAAATAAATGTGAGAATGAATTTAAAATAATTAAATACGCGAAATCAACTTTATTGATATTACATATGAAGAATTCAGTTTCAATATTTTTTTATAAATCTGAAGCTTACATCTATACATGAAAGTTCCGTCTTTTGCTCACTGAGGCATTCTTAGGTGTAAGCTTGACCTACATCAACTTCCCCAGTAATTTGGTAAGATGTTATTGTCTTGGCAAAGAGGCTTATCCAAATTATTCATCAAAACTATTAAATTGAAAGCTCTGCCAATTAAAATTATGTGTATGTATTTTGGATACTTGTTATATATTATACCTTCTATGTATTAAGTGTCATTATTATTTTGGTTTTCTATCTGTGTTTGTATATAAATTTTTATTTCCGTATATATTCGCCTAATAGTATCCTTATACGTTATATTGTCATTATTATAGTATTTATGTTTTTATGATTTTTTTTTGTATGTCTTTTATTGTTTTGTTTTTCGAAATTGTAAATATTTGTCATAGTACATATTAGTATTTTTATTAATAAGATTTAATTTCTTTGTATATTTGTTTTATAAGATGTTTGGATTATAACATAACTGAATTGCCGAGCTGTTGGTATTCAAGACTGGTTATGTATTCTGCTGATCATTAGTCTAAAATATTCTGTTTTGTATAGTTGTTTGGCTTGGGGGTTATTTTATTTAATATCTCATGTTGATGGTACTTTCTTTGTAAACTTTATATAGATTGTTGTTAGTAATATTTGTTTTATTCATATAGATGCAAGATTCGTTTAATTAATAAATACTTTCTTTATAAATACATATCCTTTACTATCCATTCTTTCACTTATCCTTTAACTTCGATTCCTTGTTAGCATATATAAATTCCCTATACTTAGACTCTTTTGTCTATATATTTTAATATTTCATAATACATATTCATATAATTATCATTATAAATTATTTATTTATATTTAATTCAACCCCATATTATATATTAATTCCTTCTATCCTTTATATCTAATCTTTTGCATTTCAAATAACTTTTCATCATACCTTATTTATTTATATCATACTTTTGTCTTACATTATACATTGATTCAATCATCTTTGTTTAACTTTAAGCAGATTTATTAGTATTTATTTTCCCCTTTGAATATTTTATATTTGTCCTATGAGATCAATTAAATAATTGTTCCTTTTAAGGTTATTTTTATACCATTGTCAGTGTATGTTATATTGCTTTGCCTTCGAATATTTAATTTTTCAGTCATTGTTTATTCGTCCTTACGCTTACACGCTCTAATTATGTTAAATTTTCCTTTTTATTGTAGACTGTGTTAGCATATTTTTGTTTATGTAAATATTTGTATATAGTTTTTGGTCATTAATAAGTATTCATCTCCCCATCTCAGCTGTGGTCGTCTTATTCTTTTTTTAGAACACCGAGATTCTGTTATCTTCGTTTATATTTTAATTTTTCTTCGACGCACCTTAGGTGTGTTCATATTGTTATTATTATGTGAATGGATCATATTTCCTCTGCCTCGTGTTACATGCATGTTTTTAGTGATCAGTGTATTAGTAGCTTCAGTTTTTATATGTGTAGATGTATAAGAGTTGGTTTGTGTTTTAAGTAGGATATTAAAGAAATTGTTAGTATCAAAATATTCATATGTCATGGAATTGTATTTTGTTCCTTGTATATTTATTGAATTATACATGTTAGCAGATATTTGTGAACATTGTAGATGTAAACTGGTGTTTTGAGTGTAGGTGTACCTGTGTTTTGCTTGTATGTTGTTCATTGAAAAACTGTAATGTATATCTCTGATTGTAGATGAGTTAACGTTTGTTTCATTTCTCCCCATTATTAATGTTATAATATTGTTAGTTTCTCGAGTAATGTTTGTTAAAAATTTGTGATATTCTCTATCATTTATTAAAAATTGATTATGTGTGTTAACTTTGCTTTTGCATCTAAGCGATTTGTAAGACTTTTGATTAGATAATGGTTTGATTGTGTTTTTATTACATGTGTTATTGGTACTTGCGTTTGCTAACATATCTTTATGTTCCGGCATAAGTTGATCTATTTTTATGTCATTAATGATCTCGAATTTTTGATTTGTGCTAGTTGGTAATTTTTCATTGAAAGTATTTATTTTGTGTGTTAAATTTATTATTAATTTTACATTAAAAGCATCTATTTTTTGTATAATTCTTTCTTCCAATTTCGTCTGGCTCTCCTTTAATTCTGTTATCTCTCCTTTGATTTCTTCCTTATCCTGCCTAAGTTGGTCCAATTTACTGTTAATATTTGTTTCTATTTGGCTTATATTAGTTTCTAATTTTTGTGTTAAATTGGTTTCTATCTTTTCGTTATTATCTGTTATAAATTGTTTTAAATTTTCCTTATTTGTTTCTGTATTCTTGTTATTATCTGCTATAAATTGTTTGAAATTTGTTTCTTGTTTTTCATTATTTTCCGTCATTGTTTGTTTTAAATTTACGTTACTAGTTTCCATTGATTCCAATTTTTTGTTATTTTCCGACATGGTTTGTTGTATATTCATTATTAATGCCGTTAATGTATTAAGATTTATTGGTACCTCTTCCTTTGGTGTTTCTGGTTGAGCAGTAACTGTGGCAGAATCACCCTGGTCTGTTTCTCTCTCTGCAAGGTTTTCTCTCGACTTGCTCCTGGTTCGTTTGTCCATTTTATTTTAGTTATTGTAAATATGTATATTATAGTGCTTTTGTTATGGTTTAAATTAGTTTTATGTATATAAATTGTTCCTTGTGAAATTATATTTGTCTTGTCCCTTTTTATTTAGTTATTCCAGTGTTCATATTTTAATATTTGTATTTTAAGTGTAAATTAATTGTGAGTAAAGAAATTGTTATCTCGTAAAATTGTCTTTGTTTTAAACTTTTTGACTTTGTATGTACGTGTTAATTATAAGAACAATTATCCCTTTTAGAAATAAACTTAAAAATCCTGTTCCTGAGTATCAATAAGCGTCCTAACACATAAGAAATACCACAGAAAAGCAAAATACAGACTTACAAAAAAAAATGTTATATATGTTAAATAAATCTAAATAGAATACAGTTTTCCTTGTTTTTAATTTTTATCCTCTCTCGTTTAATTTTATAATTTGTGTCCTATTGATCACGGTTTCTAATGGCCCTGCACGTTGTGGCGACAATTGAAACGAAGCGTGAGGGTAAGTTATGTGAATATACATGCAAAATTATAAATATTAAATAAACTGGTTGGTTAAATGTTTAAATTGTGAATTATCAATCTCTATGTTTAGTGGGCTATTACAAGTTACATATAGATGGGGTTGTATTACATCAAAAACTGCTATTTGCGCATGATGCAAAGATACATATTCGTTAATATCGAAATGTACATAACCAAAACAGCTGTTCATAAATATAACTACTTATAAGTATATTCAGGTGGGCGAAAGTTTGTGTGATATGTCCGACTAGACAGAAGAACAGTTTAGACTCTTGTTGTTAGACAATGAAACATGCCTAATTGAATGGTCGGTTCGGTGACTACAATAGGACACTTACAAAACCAGCTGATGCTAATGCAATTAATAATAGTGTTTTTATATTCAAAACTACAAAATAAAACGGATGCGATAAGGATTATAATTATGGACTTTAATGAAGTAGTAGCAAAGAAAGAACAGGTAAGTGCAAAAATTAATTAACTTATGAATATATATAAAATGTAACATGTCACGTGATGAAATAAATATGGCATAAAATCTAGGTTAAATGATACAACAAAATAAATGTGACATGAATAAAGCTAAACGCATAAAAGAATACTAAGATTGAATTTAATAAATTAACAGGAAACTGTATTCTTCGTAACTTATATTAGAATATCTAAATCTTAATATGAAACATAGGTTATATTTATTTAAAAAGAAAAATTCGATAGTGGTTTTATTTAATGACATTAAATTAATTTATCATTTTCAAAATTCGTAGGATGTTTAAAGAATACTTAAGTGGACTTGGATAGGAATTGATTATACTGCATCAGGCTGGTGGATCTGTGGATGCGGCATACAGGTATCAACGGCGATCGATTGGCGTCCCCCGCTTGTTGTTCGATCTTGCGACTGGCTTCCCGGCGAAATGCAATTTACGTTTTCTTGGACACCGGTAACCGTCTGGACTCGCAAAATGCGTTGAACAGGAGCTGGATATACTGGTAAGGTTTTGACTAGAATTGACGTATGGTTTTTTAGATTTATTAATGCTTTTTCTTTTAATTTGCAGAGAGACACTTATAATACGTCTAGGTGTTTTTAATGGAGAATTTTCTAGTGACGCTAACTTTCTTTTTTTTTTCAATCCTCATTTCTGATTCGTCCAACAGTATGTATTTATATAGTCTCGACATTTTATTATAATGAAATGACAATTTAATCATTTTAAATATACTTATGCTTAGTATAAATTATCTAGTTTATATTTGTGAATACATGTTTGACGTGTGAATGTTGATAGTTGTCTATAATGCTAATTTTGTAGTGGGGAAAATTCCCGCGGTAATCTTTTTGAATTTATACAGTTTTGCCTAAATAAATGGCGTCATTTATTATTAATCAATTAAGTTGAAATATCTTTTGAAATACAAGATATCGGAATGAAATGACAGATACAAATTAAAAAAATAAAATAAATAAATGTGAGAATGAATTTAAAATAATTAAATACGCGAAATCAACTTTATTGATATTACATATGAAGAATTCAGTTTCAATATTTTTTTATAAATCTAAAGCTTACATCTATACATGAAAATTCCGTCTTTTGCTCACTGAGGCATTCTTAGGTGTAAGCTTGACCTACATCAATATATATATAAATATATATATATATATATATATATATATATATATATATATATATATATTAAATAGACAAAATACATATACTATATAAGGCAAAACATAGGTAACCGATTACAGTATTGCTGCCTAGTGTTCATGACTTCATGACTTCATGACTTATGCGTATCCAGATTTTTTAATACTTAATACTTAATACAACTCAATAATAACGTATGGTTTTCAGATGAAAGCCATATTCACATTAATGGCTACATCAACAACCAAACAACTCGTTTTCTAGAGTTTGAACGGCCTGATGTTTTCATACAGAAACCACTGCATAGTGCGCGGGTTACGATTTGGTGCGCCGTATCACAAAACGGAATACCGGGCTTTTATTTCGTCGAAGATGATGCGTAGAACCCGCTAGCAGTAAATCAGGAACGATACAGAAACATTATTATTGCCCCATTTGTGCGGGATTTTGCCGCGCAAGAAACCTCCCACTGTGACGACAATGGATACAGAAAGATGGAGCCGTGTGGGATGTAAGCCCACTCTGCGAGGAAGTCACTTACTCTTCTGCAACAACACTTTGGACATTGGATAATTTCCCGCGGAACTTCCGCGGGAATTTCCGGTCCCTGTACACTCCTCGGATCTCACGGTTCCGGATGCCTACATATGGGCGATGCTGAAAGAATACGTTTTCCGATCAGATGACCCACCTGTAAACGTTCCCTGATTACAGGAGAAGATACAATCATTTTTTGTGTTCTTGCAACAGCCTGTGTTCAACAACATGTTTAGCAACCTAAAGTACCGTTATGAACAATTTTTAAGACGTGAGGGTGAACTTCTTCTTCTTCCTCTGTTTTGGGTCGCCAGACGCCAGATCGTCCAGGGACTTGAGCACACTGCTCCTTGTACTATCCCCAATAGACCTCTCAGTTCAAACTCTCTGAGTCTTGTGTCCTCGATAAAAGCCACTGTCCTCCTCAGGGGAAGTTTGAGTACACTCGAAGGATCCAATAGATCTCTCCCGAAATATTTCTGTCTGAGTTCCTTCAGTTCTTCACACGTGCATATTACATGAAGCCCGCGCTACCCAAGCAGATGCTTCCTTAAAGGACTGTAATAACCCAATTAAGCAATGCAGTGTACCTTTTATCTAAGTCAAGGCGCGGCTCGTGTTTAATTCATGTTATATCCAAACATGACCTCGCCCGACATAACTTACATACACAAGCATTCGCAAGGTACGTTACACACTTTCAACACTCTTGTTTATTTAGAGTAAGGACATATAGTCGGAAAGGAGATCACGCTAACAATATATAAGACATCCCATTCGGAGTCTTATCAGAGTCGAGACAGTCTTAGTACAGTCTTAGCAGAGTAACAATACTCAGACGGTACGAATGAGTTAGAGCCTCTTTTCGACTACCGTCTACATTGTTAATTATGTAATTACCATCATTGTTGAATAGTTATAAATGTTGGTTAATTAAACTATGTTAAACCTATTATACTGCATTATTTAACGCTACCACGATATCTGCGTAAAGACTCACCGATGTGGCCCTCAGGGCCGGGCCCACATCACATGGCGATCCTTGCCAAGCCACTAAGGCACATTATATGCCTTAAGTAACCAAGCGCACATCACATAGCGGTCCTTGCCAGCCCCTAAGGGCATAGGACATTACAGGACAATGTCCGGTTATTAACCCGGTAAATATTTTAATTTCTTTTTGTTACTACGAATTAGGTTGTCTGAAAACTTTCCGTCCCTTAGTAGTGTTATGGATTTAGTAGTGTTATGGATAGCGGTATGGAGTTGACCTTCCGTTAACCTCCATTTATTTTGATGTTCTTTTATAGCCATAACCAGATCTCCCATTTAGCGGAATCCTTAGCGATTCCACATACAAGTTCTGGTCCTAAGAAGTTCCTATTAGTACCCTCTTTGGCCAGTTTATCGTCTCATTTCCTTTAATTCCCTCATGTTCTGGCACCCATATCAGCGACACAGTATTATTTTGTGCCAGTTAATTGAGGGCCTGTTTACAATATTTCACCAGCTTAAACCTAGTAGATGGATTTATAATTCTCTGTTCCCTGGTCCGTATAAATATGTTCAGCTTAGATGTAAACATAGCCTCAGGTGCCATACTGTCCGCCGGCATTTGAAATATCGGCTCTTCCGGTATAATTCCTGTGATATCTGTATGACCCTCTGCAACCTTATTAGGACACCATACGCTATTGGCCTTAAGCCTCCAGATAGCAGCAATTGCTTCCGCCTTTACAAATAGTTCCAGCGGAGGGAGACCCACGATGGCCTCCATGGAGGCGTTGCTGTTCATAGCTCCCGTGATTCCCAACAGAGCCTGTCGCTGGAGAATCGTGAGGAGCTTCACCGACGATGTCCGCTCCGTCCTCCTCCACCACACAACTGCTTCATAGGTAATCGTTGTTCTTACTACTGCTGTGTTCAACCAGTGTACCATATTTGGTTTACGCATTTAGATGTGTGTTGTCGTTGTTAATTTTTACATGTTATGATTACATATTGAATTTTTGAATACGTTTTCGATTTCAGTTACGTTTATTTTGCCGCATACTGTACAAGATAATATTTATTTAGAAGTTGTTTATACAAAACATAATTAATCGACAAGTTAATAATATCTCTCATTCTATACACATAATATTACAATGTCGTCAAGGTAACGGACCGTAACTGTCTTTTACTAAGTATCTTTTATCATCATGAGGATTTAGAGCAATTTTCGTTTGATTGCTGCTATATAATTGATGTTTTTCAAATTGTATTAATTTTTGAATTACATATTTTTCACTGGCATTGTTCAAACATTCATGTTCTTCTTAGCCCCTTTAGCTTTTCTTACTGTATCTTTCCCCTCTATCCTTATAACATACATTTTAGATTTCAACTTAACATTTAACTCCAAACATTGGTTTCATACAGGCATACTGAAATTAATAGATTGATGTTTTAAAAAAATCTAGTATCGCTATTCCTACATAGATAGGTTTATTAAAATAGATCTCTGTTCTGTTGAGTTCAACAGCAACAAAGTTCTCATTAAATATTTTTTCAATCATTAACTAACTAAACAATGCTATATTTGCGAATGTTTTCCATCGTCTTCTCGAAAACAGATTTGTTCGTCAGTTTATACAAATTCTTTCCAAAGTCATTCATAGCTTATGTTCTCAGTTTGACGTTTAAGTCGGTGTTTGATTTAAGCCATCTACGTTATCGAAATTGTAGTATTCTATGAATGTTGATTAACTTTAAACCATAACTTAAGGCTTGTTTCAGATTTTTATAATGTATAACATAGCGGTTTTCTTCGAATGAAGTAGCCAATAATTTCTAGTCTTTTGATCTTGAAGCAGACAGATGTTCTTGGCAAAAAGGCAAATCTGAATGTGAATCATGTAATTCTTGCGGATACTCTAAATCCGTCTCTAAAATATATCCTATATCATTCTTGTCAGGTATATCCAAAACATTAAAATTTTCAACAATAGATAACCACCGAAATCCTCCATAGGGCAAATATTGTGACATTTCCCATCCGTATTTGTTATGATATCATACATTATAAATTTGTCAGTTTTGTAGGAATCAATCTAGCATGTATTTATTATTAGCTTTAAGGTATCTATAAGAATATGGACTTAATCCTCCTCTGATCCCATGTTCAATAAGCATGATCATATCTAGATCTGTTTGTAATTCTGAGGTGATATCTGTATGTTTAGGCTTTCAATCCCATGTGAATCCCGGTGAGATGAAGTCAAACCCTAGACCAAGTCTATATGTTTTCAGGCAACTGCTTCTAAATTGTTCGAAAATGCAGGTTAATAATAATAATTAGAGAACGGATGCAATTTCCATAAAACGCAATCGGCAATTGGAATTGTGTATAACGTCGCTCAGTACATCCCGGCGTAATTCAATGAAGTATTTGTTTGACTTAATCGGACACCTGGTCTCGCCGCGATAACAATGGACAAGCCAGCTATTGCATTCGGAGAATATAGTGTTTTTTAAAGTGTTTTCATGAGCATAGATAGAAGCGGGGTTTTTATAATGTATTTTATTTATTAGTTTATATTTCGTAAGATAAATAAAGTGCTGTGAGTAAGTTTCTGGTTTTCATAGTTTTAACTGTTAATTACATCGTAATTTTTGTGATAGATCCTGTTTAATATCGTTTGATTGAATCTATTTCGACCAATTATTTCGACGTAAGTGTGCATTGAATTTCGTTCAGTTTCAATAACTTACGCACACATTTTTAGTTTTCATTTATTTAGATCTAGAGCATTGTTTAAGTTACTTTTTCAGACATGATATGGAAGAATGTCGAGAACGGCATTGTAAAACAATGGCGAGTTGGATTGACGGTCATACTGATTGTATGTCCATTGTCAGTGATTCCGAAATTTATTACAAAATCCGTAAAATATCGTCAAAAATTCATCACTTAGGATCGCAAACACATCTGAACTCTGTAAAACTTTTATGGTGGCTAATATTCCATTAAATAAACTTAGCAATCCCACTTTAAAAATATTTCTGAAAAAATATACTTAAGAATAGAAATAAAACTACGGTTTTAATCTTCACTTTTAATCATTACTCGTAAAACGACAATTGTTTCGTCAACACAGTGGCTTCCTCAGGTGTTTACATCTAAACAGTACGTTACAAACTAAATAAAAAATAAATAATATATCTATAAAATCAAGAAGGATGGTATTTAAAATATTTTTAAGGAAATCTATGAATTACAAGTATTGTCGGTAGTGAAAGAATGTGGCGCATCTGGTCGGCCTTAACTGTATATTATAGGGTACTAAACGTGCTTACGCATAAATTTGTTTAATAACCTACATATACATTTGTATTATCGTCTAAACAGATTTTAAGTAAATAAATTTAATAAAGGCGAGTTATTTAAATCTAATTTATAACTAAAAGAATATTTCCAGTATGCACCTATAACCAGTTGCGATGTAGAAAGGACGTTTTCTATTTATAAGAATGTACTTAATTCAAAGAGAAAAAAATTGACAAGAGAAAACCTTGAGAAACTATTGCTAGTCAATATTAATACTCCTTTACTCAACTTGAACGACAAAATGAACAAATAAAAATGTTCCAATTATAGAAAAAAATTAAAAACTTTAAAAATACAACTTTTAAACAAATACATATGTATTTCGTAATTTTATAGATCACCACCCGTTTGTTTTCCAATTATATAAATAAAATTAAAAACTTCATAAATACAACTTTTCAACAAATAAATATGTATTTCGTAATTTCATAGATCACCACCCGTTCGTTTTCCAATTATATAAATAAAATTAAATATTTTAGAAATACAGCCTTTCGCCAGTACTGCACTGGGCTTTGCGTCATGTGGTAAGCGTGTCCGTTCTCTAATAATAATACATCCGTCTTGATATATATGTCTGAATATTCACCCAAACTTTCGATATTAAATTTATTCCATACTTCTTGTGCTTTTTCATAATCTTCATCTGAAATATCTTGGTCATTTAATTTATTAAATAATTTGAATTTTTCGGGGAGCTTCCTTTCCTTGAATTTCTCTTTTGAGTCGAAATAAACGTAAATGTATACCCATCTTCGTGTCAGCAATCTCAATTTTTCGCGGCTTAGATTATTATTAAATTCAGATATAAGTTCCGGATATTCTTGTATGATGCCAAGGTATCGAGTGAAAAGAATCTATGAATCTAAATTAAATTATATTCTCATCAATGTGTTTAGGAATGAAATGTATTTTTCTTTGGTTTTTGGCAAAAGCATTTATACGTCCTTTAAATCCACTGCCAAATTTATTAGAATAAAGTGAGAATCATATCCAGATAGGTTATAAAAAACCAATATAACTGTATTTGAAACTTGATAATTCACATTATATTCTTGATGTGCAGTTCCTCGGAATTTTCCACTCAAATGATCACGCTCTCTAACCTTTTTCTTTTCATCCGAATTAAACGATTTTTCACAAATATTGTTCATTAGGCGTTAACTTGTCCATAGGTATGGCGCACAAGAATATTGTTTCCAAATCTTCTGCAAGAGTTTTGAGTTCTTTAGTAAACCATTCTACACAATCTTGCCCACGATAACTTTTATAAAATGACAATGATTCATCATAGCTACAATTGTTCTAATAAACTATGCTGCATGGTTGATGTTCTTGATATTTATTTTGGATTTTACATGGCAGAAGTAAACACTCCAAATCGGCAATATATTGAGGGGCCCTTTAAAATTTTTAAATTTAATGAACTTGTTACCTTCTGGAGTTAATCGGATCTTACAAAGGTTCATTTCTAGAGACTCTACGTAATGTTTATCGAGAGCGGTTTTCGTGTAAATGGCGGCCACAAAAATACTTTTTTGTTTTATGCTTTCATAACTGTGAGGATAGGAGGCGTGATAAATTATTAATCCAGACATAGTGATAACTAGGAATTGGTTCATTATCGTCCTCATGCGCTTCTTCGTTATAGTAAAAATCTTGAATAAGTAGCAAATTCACAATGTTAGTGTGCTTTATTTTGTTAGGTACGTAGGTATGGTGGTTAATATTTCTTTAGCTCTTTTCAAAATATAGACATTTATTTAAACATCATTTTGTTTTTCAAACTGTAGAATTTGTTTTGTTTCACTGGAAACTGAATACCTGTTGAATTGAATTCTGTGCGTGGGTCGGGGTACTTAGTAACCCTCTGCACATCTTTTTTCACTGGATATAATGCGAAAAACACGGCCATGCGAAACACTTTTGAACATTATTTTTCACGTTAGCACAGGCTTATTTAATTTTAATTAATGGAGGAAGTTCAATACGAGATCCTAGTTGAGGTGTAAATTTATTAATATTTATCTGGAGATTGATAATAGTTGATTGATAAGGCCTAGCCGCTGTCTCTTTCTTGAAACTCTTCGAGATCAGCGAGAATGGGCTGTTGAATGTAGTTACAACCATTTTTGTGGATGTAGTGTCTTGGTAAATTCGTTTATTTTTGGTATTAAACTATTTTAATTCATTAATCTCTTGGTCGGCTTTCTGCATTTTAAATTCAGTATTACATTTACTTTGACAGCTTCCTCCTTCTTCAACACATTCAAGATTCTTCGTTGAAATAGAATGGATGAATCCTTCATAAATAATATCGGGTCAGTATGTTTTAGATGAATAAAAACTGCAGTTAGAATATGGCCTTGAAATATCGATTTGATATCCTCCCGCTTCACTCGACTGGTTATAGTTTGCTTCTTTGGCATACAACCAGTTTCAGTTATTTGAAAAGTTCCATACATTTGTTTGAAACTCTTTACTTGGGCAATGGTTGCTATCAGTTTCTGTTTTTCTGCGACACTTTTAGCACTATTCAACGAATTATTTAATGTTCGTTGAGTTTGATTACATTTTTAATTCCGGAAGCCAGAGCATCCTAATCATTTTCAATATTAGCATTGAAAAGCGTAGATTTAATTTGTTGAACAGATTGCATCTTAACGCAACGATGAATACTGACTGACTGAATGACTCTCATATACATATCCTCCGATATATATTATATTAATTTAATTAGATAATAATGATCACATGCTAGTCTTCATTATTTTACATATAAAACTCGTTAATCACATCTGACTCAGCGCCCTCCGAAGTTCTACGGTGGCCGCGTATGAAACTAAAACCGATCATAAATCATTCCTAAGTAGGGGCGGTATGTCGCAACCTCTGACAGTTAGAGCCATTTTGACGATATTTTCAGCACCGCAGGGCCCCCTGGCAACTCCCTTACAGCCTCATCTCTTGCAGGCTCCTGGTACCCACTTGCAGGCCTTGGAGGCCTTGGACTTCATTGCAAACCTCTGGTATCCCCTATCAAACTCCTTATATCCCCTTGCTGCCCCCTAGTATCCTTTTGCAGACACCCCGGCTCTTTGGGATCTCTTTTCAGGCTTCTGGTGCCTCCCTTGCAGGACCCTGGTACCTCCCTTGCAGTCACCTGACACCCCATTGCACGCCTCTGGCCCTTCAACCCAGCATGAGTCTATGTATTTGAAAACTTATGTACACGTGTTATCACCCCACACGACGAAGCATCTCGCATGAAGAAGCGTTCCCATACGATACCCTTAAATGATGCGAAGTTTGCTATATTACTAATGGCCTTACTTACTGGCCTCGGTAATAACGAAAGTAATAATAAAGGTGAAGTTAGTCGCGTTACTTAGTTGTGACGCTACAGCTCAAATGACCTTGAAAGTCGGAAATGAACCACTATAAGAAAATATATGGGAATTTTTACTTGCACCCCCATAGCTTATTTACTATGGTGGATTTATATTCTGGTTTTTATAATTACATATATCTAAAAAGTTATTAGTTACTTTCATGTTTTTTTAGTTTTCAACATGTAGGTACATTTACTACATTCACACTATATATGACAACATCAAACACTTTTTTTCATTTTTTTAAATAAATACTTCTTATTTATTTGAAAAACTTATATACACGTACAAGCATTAGACATATGACTCGGCTATAAAATAAGTTGCTTTAGAAGTTAAAGCAGCAGAGCAGTGGTCCGGCAAACCATGGACGTGGGTTCGAAACTAGCTCAAGGGCGATTTTTTTAACTGAAAAATTCGAGTTTAGCGTTGCAAAATGTAGAAAGCAATATTTACATTCTCATTACTTCGCGAAAAGGCAATCAATTTGCAACACGTATCGACTACAGGCAAAATATTAGCATGTGTTCCTTAATGTAACTTAGGGCTTCCCGATATATTCGGAACAACAGTCCTTATTTGATAGCTCAAGTGGCAGAGCAATCGTCCGGCAAACCATGGACGTGGGTTTAGTCCTGCTTAAGGAAGAATTTTTTCAATTACAAATTTCGAATAATTATCGTTGTAAAATGTAGAAAGCAATATTTACAAAACCTCACACTTTAAATAATGCACACCCAACACATGAAAACTAACACATCAGTTGTGTAAAATTCTCGTCTAGCAATATGACTAATAGTTATGTAATATTGCATCATCTTTTTTTCTTGTTAGGAATTGCCTGAGGACTTTAAAATATACTAGTTAAAAGAGAATTTGTTTATACATTTATTATTAACACTGTATTTACAAAATATTATAATATAATAGTTAATTTTTACCTAATTATTTTTTAAATGTACATAGGGTTATTATAAATAAATTAAAATAATATTTAAAATTATTTTCTGTACAAACACTATTTGTTTGTTTGCGATAAAAGCATGGTTTTTCAGACTTAATTAAATTTAGCACTTTATTCACATATTCCAACTTTATAATGTCTTAAATAATAGATAAATTATTTACGTCCATATAATTACTTTTTTAGTTTTATATGTGTTTTTATAGATAAATTCAGATTCACATAAAATTTTAAGAACAATTATGTGGTTCTTAATAATTACGAGGTCCCTTCATTAATTCTAATGGTTCTATTATTTAATGCGAATATAATGTGTTGAAAATGAAGGAATTGATTAAGAAACATATTTTTTATAACAGATTCATTCTTTGAGTTTTAATTATTTTTTCAAAAAGTATTCTACAATTGTGTTTCTCTATGTTTAAATCTTTTCTTATTAAAAAAATTAAATATTTCAGCTAAAAATAATCAATTCTATACTTGTGCATTATCACTTGTGCGCCTGCTTTCTGATGGCAGACGTGCAAATGATAAAATGTTATAAAGACGGTTTAAAATAAATTGTTTGTTATTTAACATATTCAGCTGTTTGTCATCTCATTGTCTTCTTTTAAAGATACTGTTTATTTTAATCTTTGTATTATCATTTCCACGCGCGATCCAATGTCGATCGCCGAAAATGACAGAAAACTAAACCTGCTCGAAGAGGCAATGAAGATGTTTACATGTAATATTAATGATGATGTGTATGTGGTACAGTAAATAGTATTGAATCACCATCACAACCTAAAAAATTACTGTCGATGAAAAATAAGGATGAAGAAAAAAGGAAACAAGTTGAAGGAGGAAATGGTGGACAAAAAAATCACATAAACGACGAATGAAATTAAATTACTCGAAAATAGATTAATTAAACCAACAGCATCATCAGCATCTATACTTGAAGTATATGATGATGATACCTTATTTAATGGACAGAAATTTCATTCCCAAATTCTGTAATTTTATTTTTTTTTAATAAAAAAAAATATGTAAATGGGATTTAAGTAAAACACTTATACTAATTTCCAGTATATATTACACTTTATTATATATATTAATAAATAGACGACATGTTTCGCTACGATGTAGCTTCTTCAGATCTTATATTACTACTAGCAGTAATATAAGAGTAATGGAGCAAGTATCGGCCGATTCAATTTAAAAAAAAGAAAAAAAAATATATATATATTTATATATTGAAACTATGCATTTTATTTACCCGATATAAACCATTCATACAAAATATATACATTTTCTTAGTACACTTTAATAATTGTTTTTGGGCAAGCTGCAATCAGAGTAGCGTTACAACGTATAAACATGAATTATATAAAATAAAGCAATCAAAAATTGCTCTCAGTTCATCTCATGATTAAAGTGCTTTTTATTTACAGAGACTTATCCTTGGGGTTACAGTAAAAATTAATATAAATTTCTTCTTTATATTTATGTTCAAGTAGCATTATACCCACGCGCAAATATAAAAAAATGTAATTATATATAAATGAGATAACTTCAAACAGTGAACTTAGTAATAACTAGAGACCGGACGCATCAGGCCGAAATTATGATGGATAACACGCAGTCATTGAATAGCACTATTTATTCGCTTAACCGCACATCTGTTTTTTTGTCGTTAAATTGTGACGGAATTACTTCGATATAAGAGTTAAATTCTTTTCTTAATGGGCGTAGACAGAGGGAGGAGTTTTTAAAAATGTTAATAAAATACGCTGAATTAATTTCTTTTTTTCACTGTTTTAACTGAGTCCAGTGAATTTCGTTATGTTTCAATAACTTACGCATACATTTTTAATTTATATTGATTTAGATCTAGTACATTGCTTAAGTTACTTTATATATATAGTTACGATATAAGATTTAAATTCTTTTCTTAATGGGCGTAGACAGAGGGAGGAGTTTTTAAAAATGTTAATAAAATACGCTGAATTAATTTCTTTTTTTCACTGTTTTAACTGAGTCCAGTGAATTTCGTTAAGTTTCAATAACTTACGCATACATTTTTAATTTATATTGATTTAGATCTAGTACATTGCTTAAGTTACTTTTTCAGATATAATATGGAACAAGTTTGAGAATGACATCGTGAAACAATGGCAAGTTAGATTAAGGGTCAAACTGATTGTATGTCCATTGCCAGTGGTTCCGAAATTTATTGCAAAGTCTGTAAAATATCGTTAAAAAATTCACGTAAAACGTCACTTAGCATTGCAAACACATACACAGAAATTAGACCTGTTGGAATCTGACAATTTTAACTAAGAACTCCGTGAAGCTTTAATGGCAAATATTTTTAATAATATTTTATATTATTAAAAATACTTTTGTATTATACAAAACTGGTGAGGTTTTACCCACTCATATATGTTTCAATTATTCTGCAAATATTCTATTAAATAAATTTAACAATTCCACCTTCAAAACATTTCTCGAAAAATATACTGGGCGAAATGTTCCTGATGAATCCACCTTATGCAAATATTATGTTCTTAGGTGCTACACGAAAGCAGCAGAACGCATTAGAAGCCATCTTTCAAATCAGTACCTATGGATAAGTGCCGACGAAACTGTCGATATATTAGAACGCTGTGTGGTAAATGCTGTAGCTGCTGTACTACATTCAACTATTCCATATGACGCATATGTAATAACAACAACAGTTGTAAATACAGTTGATGCGGAAACAGTAATTAAATCCATTTACGAGAATATGCACCAAATGTTTCAGTCGAACGATAGGTACAAAGAAAAAATACTTTTGTCAGTGACAGTGCTGTATGAACGAGGAATGTACTGTGTTTACTGTCTCTAGTATAGTAGGCGTTGAAATAAACATTACACAACAACACCATTCATTCGCTGTTTATCTGTAAAACAAAGTGTCAAAGTTGAGTCATGTAGTTGTATTTGTTAAACAGTTGCCTAGAGTTAAAGTAGAAGCTGCGCAAGGATTTTGAAAAATGGAGGAAAACGAATTTCACGCCGTAATTAAATATCTGCAAAAGAAAGATTTAGCGCCACAACAAATTTATGAAGATATGGTTAGTGTACTTGGGGATGATGCGCCTTCATATCAGGTGGTGAAGAATTGGTCTCGAGAATTTCGATGTGGAAGAACAACTTGCGAACATGCAAAAGGTGCTGGTCGGCCCCAAACTGTGTGCACTCAGGAAAATGTTGATCGCGTCTATGACTTGATTGAACAAGATCGTCGGTTAACAGCAGAGATAACAAGCTTTTCAAACGGTACAATTGGAACAATAACGAATGACTATTTGGGACTTCATATGGTGTCTGCAAGATGGGTACCCCGAATGTTGACACCCGAACAAAAGCGAGGGAGAGTCACGACTTCAGATGCGAATTTAAAATTGTTCAACAGTGAACCAAAAAAATTTCTGGATCACTTTGTTACCGTTGATGAAACCTGGGTCCATCACTTCGATCCCGAGTCGAAAGTCCAAAGCAAGGAGTGGCGACATCGAGGATCTCCATCACCACGCAAATTTTGAGTCCAACCCTCGGCGGGTAAGATTAGGGCCACCATTTTCTGGGATGCCAAGGAAATTTTATTAATTGATTACCTGGAACGAGGACATACAATCACGGGCCAGTATTACGCTACACTAATTAATCAACTTCGTGATTGTATCAAAGGAAAAAGAGGAGGAAAGTTGGCGCGTGGAATTTTGTTTCATCAGGATAATGCTCCAGTGCATAAGAGCTTTGTTTCGTTAAGTGCAATTAACAATGCAGGTTTTGAGCTGATGGAGCATCCACCATACTCACCTGACCTAGCTCCTAGTGATTTTTATTTATTTCCAAATCTAAAGGAAAGTCTTCGAGGGACCAAATTTAATAGCGATGACGAGATTATGACAGCAGTTGAAGAATTCTTCTGTGATCAAGATCCCCAGTTTTTTCAAAAAGGTGTAAATATGTTATAACTTAGGTGAAATAGGTGTCGTCAAGTGCAGGGTGACTGTTGAAAATAAATATTGTTTTATATGTTAGGGACAATAAATACTGTACATCTCTCGTATGTTAAAAACAGGCAGACTATTAAAGGAAACATATCCTAATATGCTGTATATTATTTGTGTAGCACATGCTCTCCACAGAATCTGTGAATATATCAGACACACTTTTCTGGAAGTTGATAGACTTGTATCCGCTTTTAAAAAAGTTCAGAAAGGTACCATTGAGAGTAGCTCTTTACAGGGAAAAACTTCTATTTTTGTCAATGTCTCCCTCTCCAGTAATAAGTAGATGGGGAACATGATTGGAAGCTACTAGTTTTTATGCAGAGAATTTCTATAGTTTACAAAATTTAATTACATGTTTAAATAGCGATGCTTGAAGTATTTTTGAGTGCAAGGAACTAATACATATTCCAAATTTAAAGAATCAGTTCTCCTTTCTTCGGGAACGCTTTGGAAATTTGCCAAAACAAATCACAATTTTTAAATTCAAAATCTAAAATTAAATGATGGATTGGCCACATTAGATGTGGCTATTAAGAATTTAAAAAATATTCCGAGTGACTTCAGATGTGGCATTCGGCAAGAGTTAGACGCAGTTTTTAATAGAAATCCAGATTTAATAACATTACGGCAATTATGTATGGGGACAATGCCTCAAAATCTAACTGCTAAATACGCTGAAATAAAATAAAATAATATTTCCAGTATGCACTTATAACCAGTTGTGATATAGAAGGAACGTTTTCTACCTACAAGGATGTATTTCACTCAAAGAGAACAAATTTTACAGAAGAGAACCTTGCTAGTTAATATTAATACCCCTTTACTCAACATGAACTACAAAATGAATAAATAAATATGTATTTCGTATTTTATAGATCACCACCCGTTTGTTGTCCAACTATATAAATAAAATTCAAAACTCTTTAATAATACAAAAACAAAAATACAATAGTACGCCCGTGGGCTTCTCGTTGTCGGTCCCTGGTAATAACAAATCAAAATAGCTTGTGAATGTGGATGTATAAATAAAGATATCCAAAATATACCACAGATTTTTCTGGTAATGCAAACTTTCAAAAGCGATTTTGTTGGTTAGGAAAAAAAATTAATTACTACCGTCCAGATGGAATAACTAAAATATATCCCATTTGTGATAGATGTCAATACGAAGAAGATTTTGAATATAACTTTAACTGCTATGCTCTAATAAAGAGTGAAAATATTCATGAATTAGCTGAAGAAGAACATCAACCATTAGAAATTTCTGTTTGTTATATTTGTAAAGAAAACGTATACAAAGTTATGAAAATTGAAGATTGCCCAGACTGTAGTACTCCACATCCACCATTCATAAAGAAAACTACAAAAAAAGCAGTAAAAAAATATAATGAATAATGATAATTTAATAATTTATTAGGAAAAATTAGGCATATTAGGCAACCACATATACACCTATGTTTGTAGTTACGCTTATGTCTGCTGAGCGCAGGCCATTCGCCTCTCTTATCAGTAATTTTAAGATTTGAATATTGGTAGTAACCAATTCACGATTTACTTTTTTAATTTCAATGACCGCTATGAAAACGATGTCATCAATATAACTTTTCGGGAAAATCTCAGTCGAGATACGGGCTCTTTTGATTAAATCTAAGTTTGTTGCTTTTATTGAACTTTGGCGAATACTCCTGTGCATTCGTGCTAGAAGACTTCTTGGTTCTTTGTAATTTGCTAACATGTGGTGATTGTGCAATGATGATAAATGAGACAGTGTTTGCCTTTTTTATTAATACAGGGATGTTTTATTCAGATGTAAAATAATTATTAATCTTCATACAACACGAACATCATCAACATCAATCAGATACATAAAATGAATATTTTCCAAAACTAACTTCTAACAAAAAAAAACTATTACGAATATGCCAGGTGCGTATGACCGCAAAAAAAGAGAACAGCTGTTCGTGCTTTATATTGACGAAAACATGTCATGTGAGTTTAACATGTAAAAATGTGATTTTATAAATCTATTTCAAATTTTGACGCAATAAAAAAAACATAATTACGGTTTACTCTCTTTTTTTGAGTTCGTGAATCGAGTGAGACCACGCTAGTTTGGACTCTCTTTTCTTGGAACACAAATTCTTAATTTATTAATGATATTCATCAACTTATGAATCAAATATTTAATGAAAACATACGCTGAAAAAGATAGTTGGATAGTTAAATTCAAAGTAAATTCAAAGAATTTTGAGTTTTACGAGCGATATCTTCGATTACGGGATATAATGACTTCAGAAAATAGTATATTAAAAAACAAGTTTCATAAGGCACCATTTTGCCGCACGAGATCAGTTTAGAAAACGAGCCGCGATAGCGGCGAGCTTTCTAAAGAGCGAGTGCGGCAAAAGGCCTTATGAAACGAGTTTTTTATACTATTTTTTCTATTTTTCGTTTTTTACATTAATAAATTGCTTAAATTGGAATTATTTAATTTGAAAGTTCAGAGTTTAATTTTTATATAAAGCATGCAGTTGGCCACATTGATACTTGACCTTTTAAAATTTAAATCTTGCTATCCGCGAAGTATATTATATTACATATTATTTATTAATTTTCGTTAACATTACTTGATATTTCATTTAAAAATATAAACATGAGTGACATAGAAACATATATATGTTGTTGTCAATTGTATACAACATACGTTGTTTGTGTAAAATACGGACATATATCATATCTGTCAAATGTACATAAATTCTTAAAATCAAATGACAGCAATGATATTTATTTCTGTATTCGAACAACGCCAACATTGAAAAATGAAAAAAAGCGTATCGAAATGAAGCTCATTTCGATACTGTTTGGGGTTTCATAATGAGTTCATTTCGAACGCAAAATAGAAAAACATATTTATGTGTTCGGGACTTCGTTTATCGAGAGGAAAAGGTAACTAAAATTATATTCATTCTTTTTTCACCTAAATCATTCACGGTGATTGATAATTCGACGAAAGTGGACGTAAGCTTCTTTATTACTCTTACCCTCGAGAATTACTGGACGGTTAACGTGATATCCCCGCTCGGGCTACGACGTCTTCGGTTGGCGGCGGACGCTCAGCGTCTTTCAAGTGGTTCTTTCGGAGAGAAATTTCGTACCGAAATCGGTATTTACAAAAGGTTAGCTAAACGGATTGTCGGAAGTGCACTATTAAAAGAAGGTAGAACAAAGAATCGTCGCATCATTAGAAGGCATACGAGAAAGATAAATTAGGAGAGAATCGTCCCATCATTACAACGCATACAAGAAAGATAAATTAAGAAAGAATCGTCGCATCATTACAACGCATACGAGAAAGATAAATTAGGAGAGAATCGTCGCATAATTACAGCTCATACGAGAGAGGGTAAGAGTATTCGGGAGGTTTTCTCAGGCTTGATTAGTTAGAGCATCATTACAACGCTAGGCTACTCAATGTCTTTACTATTAAAATTACTTAATCATATACACACGGAATCGACGAAAAACGAAATTGATGAGTTGGGGAAACCGCAAGTAGAAATGGGGCAACATTCTACAGCGCGCGCAGACATAAGAGGGGGATCCTCGATTTACAGCCAGATATGAGCCAAGCGAGGGTAACTGAAAAGAAAAACAATACATGCATAAAAATATTTATGTACAAAATAATATATATGATTGTCCCAAAGTTTTGAATCGTTCGAGCAAGTCAACAGTTAAATACAATAATTCGCGCACAACACAATGAAGTTAATTGCTTTTGGAGCGGGCTTCGTTACAATATTAAATAATGGACATTTCAATATTACAGAACTGACTATTTATGCTAAGGCTCAAAGGATCTCAAACCCGAGCTTACTAACCTTTTTAAAAACAAGCAATTTTGTTCTATATAAGTCGAGAATTATCTAATTAGTAATTCTATCTTGTGATTAGATTGAAATTTATTAGATTATGCATCAACATATATTCCAAACAAGAATAGAAAGTATAGAATTTGAAATGTTATGGGATACTCTATCAGCCCAAAAAGTTTTTAGAAAAATATCGACCTTGGTTTAAACATCACAATACTGAGAAGAGAAAAGAAATAAGAGAAAAATATTATAACTCTTGTAAAATAGAAAATAAAAATAAATATTGATTAATCAATGATAAATAAAAAACACTTTATTTAGATAACGGGTGTTCAGAAACATTCGAAGTCAAAGTAGTCCTTGACAATATGAAGTCATGTCTGAGATAGATTGATTTTTGACAGACAACAGTTGACATTTAATAATTATTACAAATCAGATACTTAAGTAAAGATATACGATTTTTTGTTCAGAGCCCACTTGACTTCGAATGTTTCTGAACACCCGTTATATCTAAATTAGTCTTTTATATTTTGAATTAGAAATTATCGTATATAGTTATTAAAACAATAAATAAAATACATAATCAATTAATTGTTTATCTTTAAATTCTAGTTAGACATTGTGAATAAGTTAAAAAACTTCCAGACACTACTACCTTGCGCGCGCAGGCGTTGGCGTACTGAAGGTGACAGAAGTCGTAACGAAACCGGTAGTCGTAACGCACAATAATATGGAAGTCTCTATTGCCCTTAGTCAGTGGAGACGGTCGTGGATTGACTAAATATAAAAAAGGTTGTGGGTACTGCCACTCAGTTTTGCACACGGAGGCTTGAGTCTGAAAACTGAGAAAAGGGTTCGCGCGATCGCAAGCGCACGCGCCTACAGACTACTAAAAAAGGTAAACTAATGCGGCAAACTAATCTAAAAGATACCTGCAAACTAAAGAGAAAAGAGAAAAAAGTAGTCTCGAAAATAGTTAATTCGTATATTAAATAAATATCAAAATAAAAAAAAATAACAGTTGGCTATTTAACCGCAAGATATAATAATAACCTGAATTAACAAATTTAAAAATTTAACTAAAATATGACCAAAGAGAAAGGAACACTCAGTATATAAATTTCAAATTTAAATATTTAATGCAAAATGCAACTTATTTTACTTAAATTGAACTATATCGGCAAAATATTCAAAAATTATAAATAAGTGAATTAAACAGTAAAATTGCACATCAAATAAATTAGAAAAAAAACATAAATGATTAATTAGTTAATCAAGCGATAATCAAAGATAATTAGGTCATCTAGCAGATCTATAGTAGAACCTCACAAAATATTTTCACACAATATATTACCTATGTTTAATTAATATAAAATTAGCAATAGAATAAAATTAACAGTAAAATGCAATATCATTCAATATGCTTAAGCATGCTTAAGTTTTTTGCGTGGGATCACAAAACTAACCGCAATATATTCCTTGAGTAAAGAAAAAAACAACTAACTTTTATTCCATTTCTATGAAATCTCCAAAATGACCTTAAGTTTAACACAATAATATAATATCAAGTTCAAAATATTAGATCATAAAATATGAATGAAAATAATTTCAAAACGATTAACGTTTTGAAATTATTTTGATCAAATCTAACACAATAATTATACGAATGAATAAACTAAGCGGAGGGGGGTTCTTATAACTAGGTGCCACCATGTTTAAATTCAAAGGTAATATATCTGTATCGTTGTTATCATAACAATAAAACAACAAATGTAAGACAATAACAATAGAGAATTTATTCACAATGAAATAATCAACAACAAAGTCCGTAAGACCATAAATAATGCAGACAAGATATCTACACAGGCTTTCAAGCCACAAAAATTTAATGAATACAAATAAAAAAAATATCATTGACCAGCATGATAATTATATTAATATGTATTAATTCTCATTGAAAGCAAAGTAATGACTGGACATGAGTTAAAGACTAAAATAAATCTTAAACAATAAATTCAATAATACCTTAAATTAAATTATAAGCACATCACTGCATATCACAGCATATCACTGAGTTTGCGACAAATCCTAAACAATAGTTCATAAGATTTCATAAAAAAATAAGATCGACGTACCGAAATGATAGGATACTAATTATAAACCAACTAGATTGAATAATAAGTTTAACTTAAAAATTGCATAACTAATTTATCTAAGATCTTGGATAAATCTCACATCGAGATTTTAGGACACACAGTATATGCAGAAATTAATAAATATAAC
Organism: Melolontha melolontha; assembly: GCA_935421215.2. Lineage (NCBI taxonomy): Eukaryota > Metazoa > Arthropoda > Insecta > Coleoptera > Scarabaeidae > Melolontha > Melolontha melolontha. Next base: position 156,299,806 of record OW285236.1, on the reverse strand, counting down.
ACAAGATTTAAGTTTTTTTTTAGTTTTTAAACAAGGGGAATTGCACACAGTAAATCCATAATTATTTTTATGACATTATGTGATCTATATTATTATACTAAACGCTTCTGAATTTATATATAAAAAATGTTTCAAATGACTTTATTAAAAGGATAATTAAATGACAATTACCAAATTTAGCAAATTTAAGAGTGTTCGATCACCCTATACGTATATATATATATATATATATATATATATATATATATGAATTAAAGGTTAGGGGTATCGGTATCAGAAACTAACTAAACAATTAAATATTTTAATACAGAAAAAAAAATAATTAACGAATTTAATTATAATTTATCTACAAAACTTACACTCGTTCTTGTGAGACTTCGAATGAAACTATCTGCAGTCGTCAGTAATTTGAACCAAAATAGTTCCTACCTTAGGTGTCCAATTGGTATAATACAAAAAAAACGCTAACCTCGTGACGTACATAACAGGTTATCCAAAAAAGTCTACATTTCACCGTTATATTATTTTCGATCTCATCTAATCTCGTTCCAAGTGTAGATATAAGAACAAATACCTACATAAAAAGAGCAACATATACAACGCAGAAAATTACCAAGTTATCCCCACTTTCCTAGCTACATAAACTTCAAGCAGTGGTTATAATAAATTAGTAGATCTATTAAAAGAAAAAGACAAACGTTTAAAAGTAAAAAAAAAATGCAGTTTCAACCTAGAAATTTATAAAATATTTCACAGAAAGTAATTACTGAAGTAATCGAAATGTTAAGTGTTATGAAGTGGTACGGAGAACTTCCCATCACTGTTCTTATGGATCTGTTAAAATATTTCACATTATAAGTGGAACAAAATACTCCGACAAGCTGATACATCGAACCTAGGAACTAAACGGTTCCTCTTCTGTTTAGAGAATATTTTTATTGGAACTAGAATTGACAATCTAGAGGTATTTTTATGGCTATTTAGGGAAAAGTCATGGGACTTACATTACCCGTCTACCATATAACGTTTATAAATTAAATAAGCGTAAGTATTTTATATATAATCTGTGTCATAAAAGTGACACCTAAAATGTTGCCAACTACTATTAGATGTCACCGAATGTGGTGCAATTTTTGTTTTCGTGTACCCTTGTTTTCTATATTAACGAAACTGGAATGGAACATGCGATTAGATTTAATACACCAAGCACCGCTATTTAATTTATAAACGTTATATGGTAGACGGGTAATGTAAGTCCCATGACTTTTCCCTAAATAGCCATAAAAATACCTCTAGATTGTCAATTCTAGTTCCAATAAAAATATTACTACTATTAGATGTCACCGAATGTGGTGCAATTTTTGTTTTCGTGTACCCTTGTTTTCTATATTAACGAAACTGGAATGGAACATGCGATTAGATTTAATACACCAAGCACCGCTATTTAATTTATAAACGTTATATGGTAGACGGGTAATGTAAGTCCCATGACTTTTCCCTAAATAGCCATAAAAATACCTCTAGATTGTCAATTCTAGTTCCAATAAAAATATTCGTAAGCATTTTATATATAATCTGTGTCATAAAAGTGACACCTAAAATGTTGCCAACTACTATTAGATGTCACCGAATGTGGTGCAATTTTTGTTTTCGTGTACCCTTGTTTTCTATATTAACGAAACTGGAATGGAACATGCGATTAGATTTAATACACCAAGCACCGCTATTCGCTTATAACAATTATGAGCCGAAGAGTGAAGACGTCTTTGTATTAAATAGATTAAGGTCCTTGCGCAAACGAAAATTTGTAATATATTTTCCGAGTAATAGCCATAGCTTTTGTTAGGTATATGTCTTACATGTTTTATTTCAATGTACCTGTATTTTCATTAATAATAATGACTTAATTTATAGTTTTTAGTATTGTATTATACCATTTTTTGATAAATTATTGGAGTTTTTCGGCTTTTATATGAAATATTTACAAATATCAAGTTAGTATGTATGTAATTGCAAAGTAAGGGGGGATGTAAACATTGCTGTCTACAAATTACAAAGCAAATCATACGGAATTTTTTAATTGAAAAAATTGTCTATGTTGGGACTCGAACCCAAGTCTATAGTTTGCCGGACTGTCGGTTTAACCACTCACCCACAATAGACCTAGGTTCAAGCTATTTAGAAATGCATTATAAAGTAACAGTGTTAATGAATCAGATGTCAGTTATTAAATGTAGATGTCAAGTTGAAAGCAGAAGTCAGTTTTGAAAGCTCATGTCAGTTTTGATAGCAAATGTCAGTTAGTGAAAGCAAATGTCAGATTCGAAAGCAGATGCCTATTTTGAAATTAGATATCAGTTATTGAAAGCAGATGTCAGTATTTTTGAAAGCAGATGTCAGATTAGAATGTTTGAAAATGCTAATTATTACATTTATTACTCCATAGCTATATGAGTGTTTAGATAATTTCTTAGCCGTTTATTAAATATAATAATTGATAAATTATTGGAGTTTTTATCAATTGTTATATTTAATAAACCGCTAAGAAATTATCTAAACACTCATATAGCCATGGAGTAATAATTAGCATTTTCAAACATTCAAATCTGACATCTGCTTTCAAAAATACTGACATCTGCTTTCAATAACTGATATCTAATTTCAAAATAGGCATCTGCTTTCGAATCTGACACCTGCTTTCAAAACTGACATCTGCTTTTAATCACTGACATTTGCTTTCACTAACTGACATTTGCTATCAAAACTGACATGAGCTTTCAAAACTGACTTCTGCTTTCAACTTGACTTCTACATTCAATAACTGACATCTGATTCATTAACACTGTTACTTTATAATGCATTTCTAAGTAGCTTGAACCTAGGTCTATTGTGGGTGAGTGGTTAAACCGACAGTCCGGCAAACTGTAGACTTGGGTTCGAGTCCCAACATAGACAATTCTTTCAATTAAAAAATTCCGTATGACTTGCTTTGTAATTTGCAGACCGCAATGTTTACATCCCCCCTTACTTTGCAATTACATACATACTAACTTGATATTTGTAAATATTTCATATAAAAGCCGAAAAACTCCAATAATTTATCAATTGTCATATTTAATAAACGGCTAAGAAATGATCTGAACACTCATATAGCTATGGAGTAATAATTAGCATTTTCAAACATTCAAATCCGACATCTGCTTTCAAAAATACTGATATCTGCTTTCAATAACTGATATCTAATTCCAAAGTAGGCATCTGCTTTCGAATCTGATATTTGCTTTCATAACTGACACCTGCTTTCAAAACTGACATCTGCTTTCAATTACTGACATTTGCTTTCACTAACTGACATTTGCTATCAAAACTGACATGTGCTTTCAAAACTGACTTCTACTTTCAACTTGACATCTACATTCAATAACTGACATCTGATTCAATAACACTGTTACTTTATAATGCATTTATAAATAGCTTGAACCTAGGTCTATTGTGGGTGAATGGTTAAACCGACAGTCCGGCAAACTGTAGACTAGGGTTCGAGTCCCAACATAGACAATTTTTTAATTAACAAATTCCGTATGATTTGCTTGTAATTTGTAGACAGCAATGTTTACATCCCCCTTACTTTGCAATTACATACATACTAACTTGATATTTGTAAATATTTCATATAAAAGCCGAAAAACTCCAATAATTTATCAATTGTTATATTTAATAAACGGCCAAGAAATTATCTAAACACTTATATATATATATATATATATATATATATATATATATATATATATATATGGTAAACTTAATAAGTTGGCGATTAAAGGTCTGGTTTATTTTAGAGTATATATATTTAAAACAACCCTACATGTTTAGGCAATACGCCTTTGTCAAGAGAATACAAAATATATATTTTGTATTCTCTTGACAAAGGCGTATTGCCGAAACATGTAGGGTTGTTTTAAATATATATACTCTAAAATAAACCAGACCTTTAATCGCCGACTTATTAAGTTTACCTTATCATACCAAGGTCACGAAGATATTATATATATATATATATATATATATATGTAATATTTTCGTGACCTTGGTATGATATGGTAAATTCAATCAGTCGGCGATTGAAGGTCTGGTTTACTTCAAAGTATATATATTTAAAACAACCCTACATGTTTCGGCAATGATGCCTTTATCAAGGATATAAAATATAAATGACAGAATACAAATTTGTATTCTTAATCGCCGACTGATTGAATTTACCATATATATATATATATATATATATATATATATATATATATATATGTCTAACTTTTATGTAATTTAACTTTAATTCTAATTCTGACATACTCCTACATATTTTCATTGTAATAAAAAAATAGTTTTATAATAAAAATGTTATGGACATATTTTAGTACTTGAATTGTATTATTATATCATAGACGAACTGTATATGTCATGAGTAAAGACGACAGACTATGTGCCCCAGCAGTGGCGTTGCGTGGAGAGTTTAGCAGAATAATAGTGCGCTTACTTAAAAATAAATATATCGAATCCCTATACAAAACGTTAAGAAAAAACATAAATAACTTACCCAACATGTTTACATTGTTGCAAAAAAATGCGGATGTGCGCGATGAAAAAACTGCACCATAATATATGTTTCTCTATTAGTCTCGGAAAGGTTCGTACGTAGCGACGTATATATATGTTTATATACAGAGAAGGATTGTTCGGCGTTGAGAGATGTTATATTTGCATAGTTAAAGCGCTCTTTGTATCTGTACAACGGATCTTCAGTATTGGTAAAAAGTTGCCCTAATTTTGTAAAATCTACATTTTTATCTAATACAATGTTAAATTTTTCACGGACACAATCACTTTTTCATCTTCAAGGATATGCAGCACTAGTTTTACGTGGTCAATAATTGCTAATGAGTCCGATAAGGACAGCGCAGTGTTCTGTAAATTTTTTATTGCGTCCAGTATTGGAACGTAACTGTCGTAAATAATTTTTAAATTTCTGCAACCTGAGGATTGTTAAATTGAACCTGGCTGAGCCGTATTGCAGCTGCTTCTTTGGCATCTAGTTGTAAAATCACTGATTTCATTTTTTAAAAATGTTTATAATAATAAAATGCTGCTTCTAACCAAGTACCCCATCGTATAAGAATTGGTTGCGGCGGCTCGGGTATATCAGGACACAGAGAATGAAATAGCCGGATCCGTTTCGGAGATTTAAGAAAAACCGCTTTCGTTTGTCCTAGCAGTTGATCCACATCAGGATAAGTTGTACGTATAGTGTTTGTTACAAGGTGTAAAGCGTGAAGCAAACATGTGACATGCAGCAGGTTTGGTTGAATCGTTTTGAGTAAGTTTGCCGTGGAACCCCATAACCTTGGCAGCATCGGTAACTAACATTAACACTTGCTTCGGTAAAATCTCAAATTTGTGTAGTGTTTCTATTAATACATCATATATCGCTCTGGCAGTACACCCTTGAATTCGTTTACAGGTTAGTAAATAAGGAGGAGAAGGTCCTTGCGGAGTCAGCGTCCGTACTAGAATGGCTAGGATGGACTGTTTTTTAATATCTGTAGTTTCGTCTATTGTTAACCACAGGAATTTTTTTTTACCGTATTTTTCGTACAATTTACAATTCTCTCACGCACTGACGGTACGTAATTCCGTAGCGTACTTCTTGCTGGTAATTTCCACGTAGGATTGTATTTCTTCCAAAACTGACGAAACATTGGGTGTTCAACTTTCTGCATTGGTATATTGGTCGCAATTAACATCATTGTTAAATCACACACAAATTTATTATATGATCTGCGTCCACTATTATTCGATTTATGTTTGTCACTATTTATATGTCTTTGGCACTGACTTGCTTTCCAAGTTAATAAAGTTGTTTCACAAACTAAACATTTCACTACGGTACCGTCATATATTAAATCGGGAAACCGATGTAAAAATTTCTTTACTACGTTAGCATGCAACCGAGTCGATGCATTGTTTCTACGCACTCCCGACATTTTCAACACGATTGTGTTAACAATGTATCGCTTACAACGTCTCAACGGCAAGTGAATTGATCGTCGTACGCCTCTACTCGATCCCTCCACATCACGCTGCTGTTCGGGCACATAGTCTGCCGTCTTTAGTCATGAGAGTGGTTTTCGCAGAGTCAGCAAATAGCAACCACCGACGTGAGATTATATGCGTTATAGATAAGAATGCCTTCTTTATTCATATGTAGACAAAAATTTATGATTGATAAATATTTAATTATAGATTGCCTTAGTCAGTAAGAATATGGTTTACAGTGCAGTCGTACTTAACATTTAATATTTAATAATAGTAATTTGAAAATAATAATTAATACAAACATAAGAATAAATCAGGTGGAAGAGACGTTAATTAATATTTTAACACCTACACATCGAGCTCTAGAACAGCGTTTTGAGACTAGTAATCGATGGAAAAACAGATTCCTAAATTTACACTAAGGACTTATTCAACACCGATTGTATTCGTTCGATGCATATGTTATTTAAACCTACAGTGCCATTTCTTCAGCTATAGTGAAAAAGGGGGGATGTTGGCTGTAGAGAAACCATTTAAAAATTAAATATACAAACGGATTCGTGGACTTGAAACCTTTAAAAGGTATATTAAACAATATTTGTAAAGATTATCGGAAGATTTATGTAAAAAGACATCAAAAGTGTGATTTTTAAAAAAAATTGTGGATTTAGACATTTTAAACTTGGAATATGTATATAATGTGCCAAATTTGATTAAGACTAATAAACCATGCCTTTATCACAAACAAACAGTGTTTGTACAGAAAATAATGTTCAAATTTTGTGTGAATCTGAATTTATCTATAAAAACAAATATAAAACTAATAAAAAAAATAATTATATGTAGGTATGTAAATAAGTATCTATTATTTAAGACATTATAAATTTGGAATATGCGGATGTGTTAAATTTAATTAATGCTGAAAAACCATGCTTTTATAACAAACAAACAGTGTTTGCACAGAAAATAATGTTAAAAAATTATGTGAATTTATCTATAAAAAAAGCATATAAGACTAAAAACTAATTATATGTATGTAATCATTATCTATTATTTAAGAAATTATAAAACTTGGAATATGTGGAAAGTGTGCCCAATTTAATTAAGACTCATAATCAGAGAGCGGACTCCGAAACTCACGATATGTGAATTTCGAACAATTTGATACGTGTGGTTACCTGCAAGTGGCACATACCTACATATTGCTATGAACTGTGGTTTGTAAATTAGCTATTCCACCATTCACGACAAATCTATCCAGCTAGGATATTCAGTCGGCTTATTTCCAAAATGGGACTACTTTCCTCTCAGGGTTCCAATCGGAAAAGCGGAAAATTATTGAATTAGTAAAATAGTTTTTATTGGACGCCACTCAAAATTCGTTTGAGAATAGTTATGATAATGTCTTTAACTTACTTATTAAAATGTGTAGAAAGAATTATTAAATTAAAGAACACAATATAAAATTTAAATGAAAATTTAATACAAAAATTTAAAAAAAAATCTTTATGAAGTATAAAAATTAATATTGCCTCATTTAACAATAATATAAAGGTAAAAATAACGCATGGAAATGACCGCAGCATACGTCTAAAAAACCTTAATGACAGCCGATCAAAATTAAAAATAATAAATTACAAAGAAACTTTTTAATTTCTCCCAAGAGAACAAAATCAAAATAAACAAACTGATTTGACAGCCCGAAACAAACTAAGGCATGTGCACCCACATGTAACAAAAAATGCCCTTGAGATACCAAACGTATAAAATGTTACTTTCTTATCTCAGAGTACACTTGTGTCTGAAGTATACAGCTAGCACGCATAAAAAAAATACAGTATTAAAAATTGTCCACATCTATACAAACGGCTTGCTCCAACTGCGCAAGTCAAATATGAATTTGCGTTCAAAATAATTGTATATTCATAAATAATTAATTTTTTATAATATTTATGGGGAAAAGACCACAGCATTTCCCCAATGCTATATAATGGAAAAGCCTGGACAAGTCAAAATCCCCATGCACCCATGTTATTTATATTTTCATACAAAAACGGAATTTCCAATTTCCAATTTATTTCAGCTTGTATGTCATATTATGTTTTGACATATTAATTAAACTTATGTCATTTTGTCTGTTGACATAATAATAGGCCTCGTCCCATACATCGCAGACGAAGAACACTCCAGAGTAAACAGTAGTCGGCGAATAGTTGATATCTTCCTCAACCTCCTGGACATGTGTCACTCCCATAGATTTCGTATAAAAGAGAAAAAAAAATCATTTGTAATAATGCTCGTTAATCATCAATACCAATAACCATTTCATATAACTTTAATTGCTAATATTTTTCCCATTAATTAATTCTTCTTGCACAATAAAACTTTGATTTAATTATCTTAATTTCATATAACTTCTTTAAAATTATTTAAAACTTTCATCCTGTGGGACCTGAAGGATCACCTCATACTCAAAAGCCTCTTCAGCATATTGTCTATTATATTCATTTAATTCAACATAATGAAAGTTACTTTTACTATTATACAAACGAGATAACGCATCGGCAGAAACATTTAGTACTCCCTTTATATGCCTAATTTCAAAATTATACTCTGACAATAACAAAGACCAACGATATACTCTATTATTCTTAAACCATGTACTCAAAAGTGATGTCAACGCAGCATGGTCGGTTTCTACTATGAAGTTTTTGCCCAATAAATATAATCTAAGGTTTTGAACCGCGTGTACTACAGCTAACATTTCTTTTTCACTAATAGTATATTTAATTTCGTAGCTTTTTAAGATTCGAGATATGAAACATATCGGCTGTTCCAGACCTTCATTATTAATCTGGATTAAAACTCCACTAATAGCGACATGACTTGCATCTACTCTTAATATAAACTGTTTATTAAAATCAGGTAAAATTAAAACTAACTGGTTATAAAAATCTTTCTTTAAATCCTCAAAAGCTTTCATTCTCACATAATTCCATTTAAATTTCTCATTCTTTTTAAGCATTTCATACAACGGTGCACTTGTTCGTGCCAGGTATGGTACAAAACGTTTATAATAATTAATTATGCCTAAGAACCCTCTTAACATTCCTACATTTTTAGGTAGTGGATACTGTTTAATAAGCTCCAACCTACTTTAATCCACACTGACATATCTAGGACTTATATTATACCCTAGAAACTTTATCTCATTTTTAAAAAATTCACACTTCTTTATATTTAGTTTCAATCCTTCACTTACCAACACTTCCATTATTTTTCTAACATGTTCCAGGTGTTCCTGATACTTCCTGCTATAAATCAATATATCATCTATATAATGTACCACATATTCTTCGTAAGGTTCTAATATTTGTTGCATGGCCCTTATTAACGCCGCTGCAGAACTGCTTAACCCATATTGTACAGTCCTAAATTGATATACTCTACCGTTCACCATAAAGCCACAATATTTCTTGGATTCTTTTTCCAATGGCACCAACCAAAAAGCACTCTTCAAATCCAACTTACTATATACTTTTGCATTGCTACATTTCGCCAATAATGCTTCTATTGTTATCGGAGTTTCAAATTGAGCTTTTGTCCGCTCATTAAGTCTGCGCGCATCCAGACATAATCTAATATCTCCTGACTTCTTATTAACCACAACTAATGGATTTACGTACCTCGTTTTACCACTTTCAATTATTCCATCATTTAACATATTCTTCACTTCCTCTTCTACCTGTTGTTGAATGTTCTTCGGGATTGGATAGTTTTTTATTTTAAAAGGTTTTGTCTCATCTACTTCTAACGAATGTCGATAATTTCTGGCAATACTGGGAAATTTATTTACTAATTCTATATTATTCTTTATTATTGTTTTAACTTCTTTTTCATATTCTTCATTACAATCTATTTTCAATAAATCAATATCTTCGGGAAATTTCACTTCTCCCTCCTTTTCTTTCTCTATTTCTTCCAACACCATTAATTCCTTTTGTTCTAATACACCAACTTCTTCATCCTCTTCCATATTACTTAATTTATCAATACAGTTTATTTTCTGCATATTATTTATAATCTTCTCTTTATCTCCAGCCTCCTGGATCCATTGCACATTATTATTATTAATTATTATTTTCTTCTTATTAATATCTATTATAGTTTTAATTTTATCTAACAAATCTATTCCCAGTATTCCATCTCTCCCTAAACCTTTTACTACTATAAATTCTCCGATAAATTTATTATTTTCTATATTAAATTCGACGACATAAATCTTAATAACTACAGCTATAATCTTTTTCGTAGCTGATACCATAGTAATTTTACTTGTGGGTACATATTTCCCTTCTTTATTCTTATCTAACCATTCAACAACTTTTCATCCAAAAACGACGTTTCACTACAACCAGAATCAATTAAACAAAAACATTCCCTTTGTCCTATATTTATATTAATGTGTGGCAAAACCGTATTAATCGCGCAATCCGACTTATCATACAACAATGCAAAACTTTCACTCTTTTTGGTTGGCCTTACTAAAAATCCTTACTACAAGCAAGTTCTGATTTATTTTTATCATCTACTTTAACTGCTAAATTAAAATTAGGCCTTGTATCTTTATACCTTGTACCTGTGTAATTCTTTTGATCTTTCATTCTATCGTTTACACTATCTCTATATGAATTATATCTTATACTGTTTGGGGAAGCCATTCTATTACTATTTCTTTGAGTATTATTATTAATAGGCCTTTGAGAACTCGGAGGGGTATTATTTAAATTAACTCTAGAATATTCATCTCTATTAATATTTCTATCTAAATAATTCTTATTATATCTTTTACCCCGCTCCACATCATCTGACCTCTTTAATAATTCAATAAATTGTAGCATATCATTGATATCGTATATGGCTACTGCCTGACTGACTTGAGAATCAAAGTGTCTACTTAATTGTGAAACCATATCTACTTCACTTATTCTAGGGGTTAAATATTTTAAAACCGAGTACCTTTTTATAACATTAGTTTTTCTCGATTCATTAGTTCCGACATTATATCTGCCAAATAATAATTCTTGTCTTACCCTATTCTGCTTATTTCTTCCCCAGAATTGATTCGTGAACCTGGCTTCACATTCATCCATCGTGGATACCTCGTCTGACACCATCTCCCACTATACCATAGCGTCATCCTTCAGACAGTTTCCTATCTTTTGCAACTTTTTATCATCCCCTGGCACATCCTCCAAACTGGCTTTGATTTTCTTTAGGAAACACATGGGATTTGGGTTTGACATCCCATAAAATTTAGGTAGCACTTCACTTTGTACAGGAACAGGAATATATGCGGGTATATTTACTTCATTTTGCTCTTTTCTCACTTGCTCTATTTCCTTTCTTAACTGTTTCTCCATGTATTTCATCTGCAATTTGCAACCTCTCTTTTTTCGACTTCTTCGGACAGTTTACTATTTAAAACCATAATATTTTCTTCCATATTTTGTTCGTTTGATAATTGCAACGAGTCCATGCCCCTTATTATATCATCTTCTTGATTAGTTTTACTTAATGCCATAATTTTATCCATCATTATATCCATTTTCTCTTCCATTTTCCTTTCTCTTACCATCATTAACTCCATAGTTTCCTGCATTTCTTTCTCTTTTCCCATCATTGTTTCCATTGTAGCCTGCATTTTCATTAACATATCCAGCATAATCTTATCCCTGTTTACTCCTTCGTGCCCCTCTTCATGTACAGTACTTATTGGACCTATTCTTTTCTTCGCTTCTTCCACCAGTTCTTCACTTCTTTGCTGTAGTCCGGTGATACCTTTCATCTTTTTATGTGTTCTGTAATTAACTTTCCAATACTGCCTTTATTTTAAACTTTGGCCTTGCCAAAATTATATCTGCTTTTTTTGTTCGCCCCACGCTTGGTTTAGCCAAAAATATGCTGTGAACTGTCGTTTGGAAATTAGCTATTCCACAATTCACGACAAATCTATCCAGCTAGGATATTCAGTCGGCTTATTTCCAAAATGGGACTCCTTTCCTCTCAGGGTTCCAATCGGAAACTCGGAAAATTATTGAATTTGTAAAATAGTTTTTATTGGACGGCACTCAAAATTCGTTTCAGAAAAGTTATGATAATGTCTTTAAGATCCTTATTAAAATGTATAGAAAGGATTATTAAATTAAAGAACACAACATAAAATTTAAATGGAAATGTAATACAAAAATAAAAAAAAAATAAAAAAAAATCTTTATAAAGTATAAAGATTAATATTGCCTCATTTAACAATATTATAAAAGTAAAAATAACGCATGGAAATGACCGCAGCATACATCTAAAAAACCTTAATGACAGCCGATCAAAATTAAAAATAATAAATTACAAAGAAACTTTTTAATTTCTCCCAAGAGAACAAAATCAAAATAAACTAACTGATTTGACAGCCCGAAGCAAACTCTAACGCATGTGCACCCACATGTAACAAAAAATGCCCTTGAGATACCAAACGTATAAAATAAACGTATAAAAACGTATAAACGTATAAAATGTTACAGTTACAGAATTTTCTTACTCGAAATTTTAAAAATCCTTCTTTGTTATTTATATCAAATATCTAAGACTAAATCTCAATACGATAATAATAATACAATAGAAAAATACAATATTCAATTCATTCAATATAAAAAATATCTTTTAATAATATATTTTACTTACGTAAAAAAAATATATTCCAGACACGTGAGTAAGAAAGTGTAAAATATAACAATTACGAGATTAACAAACTCGTAAAATATCGGTAATGAAATTAAACAGCACCAACCACAAATTAAATCAAAAATAACCCGAAGTTACTTTAAAATGATAAAGATTAATTTTTAAAAAAACACAACTTTCTTATCTCAGAGTACACTTGTATCTGAAGTATACAGCTAGCACGCAGGCTTCGCATAAAAAAATACAGTATTAAAAATTGTCCACATCTATACAAACGGATTGCTCCAACTGCGCAAGTCAAATATACATTTGCGTTCAAAATAATTGTATATTCATAAATAATTAATTTTTTATAATATTTAGGGGGAAAGGTCCACAGCAATATGCAGTTAATATGTATCTATCAATGAACAACAGATCGAATGTAATAAACGGTTTGGTAACCGGCAGCAACTACTGCTGAAACAAAAATAATGCTAACAAGCGAATTACGTATCGAATTTTGAATAAAAATAATTTATAAAGAACAAAACTATGTATTTTCTGTGAAACAATGAAAGTGTAAAGCATTACTATGAAGAACTAAAATTTGTTCAAGGTGTTCCTGTGTTAAATTAGTTCTTTTAGATGTTAAAACATCTTTAAAAACAGAAAATGTCCGTTTCACATCACAACTGGTGATAGCTGCATGATTAAAATTTTGAAAAAGTGCATCATACTTTGAATGTATAGATTTTTCAATCTACTCTGTGCAGAATTGATATAATATATTCATTCAAATCAGGATTTCTGCTAAATATGGCATCAACTTTTTGTCTCAGCTTCGAGATATATCTTTTTAAATGATGAAACTAACTTATTAACATTTGGAAAATGACCTCTTATGTATTCACATACTCTGTGTAGTGTATGTGCTGCTCAAGTAACGTGTAACATATTGGGATAAGATTGCTTTAATAACTTCCCTGTTTTTAACACATAAGCTGCCGCGTCAGTTAAAAATAATAGCATCTTGTCTTTATAGTTGTTATCCGATGACAGAATATTATGAATACGTTGATCAATTACTTCTGCAGCTGTTTCACTATTTATGACTGGCAATATTTAAGTTGCAATTAAGTATAATTGACATGAAGTTGTCGGATGAAGAATACCAACAACTACATTTAACACATATCGTCCCATTACATCCGTTGTTTCGCCTGCACTTACACAAGGATAACCAGATATGTTTGTATTTTTTAAATGTTTCTCAAATAACATTTTGTTAACTGGTATTTCCGTAAAGTAGATTCATCTGGTATATGACGATCAGTATCTTTTGTAAGAAACCTCTTGATGACTGGATTGTTAAGCTTTTTGAATGGGATATTGGCCGCCATGAAAGCTTCACACAGTTCTTCGTTAAAAGTGTCAGGTGCAGATGGTCATATGTTATCTTGATGAGTTTTTGAAGAAACATGTCTCTGCCCATAATACTTTTGTGGACGCCTTATACTTAATGAACAGGTATTGCAATATATCTCATGTATGATTACGAATATGCAACCAATCTGTATGGCCTCTAATCCATCCTACCAGAATTCCTACGAGAATTCTCCATAGTTAATGAAAATAAAGAGAAATACTAAAAACAGAAATTGACTAATGAAGAAACGAAAACTACTCCAAAAATAAGGTAATAAATTAAACTTAATATTTATAAAAAATTATAGTATAAATATAAAATATAAGAATATAAAACTGATTTTTTAAACTACTAAACGTAACCAAATAACACAGAAAGAAACGAAACCAAAAACAATCCCTTACAGAAGAGAATAGAAAATATACTATCTCAAGAACAATAAATACATATTTATTGTTACGTGTTCTTAAACACTCATTTATTTTGTCGCAAAACAGCATCTTTCTTTATTTTATTCTGTTCCGTTCGTTTGGAACCTACCTGTATGCTCATATGCCTCCGTTCATATATCTATAGGTATCATTGCGTATTAGCTTTTTTGTGGCGTTCCCTCTACTTTGACTGACGTACGGGATACATTTCATTGCGATTATCCTGTTCTTCGTACACTACGTGTGCTTTATTATTATTATTATTATTATTTATTATAATTATCGTTTTTTTACGACGTATTTTTTATTTATTCCGAGCCCTTCCTGAACAAGGTATATGTTAAAGTAATACGTAATTTTTGGTAGTACCAATTCACCCATGTAGACTATCTTAGCCGATTCTAACACCTCCTCATTGACCTTAGTCATATATATATTGGCGATAAGGGTCAATAAGTAGGTGTTAGAATCGGCTGACGATAATCGACCTTCTTAAACAGGGTGAGGGGAATTCATGGTGAATATGAGGTGAAGCTTAAATAGGAGGTTCCAGAATCATATTTGTGATCAAGGTCAATAGGGAGGTTTTAGAATTGCTTGTGTTAAGTAGATGTTAGTATCAGGGAATATGTTGAAGCGGAAGTGTAGTGAAGTACCACAGAGTTCCTTATGTTCTTTAATAGTGGAAGAAACTGAATTGGAAAAAGATAATATTGATACCTTGATAATGGAAGAAGGTGAATTGGCAAAAGATAATAGTATTGATAGAGGTTTGCAAGTGGTTGGAGATATTGAGGTAGATTTGGGTATTAAAGAATTTTTTTACTAAAATGTCAGAACCTAATAAATTTTGGGAACATGTAGATGCAGTTGCAGAGAATATTGCACGAGATACATTAAGTGGTGAAAGATTTGTAGAAAAATATGCTAGAGAACCAATTTGGGAGTTACCATTAGTAGGAGAAAAAATTTTTTTTCTGAATAAAAGTCATTCGACATTAATATGTATTGGTTTATTACCAATTATGTATTATTATGTATTGGTTTTTAACCAAGGTTAAAAATTGTTGGTGTAAAAAGCAATGTGTTTGCTTTAATTCAAAGGAATGGAAGTGGGTAATGGCGGAGACTGTAAAGTTAATGCAATATTTTGATTACAATAATGGCACCTTTCCAAGTTTTAGAGATATGAATATTCGAATATCACCTGAATCATTTGATGGAGTGAGTAGATTTGTGAAGATAGAAAAAGGTGGCGAGTATGTGTATTTAGCGTTTGAAAGTTTGTCCGAGTTATGGCGGTTGAAGGAAGCATTGCATTGTCGATTAGCAGTTTTAGAAGATATGAAATATAATGTACTTTATAATGTTATGGTCCGATATGTAGCTGAAAGTGGTGGAGAAGTGGATGTAGAAATCAACCGAATGTATAATGGTGTAATATCCGAATGTGTTTGTATAATGAAGAAGTTAGTAGTGTATTGGCCTCAGAAAATTAAAAATAATGTAAATTATTTGAGATAAAATTATATATCATTATGAAATATAAAACTAAAATAAATTTAATGTGTTTTATTTTAGAAATTTGTAAGGAATTAATTCCGTAAGGCAAATTTTAAGGATTTTTAGGGTTAAGTGAAATCGACTAATAAGTATTGGTATATATGGTAATCGCAGATACGGTTTTTGTCATTTAGATTGTTGATGTCGACTCAGATAGTTTAATATATAATACTGTGATGGTATTCAGAAGTGGTAGTTTGAATAAAGCACGTAGAAGGAAGGGTGATGGATTGTTGAATATTGTCATAAATAAGCTCCCAGTAGAATTTCACATACCGCGTTATAGATTTTGTGGACCAGGAACGAGGTTAGAAGAACGATTGAAACGAGGTGATAAGCGGGTGAATATTTTGGATGAGGCTTGTAAAGAGCACGATATATCATATGCACAATCAAGTGAATTGTTAAAAAGGCACGAAGCGGATGAGAAATTGTATCAAAAGGCTGTGGAACGAGTGATGACTAGAGACGCAGGTATAGGAGAAATGTTAGTTGCAACTGTGATTTCAGCTGCTATGCAAGCTAAAACAAAATTAGATGTGGGTTGGAGTAGACGACGGAAACAAATTAGTAAAGGTGGGGTAGTAAAAGAAGTTATAGGAGGAGCAGGCAGGGGTATTTATTAGGTGGTGCTATTTTCATTTTTGCAAGCAATGAAGAAAGCACGGAATGCAATAAGACGGATTGGAAAGAAGAAGGGTGGTTTAGAGAATGCTAGAGTTGCATATCAAAGTTTAATAAAATCGGG
The DNA here is from genome assembly GCA_935421215.2 of Melolontha melolontha. Lineage (NCBI taxonomy): Eukaryota > Metazoa > Arthropoda > Insecta > Coleoptera > Scarabaeidae > Melolontha > Melolontha melolontha. Next base: position 156,282,828 of record OW285236.1, on the reverse strand, counting down.
TAGCAGAATAAAATATCCGCCATCCAGGGTAATTGCAATACCAAAAAAGGTGGATTTTTACCGTTAATCACATTATTTGCAGCATTAGGTGCATTAGGATCATTAGGTCGTGGTTCAGAAGCAATTGCCAAAGCACTAACTTCTGCAAAAGCTGAAAGGGATCAATTAGATGAAGCAAAGCGACATAATATTACATCTGGGAGTGGTTTACATGTGAAACCATATAAGTCTGGGTGTGGTGTACCTGTTGGATGTAGACTATATGTAAAACCATATAAATCTGGTTGTGGTGTTTATTTACCAAATGGTGCTAGTTCAAAAAATTGATAAGCAGTTTACCTCGAAGACCTTTAACAGAAAAAGATTTGTGGATGCATGTTCAAAGGTGGAGAATTGGTAAATTTCGGGGTATTTTTAGTAAGGATGTGTTACCGAGAATTATATGTAAAAGGGAGAATGGAATAGTAAATTTGGATGATGATGTTGAGGAAGTGACTCATTGGGTAGTATATAAGAAAAAATAATGCTGTAATATAATATGTTGATAATTATGGCGATTTAAGACCTCCGATTGAGGTTGAAAGGTATTTATTATCGAATGGTGGGGGTGTTATACAGTTATAGTTATACTGTATAACTATAAAGGACATCAAGGTAGTAACAGTGAAAATTGTGGACATTTGTGTTTATTGTTTTTGAGAGGATTTATTAAATAAGAAGGAGTTTGTTTCGGTTGTTCTATTAATTTTATTAGTGCAAAGATATAGGAAAGTTGAATTTATATTATAAATGAAAGCAGATGGTAATGGAAGCGTGCATAATTTGGCTTTCGTTTTAACAGGGAAGGGATCTGCGGTGGGTTTTGTGTTGAATCCACCTATATACTTAAATGGTGAATATGAGATGTATATGTTAAGTTTGCAAACTTATAATTCTATACCTAATGTTACTAGTAAAAATAATGTTTTTAAATATTATTTGAAGTCAAAAAGAAAATCAAATGTGTGGATGGAGATAATTGTTCCGGTGGGTACTTATGATATAATGGATTTACAGAAATATATCGATGAGCAATTACGAGTTGCGGAAGGAAAAGTACATTTTTTCAATAGTAATACTATGAAAGTGTTTATGAAGGCTTCAGTAGATATTGATTTTGACTCATCCGATGACGCGAGGCGCGTCATCCCTCTGGATGTTTTCTCGAGGCCTACGTGAACGCTCTAGAAAAGTATTCACCAGATATAAAAGCCGCGTCGAAGAAGGGATGGACATTCATTCAATACCCAAGTCTCGCGAAGTAAACATAAATATAGTTACATAAATATAAAATACATAAATGTACTTATTGTTGTTAGTAGTTAGTTTTATATTGTTATACGTTTTAATATTAATATAGTGTGTGTGTCTAAAGTTATTGTTAGTTTTATTTAAGAACCCGAAAAGACAAACGTTACAGTGGTATTCAGGTGTGGACTAATTAATAAATAATAAACTAAGTAGACAATTAAGTGTTAATTAAGTATTCGTTTAAATAAATATACAGTGCGGAAAGACGTTATTTTAAATATCGTGATGGCCAACAGAATTAAACTGACGGAATTAAAAGTGTCCGAGTTAAAACGAGAATTAGAAGAGAGGGATGAGGATACAACTGGCAAAAAGTCGATCCTCCAGCAACGGCTTCGCAATGTGTTGATCCAAAAGGCGAGGATCCAGAGAATTATGTCTTTCAAGTTCCAGGCGGAGATGCTGACGTGAATTCGCTGTTGATGAAAATGGAACAACGAATAATAGATTCACAAACTCAAATGCAACAGAAAAGTCTGGAAACTTCTGGAAACTTAGCAAAAACTCTAGAACAAATGGAACAGAAGAATCTGCATAGTGCGAAAAATATGGAACAACGAATAATAGATTCACAAACTAAAATGGAGCAGAAAAGCCTGGAAACTTCTGGAAATTTAGCAAAAACTCTAGAACAAATGGAACAGAAGAATCTGGATAGTGCGAAAAATATGGAACAGCGTCTAATAGATTCACAAACTCAAATGCAACAAATGGAACAGAAGAATCTGAATAGCGCGAAAAATATGGAACAACGATTAATAGAGAATGCGCAAATACAAATGCAACAAATGGATCAAAGAAACCTAGAAACAGCTAGAATCTTCGAGAAAAATCTGTAAAAGAAATTACTAGAAAATTCTAGAAACTTCGAAAAAAGTCTGAAATAAGTGGAGAAAGTTCTAGAACAGCGATTAGCGGAAAAATCAGAAGCGTTAAAAGAAGAGCTTTTCATAGCTGTAGAAGAGAAAATTGGAGTTCTAAACCAGATCAAATCAAATAAAAGAGTACTGCGATGCTGGAATTGTGGAGAGATTGGTCACGTTCGGAGTAAATGTGGTAAGGTGGCCAAGAAAGCATCGTCTGAGCAGCAGGAAAACTAAAGCGGGTCGATGAGCGGGGGCAATCATCGATCCAGCATCAGGAAGCCCCAAGGACGCCTGGCCAAGTCGCATCCCTGCAACATCAAACCAATGGCCTGTATATGGACGCTGTTATGGAAAGAAAGACATATGCTTGCTTGCTAGATACTGGATCGACGAAAACCATCGTGCGACCCGATTTAATTCCCAGAAATAAAAAGTTATTTTCTAGCAAATGGAGACTTAGGACAGCAACAGGAGAAGCAGCTTCCGTGGCAGGTGAAGTAGATGTCAACTTTATCATAGGACCAACATCAATCCGACATCGTGTTCTCGTAGCCGACATAGAAGAACAAATAATCTTGGGATTAGACATCATGAACACCTACGGCTTCCAGTTAAACATGAAAGAAAGCACTTTAAAAATAAATAATAAGGAATTGTTTCTTCATGGGAAAGATTGTGGGAATGTACAAGTAATTACTGCAGAGAATGTTGTTCTGGGTGCAAGAAGTGAGACATTTTTGACGGCGTGTATGAAAGGTGATTATTTGGAGGGAAATGTTACAATGTTGGAACCAAAGGCTGATGATGACGAGGTGGGCCGAGGAATAGTAGTTGCCAAAATGCTGGTTAAGACTCAGAAGACTGTACCGATAAGGGTAATGAATGTGAACCATTACCCTGTTTCATTGAAGAAGGGTACTATTCTGTGGTGGTGTTCGCCAGTGTCGGCCGTCGTTCTTCGCATAGAGGCGAAGAAGAATGAATGCGTGCAGGTTCCTGAGAAATTGTCCAAGATAATCGACTCCGCCTGTCAAGGATTGAACAAGAAGGAACAAAGTCAAGTTAAGGACCTAATCAAACATTATGAAGACGTCTTTGAAACTGAAACTGGTACGAAAGGAAGAACCAATATTGTAATGCACAAAATAAATACCAGCGATGCAAGTCCAATTCGACAAGGACCAAGGAGGATACCTCTGGCAAAACGTGAGGAAGCCAAGCAAATTATACAAGATATGGAAGGCCAAGGAGTAATTGAACCATCGAATAGTCCATGGGCTTCACCAGTGGTCCTTGTCAGGAAGAAGGATGGATCTACCAGATTCTGTGTGGACTATTGTCGTTTGAATAGTGTGACCAAAAAGACAGCTATCCTCTCCCAAGAATAGACGATACGCTAGACACCTTGGCAGGAGCAAAATTGTTCTCCACTCTCGACTTAAAAAGCGGTTATTGGCAAGTGGGAATGGATCCCAATGACAAAGAGAAGACTGCCTTCAGTTTAGGTACAGGACTCTGGCAATTTACAGTCATGCCATGTGGACTGTGTAACGCCCCAGCTACTTTTGAGCGACTCATGGACACTGTACTGAAGGGACTGTCTTGGAACACCTGCCTGGTTTATCTCGATGATGTGATTGTGGTAGGGAAGACCTTTGAAGATCACATGAAAAATTTGGAAGTAGTATTCCAGAGGTTGAGAGATGCCAACCTGAGATTAAGTCCAAAGAAGTGTCACCTTTTCCGCAAGGAGGTAAATTACCTTGGACATGTGGCTTCCGGAAAAGGAATTGCTGTGGATCCAGAAAAAGTAAAAGCTGTGGAAAAATGGCCGAAACCCAAAGACAAACATCAGCTAAGAAGCATTTTGGGATTATGCACATATTATCGACGCTACGTTCCTGAATTCTCCAACATTGCAAAACCACTTACTCGCCTAACAGAAAATCGAGCATTCATTTGGAACAACGAATGCCAAGCGGCCTTTGAGTTGTTAAAAGGTACGTTGATCAGTGCACCTGTTTTAAACTATCCACTGCCATCTGGGAGGTTTGTCTTGGATACGGATGCCAGTAACGTCGGGATTGGTGGCGTGCTCTCCCAAATCCAAGATGGACAAGAAAAGATCATTGGATACTTCAGCAAGACCCTGTCCAAACCGGAGAGGAACTACTGCGTAACCAGGAGAGAACTATTGGCAGTGGTTAAGACCATTGAGCACTTTTACAAGTACCTGTATGGGCAGAAGTTCCTGATCCGCACTGATCATGCCGCCTTAAAGTGGCTCTTGCAATTTAAGAATCCAGAGGGTCAAGTAGCTAGATGGATTGAGAAGCTACAGGAGTATGACTTTGTCATTGAACACAGAGCAGGCCTCAAACATCAAAATGCAGATGCGCTTTCCAGAAGGCCCTGTCCAGAAGACTGTCGATATTGCAACCGAATCGAAGACAAATCAGCCAACGCTCTTCGAACCACCGTTGTTGATGACCAATGGCAACCTGACAATTTGCGCGCAGATCAAGAAGCTGATCCGGATCTTGCAGTCCTCAGGGCTTGGAAAAGAAATGGGCAAAGACCGACCTGGCAAGAAATTGATCCCCATTCACGAGAATTGAAGTCATACTGGGCACAATGGGATTCCATAACCATAGAAGACGATCTCCTGAGACGTGAGGTCGAAAATCACGACGGAAGCGAGCGGAAGATGCAAATGGTGGTTCCCAAGAAAAGAATACCAGAGGTATTGCGAGAACTCCATAATGGAGCTTCTGGGGGACATTTTGGAGTCCATAAAACACTGGAGAAGGTGCGCCAGAGATTTTACTGGGTGAATTGTTCACGAGATGTGAAAGAATGGTGCCGAAAGTGTGCTAATTGCGCCGGAAGCAATGGTCCCCAGAGGCGTCGACGTGCACCCATGCGCCAATACAATTCGCCATAGATGCCGCCGGCCCATTTCCAGAAAGCAGCAAAGGAAATAAATACATAATAGTGGTCATGGATTACTTTACCAAATGGGTTGAAGCATATGCTCTACCAAATCAAGAAGCTGGAACTGTAGCAGACGTGATTGTGAAGGAGTTAGTCAGCCGTTTTGGTGTACCCTTGGAACTTCATTCCGATCAAGGGCGAAATTTTGAGTCCAGTCTATTCGAAAAGATGTGTGGACTTTTGGGCATACGGAAGACGAGAACAACTCCCTTGCATCCACAATCAGATGGGATGGTAGAGCGAATGAACAAGACCATGATCAGACACTTATCCAAAGTGGTCTCCGAACACCAGAGAGATTGGGACGAACATTTACCATTATTTCTAATGGCGTATCAGGCCTCCGTTCAAGAGACAACAGGCCAATCACCAGCCAACGTGCTATTCGGGAAGGAACTCCGATTGCCCTGTGATTTAAAGTTTGGGAGCAAGCCTGGTGATGATCTTGCCGGAGAAGATTATGTCAGCACGCTCAGACGACGACTAGATAATATCCATGAACAAGTCAGACATAATATCCAAGATGCTAGTGACAGAATGAAAGAGAGCTATGACATCAACGCCGAGAAGAGTGGTTACCATGAAGGCGATCGGGTTTGGTTGTATAATCCACAACGTCGACGGGGCCTATCTCCAAAACTTCAAAAGAATTGGGAGGGGCCATACGAGGTGTTGAAGCGGATCAACGATGTAATATACCGCATCAGGCGAACATCTCACACTAAGGCAAGAGTCGTACATTTTAATCGATTAGCCCCATACTCTGGAGACAATAATGACGAAACCGCTGACTTGCGCCGATTGGATAGCCAATACCATGAACTAACCTTCGAAGACTTTATGCAAGAATATTCTGGTTCGAGAAAAGCTCGATTTGGAGTAACCATCGAGAAACAGCAAGATTTGTTTACGGTGCCGCCCGACTACGCGCTTGCTCATTGCGTAGCCCGAGATCTGCGAATGGCGAAAGGGATTGCCAGGGAATTTAAAGAGAGATTTGGCAGAATCGAAAAACTAAGGCAGCAGGGACCAGCAATTGGGAAGAGTCTCCAAATACTAAATGAAGAACAGCCCATGTTTTATTTGGTCACGAAAGAACTGTCAAACCTGAAGCCAACCTATCGTGCCTTATGGGAGGCCCTGGTCCACTTACGAGAACAAATGTTAGAACAAGACATTTTGAAATTAGCAGTTCCAAAATTGGGTTGTGGATTGGACCGCCTGGACTGGAGAATTGTAAGGAGCATGTTAGAAATAATCTTCCGACATACTGGTATGGAAATTCTGGTATGCTGTTACCGGCTTGAATATTCCTGTCCATCCAGGCAAGATAAGACCGTGGACTGTTATTTCGATATGACGTCACAATGTAACAAAGGCCCTACCTGTCGATTTCGTCATCGTTTGAGGAGACCAAAGCATGACATGTTTCGAAACTTCATTTTTAAGAAGGGGGCAATGTAATGACACTAATGACTCATCCGATGACGCGAGGCGCATCATCCCTCTGGATGTTTTCTCGAGGCCTACGTGAACGCTCTAGAAAATTATTCACCAGATATAAAAGCCGCGTCGAAGAAGGGATGGACATTCATTCAATACCCAAGTCTCGCGAAGTAAACATAAATATAGTTACATAAATATAAAACACATAAATGTACTTATTGTTGTTAATAGTTAGTTTTATATTGTTATACGTTTTAATATTAATATAGTGTGTGTCTAAAGTTATTGTTAGTTTTACTTAAGAACCCGAAAAGACAAACGTTACAATATAATTAAACGATTGTATAGAGGTGTTGATTTAGTGTTTGTTAAGGGTAGAGAAAAATTGGACTTTTTGGAACGTGTTATAGATCGAAGAATAATAGATTTAGTATACCTACGCAGAAAAAAATAGAAGAGGAGAGCCAAGATGTAGTTTTCATGCTAGTAATTATGTTGTTTGTAGTTTGTCTAATGTAGTACGATTGTATAAGTTCGTGTTGAAAAGAAAGTTGAAGGATAACGAAGTTGGTTATATTTAATTATTGTTGTAATGAGTTATGCGTGGAGTGCTATGATAACTTATGTTGTGGAGAGGTTTGGTAATGTGTTACGATAACCTGAAAATTTTTCTGGGGCGGATGATGATTTATTTTATATGCCTAAGACATATTTAATGTGCAATATAGGGTGTTTAAGTTTAGAATTTGTTTGTCGTCGATTACCTAGAAGTTATCAAGAAGATATTGATTTAATTGGATGTAGAGTCATGTGTAAGTCATTATGTGAATGAGGGTGATGTAGTTGATGAACCTGTTGGGAGAAGAAATTGATATATGTGTAGACAGAATGACTTACAGTTTTTGTATTAATATAGTGTATTAATGTTTGTAATTTATTTATGTGTGCAATTAGAAATAAATATTTCAATTTAAACTATATTTTATTAATATAATGTTAGGTATGGAATATAGATGAGAGGTTTTGCAGTTTTTTTTTTTCAAAAAAGAAGAAAAAAGCCAAAGGAAAAAAGAGGAGGGAAAGGAAAAAAAGGAAATAGGCAAAAAAAGAGAGAGTCCGGGGGATTGAGCGAGCTCCCGTACCAATCCACACTGTATTGACGCCATGGAGCGCGAAGCGCGGCAGTAGAGATTGGGATATGGAGCTCCCTCCGGTGACTTACATTCTAAAATTTCCCCTTCGACTTTTCGAAGAAGAACACGAGAATTTTGGAATTTTCCCGATGTTCAAGGTTACACCCAAAATGTAAACAACTTGACCTTTTGCAAAAATTGCGACTTTAATTAACATATGCAAATTTATAATGCAAATTTGTAAATATATTATGTAATAGGTGAAGATTGACGTCAATAGAAATTTGGAAAATGTAAATTTACATAAATAATTGACACTATTTTCATATAAATACGAGTTAGTTTTGCTGAGACATAACAAGTTATACAATGGTAAATGAATATCTATATTATTAATATTATTACTATATTTATATTTGTTTTTTCTTGTATTTATTTATTCAATTATTTATAATTCACTGTAATATATTTCTTATATCTGAATGAAATTTTAAATGTAGTTGTATTTTCAAAGTTAATGCATCACATTTATTTAGAATATTTATTTCTTTTGTGTTCTAATTACTTTCCTATTTGAAAGTAATTAATGATTTAAATTTTATTTAAATTTTAAAATTACAATTCAGTATTCGAAATTGAAAGTTTAATATCAATATTTGAATTTGATATTTATTTTATTTATATTGTTTATAATAGCTGCTATATATATTTTTTATAGTAGCTGCTTATTACTATATATATTTTTATAGTAGCTGCTTATTATTTCTATAAATTGCTGCTCATTTGATTATATATTTTTTATTTTTTTATTGAATTATATAATTTTTTTAATTTCCATTAATTTGATTCTGTTCCTCATTTTGATTATTCTTTAGGAGACACCAAATTTCGCACAAAATTTCACTCATTCACCCATTTCACAGCAACATGTGTTTCCCCGGGATACTGACAACCCTGTAAACCTCGTAAATATTTCCAATTCAGATTCTTTTATGCAAGAACTAGAGCAACTGGAATTTGAAAAAATAGATGATGAAATACTGTCGACGGCGGTAGATAGAGCGGTAGGTGCTTCAACATCAACATCAATTGTAATAGCACCACTTCCCCCATCATCGATGGTACCTCCACCACCATCGACTGCAATATCTACCGTTGCCCCTGCTGATGTAGTTGGAACAATTGAGAGGGCAGCTGCTAGCGTATTTGTTCCTACTATGACCGAGACAGAATATCCGACGGTGTTGTATCAAGTTCCTACTATTGCGCCGCTGAGCACTGTTGAAATGAGTAGTGCAACTGCTGACAACGAGAACAAAAACAACGACGAGAACAACAACAACGAGAATAAAAACAACGACGACAACAACGTCAACTGACAAATACTACAAATACACGGACGCATCTGACAAATTCTACAAATATACGGACGCATACAATTGTTGCTTCTACACCCATTTCGTTTTCAAGCATCGGATGGGGTAGTACTCTACAGAGACTACTTCTGGGTAGACAGGTACACCCTGGTAGTGTAATGGTGTCAACGCAGTACTACCACCGGTGCCGGTGAAATTGCAGTTAACACTACCAATGTTAACACCACAAGTAGAACCAGTAGTGGCACATGAGTCATCATAGGTTATATTTCTATCTGCTCAACCATCTGACAACCCACCGCTTCCTCCTCGAGATCATCCTCGACATCATCCTCAATCAGATCCTCAACTATGCCCCTCTCGACACCAAAACTCCTCATCACTGCCTCATCTCTCACCTTTGATTACCCCCTACCAAAAAACCTCCGAACCTAGATAAAATACACCTTTAGAACCTCAACCACTTCTATCAGAAACTCAACCCAACCACTTCCATTAGAACCAGAATATCAATAATATCGGCCACCTCAAACACTACTGCTCCTATCAGAACCTCAACCAGAACCTCAACCACTTTCAATACATTAACATCAACCACGCAACACTCTCACTGCGGATTTTAAAGAACTTTCTGACAAAATTATGTCGCACCTGGAGGGAAATGCTGCCGTTTCCAATATACTAGTCACTGTGAATGAGTAGATATCCAGCTCCGACCTCTTTCTTCAACTCCACAATGGTGGCCATTGCAAACATCCCACGTGTGCATATTAATGAGAAAGTTCAATCCTACCGGAGGAAAAGAAATCGAGTCGAGCAAATTAAAACTTAGATATCAATAGTAACGATGATAGTGATAATGAATAATTCATAAAGTTATATGGAAATTAATTAATTAATTGAGAAATTAATTACATGATCTTAAACTTTGCACTGCAGACTTTGATTTAACATATCAATAGTGACGATGATAGTGATAATAAATAATTAATTAAATGGAATGAAATTAATTACATGGAACGAATGTTATACGGAAAAATTAAATTAATTAACCTTCCATTAGACGCGTATCACCTATCAGGTGCATGCCGGCACATCATCGCTTATTTCAAATAAACGGATGGAGGTAAGAAGGTTGCATATTTTCTATCTTCCTAAGTGTTTTCGTTCTAACGAACAGTGCATGAGTTGTAATTGAATAAGTCATATCTCTCTGTCGGTGAAAGAATAACACCTCACAGGTGATTGCGACAATCGACGTAAGTTTTTTTCTTTTATCATACGACTGTTTTCTTTTCTTAAGCTTGTTGGTTGCTGCTATTACAATTATCTGTTAAATTTTCGTTTATCAAAATTTATAATTTACACCCAAAACGTACTTGTCACCCGTGAGGTGCTCGCGACTGTATTTGTTATAATTTTGTTTTAGAAACACTATGGCTTCCAACAAATAGAGGTTTAATATAGAAAATGAAGAAGACATTGCTGCAATTTATAAGATACTATTTGATGACGAATCAGACAACCAAGACGAATTAGATGTGCATGAGTGTGAGACTATATATATTAAGTTGTTTTATTGTATAATCAGACTATCAGCACCTGATGAAGCCAATGTTTGGCGAAACAATTGTAGTGTTATTAAAACGTATTTGAAACAAACGTATAAACGTGTTTTATTATAATTTAAAACAATAATAATTCTTTTACTTTTACTCAGAACACAGAAGGAAAAAAGATAATTAAGTGTTTTATTGTTTTAAATACACTTAACAAAAAACTGTATATTTTATAAACTGTACTTCTTTCCAAAATTAACATTTTCTTTACGAAAACTGATCATAACACGAATTGCAAGTAATGATGACATGTCCATGGCATAAATATTGGCCACATTTTCTACAGCAGTATTTTGTGTTTTTTCTTTGCTTGTCCTTTTGGCATGGCGCACATAATTTTCTTTTCCTGATATTTTCGTCATTTTCGGGAATTTTGGATGTAGATGGAGTTGTTACTTCTAATAATCTACTGTGCAGGGACGTGGGAAGCTTCTTATTGGAGACACGCTGAATCATTTGTTCATGCACTAGATCTTTTGCAAGTTGACGTAAAAACATTCGCCGATTCTTTATAATTCCGCCATTTCCTGCAAATAAGATTTGCGCATTTATCCCAGCAACATTTAACATTGCAAAGAAGATGACCATGGGCCATCGTCTAGTACCTCGAGCAACGTTGTATGTTGCACATAACTTATCAACGGTGTCTACACCTCCTTTTGTCCGGTTATAAAATGATATGATTTCCGGTTTATTGTGGTTACCGGACTCCTCATCTATTGCAGCATCAAAGTGAAGACTAGAAATTAAAATTACATTTTTTCCTTTTTTAGGAACATAAGAGACCATTGTTGCCTCTTGTCTAAAAGCGAAAACCCTAGACTCTTCATCACGATGCTTTACATTTTTCAACTGCTGTGGAATTTGCCATTTATTTTTTTTTAATGTTCCTACAAAAGATAATTTGGTATCTGCTAAATCTTTCAGCAAAGTAACGTCACTAAACCAATTATCGACGGTAATGTTACGACCTGTTTTGGTAATTGGTGCAGTTAGTCGTTTTACAACATCAGTAGTTTTATTACTCAGCGAAAATGGTCCTTGTGGCTGCTCACATGCATATATCTCCAAATTAGACGTATAAAATATCCCTGAGTCTACTAATGCAAAAATTTTAACTCCATATTTTGCAGGTTTTGACGGCAGATATTGACGAAATACGTACTTGCCACGAAACGACTCTAATTTCTCATCAATCACAAAGTTTTCTCCTACAGAGTAGGACTTCTTACAATTCTCTACAAATTTTTCAAAGATTTCTCTTACAGGACAAAGTCTATCTAGCTGTTTTCGTTCTGGTCTAGTCTCTCGGTCGTCAAACCTCAGGCATCTCATTATGAATCGGAATCGAGATAAACTCATTGTTAGCCTGAAGATCTCAATACCATCACCGTTTGAGGCCCATAAATCTTCAAGGTTCAGGCGAGCGCTTTTGTAAACGCCAGCTAAATATAATAAACCAATAAATGCCTTAATCTCAATCAAGTCTGTTTTACGAGCATCTCAACTTCTAGAATATTCTGATGATATAAATTCGATATATTGGTTGGTATACTTTACTATCTGATCTAATATTGAATCGTTCATAAAGCAATACCAGCTACTAGAGATTGTTTTGGCATCCTTTGCGGTGCCGATTACTCCTGGAAGGTGTAGCAACACCTTCCCCCAACTTTTCCCAACTTTCTTCTTGCAGAAAACGGTAATTTTCTCCATGACATGGAGTCAATATCTTTGCCTCTTTGTCGTCGATAAGCTAGATAATTTTCACAGTCTGATTCTTCAGAGTCACATTCTTCATTACTTTGCTCGGTATCTGAATTTTCTTCTCTAGTTTCAACCTGGTCCTCGTCTTCAAGATCGGACTCATCGGGCACTTACATTTACAGAAATTCAAACTGACGACTTCCTTGACAGTGACGCCGACACCTGGCGGCTCACCGATAGTGAAATTATCAGTAACGGTGGAGATGCCACCGTCACCTACAGCTTCATTATCATCACCACCGCCACCATATACTACATCACCGCCGCCACAAACGCCGACACCGCAATCGCCGTTTCCGGGATATCCCTCATTAAATCTAGATCCACTGTTTGACTACTCTGATTGGGGACCATCCTCGGAAGAGCCGGAGACTCAAGTTCCGGACCCCAAGTTCCGGAACCCCAGACTCCGAACTACTCTGATTGGGGATCATACTCGGAAGAACCGGAGCCCCAAGTTCCGGAGCCCCAAGTTCCGGAGCCCCAGACTCCGAACCAACCGTCACCGATATCGCCACAGAAAGTAGTATAGGAATTATTGAAAAAATATGAAAATAATTAACAATAATTGTTTATTATTTCAACATTTCCACCACCTTCACCATCTCCATCAGAATAAATAATAAAGCAAATATTCCACAATTGAATAAAATAATAAAGAGCGAATATTAATTTAAATATTGCGTAAATTATCATTTTAATGTTAAAAACTATGTTCTTTAATTTTTTTGTATGTCAGGTCATTATGTAAAAATTTAATAATTTAATGTAATTTATACTTTTATATATTTTTAATAAATTAGAAAAACTACGATTCTGTATTAAATGAGAAAAATTTTAACCGACACAGCAATCTATTCGGTGTTACTTGTAGGAGAGCACTAATAGTGAGTCCTTCAGGATGTGGTAAAACTAATGCCCTCCTTACTTTATAATATATCCTAAAGGGTTGCGGTTCAAAAATATTTAGATCTGCTGTAGATCTCTTCGTCAACAGAAAATGAATATCTTAAATATGTAATGGAAACTATTCCAGAAATAGGTTATTTTGAATATACTGATCCGAATGATATGGTAACACCAGATCAAGTTGCCGACTATTCAGTTGTTATATTTGACGACATATCCACTATTAATTTGAATATTGTAAAGCAGTTCTTCTCTTTCAGTAGGCATCGGAATTTAGATTGTTTTTATTTAATTCAAACATACAGTGTTGTTCCTAAACAATTGTTGAGGGATAATACAAATCTTTTAATTTTATTTCGACAAGATGGTACTAACTTAAAACTTATATTTAACGATCACATTCATGACAAGTTTTTTTAAACATGTGCAGAACGTGTTGGAAGAAATCATTTAGTCTATTATTTATCGATACTGACTGTAAGTATAATGAAGGAAGATACCGTTTAGGTTTTGATATTTACATACATTTACAATAAGTTCCTGTAAAACCACCATTAAAAGAATCCTAATTCAGTAAATCTACATCACTATGTAAGTATTCGTTGAATAGTAGAGAGACATGAAAGATAAATTAATTAATAATTTAGTAAAAGCTCGCACAGTTTTAAAAGAAAAATTAAGAACACTAGGGGCTGATATTGCGAAGTTTCAAATTATAAAATAGTCTCACTAAATACTATGTATACTCTGTAAAGTCTTGGTTGTATGACAGTTTATATTTCAACACCAATGATAGGTAACGATGACAATAGATAAATTTGGAAGACACATACACAAGCATGTCCTTAAGAGACATTTAATAGAAGTCGACGTAGTCTCAGACTTTCTCAAACATCCTAGATTTCAAGATGTATTATAAATGCATAGAAAAAATATTCCTCCTCCCAGGCCAACAGCAACTTCGAAGTATATTATTCAAATATATAGTGACGGTTCCATTGACCTCATGGATTATTATGTAAGTACGTCATTGGCGAAACATACTTATTTATATAAGAATAAATTATATCGTGGGAAGGTTATAAATGTCCACTATTCCAACTAGAAATTAACAACACTACAAATTAATAAGGAACTATTTAATCCCAAGAGACCGATTGAATTGACAGAAGGAACAACATTTAGGTTGATATACGTTGGTACCAAACCAACACCGTCAAAAACACAAGAAGTATTTGCGGAAATAGTCATCCAAGGAAATGTCAATTAGGAGGGATGATATAAATGAAATATATAGACCAGCTCGGAGGAGGTTTACTCTACGTCGGGTCATCATAAAAGGATTGCGAGACAAATCTATTTGGTTGAAATGATAAATATAGGCACGTATTTAAAAAAATGTATACGCCAAATTGGTCGAATGAAATATTCACAGGAAGAAAAGTTCAAAACACCTTCCCCAGAACCTATTTACTACAAGATTCGCAAAAACAGAATATTTTAGGGTGGTTTTACGAATCAGAGTTGCTGAAAGTGATGCATCCGGACGTATATTTTGTTGAAAAAATTATACGATGACAGAAAGGTAACGTTCTCGTAAAGTGGCTTGGCATGCCTTCATCACACAACTCATGTATTTCTAAGGATAATGTTTTGTAGAGGTAGCTGTACATATAGTTTAAAATAAAAATAGGACTAAATAAGTTTGAAAGGTTCTTTTATTTTATAAGTAATTAATACAAATAAGTAGAATTAGCTAATATCCAGTAGGATTAAACAACTTACAATTATTTTTAAGACACATTTACTAAAGATGCATATAATTTATATCATTGCTAAAATACATTAATGACTAATACATTTACAAAAAAGCATTTAGTTCTAAAAGTATATTTTGTAAGTTTTCTTCCCGTGTAATACATTCTATTTTATAATGACCCCATTCCAAAATATTGCTTTTAACAGGGAGAATATATCGTTTATCATCTTTAGATGAGAGTGCAACTTTATTCCTCAATTCCGTATATATTGTGTATAATTTAGAACGAAATATGTGCATTCTCCTCATTATATTTCCATCATCTTCCACCACATTTTTATAATCAGTTACTGATAAATTTTTATCAATAACGTATTTCTTTGCTCCCTTTGCAGTTTTTACAGTTTTATCAAAGAAATTTTAGACAATAAGCTTTAGCACTTGTTCCATAAAAACGCTCGATAATTTTTCCAGCGTATTCATCCTTCATTTTCCTCAGCCTGGGTGAAGTAGGAGGTATTCCATGAATATTATCGACAGTAAAATTCGATGTATAAAACATGTGTAAATGTTTTTTATATCATTATATATATTATAATTTTGCACACTTATGATCAATGAATTAGTATCTGTGTACAATAATGAAACGTCTGTATCATAAAGGGCTTTAAGAAACCATAGATTACCCTCTTAGCTAGTTACAAAATTGTGAATCCCACATACAGAACCATATAAATTCGTTGCATCTAAGTATAGAATATATTTCATCCCTTCGCATGAATCAAAAGCTGGTAAGAATTCGTTGTTATCTTTTTCCATTCTTTTGCAACACATGCTCTCACCTCCACGTATACCGCTTTAAAAAAGTGAAACATATCTGCATCTTTTAATAATTCGAAATTTATACCCGTCATACGCATCATAGCACCCCAACTTAATCCTGGAGAAGTAAAATAACGTGCAGGATCTAATTTGTAATTGCGCAGGGAAATGTTTCGAAAATTTTCAAATATATCTGCTAGTAATAATTTGATTGTATGTATATCACTATATTGTCCTAGTGTTTTACAATCGAATAAATTCCAAACCCTTTGAGCTCTGCAATAGTCTTCATCACTTATGTCACTATCTGATAGTATATCATAAAAGCACTCCTTGTTGGGTGATTCCGCGAATACAGGAACTTCATGAGACGTAACATAGTTGGATGGGAATACACCCTTCTGCAGCAATAATTCAAATTTATGACCCATATAATATCTTCTAATTTCCTCACATTGTTCATTATCTAAATAAGATGATAATTTCGTCAAAGAGGAATTCGTAAGTCGAAGTGAGTCTATAAAGCTCTTGCTCTTGCCATTACAATCTATTATATCTCTCACGTGAACTTCTTTTGAAAATGAAATATATTTCTCTTTATTTTGTGCAATAACATCTACATCTTCCTTTTCCAGTGCCAGCACTTTTACAAACAAATGTGTATCGTAATTCGATAAATTATGAAATTTAATAGGTATATATCGGGGCTCTTTATTAATTTATATTACATACCATATATGCCGCACCCCGATACAATCCAGTCATATGATCATGGTTACGAACTTTTTCTTCAGGGACTGTTATTGCTTTTTCACAAATATGACACACTGTCTCTTGCTTATATTTATCACGCTCTTCATTAGTTAAAGGGATAATTTCTACCTCTTTACTTAAAAATTTTTTATATAAACAAGTAACATCAGTTTCTAGCTTTCTAATAAAAGATGTGGCTGCATTTTGTCCACGATATAAACGCAATTTACTCAAATTATCATCAAAACTACATTTCACATAATAAGCAAAAGAATATGGTTCATGTTCGAAACATTTCACAGTAAATGGTTTGGAAGGATCCGGTTCTGACGTATCAATAAGTTTTAATATAGCTTCAAAATCAGCATAAATCACAAAAGGACTCTTAATTGTCTTTCAGATTTATCAAATTTTAATACACATTCTGGTAATGCCTCTCCGTACTTATTTATTTTTAATTTTGTGCCGGGAAACACTGCTTACAATATTCATTTTTATGTTTTCGTAATTTATCTTCAAATATGAAGAAAATTAAACACCCTTTACATATGTATGATGTCCTGATAAAGATTTCTGTGACGAAACTAGTCGCGACTAATTCTTAATACAACAGTAGTGTGAATTTGCATTTTTAGAAGTAACAAGTAATAAATTAATATGAGCAATTCTTCTACGCTTCGTAAAATATAATGGACCCATTACTTCATGAGCTCTAATATTATTCTGAAGACATTCTCCTATACCATATACATTACATTCATGGATATATTATTTTGCTCTTCACACTTATATCTTTTAAATTTACAGGGAAATGTATGTCAGTAAAATCTGCCACTATACTATAATGTAGATACCATAAAACTCTTTGCGGAAGTCCTACTGGCTCCCTTAAAGCAGAAGTAATGGCCCACGTGAAACATTTGTTGTCAGAATTTTGAGCATTTATTATAGCCTTTTTCTTTATTGATGGTGGCAAGTCCATATAAGTGGAACCTCTCAATGGACTAAACTTATTCATATTTATTTCCAAATATAAAATGTTGCTCAATGTCCAAACTGAAATATAATAAAATAGTAATTTATAATACTGTGAGAAATTAACAATAATCTTACTTTACCTGAATCCCGCTCCTGAAATTCGCTCATTTTATTCTTAATCTCATCAATAAAATCTGCGTATAGCTCATATAAATTACTTTCATGGGTTATGAGTTTATTTCGAATATTAAGCGATTTTATTTCTACATTCTCCTTGGCCAATAAATAATATAAGCCGTACAATTCCAAATTCACTATCATAGAAGTATGTAAACTTAGAATACTATCCATAAGTGCTATCACTTTCTCCTTAATATTATTTGCAAATTCGTCCACGTCAACGTATATGCGAGACGAATCACATACTTGAAAACTTACTATTCTATCCTCGAACGTGCCTACACTCTTCTTTACTCCGTTATCGATTATTACGAACGCTTTAGTTCGGTGTAAAGTACTGCGGATATGTGCAGTATAACAATTTGTTTCTACATATACATCACTACATTTCATTAATTCTACTTCGTTATCGTTAAATTTCATTCTCTTCCCTTTATAAGAAGTTAATATGTGGCGACTTCTGTTATCTCCTCGAGTAAACGTCTTTCCACAATATTCACATTCAAATATATTAACTTATTATTATTTTCCAAATATGTACTGAATAAAACAAAACCCCCACTGTACCGGGTCAACTGTTGCTGGAATCGAACCACCGTCATCTTATATACACCTCATCGATGGTCATGCTTAATATTATACTGTTTTATGTGTGAAATCATTTCAAACTTATAAATTACATATACTTATTTATACTAGTAACAACAAACATCTTAGCATTATATGTATAATTAAAAAATCCATTCAATTTATCAAAGTTATACATTATGCTGTCCATATCATCGATTAAAATAATAGTTTCTATTTCAAATATGTTTTCCGCAGCTTCTCCCTCCTCAATATTTACCTCGTCTATATCATCTCCTTGCTCCTCATCAATATCATCCTCGATATCATCATCACTCCTCCATTCTAATTCCACTATAATCTCTACTCTATTTTTTCTTTCATCTGCAGCACCCATACCCGCTTATATGTTCAAACCTCGATGTAATCTTAAAGTGATGACTTTGAGATAAATCTAGACGTCTAAGTGACCTTGATCTTCAAATGACTATCAACTAAATGACATTGACCTTCAAATACTCTTGACCTCTGATTGTCATTGGCTTTCAAATGACATTAACCTTGGAGCGACCTTGCCCTTGCCATAACTTTGATTGACCTTTAAAATGGTTTTGATATCGACATGACCTTCCAATAACCTCGGTTGACCTTGGCGCGAACTTGGCCTTCCCATGACCTTGTATGACCTTTAAAATGGCATTGACCTTTTAATAACCTTGCTTGACCTATAAATGACTTTGACCACTCAGCCGATTCTAACATCTCCTCATTGACCTTGATCACTAATATTCATGTGATCAAGGTCAATGAGGAGGTGTTAGAATCGGCTGAGGTACTCTACTCTGCCGAAACGGGGATTTCTTTCGGTGATGAAGAGGATACGATTCCCCTGTAACGACATATCAATTGTGTAAGACAAAAAACCACGAGAAACTTATTCTAGTAGGGAATTTCGAAATTAATGTATTTCCTTTAATTTTTATTTATTTGTTTGCACCCTTCTAGGTGGTTTTAATCTGGGTCTATTGTAGTTAACAGTTTTTTTTTTTTGTTGAGGCCTACTACAACCAATTCCATCGACTCCCGGCTGTTTCATCCGAATAATCTGCGGAAAATCTGGATCAACGGCTTCCGACACCACCAGATTCAAGCTAAGACATCCTGTCTTTATTTTGCTTTAATTTTTTTTTTATAATCTTAAGTAATTAATTAGCTTTATTATTTGAAAACACCTTGAGTGTGAAATTATTATTTGACTCATTTATTAGAGTCCAAATTTGGCGAGAACACCCTCATTAAGGTTACTTTTCTTTCTTATTACGTACTTTTAAATTATTATCATTTTATAATAATAATAATAATAATAATAATAATAATAATAATATTTATTAGAGCCCAACAGCAAAGCCAAAATGGGCGCTTCAACAATATACAATAACGCACATAAAACAATAGTATACATATATAAGGCAAAGTAAGTATTCATATATAAAAATTAAAAATAAAAAAAAATTAAAAATAAAATACACTCATACACACCAACCACAACACCACACTGCATTCGTCCACGCTACCGCCTGACGGTTCGCTCCAGGAAGACATCAGCGAAGATCCTATCAGCATCTCGACACATCCGATAAATGGGACTGCGCATTCCAACATTGCAGCGAGGAAGTGAAAAAGTAGTATTGCTCATAGACGACAACCTCGATACACGAAACCCAACCTGCGCCAACAAAACGGGGCAATCGATCCCCCAGACACCAAGCCATGCAAGAAATTGGCCCCACAAATCTCCCTTCGGGTAGTCAGGGGCGACAGATTATGTTCAGCCAGGAGTTGCATGTGGTCAGTATTTCTAGGTGGGTAGAAACCATCCCTCTTAAAGTTCATATACTTTAGGAATCGTCTTTATACTCGTTCCAGCTGCAACATGTGACAAGTATACAAGGAAGACCACACAGATGAAGCGTATTCCAGTCTAGACCTCACAAGTGAGACGTACAGAGTCTTTATTACGTCAGGATCAGTGAAGTACTTAGAGCTCCGCATTACAAAACCCAGCAAGCCAAGTGCTGACCGACAAGTAGCAGTATTATGCTCAGAAAAGGAAAGTTGGTCATCAAACAACACACCAAGGTCCTTGATCGTAGTAGCAGCCCCAAGCACCTCACCCCGTACGCTATAATTGAACATCACTGGATTCCTTCTCCTTGTATAACGCACCACAGAACACTTGGCAATATTCAGGTGCAACAGATTATCTCCACACCAACGAACGATCGCGTCAACGTCCCCCTGCAGCCGCAAGGCATCCTGATGAGTATCAACTACCGTATAGACTTTTACATCATCAGCATAAGAAAGATGCGAGCACGTAAGTCCATCGAAGAGATCATTGATAAAAATAACGAGTAGAAGCGGTCCAAGCTTTGAACCCTGCGATACACCAGACGTCGATACGAATTCAAAGGATTTATATCCATTGTAGTAGACATAGCTGACCCTGCCGTCCAAGTAAGACTGCATGAATGTTAGAAAAGGCACATCAAATCCCACCATATCTAGTTTCTTCAACAACAGGCCATGATCAATGGTGTCGAAAGCTTTAGAAAAATCTGTATATATAGCATCAGTCTGACCACCGCCATCCAAGCAGTTACTTAAATCCTGCGTAATATTCAACAAATTCGTAACAGTAGACCGACGTCGTACAAAACCATGCTGTGCATCCGATATTTTAACATTTACATTTCTGAAAATGGTGTCGTATATGATCTGCTCAAAAACCTTCGAAAAATTACACAGAATGGAAATAGGTCTATAATTCTTGATATTGTTTCTGTCACCTTTCTTATAAACAGGACAAACTCTAGCTCTCCTCCACCTTTTGGGAAAATAAGTTTTCCTTATGGATAAATTAAATATCGATTTTAATGGAGTAGAGAGAATCACGCGGCAGTCCTTCACAAAAACGCGGGAATCTGATCCTCACCACCAGTGAACCCCGACTTCAGCCGACTGATAGCGCAAGATATGTCATCGTCAGAGACACAAGTCATGCCGAAGAAATCATTAGAATGTGCCGCATCCGATCCATGGCGACCAACATTAGTAGGACGGTAAAACTCAGAAAAACACGAGCAAAACCATCGACAATATCCGAGGGATCACTTAATTCTGTCGCCCCGTCACACATTAATGAAGGCAAACGAGACGTTCCCTGACGCAGGCGAACGTACTCCCACAGCGCACGAGGATCCCTTTTAAGATTAGCTTCAGCATTCCGAAGGAACACACTATACGCCGATTCAATAAGACCCTTCATAGATCTACGAAGCCTACTAAATTCACTGTAAAAGCAGAATCGACCAGTAGATCGCCATTTACGATGGTAGTACGCTTTCATATTCAACCCATTCCTTATTTCTCTCGTAAACCAGGGCGGATACTTATTCTGCCCGGAAGCGCGATAGCACGGAACCGATACACTCACAACCTGAAAAAGTTTATTGTAGAACATATCGACACACCCATCCACATCAAGACAGCCGTCCAACTCAGACCAATCGACCAGCTGCAAATCTCTGTACAGAGTTATGTAGTCTGCCCTACGAAAATTATATCTAATATTGTCATTGACAGGAAATACCGGTGAAGACGTAGTTGCAGGAAAAGCAACCGACATAGAGAGAGATGGATGATAAATATCCTCATCCACCAACGGGTGTCGGTCATGCTTCACCGCCATATCCCTCCCAAAACTGGTAAGTACAAGATCCAACAACCTGTCCCGACTATTGATAATTCGATTGCACTGACTCAAGTCAAGTATGGAGCAAAAATTTAGAATGGAGTTTGTTTTCGAATCCGTATCCAGCATATGTACAAAATTTGGTGCATTGAAATCGCCAACAATTATGAGTGGATAATTTAGAATTAACATCTCAAGTGCTTCAAGGAAGTTCCTCAGATCATCATCCGTGAGATAAGGAGGCACATACAAGCCACCAAGAAGGAAAACAAAGCCGGACATTGAACACTTGCAAAGAGCAATATCAACCATTGGAAAATCGCCCGCCAGACATGACACATCCAATACATCAAACACAAACCTAGACCTAAATGCAACAAGAACACCACCACCGGTGGAGCGGCCAACCAAGTCAAATTTTCTGTCGCTTCTAACCCCCGAAAAACTGTCAGGGAAAATTTCACAAGTGGATATAGATTCATTCAGCCAAGTCTCGGTGAGAACAAAAATATCGTGTTCAGAATTCAAAATATTGCCATATGCCAAGTGTGTTTTAGTGCGCAAACCGCGAGTATTTTGATAATAGACAGACAAAAACGAAGACAAAACATTAGGACGACGTGGTCCAGCACTGTTGGGCTCATTTAGTTTTCCGACGGTGAAGACACAATGATCGGAATGCTGCCTTTATATTTAATACGCAGATTATCTTCGCCCTTCTCAATCCTTTCCCTTAACTCAGTCCTAACCTGTGTATACAACTCTCTCTGCATAGGCGTCTGATCACGAGACACATATATATGGGGCCATTCAGAGCGCTTCAACTTACTGCAATTAGGAAGTATAGTGATAACCGCTGATTCAGACGGAAATCCAACTTTAATCGGTCGTGACGGATCCCGCCGTGTCGGATCATATCTACCCAGCCGACACGCACTGATCCCACCAATCTCAGACACACCCAGGAATGACGAGACAAACCCAGCCAAGGAGACATCATGATCCGTCTGCTCCTTTTTACCCCAGTCACGCACCTCAGGCACGCGATAAAGGATAATATTGCACTTGCGCTTCTCTCTACTAGCCACCTCCTGAACAATTATCTCCGTATCCATCAATGACAGCACTGGGGCAGTTGAAACGCTAACGGACTTTTATAATCAATTTAATGCCATAAGACTAATTTTATTTTGCAAAGTTTTAAATTTTAACGAAAATTTTGTTCATGTGTTTTGTTTTTCATTCGAATAAACGACCTTGCTGGTCTATCTAACGAGTTTTTCGTAATGTTTTCTTTTTCGCAAATGTCTACCATGTGTTTCTTACAGTTACACTTTAAAAATAAATTTTGGTGTTCTTTAATTTCAACAATTTATGACTTTGAATTTAAAAAAACATTTTCTTTTTTAAAAATAAAGTAATTAAGTAATTTTGGAAGATATATTATCCTCTTTTCGTTTTGTTTGAAATTAAATAATCGAATTAGTTTGTTTTATCGTTTTGGGCGACTTGGTTGTGCTATTTACCCGCTGCGTGGCTTGCCATTTTTGAGTTATCGTATGTTTCCGGATTTCCGGCGTCTAGCGGTGCCAAATTCGATGGCGCCCTTTACCACCTTTCTTTAATACCTTTGGGCCTCCTCACCTCTGAGCTGAGGTTGTCTTAGTAGCTGGGTGGACCGCTAGACGTTGCCAGGAGCGGGTAGGTGGAGCAATCCACGTCGCCCGAAATTTTGTTTTTTTCTCCTCTTTTTTTAATTTTTCTGATCGAAACGGTATTTTCACTGTAGCAATGTATATGCATGTATAACAGCATGTAAACACGATAATACATTTTGGAAATTTGCGAATATAACGAAATAATATATAAATGGATATATATTGTAGTAAACCCCGACAGCGAATGTGCTAGAAATGCTACTGCAACAATATGATGTCTCACGTTCGGTCGGCTAAATAATGTTCGATGCGGAAGTTTACAACATTTAGTAATATAAATGAGACTCTTGCAAGTAAATTATGAATATCTCAGGCGTGTGAATTGGTCCGTTTTAAAAGCTGCCGAAATACATATAAACAAAAAGAAACAATAAGCTTTTATTTTCACCAATTTTTATTAAAAGATATTTATCGATTAGGAAAGGATATTTATCGATCACTTAAACCGTTTGTCGGACAAGCTGACATCTACATCAGGTTAGAAGTAACTCACTTAGTGTAATCAACAAGATTTAGATCTACGCCAAATTAGGTAGACTAAAAAAGAAACCTTTCAGCATATATTTAATTACGGTGCTGAAAGAAAAACAATAAAACTTCTACTTCAGACAAAGTGATATAAAATATTTATTATTTAAAAAAAAATGCTAAGAAAAGAAAGTAACAATTACAATGGTTGGATAATGTATACCTTAACAGGTAGGTATTTGTTTTCAAAAACTCTTACTCACTATAATTATTATGCTACAATAACCTAAGTTTATTTATTCTTTCAGGAAATGTAATAAAACAAGACTACAGAGCGTTAGATTGTTTGCTTTAAAGGAAATATAAATTATTTAAAACACTAGATGCATGAATGAAAAACTTTATAATGCAACTATGCCTTGATAGCAGTATAACCGAAGTGTACGGAGAAGGAATAACCTTGATGAGGTAATTCACATCTAAATTGACCCAAATAAATGATATATCGTTCTTGAATGGACGTAAACTTTAAATTAGTATTAAGTATGATCCAAATGGTTTATGGAAAAACGTATTCTGAATAGTTTCCAAGTATGATAAAGTTATGACTATAACAAGGTTTATCGATTTATTTTAAACTAATTACCAAATGATTTCTCTCTTATGTGTGTAATTTTAGATACCTTCTAAATCGGGAGGAAAGTTGAGTCCGGATAAACGGAAGGATCTTGGGTATTACATCAACTAATAATAAATGGTATAGATAGGCTGCTCTGCGAAGGAATTCTTCGGAATAGTCACAATATTGAGTAAATCTTCTAGGATTTCTTAAAAAACTGATCTTGCTTAAGGACAGGAAGTACAAGATGATTAATTTTCTACTTAAAGTTCCAAAATAAGGTAATCTTCCTGACAAATCAAGTTTTAAAACTAAATATCGGTAGTCGCCATATTGGATTTATAAATTTAAAATGATGCTTTCGATGATAAATTATATAATCATTGGTGTACGCCGTTCAATGACTTTTAATTAATTAATTAAACGTTAAGCTATCTTTTGAATATATTTTAAGCACTTTAAATCGTTGCAATTATTTTAAATATCTATTTTAGTAATATGCGGACTAAGAACAACGCTGATTTTTTTGAAAAAATGGCGTCCGTATCTGATGAACTTAATACAACGACTCTGTGGAATAGACGCCGATAAGAAACAAAAGTGTCCCCTTAAAATCTTCGATACATCTTCCCATTGGTTTGTTTGAACAACGGAAATGATGTGGAAATTATAAAATGTTCAAATTTGTATCAATTACAATTTCCATCAGAATTAATTACATACAACTTATTACATATTCTAAATTTGGATATTAAAAACTATTCATAATATTATATTTATATTTCCTTTGATTTTCCTTTACTTATAAGTAGCTCTAGAAGTGTTTCAAAATGTGTATAATAATATTTTTAAATTTTTCAAAATTTTATTTTTATTTGAAATAACTAAATTGAAATATATTGTTGGAGGTAATTTGCCCCACAACAATATATATATATATATATATATATATATATATATATATATATATATATATATTATAATGGGATAAACCTCCATTATATTGATGAGCAATTTCTAATATTATGTCTATAAGATTTTTTTTTTAAATATTATTAACATATGCAAGAGATATTTTGATTTGTCTGAATTTGTTATAGTTGTCATATTTATTAAAAGGTTGGATATATTATTATTAATATATTAGTTTTATAAATATCAATAGAGTTCAATCTTGGTATATATATTTTTAGTTTATTATATAT
Source organism: Melolontha melolontha (assembly GCA_935421215.2). Lineage (NCBI taxonomy): Eukaryota > Metazoa > Arthropoda > Insecta > Coleoptera > Scarabaeidae > Melolontha > Melolontha melolontha. The sequence goes on along the minus strand of OW285236.1, from coordinate 156,256,545 downwards.
GTTAAATTGTACAATCGTGTAAGTTATAGTAAGTGAATTTGTAAAAGTTATTGTTAAATTTAACTTATGCAAGTGAATAGTTTCAACATTCATAATTAAATGTCATTTTCAAATTTGAATTTTAAAAGAGACTAACTGACTTGGATGCATATGAAAATATAGAAGGTAACGATTGCGATTGAAAAAAAATGGTATTATTATTATTTTGACGTGAAAAATGAGATACATAAAATTTAGAAACTGAAATTTTATGATTTAATCTATAGCAGTTAATTAATTTTGAATACACCAAGAAGAATCTCAGAAGACTGGAGAACTGTTTAGCTAACAGAACAGGCTATATTATGTTGTATAAAGTGTATTTAAAAGAATAGTATATGGTGTTTCTTGAATCAGAGATAGAGCAGTAGTGGATTGGTAATATAACAGTAATTGGAAATATAACAGAAGTTGGTACGAGTCTGGCAATACTGGAAATAAAGCAGTAATTGGAAATGCAACAGTAGTGATCCAAGTCTGGCAATATTGGAAATAAAGCAGTAATTGGGAAAGTAACAGTAGTGATCCAAATCTGGCGATACTTTTCCAAGTATAGTTACAATAAAATATAATCGTGTAAGTAATAAGCTAAAAGAATACTTATACCAAGATATTTCCTTATACATATTCAAAAATATCGTTTTACCAAGCTTATTTAATATAATTACTAATTGTTGATCTTTTATATATAGAGTTCTTGCATAAGTTATTTTTTTTATGGTTTATGTATATTTGAGATACTAACAGTTAAATTTGTTTATTTAATAATATTAGAGATGGCCATATTTGTAAAATATCAGATTTAATGACATATAGTAAATAAATAGTTTATTTGTTATAAAAGATTCTTTAAATCTATTAAATTAGCTAGTTATTGTGAATCTCAACCTAAGTACGAGAGTAATTTCATATCTTCGACTAGGTTGTTGCCGGAAGATAATTTACAAGTAAATATCTATTATTATTTTTTTGAAATATTTATTATTTTTTTTGCATTCTTAGTATTATTATTTTTTTTGACCGCCGAACGTTGAGCAATTCTCCACGGTACACATGGTCTTATTACATTTTTGGCGCCCAACGTGGGGCGATGAAATAACGGTTTTAAAGTCAAAAAATTGAACAGGATTTATTATATAATATAACAAAGAGTTAACAAACATTGATCTAAAATTATAATTTAAAATTTATACTTTTATATTTTGTGTTTTATTTTTAATTGCACATTTACGTCGTATATAATGAATACAAGAGGACGTCAACGTTCATTGGAAAAGAATTTAGGTTCTTCTTCAGATTCACAGGATAAGGGAGATGAAAAGGAGGGGCAGATGGATATCCAAACATTACTTTTAGAAATGAGAGCAGACATGAAGAAAAATAATCAAGATTTAAAGGAAATTAATAAGAACAATCAAGATTTAAAAGAAGAAATTCATGCAAATAATGTAGAAATACGAAGGGAGATTACTAAAATCAATCAAGATTTAAAGGAAATTAATAAGAACAATCAAGATTTAAATGAAGAAATTCATGCAAATAATGTAGAACTACAAGGAGAGATGATAAAAAACAATATAGAAACAAGAGATTTCAATTCTTTGATTGTTTCGACCTTTGCTTGATGTAAATCCATATCGCAAATAAATAAAACACACATAAGTTAGAAGATAAGATGGAAGAGAAAGTAGAAATTATAGAGAAAAACGTACATTCGAAATTGGAAGAAATAAATATCCAGGCGGATAATAAGGTAGATGATTGGAAGAAAGAAAATAAAGCCAGGCAAGAAGACATCAAAAATATTAGAACTAATTCAGAAGTGATACAAGATCAGTTAAAAGAAGACAAAAATATTTTATATAATCATAATTCAATAATTGATACTTTAAAAGCCGAGGTTAAGAAAATGCAAGAAGAAGGTACTAGGTACGTCATTAGTAATAGTAACACTCCACCTCTCAATTCTGGTGCTTGGGTTAAATTTAACGGCAATGAGAAAGAGGATATACATCCAGTTACTTATATTAATAATATTTTAAGATTGACAAAAAATATTCCAGATTATGATCAGAGGATGCTGTTGATACGACAGACAATGGATCAAAATGCGCTGGAATGGTTCAATAGGATCGAGGAAGTGTGTATGAGTGTTGAGGAGTTTAAGGAAGTCTTCCTAAAGAGATTCTGGCATGAGACTTTTCAGGATAAACTTAAAGTGAAATTATTGACTGGAAAGTATCGACATGGTCGTTTATCCCGAGAAATGTACGCACTAAACCTGTTCAATAAATGCAAGTACATAGATGATTTATCTGAAAAGGTAATAGCCAAGCATTTATTGAATCATTTAGTACAAACTGATACACAAATAGTGGCTACACAGAACTTAGAGTCTGTGGATAGTTTACTGGAGTTGTTAAGGAAATTAGATAATATCCAGGAGAGTCTAAACAATCAAAATTATATTTCTCCGAGAACTTTCCCGGAATCGAATAATCGTAATTATCAAAATTCTAGTAACAATTTTCAAATAAGTAAACAGAATCAAAATAGAAATAACGGTAATTTTAATCCTAACAGTAATTACAATTACAGAAATAATAATGGAAATGAATATCAACAAAATTCTTATTATAATAATAGGCAAAACAATAACACTAACAAGAACCATTATGTAAACAATTCAAGTTATAGCTATAACAGTCAGCGTAATTACAATAAGTCTTCTGGGAATGATAATAGAGAAGAAAGGAATAGTCAGAATTTAGAAAAGCAGTTCAGATATGGGTATAATGGAAATGCGCATTATAACGGATCTAACAATTTTAGAGGTCGAGGTCGTGGAGTAAATTCTCTTCGATTTAATTATTCTTCTTCAGGTTATTCCGCAGATAAAGAAAAAGATGGCATCTTGGAAGAAACAAAAACTTCGATGGAACAAGTTGCCATGGAACAGGTTCCCAGTTCATCAAAAACTCTTTATTAGTAGCCGAAAATAAAAACACACATGTAAATATTTTGAATATTTTGATAAAACCACATGAACTCGATTTAGTTGAAGACGAAAATACGATTTTAAACAATAATTTATTACCTTTTGTAAAAATTAAAGTGTTAGATTTAGAAATTACTAGTTTAATAGATACAGGTTCTGAAATTTCTATTATAAAAGAAGACATATGTAAATTAATCAAAGAATGGGAGAAGAACTTAGTATAAATTAAGAATACCGAATTAGTTGCCGCCAACAATAAAAGGATTGGAACAATATCTAAAAAAAAATTTCTTACTGTAAGTATTAATGAAAAAAACTACGAGATGACGGTATACATATTCAAAGAGTTGCAATTTTCTATGATTATTGGAATAGATATTATAAGCGCCCTGCAAATAAGATTAGATTTCACCAGAAACAAGATGTTAATCAAGGACGATGAAGTCGAATTGTTAAAAGAAGTTGAAGAGATGAATATTACGAGATATGTAAAGTATAAGAATAACCAGATAAGATTGAATAATATTAAAATGAATGTGAATTATTGTAATATGGATGAAAGATTAGATGTCATTGAGAAAGAAGGATATGAAGATACAGAACAAGAAGATTATGATAATGTAGAAATTATAAAAGCTTTGTGAGAAAAAAGTAATATTCCAAATGAAGCAACAAGGGAAACATTGTCCAAAATTTTATACAATAATCGGCGTACATTTAATAAAGAAATAGTATTTGCTCGTAATTATGAACACAAAATTGAACTCCTTAATCAAGAACCTATAAATTGCAAGATATACCCTATTCCATATCATTTTCGAGACAAGGTTGAAGAAGAATTAGAAAGACTGCAGCAACAAGACATTATCGAGAGATCCAAAACGTGTTATATTAGTCCACTGGTCATTGTAATGAAAAAGGATTCAACCATTCGAATATGTTTAAATGCAAGGGAAATCAATAAGAAGATAAAACCGCAGTATCAAGCTCCCGAAAGCATAGACGTACTATTAGCAACATGTGGAAACAAAAAGTACTATAGCAAGTTAGATTTAAGGTCCGCTTTTGGTTAATTAAGCTATCACCAGAATCAAGACAATACTGTGGATTCAGCGTTAATGGTAACGTATATCATTTCAAATCTACACCCTTCGGAGTAAAAACATCTTCAGCAGCCTTAATACGTTTTCTTCATAAGATATTAAACAAATACCAAGAGTTTTGTATACATTGTTTAGACGACATTTTAATATTTTCTAACACTGAAGCTGAGCACATGGAACATATAGATATTGTATTAAAAACATTGAAAGACGAGGGAATGAAACTTAACCTCCAGAAATGTTCATTCTTTCAGAGCCAAGTCACATATTTGGGTTTCGTAATTAATAATAATAACCTCGCTATTGAAGATAAAAGATTAGAGGAAATAAAAAATTTCCCACGTCCAAAAAGATTGAAAAATCTACGAGGCTTCTTAGGATTAATTTTGTTTCATCGTCGATTCATCAGACACTATTCAAAGAAAACATTACCATTGTTGAAGTTACTCCGTAAAGAAACAAAATGGCACTGGAACGAAGAATTCGAACAATGTTTTACTTAACAAAGAATTTGTAGAAAATTTATCACTATATCACCCCAACTTTAAAATTCCTTTCACGCTAAGATGCGATGCCTCACACCATTCAATAGCTGCAGAGTTAATACAACGAAATGAAGAAAACGAAGAAATACCGATATACTATCTGTCAAGAACTTTAAAACCGTGCGAAATAAAATATACAGTGTCCGAAAAGGAAATGCTAAGCGTAGTATTTGCTGTAACAAAGTTTCGGTACATTTTAATAGGACAATATTTTACAATAGAGACCGATCACAAGGCATTGGTAAGTATGATGGATACTAGATTCAATAATAACAGACTGTATCGTTGGAGTCTATTGCCAGCCGAATATGATTTCGAGATAAAACATATACCAGGACAACAGATGATAGCCGCTGATATGCTTAGTAGAAAACTAGATCTTCCACCAAGAAGAGAGATTATGATTGCTAATATCCGTTTAAACCGAAGAGGACTTTTCTATTACAAAACTCTTAGAGAAACGCAAGAGCAAGAAGAATTTCGATACATCATCGACAGAGTTAAGCAAGAAAGTAACTATAAGGAACTATTCATCAGAGATGGTATCTTAATGAAAAAAGTAGGAAAACGTAAATTATATGTAACAAACGAAAATCATACTCGAGCTATTATAAATTATTTACATAATCAATATGGTCACGCAGGATCTAGGAAACTATTGCTAATGTTCCAAGAAGCTTATTATTGTAAACGGGATGAAAAAATTATCAAAAATGTTATAAGAGCTTGTGTAGTATGTCAAATAGCGAAAGACAAGAATTTCACAAACAAACATTAGTCTAAAAGTACCTATGTTACAGATAGGTTGGAATTGATAGCAATTGACTACCTTTCAAATCTAATACCTACATCTAAAGGGTACAGGCACGTATTGGTAATTTTCGATGTTTTTTCTAAGCATGTTACTTTAATACCAACAAAAAGGACAAACACAGAAGTAACGTTAGAAGTTTTAAACGAATATTTTATTACCTATGGTCTAGTAGGAAGTGTACTAAGCGATAATGCTACATATTTTCACAACGAACGTTACCAAAATTATTTGCACAGCAGAGGTGTAAAAACATATTATACCAGTATCAGGCATCCGGAAGCGAATGCGGCTGAAAGACAGATCCGTGAAGTGGTAAAATATCTACGAATCTTCATGACAAACAAGCATAATCTTTGGAGCAAATACGTTAAAAAGATCGAGGATATAATGAATAACACACATGAATACCATTCTTGAGGTATGTCCTATCACCATCATTACAGGACAACCCCCAAATAGACCTTGGATAGATGAAAATACCATAAACTTAGCAGAAGAATTGGAGAATATACGAATTAAAATACAAAATCGAAACAAGAAATGGGAAAAAAAGTAAATGCACAGAAACTAAAATTAAAATCATTCAATTTAGGAGATTTAGTCATCGTTAGGAACTTGAGAGTCAGTGATAAGCATAAAAATGTTATGGCAAAAGTTGTAAGACCATACATAGGACCTTTCGAGATACACAGAAAAATTTCTGATTGTACTTATGAGTTAGCAGAACCAAACACTAACATTATACGGGGTAGATATCACATAACAATGTTGCATGAGTACGTACAACTAAAATAGGGAGGAATATCAGCAGAAACGTATATTATGATTAGACTATGAAGGATTGAACATTTTAATTGAAATATATATAATTAAAAGTTTATTAAACCGTAATTGCTCTTCAGCATATCGAGGGAGTCGTTTTATCAGGTATATTAAATTGCATTACGTGTATATAATAATATTAGACAAGTTATTACTTTATTATTAAAAATTATTTATTATTAAAAAAAAAAAAGGTTTATAGAAATATATTAATAAAATGTATCAATAACATTAGTTCAAAAGTAGTTTTTTTTTTGTTAAAACAAATTACATATTAAAACAGGTTCAAGAATTTTAAAAAAATTAGAAGCCAATGTGTATTTAAAACTGGAAATATATTTTTGCCGACCTAGACTTAAGGAAATCTAAACAATAAAATAATCTTAAAATGTAATTATAAAATAAAGTATATATCAGATAGAGTAGATATCAATGCAAAATATAGCTATCTATAAATAAAATGACTAGATAATAGAAATTTTGATTTTGAAAAGATGATTGCATGTGAACGCAAATAATGAATATGTTAGGAGATGTCTAATTAAGAAGTGGTATGTGAAATGTGAGTAGGTATATGTAGAGGTGATAATAAATATTAAGATATGGGGAATATATGTTATAAATAAAATAATAAATATAATATAATAAGTAATATATATAGAAAGAATTAAAAGTAGTGTTAAAATGAATGAAATGTATATTTATTGGTGTGGAAAATGTTAGGTATAGAATGTCTATTTATGTATTAGTGTGTTGGAAGATATTATGTTATTTAGTGAAACCTATACAATCAAGATGATTTTTACAAATATTATTATTAAAAAAGAATTAACAGGAAATAGAGTAGAACAATAAAATGCATAAAACATGATTATAAGTGAATGTTGCTATACATTTTTTATTATTAAAAAAAAACATTGTTTAGATAATAAAAATTTAAAGATATGAATACCTACTATTATAAAATATATAAAAGCCTATACTTTCCAGTTTTAAAATAGGAAATATATCGAAATAAACAATAGAGTATATGATAACTAGGAAAGACAATATTCTTCTGAATTTAAAAAAAAAAAAAATGCATAAATCATTTAATCATTTAAAAGTTAAAGCTATATATATCGTTTTATTTAGTTTTATTGAATTATATAGTTGCTAAAAGTTTATCGAAATGACTTATTTCTTTTTTTATATAGTATTTTAAAAAAGAAATACGTGGGGAGAAAATATAATGGGATAAACCTCCATTATATTGATGATTGATGAGCCATTTCTAATATTATATCTATAAGATTTTTTTTTAAATATTATTAACATATGCAAGAGATATTTTGATTTGTGTGAATTTGTTATAGTTGTCATATTTATTAAAAGGTTGGATATATTATTATTAATATATTAGTTTTATAAATATCAATAGAGTTCAATCTTGGTATATATATTTTTAGTTTATTATATATTGTGATGTGAGCCTGGTCCTGAGGGCCACATCGGTGTGAGTCTTCACGCAGATATCGTTGTAGCGTTAAATAATGCACAAGTCTGATAGGTTTAACATAGTTTAATAAACCAACACTTATAACTATTTAACAAGATGGTAATTACATAATTAACAATGTAGACGATAGTCGAAAAGAGACTCTAACTGTGTCTCGACTGTGTCTCTATTGACTCTGCACTGACTCTCTACTCACTCTGTTAAGACTCCGGATGGGATGTCTTATATATCGATAGGGTGATCTACTTTTCGACTATATGTCCTTACTCTAAATAAACAAGTGTTGAAAGTGTGTAACGTACCTTGCGAATGCTTGTGTATGTACTTTATCTCGGGCGAGGTCATGTTTGGATATAACATGCATTACACACGAGCCCGCGCCTTGACTTCGATAAATGGTACACTGCATTGCTTAATTAGGTTATCACAATATGTTAAAATTGTACAATCGTGTAAGTTATAGTTAGTGAATTTGTATAAGTTACTGTTAAATTTAACTTATGCAAGTGAATAGTTTCAACATTCATAATTAAATGTCATTTTCAAATTTGAATTTTAAAAGAGACTAACTGACTTGGATGCATATGCAAATATAGAAGGTAACGATGGCGATTGAAAAAAAAAGTATTATTATTATTTTGACGTGAAAAATGAGATACATAAAATTTTGAAACTGAAATTTTTTGATTTTATATATAGCAGTTAATTAATTTTGAATACACCAAGAAGAATCTCAGAAGTCTGGAAAACTGTTTAGCTGACAGAACAGGCTATATTATGTTATATAAAGTGTATTTAAAAGAATAGGATATGGTGTTTCTTGACTCAGAGATAGAGCAGTAGTGGATTGGTAATAGAACAGTAATTGAAAATATAACAGAAGTTGGTACGAGTCTGGCAATACTGGAAATAAAGCAGTAATTGGGAATGCAACAGTAGTGATCCAAGTCTGGCAATACTGGAAATAAAGCAGTAATTAGGAAAGTAACAGTAGTGATCCAAATCTGGCGATACTTTTCCAAGTATAGTTACAATAAAATATAATCGTGTAAGTAATAAGCAAAAGAATACTTATACCAAGATATTTCCTTATACATATTCAAAAATATCGTTTTACCAAGCTTATTTAATATAATTACTAATTGTTGATCTTTTATATATAGAGTCCTTGCATAAGTTATTTTTTTTACGGTTTATGTATATTTGAGATACTAACAGTTAAATTTGCTTATTTAATAATATTAGAGATGGCCATATTTGTAAAATATCAGATTTAATCACATATAGTAAATAAATAGTTTATTTGTTATAAAAGATTCTTTAAATCTATTAAATTAGCTAGTTATTGTGAATCTCAACCTGAGTACGAGAGTAGTTTCATATCTTCGACTAGGTTGTTGCCGGAAGACAATTTTCAAGTAAATATTTATTATTTTTTTTGCATTCTTAGTATTATTATTTTTTTTTGACCGCCGAACGTTGGGCAATTCTCCACGGTACACATCGTCTTATTACAATATATATATATATATATATATATATATATATATATATATACACGCTAGTGTAAAATAAAATTTATGAGTAATAGGCACATTAGCGACGGAAATAACAACATCTGCTCGACGAATGCAATTGAGAAAGAAAATAGTGGGGGCTGTTATAACATGCATACTGTACCCCATAGCGCCACAACGCTTTATAGGGGCAATTGGTCATTCACTCGCTTCAGTCTGCTTTCTGCTCTTTTATTACAAACGAACAAATAGTGTTTGTACAGAAAATAGTGTTAAATATTATTTAATTTTTTTTATAATAACCTATATACATTTAAAAAATAATTATGTAAAAATTAACTATTATATTATAATATTTCGTAAATACAGTTTTAATAATAAATGTATAAAAAATTTTCTCTTTTAATTAGCATATTTAAAGTATTTAAGCTAGTCCTAACAAGAAAAAAATATACAATAATAACTCATATATTGCTAGATGAAAATAAAAGTATAAAACAAATATTTCTTCTATTAATTATTATGTTTAAAGTAGGACTTGCCTCCTAACAAAAAAATGCAATATTGCATAACTATTAGTCATATTGTTAGACGAGACGTGTTAGTTTTCATTTGTTGAGTGTGAATTATTTACAATGTGAGGTTAGATATTAGGCGTTGGTGCAATAAAGGCATTAGATATTAGGGGGTTGATGCCATAAGGACATTAGATATTAGAGGGTTGCTGCCATAAGGATATATATCGTAGAGGTTGAGGCATGAGCAATGGGGGCCAAGGTTTGATACATGCGAATGATGTTAGGGATTGGCACATGCGCGTGACGTCGAGGGCGGAGGCGGTGCCAGAACCAGCGAATATACTCTACTAAAAATTAAAATTACTTATTTATTTCGTATGAAAAGCGATGTTAAATGTCATTAAAAGAAATTAATAAAATAAAGTCATAAAAATGTATGTACTAATATCTAAAATATTCAACAAGCTCAGTGTTACAGGAGTTGCCTTGCTCAGCTCGTGGATGCCACCAGGAAAACTTCTTCTCCTCCTTCTTCACCTTCCATCACTTGTACGGAACCTGTTTGAATGAGGTCATTGCCTACGTGGGAGGGTTACGGACGGCAGGGGTTCCCAAGGATTACAAATTAAATCTTTATTCCTCAATTCAGGATGTTGCTCAAGGAGAGCCGTCTAGTAATCACTCACATTGATAAGCTACTAAACTTCCGTATTCAGTCAAATCGGTCTCCTAGATTTCAGTCGATTCTAGGGGCGCTCTCCAAATCACCGTGTATAGAAAGATCACAGTTGTTAGTAATCTTAGCCCATTTATTCTGACGTCTGATATCCGGCGGCGCAATGTTAGAAAGAATCAGTAGCCAGAGATTAGGTGCGGATTTGAACAGTACTGGTGACGATCCTCAATGCATAGTTAAGTTTCATATATATTAGTTTGAGAGCTTCGATGCCAGACAGCAGCACAATATTCTGCAGAAGAGTAGACCAATACTATGACCGCCGTTCACAAGGTCTCCGCATTCGCCTTCCATCAATTTCTGTTATATATATATATATATATATATATATATATATATATATATATATATATAATATATATATATATATATATATATATATATATATTGTAATCAGCCAGAGAAGCTGTTAAATAAGGTATTAAAAATAACTTTGAAATAAATAATTGGGCGCCTTATAACATAAGATAATTCTTCAAACTACGCTATCTCTGCACTATATTGCCAACTAGTCTCAGATTGCATGAAAACTATATAATAAGATTAATTAAATACGATATCTCAGGCTCCTCGTGAGTGATAAGTAGCTGCTTCTTTAATTGAAAATTTATAATGTTAATGTCAAAAGAAATAACTCCTACAATTAAATTTAAACAAATAAAAGATTGATATAGATATAAAAATAAAATATTTATTGCATTTAAAGAAGAAAACTGTAATAAAAATAACATATATTGGAAAGGGTTAAATTTATGAACTATATATTAGTGACAACAAGGTGTTAAGAAAAAAGGTTATGTGTGTTACGAAATAATAAAAATATGGATTACAATACAAATGATCTTTTAAATAAATAGGTGAGTACCTTTTAAATTAATGTTGCTACGTTAAAATTGGTTTTTTATTTAATATTAATATTAGTATAGGACGTTATAGGTTAAGGTAAACAAAATCGAGAATTTTATTTGTGTATAATTAAAAGAATTGAGAAATCGAATAATAAATACGCTATGTCTTTAGCCAGTGTTTATAGTAAACCTGTTGTTTGATTTGTAGATAGCACGCTTCAAAGTGGATAAGTCTCGGCGTTCGAAAATAGTCCGATCGCTAATCAAGTTGTTGGCGGTGTGGGTAGCCGTTCTTGATGACGCTATCGAAGTTTTTCTTCGGACTTGGTTCCTAATGCCTAATATCTCCCTGCGTTCTTGTTTGGCTGCTGAATATAAGGTATTGACATGGATTGACGATAATCAGTTCAGTAGATGGTCTGTGGTTCTCTCTTGATAATATATCTCCAGAATTCCTTGTAATTATGGATGATACTATGTCAATGACTCTTTGTTTTACATTTATACGTAAAAGTCTAAATATCTTGTAGAATTTCACTTGTTGATTGTATTAATATTAAGGCAGGATACTTTTGATAACTTTTTCACTGAATTAGCGTTTTGAATTATTGATATTTTAAGATTTCTAAGATTCGGTCGAAAAAATGCGTCTATTACTTTTTATAAATTACAAAAGATGATGCCGGTAGCTTCTGTTTTTTATACAAAACTTAGCTATCTAATAATGCCAAAAAAGTCTCGATGTTTTACCTTATTAAAATATCTTAATAAATTAAATTTAACTAATTTTAATATTCTCACAGATTTTAAAAATTATTTAACAAATTATCAAGTAAGGTTAAGGTGAATCTTAATGCTACAAATTGTGTACTGCGCACGATAAATATTTACATTTTTGAAAGATGTCAATTAGTGGGCGTGTCTTACTATCGTCGCTATAAAATAAAGATGCATATGAATTTAAATATTGGTGATTTAGCGCTAATATTTGAAATATAAATAGAAATAATAAAAATGAAATTTATGAAAGAAATATAAATATAGAAATTTTAAGAATGTAATATTATCGTTATATAAATTCGTATACATTTCGACACTACTAAAACTTAATAACACCGCTTATATAACCTTTTATTACTTTTTAATTTGAATATCTTATTTTTCCCATTTTAGATGCAGCTCAAAGGATATGTCTTGCATCACAACATTATCCCCGTGGAAAAGATGTCTGAATATGCAAATGAAGATATTCTTTTCCCCAAACAAGATGCATGAAATGGAAAATATCAACCTTGTTATACTAATCTTATTACGTGTCATATGAATTTAAGAATAATCAGAAAAATGAGTAAACACATTAATATAAATAAACCCTCTTATTTTCAAATTATATAAATTATATAAACGAAATGTTTATTTGTACCATAAAATCCCTTTAAATTATATTAATATTCTTAAACCTTTTTTTTTCAATTAAATATGATTCTATTAATTCTTTGATATCTTCTTCTTATTAGTGTATGTGCTTTAGTTTGTTTAAGTTTTGTCTAAACTCAATTATCTAGATTTATTAATGTTGTTTGTTCATGTTTTTTGTTATAGTACAATATATTTATAATATTCATTTTGTTGTCATATTTTACGAGCTATAACATACTTTTAAATGATTATAATTATTTTAATGACTGTATTTATTCAATTGTGATTTATTGTTCTGATAATGATACGGGATGGGGTAATTTTTGCTAATTAAAGGATCTTCGTTATCTGTCTTAATCGGATGCTGATATCCTTTTGCAAACACTACATCATTATTAATTAATGTGATATTGTTATATAAGATTGCTATTAAATCTGGTATGACTGTTGTATATGGTATATTTGAGTTCTCTATAAAATCCTTTATATCATCAAAATTATTTATTATTTTAGCTATTTGATTATCCATTCTAATCTCTACTACATCTCCTCCCTCGTGACTATTCTTCGTTCCTTGCATAACTTCCATTCTCTCTATTCCAATATTAGTATTATTAAATTCAATTATATTTCCTTCTGTTTCATTGTTCCCCTCGTAATCTCTTCTATAGCACGGTTCATTATTTAATATTATATTATTAATTTCTCTCATAAGCACTTCCTTCTTATATAGGTTATAACTTTTTAATTCTTCATTTGACAATTGTTTTTCAAATATAACTTTATTAACATCTGTATTAAGTATACCATTTTCAAAATCTAAGATCATTCTGAGATTTTTAATACTGTCAATTCCTATTATACAGTCGTCTTGTAGTTTATCAATTATATAGCAATGTATGATGTATTTTGATTTGTCGATAAATATTTCCGTAGATAATTGTTTTGTTACAGTCCCCATACGTTTTCCCTTCGCTGCAATGATGTCTGTCCCTTTTGATTTTATAATGTTCTTCTCGTATCCCCGTATACTTATAGCTTTTTCTGCCTTTAATAAAGTAATTTCCGCTCCTGTATCAATTAAGCAAAATAAAAAGACATTTTCAAATTTTAATTTTACAATGGGTAATGTATATATTTGGGTAGTTTAGTTGCCTGCATCTTCTACCTTAATGAATTCCTCCGGATGTTGATAAAAAGTAATGTTTTCTATTTTATAAGGTATGTTACAGTCGTCATTGGTTTTTAATCTTGTAATGTTGACGGACCTGGTGTTGGATTGGTATAAAGATCCACTGGTGAAATTGACGTTTTTTTTAATACCTCCTCCATGTTTGAACGTATAGGCGACACAGATCGGTGACGTCTACTAATATGGTTTATTTGACCACGACCACGATTTCGGATATGGTTAAATCCTCGTCCTTGTTGATTTGAATGATAGTGCGAATTGTTATTGTTTTGTTGGTGAACCGTTGAGCGATTATTATTGTTAAAGTAATTATTGTTGTTGTATCTGGTCGGCTGGAAGTTAAGATTTGGTCTATTCGGTGGGTTGTTTGGATGATTGCGGTCGTTGTTAACATTATTGTTAAAATTATTGTTATAATTATTATGGTTATTGTACGGTCTTGAAGTATTTTGATTCCTGTTATTATTAAAATTGTTATATCTTTGAGGTGGTGAATTTGTTTGATTATTGTTTGAATTGTTTAAATTTTGTGACGGATAATTGCGATTATTGGGATTGCGATAGATGTGTTGTGGCTGATGGTTATTTTCTGAAAAATCATCTAAACGTCTCAATATGTCTATGAGTGAATCCATGTCAGTCACCCTTTGACATATTATGGCCTGTGTATCGGTGTAAATAAAATGATTCAGGAGTTGCCTGGCAATCATAGATTCTTCTATATCATTCAAGTGCTTACACTGGTTATAAATGCGTGAAGCGTATGTTTCGCGTGATACTTGACCTAATCTATATTTACCTGTCAGTAACCGTATTTTAGCTATATTTTGCTGCGTTTCATCCCAGTAATTTTTTTTGAAGAGTGTAACGAATTGGTCAAGAGAATTGCAATGGTCCTCAATTCTTTGAAACCACTCTTGAGCACTATAACGTAAAGTTACACGAATAACCTCCATTTTCTGTTTCTCCTCAGAAACATCCTCTAAATAACGTAATAAACAGCTAAGGTACGTCATGGGGTGTACTCGTATAATATCCCCGTCGAAATGATGTAGATTTTCTATCTTTATAGAGTTATTGTTAGTATTAATGTAATTTGTTGATGTAAAATAATTTCTAATTTTATTTTCTAATTGTTTAATGTTAGTTTGCGTATTAGTGTAATTTTCATTGTTAGTAGTAATTATAGCATATAAATTTTGTCTGACTATGTTTATTTCTTGGTTATTATAATCTTTGCATTGGTTTATTTGAGTATTAATATCTTGGTTTAACGTTTGTTTTAATTGTTCTGTGTTGTCAACATTTATTTTATTAAGATTAGTCAATTTTGTATTAAA
Organism: Melolontha melolontha; assembly: GCA_935421215.2. NCBI lineage: Eukaryota > Metazoa > Arthropoda > Insecta > Coleoptera > Scarabaeidae > Melolontha > Melolontha melolontha. The sequence continues at coordinate 156,241,156 of OW285236.1, read as the reverse complement.
TATAGTATTATTCTCTGAAATCATTTTGTCTACATTTTGTTGTATATCTTTTGTTGTAGTTTTTAGTCTCTGTTCTGTATTATTACGTATTTCATCTGTTGTGGCCTCTAACTGTTTTGCTCAATGTAAATTTTGTAAATTAACGGTTTCATCCAGTTTTATTAGGTATTTAAGCTCGTCCTCCTCCATCTTTTTCTGAGCTGTTGAAATCTCAACTATCTTACCCTCTAAATCTACCTTGAAATCACTTAATTTGTTGTCTATATGAGCATTATTGAGTTCAAATTTTTCTTTAATTTTTTTTGTGTTTGCTTCTAATTTTGTTGTTAGATCATTATTAATGTTATTTATGTCCGTTTTCATATTAGTTAAGTCTTGTTTTAATTCAATATTGTCCTTCTTTAAATTCTCGTTATTTGTATCTAATTTGTTGTTCATATTAATATTATCTTGTTTTACATCTTGTTTTAAATCATTTATTTGTGTCATTAGTGTCTGTAACATGTTCATCATCATGTTACTATTATCTGGTGAACTTACCTCTTCAGCTGTAGAAGTGTGCGCAACAGGAATGTCTCCCTGTTCAGATCTGTCTTCTTCAGTATTGTCCTTTACTACTTTGGTCCTGTGTCTGGTGTCCATATTGATATTGATTTAATTTATATGGTGTAAAGAGTTTATATTGAAATGTTTCTTTTATTTTTAAAGAAGAATAATAATAAATAGTTGATAAGTAGAGATTTATTATATAAATATGTATAAACAATATTCGAGACAGTAATTATATTAGTAAGCCAAAAGTTAAATAAAGTAGCGTACGTACAAGGTGATATTTCCCCTTCAAGAACCTTTAATATGTCCGTAAATCCTTCAAAGTCTGGGACGTGGTGAAATATAGGTAAAAATCAGCTGTACAATGGGAAAGATAAGTACACAATTCTACACACAACTTCAGTAATAATATACACCTTTAGTCTAAATTATATAGGTAAAATAATTTTGAATGAAGCAATTCTTTGTTATAATTTATGTTGTAGTCGAGTTATTAAAAGAAGCAACTGGCCTCCATGTTGATGCGCCAAATGTAATCCGCCAGTGAAGCTGTTAAATAAGGTATTAAAAATAACTTTGAAATAAATAATTGGGCGCCTTATAACATAAGATAATTCTTCAAACTACGCTATCTCTGCACTATATTGCCAACTAGTCTCAGATTGCATGAAAACTATATAATAAGATTAATTAAATACGATATCTCATGCTCCTCGTGAGTGATAAGTAGCTGCTTCTTTAATTGAAAATTTATAATGTTAATGTCAAAAGAAATAACGCCTACAATTAAATTTAAACAAATAAAAGATTGATATAGATATAAAAATAAAATATTTATTGCATTTAAAGAAGAAAACTGTAATAAAAATAACATATATTGGAAAGGGTTAAATTTATGAACTATATATAAGTGACAACAAGGTGTTAACAAGAAAAAAGGTTATGTGTGTTACGAAATTATAAAAATATGGATTACAATACAAATGATCTTTTAAATAAATAGGTGAGTACCTTTTAAATTAATGTTGCTACGTTAAAATTGGTTTTTTATTTAATATTAATATTAGTATAGGACGTTATAGGTTAAGGTAAACAAAATCGAGAATTTTATTTGTGTATAATTAAAAGAATTTAGAAATCGAATAATAAATACGCTATGTCTTTAGCCAGTGTTTATAGTAAACCTGTTGTTTGATTTGTAGATAGCACGCTTCAAAGTGGATAAGTCTCGGCGTTCGAAAGTAGTCCGATCGCTAATCAAGTTGTTGGCGGTGTGGGTAGCCGTTCTTGATGACGCTATCGAAGTTTTTCTTCGGACTTGGTTCCTAATGCCTAATATCTCCCTGCGTTCTTGTTTGGCTGCTGAATATAAGGTATTGACGTGGATTGACGATAATCAGTTCAGTAGATGGTCTGTGGTTCTTTCTTGATAATATATCTCCAGAATTCCTTGTAATTATGGATGATACTATGTCAATGATGCTTTGTTTTACATTTATACGTAAAAGTCTAAATATCTTGTAGAATTTCACTTGTTGATTGTATTAATATTAAGGCAGGATACTTTTGATAACTTTTTCACTGAATTAGCGTTTTGAATTATTGATATTTTAAGATTTCTAAGACTCGGTCGAAAAAATGCGTCTATTACTTTTTATAAATTTCAAAAGATGATGCCGATAGCGTCTGTTTTTTATACAAAACTTAGCTATCTAATAATGCCAAAAAAGTCTCGATGTTTTACCTTATTAAAATATTTTAATAGATTAAATTTAACTAATTTTAATATTCTCACAGATTTTAAAAATTATTTAACAAATTATCAAGTAAGATTAAGGTGAATCTATAAAATAAAGATGCATATGAATTTAAATATTGGTGATTTCGCGCTAATATTTGAAGTATGAATAGAAATAATAAAAATGAAATTGATGAAAGAAATATAAATATAGAAATTTTAAGAATGTAATATTATCGTTATATAAATTCGTATACATTTCGACACTACTAAAACTTAATAACACCGCTTATATAACCTTTTATTACTCTTTAATTTGAATATCTTATTTTTCCCAGTTTAGATGCAGCTCAAAGGGTATGTTTTGCATCAAAACAATATATATATATATATATATATATATATATATATATATATATATATATATATATATTATTGCCTCACCTTTCGACTAGTTTTATAAAGCTGCCAGTATATCGGATACCAATCTAACGTTATGATCAAATATTTAGGGTGGCGGTTATGGTTGATCCGACCACCACCAAATTCAACAAACAGCTCTCTCTTGACTTCTTTGTTACAAAAATGCAAGGCATATGATTTGGTTGTTGAAGAGTTTGGTTGTGAGCCATTTCTTATAATATTCGTATAAAGCTTGCAGATGTTCAGTAAGTTGCAATTTTCTATTCTCTAAACCCTTAGTTTGGGTGTGCATAAAGCCAGGTCACTTGCATATAGTAATTCTCGTAGTTTAGGTGGGTAGGGGATTATTCGTGTAAAGGTTGAACGTTAGAGGAACCAGAACCGAACCTTAAGACAGGCCATTTTTCAAGATTTTGCCATGGCTAGTTCGATTGTTTAGGTAGACTGCGAATCGGCTATTGCTCGGCGTATTCTGCATAACGTTGCTTAATTAAGCGCATAGGATGGTGTTTTGAATTTAAAAATCATTCCATTTTTCAGACTGTCATACGCAGATCGGCAAAAGCAGCGGATGTTTTCAAGCTTTTTCTGAAAATCTGTTTCAATGTGTGTTGTTATCACCAAGACTTGATCACAGCAGTTCCTTCTCGTTCTGAAATTGACTTGCTCTTTATTAATAATCTCGTCCACGATGGCGCTATTCTATTGTAGATAAGCCGTACGCAAAGTTTGTAGCAAACAGACAAGAGAGCTTGGTCTGTAGCCTCAATGATCTTCCGGGGACTTCCTAGATTTTTACTAGGATTTTTACTTTCCAGAAAATGTTAGGGATGTCTCTAGTATCCAAAATATATTTTTATAAAAGTTTATCAACCATTTTCGGTCAGCCATTCCAGATTTTGATAAATAAAGGAAAGACACTAATAGTTTTTTTTTACTTGAACTGGGCAATAGCCGAATTAATTTCTTCAGTAGAAAAAGGAGGTGACCATTGGTGCTTAGTTTTGGGTCTTCTTCAATATGTTGTAAAATGTTTTCTTTGACTTCAGGAATATATACAAAATGCTGCCTTCCATAACCAGCGGTGTCAGAAACAAAGCGAGCGGTCTTCCGAAGACGTCTGACAACAGCAACAAATTGCTTGGTATACGACGACTTCTAAACCTTTCAGAGTACACCCTGACACACTCTTGACCATTTATTTGACAATATCGATATATCTGTAACATATCGGTATTGGTGTACTGTACGGCCATAATAAATCACAAAAATTTAAGTTTTTTTAATTATTAAATAAGATAAGAAACTTCTAAATCTTAATAAGAATTTAGATAATCTAAATTTGACAGTTGTTTTATTCAGAAACTATGGAAACGAACAATAAACATTGTTCGTGTAAAGGCAAATAATATATTAAGTATATACTTTAAAGATATCATGCGGATAGAAAATAGGTAAAAATGTATATGTATTTAAATTACTTTTTGATAACTTAACTTTTTTTAAATATTGGAAATAATTAAAATACAAATTAAAAAAAAAACAAGACCTAGTAGTCCTACAAGTCTAGTAGAGGATCTCAGCCGATTCTGGAACCTCCTCGGAGTGACCTTGACCTTGGTGTATGTTAGGTCAAGGTCACTCCGTGGAGGTTTCAGAATCGGCTGAGGCGGAGGGAGGTTGCAACAACAAGGCCACTGAGGAGGTTCTTGAATCAAGAGGTATGAGACGAAGGGAGGGAGATCGAAACACCACGGTCACTGAGGAGGTTCTAAAATCAAGATGACCTTGACTTTGAGACGACCTCGAGAAAACCTTGACCTCAACCTTATGACAACCTTGACCTTGAGACGACGTAAAGCTAGGTGAGGTTATATAACCTAGGAGGTTCTATAAAAATAAATGAGGTTGCAACGACTAGCACAACGGGTAGGTTTTTGCACATAATTGTAGGTAGGGGTTATTTGGTATTGCATATAAAGGGAGATTATTCGAAACAATTGTTAGTATTAACAAGTATGTCTAAACGTAAGGTTGCTGTGATGGAAAAACCATCCTGTTCCCAACATATTGTGGAAGGAAGTGATTTGGAGGAAGGGGAGAATGCTGAGGAAGTGTTTTGGAGAGATATTGAGTTGGATCCCAGATTTGAAGAATTATTAAATGGGATGAGTGATCCCAAAACATATATTGTGAATGGTGATTTTGGACGAAAGGTATCAACCGCTGAAAAGTTCATGGAAAATTATACGAGGGAACCAATTTGGGAAGTGCCATTAGTAGGAGAGAGTCATTATATAAATATATAATCATAATAATAAAAGTCATTCCAAATGGATAAGCATTGGTTTCTCCTCATTGCAGAATATGGAGTGCATGTTAAAGCTTGTTGGTGTACAGAAGCAGTATGTGTGTTTGGACGTAATGGAATGGGGTTGGTTAATTGCAGAGATTGTACAGTTGAGGGAACGATTCGAGTGTAAGAATGCAGTGTTTCCTACAATTTGCGGGATGCATATGCGAATATCGCGAAAGGTAATCGACGGGTCGACAGCAGTTGTGAAGATAGAAAAAGGTGGGGTATATGTGTATTTGGCATATGAAGGGTTGTTAGAATTGTTGCGATTGAAGGAAATATTAGAGTGTCGTTTGGCAGTTTTAGAAGGCATGCAATATAATGCATGGTATAATAATGTGGTGCGAAGTTTAGCTGAAAGTGATGAAGAAATAGAATTGACAATAACGAAAATGTATCATGGAGTTGTGTCAGAATCTGTATGCATACTAAGGGAGTTAGTCACATATTGGCCAAAGAAATTATCAAATGATGTGAATTATTTAAGAATGAATAATGGAAAAAGTAGTTTATTTTAATAATAAAAAAATTAAATTATTGTTATTTTCTATTATTAGATATAGGAGTTAGCTATATAATACTGTCTATAGATTTAATAAGCAAGCTAAATTGAGTATATATTTATAAACCGCATTGGAGTTCCGTTGTTTGTCATTTCACAAGTTGTTGATTCATGAGAAAGATCAATAAGATTACACTAAAAGGTTGTGATGGTATTGAAAAGTGGTAGTTCAAATCGGACAGTAAGAAGGAAAGGTAGTGGGCTACTGAATACCGTGATTAATAAATTACAAGTAGATTTGCATATACCGGGTTATAGTTTTTGTGGTCCAGGGACGAAATTAGAAGAACGATTACAGAGGGGTGATAAGGGTGTCAATATTTTGGATGAGGCTTGCAAAGAGCATGATATATCTTATGCTCAGTCAAAGGATTTATTAAAGAGGCACGAAGCGGATGAGAAATTGTATAAAAAGGCCGTAGAACGAGTGAAAAGTAAAGACGTGTAGGAGAAAGATTAGCTGCTACTGTGGTTACCATTGCTATGAAAGCTAAAACGAAATTGGGTATGGGTCCGAGGATACGACGTAAAGATATAAGGAAAGGTAGTGGTAGAAAGTATATGAGGAGTAGAAAAGGTGGAGCTATATCATTTTTGCAAGCGATGAAGAATGCTCGAAATGCTATAAGACGAATTGGGAGGAAAAAAGGTATTTTAGAAAATGCGAGAGTTGCATATCAGAGTTTAATGAAGTCGGGGAAGAAAATAAAATTTCCAAAGTCTAGAGTAATTCCAATACCGAGAAAAGGTGGATTTTTACCATTAATTCCATTATTCGCAGCATTAGGTGCTTTGGGATCGTTGGGTGGGGGTGCTGCGGCAATTGCCAAAGCAGTAACATCTGCAAAAACTGAAAGGGATCAGTTGGAAGAAGCAAAACGACATAATTTGGCTATGGAGTCAAAATCTGGGAGTGGTTTATATGTAAAACCATATAAGCAAGGTTGTGGTGTATCTGTGGGAAGTGTTCTATACGTAAAACCATATAGAACTGGTTGTGGAGTTTATTTGCCGAATAGTAAGGGTTCAAAAAACGATTAAGTAGTTTACTTCGCAGGCCTTTAACAGAAATAGATTTGTGGAAGTATGTTAAAAGGTGGAGAATTGGAAAATTTCGGGGTATAATTTAGTAGAGACGTTTTACCTAGACTTATATATAAAAATGAGAAAGGGATAATTAACTTGGATGATGACATTGAGGAGGTACTCATTGGGTAGCATACAAAAAAAATAATGATGTGGTCGAATATTTTGATAGTTACGGTTATTTAAGACCAGCAGTTGAAGTGGAAAAGTATTTATTATCGAATGGTGGTGGTGTTATATGTTATAATTATAGAAGATATCAGAGTATTAACAGTGAAAATTGTGGTCAGTTGTGTTTATTGTTTCTGAAGGGTGTTATTGAGTAACCTATGTGAAATAGGAACTAGTACTGGTGTGTAGTATTATACGAAAGAGGTGTGAAATTCTTGTTAAAATGGGAAGAGATAGTAATGGAAGTATCAGTAATATGGCTTTAGTGATATCTGGGAAGGGATCAGTTGTGGATTGTGTCTTAAATCCCCCAATATACTTAGATGGCGAATATGAAATGTGCATGATAAGTTTGCGAACATGTAATACTGTCCCTAACGTTACATCTACAAACAATGTATTTCGATATACTGAATCACTGGACAAAATGGATTTTTATTGGACAGATATAATTATTCCAGTTGGAACTTATGATATTCAAGATTTGGAGAAATACATAAATGAGAAACTACAAGCCAATGAAGGTGGTAAAAATTACTTTACTTTGGATGCCAATAGTAATACTATGAAGGTGCTTATGAAGGCTTCCGTTGATGTTAATTTTTCAATAGATAATTCAATTGGTCCTTTATTAGGTTTTAATAAGAAAGTTATACTAGCCAATAAAACAGTAATTAGCGATAAGGTGGTCGATATAAATAGAGTAAGTGCTATCGATATATTGTGTAACGTGGTTGAAGGATCATATATTAACGGTGAATTATCACATGTTTTATATCACTTTTATCCCAATGTTGCACCTGGTTATAAAATAATAGAGGTTCCACAAGATAAAATTTATATGCCAGTGAACACTAATGTATTATCTCAAATTATTATTCAAGCTGTAGATCAGACCGGACAACTTATTGATTTAAGAGGTGAGGAATTGACCATATATTTAAGGTTGAGGCGAATTAATTGAGTTTGGAGAAGAGCGCCTTCAATATTTTAGTGGAGATATTAATAATAGACCAACATTATTTGTAGAGACGAAGATAGGGTCGGACGTGTAATTGATATACGCAGTAGCAGACTAGGATATTCAATATTGGGTTGTGGAACAGTTTAAAGTTAAATAATTACAAATGAGGAGTAGCGTCTTTAATAAACTGCGCACTAGGGGAGGGAATTGCAGATACAAAATAATGAATAAGTTATGGCGGGTAGTTGGTGGGGTGAGGGTGCTTAATCGATTAACCAATGAAAATAAGAGCTTCTTGAGTGGCATAGGGTATGAAGTTTTGGTGTAGATAAAGTAAATCTTCGAGCAACTGTGGTATGGGGATTATAAGTTAATAATTGGAATAAAGAGAGGATTAAATTTAGTATAAGAAAAGACTCGATCGTGATAAGTTTAACGAGACTGTTTGCATCAAGTTTTCAATAGATATGGAAGTTTTGGATGTTTTAAGGAAGGTGCGTGTCGATAATTCTATCGTTGAGATGGAATTTCACAATCACATACCATTTGGTTCTCCAAAATATGGGAATAATGACGAGATCAGGATTGTGGTACCGGAAATAGATAGATATACTTTACCATCAGAGTCAGAACTATTAATTGAGGGAAAGTTACGTCTGGCAAGTGATGAGAGTAAGAATAGTGCCACAGCATTTTTAATTCATAATGCAGTAGCTTTTATGTTTAGTAATATTAGATATGTTATTAGCGGAGTGGAGGTGGATGAAGTGAGAAATGTTGGTGTAACATCAACTATGAAAGGATATTTCTCATATAGTCCAAGTTATGCTAATCAATTTGAAAATTCTGGTTGGGAATTCGCGGTGGGGAAGGCTCCAGTGCTAGATAAGAAAGGGAATTTTAGTTTTTGTATCCCATTGAAGATGTAAATGGGATTTGCAGAAGACTTTAAGCCAGTTATTATGAATGTATTCCAGGAATTAGTTCTAAAAAGATGTGCTGATGATAATGATGTCATATTGAATTCACTTACCACGGAGAATATTAAGTTAATAATTGATTCTATTGTGTGGAGGATACCACATGTTAAAGTTGGGATGAGCCAGCAATTGGCTTTAACTAAGTTAATTACGAAGAATCATGTAATGGAAATGTTCTTTAGAGGTTGGGAAATTCATGAAAATCCAGGAATTCCCGAGACAACTAAACATAGTTGGGCCATTAAAACAGCTCCACATTTAGACACGCCAAGATATACAATTTTGGGTTTTCAGAGAGGGAAGAAAGGAAAAATAGAAGAAAATATGAGTAGATTTGATGCCATTAATTTAACTGATATGACTATTTATTTAAATGGTAAAAGATACCCATATGAAAATGTCAGAGTTGATTTTGATGATAATCGAGTAGCAGTGTTATACAATATGTATTCTAGGTTTCAACAATCTTATTATGGTCACGAATATAGTGAACCGATGCTTAAATTAAATAATTTTAAATTGTGTCCATTAGTTGGCATAGATTGCTCACATCAGGAAGATGCAATACATAGAAGTGGTGTGGAGGTTAGAAAAGAATTTAGTACGAAAGATAATGTGCCAAATGATACGGTTGTATATTGCTTGATTTTGCACAATAAATTGTATCAATACTCACCGTTCAATAAGGTGGTACAGCGACAGTACTAGAGAACTAATATTTAAAGTGGTGTTGTATAAGTAGTAGATTCAGTTCGAAGTTGGTGTTAGTACGAGAAGTTTCTTTGGTGGTGAAAGATGTTGAACTTGACAGATACAAAAATGTGGAGCTCCTACTTAACAGATAGAAAATATATCATAATAGATTTTCAATGGTATCGGTTTAATAGTATCAGTTTGATGCCAAAAGAATTGGCCACTTGTGATAGTGAATTTAGGAGGAGTCATTTTGTATTTAAACCGATATTGAGCTTCGGTGTATTAACTGAAGAAGATAAGCGTGTAGCGAGATATGCATTCAGGCATCACATGCATCAGCGAGTGATTTTGATGAAGTAATTAAACGGTTGTGTAGAGGAGTGGATATTGTGCTTGTTAAAGGTAGAGAAAAATTGGAATTTTTGAAGTGCATTATAGATAAACGAATAATTGATTTAGTCGATGCGGAAAAAATAAGGAAGGGAGAAGCAAGTTGTAGTTTCCACGTTGGTAATTATGTGGTGTGCGCTCTAAGTAATGTGGAACGATTGCATAAGTTTATTGAGGAGAATAAAAAGACAAAAATAAAAGTAACATTATAATCTTTGAAATGGGTTGTGTGTGGACTCTCATGACAAATTATGTTGTGAGTAGGGTAGGTAGTGTGATAAGGCGATATGAAGTTGATGGATCATTTGCCGCGGTGGAAGATAGTGACTTAGTTTATATTCCAAAAACATATTTGATGTGGAATGTTAGAAGCTTAGATTTAGAATATATTTGGAATCGGCTACCGAAAAGTTATCATGAAGATATAAACTTAATTAGATGTAGACCATGTGTAAGTCATTATAATGTATTTGGGGATACTATCGATGGGGTAATTAGGAGAAGAGACTGCAGCGTGTGTAGATGTAGAACTAGTATTTCATTATCTGGAAGTTAATGCTCGATTGTAACGAAATTATAAAAAATATTTAGATATAAGTACAATACCGATATATGAACATATGTTTACATAGTTGTATATTTAAAATAAAGATTTATATATATGTAATATCAATAAGAAGATGTTTTCGTAATAGAGTTAATGTTCGATTGTAACCAAATTATAATAAATATTTAGATATAAGCACTATATAGATATATGAAAACATGTTTACGTAGTTGAATAATTAAAATAAAGACTTATTTATATGATGACTAAAAAGATGCTTATATCGTTGAATAATTAAGATAAAGTATTATTTATGTAATAACTTGTTTCATTTCAATAAGTAGAACTATAACTTGTTGTATTTCAATAAGTAGAACCATAACTTACTTCCCCGCAACGGTCACCATAAGAAACCTACCGCCCCCACCCGCCACATAAAACTTCCCTCCATTGGCCGCCACATGAAGCACCCCCCTTAATTCTATCACTGATATGTGGGATTTAAATTAATCCAAAAAGTGTTATTCTAGTTTCTTTGGTTTTTTATTATCTTTATTATATCTAATTATAAATTCTATTATGGAAAGTTACTTTGAATTTATAATAAGACATCATATTTAGGCGTTGTGATTAATTCTATCACATATATGTGGGATTAAAATTAATGCAAAAAGTTATTCTACTTTCTTTGGTTTTTATTATCTTTATTATATCTAATTATAAATTCTATTATTGCATTTCTTTTACAAACAAATCACAAAAATTAGAATTAGAATGCATTAGTTTTGCTGTGGGTATTTCACACATGACGAAAATTTTTTCTTTAGGATAATAATAACTTCCACGCTTCGGGCAACATTTTCTATAACGAACCTTCTTCGTCCAATTTAAATTTCTTTCGAGCGTTGGGCCATGCTTCTTTCCTCAATCATAACACCAACAGGGTAACGGTATCTGAAACGCGTTTTGATGGGTCACCATCAACAGTTCCATCTATCGCTGTCCCTACAAATGTTGTTGATGAAGTGGATATGGATAATTTACCCGATATTGACGACTTTGATGAGGCATTGTTAGATGAAACACAATTTGATAGGTTTCCGGTAACCGTTATAAATACCGCTGCCCATGATAAGGTTCCTATTGTGGTTGGAACAATTACTACTGTGACAACCTCTTCTACTACTACTACTACTACTACTACTACTACTGCTACTACTACTACTACTACTACTACTACTACTACTACCACTACTTCTACTACTACTACTACTACTACTACTTTAATTTAAGTGGTAAACCCTTATCTAGCCAGCACTCCCAATCATTATTTAATTGTTCCTCAATTTCACCAATCCATGCAGTACACAATACCCTAATTCCTCTTGCTTCTCCACTTCCGTTATCTATCCAATCTAATATTACTCCCGGTCAGAGATCTCAACAACCCGGTCCTTCCACAATACCGCAGTTCCCACAACCCGCTCTTCCCATAATAGCACAGCCCCAATCAGATATCCCATCTAGTCCACGATCCAACATTATAACTGCGACTTTAAAAGAACTTTCAGACATTCTAACGTCTCGCATTGGGGGAAGTTCATCAGTTTCTTATGTTGATAAACTGTTACTTGGCTTAAATGAGGAAATACTAAAGGAACTGGCAACGATTGATATGATTCTCCAGCTTAATAGCGCCATTAATATTAACATCGGAGGTGTTGAAGGTGTTAATATTAGTGAGAAAGTTCCCTCCCTCATAGAGCGAAAGAATCATCTTTGTGAAATGCGCAATCTAATATTTAAATTTTTTCGATGAATGCAAATCAATTCATTTGATTTCTATTCACCAAATTATTTAAACTGATTCATTAATCGCAATTCATATCGTAATTCAAGTATTTAAAATGGACCTTGTTGGTCCCGTGATCAGTAAAAATGTTTGTTCTACATCCTGGATTAGAAGAGAGGTGGGTGCCGCATTGCTTACACATCACATCCTATGCTAAGAATTGGTTGATGCTTCTGGTTGGATTGCTTTATAGCCACCTACAGCTGTCATATATTTTCGGAATGTTTGTTATTATCCTATACTTTTATTGACCACAATATAAATATTTTCTTCCGTACAGGAACTCTTCATAACTATTGAAATGAAAGTGGTGGTAGTTTTCCCTACGCAGGGAACACCACCACCACCACCACCACCACCACCTCCAACTCCGCCACCCACGCGGACGGCGACGCCATTATTCACCCCTCCTCCGCCCTATAGCCCCGTTAGGAGGGGTGAAGGAGGCCAGAGAAGGAGGCGGCCCCCGGTTCTTCCCATATTCAGTGGGTGGACTGAAGTCAGTGGGTGGGAGACCCCACCGGAGCGGGATACGCCCACTGAATTAGAAAGGACGCCGGCTCCAGAGTTTGCAGCACCACCTATATCACCACCGATGGCACCGTTAAAAAAGAAGGGGAGGAAGAAGCTTGAGGATAGGGTGGAGAATGTAAATTCTCCTCCCGCCTCCTCTTCCTCCTCTTTATAGTATAGTATAGTATAATAAACAAAATAATTAGAAAATCCTAATTAACATCGTTCAGTTTACATTTTGATATCATAAGAGCAATATGAAATTAAAACAACAATCACTTTCCTTGCCTATATTCAATTTTGATGGAGTATTTAATGAAAAACGTTTTACCCGGCACAGTAATCTTTTTGGTAGTGTTTGCAAACGAGCGCTTATAGCGGGACCTCCGGGTTGTGGTTAAACAAATGCTCTACTTACTTTACTCTTACATCCTAATGGGTTTCGCTTCAAAAATATTTACATATGCTGCAGATCTCTCTATCAAAAAAAATATGAATATCTCAAAAATATATTGGAAACTGTCCCGGAAATTGGTTACTATGAATATATGGATGCTAATGATATGCCATCGCCTGATAATGTCGCAGACTATTCAATAGTAATATTCGATGACATACCCGCTATTAATTTAGATATTTTGAAAAACAGTTCTACTCTTTCGGTAGACATCGTAATTTAGATTGTTTTTTCCTAATTCAGACATACGGTGCAGTTCCTAAACAATTATTGAGGGATAACACAAACTTCCTAATTTTGTTTCAACAAGACTGTACTAATTTGAAACATATATTTAATGATCATGTGCATGATTTAAGCTTTGAACAGTTTTTAAGTATATGTAGAATGTGTTGGAAGAAACCTTTCGATATATTTCTTATCGATACTGATTGTAAATTTAATGAAGGAAGATACCGGCAAGGTTTTGATTCCTATATCACATTATGATGTGTCTAGTTTTTACATAAACACTATTTAGTCATTAAAAGAGTCCTACTTCAACAAATCTACATCAGTATGTGAGTATTCGTTAAAGAGTGAAGATAAAATGGAAGATAAATTAGTAAATAATTTAGTGCAAGCTCGCACAGCTTTAAAAGCAAAATTAAGAACGTTAAAAGCTGACATTGCAGAATCTCAAAGAAAAATTGATATACAATACGCGCCTATAGCCAAACCTCTACAAGAAATTGCGATGAAATTAAATCCCGCTGAAACAAAGACAGATAGGATGCATCGTGAAAGTATTACTGAGGATATATCTGAAGCTTGGTCTGACATTGATCCGAATATATCACATGGCGCTATGGCTGGAACATCAGCTATACGACAAGGGAGAACACCTTCACGAAAACGTGTGGCCTGGTTTAGCCCACGTACTCACTCTTCTCCGACGAAGCGGCCATATGAAAAACTTAGCACAATGCCTCAAGCAACCAAAGCTAAAGCAATTTCTTCTGATTTAAAACCTCGGTTGTCGGTATCATTTGCACCACCTGTCAAAACTGCACCAAAAACCTAGGATGTCAACATCATTTATGCAACCGACATTTATAGAAGATGATTACATAGGGGAACTGCTACCACAATCTTCACTAGAAGAGGGAGGAAATCCAAGTGAAGAAGAAACTAATACAACTGGTAGTGTGGATTTAGAAAAATCAATGGCTCATGCCATTTCACTATTGGGTACAAAACCTTCAAAATCAATAATTGCTAATAAATCTATGAATAAAACGCTCTTAGAAATGGATGTAGTGAGGGAATCATTGAAAGATTATAATCCCACGATACGCCCATATCTTATTGGTTTAATGACAGACGAAAATGAAGAATTTGATGAAAAGTATGGTGTACATGAAATAGGTAATAATTTAAAAATGGGACAGGCGGATGTTAGATTTGATGGGTCCAACATTGTAATCGGTGGATTTACATATAAAGCCACTAGGGGTTTATTAGAATTACTTTTCAAAAAGAAACCAGGTAAATTTTTATATGCTGATGCGAAGAATTATAAGTACATACTCAACGACACTCACTCTGCGCGAGTTGATTATGATCCAGATAAGAAGTATGCTGCCAGTAAAGCTTATAAATACATATCAATTATTAAACCTATTTTACAAGGAAAGAAACCTGAAGTTTGGTGGTCTCGAACCTGGAAGACTGGTTTAGATTTATCAAAAATATTACCAGTAAAAAAGACGCTTATACCTAATAATGAAATTGAATATAAGTATTGGGACGATGTGAATGAATTGTGTGATAGATTCAAGTTGCTAGTAGCCTCGAAGAATGCCGGTCATACAGGACACGAAAACGGGATAATAGCAATAATTGAGGAATTGAGGGGTCCAATGCAATAACCGGGTAAGTCCATTTTTTCGCTAAATTGTGTTATTCATATATTCTTGCTGAGGATTAAATTCTCTATTATCCTGTGCAACAACAATGTTCAAATGTAGAAAATATGCAGTACACGGATGTATTTGTAGTTGCCTGCTTAGCAATACTGAGCAAGAACAGGGTAAGTCCTGGACTTCCCCTGTTATTGCAAAGTACCGTCAAATCTTATGCATGTGGTCGAAAGTGTGTTATGCGATCGTTTTTTTGTGGAGAACCTGTTAAAACCTGTTAAAAATGCTCTCAGACAGTGACAATTCCTCCAGTGACCCGTATTTTAGTGATGGTGACGACGAATATGTACCGGAACATGAAAAAAAAACACGATTACAACGTAACCTCATATACTGTAGTTCTCAGTATGATGACTTGAGTGAAGCACCTGCCTCATCTCAGCCTGGTACTTCTGCGAATAATCTAAATTTTGACGAACTATTTCCCCGATCCTCTCATGACGAAGTTTCTGTGGATGTTGGAGCTCAGGTACAAACTGCCGTACGTTGTACACCACAGATTACAAAGAAAAAAATAATTCGTGAAAAGTTGTGGCAAAGAAATGTAAGGACAGCCAATATGACCCAAGGAAAACCATATACAAACACAAAAGGGCGTTGTGTTCCTGGAAGCAAAATGGGACCCAAGTGCAAGTGTAAACACCTTTGCTTCGAAAAAATTATTGGAAACGAGAACTGCAAAAAATTATTTTCTGATTTTTATGCGATGTCTTCTAAAGATCTTCAGGATTGTTATTTATATAGGTGCATAAAAAAGGAAGGACATTGTTCGACACAGGCCACGCTCGGGAGAAGAAAACCGAAAAAAAATCATCCTTTTATTATTAAGTAAGCTTTACCATTCCTCTATATTCCCACTTAAAAATTATTACATTCTTAGATTCGGCAAGCCGGTGAACAACAAAAAATTTGTCAGCAAGCTTTTTTATTTCTACATGGGATAAGTAAAAGCAGGCTGGAACGGTTGCAAAAACACCTGTCAAGTCAAAATAACATTCCTCCTGTTGATCGAAGAGGAAAGCATGGGAATAGGCCCAACAAAATCTCTGATGCCATCATTGCCCAAATACAAGCACACATTTTGAGTTTTTCGAAGTATAAGTCACACTATAGCAGAAAATACAATTTGCAACACTATTACTTGTCGCCTCTATTGACTGTATCTAAAATGCATGACTTATATTTACAAAAATATGAGCCTAATCAATATCAGTTAAGTCAAGATAATCGAAATAACAACCCTATTGTCAAATACGAATTTTATAGAAAATATTTTGCCGAACATTTCAACATTAGTTTTGGGAAGCCAAAATCCGATACTTGCCAGAAGTGTGACAAATTAATTAACAAAATAAATGCTGCTGACTCTGACGCCGAAAGAAAAGTCTTGGAAACCGAAAAGTCTGTGCACCTTAGAAAAGCTGAATGTTTTTATTCTGACATGAAAACTAAAACCGATTTATCGAAAACTGATCCGACCGTGGAAGTATTAACGTTTGATATCCAACAAAATATGCCTCTGCCTGTTTCTTCAAGTGGAGAGGTTTTTTATAAAATACAGCTATGGGTTTTCAACTTTTGTATTCATGTGAGTAGCACTCGAAAGAGTTATTTGTACATGTATGACGAAACATTAGGAGGCAAAGGCCAGAATGAAGTTGCTAGTTTTCTTTTACATTTTTTTAATACTTATATACGGTCAAAAGTTACAGATTTATATATTTTTTCAGATAACAGCGCATCACAAAACAAAAATTATATGCTGGTGTAATTTTTTCATACTCTTGTTGATACTGGACGATATAAATCAATATACCATTGGTATCCCGAACCGGGCTACAGCTTTCTGCCTTGCGATCGCAGTTTTGGGGCGATAGAAATACAGAAAAGGAAACATGACAAGATATATTTACCAAGGGATTATATTAAAATCGTTCAGGGTACAAGCAAGAATTTTGAGGTAATAGCAGTAACGCAAGATATGCTTTTGAACTTTAAGGATCATTTAAAACAGTTTTTTGTGCGAAATCCTTCAAAAATAAATTATAAGTTTACCCTCTCCAAATATCGAGTAATAAATTACCAAAAAGTTGATGCGGTAACGCTGGTTAAATGTAGTGAATCCGTGGGAAATCTAATTTATTATACCTTTGATTTACAAAACAAGAAAATTTTGAAGAAAGCTTCATTACCAAATAATGATCAAAAATTATACGTAGAAAGAAAAAAAACAAAAAAAAAAAAAATTTGAACACGTAATGGCATTAGCTAGAAATTACGTGCCCCAGTGTGACATTTGGTTCTACAAAGACATTGAAGACTACCATAAGAGTTTTCTAGAAGCTGATAATAATACTTCAGTGTCAGAGTTCGGCAGCGATGAATAAAGGAATTTTGTTTGTTTGTTTAAAAGTCATGCATATTAGCTTTAATATTTAATAAAGTTTTCTCAAAATAAAGAAAAGTTTCTTGGTTTTCCTAATTTCCTTAATTTAGTTTTTTTAAGTTGCAAATATTGTCCAATAACGAGGCAAGTCCTTCAGTTTTTTGCGCACATTTTTTGCACTTTTTGACTAGGAAGCACAAAATGTTAAAAGAGAGTGCTCTGGGACTAACTGCACACGTTAGCATTGACAAATGTGGCAAAACTGTAGTTACTTAAGTTTGAAGCGTTTTTTATGTTTCCTGCACATTTTGTCTCAGCGGACTTGCCCGGTTATTACATTGGATCCCTCAATTGAAGGAGGCTAAAATTATAAAATAGTTTATTTACCGTGAATGTTAATAAAAAGTTATCAAGTCTATGTTGTGTTACATTTTATGTGTAGACACCGACGTTCGATAATGATGACGATCGATAAATTTGGAAGACATATCTACAAACATATCATCAACAGGCACATGATGGAAGAAGATGTAATCTCAGACATTCTCAAACACCCTAAAGTCAAAAAAATATTTGAAATGCATATGAAGGGGATTTCTAGTTCGAAAACAACTCCTTCGAAATATGTTGTTCCAATATACAGCGATGGATCAATTGGGATCGCGGATATGTATACAACTACATCCTTTCCAACACAGAATTACTTATATAATAATAAACTGTACGTAGGAAAGGTTATTAATGTTCATTACTCCAACGAGACATTAACAAATTTAATGGTTAGCGGCAAACCTTTTAATCCTTTGGCACCATCATCAGTAAAAGAGGAAACGAAATTCTATTTGAAGTACATTGGTCCAAAACCAAGTCCAGAACGAACAGAAGCAGTATTTGCGGAAGTAGTTATTGAGGGTAATGTCATCGATTAGAAGGGATGTCGTCGATGAAATACATAAACCTGCTCGGAGGCGGTTTGCCCGACGGCGAGTCATAATAAAAGGATTGAGAGATTTATTTCAAATCGATTTGGTTGAAATGATACCGTATGCAAAGGAAAATAATAACTTCAAATATATTTTCATGTGCATAAACACTTTTTCGAAATTTGCCTCGGCCGTTCCAATAAAAACAAAACAGCCCTAGAAGTTATGAAGGCCATGAAATCTGTACTCTCATCTGGGGAAAAAAATATACCGAAAAATGTTCAAAGCGACCAGGGGAAGGAATTTTTTAATACTCATTTTAAGAAACTTATGGATCAATATAATATTAATCATTATACAACTTATTCTAGTTTAAAAAGTTCCATTGTGGAACGTTTTAATCGAACTCTTAAAAATAGGATGTGGATGGAATTCAGTTTCAATGGAAATTATCGGTGGATTGACATGTTGCCAAAATTAGTGAGAGATTATAATAATACAGTACACCGAACGACAGGGTACAAACCCGTGGCGGTTAATCAAAAAAACATGCGACTCATTTTAAGTTCTGTTTATAGCAACATGAAAGTAAGCGACCCAATCATTTCAAAATTTAAGGTTGGAGAGCCGGTTCGCATCAGCAAATACAGACATGCGTTTTCAAAGATGTATAGACCAAATTTGACTAATGAGATATTCGCTATAAGGAAAGTCCAAAACACCTTCCCCAGAACGTATCTCTTATATGATTCAAAAAAAGAAAATATTTTAGGTGGCTTTTACGAATCGGAACTCTCAAAAGTAAAACACCCTGACGTTTATCTTGTTGAAAAAGTTTTACGAAGGCAGAAGGGTAAAGTTCTCGTAAAATGGCTTGGAATGCCTTCATCACACAATTCATGGATTTCAAAGGATAATGTTTTGTAGGAAGTGAGTTGTACTTAGGATACAAAACAGTATCAAATATGTTCGAAATGTTTTTTATTCAATAATATAAATTATATAAATTTTACAGAAGTAGATGCTGTCATTTACAAAACATTTAAAAAACACTTGCAAATTTATTAAAAAATACATACAATGCATTTACAAAAACAACAAATATTTACACTGGTAAAATCCTCTAACCCATCTCACACATGTCTTCCAACTCTAAAAGTATATTTCGCAAGTTTTCTTCCCGTGCAATCTCTTCTATTTTATGGTCACCCACACGCCAACGTATTACATTTATTGGGAAGGGTATATCGTTTATCATCCTTAAATGATAAAGCTACTTTATTTCTCAATTCAGTATACATTATGTGTAACCCAAAACTAAATATGTACATTTTCCTCATTATGTTTCCTCCATTTTTCACAACATTCTTATAATCGGTTACCGATAAATTCTTATCAATAACATACTTTTTTACTCCCTTAGCTGTTTTAACAGTCCTATTGACTAATTTGAGACACTAAGCTTTAGCACCTGTTCCATAGAAGCATTCGATAATATCACCCGCGTATTCATCTTTCATTTTTCCCAGTCTAGGCAAACTCGGGGGTATTCCATGTATATTATCCTCAGTGTAATTCGATGTATCAACCATTTCTAAATTTTGCTTTATATCATTATATACGTTATAATTTTGCACACTTACTATCAACGAATCAGTGTCTGTATATAGTAGTGAAACGTCTGGACCATATAAAGGTTTTATGAAATCATAGAAAAAATTATACATTACCCACTTAGCGAGTTCCAAAATTGTAAACCCTACATATATGGGTTTTACATAATCTATACGTATCTTGCATAATTCAATTGCTGTAAGAGAATCGCTAAATACCTTGCAAGATTTAAAATTTGGTTTTGCGATATATGCCTCAGCACCGAGTTTTTTATCTTATATCTTATATCAACACGATTTTCTACATTTTCCATGGTTTTGCCAAAGATGCTGTTCACCATTAATTTATAAAATTGTTTGAAAAACTCATTGCTAGATCCATTTCGTTTTGCAGTATTAAAATCGATATATTTCTTTAACCACTTGCTTTGCTTAAATCGAATACCTCGTCGAATTCCCTTTAAAACCAAGCCATTCCTAACACATTGTTTCAAAGTTAAGTGATGTATGACATAATTTGATTTATCTGTAAGGTTTGGGATCAATTTACCATACTTGGAATTAGGTGGAATAACATGTTCGGGGCAAAATGGGAAGTCATTGTGCAGTTCGTGAAGGCGTGCGGGGATATTCTAGATCTACTTCAAATACATATCCATAATCTCCATCATCCTCCCAGGTTTCTACATCCATCGTCAATAAATCTTCATTCGTTAATCACTCCAAGTCACCAAATGGTAAAGAAAAGGACATAGTATGACCGGACAAATTCG
This sequence comes from Melolontha melolontha, assembly GCA_935421215.2. Lineage (NCBI taxonomy): Eukaryota > Metazoa > Arthropoda > Insecta > Coleoptera > Scarabaeidae > Melolontha > Melolontha melolontha. The sequence goes on along the minus strand of OW285236.1, from coordinate 156,220,213 downwards.
TAGCATCCATGTACAAAATATATTTCACAGCTTCTGATGAATCGAAATCTGATACGAATTTTTTGTTGGCTGTTTCCATTCTTTTACAACACATGCTCACACCTCCACGTATACCTTTTTAAAAAAATGAAACATGTCGGCATCTGTTAATAATTCCAAACTTACACCGGTCATATGCAACATAGCATCCCAGCTCAATCCTGGGGATGTGAAATAATGTGCATGGTTTAATTTATAATTCTCCAGAGAGATATTCCGAAAATTTTCAAATACATCTGCTAGCAATAATACATCTGATTGTATATATACATCGCTATAGTCCACTAATGTTTCACACTCAAATAAATCCCAGACTCTTTGAGCTCTACAATAGTCTTCATCGCTTATATCACAATCTGATAATATATCATGAAAACACTCCTTCTTTGGTAATCCAGCAAAAGATAAAATTTCATGAGAAGTAAGATAGTTGTATTGGAATACGCCTTTTTTGCGTATGAGTTCGAATTTTTCACCACTGTAATATTTACTAACTTCTTTACACTGCTCATCTTCTAAATAAGATGATAATTTTTCCAATGAATAATTCATAAATCGGAAGGAATCTATAAATCTTAACTTATAAAATACGTGTCTTTTCTTACCATTACAGTCTATTATATCTCCCACGTGCACTTTCTTAGAAAACGATACATACTTTTCTTCATTTTGTGCAATAACATCAACATCCTCTTTTTCGAGCGCTAACGCTTTTACGAATAAATGTGTATCATAATTAGATAAATTGTGCAAAATAATAGGTATATATCGGGGTTCTTTATAATTTACATTACACACCATATGCGCTGCACCTCTATATAATCCAGTCATGTGATCATGGTCACGGACTTTTTCTCCATGGACTTCAAATGTTTTATCGCAAATATGACACACTCTAGCTTGTTTATAGTTATCACACTCCTCATTAGTTAAAGGTTTCATTTCTACCTCCTTACTTAAATAATGTTTATAGGCAAATTTCACGTCAGTTTCTAACTCTTTCACAAAGGTTGAAGCTGCATGTTGACCTCGATATACTCGCAATTTACTAAGATTTTTGTCGAAACTACATTTCACATAATAAGCGAATGAATGTGGCTCATGCTCGAAACATTTCACATTGTAAGATTTCGAGGGATCCGGTTCTGATGTATCAATAGGTTTCAATATAGCCTCAAAATCTGCATAAACTACGAAAGGAAGCCTCAGTTGCTTTTCAAATTTTTCAAATTTTAGTATATTTCCCGGTAATTCTTCACCATACTTATTTATTTTCAGTTGTTTATTGGGAAACACTGCTTTACCTGCTTACAGTCTTCATTTGCATGTCTATGTAATTTTTCTTCAGAAGTAAAGAAAGTTAAACAACGTTCACATATGTATTTTTGATGTCCTAATAACGATTTCTGTGAAGAAACTAGTCGTAATAAATTCTTTATCCAGCAGTAATGTGTATTCCCATTTTCACCACTAAGGAGTAATAAATTTAAATGAATAGTTTTCCTCCTCTTTGTGAAATATAATGGGCCCACCACATCATGTGATCTTATTTTATTTTCAAATACTTGCTCTAAACCATATACGTTGAGAGATATATTATTAATCTGTTCAAAATTAGCAATATCTTTTAAATTTGATGGAAAGGAACAACTGCTAAAATCCGCTACAGTGCTATGATGTGGATATGAAGAAACTCTTTGCGGTAACCCTGTTGGTTCCCTTAAAGCAGAAGTGATGGCCCAAGCAAAACACTCATCGTCGTTATTTTGTATATTTATTATGGCGTTCTTTTTTTTTATTGTTGGGGGTAAGTCTACATAACTGGAACCTCTCATTGGATTATATTTGTTTATATTCACTTCCAAATATAATACATTACTAAATGTCCAACCTGAAATAATTAATAATTAATAATTAATCGTACTTTAAGAAAATCTTAATTTACCTGAATCACGCTCCTGGAATTAACTCATTTTATTCTTAATTTCATCCATAAAATCCGCATATATACCATATAAATCACTTCCTTGAGTTATAACTTTATTTTTGGAATTGAAGGATTTTATTTCTACATTTTCTTTCACTAATAAGTAATATAAACCATATAGTTCAAAATTCACCTTCATTGATGTATGTACAGCTAAAGTACTATCCACAAGTGATAACACTTTCTCCGTAATGTTATTTGCAAATTCATCCACATCGATGTATACACGAGATGAATGATCACATATTTGGTAGCTTACTATTCTATCACCAAATGCTCCAATATTTTTCATCACACCATCATCAACAACAACAAATGCTTTATTTCGATGTAAGGTACTGCGTATATGTGCCGTCTAACAATTTTTTTCCACATCGACGCCGCATGTTTCACATTGCATAAAATTACCTGGATTATTCTCAAATTTCCTTCTCTTTCCCTTACAAGAACTTAACAAGTGTCGATTTCTATTATCAGCTCGAGTAAATGTTTTCCCGCAAAACTCACAATCGAACATTTTAACACTATTTCACACTAAATTTATACCGACTAAACACCTCGAGTGCACCTACTCGACTAATGTTGGAATGGAACAACCATCGCCTTATATACAATCAAGGTTAAAAATTATATTTAGAAAAGAAAACATTTCGAAAGAATAATTATATCTAACACATATTACATTCTAAAGTTATTATATATATTTCTTCCTCCTCTAAAATCATTGTGTCTTGATCGAATACATCTATTTCAATATCGATACTTTCCTCCTCACTATCCCCATCTATTATATTTTTACTGAATATAGGTATGTCAATCTCGATATCTGCCTCATTACTACACTCCTCATCACTACACTCCTCCTCACTGTACTCATCTTCTTCATCTTCGTCTTCATCAAAAATAGTATTTATGTCACTATTTGTTGTTACTATTTCAAAATTCAAATAACACATATTCTCTTATAAGTGCAACTGTTGAAACTTGAAACTATTGAATGAGAAATACAGATCCCTTCGCTATTAATATATTAGCGGTTGAATCCCTACCTCCATAGCTTCTCAAGGTCAAGGTTCCTTCAAGGTCAATGTCAGGTCATTTCAATGTTGGGTCGTCTCGAGGTCGAGGTCATCTCAAGGTCAAGGTCGAGGTCAAGGTCGAGGTCATCTCAAGGTCAAGGTTTGCTCGAGATCGTCTCAAGGTCAAAGTCAAGGTCATCCATCCTAACCTCACCTGTCCTCAAGGTCACCTCAAGGTCAAGGTCGTCTCAAGATCAAGGTCACCACAAGGTCGAGGTCAAGGTTTTCTCGAGGTCGTCTCAAAGTCAAGGTCATCTTGATTCTAGAACCACCTCAGTGACCGTGGTGTTTCAACCTCCCTCCCTCCGTCTCATACCTCTGGATTCGAGAACCTCCTCAGTGGCCATGTTGTTGCAACCCCCCTCCGCCTCTGGATTCTGGAACCTCCTCGGAACCGATTCTGGAACCTCCTCGGAGTGACCTTGACCTAACATACACCAAGGTCAAGGTCACTCCGAGGAGGTTCCAGAATCGGCTGAGATCCTCTACTAAGTCTTATAAAGAATACATTTTCGGTAGTAACTAAGTTACACAATCTAAATTTTATACTTAAAGCCCTCTTCTTCCATTAGAGTAGAAATTGGAAATGTGCAATTATTAAAAAGCCAAGTACTACGCCTATGGAAAGATGTTACTCAAAATTTTTATATGGGCTTTTTATCTCATAAAACTATGTCAACGTACCAAATTTTAGCAAAATCACATGAGCCGTTTTATATTTATGATAAAAAACTTTCAGCGCCGTATAGCGCCCAAACTAAGGAACTTTGTACTAAGGTAAGTTTTCTTAAGTCGGTTTATTTTGGTGAAAGTGAGTAGGTTTTTGTAGACACCTTTTACGGGCACCTTGTATAATTTAGAATGAAATATTGTTTTTATTTAATTAAAGACTCTTTAAATCACGAGTTAATGTCTATCCACGGTTATATTTTAATTGTAAGAGAAGGGTAACTTGTAAGTATAATTTTTTAATTCGTTCTTACGTTTTGCGCATTTTTTGCTGCTTTATTACGCAAAATACCGTAAATACGTGAAATTGACGTTTTAATTCTAAGCAACGGAAAAGTGTTTCTAGTAGATGCCACTGAATAATTGACATATAACTGTTATGTAAGTAGTCTGTTGTTACATTGAATGGTTACTTTTAATATATATGCTTGTGTGTTGTGCAATTGTTTGTTATTACAAAACTCTAGTTAGTAGGCTTAAATTAACATTTGAGATACTATAATATAGAAACAAATATTTAACTATATTAAATTTAGTAATTATATTACACTGTTAAGTAGTTTAATACATTCTAGAAATAATACATATCCATTATGCAGAGTACAAATATTACGATAATAAAATAAGTAAATTGACTCTTTCCATAACGTTAAGGAGTGAAACCAGAATTTTTAAATATTAGTTATTAAGTGAGGTAAAATCTAACATTTACTTCAAAATCCATTTCTTATGTGAAATGAATATATTATTTTAACAGCGAAATATTTTTATCTTGGATTTTATTACTTTAAAATGAAAAAAATAGTTCAGATTGAAAACATATTCAATTAACTACGAAACTTTAGTACTTTTTGATAGGTAAATATAGTTATGAAATTTATATTACCAGTTAAAGTACCGAATTTATAAATAATTAAATAGTTGATACGATAGTAATTGGGATTGTTAGGAAATAATGTGATCATTAAATAATTATTTAAAGTTTGAACTTTTTTAGTTTCATTTCTTATTATTCGTTTTTTTATTGAATGCCATATGCATATTTAGCTTTCGAATTGCAACTTTCACTTAGCCTCGATGGTGATGCTCTTGAATACTTCTTTTAATTTTTTTGTGTCTGTTGAAACTACCGCTAGGTCATTTGCATAGGCGATTTTTTATTATGGTACTCTTTAATCTGGAATTACTTATTACTCTATCCAATACGATTAAATAGTGTAGTCGATACATCATTCCAATTCTTTTGATGTTATTTGCAAATACAGCGGCTTTTAATTTATTAATTCTAGTTTTTATTAATCTCAAGTTTGTTTGAGACCCTTGTTTTTATATCTTTTAATATTATACATACTCGCATGTCACTTTAAGCTATCAAATGCCCTTTTAAATCAATTAATTAGATGTTAATTTCCTATTGTGGTCTCTGTTTTTCGATAGTGATACAATAATTTCATTAACACATTTATATTTTTTTATTTATTCCATAGTTCTGTAATGTGTTCATGTATCTTCTTTGTTAATCCATGTGCTTATATTTTATTATTTTGGAGACGAAATATATTAAATCATTATATATACTATATAATACTTTACTTATATAATACTTTATTGTATTTAGGAATCAATATCACTCAATTAATTTCGTTTAGTCATCTTCTTCTTCTTTGTTTTATTAACTTCTACTGCATTTCTTTTCAATTACCACTCCACCACCGCTTCATGTTAAGTGTATTTTATTGTTTCTATATTCCATCTTCTTCTTCCTCTTCTTCTTCTGATACGCCTTCTTTCTTCATCTACGCAATTCTTGTTCATCTTTATAAATTTGAACGAATAGACCGAAACCACATTTGCCCTCTGTATGATCTCATGTGACCTTATTCTCAGGTCTTTCCAGTACATAGTATGTTGTGTTCTTTCTTGTGTTTAAACTTAATGTTTGAGATGTGAAAGTTCATTTTAGTTGTTAGGCTGCACTGTTATAATTCATTTTTAACATAATCAACATTTTTTCCAACTTTAGCATTAAAATTGTCTATAGGGATTATGGTATAATTTTTGGGATTTTCTAGAATGTTCTAAATCTTCCTTTATAAAAACTTTCTTTCCCTTTCGGTTCCGCTTCATACGTTGGTGTGCACAAATTGACAAAGGTTATATTTTTAAATTTTAGTAGGCTTTATTTAATTTTTTTATATATCATAATTATACTATTTTTGTCTTGTGTGCTTTCTTTCCCCTCTAAGAAACTGTACTACTTTTTGACAATTCTTTTCGATCTTTTTCATCTTACCTCCTGTAGGGCTTTTTCTATTTTGTAATCATTCACTATCTTTACAATCTTTTTCTATTTTCCCTATTGTTAACACTGTCTATACTTTTCCTTCTTGTATTACGTTTTCAATCTATCCACCTTATTTTTTGTCTATATTTTATTATTATATCTATTATTTTATTATTATATATTATTATAGTCTAAATTTTGTCCTCTTTTATCAGTATTTTCGTATTATTGTTATCATCTTTTTAAGCTAAATCGTTGTTTTCAGAAGACTAATTTATTACGCTTGTAAATTGCATTATATCCCAATTGCTTTAGATAAGTTAGAAGTATTTTCTCTCCTGTAATTTTTATTTGTAAATTTATAACTTATGTAAATATCTATTCTCTTCAAATTCCTCATTATTCTTACGAGAATAATAAGAAATTTGACAAGAATTAATTGCTTTTACAGTTGAAATGCTTTATTATTCAAAATAAGTTCAAAAAATTCTACAAATCCTTGAAACTTGCTTCTGCGAAAGTAGACAACAATGAAATGAACATATTGGTGTGTGGTTTGACTCTAATAAGATGGAGTACAATTATATAAAATGTAAGTTGTTACACACGCATATATCACTTCTGAATCTTAAAAAAGTATAGGTCTCGGCGTTTGCTTTCAAGTTCTCTATAACTAGGCCTAGCATCCAATGTAACCTCCAGAAATAATACAAAAGGATATTAAATTAAATTCGTTTATTTTTTAAAACACTATATATATTTATAAATTTATATATCCAAACCATTAAACAAAATTATGAAGATCGTCAGGAGTACACACGAATAACTTTGAAGTTCTTTTGAGATATTTATAAATCTTTCAATCAGCACACTTGCGTATTTCATTTAGTAGGGGATCAAAACCTTTCAAACATAAGTGACACAAGACGTTTTGTTCGATACAATAAAAATATAAGCTTTATGGGTCTTTTGAATTTGCTGATATTCTAGTGGTAAAAGAAGTGTGTTATTCATCAATCGCTTAGCGGAAAATAATCCCTAGAGGATGAAATGCCTATCTCCACAGTATGTAATTTTTTTATCAGATCCTTAATTTATTAATCTTAATCACAATTCAAATATGCAGATATCATATCATTTGCAGAACCATTGTTCATATGTGTGACTCGGATATCATGCATAAATATTCTATTACAAAGATTGTAATTATAATTAATCGATTACAAATTAATTATCCATATATACTTGAAATATGAATTCTAAATTTATGAACTTCAAATTACTGCGCGCCATGTTACTTATAGAGACTTTTGTTCCTCATACAAATTATCCAACTTTTCGTGATAACACCTTATTCGATTTTTCAAATATAGAACAAATTAATAATTCGTATCAAAAATTAACGTTCAGAGTAAAGAAAATAAAAGGTATACGCTTTACAGATCATTAAACTTACTTAAACTTAAAAAAAAATATATAATAAAAGTAAATTTCTAGACTGGTTAGAACCGATGCTAGCGATAGAATATCTTTTTTCAACGTTCTGTTCCTTTTATAACCTCGGGCACGTTTGTAGTTTATCAAACATAGAAATATCTTATAAATTCGTTTTTCAAACGAACACCCGCCTTTAAGAAACCTGCGTTCTTATATTAATTTTTAAATGTTTTATAACAACCTGTAACTAATTGAATTTTGTTAACAACGAAATGTCATAATAGGGATATTTTATTGGCTGTCGATCCTTCTACGTTTTAAATAACAATTTCGTATTTTTATCGTATTTCTTCTATCCTTGTCCCGTTTACAATATTTAGTATCTTCATTATGAGTCTGATATATTTTAAAAATTATAATTTCAACGTGTACGGACATCTGAATCTAGGTGATCGACGTTCTCACTCTGACGCATTGCTTTATATATCTTCCGTATTTGTTCATTCAACTGTTGTAGTACGTCGATTTCGACCCCTGTATTTTTCAGTAACTTCTATAATTATTACGTCTTTCAACAACTATGTATATTATGAAAGGCCAGCTTCATTTTTTTCCACCTTACGAGTTGCTTTTGTTCATATGAGTATTTAATACATTTATTAAGGTTCTAATAGCGGTTTCTTGCTTTGTAATATCTAGAATAATGGATTGCTTGTAACAATTTATTTGATGCATTATTATATTTTGTAATTTACATTCGGGTTTTAGAGCTTTAGTATACATCTGTACATCTGATTTAAAAAAAACATTTGTTTAAGATCTTAATATTGGTTATATTAACATCGTTTACAACGGTATATTCTTGCAACAACGTATATTTATGTTAGGCTATATCGTAATTCTTCTAGTACATTATCGTACATGGCTCACTCTGTAATTCATATTAAATTAGAGGGTTAATTAGATATTATTTCATAAATAGCTCCGAATATCTTCTTGTCGGATCCTTATATGACTTTGGATTGTTTGAATTCTTCGCCGAGTGTTCGTTTACAAATTTAAGTAAGGAATTTGACATTTAGTACATGCGCGTTAGATACGTTACACGGAAATAGAATCTACACATATGTGTGTGTACATATGACCATAATTGCAAGTTGTTTCATTTTCTAATAAATTGGTTAACGTCGTTTTTAATGTAAAATTTCTAATTGGAATGAATCCTAATTATTCATTAGAATTATTGTCAGTTCTAGATTCAATTGTAGTGGAAATTAATTGTTTGGATCAGAGTACCGCAACATCTATAAGTATGTTAAGCACAGTTTTGATATAACTTCATAAAGTATACGCCATAGATATAGGGTGTTAAACACGTCGCTCGGTTCAAGTTGGTAATTGTAAAATTAATTATCTTTATTATAGATGTAATTGTTGCATTTTTTTTCATATATATAATTTAGAAGCATATGATTTGATGATATAAATTTTCAGAATGTCATACTATTAATTATCGATTGGCTATGTGTCATTTTCTTAGTGAAAAGAATTTAACGGATTTATTATTAAATTTTTTTCTGATTACATAATAATCATTTCTGCATATACTGTGTGGAAAAATAATTTTTGGATTAATTTGTGTAATATAATTTTTTACTATAACTGAAATTAATGAACAGATCATTTAGTAATATTAATTAAAATAGTTTGTGCATATACAGTGTGGACAAATCGTTATAGATTTATTTTGTAGAAATTTTCGTAAATTGGAATTTACGCTATTACATGGTTAATTGTGTGTTATATATAATAATTGCTGCATATACATTGTATATCAAATCTTGATCTGAGGTTTATCAAAGATCTTTAATAAATTTTTTTTTGATCATCCAATTTCATACGTCGTCCTTATTTTTTTTGTTAAATCGTATGATTTACTTTTAAAATTTATTTAAAGCACCTGATTTTTCGTGCATATATTTTTCTTCATTCATTTAATTTTAATCTTTTCCATTTTATTTTGATTATGACAATTTTGTTGACGTGGTTAGCCAAGTTGATGTAACACAGGTTTGGGATTCTGGTTTACCATGTCTTGTTGTTTGTTGTCTTTTGTTAGTAAATAAATCCTCTATTGATGTTGTTTTACATTAGTTGTTTTATTGGTATATATTAACGAAGCACGTAGATACCTTTGGTTTATTCAATTTACCATCGGCAGTGTTTATGTTCACTGTGACGGCTAAATAATATAAACATGGTGGCGCCCTCATAAAGAATAAGATCCCCCTACCGCTCGCCTAAATAATTGAGTTGGTTTCTTTAGTCTAAGATCTCCGGGGCAATCATGTTATTGGGGTAAGTTGACAGATCTGAATTAGGTATTACGGTAAGTGAGAAGGCGCAAGACTATTGCTCGAAGAAGTATATAGCACTGTATATTTTAACCTATAAATATACGTAATTCATTTGGAAACATAACACATACATATCTCTTTTACAGACATCATTTACCATTTAAAGAATTGTTGAACATTATAATATATGTCTTAAGTTTTATCAATATTATGGGCTAAATTCAATGGTTTCTTGTATCTCTGACTTCTTCAATTTAACAAGTATTAGATACATTATTCCGTATTTTGAATGTTAGTACCTTCCAATGTTGCCAAAATACCTCTTAAGTATTTAACTTTGGACTGTTACATGGGTTTGTTTTCGTCTATTTTCGAATGAAAATTGACCATTTATGCCCTTTAATCCCCTGTTCGATCCCGGCATCTCGGGATTAGGATTATAAGATAGGATTAGGACTAATGAAATCCTAAATTACCTATCCAAGCTAATGAGCAATTCTTAAGAAAGGCGTACGTATAAAATTATTTGTCACAAATTGATAGGGTAATTAATGATATTCAGGTAGTTGTTTTTACCTGTTTTGAAAATTTTTCAAAGTATCTACTAGCTATATTCGAACTTTATCACTTACAAAGGAAGGGCGTGTAATTAAAAGTTCACGCCGAAAGGAGCTTTTAATGGTTGAATCGGTTCTTTTGAAAAGGCTAAATTAAACCGCCAAATTATAAGCAGTTGCGCAAAAAGAGGCTACGGAAGAACAAGTTGAGAGGCCTTCTAAACTAATCCATTCTGTGTTAAAGAAAAATTCTGATAATCTAGGCACTCCCTTTGTAAGGTATATTTCTTACATTTGAAGGAACGTATATTATAACCGCAGAAAAAAGAAACAACCGTCACTACCCTATTCTACCGAAGAGGCTATGAATTTACTGATAATTTTGTAAATCTGCACAATCAAGGAGGAAAACTTATTATTCATCAGTGATGGAGACAAGAAGATTGTAGTATTTTCCTGTACTACCAATATCCGCTATTTATGTATGTAACAGTGACAAAATTTGCTTGGGCTGAACATTCCGTTGTTGTAGGAAATATTTACTATCTACAATCCACATTCTCTGCAATGGATACTATATTCCTATATTTTATTTTTCCCCAGATACAAAGCAGAACACTTACAAAAATTTATTTTTGTCTTTAGAAACTAAGTGTGAAAGTGAGGGTTTTAATCTAAATCCAAAAATAGTGGTAGCAGACTTCGAAAAAGCCATTCATAACGTTCAGTTAATTGGATGTCGCTGCCATCATGCCCAATCATGGTTTAGAAAAATTCAAAATCTGGGTTTAACTGCTGTATTCAAAGACACAAATAGTGAAATAGGTAAATGGCTTAAATATGTTTTCGGGTTGTCATTCTTAAATCGAAAGTGATGTCGGAGATTGTTTCGCATTCGATTTCGTAGAAATTCAACAAGGTGATGAAAGGATAACTACATTTTCTGACTATCTTGTGGAAAATTATATTGGAGACGAAGCATTTTTTCCACCCAAATTGTGGGCAGAGTACAACGCGTCTATAGAACGAATCACAAACGCATGCGAGTCTTTTAATTCAAGGTTCAATGGTAACTTCTATACCAATCATCCAAACTATTTTCCTTTATAGAAATTGTTAAGCAATTTCAAACAGACTCTTGCATAAAACTTCAAAGTTTAAAGGTGGCGGTAAGAATACGTGATCCTGCAGTGCTGAAAAGAGTAGACTTAGCCAAAAGTAATATAGAGCGTTTTACCGCACAGGAAATCTCACATTTTCATTTTGTAAAATGTGTATCGTACATGTACAGCAACCATTAGATTCAGAAAAGTATATGTATAGATAATTCTTTTAATAATAACATTTTAATAATTGTAAATATTTAAATATGTAGAAATTTGTTTTAATCTCCGACAAGAAGTTCCATATTCTTGTATATGAACAAAACTGTTTTTTCAATAATAATCTTTTCAAATTAACTTGTGGTTTTTATTTTTGATATAAATTCAGTTAAAATGTATCTAATTCAGAGTTGACCGCTCAGTTTTGGAAGAGATTAACACGTTGGTAGATGATGCCGAGTTTGATTATGCCCCGCGTTAATCTATTTAGTATCGGTACCGAGTTCGTGTCCTCGGAGCTAAATTCGTATGCACCCCTACGCCCCTGTTTTGAATGTGTCTCTTCTCCAACAGGGGCGTACCGACGAACATGTAGAAATGTGAAATACGTATCTACGTCTTTGGAGAAGAGATACATTCAAAAATACATATATGAACTTGTATTGTGTTCTTCACACCCCATTTTTAATAATATTTTTTTATATTATTAGAAATACTTTTGTATTTTGTGTTAATTTTCAATTACTTATTTACCGCTCCTCGTGTATATATTACTTTGATTACTTGCTTTTAAATATACGAATTTCAATTTCTTTCTTATGTAAATATAAATACAAACTTTAAGAACAACGCCCCTGTGTTTTATTTAGTAAGTTGTAGTATATTTATTTAATTAACCATTATCACACACGTCCTGGCCCTTTGACGAAACTTCACCAGCACCCGTAATTATTTTATCATAGAATAATTTCATTATTATTAGCACGGCACACCACATCCCGATATCCAGCAAAGCCGCCGTTTGTAATAGTATACAACTTTACAAGTATTATAATTTAGTTATAATATATTCAAATACTGCATATTTTTAATATATTGTGTCTTAATCAGTAGTTCCTTTATAGTCGTGATAAATTTGAAACTAGATACAACAACTTACAACTTGACTGTAGATTTATTATATTAGAAGTACTCTAAGAAAGAGAAATTTATTATAAAAAGGGTCACTTCATAGTTATTTCTATAGAGTAGCAAATTTATTCAATCTGGTAGAATTTTATTTTCTAACAGTAACTATTCTAACTACGCTTATGGTAGCAAGTAGCAAGTTAATTAAAAAAGATAAAATTAGGACATTATAGAACTGATTGTTTACATTTTCTGGATAAAACTTTTCCGAAATGGAGTTAATTAAATAAAAACAGTGAAAACATTCTTCTAGAGGACAACATTAGAATTAAATCCTTGTTAATTTCTTTTATTCGTTTCACTAACAACTAAATTTAACACAGGTTACTTTTAATAACGGTTTAGATAATCTTAGTTAACAGATTTAATCGCGGAAGTTGATGCAACCAGCCATAAACCGCTTTATGGTAACTCTTTCAAGCGGCACATATTTCAATAAGGTTTACAAATTTCTATGGAGAATTTAAAGATGTATTGATCAAGAAGGACAACATTTTCGACATCTATTTTAATTTTGAGTTAATTAAATAAATTTAAGTTACCTATTACTTGTTATTTGAATTGCATATATGAAAATGTAAAAGCATACGTAAATTACTTTTAAGGTTGAGTACCTAAGTTTAATTAAAAACACACTTTAAAATGTTCAGAACATATCAGAGACAACTTGATGAACATTTTAATTGAATATGTTACTATTTTTTCCAGTTTATGGCAGACTTCACATAAATTACAATATATTTTAATGTAAAATATTCACTACTTTCAAATGCAAAAAATACATAGAATGGCAAAATCTTTTATTTCTTAAGCTTGGTAGTATCTTGTTTAATAATATAATTAAAACAAAAGCAGCAGCTTAGTTTACATGAGCCCAATTCTAATTTTATTATATCGATATTAGTAATATCATTTTTTACGAATAAGTTGCATTCGACAAGTGATGTATAAATGATAAGTAATATACCTTTTACCGCGCTTTAAGAATAAGCAGATAACAATAATAATCATATACTAGTATTAAATCTTCCTATTTTCTTACAAACATTATGGGATAAGTATCGGTAAGTTATCAGAATAATTGAAACATACATGAGTAGGTAAACTCTACCAGTTTTGTATAATACAAAGGTATTTTTTATAATATAAAATATTATTAAAAATCTGGTGTGAAGAACACAAATGCAGGTTCACTATTAATATTTTCTGTGAACGTGTCCGAATATATCCTATCCCCAGAGACGTAGATACGTATTTCACATTTCTACAGGCTCATCGGTACGCCCCTGCTGGAGAAAGGATATTCCCAGACACACTCACAGAAAAGAACCACATCGCCCTATCACCGTAATTATTCAGACCGAGCGCAGAAGTAAATTCGGCGCTGCCTGTTGTCAGACAGCCGAAGTACCTCGCATACCGTCCACATAATCAATGTGAAGTAACGACGTCCTTCCAAAGGTTGGCACAGCCAATCTCTCTAGAAAACTGCATTTTGTTTGTGTTTTCACTCATAGTACGGCTTAACCGCATGTGTAATGTATCAGAATAATTGAAACATACATGAGTAGGTAAATTCCACCCGTAAAACGTATCTACGTCTCTGGGGATAGGATATATTCGGACACGTTCACAGAAAATATTAATAGTGAACCTGCATTTGTGTTCTTCAAACCAGATTTTTAATAATATTTTATATTATTAAAAATACCTTTGTATTATACAAAACTGGTGGAGTTTATCTACTCATGTATGTTTCAATTATTCTGATACATTACACATGCGGTTAAGCCGTACTATGAGTGAAGATACAAACAAAATGCAGTTTTCTAGAGAGATTGGCTCTGCCAACCTTTGGAAGGTCGTCGTTACTTCACATTGATTATGTGGACGGTATGCGAGGTACTTCGGCTGTCTGACAACAGGCACGCCGAATTTACTTCTGCGCTCGTTCTGAATAATTACGGTGATAGGGCGATGTGGTTCTTTTCTGTGAATGTGTCTGGGAATATCCTTTCTCCAGCAGGGGCGTACCTATGAGCCTGTAGAAAGGTGAAATACGTATCTACGTCTCTAGAGATAGGATATATTCGGACACGTTCACAGAAAATATTAATAGTGAACCTGTATTTGTGTTCTTCACACCAGATTTTTAATAATATTTTATATTATTAAAAATACCTTTGTATTATACAAAATTGGTGGAGTTTACCTACTCATGTATGTTTCAATTATTCTGATACATTACACATGCGGTTAAGCCGTACTATGAGTGAAGACACAAACAAAATACAGTTTTCTAGAGAGATTGGCTGTGCCAACCTTTGGAAGGACGTCGTTACTTCACATTGATTATGTGGACGGTATGCGAGGTACTTCGGCTGTCTGACAACAGGCAGCGCCGAATTTACTTCTGCGCTCGGTCTGAATAATTACGGTGATAGGGCGATGTGGTTCTTTTCTGTGAATGTGTCTGGGAATATCCTTTCTCCAGCAGGGGCGTACGGATGAGCCTGTAGAAAGGTGAAATACGTATCTACGTCTCTGGGGATAGGATATATTTGGACACGTTCACAGAAAATATTAATAGTGAACCTGCATTTGTGTTCTTCACACCAGATTTTTAATAATATTTTATATTATTAAAAATACCTTTGTATTATCGGTAAGTTAACAAATGCTTTTTAAATTTAAGAAGTAAATATTTTTGTCAATAGAATAAGGAATGGGCTATTTTGAATATTATAAACAGTTGAAAATACATCGTAATACAAATCATACAACTTAAACATGTGTATGTATTTAATTGTAGTCATTTGAATTCTATATCTGCAAAAATGGGTTTTGGATAAAAAGAATTATTTATTTGAAAATTTAAATACAAAACGAACTATGATGCAGATGCCTTGATTGGTATAATGCGTAAATACACTAAATAAGTAATTTTGTAAATTACTTAATGGTCAAAATTAGTACATATAACGAATACTCTCTAGAAGCTAAAGCACATCTAACACATAATATAATATTCTTGTATTTAATCAATGTTATTTTTATGTTATCAAGCATTATAATAATATTTATATTGAAGTTGTTCATAAAAAAATTTTCGGTATTATTTCCTAACTATTGATTTATTAGTTACTCGATTTAATTTAATGTTGTGAAATCAATTCGATTTCTTCGCAAGGGCCGTTTTGTCGAAATATATTAATTAGAATTAATATAATAAATACCTGTTAATAAATTCCATTTTATATTTTCCAGTTTCTCTGTTAGTAAATATACCGTCATATAAGTTACAAAATTAACTTCCTCGTAAAATACGGTCAGGATTGTAGAAATATCCTCTTGTTTTTGCAACACTAAGAACACAAAAATGATGAAAATTTGTTTTTAATTTCGCTTATTTTTTTTTTGGATGATAGTGTTTATTATGTTTAATTTATATAAAACAATGAGTTTCATAAAAGTATTTAGGATATTAATCATACTATGCAAAACACACAATACTTGAATACGACTACGAAACTGTAATATTTTACTTTTTTCTATAAAATAAATACGCGTGTTTTAACAACTAACAAATTCAATTCTTCGCGACCGCCAACTGACTAGTAGAAAGGTTTAACGAGAAGAACAATGTATTAAATCTGTAAAAGCTGTGGGGATTCTTTGAAATTGCCCCACAATACATAACATCCCCACTCGTTAATTTCTTTAATTAAAGATCTTTTCCTTTCTTAGTAGCGTATTGTACTTTGGTTACTTGGTATTTTTTCTGTTATAGAAGAAATGTTGAAATCTGTAAATGATGCATTAACAAATTTAATAAATTTTATAGGCGGCAGATAAGTAAATATTTCTGTTTTGTTTTCATAATTACCAAAATAAATTTCAATATTTTATTAATTAAAAAATTTCGTTTGAATAAAACGATTATATTTTACGATTGTGCTTTCATTATATGATAATATTCATATTTATACATATATAATATAATAATAATAGTTTAGTTAAATAAATTTTCTAAATGTAATGTTATATATCAAAAACAACTACGTTTAGGTATAGGAAAGTGAATATAAACTCTTATTTTCTGCCGTGGATTTCATTTAAACAGGAATAATTAGTAGTTCCATTTAAATGAATTAAAATATTTGACATTTTTTAGGTTTAACTTTCCATCACTTCTGTACAAACCCTGTATACAGTCAAGTTTTTAACATATCACTAATCATCTTTGACACTCCGACTGACAACCACAGCAAGATATTTTTGATTTGTTCCAGGGATTGTTCACATATAATTTTTAATATAAAAGTCTACATCTGTCAATTTTCTATTAAAAAAATTAATATCTCGAAAAGTGTACATTTTAAATATAAAGTAACTCTAAAATTTTACGTAGAATTTGAAAATGTAATAATATATAGGCTATTCAATTTAAAATAATAAAGTTGCAGTCCACTTCCGGTATAACTGGAAATAGCATGTCTGTAGAAATATTTTGTCAAAATTCGCCATAATTTGTAAATGTATATATTTAAAACAATCTTATATGTTTCGGCATATGATGCCTTTTTCAAAGAATTTAAAATATAAATGACAGTATATTAATGTCATACTTATACATTTGTAGTTGTCATGGATAAAATTATCCAAAGACACATTCCAGTTTAATAATAATAAATCATGCCTTCGTATTCTAAAAATAGATAGGCAAAAAAAACGGGGAAAGGCAACGGATGAGTTATTATTATGTATGCGCCCGAGGAGCTACTTAAGATGTTAAGCTGTCGGCATTCGCCTTAAAAGAAAAGGAAAACCACGAGAACCTACTCGGACAGCAAGTTAGGGATCTAAACACAGACCTGTCAGCATGATAAGCAAATATACAGATATTTAAATAACATAAGATATATATTTATATAACAGCAACATATATTATGATGGTAAATTGCAGATCGTTACTTTAGGTTACAGTATATACTGCTTAAATTTTTTATATCACTTCTATTGTTAATTGAATTTTTTCCCTGTTCAATACTAATCAATTCATTAATTTCCCTTTTCATTGCGTGTTGTTCTTTATCAATTATCTGTGTGTTTTTAAAATCGAAATGGTCATCGCTTTGTAGTTTGTGTTTTTGTCTGTTTTAGAGTATTTGTGGGCTTGTATTCTTTTGTATAAATATTGTTTAGTTTGGCCTATGTAGTAACTATCGCAATCGCGACATGTTTTTTTATAGATGACATGTGTTTCTCGATTTTTTTCTATTTTAGGTTTTAGTTTTGAAAATAGATATTTATTAGTATTACTAAGTTTATATGTTGTAGCTATATCATATTTTTTTAAAGTGTATTTATTTTTTTCTGATATTTGTGGAACATATTGAGTCGTGATATATGTTGTTTCATTGCTTAAATTGTTATTTGTGTCTTCAGTGTTGTATATTCGGTGAATTCTTTTTTTAATTGTTTGGTCTATAAGTTGTGGTACTTAGATAGTTATTATCTGTTAAGATAGTTAATTTATAATAATTTTATTGAATACTGTTGGTGCATTTGAGTGGTAATTTATATATCGCTGTGGATTTATTATACCAATTTGTATAAATAGTACCCTGTCTATCATAGCTTAAATAAATATCACGAAAATTAATACTGTTATTAATTTCTTCTTCAATAGTGCATTTTAATTTGTTGTGAAAATTGTTGAATTTATTTAAAAGATAGTTTATTTTATTTGTCGGAATACATGTTATGATGTCACCTACATATCTTTTGAAGAAAATGGGGTGGAAGTCTAGTGAATTCATAACAAATGTTCCAGTACCAGATTTGCAATAGGAGCAGTTAAAGGAGAGCCCAAGGCAATACCAAATGTTTGACTATAAAAAGAATTTTTGTATTGAAAATATATGTTGTCGAGACAGAAATGTATACTTCTAATAATATCATTTTTATTTAGTGATGTGTATGGACTAATTTCATCCCATTTGGATTCTATTATGTTTATTTTATAGGTAGATCTGTGGGAATGTTAGTATATAAAGATTCTACATCAACTGATATAATTTTGTGATTAGGTGGTACTTTTTGTTCCTAGATGAAATTTTGAAATTCCAATTAGTCTTTGGTATGATATTTCGTTTTTCCTAACATCTTAGATATGCTATCACCTAAGAATTTTGCTATATTATAAGTACGGGCTTGTAATATTGATACTATTGGTCTTAAAGGGATATTATTTTTGTGGATTTTTTACGAAAAAGTGTCGACAGGTCAAAAGTACAAAAAACGAAACCGCGAATTTTCAGCGGAAAATCGTTCAGACCGTCTTCTTTAGCGCCCCCGAAAACCTTAGGGTAGATTTTGAGTAAAAATTCGAGATTGAAAATTTTTGAAAATCGCGAGAATTTCGCCGAAATATGATGCTCGATTTCGACGCTTCTCTGTATCTTGGAAACCAGCTGGCTCTAGACCACCTATCCTATACTGTCCGACGCGTTTTGACGCTCTGGATCGACTGATCTAAACCAGAAGGCTCTAGGCCACATTTTCAAATCGAGCCTTTAAAGATTTTAGCATTTATTTTTTCATGGTTACTGTTCCTTTGTCGTGTAGTTTTTTTTACGCCTACTTCTCGAGTTATGCCAAGAAAACCGTAAATTTCGTAATCGAAAATGTCGATTTTGCAAAAATTCGCGAAGCCGTAGCCGCCAAACGGTTGGTCCTAGACTGGCATATTGTACATGCGTTTTAATCCTAATGACGATATCTTTAATTTGGCACAAGATTCGCGGAGATCGGATGAGAAATGAGGGAGTTATGGCGTTTTGAAATTTTCGCAATTTTTTTGAACCTCAGGCGATGAAATTTAAAAATTTCAAAAATGTCGATTGTCGATTTTCCCTGTTTTGACGCCAGCACTATGTAATCGGACCCGCTGATTACAATAATCCAAACTAGAGTTCGCTATCTGCTTTGGTTCTCGAGATATTTACGAAAAAGTGTCGACAGGTCAAAAGTACAAAAAACGAAACTGCGAATTTTCAGCGGAAAATCGTTCAGACCGTCTTCTTTAGCGCCCCCGAAAACCTTAGGGTAGATTTTGAGTAGAAATTCGAGATTGAAAATTTTTGAAAATCGCGAGAATTTCGCCGAAATATGATGCTCGATTTCGACGCTTCTCTGTATCTTGGAAACCAGCTGGCTCTAGACCACCTATCCTATACTGTCCGACGCGTTTTGACGCTCTGGATCGACTGATCTAAACCAGAAGGCTCTAGGACGCCTACTTCTCGAGTTATGCCAAGAAAACCGTAAATTTCGTAATCGAAAATGTCGATTTTGCAAAAATTCGCGAAGCCGTAGCCGCCAAACGGTTGGTCCTAGACTGGCATATTGTACACGCGTTTTAATCCTAATGACGATATCTTTAATTTGGCACAAGATTCGCGGAGATCGGATGAGAAATGAGGGAGTTATGGCGTTTTGAAATTTTCGCGATTTTTTTGAACCTCAGGCGATGAAATTTAAAAATTTCAAAAATGTCGATTGTCGATTTTCCCTGTTTTGACGCCAGCACTATATGTAATCGGACCCGCTGATTACTATAATCCAAACTAAAGTTCGCTATCTGCTTTGGTTCTCGAGATATTTACGAAAAAGTGTCGACAGGTCAAAAGTACAAAAAACGAAACCGCGAATTTTCAATAGGAGCAGTTAAAGGAGAGCCCAAGGCAATACCAAATGTTTGACTATAAAAAGAATTTTTGTATTGAAAATATATGTTGTCGAGACAGAAATGTATACTTCTAATAATATCATTTTTATTTAGTGATGTGTATGGACTAATTTCATCCCATTTGGATTCTATTATGTTTATTTTATAGGTAGATCTGTGGGAATGTTAGTATATAAAGATTCTACATCAACTGATATAATTTTGTGATTAGGTGGTACTTTTTGTTCCTAGATGAAATTTTGAAATTCCAATTAGTCTTTGGTATGATATTTCGTTTTTCCTAACATCTTAGATATGCTATCACCTAAGAATTTTGCTATATTATAAGTACGGGCTTGTAATATTGATACTATTGGTCTTAAAGGGATATTATTTTTGTGGATTTTTTACGAAAAAGTGTCGACAGGTCAAAAGTACAAAAAACGAAACCGCGAATTTTCAGCGGAAAATCGTTCAGACCGTCTTCTTTAGCGCCCCCGAATACCTTAGGGTAGATTTTGAGTAAAAATTCGAGATTGAAAATTTTTGAAAATCGCGAGAATTTCGCCGAAATATGATGCTCGATTTCGACGCTTCTCTGTATCTTGGAAACCATCTGGCTCTAGACCACCTATCCTATACTGTCCGACGCGTTTTGACGCTCTGGATCGACTGATCTAAACCAGAAGGCTCTAGGACGCCTACTTCTCGAGTTATGCCAAAAAAACCGTAAATTTCGTAATCGAAAATGTCGATTTTGCAAAAATTCGCGAAGCCGTAGCCGCCAAACGGTTGGTCCTAGACTGGCATATTGTACACGCGTTTTAATCCTAATGACGATATCTTTAATTTGGCACAAGATTCGCGGAGATCGGATGAGAAATGAGGGAGTTATGGCGTTTTGAAATTTTCGCGATTTTTTTGAACCTCAGGCGATGAAATTTAAAAATTTCAAAAATGTCGATTGTCGATTTTCCCTGTTTTGACGCCAGCACTATATGTAATCGGACCCGCTGATTACTATAATCGAAACTAAAGTTCGCTATCTGCTTTGGTTCTCGAGATATTTACGAAAAAGTGTCGACAGGTCAAAAGTACAAAAAACGAAACCGCGAATTTTCAGCGGAAAATCGTTCAGACCGTCTTCTTTAGCGCCCCCGAAAACCTTAGGGTAGATTTTGAGTAGAAATTCGAGATTGAAAATTTTTGAAAATCGCGAGAATTTCGCCGAAATATGATGCTCGATTTCGACGCTTCTCTGTATCTTGGAAACCAGCTGGCTCTAGACCACCTATCCTATACTGTCCGACGCGTTTTGACGCTCTGGATCGACTGATCTAAACCAGAAGGCTCTAGGACGCCTACTTCTCGAGTTATGCCAAGAAAACCGTAAATTTCGTAATCGAAAATGTCGATTTTGCAAAAATTCGCGAAGCCGTAGCCGCCAAACGGTTGGTCCTAGACTGGCATATTGTACACGCGTTTTAATCCTAATGACGATATCTTTAATTTGGCACAAGATTCGCGGAGATCGGATGAGAAATGAGGGAGTTATGGCGTTTTGAAATTTTCGCGATTTTTTTGAACCTCAGGCGATGAAATTTAAAAATTTAAAAAATGTCGATTGTCGATTTTCCCTGTTTTGACGCCAGCACTATATGTAATCGGACCCGCTGATTACAATAATCCAAACTAGAGTTCGCTATCTGCTTTGGTTCTCGAGATATTTACGAAAAAGTGCCGACAGGTCAAAAGTACAAAAAACGAAACCACGAATTTTCAGCGGAAAATCGTTCAGACCGTCTTCTTTAGCGCCCCCGAAAACCTTAGGGTAGATTTTGAGTAGAAATTCGAGATTGAAAATTTTTGAAAATCGCGAGAATTTCGCCGAAATATGATGCTCGATTTCGACGCTTCTCTGTATCTTGGAAACCAGCTGGCTCTAGACCACCTATCCTATACTGTCCGACGCGTTTTGACGCTCTGGATCGACTGATCTAAACCAGAAGGCTCTAGGACGCCTACTTCTCGAGTTATGCCAAGAAAACCGTAAATTTCGTAATCGAAAATGTCGATTTTGCAAAAATTCGCGAAGACGTAGCCGCCAAACGGTTGGTCCTAGACTGGCATATTGTACACGCGTTTTAATCCTAATGACGATATCTTTAATTTGGCACAAGATTCGCGGAGATCGGATGAGAAATGAGGGAGTTATGGCGTTTTGAAATTTTCGCGATTTTTTTGAACCTCAGGCGATGAAATTTAAAAATTTCAAAAATGTCGATTGTCGATTTTCCCTGTTTTGACGCCAGCACTATATGTAATCGGACCCGCTGATTACTATAATCCAAACTAAAGTTCGCTATCTGCTTTGGTTCTCGAGATATTTACGAAAAAGTGTCGACAGGTCAAAAGTACAAAAAACGAAACCGCGAATTTTCAATAGGAGCAGTTAAAGGAGAGCCCAAGGCAATACCAAATGTTTGACTATAAAAAGAATTTTTGTATTGAAAATATATGTTGTCGAGACAGAAATGTATACTTCTAATAATATCATTTTTATTTAGTGATGTGTATGGACTAATTTCATCCCATTTGGATTCTATTATGTTTATTTTATAGGTAGATCTGTGGGAATGTTAGTATATAAAGATTCTACATCAACTGATATAATTTTGTGATTAGGTGGTACTTTTTGTTCCTAGATGAAATTTTGAAATTCCAATTAGTCTTTGGTATGATATTTCGTTTTTCCTAACATCTTAGATATGCTATCACCTAAGAATTTTGCTATATTATAAGTACGGGCTTGTAATATTGATACTATTGGTCTTAAAGGGATATTATTTTTGTGGATTTTTTACGAAAAAGTGTCGACAGGTCAAAAGTACAAAAAACGAAACCGCGAATTTTCAGCGGAAAATCGTTCAGACCGTCTTCTTTAGCGCCCCCGAATACCTTAGGGTAGATTTTGAGTAAAAATTCGAGATTGAAAATTTTTGAAAATCGCGAGAATTTCGCCGAAATATGATGCTCGATTTCGACGCTTCTCTGTATCTTGGAAACCATCTGGCTCTAGACCACCTATCCTATACTGTCCGACGCGTTTTGACGCTCTGGATCGACTGATCTAAACCAGAAGGCTCTAGGACGCCTACTTCTCGAGTTATGCCAAAAAAACTGTAAATTTCGTAATCGAAAATGTCGATTTTGCAAAAATTCGCGAAGCCGTAGCCGCCAAACGGTTGGTCCTAGACTGGCATATTGTACACGCGTTTTAATCCTAATGACGATATCTTTAATTTGGCACAAGATTCGCGGAGATCGGATGAGAAATGAGGGAGTTATGGCGTTTTGAAATTTTCGCGATTTTTTTGAACCTCAGGCGATGAAATTTAAAAATTTAAAAAATGTCGATTGTCGATTTTCCCTGTTTTGACGCCAGCACTATATGTAATCGGACCCGCTGATTACTATAATCCAAACTAAAGTTCGCTATCTGCTTTGGTTCTCGAGATATTTACGAAAAAGTGTCGACAGGTCAAAAGTACAAAAAACGAAACCGCGAATTTTCAGCGGAAAATCGTTCAGACCGTCTTCTTTAGCGCCCCCGAAAACCTTAGGGTAGATTTTGAGTAGAAATTCGAGATTGAAAATTTTTGAAAATCGCGAGAATTTCGCCGAAATATGATGCTCGATTTCGAAGCTTCTCTGTATCTTGGAAACCAGCTGGCTCTAGACCACCTATCCTATACTGTCGGACGCGCTTTGACGCTCTGGATCGACTGATCTAAACCAGAAGGCTCTAGGACGCCTACTTCTCGAGTTATGCCAAGAAAACCGTAAATTTCGTATACGAAAATGTCGATTTTGCAAAAATTCGCGAAGCCGTAGCCGCCAAACGGTTGGTCCTAGACTGGCATATTGTACACGCGTTTTAATCCTAATGACGATATCTTTAATTTGGCACAAGATTCGCGGAGATCGGATGAGAAATGAGGGAGTTATGGCGTTTTGAAATTTTCGCGATTTTTTTGAACCTCAGGCGATGAAATTTAAAAATTTCAAAAATGTCGATTGTCGATTTTCCCTGTTTTGACGCCAGCACTATATGTAATCGGACCCGCTGATTACTATAATCCAAACTAAAGTTCGCTATCTGCTTTGGTTCTCGAGATATTTACGAAAAAGTGTCGACAGGTCAAAAGTACAAAAAACGAAACCGCGAATTTTCAATAGGAGCAGTTAAAGGAGAGCCCAAGGCAATACCAAATGTTTGACTATAAAAAGAATTTTTGTATTGAAAATATATGTTGTCGAGACAGAAATGTATACTTCTAATAATATCATTTTTATTTAGTGATGTGTATGGACTAATTTCATCCCATTTGGATTCTATTATGTTTATTTTATAGGTAGATCTGTGGGAATGTTAGTATATAAAGATTCTACATCAACTGATATAATTTTGTGATTAGGTGGTACTTTTTGTTCCTAGATGAAATTTTGAAATTCCAATTAGTCTTTGGTATGATATTTCGTTTTTCCTAACATCTTAGATATGCTATCACCTAAGAATTTTGCTATATTATAAGTACGGGCTTGTAATATTGATACTATTGGTCTTAAAGGGATATTATTTTTGTGGATTTTTTACGAAAAAGTGTCGACAGGTCAAAAGTACAAAAAACGAAACCGCGAATTTTCAGCGGAAAATCGTTCAGACCGTCTTCTTTAGCGCCCCCGAAAACCTTAGGGTAGATTTTGAGTAAAAATTCGAGATTGAAAATTTTTGAAAATCGCGAGAATTTCGCCGAAATATGATGCTCGATTTCGACGCTTCTCTGTATCTTGGAAACCAGCTGGCTCTAGACCACCTATCCTATACTGTCCGACGCGTTTTGACGCTCTGGATCGACTGATCTAAACCAGAAGGCTCTAGGACGCCTACTTCTCGAGTTATGCCAAGAAAACCGTAAATTTCGTAATCGAAAATGTCGATTTTGCAAAAATTCGCGAAGCCGTAGCCGCCAAACGGTTGGTCCTAGACTGGCATATTGTACACGCGTTTTAATCCTAATGACGATATCTTTAATTTGGCACAAGATTCGCGGAGATCGGATGAGAAATGAGGGAGTTATGGCGTTTTGAAATTTTCGCGATTTTTTTGAACCTCAGGCGATGAAATTTAAAAATTTAAAAAATGTCGATTGTCGATTTTCCCTGTTTTGACGCCAGCACTATATGTAATCGGACCCGCTGATTACTATAATCCAAACTAAAGTTCGCTATCTGCTTTGGTTCTCGAGATATTTACGAAAAAGTGTCGACAGGTCAAAAGTACAAAAAACGAAACCGCGAATTTTCAGCGGAAAATCGTTCAGACCGTCTTCTTTAGCGCCCCCGAAAACCTTAGGGTAGATTTTGAGTAGAAATTCGAGATTGAAAATTTTTGAAAATCGCGAGAATTTCGCCGAAATATGATGCTCGATTTCGACGCTTCTCTGTATCTTGGAAACCAGCTGGCTCTAGACCACCTATCCTATACTGTCCGACGCGTTTTGACGCTCTGGATCGACTGATCTAAACCAGAAGGCTCTAGACGCCTACTTCTCGAGTTATGCCAAGAAAACCGTAAATTTCGTAATCGAAAATGTCGATTTTGCAAAAATTCGCGAAGCCGTAGCCGCCAAACGGTTGGTCCTAGACTGGCATATTGTACACGCGTTTTAATCCTAATGACGATATCTTTAATTTGGCACAAGATTCGCGGAAATCGGATGAGAAATGAGGGAGTTATGGCGTTTTGAAATTTTCGCGATTTTTTTGAACCTCAGGCGATGAAATTTAAAAATTTAAAAAATGTCGATTGTCGATTTTCCCTGTTTTGACGCCAGCACTATATGTAATCGGACCCGCTGATTACAATAATCCAAACTAGAGTTCGCTATCTGCTTTGGTTCTCGAGATATTTACGAAAAAGTGCCGACAGGTCAAAAGTACAAAAAACGAAACCACGAATTTTCAGCGGAAAATCGTTCAGACCGTCTTCTTTAGCGCCCCCGAAAACCTTAGGGTAGATTTTGAGTAGAAATTCGAGATTGAAAATTTTTGAAAATCGCGAGAATTTCGCCGAAATATGATGCTCGATTTCGAAGCTTCTCTGTATCTTGGAAACCAGCTGGCTCTAGACCACCTATCCTATACTGTCGGACGCGCTTTGACGCTCTGGATCGACTGATCTAAACCAGAAGGCTCTAGGACGCCTACTTCTCGAGTTATGCCAAGAAAACCGTAAATTTCGTATACGAAAATGTCGATTTTGCAAAAATTCGCGAAGCCGTAGCCGCCAAACGGTTGGTCCTAGACTGGCATATTGTACACGCGTTTTAATCCTAATGACGATATCTTTAATTTGGCACAAGATTCGCGGAGATCGGATGAGAAATGAGGGAGTTATGGCGTTTTGAAATTTTCGCGATTTTTTTGAACCTCAGGCGATGAAATTTAAAAATTTAAAAAATGTCGATTGTCGATTTTCCCTGTTTTGACGCCAGCACTATATGTAATCGGACCCGCTGATTACTATAATCCAAACTAAAGTTCGCTATCTGCTTTGGTTCTTGAGATATTTACGAAAAAGTGTCGACAGGTCAAAAGTACAAAAAACGAAACCGCGAATTTTCAGCGGAAAATCGTTCAGACCGTCTTCTTTAGCGCCCCCGAAAACCTTAGGGTAGATTTTGAGTAGAAATTCGAGATTGAAAATTTTTGAAAATCGCGAGAATTTCGCCGAAATATGATGCTCGATTTCGAAGCTTCTCTGTATCTTGGAAACCAGCTGGCTCTAGACCACCTATCCTATACTGTCGGACGCGCTTTGACGCTCTGGATCGACTGATCTAAACCAGAAGGCTCTAGGACGCCTACTTCTCGAGTTATGCCAAGAAAACCGTAAATTTCGTATACGAAAATGTCGATTTTGCAAAAATTCGCGAAGCCGTAGCCGCCAAACGGTTGGTCCTAGACTGGCATATTGTACACGCGTTTTAATCCTAATGACGATATCTTTAATTTGGCACAAGATTCGCGGAGATCGGATGAGAAATGAGGGAGTTATGGCGTTTTGAAATTTTCGCGATTTTTTTGAACCTCAGGCGATGAAATTTAAAAATTTCAAAAATGTCGATTGTCGATTTTCCCTGTTTTGACGCCAGCACTATATGTAATCGGACCCGCTGATTACTATAATCCAAACTAAAGTTCGCTATCTGCTTTGGTTCTCGAGATATTTACGAAAAAGTGTCGACAGGTCAAAAGTACAAAAAACGAAACCGCGAATTTTCAATAGGAGCAGTTAAAGGAGAGCCCAAGGCAATACCAAATGTTTGACTATAAAAAGAATTTTTGTATTGAAAATATATGTTGTCGAGACAGAAATGTATACTTCTAATAATATCATTTTTATTTAGTGATGTGTATGGACTAATTTCATCCCATTTGGATTCTATTATGTTTATTTTATAGGTAGATCTGTGGGAATGTTAGTATATAAAGATTCTACATCAACTGATATAATTTTGTGATTAGGTGGTACTTTTTGTTCCTAGATGAAATTTTGAAATTCCAATTAGTCTTTGGTATGATATTTCGTTTTTCCTAACATCTTAGATATGCTATCACCTAAGAATTTTGCTATATTATAAGTACGGGCTTGTAATATTGATACTATTGGTCTTAAAGGGATATTATTTTTGTGGATTTTTTACGAAAGTGTCGACAGGTCAAAAGTACAAAAAACGAAACAGCGAATTTTCAGCGGAAAATCGTTCAGACCGTCTTCTTTAGCGCCCCCGAAAACCTTAGGGTAGATTTTGAGTAAAAATTCGAGATTGAAAATTTTTGAAAATCGCGAGAATTTCGCCGAAATATGATGCTCGATTTCGACGCTTCTCTGTATCTTGGAAACCAGCTGGCTCTAGACCACCTATCCTATACTGTCCGACGCGTTTTGACGCTCTGGATCGACTGATCTAAACCAGAAGGCTCTAGGACGCGTTTTAATCCTAATGACGATATCTTTAATTTGGCACAAGATTCGCGGAGATCGGATGAGAAATGAGGGAGTTATGGCGTTTTGAAATTTTCGCGATTTTTTTGAACCTCAGGCGATGAAATTTAAAAATTTCAAAAATGTCGATTGTCGATTTTCCCTGTTTTGACGCCAGCACTATATGTAATCGGACCCGCTGATTACTATAATCCAAACTAAAGTTCGCTATCTGCTTTGGTTCTCGAGATATTTACGAAAAAGTGTCGACAGGTCAAAAGTACAAAAAACGAAACCGCGAATTTTCAATAGGAGCAGTTAAAGGAGAGCCCAAGGCAATACCAAATGTTTGACTATAAAAAGAATTTTTGTATTGAAAATATATGTTGTCGAGACAGAAATGTATACTTCTAATAATATCATTTTTATTTAGTGATGTGTATGGACTAATTTCATCCCATTTGGATTCTATTATGTTTATTTTATAGGTAGATCTGTGGGAATGTTAGTATATAAAGATTCTACATCAACTGATATAATTTTGTGATTAGGTGGTACTTTTTGTTCCTAGATGAAATTTTGAAATTCCAATTAGTCTTTGGTATGATATTTCGTTTTTCCTAACATCTTAGATATGCTATCACCTAAGAATTTTGCTATATTATAAGTACGGGCTTGTAATATTGATACTATTGGTCTTAAAGGGATATTATTTTTGTGGATTTTTTACGAAAAAGTGTCGACAGGTCAAAAGTACAAAAAACGAAACCGCGAATTTTCAGCGGAAAATCGTTCAGACCGTCTTCTTTAGCGCCCCCGAAAACCTTAGGGTAGATTTTGAGTAGAAATTCGAGATTGAAAATTTTTGAAAATCGCGAGAATTTCGCCGAAATATGATGCTCGATTTCGACGCTTCTCTGTATCTTGGAAACCAGCTGGCTCTAGACCACCTATCCTATACTGTCCGACGCGTTTTGACGCTCTGGATCGACTGATCTAAACCAGAAGGCTCTAGGACGCCTACTTCTCGAGTTATGCCAAGAAAACCGTAAATTTCGTAATCGAAAATGTCGATTTTGCAAAAATTCGCGAAGCCGTAGCCGCCAAACGGTTGGTCCTAGACTGGCATATTGTACACGCGTTTTAATCCTAATGACGATATCTTTAATTTGGCACAAGATTCGCGGAGATCGGATGAGAAATGAGGGAGTTATGGCGTTTTGAAATTTTCGCGATTTTTTTGAACCTCAGGCGATGAAATTTAAAAATTTCAAAAATGTCGATTGTCGATTTTCCCTGTTTTGACGCCAGCACTATATGTAATCGGACCCGCTGATTACTATAATCCAAACTAGAGTTCGCTATCTGCTTTGGTTCTCGAGATATTTACGAAAAAGTGCCGACAGGTCAAAAGTACAAAAAACGAAACCACGAATTTTCAGCGGAAAATCGTTCAGACCGTCTTCTTTAGCGCCCCCGAAAACCTTAGGGTAGATTTTGAGTAGAAATTCGAGATTGAAAATTTTTGAAAATCGCGAGAATTTCGCCGAAATATGATGCTCGATTTCGAAGCTTCTCTGTATCTTGGAAACCAGCTGGCTCTAGACCACCTATCCTATACTGTCGGACGCGCTTTGACGCTCTGGATCGACTGATCTAAACCAGAAGGCTCTAGGACGCCTACTTCCCGAGTTATGCCAAGAAAACCGTAAATTTCGTATACGAAAATGTCGATTTTGCAAAAATTCGCGAAGCCGTAGCCGCCAAACGGTTGGTCCTAGACTGGCATATTGTACACGCGTTTTAATCCTAATGACGATATCTTTAATTTGGCACAAGATTCGCGGAGATCGGATGAGAAATGAGGGAGTTATGGCGTTTTGAAATTTTCGCGATTTTTTTGAACCTCAGGCGATGAAATTTAAAAATTTCAAAAATGTCGATTGTCGATTTTCCCTGTTTTGACGCCAGCACTATATGTAATCGGACCCGCTGATTACTATAATCCAAACTAAAGTTCGCTATCTGCTTTGGTTCTCGAGATATTTACGAAAAAGTGTCGACAGGTCAAAAGTACAAAAAACGAAACCGCGAATTTTCAATAGGAGCAGTTAAAGGAGAGCCCAAGGCAATACCAAATGTTTGACTATAAAAAGAATTTTTGTATTGAAAATATATGTTGTCGAGACAGAAATGTATACTTCTAATAATATCATTTTTATTTAGTGATGTGTATGGACTAATTTCATCCCATTTGGATTCTATTATGTTTATTTTATAGGTAGATCTGTGGGAATGTTAGTATATAAAGATTCTACATCAACTGATATAATTTTGTGATTAGGTGGTACTTTTTGTTCCTAGATGAAATTTTGAAATTCCAATTAGTCTTTGGTATGATATTTCGTTTTTCCTAACATCTTAGATATGCTATCACCTAAGAATTTTGCTATATTATAAGTACGGGCTTGTAATATTGATACTATTGGTCTTAAAGGGATATTATTTTTGTGGATTTTTTACGAAAAAGTGTCGACAGGTCAAAAGTACAAAAAACGAAACCGCGAATTTTCAGCGGAAAATCGTTCAGACCGTCTTCTTTAGCGCCCCCGAATACCTTAGGGTAGATTTTGAGTAAAAATTCGAGATTGAAAATTTTTGAAAATCGCGAGAATTTCGCCGAAATATGATGCTCGATTTCGACGCTTCTCTGTATCTTGGAAACCATCTGGCTCTAGACCACCTATCCTATACTGTCCGACGCGTTTTGACGCTCTGGATCGACTGATCTAAACCAGAAGGCTCTAGGACGCCTACTTCTCGAGTTATGCCAAAAAAACTGTAAATTTCGTAATCAAAAATGTCGATTTTGCAAAAATTCGCGAAGCCGTAGCCGCCAAACGGTTGGTCCTAGACTGGCATATTGTACACGCGTTTTAATCCTAATGACGATATCTTTAATTTGGCACAAGATTCGCGGAGATCGGATGAGAAATGAGGGAGTTATGGCGTTTTGAAATTTTCGCGATTTTTTTGAACCTCAGGCGATGAAATTTAAAAATTTAAAAAATGTCGATTGTCGATTTTCCCTGTTTTGACGCCAGCACTATATGTAATCGGACCCGCTGATTACTATAATCCAAACTAAAGTTCGCTATCTGCTTTGGTTCTCGAGATATTTACGAAAAAGTGTCGACAGGTCAAAAGTACAAAAAACGAAACCGCGAATTTTCAGCGGAAAATCGTTCAGACCGTCTTCTTTAGCGCCCCCGAAAACCTTAGGGTAGATTTTGAGTAGAAATTCGAGATTGAAAATTTTTGAAAATCGCGAGAATTTCGCCGAAATATGATGCTCGATTTCGACGCTTCTCTGTATCTTGGAAACCAGCTGGCTCTAGACCACCTATCCTATACTGTCCGACGCGTTTTGACGCTCTGGATCGACTGATCTAAACCAGAAGGCTCTAGGACGCCTACTTCTCGAGTTATGCCAAGAAAACCGTAAATTTCGTAATCGAAAATGTCGATTTTGCAAAAATTCGCGAAGCCGTAGCCGCCAAACGGTTGGTCCTAGACTGGCATATTGTACACGCGTTTTAATCCTAATGACGATATCTTTAATTTGGCACAAGATTCGCGGAGATCGGATGAGAAATGAGGGAGTTATGGCGTTTTGAAATTTTCGCGATTTTTTTTAACCTCAGGCGATGAAATTTAAAAATTTAAAAAATGTCGATTGTCGATTTTCCCTGTTTTGACGCCAGCACTATATGTAATCGGACCCGCTGATTACAATAATCCAAACTAGAGTTCGCTATCTGCTTTGGTTCTCGAGATATTTACGAAAAAGTGCCGACAGGTCAAAAGTACAAAAAACGAAACCACGAATTTTCAGCGGAAAATCGTTCAGACCGTCTTCTTTAGCGCCCCCGAAAACCTTAGGGTAGATTTTGAGTAGAAATTCGAGATTGAAAATTTTTGAAAATCGCGAGAATTTCGCCGAAATATGATGCTCGATTTCGAAGCTTCTCTGTATCTTGGAAACCATCTGGCTCTAGACCACCTATCCTATACTGTCCGACGCGTTTTGACGCTCTGGATCGACTGATCTAAACCAGAAGGCTCTAGGACGCCTACTTCTCGAGTTATGCCAAAAAAACTGTAAATTTCGTAATCAAAAATGTCGATTTTGCAAAAATTCGCGAAGCCGTAGCCGCCAAACGGTTGGTCCTAGACTGGCATATTGTACACGCGTTTTAATCCTAATGACGATATCTTTAATTTGGCACAAGATTCGCGGAGATCGGATGAGAAATGAGGGAGTTATGGCGTTTTGAAATTTTCGCGATTTTTTTGAACCTCAGGCGATGAAATTTAAAAATTTAAAAAATGTCGATTGTCGATTTTCCCTGTTTTGACGCCAGCACTATATGTAATCGGACCCGCTGATTACTATAATCCAAACTAAAGTTCGCTATCTGCTTTGGTTCTCGAGATATTTACGAAAAAGTGTCGACAGGTCAAAAGTACAAAAAACGAAACCGCGAATTTTCAGCGGAAAATCGTTCAGACCGTCTTCTTTAGCGCCCCCGAAAACCTTAGGGTAGATTTTGAGTAGAAATTCGAGATTGAAAATTTTTGAAAATCGCGAGAATTTCGCCGAAATATGATGCTCGATTTCGACGCTTCTCTGTATCTTGGAAACCAGCTGGCTCTAGACCACCTATCCTATACTGTCCGACGCGTTTTGACGCTCTGGATCGACTGATCTAAACCAGAAGGCTCTAGGACGCCTACTTCTCGAGTTATGCCAAGAAAACCGTAAATTTCGTAATCGAAAATGTCGATTTTGCAAAAATTCGCGAAGCCGTAGCCGCCAAACGGTTGGTCCTAGACTGGCATATTGTACACGCGTTTTAATCCTAATGACGATATCTTTAATTTGGCACAAGATTCGCGGAGATCGGATGAGAAATGAGGGAGTTATGGCGTTTTGAAATTTTCGCGATTTTTTTGAACCTCAGGCGATGAAATTTAAAAATTTAAAAAATGTCGATTGTCGATTTTCCCTGTTTTGACGCCAGCACTATATGTAATCGGACCCGCTGATTACAATAATCCAAACTAGAGTTCGCTATCTGCTTTGGTTCTCGAGATATTTACGAAAAAGTGCCGACAGGTCAAAAGTACAAAAAACGAAACCACGAATTTTCAGCGGAAAATCGTTCAGACCGTCTTCTTTAGCGCCCCCGAAAACCTTAGGGTAGATTTTGAGTAGAAATTCGAGATTGAAAATTTTTGAAAATCGCGAGAATTTCGCCGAAATATGATGCTCGATTTCGAAGCTTCTCTGTATCTTGGAAACCAGCTGGCTCTAGACCACCTATCCTATACTGTCGGACGCGCTTTGACGCTCTGGATCGACTGATCTAAACCAGAAGGCTCTAGGACGCCTACTTCTCGAGTTATGCCAAGAAAACCGTAAATTTCGTATACGAAAATGTCGATTTTGCAAAAATTCGCGAAGCCGTAGCCGCCAAACGGTTGGTCCTAGACTGGCATATTGTACACGCGTTTTAATCCTAATGACGATATCTTTAATTTGGCACAAGATTCGCGGAGATCGGATGAGAAATGAGGGAGTTATGGCGTTTTGAAATTTTCGCGATTTTTTTGAACCTCAGGCGATGAAATTTAAAAATTTCAAAAATGTCGATTGTCGATTTTCCCTGTTTTGACACCAGCACTATATGTAATCGGACCCGCTGATTACTATAATCCAAACTAAAGTTCGCTATCTGCTTTGGTTCTCGAGATATTTACGAAAAAGTGTCGACAGGTCAAAAGTACAAAAAACGAAACCGCGAATTTTCAATAGGAGCAGTTAAAGGAGAGCCCAAGGCAATACCAAATGTTTGACTATAAAAAGAATTTTTGTATTGAAAATATATGTTGTCGAGACAGAAATGTATACTTCTAATAATATCATTTTTATTTAGTGATGTGTATGGACTAATTTCATCCCATTTGGATTCTATTATGTTTATTTTATAGGTAGATCTGTGGGAATGTTAGTATATAAAGATTCTACATCAACTGATATAATTTTGTGATTAGGTGGTACTTTTTGTTCCTAGATGAAATTTTGAAATTCCAATTAGTCTTTGGTATGATATTTCGTTTTTCCTAACATCTTAGATATGCTATCACCTAAGAATTTTGCTATATTATAAGTACGGGCTTGTAATATTGATACTATTGGTCTTAAAGGGATATTATTTTTGTGGATTTTTTACGAAAAAGTGTCGACAGGTCAAAAGTACAAAAAACGAAACCGCGAATTTTCAGCGGAAAATCGTTCAGACCGTCTTCTTTAGCGCCCCCGAATACCTTAGGGTAGATTTTGAGTAAAAATTCGAGATTGAAAATTTTTGAAAATCGCGAGAATTTCGCCGAAATATGATGCTCGATTTCGACGCTTCTCTGTATCTTGGAAACCATCTGGCTCTAGACCACCTATCCTATACTGTCCGACGCGTTTTGACGCTCTGGATCGACTGATCTAAACCAGAAGGCTCTAGGACGCCTACTTCTCGAGTTATGCCAAAAAAACTGTAAATTTCGTAATCGAAAATGTCGATTTTGCAAAAATTCGCGAAGCCGTAGCCGCCAAACGGTTGGTCCTAGACTGGCATATTGTACACGCGTTTTAATCCTAATGACGATATCTTTAATTTGGCACAAGATTCGCGGAGATCGGATGAGAAATGAGGGAGTTATGGCGTTTTGAAATTTTCGCGATTTTTTTGAACCTCAGGCGATGAAATTTAAAAATTTAAAAAATGTCGATTGTCGATTTTCCCTGTTTTGACGCCAGCACTATATGTAATCGGACCCGCTGATTACTATAATCCAAACTAAAGTTCGCTATCTGCTTTGGTTCTCGAGATATTTACGAAAAAGTGTCGACAGGTCAAAAGTACAAAAAACGAAACCGCGAATTTTCAGCGGAAAATCGTTCAGACCGTCTTCTTTAGCGCCCCCGAAAACCTTAGGGTAGATTTTGAGTAGAAATGCGAGATTGAAAATTTTTGAAAATCGCGAGAATTTCGCCGAAATATGATGCTCGATTTCGACGCTTCTCTGTATCTTGGAAACCAGCTGGCTCTAGACCACCTATCCTATACTGTCCGACGCGTTTTGACGCTCTGGATCGACTGATCTAAACCAGAAGGCTCTAGGACGCCTACTTCTCGAGTTATGCCAAGAAAACCGTAAATTTCGTAATCGAAAATGTCGATTTTGCAAAAATTCGCGAAGCCGTAGCCGCCAAACGGTTGGTCCTAGACTGGCATATTGTACACGCGTTTTAATCCTAATGACGATATCTTTAATTTGGCACAAGATTCGCGGAGATCGGATGAGAAATGAGGGAGTTATGGCGTTTTGAAATTTTCGCGATTTTTTTGAACCTCAGGCGATGAAATTTAAAAATTTAAAAAATGTCGATTGTCGATTTTCCCTGTTTTGACGCCAGCACTATATGTAATCGGACCCGCTGATTACAATAATCCAAACTAGAGTTCGCTATCTGCTTTGGTTCTCGAGATATTTACGAAAAAGTGCCGACAGGTCAAAAGTACAAAAAACGAAACCACGAATTTTCAGCGGAAAATCGTTCAGACCGTCTTCTTTAGCGCCCCCGAAAACCTTAGGGTAGATTTTGAGTAGAAATTCGAGATTGAAAATTTTTGAAAATCGCGAGAATTTCGCCGAAATATGATGCTCGATTTCGAAGCTTCTCTGTATCTTGGAAACCAGCTGGCTCTAGACCACCTATCCTATACTGTCGGACGCGCTTTGACGCTCTGGATCGACAGATCTAAACCAGAAGGCTCTAGGACGCCTACTTCTCGAGTTATGCCAAGAAAACCGTAAATTTCGTATACGAAAATGTCGATTTTGCAAAAATTCGCGAAGCCGTAGCCGCCAAACGGTTGGTCCTAGACTGGCATATTGTACACGCGTTTTAATCCTAATGACGATATCTTTAATTTGGCACAAGATTCGCGGAGATCGGATGAGAAATGAGGGAGTTATGGCGTTTTGAAATTTTCGCGATTTTTTTGAACCTCAGGCGATGAAATTTAAAAATTTCAAAAATGTCGATTGTCGATTTTCCCTGTTTTGACGCCAGCACTATATGTAATCGGACCCGCTGATTACTATAATCCAAACTAAAGTTCGCTATCTGCTTTGGTTCTCGAGATATTTACGAAAAAGTGTCGACAGGTCAAAAGTACAAAAAACGAAACCGCGAATTTTCAATAGGAGCAGTTAAAGGAGAGCCCAAGGCAATACCAAATGTTTGACTATAAAAAGAATTTTTGTATTGAAAATATATGTTGTCGAGACAGAAATGTATACTTCTAATAATATCATTTTTATTTAGTGATGTGTATGGACTAATTTCATCCCATTTGGATTCTATTATGTTTATTTTATAGGTAGATCTGTGGGAATGTTAGTATATAAAGATTCTACATCAACTGATATAATTTTGTGATTAGGTGGTACTTTTTGTTCCTAGATGAAATTTTGAAATTCCAATTAGTCTTTGGTATGATATTTCGTTTTTCCTAACATCTTAGATATGCTATCACCTAAGAATTTTGCTATATTATAAGTACGGGCTTGTAATATTGATAC
The DNA here is from genome assembly GCA_935421215.2 of Melolontha melolontha. Taxonomy (NCBI): domain Eukaryota; kingdom Metazoa; phylum Arthropoda; class Insecta; order Coleoptera; family Scarabaeidae; genus Melolontha; species Melolontha melolontha. Next base: position 156,182,962 of record OW285236.1, on the reverse strand, counting down.
TATTGGTCTTAAAGGGATATTATTTTTGTGGATTTTTTACGAAAAAGTGTCGACAGGTCAAAAGTACAAAAAACGAAACCGCGAATTTTCAGCGGAAAATCGTTCAGACCGTCTTCTTTAGCGCCCCCGAAAACCTTAGGGTAGATTTTGAGTAAAAATTCGAGATTGAAAATTTTTGAAAATCGCGAGAATTTCGCCGAAATATGATGCTCGATTTCGACGCTTCTCTGTATCTTGGAAACCAGCTGGCTCTAGACCACCTATCCTATACTGTCCGACGCGTTTTGACGCTCTGGATCGACTGATCTAAACCAGAAGGCTCTAGGACGCCTACTTCTCGAGTTATGCCAAAAAAACTGTAAATTTCGTAATCGAAAATGTCGATTTTGCAAAAATTCGCGAAGCCGTAGCCGCCAAACGGTTGGTCCTAGACTGGCATATTGTACACGCGTTTTAATCCTAATGACGATATCTTTAATTTGGCACAAGATTCGCGGAGATCGGATGACAAATGAGGGAGTTATGGCGTTTTGAAATTTTCGCGATTTTTTTGAACCTCAGGCGATGAAATTTAAAAATTTAAAAAATGTCGATTGTCGATTTTCCCTGTTTTGACGCCAGCACTATATGTAATCGGACCCGCTGATTACTATAATCCAAACTAAAGTTCGCTATCTGCTTTGGTTCTCGAGATATTTACGAAAAAGTGTCGACAGGTCAAAAGTACAAAAAACGAAACCGCGAATTTTCAGCGGAAAATCGTTCAGACCGTCTTCTTTAGCGCCCCCGAAAACCTTAGGGTAGATTTTGAGTAGAAATTCGAGATTGAAAATTTTTGAAAATCGCGAGAATTTCGCCGAAATATGATGCTCGATTTCGACGCTTCTCTGTATCTTGGAAACCAGCTGGCTCTAGACCACCTATCCTATACTGTCCGACGCGTTTTGACGCTCTGGATCGACTGATCTAAACCAGAAGGCTCTAGGACGCCTACTTCTCGAGTTATGCCAAGAAAACCGTAAATTTCGTAATCGAAAATGTCGATTTTGCAAAAATTCGCGAAGCCGTAGCCGCCAAACGGTTGGTCCTAGACTGGCATATTGTACACGCGTTTTAATCCTAATGACGATATCTTTAATTTGGCACAAGATTCGCGGAGATCGGATGAGAAATGAGGGAGTTATGGCGTTTTGAAATTTTCGCGATTTTTTTGAACCTCAGGCGATGAAATTTAAAAATTTAAAAAATGTCGATTGTCGATTTTCCCTGTTTTGACGCCAGCACTATATGTAATCGGACCCGCTGATTACAATAATCCAAACTAGAGTTCGCTATCTGCTTTGGTTCTCGAGATATTTACGAAAAAGTGCCGACAGGTCAAAAGTACAAAAAACGAAACCACGAATTTTCAGCGGAAAATCGTTCAGACCGTCTTCTTTAGCGCCCCCGAAAACCTTAGGGTAGATTTTGAGTAGAAATTCGAGATTGAAAATTTTTGAAAATCGCGAGAATTTCGCCGAAATATGATGCTCGATTTCGAAGCTTCTCTGTATCTTGGAAACCAGCTGGCTCTAGACCACCTATCCTATACTGTCGGACGCGCTTTGACGCTCTGGATCGACTGATCTAAACCAGAAGGCTCTAGGACGCCTACTTCTCGAGTTATGCCAAGAAAACCGTAAATTTCGTATACGAAAATGTCGATTTTGCAAAAATTCGCGAAGCCGTAGCCGCCAAACGGTTGGTCCTAGACTGGCATATTGTACACGCGTTTTAATCCTAATGACGATATCTTTAATTTGGCACAAGATTCGCGGAGATCGGATGAGAAATGAGGGAGTTATGGCGTTTTGAAATTTTCGCGATTTTTTTGAACCTCAGGCGATGAAATTTAAAAATTTAAAAAATGTCGATTGTCGATTTTCCCTGTTTTGACGCCAGCACTATATGTAATCGGACCCGCTGATTACTATAATCCAAACTAAAGTTCGCTATCTGCTTTGGTTCTCGAGATATTTACGAAAAAGTGTCGACAGGTCAAAAGTACAAAAAACGAAACCGCGAATTTTCAATAGGAGCAGTTAAAGGAGAGCCCAAGGCAATACCAAATGTTTGACTATAAAAAGAATTTTTGTATTGAAAATATATGTTGTCGAGACAGAAATGTATACTTCTAATAATATCATTTTTATTTAGTGATGTGTATGGACTAATTTCATCCCATTTGGATTCTATTATGTTTATTTTATAGGTAGATCTGTGGGAATGTTAGTATATAAAGATTCTACATCAACTGATATAATTTTGTGATTAGGTGGTACTTTTTGTTCCTAGATGAAATTTTGAAATTCCAATTAGTCTTTGGTATGATATTTCGTTTTTCCTAACATCTTAGATATGCTATCACCTAAGAATTTTGCTATATTATAAGTACGGGCTTGTAATATTGATACTATTGGTCTTAAAGGGATATTATTTTTGTGGATTTTTTACGAAAAAGTGTCGACAGGTCAAAAGTACAAAAAACGAAACCGCGAATTTTCAGCGGAAAATCGTTCAGACCGTCTTCTTTAGCGCCCCCGAAAACCTTAGGGTAGATTTTGAGTAAAAATTCGAGATTGAAAATTTTTGAAAATCGCGAGAATTTCGCCGAAATATGATGCTCGATTTCGACGCTTCTCTGTATCTTGGAAACCAGCTGGCTCTAGACCACCTATCCTATACTGTCCGACGCGTTTTGACGCTCTGGATCGACTGATCTAAACCAGAAGGCTCTAGGACGCGTTTTAATCCTAATGACGATATCTTTAATTTGGCACAAGATTCGCGGAGATCGGATGAGAAATGAGGGAGTTATGGCGTTTTGAAATTTTCGCGATTTTTTTGAACCTCAGGCGATGAAATTTAAAAATTTCAAAAATGTCGATTGTCGATTTTCCCTGTTTTGACGCCAGCACTATATGTAATCGGACCCGCTGATTACTATAATCCAAACTAAAGTTCGCTATCTGCTTTGGTTCTCGAGATATTTACGAAAAAGTGTCGACAGGTCAAAAGTACAAAAAACGAAACCGCGAATTTTCAATAGGAGCAGTTAAAGGAGAGCCCAAGGCAATACCAAATGTTTGACTATAAAAAGAATTTTTGTATTGAAAATATATGTTGTCGAGACAGAAATGTATACTTCTAATAATATCATTTTTATTTAGTGATGTGTATGGACTAATTTCATCCCATTTGGATTCTATTATGTTTATTTTATAGGTAGATCTGTGGGAATGTTAGTATATAAAGATTCTACATCAACTGATATAATTTTGTGATTAGGTGGTACTTTTTGTTCCTAGATGAAATTTTGAAATTCCAATTAGTCTTTGGTATGATATTTCGTTTTTCCTAACATCTTAGATATGCTATCACCTAAGAATTTTGCTATATTATAAGTACGGGCTTGTAATATTGATACTATTGGTCTTAAAGGGATATTATTTTTGTGGATTTTTTACGAAAAAGTGTCGACAGGTCAAAAGTACAAAAAACGAAACCGCGAATTTTCAGCGGAAAATCGTTCAGACCGTCTTCTTTAGCGCCCCCGAATACCTTAGGGTAGATTTTGAGTAAAAATTCGAGATTGAAAATTTTTGAAAATCGCGAGAATTTCGCCGAAATATGATGCTCGATTTCGACGCTTCTCTGTATCTTGGAAACCATCTGGCTCTAGACCACCTATCCTATACTGTCCGACGCGTTTTGACGCTCTGGATCGACTGATCTAAACCAGAAGGCTCTAGGACGCCTACTTCTCGAGTTATGCCAAAAAAACTGTAAATTTCGTAATCGAAAATGTCGATTTTGCAAAAATTCGCGAAGCCGTAGCCGCCAAACGGTTGGTCCTAGACTGGCATATTGTACACGCGTTTTAATCCTAATGACGATATCTTTAATTTGGCACAAGATTCGCGGAGATCGGATGAGAAATGAGGGAGTTATGGCGTTTTGAAATTTTCGCGATTTTTTTGAACCTCAGGCGATGAAATTTAAAAATTTCAAAAATGTCGATTGTCGATTTTCCCTGTTTTGACGCCAGCACTATATGTAATCGGACCCGCTGATTACTATAATCCAAACTAAAGTTCGCTATCTGCTTTGGTTCTCGAGATATTTACGAAAAAGTGTCGACAGGTCAAAAGTACAAAAAACGAAACCGCGAATTTTCAGCGGAAAATCGTTCAGACCGTCTTCTTTAGCGCCCCCGAAAACCTTAGGGTAGATTTTGAGTAGAAATTCGAGATTGAAAATTTTTGAAAATCGCGAGAATTTCGCCGAAATATGATGCTCGATTTCGACGCTTCTCTGTATCTTGGAAACCAGCTGGCTCTAGACCACCTATCCTATACTGTCCGACGCGTTTTGACGCTCTGGATCGACTGATCTAAACCAGAAGGCTCTAGGACGCCTACTTCTCGAGTTATGCCAAGAAAACCGTAAATTTCGTAATCGAAAATGTCGATTTTGCAAAAATTCGCGAAGCCGTAGCCGCCAAACGGTTGGTCCTAGACTGGCATATTGTACACGCGTTTTAATCCTAATGACGATATCTTTAATTTGGCACAAGATTCGCGGAGATCGGATGAGAAATGAGGGAGTTATGGCGTTTTGAAATTTTCGCGATTTTTTTGAACCTCAGGCGATGAAATTTAAAAATTTAAAAAATGTCGATTGTCGATTTTCCCTGTTTTGACGCCAGCACTATATGTAATCGGACCCGCTGATTACAATAATCCAAACTAGAGTTCGCTATCTGCTTTGGTTCTCGAGATATTTACGAAAAAGTGCCGACAGGTCAAAAGTACAAAAAACGAAACCACGAATTTTCAGCGGAAAATCGTTCAGACCGTCTTCTTTAGCGCCCCCTAAAACCTTAGGGTAGATTTTGAGTAGAAATTCGAGATTGAAAATTTTTGAAAATCGCGAGAATTTCGCCGAAATATGATGCTCGATTTCGAAGCTTCTCTGTATCTTGGAAACCAGCTGGCTCTAGACCACCTATCCTATACTGTCGGACGCGCTTTGACGCTCTGGATCGACTGATCTAAACCAGAAGGCTCTAGGACGCCTACTTCTCGAGTTATGCCAAGAAAACCGTAAATTTCGTATACGAAAATGTCGATTTTGCAAAAATTCGCGAAGCCGTAGCCGCCAAACGGTTGGTCCTAGACTGGCATATTGTACACGCGTTTTAATCCTAATGACGATATCTTTAATTTGGCACAAGATTCGCGGAGATCGGATGAGAAATGAGGGAGTTATGGCGTTTTGAAATTTTCGCGATTTTTTTGAACCTCAGGCGATGAAATTTAAAAATTTCAAAAATGTCGATTGTCGATTTTCCCTGTTTTGACGCCAGCACTATATGTAATCGGACCCGCTGATTACTATAATCCAAACTAAAGTTCGCTATCTGCTTTGGTTCTCGAGATATTTACGAAAAAGTGTCGACAGGTCAAAAGTACAAAAAACGAAACCGCGAATTTTCAATAGGAGCAGTTAAAGGAGAGCCCAAGGCAATACCAAATGTTTGACTATAAAAAGAATTTTTGTATTGAAAATATATGTTGTCGAGACAGAAATGTATACTTCTAATAATATCATTTTTATTTAGTGATGTGTATGGACTAATTTCATCCCATTTGGATTCTATTATGTTTATTTTATAGGTAGATCTGTGGGAATGTTAGTATATAAAGATTCTACATCAACTGATATAATTTTGTGATTAGGTGGTACTTTTTGTTCCTAGATGAAATTTTGAAATTCCAATTAGTCTTTGGTATGATATTTCGTTTTTCCTAACATCTTAGATATGCTATCACCTAAGAATTTTGCTATATTATAAGTACGGGCTTGTAATATTGATACTATTGGTCTTAAAGGGATATTATTTTTGTGGATTTTTTACGAAAAAGTGTCGACAGGTCAAAAGTACAAAAAACGAAACCGCGAATTTTCAGCGGAAAATCGTTCAGACCGTCTTCTTTAGCGCCCCCGAAAACCTTAGGGTAGATTTTGAGTAAAAATTCGAGATTGAAAATTTTTGAAAATCGCGAGAATTTCGCCGAAATATGATGCTCGATTTCGACGCTTCTCTGTATCTTGGAAACCAGCTGGCTCTAGACCACCTATCCTATACTGTCCGACGCGTTTTGACGCTCTGGATCGACTGATCTAAACCAGAAGGCTCTAGGACGCCTACTTCTCGAGTTATGCCAAGAAAACCGTAAATTTCGTAATCGAAAATGTCGATTTTGCAAAAATTCGCGAAGCCGTAGCCGCCAAACGGTTGGTCCTAGACTGGCATATTGTACACGCGTTTTAATCCTAATGACGATATCTTTAATTTGGCACAAGATTCGCGGAGATCGGATGAGAAATGAGGGAGTTATGGCGTTTTGAAATTTTCGCGATTTTTTTGAACCTCAGGCGATGAAATTTAAAAATTTCAAAAATGTCGATTGTCGATTTTCCCTGTTTTGACGCCAGCACTATATGTAATCGGACCCGCTGATTACTATAATCCAAACTAAAGTTCGCTATCTGCTTTGGTTCTCGAGATATTTACGAAAAAGTGTCGACAGGTCAAAAGTACAAAAAACGAAACCGCGAATTTTCAGCGGAAAATCGTTCAGACCGTCTTCTTTAGCGCCCCCGAAAACCTTAGGGTAGATTTTGAGTAGAAATTCGAGATTGAAAATTTTTGAAAATCGCGAGAATTTCGCCGAAATATGATGCTCGATTTCGAAGCTTCTCTGTATCTTGGAAACCAGCTGGCTCTAGACCACCTATCCTATACTGTCGGACGCGCTTTGACGCTCTGGATCGACTGATCTAAACCAGAAGGCTCTAGGACGCCTACTTCTCGAGTTATGCCAAGAAAACCGTAAATTTCGTATACGAAAATGTCGATTTTGCAAAAATTCGCGAAGCCGTAGCCGCCAAACGGTTGGTCCTAGACTGGCATATTGTACACGCGTTTTAATCCTAATGACGATATCTTTAATTTGGCACAAGATTCGCGGAGATCGGATGAGAAATGAGGGAGTTATGGCGTTTTGAAATTTTCGCGATTTTTTTGAACCTCAGGCGATGAAATTTAAAAATTTCAAAAATGTCGATTGTCGATTTTCCCTGTTTTGACGCCAGCACTATATGTAATCGGACCCGCTGATTACTATAATCCAAACTAAAGTTCGCTATCTGCTTTGGTTCTCGAGATATTTACGAAAAAGTGTCGACAGGTCAAAAGTACAAAAAACGAAACCGCGAATTTTCAATAGGAGCAGTTAAAGGAGAGCCCAAGGCAATACCAAATGTTTGACTATAAAAAGAATTTTTGTATTGAAAATATATGTTGTCGAGACAGAAATGTATACTTCTAATAATATCATTTTTATTTAGTGATGTGTATGGACTAATTTCATCCCATTTGGATTCTATTATGTTTATTTTATAGGTAGATCTGTGGGAATGTTAGTATATAAAGATTCTACATCAACTGATATAATTTTGTGATTAGGTGGTACTTTTTGTTCCTAGATGAAATTTTGAAATTCCAATTAGTCTTTGGTATGATATTTCGTTTTTCCTAACATCTTAGATATGCTATCACCTAAGAATTTTGCTATATTATAAGTACGGGCTTGTAATATTGATACTATTGGTCTTAAAGGGATATTATTTTTGTGGATTTTTTACGAAAAAGTGTCGACAGGTCAAAAGTACAAAAAACGAAACCGCGAATTTTCAGCGGAAAATCGTTCAGACCGTCTTCTTTAGCGCCCCCGAAAACCTTAGGGTAGATTTTGAGTAAAAATTCGAGATTGAAAATTTTTGAAAATCGCGAGAATTTCGCCGAAATATGATGCTCGATTTCGACGCTTCTCTGTATCTTGGAAACCAGCTGGCTCTAGACCACCTATCCTATACTGTCCGACGCGTTTTGACGCTCTGGATCGACTGATCTAAACCAGAAGGCTCTAGGACGCGTTTTAATCCTAATGACGATATCTTTAATTTGGCACAAGATTCGCGGAGATCGGATGAGAAATGAGGGAGTTATGGCGTTTTGAAATTTTCGCGATTTTTTTGAACCTCAGGCGATGAAATTTAAAAATTTCAAAAATGTCGATTGTCGATTTTCCCTGTTTTGACGCCAGCACTATATGTAATCGGACCCGCTGATTACTATAATCCAAACTAAAGTTCGCTATCTGCTTTGGTTCTCGAGATATTTACGAAAAAGTGTCGACAGGTCAAAAGTACAAAAAACGAAACCGCGAATTTTCAATAGGAGCAGTTAAAGGAGAGCCCAAGGCAATATCAAATGTTTGACTATAAAAAGAATTTTTGTATTGAAAATATATGTTGTCGAGACAGAAATGTATACTTCTAATAATATCATTTTTATTTAGTGATGTGTATGGACTAATTTCATCCCATTTGGATTCTATTATGTTTATTTTATAGGTAGATCTGTGGGAATGTTAGTATATAAAGATTCTACATCAACTGATATAATTTTGTGATTAGGTGGTACTTTTTGTTCCTAGATGAAATTTTGAAATTCCAATTAGTCTTTGGTATGATATTTCGTTTTTCCTAACATCTTAGATATGCTATCACCTAAGAATTTTGCTATATTATAAGTACGGGCTTGTAATATTGATACTATTGGTCTTAAAGGGATATTATTTTTGTGGATTTTTTACGAAAAAGTGTCGACAGGTCAAAAGTACAAAAAACGAAACCGCGAATTTTCAGCGGAAAATCGTTCAGACCGTCTTCTTTAGCGCCCCCGAATACCTTAGGGTAGATTTTGAGTAAAAATTCGAGATTGAAAATTTTTGAAAATCGCGAGAATTTCGCCGAAATATGATGCTCGATTTCGACGCTTCTCTGTATCTTGGAAACCATCTGGCTCTAGACCACCTATCCTATACTGTCCGACGCGTTTTGACGCTCTGGATCGACTGATCTAAACCAGAAGGCTCTAGGACGCCTACTTCTCGAGTTATGCCAAAAAAACTGTAAATTTCGTAATCGAAAATGTCGATTTTGCAAAAATTCGCGAAGCCGTAGCCGCCAAACGGTTGGTCCTAGACTGGCATATTGTACACGCGTTTTAATCCTAATGACGATATCTTTAATTTGGCACAAGATTCGCGGAGATCGGATGAGAAATGAGGGAGTTATGGCGTTTTGAAATTTTCGCGATTTTTTTGAACCTCAGGCGATGAAATTTAAAAATTTCAAAAATGTCGATTGTCGATTTTCCCTGTTTTGACGCCAGCACTATATGTAATCGGACCCGCTGATTACTATAATCCAAACTAAAGTTCGCTATCTGCTTTGGTTCTCGAGATATTTACGAAAAAGTGTCGACAGGTCAAAAGTACAAAAAACGAAACCGCGAATTTTCAGCGGAAAATCGTTCAGACCGTCTTCTTTAGCGCCCCCGAAAACCTTAGGGTAGATTTTGAGTAGAAATTCGAGATTGAAAATTTTTGAAAATCGCGAGAATTTCGCCGAAATATGATGCTCGATTTCGACGCTTCTCTGTATCTTGGAAACCAGCTGGCTCTAGACCACCTATCCTATACTGTCCGACGCGTTTTGACGCTCTGGATCGACTGATCTAAACCAGAAGGCTCTAGGACGCCTACTTCTCGAGTTATGCCAAGAAAACCGTAAATTTCGTAATCGAAAATGTCGATTTTGCAAAAATTCGCGAAGCCGTAGCCGCCAAACGGTTGGTCCTAGACTGGCATATTGTACACGCGTTTTAATCCTAATGACGATATCTTTAATTTGGCACAAGATTCGCGGAGATCGGATGAGAAATGAGGGAGTTATGGCGTTTTGAAATTTTCGCGATTTTTTTGAACCTCAGGCGATGAAATTTAAAAATTTCAAAAATGTCGATTGTCGATTTTCCCTGTTTTGACGCCAGCACTATATGTAATCGGACCCGCTGATTACTATAATCCAAACTAAAGTTCGCTATCTGCTTTGGTTCTCGAGATATTTACGAAAAAGTGTCGACAGGTCAAAAGTACAAAAAACGAAACCGCGAATTTTCAGCGGAAAATCGTTCAGACCGTCTTCTTTAGCGCCCCCGAAAACCTTAGGGTAGATTTTGAGTAGAAATTCGAGATTGAAAATTTTTGAAAATCGCGAGAATTTCGCCGAAATATGATGCTCGATTTCGAAGCTTCTCTGTATCTTGGAAACCAGCTGGCTCTAGACCACCTATCCTATACTGTCGGACGCGCTTTGACGCTCTGGATCGACTGATCTAAACCAGAAGGCTCTAGGACGCCTACTTCTCGAGTTATGCCAAGAAAACCGTAAATTTCGTATACGAAAATGTCGATTTTGCAAAAATTCGCGAAGCCGTAGCCGCCAAACGGTTGGTCCTAGACTGGCATATTGTACACGCGTTTTAATCCTAATGACGATATCTTTAATTTGGCACAAGATTCGCGGAGATCGGATGAGAAATGAGGGAGTTATGGCGTTTTGAAATTTTCGCGATTTTTTTGAACCTCAGGCGATGAAATTTAAAAATTTCAAAAATGTCGATTGTCGATTTTCCCTGTTTTGACGCCAGCACTATATGTAATCGGACCCGCTGATTACTATAATCCAAACTAAAGTTCGCTATCTGCTTTGGTTCTCGAGATATTTACGAAAAAGTGTCGACAGGTCAAAAGTACAAAAAACGAAACCGCGAATTTTCAATAGGAGCAGTTAAAGGAGAGCCCAAGGCAATACCAAATGTTTGACTATAAAAAGAATTTTTGTATTGAAAATATATGTTGTCGAGACAGAAATGTATACTTCTAATAATATCATTTTTATTTAGTGATGTGTATGGACTAATTTCATCCCATTTGGATTCTATTATGTTTATTTTATAGGTAGATCTGTGGGAATGTTAGTATATAAAGATTCTACATCAACTGATATAATTTTGTGATTAGGTGGTACTTTTTGTTCCTAGATGAAATTTTGAAATTCCAATTAGTCTTTGGTATGATATTTCGTTTTTCCTAACATCTTAGATATGCTATCACCTAAGAATTTTGCTATATTATAAGTACGGGCTTGTAATATTGATACTATTGGTCTTAAAGGGATATTATTTTTGTGGATTTTTTACGAAAAAGTGTCGACAGGTCAAAAGTACAAAAAACGAAACCGCGAATTTTCAGCGGAAAATCGTTCAGACCGTCTTCTTTAGCGCCCCCGAAAACCTTAGGGTAGATTTTGAGTAAAAATTCGAGATTGAAAATTTTTGAAAATCGCGAGAATTTCGCCGAAATATGATGCTCGATTTCGACGCTTCTCTGTATCTTGGAAACCAGCTGGCTCTAGACCACCTATCCTATACTGTCCGACGCGTTTTGACGCTCTGGATCGACTGATCTAAACCAGAAGGCTCTAGGACGCCTACTTCTCGAGTTATGCCAAGAAAACCGTAAATTTCGTAATCGAAAATGTCGATTTTGCAAAAATTCGCGAAGCCGTAGCCGCCAAACGGTTGGTCCTAGACTGGCATATTGTACACGCGTTTTAATCCTAATGACGATATCTTTAATTTGGCACAAGATTCGCGGAGATCGGATGAGAAATGAGGGAGTTATGGCGTTTTGAAATTTTCGCGATTTTTTTGAACCTCAGGCGATGAAATTTAAAAATTTCAAAAATGTCGATTGTCGATTTTCCCTGTTTTGACGCCAGCACTATATGTAATCGGACCCGCTGATTACAATAATCCAAACTAGAGTTCGCTATCTGCTTTGGTTCTCGAGATATTTACGAAAAAGTGCCGACAGGTCAAAAGTACAAAAAACGAAACCACGAATTTTCAGCGGAAAATCGTTCAGACCGTCTTCTTTAGCGCCCCCTAAAACCTTAGGGTAGATTTTGAGTAGAAATTCGAGATTGAAAATTTTTGAAAATCGCGAGAATTTCGCCGAAATATGATGCTCGATTTCGAAGCTTCTCTGTATCTTGGAAACCAGCTGGCTCTAGACCACCTATCCTATACTGTCGGACGCGCTTTGACGCTCTGGATCGACTGATCTAAACCAGAAGGCTCTAGGACGCCTACTTCTCGAGTTATGCCAAGAAAACCGTAAATTTCGTATACGAAAATGTCGATTTTGCAAAAATTCGCGAAGCCGTAGCCGCCAAACGGTTGGTCCTAGACTGGCATATTGTACACGCGTTTTAATCCTAATGACGATATCTTTAATTTGGCACAAGATTCGCGGAGATCGGATGAGAAATGAGGGAGTTATGGCGTTTTGAAATTTTCGCGATTTTTTTGAACCTCAGGCGATGAAATTTAAAAATTTCAAAAATGTCGATTGTCGATTTTCCCTGTTTTGACGCCAGCACTATATGTAATCGGACCCGCTGATTACTATAATCCAAACTAAAGTTCGCTATCTGCTTTGGTTCTCGAGATATTTACGAAAAAGTGTCGACAGGTCAAAAGTACAAAAAACGAAACCGCGAATTTTCAATAGGAGCAGTTAAAGGAGAGCCCAAGGCAATACCAAATGTTTGACTATAAAAAGAATTTTTGTATTGAAAATATATGTTGTCGAGACAGAAATGTATACTTCTAATAATATCATTTTTATTTAGTGATGTGTATGGACTAATTTCATCCCATTTGGATTCTATTATGTTTATTTTATAGGTAGATCTGTGGGAATGTTAGTATATAAAGATTCTACATCAACTGATATAATTTTGTGATTAGGTGGTACTTTTTGTTCCTAGATGAAATTTTGAAATTCCAATTAGTCTTTGGTATGATATTTCGTTTTTCCTAACATCTTAGATATGCTATCACCTAAGAATTTTGCTATATTATAAGTACGGCTTGTAATATTGATACTATTGGTCTTAAAGGGATATTATTTTTGTGGATTTTTTACGAAAAAGTGTCGACAGGTCAAAAGTACAAAAAACGAAACCGCGAATTTTCAGCGGAAAATCGTTCAGACCGTCTTCTTTAGCGCCCCCGAAAACCTTAGGGTAGATTTTGAGTAAAAATTCGAGATTGAAAATTTTTGAAAATCGCGAGAATTTCGCCGAAATATGATGCTCGATTTCGACGCTTCTCTGTATCTTGGAAACCAGCTGGCTCTAGACCACCTATCCTATACTGTCCGACGCGTTTTGACGCTCTGGATCGACTGATCTAAACCAGAAGGCTCTAGGACGCCTACTTCTCGAGTTATGCCAAGAAAACCGTAAATTTCGTAATCGAAAATGTCGATTTTGCAAAAATTCGCGAAGCCGTAGCCGCCAAACGGTTGGTCCTAGACTGGCATATTGTACACGCGTTTTAATCCTAATGACGATATCTTTAATTTGGCACAAGATTCGCGGAGATCGGATGAGAAATGAGGGAGTTATGGCGTTTTGAAATTTTCGCGATTTTTTTGAACCTCAGGCGATGAAATTTAAAAATTTCAAAAATGTCGATTGTCGATTTTCCCTGTTTTGACGCCAGCACTATATGTAATCGGACCCGCTGATTACTATAATCCAAACTAAAGTTCGCTATCTGCTTTGGTTCTCGAGATATTTACGAAAAAGTGTCGACAGGTCAAAAGTACAAAAAACGAAACCGCGAATTTTCAGCGGAAAATCGTTCAGACCGTCTTCTTTAGCGCCCCCGAAAACCTTAGGGTAGATTTTGAGTAGAAATTCGAGATTGAAAATTTTTGAAAATCGCGAGAATTTCGCCGAAATATGATGCTCGATTTCGAAGCTTCTCTGTATCTTGGAAACCAGCTGGCTCTAGACCACCTATCCTATACTGTCGGACGCGCTTTGACGCTCTGGATCGACTGATCTAAACCAGAAGGCTCTAGGACGCCTACTTCTCGAGTTATGCCAAGAAAACCGTAAATTTCGTATACGAAAATGTCGATTTTGCAAAAATTCGCGAAGCCGTAGCCGCCAAACGGTTGGTCCTAGACTGGCATATTGTACACGCGTTTTAATCCTAATGACGATATCTTTAATTTGGCACAAGATTCGCGGAGATCGGATGAGAAATGAGGGAGTTATGGCGTTTTGAAATTTTCGCGATTTTTTTGAACCTCAGGCGATGAAATTTAAAAATTTCAAAAATGTCGATTGTCGATTTTCCCTGTTTTGACGCCAGCACTATATGTAATCGGACCCGCTGATTACTATAATCCAAACTAAAGTTCGCTATCTGCTTTGGTTCTCGAGATATTTACGAAAAAGTGTCGACAGGTCAAAAGTACAAAAAACGAAACCGCGAATTTTCAATAGGAGCAGTTAAAGGAGAGCCCAAGGCAATACCAAATGTTTGACTATAAAAAGAATTTTTGTATTGAAAATATATGTTGTCGAGACAGAAATGTATACTTCTAATAATATCATTTTTATTTAGTGATGTGTATGGACTAATTTCATCCCATTTGGATTCTATTATGTTTATTTTATAGGTAGATCTGTGGGAATGTTAGTATATAAAGATTCTACATCAACTGATATAATTTTGTGATTAGGTGGTACTTTTTGTTCCTAGATGAAATTTTGAAATTCCAATTAGTCTTTGGTATGATATTTCGTTTTTCCTAACATCTTAGATATGCTATCACCTAAGAATTTTGCTATATTATAAGTACGGGCTTGTAATATTGATACTATTGGTCTTAAAGGGATATTATTTTTGTGGATTTTTTACGAAAAAGTGTCGACAGGTCAAAAGTACAAAAAACGAAACCGCGAATTTTCAGCGGAAAATCGTTCAGACCGTCTTCTTTAGCGCCCCCGAAAACCTTAGGGTAGATTTTGAGTAAAAATTCGAGATTGAAAATTTTTGAAAATCGCGAGAATTTCGCCGAAATATGATGCTCGATTTCGACGCTTCTCTGTATCTTGGAAACCAGCTGGCTCTAGACCACCTATCCTATACTGTCCGACGCGTTTTGACGCTCTGGATCGACTGATCTAAACCAGAAGGCTCTAGGACGCCTACTTCTCGAGTTATGCCAAGAAAACCGTAAATTTCGTAATCGAAAATGTCGATTTTGCAAAAATTCGCGAAGCCGTAGCCGCCAAACGGTTGGTCCTAGACTGGCATATTGTACACGCGTTTTAATCCTAATGACGATATCTTTAATTTGGCACAAGATTCGCGGAGATCGGATGAGAAATGAGGGAGTTATGGCGTTTTGAAATTTTCGCGATTTTTTTGAACCTCAGGCGATGAAATTTAAAAATTTCAAAAATGTCGATTGTCGATTTTCCCTGTTTTGACGCCAGCACTATATGTAATCGGACCCGCTGATTACTATAATCCAAACTAAAGTTCGCTATCTGCTTTGGTTCTCGAGATATTTACGAAAAAGTGTCGACAGGTCAAAAGTACAAAAAACGAAACCGCGAATTTTCAGCGGAAAATCGTTCAGACCGTCTTCTTTAGCGCCCCCGAAAACCTTAGGGTAGATTTTGAGTAGAAATTCGAGATTGAAAATTTTTGAAAATCGCGAGAATTTCGCCGAAATATGATGCTCGATTTCGACGCTTCTCTGTATCTTGGAAACCAGCTGGCTCTAGACCACCTATCCTATACTGTCCGACGCGTTTTGACGCTCTGGATCGACTGATCTAAACCAGAAGGCTCTAGGACGCCTACTTCTCGAGTTATGCCAAGAAAACCGTAAATTTCGTAATCGAAAATGTCGATTTTGCAAAAATTCGCGAAGCCGTAGCCGCCAAACGGTTGGTCCTAGACTGGCATATTGTACACGCATTTTAATCCTAATGACGATATCTTTAATTTGGCACAAGATTCGCGGAGATCGGATGAGAAATGAGGGAGTTATGGCGTTTTGAAATTTTCGCGATTTTTTTTAACCTCAGGCGATGAAATTTAAAAATTTAAAAAATGTCGATTGTCGATTTTCCCTGTTTTGGCGCCAGCACTATATGTAATCGGACCCGCTGATTACAATAATCCAAACTAGAGTTCGCTATCTGCTTTGGTTCTCGAGATATTTACGAAAAAGTGCCGACAGGTCAAAAGTACAAAAAACGAAACCACGAATTTTCAGCGGAAAATCGTTCAGACCGTCTTCTTTAGCGCCCCCGAAAACCTTAGGGTAGATTTTGAGTAGAAATTCGAGATTGAAAATTTTTGAAAATCGCGAGAATTTCGCCGAAATATGCTCGATTTCGAAGCTTCTCTGTATCTTGGAAACCAGCTGGCTCTAGACCACCTATCCTATACTGTCGGACGCGCTTTGACGCTCTGGATCGACTGATCTAAACCAGAAGGCTCTAGGACGCCTACTTCTCGAGTTATGCCAAGAAAACCGTAAATTTCGTATACGAAAATGTCGATTTTGCAAAAATTCGCGAAGCCGTAGCCGCCAAACGGTTGGTCCTAGACTGGCATATTGTACACGCGTTTTAATCCTAATGACGATATCTTTAATTTGGCACAAGATTCGCGGAGATCGGATGAGAAATGAGGGAGTTATGGCGTTTTGAAATTTTCGCGATTTTTTTGAACCTCAGGCGATGAAATTTAAAAATTTAAAAAATGTCGATTGTCGATTTTCCCTGTTTTGACGCCAGCACTATATGTAATCGGACCCGCTGATTACTATAATCCAAACTAAAGTTCGCTATCTGCTTTGGTTCTCGAGATATTTACGAAAAAGTGCCGACAGGTCAAAAGTACAAAAAACGAAACCACGAATTTTCAGCGGAAAATCGTTCAGACCGTCTTCTTTAGCGCCCCCGAAAACCTTAGGGTAGATTTTGAGTAGAAATTCGAGATTGAAAATTTTTGAAAATCGCGAGAATTTCGCCGAAATATGATGCTCGATTTCGAAGCTTCTCTGTATCTTGGAAACCAGCTGGCTCTAGACCACCTATCCTATACTGTCGGACGCGCTTTGACGCTCTGGATCGACTGATCTAAACCAGAAGGCTCTAGGACGCCTCCTTCTCGAGTTATGCCAAGAAAACCGTAAATTTCGTATACGAAAATGTCGATTTTGCAAAAATTCGCGAAGCCGTAGCCGCCAAACGGTTGGTCCTAGACTGGCATATTGTACACGCGTTTTAATCCTAATGACGATATCTTTAATTTGGCACAAGATTCGCGGAGATCGGATGAGAAATGAGGGAGTTATGGCGTTTTGAAATTTTCGCGATTTTTTTGAACCTCAGGCGATGAAATTTAAAAATTTCAAAAATGTCGATTGTCGATTTTCCCTGTTTTGACGCCAGCACTATATGTAATCGGACCCGCTGATTACTATAATCCAAACTAAAGTTCGCTATCTGCTTTGGTTCTCGAGATATTTACGAAAAAGTGTCGACAGGTCAAAAGTACAAAAAACGAAACCGCGAATTTTCAGCGGAAAATCGTTCAGACCGTCTTCTTTAGCGCCCCCGAAAACCTTAGGGTAGATTTTGAGTAGAAATTAGAGATTGAAAATTTTTGAAAATCGCGAGAATTTCGCCGAAATATGATGCTCGATTTCGACGCTTCTCTGTATCTTGGAAACCAGCTGGCTCTAGACCACCTATCCTATACTGTCCGACGCGTTTTGACGCTCTGGATCGACTGATCTAAACCAGAAGGCTCTAGGACGCCTACTTCTCGAGTTATGCCAAGAAAACCGTAAATTTCGTAATCGAAAATGTCGATTTTGCAAAAATTCGCGAAGCCGTAGCCGCCAAACGGTTGGTCCTAGACTGGCAGATTGTACACGCGTTTTAATCCTAATGACGATATCTTTAATTTGGCACAAGATTCGCGGAGATCGGATGAGAAATGAGGGAGTTATGGCGTTTTGAAATTTTCGCGATTTTTTTGAACCTCAGGCGATGAAATTTAAAAATTTCAAAAATGTCGATTGTCGATTTTCCCTGTTTTGACGCCAGCACTATATGTAATCGGACCCGCTGATTACTATAATCCAAACTAAAGTTCGCTATCTGCTTTGGTTCTCGAGATATTTACGAAAAAGTGTCGACAGGTCAAAAGTACAAAAAACGAAACCGCGAATTTTCAATAGGAGCAGTTAAAGGAGAGCCCAAGGCAATACCAAATGTTTGACTATAAAAAGAATTTTTGTATTGAAAATATATGTTGTCGAGACAGAAATGTATACTTCTAATAATATCATTTTTATTTAGTGATGTGTATGGACTAATTTCATCCCATTTGGATTCTATTATGTTTATTTTATAGGTAGATCTGTGGGAATGTTAGTATATAAAGATTCTACATCAACTGATATAATTTTGTGATTAGGTGGTACTTTTTGTTCCTAGATGAAATTTTGAAATTCCAATTAGTCTTTGGTATGATATTTCGTTTTTCCTAACATCTTAGATATGCTATCACCTAAGAATTTTGCTATATTATAAGTACGGGCTTGTAATATTGATACTATTGGTCTTAAAGGGATATTATTTTTGTGGATTTTTTACGAAAAAGTGTCGACAGGTCAAAAGTACAAAAAACGAAACCGCGAATTTTCAGCGGAAAATCGTTCAGACCGTCTTCTTTAGCGCCCCCGAATACCTTAGGGTAGATTTTGAGTAAAAATTCGAGATTGAAAATTTTTGAAAATCGCGAGAATTTCGCCGAAATATGATGCTCGATTTCGACGCTTCTCTGTATCTTGGAAACCATCTGGCTCTAGACCACCTATCCTATACTGTCCGACGCGTTTTGACGCTCTGGATCGACTGATCTAAACCAGAAGGCTCTAGGACGCCTACTTCTCGAGTTATGCCAAAAAAACCGTAAATTTCGTAATCGAAAATGTCGATTTTGCAAAAATTCGCGAAGCCGTAGCCGCCAAACGGTTGGTCCTAGACTGGCATATTGTACACGCGTTTTAATCCTAATGACGATATCTTTAATTTGGCACAAGATTCGCGGAGATCGGATGAGAAATGAGGGAGTTATGGCGTTTTGAAATTTTCGCGATTTTTTTGAACCTCAGGCGATGAAATTTAAAAATTTCAAAAATGTCGATTGTCGATTTTCCCTGTTTTGACGCCAGCACTATATGTAATCGGACCTGCTGATTACTATAATCCAAACTAAAGTTCGCTATCTGCTTTGGTTCTCGAGATATTTACGAAAAAGTGTCGACAGGTCAAAAGTACAAAAAACGAAACCGCGAATTTTCAGCGGAAAATCGTTCAGACCGTCTTCTTTAGCGCCCCCGAAAACCTTAGGGTAGATTTTGAGTAGAAATTCGAGATTGAAAATTTTTGAAAATCGCGAGAATTTCGCCGAAATATGATGCTCGATTTCGACGCTTCTCTGTATCTTGGAAACCAGCTGGCTCTAGACCACCTATCCTATACTGTCCGACGCGTTTTGACGCTCTGGATCGACTGATCTAAACCAGAAGGCTCTAGGACGCCTACTTCTCGAGTTATGCCAAGAAAACCGTAAATTTCGTAATCGAAAATGTCGATTTTGCAAAAATTCGCGAAGCCGTAGCCGCCAAACGGTTGGTCCTAGACTGGCATATTGTACACGCGTTTTAATCCTAATGACGATATCTTTAATTTGGCACAAGATTCGCGGAGATCGGATGAGAAATGAGGGAGTTATGGCGTTTTGAAATTTTCGCGATTTTTTTGAACCTCAGGCGATGAAATTTAAAAATTTAAAAAATGTCGATTGTCGATTTTCCCTGTTTTGACGCCAGCACTATATGTAATCGGACCCGCTGATTACTATAATCCAAACTAAAGTTCGCTATCTGCTTTGGTTCTCGAGATATTTACGAAAAAGTGTCGACAGGTCAAAAGTACAAAAAACGAAACCGCGAATTTTCAATAGGAGCAGTTAAAGGAGAGCCCAAGGCAATACCAAATGTTTGACTATAAAAAGAATTTTTGTATTGAAAATATATGTTGTCGAGACAGAAATGTATACTTCTAATAATATCATTTTTATTTAGTGATGTGTATGGACTAATTTCATCCCATTTGGATTCTATTATGTTTATTTTATAGGTAGATCTGTGGGAATGTTAGTATATAAAGATTCTACATCAACTGATATAATTTTGTGATTAGGTGGTACTTTTTGTTCCTAGATGAAATTTTGAAATTCCAATTAGTCTTTGGTATGATATTTCGTTTTTCCTAACATCTTAGATATGCTATCACCTAAGAATTTTGCTATATTATAAGTACGGGCTTGTAATATTGATACTATTGGTCTTAAAGGGATATTATTTTTGTGGATTTTTTACGAAAAAGTGTCGACAGGTCAAAAGTACAAAAAACGAAACCGCGAATTTTCAGCGGAAAATCGTTCAGACCGTCTTCTTTAGCGCCCCCGAATACCTTAGGGTAGATTTTGAGTAAAAATTCGAGATTGAAAATTTTTGAAAATCGCGAGAATTTCGCCGAAATATGATGCTCGATTTCGACGCTTCTCTGTATCTTGGAAACCATCTGGCTCTAGACCACCTATCCTATACTGTCCGACGCGTTTTGACGCTCTGGATCGACTGATCTAAACCAGAAGGCTCTAGGACGCCTACTTCTCGAGTTATGCCAAAAAAACTGTAAATTTCGTAATCGAAAATGTCGATTTTGCAAAAATTCGCGAAGCCGTAGCCGCCAAACGGTTGGTCCTAGACTGGCATATTGTACACGCGTTTTAATCCTAATGACGATATCTTTAATTTGGCACAAGATTCGCGGAGATCGGATGAGAAATGAGGGAGTTATGGCGTTTTGAAATTTTCGCGATTTTTTTGAACCTCAGGCGATGAAATTTAAAAATTTAAAAAATGTCGATTGTCGATTTTCCCTGTTTTGACGCCAGCACTATATGTAATCGGACCCGCTGATTACTATAATCCAAACTAAAGTTCGCTATCTGCTTTGGTTCTCGAGATATTTACGAAAAAGTGTCGACAGGTCAAAAGTACAAAAAACGAAACCGCGAATTTTCAATAGGAGCAGTTAAAGGAGAGCCCAAGGCAATACCAAATGTTTGACTATAAAAAGAATTTTTGTATTGAAAATATATGTTGTCGAGACAGAAATGTATACTTCTAATAATATCATTTTTATTTAGTGATGTGTATGGACTAATTTCATCCCATTTGGATTCTATTATGTTTATTTTATAGGTAGATCTGTGGGAATGTTAGTATATAAAGATTCTACATCAACTGATATAATTTTGTGATTAGGTGGTACTTTTTGTTCCTAGATGAAATTTTGAAATTCCAATTAGTCTTTGGTATGATATTTCGTTTTTCCTAACATCTTAGATATGCTATCACCTAAGAATTTTGCTATATTATAAGTACGGGCTTGTAATATTGATACTATTGGTCTTAAAGGGATATTATTTTTGTGTATTTTTTACGAAAAAGTGTCGACAGGTCAAAAGTACAAAAAACGAAACCGCGAATTTTCAGCGGAAAATCGTTCAGACCGTCTTCTTTAGCGCCCCCGAATACCTTAGGGTAGATTTTGAGTAAAAATTCGAGATTGAAAATTTTTGAAAATCGCGAGAATTTCGCCGAAATATGATGCTCGATTTCGACGCTTCTCTGTATCTTGGAAACCATCTGGCTCTAGACCACCTATCCTATACTGTCCGACGCGTTTTGACGCTCTGGATCGACTGATCTAAACCAGAAGGCTCTAGGACGCCTACTTCTCGAGTTATGCCAAAAAAACTGTAAATTTCGTAATCGAAAATGTCGATTTTGCAAAAATTCGCGAAGCCGTAGCCGCCAAACGGTTGGTCCTAGACTGGCATATTGTACACGCGTTTTAATCCTAATGACGATATCTTTAATTTGGCACAAGATTCGCGGAGATCGGATGAGAAATGAGGGAGTTATGGCGTTTTGAAATTTTCGCGATTTTTTTGAACCTCAGGCGATGAAATTTAAAAATTTAAAAAATGTCGATTGTCGATTTTCCCTGTTTTGACGCCAGCACTATATGTAATCGGACCCGCTGATTACTATAATCCAAACTAAAGTTCGCTATCTGCTTTGGTTCTCGAGATATTTACGAAAAAGTGTCGACAGGTCAAAAGTACAAAAAACGAAACCGCGAATTTTCAGCGGAAAATCGTTCAGACCGTCTTCTTTAGCGCCCCCGAAAACCTTAGGGTAGATTTTGAGTAGAAATTCGAGATTGAAAATTTTTGAAAATCGCGAGAATTTCGCCGAAATATGATGCTCGATTTCGACGCTTCTCTGTATCTTGGAAACCAGCTGGCTCTAGACCACCTATCCTATACTGTCCGACGCGTTTTGACGCTCTGGATCGACTGATCTAAACCAGAAGGCTCTAGGACGCCTACTTCTCGAGTTATGCCAAGAAAACCGTAAATTTCGTAATCGAAAATGTCGATTTTGCAAAAATTCGCGAAGCCGTAGCCGCCAAACGGTTGGTCCTAGACTGGCATATTGTACACGCGTTTTAATCCTAATGACGATATCTTTAATTTGGCACAAGATTCGCGGAGATCGGATGAGAAATGAGGGAGTTATGGCGTTTTGAAATTTTCGCGATTTTTTTGAACCTCAGGCGATGAAATTTAAAAATTTCAAAAATGTCGATTGTCGATTTTCCCTGTTTTGACGCCAGCACTATATGTAATCGGACCCGCTGATTACTATAATCCAAACTAAAGTTCGCTATCTGCTTTGGTTCTCGAGATATTTACGAAAAAGTGTCGACAGGTCAAAAGTACAAAAAACGAAACCGCGAATTTTCAGCGGAGAATCGTTCAGACCGTCTTCTTTAGCGCCCCCGAAAACCTTAGGGTAGATTTTGAGTAGAAATTCGAGATTGAAAATTTTTGAAAATCGCGAGAATTTCGCCGAAATATGATGCTCGATTTCGACGCTTCTCTGTATCTTGGAAACCAGCTGGCTCTAGACCACCTATCCTATACTGTCCGACGCGTTTTGACGCTCTGGATCGACTGATCTAAACCAGAAGGCTCTAGGACGCCTACTTCTCGAGTTATGCCAAGAAAACCGTAAATTTCGTAATCGAAAATGTCGATTTTGCAAAAATTCGCGAAGCCGTAGCCGCCAAACGGTTGGTCCTAGACTGGCATATTGTACACGCGTTTTAATCCTAATGACGATATCTTTAATTTGGCACAAGATTCGCGGAGATCGGATGAGAAATGAGGGAGTTATGGCGTTTTGAAATTTTCGCGATTTTTTTGAACCTCAGGCGATGAAATTTAAAAATTTAAAAAATGTCGATTGTCGATTTTCCCTGTTTTGACGCCAGCACTATATGTAATCGGACCCGCTGATTACAATAATCCAAACTAGAGTTCGCTATCTGCTTTGGTTCTCGAGATATTTACGAAAAAGTGCCGACAGGTCAAAAGTACAAAAAACGAAACCACGAATTTTCAGCGGAAAATCGTTCAGACCGTCTTCTTTAGCGCCCCCGAAAACCTTAGGGTAGATTTTGAGTAGAAATTCGAGATTGAAAATTTTTGAAAATCGCGAGAATTTCGCCGAAATATGATGCTCGATTTCGAAGCTTCTCTGTATCTTGGAAACCAGCTGGCTCTAGACCACCTATCCTATACTGTCGGACGCGCTTTGACGCTCTGGATCGACTGATCTAAACCAGAAGGCTCTAGGACGCCTACTTCTCGAGTTATGCCAAGAAAACCGTAAATTTCGTATACGAAAATGTCGATTTTGCAAAAATTCGCGAAGCCGTAGCCGCCAAACGGTTGGTCCTAGACTGGCATATTGTACACGCGTTTTAATCCTAATGACGATATCTTTAATTTGGCACAAGATTCGCGGAGATCGGATGAGAAATGAGGGAGTTATGGCGTTTTGAAATTTTCGCGATTTTTTTGAACCTCAGGCGATGAAATTTAAAAATTTCAAAAATGTCGATTGTCGATTTTCCCTGTTTTGACGCCAGCACTATATGTAATCGGACCCGCTGATTACTATAATCCAAACTAAAGTTCGCTATCTGCTTTGGTTCTCGAGATATTTACGAAAAAGTGTCGACAGGTCAAAAGTACAAAAAACGAAACCGCGAATTTTCAATAGGAGCAGTTAAAGGAGAGCCCAAGGCAATACCAAATGTTTGACTATAAAAAGAATTTTTGTATTGAAAATATATGTTGTCGAGACAGAAATGTATACTTCTAATAATATCATTTTTATTTAGTGATGTGTATGGACTAATTTCATCCCATTTGGATTCTATTATGTTTATTTTATAGGTAGATCTGTGGGAATGTTAGTATATAAAGATTCTACATCAACTGATATAATTTTGTGATTAGGTGGTACTTTTTGTTCCTAGATGAAATTTTGAAATTCCAATTAGTCTTTGGTATGATATTTCGTTTTTCCTAACATCTTAGATATGCTATCACCTAAGAATTTTGCTATATTATAAGTACGGGCTTGTAATATTGATACTATTGGTCTTAAAGGGATATTATTTTTGTGGATTTTTTACGAAAAAGTGTCGACAGGTCAAAAGTACAAAAAACGAAACCGCGAATTTTCAGCGGAAAATCGTTCAGACCGTCTTCTTTAGCGCCCCCGAAAACCTTAGGGTAGATTTTGAGTAAAAATTCGAGATTGAAAATTTTTGAAAATCGCGAGAATTTCGCCGAAATATGATGCTCGATTTCGACGCTTCTCTGTATCTTGGAAACCAGCTGGCTCTAGACCACCTATCCTATACTGTCCGACGCGTTTTGACGCTCTGGATCGACTGATCTAAACCAGAAGGCTCTAGGACGCCTACTTCTCGAGTTATGCCAAGAAAACCGTAAATTTCGTAATCGAAAATGTCGATTTTGCAAAAATTCGCGAAGCCGTAGCCGCCAAACGGTTGGTCCTAGACTGGCATATTGTACACGCGTTTTAATCCTAATGACGATATCTTTAATTTGGCACAAGATTCGCGGAGATCGGATGAGAAATGAGGGAGTTATGGCGTTTTGAAATTTTCGCGATTTTTTTGAACCTCAGGCGATGAAATTTAAAAATTTCAAAAATGTCGATTGTCGATTTTCCCTGTTTTGACGCCAGCACTATATGTAATCGGACCCGCTGATTACTATAATCCAAACTAAAGTTCGCTATCTGCTTTGGTTCTCGAGATATTTACGAAAAAGTGTCGACAGGTCAAAAGTACAAAAAACGAAACCGCGAATTTTCAGCGGAAAATCGTTCAGACCGTCTTCTTTAGCGCCCCCGAAAACCTTAGGGTAGATTTTGAGTAGAAATTCGAGATTGAAAATTTTTGAAAATCGCGAGAATTTCGCCGAAATATGATGCTCGATTTCGACGCTTCTCTGTATCTTGGAAACCAGCTGGCTCTAGACCACCTATCCTATACTGTCGGACGCGCTTTGACGCTCTGGATCGACTGATCTAAACCAGAAGGCTCTAGGACGCCTACTTCTCGAGTTATGCCAAGAAAACCGTAAATTTCGTAATCGAAAATGTCGATTTTGCAAAAATTCGCGAAGCCGTAGCCGCCAAACGGTTGGCCCTAGACTGGCATATTGTACACGCGTTTTAATCCTAATGACGATATCTTTAATTTGGCACAAGATTCGCGGAGATCGGATGAGAAATGAGGGAGTTATGGCGTTTTGAAATTTTCGCGATTTTTTTGAACCTCAGGCGATGAAATTTAAAAATTTCAAAAATGTCGATTGTCGATTTTCCCTGTTTTGACGCCAGCACTATATGTAATCGGACCCGCTGATTACTATAATCCAAACTAAAGTTCGCTATCTGCTTTGGTTCTCGAGATATTTACGAAAAAGTGTCGACAGGTCAAAAGTACAAAAAACGAAACCGCGAATTTTCAGCGGAAAATCGTTCAGACCGTCTTCTTTAGCGCCCCCGAAAACCTTAGGGTAGATTTTGAGTAGAAATTCGAGATTGAAAATTTTTGAAAATCGCGAGAATTTCGCCGAAATATGATGCTCGATTTCGACGCTTCTCTGTATCTTGGAAACCAGCTGGCTCTAGACCACCTATCCTATACTGTCGGACGCGCTTTGACGCTCTGGATCGACTGATCTAAACCAGAAGGCTCTAGGACGCCTACTTCTCGAGTTATGCCAAGAAAACCGTAAATTTCGTATACGAAAATGTCGATTTTGCAAAAATTCGCGAAGCCGTAGCCGCCAAACGGTTGGTCCTAGACTGGCATATTGTACACGCGTTTTAATCCTAATGACGATATCTTTAATTTGGCACAAGATTCGCGGAGATCGGATGAGAAATGAGGGAGTTATGGCGTTTTGAAATTTTCGCGATTTTTTTGAACCTCAGGCGATGAAATTTAAAAATTTCAAAAATGTCGATTGTCGATTTTCCCTGTTTTGACGCCAGCACTATATGTAATCGGACCCGCTGATTACTATAATCCAAACTAAAGTTCGCTATCTGCTTTGGTTCTCGAGATATTTACGAAAAAGTGTCGACAGGTCAAAAGTACAAAAAACGAAACCGCGAATTTTCAATAGGAGCAGTTAAAGGAGAGCCCAAGGCAATACCAAATGTTTGACTATAAAAAGAATTTTTGTATTGAAAATATATGTTGTCGAGACAGAAATGTATACTTCTAATAATATCATTTTTATTTAGTGATGTGTATGGACTAATTTCATCCCATTTGGATTCTATTATGTTTATTTTATAGGTAGATCTGTGGGAATGTTAGTATATAAAGATTCTACATCAACTGATATAATTTTGTGATTAGGTGGTACTTTTTGTTCCTAGATGAAATTTTGAAATTCCAATTAGTCTTTGGTATGATATTTCGTTTTTCCTAACATCTTAGATATGCTATCACCTAAGAATTTTGCTATATTATAAGTACGGGCTTGTAATATTGATACTATTGGTCTTAAAGGGATATTATTTTTGTGGATTTTTTACGAAAAAGTGTCGACAGGTCAAAAGTACAAAAAACGAAACCGCGAATTTTCAGCGGAAAATCGTTCAGACCGTCTTCTTTAGCGCCCCCGAAAACCTTAGGGTAGATTTTGAGTAAAAATTCGAGATTGAAAATTTTTGAAAATCGCGAGAATTTCGCCGAAATATGATGCTCGATTTCGACGCTTCTCTGTATCTTGGAAACCAGCTGGCTCTAGACCACCTATCCTATACTGTCCGACGCGTTTTGACGCTCTGGATCGACTGATCTAAACCAGAAGGCTCTATTACGCGTTTTAATCCTAATGACGATATCTTTAATTTGGCACAAGATTCGCGGAGATCGGATGAGAAATGAGGGAGTTATGGCGTTTTGAAATTTTCGCGATTTTTTTGAACCTCAGGCGATGAAATTTAAAAATTTCAAAAATGTCGATTGTCGATTTTCCCTGTTTTGACGCCAGCACTATATGTAATCGGACCCGCTGATTACTATAATCCAAACTAAAGTTCGCTATCTGCTTTGGTTCTCGAGATATTTACGAAAAAGTGTCGACAGGTCAAAAGTACAAAAAACGAAACCGCGAATTTTCAATAGGAGCAGTTAAAGGAGAGCCCAAGGCAATACCAAATGTTTGACTATAAAAAGAATTTTTGTATTGAAAATATATGTTGTCGAGACAGAAATGTATACTTCTAATAATATCATTTTTATTTAGTGATGTGTATGGACTAATTTCATCCCATTTGGATTCTATTATGTTTATTTTATAGGTAGATCTGTGGGAATGTTAGTATATAAAGATTCTACATCAACTGATATAATTTTGTGATTAGGTGGTACTTTTTGTTCCTAGATGAAATTTTGAAATTCCAATTAGTCTTTGGTATGATATTTCGTTTTTCCTAACATCTTAGATATGCTATCACCTAAGAATTTTGCTATATTATAAGTACGGGCTTGTAATATTGATACTATTGGTCTTAAAGGGATATTATTTTTGTGGATTTTTTACGAAAAAGTGTCGACAGGTCAAAAGTACAAAAAACGAAACCGCGAATTTTCAGCGGAAAATCGTTCAGACCGTCTTCTTTAGCGCCCCCAAATACCTTAGGGTAGATTTTGAGTAAAAATTCGAGATTGAAAATTTTTGAAAATCGCGAGAATTTCGCCGAAATATGATGCTCGATTTCGACGCTTCTCTGTATCTTGGAAACCATCTGGCTCTAGACCACCTATCCTATACTGTCCGACGCGTTTTGACGCTCTGGATCGACTGATCTAAACCAGAAGGCTCTAGGACGCCTACTTCTCGAGTTATGCCAAAAAAACTGTAAATTTCGTAATCGAAAATGTCGATTTTGCAAAAATTCGCGAAGCCGTAGCCGCCAAACGGTTGGTCCTAGACTGGCATATTGTACACGCGTTTTAATCCTAATGACGATATCTTTAATTTGGCACAAGATTCGCGGAGATCGGATGAGAAATGAGGGAGTTATGGCGTTTTGAAATTTTCGCGATTTTTTTGAACCTCAGGCGATGAAATTTAAAAATTTAAAAAATGTCGATTGTCGATTTTCCCTGTTTTGACGCCAGCACTATATGTAATCGGACCCGCTGATTACTATAATCCAAACTAAAGTTCGCTATCTGCTTTGGTTCTCGAGATATTTACGAAAAAGTGTCGACAGGTCAAAAGTACAAAAAACGAAACCGCGAATTTTCAGCGGAAAATCGTTCAGACCGTCTTCTTTAGCGCCCCCGAAAACCTTAGGGTAGATTTTGAGTAGAAATTAGAGATTGAAAATTTTTGAAAATCGCGAGAATTTCGCCGAAATATGATGCTCGATTTCGACGCTTCTCTGTATCTTGGAAACCAGCTGGCTCTAGACCACCTATCCTATACTGTCCGACGCGTTTTGACGCTCTGGATCGACTGATCTAAACCAGAAGGCTCTAGGACGCCTACTTCTCGAGTTATGCCAAGAAAACCGTAAATTTCGTAATCGAAAATGTCGATTTTGCAAAAATTCGCGAAGCCGTAGCCGCCAAACGGTTGGTCCTAGACTGGCATATTGTACACGCGTTTTAATCCTAATGACGATATCTTTAATTTGGCACAAGATTCGCGGAGATCGGATGAGAAATGAGGGAGTTATGGCGTTTTGAAATTTTCGCGATTTTTTTGAACCTCAGGCGATGAAATTAAAAAATTTAAAAAATATCGATTGTCGATTTTCCCTGTTTTGACGCCAGCACTATATGTAATCGGACCCGCTGATTACAATAATCCAAACTAGAGTTCGCTATCTGCTTTGGTTCTCGAGATATTTACGAAAAAGTGCCGACAGGTCAAAAGTACAAAAAACGAAACCACGAATTTTCAGCGGAAAATCGTTCAGACCGTCTTCTTTAGCGCCCCCGAAAACCTTAGGGTAGATTTTGAGTAGAAATTCGAGATTGAAAATTTTTGAAAATCGCGAGAATTTCGCCGAAATATGATGCTCGATTTCGAAGCTTCTCTGTATCTTGGAAACCAGCTGGCTCTAGACCACCTATCCTATACTGTCGGACGCGCTTTGACGCTCTGGATCGACTGATCTAAACCAGAAGGCTCTAGGACGCCTACTTCTCGAGTTATGCCAAGAAAACCGTAAATTTCGTATACGAAAATGTCGATTTTGCAAAAATTCGCGAAGCCGTAGCCGCCAAACGGTTGGTCCTAGACTGGCATATTGTACACGCGTTTTAATCCTAATGACGATATCTTTAATTTGGCACAAGATTCGCGGAGATCGGATGAGAAATGAGGGAGTTATGGCGTTTTGAAATTTTCGCGATTTTTTTGAACCTCAGGCGATGAAATTTAAAAATTTCAAAAATGTCGATTGTCGATTTTCCCTGTTTTGACGCCAGCACTATATGTAATCGGACCCGCTGATTACTATAATCCAAACTAAAGTTCGCTATCTGCTTTGGTTCTCGAGATATTTACGAAAAAGTGTCGACAGGTCAAAAGTACAAAAAACGAAACCGCGAATTTTCAATAGGAGCAGTTAAAGGAGAGCCCAAGGCAATACCAAATGTTTGACTATAAAAAGAATTTTTGTATTGAAAATATATGTTGTCGAGACAGAAATGTATACTTCTAATAATATCATTTTTATTTAGTGATGTGTATGGACTAATTTCATCCCATTTGGATTCTATTATGTTTATTTTATAGGTAGATCTGTGGGAATGTTAGTATATAAAGATTCTACATCAACTGATATAATTTTGTGATTAGGTGGTACTTTTTGTTCCTAGATGAAATTTTGAAATTCCAATTAGTCTTTGGTATGATATTTCGTTTTTCCTAACATCTTAGATATGCTATCACCTAAGAATTTTGCTATATTATAAGTACGGGCTTGTAATATTGATACTATTGGTCTTAAAGGGATATTATTTTTGTGGATTTTTTACGAAAAAGTGTCGACAGGTCAAAAGTACAAAAAACGAAACCGCGAATTTTCAGCGGAAAATCGTTCAGACCGTCTTCTTTAGCGCCCCCGAAAACCTTAGGGTAGATTTTGAGTAGAAATTCGAGATTGAAAATTTTTGAAAATCGCGAGAATTTCGCCGAAATATGATGCTCGATTTCGACGCTTCTCTGTATCTTGGAAACCAGCTGGCTCTAGACCACCTATCCTATACTGTCCGACGCGTTTTGACGCTCTGGATCGACTGATCTAAACCAGAAGGCTCTAGGACGCCTACTTCTCGAGTTATGCCAAGAAAACCGTAAATTTCGTAATCGAAAATGTCGATTTTGCAAAAATTCGCGAAGCCGTAGCCGCCAAACGGTTGGTCCTAGACTGGCATATTGTACACGCGTTTTAATCCTAATGACGATATCTTTAATTTGGCACAAGATTCGCGGAGATCGGATGAGAAATGAGGGAGTTATGGCGTTTTGAAATTTTCGCGATTTTTTTGAACCTCAGGCGATGAAATTTAAAAATTTAAAAAATGTCGATTGTCGATTTTCCCTGTTTTGACGCCAGCACTATATGTAATCGGACCCGCTGATTACAATAATCCAAACTAGA
Source organism: Melolontha melolontha (assembly GCA_935421215.2). Classification (NCBI taxonomy): domain Eukaryota; kingdom Metazoa; phylum Arthropoda; class Insecta; order Coleoptera; family Scarabaeidae; genus Melolontha; species Melolontha melolontha. The sequence continues at coordinate 156,151,805 of OW285236.1, read as the reverse complement.
GTTCGCTATCTGCTTTGGTTCTCGAGATATTTACGAAAAAGTGCCGACAGGTCAAAAGTACAAAAAACGAAACCACGAATTTTCAGCGGAAAATCGTTCAGACCGTCTTCTTTAGCGCCCCCGAAAACCTTAGGGTAGATTTTGAGTAGAAATTCGAGATTGAAAATTTTTGAAAATCGCGAGAATTTCGCCGAAATATGATGCTCGATTTCGAAGCTTCTCTGTATCTTGGAAACCAGCTGGCTCTAGACCACCTATCCTATACTGTCGGACGCGCTTTGACGCTCTGGATCGACTGATCTAAACCAGAAGGCTCTAGGACGCCTACTTCTCGAGTTATGCCAAGAAAACCGTAAATTTCGTATACGAAAATGTCGATTTTGCAAAAATTCGCGAAGCCGTAGCCGCCAAACGGTTGGTCCTAGACTGGCATATTGTACACGCGTTTTAATCCTAATGACGATATCTTTAATTTGGCACAAGATTCGCGGAGATCGGATGAGAAATGAGGGAGTTATGGCGTTTTGAAATTTTCGCGATTTTTTTGAACCTCAGGCGATGAAATTTAAAAATTTCAAAAATGTCGATTGTCGATTTTCCCTGTTTTGACGCCAGCACTATATGTAATCGGACCCGCTGATTACTATAATCCAAACTAAAGTTCGCTATCTGCTTTGGTTCTCGAGATATTTACGAAAAAGTGTCGACAGGTCAAAAGTACAAAAAACGAAACCGCGAATTTTCAATAGGAGCAGTTAAAGGAGAGCCCAAGGCAATACCAAATGTTTGACTATAAAAAGAATTTTTGTATTGAAAATATATGTTGTCGAGACAGAAATGTATACTTCTAATAATATCATTTTTATTTAGTGATGTGTATGGACTAATTTCATCCCATTTGGATTCTATTATGTTTATTTTATAGGTAGATCTGTGGGAATGTTAGTATATAAAGATTCTACATCAACTGATATAATTTTGTGATTAGGTGGTACTTTTTGTTCCTAGATGAAATTTTGAAATTCCAATTAGTCTTTGGTATGATATTTCGTTTTTCCTAACATCTTAGATATGCTATCACCTAAGAATTTTGCTATATTATAAGTACGGGCTTGTAATATTGATACTATTGGTCTTAAAGGGATATTATTTTTGTGGATTTTTTACGAAAAAGTGTCGACAGGTCAAAAGTACAAAAAACGAAACCGCGAATTTTCAGCGGAAAATCGTTCAGACCGTCTTCTTTAGCGCCCCCAAATACCTTAGGGTAGATTTTGAGTAAAAATTCGAGATTGAAAATTTTTGAAAATCGCGAGAATTTCGCCGAAATATGATGCTCGATTTCGACGCTTCTCTGTATCTTGGAAACCATCTGGCTCTAGACCACCTATCCTATACTGTCCGACGCGTTTTGACGCTCTGGATCGACTGATCTAAACCAGAAGGCTCTAGGACGCCTACTTCTCGAGTTATGCCAAAAAAACTGTAAATTTCGTAATCGAAAATGTCGATTTTGCAAAAATTCGCGAAGCCGTAGCCGCCAAACGGTTGGTCCTAGACTGGCATATTGTACACGCGTTTTAATCCTAATGACGATATCTTTAATTTGGCACAAGATTCGCGGAGATCGGATGAGAAATGAGGGAGTTATGGCGTTTTGAAATTTTCGCGATTTTTTTGAACCTCAGGCGATGAAATTTAAAAATTTAAAAAATGTCGATTGTCGATTTTCCCTGTTTTGACGCCAGCACTATATGTAATCGGACCCGCTGATTACTATAATCCAAACTAAAGTTCGCTATCTGCTTTGGTTCTCGAGATATTTACGAAAAAGTGTCGACAGGTCAAAAGTACAAAAAACGAAACCGCGAATTTTCAGCGGAAAATCGTTCAGACCGTCTTCTTTAGCGCCCCCGAAAACCTTAGGGTAGATTTTGAGTAGAAATTAGAGATTGAAAATTTTTGAAAATCGCGAGAATTTCGCCGAAATATGATGCTCGATTTCGACGCTTCTCTGTATCTTGGAAACCAGCTGGCTCTAGACCACCTATCCTATACTGTCCGACGCGTTTTGACGCTCTGGATCGACTGATCTAAACCAGAAGGCTCTAGGACGCCTACTTCTCGAGTTATGCCAAGAAAACCGTAAATTTCGTAATCGAAAATGTCGATTTTGCAAAAATTCGCGAAGCCGTAGCCGCCAAACGGTTGGTCCTAGACTGGCATATTGTACACGCGTTTTAATCCTAATGACGATATCTTTAATTTGGCACAAGATTCGCGGAGATCGGATGAGAAATGAGGGAGTTATGGCGTTTTGAAATTTTCGCGATTTTTTTGAACCTCAGGCGATGAAATTTAAAAATTTCAAAAATGTCGATTGTCGATTTTCCCTGTTTTGACGCCAGCACTATATGTAATCGGACCCGCTGATTACAATAATCCAAACTAGAGTTCGCTATCTGCTTTGGTTCTCGAGATATTTACGAAAAAGTGCCGACAGGTCAAAAGTACAAAAAACGAAACCACGAATTTTCAGCGGAAAATCGTTCAGACCGTCTTCTTTAGCGCCCCCGAAAACCTTAGGGTAGATTTTGAGTAGAAATTCGAGATTGAAAATTTTTGAAAATCGCGAGAATTTCGCCGAAATATGATGCTCGATTTCGAAGCTTCTCTGTATCTTGGAAACCAGCTGGCTCTAGACCACCTATCCTATACTGTCGGACGCGCTTTGACGCTCTGGATCGACTGATCTAAACCAGAAGGCTCTAGGACGCCTACTTCTCGAGTTATGCCAAGAAAACCGTAAATTTCGTATACGAAAATGTCGATTTTGCAAAAATTCGCGAAGCCGTAGCCGCCAAACGGTTGGTCCTAGACTGGCATATTGTACACGCGTTTTAATCCTAATGACGATATCTTTAATTTGGCACAAGATTCGCGGAGATCGGATGAGAAATGAGGGAGTTATGGCGTTTTGAAATTTTCGCGATTTTTTTGAACCTCAGGCGATGAAATTTAAAAATTTCAAAAATGTCGATTGTCGATTTTCCCTGTTTTGACGCCAGCACTATATGTAATCGGACCCGCTGATTACTATAATCCAAACTAAAGTTCGCTATCTGCTTTGGTTCTCGAGATATTTACGAAAAAGTGTCGACAGGTCAAAAGTACAAAAAACGAAACCGCGAATTTTCAATAGGAGCAGTTAAAGGAGAGCCCAAGGCAATACCAAATGTTTGACTATAAAAAGAATTTTTGTATTGAAAATATATGTTGTCGAGACAGAAATGTATACTTCTAATAATATCATTTTTATTTAGTGATGTGTATGGACTAATTTCATCCCATTTGGATTCTATTATGTTTATTTTATAGGTAGATCTGTGGGAATGTTAGTATATAAAGATTCTACATCAACTGATATAATTTTGTGATTAGGTGGTACTTTTTGTTCCTAGATGAAATTTTGAAATTCCAATTAGTCTTTGGTATGATATTTCGTTTTTCCTAACATCTTAGATATGCTATCACCTAAGAATTTTGCTATATTATAAGTACGGGCTTGTAATATTGATACTATTGGTCTTAAAGGGATATTATTTTTGTGGATTTTTTACGAAAAAGTGTCGACAGGTCAAAAGTACAAAAAACGAAACCGCGAATTTTCAGCGGAAAATCGTTCAGACCGTCTTCTTTAGCGCCCCCGAAAACCTTAGGGTAGATTTTGAGTAGAAATTCGAGATTGAAAATTTTTGAAAATCGCGAGAATTTCGCCGAAATATGATGCTCGATTTCGACGCTTCTCTGTATCTTGGAAACCAGCTGGCTCTAGACCACCTATCCTATACTGTCCGACGCGTTTTGACGCTCTGGATCGACTGATCTAAACCAGAAGGCTCTAGGACGCCTACTTCTCGAGTTATGCCAAGAAAACCGTAAATTTCGTAATCGAAAATGTCGATTTTGCAAAAATTCGCGAAGCCGTAGCCGCCAAACGGTTGGTCCTAGACTGGCATATTGTACACGCGTTTTAATCCTAATGACGATATCTTTAATTTGGCACAAGATTCGCGGAGATCGGATGAGAAATGAGGGAGTTATGGCGTTTTGAAATTTTCGCGATTTTTTTGAACCTCAGGCGATGAAATTTAAAAATTTAAAAAATGTCGATTGTCGATTTTCCCTGTTTTGACGCCAGCACTATATGTAATCGGACCCGCTGATTACAATAATCCAAACTAGAGTTCGCTATCTGCTTTGGTTCTCGAGATATTTACGAAAAAGTGCCGACAGGTCAAAAGTACAAAAAACGAAACCACGAATTTTCAGCGGAAAATCGTTCAGACCGTCTTCTTTAGCGCCCCCGAAAACCTTAGGGTAGATTTTGAGTAGAAATTCGAGATTGAAAATTTTTGAAAATCGCGAGAATTTCGCCGAAATATGATGCTCGATTTCGAAGCTTCTCTGTATCTTGGAAACCAGCTGGCTCTAGACCACCTATCCTATACTGTCGGACGCGCTTTGACGCTCTGGATCGACTGATCTAAACCAGAAGGCTCTAGGACGCCTACTTCTCGAGTTATGCCAAGAAAACCGTAAATTTCGTATACGAAAATGTCGATTTTGCAAAAATTCGCGAAGCCGTAGCCGCCAAACGGTTGGTCCTAGACTGGCATATTGTACACGCGTTTTAATCCTAATGACGATATCTTTAATTTGGCACAAGATTCGCGGAGATCGGATGAGAAATGAGGGAGTTATGGCGTTTTGAAATTTTCGCGATTTTTTTGAACCTCAGGCGATGAAATTTAAAAATTTCAAAAATGTCGATTGTCGATTTTCCCTGTTTTGACGCCAGCACTATATGTAATCGGACCCGCTGATTACTATAATCCAAACTAAAGTTCGCTATCTGCTTTGGTTCTCGAGATATTTACGAAAAAGTGTCGACAGGTCAAAAGTACAAAAAACGAAACCGCGAATTTTCAATAGGAGCAGTTAAAGGAGAGCCCAAGGCAATACCAAATGTTTGACTATAAAAAGAATTTTTGTATTGAAAATATATGTTGTCGAGACAGAAATGTATACTTCTAATAATATCATTTTTATTTAGTGATGTGTATGGACTAATTTCATCCCATTTGGATTCTATTATGTTTATTTTATAGGTAGATCTGTGGGAATGTTAGTATATAAAGATTCTACATCAACTGATATAATTTTGTGATTAGGTGGTACTTTTTGTTCCTAGATGAAATTTTGAAATTCCAATTAGTCTTTGGTATGATATTTCGTTTTTCCTAACATCTTAGATATGCTATCACCTAAGAATTTTGCTATATTATAAGTACGGGCTTGTAATATTGATACTATTGGTCTTAAAGGGATATTATTTTTGTGGATTTTTTACGAAAAAGTGTCGACAGGTCAAAAGTACAAAAAACGAAACCGCGAATTTTCAGCGGAAAATCGTTCAGACCGTCTTCTTTAGCGCCCCCGAAAACCTTAGGGTAGATTTTGAGTAAAAATTCGAGATTGAAAATTTTTGAAAATCGCGAGAATTTCGCCGAAATATGATGCTCGATTTCGACGCTTCTCTGTATCTTGGAAACCAGCTGGCTCTAGACCACCTATCCTATACTGTCCGACGCGTTTTGACGCTCTGGATCGACTGATCTAAACCAGAAGGCTCTAGGACGCCTACTTCTCGAGTTATGCCAAGAAAACCGTAAATTTCGTAATCGAAAATGTCGATTTTGCAAAAATTCGCGAAGCCGTAGCCGCCAAACGGTTGGTCCTAGGCTGGCATATTGTACACGCGTTTTAATCCTAATGACGATATCTTTAATTTGGCACAAGATTCGCGGAGATCGGATGAGAAATGAGGGAGTTATGGCGTTTTGAAATTTTCGCGATTTTTTTGAACCTCAGGCGATGAAATTTAAAAATTTAAAAAATGTCGATTGTCGATTTTCCCTGTTTTGACGCCAGCACTATATGTAATCGGACCCGCTGATTACAATAATCCAAACTAGAGTTCGCTATCTGCTTTGGTTCTCGAGATATTTACGAAAAAGTGCCGACAGGTCAAAAGTACAAAAAACGAAACCACGAATTTTCAGCGGAAAATCGTTCAGACCGTCTTCTTTAGCGCCCCCGAAAACCTTAGGGTAGATTTTGAGTAGAAATTCGAGATTGAAAATTTTTGAAAATCGCGAGAATTTCGCCGAAATATGATGCTCGATTTCGAAGCTTCTCTGTATCTTGGAAACCAGCTGGCTCTAGACCACCTATCCTATACTGTCGGACGCGCTTTGACGCTCTGGATCGACTGATCTAAACCAGAAGGCTCTAGGACGCCTACTTCTCGAGTTATGCCAAGAAAACCGTAAATTTCGTATACGAAAATGTCGATTTTGCAAAAATTCGCGAAGCCGTAGCCGCCAAACGGTTGGTCCTAGACTGGCATATTGTACACGCGTTTTAATCCTAATGACGATATCTTTAATTTGGCACAAGATTCGCGGAGATCGGATGAGAAATGAGGGAGTTATGGCGTTTTGAAATTTTCGCGATTTTTTTGAACCTCAGGCGATGAAATTTAAAAATTTCAAAAATGTCGATTGTCGATTTTCCCTGTTTTGACGCCAGCACTATATGTAATCGGACCCGCTGATTACTATAATCCAAACTAAAGTTCGCTATCTGCTTTGGTTCTCGAGATATTTACGAAAAAGTGTCGACAGGTCAAAAGTACAAAAAACGAAACCGCGAATTTTCAATAGGAGCAGTTAAAGGAGAGCCCAAGGCAATACCAAATGTTTGACTATAAAAAGAATTTTTGTATTGAAAATATATGTTGTCGAGACAGAAATGTATACTTCTAATAATATCATTTTTATTTAGTGATGTGTATGGACTAATTTCATCCCATTTGGATTCTATTATGTTTATTTTATAGGTAGATCTGTGGGAATGTTAGTATATAAAGATTCTACATCAACTGATATAATTTTGTGATTAGGTGGTACTTTTTGTTCCTAGATGAAATTTTGAAATTCCAATTAGTCTTTGGTATGATATTTCGTTTTTCCTAACATCTTAGATATGCTATCACCTAAGAATTTTGCTATATTATAAGTACGGGCTTGTAATATTGATACTATTGGTCTTAAAGGGATATTATTTTTGTGGATTTTTTACGAAAAAGTGTCGACAGGTCAAAAGTACAAAAAACGAAACCGCGAATTTTCAGCGGAAAATCGTTCAGACCGTCTTCTTTAGCGCCCCCGAAAACCTTAGGGTAGATTTTGAGTAGAAATTCGAGATTGAAAATTTTTGAAAATCGCGAGAATTTCGCCGAAATATGATGCTCGATTTCGACGCTTCTCTGTATCTTGGAAACCAGCTGGCTCTAGACCACCTATCCTATACTGTCCGACGCGTTTTGACGCTCTGGATCGACTGATCTAAACCAGAAGGCTCTAGGACGCCTACTTCTCGAGTTATGCCAAGAAAACCGTAAATTTCGTAATCGAAAATGTCGATTTTGCAAAAATTCGCGAAGCCGTAGCCGCCAAACGGTTGGTCCTAGACTGGCATATTGTACACGCGTTTTAATCCTAATGACGATATCTTTAATTTGGCACAAGATTCGCGGAGATCGGATGAGAAATGAGGGAGTTATGGCGTTTTGAAATTTTCGCGATTTTTTTGAACCTCAGGCGATGAAATTTAAAAATTTCAAAAATGTCGATTGTCGATTTTCCCTGTTTTGACGCCAGCACTATATGTAATCGGACCCGTTGATTACAATAATCCAAACTAGAGTTCGCTATCTGCTTTGGTTCTCGAGATATTTACGAAAAAGTGCCGACAGGTCAAAAGTACAAAAAACGAAACCACGAATTTTCAGCGGAAAATCGTTCAGACCGTCTTCTTTAGCGCCCCCGAAAACCTTAGGGTAGATTTTGAGTAGAAATTCGAGATTGAAAATTTTTGAAAATCGCGAGAATTTCGCCGAAATATGATGCTCGATTTCGAAGCTTCTCTGTATCTTGGAAACCAGCTGGCTCTAGACCACCTATCCTATACTGTCGGACGCGCTTTGACGCTCTGGATCGACTGATCTAAACCAGAAGGCTCTAGGACGCCTACTTCTCGAGTTATGCCAAGAAAACCGTAAATTTCGTATACGAAAATGTCGATTTTGCAAAAATTCGCGAAGCCGTAGCCGCCAAACGGTTGGTCCTAGACTGGCATATTGTACACGCGTTTTAATCCTAATGACGATATCTTTAATTTGGCACAAGATTCGCGGAGATCGGATGAGAAATGAGGGAGTTATGGCGTTTTGAAATTTTCGCGATTTTTTTGAACCTCAGGCGATGAAATTTAAAAATTTCAAAAATGTCGATTGTCGATTTTCCCTGTTTTGACGCCAGCACTATATGTAATCGGACCCGCTGATTACTATAATCCAAACTAAAGTTCGCTATCTGCTTTGGTTCTCGAGATATTTACGAAAAAGTGTCGACAGGTCAAAAGTACAAAAAACGAAACCGCGAATTTTCAATAGGAGCAGTTAAAGGAGAGCCCAAGGCAATACCAAATGTTTGACTATAAAAAGAATTTTTGTATTGAAAATATATGTTGTCGAGACAGAAATGTATACTTCTAATAATATCATTTTTATTTAGTGATGTGTATGGACTAATTTCATCCCATTTGGATTCTATTATGTTTATTTTATAGGTAGATCTGTGGGAATGTTAGTATATAAAGATTCTACATCAACTGATATAATTTTGTGATTAGGTGGTACTTTTTGTTCCTAGATGAAATTTTGAAATTCCAATTAGTCTTTGGTATGATATTTCGTTTTTCCTAACATCTTAGATATGCTATCACCTAAGAATTTTGCTATATTATAAGTACGGGCTTGTAATATTGATACTATTGGTCTTAAAGGGATATTATTTTTGTGGATTTTTTACGAAAAAGTGTCGACAGGTCAAAAGTACAAAAAACGAAACCGCGAATTTTCAGCGGAAAATCGTTCAGACCGTCTTCTTTAGCGCCCCCGAAAACCTTAGGGTAGATTTTGAGTAAAAATTCGAGATTGAAAATTTTTGAAAATCGCGAGAATTTCGCCGAAATATGATGCTCGATTTCGACGCTTCTCTGTATCTTGGAAACCAGCTGGCTCTAGACCACCTATCCTATACTGTCCGACGCGTTTTGACGCTCTGGATCGACTGATCTAAACCAGAAGGCTCTAGGACGCCTACTTCTCGAGTTATGCCAAGAAAACCGTAAATTTCGTAATCGAAAATGTCGATTTTGCAAAAATTCGCGAAGCCGTAGCCGCCAAACGGTTGGTCCTAGACTGGCATATTGTACACGCGTTTTAATCCTAATGACGATATCTTTAATTTGGCACAAGATTCGCGGAGATCGGATGAGAAATGAGGGAGTTATGGCGTTTTGAAATTTTCGCGATTTTTTTGAACCTCAGGCGATGAAATTTAAAAATTTCAAAAATGTCGATTGTCGATTTTCCCTGTTTTGACGCCAGCACTATATGTAATCGGACCCGCTGATTACTATAATCCAAACTAAAGTTCGCTATCTGCTTTGGTTCTCGAGATATTTACGAAAAAGTGTCGACAGGTCAAAAGTACAAAAAACGAAACCGCGAATTTTCAGCGGAAAATCGTTCAGACCGTCTTCTTTAGCGCCCCCGAAAACCTTAGGGTAGATTTTGAGTAGAAATTCGAGATTGAAAATTTTTGAAAATCGCGAGAATTTCGCCGAAATATGATGCTCGATTTCGACGCTTCTCTGTATCTTGGAAACCAGCTGGCTCTAGACCACCTATCCTATACTGTCCGACGCGTTTTGACGCTCTGGATCGACTGATCTAAACCAGAAGGCTCTAGGACGCCTACTTCTCGAGTTATGCCAAGAAAACCGTAAATTTCGTAATCGAAAATGTCGATTTTGCAAAAATTCGCGAAGCCGTAGCCGCCAAACGGTTGGTCCTAGACTGGCATATTGTACACGCGTTTTAATCCTAATGACGATATCTTTAATTTGGCACAAGATTCGCGGAGATCGGATGAGAAATGAGGGAGTTATGGCGTTTTGAAATTTTCGCGATTTTTTTGAACCTCAGGCGATGAAATTTAAAAATTTAAAAAATGTCGATTGTCGATTTTCCCTGTTTTGACGCCAGCACTATATGTAATCGGACCCGCTGATTACAATAATCCAAACTAGAGTTCGCTATCTGCTTTGGTTCTCGAGATATTTACGAAAAAGTGTCGACAGGTCAAAAGTACAAAAAACGAAACCGCGAATTTTCAATAGGAGCAGTTAAAGGAGAGCCCAAGGCAATACCAAATGTTTGACTATAAAAAGAATTTTTGTATTGAAAATATATGTTGTCGAGACAGAAATGTATACTTCTAATAATATCATTTTTATTTAGTGATGTGTATGGACTAATTTCATCCCATTTGGATTCTATTATGTTTATTTTATAGGTAGATCTGTGGGAATGTTAGTATATAAAGATTCTACATCAACTGATATAATTTTGTGATTAGGTGGTACTTTTTGTTCCTAGATGAAATTTTGAAATTCCAATTAGTCTTTGGTATGATATTTCGTTTTTCCTAACATCTTAGATATGCTATCACCTAAGAATTTTGCTATATTATAAGTACGGGCTTGTAATATTGATACTATTGGTCTTAAAGGGATATTATTTTTGTGGATTTTTTACGAAAAAGTGTCGACAGGTCAAAAGTACAAAAAACGAAACCGCGAATTTTCAGCGGAAAATCGTTCAGACCGTCTTCTTTAGCGCCCCCGAAAACCTTAGGGTAGATTTTGAGTAAAAATTCGAGATTGAAAATTTTTGAAAATCGCGAGAATTTCGCCGAAATATGATGCTCGATTTCGACGCTTCTCTGTATCTTGGAAACCAGCTGGCTCTAGACCACCTATCCTATACTGTCCGACGCGTTTTGACGCTCTGGATCGACTGATCTAAACCAGAAGGCTCTAGGACGCCTACTTCTCGAGTTATGCCAAGAAAACCGTAAATTTCGTAATCGAAAATGTCGATTTTGCAAAAATTCGCGAAGCCGTAGCCGCCAAACGGTTGGTCCTAGACTGGCATATTGTACACGCGTTTTAATCCTAATGACGATATCTTTAATTTGGCACAAGATTCGCGGAGATCGGATGAGAAATGAGGGAGTTATGGCGTTTTGAAATTTTCGCGATTTTTTTGAACCTCAGGCGATGAAATTTAAAAATTTCAAAAATGTCGATTGTCGATTTTCCCTGTTTTGACGCCAGCACTATATGTAATCGGACCCGCTGATTACTATAATCCAAACTAAAGTTCGCTATCTGCTTTGGTTCTCGAGATATTTACGAAAAAGTGTCGACAGGTCAAAAGTACAAAAAACGAAACCGCGAATTTTCAATAGGAGCAGTTAAAGGAGAGCCCAAGGCAATACCAAATGTTTGACTATAAAAAGAATTTTTGTATTGAAAATATATGTTGTCGAGACAGAAATGTATACTTCTAATAATATCATTTTTATTTAGTGATGTGTATGGACTAATTTCATCCCATTTGGATTCTATTATGTTTATTTTATAGGTAGATCTGTGGGAATGTTAGTATATAAAGATTCTACATCAACTGATATAATTTTGTGATTAGGTGGTACTTTTTGTTCCTAGATGAAATTTTGAAATTCCAATTAGTCTTTGGTATGATATTTCGTTTTTCCTAACATCTTAGATATGCTATCACCTAAGAATTTTGCTATATTATAAGTACGGGCTTGTAATATTGATACTATTGGTCTTAAAGGGATATTATTTTTGTGGATTTTTTACGAAAAAGTGTCGACAGGTCAAAAGTACAAAAAACGAAACCGCGAATTTTCAGCGGAAAATCGTTCAGACCGTCTTCTTTAGCGCCCCCGAAAACCTTAGGGTAGATTTTGAGTAAAAATTCGAGATTGAAAATTTTTGAAAATCGCGAGAATTTCGCCGAAATATGATGCTCGATTTCGACGCTTCTCTGTATCTTGGAAACCAGCTGGCTCTAGACCACCTATCCTATACTGTCCGACGCGTTTTGACGCTCTGGATCGACTGATCTAAACCAGAAGGCTCTAGGACGCCTACTTCTCGTGTTATGCCAAGAAAACCGTAAATTTCGTAATCGAAAATGTCGATTTTGCAAAAATTCGCGAAGCCGTAGCCGCCAAACGGTTGGTCCTAGACTGGCATATTGTACACGCGTTTTAATCCTAATGACGATATCTTTAATTTGGCACAAGATTCGCGGAGATCGGATGAGAAATGAGGGAGTTATGGCGTTTTGAAATTTTCGCGATTTTTTTGAACCTCAGGCGATGAAATTTAAAAATTTAAAAAATGTCGATTGTCGATTTTCCCTGTTTTGACGCCAGCACTATATGTAATCGGACCCGCTGATTACAATAATCCAAACTAGAGTTCGCTATCTGCTTTGGTTCTCGAGATATTTACGAAAAAGTGCCGACAGGTCAAAAGTACAAAAAACGAAACCACGAATTTTCAGCGGAAAATCGTTCAGACCGTCTTCTTTAGCGCCCCCGAAAACCTTAGGGTAGATTTTGAGTAGAAATTCGAGATTGAAAATTTTTGAAAATCGCGAGAATTTCGCCGAAATATGATGCTCGATTTCGAAGCTTCTCTGTATCTTGGAAACCAGCTGGCTCTAGACCACCTATCCTATACTGTCGGACGCGCTTTGACGCTCTGGATCGACTGATCTAAACCAGAAGGCTCTAGGACGCCTACTTCTCGAGTTATGCCAAGAAAACCGTAAATTTCGTATACGAAAATGTCGATTTTGCAAAAATTCGCGAAGCCGTAGCCGCCAAACGGTTGGTCCTAGACTGGCATATTGTACACGCGTTTTAATCCTAATGACGATATCTTTAATTTGGCACAAGATTCGCGGAGATCGGATGAGAAATGAGGGAGTTATGGCGTTTTGAAATTTTCGCGATTTTTTTGAACCTCAGGCGATGAAATTTAAAAATTTCAAAAATGTCGATTGTCGATTTTCCCTGTTTTGACGCCAGCACTATATGTAATCGGACCCGCTGATTACTATAATCCAAACTAAAGTTCGCTATCTGCTTTGGTTCTCGAGATATTTACGAAAAAGTGTCGACAGGTCAAAAGTACAAAAAACGAAACCGCGAATTTTCAATAGGAGCAGTTAAAGGAGAGCCCAAGGCAATACCAAATGTTTGACTATAAAAAGAATTTTTGTATTGAAAATATATGTTGTCGAGACAGAAATGTATACTTCTAATAATATCATTTTTATTTAGTGATGTGTATGGACTAATTTCATCCCATTTGGATTCTATTATGTTTATTTTATAGGTAGATCTGTGGGAATGTTAGTATATAAAGATTCTACATCAACTGATATAATTTTGTGATTAGGTGGTACTTTTTGTTCCTAGATGAAATTTTGAAATTCCAATTAGTCTTTGGTATGATATTTCGTTTTTCCTAACATCTTAGATATGCTATCACCTAAGAATTTTGCTATATTATAAGTACGGGCTTGTAATATTGATACTATTGGTCTTAAAGGGATATTATTTTTGTGGATTTTTTACGAAAAAGTGTCGACAGGTCAAAAGTACAAAAAACGAAACCGCGAATTTTCAGCGGAAAATCGTTCAGACCGTCTTCTTTAGCGCCCCCGAAAACCTTAGGGTAGATTTTGAGTAGAAATTCGAGATTGAAAATTTTTGAAAATCGCGAGAATTTCGCCGAAATATGATGCTCGATTTCGACGCTTCTCTGTATCTTGGAAACCAGCTGGCTCTAGACCACCTATCCTATACTGTCCGACGCGTTTTGACGCTCTGGATCGACTGATCTAAACCAGAAGGCTCTAGGACGCCTACTTCTCGAGTTATGCCAAGAAAACCGTAAATTTCGTAATCGAAAATGTCGATTTTGCAAAAATTCGCGAAGCCGTAGCCGCCAAACGGTTGGTCCTAGACTGGCATATTGTACACGCGTTTTAATCCTAATGACGATATCTTTAATTTGGCACAAGATTCGCGGCGATCGGATGAGAAATGAGGGAGTTATGGCGTTTTGAAATTTTCGCGATTTTTTTGAACCTCAGGCGATGAAATTTAAAAATTTCAAAAATGTCGATTGTCGATTTTCCCTGTTTTGACGCCAGCACTATATGTAATCGGACCCGTTGATTACAATAATCCAAACTAGAGTTCGCTATCTGCTTTGGTTCTCGAGATATTTACGAAAAAGTGCCGACAGGTCAAAAGTACAAAAAACGAAACCACGAATTTTCAGCGGAAAATCGTTCAGACCGTCTTCTTTAGCGCCCCCGAAAACCTTAGGGTAGATTTTGAGTAGAAATTCGAGATTGAAAATTTTTGAAAATCGCGAGAATTTCGCCGAAATATGATGCTCGATTTCGAAGCTTCTCTGTATCTTGGAAACCAGCTGGCTCTAGACCACCTATCCTATACTGTCGGACGCGCTTTGACGCTCTGGATCGACTGATCTAAACCAGAAGGCTCTAGGACGCCTACTTCTCGAGTTATGCCAAGAAAACCGTAAATTTCGTATACGAAAATGTCGATTTTGCAAAAATTCGCGAAGCCGTAGCCGCCAAACGGTTGGTCCTAGACTGGCATATTGTACACGCGTTTTAATCCTAATGACGATATCTTTAATTTGGCACAAGATTCGCGGAGATCGGATGAGAAATGAGGGAGTTATGGCGTTTTGAAATTTTCGCGATTTTTTTGAACCTCAGGCGATGAAATTTAAAAATTTCAAAAATGTCGATTGTCGATTTTCCCTGTTTTGACGCCAGCACTATATGTAATCGGACCCGCTGATTACTATAATCCAAACTAAAGTTCGCTATCTGCTTTGGTTCTCGAGATATTTACGAAAAAGTGTCGACAGGTCAAAAGTACAAAAAACGAAACCGCGAATTTTCAATAGGAGCAGTTAAAGGAGAGCCCAAGGCAATACCAAATGTTTGACTATAAAAAGAATTTTTGTATTGAAAATATATGTTGTCGAGACAGAAATGTATACTTCTAATAATATCATTTTTATTTAGTGATGTGTATGGACTAATTTCATCCCATTTGGATTCTATTATGTTTATTTTATAGGTAGATCTGTGGGAATGTTAGTATATAAAGATTCTACATCAACTGATATAATTTTGTGATTAGGTGGTACTTTTTGTTCCTAGATGAAATTTTGAAATTCCAATTAGTCTTTGGTATGATATTTCGTTTTTCCTAACATCTTAGATATGCTATCACCTAAGAATTTTGCTATATTATAAGTACGGGCTTGTAATATTGATACTATTGGTCTTAAAGGGATATTATTTTTGTGGATTTTTTACGAAAAAGTGTCGACAGGTCAAAAGTACAAAAAACGAAACCGCGAATTTTCAGCGGAAAATCGTTCAGACCGTCTTCTTTAGCGCCCCCGAAAACCTTAGGGTAGATTTTGAGTAAAAATTCGAGATTGAAAATTTTTGAAAATCGCGAGAATTTCGCCGAAATATGATGCTCGATTTCGACGCTTCTCTGTATCTTGGAAACCAGCTGGCTCTAGACCACCTATCCTATACTGTCCGACGCGTTTTGACGCTCTGGATCGACTGATCTAAACCAGAAGGCTCTAGGACGCCTACTTCTCGAGTTATGCCAAGAAAACCGTAAATTTCGTAATCGAAAATGTCGATTTTGCAAAAATTCGCGAAGCCGTAGCCGCCAAACGGTTGGTCCTAGGCTGGCATATTGTACACGCGTTTTAATCCTAATGACGATATCTTTAATTTGGCACAAGATTCGCGGAGATCGGATGAGAAATGAGGGAGTTATGGCGTTTTGAAATTTTCGCGATTTTTTTGAACCTCAGGCGATGAAATTTAAAAATTTCAAAAATGTCGATTGTCGATTTTCCCTGTTTTGACGCCAGCACTATATGTAATCGGACCCGCTGATTACTATAATCCAAACTAAAGTTCGCTATCTGCTTTGGTTCTCGAGATATTTACGAAAAAGTGTCGACAGGTCAAAAGTACAAAAAACGAAACCGCGAATTTTCAGCGGAAAATCGTTCAGACCGTCTTCTTTAGCGCCCCCGAAAACCTTAGGGTAGATTTTGAGTAGAAATTCGAGATTGAAAATTTTTGAAAATCGTGAGAATTTCGCCGAAATATGATGCTCGATTTCGACGCTTCTCTGTATCTTGGAAACCAGCTGGCTCTAGACCACCTATCCTATACTGTCCGACGCGTTTTGACGCTCTGGATCGACTGATCTAAACCAGAAGGCTCTAGGACGCCTACTTCTCGAGTTATGCCAAGAAAACCGTAAATTTCGTAATCGAAAATGTCGATTTTGCAAAAATTCGCGAAGCCGTAGCCGCCAAACGGTTGGTCCTAGACTGGCATATTGTACACGCGTTTTAATCCTAATGACGATATCTTTAATTTGGCACAAGATTCGCGGAGATCGGATGAGAAATGAGGGAGTTATGGCGTTTTGAAATTTTCGCGATTTTTTTGAACCTCAGGCGATGAAATTTAAAAATTTAAAAAATGTCGATTGTCGATTTTCCCTGTTTTGACGCCAGCACTATATGTAATCGGACCCGCTGATTACAATAATCCAAACTAGAGTTCGCTATCTGCTTTGGTTCTCGAGATATTTACGAAAAAGTGTCGACAGGTCAAAAGTACAAAAAACGAAACCGCGAATTTTCAATAGGAGCAGTTAAAGGAGAGCCCAAGGCAATACCAAATGTTTGACTATAAAAAGAATTTTTGTATTGAAAATATATGTTGTCGAGACAGAAATGTATACTTCTAATAATATCATTTTTATTTAGTGATGTGTATGGACTAATTTCATCCCATTTGGATTCTATTATGTTTATTTTATAGGTAGATCTGTGGGAATGTTAGTATATAAAGATTCTACATCAACTGATATAATTTTGTGATTAGGTGGTACTTTTTGTTCCTAGATGAAATTTTGAAATTCCAATTAGTCTTTGGTATGATATTTCGTTTTTCCTAACATCTTAGATATGCTATCACCTAAGAATTTTGCTATATTATAAGTACGGGCTTGTAATATTGATACTATTGGTCTTAAAGGGATATTATTTTTGTGGATTTTTTACGAAAAAGTGTCGACAGGTCAAAAGTACAAAAAACGAAACCGCGAATTTTCAGCGGAAAATCGTTCAGACCGTCTTCTTTAGCGCCCCCGAAAACCTTAGGGTAGATTTTGAGTAAAAATTCGAGATTGAAAATTTTTGAAAATCGCGAGAATTTCGCCGAAATATGATGCTCGATTTCGACGCTTCTCTGTATCTTGGAAACCAGCTGGCTCTAGACCACCTATCCTATACTGTCCGACGCGTTTTGACGCTCTGGATCGACTGATCTAAACCAGAAGGCTCTAGGACGCCTACTTCTCGAGTTATGCCAAGAAAACCGTAAATTTCGTAATCGAAAATGTCGATTTTGCAAAAATTCGCGAAGCCGTAGCCGCCAAACGGTTGGTCCTAGGCTGGCATATTGTACACGCGTTTTAATCCTAATGACGATATCTTTAATTTGGCACAAGATTCGCGGAGATCGGATGAGAAATGAGGGAGTTATGGCGTTTTGAAATTTTCGCGATTTTTTTGAACCTCAGGCGATGAAATTTAAAAATTTCAAAAATGTCGATTGTCGATTTTCCCTGTTTGACGCCAGCACTATATGTAATCGGACCCGCTGATTACTATAATCAAAACTAAAGTTCGCTATCTGCTTTGGTTCTCGAGATATTTACGAAAAAGTGTCGACAGGTCAAAAGTACAAAAAACGAAACCGCGAATTTTCAGCGGAAAATCGTTCAGACCGTCTTCTTTAGCGCCCCCGAAAACCTTAGGGTAGATTTTGAGTAGAAATTCGAGATTGAAAATTTTTGAAAATCGCGAGAATTTCGCCGAAATATGATGCTCGATTTCGACGCTTCTCTGTATCTTGGAAACCAGCTGGCTCTAGACCACCTATCCTATACTGTCCGACGCGTTTTGACGCTCTGGATCGACTGATCTAAACCAGAAGGCTCTAGGACGCCTACTTCTCGAGTTATGCCAAGAAAACCGTAAATTTCGTAATCGAAAATGTCGATTTTGCAAAAATTCGCGAAGCCGTAGCCGCCAAACGGTTGGTCCTAGACTGGCATATTGTACACGCGTTTTAATCCTAATGACGATATCTTTAATTTGGCACAAGATTCGCGGAGATCGGATGAGAAATGAGGGAGTTATGGCGTTTTGAAATTTTCGCGATTTTTTTGAACCTCAGGCGATGAAATTTAAAAATTTAAAAAATGTCGATTGTCGATTTTCCCTGTTTTGACGCCAGCACTATATGTAATCGGACCCGCTGATTACAATAATCCAAACTAGAGTTCGCTATCTGCTTTGGTTCTCGAGATATTTACGAAAAAGTGTCGACAGGTCAAAAGTACAAAAAACGAAACCGCGAATTTTCAATAGGAGCAGTTAAAGGAGAGCCCAAGGCAATACCAAATGTTTGACTATAAAAAGAATTTTTGTATTGAAAATATATGTTGTCGAGACAGAAATGTATACTTCTAATAATATCATTTTTATTTAGTGATGTGTATGGACTAATTTCATCCCATTTGGATTCTATTATGTTTATTTTATAGGTAGATCTGTGGGAATGTTAGTATATAAAGATTCTACATCAACTGATATAATTTTGTGATTAGGTGGTACTTTTTGTTCCTAGATGAAATTTTGAAATTCCAATTAGTCTTTGGTATGATATTTCGTTTTTCCTAACATCTTAGATATGCTATCACCTAAGAATTTTGCTATATTATAAGTACGGGCTTGTAATATTGATACTATTGGTCTTAAAGGGATATTATTTTTGTGGATTTTTTACGAAAAAGTGTCGACAGGTCAAAAGTACAAAAAACGAAACCGCGAATTTTCAGCGGAAAATCGTTCAGACCGTCTTCTTTAGCGCCCCCGAAAACCTTAGGGTAGATTTTGAGTAAAAATTCGAGATTGAAAATTTTTGAAAATCGCGAGAATTTCGCCGAAATATGATGCTCGATTTCGACGCTTCTCTGTATCTTGGAAACCAGCTGGCTCTAGACCACCTATCCTATACTGTCCGACGCGTTTTGACGCTCTGGATCGACTGATCTAAACCAGAAGGCTCTAGGACGCCTACTTCTCGAGTTATGCCAAGAAAACCGTAAATTTCGTAATCGAAAATGTCGATTTTGCAAAAATTCGCGAAGCCGTAGCCGCCAAACGGTTGGTCCTAGACTGGCATATTGTACACGCGTTTTAATCCTAATGACGATATCTTTAATTTGGCACAAGATTCGCGGAGATCGGATGAGAAATGAGGGAGTTATGGCGTTTTGAAATTTTCGCGATTTTTTTGAACCCTCAGGCGATGAAATTTAAAAATTTCAAAAATGTCGATTGTCGATTTTCCCTGTTTTGACGCCAGCACTATATGTAATCGGACCCGCTGATTACTATAATCCAAACTAAAGTTCGCTATCTGCTTTGGTTCTCGAGATATTTACGAAAAAGTGTCGACAGGTCAAAAGTACAAAAAACGAAACCGCGAATTTTCAATAGGAGCAGTTAAAGGAGAGCCCAAGGCAATACCAAATGTTTGACTATAAAAAGAATTTTTGTATTGAAAATATATGTTGTCGAGACAGAAATGTATACTTCTAATAATATCATTTTTATTTAGTGATGTGTATGGACTAATTTCATCCCATTTGGATTCTATTATGTTTATTTTATAGGTAGATCTGTGGGAATGTTAGTATATAAAGATTCTACATCAACTGATATAATTTTGTGATTAGGTGGTACTTTTTGTTCCTAGATGAAATTTTGAAATTCCAATTAGTCTTTGGTATGATATTTCGTTTTTCCTAACATCTTAGATATGCTATCACCTAAGAATTTTGCTATATTATAAGTACGGGCTTGTAATATTGATACTATTGGTCTTAAAGGGATATTATTTTTGTGGATTTTTTACGAAAAAGTGTCGACAGGTCAAAAGTACAAAAAACGAAACCGCGAATTTTCAGCGGAAAATCGTTCAGACCGTCTTCTTTAGCGCCCCCGAAAACCTTAGGGTAGATTTTGAGTAGAAATTCGAGATTGAAAATTTTTGAAAATCGCGAGAATTTCGCCGAAATATGATGCTCGATTTCGACGCTTCTCTGTATCTTGGAAACCAGCTGGCTCTAGACCACCTATCCTATACTGTCCGACGCGTTTTGACGCTCTGGATCGACTGATCTAAACCAGAAGGCTCTAGGACGCCTACTTCTCGAGTTATGCCAAGAAAACCGTAAATTTCGTAATCGAAAATGTCGATTTTGCAAAAATTCGCGAAGCCGTAGCCGCCAAACGGTTGGTCCTAGACTGGCATATTGTACACGCGTTTTAATCCTAATGACGATATCTTTAATTTGGCACAAGATTCGCGGAGATCGGATGAGAAATGAGGGAGTTATGGCGTTTTGAAATTTTCGCGATTTTTTTGAACCTCAGGCGATGAAATTTAAAAATTTCAAAAATGTCGATTGTCGATTTTCCCTGTTTTGACGCCAGCACTATATGTAATCGGACCCGCTGATTACAATAATCCAAACTAGAGTTCGCTATCTGCTTTGGTTCTCGAGATATTTACGAAAAAGTGTCGACAGGTCAAAAGTACAAAAAACGAAACCGCGAATTTTCAATAGGAGCAGTTAAAGGAGAGCCCAAGGCAATACCAAATGTTTGACTATAAAAAGAATTTTTGTATTGAAAATATATGTTGTCGAGACAGAAATGTATACTTCTAATAATATCATTTTTATTTAGTGATGTGTATGGACTAATTTCATCCCATTTGGATTCTATTATGTTTATTTTATAGGTAGATCTGTGGGAATGTTAGTATATAAAGATTCTACATCAACTGATATAATTTTGTGATTAGGTGGTACTTTTTGTTCCTAGATGAAATTTTGAAATTCCAATTAGTCTTTGGTATGATATTTCGTTTTTCCTAACATCTTAGATATGCTATCACCTAAGAATTTTGCTATATTATAAGTACGGGCTTGTAATATTGATACTATTGGTCTTAAAGGGATATTATTTTTGTGGATTTTTTACGAAAAAGTGTCGACAGGTCAAAAGTACAAAAAACGAAACCGCGAATTTTCAGCGGAAAATCGTTCAGACCGTCTTCTTTAGCGCCCCCGAAAACCTTAGGGTAGATTTTGAGTAAAAATTCGAGATTGAAAATTTTTGAAAATCGCGAGAATTTCGCCGAAATATGATGCTCGATTTCGACGCTTCTCTGTATCTTGGAAACCAGCTGGCTCTAGACCACCTATCCTATACTGTCCGACGCGTTTTGACGCTCTGGATCGACTGATCTAAACCAGAAGGCTCTAGGACGCCTACTTCTCGAGTTATGCCAAGAAAACCGTAAATTTCGTAATCGAAAATGTCGATTTTGCAAAAATTCGCGAAGCCGTAGCCGCCAAACGGTTGGTCCTAGGCTGGCATATTGTACACGCGTTTTAATCCTAATGACGATATCTTTAATTTGGCACAAGATTCGCGGAGATCGGATGAGAAATGAGGGAGTTATGGCGTTTTGAAATTTTCGCGATTTTTTTGAACCTCAGGCGATGAAATTTAAAAATTTCAAAAATGTCGATTGTCGATTTTCCCTGTTTTGACGCCAGCACTATATGTAATCGGACCCGCTGATTACTATAATCCAAACTAAAGTTCGCTATCTGCTTTGGTTCTCGAGATATTTACGAAAAAGTGTCGACAGGTCAAAAGTACAAAAAACGAAACCGCGAATTTTCAGCGGAAAATCGTTCAGACCGTCTTCTTTAGCGCCCCCGAAAACCTTAGGGTAGATTTTGAGTAGAAATTCGAGATTGAAAATTTTTGAAAATCGCGAGAATTTCGCCGAAATATGATGCTCGATTTCGACGCTTCTCTGTATCTTGGAAACCAGCTGGCTCTAGACCACCTATCCTATACTGTCCGACGCGTTTTGACGCTCTGGATCGACTGATCTAAACCAGAAGGCTCTAGGACGCCTACTTCTCGAGTTATGCCAAGAAAACCGTAAATTTCGTAATCGAAAATGTCGATTTTGCAAAAATTCGCGAAGCCGTAGCCGCCAAACGGTTGGTCCTAGACTGGCATATTGTACACGCGTTTTAATCCTAATGACGATATCTTTAATTTGGCACAAGATTCGCGGAGATCGGATGAGAAATGAGGGAGTTATGGCGTTTTGAAATTTTCGCGATTTTTTTGAACCTCAGGCGATGAAATTTAAAAATTTAAAAAATGTCGATTGTCGATTTTCCCTGTTTTGACGCCAGCACTATATGTAATCGGACCCGCTGATTACAATAATCCAAACTAGAGTTCGCTATCTGCTTTGGTTCTCGAGATATTTACGAAAAAGTGTCGACAGGTCAAAAGTACAAAAAACGAAACCGCGAATTTTCAATAGGAGCAGTTAAAGGAGAGCCCAAGGCAATACCAAATGTTTGACTATAAAAAGAATTTTTGTATTGAAAATATATGTTGTCGAGACAGAAATGTATACTTCTAATAATATCATTTTTATTTAGTGATGTGTATGGACTAATTTCATCCCATTTGGATTCTATTATGTTTATTTTATAGGTAGATCTGTGGGAATGTTAGTATATAAAGATTCTACATCAACTGATATAATTTTGTGATTAGGTGGTACTTTTTGTTCCTAGATGAAATTTTGAAATTCCAATTAGTCTTTGGTATGATATTTCGTTTTTCCTAACATCTTAGATATGCTATCACCTAAGAATTTTGCTATATTATAAGTACGGGCTTGTAATATTGATACTATTGGTCTTAAAGGGATATTATTTTTGTGGATTTTTTACGAAAAAGTGTCGACAGGTCAAAAGTACAAAAAACGAAACCGCGAATTTTCAGCGGAAAATCGTTCAGACCGTCTTCTTTAGCGCCCCCGAAAACCTTAGGGTAGATTTTGAGTAAAAATTCGAGATTGAAAATTTTTGAAAATCGCGAGAATTTCGCCGAAATATGATGCTCGATTTCGACGCTTCTCTGTATCTTGGAAACCAGCTGGCTCTAGACCACCTATCCTATACTGTCCGACGCGTTTTGACGCTCTGGATCGACTGATCTAAACCAGAAGGCTCTAGGACGCCTACTTCTCGAGTTATGCCAAGAAAACCGTAAATTTCGTAATCGAAAATGTCGATTTTGCAAAAATTCGCGAAGCCGTAGCCGCCAAACGGTTGGTCCTAGACTGGCATATTGTACACGCGTTTTAATCCTAATGACGATATCTTTAATTTGGCACAAGATTCGCGGAGATCGGATGAGAAATGAGGGAGTTATGGCGTTTTGAAATTTTCGCGATTTTTTTGAACCCTCAGGCGATGAAATTTAAAAATTTCAAAAATGTCGATTGTCGATTTTCCCTGTTTTGACGCCAGCACTATATGTAATCGGACCCGCTGATTACTATAATCCAAACTAAAGTTCGCTATCTGCTTTGGTTCTCGAGATATTTACGAAAAAGTGTCGACAGGTCAAAAGTACAAAAAACGAAACCGCGAATTTTCAATAGGAGCAGTTAAAGGAGAGCCCAAGGCAATACCAAATGTTTGACTATAAAAAGAATTTTTGTATTGAAAATATATGTTGTCGAGACAGAAATGTATACTTCTAATAATATCATTTTTATTTAGTGATGTGTATGGACTAATTTCATCCCATTTGGATTCTATTATGTTTATTTTATAGGTAGATCTGTGGGAATGTTAGTATATAAAGATTCTACATCAACTGATATAATTTTGTGATTAGGTGGTACTTTTTGTTCCTAGATGAAATTTTGAAATTCCAATTAGTCTTTGGTATGATATTTCGTTTTTCCTAACATCTTAGATATGCTATCACCTAAGAATTTTGCTATATTATAAGTACGGGCTTGTAATATTGATACTATTGGTCTTAAAGGGATATTATTTTTGTGGATTTTTTACGAAAAAGTGTCGACAGGTCAAAAGTACAAAAAACGAAACCGCGAATTTTCAGCGGAAAATCGTTCAGACCGTCTTCTTTAGCGCCCCCGAAAACCTTAGGGTAGATTTTGAGTAAAAATTCGAGATTGAAAATTTTTGAAAATCGCGAGAATTTCGCCGAAATATGATGCTCGATTTCGACGCTTCTCTGTATCTTGGAAACCAGCTGGCTCTAGACCACCTATCCTATACTGTCCGACGCGTTTTGACGCTCTGGATCGACTGATCTAAACCAGAAGGCTCTAGGACGCCTACTTCTCGTGTTATGCCAAGAAAACCGTAAATTTCGTAATCGAAAATGTCGATTTTGCAAAAATTCGCGAAGCCGTAGCCGCCAAACGGTTGGTCCTAGACTGGCATATTGTACACGCGTTTTAATCCTAATGACGATATCTTTAATTTGGCACAAGATTCGCGGAGATCGGATGAGAAATGAGGGAGTTATGGCGTTTTGAAATTTTCGCGATTTTTTTGAACCTCAGGCGATGAAATTTAAAAATTTCAAAAATGTCGATTGTCGATTTTCCCTGTTTTGACGCCAGCACTATATGTAATCGGACCCGCTGATTACTATAATCCAAACTAAAGTTCGCTATCTGCTTTGGTTCTCGAGATATTTACGAAAAAGTGTCGACAGGTCAAAAGTACAAAAAACGAAACCGCGAATTTTCAATAGGAGCAGTTAAAGGAGAGCCCAAGGCAATACCAAATGTTTGACTATAAAAAGAACTTTTGTATTGAAAATATATGTTGTCGAGACAGAAATGTATACTTCTAATAATATCATTTTTATTTAGTGATGTGTATGGACTAATTTCATCCCATTTGGATTCTATTATGTTTATTTTATAGGTAGATCTGTGGGAATGTTAGTATATAAAGATTCTACATCAACTGATATAATTTTGTGATTAGGTGGTACTTTTTGTTCCTAGATGAAATTTTGAAATTCCAATTAGTCTTTGGTATGATATTTCGTTTTTCCTAACATCTTAGATATGCTATCACCTAAGAATTTTGCTATATTATAAGTACGGGCTTGTAATATTGATACTATTGGTCTTAAAGGGATATTATTTTTGTGGATTTTTTACGAAAAAGTGTCGACAGGTCAAAAGTACAAAAAACGAAACCGCGAATTTTCAGCGGAAAATCGTTCAGACCGTCTTCTTTAGCGCCCCCGAAAACCTTAGGGTAGATTTTGAGTAAAAATTCGAGATTGAAAATTTTTGAAAATCGCGAGAATTTCGCCGAAATATGATGCTCGATTTCGACGCTTCTCTGTATCTTGGAAACCAGCTGGCTCTAGACCACCTATCCTATACTGTCCGACGCGTTTTGACGCTCTGGATCGACTGATCTAAACCAGAAGGCTCTAGGACGCCTACTTCTCGTGTTATGCCAAGAAAACCGTAAATTTCGTAATCGAAAATGTCGATTTTGCAAAAATTCGCGAAGCCGTAGCCGCCAAACGGTTGGTCCTAGACTGGCATATTGTACACGCGTTTTAATCCTAATGACGATATCTTTAATTTGGCACAAGATTCGCGGAGATCGGATGAGAAATGAGGGAGTTATGGCGTTTTGAAATTTTCGCGATTTTTTTGAACCTCAGGCGATGAAATTTAAAAATTTCAAAAATGTCGATTGTCGATTTTCCCTGTTTTGACGCCAGCACTATATGTAATCGGACCCGCTGATTACTATAATCCAAACTAAAGTTCGCTATCTGCTTTGGTTCTCGAGATATTTACGAAAAAGTGTCGACAGGTCAAAAGTACAAAAAACGAAACCGCGAATTTTCAATAGGAGCAGTTAAAGGAGAGCCCAAGGCAATACCAAATGTTTGACTATAAAAAGAATTTTTGTATTGAAAATATATGTTGTCGAGACAGAAATGTATACTTCTAATAATATCATTTTTATTTAGTGATGTGTATGGACTAATTTCATCCCATTTGGATTCTATTATGTTTATTTTATAGGTAGATCTGTGGGAATGTTAGTATATAAAGATTCTACATCAACTGATATAATTTTGTGATTAGGTGGTACTTTTTGTTCCTAGATGAAATTTTGAAATTCCAATTAGTCTTTGGTATGATATTTCGTTTTTCCTAACATCTTAGATATGCTATCACCTAAGAATTTTGCTATATTATAAGTACGGGCTTGTAATATTGATACTATTGGTCTTAAAGGGATATTATTTTTGTGGATTTTTTACGAAAAAGTGTCGACAGGTCAAAAGTACAAAAAACGAAACCGCGAATTTTCAGCGGAAAATCGTTCAGACCGTCTTCTTTAGCGCCCCCGAAAACCTTAGGGTAGATTTTGAGTAAAAATTCGAGATTGAAAATTTTTGAAAATCGCGAGAATTTCGCCGAAATATGATGCTCGATTTCGACGCTTCTCTGTATCTTGGAAACCAGCTGGCTCTAGACCACCTATCCTATACTGTCCGACGCGTTTTGACGCTCTGGATCGACTGATCTAAACCAGAAGGCTCTAGGACGCCTACTTCTCGAGTTATGCCAAGAAAACCGTAAATTTCGTAATCGAAAATGTCGATTTTGCAAAAATTCGCGAAGCCGTAGCCGCCAAACGGTTGGTCCTAGACTGGCATATTGTACACGCGTTTTAATCCTAATGACGATATCTTTAATTTGGCACAAGATTCGCGGAGATCGGATGAGAAATGAGGGAGTTATGGCGTTTTGAAATTTTCGCGATTTTTTTGAACCTCAGGCGATGAAATTTAAAAATTTAAAAAATGTCGATTGTCGATTTTCCCTGTTTTGACGCCAGCACTATATGTAATCGGACCCGCTGATTACTATAATCCAAACTAAAGTTCGCTATCTGCTTTGGTTCTCGAGATATTTACGAAAAAGTGTCGACAGGTCAAAAGTACAAAAAACGAAACCGCGAATTTTCAGCGGAAAATCGTTCAGACCGTCTTCTTTAGCGCCCCCGAAAACCTTAGGGTAGATTTTGAGTAGAAATTCGAGATTGAAAATTTTTGAAAATCGCGAGAATTTCGCCGAAATATGATGCTCGATTTCGAAGCTTCTCTGTATCTTGGAAACCAGCTGGCTCTAGACCACCTATCCTATACTGTCGGACGCGCTTTGACGCTCTGGATCGACTGATCTAAACCAGAAGGCTCTAGGACGCCTACTTCTCGAGTTATGCCAAGAAAACCGTAAATTTCGTATACGAAAATGTCGATTTTGCAAAAATTCGCGAAGCCGTAGCCGCCAAACGGTTGGTCCTAGACTGGCATATTGTACACGCGTTTTAATCCTAATGACGATATCTTTAATTTGGCACAAGATTCGCGGAGATCGGATGAGAAATGAGGGAGTTATGGCGTTTTGAAATTTTCGCGATTTTTTTGAACCTCAGGCGATGAAATTTAAAAATTTCAAAAATGTCGATTGTCGATTTTCCCTGTTTTGACGCCAGCACTATATGTAATCGGACCCGCTGATTACTATAATCCAAACTAAAGTTCGCTATCTGCTTTGGTTCTCGAGATATTTACGAAAAAGTGTCGACAGGTCAAAAGTACAAAAAACGAAACCGCGAATTTTCAATAGGAGCAGTTAAAGGAGAGCCCAAGGCAATACCAAATGTTTGACTATAAAAAGAATTTTTGTATTGAAAATATATGTTGTCGAGACAGAAATGTATACTTCTAATAATATCATTTTTATTTAGTGATGTGTATGGACTAATTTCATCCCATTTGGATTCTATTATGTTTATTTTATAGGTAGATCTGTGGGAATGTTAGTATATAAAGATTCTACATCAACTGATATAATTTTGTGATTAGGTGGTACTTTTTGTTCCTAGATGAAATTTTGAAATTCCAATTAGTCTTTGGTATGATATTTCGTTTTTCCTAACATCTTAGATATGCTATCACCTAAGAATTTTGCTATATTATAAGTACGGGTTTGTAATATTGATACTATTGGTCTTAAAGGGATATTATTTTTGTGGATTTTTTACGAAAAAGTGTCGACAGGTCAAAAGTACAAAAAACGAAACCGCGAATTTTCAGCGGAAAATCGTTCAGACCGTCTTCTTTAGCGCCCCCGAAAACCTTAGGGTAGATTTTGAGTAAAAATTCGAGATTGAAAATTTTTGAAAATCGCGAGAATTTCGCCGAAATATGATGCTCGATTTCGACGCTTCTCTGTATCTTGGAAACCAGCTGGCTCTAGACCACCTATCCTATACTGTCCGACGCGTTTTGACGCTCTGGATCGACTGATCTAAACCAGAAGGCTCTAGGACGCCTACTTCTCGAGTTATGCCAAGAAAACCGTAAATTTCGTAATCGAAAATGTCGATTTTGCAAAAATTCGCGAAGCCGTAGCCGCCAAACGGTTGGTCCTAGGCTGGCATATTGTACACGCGTTTTAATCCTAATGACGATATCTTTAATTTGGCACAAGATTCGCGGAGATCGGATGAGAAATGAGGGAGTTATGGCGTTTTGAAATTTTCGCGATTTTTTTGAACCTCAGGCGATGAAATTTAAAAATTTCAAAAATGTCGATTGTCGATTTTCCCTGTTTTGACGCCAGCACTATATGTAATCGGACCCGCTGATTACTATAATCCAAACTAAAGTTCGCTATCTGCTTTGGTTCTCGAGATATTTACGAAAAAGTGTCGACAGGTCAAAAGTACAAAAAACGAAACCGCGAATTTTCAATAGGAGCAGTTAAAGGAGAGCCCAAGGCAATACCAAATGTTTGACTATAAAAAGAATTTTTGTATTGAAAATATATGTTGTCGAGACAGAAATGTATACTTCTAATAATATCATTTTTATTTAGTGATGTGTATGGACTAATTTCATCCCATTTGGATTCTATTATGTTTATTTTATAGGTAGATCTGTGGGAATGTTAGTATATAAAGATTCTACATCAACTGATATAATTTTGTGATTAGGTGGTACTTTTTGTTCCTAGATGAAATTTTGAAATTCCAATTAGTCTTTGGTATGATATTTCGTTTTTCCTAACATCTTAGATATGCTATCACCTAAGAATTTTGCTATATTATAAGTACGGGCTTGTAATATTGATACTATTGGTCTTAAAGGGATATTATTTTTGTGGATTTTTTACGAAAAAGTGTCGACAGGTCAAAAGTACAAAAAACGAAACCGCGAATTTTCAGCGGAAAATCGTTCAGACCGTCTTCTTTAGCGCCCCCGAAAACCTTAGGGTAGATTTTGAGTAAAAATTCGAGATTGAAAATTTTTGAAAATCGCGAGAATTTCGCCGAAATATGATGCTCGATTTCGACGCTTCTCTGTATCTTGGAAACCAGCTGGCTCTAGACCACCTATCCTATACTGTCCGACGCGTTTTGACGCTCTGGATCGACTGATCTAAACCAGAAGGCTCTAGGACGCCTACTTCTCGTGTTATGCCAAGAAAACCGTAAATTTCGTAATCGAAAATGTCGATTTTGCAAAAATTCGCGAAGCCGTAGCCGCCAAACGGTTGGTCCTAGACTGGCATATTGTACACGCGTTTTAATCCTAATGACGATATCTTTAATTTGGCACAAGATTCGCGGAGATCGGATGAGAAATGAGGGAGTTATGGCGTTTTGAAATTTTCGCGATTTTTTTGAACCTCAGGCGATGAAATTTAAAAATTTCAAAAATGTCGATTGTCGATTTTCCCTGTTTTGACGCCAGCACTATATGTAATCGGACCCGCTGATTACTATAATCCAAACTAAAGTTCGCTATCTGCTTTGGTTCTCGAGATATTTACGAAAAAGTGTCGACAGGTCAAAAGTACAAAAAACGAAACCGCGAATTTTCAATAGGAGCAGTTAAAGGAGAGCCCAAGGCAATACCAAATGTTTGACTATAAAAAGAATTTTTGTATTGAAAATATATGTTGTCGAGACAGAAATGTATACTTCTAATAATATCATTTTTATTTAGTGATGTGTATGGACTAATTTCATCCCATTTGGATTCTATTATGTTTATTTTATAGGTAGATCTGTGGGAATGTTAGTATATAAAGATTCTACATCAACTGATATAATTTTGTGATTAGGTGGTACTTTTTGTTCCTAGATGAAATTTTGAAATTCCAATTAGTCTTTGGTATGATATTTCGTTTTTCCTAACATCTTAGATATGCTATCACCTAAGAATTTTGCTATATTATAAGTACGGGCTTGTAATATTGATACTATTGGTCTTAAAGGGATATTATTTTTGTGGATTTTTTACGAAAAAGTGTCGACAGGTCAAAAGTACAAAAAACGAAACCGCGAATTTTCAGCGGAAAATCGTTCAGACCGTCTTCTTTAGCGCCCCCGAAAACCTTAGGGTAGATTTTGAGTAAAAATTCGAGATTGAAAATTTTTGAAAATCGCGAGAATTTCGCCGAAATATGATGCTCGATTTCGACGCTTCTCTGTATCTTGGAAACCAGCTGGCTCTAGACCACCTATCCTATACTGTCCGACGCGTTTTGACGCTCTGGATCGACTGATCTAAACCAGAAGGCTCTAGGACGCCTACTTCTCGAGTTATGCCAAGAAAACCGTAAATTTCGTAATCGAAAATGTCGATTTTGCAAAAATTCGCGAAGCCGTAGCCGCCAAACGGTTGGTCCTAGACTGGCATATTGTACACGCGTTTTAATCCTAATGACGATATCTTTAATTTGGCACAAGATTCGCGGAGATCGGATGAGAAATGAGGGAGTTATGGCGTTTTGAAATTTTCGCGATTTTTTTGAACCTCAGGCGATGAAATTTAAAAATTTAAAAAATGTCGATTGTCGATTTTCCCTGTTTTGACGCCAGCACTATATGTAATCGGACCCGCTGATTACTATAATCCAAACTAAAGTTCGCTATCTGCTTTGGTTCTCGAGATATTTACGAAAAAGTGTCGACAGGTCAAAAGTACAAAAAACGAAACCGCGAATTTTCAGCGGAAAATCGTTCAGACCGTCTTCTTTAGCGCCCCCGAAAACCTTAGGGTAGATTTTGAGTAGAAATTCGAGATTGAAAATTTTTGAAAATCGCGAGAATTTCGCCGAAATATGATGCTCGATTTCGAAGCTTCTCTGTATCTTGGAAACCAGCTGGCTCTAGACCACCTATCCTATACTGTCGGACGCGCTTTGACGCTCTGGATCGACTGATCTAAACCAGAAGGCTCTAGGACGCCTACTTCTCGAGTTATGCCAAGAAAACCGTAAATTTCGTATACGAAAATGTCGATTTTGCAAAAATTCGCGAAGCCGTAGCCGCCAAACGGTTGGTCCTAGACTGGCATATTGTACACGCGTTTTAATCCTAATGACGATATCTTTAATTTGGCACAAGATTCGCGGAGATCGGATGAGAAATGAGGGAGTTATGGCGTTTTGAAATTTTCGCGATTTTTTTGAACCTCAGGCGATGAAATTTAAAAATTTAAAAAATGTCGATTGTCGATTTTCCCTGTTTTGACGCCAGCACTATATGTAATCGGACCCGCTGATTACTATAATCCAAACTAAAGTTCGCTATCTGCTTTGGTTCTCGAGATATTTACGAAAAAGTGTCGACAGGTCAAAAGTACAAAAAACGAAACCGCGAATTTTCAATAGGAGCAGTTAAAGGAGAGCCCAAGGCAATACCAAATGTTTGACTATAAAAAGAATTTTTGTATTGAAAATATATGTTGTCGAGACAGAAATGTATACTTCTAATAATATCATTTTTATTTAGTGATGTGTATGGACTAATTTCATCCCATTTGGATTCTATTATGTTTATTTTATAGGTAGATCTGTGGGAATGTTAGTATATAAAGATTCTACATCAACTGATATAATTTTGTGATTAGGTGGTACTTTTTGTTCCTAGATGAAATTTTGAAATTCCAATTAGTCTTTGGTATGATATTTCGTTTTTCCTAACATCTTAGATATGCTATCACCTAAGAATTTTGCTATATTATAAGTACGGGCTTGTAATATTGATACTATTGGTCTTAAAGGGATATTATTTTTGTGGATTTTTTACGAAAAAGTGTCGACAGGTCAAAAGTACAAAAAACGAAACCGCGAATTTTCAGCGGAAAATCGTTCAGACCGTCTTCTTTAGCGCCCCCGAAAACCTTAGGGTAGATTTTGAGTAAAAATTCGAGATTGAAAATTTTTGAAAATCGCGAGAATTTCGCCGAAATATGATGCTCGATTTCGACGCTTCTCTGTATCTTGGAAACCAGCTGGCTCTAGACCACCTATCCTATACTGTCCGACGCGTTTTGACGCTCTGGATCGACTGATCTAAACCAGAAGGCTCTATTACGCGTTTTAATCCTAATGACGATATCTTTAATTTGGCACAAGATTCGCGGAGATCGGATGAGAAATGAGGGAGTTATGGCGTTTTGAAATTTTCGCGATTTTTTTGAACCTCAGGCGATGAAATTTAAAAATTTCAAAAATGTCGATTGTCGATTTTCCCTGTTTTGACGCCAGCACTATATGTAATCGGACCCGCTGATTACTATAATCCAAACTAAAGTTCGCTATCTGCTTTGGTTCTCGAGATATTTACGAAAAAGTGTCGACAGGTCAAAAGTACAAAAAACGAAACCGCGAATTTTCAATAGGAGCAGTTAAAGGAGAGCCCAAGGCAATACCAAATGTTTGACTATAAAAAGAATTTTTGTATTGAAAATATATGTTGTCGAGACAGAAATGTATACTTCTAATAATATCATTTTTATTTAGTGATGTGTATGGACTAATTTCATCCCATTTGGATTCTATTATGTTTATTTTATAGGTAGATCTGTGGGAATGTTAGTATATAAAGATTCTACATCAACTGATATAATTTTGTGATTAGGTGGTACTTTTTGTTCCTAGATGAAATTTTGAAATTCCAATTAGTCTTTGGTATGATATTTCGTTTTTCCTAACATCTTAGATATGCTATCACCTAAGAATTTTGCTATATTATAAGTACGGGCTTGTAATATTGATACTATTGGTCTTAAAGGGATATTATTTTTGTGGATTTTTTACGAAAAAGTGTCGACAGGTCAAAAGTACAAAAAACGAAACCGCGAATTTTCAGCGGAAAATCGTTCAGACCGTCTTCTTTAGCGCCCCCAAATACCTTAGGGTAGATTTTGAGTAAAAATTCGAGATTGAAAATTTTTGAAAATCGCGAGAATTTCGCCGAAATATGATGCTCGATTTCGACGCTTCTCTGTATCTTGGAAACCATCTGGCTCTAGACCACCTATCCTATACTGTCCGACGCGTTTTGACGCTCTGGATCGACTGATCTAAACCAGAAGGCTCTAGGACGCCTACTTCTCGAGTTATGCCAAAAAAACTGTAAATTTCGTAATCGAAAATGTCGATTTTGCAAAAATTCGCGAAGCCGTAGCCGCCAAACGGTTGGTCCTAGACTGGCATATTGTACACGCGTTTTAATCCTAATGACGATATCTTTAATTTGGCACAAGATTCGCGGAGATCGGATGAGAAATGAGGGAGTTATGGCGTTTTGAAATTTTCGCGATTTTTTTGAACCTCAGGCGATGAAATTTAAAAATTTAAAAAATGTCGATTGTCGATTTTCCCTGTTTTGACGCCAGCACTATATGTAATCGGACCCGCTGATTACTATAATCCAAACTAAAGTTCGCTATCTGCTTTGGTTCTCGAGATATTTACGAAAAAGTGTCGACAGGTCAAAAGTACAAAAAACGAAACCGCGAATTTTCAATAGGAGCAGTTAAAGGAGAGCCCAAGGCAATACCAAATGTTTGACTATAAAAAGAATTTTTGTATTGAAAATATATGTTGTCGAGACAGAAATGTATACTTCTAATAATATCATTTTTATTTAGTGATGTGTATGGACTAATTTCATCCCATTTGGATTCTATTATGTTTATTTTATAGGTAGATCTGTGGGAATGTTAGTATATAAAGATTCTACATCAACTGATATAATTTTGTGATTAGGTGGTACTTTTTGTTCCTAGATGAAATTTTGAAATTCCAATTAGTCTTTGGTATGATATTTCGTTTTTCCTAACATCTTAGATATGCTATCACCTAAGAATTTTGCTATATTATAAGTACGGGCTTGTAATATTGATACTATTGGTCTTAAAGGGATATTATTTTTGTGGATTTTTTACGAAAAAGTGTCGACAGGTCAAAAGTACAAAAAACGAAACCGCGAATTTTCAGCGGAAAATCGTTCAGACCGTCTTCTTTAGCGCCCCCGAAAACCTTAGGGTAGATTTTGAGTAAAAATTCGAGATTGAAAATTTTTGAAAATCGCGAGAATTTCGCCGAAATATGATGCTCGATTTCGACGCTTCTCTGTATCTTGGAAACCAGCTGGCTCTAGACCACCTATCCTATACTGTCCGACGCGTTTTGACGCTCTGGATCGACTGATCTAAACCAGAAGGCTCTATTACGCGTTTTAATCCTAATGACGATATCTTTAATTTGGCACAAGATTCGCGGAGATCGGATGAGAAATGAGGGAGTTATGGCGTTTTGAAATTTTCGCGATTTTTTTGAACCTCAGGCGATGAAATTTAAAAATTTCAAAAATGTCGATTGTCGATTTTCCCTGTTTTGACGCCAGCACTATATGTAATCGGACCCGCTGATTACTATAATCCAAACTAAAGTTCGCTATCTGCTTTGGTTCTCGAGATATTTACGAAAAAGTGTCGACAGGTCAAAAGTACAAAAAACGAAACCGCGAATTTTCAATAGGAGCAGTTAAAGGAGAGCCCAAGGCAATACCAAATGTTTGACTATAAAAAGAATTTTTGTATTGAAAATATATGTTGTCGAGACAGAAATGTATACTTCTAATAATATCATTTTTATTTAGTGATGTGTATGGACTAATTTCATCCCATTTGGATTCTATTATGTTTATTTTATAGGTAGATCTGTGGGAATGTTAGTATATAAAGATTCTACATCAACTGATATAATTTTGTGATTAGGTGGTACTTTTTGTTCCTAGATGAAATTTTGAAATTCCAATTAGTCTTTGGTATGATATTTCGTTTTTCCTAACATCTTAGATATGCTATCACCTAAGAATTTTGCTATATTATAAGTACGGGCTTGTAATATTGATACTATTGGTCTTAAAGGGATATTATTTTTGTGGATTTTTTACGAAAAAGTGTCGACAGGTCAAAAGTACAAAAAACGAAACCGCGAATTTTCAGCGGAAAATCGTTCAGACCGTCTTCTTTAGCGCCCCCAAATACCTTAGGGTAGATTTTGAGTAAAAATTCGAGATTGAAAATTTTTGAAAATCGCGAGAATTTCGCCGAAATATGATGCTCGATTTCGACGCTTCTCTGTATCTTGGAAACCATCTGGCTCTAGACCACCTATCCTATACTGTCCGACGCGTTTTGACGCTCTGGATCGACTGATCTAAACCAGAAGGCTCTAGGACGCCTACTTCTCGAGTTATGCCAAAAAAACTGTAAATTTCGTAATCGAAAATGTCGATTTTGCAAAAATTCGCGAAGCCGTAGCCGCCAAACGGTTGGTCCTAGACTGGCATATTGTACACGCGTTTTAATCCTAATGACGATATCTTTAATTTGGCACAAGATTCGCGGAGATCGGATGAGAAATGAGGGAGTTATGGCGTTTTGAAATTTTCGCGATTTTTTTGAACCTCAGGCGATGAAATTTAAAAATTTAAAAAATGTCGATTGTCGATTTTCCCTGTTTTGACGCCAGCACTATATGTAATCGGACCCGCTGATTACTATAATCCAAACTAAAGTTCGCTATCTGCTTTGGTTCTCGAGATATTTACGAAAAAGTGTCGACAGGTCAAAAGTACAAAAAACGAAACCGCGAATTTTCAATAGGAGCAGTTAAAGGAGAGCCCAAGGCAATACCAAATGTTTGACTATAAAAAGAATTTTTGTATTGAAAATATATGTTGTCGAGACAGAAATGTATACTTCTAATAATATCATTTTTATTTAGTGATGTGTATGGACTAATTTCATCCCATTTGGATTCTATTATGTTTATTTTATAGGTAGATCTGTGGGAATGTTAGTATATAAAGATTCTACATCAACTGATATAATTTTGTGATTAGGTGGTACTTTTTGTTCCTAGATGAAATTTTGAAATTCCAATTAGTCTTTGGTATGATATTTCGTTTTTCCTAACATCTTAGATATGCTATCACCTAAGAATTTTGCTATATTATAAGTACGGGCTTGTAATATTGATACTATTGGTCTTAAAGGGATATTATTTTTGTGGATTTTTTACGAAAAAGTGTCGACAGGTCAAAAGTACAAAAAACGAAACCGCGAATTTTCAGCGGAAAATCGTTCAGACCGTCTTCTTTAGCGCCCCCGAAAACCTTAGGGTAGATTTTGAGTAAAAATTCGAGATTGAAAATTTTTGAAAATCGCGAGAATTTCGCCGAAATATGATGCTCGATTTCGACGCTTCTCTGTATCTTGGAAACCAGCTGGCTCTAGACCACCTATCCTATACTGTCCGACGCGTTTTGACGCTCTGGATCGACTGATCTAAACCAGAAGGCTCTATTACGCGTTTTAATCCTAATGACGATATCTTTAATTTGGCACAAGATTCGCGGAGATCGGATGAGAAATGAGGGAGTTATGGCGTTTTGAAATTTTCGCGATTTTTTTGAACCTCAGGCGATGAAATTTAAAAATTTCAAAAATGTCGATTGTCGATTTTCCCTGTTTTGACGCCAGCACTATATGTAATCGGACCCGCTGATTACTATAATCCAAACTAAAGTTCGCTATCTGCTTTGGTTCTCGAGATATTTACGAAAAAGTGTCGACAGGTCAAAAGTACAAAAAACGAAACCGCGAATTTTCAATAGGAGCAGTTAAAGGAGAGCCCAAGGCAATACCAAATGTTTGACTATAAAAAGAATTTTTGTATTGAAAATATATGTTGTCGAGACAGAAATGTATACTTCTAATAATATCATTTTTATTTAGTGATGTGTATGGACTAATTTCATCCCATTTGGATTCTATTATGTTTATTTTATAGGTAGATCTGTGGGAATGTTAGTATATAAAGATTCTACATCAACTGATATAATTTTGTGATTAGGTGGTACTTTTTGTTCCTAGATGAAATTTTGAAATTCCAATTAGTCTTTGGTATGATATTTCGTTTTTCCTAACATCTTAGATATGCTATCACCTAAGAATTTTGCTATATTATAAGTACGGGCTTGTAATATTGATACTATTGGTCTTAAAGGGATATTATTTTTGTGGATTTTTTACGAAAAAGTGTCGACAGGTCAAAAGTACAAAAAACGAAACCGCGAATTTTCAGCGGAAAATCGTTCAGACCGTCTTCTTTAGCGCCCCCAAATACCTTAGGGTAGATTTTGAGTAAAAATTCGAGATTGAAAATTTTTGAAAATCGCGAGAATTTCGCCGAAATATGATGCTCGATTTCGACGCTTCTCTGTATCTTGGAAACCATCTGGCTCTAGACCACCTATCCTATACTGTCCGACGCGTTTTGACGCTCTGGATCGACTGATCTAAACCAGAAGGCTCTAGGACGCCTACTTCTCGAGTTATGCCAAAAAAACTGTAAATTTCGTAATCGAAAATGTCGATTTTGCAAAAATTCGCGAAGCCGTAGCCGCCAAACGGTTGGTCCTAGACTGGCATATTGTACACGCGTTTTAATCCTAATGACGATATCTTTAATTTGGCACAAGATTCGCGGAGATCGGATGAGAAATGAGGGAGTTATGGCGTTTTGAAATTTTCGCGATTTTTTTGAACCTCAGGCGATGAAATTTAAAAATTTAAAAAATGTCGATTGTCGATTTTCCCTGTTTTGACGCCAGCACTATATGTAATCGGACCCGCTGATTACTATAATCCAAACTAAAGTTCGCTATCTGCTTTGGTTCTCGAGATATTTACGAAAAAGTGTCGACAGGTCAAAAGTACAAAAAACGAAACCGCGAATTTTCAGCGGAAAATCGTTCAGACCGTCTTCTTTAGCGCCCCCGAAAACCTTAGGGTAGATTTTGAGTAGAAATTCGAGATTGAAAATTTTTGAAAATCGCGAGAATTTCGCCGAAATATGATGCTCGATTTCGACGCTTCTCTGTATCTTGGAAACCAGCTGGCTCTAGACCACCTATCCTATACTGTCCGACGCGTTTTGACGCTCTGGATCGACTGATCTAAACCAGAAGGCTCTAGGACGCCTACTTCTCGAGTTATGCCAAGAAAACCGTAAATTTCGTAATCGAAAATGTCGATTTTGCAAAAATTCGCGAAGCCGTAGCCGCCAAACGGTTGGTCCTAGACTGGCATATTGTACACGCGTTTTAATCCTAATGACGATATCTTTAATTTGGCACAAGATTCGCGGAGATCGGATGAGAAATGAGGGAGTTATGGCGTTTTGAAATTTTCGCGATTTTTTTGAACCTCAGGCGATGAAATTTAAAAATTTAAAAAATGTCGATTGTCGATTTTCCCTGTTTTGACGCCAGCACTATATGTAATCGGACCCGCTGATTACAATAATCCAAACTAGAGTTCGCTATCTGCTTTGGTTCTCGAGATATTTACGAAAAAGTGCCGACAGGTCAAAAGTACAAAAAACGAAACCACGAATTTTCAGCGGAAAATCGTTCAGACCGTCTTCTTTAGCGCCCCCGAAAACCTTAGGGTAGATTTTGAGTAGAAATTCGAGATTGAAAATTTTTGAAAATCGCGAGAATTTCGCCGAAATATGATGCTCGATTTCGAAGCTTCTCTGTATCTTGGAAACCAGCTGGCTCTAGACCACCTATCCTATACTGTCGGACGCGCTTTGAAGCTCTGGATCGACTGATCTAAACCAGAAGGCTCTAGGACGCCTACTTCTCGAGTTATGCCAAGAAAACCGTAAATTTCGTATACGAAAATGTCGATTTTGCAAAAATTCGCGAAGCCGTAGCCGCCAAACGGTTGGTCCTAGACTGGCATATTGTACACGCGTTTTAATCCTAATGACGATATCTTTAATTTGGCACAAGATTCGCGGAGATCGGATGAGAAATGAGGGAGTTATGGCGTTTTGAAATTTTCGCGATTTTTTTGAACCTCAGGCGATGAAATTTAAAAATTTAAAAAATGTCGATTGTCGATTTTCCCTGTTTTGACGCCAGCACTATATGTAATCGGACCCGCTGATTACTATAATCCAAACTAAAGTTCGCTATCTGCTTTGGTTCTCGAGATATTTACGAAAAAGTGTCGACAGGTCAAAAGTACAAAAAACGAAACCGCGAATTTTCAATAGGAGCAGTTAAAGGAGAGCCCAAGGCAATACCAAATGTTTGACTATAAAAAGAATTTTTGTATTGAAAATATATGTTGTCGAGACAGAAATGTATACTTCTAATAATATCATTTTTATTTAGTGATGTGTATGGACTAATTTCATCCCATTTGGATTCTATTATGTTTATTTTATAGGTAGATCTGTGGGAATGTTAGTATATAAAGATTCTACATCAACTGATATAATTTTGTGATTAGGTGGTACTTTTTGTTCCTAGATGAAATTTTGAAATTCCAATTAGTCTTTGGTATGATATTTCGTTTTTCCTAACATCTTAGATATGCTATCACCTAAGAATTTTGCTATATTATAAGTACGGGCTTGTAATATTGATACTATTGGTCTTAAAGGGATATTATTTTTGTGGATTTTTTACGAAAAAGTGTCGACAGGTCAAAAGTACAAAAAACGAAACCGCGAATTTTCAGCGGAAAATCGTTCAGACCGTCTTCTTTAGCGCCCCCGAAAACCTTAGGGTAGATTTTGAGTAAAAATTCGAGATTGAAAATTTTTGAAAATCGCGAGAATTTCGCCGAAATATGATGCTCGATTTCGACGCTTCTCTGTATCTTGGAAACCAGCTGGCTCTAGACCACCTATCCTATACTGTCCGACGCGTTTTGACGCTCTGGATCGACTGATCTAAACCAGAAGGCTCTAGGACGCCTACTTCTCGAGTTATGCCAAGAAAACCGTAAATTTCGTAATCGAAAATGTCGATTTTGCAAAAATTCGCGAAGCCGTAGCCGCCAAACGGTTGGTCCTAGGCTGGCATATTGTACACGCGTTTTAATCCTAATGACGATATCTTTAATTTGGCACAAGATTCGCGGAGATCGGATGAGAAATGAGGGAGTTATGGCGTTTTGAAATTTTCGCGATTTTTTTGAACCTCAGGCGATGAAATTTAAAAATTTAAAAAATGTCGATTGTCGATTTTCCCTGTTTTGACGCCAGCACTATATGTAATCGGACCCGCTGATTACAATAATCCAAACTAGAGTTCGCTATCTGCTTTGGTTCTCGAGATATTTACGAAAAAGTGCCGACAGGTCAAAAGTACAAAAAACGAAACCACGAATTTTCAGCGGAAAATCGTTCAGACCGTCTTCTTTAGCGCCCCCGAAAACCTTAGGGTAGATTTTGAGTAGAAATTCGAGATTGAAAATTTTTGAAAATCGCGAGAATTTCGCCGAAATATGATGCTCGATTTCGAAGCTTCTCTGTATCTTGGAAACCAGCTGGCTCTAGACCACCTATCCTATACTGTCGGACGCGCTTTGACGCTCTGGATCGACTGATCTAAACCAGAAGGCTCTAGGACGCCTACTTCTCGAGTTATGCCAAGAAAACCGTAAATTTCGTATACGAAAATGTCGATTTTGCAAAAATTCGCGAAGCCGTAGCCGCCAAACGGTTGGTCCTAGACTGGCATATTGTACACGCGTTTTAATCCTAATGACGATATCTTTAATTTGGCACAAGATTCGCGGAGATCGGATGAGAAATGAGGGAGTTATGGCGTTTTGAAATTTTCGCGATTTTTTTGAACCTCAGGCGATGAAATTTAAAAATTTCAAAAATGTCGATTGTCGATTTTCCCTGTTTTGACGCCAGCACTATATGTAATCGGACCCGCTGATTACTATAATCCAAACTAAAGTTCGCTATCTGCTTTGGTTCTCGAGATATTTACGAAAAAGTGTCGACAGGTCAAAAGTACAAAAAACGAAACCGCGAATTTTCAATAGGAGCAGTTAAAGGAGAGCCCAAGGCAATACCAAATGTTTGACTATAAAAAGAATTTTTGTATTGAAAATATATGTTGTCGAGACAGAAATGTATACTTCTAATAATATCATTTTTATTTAGTGATGTGTATGGACTAATTTCATCCCATTTGGATTCTATTATGTTTATTTTATAGGTAGATCTGTGGGAATGTTAGTATATAAAGATTCTACATCAACTGATATAATTTTGTGATTAGGTGGTACTTTTTGTTCCTAGATGAAATTTTGAAATTCCAATTAGTCTTTGGTATGATATTTCGTTTTTCCTAACATCTTAGATATGCTATCACCTAAGAATTTTGCTATATTATAAGTACGGGCTTGTAATATTGATACTATTGGTCTTAAAGGGATATTATTTTTGTGGATTTTTTACGAAAAAGTGTCGACAGGTCAAAAGTACAAAAAACGAAACCGCGAATTTTCAGCGGAAAATCGTTCAGACCGTCTTCTTTAGCGCCCCCGAAAACCTTAGGGTAGATTTTGAGTAGAAATTCGAGATTGAAAATTTTTGAAAATCGCGAGAATTTCGCCGAAATATGATGCTCGATTTCGACGCTTCTCTGTATCTTGGAAACCAGCTGGCTCTAGACCACCTATCCTATACTGTCCGACGCGTTTTGACGCTCTGGATCGACTGATCTAAACCAGAAGGCTCTAGGACGCCTACTTCTCGAGTTATGCCAAGAAAACCGTAAATTTCGTAATCGAAAATGTCGATTTTGCAAAAATTCGCGAAGCCGTAGCCGCCAAACGGTTGGTCCTAGACTGGCATATTGTACACGCGTTTTAATCCTAATGACGATATCTTTAATTTGGCACAAGATTCGCGGAGATCGGATGAGAAATGAGGGAGTTATGGCGTTTTGAAATTTTCGCGATTTTTTTGAACCTCAGGCGATGAAATTTAAAAATTTCAAAAATGTCGATTGTCGATTTTCCCTGTTTTGACGCCAGCACTATATGTAATCGGACCCGTTGATTACAATAATCCAAACTAGAGTTCGCTATCTGCTTTGGTTCTCGAGATATTTACGAAAAAGTGCCGACAGGTCAAAAGTACAAAAAACGAAACCACGAATTTTCAGGGGAAAATCGTTCAGACCGTCTTCTTTAGCGCCCC
The DNA here is from genome assembly GCA_935421215.2 of Melolontha melolontha. NCBI lineage: Eukaryota > Metazoa > Arthropoda > Insecta > Coleoptera > Scarabaeidae > Melolontha > Melolontha melolontha. The sequence goes on along the minus strand of OW285236.1, from coordinate 156,109,099 downwards.
CGAAAACCTTAGGGTAGATTTTGAGTAGAAATTCGAGATTGAAAATTTTTGAAAATCGCGAGAATTTCGCCGAAATATGATGCTCGATTTCGAAGCTTCTCTGTATCTTGGAAACCAGCTGGCTCTAGACCACCTATCCTATACTGTCGGACGCGCTTTGACGCTCTGGATCGACTGATCTAAACCAGAAGGCTCTAGGACGCCTACTTCTCGAGTTATGCCAAGAAAACCGTAAATTTCGTATACGAAAATGTCGATTTTGCAAAAATTCGCGAAGCCGTAGCCGCCAAACGGTTGGTCCTAGACTGGCATATTGTACACGCGTTTTAATCCTAATGACGATATCTTTAATTTGGCACAAGATTCGCGGAGATCGGATGAGAAATGAGGGAGTTATGGCGTTTTGAAATTTTCGCGATTTTTTTGAACCTCAGGCGATGAAATTTAAAAATTTCAAAAATGTCGATTGTCGATTTTCCCTGTTTTGACGCCAGCACTATATGTAATCGGACCCGCTGATTACTATAATCCAAACTAAAGTTCGCTATCTGCTTTGGTTCTCGAGATATTTACGAAAAAGTGTCGACAGGTCAAAAGTACAAAAAACGAAACCGCGAATTTTCAATAGGAGCAGTTAAAGGAGAGCCCAAGGCAATACCAAATGTTTGACTATAAAAAGAATTTTTGTATTGAAAATATATGTTGTCGAGACAGAAATGTATACTTCTAATAATATCATTTTTATTTAGTGATGTGTATGGACTAATTTCATCCCATTTGGATTCTATTATGTTTATTTTATAGGTAGATCTGTGGGAATGTTAGTATATAAAGATTCTACATCAACTGATATAATTTTGTGATTAGGTGGTACTTTTTGTTCCTAGATGAAATTTTGAAATTCCAATTAGTCTTTGGTATGATATTTCGTTTTTCCTAACATCTTAGATATGCTATCACCTAAGAATTTTGCTATATTATAAGTACGGGCTTGTAATATTGATACTATTGGTCTTAAAGGGATATTATTTTTGTGGATTTTTTACGAAAAAGTGTCGACAGGTCAAAAGTACAAAAAACGAAACCGCGAATTTTCAGCGGAAAATCGTTCAGACCGTCTTCTTTAGCGCCCCCGAAAACCTTAGGGTAGATTTTGAGTAAAAATTCGAGATTGAAAATTTTTGAAAATCGCGAGAATTTCGCCGAAATATGATGCTCGATTTCGACGCTTCTCTGTATCTTGGAAACCAGCTGGCTCTAGACCACCTATCCTATACTGTACGACGCGTTTTGACGCTCTGGATCGACTGATCTAAACCAGAAGGCTCTAGGACGCCTACTTCTCGAGTTATGCCAAGAAAACCGTAAATTTCGTAATCGAAAATGTCGATTTTGCAAAAATTCGCGAAGCCGTAGCCGCCAAACGGTTGGTCCTAGGCTGGCATATTGTACACGCGTTTTAATCCTAATGACGATATCTTTAATTTGGCACAAGATTCGCGGAGATCGGATGAGAAATGAGGGAGTTATGGCGTTTTGAAATTTTCGCGATTTTTTTGAACCTCAGGCGATGAAATTTAAAAATTTAAAAAATGTCGATTGTCGATTTTCCCTGTTTTGACGCCAGCACTATATGTAATCGGACCCGCTGATTACAATAATCCAAACTAGAGTTCGCTATCTGCTTTGGTTCTCGAGATATTTACGAAAAAGTGTCGACAGGTCAAAAGTACAAAAAACGAAACCGCGAATTTTCAATAGGAGCAGTTAAAGGAGAGCCCAAGGCAATACCAAATGTTTGACTATAAAAAGAATTTTTGTATTGAAAATATATGTTGTCGAGACAGAAATGTATACTTCTAATAATATCATTTTTATTTAGTGATGTGTATGGACTAATTTCATCCCATTTGGATTCTATTATGTTTATTTTATAGGTAGATCTGTGGGAATGTTAGTATATAAAGATTCTACATCAACTGATATAATTTTGTGATTAGGTGGTACTTTTTGTTCCTAGATGAAATTTTGAAATTCCAATTAGTCTTTGGTATGATATTTCGTTTTTCCTAACATCTTAGATATGCTATCACCTAAGAATTTTGCTATATTATAAGTACGGGCTTGTAATATTGATACTATTGGTCTTAAAGGGATATTATTTTTGTGGATTTTTTACGAAAAAGTGTCGACAGGTCAAAAGTACAAAAAACGAAACCGCGAATTTTCAGCGGAAAATCGTTCAGACCGTCTTCTTTAGCGCCCCCGAAAACCTTAGGGTAGATTTTGAGTAAAAATTCGAGATTGAAAATTTTTGAAAATCGCGAGAATTTCGCCGAAATATGATGCTCGATTTCGACGCTTCTCTGTATCTTGGAAACCAGCTGGCTCTAGACCACCTATCCTATACTGTCCGACGCGTTTTGACGCTCTGGATCGACTGATCTAAACCAGAAGGCTCTAGGACGCCTACTTCTCGAGTTATGCCAAGAAAACCGTAAATTTCGTAATCGAAAATGTCGATTTTGCAAAAATTCGCGAAGCCGTAGCCGCCAAACGGTTGGTCCTAGACTGGCATATTGTACACGCGTTTTAATCCTAATGACGATATCTTTAATTTGGCACAAGATTCGCGGAGATCGGATGAGAAATGAGGGAGTTATGGCGTTTTGAAATTTTCGCGATTTTTTTGAACCTCAGGCGATGAAATTTAAAAATTTCAAAAATGTCGATTGTCGATTTTCCCTGTTTTGACGCCAGCACTATATGTAATCGGACCCGCTGATTACTATAATCCAAACTAAAGTTCGCTATCTGCTTTGGTTCTCGAGATATTTACGAAAAAGTGTCGACAGGTCAAAAGTACAAAAAACGAAACCGCGAATTTTCAATAGGAGCAGTTAAAGGAGAGCCCAAGGCAATACCAAATGTTTGACTATAAAAAGAATTTTTGTATTGAAAATATATGTTGTCGAGACAGAAATGTATACTTCTAATAATATCATTTTTATTTAGTGATGTGTATGGACTAATTTCATCCCATTTGGATTCTATTATGTTTATTTTATAGGTAGATCTGTGGGAATGTTAGTATATAAAGATTCTACATCAACTGATATAATTTTGTGATTAGGTGGTACTTTTTGTTCCTAGATGAAATTTTGAAATTCCAATTAGTCTTTGGTATGATATTTCGTTTTTCCTAACATCTTAGATATGCTATCACCTAAGAATTTTGCTATATTATAAGTACGGGCTTGTAATATTGATACTATTGGTCTTAAAGGGATATTATTTTTGTGGATTTTTTACGAAAAAGTGTCGACAGGTCAAAAGTACAAAAAACGAAACCGCGAATTTTCAGCGGAAAATCGTTCAGACCGTCTTCTTTAGCGCCCCCGAAAACCTTAGGGTAGATTTTGAGTAAAAATTCGAGATTGAAAATTTTTGAAAATCGCGAGAATTTCGCCGAAATATGATGCTCGATTTCGACGCTTCTCTGTATCTTGGAAACCAGCTGGCTCTAGACCACCTATCCTATACTGTCCGACGCGTTTTGACGCTCTGGATCGACTGATCTAAACCAGAAGGCTCTAGGACGCCTACTTCTCGTGTTATGCCAAGAAAACCGTAAATTTCGTAATCGAAAATGTCGATTTTGCAAAAATTCGCGAAGCCGTAGCCGCCAAACGGTTGGTCCTAGACTGGCATATTGTACACGCGTTTTAATCCTAATGACGATATCTTTAATTTGGCACAAGATTCGCGGAGATCGGATGAGAAATGAGGGAGTTATGGCGTTTTGAAATTTTCGCGATTTTTTTGAACCTCAGGCGATGAAATTTAAAAATTTCAAAAATGTCGATTGTCGATTTTCCCTGTTTTGACGCCAGCACTATATGTAATCGGACCCGCTGATTACTATAATCCAAACTAAAGTTCGCTATCTGCTTTGGTTCTCGAGATATTTACGAAAAAGTGTCGACAGGTCAAAAGTACAAAAAACGAAACCGCGAATTTTCAATAGGAGCAGTTAAAGGAGAGCCCAAGGCAATACCAAATGTTTGACTATAAAAAGAATTTTTGTATTGAAAATATATGTTGTCGAGACAGAAATGTATACTTCTAATAATATCATTTTTATTTAGTGATGTGTATGGACTAATTTCATCCCATTTGGATTCTATTATGTTTATTTTATAGGTAGATCTGTGGGAATGTTAGTATATAAAGATTCTACATCAACTGATATAATTTTGTGATTAGGTGGTACTTTTTGTTCCTAGATGAAATTTTGAAATTCCAATTAGTCTTTGGTATGATATTTCGTTTTTCCTAACATCTTAGATATGCTATCACCTAAGAATTTTGCTATATTATAAGTACGGGCTTGTAATATTGATACTATTGGTCTTAAAGGGATATTATTTTTGTGGATTTTTTACGAAAAAGTGTCGACAGGTCAAAAGTACAAAAAACGAAACCGCGAATTTTCAGCGGAAAATCGTTCAGACCGTCTTCTTTAGCGCCCCCGAAAACCTTAGGGTAGATTTTGAGTAAAAATTCGAGATTGAAAATTTTTGAAAATCGCGTGAATTTCGCCGAAATATGATGCTCGATTTCGACGCTTCTCTGTATCTTGGAAACCAGCTGGCTCTAGACCACCTATCCTATACTGTCCGACGCGTTTTGACGCTCTGGATCGACTGATCTAAACCAGAAGGCTCTAGGACGCCTACTTCTCGTGTTATGCCAAGAAAACCGTAAATTTCGTAATCGAAAATGTCGATTTTGCAAAAATTCGCGAAGCCGTAGCCGCCAAACGGTTGGTCCTAGACTGGCATATTGTACACGCGTTTTAATCCTAATGACGATATCTTTAATTTGGCACAAGATTCGCGGAGATCGGATGAGAAATGAGGGAGTTATGGCGTTTTGAAATTTTCGCGATTTTTTTGAACCTCAGGCGATGAAATTTAAAAATTTCAAAAATGTCGATTGTCGATTTTCCCTGTTTTGACGCCAGCACTATATGTAATCGGACCCGCTGATTACTATAATCCAAACTAAAGTTCGCTATCTGCTTTGGTTCTCGAGATATTTACGAAAAAGTGTCGACAGGTCAAAAGTACAAAAAACGAAACCGCGAATTTTCAATAGGAGCAGTTAAAGGAGAGCCCAAGGCAATACCAAATGTTTGACTATAAAAAGAATTTTTGTATTGAAAATATATGTTGTCGAGACAGAAATGTATACTTCTAATAATATCATTTTTATTTAGTGATGTGTATGGACTAATTTCATCCCATTTGGATTCTATTATGTTTATTTTATAGGTAGATCTGTGGGAATGTTAGTATATAAAGATTCTACATCAACTGATATAATTTTGTGATTAGGTGGTACTTTTTGTTCCTAGATGAAATTTTGAAATTCCAATTAGTCTTTGGTATGATATTTCGTTTTTCCTAACATCTTAGATATGCTATCACCTAAGAATTTTGCTATATTATAAGTACGGGCTTGTAATATTGATACTATTGGTCTTAAAGGGATATTATTTTTGTGGATTTTTTACGAAAAAGTGTCGACAGGTCAAAAGTACAAAAAACGAAACCGCGAATTTTCAGCGGAAAATCGTTCAGACCGTCTTCTTTAGCGCCCCCGAAAACCTTAGGGTAGATTTTGAGTAAAAATTCGAGATTGAAAATTTTTGAAAATCGCGAGAATTTCGCCGAAATATGATGCTCGATTTCGACGCTTCTCTGTATCTTGGAAACCAGCTGGCTCTAGACCACCTATCCTATACTGTCCGACGCGTTTTGACGCTCTGGATCGACTGATCTAAACCAGAAGGCTCTAGGACGCCTACTTCTCGAGTTATGCCAAGAAAACCGTAAATTTCGTAATCGAAAATGTCGATTTTGCAAAAATTCGCGAAGCCGTAGCCGCCAAACGGTTGGTCCTAGACTGGCATATTGTACACGCGTTTTAATCCTAATGACGATATCTTTAATTTGGCACAAGATTCGCGGAGATCGGATGAGAAATGAGGGAGTTATGGCGTTTTGAAATTTTCGCGATTTTTTTGAACCTCAGGCGATGAAATTTAAAAATTTAAAAAATGTCGATTGTCGATTTTCCCTGTTTTGACGCCAGCACTATATGTAATCGGACCCGCTGATTACTATAATCCAAACTAAAGTTCGCTATCTGCTTTGGTTCTCGAGATATTTACGAAAAAGTGTCGACAGGTCAAAAGTACAAAAAACGAAACCGCGAATTTTCAGCGGAAAATCGTTCAGACCGTCTTCTTTAGCGCCCCCGAAAACCTTAGGGTAGATTTTGAGTAGAAATTCGAGATTGAAAATTTTTGAAAATCGCGAGAATTTCGCCGAAATATGATGCTCGATTTCGAAGCTTCTCTGTATCTTGGAAACCAGCTGGCTCTAGACCACCTATCCTATACTGTCGGACGCGCTTTGACGCTCTGGATCGACTGATCTAAACCAGAAGGCTCTAGGACGCCTACTTCTCGAGTTATGCCAAGAAAACCGTAAATTTCGTATACGAAAATGTCGATTTTGCAAAAATTCGCGAAGCCGTAGCCGCCAAACGGTTGGTCCTAGACTGGCATATTGTACACGCGTTTTAATCCTAATGACGATATCTTTAATTTGGCACAAGATTCGCGGAGATCGGATGAGAAATGAGGGAGTTATGGCGTTTTGAAATTTTCGCGATTTTTTTGAACCTCAGGCGATGAAATTTAAAAATTTAAAAAATGTCGATTGTCGATTTTCCCTGTTTTGACGCCAGCACTATATGTAATCGGACCCGCTGATTACTATAATCCAAACTAAAGTTCGCTATCTGCTTTGGTTCTCGAGATATTTACGAAAAAGTGTCGACAGGTCAAAAGTACAAAAAACGAAACCGCGAATTTTCAATAGGAGCAGTTAAAGGAGAGCCCAAGGCAATACCAAATGTTTGACTATAAAAAGAATTTTTGTATTGAAAATATATGTTGTCGAGACAGAAATGTATACTTCTAATAATATCATTTTTATTTAGTGATGTGTATGGACTAATTTCATCCCATTTGGATTCTATTATGTTTATTTTATAGGTAGATCTGTGGGAATGTTAGTATATAAAGATTCTACATCAACTGATATAATTTTGTGATTAGGTGGTACTTTTTGTTCCTAGATGAAATTTTGAAATTCCAATTAGTCTTTGGTATGATATTTCGTTTTTCCTAACATCTTAGATATGCTATCACCTAAGAATTTTGCTATATTATAAGTACGGGCTTGTAATATTGATACTATTGGTCTTAAAGGGATATTATTTTTGTGGATTTTTTACGAAAAAGTGTCGACAGGTCAAAAGTACAAAAAACGAAACCGCGAATTTTCAGCGGAAAATCGTTCAGACCGTCTTCTTTAGCGCCCCCGAAAACCTTAGGGTAGATTTTGAGTAAAAATTCGAGATTGAAAATTTTTGAAAATCGCGTGAATTTCGCCGAAATATGATGCTCGATTTCGACGCTTCTCTGTATCTTGGAAACCAGCTGGCTCTAGACCACCTATCCTATACTGTCCGACGCGTTTTGACGCTCTGGATCGACTGATCTAAACCAGAAGGCTCTAGGACGCCTACTTCTCGTGTTATGCCAAGAAAACCGTAAATTTCGTAATCGAAAATGTCGATTTTGCAAAAATTCGCGAAGCCGTAGCCGCCAAACGGTTGGTCCTAGACTGGCATATTGTACACGCGTTTTAATCCTAATGACGATATCTTTAATTTGGCACAAGATTCGCGGAGATCGGATGAGAAATGAGGGAGTTATGGCGTTTTGAAATTTTCGCGATTTTTTTGAACCTCAGGCGATGAAATTTAAAAATTTCAAAAATGTCGATTGTCGATTTTCCCTGTTTTGACGCCAGCACTATATGTAATCGGACCCGCTGATTACTATAATCCAAACTAAAGTTCGCTATCTGCTTTGGTTCTCGAGATATTTACGAAAAAGTGTCGACAGGTCAAAAGTACAAAAAACGAAACCGCGAATTTTCAATAGGAGCAGTTAAAGGAGAGCCCAAGGCAATACCAAATGTTTGACTATAAAAAGAATTTTTGTATTGAAAATATATGTTGTCGAGACAGAAATGTATACTTCTAATAATATCATTTTTATTTAGTGATGTGTATGGACTAATTTCATCCCATTTGGATTCTATTATGTTTATTTTATAGGTAGATCTGTGGGAATGTTAGTATATAAAGATTCTACATCAACTGATATAATTTTGTGATTAGGTGGTACTTTTTGTTCCTAGATGAAATTTTGAAATTCCAATTAGTCTTTGGTATGATATTTCGTTTTTCCTAACATCTTAGATATGCTATCACCTAAGAATTTTGCTATATTATAAGTACGGGCTTGTAATATTGATACTATTGGTCTTAAAGGGATATTATTTTTGTGGATTTTTTACGAAAAAGTGTCGACAGGTCAAAAGTACAAAAAACGAAACCGCGAATTTTCAGCGGAAAATCGTTCAGACCGTCTTCTTTAGCGCCCCCGAAAACCTTAGGGTAGATTTTGAGTAAAAATTCGAGATTGAAAATTTTTGAAAATCGCGAGAATTTCGCCGAAATATGATGCTCGATTTCGACGCTTCTCTGTATCTTGGAAACCAGCTGGCTCTAGACCACCTATCCTATACTGTCCGACGCGTTTTGACGCTCTGGATCGACTGATCTAAACCAGAAGGCTCTAGGACGCCTACTTCTCGAGTTATGCCAAGAAAACCGTAAATTTCGTAATCGAAAATGTCGATTTTGCAAAAATTCGCGAAGCCGTAGCCGCCAAACGGTTGGTCCTAGACTGGCATATTGTACACGCGTTTTAATCCTAATGACGATATCTTTAATTTGGCACAAGATTCGCGGAGATCGGATGAGAAATGAGGGAGTTATGGCGTTTTGAAATTTTCGCGATTTTTTTGAACCTCAGGCGATGAAATTTAAAAATTTAAAAAATGTCGATTGTCGATTTTCCCTGTTTTGACGCCAGCACTATATGTAATCGGACCCGCTGATTACTATAATCCAAACTAAAGTTCGCTATCTGCTTTGGTTCTCGAGATATTTACGAAAAAGTGTCGACAGGTCAAAAGTACAAAAAACGAAACCGCGAATTTTCAGCGGAAAATCGTTCAGACCGTCTTCTTTAGCGCCCCCGAAAACCTTAGGGTAGATTTTGAGTAGAAATTCGAGATTGAAAATTTTTGAAAATCGCGAGAATTTCGCCGAAATATGATGCTCGATTTCGAAGCTTCTCTGTATCTTGGAAACCAGCTGGCTCTAGACCACCTATCCTATACTGTCGGACGCGCTTTGACGCTCTGGATCGACTGATCTAAACCAGAAGGCTCTAGGACGCCTACTTCTCGAGTTATGCCAAGAAAACCGTAAATTTCGTATACGAAAATGTCGATTTTGCAAAAATTCGCGAAGCCGTAGCCGCCAAACGGTTGGTCCTAGACTGGCATATTGTACACGCGTTTTAATCCTAATGACGATATCTTTAATTTGGCACAAGATTCGCGGAGATCGGATGAGAAATGAGGGAGTTATGGCGTTTTGAAATTTTCGCGATTTTTTTGAACCTCAGGCGATGAAATTTAAAAATTTAAAAAATGTCGATTGTCGATTTTCCCTGTTTTGACGCCAGCACTATATGTAATCGGACCCGCTGATTACTATAATCCAAACTAAAGTTCGCTATCTGCTTTGGTTCTCGAGATATTTACGAAAAAGTGTCGACAGGTCAAAAGTACAAAAAACGAAACCGCGAATTTTCAATAGGAGCAGTTAAAGGAGAGCCCAAGGCAATACCAAATGTTTGACTATAAAAAGAATTTTTGTATTGAAAATATATGTTGTCGAGACAGAAATGTATACTTCTAATAATATCATTTTTATTTAGTGATGTGTATGGACTAATTTCATCCCATTTGGATTCTATTATGTTTATTTTATAGGTAGATCTGTGGGAATGTTAGTATATAAAGATTCTACATCAACTGATATAATTTTGTGATTAGGTGGTACTTTTTGTTCCTAGATGAAATTTTGAAATTCCAATTAGTCTTTGGTATGATATTTCGTTTTTCCTAACATCTTAGATATGCTATCACCTAAGAATTTTGCTATATTATAAGTACGGGCTTGTAATATTGATACTATTGGTCTTAAAGGGATATTATTTTTGTGGATTTTTTACGAAAAAGTGTCGACAGGTCAAAAGTACAAAAAACGAAACCGCGAATTTTCAGCGGAAAATCGTTCAGACCGTCTTCTTTAGCGCCCCCGAAAACCTTAGGGTAGATTTTGAGTAAAAATTCGAGATTGAAAATTTTTGAAAATCGCGAGAATTTCGCCGAAATATGATGCTCGATTTCGACGCTTCTCTGTATCTTGGAAACCAGCTGGCTCTAGACCACCTATCCTATACTGTCCGACGCGTTTTGACGCTCTGGATCGACTGATCTAAACCAGAAGGCTCTAGGACGCCTACTTCTCGAGTTATGCCAAGAAAACCGTAAATTTCGTAATCGAAAATGTCGATTTTGCAAAAATTCGCGAAGCCGTAGCCGCCAAACGGTTGGTCCTAGGCTGGCATATTGTACACGCGTTTTAATCCTAATGACGATATCTTTAATTTGGCACAAGATTCGCGGAGATCGGATGAGAAATGAGGGAGTTATGGCGTTTTGAAATTTTCGCGATTTTTTTGAACCTCAGGCGATGAAATTTAAAAATTTCAAAAATGTCGATTGTCGATTTTCCCTGTTTTGACGCCAGCACTATATGTAATCGGACCCGCTGATTACTATAATCTAAACTAAAGTTCGCTATCTGCTTTGGTTCTCGAGATATTTACGAAAAAGTGTCGACAGGTCAAAAGTACAAAAAACGAAACCGCGAATTTTCAGCGGAAAATCGTTCAGACCGTCTTCTTTAGCGCCCCCGAAAACCTTAGGGTAGATTTTGAGTAGAAATTCGAGATTGAAAATTTTTGAAAATCGCGAGAATTTCGCCGAAATATGATGCTCGATTTCGAAGCTTCTCTGTATCTTGGAAACCAGCTGGCTCTAGACCACCTATCCTATACTGTCGGACGCGCTTTGACGCTCTGGATCGACTGATCTAAACCAGAAGGCTCTAGGACGCCTACTTCTCGAGTTATGCCAAGAAAACCGTAAATTTCGTATACGAAAATGTCGATTTTGCAAAAATTCGCGAAGCCGTAGCCGCCAAACGGTTGGTCCTAGACTGGCATATTGTACACGCGTTTTAATCCTAATGACGATATCTTTAATTTGGCACAAGATTCGCGGAGATCGGATGAGAAATGAGGGAGTTATGGCGTTTTGAAATTTTCGCGATTTTTTTGAACCTCAGGCGATGAAATTTAAAAATTTCAAAAATGTCGATTGTCGATTTTCCCTGTTTTGACGCCAGCACTATATGTAATCGGACCCGCTGATTACTATAATCCAAACTAAAGTTCGCTATCTGCTTTGGTTCTCGAGATATTTACGAAAAAGTGTCGACAGGTCAAAAGTACAAAAAAAGAAACCGCGAATTTTCAATAGGAGCAGTTAAAGGAGAGCCCAAGGCAATACCAAATGTTTGACTATAAAAAGAATTTTTGTATTGAAAATATATGTTGTCGAGACAGAAATGTATACTTCTAATAATATCATTTTTATTTAGTGATGTGTATGGACTAATTTCATCCCATTTGGATTCTATTATGTTTATTTTATAGGTAGATCTGTGGGAATGTTAGTATATAAAGATTCTACATCAACTGATATAATTTTGTGATTAGGTGGTACTTTTTGTTCCTAGATGAAATTTTGAAATTCCAATTAGTCTTTGGTATGATATTTCGTTTTTCCTAACATCTTAGATATGCTATCACCTAAGAATTTTGCTATATTATAAGTACGGGCTTGTAATATTGATACTATTGGTCTTAAAGGGATATTATTTTTGTGGATTTTTTACGAAAAAGTGTCGACAGGTCAAAAGTACAAAAAACGAAACCGCGAATTTTCAGCGGAAAATCGTTCAGACCGTCTTCTTTAGCGCCCCCGAAAACCTTAGGGTAGATTTTGAGTAAAAATTCGAGATTGAAAATTTTTGAAAATCGCGAGAATTTCGCCGAAATATGATGCTCGATTTCGACGCTTCTCTGTATCTTGGAAACCAGCTGGCTCTAGACCACCTATCCTATACTGTCCGACGCGTTTTGACGCTCTGGATCGACTGATCTAAACCAGAAGGCTCTAGGACGCCTACTTCTCGAGTTATGCCAAGAAAACCGTAAATTTCGTAATCGAAAATGTCGATTTTGCAAAAATTCGCGAAGCCGTAGCCGCCAAACGGTTGGTCCTAGACTGGCATATTGTACACGCGTTTTAATCCTAATGACGATATCTTTAATTTGGCACAAGATTCGCGGAGATCGGATGAGAAATGAGGGAGTTATGGCGTTTTGAAATTTTCGCGATTTTTTTGAACCTCAGGCGATGAAATTTAAAAATTTCAAAAATGTCGATTGTCGATTTTCCCTGTTTTCACGCCAGCACTATATGTAATCGGACCCGCTGATTACTATAATCCAAACTAAAGTTCGCTATCTGCTTTGGTTCTCGAGATATTTACGAAAAAGTGTCGACAGGTCAAAAGTACAAAAAACGAAACCGCGAATTTTCAATAGGAGCAGTTAAAGGAGAGCCCAAGGCAATACCAAATGTTTGACTATAAAAAGAATTTTTGTATTGAAAATATATGTTGTCGAGACAGAAATGTATACTTCTAATAATATCATTTTTATTTAGTGATGTGTATGGACTAATTTCATCCCATTTGGATTCTATTATGTTTATTTTATAGGTAGATCTGTGGGAATGTTAGTATATAAAGATTCTACATCAACTGATATAATTTTGTGATTAGGTGGTACTTTTTGTTCCTAGATGAAATTTTGAAATTCCAATTAGTCTTTGGTATGATATTTCGTTTTTCCTAACATCTTAGATATGCTATCACCTAAGAATTTTGCTATATTATAAGTACGGGCTTGTAATATTGATACTATTGGTCTTAAAGGGATATTATTTTTGTGGATTTTTTACGAAAAAGTGTCGACAGGTCAAAAGTACAAAAAACGAAACCGCGAATTTTCAGCGGAAAATCGTTCAGACCGTCTTCTTTAGCGCCCCCGAAAACCTTAGGGTAGATTTTGAGTAAAAATTCGAGATTGAAAATTTTTGAAAATCGCGAGAATTTCGCCGAAATATGATGCTCGATTTCGACGCTTCTCTGTATCTTGGAAACCAGCTGGCTCTAGACCACCTATCCTATACTGTCCGACGCGTTTTGACGCTCTGGATCGACTGATCTAAACCAGAAGGCTCTAGGACGCCTACTTCTCGAGTTATGCCAAGAAAACCGTAAATTTCGTAATCGAAAATGTCGATTTTGCAAAAATTCGCGAAGCCGTAGCCGCCAAACGGTTGGTCCTAGACTGGCATATTGTACACGCGTTTTAATCCTAATGACGATATCTTTAATTTGGCACAAGATTCGCGGAGATCGGATGAGAAATGAGGGAGTTATGGCGTTTTGAAATTTTCGCGATTTTTTTGAACCTCAGGCGATGAAATTTAAAAATTTCAAAAATGTCGATTGTCGATTTTCCCTGTTTTGACGCCAGCACTATATGTAATCGGACCCGCTGATTACAATAATCCAAACTAGAGTTCGCTATCTGCTTTGGTTCTCGAGATATTTACGAAAAAGTGCCGACAGGTCAAAAGTACAAAAAACGAAACCACGAATTTTCAGCGGAAAATCGTTCAGACCGTCTTCTTTAGCGCCCCCGAAAACCTTAGGGTAGATTTTGAGTAAAAATTCGAGATTGAAAATTTTTGAAAATCGCGAGAATTTCGCCGAAATATGATGCTCGATTTCGACGCTTCTCTGTATCTTGGAAACCAGCTGGCTCTAGACCACCTATCCTATACTGTCCGACGCGTTTTGACGCTCTGGATCGACTGATCTAAACCAGAAGGCTCTAGGACGCCTACTTCTCGAGTTATGCCAAGAAAACCGTAAATTTCGTAATCGAAAATGTCGATTTTGCAAAAATTCGCGAAGCCGTAGCCGCCAAACGGTTGGTCCTAGACTGGCATATTGTACACGCGTTTTAATCCTAATGACGATATCTTTAATTTGGCACAAGATTCGCGGAGATCGGATGAGAAATGAGGGAGTTATGGCGTTTTGAAATTTTCGCGATTTTTTTGAACCTCAGGCGATGAAATTTAAAAATTTCAAAAATGTCGATTGTCGATTTTCCCTGTTTTGACGCCAGCACTATATGTAATCGGACCCGCTGATTACTATAATCCAAACTAAAGTTCGCTATCTGCTTTGGTTCTCGAGATATTTACGAAAAAGTGTCGACAGGTCAAAAGTACAAAAAACGAAACCGCGAATTTTCAGCGGAAAATCGTTCAGACCGTCTTCTTTAGCGCCCCCGAAAACCTTAGGGTAGATTTTGAGTAGAAATTCGAGATTGAAAATTTTTGAAAATCGCGAGAATTTCGCCGAAATATGATGCTCGATTTCGAAGCTTCTCTGTATCTTGGAAACCAGCTGGCTCTAGACCACCTATCCTATACTGTCGGACGCGCTTTGACGCTCTGGATCGACTGATCTAAACCAGAAGGCTCTAGGACGCCTACTTCTCGAGTTATGCCAAGAAAACCGTAAATTTCGTATACGAAAATGTCGATTTTGCAAAAATTCGCGAAGCCGTAGCCGCCAAACGGTTGGTCCTAGACTGGCATATTGTACACGCGTTTTAATCCTAATGACGATATCTTTAATTTGGCACAAGATTCGCGGAGATCGGATGAGAAATGAGGGAGTTATGGCGTTTTGAAATTTTCGCGATTTTTTTGAACCTCAGGCGATGAAATTTAAAAATTTCAAAAATGTCGATTGTCGATTTTCCCTGTTTTGACGCCAGCACTATATGTAATCGGACCCGCTGATTACTATAATCCAAACTAAAGTTCGCTATCTGCTTTGGTTCTCGAGATATTTACGAAAAAGTGTCGACAGGTCAAAAGTACAAAAAACGAAACCGCGAATTTTCAATAGGAGCAGTTAAAGGAGAGCCCAAGGCAATACCAAATGTTTGACTATAAAAAGAATTTTTGTATTGAAAATATATGTTGTCGAGACAGAAATGTATACTTCTAATAATATCATTTTTATTTAGTGATGTGTATGGACTAATTTCATCCCATTTGGATTCTATTATGTTTATTTTATAGGTAGATCTGTGGGAATGTTAGTATATAAAGATTCTACATCAACTGATATAATTTTGTGATTAGGTGGTACTTTTTGTTCCTAGATGAAATTTTGAAATTCCAATTAGTCTTTGGTATGATATTTCGTTTTTCCTAACATCTTAGATATGCTATCACCTAAGAATTTTGCTATATTATAAGTACGGGCTTGTAATATTGATACTATTGGTCTTAAAGGGATATTATTTTTGTGGATTTTTTACGAAAAAGTGTCGACAGGTCAAAAGTACAAAAAACGAAACCGCGAATTTTCAGCGGAAAATCGTTCAGACCGTCTTCTTTAGCGCCCCCGAAAACCTTAGGGTAGATTTTGAGTAAAAATTCGAGATTGAAAATTTTTGAAAATCGCGAGAATTTCGCCGAAATATGATGCTCGATTTCGACGCTTCTCTGTATCTTGGAAACCAGCTGGCTCTAGACCACCTATCCTATACTGTCCGACGCGTTTTGACGCTCTGGATCGACTGATCTAAACCAGAAGGCTCTAGGACGCCTACTTCTCGTGTTATGCCAAGAAAACCGTAAATTTCGTAATCGAAAATGTCGATTTTGCAAAAATTCGCGAAGCCGTAGCCGCCAAACGGTTGGTCCTAGACTGGCATATTGTACACGCGTTTTAATCCTAATGACGATATCTTTAATTTGGCACAAGATTCGCGGAGATCGGATGAGAAATGAGGGAGTTATGGCGTTTTGAAATTTTCGCGATTTTTTTGAACCTCAGGCGATGAAATTTAAAAATTTCAAAAATGTCGATTGTCGATTTTCCCTGTTTTGACGCCAGCACTATATGTAATCGGACCCGCTGATTACTATAATCCAAACTAAAGTTCGCTATCTGCTTTGGTTCTCGAGATATTTACGAAAAAGTGTCGACAGGTCAAAAGTACAAAAAACGAAACCGCGAATTTTCAATAGGAGCAGTTAAAGGAGAGCCCAAGGCAATACCAAATGTTTGACTATAAAAAGAATTTTTGTATTGAAAATATATGTTGTCGAGACAGAAATGTATACTTCTAATAATATCATTTTTATTTAGTGATGTGTATTGACTAATTTCATCCCATTTGGATTCTATTATGTTTATTTTATAGGTAGATCTGTGGGAATGTTAGTATATAAAGATTCTACATCAACTGATATAATTTTGTGATTAGGTGGTACTTTTTGTTCCTAGATGAAATTTTGAAATTCCAATTAGTCTTTGGTATGATATTTCGTTTTTCCTAACATCTTAGATATGCTATCACCTAAGAATTTTGCTATATTATAAGTACGGGCTTGTAATATTGATACTATTGGTCTTAAAGGGATATTATTTTTGTGGATTTTTTACGAAAAAGTGTCGACAGGTCAAAAGTACAAAAAACGAAACCGCGAATTTTCAGCGGAAAATCGTTCAGACCGTCTTCTTTAGCGCCCCCGAAAACCTTAGGGTAGATTTTGAGTAAAAATTCGAGATTGAAAATTTTTGAAAATCGCGAGAATTTCGCCGAAATATGATGCTCGATTTCGACGCTTCTCTGTATCTTGGAAACCAGCTGGCTCTAGACCACCTATCCTATACTGTCCGACGCGTTTTGACGCTCTGGATCGACTGATCTAAACCAGAAGGCTCTAGGACGCCTACTTCTCGAGTTATGCCAAGAAAACCGTAAATTTCGTAATCGAAAATGTCGATTTTGCAAAAATTCGCGAAGCCGTAGCCGCCAAACGGTTGGTCCTAGACTGGCATATTGTACACGCGTTTTAATCCTAATGACGATATCTTTAATTTGGCACAAGATTCGCGGAGATCGGATGAGAAATGAGGGAGTTATGGCGTTTTGAAATTTTCGCGATTTTTTTGAACCTCAGGCGATGAAATTTAAAAATTTAAAAAATGTCGATTGTCGATTTTCCCTGTTTTGACGCCAGCACTATATGTAATCGGACCCGCTGATTACTATAATCCAAACTAAAGTTCGCTATCTGCTTTGGTTCTCGAGATATTTACGAAAAAGTGTCGACAGGTCAAAAGTACAAAAAACGAAACCGCGAATTTTCAGCGGAAAATCGTTCAGACCGTCTTCTTTAGCGCCCCCGAAAACCTTAGGGTAGATTTTGAGTAGAAATTCGAGATTGAAAATTTTTGAAAATCGCGAGAATTTCGCCGAAATATGATGCTCGATTTCGAAGCTTCTCTGTATCTTGGAAACCAGCTGGCTCTAGACCACCTATCCTATACTGTCGGACGCGCTTTGACGCTCTGGATCGACTGATCTAAACCAGAAGGCTCTAGGACGCCTACTTCTCGAGTTATGCCAAGAAAACCGTAAATTTCGTATACGAAAATGTCGATTTTGCAAAAATTCGCGAAGCCGTAGCCGCCAAACGGTTGGTCCTAGACTGGCATATTGTACACGCGTTTTAATCCTAATGACGATATCTTTAATTTGGCACAAGATTCGCGGAGATCGGATGAGAAATGAGGGAGTTATGGCGTTTTGAAATTTTCGCGATTTTTTTGAACCTCAGGCGATGAAATTTAAAAATTTCAAAAATGTCGATTGTCGATTTTCCCTGTTTTGACGCCAGCACTATATGTAATCGGACCCGCTGATTACTATAATCCAAACTAAAGTTCGCTATCTGCTTTGGTTCTCGAGATATTTACGAAAAAGTGTCGACAGGTCAAAAGTACAAAAAACGAAACCGCGAATTTTCAATAGGAGCAGTTAAAGGAGAGCCCAAGGCAATACCAAATGTTTGACTATAAAAAGAATTTTTGTATTGAAAATATATGTTGTCGAGACAGAAATGTATACTTCTAATAATATCATTTTTATTTAGTGATGTGTATGGACTAATTTCATCCCATTTGGATTCTATTATGTTTATTTTATAGGTAGATCTGTGGGAATGTTAGTATATAAAGATTCTACATCAACTGATATAATTTTGTGATTAGGTGGTACTTTTTGTTCCTAGATGAAATTTTGAAATTCCAATTAGTCTTTGGTATGATATTTCGTTTTTCCTAACATCTTAGATATGCTATCACCTAAGAATTTTGCTATATTATAAGTACGGGCTTGTAATATTGATACTATTGGTCTTAAAGGGATATTATTTTTGTGGATTTTTTACGAAAAAGTGTCGACAGGTCAAAAGTACAAAAAACGAAACCGCGAATTTTCAGCGGAAAATCGTTCAGACCGTCTTCTTTAGCGCCCCCGAAAACCTTAGGGTAGATTTTGAGTAAAAATTCGAGATTGAAAATTTTTGAAAATCGCGAGAATTTCGCCGAAATATGATGCTCGATTTCGACGCTTCTCTGTATCTTGGAAACCAGCTGGCTCTAGACCACCTATCCTATACTGTCCGACGCGTTTTGACGCTCTGGATCGACTGATCTAAACCAGAAGGCTCTAGGACGCCTACTTCTCGAGTTATGCCAAGAAAACCGTAAATTTCGTAATCGAAAATGTCGATTTTGCAAAAATTCGCGAAGCCGTAGCCGCCAAACGGTTGGTCCTAGACTGGCATATTGTACACGCGTTTTAATCCTAATGACGATATCTTTAATTTGGCACAAGATTCGCGGAGATCGGATGAGAAATGAGGGAGTTATGGCGTTTTGAAATTTTCGCGATTTTTTTGAACCTCAGGCGATGAAATTTAAAAATTTCAAAAATGTCGATTGTCGATTTTCCCTGTTTTGACGCCAGCACTATATGTAATCGGACCCGCTGATTACTATAATCCAAACTAAAGTTCGCTATCTGCTTTGGTTCTCGAGATATTTACGAAAAAGTGTCGACAGGTCAAAAGTACAAAAAACGAAACCGCGAATTTTCAGCGGAAAATCGTTCAGACCGTCTTCTTTAGCGCCCCCGAAAACCTTAGGGTAGATTTTGAGTAGAAATTCGAGATTGAAAATTTTTGAAAATCGCGAGAATTTCGCCGAAATATGATGCTCGATTTCGAAGCTTCTCTGTATCTTGGAAACCAGCTGGCTCTAGACCACCTATCCTATACTGTCGGACGCGCTTTGACGCTCTGGATCGACTGATCTAAACCAGAAGGCTCTAGGACGCCTACTTCTCGAGTTATGCCAAGAAAACCGTAAATTTCGTATACGAAAATGTCGATTTTGCAAAAATTCGCGAAGCCGTAGCCGCCAAACGGTTGGTCCTAGACTGGCATATTGTACACGCGTTTTAATCCTAATGACGATATCTTTAATTTGGCACAAGATTCGCGGAGATCGGATGAGAAATGAGGGAGTTATGGCGTTTTGAAATTTTCGCGATTTTTTTGAACCTCAGGCGATGAAATTTAAAAATTTAAAAAATGTCGATTGTCGATTTTCCCTGTTTTGACGCCAGCACTATATGTAATCGGACCCGCTGATTACTATAATCCAAACTAAAGTTCGCTATCTGCTTTGGTTCTCGAGATATTTACGAAAAAGTGTCGACAGGTCAAAAGTACAAAAAACGAAACCGCGAATTTTCAATAGGAGCAGTTAAAGGAGAGCCCAAGGCAATACCAAATGTTTGACTATAAAAAGAATTTTTGTATTGAAAATATATGTTGTCGAGACAGAAATGTATACTTCTAATAATATCATTTTTATTTAGTGATGTGTATGGACTAATTTCATCCCATTTGGATTCTATTATGTTTATTTTATAGGTAGATCTGTGGGAATGTTAGTATATAAAGATTCTACATCAACTGATATAATTTTGTGATTAGGTGGTACTTTTTGTTCCTAGATGAAATTTTGAAATTCCAATTAGTCTTTGGTATGATATTTCGTTTTTCCTAACATCTTAGATATGCTATCACCTAAGAATTTTGCTATATTATAAGTACGGGCTTGTAATATTGATACTATTGGTCTTAAAGGGATATTATTTTTGTGGATTTTTTACGAAAAAGTGTCGACAGGTCAAAAGTACAAAAAACGAAACCGCGAATTTTCAGCGGAAAATCGTTCAGACCGTCTTCTTTAGCGCCCCCGAAAACCTTAGGGTAGATTTTGAGTAAAAATTCGAGATTGAAAATTTTTGAAAATCGCGAGAATTTCGCCGAAATATGATGCTCGATTTCGACGCTTCTCTGTATCTTGGAAACCAGCTGGCTCTAGACCACCTATCCTATACTGTCCGACGCGTTTTGACGCTCTGGATCGACTGATCTAAACCAGAAGGCTCTAGGACGCCTACTTCTCGAGTTATGCCAAGAAAACCGTAAATTTCGTAATCGAAAATGACGATTTTGCAAAAATTCGCGAAGCCGTAGCCGCCAAACGGTTGGTCCTAGACTGGCATATTGTACACGCGTTTTAATCCTAATGACGATATCTTTAATTTGGCACAAGATTCGCGGAGATCGGATGAGAAATGAGGGAGTTATGGCGTTTTGAAATTTTCGCGATTTTTTTGAACCTCAGGCGATGAAATTTAAAAATTTCAAAAATGTCGATTGTCGATTTTCCCTGTTTTGACGCCAGCACTATATGTAATCGGACCCGCTGATTACTATAATCCAAACTAAAGTTCGCTATCTGCTTTGGTTCTCGAGATATTTACGAAAAAGTGTCGACAGGTCAAAAGTACAAAAAACGAAACCGCGAATTTTCAATAGGAGCAGTTAAAGGAGAGCCCAAGGCAATACCAAATGTTTGACTATAAAAAGAATTTTTGTATTGAAAATATATGTTGTCGAGACAGAAATGTATACTTCTAATAATATCATTTTTATTTAGTGATGTGTATGGACTAATTTCATCCCATTTGGATTCTATTATGTTTATTTTATAGGTAGATCTGTGGGAATGTTAGTATATAAAGATTCTACATCAACTGATATAATTTTGTGATTAGGTGGTACTTTTTGTTCCTAGATGAAATTTTGAAATTCCAATTAGTCTTTGGTATGATATTTCGTTTTTCCTAACATCTTAGATATGCTATCACCTAAGAATTTTGCTATATTATAAGTACGGGCTTGTAATATTGATACTATTGGTCTTAAAGGGATATTATTTTTGTGGATTTTTTACGAAAAAGTGTCGACAGGTCAAAAGTACAAAAAACGAAACCGCGAATTTTCAGCGGAAAATCGTTCAGACCGTCTTCTTTAGCGCCCCCGAAAACCTTAGGGTAGATTTTGAGTAAAAATTCGAGATTGAAAATTTTTGAAAATCGCGAGAATTTCGCCGAAATATGATGCTCGATTTCGACGCTTCTCTGTATCTTGGAAACCAGCTGGCTCTAGACCACCTATCCTATACTGTCCGACGCGTTTTGACGCTCTGGATCGACTGATCTAAACCAGAAGGCTCTAGGACGCCTACTTCTCGAGTTATGCCAAGAAAACCGTAAATTTCGTAATCGAAAATGTCGATTTTGCAAAAATTCGCGAAGCCGTAGCCGCCAAACGGTTGGTCCTAGACTGGCATATTGTACACGCGTTTTAATCCTAATGACGATATCTTTAATTTGGCACAAGATTCGCGGAGATCGGATGAGAAATGAGGGAGTTATGGCGTTTTGAAATTTTCGCGATTTTTTTGAACCTCAGGCGATGAAATTTAAAAATTTCAAAAATGTCGATTGTCGATTTTCCCTGTTTTGACGCCAGCACTATATGTAATCGGACCCGCTGATTACTATAATCCAAACTAAAGTTCGCTATCTGCTTTGGTTCTCGAGATATTTACGAAAAAGTGTCGACAGGTCAAAAGTACAAAAAACGAAACCGCGAATTTTCAGCGGAAAATCGTTCAGACCGTCTTCTTTAGCGCCCCCGAAAACCTTAGGGTAGATTTTGAGTAGAAATTCGAGATTGAAAATTTTTGAAAATCGCGAGAATTTCGCCGAAATATGATGCTCGATTTCGACGCTTCTCTGTATCTTGGAAACCAGCTGGCTCTAGACCACCTATCCTATACTGTCCGACGCGTTTTGACGCTCTGGATCGACTGATCTAAACCAGAAGGCTCTAGGACGCCTACTTCTCGAGTTATGCCAAGAAAACCGTAAATTTCGTAATCGAAAATGTCGATTTTGCAAAAATTCGCGAAGCCGTAGCCGCCAAACGGTTGGTCCTAGACTGGCATATTGTACACGCGTTTTAATCCTAATGACGATATCTTTAATTTGGCACAAGATTCGCGGAGATCGGATGAGAAATGAGGGAGTTATGGCGTTTTGAAATTTTCGCGATTTTTTTGAACCTCAGGCGATGAAATTTAAAAATTTAAAAAATGTCGATTGTCGATTTTCCCTGTTTTGACGCCAGCACTATATGTAATCGGACCCGCTGATTACAATAATCCAAACTAGAGTTCGCTATCTGCTTTGGTTCTCGAGATATTTACGAAAAAGTGCCGACAGGTCAAAAGTACAAAAAACGAAACCACGAATTTTCAGCGGAAAATCGTTCAGACCGTCTTCTTTAGCGCCCCCGAAAACCTTAGGGTAGATTTTGAGTAGAAATTCGAGATTGAAAATTTTTGAAAATCGCGAGAATTTCGCCGAAATATGATGCTCGATTTCGAAGCTTCTCTGTATCTTGGAAACCAGCTGGCTCTAGACCACCTATCCTATACTGTCGGACGCGCTTTGACGCTCTGGATCGACTGATCTAAACCAGAAGGCTCTAGGACGCCTACTTCTCGAGTTATGCCAAGAAAACCGTAAATTTCGTATACGAAAATGTCGATTTTGCAAAAATTCGCGAAGCCGTAGCCGCCAAACGGTTGGTCCTAGACTGGCATATTGTACACGCGTTTTAATCCTAATGACGATATCTTTAATTTGGCACAAGATTCGCGGAGATCGGATGAGAAATGAGGGAGTTATGGCGTTTTGAAATTTTCGCGATTTTTTTGAACCTCAGGCGATGAAATTTAAAAATTTAAAAAATGTCGATTGTCGATTTTCCCTGTTTTGACGCCAGCACTATATGTAATCGGACCCGCTGATTACTATAATCCAAACTAAAGTTCGCTATCTGCTTTGGTTCTCGAGATATTTACGAAAAAGTGTCGACAGGTCAAAAGTACAAAAAACGAAACCGCGAATTTTCAATAGGAGCAGTTAAAGGAGAGCCCAAGGCAATACCAAATGTTTGACTATAAAAAGAATTTTTGTATTGAAAATATATGTTGTCGAGACAGAAATGTATACTTCTAATAATATCATTTTTATTTAGTGATGTGTATGGACTAATTTCATCCCATTTGGATTCTATTATGTTTATTTTATAGGTAGATCTGTGGGAATGTTAGTATATAAAGATTCTACATCAACTGATATAATTTTGTGATTAGGTGGTACTTTTTGTTCCTAGATGAAATTTTGAAATTCCAATTAGTCTTTGGTATGATATTTCGTTTTTCCTAACATCTTAGATATGCTATCACCTAAGAATTTTGCTATATTATAAGTACGGGCTTGTAATATTGATACTATTGGTCTTAAAGGGATATTATTTTTGTGGATTTTTTACGAAAAAGTGTCGACAGGTCAAAAGTACAAAAAACGAAACCGCGAATTTTCAGCGGAAAATCGTTCAGACCGTCTTCTTTAGCGCCCCCGAAAACCTTAGGGTAGATTTTGAGTAAAAATTCGAGATTGAAAATTTTTGAAAATCGCGAGAATTTCGCCGAAATATGATGCTCGATTTCGACGCTTCTCTGTATCTTGGAAACCAGCTGGCTCTAGACCACCTATCCTATACTGTCCGACGCGTTTTGACGCTCTGGATCGACTGATCTAAACCAGAAGGCTCTAGGACGCCTACTTCTCGAGTTATGCCAAGAAAACCGTAAATTTCGTAATCGAAAATGTCGATTTTGCAAAAATTCGCGAAGCCGTAGCCGCCAAACGGTTGGTCCTAGACTGGCATATTGTACACGCGTTTTAATCCTAATGACGATATCTTTAATTTGGCACAAGATTCGCGGAGATCGGATGAGAAATGAGGGAGTTATGGCGTTTTGAAATTTTCGCGATTTTTTTGAACCTCAGGCGATGAAATTTAAAAATTTCAAAAATGTCGATTGTCGATTTTCCCTGTTTTGACGCCAGCACTATATGTAATCGGACCCGCTGATTACTATAATCCAAACTAAAGTTCGCTATCTGCTTTGGTTCTCGAGATATTTACGAAAAAGTGTCGACAGGTCAAAAGTACAAAAAACGAAACCGCGAATTTTCAGCGGAAAATCGTTCAGACCGTCTTCTTTAGCGCCCCCGAAAACCTTAGGGTAGATTTTGAGTAGAAATTCGAGATTGAAAATTTTTGAAAATCGCGAGAATTTCGCCGAAATATGATGCTCGATTTCGACGCTTCTCTGTATCTTGGAAACCAGCTGGCTCTAGACCACCTATCCTATACTGTCCGACGCGTTTTGACGCTCTGGATCGACTGATCTAAACCAGAAGGCTCTAGGACGCCTACTTCTCGAGTTATGCCAAGAAAACCGTAAATTTCGTAATCGAAAATGTCGATTTTGCAAAAATTCGCGAAGCCGTAGCCGCCAAACGGTTGGTCCTAGACTGGCATATTGTACACGCGTTTTAATCCTAATGACGATATCTTTAATTTGGCACAAGATTCGCGGAGATCGGATGAGAAATGAGGGAGTTATGGCGTTTTGAAATTTTCGCGATTTTTTTGAACCTCAGGCGATGAAATTTAAAAATTTCAAAAATGTCGATTGTCGATTTTCCCTGTTTTGACGCCAGCACTATATGTAATCGGACCCGCTGATTACTATAATCCAAACTAAAGTTCGCTATCTGCTTTGGTTCTCGAGATATTTACGAAAAAGTGTCGACAGGTCAAAAGTACAAAAAACGAAACCGCGAATTTTCAGCGGAAAATCGTTCAGACCGTCTTCTTTAGCGCCCCCGAAAACCTTAGGGTAGATTTTGAGTAGAAATTCGAGATTGAAAATTTTTGAAAATCGCGAGAATTTCGCCGAAATATGATGCTCGATTTCGACGCTTCTCTGTATCTTGGAAACCAGCTGGCTCTAGACCACCTATCCTATACTGTCCGACGCGTTTTGACGCTCTGGATCGACTGATCTAAACCAGAAGGCTCTAGGACGCCTACTTCTCGAGTTATGCCAAGAAAACCGTAAATTTCGTAATCGAAAATGTCGATTTTGCAAAAATTCGCGAAGCCGTAGCCGCCAAACGGTTGGTCCTAGACTGGCATATTGTACACGCGTTTTAATCCTAATGACGATATCTTTAATTTGGCACAAGATTCGCGGAGATCGGATGAGAAATGAGGGAGTTATGGCGTTTTGAAATTTTCGCGATTTTTTTGAACCTCAGGCGATGAAATTTAAAAATTTAAAAAATGTCGATTGTCGATTTTCCCTGTTTTGACGCCAGCACTATATGTAATCGGACCCGCTGATTACAATAATCCAAACTAGAGTTCGCTATCTGCTTTGGTTCTCGAGATATTTACGAAAAAGTGCCGACAGGTCAAAAGTACAAAAAACGAAACCACGAATTTTCAGCGGAAAATCGTTCAGACCGTCTTCTTTAGCGCCCCCGAAAACCTTAGGGTAGATTTTGAGTAGAAATTCGAGATTGAAAATTTTTGAAAATCGCGAGAATTTCGCCGAAATATGATGCTCGATTTCGAAGCTTCTCTGTATCTTGGAAACCAGCTGGCTCTAGACCACCTATCCTATACTGTCGGACGCGCTTTGACGCTCTGGATCGACTGATCTAAACCAGAAGGCTCTAGGACGCCTACTTCTCGAGTTATGCCAAGAAAACCGTAAATTTCGTATACGAAAATGTCGATTTTGCAAAAATTCGCGAAGCCGTAGCCGCCAAACGGTTGGTCCTAGACTGGCATATTGTACACGCGTTTTAATCCTAATGACGATATCTTTAATTTGGCACAAGATTCGCGGAGATCGGATGAGAAATGAGGGAGTTATGGCGTTTTGAAATTTTCGCGATTTTTTTGAACCTCAGGCGATGAAATTTAAAAATTTAAAAAATGTCGATTGTCGATTTTCCCTGTTTTGACGCCAGCACTATATGTAATCGGACCCGCTGATTACTATAATCCAAACTAAAGTTCGCTATCTGCTTTGGTTCTCGAGATATTTACGAAAAAGTGTCGACAGGTCAAAAGTACAAAAAACGAAACCGCGAATTTTCAATAGGAGCAGTTAAAGGAGAGCCCAAGGCAATACCAAATGTTTGACTATAAAAAGAATTTTTGTATTGAAAATATATGTTGTCGAGACAGAAATGTATACTTCTAATAATATCATTTTTATTTAGTGATGTGTATGGACTAATTTCATCCCATTTGGATTCTATTATGTTTATTTTATAGGTAGATCTGTGGGAATGTTAGTATATAAAGATTCTACATCAACTGATATAATTTTGTGATTAGGTGGTACTTTTTGTTCCTAGATGAAATTTTGAAATTCCAATTAGTCTTTGGTATGATATTTCGTTTTTCCTAACATCTTAGATATGCTATCACCTAAGAATTTTGCTATATTATAAGTACGGGCTTGTAATATTGATACTATTGGTCTTAAAGGGATATTATTTTTGTGGATTTTTTACGAAAAAGTGTCGACAGGTCAAAAGTACAAAAAACGAAACCGCGAATTTTCAGCGGAAAATCGTTCAGACCGTCTTCTTTAGCGCCCCCGAAAACCTTAGGGTAGATTTTGAGTAAAAATTCGAGATTGAAAATTTTTGAAAATCGCGAGAATTTCGCCGAAATATGATGCTCGATTTCGACGCTTCTCTGTATCTTGGAAACCAGCTGGCTCTAGACCACCTATCCTATACTGTCCGACGCGTTTTGACGCTCTGGATCGACTGATCTAAACCAGAAGGCTCTAGGACGCCTACTTCTCGAGTTATGCCAAGAAAACCGTAAATTTCGTAATCGAAAATGTCGATTTTGCAAAAATTCGCGAAGCCGTAGCCGCCAAACGGTTGGTCCTAGACTGGCATATTGTACACGCGTTTTAATCCTAATGACGATATCTTTAATTTGGCACAAGATTCGCGGAGATCGGATGAGAAATGAGGGAGTTATGGCGTTTTGAAATTTTCGCGATTTTTTTGAACCTCAGGCGATGAAATTTAAAAATTTAAAAAATGTCGATTGTCGATTTTCCCTGTTTTGACGCCAGCACTATATGTAATCGGACCCGCTGATTACTATAATCCAAACTAAAGTTCGCTATCTGCTTTGGTTCTCGAGATATTTACGAAAAAGTGTCGACAGGTCAAAAGTACAAAAAACGAAACCGCGAATTTTCAGCGGAAAATCGTTCAGACCGTCTTCTTTAGCGCCCCCGAAAACCTTAGGGTAGATTTTGAGTAGAAATTCGAGATTGAAAATTTTTGAAAATCGCGAGAATTTCGCCGAAATATGATGCTCGATTTCGACGCTTCTCTGTATCTTGGAAACCAGCTGGCTCTAGACCACCTATCCTATACTGTCCGACGCGTTTTGACGCTCTGGATCGACTGATCTAAACCAGAAGGCTCTAGGACGCCTACTTCTCGAGTTATGCCAAGAAAACCGTAAATTTCGTAATCGAAAATGTCGATTTTGCAAAAATTCGCGAAGCCGTAGCCGCCAAACGGTTGGTCCTAGACTGGCATATTGTACACGCGTTTTAATCCTAATGACGATATCTTTAATTTGGCACAAGATTCGCGGAGATCGGATGAGAAATGAGGGAGTTATGGCGTTTTGAAATTTTCGCGATTTTTTTGAACCTCAGGCGATGAAATTTAAAAATTTAAAAAATGTCGATTGTCGATTTTCCCTGTTTTGACGCCAGCACTATATGTAATCGGACCCGCTGATTACAATAATCCAAACTAGAGTTCGCTATCTGCTTTGGTTCTCGAGATATTTACGAAAAAGTGCCGACAGGTCAAAAGTACAAAAAACGAAACCACGAATTTTCAGCGGAAAATCGTTCAGACCGTCTTCTTTAGCGCCCCCGAAAACCTTAGGGTAGATTTTGAGTAGAAATTCGAGATTGAAAATTTTTGAAAATCGCGAGAATTTCGCCGAAATATGATGCTCGATTTCGAAGCTTCTCTGTATCTTGGAAACCAGCTGGCTCTAGACCACCTATCCTATACTGTCGGACGCGCTTTGACGCTCTGGATCGACTGATCTAAACCAGAAGGCTCTAGGACGCCTACTTCTCGAGTTATGCCAAGAAAACCGTAAATTTCGTATACGAAAATGTCGATTTTGCAAAAATTCGCGAAGCCGTAGCCGCCAAACGGTTGGTCCAAGACTGGCATATTGTACACGCGTTTTAATCCTAATGACGATATCTTTAATTTGGCACAAGATTCGCGGAGATCGGATGAGAAATGAGGGAGTTATGGCGTTTTGAAATTTTCGCGATTTTTTTGAACCTCAGGCGATGAAATTTAAAAATTTAAAAAATGTCGATTGTCGATTTTCCCTGTTTTGACGCCAGCACTATATGTAATCGGACCCGCTGATTACTATAATCCAAACTAAAGTTCGCTATCTGCTTTGGTTCTCGAGATATTTACGAAAAAGTGTCGACAGGTCAAAAGTACAAAAAACGAAACCGCGAATTTTCAATAGGAGCAGTTAAAGGAGAGCCCAAGGCAATACCAAATGTTTGACTATAAAAAGAATTTTTGTATTGAAAATATGTTGTCGAGACAGAAATGTATACTTCTAATAATATCATTTTTATTTAGTGATGTGTATGGACTAATTTCATCCCATTTGGATTCTATTATGTTTATTTTATAGGTAGATCTGTGGGAATGTTAGTATATAAAGATTCTACATCAACTGATATAATTTTGTGATTAGGTGGTACTTTTTGTTCCTAGATGAAATTTTGAAATTCCAATTAGTCTTTGGTATGATATTTCGTTTTTCCTAACATCTTAGATATGCTATCACCTAAGAATTTTGCTATATTATAAGTACGGGCTTGTAATATTGATACTATTGGTCTTAAAGGGATATTATTTTTGTGGATTTTTTACGAAAAAGTGTCGACAGGTCAAAAGTACAAAAAACGAAACCGCGAATTTTCAGCGGAAAATCGTTCAGACCGTCTTCTTTAGCGCCCCCGAAAACCTTAGGGTAGATTTTGAGTAAAAATTCGAGATTGAAAATTTTTGAAAATCGCGAGAATTTCGCCGAAATATGATGCTCGATTTCGACGCTTCTCTGTATCTTGGAAACCAGCTGGCTCTAGACCACCTATCCTATACTGTCCGACGCGTTTTGACGCTCTGGATCGACTGATCTAAACCAGAAGGCTCTAGGACGCCTACTTCTCGAGTTATGCCAAGAAAACCGTAAATTTCGTAATCGAAAATGTCGATTTTGCAAAAATTCGCGAAGCCGTAGCCGCCAAACGGTTGGTCCTAGACTGGCATATTGTACACGCGTTTTAATCCTAATGACGATATCTTTAATTTGGCACAAGATTCGCGGAGATCGGATGAGAAATGAGGGAGTTATGGCGTTTTGAAATTTTCGCGATTTTTTTGAACCTCAGGCGATGAAATTTAAAAATTTCAAAAATGTCGATTGTCGATTTTCCCTGTTTTGACGCCAGCACTATATGTAATCGGACCCGCTGATTACTATAATCCAAACTAAAGTTCGCTATCTGCTTTGGTTCTCGAGATATTTACGAAAAAGTGTCGACAGGTCAAAAGTACAAAAAACGAAACCGCGAATTTTCAATAGGAGCAGTTAAAGGAGAGCCCAAGGCAATACCAAATGTTTGACTATAAAAAGAATTTTTGTATTGAAAATATATGTTGTCGAGACAGAAATGTATACTTCTAATAATATCATTTTTATTTAGTGATGTGTATGGACTAATTTCATCCCATTTGGATTCTATTATGTTTATTTTATAGGTAGATCTGTGGGAATGTTAGTATATAAAGATTCTACATCAACTGATATAATTTTGTGATTAGGTGGTACTTTTTGTTCCTAGATGAAATTTTGAAATTCCAATTAGTCTTTGGTATGATATTTCGTTTTTCCTAACATCTTAGATATGCTATCACCTAAGAATTTTGCTATATTATAAGTACGGGCTTGTAATATTGATACTATTGGTGTTAAAGGGATATTATTTTTGTGGATTTTTTACGAAAAAGTGTCGACAGGTCAAAAGTACAAAAAACGAAACCGCGAATTTTCAGCGGAAAATCGTTCAGACCGTCTTCTTTAGCGCCCCCGAAAACCTTAGGGTAGATTTTGAGTAAAAATTCGAGATTGAAAATTTTTGAAAATCGCGAGAATTTCGCCGAAATATGATGCTCGATTTCGACGCTTCTCTGTATCTTGGAAACCAGCTGGCTCTAGACCACCTATCCTATACTGTCCGACGCGTTTTGACGCTCTGGATCGACTGATCTAAACCAGAAGGCTCTAGGACGCCTACTTCTCGAGTTATGCCAAGAAAACCGTAAATTTCGTAATCGAAAATGTCGATTTTGCAAAAATTCGCGAAGCCGTAGCCGCCAAACGGTTGGTCCTAGACTGGCATATTGTACACGCGTTTTAATCCTAATGACGATATCTTTAATTTGGCACAAGATTCGCGGAGATCGGATGAGAAATGAGGGAGTTATGGCGTTTTGAAATTTTCGCGATTTTTTTGAACCTCAGGCGATGAAATTTAAAAATTTAAAAAATGTCGATTGTCGATTTTCCCTGTTTTGACGCCAGCACTATATGTAATCGGACCCGCTGATTACTATAATCCAAACTAAAGTTCGCTATCTGCTTTGGTTCTCGAGATATTTACGAAAAAGTGTCGACAGGTCAAAAGTACAAAAAACGAAACCGCGAATTTTCAGCGGAAAATCGTTCAGACCGTCTTCTTTAGCGCCCCCGAAAACCTTAGGGTAGATTTTGAGTAGAAATTCGAGATTGAAAATTTTTGAAAATCGCGAGAATTTCGCCGAAATATGATGCTCGATTTCGACGCTTCTCTGTATCTTGGAAACCAGCTGGCTCTAGACCACCTATCCTATACTGTCCGACGCGTTTTGACGCTCTGGATCGACTGATCTAAACCAGAAGGCTCTAGGACGCCTACTTCTCGAGTTATGCCAAGAAAACCGTAAATTTCGTAATCGAAAATGTCGATTTTGCAAAAATTCGCGAAGCCGTAGCCGCCAAACGGTTGGTCCTAGACTGGCATATTGTACACGCGTTTTAATCCTAATGACGATATCTTTAATTTGGCACAAGATTCGCGGAGATCGGATGAGAAATGAGGGAGTTATGGCGTTTTGAAATTTTCGCGATTTTTTTGAACCTCAGGCGATGAAATTTAAAAATTTAAAAAATGTCGATTGTCGATTTTCCCTGTTTTGACGCCAGCACTATATGTAATCGGACCCGCTGATTACAATAATCCAAACTAGAGTTCGCTATCTGCTTTGGTTCTCGAGATATTTACGAAAAAGTGCCGACAGGTCAAAAGTACAAAAAACGAAACCACGAATTTTCAGCGGAAAATCGTTCAGACCGTCTTCTTTAGCGCCCCCGAAAACCTTAGGGTAGATTTTGAGTAGAAATTCGAGATTGAAAATTTTTGAAAATCGCGAGAATTTCGCCGAAATATGATGCTCGATTTCGAAGCTTCTCTGTATCTTGGAAACCAGCTGGCTCTAGACCACCTATCCTATACTGTCGGACGCGCTTTGACGCTCTGGATCGACTGATCTAAACCAGAAGGCTCTAGGACGCCTACTTCTCGAGTTATGCCAAGAAAACCGTAAATTTCGTATACGAAAATGTCGATTTTGCAAAAATTCGCGAAGCCGTAGCCGCCAAACGGTTGGTCCTAGACTGGCATATTGTACACGCGTTTTAATCCTAATGACGATATCTTTAATTTGGCACAAGATTCGCGGAGATCGGATGAGAAATGAGGGAGTTATGGCGTTTTGAAATTTTCGCGATTTTTTTGAACATCAGGCGATGAAATTTAAAAATTTCAAAAATGTCGATTGTCGATTTTCCCTGTTTTGACGCCAGCACTATATGTAATCGGACCCGCTGATTACTATAATCCAAACTAAAGTTCGCTATCTGCTTTGGTTCTCGAGATATTTACGAAAAAGTGTCGACAGGTCAAAAGTACAAAAAACGAAACCGCGAATTTTCAATAGGAGCAGTTAAAGGAGAGCCCAAGGCAATACCAAATGTTTGACTATAAAAAGAATTTTTGTATTGAAAATATATGTTGTCGAGACAGAAATGTATACTTCTAATAATATCATTTTTATTTAGTGATGTGTATGGACTAATTTCATCCCATTTGGATTCTATTATGTTTATTTTATAGGTAGATCTGTGGGAATGTTAGTATATAAAGATTCTACATCAACTGATATAATTTTGTGATTAGGTGGTACTTTTTGTTCCTAGATGAAATTTTGAAATTCCAATTAGTCTTTGGTATGATATTTCGTTTTTCCTAACATCTTAGATATGCTATCACCTAAGAATTTTGCTATATTATAAGTACGGGCTTGTAATATTGATACTATTGGTCTTAAAGGGATATTATTTTTGTGGATTTTTTACGAAAAAGTGTCGACAGGTCAAAAGTACAAAAAACAAAACCGCGAATTTTCAGCGGAAAATCGTTCAGACCGTCTTCTTTAGCGCCCCCGAAAACCTTAGGGTAGATTTTGAGTAAAAATTCGAGATTGAAAATTTTTGAAAATCGCGAGAATTTCGCCGAAATATGATGCTCGATTTCGACGCTTCTCTGTATCTTGGAAACCAGCTGGCTCTAGACCACCTATCCTATACTGTCCGACGCGTTTTGACGCTCTGGATCGACTGATCTAAACCAGAAGGCTCTAGGACGCCTACTTCTCGAGTTATGCCAAGAAAACCGTAAATTTCGTAATCGAAAATGTCGATTTTGCAAAAATTCGCGAAGCCGTAGCCGCCAAACGGTTGGTCCTAGACTGGCATATTGTACACGCGTTTTAATCCTAATGACGATATCTTTAATTTGGCACAAGATTCGCGGAGATCGGATGAGAAATGAGGGAGTTATGGCGTTTTGAAATTTTCGCGATTTTTTTGAACCTCAGGCGATGAAATTTAAAAATTTCAAAAATGTCGATTGTCGATTTTCCCTGTTTTGACGCCAGCACTATATGTAATCGGACCCGCTGATTACTATAATCCAAACTAAAGTTCGCTATCTGCTTTGGTTCTCGAGATATTTACGAAAAAGTGTCGACAGGTCAAAAGTACAAAAAACGAAACCGCGAATTTTCAATAGGAGCAGTTAAAGGAGAGCCCAAGGCAATACCAAATGTTTGACTATAAAAAGAATTTTTGTATTGAAAATATATGTTGTCGAGACAGAAATGTATACTTCTAATAATATCATTTTTATTTAGTGATGTGTATGGACTAATTTCATCCCATTTGGATTCTATTATGTTTATTTTATAGGTAGATCTGTGGGAATGTTAGTATATAAAGATTCTACATCAACTGATATAATTTTGTGATTAGGTGGTACTTTTTGTTCCTAGATGAAATTTTGAAATTCCAATTAGTCTTTGGTATGATATTTCGTTTTTCCTAACATCTTAGATATGCTATCACCTAAGAATTTTGCTATATTATAAGTACGGGCTTGTAATATTGATACTATTGGTCTTAAAGGGATATTATTTTTGTGGATTTTTTACGAAAAAGTGTCGACAGGTCAAAAGTACAAAAAACGAAACCGCGAATTTTCAGCGGAAAATCGTTCAGACCGTCTTCTTTAGCGCCCCCGAAAACCTTAGGGTAGATTTTGAGTAGAAATTCGAGATTGAAAATTTTTGAAAATCGCGAGAATTTCGCCGAAATATGATGCTCGATTTCGACGCATCTCTGTATCTTGGAAACCAGCTGGATCTAGACCACCTATCCTATACTGTCCGACGCGTTTTGACGCTCTGGATCGACTGATCTAAACCAGAAGGCTCTAGGACGCCTACTTCTCGAGTTATGCCAAGAAAACCGTAAATTTCGTAATCGAAAATGTCGATTTTGCAAAAATTCGCGAAGCCGTAGCCGCCAAACGGTTGGTCCTAGACTGGCATATTGTACACGCGTTTTAATCCTAATGACGATATCTTTAATTTGGCACAAGATTCGCGGAGATCGGATGAGAAATGAGGGAGTTATGGCGTTTTGAAATTTTCGCGATTTTTTTGAACCTCAGGCGATGAAATTTAAAAATTTAAAAAATGTCGATTGTCGATTTTCCCTGTTTTGACGCCAGCACTATATGTAATCGGACCCGCTGATTACTATAATCCAAACTAAAGTTCGCTATCTGCTTTGGTTCTCGAGATATTTACGAAAAAGTGTCGACAGGTCAAAAGTACAAAAAACGAAACCGCGAATTTTCAGCGGAAAATCGTTCAGACCGTCTTCTTTAGCGCCCCCGAAAACCTTAGGGTAGATTTTGAGTAGAAATTCGAGATTGAAAATTTTTGAAAATCGCGAGAATTTCGCCGAAATATGATGCTCGATTTCGACGCTTCTCTGTATCTTGGAAACCAGCTGGCTCTAGACCACCTATCCTATACTGTCCGACGCGTTTTGACGCTCTGGATCGACTGATCTAAACCAGAAGGCTCTAGGACGCCTACTTCTCGAGTTATGCCAAGAAAACCGTAAATTTCGTAATCGAAAATGTCGATTTTGCAAAAATTCGCGAAGCCGTAGCCGCCAAACGGTTGGTCCTAGACTGGCATATTGTACACGCGTTTTAATCCTAATGACGATATCTTTAATTTGGCACAAGATTCGCGGAGATCGGATGAGAAATGAGGGAGTTATGGCGTTTTGAAATTTTCGCGATTTTTTTGAACCTCAGGCGATGAAATTTAAAAATTTCAAAAATGTCGATTGTCGATTTTCCCTGTTTTGACGCCAGCACTATATGTAATCGGACCCGCTGATTACAATAATCCAAACTAGAGTTCGCTATCTGCTTTGGTTCTCGAGATATTTACGAAAAAGTGCCGACAGGTCAAAAGTACAAAAAACGAAACCACGAATTTTCAGCGGAAAATCGTTCAGACCGTCTTCTTTAGCGCCCCCGAAAACCTTAGGGTAGATTTTGAGTAGAAATTCGAGATTGAAAATTTTTGAAAATCGCGAGAATTTCGCCGAAATATGATGCTCGATTTCGAAGCTTCTCTGTATCTTGGAAACCAGCTGGCTCTAGACCACCTATCCTATACTGTCGGACGCGCTTTGACGCTCTGGATCGACTGATCTAAACCAGAAGGCTCTAGGACGCCTACTTCTCGAGTTATGCCAAGAAAACCGTAAATTTCGTATACGAAAATGTCGATTTTGCAAAAATTCGCGAAGCCGTAGCCGCCAAACGGTTGGTCCTAGACTGGCATATTGTACACGCGTTTTAATCCTAATGACGATATCTTTAATTTGGCACAAGATTCGCGGAGATCGGATGAGAAATGAGGGAGTTATGGCGTTTTGAAATTTTCGCGATTTTTTTGAACATCAGGCGATGAAATTTAAAAATTTCAAAAATGTCGATTGTCGATTTTCCCTGTTTTGACGCCAGCACTATATGTAATCGGACCCGCTGATTACTATAATCCAAACTAAAGTTCGCTATCTGCTTTGGTTCTCGAGATATTTACGAAAAAGTGTCGACAGGTCAAAAGTACAAAAAACGAAACCGCGAATTTTCAATAGGAGCAGTTAAAGGAGAGCCCAAGGCAATACCAAATGTTTGACTATAAAAAGAATTTTTGTATTGAAAATATATGTTGTCGAGACAGAAATGTATACTTCTAATAATATCATTTTTATTTAGTGATGTGTATGGACTAATTTCATCCCATTTGGATTCTATTATGTTTATTTTATAGGTAGATCTGTGGGAATGTTAGTATATAAAGATTCTACATCAACTGATATAATTTTGTGATTAGGTGGTACTTTTTGTTCCTAGATGAAATTTTGAAATTCCAATTAGTCTTTGGTATGATA
Source organism: Melolontha melolontha (assembly GCA_935421215.2). Taxonomy (NCBI): domain Eukaryota; kingdom Metazoa; phylum Arthropoda; class Insecta; order Coleoptera; family Scarabaeidae; genus Melolontha; species Melolontha melolontha. The sequence continues at coordinate 156,072,503 of OW285236.1, read as the reverse complement.
TTTCGTTTTTCCTAACATCTTAGATATGCTATCACCTAAGAATTTTGCTATATTATAAGTACGGGCTTGTAATATTGATACTATTGGTCTTAAAGGGATATTATTTTTGTGGATTTTTTACGAAAAAGTGTCGACAGGTCAAAAGTACAAAAAACGAAACCGCGAATTTTCAGCGGAAAATCGTTCAGACCGTCTTCTTTAGCGCCCCCGAAAACCTTAGGGTAGATTTTGAGTAAAAATTCGAGATTGAAAATTTTTGAAAATCGCGAGAATTTCGCCGAAATATGATGCTCGATTTCGACGCTTCTCTGTATCTTGGAAACCAGCTGGCTCTAGACCACCTATCCTATACTGTCCGACGCGTTTTGACGCTCTGGATCGACTGATCTAAACCAGAAGGCTCTAGGACGCCTACTTCTCGAGTTATGCCAAGAAAACCGTAAATTTCGTAATCGAAAATGTCGATTTTGCAAAAATTCGCGAAGCCGTAGCCGCCAAACGGTTGGTCCTAGACTGGCATATTGTACACGCGTTTTAATCCTAATGACGATATCTTTAATTTGGCACAAGATTCGCGGAGATCGGATGAGAAATGAGGGAGTTATGGCGTTTTGAAATTTTCGCGATTTTTTTGAACCTCAGGCGATGAAATTTAAAAATTTCAAAAATGTCGATTGTCGATTTTCCCTGTTTTGACGCCAGCACTATATGTAATCGGACCCGCTGATTACTATAATCCAAACTAAAGTTCGCTATCTGCTTTGGTTCTCGAGATATTTACGAAAAAGTGTCGACAGGTCAAAAGTACAAAAAACGAAACCGCGAATTTTCAATAGGAGCAGTTAAAGGAGAGCCCAAGGCAATACCAAATGTTTGACTATAAAAAGAATTTTTGTATTGAAAATATATGTTGTCGAGACAGAAATGTATACTTCTAATAATATCATTTTTATTTAGTGATGTGTATGGACTAATTTCATCCCATTTGGATTCTATTATGTTTATTTTATAGGTAGATCTGTGGGAATGTTAGTATATAAAGATTCTACATCAACTGATATAATTTTGTGATTAGGTGGTACTTTTTGTTCCTAGATGAAATTTTGAAATTCCAATTAGTCTTTGGTATGATATTTCGTTTTTCCTAACATCTTAGATATGCTATCACCTAAGAATTTTGCTATATTATAAGTACGGGCTTGTAATATTGATACTATTGGTCTTAAAGGGATATTATTTTTGTGGATTTTTTACGAAAAAGTGTCGACAGGTCAAAAGTACAAAAAACGAAACCGCGAATTTTCAGCGGAAAATCGTTCAGACCGTCTTCTTTAGCGCCCCCGAAAACCTTAGGGTAGATTTTGAGTAGAAATTCGAGATTGAAAATTTTTGAAAATCGCGAGAATTTCGCCGAAATATGATGCTCGATTTCGACGCATCTCTGTATCTTGGAAACCAGCTGGATCTAGACCACCTATCCTATACTGTCCGACGCGTTTTGACGCTCTGGATCGACTGATCTAAACCAGAAGGCTCTAGGACGCCTACTTCTCGAGTTATGCCAAGAAAACCGTAAATTTCGTAATCGAAAATGTCGATTTTGCAAAAATTCGCGAAGCCGTAGCCGCCAAACGGTTGGTCCTAGACTGGCATATTGTACACGCGTTTTAATCCTAATGACGATATCTTTAATTTGGCACAAGATTCGCGGAGATCGGATGAGAAATGAGGGAGTTATGGCGTTTTGAAATTTTCGCGATTTTTTTGAACCTCAGGCGATGAAATTTAAAAATTTAAAAAATGTCGATTGTCGATTTTCCCTGTTTTGACGCCAGCACTATATGTAATCGGACCCGCTGATTACAATAATCCAAACTAGAGTTCGCTATCTGCTTTGGTTCTCGAGATATTTACGAAAAAGTGCCGACAGGTCAAAAGTACAAAAAACGAAACCGCGAATTTTCAGCGGAAAATCGTTCAGACCGTCTTCTTTAGCGCCCCCGAAAACCTTAGGGTAGATTTTGAGTAAAAATTCGAGATTGAAAATTTTTGAAAATCGCGAGAATTTCGCCGAAATATGATGCTCGATTTCGACGCTTCTCTGTATCTTGGAAACCAGCTGGCTCTAGACCACCTATCCTATACTGTCCGGCGCGTTTTGACGCTCTGGATCGACTGATCTAAACCAGAAGGCTCTAGGACGCCTACTTCTCGAGTTATGCCAAGAAAACCGTAAATTTCGTAATCGAAAATGTCGATTTTGCAAAAATTCGCGAAGCCGTAGCCGCCAAACGGTTGGTCCTAGACTGGCATATTGTACACGCGTTTTAATCCTAATGACGATATCTTTAATTTGGCACAAGATTCGCGGAGATCGGATGAGAAATGAGGGAGTTATGGCGTTTTGAAATTTTCGCAATTTTTTTGAACCTCAGGCGATGAAATTTAAAAATTTCAAAAATGTCGATTGTCGATTTTCCCTGTTTTGACGCCAGCACTATGTAATCGGACCCGCTGATTACAATAATCCAAACTAGAGTTCGCTATCTGCTTTGGTTCTCGAGATATTTACGAAAAAGTGTCGACAGGTCAAAAGTACAAAAAACGAAACCGCGAATTTTCAGCGGAAAATCGTTCAGACCGTCTTCTTTAGCGCCCCCGAAAACCTTAGGGTAGATTTTGAGTAGAAATTCGAGATTGAAAATTTTTGAAAATCGCGAGAATTTCGCCGAAATATGATGCTCGATTTCGACGCTTCTCTGTATCTTGGAAACCAGCTGGCTCTAGACCACCTATCCTATACTGTCCGACGCGTTTTGACGCTCTGGATCGACTGATCTAAACCAGAAGGCTCTAGGACGCCTACTTCTCGAGTTATGCCAAGAAAACCGTAAATTTCGTAATCGAAAATGTCGATTTTGCAAAAATTCGCGAAGCCGTAGCCGCCAAACGGTTGGTCCTAGACTGGCATATTGTACACGCGTTTTAATCCTAATGACGATATCTTTAATTTGGCACAAGATTCGCGGAGATCGGATGAGAAATGAGGGAGTTATGGCGTTTTGAAATTTTCGCGATTTTTTTGAACCTCAGGCGATGAAATTTAAAAATTTCAAAAATGTCGATTGTCGATTTTCCCTGTTTTGACGCCAGCACTATATGTAATCGGACCCGCTGATTACAATAATCCAAACTAGAGTTCGCTATCTGCTTTGGTTCTCGAGATATTTACGAAAAAGTGCCGACAGGTCAAAAGTACAAAAAACGAAACCACGAATTTTCAGCGGAAAATCGTTCAGACCGTCTTCTTTAGCGCCCCCGAAAACCTTAGGGTAGATTTTGAGTAGAAATTCGAGATTGAAAATTTTTGAAAATCGCGAGAATTTCGCCGAAATATGATGCTCGATTTCGAAGCTTCTCTGTATCTTGGAAACCAGCTGGCTCTAGACCACCTATCCTATACTGTCGGACGCGCTTTGACGCTCTGGATCGACTGATCTAAACCAGAAGGCTCTAGGACGCCTACTTCTCGAGTTATGCCAAGAAAACCGTAAATTTCGTATACGAAAATGTCGATTTTGCAAAAATTCGCGAAGCCGTAGCCGCCAAACGGTTGGTCCTAGACTGGCATATTGTACACGCGTTTTAATCCTAATGACGATATCTTTAATTTGGCACAAGATTCGCGGAGATCGGATGAGAAATGAGGGAGTTATGGCGTTTTGAAATTTTCGCGATTTTTTTGAACCTCAGGCGATGAAATTTAAAAATTTCAAAAATGTCGATTGTCGATTTTCCCTGTTTTGACGCCAGCACTATATGTAATCGGACCCGCTGATTACTATAATCCAAACTAAAGTTCGCTATTTGCTTTGGTTCTCGAGATATTTACGAAAAAGTGTCGACAGGTCAAAAGTACAAAAAACGAAACCGCGAATTTTCAATAGGAGCAGTTAAAGGAGAGCCCAAGGCAATACCAAATGTTTGACTATAAAAAGAATTTTTGTATTGAAAATATATGTTGTCGAGACAGAAATGTATACTTCTAATAATATCATTTTTATTTAGTGATGTGTATGGACTAATTTCATCCCATTTGGATTCTATTATGTTTATTTTATAGGTAGATCTGTGGGAATGTTAGTATATAAAGATTCTACATCAACTGATATAATTTTGTGATTAGGTGGTACTTTTTGTTCCTAGATGAAATTTTGAAATTCCAATTAGTCTTTGGTATGATATTTCGTTTTTCCTAACATCTTAGATATGCTATCACCTAAGAATTTTGCTATATTATAAGTACGGGCTTGTAATATTGATACTATTGGTCTTAAAGGGATATTATTTTTGTGGATTTTTTACGAAAAAGTGTCGACAGGTCAAAAGTACAAAAAACGAAACCGCGAATTTTCAGCGGAAAATCGTTCAGACCGTCTTCTTTAGCGCCCCCGAAAACCTTAGGGTAGATTTTGAATAAAAATTCGAGATTGAAAATTTTTGAAAATCGCGAGAATTTCGCCGAAATATGATGCTCGATTTCGACGCTTCTCTGTATCTTGGAAACCAGCTGGCTCTAGACCACCTATCCTATACTGTCCGACGCGTTTTGACGCTCTGGATCGACTGATCTAAACCAGAAGGCTCTAGGACGCCTACTTCTCGAGTTATGCCAAGAAAACCGTAAATTTCGTAATCGAAAATGTCGATTTTGCAAAAATTCGCGAAGCCGTAGCCGCCAAACGGTTGGTCCTAGACTGGCATATTGTACACGCGTTTTAATCCTAATGACGATATCTTTAATTTGGCACAAGATTCGCGGAGATCGGATGAGAAATGAGGGAGTTATGGCGTTTTGAAATTTTCGCGATTTTTTTGAACCTCAGGCGATGAAATTTAAAAATTTCAAAAATGTCGATTGTCGATTTTCCCTGTTTTGACGCCAGCACTATATGTAATCGGACCCGCTGATTACTATAATCCAAACTAAAGTTCGCTATCTGCTTTGGTTCTCGAGATATTTACGAAAAAGTGTCGACAGGTCAAAAGTACAAAAAACGAAACCGCGAATTTTCAATAGGAGCAGTTAAAGGAGAGCCCAAGGCAATACCAAATGTTTGACTATAAAAAGAATTTTTGTATTGAAAATATATGTTGTCGAGACAGAAATGTATACTTCTAATAATATCATTTTTATTTAGTGATGTGTATGGACTAATTTCATCCCATTTGGATTCTATTATGTTTATTTTATAGGTAGATCTGTGGGAATGTTAGTATATAAAGATTCTACATCAACTGATATAATTTTGTGATTAGGTGGTACTTTTTGTTCCTAGATGAAATTTTGAAATTCCAATTAGTCTTTGGTATGATATTTCGTTTTTCCTAACATCTTAGATATGCTATCACCTAAGAATTTTGCTATATTATAAGTACGGGCTTGTAATATTGATACTATTGGTCTTAAAGGGATATTATTTTTGTGGATTTTTTACGAAAAAGTGTCGACAGGTCAAAAGTACAAAAAACGAAACCGCGAATTTTCAGCGGAAAATCGTTCAGACCGTCTTCTTTAGCGCCCCCGAAAACCTTAGGGTAGATTTTGAGTAAAAATTCGAGATTGAAAATTTTTGAAAATCGCGAGAATTTCGCCGAAATATGATGCTCGATTTCGACGCTTCTCTGTATCTTGGAAACCAGCTGGCTCTAGACCACCTATCCTATACTGTCCGACGCGTTTTGACGCTCTGGATCGACTGATCTAAACCAGAAGGCTCTAGGACGCCTACTTCTCGAGTTATGCCAAGAAAACCGTAAATTTCGTAATCGAAAATGTCGATTTTGCAAAAATTCGCGAAGCCGTAGCCGCCAAACGGTTGGTCCTAGACTGGCATATTGTACACGCGTTTTAATCCTAATGACGATATCTTTAATTTGGCACAAGATTCGCGGAGATCGGATGAGAAATGAGGGAGTTATGGCGTTTTGAAATTTTCGCGATTTTTTTGAACCTCAGGCGATGAAATTTAAAAATTTCAAAAATGTCGATTGTCGATTTTCCCTGTTTTGACGCCAGCACTATATGTAATCGGACCCGCTGATTACTATAATCCAAACTAAAGTTCGCTATCTGCTTTGGTTCTCGAGATATTTACGAAAAAGTGTCGACAGGTCAAAAGTACAAAAAACGAAACCGCGAATTTTCAGCGGAAAATCGTTCAGACCGTCTTCTTTAGCGCCCCCGAAAACCTTAGGGTAGATTTTGAGTAGAAATTCGAGATTGAAAATTTTTGAAAATCGCGAGAATTTCGCCGAAATATGATGCTCGATTTCGACGCTTCTCTGTATCTTGGAAACCAGCTGGATCTAGACCACCTATCCTATACTGTCCGACGCGTTTTGACGCTCTGGATCGACTGATCTAAACCAGAAGGCTCTAGGACGCCTACTTCTCGAGTTATGCCAAGAAAACCGTAAATTTCGTAATCGAAAATGTCGATTTTGCAAAAATTCGCGAAGCCGTAGCCGCCAAACGGTTGGTCCTAGACTGGCATATTGTACACGCGTTTTAATCCTAATGACGATATCTTTAATTTGGCACAAGATTCGCGGAGATCGGATGAGAAATGAGGGAGTTATGGCGTTTTGAAATTTTCGCGATTTTTTTGAACCTCGCGATGAAATTTAAAAATTTCAAAAATGTCGATTGTCGATTTTCCCTGTTTTGACGCCAGCACTATATGTAATCGGACCCGCTGATTACAATAATCCAAACTAGAGTTCGCTATCTGCTTTGGTTCTCGAGATATTTACGAAAAAGTGCCGACAGGTCAAAAGTACAAAAAACGAAACCACGAATTTTCAGCGGAAAATCGTTCAGACCGTCTTCTTTAGCGCCCCCGAAAACCTTAGGGTAGATTTTGAGTAGAAATTCGAGATTGAAAATTTTTGAAAATCGCGAGAATTTCGCCGAAATATGATGCTCGATTTCGAAGCTTCTCTGTATCTTGGAAACCAGCTGGCTCTAGACCACCTATCCTATACTGTCGGACGCGCTTTGACGCTCTGGATCGACTGATCTAAACCAGAAGGCTCTAGGACGCCTACTTCTCGAGTTATGCCAAGAAAACCGTAAATTTCGTATACGAAAATGTCGATTTTGCAAAAATTCGCGAAGCCGTAGCCGCCAAACGGTTGGTCCTAGACTGGCATATTGTACACGCGTTTTAATCCTAATGACGATATCTTTAATTTGGCACAAGATTCGCGGAGATCGGATGAGAAATGAGGGAGTTATGGCGTTTTGAAATTTTCGCGATTTTTTTGAACCTCAGGCGATGAAATTTAAAAATTTAAAAAATGTCGATTGTCGATTTTCCCTGTTTTGACGCCAGCACTATATGTAATCGGACCCGCTGATTACTATAATCCAAACTAAAGTTCGCTATCTGCTTTGGTTCTCGAGATATTTACGAAAAAGTGTCGACAGGTCAAAAGTACAAAAAACGAAACCGCGAATTTTCAATAGGAGCAGTTAAAGGAGAGCCCAAGGCAATACCAAATGTTTGACTATAAAAAGAATTTTTGTATTGAAAATATATGTTGTCGAGACAGAAATGTATACTTCTAATAATATCATTTTTATTTAGTGATGTGTATGGACTAATTTCATCCCATTTGGATTCTATTATGTTTATTTTATAGGTAGATCTGTGGGAATGTTAGTATATAAAGATTCTACATCAACTGATATAATTTTGTGATTAGGTGGTACTTTTTGTTCCTAGATGAAATTTTGAAATTCCAATTAGTCTTTGGTATGATATTTCGTTTTTCCTAACATCTTAGATATGCTATCACCTAAGAATTTTGCTATATTATAAGTACGGGCTTGTAATATTGATACTATTGGTCTTAAAGGGATATTATTTTTGTGGATTTTTTACGAAAAAGTGTCGACAGGTCAAAAGTACAAAAAACGAAACCGCGAATTTTCAGCGGAAAATCGTTCAGACCGTCTTCTTTAGCGCCCCCGAAAACCTTAGGGTAGATTTTGAGTAAAAATTCGAGATTGAAAATTTTTGAAAATCGCGAGAATTTCGCCGAAATATGATGCTCGATTTCGACGCTTCTCTGTATCTTGGAAACCAGCTGGCTCTAGACCACCTATCCTATACTGTCCGACGCGTTTTGACGCTCTGGATCGACTGATCTAAACCAGAAGGCTCTAGGACGCCTACTTCTCGAGTTATGCCAAGAAAACCGTAAATTTCGTAATCGAAAATGTCGATTTTGCAAAAATTCGCGAAGCCGTAGCCGCCAAACGGTTGGTCCTAGACTGGCATATTGTACACGCGTTTTAATCCTAATGACGATATCTTTAATTTGGCACAAGATTCGCGGAGATCGGATGAGAAATGAGGGAGTTATGGCGTTTTGAAATTTTCGCGATTTTTTTGAACCTCAGGCGATGAAATTTAAAAATTTCAAAAATGTCGATTGTCGATTTTCCCTGTTTTGACGCCAGCACTATATGTAATCGGACCCGCTGATTACAATAATCCAAACTAGAGTTCGCTATCTGCTTTGGTTCTCGAGATATTTACGAAAAAGTGCCGACAGGTCAAAAGTACAAAAAACGAAACCACGAATTTTCAGCGGAAAATCGTTCAGACCGTCTTCTTTAGCGCCCCCGAAAACCTTAGGGTAGATTTTGAGTAGAAATTCGAGATTGAAAATTTTTGAAAATCGCGAGAATTTCGCCGAAATATGATGCTCGATTTCGAAGCTTCTCTGTATCTTGGAAACCAGCTGGCTCTAGACCACCTATCCTATACTGTCGGACGCGCTTTGACGCTCTGGATCGACTGATCTAAACCAGAAGGCTCTAGGACGCCTACTTCTCGAGTTATGCCAAGAAAACCGTAAATTTCGTATACGAAAATGTCGATTTTGCAAAAATTCGCGAAGCCGTAGCCGCCAAACGGTTGGTCCTAGACTGGCATATTGTACACGCGTTTTAATCCTAATGACGATATCTTTAATTTGGCACAAGATTCGCGGAGATCGGATGAGAAATGAGGGAGTTATGGCGTTTTGAAATTTTCGCGATTTTTTTGAACCTCAGGCGATGAAATTTAAAAATTTAAAAAATGTCGATTGTCGATTTTCCCTGTTTTGACGCCAGCACTATATGTAATCGGACCCGCTGATTACTATAATCCAAACTAAAGTTCGCTATCTGCTTTGGTTCTCGAGATATTTACGAAAAAGTGTCGACAGGTCAAAAGTACAAAAAACGAAACCGCGAATTTTCAATAGGAGCAGTTAAAGGAGAGCCCAAGGCAATACCAAATGTTTGACTATAAAAAGAATTTTTGTATTGAAAATATATGTTGTCGAGACAGAAATGTATACTTCTAATAATATCATTTTTATTTAGTGATGTGTATGGACTAATTTCATCCCATTTGGATTCTATTATGTTTATTTTATAGGTAGATCTGTGGGAATGTTAGTATATAAAGATTCTACATCAACTGATATAATTTTGTGATTAGGTGGTACTTTTTGTTCCTAGATGAAATTTTGAAATTCCAATTAGTCTTTGGTATGATATTTCGTTTTTCCTAACATCTTAGATATGCTATCACCTAAGAATTTTGCTATATTATAAGTACGGGCTTGTAATATTGATACTATTGGTCTTAAAGGGATATTATTTTTGTGGATTTTTTACGAAAAAGTGTCGACAGGTCAAAAGTACAAAAAACGAAACCGCGAATTTTCAGCGGAAAATCGTTCAGACCGTCTTCTTTAGCGCCCCCGAAAACCTTAGGGTAGATTTTGAGTAAAAATTCGAGATTGAAAATTTTTGAAAATCGCGAGAATTTCGCCGAAATATGATGCTCGATTTCGACGCTTCTCTGTATCTTGGAAACCAGCTGGCTCTAGACCACCTATCCTATACTGTCCGACGCGTTTTGACGCTCTGGATCGACTGATCTAAACCAGAAGGCTCTAGGACGCCTACTTCTCGAGTTATGCCAAGAAAACCGTAAATTTCGTAATCGAAAATGTCGATTTTGCAAAAATTCGCGAAGCCGTAGCCGCCAAACGGTTGGTCCTAGACTGGCATATTGTACACGCGTTTTAATCCTAATGACGATATCTTTAATTTGGCACAAGATTCGCGGAGATCGGATGAGAAATGAGGGAGTTATGGCGTTTTGAAATTTTCGCGATTTTTTTGAACCTCAGGCGATGAAATTTAAAAATTTAAAAAATGTCGATTGTCGATTTTCCCTGTTTTGACGCCAGCACTATATGTAATCGGACCCGCTGATTACTATAATCCAAACTAAAGTTCGCTATCTGCTTTGGTTCTCGAGATATTTAGAAAAAGTGTCGACAGGTCAAAAGTACAAAAAACGAAACCGCGAATTTTCAGCGGAAAATCGTTCAGACCGTCTTCTTTAGCGCCCCCGAAAACCTTAGGGTAGATTTTGAGTAGAAATTCGAGATTGAAAATTTTTGAAAATCGCGAGAATTTCGCCGAAATATGATGCTCGATTTCGACGCTTCTCTGTATCTTGGAAACCAGCTGGCTCTAGACCACCTATCCTATACTGTCCGACGCGTTTTGACGCTCTGGATCGACTGATCTAAACCAGAAGGCTCTAGGACGCCTACTTCTCGAGTTATGCCAAGAAAACCGTAAATTTCGTAATCGAAAATGTCGATTTTGCAAAAATTCGCGAAGCCGTAGCCGCCAAACGGTTGGTCCTAGACTGGCATATTGTACACGCGTTTTAATCCTAATGACGATATCTTTAATTTGGCACAAGATTCGCGGAGATCGGATGAGAAATGAGGGAGTTATGGCGTTTTGAAATTTTCGCGATTTTTTTGAACCTCAGGCGATGAAATTTAAAAATTTAAAAAATGTCGATTGTCGATTTTCCCTGTTTTGACGCCAGCACTATATGTAATCGGACCCGCTGATTACAATAATCCAAACTAGAGTTCGCTATCTGCTTTGGTTCTCGAGATATTTACGAAAAAGTGCCGACAGGTCAAAAGTACAAAAAACGAAACCACGAATTTTCAGCGGAAAATCGTTCAGACCGTCTTCTTTAGCGCCCCCGAAAACCTTAGGGTAGATTTTGAGTAGAAATTCGAGATTGAAAATTTTTGAAAATCGCGAGAATTTCGCCGAAATATGATGCTCGATTTCGAAGCTTCTCTGTATCTTGGAAACCAGCTGGCTCTAGACCACCTATCCTATACTGTCGGACGCGCTTTGACGCTCTGGATCGACTGATCTAAACCAGAAGGCTCTAGGACGCCTACTTCTCGAGTTATGCCAAGAAAACCGTAAATTTCGTATACGAAAATGTCGATTTTGCAAAAATTCGCGAAGCCGTAGCCGCCAAACGGTTGGTCCTAGACTGGCATATTGTACACGCGGTTTAATCCTAATGACGATATCTTTAATTTGGCACAAGATTCGCGGAGATCGGATGAGAAATGAGGGAGTTATGGCGTTTTGAAATTTTCGCGATTTTTTTGAACCTCAGGCGATGAAATTTAAAAATTTAAAAAATGTCGATTGTCGATTTTCCCTGTTTTGACGCCAGCACTATATGTAATCGGACCCGCTGATTACTATAATCCAAACTAAAGTTCGCTATCTGCTTTGGTTCTCGAGATATTTACGAAAAAGTGTCGACAGGTCAAAAGTACAAAAAACGAAACCGCGAATTTTCAATAGGAGCAGTTAAAGGAGAGCCCAAGGCAATACCAAATGTTTGACTATAAAAAGAATTTTTGTATTGAAAATATATGTTGTCGAGACAGAAATGTATACTTCTAATAATATCATTTTTATTTAGTGATGTGTATGGACTAATTTCATCCCATTTGGATTCTATTATGTTTATTTTATAGGTAGATCTGTGGGAATGTTAGTATATAAAGATTCTACATCAACTGATATAATTTTGTGATTAGGTGGTACTTTTTGTTCCTAGATGAAATTTTGAAATTCCAATTAGTCTTTGGTATGATATTTCGTTTTTTCTAACATCTTAGATATGCTATCACCTAAGAATTTTGCTATATTATAAGTACGGGCTTGTAATATTGATACTATTGGTCTTAAAGGGATATTATTTTTGTGGATTTTTTACGAAAAAGTGTCGACAGGTCAAAAGTACAAAAAACGAAACCGCGAATTTTCAGCGGAAAATCGTTCAGACCGTCTTCTTTAGCGCCCCCGAAAACCTTAGGGTAGATTTTGAGTAAAAATTCGAGATTGAAAATTTTTGAAAATCGCGAGAATTTCGCCGAAATATGATGCTCGATTTCGACGCTTCTCTGTATCTTGGAAACCAGCTGGCTCTAGACCACCTATCCTATACTGTCCGACGCGTTTTGACGCTCTGGATCGACTGATCTAAACCAGAAGGCTCTAGGACGCCTACTTCTCGAGTTATGCCAAGAAAACCGTAAATTTCGTAATCGAAAATGTCGATTTTGCAAAAATTCGCGAAGCCGTAGCCGCCAAACGGTTGGTCCTAGACTGGCATATTGTACACGCGTTTTAATCCTAATGACGATATCTTTAATTTGGCACAAGATTCGCGGAGATCGGATGAGAAATGAGGGAGTTATGGCGTTTTGAAATTTTCGCGATTTTTTTGAACCTCAGGCGATGAAATTTAAAAATTTCAAAAATGTCGATTGTCGATTTTCCCTGTTTTGACGCCAGCACTATATGTAATCGGACCCGCTGATTACTATAATCCAAACTAAAGTTCGCTATCTGCTTTGGTTCTCGAGATATTTACGAAAAAGTGTCGACAGGTCAAAAGTACAAAAAACGAAACCTCGAATTTTCAGCGGAGAATCGTTCAGACCGTCTTCTTTAGCGCCCCCGAAAACCTTAGGGTAGATTTTGAGTAGAAATTCGAGATTGAAAATTTTTGAAAATCGCGAGAATTTCGCCGAAATATGATGCTCGATTTCGACGCTTCTCTGTATCTTGGAAACCAGCTGGCTCTAGACCACCTATCCTATACTGTCCGACGCGTTTTGACGCTCTGGATCGACTGATCTAAACCAGAAGGCTCTAGGACGCCTACTTCTCGAGTTATGCCAAGAAAACCGTAAATTTCGTAATCGAAAATGTCGATTTTGCAAAAATTCGCGAAGCCGTAGCCGCCAAACGGTTGGTCCTAGACTGGCATATTGTACACGCGTTTTAATCCTAATGACGATATCTTTAATTTGGCACAAGATTCGCGGAGATCGGATGAGAAATGAGGGAGTTATGGCGTTTTGAAATTTTCGCGATTTTTTTGAACCTCAGGCGATGAAATTTAAAAATTTAAAAAATGTCGATTGTCGATTTTCCCTGTTTTGACGCCAGCACTATATGTAATCGGACCCGCTGATTACAATAATCCAAACTAGAGTTCGCTATCTGCTTTGGTTCTCGAGATATTTACGAAAAAGTGCCGACAGGTCAAAAGTACAAAAAACGAAACCACGAATTTTCAGCGGAAAATCGTTCAGACCGTCTTCTTTAGCGCCCCCGAAAACCTTAGGGTAGATTTTGAGTAGAAATTCGAGATTGAAATTTTTGAAAATCGCGAGAATTTCGCCGAAATATGATGCTCGATTTCGAAGCTTCTCTGTATCTTGGAAACCAGCTGGCTCTAGACCACCTATCCTATACTGTCGGACGCGCTTTGACGCTCTGGATCGACTGATCTAAACCAGAAGGCTCTAGGACGCCTACTTCTCGAGTTATGCCAAGAAAACCGTAAATTTCGTATACGAAAATGTCGATTTTGCAAAAATTCGCGAAGCCGTAGCCGCCAAACGGTTGGTCCTAGACTGGCATATTGTACACGCGTTTTAATCCTAATGACGATATCTTTAATTTGGCACAAGATTCGCGGAGATCGGATGAGAAATGAGGGAGTTATGGCGTTTTGAAATTTTCGCGATTTTTTTGAACCTCAGGCGATGAAATTTAAAAATTTAAAAAATGTCGATTGTCGATTTTCCCTGTTTTGACGCCAGCACTATATGTAATCGGACCCGCTGATTACTATAATCCAAACTAAAGTTCGCTATCTGCTTTGGTTCTCGAGATATTTACGAAAAAGTGTCGACAGGTCAAAAGTACAAAAAACGAAACCGCGAATTTTCAATAGGAGCAGTTAAAGGAGAGCCCAAGGCAATACCAAATGTTTGACTATAAAAAGAATTTTTGTATTGAAAATATATGTTGTCGAGACAGAAATGTATACTTCTAATAATATCATTTTTATTTAGTGATGTGTATGGACTAATTTCATCCCATTTGGATTCTATTATGTTTATTTTATAGGTAGATCTGTGGGAATGTTAGTATATAAAGATTCTACATCAACTGATATAATTTTGTGATTAGGTGGTACTTTTTGTTCCTAGATGAAATTTTTAAATTCCAATTAGTCTTTGGTATGATATTTCGTTTTTCCTAACATCTTAGATATGCTATCACCTAAGAATTTTGCTATATTATAAGTACGGGCTTGTAATATTGATACTATTGGTCTTAAAGGGATATTATTTTTGTGGATTTTTTACGAAAAAGTGTCGACAGGTCAAAAGTACAAAAAACGAAACCACGAATTTTCAGCGGAAAATCGTTCAGACCGTCTTCTTTAGCGCCCCCGAAAACCTTAGCGTAGATTTTGAGTAGAAATTCGAGATTGAAAATTTTTGAAAATCGCGAGAATTTCGCCGAAATATGATGCTCGATTTCGACGCTTCTCTGTATCTTGGAAACCAGCTGGCTCTAGACCACCTATCCTATACTGTCGGACGCGCTTTGACGCTCTGGATCGACTGATCTAAACCAGAAGGCTCTAGGACGCCTACTTCTCGAGTTATGCCAAGAAAACCGTAAATTTCGTATATGAAAATGTCGATTTTGCAAAAATTCGCGAAGCCGTAGCCGCCAAACGGTTGGTCCTAGACTGGCATATTGTACACGCGTTTTAATCCTAATGACGATATCTTTAATTTGGCACAAGATTCGCGGAGATCGGATGAGAAATGAGGGAGTTATGGCGTTTTGAAATTTTCGCGATTTTTTTGAACCTCAGGCGATGAAATTTAAAAATTTCAAAAATGTCGATTGTCGATTTTCCCTGTTTTGACGCCAGCACTATATGTAATCGGACCCGCTGATTACTATAATCCAAACTAAAGTTCGCTATCTGCTTTGGTTCTCGAGATATTTACGAAAAAGTGTCGACAGGTCAAAAGTACAAAAAACGAAACCGCGAATTTTCAATAGGAGCAGTTAAAGGAGAGCCCAAGGCAATACCAAATGTTTGACTATAAAAAGAATTTTTGTATTGAAAATATATGTTGTCGAGACAGAAATGTATACTTCTAATAATATCATTTTTATTTAGTGATGTGTATGGACTAATTTCATCCCATTTGGATTCTATTATGTTTATTTTATAGGTAGATCTGTGGGAATGTTAGTATATAAAGATTCTACATCAACTGATATAATTTTGTGATTAGGTGGTACTTTTTGTTCCTAGATGAAATTTTGAAATTCCAATTAGTCTTTGGTATGATATTTCGTTTTTCCTAACATCTTAGATATGCTATCACCTAAGAATTTTGCTATATTATAAGTACGGGCTTGTAATATTGATACTATTGGTCTTAAAGGGATATTATTTTTGTGGATTTTTTACGAAAAAGTGTCGACAGGTCAAAAGTACAAAAAACGAAACCGCGAATTTTCAGCGGAAAATCGTTCAGACCGTCTTCTTTAGCGCCCCCGAAAACCTTAGGGTAGATTTTGAGTAAAAATTCGAGATTGAAAATTTTTGAAAATCGCGAGAATTTCGCCGAAATATGATGCTCGATTTCGACGCTTCTCTGTATCTTGGAAACCAGCTGGCTCTAGACCACCTATCCTATACTGTCCGACGCGTTTTGACGCTCTGGATCGACTGATCTAAACCAGAAGGCTCTAGGACGCCTACTTCTCGAGTTATGCCAAGAAAACCGTAAATTTCGTAATCGAAAATGTCGATTTTGCAAAAATTCGCGAAGCCGTAGCCGCCAAACGGTTGGTCCTAGACTGGCATATTGTACACGCGTTTTAATCCTAATGACGATATCTTTAATTTGGCACAAGATTCGCGGAGATCGGATGAGAAATGAGGGAGTTATGGCGTTTTGAAATTTTCGCGATTTTTTTGAACCTCAGGCGATGAAATTTAAAAATTTCAAAAATGTCGATTGTCGATTTTCCCTGTTTTGACGCCAGCACTATATGTAATCGGACCCGCTGATTACTATAATCCAAACTAAAGTTCGCTATCTGCTTTGGTTCTCGAGATATTTACGAAAAAGTGTCGACAGGTCAAAAGTACAAAAAACGAAACCGCGAATTTTCAATAGGAGCAGTTAAAGGAGAGCCCAAGGCAATACCAAATGTTTGACTATAAAAAGAATTTTTGTATTGAAAATATATGTTGTCGAGACAGAAATGTATACTTCTAATAATATCATTTTTATTTAGTGATGTGTATGGACTAATTTCATCCCATTTGGATTCTATTATGTTTATTTTATAGGTAGATCTGTGGGAATGTTAGTATATAAAGATTCTACATCAACTGATATAATTTTGTGATTAGGTGGTACTTTTTGTTCCTAGATGAAATTTTGAAATTCCAATTAGTCTTTGGTATGATATTTCGTTTTTCCTAACATCTTAGATATGCTATCACCTAAGAATTTTGCTATATTATAAGTACGGGCTTGTAATATTGATACTATTGGTCTTAAAGGGATATTATTTTTGTGGATTTTTTACGAAAAAGTGTCGACAGGTCAAAAGTACAAAAAACGAAACCGCGAATTTTCAGCGGAAAATCGTTCAGACCGTCTTCTTTAGCGCCCCCGAAAACCTTAGGGTAGATTTTGAGTAGAAATTCGAGATTGAAAATTTTTGAAAATCGCGAGAATTTCGCCGAAATATGATGCTCGATTTCGACGCTTCTCTGTATCTTGGAAACCAGCTGGCTCTAGACCACCTATCCTATACTGTCCGACGCGTTTTGACGCTCTGGATCGACTGATCTAAACCAGAAGGCTCTAGGACGCCTACTTCTCGAGTTATGCCAAGAAAACCGTAAATTTCGTAATCGAAAATGTCGATTTTGCAAAAATTCGCGAAGCCGTAGCCGCCAAACGGTTGGTCCTAGACTGGCATATTGTACACGCGTTTTAATCCTAATGACGATATCTTTAATTTGGCACAAGATTCGCGGAGATCGGATGAGAAATGAGGGAGTTATGGCGTTTTGAAATTTTCGCGATTTTTTTGAACCTCAGGCGATGAAATTTAAAAATTTCAAAAATGTCGATTGTCGATTTTCCCTGTTTTGACGCCAGCACTATATGTAATCGGACCCGCTGATTACAATAATCCAAACTAGAGTTCGCTATCTGTTTTGGTTCTCGAGATATTTACGAAAAAGTGCCGACAGGTCAAAAGTACAAAAAACGAAACCACGAATTTTCAGCGGAAAATCGTTCAGACCGTCTTCTTTAGCGCCCCCGAAAACCTTAGCGTAGATTTTGAGTAGAAATTCGAGATTGAAAATTTTTGAAAATCGCGAGAATTTCGCCGAAATATGATGCTCGATTTCGACGCTTCTCTGTATCTTGGAAACCAGCTGGCTCTAGACCACCTATCCTATACTGTCGGACGCGCTTTGACGCTCTGGATCGACTGATCTAAACCAGAAGGCTCTAGGACGCCTACTTCTCGAGTTATGCCAAGAAAACCGTAAATTTCGTATATGAAAATGTCGATTTTGCAAAAATTCGCGAAGCCGTAGCCGCCAAACGGTTGGTCCTAGACTGGCATATTGTACACGCGTTTTAATCCTAATGACGATATCTTTAATTTGGCACAAGATTCGCGGAGATCGGATGAGAAATGAGGGAGTTATGGCGTTTTGAAATTTTCGCGATTTTTTTGAACCTCAGGCGATGAAATTTAAAAATTTCAAAAATGTCGATTGTCGATTTTCCCTGTTTTGACGCCAGCACTATATGTAATCGGACCCGCTGATTACTATAATCCAAACTAAAGTTCGCTATCTGCTTTGGTTCTCGAGATATTTACGAAAAAGTGTCGACAGGTCAAAAGTACAAAAAACGAAACCGCGAATTTTCAATAGGAGCAGTTAAAGGAGAGCCCAAGGCAATACCAAATGTTTGACTATAAAAAGAATTTTTGTATTGAAAATATATGTTGTCGAGACAGAAATGTATACTTCTAATAATATCATTTTTATTTAGTGATGTGTATGGACTAATTTCATCCCATTTGGATTCTATTATGTTTATTTTATAGGTAGATCTGTGGGAATGTTAGTATATAAAGATTCTACATCAACTGATATAATTTTGTGATTAGGTGGTACTTTTTGTTCCTAGATGAAATTTTGAAATTCCAATTAGTCTTTGGTATGATATTTCGTTTTTCCTAACATCTTAGATATGCTATCACCTAAGAATTTTGCTATATTATAAGTACGGGCTTGTAATATTGATACTATTGGTCTTAAAGGGATATTATTTTTGTGGATTTTTTACGAAAAAGTGTCGACAGGTCAAAAGTACAAAAAACGAAACCGCGAATTTTCAGCGGAAAATCGTTCAGACCGTCTTCTTTAGCGCCCCCGAAAACCTTAGGGTAGATTTTGAGTAAAAATTCGAGATTGAAAATTTTTGAAAATCGCGAGAATTTCGCCGAAATATGATGCTCGATTTCGACGCTTCTCTGTATCTTGGAAACCAGCTGGCTCTAGACCACCTATCCTATACTGTCCGACGCGTTTTGACGCTCTGGATCGACTGATCTAAACCAGAAGGCTCTAGGACGCCTACTTCTCGAGTTATGCCAAGAAAACCGTAAATTTCGTAATCGAAAATGTCGATTTTGCAAAAATTCGCGAAGCCGTAGCCGCCAAACGGTTGGTCCTAGACTGGCATATTGTACACGCGTTTTAATCCTAATGACGATATCTTTAATTTGGCACAAGATTCGCGGAGATCGGATGAGAAATGAGGGAGTTATGGCGTTTTGAAATTTTCGCGATTTTTTTGAACCTCAGGCGATGAAATTTAAAAATTTCAAAAATGTCGATTGTCGATTTTCCCTGTTTTGACGCCAGCACTATATGTAATCGGACCCGCTGATTACTATAATCCAAACTAAAGTTCGCTATCTGCTTTGGTTCTCGAGATATTTACGAAAAAGTGTCGACAGGTCAAAAGTACAAAAAACGAAACCGCGAATTTTCAATAGGAGCAGTTAAAGGAGAGCCCAAGGCAATACCAAATGTTTGACTATAAAAAGAATTTTTGTATTGAAAATATATGTTGTCGAGACAGAAATGTATACTTCTAATAATATCATTTTTATTTAGTGATGTGTATGGACTAATTTCATCCCATTTGGATTCTATTATGTTTATTTTATAGGTAGATCTGTGGGAATGTTAGTATATAAAGATTCTACATCAACTGATATAATTTTGTGATTAGGTGGTACTTTTTGTTCCTAGATGAAATTTTGAAATTCCAATTAGTCTTTGGTATGATATTTCGTTTTTCCTAACATCTTAGATATGCTATCACCTAAGAATTTTGCTATATTATAAGTACGGGCTTGTAATATTGATACTATTGGTCTTAAAGGGATATTATTTTTGTGGATTTTTTACGAAAAAGTGTCGACAGGTCAAAAGTACAAAAAACGAAACCGCGAATTTTCAGCGGAAAATCGTTCAGACCGTCTTCTTTAGCGCCCCCGAAAACCTTAGGGTAGATTTTGAGTAAAAATTCGAGATTGAAAATTTTTGAAAATCGCGAGAATTTCGCCGAAATATGATGCTCGATTTCGACGCTTCTCTGTATCTTGGAAACCAGCTGGCTCTAGACCACCTATCCTATACTGTCCGACGCGTTTTGACGCTCTGGATCGACTGATCTAAACCAGAAGGCTCTAGGACGCCTACTTCTCGAGTTATGCCAAGAAAACCGTAAATTTCGTAATCGAAAATGTCGATTTTGCAAAAATTCGCGAAGCCGTAGCCGCCAAACGGTTGGTCCTAGACTGGCATATTGTACACGCGTTTTAATCCTAATGACGATATCTTTAATTTGGCACAAGATTCGCGGAGATCGGATGAGAAATGAGGGAGTTATGGCGTTTTGAAATTTTCGCGATTTTTTTGAACCTCAGGCGATGAAATTTAAAAATTTCAAAAATGTCGATTGTCGATTTTCCCTGTTTTGACGCCAGCACTATATGTAATCGGACCCGCTGATTACAATAATCCAAACTAGAGTTCGCTATCTGTTTTGGTTCTCGAGATATTTACGAAAAAGTGCCGACAGGTCAAAAGTACAAAAAACGAAACCACGAATTTTCAGCGGAAAATCGTTCAGACCGTCTTCTTTAGCGCCCCCGAAAACCTTAGCGTAGATTTTGAGTAGAAATTCGAGATTGAAAATTTTTGAAAATCGCGAGAATTTCGCCGAAATATGATGCTCGATTTCGAAGCTTCTCTGTATCTTGGAAACCAGCTGGCTCTAGACCACCTATCCTATACTGTCGGACGCGCTTTGACGCTCTGGATCGACTGATCTAAACCAGAAGGCTCTAGGACGCCTACTTCTCGAGTTATGCCAAGAAAACCGTAAATTTCGTATATGAAAATGTCGATTTTGCAAAAATTCGCGAAGCCGTAGCCGCCAAACGGTTGGTCCTAGACTGGCATATTGTACACGCGTTTTAATCCTAATGACGATATCTTTAATTTGGCACAAGATTCGCGGAGATCGGATGAGAAATGAGGGAGTTATGGCGTTTTGAAATTTTCGCGATTTTTTTGAACCTCAGGCGATGAAATTTAAAAATTTCAAAAATGTCGATTGTCGATTTTCCCTGTTTTGACGCCAGCACTATATGTAATCGGACCCGCTGATTACTATAATCCAAACTAAAGTTCGCTATCTGCTTTGGTTCTCGAGATATTTACGAAAAAGTGTCGACAGGTCAAAAGTACAAAAAACGAAACCGCGAATTTTCAATAGGAGCAGTTAAAGGAGAGCCCAAGGCAATACCAAATGTTTGACTATAAAAAGAATTTTTGTATTGAAAATATATGTTGTCGAGACAGAAATGTATACTTCTAATAATATCATTTTTATTTAGTGATGTGTATGGACTAATTTCATCCCATTTGGATTCTATTATGTTTATTTTATAGGTAGATCTGTGGGAATGTTAGTATATAAAGATTCTACATCAACTGATATAATTTTGTGATTAGGTGGTACTTTTTGTTCCTAGATGAAATTTTGAAATTCCAATTAGTCTTTGGTATGATATTTCGTTTTTCCTAACATCTTAGATATGCTATCACCTAAGAATTTTGCTATATTATAAGTACGGGCTTGTAATATTGATACTATTGGTCTTAAAGGGATATTATTTTTGTGGATTTTTTACGAAAAAGTGTCGACAGGTCAAAAGTACAAAAAACGAAACCGCGAATTTTCAGCGGAAAATCGTTCAGACCGTCTTCTTTAGCGCCCCCGAAAACCTTAGGGTAGATTTTGAGTAAAAATTCGAGATTGAAAATTTTTGAAAATCGCGAGAATTTCGCCGAAATATGATGCTCGATTTCGACGCTTCTCTGTATCTTGGAAACCAGCTGGCTCTAGACCACCTATCCTATACTGTCCGACGCGTTTTGACGCTCTGGATCGACTGATCTAAACCAGAAGGCTCTAGGACGCCTACTTCTCGAGTTATGCCAAGAAAACCGTAAATTTCGTAATCGAAAATGTCGATTTTGCAAAAATTCGCGAAGCCGTAGCCGCCAAACGGTTGGTCCTAGACTGGCATATTGTACACGCGTTTTAATCCTAATGACGATATCTTTAATTTGGCACAAGATTCGCGGAGATCGGATGAGAAATGAGGGAGTTATGGCGTTTTGAAATTTTCGCGATTTTTTTGAACCTCAGGCGATGAAATTTAAAAATTTCAAAAATGTCGATTGTCGATTTTCCCTGTTTTGACGCCAGCACTATATGTAATCGGACCCGCTGATTACTATAATCCAAACTAAAGTTCGCTATCTGCTTTGGTTCTCGAGATATTTACGAAAAAGTGTCGACAGGTCAAAAGTACAAAAAACGAAACCGCGAATTTTCAGCGGAAAATCGTTCAGACCGTCTTCTTTAGCGCCCCCGAAAACCTTAGGGTAGATTTTGAGTAGAAATTCGAGATTGAAAATTTTTGAAAATCGCGAGAATTTCGCCGAAATATGATGCTCGATTTCGACGCTTCTCTGTATCTTGGAAACCAGCTGGCTCTAGACCACCTATCCTATACTGTCCGACGCGTTTTGTCGCTCTGGATCGACTGATCTAAACCAGAAGGCTCTAGGACGCCTACTTCTCGAGTTATGCCAAGAAAACCGTAAATTTCGTAATCGAAAATGTCGATTTTGCAAAAATTCGCGAAGCCGTAGCCGCCAAACGGTTGGTCCTAGACTGGCATATTGTACACGCGTTTTAATCCTAATGACGATATCTTTAATTTGGCATAAGATTCGCGGAGATCGGATGAGAAATGAGGGAGTTATGGCGTTTTGAAATTTTCTCGATTTTTTTTAACCTCAGGCGATGAAATTTAAAAATTTAAAAAATGTCGATTGTCGATTTTCCCTGTTTTGACGCCAGCACTATATGTAATCGGACCCGCTGATTACAATAATCCAAACTAGAGTTCGCTATCTGCTTTGGTTCTCGAGATATTTACGAAAAAGTGCCGACAGGTCAAAAGTACAAAAAACGAAACCACGAATTTTCAGCGGAAAATCGTTCAGACCGTCTTCTTTAGCGCCCCCGAAAACCTTAGGGTAGATTTTGAGTAGAAATTCGAGATTGAAAATTTTTGAAAATCGCGAGAATTTCGCCGAAATATGATGCTCGATTTCGAAGCTTCTCTGTATCTTGGAAACCAGCTGGCTCTAGACCACCTATCCTATACTGTCGGACGCGCTTTGACGCTCTGGATCGACTGATCTAAACCAGAAGGCTCTAGGACGCCTACTTCTCGAGTTATGCCAAGAAAACCGTAAATTTCGTATACGAAAATGTCGATTTTGCAAAAATTCGCGAAGCCGTAGCCGCCAAACGGTTGGTTCTAGACTGGCATATTGTACACGCGTTTTAATCCTAATGACGATATCTTTAATTTGGCACAAGATTCGCGGAGATCGGATGAGAAATGAGGGAGTTATGGCGTTTTGAAATTTTCGCGATTTTTTTGAACCTCAGGCGATGAAATTAAAAAATTTCAAAAATGTCGATTGTCGATTTTCCCTGTTTTGACGCCAGCACTATATGTAATCGGACCCGCTGATACTATAATCCAAACTAAAGTTCGCTATCTGCTTTGGTTCTCGAGATATTTACGAAAAAGTGTCGACAGGTCAAAAGTACAAAAAACGAAACCGCGAATTTTCAGCGGAAAATCGTTCAGACCGTCTTCTTTAGCGCCCCCGAAAACCTTAGGGTAGATTTTGAGTAGAAATTCGAGATTGAAAATTTTTGAAAATCGCGAGAATTTCGCCGAAATATGATGCTCGATTTCGACGCTTCTCTGTATCTTGGAAACCAGCTGGCTCTAGACCACCTATCCTATACTGTCCGACGCGTTTTGACGCTCTGGATCGACTGATCTAAACCAGAAGGCTCTAGGACGCCTACTTCTCGAGTTATGCCAAGAAAACCGTAAATTTCGTAATCGAAAATGTCGATTTTGCAAAAATTCGCGAAGCCGTAGCCGCCAAACGGTTGGTCCTAGACTGGCATATTGTACACGCGTTTTAATCCTAATGACGATATCTTTAATTTGGCACAAGATTCGCGGAGATCGGATGAGAAATGAGGGAGTTATGGCGTTTTGAAATTTTCGCGATTTTTTTGAACCTCAGGCGATGAAATTTAAAAATTTCAAAAATGTCGATTGTCGATTTTCCCTGTTTTGACGCCAGCACTATATGTAATCGGACCCGCTGATTACTATAATCCAAACTAAAGTTCGCTATCTGCTTTGGTTCTCGAGATATTTACGAAAAAGTGTCGACAGGTCAAAAGTACAAAAAACGAAACCGCGAATTTTCAGCGGAAAATCGTTCAGACCGTCTTCTTTAGCGCCCCCGAAAACCTTAGGGTAGATTTTGAGTAGAAATTCGAGATTGAAAATTTTTGAAAATCGCGAGAATTTCGCCGAAATATGATGCTCGATTTCGACGCTTCTCTGTATCTTGGAAACCAGCTGGCTCTAGACCACCTATCCTATACTGTCCGACGCGTTTTGTCGCTCTGGATCGACTGATCTAAACCAGAAGGCTCTAGGACGCCTACTTCTCGAGTTATGCCAAGAAAACCGTAAATTTCGTAATCGAAAATGTCGATTTTGCAAAAATTCGCGAAGCCGTAGCCGCCAAACGGTTGGTCCTAGACTGGCATATTGTACACGCGTTTTAATCCTAATGACGATATCTTTAATTTGGCATAAGATTCGCGGAGATCGGATGAGAAATGAGGGAGTTATGGCGTTTTGAAATTTTCTCGATTTTTTTTAACCTCAGGCGATGAAATTTAAAAATTTAAAAAATGTCGATTGTCGATTTTCCCTGTTTTGACGCCAGCACTATATGTAATCGGACCCGCTGATTACAATAATCCAAACTAGAGTTCGCTATCTGCTTTGGTTCTCGAGATATTTACGAAAAAGTGCCGACAGGTCAAAAGTACAAAAAACGAAACCACGAATTTTCAGCGGAAAATCGTTCAGACCGTCTTCTTTAGCGCCCCCGAAAACCTTAGGGTAGATTTTGAGTAGAAATTCGAGATTGAAAATTTTTGAAAATCGCGAGAATTTCGCCGAAATATGATGCTCGATTTCGAAGCTTCTCTGTATCTTGGAAACCAGCTGGCTCTAGACCACCTATCCTATACTGTCGGACGCGCTTTGACGCTCTGGATCGACTGATCTAAACCAGAAGGCTCTAGGACGCCTACTTCTCGAGTTATGCCAAGAAAACCGTAAATTTCGTATACGAAAATGTCGATTTTGCAAAAATTCGCGAAGCCGTAGCCGCCAAACGGTTGGTTCTAGACTGGCATATTGTACACGCGTTTTAATCCTAATGACGATATCTTTAATTTGGCACAAGATTCGCGGAGATCGGATGAGAAATGAGGGAGTTATGGCGTTTTGAAATTTTCGCGATTTTTTTGAACCTCAGGCGATGAAATTAAAAAATTTCAAAAATGTCGATTGTCGATTTTCCCTGTTTTGACGCCAGCACTATATGTAATCGGACCCGCTGATACTATAATCCAAACTAAAGTTCGCTATCTGCTTTGGTTCTCGAGATATTTACGAAAAAGTGTCGACAGGTCAAAAGTACAAAAAACGAAACCGCGAATTTTCAGCGGAAAATCGTTCAGACCGTCTTCTTTAGCGCCCCCGAAAACCTTAGGGTAGATTTTGAGTAGAAATTCGAGATTGAAAATTTTTGAAAATCGCGAGAATTTCGCCGAAATATGATGCTCGATTTCGACGCTTCTCTGTATCTTGGAAACCAGCTGGCTCTAGACCACCTATCCTATACTGTCCGACGCGTTTTGACGCTCTGGATCGACTGATCTAAACCAGAAGGCTCTAGGACGCCTACTTCTCGAGTTATGCCAAGAAAACCGTAAATTTCGTAATCGAAAATGTCGATTTTGCAAAAATTCGCGAAGCCGTAGCCGCCAAACGGTTGGTCCTAGACTGGCATATTGTACACGCGTTTTAATCCTAATGACGATATCTTTAATTTGGCACAAGATTCGCGGAGATCGGATGAGAAATGAGGGAGTTATGGCGTTTTGAAATTTTCGCGATTTTTTTGAACCTCAGGCGATGAAATTTAAAAATTTCAAAAATGTCGATTGTCGATTTTCCCTGTTTTGACGCCAGCACTATATGTAATCGGACCCGCTGATTACAATAATCCAAACTAGAGTTCGCTATCTGTTTTGGTTCTCGAGATATTTACGAAAAAGTGCCGACAGGTCAAAAGTACAAAAAACGAAACCACGAATTTTCAGCGGAAAATCGTTCAGACCGTCTTCTTTAGCGCCCCCGAAAACCTTAGCGTAGATTTTGAGTAGAAATTCGAGATTGAAAATTTTTGAAAATCGCGAGAATTTCGCCGAAATATGATGCTCGATTTCGACGCTTCTCTGTATCTTGGAAACCAGCTGGCTCTAGACCACCTATCCTATACTGTCCGACGCGTTTTGACGCTCTGGATCGACTGATCTAAACCAGAAGGCTCTAGGACGCCTACTTCTCGAGTTATGCCAAGAAAACCGTAAATTTCGTAATCGAAAATGTCGATTTTGCAAAAATTCGCGAAGCCGTAGCCGCCAAACGGTTGGTCCTAGACTGGCATATTGTACACGCGTTTTAATCCTAATGACGATATCTTTAATTTGGCACAAGATTCGCGGAGATCGGATGAGAAATGAGGGAGTTATGGCGTTTTGAAATTTTCGCGATTTTTTTGAACCTCAGGCGATGAAATTTAAAAATTTCAAAAATGTCGATTGTCGATTTTCCCTGTTTTGACGCCAGCACTATATGTAATCGGACCCGCTGATTACAATAATCCAAACTAGAGTTCGCTATCTGTTTTGGTTCTCGAGATATTTACGAAAAAGTGCCGACAGGTCAAAAGTACAAAAAACGAAACCACGAA
Organism: Melolontha melolontha; assembly: GCA_935421215.2. Classification (NCBI taxonomy): domain Eukaryota; kingdom Metazoa; phylum Arthropoda; class Insecta; order Coleoptera; family Scarabaeidae; genus Melolontha; species Melolontha melolontha. The sequence continues at coordinate 156,045,549 of OW285236.1, read as the reverse complement.
TTTTCAGCGGAAAATCGTTCAGACCGTCTTCTTTAGCGCCCCCGAAAACCTTAGCGTAGATTTTGAGTAGAAATTCGAGATTGAAAATTTTTGAAAATCGCGAGAATTTCGCCGAAATATGATGCTCGATTTCGAAGCTTCTCTGTATCTTGGAAACCAGCTGGCTCTAGACCACCTATCCTATACTGTCGGACGCGCTTTGACGCTCTGGATCGACTGATCTAAACCAGAAGGCTCTAGGACGCCTACTTCTCGAGTTATGCCAAGAAAACCGTAAATTTCGTATATGAAAATGTCGATTTTGCAAAAATTCGCGAAGCCGTAGCCGCCAAACGGTTGGTCCTAGACTGGCATATTGTACACGCGTTTTAATCCTAATGACGATATCTTTAATTTGGCACAAGATTCGCGGAGATCGGATGAGAAATGAGGGAGTTATGGCGTTTTGAAATTTTCGCGATTTTTTTGAACCTCAGGCGATGAAATTTAAAAATTTCAAAAATGTCGATTGTCGATTTTCCCTGTTTTGACGCCAGCACTATATGTAATCGGACCCGCTGATTACTATAATCCAAACTAAAGTTCGCTATCTGCTTTGGTTCTCGAGATATTTACGAAAAAGTGTCGACAGGTCAAAAGTACAAAAAACGAAACCGCGAATTTTCAATAGGAGCAGTTAAAGGAGAGCCCAAGGCAATACCAAATGTTTGACTATAAAAAGAATTTTTGTATTGAAAATATATGTTGTCGAGACAGAAATGTATACTTCTAATAATATCATTTTTATTTAGTGATGTGTATGGACTAATTTCATCCCATTTGGATTCTATTATGTTTATTTTATAGGTAGATCTGTGGGAATGTTAGTATATAAAGATTCTACATCAACTGATATAATTTTGTGATTAGGTGGTACTTTTTGTTCCTAGATGAAATTTTGAAATTCCAATTAGTCTTTGGTATGATATTTCGTTTTTCCTAACATCTTAGATATGCTATCACCTAAGAATTTTGCTATATTATAAGTACGGGCTTGTAATATTGATACTATTGGTCTTAAAGGGATATTATTTTTGTGGATTTTTTACGAAAAAGTGTCGACAGGTCAAAAGTACAAAAAACGAAACCGCGAATTTTCAGCGGAAAATCGTTCAGACCGTCTTCTTTAGCGCCCCCGAAAACCTTAGGGTAGATTTTGAGTAAAAATTCGAGATTGAAAATTTTTGAAAATCGCGAGAATTTCGCCGAAATATGATGCTCGATTTCGACGCTTCTCTGTATCTTGGAAACCAGCTGGCTCTAGACCACCTATCCTATACTGTCCGACGCGTTTTGACGCTCTGGATCGACTGATCTAAACCAGAAGGCTCTAGGACGCCTACTTCTCGAGTTATGCCAAGAAAACCGTAAATTTCGTAATCGAAAATGTCGATTTTGCAAAAATTCGCGAAGCCGTAGCCGCCAAACGGTTGGTCCTAGACTGGCATATTGTACACGCGTTTTAATCCTAATGACGATATCTTTAATTTGGCACAAGATTCGCGGAGATCGGATGAGAAATGAGGGAGTTATGGCGTTTTGAAATTTTCGCGATTTTTTTGAACCTCAGGCGATGAAATTTAAAAATTTCAAAAATGTCGATTGTCGATTTTCCCTGTTTTGACGCCAGCACTATATGTAATCGGACCCGCTGATTACTATAATCCAAACTAAAGTTCGCTATCTGCTTTGGTTCTCGAGATATTTACGAAAAAGTGTCGACAGGTCAAAAGTACAAAAAACGAAACCGCGAATTTTCAATAGGAGCAGTTAAAGGAGAGCCCAAGGCAATACCAAATGTTTGACTATAAAAAGAATTTTTGTATTGAAAATATATGTTGTCGAGACAGAAATGTATACTTCTAATAATATCATTTTTATTTAGTGATGTGTATGGACTAATTTCATCCCATTTGGATTCTATTATGTTTATTTTATAGGTAGATCTGTGGGAATGTTAGTATATAAAGATTCTACATCAACTGATATAATTTTGTGATTAGGTGGTACTTTTTGTTCCTAGATGAAATTTTGAAATTCCAATTAGTCTTTGGTATGATATTTCGTTTTTCCTAACATCTTAGATATGCTATCACCTAAGAATTTTGCTATATTATAAGTACGGGCTTGTAATATTGATACTATTGGTCTTAAAGGGATATTATTTTTGTGGATTTTTTACGAAAAAGTGTCGACAGGTCAAAAGTACAAAAAACGAAACCGCGAATTTTCAGCGGAAAATCGTTCAGACCGTCTTCTTTAGCGCCCCCGAAAACCTTAGGGTAGATTTTGAGTAAAAATTCGAGATTGAAAATTTTTGAAAATCGCGAGAATTTCGCCGAAATATGATGCTCGATTTCGACGCTTCTCTGTATCTTGGAAACCAGCTGGCTCTAGACCACCTATCCTATACTGTCCGACGCGTTTTGACGCTCTGGATCGACTGATCTAAACCAGAAGGCTCTAGGACGCCTACTTCTCGAGTTATGCCAAGAAAACCGTAAATTTCGTAATCGAAAATGTCGATTTTGCAAAAATTCGCGAAGCCGTAGCCGCCAAACGGTTGGTCCTAGACTGGCATATTGTACACGCGTTTTAATCCTAATGACGATATCTTTAATTTGGCACAAGATTCGCGTAGATCGGATGAGAAATGAGGGAGTTATGGCGTTTTGAAATTTTCGCGATTTTTTTGAACCTCAGGCGATGAAATTTAAAAATTTCAAAAATGTCGATTGTCGATTTTCCCTGTTTTGACGCCAGCACTATATGTAATCGGACCCGCTGATTACTATAATCCAAACTAAAGTTCGCTATCTGCTTTGGTTCTCGAGATATTTACGAAAAAGTGTCGACAGGTCAAAAGTACAAAAAACGAAACCGCGAATTTTCAGCGGAAAATCGTTCAGACCGTCTTCTTTAGCGCCCCCGAAAACCTTAGGGTAGATTTTGAGTAGAAATTCGAGATTGAAAATTTTTGAAAATCGCGAGAATTTCGCCGAAATATGATGCTCGATTTCGACGCTTCTCTGTATCTTGGAAACCAGCTGGCTCTAGACCACCTATCCTATACTGTCCGACGCGTTTTGTCGCTCTGGATCGACTGATCTAAACCAGAAGGCTCTAGGACGCCTACTTCTCGAGTTATGCCAAGAAAACCGTAAATTTCGTAATCGAAAATGTCGATTTTGCAAAAATTCGCGAAGCCGTAGCCGCCAAACGGTTGGTCCTAGACTGGCATATTGTACACGCGTTTTAATCCTAATGACGATATCTTTAATTTGGCATAAGATTCGCGGAGATCGGATGAGAAATGAGGGAGTTATGGCGTTTTGAAATTTTCTCGATTTTTTTTAACCTCAGGCGATGAAATTTAAAAATTTAAAAAATGTCGATTGTCGATTTTCCCTGTTTTGACGCCAGCACTATATGTAATCGGACCCGCTGATTACAATAATCCAAACTAGAGTTCGCTATCTGCTTTGGTTCTCGAGATATTTACGAAAAAGTGCCGACAGGTCAAAAGTACAAAAAACGAAACCACGAATTTTCAGCGGAAAATCGTTCAGACCGTCTTCTTTAGCGCCCCCGAAAACCTTAGGGTAGATTTTGAGTAGAAATTCGAGATTGAAAATTTTTGAAAATCGCGAGAATTTCGCCGAAATATGATGCTCGATTTCGAAGCTTCTCTGTATCTTGGAAATCAGCTGGCTCTAGACCACCTATCCTATACTGTCGGACGCGCTTTGACGCTCTGGATCGACTGATCTAAACCAGAAGGCTCTAGGACGCCTACTTCTCGAGTTATGCCAAGAAAACCGTAAATTTCGTATACGAAAATGTCGATTTTGCAAAAATTCGCGAAGCCGTAGCCGCCAAACGGTTGGTTCTAGACTGGCATATTGTACACGCGTTTTAATCCTAATGACGATATCTTTAATTTGGCACAAGATTCGCGGAGATCGGATGAGAAATGAGGGAGTTATGGCGTTTTGAAATTTTCGCGATTTTTTTGAACCTCAGGCGATGAAATTTAAAAATTTCAAAAATGTCGATTGTCGATTTTCCCTGTTTTGACGCCAGCACTATATGTAATCGGACCCGCTGATACTATAATCCAAACTAAAGTTCGCTATCTGCTTTGGTTCTCGAGATATTTACGAAAAAGTGTCGACAGGTCAAAAGTACAAAAAACGAAACCGCGAATTTTCAGCGGAAAATCGTTCAGACCGTCTTCTTTAGCGCCCCCGAAAACCTTAGGGTAGATTTTGAGTAGAAATTCGAGATTGAAAATTTTTGAAAATCGCGAGAATTTCGCCGAAATATGATGCTCGATTTCGACGCTTCTCTGTATCTTGGAAACCAGCTGGCTCTAGACCACCTATCCTATACTGTCCGACGCGTTTTGACGCTCTGGATCGACTGATCTAAACCAGAAGGCTCTAGGACGCCTACTTCTCGAGTTATGCCAAGAAAACCGTAAATTTCGTAATCGAAAATGTCGATTTTGCAAAAATTCGCGAAGCCGTAGCCGCCAAACGGTTGGTCCTAGACTGGCATATTGTACACGCGTTTTAATCCTAATGACGATATCTTTAATTTGGCACAAGATTCGCGGAGATCGGATGAGAAATGAGGGAGTTATGGCGTTTTGAAATTTTCGCGATTTTTTTGAACCTCAGGCGATGAAATTTAAAAATTTAAAAAATGTCGATTGTCGATTTTCCCTGTTTTGACGCCAGCACTATATGTAATCGGACCCGCTGATTACAATAATCCAAACTAGAGTTCGCTATCTGCTTTGGTTCTCGAGATATTTACGAAAAAGTGCCGACAGGTCAAAAATACAAAAAACGAAACCACGAATTTTCAGCGGAAAATCGTTCAGACCGTCTTCTTTAGCGCCCCCGAAAACCTTAGGGTAGATTTTGAGTAGAAATTCGAGATTGAAAATTTTTGAAAATCGCGAGAATTTCGCCGAAATATGATGACAGGTCAAAAGTACAAAAAACGAAACCGCGAATTTTCAATAGGAGCAGTTAAAGGAGAGCCCAAGGCAATACCAAATGTTTGACTATAAAAAGAATTTTTGTATTGAAAATATATGTTGTCGAGACAGAAATGTATACTTCTAATAATATCATTTTTATTTAGTGATGTGTATGGACTAATTTCATCCCATTTGGATTCTATTATGTTTATTTTATAGGTAGATCTGTGGGAATGTTAGTATATAAAGATTCTACATCAACTGATATAATTTTGTGATTAGGTGGTACTTTTTGTTCCTAGATGAAATTTTGAAATTCCAATTAGTCTTTGGTATGATATTTCGCTTTTCCTAACATCTTAGATATGCTATCACCTAAGAATTTTGCTATATTATAAGTACGGGCTTGTAATATTGATACTATTGGTCTTAAAGGGATATTATTTTTGTGGATTTTTTACGAAAAAGTGTCGACAGGTCAAAAGTACAAAAAACGAAACCACGAATTTTCAGCGGAAAATCGTTCAGACCGTCTTCTTTAGCGCCCCCGAAAACCTTAGGGTAGATTTTGAGTAGAAATTCGAGATTGAAAATTTTTGAAAATCGCGAGAATTTCGCCGAAATATGATGCTCGATTTCGAAGCTTCTCTGTATCTTGGAAACCAGCTGGCTCTAGACCACCTATCCTATACTGTCGGACGCGCTTTGACGCTCTGGATCGACTGATCTAAACCAGAAGGCTCTAGGACGCCTACTTCTCGAGTTATGCCAAGAAAACCGTAAATTTCGTATACGAAAATGTCGATTTTGCAAAAATTCGCGAAGCCGTAGCCGCCAAACGGTTGGTTCTAGACTGGCATATTGTACACGCGTTTTAATCCTAATGACGATATCTTTAATTTGGCACAAGATTCGCGGAGATCGGATGAGAAATGAGGGAGTTATGGCGTTTTGAAATTTTCGCGATTTTTTTGAACCTCAGGCGATGAAATTTAAAAATTTCAAAAATGTCGATTGTCGATTTTCCCTGTTTTGACGCCAGCACTATATGTAATCGGACCCGCTGATACTATAATCCAAACTAAAGTTCGCTATCTGCTTTGGTTCTCGAGATATTTACGAAAAAGTGTCGACAGGTCAAAAGTACAAAAAACGAAACCGCGAATTTTCAGCGGAAAATCGTTCAGACCGTCTTCTTTAGCGCCCCCGAAAACCTTAGGGTAGATTTTGAGTAGAAATTCGAGATTGAAAATTTTTGAAAATCGCGAGAATTTCGCCGAAATATGATGCTCGATTTCGACGCTTCTCTGTATCTTGGAAACCAGCTGGCTCTAGACAACCTATCCTATACTGTCCGACGCGTTTTGACGCTCTGGATCGACTGATCTAAACCAGAAGGCTCTAGGACGCCTACTTCTCGAGTTATGCCAAGAAAACCGTAAATTTCGTAATCGAAAATGTCGATTTTGCAAAAATTCGCGAAGCCGTAGCCGCCAAACGGTTGGTCCTAGACTGGCATATTGTACACGCGTTTTAATCCTAATGACGATATCTTTAATTTGGCACAAGATTCGCGGAGATCGGATGAGAAATGAGGGAGTTATGGCGTTTTGAAATTTTCGCGATTTTTTTGAACCTCAGGCGATGAAATTTAAAAATTTAAAAAATGTCGATTGTCGATTTTCCCTGTTTTGACGCCAGCACTATATGTAATCGGACCCGCTGATTACAATAATCCAAACTAGAGTTCGCTATCTGCTTTGGTTCTCGAGATATTTACGAAAAAGTGCCGACAGGTCAAAAATACAAAAAACGAAACCACGAATTTTCAGCGGAAAATCGTTCAGACCGTCTTCTTTAGCGCCCCCGAAAACCTTAGGGTAGATTTTGAGTAGAAATTCGAGATTGAAAATTTTTGAAAATCGCGAGAATTTCGCCGAAATATGATGCTCGATTTCGAAGCTTCTCTGTATCTTGGAAACCAGCTGGCTCTAGACCACCTATCCTATACTGTCGGACGCGCTTTGACGCTCTGGATCGACTGATCTAAACCAGAAGGCTCTAGGACGCCTACTTCTCGAGTTATGCCAAGAAAACCGTAAATTTCGTATACGAAAATGTCGATTTTGCAAAAATTCGCGAAGCCGTAGCCGCCAAACGGTTGGTCCTAGACTGGCATATTGTACACGCGTTTTAATCCTAATGACGATATCTTTAATTTGGCACAAGATTCGCGGAGATCGGATGAGAAATGAGGGAGTTATGGCGTTTTGAAATTTTCGCGATTTTTTTGAACCTCAGGCGATGAAATTTAAAAATTTCAAAAATGTCGATTGTCGATTTTCCCTGTTTTGACGCCAGCACTATATGTAATCGGATCCGCTGATTACTATAATCCAAACTAAAGTTCGCTATCTGCTTTGGTTCTCGAGATATTTACGAAAAAGTGTCGACAGGTCAAAAGTACAAAAAACGAAACCGCGAATTTTCAATAGGAGCAGTTAAAGGAGAGCCCAAGGCAATACCAAATGTTTGACTATAAAAAGAATTTTTGTATTGAAAATATATGTTGTCGAGACAGAAATGTATACTTCTAATAATATCATTTTTATTTAGTGATGTGTATGGACTAATTTCATCCCATTTGGATTCTATTATGTTTATTTTATAGGTAGATCTGTGGGAATGTTAGTATATAAAGATTCTACATCAACTGATATAATTTTGTGATTAGGTGGTACTTTTTGTTCCTAGATGAAATTTTGAAATTCCAATTAGTCTTTGGTATGATATTTCGTTTTTCCTAACATCTTAGATATGCTATCACCTAAGAATTTTGCTATATTATAAGTACGGGCTTGTAATATTGATACTATTGGTCTTAAAGGGATATTATTTTTGTGGATTTTTTACGAAAAAGTGTCGACAGGTCAAAAGTACAAAAAACGAAACCGCGAATTTTCAGCGGAAAATCGTTCAGACCGTCTTCTTTAGCGCCCCCGAAAACCTTAGGGTAGATTTTGAGTAAAAATTCGAGATTGAAAATTTTTGAAAATCGCGAGAATTTCGCCGAAATATGATGCTCGATTTCGACGCTTCTCTGTATCTTGGAAACCAGCTGGCTCTAGACCACCTATCCTATACTGTCCGACGCGTTTTGACGCTCTGGAACGACTGATCTAAACCAGAAGGCTCTAGGACGCCTACTTCTCGAGTTATGCCAAGAAAACCGTAAATTTCGTAATCGAAAATGTCGATTTTGCAAAAATTCGCGAAGCCGTAGCCGCCAAACGGTTGGTCCTAGACTGGCATATTGTACACGCGTTTTAATCCTAATGACGATATCTTTAATTTGGCACAAGATTCGCGGAGATCGGATGAGAAATGAGGGAGTTATGGCGTTTTGAAATTTTCGCGATTTTTTTGAACCTCAGGCGATGAAATTTAAAAATTTCAAAAATGTCGATTGTCGATTTTCCCTGTTTTGACGCCAGCACTATATGTAATCGGACCCGCTGATTACTATAATCCAAACTAAAGTTCGCTATCTGCTTTGGTTCTCGAGATATTTACGAAAAAGTGTCGACAGGTCAAAAGTAAAAAAAAACGAAACCGCGAATTTTCAGCGGAAAATCGTTCAGACCGTCTTCTTTAGCGCCCCCGAAAACCTTAGGGTAGATTTTGAGTAGAAATTCGAGATTGAAAATTTTTGAAAATCGCGAGAATTTCGCCGAAATATGATGCTCGATTTCGACGCTTCTCTGTATCTTGGAAACCAGCTGGCTCTAGACCACCTATCCTATACTGTCCGACGCGTTTTGACGCTCTGGATCGACTGATCTAAACCAGAAGGCTCTAGGACGCCTACTTCTCGAGTTATGCCAAGAAAACCGTAAATTTCGTAATCGAAAATGTCGATTTTGCAAAAATTCGCGAAGCCGTAGCCGCCAAACGGTTGGTCCTAGACTGGCATATTGTACACGCGTTTTAATCCTAATGACGATATCTTTAATTTGGCACAAGATTCGCGGAGATCGGATGAGAAATGAGGGAGTTATGGCGTTTTGAAATTTTCGCGATTTTTTTGAACCTCAGGCGATGAAATTTAAAAATTTAAAAAATGTCGATTGTCGATTTTCCCTGTTTTGACGCCAGCACTATATGTAATCGGACCCGCTGATTACAATAATCCAAACTAGAGTTCGCTATCTGCTTTGGTTCTCGAGATATTTACGAAAAAGTGCCGACAGGTCAAAAATACAAAAAACGAAACCACGAATTTTCAGCGGAAAATCGTTCAGACCGTCTTCTTTAGCGCCCCCGAAAACCTTAGGGTAGATTTTGAGTAGAAATTCGAGATTGAAAATTTTTGAAAATCGCGAGAATTTCGCCGAAATATGATGCTCGATTTCGAAGCTTCTCTGTATCTTGGAAACCAGCTGGCTCTAGACCACCTATCCTATACTGTCGGACGCGCTTTGACGCTCTGGATCGACTGATCTAAACCAGAAGGCTCTAGGACGCCTACTTCTCGAGTTATGCCAAGAAAACCGTAAATTTCGTATACGAAAATGTCGATTTTGCAAAAATTCGCGAAGCCGTAGCCGCCAAACGGTTGGTCCTAGACTGGCATATTGTACACGCGTTTTAATCCTAATGACGATATCTTTAATTTGGCACAAGATTCGCGGAGATCGGATGAGAAATGAGGGAGTTATGGCGTTTTGAAATTTTCGCGATTTTTTTGAACCTCAGGCGATGAAATTTAAAAATTTCAAAAATGTCGATTGTCGATTTTCCCTGTTTTGACGCCAGCACTATATGTAATCGGATCCGCTGATTACTATAATCCAAACTAAAGTTCGCTATCTGCTTTGGTTCTCGAGATATTTACGAAAAAGTGTCGACAGGTCAAAAGTACAAAAAACGAAACCGCGAATTTTCAATAGGAGCAGTTAAAGGAGAGCCCAAGGCAATACCAAATGTTTGACTATAAAAAGAATTTTTGTATTGAAAATATATGTTGTCGAGACAGAAATGTATACTTCTAATAATATCATTTTTATTTAGTGATGTGTATGGACTAATTTCATCCCATTTGGATTCTATTATGTTTATTTTATAGGTAGATCTGTGGGAATGTTAGTATATAAAGATTCTACATCAACTGATATAATTTTGTGATTAGGTGGTACTTTTTGTTCCTAGATGAAATTTTGAAATTCCAATTAGTCTTTGGTATGATATTTCGTTTTTCCTAACATCTTAGATATGCTATCACCTAAGAATTTTGCTATATTATAAGTACGGGCTTGTAATATTGATACTATTGGTCTTAAAGGGATATTATTTTTGTGGATTTTTTACGAAAAAGTGTCGACAGGTCAAAAGTACAAAAAACGAAACCGCGAATTTTCAGCGGAAAATCGTTCAGACCGTCTTCTTTAGCGCCCCCGAAAACCTTAGGGTAGATTTTGAGTAAAAATTCGAGATTGAAAATTTTTGAAAATCGCGAGAATTTCGCCGAAATATGATGCTCGATTTCGACGCTTCTCTGTATCTTGGAAACCAGCTGGCTCTAGACCACCTATCCTATACTGTCCGACGCGTTTTGACGCTCTGGAACGACTGATCTAAACCAGAAGGCTCTAGGACGCCTACTTCTCGAGTTATGCCAAGAAAACCGTAAATTTCGTAATCGAAAATGTCGATTTTGCAAAAATTCGCGAAGCCGTAGCCGCCAAACGGTTGGTCCTAGACTGGCATATTGTACACGCGTTTTAATCCTAATGACGATATCTTTAATTTGGCACAAGATTCGCGGAGATCGGATGAGAAATGAGGGAGTTATGGCGTTTTGAAATTTTCGCGATTTTTTTGAACCTCAGGCGATGAAATTTAAAAATTTCAAAAATGTCGATTGTCGATTTTCCCTGTTTTGACGCCAGCACTATATGTAATCGGACCCGCTGATTACTATAATCCAAACTAAAGTTCGCTATCTGCTTTGGTTCTCGAGATATTTACGAAAAAGTGTCGACAGGTCAAAAGTAAAAAAAAACGAAACCGCGAATTTTCAGCGGAAAATCGTTCAGACCGTCTTCTTTAGCGCCCCCGAAAACCTTAGGGTAGATTTTGAGTAGAAATTCGAGATTGAAAATTTTTGAAAATCGCGAGAATTTCGCCGAAATATGATGCTCGATTTCGACGCTTCTCTGTATCTTGGAAACCAGCTGGCTCTAGACCACCTATCCTATACTGTCCGACGCGTTTTGACGCTCTGGATCGACTGATCTAAACCAGAAGGCTCTAGGACGCCTACTTCTCGAGTTATGCCAAGAAAACCGTAAATTTCGTAATCGAAAATGTCGATTTTGCAAAAATTCGCGAAGCCGTAGCCGCCAAACGGTTGGTCCTAGACTGGCATATTGTACACGCGTTTTAATCCTAATGACGATATCTTTAATTTGGCACAAGATTCGCGGAGATCGGATGAGAAATGAGGGAGTTATGGCGTTTTGAAATTTTCGCGATTTTTTTGAACCTCAGGCGATGAAATTTAAAAATTTAAAAAATGTCGATTGTCGATTTTCCCTGTTTTGACGCCAGCACTATATGTAATCGGACCCGCTGATTACAATAATCCAAACTAGAGTTCGCTATCTGCTTTGGTTCTCGAGATATTTACGAAAAAGTGCCGACAGGTCAAAAATACAAAAAACGAAACCACGAATTTTCAGCGGAAAATCGTTCAGACCGTCTTCTTTAGCGCCCCCGAAAACCTTAGGGTAGATTTTGAGTAGAAATTCGAGATTGAAAATTTTTGAAAATCGCGAGAATTTCGCCGAAATATGATGCTCGATTTCGAAGCTTCTCTGTATCTTGGAAACCAGCTGGCTCTAGACCACCTATCCTATACTGTCGGACGCGCTTTGACGCTCTGGATCGACTGATCTAAACCAGAAGGCTCTAGGACGCCTACTTCTCGAGTTATGCCAAGAAAACCGTAAATTTCGTATACGAAAATGTCGATTTTGCAAAAATTCGCGAAGCCGTAGCCGCCAAACGGTTGGTTCTAGACTGGCATATTGTACACGCGTTTTAATCCTAATGACGATATCTTTAATTTGGCACAAGATTCGCGGAGATCGGATGAGAAATGAGGGAGTTATGGCGTTTTGAAATTTTCGCGATTTTTTTGAACCTCAGGCGATGAAATTTAAAAATTTCAAAAATGTCGATTGTCGATTTTCCCTGTTTTGACGCCAGCACTATATGTAATCGGACCCGCTGATACTATAATCCAAACTAAAGTTCGCTATCTGCTTTGGTTCTCGAGATATTTACGAAAAAGTGTCGACAGGTCAAAAGTACAAAAAACGAAACCGCGAATTTTCAGCGGAAAATCGTTCAGACCGTCTTCTTTAGCGCCCCCGAAAACCTTAGGGTAGATTTTGAGTAGAAATTCGAGATTGAAAATTTTTGAAAATCGCGAGAATTTCGCCGAAATATGATGCTCGATTTCGACGCTTCTCTGTATCTTGGAAACCAGCTGGCTCTAGACCACCTATCCTATACTGTCCGACGCGTTTTGACGCTCTGGAACGACTGATCTAAACCAGAAGGCTCTAGGACGCCTACTTCTCGAGTTATGCCAAGAAAACCGTAAATTTCGTAATCGAAAATGTCGATTTTGCAAAAATTCGCGAAGCCGTAGCCGCCAAACGGTTGGTCCTAGACTGGCATATTGTACACGCGTTTTAATCCTAATGACGATATCTTTAATTTGGCACAAGATTCGCGGAGATCGGATGAGAAATGAGGGAGTTATGGCGTTTTGAAATTTTCGCGATTTTTTTGAACCTCAGGCGATGAAATTTAAAAATTTCAAAAATGTCGATTGTCGATTTTCCCTGTTTTGACGCCAGCACTATATGTAATCGGACCCGCTGATTACTATAATCCAAACTAAAGTTCGCTATCTGCTTTGGTTCTCGAGATATTTACGAAAAAGTGTCGACAGGTCAAAAGTACAAAAAACGAAACCGCGAATTTTCAATAGGAGCAGTTAAAGGAGAGCCCAAGGCAATACCAAATGTTTGACTATAAAAAGAATTTTTGTATTGAAAATATATGTTGTCGAGACAGAAATGTATACTTCTAATAATATCATTTTTATTTAGTGATGTGTATGGACTAATTTCATCCCATTTGGATTCTATTATGTTTATTTTATAGGTAGATCTGTGGGAATGTTAGTATATAAAGATTCTACATCAACTGATATAATTTTGTGATTAGGTGGTACTTTTTGTTCCTAGATGAAATTTTGAAATTCCAATTAGTCTTTGGTATGATATTTCGTTTTTCCTAACATCTTAGATATGCTATCACCTAAGAATTTTGCTATATTATAAGTACGGGCTTGTAATATTGATACTATTGGTCTTAAAGGGATATTATTTTTGTGGATTTTTTACGAAAAAGTGTCGACAGGTCAAAAGTACAAAAAACGAAACCGCGAATTTTCAGCGGAAAATCGTTCAGACCGTCTTCTTTAGCGCCCCCGAAAACCTTAGGGTAGATTTTGAGTAAAAATTCGAGATTGAAAATTTTTGAAAATCGCGAGAATTTCGCCGAAATATGATGCTCGATTTCGACGCTTCTCTGTATCTTGGAAACCAGCTGGCTCTAGACCACCTATCCTATACTGTCCGACGCGTTTTGACGCTCTGGATCGACTGATCTAAACCAGAAGGCTCTAGGACGCCTACTTCTCGAGTTATGCCAAGAAAACCGTAAATTTCGTAATCGAAAATGTCGATTTTGCAAAAATTTGCGAAGCCGTAGCCGCCAAACGGTTGGTCCTAGACTGGCATATTGTACACGCGTTTTAATCCTAATGACGATATCTTTAATTTGGCACAAGATTCGCGGAGATCGGATGAGAAATGAGGGAGTTATGTCGTTTTGAAATTTTCGCGATTTTTTTGAACCTCAGGCGATGAAATTTAAAAATTTAAAAAATGTCGATTGTCGATTTTCCCTGTTTTGACGCCAGCACTATATGTAATCGGACCCGCTGATTACAATAATCCAAACTAGAGTTCGCTATCTGCTTTGGTTCTCGAGATATTTACGAAAAAGTGCCGACAGGTCAAAAATACAAAAAACGAAACCACGAATTTTCAGCGGAAAATCGTTCAGACCGTCTTCTTTAGCGCCCCCGAAAACCTTAGGGTAGATTTTGAGTAGAAATTCGAGATTGAAAATTTTTGAAAATCGCGAGGATTTCGCCGAAATATGATGCTCGATTTCGAAGCTTCTCTGTATCTTGGAAACCAGCTGGCTCTAGACCACCTATCCTATACTGTCGGACGCGCTTTGACGCTCTGGATCGACTGATCTAAACCAGAAGGCTCTAGGACGCCTACTTCTCGAGTTATGCCAAGAAAACCGTAAATTTCGTATACGAAAATGTCGATTTTGCAAAAATTCGCGAAGCCGTAGCCGCCAAACGGTTGGTCCTAGACTGGCATATTGTACACGCGTTTTAATCCTAATGACGATATCTTTAATTTGGCACAAGATTCGCGGAGATCGGATGAGAAATGAGGGAGTTATGGCGTTTTGAAATTTTCGCGATTTTTTTGAACCTCAGGCGATGAAATTTAAAAATTTAAAAAATGTCGATTGTCGATTTTCCCTGTTTTGACGCCAGCACTATATGTAATCGGACCCGCTGATTACTATAATCCAAACTAAAGTTCGCTATCTGCTTTGGTTCTCGAGATATTTACGAAAAAGTGTCGACAGGTCAAAAGTACAAAAAACGAAACCGCGAATTTTCAATAGGAGCAGTTAAAGGAGAGCCCAAGGCAATACCAAATGTTTGACTATAAAAAGAATTTTTGTATTGAAAATATATGTTGTCGAGACAGAAATGTATACTTCTAATAATATCATTTTTATTTAGTGATGTGTATGGACTAATTTCATCCCATTTGGATTCTATTATGTTTATTTTATAGGTAGATCTGTGGGAATGTTAGTATATAAAGATTCTACATCAACTGATATAATTTTGTGATTAGGTGGTACTTTTTGTTCCTAGATGAAATTTTGAAATTCCAATTAGTCTTTGGTATGATATTTCGTTTTTCCTAACATCTTAGATATGCTATCACCTAAGAATTTTGCTATATTATAAGTACGGGCTTGTAATATTGATACTATTGGTCTTAAAGGGATATTATTTTTGTGGATTTTTTACGAAAAAGTGTCGACAGGTCAAAAGTACAAAAAACGAAACCGCGAATTTTCAGCGGAAAATCGTTCAGACCGTCTTCTTTAGCGCCCCCGAAAACCTTAGGGTAGATTTTGAGTAGAAATTCGAGATTGAAAATTTTTGAAAATCGCGAGAATTTCGCCGAAATATGATGCTCGATTTCGAAGCTTCTCTGTATCTTGGAAACCAGCTGGCTCTAGACCACCTATCCTATACTGTCGGACGCGCTTTGACGCTCTGGATCGACTGATCTAAACCAGAAGGCTCTAGGACGCCTACTTCTCGAGTTATGCCAAGAAAACCGTAAATTTCGTATACGAAAATGTCGATTTTGCAAAAATTCGCGAAGCCGTAGCCGCCAAACGGTTGGTCCTAGACTGGCATATTGTACACGCGTTTTAATCCTAATGACGATATCTTTAATTTGGCACAAGATTCGCGGAGATCGGATGAGAAATGAGGGAGTTATGGCGTTTTGAAATTTTCGCGATTTTTTTGAACCTCAGGCGATGAAATTTAAAAATTTAAAAAATGTCGATTGTCGATTTTCCCTGTTTTGACGCCAGCACTATTTGTAATCGGACCCGCTGATACTATAATCCAAACTAAAGTTCGCTATCTGCTTTGGTTCTCGAGATATTTACGAAAAAGTGTCGACAGGTCAAAAGTACAAAAAACGAAACCGCGAATTTTCAGCGGAAAATCGTTCAGACCGTCTTCTTTAGCGCCCCCGAAAACCTTAGGGTAGATTTTGAGTAGAAATTCGAGATTGAAAATTTTTGAAAATCGCGAGAATTTCGCCGAAATATGATGCTCGATTTCGACGCTTCTCTGTATCTTGGAAACCAGCTGGCTCTAGACCACCTATCCTATACTGTCCGACGCGTTTTGACGCTCTGGATCGACTGATCTAAACCAGAAGGCTCTAGGACGCCTACTTCTCGAGTTATGCCAAGAAAACCGTAAATTTCGTAATCGAAAATGTCGATTTTGCAAAAATTCGCGAAGCCGTAGCCGCCAAACGGTTGGTCCTAGACTGGCATATTGTACACGCGTTTTAATCCTAATGACGATATCTTTAATTTGGCACAAGATTCGCGGAGATCGGATGAGAAATGAGGGAGTTATGGCGTTTTGAAATTTTCGCGATTTTTTTGAACCTCAGGCGATGAAATTTAAAAATTTCAAAAATGTCGATTGTCGATTTTCCCTGTTTTGACGCCAGCACTATATGTAATCGGACCCGCTGATTACTATAATCCAAACTAAAGTTCGCTATCTGCTTTGGTTCTCGAGATATTTACGAAAAAGTGTCGACAGGTCAAAAGTACAAAAAACGAAACCGCGAATTTTCAATAGGAGCAGTTAAAGGAGAGCCCAAGGCAATACCAAATGTTTGACTATAAAAAGAATTTTTGTATTGAAAATATATGTTGTCGAGACAGAAATGTATACTTCTAATAATATCATTTTTATTTAGTGATGTGTATGGACTAATTTCATCCCATTTGGATTCTATTATGTTTATTTTATAGGTAGATCTGTGGGAATGTTAGTATATAAAGATTCTACATCAACTGATATAATTTTGTGATTAGGTGGTACTTTTTGTTCCTAGATGAAATTTTGAAATTCCAATTAGTCTTTGGTATGATATTTCGTTTTTCCTAACATCTTAGATATGCTATCACCTAAGAATTTTGCTATATTATAAGTACGGGCTTGTAATATTGATACTATTGGTCTTAAAGGGATATTATTTTTGTGGATTTTTTACGAAAAAGTGTCGACAGGTCAAAAGTACAAAAAACGAAACCGCGAATTTTCAGCGGAAAATCGTTCAGACCGTCTTCTTTAGCGCCCCCGAAAACCTTAGGGTAGATTTTGAGTAAAAATTCGAGATTGAAAATTTTTGAAAATCGCGAGAATTTCGCCGAAATATGATGCTCGATTTAGACCCCTCTTTGTAACTTGGAAACCAGCTGGCTCTAGATGACCTATCCTATACTGTCCGACGCGTTTAGACTCTCTGAATCGACAGATCTAAACCAGAAGGCTCTAGGACCCCTACTTCTAGAGTTATGCCAAGAAAACCGTAAATTTCGTAATCGAAAATGTCGATATTGCAAAAATTCGCGAAGCCGTAGCCGCCAAACGGTTGGTCCTAGACTGGCATATTGTACACGCGTTTTAATCCTAATGACGGATATCTTTAATTTGGCACAAGATTCGCGGAGATCGGATGAGAAATGAGGGAGTTATGGCGTTTTGAAATTTTCGCGATTTTTTTGAACCTCAGGCGATGAAATTTAAAAATTTCAAAAATGTCGATTGTCGATTTTCCCTGTTTTGACGCCAGCACTATATGTAATCGGACCCGCTGATACTATAATCCAAACTAAAGTTCGCTATCTGCTTTGGTTCTCGAGATATTTACGAAAAAGTGTCGACAGGTCAAAAGTACAAAAAACGAAACCGCGAATTTTCAGCGGAAAATCGTTCAGACCGTCTTCTTTAGCGCCCCCGAAAACCTTAGGGTAGATTTTGAGTAGAAATTCGAGATTGAAAATTTTTGAAAATCGCGAGAATTTCGCCGAAATATGATGCTCGATTTCGACGCTTCTCTGTATCTTGGAAACCAGCTGGCTCTAGACCACCTATCCTATACTGTCCGACGCGTTTTGACGCTCTGGATCGACTGATCTAAACCAGAAGGCTCTAGGACGCCTACTTCTCGAGTTATGCCAAGAAAACCGTAAATTTCGTAATCGAAAATGTCGATTTTGCAAAAATTCGCGAAGCCGTAGCCGCCAAACGGTTGGTCCTAGACTGGCATATTGTACACGCGTTTTAATCCTAATGACGATATCTTTAATTTGGCACAAGATTCGCGGAGATCGGATGAGAAATGAGGGAGTTATGGCGTTTTGAAATTTTCGCGATTTTTTTGAACCTCAGGCGATGAAATTTAAAAATTTCAAAAATGTCGATTGTCGATTTTCCCTGTTTTGACGCCAGCACTATATGTAATCGGACCCGCTGATACTATAATCCAAACTAAAGTTCGCTATCTGCTTTGGTTCTCGAGATATTTACGAAAAAGTGTCGACAGGTCAAAAGTACAAAAAACGAAACCGCGAATTTTCAGCGGAAAATCGTTCAGACCGTCTTCTTTAGCGCCCCCGAAAACCTTAGGGTAGATTTTGAGTAGAAATTCGAGATTGAAAATTTTTGAAAATCGCGAGAATTTCGCCGAAATATGATGCTCGATTTCGACGCTTCTCTGTATCTTGGAAACCAGCTGGCTCTAGACCACCTATCCTATACTGTCCGACGCGTTTTGACGCTCTGGATCGACTGATCTAAACCAGAAGGCTCTAGGACGCCTACTTCTCGAGTTATGCCAAGAAAACCGTAAATTTCGTAATCGAAAATGTCGATTTTGCAAAAATTCGCGAAGCCGTAGCCGCCAAACGGTTGGTCCTAGACTGGCATATTGTACACGCGTTTTAATCCTAATGACGATATCTTTAATTTGGCACAAGATTCGCGGAGATCGGATGAGAAATGAGGGAGTTATGGCGTTTTGAAATTTTCGCGATTTTTTTGAACCTCAGGCGATGAAATTAAAAAATTTCAAAAATGTCGATTGTCGATTTTCCCTGTTATGACGCCAACATTATATGTAATCGGACCCGCTGATAAACCAGAAGGCTCTAGGACACCTACTTCTCGAGTTATGCCAGGAAAACCGTAAATTTCGTAATCGAAAATGTCGATTTTGCAAAAATTCGCGAAGCCGTAGCCGCCAACTGGTTGGTCCTAGACTGTCATATTGTACACGCGTTTTAATCCTAATGACGATATCTTTAATTTGGCACAAGATTCGCGGAGATCGGATGAGACATGAGGGAGTTATGGCGTTTTGAAATTTTCGCGATTTTTTTGAACCTCAGGCGATGAAATTTAAAAATTTAAAAAATGTCGATTGTCGATTTTCCCTGTTTTGACGCCAGCACTATATGTAATCGGACCCGCTGATTACAATAATCCAAACTAGAGTTCGCTATCTGCTTTGGTTCTCGAGATATTTACGAAAAAGTGCCGACAGGTCAAAAGTACAAAAAACGAAACCGCGAATTTTCAGCGGAAAATCGTTCAGACCGTCTTCTTTAGCGCCCCCGAAAACCTTAGGGTAGATTTTGAGTAGAAATTCGAGATTGAAAATTTTTGAAAATCGCGAGAATTTCGCCGAAATATGATGCTCGATTTCGACGCTTCTCTGTATCTTGGAAACCAGCTGGCTCTAGACCACCTATCCTATACTGTCCGATGCGCTTTGACGCTCTGGATCGACTGATCTAAACCAGAAGGCTCTAGGACGCCTACTTCTCGAGTTATGCCAAGAAAACCGTAAATTTCGTAAACGAAAATGTCGATTTTGCAAAAATTCGCGAAGCCGTAGCCGCCAAACGGTTGGTCCTAGATTGGCATATTGTACACGCGTTTTAATCCTAATGACGATATCTTTAATTTGGCACAAGATTCGCGGAGATCGGATGAGAAATGAGGGAGTTATGGCGTTTTGAAATTTTCGCGATTTTTTTTGAACCTCAGGCGATGAAATTAAAAAATTTCAAAAATGTCGATTGTCGATTTTCCCTGTTATGACGCCAGCATTATATGTAATCGGACCCGCTGATTACTATAATCAAAACTAAAGTTCGCTATCTGCTTTGGTTCTCGAGATATTTACGAAAAAGTGTCGACAGGTCAAAAGTACAAAAAACGAAACCGCGAATTTTCAATAGGAGCAGTTAAAGGAGAGCCCAAGGCAATACCAAATGTTTGACTATAAAAAGAATTTTTGTATTGAAAATATATGTTGTCGAGACAGAAATGTATACTTCTAATAATATCATTTTTATTTAGTGATGTGTATGGACTAATTTCATCCCATTTGGATTCTATTATGTTTATTTTATAGGTAGATCTGTGGGAATGTTAGTATATAAAGATTCTACATCAACTGATATAATTTTGTGATTAGGTGGTACTTTTTGTTCCTAGATGAAATTTTGAAATTCCAATTAGTCTTTGGTATGATATTTCGTTTTTCCTAACATCTTAGATATGCTATCACCTAAGAATTTTGCTATATTATAAGTACGGGCTTGTAATATTGATACTATTGGTCTTAAAGGGATATTATTTTTGTGGATTTTTTACGAAAAAGTGTCGACAGGTCAAAAGTACAAAAAACGAAACCGCGAATTTTCAGCGGAAAATCGTTCAGACCGTCTTCTTTAGCGCCCCCGAAAACCTTAGGGTAGATTTTGAGTAGAAATTCGAGATTGAAAATTTTTGAAAATCGCGAGAATTTCGCCGAAATATGATGCTCGATTTCGAAGCTTCTCTGTATCTTGGAAACCAGCTGGCTCTAGACCACCTATCCTATACTGTCGGACGCGCTTTGACGCTCTGGATCGACTGATCTAAACCAGAAGGCTCTAGGACGCCTACTTCTCGAGTTATGCCAAGAAAACCGTAAATTTCGTATACGAAAATGTCGATTTTGCAAAAATTCGCGAAGCCGTAGCCGCCAAACGGTTGGTCCTAGACTGGCATATTGTACACGCGTTTTAATCCTAATGACGATATCTTTAATTTGGCACAAGATTCGCGGAGATCGGATGAGAAATGAGGGAGTTATGGCGTTTTGAAATTTTCGCGATTTTTTTGAACCTCAGGCGATGAAATTTAAAAATTTAAAAAATGTCGATTGTCGATTTTCCCTGTTTTGACGCCAGCACTATATGTAATCGGACCCGCTGATACTATAATCCAAACTAAAGTTCGCTATCTGCTTTGGTTCTCGAGATATTTACGAAAAAGTGTCGACAGGTCAAAAGTACAAAAAACGAAACCGCGAATTTTCAGCGGAAAATCGTTCAGACCGTCTTCTTTAGCGCCCCCGAAAACCTTAGGGTAGATTTTGAGTAGAAATTCGAGATTGAAAATTTTTGAAAATCGCGAGAATTTCGCCGAAATATGATGCTCGATTTCGACGCTTCTCTGTATCTTGGAAACCAGCTGGCTCTAGACCACCTATCCTATACTGTCCGACGCGTTTTGACGCTCTGGATCGACTGATCTAAACCAGAAGGCTCTAGGACGCCTACTTCTCGAGTTATGCCAAGAAAACCGTAAATTTCGTAATCGAAAATGTCGATTTTGCAAAAATTCGCGAAGCCGTAGCCGCCAAACGGTTGGTCCTAGACTGGCATATTGTACACGCGTTTTAATCCTAATGACGATATCTTTAATTTGGCACAAGATTCGCGGAGATCGGATGAGAAATGAGGGAGTTATGGCGTTTTGAAATTTTCGCGATTTTTTTGAACCTCAGGCGATGAAATTTAAAAATTTCAAAAATGTCGATTGTCGATTTTCCCTGTTTTGACGCCAGCACTATATGTAATCGGACCCGCTGATTACTATAATCCAAACTAAAGTTCGCTATCTGCTTTGGTTCTCGAGATATTTACGAAAAAGTGTCGACAGGTCAAAAGTACAAAAAACGAAACCGCGAATTTTCAATAGGAGCAGTTAAAGGAGAGCCCAAGGCAATACCAAATGTTTGACTATAAAAAGAATTTTTGTATTGAAAATATATGTTGTCGAGACAGAAATGTATACTTCTAATAATATCATTTTTATTTAGTGATGTGTATGGACTAATTTCATCCCATTTGGATTCTATTATGTTTATTTTATAGGTAGATCTGTGGGAATGTTAGTATATAAAGATTCTACATCAACTGATATAATTTTGTGATTAGGTGGTACTTTTTGTTCCTAGATGAAATTTTGAAATTCCAATTAGTCTTTGGTATGATATTTCGTTTTTCCTAACATCTTAGATATGCTATCACCTAAGAATTTTGCTATATTATAAGTACGGGCTTGTAATATTGATACTATTGGTCTTAAAGGGATATTATTTTTGTGGATTTTTTACGAAAAAGTGTCGACAGGTCAAAAGTACAAAAAACGAAACCGCGAATTTTCAGCGGAAAATCGTTCAGACCGTCTTCTTTAGCGCCCCCGAAAACCTTAGGGTAGATTTTGAGTAGAAATTCGAGATTGAAAATTTTTGAAAATCGCGAGAATTTCGCCGAAATATGATGCTCGATTTCGACGCTTCTCTGTATCTTGGAAACCAGCTGGCTCTAGACCACCTATCCTATACTGTCCGACGCGTTTTGACGCTCTGGATCGACTGATCTAAACCAGAAGGCTCTAGGACGCCTACTTCTCGAGTTATGCCAAGAAAACCGTAAATTTCGTAATCGAAAATGTCGATTTTGCAAAAATTCGCGAAGCCGTAGCCGCCAAACGGTTGGTCCTAGACTGGCATATTGTACACGCGTTTTAATCCTAATGACGATATCTTTAATTTGGCACAAGATTCGCGGAGATCGGATGAGAAATGAGGGAGTTATGGCGTTTTGAAATTTTCGCGATTTTTTTGAACCTCAGGCGATGAAATTTAAAAATTTAAAAAATGTCGATTGTCGATTTTCCCTGTTTTGACGCCAGCACTATATGTAATCGGACCCGCTGATTACAATAATCCAAACTAGAGTTCGCTATCTGCTTTGGTTCTCGAGATATTTACGAAAAAGTGCCGACAGGTCAAAAATACAAAAAACGAAACCACGAATTTTCAGCGGAAAATCGTTCAGACCGTCTTCTTTAGCGCCCCCGAAAACCTTAGGGTAGATTTTGAGTAGAAATTCGAGATTGAAAATTTTTGAAAATCGCGAGAATTTCGCCGAAATATGATGCTCGATTTCGAAGCTTCTCTGTATCTTGGAAACCAGCTGGCTCTAGACCACCTATCCTATACTGTCGGACGCGCTTTGACGCTCTGGATCGACTGATCTAAACCAGAAGGCTCTAGGACGCCTACTTCTCGAGTTATGCCAAGAAAACCGTAAATTTCGTATACGAAAATGTCGATTTTGCAAAAATTCGCGAAGCCGTAGCCGCCAAACGGTTGGTTCTAGACTGGCATATTGTACACGCGTTTTAATCCTAATGACGATATCTTTAATTTGGCACAAGATTCGCGGAGATCGGATGAGAAATGAGGGAGTTATGGCGTTTTGAAATTTTCGCGATTTTTTTGAACCTCAGGCGATGAAATTTAAAAATTTCAAAAATGTCGATTGTCGATTTTCCCTGTTTTGACGCCAGCACTATATGTAATCGGACCCGCTGATACTATAATCCAAACTAAAGTTCGCTATCTGCTTTGGTTCTCGAGATATTTACGAAAAAGTGTCGACAGGTCAAAAGTACAAAAAACGAAACCGCGAATTTTCAGCGGAAAATCGTTCAGACCGTCTTCTTTAGCGCCCCCGAAAACCTTAGGGTAGATTTTGAGTAGAAATTCGAGATTGAAAATTTTTGAAAATCGCGAGAATTTCGCCGAAATATGATGCTCGATTTCGACGCTTCTCTGTATCTTGGAAACCAGCTGGCTCTAGACCACCTATCCTATACTGTCCGACGCGTTTTGACGCTCTGGATCGACTGATCTAAACCAGAAGGCTCTAGGACGCCTACTTCTCGAGTTATGCCAAGAAAACCGTAAATTTCGTAATCGAAAATGTCGATTTTGCAAAAATTCGCGAAGCCGTAGCCGCCAAACGGTTGGTCCTAGACTGGCATATTGTACACGCGTTTTAATCCTAATGACGATATCTTTAATTTGGCACAAGATTCGCGGAGATCGGATGAGAAATGAGGGAGTTATGGCGTTTTGAAATTTTCGCGATTTTTTTGAACCTCAGGCGATGAAATTTAAAAATTTCAAAAATGTCGATTGTCGATTTTCCCTGTTTTGACGCCAGCACTATATGTAATCGGACCCGCTGATTACTATAATCCAAACTAAAGTTCGCTATCTGCTTTGGTTCTCGAGATATTTACGAAAAAGTGTCGACAGGTCAAAAGTACAAAAAACGAAACCGCGAATTTTCAATAGGAGCAGTTAAAGGAGAGCCCAAGGCAATACCAAATGTTTGACTATAAAAAGAATTTTTGTATTGAAAATATATGTTGTCGAGACAGAAATGTATACTTCTAATAATATCATTTTTATTTAGTGATGTGTATGGACTAATTTCATCCCATTTGGATTCTATTATGTTTATTTTATAGGTAGATCTGTGGGAATGTTAGTATATAAAGATTCTACATCAACTGATATAATTTTGTGATTAGGTGGTACTTTTTGTTCCTAGATGAAATTTTGAAATTCCAATTAGTCTTTGGTATGATATTTCGTTTTTCCTAACATCTTAGATATGCTATCACCTAAGAATTTTGCTATATTATAAGTACGGGCTTGTAATATTGATACTATTGGTCTTAAAGGGATATTATTTTTGTGGATTTTTTACGAAAAAGTGTCGACAGGTCAAAAGTACAAAAAACGAAACCGCGAATTTTCAGCGGAAAATCGTTCAGACCGTCTTCTTTAGCGCCCCCGAAAACCTTAGGGTAGATTTTGAGTAAAAATTCGAGATTGAAAATTTTTGAAAATCGCGAGAATTTCGCCGAAATATGATGCTCGATTTAGACCCCTCTTTGTAACTTGGAAACCAGCTGGCTCTAGATGACCTATCCTATACTGTCCGACGCGTTTAGACTCTCTGAATCGACAGATCTAAACCAGAAGGCTCTAGGACCCCTACTTCTAGAGTTATGCCAAGAAAACCGTAAATTTCGTAATCGAAAATGTCGATTTTGCAAAAATTCGCGAAGCCGTAGCCGCCAAACGGTTGGTTCTAGACTGGCATATTGTACACGCGTTTTAATCCTAATGACGATATCTTTAATTTGGCACAAGATTCGCGGAGATCGGATGAGAAATGAGGGAGTTATGGCGTTTTGAAATTTTCGCGATTTTTTTGAACCTCAGGCGATGAAATTTAAAAATTTCAAAAATGTCGATTGTCGATTTTCCCTGTTTTGACGCCAGCACTATATGTAATCGGACCCGCTGATACTATAATCCAAACTAAAGTTCGCTATCTGCTTTGGTTCTCGAGATATTTACGAAAAAGTGTCGACAGGTCAAAAGTACAAAAAACGAAACCGCGAATTTTCAGCGGAAAATCGTTCAGACCGTCTTCTTTAGCGCCCCCGAAAACCTTAGGGTAGATTTTGAGTAGAAATTCGAGATTGAAAATTTTTGAAAATCGCGAGAATTTCGCCGAAATATGATGCTCGATTTCGACGCTTCTCTGTATCTTGGAAACCAGCTGGCTCTAGACCACCTATCCTATACTGTCCGACGCGTTTTGACGCTCTGGATCGACTGATCTAAACCAGAAGGCTCTAGGACGCCTACTTCTCGAGTTATGCCAAGAAAACCGTAAATTTCGTAATCGAAAATGTCGATTTTGCAAAAATTCGCGAAGCCGTAGCCGCCAAACGGTTGGTCCTAGACTGGCATATTGTACACGCGTTTTAATCCTAATGACGATATCTTTAATTTGGCACAAGATTCGCGGAGATCGGATGAGAAATGAGGGAGTTATGGCGTTTTGAAATTTTCGCGATTTTTTTGAACCTCAGGCGATGAAATTTAAAAATTTCAAAAATGTCGATTGTCGATTTTCCCTGTTTTGACGCCAGCACTATATGTAATCGGACCCGCTGATTACTATAATCCAAACTAAAGTTCGCTATCTGCTTTGGTTCTCGAGATATTTACGAAAAAGTGTCGACAGGTCAAAAGTACAAAAAACGAAACCGCGAATTTTCAATAGGAGCAGTTAAAGGAGAGCCCAAGGCAATACCAAATGTTTGACTATAAAAAGAATTTTTGTATTGAAAATATATGTTGTCGAGACAGAAATGTATACTTCTAATAATATCATTTTTATTTAGTGATGTGTATGGACTAATTTCATCCCATTTGGATTCTATTATGTTTATTTTATAGGTAGATCTGTGGGAATGTTAGTATATAAAGATTCTACATCAACTGATATAATTTTGTGATTAGGTGGTACTTTTTGTTCCTAGATGAAATTTTGAAATTCCAATTAGTCTTTGGTATGATATTTCGTTTTTCCTAACATCTTAGATATGCTATCACCTAAGAATTTTGCTATATTATAAGTACGGGCTTGTAATATTGATACTATTGGTCTTAAAGGGATATTATTTTTGTGGATTTTTTACGAAAAAGTGTCGACAGGTCAAAAGTACAAAAAACGAAACCGCGAATTTTCAGCGGAAAATCGTTCAGACCGTCTTCTTTAGCGCCCCCGAAAACCTTAGGGTAGATTTTGAGTAAAAATTCGAGATTGAAAATTTTTGAAAATCGCGAGAATTTCGCCGAAATATGATGCTCGATTTAGACCCCTCTTTGTAACTTGGAAACCAGCTGGCTCTAGATGACCTATCCTATACTGTCCGACGCGTTTAGACTCTCTGAATCGACAGATCTAAACCAGAAGGCTCTAGGACCCCTACTTCTAGAGTTATGCCAAGAAAACCGTAAATTTCGTAATCGAAAATGTCGATATTGCAAAAATTCGCGAAGCCGTAGCCGCCAAACGGTTGGTCCTAGACTGGCATATTGTACACGCGTTTTAATCCTAATGACGGATATCTTTAATTTGGCACAAGATTCGCGGAGATCGGATGAGAAATGAGGGAGTTATGGCGTTTTGAAATTTTCGCGATTTTTTTGAACCTCAGGCGATGAAATTTAAAAATTTCAAAAATGTCGATTGTCGATTTTCCCTGTTTTGACGCCAGCACTATATGTAATCGGACCCGCTGATACTATAATCCAAACTAAAGTTCGCTATCTGCTTTGGTTCTCGAGATATTTACGAAAAAGTGTCGACAGGTCAAAAGTACAAAAAACGAAACCGCGAATTTTCAGCGGAAAATCGTTCAGACCGTCTTCTTTAGCGCCCCCGAAAACCTTAGGGTAGATTTTGAGTAGAAATTCGAGATTGAAAATTTTTGAAAATCGCGAGAATTTCGCCGAAATATGATGCTCGATTTCGACGCTTCTCTGTATCTTGGAAACCAGCTGGCTCTAGACCACCTATCCTATACTGTCCGACGCGTTTTGACGCTCTGGATCGACTGATCTAAACCAGAAGGCTCTAGGACGCCTACTTCTCGAGTTATGCCAAGAAAACCGTAAATTTCGTAATCGAAAATGTCGATTTTGCAAAAATTCGCGAAGCCGTAGCCGCCAAACGGTTGGTCCTAGACTGGCATATTGTACACGCGTTTTAATCCTAATGACGATATCTTTAATTTGGCACAAGATTCGCGGAGATCGGATGAGAAATGAGGGAGTTATGGCGTTTTGAAATTTTCGCGATTTTTTTGAAACCTCAGGCGATGAAATTTAAAAATTTAAAAAATGTCGATTGTCGATTTTCCCTGTTTTGACGCCAGCACTATATGTAATCGGACCCGCTGATTACAATAATCCAAACTAGAGTTCGCTATCTGCTTTGGTTCTCGAGATATTTACGAAAAAGTGCCGACAGGTCAAAAATACAAAAAACGAAACCACGAATTTTCAGCGGAAAATCGTTCAGACCGTCTTCTTTAGCGCCCCCGAAAACCTTAGGGTAGATTTTGAGTAGAAATTCGAGATTGAAAATTTTTGAAAATCGCGAGAATTTCGCCGAAATATGATGCTCGATTTCGAAGCTTCTCTGTATCTTGGAAACCAGCTGGCTCTAGACCACCTATCCTATACTGTCGGACGCGCTTTGACGCTCTGGATCGACTGATCTAAACCAGAAGGCTCTAGGACGCCTACTTCTCGAGTTATGCCAAGAAAACCGTAAATTTCGTATACGAAAATGTCGATTTTGCAAAAATTCGCGAAGCCGTAGCCGCCAAACGGTTGGTTCTAGACTGGCATATTGTACACGCGTTTTAATCCTAATGACGATATCTTTAATTTGGCACAAGATTCGCGGAGATCGGATGAGAAATGAGGGAGTTATGGCGTTTTGAAATTTTCGCGATTTTTTTGAACCTCAGGCGATGAAATTTAAAAATTTCAAAAATGTCGATTGTCGATTTTCCCTGTTTTGACGCCAGCACTATATGTAATCGGACCCGCTGATACTATAATCCAAACTAAAGTTCGCTATCTGCTTTGGTTCTCGAGATATTTACGAAAAAGTGTCGACAGGTCAAAAGTACAAAAAACGAAACCGCGAATTTTCAGCGGAAAATCGTTCAGACCGTCTTCTTTAGCGCCCCCGAAAACCTTAGGGTAGATTTTGAGTAGAAATTCGAGATTGAAAATTTTTGAAAATCGCGAGAATTTCGCCGAAATATGATGCTCGATTTCGACGCTTCTCTGTATCTTGGAAACCAGCTGGCTCTAGACCACCTATCCTATACTGTCCGACGCGTTTTGACGCTCTGGAACGACTGATCTAAACCAGAAGGCTCTAGGACGCCTACTTCTCGAGTTATGCCAAGAAAACCGTAAATTTCGTAATCGAAAATGTCGATTTTGCAAAAATTCGCGAAGCCGTAGCCGCCAAACGGTTGGTCCTAGACTGGCATATTGTACACGCGTTTTAATCCTAATGACGATATCTTTAATTTGGCACAAGATTCGCGGAGATCGGATGAGAAATGAGGGAGTTATGGCGTTTTGAAATTTTCGCGATTTTTTTGAACCTCAGGCGATGAAATTTAAAAATTTCAAAAATGTCGATTGTCGATTTTCCCTGTTTTGACGCCAGCACTATATGTAATCGGACCCGCTGATTACTATAATCCAAACTAAAGTTCGCTATCTGCTTTGGTTCTCGAGATATTTACGAAAAAGTGTCGACAGGTCAAAAGTAAAAAAAAACGAAACCGCGAATTTTCAGCGGAAAATCGTTCAGACCGTCTTCTTTAGCGCCCCCGAAAACCTTAGGGTAGATTTTGAGTAGAAATTCGAGATTGAAAATTTTTGAAAATCGCGAGAATTTCGCCGAAATATGATGCTCGATTTCGACGCTTCTCTGTATCTTGGAAACCAGCTGGCTCTAGACCACCTATCCTATACTGTCCGACGCGTTTTGACGCTCTGGATCGACTGATCTAAACCAGAAGGCTCTAGGACGCCTACTTCTCGAGTTATGCCAAGAAAACCGTAAATTTCGTAATCGAAAATGTCGATTTTGCAAAAATTTGCGAAGCCGTAGCCGCCAAACGGTTGGTCCTAGACTGGCATATTGTACACGCGTTTTAATCCTAATGACGATATCTTTAATTTGGCACAAGATTCGCGGAGATCGGATGAGAAATGAGGGAGTTATGTCGTTTTGAAATTTTCGCGATTTTTTTGAACCTCAGGCGATGAAATTTAAAAATTTAAAAAATGTCGATTGTCGATTTTCCCTGTTTTGACGCCAGCACTATATGTAATCGGACCCGCTGATTACAATAATCCAAACTAGAGTTCGCTATCTGCTTTGGTTCTCGAGATATTTACGAAAAAGTGCCGACAGGTCAAAAATACAAAAAACGAAACCACGAATTTTCAGCGGAAAATCGTTCAGACCGTCTTCTTTAGCGCCCCCGAAAACCTTAGGGTAGATTTTGAGTAGAAATTCGAGATTGAAAATTTTTGAAAATCGCGAGGATTTCGCCGAAATATGATGCTCGATTTCGAAGCTTCTCTGTATCTTGGAAACCAGCTGGCTCTAGACCACCTATCCTATACTGTCGGACGCGCTTTGACGCTCTGGATCGACTGATCTAAACCAGAAGGCTCTAGGACGCCTACTTCTCGAGTTATGCCAAGAAAACCGTAAATTTCGTATACGAAAATGTCGATTTTGCAAAAATTCGCGAAGCCGTAGCCGCCAAACGGTTGGTCCTAGACTGGCATATTGTACACGCGTTTTAATCCTAATGACGATATCTTTAATTTGGCACAAGATTCGCGGAGATCGGATGAGAAATGAGGGAGTTATGGCGTTTTGAAATTTTCGCGATTTTTTTGAACCTCAGGCGATGAAATTTAAAAATTTAAAAAATGTCGATTGTCGATTTTCCCTGTTTTGACGCCAGCACTATATGTAATCGGACCCGCTGATTACTATAATCCAAACTAAAGTTCGCTATCTGCTTTGGTTCTCGAGATATTTACGAAAAAGTGTCGACAGGTCAAAAGTACAAAAAACGAAACCGCGAATTTTCAATAGGAGCAGTTAAAGGAGAGCCCAAGGCAATACCAAATGTTTGACTATAAAAAGAATTTTTGTATTGAAAATATATGTTGTCGAGACAGAAATGTATACTTCTAATAATATCATTTTTATTTAGTGATCTGTATGGACTAATTTCATCCCATTTGGATTCTATTATGTTTATTTTATAGGTAGATCTGTGGGAATGTTAGTATATAAAGATTCTACATCAACTGATATAATTTTGTGATT
Organism: Melolontha melolontha; assembly: GCA_935421215.2. Lineage (NCBI taxonomy): Eukaryota > Metazoa > Arthropoda > Insecta > Coleoptera > Scarabaeidae > Melolontha > Melolontha melolontha. Next base: position 156,014,714 of record OW285236.1, on the reverse strand, counting down.
AGGTGGTACTTTTTGTTCCTAGATGAAATTTTGAAATTCCAATTAGTCTTTGGTATGATATTTCGTTTTTCCTAACATCTTAGATATGCTATCACCTAAGAATTTTGCTATATTATAAGTACGGGCTTGTAATATTGATACTATTGGTCTTAAAGGGATATTATTTTTGTGGATTTTTTACGAAAAAGTGTCGACAGGTCAAAAGTACAAAAAACGAAACCGCGAATTTTCAGCGGAAAATCGTTCAGACCGTCTTCTTTAGCGCCCCCGAAAACCTTAGGGTAGATTTTGAGTAGAAATTCGAGATTGAAAATTTTTGAAAATCGCGAGAATTTCGCCGAAATATGATGCTCGATTTCGAAGCTTCTCTGTATCTTGGAAACCAGCTGGCTCTAGACCACCTATCCTATACTGTCGGACGCGCTTTGACGCTCTGGATCGACTGATCTAAACCAGAAGGCTCTAGGACGCCTACTTCTCGAGTTATGCCAAGAAAACCGTAAATTTCGTATACGAAAATGTCGATTTTGCAAAAATTCGCGAAGCCGTAGCCGCCAAACGGTTGGTCCTAGACTGGCATATTGTACACGCGTTTTAATCCTAATGACGATATCTTTAATTTGGCACAAGATTCGCGGAGATCGGATGAGAAATGAGGGAGTTATGGCGTTTTGAAATTTTCGCGATTTTTTTGAACCTCAGGCGATGAAATTTAAAAATTTAAAAAATGTCGATTGTCGATTTTCCCTGTTTTGACGCCAGCACTATTTGTAATCGGACCCGCTGATACTATAATCCAAACTAAAGTTCGCTATCTGCTTTGGTTCTCGAGATATTTACGAAAAAGTGTCGACAGGTCAAAAGTACAAAAAACGAAACCGCGAATTTTCAGCGGAAAATCGTTCAGACCGTCTTCTTTAGCGCCCCCGAAAACCTTAGGGTAGATTTTGAGTAGAAATTCGAGATTGAAAATTTTTGAAAATCGCGAGAATTTCGCCGAAATATGATGCTCGATTTCGACGCTTCTCTGTATCTTGGAAACCAGCTGGCTCTAGACCACCTATCCTATACTGTCCGACGCGTTTTGACGCTCTGGATCGACTGATCTAAACCAGAAGGCTCTAGGACGCCTACTTCTCGAGTTATGCCAAGAAAACCGTAAATTTCGTAATCGAAAATGTCGATTTTGCAAAAATTCGCGAAGCCGTAGCCGCCAAACGGTTGGTCCTAGACTGGCATATTGTACACGCGTTTTAATCCTAATGACGATATCTTTAATTTGGCACAAGATTCGCGGAGATCGGATGAGAAATGAGGGAGTTATGGCGTTTTGAAATTTTCGCGATTTTTTTGAACCTCAGGCGATGAAATTTAAAAATTTCAAAAATGTCGATTGTCGATTTTCCCTGTTTTGACGCCAGCACTATATGTAATCGGACCCGCTGATTACTATAATCCAAACTAAAGTTCGCTATCTGCTTTGGTTCTCGAGATATTTACGAAAAAGTGTCGACAGGTCAAAAGTACAAAAAACGAAACCGCGAATTTTCAATAGGAGCAGTTAAAGGAGAGCCCAAGGCAATACCAAATGTTTGACTATAAAAAGAATTTTTGTATTGAAAATATATGTTGTCGAGACAGAAATGTATACTTCTAATAATATCATTTTTATTTAGTGATGTGTATGGACTAATTTCATCCCATTTGGATTCTATTATGTTTATTTTATAGGTAGATCTGTGGGAATGTTAGTATATAAAGATTCTACATCAACTGATATAATTTTGTGATTAGGTGGTACTTTTTGTTCCTAGATGAAATTTTGAAATTCCAATTAGTCTTTGGTATGATATTTCGTTTTTCCTAACATCTTAGATATGCTATCACCTAAGAATTTTGCTATATTATAAGTACGGGCTTGTAATATTGATACTATTGGTCTTAAAGGGATATTATTTTTGTGGATTTTTTACGAAAAAGTGTCGACAGGTCAAAAGTACAAAAAACGAAACCGCGAATTTTCAGCGGAAAATCGTTCAGACCGTCTTCTTTAGCGCCCCCGAAAACCTTAGGGTAGATTTTGAGTAAAAATTCGAGATTGAAAATTTTTGAAAATCGCGAGAATTTCGCCGAAATATGATGCTCGATTTAGACCCCTCTTTGTAACTTGGAAACCAGCTGGCTCTAGATGACCTATCCTATACTGTCCGACGCGTTTAGACTCTCTGAATCGACAGATCTAAACCAGAAGGCTCTAGGACCCCTACTTCTAGAGTTATGCCAAGAAAACCGTAAATTTCGTAATCGAAAATGTCGATATTGCAAAAATTCGCGAAGCCGTAGCCGCCAAACGGTTGGTCCTAGACTGGCATATTGTACACGCGTTTTAATCCTAATGACGGATATCTTTAATTTGGCACAAGATTCGCGGAGATCGGATGAGAAATGAGGGAGTTATGGCGTTTTGAAATTTTCGCGATTTTTTTGAACCTCAGGCGATGAAATTTAAAAATTTCAAAAATGTCGATTGTCGATTTTCCCTGTTTTGACGCCAGCACTATATGTAATCGGACCCGCTGATACTATAATCCAAACTAAAGTTCGCTATCTGCTTTGGTTCTCGAGATATTTACGAAAAAGTGTCGACAGGTCAAAAGTACAAAAAACGAAACCGCGAATTTTCAGCGGAAAATCGTTCAGACCGTCTTCTTTAGCGCCCCCGAAAACCTTAGGGTAGATTTTGAGTAGAAATTCGAGATTGAAAATTTTTGAAAATCGCGAGAATTTCGCCGAAATATGATGCTCGATTTCGACGCTTCTCTGTATCTTGGAAACCAGCTGGCTCTAGACCACCTATCCTATACTGTCCGACGCGTTTTGACGCTCTGGATCGACTGATCTAAACCAGAAGGCTCTAGGACGCCTACTTCTCGAGTTATGCCAAGAAAACCGTAAATTTCGTAATCGAAAATGTCGATTTTGCAAAAATTCGCGAAGCCGTAGCCGCCAAACGGTTGGTCCTAGACTGGCATATTGTACACGCGTTTTAATCCTAATGACGATATCTTTAATTTGGCACAAGATTCGCGGAGATCGGATGAGAAATGAGGGAGTTATGGCGTTTTGAAATTTTCGCGATTTTTTTGAACCTCAGGCGATGAAATTTAAAAATTTCAAAAATGTCGATTGTCGATTTTCCCTGTTTTGACGCCAGCACTATATGTAATCGGACCCGCTGATACTATAATCCAAACTAAAGTTCGCTATCTGCTTTGGTTCTCGAGATATTTACGAAAAAGTGTCGACAGGTCAAAAGTACAAAAAACGAAACCGCGAATTTTCAGCGGAAAATCGTTCAGACCGTCTTCTTTAGCGCCCCCGAAAACCTTAGGGTAGATTTTGAGTAGAAATTCGAGATTGAAAATTTTTGAAAATCGCGAGAATTTCGCCGAAATATGATGCTCGATTTCGACGCTTCTCTGTATCTTGGAAACCAGCTGGCTCTAGACCACCTATCCTATACTGTCCGACGCGTTTTGACGCTCTGGATCGACTGATCTAAACCAGAAGGCTCTAGGACGCCTACTTCTCGAGTTATGCCAAGAAAACCGTAAATTTCGTAATCGAAAATGTCGATTTTGCAAAAATTCGCGAAGCCGTAGCCGCCAAACGGTTGGTCCTAGACTGGCATATTGTACACGCGTTTTAATCCTAATGACGATATCTTTAATTTGGCACAAGATTCGCGGAGATCGGATGAGAAATGAGGGAGTTATGGCGTTTTGAAATTTTCGCGATTTTTTTGAACCTCAGGCGATGAAATTAAAAAATTTCAAAAATGTCGATTGTCGATTTTCCCTGTTATGACGCCAACATTATATGTAATCGGACCCGCTGATAAACCAGAAGGCTCTAGGACACCTACTTCTCGAGTTATGCCAGGAAAACCGTAAATTTCGTAATCGAAAATGTCGATTTTGCAAAAATTCGCGAAGCCGTAGCCGCCAACTGGTTGGTCCTAGACTGTCATATTGTACACGCGTTTTAATCCTAATGACGATATCTTTAATTTGGCACAAGATTCGCGGAGATCGGATGAGACATCAGGGAGTTATGGCGTTTTGAAATTTTCGCGATTTTTTTGAACCTCAGGCGATGAAATTTAAAAATTTAAAAAATGTCGATTGTCGATTTTCCCTGTTTTGACGCCAGCACTATATGTAATCGGACCCGCTGATTACAATAATCCAAACTAGAGTTCGCTATCTGCTTTGGTTCTCGAGATATTTACGAAAAAGTGCCGACAGGTCAAAAGTACAAAAAACGAAACCGCGAATTTTCAGCGGAAAATCGTTCAGACCGTCTTCTTTAGCGCCCCCGAAAACCTTAGGGTAGATTTTGAGTAGAAATTCGAGATTGAAAATTTTTGAAAATCGCGAGAATTTCGCCGAAATATGATGCTCGATTTCGACGCTTCTCTGTATCTTGGAAACCAGCTGGCTCTAGACCACCTATCCTATACTGTCCGATGCGCTTTGACGCTCTGGATCGACTGATCTAAACCAGAAGGCTCTAGGACGCCTACTTCTCGAGTTATGCCAAGAAAACCGTAAATTTCGTAAACGAAAATGTCGATTTTGCAAAAATTCGCGAAGCCGTAGCCGCCAAACGGTTGGTCCTAGATTGGCATATTGTACACGCGTTTTAATCCTAATGACGATATCTTTAATTTGGCACAAGATTCGCGGAGATCGGATGAGAAATGAGGGAGTTATGGCGTTTTGAAATTTTCGCGATTTTTTTTGAACCTCAGGCGATGAAATTAAAAAATTTCAAAAATGTCGATTGTCGATTTTCCCTGTTATGACGCCAGCATTATATGTAATCGGACCCGCTGATTACTATAATCAAAACTAAAGTTCGCTATCTGCTTTGGTTCTCGAGATATTTACGAAAAAGTGTCGACAGGTCAAAAGTACAAAAAACGAAACCGCGAATTTTCAATAGGAGCAGTTAAAGGAGAGCCCAAGGCAATACCAAATGTTTGACTATAAAAAGAATTTTTGTATTGAAAATATATGTTGTCGAGACAGAAATGTATACTTCTAATAATATCATTTTTATTTAGTGATGTGTATGGACTAATTTCATCCCATTTGGATTCTATTATGTTTATTTTATAGGTAGATCTGTGGGAATGTTAGTATATAAAGATTCTACATCAACTGATATAATTTTGTGATTAGGTGGTACTTTTTGTTCCTAGATGAAATTTTGAAATTCCAATTAGTCTTTGGTATGATATTTCGTTTTTCCTAACATCTTAGATATGCTATCACCTAAGAATTTTGCTATATTATAAGTACGGGCTTGTAATATTGATACTATTGGTCTTAAAGGGATATTATTTTTGTGGATTTTTTACGAAAAAGTGTCGACAGGTCAAAAGTACAAAAAACGAAACCGCGAATTTTCAGCGGAAAATCGTTCAGACCGTCTTCTTTAGCGCCCCCGAAAACCTTAGGGTAGATTTTGAGTAGAAATTCGAGATTGAAAATTTTTGAAAATCGCGAGAATTTCGCCGAAATATGATGCTCGATTTCGAAGCTTCTCTGTATCTTGGAAACCAGCTGGCTCTAGACCACCTATCCTATACTGTCGGACGCGCTTTGACGCTCTGGATCGACTGATCTAAACCAGAAGGCTCTAGGACGCCTACTTCTCGAGTTATGCCAAGAAAACCGTAAATTTCGTATACGAAAATGTCGATTTTGCAAAAATTCGCGAAGCCGTAGCCGCCAAACGGTTGGTCCTAGACTGGCATATTGTACACGCGTTTTAATCCTAATGACGATATCTTTAATTTGGCACAAGATTCGCGGAGATCGGATGAGAAATGAGGGAGTTATGGCGTTTTGAAATTTTCGCGATTTTTTTGAACCTCAGGCGATGAAATTTAAAAATTTAAAAAATGTCGATTGTCGATTTTCCCTGTTTTGACGCCAGCACTATTTGTAATCGGACCCGCTGATACTATAATCCAAACTAAAGTTCGCTATCTGCTTTGGTTCTCGAGATATTTACGAAAAAGTGTCGACAGGTCAAAAGTACAAAAAACGAAACCGCGAATTTTCAGCGGAAAATCGTTCAGACCGTCTTCTTTAGCGCCCCCGAAAACCTTAGGGTAGATTTTGAGTAGAAATTCGAGATTGAAAATTTTTGAAAATCGCGAGAATTTCGCCGAAATATGATGCTCGATTTCGACGCTTCTCTGTATCTTGGAAACCAGCTGGCTCTAGACCACCTATCCTATACTGTCCGACGCGTTTTGACGCTCTGGATCGACTGATCTAAACCAGAAGGCTCTAGGACGCCTACTTCTCGAGTTATGCCAAGAAAACCGTAAATTTCGTAATCGAAAATGTCGATTTTGCAAAAATTCGCGAAGCCGTAGCCGCCAAACGGTTGGTCCTAGACTGGCATATTGTACACGCGTTTTAATCCTAATGACGATATCTTTAATTTGGCACAAGATTCGCGGAGATCGGATGAGAAATGAGGGAGTTATGGCGTTTTGAAATTTTCGCGATTTTTTTGAACCTCAGGCGATGAAATTTAAAAATTTCAAAAATGTCGATTGTCGATTTTCCCTGTTTTGACGCCAGCACTATATGTAATCGGACCCGCTGATTACTATAATCCAAACTAAAGTTCGCTATCTGCTTTGGTTCTCGAGATATTTACGAAAAAGTGTCGACAGGTCAAAAGTACAAAAAACGAAACCGCGAATTTTCAATAGGAGCAGTTAAAGGAGAGCCCAAGGCAATACCAAATGTTTGACTATAAAAAGAATTTTTGTATTGAAAATATATGTTGTCGAGACAGAAATGTATACTTCTAATAATATCATTTTTATTTAGTGATGTGTATGGACTAATTTCATCCCATTTGGATTCTATTATGTTTATTTTATAGGTAGATCTGTGGGAATGTTAGTATATAAAGATTCTACATCAACTGATATAATTTTGTGATTAGGTGGTACTTTTTGTTCCTAGATGAAATTTTGAAATTCCAATTAGTCTTTGGTATGATATTTCGTTTTTCCTAACATCTTAGATATGCTATCACCTAAGAATTTTGCTATATTATAAGTACGGGCTTGTAATATTGATACTATTGGTCTTAAAGGGATATTATTTTTGTGGATTTTTTACGAAAAAGTGTCGACAGGTCAAAAGTACAAAAAACGAAACCGCGAATTTTCAGCGGAAAATCGTTCAGACCGTCTTCTTTAGCGCCCCCGAAAACCTTAGGGTAGATTTTGAGTAAAAATTCGAGATTGAAAATTTTTGAAAATCGCGAGAATTTCGCCGAAATATGATGCTCGATTTAGACCCCTCTTTGTAACTTGGAAACCAGCTGGCTCTAGATGACCTATCCTATACTGTCCGACGCGTTTAGACTCTCTGAATCGACAGATCTAAACCAGAAGGCTCTAGGACCCCTACTTCTAGAGTTATGCCAAGAAAACCGTAAATTTCGTAATCGAAAATGTCGATATTGCAAAAATTCGCGAAGCCGTAGCCGCCAAACGGTTGGTCCTAGACTGGCATATTGTACACGCGTTTTAATCCTAATGACGGATATCTTTAATTTGGCACAAGATTCGCGGAGATCGGATGAGAAATGAGGGAGTTATGGCGTTTTGAAATTTTCGCGATTTTTTTGAACCTCAGGCGATGAAATTTAAAAATTTCAAAAATGTCGATTGTCGATTTTCCCTGTTTTGACGCCAGCACTATATGTAATCGGACCCGCTGATACTATAATCCAAACTAAAGTTCGCTATCTGCTTTGGTTCTCGAGATATTTACGAAAAAGTGTCGACAGGTCAAAAGTACAAAAAACGAAACCGCGAATTTTCAGCGGAAAATCGTTCAGACCGTCTTCTTTAGCGCCCCCGAAAACCTTAGGGTAGATTTTGAGTAGAAATTCGAGATTGAAAATTTTTGAAAATCGCGAGAATTTCGCCGAAATATGATGCTCGATTTCGACGCTTCTCTGTATCTTGGAAACCAGCTGGCTCTAGACCACCTATCCTATACTGTCCGACGCGTTTTGACGCTCTGGATCGACTGATCTAAACCAGAAGGCTCTAGGACGCCTACTTCTCGAGTTATGCCAAGAAAACCGTAAATTTCGTAATCGAAAATGTCGATTTTGCAAAAATTCGCGAAGCCGTAGCCGCCAAACGGTTGGTCCTAGACTGGCATATTGTACACGCGTTTTAATCCTAATGACGATATCTTTAATTTGGCACAAGATTCGCGGAGATCGGATGAGAAATGAGGGAGTTATGGCGTTTTGAAATTTTCGCGATTTTTTTGAACCTCAGGCGATGAAATTTAAAAATTTCAAAAATGTCGATTGTCGATTTTCCCTGTTTTGACGCCAGCACTATATGTAATCGGACCCGCTGATACTATAATCCAAACTAAAGTTCGCTATCTGCTTTGGTTCTCGAGATATTTACGAAAAAGTGTCGACAGGTCAAAAGTACAAAAAACGAAACCGCGAATTTTCAGCGGAAAATCGTTCAGACCGTCTTCTTTAGCGCCCCCGAAAACCTTAGGGTAGATTTTGAGTAGAAATTCGAGATTGAAAATTTTTGAAAATCGCGAGAATTTCGCCGAAATATGATGCTCGATTTCGACGCTTCTCTGTATCTTGGAAACCAGCTGGCTCTAGACCACCTATCCTATACTGTCCGACGCGTTTTGACGCTCTGGATCGACTGATCTAAACCAGAAGGCTCTAGGACGCCTACTTCTCGAGTTATGCCAAGAAAACCGTAAATTTCGTAATCGAAAATGTCGATTTTGCAAAAATTCGCGAAGCCGTAGCCGCCAAACGGTTGGTCCTAGACTGGCATATTGTACACGCGTTTTAATCCTAATGACGATATCTTTAATTTGGCACAAGATTCGCGGAGATCGGATGAGAAATGAGGGAGTTATGGCGTTTTGAAATTTTCGCGATTTTTTTGAACCTCAGGCGATGAAATTAAAAAATTTCAAAAATGTCGATTGTCGATTTTCCCTGTTATGACGCCAACATTATATGTAATCGGACCCGCTGATAAACCAGAAGGCTCTAGGACACCTACTTCTCGAGTTATGCCAGGAAAACCGTAAATTTCGTAATCGAAAATGTCGATTTTGCAAAAATTCGCGAAGCCGTAGCCGCCAACTGGTTGGTCCTAGACTGTCATATTGTACACGCGTTTTAATCCTAATGACGATATCTTTAATTTGGCACAAGATTCGCGGAGATCGGATGAGACATCAGGGAGTTATGGCGTTTTGAAATTTTCGCGATTTTTTTGAACCTCAGGCGATGAAATTTAAAAATTTAAAAAATGTCGATTGTCGATTTTCCCTGTTTTGACGCCAGCACTATATGTAATCGGACCCGCTGATTACAATAATCCAAACTAGAGTTCGCTATCTGCTTTGGTTCTCGAGATATTTACGAAAAAGTGCCGACAGGTCAAAAGTACAAAAAACGAAACCGCGAATTTTCAGCGGAAAATCGTTCAGACCGTCTTCTTTAGCGCCCCCGAAAACCTTAGGGTAGATTTTGAGTAGAAATTCGAGATTGAAAATTTTTGAAAATCGCGAGAATTTCGCCGAAATATGATGCTCGATTTCGACGCTTCTCTGTATCTTGGAAACCAGCTGGCTCTAGACCACCTATCCTATACTGTCCGATGCGCTTTGACGCTCTGGATCGACTGATCTAAACCAGAAGGCTCTAGGACGCCTACTTCTCGAGTTATGCCAAGAAAACCGTAAATTTCGTAAACGAAAATGTCGATTTTGCAAAAATTCGCGAAGCCGTAGCCGCCAAACGGTTGGTCCTAGATTGGCATATTGTACACGCGTTTTAATCCTAATGACGATATCTTTAATTTGGCACAAGATTCGCGGAGATCGGATGAGAAATGAGGGAGTTATGGCGTTTTGAAATTTTCGCGATTTTTTTTGAACCTCAGGCGATGAAATTAAAAAATTTCAAAAATGTCGATTGTCGATTTTCCCTGTTATGACGCCAGCATTATATGTAATCGGACCCGCTGATTACTATAATCAAAACTAAAGTTCGCTATCTGCTTTGGTTCTCGAGATATTTACGAAAAAGTGTCGACAGGTCAAAAGTACAAAAAACGAAACCGCGAATTTTCAATAGGAGCAGTTAAAGGAGAGCCCAAGGCAATACCAAATGTTTGACTATAAAAAGAATTTTTGTATTGAAAATATATGTTGTCGAGACAGAAATGTATACTTCTAATAATATCATTTTTATTTAGTGATGTGTATGGACTAATTTCATCCCATTTGGATTCTATTATGTTTATTTTATAGGTAGATCTGTGGGAATGTTAGTATATAAAGATTCTACATCAACTGATATAATTTTGTGATTAGGTGGTACTTTTTGTTCCTAGATGAAATTTTGAAATTCCAATTAGTCTTTGGTATGATATTTCGTTTTTCCTAACATCTTAGATATGCTATCACCTAAGAATTTTGCTATATTATAAGTACGGGCTTGTAATATTGATACTATTGGTCTTAAAGGGATATTATTTTTGTGGATTTTTTACGAAAAAGTGTCGACAGGTCAAAAGTACAAAAAACGAAACCGCGAATTTTCAGCGGAAAATCGTTCAGACCGTCTTCTTTAGCGCCCCCGAAAACCTTAGGGTAGATTTTGAGTAGAAATTCGAGATTGAAAATTTTTGAAAATCGCGAGAATTTCGCCGAAATATGATGCTCGATTTCGAAGCTTCTCTGTATCTTGGAAACCAGCTGGCTCTAGACCACCTATCCTATACTGTCGGACGCGCTTTGACGCTCTGGATCGACTGATCTAAACCAGAAGGCTCTAGGACGCCTACTTCTCGAGTTATGCCAAGAAAACCGTAAATTTCGTATACGAAAATGTCGATTTTGCAAAAATTCGCGAAGCCGTAGCCGCCAAACGGTTGGTCCTAGACTGGCATATTGTACACGCGTTTTAATCCTAATGACGATATCTTTAATTTGGCACAAGATTCGCGGAGATCGGATGAGAAATGAGGAAGTTATGGCGTTTTGAAATTTTCGCGATTTTTTTGAACCTCAGGCGATGAAATTTAAAAATTTAAAAAATGTCGATTGTCGATTTTCCCTGTTTTGACGCCAGCACTATATGTAATCGGACCCGCTGATACTATAATCCAAACTAAAGTTCGCTATCTGCTTTGGTTCTCGAGATATTTACGAAAAAGTGTCGACAGGTCAAAAGTACAAAAAACGAAACCGCGAATTTTCAGCGGAAAATCGTTCAGACCGTCTTCTTTAGCGCCCCCGAAAACCTTAGGGTAGATTTTGAGTAGAAATTCGAGATTGAAAATTTTTGAAAATCGCGAGAATTTCGCCGAAATATGATGCTCGATTTCGACGCTTCTCTGTATCTTGGAAACCAGCTGGCTCTAGACCACCTATCCTATACTGTCCGACGCGTTTTGACGCTCTGGATCGACTGATCTAAACCAGAAGGCTCTAGGACGCCTACTTCTCGAGTTATGCCAAGAAAACCGTAAATTTCGTAATCGAAAATGTCGATTTTGCAAAAATTCGCGAAGCCGTAGCCGCCAAACGGTTGGTCCTAGACTGGCATATTGTACACGCGTTTTAATCCTAATGACGATATCTTTAATTTGGCACAAGATTCGCGGAGATCGGATGAGAAATGAGGGAGTTATGGCGTTTTGAAATTTTCGCGATTTTTTTGAACCTCAGGCGATGAAATTTAAAAATTTCAAAAATGTCGATTGTCGATTTTCCCTGTTTTGACGCCAGCACTATATGTAATCGGACCCGCTGATTACTATAATCAAAACTAAAGTTCGCTATCTGCTTTGGTTCTCGAGATATTTACGAAAAAGTGTCGACAGGTCAAAAGTACAAAAAACGAAACCGCGAATTTTCAATAGGAGCAGTTAAAGGAGAGCCCAAGGCAATACCAAATGTTTGACTATAAAAAGAATTTTTGTATTGAAAATATATGTTGTCGAGACAGAAATGTATACTTCTAATAATATCATTTTTATTTAGTGATGTGTATGGACTAATTTCATCCCATTTGGATTCTATTATGTTTATTTTATAGGTAGATCTGTGGGAATGTTAGTATATAAAGATTCTACATCAACTGATATAATTTTGTGATTAGGTGGTACTTTTTGTTCCTAGATGAAATTTTGAAATTCCAATTAGTCTTTGGTATGATATTTCGTTTTTCCTAACATCTTAGATATGCTATCACCTAAGAATTTTGCTATATTATAAGTACGGGCTTGTAATATTGATACTATTGGTCTTAAAGGGATATTATTTTTGTGGATTTTTTACGAAAAAGTGTCGACAGGTCAAAAGTACAAAAAACGAAACCGCGAATTTTCAGCGGAAAATCGTTCAGACCGTCTTCTTTAGCGCCCCCGAAAACCTTAGGGTAGATTTTGAGTAGAAATTCGAGATTGAAAATTTTTGAAAATCGCGAGAATTTCGCCGAAATATGATGCTCGATTTCGACGCTTCTCTGTATCTTGGAAACCAGCTGGCTCTAGACCACCTATCCTATACTGTCCGACGCGTTTTGACGCTCTGGATCGACTGATCTAAACCAGAAGGCTCTAGGACGCCTACTTCTCGAGTTATGCCAAGAAAACCGTAAATTTCGTAATCGAAAATGTCGATTTTGCAAAAATTCGCGAAGCCGTAGCCGCCAAACGGTTGGTCCTAGACTGGCATATTGTACACGCGTTTTAATCCTAATGACGATATCTTTAATTTGGCACAAGATTCGCGGAGATCGGATGAGAAATGAGGGAGTTATGGCGTTTTGAAATTTTCGCGATTTTTTTGAACCTCAGGCGATGAAATTTAAAAATTTAAAAAATGTCGATTGTCGATTTTCCCTGTTTTGACGCCAGCACTATATGTAATCGGACCCGCTGATTACAATAATCCAAACTAGAGTTCGCTATCTGCTTTGGTTCTCGAGATATTTACGAAAAAGTGCCGACAGGTCAAAAATACAAAAAACGAAACCACGAATTTTCAGCGGAAAATCGTTCAGACCGTCTTCTTTAGCGCCCCCGAAAACCTTAGGGTAGATTTTGAGTAGAAATTCGAGATTGAAAATTTTTGAAAATCGCGAGAATTTCGCCGAAATATGATGCTCGATTTCGACGCTTCTCTGTATCTTGGAAACCAGCTGGCTCTAGACCACCTATCCTATACTGTCCGACGCGTTTTGACGCTCTGGATCGACTGATCTAAACCAGAAGGCTCTAGGACGCCTACTTCTCGAGTTATGCCAAGAAAACCGTAAATTTCGTAATCGAAAATGTCGATTTTGCAAAAATTCGCGAAGCCGTAGCCGCCAAACGGTTGGTCCTAGACTGGCATATTGTACACGCGTTTTAATCCTAATGACGATATCTTTAATTTGGCACAAGATTCGCGGAGATCGGATGAGAAATGAGGGAGTTATGGCGTTTTGAAATTTTCGCGATTTTTTTGAACCTCAGGCGATGAAATTAAAAAATTTCAAAAATGTCGATTGTCGATTTTCCCTGTTATGACGCCAACATTATATGTAATCGGACCCGCTGATAAACCAGAAGGCTCTAGGACACCTACTTCTCGAGTTATGCCAGGAAAACCGTAAATTTCGTAATCGAAAATGTCGATTTTGCAAAAATTCGCGAAGCCGTAGCCGCCAAACGGTTGGTCCTAGACTGGCATATTGTACACGCGTTTTAATCCTAATGACGATATCTTTAATTTGGCACAAGATTCGCGGAGATCGGATGAGAAATGAGGGAGTTATGGCGTTTTGAAATTTTCGCGATTTTTTTGAACCTCAGGCGATGAAATTTAAAAATTTCAAAAATGTCGATTGTCGATTTTCCCTGTTTTGACGCCAGCACTATATGTAATCGGACCCGCTGATACTATAATCCAAACTAAAGTTCGCTATCTGCTTTGGTTCTCGAGATATTTACGAAAAAGTGTCGACAGGTCAAAAGTACAAAAAACGAAACCGCGAATTTTCAGCGGAAAATCGTTCAGACCGTCTTCTTTAGCGCCCCCGAAAACCTTAGGGTAGATTTTGAGTAGAAATTCGAGATTGAAAATTTTTGAAAATCGCGAGAATTTCGCCGAAATATGATGCTCGATTTCGACGCTTCTCTGTATCTTGGAAACCAGCTGGCTCTAGACCACCTATCCTATACTGTCCGACGCGTTTTGACGCTCTGGATCGACTGATCTAAACCAGAAGGCTCTAGGACGCCTACTTCTCGAGTTATGCCAAGAAAACCGTAAATTTCGTAATCGAAAATGTCGATTTTGCAAAAATTCGCGAAGCCGTAGCCGCCAAACGGTTGGTCCTAGACTGGCATATTGTACACGCGTTTTAATCCTAATGACGATATCTTTAATTTGGCACAAGATTCGCGGAGATCGGATGAGAAATGAGGGAGTTATGGCGTTTTGAAATTTTCGCGATTTTTTTGAACCTCAGGCGATGAAATTAAAAAATTTCAAAAATGTCGATTGTCGATTTTCCCTGTTATGACGCCAACATTATATGTAATCGGACCCGCTGATAAACCAGAAGGCTCTAGGACACCTACTTCTCGAGTTATGCCAGGAAAACCGTAAATTTCGTAATCGAAAATGTCGATTTTGCAAAAATTCGCGAAGCCGTAGCCGCCAACTGGTTGGTCCTAGACTGTCATATTGTACACGTGTTTTAATCCTAATGACGATATCTTTAATTTGGCACAAGATTCGCGGAGATCGGATGAGACATGAGGGAGTTATGGCGTTTTGAAATTTTCGCGATTTTTTTGAACCTCAGGCGATGAAATTTAAAAATTTAAAAAATGTCGATTGTCGATTTTCCCTGTTTTGACGCCAGCACTATATGTAATCGGACCCGCTGATTACAATAATCCAAACTAGAGTTCGCTATCTGCTTTGGTTCTCGAGATATTTACGAAAAAGTGCCGACAGGTCAAAAGTACAAAAAACGAAACCGCGAATTTTCAGCGGAAAATCACCTTAGGGTAGATTTTGAGTAGAAATTCGAGATTGAAAATTTTTGAAAATCGCGAGAATTTCGCCGAAATATGATGCTCGATTTCGACGCTTCTCTGTATCTTGGAAACCAGCTGGCTCTAGACCACCTATCCTATACTGTCCGATGCGCTTTGACGCTCTGGATCGACTGATCTAAACCAGAAGGCTCTAGGACGCCTACTTCTCGAGTTATGCCAAGAAAACCGTAAATTTCGTAAACGAAAATGTCGATTTTGCAAAAATTCGCGAAGCCGTAGCCGCCAAACGGTTGGTCCTAGATTGGCATATTGTACACGCGTTTTAATCCTAATGACGATATCTTTAATTTGGCACAAGATTCGCGGAGATCGGATGAGAAATGAGGGAGTTATGGCGTTTTGAAATTTTCGCGATTTTTTTTGAACCTCAGGCGATGAAATTAAAAAATTTCAAAAATGTCGATTGTCGATTTTCCCTGTTATGACGCCAGCATTATATGTAATCGGACCCGCTGATTACAATAATCCAAACTAGAGTTCGCTATCTGCTTTGGTTCTCGAGATATTTACGAAAAAGTGTCGACAGGGCAAAAGTACAAAAGCGAAACCGCGAATTTTCAGCGGAAAATCGTTCAGACCGTCTTCTTTAGCGCCCCCGAAAACCTTAGGGTAGATTTTGAGTAGAAATTAGAGATTGAAAATTTTTGAAAATCGCGAAAATTTCGCCGAAATATGATGCTCGATTTAGACCCCTCTTTGTAACTTGGAAACCAGCTGGCTCTAGATGACCTATCCTATACTGTCCGACGCGTTTAGACTCTCTGAATCGACAGATCTAAACCAGAAGGCTCTAGGACCCCTACTTCTAGAGTTATGCCAAGAAAACCGTAAATTTCGTAATCGAAAATGTCGATATTGCAAAAATTCGCGAAGCCGTAGCCGCCAAACGGTTGGTCCTAGACTGGCATATTGTACACGCGTTTTAATCCTAATGACGGATATCTTTAATTTGGCACAAGATTCGCGGAGATCGGATGAGAAATGAGGGAGTTATGGCGTTTTGAAATTTTCGCGATTTTTTTGAACCTCAGGCGATGAAATTTAAAAATTTCAAAAATGTCGATTGTCGATTTTCCCTGTTTTGACGCCAGCACTATATGTAATCGGACCCGCTGATACTATAATCCAAACTAAAGTTCGCTATCTGCTTTGGTTCTCGAGATATTTACGAAAAAGTGTCGACAGGTCAAAAGTACAAAAAACGAAACCGCGAATTTTCAGCGGAAAATCGTTCAGACCGTCTTCTTTAGCGCCCCCGAAAACCTTAGGGTAGATTTTGAGTAGAAATTCGAGATTGAAAATTTTTGAAAATCGCGAGAATTTCGCCGAAATATGATGCTCGATTTCGACGCTTCTCTGTATCTTGGAAACCAGCTGGCTCTAGACCACCTATCCTATACTGTCCGACGCGTTTTGACGCTCTGGATCGACTGATCTAAACCAGAAGGCTCTAGGACGCCTACTTCTCGAGTTATGCCAAGAAAACCGTAAATTTCGTAATCGAAAATGTCGATTTTGCAAAAATTCGCGAAGCCGTAGCCGCCAAACGGTTGGTCCTAGACTGGCATATTGTACACGCGTTTTAATCCTAATGACGATATCTTTAATTTGGCACAAGATTCGCGGAGATCGGATGAGAAATGAGGGAGTTATGGCGTTTTGAAATTTTCGCGATTTTTTTGAACCTCAGGCGATGAAATTTAAAAATTTCAAAAATGTCGATTGTCGATTTTCCCTGTTTTGACGCCAGCACTATATGTAATCGGACCCGCTGATACTATAATCCAAACTAAAGTTCGCTATCTGCTTTGGTTCTCGAGATATTTACGAAAAAGTGTCGACAGGTCAAAAGTACAAAAAACGAAACCGCGAATTTTCAGCGGAAAATCGTTCAGACCGTCTTCTTTAGCGCCCCCGAAAACCTTAGGGTAGATTTTGAGTAGAAATTCGAGATTGAAAATTTTTGAAAATCGCGAGAATTTCGCCGAAATATGATGCTCGATTTCGACGCTTCTCTGTATCTTGGAAACCAGCTGGCTCTAGACCACCTATCCTATACTGTCCGACGCGTTTTGACGCTCTGGATCGACTGATCTAAACCAGAAGGCTCTAGGACGCCTACTTCTCGAGTTATGCCAAGAAAACCGTAAATTTCGTAATCGAAAATGTCGATTTTGCAAAAATTCGCGAAGCCGTAGCCGCCAAACGGTTGGTCCTAGACTGGCATATTGTACACGCGTTTTAATCCTAATGACGATATCTTTAATTTGGCACAAGATTCGCGGAGATCGGATGAGAAATGAGGGAGTTATGGCGTTTTGAAATTTTCGCGATTTTTTTGAACCTCAGGCGATGAAATTAAAAAATTTCAAAAATGTCGATTGTCGATTTTCCCTGTTATGACGCCAACATTATATGTAATCGGACCCGCTGATAAACCAGAAGGCTCTAGGACACCTACTTCTCGAGTTATGCCAGGAAAACCGTAAATTTCGTAATCGAAAATGTCGATTTTGCAAAAATTCGCGAAGCCGTAGCCGCCAACTGGTTGGTCCTAGACTGTCATATTGTACACGCGTTTTAATCCTAATGACGATATCTTTAATTTGGCACAAGATTCGCGGAGATCGGATGAGACATGAGGGAGTTATGGCGTTTTGAAATTTTCGCGATTTTTTTGAACCTCAGGCGATGAAATTTAAAAATTTAAAAAATGTCGATTGTCGATTTTCCCTGTTTTGACGCCAGCACTATATGTAATCGGACCCGCTGATTACAATAATCCAAACTAGAGTTCGCTATCTGCTTTGGTTCTCGAGATATTTACGAAAAAGTGCCGACAGGTCAAAAGTACAAAAAACGAAACCGCGAATTTTCAGCGGAAAATCGTTCAGACCGTCTTCTTTAGCGCCCCCGAAAACCTTAGGGTAGATTTTGAGTAGAAATTCGAGATTGAAAATTTTTGAAAATCGCGAGAATTTCGCCGAAATATGATGCTCGATTTCGACGCTTCTCTGTATCTTGGAAACCAGCTGGCTCTAGACCACCTATCCTATACTGTCCGATGCGCTTTGACGCTCTGGATCGACTGATCTAAACCAGAAGGCTCTAGGACGCCTACTTCTCGAGTTATGCCAAGAAAACCGTAAATTTCGTAAACGAAAATGTCGATTTTGCAAAAATTCGCGAAGCCGTAGCCGCCAAACGGTTGGTCCTAGATTGGCATATTGTACACGCGTTTTAATCCTAATGACGATATCTTTAATTTGGCACAAGATTCGCGGAGATCGGATGAGAAATGAGGGAGTTATGGCGTTTTGAAATTTTCGCGATTTTTTTTGAACCTCAGGCGATGAAATTAAAAAATTTCAAAAATGTCGATTGTCGATTTTCCCTGTTATGACGCCAGCATTATATGTAATCGGACCCGCTGATTACAATAATCCAAACTAGAGTTCGCTATCTGCTTTGGTTCTCGAGATATTTACGAAAAAGTGTCGACAGGGCAAAAGTACAAAAGCGAAACCGCGAATTTTCAGCGGAAAATCGTTCAGACCGTCTTCTTTAGCGCCCCCGAAAACCTTAGGGTAGATTTTGAGTAGAAATTAGAGATTGAAAATTTTTGAAAATCGCGAAAATTTCGCCGAAATATGATGCTCGATTTAGACCCCTCTTTGTAACTTGGAAACCAGCTGGCTCTAGATGACCTATCCTATACTGTCCGACGCGTTTAGACTCTCTGAATCGACAGATCTAAACCAGAAGGCTCTAGGACCCCTACTTCTAGAGTTATGCCAAGAAAACCGTAAATTTCGTAATCGAAAATGTCGATATTGCAAAAATTCGCGAAGCCGTAGCCGCCAAACGGTTGGTCCTAGACTGGCATATTGTACACGCGTTTTAATCCTAATGACGGATATCTTTAATTTGGCACAAGATTCGCGGAGATCGGATGAGAAATGAGGGAGTTATGGCGTTTTGAAATTTTCGCGATTTTTTTGAACCTCAGGCGATGAAATTTAAAAATTTCAAAAATGTCGATTGTCGATTTTCCCTGTTTTGACGCCAGCACTATATGTAATCGGACCCGCTGATACTATAATCCAAACTAAAGTTCGCTATCTGCTTTGGTTCTCGAGATATTTACGAAAAAGTGTCGACAGGTCAAAAGTACAAAAAACGAAACCGCGAATTTTCAGCGGAAAATCGTTCAGACCGTCTTCTTTAGCGCCCCCGAAAACCTTAGGGTAGATTTTGAGTAAAAATTCGAGATTGAAAATTTTTGAAAATCGCGAGAATTTCGCCGAAATATGATGCTCGATTTAGACCCCTCTTTGTAACTTGGAAACCAGCTGGCTCTAGATGACCTATCCTATACTGTCCGACGCGTTTAGACTCTCTGAATCGACAGATCTAAACCAGAAGGCTCTAGGACCCCTACTTCTAGAGTTATGCCAAGAAAACCGTAAATTTCGTAATCGAAAATGTCGATATTGCAAAAATTCGCGAAGCCGTAGCCGCCAAACGGTTGGTCCTAGACTGGCATATTGTACACGCGTTTTAATCCTAATGACGGATATCTTTAATTTGGCACAAGATTCGCGGAGATCGGATGAGAAATGAGGGAGTTATGGCGTTTTGAAATTTTCGCGATTTTTTTGAACCTCAGGCGATGAAATTTAAAAATTTCAAAAATGTCGATTGTCGATTTTCCCTGTTTTGACGCCAGCACTATATGTAATCGGACCCGCTGATACTATAATCCAAACTAAAGTTCGCTATCTGCTTTGGTTCTCGAGATATTTACGAAAAAGTGTCGACAGGTCAAAAGTACAAAAAACGAAACCGCGAATTTTCAGCGGAAAATCGTTCAGACCGTCTTCTTTAGCGCCCCCGAAAACCTTAGGGTAGATTTTGAGTAGAAATTCGAGATTGAAAATTTTTGAAAATCGCGAGAATTTCGCCGAAATATGATGCTCGATTTCGACGCTTCTCTGTATCTTGGAAACCAGCTGGCTCTAGACCACCTATCCTATACTGTCCGACGCGTTTTGACGCTCTGGATCGACTGATCTAAACCAGAAGGCTCTAGGACGCCTACTTCTCGAGTTATGCCAAGAAAACCGTAAATTTCGTAATCGAAAATGTCGATTTTGCAAAAATTCGCGAAGCCGTAGCCGCCAAACGGTTGGTCCTAGACTGGCATATTGTACACGCGTTTTAATCCTAATGACGATATCTTTAATTTGGCACAAGATTCGCGGAGATCGGATGAGAAATGAGGGAGTTATGGCGTTTTGAAATTTTCGCGATTTTTTTGAACCTCAGGCGATGAAATTTAAAAATTTAAAAAATGTCGATTGTCGATTTTCCCTGTTTTGACGCCAGCACTATATGTAATCGGACCCGCTGATACTATAATCCAAACTAAAGTTCGCTATCTGCTTTGGTTCTCGAGATATTTACGAAAAAGTGTCGACAGGTCAAAAGTACAAAAAACGAAACCGCGAATTTTCAGCGGAAAATCGTTCAGACCGTCTTCTTTAGCGCCCCCGAAAACCTTAGGGTAGATTTTGAGTAGAAATTCGAGATTGAAAATTTTTGAAAATCGCGAGAATTTCGCCGAAATATGATGCTCGATTTCGACGCTTCTCTGTATCTTGGAAACCAGCTGGCTCTAGACCACCTATCCTATACTGTCCGACGCGTTTTGACGCTCTGGATCGACTGATCTAAACCAGAAGGCTCTAGGACGCCTACTTCTCGAGTTATGCCAAGAAAACCGTAAATTTCGTAATCGAAAATGTCGATTTTGCAAAAATTCGCGAAGCCGTAGCCGCCAAACGGTTGGTCCTAGACTGGCATATTGTACACGCGTTTTAATCCTAATGACGATATCTTTAATTTGGCACAAGATTCGCGGAGATCGGATGAGAAATGAGGGAGTTATGGCGTTTTGAAATTTTCGCGATTTTTTTGAACCTCAGGCGATGAAATTAAAAAATTTCAAAAATGTCGATTGTCGATTTTCCCTGTTATGACGCCAACATTATATGTAATCGGACCCGCTGATAAACCAGAAGGCTCTAGGACACCTACTTCTCGAGTTATGCCAGGAAAACCGTAAATTTCGTAATCGAAAATGTCGATTTTGCAAAAATTCG
This sequence comes from Melolontha melolontha, assembly GCA_935421215.2. NCBI lineage: Eukaryota > Metazoa > Arthropoda > Insecta > Coleoptera > Scarabaeidae > Melolontha > Melolontha melolontha. The sequence goes on along the minus strand of OW285236.1, from coordinate 155,993,312 downwards.
CGAAGCCGTAGCCGCCAACTGGTTGGTCCTAGACTGTCATATTGTACACGCGTTTTAATCCTAATGACGATATCTTTAATTTGGCACAAGATTCGCGGAGATCGGATGAGACATGAGGGAGTTATGGCGTTTTGAAATTTTCGCGATTTTTTTGAACCTCAGGCGATGAAATTTAAAAATTTAAAAAATGTCGATTGTCGATTTTCCCTGTTTTGACGCCAGCACTATATGTAATCGGACCCGCTGATTACAATAATCCAAACTAGAGTTCGCTATCTGCTTTGGTTCTCGAGATATTTACGAAAAAGTGTCGACAGGTCAAAAGTACAAAAAACGAAACCGCGAATTTTCAGCGGAAAATCGTTCAGACCGTCTTCTTTAGCGCCCCCGAAAACCTTAGGGTAGATTTTGAGTAAAAATTCGAGATTGAAAATTTTTGAAAATCGCGAGAATTTCGCCGAAATATGATGCTCGATTTAGACCCCTCTTTGTAACTTGGAAACCAGCTGGCTCTAGATGACCTATCCTATACTGTCCGACGCGTTTAGACTCTCTGAATCGACAGATCTAAACCAGAAGGCTCTAGGACCCCTACTTCTAGAGTTATGCCAGGAAAACCGTAAATTTCGTAATCGAAAATGTCGATTTTGCAAAAATTCGCGAAGCCGTAGCCGCCAACTGGTTGGTCCTAGACTGTCATATTGTACACGCGTTTTAATCCTAATGACGATATCTTTAATTTGGCACAAGATTCGCGGAGATCGGATGAGACATGAGGGAGTTATGGCGTTTTGAAATTTTCGCGATTTTTTTGAACCTCAGGCGATGAAATTTAAAAATTTAAAAAATGTCGATTGTCGATTTTCCCTGTTTTGACGCCAGCACTATATGTAATCGGACCCGCTGATTACAATAATCCAAACTAGAGTTCGCTATCTGCTTTGGTTCTCGAGATATTTACGAAAAAGTGCCGACAGGTCAAAAGTACAAAAAACGAAACCGCGAATTTTCAGCGGAAAATCGTTCAGACCGTCTTCTTTAGCGCCCCCGAAAACCTTAGGGTAGATTTTGAGTAGAAATTCGAGATTGAAAATTTTTGAAAATCGCGAGAATTTCGCCGAAATATGATGCTCGATTTCGACGCTTCTCTGTATCTTGGAAACCAGCTGGCTCTAGACCACCTATCCTATACTGTCCGATGCGCTTTGACGCTCTGGATCGACTGATCTAAACCAGAAGGCTCTAGGACGCCTACTTCTCGAGTTATGCCAAGAAAACCGTAAATTTCGTAAACGAAAATGTCGATTTTGCAAAAATTCGCGAAGCCGTAGCCGCCAAACGGTTGGTCCTAGATTGGCATATTGTACACGCGTTTTAATCCTAATGACGATATCTTTAATTTGGCACAAGATTCGCGGAGATCGGATGAGAAATGAGGGAGTTATGGCGTTTTGAAATTTTCGCGATTTTTTTTGAACCTCAGGCGATGAAATTAAAAAATTTCAAAAATGTCGATTGTCGATTTTCCCTGTTATGACGCCAGCATTATATGTAATCGGACCCGCTGATTACAATAATCCAAACTAGAGTTCGCTATCTGCTTTGGTTCTCGAGATATTTACGAAAAAGTGTCGACAGGGCAAAAGTACAAAAGCGAAACCGCGAATTTTCAGCGGAAAATCGTTCAGACCGTCTTCTTTAGCGCCCCCGAAAACCTTAGGGTAGATTTTGAGTAGAAATTAGAGATTGAAAATTTTTGAAAATCGCGAAAATTTCGCCGAAATATGATGCTCGATTTAGACCCCTCTTTGTAACTTGGAAACCAGCTGGCTCTAGATGACCTATCCTATACTGTCCGACGCGTTTAGACTCTCTGAATCGACAGATCTAAACCAGAAGGCTCTAGGACCCCTACTTCTAGAGTTATGCCAAGAAAACCGTAAATTTCGTAATCGAAAATGTCGATATTGCAAAAATTCGCGAAGCCGTAGCCGCCAAACGGTTGGTCCTAGACTGGCATATTGTACACGCGTTTTAATCCTAATGACGGATATCTTTAATTTGGCACAAGATTCGCGGAGATCGGATGAGAAATGAGGGAGTTATGGCGTTTTGAAATTTTCGCGATTTTTTTGAACCTCAGGCGATGAAATTTAAAAATTTCAAAAATGTCGATTGTCGATTTTCCCTGTTTTGACGCCAGCACTATATGTAATCGGACCCGCTGATACTATAATCCAAACTAAAGTTCGCTATCTGCTTTGGTTCTCGAGATATTTACGAAAAAGTGTCGACAGGTCAAAAGTACAAAAAACGAAACCGCGAATTTTCAGCGGAAAATCGTTCAGACCGTCTTCTTTAGCGCCCCCGAAAACCTTAGGGTAGATTTTGAGTAAAAATTCGAGATTGAAAATTTTTGAAAATCGCGAGAATTTCGCCGAAATATGATGCTCGATTTAGACCCCTCTTTGTAACTTGGAAACCAGCTGGCTCTAGATGACCTATCCTATACTGTCCGACGCGTTTAGACTCTCTGAATCGACAGATCTAAACCAGAAGGCTCTAGGACCCCTACTTCTAGAGTTATGCCAGGAAAACCGTAAATTTCGTAATCGAAAATGTCGATTTTGCAAAAATTCGCGAAGCCGTAGCCGCCAACTGGTTGGTCCTAGACTGTCATATTGTACACGCGTTTTAATCCTAATGACGATATCTTTAATTTGGCACAAGATTCGCGGAGATCGGATGAGACATGAGGGAGTTATGGCGTTTTGAAATTTTCGCGATTTTTTTGAACCTCAGGCGATGAAATTTAAAAATTTAAAAAATGTCGATTGTCGATTTTCCCTGTTTTGACGCCAGCACTATATGTAATCGGACCCGCTGATTACAATAATCCAAACTAGAGTTCGCTATCTGCTTTGGTTCTCGAGATATTTACGAAAAAGTGCCGACAGGTCAAAAGTACAAAAAACGAAACCGCGAATTTTCAGCGGAAAATCGTTCAGACCGTCTTCTTTAGCGCCCCCGAAAACCTTAGGGTAGATTTTGAGTAGAAATTCGAGATTGAAAATTTTTGAAAATCGCGAGAATTTCGCCGAAATATGATGCTCGATTTCGACGCTTCTCTGTATCTTGGAAACCAGCTGGCTCTAGACCACCTATCCTATACTGTCCGATGCGCTTTGACGCTCTGGATCGACTGATCTAAACCAGAAGGCTCTAGGACGCCTACTTCTCGAGTTATGCCAAGAAAACCGTAAATTTCGTAAACGAAAATGTCGATTTTGCAAAAATTCGCGAAGCCGTAGCCGCCAAACGGTTGGTCCTAGATTGGCATATTGTACACGCGTTTTAATCCTAATGACGATATCTTTAATTTGGCACAAGATTCGCGGAGATCGGATGAGAAATGAGGGAGTTATGGCGTTTTGAAATTTTCGCGATTTTTTTTGAACCTCAGGCGATGAAATTAAAAAATTTCAAAAATGTCGATTGTCGATTTTCCCTGTTATGACGCCAGCATTATATGTAATCGGACCCGCTGATTACAATAATCCAAACTAGAGTTCGCTATCTGCTTTGGTTCTCGAGATATTTACGAAAAAGTGTCGACAGGGCAAAAGTACAAAAGCGAAACCGCGAATTTTCAGCGGAAAATCGTTCAGACCGTCTTCTTTAGCGCCCCCGAAAACCTTAGGGTAGATTTTGAGTAGAAATTAGAGATTGAAAATTTTTGAAAATCGCGAAAATTTCGCCGAAATATGATGCTCGATTTAGACCCCTCTTTGTAACTTGGAAACCAGCTGGCTCTAGATGACCTATCCTATAATGTCCGACGCGTTTAGACTCTCTGAATCGACAGATCTAAACCAGAAGGCTCTAGGACCCCTACTTCTAGAGTTATGCCAAGAAAACCGTAAATTTCGTAATCGAAAATGTCGATATTGCAAAAATTCGCGAAGCCGTAGCCGCCAAACGGTTGGTCCTAGACTGGCATATTGTACACGCGTTTTAATCCTAATGACGATATCTTTAATTTGGCACAAGATTCGCGGAGATCGGATGAGAAATGAGGGAGTTATGGCGTTTTGAAATTTTCGCGATTTTTTTGAGCCTCAGGCGATGAAATTAAAAAATTTCAAAAATGTCGATTGTCGATTTTCCCTGTTATGACGCCAACATTATATGTAATCGGACCCGCTGATAAACCAGAAGGCTCTAGGACACCTACTTCTCGAGTTATGCCAGGAAAACCGTAAATTTCGTAATCGAAAATGTCGATTTTGCAAAAATTCGCGAAGCCGTAGCCGCCAACTGGTTGGTCCTAGACTGGCATATTGTACACGCGTTTTAATCCTAATGACGATATCTTTAATTTGGCACAAGATTCGCGGAGATCGGATGAGAAATGAGGGAGTTATGGCGTTTTGAAATTTTCGCGATTTTTTTTGAACCTCAGGCGATGAAATTAAAAAATTTCAAAAATGTCGATTGTCGATTTTCCCTGTTATGACGCCAGCATTATATGTAATCGGACCCGCTGATTACAATAATCCAAACTAGAGTTCGCTATCTGCTTTGGTTCTCGAGATATTTACGAAAAAGTGTCGACAGGGCAAAAGTACAAAAGCGAAACCGCGAATTTTCAGCGGAAAATCGTTCAGACCGTCTTCTTTAGCGCCCCCGAAAACCTTAGGGTAGATTTTGAGTAGAAATTAGAGATTGAAAATTTTTGAAAATCGCGAAAATTTCGCCGAAATATGATGCTCGATTTAGACCCCTCTTTGTAACTTGGAAACCAGCTGGCTCTAGATGACCTATCCTATACTGTCCGACGCGTTTAGACTCTCTGAATCGACAGATCTAAACCAGAAGGCTCTAGGACCCCTACTTCTAGAGTTATGCCAAGAAAACCGTAAATTTCGTAATCGAAAATGTCGATATTGCAAAAATTCGCGAAGCCGTAGCCGCCAAACGGTTGGTCCTAGACTGGCATATTGTACACGCGTTTTAATCCTAATGACGATATCTTTAATTTGGCACAAGATTCGCGGAGATCGGATGAGAAATGAGGGAGTTATGGCGTTTTGAAATTTTCGCGATTTTTTTGAGCCTCAGGCGATGAAATTAAAAAATTTCAAAAATGTCGATTGTCGATTTTCCCTGTTATGACGCCAACATTATATGTAATCGGACCCGCTGATAAACCAGAAGGCTCTAGGACACCTACTTCTCGAGTTATGCCAGGAAAACCGTAAATTTCGTAATCGAAAATGTCGATTTTGCAAAAATTCGCGAAGCCGTAGCCGCCAACTGGTTGGTCCTAGACTGGCATATTGTACACGCGTTTTAATCCTAATGACGATATCTTTAATTTGGCACAAGATTCGCGGAGATCGGATGAGACATGAGGGAGTTATGGCGTTTTGAAATTTTCGCGATTTTTTTGAACCTCAGGCGATGAAATTTAAAAATTTAAAAAATGTCGATTGTCGATTTTCCCTGTTTTGACGCCAGCACTATATGTAATCGGACCCGCTGATTACAATAATCCAAACTAGAGTTCGCTATCTGCTTTGGTTCTCGAGATATTTACGAAAAAGTGCCGACAGGTCAAAAGTACAAAAAACGAAACCGCGAATTTTCAGCGGAAAATCGTTCAGACCGTCTTCTTTAGCGCCCCCGAAAACCTTAGGGTAGATTTTGAGTAGAAATTCGAGATTGAAAATTTTTGAAAATCGCGAGAATTTCGCCGAAATATGATGCTCGATTTCGACGCTTCTCTGTATCTTGGAAACCAGCTGGCTCTAGACCACCTATCCTATACTGTCCGATGCGCTTTGACGCTCTGGATCGACTGATCTAAACCAGAAGGCTCTAGGACGCCTACTTCTCGAGTTATGCCAAGAAAACCGTAAATTTCGTAAACGAAAATGTCGATTTTGCAAAAATTCGCGAAGCCGTAGCCGCCAAACGGTTGGTCCTAGATTGGCATATTGTACACGCGTTTTAATCCTAATGACGATATCTTTAATTTGGCACAAGATTCGCGGAGATCGGATGAGAAATGAGGGAGTTATGGCGTTTTGAAATTTTCGCGATTTTTTTTGAACCTCAGGCGATGAAATTAAAAAATTTCAAAAATGTCGATTGTTGATTTTCCCTGTTATGACGCCAGCATTATATGTAATCGGACCCGCTGATTACAATAATCCAAACTAGAGTTCGCTATCTGCTTTGGTTCTCGAGATATTTACGAAAAAGTGTCGACAGGGCAAAAGTACAAAAGCGAAACCGCGAATTTTCAGCGGAAAATCGTTCAGACCGTCTTCTTTAGCGCCCCCGAAAACCTTAGGGTAGATTTTGAGTAGAAATTAGAGATTGAAAATTTTTGAAAATCGCGAAAATTTCGCCGAAATATGATGCTCGATTTAGACCCCTCTTTGTAACTTGGAAACCAGCTTGCTCTAGATGACCTATCCTATACTGTCCGACGCGTTTAGACTCTCTGAATCGACAGATCTAAACCAGAAGGCTCTAGGACCCCTACTTCTAGAGTTATGCCAAGAAAACCGTAAATTTCGTAATCGAAAATGTCGATATTGCAAAAATTCGCGAAGCCGTAGCCGCCAAACGGTTGGTCCTAGACTGGCATATTGTACACCCGTTTTAATCCTAATGACGATATCTTTAATTTGGCACAAGATTCGCGGAGATCGGATGAGAAATGAGGGAGTTATGGCGTTTTGAAATTTTCGCGATTTTTTTGAGCCTCAGGCGATGAAATTAAAAAATTTCAAAAATGTCGATTGTCGATTTTCCCTGTTATGACGCCAACATTATATGTAATCGGACCCGCTGATAAACCAGAAGGCTCTAGGACACCTACTTCTCGAGTTATGCCAGGAAAACCGTAAATTTCGTAATCGAAAATGTCGATTTTGCAAAAATTCGCGAAGCCGTAGCCGCCAACTGGTTGGTCCTAGACTGGCATATTGTACACGCGTTTTAATCCTAATGACGATATCTTTAATTTGGCACAAGATTCGCGGAGATCGGATGAGACATGAGGGGAGTTATGGCGTTTTGAAATTTTCGCGATTTTTTTGAACCTCAGGCGATGAAATTTAAAAATTTCAAAAATGTCGATTGTCGATTTTCCCTGTTTTGACGCCAGCACTATATGTAATCGGACCCGCTGATACTATAATCCAAACTAAAGTTCGCTATCTGCTTTGGTTCTCGAGATATTTACGAAAAAGTGTCGACAGGTCAAAAGTACAAAAAACGAAACCGCGAATTTTCAGCGGAAAATCGTTCAGACCGTCTTCTTTAGCGCCCCCGAAAACCTTAGGGTAGATTTTGAGTAGAAATTCGAGATTGAAAATTTTTGAAAATCGCGAGAATTTCGCCGAAATATGATGCTCGATTTCGACGCTTCTCTGTATCTTGGAAACCAGCTGGCTCTAGACCACCTATCCTATACTGTCCGACGCGTTTTGACGCTCTGGATCGACTGATCTAAACCAGAAGGCTCTAGGACGCCTACTTCTCGAGTTATGCCAAGAAAACCGTAAATTTCGTAATCGAAAATGTCGATTTTGCAAAAATTCGCGAAGCCGTAGCCGCCAAACGGTTGGTCCTAGACTGGCATATTGTACACGCGTTTTAATCCTAATGACGATATCTTTAATTTGGCACAAGATTCGCGGAGATCGGATGAGAAATGAGGGAGTTATGGCGTTTTGAAATTTTCGCGATTTTTTTGAACCTCAGGCGATGAAATTTAAAAATTTAAAAAATGTCGATTGTCGATTTTCCCTGTTTTGACGCCAGCACTATATGTAATCGGACCCGCTGATTACAATAATCCAAACTAGAGTTCGCTATCTGCTTTGGTTCTCGAGATATTTACGAAAAAGTGCCGACAGGTCAAAAATACAAAAAACGAAACCACGAATTTTCAGCGGAAAATCGTTCAGACCGTCTTCTTTAGCGCCCCCGAAAACCTTAGGGTAGATTTTGAGTAGAAATTCGAGATTGAAAATTTTTGAAAATCGCGAGAATTTCGCCGAAATATGATGCTCGATTTCGAAGCTTCTCTGTATCTTGGAAACCAGCTGGCTCTAGACCACCTATCCTATACTGTCGGACGCGCTTTGACGCTCTGGATCGACTGATCTAAACCAGAAGGCTCTAGGACGCCTACTTCTCGAGTTATGCCAAGAAAACCGTAAATTTCGTATACGAAAATGTCGATTTTGCAAAAATTCGCGAAGCCGTAGCCGCCAAACGGTTGGTCCTAGACTGGCATATTGTACACGCGTTTTAATCCTAATGACGATATCTTTAATTTGGCACAAGATTCGCGGAGATCGGATGAGAAATGAGGGAGTTATGGCGTTTTGAAATTTTCGCGATTTTTTTGAACCTCAGGCGATGAAATTTAAAAATTTCAAAAATGTCGATTGTCGATTTTCCCTGTTTTGACGCCAGCACTATATGTAATCGGACCCGCTGATTACTATAATCCAAACTAAAGTTCGCTATCTGCTTTGGTTCTCGAGATATTTACGAAAAAGTGTCGACAGGTCAAAAGTACAAAAAACGAAACCGCGAATTTTCAATAGGAGCAGTTAAATAAAGGAGAGCCCAAGGCAATACCAAATGTTTGACTATAAAAAGAATTTTTGTATTGAAAATATATGTTGTCGAGACAGAAATGTATACTTCTAATAATATCATTTTTATTTAGTGATGTGTATGGACTAATTTCATCCCATTTGGATTCTATTATGTTTATTTTATAGGTAGATCTGTGGGAATGTTAGTATATAAAGATTCTACATCAACTGATATAATTTTGTGATTAGGTGGTACTTTTTGTTCCTAGATGAAATTTTGAAATTCCAATTAGTCTTTGGTATGATATTTCGTTTTTCCTAACATCTTAGATATGCTATCACCTAAGAATTTTGCTATATTATAAGTACGGGCTTGTAATATTGATACTATTGGTCTTAAAGGGATATTATTTTTGTGGATTTTTTACGAAAAAGTGTCGACAGGTCAAAAGTACAAAAAACGAAACCGCGAATTTTCAGCGGAAAATCGTTCAGACCGTCTTCTTTAGCGCCCCCGAAAACCTTAGGGTAGATTTTGAGTAGAAATTCGAGATTGAAAATTTTTGAAAATCGCGAGAATTTCGCCGAAATATGATGCTCGATTTCGAAGCTTCTCTGTATCTTGGAAACCAGCTGGCTCTAGACCACCTATCCTATACTGTCGGACGCGCTTTGACGCTCTGGATCGACTGATCTAAACCAGAAGGCTCTAGGACGCCTACTTCTCGAGTTATGCCAAGAAAACCGTAAATTTCGTATACGAAAATGTCGATTTTGCAAAAATTCGCGAAGCCGTAGCCGCCAAACGGTTGGTCCTAGACTGGCATATTGTACACGCGTTTTAATCCTAATGACGATATCTTTAATTTGGCACAAGATTCGCGGAGATCGGATGAGAAATGAGGGAGTTATGGCGTTTTGAAATTTTCGCGATTTTTTTGAACCTCAGGCGATGAAATTTAAAAATTTCAAAAATGTCGATTGTCGATTTTCCCTGTTTTGACGCCAGCACTATATGTAATCGGACCCGCTGATACTATAATCCAAACTAAAGTTCGCTATCTGCTTTGGTTCTCGAGATATTTACGAAAAAGTGTCGACAGGTCAAAAGTACAAAAAACGAAACCGCGAATTTTCAGCGGAAAATCGTTCAGACCGTCTTCTTTAGCGCCCCCGAAAACCTTAGGGTAGATTTTGAGTAGAAATTCGAGATTGAAAATTTTTGAAAATCGCGAGAATTTCGCCGAAATATGATGCTCGATTTCGAAGCTTCTCTGTATCTTGGAAACCAGCTGGCTCTAGACCACCTATCCTATACTGTCCGATGCGCTTTGACGCTCTGGATCGACTGATCTAAACCAGAAGGCTCTAGGACGCCTACTTCTCGAGTTATGCCAAGAAAACCGTAAATTTCGTAAACGAAAATGTCGATTTTGCAAAAATTCGCGAAGCCGTAGCCGCCAAACGGTTGGTCCTAGACTGGCATATTGTACACGCGTTTTAATCCTAATGACGATATCTTTAATTTGGCACAAGATTCGCGGAGATCGGATGAGAAATGAGGGAGTTATGGCGTTTTGAAATTTTCGCGATTTTTTTGAACCTCAGGCGATGCAATTTAAAAATTTAAAAAATGTCGATTGTCGATTTTCCCTGTTTTGACGCCAGCACTATATGTAATCGGACCCGCTGATTACAATAATCCAAACTAGAGTTCGCTATCTTCTTTGGTTCTCGAGATATTTACGAAAAAGTGTCGACAGGGCAAAAGTACAAAAGCGAAACCGCGAATTTTCAGCGGAAAATCGTTCAGACCGTCTTCTTTAGCGCCCCCGAAAACCTTAGGGTAGATTTTGAGTAGAAATTAGAGATTGAAAATTTTTGAAAATCGCGAAAATTTCGCCGAAATATGATGCTCGATTTAGACCCCTCTTTGTATCTTGGAAACCAGCTGGCTCTAGATGACCTATCCTATACTGTCCGACGCGTTTAGACTCTCTGAATCGACAGATCTAAACCAGAAGGCTCTAGGACCCCTACTTCTAGAGTTATGCCAAGAAAACCGTAAATTTCGTAATCGAAAATGTCGATATTGCAAAAATTCGCGAAGCCGTAGCCGCCAAACGGTTGGTCCTAGACTGGCATATTGTACACGCGTTTTAATCCTAATGACGATATCTTTAATTTGGCACAAGATTCGCGGAGATCGGATGAGAAATGAGGGAGTTATGGCGTTTTGAAATTTTCGCGATTTTTTTGAGCCTCAGGCGATGAAATTAAAAAATTTCAAAAATGTCGATTGTCGATTTTCCCTGTTATGACGCCAACATTATATGTAATCGGACCCGCTGATAAACCAGAAGGCTCTAGGACACCTACTTCTCGAGTTATGCCAGGAAAACCGTAAATTTCGTAATCGAAAATGTCGATTTTGCAAAAATTCGCGAAGCCGTAGCCGCCAACTGGTTGGTCCTAGACTGGCATATTGTACACGCGTTTTAATCCTAATGACGATATCTTTAATTTGGCACAAGATTCGCGGAGATCGGATGAGACATGAGGGAGTTATGGCGTTTTGAAATTTTCGCGATTTTTTTGAACCTCAGGCGATGAAATTTAAAAATTTAAAAAATGTCGATTGTCGATTTTCCCTGTTTTGACGCCAGCACTATATGTAATCGGACCCGCTGATTGCAATAATCCAAACTAGAGTTCGCTATCTGCTTTGGTTCTCGAGATATTTACGAAAAAGTGCCGACAGGTCAAAAGTACAAAAAACGAAACCGCGAATTTTCAGCGGAAAATCGTTCAGACCGTCTTCTTTAGCGCCCCCGAAAACCTTAGGGTAGATTTTGAGTAGAAATTCGAGATTGAAAATTTTAGAAAATCGCGAGAATTTCGCCGAAATATGATGCTCGATTTCGACGCTTCTCTGTATCTTGGAAACCAGCTGGCTCTAGACCACCTATCCTATACTGTCCGATGCGCTTTGACGCTCTGGATCGACTGATCTAAACCAGAAGGCTCTAGGACGCCTACTTCTCGAGTTATGCCAAGAAAACCGTAAATTTCGTAAACGAAAATGTCGATTTTGCAAAAATTCGCGAAGCCGTAGCCGCCAAACGGTTGGTCCTAGACTGGCATATTGTACACGCGTTTTAATCCTAATGACGATATCTTTAATTTGGCACAAGATTCGCGGACATCGGATGAGAAATGAGGGAGTTATGGCGTTTTGAAATTTTCGCGATTTTTTTTGAACCTCAGGCGATGAAATTAAAAAATTTCAAAAATGTCGATTGTCGATTTTCCCTGTTATGACGCCAGCATTATATGTAATCGGACCCGCTGATTACAATAATCCAAACTAGAGTTCGCTATCTGCTTTGGTTCTCGAGATATTTACGAAAAAGTGTCGACAGGGCAAAAGTACAAAAGCGAAACCGCGAATTTTCAGCGGAAAATCGTTCAGACCGTCTTCTTTAGCGCCCCCGAAAACCTTAGGGTAGATTTTGAGTAGAAATTAGAGATTGAAAATTTTTGAAAATCGCGAAAATTTCGCCGAAATATGATGCTCGATTTAGACCCCTCTTTGTAACTTGGAAACCAGCTGGCTCTAGATGACCTATCCTATACTGTCCGACGCGTTTAGACTCTCTGAATCGACAGATCTAAACCAGAAGGCTCTAGGACCCCTACTTCTAGAGTTATGCCAAGAAAACCGTAAATTTCGTAATCGAAAATGTCGATATTGCAAAAATTCGCGAAGCCGTAGCCGCCAAACGGTTGGTCCTAGACTGGCATATTGTACACGCGTTTTAATCCTAATGACGATATCTTTAATTTGGCACAAGATTCGCGGAGATCGGATGAGAAATGAGGGAGTTATGGCGTTTTGAAATTTTCGCGATTTTTTTGAGCCTCAGGCGATGAAATTAAAAAATTTCAAAAATGTCGATTGTCGATTTTCCCTGTTATGACGCCAACATTATATGTAATCGGACCCGCTGATAAACCAGAAGGCTCTAGGACACCTACTTCTCGAGTTATGCCAGGAAAACCGTAAATTTCGTAATCGAAAATGTCGATTTTGCAAAAATTCGCGAAGCCGTAGCCGCCAACTGGTTGGTCCTAGACTGGCATATTGTACACGCGTTTTAATCCTAATGACGATATCTTTAATTTGGCACAAGATTCGCGGAGATCGGATGAGACATGAGGGAGTTATGGCGTTTTGAAATTTTCGCGATTTTTTTGAACCTCAGGCGATGAAATTTAAAAATTTAAAAAATGTCGATTGTCGATTTTCCCTGTTTTGACGCCAGCACTATATGTAATCGGACCCGCTGATTACAATAATCCAAACTAGAGTTCGCTATCTGCTTTGGTTCTCGAGATATTTACGAAAAAGTGCCGACAGGTCAAAAGTACAAAAAACGAAACCGCGAATTTTCAGCGGAAAATCGTTCAGACCGTCTTCTTTAGCGCCCCCGAAAACCTTAGGGTAGATTTTGAGTAGAAATTCGAGATTGAAAATTTTTGAAAATCGCGAGAATTTCGCCGAAATATGATGCTCGATTTCGACGCTTCTCTGTATCTTGGAAACCAGCTGGCTCTAGACCACCTATCCTATACTGTCCGATGCGCTTTGACGCTCTGGATCGACTGATCTAAACCAGAAGGCTCTAGGACGCCTACTTCTCGAGTTATGCCAAGAAAACCGTAAATTTCGTAAACGAAAATGTCGATTTTGCAAAAATTCGCGAAGCCGTAGCCGCCAAACGGTTGGTCCTAGACTGGCATATTGTACACGCGTTTTAATCCTAATGACGATATCTTTAATTTGGCACAAGATTCGCGGAGATCGGATGAGAAATGAGGGAGTTATGGCGTTTTGAAATTTTCGCGATTTTTTTGAACCTCAGGCGATGCAATTTAAAAATTTAAAAAATGTCGATTGTCGATTTTCCCTGTTTTGACGCCAGCACTATATGTAATCGGACCCGCTGATTACAATAATCCAAACTAGAGTTCGCTATCTGCTTTGGTTCTCGAGATATTTACGAAAAAGTGTCGACAGGGCAAAAGTACAAAAGCGAAACCGCGAATTTTCAGCGGAAAATCGTTCAGACCGTCTTCTTTAGCGCCCCCGAAAACCTTAGGGTAGATTTTGAGTAGAAATTAGAGATTGAAAATTTTTGAAAATCGCGAAAATTTCGCCGAAATATGATGCTCGATTTAGACCCCTCTTTGTATCTTGGAAACCAGCTGGCTCTAGATGACCTATCCTATACTGTCCGACGCGTTTAGACTCTCTGAATCGACAGATCTAAACCAGAAGGCTCTAGGACCCCTGCTTCTAGAGTTATGCCAAGAAAACCGTAAATTTCGTAATCGAAAATGTCGATTTTGCAAAAATTCGCGAAGCCGTAGCCGCCAAACGGTTGGTCCTAGACTGGCATATTGTACACGCGTTTTAATCCTAATGACGATATCTTTAATTTGGCACAAGATTCGCGGAGATCGGATGAGAAATGAGGGAGTTATGGCGTTTTGAAATTTTCGCGATTTTTTTGAACCTCAGGCGATGAAATTTAAAAATTTCAAAAATGTCGATTGTCGATTTTCCCTGTTATGACGCCAACATTATATGTAATCGGACCCGCTGATAAACCAGAAGGCTCTAGGACACCTACTTCACGAGTTATGCCAGGAAAACCGTAAATTTCGTAATCGAAAATGTCGATTTTGCAAAAATTCGCGAAGCCGTAGCCGCCAACTAGTTGGTCCTAGACTGGCATATTGTACACGCGTTTTAATCCTAATGACGATATCTTTAATTTGGCACAAGATTCGCGGAGATCGGATGAGACATGAGGGAGTTATGGCTTTTTGAAATTTTCGAGATTTTTTTGAACCTCAGGCGATGAAATTTAAAAATTTAAAAAATGTCGATTGTCGATTTTCCCTGTTTTGACGCCAGCACTATATGTAATCGGACCCGCTGATTACAATAATCCAAACTAGAGTTCGCTATCTGCTTTGGTTCTCGAGATATTTACGAAAAAGTGTCGACAGGTCAAAAGTACAAAAAACGAAACTGCGAATTTTCATTCAGCGGAAAATCGTTCAGACCGTCTTCTTTAGCGCCCCCGAAAACCTTAGGGTAGATTTTGAGTAGAAATTAGAGATTGAAAATTTTTGAAAATCGCGAAAATTTCGCCGAAATATGATGCTCGATTTAGACCCCTCTTTGTATCTTGGAAACCAGCTGGCTCTAGATGACCTATCCTATACTGTCCGACGCGTTTAGACTCTGAATCGACAGATCTAAACCAGAAGGCTCTAGGACCCCTACTTCTAGAGTTATGCCAAGAAAACCGTAAATTTCGTAATCGAAAATGTCGATATTGCAAAAATTCGCGAAGCCGTAGCCGCCAAACGGTTGGTCCTAGACTGGCATATTGTACACGCGTTTTAATCCTAATGACGATATCTTTAATTTGGCACAAGATTCGCGGAGATCGGATGAGAAATGAGGGAGTTATGGCGTTTTGAAATTTTCGCGATTTTTTTGAGCCTCAGGCGATGAAATTAAAAAATTTCAAAAATGTCGATTGTCGATTTTCCCTGTTATGACGCCAACATTATATGTAATCGGACCCGCTGATAAACCAGAAGGCTCTAGGACACCTACTTCTCGAGTTATGCCAGGAAAACCGTAAATTTCGTAATCGAAAATGTCGATTTTGCAAAAATTCGCGAAGCCGTAGCCGCCAACTGGTTGGTCCTAGACTGGCATATTGTACACGCGTTTTAATCCTAATGACGATATCTTTAATTTGGCACAAGATTCGCGGAGATCGGATGAGACATGAGGGAGTTATGGCGTTTTGAAATTTTCGCGATTTTTTTTGAACCTCAGGCGATGAAATTTAAAAATTTAAAAAATGTCGATTGTCGATTTTCCCTGTTTTGACGCCAGCACTATATGTAATCGGACCCGCTGATTACAATAATCCAAACTAGAGTTCGCTATCTGCTTTGGTTCTCGAGATATTTACGAAAAAGTGTCGACAGGTTAAAAGTACAAAAAACGAAACTGCGAATTTTCATTCAGCGGAAAATCGTTCAGACCGTCTTCTTTAGCGCCCCCGAAAACCTTAGGGTAGATTTTGAGTAGAAATTAGAGATTGAAAATTTTTTAAAATCGCGAAAATTTCGCCGAAATATGATGCTCGATTTAGACCCCTCTTTGTATCTTGGAAACCAGCTGGCTCTAGATGACCTATCCTATACTGTCCGACGCGTTTAGACTCTCTGAATCGACAGATCTAAACCAGAAGGCTCTAGGAGCCCTACTTCTAGAGTTATGCCAAGAAAACCGTAAATTTCGTAATCGAAAATGTCGATATTGCAAAAATTCGCGAAGCCGTAGCCGCCAAACGGTTGGTCCTAGACTGGCATATTGTACACGCGTTTTAATCCTAATGACGATATCTTTAATTTGGCACAAGATTCGCGGAGATCGGATGAGAAATGAGGGAGTTATGGCGTTTTGAAATTTTCGCGATTTTTTTGAGCCTCAGGCGATGAAATTAAAAAATTTCAAAAATGTCGATTGTCGATTTTCCCTGTTATGACGCCAACATTATATGTAATCGGACCCGCTGATAAACCAGAAGGCTCTAGGACACCTACTTCTCGAGTTATGCCAGGAAAACCGTAAATTTCGTAATCGAAAATGTCGATTTTGCAAAAATTCGCGAAGCCGTAGCCGCCAACTGGTTGGTCCTAGACTGGCATATTGTACACGCGTTTTAATCCTAATGACGATATCTTTAATTTTGCACAAGATTCGCGGAGATCGGATGAGACATGAGGGAGTTATGGCGTTTTGAAATTTTCGCGATTTTTTTGAACCTCAGGCGATGAAATTTAAAAATTTAAAAAATGTCGATTGTCGATTTTCCCTGTTTTGACGCCAGCACTATATGTAATCGGACCGGCTGATTACAATAATCCAAACTAGAGTTCGCTATCTGCTTTGGTTCTCGAGATATTTACGAAAAAGTGTCGACATGTCAAAAGTACAAAAAACGAAACTGCGAATTTTCAGCGGAAAATCGTTCAGACCGTCTTCTTTAGCGCCCCCGAAAACCTTAGGGTAGATTTTGAGTAGAAATTAGAGATTGAAAATTTTTTAAAATCGCGAAAATTTCGCCGAAATATGATGCTCGATTTAGACCCCTCTTTGTATCTTGGAAACCAGCTGGCTCTAGATGACCTATCCTATACTGTCCGACGCGTTTAGACTCTCTGAATCGACAGATCTAAACCAGAAGGCTCTAGGACCCCTACTTCTAGAGTTATGCCAAGAAAACCGTAAATTTCGTAATCGAAAATGTCGATATTGCAAAAATTCGCGAAGCCGTAGCCGCCAAACGGTTGGTCCTAGACTGGCATATTGTACACGCGTTTTAATCCTAATGACGATATCTTTAATTTGGCACAAGATTCGCGGAGATCGGATGAGAAATGAGGGAGTTATGGCGTTTTGAAATTTTCGCGATTTTTTTGAGCCTCAGGCGATGAAATTAAAAAATTTCAAAAATGTCGATTGTCGGTTTTCCCTGTTATGACGCCAACATTATATGTAATCGGACCCGCTGATAAACCAGAAGGCTCTAGGACACCTACTTCTCGAGTTATGCCAGGAAAACCGTAAATTTCGTAATCGAAAATGTCGATTTTGCAAAAATTCGCGAAGCCGTAGCCGCCAACTGGTTGGTCCTAGACTGGCATATTGTACACGCGTTTTAATCCTAATGACGATATCTTTAATTTTGCACAAGATTCGCGGAGATCGGATGAGACATGAGGGAGTTATGGCGTTTTGAAATTTTCGCGATTTTTTTGAACCTCAGGCGATGAAATTTAAAAATTTAAAAAATGTCGATTGTCGATTTTCCCTGTTTTGACGCCAGCACTATATGTAATCGGACCCGCTGATTACAATAATCCAAACTAGAGTTCGCTATCTGCTTTGGTTCTCGAGATATTTACGAAAAAGTGTCGACAGGTCAAAAGTACAAAAAACGAAACTGCGAATTTTCATTCAGCGGAAAATCGTTCAGACCGTCTTCTTTAGCGCCCCCGAAAACCTTAGGGTAGATTTTGAGTAGAAATTAGAGATTGAAAATTTTTTAAAATCGCGAAAATTTCGCCGAAATATGATGCTCGATTTAGACCCCTCTTTGTATCTTGGAAACCAGCTGGCTCTAGATGACCTATCCTATACTGTCCGACGCGTTTAGACTCTCTGAATCGACAGATCTAAACCAGAAGGCTCTAGGAGCCCTACTTCTAGAGTTATGCCAAGAAAACCGTAAATTTCGTAATCGAAAATGTCGATATTGCAAAAATTCGCGAAGCCGTAGCCGCCAAACGGTTGGTCCTAGACTGGCATATTGTACACGCGTTTTAATCCTAATGACGATATCTTTAATTTGGCACAAGATTCGCGGAGATCGGATGAGAAATGAGGGAGTTATGGCGTTTTGAAATTTTCGCGATTTTTTTGAGCCTCAGGCGATGAAATTAAAAAATTTCAAAAATGTCGATTGTCGATTTTCCCTGTTATGACGCCAACATTATATGTAATCGGACCCGCTGATAAACCAGAAGGCTCTAGGACACCTACTTCTCGAGTTATGCCAGGAAAACCGTAAATTTCGTAATCGAAAATGTCGATTTTGCAAAAATTCGCGAAGCCGTAGCCGCCAACTGGTTGGTCCTAGACTGGCATATTGTACACGCGTTTTAATCCTAATGACGATATCTTTAATTTTGCACAAGATTCGCGGAGATCGGATGAGACATGAGGGAGTTATGGCGTTTTGAAATTTTCGCGATTTTTTTGAACCTCAGGCGATGAAATTTAAAAATTTAAAAAATGTCGATTGTCGATTTTCCCTGTTTTGACGCCAGCACTATATGTAATCGGACCGGCTGATTACAATAATCCAAACTAGAGTTCGCTATCTGCTTTGGTTCTCGAGATATTTACGAAAAAGTGTCGACATGTCAAAAGTACAAAAAACGAAACTGCGAATTTTCAGCGGAAAATCGTTCAGACCGTCTTCTTTAGCGCCCCCGAAAACCTTAGGGTAGATTTTGAGTAGAAATTAGAGATTGAAAATTTTTTAAAATCGCGAAAATTTCGCCGAAATATGATGCTCGATTTAGACCCCTCTTTGTATCTTGGAAACCAGCTGGCTCTAGATGACCTATCCTATACTGTCCGACGCGTTTAGACTCTCTGAATCGACAGATCTAAACCAGAAGGCTCTAGGACCCCTACTTCTAGAGTTATGCCAAGAAAACCGTAAATTTCGTAATCGAAAATGTCGATATTGCAAAAATTCGCGAAGCCGTAGCCGCCAAACGGTTGGTCCTAGACTGGCATATTGTACACGCGTTTTAATCCTAATGACGATATCTTTAATTTGGCACAAGATTCGCGGAGATCGGATGAGAAATGAGGGAGTTATGGCGTTTTGAAATTTTCGCGATTTTTTTGAGCCTCAGGCGATGAAATTAAAAAATTTCAAAAATGTCGATTGTCGATTTTCCCTGTTATGACGCCAACATTATATGTAATCGGACCCGCTGATAAACCAGAAGGCTCTAGGACACCTACTTCTCGAGTTATGCCAGGAAAACCGTAAATTTCGTAATCGAAAATGTCGATTTTGCAAAAATTCGCGAAGCCGTAGCCGCCAACTGGTTGGTCCTAGACTGGCATATTGTACACGCGTTTTAATCCTAATGACGATATCTTTAATTTGGCATAAGATTCGCGGAGATCGGATGAGACATGAGGGAGTTATGGCGTTTTGAAATTTTCGCGATTTTTTTGAACCTCAGGCGATGAAATTTAAAAATTTAAAAAATGTCGATTGTCGATTTTCCCTGTTTTGACGCCAGCACTATATGTAATCGGACCCGCTGATTACAATAATCCAAACTAGAGTTCGCTATCTGCTTTGGTTCTCGAGATATTTACGAAAAAGTGTCGACAGGTCAAAAGTACAAAAAACGAAACTGCGAATTTTCAGCGGAAAATCGTTCAGACCGTCTTCTTTAGCGCCCCCGAAAACCTTAGGGTAGATTTTGAGTAGAAATTAGAGATTGAAAATTTTTTAAAATCGCGAAAATTTCGCCGAAATATGATGCTCGATTTAGACCCCTCTTTGTATCTTGGAAACCAGCTGGCTCTAGATGACCTATCCTATACTGTCCGACGCGTTTAGACTCTCTGAATCGACAGATCTAAACCAGAAGGCTCTAGGACCCCTACTTCTAGAGTTATGCCAAGAAAACCGTAAATTTCGTAATCGAAAATGTCGATATTGCAAAAATTCGCGAAGCCGTAGCCGCCAAACGGTTGGTCCTAGACTGGCATATTGTACACGCGTTTTAATCCTAATGACGATATCCTTAATTTGGCACAAGATTCGCGGAGATCGGATGAGAAATGAGGGAGTTATGGCGTTTTGAAATTTTCGCGATTTTTTTGAACCTCAGGCGATGCAATTTAAAAATTTAAAAAATGTCGATTGTCGATTTTCCCTGTTTTGACGCCAGCACTATATGTAATCGGACCCGCTGATTACAATAATCCAAACTAGAGTTCGCTATCTGCTTTGGTTCTCGAGATATTTACGAAAAAGTGTCGACAGGGCAAAAGTACAAAAGCGAAACCGCGAATTTTCAGCGGAAAATCGTTCAGACCGTCTTCTTTAGCGCCCCCGAAAACCTTAGAGTAGATTTTGAGTAGAAATTAAAGATTGAAAATTTTTGAAAATCGCGAAAATTTCGCCGAAATATGATGCTCGATTTAGACCCCTCTTTGTATCTTGGAAACCAGCTGGCTATAGATGACCTATCCTATACTGTCCGACGCGTTTAGACTCTCTGAATCGACAGATCTAAACCAGAAGGCTCTAGGACCCCTACTTCTAGAGTTATGCCAAGAAAACCGTAAATTTCGTAATCGAAAATGTCGATATTGCAAAAATTCGCGAAGCCGTAGCCGCCAAACGGTTGGTCCTAGACTGGCATATTGTACACGCGTTTTAATCCTAATGACGATATCTTTAATTTGGCACAAGATTCGCGGAGATCGGATGAGAAATGAGGGAGTTATGGCGTTTTGAAATTTTCGCGATGTTTTTGAGCCTCAGGCGATGAAATTAAAAAATTTCAAAAATGTCGATTGTCGATTTTCCCTGTTATGACGCCAACATTATATGTAATCGCACCCGCTGATAAACCAGAAGGCTCTAGGACACCTACTTCTCGAGTTATGCCAGGAAAACCGTAAATTTCGTAATCGAAAATGTCGATTTTGCAAAAATTCGCGAAGCCGTAGCCGCCAACTGGTTGGTCCTAGACTGGCATATTGTACACGCGTTTTAATCCTAATGACGATATCTTTAATTTGGCACAAGATTCGCGGAGATCGGATGAGACATGAGGGAGTTATGGCGTTTTGAAATTTTCGCGATTTTTTTGAACCTCTGGCGATGAAATTTAAAAATTTAAAAAATGTCGATTGTCGATTTTCCCTGTTTTGACGCCAGCACTATATGTAATCGGACCCGCTGATTACAATAATCCAAACTAGAGTTCGCTATCTGCTTTGGTTCTCGAGATATTTACGAAAAAGTGTCGACAGGTCAAAAGTACAAAAAACGAAACTGCGAATTTTCATTCAGCGGAAAATCGTTCAGACCGTCTTCTTTAGCGCCCCCGAAAACCTTAGGGTAGATTTTGAGTAGAAATTAGAGATTGAAAATTTTTGAAAATCGCGAAAATTTCGCCGAAATATGATGCTCGATTTAGACCCCTCTTTGTATCTTGGAAACCAGCTGGCTCTAGATGACCTATCCTATACTGTCCGACGCGTTTAGACTCTG
Source organism: Melolontha melolontha (assembly GCA_935421215.2). Classification (NCBI taxonomy): domain Eukaryota; kingdom Metazoa; phylum Arthropoda; class Insecta; order Coleoptera; family Scarabaeidae; genus Melolontha; species Melolontha melolontha. The sequence goes on along the minus strand of OW285236.1, from coordinate 155,971,702 downwards.
AATCGACAGATCTAAACCAGAAGGCTCTAGGACCCCTACTTCTAGAGTTATGCCAAGAAAACCGTAAATTTCGTAATCGAAAATGTCGATATTGCAAAAATTCGCGAAGCCGTAGCCGCCAAACGGTTGGTCCTAGACTGGCATATTGTACACGCGTTTTAATCCTAATGACGATATCTTTAATTTGGCACAAGATTCGCGGAGATCGGATGAGAAATGAGGGAGTTATGGCGTTTTGAAATTTTCGCGATTTTTTTGAACCTCAGGCGATGAAATTTAAAAATTTAAAAAATGTCGATTGTCGATTTTCCCTGTTTTGACGCCAGCACTATATGTAATCGGACCGGCTGATTACAATAATCCAAACTAGAGTTCGCTATCTGCTTTGGTTCTCGAGATATTTACGAAAAAGTGTCGACATGTCAAAAGTACAAAAAACGAAACTGCGAATTTTCAGCGGAAAATCGTTCAGACCGTCTTCTTTAGCGCCCCCGAAAACCTTAGGGTAGATTTTGAGTAGAAATTAGAGATTGAAAATTTTTTAAAATCGCGAAAATTTCGCCGAAATATGATGCTCGATTTAGACCCCTCTTTGTATCTTGGAAACCAGCTGGCTCTAGATGACCTATCCTATACTGTCCGACGCGTTTAGACTCTCTGAATCGACAGATCTAAACCAGAAGGCTCTAGGACCCCTACTTCTAGAGTTATGCCAAGAAAACCGTAAATTTCGTAATCGAAAATGTCGATATTGCAAAAATTCGCGAAGCCGTAGCCGCCAAACGGTTGGTCCTAGACTGGCATATTGTACACGCGTTTTAATCCTAATGACGATATCTTTAATTTGGCACAAGATTCGCGGAGATCGGATGAGAAATGAGGGAGTTATGGCGTTTTGAAATTTTCGCGATTTTTTTGAACCTCAGGCGATGCAATTTAAAAATTTAAAAAATGTCGATTGTCGATTTTCCCTGTTTTGACGCCAGCACTATATGTAATCGGACCCGCTGATTACAATAATCCAAACTAGAGTTCGCTATCTGCTTTGGTTCTCGAGATATTTACGAAAAAGTGTCGACAGGGCAAAAGTACAAAAGCGAAACCGCGAATTTTCAGCGGAAAATCGTTCAGACCGTCTTCTTTAGCGCCCCCGAAAACCTTAGGGTAGATTTTGAGTAGAAATTAGAGATTGAAAATTTTTGAAAATCGCGAAAATTTCGCCGAAATATGATGCTCGATTTAGACCCCTCTTTGTATCTTGGAAACCAGCTGGCTCTAGATGACCTATCCTATACTGTCCGACGCGTTTAGACTCTCTGAATCGACAGATCTAAACCAGAAGGCTCTAGGACCCCTACTTCTAGAGTTATGCCAAGAAAACCGTAAATTTCGTAATCGAAAATGTCGATATTGCAAAAATTCGCGAAGCCGTAGCCGCCAAACGGTTGGTCCTAGACTGGCATATTGTACACGCGTTTTAATCCTAATGACGATATCTTTAATTTGGCACAAGATTCGCGGAGATCGGATGAGAAATGAGGGAGTTATGGCGTTTTGAAATTTTCGCGATTTTTTTGAGCCTCAGGCGATGAAATTAAAAAATTTCAAAAATGTCGATTGTCGGTTTTCCCTGTTATGACGCCAACATTATATGTAATCGGACCCGCTGATAAACCAGAAGGCTCTAGGACACCTACTTCTCGAGTTATGCCAGGAAAACCGTAAATTTCGTAATCGAAAATGTCGATTTTGCAAAAATTCGCGAAGCCGTAGCCGCCAACTGGTTGGTCCTAGACTGGCATATTGTACACGCGTTTTAATCCTAATGACGATATCTTTAATTTTGCACAAGATTCGCGGAGATCGGATGAGACATGAGGGAGTTATGGCGTTTTGAAATTTTCGCGATTTTTTTGAACCTCAGGCGATGAAATTTAAAAATTTAAAAAATGTCGATTGTCGATTTTCCCTGTTTTGACGCCAGCACTATATGTAATCGGACCCGCTGATTACAATAATCCAAACTAGAGTTCGCTATCTGCTTTGGTTCTCGAGATATTTACGAAAAAGTGTCGACAGGTCAAAAGTACAAAAAACGAAACTGCGAATTTTCATTCAGCGGAAAATCGTTCAGACCGTCTTCTTTAGCGCCCCCGAAAACCTTAGGGTAGATTTTGAGTAGAAATTAGAGATTGAAAATTTTTGAAAATCGCGAAAATTTCGCCGAAATATGATGCTCGATTTAGACCCCTCTTTGTATCTTGGAAACCAGCTGGCTCTAGATGACCTATCCTATACTGTCCGACGCGTTTAGACTCTCTGAATCGACAGATCTAAACCAGAAGGCTCTAGGACCCCTACTTCTAGAGTTATGCCAAGAAAACCGTAAATTTCGTAATCGAAAATGTCGATATTGCAAAAATTCGCGAAGCCGTAGCCGCCAAACGGTTGGTCCTAGACTGGCATATTGTACACGCGTTTTAATCCTAATGACGATATCTTTAATTTGGCACAAGATTCGCGGAGATCGGATGAGAAATGAGGGAGTTATGGCGTTTTGAAATTTTCGCGATTTTTTTGAGCCTCAGGCGATGAAATTAAAAAATTTCAAAAATGTCGATTGTCGATTTTCCCTGTTATGACGCCAACATTATATGTAATCGGACCCGCTGATAAACCAGAAGGCTCTAGGACACCTACTTCTCGAGTTATGCCAGGAAAACCGTAAATTTCGTAATCGAAAATGTCGATTTTGCAAAAATTCGCGAAGCCGTAGCCGCCAACTGGTTGGTCCTAGACTGGCATATTGTACACGCGTTTTAATCCTAATGACGATATCTTTAATTTGGCATAAGATTCGCGGAGATCGGATGAGACATGAGGGAGTTATGGCGTTTTGAAATTTTCGCGATTTTTTTGAACCTCAGGCGATGAAATTTAAAAATTTAAAAAATGTCGATTGTCGATTTTCCCTGTTTTGACGCCAGCACTATATGTAATCGGACCCGCTGATTACAATAATCCAAACTAGAGTTCGCTATCTGCTTTGGTTCTCGAGATATTTACGAAAAAGTGTCGACAGGTCAAAAGTACAAAAAACGAAACTGCGAATTTTCAGCGGAAAATCGTTCAGACCGTCTTCTTTAGCGCCCCCGAAAACCTTAGGGTAGATTTTGAGTAGAAATTAGAGATTGAAAATTTTTTAAAATCGCGAAAATTTCGCCGAAATATGATGCTCGATTTAGACCCCTCTTTGTATCTTGGAAACCAGCTGGCTCTAGATGACCTATCCTATACTGTCCGACGCGTTTAGACTCTCTGAATCGACAGATCTAAACCAGAAGGCTCTAGGACCCCTACTTCTAGAGTTATGCCAAGAAAACCGTAAATTTCGTAATCGAAAATGTCGATATTGCAAAAATTCGCGAAGCCGTAGCCGCCAAACGGTTGGTCCTAGACTGGCATATTGTACACGCGTTTTAATCCTAATGACGATATCTTTAATTTGGCACAAGATTCGCGGAGATCGGATGAGAAATGAGGGAGTTATGGCGTTTTGAAATTTTCGCGATTTTTTTGAGCCTCAGGCGATGAAAATAAAAAATTTCAAAAATGTCGATTGTCGATTTTCCCTGTTATGACGCCAACATTATATGTAATCGGACCCGCTGATAAACCAGAAGGCTCTAGGACACCTACTTCTCGAGTTATGCCAGGAAAACCGTAAATTTCGTAATCGAAAATGTCGATTTTGCAAAAATTCGCGAAGCCGTAGCCGCCAACTGGTTGGTCCTAGACTGGCATATTGTACACGCGTTTTAATCCTAATGACGATATCTTTAATTTGGCACAAGATTCGCGGAGATCGGATGAGACATGAGGGAGTTATGGCGTTTTGAAATTTTCGCGATTTTTTTGAACCTCAGGCGATGAAATTTAAAAATTTAAAAAATGTCGATTGTCGATTTTCCCTGTTTTGACGGCAGCACTATATGTAATCGGACCCGCTGATTACAATAATCCAAACTAGAGTTCGCTATCTGCTTTGGTTCTCGAGATATTTACGAAAAAGTGTCGACAGGGCAAAAGTACAAAAAACGAAACTGCGAATTTTCAGCGGAAAATCGTTCAGACCGTCTTCTTTAGCGCCCCCGAAAACCTTAGGGTAGATTTTGAGTAGAAATTAGAGATTGAAAATTTTTTAAAATCGCGAAAATTTCGCCGAAATATGATGCTCGATTTAGACCCCTCTTTGTATCTTGGAAACCAGCTGGCTCTAGATGACCTATCCTATACTGTCCGACGCGTTTAGACTCTCTGAATCGACAGATCTAAACCAGAAGGCTCTAGGACCCCTACTTCTAGAGTTATGCCAAGAAAACCGTAAATTTCGTAATCGAAAATGTCGATATTGCAAAAATTCGCGAAGCCGTAGCCGCCAAACGGTTGGTCCTAGACTGGCATATTGTACACGCGTTTTAATCCTAATGACGATATCTTTAATTTGGCACAAGATTCGCGGAGATCGGATGAGAAATGAGGGAGTTATGGCGTTTTGAAATTTTCGCGATTTTTTTGAGCCTCAGGCGATGAAAATAAAAAATTTCAAAAATGTCGATTGTCGATTTTCCCTGTTATTACGCCAACATTATATGTAATCGGACCCGCTGATAAACCAGAAGGCTCTAGGACACCTACTTCTCGAGTTATGCCAGGAAAACCGTAAATTTCGTAATCGAAAATGTCGATTTTGCAAAAATTCGCGAAGCCGTAGCCGCCAACTGGTTGGTCCTAGACTGGCATATTGTACACGCGTTTTAATCCTAATGACGATATCTTTAATTTGGCACAAGATTCGCGGAGAGCGGATGAGACATGAGGGAGTTATGGCGTTTTGAAATTTTCGCGATTTTTTTGAACCTCAGGCGATGAAATTTAAAAATTTAAAAAATGTCGATTGTCGATTTTCCCTGTTTTGACGCCAGCACTATATGTAATCGGACCCGCTGATTACAATAATCCAAACTAGAGTTCGCTATCTGCTTTGGTTCTCGAGATATTTACGAAAAAGTGTCGACAGGGCAAAAGTACAAATAACGAAACTGCGAATTTTCAGCGGAAAATCGTTCAGACCGTCTTCTTTAGCGCCCCCGAAAACCTTAGGGTAGATTTTGAGTAGAAATTAGAGATTGAAAATTTTTTAAAATCGCGAAAATTTCGCCGAAATATGATGCTCGATTTAGACCCCTCTTTGTATCTTGGAAACCAGCTGGCTCTAGATGACCTATCCTATACTGTCCGACGCGTTTAGACTCTCTGAATCGACAGATCTAAACCAGAAGGCTCTAGGACCCCTACTTCTAGAGTTATGCCAAGAAAACCGTAAATTTCGTAATCGAAAATGTCGATATTGCAAAAATTCGCGAAGCCGTAGCCGCCAAACGGTTGGTCCTAGACTGGCATATTGTACACGCGTTTTAATCCTAATGACGATATCTTTAATTTGGCACAAGATTCGCGGAGATCGGATGAGAAATGAGGGAGTTATGGCGTTTTGAAATTTTCGCGATGTTTTTGAGCCTCAGGCGATGAAATTAAAAAATTTCAAAAATGTCGATTGTCGATTTTCCCTGTTATGACGCCAACATTATATGTAATCGCACCCGCTGATAAACCAGAAGGCTCTAGGACACCTACTTCTCGAGTTATGCCAGGAAAACCGTAAATTTCGTAATCGAAAATGTCGATTTTGCAAAAATTCGCGAAGCCGTAGCCGCCAACTGGTTGGTCCTAGACTGGCATATTGTACACGCGTTTTAATCCTAATGACGATATCTTTAATTTGGCACAAGATTCGCGGAGATCGGATGAGACATGAGGGAGTTATGGCGTTTTGAAATTTTCGCGATTTTTTTGAACCTCAGGCGATGAAATTTAAAAATTTAAAAAATGTCGATTGTCGATTTTCCCTGTTTTGACGCCAGCACTATATGTAATCGGACCCGCTGATTACAATAATCCAAACTAGAGTTCGCTATCTGCTTTGGTTCTCGAGATATTAACGAAAAAGTGTCGACAGGGCAAAAGTACAAAAAACGAAACTGCGAATTTTCAGCGGAAAATCGTTCAGACCGTCTTCTTTAGCGCCCCCGAAAACCTTAGGGTAGATTTTGAGTAGAAATTAGAGATTGAAAATTTTTTAAAATCGCGAAAATTTCGCCGAAATATGATGCTCGATTTAGACCCCTCTTTGTATCTTGGAAACCAGCTGGCTCTAGATGACCTATCCTATACTGTCCGACGCGTTTAGACTCTCTGAATCGACAGATCTAAACCAGAAGGCTCTAGGACCCCTACTTCTAGAGTTATGCCAAGAAAACCGTAAATTTCGTAATCGAAAATGTCGATATTGCAAAAATTCGCGAAGCCGTAGCCGCCAAACGGTTGGTCCTAGACTGGCATATTGTACACGCGTTTTAATCCTAATGACGATATCTTTAATTTGGCACAAGATTCGCGGAGATCGGATGAGAAATGAGGGAGTTATGGCGTTTTGAAATTTTCGCGATTTTTTTGAGCCTCAGGCGATGAAAATAAAAAATTTCAAAAATGTCGATTGTCGATTTTCCCTGTTATTACGCCAACATTATATGTAATCGGACCCGCTGATAAACCAGAAGGCTCTAGGACACCTACTTCTCGAGTTATGCCAGGAAAACCGTAAATTTCGTAATCGAAAATGTCGATTTTGCAAAAATTCGCGAAGCCGTAGCCGCCAACTGGTTGGTCCTAGACTGGCATATTGTACACGCGTTTTAATCCTAATGACGATATCTTTAATTTGGCACAAGATTCGCGGAGATCGGATGAGACATGAGGGAGTTATGGCGTTTTGAAATTTTCGCGATTTTTTTGAACCTCAGGCGATGAAATTTAAAAATTTAAAAAATGTCGATTGTCGATTTTCCCTGTTTTGACGCCAGCACTATATGTAATCGGACCCGCTGATTACAATAATCCAAACTAGAGTTCGCTATCTGCTTTGGTTCTCGAGATATTTACGAAAAAGTGTCGACAGGGCAAAAGTACAAAAAACGAAACTGCGAATTTTCAGCGGAAAATCGTTCAGACCGTCTTCTTTAGCGCCCCCGAAAACCTTAGGGTAGATTTTGAGTAGAAATTAGAGATTGAAAATTTTTTAAAATCGCGAAAATTTCGCCGAAATATGATGCTCGATTTAGACCCCTCTTTGTATCTTGGAAACCAGCTGGCTCTAGATGACCTATCCTATACTGTCCGACGCGTTTAGACTCTCTGAATCGACAGATCTAAACCAGAAGGCTCTAGGACCCCTACTTCTAGAGTTATGCCAAGAAAACCGTAAATTTCGTAATCGAAAATGTCGATATTGCAAAAATTCGCGAAGCCGTAGCCGCCAAACGGTTGGTCCTAGACTGGCATATTGTACACGCGTTTTAATCCTAATGACGATATCTTTAATTTGGCACAAGATTCGCGGAGATCGGATGAGAAATGAGGGAGTTATGGCGTTTTGAAATTTTCGCGATGTTTTTGAGCCTCAGGCGATGAAATTAAAAAATTTCAAAAATGTCGATTGTCGATTTTCCCTGTTATGACGCCAACATTATATGTAATCGCACCCGCTGATAAACCAGAAGGCTCTAGGACACCTACTTCTCGAGTTATGCCAGGAAAACCGTAAATTTCGTAATCGAAAATGTCGATTTTGCAAAAATTCGCGAAGCCGTAGCCGCCAACTGGTTGGTCCTAGACTGGCATATTGTACACGCGTTTTAATCCTAATGACGATATCTTTAATTTGGCACAAGATTCGCGGAGATCGGATGAGACATGAGGGAGTTATGGCGTTTTGAAATTTTCGCGATTTTTTTGAACCTCAGGCGATGAAATTTAAAAATTTAAAAAATGTCGATTGTCGATTTTCCCTGTTTTGACGCCAGCACTATATGTAATCGGACCCGCTGATTACAATAATCCAAACTAGAGTTCGCTATCTGCTTTGGTTCTCGAGATATTTACGAAAAAGTGTCGACAGGGCAAAAGTACAAAAAACGAAACTGCGAATTTTCAGCGGAAAATCGTTCAGACCGTCTTCTTTAGCGCCCCCGAAAACCTTAGGGTAGATTTTGAGTAGAAATTAGAGATTGAAAATTTTTTAAAATCGCGAAAATTTCGCCGAAATATGATGCTCGATTTAGACCCCTCTTTGTATCTTGGAAACCAGCTGGCTCTAGATAACCTATCCTATACTGTCCGACGCGTTTAGACTCTCTGAATCGACAGATCTAAACCAGAAGGCTCTAGGACCCCTACTTCTAGAGTTATGCCAAGAAAACCGTAAATTTCGTAATCGAAAATGTCGATATTGCAAAAATTCGCGAAGCCGTAGCCGCCAAACGGTTGGTCCTAGACTGGCATATTGTACACGCGTTTTAATCCTAATGACGATATCTTTAATTTGGCACAAGATTCGCGGAGATCGGATGAGAAATGAGGGAGTTATGGCGTTTTGAAATTTTCGCGATGTTTTTGAGCCTCAGGCGATGAAATTAAAAAATTTCAAAAATGTCGATTGTCGATTTTCCCTGTTATGACGCCAACATTATATGTAATCGGACCCGCTGATAAACCAGAAGGCTCTAGGACACCTACTTCTCGAGTTATGCCAGGAAAACCGTAAATTTCGTAATCGAAAATGTCGATTTTGCAAAAATTCGCGAAGCCGTAGCCGCCAACTGGTTGGTCCTAGACTGGCATATTGTACACGCGTTTTAATCCTAATGACGATATCTTTAATTTGGCACAAGATTCGCGGAGATCGGATGAGACATGAGGGAGTTATGGCGTTTTGAAATTTTCGCGATTTTTTTGAACCTCAGGCGTTGAAATTTAAAAATTTAAAAAATGTCGATTGTCGATTTTCCCTGTTTTGACGCCAGCACTATATGTAATCGGACCCGCTGATTACAATAATCCAAACTAGAGTTCGCTATCTGCTTTGGTTCTCGAGATATTTACGAAAAAGTGTCGACAGGTCAAAAGTACAAAAAACGAAACTGCGAATTTTCATTCAGCGGAAAATCGTTCAGACCGTCTTCTTTAGCGCCCCCGAAAACCTTAGGGTAGATTTTGAGTAGAAATTAGAGATTGAAAATTTTTTAAAATCGCGAAAATTTCGCCGAAATATGATGCTCGATTTAGACCCCTCTTTGTATCTTGGAAACCAGCTGGCTCTAGATGACCTATCCTATACTGTCCGACGCGTTTAGACTCTCTGAATCGACAGATCTAAACCAGAAGGCTCTAGGACCCCTACTTCTAGAGTTATGCCAAGAAAACCGTAAATTTCGTAATCGAAAATGTCGATATTGCAAAAATTCGCGAAGCCGTAGCCGCCAAACGGTTGGTCCTAGACTGGCATATTGTACACGCGTTTTAATCCTAATGACGATATCTTTAATTTGGCACAAGATTCGCGGAGATCGGATGAGAAATGAGGGAGTTATGGCGTTTTGAAATTTTCGCGATGTTTTTGAGCCTCAGGCGATGAAATTAAAAAATTTCAAAAATGTCGATTGTCGATTTTCCCTGTTATGACGCCAACATTATATGTAATCGCACCCGCTGATAAACCAGAAGGCTCTAGGACACCTACTTCTCGAGTTATGCCAGGAAAACCGTAAATTTCGTAATCGAAAATGTCGATTTTGCAAAAATTCGCGAAGCCGTAGCCGCCAACTGGTTGGTCCTAGACTGGCATATTGTACACGCGTTTTAATCCTAATGACGATATCTTTAATTTGGCACAAGATTCGCGGAGATCGGATGAGACATGAGGGAGTTATGGCGTTTTGAAATTTTCGCGATTTTTTTGAACCTCAGGCGATGAAATTTAAAAATTTAAAAAATGTCGATTGTCGATTTTCCCTGTTTTGACGCCAGCACTATATGTAATCGGACCCGCTGATTACAATAATCCAAACTAGAGTTCGCTATCTGCTTTGGTTCTCGAGATATTTACGAAAAAGTGTCGACAGGGCAAAAGTACAAAAAACGAAACTGCGAATTTTCAGCGGAAAATCGTTCAGACCGTCTTCTTTAGCGCCCCCGAAAACCTTAGGGTAGATTTTGAGTAGAAATTAGAGATTGAAAATTTTTTAAAATCGCGAAAATTTCGCCGAAATATGATGCTCGATTTAGACCCCTCTTTGTATCTTGGAAACCAGCTGGCTCTAGATAACCTATCCTATACTGTCCGACGCGTTTAGACTCTCTGAATCGACAGATCTAAACCAGAAGGCTCTAGGACCCCTACTTCTAGAGTTATGCCAAGAAAACCGTAAATTTCGTAATCGAAAATGTCGATATTGCAAAAATTCGCGAAGCCGTAGCCGCCAAACGGTTGGTCCTAGACTGGCATATTGTACACGCGTTTTAATCCTAATGACGATATCTTTAATTTGGCACAAGATTCGCGGAGATCGGATGAGAAATGAGGGAGTTATGGCGTTTTGAAATTTTCGCGATGTTTTTGAGCCTCAGGCGATGAAATTAAAAAATTTCAAAAATGTCGATTGTCGATTTTCCCTGTTATGACGCCAACATTATATGTAATCGGACCCGCTGATAAACCAGAAGGCTCTAGGACACCTACTTCTCGAGTTATGCCAGGAAAACCGTAAATTTCGTAATCGAAAATGTCGATTTTGCAAAAATTCGCGAAGCCGTAGCCGCCAACTGGTTGGTCCTAGACTGGCATATTGTACACGCGTTTTAATCCTAATGACGATATCTTTAATTTGGCACAAGATTCGCGGAGATCGGATGAGACATGAGGGAGTTATGGCGTTTTGAAATTTTCGCGATTTTTTTGAACCTCAGGCGTTGAAATTTAAAAATTTAAAAAATGTCGATTGTCGATTTTCCCTGTTTTGACGCCAGCACTATATGTAATCGGACCCGCTGATTACAATAATCCAAACTAGAGTTCGCTATCTGCTTTGGTTCTCGAGATATTTACGAAAAAGTGTCGACAGGTCAAAAGTACAAAAAACGAAACTGCGAATTTTCATTCAGCGGAAAATCGTTCAGACCGTCTTCTTTAGCGCCCCCGAAAACCTTAGGGTAGATTTTGAGTAGAAATTAGAGATTGAAAATTTTTTAAAATCGCGAAAATTTCGCCGAAATATGATGCTCGATTTAGACCCCTCTTTGTATCTTGGAAACCAGCTGGCTCTAGATGACCTATCCTATACTGTCCGACGCGTTTAGACTCTCTGAATCGACAGATCTAAACCAGAAGGCTCTAGGACCCCTACTTCTAGAGTTATGCCAAGAAAACCGTAAATTTCGTAATCGAAAATGTCGATATTGCAAAAATTCGCGAAGCCGTAGCCGCCAAACGGTTGGTCCTAGACTGGCATATTGTACACGCGTTTTAATCCTAATGACGATATCTTTAATTTGGCACAAGATTCGCGGAGATCAGATGAGAAATGAGGGAGTTATGGCGTTTTGAAATTTTCGCGATTTTTTTGAGCCTCAGGCGATGAAATTAAAAAATTTCAAAAATGTCGATTGTCGATTTTCCCTGTTATGACGCCAACATTATATGTAATCGCACCCGCTGATAAACCAGAAGGCTCTAGGACACCTACTTCTCGAGTTATGCCAGGAAAACCGTAAATTTCGTAATCGAAAATGTCGATTTTGCAAAAATTCGCGAAGCCGTAGCCGCCAACTGGTTGGTCCTAGACTGGCATATTGTACACGCGTTTTAATCCTAATGACGATATCTTTAATTTTGCACAAGATTCGCGGAGATCGGATGAGACATGAGGGAGTTATGGCGTTTTGAAATTTTCGCGATTTTTTTGAACCTCAGGCGATGAAATTTAAAAATTTAAAAAATGTCGATTGTCGATTTTCCCTGTTTTGACGCCAGCACTATATGTAATCGGACCCGCTGATTACAATAATCCAAACTAGAGTTCGCTATCTGCTTTGGTTCTCGAGATATTTACGAAAAAGTGTCGACAGGTCAAAAGTACAAAAAACGAAACTGCGAATTTTCAGCGGAAAATCGTTCAGACCGTCTTCTTTAGCGCCCCCGAAAACCTTAGGGTAGATTTTGAGTAGAAATTAGAGATTGAAAATTTTTTAAAATCGCGAAAATTTCGCCGAAATATGATGCTCGATTTAGACCCCTCTTTGTATCTTGGAAACCAGCTGGCTCTAGATGACCTATCCTATACTGTCCGACGCGTTTAGACTCTCTGAATCGACAGATCTAAACCAGAAGGCTCTAGGACCCCTACTTCTAGAGTTATGCCAAGAAAACCGTAAATTTCGTAATCGAAAATGTCGATATTGCAAAAATTCGCGAAGCCGTAGCCGCCAAACGGTTGGTCCTAGACTGGCATATTGTACACGCGTTTTAATCCTAATGACGATATCTTTAATTTGGCACAAGATTCGCGGAGATCGGATGAGAAATGAGGGAGTTATGGCGTTTTGAAATTTTCGCGATGTTTTTGAGCCTCAGGCGATGAAATTAAAAAATTTCAAAAATGTCGATTGTCGATTTTCCCTGTTATGACGCCAACATTATATGTAATCGCACCCGCTGATAAACCAGAAGGCTCTAGGACACCTACTTCTCGAGTTATGCCAGGAAAACCGTAAATTTCGTAATCGAAAATGTCGATTTTGCAAAAATTCGCGAAGCCGTAGCCGCCAACTGGTTGGTCCTAGACTGGCATATTGTACACGCGTTTTAATCCTAATGACGATATCTTTAATTTGGCACAAGATTCGCGGAGATCGGATGAGACATGAGGGAGTTATGGCGTTTTGAAATTTTCGCGATTTTTTTGAACCTCAGGCGATGAAATTTAAAAATTTAAAAAATGTCGATTGTCGATTTTCCCTGTTTTGACGCCAGCACTATATGTAATCGGACCCGCTGATTACAATAATCCAAACTAGAGTTCGCTATCTGCTTTGGTTCTCGAGATATTTACGAAAAAGTGTCGACAGGGCAAAAGTACAAAAAACGAAACTGCGAATTTTCAGCGGAAAATCGTTCAGACCGTCTTCTTTAGCGCCCCCGAAAACCTTAGGGTAGATTTTGAGTAGAAATTAGAGATTGAAAACTTTTTAAAATCGCGAAAATTTCGCCGAAATATGATGCTCGATTTAGACCCCTCTTTGTATCTTGGAAACCAGCTGGCTCTAGATGACCTATCCTATACTGTCCGACGCGTTTAGACTCTCTGAATCGACAGATCTAAACCAGAAGGCTCTAGGACCCCTACTTCTAGAGTTATGCCAAGAAAACCGTAAATTTCGTAATCGAAAATGTCGATATTGCAAAAATTCGCGAAGCCGTAGCCGCCAAACGGTTGGTCCTAGACTGGCATATTGTACACGCGTTTTAATCCTAATGACGATATCTTTAATTTGGCACAAGATTCGCGGAGATCGGATGAGAAATGAGGGAGTTATGGCGTTTTGAAATTTTCGCGATGTTTTTGAGCCTCAGGCGATGAAATTAAAAAATTTCAAAAATGTCGATTGTCGATTTTCCCTGTTATGACGCCAACATTATATGTAATCGGACCCGCTGATAAACCAGAAGGCTCTAGGACACCTACTTCTCGAGTTATGCCAGGAAAACCGTAAATTTCGTAATCGAAAATGTCGATTTTGCAAAAATTCGCGAAGCCGTAGCCGCCAACTGGTTGGTCCTAGACTGGCATATTGTACACGCGTTTTAATCCTAATGACGATATCTTTAATTTGGCACAAGATTCGCGGAGATCGGATGAGACATGAGGGAGTTATGGCGTTTTGAAATTTTCGCGATTTTTTTGAACCTCAGGCGTTGAAATTTAAAAATTTAAAAAATGTCGATTGTCGATTTTCCCTGTTTTGACGCCAGCACTATATGTAATCGGACCCGCTGATTACAATAATCCAAACTAGAGTTCGCTATCTGCTTTGGTTCTCGAGATATTTACGAAAAAGTGTCGACAGGTCAAAAGTACAAAAAACGAAACTGCGAATTTTCATTCAGCGGAAAATCGTTCAGACCGTCTTCTTTAGCGCCCCCGAAAACCTTAGGGTAGATTTTGAGTAGAAATTAGAGATTGAAAATTTTTTAAAATCGCGAAAATTTCGCCGAAATATGATGCTCGATTTAGACCCCTCTTTGTATCTTGGAAACCAGCTGGCTCTAGATGACCTATCCTATACTGTCCGACGCGTTTAGACTCTCTGAATCGACAGATCTAAACCAGAAGGCTCTAGGACCCCTACTTCTAGAGTTATGCCAAGAAAACCGTAAATTTCGTAATCGAAAATGTCGATATTGCAAAAATTCGCGAAGCCGTAGCCGCCAAACGGTTGGTCCTAGACTGGCATATTGTACACGCGTTTTAATCCTAATGACGATATCTTTAATTTGGCACAAGATTCGCGGAGATCAGATGAGAAATGAGGGAGTTATGGCGTTTTGAAATTTTCGCGATTTTTTTGAGCCTCAGGCGATGAAATTAAAAAATTTCAAAAATGTCGATTGTCGATTTTCCCTGTTATGACGCCAACATTATATGTAATCGCACCCGCTGATAAACCAGAAGGCTCTAGGACACCTACTTCTCGAGTTATGCCAGGAAAACCGTAAATTTCGTAATCGAAAATGTCGATTTTGCAAAAATTCGCGAAGCCGTAGCCGCCAACTGGTTGGTCCTAGACTGGCATATTGTACACGCGTTTTAATCCTAATGACGATATCTTTAATTTTGCACAAGATTCGCGGAGATCGGATGAGACATGAGGGAGTTATGGCGTTTTGAAATTTTCGCGATTTTTTTGAACCTCAGGCGATGAAATTTAAAAATTTAAAAAATGTCGATTGTCGATTTTCCCTGTTTTGACGCCAGCACTATATGTAATCGGACCCGCTGATTACAATAATCCAAACTAGAGTTCGCTATCTGCTTTGGTTCTCGAGATATTTACGAAAAAGTGTCGACAGGTCAAAAGTACAAAAAACGAAACTGCGAATTTTCAGCGGAAAATCGTTCAGACCGTCTTCTTTAGCGCCCCCGAAAACCTTAGGGTAGATTTTGAGTAGAAATTAGAGATTGAAAATTTTTTAAAATCGCGAAAATTTCGCCGAAATATGATGCTCGATTTAGACCCCTCTTTGTATCTTGGAAACCAGCTGGCTCTAGATGACCTATCCTATACTGTCCGACGCGTTTAGACTCTCTGAATCGACAGATCTAAACCAGAAGGCTCTAGGACCCCTACTTCTAGAGTTATGCCAAGAAAACCGTAAATTTCGTAATCGAAAATGTCGATATTGCAAAAATTCGCGAAGCCGTAGCCGCCAAACGGTTGGTCCTAGACTGGCATATTGTACACGCGTTTTAATCCTAATGACGATATCTTTAATTTGGCACAAGATTCGCGGAGATCGGATGAGAAATGAGGGAGTTATGGCGTTTTGAAATTTTCGCGATGTTTTTGAGCCTCAGGCGATGAAATTAAAAAATTTCAAAAATGTCGATTGTCGATTTTCCCTGTTATGACGCCAACATTATATGTAATCGCACCCGCTGATAAACCAGAAGGCTCTAGGACACCTACTTCTCGAGTTATGCCAGGAAAACCGTAAATTTCGTAATCGAAAATGTCGATTTTGCAAAAATTCGCGAAGCCGTAGCCGCCAACTGGTTGGTCCTAGACTGGCATATTGTACACGCGTTTTAATCCTAATGACGATATCTTTAATTTGGCACAAGATTCGCGGAGATCGGATGAGACATGAGGGAGTTATGGCGTTTTGAAATTTTCGCGATTTTTTTGAACCTCAGGCGATGAAATTTAAAAATTTAAAAAATGTCGATTGTCGATTTTCCCTGTTTTGACGCCAGCACTATATGTAATCGGACCCGCTGATTACAATAATCCAAACTAGAGTTCGCTATCTGCTTTGGTTCTCGAGATATTTACGAAAAAGTGTCGACAGGGCAAAAGTACAAAAAACGAAACTGCGAATTTTCAGCGGAAAATCGTTCAGACCGTCTTCTTTAGCGCCCCCGAAAACCTTAGGGTAGATTTTGAGTAGAAATTAGAGATTGAAAACTTTTTAAAATCGCGAAAATTTCGCCGAAATATGATGCTCGATTTAGACCCCTCTTTGTATCTTGGAAACCAGCTGGCTCTAGATGACCTATCCTATACTGTCCGACGCGTTTAGACTCTCTGAATCGACAGATCTAAACCAGAAGGCTCTAGGACCCCTACTTCTAGAGTTATGCCAAGAAAACCGTAAATTTCGTAATCGAAAATGTCGATATTGCAAAAATTCGCGAAGCCGTAGCCGCCAAACGGTTGGTCCTAGACTGGCATATTGTACACGCGTTTTAATCCTAATGACGATATCTTTAATTTGGCACAAGATTCGCGGAGATCGGATGAGAAATGAGGGAGTTATGGCGTTTTGAAATTTTCGCGATGTTTTTGAGCCTCAGGCGATGAAATTAAAAAATTTCAAAAATGTCGATTGTCGATTTTCCCTGTTATGACGCCAACATTATATGTAATCGGACCCGCTGATAAACCAGAAGGCTCTAGGACACCTACTTCTCGAGTTATGCCAGGAAAACCGTAAATTTCGTAATCGAAAATGTCGATTTTGCAAAAATTCGCGAAGCCGTAGCCGCCAACTGGTTGGTCCTAGACTGGCATATTGTACACGCGTTTTAATCCTAATGACGATATCTTTAATTTGGCACAAGATTCGCGGAGATCGGATGAGACATGAGGGAGTTATGGCGTTTTGAAATTTTCGCGATTTTTTTGAACCTCAGGCGTTGAAATTTAAAAATTTAAAAAATGTCGATTGTCGATTTTCCCTGTTTTGACGCCAGCACTATATGTAATCGGACCCGCTGATTACAATAATCCAAACTAGAGTTCGCTATCTGCTTTGGTTCTCGAGATATTTACGAAAAAGTGTCGACAGGTCAAAAGTACAAAAAACGAAACTGCGAATTTTCATTCAGCGGAAAATCGTTCAGACCGTCTTCTTTAGCGCCCCCGAAAACCTTAGGGTAGATTTTGAGTAGAAATTAGAGATTGAAAATTTTTTAAAATCGCGAAAATTTCGCCGAAATATGATGCTCGATTTAGACCCCTCTTTGTATCTTGGAAACCAGCTGGCTCTAGATGACCTATCCTATACTGTCCGACGCGTTTAGACTCTCTGAATCGACAGATCTAAACCAGAAGGCTCTAGGACCCCTACTTCTAGAGTTATGCCAAGAAAACCGTAAATTTCGTAATCGAAAATGTCGATATTGCAAAAATTCGCGAAGCCGTAGCCGCCAAACGGTTGGTCCTAGACTGGCATATTGTACACGCGTTTTAATCCTAATGACGATATCTTTAATTTGGCACAAGATTCGCGGAGATCAGATGAGAAATCAGGGAGTTATGGCGTTTTGAAATTTTCGCGATTTTTTTGAGCCTCAGGCGATGAAATTAAAAAATTTCAAAAATGTCGATTGTCGATTTTCCCTGTTATGACGCCAACATTATATGTAATCGGACCCGCTGATAAACCAGAAGGCTCTAGGACACCTACTTCTCGAGTTATGCCAGGAAAACCGTAAATTTCGTAATCGAAAATGTCGATTTTGCAAAAATTCGCGAAGCCGTAGCCGCCAACTGGTTGGTCCTAGACTGGCATATTGTACACGCGTTTTAATCCTAATGACGATATCTTTAATTTTGCACAAGATTCGCGGAGATCGGATGAGACATGAGGGAGTTATGGCGTTTTGAAATTTTCGCGATTTTTTTGAACCTCAGGCGATGAAATTTAAAAATTTAAAAAATGTCGATTGTCGATTTTCCCTGTTTTGACGCCAGTACTATATGTAATCGGACCCGCTGATTACAATAATCCAAACTAGAGTTCGCTATCTGGTTTGGTTCTCGAGATATTTACGAAAAAGTGTCGACAGGTCAAAAGTAAAAAAAACGAAACTGCGAATTTTCAGCGGAAAATCGTTCAGACCGTCTTCTTTAGCGCCCCCGAAAACCTTAGGGTAGATTCTGAGTAGAAATTAGAGATTGAAAATTTTTTAAAATCGCGAAAATTTCGCCGAAATATGATGCTCGATTTAGACCCCTCTTTGTATCTTGGAAACCAGCTGGCTCTAGATGACCTATCCTATACTGTCCGACGCGTTTAGACTCTCTGAATCGACAGATCTAAACCAGAAGGCTCTAGGACCCCTACTTCTAGAGTTATGCCAAGAAAACCGTAAATTTCGTAATCGAAAATGTCGATATTGCAAAAATTCGCGAAGCCGTAGCCGCCAAACGGTTGGTCCTAGACTGGCATATTGTACACGCGTTTTAATCCTAATGACGATATCTTTAATTTGGCACAAGATTCGCGGAGATCGGATGAGAAATGAGGGAGTTATGGCGTTTTGAAATTTTCGCGATTTTTTTGAACCTCAGGCGATGCAATTTAAAAATTTAAAAAATGTCGATTGTCGATTTTCCCTGTTTTGACGCCAGCACTATATGTAATCGGACCCGCTGATTACAATAATCCAAACTAGAGTTCGCTATCTGCTTTGGTTCTCGAGATATTTACGAAAAAGTGTCGACAGGGCAAAAGTACAAAAGCGAAACCGCGAATTTTCAGCGGAAAATCGTTCAGACCGTCTTCTTTAGCGCCCCCGAAAACCTTAGGGTAGATTTTGAGTAGAAATTAGAGATTGAAAATTTTTGAAAATCGCGAAAATTTCGCCGAAATATGATGCTCGATTTAGACCCCTCTTTGTATCTTGGAAACCAGCTGGCTCTAGATGACCTATCCTATACTGTCCGACGCGTTTAGACTCTCTGAATCGACAGATCTAAACCAGAAGGCTCTAGGACCCCTACTTCTAGAGTTATGCCAAGAAAACCGTAAATTTCGTAATCGAAAATGTCGATATTACAAAAATTCGCGAAGCCGTAGCCGCCAAACGGTTGGTCCTAGACTGGCATATTGTACACGCGTTTTAATCCTAATGATGATATCTTTAATTTGGCACAAGATTCGCGGAGATCGGATGAGAAATGAGGGAGTTATGGCGTTTTGAAATTTTCGCGATTTTTTTGAGCCTCAGGCGATGAAATTAAAAAATTTCAAAAATGTCGATTGTCGATTTTCCCTGTTTTGACGCCAACATTATATGTAATCGGACCCGCTGATAAACCAGAAGGCTCTAGGACACCTACTTCTCGAGTTATGCCAGGAAAACCGTAAATTTCGTAATCGAAAATGTCGATTTTGCAAAAATTCGCGAAGCCGTAGCCGCCAACTGGTTGGTCCTAGACTGGCATATTGTACACGCGTTTTAATCCTAATGACGATATCTTTAATTTGGCACAAGATTCGCGGAGATCGGATGAGACATGAGGGAGTTATGGCGTTTTGAAATTTTCGCGATTTTTTTGAACCTCAGGCGATGAAATTTAAAAATTTAAAAAATGTCGATTGTCGATTTTCCCTGTTTTGACGCCAGCACTATATGTAATCGGACCCGCTGATTACAATAATCCAAACTAGAGTTCGCTATCTGCTCTGGTTCTCGAGATATTTACGAAAAAGTGTCGACAGGTCAAAAGTACAAAAAACGAAACTGCGAATTTTCAGCGGAAAATCGTTCAGACCGTCTTCTTTAGCGCCCCCGAAAACCTTAGGGTAGATTTTGAGTAGAAATTAGAGATTGAAAATTTTTTAAAATCGCGAAAATTTCGCCGAAATATGATGCTCGATTTAGACCCCTCTTTGTATCTTGGAAACCAGCTGGCTCTAGATGACCTATCCTATACTGTCCGACGCGTTTAGACTCTCTGAATCGACAGATCTAAACCAGAAGGCTCTAGGACCCCTACTTCTAGAGTTATGCCAAGAAAACCGTAAATTTCGTAATCGAAAATGTCGATATTGCAAAAATTCGCGAAGCCGTAGCCGCCAAACGGTTGGTCCTAGACTGGCATATTGTACACGCGTTTTAATCCTAATGACGATATCTTTAATTTGGCACAAGATTCGCGGAGATCAGATGAGAAATCAGGGAGTTATGGCGTTTTGAAATTTTCGCGATTTTTTTGAGCCTCAGGCGATGAAATTAAAAAATTTCAAAAATGTCGATTGTCGATTTTCCCTGTTATGACGCCAACATTATATGTAATCGGACCCGCTGATAAACCAGAAGGCTCTAGGACACCTACTTCTCGAGTTATGCCAGGAAAACCGTAAATTTCGTAATCGAAAATGTCGATTTTGCAAAAATTCGCGAAGCCGTAGCCGCCAACTGGTTGGTCCTAGACTGGCATATTGTACACGCGTTTTAATCCTAATGACGATATCTTTAATTTTGCACAAGATTCGCGGAGATCGGATGAGACATGAGGGAGTTATGGCGTTTTGAAATTTTCGCGATTTTTTTGAACCTCAGGCGATGAAATTTAAAAATTTAAAAAATGTCGATTGTCGATTTTCCCTGTTTTGACGCCAGTACTATATGTAATCGGACCCGCTGATTACAATAATCCAAACTAGAGTTCGCTATCTGGTTTGGTTCTCGAGATATTTACGAAAAAGTGTCGACAGGTCAAAAGTAAAAAAAACGAAACTGCGAATTTTCAGCGGAAAATCGTTCAGACCGTCTTCTTTAGCGCCCCCGAAAACCTTAGGGTAGATTTTGAGTAGAAATTAGAGATTGAAAATTTTTTAAAATCGCGAAAATTTCGCCGAAATATGATGCTCGATTTAGACCCCTCTTTGTATCTTGGAAACCAGCTGGCTCTAGATGACCTATCCTATACTGTCCGACGCGTTTAGACTCTCTGAATCGACAGATCTAAACCAGAAGGCTCTAGGACCCCTACTTCTAGAGTTATGCCAAGAAAACCGTAAATTTCGTAATCGAAAATGTCGATATTGCAAAAATTCGCGAAGCCGTAGCCGCCAAACGGTTGGTCCTAGACTGGCATATTGTACACGCGTTTTAATCCTAATGACGATATCTTTAATTTGGCACAAGATTCGCGGAGATCGGATGAGAAATGAGGGAGTTATGGCGTTTTGAAATTTTCGCGATTTTTTTGAACCTCAGGCGATGCAATTTAAAAATTTAAAAAATGTCGATTGTCGATTTTCCCTGTTTTGACGCCAGCACTATATGTAATCGGACCCGCTGATTACAATAATCCAAACTAGAGTTCGCTATCTGCTTTGGTTCTCGAGATATTTACGAAAAAGTGTCGACAGGGCAAAAGTACAAAAGCGAAACCGCGAATTTTCAGCGGAAAATCGTTCAGACCGTCTTCTTTAGCGCCCCCGAAAACCTTAGGGTAGATTTTGAGTAGAAATTAGAGATTGAAAATTTTTGAAAATCGCGAAAATTTCGCCGAAATATGATGCTCGATTTAGACCCCTCTTTGTATCTTGGAAACCAGCTGGCTCTAGATGACCTATCCTATACTGTCCGACGCGTTTAGACTCTCTGAATCGACAGATCTAAACCAGAAGGCTCTAGGACCCCTACTTCTAGAGTTATGCCAAGAAAACCGTAAATTTCGTAATCGAAAATGTCGATATTACAAAAATTCGCGAAGCCGTAGCCGCCAAACGGTTGGTCCTAGACTGGCATATTGTACACGCGTTTTAATCCTAATGATGATATCTTTAATTTGGCACAAGATTCGCGGAGATCGGATGAGAAATGAGGGAGTTATGGCGTTTTGAAATTTTCGCGATTTTTTTGAGCCTCAGGCGATGAAATTAAAAAATTTCAAAAATGTCGATTGTCGATTTTCCCTGTTTTGACGCCAACATTATATGTAATCGGACCCGCTGATAAACCAGAAGGCTCTAGGACACCTACTTCTCGAGTTATGCCAGGAAAACCGTAAATTTCGTAATCGAAAATGTCGATTTTGCAAAAATTCGCGAAGCCGTAGCCGCCAACTGGTTGGTCCTAGACTGGCATATTGTACACGCGTTTTAATCCTAATGACGATATCTTTAATTTGGCACAAGATTCGCGGAGATCGGATGAGACATGAGGGAGTTATGGCGTTTTGAAATTTTCGCGATTTTTTTGAACCTCAGGCGATGAAATTTAAAAATTTAAAAAATGTCGATTGTCGATTTTCCCTGTTTTGACGCCAGCACTATATGTAATCGGACCCGCTGATTACAATAATCCAAACTAGAGTTCGCTATCTGCTCTGGTTCTCGAGATATTTACGAAAAAGTGTCGACAGGTCAAAAGTACAAAAAACGAAACTGCGAATTTTCAGCGGAAAATCGTTCAGACCGTCTTCTTTAGCGCCCCCGAAAACCTTAGGGTAGATTTTGAGTAGAAATTAGAGATTGAAAATTTTTGAAAATCGCGAAAATTTCGCCGAAATATGATGCTCGATTTAGACCCCTCTTTGTATCTTGGAAACCAGCTGGCTCTAGATGACCTATCCTATACTGTCCGACGCGTTTAGACGCTCTAAATCGACAGATCTAAACCAGAAGGCTCTAGGACACCTACTTCTAGAGTTATGCCAGGAAAACCGTAAATTTCGTAATCGAAAATGTCGATTTTGCAAAAATTCGCGAAGCCGTAGTCGCCAAACGGTTGGTCCTAGACTGGCATATTGTACACGCGTTTTAATCCTAATGACGATATCTTTAATTTGACACAAGATTCGCGGAGATCGGATGAGAAATGAGGGAGTTATGGCGTTTTGAAATTTTCGCGATTTTTTTGAACCTCAGGCGATGAAATTTAAAAATTTCAAAAATGTCGATTGTCGATTTTCCCTGTTTTGACGCCAGCACTATATGTAATCGGACCCGCTGATTACAATAATCCAAACTAGAGTTCGCTATCTGCTTTGGTTCTCGAGATATTTACGAAAAAGTGCCGACAGGTCAAAAGTACAAAAAACGAAACCGCGAATTTTCAGCGGAAAATCGTTCAGACCGTCTTCTTTAGCGCCCCCGAAAACCTTAGGGTAGATTTTGAGTAGAAATTCGAGATTGAAAATTTTTGAAAATCGCGAGAATTTCGCCGAAATATGATGCTCGATTTCGACGCTTCTCTGTATCTTGGAAACCAGCTGGCTCTAGACCACCTATCCTATACTGTCCGACGCGCTTTGACGCTCTGGATCGACTGATCTAAACCAGAAGGCTCTAGGACGCCTACTTCTCGAGTTATGCCAAGAAAACCGTAAATTTCGTATACGAAAATGTCGATTTTGCAAAAATTCGCGAAGCCGTAGCCGCCAAACGGTTGGTCCTAGACTGGCATATTGTACACGCGTTTTAATCCTAATGACGATATCTTTAATTTGGCACAAGATTCGCGGAGATCGGATGAGAAATGAGGAAGTTATGGCGTTTTGAAATTTTCGCGATTTTCTTGAACCTCAGGCGATGAAATTTAAAAATTTCAAAAATGTCGATTGTCGATTTTCCCTGTTTTGACGCCAGCACTATATGTAATCGGAGCCGCTGATTACAATAATCCAAACTAGAGTTCGCTATCTGCTTTGGTTATCGAGATATTTACGAAAAAGTGTCGAAAGGCAAAAGTACAAAAAACGAAACCGCGAATTTTCAGCGGAAAATCGTTCAGACCGTCTTCTTTAGCGCCCCCGAAAACCTTAGGGTAGATTTTGAGTAGAAATTAGAGATTGAAAATTTTTGAAAATCGCGAAAATTTCGCCGAAATATGATGCTCGATTTAGACCCCTCTTTGTATCTTGGAAACCAGCTGGCTCTAGATGACCTATCCTATACTGTCCGACGCGTTTAGACGCTCTAAATCGACAGATCTAAACCAGAAGGCTCTAGGACACCTACTTCTAGAGTTATGCCAGGAAAACCGTAAATTTCGTAATCGAAAATGTCGATTTTGCAAAAATTCGCGAAGCCGTAGTCGCCAAACGGTTGGTCCTAGACTGGCATATTGTACACGCGTTTTAATCCTAATGACGATATCTTTAATTTGACACAAGATTCGCGGAGATCGGATGAGAAATGAGGGAGTTATGGCGTTTTGAAATTTTCGCGATTTTTTTGAGCCTCAGGCGATGAAATTAAAAAATTTCAAAAATGTCGATTGTCGATTATCCCTGTTTTGACGCCAACATTATATGTAATCGGACCCGCTGATAAACCAGAAGGCTCTAGGACACCTACTTCTCGAGTTATGCCAGGAAAACCGTAAATTTCGTAATCGAAAATGTCGATTTTGCAAAAATTCGCGAAGCCGTAGCCGCCAACTGGTTGGTCCTAGACTGGCATATTGTACACGCGTTTTAATCCTAATGACGATATCTTTAATTTGGCACAAGATTCGCGGAGATCGGATGAGACATGAGGGAGTTATGGCGTTTTGAAATTTTCGCGATTTTTTTGAACCTCAGGCGATGAAATTTAAAAATTTAAAAAATGTCGATTGTCGATTTTCCCTGTTTTGACGCCAGCACTATATGTAATCGGACCCGCTGATTACAATAATCCAAACTAGAGTTCGCTATCTGCTCTGGTTCTCGAGATATTTACGAAAAAGTGTCGACAGGTCAAAAGTACAAAAAACGAAACTGCGAATTTTCAGCGGAAAATCGTTCAGACCGTCTTCTTTAGCGCCCCCGAAAACCTTAGGGTAGATTTTGAGTAGAAATTAGAGATTGAAAATTTTTGAAAATCGCGAAAATTTCGCCGAAATATGATGCTCGATTTAGACCCCTCTTTGTATCTTGGAAACCAGCTGGCTCTAGATGACCTATCCTATACTGTCCGACGCGTTTAGACGCTCTAAATCGACAGATCTAAACCAGAAGGCTCTAGGACACCTACTTCTAGAGTTATGCCAGGAAAACCGTAAATTTCGTAATCGAAAATGTCGATTTTGCAAAAATTCGCGAAGCCGTAGTCGCCAAACGGTTGGTCCTAGACTGGCATATTGTACACGCGTTTTAATCCTAATGACGATATCTTTAATTTGACACAAGATTCGCGGAGATCGGATGAGAAATGAGGGAGTTATGGCGTTTTGAAATTTTCGCGATTTTTTTGAACCTCAGGCGATGAAATTTAAAAATTTCAAAAATGTCGATTGTCGATTTTCCCTGTTTTGACGCCAGCACTATATGTAATCGGACCCGCTGATTACAATAATCCAAACTAGAGTTCGCTATCTGCTTTGGTTCTCGAGATATTTACGAAAAAGTGCCGACAGGTCAAAAGTACAAAAAACGAAACCGCGAATTTTCAGCGGAAAATCGTTCAGACCGTCTTCTTTAGCGCCCCCGAAAACCTTAGGGTAGATTTTGAGTAGAAATTCGAGATTGAAAATTTTTGAAAATCGCGAGAATTTCGCCGAAATATGATGCTCGATTTCGACGCTTCTCTGTATCTTGGAAACCAGCTGGCTCTAGACCACCTATCCTATACTGTCCGACGCGCTTTGACGCTCTGGATCGACTGATCTAAACCAGAAGGCTCTAGGACGCCTACTTCTCGAGTTATGCCAAGAAAACCGTAAATTTCGTATACGAAAATGTCGATTTTGCAAAAATTCGCGAAGCCGTAGCCGCCAAACGGTTGGTCCTAGACTGGCATATTGTACACGCGTTTTAATCCTAATGACGATATCTTTAATTTGGCACAAGATTCGCGGAGATCGGATGAGAAATGAGGAAGTTATGGCGTTTTGAAATTTTCGCGATTTTCTTGAACCTCAGGCGATGAAATTTAAAAATTTCAAAAATGTCGATTGTCGATTTTCCCTGTTTTGACGCCAGCACTATATGTAATCGGAGCCGCTGATTACAATAATCCAAACTAGAGTTCGCTATCTGCTTTGGTTATCGAGATATTTACGAAAAAGTGTCGAAAGGCAAAAGTACAAAAAACGAAACCGCGAATTTTCAGCGGAAAATCGTTCAGATCGTTCGTCTTCTTTAGCGCCCCCGAAAACCTTAGGGTAGATTTTGAGTAGAAATTAGAGATTGAAAATTTTTGAAAATCGCGAAAATTTCGCCGAAATATGATGCTCGATTTAGACCCCTCTTTGTATCTTGGAAACCAGCTGGCTCTAGATGACCTATCCTATACTGTCCGACGCGTTTAGACGCTCTAAATCGACAGATCTAAACCAGAAGGCTCTAGGACACCTACTTCTAGAGTTATGCCAGGAAAACCGTAAATTTCGTAATCGAAAATGTCGATTTTGCAAAAATTCGCGAAGCCGTAGTCGCCAAACGGTTGGTCCTAGACTGGCATATTGTACACGCGTTTTAATCCTAATGACGATATCTTTAATTTGACACAAGATTCGCGGAGATCGGATGAGAAATGAGGGAGTTATGGCGTTTTGAAATTTTCGCGATTTTTTTGAACCTCAGGCGATGAAATTTAAAAATTTAAAAAATGTCGATTGTCGATTTTCCCTGTTTTGACGCCAGCACTATATGTAATCGGACCCGCTGATTACAATAATCCAAACTAGAGTTCGCTATCTGCTTTGGTTCTCGAGATATTTACGAAAAAGTGCCGACAGGTCAAAAGTACAAAAAACGAAACCGCGAATTTTCAGCGGAAAATCGTTCAGACCGTCTTCTTTAGCGCCCCCGAAAACCTTAGGGTAGATTTTGAGTAGAAATTCGAGATTGAAAATTTTTGAAAATCGCGAGAATTTCGCCGAAATATGATGCTCGATTTCGACGCTTCTCTGTATCTTGGAAACCAGCTGGCTCTAGACCACCTATCCTATACTGTCCGACGCGCTTTGACGCTCTGGATCGACTGATCTAAACCAGAAGGCTCTAGGACGCCTACTTCTCGAGTTATGCCAAGAAAACCGTAAATTTCGTATACGAAAATGTCGATTTTGCAAAAATTCGCGAAGCCGTAGCCGCCAAACGGTTGGTCCTAGACTGGCATATTGTACACGCGTTTTAATCCTAATGACGATATCTTTAATTTGGCACAAGATTCGCGGAGATCGGATGAGAAATGAGGAAGTTATGGCGTTTTGAAATTTTCGCGATTTTCTTGAACCTCAGGCGATGAAATTTAAAAATTTCAAAAATGTCGATTGTCGATTTTCCCTGTTTTGACGCCAGCACTATATGTAATCGGAGCCGCTGATTACAATAATCCAAACTAGAGTTCGCTATCTGCTTTGGTTATCGAGATATTTACGAAAAAGTGTCGAAAGGCAAAAGTACAAAAAACGAAACCGCGAATTTTCAGCGGAAAATCGTTCAGACCGTCTTCTTTAGCGCCCCCGAAAACCTTAGGGTAGATTTTGAGTAGAAATTAGAGATTGAAAATTTTTGAAAATCGCGAAAATTTCGCCGAAATATGATGCTCGATTTAGACCCCTCTTTGTATCTTGGAAACCAGCTGGCTCTAGATGACCTATCCTATACTGTCCGACGCGTTTAGACGCTCTAAATCGACAGATCTAAACCAGAAGGCTCTAGGACACCTACTTCTAGAGTTATGCCAGGAAAACCGTAAATTTCGTAATCGAAAATGTCGATTTTGCAAAAATTCGCGAAGCCGTAGTCGCCAAACGGTTGGTCCTAGACTGGCATATTGTACACGCGTTTTAATCCTAATGACGATATCTTTAATTTGACACAAGATTCGCGGAGATCGGATGAGAAATGAGGGAGTTATGGCGTTTTGAAATTTTCGCGATTTTTTTGAGCCTCAGGCGATGAAATTAAAAAATTTCAAAAATGTCGATTGTCGATTTTCCCTGTTTTGACGCCAACATTATATGTAATCGGACCCGCTGATAAACCAGAAGGCTCTAGGACACCTACTTCTCGAGTTATGCCAGGAAAACCGTAAATTTCGTAATCGAAAATGTCGATTTTGCAAAAATTCGCGAAGCCGTAGCCGCCAACTGGTTGGTCCTAGACTGGCATATTGTACACGCGTTTTAATCCTAATGACGATATCTTTAATTTGGCACAAGATTCGCGGAGATCGGATGAGACATGAGGGAGTTATGGCGTTTTGAAATTTTCGCGATTTTTTTGAACCTCAGGCGATGAAATTTAAAAATTTAAAAAATGTCGATTGTCGATTTTCCCTGTTTTGACGCCAGCACTATATGTAATCGGACCCGCTGATTACAATAATCCAAACTAGAGTTCGCTATCTGCTCTGGTTCTCGAGATATTTACGAAAAAGTGTCGACAGGTCAAAAGTACAAAAAACGAAACTGCGAATTTTCAGCGGAAAATCGTTCAGACCGTCTTCTTTAGCGCCCCCGAAAACCTTAGGGTAGATTTTGAGTAGAAATTAGAGATTGAAAATTTTTGAAAATCGCGAAAATTTCGCCGAAATATGATGCTCGATTTAGACCCCTCTTTGTATCTTGGAAACCAGCTGGCTCTAGATGACCTATCCTATACTGTCCGACGCGTTTAGACGCTCTAAATCGACAGATCTAAACCAGAAGGCTCTAGGACACCTACTTCTAGAGTTATGCCAGGAAAACCGTAAATTTCGTAATCGAAAATGTCGATTTTGCAAAAATTCGCGAAGCCGTAGTCGCCAAACGGTTGGTCCTAGACTGGCATATTGTACACGCGTTTTAATCCTAATGACGATATCTTTAATTTGACACAAGATTCGCGGAGATCGGATGAGAAATGAGGGAGTTATGGCGTTTTGAAATTTTCGCGATTTTTTTGAACCTCAGGCGATGAAATTTAAAAATTTCAAAAATGTCGATTGTCGATTTTCCCTGTTTTGACGCCAGCACTATATGTAATCGGACCCGCTGATTACAATAATCCAAACTAGAGTTCGCTATCTGCTTTGGTTCTCGAGATATTTACGAAAAAGTGCCGACAGGTCAAAAGTACAAAAAACGAAACCGCGAATTTTCAGCGGAAAATCGTTCAGACCGTCTTCTTTAGCGCCCCCGAAAACCTTAGGGTAGATTTTGAGTAGAAATTCGAGATTGAAAATTTTTGAAAATCGCGAGAATTTCGCCGAAATATGATGCTCGATTTCGACGCTTCTCTGTATCTTGGAAACCAGCTGGCTCTAGACCACCTATCCTATACTGTCCGACGCGCTTTGACGCTCTGGATCGACTGATCTAAACCAGAAGGCTCTAGGACGCCTACTTCTCGAGTTATGCCAAGAAAACCGTAAATTTCGTATACGAAAATGTCGATTTTGCAAAAATTCGCGAAGCCGTAGCCGCCAAACGGTTGGTCCTAGACTGGCATATTGTACACGCGTTTTAATCCTAATGACGATATCTTTAATTTGGCACAAGATTCGCGGAGATCGGATGAGAAATGAGGAAGTTATGGCGTTTTGAAATTTTCGCGATTTTCTTGAACCTCAGGCGATGAAATTTAAAAATTTCAAAAATGTCGATTGTCGATTTTCCCTGTTTTGACGCCAGCACTATATGTAATCGGAGCCGCTGATTACAATAATCCAAACTAGAGTTCGCTATCTGCTTTGGTTATCGAGATATTTACGAAAAAGTGTCGAAAGGCAAAAGTACAAAAAACGAAACCGCGAATTTTCAGCGGAAAATCGTTCAGACCGTCTTCTTTAGCGCCCCCGAAAACCTTAGGGTAGATTTTGAGTAGAAATTAGAGATTGAAAATTTTTGAAAATCGCGAAAATTTCGCCGAAATATGATGCTCGATTTAGACCCCTCTTTGTATCTTGGAAACCAGCTGGCTCTAGATGACCTATCCTATACTGTCCGACGCGTTTAGACGCTCTAAATCGACAGATCTAAACCAGAAGGCTCTAGGACACCTACTTCTAGAGTTATGCCAGGAAAACCGTAAATTTCGTAATCGAAAATGTCGATTTTGCAAAAATTCGCGAAGCCGTAGTCGCCAAACGGTTGGTCCTAGACTGGCATATTGTACACGCGTTTTAATCCTAATGACGATATCTTTAATTTGACACAAGATTCGCGGAGATCGGATGAGAAATGAGGGAGTTATGGCGTTTTGAAATTTTCGCGATTTTTTTGAACCTCAGGCGATGAAATTTAAAAATTTAAAAAATGTCGATTGTCGATTTTCCCTGTTTTGACGCCAGCACTATATGTAATCGGACCCGCTGATTACAATAATCCAAACTAGAGTTCGCTATCTGCTTTGGTTCTCGAGATATTTACGAAAAAGTGCCGACAGGTCAAAAGTACAAAAAACGAAACCGCGAATTTTCAGCGGAAAATCGTTCAGACCGTCTTCTTTAGCGCCCCCGAAAACCTTAGGGTAGATTTTGAGTAGAAATTAGAGATTGAAAATTTTTGAAAATCGCGAAAATTTCGTCGAAATATGATGCTCGATTTAGACCCCTCTTTGTATCTTGGAAACCAGCTGGCTCTAGATGACCTATCCTATACTGTCCGACGCGTTTAGACGCTCTAAATCGACAGATCTAAACCAGAAGGCTCTAGGACACCTACTTCTAGAGTTATGCCAGGAAAACCGTAAATTTCGTAATCGAAAATGTCGATTTTGCAAAAATTCGCGAAGCCGTAGTCGCCAAACGGTTGGTCCTAGACTGGCATATTGTACACGCGTTTTAATCCTAATGACGATATCTTTAATTTGGCACAAGATTCGCGGAGATCGGATGAGAAATGAGGCAGTTATGGCGTTTTGAAATTTTCGCGATTTTTTTGAACCTCAGGCGATGAAATTAAAAAATTTCAAAAATGTCGATTGTCGATTTTCCCTGTTATGACGCCAACATTATATGTAATCGGACCCGCTGATAAACCAGAAGGCTCTAGGACACCTACTTCTCGAGTTATGCCAGAAAAACCGTAAATTTCGTAATCGAAAATGTCGATTTTGCAAAAATTCGCGAAGCCGTAGCCGCCAACTGGTTGGTCCTAGACTGGCATATTGTACACGCGTTTTAATCCTAATGACGATATCTTTAATTTGGCACAAGATTCGCGGAGATCGGATGAGAAATGAGGGAGTTATGGCGTTTTGAAATTTTCGCGATTTTTTTGAACCTCAGGCGATGAAATTTAAAAATTTCAAAAATGTCGATTGTCGATTTTCCCTGTTTTGACGCCAGCACTATATGTAATCGGAACCGCTGATAACAATAATCCAAACTAGAGTTCGCTATCTGCTCTGGTTCTCGAGATATTTACGAAAAAGTGTCGACAGGTCAAAAGTACAAAAAACGAAACTGCGAATTTTCAGCGGAAAATCGTTCAGACCGTCTTCTTTAGCGCCCCCGAAAACCTTAGGGTAGATTTTGAGTAGAAATTAGAGATTGAAAATTTTTGAAAATCGCGAAAATTTCGCCGAAATATGATGCTCGATTTAGACCCCTCTTTGTATCTTGGAAACCAGCTGGCTCTAGATGACCTATCCTATACTGTCCGACGCGTTTAGACACTCTAAATCGACAGATCTAAACCAGAAGGCTCTAGGACACCTACTTCTAGAGTTATGCCAGGAAAACCGTAAATTTCGTAATCGAAAATGTCGATTTTGCAAAAATTCGCGAAGCCGTAGTCGCCAAACGGTTGGTCCTAGACTGGCATATTGTACACGCGTTTTAATCCTAATGACGATATCTTTAATTTGACACAAGATTCGCGGAGATCGGATGAGAAATGAGGGAGTTATGGCGTTTTGATATTTTCGCGATTTTTTTGAACCTCAGGCGATGAAATTTAAAAATTTAAAAAATGTCGATTGTCGATTTTCCCTGTTTTGACGCCAGCACTATATGTAATCGGACCCGCTGATTACAATAATCCAAACTAGAGTTCGCTATCTGCTTTGGTTCTCGAGATATTTACGAAAAAGTGCCGACAGGTCAAAAGTACAAAAAACGAAACCGCGAATTTTCAGCGGAAAATCGTTCAGACCGTCTTCTTTAGCGCCCCCGAAAACCTTAGGGTAGATTTTGAGTAGAAATTAGAGATTGAAAATTTTTGAAAATCGCGAAAATTTCGTCGAAATATGATGCTCGATTTAGACCCCTCTTTGTATCTTGGAAACCAGCTGGCTCTAGATGACCTATCCTATACTGTCCGACGCGTT
Organism: Melolontha melolontha; assembly: GCA_935421215.2. Lineage (NCBI taxonomy): Eukaryota > Metazoa > Arthropoda > Insecta > Coleoptera > Scarabaeidae > Melolontha > Melolontha melolontha. Next base: position 155,939,479 of record OW285236.1, on the reverse strand, counting down.
TAGACGCTCTAAATCGACAGATCTAAACCAGAAGGCTCTAGGACACCTACTTCTAGAGTTATGCCAGGAAAACCGTAAATTTCGTAATCGAAAATGTCGATTTTGCAAAAATTCGCGAAGCCGTAGTCGCCAAACGGTTGGTCCTAGACTGGCATATTGTACACGCGTTTTAATCCTAATGACGATATCTTTAATTTGGCACAAGATTCGCGGAGATCGGATGAGAAATGAGGCAGTTATGGCGTTTTGAAATTTTCGCGATTTTTTTGAACCTCAGGCGATGAAATTAAAAAATTTCAAAAATGTCGATTGTCGATTTTCCCTGTTATGACGCCAACATTATATGTAATCGGACCCGCTGATAAACCAGAAGGCTCTAGGACACCTACTTCTCGAGTTATGCCAGGAAAACCGTAAATTTCGTAATCGAAAATGTCGATTTTGCAAAAATTCGCGAAGCCGTAGCCGCCAACTGGTTGGTCCTAGACTGGCATATTGTACACGCGTTTTAATCCTAATGACGATATCTTTAATTTGGCACAAGATTCGCGGAGATCGGATGAGAAATGAGGGAGTTATGGCGTTTTGAAATTTTCGCGATTTTTTTGAACCTCAGGCGATGAAATTTAAAAATTTCAAAAATGTCGATTGTCGATTTTCCCTGTTTTGACGCCAGCACTATATGTAATCGGAACCGCTGATAACAATAATCCAAACTAGAGTTCGCTATCTGCTCTGGTTCTCGAGATATTTACGAAAAAGTGTCGACAGGTCAAAAGTACAAAAAACGAAACTGCGAATTTTCAGCGGAAAATCGTTCAGACCGTCTTCTTTAGCGCCCCCGAAAACCTTAGGGTAGATTTTGAGTAGAAATTAGAGATTGAAAATTTTGAAAATCGCGAAAATTTCGCCGAAATATGATGCTCGATTTAGACCCCTCTTTGTATCTTGGAAACCAGCTGGCTCTAGATGACCTATCCTATACTGTCCGACGCGTTTAGACGCTCTAAATCGACAGATCTAAACCAGAAGGCTCTAGGACACCTACTTCTAGAATTATGCCAGGAAAACCGTAAATTTCGTAATCGAAAATGTCGATTTTGCAAAAATTCGCGAAGCCGTAGTCGCCAAACGGTTGGTCCTAGACTGGCATATTGTACACGCGTTTTAATCCTAATGACGATATCTTTAATTTGACACTAGATTCGCGGAGATCGGATGAGAAATGAGGGAGTTATGGCGTTTTGATATTTTCGCGATTTTTTTGAACCTCAGGCGATGAAATTTAAAAATTTAAAAAATGTCGATTGTCGATTTTCCCTGTTTTGACGCCAGCACTATATGTAATCGGACCCGCTGATTACAATAATCCAAACTAGAGTTCGCTATCTGCTTTGGTTCTCGAGATATTTACGAAAAAGTGCCGACAGGTCAAAAGTACAAAAAACGAAACCGCGAATTTTCAGCGGAAAATCGTTCAGACCGTCTTCTTTAGCGCCCCCGAAAACCTTAGGGTAGATTTTGAGTAGAAATTCGAGATTGAAAATTTTTGAAAATCGCGAGAATTTCGCCGAAATATGATGCTCGATTTCGACGCTTCTCTGTATCTTGGAAACCAGCTGGCTCTAGACCACCTATCCTATACTGTCCGACGCGCTTTGACGCTCTGGATCGACTGATCTAAACCAGAAGGCTCTAGGACGCCTACTTCTCGAGTTATGCCAAGAAAACCGTAAATTTCGTATACGAAAATGTCGATTTTGCAAAAATTCGCGAAGCCGTAGCCGCCAAACGGTTGGTCCTAGACTGGCATATTGTACACGCGTTTTAATCCTAATGACGATATCTTTAATTTGGCACAAGATTCGCGGAGATCGGATGAGAAATGAGGAAGTTATGGCGTTTTGAAATTTTCGCGATTTTCTTGAACCTCAGGCGATGAAATTTAAAAATTTCAAAAATGTCGATTGTCGATTTTCCCTGTTTTGACGCCAGCACTATATGTAATCGGACCCGCTGATTACAATAATCCAAACTAGAGTTCGCTATCTGCTTTGGTTCTCGAGATATTTACGAAAAAGTGTCGAAAGGCAAAAGTACAAAAAACGAAACCGCGAATTTTCAGCGGAAAATCGTTCAGACCGTCTTCTTTAGCGCCCCCGAAAACCTTAGGGTAGATTTTGAGTAGAAATTAGAGATTGAAAATTTTTGAAAATCGCGAAAATTTCGTCGAAATATGATGCTCGATTTAGACCCCTCTTTGTATCTTGGAAACCAGCTGGCTCTAGATGACTATCCTATACTGTCCGACGCGTTTAGACGCTCTAAATCGACAGATCTAAACCAGAAGGCTCTAGGACACCTACTTCTAGAGTTATGCCAGGAAAACCGTAAATTTCGTAATCGAAAATGTCGATTTTGCAAAAATTCGCGAAGCCGTAGTCGCCAAACGGTTGGTCCTAGACTGGCATATTGTACACGCGTTTTAATCCTAATGACGATATCTTTAATTTGGCACAAGATTCGCGGAGATCGGATGAGAAATGAGGCAGTTATGGCGTTTTGAAATTTTCGCGATTTTTTTGAACCTCAGGCGATGAAATTAAAAAATTTCAAAAATGTCGATTGTCGATTTTCCCTGTTATGACGCCAACATTATATGTAATCGGACCCGCTGATAAACCAGAAGGCTCTAGGACACCTACTTCTCGAGTTATGCCAGAAAAACCGTAAATTTCGTAATCGAAAATGTCGATTTTGCAAAAATTCGCGAAGCCGTAGCCGCCAACTGGTTGGTCCTAGACTGGCATATTGTACACGCGTTTTAATCCTAATGACGATATCTTTAATTTGGCACAAGATTCGCGGAGATCGGATGAGAAATGAGGGAGTTATGGCGTTTTGAAATTTTCGCGATTTTTTTGAACCTCAGGCGATGAAATTTAAAAATTTCAAAAATGTCGATTGTCGATTTTCCCTGTTTTGACGCCAGCACTATATGTAATCGGACCCGCTGATTACAATAATCCAAACTAGAGTTCGCTATCTGCTTTGGTTCTCGAGATATTTACGAAAAAGTGCCGACAGGTCAAAAGTACAAAAAACGAAACCGCGAATTTTCAGCGGAAAATCGTTCAGACCGTCTTCTTTAGCGCCCCCGAAAACCTTAGGGTAGATTTTGAGTAGAAATTAGAGATTGAAAATTTTTGAAAATCGCGAAAATTTCGTCGAAATATGATGCTCGATTTAGACCCCTCTTTGTATCTTGGAAACCAGCTGGCTCTAGATGACCTATCCTATACTGTCCGACGCGTTTAGACGCTCTAAATCGACAGATCTAAACCAGAAGGCTCTAGGACACCTACTTCTAGAGTTATGCCAGGAAAACCGTAAATTTCGTAATCGAAAATGTCGATTTTGCAAAAATTCGCGAAGCCGTAGTCGCCAAACGGTTGGTCCTAGACTGGCATATTGTACACGCGTTTTAATCCTAATGACGATATCTTTAATTTGGCACAAGATTCGCGGAGATCGGATGAGAAATGAGGCAGTTATGGCGTTTTGAAATTTTCGCGATTTTTTTGAACCTCAGGCGATGAAATTAAAAAATTTCAAAAATGTCGATTGTCGATTTTCCCTGTTATGACGCCAACATTATATGTAATCGGACCCGCTGATAAACCAGAAGGCTCTAGGACACCTACTTCTCGAGTTATGCCAGGAAAACCGTAAATTTCGTAATCGAAAATGTCGATTTTGCAAAAATTCGCGAAGCCGTAGCCGCCAACTGGTTGGTCCTAGACTGGCATATTGTACACGCGTTTTAATCCTAATGACGATATCTTTAATTTGGCACAAGATTCGCGGAGATCGGATGAGAAATGAGGGAGTTATGGCGTTTTGATATTTTCGCGATTTTTTTGAACCTCAGGCGATGAAATTTAAAAATTTAAAAAATGTCGATTGTCGATTTTCCCTGTTTTGACGCCAGCACTATATGTAATCGGACCCGCTGATTACAATAATCCTATATATATATAATAGACCTATCCTATACTGTCCGACGCGTTTAGACGCTCTAAATCGACAGATCTAAACCAGAAGGCTCTAGGACACCTACTTCTAGAATTATGCCAGGAAAACCGTAAATTTCGTAATCGAAAATGTCGATTTTGCAAAAATTCGCGAAGCCGTAGTCGCCAAACGGTTGGTCCTAGACTGGCATATTGTACACGCGTTTTAATCCTAATGACGATATCTTTAATTTGACACTAGATTCGCGGAGATCGGATGAGAAATGAGGGAGTTATGGCGTTTTGATATTTTCGCGATTTTTTTGAACCTCAGGCGATGAAATTTAAAAATTTAAAAAATGTCGATTGTCGATTTTCCCTGTTTTGACGCCAGCACTATATGTAATCGGACCCGCTGATTACAATAATCCAAACTAGAGTTCGCTATCTGCTTTGGTTCTCGAGATATTTACGAAAAAGTGCCGACAGGTCAAAAGTACAAAAAACGAAACCGCGAATTTTCAGCGGAAAATCGTTCAGACCGTCTTCTTTAGCGCCCCCGAAAACCTTAGGGTAGATTTTGAGTAGAAATTCGAGATTGAAAATTTTTGAAAATCGCGAGAATTTCGCCGAAATATGATGCTCGATTTCGACGCTTCTCTGTATCTTGGAAACCAGCTGGCTCTAGACCACCTATCCTATACTGTCCGACGCGCTTTGACGCTCTGGATCGACTGATCTAAACCAGAAGGCTCTAGGACGCCTACTTCTCGAGTTATGCCAAGAAAACCGTAAATTTCGTATACGAAAATGTCGATTTTGCAAAAATTCGCGAAGCCGTAGCCGCCAAACGTTGGTCCTAGACTGGCATATTGTACACGCGTTTTAATCCTAATGACGATATCTTTAATTTGGCACAAGATTCGCGGAGATCGGATGAGAAATGAGGAAGTTATGGCGTTTTGAAATTTTCGCGATTTTCTTGAACCTCAGGCGATGAATTTAAAAATTTCAAAAATGTCGATTGTCGATTTTCCCTGTTTTGACGCCAGCACTATATGTAATCGGACCCGCTGATTACAATAATCCAAACTAGAGTTCGCTATCTGCTTTGGTTCTCGAGATATTTACGAAAAAGTGTCGAAAGGCAAAAGTACAAAAACGAAACCGCGAATTTCAGCGGAAAATCGTTCAGACCGTCTTCTTTAGCGCCCCCGAAAACCTTAGGGTAGATTTTGAGTAGAAATTAGAGATTGAAAATTTTTGAAAATCGCGAAAATTTCGTCGAAATATGATGCTCGATTTAGACCCCTCTTTGTATCTTGGAAACCAGCTGGCTCTAGATGACCTATCCTATACTGTCCGACGCGTTTAGACGCTCTAAATCGACAGATCTAAACCAGAAGGCTCTAGGACACCTACTTCTAGAGTTATGCCAGGAAAACCGTAAATTTCGTAATCGAAAATGTCGATTTTGCAAAAATTCGCGAAGCCGTAGTCGCCAAACGGTTGGTCCTAGACTGGCATATTGTACACGCGTTTTAATCCTAATGACGATATCTTTAATTTGGCACAAGATTCGCGGAGATCGGATGAGAAATGAGGCAGTTATGGCGTTTTGAAATTTTCGCGATTTTTTTGAACCTCAGGCGATGAAATTAAAAAATTTCAAAAATGTCGATTGTCGATTTTCCCTGTTATGACGCCAACATTATATGTAATCGGACCCGCTGATAAACCAGAAGGCTCTAGGACACCTACTTCTCGAGTTATGCCAGGAAAACCGTAAATTTCGTAATCGAAAATGTCGATTTTGCAAAAATTCGCGAAGCCGTAGCCGCCAACTGGTTGGTCCTAGACTGGCATATTGTACACGCGTTTTAATCCTAATGACGATATCTTTAATTTGGCACAAGATTCGCGGAGATCGGATGAGAAATGAGGGAGTTATGGCGTTTTGAAATTTTCGCGATTTTTTTTAACCTCGCGATGAAATTTAAAAATTTCAAAAATGTCGATTGTCGATTTTCCCTGTTTTGACGCCAGCACTATATGTAATCGGAACCGCTGATAACAATAATCCAAACTAGAGTTCGCTATCTGCTCTGGTTCTCGAGATATTTACGAAAAAGTGTCGACAGGTCAAAAGTACAAAAAACGAAACTGCGAATTTTCAGCGGAAAATCGTTCAGACCGTCTTCTTTAGCGCCCCCGAAAACCTTAGGGTAGATTTTGAGTAGAAATTAGAGATTGAAAATTTTTGAAAATCGCGAAAATTTCGTCGAAATATGATGCTCGATTTAGACCCCTCTTTGTATCTTGGAAACCAGCTGGCTCTAGATGACCTATCCTATACTGTCCGACGCGTTTAGACGCTCTAAATCGACAGATCTAAACCAGAAGGCTCTAGGACACCTACTTCTAGAGTTATGCCAGGAAAACCGTAAATTTCGTAATCGAAAATGTCGATTTTGCAAAAATTCGCGAAGCCGTAGTCGCCAAACGGTTGGTCCTAGACTGGCATATTGTACACGCGTTTTAATCCTAATGACGATATCTTTAATTTGGCACAAGATTCGCGGAGATCGGATGAGAAATGAGGCAGTTATGGCGTTTTGAAATTTTCGCGATTTTTTTGAACCTCAGGCGATGAAATTAAAAAATTTCAAAAATGTCGATTGTCGATTTTCCCTGTTATGACGCCAACATTATATGTAATCGGACCCGCTGATAAACCAGAAGGCTCTAGGACACCTACTTCTCGAGTTATGCCAGGAAAACCGTAAATTTCGTAATCGAAAATGTCGATTTTGCAAAAATTCGCGAAGCCGTAGCCGCCAACTGGTTGGTCCTAGACTGGCATATTGTACACGCGTTTTAATCCTAATGACGATATCTTTAATTTGGCACAAGATTCGCGGAGATCGGATGAGAAATGAGGGAGTTATGGCGTTTTGAAATTTTCGCGATTTTTTTGAACCTCAGGCGATGAAATTTAAAAATTTCAAAAATGTCGATTGTCGATTTTCCCTGTTTTGACGCCAGCACTATATGTAATCGGAACCGCTGATAACAATAATCCAAACTAGAGTTCGCTATCTGCTCTGGTTCTCGAGATATTTACGAAAAAGTGTCGACAGGTCAAAAGTACAAAAAACGAAACTGCGAATTTTCAGCGGAAAATCGTTCAGACCGTCTTCTTTAGCGCCCCCGAAAACCTTAGGGTAGATTTTGAGTAGAAATTAGAGATTGAAAATTTTGAAAATCGCGAAAATTTCGCCGAAATATGATGCTCGATTTAGACCCCTCTTTGTATCTTGGAAACCAGCTGGCTCTAGATGACCTATCCTATACTGTCCGACGCGTTTAGACGCTCTAAATCGACAGATCTAAACCAGAAGGCTCTAGGACACCTACTTCTAGAATTATGCCAGGAAAACCGTAAATTTCGTAATCGAAAATGTCGATTTTGCAAATATTCGCGAAGCCGTAGTCGCCAAACGGTTGGTCCTAGACTGGCATATTGTACACGCGTTTTAATCCTAATGACGATATCTTTAATTTGACACTAGATTCGCGGAGATCGGATGAGAAATGAGGGAGTTATGGCGTTTTGATATTTTCGCGATTTTTTTGAACCTCAGGCGATGAAATTTAAAAATTTAAAAAATGTCGATTGTCGATTTTCCCTGTTTTGACGCCAGCACTATATGTAATCGGACCCGCTGATTACAATAATCCAAACTAGAGTTCGCTATCTGCTTTGGTTCTCGAGATATTTACGAAAAAGTGCCGACAGGTCAAAAGTACAAAAAACGAAACCGCGAATTTTCAGCGGAAAATCGTTCAGACCGTCTTCTTTAGCGCCCCCGAAAACCTTAGGGTAGATTTTGAGTAGAAATTCGAGATTGAAAATTTTTGAAAATCGCGAGAATTTCGCCGAAATATGATGCTCGATTTCGACGCTTCTCTGTATCTTGGAAACCAGCTGGCTCTAGACCACCTATCCTATACTGTCCGACGCGCTTTGACGCTCTGGATCGACTGATCTAAACCAGAAGGCTCTAGGACGCCTACTTCTCGAGTTATGCCAAGAAAACCGTAAATTTCGTATACGAAAATGTCGATTTTGCAAAAATTCGCGAAGCCGTAGCCGCCAAACGGTTGGTCCTAGACTGGCATATTGTACACGCGTTTTAATCCTAATGACGATATCTTTAATTTGGCACAAGATTCGCGGAGATCGGATGAGAAATGAGGAAGTTATGGCGTTTTGAAATTTTCGCGATTTTCTTGAACCTCAGGCGATGAAATTTAAAAATTTCAAAAATGTCGATTGTCGATTTTCCCTGTTTTGACGCCAGCACTATATGTAATCGGACCCGCTGATTACAATAATCCAAACTAGAGTTCGCTATCTGCTTTGGTTCTCGAGATATTTACGAAAAAGTGTCGAAAGGCAAAAGTACAAAAAACGAAACCGCGAATTTTCAGCGGAAAATCGTTCAGACCGTCTTCTTTAGCGCCCCCGAAAACCTTAGGGTAGATTTTGAGTAGAAATTAGAGATTGAAAATTTTTGAAAATCGCGAAAATTTCGCCGAAATATGATGCTCGATTTAGACCCCTCTTTGTATCTTGGAAACCAGCTGGCTCTAGATGACCTATCCTATACTGTCCGACGCGTTTAGACGCTCTAAATCGACAGATCTAAACCAGAAGGCTCTAGGACACCTACTTCTAGAGTTATGCCAGGAAAACCGTAAATTTCGTAATCGAAAATGTCGATTTTGCAAAAATTCGCGAAGCCGTAGTCGCCAAACGGTTGGTCCTAGACTGGCATATTGTACACGCGTTTTAATCCTAATGACGATATCTTTAATTTGACACAAGATTCGCGGAGATCGGATGAGAAATGAGGGAGTTATGGCGTTTTGAAATTTTCGCGATTTTTTTGAACCTCAGGCGATGAAATTTAAAAATTTAAAAAATGTCGATTGTCGATTTTCCCTGTTTTGACGCCAGCACTATATGTAATCGGACCCGCTGATTACAATAATCCAAACTAGAGTTCGCTATCTGCTTTGGTTCTCGAGATATTTACGAAAAAGTGCCGACAGGTCAAAAGTACAAAAAACGAAACCGCGAATTTTCAGCGGAAAATCGTTCAGACCGTCTTCTTTAGCGCCCCCGAAAACCTTAGGGTAGATTTTGAGTAGAAATTAGAGATTGAAAATTTTTGAAAATCGCGAAAATTTCGTCGAAATATGATGCTCGATTTAGACCCCTCTTTGTATCTTGGAAACCAGCTGGCTCTAGATGACCTATCCTATACTGTCCGACGCGTTTAGACGCTCTAAATCGACAGATCTAAACCAGAAGGCTCTAGGACACCTACTTCTAGAGTTATGCCAGGAAAACCGTAAATTTCGTAATCGAAAATGTCGATTTTGCAAAAATTCGCGAAGCCGTAGTCGCCAAACGGTTGGTCCTAGACTGGCATATTGTACACGCGTTTTAATCCTAATGACGATATCTTTAATTTGGCACAAGATTCGCGGAGATCGGATGAGAAATGAGGCAGTTATGGCGTTTTGAAATTTTCGCGATTTTTTTGAACCTCAGGCGATGAAATTAAAAAATTTCAAAAATGTCGATTGTCGATTTTCCCTGTTATGACGCCAACATTATATGTAATCGGACCCGCTGATAAAGCAGAAGGCTCTAGGACACCTACTTCTCGAGTTATGCCAGGAAAACCGTAAATTTCGTAATCGAAAATGTCGATTTTGCAAAAATTCGCGAAGCCGTAGCCGCCAACTGGTTGGTCCTAGACTGGCATATTGTACACGCGTTTTAATCCTAATGACGATATCTTTAATTTGGCACAAGATTCGCGGAGATCGGATGAGAAATGAGGGAGTTATGGCGTTTTGAAATTTTCGCGATTTTTTTGAACCTCGCGATGAAATTTAAAAATTTCAAAAATGTCGATTGTCGATTTTCCCTGTTTTGACGCCAGCACTATATGTAATCGGAACCGCTGATAACAATAATCCAAACTAGAGTTCGCTATCTGCTCTGGTTCTCGAGATATTTACGAAAAAGTGTCGACAGGTCAAAAGTACAAAAAACGAAACTGCGAATTTTCAGCGGAAAATCGTTCAGACCGTCTTCTTTAGCGCCCCCGAAAACCTTAGGGTAGATTTTGAGTAGAAATTAGAGATTGAAAATTTTTGAAAATCGCGAAAATTTCGCCGAAATATGATGCTCGATTTAGACCCCTCTTTGTATCTTGGAAACCAGCTGGCTCTAGATGACCTATCCTATACTGTCCGACGCGTTTAGACGCTCTAAATCGACAGATCTAAACCAGAAGGCTCTAGGACACCTACTTCTAGAGTTATGCCAGGAAAACCGTAAATTTCGTAATCGAAAATGTCGATTTTGCAAAAATTCGCGAAGCCGTAGTCGCCAAACGGTTGGTCCTAGACTGGCATATTGTACACGCGTTTTAATCCTAATGACGATATCTTTAATTTGGCACAAGATTCGCGGAGATCGGATGAGAAATGAGGCAGTTATGGCGTTTTGAAATTTTCGCGATTTTTTTGAACCTCAGGCGATGAAATTAAAAAATTTCAAAAATGTCGATTGTCGATTTTCCCTGTTATGACGCCAACATTATATGTAATCGGACCCGCTGATAAACCAGAAGGCTCTAGGACACCTACTTCTCGAGTTATGCCAGGAAAACCGTAAATTTCGTAATCGAAAATGTCGATTTTGCAAAAATTCGCGAAGCCGTAGCCGCCAACTGGTTGGTCCTAGACTGGCATATTGTACACGCGTTTTAATCCTAATGACGATATCTTTAATTTGGCACAAGATTCGCGGAGATCGGATGAGAAATGAGGGAGTTATGGCGTTTTGAAATTTTCGCGATTTTTTTGAACCTCAGGCGATGAAATTTAAAAATTTCAAAAATGTCGATTGTCGATTTTCCCTGTTTTGACGCCAGCACTATATGTAATCGGAACCGCTGATAACAATAATCCAAACTAGAGTTCGCTATCTGCTCTGGTTCTCGAGATATTTACGAAAAAGTGTCGACAGGTCAAAAGTACAAAAAACGAAACTGCGAATTTTCAGCGGAAAATCGTTCAGACCGTCTTCTTTAGCGCCCCCGAAAACCTTACGGTAGATTTTGAGTAGAAATTAGAGATTGAAAATTTTTGAAAATCGCGAAAATTTCGCCGAAATATGATGCTCGATTTAGACCCCTCTTTGTATCTTGGAAACCAGCTGGCTCTAGATGACCTATCCTATACTGTCCGACGCGTTTAGACGCTCTAAATCGACAGATCTAAACCAGAAGGCTCTAGGACACCTACTTCTAGAGTTATGCCAGGAAAACCGTAAATTTCGTAATCGAAAATGTCGATTTTGCAAAAATTCGCGAAGCCGTAGTCGCCAAACGGTTGGTCCTAGACTGGCATATTGTACACGCGTTTTAATCCTAATGACGATATCTTTAATTTGACACAAGATTCGCGGAGATCGGATGAGAAATGAGGGAGTTATGGCGTTTTGAAATTTTCGCGATTTTTTTGAACCTCAGGCGATGAAATTTAAAAATTTCAAAAATGTCGATTGTCGATTTTCCCTGTTTTGACGCCAGCACTATATGTAATCGGACCCGCTGATTACAATAATCCAAACTAGAGTTCGCTATCTGCTTTGGTTCTCGAGATATTTACGAAAAAGTGCCGACAGGTCAAAAGTACAAAAAACGAAACCGCGAATTTTCAGCGGAAAATCGTTCAGACCGTCTTCTTTAGCGCCCCCGAAAACCTTAGGGTAGATTTTGAGTAGAAATTAGAGATTGAAAATTTTTGAAAATCGCGAAAATTTCGTCGAAATATGATGCTCGATTTAGACCCCTCTTTGTATCTTGGAAACCAGCTGGCTCTAGATGACCTATCCTATACTGTCCGACGCGTTTAGACGCTCTAAATCGACAGATCTAAACCAGAAGGCTCTAGGACACCTACTTCTAGAGTTATCCAGGAAAACCGTAAATTTCGTAATCGAAAATGTCGATTTTGCAAAAATTCGCGAAGCCGTAGTCGCCAAACGGTTGGTCCTAGACTGGCATATTGTACACGCGTTTTAATCCTAATGACGATATCTTTAATTTGGCACAAGATTCGCGGAGATCGGATGAGAAATGAGGCAGTTATGGCGTTTTGAAATTTTCGCGATTTTTTTGAACCTCAGGCGATGAAATTAAAAAATTTCAAAAATGTCGATTGTCGATTTTCCCTGTTATGACGCCAACATTATATGTAATCGGACCCGCTGATAAAGCAGAAGGCTCTAGGACACCTACTTCTCGAGTTATGCCAGGAAAACCGTAAATTTCGTAATCGAAAATGTCGATTTTGCAAAAATTCGCGAAGCCGTAGCCGCCAACTGGTTGGTCCTAGACTGGCATATTGTACACGCGTTTTAATCCTAATGACGATATCTTTAATTTGGCACAAGATTCGCGGAGATCGGATGAGAAATGAGGGAGTTATGGCGTTTTGAAATTTTCGCGATTTTTTTGAACCTCAGGCGATGAAATTTAAAAATTTCAAAAATGTCGATTGTCGATTTTCCCTGTTTTGACGCCAGCACTATATGTAATCGGAACCGCTGATAACAATAATCCAAACTAGAGTTCGCTATCTGCTCTGGTTCTCGAGATATTTACGAAAAAGTGTCGACAGGTCAAAAGTACAAAAAACGAAACTGCGAATTTTCAGCGGAAAATCGTTCAGACCGTCTTCTTTAGCGCCCCCGAAAACCTTAGGGTAGATTTTGAGTAGAAATTAGAGATTGAAAATTTTTGAAAATCGCGAAAATTTCGCCGAAATATGATGCTCGATTTAGACCCCTCTTTGTATCTTGGAAACCAGCTGGCTCTAGATGACCTATCCTATACTGTCCGACGCGTTTAGACGCTCTAAATCGACAGATCTAAACCAGAAGGCTCTAGGACACCTACTTCTAGAGTTATGCCAGGAAAACCGTAAATTTCGTAATCGAAAATGTCGATTTTGCAAAAATTCGCGAAGCCGTAGTCGCCAAACGGTTGGTCCTAGACTGGCATATTGTACACGCGTTTTAATCCTAATGACGATATCTTTAATTTGACACAAGATTCGCGGAGATCGGATGAGAAATGAGGGAGTTATGGCGTTTTGAAATTTTCGCGATTTTTTTGAACCTCAGGCGATGAAATTTAAAAATTTCAAAAATGTCGATTGTCGATTTTCCCTGTTTTGACGCCAGCACTATATGTAATCGGACCCGCTGATTACAATAATCCAAACTAGAGTTCGCTATCTGCTTTGGTTCTCGAGATATTTACGAAAAAGTGTCGACAGGGCAAAAGTACAAAAAACGAAACCGCGAATTTTCAGCGGAAAATCGTTCAGACCGTCTTCTTTAGCGCCCCCGAAAACCTTAGGGTAGATTTTGAGTAGAAATTAGAGATTGCAAATTTTTGAAAATCGCGAAAATTTCGCCGAAATATGATGCTCGATTTCGACGCTTCTCTGTATCTTGGAAACCAGCTGGCTCTAGACCACCTATCCTATACTGTCGGACGCGCTTTGACGCTCTAAATCGACAGATCTAAACCAGAAGGCTATAGGATACCTACTTCTAGAGTTATGCCAGGAAAACCGTAAATTTCGTAATCGAAAATGTCGATTTTGCAAAAATTCGCGAAGCCGTAGTCGCCAAACGGTTGGTCCTAGACTGGCATATTGTACACGCGTTTTAATCCTAATGACGATATCTTTAATTTGGCACAAGATTCGCGGAGATCGGATGAGAAATGAGGCAGTTATGGCGTTTTGAAATTTTCGCGATTTTTTTGAACCTCAGGCGATGAAATTAAAAAATTTCAAAAATATCGATTGTCGATTTTCCCTGTTATGACGCCAACATTATATGTAATCGGACCCGCTGATAAACCAGAAGGCTCTAGGACACCTACTTCTCGAGTTATGCCAGGAAAACCGTAAATTTCGTAATCGAAAATGTCGATTTTGCAAAAATTCGCGAAGCCGTAGCCGCCAACTGGTTGGTCCTAGACTGGCATATTGTACACGCGTTTTAATCCTAATGACGATATCTTTAATTTGGCACAAGATTCGCGGAGATCGGATGAGAAATGAGGGAGTTATGGCGTTTTGAAATTTTCGCGATTTTTTTGAACCTCAGGCGAAATTTAAAAATTTCAAAAATGTCGATTGTCGATTTTCCCTGTTTTGACGCCAGCACTATATGTAATCGGAACCGCTGATAACAATAATCTAAACTAGAGTTCGCTATCTGCTCTGGTTCTCGAGATATTTACGAAAAAGTGTCGACAGGTCAAAAGTACAAAAAACGAAACTGCGAATTTTCAGCGGAAAATCGTTCAGACCGTCTTCTTTAGCGCCCCCGAAAACCTTAGGGTAGATTTTGAGTAGAAATTAGAGATTGAAAATTTTTGAAAATCGCGAAAATTTCGCCGAAATATGATGCTCGATTTAGACCCCTCTTTGTATCTTGGAAACCAGCTGGCTCTCTCTAGATGACCTATCCTATACTGTCCGACGCGTTTAGACGCTCTAAATCGACAGATCTAAACCAGAAGGCTATAGGACACCTACTTCTAGAGTTATGCCAGGAAAACCGTAAATTTCGTAATCGAAAATGTCGATTTTGCAAAAATTCGCGAAGCCGTAGTCGCCAAACGGTTGGTCCTAGACTGGCATATTGTACACGCGTTTTAATCCTAATGACGATATCTTTAATTTGGCACAAGATTCGCGGAGATCGGATGAGAAATGAGGGAGTTATGGCGTTTTGAAATTTTCGCGATTTTCTTGAACCTCAGGCGATGAAATTTAAAAATTTCAAAAATGTCGATTGTCGATTTTCCCTGTTTTGACGCCAGCACTATATGTAATCGGAACCGCTGATAACAATAATCTAAACTAGAGTTCGCTATCTGCTCTGGTTCTCGAGATATTTACGAAAAAGTGTCGACAGGTCAAAAGTACAAAAAACGAAACTGCGAATTTTCAGCGGAAAATCGTTCAGACCGTCTTCTTTAGCGCCCCCGAAAACCTTAGGGTAGATTTTGAGTAGAAATTAGAGATTGCAAATTTTTGAAAATCGCGAAAATTTCGCCGAAATATGATGCTCGATTTCGACGCTTCTCTGTATCTTGGAAACCAGCTGGCTCTAGACCACCTATCCTATACTGTCGGACGCGCTTTGACGCTCTGGATCGACTGATCTAAACCAGAAGGCTCTAGGACGCCTACTTCTCGAGTTATGCCAAGAAAACCGTAAATTTCGTATACGAAAATGTCGATTTTGCAAAAATTCGCGAAGCCGTAGCCGCCAAACGGTTGGTCCTAGACTGGCATATTGTCCACGCGTTTTAATCCTAATGACGATATCTTTAATTTGGCACAAGATTCGCGGAGATCGGATGAGAAATGAGGCAGTTATGGCGTTTTGAAATTTTCGCGATTTTTTTGAACCTCAGGCGATGAAATTAAAAAATTTCAAAAATGTCGATTGTCGATTTTCCCTGTTATGACGCCAACATTATATGTAATCGGACCCGCTGATAAACCAGAAGGCTCTAGGACACCTACTTCTCGAGTTATGCCAGGAAAACCGTAAATTTCGTAATCGAAAATGTCGATTTTGCAAAAATTCGCGAAGCCGTAGCCGCCAACTGGTTGGTCCTAGACTGGCATATTGTACACGCGTTTTAATCCTAATGACGATATCTTTAATTTGGCACAAGATTCGCGGAGATCGGATGAGAAATGAGGGAGTTATGGCGTTTTGAAATTTTCGCGATTTTTTTGAACCTCAGGCGATGAAATTTAAAAATTTAAAAAATGTCGATTGTCGATTTTCCCTGTTTTGACGCCAGCACTATATGTAATCGGACCCGCTGATTACAATAATCCAAACTAGAGTTCGCTATCTGCTTTGGTTCTCGAGATATTTACGAAAAAGTGCCGACAGGTCAAAAGTACAAAAAACGAAACCGCGAATTTTCAGCGGAAAATCGTTCAGACCGTCTTCTTTAGCGCCCCCGAAAACCTTAGGGTAGATTTTGAGTAGAAATTCGAGATTGAAAATTTTTGAAAATCGCGAGAATTTCGCCGAAATATGATGCTCGATTTCGACGCTTCTCTGTATCTTGGAAACCAGCTGGCTCTAGACCACCTATCCTATACTGTCCGACTCGCTTTGACGCTCTGGATCGACTGATCTAAACCAGAAGGCTCTAGGACGCCTACTTCTCGAGTTATGCCAAGAAAACCGTAAATTTCGTATACGAAAATGTCGATTTTGCAAAAATTCGCGAAGCCGTAGCCGCCAAACGGTTGGTCCTAGACTGGCATATTGTACACGCGTTTTAATCCTAATGACGATATCTTTAATTTGGCACAAGATTCGCGGAGATCGGATGAGAAATGAGGGAGTTATGGCGTTTTGAAATTTTCGCGATTTTCTTGAACCTCAGGCGATGAAATTTAAAAATTTCAAAAATGTCGATTGTCGATTTTCCCTGTTTTGACGCCAGCACTATATGTAATCGGACCCGCTGATTACAATAATCCAAACTAGAGTTCGCTATCTGCTCTGGTTCTCGAGATATTTACGAAAAAGTGTCGACAGGTCAAAAGTACAAAAAACGAAACTGCGAATTTTCAGCGGAAAATCGTTCAGACCGTCTTCTTTAGCGCCCCCGAAAACCTTAGGGTAGATTTTGAGTAGAAATTAGAGATTGAAAATTTTTGAAAATCGCGAAAATTTCGTCGAAATATGATGCTCGATTTAGACCCCTCTTTGTATCTTGGAAACCAGCTGGCTCTAGATGACCTATCCTATACTGTCCGACGCGTTTAGACGCTCTAAATCGACAGATCTAAACCAGAAGGCTCTAGGACACCTACTTCTAGAGTTATGCCAGGAAAACCGTAAATTTCGTAATCGAAAATGTCGATTTTGCAAAAATTCGCGAAGCCGTAGTCGCCAAACGGTTGGTCCTAGACTGGCATATTGTACACGCGTTTTAATCCTAATGACGATATCTTTAATTTGGCACAAGATTCGCGGAGATCGGATGAGAAATGAGGCAGTTATGGCGTTTTGAAATTTTCGCGATTTTTTTGATCCTCAGGCGATGAAATTAAAAAATTTCAAAAATGTCGATTGTCGATTTTCCCTGTTATGACGCCAACATTATATGTAATCGGACCCGCTGATAAACCAGAAGGCTCTAGGACACCTACTTCTCGAGTTATGCCAGGAAAACCGTAAATTTCGTAATCGAAAATGTCGATTTTGCAAAAATTCGCGAAGCCGTAGTCGCCAAACGGTTGGTCCTAGACTGGCATATTGTACACGCGTTTTAATCCTAATGACGATATCTTTAATTTGACACAAGATTCGCGGAGATCGGATGAGAAATGAGGGAGTTATGGCGTTTTGAAATTTTCGCGATTTTTTTGAACCTCAGGCGATGAAATTTAAAAATTTCAAAAATGTCGATTGTCGATTTTCCCTGTTTTGACGCCAGCACTATATGTAATCGGACCCGCTGATTACAATAATCCAAACTAGAGTTCGCTATCTGCTTTGGTTCTCGAGATATTTACGAAAAAGTGCCGACAGGTCAAAAGTACAAAAAACGAAACCGCGAATTTTCAGCGGAAAATCGTTCAGACCGTCTTCTTTAGCGCCCCCGAAAACCTTAGGGTAGATTTTGAGTAGAAATTAGAGATTGAAAATTTTTGAAAATCGCGAAAATTTCGTCGAAATATGATGCTCGATTTAGACCCCTCTTTGTATCTTGGAAACCAGCTGGCTCTAGATGACCTATCCTATACTGTCCGACGCGTTTAGACGCTCTAAATCGACAGATCTAAACCAGAAGGCTCTAGGACACCTACTTCTAGAGTTATGCCAGGAAAACCGTAAATTTCGTAATCGAAAATGTCGATTTTGCAAAAATTCGCGAAGCCGTAGTCGCCAAACGGTTGGTCCTAGACTGGCATATTGTACACGCGTTTTAATCCTAATGACGATATCTTTAATTTGGCACAAGATTCGCGGAGATCGGATGAGAAATGAGGCAGTTATGGCGTTTTGAAATTTTCGCGATTTTTTTGAACCTCAGGCGATGAAATTAAAAAATTTCAAAAATGTCGATTGTCGATTTTCCCTGTTATGACGCCAACATTATATGTAATCGGACCCGCTGATAAAGCAGAAGGCTCTAGGACACCTACTTCTCGAGTTATGCCAGGAAAACCGTAAATTTCGTAATCGAAAATGTCGATTTTGCAAAAATTCGCGAAGCCGTAGCCGCCAACTGGTTGGTCCTAGACTGGCATATTGTACACGCGTTTTAATCCTAATGACGATATCTTTAATTTGGCACAAGATTCGCGGAGATCGGATGAGAAATGAGGGAGTTATGGCGTTTTGAAATTTTCGCGATTTTTTTGAACCTCAGGCGATGAAATTTAAAAATTTCAAAAATGTCGATTGTCGATTTTCCCTGTTTTGACGCCAGCACTATATGTAATCGGAACCGCTGATAACAATAATCCAAACTAGAGTTCGCTATCTGCTCTGGTTCTCGAGATATTTACGAAAAAGTGTCGACAGGTCAAAAGTACAAAAAACGAAACTGCGAATTTTCAGCGGAAAATCGTTCAGACCGTCTTCTTTAGCGCCCCCGAAAACCTTAGGGTAGATTTTGAGTAGAAATTAGAGATTGAAAATTTTTGAAAATCGCGAAAATTTCGCCGAAATATGATGCTCGATTTAGACCCCTCTTTGTATCTTGGAAACCAGCTGGCTCTAGATGACCTATCCTATACTGTCCGACGCGTTTAGACGCTCTAAATCGACAGATCTAAACCAGAAGGCTCTAGGACACCTACTTCTAGAGTTATGCCAGGAAAACCGTAAATTTCGTAATCGAAAATGTCGATTTTGCAAAAATTCGCGAAGCCGTAGTCGCCAAACGGTTGGTCCTAGACTGGCATATTGTACACGCGTTTTAATCCTAATGACGATATCTTTAATTTGACACAAGATTCGCGGAGATCGGATGAGAAATGAGGGAGTTATGGCGTTTTGAAATTTTCGCGATTTTTTTGAACCTCAGGCGATGAAATTTAAAAATTTCAAAAATGTCGATTGTCGATTTTCCCTGTTTTGACGCCAGCACTATATGTAATCGGACCCGCTGATTACAATAATCCAAACTAGAGTTCGCTATCTGCTTTGGTTCTCGAGATATTTACGAAAAAGTGTCGACAGGGCAAAAGTACAAAAAACGAAACCGCGAATTTTCAGCGGAAAATCGTTCAGACCGTCTTCTTTAGCGCCCCCGAAAACCTTAGGGTAGATTTTGAGTAGAAATTAGAGATTGCAAATTTTTGAAAATCGCGAAAATTTCGCCGAAATATGATGCTCGATTTCGACGCTTCTCTGTATCTTGGAAACCAGCTGGCTCTAGACCACCTATCCTATACTGTCGGACGCGCTTTGACGCTCTAAATCGACAGATCTAAACCAGAAGGCTATAGGATACCTACTTCTAGAGTTATGCCAGGAAAACCGTAAATTTCGTAATCGAAAATGTCGATTTTGCAAAAATTCGCGAAGCCGTAGTCGCCAAACGGTTGGTCCTAGACTGGCATATTGTACACGCGTTTTAATCCTAATGACGATATCTTTAATTTGGCACAAGATTCGCGGAGATCGGATGAGAAATGAGGCAGTTATGGCGTTTTGAAATTTTCGCGATTTTTTTGAACCTCAGGCGATGAAATTAAAAAATTTCAAAAATATCGATTGTCGATTTTCCCTGTTATGACGCCAACATTATATGTAATCGGACCCGCTGATAAACCAGAAGGCTCTAGGACACCTACTTCTCGAGTTATGCCAGGAAAACCGTAAATTTCGTAATCGAAAATGTCGATTTTGCAAAAATTCGCGAAGCCGTAGCCGCCAACTGGTTGGTCCTAGACTGGCATATTGTACACGCGTTTTAATCCTAATGACGATATCTTTAATTTGGCACAAGATTCGCGGAGATCGGATGAGAAATGAGGGAGTTATGGCGTTTTGAAATTTTCGCGATTTTTTTGAACCTCAGGCGAAATTTAAAAATTTCAAAAATGTCGATTGTCGATTTTCCCTGTTTTGACGCCAGCACTATATGTAATCGGAACCGCTGATAACAATAATCTAAACTAGAGTTCGCTATCTGCTCTGGTTCTCGAGATATTTACGAAAAAGTGTCGACAGGTCAAAAGTACAAAAAACGAAACTGCGAATTTTCAGCGGAAAATCGTTCAGACCGTCTTCTTTAGCGCCCCCGAAAACCTTAGGGTAGATTTTGAGTAGAAATTAGAGATTGAAAATTTTTGAAAATCGCGAAAATTTCGCCGAAATATGATGCTCGATTTAGACCCCTCTTTGTATCTTGGAAACCAGCTGGCTCTCTCTAGATGACCTATCCTATACTGTCCGACGCGTTTAGACGCTCTAAATCGACAGATCTAAACCAGAAGGCTATAGGACACCTACTTCTAGAGTTATGCCAGGAAAACCGTAAATTTCGTAATCGAAAATGTCGATTTTGCAAAAATTCGCGAAGCCGTAGTCGCCAAACGGTTGGTCCTAGACTGGCATATTGTACACGCGTTTTAATCCTAATGAATCGTCATTATGAATCGTCAATCAATCGTCCTAATGAATCGTCATCAATCTTGTGCCAAATTAAAGATATCGATCTTTAATTTGGCACAAGATTCGCGGAGATCGGATGAGAAATGAGGGAGTTATGGCGTTTTGAAATTTTCGCGATTTTCTTGAACCTCAGGCGATGAAATTTAAAAATTTCAAAAATGTCGATTGTCGATTTTCCCTGTTTTGACGCCAGCACTATATGTAATCGGAACCGCTGATAACAATAATCTAAACTAGAGTTCGCTATCTGCTCTGGTTCTCGAGATATTTACGAAAAAGTGCCGACAGGTCAAAAGTACAAAAAACGAAACCGCGAATTTTCAGCGGAAAATCGTTCAGACCGTCTTCTTTAGCGCCCCCGAAAACCTTAGGGTAGATTTTGAGTAGAAATTCGAGATTGAAAATTTTTGAAAATCGCGAGAATTTCGCCGAAATATGATGCTCGATTTCGACGCTTCTCTGTATCTTGGAAACCAGCTGGCTCTAGACCACCTATCCTATACTGTCCGACGCGCTTTGACGCTCTGGATCGACTGATCTAAACCAGAAGGCTCTAGGACGCCTACTTCTCGAGTTATGCCAAGAAAACCGTAAATTTCGTATACGAAAACGTCGATTTTGCAAAAATTCGCGAAGCCGTAGCCGCCAAACGGTTGGTCCTAGACTGGCATATTGTACACGCGTTTTAATCCTAATGACGATATCTTTAATTTGGCACAAGATTCGCGGAGATCGGATGAGAAATGAGGGAGTTATGGCGTTTTGAAATTTTCGCGATTTTCTTGAACCTCAGGCGATGAAATTTAAAAATTTCAAAAATGTCGATTGTCGATTTTCCCTGTTTTGACGCCAGCACTATATGTAATCGGACCCGCTGATTACAATAATCCAAACTAGAGTTCGCTATCTGCTCTGGTTCTCGAGATATTTACGAAAAAGTGTCGACAGGTCAAAAGTACAAAAAACGAAACTGCGAATTTTCAGCGGAAAATCGTTCAGACCGTCTTCTTTAGCGCCCCCGAAAACCTTAGGGTAGATTTTGAGTAGAAATTAGAGATTGAAAATTTTTGAAAATCGCGAAAATTTCGTCGAAATATGATGCTCGATTTAGACCCCTCTTTGTATCTTGGAAACCAGCTGGCTCTAGATGACCTATCCTATACTGTCCGACGCGTTTAGACGCTCTAAATCGACAGATCTAAACCAGAAGGCTCTAGGACACCTACTTCTAGAGTTATGCCAGGAAAACCGTAAATTTCGTAATCGAAAATGTCGATTTTGCAAAAATTCGCGAAGCCGTAGTCGCCAAACGGTTGGTCCTAGACTGGCATATTGTACACGCGTTTTAATCCTAATGACGATATCTTTAATTTGGCACAAGATTCGCGGAGATCGGATGAGAAATGAGGCAGTTATGGCGTTTTGAAATTTTCGCGATTTTTTTGATCCTCAGGCGATGAAATTAAAAAATTTCAAAAATGTTATGACGCCAACATTATATGTAATCGGACCCGCTGATAAACCAGAAGGCTCTAGGACACCTACTTCTCGAGTTATGCCAGGAAAACCGTAAATTTCGTAATCGAAAATGTCGATTTTGCAAAAATTCGCGAAGCCGTAGCCGCCAACTGGTTGGTCCTAGACTGGCATATTGTACACGCGTTTTAATCCTAATGACGATATCTTTAATTTGGCACAAGATTCGCGGAGATCGGATGAGAAATGAGGGAGTTATGGCGTTTTGAAATTTTCGCGATTTTTTTGAACCTCAGGCGATGAAATTTAAAAATTTCAAAAATGTCGATTGTCGATTTTCCCTGTTTTGAGCCAGCACTATATGTAATCGGAACTGCTGATAACAATAATCCAAACTAGAGTTCGCTATCTGCTCTGGTTCTCGAGATATTTACGAAAAAGTGTCGACAGGTCAAAAGTACAAAAAACGAAACTGCGAATTTTCAGCGGAAAATCGTTCAGACCGTCTTCTTTAGCGCCCCCGAAAACCTTAGGGTAGATTTTGAGTAGAAATTAGAGATTGAAAATTTTTGAAAATCGCGAAAATTTCGCCGAAATATAATGCTCGATTTAGACCCCTCTTTGTATCTTGGAAACCAGCTGGCTCTAGATGACCTATCCTATACTGTCCGACGCGTTTAGACGCTCTAAATCGACAGATCTAAATCAGAAGGCTCTAGGACACCTACTTCTAGAGTTATGCCAGGAAAACCGTAAATTTCGTAATCGAAAATGTCGATTTTGCAAAAATTCGCGAAGCCGTAGTCGCCAAACGGTTGGTCCTAGACTGGCATATTGTACACGCGTTTTAATCCTAATGACGATATCTTTAATTTGGCACAAGATTCGCGGAGATCGGATGAGAAATGAGGCAGTTATGGCGTTTTGAAATTTTCGCGATTTTTTTGATCCTCAGGCGATGAAATTAAAAAATTTCAAAAATGTCGATTGTCGATTTTCCCTGTTATGACGCCAACATTATATGTAATCGGACCCGCTGATAAACCAGAAGGCTCTAGGACACCTACTTCTCGAGTTATGCCAGGAAAACCGTAAATTTCGTAATCGAAAATGTCGATTTTGCAAAAATTCGCGAAGCCGTAGCCGCCAAACGGTTGGTCCTAGACTGGCATATTGTACACGCGTTTTAATCCTAATGACGATATCTTTAATTTGGCACAAGATTCGCGGAGATCGGATGAGAAATGAGGGAGTTATGGCGTTTTGAAATTTTCGCGATTTTCTTGAACCTCAGGCGATGAAATTTAAAAATTTCAAAAATGTCGATTGTCGATTTTCCCTGTTTTGACGCCAGCACTATATGTAATCGGACCCGCTGATTACAATAATCCAAACTAGAGTTCGCTATCTGCTCTGGTTCTCGAGATATTTACGAAAAAGTGTCGACAGGTCAAAAGTACAAAAAACGAAACTGCGAATTTTCAGCGGAAAATCGTTCAGACCGTCTTCTTTAGCGCCCCCGAAAACCTTAGGGTAGATTTTGAGTAGAAATTAGAGATTGAAAATTTTTGAAAATCGCGAAAATTTCGTCGAAATATGATGCTCGATTTAGACCCCTCTTTGTATCTTGGAAACCAGCTGGCTCTAGATGACCTATCCTATACTGTCCGACGCGTTTAGACGCTCTAAATCGACAGATCTAAACCAGAAGGCTCTAGGACACCTACTTCTAGAGTTATGCCAGGAAAACCGTAAATTTCGTAATCGAAAATGTCGATTTTGCAAAAATTCGCGAAGCCGTAGTCGCCAAACGGTTGGTCCTAGACTTGCATATTGTACACGCGTTTTAATCCTAATGACGATATCTTTAATTTGGCACAAGATTCGCGGAGATCGGATGAGAAATGAGGCAGTTATGGCGTTTTGAAATTTTCGCGATTTTTTTGATCCTCAGGCGATGAAATTAAAAAATTTCAAAAATGTCGATTGTCGATTTTCCCTGTTATGACGCCAACATTATATGTAATCGGACCCGCTGATAAACCAGAAGGCTCTAGGACACCTACTTCTTGAGTTATGCCAGGAAAACCGTAAATTTCGTAATCGAAAATGTCGATTTTGCAAAAATTCGCGAAGCCGTAGTCGCCAAACGGTTGGTCCTAGACTGGCATATTGTACACGCGTTTTAATCCTAATGACGATATCTTTAATTTGACACAAGATTCGCGGAGATCGGATGAGAAATGAGGGAGTTATGGCGTTTTGAAATTTTCGCGATTTTTTTGAACCTCAGGCGATGAAATTTAAAAATTTCAAAAATGTCGATTGTCGATTTTCCCTGTTTTGACGCCAGCACTATATGTAATCGGACCCGCTGATTACAATAATCCAAACTAGAGTTCGCTATCTGCTTTGGTTCTCGAGATATTTACGAAAAAGTGCCGACAGGTCAAAAGTACAAAAAACGAAACCGCGAATTTTCAGCGGAAAATCGTTCAGACCGTCTTCTTTAGCGCCCCCGAAAACCTTAGGGTAGATTTTGAGTAGAAATTAGAGATTGAAAATTTTTGAAAATCGCGAAAATTTCGTCGAAATATGATGCTCGATTTAGACCCCTCTTTGTATCTTGGAAACCAGCTGGCTCTAGATGACCTATCCTATACTGTCCGACGCGTTTAGACGCTCTAAATCGACAGATCTAAACCAGAAGGCTCTAGGACACCTACTTCTAGAGTTATGCCAGGAAAACCGTAAATTTCGTAATCGAAAATGTCGATTTTGCAAAAATTCGCGAAGCCGTAGTCGCCAAACGGTTGGTCCTAGACTGGCATATTGTACACGCGTTTTAATCCTAATGACGATATCTTTAATTTGGCACAAGATTCGCGGAGATCGGATGAGAAATGAGGCAGTTATGGCGTTTTGAAATTTTCGCGATTTTTTTGAACCTCAGGCGATGAAATTAAAAAATTTCAAAAATGTCGATTGTCGATTTTCCCTGTTATGACGCCAACATTATATGTAATCGGACCCGCTGATAAAGCAGAAGGCTCTAGGACACCTACTTCTCGAGTTATGCCAGGAAAACCGTAAATTTCGTAATCGAAAATGTCGATTTTGCAAAAATTCGCGAAGCCGTAGCCGCCAACTGGTTGGTCCTAGACTGGCATATTGTACACGCGTTTTAATCCTAATGACGATATCTTTAATTTGGCACAAGATTCGCGGAGATCGGATGAGAAATGAGGGAGTTATGGCGTTTTGAAATTTTCGCGATTTTTTTGAACCTCAGGCGATGAAATTTAAAAATTTCAAAAATGTCGATTGTCGATTTTCCCTGTTTTGACGCCAGCACTATATGTAATCGGAACCGCTGATAACAATAATCCAAACTAGAGTTCGCTATCTGCTCTGGTTCTCGAGATATTTACGAAAAAGTGTCGACAGGTCAAAAGTACAAAAAACGAAACTGCGAATTTTCAGCGGAAAATCGTTCAGACCGTCTTCTTTAGCGCCCCCGAAAACCTTAGGGTAGATTTTGAGTAGAAATTAGAGATTGAAAATTTTTGAAAATCGCGAAAATTTCGCCGAAATATGATGCTCGATTTAGACCCCTCTTTGTATCTTGGAAACCAGCTGGCTCTAGATGACCTATCCTATACTGTCCGACGCGTTTAGACGCTCTAAATCGACAGATCTAAACCAGAAGGCTCTAGGACACCTACTTCTAGAGTTATGCCAGGAAAACCGTAAATTTCGTAATCGAAAATGTCGATTTTGCAAAAATTCGCGAAGCCGTAGTCGCCAAACGGTTGGTCCTAGACTGGCATATTGTACACGCGTTTTAATCCTAATGACGATATCTTTAATTTGACACAAGATTCGCGGAGATCGGATGAGAAATGAGGGAGTTATGGCGTTTTGAAATTTTCGCGATTTTTTTGAACCTCAGGCGATGAAATTTAAAAATTTCAAAAATGTCGATTGTCGATTTTCCCTGTTTTGACGCCAGCACTATATGTAATCGGACCCGCTGATTACAATAATCCAAACTAGAGTTCGCTATCTGCTTTGGTTCTCGAGATATTTACGAAAAAGTGTCGACAGGGCAAAAGTACAAAAAACGAAACCGCGAATTTTCAGCGGAAAATCGTTCAGACCGTCTTCTTTAGCGCCCCCGAAAACCTTAGGGTAGATTTTGAGTAGAAATTAGAGATTGCAAATTTTTGAAAATCGCGAAAATTTCGCCGAAATATGATGCTCGATTTCGACGCTTCTCTGTATCTTGGAAACCAGCTGGCTCTAGACCACCTATCCTATACTGTCCGACGCGCTTTGACGCTCTGGATCGACTGATCTAAACCAGAAGGCTCTAGGACGCCTACTTCTCGAGTTATGCCAAGAAAACCGTAAATTTCGTATACGAAAATGTCGATTTTGCAAAAATTCGCGAAGCCGTAGCCGCCAAACGGTTGGTCCTAGACTGGCATATTGTACACGCGTTTTAATCCTAATGACGATATCTTTAATTTGGCACAAGATTCGCGGAGATCGGATGAGAAATGAGGGAGTTATGGCGTTTTGAAATTTTCGCGATTTTCTTGAACCTCAGGCGATGAAATTTAAAAATTTCAAAAATGTCGATTGTCGATTTTCCCTGTTTTGACGCCAGCACTATATGTAATCGGACCCGCTGATTACAATAATCCAAACTAGAGTTCGCTATCTGCTCTGGTTCTCGAGATATTTACGAAAAAGTGTCGACAGGTCAAAAGTACAAAAAACGAAACTGCGAATTTTCAGCGGAAAATCGTTCAGACCGTCTTCTTTAGCGCCCCCGAAAACCTTAGGGTAGATTTTGAGTAGAAATTAGAGATTGAAAATTTTTGAAAATCGCGAAAATTTCGCCGAAATATAATGCTCGATTTAGACCCCTCTTTGTATCTTGGAAACCAGCTGGCTCTAGATGACCTATCCTATACTGTCCGACGCGTTTAGACGCTCTAAATCGACAGATCTAAATCAGAAGGCTCTAGGACACCTACTTCTAGAGTTATGCCAGGAAAACCGTAAATTTCGTAATCGAAAATGTCGATTTTGCAAAAATTCGCGAAGCCGTAGTCGCCAAACGGTTGGTCCTAGACTGGCATATTGTACACGCGTTTTAATCCTAATGACGATATCTTTAATTTGGCACAAGATTCGCGGAGATCGGATGAGAAATGAGGCAGTTATGGCGTTTTGAAATTTTCGCGATTTTTTTGATCCTCAGGCGATGAAATTAAAAAATTTCAAAAATGTCGATTGTCGATTTTCCCTGTTATGACGCCAACATTATATGTAATCGGACCCGCTGATAAACCAGAAGGCTCTAGGACACCTACTTCTCGAGTTATGCCAGGAAAACCGTAAATTTCGTAATCGAAAATGTCGATTTTGCAAAAATTCGCGAAGCCGTAGCCGCCAACTGGTTGGTCCTAGACTGGCATATTGTACACGCGTTTTAATCCTAATGACGATATCTTTAATTTGGCACAAGATTCGCGGAGATCGGATGAGAAATGAGGGAGTTATGGCGTTTTGAAATTTTCGCGATTTTTTTGAACCTCAGGCGATGAAATTTAAAAATTTAAAAAATGTCGATTGTCGATTTTCCCTGTTTTGACGCCAGCACTATATGTAATCGGACCCGCTGATTACAATAATCCAAACTAGAGTTCGCTATCTGCTTTGGTTCTCGAGATATTTACGAAAAAGTGCCGACAGGTCAAAAGTACAAAAAACGAAACCGCGAATTTTCAGCGGAAAATCGTTCAGACCGTCTTCTTTAGCGCCCCCGAAAACCTTAGGGTAGATTTTGAGTAGAAATTCGAGATTGAAAATTTTTGAAAATCGCGAGAATTTCGCCGAAATATGATGCTCGATTTCGACGCTTCTCTGTATCTTGGAAACCAGCTGGCTCTAGACCACCTATCCTATACTGTCCGACTCGCTTTGACGCTCTGGATCGACTGATCTAAACCAGAAGGCTCTAGGACGCCTACTTCTCGAGTTATGCCAAGAAAACCGTAAATTTCGTATACGAAAATGTCGATTTTGCAAAAATTCGCGAAGCCGTAGCCGCCAAACGGTTGGTCCTAGACTGGCATATTGTACACGCGTTTTAATCCTAATGACGATATCTTTAATTTGGCACAAGATTCGCGGAGATCGGATGAGAAATGAGGGAGTTATGGCGTTTTGAAATTTTCGCGATTTTCTTGAACCTCAGGCGATGAAATTTAAAAATTTCAAAAATGTCGATTGTCGATTTTCCCTGTTTTGACGCCAGCACTATATGTAATCGGACCCGCTGATTACAATAATCCAAACTAGAGTTCGCTATCTGCTCTGGTTCTCGAGATATTTACGAAAAAGTGTCGACAGGTCAAAAGTACAAAAAACGAAACTGCGAATTTTCAGCGGAAAATCGTTCAGACCGTCTTCTTTAGCGCCCCCGAAAACCTTAGGGTAGATTTTGAGTAGAAATTAGAGATTGAAAATTTTTGAAAATCGCGAAAATTTCGTCGAAATATGATGCTCGATTTAGACCCCTCTTTGTATCTTGGAAACCAGCTGGCTCTAGATGACCTATCCTATACTGTCCGACGCGTTTAGACGCTCTAAATCGACAGATCTAAACCAGAAGGCTCTAGGACACCTACTTCTAGAGTTATGCCAGGAAAACCGTAAATTTCGTAATCGAAAATGTCGATTTTGCAAAAATTCGCGAAGCCGTAGTCGCCAAACGGTTGGTCCTAGACTGGCATATTGTACACGCGTTTTAATCCTAATGACGATATCTTTAATTTGGCACAAGATTCGCGGAGATCGGATGAGAAATGAGGCAGTTATGGCGTTTTGAAATTTTCGCGATTTTTTTGATCCTCAGGCGATGAAATTAAAAAATTTCAAAAATGTCGATTGTCGATTTTCCCTGTTATGACGCCAACATTATATGTAATCGGACCCGCTGATAAACCAGAAGGCTCTAGGACACCTACTTCTCGAGTTATGCCAGGAAAACCGTAAATTTCGTAATCGAAAATGTCGATTTTGCAAAAATTCGCGAAGCCGTAGCCGCCAACTGGTTGGTCCTAGACTGGCATATTGTACACGCGTTTTAATCCTAATGACGATATCTTTAATTTGGCACAAGATTCGCGGAGATCGGATGAGAAATGAGGGAGTTATGGCGTTTTGAAATTTTCGCGATTTTTTTTGAACCTCAGGCGATGAAATTTAAAAATTTCAAAAATGTCGATTGTCGATTTTTTCTGTTTTGACGCCAGCACTATATGTAATCGGACCCGCTGATTACAATAATCCAAACTAGAGTTCGCTATCTGCTTTGGTTCTCGAGATATTTACGAAAAAGTGTCGACAGGGCAAAAGTACAAAAAACGAAACCGCGAATTTTCAGCGGAAAATCGTTCAGACCGTCTTCTTTAGCGCCCCCGAAAACCTTAGGGTAGATTTTGAGTAGAAATTAGAGATTGCAAATTTTTGAAAATCGCGAAAATTTCGCCGAAATATGATGCTCGATTTCGACGCTTCTCTGTATCTTGGAAACCAGCTGGCTCTAGACCACCTATCCTATACTGTCGGACGCGCTTTGACGCTCTGGATCGACTGATCTAAACCAGAAGGCTCTAGGACGCCTACTTCTCGAGTTATGCCAAGAAAACCGTAAATTTCGTATACGAAAATGTCGATTTTGCAAAAATTCGCGAAGCCGTAGCCGCCAAACGGTTGGTCCTAGACTGGCATATTGTCCAAGCGTTTTAATCCTAATGACGATATCTTTAATTTGGCACAAGATTCGCGGAGATCGGATGAGAAATGAGGCAGTTATGGCGTTTTGAAATTTTCGCGATTTTTTTGAACCTCAGGCGATGAAATTATAAAATTTCAAAAATGTCGATTGTCGATTTTCCCTGTTATGACGCCAACATTATATGTAATCGGACCCGCTGATAAACCAGAAGGCTCTAGGACACCTACTTCTCGAGTTATGCCAGGAAAACCGTAAATTTCGTAATCGAAAATGTCGATTTTGCAAAAATTCGCGAAGCCGTAGCCGCCAACTGGTTGGTCCTAGACTGGCATATTGTACACGCGTTTTAATCCTAATGACGATATCTTTAATTTGGCACAAGATTCGCGGAGATCGGATGAGAAATGAGGGAGTTATGGCGTTTTGAAATTTTCGCGATTTTTTTGAACCTCAGGCGATGAAATTTAAAAATTTAAAAAATGTCGATTGTCGATTTTCCCTGTTTTGACGCCAGCACTATATGTAATCGGAACCGCTGATTACAATAATCCAAACTAGAGTTCGCTATCTGCTTTGGTTCTCGAGATATTTACGAAAAAGTGCCGACAGGTCAAAAGTACAAAAAACGAAACCGCGAATTTTCAGCGGAAAATCGTTCAGACCGTCTTCTTTAGCGCCCCCGAAAACCTTAGGGTAGATTTTGAGTAGAAATTCGAGATTGAAAATTTTTGAAAATCGCGAGAATTTCGCCGAAATATGATGCTCGATTTCGACGCTTCTCTGTATCTTGGAAACCAGCTGGCTCTAGACCACCTCTATCCTATACTGTCCGACGCGCTTTGACGCTCTGGATCGACTGATCTAAACCAGAAGGCTCTAGGACGCCTACTTCTCGAGTTATGCCAAGAAAACCGTAAATTTCGTATACGAAAATGTCGATTTTGCAAAAATTCGCGAAGCCGTAGCCGCCAAACGGTTGGTCCTAGACTGGCATATTGTACACGCGTTTTAATCCTAATGACGATATCTTTAATTTGGCACAAGATTCGCGGAGATCGGATGAGAAATGAGGGAGTTATGGCGTTTTGAAATTTTCGCGATTTTCTTGAACCTCAGGCGATGAAATTTAAAAATTTCAAAAATGTCGATTGTCGATTTTCCCTGTTTTGACGCCAGCACTATATGTAATCGGACCCGCTGATTACAATAATCCAAACTAGAGTTCGCTATCTGCTCTGGTTCTCGAGATATTTACGAAAAAGTGTCGACAGGTCAAAAGTACAAAACACGAAACTGCGAATTTTCAGCGGAAAATCGTTCAGACCGTCTTCTTTAGCGCCCCCGAAAACCTTAGGGTAGATTTTGAGTAGAAATTAGAGATTGAAAATTTTTGAAAATCGCGAAAATTTCGTCGAAATATGATGCTCGATTTAGACCCCTCTTTGTATCTTGGAAACCAGCTGGCTCTAGATGACCTATCCTATACTGTCCGACGCGTTTAGACGCTCTAAATCGACAGATCTAAACCAGAAGGCTCTAGGAAACCTACTTCTAGAGTTATGCCAGGAAAACCGTAAATTTCGTAATCGAAAATGTCGATTTTGCAAAAATTCGCGAAGCCGTAGTCGCCAAACGGTTGGTCCTAGACTGGCATATTGTACACGCGTTTTAATCCTAATGACGATATCTTTAATTTGGCACAAGATTCGCGGAGATCGGATGAGAAATGAGGCAGTTATGGCGTTTTGAAATTTTCGCGATTTTTTTGATCCTCAGGCGATTAAATTAAAAAATTTCAAAAATGTCGATTGTCGATTTTCCCTGTTATGACGCCAACATTATATGTAATCGGACCCGCTGATAAACCAGAAGGCTCTAGGACACCTACTTCTCGAGTTATGCCAGGAAAACCGTAAATTTCGTAATCGAAAATGTCGATTTTGCAAAAATTCGCGAAGCCGTAGCCGCCAACTGGTTGGTCCTAGACTGGCATATTGTACACGCGTTTTAATCCTAATGACGATATCTTTAATTTGGCACAAGATTCGCGGAGATCGGATGAGAAATGAGGGAGTTATGGCGTTTTGAAATTTTCGCGATTTTTTTGAACCTCAGGCGATGAAATTTAAAAATTTCAAAAATGTCGATTGTCGATTTTCCCTGTTTTGACGCCAGCACTATATGTAATCGGAACTGCTGATAACAATAATCCAAACTAGAGTTCGCTATCTGCTCTGGTTCTCGAGATATTTACGAAAAAGTGTCGACAGGTCAAAAGTACAAAAAACGAAACTGCGAATTTTCAGCGGAAAATCGTTCAGACCGTCTTCTTTAGCGCCCCCGAAAACCTTAGGGTAGATTTTGAGTAGAAATTAGAGATTGAAAATTTTTGAAAATCGCGAAAATTTCGCCGAAATATGATGCTCGATTTAGACCCCTCTTTGTATCTTGGAAACCAGCTGGCTCTAGATGACCTATCCTATACTGTCCGACGCGTTTAGACGCTCTAAATCGACAGATCTAAACCAGAAGGCTCTAGGACACCTACTTCTAGAGTTATGCCAGGAAAACCGTAAATTTCGTAATCGAAAATGTCGATTTTGCAAAAATTCGCGAAGCCGTAGTCGCCAAACGGTTGGTCCTAGACTGGCATATTGTACACGCGTTTTAATCCTAATGACGATATCTTTAATTTGACACAAGATTCGCGGAGATCGGATGAGAAATGAGGGAGTTATGGCGTTTTGAAATTTTCGCGATTTTTTTGAACCTTAGGCGATGAAATTTAAAAATTTAAAAAATGTCGATTGTCGATTTTCCCTGTTTTGACGCCAGCACTATATGTAATCGGACCCGCTGATTACAATAATCCAAACTAGAGTTCGCTATCTGCTTTGGTTCTCGAGATATTTACGAAAAAGTGCCGACAGGTCAAAAGTACAAAAAACGAAACCGCGAATTTTCAGCGGAAAATCGTTCAGACCGTCTTCTTTAGCGCCCCCGAAAACCTTAGGGTAGATTTTGAGTAGAAATTCGAGATTGAAAATTTTTGAAAATCGCGAGAATTTCGCCGAAATATGATGCTCGATTTCGACGCTTCTCTGTATCTTGGAAACCAGCTGGCTCTAGACCACCTATCCTATACTGTCCGACGCGCTTTGACGCTCTGGATCGACTGATCTAAACCAGAAGGCTCTAGGACGCCTACTTCTCGAGTTATGCCAAGAAAACCGTAAATTTCGTATACGAAAATGTCGATTTTGCAAAAATTCGCGAAGCCGTAGCCGCCAAACGGTTGGTCCTAGACTGGCATATTGTACACGCGTTTTAATCCTAATGACGATATCTTTAATTTGGCACAAGATTCGCGGAGATCGGATGAGAAATGAGGGAGTTATGGCGTTTTGAAATTTTCGCGATTTTCTTGAACCTCAGGCGATGAAATTTAAAAATTTCAAAAATGTCGATTGTCGATTTTCCCTGTTTTGACGCCAGCACTATATGTAATCGGACCCGCTGATTACAATAATCCAAACTAGAGTTCGCTATCTGCTCTGGTTCTCGAGATATTTACGAAAAAGTGTCGACAGGTCAAAAGTACAAAAAACGAAACTGCGAATTTTCAGCGGAAAATCGTTCAGACCGTCTTCTTTAGCGCCCCCGAAAACCTTAGGGTAGATTTTGAGTAGAAATTAGAGATTGAAAATTTTTGAAAATCGCGAAAATTTCGCCGAAATATGATGCTCGATTTAGACCCCTCTTTGTATCTTGGAAACCAGCTGGCTCTCTCTAGATGACCTATCCTATACTGTCCGACGCGTTTAGACGCTCTAAATCGACAGATCTAAACCAGAAGGCTCTAGGACACCTACTTCTAGAGTTATGCCAGGAAAACCGTAAATTTCGTAATCGAAAATGTCGATTTTGCAAAAATTCGCGAAGCCGTAGTCGCCAAACGGTTGGTCCTAGACTGGCATATTGTACACGCGTTTTAATCCTAATGACGATATCTTTAATTTGGCACAAGATTCGCGGAGATCGGATGAGAAATGAGGGAGTTATGGCGTTTTGAAATTTTCGCGATTTTTTTGAACCTCAGGCGATGAAATTTAAAAATTTCAAAAATGTCGATTGTCGATTTTTTCTGTTTTGACGCCAGCACTATATGTAATCGGACCCGCTGATTACAATAATCCAAACTAGAGTTCGCTATCTGCTTTGGTTCTCGAGATATTTACGAAAAAGTGTCGACAGGGCAAAAGTACAAAAAACGAAACCGCGAATTTTCAGCGGAAAATCGTTCAGACCGTCTTCTTTAGCGTCCCCGAAAACCTTAGGGTAGATTTTGAGTAGAAATTAGAGATTGCAAATTTTTGAAAATCGCGAAAATTTCGCCGAAATATGATGCTCGATTTCGACGCTTCTCTGTATCTTGGAAACCAGCTGGCTCTAGACCACCTATCCTATACTGTCGGACGCGCTTTGACGCTCTGGATCGACTGATCTAAACCAGAAGGCTCTAGGACGCCTACTTCTCGAGTTATGCCAAGAAAACCGTAAATTTCGTAATCGAAAATGTCGATTTTGCAAAAATTCGCGAAGCCGTAGCCGCCAAACGGTTGGTCCTAGACTGGCATGTTGTACACGCGTTTTAATCCTAATGACGATATCTTTAATTTGACACAAGATTCGCGGAGATCGGATGAGACATGAGGGAGTTATGGCGTTTTGAAATTTTCGCGATTTTTTTGAACCTCAGGCGATGAAATTTAAAAATTTAAAAAATGTCGATTGTCGATTTTCCCTGTTTTGACGCCAGCACTATATGTAATCGGACCCGCTGATTACAATAATCCAAACTAGAGTTCGCTATCTGCTTTGGTTCTCGAGATATTTACGAAAAAGTGCCGAGAGGTCAAAAGTACAAAAAACGAAACCGCGAATTTTCAGCGGAAAATCGTTCAGACCGTCTTCTTTAGCGCCCCCGAAAACCTTAGGGTAGATTTTGAGTAGAAATTCGAGATTGAAAATTTTTGAAAATCGCGAAAATTTCGCCGAAATATGATTCTCGATTTCGACGCTTCTCTGTATCTTGGAAACCAGCTGGCTCTAGACCACCTATCCTATACTGTCGGACGCGCTTTGACGCTCTGGATCGACTGATCTAAACCAGAAGGCTCTAGGACGCCTACTTCTCGAGTTATGCCAAGAAAACCGTAAATTTCGTATACGAAAATGTCGATTTTGCAAAAATTCGCGAAGCCGTAGCCGCCAAACGGTTGGTCCTAGACTGGCATATTGTCCACGCGTTTTAATCCTAATGACGATATCTTTAATTTGGCACAAGATTCGCGGAGATCGGATGAGAAATGAGGCAGTTATGGCGTTTTGAAATTTTCGCGATTTTTTTGATCCTCAGGCGATGAAATTAAAAAATTTCAAAAATGTCGATTGTCGATTTTCCCTGTTATGACGCCAACATTATATGTAATCGGACCCGCTGATAAACCAGAAGGCTCTAGGACACCTACTTCTCGAGTTATGCCAGGAAAACCGTAAATTTCGTAATCGAAAATGTCGATTTTGCAAAAATTCGCGAAGCCGTAGCCGCCAACTGGTTGGTCCTAGACTGGCATATTGTACACGCGTTTTAATCCTAATGACGATATCTTTAATTTGGCACAAGATTCGCGGAGATCGGATGAGAAATGAGGGAGTTATGGCGTTTTGAAATTTTCGCGATTTTTTTGAACCTCAGGCGATGAAATTTAAAAATTTCAAAAATGTCGATTGTCGATTTTCCCTGTTTTGACGCCAGCACTATATGTAATCGGAACCGCTGATAACAATAATCCAAACTAGAGTTCGCTATCTGCTCTGGTTCTCGAGATATTTACGAAAAAGTGTCGACAGGTCAAAAGTACAAAAAACGAAACTGCGAATTTTCAGCGGAAAATCGTTCAGACCGTCTTCTTTAGCGCCCCCGAAAACCTTAGGGTAGATTTTGAGTAGAAATTAGAGATTGAAAATTTTTGAAAATCGCGAAAATTTCGCCGAAATATGATGCTCGATTTAGACCCCTCTTTGTATCTTGGAAACCAGCTGGCTCTAGATGACCTATCCTATACTGTCCGACGCGTTTAGACGCTCTAAATCTACAGATCTAAACCAGAAGGCTCTAGGACACCTACTTCTAGAGTTATGCCAGGAAAACCGTAAATTTCGTAATCGAAAATGTCGATTTTGCAAAAATTCGCGAAGCCGTAGTCGCCAAACGGTTGGTCCTAGACTGGCATATTGTACACGCGTTTTAATCCTAATGACGATATCTTTAATTTGACACAAGATTCGCGGAGATCGGATGAGAAATGAGGGAGTTATGGCGTTTTGAAATTTTCGCGATTTTTTTGAACCTCAGGCGATGAAATTTAAAAATTTAAAAAATGTCGATTGTCGATTTTCCCTGTTTTGACGCCAGCACTATATGTAATCGGACCCGCTGATTACAATAATCCAAACTAGAGTTCGCTATCTGCTCTGGTTCTCGAGATATTTACGAAAAAGTGTCGACAGGTCAAAAGTACAAAAAACGAAACTGCGAATTTTCAGCGGAAAATCGTTCAGACCGTCTTCTTTAGCGCCCCCGAAAACCTTAGGGTAGATTTTGAGTAGAAATTAGAGATTGAAAATTTTTGAAAATCGCGAAAATTTCGCCGAAATATGATGCTCGATTTAGACCCCTCTTTGTATCTTGGAAACCAGCTGGCTCTAGATGACCTATCCTATACTGTCCGACGCGTTTAGACGCTCTAAATCTACAGATCTAAACCAGAAGGCTCTAGGACACCTACTTCTAGAGTTATGCCAGGAAAACCGTAAATTTCGTAATCGAAAATGTCGATTTTGCAAAAATTCGCGAAGCCGTAGTCGCCAAACGGTTGGTCCTAGACTGGCATATTGTACACGCGTTTTAATCCTAATGACGATATCTTTAATTTGACACAAGATTCGCGGAGATCGGATGAGAAATGAGGGAGTTATGGCGTTTTGAAATTTTCGCGATTTTTTTGAACCTCGCGATGAAATTTAAAAATTTAAAAAATGTCGATTGTCGATTTTCCCTGTTTTGACGCCAGCACTATATGTAATCGGACCCGCTGATTACAATAATCCAAACTAGAGTTCGCTATCTGCTTTGGTTCTCGAGATATTTACGAAAAAGTGCCGACAGGTCAAAAGTACAAAAAACGAAACCGCGAATTTTCAGCGGAAAATCGTTCAGACCGTCTTCTTTAGCGCCCCCGAAAACCTTAGGGTAGATTTTGAGTAGAAATTCGAGATTGAAAATTTTTGAAAATCGCGAGAATTTCGCCGAAATATGATGCTCGATTTCGACGCTTCTCTGTATCTTGGAAACCAGCTGGCTCTAGACCACCTATCCTATACTGTCCGACGCGCTTTGACGCTCTGGATCGACTGATCTAAACCAGAAGGCTCTAGGACGCCTACTTCTCGAGTTATGCCAAGAAAACCGTAAATTTCGTATACGAAAATGTCGATTTTGCAAAAATTCGCGAAGCCGTAGCCGCCAAACGGTTGGTCCTAGACTGGCATATTGTACACGCGTTTTAATCCTAATGACGATATCTTTAATTTGGCACAAGATTCGCGGAGATCGGATGAGAAATGAGGGAGTTATGGCGTTTTGAAATTTTCGCGATTTTCTTGAACCTCAGGCGATGAAATTTAAAAATTTCAAAAATGTCGATTGTCGATTTTCCCTGTTTTGACGCCAGCACTATATGTAATCGGACACGCTGATTACAATAATCCAAACTAGAGTTCGCTATCTGCTCTGGTTCTCGAGATATTTACGAAAAAGTGTCGACAGGTCAAAAGTACAAAAAACGAAACTGCGAATTTTCAGCGGAAAATCGTTCAGACCGTCTTCTTTAGCGCCCCCGAAAACCTTAGGGTAGATTTTGAGTAGAAATTAGAGATTGAAAATATTTGAAAATCGCGAAAATTTCGTCGAAATATGATGCTCGATTTAGACCCCTCTTTGTATCTTGGAAACCAGCTGGCTCTAGATGACCTATCCTATACTGTCCGACGCGTTTAGACGCTCTAAATCGACAGATCTAAACCAGAAGGCTCTAGGACACCTACTTCTAGAGTTATGCCAGGAAAACCGTAAATTTCGTAATCGAAAATGTCGATTTTGCAAAAATTCGCGAAGCCGTAGTCGCCAAACGGTTGGTCCTAGACTGGCATATTGTACACGCGTTTTAATCCTAATGACGATATCTTTAATTTGGCACAAGATTCGCGGAGATCGGATGAGAAATGAGGCAGTTATGGCGTTTTGAAATTTTCGCGATTTTTTTGATCCTCAGGCGATGAAATTAAAAAATTTCAAAAATGTCGATTGTCGATTTTCCCTGTTATGACGCCAACATTATATGTAATCGGACCCGCTGATAAACCAGAAGGCTCTAGGACACCTACTTCTCGAGTTATGCCAGGAAAACCGTAAATTTCGTAATCGAAAATGTCGATTTTGCAAAAATTCGCGAAGCCGTAGCCGCCAACTGGTTGGTCCTAGACTGGCATATTGTACACGCGTTTTAATCCTAATGACGATATCTTTAATTTGGCACAAGATTCGCGGAGATCGGATGAGAAATGAGGGAGTTATGGCGTTTTGAAATTTTCGCGATTTTTTTGAACCTCAGGCGATGAAATTTAAAAATTTCAAAAATGTCGATTGTCTATTTTTTCTGTTTTGACGCCAGCACTATATGTAATCGGACCCGCTGATTACAATAATCCAAACTAGAGTTCGCTATCTGCTCTGGTTCTCGAGATATTTACGAAAAAGTGTCGACAGGTCAAAAGTACAAAAAACGAAACTGCGAATTTTCAGCGGAAAATCGTTCAGACCGTCTTCTTTAGCGCCCCCGAAAACCTTAGGGTAGATTTTGAGTAGAAATTAGAGATTGAAAATTTTTGAAAATCGCGAAAATTTCGCCGAAATATGATGCTCGATTTAGACCCCTCTTTGTATCTTGGAAACCAGCTGGCTCTAGATGACCTATCCTATACTGTCCGACGCGTTTAGACGCTCTAAATCTACAGATCTAAACCAGAAGGCTCTAGGACACCTACTTCTAGAGTTATGCCAGGAAAACCGTAAATTTCGTAATCGAAAATGTCGATTTTGCAAAAATTCGCGAAGCCGTAGTCGCCAAACGGTTGGTCCTAGACTGGCATATTGTACACGCGTTTTAATCCTAATGACGATATCTTTAATTTGGCACAAGATTCGCGGAGATCGGATGAGAAATGAGGGAGTTATGGCGTTTTGAAATTTTCGCGATTTTTTTGAACCTCAGGCGATGAAATTTAAAAATTTCAAAAATGTCGATTGTCTATTTTTTCTGTTTTGACGCCAGCACTATATGTAATCGGACCCGCTGATTACAATAATCCAAACTAGAGTTCGCTATCTGCTCTGGTTCTCGAGATATTTACGAAAAAGTGTCGACAGGTCAAAAGTACAAAAAACGAAACTGCGAATTTTCAGCGGAAAATCGTTCAGACCGTCTTCTTTAGCGCCCCCGAAAACCTTAGGGTAGATTTTGAGTAGAAATTAGAGATTGAAAATTTTTGAAAATCGCGAAAATTTCGCCGAAATATGATGCTCGATTTAGACCCCTCTTTGTATCTTGGAAACCAGCTGGCTCTAGATGACCTATCCTATACTGTCCGACGCGTT
Source organism: Melolontha melolontha (assembly GCA_935421215.2). NCBI lineage: Eukaryota > Metazoa > Arthropoda > Insecta > Coleoptera > Scarabaeidae > Melolontha > Melolontha melolontha. The sequence continues at coordinate 155,899,547 of OW285236.1, read as the reverse complement.
TAGACGCTCTAAATCTACAGATCTAAACCAGAAGGCTCTAGGACACCTACTTCTAGAGTTATGCCAGGAAAACCGTAAATTTCGTAATCGAAAATGTCGATTTTGCAAAAATTCGCGAAGCCGTAGTCGCCAAACGGTTGGTCCTAGACTGGCATATTGTACACGCGTTTTAATCCTAATGACGATATCTTTAATTTGACACAAGATTCGCGGAGATCGGATGAGAAATGAGGGAGTTATGGCGTTTTGAAATTTTCGCGATTTTTTTGAACCTCAGGCGATGAAATTTAAAAATTTAAAAAATGTCGATTGTCGATTTTCCCTGTTTTGACGCCAGCACTATATGTAATCGGACCCGCTGATTACAATAATCCAAACTAGAGTTCGCTATCTGCTTTGGTTCTCGAGATATTTACGAAAAAGTGCCGACAGGTCAAAAGTACAAAAAACGAAACCGCGAATTTTCAGCGGAAAATCGTTCAGACCGTCTTCTTTAGCGCCCCCGAAAACCTTAGGGTAGATTTTGAGTAGAAATTCGAGATTGAAAATTTTTGAAAATCGCGAGAATTTCGCCGAAATATGATGCTCGATTTCGACGCTTCTCTGTATCTTGGAAACCAGCTGGCTCTAGACCACCTATCCTATACTGTCCGACGCGCTTTGACGCTCTGGATCGACTGATCTAAACCAGAAGGCTCTAGGACGCCTACTTCTCGAGTTATGCCAAGAAAACCGTAAATTTCGTATACGAAAATGTCGATTTTGCAAAAATTCGCGAAGCCGTAGCCGCCAAACGGTTGGTCCTAGACTGGCATATTGTACACGCGTTTTAATCCTAATGACGATATCTTTAATTTGGCACAAGATTCGCGGAGATCGGATGAGAAATGAGGGAGTTATGGCGTTTTGAAATTTTCGCGATTTTCTTGAACCTCAGGCGATGAAATTTAAAAATTTCAAAAATGTCGATTGTCGATTTTCCCTGTTTTGACGCCAGCACTATATGTAATCGGACACGCTGATTACAATAATCCAAACTAGAGTTCGCTATCTGCTCTGGTTCTCGAGATATTTACGAAAAAGTGTCGACAGGTCAAAAGTACAAAAAACGAAACTGCGAATTTTCAGCGGAAAATCGTTCAGACCGTCTTCTTTAGCGCCCCCGAAAACCTTAGGGTAGATTTTGAGTAGAAATTAGAGATTGAAAATATTTGAAAATCGCGAAAATTTCGTCGAAATATGATGCTCGATTTAGACCCCTCTTTGTATCTTGGAAACCAGCTGGCTCTAGATGACCTATCCTATACTGTCCGACGCGTTTAGACGCTCTAAATCGACAGATCTAAACCAGAAGGCTCTAGGACACCTACTTCTAGAGTTATGCCAGGAAAACCGTAAATTTCGTAATCGAAAATGTCGATTTTGCAAAAATTCGCGAAGCCGTAGTCGCCAAACGGTTGGTCCTAGACTGGCATATTGTACACGCGTTTTAATCCTAATGACGATATCTTTAATTTGGCACAAGATTCGCGGAGATCGGATGAGAAATGAGGCAGTTATGGCGTTTTGAAATTTTCGCAATTTTTTTGATCCTCAGGCGATGAAATTAAAAAATTTCAAAAATGTCGATTGTCGATTTTCCCTGTTATGACGCCAACATTATATGTAATCGGACCCGCTGATAAACCAGAAGGCTCTAGGACACCTACTTCTCGAGTTATGCCAGGAAAACCGTAAATTTCGTAATCGAAAATGTCGATTTTGCAAAAATTCGCGAAGCCGTAGCCGCCAACTGGTTGGTCCTAGACTGGCATATTGTACACGCGTTTTAATCCTAATGACGATATCTTTAATTTGGCACAAGATTCGCGGAGATCGGATGAGAAATGAGGGAGTTATGGCGTTTTGAAATTTTCGCGATTTTTTTGAACCTCAGGCGATGAAATTTAAAAATTTCAAAAATGTCGATTGTCTATTTTTTCTGTTTTGACGCCAGCACTATATGTAATCGGACCCGCTGATTACAATAATCCAAACTAGAGTTCGCTATCTGCTCTGGTTCTCGAGATATTTACGAAAAAGTGTCGACAGGTCAAAAGTACAAAAAACGAAACTGCGAATTTTCAGCGGAAAATCGTTCAGACCGTCTTCTTTAGCGCCCCCGAAAACCTTAGGGTAGATTTTGAGTAGAAATTAGAGATTGAAAATTTTTGAAAATCGCGAAAATTTCGCCGAAATATGATGCTCGATTTAGACCCCTCTTTGTATCTTGGAAACCAGCTGGCTCTCTCTAGATGACCTATCCTATACTGTCCGACGCGTTTAGACGCTCTAAATCGACAGATCTAAACCAGAAGGCTCTAGGACACCTACTTCTAGAGTTATGCCAGGAAAACCGTAAATTTCGTAATCGAAAATGTCGATTTTGCAAAAATTCGCGAAGCCGTAGTCGCCAAACGGTTGGTCCTAGACTGGCATATTGTACACGCGTTTTAATCCTAATGACGATATCTTTAATTTGGCACAAGATTCGCGGAGATCGGATGAGAAATGAGGGAGTTATGGCGTTTTGAAATTTTCGCGATTTTTTTGAACCTCAGGCGATGAAATTTAAAAATTTCAAAAATGTCGATTGTCGATTTTTTCTGTTTTGACGCCAGCACTATATGTAATCGGACCCGCTGATTACAATAATCCAAACTAGAGTTCGCTATCTGCTTTGGTTCTCGAGATATTTACGAAAAAGTGTCGACAGGGCAAAAGTACAAAAAACGAAACCGCGAATTTTCAGCGGAAAATCGTTCAGACCGTCTTCTTTAGCGCCCCCGAAAACCTTAGGGTAGATTTTGAGTAGAAATTAGAGATTGAAAATTTTTGAAAATCGCGAAAATTTCGCCGAAATATGATGCTCGATTTCGACGCTTCTCTGTATCTTGGAAACCAGCTGGCTCTAGACCACCTATCCTATACTGTCGGACGCGCTTTGACGCTCTGGATCGACTGATCTAAACCAGAAGGCTCTAGGACGCCTACTTCTCGAGTTATGCCAAGAAAACCGTAAATTTCGTATACGAAAATGTCGATTTTGCAAAAATTCGCGAAGCCGTAGCCGCCAAACGGTTGGTCCTAGACTGGCATATTGTCCACGCGTTTTAATCCTAATGACGATATCTTTAATTTGGCACAAGATTCGCGGAGATCGGATGAGAAATTAGAGATTGAAAATTTTTGAAAATCGCGAAAATTTCGCCGAAATATGATGCTCGATTTAGACCCCTCTTTGTATCTTGGAAACCAGCTGGCTCTCTCTAGATGACCTATCCTATACTGTCCGACGCGTTTAGACGCTCTAAATCGACAGATCTAAACCAGAAGGCTCTAGGACACCTACTTCTAGAGTTATGCCAGGAAAACCGTAAATTTCGTAATCGAAAATGTCGATTTTGCAAAAATTCGCGAAGCCGTAGTCGCCAAACGGTTGGTCCTAGACTGGCATATTGTACACGCGTTTTAATCCTAATGACGATATCTTTAATTTGGCACAAGATTCGCGGAGATCGGATGAGAAATGAGGGAGTTATGGCGTTTTGAAATTTTCGCGATTTTTTTGAACCTCAGGCGATGAAATTTAAAAATTTCAAAAATGTCGATTGTCGATTTTTTCTGTTTTGACGCCAGCACTATATGTAATCGGACCCGCTGATTACAATAATCCAAACTAGAGTTCGCTATCTGCTTTGGTTCTCGAGATATTTACGAAAAAGTGTCGACAGGGCAAAAGTACAAAAAACGAAACCGCGAATTTTCAGCGGAAAATCGTTCAGACCGTCTTCTTTAGCGCCCCCGAAAACCTTAGGGTAGATTTTGAGTAGAAATTAGAGATTGCAAATTTTTGAAAATCGCGAAAATTTCGCCGAAATATGATGCTCGATTTCGACGCTTCTCTGTATCTTGGAAACCAGCTGGCTCTAGACCACCTATCCTATACTGTCGGACGCGCTTTGACGCTCTGGATCGACTGATCTAAACCAGAAGGCTCTAGGACGCCTACTTCTCGAGTTATGCCAAGAAAACCGTAAATTTCGTATACGAAAATGTCGATTTTGCAAAAATTCGCGAAGCCGTAGCCGCCAAACGGTTGGTCCTAGACTGGCATATTGTCCACGCGTTTTAATCCTAATGACGATATCTTTAATTTGGCACAAGATTCGCGGAGATCGGATGAGAAATGAGGCAGTTATGGCTATATGTAATCGGACCCGCTGATTACAATAATCCAAACTAGAGTTCGCTATCTGCTTTGGTTCTCGAGATATTTACGAAAAAGTGTCGACAGGGCAAAAGTACAAAAAACGAAACCGCGAATTTTCAGCGGAAAATCGTTCAGACCGTCTTCTTTAGCGCCCCCGAAAACCTTAGGGTAGATTTTGAGTAGAAATTAGAGATTGCAAATTTTTGAAAATCGCGAAAATTTCGCCGAAATATGATGCTCGATTTCGACGCTTCTCTGTATCTTGGAAACCAGCTGGCTCTAGACCACCTATCCTATACTGTCGGACGCGCTTTGACGCTCTGGATCGACTGATCTAAACCAGAAGGCTCTAGGACGCCTACTTCTCGAGTTATGCCAAGAAAACCGTAAATTTCGTATACGAAAATGTCGATTTTGCAAAAATTCGCGAAGCCGTAGCCGCCAAACGGTTGGTCCTAGACTGGCATATTGTCCACGCGTTTTAATCCTAATGACGATATCTTTAATTTGGCACAAGATTCGCGGAGATCGGATGAGAAATGAGGCAGTTATGGCGTTTTGAAATTTTCGCGATTTTTTTGAACCTCAGGCGATGAAATTAAAAAATTTCAAAAATGTCGATTGTCGATTTTCCCTGTTTTGACGCCAGCACTATATGTAATCGGAACCGCTGATAACAATAATCCAAACTAGAGTTCGCTATCTGCTCTGGTTCTCGAGATATTTACGAAAAAGTGTCGACAGGTCAAAAGTACAAAAAACGAAACCGCGAATTTTCAGCGGAAAATCGTTCAGACCGTCTTCTTTAGCGCCCCCGAAAACCTTAGGGTAGATTTTGAGTAGAAATTCGAGATTGAAAATTTTTGAAAATCGCGAAAATTTCGCCGAAATATGATGCTCGATTTCGACGCTTCTCTGTATCTTGGAAACCAGCTGGCTCTAGACCACCTATCCTATACTGTCGGACGCGCTTTGACGCTCTGGATCGACTGATCTAAACCAGAAGGCTCTAGGACGCCTACTTCTCGAGTTATGCCAAGAAAACCGTAAATTTCGTATACGAAAATGTCGATTTTGCAAAAATTCGCGAAGCCGTAGCCGCCAAACGGTTGGTCCTAGACTGGCATATTGTCCACGCGTTTTAATCCTAATGACGATATCTTTAATTTGGCACAAGATTCGCGGAGATCGGATGAGAAATGAGGCAGTTATGGCGTTTTGAAATTTTCGCGATTTTTTTGATCCTCAGGCGATGAAATTAAAAAATTTCAAAAATGTCGATTGTCGATTTTCCCTGTTATGACGCCAACATTATATGTAATCGGACCCGCTGATAAACCAGAAGGCTCTAGGACACCTACTTCTCGAGTTATGCCAGGAAAACCGTAAATTTCGTAATCGAAAATGTCGATTTTGCAAAAATTCGCGAAGCCGTAGCCGCCAACTGGTTGGTCCTAGACTGGCATATTGTACACGCGTTTTAATCCTAATGACGATATCTTTAATTTGGCACAAGATTCGCGGAGATCGGATGAGAAATGAGGGAGTTATGGCGTTTTGAAATTTTCGCGATTTTTTTGAACCTCAGGCGATGAAATTTAAAAATTTCAAAAATGTCGATTGTCTATTTTTTCTGTTTTGACGCCAGCACTATATGTAATCGGACCCGCTGATTACAATAATCCAAACTAGAGTTCGCTATCTGCTCTGGTTCTCGAGATATTTACGAAAAAGTGTCGACAGGGCAAAAGTACAAAAAACGAAACCGCGAATTTTCAGCGGAAAATCGTTCAGACCGTCTTCTTTAGCGCCCCCGAAAACCTTAGGGTAGATTTTGAGTAGAAATTAGAGATTGAAAATTTTTGAAAATCGCGAAAATTTCGCCGAAATATGATGCTCGATTTCGACGCTTCTCTGTATCTTGGAAACCAGCTGGCTCTAGACCACCTATCCTATACTGTCGGACGCGCTTTGACGCTCTGGATCGACTGATCTAAACCAGAAGGCTCTAGGACGCCTACTTCTCGAGTTATGCCAAGAAAACCGTAAATTTCGTATACGAAAATGTCGATTTTGCAAAAATTCGCGAAGCCGTAGCCGCCAAACGGTTGGTCCTAGACTGGCATATTGTCCACGCGTTTTAATCCTAATGACGATATCTTTAATTTGGCACAAGATTCGCGGAGATCGGATGAGAAATGAGGCAGTTATGGCGTTTTGAAATTTTCGCGATTTTTTTGATCCTCAGGCGATGAAATTAAAAAATTTCAAAAATGTCGATTGTCGATTTTCCCTGTTATGACGCCAACATTATATGTAATCGGACCCGCTGATAAACCAGAAGGCTCTAGGACACCCACTTCTCGAGTTATGCCAGGAAAACCGTAAATTTCGTAATCGAAAATGTCGATTTTGCAAAAATTCGCGAAGCCGTAGCCGCCAACTGGTTGGTCCTAGACTGGCATATTGTACACGCGTTTTAATCCTAATGACGATATCTTTAATTTGGCACAAGATTCGTGGAGATCGGATGAGAAATGAGGGAGTTATGGCGTTTTGAAATTTTCGCGATTTTTTTGAACCTCAGGCGATGAAATTTAAAAATTTCAAAAATGTCGATTGTCTATTTTTTCTGTTTTGACGCCAGCACTATATGTAATCGGACCCGCTGATTACAATAATCCAAACTAGAGTTCGCTATCTGCTCTGGTTCTCGAGATATTTACGAAAAAGTGTCGACAGGTCAAAAGTACAAAAAACGAAACTGCGAATTTTCAGCGGAAAATCGTTCAGACCGTCTTCTTTAGCGCCCCCGAAAACCTTAGGGTAGATTTTGAGTAGAAATTAGAGATTGAAAATTTTTGAAAATCGCGAAAATTTCGCCGAAATATGATGCTCGATTTAGACCCCTCTTTGTATCTTGGAAACCAGCTGGCTCTCTCTAGATGACCTATCCTATACTGTCCGACGCGTTTAGACGCTCTAAATCGACAGATCTAAACCAGAAGGCTCTAGGACACCTACTTCTAGAGTTATGCCAGGAAAACCGTAAATTTCGTAATCGAAAATGTCGATTTTGCAAAAATTCGCGAAGCCGTAGTCGCCAAACGGTTGGTCCTAGACTGGCATATTGTACACGCGTTTTAATCCTAATGACGATATCTTTAATTTGGCACAAGATTCGCGGAGATCGGATGAGAAATGAGGGAGTTATGGCGTTTTGAAATTTTCGCGATTTTTTTGAACCTCAGGCGATGAAATTTAAAAATTTCAAAAATGTCGATTGTCGATTTTTTCTGTTTTGACGCCAGCACTATATGTAATCGGACCCGCTGATTACAATAATCCAAACTAGAGTTCGCTATCTGCTTTGGTTCTCGAGATATTTACGAAAAAGTGTCGACAGGGCAAAAGTACAAAAAACGAAACCGCGAATTTTCAGCGGAAAATCGTTCAGACCGTCTTCTTTAGCGCCCCCGAAAACCTTAGGGTAGATTTTGAGTAGAAATTAGAGATTGAAAATTTTTGAAAATCGCGAAAATTTCGCCGAAATATGATGCTCGATTTCGACGCTTCTCTGTATCTTGGAAACCAGCTGGCTCTAGACCACCTATCCTATACTGTCGGACGCGCTTTGACGCTCTGGATCGACTGATCTAAACCAGAAGGCTCTAGGACGCCTACTTCTCGAGTTATGCCAAGAAAACCGTAAATTTCGTATACGAAAATGTCGATTTTGCAAAAATTCGCGAAGCCGTAGCCGCCAAACGGTTGGTCCTAGACTGGCATATTGTCCACGCGTTTTAATCCTAATGACGATATCTTTAATTTGGCACAAGATTCGCGGAGATCGGATGAGAAATGAGGCAGTTATGGCGTTTTGAAATTTTCGCGATTTTTTTGAACCTCAGGCGATGAAATTAAAAAATTTCAAAAATGTCGATTGTCGATTTTCCCTGTTTTGACGCCAGCACTATATGTAATCGGAACCGCTGATAACAATAATCCAAACTAGAGTTCGCTATCTGCTCTGGTTCTCGAGATATTTACGAAAAAGTGTCGACAGGTCAAAAGTACAAAAAACGAAACTGCGAATTTTCAGCGGAAAATCGTTCAGACCGTCTTCTTTAGCGCCCCCGAAAACCTTAGGGTAGATTTTGAGTAGAAATTCGAGATTGAAAATTTTTGAAAATCGCGAAAATTTCGCCGAAATATGATGCTCGATTTCGACGCTTCTCTGTATCTTGGAAACCAGCTGGCTCTAGACCACCTATCCTATACTGTCGGACGCGCTTTGACGCTCTGGATCGACTGATCTAAACCAGAAGGCTCTAGGACGCCTACTTCTCGAGTTATGCCAAGAAAACCGTAAATTTCGTATACGAAAATGTCGATTTTGCAAAAATTCGCGAAGCCGTAGCCGCCAAACGGTTGGTCCTAGACTGGCATATTGTCCACGCGTTTTAATCCTAATGACGATATCTTTAATTTGGCACAAGATTCGCGGAGATCGGATGAGAAATGAGGGAGTTATGGCGTTTTGAAATTTTCGCGATTTTTTTGAACCTCAGGCGATGAAATTTAAAAATTTCAAAAATGTCGATTGTCTATTTTTTCTGTTTTGACGCCAGCACTATATGTAATCGGACCCGCTGATTACAATAATCCAAACTAGAGTTCGCTATCTGCTCTGGTTCTCGAGATATTTACGAAAAAGTGTCGACAGGTCAAAAGTACAAAAAACGAAACTGCGAATTTTCAGCGGAAAATCGTTCAGACCGTCTTCTTTAGCGCCCCCGAAAACCTTAGGGTAGATTTTGAGTAGAAATTAGAGATTGAAAATTTTTGAAAATCGCGAAAATTTCGCCGAAATATGATGCTCGATTTAGACCCCTCTTTGTATCTTGGAAACCAGCTGGCTCTATATGACCTATCCTATACTGTCCGACGCGTTTAGACGCTCTAAATCTACAGATCTAAACCAGAAGGCTCTAGGACACCTACTTCTAGAGTTATGCCAGGAAAACCGTAAATTTCGTAATCGAAAATGTCGATTTTGCAAAAATTCGCGAAGCCGTAGTCGCCAAACGGTTGGTCCTAGACTGGCATATTGTACACGCGTTTTAATCCTAATGACGATATCTTTAATTTGGCACAAGATTCGCGGAGATCGGATGAGAAATGAGGCAGTTATGGCGTTTTGAAATTTTCGCGATTTTTTTGATCCTCAGGCGATGAAATTAAAAAATTTCAAAAATGTCGATTGTCGATTTTCCCTGTTATGACGCCAACATTATATGTAATCGGACCCGCTGATAAACCAGAAGGCTCTAGGACACCTACTTCTCGAGTTATGCCAGGAAAACCGTAAATTTCGTAATCGAAAATGTCGATTTTGCAAAAATTCGCGAAGCCGTAGCCGCCAACTGGTTGGTCCTAGACTGGCATATTGTACACGCGTTTTAATCCTAATGACGATATCTTTAATTTGGCACAAGATTCGCGGAGATCGGATGAGAAATGAGGGAGTTATGGCGTTTTGAAATTTTCGCGATTTTTTTGAACCTCAGGCGATGAAATTTAAAAATTTCAAAAATGTCGATTGTCTATTTTTTCTGTTTTGACGCCAGCACTATATGTAATCGGACCCGCTGATTACAATAATCCAAACTAGAGTTCGCTATCTGCTCTGGTTCTCGAGATATTTACGAAAAAGTGTCGACAGGTCAAAAGTACAAAAAACGAAACTGCGAATTTTCAGCGGAAAATCGTTCAGACCGTCTTCTTTAGCGCCCCCGAAAACCTTAGGGTAGATTTTGAGTAGAAATTAGAGATTGAAAATTTTTGAAAATCGCGAAAATTTCGCCGAAATATGATGCTCGATTTAGACCCCTCTTTGTATCTTGGAAACCAGCTGGCTCTCTCTAGATGACCTATCCTATACTGTCCGACGCGTTTAGACGCTCTAAATCGACAGATCTAAACCAGAAGGCTCTAGGACACCTACTTCTAGAGTTATGCCAGGAAAACCGTAAATTTCGTAATCGAAAATGTCGATTTTGCAAAAATTCGCGAAGCCGTAGTCGCCAAACGGTTGGTCCTAGACTGGCATATTGTACACGCGTTTTAATCCTAATGACGATATCTTTAATTTGGCACAAGATTCGCGGAGATCGGATGAGAAATGAGGGAGTTATGGCGTTTTGAAATTTTCGCGATTTTTTTGAACCTCAGGCGATGAAATTTAAAAATTTCAAAAATGTCGATTGTCGATTTTCCCTGTTTTGACGCCAGCACTATATGTAATCGGACCCGCTGATTACAATAATCCAAACTAGAGTTCGCTATCTGCTTTGGTTCTCGAGATATTTACGAAAAAGTGTCGACAGGGCAAAAGTACAAAAAACGAAACCGCGAATTTTCAGCGGAAAATCGTTCAGACCGTCTTCTTTAGCGCCCCCGAAAACCTTAGGGTAGATTTTGAGTAGAAATTAGAGATTGAAAATTTTTGAAAATCGCGAAAATTTCGCCGAAATATGATGCTCGATTTCGACGCTTCTCTGTATCTTGGAAACCAGCTGGCTCTAGACCACCTATCCTATACTGTCGGACGCGCTTTGACGCTCTGGATCGACTGATCTAAACCAGAAGGCTCTAGGACGCCTACTTCTCGAGTTATGCCAAGAAAACCGTAAATTTCGTATACGAAAATGTCGATTTTGCAAAAATTCGCGAAGCCGTAGTCGCCAAACGGTTGGTCCTAGACTGGCATATTGTCCACGCGTTTTAATCCTAATGACGATATCTTTAATTTGGCACAAGATTCGCGGAGATCGGATGAGAAATGAGGCAGTTATGGCGTTTTGAAATTTTCGCGATTTTTTTGATCCTCAGGCGATGAAATTAAAAAATTTCAAAAATGTCGATTGTCGATTTTCCCTGTTATGACGCCAACATTATATGTAATCGGACCCGCTGATAAACCAGAAGGCTCTAGGACACCTACTTTTCGAGTTATGCCAGGAAAACCGTAAATTTCGTAATCGAAAATGTCGATTTTGCAAAAATTCGCGAAGCCGTAGCCGCCAACTGGTTGGTATTCGCGGAGATCGGATGAGAAATGAGGGAGTTATGGCGTTTTGAAATTTTCGCGATTTTTTTGAACCTCAGGCGATGAAATTTAAAAATTTCAAAAATGTCGATTGTCGATTTTCCCTGTTTTGACGCCAGCACTATATGTAATCGGACCCGCTGATTACAATAATCCAAACTAGAGTTCGCTATCTGCTTTGGTTCTCGAGATATTTACGAAAAAGTGTCGACAGGGCAAAAGTACAAAAAACGAAACCGCGAATTTTCAGCGGAAAATCGTTCAGACCGTCTTCTTTAGCGCCCCCGAAAACCTTAGGGTAGATTTTGAGTAGAAATTAGAGATTGAAAATTTTTGAAAATCGCGAAAATTTCGCCGAAATATGATGCTCGATTTCGACGCTTCTCTGTATCTTGGAAACCAGCTGGCTCTAGACCACCTATCCTATACTGTCGGACGCGCTTTGACGCTCTGGATCGACTGATCTAAACCAGAAGGCTCTAGGACGCCTACTTCTCGAGTTATGCCAAGAAAACCGTAAATTTCGTATACGAAAATGTCGATTTTGCAAAAATTCGCGAAGCCGTAGTCGCCAAACGGTTGGTCCTAGACTGGCATATTGTCCACGCGTTTTAATCCTAATGACGATATCTTTAATTTGGCACAAGATTCGCGGAGATCGGATGAGAAATGAGGCAGTTATGGCGTTTTGAAATTTTCGCGATTTTTTTGATCCTCAGGCGATGAAATTAAAAAATTTCAAAAATGTCGATTGTCGATTTTCCCTGTTATGACGCCAACATTATATGTAATCGGACCCGCTGATAAACCAGAAGGCTCTAGGACACCTACTTTTCGAGTTATGCCAGGAAAACCGTAAATTTCGTAATCGAAAATGTCGATTTTGCAAAAATTCGCGAAGCCGTAGCCGCCAACTGGTTGGTCCTAGACTGGCATATTGTACACGCGTTTTAATCCTAATGACGATATCTTTAATTTGGCACAAGATTCGCGGAGATCGGATGAGAAATGAGGGAGTTATGGCGTTTTGAAATTTTCGCGATTTTTTTGAACCTCAGGCGATGAAATTTAAAAATTTCAAAAATGTCGATTGTCTATTTTTTCTGTTTTGACGCCAGCACTATATGTAATCGGACCCGCTGATTACAATAATCCAAACTAGAGTTCGCTATCTGCTCTGGTTCTCGAGATATTTACGAAAAAGTGTCGACAGGGCAAAAGTACAAAAAACGAAACCGCGAATTTTCAGCGGAAAATCGTTCAGACCGTCTTCTTTAGCGCCCCCGAAAACCTTAGGGTAGATTTTGAGTAGAAATTAGAGATTGAAAATTTTTGAAAATCGCGAAAATTTCGCCGAAATATGATGCTCGATTTCGACGCTTCTCTGTATCTTGGAAACCAGCTGGCTCTAGACCACCTATCCTATACTGTCGGACGCGCTTTGACGCTCTGGATCGACTGATCTAAACCAGAAGGCTCTAGGACGCCTACTTCTCGAGTTATGCCAAGAAAACCGTAAATTTCGTATACGAAAATGTCGATTTTGCAAAAATTCGCGAAGCCGTAGCCGCCAAACGGTTGGTCCTAGACTGGCATATTGTCCACGCGTTTTAATCCTAATGACGATATCTTTAATTTGGCACAAGATTCGCGGAGATCGGATGAGAAATGAGGCAGTTATGGCGTTTTGAAATTGTCGCGATTTTTTTGATCCTCAGGCGATGAAATTAAAAAATTTCAAAAATGTCGATTGTCGATTTTCCCTGTTATGACGCCAACATTATATGTAATCGGACCCGCTGATAAACCAGAAGGCTCTAGGACACCTACTTCTCGAGTTATGCCAGGAAAACCGTAAATTTCGTAATCGAAAATGTCGATTTTGCAAAAATTCGCGAAGCCGTAGCCGCCAACTGGTTGGTCCTAGACTGGCATATTGTACACGCGTTTTAATCCTAATGACGATATCTTTAATTTGGCACAAGATTCGCGGAGATCGGATGAGAAATGAGGGAGTTATGGCGTTTTGAAATTTTCGCGATTTTTTTGAACCTCAGGCGATGAAATTTAAAAATTTCAAAAATGTCGATTGTCTATTTTTTCTGTTTTGACGCCAGCACTATATGTAATCGGACCCGCTGATTACAATAATCCAAACTAGAGTTCGCTATCTGCTCTGGTTCTCGAGATATTTACGAAAAAGTGTCGACAGGTCAAAAGTACAAAAAACGAAACTGCGAATTTTCAGCGGAAAATCGTTCAGACCGTCTTCTTTAGCGCCCCCGAAAACCTTAGGGTAGATTTTGAGTAGAAATTAGAGATTGAAAATTTTTGAAAATCGCGAAAATTTCGCCGAAATATGATGCTCGATTTAGACCCCTCTTTGTATCTTGGAAACCAGCTGTCTCTCTCTAGATGACCTATCCTATACTGTCCGACGCGTTTAGACGCTCTAAATCGACAGATCTAAACCAGAAGGCTCTAGGACACCTACTTCTAGAGTTATGCCAGGAAAACCGTAAATTTCGTAATCGAAAATGTCGATTTTGCAAAAATTCGCGAAGCCGTAGTCGCCAAACGGTTGGTCCTAGACTGGCATATTGTACACGCGTTTTAATCCTAATGACGATATTTTTAATTTGGCACAAGATTCGCGGAGATCGGATGAGAAATGAGGGAGTTATGGCGTTTTGAAATTTTCGCGATTTTTTTGAACCTCGCGATGAAATTTAAAAATTTCAAAAATGTCGATTGTCGATTTTTTCTGTTTTGACGCCAGCACTATATGTAATCGGACCCGCTGATTACAATAATCCAAACTAGAGTTCGCTATCTGCTTTGGTTCTCGAGATATTTACGAAAAAGTGTCGACAGGGCAAAAGTACAAAAAACGAAACCGCGAATTTTCAGCGGAAAATCGTTCAGACCGTCTTCTTTAGCGCCCCCGAAAACCTTAGGGTAGATTTTGAGTAGAAATTAGAGATTGCAAATTTTTGAAAATCGCGAAAATTTCGCCGAAATATGATGCTCGATTTCGACGCTTCTCTGTATCTTGGAAACCAGCTGGCTCTAGACCACCTATCCTATACTGTCGGACGCGCTTTGACGCTCTGGATCGACTGATCTAAACCAGAAGGCTCTAGGACGCCTACTTCTCGAGTTATGCCAAGAAAACCGTAAATTTCGTATACGAAAATGTCGATTTTGCAAAAATTCGCGAAGCCGTAGCCGCCAAACGGTTGGTCCTAGACTGGCATATTGTCCACGCGTTTTAATCCTAATGACGATATCTTTAATTTGGCACAAGATTCGCGGAGATCGGATGAGAAATGAGGCAGTTATGGCGTTTTGAAATTTTCGCGATTTTTTTGAACCTCAGGCGATGAAATTAAAAAATTTCAAAAATGTCGATTGTCGATTTTCCCTGTTTTGACGCCAGCACTATATGTAATCGGAACCGCTGATAACAATAATCCAAACTAGAGTTCGCTATCTGCTCTGGTTCTCGAGATATTTACGAAAAAGTGTCGACAGGTCAAAAGTACAAAAAACGAAACTGCGAATTTTCAGCGGAAAATCGTTCAGACCGTCTTCTTTAGCGCCCCCGAAAACCTTAGGGTAGATTTTGAGTAGAAATTAGAGATTGAAAATTTTTGAAAATCGCGAAAATTTCGCCGAAATATGATGCTCGATTTAGACCCCTCTTTGTATCTTGGAAACCAGCTGGCTCTAGATGACCTATCCTATACTGTCCGACGCGTTTAGACGCTCTAAATCTACAGATCTAAACCAGAAGGCTCTAGGACACCTACTTCTAGAGTTATGCCAGGAAAACCGTAAATTTCGTAATCGAAAATGTCGATTTTGCAAAAATTCGCGAAGCCGTAGTCGCCAAACGGTTGGTCCTAGACTGGCATATTGTCCACGCGTTTTAATCCTAATGACGATATCTTTAATTTGGCACAAGATTCGCGGAGATCGGATGAGAAATGAGGGAGTTATGGCGTTTTGAAATTTTCGCGATTTTTTTGAACCTCAGGCGATGAAATTTAAAAATTTAAAAAATGTCGATTGTCGATTTTCCCTGTTTTGACGCCAGCACTATATGTAATCGGACCCGCTAATTACAATAATCCAAACTAGAGTTCGCTATCTGCTTTGGTTCTCGAGATATTTACGAAAAAGTGCCGACAGGTCAAACGTACAAAAAACGAAACCGCGAATTTTCAGCGGAAAATCGTTCAGACCGTCTTCTTTAGCGCCCCCGAAAACCTTAGGGTAGATTTTGAGTAGAAATTCGAGATTGAAAATTTTTGAAAATCGCGAAAATTTCGCCGAAATATGATGCTCGATTTCGACGCTTCTCTGTATCTTGGAAACCAGCTGGCTCTAGACCACCTATCCTATACTGTCGGACGCGCTTTGACGCTCTGGATCGACTGATCTAAACCAGAAGGCTCTAGGACGCCTACTTCTCGAGTTATGCCAAGAAAACCGTAAATTTCGTATACGAAAATGTCGATTTTGCAAAAATTCGCGAAGCCGTAGCCGCCAAACGGTTGGTCCTAGACTGGCATATTGTCCACGCGTTTTAATCCTAATGACGATATCTTTAATTTGGCACAAGATTCGCGGAGATCGGATGAGAAATGAGGCAGTTATGGCGTTTTGAAATTTTCGCGATTTTTTTGAACCTCAGGCGATGAAATTAAAAAATTTCAAAAATGTCGATTGTCGATTTTCCCTGTTATGACGCCAACATTATATGTAATCGGACCCGCTGATAAACCAGAAGGCTCTAGGACACCTACTTCTCGAGTTATGCCAGGAAAACCGTAAATTTCGTAATCGAAAATGTCGATTTTGCAAAAATTCGCGAAGCCGTAGCCGCCAACTGGTTGGTCCTAGACTGGCATATTGTACACGCGTTTTAATCCTAATGACGATATCTTTAATTTGGCACAAGAGTCGCGGAGATCGGATGAGAAATGAGGGAGTTATGGCGTTTTGAAATTTTCGCGATTTTTTTGAACCTCAGGCGATGAAATTTAAAAATTTCAAAAATGTCGATTGTCTATTTTTTCTGTTTTGACGCCAGCACTATATGTAATCGGACCCGCTGATTACAATAATCCAAACTAGAGTTCGCTATCTGCTCTGGTTCTCGAGATATTTACGAAAAAGTGTCGACAGGTCAAAAGTACAAAAAACGAAACTGCGAATTTTCAGCGGAAAATCGTTCAGACCGTCTTCTTTAGCGCCCCCGAAAACCTTAGGGGAGATTTTGAGTAGAAATTAGAGATTGAAAATTTTTGAAAATCGCGAAAATTTCGCCGAAATATGATGCTCGATTTCGACGCTTCTCTGTATCTTGGAAACCAGCTGGCTCTAGACCACCTATCCTATACTGTCGGACGCGCTTTGACGCTCTGGATCGACTGATCTAAACCAGAAGGCTCTAGCCGTAGCCGCCAACTGGTTGGTCCTAGACTGGCATATTGTACACGCGTTTTAATCCTAATGACGATATCTTTAACCGACTTCTCTCTTAGCACGGCACCGATTTTTGACTAATGATTGGCTTTATTGGCGAAGTGTGCAACAGAACGTCTTCCAAAATATCATAGCCGTTCTTTTCATGTCATTCTGCGTCATTTTGATGTATCGGTCGCTTCGTTTCGTGAAAGCGCGACCGACTTCTCTCTTAGCACGGGACCGATTTTCGAGGAATTATTGGCGAAGTGTGGTCTTCCAAAATACCATAGCCGTTTTTTTCATGTCATTCTACGTCATTTTGATGTATTCGTCGCTTCGTTGCGTGAAAGCGCGACCGACTTCTCTCTTAGCACAGGTCCGATTTTCGAGGAATTATTGGCATTATTGGCGAAGTGTGCAACAGCACGTCTTCCAAAATATCATAACCGTTCTTTTCATGTCATTCTACGTCATTTTGATGTATCGATTGCTTCGCTGCGTGAAAGCGCGACCGACTTCTCTCTTAGCACGGGACCGATTTTCGATTATTGATTGGCTTTATTGGCGAAGTGTGCAACAGCACGTCTTCCAAAATATCATAGCCGTTCTTTTCATGTCATTCTACGTCATTTTGATGTATCGGTCGCTTCGTTGCGTGAAAGCGCGACAGACTTCTCTCTTAGCACGAGACCGATTTTCGAGGAATTATTGGCATTATTGGCGAAGTGTGCAACAGCACGTCTTCCAAAATATCATAGATGTTCTTTTCATGTCATTCTACGTCATTTTGGTGTATCAGTCGCTTCGTTGCGTGAAAGCGCGACAGACTTCTCTCTTAGCACGAGACCGATTTTCGAGGTATTATTGGCATTATTGGCGAAGTGTGCAACAGCACGTCTTCCAAAATATCATAGATGTTCTTTTCATGTCATTCTACGTCATTTTGATGTATCGGTCGCTTCATTGCGTGAAAGCGCGACCGACTTCTCTCTTAGCACGGGACCGATTTTCGAGGAATTATTGGCTTTTTTGGCGAAGTGTGCAAGTGTGTGTGTCTTCCAAAATATCATAGCCGTGCTTTTCTTGTAATTCCACGTCATTTTGATGTATCGGTCGCTTTGTTGCGTGAAAGCGCGACCGACTTTTCTCTTAGCACGTCACCGATTTTCGAGGAATGATTGGCTTTATTGGCGAAGTGTGCAACAGCACGTCTTCCAAAATATCATAACAGTTCTTTTCATGTCATTCTAGGTCATCTTGATGTATCGATCGCTTCGTTGCGTGAAAGCGCGACCGACTTCTCTCTCTGCACGGGACCGATTTTCGAGGAATGATTGGCTTTATTGGCGAAGTGTGCAACAGCACGTCGTCCAAAATATCATAGCCGTTCTTTTCATGTCATTCTACGTCATTTTGATGTATCGGTCGCTTCGTTGTGTGAAAGCGCGGCCGACTTCTCTCTTATCACGGGACCGATTTTCGAGGAATTATTGGCATTATTGGCGAAGTGTGCTACAGCACGTCTTCCAAAATATCATAACCGTTCTTTTCATGTCATTCTACGTCATTTTGATGCATCGATCGCTTCGTTGTGTGAAAGCGCGACCGACTTCTCTCTTAGCACGGCACCGATTTTTGACGAATGATTGGGTTTATTGGCGAAGTGTGCAACAGAACGTCTTCCAAAATATCATAGCCGTTCTTTTCATGTCATTCTGCGTCATTTTGATGTATCGGTCGCTTCGTTTCGTGAAAGCGCGACCGACTTCTCTCTTAGCACGGGACCGATTTTCGAGGAATTATTGGCGAAGTGTTGTCTTCCAAAATACCATAGCCGTTTTTTTCATGTCATTCTACGTCATTTTGATGTATTCGTCGCTTCGTTGCGTGAAAGCGCGACCGACTTCTCTCTTATCACAGGTCCGATTTTCGAGGAATTATTGGCATTATTGGCGAAGTGTGCAAGGGCACGTCTTCCAAAATATCATAACCGTTCTTTTCATGTCATTCTACGTCATTTTGATGTATCGATTGCTTCGCTGCGTGAAAGCGCGACCGACTTCTCTCTTAGCACGGGACCGATTTTCGATTATTGATTGGCTTTATTGGCGAAGTGTGCAACAGCACATCTTCCAAAATTTCATAGCCGTTCGTTTCATGTCATTCTACGTCATTTTGTTGTATCGGTCGCTTCGTTGCGTGAAAGCGCGACCGACTTCTCTCTTAGCACGGGACCGATTTTCGAGGAATTATTGGCATTATTGGCGAAGTGTGCAACAGCACGTCTTCCAAAATATCATAGCCGTTCTTTTCAAGTCATTCTACGTCATTTTGGTGTATCAGTCGCTTCGTTGCGTGAAAGTGCGACAGACTTCTCTCTTAGCACGAGACCGATTTTCGAGGAATTATTGGCATTATTGGCGAAGTGTGCAACAGCACGTCTTCCAAAATATCATAGATGTTCTTTTCATGTCATTCTACGTCATTTTGATGTATCGGTCGCTTCATTGCGAGAAAGCGCGACCGACTTCTCTCTTAGCACGGGACCGATTTTCGAGGAATGATTGGCTTTATTGGCAAAGTGTGCAAGGGCACGTCTTTCAAAATATCATAGCCGTTTTTTTCATGTCATTCTACGTTATTTTTATGTATCGGTCGCATCATTGCGTGAAAGCGCGACCGACTTCTCTCTTAGCACGGGACCGATTTTCGAGGAATAATTGGCTTTTTTGGCGAAGTGTGCAAGTGTGTGTGTCTTCCAAAATATCATAGCCGTGCTTTTCTTGTAATTCCACGTCATTTTGATGTATCGGTCGTTTTGTTGCGTGAAAGCGCGACCGACTTTTCTCTTAGCACGGCACCGATTTTCGAGGAATGATTGGCTTTATTGGCGAAGTGTGCAACAGCACGTCTTCCAAAATATCATAACAGTTCTTTTCATGTCAGTCTACGTCATCTTGATGTATCGATCGCTTCGTTGCGTGAAAGCGCGACCGACTTCTCTCTTTGCACGGGACCGATTTTCGAGGAATGATTGACTTTATTGGCGAAGTGTGCAACAGCACGTCGTCCAAAATATCATAGCCGTTCTTTTCATGTCATTCAACGTCATTTTGATGTATCGGTCGCTTCGTTGCGTGAAAGCGCGGCCGACTTCTCTCTTATCACGGGACCGATTTTCGAGGAATTATTGGCATTATTGGCGAAGTATGCAACAGCACGTTTTCCAAAATATCTTAGCCGTTCTTTTCATGTCATTCTACGTCATTTTGATGTATCGGTCGCTTTGTTGCGTGAAAGCGCGACCGTCTTCTCTCTTAGCTCGGGACCGATTTTCGAGGAATGATTGGCATTATTGGCGAAGTGTGCAACAGCACGTCTTCCAAAATATCATAGCCGTTCTTTTCATGTCATTCTACGTCATTTTGATGTATCGGTCGCTTCGTTGCTTGAAAACGCGACCGACTTCTCTCTTAGCACGATACCGATTTTCTAGGAATTATTGGCATTATTGGCGAAGTGTGCAACAGCACGTCTTCCAAAATATCATAGCCGTTCTTTTCATGTCATTCTATGTCATTTTGATGTATCGGTCGCTTCGTTGCGTGAAAGCGCGACCGATTTCTCTCTTAGCACGGGACCGATTTTCGAGGAATGATTGTTTTTATTGGCGAAGTGTGCAACAGCACGTCTTCCAAAATATCATAGCCGTTCTTTTCATGTCAATCTACGTCCTCTTGATGTATCAGTCGCTTCGTTGCATGAAAGGGCGACCGACTGCTCTCGTAGCACTCATTGACCTTGATCGCATATGTATTAGCGATCAAGGTCAATGAGGAAGTGTTAGAATCGGATGAGTAGTCAAGGTCATTTAAAGGTCGAAGCAGGTTATTAAAAAGTCACACAAAAGTCAATGTCATTTCCAAGGTCTGTCAAGGTCATGAGAAGGTAGAGGTCGCACCAAGGTCAATCAAGATTATTGGAAGGTCATGTCAACGTCAAAACCATTTTAAAGATCGTTCAAATTTATGTGAAGGGCAAGGTCGTACCAAGGTCAAGCACATTTGAAGGTCAATAACAATTGAAGGTCAAGGGCATTCGAAGGTCAAGGGTGTTTGAAGGTCAAAGGCATTTGAAGGTCAATGACATTTGAAGATCAATGACAATTGAAAGTCAATGACATTTGAAGGTCAATGGCATTTGAAGGTCAATGCCATTTGAATGTCAAGGTCATTTGAAGGTCAATGACATTTGAAGGTCAAGGTCATCACTTAAAGATTACATCGAGGTAGGGGTTCAACCGTGAATATACTCCGTGTCCCAACAAGGGTAACGAGGTACGATTAGGGAAACCTAGAAATTTGAAACAAAAAAATTGTTGAGTAAATCGGCTAAGAGAAAATGCTGGAAATTATTTTCGAGTTTCTGAAGTGGCCTCCAGGGAGCGTAATTTGCCATCCTGAATTTTAAACCCCGTTTTCTGCAAAATTTTCTTATATTAATGATAGTCATAGTGAATACTATTTTAAAGCTGAGACAAATTCAAATATTTTTTGTTAAATGCTTTTTGCTCTATCTCTGAAAATAAAGTGGTGGGGGGCGCTAGAATATTTTCGGAAATAAATGTCGATAACTCTAAAAAGGCTTAACGTATCTTAATAAACTTGGAGTCGTTAAAAAGGGGGTTTCCTCTAGGAAACCCCCTTTTTAACGACAATTGATATTCTAATATCAATTGATCTGTGAGTGAGGTGATTGTGTTAGCTTACCTTGCTGCCAGATGGCGTTTTCTGACATAACCGCAAAAAAATTAACTTACTGCAAAAAAATTAAATGCAATGATATCACTTTTTTTACGTCATTACATAATCAATCAAGAGCCTAACAAGACAGTGAGAACCACATCTCAATATCTTTATCTTAACCTAAGATATGAATAAAAGAAATTTATACTAAAAAAATTACATTTTGGGAAGCATTTCCACTTTAAGGTTTGTTATTAATGTCTAATTATTCCTAATTTACCAAATAAAATGATAATTTATTATTTGGGATTCCAAACGATATTTTAAATCGAAATAAAATTTTGTTATTTATCTTTATTACTTTTTTTTACAATACCTTCGAAAGCCAACAGGCCAAAACAATTATAAAATAATAAGTGTGGGAACAGTAAGGAAACTAACTTAAAGTCCAACGAGCCGCAATGCTTATAAAATAATAACAATAAATTATGAAATCTATGAAACTAATAACTTGAGAACGATAAAACACAAGGTTGATTGAAAGGAAAATCAAAAAGTGTTTATAAATGTTCAAAGTGCCTTCCGTCATTTTCTATGCAGGAATTTATCCTGCGTCGTGTATTTAATACGGCTGTGCGATTTCAGCTCTTGAAATATTGGCTACGGCATTTCGGATACGATCAATCATGTTTTCTGGGGTAGTAGGGCGAGTCTGATAAACAATATCTTTTATTCTACCCCAAAGGTAAAAGTCAAGGACAGTAAGGTCTGGAGATCTGGGAGGCCATGGAAGCAAACTGCCCCTTCCTATCCAACGGTTTGGATAAGCTGGGTCTAAAAAATTCCTGACTTGTTGAGAAAAGTGTGCAGGATATCCGTCGTGTTGCAGCCACATATCTCTTCTCGTTTGTAAAGGTACGTTTTCTAATAGAATTGGCAAGTGATTTCTTAAAAAGTCCAAATAAGTTTCGCCATTAACATTATTATTAAAAAAAAATGGTCCTATAATTCGATCGCCTAAGATACCACACCAGACGTTTACACTCCAACGATTTTGATAGTTTACCTCACGCATCCAATGTGGATTTACTGGCGACCAATAATGCATATTACGCAAATTGACTCCTCCATTGCTTGAAAAAGTAGCTTCATCGGTCCATAATATTCGAGATAAAAAATCGGGATCCTCATCTATCATAGAATTCAACCAATGACAGTGGTTTAATTTCCTATCAAAATCAGTTTCTAAAAGAGCCTGATGTAGTTCAATATGATAAGGGTGTAGATAGTGATCTCTTAGGATTCGTTGTAGCGATGATTTACTAATTCCTAAGTCCAAACTTATTCTTCTTAAACTTAAATGGGGGTTAATGTTAACATAGGCAAGAACATTAACGTTTTGTTCGTTCCTAGCGTGTCGATTTCTTCTAGGCACTGGATTAGGATGAACTCGTCCTGCTTCGCGCAAACATTTACTTAAGCGTCTAAATACCATTCTACTAAAATGTCTTCTATTGGGATAATTTGCTGCGTACACACGCTCAGCCACACAGGCGTTTTGATGATACTGGAAAAACACGTCCAACATGATGTATGCTTCCGCAGTTGAATAAGACATTTTTAATGCAATAAACACAATCACAGTAAGACAATTAATTTAAATATTAAAATTTAAACCGACTATTTAAAACAGGTTATCAAGAGACTTTCACACTTGACAAGCATCAAACAACGACATGAAAAACGCGTAGAGTTATGTCAGATATAAACGACATTTGTTTTCATGGCAATCTTGATAATTACAAAAGAATGATTTCTGTCAGAGGATTTTATTACTTACATTACGTCAATAATTAATAAAATTGGTACTCAACAATTGATTATTGACTAAAAACCTAACTTTTAATAAAAAAATATGTGATACCTAACACTAAATATTTGAAAACGGGTGACAATATCACAACGTAGTACTAATATCAGATATTAAACACTATGGTGTCCTTAAAGGCATTGTAAAAAAAGTAATAAAGATAAATAACAAAATTTTATTTCTATTTAAAATATCGTTTGGCATCCCAAATAATAAATTATCATTTTATTTGGTAAATTAGGAATAATTAGACATTAATAACAAACCTTAAAGTGGAAATGCTTCCCAAAATGTAATTTTTTTTTTAGTACAAATTTCTTTTATTCATATCTTAGGTTAGGATAAAGATATTGAGATGCGGTTCTCACTGGCTTGTTAGGCTCTTGATTGACTATGTAATGACGTAAAAAAAGTGATATCATTGCATTTAATTTTTTTGCAGTAAGTTAATTTTTTTGCGATTATGTCAGAAAACGCCATCTGGCGGTGAGGTAAGCTAACACAATCACCTCACTCACAGTTCAATTGATAGTCTAGAAAACCCCCTTTTTAACGACTCCAAGTTTATTAAGATACGTTAAGCCTTTTTAGAGCTATCGACATTCTTTTCCGAAAATATTCTAGCTCCCCCCACCACTCTCTTTTCAGAGATAGAGCAAAAAGCATTTAACAAAAAATATTTTAATTTGTCTCAGCTTTAAAATAGTATTCACTATGACTATCATTAATATAAGAACATTTTGCAGAAAACGGGGTTTAAAATTCAGGATCGCAATTACGCCCCCTGGAGGCCATTTCAGAAACTCGAAAATAGCTTCCAGCATTTTCTCTTAGCTGATTTACTTAACATTTTTTTTGTTTCAAATTTCTAGGTACATCCGTTTCCCTAATACCGTACCTCGTTACCCTTGTTGGGACACCCGGTATAAATAATAACGAATGAACTTTTCTATCATAAAGTGTTAAGTTTTCTTAATATTTGTTTGAACATATAAGTAGATATGGGTGCTGCACACGAAAGAAAAAATAGAGTGATTTTATAGTGGAATTAGAATGGAGTAGTGAAGATGAGTTAAGTGAAGCTGAAGACGATATCGAGGACGATATTGAGGAGGAGCAAGGAGATGATATAGACGAGGTAGATATTGAGGAGGAAGAAATTTAGGAGGACATATTTGAAATAGAGACGATTATTTTAATCGATGATATGGACAGTAGAATGTATGACTTTGATTAATTGGATTGATTATACATATAATGCTAAAATGTTTATTGTTACTAGTATAAATAAGTCAATGTAATTTATAAGTTTGAAATGATTTCACACATAAAATAGTATAATATTAAGCATGACCTTCGATGAGGTGTATATATGGCGATTGTCGTTCCATTCCAGCAACAGTTGAGCCGGTACAGTTGAGGTGTTGTTTCTATTCAGTGCATATTTGGAAAATAATAAGTTAATATGTTTGAATGTGAATACTGTGGTAAGACGTTTACTCGAGGAGATAACAGAAGTCGCCACATGTTAACTTCTTGTAAAGGGAAGAGAATGAAATTTAGCGATAACGAAGTAGAATTAATGAAATGTGATATCTGTGATGTATATGTAGAAACAAATTGTTATACTGCACATATCCGCAGTACTTTACACCGTACTAAAACGTTCGTAATAGTCGATAATGGTGTAAAGAAGAGTGTTGGCACGTTCGGGGATAGAATAGTAAGTTATCAAGTATGTGATTCGTCTCGCATATACGTTTATGTTGCAAATAATATTAGGGAGAAAGTGATAGCACTTATGGATAGTATTCTAAGTATACATACTTCTATGAAAGTGAATTTGGAATTGTATGGTTTATATTATTTATTGACGAAGGAAAATGTAGAAATAAAATCGTTTAATACTCGAAATAAAGTCATAACCCATGGAAATAATTTATATGAGCTATACGCAGATTTTATTGATGAGATTAAGAATAAAATGAGTGAATTTCAGGAGCGCGATTCAGGTAAAATTAGATTATTGTTAATTCCTCAGTGTTATAAATTACTATTTTTATTATATTTCAGGGTGGACATTGAGCAACGTTTTATATTTGGAAGTAAATATGAATAAGTTTAGTCCATTGAGAGGTTCCACTTATATTCCACCATCAATAAAGAAAAAGAAGGCTATAATAAATGTTCAAAATTCTGACAACAAATGTTTCGCTTGGGCCGTTACTTCTGCTTTAAGGGAACCAGTAGGACTCCCGCAAAGAGTTTCATCGTATCCACATTATAGTACAGTTGCAGATTTTACTGATATACATTTCCCTGTAAATTTAAAAGATATCCATAAGTTTGAAGAGCAAAATAATATATCCATTAATGTATATGGTATAGAAAAATGTTTTCAGAATAATGTGAGAACTCAAGAAGTAGTGGGCCCATTATATTTTACGAAGCGGAGAAGAATAGCTCATATTAATTTATTACTTGTTACCTCAGAAAATGTAAATTCACATTAC
Organism: Melolontha melolontha; assembly: GCA_935421215.2. Taxonomy (NCBI): domain Eukaryota; kingdom Metazoa; phylum Arthropoda; class Insecta; order Coleoptera; family Scarabaeidae; genus Melolontha; species Melolontha melolontha. The sequence goes on along the minus strand of OW285236.1, from coordinate 155,873,581 downwards.
TGTTGGATAAAGAATTTGTCGCGACTAGTTTCGTCACAGAAATTTTTATCAAGACATCAAAAATACATATGTGAAGGGTGTTTAATTTTCTTCACATGTGAAGATAAATTACGAAGACATGAAAATGAAGATTGCAAGCAGGTGAAGACAGTGTTTCCCGGCACAGAATTAAAAATCAATAAGTACGGAGAGGAACTACCAGAATATGTATTAAAATTTGATAAATTTGAACGACAATTAAGAGTTCCTTTTGTGGTTTATGCTGATTTCGAAGCAATATTAAAACCTATTACGTCAGAACCGGATCCTTCCAAACCATTTACTGTGAAATGTTTCGAACATGAATCATATTCTTTTGTCTATTATGTGAAATGTAGTTTTGATGATAATCTGAGTAAATTGCGTTTATATCGTGGACAAAATGCAGCCACATCTTTTATTAGAAAGCTAGAAACTGATGTTACTTTTTTATATAAAAATTATTTAAGTAAAGAGGTGGAAATGAAACCTTTAACTGATGAGGAGCGTGATAAATATGAGCAAGAGACAGTGTGTCATATTTGTGAAAAAGCAATAACTGTCCCTGAAGAAAAAGTTCGTGACCATGATCATATGACAGGATTTTATCGGGGTGCAGCACATATGGTATGTAATATAAATTATAAAGAGCCCCGATATATACCTATTATCTTTCATAATTTGTCAAATTATGATAAACATTTGTTTGTAAAAGTGCTGGCACTGGAAAAGGAGGATGTAGATGTTATTGCACAAAATAAAGAGAATTACATATATTTCATTTTCCAAAAAAGTTCACGTGGGAGATATAATAGATTGTAATGGTAAGAAAAGAAACGTGTTCTACAAGTTGAGATTTATAGACTCATTTCGATTTATGAATTCCTCTTTGACGAAATTATCATCTTATTTAGACAATGAACAATGTGAGGAAATTAGAAGATATTATATGGGTGAAAAATTTGAATTAATCCGACAGAAGGGTGTATTCCCATATAACTATGTTACGTCTTATGAAACTCTTTCTGTCTCGGAATTACCCAACAAAGAGTGCTTTTATGATATACTATCAGATAGTGACATAAGTGATGAAGACTCTTGCAGAGCTCAAAGGGTTTGGAATTTATTCGATTGTAAAACACTAGGACAATATAGTGATATATATATATATATATATATATATATATATATATATATATATATATATATACAATCAGATGTATTATTACTAGCAGATGTATTTGAAAATTTTCGAAACATTTGCCTGCACAATTACAAATTAGATCCTGCACATTATTTTACTTCTCCAGGATTAAGCTGGGATGCTATGCTGCGTATGAGGGGTATTAGTTTGGAACTATTAACAGATGCACATATGTTTCACTTTTTTAAAAGAGGTATACGTGGAGGTGTGAGCATGTGTTTCAAAAGAATAGAAAAAGCTAACAACGAATTCTTACCGGATTTTGATTCATGCGAAGCGAAAAAAATATATTCTATATTTAGATGCAACGAATTTATATGGTTATGCCATGTCATTCCGTTTACCAGTAAGTGATTTTCAATGGTTAACAAATGAAGAACTACCGACGATGGATATACAAGCCTTAGAAGACGATGGAGATTATGGTTATGTTTTCGCAGTAGATTTACAATATCCTGCAAATCTTCACGAACAGCACAATGAATTTCCTTTTTGCCCCGAACATGTTATTCCACCTAATTCAACGTATGGGAAATTGATTCCAAACCTTGTCGATAAATCAAATTACGTCATACATTACTTAACTTTGAAACAATGTCTTAATAATGGTTTGATATTACGAGGAATACGTCGAGGAATTAGATTTAAACAAAGTACTTGGTTAAAGAAATATATTGATTTCAATACAAAAAAACGAAATGAATCCACCAACGAGTTTTTTAAACAGTTTTATAAATTAATGGTGAATAGTATATTTGGAAAGACGATGGAAATTTTAGAAAATCGAGTAAATATAAAATTGGTTTCACATTGGGAAACTATTCATAAAAGGCTTGGCGCTGAGGCGTATATAGCAAAACCAAATTTTAAATCTTGTAAAATCTTTTGTGACTCTCCTACAGCCATCGAATTAACAAAGGTAAGTGTAGATTACGTAAAACCTATATATGTTGGATTCACAATTTTGGAAGTAGCTAAGAGGGTAATGTATAGTTTTTTCTATGGTTTCTTAAAACCTTTGTATGATACAGACGTTTCATTATTGTATACACATACAGATTCATTGATTATAAGTGTGCAAAATTATAATGTATATAATGATATAAAGGAACATTTACATATGTTTGATACATCGAATTTTACTGTCGATAATATTCATGGAATACCTCCCACTTCACCCAGGTTGGGAAAAATGAAGGATGAATATGCTGGAAAAATTAGTATTTTTATGGAACAGGTGCTAAAGCCTATTGTCTAAAATTACTTGATAAAACTGTAAAAACTGCAAAGGGAGTAAAGGAACACGTTTTTGATAAAAATTTATCAGTAACTGATTATAAAACTGTGGTGGAAGATGATGGAAATATAATGAGGAAAATGTACATATTCCGTTCTGAATTACACACAATATACACGGAATTGAGGAATAAAGTTGCTCTCTCATCTAAAGATGATAAACGATATATTCTCCCTGATAAAAGCAATACTTTGGCGTGGGGTCATTATAAAATAGAAGGTATTACACGGGAAGAAAACTTACAAAATATTCTTTTAGAACTAAATGCTCTGACATAGATATCTAATTATTTTTTGTAATGTATTAGTCATTAATGTATTTCAGCAATGATATAAATTATGTGCATCTTTTGTAAATGTGTCTTATAAATAATTGTAAGTTGTTTAATCCAACTTGATATTAGTTAATTCTGCTTATTTGTATTAATTATTTATGAAATAAAAACCATTTCAAACTTATTTAAGTACTTTTTATTTTAAATTATATGAACAGCTAAATCTACAACACATTATCCTTAGAAATCCAAGAGTTGTGTGATGAAGGCATGCCAAGCCACTTTACGAGAACTTTACCCTTCTGTCGTCGTAAAATTTTTTCAACAAGATATACGTCCGGATGCTTCACTTTCAGCAATTCTGATTCGTAAAACCCCCTAAAATATTCTGTTTTTGCGAATCTTGTAGTAGATAGGTACTGGGGAAGGTGTTTTGAACTTTTCTTACTGTGAATATCTCATTCGACCAATTTGGCGTATACATTTTAGAAAACACGTGCCTGTATTTACTGATACGAACGAAGTCTCCCACCTTAAAATTTGAAATTCTTGGATCACCTACTTTAATATTACTATAAACTGAATTCGAAATACTTCAAACATTTCTTTGATTAACTGCTACAGGTTTGTGCCTTGTTGTTCGATGTACGGTATTATTATAATCTTTAACTAGTCCTTGCAACATATCTATCTAACGATAATTCCCATTGCAGCTGAATTCCTTCCACATCTTATTTTTTAGGATTCTATTAAAACGTTCGACAATGGAACTTTTTAGATTGGAATAGGTAGTGTAGTGATTAATATTGTACTGATCCATAAGCTTCTTGAAATGAGAGTTGAAAAATTCCTTTCCTTGGTCGCTTTGAATATTCTTCGGAATATTTTTTTTTCCAGTTGAAAGTATGGATTTCATGGCGTTCATTACTTTCCTTCAATCGCTGTCTTATTTTTTATTGGAATTGCCCAGGCGAATTTCGAAAATGTGTTTATACATACGAAAATGTATTTGAAATTGTCGTTTTCTTTTGCGTACGGTATCATTTCAACCAGATCGATTTGAAAAAGTCCCGCAATCTTTTTATGATGACCCGACGTCGAGTAAACCTCCTCCGAGCTGGTCTATGTATTTCATTTACAACATCCCTCCTAATTAACGACATTTCCTTCGATGAATATTTCCGCAAATACTGCTTCTGTTTTTGGTGGCGTAGGTTTGGTACCAACGTATATCAACCTAAACGTTGTTCCTTCTGTCAATTCTATCGGTCTCTTGGAATTAAATAGTTCCTTATCAATTTGCAGAGTTGTTAATTTCTCGTTAGAATAGTGTACATTTATAACCTTCCCACGATATAATTTATTCTTATATAAATAAGTATGTTTCGCCAATGACGTACTTACATAATAACCCATGAGGTCAATGGAACCGTCACTATATATTGGAATAATATAGTTCGAAGTTGCTGTTGCACTGGGAGAAGGAATATTTGTTCTATGCATTTGTAATACTTCTTGAAATTTAGGATGTTTGAGAAAGCCTGAGACTACGTCTACATCCATTAAATGTCTCTTAAGGACATGCTTGTGTATGTGTCTTCCAAATTTATCTATTGTCATCGTTACCTATCATTGGTGTCGAAATATAAACTGTCATACAACCAAGACTTTACAGAGTATACAGAGAGACTATTTTATAATTTTTGACTCTTTCAACTCCTCTATTATTGACAATATCTCGTTCTGGTGCCCTGAGTGACCGGCATCCTTCGATGCTACTAGTAGCTTCAATCTATCACACAGTTCATTCACATCGTCCCAGTACTTATATTCAATTTTACTTTTAGGTACAACCATCTTTTGCATGGATACCTTATTTGACAAATCTAAGCCAGTCTTCCAAGTTCGACTCCACCAAACTTCAGGTTTCTTCCCTTGTATAATAGGTTTTATAATTGATTTGTATTTAAAACCTTTACTGGCTGCAAACTTCCTATCAGGATCGTAATCAACTCGATGAGAGTTTGTATCACTGAGAATAAATTTATAATTCTTTGCATCAGCATATAAAAATTTTCGTGGTTTCTTCTTGAAAAGCAATTCTAGTAAACCATTTGTTGCCTTATAAGTGAATTGACCGATGATAATGTTGGGTCCATCAAATCTAACATCAGCGTTTCCCATTTTTAAATCCCCACCGACTTCGTGAAGACCATATTTTTCATCAAATTCATCGTTTTCATCGGTCATTACACCGATAAGATATGGCCGTGTAGTACGATCATAATCTCTCAATGATTCTTTAACTTCATCCGTTTCTAGAAGGGTTTTATTCAACGATTTGTAGGCAATTATCGACTTAGCTGGACGCGTACTCAATAGTGATACGGCATGCGCCATTGATTTATCTAAATCCATACTTCCACTTGTATCTGTTTCGTCTTCTTTACTTTCATCTCCTTCCCTTCCTTCAGGTGACCTATATATTCATCTTCTAAGAATGTAGGTTGTAGGAATGACGTTGACATCTTAGGTGGTGGGGCATCTGGTTCAGAGTCCAGTGTGGCTAGAACGTTAGATGTTAGAGGTGTAGTACCAACTCCTTCCAATTTGCGCTTGGTCGGGGAAGAATGAGTGTATGGGCTAAACCAGGACACATGTTTTCGTGAAGGTGTCCCTTGCCGTATAATAGACGTTCCTTGTACTGCTGCATAGGATTTTTCTGGAAAAATTTCAGACCATGTATCTGGTGTATCCTCCATAGCGTCCTTTGAGTGGGGAGTTCTACTTTGCTTCGGAATGGTACTACCTAATTTCATGGCAATTTCTTGCAAAGGTTTTGATATAGGTGCATACTGTATATCAATATCTCTTTGAGACTTCGCGATATCAGCCCTTAGTGTTCTCAATTTTTCTTTTAAAACTGCGAGCTTTTACTAAATTATTTATTAATTTATCATCCATGTCTCTTTACTATTTAACGAATACTTAAATATTGATGTAGATTTACTAAAGTAGGATCCTTTTAATGGTGTTTTTAGAGGAACTTATTGTAAATGTATGTAAGTATCAAAACCTAAACGGTATCTTCCTTCATTATACTTACAGTCAGTATCGATAAATAATAGACCAAATGATTTCTTCCAACACATTCTGCATACGTTTAAAAACTGTTCGGAACTTAAGTCATGGATGTGATCGTTAAATATGTTTCAAATTAGTGCCATCTTGTTGAAATAAAATTAAAAGATTTGTATTATCCGTCAACAATTGTTTAGGAACAGCACTATATGTTTGAATTAAATAAAAACAATCTAAATTCCGATGCCTACCGAAAGAGAAGAACTGCTTGACAATATTCAAATTAATAGTGGGTATATCGTCAAATATAACGACTGAATAGTCGGCAACTTGGTCTGGTGTTATCATATCAATCGGATCCGTATATTCAAAATAACCTATCTCTGGAATAGTTTCCATTACATGTTTAAGATATTCATATTTCTGTTGATGAAGAAATCCACAGCAGATGTAAATATTTTTGAAGCGCAACCCATTAGGATGTAATAATAAAGTAAGGAGGGCATTCGTTTCACCACATCCTGAAGGACTCACTATTAGTACTCTTTTACAAGTACCACCAAATAGATTGCTGTGTCGGTTAAAATTCTTCTCATTAAATACGGAATCGTAGTTGTATAAAGGTAACGATAATGGTTGCGCTTCTAACTGCATACTGCCCTTCATGAATTCACGATGTATACTGAACCATATTAGTTTTATACGCTTCTTATTAATTGAAAAACAAATGCAGATCTTTCCTAATTTATTAAATATAAATTTCTAAATCTTAAATGACATTAAATTTTATTATATTTGTTTACATTATTTACATTTCATTATATTTTTACATACTAAAAGACATTAAATTTCATTAATTGAAAAACAAATGCAGATTTATCTTTCCTAATTTATTAAATATAAATTTTATTTTAAATGACATATATATTTCTACATATTAAATGTCATTAAATTTCATTATATTTTTACATATTAAATGACATTAAATTTCATTATTTTATTTATTATTTTATTTCAAATTTGTGCAATGGAAATTGTGGGTCGTATCCTGATGGAAATGGTGAAGGTGTCGGTGGAGGTGTTGAAAATGGTGATGTACAAACGTTGGAAGTGGTGAAGGACAAACGTTGGAAATGGTGAAGGACAGAAGTTGAAAATTATAAGAGGGAAACAGAGAAAATTTAATGAAATTTAATGGATATGAAAATAATAAACAAAATTATTGTTTATTATTTTCATATCTCTTCAATATCTCTTTCATGAGCCTTTGCGGAGCCATAGGTGCCGGTTTCGGCACCGGTTGGTTTGGTGTTTGCGGAACCGGAGCCTGAGGCTCCGGCTCATCATCATCATCATCGGATGATCCCCAATCCGAAACCGGCAAAAATTGAAAATAATCTGGCGGTTGTTGTGTTGTTGGTGGCTGTGGTGTCGATGTTGTCGGTGGTGGTGGTGGTGTCGGTGGTGGTGGCGTTGATGCTGCAGGTGGCATCGCCGCCGATACCGATACTTTCAGTATCAATGAACGGTGACCAGGCGTTGATGTCACCGTTTCCATCACTTCTGTGGGTGTTATGGTTTTAAGCTTGAAATCCTGTAAATGTAATATCTTTATATTCAGCTCCATGAAAAAGCATAAAATAACAAACGATAATCAATCCGATAACACTATTTCTTCTGACGAATATCACCCCATGGAAAAGATAATGTAAATATTCCCAAATCCATACTTCCTTACCCGATGTCACCCCAGGATATTGACAGTTAGACAGTTATCCTTACAGTAATATACAGTGATATATTAACTGTAAGGATGAGTTATATTTACTATAAATATTACTACTGTAAGGTGGAAGGATGGACAGTTATATTTACTGTAAATATTACTACAAATATTACTGTAAATATTTCCAAATCATTATTCCCAAATCATACTATTACGGTCGATGTCTACGTACGAGGGTCTAACTTCGTTAGTGAACATATCAATAAATCAAAGTCTGCAGTGCAAAATTTAAAAGCATGTAATTAGTTTAAAGTACCAATAAATCAATCTGTAGTGCAACGCTTAAAAGCATGTAATTAATTTAACTTGCATTCCAATAAATTATCCATCATCACTGTCATCATCACTACTATTGATATGTTCAACTATCAAAGCTTTGATTTGTCCGAATCGATTTTTCTTCCTCCGGTAAGATTGAACTTTCTCATTAATATGAATATCTGGGATGTTCGTATTAATGGCACCATTATGGAGTTGAAGATACAGGTCGAGGTCTGCGATCCAACCGGATACCTGCTCATTCATATTGGCAAGGGAGGCATCTCTAACTGACGAATTTCTCTCAAGGTGCGACATAACTTTGTCAGAAAGTTCTTTAAAATCCGCTGTAATGTGGGCCATTGGGTGGCCTCACTGGATAGCAGCTAGGGCGAATTATCGTAAAGAATGATACTCACAAAGTTCGGGTAACATCTTATAATTTAATATATAACACTTATAAACTGGATAACAATTATATACATTATTACTATGATCTAACTATCATTAAGACAGTAACTGTCTATCTGAAAGTGAGTATGAATGTGGACATGATTCTGAATAAGAATCTGACTCTGAATGTCTGTCACTTACATTACTGTCGTTATATATATCCCAGATGATCCTCGTACTACTTATGAAATATACTACAAACCCTGACATATAGTTTGTGTATGCAAACAACACGCGTTAGCGAGGTCGTATTTGTAAAACACGTTACATTTGTATTACGGGAACGAGGCTGTGGCCTCTTTGAGAGTGTTTGCATATACATAACTGCATTGCGTTATTACACCACCCTTCTTGGGGTTAAGAAAAATAACGCTGAAGTGTTTGTTTTTCTTTCATTAAAATCTTTACCTTTCTTATTCCTATTTTACAATATGGTGAACACTGTAAATATGACATATACTATTAACCTTAAAAGTAGTTGCTTATTTATTACGTGTATACAAGTTTCTTATTTCCTACTAACATATTTACACTTATTTTAACAATTGTACTAACTGACATATCTGTATTTGTTTCTAGGCGTGATAATGCTTAAGGCGGTTTTTGTGTATTTCGGTGTCTACCGTTTATGCAAACTGTTATGTTTGGCGGCTTGTGTGTTTCAGTTACTATAAAGGGGCCGTTATACAGTGACTCAAGTTTATTCCCTGCTTCGTTTTTTATTAAAACCTGATCGCCGACACAAAAGTGTGTGGGCCTGCGATTCCTATTTAACTTTTCTTGTCTCTTAACTTTCGATAGGATCAAATTATGTTTCGCATCGTGCAGGGCTGTCTGGAGTCTGTATTTCATTTCTGCGGCGTAATTTTCAAAATTGAATAGCTGCTCTATCGCGTTCGTTAACGATGAAGGTAGGGGATTGTGTTTACCGAAAACTAACTCATGAGGTGTATATTTGGTTTCAGTATGCACTGTGTTATTAAATGCAAAGCACCAATAAGGTATCCAAGTCGACCAATTGTCTTTATGGTTATCTAATTGGATTCGTAGATACGCTCCGAGATTCTTATGTGTATTCTCTAATGCGCCTAACGTTTCGTGGTGGTAAGCAGTTGATCTCAATTACTGTATTCCTAACAGTGAGCAAGTTTCCTTGAAAACTGCAGCCATAAACTCTGTTCCTTGGTCGGAAGCTATCTGTTCGGGAATAGCGTATCTTAATATAAAATTCTCGACCAGGGCTCTGGCTACTGTGGCAGCTTCTTTGCTTTGGATAGGATATGCCTCCACGAATTTCGTTAGTTCGCATTGGAGTGTCAAGATGTACTTGTTTTCTTCGTGGTCTTTGTTTAATGGACCTACTAGATCTACAAAAATCTTTTGGAAAGCGTATGACGATGTGGTCGTTACCTTGATTGGTTCTTTGTTTGGTATTGAGTGCTTGTGTTTTTGGCAATCACTACACCCTTTCACGAATGATTCGATGTCGTGCTTTAGTTTTGGCCAATAATAAAATCTTTTGATCTGGTTAAATGTTCGGTTTACTCCTCCGTGTCCTCCTGTACGTAGCATATGATAATCGTTGATGATTAGTTGCTGTGTTCCGTAGTCTTCAATTCTTACTACTCCTCCTATTACGTTTATCTTTAAATCGTTTGGCTCTCTCTTCTTCCATGGAATAAAATTTCTCAGGAAGTCGCTGTTCCTGGAATTGTCTTTGACTATACATATTTCCTGTATGTCGTGTCCTGCGCAGAACTCCTGGAGTGTAGCCAATAAGCGCATGTACTGCTGAGGACTTATTGTAGCTACAGTCTCCTTCATAAAAATTGTGAGAGCATCTTCGTCGTATAGGAATATTTCCTTGGAACGCATGCTTGTTCCGTTACGACGTTGGAGGGAATTGAAGCTTGCCTTGTCTATCGCTCGAAGTTCAATAGATCCCGCTGGCCTTTTCAACAGTTCCACAACCCCGGGGTGATCTGCCCTGGAGCCGGTGGAGCCTGTGACTGTTGGTTTCGTAATGGTGCAATCGGCAGCTGTCTGTCTTGACTGGGCCCTAGTCGTAACAAAAATGCTGTCATTAATCCCATTACTAACCTTCTTCAAGTCGTTGGAATCTATCTCTATCCGTGATAAGGCGTCTGCAACTACGTTCTCCGAACCCTTAACGTAATTGATGATAAAATCGTATTCCTCTAACGCTAATCTGAATTTCGTAAGACGGCTAGACGGGTTGGTCATTCCAAACAAATATACTAATGGCCTATGATCTGTAAAGATCTTAAATTTTCGACCATATAAGTAAGGCCTGAAATGCTTCAATGCCCAAACCACGGCTAATAACTCTTTTTCAATTGTGCAGTAGTTCCTTTCCGCTTTGTTTAAGGATCCACTGGCATAAGCGATTGGCCTGTCGTTGCCGTTGGATAGCACTGCACCAATTGAGTAGCCGGATGCGTCTGTTTTTAAAGTAAACATGTTATCTGCATCGAAATCTGGATATTGCAAAACTGGTGGTGTCTGAAGGGCTAGCTTGAGCTTTTCAAATGCCTTTTGTTCCACATCGGACCATGTAAAAATCACATTTTTCCTTGTAAGGTTGTTCAAAGGATTCACGATGTTGGCAAAATTTGGAATGAAACGTCTATAATAGTTTTCGAATGCGACAAATCGTTTTACGTCTTTTGCGTTCTTAGGAACCGTGTATTCCATTAAGGCTTTTACGTTGGAAGGGTCAGGTGAGACTCCTTCAGCCGAAATGACGTGTCCCAAATATAAAATTTCCTTTCGTAAAAAATCGCATTTGCCTGGGTTAAGTTTAAGATTAACCTTTCTTAGCCGTTCCAGTACTCTAACTAAATTCAGATTGTGTTGTCGGGGATTGTTGCCGAAAACTATGAGATCGTCAAGATATATGAAACATTGTTCATAATTAAGTCCTGACATTGCTATTGTCATGGCTCTAGAAAAAGCGCTACTACTCGTTTTTAGTCCCATTGGAAGTCGACACATTTGATATTGATCTTTGCCGGTAGTAAATGCTGTGTAGGGACGGCTTTTGGGCTCTAATTCTATCTGGTGATAGCCTTGGGCCAAATCTAAATGAGAAAAATAGACTGCGCCTGAAAGCGAGTCTAAGATCTCGTTGATTGATGGCAGTGGGAATTTGTCATCGACTATCTGCTTATTTAACAGGCGGTAGTCGATCACTATCCTCCACTTCCGGTTTCCGTCCTTATCCTTTTTTTTGGGAACTAATAGTAATGGAGATGACCACGGTGACTTTGCCTTTTCTATAATGCCATCGGACAAAAGTTTCTCTACTTGTCTGTCGATCTCATGTTTTTGCGAATGTGGCAATCGATAGGGTTTAGAATATATCGGATTTATCTGCGGGTTAACCTGTATGTCTCCCCTGTATATGTTCGTGTGCGTAAGCTTGTCTGAATCAAGGAAAAACACGTCGCAATACTTAGCGATAATTTTCTGCATCGTAATGTTTTCTTCTTTGTTTAGATGTGAGGTATTTACTGTTTGTAAAACTTTGTCGACGCTTTCGATTGATTTAGTGCCATTACCCTTGAAAGTGCAGACGTTGTATCTATCAAGGTCTGTTACCGTAGGAGCAAAGTTCTTCAATGTCGCGTCGCTATCTCTTGTATTCAGTATACGTACGGGCACTAACCCATTCTTCGGGGTGACAACAGATCCTGCTATAAATATACCTGGGGCAGCTTCCTTCTGGGAAACTACACAATCGCTACATGTACTTACTTTAAAATATTTGATTATTTCACAACGAGGCGGAATATTAACAACCGTGTTTTCGTCGGAATGCATTGGTAATGTAATTTGCTGACCTTCAATTGAAAACGTAATATTATATTTCTCGTAGTCTATAACGGTGTTGTATTTGGCAAGAATGTCAGAACCGATGATACCTTTAAATTTGTTACTGTTTACATTGTCTAGCACTGCAAACTCGTGCTTGACCTTGGCTTCGCCTAACCGTAGCGTAATGAAAGCTGATCCGTTTGTTTTTGTTTCGCCGTTGATGCCGATTATGTTTACCTTCTGTGTTTTATCAACAATTATGTTTGTATAATTAGCAATTAAAAATATAACACTTATAGAAGCACCTGTGTCAACTAGAAATAGATTGTCTTTATTATTGAAATATGAATTAATATATGTTAAACCGTCGAGGTTAAAAAAGTGTTGACTGGAATCTGTTTTTAGTTGACTATTCTTCGAAAAAATTGATTATCTTTATTATCGTCGGGCTGGGTCGCGTTTGATGATACAGCGAATACTCTGTCGCGGTTATCGCGTTTGTCGCGTCTTACAAATTTCTTTCTATAATTTTGATTATAATTGCTATGTGTATTGTCATGTTGAAAATTTCTTCGTTTATTCTCGTTGTTAGTGTGCCTATATCTTCGATACCGATTGTCTTTGGCTTGTGCATGATTAAACGTAGTTTTTGAATTATTAAACGTTGCTTTTCTTGAGAAATGATAAATTGTATTGCTTGCGGGGTTGAGTATCTGTTCGTTTGAAGCCTTTTGAATCGCGTCGCTTAATGTGCTAGGGTTGCGAGCTTTTATTAATAATTTTTTGTTGGGGTCGCGAAGTCCATTAGCAAATGTATTAACTGCGATTTGTTCATTTACGGAACGAAATTTATCTACTAGCGTGTCGTCGTCGCCTGCTTGCGTGATTGATAATTGTGCGAGCAGATCTTCTACTGTCTCGCCGTATTCGTTTATTGTTTTCGCGCCCTGTTTCACATTGTATAATTGTGACGTTAATGCTGCGACCGATTTTTTCGTAATGAAATAGCGTTTTAAGTCTGTAATTAAAGCGGCATTGTTGGGGTATGTTTTGAGTAACCTTAATTTCGCTTTAGGAGATAACCGTGTTTTTAGGACGTATTTGGTTAAACTTTCCTTTCCCGCGTTATCTAACAATGCGTCATATAATTCGATCGAATCTATAAGTTGCAGAGTTACTTCTTCTTTACCGTTCATTACAGGTAATAAACTTGAGGCAGTCCGTAAATCGAAATTCTCAGCCATGTTGCCAATTGTTACATTTAAATTACTTAATCTGTTATTTAAAATTTCGGTAGCCTCATCTAACGTCGCGGTAATGTCTTTGATACAATTTTTAGTTGCCTCCCGGGTACTTAAGCTATGTGCTACCTTATTAAAACTCCCTTATTTCACACAATCTAAGATTAAAATTGTCTATTAGCGCTTGTTTGCGCTTAATTACGTTAATATCACTCTTATTACTAACATTGTCTTTCCTTAAATTACTAAAAAATACCTTTACTTCTTCGTGTATCTGTGTGAATTGGTCGGGGGCGGACATGGGTGTTAGACTAGACCTTCTCCTGGCTTCGGTGGAACTCCAGTTGAACCTGAGCGGAGAGGGCCTTCGTCATCCTCTTGTTCACGTGCCGGTTACACCGTAGCAGCAGCAGGACGTTAATATTACCATAACTCCCACGAATGCCACTACGCCGAGGATGTCGATGGTGTCTACGTTGTTTTTTATGTTGGCGTCATTGCCAGCGATGATTACCTCTTCCTTCGTCGCGTAATTGACCATTTCTTGATTTTGACCTGCTAAACTGTAGGTTTTTCCTTCCCTGGTCCGTTCCGGCTTCCTACATGTTCCCTGCAGTCTTACTCGACTGGCAGAATGGTCCTAAGCCGTAGGTAGGCAGAATCGCCATGTAATGTGGGCCGTTGGGTGGCCACACTGGATAGCAGGTAGGGTGAATTATCGTAAAGAATGATACTCACAAAGTTCGGGTAACATCTTATAATTTAATATATAACACTTATAAACTGGATAACAATTATATACATTATTACTATGATCTAACTATCATTAAGACAGTAACTGTCTATCTGAAAGTGAGTATGAATGTGGACATGATTCTGAATAAGAATCTGACTCTAAATGTCTGTCACTTACATTACTGTCGTTATATATATCCCAGATGATCCTCGGTACTACTTATGGAATATAATACAAACCCTGACATATAGTTTGTGTATGCAACAACACGCTTTAGCGAGGTCGTATTTGTAAAACACGTTACATTTGTATTACGGGAGCGAGGCTGTGGCCTCCTTGAGAGTGTTTGCATAGCGAGAGTGTTGCGTGGTTGACGTTGATGTGATGGAAATGGTTGAGGTTCTGATAAGGGCGGTTGTGTTTGAGGTGTTTGATATTCTGTTTCAAATGGTTGATATTGAGGTGAATGACATTCTTGTTCTAATGGAGGTGGATGTAGTTGAGTTTCTAAAGGAAGTGGTTGAGGTTCTCCATTTGATCTAGGTTCGGAGGCTTGTTTTTGTCTTTGGTAGGGGGTAATCAAAGGCGAAGGGGTAGGCGAAGGGGTAATCAAAGGCGAACGATGGGGCAGTGTTGAATTTTGATCTCGAGGATCTCGAGAAGGATCTGGTTGAGGATCTGATTGAGGATGATCTCGAGAGGGATCAGGTTGAAGCGGTGGATTGCCAGGTGAATGAACAGATAGAAATATAACCGATGATGACTCATGTGCCACTACTGGTTTTTCTATAGGTGATAGGTTCACCGGTGGTGGTACTGCAGCTGACACCATTACAGTACCAGAGTGTACCTGTCTACCCAGAAGTAGTCTCTTGAGAGTACTACTACTCTCTCTTACACTAGAAATGGGTGTAGAGGCAATTGCATGGGTCCAACTGCAATTGCATGGGTCCAACATAAGCAACTGTTTGCGTCTGTGTATTTGTCAGTTGTCGTCGTTTTTGTTCTCGTCGCGTCTGTGTATTTGTCAGTTGTCATCGTTTTTGTTCTCGTTGTTGTTCTCGCCGTTGTTTTTGTTCTAATTTTCGTTGTTCTCGTCGTCGTTGTTGTTCTCGTTGTCGTTGTTGTTGGTACTGTTCGTAATCGAATTGTCGTTGTTGTTGGTACTGTTGTTGTTGTTGGTACTGTTCGTAATCGAATTGTCTTTTCATTTCAGCAGTTGCTCTACTCATTTCAGCAGTGCCCAGCGGTGCAATAGTAGCAACTTGAGACAACACCGTCTGAAATTCTGTCTCTGTCATAGTAGGAACAAATACGCTAGCAGTTCTCATTACAGCTGCCCTCGTAATTGCTCCGACTACATTAGCAGGGGCAACGGTAGATAGTGCCGTCGATGGTGGAAAAGGTTTCATCGATGATAGAGGAATCATCGATGGTGGGGGAGGTGGAGGTATTACAATTGATGTTGAAGCACCTCCATCTACCGCTCTATCTACTGCCGTCGACAGTATTTCATCATCTATTTTTTCAAATACCAGTTGCTCTAGTCCTTGCATAAAAGGTCCTTGATTGGAAATATTAATATTGGAAATATTTATTAGGCTTTCAGGGTTAGGGTTGTCAGTATCAGCGGGAAACACCTGTTGCTGTGAAGTTTGTTGTGTGAAAGTTGGTGTTTCCTAAAGAATAATAAAAATGAGGGAAGGAATCAAATTAATTCGAATTACATGGAAATTGATATTGATAATATCAATTTCTTAATTTCGACAATATACTATAATATTTTCTTTCTGTCATTTTGATAATTAAACTGAATTATACTGAATAATTTAAAACTTAAAATTATAATTTTAAAATTTAAAATTTCACAAGTAATTATTTTACTGTAAATTGATTAAATAATTATTTAAATACTGATACTAAACTTTCAATTTCAAATATTGAATTATAATTTTATTACTTTTCAGGATACATAAAAGAAGTAATTACTTTCCTACTTTTAGAACACAAAAGGAATAAAATATTTTCAAAATTAATGTATTATAAATGTAATACATTAATTTTGAAAATGCTACATTTCAAATTCTATTCAGATATAAGAAATATATAACAGTGAATTATAAATAATTAAATAAACAAATACAAGAAAAAACAAATATAAATATAGTAATCATATTAATAATATAGATGTTTACTTACCATTGTATAACTTGTAATGTCTATCCCAGTAAAACTAACTCGTATTTATATGAAAATAGTGCCAATTAATTATGTAAATTAACATTTTACAAATTTCCATTGACGTCAATTTTGACCTATTACATAATACGTACAAATTTACATTATAAATTTGCATATGTTAATCAAAAATTCCGTCGCATTTTTGTAAAAGGTCAAGTTTCAATTAATTATGTAAATTTACAATTTAGAAATTTCCATTGACGTCATTCTTGACCTATTACAAATACATGTACAAATTTGCATTATAAATTTGCATATGTTAATCAAGGTCAAATTGACATTTTACAAATTTTGTGTAACCTTGAACACCGGGAAAATGCCCAAATTCTTCAATTCTTCATCGGAAAGTCGAGGGGGAAATTTTCGAATGTATGTCACCGGGGGGGGGGCCTGCCCCAATCCCCACCTCCGCGCGCTCCGTGGCGTCGCTACGGTGTGGATTGGTTCGGGGGCTCGCCCAATCCCCCCTGTTCTCTCTTTTTTCCTTTTTTTTTCTTTTTTTCCCTTTTTTTTACTTTTTCCTTTTTTTCTATTTTTTCCTTTCTCTCTTTTTCTCCTTTCCCTTTTTTTCCTTTGTTTCTAGAAAACCCTCCCACACCCCTCGTCCAAATTCAATACCTAACATTATATTATTAAAAAAAATTAAACTCAAATATTTATTTATAGCTGCATACATAAATACATTACAAACATTAATACACTATATTAATACAAAAACTATAAATCATTCTGTCTACACATATAGCAATGTCTTCTCCTAACAGGTCCATCAACAACATCACCGTTAATTACATAATGACTTACACATGGTCTACATCCAATTAAATCAATATCTTCTTGATAACTTCTAGGTAATCGACGCCAAACAAATTCTAAACTCAAACATCCTATATTGCTCATTAAATATGTCATAGGAACATAAAATAAATCATCATCATCCACTCCAGAAAAATTTCCATCAGTTTCAAGTTGTCGCAACACATTACCAACCCTCTACACAACATAACTCCTCATAGCACTCCACGCATAACCCATTATAACAATAATGTGATAACCTGATTAAGTAATGTTTGTAATACTTGTTATAGAGTCAAGGCGTGGCCCTGGTCTTATTTGCATTGTATTAGAAAACACGACCTCGGTCCACCTGTTTTATTAAACACAAGCATTCTTAATTAAAGGTTGCACGCTTGCACATCTTGTTTATAGTTAAGTAAGGACATAGTCAAATGAGGGCACTCTAATGTTGTATATAAGACGTTCTATCAAAGAACAAGGGATCAGTCATAGCTAGATAGTCAGTAAGACATAGCGAGTGCGAGATAGATCTCTCCTTTGACTGCTGTTCTATTTATTGTTATGTGTATAGTAATTGTTATGTTTATTATGTGTTATATAATTATACTACGTTAAACCAACCTTATCTGAGTATTATTTGATTCTTATACGCATCTGCGTACCAACGCAATAATGTAGCCTCCGCAGGGCCAGGCTACATTACATGGCGATCCTGCCAGCCACTTAGGTACATTACAATAATTAAATTTAGCCAACTTTATTATCTTTAAACTTTATTTCTAACAAAAACTTATACAATCGTTCCACTTTAGACAAAGCACAAACAACATAATTACTAACATGAAAGCTACAACTTAGCCCTCCTCTTCTATTTTTTTCCGCATACACTAAATCTATTATTCGTCGATCTATAATACGTTTCAAAAAATCCTCTACCCTTAATAACACTAAATCAACACCTCTACACAATCGTTTAATTATATCATCAAACTCACTTGCAGCTAAATAACCATCTTCCCACTTCAAACCATGATGACAATTAAAAGCATATCTTGCAACTTGCCGATCTTCTTCTGCCAATACACTAAAACTCAAAACCGGTTTGAATATAAAATGACTCCTCTTAAATTCACTATCACAAGTAGCCAACTCCTTAGGCATCAAACTATAACTATTAAATCGATACCATTGAAAATCTATAATAATATATTTCTTTCCACTTAAATCCAGCATCTTTAACTAAAGAACCTTCTCACCCAATCAGTAACCATACACTACACAACCACATTCCATAAACTACAATTACCATATCCCCACCACCCATCTTACTCCTCAAACAAACAAAAAATACTAATACTGTCGCTGTACCACCTTATTAAATGGTGAATATTGATACAATTTATTATGAAATATCAAACAATACATAACCGTATCTTTTGGTATATTGTCTTTCGCCGTAAATTCAATTCTAATCTCCACACCACTTCTATGTATAGCACCTTCCTGATGTGAACAATCAACACCAATTAATGGACACAATTTAAATTTTCTTAATTTTAACATTGGCTCAGTATATTCGTGACCGTAATAAACTTGTTGAAATCTAGCATACATATTATATAAAACGGCTACACGATTTTCATCAAAATCCACTCGAACATTTTCATATGGATATTTTTTACAATATAAATAAGCTGTCAGATCAGTTAAATTAATTGCATCAAATCTACTCATATTTTGATCCACTTTCCCTTTCTTCCCAGTCTGAAAACCCAAAATAATATATCTAGGTGTCTCTAAATGTGGAGCTGTCTTAATAGCCCAACTATGTTTTGTTGACTCTGGAATTCCCGGATTTTCATGAATTTCCCATCCTCTAAAAAACATTTCCATTATAGTATTTTTCGTTGTTAATTTAGTTAACGCCAAATCCTGACTTAAACCAACTTTAACATGTGGTACCCGCCATACAATAGCATTAATAGTTAACCTAACACCCTCATTAATAGCAGCACTTGAATTATATATTACATCATTATCATCAGCACATCTCTTCAACACAAGCTCCTGAGACATATTTAAAATAACAGACTTAAAATCTTCTGCGAAACCCATTAACATCTTCAATGGTATACATATACTAAAATTACCTTTATTATCTAAAACTTATATAACTTGGACTATGAGAAAAATATCCTTTCATAGTCGATGTAATACCTACATTTCTTACTTCATCCACCTCCACTCCACTAATCACATATCTGATATTGCTGAACATAAAAGCTGCCGCATTATTAATTAAAAACGCTGTAGCACTAGCCTTACTTTCATCACTAAACAATCGTACCTTCCCCTCAATTAATAATTCTGACTCCGATGGTAAAGTATACTTATCTATTTCTGGTACCACAATTCTAATCTCATCATTATTTTCATATCTTGGTGAACCAAACGGAACATGATTGTGATATTCCAACTCCACAATAGAATTATCTATTCGAACCCTTCTTAAAACTTCTAAAACTTCCATTTTTAATTGTTACTAACACACTTTCACAACAAACTTCTTCTCTAGACAAATATCTTTCTATACTAAAGCATAATCCTCTCTTTATTTCTTAATATCCCAAAATCAACATACCAAAACTCCCTCTCACTTAAATAAATCTACACCAAAACTTTATATCCCATACCTTTCAAAAACCGCCTATTCTCATTTGTTAAACAATTTCGTACCCTCACCCCACCAATAATCCTCCACAACTTATTCAATAATTTCCGTGAAGAATTTCTATTCCTCCTCCACATTTTATTAATACTACTGCTCCTCATTATTCTTCAATTTATAATCTCAATAATTCAAATTAATATGTGAAATATCCAATATTCATCTTTGACATCTATTACTACACACCCTACTTAATCAACCTAATACTATTCTTTAATTATTTAAATATTCACTAATATATACAATCATTTCCCTCAATAAATCATTTACTATTCCTAAAACATAAAACATTTATTTTTAAAACCTAACGTCTCCTAATCCTCAAATATATCGTCATCTCTTCACCTCTTAAATCAATTGGTTTACCTATCTGATCTACAGCCCGAATAATAATATCAGATAATACATTAGTATTTACAGGCATATAAATTTTCTCTTGCGGAACCTCTATAATTTTAAAACCTGGTGGAACATTTGGATAAAAATGATACAAAACATGTGATAATTCACCATTAATATATGATCCATCTACAATATTACACATAATATCAATAGCACTAATTCTATTTATATCAACTATTTCGTCACTATGAATCGGTATCCTTTGTTCTATTACCCTTCTATAAAAACCTAATAAAGAACCAATTGAATTTTCCACTCTAAAATCAATATCTACAGACGCCTTCATAAACACTTTCATACCATTACTATTACCAGTTAATAAGAAAAAGTGTTTTGCTTCTTCCGCAACCCGTAAATGCTCATCGACATATTTCTGTAAATCCATTATATCATAAGTACCCTCCGGAATAATTATCTCCTTCCAAGCACTTGACTTACTTCTTGAATATTTAAAGACATTATTTTTACTAGTAACATTAGGGATAGAATTATAAGTTTGCAAACTTAACATACACATCTCGTATTCACCATTTAAATATATAGGTGGATTCAGCACACAACCCACCTCAGATCCCTTCCCTGTCAAAACAAAAGCCAAATTAATCACACTTCCATTACCATCCGCATCCATTTCTAATTTAAATTCAACTTTCCAAAATCGTTGCACTAATATTTAATAAAACAATCGCAACAAACTCCTTCTTATTTAATAAATCCTTTCAAAAAAGAATAAACACAAATGTCCACAATTTTCACTGTTACTGTCTTGATATCTTTCATAGTTATACTGTAAAACACCACCACCATTCGATAATAAATACTTTTCAACCTCAATCGGAGGTCTTAAATCACCGTAACTATCAAAATAATTTATTACAGCATTATTTTTCTTATATGCTACCCAATGAGTCCCTTCACCAACATCATCATCCAAATTTACTATTCCATTCTCTCTTTTGCGTATAATTTTCGGTAACACATCTTTACTAAAAATACCCCGAAATTTACCAATTCTCCACCTTTGAACATACATCCACAAATCTTTTTTATGTTAAAGGCCTTCGAGGAAAGCTGCTTATCAGTTTTTTGAACTAGCACCTTCTGGTAAATAAACACCACAACCAGATTTATACGGTTTTACATATAATCCACTTCCAACACATACACCACACCCAGACTTATATGGTTTCACATGTAAACCACTCCCAGATTTTGATTCCATAGCAATATTATGTCGCTTTGCTTCATCTAATTCATCCCTTTCAGCTTTTGCAGAAGTTCCTGCTTTTGCAATTGCTGCTGCACCACCACCTAATGATCCTAAAGCACCTAATGCTGCAAATAATGGGATTAACGGTAAAAATCCACCTTTTTTTGGTATCGCAAGTACCCTGGATCGCAGATCCACCGCTTCTGCGTGCCTTATTCAAACTACCACTTCTAAATACCATCACAATCTTATATATTAAACTATCTCAGTCAACATCAACAATCTAAATGACAAAAACCGCATCTGCAATTACCATATATAAATACTTAATAGTCGATTTCACTTAATCCTAAAAACCTTAAAATTTATCTTACATGATTAATTTCTTACAAATTAAAAAAATAAAACACATTAAATTTATTTTATTATTATATTTCATAATCATATATAATTTTTCCTCAAACAATTTACATAATTTTTAATTTTTTGAGGCCAATACATAACTAACTCCTTCATTATACAAACACATTCGGATATTACACCACTATACATTCGATCGATTTCTACATCCACTTCTCCACCACTTTCAGCTACACATCGGACCATATCATTATAAAATACATGATATTTCATATCTTCTAAAACAGCTAATCGACAATCCAATGTTTCCTTCAACCGCCATAACTCCGATAAACTTTCAAACGCTAAATACACATACTCGCCACCTTTTTCTATCTTCACAATTCTACTTACTCCATCAAATGATTCAGGTGATATTCGAATATTCATACCTCTAAAACTTGGAAATATACCATTATTATAATCAAAATACTGCCTTAACTTTGCAGTCTCCGCCATTACCCACTTCCATTCCCTTGAATTAAAGCATACACATTGTTTTTTTACACCAACAATTTTTAACATTGGTTCGAAATCTTGGTGTGGTAATAAACCAATACATATCCATTTTGAATTACTTTTATTCAAAAAGAAAATTTTTTCTCCTACTAATGGTAACTCCCAAATTGGTGCTCTAACATATTTTTCAACAAATCTTTCACCACTTGATGTCTCGTGCAAAATTCTCTGCAGCTACATCTATATGTTCCCAAAATTTATTTGATTCAGACATTTTAGTAAAAAATTCTTCAATACCAAAATCTGCCTCAATATCTCCAACCACTTGTAAACCTCTATCAATACTATTATCTTTTACCACTTCACTTTCTTCCACTACCAAGGAACCACTATCTTTTTCCAATTCACTTTCTTCCACAATTAAAGAACATAAAGAACTCTGTGGTACCTCATTAAACTTCCGCTTCAACATATTCTCTAATACTAGCATCTATTTTTAACATAAGCTAACTTTATATACCCTAACATTGTCCCCACCCTAACATTCTTCTTTATTCTTTAAACTTCATATGACCTTAATCATCCTCAAACAATTCTAAAACCTCCCAATCGACCTTGATCACTAATATTATTCTGGAACCTCCTACTTAACCTTCACCTCATATACACCACGTATTCCCCTTGCCCTATATAAGAAGATTGATTATCCTCAGCTGATTCTAAAACCTCATTGATTTTGAACGTCAATACCTTTAAATGACCTTGACCACTCAGCCGCTTCTAACACCTCCTCATTGACCTTGATTGCCAATATATATGCGATCAAGATCAATGAGGAGGTGTTAGAATCGGCTGAAATACTCTACTCACGGGACCGATTTTCGAGGAATTATTGGCATTATTGGCGAAGTGTGCAACAGCACGTCTTCCAAAATATCATAGCCGTTCTTTTCATGTTATTCTATGTAATTTTGATGTATCAGTCGCTTCGTTGCGTGAAAGCGCGACCGACTTCTCTCTTAGCACGGGACCGATTTTCGAGGAATTATTGGCATTATTGGCGAAGTATGCAACAGCACGTCTTCCAAAATATCATAGCCGTTCTTTTCATGTAATTCCACGTCATTTTGATGTATCGGTCGCTTCGTTGCGTGAAAGCGCGACCGACTTCTTTCTTAGAACGGCAGTAGAGTATCTCAGCCGATTCTAACACCTCCTCATTGACCTTGATCGCATATATATTGTCTGGGTAGTCAAGGTGATTTAAAGGTCGAAGCAGGTTATTAAAAAGTCACACCAAAGTCAATGTCATTTCCAAGGTCAGTCAAGGTCATGAGAAGACCAAGGTCAAGGGCATTTGAAGGTCAATGACATTTTAGGGTCAAAGGTGTTTGAGGGTCAAGGACATTTGAAGGTCAATGACATTTGAAAGTCAAGGGCATTTGAAGGTAAGGGTGTTTGAAGGTCAATGGCATTTGAAAGTCAAGGGCATTTAGAGGTCAAGGGCATTAGAAGGTCAATGACATTTGAAGGTCAATATCATTTGAGGGTCTAGGTCATTTGAAGATCATGTGCATTTGAAGGTCAGGGGCATTTGAAGGTCAAGGGCAATTGAAGGTCAAGGTCATCACTTAAAGATTACATCGGGGTAGTGGTTCAACCGTGAATATATAAATAATAACGAATGAATTTTTCTATCATAAAGTGTTAAGTTTTCTTAATATTTGTTTGAACATATAAGTAGATATGGGTACTGCACACGAAAGAAAAAATAGAGTGATTGTAGTGGAATTAGAATGGAGTAGTGATGATGAGTTAAGTGAAGCTGAAGACGATATCGAGAACGATATTGAGGAGGCGCAAGGAGATGATACGGACGAGGTAGATATTAAGGAGGAAGAAATTGAGGAGGACATATTTGAAATAGAGACGAGTATTTTAATCGATGATATGGACAGTAGAATGTATGACTTTGATTAATTGGATTGATTATACATATAATGCTAAGATGTTTATTGTTACTAGTATAAACAAGTCAATGTAATTTATAAGTTTGAAATGTTTTCACACATAAACTTTACGTCCGGATGCTTCACTTTCAACAACTCTGATTCGTAAAACCCCTCTAAAATATTCTGCTTTTGCGAATCTCGTAGTAGATAGGTACTAGGGAAGGTATTTTGAACTTTTCTTACTGTGAATATCTCATTCGACCAATTTGGCGTATACATTTTAGAAAACACGTGCCTGTATTTACTGATACGAACGAAGTCTCCCACCTTAAAATTTGAAATTCTTGGATCACCTACTTTAATATTACTATAAACTGTATCCAAAATACTTCTAACATTTCTTTGATTAACTGCTACAGGTTTGTGCCTTATTGTTCGATGTACGGTATTATTATAATCTTTGACTAGTCCTTGCAACATATCTATCCAACGATAATTCCCATTGAAGCTGAATTCCTTCCACATCTTATTTTTTAGGGTTCTATTAAAACGTTCGACAATGGAACTTTTTAGATTGGAATAGGTAGTGTAGTGATTAATATTATACTGATCCATAAGCTTCTTGAAATGAGAGTTGAAAAATTCCTTTCCTTGGTCGCTTTGAACATTCTTCGGAATATTTTTTTTTCCCAGTTGAGAGTATGGATTTCATGGCGTTCATTACTTCAATCGCTGTCTTATTTTTTATTGGAATTGCCCAGGCGAATTTCGAAAATGTGTTTATACATACGAAAATGTATTTGAAATTGTCGTTTTCTTTTGCGTACGGTATCATTTCAACCAGATCGATTTGAAATAAGTCCCGCAATCCTTTTATGATGACCCGACGCCGAGTAAACCTCCTCCGAGCTAGTCTATGTATTTCATTTACAACATCCCTCCTAATTGACGACATTTCCTTCGATTACTATTTCCGCAAATACTGCTTCTGTTTTTGGTGGCGTAGGTTTGGTACCAACGTATATCAACCTAAACGTTGTTCCTTCTGTCAATTCTATCGGTCTCTTGGAATTAAATAGTTCCTTATCAATTTGCAGTGTTGTTAATTTCTCGTTAGAATAGTGTACATTTATAACCTTCCCACGATATAATTCATTCTTATATAAATAAGTATGTTTCGCCAATGACGTACTTACATAATAACCCATGAGGTCAATGGAACCGTCACTATATATTGGAATAATATAGTTCGAAGTTGCTGTTGCACCGGGAGAAGGAATATTTGTTCTATGCATTTGTAACACTTCTTGAAATTTAGGATGTTTGAGAAAGTCTGAGACTACGTCTACATCCATTAAATGTCTCTTAAGGACATGCTTGTTTATGTGTCTTCCAAATTTATCTATTGTCATCGTTACCTATCATTGGTGTCGAAATATAAACTGTCATACAACCAAGAATTTACAGAGTATACAGAGAGACTATTTTATAAATTTTGACTCTTTCAACTCCTCTATTATTGACAATATCTCGTTCTGGTGCCCAGGACACATGTTTTCGTGAAGGTGTCCCTTGCCGTATAATAGACGTTCCTTGTACTGCTGCATAGGATTTTTCTGGAAAAATTTCAGACCATGTATCTGGTGTATCCTCCATAGCGTCCTTCGAGTGGGGCGTTCTACTTTGCTTCGGAATGGTACTACCTAATTTCACGGCAATTTCTTGCAAAGGTTTGGATATAGGTGCATACTGTATATCAATATCTCTTTGAGACTTCGCGATATCAGCCCTTAGTGTTCTCAATTTTTCTTTTAAAACTGTGCGAGCTTTTACTAAATTATTTATTAATTTATCATCCATGTCTCTTTACTATTTAACGAATACTGAAATACTGATGTAGATTTCCTAAAGTAGGATCCTTTTAATGGTGTTTTTAGAGGAACTTATTGTAAATGTATATAAGTATCAAAACCTAAACGGTATCTTCCTTCATTATACTTACAGTCAGTATCGATAAATAATAGACCAAATGATTTCTTCCAACACATTCTGCATACGTTTAAAAACTGTTCAAAACTTAAGTCATGGATGTGATCGTTAAATATATGTTTCAAATTAGTACCATCTTGTTGAAATAAAATTAAAAGATTTGTATTATCCCTCAACAGTTGTTTAGGAGCAGCACTATATGTTTGAATTAAATAAAAACAATCTAAATTCCGATGCCTACCGAAAGAGAAGAACTGCTTGACAATATTCAAATTAATAGTGGGTATATCGTCAAATATAACGACTGGATAGTCGGCAACTTGTTCCGGTGTTATATCAATCGGATCCGTATATTCAAAATAACCTATCTCTGGAATAGTTTCCATTACATGTTTAAGATATTCATATTTCTGTTGATGAAGAGATCCACAGCAGATGTAAATATTTTTGAAGCGCAACCCATTAGGATGTAATAATAAAGTAAGGAGGGCATTCGTTTTACCACATCCTGAAGGACCCACTATTAGTGCTCTCTTACAAGTACCACCAAATAGATTGTTGTGTCGGTTAAAATTCTTCTCATTAAATACGGAATCGTAGTTGTATAAAGGTAATGATAATGGTTGTGCTTCTAGCTGCATACTGCACTTCATGAATTCACGATGTATACTGAACCATATTAGCTTTAGACGCTTCTTATTAATTGAAAAAGCAAATTTCTACATCTTAAATGACATTAAATTTTACTATATTTATTTACATTATTTACATTTCATTATATTTTTACATATTAAAAGACATTAAATTTATTATTTTATTTCAAATTTGTGCAATATTTGCTTTATTATTTAAGTTACTAGCTGTACACAAGCTTTGGCATCGGTAATATTCCTGATGGAAATGGTGGGTCATATCCTGATGGAAATTGTGTAGGTGGACGTGTTGAAAATGGTAAAGTACAAATGTTGGAAATGCTGAAGAACAAACGTTGGAAATGGTGAAGCATAAAAGTTTGAAGAAATTATTGAAGAGGAAATTGTTGAAGAGATAGGAAATTGTTGAAGAGATAGGAAATTGTTGAAGAGATGCGAAAATAATAATAAACAAAATTAATAATATTAATTTTGTTTATTATTTTCATACCTCTTCAGCAGTTCTCTGATGACCTTCTGTGGGGCCATCGCCACCGGTTTTGGCACCGGTTGGGCAGGTGTGTGAATCATTTCTTCATCATCATTTGATGATCCCCAAGAGTCATCCGCTATCTCTGAATACGGCGGCGGCTTCAGTGATGATGCTTGCGGCCGCGGTGTTGATGTTTGCGGCTGTGGTGTCGGCGGTGGTGTTGTAGGTGCTGGTGTTGTAGGTGTTGGTGGTGTTGGTGGTGCTGGTGTTGATGGCATCGCTGCCGATACCGATACATTGATTATCCGTGAACGGCGGCCTGGTGTCGATGTCACCGTCACCATCACTTTAGTAGGTGCGGAAGTATTTAGCTGGAATTCCTGTAAATGTAATATCTTTATATTGAGCTCCATGAAAAAGGTTAAAATCAACAAACATATTAACACTATTTCTTCTGACGAATATCACCCCATGGAAAAGATAATGTAAATATTCCCAAATCCATACTTCCTTACCAGATGTCACCCCAGGATATTGACAGTTAGACAGTTATCCTTACAGTAATATACAGTGATATATTAACTGTAAGGATGACTGTAAGGATGTTGACAGTTACATTTACTATAAATATTACTATTGTAAGGTGGAAGGATGGACAGTTATATTTACTGTAAATATTACTACAAATATTACTGTAAATATTTCCAAATCATTATTCCCAAATCATACTATTACGGTCTATGTCTACGTACGAGGGTCTAACTTCGTTATTGAACATATCAATAAATCAAAGTCTGCAGTGCAAAATTTAAAAGCATGTAATTAGTTTAAAGTACAAATAAATCAATCTGTAGTGCAAAGTTTAAAAGCATAATAAATTATCCATCATCACTGTCATCATCATTACTATTGATATGTTCAACTATCAAAGCTTTGATTTGTCCGAATCGATTTTTCTTCCTCCGGTAAGATTGAACTTTCTCATTAATATGAACATCTGGGATGTTCGTATTAATGGCACCATTATGGAGTTGAAGATACAGGTCGAGGCCTGCGATCCAACCGGATACCTGCTCATTCATATGGGCAAGGGAGGCATCTCTAACTGACGAATTTCTCTCAAGGTGCGACATAACTTTGTCAGAAAGTTCTTTAAAATCCGCAGCGAAAGTGTTGCGTGGTTGAGGTTGATGTGATGGAAATGGTTGAGGTTCTGATAAGGGCGGTTGTGTTTGAAGTGCTTGATATTCTGGTTCAAATGGTTGATATTGAGATAGATGACATTCTTGTTCTAATGAAGGTGGATGTAGTTGAGTTTCTAAAGGAAGTGGTTGAGGTTCTCCATTTGATCTAGGTTTGGAGGCTTGTTTTTGTCTTTGGTAGGGGGTAATCAAAGGCGAAGGGGTAGGCGAAGGGGTAATCAAAGGCGAACGATGGGGCAGCGGTGAATTTTGATCTCGAGGATCTCGAGAAGGATCTGGTTGAGGATCTGATTGAGGATGATCTCGAGAGGGAGGATGACCTCGAGAGGGATCAGGTTGAAGCGGTGGATTGCCAGGTGAATGAGCAGATAGAAATATAACCGATGATGACTCATGTGCCACTACTGGTTTTTCCGTAGGTGATAGGTCCACTGGTGGTGGTACTGCAGCAGCTGACACCATTACAGTACGAGAGTGTACCTGTCTACCCAGAAGTAGTCTCTTGAGAGTACTACTACTCTCTCTCACACTAGAAATGGGTGTAGAAGCAATTGCATGCGTCCAAGCAACTGTTTGCGTCTGTGTATTTGTCAGTTGTCGTCGTTTTTGTTCTCGTCGCGTCTGTGTATTTGTCTGTTGTCGTCGTTTTTGTTCTCGTTGTTGTTCTCGTCGTTGTTTTTGTTCTAATTTTCGTTGTTCTCGTCGTCGTTGTTGTTCTCGTTGTCGTTGTTGTTGGTACTGTTCGTAATCGAATTGTCGTTGTTGGTACTGTTCGTAATCGAATTGTCTTTTCATTTCAGCAGTTGCTCTACTCATTTCAGCAGTGCCCAGCGGTGCAATAGTAGCAATTCTGTCTCTGTCATAGTAGGAACAAATACGCTAGCAGTTCTCATTACAGCTGCCCTCGTAATTGTTCCGACTACATTAGCAGGGGCAACGGTAGATAGCGCTCTATCTGCCGCCGTCGACAGTATTTCATCATCTATTTCTAGAAGTACCAGTTACTCTAGTCCTTGCATAAAAGGTCCTTGATTGGAAATATTAATATTGGAAATATTTATGAGGCTTTCAGGGTTAGGGTTGTCAGTGTCAGGGGGAAACACCTTTTGCTGTGAAGTTGGTTGAGGCGAGGTTGGTGTTTCCTAAAGAATAATAAAAATGACGGAAGGAATCAAATTAATTCGAATTATTTAAATACTGATACTAAACTTTCAATTTCAAATATTGAATTATAGTTTTATTACTTTTCAGGATACATAAAAATAATTACTTTCCTACTTTTAGAACACAAAAGAAATAAAATATTTTCAAAATCAATGTATTATAAATGTAATACATTAATTTTGAAAATGCTACATTTCAAATTTTATTCAGATATAAGAAATATGTAACAGTGAACTATAAATAATTAAATAAACAAATACAAGAAAAAACAAATATAAATATAGTAATAATATTAATAGTATATGTGTTTACTTACCATTGTATAACTTGTAATGTCTATCCCAGTAAAACTAACTCGTATTTATATGAAAATAGTGGCAATTAATTATGTAAATTAACATTTTAGAAATTTCCATTGACGTCAATTTTGACCTATTACATAATACGTACAAATTTACATTATAAATTTGCATATGTTAATCAAAAATTCCGTCGCATTTTTTGCAAAAGGTCAAGTCTCAATTAATTATGTAAATTTACATTTTAGAAATTTCCATTGACGTCATTCTTGATCTATTACATAATACATGTACAAATTTGTATTATAAATTTGCATATGTTAATCAAGGTCAAGTTGACATTTTAGATATTAGGTGTGACCTTGAACACCGGGAAAATTCACAAATTCTTCAGTTCTTCATCGAAAAGTGGAGAGGGAAATTTTCGAATGTAGGTCACCGGGGGGCTGCCCCAATCCCCAGCTCCGCGCGCTCAATTCGCGCTCCGTGGCGTCGCTACGGTGTGGCTTGCTTCGGGGGCTCGCCCCCCTCCCTCTTCTCACTCTTTTTCCTTTTTTTTTCTTTTTTTCCTTTTTTTTTCCTTTTTCCTTTCTTTCTCTTTTTACCTTTCTCTCTTTTTCTCCTTTCCCTTTTTTCCTTTGTTTCTAGAAAACCCTCCCACACCCCTCGTCTAAATTCAATACCTAACATTATATTAATAAACAAATTTAAACTCAAGTATTTATTTATAGCTACATACATAAATACATTACAAACATTAATACACTATATTAATACAAAAACTATAAATCATTCTGTCTACACATATAGCAATTTCTTCTCCTAACAGGTCCATCAGCAACATCACCGTCAATTACATAATGACTTACACATGGTCTACATCCAAATAAATCAATATCTTCTTGATAACTTCTAGGTAATCGACGCCAAACAAATTCTAAACTCAAACATCCTATATTGCTCATTAAATATGTCTTAGGCACATAAAATAAATCATCATCATCCACTCCAGAAAAATTTCCATCAACTTCAAGTCGTCGCAACACATTACCAACCTTCTCCACAACATAACTCCTAATAGCACTCCGCACATAACCCATTATAACAATAATTAAATATAGCCAACTTTATTATCTTTAAACTTTATTTCTAACAAAAACTTATACAATCGTTCCACATTAGACAAAGCACAAACAACATAATTACTAACATGAAAACTACAACTTGACTCTCCTCTTCTAATTTTTTCCGCATATACTAAATCTATTATTCATCGATCTATAATACGTTTCAAAAAATCCAATTTTTCTCTACCCTTAACAAACACTAAATCAACACATCCACACAATCGTTTAATTATATCATCAAACTCGCTTGCAGCTAAATAACCATCTTCCCACTTCAAACCATGATGACAATTAAAAGCATATCTTGCAACTTGCCGATCTTCTTCTGCCAATACACCAAAACTCAAAACCGGTTTGAATATAAAATAACTCCTCTTAAATTCACTATCACAAGTAGCCAACTCCTTAGGCATCAAACTATAACTATTAAATCGATACCATTGAAAATCTGTAATTATATATTTCTTCCCACTTAAATCCAGCATCTTTAACTAAACAACCTTCTCACCCAATCAGTAACCATACACTACACAACCACATTCCATAAACTGTATTTATCATATCTCCCACCACCCATCTTACTCCTCAAACAAACAAAAAATACTAATACTGTCGCTGCACCACCTTATTAAATGGTGAATACTGATACAATTTATTATGTAATATCAAACAATACATAACCGTATCTTTTGGTATATTATCTTTGGCCGTAAATTCAATTCTAATCTCCACACCACTTCTATGTATAGCACCTTCCTGATGTGAACAATCAATACCAATTAATAATGGACACAATTTAAATTGGCTTAATTTTAACATCGGCTCAGTATATTCATGACCATAATAAACTTGTTGAAATCTAGCATACATATTATATAAAACGGCTACACGATTTTCATCAAAATCCACTCGAACATTTTCATATGGATATTTTTTACCATTTTTACCACATCAGTTAAATTAATTGCATCAAATCTACTCATATTTTGATCCACTTTCCCTTTCTTCCCAGGCTGAAAACCCAAAATAATATATCTAGGTGTCTCTAAATGTGGAGCTGTCTTAATAGCCCAACTATGTTTTGTTGTCTCTGGAATTCCCGGATTTTCATGAATTTCCCATCCTCTAAAAAACATTTCCATTATAGTATTTTTCGTTGTTAATTTAGTTAACGCCAAATCCTGACTTAAACCAACTTTAACATGTGGTACCCGCCATACAATAGCATTAATAGTTAACCTAACACCCTCATTAATAGCACCACTTGTATTATAAATTACATCATTATCATCAGCATATCTCTTCAACACAAGCTCCTGAGACATATTTAAAATAACAGACTTAAAATCTTCTGCGAAACCCATTAGCATCTTCAATGGTATACATATACTAAAGTTACCTTTATTATCCAAAACCGGAGCCTTTCCAGTAGAAAATTCCCAACCACAATTTTCCAATTTATTTATATAACTTGGACTATGAGAAAAATATCCTTTCATAGTCGATGTAATACCTACATTTCTTACTTCATCCACCTCCACTCCACTAATCACATATCTAATATTGCTGAACATAAAAGCTGCCGCATTATTAATTAAAAACGCTGTAGCACTAGCCTTACTTTCATCACTAAACAATCGTAACTTCCCCTCAATTAATAATTCTGACTCCGATGGTAAAGTATACTTATCTATTTCTGGTACCACAATTCTAATCTCATCATTATTTTCATATCATGGTGAACCAAACGGAACATGATTATGATATTCAACTCCACAATAGAATTATCTATTCGAACCCTTCTTAAAACATCTAAAACTTCCATTTTTAAAATTGTTACTATCACACTTTCACAACAAACTTCTTCTCTAGACAAATATCTTTCTATTCTAAAGCATAATCCTCTCTTTATTTCTTAATATCCCAAAATCAACATACCAAAACTCCCTCTTACTTAAATAAATCTACACCAAAACTTTATATCCCATACCTTTCAAAAACCGCCTATTCTCATTTGTTAAACAATTTCGTACCCTCACCCCACCAATAATCCTCCACAACTTATTCACTAATTTCCGTGAAGAATTTCTATTCCTGCTCCACATTTTATTAATACTACTGCTCCTCATTATTCTCCAATTTATAATCTCAATAATTCAAATTAATATGTGAAATATCCAGTATTCACCTTTGACATCTATTACGACACACCCTACTTAATCAACAATTGTACTAATACTATTCTTTAATTATTTAAATATTCACTAATATATACAATCATTTCCCTCAATAAATCATTTACTATTCCTAAAACATAAAACATTTATTTTTAAAACCTAACGTCTCCTAATCCTCAAATATATTGTCATCTCTTCACCTCTTAAATCAATTGGTTGACCTATCTGATCTACAGCCCGAATAATAATATCAGATAATACATTAGTATTTACAGGCATATAAATTTTCTCTTGCGGAACCTCTATAATTTTAAAACCTGGTGGAACATTTGGATAAAAATGATACAAAACATGTGATAATTCACCATTAATGTATGATCCATCTACAATATTACACATAATATCAACAGCACTAATTCTATTTATATCAACTATTTCATCACTATGACTCGGTATCTGTTTTCCAATAACCCTTCTATAAAAACCTAATAAAGAACCAATGGAATTTTCCACTCCAAAATCAATATCTACAGACGCCTTCATAAACACTTTCATAGTATTACTATTACCAGTTAATAAGAAAAAATGTTTTGCTCCTTCCGCAATCCGTAAATGCTCATCGACATATTTCTGTAAATCCATTATATCATAAGTACCATCCGGAATAATTATCTCCTTCCAAGCACTTGACTCACTTCTTGAATATTTAAAAACATTATTTTTACTAGTAACATTAGGGATAGAATTATAAGTTTGCAAACTTAACATACACATCTCATATTCACCATTTAAATATATAGGTGGATTCAGTACACAACCCACCTCAGACCCCTTCCCTGTCAAAACAAAAGTCAAATTATTCACACTTCCATTACCATCCGCATCCATTTCTAATTTAAATTCAACTTTCCAAAATCGTTGCACTAATATTTAATAAAACAATCGCAACAAACGCCTTCTTATTTAATAAATCCTTTCAAAAACAATAAACACAAATGTCCACAATTTTCACTGTTACTGTCTTGATATCTTTCATAGTTATACTGTAAAACACCACCACCATTCGATAATAAATACTTTTCAACCTCAATCGGAGGTCTTAAATCACCGTAACTATCAAAATAATTTATTACAGCATTATTTTTCTTATATGCTACCCAATGAGTCCCTTCACCAACATCATCATCCAAATTTACTATTCCATTCTCTCTTTTGCGTATAATTATCGGTAACACATCTTTACTAAAAATACCCCGAAATTTACCAATTCTCCACCTTTGAACATACATCCACAAATCTTTTTCTGTTAAAGGCCTTCGAGGTAAACTGCTTATCAGTTTTTTGAACTAGCACCTTCAGGTAAATAAACACCACAACCAGATTTATACGGCTTTACATATAATCCACTTCCAACAGATACACCACACCCAGACTTATATGGTTTCACATATAAACCACTCCCAGATTTTGATTCCATAGCAATATTATGTCGCTTTGCTTCATCTAATTGATCCCTTTCAGCTTTTGCAGAAGTTACTGCTTTTGCAATTGCTGCGGCACCACCACCTAATGATCCTAAAGCACCCAATGCTGCAAATAATGGGATTAACGGTAAAAATCCACCTTTTTTTGGTACCGCAATTACCCTAGATCGCGGATATTTTATTCTTCTTCCAGATTTTATTAAACTTTGATATGCAACTCTCGCATTCTCTAAAACACCCTTCTTCTTACCAATCCGTCTTATTGCATTCCGTGCTTTCTTCATTGCTTGCAAAAACGAAATAGCACCACCTAATCGATACCCCTGCCTTCTCCTCCTATAACTTCTTCTACTACCCTTCCTTCCACTTTTACTCGTTTCTTTCCGTTGCCTACTCCAACCCATACCTAATTTTGTTTTAGCTTTCATAGCAGCTGAAACCACAGTTGCAGCTAACCTTTCTCCTATACCTGCGTCTCTACTCTTCACTCGTTCCACAGCTTTTTCATACAATTTCTCATCCGCTTCGTGCCTTTTTAACAATTCACTTGATTGAGAATATAATATATCGTGCTCTTTACAAGCCTCATCCAAAATATTCACCCCCTTATCACCTCTTCTCAATCGTTTTTCTAATTTCGTTCCTGGACCACAAAATCTATAACCCGGTATGTGCAATTCTACTGGAAGCTTATTTATCACAGTATTCAACAATCCACCACCTTTCCTTCTGCGTGCCTTATTCAAACTACCACTTCTAAATACCATCACAATCTTATATATTAAACTATCTCAGTCAACATCAACAATCTAAATGACAAAAACCGCATCTGCAATTACAATATATAAATACTTAATAGTCGATTTCACTTAATCCTAAAAACCTTAAAATTTATCTTACAGGATTCATTTCTTACAAATTTAAAAAATAAAACACATTAAATTTATTTTAATATTATATTTCCTAATCATATATAATTTTTCCTCAAATAATTTACATCATTTTTAATTTTTTGAGGCCAATACATAACTAACTCCTTCATTATACAAACACATTCGGATATTACACCACTATACATTCGATCGATTTCTACATCCACTTCTCCACCACTTTCAGCTACACATCGGACCATATCATTATAAAATACATGATATTTCATATCTTCTAAAACAGCTAATCGACAATCCAATGTTTCCTTCAACCGCCATAACTCCGATAAACTTTCAAACGCTAAATACACATACTCGCCACCTTTTTCTATCTTCACAATTCTACTTACTCCATCAAATGATTCAGGTGATATTCGAATATTCATACCTCTAAAAGTTGGAAATATACCATTATTATAATCAAAATACTGCCTTAACTTTGCAGTCTCCGCCATTACCCACTTCCATTCCCTTGAATTAAAGCATACACATTGTTTCTTTACACCAACAATTTTTAACCTTGGTTCAAAATCTTGGTGTGGTAATAAACCAATACATATCCATTTTGAATGACTTTTATTCAAAAAGAAAATTTTTTCTCCTACTAATGGTAACTCCCAAATTGGTTCTCTAACATATTTTTCAACAAATCTTTCACCACTTGATGTCTCTCGTGCAAAATTCTCTGCAGCTACATCTATATGTTCCCAAAATTTATTTGATTCAGACATTTTATTAAAAAATTCTTCAATACCCAAATCTGCCTCAATATCTCCAACCACTTGTAAACCTCTATCAATACTATTATCTTTTACCACTTCGCTTTCTTCCACTACCAAAGAACCACTATTATCAGTTTCCAATTCACTTTCTTCCACAATTAAAGAACATAAAGAACTCTGTGGTACCTCATTAAACTTCCGCTTCAACATATTCTCTAATACTAGCATCTATTTAACATAAGCTAACTTTATATACCCTAACATTGTCCCCACCCTAACATTCTTCTTTATTCTTTAAACTTCAAATGACCTTAATCATCCTCAAACAATTCTAAAACCTCCTCATTGACCTTGATCGCCAATAAATATTGTTGAAAATAATATAGAAGCTTAGTATACTGAAACCAGCCATTAAAACAAAATGTCCCAACACCTAGAATTGATATTAGAAGCAGTCAAGTTTGTTTATGAAAATTATGGTCATCTATCTGGTATTAAAACAAATCTAATAGAGTATATTCCATTAGATTTATTTAAAACGAAAGTAACCCCAGAATGGATAGAGGAGTTCTGGCATTTAATTTCACCTGACAAACAAATTGAACTAGAAGAATATCGACCGTGTTTTAAACACTATAATACCGGTGAGGAACAAATTGACGGTCCAGCCCCTTCAAAGAGAAATTGCTCAGTTTGTAAAAAGAGTATTACCCAACAATTTAGAAAATTTAAAATACCGAAAAAAAAAACTAAAACATTAAATATGATTTAAATAATATATTTTATATACTAAAAATTATCTTCATTTATCAATAAAAATGTTAGATACACAGCTCTATAGTTTTTTATTTATATTTAATTATCAATAAAATAAAAGAAAAAACCACTCTGTGGATCCGATTCTAACACCTCCCCAATGACTTTAAAATCAAGGTGACATTGACATTCAAACGACCTACACACGACGTTGACCTTCGAATGACCTAAGCCACCACCATCCGATTCCAACACCTCCTCAATGACCTTAAAGGCAAGGTCACTCATCCTCAGCCGATTCTAACACCTCCTCATTGACCTTGATCGCCAATAATGCATGCGATCAAGGTCAATGAGGAGGTGTTAGAATCGGCTGAGATACTCTACTGTCGAGGAAAAAATTCGTGAAAATCGCGATACACAATCACAGAACTGAGTGCCATTTTCCCTCAAATTTTACATATAGTTTTGTACGAAATTGTTACTAAACATTTTGGTTACCACAAATTTCGTTCACGATGGGTGCGAAAACTTTTTACCACAACAAATAGTTATAACATTGGATATAGACCAGATATTATTTGCAATATTCTTAATTAACAAAGTTACAAGTAAGCTATTAAATTAGTATACCGTACAGACAGTTTTGGTATGAATAATAAATAATAAATAATAAAAAATTATAAATCGTGAGTTTGCAAAGTTGTATGAAGTTCATGCTTAAATTTTATATAGACCAGGCAGGTTGACCTTTTTCTAAAAGAATCATAGAACATAAACGAAGTTATATTAATAATTAGAATGACACACATTATGCTATGCACATAAGAGGAGAAGCCCATGATTTTAACCATAACTTTAAAATTTTACACACTAAAAATAAATCGTAAAAATTGAATTCAATGTCAGCTATGGAAATTTTGAAATATAAAAATACTAACCTTTTACTTAATAACCATATTGATTTCGACAATTCTTCTTTATTAGGCCTATTTTATAAATGAATATTTATTTTATTTGGGTTCTCTCGTGTTTATGTCTGTACTCGAAATTTGGTCCCTTTGTGTAATAAAGTTTACATCTTGAATATAAAGTGCCAATTATTGAATCATCATAAGTTTAAATTTGTTAACACACTTAAGTTCAGTTTGCAATATAATCCATCCGAGGAAAGCACTGTGTGTCGAAACAATTTATGTTATGGGATTTTACCTCAATAAAGTGGAAACTAAGTTATATTGCTTTTTCATTTTTATTTCGTCAATTATGAATTTCCATCAAGTAAAGGCGATTCAAAATAAAAGTAGTTTTCTCTAATTTCAAAGTACTGAATTTCGAACTCAATGAAATTTCAAATATCTCAATTATGTATTCCAAATTATATTAAGCCGAATCTTAAATTTATATACATACCGATATAAATACTAAGTAAACACTGATTCGTACAGAAATTTTTCTGGTATTTTCTTAGCGTGCTGTCTATCGCTGGGGGCCAATTCCCATGCTATTCGACGAAGAACGCATCGATGTTAAACCTTTTTTATGGAAATTGCATTTTTCAATGTCACAGTGGAAAATTCCTGCATGATAACCGTTCGACGGTCAACAAGTAGAAATCAATACTGTGATACCAGTTAATATTAGCAGTATTTTAGAGTAATTTGATCATTTACCTAAGTAATCTAAACCTTTTAAATAATCATTGCAAATTTTAATGAATTTGAATTCGGAAATTACCCATATTATCATTAGGGACAGACAATTTTGATCCCTATCATTAGCGTAGAAATGATTAATATGTACGCCCGGACCAATTCGCCATTTTCACACTAACCTATGTATGAAAGTATATGTGCCAGGAAGCGAATCTAAAGTACAAATAAAGAGTTATAATTTGAAGAATATGCAATTTTTACTTTTTGTACAGTTACACATATATAAAAAATGCAAACAGTTCTATTTTGAAGATTCCTAGCTATTGTACGTCTTTCGTAATTGGCAGGACATGCATCATTACAATTAATGCGCTTCATGTGAGTAACCACAAGTTTAGTGCAATTTCCTGCTAGGTGATTTCCTGCCCACATTAGACAGATAGAAAACACTTGCAGAATGTCTGAGTGTGGTCTTGTTTTTGATGATTGTGAAATAGGCTTGCTAGTGTTAATTGTTATCTTAATCTTATTATTATATGTTATTTTCTTCATATTTTTAAACCACAGCTTAAGTTTTAAATACGTTTCTTGTAGTCTATAAAATTAGCTTGAATGTATCCCAGTAAATATAATTTACTGAGTTTAATTTATAGTTGTTGATTACCTTTGCTTTCATAAGTTTTTATGCTATGCTACGGTGCTAAATACCGCTTCGTCAATAAAGGGAAGAAAAAAAACAAAAGAGAAGGAAAAAGACAAGATTTCGGATACCTACGATTGCCCCCCCTACCCGCTCCTGCCAACGACTAGCGGTCCACCTGGCTACTAAAAAGCCTCCGTTCAGGGGTGGGAAGACCCAAATGTAGTAAAAGGTAAAAGGGAATGTGGAATAGGGCGCCACCGAATTTGTTACCTCTACTCGCCAAATTCGGAAAACACGATACGAAAATTTGGCACGCCGCGCAGCGGGTAAATCGCAACTAAGTCCTCCCAAACGATAAGACAAAGAAAAGAAAATTCGGACTTCAGCTAGATATCACTACTCTTTATTTTAACTTGCGATTAGAGGACAAAAAAGCAAAGGAAATATTTAATAATAATCTAAATGTTATCAGTAGAGATGTCAATAATAGAAATATGTAGTATCTGTCCACTCGATATTTTGACTCACGTCATAAGTTGCGTGGCGTTATCACGGACATTGGCACCTACAATGCATGTATTCTCATTTCATTTAAAGCCCAATGGTTAAATAAGGATAAAGCACTGAAACGAAAATGTTTGATTCTCTTCGCCGTAAGACCATTAAGAGACAGAGATAACATGCGGTCACCCGCCCACCATGACACCGCTGTAATACGATAGTTGAATAATTAAATTTTGACGTTTGACATCTTACTTTGGTTTATTTTCGTTTTATTGCTTTCTAACTAATTTTCTTTCTATCTAGCAAATAATTGATCTTTTCATAACACAGAGAACTGTCTTTAATACATTTTCATTGAATATTTTTTCACTAAGTTATTTATTGGTTATAGGTTAAGAATTTACATTTATTACAGACATGCATGAAAAACCTCTGAATTCACAATCCCAGCAACTTGTGTTGAATGTCTTGAACTTTTTTGAAAGAGAGAAACTAAATCAAGCATCTCTGATAAATACATATGCAGCTTTTGAAGTATTTATTATATTCTTCCTGAAGGTTATATGATGAATTGTTTGTTATTGTTTCGAAATAAATTAATTAAAAATTTCAAGATATTTTTTTAGCAAAATATACTGAAAAGTTTTAGTGTATTGCTTACTTACAAAAGGTCTTGCATTAGATATAGTTGCTCAAAATCAAACTCAGACATAGAAAAAAAGCATTTTTCGAAAGTAAATAAAAGCAGATGAAATTATCAAAATTTTACAGAGCATCTAAATATAAGCCTAAATAAAAGAGTGTTAAAACACTGTCATAATACATTAGTATTTATCAGTACTTTTTCGTAACGACTGAAAATCATAGGCT
Source organism: Melolontha melolontha (assembly GCA_935421215.2). Taxonomy (NCBI): domain Eukaryota; kingdom Metazoa; phylum Arthropoda; class Insecta; order Coleoptera; family Scarabaeidae; genus Melolontha; species Melolontha melolontha. The sequence goes on along the minus strand of OW285236.1, from coordinate 155,832,561 downwards.
GTGCTAATTTTTACAATACGCAGGCTGAATTTTATTCCGGTCTTCTATTAGTGCCAATTAGTGCATCTTAAAATATTGTTTGAAGGAGATTTGATCATTTTAAACTTGCCATGATTCTTTTATATTAAATAATCTTTTATAGCAAATAAATACATTTTATGTGTTCTATATTCAGACAAGTATGATTTGTTATTAAATATTTTGGTTATTTGAATAAATACATAACCTACATGTCATGAGATGAATGATTGACAGACATCACGGAAAATTTCATTCATAACCATGCTGTTCTTGACGTTTTATTAAAATTAATTTTAATAAATATAAGTAATTTTAGCTAATGAATAAAAAATGTTATAAAATATATAATATTTAGGATATAAACATAATCTACTTTATTTCAATTCTATTTTATAAGTAATGAATTTGAGCCAGAAGTGTTGATTTGGTTCATATTGATGAAAATTAATGGCGTAAGTCAAAACATCGAATGAATTGATACTATGTAATGTATGTATGTAATAAAATGCATATATTTAGAAAATAAATAACAAGCTGTACCCAGAAAAATTAATAAACCCCGTCAAAATACGTATTTATCTGGTTCACATATGTAAATACAACATGATAAGCCCGATCTAATGTTAAAATTTACAAGCTCGAATAAAGCATAAATTGAACTAAAAGTTTGAGGTTCTTAGAATCTTAGAAATTAATAAACGATTAATTACTTAAGCACAATAAAAAAAGAAAAATAGAAAAAAATTTAATATCTAGAAATGAACAATATGAAACAAACATGTAAATAATTTACATATCTGTAACCATGCACATGGACAATACACCTCGTATTTTCAGCATTTACTTCTGCTTAATACATATGTTTCTGCCATATAGGCAGTGGCGGCTCTTGATGACGTACGATGTGCGCTGCTGCACGGATGAGACTGCTTCGTTTAAGCTTTCATATATACAGAGAAGCAAGTAACCGTACCGAAATCTTCCGAAATAGTTCGAAGTAGTCTCATCCGTGCAGCAGCGCACATCGTACGTCATCAAGAGCCGCCACTGCATATAGGCGTCCTCAGTTAAGCTAGTGAAGCAATGTATACAAATTAATACGAACCTGTTATAAACAACTGGTTTGTATCTGTATTTAAATTTACTGAAATAGCCCGCATAGATCAAGCAAGTTCCGTCCTATAAGAAGACAACTATTTAATAGTTGACATCTTACGGGCGAAAGATACTTTGTCCGGAGGGCTACCTATCGTTCGAACAGCTATGCTGCTACGGGAAACGATAAAATACGTACGTAGATGTAGTCCATTAACAACCAGCCAGATGGCGGTAAATATACAAAAAGGTTTTGCTTAAGTATGACAATACGTTAAGCACGTATAAAGCGTTTGTACAATATGAAACAAACATGTAAATAATTTACATATCTGTAACCATGCACATGGACAATACACCTCGTATTTTCAGCATTTACTTCTGCTTAATACATATGTTTCTGGCATATAGGCGTCCTCAGTTAAGCTAGTGAAGCAATGTATACAAATTAATACGAACCTGTTATAAACAACTGGTTTGTATCTGTATTTAAATTTACTGAAATAGCCCGCATAAATCAAGCAAGTATAGGTAGCCCTCCGGACAAAGTATCTTTCGCCCGTAAGATGTCAACTATTAAATAGTTGTCTTCTTATAGGACGGAACTTGCTTGATCTATGCGGGCTATTTCAGTAAATTTAAATACAGATACAAACCAGTTGTTTATAACAGGTTCGTATTAATTTGTATACATTGCTTCACTAGCTTAACTGAGGACGCCTATATGGCAGAAACATATGTATTAAGCAGAAGTAAATGCTGAAAATACGAGGTGTATTGTCCATGTGCATGGTTACAGATATGTAAATTATTTACATGTTTGTTTCATATTGTACAAACGCTTTATACGTGCTTAACGTATTGTCATACTTAAACAAAACCTTTTTGTATATCTAGAAATGAATTAATTATTTTATTTAAAAAAAACGAATGAACGAAAAAATGTATATTTAAATTTAAAGACGTAAATTTTAGAAAAAGTAACAGAATATATTTTTAACGTGTATATGCAAGAAATACGTTTTACGCAAATAAAAAAAAAACTCTACGACGAACTCGTAGATAGACTTGCAAGGCCGATTTCTTTTAAAGGCAAAAAAGTATATGAACGAAATTTAACGTTAACTTCTTTGAATGGAATAATTTTTAGGCTTTGAAACTTTGAAATATTAGAGAAAATAAGTCAGACAGCTTTAAATTAATTAATAGGATTCTGAATTAAAATTATGTCGACAGAAAGAAAAGAAAAATGAATAAGCGTTTTTATGCAAAAATTTTGATACTAATAACGGAGTTAAATAATAATTTCACCCTCCTGGTGTTCTCAACTAATAAAAATAAATGATCAATTACTCAATATTTCAAATTAAAAAAAAAAGAATAATTAAAACAATATAAAGATAAGATATCTTAGCTTGATTCCGGTGGTGTCGGAAGCTGTTGATCCAGATTTTCTGCTGATTTATGCGTGAGACCGCTGGTAATCGATGGAATGATCGTCGCAGGCCACAAGAAGACCTGTGCTAACTACTGTGGCCCCAAATTAGGAACACCTATTTAAAAAAAGGTACAAACAAACGAATAAAAATTAGACGAAATACAATAATTTCGAAATACCTACCAGAATGGATTCTTTTCCGATGGTTTTTTTTGTAATGCTCAACTTTTACGTTGTTAATATGGAACGAAGTCCGTTCGACACCGTAATGTCCCCGTTCGGGTTAATTGCTACATCCAATAAAATTACGTGGTTATTTAAAAAAAAAAACATATGTGGGAATGGCTCGGAACAAAAGAGAGACGTCGTAAGAGAACGATAATTACGCCCTTTTAGAAAGAACACGTGGTGTACGAGTTCAGGAATTCGATCGATGATATCACAACGGATAGATTTCGATCTCTGACTTACATCTGCGCGAAAGATATCTCACACTCGGTAATCGAAGTGGAGAGGGAAACGACGAAGAAAGCTAATACCCAATCATACTTACAGATGTATGAACGTAAGCAAATAAACTTACAGGTAGGTTTAAAATCAATGGAATATAATAAAATTAGGAAAGACGATAACTTGTGACAAAATAAATGAGTGTCTACGAACACGTAACAGCTATTCTAAATTAGTATGATTTAGAATGGCATGAAAACTATTGGAAAAACAAAGTACCACGAATTTCAGGGCCAAACTTGAGAGGATTTAAAAGTTGTACTCCTTATACTAGGTTTGCAGTTGAGGTACGCAAAGTTTTACTGTTTTCTGTGTGAATGGAATAGCAGGGGCGGGGAAAATCATTATATTAACCTTCCGATAGCTGAGGGGGTGCAACTGTACCCTAAGCAGATATTTTTCCTTGTTTTTGTGGATTAGGGTTGTAATTTCGGCTAATTCAACTGACAACTTTATTTGTAATGTGTACCAACATTATATGTGCATTACGTCGTAATTTCATGCTCTGCGTTCCCAAAATTGAATAAAATTTTACATGGGGTATAACTGTACGCCCTCCGGTATTCATGTGTCAAATGGAATACTGGTAACATTGCGCAATTTGACGAAAACTCTTGTATCACTTGTTCCTTTTCAAGGTGGGCCAGTAATATTGGTATTGCTTTAGTCTCTTATCTTCACTTTGCTTCGAAGTGTATTTTTGTGCAGATACAATGCCAAACAAAAGAAAATTAGATTTGTCTCTAGAAGAAGATCGCGCCGTAGCCCTACAGTGATTAGAAGAAAGCCATGAAGATTTTCTTCAAGATAAGACTAATTATTAGGATTATTTCAGCCTTTACTTGATGAAATTCTATTATAACTATTACCGGTATAAAATAAAACAAATTTTAATAAATTTCACTACTTTGTACTTTACAAATTAACGATCGTTTCACTCACACAGGAGCTTCGTCAGACATATAAGTAACTTATGAACGTAACATTTCTTGACATAAATATACCGTAACAAACACATGTTTTGGATATTTAAGAGATGGGTGGTCTTTATTACTTCAATGTCTATGAACGAAAACTTTCACATAAATACTGAACTACGATGATACAATACAATTCAAAAGTGATAAAACCGAAGGCCTACATTCGGCGGTGATAATTTGGTCCATAACATGGGCAAGTAAATTGGGCGCAAGTATTTAGGGGTTCTTTAATCCTATAGGTAAACGGGGTGCAAATGTAAATTGCTTGTTATATAGAGTCTGACTGTAAAAAACACATAGTATACTTTACATTTTGTAGTTTATTTAAAAAAATCACATTTCGAAATATGCATAAACATAGTGTTCATTTGAAAAGTCAATCTAGTAGCATGTGATTTACTGACAACATTTTGAAGTATTTTGAAGTATTTTTGAAGTAAATTTACTACTTAACCTACGAAGTCGTATATTTTGACAGTTTAATACATACAAATAAATAGCAAATAATAGGTATTTATTGAAAACTATAGCAAATGTTGAAAATGTTGTCCTTCAAGATCAATGCACTTTAAAATCCTCCGTTCAAAATTTCTGATGATATTCTGCAACATTACTGGATTGTTATTAATTTACATGCATTTCTGTTCGATTCTCTGTAGCATATCATTCAAATTCAATATAGGTGTTCGAAATATGTCATTTTTTAGATAAGGCCACAAAAAGAAATCGCAAGGTGTTAAATCGCATGAACGTGTAGGCCAGGCAATTTCAGTATTTCGACTAATTATACTCTCTTCAAAAATTCTCTTAAATAATCCAAAGATTCTGCAGTACAGTGACAAGGTGCTCCGTCTTGTTGGAAATATGCATTTTGTAGTTCATTATCATGCAACTGATTGACAAATGGATGTAAAATTTCCGTACGGTACCTTTGAGCCGTTAACGTTCCCTGAAAAAATATTGGTCCATATTCGCCTTTGGCTTATCGCTGTCCAAACACCATTAATTACATGTGGATTTTCACTACTCCAAATTCTTGTATTTTGTGAATTTAGGTATCCCGTTTTATAAAACCATGCTTCATCAGTAAAGATGACTCTTTGCGAAAGTTCTCCATTATTGTTCATATTTACAAATCAATTACAAAACTGTAGTCTACGTGAGTAATCATTTAATTTCTAACAATTCTTGTACTGCTCTGATACGGTATGGATAAAGTTACATATCTTTTCTTAATAACTTGTGAGTTGTACCAACAGAAAGGTTTATTTGTTGACTCAAATGTCGAACAGATGTTTGTGGTTCATTTTCCATTATTTCTTCAACACGATTGACAACTTGAGATGTACGTTTCTTAACTGCTCCGCTGCCTGATTTTCTTAAGAGACTACCAGTTTCAGAAAAAAGTTTTAAAGTTCTATCCAAAGTATTCTTAAATTGTATATAATCTATTACAAAATGTGGAAACTCAACTTGAAATTCTACCATGCAAACTTGAACTGAAAAAAACCCATAAACCATCAATTTTATTACCACTTCGAAAATAAGCCTGGACTAAAAAAAATTTATGTTCTAAAGTGAAAGCCATTTTAAAACTGATTTTATTTAAACCAGAATCGACGCAGGATTATTTTATGCACTAACTGGTATATGTGATTGACATTATCAAATGTCATTTGGATTTACGTTTACGGAACAACAAACACATACTAATATATTTGCGTCTTATTCTATCAAAATTTCAAAGTAACCTAGATTGACTTTTCAAATGAACACATTATATTCGAAATATGAAGTACATTTTACGTAATGTAGTCTGCTTATTTCTACTAAGTGATATCTATTCACAAGACTTGTGATGCTAATTTAGCTGTGTATATGTATCAATTTGTCACTCTTTTATCTTTTCCATAAAGACATAGATAGAGAGATGCGTTGCATAAAATGAGGAATTGAATTTTTCATGAAATGACACAACAATTGTTCTTGTTACCGATGCACTTTCTTCTGCCCACATAGGAAGGGGAAATGCTACATTTTCGATAATATAACGTGTGTATAAATTGTCGCAAAAGCTACACGCAGCGACATTCTTCGTTCGGTTCTGAATAAAAAATCTTAATGTTAAAATGTCGTATCATGCTTCGTTTGTTTTTACGGGGTTCTTGAAGATGAGACTTTTAGTGCGTAACTAACCTTTGCTCTTCGATATCTGTTAATAGAGATAGATGCAATTTAGTTTAAAGAAAAAAATTTTACTAGTATTATTTCGTAAACGTTTTCTTTTTGATTTAAAAGCTTGTTTTTAACATTTATTCATTAACTACTTCCACGAAAAACACATTTGGCAACGTTGTAGAACAATAAGTTTGTATTTCAAAGTGAGTTCAATCAAAATCATTACTGTCAAATTTTGACATTTACGAATTTACGAAGCATGATACGACATTTTAACATTAAGATTTTTTATTCAGAACCGAACGAAGAATGTCGCTACGTGTAGCTTTAGCGACAATTTATACACACCTTGTATATGTATGTAACAAATAATCACAATATTCATCCAAAAAATCATTGTGTGGCTTGTACGACATCATATCGAGCACAAAACAATCCTCTACTTCATTTGGGTTTAAATAGGTTAATCCAAATGTGTTTTTAGCCAGTTGCCAATTCCACTTTTTGATTCATATTCTGAGAACTTCAATAAAGAAAAACAAGTTTTGTAACATTCAGTAGTCTTACTCGGTAACAAATAAAAAACTAAGGGAATATAGCCATTTTGGAGTCCATGTATTGTGAGAAATTGAAAGGAATATCTACAGGCAAAAAAATGTGCCACCTATATAGATTTGATCCATTTCTGCTACAATATTAGTGTTTGTTTCACATGTAAACACAACAATATTATTTTATATGTCGTTAATAAACAAAAAATGTTCATTTTTATTCCATTCACTTCTTCTCCGTTATTAGGCACTGGACTTGGTAGTATCTTAGGCGACAGTTATAAATGTTTTGTTTAATGTAACCGATATCAATAGTTATGAGAGATAGTGGAAAATGGGATGCTAGTGCTTTGTTAATAATTTTTGAAGGCCTTTCGGATATGTCTTCTTCAGCTTTTCTCTTGCAAGTATTTGAAACTACTTTTCTTGTTACCTTTTGTTCGTCTGCTTCATGGTTATGAACATCGTGCTCACTTGTGACTAGGTTATTAACTATGTAAATTTTGGCTTTACAATGCAGTCATTTTTGACAACATCACCACGACATTTCTCCACTTTTTAACACTTTTATTTTTGAAAATGTGAAATTTTCGAATAATGGTAAATCCTTTCCACGTTCACTTTTTATCACTGACACGGACATTTTCGTAGTCTATTCTGATATTTCCACTATCAAAAAGAGAACAAAACTAAGAAAACACAGTAGTGTATTCCGATCTTTTCGCTATCAAGAAAAGAAATAAACTAAACTAGGAAAACACGGAACCAAACTAATTTTGGTTTTGCATATTCGGACCATTTATAATCGATTAATGTTAATGATCAGGTCATTTAAAATTCGATTAATGTTTTTGTCATTAATAGAGACCGGACCCGAGAGGTTGCTGACTAATCGGCCACGAGCGTACTATTGAACATTTGTATTTTTAATTTTATTTATATAATTATACTTAATAATAATAAAACAGGTATATATATATATACGGCTACAAAACACGAAATACATTTTTGTTTGTTCATTTTGTAGTTCAAGTTGAGTACAGGAGTATTAATATTTACTAGCAATACTTTCTCAAGGTTCTCTTCTGTAAAACTTGTTCTCTTTGAATGAAATACATCCTTGTAAATAGAAAAACATCCTTTCTACATCGCAACTGGTTATAGGTGCATACCGGAAATATTCTTTCTTTTCGCGTCTTTTGCAGTTAGATCTTGTGGCATTGTCCCCATATACAATTGCCGCAATGTTATTAAATCTGGATTTATATTAAACACTGCATCTAACTTTTGCCGAAGGCCACATCCGAAGTCACTTGGAATACTTTTTAAATTATTAATAACCACATCTAACGTCGATAAACCATCATTTAATTTGAGATTTCGATTTTCAAAATAAGTGATTAGTTTTGGCAAATTTGTGTGTTTCTGAAGAAAGTACAACTGATTTTTTAAATGTGTAATTTATGTTAGTTCCTTCAACTCAATATATCGTCATTTAAACAGGAAACGAAATTTTGTAAACTATCGAAATTCTCTGCATAACAACTAGTAGCTTCCAGCCATGTTCCCATCTAGTTATCAATGGAGAGGGAGGCAGTGACAAAGATGGCAGTTTTTCCCTGTAAAGAGCTACTCTCAATGGTGCATTTGTGAAACCTTTTTTAAAAGCGGATACAAGTCTATCAACTTCTGGAAAGGTGTCTCTGATATATTCACAGATTCTGTGGAGAGCATGTGCTGCACAAGTAATATGCAGCATATTAGGATATGTTTCCTTTAATAGTCTGACTGCTTTTAACATATATGCAGCACTTACAAATAAAAGTACTTTTTCTTTGTACCTGTCGTCCGAATGAAGTATATTTTGAATATTCTCGTTAATGGTTTTAGCAACTGTTTCCGCACCAACTGTATTTCTAAATTTTGTTGCTATTACATATGCGTTATATCGAATAGTTGGATGTACTACACCAGCTACAATATTTACCACACAGCGTCCTAATATATCGACAGTTTCTTCGGCACTTATCCAGAGGTACTGATTTGAAAGATGGCTTCTAATGCGTTCCACTGCTTTCGAAACATAATATTTGCGTAAGGTAGATTCATCAAGAACATTTCGATGAGTATATTTTTGGAGAAATATTTTTAAAGCGGGATTGTTAAGTGTATTTAATGGAATATTTGCTACCATTAAAGCTTCACAGAGTTCTTCGTTAAAATTGTCGGATTCCAGCGGTTCAAATTTCTGTGCATGTGTTTGCGATGCTAAGTGACGTTGTACGTGCGATTTCATGGAATTTTTCATCTAACTTTTGCCGAAGGCCACATCCGAAGTCACTTGGAATACTTTTTAAATTATTAGTAGCCACATCTAACGTCGATAAACCATCATTTAATTTGAAATTTCGATTTTCAAAATAAGTGATTAGCTTTGGCAAATTTGTGTGTTTCTGAAGAAAGTACAACTGATTTTTTAAATGTGTAATTTATGATAGTTCCTTCAACTCAGAAATACATCGTCATTTAAACAGGAAACGAAATTTTGTAAACTATCGAAATTCTCTGCATAACAACTAGTAGCTTCCAACCATGTCCCCATCTAGTTATCAATGGAGAGGGAGGCAGTGACAAAGTGGCAGTTTTTCCCTGTAAAGAGCTACTCTCAATGGTGCATTTGTGAAACCTTTTTTGAAAGCGGATACAAGTCTATCAACTTCTGGAAAGGTGTCTCTGATATATTCACAGATTCTGTGGAGAGCATGTGCTGCACAAGTAATATGCAGCATATTAGGATATGTTTCCTTTAATAGTCTGCCTGTTTTTAACATATATGCAGCACTTACAAATAAAAGTACTTTTTCTTTGTACCTGTCGTCCGAATGAAGTATATTTTGAATATTCTCGTTAATGGTTTTAGCAACTTTTTCCGCACCAACTGTATTTATAACTTTTGTTGCTATTACATATGCGTTATATCGAATAGTTGGATGTACTACACCAGCTACAATATTTACCACACAGCGTCCTAATATATCGACAGTTTCTTCGGCACTTATCCAGAGGTACTGATTTGAAAGATAGCTTCTAATGCGTTCTACTGCTTTCGAAACATAATATTTGCGTAAGGCGAATTCATCAAGAACATTTCGAAGAGTATATTTTTGGAGAAATATTTTTAAAGCGGAATTGTTAAGTGTATTTAATGCAATATTTGCTACCATTAAAGCTTCACAGAGTTCTTCGTTAAAATTGTCGGATTCCAACGGTTCCAATTTCTGTGCATGTGTTTGCGATGCTAAGTGACGTTGTACGTGCGATTTCATGGAATTTTTTAACCATATTTTACAGATTTTGTAATAAATTTTGGAATCACTGACAAGGACATTCAATTAGTATGACCGTCAATCCAACTCGCCATTGTTTTACGATGCCGTTCTCGACGTTCTTCCAAATTATATCTGAAAAGGTAACTAAGTAAATGGAAACTAAAAATGTATGCGTAAGTTATTGAAACATAACGAGATTCGATGCACACCTACGTCGAAAGAATTGGGAGAAGTAGATTCAATCAAACGATATTAAACAGGATCTATCACAAAAATTACGATGTAATTAACAGTTAAAACTATGAAAACAAGAAACTAACTCACAGCACTTTATTTATCTTACGAAATCTAAATAGACTAAATTATTAAAACTCCACACCCTTCTATGTACGCCCACGAAAACAGAAATTTAACTTACAAATGAAACAGACATGCAATATACATATCTGTTTCATTTGTAACAAATGCGTAACACGAGCTTAACGTATTGATATACTTAAACCTTTTTAGTAGAAATTTAACTGTAAATATCCAACAAAAGACGTCGCAATTCTCGATGAAAACAGATGTGCGCACTAGCCATATCAATAACTGCGTGAAGTACTTACAGATGTTGTAGACTATTTATATCGTCCGTCGTAATGACGACGTCATTTCAACCCCATGTGTCCGGTCTCTAGTCTTTAAAGAAAGTCTGGCGCCTAATTTACCTACAGACCTATTAACGCTTTTGGACATGCAGGTAAACGGATTATTCTTGCGCCCAGTTTACCTACGTGCTCTACATTATGTTAAAGAGAGTTAGAGCAGCACTATGGAAAAATACAATATATGACAGATAAATAAATTAAGTAACCCGATGTTATTAATTTTTAATTAATCATTGAGGATATTATCAGTTTTCTTTAATTTATGAATTTCAAATGACTCTAATCAATTAAGCTTTTTGCCCTTATTTTCTATGTGTAGTAGTTTAAATTCTTTATTAATGTTATGGTGTACTAAATTAACATGAAACGCATATGAAGAGTCACTTTTATTATTTCTAAAGGAAAAAAAAATGTTATTTGAAGCGTATTTCAAAGAATCTGTGTCTGTCCCATATACGTCATGGGGCAACTACGGCAAGTTAATTTATACACTCCTGACTTTTTATTGTTATTTGATAAATTAACTCCTATATAAAAATGTCCATTTGCGGGTGACATTTTTGTCACTTTGACAGCGATAAAAACCTACATAGCTTTTTATCACCGATAAAAATGCTTCTTCCTCCGATAAAAATGCTTCTTCCTGTTACATATCTAGTAACCCTGCATCACTTAATTTATTTTGGCAGCTGACAGGTAATAACTTTTAAGTATCGTTGAACGTAAAATGTGCGAGTCGGTTTGGGGAAATTTCAACAAATATCAAAAGATTAATACCGCAATACACAAGAAATACAAAATCGTCAATATGGAGACAATTTAAAAAGTTTTATTCATGTCGTTAATTTATCTTGCCAAAAAACACTCGAGCTTTTCTTTCAATCGGATAAATTTCTTTTTAACTCAATATTTTTCCAATCAGTAATTTCGCTCGAAAAACTTACATTAGAAAAAATCGCTCGACCTTTCGGTCTCGCGATTTTTTCATGTAAGTTTTTCTCGTCAAATTACTGATTGGCAAAATAATTTCGTTACAAAGAGAAATTTATCCGATAAAAAAAAAGCTCTTGTGTTTTTACTTATGATAAATCCTCGTTGTTTTTTATAAATTTTTATAAATTGTTACTAGTTCTATACGCTGTATTAATGTGTAATTTTCTTAAATATTTACTAATTTCTATGCTTGAAGAGCTTGTAAAAGTAATTATTTGAAATTTTTAGGTGTTATTATTATTTAGTACTGGGTATACTTGTGATATGGCTTTTGTAAAGAGTTTTTTAGTTGAAATGTTATCTATTATGTTACTTTTATATCCATTGTTAATTACTATAAACAAATAGCAATTAACAATTTCAATTTCTCTTTTTAGAAATCTTTTTGTTGAACGGAATATTCATTAATTTATATGTAAGCCTGTGATTGTGTTGTATCGGATGGCAAGAAGTATTAATAGTTAAATCTGTATTTGACGGTTTGTGGTAAATTGCAAATTTAAAATAGAAATAAAACTACGGTTCTAATCTAAGTTACAGTTATTATTAATTCGAGTAATGGTTAAATCGAGAAAGTTAATACTATTATTTGTTTCCTGTTCCATTGTAAATTTGATAATGTGATGTAATGTATTAATACCATTACTCGAATTAATAATAACTGTAACTGTGTAATTTACACAAGCCATCAAATACAGATATAACTATTCATAACACTTCTTGCCATCCAATACAACACAAATTAGCGGCTTATCGCAGTCTTATACAAAGATTAATCAATACTCCATTGAACCCTAAAGTGTTAAATTTAATGAAACAAATAGCAATTAGCAATTGATATAAAAGTAATATAATAGATACATTTTAACTAAAAAACTCTTTACAAAAGCCATATCACAATTATACCCAATATTAAATAACATTAACACTCAAAAATTTCAATTACTTTTGGAAAGAGATGGCCTAACTGGCGCAGTCATCCGTACTCGACTTTTTCATATTAGTAAGCCGGTCAATTTCTCTAGGCGCGACAGGATAGAATCCGTTGCATTATGAAACATCCAATTGGACGAAGAGAATACTATGAAATATATATGAAACACTAACCTTATTTGCAGCTGTTATTACGTAGCACAAATTGGGTAAGATTGGTAAAAAGTTTCCAGCATTACGTACATTTCCACATTCGTCTTGGTGAACGATATTCGCCTTAATGTAAAAATGTCGTATTTTCAGAAAGACCGTTTGACATCTACGGATGTAATACATGCATTTTCTAAAATAATCTTTTAAATTAGTTAGCTTAAATGTAGATGCACCATCCCAAATTTGTCATACTTTTGTAAAATTGGAATCCTTTTTATAACACTATTGAACTTTTTCTATTACGCGACGGTTTTTAACGTCGACTATAACGTACCTTCAAAAACTTTCCTCATTAGAGACCGCCATGCTTTTTTTTAATGGTTGGTGACAGTGCACGTATTCTGTCATAAACGTATAATTTTAATAGTTTGGTTATGTGTTTAATAATTAGTAACTTAGTTTTTCAAAGAATTTTTATTACAATAGTCAAAATTTAAAAAAAATAATACTAATGCAGATGTTGAAAATGTTGACCATTATTTTCATAAAATTGTAATCTACGCTTCATGCTTTCAAAGCCATTTATTAGGATTTCTTGGGTTATGTCAGCACAAGAATTCACAATAGCATTACGAAGCTTTTCGATTGTATGATGTCTGGTCTTGAAAATGGTTTTCTCTAAATATTAAAAAATAAAATTGTCTAAAATTGTGAAATCTCGAGCTCTTGGAGGAAAATTAATAATTCTTGTATCGAAAAATTCTTGTAAAAAGCTATTGTTTCTCGAGATTCGTGCGCTAGTGCATCTTGCTGGAAATATCCTTCCGTACGTTCATCATCATGAAGTCCATTAATAAACGACTTTAATAATTCATTTCGATATCTTTCAGCGGTTTTATCAAAAAATATAGGCCCAATAATTCGTCTTGTAAGACGTTTATTTTTTTGTGGATGTAGTGTAGTTTGCACAAATTAATGAGGGTTTTCTGAAGACCAAATACTCATATTTTGCTTGTTTAAATATCTCGAAAAATGGAAGACGGAAGTCTCATCCGAAAAGCAGAATTTATCGAGAATGTCATTATTATTTATGTTATTCAAAGCCGATAGACAATACTGTGTTCTCGTAACAAAATCTACCTGTTTGAGTTCCGAAACTGCTTAAATTGTATATGAAAATAACTTTAAATCCTTTACTAAAATAGTATAACACGTATGACACGGATAAATGAACTTGTGAAGTTGAAGTTGTCCATTCGACGTCGAATACCCTCGCCATTGTTTCACCAAATTTAATAACACACGCTTGAATATGTTTTTGCACTTGTGCGTAAGAAACTGGCAGATTAGGATACTATTGCCGGAAACCCTGTAAGCACTGATTAGTTAAATACACCCAATCTCTATTTTATAATTTTTGGCCAGTTCTATAGTAACTGAATAATAAATATTTTATATTGTAACTCTAACATTATAATAAAATAATTTAAAAAATGTAAGCGTTTTTACCTTGAATTTATGTATGACAACTGTCAGAATTTGAAGTTTTCTAAACCTTCGCATGTGAACCAATCTTTTATTACTTAATTACTTAAGAAACTGGCTACTAACGTGTGTCCGTTTGATACTGAAGCTGACAGCATGTGTCAACTTTTGGTTTTAAGTTAGCACTACTGTACTTGATTTCGACCGCAACAATTAACATTATATAGTATTATACAATAATCACTTTTGACGTATTTACATTTTTACTGACTCCACCAACGGTAACCTAGTATTTCCAATTATTTGATTACGTGAAGCAATTCTCTCTATTTGTTGCAAATAGGTCTAAAACTGTTTCAACAGAAGTATTTTGAAATCTTGTCTGGCTTTCCTAAACAGCTGCAGCTTCACCTGGCTTGAATTATAGAATCACAGGTTTAATTTGTAAGAAATATTGAGAATAATAAAAAGCCGCCTTTAACCATGTTCCCCAACGTGTAACAATGTAAGAATAAGCTCTTGTGGTTTGGGGATGCTGGGGTACCGTCTGTGAAATTCTGGATTTCGTTTAGGAGATTTGCGAAACGCTTTTGTAGTATTTACTATTAATACATCCACCTCTGGAAAATATTCTCGAATCGCTTGTGCTACAAGATGCAAAGCGTGAATTTTACACGTCACATGTAAAAGTCTGTCAGTCTTTAAGAGAGTGACCTACAGAACGTATTGTCGCAGCACCATCACTCATAAATATAGAAATTTTGGCAGTGAATCACGCTTTATCTTCGTAATTACTCCGCTAGTACACTTTTATAATCCTTGGCTAGCTAATAAGATCAGAAATCTTGGTTAAAAGGTTCCAGTAGACCTTCCATAATATATAGAAGAAGTGTAGAAACGATTCTTTATTCAGAAAATCAAGGTGCAAATCAACAAGCAAGAAACATGAACAGTAAATCGAACATAAATTGGTTTTCCGGTGAACCGTCGCTTTTTCTAGTAATGTGTTTTATACTATTAACTTGTTTTATACAGTCGCTTTTGTTCCGGTACATCAACGGTTTATCGCAAACTTTACACATAATTTTATAACCATGATCAAATAAACCGGTAATATCACCGATATACTGTCTCACTGTGTCTACTAATGGTTGTTTTTCGCCCTACTGTTTGTTCGACATACTTAATTGTAACGTAATGTCTCAAAGGTTTTGGCGCAAATTTCTTTAGAACATTTTGAAAAGTAAAAATGGTAACTTTTCAGAACAGACATAATTAACAGCTTTATCGACAACAAAATTATTACTTTAAGTTAAATGGAAAGTTCCATAGTGCTCACCAACATGCAACCTTCTGAGAATATCTCGCATCAAGTGTTGGACCGTTTCAACATCAATCTCTCGAATTTTTCTAAAAATCCGCCGTCTTAATTATTGCGCGTTTTCGGCTTCCCAACCATCATACACTTTACGAGACAAAATGGGCCAGAGATCTTCAATTGGGAAAGCCTGCGGTAGATTTGAAGCGTTGTCATTTTTCGGCGAACACAAAAGGTATGTGAGCAGTTCTTGCTCCAGCTTAGCCGACGTTTTCACAACTGTTGTAAGGGACATCATCGGCGCTGTTACTACTGTTGCTACACAGAAATTGAAAGTATGTTAGTTTGGAACGGGATTATATAGGAGTTGTTGCTCCGGGTCACTAGAGCATCACGATTACGGTTGAATTTATGAGAAAGAAGGATTTGCCATTTTTTTGAGTAGGGGTGTCCGTTCGCGGTCACGGTTGATATTATTGGGATGCTATAGGATCTCTACAGATTCACATATTTTATGATTAAAGTAAAAAGGATTGCGGGACAAATTCGGGTCAGATTCTAATTTAATTTGGTGTCAAGTTTCCAATCTATATTTAGCAACCTAGACCCGGTTGCATGCAGCGGCCTAGTACAAAGCTCACGTTCCGAAACACGAGTAAAACCGAACGCTTTGCCTCGCCGATATATACAACGCCACGCGAGCATGGGATTCTGCAAGCACCAATGGTTTCTAGATTATTGCGATCTTTAACAGAAAAGAGGCCCGATAATGTGTTGTGGGGTTTGAAGATGGTATTGATATTATATTTGACAAGGATTTTACTGATATGGTCGCCGACGTCCTGTATATAAGGTAACTGGGCTTTAAATATGGCAGAAATGTGTCTAAAAACGGATCTGGACGGTCTAGGGTTCAAAGTGTTGGTCTATGATACGTTGGACATCGTGTTTGAAATAATAGATATTGATTAAGATATTAGTAACATGATTAATTTCTTTGGGCAAGGAATTAGGTTCAGATATAGAGAAGGCTCTTTGGATTAAGGGGTTCATGACACCGCGTTTTTATGCAGAGTGATCGTGAGAAAGGGTATTTAGGTATCTGTTTGTAAGCGATAAACGGAATTACGTAATGAACCATCAGACATGCCCGTAATCTAGTAGAGAGCTCATTTGGTCTGAAGCAAGATTGTATCGTTTTGTATGCAGCATTATCTAGATGTGTTGCTTGGTGTTTATACAATATCGTTTCTACAACTAAAGTTGTACTCCATGTATAGAGACTTTGTTAATATTTAAAATTAAGTTGTCTTTATACTCATCGAATATAATTGTTTGAAAATTAATTTCGTAGAAAATATTTATTGTAATTAGAACCAGTTGTAATTATCAAGCCAAGGAGAATTATAAATTTCATGCAATCACACTGAAGCCGGTTTAATCACTATGTCAATCAATCAATTTTTATTGAATTATTTCCATGTTGTGCATGTTCAGATATAGAAAAGGCTCTTTGGAATAAGGGGTTCGTGACGCCACGTTTTTGTGCAGAATGATCATGAGAAAGGGTAGTTAGGTATCTGTCTGTAAGCGATAAACGGAATGACCTAATGAACCATCAGATCTGGCCGTAATCTAGGAGAGTGTTTATACAATATCGTTTCTACAACTAAAGTTGTAGTCCTTGTATATAGACTTTGTTAATATTTAAAATTAAGTTGTTACTCTACTCATCGAGTGTAATTGTTTCAAAATTAATTTCGAAGAAAATATTTATTGTAATTAGATTCAGTAATTATCAAGACAAGGAAAATTATAAATTGCATGCAGTCGCACTGAAGCCGGTTTAATCACTATGTCAATCAATCAACTTTTATTGAATTATTTCCATGTTGTGCAATCATTTTGTTTTTTAAATCACCTATCAACCGTGTGCGCCTACTTTGAATAGAATACATCATTAATAAAAGATGACTCATTAAAAATGCATTTGGCTTTATTATAAAATCAAATTGGCGATATTTTTCCTGTTTTGTTTTTACAACGTAATTGTTTTAGTTGAATATTATTAATCAATATTATTTATACTTATTTACACGAACATCGTAAATATAGTTTCATGAAAATTTTAGAACTGCGAGTCGTTTTTATAAAACATCTATAATTTTTTTTATTCAATATATGACAAATTTTTTTTAATACTGCCGCACCATAGCGTGTATGCCCGTATACGTAATTATATTAAGAACTATATTAGTATTATATTCAATATAATTCCATGCTAAAGATTAGTAAACGTAGTAATAGGATCGAGGATTAGAAAAAATTTGAGCCTAATATGCATGCACAAATTCAAATTCTGTTGTACACTTTTCGAAAGCAAAAAAGCATATCATTGCTAAGAGTTGATTTCATCTTAGTTTTTATTTCAGTTGGTGGTCTTTCTTTGCTAAAAAAAGACAAAAAGGGTCCAGAGAAAAGCAGTCCCAAGGACGCGGTGCTAGCATGGATTCCTAGAAGCAATGTCGTTTATTACAAACTTGGAGAAAAATTGCTGAATGACATCCCATTTATGTGTCAAACCGAGTACATTTCACTCCAGCTTGATAGATATTTTCCTTTGGAAGGAAGGTTGCTTCGAGGTTTGTTTTAACAAATAAAAAGTATGTAAAATACATCGTGGACAAAATATTCCGGACACTGAAGTAAATGTTTGTTATCGTAATTAAAATTCCTTATTTTGTTTTTTTTTTCATCCTAGATGAAATATTGAAATAAGAATTCTTCTTCTTCTTCTTTCGATAGGTGTATCGCCTGTTTAGTTCCGGTTTCTTTGTGGCGGCAGTTTTTGTGAATTTGATTGCCAGCTGTCTCGCCAGCGTTTTGGTGGTCGTCCTATGGGTCTTCTTCCGTGAGGTATGTTGTTTCGTACTATTCTGGCCATTCTGTCGGGAGTCATTCGGCTGACATGGTGGTTCCATTCTCTTCTCCTTTTCCGTATCCATCTGACTACGTCATCCGTTTGACACTTCTCCCTTATATCTTTATTTCTTTGCCTATCATGTAATGTGTATCCTGTTATCGTTCTTAGAGTCTTCATTTCGGTTGTTCTTAGTATCCTCTTTGTTATCGTCGTTTCCGCTCTCGTCTCTGCACCATATGTCATCACCGGTCGTACGCATGTTTTATATATCCTTGATTTGCATTCCGTACTTACGTGTTTGTTTCTCCAGATGGGATACCTAAGATGTCCCGATATTGCTGCTGCTTTATTTACTTGTTTCCTCACCTCATCACCCAGAAACCCTGCGCTTGTAATTTTGCACCCAAGGTATTCGATTGACATGGTTTGATCGACGGTCTTATTTTCTATTACCAATTTGCAGCGTACAGGTTCTTTTGCTATGGTCATGCATTTGGTCTTGTCTATGGAAATTTGCATGTTGTGTTTTCCTGCCTGTTTGTTGAAAGCATGTAACATTCTTTGTAGGCCGTCCTCTGATTCCGCAATAAGTACTGCGTCATCAGCATAGCATATTATATTTATGTTGTGTATGCCCATCCGATATCCTAATTCGGTGTTCTTTACAGATTTCACCAGCTCATCCTTGATTGCGTTGAATAATAAAGGACTGAGACTATCGCCTTGACAGATGCCTGTTGTGGTTCGTAGGTGTTGCGTTAGGGTGAGGTTTGTGCGTATTTGCGTTCTTGTGTTCGTGTTTAGGTCCTTAATGAGTTCTACGTATTCTCTCTTCGTATTATTGTTTTCCAGGATCGTGATGACGTCTTTTAGTTGTACTCTGTCGAAGGCCTTAGTTAGATCTACAAAGCAAAGATAGGCAGGGGTGTTTTACTCTAATGATTTTTCTATCAGTTGTCTGAGTATGAATGGAGCGTCAGTGGATCGACTTATTCGAAATCCTTGTTGTTCCTCGCTTATTGGCATTGTTGGGGTTATTTTGTCCGCAATGATCTTAGTTAGGAGTT
This sequence comes from Melolontha melolontha, assembly GCA_935421215.2. NCBI lineage: Eukaryota > Metazoa > Arthropoda > Insecta > Coleoptera > Scarabaeidae > Melolontha > Melolontha melolontha. The sequence continues at coordinate 155,812,937 of OW285236.1, read as the reverse complement.
TTAGCGAGGTGCTCAACAATGTTATCCCACGGTAGTTTGCTGGATCTGTTTTGTCTCCTTTTTTGAGGATGGGTATTGTTACGCTGTTCTTCCATTCTTCTGGTATTCTTCTATGTTGTAGTATGATATTAAACAGTTTTGTGTATTCTTTTATGGTGGCAGTTCCACCATTTTTTATTAGCTCATTTGGTATTTTGTCTTGGTTTAGAGTTTTCCTGTTCTTAAGTTTCCTCGCTGTCTCTCTTACTTGCTCTTCGGTGATTTGCGTGCACTCTTCTGGTGGGTCGTTTTGTATGTCTTCTTCTTGTGTTTCTACAGGGTTCTCTATGTCTGCGTAAAGATTTCTGAAATATTTCTCCCAAGTTTCTTCGGTAATTGTTCTGAGTTGTATTGTTTCATTCGTTTCCCGTTTCATGCCTTTTAGTAGTTTCCAAATTCGTTTTTGTGCTCCATACATGTCTGCTTCCATTTCGTTACTGAATTCCTGCCAGTATTCTTCCTTGATCTCTCTAACCCTATTATTGACCTTGTTCCTAGTTTCAATATACTTATTTCGGTTTTCTTGAGTTGGAGATTCCCTGAATTGCAAATAATTTTTCTTCTTTTCCCTTGTGATATCCTTGACTTCCGTAAATAAGAATTGGAAGTTAAAGAAGAATATATATGGGTTCGTCATTATTTTTGTTTTTCTTTTGGCTGTTTCGATTAATTTAATGTTTTGTATATTCTTTTATTGGAAGTTAAAGAATATACAAAACATTAAATTAATCGAAACAGCCAAAAGAAAAACAAAAATAATGACGAACCCAAAAAATCTTGGTGTGCTCTTTATTAACCTTTTATATGTTGTGTTGAAAGGTCATTTGAACTCTCAACGCTGACACATATTGGTTGACAAAATGTAAGCAGAAAATGTAGCCCGAGCAGTAACTTTGAAGGAAGATGGACGCAGTATTGTATACATCGTTGCTGTCTTGAATATTCCCAGACACAACATTCAGCGATATCGTCAAATTGGGGAATACACAAGAAGGCCAGGATCAGGCATACCTCACACCATAAATCGACGAGAAGGCTGTTTTATGGTGTTATTTAAACTACACTATCGTGGTTTACCATCAACAATTGTGTCTCGCCAAGTCGAAGACGTTTACAGTACTGCAGTTTCTGCACGAACCGTTCGCCGAAGATTGAAGGAATACGGATTGATATCAAGGAAATCTGTTGCTTGTTCACGGATGAATCTCGTTCTTTGTCTGCGTTAACCAGATGTGTGATAATGTGTGCAGAGAAGGCCTGGTGAATGATTTCCAACGTGTTATATAACTCCAAGAATGGCATTTGGAGATGGTATAATGGTTAGGTCTGCCATTTCACTATACGCGAAAACTGAGCTTGTTCTCATTAAAAATGGTACAATATCGATTATTAGGTACATCTTCGAGGGTTTAGCTGATCACGTCGTACCATTTGCTCCAGTCGTAGGTGAGAACTTTATTCTAATGCACGATAACGCGCGACCTCACAGCACGGGTGGTTGAACAATATTTGGATGCCGTTTACTTTCGCCGTTTGCAGTGGCCAGCTGGAAGCCCGGGCTCGAATCCTTAGGACGATGCGTTCGGCACCGACAACGCATACCGGTAACCATTCGGAATCTTCGAGAAGCCCTTCACGAGGAATTGGAAAACATTACACAGGAAGAAGGCAACTTCTTCAATGAAACCATTTACCATGCCGTATGGCAGAAGTCATTAGAGTTAATGGAGGTAATATGCACTATTGATTGCTTGAATTGTGTGAAAACGTTGATGTAATACCTAACCGACACGGCCAATAAATTTGTTAATTTTGCACAATTTACTGTTTCGTGACTTTTTCTTATTAAATAAAATATTAAGTACCTTTTCTTATTTCTCATTTTTTGTGGATAATGTTTCATGTCTTGTTATAACAGATATTTACTTCGGTGTCCGAAATTTGTTGTCTATGAGAGTAGTTCAAAATAATACCTCTTTTTTTGAAAAGTTATAGGTTTTCCTTATTTTTAAAACATTTTGCACATTTGGCGGGATTTAAACATTACGAATTAAGCAATCGATAATGTTCTTTGTATAAGAAACAATTACTGAACATATTTTAAAGACGTAGTTATACAATTCCATACGAAAACTAGTTAGTTAAATAAAATCAATCAAAATAATCTTTAACAATCGGCTAGATTTCATTTCCACTATTGTATACTTAAGTCTCTCAAAGTGTCAGTTAATACATATTCTATAAAAAAAAAACAAAAATAAAAATATACAGAGAAAATAATATTAACTATAAAAGATTACATTTAATACGTATAAATATTATAAACGTCCATCGAAAAAAAATTATTCTCCAAGTTTATAAAATAGGAATAAGAACAGACCAAATAACGAAATTCGTCTCAAAATGAAGTAAATTTATTATACTACCAATATAAAAAATTATTTCTTCGCATATTCTCCATCTAGTCCAACACATTTCTCCATACATTGAATCCAGTTCTTCATGCCGTCCATGAGAAACTTTCTTGTTTACTGTTTATCCAATTTACAACAGCAGCTTGAACTTCAGTGTCTGATGAAAAATATTGACCTTTCAACATCTTCTTCAACTTTTAGAACAACCAGAAATATGAAGATGTGTTACGTTGTATTATTCCAATTACCCCGTATGAAAATAAAATGCGTGGGATGCATATATGTATATTAGTGTGAGTCAAAAAATTGTTTTTCCTCGTATCGACTTCTAATAACGTAAATATGTTGTATTTTTGTCTGTATTAGACCCCTGTAAAATATTATTAATTTATTTTTAGTGTAAGAGCCCGCGCTTTGATCTTCAATTTTGTTAAATTTTGAATATAACGACCATATCCCTTTTTACATAACAACATAGCATTGTATTGCAGAAAAGCATATTACTGTATCCCAACGACTTTTTAGTTCTCGAGAATTCAGACACACAAGCAATTCATTCATTGAAACGTATATCTTCTTCCAGGAAATATTTTTGATAGAATACATATAAAATAATACATAATAAAAAGATCAGTTTGGTTTTACTACTCGGACAGTGAAGTTGTGTGTTTATTTCTTTATTTGAACTGTTTTAACTTCTAATCGTTATTATGGAAACCAGAAGCCAATGATATTTCTGCCCGATATTCGGAAATGTAGACGATATTAATGATAACGTTTTGCCAACTTACGAAGATGTTATGAAATGCTATGAGTGGAATAGGTTGCAACTAAAAATAACGAAGAATACTACCAAAGAACCATCGTATATGAAACGTATATCTTCTTCCAGGAAATATTTTTGATAGAATACATATAAAATAATACATAATAAAAAGATCAGTTTGGTTTTACTACTCGGACAGTGAAGTTGTGTGTTTATTTTTTTATTTGAACTGTTTTAACTTCTAATCGTTATTATGGAAACCAGAAGCCAATGATATTTCTGCCCGATATTCGGAAATGTAGACGATATTAATGATAACGTTTTGCCAACTTACGAAGATGTTATGAAATGCTATGAGTGGAATAGGTTGCAACTAAAAATAACGAAGAATACTACCAAAGAACCATCGTATATGAAACGTATATCTTCTTCCAGGAAATATTTTTGATAGAATACATATAAAATAATACATAATAAAAAGATCAGTTTGGTTTTACTACTCGGACAGTGAAGTTGTGTGTTTATTTTTTTATTTGAACTGTTTTAACTTCTAATCGTTATTATGGAAACCAGAAGCCAATGATATTTCTGCCCGATATTCGGAAATGGTGACGATATTAATGATAACGTTTTGCCAACTTACGAAAATGTTATGAAATGCTATGAGTGGAATAGGTTGCAACTAAAAATAACGAGGAATACTACCCCAAAGAACCATCGTTTTTAGATATTGCAAAACTTGTAGCTCAAAGGGTAGAATGTGTTTTGAGAAAATCGTCTCTTCCTACAGTTTGAAATACAAACGTCATACAACTAATAAACGGTTATCATATATAGTGCAAAAATCTCAAAAAGTCGTTCAAAAAAATATCCGTTCATCAGAAAGAAAATTTTCTCCGACGTAGCAGAGTTTTGTTTGATATTTGTTCCTGTAAATGTAAACAAATTGAGCTTTGTTGCTGTCCAAGAAGGCAATATAAGGTACCCAAAGAAGAAAAGGAGTTTTTTAGTGACCAAAGGGGGGGCGAGAAAGATGCGTATTGGAGGAATAGATCGAGTTCTTACAACTAAATTGCAAAAAAAAGCAGCCCGAGCACCAAAGACAGAAAAAAACGTAAATAAAAGTCACTACAAAATTAACTCAAAACAGCAGGGCTTGGAGTTATCTCCAGTTCTTCTTGTGATGATTCTTTTAATTTACCTTCCACGTCAAAGGCAGAAGGAAAAAAAGAAAAAACAAAAAAAATTTTAGTTTGCCTATGTTGTCAAAAACTTGTGACAGTTACGGTGTTTCCGATAGAGCAGCGGCTGCTATTGCTTCTTCTGTATTGCAAGCTATATCTCCTGGCTGTGAACCAATTGATAAAATCAAAAATACGACGGGAAAGAAAAAAAGTACGTAAAGAATATATTCAAAAGCAGAAGCAGCTAGACCAACCAGCTTTATACTTTGACGGCCGAAAAGATAAGGCGCTTAATATTATTAAAAAGGGAGCTAAGAAATACAGACAAATATCGATTGAGGAACATGTATCTGTTCTTAAGGAGCCAGATTCGGTTTATGTTGGCAATGCAACACCAGATCGAAGTACTTCTAAAAGTATTGAAACGTCATTTATTGCCCTTCTTTCGTCTCAAAAAATTAATAAAGAAAATTTGATAGCAATAGGTTGTGATGGTACAGTCACTAACACTGGGAAATTTAACGGAGTAATAAGAGTATTGAAAAAAGACTTCAGCGCCCACTGCAATGGATTATTTGCATGCTACATTTGAAAGAATTGCCATTAAAACATCTATTTAACAAACTAGATGGTGTTACCAAGGGACCATATTCGCATGCTGGTCCTATTGGCAACTTATTAGAAAACTGCGAAAAACTACCCATAGCCAAGTACGAGAGAATTGAAGGCCAGCTTCCGGAAATACAATTTGAGGGCTTAAGTACAGATCAAAAATATTTGTATGAAATAACTACATCTGTTATAAGTGGACACTGCCACGATGGCTTAGCTAACAGGTCTCCAGGAAAAATATCCCATGCTCGATGGCTAATAAAAGCAAATAGAATTTTACGTTTATATATTTCTACATCAAACCCGTCATATCAGCTAAAAGTATTAGCTGAGTATTGTGGAAAAGTTTATGCTCCAGTATGGTTTGAAATAAAAACAAATCCAACTTGCAAACTTGGGTCTAAAAATTTTTGGAAATTGGTAACAAACTCACGACACCTTCCTGCAGAGTTAAAACTAGTTGAACTTATTGAACTTATTGAAAGCAGGTGTCAGTATTTTGAGAGCAAAATACTGACATCTGCTTTCAATAACTGACATCTAATTTCAAAATAGGCATCTGCTTTCAGTTACTGACATTTGCATTCACTAACTGACATCTGCTATCAAAACTGACATCAACTTTCAAAACTGACTTCTGCTTTCAACTTGACATCTACATTCAATAACTGACATCTGATTCATTAACACTGTTACTTTATAATGCATTTCTAAATAGCTTGAACCTAGGTCTATTGTGGGTGAGTGGTAAAACCGACAGTCCGGCAAACTGTAGACTTGGGTTCGATTCCCAACATATACAATATTTTTCAATTAAAAAATTTCGTATGATTTGCTTTGTGATTTGTAGACAGAAATGTTTACATCCCCCCCCCTTACTTTGCAATTACATACATACTAACTTGATATTTGTAAATATTTCATATAAAAGCCGAAAACCTCCAATAATTTATCAAATGTTATATATATATATATATATATATATATATATATATATATATATATATAACAATTGATAAATTATTGGAGTTTTTCGGCTTTTATATGAAATATTTACAAATATCAAATTCCCCCCTACTTTGCAATTACATACATACTAACTTGATATTTGTAAATATTTCATATAAAAGCCGAAAACCTCCAATAATTTATCAAATGTTATATATATATATATATATATATATATATAACAATTGATAAATTATTGGAGTTTTTCGGCTTTTATATGAAATATTTACAAATATCAAATTAGTATGTATGTAATTGCAAAGTAAGGGGGGATGTAAACATTGCTGTCTACAAATTACAAAGCAAATCATACGAAATTTTTAATTGAAAAAATGTCTATGTTGGGACTCGAACCCAAGTCTACAGCTTGCCGGGCTGTCGTCATTACCACTAGACCACAATAGACCCAGGTTCAAGTTATTCAAAAATGCATTATAAAGTAACAGTGTTGATGAATCAGATGTCAGTTATTGAATGTAGATGTCAAGTTGAAGGCAGAAGTCAGTTTTGAAAGCTCATGTCAGTCTTGATAGCAGATGTCAGTTAGTGAAAGCAAATGTCAGTTACTGAAAGCAGATGTCTGAATAACTTGAACCTGGGTCTATTGTGGTCTAGTGGTAATGACGACAGCCCGGCAAGCTGTAGACTTGCGTTCGAGTCCCAACATAGACATTTTTTCAATTAAAAATTTCGTATGATTTGCTTTGTAATTTGTAGACAGCAATGTTTACATCCCCCCTTACTTTGCAATTACATACATACTAACTTGATATTTGTAAATATTTCATATAAAAGCCGAAAACCTCCAATAATTTATCAAATGTTATATTTAATGAACGGCTAAGAAATTATCTAATCACTTATATATATATATATATATATATATAAATTATATATATAAATATATGTATGTATATATATATATATATATATATTTATTTAGATTTGAGCCTTCGTCAATGCCGATACTTATTGTGCCTTGACCATCATAAGTAAGTGGCACCATTGTTGTATGCGTCGTCCATATTCATTGTCTCCGTATGCCTCTGTTACTAACCCACAAATATCATCTTAGGGCTACTGTTGGTAATTTCCGTTAAATTTACATCCATAGGAACTTGAGTACTTGTTGGAGGAGTTGAGTTCACCAACGTGGTAAGTCATTTGGTATCACAGGCGGAGCGGAAAAGATGCCATTGCCGTTGGCTTATCATCGAGCTGCACCTACATCCTCATTGCTAAGTGTCCATTACAGTTGTACCGTTTCGATGAACTAATAATTATTTCTCTAGAACTTTCATTTGTTTCGCATGTAATGGTATATTTAACGTCACGTAATAAGCATTAATTCGCCAGTTTTGTCTTTGTTACTTGAAATGTTCTTTGTTACTTTGAATGTTCAAATAATGTATTATTGAGTACACCTTCGTGCATATTTAAATATTTAACGTAACATTTTATTTAGTAATAAGTATCGTATATAGGCTTGCAATATTTTTTGTTCACGTTACCGAGATCTCACGTATACGTACATTTTCTTTGTTCTTACGTATTATACAGTCTGGTTATATTCTGGCGCGTTCACAGCTTTTGGTATATTTATCTCAAACTTTTATTTATAAATCATCATTGTTTATCATTGGCGTAGTTACTAGCATATTATTAGTAAATTATAAATATGTATAAATATACCGGGTTTCACCCACTGGGTATTCTGTCAAGTTGGTAAATTGTTACTATTTAATATTTTTATACAGAGACGTTCAAGACTTTATTTTCCATTTATAAGATCTGAATTACCAACGTTTAAAATAACATTATTATATGTTATTTTGGTTGTCGTTCGTTTTTTTAATTCCTTCAGCTTCCATAGATCTGGAACATTTTTTTTTGTTGTTGGGTATGTTATCGCATGTATGTCCTCCGCGTAACGTTTATTCGCTTATATAAGATCGCAGTGGCGCCCTTTTTAAATAAACATCAGTTAGGTTAATAACGTTTCGTCAAGAAACCCATCCGCCTTCACTCGAGCTAGATCCGTGGTACTGGTCGGCTGATTTGTAGGTTTAACAGCAAACCACCCACGAAAATAAGTCCGAGGAGGTCTATTGGATGCCTGAAATTTAATTTGCGAGTTTTGTTGTTTGCACGCGGTGTAGGCCACAGGTGCCAAATCAGGATTGTACCAAGAGTTCGAAACAATCGTGCTGCAATGCGGTCTAACGAAAAAAAATTGTTTTTTCCGGCCTTACTCCTCGGATACAATTCTTAGTTATTGTAAAATTTTGTGGAATTAATTGCGTCTTAGAAAATGATGAGTATGACTTTTGGCGCTGATGAAACTCTTTTAAATTTTCATATACAATCAGGACGACGATATTCCATCGACTGCTGCTTGCTTTGCGGATCATAATAATAAACGCAAGATTTGTCTCTGGTGGTGATGTTCGCATCGATGCTACTTAAGAAGTTTTTGACAAATGTTTTTTCTTCGTTATTTCGTGATATCCATTAATTGTCGCGACTCCCATGTATTGTAAATTTTTCTGTAACACAACGTCTGAACAATGTACTGGACTCTTTCCTGACTGATGCCTAATTGTCGAGCAATTTGTTTTTGCATAATCCAACGATTTCCTTGAATCAGTATGATTCAATTGTCTTTGATTCTTGTTGTCGACCTGATCGCTTTTAATCAAACGCCTTTATTCCATCTCTATGACAGAGTTTCGCACGTCGAAACCACTGGCGAACATTCTTCACATCCATACAATCGTTGCCATAAACAACTTTGAAACGCCTGTAAATTTGTTTTGTTTCTTTAAGTTAATACCAAAAAACAAAAACAACTTTGTCAAGCAAACCGCCAAAATCAGCCGCAACAAGATAAATGTACACAGATTTCTGGAAAAGTCTCAAAATTACGCTTAAAATAAATCAGAGATTTAGGAATTCAGATTAATTTTATTTAGATTTCTACATAGTCTTTTCATCTCTTAAAATACGTTTCAGAACGAAGGTATAATAACTGGCTATTATAATATTCTCATTCCGAAATCGCCTTCAGCTCCGGATACTTGCCCTGTGTTAAAAAAATGATCGCTCTAGCGATTTTTTTTTTAGAAAATAAAAAATAATTCACCGAAACTAGCTCTATAGAATACGGTGGGTGGTGAATGACTGGGACCTGACGCATGGCCAAGAACTGTGACATAATTGTAACGGTATGGAAAAGCGGTCAAATCTTTCCTGACGCATGCCATTCGCTTTAGTCGTTTCAAAACCCTCAAATAAAACTCCGAATTAACTGAAGAAATGCAATGAGTATTGTGTACATTTCGAATTTTTGTTTAAGGATTTTTTTCTATTGGTTCACTACGGGCCACCTTGCTAACAACTAACTTTTCGTTTGCATGGTGCATTAAGCACCATCGTTCATCACCCATAATTATTATTTTATTTCTTATTATTATCATTTTTATAAAATTTGGATTATTACCTTGCCTACAGTTTTAACAAAATCGTTACAATTCACTGTTTCCTCCTTCTATTTAGAAGTCAAAAATTGAGAAAGCGGGCGCGAAGAAATTTTTCTGCATTGCAATTCCTCGCTGATAATGGTAAAAACAGTGTCTTTGCTGATACTTAATTGTTTAACTATCACACGAAAAGTTAGTCCAATATTATGAGCTACTAAAAAATGCAATTATTCTACTGTTTTGTTTTAAACGAACGACCATTTCGAACCAACAAAATATCATTACGAGTGAAGGTGCGCCCTCTCTGTACGCCATATTTATCATTTCGTACGTTTTCATTGCATTTTTGCCACGTTTAAAACAAAAATTTAATACACGTACGTCACTACCAAACCAGGTAGTTGTTAAGTTTTCAACTGATACTAACGAAACTTGACCACGCCTTAAATAATGGTTTATGCTAACTATTTGTACTGCTGGCCGATGAATGGCGCCATTCGTCTCTTCAAGAAAGAATCAATTCTAGTAACTTTTCAGACATACAATGTTATGCTAGATCAGAGATGTCCATACAAATTTGGGTAAAACGAGAAATTCACAGAAACAATAACGAAAAATAACAATAGTGCAAGGGAAAGCAATTATTATTAGCTTGTTAGAAATAATCGCAATATATTTTAAAAGAATACCATAAATCTGATTAAATTACAGTTAGTACAAAGGAATACAGTTAATACAGTTCTGCATGGGTTGATTGCCATAATAAACAAATAAGCATAATCAAGCTATTCTAAATCATAATAAAATATTACCCAGAGCTTTAAACTCTCCTGCAAAAATGATTTGGTGATAATGGAAACATTTTAATGGGCAATATACAGTATTAAATCTTAAAAATGGTATCTCTACATTGAAATGGACTTCATGAACTCCAGATACATTTTGCCATTGAAAATGTACAAGCAATAATCAAACGAAAGTTTCCCAATAAGGGTTGTTCTAGAAAAGCAACTAAAGATGAATTTATGATTTGTCGATTTTATCGACCATTTCTACTGAAAAGTTGCAGGCAGTCACGGATAATCGCCCCTACAGGATGAACGACAATAATGAAAATAGAACACCGTATTAAGTATAGCGCATATTTGGAATTAAAGCGTGCATTTTAATTAACGGGTGTTCAAAATGTTCTTATGTCCCGAGCAGCCATGGATTGCAAAACGTATTTTTGTACTTAAATCAATTCAATGTGACCTTAAATAAAATGTCATTTAAAGTCACATAGAAAATTGACTTAATAATTTTGTCAAATAAACTTATAATATTTTAGAAAATATAGTATGGATATAGCTGTACATAGCTGCCCGGGACAGAAAAGCTTTTTGCACATCCGTTGTATGCAAGAAGACTTCAGAAATTATTGTCCTCAACACAAAAGGAAACGACTGGAACAATTTTATTATTGGTATATGGATTATAGTCGACATCGAAGCGTTTTGACAAAGTTCCTTTGTTATCCATCAATCATTTAATCACACCGATGATTCGTCGTCAGAAAACTAAAACTACGCCTTCAGCTTTGGAAATAAAAAATAACTTCTGAGAATAGTGAGTCTGCTTAAAAATTTTCACATTAATATCTAAGCAGTTGGAACACAGTTTCTGTAAACTGAGGCACTATACTTACAAAATGAAAGACTCCAGAACAATTTTTCCCGCATCCTTGCTTATATTGCTTACTTGATTGTATTGTCATTCCCACTACTTTTCTTAATTCTCAATCGAAGCAATTCATTAACCGTCACAAATATTTCCCGAAACGTTTCCAGATATGTACTAATTATTGCCAAATTGACCTCAGCAGTGACTTTCCTGGTATATTTTTGATCAGTCGTCAGGATTCTAGATATCCAATGTGAAGACTTTTTAACATCCAAAACGTCATGTAAAATTCTTTCAACATTGCCTATTGAAATATTTTACTGTAATTCTTCAATAATTGAATTCCACGTAATGGACCATGTTAATATTTTATTTCACGGGGATAGTTTTTGATTGCCTCGTACTTAGTGCATCTTCACAAGACCCTTCTAAATTAAAAATCGAAAAAACAGTTTTAATTACTTGTTAAGGATAGAATCATCATTATTATTGAATGGATATACCTGGTTTTTCTTTTGTCATTACACATAGGTATAACGCATTGACTTTTATTCATTTAGCCTTACACATAGGGATAAATGTATAGTGGTGGCATAGTATGCAACCAATTATTCACCAGTAACATTTTTCGAATTGTCAAATATTTCTGTTTTTTATTCATACTTAAAATCTTAAATTAAATACAGTTTGTTGAAAAATACATAATTTATTTAAAACATTTAATTATACCAACAGGCGTATACCTTGTGCGAAGGCAATTTTAAATATTTTTAACAAATTCAAAGGAGATGGTTGTTTTCTAAATTCCCACAAAAAAAAATAAAATCAATCACGTGTTAACAGAACACATGAAGCTGAATATACTGTGTTATATAGGATAACACTCTGTAGGATCGAATGTAAAGCGAACTGATTTTTGTGATATAATGTTTAATTTGTTAAATGAAAACGAAATTTGAAATAAAATAATTTTTACTGATACAGCAAACAGTTGCGTAATAGAGTTAAAGAGTTTCATGTATATTCTGTATGGGAATCTAAATAATTTCCCTTTGCATGCTTAAACATACATATCATTGATAGTTAGAAAGAATAGTAAGATGAAGCTCATTGAGTTATTTTCTTTAGCTAATAGGAAAAGGTTGGGTGTAATTTTAATAAAATGAATACTTAGGTTACTTATTAATATTTTCAAAATTTTTATTTAGGAACATTATCATATTAACGCTTATTTTTCGGTTTTAGTCTTGCTCACCTTTGTTCTATTATTAAACGGGCTGTAACTATACCCTCTCACTTTCTGCTGAACTGGCTGGAATACAGAAGTATTTCCTAGCACATTGTTTTAAGGGTTTCAGCTCCATTCCTGTTACCTAAAAAAAATCCAAATAAAAACTGCAATTACCTTTTTTTTTAAACTTACCTTCCAAAATAAAAGAGGATCTACGTCCTGATTTGAATTTGGCCTTTCAAGATATTGCCTTTTAGTTATTATTATTATATGATTATACTTTCTCTAATTCTTTCTAGCAAAAATCTAAATAATGAAAGTGGCTTTTGATGTGGACTAATGTCTGTTTCGATTACAGGCATTTGTTCTTTATTATTTTCTTCCTAATATTAAACATTTCTTGTTCTAAAAAAGAAGTAGCCCATATAGCATTTTCAGTACTACAAAAAAATCTTCTTTTAAATCGAGGGTCTCAAATTGTTGCTACTTTAGTAACTGATCGTCCTTCATATGAAAATAATCTTGCTCTAACAGATTCCAAAAGTTTATTGCATAGTGTCTTCCCTTCCTCAATCTTTAATTCCAGTAGTGATGCAGTCAGGTAATTGTACAGTCCAAAAGTTATTGGGACTATTAAAGAAATAGTAACATATTTATTACCTACAAGAATTTGCCACTACTGCTTTTTAAGATAAATTTCTCCAGTTCATTAAACCACTTATTCGTAAGATACCACGAGGTATTATTTGTTTTCATCGTGTTACTGAAATGCCCCCAATGCGTGGGTTACGTTCGGTAATTCATTAGAAGTAATGTGAGGACGTTCTACAATTTCATTATGCGGTAAAATCTATTTGTACATTTTTATTATATTTTCTACCTTTTTTGATACACTAAGTTTACTATCTTAGATATATTTCAACCTTAAAGAAATACTATCCATCTTGAATTTGAATTTGTTAAAAATATTTAAAATTGTCTTCGCACAAGTTATACGCCTGTTGGGATAATTAACTATTTTAAATAAATGATGTATTTTTCAATAAAATGTATTTAATTTAAGATTTAAGTATGAGTAAAAAACAGAAATATTTAACAATTGGAAAAATGTCACTGGTGTGTATAATAGGCTGGGGTCACATATGTATGGAGTAAAAAAAATTTAATTTTTTTTATGGGCACGGTGACAAAAAGATGCCAAATTATAAGTGTTATTAGGTTACGAAGTTTGGTAGCAATCGGAGTTAATCTTCTGCGCCCGGTTTAATGTTGAATCTTTCAAAAATGTACTTAAAAAAGAACTTAAAGCATATATAATTATATTTATTTAGAGAAAAAAAGCATGACAAAATTTTTTTTACAAAAGTGCAAGAAAGGATAATCATAAAAATAATGAATATAATGAGTTTGTTTTGTGACAAAATCCTTTTTGCTATCGAATTTTGGCATTAATTTTCTTGATTCTATCTGCGTTTTGATGAAACCTTCTCTTGTTGTTTTGTTGCACAAAGTTGATGATGCTTCACTCACAGCTTTGACTGCTCTTTCTACCGCTTGGGTGTGACAGGAAAGGTGTAATAGCTCAATTCCTCCATTGTTTTCTTCTTCAATAAACAGTCGAAGATTTTCTTCATTTACAGATTTTAATATAGGTGGTTCAGCGATAGTTTCTTGACAATTCAAAAGGTCAAAATATGATGATGCATTGTGACGTGAAACGAAATTTCTACGGATTCTTTTAAACGTTTTATTTAACGTAGATATCTCTGATTAACTGAGATTAACTTGGATATCTGTTGGTTGGCGTAAGGCGTCTTTCCTGAGATTTTTATCCTGTGAGTTGGGGCATATCTTGCTGTCCGAAATACTTTGTCGCTGTTTTGGGACTACCCTGTGTCGTCCACAACCTGTTATCAAGGGGGCACATATATTTTGCGAGACCTTTTGTACTAGGAGAAGAGGACGCGTTTCGTCCATATTGAATCCCCAAAATGGCGCCGCAGTGATGTCTGGATCGTGATATAGAGAGTAGATTTGCCTTAGAAAGCGAGTACTGTATTTGGAGGGAACGTATACTGTTTATGTATCCAAGATAAAAGTAGGTGTTGTCATTTAAATTTTTGCAGACCTTTAGATTTTAGAAGATCAATTAAAAACTCTTCAGACTTTAAAAATTCTAAAATTTATATTATAACCAAGCCGTATCTCACTTATTGAGACACACACTTTGTGAGATAGTTTTGCCTATTTGCTCAGATCATTTCGAAGGGATTTCTCCCTATTTCAAGTTAGATTTACAGTGACAATCGGGCTTGATTTATTTATAAACCCGTTGATAGACCTAATTATCCCCGGGTTCAAGTACTGTAACATATTATTAACTCCGGATGACCGACAGCTTCTGTGACTGTCACCTGTTTTGATTTTGTGACATAATCGAGGCCAGATCCTTCAGATCGGCCCCTTTTGTTTGTTTCGATTCCTTTAAATCAAAGATCTAATCTGTAATTTTACTATTCATATTTAGTTAAAACTGTACAGAATCTAAATTACGTATACGAAATTGGTATTCTAAATTTATACTTTTGTTAATTAATTTCCTTCAGACATTTATTTATATTTAAATTTTGCACACCTGTTATACAGGGGGTACTCCAAAAGTTCTATCTGGGTGATTTGATTATCATATTCTGAATTTTATCTTACTTTCATTTTATTTGTAAACAAGGCGTAACTTTGTTTACTTTTATAAGGTAACCTTCCTTATTTCTTGGAATTTAGCAAGTCTAGTATCTTTCGCGCTGACGTCTTTTGAGACTTCTTTTATATTTCGTTCGTAGATTCTAATTATTGTTATCGTGGAGGGATAATTTTGGATTAACCCCTCTCGCCTCTCGATATATATACAGGGGGAGACTCTGAATTTTCGGTCTCTGTTTAATTATATAAATTTCATCTGGCTTTCGCTTTTATTTATTGTTTAAGGCTTCACCTTATATTGGATGTAACTGATTATTTTTGACATTTAATCTAAAGTTAAATAATATCTTTTGTATGATTTCGTTCAGACTGTGTCTTGTTTAAACTTGTAAACTTTGTATCGGCAATATTATACTTTTTTAAAACTACCAGTGTCTAGCAATAAATTTGTAAGATTTGTTGATTTTGACTTTTATCTCTACCCATCCCTCAAGACTGAGTTTGGCAAAGTTTCTTATTGTTAACTAGTGATAAGGGGCTGACCCTCTGGTGATTGTTGGAGCTACCAGGTCCCGCCTGCTCCCGTTATAGCTGTTTCTCTGCAGGTGGAACATAACGGTGGCGCCCGTATTCCATCACGCTGCCTTGAACCCGCGACGTTCTCCCAAAAAAACTAGAGTTAGCCGGCAGAGTCCTTCCTGGGGACATTGAACATCAGGTAGATTCGGACCAGAGAGGTTCAGCGAGCGAACGTCCCTTATCACTCGCCACACTTTTAATTTTACGCCGCGTTGGTGGCACCATCTTCGAATGAACCGATGGGGTAAGATAATAGCAACCAAGAACGAATGGTTCTTGTTAGTGGAAGAGATAATAATAATAATAATAATAAACCTACAAAATCAAATAAAATATGAAAAGAATAACTCATAAATATTTCATCATTTCCAAAATATTGCTGTACACCTAATATTTCTGAAATTTAGCCATATTGTTTAACATTTCATATTTTGCATATATAGTTTTTATTTATTATAATATTGTTACATACGAAACTAATTTTGAAAAACTAAATAACTTATTTCATCTTTACTATATGTAAACTGTGGAAGTTTCATATATATATATATATATATATATATATATATATATATATATATCTATATAAATATAATATCTTCGTGACCTTGGTATGATAAGATAAACCTAATAAGTCGGCGATTAAAGGTCTGGTTTACTTCAAAGTATATATATATTTAAAACAACCTTACACGTTTCGGCAATACGCCTTTGTCAAGAGAATACAAAATATAAATGACAGAATATAAATGTCAAATAATTAAGTTGCTATGGTTTAAATTATTCAAAAATACATTCCAATAATAATAATAAATCATGCCTTAGTATTCTAAAAAAAATAGATAGCAAGATGTGAAAATATGTGTTGTTCGCTGCCAGAAGCTTGTGTCTCTTTCTGGGTATGAACCTGTGTGTTGATTGCTGCTGGCAGCTTGCGTCTCTCTCTGGGTGTGTGATTTTGTATTTGTGTGACCGCGTAAGTGTATGGTTTTGTATGTTAGTGCGCTCGTGTGTGTGTTTAGTGACCGATCGCGTAAATTTAGAGAGATCGAATAACCAGCCGTTGCGTAGGGCCGCCAACCCTTTCCCGGCAACTTGAGTTGAGTTGAGTTTATGTCATTCAATGTTCCTTACTGTATTATTATTTTAATTTTAATTTAAATTTTAAATTTTTAATTCATTTATACAAATGTAATCATTTCAATTTTTCCTTACTTATAATTAATTTAATTTTAATTTTAATTGTTAATTCATTCACACAAATGCAAACATATTTTCTTACTTTTCATTGTATTAATTCTTGGTTCTAGTTACTTGAAAAAGACTTAATAATAATAAAAGTCGAAACGTCGAAACATTAAAATTCATTAAATGGTCGCTAAACCAATAAAAAAGTCTATTATTTTAATATATATATATATATATATATATATATACATATATATATAGATAGATAATTATTTCTTGACATTTGTATATTATATTAGATTTAGATAGTTGGCGATTTACGGTCTGTTTTACTTTAATATGTATATTTTTAAAATTAATGCCTTTTTCAAAGAATTCTAATTATATACATTAATATACTGTAAAACAGACCTTAAATCGCCGACTATCTAAATCTAATATATATATATATATATATATATATATATATAATCAAAAATTAATTAAAATTCGGGTTAAGCGGTCAATTAAAAAACTCCTTTATTAAATTACTCTATATTTCGCAACACTTTGTCGCTTCTTCTGGGGTAAAAAATGTAGAGTTAAAAAATAATAAAATTGACGTACAAAATATTAAATTTTTTTTATATTTTGTACATCAATTTTATTATTTTTTAACTCTACATTTTTTACCCCAGAAGAAGCGACAAAGTGTTTCGAAATAAAGGGTAATTTAATAAAGGAGTTTTTTAATTGACCGCTTACCCGAATTTTAATTAATTTTTGATAATATATCACGGTCGATAATTTCTTTTCAATTATATATATATATATATATATATATATATATATATATATATATATATATTAAACTCAAACAGTCGGCGATTAAAGGTCTGGTTTATTACTTCAAAGTATATATATTTAAAATAACCCTACCTGTTTCGGCAATGATGCCTTTATCAAGGATACAAAAAATATAAAATTTTACATTTCTTGTATCCTTGATAAAGGCATCATTGCCGACACATGTAGGGTTATTTTAAATATATATACTTTGAAGTAATAAACCAGACCTTTAATCGCCGACTGTTTGAGTTTACTATATCATACCAAGGTCACGAAAATATTACATATATATATATATATATATATATATATATATATATATATACATATATATATATATAGGTAAAAATTTCATTAACGGGTGAGCGGTCTGTCAAGTAAAAATAAAACTTCTTTATTCCACTCTATATTTCATAACGTATTGGTTACTTCATCAGGAGTGTAATTCAGAGTTAAAATTTAGCAAATAACGGCACTAAACATTCGTCAAATTTAAAACATCAAATCAATATGTTGTTATTTTGTCGTCAACCTCTTAAAAATATAGAGAAATATAGAATAAAGGAGTTTTATTTTTACTTGACAGACCGCTCACCCGTTAATGAAATTTTTACTTATACAGTACGGTCGATAATACTTAATAGTATATATATATATATATATATATATATATATATATATATACTATTAAGTATTATCGACCGTACTGTATAAGTAAAAATTTCATTAACGGGTGAGCGGTCTGTCAAGTAAAAATAAAACTCCTTTATTCTATATTTCTCTATATTTTTAAGAGGTTGACGACAAAATAACAACATATTGATTTGATGTTTTAAATTTGACGAATGTTTAGTGCCGTTATTTGCTAAATTTTAACTCTGAATTACACTCCTGATGAAGTAACCAATACGTTATGAAATATAGAGTGGAATAAAGAAGTTTTATTTTTACTTGACAGACCGCTCACCCGTTAATGAAATTTTTACCTATATATATATATATGTATATATATATATATATATATATATATATATATGTAATATTTTCGTGACCTTGGTATGATATAGTAAACTCAAACAGTCGGCGATTAAAGGTCTGGTTTATTACTTCAAAGTATATATATTTAAAATAACCCTACATGTGTCGGCAATGATGCCTTTATCAAGGATACAAGAAATGTAAAATTTTATATTTTTTGTATCCTTGATAAAGGCATCATTGCCGAAACAGGTAGGGTTATTTTAAATATATATACTTTGAAGTAATAAACCAGACCTTTAATCGCCGACTGTTTGAGTTTAATATATATATATATATATATATATATATATATATATATATATAATTGAAAAGAAATTATCGACCGTGATATATTATCAAAAATTAATTAAAATTCGGGTAAGCGGTCAATTAAAAAACTCCTTTATTAAATTACCCTTTATTTCGAAACACTTTGTCGCTTCTTCTGGGGTAAAAAATGTAGAGTTAAAAAATAATAAAATTGATGTACAAAATATAAAAAAAATTTAATATTTTGTACGTCAATTTTATTATTTTTTAACTCTACATTTTTTACCCCAGAAGAAGCGACAAAGTGTTGCGAAATATAGAGTAATTTAATAAAGGAGTTTTTTAATTGACCGCTTAACCCGAATTTTAATTAATTTTTGATTATATATATATATATATATATATATATATATATTAGATTTAGATAGTCGGCGATTTAAGGTCTGTTTTACAGTATATTAATGTATATAATTAGAATTCTTTGAAAAAGGCATTAATTTTAAAAATATACATATTAAAGTAAAACAGACCGTAAATCGCCAACTATCTAAATCTAATATAATATACAAATGTCAAGAAATAATTATCTATCTATATATATATGTATATATATATATATATATATATATATATATATATATATATATATATATATATATTAAAATAATAGACTTTTTTATTGGTTTAGCGACCATTTAATGAATTTTAATGTTTCGACGTTTCGACTTTTATTATTATTAAGTCTTTTTCAAGTAACTAGAACCAAGAATTAATACAATGAAAAGTAAGAAAATATGTTTGCATTTGTGTGAATGAATTAACAATTAAAATTAAAATTAAATTAATTATAAGTAAGGAAAAATTGAAATGATTACATTTGTATAAATGAATTAAAAATTTAAAATTTAAATTAAAATTAAAATAATAATACAGTAAGGAACATTGAATGACATAAACTCAACTCAACTCAAGTTGCCGGGAAAGGGTTGGCGGCCCTACGCAACGGCTGGTTATTCGATCTCTCTAAATTTACGCGATCGGTCACTAAACACACACACGAGCGCACTAACATACAAAACCATACACTTACGCGGTCACACAAATACAAAATCACACACCCAGAGAGAGACGCAAGCTGCCAGCAGCAATCAACACACAGGTTCATACCCAGAAAGAGACACAAGCTTCTGGCAGCGAACAACACATATTTTCACATCTTGCTATCTATTTTTTTTAGAATACTAAGGCATGATTTATTATTATTATTGGAATGTATTTTTGAATAATTTAAACCATAGCAACTTAATTATTTGACATTTATATTCTGTCATTTATATTTTGTATTCTCTTGACAAAGGCGTATTGCCGAAACGTGTAAGGTTGTTTTAAATATATATATACTTTGAAGTAAACCAGACCTTTAATCGCCGACTTATTAGGTTTATCTTATCATACCAAGGTCACGAAGATATTATATTTATATAGATATATATATATATATATATATATATATATATATATATATGAAACTTCCACAGTTTACATATAGTAAAGATGAAATAAGTTATTTAGTTTTTCAAAATTAGTTTCGTATGTAACAATATTATAATAAATAAAAACTATATATGCAAAATATGAAATGTTAAACAATATGGCTAAATTTCAGAAATATTAGGTGTACAGCAATATTTTGGAAATGATGAAATATTTATGAGTTATTCTTTTCATATTTTATTTGATTTTGTAGGTTTATTATTATTATTATTATTATCTCTTCCACTAACAAGAACCATTCGTTCTTGGTTGCTATTATCTTACCCCATCGGTTCATTCGAACAAGATGGTGCCACCAACGCGGCGTAAAATTAAAAGTGTGGCGAGTGATAAGGGACGTTCGCTCGCTGAACCTCTCTGGTCCGAATCTACCTGATGTTCAATGTCCCCAGGAAGGACTCTGCCGGCTAACTCTAGTTTTTTTGGGAGAACGTCGCGGGTTCAAGGCAGCGTGATGGAATACGGGCGCCACCGTTATGTTCCACCTGCAGAGAAACAGCTATAACGGGAGCAGGCGGGACCTGGTAGCTCCAACAATCACCAGAGGGTCAGCCCCTTATCACTAGTTAACAATAAGAAACTTTGCCAAACTCAGTCTTGAGGGATGGGTAGAGATAAAAGTCAAAATCAACAAATCTTACAAATTTATTGCTAGACACTGGTAGTTTTAAAAAAGTATAATATTGCCGATACAAAGTTTACAAGTTTAAACAAGACACAGTCTGAACGAAATCATACAAAAGATATTATTTAACTTTAGATTAAATGTCAAAAATAATCAGTTACATCCAATATAAGGTGAAGCCTTAAACAATAAATAAAAGCGAAAGCCAGATGAAATTTATATAATTAAACAGAGACCGAAAATTCAGAGTCTCCCCCTGTATATATATCGAGAGGCGAGAGGGGTTAATCCAAAATTATCCCTCCACGATAACAATAATTAGAATCTACGAACGAAATATAAAAGAAGTCTCAAAAGACGTCAGCGCGAAAGATACTAGACTTGCTAAATTCCAAGAAATAAGGAAGGTTACCTTATAAAAGTAAACAAAGTTACGCCTTGTTTACAAATAAAATGAAAGTAAGATAAAATTCAGAATATGATAATCAAATCACCCAGATAGAACTTTTGGAGTACCCCCTGTATAACAGGTGTGCAAAATTTAAATATAAATAAATGTCTGAAGGAAATTAATTAACAAAAGTATAAATTTAGAATACCAATTTCGTATACGTAATTTAGATTCTGTACAGTTTTAACAAAATATGAATAGTAAAATTACAGATTAGATCTTTGATTTAAAGGAATCGAAACAAACAAAAGGGGCCGATCTGAAGGATCTGGCCTCGATTATGTCACAAAATCAAAACAGGTGACAGTCACAGAAGCTGTCGGTCATCCGGAGTTAATAATATGTTACAGTACTTGAACCCGGGGATAATTAGGTCTATCAACGGGTTTATAAATAAATCAAGCCCGATTGTCACTGTAAATCTAACTTGAAATAGGGAGAAATCCCTTCGAAATGATCTGAGCAAATAGGCAAAACTATCTCACAAAGTGTGTGTCTCAATAAGTGAGATACGGCTTGGTTATAATATAAATTTTAGAATTTTTAAAGTCTGAAGAGTTTTTAATTGATCTTCTAAAATCTAAAGGTCTGCAAAAATTTAAATGACAACACCTACTTTTATCTTGGATACATAAACAGTATACGTTCCCTCCAAATACAGTACTCGCTTTCTAAGGCAAATCTACTCTCTATATCACGATCCAGACATCACTGCGGCGCCATTTTGGGGATTCAATATGGACGAAACGCGTCCTCTTCTCCTAGTACAAAAGGTCTCGCAAAATATATGTGCCCCCTTGATAACAGGTTGTGGACGACACAGGGTAGTCCCAAAACAGCGACAAAGTATTTCGGACAGCAAGATATGCCCCAACTCACAGGATAAAAATCTCAGGAAAGACGCCTTACGCCAACCAACAGATATCCAAGTTAATCTCAGTTAATCAGAGATATCTACGTTAAATAAAACGTTTAAAAGAATCCGTAGAAATTTCGTTTCACGTCACAAGTGACACAAACATGCCGCAGCGCTACAAAAGCTTAAGACTCAATGGCCGCCGTAACGATACAGAAGCAAAATGCCGGAAACACGTCACTGAAGTTGCCGGTAGCATAATAAGGAAGGGAATCTAGTTTTCAAAATCTCGAAAACGACTTAAAATCGCAATATGTGTCCAACCAAACTCAACTTCTTCTGGGGTAAAAAATGTAGAGTTAAAAAATAATAAAATTGACGTACAAAATATTAAATTTTTTTTATATTTTGTACATCAATTTTATTATTTTTTAACTCTACATTTTTTACCCCAGAAGAAGCGACAAAG
Organism: Melolontha melolontha; assembly: GCA_935421215.2. Classification (NCBI taxonomy): domain Eukaryota; kingdom Metazoa; phylum Arthropoda; class Insecta; order Coleoptera; family Scarabaeidae; genus Melolontha; species Melolontha melolontha. Next base: position 155,790,002 of record OW285236.1, on the reverse strand, counting down.
TGTTTCGAAATAAAGGGTAATTTAATAAAGGAGTTTTTTAATTGACCGCTTACCCGAATTTTAATTAATTTTTGATAATATATCACGGTCGATAATTTCTTTTCAATTATATATATATATATATATATATATATATATATATATATTAAACTCAAACAGTCGGCGATTAAAGGTCTGGTTTATTACTTCAAAGTATATATATTTAAAATAACCCTACCTGTTTCGGCAATGATGCCTTTATCAAGGATACAAAAAATATAAAATTTTACATTTCTTGTATCCTTGATAAAGGCATCATTGCCGACACATGTAGGGTTATTTTAAATATATATACTTTGAAGTAATAAACCAGACCTTTAATCGCCGACTGTTTGAGTTTACTATATCATACCAAGGTCACGAAAATATTACATATATATATATATATATATATATATATATATATATATATATATATACATATATATATATATAGGTAAAAATTTCATTAACGGGTGAGCGGTCTGTCAAGTAAAAATAAAACTTCTTTATTCCACTCTATATTTCATAACGTATTGGTTACTTCATCAGGAGTGTAATTCAGAGTTAAAATTTAGCAAATAACGGCACTAAACATTCGTCAAATTTAAAACATCAAATCAATATGTTGTTATTTTGTCGTCAACCTCTTAAAAATATAGAGAAATATAGAATAAAGGAGTTTTATTTTTACTTGACAGACCGCTCACCCGTTAATGAAATTTTTACTTATACAGTACGGTCGATAATACTTAATAGTATATATATATATATATATATATATATATATATATATATAATGTTATGGTTCATATTGCACTCATATATCGGCATCTGAAATGAGAAAAAACAGATAAAACAAGGCATATTACAATTACAAAGAGTGAAATTGGCAAGTTAAGATTGTAAAATTAGTATCAACATGTTTATAAATTAATACAACGAGAGCAGTAATTCAACTTATCTTATTTTTATTTTTTATAACTTATTTTATATTTCTATTTCAAATTTCTTCAATTCAAATAATTCGCACGATACTACCGGTATCTAATTTATCAACATTGAAATATTGTATTGATACTGATTAGACACGCCCTCTTTTAAATTGAATCTAAACACGCAAGAATGCAACTTAGAACAAATAATAATGACATAACCTACATTTAAAAGTAAAGAAAGTGTATTTGAAAATTATTTATAAAATTTTATAATTTGATTAGAAATGTAATATCACTTTAATTCAAAACACCAGCGATGTTATGATAATAAAGTTTCGAGGCTATTTGCCAATATAAAAATAGGCCATGAAAAATAAATGAACGTAGAGGACGCCGAAAAAGAATTTTACAATATATGGCCGCGTTTGTGTAATTATCCTAGTTAAAAATTAAATTACCATAATCAAACTGAACAGATCTCATCGAAATTATCTATATTTGAAACGCAGAAAATTAGCCAACCTTTTTAAGTAAAAACCAGCTTCTCATCATCGAAGATACGCCGTATATTGACGAAAGCATCATTACAAGTATCCAAACTGCAACGCGTGGGCCCTTTGGACGATCGAACGACGCCAAACCCATATCAAGAATACGAACGCCGTACTTGCTGCCGCTCGACTACAACGCTTCCAGGCTGAGCCAACCCGCAAAATCTTGGAACACAGGTTCTTGAATGACCCATTCATAATTTCATTGCCTATAAAATTTACATATCTATAAACTAGTCACAATAACCTATATAAACTTTAATAAAAACTTCGGTATTTATTATCTATGCATCGTTTACCCTAGCTGAATAAATACAAACATAATTTAACATCCATAACACCGTAGTACTTACCATATTAGCATAATTAATCCAATATATTCTTTAACTTAGTTTTCTTTGTTCACCAACACTATGTTTAGCGATATTATATTTACACATGTTTAGATCATAATTCTATTTATAGACACATGTCTATGTCATGATAATTGTTACAGTTCTCTAATTTTTGTTGCAATATATTTTATTTTTATTACTTCGAACTGTTTTATTTGTTAGCATTTAGTTGTTGAGTTAAACATATTATATAGACACCTAATTACAATTAGGGAGATAACTCACAGACCGACTTTTAAACCTGAGGAATTTTATTATCTATTCTATTTAATATCATGCTTTCCGACTGCTGTTAGTGCATTTGTATGTACACAGAGGACGTAGGTATATTTGTGATTAATTTAATCACTGGCGCCCATTATTTGAAAATTCAACATTTACTACATTACATATCACTTATTATTATAAATAATTTAAAAATCGCCTCCTTGTGGTACATCATTAAACAACGTAGAGGCCGTTCGTGGTAATATATCATTTGACGCAACAACGTGGAGGCCAAGAATTATCTCCTTTTAAATATTTTTCACTAACTTGAAACTCGAAAACAACTCAAATATTAACAAATAATCTTTATTAAAAAATAAGGAAGCTGTAACACGTATTTATGCTTGTAAATTGTATGAAAATTGGTGTATTGTATTGTGTATCTGATTTTCCTATTGTCAAGCCTATTATACATCACATTTCACGAGAGATCTTCAACTTTAGTGGGACTACAAGGAATTAAGGTTAGTGAATGAGAAAATCAACCTGTTCGTACATATTGCTATTATTTTCCTTCCTATTTACATTGTTTATGTGTGTCGAATAATTGTTCTTAACTATATTCATCATAAATATTTACAATTTCTTACATTAAAAGAAAACAATATTATTTATTATCAATATTTGAACACAAAAACATATTTAACTAACATAATCGACTCTATAACAACATGGACAAACGTACAAGAAGTAAGTCAAGAGAAGACCTTGCAGCAATAGAAGAAGAAGCGGATCAGGGTGATACTCCTACTGTCACTACCCAACCAGAAACCCCGAAAGAAGAGACGAGCATGAATTTCAATACGTTAACCGCACTAATCATGAATTTTTAACAATCCATGACAGAGAAAATAGAATCTATAGAAACCAGTAATAAAACGAATAATGAAAACCTTAAACAAACAATGACAGAACAACGCAAGACAAGAAGCAAGCAACGAAAAATTAAATCAAAAACTAGATGCAAATAACGAAAAATTAGATCAGCTGAGACGGGACAAAGAAGAAATCAAAGAAGACATAAGAGGTTTGAAAGATAGTCAAATGAAAATGGAAGAGAGAATACAACAAACTTTAGAAGAAAGCGAAATTAAGTGCCTATTAAGAATGGACGAAGCCCTAAATCTTCAAAATTTGCGGTGGGAAAAACAATTAGAAACGACATCCAACGAAATTTCAATATAACTGAAAAGAAAATTAATACTTCAACTAAAGAAATTCAACAAAATGTTAACAAGTTAATACAAGATAGTAATGATATCATCGACATGAAAATAACAAATTATTACAAGACTAACGAAGACAACACAGAACTTATAAAACTAACTTTAAATCAAAATATCAATACCCGAATAAATGAGTGTCATGAAATCTATAATCACGAGATAGATATAATTAAAACAACTCAAAGTGATAATTTTATTAAAACACAAACAAATTTACAACAGATAGAAAATAAAATTAAAACTTATGCCATCCCAATAAACTATTTGAATAATACTAACCCGACAATTAAAATAGACAATTACAACACATTGACGGAGACATAACACGAGTACACCCAATGACATATTTAAATTGCATACGAAGGTATTTAGAAGATGTTTCCGAAGAAAAACAAAAAATAGAAGTAATCCGGGCAACACTTCGCAACAGTGCACAGGAGTGGTTCCAACGAATAGAGGATCATTGCCTCACACTGGATCAATTTATTATGTTATTCACGCACAACTACTGGGACGAGACACAACAGAATAGAGCAAAAATTCGTTTACTTACAGGTAAATATAGGATTGGACAGGTTACACGAGAAACATACGCTTCACGTATGTACAATCAATGCAAACACATCAAGGATATGGAGGAATCCATGATTGCAAGACAACTTCTTAATCACTTTATTTATACTGACACGCAGGCCATCATTTGTCAAAAAGTATCGGATATGGACTCACTTATTGACATTTTACGACGACTAGACGACTTTTCTGAGAATAATTCACAACATCAGCCTAATTACTGAAATCCTAATAACCGTAATCATCCCGCTCATAACGTTGACCATACTAATAACGGACCGACAAATTTACCACCACCCCGATATAACAATTTCAATAATAACAGGTACCCAAACATTTCTCGACCATATAACAACAACAATAATCAACATACAAATCCTAATAATAATTACAACAATTTCAATAACACTCAACACAGGCCAAACTTTAATTTTCAATCGTCCAGAAATACAAATGGTAATTACAACAATAATCAAAATCCTAATAATTATAATGGTAATAATAATTATCGTAATAATGATAATAATCGGCACAACTTTAATACATATTCGCAATCAAATCAACAATCAAGACGTGGAATTAATAATATACGTAGCAGAAGTCAAGGTCGTGTCAACCACAGTTACCGACGATACCGTTCAGCTTCTCCAAGTCGTACAAACGTGGAGGAGGTACAAAAAAAAACTTCGATGGAACAGGTAGATCTGTATACCAACCCAACGCCGGGTCCATCAACTCAACAGAACTAAGTACACACAATATTGACTATAACATACCTTATAAGATTCAACACATTTCATTTTACCAATCGCCAGAGGAATTCATTGAGATAGAAGATCCAGAAGACCAGTTAATAAAAACATATACTTTACCCATAGTGAAAATAAGATTTGAGAACATCATATTGAATTGCTTAATTGATACAGGGGCCGAAATCACACTGATAAGAGCAGATAAAGCTAAGCTAATGAAGGGTTACGAACAGAATATTACAAAAATAAAAGGTACCGAGATCATGGCCGCAAATGGTAGAAAAATGGGAACAATAACCAAGCAAATATGCTCAGAAATATACATAAATGAATCCAAATTTTTATTACATTGTTATTTGATAGAAAAATTACAATACGATTGTATCATTGGTATTGACAACATTAAAAGGCTTAAGATGATATTAGATTTCGGGAAAGGTATAATAAATATTAAAGATAATCATATATTAATAGAGAAACAGTTGTCTGACGAGGAAACTAAAAAGTATAATGTATACAAAGAAGAGGTGTTGTTGAAAGAAATCAACAACATTCTATTAGAAAAAGTACCGTACTATAGTGGAGAAAAGGAGTGGTATAATGGAAAAGATGGAAATACATATGAATTAATTAATAATATTGGAATGGATAAATTTGACGATAGGCAAGGCACGATAGATAGATACGAAGGTGGAGATGATGTTAAGATTGAAATAGATAACCAGACACCCAACATAATTAGAAATATTGAAGATATTAAGGAGTTGATATATAAATTAAATATACCTTATACGGAAGTCATACCAGCTTTAATTACAATTTTAAATGATAACATTAACTTGATTAATAACAATATAGTGTTTGCCAAAGGATACCAACACCCTATTAAAATCGACAATGATGAACCTTTATTTAGCAAGAATTACCCAATACCTTACCATTACCAGCAAAAAGTAGGACAAGAGTTAGAACGACTAGAACAGTCAGGGATTATAGAGAAATCAAATACTTATTTTATTAACCCAATCGTAATAGTACAAAAGAAAGATTTATCTTTGCGTATATGCTTAGATGCAAGAGCTCTAAATAAAAGGATAAAGCCTGAGTTTGAAATGCCCCAGAACATTGACGTTTTATTAACAAAATGTGGAAATAAATATATCTATAGCAAATTAGACCTTAAAAATGCGTTCTGGCTCATTAACCTAGAACCGGAATCTAGAAAATACTGCGGATTATTAGTTAATGGTATAGTTTACCAATTTCGTGTGTGCCCATTCGGCTTAAAAACTTCTCCAGCCACCCTAATACGTTTTTTACATAGCATACTAGACAGATACGAAGAATTTGCCCTACATGATCTAGACGATATCATTATTTTCTCAGAAAACAAAGAACAACATTTACATCACCTTAAAACTATACTAAATACTTTATCAACAAATGGAATGAAATTAAACCTATCGAAATGTCAGTTTTTTAGAAACGAAATAAACTACCTTGGATATATAATAAACCAAGAAAACATCCTATTGGATCCAACACGTTTAGATGAGATAAAAAATTATACAAGACCAAGGAACTTGAAAACTTTGAGAGGTTTTCTAGGTATTTTAAATTACTACCGAAAATTTGTGTCAAACTATAGTGAGAAAACTTTACCCCTACTTGACCTACTAAAGAAAGGGAAGAAATGGAATTGGCCACCAGAACATGAGAAATGTTTTATCCAGTTGAAAGATAATTTTGTAGAGAATCTTAAACTTCACCATCCAGATTTTATCCTACCCTTTATAGTTAGAACGGATGCTTCTCATAAAACGATAGCAGCAGAGCTAATTCAACTGAAAGACAATACAGAAATACCTATATATATACTTCATTTCTAGAACATTAAAAACTTGCGAAACCAGATACACCATATCGGAAAAGGAAATGTTAGCCATAGTGTTCGCTTTAACGAAACTTAGATACTATCTTATTGGAAAAACTTTCACTTTAGAAACCGATCATAAAGCTTTAATAAACATTATGAGTTGCAAGTTAAACAACAGCAGAATATATAGATGGACATTATTGATACAGCAGTATGAATTTACTATTAAATATAAGCCAGGAAGAGAGATGATAACAGCTGATGCTCTGACAAGACAGGACGGGGATGCAAAAAGACAAAACATTTCTATAAATCTTATTCAATTACAGAAACAGGGAATTTTTTCAAAAACAAAATTATTACATATACAATCAGGTCCGGAATTTAACGAAATACAGAATTATTTAAAGAACGTAGAATCATACAAAGGCATGTCGATAGAAAATAATCTTATTATAAAGCAAATAGGGAATAATACAGTATATGTCACAAACGAAACACATACAAGAGAAATAATTAACTATTTACATTTAACTTATATACATATTGGAGCAAGAAAATGTTGGCTCTTATTCAGAGAAGCTTTTTACTGTGTAAACGACGAGAGAATAGTTAAAAGTGTGCCACCAACGCGGCGTAAAATTTACAGAGTGGCGAGTGATAAGGAGTGATCGTACGCTGATCCTCTCTGGTCTGAACCTACCTGTTGATGTTAAGTCCCCAGGAAGGTCTCTGTCGGCTAACTCTCTAGACTTCGGAGAACATCGCGGATTCAAGGCCGTGAGATGGAGGGATATGTGGACGCCACCGTTATTATCCACCTGCAGAGATAACGCTATAACGGGAGCAGGCGGGACCTGGTAGCTCCAATTTACACCAGAGGGTCAGCCCCCTATCACTCGTCGTTAAACAAGAAACTTTGACTAACTCAAAACTAGTGGGAAGGGAGAAAGAACGAAACGCATTCAACAATACAACAAAATTTATTGAGTACACAATACGGTAGAAACAAATTATATAACCAAAACGGCAATGCCAACGCTTATATACTAGGTACCAGACACGGTCGTTTATCCTTGTCTCAGAACTTTCAAAACATTAAAGGTGAAGCCCTGATCAAATACAGAATGAATACCAATTGAAGGTAGAAATAAAAATAAAATAGTAAAAGACCAAAAACTATATTACTCTCCCCCGTATAAGTTATTCGAGAGGTGAGAGGGGTTAGCCCAAAATTATTCCCCGGGTTGATGTTAATTAATAATTCAAACAATCGAGAACAAGGAAGTCTCATTGACGTAAATGCGTAAGATTCTAAATAAACAGAATCTCAAGTATAACGGAAGGTTACTTTATATCAAAACCAAGGTTAAGCCTTGTATACAAATATAATCAAAATAAGAATAGAACCGATCATGAACATAAAATTACCCGGTAGGAAACTTTTGGAGTACCCCCTGTATGACAGGTGTGCAAAATTCAGTAATATCGAAATGGTTGAAGTATTTAATTAACAAGAGATAAAACTAGAATACCAATTCCGTATACGCAATTTTCATTCTGTACAGTATTTCTATAACAAACATGTAAGGTAAGTTTACAAGTAAATCTGAGATTAAAAATATCGAAACAACCAATCATAGGCCCGTTCTGAAGGATTTGGGCCTTGATTTCGACTCTAAATTTAAGCAGAAGACAGACAGTGAAGCTGTCGGTCTTCAGGTATTAAAATAGGTTCCAATTCCAGAAACCGGGGAAATTGGTGAGCATAGACGGGTTTATACTATAAACAGTCTCGTAAGACTCATTAAAACAAAATTGAAATAAGGAAAAGACCTCCCCCCAAATGATCTGTATAACAAGTTAAAAATTTTCACTCCAAATGAGTGTCCCTTTAAGTGGGTATAAGCTTGATATTAAATTTAAATTTAAGAAAATCTAATCGATTTCTGTTCCAAGTTGATCTTGTATAAATAATACAGCAAATAATAAAACAACACCTACTTTGATTGGGTTTTACAAACTGTAAAACATAGGCTTTCAGAATGATTTGAAAGAATGTAAAGGATTGACAACATAGTAGTTGAAGGGTCTAACTGTTCGAAATAAGGAGTTTGAAAGCAAATTAAATAGCATTAGTAGAAATTTATTTAGAAGATAAAGCTACGAGGGTTTTAAGAGTAATAATAGAGAAAACTTGCACTAAAATAGGTCGTTTGCAGAAAAGTGCATTTGTTAGCGTAACAAATTCCCCCCTTTCACAACAGAAATTTACTTGTAAATTTCTCCAGAAGTAGAAGGTAAGTCTCCTAAAGAAAACCAGAAAAGTGGAAACGTGAGCCTTAATTAAAAAAAAAAAGCTGAACAAAAGTTCGGCGGAGCGGTGTCCATAAACGACGGTATCTAGCAAAACATTTGATAAGAATCGACGGAACGCAAATAAATCTAAATTCGGAAACTATAGTGACCTAAAGTCACAAAAGCGAAACGCAAGAATCTGATGAAACAATACAGAGAATTGCGGTAAAACCAAATATAAACGTAAGCTGAGTTATAACACGACACTAGTCGTAAACAAAAGGTAGCACTGAAGAGCGACCTAAGAACATGAATCAGAAATACACCTCAATCTAAACTATCTAAAACAGATAGAAGCAAAACGAAACGCAGAAGGCGAAATCGACACAAAGTCAAGCATAAACTATCTTTCACTAGATAGGAGCGAAACTAAACGAAAAAGGCGAAAACGACACTAAGTCAGGCAAAACTATCTTAAAGAAGATAGGAGCAAAATATTACGCAGAAAGCGAAATTGACACAAAGTCAAGCAAAACTAACTTAAACTAGATAAGAACCAGGTAATACGCAGAAAGCGAAACTGACACAGTCATCTAACTATCCAAATCTAGAAAGAAGAAAAGTAAAACGCAGAAGGCGATAATGACACAAGGTCAGCAAAACTATCGACGCACAGATTGTTCGACGGCAGAAACTCATTAGCACAACAATAACCAAACCAACACACCATGTCAACAGATAGCTCGGCCTAAACCACCACAAAGGCCCTTCGACATTCAGCCGGTACGAGGATTACAAATAACGAGAACATAAAACAACAAAACAAACAGTACTGAACGGTCGTCACCCCAGCATCAGAATGTGCAACAGCCGATATCATGCCGAGTGTTCATGCGCCACGAAGAAAACAAGAAAGGGGAAGGAAAAGCTGCATAAAGCACCGAAAAAAGCACAGACTAGGAGGGGATCATTACTCCTAGCGGCGAAAGAAGATAGAAAGCTGCGCTATGAACACAAGTCACGAAAATCGTTGCGTCACAACCAAAACAAGGGAACAACTTCCGACAGCTCTAAAGAGACTAACTACCGTGAAGCAGTAGCAGCTCAAAAGAAAAGGATAAATTAAAAAGGTATATTACTAACGTTATGGGATGCAAATGGATAAGGAAAAGTAGGTAAGAATCTAAAAGGTAGGATATGAGTAACTGTGACACTGTGTACTTACGAGTTCCAACAATCTTACAAACGTTACGCCATGCGATAGAAACAACAACATAAAGAATCTTAAACTGGCCAAACAAAATAAGAGATTACGTTACAACAAATGTTTAAAGTGCAGCGGCGGCCTACCACCACACTGATACGGTTGAGGACCATTAAACAGAAAAAAGTAAACAAACAGACACGTCCATGACCGATAAAAGAAAAATCGCGATTACATACGAGGGGTGTCGGTCTCAGCCCTATAAGAAGCTAACGGGAATGGACGACGGAATTTATTGACGTCCATCCCGCTTCTTAAAGCGAAAGAGTCAAAATCGGTAAATATATAGAACACAACAAGATGTATCCAAAAGTCCACATACTATTATCTTAAAGAATCATTCTCAAAGGTCAAGGAGTAAACGGTAAACAGCAAATATGCAGGTAAAATAACAACCCATATGCCAAATATTAACCTAAAGTGAAGATTTCTATAAGAAAATTAAACACTAGTCAAAATCGGTATATAAAATTGGAATGTATAAAATCCAAAAGTCAATATCAAACGTCCAGTACGTATAAGAGTTTACAAAACCCTCACTCGAGGAAAACCTACACGGTACAATAAAACTCTATACGACCAGAACAATTCAAACAGGTAAGATCTGTATATAAGTGTGATCTCCAAATCCTCTAAATAGAGATGCAACAACAGCAAAAGAACAACACTATCAACAGTTCTAAACCTTATAACGTCCATACTCATATTAATTAGTATAACAATCTACAGAATTGATTACAGAGTCAACTTGAAAGCATAAGCTATCATAGAATTTAAAGACATCATATTAAACCAAAATTGTCAGAATCAAGAATCGATAAATGTATCAACAACCAAACGCAGTTCGATCCAAACTTGATATAATAAACTTATCTCAAAATAAGTACAACCAAGATCTAGCCCAACGTCTAGAAACAAAACATACCAAAATAAAAGGATCTGCGATACGTAAACTTGTCAACACGAACAATCGTTCCAGAACAGACAAATGAATGTCACGGTAAATAAGTCAAGTCCAAAACGGTATACAGTACGATAATTATTGAGAACTAACTTCAACCTGAAGAAAACGAAATGTACAGATGGAATGAACAACAATGCAGGACTCCCTTTTGGACGCCTTTTACGCCAGGGCGGATTACACCCGACTGAGTATTCGTCTAGCCCCCAGACAGGCCACAAATACCTAAACAAGATGGAACGATCTCAGATAAACAGGACTCCGTTTAGTCGCCTTTTACAACATGGTGGATTACACCAGTTTGAGTATTCGTCCAGCCCTCAAACAGGCCAATAAATACCTAAACAAGATGGAACGATCTCAGATAAACAGGACTCCGTTTAGTCGCCTTTTACGACATGGTGGATTACACCAGTTTGAGTATTCGTCCAGCCCTCAAACAGGCCAAAAAAAAAAAATACTAAACAACTCCAGGTTGCGCTTTTAGGTGTGCGCTATTCCAAGTTCCAGGCAGAAGTTCGCCTTCGCAAGTTTTCAATTCATAGGTGTCGGTAGACAAACGGCGATGTATTAAGAAAGGTCCCAAAAATTTATCTGCCAGCTTAGCCGTATAGTATTTAGATGCATCAGACAAAACGAAATTCCTTCGCCAGACCAACTGATTCGGCAAGAACTCCACTGCTCGATGTCTCATATCATATCGAGATTTAGATTTCGGTTGGGAATCAATGTTACCGATACGAGGTTCTTCCACAGACTTAACTTCACGAGAGTGATCTACCATACGACTAATAGGTTTGCGTTGCTCGAGTTTCGTATTCAAACAAGTGTGACAGCGATTAACATAGCGAATAACATCAGCTGACATTTTGGGCCAATAATATGTCTGAGATATGCGTCCTAAAGTGTTCGAGATATTCAGATGTCCAACAGTAGATGGTTTATGAAATGCCTTTAATAAATCGGAACGACGATCTTTAGGGACCAACTCCCTCCAAGAATCGCTTACGGTACCAAAACTACCACGCCAAGGGCGTACAAACTTAAAAAGTTTACCATCAAAAATCTGGAACGCTGAATATCTTTCAGGAGATTCCCTAACATGTAGTAAGAGTCGATTATACCATTTGTCAGAGGTATTAGACATGGCCTTCATAGAACAAACTTGAGCTTGAGCGTGAATCGGCTCACGGAATTCGCTGTTACGATGTAAAACGGAAGTAGGATACGGACACAATCTCAACGACGTTTCCTTCTGTCGTTCCCTAGAAAAATTAGAAGATTGACAACGAGGGCAAGAATTTACGGTATGTCCACGAGCACCACATTTATAACAAAATCGCGAATTGCGAGGATTTGGACATTCTCTTACCAAATGACCTGGAACATTACAATTCCAACATTTCGGACTATTGCTGGATAAAGGTACAGATATCGTCGCAACACCAGATGATGTGTGTGTGTACGCCAAATCAGGCTCTTGTAAAGAAGTTTTATTACGAGGTGGAGGAGCATAAGCTTCTATAGAGATCTTACATGCTTCTAGTTTTCTGCACAATTCTAAAAGCTGTTCTACGGATTTAATTTCTGTAAGCCCTAATTGACTCTGATAGAACGGAGCAATGTTTTGCAACAGAACGTCCAACCTAAGTCCCTCGGCAACTGGCACAGTCAAACGCCCAAACATACCATTCATTACCGCCACGTACATGCCTATCGTCTCATTCGGCCCTTGAGTTCGCCTCTTTATTTCCTGAAACAATTTGTCGTTATAGTTGGGAGGTTGAAATTGAAGACGAAGTTCTCGTACAAAATCGACCCAAGTCGTTACCTTATGGCGAGTGGATCGCCACCAAACCAAAGCCTTTCCTGAAAACAACTCTGTAGCGGACCTTATTAACTGTTCCTTAGCGAGATTATTAGCTATGCATTTGTCTTCGATGGTTTCGAGAAATGCACTCAAGGATTGACGCGAATTTTCTCCATCAAATTTGGAGAAGTTCCACCTTGACACCGGAACAACCTTACACGACGGAGATGACGCAGAGACAGCTGCTGAGCCCACCGCATGTGACGCTGACGCACGAACAGGTGACAGAATCGGTTCTCCCACAGATTCTTCGGAATCGGAAATTTCGCTATCAGAAGCAGTAGGACCTTGTGCTACACTAGTGGATGCGAACACAAACGACATGTCAGCAGGAACGGTACCTGCCAAAGCTGACTTCCTAGCCTTCCGGGCCTTAGACTTAAGAGATGTCTGAAGGGTTACCAACTCAACAAGAATACCTGCCACTTCCTCCTCAGCTTCAGGAGTCTCTGGCTTTGCTCGCCTAATACGTGAAAAAGCATGGATGATTTTTGTGTTAATTTTCCGATACCTTAAACTAGTTTCTATTTCAACAAATTGATCTAGAAGATCATTGATCTCGGCGATCTTCCTCCTGACTTCGCGAGTGTCCTCTTCGATAGTGAAAGGATTAGCTGGCTTAGCCATCGGAATACCCCCACTCTCTAACTGTAACAAACTCCTAAGAGTCGCACGCATCGTCTTGACCGGAACATTTTCGTTTGCTCCACGAACCCTTAGTTCGTAAACTAACTCATCTCGCTCTAACCTGTTGATTTCGATCTTACCTTCCATCACAACAAATGTTCAGACACAAAGCGAAAATCTATTTACAAAAATATCGAAACCTCAAAATTCTAAACGAATTCAATAAATCTAAAACAACCCTAAGCTGAATATAAATCTCAATAAACAAAAGTCCCTCCCACAAGCGTGAGCAAGCAAAGTTTCTATAGATTTTAAAAAAAACAAAATGGCCTCCACACAGGGCGCCAAAAACTTGCCACCAACGCGGCGTAAAATTTACAGAGTGGCGAGTGATAAGGAGTGATCGTACGCTGATCCTCTCTGGTCTGAACCTACCTGTTGATGTTAAGTCCCCAGGAAGGTCTCTGCCGGCTAACTCTCTAGACTTCGGAGAACGTCGCGGATTCAAGGCCGCGAGATGGAGGGATATGTGGACGCCACCGTTATTATCCACCTGCAGAGATAACGCTATAACGGGAGCAGGCGGGACCTGGTAGCTCCAATTTACACCAGAGGGTCAGCCCCCTATCACTCGTCGTTAAACAAGAAACTTTGACTAACTCAAAACTAGTGGGAAGGGAGAAAGAACGAAACGCATTCAACAATACAACAAAATTTATTGAGTACACAATACGGTAGAAACAAATTATATAACCAAAACGGCAATGCCAACGCTTATATACTAGGTACCAGACACGGTCGTTTATCCTTGTCTCAGAACTTTCAAAACATTAAAGGTGAAGCCCTGATCAAATACAGAATGAATACCAATTGAAGGTAGAAATAAAAATAAAATAGTAAAAGACCAAAAACTATATTACTCTCCCCCGTATAAGTTATTCGAGAGGTGAGAGGGGTTAGCCCAAAATTATTCCCCGGGTTGATGTTAATTAATAATTCAAACAATCGAGAACAAGGAAGTCTCATTGACGTAAATGCGTAAGATTCTAAATAAACAGAATCTCAAGTATAACGGAAGGTTACTTTATATCAAAACCAAGGTTAAGCCTTGTATACAAATATAATCAAAATAAGAATAGAACCGATCATGAACATAAAATTACCCGGTAGGAAACTTTTGGAGTACCCCCTGTATGACAGGTGTGCAAAATTCAGTAATATCGAAATGGTTGAAGTATTTAATTAACAAGAGATAAAACTAGAATACCAATTCCGTATACGCAATTTTCATTCTGTACAGTATTTCTATAACAAACATGTAAGGTAAGTTTACAAGTAAATCTGAGATTAAAAATATCGAAACAACCAATCATAGGCCCGTTCTGAAGGATTTGGGCCTTGATTTCGACTCTAAATTTAAGCAGAAGACAGACAGTGAAGCTGTCGGTCTTCAGGTATTAAAATAGGTTCCAATTCCAGAAACCGGGGAAATTGGTGAGCATAGACGGGTTTATACTATAAACAGTCTCGTAAGACTCATTAAAACAAAATTGAAATAAGGAAAAGACCTCCCCCCAAATGATCTGTATAACAAGTTAAAAATTTTCACTCCAAATGAGTGTCCCTTTAAGTGGGTATAAGCTTGATATTAAATTTAAATTTAAGAAAATCTAATCGATTTCTGTTCCAAGTTGATCTTGTATAAATAATACAGCAAATAATAAAACAACACCTACTTTGATTGGGTTTTACAAACTGTAAACGTTCCCTCCAAATTCTATTACCGCACACAAATGCAACTCGATGCTTTATTATTTCCCGGCAGTCCTCACGCCGACGCCATTTTGGGATAAAACAATATGGAAGTTCCGCGTCCTTCCTCCTATACCAAAAGGGTTCCGCAGAATATATGTGCCCCTATTTCTCAGGATACGGACGGCCTACAGGAACTCCAGATCTGCGACGGTAAAATTCGAACGGCCAAATTACGTTCCCAAAATAACCAGGTAGAAATTCCGGAGAGACGCCTATCGCCTCACGGAAGGAAAACACCAAAATCTCCGTTAATCAGAGAATTGTACGTTTAAAATAACGTACAAAAGAATCCTGTAAGTTCAAAAAGGGATATAGTATATATATATTAAGAAGATTACCTCACCATTACCGCAAAGATCAAGTTTCTGTTCCACAAGTCACAAACACGACTCAGCGCTAAGGGAGATTAAGCCACAATGGCGGCCGTTTCGATATTGATGAAGATGCCGGATACACGTCATCGTAATTTTGGAAGTTCAAGAAGAAAGGGAATTTAGTTTTCGAATTCTTGAGAAAGATTACAATTCGCAAAAGGTGACAATTAAAACTAGAAACGTGAAACAATTTAATGTCTGGAGACGTAAATTTCTAAAAGGAGTCGGCAAGTGAGATTCCTGTCGCAGAAGGCGAACGTCGAAAAGGAGATGGCGCAATAAGCGGTGAAACTATAATTAAATTAGAAATAATTTTTAAAAGAGCAAAATTAACGAAAGAAAATGCGTTTAGATGATCTATAATTCGTAACAAAATTCCTATAGAATCAGTTTGACATTCGGTAAGGCATTAAGCGAGTTATCAGTGTAAAACTTGGGATCGTTTCGGTAAAGGGTAAATAAAGATGGCCGCATGCTTTAAAACATAGGCTTTCAGAATGATTTGAAAGAATGTAAAGGATTGACAACATAGTAGTTGAAGGGTCTAACTGTTCGAAATAAGGAGTTTGAAAGCAAATTAAATAGCATTAGTAGAAATTTATTTAGAAGATAAAGCTACGAGGGTTTTAAGAGTAATAATAAGAAAACTTGCACTAAAATAGGTCGTTTGCAGAAAAGTGCATTTGTTAGCGTAACAAGTGTTATAAAACATTGTAGAATATGCGAAATTTCCAAAGATAAAAATGTTACCAATACGAACATAAGCTACAACATAATAACTTATGATAGACTAGAACTTATCTATTGATTTTCTGTCAAATTTATTACCTAGTACAAAAGGGATACAAAAACATATTAGTAATCTGCGATATTTTTTCAAAATTTGTTAAACTCATTCCGACTCAAAAATGTAATACTGATACTGTTTTACAAGCTCTAGTAGACTACTTTGCACAATATGGCAAACCCTTGGCAATATTATCTGACCATGCTACATATTTTACGAGTGACCGATACAAGGACTTTCTACATTCTTATAACATTAAAACATACTATACTTCGATACGACATCCACAGGGCAATCCAACTGAACGTTACATTAGGGAAACATTGAAATATTTACGCATATTATTAAATGAGAATCATAATAAATGGGCTAAGCAAATACATCAGATCGAATTTACTATTAACAACACACCGATCACTGTACATAATCATTGTCCAATTACAATTTTCACGGGACAACCACCACAACGTCCATGGACAGATCCAGAGTCAATAAACATAAAAGAACGTGTATTAGAAGTAAGGGAAAGACTAATTGCTAAGAAAATAAAATGGGAAAATAAGAAAAATATTATAAATAAGAAATATAAAACTTATAATGTAAATGACAAAGTCATAGTTAAAAACTTGAGGGTAACTAAAATCAAAAATAAAATTATGGGCAAATTGTTAAAACCTTACCAAGGTCCTTTCATAATAAAACAAATAATAGGAAATAATACCTATGAATTAGCAGAAGAAGACACTGGCTACATAAAAGGAAGATACCACATATCCATGTTACAAGATTACTTATGATATTAATAAGATAACACATAAACATATACAATTGCATCTATCATGAATAAATGTCTATAAGGGTATGTTATAGATCAAAACAACTAACAACATTACAAATAATTAAAAATTTAGCATACTTACTATTAATTACTACCAAATAATCTACTATATACAAAAGGATAACCCAAGATACTTATGAATAACACAATTTAAATGAAAAACAGTTAATATTTAACAGAGAAAAAAAATATTTACTTAATGAAATAAACAAACGTAACAACATTAAAAAAAAATATAACTCATATTTACTAAGAAAAAAAAAAAGGAGAGTATTTAAGAAATCAATTAACACAGATTTAATACTGCTTTGCATACAAACTATATAACGTTTCTAATTAAGAAGAGAATACATATTTATAATTTTAATGTTCGAATTTAATTTACTACATTTACTATTTTTTAATTATTAAGACACATATTTTAGGAAGTACTACTGGTTGATATTCTTATGTCATTTATCTTGAACGGGAAAAAGAAGTATCTTCATAATATTCCAGATATTCTTTTTACGGGGATTAATGTTATGGTTCATATTGCACTCATATATCGGCATTTGAAATGAGAAAAAACAGATAAAACAAGGCATATTACAATTACAAAGAGTGAAATTGGCAAATTAAGATTGTAAAATTAGTATCAACATGTTTATAAATTAATACAACGAGAGCAGTAATTCAACTTATCTTATTTTTATTTTTTATAACTTATTTTATATTTCTATTTCAAATTTCTTAAATTCAAATAATTCGCGCGATACTACCGGTATCTAATTTATCAACATTGAAATATTGTATTGATACTGATTAGACACGCCCTCTTTTTAAATTGAATCTAAACACGCAAGAATGCAACTTAGAACACATAATAATGACATAACCTACATTTAAAAGTAAACAAAGTGTATTTGAAAATTATTTAAAAAATTTTATAATTTGATTAGAAATGTAATATCAATTTAATTCAAAACACCAGCGATGTTATGATAATAAAGTTTCGAGGCTATTTGCCAATATAAAAATAGGCCATGAAAAATAAATGAACGTAGAGGACGCCGAAAAAGAATTTTACAATATATGGCCGCGTTTGTCTAATTATCCTAGTTAAAAATTAAATTACCATAATAAAACTGAACAGATCCCATCGAAGTTATCTATATTTGAAACGCAGAAAATTAGCCAACCTTTTTAAGTAAAAACCAGCTTCTCATCATCGAAGATACGCCGTATATTGACGAAAGCATCATTACAAGTATCCAAACTGCAACGCGTGGGCCCTTTGGACGATCGAACGACGCCAAACCCATATCAAGAATACGAACGCCGTACTAGCTGCCGCTCGACTACAACGCTTCCAGCGTGAGCCAACACGCAAAATCTTGGAACACAGGTTCTTGAATGACCCATTCATAATTTCATTGCCTATAAAATTTACATATCTATAAACTAGTCACAATAACCTATATAAACTTTAATAAAAACTTCGGTATTTATTATCTATGCATCGTTTACCCTAGCTGAATAAATACAAACATAATTTAACATCCATAACACCGTAGTACTTACCATATTAGCATAATTAATCCAATATATTCTTTAACTTAGTTTTCTTTGTTCACCAACACTATGTTTAGCGATATTATATTTACACATGTTTAAATCATAATTCTATTTATAGACACATGTCTGTCATGATAATTGTTACAGTTCTTTAATTTTTGTTGCAATATATTTTATTTTTATTACTTCAAACTGTTTTATTTGTTAGCATTTAGTTGTTGAGTTAAACATATTATACAGACACCTAATTACAATTAGGGAGATAATTCGCAGACCGACTTTTAAACCTGAGGAATTTTATTATCTATTCTATTTAATATCATGCTTTCCGACTGCTGTTAGTGCATTTGTATGTACACAGAGGACGTAGGTATATTTGTGATTAATTTAATCATTGGCGCCCATTATTTGAAAATTCAACATTTACTACATTACATATCACTTATTATTATAAATAATTTAAAAATCGCCTCCTTGTGGTACATCATTAAACAACGTAGAGGCCGTTCGTGGTAATACATCAATATATATATTGTTGAAAGCCAATAGGTCGTATAAATAATACCAAAACCAAATGATATAATTTGTGAAGCTGGTATATTAAATAGCCCTTAATTGGTTCGACAAAATATGATAAAAACAGTGTATTTCAGGCCCTAAGTTGGGCTGACAAATTATATATAACAAACCTATAAGGCCTTACAGTTGTGCATTTAATTAAAGTTAAAGTAATAATTAATTTTGCCCAAAAAATAAAATATATTTGAATATTCACATACGGAGTTATAAAAGTGATTTATAGATGGCGTTAAAGTTATGTTTTTACAGTTGACAAAGGTGTAACTTATATGAACTTGAATACAATAATAAAAGCAGTTTATACTTAACTTCTTTTCTGCCTCCTTTACGTGCTAAACTTATTACTAAGTATTTTTATGGGTATCTTAATCACAATGTGGCTAGCTCAGATTATAGTGATTAAGATTAACGTAAATGCAGGTTCGGTGTTTTGATAGAAGGTAGTAATACGTTTAAACTAAGTTATACTAAGTGAATGATTTTCCAAAGTTGTTAAAGAATAAAACAAGAGGATGAATGGTAAATATCACTGGTTTAATTAGATTCTCAAAGCATAAAAAGGTAAGTTTAAATACCATATAGTATGTATTACATTTGCATGAAAAGTCACGTGATTCGATATAATATAAAAGTAAGGTTAAATGTTATTATGAAATCGTTATAACTCAAATATTTAAATTAGGTAACACAAATTCAAAGTAAGAAGAACTGTATTTTTCGGTATTAAACTGTATAGTGATCAAATGCTAACATTTTAGGAATGTAAATGAAATATAAACGATTTTTTTCGCAATGTAACTAATAAAATTTTATATTTTAGGAGATTATTAAATAAATACTCAATTTTGATGATGGTTGTTTTTCTGTATGGATGTTTGGTGTTCGAGTCTTGGTACACAGGAAAAACGGGTTCAGGTGCAGGAAAAAAGCTGGTTTTGTTCCAAATTCGGATTGGCGTCCTTTAGAAATTGGAGTTTTGGTACTCAGTGCTCAGCGGGTTCAGGATGAGGTAACTTTTGTAAAAACGATGCTAGTGGTCGGGAACTTATAGGATATCTTTTTGGTAAGGTTTCGCTAATTTATTTTAGGTTTATATCACTTTATTCCTTCACACACTTTTATAAAAATTAGACGCGTTGTATCCTTTTTAATTACACAAGCTAACTATCTATTGTTTTTGTTAATTCTCCAGGCATCTTATTTTGAATGTTGTTTATATTTATTTAATCTCGACAATAATTTTCTCAAAATAAAATAAATTACTACAACCAATCGTTTTGACATTTCACCTAAATTATTGTATTAATTTTACAATGGATAAAAGTTTATTTTAAATGTTCAATTTCCGCTAATTACCTATTTTCCTTTGGGATAATTCCCGCCTTATCTGATTCAAAATAGGTACAGCTATGGCCATAATATGGGACATATAATTCCAATCAATTAAGTTAAATATCTTCGGGAAAGTTAAAATGTATATGAAAATGACTAAAGTGAATGGTTACAAGAAATTCAATAATTATGTGATACAAATTTGATAAATTAAAAACGCGGCATTAACTTTATTGATATGGCATGTGAAAAATGCAGTTCTAACAAAGACTTATTCTAAATTAACAATTTAAATATTAATACTGTATTTTTGCTCTAGGCCCCTAATGTACATGGGTAGCCTCATTACAATATATATATATATATATATATATATATATATATATATATATGTATATATATATATATATATATATATATATATAAGGTAAACTTAATAAGTCGGCGATTAAAGGTCTGGTTTACTTCAAAGTAGGTATATATATTTAAAACAACCCTACATGTTTCGGCAGTACGCCTTTGTCAAGGGAATACAAAATATAAATGACAGAATATAAATGTCAAATAATTAAGTTGCTACGGTTTAAATTATTCAAAGATATAGCAAACGCCAAATAAGTTGGCGCGAGGAGGGGTAAATTCGCGCAGATTAAAAGTAGTGGGGAGATTTGTATTTAGTTTTACATCAAATCGTTAGATACCGTGGCGCCATTGTCAGATAATTCTAACCTCTTCAAAAAAAAGCAATAATTGACAGATTACAAAAACATAAAATACAAAATTTGATATAATTATTGAGATTGTAATGTATATAAACAGATTTTTAAGAATATTTTTATTAGCATCGTAACAAAATCTGTATGCCTCGTAAGTCGGGAAAGTATAAAATGCAATTCTGAAGTCGCGCGTAGCGTACGACTTCCTATAAACTCTAAGAATGTATCGTAATGAATCGTATAATGAATACTTTTGAATTATTTGAAATACACTTCCAGCAGTTATTTGGTTTAGACAAAAGGTCTGATACCAATTTAATTAATACTTTGGGAACAGTTATGAACTTGCGTGGACATATTCCACTGCGTCTGAAGGTGGTTATTAATGTATTTATAATTTTAGAAATTTGTTCTATATATCTGTCTTGAATTGTAGGTTTTAACATTACATTTTACAGCTCAAAATCCAGTAGATTGTAATTCTTTCATAGCACTAAGCCAAGCATCAGTATGTCAAATATAAAATGAAATTTGTTCTGTGATAGCTGAACATGTGTTTCCTAATTATGTACAGTTTCCAACAACAGCAGATATGAAAAAGAAAATAAAAAGAGGGTAAAAAATTAGTCGACAAATGTTTTGTAAAATATATATCTCTTGTAGTTCCAATGAAAAATGGGGTGCTCGAGGAGTTGTGGGTGTAATTGAAGGAAATCACGCTGAGATACTATGCATATATTAACAGAAAAAGAATATATTCTATAAATGTAACGCTTGTAAATAAACATTATGTGAAGAGTAAAATATTACATTAAGGGCTAATTCTAAATATATTTCATCTTTAGATTGCAGATTCCAATTTTAAGATAATTGGATGTAGTGCACGAAATCCAGGATTAGTGCATGATGCTGCCATATGGCAAACAAATAATATTAGAAATTACTTAAGAGAGCAATACGAACATGGGGATACCTTGACACATATAATAGTTAAACAGTTACATATATGCACATATACTGAACTGTGTACTTATTTTCAATGCCAAACAGGTGATAGTGGTTATCCTCTTGAGCCGTGGCTTTTCACACTGTTTGCTAATGTACAAGAAGGCACAATCGAAGCAAATTTCAAATAAACACTTAAACAAAACCAGAAACGTTATAGGGAGAACAAATGGTGTGCTATAGGCAGATTTAGGTGTCTTTCTAGACATAGGATTTTGTTATACCATCCAACTAGAGCAGCAAAAATTATTCATATATGTGTAATTCATAATATTGCAATAAATGCTGGAATACTAATGCAAGGTCACGAAATTTAATACAGAAAAAATGAAGTTAATAATGGTAAGTCCATTGTAGGTAAAGAGAAAAGTCACTGTATGCAGTAACAATGAATGAAACTAATGCTTTACTTCTTTGCAGATGCTGCTGCTATTAATTATTTAAATAACTCGCCTTTGTTAAATTTATTCACGTAAAATCTGTTTAGACGATAATAGAAATGTATATTTAGTTTATTAAACAAATTTTGTGTATAAACATATTTAGTATCATATAACAGGGCCCACCAGATGTGCTACATTTTCACACTACCGACAATACTTGTGTAAATTCATATATTTCTTTAAAAACGTAAAACAATACCAACCTTCTTGATTCTATATATATATTTTTTTAATTTAGTTTGTAACATACTCTTTAGATGTAAGTACCTGAGAAAGCCACTGTGCTGGCGAAACAATTGTGTTAAGATTAAATATTAAAAAGTGAAGATTTGAACAATAGTTTTATTTCTATTTTATTAATAATGTGTTACTAGTAGGAGAAGCTGCACGAAATTCATATATTGAAAATAATTTACTATTATTATGTTATAGGCACTCATTTAAATCTACAGACAAATATATACTCATTAATCTTATATACATGGTAATTTTATTTTATCCCTATTATATATAGTACAATGTATTTCTCGTGTATAAGTTTTCTATGCAGACATCACACTGCTTGATCATTTTATTTATTCTTTTGGAGACAAAACCAGTCACGTAAGCAGCAATATTTTCTTCTAATTTTGTGGTAGAGAGATTCATAGGTGTTGGTGATATTTGGATCTTTTTTGTTTCCTTCACATCTTTGCTAACTGCCTTAAAACAATAAAATGATTATTATTTACATGTAATTAAAATATCACCAAAAAGTACTATCATTTTTATTGTTATAAGATATTAACCTACTTGAACAAATTTTTCCAGAGTTATCATTTTCGTAGTTGCTGCCCACTGAGTGTTTTAGGGTAAAATTTTTAACCAAAAGGTCTAAAAAAATAAAATGGTGTAAATGCTGCAGCTGCAGGGTTCGTAAATCGTACTCCTCTTTGACGAATAGAACCAAAGAAGTTCTCTAAGCAGTCCTGGTTAAAATGTATAGGAACTATACTTCTAAAACCCATTTGTTGCATGTTATGGTAAAGATAAATACAATTCTTTATTGTACGAATTGTATTGTCTATTGATAGAGGTACAAATGTTCCTTTATTATCACAGAATTGAATGATTGACAAAATTTGATGGCTTGTTTTCAAAAATTAATGTTCTGTGCTGTTGGTGACTTGGCAATATAATTCTTATCCTCCAGTTGCAGTTATTCTGGCACCATTCAAACTATCAAACAATTTATCGCAAAATTGAATGAATCTTGCTGTTTCTGCAGCTTCAAGTGGCACAAAGATTTTCTCACCATTAATAACCATTGATGTACATAGAAATGTTTTTATCAATTTCAAAAATATAATAAAACAATTCTTCACCAAGTCACGCATAACTGATTTTGGTTTTATTCACAAGCATTTTTATGGCTGACACATTATTGACGGGCTTTAGCGATTATTTTTAAACCAGCTTCTCTTGTCGCTCGTACAATTTCTTTAATAACTCGAACTATCTCTACATTTTTTTGCAGCCCCATTAACAAAATGAAAATAAATTGGTTGCTTCCATTTTTTATTTACATTGCACAACATAAACACCTGCAACAAACATAAGATGAGAAGTTGCTGTAATATTTAATTAAGCATTATACCTGCACATGATTTGCTATTAAATTTGTAGCTATATTATGAGATGTTTCAAATCCCACTACTTCATCTTTGCTTCTGTATCACAGTAAGTGGGGCTGAATGCTCATTTCATGGAATGCTAAAAAACAACACTTATCAAGTGGATTTTTAAATGTTTGAGCTTCTGCACGCAAAACATCTGAAGCTGTTGTGTTTAAGCTTGGCTCTATAGGGATTTGTCGCAATAATCATTTTATAGTTTTTGGAGATGGAAGTATAAACAGTCTTGATAATAAATTATATCCAGCACCACACTGCTTATACAATGCTAATGCAAGTATTTTATTTATTAATGTAAATCGTCTACCTGTAGGTGTTTTCTTGACATTATCTAGATTACTCTTAAAAAATTGCATTTTTACTTGTTCTAGAGAAGATAATAATTTGGTAAAATTTTCTGAAGCAGGGTATTTTGTTGCATTTTTTAATCTTCTTCTTAATGAAACATTGCAGTTTTTCTTTAGAGCACTTCTGTTTGTATAATTTTAGTTGCTGGTACAAAATTTTGCTTTTGGACTTAATTTGGATGTTCTGGTCAGATTTATCTTTGAAAGAAGCCCTGAAAATTGTTTGAATGTTGTATCTTACATCAGCTAGTTACCAAAAACAAAACCAGAGTCTCTTTTCTTACTAATTTCCATATGAATTACTGCCAAAGGATTTTCTGTTTATAGCAAAAGAGGATATTTCTGAAATAAATGTAAAAACATACATTCATATAATAAAGGCAATTTGTATTAGACTGGATATGATTATAATTACCTTGTTTGCTTATTATTGCCGTTCCAGATGAGGATGGTCCAATATCACATTCCAAATCAATTGTGCATATATTAGCATATATTATTGAAGTCGGGGTTTTAAGCAATTCAGGGTTTGATTTGGTATCAGAGGAAGTTGGTTCGTCAACTGATTGACCTTGAACACCTACATCAATCCCGTAAATCATGTTCATCCTTAACAGCATTATCTTTATTAATTAATATACTCGAACAAACAATGTTTGATAACACGTGGAATTCATCATCCATATTGTGAATGCAATTATTATTTATTTCAGTTCCATCATATGTATTTATGTTAACGTTTCCTGTCACGACCTGACCCCATACTCCCAGGGCCCTCTCTTTTAGAGCAGACATTTTGGTTTGAGAATCTGGTCCCGAACCTTATTTTTTCTATGTTCTGCTATTTCCTATATTTTGAGCGAATAGCGTATTTCCAATCGGTGAATTTAAACTATAAATTTGCATGCATAAATTAAAATTCATAAACAAACCTACCAATATTTAATTTATAAATGGTTTATTCCTTTATTACTAACAGTACAATAGTTTCAGCAAATTAATCTCCTTCAGAACTAAAGTTGTCATCATCACTGTCACTCTCATTATATACATTAATAATTAAACTTTCTGTTGTTTCATCAATTAATATTTCTGACTCTAAATATTTATCCTCGATATTAACAACATGTTTACACCGTTGTTGCCAATCTTCCTGCGAAATTCTCGAAAATTCTTCTTCCGCAATTTTGCGAACATCTATCTTAAAATTTACATTTCTTGCAGCGACATTATTTTTGACGGTGGCCCGATCAACTCTATTGGATTTAAGTCGGGGTGATACGGCGGTAGTCTCAAAACTGTGTGTCCACTGCGTTGTAGAATTTCGTCGAATTTGTATGTTATATATTGACCCTTATAGTGTTTGATTAGCTGGTACAGTTGTGGCTTTAACATTCTAGCATCAAAAGGAATATTTTTTAATCTCAACCATTCAATCATTTCATTTTTTTTACTAAAACTTGTGGGAGCACGATTTGTTTGTGTATTGTGATACGGCGCATTATCTATTACAACAACGGAGTTTGTGGGCAAGTTTGGTATAAGCTTCTGTTCTATCCATCTGCCATAATTTTCTGCGTTCATATCCAAATGGTAATCACCAGTTTTTACGCCGGACTTAAAAATCATTAGGGCGTTAGGTATAAAGCTCATGTTGCCTCCTGCGTGCACTATTATTAGTCTAGATCCTTTAGATATGTTCTTGAAAAAACCTTTTGTACTTTCATCACTCCACATCTTGGAAGACGTATGACTACTGTGAATGTAAGTCTCATCTATATATACAATGGGTCGATTTGTCTCACGAAAATGTTTTATCTTTTGTAAATAAACGATTCTTGATGCTCGTATATTTAATTGTTCTATCAATACTTTTCTATTATTCTGTGTACATCGAAACTTGAATCCAGAATCTGTTAAAATTCTTCTTAATGATGTGTTTGATCCTTCCCATTCCAATTCATCGTGCATCTTTTGGCGTAGTGCTGAAACCGTAACTAGTCGCTCGTCTGTTCTATGAAAATCATATATCATATCCCGCATTATTCTTATTTGATACTACGGCAAACTTCCGACACTCTTTGTTCTTTGTCTCTTCTTACCAGGACTTGTAAATTTTTTTTCATCACTATTTGATGCTGTATTTCCCTCTTGAATAATTCTTTGTATTGTTCGCACTGACATACCTGTTGCTTCATGAACAGATTCGTTTATTTCATTTGATGGTAATAATGTACTTTTATGTTTACAAAAATAATTGTAAACATTTCACATATAGACTCCAGTCTATACGTGGACGCGGTGTAAAGTAGTTACTGCGTAAGCGGTTCTCTCGCTTTACTGTCCCCATGTGCGACTTTTTAATTAGTGGTTTTTACCTACTGATGATGACAACTTAGTTGTCGAAATAAGTATTTAGGATACGATTAATAATTGTGGTAAGGGGTTATATACCTTTTTTAAGTTTTTTTTACTAGAAATAGTATCTTTTTCAAAACTTTAAAATTTATTTTAATGTTAAAAAAGGTAAGAGATGATATAATAAATCTACTTACAACTATATACAACTTACATTCGAATTTCCAACTAACTTTTAAAACTCCAACTGTAACTTTTGACATGATTAAAACTGCATACCCAGATTATAGTTTATCACGATGTAGAGTGTTTGAGTGGCATAAGAAATCCATAGACGATTGTGAATCAGTGGAAGATGAACCTCGACGCGGGCGACCACCAACTGACAGATTGATTCAAAAATTGCAGAAATTAACGACTTGATCCAAAATGACAGGCGCAGCTCGTGATGATGTACTGTTGGAGCAAGTAGAATGATGCGAGTGCCTCGTATGTTTTCGGTGTTTACTAAGAAAACGCTACAGTTAGTACACGAGAATACACGAAGCACTCGCATCATTGTACGTGCCCCTAGAGTACGTCATCACGAGCCGCGCCTGCAAAGTGATCGTCGGATTGGGATATATCGAATTTCTGACATTGTTAATTTGTCTTATGGTCCCACTCGAAAAATTATTCATGAAGATTTAGGGTACCGAAAGATCGCGTCAAAATGGATTCCAAAAGTGATGACGTGTATATTAGGTGTATAAATAGAGTTGTAAGTAGTTATTTTATAATATCATCTCTTACCTTTTTAACATTAAAATAAATTTGACAGTTTTTGAAAAAGATACTATATATAGTAGCGATACGTCAAATTATTATTTTATATTGTTTTAATTACCCGGTCGACACTATTACTTTTATCTAGTATTATAATTACTGCCAAGAAAACAAGAAATTCCTTCTAATACTATATATATGTATATATATAATATCTTCGTGACCTTGGTATGATAAGGTAAACTTAATAAGATTAAAGGTCTGGTAAAAAAGACCTTTAATCGCCGACTTATTAAGTTTACCTTATGATATATACATATATATTGCTCCGTAACTATATTTGTTTCATCAGATCCGATAATACATTTAAGGATTAGCTTTACACAGTAAAATATGAAAATGAACGTAGCACCCAATGTTGCAGTGATTCCAATGGAAACCCCAAAAAATGTGCCTTAAGATCGTATAACTCTCAAACACATTGTCAATTTTGACAGTGACAGAAATAATACAACAAATTAGAGCAAAAATTGCAAGTAATGTGGGAATTTAATAATTAATTATTAGTTCTCATTAATATTGCGTTTTTCATCATTTGCATATACAGTGTGTTTCACTTTTCATGGGGACGCCTAAATAACTTTTTTATTTTGAAAGCAATTAATATTAAATTTTTATCAGTTGCGTAGCCCACGTCAATGCGCCTTTTTGTATGAATAAAGTTTTTATAAAATCAATATCTAGCCAAATATAATTAAAATAAAAAATATTGTTTCAAGTAAAGTCATGCTATCGATTAAGATAGAGCAAAAAAGTATTAGGAAAGTTTTTACAAATCACTCAAGAACCTCTAATACCAAATTTCGCTGAAAAATTTTCATATTTAAATTCTTCTTCATTTTTATTCTATCTGTAGATAATAGTTTGTTATTGCACTAATAAGAGTGCCATGAAGCAAGAAAATAATTTGTCAGTTCAAGCGTCAATTCACTAAACAGTTTACTTCAGTTGTAACTATTGAACTTTGCTGAGCGATGGCCGATAGACATTTAAGTATTGCTGCCAGAGAGTTTAACACGAGACATCCTGAACGTTCACCCATCCGTCATCGAACTGTTGCATACATGAATAATATTTTCAGCACTACTGGAAATGTTGCTATACCACGTCAACGAGAATTGAACAGTCGAGAACACCATTTCGATGCAGTAATATTAGCAGCGTATCGTAATAGTCCTTACACTAGTTTACGAAATATGGCTAGCAGCTTCTCAGGTGGAACGTACATTATCACCAACAATTTGAATAGTTTCTACTTTTTGAGCAATAGTTAAATGTCTATCGATAGTTACAACTGAAGTAAACTGTTTAGTGAATTGATGTTTAAACTGGCAAATTATTTTCTTGCTTCATGGCACTCTTATTATTGCAATAACAAACTATTATCTACATAATAGCATAAAAATGTAGAAGAATTTCAAAATGAAAATTTTTCAGCGAAATTTGGTATTAGGGGTTCTTGAGTGATTTGCAAAAACTTTTCTTAAAAAAAGGTTTTCGCAAATCACTCAAGAACCCCTAATACCAAATTACAAAAAAAAAATACTTTTTTGCTCTATCTTAATCGCTAGTATGACATTACTTGAAACACTACTTTTTATTTTAATTATAGTTGGCTAGATATTTACTTTACAAAAACCCTATTCATATGAAAAGGTGCATTGTCGTGGCCTACATAACTGATAAAAATTTTATATAGATTTCTTTCAAAATAAGAAAGTTATTTAGGTGTCCCCATGAAAAGTGAAACACACTGTATATACACAGTATAGAAATGAAAGTCGTATCTATTTCTGGATAAGGCGTACTGATGATTAGTAAAAACTATGAAATGTCGGCATCTGCACATTCCAGATGGATATGGCTTTCACACATTTTTCATTTGTCCGGACAACCTCGACGGTTGGCGCCGTGACGCGTTGTAGCTACATTCTGAGGCAAATGTGATTTTGTCATTTGTAGCAATTAATACAACAAATTAGAGCGGCAATTGCATGTAATGTGGGAATTTAATAATTATTAGTTCTCATTAACATTTCGTTTTTCATCATTTGCATATATACACGCAGTATAGAAATGAAAGTCGTATCTATTTCTGGATAAGGTGTACTAATGATTAGTAGAAACTATGAAATGTCGGCATCTGCACATTCCAGATGGATATGGCTTTCACACATTTTTCATATATATATGGTTTATTATTTCTTGGAATTCGGCTTGATAACTATTCTTCTATTAAAAATACTCATATTAATGTTTCGATTTTTTACTATCTTCGTCAGAATAAATTGTTGAATATAATAGGTACGAGGTGTTTTCTGTAATTGTAATTTTAAAGTAATAATACATTAATAACATGATAAATATTGCTTAGACATTGGTTTCATCATTTTTTCATTTTATATATTTTAAACAATTTTACTTAAATATACCGTGACATATTGACTATTCTACATATAGAAGTAAACTGAAATTTACCGGACACATCGCATTTGTTTTATTTTAAAAATTGTTGCACTTATCTCTGCCAGTAAATTGATACTTTATTTTCGTGCGGGTGATTTTAAATAATTAAGTGTTAACATTGATGTTAAACTTTATTATATAAAAAACTCTTATAAAATACGAGTAATTTAAATAAAAGGAATATATATATATATTTATTTCTTGACCTTAGTATGTTATGGTAGATTCAATTAGTTGGCGATTTAAGGTCTGGTTTTACTTCAATATATACATATTGCAGTAAAACAAGACCTTAAATCGCCAAATAATTGAATCACTATATATATATAAATATATATATATATATATATAAATATATATATATATATTGTTATGGTTCATATTGCACTCATATATCGGCATCTGAAATGAGAAAAAACAGATAAAACAAGGCATATTACAATTACAAAGAGTGAAATTGGCAAATTAAGATTGTAAAATTAGTATCAACATGTTTATAAATTAATACAACGAGAACAGTAATTCAAATTAACTTATTTTTATTTTTTATAACTTATTTTATATTTCTATTTCAAATTTCTTAAATTCAAATAATTCGCGCGATACTACCGGTATCGAATTTATCAACATTGAAATATTGTATTGATACTGATTAGACACGCCCTCTTTTAAATTGAATCTAAACACGCAAGAATGCAACTTAGAACACATAATAATGACATAACCTACATTTAAAAGTAAACAAAGTGTATTTGAAAATTATTTAAAAACTTTTATAATTTGATTAGAAATGTAATATCAATTTAATTCAAAACACCAGCGATGTTATGATAATAAAGTTTCGAGGCTATTTGCGAATATAAAAATAGGCCATGAAAAATAAATGAACGTAGAGGACGCCGAAAAAGAATTTTACAATATATGGCCGCGTTTGTGTAATTATCCTAGTTAAAAAATTAAATTACCATAATTGAACTTAACAGATCTCATCGAAATTATCTATATTTGAAACGCAGAAAATTAGCCAACCTTTTTAAGTAAAAACCAGCTTCTCATCATCGAAGATACGCCGTATATTGACGAAAGCATCATTACAAGTATCCAAACTGCAACGCGTGGGCCCTTTGGACGATCGAACGACGCCAAACCCATATCAAGAATACGAACGCCGTACTTGCTGCCGCTCGACTATAACGCTTCCAGCCTGAGCCAACACGCAAAATCTTGGAACACAGGTTCTTGAATGACCCATTCATAATTTCATTGCCTATAAAATTTACATATCAATAAACTAGTCACAATAACCTATATAAACTTTAATAAAAATTCGGTATTTATTATCTATGCATCGTTTACCCTAGCTGAATAAATACAAACATAATTTAACATCCATAACACCGTAGTACTTACCATATTAGCATAATTAATCCAATATATTCTTTAACTTAGTTTTCTTTGTTCACCAACACTATGTTTAGCGATATTATATTTACACATGTTTAGATCATAATTCTATTTATAGACACATGTCTATGTCATGATAATTGTTACAGTTCTCTAATTTTTGTTGCAATATATTTTATTTTTATTACTTCAAACTGTTTTATTTGTTAGCATTTAGTTGTTGAGTTAAACATATTATATAGACATCTTATTACAATTAGGGAGATAATTCGCAGATCGACTTTTAAACCTGAGGAATTTTATTATCTATTCTATTTAATATCATGCTTTGCGACTGCTGTTAGTGCATTTGTATGTACACAGAGGACGTAGGTATATTTGTGATTAATTTAATCACTGGCGCCCATTATTTGAAAATTCATCATTTACTACATTACATATCACTTATTATTATAAATAATTTAAAAATCGCCTCCTTGTGGTACATCATTAAACAACGTAGAGGCCGTTCGTGGTAATATATCATTTGACGCAACAACGTGGAGGCCAAGAATTATCTCCTTTTAAATATTTTTCACTAACTTGAAACTCGAAAACAACTCAAATATTAACAAATAATTTCTATTAAAAATGGGGAAGCTGTAACACGTATATGCGTTTATGCTTGTTAATTGTATGAAAATTGGTGTATTGTATTGTGTATCTGATTTTCTTATTGTCAAGCCTATTATACATCACATTGCACGAGAGATCTTCAACTTTAGTGAGACTACAAGGAATTAAGGTTAGTGAATGAGAAAATCAACCTGTTCGTACATATTGCTATTATTTTCCTTCCTATTTACATTGTGTCGAATAATTGTTCTTAACTATATTCATCATAAATATTTACAATTTCTTACATTAAAAGAAAACAATATTATTTATTATCAATATTTGAACACAAAAACATATTTAACTAACATAATCGACTCTATAACAACATGGACAAACGTACAAGAAGTCAAGAGAAGACCTTGCAGCAAGAGAAGAAAAAGCGGATCAGGGTGATACTCCTACTGTCACTACCCAACCAGAAACCCCGAAAGAAGAGACAAAGAAGAAATCAAAGAAGACATAAGAGGTTTGAAAGATAGTCAAATGAAAATGGAAGAGAGAATACAACAAACTTTAGAAGAAAGCGAAATTAAGTGCCTATTAAGAATGGACGAAGCCCTAAATCTTCAAAATTTGCGGTGGGAAAAACAATTAGAAACGACATCCAACGAAATTTCAATATAACTGAAAAGAAAATTAATACTTCAACTAAAGAAATTCAACAAAATGTTAACAAGTTAATACAAGATAGTAATGATATCATCGACATGAAAATAACAAATTATTACAAGACTAACGAAGACAACACAGAACTTATAAAACTAACTTTAAATCAAAATATCAATACCCGAATAAATGAGTGTCATGAAATCTATAATCACGAGATAGATATAATTAAAACAACTCAAAGTGATAATTTTATTAAAACACAAACAAATTTACAACAGATAGAAAATAAAATTAAAACTTATGCCATCCCAATAAACTATTTGAATAATACTAACCCGACAATTAAAATAGACAATTTACAACACATTGACGGAGACATAACACGAGTACACCCAATGACATATTTAAATTGCATACGAAGGTATTTAGAAGATGTTTCCGAAGAAAAACAAAAAAATAGAAGTAATCCGGGCAACACTTCGCAACAGTGCACAGGAGTGGTTCCAACGAATAGAGGATCATTGCCTCACACTGGATCAATTTATTATGTTATTCACGCACAACTACTGGGACGAGACACAACAGAATAGAGCAAAAATTCGTTTACTTACAGGTAAATATAGGATTGGACAGGTTACACGAGAAACATACGCTTCACGTATGTACAATCAATGCAAACACATCAAGGATATGGAGGAATCCATGATTGCAAGACAACTTCTTAATCACTTTATTTATACTGACACGCAGGCCATCATTTGTCAAAGAGTATCGGACATGGACTCACTTATTGACATTTTACGACGACTAGACGACTTTTCTGAGAACAATTCACAACAACATCAGCCCAATTACCGAAATCCTAATAACCGTAATCATCCCGCTCATAACGTTGACCATACTAATAACGGACCGACAAATTTACCACCACCCCGATATAACAATTTCAATAATAACAGGTACCCAAACATTTCTCGACCAAATAACAACAACAATAATCAACATACAAATCCTAATAATAATTACAACAATTTCAATAACACTCAACACAGGCCAAACTTTAATTTTCAATCGTCCAGAAATACAAATGGTAATTACAACAATAATCAAAATCCTAATAATTATAATGGTAATAATAATTATCGTAATAATGATAATAATCGGCACAACTTTAATACATATTCGCAATCAAATCAACAATCAAGACGTGGAATTAATCATATACGTAGCAGAAGTCAAGGTCGTGTCAACCACAGTTACCGACGATACCGTTCAGCTTCTCCAAGTCGTACAAACGTGGAGGAGGTACAAAAAAAACTTCGATGGAACAGGTAGATCTGTATACCAACCCAACGCCGGGTCCATCAACTCAACAGAACTAAGTACACACAATATTGACTATAACATACCTTATAAGATTCAACACATTTCATTTTACCAATCGCCAGAGGAATTCATTGAGATAGAAGATCCAGAAGACCAGTTAATAAAAACATATACTTTACCCATAGTGAAAATAAGATTTGAGAACATCATATTGAATTGCTTAATTGATACAGGGGCCGAAATCACACTGATAAGAGCAGATAAAGCTAAGCTAATGAAGGGTTACGAACAGAATATTATAAAAATAAAAGGTACCGAGATCATGGCCGCAAATGGTAGAAAAATGGGAACAATAACCAAGCAAATATGCTCAGAAATATACATAAATGAATCCAAATTTTTATTACATTATTTGATAGAAAAATTACAATGCGATTGTATCATTGGTATTGACAACATTAAAAGGCTTAAGATGATATTAGATTTCGAGAAAGGTATAATAAATATTGAAGATATTCATATATTAATAGAGAAACAGTTGTCTGACGAGGAAACTAAAAAGTATAATTTATACAAAGAGGTGTTGTTGAAAGAAATCAACAACATTCTATTAGAAAAAGTACCGTACTATAGTGGAGAAAAGGAGTGGTATAATGGAAAAGATGGAAATACATATGAATTAATTAATAATATTGGAATGGATAAATTGGACGATAGGCAAGTCACGATAGATATATACGAAGGTGGAGATGATGTTAAGATTGAAATAGATAACCAGACAAACAACATAATTAGAAATATTGAAGATATTAAGGAATTGATATACAAATTAAATATACCTTATACGGAAGTCATACCAGCTTTAATTACAATTTTAAATGATAACATTAACTTGATAAATAACAATATAGTGTTTGCTAGAGGATACCAACACCCTATTAAAATCGACAATGATGAACCTTTATTTAGCAAGAATTACCCAATACCTTACCATTACCAGCAAAAAGTAGGACAAGAGTTAGAACGACTAGAACAGTCAGGGATTATAGAGAAATCAAATACTTATTTTATTAACCCAATCGTAATAGTACAAAAGAAAGATTTATTTTTGCGTATATGCTTAGATGCAAGAGCTCTAAATAAAAGGATAAAGCCTGAGTTTGAAATGCCCCAGAACATTGACGTTTTATTAACAAAATGTGGAAATAAGTATATCTATAGCAAATTAGACCTTAAAAATGCGTTCTGGCTCATTAACCTAGAACCGGAATCTAGAAAATACTGCGGATTTTTAGTTAATGGTATAGTTTACCAATTTCGTGTGTGCCCATTCGGCTTAAAAACTTCTCCAGCCGCCCTAGTACGTTTTTTACATAGCATACTAGACAGATACGAAGAATTTGCCCTACATTATCTAGACGATATCATTATTTTCTCAGAAAACAAAGAACAACATTTACATCACCTTCAAACTATACTGAATACTTTATCAACAAATGGAATGAAATTAAACCTATCGAAATGTCAGTTTTTTAGAAACGAAATAAACTACCTTGGATATATAATAAACCAAGAAAACATCCTATTGGATCCAACACGTTTAGATGAGATAAAAAATTATACCAGACCAAGGAACTTGAAAACTTTGAGAGGTTTTCTAGGTATTTTAAATTACTACCGAAAATTTGTGTCAAACTATAGTGAGAAAACTTTACCCCTAAATTGGACACCAGAACATGAGAAATGTTTTATCCAGTTGAAAGATAATTTTGTAGAGAATCTTAAACTTCACCATCCAGATTTTATCCTACCCTTTATAGTTAGAACGGATGCTTCTCATAAAACGATAGCAGCAGAGCTCATTCAACTGAAAGACAATACAGAAATACCTATATACTTCATTTCTAGAACATTAAAAACTTGCGAAACCAGATACACCATATCGGAAAAGGAAATGTTAGCCATAGTGTTCGCTTTAACGAAACTTAGATACTATCTTATTGGAAAAACTTTCACTTTAGAAACCGATCATAAAGCTTTGATAAACATTATGAGTTGCAAGTTAAACAACAGCAGAATATATAGATGGACATTATTGATACAGCAGTATGAATTTACTATTAAATATAAGCCAGGAAGAGAGATGATAACAGCTGATGCTCTGACAAGACAGGACGGGGATTCAAAAAGACAAAACATTTCTATAAATCTTATTCAATTACAGAAACAGGGAATTTTTTCAAAAACAAAATTATTACATATACAATCAGGTCCGGAATTTAACGAAATACAGAATTATTTAAAGAACGTAGGATCATACAAAGGCATGTCGATAGAAAATAATCTTATTATAAAACAAATAGGGAATAATACAGTATATGTCACAAACGAAACACATACAAGAGAAATAATTAACTATTTACATTTAACTTATATACATATTGGAGCAAGAAAATGTTGGCTCTTATTCAGAGAAGCTTTTTACTGTGTAAACGACGAGAGAATAGTTAAAAGTGTTATAAAACATTGTAGAATATGCGAAATTTCCAAAGATAAAAATGTTACCAATACGAACATAAGCTACAACATAATAACTTATGATAGACTAGAACTTATATCTATTGATTTTCTGTCAAATTTATTACCTAGTACAAAAGGGATACAAAAACATATTAGTAATCTGCGATATTTTTTCAAAATTTGTTAAACTCATTCCGACTCAAAAATGTAATACTGATACTGTTTTACAAGCTCTAGTAGACTACTTTGCACAATATGGCAAACCCTTGGCAATATTATCTGACCATGCTACATATTTTACGAGTGACCGATACAAGGACTTTCTACATTCTTATAACATTAAAACATACTATACTTCGATACGACATCCACAGGGCAATCCAACTGAACGTTACATTAGGGAAACATTGAAATATTTACGCATATTATTAAATGAGAATCATAATAAATGGGCCAAGCACATACATCAGATCGAATTTACTATTAACAACACACCGAGCACTGTACATAATCATTGTCCAATTACAATTTTCACGGGACAACCACCACAACGTCCATGGACAGATCCAGAGTCAATTAACATAAAAGAACGTGTATTAGAAGTAAGGGAAAGACTAATTGCTAAGAAAATAAAATGGGAAAATAAGAAAAATATTATAAATAAGAAATATAAAACTTATAATGTAAATGACAAAGTCATAGTTAAAAACTTGAGGGTAACTAAAATCAAAAATAAAATTATGGGCAAATTGTTAAAACCTTACCAAGGTCCTTACATAATAAAACAAATAATAGAAAATAATACCTATGAATTAGCAGAAGAAGACACTGGCTACATAAAAGGAAGATACCACATATCCATGTTACAAGATTACTTATGATATTAATAAGATAACACATAAACATATACAATTGCATCTATTATGAATAAATGTCTATAAGGGTATGTTATAGACCAAAACAACTAACAACATTACAAATAATTAAAAATTTAGAATACTTACTATTAATTACTACCAAATAATCTACTATATACAAAAAGATAACCCAAGATACTTATGAATAACACAATTTAAATGAAAAACAGTTAATAATTAACAGAGAAAAAAAATATTTACTTAATGAAATAAACAAACGTAACAACATTAAAAAAAACAAAAAAAAACATGACTCATATTTACAAAGGAGAGAGTATTTAAGAAATCAATTAACACAGATTTAATACTGCTTTGCATACAAACTATATAACGTTTCTAATTAAGAAGAGAATACATATTTATAATTTTAATGTTCGAATTTAATTTACTACATTTACTATTTTTTAATTATTAAGACACATATTTTAGGAAGTACTACTGGTTGATATTCTTATGTCATTTATCTTGAACGGGAAAAAGAAGTATCTTCATAATATTCCAGATATTCTTTTTACGGCGATTAATGTTATGGTTCATATTGCACTCATATATCGGCATCTGAAATGAGAAAAAACAGATAAAACAAGGCATATTACAATTACAAAGAGTGAAATTGGCAAATTAAGATTGTAAAATTAGTATCAACATGTTTATAAATTAATACAACGAGAACAGTAATTCAAATTAACTTATTTTTATTTTTTATAACTTATTTTATATTTCTATTTCAAATTTATTAAATTCAAATAATTCGCGCGATACTACCGGTATCTAATTTATCAACATTGAAATATTGTATTGATACTGATTAGACACGCTCTCTTTTTAAATTGATTCTAAACACGCAAGAATGCAACTTAGAACACATAATAATGACATAACCTACATTTAAAAGTAAACAAAGTGTATTTGAAAATTATTTAAAAAAATTTATAATTTGATTAGAAATGTAATATCAATTTAATTCAAAACACCAGCGATGTTATGATAAAGTTTCGAGGCTATTTGCCAATATAAAAATAGGCCATGAAAAATAAATGAACGTAGAGGACGCCGAAAAAGAATTTTACAATATATGGCCGCGTTTGTGTAATTATCCTAGTTAAAAATTAAATTACCATAATTAAACTTAACAGATCTCATCGAAATTATCTATATTTGAAACGCAGAAAATTAGCCAACCTTTTTAAGTAAAAACCAGCTTCTCATCATCGAAGATACGCCGTATATTGACGAAAGCATCATTACAAGTATCCAAACTGCAACGCGTGGGCCCTTTGGACGATCGAACGACGCCAAACCCATATCAAGAATACGAACGCCGTACTTGCTGCCGCTCGACTACAACGCTTCCAGCCTGAGCCAACACGCAAAATCTTGGAACACAGGTTCTTGAATGACCCATTCATAATTTCATTGCCTATAAAATTTACATATCAATAAACTAGTCACAATAACCTATATAAACTTTAATAAAATTCGGTATTTATTATCTATGCATCGTTTACCCTAGCTGAATAAATACAAACATAATTTAACATCCATAACACCGTAGTACTTACCATATTAGCATAATTAATCCAATATATTCTTTAACTTAGTTTTCTTTGTTCACCAACACTATGTTTAGCGATATTATATTTACACATGTTTAGATCATAATTCTATTTATAGACACATGTCTATGTCATGATAATTGTTACAGTTCTCTAATTTTTGTTGCAATATATTTTATTTTTATTACTTCAAACTGTTTTATTTGTTAGCATTTAGTTGTTGAGTTAATCATATTATATAGACACCTTATTACAATTAGGGAGATAATTCGCAGATCGACTTTTAAACCTGAGGAATTTTATTATCTATTCTATTTAATATCATGCTTTCCGACTGCTGTTAGTGCATTCGTATGTACACAGAGGACGTAGGTATATTTGTGATTAATTTAATCACTGGCGCCCATTATTTGAAAATTCAACATTTACTACATTACATATCACTTATTATTATAAATAATTTAAAAATCGCCTCCTTGTGGTACATCATTAAACAACGTAGAGGCCGTTCGTGGTAATATATCAATATATATATATATATATATATGGTAAACCTAATCAGTAGGCGATTAAAGGTCTGTATATTACTTCAAAATATATGTATTTAAAAAACTCTACATGTTTCGGCTATATACGCCTTTTTCAAGAGAATACAAAATATGAATGACAGGATATAAATGTCAAGTAATTAAGTTGCTATGGTTTAAATTATTCAAAGATACATTCTAGTAATAATAATAAATCATGCCTTAGTATTCCAAAAAATAGATAACACTAAGGCATGATTTATTATTATTACTAGAATGTATCTTTGAATAATTTAAACCATAGCAACTTAATTACTTGACATTTATATCCTGTCATTCATATTTTGTATTCTCTTGAAAAAGGCGTATATAGCCGAAACATGTAGAGTTTTTTAAATACATATATTTTGAAGTAATATACAGACCTTTAATCGCCTACTGATTAGGTTTACCATATCATACCAAGGTCACGAAGTTATTATATATATATATATATATATATACCTATGATAGGATATGCGTCCGATTCTGATTTACAGTAATCGGCTTGAACTCCTCTTTTTCGTGTCGAGCTCCGGTTTCGGAGTCCGCGACGTATGCATGTGTATCCAAGTACTAATATTCGTTTTTGACATTATAAAGGCATAATTTGAAAATTCACCTGGAGTCCGAAACTGACATTTATTTTGGGAGTATATACAGCTAGTTTATATATTTAACACCACGTGGCGCTAGTATCTCATACACTTCTCATGAAAGTGCCGACATGGCATCCCATCGTCTGTGATAGTATACACATCCTATTATTGGCAACATAGCAGGAGTCGAAAAGAGCCGTTGCTATAGAAGTATTAATATTGTATTTATAGTAATAGTATTAAATTTATGAAATTACCAATTTCGAAATCTAAAAGAAATTGAGGTATTTGCGCTATAATTTCTAAATAAAATTGATTTTAGAGAATTCCTTGTATATAAAACAGAGGATTAATATATGTATGTTTTAAATTAAATAAGTAAGTAATGAGTAGGAATACTTTAGAAGCAGTTGTAAATGAGATGTACTTATATCTTTATTTAATATAAAAAATATATTCCTCCTTAACGTTAAGTTATGTATTATAATTATAACCGAAACAAGCCTTAAAGTACTCTCGCACGAAAAATAAAAATATAATTTTAA
Organism: Melolontha melolontha; assembly: GCA_935421215.2. NCBI lineage: Eukaryota > Metazoa > Arthropoda > Insecta > Coleoptera > Scarabaeidae > Melolontha > Melolontha melolontha. The sequence goes on along the minus strand of OW285236.1, from coordinate 155,748,572 downwards.
ATTAATAGTTTAGAGCAGGGTATCTTAACCTTTCCAAAACCACGAACTCTAAATATTGTTTGTCGTTGTAAATTAACAGATTTAACTTAGTATTCGAAGCTTTTAAGGGTATCAGATACTATTTGTAGTTACTGATCAAAGAATGGAAGGGATATTTAAATAAATATACATGCTTTGTACATTGCTATTTTTTTTATTGGAACGAAAATAAAAAATAAGACCTACAGACAAAACATTAATATTTACTAAAGGATCCGAATTTCTAAATAAATAAAATAAGCGATTTTCTTAATATTTTTTTTATAATTGATTTATTTTTATATATATTAAAAACAAATGCTTTAATTTTTCTCCAGTCTTTATTTTCCAACACAACTGGATGTGAATTTTTTGGCGCTTTCTTTTCATGAATATGACGTTTGACGTATTTTGTTACTATACTTTTTTGTTCATCTGCCCAATGGACAACTGTTCGTTTTGTTGCCAGTTTCTGTAGACGTGGATTAATTGCTTCATCTATAAAGTATTTAAATTAATATTGGTATTAGCATGCAACTTTGTTAAATAGTATTTCCTGTCAATAAAAATAAATATTTTTCTTATGTAGTGTTAAAATATCACTAACATTCGATTACTTAAGCAATAGGCGAGAACTACTTAAATTATACAATTCATAAAAGGGACGGTAAGTAAAGTTAGTAAAAAGGCAAGACCTGACTCGAACAAATTTTCAGTATTAATAGCCGACGTTGAATCATTTTGACTAAATTCATAGATATCATCATCTGAATCATCGATTTCTGCTTCTACCTCATTCGGGTTAATGTCAATTTCTTCTAAGGACTTCCCCTTATGTTTTAATCCGTCTCCTCTCTCCATTATTAAAAGCAATTTTGAAATATTGGCAGTTTGATAGAGATCTCGTGGTAGTATAAAAAGAAATTATTAAATATTGTATTTTTATTTTTAAATTAAATATATTATCACTCCAGTAATTTTTTTGTGGTAATATAACAAAATCGTATTTCGATTATTTAAGCAATAGGCGAGACCTTCAAAGCTGCTTGGATACAGAAAGATAGATTCGCAGATCCGAAGATTATTTTTTTAACAGATAAAGAAGGGCTAAGTATATTTAATACGTCAGAGGGTAGAAAGAAAACAAAAGAATTTATTAAAACATTTTCTTGTGTACTTACTCGTAAAATTCTTGGTGTGTATGTTCTGTATGACCCATGAATATTACAAATTGTTTAGCTTCTTCTTTGCTTAAACTTAAGAGTTGTGTAACAGTGGCTATTTGCTTTCGCAATTTATTAGAAGTTATTGCTTCTGGATGTTCTACACCACTTTCTTTTGCTAATTTTCCTAGTGCAACATCACCTTTTACCCAATTACGTTCATTTCCCGGATAAGCAAACAAATATGGATTATTTCTTGGGACAATTGTTGAGGTATTTCTGATTTCAACCATAGTATCGAAAAAACTTTGAATGACCTTTGGAATTAAGATAACTACAGCTCTATTACCTTTGCCACATGTAACAATTCTTTTATATTTTCTTGTAAAAGCCACTTCAGATTCTGTTTTTTCAAATTCTTCCAAATTATTCGAACTAAAATTTTTATAGTAAGTGTCTAAAGTAGTGTATTGCACATCTCCAATTCAACGACGATTATGAAGAATTGTTAGTGTCAGTGTGGTATTTACTAAATCTTTAAATGCTTCCTTGTTGTTTTTATTTTTCTTCAAAGCTTTTTCAGCCTCAATAGCTTTTGCAAAGACGTAATTTCGAAATTTCAGTACATCTTTTGTCAGAGGTAATACCATTCGTTTATTCCACTTTTTCTCAATTAGGTCCTTTGAAGCTAAACTGCTTATTTCGTTTGACCATTGGTTAATGATTAATTGCTTTAATCTCTCAATATTTTGAATTTTTATTTCGTTATTATTTGACGAAAAATCGGCATTTTTTTTAGTAACTTTGCGTATAGTATATCACAAACCTTTTTTAATGATGTACCTAAATGCATTGATACAGACGGTGCCTTGAATGTTTTATCTACTTCGTTAAATCCTCCAACTACTTTTGCACTGCACACTATGGTATAAAAATTTTCTGGTACCAATATATCTGAAAAGTGCAATCGTAAATTTGTAGTCTATATCGAACTTCTACTAATAATCTAGCTAATTCCCGCATTCCATTTGAACAAGGATTTCTCATTTGTTTTTTCTTATGTTTCTTTAAGTACATCTCTCCATATAATGCAATTAACGGATCTGTTTTAACAATGTATGTGATGTTATCTGGTCGCATAATCTTGAAAACGTCATTTCTTATATTTAATTTTGAAATTGTTTTTGAGGTATTTGAAGCCATGGCTATAAGAGTTTGGGACGCACATCGAGATTGATAACGATTTTTGAAATTATCATTTTCGTGTAACTTTCGTAGTTTACATAACTTAGTATGCCGACGAAGATAATTTTTTGAGACTATTTGTTTACAGAAAGGACGGGTAATTTTCCATTTTGCAATTACTCTTCTTAATTTCATCAGTTCCTTTTAGATATATCTCAAATGCTCCTTCGTTTCTGAGTTGTTTGATAATTAACAATCTCTTAGAATCTTTCAATGGTAATGTCATAAATTCTCTCACTTGTTTTTCTTCTTTATGATTACGTTGTAAATGTCTTGCAAAATGAATTACATCTTCTTTACAGAATATACAAAATATCTTCTTCCTTCCCCCATTTGTATTTTGTCGGCAATTTAATTTCATCAAATTTTTATCTTTGTCTCTAATTTCATTAGATAGTCGATTATTTATATTGCAATTATTTTCTTTGTCGTTATCATGTCGATTGCTTGTCTGCTGTAAAATTAGCATATATTAAATGAGATAAATTGTACTAGTAATTTTTATTAACAAAATAGTATATAAATAAGTAAATTTTGTTGATGATACAATCAATCTTCTCTAGAATTCGTCCTGTTACTTTTACATAAAATTCGTAAACGAAGTTTCAACGTCAAAATTACTGTATACAATATGTATACAAAATATTACAAAATGAAATTTATATACTACTAAAGTTACTATTGAAACAATAGAATAATGACTTTTTAAAAAAGTTTTCGTTTTAAACCTTACATCCACAAAATTTCACGTTTCCCAAGTTTATTAAAAAAACTTTTGCTTTAAATAGAAATTAATTGAGACCCAAGGCGTTTTGCGTGCCTACTCTGACAGACCGTTAGATGTTAATATAAGTACCAAAATATTATAAATTTATTTAAATTGAAAAAGAAAACTATTTGATTAGTTACATCTAAATCGTATGAAAATAATACTTACTTCAAACCTTGGTCCATATTTTTTTGAATAATGTGAAAATAAACGATATTCTTGCTGTTTAACAACAACACTATAACATACTGAAGTTGTTTCCTTATGTTTTCGTATATTAGGGTTCATATAAATGGTAAACCAATGAAATTTTCTGCCGCCAAATTTTTATAATTCTTCACCAATGAAATACAATAAAATTATTAAATAATAAATTAAACAATTAATTAATAAAAATAATAAAAAAAATATCTACAGAAAATCTCATTCGTTTACCGTCACAAGTGGAGATATATGAGAAACCAGCCTCATAAATAATTTCGCAATGTTTTAATACAACACATGATACACACGTGTTAAAGTCCAGGCAATGTGGCATCGTTGCATGGAGTTCGACTAGTTCCAATAATACATATTTATATACAATTGGAGCCAAATAGTGTCATTAATACTAGGAGCTAGATAAGCCTCTTTGTATATCGAATACGTTCACATAAAAATTTTCGGTTTTTTTTACCCCTCTCACTACTTTTCGACAAAGGACAATTTATTGAATATATTTATCCAATAAATACACATTGAACGCTATTATTTACGGTGGATGTCCGGTCGCCTTGTTGATATATGGACGCCAACTCCAATCATAGGTACATATATATATATATATATATATATATATATATATATATATATATATAATTGAAACGAAATTATCGACCGTGATATATTATAAAAAATTAATTTAAATTCGGGTAAGCGGTCAATTAAGAAAAAAAACTCCTTTATTAAATAACCCTATATTTCGCAACACACTTTGTCGCTTCTTCTGTGGTAAAAAATGTAGAGTTGAAAAATAATAAAATACATATATTTTGAAGTAATATACAGACCTTTAATCGCCTACTGATTAGGTTTACCATATATATATATATATATATTGATATATTACCACGAACGGCCTCTACGTTGTTTAATGATGTACCACAAGGAGGCGATTTTTAAATTATTTATAATAATAAGTGATATGTAATGTAGTAAATGTTGAATTTTCAAATAATGGGCGCCAGTGATTAAATTAATCACAAATATACCTACGTCCTCTGTGTACATACGAATGCACTAACAGCAGTCGGAAAGCATGATATTAAATAGAATAGATAATAAAATTCCTCAGGTTTAAAAGTCGATCTGCGAATTATCTCCCTAATTGTAATAAGGTGTCTATATAATATGATTAACTCATCAACTAAATGCTAACAAATAAAACAGTTTGAAGTAATAAAAATAAAATATTATTATTATTTTTCACCATGTTACCATAACATACAAAGGTCACGAAATAATTATCTTTATATATATATATATATATATATATATATATATGAAAAATTTTTGTGAAAAACTTATCTGCGCGGAATGTGCATATATCGATATTTCACTGTTTTTTACAGATCATTAGTGCACCTTACCGAAGACAGACATGTTATTCACTTCTATACTACGTGTATATATACGAACTGTAATGAACTTCATGTGTATGAGAATTAATAATTATTAAATCTCATTTTACATGCGATTGTCGCTATAAGGTGCACTGATGATCTGTAAAAAACAGTGAAATATCGATATATGCACATTCCGCGCAGATAAGTTTTTCACAAAAATTTTTCATTTGTACTGACAACTTGTACAGTTGATGTCGCGGCTTGTTGCGTCTACAATCTAGTGCAAAAGTGATTTGCCGAATTGTAGAATTAAATGCAACAAATTATAGCGACAATCGCATGTAAAATGAGATTTAATAATTATTAATTCTCATACACATGAAGTTCATATATATATATATATATATATATATATATATATATATTGAATTTAATTGGTGCGAGAGATGACAATTATTCAAATCTCATCTCACATGCAATTGTCGCTTAATTTGTTGCGTTGATTCTACAATCTGACAAGATGTGGTTTTTTTCATACAATTTTCATTATCCGCACAACCCGGATGACTGACGTCGCGACGTGTTTGCGTCTACATTCTTCGGCAGGAGTAATCTTGTCAGATTGTAGAATCAACGCAACAATTTAAGCGACACTTGCATGTGAGATGAGATTTGAATAATTGTCATCTCTCACACCAATTAAATTCAATCTAATTCGTATATATACACGAAAGTATACAAATAAAAATCATGTCTATGTCCGAATATCGTGTACTGATGATCTTTAACGACAGTGAAATATCGATATCTGCACGTTTCTGGACAGATGTGGTTTTTTTCATATATACATATATATATATATATATATATATATATATATATATATATATATATATATATATATTGTATTAGTACTCTCACGGTCTATTAAATAATAAAATTAAAAAGATAATTTAAATAGATATTGAATGAAATTTAATAATTCCAAATCTCGCGCTTGAAGAATAAAAGATTAAATAAATGAGAGACAAATTCCCTAACTTGATATTTAACATACACTGATGGAAAAAAGTGACGAGCACACCTTGTATAATTTTCACGTGTCAAGATAAATGCGTAGATTTAGCGGAGCGTTAAGGTTTCCTCTAGCCGAATTTGCGCACCGAATTATGACTTTTTGTTTGTTGTCTCAATGGAGACCGATGCGGGGAGAGAAACCGGTTACTGTTAGTGTGGTGGAAGCTGGTAGTTGTAGTCGTACTTTGTGCGTGATGCAAAGCCGTTCGCGTTATCTGAGTGAGTTTGAGCGAGGAAAGGTTGCGGGGATGCACATGACAGGAGTATCCTTCCGTCATATCGCGCGCCGTCTCGAGCGGTTATTATTATTATCGGCAGTGCAGCGGGCATGGCGAGAATGGATGGAGCAAGGACGTACACGACGTCCCGCGAGCGGGACGGCCCCGCGCGAGCACAACACGCGATCGCGCCCTTGTGCACAGCACTTTAGCATCGCGTACGTCTTTCTAAAGGCAACTTGAAACAGTTTGGCTAACAGGAAGGGAAGGCGTACTCACTACGCGAACTAATGGATAACTGTATGGAGGTGTGCTAGAAAGTGGACTGCGAGCGCGCTGCGCGTTGCAGCGGATTCCACTGACTCTCGAGCACCGCCGTACACGGCGCCACTGGGTGAAGGCTGGACATCAGTGAATTGTCGAGTGGAGGCACATTTTGTTTTCCGACGAATCAAGATTCGAATTGAGCGAGTTTTGGTTCATCGGAGACGTGGTGAGCGTCCTCGAGGAGTGCATCCAACCACGCCCTATCCACCGCCAGCAGGGCATTATGGTATGGGGTGCTATTACACATGGTGGATGCACACGTCTGTTGCGCATGCAGCATACGATGACGGCTCGCCGCTACGTAGATGAGGTGCTACAGCCCGTTGTGCTTCCCTACGTTCGACAGCGCCTACGTCTTCTATACATGCACGACAACGCCCAGACCTTTCTGGAAGAGAACCATATACGGATGCTTCCATTGCCGGCACGTTCTCGGGATCTCAATCCGATCTAACATGTCTGGGATATGATTGGTCGGACACTTCAACGTTATCCGGCTCCCCCGAGTAATGTTGAGAGCTATGGAGACGAGTTGAAGCAGCATGGTTGGACATCCCTCCTACTACCATACAACGACTTATTGACTCCATGCCTCTTCGTGTAGCGATGGTACGCGCCGCTCGCGGGGGATACTCCCGCTATTAATGCATCCCTTCCCAGCAGGACTGTGCCGCTCTCCAGGTGAAAGTAAGTTATGCTACGTTAGTACTACTTCCATACCAAATTTCATTGCGTTAGAACCACTTCTTCAGGTTATACAGGGTGTGCTCGTCACTCTTTTCCAACAGTGTATGTTCAATAATAAAGATTTAGATTGCCATCGGTTACTAAGTGGATATTAGCAAGAATCTAATACTCAATCTCAAAGCAGGTTCAGAAGATAACGATTTTAAAAACCCAATTAACATGTACGATATCGTTTTTTTATTATAAATATTATATATGTATAGCTATGCAAATTGAAACTATAGTTATGTATACAATTTAATATATTTCAAAACTTATTGTCTCACAGTTTAATAAAATGTGATTTTAATTTAATTTTTAGATACAAAGGGCTAATAAAGAAATTATGCCAAGCTTTAATATATTGAGATTCGAATCAAGTTCCCATAAACAAATAGAAACCAAGTAATTTTATAAGTATGATAAGTAATAAAAATATGTGTAACTTTAAATCAACTGAGTATTCAGATTTTGGTAAATTTCAACGAAAGATCAATTTTAAATTTTAAATTTCGACAACTTAAGAAAATCTGATTAAACAATTTGGTTATTGTAACGGAGTAATTTCTAATATAAATAAATGAGTAAGCCAATAAATGAAATACAAAAATTAAGTCCACTATATGTCGTCTTTTATAGATTCAAGGTTCCTGCCAGATGTATTTAGTCGACTGCTTGAAGAGTTGACAGAAAAATCCTTCCGTAGATGAACAAAATGGCTATTGATGGTCTCGAACTCCCCTTATACAGGGTTCTCCTGGATATTCTGAGCGAAGAATCTCCTTTTATATTTATTGAACTTGATTATGGCTTGTGTTCATATCAAATTTTGGAACGGAATGGTATCCCTCGTCAAAAAATAATAAAATAAACTATAATTGCTCACAAAGTATGGTAACACATATAACTTACTGCTAAAGGAGTATAACAACCTTTTAGGAGATGTTCTTTGTGGATTCTTCCATGTAATATAAGATATATACTTCAACACCAATATTATTAATGGATTATAATTTTGACATTGTTTTATATGTTTCTGGACAAAAGTAAGTGGATTTTGAATATATTATATTGTATATTTCTTGATTTATTGGCTTTTCAAATCTCACAATCACCAATTCGATCTGTTTTTACAGATAACCAAAAACAAATCCTTTTTTCAAAATCAACAACCAAAACCATAGCGATGGATAAATTACTAAATTAAAAAATATCAGTATGCCTTTCAATATACAAAATTTTCATTCATAATTTAACTTTTTAGTTTAAACCTTAAATGATATATTTAATTTCAAAATAAATGTCAAATGTCTTAATTGTTACTGGGTATAATTTCCTTTACAGAGATAACATAATATAATGGGTGATTCATTTAGAGATACTTTTTCCAAAAGCAAAGAACAAATGAAAAAGGCCAATTTATTTAAGAAACTTGATTATCATACAAAAGAACCATTCTTTGCAATTATTTTTTAAAGATTATTTCTCTCAAATGTTGGCCGCGACTGCGGTTAATGTAGTCTATTCTGCTGTTCCAATTTTCAATGACGCGTTCTAGCATTTCGAGTGGTATTTGTCCAATGACCCGAGTAATATTGGCCTCCAATGCCTCAATTGTAGCCGGTTTATCCATGTAGACTTTAGACTCCACGTAGCCCCACAGAAAAAAGTCTAATGGTGTGATGTCACAAGATCTAGGCGGCCAATTTACTAGTCCGAAGCGTGAAATTAAATGTTCACCGAATCGTTCTCGCAGTAAAGCCATAGTTTCACGAGCTGTATGGCTAGTGGCGCTATCTTGTTGGAAGCAAATGTCTTGTAGACCACGGGTGTCAAGTTCAGGCAGCAAATAGTCCCTTATCAAGGCGCGATAACGGTCGCCATTCACAGTCACATTCCGGCCGGCTTCTGTTTTGAAGAAATATGGACCAATTATTCCACCGGCCCATAATCCGCACCAAACAGTTGTTTTGTCTGGATGTAATGGTAGCACTTCAATCTCTTCAGGTTGCTCATCACCCCAAATACGGGCATTTTGCTTATTCACGTACCCATTAAGCCAGAAATGGGCCTCATCGGAGAACAAAATTTTTGTCGAAAACAGTGGATCTTCTGCAAGTTTATCAAGAGTCCAACGGCTGAAACGGAAACGATTCGGAAGGTCGGTCGCCTTTAGTTCTTGCACTAGTTGAATTTTGTATGCTTTTAAACCAAGATCCTTTCGTAAAATACGCCAAGTTGTTGCATACGACAAACCAAGCTGTTGAGAACGGCGACGAATTGATTCTTCCCGGTCTTCGCGTACACTCGCTGCTACCGCCGCTATATTTCCTTCACTACGTGCTGGATGAGGTCTATATGGTCGCGAATTATCCATTATTGTAAATTGAGTTTCAAACTTATTGATGGTATAGCGAATTGTGCGTTCGGTAGGCCGATTATGTGGCCCATATGTTGCTTTAAGCGCACGATACACATTCCTTGTAGAACGCCCATTTTCGTAATAAAGCTGTACTATTTGTAGACGCTGTGCCGGGCTAAGTCTTTCCATTACGTAATGTCAAATAGTACTGAACCAGAATGCGCAGTCCGCTGACGCGTCGCATGCGCGCTCAGCCATTAAATCCCCCCCTAAAAAAGTACCACCAAATGAATCAACCATTATTTTATTGTTAATTTATAACACAATTCTAAAGTGTCTGTCCAGTTTTGACTGACATATACAAAAATATGAATACTATCCAAAAAAATATGTCATACCTATCTATGAACATACCTGACAATAGCAAATAAAATTATTAGTTTAAATTTCAAAATAAGTAATAAGAAATATAAGTTCATATAATGGTAATAGTACCATTATATTATATATATATATATATATATATATATATATATATATATATATATATATTGAGGCATTGCAAGAAGGGCTTTTTCTCTGAAAGAAATAAAGAATACATGTAACCGTAATGTTTATATCTACTATGTACTTTAATACCACGAAGGGGAAAGATTGATTCAAAGTATAAATACTTTATTTTGACGACAAATTTGCCTTGAAATAATTAACTTATTTTTCTATTTTTTATTGTGATGTTTATATTCATTCTTATTTCAAATTAATATTTAACGCGTTTTTATTCAAACAAATTTAACGTATTTATATTCAAATGTATTTGAACAATTAAGCCCCGCCCACAATTTTAACGGTGCAATAACCCGAAAAGAAACCGATATTGACAGAGTGTTTGTAAACACATCAACATATGTTACCTAACTAAAGTTATTTTATAAATCAAATTGTAATTTTTTTAACTGTTTTACACTGTAAAAATGTCTAATTTAATAATGTTCAAAAAGATAATGCAAGTAAAGAATGGAGCGATTTGCGGCAAGTTATGCAATTAGAAACAAGTGAAAAAATTGGCGTCGGTAATTAGTAGTTGCAGCGAGAGGTCACGTTTTTTTTGTGCTCCGAAGTAATTAAAATAAATTGGCGAAATTATTAAGTGCTCGAGATTTTTAAGTCTACCAAACGTTACACCTACCTACGAACTACCTGTAGACCAAATTTAACATCTTCCGACCAAACAGTTCAAGAGTTACGAATTTTTATAATTTTCGATACGAAAACTACCCGCCTAAAAAATTTCACCGTACATCGAACAACATCTTTGAACGCTCGAGACCGGTCATCCGCTCCAGCCGCCGTCGGACTTGGAGATTTTAAAAAGTTCAAGTCATCCCGAGGGACAGTAGCAGAAATATTCTCCAGTTTCCCGCTGTGAAGACTTCTCCAGAACACAGGCGCAGGAATCAACAGAGGTTATATCCGAAGATTCAGGTTTTGCTATTTTTACAAATATTATACGCGCCATTTTTACTTGCTCATGAACATTTCTAGAACTTTTCTTTGTTTATTCCATAAATAACTATTTACATTGCCTTCACTGATATTCTACCACTGTAATTTTTATTCAACTTATTTAAATATTAGTATCCACTACTTTTAATTTTAAAACTTGATTCTATTTCACTTTTATAAACTATTTTAATAAAGCAACAATTATTTGCACTTGTCTTACACCATATTGTTTGTACTGTAAGAATACCAACCGCTGAGTGTGTCTCCCTTATTGTTATATGTGTGTCACGAAACTGTAAATGTAAATTCTCAAACTTTTCTAGATGTTTTATTATTAATAAAGTTAATTGTCAATATTCTACTTTGGTTTTTTTTGTAAAATACTTGAGATATTGTTCCGTTTCCAATTAAATAAGCTACGTAAATAAATTCAAAGTGGAGAGAAGTGAACCTACCTTAACCTTGAAGAAAAAAAGAAGCTAGCCGATAATAAAAAACAGATAAGTATTGAATGAGCCCGATTTGAATGAATTTTTATATACATCGAATAACTAACATTCATTTCTTACATAACATTCGAAATATAACATTTTATAACATTCACTTTACATTTATTTATATATGTAGCCCACACGAGATATATAACATTTGTCAGCCCAACTTAGTGGGGCAATTCCGTCATACAACAATATATATATATATATATATATAGAATCGAAAAAGTTCTTTACCCTAGGGTGTGAGGTGATTAAAATAACATTTCATTTAACAATTACAACTTAACACAATATACAAATTCTGCCCACTCTTTCCTGTCTCTCGCCATTCCTTTAGCCTCCATCCAACTCTTGCATTTCTTCTTTAGAATCGCTGCAACTTCATCATTCCACGATTTTCTTGATCTTCCGCGTCTTCTCTTCCTTTGTACTTTTATTTCCCATATTGTTTTGACTTGTTGTTTGTCATTCATACGGCACACGTGTCCAAACCATTTGAGTGGGTTTCTCTCTAATACCTTTAATTCTGGTTCGAGACCAAGCTCTTCTCCTACTGCTTCGTTTCTTATTTTATGTTTGCGTGTAATTCCTTTAACTGCTCTTAAATATTTCATATCCATCGCCTGTATTCTGCTTTTCATTGTATGTATTATTTAGTATCCAGCTTTCGCTTCCATACGTCAAAATGAGTCTATAGATGGTTTTGTACTGGATGGTTTTTAACTGCTCTTAAATATTTCATATCCATCGCCTGTATTCTGCTTTTCATTGTATGTATTATTTAGTATCCAGCTTTCGCTTCCATACGTCAAAATGAGTCTATAGATGGTTTTGTACACTGTAAGTTTCATTTTCCTACTAAGTTCTTTTTTCTGTACCAACGTCTTTTTCAGGCTATGATAGACTTTCTTTGCCTTATTTATTCTATCGTTCACTTCGTATTCCATGTTTCCTTTTCTATCCAGTATTATTCCTAGATATTTATGTGTTGACTTATTCTATCTTTTGATCATTTAGTTCGATATTAATTTTATTATTTTTTTTTATTTATTATATTTATTATATTATTTTCTTTGCCCCCCACCATTACCTTTGCCTTACTTAAATTTATTTTAAGCTTTCTTCTTTTTAGCTCTTCTTCCCATATTTCCATTTTTTTGTAGATCTATTTGTTTTTCCGCACACACCATTAGATCATCGGCGAAAGCACAGTTTGACAAACACACCGGCTATAATTTATAGTGTACAACGCGTACTGAACGTACTTTTATTAACGTCATCCATAATCAATGTAAATAGTGGTTCATTATACCACCTTGCCTTAATCAATCATAAATAAAATATAATATAATTTAGATAAATTTGCAATCTCGTTTCTATCGTGTCCAGAGTGCTCTGACATTGATCCATTACAATTTAAATTTGCTTTTTTAAATTCCTATTAAACATGTTTTGCATCTTTCACAATAGTTGGTGTGTCAAATCGTAAACATAACAAAGATATGAATTTTAATTGGCATCTTCATTCTATAAAATCGTTTATGAATTGTTAAGTGCCAGTGTAAGTCCATTTTCATATGTTACTGTATATAGCTAATCTGTAAATGTTATATCAGATTTGATGAAGAAACAAATATAGTTTAGAAACGTTACGTAACAATAAATCGTTTTATTTGATACATTGACCCAAATTCTGTTTTTTTAACAGGGAAATTAGAGGAAATTTGATCCAGCATTTTACACTCAAAGGAATTTTATATATATATATATATATTGAATTTAATTGGAGTGAAAAATGAGAATTATTCAAATCTCATCTCACATGCAATTGTCGCTAAATTTGTGCAGTTGATTCTACAATCTGACAATTAAATTCAATATAATTCGTATATATACACGAAAGTATACAAATAAAAATCATGTCTTGTCTGAATATCGTGTACTGATGAGCTGTAACGACAGCGAAATATCGATATCTGCACGTTTCTGGACGAATGTGGTTTTTTTCATATATATATATATATATATATATATATATATATATATATATATATATATATATATACAGGCTGATTCATTTTCGGCCCTCACTATGGGGATCTCGCTTATTATTGGAGATAGAGTATAGGTTTAAGCTTGGCAAAGTTGTTAAATTTTGTTTGTTATAAATCCGTAAAGAAAATAGACCTGTGACAAATGACCTTCGCTATTTAAAAAAAAACGAGAAAACCCCATTTTATTCTTTTACCTGTAGCACCGATATTTGGCCTTGTAGAGAAAAAATAAAAACACATCCTTTTGGCCATTTCTAAACCTCTATCCAGTGGTGTACTCTAAATTTTTATACGACATTTCGTTTCTTTCTGGCTATCATCAACTATCTAATTTCTTATAGGCGCCATAATGGATTTAGACATCTTCAGAAAGTTTTTTTTTCTGATTTCAACCATGTACCACATGCTGACTAAAGTTTTTGACATTAGGTTTTATTTGAAAGAATAAATTATAAGATTAAATAAGGTAGCCATGGAATTTCAATCTGTCAAACATTTCATTTATTGTAATTAAATGAATTAAACGTGTGTACATTCATGAAGTGTTGCGCTGTTATTAAACTAGTTTTTGGGGACTAAAAATATTCCTACTGTATCAGGTTTTGCATCTGATTATTCACCAAAACTTGGTGAGTAACAATATGTGACTCTTGTGGAAATATGAATTCTAAGACGTGAGTAAATGGCAGATAAAATTACATATATATAATAATAATATTCGTACATATGAGTGATATTGCCGACAAAGCGTAATAAAAAGTGGGTCGCAAAAACACGCGTTTGTTTTGGTTACGATTAATGCTAGAGTGCGTTATTTATAAATGCAAGAAAAATGAGTAAAAAATGTAGGGCATGCAGAAACGATTTTAAAAGAAATGAAAAAACTATAATCTGTTTTGAATGTGAAGATGAATTTCATATTAAATGTCTGGGAATAAATACAATCACAGAAGAAAAACTGCAAACAATATTTCAAGTAGAAAGCATTAAGCTTGTGTGTTTTCGATGTCGAAATAGTAGTATGCGTTTACAAATAAAAGAATTAACAAATACATTTGATTCCTGTTTGGAGATGATTAATGATCAAAACAATGTTATTAGCAAAATGAACTTAATGCTAGAATCTTTAACCAAAGGAGAAAATATCAATACTAATAGACTGTATAGTGACATAACAAAAAAGAACTCTGAAGTACTTGTTGTGAAACCTAAGAATGATAAACAAAAAAGCGAAATATCTAAAAAAGATGTAAAAAAAAAACTAAAATAAATCCAGGTGAATTGGCGGTCGAAGTCGAAACGGTAACAAGTACCAGTAGTGGAGGAATTGTTATAAATTTTAGCAATAACGAATCGAAAGAAAAAATAAAAGATATAGTAAGAAAAGAATTGGGTAATAAATACGAGGTTATTGAGCCAAAGCTTAAGAATCCAAAAATAATTGTAGTAGGAATAGAGAGTGAAATAATAGATCAGGAAGATAAGGAAATTCTAGATAGTATACTCAAGCAGAATGCATTAAGAGAGTTTGATGATGATACAGATGATAAAATAAAAATTATAAGAAAATATAAACCAAAAGCTAAGAAAGATTACGGTAACATTGTTATGCAGGTAGGGACTAATTTATATAAGATGTTGATAGATATAAGAAAAATAAACATAGGATGGAGAAAATGCTCTTTATACGAATATGATGATGTAATAGATGTTTTAAATGCGCGGGATTTAACCATTTTGCCAAAGATTGCAGAAATGAAGTAGCGTGCAGCAAATGCGGTGGTAATCATGTAAGCGCAAGCTGTAATAATCTTACAGAGAAATGTATAAACTGCGTAAGAACGACTCAAAAATTAAACATTGATTTGGATTCCAATCATACAGCTTATGATAAAAACTGTCCATGTCTCAAAAGAATAATTGATAAAATTAGAACAAAGGTGAAATATGAATAGCAATTAATAAAAGATGATAGGAAGTATTACAAATCTGTTATCTGTTTAAATTGCCAAGGGTTTTTACAAAATAAAGATCTAATAATAGATTTAATCAAGAATTGGCAACCACAAATTCTATGTATGGTGGAAACACATGTAGACGATACTGTTGAGGATTTTGAATTGAATATCGCTGGATACAATACCATTGGGCGTAATACAAATAACCGTAGAACTGGTGGTATATTGGTTTATCTAATGGGGTGTATTAAATTCAAGGAAATATTGAACTTAAAGTTGGAATATGTGTGGACTGTTGAATTTGAGTTAAATATTAGGAAAGAAAAATATCTCATTGGTTTCATATTGTTTAATGCATTGCCGCAGGGTTTAAAATATTGTAATTACTTTAAAAACTTTAAGAGAAATCTGTTAGAAATATGTTAAAAAAATTTGAGTGATCCATGTAATTTCTATGTTGTAGCAGTGTAAAATAGTTAATTAAGTAAAATGTAATGAAATGTTAATCTGTTAGAAATATGTTAAAAATTTGAGTGATCCATGTAAATTTCTAGGTTGTAGCAGTGTAAAATAGTTAATTAAGTAAAATTTAATGAAATGTTATGGTTGTACAATAGCTTCGCTAATAAAATACTTACTTACTTACTTACTTACTTACTTCATTAAAAATACAAAAATGTCATACACTAACGAAGAGAAATGAGATATGATAAGTATTTTTTATTCTACGACCCGAAATTCAACAGTAGCGAGTACAAGATATCTACAATTATATCCAGAACGACAACAGCCTCATCGTACCATTTTTCTAGATCTCGACAGAAATTTGGTCGAGAATGGATCGTTTACTAAGCCGCGTAATGGTCAAGACAACAGGAATTTAAATGAAAATCGACAAGATATTTTACAAATGGTAAATTAAAAGCGTGTTTTCAAATTTCATGTTAATCTTGTATTTTTATAGATAAATAATAATCCATCAATTTCTACACGCGAAGTAGCGTCAGAATTAAATTTGTGCCAGTCCAGAGTTTGGAGAACTTTACATAAAAGTAGGTTTAAACCATACAGGATCCATGTTAGTCACTCTTTACTGCCTGGAGATAATTTGAAAAGGCTAGAATATTGTAATTGGTTAATGGTAAGGATAGAAAATGACGAAAATTTTTTAAGCAAAATCATCTGGTCAGATGAAACAAAATTTACAAATTCTAGAATGTTCAACAGAAATACGGAGCACTATTGAGCAGTACAAAATCCCCGACAAAACAGGGCTAGAAGACCACAACATCGTTTTGGAATAAACGTTTGGATGGGTATTTTGGCAAATCGTCTCTTAGGACCAGTTATGTATGAAGAACATTTAAATGGAGCAAGATATTTAAACATTTTACGTACATACGTATCTGACTATCTTGACGACAATATCCCATTAAATCAATTACAATATTTATGGTGGCAACAAGATGGCGCACCAGCACACAATGCAGCTGTTAGAAATTTCTTAAATCAGAATTTTGCAAACCGTTGGATTGTAAATAGGGGAGTTGTTGAATGGCTTGCGAGATCACCTGATTTAAGTCCGCTAGATTTTTTTTTTATGGGGATATGTTAAAAATAATATCTATAAAGTAGATGCGCCACAAAACATTGAAGAATTACGAGACAGACTTCAGAATGCCTTCGATGCAGTTCCTAGAAGAACTATACAAAGGGCAGTACAAAATGCCAGAAGGCGTGCCCAATTGTGCATTACCGAAGATGGCCAGATAATTTAACATTTACTGTAATTGTTTATTGTTTACTTTTCTATGTATTTTTATTAATGTTTTTGTTATCTTGTACTCGCTACTGTTTAATTTCGTTTCGAAGAATAAAAAATACTTATCATATCTCGTTTCTCTTCGTTAGTATATGACATTTTTGTGTTATTAATGAACAATAAATGAAATGTTTGACAGATTGATATTCCAAAGGCTACCTTATTTAATCTTATAATTTATTCCTTCAAATAAAACCTAATGTCAAAAACTATAGTCAGCATGTGGTACATGGTTGAAATCAGAAAAAAAACTCTTTCTGAATATGTCTAAATACATTATGGCGCCTATAAGAAATTAGATAGTTGATGATGGCCAGAAAGAAACGAAACGTATAAAAATTTAGAGTACACCACTGGATAGAGGTTTAGAAATGGCCACAAGAATGTGTTTTTATTTTTTCTCTACAAGGCCAAATGTCGGTGCTACAGGTAAAAGAAAAAATGGGGTTTTCGCGTTTTTTTTTTTAATAACGAAGGTCATTTGTCACAGGTCTATTTTCGTTACGGATTTATAACAAACACAAAATTTAATAACTTTGCCAAATTTAAACCTATACTCTATCTCCAATAATTGAGTTATTAACTCAATTATTTGACATCTATATTCTGTCATTTATATTTTTTATATCCTTGACAAAGGCATCATTGCCGAAACATGTAAGGTTGTTTTAAATATATATACTTTGAAGTAATAAACCAGACCTTTAATCGCCGACTTATTAAGTTTACCATATCATGCCAATGTCACGAAAATATTATATATATATATATATATATATATATATATATATATATATAAATATAATAACTTCGTGACCTTGGTATGATATGGTAAACCTAATCAGTAGGCGATTAAAGGTCTGTATATTACTTCAAAATATATGTATTTAAAAAAACTCTACATGTTTCGGCTGTATACGCCTTTTTCAAGAGAATACAAAATATGAATTCATATTTTGTATTCTCTTGAAAAAGGCGTATACAGCCGAAACATGTAGAGTTTTTTTAAATACATATATTTTGAAGTAATATACAGACCTTTAATCGCCTACTGATTAGGTTTACTATATATATATATATATATATATATATATAGTAAACCTAATCAGTAGGCGATTAAAGGTCTGTATATTACTTCATATATATATATATATATATATATATATATAGTAAACCTAATCAGTAGGCGATTAAAGATCTGTATATTACTTCAAAATATATGTATTTAAAAAAACTCTACATGTTTCGGCTGTATACGCCTTTATCAAGAGAATACAAAATATGAATGACATGATATAAATGTCAAGTAATTAAGTTGCTATGGTTTAAATTATTCAAAGATACATTCTAGTAATAATAATAAATCATGCCATAGTATTCCACAAAATAGATAACAAGGTGTGAAAATATGTGTTGTTCGCTGCTAGCAATTTGTGTCTCCTTCCGGGTATGAACTTGTGTGTTGGTTGCTGCTGGCAGCTTGCGTCTCTCTATGGGTGTGTGGTTTTGTGTGAGAGCGTAAGTGTAGGGTTTTGTATGTCGGTGCGTTCGTGCGTGTGTTTAGTCATCGGTCGCATGAATTTAGAGAGGTCGGATAACCAGCCGTTGCGTAGGGCCGCCAACCCTTTCCCGACAACTTCTTTACAATTCCGTGCAGTACTTCGACGGTCTGACCCCCGCCCCAACGAGGCAAGGCGCAGACAGGCGAAGCGCACCCGGGGTTGCTCATCGCAACTAAGGGAACACTCTTAGTGGCTACCTCGGTCGACGATGGTCACACTTATGCCATCTTAACGTTTTCCGCCGAAGCGGGGGCATAGCACACACGTCGAACGTGTGTGTGCTGTTAACGGCAGCCTAGCCAGGTTGTCGCCCAGGACCGGTCCTAGTGGTGTGTGCATTGCGCGGCGACGAGATGGCGCCGCGTAGCATGGTTCCTCACTCTTGCTGGAAAGGCGGAATGGCACCTGACTGCCCAACGGGCAGACCCCCCTAGAGTTTTGTAGCGCATATGCTAGGCTGCAACCCAGTAGAGGACCACATCAGCAAAAAACAGAAAACAGGGATAGGCAGGGACATTGGCACCAATTCTTACCGATTTAAAATTAGAATACTGGTAACTATACATACTGCAATGGATTTTTCCTTGGACAAGAAAGGAAAATGATTGAACGATATTGAACTTTTTTGTGTAGTACATTTATTAAAATTATCTATTTCATTTTTGATGTGTATTTTATTTCAGACGGGGATCGTTATAAATATATTTAATTATAAGTGATGAATTTTATTATGTTTGAAATTTTGATCCATCCTCGTATATTTAGGTTGGTCAGATGATTAAAGTTGCCGCTACTCCGGATATCGTATTATTATAAAATGTGTATTTTCTGTATATTTTTGATTTTATAGTTGGTGGGGATGTCCAAGCGGATATTGGAATTGCATTTTTGGTTAGAGATATCTAGACTTCGACAGTGACCGGGTTGTTAGGGAATAAGATATTCTATTTTATTCTGTTTTGTAAAATCGGGTTTTATTTTGTTTATGCATTTTTTTTTGAGGTGCATGTAAATGTTACTTCGATTTTTGCGAGAGTTTTGTGATTATAATATGATCTAATAAGTAAGATATCTCACGTAGTTTTTGTGTTATCAGTGCATAGATCTATGTAAGTTTGATAAAAATATTTAATTTATATAATTGATACTGCGTTTATTTCTATTATTATATTTCATGTATTTCTTGTAATAATTTAGATATTTGAAGTTAGTATATGGGTATTAGAGAAAATTGTCATGTTTTTTGTTAGTGGAGTTTTTCTTCAAAGATAATATTCTAGAACGTTTTAAATTCAAGGTTGGATTTTTTTTATTGTGGGTTGACCTTGTCGTGTTATTTTGCGCACGACTAAAATTCAATTTACGCGGGTTTTGAAAACTTTGTTGTTTTTGACATTTGATTGTAGGGGTTAAAGTAGAGGTCAAACTTGACAAATTTCACTAGTATTTATTAGTTTTATTTTTGTTCGAGAGTCACAGGGGGTTTTTCTCTGTGTGCGAGTCATTATTCACAAAGAGTGTTTCCTCCCATTGCTACTGTTAATGTTGCTTTAGCACCCTATACATTCGGTAAAGGGATTTTTTTTTCTTTTTTTTTCATTGATTAAAAATTATAAATTATTTAAGTGTGACTTTTTATTGACATTTATTGTTTTACTTCCAATATAACCTGGACCAATTCTGCAAAGAACGATCCGTGAGATGGGAGTTCGTGGATTCTACTAGACTGAACAGCCGGCAACATAAGTTGTAGTGTGAATAAAAATTAATAAGCAATTTAAAAGCAAATTCCACTGCACAATTTTGGCAGCCCAACGTGTCGGCGTAGAATGAAGATAAGCAAATAATTTGGAAATACATGCTAATTTATAAATTTGGAGAATCCAACGTGTCGGCGAATGAAGATAATCAAATAATTTAGAAATACACGTTAATTTATAAATTTGGCGAGTCCAACGTATAATTGGCAGAAATAGAAAACAATAACAAGCAAAATGGATGGCATTTCGAATGTAAATGAATGGAGACAGCCACCACTAATTGGCAGTCAAGAGTCGTTAGAAGGTGCGAGTGCAGGTATTAGTAACCTCAATCTAAATCCCATACATGAAGCAGGGCAGGAAGGTGGTAACAGTAGAGGGATAATGAACTTGATGCAAACAATGACACAAATGATAATGAATATGATGCAACAAGACCACAAGGAGATGGAAATGAGGATAAATAGGATAGAACAACAACAAATGGATATGAAACAACAACAAATGGATATAATGCAACAAAATCACAATGAAATAAAACAACGACAGGAGGATATAGAGAGAAAGTTGGAAGAGATAGTAGATCAAATGGTACCAATAAATAGCAGTAAACAAACAGATAAAGAAATAATAGATGAATCATTTCCGTTAATAAACGAACGAAACATACCACAAAACACTGTTAGCGTAGATCAATTCTTAGAAGAAAAGGAAAAGAGAGAATGGTAGGAACAGAAACTGACGTATATGCAGAAACAAATTGAACAAGTGAGAAAAGAGAAGAGTGAAGAGAGTGTGCCTGTGTTCATCCCTGTACCAGTACAAAATGAACCATTGCCGAAATTTTATGGAATGGCAAATACAAATCCCATGGGTTTTCTAAAAAAATTAAAAGAAAGACTAGAAGATGTGCCGGGGGACCAAAAGAAGCTCCAAAAGATAGGGAACTGTCTCAAGGACGATGCGATGACCTGGTGGGACATGATCTCGGATGAGGTGAAGACGATGGAGGAGTTCGAGGTCAGATTTACCAGTCAATTTTGGGGAACAACAAGACAAACGAGGGTAAGAAATGATTTATTAGTTGGTAGATATAATAATAATAGTAATGAGTCACGAGCGTCGTATGTTATGAGGAGACACTCAATTTTAAAATATTTGCAACCAAAAATTACTGATAGAGATCTAATATGTCAATTAAGTACTCACTTTGATGCACAAATTAGTCAGGCAGTAGCCATTCAAAATATAAGTGACATGCAACAATTTATTGAACTTTTGAAAAGATTAGATGATATGGAATATGGCAAAAGATATCAGAGTAATTATATAGATCGAAATGTTAATAGATCGCCATATGCTAGAATAGAAAATAACAATAATAATAAATATTCAAGTCCTCAACGAGTAAATAACTATGGCAATAGAAATAATAGAATGGCTTCACCAGGTAGAATAGATGATAATCATAATAAAGATATAAGAAAGGAAAATTCAGCAGAAGTTAAAAATTATACAGGGACACGTCCTAAAGATAGTAGATGTAATTTTAATTTAGAAACACAAGATAAACAGGGTAAATTAGAATTAGCATGTAGTAAGGATTTTTAAAAAGACCAACCAAACGGAATGAATGTAATGCATTGTATGAACAGTCGAAATACGCAATAAACACGGTTTTACCTCATATAAAAATTAAAATAAATGATAAAGAGTTAAGTTGTTTAATTGATTCAGGAAGTGAAACGTCATTTTTAGATGAGAATGTGATTGAATGTTTGATTAAAAATAATGTGGGGAAATATATGCCCACGAGTAAAATTACAATAGTGACAGCTACAAAGAAAATTTTAACAGTAGTGAATAAAGTTTTTATTGTTGAATTTATGATAGATAATAAGTTCATGGGAGAATTTATAGTATTAAAAGGATTAGGAAGGGATGGAATACTAGGAGTAGATTTATTAGATAAAATTAATGCAATAATAGATATACAAAAAAGGGATATAATAATTAATAATACGAAAGTCAAATGGATTAAGGAGTGCGAAGAGGATGGTGAGAAAATTATTAATAATATAGAAGAAGAGGAGTTAAAAGAAAAGGAAGTAATGATGATGGAAGATATGGGTAAGGAAGAAAATGGAGAAGTGGAGTTCCCTGAAGAGATAGATTTGATGAAATTGGACTGCAAAGAGGATAAGGAAGTAGAAGTAAAAAGTTTAATCAAAAAGAATATCGACTTAGTAAATAAATTTCCTAGTATTGCCAGAAATTACCAACATTCTTTAGAGGTAGATGAGACGAGACCATTTAAGGTGAAAAATTATCCCATTCCTAAAAATATTCAATCACAAGTAAATGATGGTATACGAAGTGCTGATTTAATTGACCTGGTAATGAATAGGATTAAGTAAATGGATATATACAGGATGAGTTATGAAAAAAAAAAAAAATTATTATTGATATAATTAAAATTCATTAGAATTATCTGCGTATAAAAAAATTGTTGATTATGGGAATTGCGTTGAAAAGAAAAAATTGAAATTATATAAATATAGGAAGAAGAAATTGAGCTTATGATATTATTGTTATAATTATTATTATTATTATTGTTATTGCTTGGGAATTAATGGTGTTATGAATTTGTTTATGATGATGATTTCGTATATGAGATTTTGATGCCATGTTTTTCTTTTATTTATGAAAATTCGTTGGAGATGTTCATGTCCATGAGATCGAGAGAGTGCTCGAAATATTTGACGAGGATGACTGTTACTTCGGCGTGTTCCTTCGTCTATGATGTGTGTAACGAAGCCCATTTGAGTATGTCAAGAAATATGACATTAATAAATGATGTCTAATCAAAGATGACATTAATAAATTATGTCAAGCAAAACGACATAACAGATAACATGTCTTAAGTCAAATAAGACATTTATATTAATAAAAATTAAATACAGAATGTATATTGAAATGTTGAAACCGTTTATCACACTACAGCATCAGAACGAGGATGATCCTGTTCAACAATAAGGCAACATGTTAGTGCGGGGAACAAAGACAGGGTGCGATACTGTCTCAAGTGTAGTGCTGAAGTTTATCCTTGAAAAAAGCTCAGGAATGTTCTGACTTTGTTCTCGGATAAATTCGGGCAATTATGCAATGGATTTTTCCTTGGACAAGAAAGGAAAATGATTGAACGATATTGAACTTTTTTGTGTAGTACATTTATTAAAATTATCTATTTCACTTTTGATGTGTATTTTATTTCAGACGGGGATCGTTATAAATATATTTAATTATAAGTGATGAATTTTATTATGTTTGAAATTTTGATCCATCCTCGTATATTTAGGTTGGTCAGATGATTAAAGTTGCCGCTACTCCGGATATCGTATTATTATAAAATGTGTATTTTCTGTATATTTTTGATTTTATAGTTGGTGGGGATGTCCAAGCGGATATTGGAATTTCATTTTTGGTTAGAGATATCTAGACTTCGACAGTGACCGGGTTGTTAGGGAATAAGATATTCAATTTTATTCTCTGTTTTGTAAAATCGGGTTTTATTTTGTTTATGCATTTTTTTTTGAGGTGCATGTAAATGTTACTTCGATTTTTGCGAGAGTTTTGTGATTATAATATCATCTAATAAGTAAGATATCTCTCACGTAGTTTTTGTGTTATCAGTGCATAGATCTATGTAAGTTTGATAAAAATATTTAATTTATATAATTGATACTGCGTTTATTTCTATTATTATATTTCATGTATTTCTTGTAATAATTTAGATATTTGAAGTTAGTATATGGGTATTAGAGAAAATTGTCATGTTTTTTGTTAGTGGAGTTTTTCTTCAAAGATAATATTCTAGAACGTTTTAAATTCAAGGTTGGATTTTTTTTTATTGTGGGTTGACCTTGTCGTGTTATTTTGCGCACGACTAAAATTCAATTTACGCGGGTTTTGAAAACTTTGTTGTTTTTGACATTTGATTGTAGGGGTTAAAGTAGAGGTCAAACTTGACAAATTTCACTAGTATTTATTAGTTTTATTTTTGTTCAAGAGTCACAGGGGGTTTTTCTCTGTGTGCGAGTCATTATTCACAAAGAGTGTTTCCTCCCATTGCTACTGTTAATGTTGCTTTAGCACCCTATACATTCGGTAAAGGGATTTTTGTTCTTTTTTTTTCATTGATTAAAAATTATAAATTATTTAAGTGTGACTTTTTATCAACATTTATTGTTTTACTTCCAATATAACCTGGACCAATTCTGCAAAGAACGATCCGTGAGATGGGAGTTCGTGGATTCTACTAGACTGAACAGCCGGCAACATAAGTTGTAGTGTGAATAAAAATTAATAAGCAATTTAAAAGCAAATTCCACTGTAATACGTATTACGTATATATCGAAAATTATAAGCGCTTCACAAATTGACGTCATTTTCATGTATATTTCTTTCCAACGGTTATGAAAATAGCAAATTATTCATCTATATATAAGACATCCCAAACGAGTATATTTTACGAATTTCAAAGTGTTTCTTAATCAACGGAAAGCAATTTATGTAATTTATGTAATTTATGTAAGCTCTTAGAGTTTACGGATTAACAGCCAGCGGCTGAAGTCTTTTAACATGAAAGAATATAATATATATATAATATATATAATATATATAATTGCGTCGCCGCGCAATGCACACACCACTAGGACCGGTCCTGGGCGACAACCTGGCTAGGCTGCCGTTAACAGCACACACACGTTCGACGTGTGTGCTATGCCCCCGCTTCGGCGGAAAACGTTAAGATGGCATAAGTGTGACCATCTTCGACCGAGGTAGCCACTAAGAGTGTTCCCTTAGTTGCGATGACCAACCCCGTACAGGGTGCGCTTCGCCTGTCTGCGCCTTGCCTCGTTGGGGCGGGGGTCAGACCGTCGAAGTACTGCACGGAATTGTAAAGAAGTTGTCGGGAAAGGGTTGGCGGCCCTACGCAACGGCTGGTTATCCGACCTCTCTAAATTCATGCGACCGATCACTAAACACACGCACGAACGCACCGACATACAAAACCCTACACTTACGCTCTCACACAAAACCACACACCCATAGAGAGACGCAAGCTGCCAGCAGCAACCAACACACAAGTTCATACCCGGAAGGAGACACAAATTGCTAGCAGCGAACAACACATATTTTCACACCTTGTTATCTATTTTTTGGAATACTATGGCATGATTTATTATTATTACTAGAATGTATCTTTGAATAATTTAAACCATAGCAACTTAATTACTTGACATTTATATCCTGTCATTCATATTTTGTATTCTCTTGATAAAGGCGTATACAGCCGAAACATGTAGAGTTTTTTTAAATACATATATTTTGAAGTAATATACAGACCTTTAATCGCCTACTGATTAGGTTTACCATATCATACCAAGGTCACGAAGTTATTATATATATATATATATATATATATATATATATATATATATATATAGAATAAGATAAATTAAAAGCGGGCAAGCGGTCTGACAATTAAAAAACTCTTTTATTAAGTATCCCTATATTTCGCAACAACTTTGTTGCTTCTTCCTGAGATGAAAATGTAAAGTTGAAAAAAATAATAAAATTATAATTTTTTTATTATTTTATATTATTTTTACGGTCGATAATTTCGGTTAAATTATATATATATATATATATATATAATTAAATTTTAATTAATTTTTGATAATATATCACGGTCGATAATTTCTTTTCAATTATATATATATATATATATATATATATATGTATGAAAAATTTTTGTGAAAAACTTATCTGCGCGGAATGTGCATATATCGATATTTCACTGTTTTTTACAGATCATCAGTGCACCTTACCGAAGACAGACATGATATTCACTTCTATACTACGTGTATATATACGAACTGTAATGAACTTCATGTGTATGAGAATTAATAATTATTAAATCTCATTTTACATGCGATTGTCGCAAATCTAGGGCAAAAGTGATTTGTCGAATTGTAGAATTAAATGCAACAAATTATAGCGACAATCGCATGTAAAATGAGATTTAATAATTATTAATTCTCATACACATGAAGTTCATATATATATATATATATATATATATATATATATATATATAATTGAAAAGAAATTATCGACCGTGATATATTATCAAAAATTAATTAAAATTCGGGTAAGCGGTCAATTAAAAAACTCCTTTATTAAATGACCCTATATTTCGCGACAGACTTTGTCGCTTCTTCTGGGGTAAAGAAGAAGCGACAAAGTCTGTCGCGATATATAGGGTAATTTAATAAAGGAGTTTTTTAATTGACCGCTTACCCGAATTTTAATTAATTTTTGATAATATATACATATATATATATATATATATATATATATATATGTATATATAGTAAGGAGAGAGTTTTTGAGGATTCCAGCAAAACAATGTTGTTATGAGTAGTTCTTTATTTCATTCTACCAATTTTCGCATCCTATTTCGGTATGCTTCTTCAGGGTTTCTGAAATTTGAACTTTAATTCAATAAAAACTAATTCAATTGAATTAGTTTTGACATTTTGACAACCCTGAAGAAGCATACCGAAATAGGATGCGAAATATTGGTAGAATGAAATAAAGAACTACTCATAATAACATTATATCATTATATTGCTGGAATCCCCAAGAACTTTTTCCTTACTCTGTACCTAACGGCAAAGACTCCTTGTCTCTTATGTATATATGTATATACAGTATAACCTCCTTATAATGGACACTGACGGGGAATCCTAAAATGTCCAATATATGGAGGTGTCCAAAATGTGGAGGTGAAAAAAAAAACGAAAAAAAATATTCATTCTCATATCAATTTAATCACACATAATAAGTCGAAAGTCGTAAAAAATTGACAATACTTAATACACATACATACATACATATTTTATGCTAGATTTTACTTGAAATAATCATTAATTGTTGTTTGTCTTGCTTTTTTCATTTTATGTTTAAATATCTCAGATTCACATTCAAGAAGAGCTTGAGAAATATTGTTAGCAATGTTAAAACTGTTAGTGCTTAAGAAATAGTTCTCAAGATCTTTTAATTTTTGATGGGCTTCTGAAATATTTGATATACTAGTTACAAATTCCTCTTCAATCTCATTTTCCATTTCATCACTGATATCAGTAATTTAATCGATACAATCTATAATGGAAACATTAGGATTTTAAGTAAATAACTCATTATCAATTAATGCGTATGTGCTTAAATCTAAATTAGTGATGTTAAAATTGGGAAATAAAAATGCTAATTGTATATTATCTTCTATATCGCACTCTGCACTTAGATCACTGTCACTTTGATTAAATCCGCATTTTTGAAAACAGTTTCTTACGGTCACAGGCGAGAGTTTTTTCCTAGCAGCTGATATCCATATTAATGCAGTGACTACCCCGTAATGTTTTTTTTCTACCATTTCTAGTGAATTTTCAGTATCCATTAACGCCAAAAGCCTTTTTACAAGCATGCTCCGGTAAATTACCTTAAAGTTTTGAATCACACCCTGGTCCATAGGTTGACAATGCGAGGTAGTATTTGGAGGCAGAAAAACCAATTTTACGTTTTCCAATGAAATCTTCGGATAAGAAGTGGCATTATCAAGAAACAAAATTACATGCCTTTTTTCTTTCTTCATCTTGTTATCAAAGTTCTTTAACCAAGCTGACATAATATCCAAAGTCATCCACGCTTTTTTGTTAGATATCCATCCTGTCGGCAACTTATCCACATGAGCTCCTTTAAAACATCTAGGTTTCTTACTTTTACCGATGACTAACGGCCTTTCCTTATCACCCTCCATATTTGAACACAACAATATAGTTAGTCGTTCTTTTGCAGATTTTCCTCCTGCACATTTATCACTTCTTAACGCAAATGTTTTTGTCGGAAGGGCGCGGAAAAATAAACCGGTTTCATCAGCATTAAAAATATCTTTCGGAGAGTAATTTTTGCATATTGATTGCAACTTGACTTTCCAATCGTCTACATTTTGCATGTTTACATAGGCAGATTCACCACACACACTTTTAAATTATATTTTATGTCTTTGACAAAATTTCTCCAACCAACCATTAGACGCTTTGAATTCGGTGAGTTGTAAACTTTGCGCTACTTCCAGCACCTTTTCTTTGAGAAGGGGTCCTGACATGGAAATATTTTTGTTTCGCACCTTACAGAACCAGTTGAACACTGCTCCGTCGATTGCTAAACCACTAGTTTTTGGAAACTTCCTTTTTTGAGCTAGGTTTCCATTTTTCTCGAAAAGTTCTTTTATTTCACTTTTGTTTTTCACTATATCATTAATTTGCGATTTTCCGACACCAAACTTTTCCGCGAGCTTTCGGACACTTAAGCTTTGCTGTTCACTAACCGCAATAATATCAATTTTATCTTGGATTGTTAACCGCTTTCTTTTACTAGAATCCATGTTGACACTATCAAAGGCTAGTTCAAACTGATTCAAAATATCACTCCACTTATCACCTGACGAGTAGGCCAGTGGTAAACCGTCGTTCCTTTGTATTATGGGAAAAACTCGAGTAGATATACTTCCACGAGTGCACTTTGTACATACATATGTATTATGGGAAAAACCCGAGTAGATATACTTCCACGTGTGCAGCAATAAAAGTACATACATACATAATTGCAAAATTTTATTGGGCGCCGCCCGTCTTGTCTGTCCTTAATTAAGAGATATATTTACAGATGTTTTATTGCTTCGGTGAAATAAAGGGTGTCCGCGTCCGATTTATGAAGGGTCCAATATTATTGTATACTATTGTTAAGAAAACCCATTATAAAATTTCGTACCACAAAAAATGTCCATTTTTTAGAGGTGTCCGATTGTCGGAGGTGTCCATAATTAGAGGTTTTACTGTATATATATATATATATATATATATATATATATATATATATATATATATTTATATATATATATATATATATATATATATATAAACTCCAATAATTTATCAAATGTTATATATATATATGGTAAACTATTTTTAATAAAACTTTACTAAATGTGAGTGATCTCGGGCTCGTTGTGAGTTTTAGGTTGTTGCTTCCAAAAAAGAGAATAATGTTAATGTTGACGCTTAATATAATAACTCCCACAAATAAATATGAACAAATAAAAGATTCAAGTAAAATTAAAAATATTATGTTTATTAAATTAAAGGAAACTGTAAAAATATAACGTATTACAAATGTGATATTAACGAGACTGCATATACGCATAAACAACAAAGTGTTACTACTGTGAAAAGAGGTTATGTGTGTTAAACTAATAAATAATATGAATATAAATGTGAATACTCTTATTACAATAATGGTGAGTACCCTTTTATTGTTATCTCTAAGATATAAATAGGTTGTTTAATTAAATATAAAGATCATGACAGGATGTGGTAGATTAGGTAAATAATTCGAGAAGTTTATTAAATAAAAGTTTAAAGAATTTAATTTTTTTAAAAAAAATAAATATCAGAAAACCTGTTATAATAATGATGCTGATGTATGTTTGTAGATCGTCTGTGTGAATTGGGAAGATCCTCGGTGATCTGAAAATGTTCGGGTGCAGCACAAAATGATGGCGGTGTAGGTGGCTGTTTACGCAGACGCTATTGAAGATTTTCCTCGGACTTCGTCTTCGGTGCCTAATTACTCACTGCGCTCGTTTCTGGCTGTAGAATTTCAGGTATCGTTGTTGATGTACGTTAGACTATTTTGTTGAAGTTCGGCGATGGATTCTTATATATATTTCTTCTGATTTTCTATCGTTTTCGGTGGAACTACGTCTGTGACGCTATGTTATTTGAAAGTTCGTTATTACCGAAAATTCTTGTAGTAATTCACTTGACGATCGAGTTAATTAATATTCTGGATACTTTTTATCACTTTTAGCTGAATTTATAATTTAAATTTGTGTTTTATACAAGATTTCCAAGGCTTCGTCTAAAAAGATGCGTCTATTTATTTTTTCAAATTCAAGGATCTCCTAATTCGACAGCACTTGTCTGAATATTACCAAACACGCTATCTATTGATATCAATAATCTCGATGATTTACCCTTTTAACAATTTTATATAAAAAGAATTTGATTAATTTAGAATATCTAAATGATTTTAAAAATTATATTATAAATTACCAAGTTAGGTTAAGATAAATTTGAATGATACAAATCGCATACTGCGCATGATAAATGTAAACATAGCGAGATGTCAATTTGTAGGCGTGTCTTACTAGTGTCGATATAATACAAAGTTGCATATGGATTTGAATATGTTTTTCGCGCTAATATTTGAAAATTTGAATATGATATAATAAAATTAAATAATGAAAGGAAAATGTATATAGAAATTTAAAGAATGAAATGATCGTTATAAAAATACATATGCACTTCGATACTACTAAGACTTAATAATATTATTTATATAACCATTATATTATAACCCTTTTTCACTTTGTATGTCTTATTCTTCCTATTTTAGGTGCAGCTCTATATGGATAACATGCATCACAACAATATATATATATATATATATATATATATATAAATATAATATTTTCGTGACCTTGGTATGATATGGTAAACTTAATAAGTCGGCGATTAAAGGTCTGGTTTATTACTTCAAAGTATATATATTTGAACAACCCTACATATTTCGGCCATGATGCCTTTGTCAAGGATATAAAAAATATAAATGACAATATAAATTTTATATTCTGTCATTTATATTTTTTATATCCTTGACAAAGGCATCATTGCCGAAACATGTAGGGTTGTTTTAAATATATATACTTTGAAGTAATAAACCAGACCTTTAATCGCCGACTTATTAAGTTTACCATATCATACCAAGGTCACGAAAATATTATATTTATATATATATATATATATATATATATATATATTGTTGTGATGCATGTTATCCATATAGAGCTGCACCTAAAATAGGAAGAATAAGACATACAAAGTGAAAAAGGGTTATAATATAATGGTTATATAAATAATATTATTAAGTCTTAGTAGTATCGAAGTGCATATGTATTTTTATAACGATCATTTCATTCTTTAAATTTCTATATACATTTTCCTTTCATTATTTAATTTTATTATATCATATTCAAATTTTCAAATATTAGCGCGAAAAACATATTCAAATCCATATGCAACTTTGTATTATATCGACACTAGTAAGACACGCCTACAAATTGACATCTCGCTATGTTTACATTTATCATGCGCAGTATGCGATTTGTATCATTCAAATTTATCTTAACCTAACTTGGTAATTTATAATATAATTTTTAAAATCATTTAGATATTCTAAATTAATCAAATTCTTTTTATATAAAATTGTTAAAAGGGTAAATCATCGAGATTATTGATATCAATAGATAGCGTGTTTGGTAATATTCAGACAAGTGCTGTCGAATTAGGAGATCCTTGAATTTGAAAAAATAAATAGACGCATCTTTTTAGACGAAGCCTTGGAAATCTTGTATAAAACACAAATTTAAATTATAAATTCAGCTAAAAGTGATAAAAAGTATCCAGAATATTAATTAACTCGATCGTCAAGTGAATTACTACAAGAATTTTCGGTAATAACGAACTTTCAAATAACATAGCGTCACAGACGTAGTTCCACCGAAAACGATAGAAAATCAGAAGAAATATATATAAGAATCCATCGCCGAACTTCAACAAAATAGTCTAACGTACATCAACAACGATACCTGAAATTCTACAGCCAGAAACGAGCGCAGTGAGTAATTAGGCACCGAAGACGAAGTCCGAGGAAAATCTTCAATAGCGTCTGCGTAAACAGCCACCTACACCGCCATCATTTTGTGCTGCACCCGAACATTTTCAGATCACCGAGGATCTTCCCAATTCACACAGACGATCTACAAACATACATCAGCATCATTATTATAACAGGTTTTCTGATATTTATTTTTTTTAAAAAAATTAAATTCTTTAAACTTTTATTTAATAAACTTCTCGAATTATTTACCTAATCTACCACATCCTGTCATGATCTTTATATTTAATTAAACAACCTATTTATATCTTAGAGATAACAATAAAAGGGTACTCACCATTATTGTAATAAGAGTATTCACATTTATATTCATATTATTTATTAGTTTAACACACATAACCTCTTTTCACAGTAGTAACACTTTGTTGTTTATGCGTATATGCAGTCTCGTTAATATCACATTTGTAATACGTTATATTTTTACAGTTTCCTTTAATTTAATAAACATAATATTTTTAATTTTACTTGAATCTTTTATTTGTTCATATTTATTTGTGGGAGTTATTATATTAAGCGTCAACATTAACATTATTCTCTTTTTTGGAAGCAACAACCTAAAACTCACAACGAGCCCGAGATCACTCACATTTAGTAAAGTTTTATTAAAAATAGTTTCTTGCTTTCCGACTAGTTGGCTATTTGAGATAAAGATAGCGCAGTCTGGGGTGAGATTTTATAAATTAAGGCGCCCGACTAATCTTTTCAAATACATAATTTTATCTTACACTTTTATTTCATTAACATTTCATAATCTCACCACAGCCGCTGTTCCGGGTATATCAATTGGCTAGCCCAACGTAGAGGCCTATCTCAGCGCAATATATCAATTGTCGCCGACAACGTGGGCCTGTTGCTTCTTGTTGATAACTCATCTACAAAGTTAAATATTGCAAATAATTGATACTTTTCAAATTGTTTCATATATTATATAGACAAAAAGGTGTAGATTATTATTGTCGTTGTGTGTACATGTTTTTCCTATTATAACAGCAGATTGTTACCTTTATTTCACTACATCGCAGACTTTGGAGGATTCTAGGACATATTAAAGGTTAGTGAAAGGGAAAATATCACCTTGTGCTTACGTTATTTTATTTAACTTTTGATTCACTAATAAAATTACGGTGTCTCGAGTATTATTATTCATATTTTGAACATAACTTTGTATTTTTCAACTATTTATTATTATCATACTTTTAAAATAAAGGATACATCTTTATATAAATTCATTAAACTTTATAAATTTAATAAATATCAAAATGGATACTCGTCATAGAACCAAAGCAGTTAAAGACAGTACTGAAGAAGATAGGGTTGAACAGGGAGACATTCCCGTGACACAAGCGTCTACAACTGAAGGGGTAAGTTCACCAGACATTGGCCAGGTGATGAATATGTTACAGATATTAATGACACAAATGACCGATTTAAGACAAGACAATATAAATATGAACAACAAATTAGATACAAATAATAAGGAGTCAAAACAAGATAACAAAGACTTAAAACAAGACTTAACAAATAAATTAGACACTAACAATGAAAACTTAAAACGAGAACTAACTAATATGAAAACAGACATAAGCAACATGAATAGTGGATCTAACAACTAAATTAGAGACAAACATGAACAATATTAATCAAAAATTTGAAATAAATAATGCAAACATCGACAACAAATTAAGGGCTTTCAAAGTAGATTTAGAGGGTAAGATAGCAGAAATTTCTACAGCTCAGAAAAACATGGAAGAAAACGAACTTAAGTACTTAATTAAACTTGATGAAACCGTTAATCTACAGAATTTACATTGGGCTAAGCAGTTAGAGACCGCAACTACGGAAATTCAAAATAATACTGAACAGAGACTTAATTAAAACTACAACACAAGACATACAACAAAACATAGACAAAATGATTTCTGAAAATAATAATTTGTTTAATACAAAATTGACCAATTTTAATAAATTAAATAATGATAACACAGAACAATTAAAATCATCGTTAAACCAATACAAAGATCATAATAAACAAGAAATCAATATTGTCAGACAAAATTTAGATACTATAACTATAACTAATAATGAAAATTATACGACTACACAGACTAACATTAAACGATTGGAAAATAAGATAAAAGGCTATTTTACATCAACTAATTATATTAATACTAATAATAGCTCTATAAAGATAGAAAATTTACATCATTTCGACGGGGATATCACACGTGTACATCCTATGACGTATCTTAGTTGTCTTTTACGCTACTTAGAGGATATACCTGAGGAGAAGCAGAGGATGGAGGTCATACGAGTAACTTTACGTTACAGTGCACAAGAGTGGTTTCAAAGAATTGAGGACCATTGCAATTCTCTTGACCAATTTGTTACACTCTTTAAGAAGAATTATTGGGACGAAACGCAACAAAACAGAGCTAGAATACGGTTGTTGACAGGCAAATATCGATTGGGACAAGTATCACGCGAGACATACGCTTCCCGTATCTATAACCAGTGTAAACACCTGAAAGACATGGAAGAATCAATGATTGCCAGGCAGCTCCTAAATCATTTCATCTACACCGATACACAGGCTATCATATGTCAAAGAGTTACGGATATGGACTCTCTCATAGACATAATGAGACGTCTAGATGATTATTCGGAGAACAACCTTCAGCCACAACACATATATCGCAATCCCAACTCTCGCAATCATCCGTCACAAAATTCAAATAATCCGAACAATAACCCAAATAACTCACCACCGCAACGTTATAATAATTTCATCAACAATAATAAAAATCAAAATTTTACAAGATCATATAATAATAATAACAATTCTAACAATAATATGTACAATGATCGTGATAATAATAATTCAAACAATCCATCAAATAGACCTAATTACAACTACCAGCCATCCAGATATAACAGTAATAATTATTTCAATAATTACAATCGCACTACGGATCGACAAACAAACAATAACAATACAAACCATAATACTAATCAACAAGGAAGAGGATTTAATCATATCCGTAATCGTGGACGTGGTCACGTAAATAATATTAACAGACGTACGTCATCGATCTGTATCGCCGATACGAACAAATATGGAGGAGGTATTAAAAAAAACGCCAATTTTAACAGAGGACCTCTACACCAACCCAACACAAGGCCCATCATCAGCACAAAATTAAAAACCCATGACGACTGTAACATACCTTTTAAATTTGAAAATATTACTTTCTATCAACATCCGGAAGAATTCATCACTGTAGAAGATGCAGGCAACCAAACTACCCAAATATATACTTTACCTATTGTAAAATTAAAATTCGAAAATATCTTTTTATATTGCTTAATCGATACAGGAGCGGAAATAACTTTATTAAAGGCAGAGAAAGCTACGAATATACGGGGATACGAGAAGAACATTGTAAAAACGAAAGGGACAGATATCATTGCAGCGAACGGAAAACGCATGGGGACGGTAACAAAACAATTATCAACAGAAATATTAGTCGACAAATCAAAATACATCATACATTGCTATATTATAGACAAACTACAATACGACTGTATTATAGGTATTGACAGTATTAAAAAACTCAAAATGATCTTAGATTTCGAAAATGGTATACTAAATATAGATGTGAATAAAGTTATATTTGAAAAACAATTATCAGAAGAAGAGTTAAAAGGTTATAACCTATATAAGAAGGAAGTGCTTACGAGTGAAATAAATAATATTATATTAAATAATGAACCGTGCAATAGAAGAGATTACGAGGGGAATAATGAAACAGATGGAGAAATAATAGAATTTAATAATACAAATATTGGAATAGAGAGAATGGTAGTTAGACAAGGAACGAAGGATTGTCACGAGCGAGGAGATGTTATGGAAGTTAGAATGGATAATCAAGTAGTGAAAACAATTAATAATTATGATGATATAAAGAATTTTATAGAGAACTCTAAGATACCAGATACAACTGTCATACCCGACTTAATAGCAATTTTATACAATAATATTACTCTTATTAACAATGATGTAGTGTTTGCAAAAGGATATCAGCATCCGATTAAAATAGATAACGAAGACCCACTAATTAATAAAAATTACCCCATTCCGTATCATTATCAGCAGAAAGTAAGTCAGGAACTGGAACGATTAGAACAGACTGGCATAATAGAGAAGTCAAATACCTACTTTATAAATCCGATAGTAATAGTCCAAAAGAAAGACTTATCTCTACGCATATGTTTAGATGCAAGAGCATTGAACCGAAGAATTAAACCCGAATTCGAAATGCCGCAAAATATCGATGTATTATTAACAAAATGTGGTAATAAGCCCATATACAGCAAGTTAGATCTTAAGAACGCATTTTGGCTTATTAACTTAGAACCAGAAGCCATCAACTTCAACGAACGACTTATAGAAATAAGAGAAATTATTGACAAAGAAAATTAAATGGGAAAGAAAGAGGAATACCGTTGATAAGAAATATAAGACATATAATCTTAATGATAGGGTAATAGTGAAAAGATTGAGAGTAACTGATCTTAAAAATAAAATAATGGGAAAACTGCTAAAACCATATCAAGGACCTTATATTATTAATAGAATTTTAGGCAACAATACCTATGAATTAATGGAAGAAGAAACCGGGTACATAAAGGGTAGATACCATATTTCGATGTTGCAGGATTATTTAACGGAACAGTAATATACAATTGAATAAATACAGTCATTAAAATTATTAATTACATTGAAAGGTATGTTATAGCTCGCAAAATACATCAATTAAGTGAATACTACAACTAAACTATTTTTATATAATTACAAATAAACATACTTAAACAAGAAACATTAATTTAGACTGGATAATTTGAATTTGGACAGCTTGAATAAATAAAGAAAAGTTACAAAGAAATAATAGAATAATAGTTGATAATTAAAAAAAAAAAAAGGACTTTGGTATACTAATATAATGTTAAGGAAGTCCATCACACAAACAAACATTTCGTTTTTACAATTTATAAAGTTTTTATATTAAGGTGTTAACTGATTTTTCTTTCTAATTGTTTAATTCGAACGACACGTAATAAGTTTAGAAAAACAAGGTTGTTATCTTTCATTTCCTACATCATTTTCAGCGAAAAGAATGTCCTCATTTGTACATTCCGACATTTTTTCGACGGGGACATTGTTGTGATGCATGTTATCCATATAGAGCTGCACCTAAAATAGGAAGAATAAGACATACAAAGTGAAAAAGGGTTATAATATAATGGTTATATAAATAATATTATTAAGTCTTAGTAGTATCGAAGTGCATATGTATTTTTATAACGATCATTTCATTCTTTAAATTTCTATATACATTTTCCTTTCATTATTTAATTTTATTATATCATATTCAAATTTTCAAATATTAGCGCGAAAAACATATTCAAATCCATATGCAACTTTGTATTATATCGACACTAGTAAGACACGCCTACAAATTGACATCTCGCTATGTTTACATTTATCATGCGCAGTATGCGATTTGTATCATTCAAATTTATCTTAACCTAACTTGGTAATTTATAATATAATTTTTAAAATCATTTAGATATTCTAAATTAATCAAATTCTTTTTATATAAAATTGTTAAAAGGGTAAATCATCGAGATTATTGATATCAATAGATAGCGTGTTTGGTAATATTCAGACAAGTGCTGTCGAATTAGGAGATCCTTGAATTTGAAAAAATAAATAGACGCATCTTTTTAGACGAAGCCTTAGAAATCTTGTATAAAACACAAATTTAAATTATAAATTCAGCTAAAAGTGATAAAAAGTATCCAGAATATTAATTAACTCGATCGTCAAGTGAATTACTACAAGAATTTTCGGTAATAACGAACTTTCAAATAACATAGCGTCACAGACGTAGTTCCACCGAAAACGATAGAAAATCAGAAGAAATATATATAAGAATCCATCGCCGAACTTCAACAAAATAGTCTAACGTACATCAACAACGATACCTGAAATTCTACAGCCAGAAACGAGCGCAGTGAGTAATTAGGCACCGAAGACGAAGTCCGAGGAAAATCTTCAATAGCGTCTGCGTAAACAGCCACCTACACCGCCATCATTTTGTGCTGCACCCGAACATTTTCAGATCACCGAGGATCTTCCCAATTCACACAGACGATCTACAAACATACATCAGCATCATTATTATAACAGGTTTTCTGATAATATTTATTTTTTTTAAAAAAATTAAATTCTTTAAACTTTTATTTAATAAACTTCTCGAATTATTTACCTAATCTACCACATCCTGTCATGATCTTTATATTTAATTAAACAACCTATTTATATCTTAGAGATAACAATAAAAGGGTACTCACCATTATTGTAATAAGAGTATTCACATTTATATTCATATTATTTATTAGTTTAACACACATAACCTCTTTTCACAGTAGTAACACTTTGTTGTTTATGCGTATATGCAGTCTCGTTAATATCACATTTGTAATACGTTATATTTTTACAGTTTCCTTTAATTTAATAAACATAATATTTTTAATTTTACTTGAATCTTTTATTTGTTCATATTTATTTGTGGGAGTTATTATATTAAGCGTCAACATTAACATTATTCTCTTTTTTGGAAGCAACAACCTAAAACTCACAACGAGCCCGAGATCACTCACATTTAGTAAAGTTTTATTAAAAATAGTTTCTTGCTTTCCGACTAGTTGGCTATTTGAGATAAAGATAGCGCAGTCTGGGGTGAGATTTTATAAATTAAGGCGCCCGACTAATCTTTTCAAATACATAATTTTATCTTACACTTTTATTTCATTAACATTTCATAATCTCACCACAGCCGCTGTTCCGGGTATATCAATTGGCTAGCCCAACGTAGAGGCCTATCTCAGCGCCAATATATCAATATATATATATATATATATTTGCACATCTATCTTACTGGCCTCCACATACCTAACACGCGCCCAGACCTCCACCCTAACAAATATATTTATCTAAGTGTATTCTACTGTAAAATGATAAGTTGTACTTCCTTAACAGAGGCATCAAGAGAGGGGAAACAAATTTCAATTTTTAAGATATACAAAATCTAGGTATATTCGTAATAGGAACTAGGCTCTACCTATAGAACTGCTAAGTAGCCTCCTACAGTATATAAATTGACAAAGGTACTCGACGTATTTACCTCCAGCGGTGTTGCCCAAATATGTAAACAAATTTCTTCTAGGAAAGCGAACACGCACATCTGATGCGGGCAAGTACTTCCCCGCAAATTTAGTGTTACAGGCGTTCATTGTATTGATATATAATGACAATGACTATGAGTATTGTGTGTTGTTATATGAAGCAAATATTTTAAATATGTATATTGAAATTTATCTATACATTGGTATATTATTAAATTTATTTTTCGTATATTTGTATATTGAGAGGCGTACGAATTTAGCTACAACTAGATCTTTTTGATTTTTAAATACAAAGTTTTACAATGAAAGTATACTCTATGAGAACAAAACACATATTTGAAATTTCTAGATAGCATAAAAAATAAAAAACTTCTAGTCATATATGTTCTTGTAATGAATACTTAAATAACATGACATAAAATTTAACTTGATCATTAAATTATAAGTACGGTATAATGAAAGTGAAGCTGTAAAGATTAATAATAATGTCATATCTCATGTTACAATAATTTTTAAAAATCTCTTTCAAACTGTACATGAAACCACATATTAAAACAAACGGGTTAAGATTTTTGAAAAATAATCTATATGTGCGGAAATTAATTTAATAAGATAAACCTATTTTACTTTCTATACGAAGTATTATATTATTATTATATATACTATACTTATATATTATAATATATATATACAATGTGTCCGGGAAAATGTGGGAAATCTCTCGGATTCAGATAGAACATTAAAAAATAAGATGACAAGTTCCCATAATTTTTTTCCTAGCGGCCCTCCCTACGGAGATACGGCCTCCTAAAGGACGCCACTGGAAATCAATTTTTCTTGAATAACTTTTAAACTACTTATTATAATTTAATGAAAATTTAATATGATAAACAGTAGTAAGGACCTCTTAAAATACTGCCCTTAAATTTAAATTAGCTTGTTTAGTTTACCAGGGGCGGACTAGGTTGTACATTTTAATGCTTACATTTTTAACACCCTGTATGAAAAGGAGTTAAAAAAAACAAATTTGGATACCTTGAACATTAAGCTAAAGAAAAGGTACTCTTGTTCAATGTCGATAAAATGAACAGTTTTCGATGAAAAAAAATAAAAGAATTAATGTTTTGTTTCTATTAAAAAGAACCATGTTTTCTATTTTTTTTTGTCTGCAACAAAGTGTGATACAAAAGTCATTCCAGGAACAAAAAAATTTTAGTTTAGGTTATTTAATACGACAAAATTACAAAGATTCTTAGAAATGCAGTTTTGTCCAACAAAAATTATGTTTAGAAATGTACTCACTAAAGCTTGCAAAGATTGAACCTAAATACGCTAATTAGAAATAATCAATTAAAAACTTCATAAGTGGGTTCAACATGGTCTCCGTGAACTCTGATACACTCGCGGGCACGACGAATAGAGAACTGCTGTACTCGCCACAACAACCCAGCATGCATTGTTTCTTATCACATCACAATGAAATGTGATTCTCTGTAAAAGTTCCTCCCTAGTATCAACCGGAGAGGAATACACCAAGGTTTT
This sequence comes from Melolontha melolontha, assembly GCA_935421215.2. Taxonomy (NCBI): domain Eukaryota; kingdom Metazoa; phylum Arthropoda; class Insecta; order Coleoptera; family Scarabaeidae; genus Melolontha; species Melolontha melolontha. The sequence goes on along the minus strand of OW285236.1, from coordinate 155,707,189 downwards.
GAGATGACCCCACAGGTGAAAATCCATTGGCGTTAGGTCGGGAGACCGTTGAGGCCAGGCAATGGGACCTCCTCTGCCTATCCAACGGTTTGGATAGACGTTATTCAGGTGGTCGCGTACAGCAACGCTAAAATGAGGTGGGGCCCCATCATGCATAAAATACATGTTTTGGCGGGTTGCAAGTGGCAAATGCTCTATTGAATCCAGAAAAGCGTTCTGAAGGAACTGTAAATAAAGTTCACCATTCAATCGTGGCGGCAATACGCATGGTCCAATCAAAAAATTGCCATTGGAACTGATGTTGATAACGATGAATGACAGTGGCATGAGGGTTTTCATCAGCCCATACATGCGAGTTATGTAAATTTACAATACCATTTTTGGTAAACCCTGCTTCATCGGTAAAAAGAATAGTGCTAATGAAGTTTGGGTTTGTTCGTTGCTGTTCTAACAGCCAGTTTGCGAACTGGATTCTACGAGGAAAATCTTCAGGAAGTAGTAGATGCACTTTTTGCGGATGATAAGGGTAAAACAACTGTTCTTTAGGTACTTCATGAATTGTCGTTTTTGACGTATTAAGCTGCGCGGCTAATCTTCGAGTGCTTATTGAAGGAGTATCACCTACAGTATCCAAAATATTTTTCTCAAATTGCACCGTACGTACTGTTCTTCTCACACCAGCATCAGTACTTTTTTTCGCAGAACTTCCTAAAACATTAAAGAATGTCAATAATGTTACCTTATTAACTGGAATCGCCCACCAGTCTCTCTTAGACGTTGGTCAAGTCGCTGAAATGTTTTCTGATTTGGAATATTGCGATTAGGATATCTTTCTTCGTACAACCTTCTTGCTTCCAAAGCATTGCAAGATGCAAGACCGTACATAAGGTGCATATCTTCATACTCACTAAATGTGTATCCCATTATCAAATTAAATTTACCAAGATATTCAAAATTCAATAAATTAATATCGAAGTAAAGGATCAACGTGTTAACAATATGAAAGATTACAAGATTTAAAATTTACACGTCAATGCAAGATATTTAACGTTTGTAAAAACAATACGTTTTTTAGTACTGAAAACAGTTTTATTTCAGACTTTTGTATCATACTTTGTTGCAGACAAAAAAAAATAAAAAACATGGTTCTTTTTAATAGAAATAAAACATTAATTCTTTTATTTTTTTTTCCTCGAAAACGGTTCATTTTATCGACAATGAACAAGAGTACCTTTTCTTTAGCTTAATATTCAAGGTATCTAAATTTGTTTTTTTAACTCCTTATCATACAGGGTGTTAAAAATGTAAGCATTAAAATGCACAACCTAGTCCGCCCCTGGTAAACTAAAAAAGCTAATTTAAATTTAAGGGCAGTATTTTAAGAGGTCCTTACTATTGTTTATCATATTAAATTTTCATTAAATTATAATAAGTAGTTTAAATGTTATTCAAGAAAAATTGATTTCCAGTGGCGTCCTTTAGGAGGCCGTATCTCCGTAGGGAGGGCCGCTAGGAAAAAAATTATGGGACTTGTCATTTTATTTTTTAATGTTCTATCTGAATCCGAGAGATTTCCCACATTTTCCCGGACACATTGTATATATATATAATATTATATACTAAAGATATATAATGCATTTAATAATATACGCTGCCATAATTACGTAAAATCTAAAGATTTTAGACAGGAATATACGTAATAAGTAAGACTTCTACGGAAAATATAGAGAAATTATTATTAGCTACTTGTTGGCAGAAGTACTAAAAATGCCAAATTATTTTTCAACAAATCAGATCGTTACGTTTTATAATTTATTTTTTCTTTATATTTTTTTGTTTAACATGTTGAAAGATATATTAAAATATAAGAAAACAGTACGCTTTGGAAATGCATTTAATAAAATGCGTAGATATAATATAAGAAGCAATATACAAAAACATTAGTACTTCAAACATGTACCGCCAATTCTTGGATGTTCAAAAAGACAGTTGATTTAAGTAGTTCGAAGAAACATATGTTCTTGGTATTATACTAAAACAGCAACGGATATCAGTAATTATATTTTTGTTATATCTTCTTAAGTCGAACTACTCATCAAACAAGTGTAGTAAGATTGGAGAATTATCAACTGTGGTACGCATTGGTAATCTAGATGTCGATCTTAAGGCCAAACAGGCCGTAGCGTGTAAGGGTGCTGAGATACCGCCGGAGATTGACAATGAGCCATATTCAGCCCCCGCGCCGACGTAACTGTGCTCCGCTTTCCCCGCACAAAGGAAATCACGTTTATGTGTGTAATAAACCTCCAATAAGCACAACAATTGTCAGCTATATATTTTAATACCTATACAAATACGAGGCAATTATGATAAGTACATTTTTGTAAACGGTCTTTCTAAATATAAGATTTCAAAAAACTTTAATTTGGGAGCATTTTGCAAAGTCTAAACTGTGACCCATTATTTTCCATGGTGATTTAATTTGCGTAAATCTCAGATTTCAGAAATATAGAACCTCATTTTATTTATGACGTTAAGACAGCATATCTATTTCTTTAGGTGTTAACGTAAATTATTAATAATTTTACACGTTTCACAATTTGATTCTATTTATTTACAGATAGAATAATTACTTATTTTATTTCAAATAAATAACACTGACAAATACTCTTCTTGCCTACATTGTTTTGCCGCCTTATCTACAACAAAACGCACATTACATAGCGATATAAATTCAGAAGATATATCGTATATCAATAAAAAAAATCTCTTGGACACACACAGTACTAATAAGCCTCCGTGCGCGTTTGCCAAATGTCGGAGGCCAGAAGATCGGGTAGACGTGTGGAGACGTGAGCGGCAATAGTATTTCACGACGTGTATATATGTATTAGTAGGTGATGCGCTCTAGTAGTACATCCTCGAACTCTGATGTATAAACTGTATGTGTGTAACCGTGGAAATGACCTCCACCATAAAATTCGTTAAACGCATCAGCTTTACGTTTTTAGTCGATTGGAATACATATACACAGCGATTCCTAGTGGACTCCGGTTTTACGCACTGGGCTCCGGTTTTTGAGGCCAGTAGTACTTTTGCATATATATTTTGGAGGCGATTTTGACGGTTTGCATATATATATATATATATATATATATATATATATATAAATATAATATCTTCGTGACCTTGGTATGATAAGGTAAACTTAATAAAAATAATAAAATATAAATATCATTTATATTTTGTATTCCCTTTACAAAGGCGTACTGCCGAAACATGTAGGGTTGTTTTAAATATATATACTTTGAAGTAAACCAGACCTTTAATCGCCGACTTATTAAGTTTACCTTATACCAAGGTCACGAAGATATTATATTTATATATATATATATATTTGTCAAGGGAATACAAAATATAAATATCATTTATATTTTGTATTCCCTTTACAAAGGCGTACTGCCGAAACATGTAGGGTTGTTTTAAATATATAACTTTGAAGTAAACCAGACCTTTAATCGCCGACTTATTAAGTTTACCTATATATATATATGTAGATAGATACATAATTATTTCTTGACCTTTGTATGTTATAATAGATTTAGATAGTCGGCTATTTAAAGTCTGTTTTACTTTAATATGTATATATTTAAAATAATCTCTACGTGTTTCGGCAATTCATGCCTTAGCATTCCCCAACAGTTTGACGCCAATTACAGGGGGCATTGGCAAGCCATGAGTTATTATTATGTCTGCGCCCGTGGAGCGACTTAAGATGTTAAGCTATCGGCATTCGCCTAGAACGAGAAGGAATACCACGAAGTGGTTTTGTCCGACTAGTGTTATATAAATATTTATCATGTTATTTAAATATCTGCATACTGGCTAATGATGCTAGCAGTCCCGAGTTTAGATCCGGGACTTGTCTGTCCTGTAGGTCTTCGTAGTTTTCGTTCTCGTTCTAGGCGAATCTCGACAACTGAACATCTTAAGTCGCTCCACGGGCGCAGACATAATAACTCATGGCTTGCCAATTTCCCCTGTAATTGGCGTCAAGCTGTTGGGGAATGCTAAGGCATGTATTATTATTATTATTAAACTGGAATGTATTTTTGAATGTCATTTTTATCCATGACAACTTCCCATATATATACTGTCACTCAAAATTTAAAATTCTTTGAAAAAGGCATTAATTGCCGAATAAAACAGACCTTAAACCGCCAACTAATTGAATCTACTATATATATATATATATATATATATATACATATATATATATATGGTAAACCTAATCAGTAGGCGATTAAAGGTCTGTATATTACTTCAAAATATATGTATTTAAAAAACTCTACATGTTTCGGCTGTGTACGCCTTTATCAAGAGAATACAAAATATGAATGACAGGATATAAATGTCAAGTAATTAAGTTGCTATGGTTTAAATTATTCAAAGACACATTCATGTAATAATAATAAATCATGCCTTAGTATTCCAAAAAATAGATAACAAGGTGTGAACATATGTGTTGTTCGCTGCTAGCAATTTGTGTCTCCTTCTGGGTATGAACTTGTGTGTTGGTTGCTGCTGGCAGCTTGCGTCTCTCTATGGGTGTGTGGTTTTGCGTGAAAGCGTAAGTGTAGGGTTTTGTATGTCGGTGCGTTCGTGCGTGTGTTTAGTGACCGGTCGCATGAATTTAGAGAGGTCGGATAACTAGCCGTTGCGTAGGGCCGCCAACCCTTTCCCGACAACTTCTTTACAATTCCGTGCAGTACTTCGACGGCCTGACCCCCGCCCCAACGAGGCAAGGCGCAGACAGGCGAAGCGCACCCTGTACGGGGTTGCTCATCGCTAACCAAGGGAACACTCTTAGTGGCTACCTCGGTCGACGATGGTCACACTTGTGCCATCTTAACGTTAAGATGGCACAAGTGTGACCATCGTCGACCGAGGTAGCCACTAAGAGTGTTCCCTTGGTTTTTATGATACATATGTTTTTTAATAATATCTACATTAATAAATTTTTATAATTAATATTAACGTATTAACGTAAATAATAATACGGAATAAATGAAAATAATATGACTGCTCACGTATTGTACTTGAAATTTTTAAATGTAGCGACTTCAGTGGTATTTGGTAAATTCGTTTTATCTAGTATATAAATTAACTAACAATAACAGAATTTTATTAAAAACAAATAAACACAGAAATTGAGACAAATCAAATCAAATTAATTGGATATTAGATGACAAGAAATTTGCGTCGAGTGAGAAGTTGGAACAGTTTAGTAAAGCTTGCTTTTCTGAAGTAATGAATGGACCCCGTAATAAATGAATAAATAATGATAACAGGAATAATAAAATATTTTTTTTTTACAAAAAGTTTCCTTCAAACTCCCAAAATATACCTATGTATGTATGCAAACGCCAAATAAGATGGCGAGCTAGGGCGATGTGCCCTAGTCGTTTTTAAGTTGTTTTTAAAAACGGGCACGCCCACTTACTTGCAACTTTATGTAAAACCAAATACAAAGATTCCCACTATTTCTAATGCTGCGCGAACTTACTCCCACCGTTCGCCATCTTATTTGGCGTTTGCTATAGTTTGAGAAATAATTTTGGTAAAGTATCAGAATAATTGAAACATACATGAGTAGGTAAACCCCACCAGTTTTGTATAATACAAACGTACCTTTGTATTAATTTTGGTAAACCTACAGAATCCAGCTCCCATCCGAATTGCCCGCTACAAACATTCTTAGATAATTATCCGCAACGTTGCCAAATTTTGGTAGTTTCCTTCTGTGGCTTATATCAGTGCCAATTATTATATTATTAGCGTCCGATACATCAAAATGACGTAGAATGACATGAAAAGAACGGCTGTGATATTTTGAAAGACGTGCTGTTGCAAACTTCGCCAATAATGCCAATTATTCTCAGAAAATCGTTCCCGTGCTAAGAGAGAAGTCGGTCGCACTTTCACGCAAGGAAGCGTCCGATACATCAAAATGAAGTAGAATGACATGAAAAGAACGGCTATGATATTTTGGAAGACGTGCTGTTGCAAACTTCGCCAATAATGCCAATTATTCTCAGAAAATCGTTCCCGTGCTAAGAGAGAAGTCTGTCGCACTTTCACGCAACGAAGCGTCCGATACATCAAAATGACGTAGAATGACATGAAAAGAACGGCTGTGATATTTTGCAAGACGTGCTGTTGCAAACTTCGCCAATAATGCCAATTATTCTCAGAAAATCGTTCCCGTGCTAAGAGAGAAGTCGGTCGCACTTTCACACAAGGAAGCGTCCGATACATCAAAATGACGTAGAATGATATGAAAAGAACGGCTATGATATTTTGAAAGACGTGCTGTTGCAAACTTCGCCAATAATGCCAATTATTCGCAGAAAATCGTTCCCGTGCTAAGAGAGAAGTCGGTCGCACTTTCACACAAGGAAGCGTCCGATACATCAAAATGACGTAGAATGACACGAAAAGAACGGCTATGATATTTTGGAAGACGTGCTGTTGCAAACTTCGCCAATAATGCCAATTATTCTCAGAAAATCGTTCCCGTGCTAAGAGAGAAGTCGGTCGCACTTTCACACAAGGAAGCGTCCGATACATCAAAATGCCGTAGAATGACATGAAAAGAACGGCTATGATATTTTGGACGACGTGCTGTTGCACACTTCGCCAATAATACCAATTATTCTCAGAAAATCGTTCCCGTGCTGAGAAGTCGGTCGCACTTTCACACAAGGAAGCGTCCGATACATCAAAATGACGTAGAATGACATGAAAAGAACGGCTATGATATTTTGGAAGACGTGCTGTTGCAAACTTCGCCAATAATGCCAATTATTCTCAGAAAATCGTTCCCGTGCTAAGAGAGAAGTCGGTCGCACTTTCACGCAAGGAAGCGTCCGATACATCAAAATGACGTAGAATGACATGAAAAGAACGGCTATGATATTTTGGAAGACGTGCTGTTGCAAACTTCGCCAATAATGCCAATTATTCTGAGAAAATCGTTCCCGTGCTGAGAAGTCGGTCGCACTTTCACGCAAGGAAGCGTCCGATACATCAAAATGACGTAGAATGACACGAAAAGAACGGCTATGATATTTTGGAAGACGTGCTGTTGCACACTTCGCCAATAATACCAATTATTCTCAGAAAATCGTTCCCGTGCTAAGAGAGAAGTCGGTCGCACTTTCACACAAGGAAGCGTCCGATACATCAAAATGACGTAGAATGACATGAAAAGAACGGCTGTGATATTTTGGACGACGTGCTGTTGCACACTTCGCCAATAATACCAATTATTCTCAGAAAATCGTTCCCGTGCTAAGAGAGAAGTCGGTCGCACTTTCACACAAGGAAGCGTCCGATACATCAAAATGACGTAGAATGACATGAAAAGAACGGCTGTGATATTTTGAAAGACGTGCTATTGCAAACTTCGCCAATAATGCCAATTATTCTCAGAAAATCGTTCCCGTGCTAAGAGAGAAGTCTGTCGCACTTTCACGCAACGAAGCGTCCGATACATCAAAATGACGTAGAATGACATGAAAAGAACGGCTGTGATATTTTGAAAGACGTGCTGTTGCAAACTTCGCCAATAATGCCAATTATTCTCAGAAAATCGTTCCCGTGCTAAGAGAGAAGTCGGTCGCACTTTCACACAAGGAAGCGTCCGATACATCAAAATGACGTAGAATGACATGAAAAGAACGGCTATGATATTTTGGACGACGTGCTGTTGCACACTTCGCCAATAATACCAATTATTCTCAGAAAATCGTTCCCGTGCTAAGAGAGAAGTCGTCGCACTTTCACGCAACGAAGCGTCCGATACATCAAAATGACGTAGAATGACATGAAAAGAACGGCTATGATATTTTGGAAGACGTGCTGTTACAAACTTCGCCAATAATGCCAATTATTCTCAGAAAATCGTTCCCGTGCTAAGAGAGAAGTCGGTCGCACTTTCACGCAAGGAAGCGTCCGATACATCAAAATGACGTAGAATTACATGAAAAGAACGGCTATGATATTTTGGAAGACGTGCTGTTGCAAACTTCGCCAATAATGCCAATTATTCTCAGAAAATCGTTCCCGTGCTAAGAGAGAAGTCGGTCGCACTTTCACGCAAGGAAGCGTCCGATACATCAAAATGACGTAGAATGACATGAAAAGAACGGCTATGATATTTTGGAAGACGTGCTGTTGCAAACTTCGCCAATAATGCCAATTATTCTCAGAAAATCGTTCCCGTGCTAAGAGAGAAGTCTGTCGCACTTTCACGCAACGAAGCGTCCGATACATCAAAATGACGTAGAATGACATGAAAAGAACGGCTGTGATATTTTGAAAGACGTGCTGTTGCAAACTTCGCCAATAATGCCAATTATTCTCAGAAAATCTTTCCCGTGCTAAGAGAGAAGTCGGTCGCACTTTCACACAAGGAAGCGTCCGATACATCAAAATGACGTAGAATGACATGAAAAGAACGGCTATGATATTTTGAAAGACGTGCTGTTGCAAACTTCGCCAATAATGCCAATTATTCTCAGAAAATCGTTCCCGTGCTAAGAGAGAAGTCGGTCGCACTTTCACACAAGGAAGCGTCCGATACATCAAAATGACGTAGAATGACATGAAAAGAACGGCTATGATATTTTGGACGACGTGCTGTTGCACACTTCGCCAATAATACCAATTATTCTCAGAAAATGGTCACACTTGTGCCATCTTAACGTTAATATGGCACAAGTGTGACCATCGTCGACCGAGGTAGCCACTAAGAGTGTTCCCTTGGTTAGCGATGAGCAACCCCGTACAGGGTGCGCTTCGCCTGTCTGCGCCTTGCCTCGTTGGGGCGGGGGTCAGGCCGTCGAAGTACTGCACGGAATTGTAAAGAAGTTGTCGGGAAAGGGTTGGCGGTCCTACGCAACGGCTGGTTATCCGACCTCTCTAAATTCATGCGACCGGTCACTAAACGCACGCACGAACGCACCGACATACAAAACCCTACACTTACGCTCTCACGCAAAACCACACACCCATAGAGAGACGCAAGCTGCCAGCAGCATCCAACACACAAGTTCATACCCAGAAGGAGACACAAATTGCTAGCAGCGAACAACACATGTTCACACCTTGTTATCTATTTTTTGGAATACTAAGGCATGATTTATTATTATTACATGAATGTATCTTTGAATAATTTAAACCATAGCAACTTAATTACTTGACATTTATATCCTGTCATTCATATTTTGTATTCTCTTGATAAAGGCGTACACAGCCGAAACATGTAGAGTTTTTTAAATACATATATTTTGAAGTAATATACAGACCTTTAATCGCCTACTGATTAGGTTTACCATATCATACCAAGGTCACGAAGTTATTATACATATATATATATATATATATATATATATAATATTTTCGTGACCTTGGTATGATATGGTAAATTCAATCAGTTGGCGATTAAAGGTCTGGCTTTACTTTAAAGTATATATATTTAAAACAACCCTTTAAATATATATACTTTAAAGTAAAGCCAGACCTTTAATCGCCAACTGATTGAATTTACCATATATATATATATATATATATATATATATATATATATCCTTAAATATCCATCACGTCAATGCACAATCCTTTTTTAGGGCAAAAGTATCACAATATAAATAGTACATCAACAACATCAACATTGAACAAGTCACATAGACCAACATAAATACTGTGTTAAATTATATGTTTATATAATAATTAAATAACTAACAAAATGATGTAATTAAATTATAAATTGATAATAAACATATCTATGAAAATAATTCTTCGTTACATTATCGCAATAGATTCGTCATTTGAGCACCTGATTTCATATGGGAATCATTATGATTTAGCACAAGGCTGCCAATTAACGACACAAGAGCTCGGTCTAACCAAGTAACTGGATTTGGATATAGCAATCCTCCTTCATAGAAGCCCAAGTGTCCTCCATGGGTTAATTCTAAATACAGTATATTCTTACTAGTTTCTGAAAGTAGATATTAATTAATATTTAATTTATAATATTAATGATTAATATTATGTATTAAAATCAAAGTCTTATTAAATGAATTGAAAATGTGTTAAGTATAAGCATGCATGACTGAATTTATTATTTCCCCTTATTAATCAATTAATTATTAACACAAAATGCATTATCAATAATTGAATATCATTTTCTGTTATTGTATGTAATGTATGTTAATTAACGGTTAAGAATATGTGGGTGATTCATACCAGACACAACTTCTAGGGAGATATGTAAGTTAAATGCAGAAATTTGGAAACGCATATTTAGTTAGCTGGGGACGTTTATAGATGGCATCAGAAACATTTTATTATCTTTTTTTCTAGGTATATTTGATATTTAGTATAAAATGCTGGCTAAATCTGTTATGATATTGATCAAACTGTAGAAGCTTGATGCTTGTTTTCTTATTTAATTTTCCGGTTTTTCGCGCATTGTTGTTATTTTTCGCCTTTTTTACATTTGGTGGATAATATTTCAAATACATCAAGAACTTTTGGGTATTTTATTTATTTATTATGTATAATTCAAGAAACTGTTAATTGTTATGTATGTGGTCGTTGAAATATCAGTTTCGGCAACATTTTCTACCGAAAACTAAAATAAGGTTTGTTTTGTCTTTAATATCTAATAACTTATTATTAATGGATCTTAATGTACAGGGTGATGCTATGGTTAAAAGCCATAAACTGTCCAGAAGAAAATTTTGAGTTGGCCAAGGGAAAATTAAGACATTTTGCTGATGATGAGTACCAAAATATTACAAAGGAATAAATAAACTGAACATCTGTACCATCTCTGCATCTGGTAAATTTAAATATATACAATAAATTGATAGTTAGAACTTAGTACAACCACAAACATTCATTATAAGTTTAGTAATGGTATGGTGCACTTGGTGCACTATGGTGCATTTGTAAGTACATCACGCATTTGTTGAATAGCACTATTCATTTGGTTAACTGCACATCTATTTTTTGTGTGCGGTTAACCGAATGAATAGTGCTATTCAATAACTGTGTGATGTACTTACAGATGTTGTAGATTATTTATATCGTCCGTCGTAATGACGTCATTTCAGCCCGATGTGTCCGGTCTCTAATTATAACTCATAAATTTCATAATACGATGAGATAAATACCTATATACAAACTGTATCAGGAGTTATGCATAATTTCTAATGTATTGGGAGTATTTTCCAGTTGTAGTATCTACTTTTAACAGCTGATTATGAATGTTTATTAAGTTTTTACGTTATTATCCTTGTATATTTTAGCTAGGAATTAACTATTTACGAAAAATCATACATTGTCATTTATACTCTACAGTTTTCTGTGAGCAGTATGCTTTAAAAACATTAAAGCTACGTAAAGCATTAATTTAGATTATAGCGTTTTTATAAGCATACCTGTGATATGTGATAATACAGAATTTAGAAGAAAATTTATATTAATCTTTTGTCATTTTTTACTAAGAAAGGATTTATACTGGAGTGGAAGAAATTCAATCTTCACCACTGACTTCACAAATTGCTCTAAAGATGATGAAAAAGATCAGACACCAACATGTAATCCACTAAACATTAATTTTATACTTAAGAAAGTGGGTGAAATGCATTCTTCAGCATCTCATACACCAAATACTTCCGAGACTTTGGTAGATCTTCAGCCTTCAAACTCAAGTCACCTTCTTATCAGGTTCTTAGTGCATTAAGTGCGTTTGCAAAAGAAGAAATCGGCAATTGGAGAACAAAGTAGAATTTAAAAAAAAGAAGATTGTTAAATTAAACGTTTAACATTTATTGCAATCATATTTAAACTTAAAAATATGAATAACATTTATAAGTTAAATTTAATGTTCCTACGTTTTATAATTACTTTTAAATTTGAATATGTATGTACTCTTCTACTTTTTAATAGATTCACCTATATTTGTATAAATTGCGTTTTCTTTGATAGTTTTCATTACATAGACATTTTCAATGTATATTGTTCTGCATAATATTGTTTTATGTTTTAAATATACTTTTTCACACGTACATTGTTTTACAAAAGTATATTTAATACATAAAACACTATACAAAACAATTCTATAAGAATTTACGTATATAGTATATTAAAAAGCCCGCCTTTAATATCGGATCAGCGACATCTCTGTTTGTCCCCTCCTAGCTCAAGGTTCGTGTCTGAACTAGGCTAACAAAAATTTATACAGAAGCTACTCATCTCCCTAGAAGTTGTCTCTGATTCATACTAAAGTATTGGTACCATTACCACTTCCACTAAATTAAATATTCTTTATAATTACTTGTAATTTTTAGAGTAGCCAATGATGTTGATATAAAGTTCTGCAAAATATTAATGGATTTTAAAAGTAAAAATTTCGACAGTCGTCATCTTAAAATTAATTCATAAAATTATTTTTTTTATTAAGGTGAATATTTATTATCATCTACTTTACCATGTGATATTCTTCCACTAACCATATCTCTGAACTTTTTTCGTAATTTTTGAAATCGTGATTGATTTTACACAAATTTTAATTCAAAAATGTAATTATTTTCTAATATCATATTTATATAAAACCACAGGGCACTTCAAATAAGAGTTTTATTGAAGGCATGGTATTCAATTTAATGCAGTGTTCATGAGCCATTGGAAATCATAGTGAGCTATGCTAAAAAATGATATTTTTTTAATAAATAACTATATTTACATTTACTTCTTAAAGAAGTTTTGAAAATATTGCTTTTGCATTTGAGAGACAGATGCCCCCAGTTAATTTTATTCAGTAAGCAATTATTGATTTGTTCTTAAAAGCCAGGGTGATAAAATTCTGACTTCGTGCTTGGACCACTATAGCAGTGTTTCTCATTCTATGGTACGCGTACCCCAGGAGTACGTGAAATGGTCTCAGGGGGCACGTGGTAATGTTGGCCATTGATAGATAAATTGAACATAAGAAGAGAAAACATGGAAAGCTGTCGTAACAACTGGCATTTCAAATCCAAATTACGATTTCATAATGAAAAATAAAAATGATTAAATTAAATACAAACTATTTTTAGTGTTTTAAATTCAATTTAAATATTTATTTTATTTGGAAGACCAGTACCTGTCAAGAGGGATAAAACCAACCGCCTATACCTGACAATAATAGGTATCGCTATAAAATATTAATTTTCAGAAAGAAAAAGTTTAACTTTAAAAATGAAAGTGAAAAGTAATATTATAATTAGATTAAAAACAAATTAATAAGTAGTTGGGTATTTAAAAAAAAAGGAGATTATTATTATTGATAGCAACATGAAAAATTGACTGATAAGTTGAAAAATTAAGTAAAGAATTATAAATTCGTTTTTTCTTATATATAAAGTATTAAATGAGGAAAATAGTAAATTCTTATTATTAGTAATACCTTATATTGATATAGAAAGTTTTTTCAATATATATTGTTACGGAAACATTTATAAATTGGAAATATTTCGGTATAAGCATATAGTATTATACAGTGAATGATCAAGGAAAATAGGGTGAGTAGTATAGCCAAGAGAGTTCTGGACTAAAATCCCGTAGGCTTTAATACAAGGGTCTAATTTAGATTTCCACACGTCGACCACCTAACCCACGTGACGTCATCGCGTGACCACGCCCACACCCGGGCGAAATTCAAACGTCAAGGAACCGTAACCAAAGGGGGTTGTCAACATGAGGCTATTTACATGAGGACCTAGGAGTACATAGTGATACGGTGGGTGGATGGATGACATCAAACGGCGCTACCTGCTGGAGGGATAGCAAAATACAGCAATCTACTTCTCAAAAAAGCGTAAGACTCGCACACTATATCTTATGAGACTTTTAGGGACCACCTCTCTCTCTTTTTTTATGTTCGGGGGACAGGGACGTTGACCTGCACCTATACGCCAGTACATTGTGGGAAGCCCGTTTGAAAGAATTGTCATATATATCGCCAACTCATTCCCAGAAAGCGAGTCGTTTTTATTAAGTAAGCTAGAGATGTGGGCAATTTCTAGGTTTGTTTTAATTAAAGCGGTTTGTGTTAAAATTCTCTGGTAAGAAAATCAGAAATTTTTTATTCAAAGCAAATAAGTACATCATTGTAGTCATGGACTATTTTACTAAATGGGCTGAAGTCTATGCCCTGCATAATCAAGAAGCTGGAACCGCGCAGGCTGTGATCCTAAAAGAGTTCGTCATTTGCTTTGGTGTACCCTTAGAACTCCATTCAGATCAAGGGCGAAATTTCGTTTTTTGAAAAAATGTGATGATTTTTGGGCTTCGTAAGACAAGAACAACTCGCATCCACAATCAGATGGAATGGTGGAGCAAATGAACAAGACCATGATCGGGCACTTATCCAAAGTGATCTGCGAACATCAGAAAGATTTGAACGAACACTTACCATTATTCCTAACTGCGTACCAGGCATCTGTTCAGAAAACCACTGGGCCAGCAAACATGTTATTTATCAGGGACTCCGGCTGTCCTGTGATTTGAAGTTTGAGAGCAAGCCTGGAGAATATTTTGCAGGGGAAGATTATATCAGCGCTCTACAACGAAGACTGTACAATATCCATGACCAAGTAAGACATAATATCCAGGATGAAGGAAAGCTACGACATAAACGCCGAGGGGGGCGGTTACCACGAAGACGATCGGGTTTGGTCGTACACTGCACAACGTCGACGTGGTCTGTCTCCAAAACTTTAAAAGAATTGAGAGGGGCCATACGAGGTGTCAAAGCGGATTAATAATGTAATTTACCGCCTAATGCGAATACCTCATAGTTAACCAATAGTCATGCATTCTAATCGATTAAACACTTACTCTGAAGATAATAATGACGACATCACAGACTTGTGCCAGTTGGACAGCTACTACAAAAAAAACAACCTTTGGAGACTTCATGGAGAAGTACTTTGGTTCAAAAAAGTTCGATTTTGAGTGACCATCGTTAAGTAGGAGGATTTGTGTATTGTCATTGCGTAGTCCGAGATCTAAGATTGTGTAAAAGAATTTAAAGATTCGGCAGAATCGGAGAATTAAGGCAGCAGAGACCAGAAATTGAGAAGAGTCTACAAATAATAAACAACGAATAATCCATTTTTTATTTGGTCAAGAAAGAACTGTCAAACCTGAAGCCAACTTATTATGTCATATGGGAAGCCCTGGTCCATTTGCGTGAAAACATGTTACAACAAGACATTTTGAAATTAGCAGTACCAAAATTGGGTTGTGGTTTGGATCGACTGGATTGGAGAATTGTAAGAAGCATGTTATTCATACGTACTGGTATGGAAATTCTGGTATGCAATTACCGGCCTGAATATTCGTCATCGCTTGACGAAACCAAAGCATGATATGTTTCGGCACGAAATTTCTTCTAGAAGGAGGTGACAATATGATGTGAGTCATACGATAACCTAAGCACTGATGTCATTCCCTGTACACGTTCGCACGTAAAAGCCTTTTCCCGAAGAAACTAGAATAGAAAAGTAAAGAAAACCGAGGCTTATATAATGGGATTAATAAGCGTTCAAAGAAAAGAAAAAATTCAAGTAGTAATCGCCTCGAAGTAATCACTGTAAACATAAATACTTCTTTATATAAATATTGTTATTATTGTTATTATAGTTAAGTGTTATTTGGTGTATTTATTAAACGAACAAAAAGATGTTAATCACTCTAGTAGTATAGCTAAGAGAATTCTGGGCCAAAATCCTATAAGATTTAACACTGGAGTCTAATTTTTGCATTTTCATCCCCTCTACTACCTACCTCACGTGACGCCATCAGGTGACCACGCCTGCAACCCGTGCGAAATTCAAACGCCAAGGAACCTTAAGTAATGGGGTGTCAGCATGGGGCTATTTACGGTGATGGATGGATGGATTACATCAAAACGGCTCTACTGTAAGCGGGGTAGCGAAATACAGCAATCTGCTTCTCAAAAAAGCGTAAGACCACCTCTCTCTCTTTTTTTATGTTCTCCGAGGGCCCTCCGGTGTCAAAACGGAGGGCCATCGGAGAACATAAAATTATAGTATTATAGAAAATGCAATTACTTTAAAGAAATACTATCGATTAAAATTTGTTGCATTCTCAAAGCATCCCCTCAAAGATTCGAAATCACTGCCTTTGATAGTTTAGTGGTTAAAGCGATGGTCTGGCAAGCGATGCACGTGGGTTCGAATCCTACTTAGGTTGGATTTTTTTTTTATAAAAGATTCGGATAAATTAATATGTAGAAAGCATATTTACATTTACATTACTTCGCGAAAAATTCAACAAATTTGCACAACGGCCTACTACGGGCAAGATATATATCATCTGTTTCCTTAATGTAACTCAAGGCATCCCCACAAAGATTCTAAATCGCTGCCTTCGATAGCTTAGTGGTTAAATCGATGGTCCGGCAAGCCATGCACGTGGGTTCGAATTCTACACCGGGAGACTTTTTTTATATAAAAAATTCGAATAAATTAGCGTCGTAATATATAGAAAGCATAATTACAAATTTCAAATCACATGTTTTGATTTCATGTACAATTTTAATTCTTTAATTTACTTTTATTTTTAATTTCCGTATATGGTTTTATTAAACTGCTACCTAGAAACTGATAAATTTATCAAATTTCTATTTAAAAATAAAATTCATCAGGAAAGAAAACAATGATGACACACACATACACTTAACTCTTAGCTGCTTTTCTTTGATTGAACGTGCTGCTCGCTACAGTTTCTACAAATAAAAATAGTTAAATGATCATTTTGCAAATAATTTGTAAATTAGGTCTTCCATTCTACAATTCTTAATATTTAATCGTTTTACTTTAGTAATATAACATCTATAGGCAGTATCGACTTGTTACCACATTAATTCAATTTTTAAAATGCATACATAAACAAAGAAAGAAGGTCGATAAAGTTAACGAAATTAAAGATATTGTGAAATACTTGATGTGATGTCTGTTATGCTTAGGTGTTATACATCATGTTTCGAAATACATTCGATTCGGTCTTTATTGTATTTATTGTATCAGAAAATTTAGTTACATCAAAGAAATACTAACGGTGTTTCATTTACTCCCAAATATGAAAAGTTAATGCAAGTTGTATTGTTGTGGAACCGTCCTTTGTTTATGTATGGATACTGAGGTGAAACAACCTTTTATTATTATTTAAATTTATTGTATCAGAAAATTCAGTTACTTCAAAAAAATTATAACGATGTTTCATTTACTAGTAAATATGAAAAGATAATGCAAGTTGTATTGTTGTGGAACCGTTCTTTGTTTCTGTATGGATACTGAGGTGAAACAACCTTGAAAATCAATGACTCGTAGGAGTAAGACGTGTTTCTCTTTCTGTGTGCAAACCTATTTGTGAAATCCCTGGGTTATTAAGATATGTTCTTATTGTATAGAATGGATGAGTCATCATCAAGTACTAGCAGTATCTTCAAAATGGTTCTAGACATAACGTTTTTAATTTGAATTTCGAATCGCATGTGTTTGATTTTATCTACAACTTTAATTCTTTAATTTGCTTTTACTTTTATTTTCCATATATCGCTTCATTAAGCCGCTACCTATAAACTAATAAAGCTATCATATTTCTATTTAAAAATAATAGATCAGGAAAGAAAGCAATGATGACACATATACTACACTTACAGCTGCTTTCGTTTGATTAAAAGTGGTGCTCGCTACAGTTTCTGTAAATAAAAATAATTAAATGATGATTTTGGAAGTAATTTGTGTTAACGCTTTTTAAATTAAGTCTTCTATTCTATAATTCTTAATATTTAAACATTTTACTTCAGTTAGGAAGGTTATATTGATATACCTGTATGCATTTCGTATCCCACTTGTATTTCGTATGATAAGTTTCAGAGCAGTTCACATTAGTCACAAGGAAAGCTACTATTATAAAGAATACTATTTAATTAATAATAACAATTTAATTTCTAGATATAACCTCAACAGGAAACAGCAATCAGTATTTTTCAAGATTAGTGGAAAAAATGTGCACTCAAGTGATTGATATTAATGAGTTAGCAACACTCGAGCCAGCTATTAAGAGGTGCGGACAGAATATTCGTCTTATGAATACTGCACTAAAGCCTGTGACTAGAACATGCGAAAGCAGCATATCTCCAACTGCTTGACACTCATGCATGGTTCCGCGCGATAATGAAATCCTTGCGAGCGGTGTATGGCGGTGGGTACAGTTGAGCTAATTGTATAAGCCCTCGCGTGCAATGGCAAGATGTATAATCTGCGTTTGCAAGCAGAACTCGAACCGGGGCCGTCGTCAACCTAAAAAAAAAAGACCCAATCGAATTTCTACAGGACGTTAGAAATCTGCCACTTTACATCAAAATAAAGAAAGGATGCATCAACGCGCACAACAATGATGACGCATACTTCAGGTGGGCTATGGTGTCAGCACTACATCCAATAACTATCCATTTCGATCGATCATCTAGCTATCCGAACTATGGAGGCGTGTTTGATAAGGTGAACAGGAAAGTGTTCAAGGTGGTGTCTGCTTACCTAACAGAGAATAAATACGATAAACATGTTAACCTACATCTAATCTAATATGTATACGTTTAGGATGACGATGATGTTGATGACAACCAGAAACATCGATTCTAGTACGGGTGGATAAAAGACCTAAGCCGCCTTTTGCCAAAACAACTCAAACGGCATAATGGGCGAATACATTTTTGTGTCCGTTGTCTGCACCACTTTCAAACTAAAGAAAAGTTAAAACGGCATGCGGAAGATTGCGTGCAAATGAACGAATGCAAAGTACGTCTCCAGGCGGCAGAGCAAGCATCGATCGCTTTCAAAATCCATCGGAATAAAGAACCAACCCCGTTTGTTATTTATGCTGATTTATAATGTTTGATGACTCCATCTCAAACTGAAAAGAGGAAGTGAACCTGCATTTGTGTTCTTCACACCAGATTTTTAATAATATTTTATATTATTAAAAATACCTTTGTATTATACAAAACTGGTGGGGTTTACCTCCTCATGTATGTTTCAATTATTCTGATACATATGGGAATCTTTCGGTTGTGAAAATTTAGGCGAGTATTCGGACTTGTACTTAAAAATGGATGTTTTTCTATTTGGTAGATGATTTCGAATAATTTCGCGCAAGCTACTTGAAGACGTACGGTCTTGATCCAATTCTATATTTCACTTTACCAGGGTATACTTTGGTTTGTATGCTCAAAGAAACTCAAATCAAACTACAATTATTGACGGATGTTGATATGATCTATTTAGAGAGCGGGGCATACGAGGCAGTTTAAGCCAATGTTCAAAGCGTTATGCAAAAGCTAACAATAAATATTTGCCGAAAAGCCAGTCAGATCAATCATCAAAATGTTTAATCTATAATGAAATTTATAACCAATACGGTTGGGCAATGTCACAGTGCTTACCCTATGGCAGATTTGAATGGTTAGAGGGTGATTTAAACAATTTCAATTTTAATGTACGTGAAAATAATCGTAAAGGTTTCATTCTTGAGGTTGACTTGCATTACCCACACCATTCATGATGCACACAGCGACCTCCGATTTTATCCAAAGCATAGAACCCTCCAAATTCAAAGCAAATAAAATTAATGGGTACATTGTATAATAAACAACGTTATATTATTATAAGGTGTCCCAACAGGAACTTCGCGATTTAAATTCCAAATAACATGCGTAGTATTTAGAAATTCAACGATTTATTAACGTAAACATAAAATAGAAACCCTAAAATTATATGTGGAACAAGATATCGGATAAATGTCCACCGTGACTTCTATTGCACACAGCGATTCTTTTTTTTAAATTTTCAATGACTTTATCACACATATGCATGTTAATCTCGCCAATAGCCGCACGAATGTTATTTTTTAATTCATCAATTGTCTGTGGATTATTTGTGTAGACTTGATCCTTAAGGAAACCCCAAAGGAAAAAGTCCAGCGGTGTTATGTCGCAGGATCTTGCAGGCCAATCCACGTCACCATTACGAGAAATCACACGGCGAGGGAATTTCTCCTGCAGTAAATTTAGAGTTTCCCTGGCAGTGTGACAAGTGGCCCCATCTTGTTGAAAGTAAAAATTGTTGAGGTCCATATCTTCCAAACGAGGCCATAAAAAGTTATTTAACATCTGTCGATACCGCTCCCCATTTACAGTTTCTGCTTCTCCATTCTCATTTTCAAAAAAATAAGGTCCAAGAACACCATTGGCCGAGAAACCGCACCATACAGTGACACGTAGTGGGTGCATGGGTTTTTCAATAATCTCTCGAGGATTTTCACGCCCCCAAATGCGGCAGTTTTGTTTATTTACGTAACCCCCTATGTGAAAATGGGCTTCGTCACTGAATATGATTCGCTTACAGAATTCGTCATAAAAATTAGTTTGCTCCAAAATCCAATTGGCAAAGATACGGCGGTGGTGATGGTCCCTGGGCTTCAATTCTTGTGTTAACTGGATTTTGTATGCGTGTAGCCGAAGGTCTTTTGTTAAAATTCGTTGCAGAGATGATCTTGAGATGGCCAATTGCTGTGACCAATGACGAATTGAAGTTTTTGGACTTTCGGTAACACTTTCATTCGCCATAGCGATATTTTCAACTGACCGAAAGTTACGAGGACATAGTGGTGTCTTTACATCGAGAACAGAACCAGTTCGCTCAAATTTTGCCATTAAATTTCTAATTGCCGTATTGCTGGGAATATGATTCTGATGAAAAACAACACGTAGTCGACGAATTGTGTTCGTAATGGAACGACCATTTTCATAATAAATTTGAACAATTTGGATACATTCTTCAGTCATGAAACGTTGCATGATGACTTTTACAAGTTTATAGATGACATATACCAAATATTAGGTTGCTAAGTTACCTTATTTGAAAATAATGTGAAATTTAAATCACTATATTATCGAAATTTACAGCAAGCGATGAAGAACGGATTAATTCTAAATTATATTCATCGCTTGTTGAAATTCAAACAGTCTTGTTGGTTAAAAAATATATTAACCTAAACACGCAATTAAGAATGAATGCTTCCAACTGGTGATAAGTCGCGAGCCTATTTCACCGATACTGATTTACCCATATATGAGGTGTAATGTAACGATTTATACAAAGTAATTCGACATGATGCTTATGAATATTACGATACACGCGATTATCTGTATAATAATATTCAGCAAGGTGGAGGACAGAAAAACTCTAAAGAAGGTTTCACTCTTCACCTTCTTTACAGTTTTCCCATCCTCCACCTTGTTGGTCGTTGTTATTATTTGTTGTTCGTGTTCATGTTGTTAGTTGTTTCAAAAATTTTTGGAAACACCCTGTTGAAGTACAATATGGAATAAGAAAAATAACAAGAAACAACAAGTAACAACAACACGAACAACAAACAATAACAACGAACAACAAACAACAAGTAAATCTTTCTTGTCGGATCATAAACTCGGTCAGCTGCTTCAACTCAGAAATGTATTGGTGCTGTTATATTACCATCATACGTTAGCATTCCACGTTTAAACTCAACAGCATCACATTTTAATCTTCGAAGCTGGTCGAATAATATTAAGGACGTAGGTAAACATACACCATACATCCGTTCAGCAATAAATTCAGCTGGTAGTATTGCTTCTTTAGAACACATCTTGCTTAATGTCTGTTTGATGATCTGTTTCTATTATACGCCAGTGTCCCCAAGGTAATGTTTTGTTCTGCCTTTTATTAGGTGCTTTTATCGTCATGAGGACTTAGGGCAGTTTTGGTTTGCGTAATCGTTGCAACATGATGATTGGTTGATTTAAATAGTTTTTTGAACTGATGTTTCTTCACCCTCTTGTATACATTTTAGAAAATCATAGAAATTTATTATATTTTTCACTTTGTGGCTCTTAATACTCTTCACCTTCTTTACAGTTTCCCGTCCTCCACCTTGCAGCTATACATCTTTGAGCGGCATTTTCATCTTTCATCATACCTAATACTTTTTTATTCACAAGAGGAATTTTGTAAATATTATTATACAGATAACCGCTTTCATAAGGATCATGCCGAATTACTTTGTACAAATCGTCACATTCCACCTCATATATGAATGAATCAATATCGGTGTAACAGACTCGCGCCTTATCACCAGTTGAAAACATTCATTCTTAATTTCGTGTTTAAGTCAATATAATTTTTTAACCAACAAGACTGTTTGAATTTTAACACGCGATTAATTTTATTTAGAGTTAAACCGTTCTCTATCGCTTGCTCTAAATTTCGATAATGTATAATGTAATGTTGTTTATTATACAATGTACCCTTTAATTTTATTTGTTTTGAATTTGGAGCGGTTCTATGCTTTGGACAAAATGGGAGGTCGCTATATGCATCATGAATGGTGCGTGGGTAATTCAAGTCAACCTCAAGAATTTAACCTTCATGATTATTTTCAGGTACATTGAAATTAATTCATTAAATTTAAATTGTTTAAATCACCCTCCATACATTCTCATCCGTGTTTGTTATTAATATCATTATACGAGGAATGTTTCCAAGGTTCCAAGGTTATTTTTTTAAACCGTCTTCGAAGAACTTTTTCGGTGTCTCCTCAATCCACCTATTTATGGCACAAAGATTTTTTCAAATCTGGGAACATATGAAAATCACTCGGTGCGAGATCCTGTGAATAAGGAGAATGCGGAAGCAATTCCCATCGTAAATTGATCAAAACATGCTTCGTTTTTGTTGCGATGTGCGGTTTTGCAATATCTTGTTGCAATAATGGACGCTTATGCAACTTCCCAGGCCTTTTTCTGATAAGTACCTGACGCAATGGTCCGGATAATAAATTCTAGTAATATTCTGCATTAATTGTTGTACCTTTCGCCAGATAATCTATAAAAATAATACCTTCGCAGCATTATCTTTCCAACTGACGGAACTACACGCGCCTTAAGTGAAGGCCCTTCTTCTGGGTTACGCTATTCTTTCGATCACTTTTGGTCTCAGGATTGAAATAAGGAATCATCCACGTTTCGTCAATGGTTATTATCCGTTGCCAAAATTAATGATTGTAACGGGCTAACAGCTCTTGAAGTTGACGACAAGTGTCAGACCTATTGAGTTTCTGTTCCGGTCCCAACAGCCTTGGCACCCAGCGGGCTGAAACCTTGCATAGGTCCAAATAATCATGTAAGATCTCATGAACTTGTCGTATACCTATTACTAGGCGTACACTAATTTGAGAAATAGTCATTAGTCTGTTCTCTTTCAGTAGGTTCTCCACAGCAGTAATGTTACTTTCATTCACCAACGTGCTTGGGCGACCACTGCCTGGATCGTCTTCTAATTCTCTGATTCTGATTCACACTTTATTCTGTTGTCTGAAACGTGGCTTACTCCAGATATATGTAATACTGAGCTTTTTGATTTTTTGATTCTACTCGTACAGTGCTGAGAGGGAATTGACGTCATGGCTCTGTTGGAAGATCTACGGGAGGTGGAGTGCTGATTGTAGTGCCTGGATGCGTGCCTGTGATTTCGTGTCGTACATCTCATTTAACTAATGCGGTGTCTTTGGTTGACATTATTATTTCGAAATACACGTCTCTTTTTCTGTTACTGTTTATTTTGTTATTGTATATGTCCCTCCTGATCTAACTAATGATTATATTTGTTTTGGATTCACTAGGATTAAGTTTGTTAGGCAAAAACAAAACTTTGGAAATACATTAAACTTACGACAAAATAATCATATTCTAAATTGTGATAATAAATTATTGAGTTTAGTTTTTACTAACTTTAATTGCAGGGTCACTGTCGCACATGATGCCATACCATTGGTGCCTGAGGATAGATACTATCCAGCGTTAAAAAAGTTTTCGTTCTAACAATAACCTTAGATATAACTTCCGTAAGGCTAACACTCAACTTCTATACAATGAACCAGCATAAACAGGACTTACTTGCAAACTTGTGTAAATGTTAATAATGCAGCATCTTACTTTTATTGAATCATTTACAAAATTGTAGATAAATCGGTATCTAAATTTAAAACTCCTTTCCGTATATTTCCTGTCTGTTATACAGGAGATTTAATTAAATTAGTGAAACTTAAGGAATACTACTTCAGAAAATGGAAGACTTCAGGCTTTGAGGCTGATCGTCGTGAGTTTCAGAGATTACGCATGCTAACTAAACCCGAAAGTAGAAACGCATATCAATAATATTTATCTTCTCTTAAATGCGGAATAGCTAAAGAGATAAAGATACCACGTTGTTTTGGCAATATATTGGTGGGAAGACTGGCAGGTATAGACTGCCTAGGAAGCAAGTGGATGAGGATACCAGCAAACCTAAACAAATAGTTGAGGCATTCGCCAAGAGCTTCTCCGAAATTTATCAGCCTCGTTCTGTGTTGCCTGTCTCAACGTTTCCTGGGATTCCTACCTGTATGAATATTGATCCAATTTCTGTTGATGAAGTAAAATTTGCAATGAGTGAACTCAAGATGGACTGGGTTACTGGACATGACGTCTATCATTATACGCAAATATTCGTCGTTGCTATGTGAACCCCTATGTGCTATATTCAATTTATCACTTCGTACATCTGCGTTCCCGGAGGTTTGGAAGATAAACTCTGTATTCAAGAAGGGTGATACGAATTACATTTCCAACTACCGACCTATTAATATTTTGTGATTTTGTCCTCGTGTTACAAAGTATATGAACCTGTTTTACAGAAGGCTATATAACAGTGTTAGGTCTTTCATTTCCACAAATGAACATGGATTTGTGAGGGGAAGGTCGACCCTAACAAATTTGGCTGAAATAACTCAGTACCTCAGCATATCCTTAGACAGAAGGCAGCAAGTGGATGTCTTGTACACAGATTTCGCCAAAGCATTGGACACCATCGATCATGCCAGATTACTTTCCAAATTGGACTCAATCGGCTTTTCCTACACAACTACCAACTTGATAGCTTCTTATCTGCAGAACCGATCCAGTTGTGTGCATTACAATGGATTATGTTATTACACCTTTACAGCCACTTCGGGAGTTCCAAAAGACTCAATCGTAGAACCCTTGTTATTTAATGTTTACATTAATGATCTGCTACTTCGACTGGATTGCAGAGTGCTTGCCTGCGCGGATGATCTGAAAATATTCTCGAAAATTGGTGATGTATCACATTGCCGTCCCTTAATGAAGAACTTTAATACTATCAACAGCTGGTACACTGACAACATGATCGAGCTGAGTATTGTCAAGTGTGGTGGTGACTTACTCAAAAATTAGCAGTTCAATAATATATGACTACTCTTTGGATATAGTGACTATACCAAGGCATGGTTGTTTTAGGGATCTGAGTGTTTTATTTGATCCTTACCTACTATTCACCCATATTAATGCTGTCTGTGCCTCTGTATCACGTTCGTTAAGCTTTCTCATAAGGTCTTGTACAAAGTCTTGTACGATATAAACGCAATTTACACAGATTATCATCAAAACTACATTTCACATAATAGGCAAAAGAATATGGTTCATGTTCGAAACATTTCACAGTAAATGGTTTGGAAGGATCCGGTTCTGACGTATCAATAGGTTTTAATATTGCTTCGAAATCAGCATAAACCACAAAAGGAACTCTTAATTGTCGTTCAAATTTATCAAATTTTAATACATATTCTGGTAGTTCCTCTCCGTACTTATTGATTTTTAATTATGTGCCGGGAAACACTGCCTTCACCTGCTTACAATCTTCATTTTCATGTCTTCGTAATTTATCTTCACATGTGAAGAAAATTAAACACCCTTCACATATGTATTTTTGATGTCCTGATAAAGATTTCTGTGACGAAACTAGTCGCGACAAATTCTTTATCCAACAGTAATGTGAATTTACATTTTCTGATGTAACAAGTAATAAATTAATATGAGCTATTCTTCTCCGCTTCGTAAAATATAATGGGCCCACTACTTCTTGAGCTCTCACATTATTCTGAAAACATTCTTCTATACCATATACATTAATGGATATATTATTTTGCTCTTCAAACTTATGGATATCTTTTAAATTTACAGGGAAATGTATATCAGTAAAATCTGCAACTGTACTATAATGTGGATACGATGAAACTCTTTGCGGGAGTCCTACTGGTTCCCTTAAAGCAGAAGTAACGGCCCAAGCGAAACATTTGTTGTCAGAATTTTGAACATTTATTATAGCCTTCTTTTTCTTTATTGATGGTGGTAAGTCCATATAAGTGGAACCTCTCAATGGACTAAACTTATTGTGATAACTCGATGCACAGTCATGTGTATGCGTAACACTTTCACCAAGGCTACAGCCTCGCCTTTAATACAAACGGTAACGTGTTATATAAACACGACCTTACTATGTATTTGTTACATACACAAGACTATGTGTCAGGGTTGTAGATGTGTTCTAGAAACACATCACAAGGATCTTCTCTAGGTATATATAGACAATAGTTTAAGTAAGAGTTAGTTACAGTCAGAGTCATAGTCAGAGTAACAGTTACGATAGAGAGTTACAACCAGTCAGTGGTACGAACTGTGTTATACTTAATAACCACGTTCTACCCTGTCTGAGTTGAACCTAGTAATCCATGTAAATACATTGTTATCCAGTTGTAAGAGTTAAATTAATTATAGAATGTTACCCGAACTTTGTGTGTATCATTTAATACGATAAGTCGCCCAAACCTGCTATCCGATGTGGCCGCCCAAACGGCCCACATTACATGCCGATCCTCCAGGCACATAGGACCTTATCACATTAAGGCCCACCATATTACATGGCGATTCTGCCTACCTACGGCTTAAGACCATTCTGCCAGTCGTTTAAGACTGCAGGGAACTTGTAGGAACCCGGAATGAACCAATGAAGAAAACCTACAGTTTAGCAGGTCAGCGTAAGAAATGGGCAAGTACGCGACAAAGAATGGAGGAAATCATCTCCAAGAGCAAGCAGAAGCTCCACACGGCGAGAAGAAGAAAAAGAAGAAACACAGGTATTCATTTTAAAATAAAGTTACACACAGACAATTATGGTGTATAAAAGTAAATGAAAAGTGCAAGACTTTCATATCTATAAACTATGTACATTTCGCGAGTGAAAATGTTTATTTGCATTATAAGAGACAATAATATTGACTTAATGCGTACATACAATGTTATTTATGTCTACCTACGCAAGAATGCAGAAGTTGCAAAGCGCGTAGCACACGTTTCTTTATTTAAAGGTCAAGTTTATTTAAAAACCAATATGTACAATGTAATTTAGAAATGCTACATTTTGGCCGTACATGTCGCAATTTTGTTATTAACGCAGAAGTTTAAATATATATATTTTTTTAAGAAGCCGCCTATATATATATATATAAAACAGAGTAAAATATGTTATATTTTTCACAAGTTCATCTACGTTCAAAGTAAATACAAAAAATACATACGTGTTATTTTTTACTAGGCGCCACACATATGAATGTTGTAGTTCATATTGTTTATTAAGCGAACAGATAAACAATAGCATGTATATTTAAACTAGTCGCGAGTAAATAAACATCGATTTAAAATATGTATGTACTGACAAGACAGTTTAGGAATCCACAAAGTCAAGTTCACTTATAAAAACGCAACACATCATTTAGTTCTGAACGATTACGCTTGGTGACATTGAAGGAAATATTACTGACATATTCAAAAAAAAGTTTTTCGCAAACAAAAGAGAATAATATCAAATTAAAAGAGAAACCAATATACGAGGAGTAGTATATTAATTTTATTTGTAAGAATTCCGAAATTTTTGTCACAAATGCCTTAGAAGTTGATTCCAATGATATAATGGTTAGTAACGGGACGACTCGATAGCATCCTAATCACGTCAGGAGCTCAATAAGACGACAGAGACCTATCGATTGTACCTTTACGACGCCAACAACAGTGCAGTTTCCACCAACCCCCAGGACAGATCATCCTAGAGTTGTGGAACTAGCGAAAACGATAACCAACCGAATCAGACGGAACTTCAAAAGTAGAAGAAAGGCAAAGAATACTCCAATTCGCCCCTAGATCGTGAGGAGGCAAGCATGCGCTTCCAGGGAATAGTCCGACACGACAAAAAACGCTCTCAGAATTTTTTTTTTTAGAGATTACAGTTATAACAAAAGTGTGTTTTGGTAACTGTTCTCAAGATTTTCTGTATTGAAGAAAAGGCTTACAGTATAAGGGATCAGCAGCACGTGCCACCTTACTGTAGCCAGAATAAGCTTAAAAGATAGTTCTGCGCAGGAACATGACAGACACGGAATATGTGCTGTCCAGGGAAATACACGAAAGAGTGATTTCCAAAATAATTTTTCCCATGGAGGAAAATAGATAGAAAAACAGAGAGTCGATTTATTTTAAAGTATGGTTGAAAAGGGAGCACAAGAATTGGGAGCAAACAATCATGCACAAGAATTGAAACCACAAGATCAAGCATGAGGGATCGGAAACAAGAACCAAACGCGAAAAACCAAAAGACAAGAATGGCAAACTGCGAAACAAGGCAATTATTCTATATAAGTTGCACATGATATAGAAGTAAAATACAAAAAGCGAACAGACTAGCAAAATTGAGACAGTGTACAAAGGCCCGATAATTATTATTTTTTTTCAACAATGTAAAACTTACGATTTATTATTACAGTTTATATTAGGATATTTATCATCTTACGATTTATATTATATATTTATTCATGATATATTTATTATTATATATATATATATTAGACTATTCATCATTTTACTATGTACTTGTTATTATGTGATATTTGATAACGATTTCACTTTAGAATTGTAATCATTGTAATTTTAGCAAATTTATTGTTTAAATAATGTCATTGTAAATTTGTAATCCCAGTAGTGTTTACCACATTTTTAAAATAGTAATAGGGAAAGTAAATAGTTAGAGAGATTCCGATGAAAGAAAAACAAACATACTAGTGTTAGTTTTCTTTCCTCCCCAAGAGGGATGGTGTGATAACTCGATGCACAGTCATGTGTATGCGTAACACTTTCAGCAAGGCTACAGCCTCGCCTTTAATACAAACGGTAACGTGTTATATAAGCACGACCTTACTATGTATTTGTTACATACACAAGACTATGTGTCAGGGTTGTAGATGTGTTCTAGAAACACATCACAAGGATCTTCTCTAGGTATATATAGACAATAGTTTAAGTAAGAGTTAGTTACAGTCAGAGTCATAGTCAGAGTAACAGTTGCGATAGAGAGTTACAACCAGTCAGTGGTACGAACTGTGTTATACTTAATAACCACGTTCTACCCTGTCTGAGTTGAACCTAGTAATCCATGTAAATACATTGTTATCCAGTTGTAAGAGTTAAATTAATTATAGAATGTTACCCGAACTTTGTGTGTATCATTTAATACGATAAGTCGCCCAAACCTGCTATCCGATGTGGCCGCCCAAACGGCCCACATTACATTATTCATATTTACTTCCAAATATAAAACGTTGCTCAATGTCCACCCTGAAATATAATAAAAATAGTAATTTATAACACTGTGAGGAATTAACAATAATCTTATTTTACCTGAATCGCGCTCCTGAAATTCACTCATTTTATTCTTAATCTCATCAATAAAATCTGCGTATAGCTCATATAAATTACTTCCATGGGTTATGACTTTATTTCGAGTATTAAACGATTTTATTTCTACATTTTCCTTCGTCAATAAATAATATAAACCATACAATTCCAAATTCACTTTCATAGAAGTATGTATACTTAGAATACTATCCATAAGTGCTATCACTTTCTCCCTAATATTATTTGCAACATAAACGTATATGCGAGACGAATCACATACTTGATAACTTACTATTCTATCCCCGAACGTGCCAACACTCTTCTTTACACCATTATCTATTATTACGAACGCTTTAGTACGGTGTAAAGTACTGCGGATATGTGCAGTATAACAATTTGTTTCTACATATACATCACAGATATCACATTTCATTAATTCCACTTCGTTATCGCTAAATTTCATTCTCTTCCCTTTACAAGAAGTTAACATGTGGCGACTTCTGTTATCTCCTCGAGTCTTCCCACAGTATTCACATTCAAACATATTGACTTATTATTTTCCAAATATGCACTGAATAGAAACAACACCTCCACTGAACCGGCTCAACTGTTGCTGGAATGGAACGACCATCACCATATATACACCTCGTCGAAGGTCATGCTTAATATTATACTATTTTATGTGTGAAAACATTTCAAACTTATAAATTACATTGACTTATTTATACTAGTAACAATAAACATCTTAGCATTATATGTATAATCAATCCAATTAATCAAAGTCATACATTCTACTGTCCATATCATCGATTAAAATAATCGTCTCTATTTCAAATATGTCCTCCTCAATTTTTTCCTCCTCAATATCTACCTCGTCTGTATCATCTCCTTGCTCCTCCTCAATATCGTCCTCGATATCGTCTTCAGCTTCACTTAACTCATCATCACTACTCCATTCTAATTCCACTACAATCACTCTATTTTTTCTTTCGTGTGCAGCAACCATATCTACTTATATGTTCAAACAAATATTAAGAAAGCTTAACACTTTATGATAGAAAAATTCATTCGTTACTATTTATATATTCACGGTTGAACCCCTACCTCGATGTAATCTTTAAGTGATGACCTTGACCTTCAAATGCCCTCGACCTTCAAATGACCCTGACCTTCAAATGCACTTGACCTCCAAATAACCTTGACCTTCAAATGTCATTGACCTTCAAATGCCCTTGGCCTTCAAATGCCCTTGACCTTCAAATGTCATTGACTTTCAAATGTCCTTGACCTTCAAACATCCTTGACCTTCGAATGCCCTTGACTTTCAAATGTCATTGACCTTCAAATGTCCTTGACCTTCAAACACCCTTGACCTTCAAATGTTATTGACCTTCAAATGCTCTTGACCTTGGTACGACCATGGCCTTCTCATGACCTTGACTGACATTGGAAATGACATTGACTTTGGTGTGACTTTTTAATAACCTGCTTCGACCTTTAAATGACCTTGACTACTCAGCCGATTCTAACACCTAACACACCTTATAGAACAACGGTTAAATGGGGAATGTTTTGCAGAATTCAATACTCGGGGCAAATCCCATTTCAAATTAGACCTAACTTTTTAATTTTTTAAAATATTTTGAAAAATCAAAAATTTGCCGATTTCGTTATTCCTCAATAACTCGATAACGCTTAGTCTGACCTCTTTTAAAGTTTTACATTGTTCAGACACTTTTTTAAAACAAATTATTTGATATAAACAGTCATTTGTTTTTAAGTTATTACCACTATCTTTTGTTTTTCATATGGCGGCCATATTTGATTTTGGGTTTGTTAGGTAGTCCTCAAAATGTGCTTTTCAACGATGTATAACATGCCTGAAAAATTTTTATTTATAAGGAAAATATTAATAAAAACGTAACTTAATCTTTAATATGAAATTAGTAAGCTGTAAAATTAAACACCAATGTCAAATGAAAGTGAAAAGATATTCTAAGTATAGCAAACGCCAATTAAGTTGGCGCGAGGAGGGGTAAGTTCGCGCAGGATAAAAAGTAGTGGGGAGATTTGTATTTGGTTTTACATCAAATGTCAGATAATTCTAACCTCTGAGCGTGTATCACTAGCAAAGACATTATGTTCCGTCAAACGTCAATGACAAATGTATTCTGACAATGAAACATAACGATAACCTGTCAAAGTACAATTAGTGCTGCAGAGATAAGTTAATTAAAACTACTTATAGTTAGTGATAAGTAATTATTGTCAAGTATTAAGATTTATAAGTATTGATAATGGAGTAGCGTGGTAGTTATAGAGAATAGACGTGTAATTTTGGCTCCGCAAGAATTTATCGAATACGAGATTTTTGCGAGTGTAATAAAGTAATATTGTTAGTAAATAATTAGAAGTGATACACAAAGGTGTAAATTTGTGAAATAGTGGAAGAGATAAGTACATGATTAAAATAAATAATATATGTTAGTGTTTGCAATAACAACAGAAAAGAGATAGAGAGAGATGTGGGCGGTGACTCGCTAAAGAGGCCAGCATCCGACAATATAAACATATGGCACAATAAAAACAAGGACTAGTAAGACATAAATAAATTTGTGGCGTACGAGCGAATTTCAAATTAGTGTGAAATAAAATCAAATAAATGTGATCCGAAAATTTTAAAATAAATATTTGAAATGGTTATACAAACATGAATTAAACGTGATTTTGTCCTTACCTGCTTTTTAACTATTAATTAAATAGCAATTAGTTAAATAAATGGTTAAATATATCAATAAGGAACAGGTCCGGCTTATAAAATATTAGGAAATATTAACGAGATAACTAACTTAGTGGTTTGGGGGCCTGGATAGACATTGTTTGCGATGGACAGTGATGGGAGTAACACGGATGAAGGAAAAAGAAAGAGAAATAAAAAAGACGTAGCCGAAATCTTCAAAAAGAGTAAAAAGCTGACCAGAACACCAGACAAAGAAGCAAGCAGTGACGAAAGTAAATTAGATAAATTAATGGAAATGATGCGAGGATAGTTACACAAGTGCAACACATAGAGGGAAAACAAGATAAATATATGGAAGAAATGAAAGAAACCAAATTAGAAAATGAGAAGATTAGAAAAGAAAACGAAGAACTGAAAAAAGAAATTAGAAGTGCCAAAGGAAGATTAGATAAACTCGAGGGTATGAATAGAAGAAAGAACGCAGTTATGGTAGGCTTGAAAATAGATGGGAGTGATCAAGATCAATTAAAGGTAGCGGTGGAAGATATTATCAAGAAGTACATGGAAATACAAATTGAAATTAAAGCGGTGAAACAATTGGGTCCAAAAACTTGCTTAATAGAACTGAAGAATATAGATGATAAGATAAAAATAATGAAAAATAAGGGCAAATTGAGAGGGTTTGTGGAACAGAATATATACATTAACGATGACATGACAAAAGAGGAAAGAGAAATACAAGAAAAGATACGAAGAAAGGCCAAAGAAGAGAGAATGAAAGGAAAAACTGTTAAGATAGGATTCCAAAAGTTAATAGTAGAGGGAGAACAATGGAGATGGAATAGGGAAAAGGGGAATTGGAATAAGGAGGAACGAGAATTGGCACGAGAAAAGAAAATCCCAAAAATAGTGTCAAAAAACTAATAGTAAAGACTAGTGAAAATAAAGATGATGACCCGGACAAGAAAAAGGATATGATAAAGGAAAATAAACAAAATAATGATCAGTATGATAATGATGATACACAAAAAATAAAAAAGATAGAGAAAAGTAAGGATAAAGAAAGTGAAACGTGGAAAATTGGTACTTGGAATATAAAGAGCATAACAGGAAAAGAAAAGGAATTAGAAAAGGAGTTTGAAGAGTTAGGAGTGGATGTATTAGCAATTACGGAAACAAAGAAAAAGGCACAGGGAGTTATTAAGACGGACAATGGACATATTATGATGTATAGTGGTGTAGGAAAAGAAAAAAGAGCAGCTGCAGGAGTGGGATGCATTATACACAAGAAATTAGAAAACCAAATTTATAGATGGAATGCCTGGTCAGAAAGAATATTACTAATAGAGATGAAGGAAAGAAACAGAACGAAAACAATAATAGTGGTGTACGGGCCAAACGAAGATGATACATCAGAAAATAAGAATAAATTTTGGGAAGAACTATCATTAGTGGTGGAAGACGCGAAAGGTATAATGTTTGTAGTAGGAGATTTCAACAGTAGAGTCGGCATAAGAGACGATGAATATAGTGAAGTATTGGGAACAAACGGGGAGACTGTTAGAAATAACAATGGAAAAAGAATGCTGGACTTCTGCATTGTACACAACTTGGTAATAACTAACACTCTTTTCCAACACAAAGATATACACAGATATACTAGAGAAGTCAAGAGTAGGGGGGAGAGGTCCATAATTGACTACATATTAGTTGACAAAAATAACAGAAGAATTGTGAGCGACACGAAAGTAAGAAGAGGGCCGGAAATAGGAAGCGATCACTTTGTGGTTATATCAAGAATAAAAGAAAAAGTTCAAAACAAGGAAAAGCAATATATATATATATACACAGAAACAAGACCAAATAGAATCACTTAGAATATACAAATTAAGAAGTGAAGTCATTGCTGAAAAATTCCAGAAAAGGATAGCCGAAAGAGTAGAAAATATAGAAATTAATGGAACTATCGAAGAAATTTGGAATAGGTTTAAAGAAATAATAATAACTACAACGAAAGAGATATGTGGCGTAAGGAAAAATAAAAAGAAAAAACAAACAAAATGGTGGACAAATGAAATAAGACATCAAATTAAGATAAAGAAAAAAGCATGGAAAACATACTTAGCAGAACAAACAGTGGAAAAATACGATATATACAAAGAAGAAAGAAAAAAAGTGAAACATTTAGTAGTACAAGCAAAAAAGGAGACATGGAAAGAATTTGGGGAAAAGATGGAAAAAAACAGTAAAGAGAACCAAAAACTATTTTATAGAGTCTTGAAATCAGTAAGGAATGAAGAAAGGTCACAATCTACACATTATATACAAAATAAGAAGGGAGAGATCCTAAGCGATAGAATGAAGATTATAGAAAGGTGGAAAGAATACTTTCAGGAATTGTTAAGCGGAGGAGTGGAAAACGAGAATGCTAGTGAACAACAAATAATAGGAGAAGAAGAGACAGAAGAAATAATTACCATGGACGAACTGGAAGAAGCAATACAAAAACAGAAAAATGGAAAAGCGCCAGGCTGTGACAAAATAACAGCAGAAATGATAAAAAATATAGGACAAAGAGGAAGAGAATTAATGTTGAAAATATATAACAGAATATGGAGAGAAGAGGAAATACCAAACGATTGGAAGAAGTCATTGATAGTACCAATATACAAGAATAAAGGAAATAAGAAAGAATGCAATAATTACAGAGGAATATCCCTTCTAAGTACTGCAATGAAGATTCTCGAGCAAATAATAGATAAAAGACTAAGAACAAAACTCGAAAATACGTTACATGAGTCACAAAGTGGGTTTAGAAGAGGAAGGAGCACACAAGACCAAATATTCTCTGTGAAACAAATAATACAAAAAGCCTCTAGAGAACAGAAGAAAGTGTTCTTAGCATTTATAGACTTGGAAAAAGCCTTCGATAAAGTACCAAGAGAAAGATTGTGGAATGTATTAAGAGAAAGAGGTGTCAATGGCAAAATAAGACGATTAATACAGAAAATATATAACCACAATACTAATGCTGTAATAGCTAACAATTTAGAATCTGAGATATTTAAAACAAACGAGGGACTGCGCCAAGGGGGAAGTCTGAGCCCAATGCTGTTCATTGTTTATATGGATGACATTATCAAACAGTGTGCATGTAGAAGTAAAAAGTTCAGGGTTGGACACCTTAACTTGAATGCAGTCGAAGTTTCGGAAGGGGCATTCGCAGACGACATAGTAGTTATAGCCGACAATGAGGAAGATCTGAAACGTAATTTAACAACATGGAATATGACACTAAAGGACAGTGGAATGACGATGAGTAAGAGCAAAACTAAAGTAATGGTAGTGGGAGATGAACAGGTAGATACGAAAATCGTAATAGAAGGAACTGAAATAGAACAAGTGAGAACATTCCAGTACTTGGGAGTACGAATTGATGGAAGAGGGACCCAGGACGCTGAGATTAATCAAAGAATAGAAAAAACAACAAAGCTGTACCACAGCATGAGGAATAATTTCATTAACAAAAAAGAGATATCCCGAGAAACAAAACTAAAAGTATATAAGGCAATTTACCGACCGATATTAACATATGGCTGTGAATCCTGGATATTAAATAGAAGCCAAAGAATAAATTAGAGGCAGTAGAAATGAAGTATTTAAGAAGAGTTAGAGGAGTTACAAGGATGGACAGAATAAGAAACTTGGAAATACGAAAAGATTTGAAAATGCAGTCAGTGTTAGAATACATTGAACAAAGACAGCTAGGATGGTGGGGACATTTATATAGAATGGAAAATACAAGACAAACAAGAAGGATATGGGAAGCAAGGATAATGAAAAATAAAAGAAGAGGAAGGCCAAGGACAACATGGAATGATGTCATAGCAGAAATACTGGGAAGGAAAGGCAAAACATGGACAGAAGCGAAGAACATGACAAGGAATAGAAATGAATGGAAAACGTTTATAAAAAGCTAGAAGATAAACGCCCTACACCATTGTTATGGTAATAGGGATTTTTGGATTATATATATATATATATATATATAAGTATTGATAATGGCACATACATATTCAAACGAAGAAAAAGTTGATATGCTGGAAGTGTATTTCAAAGCAAATAGAAACACTGAAAATGCGTGCACGAGTTATGCAGAGCGTTTTCCAGAAAGACAACAGCCACGAAGGACAATTTTTAGAAGACTAGTTAGCAAATTAAAAAACTTTGGAAGCTTCGAACAAAAACGAGCTAACTATGAAGTTAATGATGCTGATACACGTCGAAATAATATTTTGCAGAACGTTAGGAACAATCCCAGCACATCAGTTCGTCGTGTGAGGCGAGAAACAGGGATTTCAAAATCTACTGTTCACAGAACCTTGACGAAAAACAAGTATCACCCTTACAAACCAACAATTGTACAAGGTTTAAGTGATAATGACAATCACCGACGATTACAGTTTAGCAGGTGGTACCTTCAAAAATGTGAATATGACGCTAATTTTCCTAGGAAAATACTATGGACAGATGAAACACGATTTACCAATTGTGGAGTGTTCAATAGGAATAACTATCATCATTGGTCTACTGAAAATCCACATTTGGTAAATCAAAGAAGATTTCAAGTTCGATTTGGTTTTAATGTCTGGTGCGGTTTAATTGGTATGACATTTTGTTTACTTTTTTTTGTTTTTTAAACTCTTTTTTTCATTTTAGATAATCAGTTAATATGTCCTTTCATCTTTGATTACAATTTAACTGGTAACAGATATTTGGAGCTACTAACAAACGAGATAATGCCTGCTTTGAGGCAAATTATTAATCCCGAGAACATGCAAAACATCTGGTTCCAGCAAGATGGTTGCCGGCCCATAACACTCGTAACGTGCAACATTTTTTGAAAGAAAACTTTAATGAGAGAGTGATTTCAAATAATGGACCCGTGCAATGGCCTGCGAGATCACCCGACCTTACTCCGCTTGACTATTATTTATGGGGTACCACTAAAAACGAAGTATTTGATTTTGAACCGCCAGAAACTCGGGAAATTTTAGAACAAAGAGTACTAGATGTGCTACGATCAGTAAACGGAAACACGCTACGTAGAGTTTGTAACTCTACTCGAACAAGGTGTCAAAATTATGTGGAACAGCATGGTCGTCATATTGAACAATTTCTTTAAGTGAATGTGAACTTTAAGTTCTGTATCTTTACTTTTTATTTCTATAATTTTTTTATCGTTTCGTTTGTTTACAGTATTACTTAGAATATCTTTTCACTTTCATTTGACATTGGTGTTTAATTTTTCAGCTTACTAATTTCATATTAAAGATTAATTTACGTTTTTATTAATATTTTCCTTATAAATAAAAATTTTTCAGGCATGTTATACATCGTTGAAAAGCACATTTTGAGGACTCCCTAACAAACCCAAAATCAAATATGGCCGCCATATGAAAAACAAAAGATAGTGGTAATAACTTAAAAACAAATGACTGTTTATATCAAATAATTTGTTTTAAAAAAGTGTCTGAACAATGTAAAACTTTAAAAGAGGTCAGACTAAGCGTTATCGAGTTATTGAGGAATAACGAAATCGGCAAATTTTTGATTTTTCAAAATATTTTAAAAAATTAAAAAGTTAGGTCTAATTTGAAATGGGATTTGCCCCGAGTATTGAATTCTGCAAAACATTCCCCATTTAACCGTTGTTCTATATCTTCTAATAACCGAGATACCAATGGTGAGCATCGAAATTAGGACACACGGTATATGTTTTGAGGGTATTTCACAATATCTAACCTTATCGGCTTGTTTCTTTGTATATGTATGCATTTTAAAAATCGAATTAATGTGGTAACAAGTCGATACTGCCTATACACGTTATATTACTAAAGTAAAACGATTAAATATTAAGAATTATAGAATGGAAGACCTAATTTACAAATTATTTGCAAAATTATCATTTAACTATTTTTATTTGTACAAACTCTAGCGAGCAGCACTTTCAATAAAAAAAAAGTAGCTAAGAGTCTATGTGTATGTCATCATTGTTTTCTTTCCTGATTCAATAAAACAATATACGAAAATAAAAGCAACTTAAGGAATTAAAATTGTACATGAAATCAAAGCATGTTATTCGAAATTTAGATTAAAAACGTGATATCTAGAAACAGTCTATACAAGAAGAATGATTTCCGGAATTTCAAAAAGAGGTTATAAACACAACGAGAGAAACAGGTCTTACTCCTCGAATGATATTTGTTAATTGATTTTCAAAGATGTTCACTTCAGTATTCATACATAAACAAAGAAGGATTTCACAACAATAAAATTAAACTTGCATATAGTTTTCATATTTAATAGTAAATAAAACATCGATAGTATATCTTTAAAGTAATTGAATTTTCTATAATACAATAAATTTAATAAAGTAATAAAATAAAATCGAATTAAAGTCGATAGCGTCTATAGGCATAATCCGACGCGTCTGTGACTCATCTCTGAGTGGCAGTGTTTTCGCCGATAGAGATAGATCCGTTTTGACACCGGATTTTACATTTCGAAGGGCCCTCGGAGAACATAAAAAAAGAGAGAGAGAGGTGGTCCCGAAAAGTCTCATAAAGACTCATACGCTTTCTTGACTGTATTTCGCTACCCCGCTTACAAATAGAGCCGTTTTGATATCATCCATCCATCCACCACCGTAAATATCCCTATGCTGACAACCCCCATTGCTTAAGGTTCCTTGGCGTTTGAATTTCGCACGGGTTGCAGGCGTGGTCATCCGATGGCGCCACGTGAGGTAGGTAGTAGAGGGGATAAAAATGCAAAAATTAGACTCCTGTGTTAAATCTTATAGGATTTTGGTCCATAATTCTCTTAGCTATACTACTAGAGTGATTAACATCTTTTTGGTTCGTTTAATAAGATACACCAAATAACACTTAACCATAATAACAATATTTATATAAATAAGTATTTATGTTTACAATGATCACTTCGCCGCGATTACTGCTTGAATACCCCTTCATTAATCTCATTATATAAGCCTCGGTTTTCTTTAGTTTTATATTCTAGTTTCTTCGGGAAAAGGCTTTTACGTGCAAACGTGCACAGGCAATGACGTCATTGCTTAGGCCATCGTATGACTCACATCACAATGTCACCTCCTAATAGAAGAAACTTCGTGCCGAAACATATCATGCTTTGGTTTCGTCAAGCGATGACGAATATTCAGGCCGGTAATTGCAGACCAGAATTTCCATACCAGTAGGTATGAATTCTTACAATTCTTACAATCCAGTCGATCCAAACCACAACCCAATTTTGGTACTGCTAATTTCAAAATGTCTTGTTGTAACATGTTTTCACGCAAATGGACCAGAGATATGACATAATAAGTTGGCTTCAGGTTTGACAGTTCTTTCGTGACCAAATAAAAAATGAATTATTCGTTGTTTATAATTTGTAGCCTCTTCCCAATTGCTAGCCCCTGCTGCCTTAATTTTCCGATTCTGCCGAATTTCTCTTTAAATTCTTTGACAATTCTTTTAGGCATTCGCAGATCTCGGGCTACACAATGAGCGAGCGCGTAGTCTGATGCCACAGTACACAAATCTCCCTACTTATCGATGGTCACTCCAAGTCGAAATTTTTTGAACCAAAGTACTTCTCCATGAAGTCTCCGAAGGTAGGTTTTTTGTAGTAACTGTCCAATTGGCACAAGTCAGCGATGTCGTCATATTATCTTCAAAGTAAGGGTTTAAACGATTAGAATGCACGACTATTGGTTAACTATGAGGAACTTATGCGGTAAATTACATTATTAATCCGCTTTGACACCTCGTATGGTATAGATTTGGAGACAGACCCCGTCGACGTTGTGGAATATAAGACCAAACCCGATCGCCTTCGTGATAATCGCCCCTCTAGGCGTTGATGTCGTAGCTCCCCTTCATCCTGGATATTATGTCTTACTTGGTCATGGATATTGTCCAGTCTTCGTCGAAGAGTGCTGATATAATCTTCCCGTGCAAAATTTTCTCCAGGCTTGCTCTCGAACTTCAAACCACAGGGCAACCGGAGTCCCTGATAAATAGCATGTTTGCTGGCCCAGTGGTTTCCTGAACAGATGCCTGGTACGCAATAAGGAATAATGATAAGCGCTCGTTCAAATCTTTCTCATGTTCGGAGGCCATTTTGGATAAGTGCCTGATCACGGTCTTGTTCATTCGCTCCACCATTCCATCTGATTGTGGATTCAAGTTGTTCGTCTTTTGAAGCCCAAAAATTCACACATTTTTTCAAAAAGACGACTCGAAATTTCGCCCTTGATATGAATGGAGTTCCAAGGGTACACCAAAGCGAATGATGAACTCTTTTCGGATCACATCCTCCGCGTTTCCAGCTTCTTGATTAGGTAGGTCATAAGCTTCAGCCCATTTAGTAAAATAGTCCATGACTAAAATTATGTACTTATTTACTTTGTCACTTTCAGGGAATGAGCTGGCGATATATATGGCAATTCTTTCAAACGAGCTTCCCACATTGTACTGGCGCATAGGTGCAGGTCAATGCCCCTGCGGTCCATTACTTACCATTACCGGCAGAACTAGCACATTTTCTGCACCGTTCTTTTACATCTCGTGAAAAATTTGTCCAGTAAAATCTCTGGCATCTTCAGCATTTTGAACTCCAAAGTGGCCCCAAGAGGTGCCATTGTTCTTGAAATACATCAAGTATCCTTTTCCTGGGGGAATCATCATTTATATCTTTCGCTCGATTCCATTGTGATTTTCCACTTTCCGGCACAGGAGATCGTCTTCCATTATCAAAGAATCCTATTGTGCCCAGTATGACTTCAATTCTCGTGAACGAAGAGCGATTTCTTGCCAGGTTGGTCTTTGTCCATTTCTCTTCCAAGACTTCACGACTGCAAGATCAGGATCAGTTTCTTGATCTGCGCGCAAATTGTCAGATTGCCATTGATCATCGACAACGGTGGTTCGAAGATCGTTGACCGATTTGTTTTCGATTCGGTTGCAATGTCTGGCCAGGACCTTCTGGAAAAAGCATCAGTATTTCGATGTTTGAGGCCCACGCTATGTTCAAAGTCGAAGTCATACTCCTGTAACCAGCCTGTCAATCCTATCAATAATTCTTAAATTACAAGAGCCACTTCAAAGCTGCATTATCAGTCCAGCTCAGGAATTTCTGTTCATACAGATATTTGTAAAAGTGCTCGATGGTCTTAACTACTGCTAATAGTTCTCGTCTAGTTACGCAATAGTTCCTCTCTGATTTAAATAGGGTCTTGCTGCAGTATCCAATGACCTTTTCTTGTCCTTCTTGGATTTAAGAGAGCACACCACCCATCCCAACGTTACTGGCATCCGTAT
Source organism: Melolontha melolontha (assembly GCA_935421215.2). Lineage (NCBI taxonomy): Eukaryota > Metazoa > Arthropoda > Insecta > Coleoptera > Scarabaeidae > Melolontha > Melolontha melolontha. Next base: position 155,665,242 of record OW285236.1, on the reverse strand, counting down.
CCAGAGCAAACCTTCGAGATGGCAATGGATAGCTCAAAACAGATGCTCTTATCAAAGTTTATTTTAATAAATCATTTTATTTATTAAAGGGAACTATGCTAAGCATTCACTGTTCGAAATAAATCCTCGGTTTTCTGTTAGTCGGGTGAGTGGTTTCGCAATATTAGCGAATCCAGGAACGTAGCGTCGATAATACGTTATGCACGTATTATCCCAAAAAACGTCTTAGCTCATGTTTGTCTTGGGAACAATCCATTCTTCCACAGCTCCCACTTTTTTCGGATTCACAGCAACTCCTTTTCTAGAAACCACATATCCAAGGTAATTTAGCTCTGCGGACTAATCCCAGGACTAATCCCAGATTGGCATCTTGCAACTTCCGGAATACCACTTCCAAATTCTTCATGTGATTTTGAAAGACCTTCCCTACAGCAATCACATCATCTATGCCAGGCAAGTATTCCATGACAGTCCCCTCAGTACAGCCTCCATGAGTCGCCAAAAGTAGCAGGGGTGTTACATAATCCGAGTAGCATGACTTTAAACTGCAAAACCCAATACCCGAACTAAAGCCAGTGTTCTTTGTTGTTGGGGTCCATTTCCACTTGCCAATACCACCTCAAATCAATAATTAAGCACCATTTTGCTCCTGCTAGTGTATCATCTATTCTTGGGAAAGGATAACTGTACTTTTTGGTCACATTATTCAATCGGCAATAGTTCACGAACAATCTGGTAGATCCGTCTTTCTTCCTTACTATTATTTGAAGATTCAATTACCCTCTGGCTTTCCACATCTCGTATAATTTGCTCGACTTCCTCATGTTTTGCCAATGGTAACTTTCTTGGTCCTTATCGTATTGGAACTGCATCGCCGGGCGTTTTGTGCATGACGATATTGGTTCTTCCTTCCGTGACAATTTCAGTACAAAAACGTCCTCGTATTTCTGGATTAGATCTTTAAATTTCCCACTTAATCCTTGACTAGCTGAGTCAATGATCTTGGAAAATTTCTCAGGAATCCGCCTGAATACTTTGCTTCTACACGATGAACGACGGCCGACACTGGCGAACACCATCACAAAATAGTACCCTTCTATAATTAGTGTAATAATTTACATTTATTATCATTATCAGTACAGTTTCCTGAGTCTTAATCAGCACTTTGTCAACTACTATCTCTCAGTATACCTTCTTATCATCAGTCTTCGGTTCCAACATTGTAACATTTCCTTCAAGATAATAACGTTCCATACAAGCCGTCAAAAGTCTCGGCTCTTGCATCTAGAGCAACGTTCTCGTCTGTAATTACTAGTAACTTCCCATCATTTTTCTCTTGAAGAACCTATTCTTCACCTTATTTATTTTGAAAGTAGCTTCTTTCATATCTAACTGGAAGCCGTATGTGTTCATAATGCGAAATCCCAGGATTATTTCTTTCTCTATGTTGGCTATGGTTCCAGAACGCGATGTCGGATTAATATTGGTCTTATAATAAAGTTAACATCTGCTTCACCTGCCACAGACGCTGCTTCTCCAGTTGTTGTCTTAAGTCTCCATTTGCTAGAAAATATTTTTTTCTTTCTGGCAATTAAATCAGCGATAGCTTTCGTGGATCCAGTATCTATCCTTCCCTCCATAATTGCGTTCACATATAGGTCGTTGGTTTGGTGTTGCAAGGATGCAATTTGGGCAAGAGTCTTCGGGGCTTCCTGATACTGAATCAATAATTGCCCTCGCTCATCCTTTCCTGTTGCTCGGCCAATGCATTCTTTGTGACCTTACCGCACTTGCTTCGAATGTTACCGACTTCTCCACAATTCCAGCATCCCAGTACTCTTTTTTTCGGTTCTATCTGGTTTAGTAGCCGGCTAACCACTTGCTCCAGGAATTCCTAGTCTTCCTGGCTGACAACAGTACAGACTCGAGCATGGTTTCGAGAGGCCTGTTTCGTGATTTCTAATTCAAGTGCATGCACCAAGGCATCGATCAAGGTCTTCGATCGTTCCAGCCTTAATGCCTGCAGAATATTGGAGAGGACAAGGCATATTTTATATTTAATGCACCAAGGCATCGATCAAGGTCTTCGATCGTTCCAGCCTTAATGCCTGCAGAATATTGGAGAGGACAAGCATATTTTATATTTAACAGTGAAGAGAGATAAAATTATAGAATAGGTGACATACATTTTTGACAGAAATTAGGATAGGCATTTTGATTAATTTTTTTAAGTTTTTTTAATATTATATTATATGTAATTATTATTTAATATAAAACAGTTTATTTGAATCATTTAATAAAGATAGAAATTAGCACATTTAAAAGTTTTAGAGTTGATTGTTGTAAGTCAAGCAATTCAATTTACGTGTAATAACGACGGTCCTGAGATAGTTTAGTTTTTTTTTAAAGTCATTCTAAAATAAATTTGATATGTAATAAGATTTGTATGAAATATAATACTTTTGACAACCAACAAAGGGCATAACTGCATCAACAATGTGAAGCATTTTTATTATTTAGAATGACTTAAAAAAGAGGAAACTATCTCAGGATGATTCAATATTAGTTACGCCAGTAACTAGCATTGTATAATTTTTATACGCCGCAACGTTGTGCAATAATTTTTAAATTCAATAAATTATTACAATATATGTCAATCCCATAATCGAGTTTTTTTTCCCATCATCATATTTTTCATGCCATTGATTCCAACTTTACTAAAAAGAGAATAAAGTGGAGTGGTGTGATTTTTAAGTACTAGCGCTGGTAATTATATGTCAGTTTTTTACTCTCGTCTCCTCGAATATGTCGAAGCAGTAGCTCCCTTAATAAGGTAGACACATTGTTGCATCCATCGATAAGCTCTAGCATTGAAGCCCCTTCCTACTGGTACGAAAGACGTTTTGGATATTCTGCAAAAGTGTCCACACGGATTCAACGGTGTTCTCTTCATTGTTCTTATGCAGAATTTTCAAAACCCTACTCCCGGTTGTCTCGGGGCAAAGTTCTTATATGTTTGTTTGAACTTAGACATGAAGTCAAAATGTTTTTTAGGAGAACCACCCTTTTCGACTTTAATTTAAAGTTAATGATGATGAATGACTTCAAAGCCCTGCATAGATTTTCTATATCTTTTCAAAATGAAATCAACTAAATTTACAATGCAGTAACTATATTCCGACAAAATTACAGACAAAATAGTCTCGTTAAAAAATAAGAATTTTGTTAGGTGTGTAGTTATGTATTAAAATCGAAAAATATTTTCTCAGACGTGGAACCAATGACCAATATACACTTAAGGTAGAATTTGAAATGAAATACCGCATCTCATTCCGGGCTGACTTGAAAGAAGAATATCCTAAACTATTCAACACTTTCTGCTACCGTTCACCGCTACCGCTTACTCTGCACTTACTTGAAAAATAAGTACAGAAACAGATTTTTCAGGTAAATCCGGACTAGAGACTATATTTGTATCTTCCGATCGCATTTTAAATTACCTAGTGCTGCCAAATAGCCTCAAGATTCCCATTAAATGTGCTTATACAGGGTGTTACAAAAAAGTAGGTCAATCCGTTAACCATATATTCGTTGGGCTTAACTAATAGGACTTTATGTCACTTTATATTTGAACGCTTTTTTTTCAATATAGAGGGTGTCAAGGTTTTTAAAAATAGCTCGATAGTCACAAAAATCATAGTCGAAGGAAATCGGCCCCGTAGAATCCGAAATTGGTATCAGAATTTACCTACTTGAGGCTTGAGGGCAGTGGGGACTTTCTCGATATACAGGGGGTGCGGAAAAAATCGTAGCTCCGGATCTGGTAGATATAGTGACTTGAAATTTTGCTTAATTTTCTACAATACGAGGACCTTATAATGTAACTATAATAATTATTATATTTACCGCGTTACAGCCACTATTTGCATCGAGCGGCTGCCCCTACAATACATCCCTGCATTCCGGATAAAGTGTGTAACTCTAGAATCGGTCAAGTAGTAGACGAGTAAAAAAAAGGTTGAAAAACACTGCACTGTAATAGCATTAAATAGTGAGACGAATAAGTTGTATTATTTCTTACATTGACTGTCGCTGTTAAAAATTTTGGAAAAATTAATTATAGTGAATCTGAAAGAGAGTCGTCAATTGGAAAAGTGAAAGCGAATATGCGCTAATTGAGACAGAGAATACAGATTCTCTCTTGTCAAGTATTGCTTATAATAAAACGGCACCTGGCTTCTCTATCAGTATATTTCAAACTTTTCAAACTATTTTCATAATATGCACAAAACACAACCTAAAATATCATTTAGATGATCAGCAAGCCGAATCAAAACTGCGGCGTGTATTAAAAGGAATAGAAAGCTAAAACAAGAATACGTCAGCAAATATAAAAATACAGTGTCTGCTAAAATATTTAATAACATAAACTGCAATTGCAAGAAGAATTGTTATACTAGAATAGCTAAAGAAAATAGAAAAGTAGGTTTCGATATTTTTTGGAGAATGAGAATTTCTCTTCGCAAAATGCTTATTTGTGCAGTTTAGTTAGACAAGGCGGGGTTAAGACACACCGGCAAATAAATTACAGACCCGAAAAAAAATAATAACAAATTCCTATTACGTGAATGCTTACTAGTACGAACAAATTACATCTTTCCTGAAAATTTCACTAAAATATATCAATGTTTACTGAGTGTAGATTTATTTATGGCGGCCAGTATATGTGCTAGGACCGAACTGATCTATTTGGTGACATAACAATCAGCCGTAAAGCCCCGGATTCGAGTTGTGGACAACATAAAACATTGATGGTCTTTTTTTCGATATAAGTACCTGGGGGTAACTATATAGTATTTATTCCAACTTGATACATACTCGTAATGCACATTGCCGTTCGTAGGGCTTCAAGGCCTGTTTCAAGTAGCTATTATAGATCCCGTTTACTAAAAAAGCAAGCAAAAATTCATGGAATTATAATTTAGGTTATTTCAAGATTTTTTTGCCATTCAATAATTGTCGAAAACATGCTTTCTTTCAAAGGGTGATTACAGGGTGAGAAAGGTTTAGTTATTTTCTTAAATTATTAATGTACTCTAAATAAAATTATTGCACTGAACTTACGGAATACAAGAACTATCCATAAATATCTTTTAAAAATATTTTGATTAGAAAAAACGAATATTATTTTCAGTCATTTATCGAAAACACCATTAGTATAATCGTAGATTTCATACGTTCTTGATAACGTTTCTATTGAATTATTAGGGCTCTCATTCTTTTTACACATTGAAACACATTTCTCAAAAAATGCAATTAGGAACTTCCATAATAACAATGTTTAGTGGATTGGAATTGTGGGTAACTGGCTTATATAATGAAACAGATATGCAAAATACATATCCGTCACTGTAAACATGGACAAACACCTCGTATTTTTAGCATTTACTTCTGTTCAATACATATGTTTCAGCCATCTAGGCCTCATCGGTTGAACTAGTGAAGCAATGTGTATACAAATTAATACAGATCTGTTAAACAACGGATCTGTATCTGTATCTACATTTACGCTAAAATTGTCTCCAAGCTATAACCAGTTTCGCTCTATCAGGCGACACCAATTTAATCAGTGACATCTGACGGAAGAAAGCGACTAGGCCAGAAAAGGCGATCTTCCGCTCGAATAGCAAGGCTATTACGAAAAAAAGCGGAAAAATACGTATATTGGTGCTGTCCATTAACACGCGCCAGATGGCGGTAAATATACAAAAAAGGGATATTTATCAATACGTTTTTGCCGTATTACGCAGTTGTTATATAATGAAACAGATATGCAAAATACATATCCGTCACTGTAAACATGGACAAACACCTCGTATTTTTAGCATTTACTTCTGTTCAATACATATGTTTCAGCCATCTAGGCCTCATCGGTTGAACTAATGAAGCAATGTGAATACAAATTAATACAGATCTGTTAAACAACGGATCTGTATCTGTATCTACATTTACGCTAAAATCGTCTCCAAGCTATAACCAGTTTCGTTCTATCAGGCGACACCAATTTAATCAGTGACATCTGACGGAAGAAAGCGACTAGGCCAGAAAAGGCGATCTTCCGCTCGAATAGCAAGGCTATTACGAAAAAAAGCGGAAAAATACGTATATTGGTGCTGTCCATTAACACGCGCCAGATGGCGGTAAATATACAAAAAAGGGATATTTATCAATACGTTTTCGCCGTATTACGCAGTCGAGCGGAAGATCGCCTTTTCTGGCCTAGTCGCTTTCTTCCGTCAGATGTCACTAAATTGGTGTCGCCTGATAGAACGAAACTGGTTATAGCTTGGAGACGATTTTGGCGTAAATATAGATACAGATACAGATCCCTTGTTTAACAGATTTGTATTAATTTGTATACACATTGCTTCACTAGTTCAACCGATGAGGCCTAGATGGCTGAAACATATGTATTGAACAGAAGTAAATGCTAAAAATACGAGGTGTTTGTCCATGTTTACAGTGACGGATATGTATTTTGCATATCTGTTTCATTATATAACAACTGCGTAATACGGCAAAAACGTATTGATAAATATCCCTTTTTTGTATATTTACCGCCATCTGGCGCGTGTTAATGGACAGCACCAATATACGTATTTTTCCGCTTTTTTTCGTAATAGCCTTGCTATTCGAGCGGAAGATCGCCTTTTCTGGCCTAGTCGCTTTCTTCCGTCAGATGTCACTGATTAAATTGGTGTCACCTGATAGAACGAAACTGGTTATAGCTTGGAGACGATTTTAGCGTAAATGTAGATACAGATACAGATCCGTTGTTTAACAGATCTGTATTAATTTGTATACACATTGCTTCACTAGTTCAACCGATGAGGCCTAGATGGCTGAAACATATTGCAGTGGAATGTGCTTTTGATTACTTATTAAATCTTTTTGTTCACACTACAACTTAATCGTCCGGCTGTTCAGTCTGGTAGATTTCCTTGAGCTCACTTCACTCGGGTCGATCCTTACGGATGCAGGTTATATCATAAAATAAAACACGAGGTGTCAGATAAATTATACACACATTTTCCCTTTACATTAATATAATAAAAAAAAAATTAAAAAAAAATCAACTTTACAAAGTGTAACGTTGAACTGTTAAATGCACAGCAGCAAGGATAAAAAAGGTTTGGATATCATATGAAGATACAAACCAGTAAAAAACCTTGAATGACAAATCACGAGCAAAGATAACTAAATTAATAATATCCAAGAATTCATCAGATGTCAACAAAAATATAAACCCAACAATTTAAACGTCAAAGTAAAGAATTGTTTACTCTGCGCGCGAAATCAAAATCTGAACTGTCATGAATGCAATCACATGACATTACACAACTCGTCCCCACTTTCCTACGTATTGAAATATTCAAATTGAATAAAAACACCCAAACTCCACAAAAACATCTAACAAATTTTCTAGATATTATTCTGAATACATAAAAAAATTAATTAAAGTAAGTCACAATTAAACACGAGAGATTCCCTTCTTCAGATAGGTGTATCATTTAAATAAAATTACAAATATAAAAGATTTGTAAATTCACGATGAAATTTCATTTGAATCACATACGACGCACCAAAAACTATAAACGAATTATCCAAAATTTTAATTATATTAGACAAAATTAGGTCGTGTCTGATATACACTTATACACACCTATCTTCAAGGACATTCAAATAATCTCTAAAATGAAGTTCCAGGAACCGCAAGGCCATCCCCACCTACTATATAAAATCAAGATAGAGAAAATATATACATCTTAGTACAATATGATATCCGGGATGGCGGCGGCTTTAAACATCTGACCAACCTAAATATACGAGGATAGATCAAAATTTCGAACATAATAAAATTCATCACTTAAAATAAAATATATTTATAACGATCCCCGTCTGAAATAAAATAGACACCAAAATGAAATATATAAGTTTAATAAATGTACTACACAAAAAGTTCAATATAGTTCTATTATTTTTTCCTTTCTTCTCCATGGAAAAATCCATGGCAATATGTATTAAACAGAAGTAAATGCTAAAAATACGAGGTGTTTGTCCATGTTTACAGTGACGGATATGTATTTTGCATATCTGTTTCATTATATAACAACTGCGTAATACGGCAAAAACGTATTGATAAATATCCCTTTTTTGTATATTTACCGCCATCTGGCGCGTGTTAATGGACAGCACCAATATACGTATTTTTCCGCTTTTTTCGTAATAGCCTTGCTATTCGAGCGGAAGATCGCCTTTTCTGGCCTAGTCGCTTTCTTCCGTCAGATGTCACTGCTTAAATTGGTGTCGCCTGATAGAACGAAACTGGTTATAGCTTGGAGACGATTTTAGCGTAAATGTAGATACAGATACAGATCCGTTGTTTAACAGATCTGTATTAATTTGTATACACATTGCTTCACTAGTTCAACCGATGAGGCCTAGATGTCTGAAACATATGTATTGAACAGAAGTAAATGCTAAAAATACGAGGTGTTTGTCCATGTTTACAGTGACGGATATGTATTTTGCATATCTGTTTCATTATATAACAACTGCGTAATACGGCAAAAACGTATTGATAAATATCCCTTTTTTGTATATTTACCGCCATCTGGCGCGTGTTAATGGACAGCACCAATATACGTATTTTTCCGCTTTTTTTCGTAATAGCCTTGCTATTCGAGCGGAAGATCGCCTTTTCTGGCCTAGTCGCTTTCTTCCGTCAGATGTCACTGATTAAATTGGTGTCGCCTGATAGAACGAAACTGGTTATAGCTTGGAGACGATTTTAGCGTAAATGTAGATACAGATACAGATCCGTTGTTTAACAGATCTGTATTAATTTGTATACACATTGCTTCAATAGTTCAACCGATGAGGCCTAGATGGCTGAAACATATGTATTGAACAGAAGTAAATGCTAAAAATACGAGGTGTTTGTCCATGTTTACAGTGACGGATATGTATTTTGCATATCTGTTTCATTATATAACAACTGCGTAATACAGCAAAAACGTATTGATAAATATCCCCTTTTTTGCATGGTAACTGGCTTATTGAACCAGTATTTCTACCAGAAGGACTTACCGGTGGGGTGTATCGACATTTTTTGGAAAAATAACTACCTGAGTTTCTAGAGAATTTACAATTAGCAACTAGAAATCAAATGTGGTTTATACACAATGGTACACCAGACATTTTGGTGTGGTTGCTCATTAAGCGCAACATATGAAGGTCACTGGATTGGTCGAAGTGGACCTAGCTTATGGCTTAATCAATTCCCAGGCTTAAATTCCTTGGATTTTTTCCTACGTGCCCATTAAAAGATATTAGTGTACGCTACCCTAGTGAAATGGAGATTTGAGAAATCGAATAAATGATGTGTGTAATACGACGAGGAGTAGATTGCATGCATCCTAGCCGGTGGTAGCCATCTTCTTTTTAGTTCTGTTCTAACAATAGTAATAACAACAAATTTATTCTAAAACGTCAGGCTTTGGGGAAAAAAATTGAAAAGTAAATGAAGTAATATTAATTAAGTATGTACATTACATGAAGCTGTATAGTATCGTAATGTTTAAAATATTTTTCTTTTTACTTTTCTTTTATACCGTCTTTCAGGCCTTTTTTGATATAAATGTCCAACAATAATAAGCAAGCATTTCACTGTTTCGCTTGCCCTGATAACGTTTTTCAATAACAGAAATGTCTTGACGAAGCCTTTCGCCGTGTTCTCCCTCACTGTTAAAAGTATTCCAAGCAACACGCTCTAAGTCACTTACGGTTTCTTCAAATTGTTTATCTTGTTGTAGAAGATTCATTTAGAGTCATACAAAATTTCCTCTTTAAGTTGTACCTCCGAAATTTTCGGTTATGTTTATTTAAGGTATTGGGATCACGGCCATCTTTATCTATTGCTTTCACGTAATTTTTCATTCAACCTCATTTTATGTGTAATAGCGGTATAAGTATCAGTTTCAACTAGTGACATATGAAATATATTTTGTTGTTCAGGAAAATACTGAGCCCTGACTGGCCAGTCTTTAATAATGTAGTGGAAATTCCTTAATCTACTGTCCCACTCACAAAGAAAACAGCAATTCTTTGTATACCCTGCGCTGATTTGGCATTTGTGCATTTTGTAATTAATTATGTCTACAAGAAAAGTAATATTTCATATATGTTTCTTTTAAGTGGATTGTGTGGCCAACAGGTATGGATGGATAAACGTTTCCTACGTGAAGAAGGGCAGCGTTCAAATTCAATTTCGGAGCATCGATAAAAAACGCCTTTCTTCGGGATGGTGTTTTGACCTAATGCTAACATTAAATCGTCGACGTTATTGCAGTATAAAATATCCTCGTTGGTTAAAAAATTCTGTGATAGTTCTTTCTGAGAATTACGATACACAGGAAATATCTGTGCCTGTGGCTAAAAGTTTCCATCCTTGCAGTCTAAATCCTAGTATTTCTGCTTTAGTTTTTGACAAATTCAGGTCTTGAATAGTATCATTTAAATATTATATATAAGGTGTAGTCGGTCCTGTTCAGATGGCAAATATTCATCGTCACTAGTCGATAGCTTGCTTCTTCTGGTTCTGTAATATCATATTCTTCACTCGAAACATCTATGGGCCTAGATACTGGTAAGTCTTCCGAATGTGGTACTGGATGAGTAACAGAAGGCAGACTAGTATAACTAATGTTTTTTCTAACTTTTGTTACAAAACTCGAAAGTTTTCGTGCAGCAAAAGTGTCAATCACTTAAGTGGTCCGTTTATTCACGCCAAATCATAGGTCTTGCAAAAGGTATAACGCTTTTCTTACCGTTTGACCAGCCTCTCAGAGTAACAGTAGAACGGGTGCATCAAATGCGGGAGCCCATGGCTTGTCTTGATGTTCAGTGCCTAAGCCAAAATAGTGAAAATATAACTTTTCTATTAAAGGTGTAATATTTCGCTTATGCTGGTGGATAGTGAACTCCTACATACATAACAGAAACTATTTGGATTATCTATACAGGTACGCAGCATTATAAAATAAAAAGACATTCAGCTATCACAAACCAACCTACATTGAATCTAAAGAGCCGTCTGTAACTCTTTATATACCCACAAAGTCAGATATCTACTAATTCTTAATTTAATTAGTTCCAGAGCAAAAATGGGCGTGGTTTAAGTACTCTGACGTAGGAAACATGCAAGGACATGTTCAGACATGTCCACTCAATGTTCGGCAGAATAATATTTTTAGTAATATCTTTCTTGTATAAACGCAACTTTGAAATTTTGTAAAATTTAGTCGGTTTTTTTTAAAAATATTTAAGAAAATATCACAAAATCCTGACGTGAAGGAGCAAATTTTAAATCAGATTCAGAATCAGCATGACAAAAGACATTAACTACACGCATAAGAAAATTATTAAAATGTTATATTATATATAAAGGCGAGTACATATAAAATAGATTAGTTATTATAAAGAAGTCTACAATTACACATAGTGTAAATACTTGTAATAATTCAAAAGTACTTGTCCTGAAAATAAATTTGTTTATAATCTCCCGAAAGTGGAAATGTTAACTCATTAAAAAAGAAACGATTCCCTTATTTCAGTCCAAATCTATATAAATATATATACATATATATTATTATATATTATATATATGTAATATATATATATATATATATATATATATATATATATATATATATATATATATTATTATTATAAGTAAAAATTTCATTAACAGGTGAGCGGTCTGTCAAGTAAAAATAAAACTCCTTTATTCCACTCTATATTTCATAACGCATTGATTACTTCATCAGGAGTGTCTACATATTTAACAAAACCACAATATATTAAACAATATAACAATAACTAAATACTTACAATTCAGAGTTAAAAATTTAGCAAATAACGGCACTAAACATGTTAAAATTCGTCAAATTTAAAACATCAAATCAATATGTTGTTAGTTTGTGGTCAACCTCTTAAAAACAAATATAAATAAATGTTAAAATATAAAACTAAACTTACAAAACACACACCAAAAAACTGATGTCATAAAAAAATTGAAACCAACAACAACTACAAATCAAATGATACAAGGACTGGTTAATAAAACTTGGCAGGTAAAATTAACCGCCAACACCGAGTATATTACAGTAGATTATACTTAGTCCATTAGTATCCGACTTATAATTTACGCTATTAGTGTCTCCGTTGATATGTACCATTTCCAAAAAGCATCTTTTTTTGTAATTATTTTCAGCGTCCACAATTCTGACATCTCCGAAATTAAATGTATGGCCGAGATCAAGTGCATGATCCACCAGAGCACAAGATCTCTTACCAATACGGACATCACTTCTGTGTTGTGTGATACGCTGTTTTAGCCATTGTGACGATTGGCCTATGTACACGCTACGACAATCCGAACAAGGTATCCTGTAGATGACATTACTATTTAAAAGCAAAGGTGTTACATCTTTGGTCTTACTATACAATTTTTTCACAGTAAATGTGTTATATTTAGCTTTTTAATATTCCTAAATTGTTTGAAGTGTGATATAATTAAGTGAGTAAGACCACCAATATACGGAATTTTTTTTGTAGATCACACTATCCGCAGGGACGTCTTCAGTAGGGCCGTCGTAAAAGTTGGAGCTGTACATCAATTTATTTAGTATATGCCTAGGATAACCATTGTTAACGAAGATGCTAAAAAGCTCTCTAAGATTATCTTTTAAGAAGGTGGTGTGACTTATGTGTGATACTCTATTTTTCATAGCTATGACGGTGTTATATTTTTGATTGGGATGATGATGGGAATAGTAATTGATGAAACGACCAGACGAAGTCGTCTTTCTGTACCAATTCAAAATGATCGAGTTGTTCTCATCCCGAATCACTGAAACGTCCAAGAAGGGTACACTGTTATTGTCTTCTTTTTCCAAAGTAAATTGTAAATTTTTACATAGCTGTTGAATATTTGTAGCGTCACACCTATTTTATCATGTGGTACAGAGCAAACAATGTCATCAACATACTTGTACAAAAACGGTATCTGAAATGGTAACTTAACCATCACACTCTCCAACAACCTATCAATCACTATTTGGGCTAAAATGGGACTAATGGGCGATCCCATAGGTGTTCCAAATATCTGACTGTAGAATTTTTCGTTGAACGAAAAATATGTATTATTGAAAATAAAAGTAATTAGTAACAAAAAATTTGATTTCGATAAGTCTGTGTATGGATCGATTAAGTGCCACTTACTCGCTATGACATCTGTTATTAGTTGTAATGGTATGTTTGTAAACAGTGATATGACATCCAACGAAATCAGCACATAATTATCGGGGAGTGTGACACCCTGCATCCGATTGACAAACGAAAACGTGTCCTTTACATTGGATGTATTGCCTGTCTCAAAAGCGTTGGTTAAAATTTTGCTGAGGTACTTGGAAAGGTTGTATGTTATCGAGTTGATAAAACTAATGATAGGTCGGACTGGTATATTAGGTTTATGAATTTTTGGCAGTGAGTAAAGTTTCGGATGATTGGCGTTGTAGATTGTTAAAACTTTTACTATATCATTCGGTAATTGTCCACTAGAATGGATCTTTTTGATCAATTCATTGTATGTTTTTTGTATGCTCACCGTAGGATCCTTCTGTAACGGTTTGTAAGTAGAATTGTCTTTCAACAAATTCTCTGTTTTACTTACATATTCTGTCCTGTCCATAGCCACCGTGCAATTACCCTTGTCCGATTGTAATATGTATAGGTTTGGATTAGATTTTAGGAAGGACTTAGTTCTATAGAATAAGTTACTGAAAGCTGAATGAACCCGAATGTGTGAATTCTGTATGAAATTGGTTACACTGTTGGCGACCTTACCCCTTACAGAATTCCACGACGCCTAAGGCACGACATCCAATACATCCTCAACATCAGCCACGAAACGCTTTATATCAACATTATCCCCACCAACAGGAATAGCAAACTTCGACCCTAATGACAAAAAATCAGAAATATCACTCGGAATGTCGTATACACTGTATACAGAGTGTATACGGGGACGCGGTGTATAGCAGTTGTGCGTAAGCGTTTCTCTTGCTTTACTGTGCCCCATGTGCGACTTTTAATTAGTAGTTTTTACATACTGATGATGACAACTTAGTTGTCGAAATACGTATTTAGGATACGATTAATAATTGTGGTAAGGGGTTATATACCTTTTTTAAATTTTTATTTAACCACAGTCTCCATTGAAAAAATTATAGATATATAACAATTGATAAATTATTGGAGTTTTTCGGCTTTTATATGAAATATTTACAAATATCAAGTTAGTATGTATGTAATTGCAAAGTAAGGGGGGATGTAAACATTGCTGTCTACAAATTACAAAGCAAATCATACGAAATTTTTAATTGAAAAAATTGTCTATTAAAAATTTCGTATGATTTGTTTTGTAATTTGTAGACAGCAATGTTTACACCCCCCTTACTTTGCAATTACATACATACTAACTTGATATTTGTAAATATTTCATATAAAAGCCGAAAAACTCCAATAATTTATCAATTGTTATATTTAATGAACGGCTAAGAAATTATCTAAACACATATATATATATATATATATATATATATATATATATATATATATATATATGAACTTCATGTGTATGAGAATTAATAATTATTAAATCTCATTTTACATGCGATTGTCGCTATAATTTGTTGCATTTAATTCTACAATTCGGCAAATCACTTTTGCCCTAGATTGTAGACACAACAAGCCGCGACATCAACTGTACAAGTTGTCAGTACAAATGAAAAATTTTGTGAAAAACTTATCTGCGCGGAATGTGCATATATCGATATTTCACTGTTTTTTACAGATCATCAGTGCACCTTACCGAAGACAGACATGTCATTCACTTCTATACTACGTGTATATATACGAACTGTAATGAACTTCATGTGTATGAGAATTAATAATTATTAAATCTCATTTTACATGCGATTGTCGCTATAATTTGTTGCATTTAATTCTACAATTCGGCAAATCACTTTTGCCCTAGATTGGAGACACAACAAGCCGCGACATCAACTGTACAAGTTGTCAGTACAAATGAAAAATTTTGTGAAAAACTTATCTGCGCGGAATGTGCATATATCGATATTTCACTGTTTTTTACAGATCATCAGTGCACCTTACCGAAGACAGACATGTCATTCACTTCTATACTACGTGTATATATATGCGTGTATAGAAGTGAATGACATGTCTGTCTTCGGTAAGGTGCACTGATGATCTGTAAAAAACAGTGAAATATCGATATATGCACATTCCGCGCAGATAAGTTTTTCACAAAATTTTTCATTTGTACTGACAACTTGTACAGTTGATGTCGCGGCTTGTTGTGTCTACAATCTAGGGCAAAAGTGATTTGCCGAATTGTAGAATTAAATGCAACAAATTATAGCGACAATCGCATGTAAAATGAGATTTAATAATTATTAATTCTCATACACATGAAGTTCATTACAGTTCGTATATATACACGTAGTATAGAAGTGAATGACATGTCTGTCTTCGGTAAGGTGCACTGATGATCTGTAAAAAACAGTGAAATATCGATATATGCACATTCCGCGCAGATAAGTTTTTCACAAAATTTTTCATATATATATATATATATATATATACACGGTCAGTGTTCAGCCCATTAAAGATTATAAAGGTGATAGTGGATCCCAAAAATACTTTGTTGAGCCCATATCCAGGCTTCACAGCGTAGCGTATCGAAATTTGGCTTGGGCTCGAAAACGTCATTTTAATCAATACAATATACATCAGTTAGCTGATAGTAGTTCGCTTAAAGGGGCGTTTTAATATACATCATATATACATTCAAACATATTATATAGCCCAAACGTGAAGCCTTAGAGCTGGCATCATTGTCAGCTTGATTTATAAGTGATACAGTTGAATCTTTATAAAGTTTTTTAACACAATGGTAAATGCGATTTGATGGAAAACATTAAATCGGTTATGTAACTTATAAGACAAAATAACAAATGTACTCGTATTTTGAAATATGAGTATTGCATAGTATTTTAATTAGTTGATCTAAACTTTGATATATAATATGTAAATATAGAAGGACTTAAAATAGAATGTGCAGGTTATTTCTTAGAATCATATTTCATGTCTTGTAAATATGTACTGTTTACACATTATAATACAAAAAATATATACAAAATTACCTTTATGAAACTTTTCTGTTTTATAAAATATGAGAATGTGTACTTACAAAGTAAATTGAAAACATAGAAGGAAAAGGAAACACGAAAATGGTAAATAAGGAGAATGAAATAAATATAGATGAGTACATATTTGAATTTGTTATTCACTTATTTAAATGTATTAATTAAAATTTGAAAAATAAAAAATATTATTTAAAAACACTTATAATACTAAATTAAAAAATAAAAGTTTAAAACACAAACAAAAACTAAAAATTTTAAAATAAAACATTTTGTAGATAATAATTTTATGTTTATTTTCCTTTATAACAATGAAATACCAGTCTTAATTTTCACCCAATGTTTTCCTTCAAATTTTTGATTGTAACTTCTTTAACGTTCTTCTACATCATGTTTTCTAGAAGGTTTTTATTTTAATATGGTTATTAAAGAAGTCGATAATAATACGGTTGTTCCTAGGTCTATCCAATTTGCTTGTTTCGTATTAGCATTCCCATCAATAGCACTTTCTAATATGATCTAAAACTGTAATAATGTTGCATTTTCATTATAAAAATAATATTTAAAATTAGGTATGGTAGAAAGTAACTTACCTGTCGGATGTTAATATTTTATTTCATTTGTTTAGGTTAGCGTTTACAGTGTGAATAAAAGGGTCAGAACTCCTTTTAATATGTGTAGAAAACGTTTTTCTTTGAATATTTAGATTAAAATTTTCATTAATGGGTGTTCGAAGTAAATGATCTAAATCATATGCCAGATATGGAAATATCATTAGTATTTATATTATTTGCAGTCTCATTGTCATTAACGTCCATTTTGGCGATATAACCTCTACATTTGGTGTAAGTAAATTAATATTGTCCAAGGAAGTTATAACTTCGTTCGATAATGGGTTACGTTTTAAAATTTCCTTATATATTCACTAATGTTTTATCGCCCTGCATACTCGATTTCGACAGGAATTACTTCTTTTTTTTCTATTTTTCACAAGTACCTGGTGACCATCTGGTGGGTTTTCTCACGGTATCCCCATCCCCCCGCTATCGCCTCGACTAGCGTCTCGCGATAGATTCATTCGTTGTCGGACTATAAGTCAGATCTGTTGGTTTATTAAGTATTTACGATTGCACCTTTGGGGATAAAATAGGGTGACGTAATTCTGCGTAATTTGAAGAAGTTACATTAGCGGTTAAAACGCAGAACGTCAATAGTTTAGAATTGCCGAATACCGTTTTGTTTTGTGAATTTGTGACACAGAAAAGGAAAACTACTTCATACCTAAATTTCTTGATTGGCAAATCTAGTACGTGAAAACGGATAATTGCAGCCCTCCAGCAGTAGCAATCAGGACTCCACTCCGAACACCTTCGCCTTATTAGCGAATCCAATACCGGCAAATCACCGTTAATTACCGTCATCTACTGGCCTCTGCAAATCCAATTAGGACAAAGGGGACTCCTATATACTTTTCTTAGTATCAATTTTGACTTTTAAATTTCCGTTTTGAAGATTTTATAATCATATATTTATTAACTTTCGAGATTATTTTTTTCTGTTTAAACTAGAATCACTGTAATGTATATAAATTTATATTGTACGTATATGTTCTTTTGTAATAATCACGTTAATCTAAATTCTAATTAGCTGCAATTTAATTGGTTGGGAATTTATACATCGATTTTTTAACATATTTTTCTTATCATTACCGCTTTGTTAATTTTTTTTTTTTCATAAAGATATTTTAAATTTATTTTGTACGAGATTTCTCTCTGTAATGCTTTTGCGTGCCAACATCTGGTATCTTGGCCGTCACTAGTATAAACAAAAAAACCGTCTGCAATTTATGCAGATGTATTTCTGTAAAATTTTGTTTTATTTAAAACCTTATAGTATAAAATTTTAAAAATATGGAGATATACCTAATACCATTTTTTTTGTTATTGCTGTAATTACTATTAACTTGTAAATATTTCATAGCTTATATATTTTTGTAGTCTGTATGCGCATGCGCCTAAGATCGCGCAATCCCTTTTCTCCGTTTTCAGACTGAGCTTCTGTAAGCAAAACGGAGCGGCGCTACCTACCATATTTTATTTTAGTCACCCACACCCGTCTCCACTGACTAAGGACATACACAATAAATAGAAGCTCCCTGACTATTGTACCATATGACTACTGGTTTTGTTTTGTTTCAGACGCCATCGCTGTGCCTGCGAGCATCGTAGGTAGCAAAATCTAGAGAAATTAATGATTTACTTGAATATATTTGAAAAATACGGTTTCCTGACACACTATCTAAAATCCTCGTATTCATAAAACTAAATTTTATTTAATTCTCTTGGTTAAAGTTAATATTTGTATCAGGCTCTCTACGCAAGGTAATCTAAAATTTAGTTAATGTAAAATTTGCATTAAATAGTGCTAAATATATAAGCTTCGGGATTTTACCTTAATAGCAGTCATAACATAAAAACTAAAAACGGGAACCAACTGTTTTATTTTTAATATTTTGAAATAAGCTACTTACTAATATTTGTTTTATGGAATAGCTGTATTTGTATGATCTTTTCTAGCCAATAAATAGATAATTAGTATGTATAATTAATAAACTTGATACGACTTTTCAGATAATATTCTTATTTAAAAAGTTTATTCGTGTCAGTGTTGAGTCTATCTGAAACTGTTATATCTATAATTTTAATTAATTTATTATAATACCTAGCCTTCAGACTTGGTTTACCTTCGCAATATCTTTTCTTAAGTTATAAGGTTTTGTTGAGGTAGTAATATTACTCATTTGTTCTCTAAAGCCTATATGGAAGTTATGACTGCTATTAAGGTAAAATCCCGAAGCTTATATATTTAGCACTATTTAATGCAAATTTTACATTAACTAAATTTTAGATTACCTTGCGTAGAGAGCCTGATACAAATATTAACTTTAACCAAGAGAATTAAATAAAATTTAGTTTTATGAATACGAGGATTTTAGATAGTGTGTCAGAAAACAGTATTTTTCAAATATATTCAAGTAAATCATTAATTTCTCTAGATTTTGCTACCTACGATGCTTTCTCATCATAAAATATAAACGTCACGTTTTGCAATATTGTCAAAATTTTAGTATGTTACTTGCAATATAACCAAAGAAAGCATATACGTAACCTACATGTCAAAACAATAATAATGAGTAAAGTAAGTTAGAAATGTCAAAGTGATAATCAAACAATTCCGTACTTATTGCCACTTATTGATATTACTATTTATTATCATTATTGTTCTCAAAAGAACAGATTTTGCAATTTCTTATGACAAACTAAATATTCAAATTCGAATAGTACTTAACCAAGAAGTCAGAATGCCGGAAACAGCAAGCTGAATATCTTAAGACTATCTCCTGGACAAGTTATCATTTTTATTTAATGTAATATTTCAAATACGTACGTCTTAACTTAAAATGACAAACGTGCGAAGTATTACAGCGCGTATTCATGTGTGTTAGAAAGAGATAAACAACAATTTGCGGTTCACATTTGAACAGTACGAACTGAAAATATATACTCGTACTTTATGAAGTGTAGATGATTTCTAGCATAGATCACATATAACGCGCACTACGTAGTGCGCCATATGCACATATTTCAAAATATGAGTACATCTATTATTTTGTCTTAAAGTTACATAATCTATTTAATATTTTCCATCAAATCACATTTACCATTGTGTTAAAAAACTTCATAAAGGTTCAACTGTATCACATATAAATCAGTGATGCCAGCTCTAGAGCTTCACAACGTGTGTAATATGTTTGGGTGTATATTAAAGAGCCCCCTTAAGTGAATTACTATCAATTAACTCATGTATATTGTATAGATTAAAATGACGTTTACGAGCCCAAGCCAAATTTTTGCTACGGGACTAACATGGGCTCAACAAAGTATTTTTGGGCTCCACTATGACCGTACATATATATATATAATAAAAAGTAAGTGTTTCTTGGGAGTAGTGGCCAGGAAATTAAAACAATATTTAGTTTATGTCGACGTTTCGGTACTATATAGTGCCTTTCTCAAAACTGTAATATTTATTGAAATTGTTAAAAAAATGATAAGATTACAATGTTGAATTAAAACTACTTACATTAAAATTGTGCTGTTAATATATAATGTATTTGTTTTTGGTAAGTAGTGCTATGTGTCCCCACGATCAATAGTATTGCGCCTATTGATGTACTACCTTTACTTACAAATTTACCCAACTCACTTCAATACATGATTGCCACGGAGATATTTCGGCTAAAGCCCAGCTCAGTTTAGAGGCGAGTGGAGGGGGGGGGGATCTTATATCTAAAAGGGCGC
This sequence comes from Melolontha melolontha, assembly GCA_935421215.2. Lineage (NCBI taxonomy): Eukaryota > Metazoa > Arthropoda > Insecta > Coleoptera > Scarabaeidae > Melolontha > Melolontha melolontha. The sequence continues at coordinate 155,644,532 of OW285236.1, read as the reverse complement.
CGCCCTGTTATCCCTTTAGCCGCAACAGAGAACACAGACAAAATTTAAATAAAGGTGAACATAAATTATTTTCACATAATAGCATATGGTTTAGATAAATTGACAAATATTAAGATCATCAAATGGTATATATAAAAAATTAAAGGCCAACGTTGAAATAATTTGACCAAAAATGTAAAGCAATTAAATTAATAAAGTATCTTAGTTCTAGAAATTGCATCAATAATTTATTAAAGATCTTTCATAAACCGTACATCCTTTTACACACCCAGTATATGCAATATTAATTAAATATACTATACACAATTACGTCATGAATTGCAAACACTTCAATGTATATAAAAAAATTTATACCAAAATAAATCAATTAAGATTTGTCCGCGCTGTACATGCAGATATAGTTTACTAATAAAAAGAAAATTGAATGATTCAGTAATTTTACTAAAGACAAATACAGAAGTTATATATCAAAAATTAATTCTGAATAAATTTTATGATTCCACACAGTATATGTAGGAATATATTTTACACCAAGTTTTAAATAAAAGTGACTATTAAATTAATTTCAATTTTTCCTCTACGAGAAAAAAAACATAATGGAAATTTTATACCAACAAAAATTGAGTGACAAAAAAGCTCATTATTTGATACAGATTGGTATGATTCTGTCCGTCGATAACGACTAAATTACAGCGTTAAGGGCTACTACCTTTTCTCATCCGTCGGCAGGAGAAAGAAGGAAAACAGGTGGAAGTTTTACTCCTGGTCCCCCCAAAAAAACTAGGGTTCTTGATTTAGGGTTGTAGGTACCCACTTGCTCCTTGCCCTAATATATAGGAAAGAAAAAAAACAAAATAAGAATAAGAAATACTCGAACTGATGGAACCAAACCTCATCGAAATAACAATAGATTCTACAAGATATCTCGAACACTCCCTTGTATAACACGTGGTTTCAAACACAGACAAAATGGAGGAGTCTGTAGTATAAAAATCTAATCTATATTGATCCGTGGAGTCCATAAGAAATTAACGGTATTACACAAACACGTCAATTTCTATAATCGAATTTGAATTTTTAGAACCGCTATTGCGAACAGACTACTGTTTTAGAAAAATTCAAACCTGAAGGCGATCCCATCTTAGAACAACCACTTAGACAAGAGCACAAATAGGTCGACGCGTGCGTCCGGTCTTGTTTTATACACACGACCTTACTGCGTCATGTCAGAAAAAAAAATTTTTGAAGAGTATTCCAACTATCCCACAATTAATTTTCGATAAGAAACCGATCATAAAGGAAGGTTAATATAGTCAACTTCCACTTATGAAGTCGCTAAGCATTAATTAGCTCGTACAGTCACAAATAAATACTAATAAAAAGTCGCTGTGTCTATCGAACATTAGTACTAAATCACTAATAAATAAATAATAGATGATACTGTAGGTCTACATATTGTATTTTGACAAAATTAAATGCCTAATCATTTTGAATGAGAATATCTTTTGAAATTCTACAAAAAAAATATCGAGACCCTACATGACTAGCATAATTACTATGTCCAAATGAAACCAAAAAGCGCATACCTAAAGCTAATAGTACTTAAGAATACCTAACCTGAATTGTAGATAAACAATCTGACAATGAATTTAAATAAACTCCAAGGTAATATAGAATGATATAATATTATTTAAATAGGAAATTAACCTTTTGAAGATGTTCTATAAAAGCAATGTCAATGAAAATAAACCCAACTACCGTTACGATATTAAAAGAGAGGCTTAAGTTACAATAGGAACAATTAACTGACAGTAGTACGTATATAACCAAGTTAAATATTAGGAATCAAGCAGTACAAGAAAGTTATAATTTTAGGTATAGACAAAGTTCAATTATTTCACCGGTGGATTAGAGCCTAAGAAATAAGGTGGTTTAGGAAGCGAATAAAACAGAAGTAAATTGAATTTTTAAGCAACTCAAGTAGTACGATAATTAGTATATAACGAATAGCTGACCAAAATTGTACTAGGGTCGAATTTAAAGTATAACAGTAGTTTTAATTAAACATTGTAATCTTATCATTTTTTTAACAATTTCAATAAATATTACAGTTTTGAAAAAGCACTATATACAGTACTGAAACATCACTATAATTTAAAGATTGTTTTAACTACCTGGCCGCTACTACCAAAATGCACTTTTATTATATGTTATAATTACGGCCAAGAAAATAAGAAATTCCGGCTAACATACATAGAATAATGTAATAATTATATTCAGTGATTTTTAATTGATATTAATAATATTAATAATGTTAATTGAATAGCACGGGAATCGTACTTTAAATTGGGCGCCTTGGTTTTAAACTTGTAACGTTAGATCACCAGCCTTTCTCATGTAATATCTCAGGTTGCGGCTAGATGTCGGTAGAACATGTATTATATTTTACAAAAATTGGACATTATCTCAGGATTCTCGTCGATCAGTTTATCCCTATGTGTATGATGGAAAATTGTTTAATAATATTACAAAGTTATCTCTAGCTATGCAATGATAAATAAAAGAGTTTCTTTAAAGTAATAAGTGTAAATATTTATTGAAGTAAGATATCTGTGAACAATGAACAAATAACGTGCCTAACGACAAAACAAGGAATTAATATGGTGTGCACGTGTGAATTAAAGGTTATGTTTCAATAGCAATGTTAATGTATAGTATATGGTAATATAAATAAATAGACAAACAAATTCAGGGTAAGTACTACAGTTCTTAATAATAAATTTCCTTTCACAAATTCTGAGCAAGATAGAAATGTATTTTTAAAGTAAAAATAAAGAGTTAGGAATTTTAATAAAATTTTGTCTTGTTAAAAAAATAGTTCTTATAAGACTTTTTTCGAAATAAACTGAATTAATTAAACCTGTTTCTTACAGGATAAAGGTGTTTTCGTTTCTACGATGCAGGTATCGGCGTTGTTCGAAGGCGTTGGTATTGCTCACAGCCGTGGGCCAAAAGATGCGTTGGACTATTACTTGCCGATCACAGGTATTATCGACCCCAAAAGTAGTTCCAAAGCAGCGCCAGGGTTAAATGCTTCTTTTCTGAGTATTTTGATAATTGTAGCACAAGTATTTTTAGTTGAATTAAATTTTAAAATCGGAGTAGGACTTTTTCCTGGTAATCGTTATAAAATTTTTCTACTGACGTTCGATAGCAATTATTTCTTTTCAAAGCCTTGTAAGAAATCATGAAAATAGGCTGGATTTTTACTTTAATTACAATGGATCATAATTTAAATATAAATGAAGTATTAATTCAAACAGAAAAACAAAATTAAATTAGTAATTTACAAATAGTTACACAGGACTTTCCAATGTTAGGTTATGTTAAATGTTTAGAATGAAAATAACCTGTTCGCGGGTTTGTAAAAATTCAAAAAGTGGGCGTGTCTAATTAGTATCGATACAAAATTTGAATGTAAATAAATGAGCTTTCTTGTTAATTTCGCGTAAGTGATTTGAATATGAAAATGACAATTAAAAATATAAAAAGTAAATTTTGAAATAAATATAAATTAATTTGAAATATACAAAGTTATCGTAATATTAATTTATTAACATTTCGATACTAATTTTACAAACTATGTCCGCCAAATGTAGCCTTTCTATTGATTGTAATTCCTGTGATAATTACTGCCTTTCCTTTTGCAGATGGCTGGAATAATGGTGCTATTTGCCTCATAACAATATATATAGTAGATTCAATTATTTAGCGATTTAAGGTCTGGTTTTACTTCAAAATGTATATATTTAAAGGAATCTTACATGTTTCGGCATATGATGCCTTTTCAAAGAATTTAAAATATAAATGACAGTATATTAATGTCATACTTAAACATTTGCAGTTGTTATGGATAAAATTATTCAAAGCATAATAAAGCAGTTTTGTCTGTTTTAGAGTACCTATTTCTGAGCTTGTATTCTTTTGTAGAAATATTGTTTAATTTGGCCTATGTAGTAACTATGGCAATCGCGACATGGTATTTTATAGATGAGATGAGTTTCTCGATTTTTTTCTGTTTTAGGTTTTAGTTTTGAAAATAAATGTTTATTAGTATTACTAAGTTTATATGTAGCGATATCATATTTACACGGAATACATGTTATGATATCATCTATATCACAACATGTATTCCGACAAATAAAACAAACTACCTTTTAAATAAATTCAACAATTTTCACAACAAATTAAAATTCACTATTGAAGAAGAAATTAATAACAGTATTAATTTTCTTGATATTTCTTTAAGCTATGATAGACAGGGTACTATTTATACAAATTGGTATAATAAACCCACAGCATCTTTTCGATAAATGAGTTACCACTCAAATGCACCTACAGTATTCAATAAAATGATTATAAATAATCTGACTAATAGAGCAATAAAACTATCACATACTCAATACAGAAAAGATAATATCAAGAAAATTAAAACGATCTTAACAGATAATAACTATCCACCACAGCTTATATACCAAACAATTAAAAAAGAATCCACCAAATAAACAACACTGCAGACACGAATAACAATTTAAACAATGAAACAACATATATCACGATTCCATATGTTCCACAATTGCCAGAAAAAATTAAATACACTTTAAAAACTATGATAGAGCTACAACATATAAACTTAGTAATACTAATAAACATTTATCTTCAAAACTAAAACCTAAAATAGAACAAATCGAGAAGCACATGCCATCTATAAAATTCCATGTCGCGATTGCCATAGTTACTACATACGCCAAACTAAACAATATTTCTACAAAAGAATACAAACCCATAAATTCTCCAAAACAGACAAAATTGCTTTATTTACACACAATCTACAACGCGATCGCCATTTCGATTTTGAAAACACACAGATAATTGATAAAGAACAACACAATGAAAAGGGAAATTAAAGAAATGATTAGTATTAATCAGGAAAAAAAAATCAATTAACAACAGAAGTGATATAAAAAATTTAAGCAGTATATACTATAACCTAGTTATATAACGATATGCAATTTACCATCATAATATATGTTGCTGTTATATAAATATATAACTTAAGTTATTTAATTATCTGTACATTTGCTTATCATGCTGGCAGTTCCGTGTTTAGATTCCTGACTGACTGTCCTAGTAAGTTTTCGTGATTTTCCTTCTCATCTAAGGCGAATGCCGACAGCTTAACATCTTAAATCGCTCCACGGGCGCATACATAATAATAACTCATGCCTTGTCATTCCCCGTTTTTTATTGTCTAACTATTTTTAGAATACTAAGGCATGATTTATTATTATTAAACTGGAATGTATCTTTGAATAATTTTATCCATGACAACTACAAATGTATAAGAATGATATTAATATACTGTCATTTATATTTTAAATTCTTTTAAAAGGCATCATATGCCGAAACATGTAAGATTGTTTTAAATATATACATTTTGAAGTAAAACCAGACCTTAAATCGCAAACTAATTGAATCTCCCATAACATACAAAAGTCGCGAAATAGTTATATATATATATATACATATATATATATATATATATATATATATATATATATATATATATATTTAATATTTTCGTGACCTTGGTATGATATGGCAAACTCAATCAAACTCATAACCATAGACAATGTCCTGACAAGCAACACATTCAATAAAATATTTCTAAACAACAAACAAACGCCACAAGAGTGGAATCAAAAACGGGGAAAAATGTATATTTTGATATTAAGATTTAATTTTAAAAACATATTTTATTAAAATGAAAAATTAATTTAGAACATGTAAATAACTAATGTAAAAACTTATCCACGACAAAGTCATTCAAAAACCAGGTATTTATAATAATAATCAATCCATAAAAAAAATCAGCGTACATTCAAAATCTCAATTAATTTACGAAAAACTTCAGACATAATCTAAGATGCTAACGTCAAGAAGGAATAATATAAAATATTATTAAAAATCTGGTGTGAAGAACACAAATACAGGTTCACTATTAATATTTTTGTGAACGTGTCCGAACATATCCCTCCCCAGAGACGTAGATAAGTATTTCGCCTTTCTACAGGCTCATCGGTACGCCCCTGCTGGAGAAGGGATATCATCAGACGCATTCACAAAAACGAACCACATCGCCACATCACAGAAATTATCCAGACCGAGCGTAGAAGTAAATTCAGCGCTGTCTGTTGTCAGGCAGCCGAAGTACCTCTCCCCGTCCACATAACCAATGTGAAGTAACGACGCCCTTCCAAAGGTGGCACAGTCATCTCTCTAGAAACTGCATTTTGTTTGTCTTCACTCATACTACGGAGTAACCGCATGTGTAATGTATCAGAATAATTATAATATATAAATAAATATATATAAATAAATAAGTATATATTTAAAGGAATCTTACATGTTTCGGCATATGATGCCTTTTCAAAGAATTTAAAATATAAATGACAGTATATTAATGTCATACTTAAACATTTGCAGTTGTTATGGATAAAATTATTCAAAGCATAATAAAGCAGTTTTGTCTGTTTTAGAGTACCTATTTCTGAGCTTGTATTCTTTTGTAGAAATATTGTGTAATTTGGCCTATGTAGTAACTATGGCAATCGCGACATGGTATTTTATAGATGAGATGAGTTTCTCGACTTTTTTCTGTTTTAGGTTTTAGTTTTGAAAATAAATGTTTATTAGTATTACTAAGGTTATATGTAGCGATATCATATTTACACGGAATACATGTTATGATATCATCTATATCACAACATGTATTCCGACAAATAAAACAAACTACCTTTTAAATAAATTCAACAATTTTCACAACAAATTAAAATTCACTATTGAAGAAGAAATTAATAACAGTATTAATTTTCTTGATATTTCTTTAAGCTATGATAGACAGGGTACTATTTATACAAATTGGTATAATAAACCCACAGCTTCTTTTCGATAAATGAGTTAACACTCAAATGCACCTACAGTATTCAATAAAATGATTATAAATAATCTGACTAATAGAGCAATAAAACTATCACATACTCAATACAGAAAAGATAATATCAAGAAAATTAAAACGATCTTAACAGATAATAACTATCCACCACAGCTTATATACCAAACAATTAAAAAAGAATCCACCAAATAAACAACTGTGATAACGTGGGCCCTAAAGGGCTGGTCAGGATCGCTATGTGATAACGTGGGCCTTAGGCCCTGAGTGCCTGGAGGATCGGCATGTAATAACTGTGGGGCCTTAAGCCCTAACGCAGAATCGCCATGTGATGTTAGGCCGTTTGTGCAAGTTCGTGGCAGGACGCCATGTGATGTTAGCCTGGTCCTGAGGGCTACATCGGTGAGTCTTCACGCAGATATCGTTGTCCCGTTAAATAATACACAAAGTTCGGGTAACATATAATTTAATATATAACACTTATAAACTGGATAACAATTATATACATTATGATCTAACTATCATTAAGACTGTATAAATGTGGACATGATTCTGAATAAGAATCTGTCTCCGAATATGAATAAGACTGAATGTGTGAATGTCCGTCACTTACATTACTCTCGTTATATATATCCCCGATGATCCTCGTACCACTTATGGAATATACTACAAACCCTGACATACAGTTTGTGTTTGCAAACACCACGCGTTAGCGAGGTCGTATTTGTAAAACACGTTACATTTGTATTACGGGCTCGAGGCTGTGGCCTCATTGAGAGTGTTTGCATACACATAACTGCATTGCGTTATTACTGACACACTATCTAAAATCCTCGTATTCATAAAACTAAATTTTATTTCATTCTCTTGGTTAAAGTTAATATTTGTATCAGGCTCTCTACGCAAGGTAATCTAAAATTTAGTTAATGTAAAATTTGCATTAAATAGTGCTAAATATATAAGCTTCGGGATTTTACCTTAATAGCAGTCATAACATAAAAACTAAAAACGGGAACCAACTGTTTTATTTTTAATATTTTGAAATAAGCTACTTACTAATATTTGTTTTATGGAATAGCTGTATTTGTATGATCTTTTCTAGCCAATAAATAGATAATTAGTATGTATAATTAATAAACTTGATACGACTTTTCAGATAATATTCTTATTTAAAAAGTTTATTCGTGTCAGTGCCTACAGTTCATGTATAATACAGTGATAATGAAGACTGGAGCGTTTGTCGACCTACGAAGTTGTACTTTACTTGTTTATTGTTAATAAAAGGCTGATGGAAATATTACGTGAGATTTTGGTATCTGTATTATAATAACATCACGATAATAGTAGAAATACAAATATGAGCATATTACGAAAGCATCAGCTGCATAATCAATATGCAGGAAGAAATGGAATTTGTTTGCTTTAAGTATTAGTATTTTCGGATAAATATAAATATCTATTCATTCTAACAAATTTAACAACGATTAACAAATTCAATTTCATGACAATACAATTGAAGGAATATTCGTTTCAATGTATACTGTCTTTGTTTACACTTTTATGGTATACTATTTTTCATATAAAGTAATTTTAAGTAATAAAAAAACAATAACGTTTTCTAAAAGATAAAAGTAAAAAAATCAATAATTCTGCAAAATAAATTTAAATTTTAAGAAAGTCACTCAATATAGGCATCGTAAACACGTTGCCAAATCGCATTACGTTCCATACGTATATTGTTCCCTATGGCCCGTTGCGAGTTGGACCTATCGGTATATATATATATATATATATATATATATATATATATATATACCGTGTGGCCGCCATCCATAGCGCGATGCATGTATTAGTAACTACTGGTCGACTATAATGGGCGTATCAACTTGAATTGCCACACCGACAGCGGGCGTATTATTAAGTTATACGTATAAATGTATTCGTAGGCAAAGCAAGTGAAAAGCAGTGTAGGAGGTATTGTGTTCCCGATAGAAGTAAATATTTGCAGTTGTTTGAAGTATCAGATAATCACTGAGAACATCTCAGTGAAGTAACTCATCACAGCTTCATAAACAACATAAAAAAACAAACATACATAAACAGAACTACTAGACTTTAACATAAAAAAACTTCTTAACGAAAATAATATTTAGTATTATAGTAGTATTACACTCTAAAAACTTAACAATAATAAAATACTTGAATATAAAATATTTACTTCTTAAAACATAATTGTAATTCAACATTGCAATAAACCTGCAATTAGTTAAAAGAAAATGTTATTCTTAAGCAATAATTAAATTCTAAATAAATTAATTAGTTAAGTGTTCAAATAAACCTCCTTCTTGACACGAACAGTAACCCAACCGATTATAAAAATTCCGACGCACATTTGTTAACATATCTGCTGTGACAGTATTAGTGACTTCGGTAATTCTCGCGCGAAGTTCCTCTAGATTTTATGGACGTTCATCACCGTATCCGTAGATCGAATTATGTAAAAAGGGCCATAAAAAGAAATCGTTAGGGGCTAGATCAGGAGATCGCGCTGGCCATTTAATAGGAACCGAGTTACCGATCCATCTGTTTTCAAAAACCGCGTTTAAAAAGTTTGTTTCATAACGGGTATTGTGCGCTGGGCAACCATCTTGCTGGAACCAAACTTCATTAATATTGAACCGCTCCCGTACTGCGGGGATAATACTATTTTCAAGTAACTGTAGATCTATTTCCGTTTAAATTACCGTCAATAAAAAAAGGCCCAATTATATGATCCCCAATTATACCTGCCCATACGTTTAGCTTCTCTGGATACTGCGTTCGCGTTGGTATATTCAAATGTAGATTTTTACGCGACCAGTAACGACAAACTACGCGGTTATGATGTCCGTGTAGCCGAAATGTTTTTTCATCTGTGAACAATACGTTATTAAGAAAGAATTCATTTTCGTGATATTTATTTATCATTCTTTCGCAAAATTGCATACGGCAACCTAATTGTGTAACGATCTGCAATTTACCATCATAATATATTTCTTTTTGTTATATAATTATATATCTTAAGTTATTTAAATATCAATTACATTTAAATATCATATACATTTGCTTATCATGCTGACTGTTTCGTGTTTTGATTCCTGTCTGGTTGTCCGAGTAGGTTTTCGTGGTTTTCCCTCTCGTTTAAGGCGAATGCCGACAACTTTGCATCTTAAGACGCTCCACGGGCGCATACATAATAATAACTCATGTCTTGCTTTTCCCTGTTTTTGATGTCTATCTGTTTTTCTTCAATTGGAATGTATCTTTGAATAATTTTTTCCATAGCAACTCAATTATGACATTTGTATACTGTCATTTATATTTTATATCCTTGATAAAGGCATCATTGCCGAAACATGTAGGGTTGTTTTAAATATATATAATTTAAAGTAAAGCCAGACCTTAAATCGCCAACTGATTGAATTTACTATATATATATATATATATATATATATATATATATATATATATATAAAGGACTATTTACTCTACGTTTTAACGAGATCGCACTCGTCACCTTCAGGAGCTAGTCGGTCTGTCGCTGGTTAGAGCAGGAAATCTCCAGATATATATATATATATATATATATATATATATATATATATATATATACATATATATATATATATATATATATATATATATATATATATATATATACATATATATATATATATATATATACAGCCGACTATTATGTATAATTCGAAAGAATAGTATCCTGCACAAGTGATATCACGAACAATGATGGTATACAACATAGTCAAAATAAACATATTTGAAACAAATACTTCTAAAAATCTCTGTGCAACTGATAAATATAATCAAAATCTTCAGAGTAATTTTACGATGCCATTTGGGGATGGAAATATTTCTGATTTACCTGTTTGTTCAGATTCATAAAGCCCCGAAAACCAGTTAACTGAAACGCCATATACAAAACAGGTAAATTATTTTCTACATGATTTTCAAATTTTGTATTAACTAAACTCTAGATTACCCTGCGTAGAAAGCTTGATACAAATATTATCTTTAAACAAGAGAATGAAATAGTATTTAGTTCTATGAATACGAGGATTTTAGATATTACCAGGATACCAGAAAACCTTATTTTACAAATGTTCAAGTAACTCATTGATTACTCTAGATTTAACGAACGAACTTATAACTTCCTTGGACAACATTAATTTACTTACACGAAATGTAAAGGTTATATCGCTAAAAATAAACGTTAATGACAATGAGACTGTAAATAATCTAAATATTTGTGATATACCCATATCTAGCATATGCTTTAGATTATTTACTTCTATCTCCCACCAATGAAAATTTGAATCTTAATATTCAAACGAATGTGTTCATCATAAATTAGAAATAATTTTGAGGCTTTTATTCACACTGTAAACGCTAACTTAAACAAATCAAATAAAATATTAATATCCGACAGGTAAGTTACTTTCTACCATAAATAACTTCAACTTTTATTTTTATAATGAAAATGTAAGATTATTATAGTTTTAGATCATACTAAAAAGTGATATTGAGGGAAACGCTAATACTAAACAAGCAGATGGATACTGTTAAAATTGAATGGACTTTGGGACAAACGTAGTATTATCGACTTCAACTTTTAAGAAGTTACAAGCAAACATTTGAAGGAAAACATTGGGTGAAAATTAAGTTCGTATAAACAAAACTAAACATTAAAATATTATCTATCTACAAAATCTTTTATTTCAAACTTTTTGTTTGTGTTTTGTTTTTTCTTTAGTTTTAATTAATACTTTTAAATAAATGAATAACAAATTCAAATACTGTACTCATCTATATTTATTTCATTAGCCTTATTTACCTATTTTTGTGTTTCCTTTTTCTTCTATCTTTTCAATTTACTTTGTATATTAGTACATATTCTCATTAGTAGTATATGTTGAGCACTTGTGAAATTATTACACCATTAAACTTAAATAACACACCTTATATTTTCACAAACAATATTAATTATTTTTCCTTTGGTATATGAAATGTAGCACTATGTAGGTCATTAATTAAATTTTCCACTTGAAGTTTATTCTGTTGAACGCTGAACTTTAGACCTTTGTTGAGCAATTCTAGTTCTTCTGGAGTAAACTTGGTTGATGATTTGTTGATTATTGTATAATGATTTAATTTTTCTGGAATTGGTGTCTGTGTATTTTCGCGGAGATTTGATAATTTTCGGTTTAGGATTCGTTTTTTGTTTAATATTTCTTCTATAAGTCGATGTAATTTGCGTTCAAATTCTTCCCATTCAAAGTTGTTGTGAGAACTACTTAGTTTTAGATGTAAGTAGTACGCTGATGTTTTCATATTGTCTAATTTTGTTAATATTGTTTGTGAAAATATAAGGTGTTATTTAAGTTTAATAACATATTCTCATATTTCATAAAACAAAAAAGTTTCATAGAAGTAATTTTGTATATATTTTTTGTATTGTAATATATTCATATTCATCTTTATTAATCCTCTCGACCACAATAGTGGTGTCCAATATTTACACAGCATAAAATAATACATGTATTAGTATATCAAGTATGTCAATAGAAAATAAAATAAAACAGACCATTGCTCAAAATCAATCACAAGACAACAATATATAAAACATACAATACAAAATACAATAATAATAAATAATATATAATGAATTAGCTTAGTTGATCATTCAAAAACTCTGTTAGTGAATAGTAGCACTTCCGTAGTAAATATCGTTTGAGTTAAAATTTGAATCGATTGTGGGGTATTATATTTTTTAAGCTTTCTGGCAGCTTATTATAAGCTTTTATTGATAAATACCAAGGATTTCTTTCATAAAAAGATAATCTGTGTTTAGGTATTTCTAACACAGAACTTTTTCTTGTCACATATGTGTGGTAACCGCTTATCCTTGGCATGCTTCTCAGGTTTACCTTTGCATAGATTATCAGCTGCATTATGTAGACACATGGTAGTGGTAAAATTCCCATTGAGGTGAAGTATGGTCTACAACTAGTTCGACAACCCACGCCATTCATTATACGTATTGCGCGCTTTTGCACCACAAAAACCCTGTTCAAATCAGACGATGATCCCCATGCAATAGTCGCATACGAAAGCAACGAGTGAAAGCACCCAAAATAATACATCAGCAATACATCATAAGCAACCTCTGACTTGAGTCGGGCAAGTACATAACATATAGGGGCCAGTCTCTTACACAGACCATCAATATGCCCGTTCTATGCACACTTATAATCGATTGTAATTCCCAAAAACTCTACATTGTCAACTTGGCAAATAGTACGACCATTCGACCTTATTAAACTTGACTCCTTCCTATCATATGAAACCGGCTTAAATTCAACGAACGCACTCTTTTTAGTATTTAGCATTAAGTAATTATTTTGCATGTATTTATTTATTGTCACTAAACTATCTCTAGCCTGATTAATAGTACTTAATTTATTTCGGTCACCTACCAACACAGACGTGTCATCAGCAAATAAAACAGCCCTCTCAATAGGCATATCATTCACATATATTATATACAATAAAGGGCCAAGAACACTGCCCTGTGGTACACCTCTTTCCAATGTCAATTTACTAGAGCAAAACTCATTTATTTTTACATAGTGTGTCCTCCCCTCGAGATAGCTCTCAAACCATTCCAGTACATTACCCCTTATTCCATAATGATATAACTTCCCAAGCAGAATTTTATGATTGACAAGGTCGAAAGCTTTGCTTAAATCTAAGAATATACCCATGCATGCTTTGCCCTCATCAATATCGTTATATAGATACTTTAAAAATGAGACTATGGCACTTGAAGTACTACGACCAGTGCGAAAGCCAAATTGGTTGCTATTTAAAATATTATTCCTTTCTAGAAACCGTACTAATCTTATTGACATTATTTTTTCAAATATTTTGGAAAACGAGCTCAATAAAGATATTGGTCGGTAATTTGCTAATGATTCCTTTGATCCGCTCTTAAACAGAGGTTTAATTTTCGAAATTTTTAATTCATTGGGAAATTTTCCCTGTACTACCGAATTGTTAATCATTTGTGTGAGTGGAGACACAATCTCTCCAATGCACCGTTTCAATAAGCAAGTACTAATTTCGTCATATCCGTACGAATACGTATTTTTAAGGTTATTTACAGTATACATAATTTCAGTTTCATCAACCGGATAAAAAAAAGAATGAAAGCATGATAGGTGAGGAACCATTAATTTGATAGGTAGACTCATCATCTGATCGCAATAGGTCATCCGCAATTTTATTATAATATTTATTGAAACATTCTGCAACTAAGTTTTGATTACTGATGACTTCATCATCTATACTTAGTGTAATATCTTTGCATGTCTGCGTAATACTGGTATTGTTATTTATAATAGACCAGGCCGCTTTAGTTTTATTTGACGAGACAGACATAAGACGATTATTATACATCAGCTTAGCTTTTGCAATCATTTTCCTATATGTTTGTTTATATTTTTTATATTGGTGTAGAATTTCATTATTACCAATTAATGAGAGCTTATACATTTCTTTCAACCGCAACGACGCAATTTTTATATCGTCAGTGACCCAACTATTTCTAGGGTGGCAACTACTTTTGCGATGCTTGCATGGGAAGGCAGTTTCAAAGGTCGGGGTTACCTTAGCTATGAAAATTTCATACTGTTGATCAATGCTCGCACTCACATCAACATTCCAATCTTCTAAATCCAACAGTGCTCTAAATAAATCTATATTTTCTTTATTATTTAATTGCCTATAAGAAACTGTAGCACTTTCAGGAATAACGCCAGTGAACCCCAACGACAAATCTATTACCTGTGCCGAGTGGTCCGATATACCATTGTGGACAACATCTGACTCAAACACCGGAAAACTAGCACTAACACATATGTTATCCAAGCAATTAAACTGTCTAGTGGGTTTATCTATAGTTAAGATAAGGTTATGAGAAGCTATTAGATCTTTAAATTGTTTTACTTCAGTTGAGATAGACAAGAAATTTATATTAAAATCCCCACAAACAATTATATAATAATCCTTATATTTTTGTAAGATTTCTAATGCTGACGTCACAACCCAACCGAATGACGTCATACTGACGTCACAACCCAACCCAATGACGTCATACTGACGTCACAATGACGTCACAACCCAATAACGTCATACTAACGCCATAATGACATCACAACCCAATGACGTCATACTCTGATAACGTCACAGGGATACGTAACAACCGCCACCTCCACACTGATATACGAGGTCCAATCAAAAAGAAAAAAAAAAGAAAAATGGCAAACGAAAAGAAAATGGCGGAAGGAGGAGTTAATCAAAAAATGGATCAAGCCAAAAGGACATTAGAAAACAAAATGGCGGATGAGGGTAAGTTCGAAAATCAAAAAAGAAAAAATACTGGATCAAGCCAAAAGGACATTAGAAAACAAAATGGCGGATGAGGGTAAGTTTGAAAAGCAAAAAAGAAAAAATACTTACAAGATGGAGGGCCCCCTTGCGGGGCCCTCAGGAGCAAAACCACACACCCCTAAAGCCCCCTTGTGGGGCCCTATAAATCACCCTCTGAAACATCACCACACACGGCCCCCTAGTGGGGCCCTCTGAAGCATCACCACACACGGCCCTCCTAGTTCATAATTCACATGTTAACGTAAGAAGAAAAAGTGTTTGAATAAATTATGTTAACGTAAAGTATTGATGCTAAATATAATCCCGATATCAAATCAGTGTAACATAACCTCACAATTGAATAAAACACAAGGGCACTCGACAAAAGTTAAATAAATACTAAAGGAAGTTACATTCGGCGTGCTATATATATAATTAAGATAACAATGTAAATGAATAATGTTTTTTTCTAGAACCAGCTTTAGAAAATTATTACGTCATATTTTTAAACATGAAACTCGTCCCTCCCCACCTAACCATTCTACTACAGGTCCGATTAATAATAATATTTCGCAATATTATAAATAAAAAATGCTTACTGTGGTGTAATATGACACCGGATGTAATTCTAGCTTGTTTTTTAGTAGATTGTAACACGATATAATGAATAAGCAATAATTTATATTGTAAACACAATTTTTATGCTAAGAAGAGTTCGGAGAAATATCATATTACCTTACTGTGGTGTGACTAAGCAAAAATTTAAAGTCATATTTTTTAAACATGATAAAAGACGATTTTTCTCGGTGAATTATTCTTGAATTTGATTATTTTTTTAATTACAAAAATAGTCTTATCAACCGCTCTTAAAATTTTGTTATTATCTGTTTGTAGTTTAAAAAGAAAAAATACTGGATCGAGCCAAAAGGACATTAGAAAACAAAATGGCGGATGAGGGTATAAATTTTTTTAGTATAATATATAGAAACTTACTGTATATATATTTTCCAATGTTCAACTGTAACAATAAGAATAAATAAGTTTTTTAATGTAGTAGATATTGAAAAAAACTTGCTAAATATAATAAAAACTATGACAAATTCACTCACGACTCATGATCGGTTATAGTTTCATACGCGACCACCGCGAGATCTCGCAAACAAATGTATCGAGCTCATCAAATAGATGAAGGGAGCTACTTCCTGAGGAAACGTACTTATTCTTACCAGGTTAAATGGAAAATATCAAATCAGTGTTTCCAGACCGAAGGGGTACCAGACGCCTGCAAGAGGGTTACCAGGGTGTAGGGTGTTGAAAATAACGTCAAAACGGCTCTAACTGCAAAGGATAGCGAGATACTGCCCTTACAAAATTACAGGAAAAAATTTCAATTAACAATAGAAATGATATAAAAAATTTAAGCAGTATATTCTATAACTTAATTTTGTAACGATCTACAATTTACCATCATAATATTTTTTTTTATTTTTTTGTTATATACCTTATGTTATTTAAATATCAATTACATTTAAACATCATATACTTTTGCTTATCATGCTGACTGTTTCGTATTTTGATTCCTGTCTAGTTGTCCGTGCAGGTTTTCGTAGTTTTCCTCCTCGTTTTGGGCGAATGCCGATAACTTTGCATCTTAAGACGCTCCACGGGCGCATATGTAATAATAACTCATGTCTTGCTTTTCCGTTTTTCCCTGTTTTCTGTTTTGTGCTGATGTGGTCCTCTA
Source organism: Melolontha melolontha (assembly GCA_935421215.2). Classification (NCBI taxonomy): domain Eukaryota; kingdom Metazoa; phylum Arthropoda; class Insecta; order Coleoptera; family Scarabaeidae; genus Melolontha; species Melolontha melolontha. Next base: position 155,627,289 of record OW285236.1, on the reverse strand, counting down.
CTGGGTTGTAGACTAGCCTATGCGCTACCAAACTCTAGGGGGGTCTGCCCGATGGGCGGTCAGGTGCCATTCCGCCTTTCCAGCAGGAGTGAGGAACCAAGCTACGCGGCGCAAACGACGGCGCCGCGCAATGCACACACCACTAGGACCGGTCCTGGGCGGCAACCTGGCTAGGCTGCCGTTAACAGCACACACACGTTCGACGTGTGTGCATTGCCCCCGCTTTTGCGGAAATCGTTAAGATGACACAAAGTGTGACCGTCGTCGACTGAGGTAGCCACTAAGAGTGTTCCCTCGGTTGGCGATGAGCAACCCCGTGCCGGGTGCGCTTCGCTGGTCTGCGCCTTGCCTCGTTGGGGCGGGGGTGGGGCCGTCGAAGTACTGCACGGAAAAGTAAAGAAGTTGCTGGGAAAGGGTTGGCAGCCCTACGCAACGGCTGGTTATCCGATCTCTCTAAATTTACGCGACCGGTCACTAAACACGAACGAGCGTACTAACATACAAAACCCTACACTTATGCGCTTACACAAATACAAAACCACACACCCAGAGAGAGACGCAAGCTGCCAGCAGCAACCAACACACAAGTTCATGCCCAGAAAGAGACACAAGCTGCTAGCAGCGAACAACACATATGTTCACACCTTGCTATCTATTTTTTGGAATTCTAAGGCATGATTTATTATTATTATTATTGGAATGTATCTTTGAATAATTTAAACCATAGCAACTAAATTATTTGACATTTATATTCTGTCATTTATATTTTTTATATCCTTGACAAAGGCATCATTGCCGAAACATGTAGGGTTGTTTTAAATATATATACTTTGAAGTAATAAACCAGACCTTTATTCGCCGACTTATTAAGAGTACCATATATATATATATATATATATATATATATATATATATATATATATTTAGTGTTTATAAGAATTTTATTTTTCTTATTTATTTTATTGGCCGTGTCTTAATATTAAAAATAATAGACTTTTTATTGGTTTAGCGACCTTTTATTGAATTTTTATGTTTTATTCTACGACGTTTCGACTTTTATTATTATTCAGTCTTTTTCAAGTAACTAGAAACAAGAATTAATACAATGAAAGCATGAGAACTGTGTTTGCTTTTGTGAGACTGAATTAACAATTAAATTAACAATTAAAATTAAAATTAGATTAAAGACTGAATTACCAATTAATTTAACAATTAAAGTTAGAATTTAAAATTAGATTAATAATGAGTAAGGAAAAATTAAAGTGATTAAATCTGTATAAATGAATTAAAAATTTGAATTAAACTACAATTACAGTACAGAAACAATGAATGAACAATGAATGACAATAAATCTAGTTACTTGAAAAAGACTGAATAATAATAAAAGTCGAAACGTCGTAGAATAAAACATAAAAATTCAATAAAAGGTCGCTAAACCAATAAAAAGTCTATTATATATATATATATATATATATATATATATATATATATATATATATATATAATAACTTCGTGACCTTGGTATGATATGGTAAACCTAATCAGTAGGCGATTAAAGGTCTGTATATTACTTCAAAATATATGTATTTAAAAAACTCTACATGTTTCGGCTGTATACGCCTTTTTCAAGAGAATACAAAATTCATATTTTGTATTCTCTTGAAAAAGGCGTATACAGCCGAAACGTAGAGTTTTTTAAATACATATATTTTGAAGTAATATACAGACCTTTAATCGCCTACTGATTAGGTTTACTATATATATATATATATATATATATATATATATATATAATATTTTCGTGACCTTGGTATGATATGGTAAACTTAATAAGTCGGCGATTAAAGGTCTGGTTTATTACTTCAAAGTATATATATTTAAAACAACCCTACATGTTTCGGCAATGATGCCTTTGTCAAGGATATAAAAAATATAAATGACAGAATATTCTGTCATTTATATTTTTTATATCCTTGACAAAGGCATCATTGCCGATACATGTAGGGTTGTTTTAAATATATATACTTTATATATATATATATATATATATATATATATATATATACTGAGTATGTGCGCGACTCCGTATCGTTGGGCCTGTAGCTGGTGTGGGCTGGCTGGGTTGCGGTGTTTTTGTTTGTTGTTTCTTGTTGACAACTCCTTTGCTTAATACTGGTTTCCATGCTGTTGGTAGCCTCTGGGTATCATCTCGCGAATTCAAATTGTCCGGACGTTTCTCAATTTCGATAGCTTCCCTGATAATTCTGGTTTTCATATGTTCTACGTTCGCCAATAATTTGGTATTGCTGAAGTCTATCGTGTGGGACGTTTCCTTTACATGCTGAGCCAAAGATGAAGTTTTCTCGTCTTTTCTTACGGAGTTTTGGTGTTCGTCTCTTCTTACGTTTACCCTTCTGTTTGTTTGGCCGATGTACGTCTTCTCACAATCAAGGCATGGAATTTCATATACTCCCTGGTTTTCTAAAGGTATTCTTGTTTTTGGATTCCGAAGTACTGTGCTGATTTTTCTGTCTGCTTTGAATGTGGTTTCAATGTTGTGTCTTCGTAGGATTCTCGATATTCTGTCGGTGGTACCTTTGACATAGGGTAAGTAGGTTTTGGCTATTGATTCCTCTTTTTCCTCTTGTGGTGTGGCTCGTTTAGGTTTTAATGCTTTGTTGATTGTCCGTTTGCTAAAGCCATTCTGCTGGAGTGCAGTGTGGAGTTTATTCATTTCTTGAATGACGTTGTCTTCATCTGCTAATCTCTGTGATCTTGTTACTAGGCTCTTCACTACTGCTTGTAACTGAGCTGGGTGGTGGTGAGACTGTGCGTTGAGGTACCGGTCTGTATGTGTGGGTTTCCGGTACACTGTATAGCTTAATTCTCCATTTTCTTTCTTCTTAACCAAAACGTCGAGGAATGGTAGTTGGTTGTTTGATTCTACTTCCATTGTGAACTTTATTTGTGGATGGATATTATTCAGATGTTCCGGGAAGCTCTTAAGGTGATCTTCGCCATGTGTCCAAATCACGAACGTGTCATCAACATATCGTAGCCAAAGTTTGGGTTTATGGGTGGCCGTCCTTAGTGCTGTTTTTTCCAAGTCTTCCATGAAGAGGTTAGCTATTACTGGTGACAGTGGGGAGCCCATCGGTGCGCCTTCTATTTGTTTGTAACGTTGATCGCCATAGATAAAGTAGGTGTTTGCCAGGCAGTGTTTCACCAGGTTCATTATGTATGGTGGAGGTTGGTATTTTCTTTCGATGGTCCCTAGAGCTTCGGTTACTGGTATATTGGTAAACAGTGACACTACATCGAAGCTTACTAGTAACCAATCTGTTTCCACTTTCTCTTTCTTCAATATCTCGATGAAGTGGCTTGCGTTCTTGACGTAAGACTCGGCTTCTTCGGCATGTGGCTGTAGTTGTTGGGCTAGGTATCTTGCCAACTGTTGAAGAGGTGACCCAATGGAGCTGACTATGGGTCTTAATGGTGCGCCTTCCTTGTGGACCTTTGGTAAGCCGTAGAATTTTGGACATCTCGATGACTTCTCCCTTGGAATGAGTTGTTTTTGGATTTCCTTGTCGATGGAACTCTCCTTGATTTTAGTTTTAGTTGTTTTCTCCAGATATGTTGTTGGATCCGTAGTGATTGGTTGGTATGCTGGATCTTCTAAGAGACTTTTTATCTTGGTATCGTAGTCGGTTGTGTTCATTACCACCGTAGCATTTCCTTTGTCCGCTGGTAGTATAATAATATCTTCGTTGTTCCTTAATTGTTTAAGTGCCAGTAATTCTTCGTGCGATAAGTTCTTCGTTGGTGGTTTGGCTGTCCGCAGTATTTGCGATACATCTTGGCGGATTGCTTCGGCCGTATTCTTATCAATCCCCGATATAGTGGCCTCTACCCCACAAAGAAGAGAGAAGAAGAGACGAACACCAAAACTCCGTAAGAAAAGACGAGAAAACTTCATCTTTGGCTCAGCATGTAAAGGAAACGTCCCACACGATAGACTTCAGCAATACCAAATTATTGGCGAACGTAGAACATATGAAAACCAGAATTATCAGGGAAGCTATCGAAATTGAGAAACGTCCGGACAATTTGAATTCGCGAGATGATACCCAGAGGCTACCAACAGCATGGAAACCAGTATTAAGCAAAGGAGTTGTCAACAAGAAACAACAAACAAAAACACCGCAACCCAGCCAGCCCACACCAGCTACAGGCCCAACGACACGGAGTCGCGCACATACTCAACCAAGTGTAACCAACCAGAACGCTAAGCAGGTATATAACAACCATCTTAAACTCGACTACGTCAGTTTACGAGTAACCAGAAGCAGAAGCAGACAGTTATCGCAGACCTGAAGATGGCAAATGTGATTTTGCCGAAACGTCGTCCAGAAACCAGCACCGGTCTTTACAAAGACCAAACAATGGAAACGCGGAAGAAAACCCGGAATCCAGTTACAACATATATATATATATATATATATATATGTATGTAACATTTGATAAATAATTATAGGAGTTTTTCGGCTTTTATATGAAATATTTACAAATATCAAGTTAGTATGTATGTAATTGCAAAGTAAGGGGGGATGTAAACATTGCTGTCTACAAATTACAAAGCAAATAATACGAAATTTTTAATTGAAAAAATGTCTATGTTGGGACTCGAACCCAAGTCTACAGCTTTCCGGGCTGTCGTCATTACCACTAGACCACAATAGACCCAGGTTCAAGTTATTTAGAAATGCATTATAAAGTAACAGAGTTGATGAATCAGATGTCAGTTATTGAATGTAGATGTCAAGTTGAAGGCAGAACTCCAATAATTATTTATCAAATGTTATATTTAATGAACGGCTAAGAAATTATCTAATCACTCATATAGCTATGGAGTAATAATTAGCATTATCAAACATTCAAATCTGACATCTGCTCTCAAAACACTGACATCTACTTTCAATAACTCACATCTAATTTCAAAATAGGCATCTGCTTTCTAATCTGACGTTTGCTTTCATAACTGACACCTGCTTTCAAAACAGACATCTGCTTTCAGTAACTGACATTTGCTTTCACTAACTGACATCTGCTATCAAGACTGACATGAGCTTTCAATTCTGACTTCTGCCTCCAACTTGACATCTACATTCAATAACTGACATCTGATTCATCAACACTGTTACTTTATAATGCATTTCTAAATAACTTGAACCTGGGTCTATTGTGGTCTAGTGGTAATGACGACATCGTATGATTTGCTTTGTAATTTGTAGACAGCAATGTTTACCCCCCCCCCCTTACTTTGCAATTACATACATACTAACTTGATATTTGTAAATATTTCATATAAAAGCCGAAAAACTCCAATAATTATTTATCAAATGTTATATTTAATGAACGGCTAAGAAATTATCTAATCACTTATATGTATATATATATATATATATATATATATATATATATATATATATATATATAAATATAATATTTTCGTGACCTTGGTATGATAAGGTAAACTTAATAAGTCGGCGATTAAAGGTCTGGTTCATTATATATATATTTAAAACAATTATATTATATATTAATATATTTAAAACAACCCTACATGTTTCGGCAATGATGCCTTTGTCAAGGGAATAAAAAATATAAATGACAGAATATAAATGTCAAATAATTGAGTTGCTATGGTTTAAATTATTCAAAGATACATTCCAATAATAATAATAAGTCATGCCTTAGTATTAAAAAAAATAGATAGCAAGGTGTGAACATGTGTTGTTCGCTGCCAGCAGCTTGTGTCTCCTTCTGGGTATGAACCTGTGTGTTGGTTTCTGCTGGCAGCTTGCGACCGGTCACTAAACACACGCACGAGCGCACTAACATACAAAACCCTACACTTACGCGGTCACACAAATACAGAATCACACACCCAGAGAGAGACGCAAGCTGCCAGCAGCAACCAACACACAGGTTCATACCCAGAAAGAGACACAAGCTGCCGGCAGCGAACAACACATATGTTCACATCTTGCTATCAATTTTTTGGAATACTAAGGCATGACATTATTATTATTGGAATGTATCTTTGAATAATTTAAACCATAGCAACTCAATTATTTGACATTTATATTCTAGTCATTTATATTGTTTATTCCCTTGACAAAGGCATCATTGCCGAAACATGTAGGGTTGTTTTAAAAACCAGACCTATAATCGCCGACTTATTAAGTTTGCCTTATATATATATATATATATATATATATATATATATATATATATATATTGAAGAGATACAGTGAAGCTGGTATTTGATATAATATAAAGTTTATGATTTTGAATTCAAAAATTGGGCGCCATAAATTTTAAAGTTCTTAGTTGGTTCAACGCTATCTGTGAACTTATAAAATAACCAGGTAACTGCGGTAGAGCTTGAGTACATAAATTAATTAAAATATCTCTAGGATCTTCGTCGGCGGATGTATTACCCGTAGGTACAATGTAATTAATATGTGAATTAAGCTCAAACTCAACAATTAAACAATACAAATAAAAGATTGAATTAAAAAAATAAATAAACAATTTATTGGAATAAATAAGAAAACTGTAATAGCAATTGGATAAAAGAAATAAGGAAACTGTATTATAAAAAGAATATTACGTGCTATATGACAATAAATGGAATTAATATGTTGCACATGTGTTCTTAAAGTGAGAAGGTTAGGTTATACGAAAATTATATAAACAAATATTTAATTGTTCTAAAATTAAACATAATATAGGTAAGTATAGTTTACCTTAGGAACTATGTATGTTAAAATTGCAAGTTTTAATTGATGTTTTATAAAAATGTAATAATTCCGAAATTTTATATGAATATTAAGTTGGTTATAGTGATTTTTATGTAGACAAATGTTGGCTTTTAGATTATATATGTGGAATAAAGTAGGATGTGAACCTGTTTCCGATGTTCTTGGATCTGATGTAGTCTGGAAACGCTGTGGTCGGGATAGATGCGGAGTACGGCTGTTCCAATTAGTATAGCGGCGTTGGACGTGTTCCACAGCTTCGCTTCTCGAATCGACGGTATCCCAATTACAAAAAGATTCTTCGCTCAATTATTCTTGTTTTCGTAGTGGTATTCTCCAAATTTTTATACCAAAAGTTGGGCCAATTATTTGTTTATCGAATGATCGAAAATTTGGTATGATATTTTTATTTATAATATATTAAATAATTTAAATTTTACGAAGTTAGTAAAATACGGCCATTTGTTGTAAAAATTTTATATCAGACGCCGTTCTTCAGTTTTTTTTATTCCACAGCCTATTTTAATTATCGACAAAAGCCTCGAAGTTTTCACTTTATTTGCATCAATTAAAATATGAATTTGCATAATGTTTTAGTCTTAATATGATCGAAAAATTAGTTAAATAATTTACAAATACCTACAATGTCATTTTCAATATAAAATTAGTTCTAAATCGTACCGTTAAATTCGCTTTCGCGGGGTTCATGATAATTTCAAATTAGTGGGCGTGGTTAACTAGCATCGATATAAATCTTGATGTAGATAAATTAGATACCTGTAACTTCGCGCGAATAATTTGAATTATGAAATTGAAAAATTTAAATATAAAAAGTAAGTTAAAAATCAAAATAAGTTAATTATAAATTTTAAAGTTATCGTCATATTAATTTATTTACATTTCGATACTAATTTCATATATTACGTCCACCAATTTAATATTTATACAGGTGTTTTTATACAGGTGTGTGTGTGTGTGTGTGTGTGTGTGTGTGTGTGTGTGTGTGTGTGTGTGTGTGTGTGTGTGTGTGTGTGTGTGTGTGTGTGTGTGTGTGTGTGTGTGTGTGTGTGTGTGTGTGTGTGTGTGTGTGTGTGTGTGTGTGTGTGTGTGTGTTATGTACTCAAATCTAGCAATAGAAAAGCATTGCGTGGTTCAGCCAGGCACTTATAAAAAATATACATATTTTTAGTTTCCTAAATTTGTTATATTTATTAAATTAATTATGTAATCGTTGTTTTATAGTACTTCAATACAGTATAGTACTATGATGCGAGTCATGCTGGACGTCATCTGCCGTGCGAAGTCAACACGATCTAGAGCTTTCTGGAGAGCGCCGATACCGTAATGAATGTCACAAGACGCGTACGACCGAGAAAATTCGAGAAAACTGATGTACTATAAATGGCGCATGTCAGAAAGGATTCATGCATTCAAGCAGGAACCGGTGTGTTAGAATGGTGTTATATAAATTGTAAAATAAATACAGAAACAAATACTGTTATTAATGTAATTCGTTATTTAGTGTATTTTATTATTAATATAGTGCGTGTTAAATTACCGTTAGTTTTATTTACACGAACCCGAAAAACAAGTTTATTTTACAGTGGTGTTCAGGTGTAGAGTTTAATAAATTGTTACGTTCGTAATTTTCTTTTCTTATTTTATATTCTTATCGTCGTGTCCCTTTATATTATTTTTCATTTGCGAGTTTAATTTCATTCAACGCGTACTGTAGCGTTCTCTGATTTCAATATTTTCTAATGGTATCGCCCCCCTGCCGTTTCCGATTGCATTTCGGCATGTAGACGCATTCGAACTGAGGCCGTTAAAGAATCCAGTTGAGAGTGGTAGTGTGTGTACCTTCGATTAAGGGGAAATTTAAAATTCACGAATACTACGACTTTGAGTATTAATTGCTTATGTGGATTATGTAGCACGTGAAGTATTATATATAATTGCCGTTTACCGATTTTTGCATTTAGAAGCTTAAAGGGGAAACTTTCCTTTGCAGGCAATATTTTATTCCGGCATTCCTTATACGAATCTCCAGATTAATTAAAACGACTCTTGAGAAAGCCAAATTTAGACACGCCTTCGTCTGCGGCTATAGATGAAATTGATTCTCCAGAAGACGACGTAAAATTTGCATGTTTTTTTCGAGGTCTGATGTCCATGTGACTCTCGTTTCCGGCTGAATAGATATAGATACTGACCTGTCGGCAATTTCCTGTGGACGTACCGTTGGAACAGGTATAACTCGTATGATTTTTTTTTAAATGCTAAGTTTTTTTTATTTGCATGTTTTTTTCGAGGGCTGATGTCCATATGACTCTCGTTACCCCGGCTGAATAGATGTAGATACTGACCTGTCGGCAATTTCCTGTGGACGTACCGTAGGAACAGATGTAACTCGTATGATTTTTTTAAATGCTATAATATTTGTTATTTATAGAACTAATTTAACGTTTTGAAGTTAAATTAATGACCTATTTTTTGATTTCACAATAAATTACCTGATTACGATTTGAATTCTATTTATAATTAGCTTTGGCGGATAATGATTTTATTTTTAACGTAATATTACTCTTTTTACTGTATTTGAATTTATTCTAAATTTCTATTCATTTTGGTTTATAATATTTGAAAGTAATATTTTCTTGTTGTCGTTGTCATATTAAAAAAACTTTACTTCTTTTCTTTCGCACAGCTGTGTCTGTTTTCGTTCTCGGCTTTGCGGAGACTTATATAAAAACTGTACGTTCCGGTGCAGATGCACGCACGACATAGTCGATAAAATTCTAGTATGTTCGATAAAATTTTTAATTTCACGTAAAATAATTTATTATGTGTAATACTGAGTATATTATTTTGTACGGTTTTCCTTAAGGATCCCTACAAAAGGCTTTTATTTATTTAAATCTAGACTATTTTCGGAATTTCTTTCTTTTATTGCGTATTTAACTTAATTAATATATGCTTTTGTTTTCCATTTCCTGAGATATATATTTAATGTGTTTATATTTCATATTATGTCTAGTTTTCTTTAATATATATAATCACTCTTTTGTAACATCTAAATTACAAATTTTAATATACAGTGTGAACTTAATATACAGGCTCATCATATTTTGGGACAAGATATAACTGAATACCATTTTCATTTAACGTTGTTTGTTTCTTTAAATTTGATAATATACGACTTAACTGTTTTCTAGCCTTTTCTTTATCTTTTTTTCTCTCTTTAGCAAGTTGACTGCTTTGAACTTTCGTTTCAGATGCAGGTATCCTGTGAAGCATTTGGCCATTTTGGATTTCACTTTTATATTTAGTAGTCTGTATGCGCCTTCGATGGTGCAATCCCTTTTCTCCGTTTTCAGATTTCAATTTCCGTAAGTAAAACTGAGTGGCACTACCTACCAAATGTTGTTAGTCACCCACTAAGGGCATATATAAGAAATACAAGCTCCCATAAAAATTTGTGCGATACGACTACCGGTTTCGATCTGAGTTCGGCCATCTGGACGCCAGCTATCGCTGCGCCTGCGCCATAGGTATCAAAATAATGGACTAAGTTGACAATTAAGTGTTAATTAAGTGTTAATTAAATACATGTTCATTTAAATAAATCTACAGTGCGGACTTTTATTTTAAAATCGCAATGGCGAATAAAGTTAAGCTCCCCGATTTAAAAGTGGCAGATCTAAAACGAGAATTGGGGGAGGGATGAGGATACATCCAGTAAAAAGGCAACGCTCCAGAAACGACTTCGAGATGTGTTAATCAAAGAATGCGAGGACCCAGAGAATTATTCTTCCAAACTTCAGGTGGCTGACGTGAATTCGGTGTTAATGAAAATGGAACAGCGACTAATAGACAATTCACAAACTTTAGAACAACGCATGGATTCGCAAACACAAATGGAGCAGAAGAATTGTAACAGTGGAGCAACCTTGAAAAAGCGACTAATAGATTCGCAAACTAAAATGGAACAGAGGATGGAGAAAACTCTGGAACATCGATTAATAGATAATTCGCAAAATTAAATGAAAAAAATTGATCAAATGGAATATAGGAGCCTAGAAACGTCTAAAATCTTCGAGAAGAGTCTAGAACAAATGCAGCATACTCTAGAACAAACAGAAAAGAAAAATTTAAAAAGTTCGAGGATTTAGAGAAAGTTCTAGAAAAACGACTAATAGAAAACCAATAAGCATTAAAGGAAGGAGTTTTTATTGCCGTGAAGGAGAAAATTGGAGAAAATTCAAGACTTTTAAACGAAAAGTCAAAACTTCTATAACATTCTAGACTTTAGAGGAACTAATGGCTCAGATTAAATTACCTGTGACCATGAGTCTCAAGCAGGTCAACGAATAAGGTATGCCACGGGCCCTTGAAATCAAAGAAGAAGGTGTAGCTATCTCAAAGATCCGAATTAAGCCACAAACCTTTGATGGCAAAACCTCATGGGTAACTTACCTGACGCAATTCGAAGCAGCCGCAGAAGCAAACCCATGGTCATCTGCCGAAAAGGCTACTGCTTTAATTATGTTGAAAGGTGATGCTAGTGATATTTTACAGACATTGCCTCCCAAGGAACGCAAAGATTATACCCAACTTATTAAACGGTTGGAGATTAGATATAGCGGTGTACATCTGGAGCATGTATACCATACCCAACCGAAGAATCGGTTCCAGAAGAAAGGAGAGAATCTTTAGGAATTCAAGGCAGATATTGCCCATCCGATTCGACTTGCATATCTAATGGCGGCAAGGATGCTTGCCCAAATTGCATCCTGCAATAGCAAACCAACGGCCTATATATGGACGCCATTATAGAAGGAAGGACCTATGCCTACTTGTTAGATACTGGATCGATGAAAACCATCGTGCGACCCGATTTCGTTTCCAGAAATAAAAAATCATTTTCTACCAAATGGAGACTTAAGACAGCAACTGGAGAAGTCTGTGACAGGTGAAGTAGATGTCAACCTTATTATAGGACCAACATCAACCCGACAACGTGTTCTGGTAGCTGACATATAGAAAGAAATATTCTTGGGATTGAACATCATGAACACCTACGGCAGTTAAACATAAAAGAAGGCACTTTACAAATAAATAATAAGAATTGGTACTTCATGAGAAATAGTGTGGGCATGTATAAGTAATTACAGTAATTGTTCTACATGCAAGAAGCGAGACATTTTTGACGGCTTGTATAGAAGGTGATTATTTTGAAGTAAATGTTGAAACCAAAGGCTGATGGTGACAAGGCAGGCCGAGGAATAATAGTTGCCAAATGCTGGTTAAGACTTAGAACTTGCTTCTGGCTGTACAATCCACAACGTCGACGGGGCCTGTCTCCAAAACTTCAGAAGAATTGGGAGAGACCATACGAGGTGTTGAAGTGTATTAACGATGTAATATACCGCATAAGGTGAACACCTCATACTAAACCAAGAGTCGTACATTTTAATAGATTAGCCCCATATTCTGAAGATCAAAACGACGAAGTCACCGACTTTAGCCGATTGGATAGACACTACAAGGGACTAACCTTCGATGACTTCATGGAAGAGTACTTCCAGGAAAGCTCGATTTGAGGTAACCATCGGGAAACCGCAAGATTTGTTTACTGCACTGTCTACTAAACTATGTCTACTAAGTAAACTACGCACTCGCTCATTGCGCAACCCGAGATCAGCGAATGTCTAAAGGAATTGCCAAAGAATTTAAATAGAGATTTGCCAGAATCGTAGAATTAAGGCAGCAAGTTTCGGCAATTGGAAAGACCCTCCATATAATAAATAAGGAACAGTCCATCTTTTATTCGGTCATGAAAAAGCTAGCAAGCCTGAAACCTACCTATAGTGCTTTATGGGAGGCTCTGGTGCATTTGTGTCAACAAATGTTGCAACAAGACATTCTGAAATTAGCAGTACCAAAATTGGGTTGCGGTTTGGACCATATGGCCCGGAGAATTGTAAAAAATGTTAAAGTTGTTATTCCAACATACTACTATGTAAATTCTAGTCTGCATATTTCCTTCCATCTAGACAAGAGAATACCATACACTGCTATTTGGATATGACGTCGCAATACAACAAAGGCCCTACCTGCAGATTTCGTCATCGCTTGATAGAGCCAAAGAATGGCATGTTTCGGGAAGAAACTTTTTCTTTAAGAAGGAGGCAATGTGATGTGAGTCATGTGTTGACGTCATCCGCCGTACGAAGTCAATTTGGAAAGCGCCGATACCGTTTCCAGTACAGAAGATTCGAGAAAACTGATATAGTACATCAGGTTTCTCCGGCGCTTGACAGAGAGGATTCATGCATTCAAGCAACAACCGGTGTGTTAAAATATTGTTATATAAATATTGTAAAATAAATACAGAAATAAATACTGTTATTATTGTGATTAGTTATTTAGTGCATTTTATTATTAATATAGTGTGTTTTAAATTGCCGTTATTTTCATTTAAACGAATCCCAAAAAATAAGTTTATTTTACAGTACTATAATGGTTTTATAAGTAAAACATAAATATTTTTGTTTTATTCTTTCAATATGATTATTTACGAATAGCAATTGAAATAGCAATTATTGGAAAATTATATTTAAAAAATAAAGCAATCAAACCAAATTTTCAAATTAAATTACATTTTGCACATATGTCTTATTTTGGGATTTTGCCCAACTTAAACAATACAAGTAACTACATATTGCTGTATATATGCAGTTATCGTTACACTAAATGAAAGTCAACTTTTGCACAGCGGTTTTAGCATATTTATAATGTAAAATATATTGATAAATATTATTGTAACTGTTATTTAATATCATACAATTTTAACAAATCGTATTTAATTTTTAAACCATAATTACATAATTAAATGGAAGTACAGACCATTTTTTGTAAACATTAAGTATATTTTATACATACATATATTGCAATATTTTTATATGATGGATGTTTTCAAACGTCTGAAAATTATGCAATTGTTTGTAATTTAATTTGCGTTAAGTTGAATCTATTTATCCTTATGCGAAATTTTTGTAAAATTTTGTAAAAAAAATTAGAACTCTCGTGAGATGAGACCTTCTCAATTCTGGATATATATAGTAATTTCTGGCAGTCAATCAGGCGAAGATTAATGCAGCATTAATGAAGCAATTTGTTTAAAAGCTGTAATATGATATTACACTATCATGTTGTTGCAAATAGTCTATTATTTAACTTTACATATCAGTTTTTGATAAGTACTTGATGCAACGAACTAGATAAAAGAATAATATTCCGTGTTGATAGTAATTATAGTCGATGATAGCTATTGTCATACAATTCTAAGATACGAATTTGAACACATAGAAATACATCATCTTGGTATCATTGCTTAATTTAACTTCTTTGTTGCTAAAATAAATCACTATGTAGTTTTTGAGTTAGTCCCAACAACGATAGCCAATGAACCGAAACATTGCTCACTCCCAAATCATTAAACCGGACTGTATCAATATTTTAATAACTTCACGAAATTATTTCCCTGTTCCTAGAAATAATCTTCCTAACAAAAATAATATGTGGAAAATATATTTCAATCATTTTTATACAAATCAGAATAGCCAATTTGCAAATGCTTTAATTGTTGACACTTACCTTTTAGACGATAGAACTATAGGAGTTAGCCATATGCTTTCAGTACTTATAATAACAGCAGTATTAAGACTGTACTTCACAAAATTTAGTCAAGAAAAATTAAATTCCTTATTTATAAACTTGATGAATGAAAATTGACGTGATTATACTTGCATAATCACTCCAACATTCAAGAATGTTTTAAAGATTTCTATAACACTATTTTATACTACTTTAACTTGCATTTTCCGCTAGATAGAACTTTTATAAAACACAATAAGAGTTAAGTATATGTATAATGATGTAATTACATCATCAAAGATTCTGAAATCTTTATTTCATCCGAAAAAAACATTCGAAATTGAATGAATTCTATAAAAAGACTAAGAATAAGAACTAACTATTATTAAATAATAAGAAAAAAATTACAATATCAAAACGAATTTAAAATTCCTAATAATCCAACAAAAACATCAATGGTCAGTTATCGAGAGCTATCAAATTGTTCAAACTATAAAACATATATTGAAATAAAAACTAAAACTATCTAATCCAAGCACTACAGCTAACTATTTTAATGCATACTTTAAAAACGAATCTTTAAATATATCGCGGCAATTATCTAAAAATTTTCATGATCATAATTTTAAGCCTCAAAGAATGAATAAAAGCCATATTCCTAGCACCTACACCCTTTTCTTCGAGCCCTGATGAGATATATTCATCCATTATTAAAGCAGCCTGTACATCTATTGCATTAGTTGATTAATAAATAAAGTTGATTAATATTCCAAAACTTTTAAAAAGCACAAAATTTCACAATTAATAAGAAAGGAAACGAATTTTCACTTCATGTTTTTCTAAAATATTTGAATTTGTTTTAGAAGATTTCTTAAAAAAGATCAACATTTTGAAAAATAAGTCTTAGAAAAGGCAATTCGATTTTGACTGGTTTTAGAACATTTTAAAAGTGTATTATAACTTCTATAGAAAATTTTACCCCGTAGCAATGTTTCTAGACTAAAGTAAAGTTTTTGATTGTACAGAGCAAACTATTTTGTTAAATAAACTAGAAGCATTTGGTATTAAAGTAATTGCTCTGGAATGGCTAGAATTTGTAGAATATAGGGAACGATATGTTGTCATCAATTTTGTTATGGTAACTAAACATTATCTAAAGTTACAACTAATCAAACTCAAGGTACAATATTAGGTCCACTACCCTTTCTTCTCTTCTTTTTTTTATGAGAAAAATAATAATTTGTGAGCACCTACTGCTCATTATTTGTAAGTAACACGTTTTTCCTTAGCAAATCCAAATGTATATTTATTAGATTTCATCCGTATTAATTTCACACAAATCAGGATTTTTATCTAGTCTTAAAAATGGCTAACACTTTAATAAAGTTTTTAATTTTTGGGAATATGGATAGATGAACTTTTAAATTAGAAAAATCTGATTTTAACATCATAGCAGTTACTGTGTTGATATCATGCATATATTGTCGGCAGACTAAGATATAGAATAATTTTTGAGGGAAAATTCTGTATTAAGTAATGCTATATATTTTATTTAGATGAAAAATGGAATATGTTCAAACATATAGTTGTAGAAGCTGCCCGTGAAATATGCGGAGTATACAAAATATGTAACACAAGCAAGCATACTGCTTGGTGGACGAACGACATAAAAGAGGAAATCAAAAATAAAAAGAAATTGTGGAGAAAGTACTTAGCAAATAAGAAAACAGAACAATACATCATGTACCAGAGGCAACGGAAACGGGTAAAAGAATTAGTGTTAAAAGCAAAAGCAAGTAAATGGAAAGAATTTGGTGATAGAATGGAGAGAGATAGCACTGGTAATCAGAAACTATTCGATAAAGTTTTGAAATCGGACAGAGAAGCAAAATCAATAGATGATGGAAGCATATATAATAAACAGCAAGAAATAATCATTGATGAAAGAGAGGTAATGAACAGATGGAAGGAATACTTTGAGGAGCTACTCTGCAGAAAAGAACACAAAAATGTGGAGACTGTTATAGAAAGTGGAAATATAGCAGATGAGGATACATAATTTACTCTAGAAGAATTAACTGATGTAATAAAAAAATTGAAAAATGGAAAAGCTCCTGGAAATTACAAAATAGTGGCAGAAATGGTTAAGAACATTGGTGAAGTAGGAACAAAGATACTTCTGGAGATCATTAACATTGTGGAAATACGAAAATATACCAGAAGATTGGGAAGTGGCACTAATAACACCGATATACAAAATGGAAATTATAGAGATTGTGATAACTACAGAGCTATAACGTTATTAAGCACAGTCGTCAAAATATATGAGCAGTTAATTAACAACAGGCTAAGACCGCTAATCGAACCATCACTATCAGAATCGCAAAGTGGATTCAAACCCGGAAGGAGCACGCAAGATCATATATTTACACTAAAACAAATAGTTAATAAAATATTGCAACAAGGGAAAAAGGCATATTTCGCATTAATTGATTTAGAAGAAGCCTTTGATAGAGTATCAAGATATGAAATATGGAAATCTCTTGAAGAAAGGGGAGTCAACAAAAAAATAATACGAAATATCCAACGGTTATATCAGAACAACGTAAATTATATCATAAGGCGGAACATGAGATCCGATGGATTTGCATCTCAAGATGGGTTAAGGCAGGGCGGAGGATTACGTCCCGTACTGTTCACTGTATTTATGGACGATGTAATAAGACAATGCTCAATGCGGACGAAAAAAATTCAAATTGGGTACATGAAGCTAGAGAGGATACAAGTAGCTGAGGCAGCATTCGCAGATGACATAGTACTAATAGCTGAAAATGGAAATAACCTGCAAGAGAGTATAGATATATGGAACGAAACACTTAAGAAAAAAGGAATGAGTATAAATAAAAATAAAACAAAAGTAATGACCATAGGTGAAGAACAACTAAATATCCAAATTGAAGGAATAACTATTCAACAAGTAAACGAGTTTCATTATCTAGGTGTCCTGATAGAAAACACTGGGAAAAATGAGTCAGAAATTAATGAAATAATTGAAAAGGTAACCAAATTGTATTACGCAATGAATAAGAACGTCATTACGAAAAAAGAAATATCACGAAACACCAAGATAAAAGTATTCAAAGCAGTCTACAGAGCAGTTCTGACATACGGATGTGAATCATAGGTACTTAATAATAGACAAAAAAGCAAGATCCAGGCTGCAGAAATGAGATATCTTAGGAGAATGAGAGGCGTAACTAGAAATGATAAAATGAGAAATACACAAATACGAGAGGAACTGAAGATACAATCGATAATGGACTTTATTGAACAGCGGCAACTACATTGGTGGGGGCATTTACAACGAATGGGCGACACTAGACCAGTAAAGCTAATATATGAAGCCAAAGTCCAGTATAAAAGGAAAAGAGGAAGACCGCGACAAGTATGGGAGGATATCATTGAAAATAGCATCCAGAAGAGGGGAAAGAGTTGGAAAGAAGCACTGGCCAGTAACCGAACATTATGGAGAAATTTTGTGCATAATTTAGATTAGACTGTACTTACCCGACACCCTTTAGGGTAAAAGGGTTTTTGATATATATATATATATATATATATATAATAACTTCGTGACCTTGGTATGATATGGTAAACCTAATCAGTAGGCGATTAAAGGTCTGTATATTACTTCAAAATATATGTATTTAAAAAACTCTACATGTTTCGGCTATATACGCCTTTTTCAAGATATTTTGTATTCTCTTGAAAAAGGCGTATATAGCCGAAACATGTAGAGTTTTTTAAATACATATATTTTGAAGTAATATACAGACCTTTAATCGCCTACTGATTAGGTTTACTATATATATATATATATATATATATATATATATATATATATATATATATATTAGGGTGGAGCGATTTTTTTTATATTTAGCAATAGCTTTGGAATACCTGTAAAAAGTTGCTCTATTATCTCCCAAATATACACAGAAAATTTCATTTCGCACATGATATATTTAGAGGTGCCCCCGACATTATTAAGTTTGGCAAAATTCATGAATTTAGTCGAAAAATCAAAAATATTTAATGAACGCTAAATTACACACTGAGTGTTGCGCAGGTAGTATAAGATAGATTATATAACTCATTTGAAATTTAGCCAATAGCAATTACCAATTTTACATAGTTACCATGTATTAATAAGTGAATATACTCTTGACGACGTGATATAACCGTTTTGGTGTTTCGCTTCCTCCAACAATATGAATTTTGTCATGGTAACAAGTGTTTTGAAGTTTGTTGATAAACGTCAAAAATATATTCAGCAATTTTCATAACGTTTTTTTAAATTTTTTGGTTTTAATTTCAACAAATTAAAAAAATTCGTTAGTTAATTCTTTATATAATCGTAACGAATACCACTCGAGCAAACGAAAATAATCCATTATATAACCTCTTCACTCGACGTATATCCTTAAAACACCACTCGAGCTACGCTCTCGTGGTGTTTCGCAGAATACGTCTCGTGACTCGGATATATAATCGATTATTTTCTATGCTCTTGTGATATTATAACTGAAAATATAATCCGAAGCGAGCGTATTAAGACGCGTGGGTGTTGAAGCACGTGGAGCCGATTTCGCAACTCTCCTGAAACGTTATTCGAACGCTATAGTCAACTCGCGTGAATACTATTTCACTTGTGATACCCTTTGAATTTTACGTCTGAGATCAAGAAATAAGACTCATCTAAGTAGTATTTTCAATTTCCTATTTATGTTTCAGATATTATTGTAATACTTTAGCACATATTATATATGTTTATTACAGTAAAATGTCTCAAGTCAAAACACGACAAATGATGACCTGTGCTGTGTTCGGATTACCAGAGAAGTTACCAGTATCTCAATTACCAACTTATAATGACGTTATGAAAAATTACCTATTCATTAAAAATGAATTAAAGCCCAATAAAACAGTAAAAGAGCCAACCGTTCATGCCATATCCGAAATATTGGCTCAAGAAGTTTTAGATATTTGGCAAAAAGCTTCGCTGCCAACTGTTAGTGTTTAGAGAATTCTACAACTTATTCGTTCCTACCATGACAAATATAGAATCTTAATGAAACCTTATAAAGGTCGTCAAACAAACAAAAATTACGAAGAAAAGATAAATAGATTTATAACTGAGTCCCACAGATTATTTGATGTTTGCAGTTGCAAATGTAAACTTTTCTAAAATTGTAATTGTTTAAAAGGCAGTCGTGTTCCCAAGGAAGAAATAAATTTTTTACTCGATCAAAGAACAACAAGTAAATGGTCATAGGCGATGTAGATGTGGTTGAAACTATAAAAAATAAGAAAAAAGAAGAAAAAAAACAAAAAAGTTTATCGCGTAACAGAGAGATAACTGATTTTGAGAAACCGTGTTGTTCGCGTTCTTTACCTGAAGACTTGGCAATCGAAAGCATCAGTTCAAGCGATATCGTAGCTTCTAGTCCTTACCTTGAAGCACCAAAAAAACCAGTTGATCCGCCACCAAAAAAAAAGGAGATTAAATTTACCATCATTAGCTCTTGCCTGCGATCGTACTGGAGTTTCTGACAGAGCCGCTGCCATTATAGCTTCTTCTGTGTTAAAAGATGTTGGCATTATTTCACCAAAGGATCCAAGTGGTGTTATTGATCGTTCAAAGTTGTGCCGTGAAAGAACTAAAGTCAGAACAGCTTTACAGGATGCAGATCGCAAGAAAACCCTACGCGGTATGTATTTTGATGGGAAAAAGGATAAAACGTTGATTAGTATTCGGAAAAAGATAAATTTTACAAAAAAAAAGGGTACTAGAAGACCATTATGTGATTTTATCAGAGCCAGGAAGCGACTATTTCGGGCATGTCACATGTGAGTTGGGAACTGCTAAATGTATTAAAGATACTATATTAACTCACTTGAAATCCAAATCGGTGAAACTCAGTGAAATAGCTGTTGTTGGTTGCGATGGAACAGTAGTAAACACTGGTTTTAAAGCTGGTATTATTCGTTTGATGGAAGAAGAAGTGAATAAACCATTACAGTGGTTTATCTGCCAGATGCATTCCAATGAATTACCACTGAGACATCTGTTGTTACATTTGGACGGAAAAAGTACAGGGCCTAAATGCTTTTCAGGTGCCATTGGATATCAGTTACAAAAATGTGAAACAATGCCAATAGTCGAATTCAACGCCATTCCTACAATATTACCTCAAATTTCCAGGGGTGATTTGAATACCGACCAAAAATATCTGTACGATATTATGATCGCTATCAGCACTGGCTTTTTTTCTTCTGATTTAGCTAACATTGAACCTGGATCTCTCAACCACTCTAGATGGCTTACAACAGCAAATCGAATTCTAAGATTATATGCTACTAAACCGGACCCCGAAGAAAAATTGGTGATATTAGCCACGTACGTGATGAGAGTTTATAGTCCGATGTGGTGTAGAATAAAATGTAATCCCTCGTATATAAACGGAGCTAAGCATCAGTGGCAAACAATTAGTCTGAGTCGCTATTTGAACGCCGATATGAAGAAGGTCATTGACAAGGTAATCCAACGAAATGGATTTTTTGGTCACCCAGAAAATGTTCTTATTTCTATGCTTGGAAATGAAACGGAAATCATACGAGATCTAGCATATCGACGAATTTTAAAAGCAAGAAGTGAGAAAGCTCCAGGACTTCGAACGTTTAAACTGCCTTCATTTAATTTCGATGCTGAAGATTATACCGACATTATAACGTGGCGAGACTGTGAGATAACTGAGCCACCTCTGACTTTAAATTTATCTAATGACGACTTGAAAGCCATTGTCAAAGACGGTCTCGGCACATGTCAAAAAATTAAAGATTTTCCATGCCATACTCAAGCCTTTGAGCGCTGCATCAAAGTGGTGACAGAAGCTTCAAGTGCAGTTTGTGGAAAAAATAAACGAGATGGTTTCATCAGGGCAAGGCTACTATCACGTCAACAAATGCCTACTTTTGATACAAAAAAACAATTTAATATATAATTATTGTATTTCTGAATAATTATCTAGTTTACCATTATTTCTTGTATCTCGCTTCTTTAAATCTGTATAAAAAATATAAGATATTGACCTAACAAATAAAATATATAGTTTGATCACAATATGAAAAATAGGTAATTTTTTTTAAATTTTCAATAGTGTTGGGGCATCTCAAAACATCATTACAAATAGGTAATATTTCGTAGGTACGTTTAATTTACTCATTGAAATGCAACTTTATATCGCTATACCATTTAAAAAAAAAATAAAAAATTTTTATCCATACATTATCGCTCCACCCTAATATATATATATATATATATATATATATATATTAGTATATAGTATATATATATTAGTATATTATTAATATATATATATATATATATATATATATATATATATATATATGTATATATATATATTCTTATATCTGAAAAAAATTCTAGGTCACATAGCTGGTTTGAAATTCAAAAAATTATAAGCTAAATCGCGATTTGCATGAGTGTGGTGGTTCAGTTTACCTGCACACAGGTATAAATTCGGTCGGTGGTGACAGCAGAAATGATCTCGTGGATCCTAAATCTAAATTAACATTATATCAGCTTCCTTTGAGAGTTTTAGTTATTAAAATAAGTAATAGATTTTCATTACATCTAAAGCAACTCCCACAAACAACAATTACTTTGTTTAACTATGAATGACTTTTACACGATAGGGGACTTCTTAAATTAATTTTAATTAGATGTATTTAATAGTTAAAAATAAGTCTTTCTTTTAAGACTGTTGCTAAATAAAAGCTTCAAAAAAGGTCCACGTATACGTTCAGTGTCTACATGAACGTGATTCTTTGTGTTAGCTTTACTGTGCCTCATGTTCAACACTGTGATTATTAGTTTTATCTACTGAGGATGACAACTTAGTCGTTGAAACACGTATTTAGGATACGAGTATTAATTACCGTGAAGGGTTTATACTTTTTTAAATATTTAATAGTTTTTTTAAAACATTTAATATTTAATTAATGTTTACTTTTTGGGGTGTTGTATTGTATTATATTCTTGGTATACTTAAAATAAACGATCGATATTGATTAAAACCGTTGGAAAACCTATCGAAATTATTCTATCTAATCGCAATTCTCAAAACTTTGGAAATGCTTTTGTGGTAATAAATACAAAACAAAAAATACTCCATATATTTCAAGAGACAATAAATTGACCCTTTAAATTTAATTCATGCATAACTTTAATATTAACCAATGATAGCAAAAAATCAAATATGTATTCAGTAATATGAATGATAAAGAAATTCTGTTTTGAACATATGTTTTTGTAAATGTTGTGTTAGTTACTTCTTAATTAGGATATTGCAAAATATATGTTTCTCCAAATTACAAACGATTCTAGTTTCTAGAAATAAGTATCTAATACTTTCGAAAATCAAATTACTGGATTTGTGGCTAATCGGCATTTCAGCAATTTGATTGACTAAATACCCTTTTATACATTAACTAATTTGAATACTTGTATACTTGAAATAGATAATACTGACCAACAAAGAATATGAAACGTTACTAGTATTATATAGTTCATTATTCTTTGTTAATACTGAAAAATTAACTTAAATTTTAGATATAATAGCAACTAAAACAAATTTTGTAATCTATTTTGCTCCGTTCATAAAACATTTTAAGTAAATGATTGTGCAGAAATTTTGATTCAAGTGATGTTTTCCTTTTTAATCAAATTCATTCGTTCCTTATTAAGAATTATTATTTTACCTGCAAGTTTTCGTATAGGATTCAACAACACATCAGGAACAATTGGGTCATCTAGAGAATTAATGAAAACCATTGGCATCCTTATATTGTATAAGTAATTTATGCTGGAACTCCATGAATACAATTCTGTAATGGTATTAAAATTGTGCACTTTCTTAGTATAGGCATCATCTAATTCGGGTAACGTGGCAGCAGAAATTATTTCATGTTCATTTAATTTATGCCTGCTTTTGTTTTCTTCCGATAGTAATACACTTCTATGCCTCAAGATAATATTCTTCATGTTCTCAGTCATTATGTATAAATAAAAACGGCGAAAATTTTGCCAATTAAGAAGAAGTTTAGTGCCCCTAATAGAAACAAATCAAATAAATTATGAATTCTAAGTAATAGCCTTTATATTATCTTAAATATTTAACACTCCTATGTAGCAAATACATTATTTATAAATAGGAAAGTTCTGAGCAATATAGAAATTTTTACAACATAACAATTTAGAGATAGCTGTGTTCCGCGGCATGTTAGTCACATGGCAATATCTTGTCGATTGCGAGCATTCTCTTTAGAACCAAAACCTTATATTTTAATTATATACCATAAAACTTAAGTCACCTCTATATCTAGTTCATAACACTTTAGTAGCCTAGCCATAATTAGTTACCGCTGATTTAGAACACGCAGCTTCGAACATATAATTAGCCCACCCATCTATAAATTCCAAAATCATTCGGATTTTATTATGCCTCTCAAAATTTGGCTATATAGGGTAGAAATTTATTGCCATCTAATCCTTTATAATTATTAATACTATTATTAATATATATAATTGTTTCAGACTTTACTTGATGAAATTCCATTATAACTATTATCAGGATTAAATAAAACAAATTTTAATGAATTTCACTTTTTAATTAACACTGTAACGATCGTTTCGCTCCAACCTGAGCTTCATTAGACATATAACTAAATTATTTACAAATTTTTATTAACACTAGTATACGGTAACAAACACATGTTTTATTTTAAATAGTTGAAGAAATGGGTACTTTTTATTACTAAAATGTCTATGCACAAAACTTTCACTACGGTTTATACAATACTGTTCTTAAGTAATAAAACTAGGGGTTTACATTATATTACAGGGAGGTAAAGAAATTCTATGGAAAAATACAATATTCAAACAGTCACATATTGTATTTTTCCATAGAATTTCTTTACCTCCCTGTAATATAATGTAAACCCCTAGTTTTATTACTTAAGAACAGTATTGTATAAACCGTAGTGAAAGCTTTGTGCATAGACATTTTAGTAATAAAAAGTACCCATTCCTTCAACTTTTTAAAATAATAATAAAATAATAAAACATGTGTTTGTTACCGTATACTTGTGTTAAAAAAAAAATTTGTCAATAAGTTAATTATATGTCTGATGAAGCTCAGGTTGGAGCGAAACGATCGTTACAGTGTTAATTAAAAAGTGAAATTCATTAAAATTTGTTTTATTTTATCCTGATAATAGTTATTATTAATATTATTAATAGTTTGAATTTCGACTCTTTGAATTTGGTAATGTTTAGTCAAATAAAATTCATTGAAGATATAAACCACACAACCGTTAAAGGAAAATTTACTTATTCATAAATTATTGAGAATTCGTATATAATGCATATTAATACTTAATAGAATACCCTTTAGCTTAATAACCGCTGCACGTTCTTTTGGTATCGACTCCACTAATGTCTGATATGTGTCTGCTGGTATATTCTTTCGTACTCGTTTGATTTGATTAAATAAATTATTTGTATTTTTTTATATATATATATATATATATATATATAATCGATAAAGCCTTATTATACCCGAAGGTGTTAAGGCGTCTAAAAACTTTTTATTTACGAACAAAACATTGCCCAATCCCTTCTGTCTCTTGCCATTGCTTCTGCATCCTTCCACTTTGTTCCCCTAGCTTCCAAGCACTCTGCCACTGCACTGTTCCACTCTTTTCTCGGTCTTCCTCTAGTCCTCTTTTCTTGTGTCCTTGCCAGCCATATCCGTTTCGGTTGTCTCTGGTTTTCCATTCTTATTAGATGTCCGAACCACTTCAGTTGCTGCCTTTCAATGCTCTTTAAAATCGATTCCACTCTTAGTTCTTCCCTCACTGTTTCATTCCGTATTCTATCTCTTCTTGTAATGCCTTTAACTGCTCTCAGGAATCTCATCTCAGTCGCCTGGATTTTACTTTTTTGCTGCCTTGTTAACACCCAGCTCTCACTACCATACATTAATATTGGTTTATGTATAGACTTGTAAACTAGGATTTTTGTCTTAGTTGATATTTCTTTATTTCTTATAAATTTGTTATTCAAAGCATAGTATGTCCGTGTTGCTTTTTCTATTCTTTCATTTATTTCAGTTTCGTTCTTACCATTCTTCTGTAGATTTACGCCCAGGTATCTCATCGTCTTTACTTCCTCTATTTTTGTATTGTCCAGTATTATTGATGCTTGCCCGTTTCCTTTCCCAATCACCATTACCTTTGTTTTATCGATGTTAATTTTTAAGTTTCTGTTTTGAAGGGCTTCATTCCATATTGTTACGTTTTCTTGCAGGTCTGTCGTGTTTTTTGCAAATATTACTAAATCATCTGCAAAGACGCAGTCAGTTATTGTCGTTATTTCCATATTTCTATAACCCACTGGTAATTTCTTCAGTTTGTGCTTTATCTCTTTTTGTACGTCATCCATCACTATGTTGAATAGTGCTGGGCTCAGTACACCACCCTGTCTCAATCCTTCTTTAGTTTCAAATATCTGTGACTCTGCATTTCTCGTTCGTACATAATTCTTTGTGACCTTATACATACACTCCACATTGTTTCTCAATTTCTTATTTACACCTCTTCTTTTTAGGCTTTCCCATATCGCTTTCCTTGGTACACTATCAAACGCTTTCTCTAGGTCAATAAACGCCAAGTACGTATTGCTTTGCTGTCTTTTTTCCATTATTTGTTTTATAGTAAATATGTGGTCTTGTACTCCTCTTCCCTTCCTAAAACCGCTTTGTGAATCTTCTAGCTGTGTCTCTATTTGTATTTTTAATCTTTTTTCCAGTATTCTTTCGTACATTTTGGCCATTATACTCATCATTGTTATTCCCCTATAGTTCTTACAGTCACGGTAATCTCCTTTCTTGAAGATGGGTAATATCACTCCTATTTCCCAATCTTGTGGTATTCTCTCTTCTGTCCATATTTTGTTAAACAGTTTAGTTATAACTTCTATGCTTTTTTCACCCAAGTTTTTGATCATTTCCGGTGATATACAATCATGGCCTGCTGCTCTTCCTGTTTTTATTTTTATAATTGCTTCTTTTACTTCTTCTATTTTTATTTCTTGGTCACCTTCATCTGTTGCTTGGGTGGTTATTTGTTCTTCTTTTTCATTATATCCTTGTACTATTTTTTCTATATTAAGCATATCCTCAAAGTATTCTCTCCATCTGTCCATTATTTCTTTGTCATCTTCAAGTATTTTGCCCTCTTTTGATTTTATGTATTTGCTATTGTAGTTCGTATCCCTTTTAAAAGTTTTCAATACTTTATAAAATAATTTCTGATTTCCGTGGCTATCACTTTCCATTCTTTCCCCGAATTCTTCCCATGACTTTTGTTTTGCTGCTCTCACTAGTTCTTTTACCCTTGTTCTTTGCTGTTTATACCCAGCGTAGCTTTCTTCTGTTTTCACTTTGAGGTATTTCGCCCACACACGTTTTTTATATTTTATCGCATCCTTTATTTCGTCGCACCACCAGCTTGTTTGTTTTTTGTTTTTATTTATTTTTATAATTCCGCACGCTTGCTTTGCAGCTTTATGTATTTTGCTTTTTATATTTGTCCATAATATTTCCACATTATTGTCTGTGTCCAGTTTGTTTAATTCTTCCATTTCTTGCTCAATTTTTTCTTTGTATTTTGTCGCTATTTCATTTTGTCTGAGTTTATAGTTTCTTATAACCACTTTTGCCTTTTGTTTTTTGTTCTTAGTCACCATTGGGCTTTTCCTTCCTGGAATGAATATTTTTGACAGCAACAAGTAGTGATCCGAGTATATTTCTGGACCTCTTTGCACTCTAGTATCTTCGACTTCTTTCCTATGGCTTTGGTTTATTAGTACATAGTCTATGATTGATTTTTCACCCCTGCTTCTAACTTCTCGGGTGTATTTATGTATTTCTTTATGGGCAAAGAATGTGTTCGTGATTATTAGATTATTAGTTAAACAGTAGTCGATAAGTCTTTTGCCATTATTATTTCGTATTGTTTCCCCCTGCATTCCAATTACTTTTCCTGATTCTTCATCCTTTTTCCCAACTCTTGCGTTAAAATCGCCCAATACAATTAGTCTTGCATTGACATCCTCTGTTGCCTGTTCTAATTGTTCCCAAAACTCTTCTTTTTGCTTTGCTGCGTCATCCTCATTAGGTCCGTACACAATTATTATTGTTGTGCTTGCTTGTTTTTCAATTTCCATTTCTATCTTCATTATCCTCGTTGATAAGGCCTCCCACTTTCTCATATATTTAATAGTGTTTTCTTTTATTATACAACCTACTCCTTCTTTCGCTCTTTGATTCATTTCCACCCCACTATATATTAAGAGATGGCCATTTTGTACTACTTTTTCCCCTTTGCCTTTAATTTTTATTTCAGTTACTCCTAAGATATCTATGTCTGCTTTTTCAAATTCTGTAATTAGTTCCTCTTCCTTTCCCGTTATACTTCGTATATTCCATGTTGCTACTCTCCACACCTTACCTTTCATTTTTTGTTTGCATTTTTGGGTTTTTGCCTCGCCTCTTTTTTCAGTGCTATTTATTTCTCCATCTGTTTCAGTTCCCTTCTCTTCCAGTACTTCGAGAGCATTTCCATTAATATTATTTGATTTCAGCTCGTGTCCATTTCGTTGCCTGTTCAGTTCCATACTACCGTCCTTTGTCTTTCTGGTTAGTTTTTTGGATTGTTTATTAATCTTTCAATCTTTTCCAGCATCCTTGTTTGTCTATTCCATTTCCAAGTCTCCCCATTCACCATTAGCTTTGCAAACCCCAATTTAACCTGTTTTCCATATCCCCTTTCTTCTTTTGCTTTCTGTCTAATGTTCCTCTGGATATCTCTTTCTTCTCTTGTTAGGTCTTCATTAATAAATATCTGGCTGCCTTGTCTATTTTTTAATTTACTTTTATTCTGCATGACCTCTTTTTTATTCTCTTCACTGTCTAGTTCGACTAGACATGTTTTTATTCCCAATCTACTAGCCTTTTTTATTATTATTTTCACACCTATCTCATTTTCTATTAGCTTTCTCATTTCATCTTTCAGTATATTGCCATCTCCTGTATTCATTGTCATCCCCTGTACTACTATGTTTTTCCTTCTTCTAACACTTTCCAATTTCTCAATTCTTTCATTATATAGTTTTACCTCACTTCTTAATTCATTGACTTCATCCATCACTTTTCCATTTATTTCCTTCAGATTTCTTATCTCTTTCTTGTATTCTACCTGTTCTTTCCGTAACTCTCTTATTTCGTCCTTCAATGCTTTAGTATCTTCTCCCTGCATTTTCTGTTCAGTCTTAATATCCCTTATGTCAGCGGAGAGTCCTTTCATCATTCCCATAATTTCTTTCAGCATTTCATCGTTTGTTTTTGATGGGCTTCTATATGTTTTCTTCGACTTTTTAAATGAGTCCTCTTCTAGTACGTCCGTTCTTTTCCGTTTTACATCATCAGACGTATCAGAATCCATTATCAAAATTTCCTCTTAATTTTACCTGTTACCTTACTTGAAGTCCGTCCCTGTTCTATACTTACACTATTATTGTCTCTAATCGTATAGCTCGCCGCGCAAAAAGCCCGTCCCCGGTCTCCCCGTCGGAGGTCGTGCTCCTATCGGTCAAGCCAGATGTTCAGTTATATATATTTATACAATTTATTTTATTCAGAAAAACAAACCTTTGTCTATTGTAGTTTTTTAATTTAGTTCCCGGCACTATCAAATACACTCTATCTCACTAATATTTTTACCACACGCACAGTAATTATTGTTCGTAATTTCTCAGATTATTTGAGTTTGATCACGGAACTCACTTACTTATGTATTTCTGTGTTCTTGCACAGGACCGAACTCTATTTTTGTATGTATTTTTTTATACCTAATGCTTTTTGCTATTTGTCACAAGGTCAAAATCTGAGACACTCTAGATAATTGCCACAATATTTTGCGAAAACCATTCGGAGTTTGTAGAATACAGACAGCATTACAGTTCTACGATATTTATATCCCGAGTTTTATCCATAATGCCATTTAGATGATGTATGGGATCCATCCTTCGTCATGAAATACAGATCTACATCAGTGTATTCCCACCTCCGTGCTTTAATGTTGTTCGGATGTACTTTAGATTAAATGCCTGTTATTCCGGATCCCATACTATAATTTTTCTGTCTGGAAAATCCTAATTAATTTTCGTTTAATCGGAATGGGACCATGGGAATACTTTTCCATTGATCTACAATGGGCATCAGCTTTTGCAAACTCCAACCATTTCATTCGATTTGTTTTTGAAACCAAAGGCTTTTTCTAGGTGATCATCCACACAGTCCTATTATCGTTGAGACCCTCACTAATTGTTCTTACAGATATTTCCCAGTTCCAAAATCTAAGAAATGATGATGAATTTCAACTGCCGTAGTGTAAGGGTTTCGCTTTGCAACTATTCTAATGTGGTTATCAATCTGCGATGTTGTTTTTGTGCTCGCAACGCTCTTGAAATATTTACTGTTATCTTTTTTAAGTATTTATATAAAGTGTAAGCTAGTATAAGAGATTCTGTCCTTAAAGTACATATTTATTAAAATTTTCCATATAGATGCATTACAACTTTTGTTTTTTTCTTCCCATTCCACCAGCGTCTATATAAAATATGATAGATCTCAGACGGATATCTTATACTTCACTGCAGAGTGTACTATGCGTATCCTATGCAGGTACAGTTCTAAAAATGCTTTTAGCGCTACTTCTCTGGGAATTGTTTTTAGATCGTATCAGATTAGATCTTCACAAGATTGGCATAAATAGCGAAAACAATTCAGACATTTATTATTTCTAATTTTCCAGAAAAAACAAATGTGTGCTAATTAAAGAGGCGAATATTGTGCTACGTGCCAAGAGCGTAGTGACTATATCGAAACCTTCATAACCATTCTGGATCGTTAGTAATAATTTAATCGCGGCTTGTGTGACAGTATGTCGAATAGGAATACGCGATGCGTATTCTTTGGGATGTATAGACTTCTGTACAAACTGTTGTACGTTGTATGTAATAATGTCGCGGTTATATAGTTCAAGAAAATGACCATTATCAAACGCAGTGAATAAATTTATTATAATCACGGGTTTATTATAAACAGGAATAGAAACGGGAAGTGTTTCACCACGTTTTATAAATTACTACTTACTATTTATTTTATTTTATATACTTACTATCAAGCGCACGCCTATGGCGCTCAACTTAATTTCGCCACGTTAGTGCTAATTATATGTTCGCAACTGTATGCGAGTGCATATACATTTATATCATGTATAGTATAGTATAATAAGTATATTATTAACTTATTTTTTGTTTTTAAGAGTAAATTTTGGTTTGAACATTGTTTCTCATACAATTTATTAATATGACACAAAACCTTCTGAAATATGTTCTTTATCTTAAAATAACTGTCCTAAAGATTACTTGTGTTATTAAACAACTGAAATGGGACATTTTTCCGATATTTGTATATATAAAGTCTTACTCTATAGCATTGTATCCTTGGCATACTGAAATTCCACCAATAATGCAGTTTGGCCTTTGGCGGTCTGTTTCGCCCACATATTTTGTTACTATATTACCACCTAAACTAAATCCTATGCAAATAATTTTCGTTGATGGATGTTTGACAACCAAATTCATCAGCATTTCGTGAAAATCATTGGTATTACCTAAAAATAAAATAGTGTAGTTGTAAATAGTATTTTGGTTATTTTTACCGACATCGAATTTCCAAATTTATGTTTGCGTATGAAAATGCAACTCGAAATTTTTTGGAGTATCCAATCAAATAATATTTTATCGGCTATATTACAATTGTGTTCATAAAATAGCCTTTTTCATTTTTTTGCGCACGTTATTAATATAAAATTAAGGCAATTTTAACATGATTACACGTTATCCATGAATGTTTTACTAAATTTTAACGATGCAACTTTTGAAAAAGACAGCTTAATCAAGCAAATTACGAAAAAATATGATAATTTAATATAAACAGTTTAGCTGCAACGTAAAAGTTCAATAATTATGCAAAATGAAAGCAATTAAAACATAAAAAACAAATACAATAAAAAGTGATTGGATATATTTAGTAAATTTCTATAAGATGGCAACACAACTTTTCAGAAACATCACTATGGACAAGTGTCATTCTTCAACTGTCTCAATCAAAATTTCATACAAAAGTGACGATTTCTTGACTTTCCATAAATCTTTAAGACGGACATTTTCAGTTTGCATAAAATTGGATACTCGATTTGTGAACAGTAAAATATTGTTTTTAAAGTTCATGGAATTGTTAGGTAAGACCGCCGAGAGAATGTGTGTAAGAAAACCAAAAGGACATTTTAATACAGTATTTGGTGATATTTAATCTTCTTAATCCTCAAGACTTTTTGCATTAATTCACAATCTAGGAAGAAATATAGGTCCACGACTGTAGATCTGAGTCAAAACAACTGTCAACACAGTGAACTGAGACTAGCAATGCTCCAAACATGTAAAGACGACGATTTCATCATCCAAGAAAGTTATTTTTTGGGATTTCTAATAAATTATCCTGATCAACTCCTTGAAGTAGAGAATAACAAGAGCATATGCATGATTATTAGACCGTTTTAAAAAAGAGCTTAAATAAAGTAGGCCGCGTTTGGCGTCTTTCACTAAGACAGCGAATTAGGATTCGAATTCGTCCATTCATTCTATTCTCCTGATTGGGCCCCATCCTTCTTCTTTTTCGCAAACTAAATAATTACGTCGATAAGAAATAATTCTCGTCGAATAGCAACTCTATAGTCAATTCATATTTTGCAGACTGAGAAAAAACACTCTTCAAATGAATTAAAAAATCTGTAAACTTACTGAATCGAGTGTATTTAGCTCGCAATGAAGACTACTGAAAAATATTTTTTTCCAGAAGAACTGTATCTAACTTGTTCATTACCACACTTAACAAATGACTCTAAAAAATTACTAAAACACACCGATTAAATGTTCAACAATTCGAAAATTTCAATGTATAAAACCTACCGTAACTAAATATTCGGGGTCCTGTTACTGGTATGCTACGGAGCGCGCCGACATGATTTAAAACAGCACATCTATAGCCATGGCATTGGGCCCAGTGAACAAATGTTCTTACATAAACACTTTCCGATGTATTTCCTATTCCCGGACACACAGCAACTGTAATTTCATCTTAAAATTTCATAAAAAATTAGAAAAAGTATATACAAAATACTTAAATCAAACTGTATTTACATGTATTTTTATCGAAAAAAGAAACAAAAAAATCAAGCATCGATGTATTCATTTCTTACATCTAGAAATCAGAAACTCATACGGTGCGATAAAATATTACTGATTAAGTAGCCAATGCAAGCTGGGCGTTAAAAATTTTTGAACATTGGTTTGAGAGACTAGTCTGATAATATTTTATTCACTATTAAAACTGTTGCCATAGCAGCAAATGATTTATAAATAATACTGTGGTGAACTGGTCTCTCTGGATTCTTTTAAATTAAACTAACGGTAATTTAAAACAGACACTATATTACTAATAAATAATAATAACAGTATTTATTTATACAATATTGTAAAAGTTTGTCTTTTCGGGTTCTTAAATAAAACTAACAATAACTTTAGACACACACTATATTAATAACAAAACGTATAACAATATAAAACTAACTATTAACAATAAGCACATTTATGTATTTATATTTATGTATCTATATTTATGTGTA
The DNA here is from genome assembly GCA_935421215.2 of Melolontha melolontha. Classification (NCBI taxonomy): domain Eukaryota; kingdom Metazoa; phylum Arthropoda; class Insecta; order Coleoptera; family Scarabaeidae; genus Melolontha; species Melolontha melolontha. The sequence goes on along the minus strand of OW285236.1, from coordinate 155,593,849 downwards.
CTGCGCGAGACTCTAGGATTCAAATGAATGTCCATCCCTTCTTCGACGCGGCTTTTATATCGTGGTGAATACTCTTCGAGAGCGTTCCCGTAGGCCTCGAGAAAACACCAGAGGCATGACGCGTGACTCGTTATTGGATGAGTCATCACATTGCCCCCTTCTTAAAAATGAAGTTTCGTACCGAAACATGTCATACTTTGGTTCCCTCAAACGATGGCGAAATCGACAGGTAGGGCCTTTGTTACATTGTGACGTCATATCGAAATAACAGTCCACGGTCTTATCTTGCCTGGATGGACAGGAATATTCAAGCCGGTAACTGCATACCAGAATTTACAAACCAGTATGTCGGAAGATTACTTCCAACATGCTCCTTACAGTTCTCCAGTCCAGGCGGTCCAATCCACAATCCAATTTTGGAACTGCTAATTTCAGAATGTCTTGCTGTAACATTTGTTCGCATAAGTGGGCCAGGGCCTCCCATAAGGCACGATAGGTTGGCTTCAGGCCCGACAGTTCTTTCGTGACCAAATAAGATATGGGCTGTCCCTCATTTATTATTTGGAGACTCTTCCCAATTGCTGGTCCCTCCTGCCTTAGTTTTTCGATTCTGCCAAATCTCTCTTTAAATTCCCAGGCAATTCCTTTGGCCATTCGTAGATCTCGGGCTACGCAATGAGCAAGCGCGTAGTCTGCCGACACCGTAAACAAATCTTGCTGTTTCTCGATGGTTACCCCCAATCGAGCTTTCTTCGAACCAGAATACTCTTCCATAAAGTCTTCGAAGGTTAGTTCCTGGTATTGGCTATCCAATCGACGGAAGTAAGCGGTTTCGTCATTATTGTCTCCAGAGTATGGGGCTAATCGATTAAAATGTACGACTCTTGGCTTAGTGTGAGGTGTTCGCCTGATGCGGTATATTACATCGTTGATCCGCTTCAATACCTCGTACAGCCCCTCCCAATTCTCTTGATGTTTTTGAGATAGGCCCCGTCGGCGTTGTGGATTATATAACCAAACCCAATCGCCTTCATGGTAACCACTCTTCTCGGCGTTGATGTCATAGCTCTCCTTCATCCTGTCACTAGCATCTTGGATATTGTGTCTGACTTGTTCATGGATATTATCTAGTCGTCGTCTGAGCGTGCTGACATAATCTTCTCCGGCAAGATCTTCACCAGGCTTGCTCCCAAACTTTAAATCACAGGGCAATCGGAGTTCCCTCCCGAATAGTACGTTTGCTGGTGATTGGCCAGTTGTCTCTTGAACGGAGGCCCGATACACCATTAGAAATAATGGTAAATGTTCGTCCTAATCTCTCTGGTGTTCGGAGACCACTTTGGATAAGTGTCTGATCATGGTCTTGTTCATTCGCTCTACCATCCCATCTGATTGTGGATGCAAGGGAGTTGTTCTCGGCGATCCTTTCAAATGGGCTTCCTACATTGTACATGGGTGCACGTCGACGCCTCTGGGGACCATTGCTTCCGGCGCAATTTGTACACTTTCGGCAGCATTCTTTCACATCTCGTGAACAATTCACCCAGTAAAATCTCTGGCGCACCTTCTCCAGTGCTTTATGGACTCCAAAATGTCCCCCAGAAGCACCATTATGGAGTTCTCGCAATACCTCTGGTATTCTTTTCTTGGGAACCACCATTTGCATCTTGCTCTCAGTTCCATCGTGATTTTCGACCTCACATCTCAGGAGATCGTCTTCCATGGTTAAGGAATCCCATTGTGCCCAGTATGACTTCAATTCTCATGAATGGGGAGCAATTTCTCGCCAGGATCGTCTTTGCCCATTTCCCTTCCAAGCCCTGAGGACTGCAAGATCCGGATCAGCTTCTTGATCTGCGCGCAGATTGTCAGGTTGCCATTGGTCATCAACCACGGTAGTTCGAAGAGCGTTGGCCGATTTGTCTTCGATTCGGTTGCAATATCGACAGCCTTCTGGACACAGGGCCTTCTGGAAAGGGTATCTGCATTTTGATGTTTGAGGCCTCTTCTGTGTTCAATGGAAAAGTCATACTCCTGTAGCCTCTCAATCCATCTAGCTACTTGACCCTGTGGATTCTTAAATTGCAAGAGCCACTTTAAGGTGGCATGATCAGTGCGAATCAGGAACTTCTGCCCATACAGGTACTTGTAAAAGTGCTCAATGGTCTTAACTACTGCCAATAGTTCTCTCCTGGTTACGCAGTAGTTCCTCTCCGGTTTGGACAGGGTCTTGCTGAAGTATCCAATGACCTTTTCTTGTCCACCTTGGATTTGAGAGAGCACGCCACTAATCCCGACGTTACTAGCATCCGTATCCAGAACAAACCTCCCAGATGGCAGAGGATAGTTTAAAACAGGCGCACTGATCAACGTACCTTTTAACAACTCAGAGGCCGCTTGGCATTCGTTGTTCCAAATGAATGCTCGATTTTCTGTTAGGCGAGTAAGTGGTTTTGCAATGTTGGAGAATCCAGGAACGTAGCGTCGATAATATGTGCATAATCCCAAAAAACTTCTTAATTGATGTTTGTCTTTGGGTACCGGCCATTTTTCCACAGCTTTTACTTTTTCTGGATCCACAGCAACTCCTTTTCTGGAAACCACATGTCCAAGGTAATTTACCTCCTTGCGGAAAAGGTGACACTTCTTTGGACTTAATCTCAGGTTGGCATCTCTCAACCTCTGGAATACTACTTCCAAATTTTTCATGTGATCTTCAAAGATCTTCTCTACCACAATCACATCATCGAGATATACCAGGCAGGTATTTCAAGACAGTCCCCTCAGTACAGTGTCCATGAGTCGCTCAAAAGTAGCTGGGGCGTTACACAGTCCAAATGGCATGACTGTAAGTTGCCAGAGTCCTGTACCTAAACTGAAGGCAGTCTTCTCTTTGTCATTGGGATCCATTCCCACTTGCCAATAACCGCTCTTTAAGTCGAGAGTGGAGAACCATTTTGCTCCTGCCAAGGTGTCTAGCGTATCGTCTATTCTTGGGAGAGGATAGCTGTCCTTTTTGGTCACATTATTCAAACGACGATAGTCCACACAGAATCTGGTAGATCCATCCTTCTTCCTGACAAGGACCACTGGTGAAGCCCATGGACTATTCGATGCTTCAATTACTCCTTGGCCTTCAATATCTTGTATAATATGCTCGGCTTCCTCACGTTCTGCCAGTGGTAGCCTTCTTGGTCCTTGTCAGATTGGGCTTGCATCGCCGGTATTTATTTTGTGCATTACAATATTGGTTTTTTCTTTCGTACCAGTCTCAGTTTCAAAGACGTCTTCATAATGTTTGATTAAATCCTTAACTTGGCTTTGTTCCTTCTTGCTCAATCCTTGACAGGCGTAGTCGATTATCTTAGACAATTTCTCAGGAATCTGCACGAATCTATTCTTCTTCGCCTCTATACGATGAACGACGGCCGACACTGGTGAACACCACCCCAAAATAGTACCCTTCTTCAATGAAACAGGGTAATGGTTCACATTCATTACCCTTATCGGTACAGTCTTCTGAGTCTTAACCAGTATTTTGGCAACTACTATTCCTCGGCCCACCTCGTCATCATCAGCCTTTGGTTCCAACATTGTAACATTTCCGTCCAAATAATCACCTTCCATACACGCATTCAAAAATGTCTCACTTCTTGCATCCAGAACAACATTCTCTGCAGTAATTATTTGTACATTCCCACAATCTTTCCAATGAAGAAACAATTCCTCATTATTTATTTGTAAAGTGCCTTCTTTCATATTTAACTGGAAGCCGTAGGTGTTCATGATGTCTAATCTAAAAATTATTTGTTCTTCTATCTCAGCTACGAGAACACGATGTCGGATTGATGTTGATCCTATGATAAAGTTGACATCTACTTCACCTGCCACAGAAGCTGCTTCTCCTGTTGCTGTCCTAAGTCTCCATTTGCTAGAAAATAACTTTTTATTTCTGGGAATTAAATCGGGTCGCACGATGGTTTTCGTCAATCCAGTATCTAGCAAGCAAGCATAGGTCCTTTTTTCCATAACATCGTCCACATACAGGCCGTTGGTTTGATGTTGCAAGGATGCGATTTGGCCAGGCGTCCTTGGGGTTTCTTGATGCTGGATCGATGATTGCCCCCGCTCATCGACCCGCTTTAGTTTTCCTGCTGCTCAGACGATGCTTTGTTGGCCACCTTACCACATTTACTCCGAACGTGACCAATCTCTCCACAATTCCATCATCGCAGTACTCTTTTATTTGATCTGGTCTTTGAATTGATCTGGTTTAGAACTCTACTAACCACCTGCTCCATGAACTCCTCATTTTCCTGCTTGTCAACAGTGCAGACACGAGCATGGTTCCAAGAGGCTTGTTTTGCAGTGTCAAACTTAAGCGCGTGCGCCAAAGCATTGATCAAGGTTTTCGGTCTTGCCAACCTTAATGCTTGCTGCGTATCAATATCCCGGAGACCATCTATGAACGTCTGGACAGCTAGGTGTTCCATTAAATTATCTGGCGTCATCGGATATGCAAGTCGAACTAGACGAGCAATATCTGCCTCAAATTCCTGAAGATTCTGGCAACATTTGGCTGAATGGTTTCCAGGGAGTTGGATTGGACGTGGTAGTCACATTGGTTGGCCCCCTAGGTATCCAGGCCTCACGCCACTCGATTATTGTTTATGGGGCTGGTTAAAAAATGAAGTGTATCGAGTAAAAGTGGACACTCGTGATGCACTAATTCAACGGATTATGAATGCTGCTAACAATATCAAACATCAACCTGACGCAATCAGGAACGCAACCAGCGCCCTTGGTAGACGATGTAAAAAATGTTTTGAAATGAATGGCGGTATTTTTGAAAATATATTATAAAGAACGATAATACCAATAGAATAGAAAAACTTCAATGTATGAAATTTTGTTTATTTTCAATTACGCTATAACTCGAAAACAAATAAAAATCGGATAGCAACATTTGAGTTTTTTTACATTACTTTCACCTGTAGAATACACTCCTACAGGTTGGTCGATTCCTCACGACTCACCCTGTATATACACTGCTCAAAATCGTACAGGGATATTTTAAAAAATAAGATGTAAAAACAGAATATCGTACTGTATATAAATATTTTGAACAAAAATAATATGCGCAAAGGTTTATCAATGGAGGTTTAACAATGGAGCGATTGTGTTTTGTTTGCAACATGTATTTATTAGTTGTCATATCGGCATTATTTGTCACTTTCCGTTTAACTACAATGTAATGTGATTTCTTGCTGCAGAGTTTAAAATCATTAAATTTATGGTTTAACTTGAGTAATTTTATTAATGGAAAGGCGTCATTTACCGCGGGAAGAAATGTTACGTGCTATTGATATGTTACAAGGTGGGCGGCGTCAAACTGAAGTTACAGCCGAATTTCAAGTTACATAAAGCATCATAACTCATTTATGGCGTCACTATAGGGATACTGATGAAGTACGTAATCAACATCGTGGTAACTGTCGGATTACAACGGCAGCACAAGACCGTTACGTCCAAATTATTGCCCGACGTAATCAAACCTGCACTGCTCGGCAGATACAAAATCAGTTTAACCAACTGATTAGGGACAAAACTCTTCACAATAGGTTACATGAGGTACATTTAAGATCTAGACGACCCTTAAGAGTTCCACGTCTATCAGGAGATAATCGCGGAGAACGTCTTTTGTAGGCACAGGATCACCGAAGTTGGACAAACGAACAATGGTCATATGTAACGTTCTCTAATGAGTCTATATTTGGTATGTACAATGATTCAAGAAGAATTCGAGTTTGGAGGCAGTCAGGGCGCGTAAATCGATTGAATGCAGTCCAAGAAGCCCACTCTTTCAGAGGTGGTACAATCATGGTATGGTCTGGCATAAGTATTGGTGGAAGAACAGGTCTCGTTTTGATTGAACGTAAAATGACAGCTCAAGTTTATGTGGAACAGGTCATATTACCTGTTGTTGCGCCATATGAAGGAGCAGTTGGAGAAAATTTCAATTTCATACAAGATAATGCGCCTCCACATGTGGCTCAAATTGTAATGAATGTGTTAGAACAGCAACACATTTCGTTGTTAGAGTGGCCAGCTCAGTCTCCAGATATGAATCCGTTATCGCATCTGTGGGATAAGTTACAAAGGAGGGTTACAAATTCAAATGATCACATTAATGGTCCCCGAGACTTTTTAGAGTTCTTCAAAGAGACTGGAAAGCAATACCACAGGAAGAGATTGACAATTTAATTGTAACAATACGTAACCGTATTAGGGCAGTAATAAACAATCGTGGAGGTCATAGTAATTACTAGAAGTTGCTTTTGATGATATGTTTAAAAATTTTATATTTATTTTATTTTTATATTTTTTATATCCTAGACAAAGGCATCATTGCCGAAACATGTAGGGTTGTTTTAAATATATATACTTTGAAGTAATAAACCAGACCTTTAATCGCCGACTTATTAAGTTTACCATATCATACCAAGGTCACGAAAATATTATATTTATATATATATATATATATATATATATATATAGATAATTATTTCTTGACCTTAGTATGTTATGGTAGATTCAATTAGTTGTCGATTTAAGGTCTGGTTTTACTTCAATATGTATATCCTGTAGACAACATGAGTATTTAAAAAGAAAGGTGTTATGTCTTTGGTCTTACTATACAACTTCTTCAAAGTATAGGTGTTGTATCAGCTATTTTAATGTTATTAGTTATTAAATTGTTTGAAATGTGATACAATTGTATGAGTAGGATCACCAATGTATGGGATTTTTTTGTAAACCACACAGTCTGCAGGAACGCCCTTAGTAGGCCCATCATAAAAGTTTGAGCTATATATCAATTTATTAAGTATATGTTTAGGAAAGCCATTGTTGAGAAAGATACTGAAACATTCTTTAAGATTGTCATTTAGAAATGTTTCATAGTATATATGTGCTTATGCTGTTTCTCATAGCTATGACGGTATTATACTTCTGATTGAGAGGATGATGAGAATGATAACCCAGACCAACACACATTTTGGTGCCTGCCATTTTTTAACTGTTTCTAGTAATTTTTAGGTGTAGAATTCAAAAATAACTGGCATATTTAATCCATCAGATCTAGTTTTTAAGGTACCCTATCTTGACCTCTCTTAGAAAAAATCATGTTTTTTTTTTAATTCATGGCACATTTCAGGTTATAAGTATTGGTTTTTGGGACAAAGCCTCGTGAAAAAATCAAAAAATACAAAGTAATTAATTGTATGATTTTAAGAAATTACGTATATACCTTCACATGTATATTTAAATATTTATTATATTTGATCTATTTCTTTTCAGATTATTAATATTTCTTAACATAGATAAAAAACAAACAAAAGGGCCATTTAAATTTATCTGTTATAAACATCCACTGAGAATTCTTAAACTAAGTATTACGTTTGGAAACTTGCTTGGAAGTATTTGATATATTCCTTTTTACACTGTTTTCAAGATTTTAAATTATATAAAAGCTTATTTATTCTAGATTGATCCAAACTTTTTATTTTTATATACTTTATGAAAATATTAGGTTAAAGAAAGATATTTAGTATGGAATACATGGATACTTTTTCTTTCCTTATAATAATGGTCCAGTATCCTCATATGCAGGATCACGTTGACTTTAGGAAGACAATATAACCTCTTGGGAAACTCCTCTGATGATTGTAATGGTAAATGTAAAGTGGTAATGAATTAAATTTTGATGATTGCTTCTAAATTCCTCTGGAATACTGGTCCTGGCTAATGGCTGGATACAATATTTAAGAGAATATACTGGCAATATTATTCTCAACTAAATTTCTTGTAATCTATTGTGATATTTTCTCCGGAAAACAATAAATATGAGTATTTTATCTCAGAAGAAATATATAATTGGGTATTTTTAATCAGAAAAATGTTTTTACGACCTGGTGGTCCGAAATACGTTTGGAAGCCCTCAATTGGAAATAAATATCTCCAGATACTTATATTTTGGATTTTAATTTATTCTCTGTATAACTAATTCAAGTAAGGACATTTAATTTTTAATAATTATCTGTTTTTCGCAGTAATTTACTGATATTTTACCACATGAATAAATTTTACCTCTGAATCTTCAGAGTAAAATTTTCAATTCTTTTTTACAAGGACTACATTCTAGACTTTTCTGTTTTTCCTAGATTATGTCTATCTCAATTTTTAATATACATGAATCTAATCTGTCATTGCAATTTTAATATATCAAATACCGGTTATGTCAAAACTTTATTCCAAGATTATTAATTTTTACTAAAGACAATAAAATTATTTTCCAAAGATAATTTAAAATAGATTTAACAGGTCCCTTTTTACATTAGATTACAATTTTTAAACGAAACTTTGACATGTGTAAATCTTACATTAATATTATATATTATATATTACACTAATATTCCATTCTAACGTCTACTAAAGAGAGTTTTTAAGGTAAAACGTTAAACTTGAAGAAGTAAAATAAATTTAAATTCGAATTTACACACGCATTAGTACAGATATTTCTGTGCAGGATCAATTATAGATGGTAAACGTTCGAACTTAACGATCATAACCTGGACAACCAAAATAGTATTTTTGTTTAAAAAAATAGCTGATGTTTAATGTAATTAGTAGAAATAATGAACATGAGCTCTCTAAGTATCTCAAGGGTCGTGAAAATTCTTATTTGACAAAAAAAAAAGGTATGTTTACATCTCAGTATTAATATGATAATAAATTTTAAGACTCTGTTTATAAAAAAATCACATAAAACATAAATTATAAAGTTTATAGGTTTTGTGGCGATTTCTTTTGTAGGTGGGAAATTAAACGAATAAACAGATATGAAACAAATATTTGGCTATTTAAACTAATTAGGCTCTGATAAATCAAACCATGCTTAAAAATGTGTATATAACTTCCCTACTTACAATATTTAAATGATTATTTTTTTGAAATTTTTGACAGTAAACCAAATAATACAGACTTAGCTCAATATTTTCTAACTTCACAATTTTTAGTCTATAGACATCTAATCTCTGCAATCAATTCTTGGTTCTCCTGACGTACAGCTTCAATATTACCCAAACAGGAAATATGGTCACGATCCTAGCAGATCTTACAGGTGTAAAGTCCTCCAGAATATTCAAGGTAAATAATCTCCTTTGATAATTGATAATCTTGATTATAGATTGTATGGTCGCTAGAGTTAGTCCAATTCGTTCCAAGGTTGATTCAGGGTGATCCGACCTCATTAGGTTTGGAACACCTAAATGGTTTCACTCGAAATAAAAATTTGTAACAACAATTTGAACACAAACAGATTGTGAACACATACAATAAACAGAAAGCAGGAGTATAACGGCCTTTTAAAGAAATGCCTTTTGAGGTTTTCCCGTTCAAACAATATTTTCTTCAGTATCAAACCATACAAAATATTACTGTTACCAGTTTCTTTTATGATTTATGAAAGTAAGTTGTTTTGATTTACTATGACTTAATTTTTCTAATTTTATATGTTTCCTAAAATATATCACCAAAAATGCAACTGAATTTTATCGTGCCAAAAATTATTCTCCCAATTTTTCAATAAGTAACCATAGCGACCCAACAGCTTTTCCTCTTTTGAAGATCATTGGTCGCTTTTGTTACACAGGTTTTCCAAAATATTTGACATTTTAAGTATAATTTTGATCTTTGATTAATTTAATAAACTTATTGCTTTGCAAATAATGTTTTCTTCTCACATAACCTTTGACATTAACCAATATTAACAATTGTATCTAAAACTAAGTAAATTTACATTGTCCTATTATTTTGGAAAATATAGGAAAGTCACATACTTTTAAAATTTAATTATAGTCTTCATCAAATTGTATGAATTTGTTTTGTGTATATTAAAAATTTTTAAGTTAACACCAGAAGATTAGAGCCAATGGACACCAAATCAAATAAGGCATTCGAAAGACATTTCACTAGTGTATCTCGCAAAAACTTGCTACAAAAAGATGAAAATACATTCAAATGTATTTAATTGGACGTACATTTTTTTATACGCATTGTATTTTTAACTTCAAATATAAAAATGAACGATAAACGATAAAGAATACGCAGTAAGAAAAAGGAGCCAATTAAAAAAAAACTTCAATATATTAAATTGTCAATGTAACGGGGAATTATAATTGTTTAATAAGTTAATATACATAATGCTATGGTTTTTTCCCTAAATTATATTTAAAATTTATTTAAAAACGTATGTACCATAAATTTTGAACTTGATTGTATATTTTTGAAAATGTATTTCATGTGCTGGGACCAAAAACTTGTATTTTTGAAGGACGGCTTTATGTGAAAGCGATCGTAGTGTCGATATTGAGGGAGAGACTACGTTAAACCGTTAGACAAGAACGTTCTTTTTATTTGAAAAATATATAATTATATATTTAAGTAAATTCGGGTTGAATTTTATTGTGTTAATCTGTGGTTGGTGGTTTATATTCAATTCCCGTACATTCTACGAGATTGTGTTCTCGTACTTTTGATTATATTTTGTTAAATAACGCTTTCTTGTCAACGTGCCTCATATAATTTTTTTATGTAAGTAAAAATATATATTTGAAAGACGTCTTATTAATTCAAAAGATTTGAATATTGTATTTCAATTGTATTAATATTGTTATTTAGAGATTTAGTCTTAATTAGTTGAGATAGATGACAAAGAATATTTTTAAAATTTCTACTTAAAAAAATATAACTGTAAAAATTTTATATGTTGGGAAGTTCAAGGCTATTTTTTTCATGTGTTTGATGGTGGCACATGTGGTAGATTTTTGATCGTGTTTTCAAGATATACAGTGTTGTTCTCTGGGGAGAAATTAAAAATAAACTTTGTTATTTAATTAAGTTGATCGGAATTCAATAGAGGATGTTTAAGTTCATTTAGCGGTCATATTCAATGAATTCTTTTACCTCTGGTTGTAAATTAGATTACACAGTCTTTATACTTTATAAAGATCAATTTTTTTTTCTTTTTAATTTTTTTTGTATTAAATATTCATTTAAATTTTATATTGTGCTCATTATTTCTTATACCTTTCATCGTGCATTTTAATAAGTAACTTAAAGAAATATAATTATAACATTTATCAAGAAACTTTGATTGGCGCTTAAATAACATTTTTATTTTCCACGTTTCCGATTGGAACCCTGAGAAGAAAGAAGTACCATTTTTGGAAATAAACCGACCGAGTATCCTAGTTGGGTAGATTAGTTGTGGATGGTGGTGCAGTAAATATAAAAACCACAATTCATAGCATATTTTTGGCGCCCAACGTGGGGCGAACAATAGCAGTACTGGTTGAAAGTAAAAACAGAGCACAAAGATGGAAGGTATCACAGCAGCACAGCAAAGAAGTGAGCAACTTGTGGAAGAAGCAAAGAAAAGGATAGGTCCAGTAATTACCATACATGAAGAGGGGCACGAAGGAGTAAACAAGGATAAGATTATAATGGACATGTTAAAAAGAATGGAAGAGAAAATAGATGTAATGATGGGAAAAATAATGGCGTTAAGTAATACAAGCCAAGAAGAAGTTATAATAAGCGGCATGGACTCTTTGCAAGTATCAAATGAACAAGATATGGAAGAAAATATAATGGTTTAAATAGAAAATTATCAGAAGAAGTGGAAAAAAGAGAATTCGCAGAACTACAAATGAAGCATATGGGAAAACAATTAATAAAGAAAATAGAGAAGTAAGAAAAGAGAAAAATGAAATAAATGTACCTACTTATATTTCCGTGCCTGTACAAAATTAAGTATTACCTAAATTTTATGGGATGTCAATATATATGTACCCACAAGTAAAATTACAATTGTATCAGCTACGAAAAAGATTATAGCTGTAGTTAATAAAATTTATGTTGTCGAATTTGAAATAGAAAATAATAAATTTCTCGGAGAATTTATTATAGTAAAAGGTTTAGGAAGAGATGGAATACTGGGAATAGATTTGTTAGATAAAATTAATGCAAGGATAGATATTAATAAAAAGAAGATAATAATTAATAATAATAATGTGCAATGGACACAGGAGGCTGGAGAGGAAGAGAAAATAATTAATAATATGCAGAAAATGAAATGTATGGATGAAATAAATAATATGGAAGAAGATGAAGAAGTTGGAGTATTGGAAGAAAAGGAGTTAATGGTGTTAGAAGAAATGGAGAAAGAAAATGATGGAGAAGTGGAATTTCCCGAAGATATTGATTTGTTGAATATAGATTGTAATAAAAATATGAAGAAGAAGTTAAATTAATAATAAAGAATAATATAGAATTAGTAAACAAGTTTCTCAGTATCTCCAGAAATTATCGACATTCGTTAGAAGTAGATGAGACAAAACCTTTTAAAATTAAAAACTATCCAATTCCCAAGAATATTCAACAACAGGTAGAAGAGGAAGTGAAGAAGATGTTATAAGATGGAATAATAGAACAAGGCAAAACGAGGTATTTAAATCCGTTAGTTGTGGTGAAGAAGAAGTCTGGAGATATTAGATTATGTTTGGATGCGCGCGATTACAATTGAAGCATTATTGTCGAAATGTGGCAATGCAAAAGTTTATAGTAAATTGGATTTGAGGAGTGCTTTTAGGTTGGTACCATTAGAAAAGGAATCCAGGAAATATTGTGGCTTTATGGTTAACGGAAAAGTATATCAATTTAGGACTGTACCATATCGATTAAGCAGTTCTGCAGCGGCGTTTATAAGGGCTATTCAACAAATACTGGAACCTTATGAAGATCATGTTGTACATTATGTAGATGATATTTTAATTTATAGTAAGAATTATCCAGGAACACATGGAACATGTAAGAAAGATATTGGAAATATTGGTAAGCGAAGGATTAAAAGTAAATATTAAGAAGTGTGAATTTTTTAAGAGTGAAATAAAGTTTCTAGGGTATAATATAAGTCCTAGATATGTCAGTGTGGATCAAAGTAGGCTGGAGATAATTAAAGAATATCCATTATTTTTTGCAATAGTTAGCTCTGAACTGCCAACAGAAGTAAAACCTACGTTTTTCATTGTCAAATTGTTGTCAGTTCGCGAAGTTTATCTTTTCATTTTTTACATTGTGTTATTCAAACACAACGATTTCAATTTTTAAAAAAATGGTTTTTACTAATGAGGAATACGCCGATATGCATTTAGTTTATGGCGAAATGAGGTGTAACGCTCGAGCGGCGCAACGTAGAAAAATTTCCCAATCGTCAGCATCCCACTCACTCAACATTTGCAGCTCTTCATCAACGATTAAGAGAAACAGGTTCAGTGGTCCCAAAAAATAATGAAACTGGGAGACATAATGATGTAACAGCAGAACATAAAGATGTTATTTTAATGGAAAATGGTTGAGGAAAATCCAGAAATTAGCGTTCGAAGGACTATCTGCCATGTACCCCACAATTTCAAAATCTTCCGTAGGAAATATCTTACACAAAGAAAATTTATATCCTTTTCATTTTACAAAGGTGCAAGCACTGCTAGAAGGAGATTTTCCTGCTCGCGTAGAATTCGCTAGATGGTTACAAAATCAGAAAAATCAAGATGAAGATTTCTTCAGGAACATTTTGTGTGGTGACGAAGCTACATTCTCAAAAAATGGAATTTTTAATGTACATAATGCACATTTATTATTCGTACGTTGGTGACAATCCCCACGTTGTTCAAGAATTTAAGCATCAGCATAGGTTTAGCATAAACGTCTGGATAGGAGTGGTTGACGATTATCTACTTGGACCTGTGGAATTACCTGCTCGTTTAAATGGTGCTGATTACTTACATTTCCTGCAAAATATTTTACCTGATTTGTTAGATGAGGTGCGTTTAAATATTCGGCAAAACTTATGGTTTCTACAGGACGGATGTCCGGCCCACTTTAGCATGGAATGTACGAGACTTTCTAGGTAATAACTACGAAGACCATTGGATTGGAAGAGGCGGTCCAGTTGCTTGGCCGGCAAGGTCGCCGAATTTGAATCCTTGCGATTATTGTGTTTGGGGATACATAAAAGCATTTGTTTATTCCGTTCCGATACAAAATCGCGCACAACTCTGGCTAAGGATACAAGATGCTTGCAACGAATTTAGAAATAACTTTGGAATTTTTGCAAGAATTCGGCGTTCTCTAAGCAAAAGGGTAAACTTATGCATAGAGACTAATGGTCATCACATCGAGCAACTTTTGTAACAATCTACCTTTGATACTTGTTCTTTTTTTGTTAGTTTCGTTCCATTGTAATAAATAATTTGTTTTTAATATATTAAATTAATTTTCATCCATGCCTTGATAGTCCAAGCCAACTTCGTCGCTAAAAATAAGTAGGTACGTAATAAATTGAACTTTAATGAAGAAAAAACGAAAAATTTACAAATCGATTTTTCTAGAAAACGGTGTATCCTACCGACTTAAAGTAAGAGTACATTTTAGTACTGTAATACCTGAAAATTTAATAATCTAGTGTCACAAATGCTTAAAAGTTGAAGACAAAAAAGTTATGCCTTAAAATAACTGTTGACCTACCCAAAACGGACGCCTATGACCGGTACTAGAAATTCGCAATTGATGGAATCGATTCATCTCTGGAGGATAAATAAGCATACCAGTTTTTGTTTTTCTAAATAGAAGCGTTCTGGAGGAATTTTAAAAAAATAAATACAAGGCGCCAACTTCAAAGAAATCTAGCTCCCTTAGGAAGCATTTTCGGACTAGGTGAATTTGGGTTTAATTGTCTTAAAATTATCAGAGAAATCTCCAGTCTTCGTTTATCAGGAGAGTTTCTGGACACCCTGTATATATGAAGGTGTAGTTTCTCGGGTTCTTGGCCGCGTGTGAGTTTTGTCCTGAAAAGGACTATTTACTCTACGTTTCAACTAGATCGCACTTGTCATCTTCAGGAGCTAGTCGGTCTGTCGCTTGTTAAAGCTGGAGATCGTCTAACCAGCGACAGACCGACTAGCTCCTGAAGATGACGAGTGCGCTCTCGTTGAAACGTAGAGTAAATAGTCCTTTTCAGGACAAAACTCACACGCGGCGAAGAACCCGAGAAACTTCATCATACGTCCTCGAGAACATCAAGAGTAACATATATATATATATATATATATATATATATATATATATATATATTGTAGTGGTACAAGCCTCATGAGCTTATAAATGAACAAGGAAAACACATTGATTGCATGTTGGTTAAGAATTTTATATTTGCTATTTGAAAATGAATTCATATATATATATATATATATATATATATATATATATATATATATATGGTAAACTTAATAAGTCGGCGATTAATGGTCTGGTTCATTACTTCATAGTATATATATTTAAAACAACCCTACATGTTTCGGCATGATGCCTTTGTCAAGGGAATAAAAAATATAAATGCTTTAATCGCCGACTTATTAAGTTTACCTTATCATACCAAGGTCACGAAAATATTATATATATATATATATATATATTGAAGTATGTTTTAAATGTTTTGAAAGAGTGTATTATGATAAAATTTGTATAAATTGTTAATGTAAGAATACAAAAGTGAGGCCATGAAATATGAATTTTAACATACAAAAAGGTTTTAAATATATCTATACGTTAATTGCACGTATAACGCTCTTGTTTCATTATGAAACAGACATGTAAATAATTTACACATCTGTAACTGTATCATGGACAATACACCTCGTATTTTCGGCATTAACTTCTGCTTAAGACATATGTTTCTGACGACGCCTATAGATGGCAGAAACATATGTCTTAAGCAGAAGTTAATGCCGAAAATACGAGGTGTATTGTCCATGATACAGTTACAGATGTGTAAATTATTTACATGTCTGTTTCATAATGAAATGAATTTTAACAATTGACATGGAGATGAAAAATAATAAGAAACATTAAAAAATTATTTAAAATTGGGTGACGAGAATTAAAATAGTAAATCATCGATAAAATAGGATCTGCGCACCAAAATAACAAAAGTGAAAATGTTTGGACAAGTTAGTATAACCTAGAAAAAACAGCCGTGGCCGAAGCTGTGTTTTAGGTTATAGTGCCCAGATCGTCCCACCTGGCTTTTCCTAATTATGTGCAGTTCAGTGGAGATCGCCTGATACTTCAGATGATCAGTTCCTGACTTGAGTAGATGGGCTTGACTTTCTTCAGCATTAACAAGTATTTATTTATATAATACTATCAAGTTTAATATCCTCTTTCAATTCATGACACACAGCCGAGCAAAATTATTAAGTGAAATGACCATGTGTTTATGTTTTCAAAATAATTGTAAACGTTAATTTTAGTCTGTCAGTGGTGAACATTTTTTAAATATTTTTAATTTGTCAGTTGTGGGTACATAAATTACTTATAAGACTTTGGCATATTGTGATTGCCAACTTTGCCATTGCTGTAATTATTAATAAATTTATATTTTCTATTGAAAAACTCGTTATTTATTTATTTAGTTAATTTAATATATGTACGAGAACCGACACCAATTAAATTTTCAACTTTCCTGAGCTAGTGCATCTTATTTATAAACTAAAGATGTTGGGTATTATACATATATTATTTGGCTACCCATCGTGGTGCGAATAGCCTCTTATATTAGCTTCCTTCACTCGTGTTTTATATCAATATATACAAGGTATCCCATATCGTTATGTTCAAATTTTAGGGGTGTAAAGTAGACTTCATTTCAAGTAACAAAAACGCAAAACTTGTATATCCATTTTTATTTGTTTCAAAGTTACAGATCTATGAATGTGATTGTCAGATCATGAAAAAAAATGTAATCCTAAAGTCAATAAAAACTTATTTTATTTAAAAAAGTTCAATTAATAATATTTTCGAAATGTCCACCTTCTTGTTGAATGCAGGCTTGTGCCGGTAACCCAACAGAAGAAGTATTTATCTTCGAATAAGTACTTCTTCTGTTGGCTTACGGGCACAAGCCTGCGTTTCATATTTGTTTTGTCAGATTTGCTCAGCAGCCAAGTGAATACGATCCAACAACTCTTCCCTTGTGTTCGAAACTTGCGCGTAGACTAAATTTTTCATGTACCCCCATAAATAAAAATCAAGGGATTAAGATCGGGTGATCTGGGTGGCCATGTAACGGGACCACCTCGACCAATCCATCTTGGATAACTGACGTTAACCCAATTTCGGACAGCAATTCCGAAATGTGGTGGTGCACCATCCATGTGAAACCACATGTCTCGTCGAACATTAAGTGGGACATCCTCTAAAAGACCTGGCAGTTCGTCAACAAGAAATTGAAGGTAATTGTTCGCATTTAACCTCCCAGGAAGAGCGACAGGACCAATCAACAAGTCATCGATTAGGGCCGCCCAAACCTTAATAGAAAATTCATGTTGAAATTTAGATGAGCGTATAGCTTTGGGATTTTCTGATGACCACCTGTGCAGGTTTCTCAGATTTGTAACACCACTTCTCGTGAACGTAGATTCATCTGTCCAGAGGACTATTCTGCAGAAACTAAAATGAAGCCGTGATTGTCTTAATATCCAGGTAGAATAAACTAGACGAGCATAGTGGTCTGCCTCAAGCAAACCGTGTCCCTTGCGATAGTGATATGGATATAGGTCTTCACGTTTTAAAATTCACCAAACTGTCGTTCGTGGCACTCCTAGTTGTCTACCGATTCGACGTACACTGAGAGTTGGATCCCTTGTAACAATAGCTACTGCTTCTTCCACTAAGTTTGCTGGCAAATTTACTCCTCGGTCGAAAAGATAATCACGTAGTCCGCATTCCCGAAATTGTCCTGTACTTCCAGAAACGTTCTGTAATGAGGAATGCGCCTATCGGGAAACCGATGTCGGTATTCAAGAACTGCTTGACGTGCACTGCCGTTACAGTAGCCATACACAAAATGCATGTCCGCATACTCTTGAGAAGAAAATCGGTAAGGCATTTTGAATAAAGAAAACGCGTACACTCACTAATAAGCTGTTGTATGGACTGAAACGTAATGTAATCCTTTATTAAAAAATGCAACGTTAACAGTCATCTGAACATTTGTTTATTGTATGAAATTCACGATTCAGCACTATCGAAATAAGTAAGAACCTTCTTTATCATAAATCAATGATCTGATAATCACATTCATGGATCTGTAACTCTGAAACAAATAAAAATGGATATAGAAGTTTAGCGTTTTTTTTACTTGAAATGAAGCCTACTTTACACTCCTAAAAATTTGAACATATATATATATATATATATATATTAGATTCAATTAGTTGTCGATTTAGGGTCTGGTTTTACTTCAAAATGTATATATTTTAAAACAATCTTACATGTTTCGGCATATGATGCCTTTTTCAAAGAATTTAAAATATAAATTTATAAAACTTTTTTAGTTTTTCAAAGCGATTACAAGTCATAGTGTCTGTCACTTTGGTAATTCTTGTATTTGGGGCCCAATACCTTCGTGTAGTACGTAATCGAATAAGGGACATCCAAATGATAATACATACCTATAAATCAGAATAATTGAAACATACATGAGTAGGTAAACCCCACCAGTTTTGTATAATACAAAGGTATTTTTAATAATATAAAATATTATTAAAAATCTGGTGTGAAGAACACAAATGCAGGTTCACTATTAATATTTTCTGTGAACATGTCCGAATATATCCTATCCCCAGAGACGTAGATACGTATTTCGCTTTCCTACAAGCTCATCGGTACGCCCATGCTGGAGAAAGGATATTTCCAGACACATTCACAGAAAAAAAACCACCTCGCCCTATCACCGTAATTATCCAGACCGAGCGCAGAAGTAAATTCGGCGCTACCTGTTGTCAGACAGCCGAAGCACCTCGCTTCTTTGGAAGGGCGTCGTTACTTCACATTAATTATGTGGACGGTATGCGAGGTGCTTCGGCTGTCTGACAACAGGTAGCGCCGAATTTACTTCTGCGCTTGGTCTGGATAATTACGGTGATAGGGCGAGGTGGTTTTTTTTCTGTGAATGTGTCTGGAAATATCCTTTCTCCAGCAGGGGCGTACCGATGAGCTTGTAGAAAAGCGAAATACGTATCTATGTCTCTGGGGATAGGATATATTCGGACATGTTCACAGAAAATATTAATAGTGAACCTGCATTTGTGTTCTTCACACCAGATTTTTAATAATATTTTATATTATTAAAAATACCTTTGTATTATACAAAACTGGTGGGGTTTACCTACTCATGTATGTTTCAATTATTCTGATACATTACACATGCGGTTAAGCCGTAGTATGAGTGAAGGCACAAACAAAATGCAGTTTTCTAGAGAGTTGGCTGTGCTAATCTTTGGAAGGGCGTCGTTACTTCACATTAATTATGTGGACGGTATGCGAGGTGCTTCGGCTGTCTGACAACAGGTAGCGCCGAATTTACTTCTGCGCTCGGTCTGGATAATTACGGTGATAGGGCGAGGTGGTTTTTTTTCTGTGAATGTGTCTGGAAATATCCTTTCTCCAGCAGAGGCGTACCGATGAGCTTGTAGAAAAGCGAAATACGTATCTACGTCTCTGGGGATAGGATATATTCGAACATGTTCACAGAAAATATTAATAGTGAACCTGCATTTGTGTTCTTCACACCAGATTTTCAATAATATTTTATATTATTAAAAATACCTTTGTATCATACCTATAAATCTTTGAAGTTTCTTAGGTGAGGTGGTTAATGGTGTGTTTGGAGAAGTTGAACACTGTAAGTACATGGTTTCAAAAAAAAATTGTTAGAGAGAAAAAACTTGAATAATTTATAAGGAGTATTCAGTTGCAAAATTTCTAGTAGTAAAAAGGTATCTCCTCAAAATATACTATTAGTAATATCTTTTGTGTACAAAAAAGGTTTAAGTATATCAATACGTTAAGCACGTATTACGCATTTGTTACAAATGAAACAGACATGCAATATACACATCTGTAACTGTACACATGGACAATACACCTAGTATTTTCCAGCATTTACTTCTGCCTAAGACACGTGTTTCTGCCATTTACTATTAGGCGTCATCAGTTAAGCTAGTGAAGTAATTAAAGCTTAAATCGGCTATAAGGTATAGCAAATTTTGTCCTATCAGGTAGCACCATATAATATATCTTTCGTCCGTCAGATGTCACTATATTATATGATGCTACCTGATAGGACAAAATTTGCTATACCTTATAGGCGATTTAAGCTTTAATTACTTCACTAGCTTAACTGATGACGCCTAATAGTAAATGGCAGAAACACGTGTCTTAACCCATTAAGCGCCGCGCTATAAAATACCAGTTATTTTATATTAATTTTAGGTAAAACTAGTTTAATAAGCAACAGTTTGGACAAAATTGAATTAAAAAAAAAATGTTCTCATAGTTTTTGAAAAAAATAATGTTGCGTTTTCGCATCAACGGCGGAATCTGTTAGTAAATGTAAAAAAAATAAATTTTTAAGTATTATGCGTTTATTTGCAAATAGATACAAAAATAACTATATTCTTTAGTTGACAACTATAAATAACATTAAAATATAGTAATTACATATTATGAAAAGTTTCAAAACAAGCAGTATGTAAGTGAACGTTACATTTTTGACACATATATACTGTCTGGCTATGACATTTTCTGCACCTTTTTCTTGATTTTTCGGGATGACGAATAATGACGTGACCAACTGTGTCTGTTCTCATCTCGTCTGGAAGCTATGATTTTGATGGTCGGCCTCGTCCTTTGTAAAATGAAACCGATCCTTGCTCATCTCCAGTATTTACAAATGCGCTAGCTTGCTCAGTTTTTATCAGTGCCATTGCAAGATACGACCGAAACTCCAACTGCGATATTTTAGTGTCATTTGCTAAATTATAAATTTTCCAAGCGTTGACAATGGTGCTGTCAATGGTATTTATAAATAGGGACCACCACCACTTTTTTCGCCGTACTCTTATCCGATAATTAGTTATGCCATTATCGTGTAGGTCAACACCTCCCATGTTCTTATTATATTCTTTTATTAGAAATGGTTGGGGAACACTTACTTCCTTCCTTAATTTTCTATCGTACCGTTTGACCTGGTGGATTGTATTTACTGGTAGATGGTTAGACATCTTGCTTACGATATTATTATCGTTCCATCTTACTACGCAAATGTTAGAATTTAAATCACATCTGTAATCAATTGAACCCCTGTCCTTTTTTTTCATGTCTTTTGGTATATCTAAAGGACATCTCTCGGTTCTATTATCTCGAACTGTGCCAGTAGCACATATATTTTCCTCAGTTAGATACTGAAATAATTTGAATGAGGAGAAGAAATTATCAAAGAAAATTCTATGATGATTAGGATTATCTAAAACTTTCAGTAAACTTATAACAACATCTGCTCCAAGACCCATGTCGCTTTTATTCTCACGTGCTCCTGCATATGGGATAAATTGAAATAAATAACCGTCTTCCGAACAAAGGCACCATAGTTTAAAGCCATTTGGTTTTCCCTTTATCAACATTTTGCATGAGTGCCTGCCAAAATACGGAACCATCTCTTCATCAACCGAAAGATTATGAGAAAATACACCAAACTGTAGATTCTTTCTGTTAATCACATCAAATAATGGCCGTAATTTGGAAAATTTGTCGTCCTTATCAAGTTTTCCATTGTCAGAAAGATGTAAATTTTTTTAAATATTGCGAAACCTGTTCCGTTTCGTGCAGTCTTTTACTAATTGGATTCCTTTATCTTCGTCTCTACTCCAATACATATCTAACTGAGATAATGTATGGTAACCAGATAATATCATAATACCAATAAACTTTTTTATATCCGAGATTTCCATAGTAAAATCGTGTCGATTGTTATCTTGGGCGTACTTTAGAGAGAATTTTAAAATCATTTCAAACACCTCGTTGTCAAAATAATAAAAGAAAACTTCTAATGGTGATTTATGACGAAGTGTTTCTTTTATAAAATGTATTAGTATATGTTCTTGGAATATAGGCGAATCATTATAATTAGGACGTGTTTTTCTCCACTTTGCTTTATAAGATATGGATTTCCGTTTTTTTGAAGTACTGGGTGCATTACTGTCCTCTTCAAAATTATTTTCCGCGGCTAGTATTTCAAATGTTCCTGCTACGTCTTGGGGCAAAGCATCATCTACAAAAAGTATATTTTGTGTTATAAAAATAATAATATTGAAGATCACAAATAACAATTTACCTTGCAATAAATTTTCATCTATTTCTTCCTTATCCGTTAGTTCATCCACGCCAGGGGGAATAATTACAGCATCAACATCATCTTCCGACCCAATATCTTCCAACGCCGCTTCCAATTCTTCGATAGTAAGAGCCCTTTTGCGCTCATAATTATCCTTCCACTTCATTTTATTACCAATTTACCATTTTATATTCACAATATCATGATAACAATAATATTAGACCGATGTGTAACTAATGATTTTCAAAACGAAAATGATATTCGTACAGCCACGCCGTGACTAGCAAAGTTACAGCACATGCGCTGTGCTTGCACGCCACGCCCCAACATGAAAAGTTTATATCGTGTATTGCGCCCGCCGTTGATGCGAAAACGCAACATTAAGTTTAAACAAATGTAACTATTACTTAAATAAATATACATATTTTCTTTTTCATGTAGGTGAAAACAACACTTATTATCTATATAATACTTATAAAAAAATACATTTAGTAAAAATTATTTATTATTATTATTATTATTATTTATTATTTTATAAAAAAAAAATAAGGTAGCATGTTCGAATCACTGAAATTAGCAATTTTCAAAAATTTGTAAAATCAATAGTAACGAATATTTGTTAATAGAAAAATATAAATTAGCAACTTAAAACCTTCCTTAATAAAAACCATATAAACAAATTTTCAAAATATTATATGAAACCAATAAAAAAAAATCATTTATATAATGTTGCGTTTTCGCATCAACGGCGCCTAATGGGTTAAGCAGAAGTAAATGCTGGAAAATACGAGGTGTATTGTCCATGTGTACAGTTACAGATGTGTATATTGCATGTCTGTTGCATTTGTAATATCTTTTGTGGTCCTACTTGTACTCCAGATTATTTTCTATCGATTTTGAATTTGTTTTGGTTTGGTAGCAGGGAGTAACTGTTTCAAAGGAATATCATCTTCACTAGTGTAATCACTTGCCGATTTTACTTATACATTTTCATAATTTTCCGCAAGCTCTGAATCTATCTGAAGGTATATGTCGTACAATACACTGAAAGTTACGCTTATTTGTTTATTTTTTCCGTAAAACATTGACGGGTTCATTTCTATTTTCTATACGTATTCTATACCTAATAGGAAACACAACTACAAGCAACAATTTCTCTATATTACATTAATTCTATGTATTAGAATAATTTATGTTTCATCAATGGCGGCTCGTGAGTTATGAAAGAGGGTGGGCACAAAAAAAAACTTACCTATTTTTTGTACATAAAATCAATTCTCCTATATTTCACGCTGGAAAAACGTCTATGACTTTGTTGTCAAAATACGGGATAGACTGGATGAACTTCTTTTCTATTGATAGGACCGCCAATGCGTTCAATCGATCTTCTGACATTGTGCTTCTCAGAAAAGTTTTAATGCGTTTGAGGTTGTAAAAACATCGTTCACATTCTGCTGTCGACGTGGGCGTTGTACAAATAATATCCAACAGTTTGTATTTTTCCGTCAAAACCTTTTTTAGGTTGTTGTCTGCTATGAACACTAAAAGTGGCAAAACACCACGTACACATGCCATCGCGCTCATAAATTACTGAAAGTTCACTTTTCAATTTTACACTGTCCAACATAGGATAAGATTTCAAAGTTTCGTCAACATTTTTTTGTGTAAATGAATGACTATAAGTTTTAAAATTTTGAGAATCAAATAATTATGCTGCACTTAAAGTGATCCTTAAAATCAAATCGGTCACTAATTTGGCTTAAAATAGTGTCACATACTTCCTTTGCAATAACAGCTCTGTTATCTCCAGCTGTCGTTTTTTGCTTAATTATCATTGTCAGTAGAATTTCCTAAATTGCTAATGTGAATAATTTCCTTTTAGATTTGTTCAATTGCCTTTCACAGTTGATCACTGTCAATCCCGCGCATTTGAATCTGATTAAATAATATTTCAACATGTGGCATGATAAAAGGAAATATGTTCAACCAGTAGAGAAATTCTTAACTAATAGTAACTGAATCAATCCCATCTTCGTTAATAATTTTGTCTAAACATTCTTTGAAAGAATCCTGGTGCTTGTACATCATTTGTTTTACCACTCATCACGGACGCCCCATCGTAACTTTGAGCGATTAGTTAATTCTTATCAGATCCAGAAGGAGAATTTAAAATACTTTCAAATTCATTCAGCAATGTTTCTGCTAATACATCAGCATTATGTCCACCCGGCTTAAAAAAAGACCAAAAGCGTTCAAAAATTTCTCCACTAAACACGTATCGAATAAATAACAACTATTTGCTGATTATTAGAGGTGTCTGTAGTTTCATCGGCCACCAAAGCAATTAAATTTGCATATTTAATTTCTTTTAATATTTCCTGCTTGTAAATTTACCACATTGCATCTAACAATTCGTTCTGAATAGTTTTTGAAGCGCCTTTAAGCACTTGTGAACCTTTCATATGTATTTTAAGCACAGCGTCTAATTCACCTGCAAAGTTGATTAAGCCTACATAAATACATTTATTTTCCTACGTCAATGTCTCATCATGGCCTCGTAACGCCAATTTAAAAGCTCCGCAAAATTTTATACACATAATTAACTGGCGCAAAATATGACGATTTTTTCCACATCTTCGTTGTACTTAATTTTATGTCGCAAATAAGCACTGTCTAACTGTTCACGTATGTCCACTTTGCCTAGAACACTAAAATCCACGCATGCATTCATGTGAGAAACGGAATTCGCATGTAAATGTCTTTCTGTGTTTATCTTGGTGGTTGGATGGACACATACCCTTGTGCCCTTTAGTACTAGCCGCCACTGCGTTTCGTTAGAAACAATAAACCAACCTGAATAATATTTTTCGGCCGCTAAATTTCCTTTTTATACGAAGGCAAAATACGAAACCAGTTGACTCAAAACAATGACAATTCAATGTTATCAACCAAGTATGAGAACATCACATAAAATACCTATATGCCGCACAACTGCTCACATCTATCTATGTTATTTATAAGTGCAATGTGTTCCCATTTTGAACTAATATATTCACAATATTCAGTTTGACTTATCTTATTATACTTTACAATATCAAAAAATAAGTTCCCAAGCGGGAACCAAATGCATAGAGGTCTGATAGTTAAACAACACTCGAATCTCAAGTTTCCATATTTAAAATAGTTATTTATGCAACAAGTGAGTAAAGCAATATTTTTTTTTCACGAATAGGAAAATTTGACCTTCCTACAAGTGGAGAAAGTTGCTTTACTCACGAGCTGCATACAAATTTTTTTCTACGTCCGTAGATTTAAATAAATTCGATAAAGCCTTTATTAATTTTTATTTTGTAATAGTAATATTAAAAGTACAATTGTTGGCATTATTAACTTAAAGTAAAGAAGAAGCTACATTAGTATTAGTACGCAGTTTCTTCACTGTCATTCCCCGTGACTAATAATAAGTAACACTCAATTTAACTAGAGAATACAAAATATAAATGACAGAATTATTCTGTCATTTATATTTTGTATTCTCTTGATAAAGGCGTACTGCCGAAACATGTAGAGTTTTTTAAATACATATATTTTGAAGTAATATACAGACCTTTAATCGCCTACTGATTAGGTTTACTATATATATATATATATATATATATATATATATATTGATATATTGCGCTGAGATAGGCCTCTACGTTGGGCTAGCCAATTGATATATGAGACGCACCCTGCCTGCGGTGAGAGAATGAAATGTTAATGAAATAAAAGTGTAAGATAAAAATAATGTATTTGAAAAGATTAGTTGGGCGCCTTAATTTATTAAATCTCACCTCAGACTGCGCTATCTTTATCTCAAATAGCCAACTAGTCGGAAAGCAAGAAACTATATAAAAAAACAACTTTACTAAATGTGGGTGATCTCAGGCTCGTCGTGAATTTTAGGTTGTTGCTTCCATAAATGAATAATATTAATGTTGACGCTTAATAAAATAACTCCTACAAACAAATATAAACAAATAAAAGATTAATGTAAATTAAAAATATGATATTTATTAAATTAAAGGAAACTGTAAAAATATAACGTATTACAAATGTGATATTACCGAAACTGTATATACGCATAAACAACAAGGTATTACTAATGTGAAAAGAGGTTATGTGTGTTAGACTAATAAATAATATGAATATAAATGTGAATAACCTTATTACAATAATGGTGAGTACCCTTTTATTGCTATATCTAAGTTTTAAATAGCTTGTTTAATTAAATATAAAAATCAGGACAGGACGTGATAGATCAGGTAAATAATTCGAGAATATTGTTAAATAAAAGTTTAAAGAATTTAATTTTTGGAAAAATAGATAAATATTATCTGAAAACCTGTTATAATAATGATCCTGATGTATGTTTGTAGATCGTATGTATGAATTGGGAAGATTCTCGGCGATCCGAAAATGTTCGGGTGCAGTACAAAACGATGGCGGCGTGGGTGGCTGTTTACGAAGACGCTATCGAAGATTTTCTTCGGACTTCGTCTCCGGTGCCTAATTACTCCCTGCGCTCGTTTCTGGCTGTAGGATTTCAGGTATCGTTGCAGATGTACGTTAGACTATTATGTTAATGTTCGGCGATGGATTCTTGAATATTTTTCTTTTGATTTTCTATCGTTTTCGGTGGAACTACGTCTGTGACGCTATGTTGTTTGAAAGTTCGTTATTACCGAAAATTCTTGTAGTAATTCTCTTGTCGATCGAGTTAATTAATATTCTGGATACTTTAAATAACTTTTAGATGAATTTATAATTTAAATTTATGTTTTTTAAAAGATTTCTAAGGCTTGGTCTAAAAAGATGCGTCTATTCATTTTTAAAATTCAAGGATCGAATATGCCGATAGCACTTGTCTGAATATTACCAAACACGCTATCTATTGATATCAAAAGTCTCGATGATTTACCCTTTTAACAATTTTATATAAAAAGAATTTGATTAATTTTGATTATCTAACTGATTTTAAAAATTATATAATAAATTACCAAGTTAGGTTAAGATAGATTTGAATGATACAAATCGCATACTGCGCATGATAAATGTAAACATAGCGAGATGTCAATTTGTAGGCGTGTCTTACTAGCGTCGATATAATACAAAGATGCATATGGATTTGAATATGTTTTTCGCGCTAATATCTGAAAATTTGAATATGATATAATAAAAGTAAATAATGAAAGGAAAATAAATATAGAAATTTTAAGAATGAAATGCTCGTTATAAAAATACATATTGCTATAGATTTTTCCTTGGACAAGAAAGGAAAATGATTGAACAATATTGAACTCTGTTATGTAGTGAATTTATTAAAAATTTATCTATTTCAAATTTTATGTTTATTTATTTCAGACGGGGATCGTTATAAATATATTTTATTTTATAAGTGATAAATGTAATTATGTTTGAAATTTTGATCCATCCTCGTATATTTAGGTTAATCAGAGGATTGAAGTTGCCGCTTTTCCGGATATTGTATTTATTAAAATGTGTGTTGTCTGTATATATTTTTGATTTTATAGTGGGTAGGGATATCCAGGCGGATGTTAAAGATTTCATTTTGGTTAGAGATATCTTGACGGTTGAAGTGATCGGATTATTAAAGAATAAAGTACTCAATTTTATTCTTTGTTTTATAAAATCGGGTTGAATATTGTTTATGCATTTGTGTGAAGTGCATGTAAATCTTAATTCGATTTTTGCGAGTGTTTTGATGTTTATAAAATGTTCTTATGAATAAGATATCTCTCAAGCATTTGGTTAATGGTGCATAGATCTATGTAAGTTTGATAAAATATTTTGTTTATATATTTGATATCACGATTATTTTCATTATTATAATTTTATGTATTTTTGTAATAATTTATATTTGAAAGTAGGCAAAACACCACGTACACATGCCATCGCGCTCATAAATTACTGAAAGTTCACTTTTCAATTTTACACTGTCCAACATAGGATAAGATTTCAAAGTTTCGTCAACATTTTTTTGTGTAAATGAATGACTATAAGTTTTAAAATTTTGAGAATCAAATAATTATGCTGCACTTAAAGTGATCCTTAAAATCAAATCGGTCACTAATTTGGCTTAAAATAGTGTCACATACTTCCTTTGCAATAACAGCTCTGTTATCTCCAGCTGTCGTTTTTTGCTTAATTATCATTGTCAGTAGAATTTCCTAAATTGCTAATGTGAATAATTTCCTTTTAGATTTGTTCAATTGCCTTTCACAGTTGATCACTGTCAATCCCGCGCATTTGAATCTGATTAAATAATATTTCAACATGTGGCATGATAAAAGGAAATATTTTCAACCAGTAGAGAAATTCTTAACTAATAGTAACTGAATCAATCCCATCTTCGTTAATAATTTTGTCTAAACATTCTTTGAAAGAATCCTGGTGCTTGTACATCATTTGTTTTACCACTCATCACGGACGCCCCATCGTAACTTTGAGCGATTAGTTAATTCTTATCAGATCCAGAAGGAGAATTTAAAATACTTTCAAATTCATTCAGCAATGTTTCTGCTAATACATCAGCATTATGTCCACCCGGCTTAAAAAAAGACCAAAAGCGTTCAAAAATTTCTCCACTAAACACGTATCGAATAAATAACAACTATTTGCTGATTATTAGAGGTGTCTGTAGTTTCATCGGCCACCAAAGCAATTAAATTTGCATATTTAATTTCTTTTAATATTTCCTGCTTGTAAATTTACCACATTGCATCTAACAATTCGTTCTGAATAGTTTTTGAAGCGCCTTTAAGCACTTGTGAACCTTTCATATGTATTGTAAGCACAGCGTCTAATTCACCTGCAAAGTTGATTAAGCCTACATAAATACATTTATTTTCCTACGTCAATGTCTCATCATGGCCTCGTAACGCCAATTTAAAAGCTCCGCAAAATTTTATACACATTTTTCGCGGGTTTCGAAAACTTAGTTGTTTTTGACATTTGTTTGTAGGGGTTAAAGTAGAGGTTAAACTTGACAAATTTCACTAGTATTTATTAGTTTTATGTTTGATCGAGTGTCACAAGGGGTTTTTCTCTGTGTGCGAGTCATTATTCACAAAGAGTGTTTCCCCATTGCTACTGTTTGATGATGCTTTAGCACCCTATACACTCTGTAGAGGGATTTTTTTGACTTTTTTTTTAAATAAACTGCGAAATTAACAAATAAGATCTTTTATTTATGTTTATTGTTTTATTTTCAAATTAAAACTTGGACCCGATCCGTGAGGAACGATTCATGAGATGGGAGTTCGTGGATTCTACTAGACTGAATAGTCGGCAATATAAGCTGTAGTGTGAATAAAAATTAATAAGCAATTTCAAAGCAAATTCCACTGCAATATGCACTTCGATACTACTAAGACTTAATAATATTAATTATATAACCATTATATTATAACCCTTTTTCACTTTGTATGTCTTATTCTTCCTATTTTAGATGCAGCTCTATATGAATAACTTGCATCACTACCATATATATATATATATATATATATATATATATATATATATATATATATATATATATAATATATATATATATATATATATATGTTTAGATAATTTCTTAGCCGTTAATTTAATATATCAATTGATAAATTCTTGTAATTTTTCGGCTTTTATATGAAATATTTACAAATGTTAACAAATTAGTATGTAATTGCGAAGTAAAGGTGAATGTAAATATTGCTATCGACAAATTACAACGCAAGTCAGACGAAATTTTAATTCAAAAATTTCTCTACGTTGGGACTTGAACGCAAGTCTATGGTTTGCCGGACCGTTGCTTTACCAATTAAGCCACGATAGACCTTGATTCAAGCTAATTAGAAATGCATTATAAAGTAACAGGGTTAATAATTCAGATGTCAATTACTGAAAATAGATGTCAGTTCTGAAAGCAGAAGTCAGTTTTGAAAGCAGATGTCAGTTTTGAAAGCAGATGTTAGTTATTGAAAGCAAATGCCAGTTATTGAAAGCAGATGTCAGTTTTGAAAGCAGATTTCAGTTTACGATAGCAGGTGTCAGCTTTGGAAGCAGATGTCAGTTTTGAAAGCAGATGTCAGTTATTGGAAGCATATGTCAGTATTTGAAAGCAAATGTCAGTTTTGAAAGCAGATGTCAGTTTCAAAGTTTGAAATTGCTAATTGTTACTCCATAGCTCTATGAATGTTTAGATAATTTCTTAGCTGTTCATTTAATATATCAATTGATAAATTCTTCCAACGGTTTGGACTTGGGTTCAAATCCCAACGTAGACAAATTTTTCAATTAAAATTTCGTATGACTTGCAGCTTATATTTGCGTGTAAATTAAATAGCGGTCTTTTTTATAGACATTCTGAATCCATATTAATATTTTATATGTTAATTCTCGTAACAAAAAAACATTCTCGTAACACCCATGAAATGAAGAAAAGTGTAATTATATAAGATATGAATTCAAAATATTTTCCGCAAATTCCGCAAAACATAAAAAAGAATTTATAAATGATTCGCAGCTGATATATTTGTATGTAATCATATTGACATTACTGAACCCTAAGTAAACAAAGCTGCTCCATTGTATGTAGAATTTTTATTACATCGACAACCGTCTCAGCAATGCTACCTTTTAGAGTTTTTAGAAACATAAACATTGCAGCGTATGTTTGCGTGTAAATTCAATCGAGGTATTTTTATAGACATTCTGATCCATAGGCGGCACATGATACTATTTTCAGGGAATTTTTAATTTTGGGGTTCGCATAATTGACTCTGGACACTCTGTATATTCTTACAGTTTTAACTGACAATTATTTTCTCATTAAAACTAATACTTAATTTACATATCTAGATGTAGATTTTTAAATAAGGGAACACCTACAAACAAATAAAGCGTTAAAACAGAGAAACTATAAATTTAATGAAATTTAGCAGGTTTGTATACCTTATAGAAGAATGTGAAAAACGTTCTCCATATGCTAAAAACGGTTTTAGAGGATAAAATCTAACGCTGAAAATTGGCATGTGTTCCATTTTTCTTTAATTTACATTTATTTTCTTTACTTAACAAAAATGATTGATATACATTGATGTATGAATTTCAACAGATCTAACGAAACATACCAGGGTTAATACAACAAGTTGGAAAAAATGTCTTAGAACTAATTCATGCTTTTTTGTAATTGCGTTATTACTAGAGTTGCGATATTGTTTGTATTAAAAAAATGAATTACATACTACCAAAATTTTAGCATTTAGAAACCATAAACTTCTTATTTTAAATTTTGATTTTTTTAAGTTATAATATATTTCAATATTGGTAAAATAGGATGATTTATAATGCTGATATTTCACTTATTTTGTTCTTTTTGACTGTTAAAATGCTATTCCAATTTTTAAGTTATTTTGGACGTTTCGATTTAGATTATTTTATTTTTAAATTATTTGTTAAAAAATATATATGAAAATTTGCTATAATTTCCACAACATTTCCTAGTTTATTTGACTACATTTCTAAATACTATAAAGTAAGTTACTATTATTAATTAACATTAACACTATACTTTAAAATTATCTTTAATATTCAATTTTTTTCAACATACCAAGGTTAGTACAACATGTGGGAAAAATGTATTAGAACCAATCCATGCTTTTTTTGTAATTGCGTTATTATAGAGTTACAATATTTCATCCGTACTACAGAATCGGACTAGGCGTCTCGTTTACGGCCTCGGATTTTAAATTCTAATTCAAACATGCGGAGTAAAAAAAATATAATACTAAATAGCTACTTATGCGTCATATACTTCATAAATAGAGATTAAATTTATATAATAAATACGGGAGAATGAAAACATATTTAAACAAATGCCGAAGATCAAGTTATGTGCACGGTGACGTGGTGAGCGGGTTCGACTCTGTTGTACGGACAAGATTCACACTCTAGTTATTACTACCGAGGGACTAGAAATGATTGAAGAAAATATTTAATTTGGCAATTCTGAGAAATTAGGTTGCTTGATCATTCTTTTTAGACTTCTTTTCTTGCTTAGAATACTTTGTATAAACAAGGATGACATATGGTTAGAATTAACATTGACAAATTTTTGGAAAATTTTAATTTAAGAAAATCTGGAATGTCAACATAAAGTCGCAAAATTATTTCCAGCTTATAAAAAAATATTGTTATTACGTTACGCAGTAACGTACGTTGTATAGTAATTCTTTTCATTTTTGTAATGTTTAGGGAACGAGCGTTGGATCATGTTCAATGATCTCAAATTAGCTCAATATGTATAGCATCAAGTGTTATATTAAAAAATAACACCTATTCTTGTTTTGAAAGAAAAGAATAGACAACTAATACAAAAAAAAACGTACTATACATAAAAATCGATGGCTGAAGAATGGTAAATATGTAGACAAAAAAAAATTAATTTAGATAAAAACGTTAAAATTGCTATACATACCTCTAAACCTCTCTAAGCGATAATGGACTAGATATTTATAATACCCATAATGAAGAGAAGACATTAGAAGAACTAAGGATTTTGACAAACATTACCTACCGAAAAGAAATATCTGGCACAAGAAGATAATCAAACAATAGAATTATTCTTAACTGAGGTAAAAACGAAAGCAACATTCTGTGAATTCTATTGTGAAAAAATACACTGATATGATTACAGAAAAAATTATTGAGTGTTGTAAATCAGTAGGTACGAGCAGAGAAGATATTAATCTTTTTAAATCAGCAAATGCTAAACTTAAGTGTGAAAATATTTTAAGTAGCGATAAGAAGTAAGTATTAAACTTCTAGTTTCAAACATTTTTTTTTATTGTAAATCAACTTAAATATTGTTTCGCCATACGAGGGCTTCATCAGGTAGATGAAAAACTGAATATGTATTTAAAATACCAGTTGAATATTTATGTACAAATTATTGAGAAAAAATGGTGGTGGAAAAATTTTTACAATCTTAAATTTAGTAGAGGGAAGTTGTTTAAATCTAATTGGTCATTTAAAGCTAATCCTAAGTTATTATATTTATTAATTTCTATGTTTTCTAACAAGTCAAGTTTTTTGCTCTTATCATGAATATGTAAAATTTTGAAATCTTTATTAAATGTATGATTAGTTTCTAAATAATCATTTGCGAAAGCTGAATCTTTATAACTTCCTTCGTGTTCTTTCATCCTAATTTTGAACGTCCTCCCCGTTTGTCCTATGTACCTACACCTTATTACAATCTTCACATGTTAACTTATAGACGCCAGAGTTTGATTCTTTGTCTATTTTATGTTTGTTGTTTTAATAATGTTCCAGTATTGTTTGTTTTAAATGATATGTGTTCGTTATTAAGTTTTTTTTAATGAAAATACCAATTTTATCCGAAATTTTTCCTAAGTAAGTGATTGAATGTTAGAAAACTTAGAAATTAATAGATATAATAATTTAGGATTTAACTTTAAATGACCAATTAGATTTAAACAACTCCCCTCTACTAAATTTAGGATTGTAAAAATTTTCCACCACAATTTTTTCTCAATAATTTGTACATAATTATTCAAACTTGTATTCAAAATATTCTGTTTTTCATCCACCTGATGAAGCCGTTGTATGGCGAAACAATATTGTAGTGGATTTACAATAAGAAAATTTTCAAACTAGAAGTTTAGTACTTATTTCTTATCGTTATAATGAAATTTCAACAAGTATCTCCTTCGTCAATCAATGATATTTTAAGTAGATTTTATATTAAATCTAAATTTGCGATTATAGATATGAAGGAGAAGAAATTACCGAATCAGTTATTAAACCTCATAATAAGTCCTAACTTGCAAAACTTAACAATAAAAAGGACTTTTTAGAAGTATTACGTGTTTCAATTTTTTGAAAACATGTTCTCAATCTATCACAATCAGTTCAGAACCTCAAAAAGGCGAAACTATAGAGTAAAATAACGACTAAGCAAAAAAATTTTGGTAGAGGCGCAAAACGATAAAATTTAATACATACTACAATAGAATCCTATCTTAAAATGAAGTGCCATACGTCTATTTTCTTTTTTTAAACTCATCATAAAAGTATTTTTGGTGAAAATGTTCTTAGCCAAATTCCTTTTCGATTGAAATTAATACCAAAATAGAGAATCTCTCTTGTCCTGTAGAATTTCTAACAAAATTCTTTATTCGTTCGCGCAGAAAGGAACATTAAGGAACGTTCTGCAGACGCATTTATGGCGGGGATAATGTGTTAATTCACATAGTTTAAGAATTTCAGGGCAATCATGATCTAGTCCGCAGTCTTTAAAAGATTTCCATAAGTCACTGGCGCTCGTTTTATTTAAGCCTTCTAAGGTGTTGTAAATCACTGTGAGTTCGGAACGTAATGCAGGAAAATCAAAATATTGTGGATAATTTTGTTTAAGCGATTCAAAGGCCCCTTCAGAAACTGTGGGTTTATCACAAAAATTAACTAATTCTAGAAATTTAAGGGTGTTAAAGTTCTTAAATCTGGTGTCTATGTGGGCGGAAATATTGTTAATTATTGCAAAGAACAGCTTACGGAATCGCGATTTTTCATCTGCTCCGTGTTGTTTGGCAATATCAGTGCGTATTCTGCTTATTTGTGGTTGACTATTTAAACGCTCAAATTTATTCCGCAAATTGTTCTCTTTTAGAAAAAAAACGATGGATTTGAATTCCTGAATTTGTTTGTACAAAAATTAATGTCGCTAGTTTTATTTTGTAAAACAACAAATAAGCTGTCACAAAATGGAAATATCTCTGAAAAAATAAGTAAGGAAAGATTAAAATTAGTTTCATTTTCTAACATATTAAAATATCCTCGAGAGCAAACTCGAGTCTCATTGTCCCATTCTTCCGGATTTCCATAATATTTTGAATATTTTGAATAAGTGATAACCACTTATTAATTTTTTTTAACTGTATTTGAATATAACAGTTTGTACTAACCTACCGTTGTAATTCCATCGAGTGGCGGCTACTTTTGGTTATTTTTTATGAACTTCCAGATCTAAAGCACTGGTTCTTTTTGAAGATTTGAAAAAAAATGCTGCCAAACCAAAATATGTTGCGTGTCAAAGTTTGAAAAAAAATCTTGTACTCCTTTATGATATTAGGAGACTGTTGTAAAACTAAATTTTGGCGATGTGCCATAGAATATACAAAAAGTGCGGTTGGATACGTTTCTTTTACTCTAACCTGTAACCCCCCTATTCACCAGCCATTACTGCTGCTCCAACATAACTTTGAGCTACTAATTTTGAAATACAATTATAATAATTCGCTATAGTCTGAACAATACAATATAAAGCAGAAGCTGTTCTTTGCGTGGAAACATTTAAAATTCCTATAAAGCGTTCCTTAATTTCGCTTTTTTTTTTGTTACATAACGTAAGAATTTTTATGACTGACTAATATTTGTCACATCTGTAGGTTCGTCCACAATGATGGCAACACAAGAGGCTTCTTAATATTACTTTTTCTATGCATATAATAAGATCGTTTTGTATTAAATTAGAAGTTATTTTAAACCTTGTACAATTATTCAAATGAGATTTTAAAATTTCGTTATGCTTTGCCAATAAATTTACTAAATCTACGTAGTTTCCCTTGTTTGAAGATTGTTCAATTTCACTATTACCGCGAAATCCAAGTTCATGTTGTCCCTGGAAACAACCTCTTAAGTATTTCACGGTTTTTTCGTACTTCTTGGTTATGTTTTTCTGTAATTCTTAACTCATTGTCTAATGTGTGTTCAATTCTGATTATCCCAAACGTCTTTTCCTTAATTATCGCATGTAAGTGCGGTTTCTCAACCCATGTCTTTTTATTAATTTGTGTAAATTATTTAGATCAGCAAACCTATTTTTAGTCCACAAATTTTTTCGCTTGAAAATAAAATACATGGCCAGCAAAACAAAATAGACTTATTGTCACAACCAGCCAACCATTCGCACTTTTCGTAACTTTATTTTTGAAAATGTCTGGCATAGTTTGTTTTGTTAAATTAGTCAATGTTGAAGTTGGCCTACCTTTTCCAATAATTTGTTTTTTTTTTCTTCTAAACTATAACTTGAAAATCCGTTTGTCACTATATTGCATACATATTCACGATCAAACACATTTCCGCACAAATTTAGTTCCGAAATCTACACGAAAACAGCTTACACAATAGACTATTTTAATTCGATCTTCAAACGAAATCATCCATAAAATCTAAAGATTTTTTCGCTAACATAGTATTTGTATTGTTATAAATATAATAAATTAATAACTAACTAATTTATAATAAAACACGTTTATACATTTATTTCAAATACGTTTTAATAACACCACAATTGTTTCACCAAACATTGGCTTCATCAGGTGCTGATAGTCTGTCAATTGTAGTGTTATTAAAACGTATTTGAAACAAACGTATAAACGTGTTTTATTATAATTTATAATGGAGTTTCAACATGTATCTGCCAAGTCAATTAATTATTTAACTAACTAATCTTATGTGCATAATTCCACAATAAAATTAATAAAAGGCCATTTATTTTATTTGCTAAGATTTGTAGAGACACGCCCATTCAACCGCGATGCTTAAGAAAACTGCTTATAAAGGTGTATGCTGTAAATATGTCGCGTATCAGGTTATTCATTCGGGTGATGCCGTCGCATGGTTCATCGTCCTTCGCTAATATCAGCATTCGAAATCAACATGGCGCGCTTTAATTAGTAATATTAGGTAATAATTTAATATATAATATTAAAGTTTAATATTACCCTTTTTTATTTAAACACCGTATTTTTTTACTTGATTCGCGTGGCGGAATCTGTGCTTCTCTAGCTTCCACGGTATACACGCGATTGATCGCAATTAACCTATAACATGAGTAATTTAAAACGTAATAATGTAAAGTTTAACTGGAATTATATTGATGAAAGTTTAAAACTGTAAAATCATAAATTTCTAGCGAACAAAATTTATCTATTTTTGATGAAAGCAAAACTACAATAATTAAATCCGAAGCATCAAATCATGGGTTAGGCCGATCTCTTTTACAATAGAAACCTATACCTTGGGCATCTAGATTTTCAAGTGATACAGAAAAAAAGTATGCACATTTAGAAAAAAGAAATGCTAGCAATAATATTTGCATAATGCAAAGGTATTTTTAATAATATAAAATATTATTAAAAATCTGGTGTGAAGAACACAAATGCAGGTTCACTATTAATATTTTCTGTGAACGTGTCCGAATATATCCTATCCCCAGAGACATAGATACGTATTTCACCTTTCTACAGGCTCATCGGTACGCCCCTGCTGGAGAAAGGATATTCCCAGACACATTCACAGAAAAGAACCACATCGCCCTATCACCGTAATTATCCAGACCGAGCGCAGAAGTAAATTCGGCGCTACCTGTTGTCAGACAGCCGAAGTACCTCGCATACCGTCCACATAATTAATGTGAAGTAACGACGCCCTTCCAAAGGTTGGCACAGCCAATCTCTCTAGAAAACTGCATTCTGTTTGTGCCTTCACTCATACTACGGCTTAACCGCATGTGTAATGTATCAGAATAATTGAAACATACATGAGTAGGTAAACCCCACCAACCAAAATACCTTTGTATTATACAAAACTGGTGGGGTTTACCTACTCATGTATGTTTCAATTATTCTGATACATTACACATGCGGTTAAGCCGTAGTATGAGTGAAGGCACAAACATAATGCAGTTTTCTAGAGAGATTGGCTGTGCCAACCTTTGGAAGGGCGTCGTTACTTCACATTAATTATGTGGACGGTGTAATGTGAGCCGTTAGGGCGGTCACATTGGATAGCAGGTTAGGGCGACTTATCGTAGTAAATGATACGCACAAAGTTCGGGTAACATATTATAATTATTTTAACACTTACAACTGGTTAACAAAGTATTTACATTGAATACTATGTCCAACTCAGACAGGGTAGAACGTGGTGATTAAGTACAACGACGTTCGTACCACTGGCTGGTTGTGACTCTCTAACGTATAGTTACTATTACTATGACTGTATACGAGAATGTGAATATCTCTCACTTAAATTACTGTCAATATATATTCGAGAAGATCCTTGTAATTTTTTCTAGAATATAACACAAACCCTGACATATAATCTTGTATATGCAATATACACAAAGAACGGTTGTGTTTATATAACACGTTACCGTTTGTATTAAAAAGAGCGAGGCTGTGGCCTCGCCGAAAGTGTTATGCATATACATGACTATATTGCGTTATTACACCATCCCTGTTGGGGTTAAAGAAAAATAACGCTGAGGTGTTTGTTTTTCTTTCATTGAAATCTCTCTCTATATATTTACCTTCCCTATTCCTATTCTAAAATATGGTGAACATTTATGAAATTATAAATATGACATGTATTATTAACCTTAAAAAAATAGTTGTTCGTTTATTACATATATACAAGTATCTTATTCCCTATTAACATATCTATACTTATCTTAACAATGTACTAATTAATATATCTGTTCTTATTTCTATGCATGATAATGCTTGAGGCGGTTTTTGTGTACTTCGGTATTTTTACCGTTTATGCAAACTGTTATGTTTGGCGGCTTGTTTGTCTCAGTTATTATAAAGGGGCCGTTATACAGTGACTCAAGTTTATTCCCTGCTTCGTTTTTTAATAAAACCTGATCGCCGACACAGAAGTGTGTGGGCCTGCGATTCCTATTTAACTTTTCTTGCCTATTAACTTTAGATAGGATTAAATTATGTTTCGCATCGTGCAGGGCTGTCTGGAGTCTGTATTTCATTTCTGCGGCGTAATTCTCAAAATTGAAAAGCGGCTCTATCGCGTTCGTTAACGATGAAGGTAGCGGATTGTGTTTACCGAAAACTAACTCATGAGGTGTATATTTGGTTTCAGTATGCACTGTGTTATTAAATGCAAAGCACCAATAAGGTATCCAAGTCGACCAATTGTCTTTATGGTTATCTAATTGGATTCGTAGATACGCTCCGAGATTCTTATGTGTATTCTCTAATGCGCCTAACGTTTCGTGGTGGTAAGCAGTTGATCTCAATTGCTGTATTCCTAGCAGTGAGCAAGTTTCCTTGAAAACTGCAGCCATAAACTCTGTTCCTTGGTCGGAAGCTATCTGTTCGGGAATAGCGTATCTTAATATAAAATTCTCGACCAGGGCTCTGGCTACTGTGGCAGCTTCTTTGCTTCGGATAGGATATGCCTCCACGAATTTCGTTAGTTCGCATTGGAGTGTCAAGATGTACTTGTTTTCCTCGTGGTCTTGGTTCAATGGACCTACTAGATCTACAAAAATCTTTTGGAAAGCGTATGACGATGTGGTCGTTACCTTGATTGGTTCTTTGTTGGGTATTGAGTGCTTGTGTTTTTGGCAATCACTACATCGTTTCACGAATGATTCGATGTCGTGCTTTAGTTTTGGATAATAATAAAACCTTTTGATCTGGTTAAATGTTCGGTATACTCCTCCGTGCCCTCCTGTACGTAGCATATGATAATCGTTAATGATCAGTTGCTGTGTTTCGTAGTCTTCAATTCTTATTACTCCTCCGATTACGTTTATTTTTAAATCGTTTGGCTCTCTCTTCTTCCATGGAATAAAATTTCTCAGGAAGTCGCTGTTCCTGGAATTGTCTTTGACTATACATATTTCCTGTATGTCGTGTCCTGCGCAGAACTCCTGGAGTGTAGCCAATAAGCGCATGTACTGCTGAGGACTCATTGTAACTACAGTCTCCTTCATAAAAATTGTGAGAGCATCTTCGTCGTATAGGAATATTTCCTTGGAACGCATGCTTGTTCCTTTACGACGTTGGAGGGAATTGAAGCTTGCCTTGTCTATCACTCGAAGTTCAATAGATCCCGCTGGCCTTTTCAACAGTTCCACAACCCCGGGGTGATCTGCCCTGGAGCCGGTGGATTCTGTGATTGCTGGGTTCGTAATGGTATGATCGGCAGCTACCTGTCTTGACTGAGCTCTAGTCGTAACAAAAATGCTGTCATTAATCCCATTACTAACCTTCTTCAAGTCGTTGGAATCTATCTCTATCCGTGATAAGGCGTCTGCAACTACGTTTTCCGAACCCTTAACGTAATTGATGATAAAATCGTATTCTTCTAACACTAATCTGAATTTCGTAAGACGGCTAGACGGGTTGGTCATTCCAAACAAATACACTAATGGCCTATGATCTGTAAAGATCTTGAATTTTCGACCATATAAGTAAGGCCTGAAATGCTTCACTGCCCAAACCACGGCTAATAGCTCCTTTTCAATTGTGCAGTAGTTGCTTTCAGCTTTGTTTAAGGATCGACTGGCATAAGCGATTGGCCTGTCATTGCCGTTGGATAGCACTGCGCCAATTGAGTAGCCGGATGCATCTGTTTTTAAAGTAAACATGTTGTCTGCATCGAAATTTGGATATTGCAAAACAGGTGGTGTCTGAAGGGCGAGCTTGAACTTTTCAAATGCCTTTTGTTCCACATCGGACCATGTAAAAATCACATTTTTCCTTGTTAGATTGTTCAAAGGATTCACGATGTTGGCAAAATTTGGAATGAATCTATAATATAATAATCTATATTAGTCTATTAGTCTATAATAGTTGGCGAATGCGACAAATCGTTTTACGTCTTTTGCGTTCTTAGGAACCGTATATTCCGTTAAGGCTTTTACGTTGGAAGGGTCTGGTGAGACTCCTTCAGCCGAAATGACGTGTCCCAAATATAAAATTTCCTTTCGTAAAAAATCGCATTTGCCTGGGTTAAGTTTAAGATTAACTTTTCTTAGCCGTTCCAGTACTCTAACTAAATTCAGATTGTGCTGGTGGAGATTGTTGCTGAAAACTATGAGATCGTCTAGATATATGAAACATTGTTCATAATTAAGTCCCGACATCGCTATTGTCATGGCTCTAGAAAAAGCGCTACTACTCGTTTTTAGTCCCATTGGAAGTCGACACATTTGATATTGATCTTTGCCTAGTATGAGTGAAGGCAGTAGTAAATGCTGTGTAGGGACGGCTTTTGGGTTCTAATTCTATCTGGTGATAGCCTTGGGCCAAATCTAAATGAGAAAAATAGACTGCGCCTGAGAGCGAGTCTATGATCTCGTTGATTGATGGCAGTGGGAATTTGTCATCGACTATCTGCTTATTTAACAGGCGGTAGTCGATCACTATCCTCCACTTCTGGTTTCCGTCCTTATCCTTTTTCTTGGGAACTAATAGTAATGGAGACGACCATGGTGACTTTGCCTTTTCTATAATGTCATCGGACAAAAGTTTCTCTACTTGTCTGTCGATCTCATGTTTTTGCGAATGTGGCAATCGGTAGGGTTTAGAATATATCGGATTTATTTGCGGGTTAACCTGTATGTCTCCCCTGTATGTGTTCGTGTGCGTAAGTTTGTCTGACTCAAGGAAAAACACGTCGCAATACTTAGCGATAATTTTTTGCAACCTAATGTTCTCTTCCTTGTTTAGATGTGACGTATTTACTGTTTGTAAAACCTTGCTGACGCGTTCGACCGATTTAGGGCCACTATACTTGAAAGTGCAAACGTTGTATTTATCGAGGTCAGTTACCGTAGGAGCAAAATTTTTCAATGTCGCGTCGCTATCTCTTGTATTCAGTATACGTACGGGCACTAACCCATTCTTCGGGGTGACAACAGATCCTGCTATAAATATACCTGGGGCAGCTTCCTTCTGGGAAACTACACAATCGCTACATGTACTTACTTTAAAATATTTGATTATTTCACAACGAGGCGGAATGTTAACAACCGTGTTTTCATTGGAATGCATTGGTAATGTAATTTGCTGACCTTCAATCGAAAACGTAAGACTATATTTCTCGTAGTCTATAACGGCGTTGTATTTAGCAAGAATGTCAGAACCGATGATACCTATAAGTTCGTTATTATTTTTGTTGTCTAGCACTGCAAATTTATGCTTGACCTTGGCTTCGCCTAACCTTAGCGTAATGAAAGCCGACCCACTTGTTTTCGTTTGACCGTTAATGCCGACTATGTTTACCTTCTCTGTTTTATCAACAAGTATGTTTGTATAATTAGTATTTAAAAATATTACACTAATAGAAGCACCTGTGTCAACTAGAAATAGATTGTCTTTATTATTGAAATACACATTAATATATGTTAAACTATTGATGTTAAAACAGTGTTGACTTGAATCTGTTTTTAGTTGACTATTTTTCGAAAAAACCGATTGTCTTTATTATCGTCGGACTGGGCCGCGTTCGATGATACAGTGAATACTCTGTCGCGGTTATCGCGTTTGTCGCGTCTTAAAAATTTCTTTCTATAATTTTGATTATAATTGCTCTGAGTATTACCGTGTTGGAAATTTCTTCGCTTGCTCTCGTTATTAGTATGCCTATACTTTCGGTACCGATTGTCTTTAGCTTGTGAATTATTAAATGTAGCTTTTCTT
Source organism: Melolontha melolontha (assembly GCA_935421215.2). Taxonomy (NCBI): domain Eukaryota; kingdom Metazoa; phylum Arthropoda; class Insecta; order Coleoptera; family Scarabaeidae; genus Melolontha; species Melolontha melolontha. Next base: position 155,550,910 of record OW285236.1, on the reverse strand, counting down.
GAGAAATGATAAACCGAATTGCTATTGTTCGCGGTGTTGAGTATATGCTCGTTCGAAGCTTCTTGGATCGCGTCGCTTAACGTGCTTGGGTTACGTGCTTTTATTAGTAGCTTTATGTTCGGGTCGCGAAGTCCATTAGCAAACATATTGACTGCAATCTGTTCATTTGCCGTTCGAAATTTATCGACTAACGTCTTGTCGTCGCCTGCTTGCGTGATTGACAATTGTGCGAGCAGTTCTTCGACTGTCTCACCGTATTCGTTTATTGTTTTCGCGCCCTCTTTGACATTGTATAATTGTGAAGTTAAAGCGGTGACCGATTTTTTTGTAATAAAATGGCGTTTTAAATCTGTAATTAAAGCGGCATTATTGGGGTATGATTTGTGTAATCTTAATTTCGCCTTCGGGGATAACCGTGTTTTAAGGACGTACTTCGTTAAACTTTCTTTTCCCACGTTATCTAACAATGCGTCATATAATTCGATCGAATCTATTAGTTGTAGAGTTACTTCTTCTTTACCGTTCATTACAGGTAATAAACTTGAGGCAGTCCGTAAATCAAAACTCTCAGCCATGTTGCCAATTGTTACATTCAGATTACTTAATCTATTATTTAAAATTTCGGTAGCCTCATTCAATGTTGCGGTAATGTCTTTGATACAATCTTTAGTTGCCTCACGGGTACCTAAACTATGAGCTACCTTATTAAAACTGTCCCTTATTTCACACAATCTAAGATTAAAATTGTCTATTAGCGCTTGTTTGCGCTTAATTACATTTATATCACTCTTATTGCTAACATTGTCTTTCCTTAAATTACTAAAAAATACCTTTACTTCTTCATGTATCTGTATGAATTGGTCGGGGGCGGACATGGGTGTTAGCCTAGACCTTCTCCTGGCTTCGGTGGAACTCCAATTGGACCTGAGCGGAGAGGGCCTTCGTCATCCTCTTGTTCACGTGCCGGTATACACCGTAGCAGCAGCAGGACGTTAATATGACCATAACTCCCACGAATGCCACTACGCCGAGGATGTCGATGGTGTCTACGTTGTTTTTTATGTTGGCGTCATTGCCTGCGATGATTACCTCTTCCTTTGTCGCGTAATTGCCCATTTCTTACTCTGGCCTGCTAAACTGTAGGTTTCCTTTGTCGGTTCGTTCCGAGTTCCAACACGTTCCCTGCAGTCTTAGACGACTGGCAGAATGGTCCTAAGCCGTAGGTAGGCAGAATCGCCATGTAATGTGAGCCGTTAGGGCGGTCACATTGGATAGCAGGTTAGGGCGACTTATCGTAGTAAATGATACGCACAAAGTTCGGGTAACATATTATAATTATTTTAACACTTACAACTGGTTAACAAAGTATTTACATTGAATACTATGTCCAACTCAGACAGGGTAGAACGTGGTGATTAAGTACAACAACGTTCGTACCACTGGCTGGTTGTGACTCTCTAACGTATAGTTACTATTACTATGACTGTATACGAGAATGTGAATATCTCTCACTTAAATTACTGTCAATATATATTCGAGAAGATCCTTGTAATTCTTTCTAGAATATAACACAAACCCTGACGTATAATCTTGTATATGCAATATACACAAAGAACGGTTGTGTTTATATAACACGTTACCGTTTGTATTAAAAAGAGCGAGGCTGTGGCCTCGCCGAAAGTGTTATGCATATACATGACTATATTGCGTTATTACAACCGTATGCGAGGTACTTCGGCTGTCTGACAACAGGTAGCGCCGAATTTACTTCTGCGCTCGGTCTGGATAATTACGGTGATAGGGCGATGTGGTTCTTTTCTGTGAATGTGTCTGGGAATATCCTTTCTCCAGCAGGGGCGTACCGATGAGCCTATAGAAAGGTGAAATACGTATCTACGTCTCTGGGGATAGGATATATTCGGACACGTTCACAGAAAATATTAATAGTGAACCTGCATTTGTGTTCTTCACACCAGATTTTTAATAATATTTTATATTATTAAAAATACCTTTCTATTATACAAAACTGGTGGGGTTTACCTACTCATGTATGTTTCAATTATTCTGAATAATATTTGCATTTGAAAATTTTCATTATCTTGTTTATGACAGACCAGTTATTCTACATATTAATCGTAAACCTGTTTTGTCTGTATTTAATAACAACTCAGATAAAATAGCAGTGACTTTTTTAATTCAATATCAAAATTATTTTACTTTCTATAAATTTATACTCAAAATGGATAGAGGATAAAACGATTCACTTAGTAATATATTATTGCAATAACCTTATAATTCATCTACTTCGAAAAATTTGTATTCAATTAGAATTTTAAAGTTCTCAACACCGTTAATCCTTGTAGAAAAGTCAATTGATATAGTAAAGCAAATGTTACGTAATTCTAATAACATAAAGAATTGCCCTTACTATTGCTACATTATCGTAATGGACCACTTTCGCATGTAGGACATACAACTATTATTAAATAGAATCTCGAAAGTCGAAGTTGCTAACGTCTGAAAGTAATCTAAAACCCTAACAACAAAATATACGTAAGTGCTATAGATTTAGAAAAAGCTTTCGATAGCTTGAAACGAGAAGAGATATGGACAGTCGTAGAAAAAAGAGGAATTAAGAGAAATCTAATCACCATTATATCAAAAGCCTATACGTAAACACCGACAATGGTATTAAAGTTTAATAACTCAACTCATTGCTATTTGTCATAATAATCGACGAAATATCAAAAGAAGTAAAGGAAAGCACCAAGACAACAACCTAGGATATAGAAACCTAAAACCAATATATGTAAATGAATTGCTATTTGCCGACGAATATTTACTAACAAGAAAGGCCTACAAGAAAAGATAGAAAAATGGACACAATGTATGGCAAAAGATGGACTTCAAGCAAATGACAAACAAAAAAAACAACTACAAACCAACGGTGAAGAAGCAGAAAAATTCCAATACCTAGGGACAATGATAGACCCATATAGCAAGTTAGAACATTCTCCAACAAGAAAGAATTTATATTATTAAAAATACCTTTGTATTATACAAAACTGGTGGGGTTTACCTACTCATGTATGTTTCAATTATTCTGAAAAGAAATAAACTATGACAACAAAAACGAAGATTTATAAGTCAGCCTTAGTACTTATGCTCATATACGAGACTTAATCCTGGGTTTTAACAAACAATTTAAAACAAAAGATAAACGCTTGGAAATGAAGATTCGTAGAAAGTAACTAGATTATGAATAGAATGGTAAATATCAAACTCTAATTTACCATAAAGAATCTCATACTGACATAACTATACATAATTCATCGACACATCCCATACAACACAAATTAGCTAGTTTCCATAGTTCTTTACACAGATTAATTAATTATCCACTATCTAAAGAAAATTATGAAAAAGAATTAAATTTAGTCAAACAAATAGCTATCAATAACGGGTACACAGATACTTTAATTGAAAATATGCTGACAAAAAGACTTTTTAAAAAAGCTATCTCTATGGTATACCCTGCAATAAAGGATAAAGAAAATTCAAAATTTAGATTACAAACATACATTGGGACACCTAATAAGCATATTTCAAGTGATTTAAAAAAACTTAATATTAACACGGTTTTCAAAACTAATAATAAGTTATCAAAGCACATCAAAAACAATAAAGATAAAACAGACAAAAATAAGAAATCCGGAGTCTATAAGTTAATGTGTGGATGCGGTAAGATATATGTCGGTCAAACAGGAAGATCGTTTGAAAAACGCATTGCCGAGCATTGTTCTTCGTTTAAAAATAAAAAACAAGATTCTACTTTTGCGAATCATCTATTAGAAGAAAACCACACTTTCGATAAAGATTTTCAAATTCTGCATTTAGAAAATAAAGGCAAAAAATTAAATTTACTGGAAAGTTTAGAAATCAATAAATTAAAACAGTCACAAATTTTATTAAATGATAAATTAGATTTAAATAACTCGCCTTTATTAAATTTATTTACTTAAAATCTTTTTAGACGATAATACAAATGTATATGTAGGTTATTAAACAAATTTATGCGTAAACATGTTTAGTACCCTATAATATACAGTTAGGGCCGACCAGATGCGCCACATTCTTTCACTACCGACAATACTTGTAAATCATAGATTTCTTTAAAATATTTTAAATACCATCCTCCTTGATTTTATAGATATATTATTTATTTTTTATTTAGTTTGTAACGTACTATTTAGAGGTAAACACCTGAGGAAGCCACTGTGTTGGCGAAACAATTGTCGTTTTACGAGTAATGATTAAAAGTGAAGATTAAAACCGTAGTTTTATTTCTATTCTTAATTATGGATCTTCATCAAGTAAATGCCGAATCAAATCAATTAACTAGATTATATAAAATCTGAAGAGGAACAATTAAAAACAAAAAGTGTTAACGAAAAAATGGAAATATAACAACTGTGATGGTTCGGACATGTACGAAAAAAGAGCAATGAAAACTATATGGAAACCAGAAATAAATGCAAAAATAAAAGAAGAAAGGCCAAGAAAGAATTGAAATTGCAGAGATACTCAAAAAAGGGCTAAGCTGAACGGCAGCAAAATGAGTAGCAAGAGACAGAAAAAAGTTGGAGAAAAATTATTACCTCAACACCGACGGTAGAAGATAGGAGGAACGATAGGTAAATAAGATGTAAGTAATGCACAACTGATGATGGCCCTTAACATAATATATATATAAAAATATATATTAACCTTTTTTATAAGTGGTGCGTGTCCAATAAACTATTATTATTATATAAGAGAGTAGTATATATTAAAAACTATTCACGTAAAAACAGCAGATAATGTCGCAAATAAGACTAGCACTAAATACAAAATCGAAGCTATTACCTACTAAGGCATTCTGTCAGATTGCAAAAACACTCTTTTGTTTAGTTTGTGTCAGTTTTCATGGTTTACGGTAGCTTTTAATATATTTATGTCAAACTGAGTCATAATGACTTGATTAGTTGACTACTTTACGGACTAGTACGTAATGATAAAGTAGAATGGCCGGATATCATATCTGACATCAGATACAATAAAAATGAATATATATTTTCTATAATATAATTTCTATAAAATATATGATTGTTTCGGCCTTTACTTGATGAAATTCCATTATAACTATTAAGATAAAATAAAACAAATTTTATGAATTTCACTTTTTAATTATCACTGTAACGAGTCGTTTCGCACCAACCTGGGCTTCGTCAGACATATAACTAACTTATTTACAAAATATTTTTTATATTAAACACAAGTAAACGGTAACAAGCAAAAACAGATGTTTTATTTTAAAAAATAGTCAGAGGGATGGGTGCTTTTTATTACTGGATGTCTATACACAAAACTTTCGCTACGGTTTATACAAAATGTACTGTTCTTAAGTAATAAAACTAGAGGTTTACATTATATTACAGGGAGGTAAAGAATTCTATGGAAAATACAAAAATACAATATGTAACTGTCTGCATATCAAATAAATAGATTGAATAAGGGTGAATTATTTGTTTCTAATTGAGCATTTAAGCTCTTGCCAGTTTTCTTTATTTTATTGATCTCAAGTGACTCTAATAAATTAAGTTTTTTGCCCTTATTTTCTACATCTAATATTTTAAATTCTTTGTTAAAATTGTGGTTCGTTGAATTGATATGAGACGCATATGAAGAGTCACTTTTATTATTTCTAAATGAAGAAAAATGTTCTTTGACGCGTATTTCAAACGATCTGCCTGTCTGTCCGATATAAGTCATAGGGCAACTACCGCAGGTTAACTCATAGACCCCTGACTTTTTATTGTTGTTTGTTAAATCCTTATTGTTTTTTATAAATTTGGATAAATTGTTATTAGTTTTATACGCTGTATTAATGTCAAACTTTCTTAAATATTTACAAATTTTTGTGCTTGAAGAGCCTATAAACGTGATCTTTTTAAATTTTTGGGTGTTATTTAATATTGGGTAAACTTGTGATATGGCTTTTGTACGGAGTTTTTTATTTAAAAAGTATATATTATATAAAAGTAATATAATAGACAACATTTTAAATAAAAAACTACGTACAAAAGCCATATCACAAGTTTACCCAATATTAAATAATAACACCCAAAAATTTAAAATGATCACGTTTATAGGCTCTTCAAGCACAAAAATTTGTAAATATATAAGAAAGTTTGACATTAATACAGCGTATAAAACTAATAACAATTTATCCAAATTTATAAAAAACAATAAGGATTTAACAAACAACAATAAAAAGTCAGGGGTCTATGAGTTAACCTGCGGTAGTTGCCCTATGACTTATATCGGACAGACAGGCAGATCGTTTGAAATACGCGTCAAAGAACATTTTTCTTCATTTAGAAATAATAAAAGTGACTCTTCATATGCGTCTCATATCAATTCAACGAACCACAATTTTAACAAAGAATTTAAAATATTACATGTAGAAAATAAGGGCAAAAAACTTAATTTATTAGAGTCACTTGAAATCAATAAAATAAAGAAAACTGACAAGATCTTAAATGATCAATTAGAAACAAATAATTCACCCTTACTCAATCTATTTATTTGATATGCAGGCAGTTACATATTGTATTTTTGTATTTTCCATAGAATTCTTTACCTCCCTGTAATATAATGTAAGCCTCTAGATTTATTACTTAAGAACAGTACATTTTGTATAAACCGTAGCGAAAGTTTTGTGTATAGACATCCAGTAATAAAAAGCACCCATCCCTCTGACTATTTTTTAAAATAAAACATGTGTTTTTGCTTGTTACCGTTTACTTGTGTTTAATATAAAAAATATTTTGTAAATAAGTTAGTTATATGTCTGACGAAGCCCAGGTTGGTGCGAAACGACTCGTTACAGTGATAATTAAAAAGTGAAATTCATAAAATTTGTTTTATTTTATCTTAATAGTAATAATTTCTATAATATAGCGACCTTTTTTGCTTTGTACCTATCTCAGAAAAGGGATAATATTGGCGAACTTGCTTATATTTATTCGTTCATTTAAATTAATTATTGTTGGTAGCATGGAATATTTAGTCCATAAGCTAGATATTTTGTAAGATGACAATTCTGTATTAAAGTATACCAGTATTACATCTTCAGTAGTTTTCATGATTTTTCTTTTTAAACAGCAATTTTTGTAATTAACGTACATTTCTCCGTATAAAGATCTCGACTTGGCCGGGAGAAGAGACTCTTTAGCATTTGTCGCAATTTCAGAACTCTGCACTTCAGCATTTATATTATTCAAAACTGAAATATCGAACAATTCAGGGATATTTCTGACAGTTGCAATATTCAATAGACAACACGTATCTAGGTAAAGAATAGAAAAGCAAACGCGAAAATATTTAATGCTTAAATGAGGTGCTAAAAAAGCGTTATTGAATTGGTATTAAGAACATGCCGTTCAACATAAAGTCATGTATGTAGCTCGTACATAAATTAGACTTTATGGACTTGGCCAAATTATTGGCTTTACCAATAAACTTTTGGCCGCGTCCATAAAAACCTAAATTATGAACAACGGATTAGATTTAACCAGTTTTAAATTGTGCGCTGGTAACATGAATACCGGCAATGATACGTGGTCCTATTATCAGCCGCCGAACCGTATTCACTTGTTTTTACCGCACATATGAAGGTCGTGGTAGTCGAAATTATGGTTTTACAGAGGTTACAATGGACAGCATTTCAAAAGGATTACGCTAAGCTACATATTACATAAAACCTACTTCATTATCGCCAATATATCTGTGGGCCATTTGCCAGATTTGAAAAATGACCTATCAATGATCATCACCGATATTGAAGGCGTGTAAAATCTATATGATTCTACAAGGTGAGGCATAATAACGAGCGATTTTAAAAAGCGCGCGAATTAAGCTGCGTCGGAGGGACGTGGAGGGGATAGTGTCAGTTACGTTCGGCGCGAAATAGCATTTAGTCGCAATGGAACGTTGGAGCCCACAGCACCGTGCGTACGCTGTGAAAGCATTTTATCAAAACGGTAGTTCGTACCAGCTAGCACGTCGTGCATTTCGCAACCACTTCAACATTAATCGAAATCGGCCAGTGCCATCTGCCTGTGCGATTAAAAAGTGGGTTGAGAACTTTGAAGAGACGTCGTCAACGACAAGGAAGAAAACTGGGAGACCAATATCTGTGCGCACACCTGAAAACATTGAACGTGTAAGAGAGACGAAAGCCCTCGTCGCTCAGCTCGCCGACACAGCGTTACACTTGGGATTTCAAACAGAACAGAAAGAAGAATTTTACACAAAGATTTGCACTTTTATCCTTACAAGATCCAAATGGTTCAGGCCCTTAAGGAAACAGATTATGTGAGCCGACGCCGGTTCAGCTTAGAATTTTTGGACTTGATTAATCGAGACGAGGACATTGTAAAACATTTGTGGATGAGTGATGAAGCGCACTTCCATCTCTCCGGTTACGTGAACAAGCAGAACTTTCGATTTTCGAGTGACGTTAATCCAAGAGAACTGCATCAGCAACCATTGCACTCCGCAAAAGTTACTGTGTGGTGCGCCATGTCTTCATTAGGGATAATAGGGCCATACTTTTTTGAAGATGGCCTTGGCAATGCTGTAAGAGTGACTTCGCAGAGATACGCAAAAATGTTGGAAAACTTTTTTACTCCACAACTTGCACACTACGACGTGAACGATGAGACGTTTTTCCAGCAGGACGGAGCACATCCCACACTGCTCGAGTAAGCATGAATATTGTCAATCGTTTGTTTCCAAATCATGTTATCTCCCGAAATGGAGATATTGCATGGCCCTCTCGTTCACCGGACCTCACAACATGTGACTTTTTCTTGTGGGGTTATCTGAAAAGTAAAGTTTACCAAGATAACCATCCTCGAACAATTGAAGGCCTGAAAGAGCGGATCCGACAAGAAGTTGTTCAAATCCCACTGGCAATGCTACGCAATGTGATGGGTCACTTCAAGGTCCGGCTGGAGGAATGTGTGCGTCTAAACGGAAGGCATCTTACCGGAGTTATCTTCAAAAAAAACCGACGTTTTACTATTGCAGAAAATGCTTTTTCATGTATTTTAATATTATGAAATCAGAAATTTTCTTAAACGAAGTGTTTTTATTTAACAGCCTTTTAAAAATCGCTCGTTATTATGCCTCACCTTGTACATTCCTGAAACTACCATCCAACCACTTATTGGATCAAAAGGATGCTAAATAAAGTTGTTATTCTTGCTTGTGTATATATATATATATATATATATATATATATATATATATATATATATTCGTTGTCGATTTTCCTGAATACTTTCACTTGAATTAAAATAATTGCAACCATTTTTCAGTGACAGTATGTACAATTTAATAAATAAATTTTACTTCCATTAGATCGTTTTCTTAATGTTGGAGTTTTTATTCACGCTCTATATTAAACTACAACCGTATAACATTCATGACAACCTCTCTAAGAGGTACTAGTTGATAAGAAAAGTACAATACAATCCAGTTTTAAAATGACTATATCAAAAATAAACTAATTCGTATTCGTAGTTAAATTTTGAAATATGGCAAGTATTTCGTAATTTCTTAAATCGACTTCAAGCATTGTTTGATATAATCAATAAATTTCACACCATCTCATCTTCTCGCCAAGTACAATGCGGTACTTATGTGCTTATTAAATCAGGCAACTATTACGATTACCAGATAGCTAAGTATCTTAAACAATACTTTTATCAATGTCACTATTGTCACATATTTAACTTAGATTTTAAATTCAAATTTTTAAAATAAAATTAGTAGTTTAAGAAATATAAAAATTTATGTATATAAAACACACTATATATTAAGACATTAACTTTATAATTACATATCAGAATATTTACCTTCATAAATAGTACCAAGCGGTTGATACATGTCATAAGTAAGTGTGGTGGAATCTGGTAATGTTAAGTAAATTCTTTCACCGATTGGCCATGGACATTTTACTCGTCCAATAATACTGTGTAATATCGTTTGCACGTGACCACTAAAACCCCACAGCCGGGTTGGAATGTATCTGAAAAGTAAATAGGAAAACAGGATTCATTCTGTGCTCTCTGCCACAAAGTTCTATAAAAGCTATTTATATATTATTATGAGTAGTTTTAACAAAAGTATTTACCATATACTCGTATAGCATTTAAATGTTGTAAATCAAAATATTTAAAATTATATGCAAAACACATTAGCTTTAGAATAATAAATTTCATAAAATTCAATATGAATACAAAAAATATGTATTTTAAAACAGATTATGAAGATTGGCAAAACAAATTGCAACCTTTTATGACCTCATCACATTGTAAATGGTGATTATAATCACACTCATTTAATTCTCGTAATAAATTTTGTAATTTTTGAAATACATCCCGTTTCTCTAATTTTTACTATGCTTTCATCATCCCTTTTATTATGAACAACCCCCAGTTTTTGAAATCTCACCACCAACCCCGAAACATATTTCAGATTAATTCTGAAAAGATAAAAAAAGGTAGGTGAAGTCAATATCAAGAACTACAGCTTAACAGAATATTTTTCTTTTAAATCGTTACCATGTTCTCTCCTGGACCTAAATTGATGAGAGGGGATTAGTTCCTTGTCTTCTATTATTAGCATGAGTTATTTTAGCAGCTTTTCTGGTAGTATCTTGGATATTATGACTAGCAAACTAATTGGTCTAAATGGAATTACTTCTGTTGGATTTTTACTCGGCTTGGGTATGAGGATGATTTGCGTCTGGGAAATATTTCAGTCTAAGCGATGCATTCAAAAATTTGCATAACCATCTTTAAACATTTGTGCGGTACTTTCTATAAAACCTTGCCTGTATTAAGGTCATATCCACGTGCCTTCCTAGAGTTACTCTCCTTGCATATTATTTATTTTACCTCCTTTAGTTTAAAGTCTTGAATAAAGAAGGTCATTTGATCAGGTGTTTCTAGTTATTATATATTTTCTTTGTTTCATTCTTTTCTACGGAGTATAGTCTGAAAACCTCTGATATGTGCTCTGCAAATGCATTATCTTTTTCTTTGTTGTTTTTGCGCCGTTTTTCTTTATATTTAATAGCTGGTAATTGTTGTCGAAGGCGTTTAATTCTCTTCTTTTCCTTTCGTAGTATGTAATCATTCGCTTCTGTAACTAATAGATTAGTTAGAAAGTCTTGTATTTGTTGATTTTTTATTTTATTTCAATATTTTTTCTTTCAAAGCTTTTGCTATAGTCGCGACGGCTTTATCAATATTAGGCTGTATCGTTATTTCTGTACTACTTGTTACTTTTATATAAGAGTCATTTTTGGAGACTATTTCGTTGAATAGAATTGTGATGTACAGTTTTTAACTCCTGCAACAAATGTGAATAAAGCTTTTTAAGATATCTTGTGCTTTATTTTGATGTTTAGAATTATCTTCTTGATTTTGCTTTAAAAGTATAACTATTTTGATTAATATAACGTAAAGAATATTACCTATTGAGATTTCTGTAGTACTTACCATATAACATTGCTAACTTATTTATATTATACAAAAAGGTTTTGTTTAAGTATGACAATACGTTAAGCACGTATAAAGCGTTTGTACAATATGAAACAAACATGTAAATAATTTACATATCTGTAACTATGCACATGGACAAAAACCCCTCGTATTTTCAGCATTTACTTCTGCTTAATACATATGTTTCTGCTATCTAGGCGTCCTCAGTTAAGCTAGTGAAGCTATGTATACAAATTAATACAAACCTGTTATAAACAACTGGTTTGTATCTGCATTTAAATTTACTGAAATAGCCCACATAGATCAAGCAAGTTCCGTCCTATAAGAAGACAACTATTTAATAATTGACATCTTACGGGCGAAAGAGACTTTGTCTGGAGGGCTACCTATCGCTCGAACAGCTAAGCTGCTACGGGAAACGATAAAATACGTATGTAGATGTAGTCCATTAACAACTAGCCAGATGGCGGTAAATATACAAAAAGGTTTTGTTTAAGTATGACAATACGTTAAGCACGTATAAAGCGTTTGTACAATATGAAACAAACATGTAAATAATTTACATATCTGTAACTATGCACATGGACAAAACCCCTCGTATTTTCAGCATTTACTTCTGCTTAATACATATGTTTCTGCTATCTAGGCGTCCTCAGTTAAGCTAGTGAAGCAATGTATACAAATTAATACAAACCTGTTATAAACAACTGGTTTGTATCTGCATTTAAATTTACTGAAATAGCCCACATAGATCAAGCAAGTTCCGTCCTATAAGAAGACAACTATTTAATAATTGACATCTTACGGGCGAAAGAGACTTTGTTTGGAGGGCTACCTATCGCTCGAACAGCTAAGCTGCTACGGGAAACGATAAAATACGTATGTAGATGTAGTCCATTAACAACCAGCCAGATGGCGGTAAATATACAAAAAGGTTTTGTTTAAGTATGACAATACGTTAAGCACGTATAAAGCGTTTGTACAATATGAAACAAACATGTAAATAATTTACATATCTGTAACTATGCACATGGACAAAACCCCTCGTATTTTCAGCATATACTTCTGCTTAATACATATGTTTCTGCTATCTAGGCGTCCTCAGTTAAGCTAGTGAAGCAATGTATACAAATTAATACAAACCTGTTATAAACAACTGGTTTGTATCTGCATTTAAATTTACTGAAATAGCCCACATAGATCAAGCAAGTTCCGTCCTATAAGAACACAACTATTTAATAATTGACATCTTACGGGCGAAAGAGACTTTGTCTGGAGGGCTACCTAAATGCTGAAAATACGAGGGGTTTTGTCCATGTGCATAGTTACAGATATGTAAATTATTTACATGTTTGTTTCATATTGTACAAACGCTTTATACGTGCTTAACGTATTGTCATACTTAAACAAAACCTTTTTGTATATTTACCGCCATCTGGCTGGTTGTTAATGGACTACATCTACATACGTATTTTATCGTTTCCCGTAGCAGCTTAGCTGTTCGAGCGATAGGTAGCCCTCCAGACAAAGTCTCTTTCGCCCGTAAGATGTCAATTATTAAATAGTTGTCTTCTTATAGGACGGAACTTGCTTGATCTATGTGGGCTATTTCAGTAAATTTAAATGCAGATACAAACCAGTTGTTTATAACAGGTTAGCTGTTCGAGCGATAGGTAGCCCTCCAGACGAAGTCTCTTTCGCCCGTAAGATGTCAATTATTAAATAGTTGTCTTCTTATAGGACGGAACTTGCTTGATCTATGTGGGCTATTTCAGTAAATTTAAATGCAGATACAAACCAGTTGTTTATAACAGGTTTGTATTAATTTGTATACATTGCTTCACTAGCTTAACTGAGGACGCCTAGATAGCAGAAACATATGTATTAAGCAGAAGTAAATGCTGAAAATACGAGGGGTTTTGTCCATGTGCATAGTTACAGATATGTAAATTATTTACATGTTTGTTTCATATTGTATTTATATTATAACAAACTTTGCTTAAAAATAACAACTAGTAAACATAACCATAACTACACACATATCTTATTATATTCGTAAATTCATAATACCTAATTTTGCCGCTAAGCTAAGTTGCACATTATAGTGTATAGATATCTTGCGTTGAATAAATATTTTATACTTGTTATTTTAAAGAAGTTCTTTTATTTATCTATGCGTAGCTAAAAATATCTCATTTATATTATTAATTTATTATTTATCAGTTTTATAAGAGTATAGTTTACCGGCGATGATTCAGAGATAATTCGTCTTTCATCTGTTCCTGCGTTTCCATCTCCACTCTCACATCAGCCTTCTTACAAACATTTTTTTGTCTTTTTCATCTTCGTTTAATTTATTTTTATTTTTTTGATTTTGATTTTTTCCGTTTTCCATATCTATTCCCATGAGTTGGGACGAAAATAAGTCAAGCGCGGCAGTGCGCCCTTACCACACCAAGGCTAAGTACCCCTGGAGGTCGCCAGTTATCCAGGGCATCGCGTATGACACACCTTAAGGATCCTGTGCCATGCATCCCCTAAGCGCGATGGTGCTACACCTTGGGATTGGACCAGCTGTGATCCCGAAGTTGTAAGGATCTGGGTATTCTGCCCTCCTGCAGGCTAAGGGACGGAAGGGGGCGCCTGTATCAGTACTCCCCTATTCAGCATAAATGCTCCCCTTACCGGGATCTATATCTATATCTATATCTATATCTATAACTATATCTATATCTATATCTATATCTATATCTATATCTATATCTATATCTATATCTATATCTATATCTCTATCTCTATCTCTATCTATATCTATATCTATATCTATATCTATATCTATATCTATATCTATATCTATATCTATATCTATATCTATATCTATATCTATATCTATATCTATATCTATATCTATATCTATATCTATATCTATATCTATATCTATATCTATATCTATATCTATATCTACATATATATCTTTTTTTTTTTTTTTTTTTTTTTTTTTTTTTTTTTTTTTTTTTTTTTTTTTTTTTTTACGGGTGGAAACCTTTTATAGGCTCCGGGTACTTGTTCCCCCTTTCCCCTGAAGTGTGAGACTCCGTATACTCACTAAAACCACCTCTATTTTCACATACCGACCTGGAACCACTATTCGTATAACATCAGGGGGTAGTTTGTCTGTGTTTTAAGCTATTGGACTCTTCTACGTGCCTGTTCTTGTCTTTCTTCTATTTGTTTTGTCTTCATCACGTTTCTAATGTGCATGTGTATTTTCTGCCAGCTGTTTTCATCGTTAAGCATTAAGCTGATAATGTTAGACGGTGTTAGTACGTTTTTTATGTCTGTATTTATGGCGGTTCTTGCCGCTAACCATCTAGGGCACTCAAAGAATGTGTGTTCCGCTGTGTCTGGTCTTTCGCAATACATACAAGTATCCGTTTCGGTTTTCCCGATTCTCAACGTGTAGGATCCAAAAGATCCATGTCCAGTCAAAAATTGTGTGAGGTAAAAATCCGTTTTCCTGTGATGACATATTAACCAGGGTTCTATTTTTGGTATCAGTACCTTTGTCCATTGTGCCTCATTTTCCGTCTGGTCCCACATTTTTTGCCATTTTTGAATAGTCTGCTCGCGTTCGTCACGTTTTACATTGCCTCCGTCCCTGTCGTCTTTATAATAGAGATTCTTTCTTTCTTCGATAAGGAATTCTATGGGCGCTATTCCAGCCACCACTTGGACTGCCCTCGTAGACACTGTACGGTAGGCGCTCGATACTCTCAGGAGTATTCTTCTCTGCGTGCGGGTTAACCTCTTTCTGTGTACCCCTTTCATTGCCGTTTTCCACCATATTGGCGCTCCATACATCAATACGGATTGTACAACGTTATATAACATTTCTCTTTTTTTTGAGCCTGGTCCTCTAAGATTTGAGGTTATTCTCATAATCTGTGACACTTTTCCTTCGGCTTTTATCGCTGCTTTCTTTATATGTTCGCCAAAATGGCAGCTCTGGCTCATCGTTATGCCTAGATATACGAGGCTTTCTTTTATAGGAATGTTTATGCCATTGCATGAAAATGTTATTTCTTCTTTATTCTTCCTGCCTTTAAGTATCACCGCCTCCGTTTTATGTGGGGCCAGTTCTAAGTCGTTCCGTTTCATCCAACTGTTTAATTGGTACAGGGCCTCGTTAGCACGAGCCATCAGTTGGGTTTTATCCCTTGCTGTTGTAATTACAGCAGCATCGTCAGCGTAAGCTAGTACGCTTACCCCTTTTGGCATAGTCTCTTCTAGGAGATCATTATATAAGACATTCCACAAGGTGGGACCCAGGATGGATCCTTGTGGTACTCCCGCCGATATTTCCATGTCTGTGTTCTTATCTATTTCGATTGACCTTTCATCTAAGTAGCTGTCAATGGAATTCATAAGGTATTTTGGGATTCCTATCCTATTCAATTTCTGAAGGATTTTGTCCCACGAGGCACTATTAAATGCGTTCTTGACATCTAGCGTTATAAGCGCTGCCCATTTGTCGGTTTTGTGTTCCTTAACTATATTTATGGCTTTCTCTACGGCTTGGATTGTGGATTTCCCTTTTCTGAAACCATATTGTTTCTCCGAGATTGCGTCTTTTTTCTCCAATTCGGTTTCTAATCTTTTTTTCAGTAGACTTTCGTAGAGTTTATTCGCTGAGTTCAGAAGGCATATCGGTCTGAAGCTCATGTCTTCAATTTTTCCCTTGGGTATCAATACCAATCTGGCCTTTTTCCACTCCTTTGGAAAACTCTGTAATTGTAATTTGTTATTCATTAAGCTGAGCATCATAGTGAGCGCTATTTCTTCTAGTTGCTTAATTGCTTCCATTGGTACACCATCCGGGCCTGGTGCCTTGCCAGTTTTCATTTTCTGAAGCGCCTCAGAGTATTCTTCAGGTGTGAATAGCTCTACCTGGTCGGTAGTAGCCTCCCTCTGCCAGTTCTTCGTTTTCTTCGGGAACAGTCTCTCCGCTGCTTTGATTTTTTGTTCAGTGGTCAATCCAAAAGGAGAATAACCCACCAGTTTTTTCGTTGCTATCCTATAGCCTTTTCCCCAGATGTCGTTCTCTAGCTCGTTACATAAGTCATCCCAATGTTTATTCTTGGATCTATTTATTAATATCTTTAATTCCTTTTTTGACATCTTGTAATTTAGCTGGTCCAGATTTTGGTCCAATAAGGATTTTCCCCCAGTTCTAGTGGCCGTTCGTCTAAACCTTAGGCACTCTCGCCTTTTTTGCGCTATTTCGTCATTCCACCAGAAAGGTATTCTTGTTTTACATGTTGTTTGCGAGCTCGCCCGGTATGCTTCCTTTACTATTGATTCGAGTTCTTCAGGGTTATCAAGGCCTTCTTCTGTCCTTATGGTGACGATTTCTTTAAATGCAGCCCAGTCGCAGGTTGGTTTATTTTTCCAGGTTATAGTTCTCCTAGGGATTTTGTTACCTATTTCGAAGGTAATATATTGATGTTCTGTGCCTGTATCGTCATCAAGTACCTCCCATTTGCTTATCTCTTTGTGGATGTTTCGTGTGCAGCACGTGACGTCAATATAGGACTTTGTCTGTCTCCTAATAAATGTGGGTTTCATGCCATCGTTTAAAATATTCAAATTGAGCGTGGATGACCATTCACTAAAAAATTCTCCCCTCTTGTCTTTGGTTGGGGAACCCCACATTGGTGATTTGGCGTTTATATCACCCATTATAATTTTCTCACCTAACCGCCCTCCAGCATCCTCCATTATGGTGTCTACGATATCCTTAAAATCCTCCAACCTGATGTTCGGAGAAATATAACAGCAGTATATGTGGCATAACTTAATGTCAATCCTTATATATCCAGCCCCACAGAAAACATCCATTACTGGTACATTTTTGTTAAGGAACAACACCGCGACATCCGTGTTTTTGTCCTTTATCCACTGTTTGCTTTGAACTAGCTTCTTATTGGGTTCGCCTACCACTACGACGTCTACATTTCTTTTGACTGCTGTTGCATACGCAAGGTCATGTGCTACCCTCATCCGACCCAGATTTGTTTGCATTAGTTTAATGGTCATACTCAAGGATGCCGGTAGCTGTGGAGGCTGTCCTCGTGTTTCCGCTTGTACCCGATTTCAGCGACAGACTTGTTTTCTCGCGGATGATCTTTCTGTACTCAGGGCATTTCGTTTGGTCTGCCCTGTGTCCTTCAATATTGCATGCCACACATTTTGGAACATCTTTACAGTCCTTAGCTTGGTGGTCTGCTTTTAAACATTTTAAGCAGAGATTTGATCTATCTTTTCCTCTACAGTCTTCCTTTCTATGGCCAAACAGGTGGCAGCGAAAACATCTTTGTATGCTTACTCTCTTTCTAGCCCTGCATTTTATCCATCCAATTTTTATTGTACCTCTCCTGAGGATTCTCATAGCTGCCTCCTTTTCTATTGCCAAAGTCGCCGTTTGGTTTCCGTTCCTTGTGGGTCGAATAGATGTTACTCTAATTTGGTGTTCCTCCAGGTTCTCTTCTCTCATAATCTCTTCCTTCAGTCCCCCTTCGTCAATGCTAGCGTCAATGTCCGTAACATTAATAGTCACGTCCTGTGATTTAATCGCAACGGCGATATTTTGATTTGTTCTCTGAATCGATTGTTTGAGGACTTTGCCTTTCCCCCCCATTACCTCCAGGAACAAATCTCCTTTATTGGTTTTCCTAATTGTCCTGATTTGGATATCTTGTTCTCTAGGGTTTACCGAGTTTTTTATAGTCTTTAATAAATTGGCGTAACTCTGCCCCTCTTTAGCCTTTATTATAATCTTTTCTTTATTTACTGGATTTTTTCTTCCTTCTCTTCCATCCTTCTTTTCTTCCTTTTTCCCGTCTAGAATAATTTCTATTTCCGTTTCTCTGAATACATACTCTAGGGATTTCTGGATATAATCCAGCCTGGTGTGTCCCGCTGTGATCACTTTTAGTCTTTTCTGACCTTGTCTTTGAGTTTCCTCCTTCAGCTGCACCGCTAAGTCGTGAATTATCCGGACATCTTCTACTCCCTTGTCCATTCTCATTGGTAGAACGTATGTTGTCTGAGTGTAGTGGTTCTGGTCTGCCTTTCTGCTGCTTACGACTTCTACTTGCAGTTTTATGAACTCCATTTTTCCCTCCTCCAGGCCTTCGTTAAATAGAGGATTTATGGACGCTATTCGGTTTCTCATACCTTTTTCCGTTTCCTTGTTCTTATTGGAATCTGGGTCTATGAAGATTGCTAGATTTTCCTCTTCCTTATCTTTGTCGCTTTCCGGTTCTTCATTACCGTAGTCGATTTTTGTCCTTAAATATATTTTCTGCGGCCACTTCTCATCTATGATTTGCACTAACTTCGCATACTGTTTCGGTTCGTTTAGTATTCTTTCGATCTTTTCCCTTGCTTGTTTTCTCTGCATCTCAGCCTCATCCTTGATGTTATTAGGATCAACTTGGATTCCAATCGATATTTGGTTGGTGATCCTTTGAGACTCTTTGTTTTGTTCTAATGCCTGTTTCACTATATCACTTTTGCTCGTTAATGCGTTCTCCAACCATTCTGTCTGTTCCTTGGTATTCATAAGTCCAGCGTAATATTTTAAGTTGTCACAAATCTCGATATACTCCTTTTTTGGCTTATATGCGCCCTTTAGAATTCTTTCTAAGCCTTCAATATGTCTGAAGATCATATTTAATGACCTTTTAAACCTCTCCCCTTCCTTTATTATTAGTTGTTCTGGCGTTTCATCCCCCCTTTTTCGTTTGTACGGCTGTGTAACTTCGCACTCTTTGTCTTTTTTATTTTTGTTGATGTTTTGGCTTCCCTCAGTTTGGGGAGTACAATCCAGCGCTACACTCGCTTCCAGGACCAGACTCCCAAGAGATGCAGACCTGACCCTAGCGATGTTCATTTCAACAGGAAGAAAAGTCTCTAGCGCTTCCGTAGGTCTTTTTTCTGCTACATCCCGTTTTCCTTTTATGTATTCCTCTTCTGCAGCAAGCGTAAAAAAGGTATTCCCCACCCCTTGCCGCTCAGGTGGAGTTCTTGCCAACCTGCCCCTTCTTCCGAAGATTTCGTCTTTCACCTGTTCCTGCGTTCCCTCACCAGTTAGATCTGCCCATTTTTCCGTACTGGTCGTTTCCTTTTTTTTTTTCTTTTTTTTCATGTTTTTCTTTTTTATCTTGTTGTGTTTGTGTTGTTTTTACTTTTTCCATCTAGTTCCCACGAGTTGGGACGTCTTATGGTCAAGTGCGGCAGTGCGCCCTTACCGCACCAGGGCTAACTTCCCCCGGAGGTCGCCAGGTATCCGGGGCATCGCTTGCGACACACATTGACCTCTGTGCCATGCATCTCCTGAGCACGATGGTGTTACACCTTGAGATTGAGGTTTGTGGAAGAAGATAGATAGCATTGGAAGTATGAAAGTATGAAGTATCTACATATATATCTACATCTATATCTATATCTACATATATATTTTTTATCTATTCGTAGCTAAAAATATTTCAATTACATTGTTAATTTATTATTTATCAATTTTATAGGTATATAACTACTTGCGATGATCCAGAGATAGAGTCTAATAGATTCAGTATCTTAGTCATGCTCTAACTACATCTATTTGTAATCAAAGATACTGCGTACTATCAGCTGGTATACCAATATCATATATAAAAAATCAGTTGAAGTACGATTATTCAATATTATTCACTTATTATTATTGCATAGCTCATCTGCATTATTTCAATTGACGTACCAACGTGGAAGCGCGTCTTGTTACAACATATATATATATATATATATATATATATATATATATATATATAGTTATTTCTTGACCTTTGTATGTCATAGTAAATTAAATTAGTGGGCGATTTAACTTTACTTTTTATTTTTACTTTGATATGAATATATTTAAAACAATCTTACATGTTTGCATTTTTCAAAGAACTACCTTTTAAATAAATCCAACAGCTTTCACAACAAATTAAAATTCACATTTGAAGAAATTATTATCAATATTAATTTTCTTGATATTTCTTTAACCTATGATAGACAGGGTAGTATATAATAAAATTATTATAAATAATCTGATTGATACAACACTGCAGACACCAATAACAATTTAAACAATGAAACAACATATATCACGATTCCATATGTTCCACAAGTATCAGAAAAAATTAAATATACTTTAAATAAATATGATATAGCTACAAAATATAAACTTAGTAATACATACTAATAAACATCTATTTTCAAAACTAAAACCTAAAATAGAAAAAAATCGAGAAACACCTGTCATCTATAAAATACCATGTCGCGATTGCGATAGTTACTACATAGGCCAAACTAAACAAATATTTATATAAAAGAATGCAAGCCCACAAATACTCCAAAACAGACAAAACTGCTTTATTTACACACAAACTTCAACGCGATCACCATTTCGATTTTGAAAGCACAGAATCGATAAAGAACTACACACAATGAAAAGGGAAATTAAATATATGATTAATATTAAACAAAAAACAAATTCAATTAACAGAAGTGGTATAAAGAATCTAAGCAGTATACGAGTATACTAGGGCTGGACGAAGTATCGATACATCGTCCAATACCCGATACCATAACTGGTATCGATTCCCCGATACCTCATATAACGAAGGTATCGATTCCAAGGTATCGATTCCAAAGCATCGATACCTATCGATACTTTACCGATTCCAGTACTCGCTAAGTATCGATGTATCGGGTAGCGAGGTATCAATTCCAAAGCATCGATACTTTACCGATTCCAGTACTCGCCAAGTATCGATGTATCGGGTAGCCATGTATCGGGTTGCTTACCTTTTTTTTAAATGTACATAAAAGATGCAATAACTTTTTAAGTAAAGAATTTTTTAGTATATATAGCATTATATATATATTATATAGTATATATTTCAAAGGATGTTGTTGAATTTTATATTATGCGTAGCAAATATCCATATTATAACTAGAGAACGGACACGGTTACCACATGACGCAAAGCCCAGTGCAGTACTGGCGAAAGGCTGTATTTCTAAAATATTTAATTTTATTTATATAATTGGAACACTAACGGGTGGTGATCTATAAAATTACGAAATACATATTTATTTGTTGAAAAGTTGTATTTATAAAGTTTTTAATTTTATTTATATAATTGGAACATTTTTATTTGTTCATTTTGTCGTTCAAGTTGAGTAAAGGAGTATTAATATTGACTAGCAATAGTTTCTCAATGTTTTTTTCTGTCAATTTTGTTCTCTTTGAATTAAGTACATCCTTATAAATAGAAAACGTCCTTTCTACATCGCAACTGGTTATAGGTGCATACTGGAAATATTCTTTTATTTCTTCATATTTAGCCGTTAGATTTTGTGGAATTGTCTCCATACATAATTGCTGCAATGTAATTAAATCTGGATTTCTATTAAGAATTGCTTCAAACTTTTGCCGAAGGCCACATCCGAAGTCACTTGGAATACTTTTCAAATTATTAACAGCCACATCTAATGTGGTTAATCCGTCATTTAATTTGAGATTTCGATTTTCAAAATAAGTGATTAGTTTTGGCAATTTTCCAAAGTGTTTGTGAAGAAAGTACAACTGATTTTTTAAATTTGGGATTTGTGTGAGCTCCTTGCACTCACTAATACTTCTAGCATCCTCCTTTAGCAGTGTTACGAAATGTTGTATGGCGAAATGGCGAAAGGCTGTATTTCTAAAATATTTAATTTTATTTATATAATTTGGAACACTAACGGGTGGTGATCTATAAAATTACGAAATACATATTTATTTGTTGAAAAGTTGTATTTATAAAGTTTTTAATTTTATTTATATAATTGGAACATTTTTATTTGTTCATTTTGTCGTTCAAGTTGAGTAAAGGAGTATTAATATTGACTAGCAATAGTTTCTCAATGTTTTTTTCTGTCAATTTTGTTCTCTTTGAATTAAGTACATCCTTATAAATAGAAAACGTCCTTTCTACATCGCAACTGGTTATAGGTGGAAATATTCTTTTATTTCTTCATATTTAGCCGTTAGATTTTGTGGAATTGTCTCCATACATAATTGCTGCAATGTAATTAAATCTGGATTTCTATTAAGAATTGCTTCAAACTTTTGCCGAAGGCCACATCCGAAGTCACTTGGAATACTTTTCAAATTATTAACAGCCACATCTAATGTGGTTAATCCGTCATTTAATTTGAGATTTCGATTTTCAAAATAAGTGATTAGTTTTGGCAATTTTCCAAAGTGTTTGTGAAGAAAGTACAACCGATTTTTTAAATTTGGGATTTGTGTGAGCTCCTTGCACTCACTAATACTTCTAGCATCCTCCTTTAGCAGTGTTACGAAATGTTTTAGACTATCGAAATTCTCAGCATAATAACTAGTAGCTTCCAGCCATGTTCCCCATCTAGTTATTACTGGAGTGGGAGGCAGTGACAGAGATGGAAATTTTTCCCTGAAAAGAGCTACTCTCAATGGTGTTTTTCTGAAAACTTTTTTAAAAGCTGATACAAGTCTATCAACATCCGGAAAAGTGTCTCTGATATATTCACAGATTCTGTGGAGAGCATGTGCTACACAAGTAATATGCAGCATATTAGGATATGTTTTCTTCAATAGTCTGCCTGTTTTTAACATATACGCAGCACTATCACTGACAAATAAAAGTATTTTTTCTTTGTACGTGGCGTCCGAATGAAGCATTTTTTGCATATTCTCCTTAATGGTTTCAGCAACTGTTTCCGATCAACTCTATTTATAACACTTGTTGCTATTACATATGAGTTATAGGGAATAGTTGGATGTAGTACACCAGCTACAACATTTACCATACAGCGTCCTAACATATCCACCGTTTCGTCGGCGCTTATCCATATGTATCCATATGTAGGTATCGAATCAAGGTATCGATTCCAAGGTATCGATTCCAAAGTATCGATTACAAGGTATGGATTCAAGGTATCGATTCCAAAGTATCGATTCCAAAGCATCGATACCTATCGATACTTTACCGATTCCAGTACTCGCTAAGTATCGATTTATCGGGTTAGCGATGTATCGGGTAGCGATGTATCGGGTAGCCATGTATCGGGTAGCTTACCTTTGTGCATTTTTTAAATGTACATGAAGGATGCAATAACTTTTTAAGTAAAGAATTTTTAAGTATATATGCATTACATACATATTATATAATATATATTTAAAAGGATATTATTGTGTGTAGCAAATATCCTTATTATGACATAACTATAATTATTACAAAAAAAAAATCTCACAATATTGCAAATGTCATACCGTAGTTATGGTAGAATCGGTAAATTAATTTTATACCTCTTGAAACCGATATCAAACAATCGACACCTAGAAAACGGGTTATGAATATTGATTTCTAGGTATTGAATTAAGGTACAGATTCCAAAGTATCGATTCCAATGTATCGATTCCAAGGTATCGATTCCAAAGCATCGATACCTCTCGATACTTTACCGATTCCAGTACTCAGAGTCGATACCGTGCACAGACCCGATACATCGCTAAGTATCGATACCTCGATTGGTATCGGTACCCGATACCGAAAACGTCGGTATCGCCCAGCCCTAGTATATACTATAACCTAATAATGTACAGCAGGCCGATTTTCATGTGGCCGGTGGGAGAATTTGTACGTGCGTCAAGTAAGGGTCAGTGTTAGATAGAGACAGTATTCGTAAAAATGAAATGCAAACTCTTTGTGCGAGTCGTGCATTGGGACGCAGTAAGGGATAAATTCAGAAAATCACATTGTTGAACATGTTTATAATGGTTTGTATTTCACTAAATTAAGGCAAATAGAAGTAAAATAAAGCGCAAAGTTTCATGTAACATGTTTAATTAAAATGTCTTACCTTACCTACTAGCTAATAGCGTACTAACATCACTTTAAGGGGATGACTGAATAAGATTGTTAGCTACACTTAACGGTAGAAAGGCTTAGGATTAAGTAAAACTAATTTGGATAATTAACTGAATTATTGGCAAATAATGTTTATGCTCATCCCTTTCTCATTATAATCACATTGTAAATTTTCTATATGTACAAAAGAACAGTATATTCTTCAACGAGCGTAGGCGAGTGTTGTAATAACATTATTTAATAGTCGTGGAGAAAAGAATATTATTAATACTAATATTATTGTAAATAACAATGAAAATAATAATTACAATAAGAAATAATACATAAATACTCAAAAATAATTATAGGAGAAAACAATAATGAACAATAACTAAGTTTCAAAAAAATTACGGTAAATTATACATATAATTATATAAAAAGTTATGCAGAATCACTATCACTGACTTCCTCTTCGCTCTCCGATTCAGAGTCTTCACCCAAATTAATAATGAACTGGTCTGTAACTTCGTCTATGAGAGGTTCCACTTACAAAAACTTTTGCTCCCACTTTATCGCGTGGTTACACAATTTACTTTTAAACTCCATTACTCACTACCTTAATACGGCACTGCACTACTGTGTTTATCGCTTAAAACGATGTACCAGAGGTTCCCCTACCTATGAATTTCGTGCGCATCTCGAGGGCGGTACTTCTAACCGGCCACATGAAAATCGGTCTGCTGTAACGATCTGTAATTTACCATCATGAATATATGTGATTATATTGTGATATGAATCATCGACGGGACGTCATCAAGTCTCTCGGGCGTTCGACAACAAGTCGATAGAACTTCCAGAATAATGCGGTGGCCGATAAATAAGACGCCGAGGAAGGACAGGAGGCATTCAACCAGTAATCGCGGCCTAGTTAATGTGAAATAAATATACAAAACTGTTACATAAATTCGAATATAAATTAATGTTATTATTGTTATAGTTTGCAGATTGTTCTTTAGTGTATTCATTTAGTGTATTCTGTTATTATTTTTAATATAGTGTGTGTTTAGATTACCGTTAGTTTTATCTAAGAACCCGAATAGACAAATGCAGTACAGTGGTGTCGGTGTGAAGTTAATTAAATAACGGACTAAGTAGACAATTAAGTGTTAATTAAATATTCGTTTAAATAAATATACCTTGTGAAAAGACGTTTATTTCAAATATCGTGATGGCGAATAGATTGAAAGTCTCTGAGTTAAAAGTGACTGATTTAAAACGAGAATTAGAGGAGAGGGATGAGGATACAACCGGCAAAAAGGCAAAAGGCGTTAGCCAAAGAAGATGAGGATCCAGAGAATTATTTCTTCCAAGTTCCAAATGGAGATGCTGGCATGGATTGGTTGTTAATCAAAACAGAACAAATGGAACAAAAAAATCTAGACAGTGTAAAAAATATGGAACAACGACTGATAGAGAATTCGCAAACTCAAATGCAACAAATGGAGCAGAAGAATCCTGATTGTGTCAAAAGTTTTTGGAACAACGATTAATAGACAATTCGCAAACTTTGGAACAACGAATAATAGACAATTCGCAAACTTTGGAACGTCTAATAGATTCGCAAGCCCAGATGGAACAAAGAAACATAGAATCCTCTAAAATCCTCGAGAAAAATCTGGAAAATAAATTTCTAGTAAATTCTAGAAGAAAAGAAAACGCTGAAGCGTTAAAAAAGTTTTTATTGCTTTGGAGGAGAAAATTGGGGAAAAGTCTAAACTTCTAGAATAACATTCTAGACCTTTAGAAGAAATAACGGCTCGGATGAAACTATCTGTGACCATGAGTCATTCGGGTCTCAAACAGGTCAACGAAGAAATTATGCCGCGGCTAGAGAATATAATCCCGGGATCCCGAATCCCGGGATCTCGGGATCCCAGCCGGGTTTTGATCCCGTAAATCCCGGGACTGCACTTGGCTAATCTCGGGATTTTCGGGAATGCCAGTTTGCATTCCGTAATCCGTTGCGCCTTGACAATGACCTTACCTAGATTATATTAAGGGCACTTATTACATTATTTATTATTACTTATTACAAGACAAAAAATCAACCTTAGGTACGCCATACGATAAAAGAACTACACAGCTATAGCCCAAATAATATGTAACTTAGAAGGGACTTCCCCGCCCGGCATACTTCAATACAATACTGTTAAAGTAAATCCCTAACGTGCCAACAGGGGAAACACCCGATCACCTCATATGATATATCATAATATCGTTGCGAGAGATTCCCCGTCGGGGATTCCCTGCACGAAGGTATAAATACGCTTATTAGGGTTTTACTGTTTTCATTTATTTTTCTACCAGCAACAAGGTTACGCACGTTACGTCATTTAAACTTAAAATTCAATTATCTGAAAAAGTTATTTTAAATGGCGGGAGACTTTGTTCAATATAAAAAAAAAACAGTAATACGTCGTCAGCGTGGAGTTATTTTTTAGTTGCGAAAGACGGGAATAGCGCTAAATGTAAGCGATGCCCAGCCATTCTCAAGACTTTTGGTGGATCGACTAAGGGATTACATACACATTTGTCATCAAAACATAACATTAAGATTTTAGCTGACGTTAATCGTTTAACAACTTCAACAAGTCAGGATTCTGAAAATCTGAACAGAGCACCGCCGCCAGGTAAACGAAAGTTAGAAGATTATTTTACTAAAAGTGCCGACTATAGCCT
Organism: Melolontha melolontha; assembly: GCA_935421215.2. Classification (NCBI taxonomy): domain Eukaryota; kingdom Metazoa; phylum Arthropoda; class Insecta; order Coleoptera; family Scarabaeidae; genus Melolontha; species Melolontha melolontha. The sequence goes on along the minus strand of OW285236.1, from coordinate 155,523,592 downwards.
GGATAGTATTTTGGCAAGTATTATTGCATTAGATGGATTTCCATTCAGTGTATTCATAACTTCAGACAATTTGAGAAAATTGCTCTTAGCGAAATACACGGATTTACCAAAATCAGCCGTCACAATTCGAAAGCGTGTTATGAATTACAGTGAAAAAATCAGAGAGCAAGTAACTGCAGAATTAAGACATTTGAAATGTGCAGGTGAAAGATTCAGTCTATCTTTCGACGAGTGGACATCAAAGTGCAATAAACGATACATGGCTGTCAACGTTCATTCATACAAAAAAATTTGGAACTTAGTTCGTTCCTATTCATGGAAGTATGACGGCTGAAAATTGTCTTCGTATATTGAAAGAGCGTCTAAGTAAATTTGATATTTCCCTGGAAACTGATATTGTGTCTACTGTAACCGATGGACCGAACGTTATGATAAAGGTGGAACAGCTTGTTTCCACTAAACAACAACTGTGTCTCGCACATGGTATCAATTTGGCCGTCTGTGATGTGCTTTATAAAATAAAGAATTATTTTCAAGACAGTCAAGACAGCCCTACTTCAGTCTCAGATGAGACTATAAATGAACCAGCTGTAACTGCTGATTATATAAACGATAGCGATGATGATGACAATTTAGAAGACTTAGACTGTCCAGAATCAGGTTTAATCTAAATGTCACAAAATAATCCTACGCGAGAACACATACGAAAGATGAAAACATTAATCAGCTGATAAAGAAAATCCGCAAAGTTGTAGTGTATTTCAAAAGATCACGATTGAAAAATGAAACAGTACTTCAAAAATATGTGCAGATTGAACTTGAAAAAAAGCTGTCACTTCTTTTGGACTGTAAAACAAGGTGGAATAGTCTTTTAACCACGCTGGAACGATTTTTTCTTTTAAAAACCTGCATTCAAAAAGCTCTTATAGATCTCAATCATCCAATTCGTTTAGAAGATGCTGATTTTGGCTTGATAAATAAAATTGTTGATGTGATGACCCCAATTAAATTAACAGTAGAAGCAATCTGTCGACGAGATGCTAATTTATGCACAGCTGATGCCGCTTTGAAATTTCTTATAAAACAATTGTCTAGCAAAAGCTCAGCACTCGCCAGTAAAATGAAAACATCCTTAGTGAAACGTATAAAGCAACGACGAAATGATGATTTAACTGGTGTGTTGAATTATTTACAAAACCCACGAAAAGATGATGAAAATCAGTTATTATCGGATTTGGAATGGCTTGACTTATTTCCAGTTCCTACACAGGCTTAGTGAGGTCGCAAATAAAGAGTATTGTTACAAGACTAAATAGTCGAGAAGACGCGGAAGAGGAAGAAAGGTCAGGATCACAAACAGATGATGAGCCAAGGCAACAAACCTCCCAACCTAATTAACACTAAAGAAAAAGTTACAGCTGCAAATTAATAAGAGCATGGAATCCCCAGATCCTAAAGTACAAAATGTATCGGAGTTGGTAAATAGTATTAGACGCGAAATGAGCCTGTTCGAAAATGGAGGAGTTCGTGGATATATATCACTTAGAATTAGCATATAAATATATACTCCTCCAACCAGTGTAGAACCTGAGCGAGCGTTTTCAGCTGCTGCTTATGTTGGCAAGTTTTTTTTTCATTTGAGCCCAATTAGAAACCACATAGTCTAATCCCGAGATCCCGGGATTACGCTTCAAAAATCTCGTAATCCCGGGATTGAAAAACATGCTCGGGATTGTATTCTCTAGCCGCGGCCCATCGAAATAAAAGAAGAAACAGTGGCTATCTCAAAAACCAGAATTAAGCCACCAACCTTTGATGGAAAAATGTGATGAGCGACTTACCTCACGCAATTCGAGGCAGCCGCAAAAGCAAACGCATGGTCATCTGTCGAGAAGGATACTGCTTTAATCATAGCGTTGAGAGGTGATGCTAGTGATATTTTACCGACACTACCTACTGAGGAACGCAGGGATTACTCTCGACTCATTAAACGGTTGGAGATGAGATATGGCCATGCGCATTTAGAGCAAGCCATACCCAACTGAAGAATTGATCACAGAAGGTGAAAGAATTTGAGGCAGATATTGCTCGTCTGTTTCGACTTGCATATCCGATCGTGCCAGATAATTTCATGGAACACCTAGCTGTCCAGACGTTCATAGATGATCTCCGAGATATTGATACGCAGCAAGCATTAAGGTTGACACGACCTTGATCAGTGCTTTCGCGCACGCACTTGAGTTTGAGACTGCAAAACAAGCTTCTCGGAACCATACTCGTGTCTGTACTGTCGACGAACAGGAAAATAAGGAGTTCATGGAGCAGGTGGTTAGTAGAGTTCTAAATCAGATCAAACCAAATAAAAGAGTACTGCGATGCTAGAATTGTGGAGAGATTGGTCACATTCGAAGTAAATGGGGTAAGGTGGCCAAGAAAGCGTCGACTGAGCAGCAAAAAAAAATAAAGCGGGTCGATGAACGGGGGCAATCATCGATCCAGCATCAGGAAGCCCTAAGGGCGCTTGGCCAAATCGCATCCTTGCAACATCAAACCAACCAATATGAACGTTATTATGGAAAGAAGGGTCTATGCTTGCTTGCTAGATACTGAATCGACGAAAACCATCGTGCAACCCGATTTAATTTCCGGAAATAAGAAGTTACTTTCTAGCAAATGGAGACTTAAAACAGCAACTGAAGAAGCAGCTTCTGTGGCAGATCAACTAGATGTCAATTTTATTATAGGACCAACATCAATCCGACATCGTGTTCTTGCAGCCGACATAGAAGAAGAAATAATGTTGGGATTAGATGTCATGAACACCTACGGCTTCCAGTTAAACATGAAAGAAGGCACTTTAAAAATAAATAATGAAGAATTGTTTCTTCATGGGAAAGATTGTGGGATATACAAGTAATTACACCAGAGAATGTTGTTCTGGATACATGAAGTGAGACATTTTTGACGGCAGTATGGAAGGTAACCGAACGCTGATTATGACGCGTTAGGCCGAGGAATAGCAGTTGCCAAAATGCTGGTTAGGCCTCAGAATACTGTACCGATAAGGGTAATGAATGTGAACTATTACCCTGTTTCATTGAATAAGGGTGCTATTCTTGGGTGGTGTATGCAAGTGTCGACCGTCGTTCATCATGTAGAGGCGAAGAAGAATGGTCTCGTGCAGGTTCCTGAGAAATTGTCCAAGATAATCGACTCAGCCTGTCAAGGATTGAGCAAGAAAGAACAAAGTCAAGTTAAGGATCTAATCAAACATTATGAAGACGTCTTTGAAACTGAAAGTGGCACGAGAGGAAGAACAAATATTGTCCAATTCAACAACGACCATGAAGGTTACCACTGGCAAAACTGGAAGAAGCCGAGCAGATTATACAAAATATGGAAAGCCAAGGAGTAATTGAACCTTCGAGTATCACATGGGCTTCACGAGTGGTCCTTGTCAGAAAGAAGGATGCATCTACCAGATTCTGCGTGGACTATCGTCGTCTAAATAGTGTGACCAAAAAGGACAGCTATCGTCCCCCAAGAATAGATGGTACACTAGACACTCTGGCAGGAGCAAAATGGTTCTCCACTCTCGACTTGAAGAGCGGTTATTGGCAAGCGGGAATAGACCCCAATGACAAAGAGAAGACTGCCTTCAGTTTAGACACGTGACTCTGGCAATTTACAGTCATGCCATTTGGACTATGTAACGCCCCAGCTACTTTTGAGCGACTCATGGACACTGTACTGAGGGGACTGTCTTGGAATACCTGCCTGATATATCTTGATGATGTGATAGTGGTAGGAAAGACTTTTGAAGATCACATGGAAAATTTGGGGGTGGTATTCCAGAGGTTGCGAGATGGCAACCTGAGATTAAGCCCAAAGAGTGTCACCTTTACCGCACAGAGGTAAATTACCTTCGACATGTGGTTTCCGGAAAAGCAGTTGCTGTGGATCCAGAAAAAGTAAGAGATGTGGAAAAATGGCCTGTACCCAAAAACAAACATCAGCTAAGAAGCTTTTTGGGATTATGCACATATTATCGACGCTACGTTCCTGGATTCTCCAACATTGCAAAACCACTTACCCGCTTAACAGAAAATCGAGCATTTGGAAGAATTTGGAACAACAAATACCAAGCGTCCTTTGACTTGTTAAAGGAAACTTTGATAAGTGCTCCAGTTTTAAGCTATCCACTGCCATCTGGAAGATTTATTCTGGATGCGAATGACAGTAACGTCGGCATTGGTGGTGTACTCTCCCAGATCCAAGATGGGCAAGAAAAGGTCATTAGAAACTTCAGCAAGACCCTGTCCAAACCGGAGAGGAACTACTGCGTATGGGCAGAAGTTCCTGATCCGCACTGATCATGCCGCTTTGAAGTGGTTCTTGCAATTTAAGAATCTCGAGAGTCAAGTAGCCAGATGAATTTAGAGGCTACAGGAGTATGACTTCGACATTGAATACAGAGGAGGCCTCAAACATCGAAATGCAGATGCTCTTTCCAGAAGGACTGTCGACACTGCAACCGAATCGAAACAAATCGGCCAACGCATGCCGATCTGGCAAAAATCGCTCACCATTCACGAAAATTGAAGTCATACTGGGCACAATGGGATTCTTTAACCATGGAAGACGATCTCCTGAGACATGAGGTTGAAAATCACGATGGAAGCGAGCGGAAGATGCAAATGGTGGTTCCCAAGAAAAGAATATCAGAGGTATTGCGAGAACTCCACAATGGTGCTTCTGGGGGACATTTGGGCATCCATAAAACACTAGAGAAGGTGCGCCAGAGATTTTACTGGGTAAATTGTTCACGAGATGTGAAAGAGTGGTGCCCCAGTTGTGCTAATTGCGCCGAAAGCAATGGACCGCAGAGACGTCGATGAGCCCCTATGCGCCAATAAAATGTGGGAAGTTCGTTCACAAGAATCGCCATAGATGCCGTCGGTCTCCTCCCGGAAAGCGGCAAAAAACATAAATACATCATAGAGGCGAAACGGTAGCAGGCGTGATTGCAGGGCGAAATTTCGAGTCCAGTCTGTTCGAAAATATGTGTGGACTTTTGGGCATACGAAAGACGAGAACAACATACTTGCATCCACAATAAGTTGAATGGTAGAGCGAATGAAAAATACCATGATCAGACACTTATCCAAAGTGGTCTCCGAACGTCAGAGAGATTGGGACAAACACTTACCATTGTTCCTAATGGCATACCGGGCCTCTGATCAAGAGACAACTGGTCAATCATCAGCAAACGTGCTATTCGGAAGGGAACTCCGACTTCCCTGTGATTTGAAGTTTGGGAGCAAGCCTGGTGAAGATCTTGCCGGAGAAGATTATGTCAGCACTCTTAGACGAAGACTGGATAATATCCATGATCAAGTAAGACATAATATCCAAGATGGCAGTGACAGAATCGGTGGTTACCATGAAGGCGATCAGGTTTGGTTATATAATCAACAACGTCGACGGGGCCTGTCTCCAAAAGAATTGAGAGGAGCCATACGAGGTTTTAAAGCGGATTAACGATGTAATAAACCACATAAGGCGAACACCTCATAGTAAGCCAAGAGTCGTACATTTTAATCTGGAAATTCTGGTATGCAGTTACCGGCCGGAATATTCCCTTACACCCAAGCAAGATAAGACCGTGGACTGTTACTTCGATATGACGTCGCAATGCAACGAAGGTCCTACCTGTAGATTTCGTCACCGTTTGAGGGAACCAAACCATGACATGTTTAGGGAACTTATTCTTTAAGAGGGGGGCAATGTGATATGACTCATCGACGGGACGTCATCAAGTCCCTCGGACGTTCGACAAGTCAAGAGAACTTCCAGAATAATGCGGTGGCCGACATATAAGCCGTCGAGGAAGAAGAGAAGGCATTCAACCAGTAATCGCGGCCTAGTTAATGGGAAATAAATATACAAACATTGTTACATAAATGCGAATATAAGTAAATGTCATTATTTTATAGTTTTAAGATTGTTATTTAGTGTATTCCTTCAGTGTATTCTGTTTTTATTTTTAATATAGTGTTGTTTAGATTACCGTAAGTATTATTTAAGAATCCGAATAGACAAATACAGTATAATATAAATATCTATCATATGTTATTTAAATATCTGTACACTGGCTTATCATGCTGGTAGTTCCGTGTTTGGATCCCAGACTTCGAGTAGGTTTTCGTGGTTTTCCTTCTCGTTCAAGGCCAATGCCGACAGCTTAACATCTTAAGTCGCTCCACGGACGCAGACATAATAATAACGCATGGCTTGCCAATCGCCCGTAATTGACGTTTGGCGCCGCGACGCGTTGTATCTGCATTTTTAGGCAAATGTGATTTTGTCAATTGTAGAAATTAATACAACAAATTAGAGCGGCAATTGCATGTAGTGTGGGAATTTAATAATTATTAATTCTCATTAACATTGCGTTTTTTCATCATTTGCAAATATACATAGTAGTATAGTTACACTTAGCTAAGTGGTAAAAGCGACAGCCCGGCAAGCTGTAGACTTGGGTTCGAGTCCCAACGTAGACCATATTTTTCAATTAAAAATTTCGTATGATTTGCTTTGTAATTTGTAGACAGCAATGTTTACATCCCCACTTACTCTGCAATTACATACATTCTAATTTGATATTTGTAAATATTTCATATAAAAGCCGAAAAACTCCAATAATTTATCAATTGTTATATATATATAGACTCGAATTTATAAGTGTTTAGATAATTTCTTAGCCGTTCATTAAATATAACAATTGATAAATTATTGGAGTTTTTCGGCTTTTATATGAAATATTTACAAATATCAAGTTAGTATGTATGTAATTGCAAAGTAAGGGGGATGTAAACATTGCTGTCTACAAATTACAAAGCAAATCATACGATTTTTTTTTTCTTAATTGAAAAATATTGTCTATGTTGGGACTCTGCTTTCAAATCTGACATTTGCTTCCATAACTGACACCTGCTTTCAAAACAGACATCTGCTTTCAATTACTGACATTTGCTTTCACTAACTAACATCTGCTATCAAAACTGACATCAACTTTCAAAACTGACTTCTGCTTTCAACTTGACATCTACATTCAATAACTGACATCTGATTCATTAACACTGTTACCTTATAATGCATTTCTAAATAGCTTGAACCTAGGTCTATTGTGGGTAAGTGGTAAAACCGATATTCCGGCAAACTGTAGACTTGGGTTCGAGTCCCAACATAGACAATATTTTTCAATTAAAAAAAAAAAATTCGTATGATTTGCTTTGTAATTTGTAGACAGCAATGTTCACATCCCCCCTTACTTTGCAATTACATACATACTAACTTGATATTTGTAAATATTTCATACAAAAACCGAAAAACTCCAATAATTTATCAATTGTTATATATATATATATATATATATATATATAGACTATTAAGTATTATCGACCGTATTGTATAAGTAAAAATTCATTAACGGGTAAGCGGTCTGTCAGGTCTGTCTATGACAGACCCGTTAATGAATTTTTACTTATATATATATATATATATATATATATATATATATATATATATATAAGTAAAAATTAATTAACGGGTGAGCGGTCTGTCAAGTAAAAAAAACTCCTTTATTTCACTCTATATTTCATAACGAATTTGTTACTTCTTCAGGAGTGTCTACAATTAGTGTAGTGTGTCTACTTTAATAAAACCACAATATATTAAACAATATGACAATAACAAAATTCTGACAATTGAGAGTTAAAATTCAGCAAACAACGACACTAAACATGTTAAAATTAATCAAATTTAAGACATTAAATTAAGATGATGTTGGTTTATTGTCAACCTTTTAAAAACAAATATACATAAATGTTAAAATATAAAACTAAACTATATAAAACACACACCAAAAAACTGATGTCATAAAAAATCGAAACCAACAACTACAAATCAAATGATACAAGGACTGGTTAATAAAACTTGGCAGGTCAATTAACCGCCAACACCGAGCATATTGCAATAGATTTTACTTAGTCCATTAGTATCCGACTTATAATTTACGCTATTAGTGTCTCCGTTGATATGCATCATTTCTAAAATGCACCTTTTTTTGTAATTATTTTCTGCGTCCACAATTCTGACATCGACAAAATTAAATGTATGGCAGAGATCAAGTGCATGATTCACCAGAGCACAAGATCTCTTACCAATACGGACATCACTTTTACGTTGTGTGATACGCTATTTTAGCCATTGCGATGTTTGGCCTATGTACACTCACGACAATCCGAACATGGTATCCTGTAGAAAACAGGACTATTTAAAGCCAACGGTGTTACATCTTTGGTCTTACTATATAATTTTTTCAAAGCAAATGTGTTGTATTTGGCTATTTGAATGTTCCTAAATTGTTTAAAGTGTGATATAATTGAATGAGTAAGACCACCAATATATGGAATTTTCTTGTATATCACACTGTCATCAGTGACGTCCTCAGTAGGGCCGTCGTAAAAGTTGGAGCTGTATATCAATTTATTCAGTATATGCCTGGGATAACCATTGTTGACGAAGATGCGAAAAAGTTCGCTAAGATTGTCTTTTAAGAAGGTAGTGTGACTTATGTGTGCTCTTCTATTTTTCATAGCTATGACGGTGTTATATTTTTGATTGAGAGGATGATGACAATAGTAATTAATGAACCGACCAGATGAAGTTGTCTTTCTGTACCAATTCAGAATGATCGAGTTGTTATCATCACGAATCACTGAAACGTCCAAGAAGGGTACACTGTTATTGTTTTCTTTTTCCACAGTAAATTTTTGCTATAGCTGTTGAATATTTGTAGCGTTACATCTATCTTATCATGTGGTACAGAGCAAACATTGTCATCAACATACTTGTACAAAAACGGTATTTGAAATGATAACTTAACCATCACACTCTTCAAAAATTGATCCATAACTATTTGGGCTAAAATGGGCCTAATGAGCGATCCCATAGGTGTTCCAAATATCTGACTATAGAATTTTTCGTTGAACGAAAAATATGTATTGTTGAAAATAAAAGTAATTAGTAACAAAAAATTTGATTTTGATAAGTCCGTGTATGAATCGATTAAGTTCCACTTACTTGCTATGACATCTATTATTAGTTGTAATGGTATGTTTGTAAAAAGTGAAATGACATCCAACGAAATCAGCACATAATTATTGGAGAGTGTGAAACCCTGCATCTGATTAACAAATGAAAACGTGTCTTTTACATTGCATGCATTGTCTGTCTCAAAAGCGTTAGAAAGGTTGTATGTTATCGAGTTGATAGAACTAATGATTGGTCGGAATGGTATGTTAGGTTTATGAATTTTCGGCAGTGGGTAAAGTTTCGGATGAGTGGCGTTGTAGATTGTTAAACTTTTACTATATTTACTATATTGGTGGTCTTACTCATTCAATTATATCACCCTTTAAACAATTTAGGAACATTAAAATAGCCAAATACAACACATTTACTTTGAAAAAATTATATAGTAAGACCAAAGATGTCAAAGAAGTAACACCGTTGGCTTTAAATAGTCATGTTATCTACAGGATACCATGTTCGGATTGTCGTGGCGTGTACATAGGCCAAACGTCGCAATGGCTAAAGCAGCGTATCACACAACATAAAAGTGATGTCCGTATTGAGAAGGGATCTTGTGCTCTGGTGGATCATGCACTTGATCTCGGCCATACATTTAATTTTGTCGATGTCAGAATTGTGGACGCTGAAAATAATTACAAAAAAAGATGCTTTTTAGAAATGGTGCATATCAACGGAGACACTAATAGCGTAAATTATAAGTCGGATACTAATGGACTAAGTATAATCTATTGCAATATACTCGGTGTTGGCAGTTAATTGACCTGCCAAGTTTTATTAACCAGTCCTTGTATCATTTGATTTGTAGTTGTTGCTTTCGATTTTTTATTACATCAGTTTTATGGTGTGTGTTTTATATAGTTTAGTTTTATATTTTAACATTTATGTATATTAGACTGGCCCTTATTTATAGAAAATTCCTTCGATTTCCGATTGCTGGGCGGAAAAAGTTTCCTTTTGATACCAAATGCTTAGCATTAAAATTTGGTAGCGATCGGAGAACGTTTGAGCCTGCCGCCCAAGACTTAAAGTTTGAAAAATCGAAATATATGGGAAAAATCAATGTTTTTATTGAAATACTTAAATTTTAATACATAAAACTAGTTTTAGTTGTTGATTTTTAATATTTAATCAAATTGCCAATTAAATTACCATTAATTGGCAATAATTAATATAATAATTAAATTGTTTGTACCCAAGATTGCATTTTTGATTTGCAGCTTGATAATATAAAGTCGGACGAACCATCAACCTCTGCCGAAATGGAACCAACCACATCAAAAGTGATTACTCGTGCGTCTGATAAAGTATCACGTGAAATATATTTGATTGGCAATGTGACACATCAAATAAGTGGAGCTAAATTACCCTCCAATCGACAAGTATTGCAAGTCTATTTTTATAATATTCGATTCGCCAAATTATCGCAGAAAGAAAGTGCAAGATTGGCAGTGAACGCTGTATCCCTTTTTTGGCTACAAGCCCGCTTACCGATCCGTGATTTGTACAAATGTGCTGATAAATTGATAAAACTGTACAATGAATGGCGACGTGTTTCTAAAAAGTCGTCGAAAGGGAAAGCGAACAAAGATCAGGCAGAATTTATCGAAAATTTGGACAATCTCTTCGACATTGCTCACAACAACGCGTTGCAGATGATTCGCATTGAAGAAGATCGGGATTTTTTATTGAAACAAAGACAAAAAGGGCGCCCCGGATGCATGATCGGAGTCGATATGCATTTATTCAGCCGTGAAAAGCGATTGCAGGAGCGAAGATCAAGAGAAGAGTCACGAAAGCGAAAGCACGATGAGTCTCAAAACGTAGATATTGGTAAATATTTTTAATTTGCATTGTATAATACATATCAATTATTGGAATGAATGAATTCCTAACTTCTTTTATGATTTCATTCAGCGATTGAAGAAAACAATAGTGCTAGTGAAAGCGATAATATTTCCGACGACAACGATCCAACAATGGACGTGGACGATTATGACACTCAACCAGAGGAAAGAAGAGGCCGTACGCAATTGATAACACCACGTCTTTCAGCCGCTCTGGATGATGCTAAGGTTTCCGATAGAAAAGCAATACATATAATAATGGCAGTGGCAGAAGCCTTGCGTGTCAACGTTGATGAGCATGTTGTCAATCGAACGTCTCTCCAAAATTTACGAAGAAAGCACCGTGAAAAAGAATTTGAGAAGATTCAGGACGAGTTCGCCGAAGACGTAATTTACTTTACTTTTGGTTTAATTTTAATTATATATATATTTTTTTTCCGTAGATAAATAGTGCACAATCATTAGTTGTTCATTGGGATGGCAAATTAATGGAAGCAATAGTTGGTAAAAAAAAAGTTGAGCGAATCGCAATTCTCGTCAGTTATAAAGGCACCGCAAAATTTCTCAGTGCAGCAATTGTAGAACCCGCCACGGGAGAGAATATTGCGGGCGCTGTTCGTAATGCTTTAATCAGTTGGAATATCATTGATCGCGTTGGTGCGATGAGTTTCGACACTACTTCTTCAAACACTGGTGCTAACAATGGTGCAATCGCATTCTTACAACAATATTTAGACCGGAAATTAATCAAACTTCCATGTCGTCATCATATTTTCGAAATTGTCTTGAAAAGTGTTTTTGACTTAAAATACTCAGCGACCAGTGCACCCGAAGTTCCTATTTTCAATCGATTTGCGGAAGCTTGGGACAATCTCAATCACACTTCATTCAAATGCGGTCTCGACGACGAAATTGTCCGTTCAAAAATAAGCGAAGAGGATTGTGATGAAGTCAAACATGTCTGCTATCAAAATTTACAAAAAGATCAAATTCGCGCTGATTATAAAGAATTTCTACAGCTCACAGTCACATTCCTTGGTGGAAACGGTGGCAATTTTCGGACGTGTAGTTCAACGTCCCATGCAAGGTTTATGGGAAAAGCAATTTATTGCCTGAAAATATTTCTTTTTCGCGAACAATTCAAATGCACAGATAGACAATTGAGCGCGCTGCGAGATGTATGTATTTTTCTAGTTCGACTATATGTCAAAGTCTGGTATGGATGCCCAAATGCCATCACAGCTCCAAATCAAGATCTACAATTTGTAAAGGACTCGATCGCATACGCTGAAACAGATGCAGCAGTGTCCAACATAGTTCTATCAAAAATCAAAAACAATTTGTGGTATCTAGCACCAGAAAACGTTGCTTTAGCATTTTTTGATCCTTCCGTTTCAGATGAAGCAAAGCGCAAAATGATCAAATGTCTCCAATCAAGTGAACCGAACGTAAGCCTATTGGAGAACCGTCGAATTGCAAACGTTGAAGTTTTACGTTCCAGTTCATTGAGCGATTTAGTATCATATAAAACAAAATATTTTTTCACTGCATTTGGTTTGTCTGCCTGTTTTTTGGAAAAAGATCCATCGTTATGGGAAGAAGATGATGACTATCAAGACGCTTTGGAATTTTGTCGTAATTTGTTCGTCGTAAACGATGCTGCCGAACGCGGCGTCAAATTCATGAAAGATTACAATCGAATCTTAACAAATGACGAAAATCAAAAACAATTGGTATTTCAGTTCGTCGAGTCATATCGTCAGAAATTCCCTTCACATAAGAAATCCACACTCACTTAAATTTGCTTGTATTTTGTATTTTTCAGCTATAAAATTGTCTAACTTTGATATTTTTCATTAAATTTTGGATTTATAAAGCTCGTTGAAATGGTAATTTAATTGGCAATTTGATTAAATATTAAAAATCAACAACTAAAACTAGTTTTATGTATTAAAATTTAAGTATTTCAATAAAAACATTGATTTTTCCCATATATTTCGATTTTTCAAACTTTAAGTCTTGGGCGGCAGGCTCAAACGTTCTCCGATCACTACCAAATTTTAATGCTAAGCATTTGGTATCAAAAGGAAACTTTTTCCGCCCAGCAATCGGAAATCTATTTTTAGTGGCCAGTCTAATGTATATTTGTTTTTAAAAGGTTGACGATAAACCAACATCATCTTAATTTAATGTTTTAAATTTGATTAATTTTAACATGTTTAGTGTCGTTGTTTGCTGAATTTTAACTCTCAATTGTAAGTATTTTGTTATTGTCATATTGTTTAATATATTGTGGTTTTATTCAACATGTAGACACTCTTGAGGAAGTAACAAATTCGTTATGAAATATAGAGTGAAATAAAGGAGTTTTTTTTTTACTTGACAGACCGCTCAACCGTTAATTAATTTTTACTTATACAGTACGGTCGATAATACTTAATAGTCTATATATATATATATATATATATATATATATATATATATATATATTGTACCAGTGCTGAGCACTGTTAATGAAATAACGTTCGGTGTCAAATTAAGAAAACAACTGAGTTCGAAGACTAAATCAAAATTATAATAATTAGTATGAATACCCCTTTATAGGCTAGCTCAGTTAAAGAATAACAAATTAAATAAGTCAAGTAAACTACTAAAAATCTCAGGGTCGAATATTGCCAATAAAAATAATAAAGTAAAACGATTTAAGCAAGTTCAAAATATATATATTCAATTTATAAAATGGTAATAAATACAATTAACGTAAGTACGTATCTTGGGAAGCCAAACCCTAATAACCGACACAAAAATCGAGATATCAAAATGACATAAAAATGAAGTTACGTTAAAATAAATCTGTAGTAAAATAAGTAAAACTAAGAGAAACTAATGACTAGAAATAACGTGAGTGTAAATGGTCTGTCTTAAGTTTTGGTGGAAAGTTATATCTTTGGAAAATTTAAATAACTTAAATAAATGACAGAGTACCTTTGAAATTATAGGTTGATCTGACAAGAAAAACAATCCTAGATATCTTCTAACTGTAGTAATTCTAGAAGAAATCCATCCTATTACAGACGAGGTGTGTTACGTCAAGCGGGACAAGTCCGACTAGTTGATATTCTTTAAGTTGCAAAACTGCTAGAATTCCCTTAGAGCGAAGTAACTGCAACGTAAAGTTCGATTCTGAATTCAAGTTAAATTAAAGGTGTATATCATTCCAAAAAAACAACCCCAAAAATGCTTGAACTTCTTTATGATATTTGAACGGAAACTGGAACTCGTTACATATGGTAGAACTTCAGGTTTGGTTAATGTACTATGTGATTATATATGATATTCTTCCTAGTGACGAAAAGGAGCAGGATGGAATCACTTTTAAATGCAAACTCGAAGTATAAACTTTAAAAAATATCACATTTATCAATTTTCGACTTCATGCTATCAAAAAAACTATTTATATGTTTTTGTGTTTTTCTGTCGTCTAGGTGAATATTAAAAATAGCTAAATCATCTTTCCTTGGAAAATTATACATAGTATTCGGAAAGTCAAATTGAAATAATTTTGACAAATAAAATAAAAGATCTGGAAAAAGTAACTTCATTGTAAAACTAAAGTTAAAATGTTAATTAAATCCAGTCACGTTATCCCTTATTATGTTCGTAAAGGAAAAGAACAAAGTAAATATCGATATAAATGTAAACAAGTAAAAGAAAGGATCATAATCAGTTTTTTTTTTGTAAAGAAAAAAACTCAATACCTTGCGAAATAGAAAAGAAAGGTAATCAATAATAAATGAGACTTAAAAATAGACAAATAACAACATACATGAATTAAATGATATCATTAATTAAAAAAAACTAATTATGATTTAACATCAAATATACAAACTTAACAATAAGGTAATAATTTTCCAAACATGTAATTTCAGATACAACTTTCCTGTACAAGATAGCCGATAAAAAAAAACAGGAATAATTGAAGCAGTAATTGTACTACATTATATATATATATATATATATATATATATATATATATATATATAATTAAAGAACTTTTTCTATTGAAGCATTTTCATGTTATCTTAATTTGTGGACATTCTGTACATTTAATCTTAGATTTTCCGATGGTTAATTTATCTACTCAACAAGCAGAACTTTTTATAAAGAATGACTTTTTGTCGTAAAATCAATAATAAAAATTGTTTTCCTCTTGTCAACTCCATCCAGGGACACACGGTATATATATATATATATATATATATATATATATATATAATATGTATATTTAATGTTATGGTTCATATTGCACTCATATATCGGCATCTGAAATGAGAAAAAACAGATAAAACAAGGCATATTACAATTACAAAGAGTGAAATTGGCAAATTAAGATTGTAAAATTAGTATCAACATGTTTATAAATTAATACAACGAGTACAGTAATTCAAATTAACTTATTTTTATTTTTTATAACTTATTTTATATTTCTATTTCAAATTTCTTAAATTCAAATAATTCGCGCGATACTACCGGTATCTAATTTATCCACATTGAAATATTGTATTGATACTGATTAGACACGCCCTCTTTTTAAATTTAACCTAAACACGTAAGAATGCAACTTAGAATACATAATAATGACATAACCTACATTTAAAAGTAAACAAAGTGTATTTGAAAATTATTTAAAAAATTTTATAATTTGATTAGAAATGTAATATCAATTTAATTTAAAACACCAGCGATGTTATGATAATAAAGTTTCGAGGCTATTTGCCAATATAAAAATAGGCCATGAAAAATAAATGAACGTAGAGGACGCCGAAAAAGAATTTTACAATATATGGCCGCGTTTGTGTAATTATACTAGTTAAAAATTAAATTACCATAATTAAACTTAACAGATCTCATCGAAATTATCTATATTTGAAACGCAGAAAATTAGCCAACTTTTTTAAGTAAAAACCAGCTTCTCATCATCGAAGATACGCCGTATATTGACGAAAGCATCATTACAAGTATCCAAACTGCAACGTGTGGGCCCTTTGGACGATCGAACGACGCCAAACCCATATCAAGAATACGAACGCCGTACTTGCTGCCGCTCGACTATAACGCTTCCAGCTGGAGCCAACACGCAAAATCTTGGAACACAGGTTCTTGAATGACCCATTCATAATTTCATTGCCTATAAAATTTACATATCAATAAACTAGTCACAATAACATATATAAACTTTAATAAAAACTTCGGTATTTATTATCTATGCATCGTTTACCCTAGCTGAATAAATACAAACATAATTTAACATTCATAACACTTCCATAGTACTTACCATATTAGCATAAATAATCCAATATATTCTTTAACTTAGTTTTCTTTGTTCACCAACACTATGTTTAGCAATATTATATTTACACATGTTTAGATCATAATTCTATTTATAGACACATGTCTATGTCATGATAATTGTTACAGTTCTCTAATTTTTGTTGCAATATATTTTATTTTTATTACTTCAAACTGTTTTATTTGTTAGCATTTAGTTGTTGAGTTAAACATATTATATAGACACCTAATGACAATTAGGGAGATAATTCGCAGACCGACTTTTAAACCTGAGGAATTTTATTATCTATTCTATTTAATATCATGCTTTCCGACTGCTGTTAGTGCATTTGTATGTACACAGAGGACGTAAGTATATTTGTGATTAATTTAATCTCTGGCGCCCATTATTCGAAAATTCAACATTTTCAACATAAATATCATTCATTATTATAATAATTCGATATAACGACCACATCATTCATCAAATCTCTTCATTTGGCGCCGTCGTGGTAGCCCCATTAGCACCTCTTCATTTGGCTAGCCCAACGTAGAGGCCTTTCTCAGTATCTCTTCATTTGGCGCCCAACGTGGGACTTAGCATCTCTTCAGTTGACGCAACAACGTGGAGGCCAAGAATTATCTCCTTTTAAATATTTTTCACTAACCTGAAACTCGAAAACAACTCAAATATTAACAAATAATTTTTATTAAAAAAAATAGGGAAGCTGTAATACGTATTTATGCTTGTTAATTATATGAAAATTGGTGTATTGTATTGTGTATCTGATATCCCTATTGTCAAGCCAATATACATCACATTGCACCTGAGATCTTCAACTTTAGTGGGACTACAAGGAATTAAGGTTAGTGAATCAGAAAATCAACCTGTTCGTACATATTGCTATTATTTTCCTTCCTATTTACATTGTCTATGTGTGTCGAATCATTGTTCTTAACTATATTCATCTTAAATATTTACAATTTCTTACATTAACATACAATATTATTTATTATCAATATTTGAACACACAAACATATATTTAACTAATATAATCGACGCTATCACAACATGGACAAACGTACAAGAAGTAAGTCAAGAGAAGACCTTGCAGCTAGAGAGGAAGAAGCGGATCAGGGTGATACTTCTACAGCAACTACCCAACCTGAAGCACTGAAAGAAGAGACGAGCATGAATTTCAATATGTTAACCGCATTAATCATGAATTTTCAACAAACTATGGCGGAAAATAACGAAAGCCTTAAACAAACAATGACAGAAAACAACAATAAATTAAATCAAAAATTAGATGCAAATAACGAAAAATTAGATACTAATAACATCAGATTAGAAACTAATATAAGTCAATTAGAAACAAATATGAACCAAAAATTTGATAACAATAATGAAAAATTAGATCAGCTGAGACAGGACAAAGAAGAAATTAAAGAAGACATAAGAGGTTTGAAAGATAGTCAAATGAAAATGGAAGAGAGAATACAACAAACTTTGGAAGAAAGCGAAATAAAGTGCTTATTAAAAATGGACGAAGTCCTAAATCTTTAAAATTTGCGGTGGGAAAAACAGTTAGAAACGACATCCAACGAAATATATAATATAACCGAAAAGAAAATTATTACTTCAACTAACGAAATTCAACAAAATGTTAACAAGTTAATACAAGATAGTAATGATATCATCGACATGAAAATAACAAATTATCACAAGACTAACGAAGACAACACAGAACTTATAAAACTAACTTTAAATCAAAATATCAATACCCCAATAAATGAGTGTCATGAAATCTATAATCACGAGATAGATATAATTAAAACAACTCAAAGTGATAATTTTATTAAAACACAAACAAATTTACAACAGATAGAAAATAAAATTAAAAATTATGCCATACCAATAAATTATTTGAATAATACCAACCCGACAATTAAAATAGACAATTTACAACACTTTGACGGAGACATAACACGAGTACACCCTATGACATATTTTAATTGCATACGAAGGTATTTAGAAGATGGTTCTGAAGAGAAACAAAAGATAGAAGTAATCCGGGCAACACTTCGCAACAGTGCACAGGAGTGGTTCCAACGAATAGAGGATCATTGCCTCACACTGGATCAATTTATTATGTTATTCACGCACAACTACTGGGACGTGACACAACAGAATAGAGCGAAAATTCGTTTACTTACAGGTAAATATAGGATTGGACAGGTTACACGAGAAACATACGCTTCACGTATGTACAATCAATGCAAACACATCAAGGATATGGAGGAACCCATGATTACAAGACAACTTCTTAATCTCTTTATTTATACTGACACACAGGCCATCATTTGTCAAAAAGTATCAGACATGGACTCTCTTATTGACATTTTACGACGACTAGACGACTTTTCTGAGAACAATTCACAACAACATCAGCCAATTACCGAAATCCTAATAACCGAAATCATCCCGCTCAAAATGTTGACCATACTAATAACGGACCGACAAATTTACCACCACCCCGATATAACAATTTTAATAATAATAGGTACCCAAACATTTCTCGACCATATAACAATAACAACAATAATCAATATACAAATCCAAATCATAATTATAACAATTTCAATAACACTCAACACAGGCCAAACTTTAATTTTCAATCGTCCAGAAATACAAATGGTAATTACAACAATAATCAAAATCCTAATAATTATAATGGTAATAATAATTATCGTAATAATGATAATAATCGGCACAACTTTAATACATATTCGCAATCAAATCAACAATCAAGACGTGGAATTAATCATATACGTAGCAGAAGTCAAGGTCGTGTCAACCACAGTTACCGACGATACCGTTCAGCTTCTCCAAGTCGTACAAACGTGGAGGAGGTACAAAAAAAAACTTCGATGGAACAGGTAGATCTGTATACCAACCCAACGCCGGGTCCATCAACTCAACAGAACTAAGTACAAACAATATTGACTATAACATACCTTATAAGATGCAACACATTTCATTTTACCAATCGCCAGAGGAATTCATTGAGATAGAAGATGCAGAAGACCAGTTAATAAAAACATATACTTTACCCATAGTGAAAATAAGATTTGAGAACATCATATTGAATTGCTTAATTGATACAGGGGCCGAAATCACACTGATAAGAGCAGATAGAGCTAAGCTAATGAAGGGTTACGAACAGAATATTACAAAAATAAAAGGTACCGAGATCATGGCCGCAAATGGTAGAAAAATGGGAACAATAACCAAGCAAATATGCTCTGAAATATACATAAATGAATCCAAATTTTTATTACATTGTTATTTGATAGAAAAATTACAATACGATTGTATCATTGGTATTGACAACATTAAAAGGCTTAAGATGATATTAGATTTCGAGAAAGGTATAATAAATATTGAAGATATTCATATATTAATAGAGAAACAGTTGTCTGACGAGGAAACTAAAAAGTATAATTTATACAAAGAAGAGGTGTTGTTGAAAGAAATCAACAACATTCTATTAGAAAAAGTACCGTACTATAGTGGAGAAAAGGAGTGGTATAATGGAAAAGATGGAAATACATATGAATTAATTAATAATATTGGAATGGATAAATTGGACGATAGGCAAGGCACGATAGATAGATACGAAGGTGGAGAAAGATTGAAATAGATAACCAGACACCTAACATAATTAGAAATAGTGAAGATATTAAAGAAATGATATACAAATTAAATATACCTTATACGGAAGTCATACCAGCTTTAATTACAATTTTAAATGATAACATTAACTTGATAAATAGCAATATAGTGTTTGCTACCCAATACCTTACCATTACCAGCAAAAAGTAGGACAAGAGTTAGAACGACTAGAACAGTCAGGGATTATAGAGAAATCAAATACTTATTTTATTAACCCAATCGTAATAGTACAAAAGAAAGATTTATCGTTGCGTATATGCTTAGATGCAAGAGCTCTAAATAAAAGGATAAAGCCTGAGTTTGAAATGCCCCAGAACATTGACGTTTTATTAACAAAATGTGGACATAAGTATATCTATAGCAAATTAGACCTTAAAAATGCGTTCTGGCTCATTAACCTAGAACCGGAATCTAGAAAATACTGCGGATTTTTAGTTAATGGTATAGTTTACCAATTTCGTGTGCGCCCATTCGGCTTAAAAACTTCTCCAGCCGCCCTAATACGGTTTTTACATAGCATACTAGACAGATACGACGAATTTGCCCTACATTATCTAGACGATATCATTATTTTCTCAGAAAACAAAGAACAACATTTACATCACCTTAAAACTATACTGAATACTTTATCAACAAATGGAATGAAATTAAACCTATCGAAATGTCAGTTTTTTAGAAACGAAATAAACTACCTTGGATATATAATAAACCAAGAAAACATCCTATTGGATCCAACACGTTTAGATGAGATAAAAAATTATACAAGACCAAGGAACTTGAAAACTTTGAAAGGTTTTCTAGGTATTTTAAATTACTACCGAAAATTTGTGTCAAACTATAGTGAGAAAACTTTACCCTTACTAGACCTACTAAAGAAAGGGAAGAAATGGAATTGGACACCAGAACATGAGAAATGTTTTAGCCAGTTGAAAGATAATTTTGTAGAGAATCTTAAACTTCACCATCCAGATTTTATCCTACCCTTTATTGTTAGAACGGATGCTTCTCATAAAACTATAGCAGCAGAGCTAATTCAACTGAAAGACAATACAGAAATACCTATATACTTCATTTCTAGAACATTAAAAACTTGCGAAACCAGATACACCATATCGGAAAAGGAAATGTTAGCCATAGTGTTCGCTTTAACGAAACTAAGATACTATCTTATTGGAAAAACTTTCACTTTAGAAACCGATCATAAAGCTTTGATAAACATTATGAGTTGCAAGTTAAACAACAGCAGAATATATAGATGGACATTATTGATACAGCAGTATGAATTTACTATTAAATATAAACCAGGAAGAGAGATGATAACAGCTGACGCTCTGACAAGACAGGACGGGGATGCAAAAAGACAAAACATTATAACAAATAGGGAATAATACAGTATATGTCACAAACGAAACACATACAAGAGAAATAATTAACTATTTACATTTAACTTATATACATATAAGCGACGAGAGAATAGTTAAAAGTGTTATAAAACATTGTAGAATATGCGAAATTTCCAAAGATAAAAATGTTACCAATACGAACATAAGCTACAACATAATAACTTATGATAGACTAGAACTTATATCTATTGATTTTCTGTCAAATTTATTACCTAGTACAAGGGGATACAAAAACATATTAGTAATCTGCGATATTTTTTCAAAATTTGTTAAACTCATCCCGACTCAAAAATGTAATACTGATACTGTTTTACAAGCTCTAGTAGACTACTTTACACAATATGGCAAACCCTTGGCAATATTATCTGACCATGCTACATATTTTACGAGTGACCGATACAAGGACTTTCTACATTCTTATAACATTAAAACATACTATACTTCGATACGACACCCACAGGGCAATCCAACTGAAAGTTACATTAGGGAAACATTGAAATATTTACGCATATTATTAAATGAGAATCATAATAAATGGGCTAAGCACATACAACAGATCGAATTTACTATTAACAACACACCGAGCACTGTACATAATCATTGTCCAATTACAATTTTCACGGGACAACCACCACAACGTCCATGGACAGATCCAGAGTCAATTAACATAAAAGAACGTGTATTAGAAGTAAGGGAAAGACTAATTGCTAAGAAAATAAAATGGGAAAATAAGAAAAATATTATTAATAAGAAATACAAAACTTATAATGTAAATGACAAAGTCATAGTTAAAAACTTGAGGGTAACTAATATCAAAATTAAAATTATGGGCAAATTGTTAAAACCTTATCAAGGTCCTTTCATAATAAAACAAATAATAGGAAATAATACCTATGAATTAGCAGAAGAAGACACTGGCTACATAAAAGGAAGATACCACATATCCATGTTACAAGATTACTTATGATATTAATAAGATAACACATAAACATATACCATTGCATCTATCATAAATAAATGTCTATAAAGGTATGTTATAGATCATAACAACTAACAACATTACAAATAATTAAAAATTTAGAATACTTACTATTAATTACTACCAAATAATCTACTATATACAAAAAGATAACCCAAGATACTTATGAATAACACAGATTTAATACTGCTTTGCATACAAACTATATAACGTTTCTAATTAAGAAGAGAATACATATTTATAATTTTTTTTGTTCGAATTAATTTAATACATTTACTATTTTTTATTATTAAGACACATATTTTAGGAAGTACTACTGGTTGATATTCTTATGTCATTTATCTTGAACGGGAAAAAGAAGTATCTGCATAATATTCCAGATATTCTTTTTACGGGGATTAATGTTATGGTTCATATTGCACTCAGATATCGGCATCTGAAATGAGAAAAAACAGATAAAACAAGGCATATTACAATTACAAAGAGTGAAATTGGCAAATTAAGATTGTAAAATTAGTATCAACATGTTTATAAATTAATACAACGAGAACAGTAATTCAAATTAACTTATTTTTATTTTTTATAACTTATTTTATATTTCTATTTCAAATTTCTTAAATTCAAATAATTCGCGCGATACTACCGGTATCTAATTTATCCACATTGAAATATTGTATTGATACTGATTAGACACGCCCTCTTTTTAAATTTAACCTAAACACGTAAGAATGCAACTTAGAACACATAATAATGACATAACCAACATTTAAAAGTAAACAAAGTGTATTTGAAAATTATTTAAAAAATTTTATAATTTAATTAGAAATGTAATATCAATTTAATTTAAAACACCAGCGATGTTATGATAATAAAGTGTCGAGGCTATTTGCCAATATAAAAATAGGCC
Organism: Melolontha melolontha; assembly: GCA_935421215.2. Taxonomy (NCBI): domain Eukaryota; kingdom Metazoa; phylum Arthropoda; class Insecta; order Coleoptera; family Scarabaeidae; genus Melolontha; species Melolontha melolontha. The sequence goes on along the minus strand of OW285236.1, from coordinate 155,500,236 downwards.
ATGAAAAATAAATGAACGTAGAGGACGCCGAAAAAGAATTTTACAATATATGGCCGCGTTTGTGTAATTATCCTAGTTAAAAATTAAATTACCATAATTAAACTTAACAGATCTCATCGAAATTATCTATATTTGAAACGCAAAAAATCAGCCAACTTTTTTAAGTAAAAACCAGCTTCTCATCATCGAAGATACGCCGTATATTGACGAAAGCATCATTACAAGTATCCAAACTGCAACGCGTTGGCCCTTTGGACGATCGATCGACGCCAAACCCATATCAAGAATACGAACGCCGTACTTGCTGCCGCTCGACTACAACGCTTCCAGCTGGAGCCAACACGCAAAATCTTGGAACACAGGTTCTTGAATGACCCATTCATAATTTCATTGCCTATAAAATTTACATATCAATAAACTAGTCACAATAACATATATAAACTTTAATAAAAACTTCGGTATTTATTATCTATGCATCGTTTACCCTAGCTGAATAAATACAAACATAATTTAACATCCATAACACCGTAGTACTTACCATATTAGCATAAATAATCCAATATATTCTTTAACTTAGTTTTCTTTGTTCACCAACACTATGTTTAGCAATATTATATTTACACATGTTTAGATCATAATTCTATCTATAGACACATGTCTACGTCATGATAATTGTTACAGTTCTCTAATTTTTGTTGCAATATATTTTATTTTTATTACTTCAAACTGTTTTATTTGTTAGCATTTAGTTGTTGAGTTAAACATATTATATAGACACCTAATGACAATTAGGGAGATAATTCGCAGACCGACTTTTAAACCTGAGGAATTTTATTATCTATTCTATTTAATATCATGCTTTCCGACTGCTGTTAGTGCATTTGTATGTACACAGAGGACGTAAGTATATTTGTGATTAATTTAATCACTGGCGCCCATTATTCGACAATTCAACATTTTCAACATAAATATCATTCATTATTATAATAATTCGATATAACGACCACATCATTCATCAAATCTCTTCATTTGGCGCCGAACGTGGTAGCCCCATTAGTACCTCTTCATTTGGCTAGCCCAACGTAGAGGCCTTTCTCAGTATCTCTTCAATATATATATATATATATATATATATATATATATATATATATATATATATATAATGAACTTCATGTGTATGAGAATCAATAATTATTAAATCTCATTTTACATGCGATTGTCGCTATAATTTGTTGCATAGCGACAATCGCATGTAAAATGAGATTTAATAATTATTGATTCTCATACACATGAAGTTCATTACAGTTCGTATATATACACGTAGTATAGAAGTGAATATCATGTCTGTCTTCGGTAAGGTGCACTGATGATCTGTAAAAAACAGTGAAATATCGATATATGCACATTCCGCGCAGATAAGTTTTTCACAAAATTTTTCATATATATATATATATGTATATATATTGTAATGAGACAAACCATGTATATGAGGGGCCTAGAGCAAAGATACAGCATAAATATTTTAAATTGTTAATTTAGTATAAGTTTTGTTTGTTAGAACTGCATTTTTCACATGCCATATCAATAAAGTTAATACCGCGATTTTCATTTATCAATTTTGTATCACATAATTATTGTTTTTCTTGTAACCATTCAAGTTAGTCATTTTCATTTACATTTTAATTTTTCCGAAGATATTTAACTTAATTGATTGGAATTATATGTCACATATGATGATCATAACTGTACCTATTTTAAATTCAAATAAGGCGGGAATTATCCCAAAACGGAAATAGGTAATTAGCGGAAATTGTACATTTAAAATAAACTTTTATCCATTGTAAAATTAATACAATAATTTTAATGAAATGTCAAAACGATTGATTCTAGTAATTTATTTTATTTTGAGTAATTTATTGTCGAGATTAAATAAGTATAAACAACATTGAGAATAAGATGCCTGGAAGAATGAAAAAAAAACAATAGAGAGTCCGCTTGGGTAATTAAAATTGGTACAACGCGTCTAACGTTTTAAAAAGTGTATAAAGGAATAAAGTGATATAAAACCAAAAATAAATTAACGAAACCTTACCAAAAAGATATCCTATAAGTTCCCGATTCACTAGCATCGTTTTTACGGAAGGTTACCTGCAACTGAACCCGCTAAGCACCGATAACCAAACTCCAATTTCCGAAGGACGCCAACCCGAATTCAGAACCAAAACCAGTTTTTCCCTGCACCTGAACCCGTTGTTCCCGTGTACCAAGACTCGAACATCCAACAGCCATACAGATAAACCACCAGCATCAAAATTGAGTATTCATTTTTAAATCTCCTAAAATATAAAATTTTATTTGTTACATTGCGAAAAAGATCGTTTACATTTCATTTAAATTCTTTAAATATTAGCCTTTAGATCACTATACAGTTAATCGAGAAAAATACAGTTCTTTTTACTTTGAATTTGTGTTACATAATTAAATATTTGAGTTATAAAAATTTCATAACAACATTAACCTTACTTTTCTATTATATCGAATCACGTGACTTTTAATGCAAATGTAATACTAAATGGTATTTTAACTTACCTGTTATGATTTGAGAATCCAATTAAACTAGTGATATTTACCATTTATCCTCTTGTTTTATTTTTTTAACAACTTTGGAAAATCATTCACTTAGCATATCTTATTTTAAACAAATAACTGTTTTCTATCAATGCACCGAACCCGCATCAACATTAATCTTGTTCACGATAACCTGAGCTAGTCGTAGTGTGATTAAGATACCCATAAAATACTCAGTAATTACTTTAGCACGTAAAAGAGGCGAAAAAGAAGTTAAATATACATTTTTTTAAATTATTGTATTCAAGTTCATAAGTTACATATATGACAACTGTAAAAATATAACTTCAACGCCATCTATATAACCCTTCTTTAACTCCGTACGTGAATATTCATACATATTTTATTTTGGGGCAAATTTGATTATTATTATAACTTTAATTATATGCACAATTTTAAGGCCCAATAGTTTTATATTAATTTGACGAACCAACGTGAGGGTTTATATCACCGTGTGTTTTATTATTGATTTTACGACAAAAAGTCATTCTTTATAAAAAGTTCTGCTTGTTGAGTAGATAAATTAACCATCGGAAAATCTAAGATTAAATGTACAGAATGTCCACAAATTAAGATAACATGAAAATGCTTCAATAGAAAAAGTTCTTTAATTTTGGCGATCAAAGGTTGTTGTAACGTATAACAATATTGTACTGTAAAACGTCATTAATTGTAGATTTGTCAGTTATTATCCGTTGGATTTGCAAAATGTTAACTATTAGAGAACGTATTTATTTGATTAAATGTTATGGAATTGGAATCGTATCTTATCGATACGCTATAGACATGTTTCACGAAAAATTCCCAAACACGGCAGTATCGCGCGAAGCACTGCGCAAACTTGTGCAGAAATTTGATTTAACTGGATCTGTAGAAAATGTTAAGAAACCCAAGAAAAAATACAATGAAGACGATACGGCTACACTTTTGGCAGTAGATTCAGTGATAGAATCACCATCATTATCCTTACGGAAACGATCACAAAGACTGAATATTAGTAAATCTCATTTGCAGAGAATTTATAAAGAAGACAAAGTTCGACCGTTTAAACAACAGTTCCGACATACACTTGAAAATGGAGATGAAGAGAAGCGATTGGATTTTTGTTTATGGGTTGGTGAGAAATACCTCGTAGATACACGTTTTCATAGAATGATATTTTTTACTGATGAAGCAACCTTCTGCACCAATGGTCACGTTTCATCACAAAACAGTCGCTATTGGGCTTTTCATAATCCAAACTACGTCATTCAAAAACGAAGTCAACGTTATAAAAAAGTAAATGTTTGGTGCGGAATTTCTTACGATCGAATCGTTGGACCATATTTTATTGACGAGAACTTGAATCAACACGTTTATGTGCGTCTTTTAGAAACTTATCTATTACCATTTCTACATAATTTACCGCTAGAAATTCGGCGTAACACTTTCTGGCAACAAGACGGATGCCCTGCTCATGCGACGCTTTTGGTACGACAGTGGTTGACAGATCAGTTCGGAGACAGATGGATGGGTAGATTTGGACCAATACATTTTCCTGCTAGATCACCTGACCTGACACCACTTGTTTTTGGTAAATTAAAGCAAAAAGTTTACGGAAATGACCTGCCACATGATCGGGAAATACTAAAAGCACGAATACAGGATGCAGTGAATGAGATAAATGTACCACAAACCATACACAAAGTCTATGGTGAATTTATTAAAAGGGCGGAGGTATGTGTGGAAGTTGGAGGTGGCCTTGTAGAGTAATTTTTGTTGACTTTAATTAATTGAAATTTTATACTTAAATTACAAAACATGCAATAAATGATACTCTTCTGTTGAAGCATTTTTATGTTATCTTAATTTTTGGACATTCTGTACATTTAATCTTAGATTTTCCGATGGTTAATTTATTTACTCAACAAGCAGAACTTTTTATAAAGAATGACTTTTTGTCGTAAAATCAATAATAATTTCTTTTTCCTCTTGTCAACTCCATCCGGGGACACATGGTACATATATATATATATATATATATATATATATATATATATATATATAAGTGATTAGATAATTTCTTAGCCGTTCATTAACTTGATATTTGTAAATATTACATATAAAGCCGAAAACCTCTAATAATTTATTAAATGTTATATATATATATATATGTTGTAACTGGATTCCGGGTTTTCTTCCGCGTTTCCATTGTTTGGTCTTTGTAAAGACCGGTGCTGGTTTCTGGACGACGTTTCGGAAAAATCACATTTGCCATCTTCAGGTCTGCGATAACTGTCTGCTTCTGCTTCTGATTACTCGTAAAACAGTTTACGAGTTTATTATGTCATTAAAAACATAATAAACGAATCTTTAGTTAGATCAGATATTAATTCTAAATGAATTGCCTTCGTGGAAAAGCACACAGACACCTATGTAGCATTTTCTAACTTTGCTCCTCTTCCTTTTCGGTCATTTATCAGAAGAGGTCCGGCGTAATCCACACCTGTGGTATTAAATGGAAAGCTTTGTACTAGTCGCGGTTCTGGCAGCTGTCCCATCATTGGTTGTATGGTTCGTGGTTTATGCCTAAAACACGTAATGCAATGTCTAATTACATATTTCGCTAGGTTTCGACCTCCCACAATCCAAAATCGTTCTCGCACCGAAGCTAGCAGTTGTTGAGGACCTGCGTGCAATCGTTTAGCGTGTTCCTCTTCAAATATAAGTTTAGCAATATGATGCCTGGAACTCAACAAAATTGGGTGTCTTTTTATCAATGTCCAGGTGCGAATTCCTCAAGCGTCCTCCAACTCTAAACATTCCTCTTTCGTCTAAGAATGGATCGAGGTCCACCCCCCGCTTCTTCACACGAAAGTGTCGCCAAAATCGAGAAAACAGGATCACATCAAAGATGTATTCCAAAGTCCTAAATTCGATTATCCTTCAGAGTCACACTCAATGGTCTAAAAGAAAACGGTAAAGCAGCATAACTGCAGGAAAATAACAACCCACAAGCCAAATATAGACCTTAAGTGTAAAAACTCTTAAGAATAAAATACATCAGTCAACATCAGTATACAAGTTAACTAACTGTTAACGACATAATCGGTAAATATAAATTGGAATGTATAAAATCCAATAGTCAAAGTCAAACGTCCAGTACGTATATGAGTTCACAAAACCTTCACTAGAGGAAAACCTACACGGTACAATAAAAACTCTATACAACAGGAACAAAACAAACTGGTAAGAACTGTATATAAGTGTGAACCCCAAATCCTCCAAATAGAGATGCAATAACAGCAAAAAGAACACACTAACAACAGCTCCAAACCTTAAAAACGTCCAAACTCCATATAAACAGTTAACCATTCTACAAGAAAGTTAACGGAGTCAACAAGATAACAAAAATTATCCTAAGATTATATACCACAAACTTTAATTGAAGAATAAAGTCAAAATCAAGATTCGATAAATGTAACGGCAAATTCACGCAGTCCAGAACAAACTTGGAATAATAAACTTATCTCAAAATTAGCACAACAATACTTAGCACAAAAAGCTAGAACCCAAACATACCAAAATAAAAGGATCTGCGAAACGTAAACTTGATAGCACGAAAACTCGATCTTGAACAGACAAGTGAATGTCACAATAATAAGTTAAGACAAAATCGGCATACGGTACGACAAAATAATAAGAACCTACTACAACCTGAAATAAACGACATGTTACAGATGGAATGAAACAAAGTTGACCACGATTCCTTTCTGTCGCCTTTTACGACAGGGCGGATTACACCCGACTGAGTATTCTTCAAGCCCCCAGACAGGCCAAATATAATGTACAAGATGGATCATCGAATAAACAAGCAGGACTCCTTTCTGTCGCCTTTTACGACATGGTGGATTATGCCAGACTGAGTATTCTTCAAGCCCCCAGTCAGGCCTAAAATCATATACAAGACGCTAATCGTCATAGGGTTGCGCTTTAAGATGCACGCTGTTCCAAGAACCAGGCAGAAGTTCGCCTTCACAGGTTTTAAGTTCATAAAAATCGGAAGACAGTCGACTATGAATTCTGTAAGGACAAACGAAGTTCCTACGCCAGACTAATTGATTCGGAAGAAATTCTACTACACGATGTCTCAAATCACATCTAGATTTAGGTTTCGGCTGGGAATCAACGATATCAATACGAGGTACTTCCAAAGTCTTAACATTACGAGTGGGACCTACCATACGATCATTAGGTTTACGTTGAACAGGTTTAGTTCTCATACAAGTGTGACAGCGATTAATATATCGAATGACATCAGCTGACATTTTAGGCCAATAATAATTCTGAAAAATGCGTCCAAGAGTTTTTGAGATACCCAAATGTCCACCAGTAGATGGTACATGACAAGCCCTAAACAAAACGGAACGACGATCTTTAGGGACCACTTCCTCCCAAAAATCGCTTGCGGAACCAAAATAACCACGCCAAGGGCGCACAAACTTATAAAGCTTACCATCAAAAATCTGGAATGCGGGATATTTCTCTGGAGATTCTTTAACAAGAAGTGTGAGACGTTTATACCATTTATCGGTAATATCAGACATGGCCTTCATTGAACAAAATTGAGCCTGAGCATGAATCGGCTCACGGAGATCGCTTTTTCGATGAGTAACGGAAGTAGAATACGGACACGATCTCATTGACGTCTCCTTCTGTCGTTTCCTAGAAGGTCGACAACGAGGACAGGATTTTACGATATGTCCACGAGCACCACATTTATAACAAGAACGAGATTTTCGAGGATTCGGACAATCTCTTAACAAATGACCTGGAACATTACAATTCCAACATTTAGGATCACTGTTGGACGAAGGTACAGATGCTGCTGCAGCACAAGAAGTTGAAAAGTACGTGTATGCCAAATCAGGCTCATGCAAAGAAAATTTATTACGAGGTAGAGGAGCATAAGCTTCTATAGATATCTTACATGCTTCTAACCTTCTACACAATTCCAAAAGTTGATCAACGGATTTAATTTCAGTAAGCCCTATTGACTTTGATAGAACGGTGCAATGTTTTGCAATAAAACGTCTAACCTAAGACCTTCAGCAACCGGTACCGTCAAACGCCCAAACATACCATTCATTACAGCAACGTACATACCTATAGTTTCATTAGGCCCTTGAGGCCCCACGTTGGGCGCCAATTATTACCCCTCCAACCAGTTCTGGTAGCAATTCCACAGATGGAATTAGGACGAGTCCTAATTCCGCCCCTGGTCTACAAAGGCCCCTCGAAAAACTTGCCGACCAGCTCAGAATAAGAAAGCGGGAGCGTCGTGGGCCAACACAACGCAAGATCTAAAATGGGCACCACTGCGTTCGGACTTGCAAGTTCTTTGGTTAACGCAGAACACCCTCGGGCCTGATGGGCACATGAACACTACATTGGGGTGTTCGTCTCCCTGTTAAAAATTATATTATCTCTTTTGCTCGTTCGGGCACAGGGCTTACAAACACAAACTCAAAATAACAGATAGGCATAAATTTATTGAACGAAACAATGTTTAAGAAAGAAAATTACAAAAAAGAAAGATTAAGTCTTAGGCGAATGAAAGTTTAAAATTCTACAGTTTTGTTTGTACCTTTATGAAATACTCAAATAAGACACGTATAGTGAATGATGTTATAAAGTGCTTAGCCATTATTCAAGCGTCAGTAGTACATCAAAGCTTTGTTGAACTTTACAGTGTCCACGCTGTACACACAGAAATATATTCTAAATAAACAAACTTAGTATATAAATAAGTATTATTTCAATAACTGGTATGTCGCAAATTATGCAGAATGTAAATGATTTTAAAGTAAATCAAAGTATTAATCTTTGTCGATAATTAACATAATCTTTATCCCTAAGAAATAAAATAAACAAAATAAACAGATCACAGCCTGGTAAAGAGACTTGTACCAGAATGTTTATTCCAAAAATCCTAAGGGTTGAATCTAGTTAATTAATATGGCTCATGAAATAAATTATCCTGAGAAGGGATAAGTATGAATTTATCAAACGAACGTTTATCAAGCTTCGTTACAATTAAGTAAGGGATAGAAGTTAATATTTAAATTACTCTATCAATACGCTAATAGCCACTTAGTTCGAAAGATAAGTTAGGAATTTATACAATTTAACGTAAATAACTAATCTTAACAGTACATAGAAAAAGTTTAGTTTTCGAAAGAATTCTCTTTTATAATTTAAGAAAGTTTACCTAAATTTGACGAAATAAAGTACCGTTTCAGTGCAACATGTGGTTCGCTCTCGGTTTTTATATTAAAAAAAGATTAACATTAAATGAGTCTAACAACGATAAAATTATCCGAAAAACAGAAGGTTTTTCTCTATATATGACAAAATACTGATGCGTTACAGTGCAACATGTGGTTCGCTCTCAGTTTTTATATTAAAAAAAGATTAACATTAAATGAGTCTAACAGCGATCAAATTAACCGGAAATCGGAAGGTTTTCCACAATTTTCGCCTTGTTACTGGAAATGAATTATCTAAAATAAATTCCCACACTACCTTGCGTGTAAAAGAACCTTAGGTTTCCAGAACGTGGTTTCCGGGGTCCCAGTAGGTTGTGGAAATCGTTGCGCCTTCCCAGCGGGATGCCTATGTCGGCATTCTTTCCCCGCGCAGACGCTAATACGGCAAAACACTCCCTAAGCCGTGAATTACAGCCCTAAATAAATGAAAGAGGGAAAACGAATAAATGAAAGATCGAAAGTTTCAAAAGAAATCGGAGTACGATGCTGCGGAAAAATTACAGTCGTCCCCATGTTTTAAAACTCACCTGAAGCACGCGGTCGGATGAAACTTACACTTCACTAAAGAAATTTAAAATATATATCAAAGACAAGATAGACTAAAACCTGCCTTCGCAGAAAATGTACAAACGATATAGCAAAAATTAACTTCAAGTTTCCGAGCAACAGCTTTCTTCAGGGCTAGCACGTAAAGACGCTCTTCCTCTCCGCAGTACGACAAATATATCGGAAAGTACACTACGTCATAGTCTTAAAAGAAACACTAAAAAGATTCGTGAGTACGAATAAAAGTTCCACACATGTTGACTGTGTCGAAACGTTTTTTATATACTACGGCAATATACAGAGTCAGCCAATGCATTGGGACAAGATTAAAATTTGGAGGAATTAAAGTTTGAAAATAGCATAAGTTTAATCAATTATAAACCAGAAATTACAATAAAATAGAAATTAACGTAAATAATGATAAATGATCGGACTAAGTAAACTAATAGAGGTTGATAATGGAATTAAAAGACAAAAGTTTACCTGCAAGAACTCAAAATGATTTTGTACACGTAACAGCGCCCAACAGCAAACCCAAATATAGGCACAAAGAAAATGTATCGTACATGAATAAATTTACAAAAACAAACAAACAAAAATATATCCAATACACAGTTAACTTAAATCCAAAAAAAGAAAAATAAGAAAATCAAACTTTAAACTCTAAACTTCGGTTCAAAAAATATGTCACTTAAGTATTTATTCCCACATCTACACATTTGATAAATCGGACTCCTCACCAATGCATTACTCCGGCACACGGGATAGGCAAAAGTTGCAGAATTGCGAGATGCAAACTGAGGCACAGTGCACAGGGCGAGATGCAAACTGAGGATGTTATTATGCACAACACTGCGTAGAAAGTTAGCACGGGTTACTTCGCGCCGGACATCCAGCAACACCAAATCATGTTCCCTGAGAAGTAGGTTATGGTCAGTATTTCTAGGAGGATAATCACCACTCGTTTTAAAAGTAAGATACTTCAAAACACGACGCTGAACACTCTCCACATTCAGTTTATGATGAATATAGATGGGATGCCAGACTATTGAAGCGTATTCCAATTTACTTCGTACTAATGAACAGTAGATATGCTTAATAGTTGCGGGTTGTGAAAAATATTTGGAGCTGCGCAATACAAAACCAAGCACAGCAGAAGCAGATTTGCACATATTAATGATATGGTTGACGAATGTTAAACCGCTGTCGAATATGACTCCTAGGTCTTTGATTGTACCATCAGAAGTTAAAACTTCATTATTAATGTTATAATCGAAATGGTAAAGATCTTTTTTCTTTGAAAATCGAACCACGCAATATTTCCCTATGTTGAGCTTCAAACCGTTACGCTGACACCACGTCCACACCAAGTCGATGTTCTTCTGAAGGAGAAGTGCATCATCAGTCCGCTCAATACGCATATAAACCTTCAAATCATCAGCATAGGCTAGTCCAGAACACGTCAAAGACTGAAGTAAGTCGTTAATAAATAATATAAAAAGAAGCGGGCCCAAGTTAGATCCTTGAGGAACTCCAGAACTCGAAACAAACTCGGATGACTTAAACGCATTGTAGAAAACGCAGTTCATCCTCCCATGTAAATAGGAAGAAGCAATAGCAGATCGTTACTAACTCCAAAATTGTGTAGTTTCTTCAACAAAATATCATGGTTAAGAGTGTCAAATGCACGACTAAAGTCTGTATGCACCACATTCATATGCCCTCTTTCGTTAAGCGTGTCGGAAATATCTTGAGATATATAAATATATTAGATTCGTCACTGTCGAACGTCCACGCACAAAGCCATGCTGAATAGGAGAAATTCTTGAGCTGACATGAGCATAAAGATACCTGTATATAATTTGTTCAAACACCTTCGAAAAGTTTGACAAAATAGATATTGGTCTGTAATTATTCAGATTACTTCTATCTCCCTTCTTAAATACAGGTGTAATACGAGCAATCTTCCATTTGGAGGGATAATTTCCTTGTCTCAGAGCAAGATTAAAAATTATTTTCAGCAGAACAAGAAGCACCATTCGGCAATCCTTAATAATCATGGATGGAATCTGATCATCACCAGCATTCAAGGTCGGTTTCAATAAATAATAATAACACAAAATATGTATGTAAACTTCCCAACAAACGTGCTTCGCTATTTACTTCTGTTAGTTCTTTGAACTGTTCCCTCCATTCCTCTTCTCATTATTAGTTTTTTCTCTGTTAATATGTTTCCATCCTTGTCCATTATATTTTTCAAATTTATTGGCTTCTTTTGTCGTAGTTGCTTCAAAGTGCTATAGAACAGTTTCTGATTTTCTGAGAAATGTTCCTTCATCTTGTGACCAAATTCTTCCCATGATTGCCATTTTGCATGCGTAATCATTTTATTTACCTCCGCCCTTAACTGCTATATTATAATCCTCTTCTAATCTCGTTTGTAGGTACTTCTTTCAGTTTATTTTCTTGTCCCTTACTTTTTGTTGAATATATGATCTCTATCTATTTCTGCATGTAACTCTTCATAAAATTCAACGTTCTGTACTTTTCTTGCATTATCGTTCGGTGCATAGTCCACCATTATAGTCCATATGTTCCTTCCACATAATTTTGCTTTGACCACCAGTAGTCTCTCGCTTACATATCTTTCTTCTATGATGGATTTTACCCTGACTGACCTGACAATTAACCCTACTACCCCATTCCTCTGCTCCTCACATCTACCCCAGACCAATATATCTGGTAGCCTTCTCTTAATTCTTTTATTCCCTGGCCTTTCTTTTTTGTTTCAGTTATTCCTAGATATTCTATTTTTTGTTATTTCATTTCTTCGACTATTTCATCTTCCTTTTCAATTACTCTTACTCGTACCCATAATAACAATATGCCTCCTCTTACTTTCGTATTCCCTTTTTTTTGGGTATCTCTGATTTCTCATTGTGTTGTCATTTCCTTTTGACGTATGATAGGTTTTTTCATCTCCTTCTCATGTCTCTTTGTATTTTTCAACGTTTCCTTTCTTTCCATGTATGTCTTTCTGGTTCCATGTGTCTGCTTTTGACTTGTCAATTGATTTTTTTCCCCTTGTTTAATCTTGTTCTTTCTAGCTTTTTCTTTACCATCGACTTGTTCCTTTTTCCTTGCCATAGTCGTTATCATTATGATATTTGCGGTTTCCTTGGCTAGTTTTTTGTCCTCTGTTTATTTGTAGACACCTGCAGGGCGCCTTTTTCTTTATTTCATTTCCACTCTCTTCCATCAATTATTAATTTCTGGTAACCGAACTTAATATTTCTGGCTCCTTGTTCTCTTGCATTGTGTGCTTTCTGTCTTATCATTTTCTTGATTTCCCTTTCTTTTCTTGTTAATTCATGGTTCATATAGACATTATTGTCTATATTTTCGAGTTTAGCCTTATTTTGCATGAGTTTTATTTTATCTTGTATATTTTGCATTTCTAATAAACATGTTGTTCGGCCCAATTTATACGCCACCTTTATCTGTACATCTATTTGTAAGTTTTCTTTTGTAAAAGTTTCCATTATCTCTTGTACTTTGGTTGGGTTGTTTTCGTTTACCTCTGTACCTGATACAACTACATTATTTCTTTTCTTCTCTTTTTCCAAATGCTCCGTTCTATTTTCTAATATTCGTATTTCTCTTATCTGTTCGTTTTCTTTCTTTATCGCGTCGTTTTCCTGTTTCATTTGTTGGTTTTCCTCCTTCATTTTTTTGGTTCTCCGTCATCTCTTCTTGCAATACTATTTTATAATCTCCTTGATCTTCCCTGATTTGTTTTACTTCTACGGTTAAATTCGTTAACATTTGCATAATCTTATCAAACTTTTCATCGTTTCCATATATCGTCTTTTCGGGAATTTTGAATATTTTTTTTTAGGTTCCTTCATTGTTTTTCCTTCATCAGTGGCGTATTCTTCATTATCTGAATATCTTTTATTTGTGGTTTTAGCCGGTGTTCTGTGGATTTTCTTAGTCTTACTGAATTTCTGAGCATCTTCTTTGCTATATGCTCCATCTTTCCCTTCTCTATATTTCCCTCGTCACTACTCATCTTTTACTTCTTGTCGGCTGTTTATTTCGTGAACGCCAGACTTTTCTTCAGGACAGCGTACCTACTTCATTATATTTGTTTATGTATTGCTTTGATTTGGTTCGCAGCACCATACTTGTTTGTTAGTTGTTCTTGTTGAATGAAATGTTTACCGTATGTATCTAATGCCCGAGTCGACCTCTAGGAGGTAATAAATACATGTTATTAAACCTGAATACAACTGTCTTACCTTCTCCTTTCTTCTTGTATTTTTGTATCACTTCTACTTTTTTCTTCTTCATACTTTTTTTCCTTTTTTGCGTATTATTTACTCGGTATCCCCCAGATTTGAGTTAAAATTCCGGAGCAAATATATACACGTCTTCCCGCAATCCGAAATCTGACTCAACTCCTTCCAATATAGCAACCATTACTACAAACAAACACATGGCTGTACAATGGGATCGCTAATCTCTAGTGTTATTACACGACTTGTACTGGAAGAACTAGAACATAACTTAATATCAAAATTCAAATTTAAACCCACATTTTTTAAAAGATACGTGAGTGATTGCATCGATTGTATTCCCTGTGATAAAACAGAATACATACTAAAGAAATTTAATTCATTTAATTCAAAACTACAGTTCACTATAGAAAAAGAAAATAATTTCAAAATTAACTTCTTATATCTAACATTAATACGCACTGAAAAAAGGTTCTAACAAAATAATACCACAAACCAACTGCAGCTGATCATTTCTGAATTTCGATTCATGCCAATCAATGTCACACAAAAAGAATGTAGCAACGGGATTAATTAATAGAGCAATTAAATTAATAAACCCCGAATTCAGACCAGAAATTCTCAGAACACAAATTCTCTCAGGCAAAAGATTCTCTTCAAAAAATTAACTATCCCCTCTCATTCATTAACAAAATCATAAAACAAAAATTATATCGACACTATAACACATAGAACAAATACCACAAAAGTCAAGGAAAACAACAGCCAAACTACTTATAAATATGTCCGAATACAATATATAAACAACCTATCAGAAAAAATAAATAAAATATTAGGCTCTATAGAACATAAAAGTAGCTCACAAGAACTACAGTAATGTCAACAACTTAGACTCAAATTTAAGAGCCAAATATAAAAGAAACATGTCATATATGAAATTCCATGCAACGACTGCAAACAAACAAACAACACAATATTTATAAGAACGTTTAAATGTACACAAATTTTCAAGCAATAGTACAGCCCTAAAAAAACATTGCTACCTACGGCGCAGGCACAGCGATACCGTCCAGAAGATGCCCGAAATCGCATCGAAGCCGGTAGTCGTATCGCACAATTTTTTTTGGGAGTTTCTATTTTTTGTATATGCCCTTAGTCAGTGGAGACGGCGTGAGTGACTAAATAAAGGATCGTAGGTAGCGCACTCAGTTTTACTTACGAAAGCCTACTAAACTAAATACTACTAAATACGAAGGCGTAATCTAAAGCGGCGAAATACAACTTACTAAAGAGAGAAAAAAGGAAAACAAAAGGCTAGAAAGCAGTTAACTCGTATATTAACAACATAAAAACAGACAACGTTAATGACAATGGTATTCAGTAACAACCATAAAACAAATAAATATCTTGTTCAAAATATGATCATAGTTCACACTGTATATTAAAATTTGAATTTAGACGTTACAAAAAGAGTGATTTTATATAAAAAAAAACTGGCCATAATATGAAATATAAGCACATAAAATAAATATCTAAGGAAATAGAAAACAGAGGCATACATTAATTAAGATAAATTATTACGCAAAAATATAATTTGGAAAATTAGTATAGGTTCACAAATATTATTAAAAGAAAGCCTTTTCGAAGGTACCATAGAAACAGCCCCGCACAAAGTCATAACAATTATGCACATAATAATTTATGTATGTGAAATTCAAAAATTTTAATCAAATATATTTCTAGAATTTTATCGACTATGTCGTAAGTGCATCTGTACCAGAACGTAAGTTTTTTTTTACCTGTCTCGCAAAGCCGAGAGCAAATGCTTACACGGACACAAATGTGCATACAAAAAAAATAAGTTACAATAAGAAACTTTACTTTACTAGGTAATGAAAAGTAATTAAACTTCAAAACGTTAAAGTGATTCTAGAGGTATCAAATACTATAGCATTAAAGAAAGTTCATACGAGTTCCTGTTTCTTCGCTACGTCTACAGGAACTTGTCCACATGTCAGTATCCACAGCCATTCAAACGGAAACGGAAGTCACAGAGACATTGCATGCAAACTTTACGTTTTCTTCTCCATTAATAGACACTGGAGAATCAAAATCTTGGTAGTTGCAGACTAAGGTATCGGGTGGCTAAAATTCCTGTCTTAGCATAGGAGTTTTAATTAATACGGAGTCCGTATAAGAAATGCCGCCAAAAATAAACTATACTTGCCAGAAAGAGTGTTTTCCCCTTACAAACTTCTCAAACTTCGAAATCGGTATACGGCACATCTATTAAAATTTCACGCTCTACTATAGGAGATGCATAATCTTGTGAAAAAACTTCCTCTTATACGAAAATTTACACACTACTACCACTGACAACTGGATTTGATCACCGCCTCTGTACCAATGAATCTACACGCCGCATGCAATCGGAAACGGTAAGGAGGCAATACCATTACAAAATATTACAATCAGAGGGCGATACTAGTACGCGCGTTAAATGAATTTAACTCGCAAATGACAAATACTATACCGTAGCACCACGATAAGAATATAAAATAAAAACCAGAAAAACGAGTGTAACAATTCTCTTCTCACCCACAAAGGAAACTTCCCAGGATGTTTCCGATAAGGAAGTAACGACCAGAAAACGCTCAGTCCCGCCCAGCTGAACGAAACCATGAAACAACCGACGCAACAACTCACCATGATGGCAAATCGGCCGGAATTAATAACAAGAAAAAGGTTGTCACGAAGGCCGCTCACCAAGGAGGTCCAAAACTGTAGGAATTCAAAATCACTAATCTGCGGTCTAACAGACTAGAAGACAACAAAAAGAAACGAAAACGTTAATAAATCTCAAAGCTTAGGGTCCAAACCAGACCAAGAATAGACTAGCACGCTGAAGGCGGAAAGCCAAACACAAAATATCGCAATCGAAATCCTGAGCAAAAATACGCTAGAGAAACAAAGGAAGGGTCAGGACCCCATTCCAATGACGATTGGTAGTTAGGTGTCCAGAATTTATTGATCCACCAAACTCCGTAAAAATCGAAGGCAAAATCGGGAAAAATATTCGGCAAGCAAAAACTTAGCGAAATCAAAGTTACAATCGAGATCAAACACCACGCTAGAGGTAGGCAAGGTAAGACGCATTAGATCCATCGATCTCCAAAAATCTCGAAGTGGTAGAGACTCAACCAAAACCAACCCTAACGAAGCGTACCAAAAATACTCAAAATAGAAATCGAAAGGTCGAAATCAAAAAAAGTCCAAATCAAGAAAAGTCCAAATCGAGAAAATCTAATCGAGAAAAAACAAAAAAAAATCGAGAGAAGTCTAAATGGAGAGAATCTAAATCGAGATCAGTCCAAAACGAGAAGAAGGAAAAAATAAAAAGACAAACGTCAAGAACGTTCGTTCAGAACCGCCAAAATAAAAAAACGTCAAAACTCCAACAGCGAAACGGTACGATATGCTCCACGGGCGCAGATATAATAACTCATGGCTTCCCAATGCCCCCTGTAATTGGCGTCAAGCTGTTGGGGAACGCTAAGGCATGAATTATTATTGTTAAACTTGAATATATTTTTGAATAATGTAATTTTTATCCATGACAACTTCACATATATAAAATAAATATATACATATAACAGACATTAAATCGCCGACTATCTAAATCTACTATAATATACAAAACTGTTTTTATTAAATCTCCAAAACGCGTTCGTGAATTTAAACAGTCTTGTATTTAAAAATGAGATTCAAAAGAAGCACAAGCAAGTTCTACTGATATCTGAAAACAGTTGCTGGTATACTTACCAGCAACTGTTTTCAGATATCGAAATCCATACACAAATTTCTGAAAATTAATCACTTATTTTAGAAGTAATTTCCAAATCAGAAAACAGCAAGCTTTGAAACGTTAGCTATAGTACATTGCCTCAAAGTCACGTTAGGAAATCTAACATGTACTGTAGGAACACTTACATCCGATCAATTTTGTGCAGTTATAAATAAGAATTTGAAACTATAGTGCGTATAGACAAGTGTTTAACTGAAAAACAACATTGTAAAAACAATGCGAAGGACCTTTTTAATTTCGCGAAGATTACTTCATTAGACGCAGAATGCTCATTCTTTTAGAGCCAATGGACATCAAAACAAATAAGGCAGTCGAAACACATTTCACTAGATGTATCTCACAAAAACTTGCTACAAAAAGATGAACACATTCAATTGTATTTAATTGGACATACATTTTTATATGCATTGTATTTTTAACTCCAAGTATAAAAATTACAAAAAAAAAATATGCAATTTAAAAAAAACTTTCCAATATATAACAACTAACCCTTTTTTGAAAAATGTGAGAGCTAAAAAAAAAAAAAAAAAAAAAAAAAAGGTCACTGGACACAAAAACAAAAAACACAACACCTAACACAATTGACGAACTAGCACTAAATTGTCAATGTAACGGGGAATTATAATTGTTTAATAAGTTAATATACATATTGCTGTGGACTTTTCCCCGCAAATATTTTGAAAAGTTTTATTATTTATCGTTGTACAATTATTTTGGATGCCAGTCTATAATTTTTGAAATTTATTATCTATGAATGCATATTTCATTTTGAACCATTTATGTTTTTGACTTGCGTAGTTGTAATACGCCGATTACTTTGATATTTCCGCAGACACTTTTGTACGCTGAGTTTAGAAGGTCATGTTTTTGAGAAGATAAATCTTTATCTTTGATAAGTAGCTTCGTGATTTTGTTTAATTAGTTTTGGTGCTTGATTTCAATACCGATTTATTTACGAGTGTGTAGAACTCGTAATTGTTTAATTTTTAGGCTTTCTAACTCATGGTGTCTCGTGAAAAGAATAATTTTTTATTTACGTAAGTAAATTATTTAAAAGATTTATTCTTATTATCATTAATATTATTATCTTGTATGTATTGATTTATATTTTATGCTTAGTTATATGAATTAAATGACAATGACAAATTTCTATATAAAAAATTCTGTAACGATAAATTTTGTTCGCTTGGATTCAAGGGCATATTTTTTTCATGTGGATTGCACATCCGTTAAAGGTTTGTTTCGGGCTGTCATATCTGGTTGTTTACTTTGTTTATTGTGGGAGAAATTAAAATACTTCTTTGCAATTTATTAGATTTAATTTTGCTCGGTTGTCACTAAGGAAGTTTAATTATATGCTACGGTCATTTTCATATAATAATTTTACCTTAATAGTATTGTTTAATGACGTAATATTGATCTTTATACTCCATATAGATATTTTTTTATTTTTATTTATTGTTGTATTATAGTTTCATTTAAATTTATTGTGATTTTCTTTTTACCTTTGTTTAAACTCTTGTTCTGGCGCTATATAAATTTGTAGAAGAGAAAAAACACGTTTTCCAATTGGAACCTTGAGGGAAGGGCAGTCTCATTTTTGAAAATTAACCGATTGAATATCTAAGCTGGACACATTGGTTGGGAATTGTGAATAAGCAATATCTAATATCACAATTCATAGCAATATGTAATCAATGATTACATATGCATATTAACTTATTAAATAGTTATAATTAAATGATTACTAATCATTTAAGAAAATTGCCTTATTATTTGTTTAGTAATAAAATTATTATGAGTATATATACAAAAAAAAAGGAAATACAAAAAATATTTAGAAGATAGTATAATAGTCGATATTAGAATAAATTAGCAAAATGAACATTTACAAATGCATCATTTTCATTTTGCATATTTGCTTCTGGCTACTCTTTGTGGAATTCGATATCAATCAATGACCGATTCGCAACATTGCGTAATACTGTTACTGCTACTATTATTGCTTTCGAGAGTTCCACATTAACTCTCATACCATATATGTAATAAGATTGGAAATCTTTTTAAGACACCAAAAAATCTTTCAATCCAGTTTCTGGTTCTAATATGGGATTCATCGCACAATTGTTCAGCTCGACTTTGAGGATTTGCTAAAGAGGTTAATAAACATTTTGTAATATTGTAACCACTAGCACCAAGTATAACTGAGTTATTGAAATGTTCATTTTCTTAGCTTTTTTTTTTATTGCCGATACATTCAAAATAGTTTGGTCATGTGTATATCCTGGCCATCTAGCTACGACGTCACAAATTCTTAATTGAGAATCTCCTATTACCTGAATATTCCATGAAAAATATCCTTTTCTGTTTCGGCACAGCTCAGCATTATTACCACCAGGAGATTGTATTCTTATGTGATTGCAATAAATTCTATTTAGTACATTAGGAAATCTAGCTACTTGATAAAATATGTTTAACAAAATAATTTGAAACATACATGAGTGGGTAAAAACCACACCAATTTGTATAATACAAAAGTATTTTTAATAATATAAAATATTATTAAAAATGGGGTGTGAAGAACACAATACAAGTTATATATTTGTGAATGTATCTCCTCTCCAGAGACGCAGATACGTATTTCACCTTTCTACAGGATCGTCGGTACGCCCCTGCTGGAGAAGAGATACATTCAACCAAACATAACTACCTTGCTATCAACCAGAAATTATTAAGACAGAGCGTGAAAGAATATTCAGCGCTGTCTACATAATAACTGCCGAACTAAGCAACGTGTTTCTATAGACGGTAACAACCATATCTATAAAAAACTGTATTATCGTGTCTTCACTACTTGTCGGGCGAACCGAATGCGTATATAACAAAATAATTTGAAACATACATGAGTGGGTAAAAACCACACCAATTAGTATAATACAAAAGTATTTTTAATAATATAAAATATTATTAAAAATGGGGTGTGAAGAACACCTGTAGAAAGGTGAAATACGTATCTGCGTCTCTGGAGAGGAGATACATTCACAAATATATAACTTGTATTGTGTTCTTCACACCCCATTTTTAATAATATTTTATATTATTAAAAATACTTTTGTATTATACAAAATCTGTTTAGTTTCTTGTAATTCTTCTACATTTCTAGGCATATTTAGATAAAAATTGTGGCCATAGTCTGGCAATTGCATGTGTAACAATTTGTATGATTATTTGTATTAATATCATTGTATTCGTTGCATAAAATCTGAGTCACTAAAAGTAAAAACTAACATTACAGCTGTATACTAATACTTGATACTTTTACTGCCAACACAAGAAAATTTGATATATTTGACGTGTAGAACGTACGTTGGCATAAATCTTGGGTTATAATATGGAATAAGTTAAAACAAGGGATAGTTAACAGTTTTTTATCTGCGGTCATGTAGGAAGTATTGTTAATCACTATGTTCACTGCTGCTTGAATCATTAATGTTAATTATGAAGTCATCGATTTTACATTCTAAATGTATTTCTCTATCATACCATTTTATTATAATAAAGGGTGCGGCAAAAATAACTAAGCGATTTAATTCCTATATATTTATGACAAATAATACAATATTTTATAAATAGTTAATTCCTACTTTTAGTAGAGGTTTTAGGTAAATTATTACTGACTATTTGAAAATTATGTTCTTTAAATGAGTTCCGTGATTATCTCGACAATAGTCAGCTCTTTTATTCACATTTATCATAACTGTATCCAATAGCTCAGGTGTTATGTCTGCAATTTTTTGACGAATTTCCCTTTTCAAATCTTCCAGCGTTTCCGGCTTGCCTTTGTAAACATTGTCCTTTAGATAGCCCCAGAGGAAACAATCTGGGGCAGTCAAGTCAGGCGACCTTGGTGGCCAGTCGATATTGCCAGCACGTGAAATAAGGCGGTCCGGAAACATTGTTTGTAAAAGGTTGATGGTTTCTCGACTTGTATGCGATGTGGCACCATCCTGTTGAAACCACATGTTTCTCAGATTTAGTTCTTCCAACTGCGGTCCAAGAAAATTACGTAGCATCTCACGGTATCGATCGGCATTACCAGTAACATCATTACCTGCATTATTTTCAAAAAAATACGGTCCTAAAATCCCAGCGCTGTAGACACCGCACCATACGGTGATCTTAAGGGAGTGTATTGGTTTTTGATGAAGTATTCGAGGATTTTCTGTACCCCAAAACCGGCTATTTTGTTTGTTTACGTATCCGCACAAGTGAAAATGTGACTCATTGCTCATGATAATTTTTCTGTGGAAATCATTAATTTCATTATTTAAGTTTATAAGCATGTTGCTCCATGCTAGGCGTTTTTCATGATCTGTATTGAGTAGCGACTGGGTTATTTGAATTTTATTTGGATATAAATGAAGGTCATCTTTCAAAATTCGACGAATAGAACGGTCACTAATATGGAATTGCTGAGCACGGCGCCGTGAGGATGTTTGTGGCCTTTGACGCACATCGTCCCGTACACGAGCTATATTTTCTTCTATTCTACATGTGCGCGGTCGACCAATATGGAACGCATCCCCCACTGAACCAGAAATGGAAAATTTTGATATAATATTGCAAATGGAGCAGGACGATTACGATATTTTGTTCTAAATTTTCTTTGCACACACACAACACTTGAATTACCTTCGAAATACCACTGAACTAGTTCTATTCGCTCTTGGTGTGTGTAACGCTGCATAATGGATACCTTAAGTCTTACAAGTACAACTGTCACAATACGACTGACGTTTTGTGCAGCGTTCGGTGATTGTTACGATTTAAAATCGCTTAGTTATTTTTGCCGCACCCTTTACTTTCTGTGTGTATAACACAATTTTTCCAAACTTCTTCCGTACACTATCTAGTGATTCCTTCCACATAGCTATAACTTTATCATCTCAATATCCATCCCTGCCAATATGCTTATTATAATATTGTTTTGCATTGTCCCAAATCATTTCTATAGCATTAAATTCGCAATGATAAGGAGGCAATCTTCAATATTTCATGTCCATAACTTTGTAGCAATTCATCTACTTGATACCGTTTTTCTTTATGCAAATTTTTAGCCAAGGGTAGTAGGTCAGTTTTAAATAGAGTTGGTTCGCAAGGTATATTATGTTTCGAGTATGTAATAATACCATTTTTACACCAAGCCGATGATGGATGTTTCTCTACTAATTGTGAATGATAAGGTGCATTGTCCATCACTATTAGAGCCGTTTCTTCCAAATTTGGTATTAAATATTCTTCGATCCATTTCTTAAACATTTCTCTATTCATTTCACCATGATAATCTTCTATTTGTGATTTGCTTGCAAACAATAAAGAAGCATTTGGCACAAAACATAATTTTGAACCACAATGTAATACAACATATCGCTTACCCTCGTAACCCTCAGGTTTACAAACACTCTGCAGATCATTACCCTGCCAGGTCTCATCAAGCAATACCACTTCTCACTGAACAGAACAATTCTAATTCTTTATGTAATTCCTAAGAAATGTCAATCTCATCTCTGCAATGTTGCATCGTTCCACTAATGCTCTACGATTATTATCCTTTTTATATTTAAATCCAATATTGTAAAGTACACGATTTAAACGCTGCTACTCAATAAAATGTAATTTTCTGCAATTTCTGCATTTAACGTTTGTATTGAAATATGTTTTTCTAAAATTAAGAACATTAATATAATAAAAATAAAAATTTGTAAGGTCTTACTCTGTAAATACATAAAGTATAATGTATTTCTGATACTTATTTTAGAACACTCTTCCAAATCATCAGTTTTCGGCTTTTTTACGAGGCCTTTTCATTCCCGGAATAGATATAACAGGATTGTTTAATGTCTGAGCTTTGATGCGTTTTACTGTAGCTAATCCCAAGCCCAATGCATCTGCCACTCGCTAAACAAAAGGTTTATTAAAATCTAAATTATTTGCACATGTAATAGGTATTAACACCACCATGATTTTTCTCTCGTTCAAAATATTCAATGCAATTCGTAAGTTTCGAACAAATTGATACGTGTGGCTACCTGCATAAGTGGTACATACCTACATATGCAGTTAATATGTATCTGTTGATACACAATAGAGCGAATGTAATATACGGTTTGGCAACCGGCAGCAACTACTGCTGAAGCAAAAGTAATGCTAACAAGCGAATTGCGTATCGAATTTTGAATAAAAATAATTAATAAAGAACAAAACGCAAAACTATGTATTTTCTGTGAAGCATTGAAAGTGTAAAGCATTACTATGAACAACTAAAATTTGTTCAAGGTGTCCCTGTGTTAAATTAGTTCTTTTAGATGTTAAAAGGTCTTTAAAAATAGAAAATGTCCGTTCCACATCACAACTGGTGATGGGTGCGTGATTAAAATGTTGCAAAAATGCACCATACTTCGAATGTATAGATTTTTCAATCGGCTCTGTGCAGAATTGATATAATATATTCAAATCTAGATTTCTGCTAAATATGGCATTTTTGTCTCAGCTTTGCGAAATATCTTTTTAAATGAGTTTCATCATCGACTTATCAAAATTTGGAAAATGACCTCTGATGTATTCACATACGCTTTACATGTGCTGCCCATGTAACGTGTAGCATATTGGGATAAGATTGCTTTAATAACTTCCCTGTTTTTAACATATAAGTTGTCGCGTCAGTCAAAGATAATAGCATCCTGTTTTTTACAGTTGTTATCCGATGACAGAATATTATAAATACATTGATCAATTACTTCTGCAACTGTTTCACCATTTACCACTGGCAATATTTTAGTTGCAATTAAGTATGGTTGGTATGAAGTTGTCGGATGAAGAATACCAACAACTACATTTAACACATATCGTCCCATTACATCCCCAAAGATAATTACTAGATAAGTTGGTTCGTATTTTTTCAATGGCTCTCAAATATCATTTTCGTAAGTGGTATTTACGTAAAGTAGATTCATGTGGTATATGACGACCAGTATATTTTGTAAGAAATCTCTTGAGGACTGGATTGTTAAGCTTTTTGAATGGGATATTGACCGCCATGAAAGCTTCACACAGTTCTTCGTTAAATGTGTCAGATGCAGATGAACATATTGCTATGGTTTTTCCCGAATAAATATTAAAAATGTATTTATATATCTATGTACTATTATTTTGAACTCAAGTGTATATTTTTGAAAATGTAATTCATGTGTCGCACAAAAAACTTGTATTTTTGGAGGCCGCCTTATGCGATGCCACCGTGATTGATGTGGACCGAGGTCAGACATAGTTTAATAGTAAGACAAGAACGTTCATTTTATTTAAAAAATATTAAATATATACAGGGTGGTCCTTAATTTCTTCGAAAAATTTTAGGGTGCGATTCCTTGGGTAATCTCGAGAGAAATAGTTCCTATAAACATTTGTCCTAAAGTTTTCCGTTGTAGAGATACAGACTTATTAATTTTTCACATAAAAAATTTTTATTTCAAAAATTTAGAAATCGATTTAGGGAACTGTTCTGTTGGTTGTAATGTTTACAGCATTTATTTGTACTTACGTAACTGACATAAGTATTGTCAAACAATAATTAATTTGAAAGTTCGTACCTACAAGTTTTTGTAATTATGGTGAATTATACAAATGCTGAAATGGCAGATATGCATTTTGTGTACGGTCTAGCTAATGGAAATAGTTATGAAGCAAGGCGTATTTACCAACAAAAATATCCTCGACGACTTGTACCTTGTGCGGAAACCTTCAGTAATATTCACCGTCGTCTAGCAGAAACTGGTACATTTGAGAGAAACAAAAATACTCCGGGAAGACCTCAAACTAAAAGAACACCCGATTTAGAGGAAGCTGTTCTGCAGATAATCGATGAACATCCAGAAACCAGTACAAGAAAGATTGGTGTAACGGTAAACGCAAGCCATCAAACCATCTTAAGGATATTACACGATCAACAATTATATCCTTTCCATATTCAGAGCGTACAGGCTCTTCTTCCGCGTGACTTTCCGCAACGCTTAGTCCTTTGTGATTGGTTCCGACAAAAAATTGCCCAAAATGCACAATTTCTAACCTACATTCTATTTACTGACGAGGCGAACTTCTCCAGAAATGGTATTAGGAATTTCCACAACAACCATTTATGGTCAGATGAAAATCCGCATGCCATAAGGGAGATGCACTTTCAAGAGCAATTTTCCTTAAATGTATGGGCGGGGATAATTAATAATTATTTAATTGGTCCCTTTTTCCTTCCTATACGACTTAATGGTGCATCATATCGGCTATTTCTTGAAAACGAGTTGCCTGGCCTTTTAGAAGATATTCCACTTTTGATCCGAAATGAACTTTGGTTTATGCATGACGGCGCTCCAGCACACTTTAGTTTACAAGCTAGGCAATTTTTAAATAGGACATATCAGAATAGATGGATAGGTCGAGGAGTAGAAGTTCCGAATCAGCCGTGGCCTCCAAGGTCACCTGATTTGAACCCTCTAGACTTTTTTCTGTGGGGACATTTAAAATCCCTTGTTTATACTTCGCCAATTCAAGATCTCGATGACCTAAGAAATCGCATAATTGTTGGATGCGAAACAATTCGAAACACTCCCGGACTTCTTCGGCGTGTGAGTATGCAATTGAATAGGAGGATAGAAGCCTGCATATTAGCTGTTGGTGGTCATGTTCAACAGTACCTTTAGGGTTTATTGTAACCGTTTCTTAAATTTTTGAAATAAAAATGTTTTTTGTGCAAAATTAAGCAGCCTGTATCTCTACAACGGAAAACTTTAGGACAAATGTTTATAGGAACTATTTCTCTCGAGATAACCCAAGGAATCGCACCCTAAAATTTCTCGACAACTTAAGGACCACCCTGTACATTTAAAGTAAAAATTCGGTTTGAATTTGAGTTTTAATAGTTGATTGTGTTTGTATTTCAATTTCCCGTTGATTCTACGAGATCTTGTTCTCGTACCTTTGATTGCAATTGATTATAACGTATTCTTGTCTACGTGTCTCATATATAATTTTTTTTATGTAAGTAAATATATATATATATATATATATATATATATTAAAGATATCTTATTTATTCAAAAGATTTGAATATTGTATTTCTATTGTATTAATATTGTTATTTTGAGATTTAGTCTTAATTAATTGAGATAGATGAAAAAGAGTATTTTTAAAATTTCTAAGTAAAAAAAATTTAACTGTAAAAATCTTATATGTTTGGATTTCAAAGGCTGTTTTTTTGACATGTGTGTGCGCATGTTTTAGATTTTGATCGAGCTGTCAAGTTTGCTTATATTTTTATATTGTTCTCTAGGGAGAAATTAAAAATAAACTTTGTTATTTAAAATAAGTTTGTTCGGAAGTCATGGAGGGTTTCTAATTCATTTAGCTGTCATATCCAATGAATTCTTTTACCTCTGGCTGTAATTAATTTATTACACAATTTTCATACTTTATAAAGATTTTTTTTTTCTTTTCTTTGATTTTTTTTTATTAAATTTTCATTTAAATTCTATTGTGATCTTTATTTAATTAACCTTTCACCACGAATATAACAAGTAACTTAAAGAAATATTATTTTAACATTTCTCAAAACAATTTTGAGTGGCGCCTAAAATACGTTTTTGTTCCACGTTTCCGATTGGAACCCTGAGAAGAAAGCAGTCCCATTTTTTGGAAATAAACCGACTGAGTATCCTAGTTGGGTAGATTAGTTGTGGATAGTGGTGCAGTAAATTTTAAAACCACAATTCATAGCAATATGTTATCTAGGTGAGTCTTCGAAGAAACATGTCTCTGCACATTACACTTTTGTGGACACCTTAAACTTAATAAACGGGCACTGCAATATATCTCGGCATCATTACAAATATGCGACCAATGTGTATGGCCTCTCTAATCCATCCTACCATGATTGCCCTACGAGAATTCTCCATAGTTAATGAAAATAAAGAGAAATACTAAGAACAGAAAGAAATGGACTAAAAAGAAGAAACAAAAACTACTCCAAAAATAAGGTGGTAAATTAAACTTAATATTTATAGAAAATTATAGGATAAATATAAAATATAAGAATATAAAACTGATTTTTTTAAATACTTAAAGTTGTAACCTAATAACATTGAAAGAAACGAAACCAGAAATACGCCACTGTAAAATAGAATTTTATGAATGAATAGACACAATAACGTCGGAAGTAACATCTGCTCGACGAATGCAATTGAGCAAGCAAATAGTGTGGCTGTTATAGCATGCATACTAGCATGATACCGCCACAACGATTTATCGGGGCAATTGGTCACTTAAGAGCCATAATCACGGCGAATTTGGGTATTTGCGCAACCATTATCAGAATTATATTATCTGACAGAGAAATGGATTTTCAACTAGCTTTATCAGCATTAGCTATATTTGGTGGTATAAATTCAATGCGCTAATAGGAATTATATGCACATGTACTTCCTAGATGCTAAATAAAACAGAAACGATACAAACATGCACACAGTAGATTAAAATACATTAAAGAAAAAGACGCATAGATTAGTTAAGAGTTGCTTTAAAGCTCGTTTATGTTCGTTCAATATCGAGTCAATAAACAATTCTTCATTCTACAGTTGGTTATAACCGAGTTATGAACCGAAGTATGCGGTACGTATACAGCCGAAGAAAAATACATGCATTTAAGAGAGACTTTTCAATCCTTTCTTTATAACCAAGTGTTAATTATATATTAATCTCGTGAAGCCATGTTCAACTGTAAATTATAATGAAAATAGACTATTTAAGTCAAGTGTTTGTTCTCGCATGAAAATAACAGTAGGTAGTATCGTTTCAAGAAGGTATCTGTACAACCAAAAACGAAACTTCAGAAAGTAGATATCAGTTGTAAATTTACGTTTTAAAAAATACGATGGTCATTCAGAAAGTAAGGAACGCTTCAAATTGGTACGACTCGGACTCTCAACCGCCGCCGTCATGAGGTTAATGGCCTCCTGAGCTAGATAACGGGTCGCTGAGGATTTTTACTTGTAAAAAAAAAGAAGATAGAGGTTTTATCCTCCAGCATTTGCAGCAGTATACCGTTGAAGCGGTAAAAAGCGCGCCCATGTCGATTTCAAATGCTAACAGTAGCGAAGAACGACGAACCATGCCCGAATGAAAAACCCGATACGTTCAATATCTACAGCATACGCCTTTATAGGCAGTTTGTTAAGCATCGCGTTTGAATGGGCGTGTCCACAAATATTAGCAAATAAAATAAATAATAGCCTTTTATTAAGTTTTATTGTGGAATTATGCACATTAAATTAGTTAGCTATTAATTTATAATATTTATAGACAATACAAATACTGTTTTAACGCAAAAATCTTTCGTTTTTATGGATTATTTCGTTTGAAAATCGAATTAAAATAGTTCATTGTGTAAGCTGTTTTTGTGTATGTTACGTATATTATAAGAATAGAGTTCGGACGTTCGGATGTTTCGGAACCAAATTCGTGTAGAAATGTATCTGATTGTGAATGTGTTGTATGCAATATAGTGACAAAAACATTTTCAAGTTATAATTTCGAAGAAAAAAAACAAATTATTGCCAAAGGTAGGCCAATTCAAACTTTGACTAATTTAACGAAACAAACTAAATTGTATTAAGACATTTTCAAAAAGAAAGTTACGAAAAGTGCGAATGATTGACTAGTTGTGACAATAAGTCTCTTTTTTTGCAGGCCATGTATTTTAGTTTTAAGCGAAAAAAATTTGTGAGTAAAAATGGGTTTGCTGGTCTAAATAATTTACACAAATTAATAAAAAGACATGGGTTGAGTCAACCGCAATTACATGCGATAATTAAAGCAAAATCAAGAAGTACGAAAAAGCCGTGAAATACTTAAGAGGTTGATAGATGTGGTTTGTTTCCTGGGAGAACATAAATTTGCATTCCGCGGTCATAGTGAAAGTGAATGTATTGGAAAAGTATGACGAAATTTTACAATCTAATTCTACAAGGTTTAAAGAAACTTCTAATTTAATACAAAACCATCTTATTCTATGTATAAAAAGAGTAATCTTAAGAAAAATTAAATTTGAAGTAGAAGCCTCTCTTTTGTTGCCATCATTCTGGACGAAACTACAGATGTGACAAATATTAGTCAGTCATCAAAAGTCTTACTTTATGTATCAAAAAAAAGATGAAATTAAGGAACGCTTTATACGATTTTTAAATATTTCCATACAAAGAACAGCTTCTGCTTTATATTGTATTGTTCAGACTATAGTGAATCATTATAATTGTGGTCAAAATTAGAAGCCCAAAGTTATGATGGATCAGCAATAGCAGAAAAGAAAAGAAAACTAGCGACTAGTTCAGCACAGGACAAACAAACGGACGCATCTGAATGCGCCTATGTCGTCAGTATACGGGTGAATTAGGAATTACATATGCTACAAAAATCTGTCCTGGGCTGTACTGCGTCACCTGTGTCGACTATTTCAGTATACGCTGAGTCTAATTTTTGTATAAAAAAAATTCAGGAATTCAAATCCATCGTTTTTTCTAAAAGAGAACAATTTGATCATTTATGGAATAAAGTTGAGCGTTTAAATATTCAACTACAAAGTAACAGAATACGCGCCGATATTGCCAAAGAACATAGAACAGATGAAAAATCGCGATTCGATAAGTTTTTCTTTGAAATAATTGACAATATTTCCGCCCACATAGACACCGGATTTAAGAACTTTAACACCCTTAAATTTCTAGATTTAGTTAATTTTTGCGATAAACCCAATTTCTGAGGGGCCTTTGAATCGCCTAAATAAAATTATCCACAATATTTTGACCTTCCTCCATTACGTTCCGAACTCACAGTGATTTACAACACCTCAGAAGGCTTAAATAAAACGAGTGCCAGAAACTTACAGAAATCTTTTAAAGACTGCGGACTAGATCGTGCTTGCTCTGAAATTCTTAAACTCACTATTCCTGCCACAGATGCATCTGCAGAACGTGCCTTTTCTGCGCTTAAACGAATCCAAATTTGGTTTGAAATTAAGAAAGACTCTACTTTGAGATTATTTTCAATTGAAAAGGAATTAGTGGAAGAATATTCTTGCCAAAAATGTTTTTATGATGACGTCATGAGTTTGTAAAAGAAAATAGGCAAACTACAATAGAATCCTACCTTTCTTAAAATGAAGTGCCATCACTCCATTCAAAGTAGGATTCTATTGTCGTTTGTAACAAAATTTTTTTTTGCGCCTCCACCAAAAAAATTTTGCTTAGGCGCTATTTTACTCTACATCTTACCCTTTTGTAAAGTTCTGAACATGCCACTAATTTGCACTCATTTTTCCAGAAATTTCAATATCTCTAATTAATAAAATTGTCCAAAATGACCAGTATACTCGTATCTTATATCTTAAATTTTGTCTGATAAACACAAGAAAAAACGAATCGTGCATTGCTGCTTCTTGGTCGAAGAGGAAAAATTTTTAGACCAAAACGTTACTCGCAGAGAGAAACGGGTAATAAAACACCAATGACAAAGTGTCAGTCAATGGAATGTTATCATTCCAGATCCCCAACAAAACCACAGAAGTTTTAGGTACAGGTTCTTCTGGTAGATTTTATGCTAAGGAAAGAAGCAACAAATGCAGAAGCCTATTGTCAGACTCTTCATTAGTTCCGCCACGATTTTCAAAACAAAAGGCGCGAGTTATTATCTAGCGACATTGTGTTGATTCACGATAACGCTAGTCTACATTCAGATTTGTTAACAAGGCTGGTGTTAAGGCTTGCTTCAACGTTCGCGTCTGCTGTATAGCCCAAACTTAGCGTCTGATGATTTTAATCTCTTTTCCAAGCTTAAATATTTTTTGAGTGATAATCACTTCATAAGATGACTATCTAAAAGAGACGTCAGAGGTTCAATAACCTGGCAACAACCGATTATAACGCCATAGAGAAATTTATAAAACGATATGACAAGTTGTAACGTGTTAAAATCGCCTCCTGTTTATTGTTAGTCATTTAGTCAATAATTTTTGAACGGAACTGTATGTTTTCGATTTTTCGCATATATTTTGTAATTTCGATATTTAAAATTTTTATTAATATTTTCGTTGGCTGATAATTATCCTAGACTTAGTTAAAATTAGAAATTTCATTGTAGTAGTTTTCTAAGTTGATTTAAAATTGAATTGAAATTGCGATATATTGTTTCATGTTGATGTAGGCAACCTAGTATACTTCATGGTTTGGTTCATATTAAACGCGTGTGGGGGCGTACGAGGAGTATTGTCATTTAAGATCTCCTTACAGTCATCAGTGGTTATTTTAAACTATAAGTTTTCAAAATAATAAAATAAAATAAAACAATAACTTTGTTATACCACTTTATTCACATGTAATAGTGACCGCGGTTTCGACATACAATGTCATTATCAAACTGCAAAAGTTACAGGCCTACATAGATCTTATAAATGACACAAAAATATATTGGGGTGGTTTATGATGTTATTTAAAATTACTACTATATACTTAACTATTATATACAACATTGGAAAAGAAGTGTATATATATATAAGATCCAACTGGTCGTTCAAAACAATATCTATTGTGTTATTACCGCTTTTAAAAATTTCTAGTGACTCTAAAAGATTTAATTTACGACATTTCTCGGCCAAATGCAATATTTTATGATGACCAAAAGTACGCCTTTCTGTAATAAGATGGTTTGCGAATGTTGAATCTGTCTTCTTTAGTTTATATGACCTCATGTGTTCTTTTACCCGTATAATAAAACTTCGACCAGTCTGACCTATATTATATAAACTTTTACAATCATTACAATATAATTTGTACACCCCTGATTTATTATTGATATATCTTTTAGGTTTTGCGTTAAAAATGAAATTACTTGTTTTTACATATGGTTTGTAAGCTATACTAACATTACTATTATTTTTTGAAATTATATTTCCAATTTGCTCGCTTATTTTACCGAAGTAAGTTAACGAGACAAATTGTTTCAAATTAGCACTATCTTTAGGATATACTAAACTAAGGGCCACTTGTAACTGGTTTTTCTTTACTATACTGTCAATTACGCTACTCTTATAACTATTGGTTTTATAACTATTGTTAAACAATAGTTATAAAAGTAGCGTAATTGACAGTATGTATACTAAAGAAAAAACAGTTACAAGTAGCCCTTAGTTTAGTATATCGTAAAGATAGTGCTAATTTGAAACAATTTGTCTCGTTAACTTACTTCGGTAAAATAAGCGAGCAAATTGGAAATATAATTTCAAAAAATAATAGTAATGTTAGTATAGCTTGCAAACCATATGTAAAAACAAGTAATTTCATTTTTAACGCAAAACCTAAAACATATATCAATAATAAATCAGGAGTGTACAAATTATATTGTAATGATTGTAAAAGTGTATATATAGGTCAGACTGGTCGAAGTTTTATTATACGGGTAAAAGAACACATGAGGTCATATAAACTAAAGAAGACAGATTCAACATTCGCAAACCATCTTATTACAGAAAGGCATACATTTGGTCATCATAAAAATTTGCATTTGGCCGAGAAAGGTCGTAAATTAAATCTTTTAGAGTCACTCGAAATTTTTAAAAGCGGTAACAACACAATAGATATTGTTTTGAACGACCAGTTGGATCTTATATATACACCTCTTTTCCAATGTTGTATATAATAGTTAAGTATATAGTAGTGTAAACAATAGTTATAAAAGTAGCGTAATTGACAGTATACTAAAAAAAAAAACAGTAACAAGTGGCCGTTAGTTTAGTATATCCTAAAGATAGTGCTAATTTGAAACAATTTGTCTCGTTAACTTACTTCGGTAAAACAAACGAGCAAATTGGAAATATAATTTCAAAAAATAATAGTAATGTTAGTATAGCTTACAAACCATATGTAAAAACAAGTAATTTCATTTTTAACGCAAAACCTAAAACAGGTATCAATAATAAATCAGGAGTGTATAAATTATATTGTAATGATTGTAAAAGTGCATATATAGGTCAGACTGGTCGAAGTTTTATTATACGGGTAAAAGAACACATGAGGTCATATAAACTAAAGACGACAGATTCAACATTCGCAAACCATCTTATTACAGAAAGGCATACATTTGTTCATCATAAAATATTGCATTTGGCCGAGAAAGGTCGTAAATTAAATCTTTTAGAGTCACTAGAAATTTTTAAAAGCGGTAACAACACAATAGATATTGTTTTGAACGACCAGTTGGATCTTATATATACACCTCCTTTCCAATGTTGTATATAATAGTTAAGTATATAGTAGTAATTTTAAATAACATCATAAACCACCCCCATATATTTTTGTGTCATTTATAAGATCTATGTAGGCATGTAACTTTTGCAGTTTGATAATGACATTGTATGTCGAAACAGCGGTCACTATTACGTGTGAATAAAGTGGTATAACAAAGTTATTGTTTTATTTTATTTTATTATTTTCAAAATGAATTACCACAAAGTTACGGCTACCAGTATTAATTTTATAAGTTTTCAATTTATAATTCTTTAATTAGTACGTAATTTAATTGATTCGTCAGATGGCTTCCGAATATTATTGTCTTCATTTTTAGGTAGCGAAATAATCTTCTAATTATACAGCGTCCGCCATATTGTTAGCACCTTATGGGAAAAACTTTTATTGTTGAGTTTTTTAAAAATCGTTTTCGACCAGTTCTTTGTGCATGTTTGAAAACCTAAAATGGGGCACATGAAAAGTTTTTTTCCTTTTACAGTGACCGCAAAAAAAAGCCTAATCCATATGGTAAACTTTTTATTAATTGATTTATTGAAAAATTGATTTTGGCATTAGCCTCTGCTTCACCTCCAACCACCAAAAAGCAAAAAGAAATTTTCATGGCACTTTTCATGGCGTTTGAAATTTTTAAATGGGCCAAAATGGCCTTATTTATCAAAACGAGAAAAACTATAAGGGAAAACTAAAAATAATTTAGTATATTTTGGTGTTTAGTTGACCTATTAAGCAGAAAGAAATAATATTTAAAAGCTATTTATAAGCTAAGTAAATAAAAAATTAAATGAAAAATTAAAAATTTAAATTTTAAATCCATATGGTAAACTTTTTATTAATTGATTTATTGAAAAATTGATTTTGGCATTAGCCTCTGCTTCACCTCCAACCACCAAAAAGCAAAAAGAAATTTTCATGGCACTTTTCATGGCGTTTGAAATTTTTAAATGGGCCAAAATGGCCTTATTTATCAAAACGAGAAAAACTATAAGGGAAAACTAAAAATAATTTAGTATATTTTGGTGTTTAGTTGACCTATTAAGCAGAAAGAAATAATATTTAAAAGCTATTTATAAGCTAAGTAAATAAAAAATTAAATGAAAAATTAAAAATTTAAATTTTGGTAACGAAAATCTCTCATATTTCCACATGTCTTCCCTCGTTTTCTATGCACATAATAGTTCTGTTGTACAATTCATTTGCCACATTTCTTAGGTATACAAGTGGAATCTGAACAACACAGTTTCTGGTGGTCAATACTTCTAAATGGATGATATTTGTATGCTTGATTTTTCAAATATCCCCAAAGAAAAAAAATCACAAGGAGTCAGATTCAGGGATCGTGGTGGCCACGATTCTCAGAAAAGCGACCTATACATTTTGCCAGAAAAATCTCATATAGGTAATTTCTAACTTCTACGGTACTGTAAGCTGGACAACCATTGTTGTTGGAAATACATTTTTCTTCTTAATTCCAGGAGACAATTTTCAATATCGCTGAAAAATTGATTTTGTAAAAATTCCTAATATCTTCCTGTATTTAAATTTCTAAAAAAGTATGGTTAATATTTAGTTATTAAAGATTCCACACCAAACATTCGTTTTAAAATGGTATTGATTACGTGTTTCTATTTGAAAATGTGGATTTTCATCGGCCCACCAACGACAATTCTGCGAGCTTACAACTCCATTGGAAGAAAAAGTCGTGTCGTCACTAAACAACACATACTTCGCAAATGATCGTTGTTCTTCTAATTTTCCTTGAAAAAAAAAATTCTAGACGCTAGTCGGAGTTCCGTTCTTGTAAAGTGTGAATAAATTTTGGTTTGTAAGATTTGAACTTGATCATCTTTAAAATTCTTCTTACGGAAGTGCCAGAAATACCACTAATTAGCTCAATTCGTGATACAGAAGTTTTAGGATTCTGTATTACTGTTTGCAAAATTTGGAGCTGGTGTTCGTCAGTGATCCAGTGAACATGTGGATGTTTAAATTTATTTGCAATAGTTTCCGTACTTTTAAATTTTGAATAAATTCTTCCAACTGTTGTATGGAAGATATTTTTACCAGGATGTCGGTGCCTAAAAATTAAAGCTGTCTCTCTAAACATTTTATAATTGTCGCCTACAATTAAAACAATTTCAATTTTCTAAGTTTCAATTAATTTACGTTCTATTGTGAAAATAATAATGACACTGAATGCGACTGAATTAATATTTAAACTATCAAACATAAAACAGTTATAGCAAACGCCAATTAAGTTGGCGTGAGGAAGGGGTGCGCAGAAAACTTTTTTAAAAACGTCTGCCCCCACTACTCAAGTAATTGTCAGAATACATTTGTCATTGACGTTTGACGGAACATAATGTCTTTACTAGGGGCTCATAGAGTGATACACGCTCAAACGATGCTTATAAAAATATTCTTAAAAACCTGTTTATACATTACAATCTCATTATTTATATAAAATTTTGTGTTTTATGTTTTTTTAATATGTTCAATTATGTTTTTTTCGTAAAGATTAGAATTATCTGACATTGCCGCCTACGGTATCTTGCGATTTGATGTAAAACTAAATACAAATCTCCCCACTACTTCTAATCCTGCCCAAACTTACCCCTCCTCGCGCCAACTTAATTGGCGCTTGCTATACTTAACTAACAAAACAATATCGATGGCTGCTTACGAAATTGTGTAAAATGTGACAATGATATTATAACTTTCTAGTGCGTTTAACGGAAAAATACACTTTTGTGTTGCATTTATTCACATTAATTGTTAAGTTACATTTATTTAGCATAAATTATAAAGCAAGCTGAAATTTAAAATGAGGTTTTTCATGATAAAAAGGCGTCGCACCAAAAATGTGAAATAACGTGACAATTTTTTTTCAAATAAAAAATTTCTTTTGTATGTTAGATTGTACTTGTTTAGTTCATTTTTAAGACAAATATAAACAAAACAAAGTTTGTTTATATTTCAGGGAAGAAAATACGTATATAGGTGTAAGTCCATTAACACGATGCCAGATGGCAGTAAATATACAAAAAAGGCTTAAGTATATCAATACGTTAAGCAGGTATTACGCATTTGTTACAAATTGTTAACCTATTGATATACTTAAACCTTTTTTGTATATTTACTGCCATCTGGCATCGTGTTAATGGACTTACACCTATATACGTATTTTCTTCCCTTCTGTACCGGCATAGCCGGTCAAGGGAAGGGTTGCCATTTTCGGCATAGTCTCTTTCGTCCGTCAGATGACACTATATTATATGGTGCTACCTGATAGGACAAAATTTGCTATACCTTTAAGGCGATTTAAGCTTTAATTACTTCACTAGCTTAACTTATGACGCCTAATAGTATGGCAGAAACACGTGTCTTAAGCAGAAGTAAATGCTGAAAATACGAGGTGTATTGTCCATGTGTATAGCTACAGATATGTATATTGCATGTGTGTTTCATTTGTAACAAATGCGTAATACGTGCTTAACGTATTGATATACTTAAACCTTTTTTTGTATATTTACTGCCATCTAGCATCGTGTTAATGGACTTACACCTATATAAGTATTTTCTTCCCTTCTGTACCGGCATAGCCGGTCAAGGGAAGGGTTGCCATTTTCGGCATAGTCTTTTTCGTCCGTCAGATGACACTATATTATATGGTGCTACCTGAAAGGACAAAATTTGCTATACCTTATAGGCGATTTAAGCTTTAATTACTTCACTAGCTTTACTGATGACGCCTAATAGTAAATGGCAGAAACACGTGTCTTAAGCAGAAGTAAATGCTGAAAATACGCGGTGTATTGTCCATGTGTACAGTTACAGATATGTATATTGCATGTCTGTTTCATTTGTAACAAATGCGTAATACGTGCTTAACGTATTGATATACTTAAACATTTTTTGTATAATAGTTTTCATGTATCAAATAATTAAGAAGTATTTAAGTTATGTAAGCGAAATTTACAGTGAATGTAACAATAGATCATATTTTATATCCAAATTATAATAATATTGTCATCTTATATAGCGTGTAGAAAAACTAAAACTATTCAAATAAGAAATTCAAGTGGCTATAACTTGATTAATTAAATAGAACGCCATATTTTTTAATTTACCAGCAAATGCACTTTTTAATTACCTATCGAATGGTATTTATATGTCAAACTTTAATTCTTCGCGTTTTTATAGAATACGCTTAATAATCGTTTTTCGCACCATTTGGTGTATTTTAAATAAAAATTCTAATGTATCTAGTTGCCTATTACATTTAGAAATGTCAGATAATTCATTTAGTCGGACATTTTAGTCTACAAAGTCGACTTTTGCTATAATGGTATTATTTTTTGTAATTGTGGAAGTTTAGATCATTTTTATTTGAATATTTTTGTTGTATTGCTTGGTCAAATTGAATATTTACACAAAAGAAGAGCGAGTTAATATGATTTTTATGCTTGGAGAATGTCATCAAAATTGTTTATTAGCTTCTCGGACTTATGCTCAAAGGTTCCCCGAAAAAAATCACCCTAAGTCAGCCATTTTTGAGAGGCTATTAAATCAGTTTAAAGAAAGTGGAAGTGTCAAATATAAAATAACCCATTACAAGGAAATTTGTCACTGAAGATGAAGAAAATGTTTTTATTGTAGTTGATACAGTTATCGAAAATCCCAATATTAATCAAAATCAGATATCCAAAAATACTAAAATTAGTCAAGCAAGTATTTTATGGAACTTTATGGAAATGATTTTGACAAATTGACATTTGACGAACTGAATTTTGTATGTGGGCAGAAAATGAAAACTTTTTTGAAAATATACTATTTAGTAAATAATGTAATTTTCATAAGAATGGTGTCGTGAATAGACAAAACTTCCTTCTTCTTCTTTTGTTTTAGGTTGGACGCCAGCACGTCCAGGCACTTGAGCACACTGCTCTTTGTACTATCCCCAATAGTTCTCAGTTTCACTCTGTTAGTCTTGTGTCCTCGATAAAGGCCACTATCCTCCTCAGGGGAAGTTTGAGTACACTCGTAGGATCCAATAGATCTCTCCCGAAATATGTCTGTCTGAGTTACTTCAGTTCCTCACACGTGAATATTACATGAAGGCTAGTTTCCTCCTGTTTTTCACATCTACCACACCATGGCTCGCTAACCAAGCCCATGCTGTACAGATGCTTCCTTAAAAGACAGTGTCCGATTATTAAGCCGGTAATTATTTTAATTTATTTTTTGTTACTACGAATTAGGTTGGTTGAAAAACTTCCGTCCAGCTCCCCAGTTTTGGTATGGAGTTGACCTTCCATTAACTTCCATTTCTTTTTATGTTTTCTTTCTAGCCTTAGCGATTCCACATACAGGTTCTGGTCCTATGAAATTCCTATTAGTACCTTCTTTGGCCAGTTCGTCGGCTATCTCATTGCCTTTAATTCCTTCATGTCCTGGAACCCATATCAGCGACACAGTATTGTCTTGTGCCAGTTTATTGAGGACCTGTTTACAATATTTCACCAGCTTAGATCTGGTAGATGGATTCATAATGGCTTTAATAGCTGTCTGTTTTGGTATGGAGTTGACCTTCCGTTAACTTCCATTTCTTTTTATGTTTTCTTTCTAGCCATAACCAGATCTCCCTTTTAGCGGAATCCTTAGCGATTCCACATACAGGTTCTGGTCCTATGAAATTCCTATTAGTACCTTCTTTGGTCAGTTCGTCGGCTATCTCATTGCCTTTAATTCCTTCATGTCCTGGCATCCATATCAGCGACACAGTATTGTCTTGTGCCAGTTTATTGAGGACCTGTTTACAATACTTCACCAGCTTAGATCTGGTAGATGGATTCATATTGGCTTTAATAGCTGTCTGACTATCAGTCATTATGTTGATATTTTTGTTTGCGCAGCCGGCTTCTCGAATTTCCTCGGCGCAGGCTACGACTGCAAACAATTCGGCCTGGAAAACCATCGTATGTTTCCCCAGACATATTGATATCTTCCTTCTAGGGTCGATTCCGCATATGCCTGCACCTGCCCCCTTACTAGATTGTGATCCATCAGTGCACCAGGTGCCGGCACCACAATCGCTCAAGCGACTTTTTGTCTGTTCCCTGGTCGGTATAAATATGTTCAGCTTAGCTGTAAACATAATCTCAGGTGCCATACTGTCCACCCGCATTTGAAATATCGGCTCTTCCAGTATAGTTCCTGTGATATCTGTATTTCCCCCTACAAACTTATTAAGACACCATACGTCATTGGCCTTCAGCTTCAGAGTTGCAGCCATTGCCTCCGCCTTTAGAAATAGTTTCAGCGGAGGGAGACCCCCGATGGCCTCAGACACAACTTCTATTACTATACTGATTAGAATCCGCATGAATACAGAGTCATGAGAAATCGGAATAGGTGGTCGATTAATATGTGGGGTGGGATA
Source organism: Melolontha melolontha (assembly GCA_935421215.2). Lineage (NCBI taxonomy): Eukaryota > Metazoa > Arthropoda > Insecta > Coleoptera > Scarabaeidae > Melolontha > Melolontha melolontha. Next base: position 155,459,755 of record OW285236.1, on the reverse strand, counting down.
CTGGGCCCATATTTAATTGGACCCTATTCTTTTGAAGGACCTTTGAATGATATGATGTTTCTCTAATTTTTTTACATCAGCTACCATTATTATTAGAAGAAGTCCCTTTAAACATCAGAAAAAACATATGGCTTCAATTGGATGAAGCTCCGCCTCATTATTATCGCGAGGTGCAGCAATTTTTAAATGCCAACTTTCAAAACAAGTGGATTGGAATAAATGGATTTCAAAATTGGCCGCCCAGATCCCTAGACTTAACTCCACCAGATTTCTTTTCGTGGGGATACATAAAAGAAATTGTCTAGAACACGCCTCCGACAACACCACACGATATGAAAATACGCATAAAACGGGCTTTTGGCACTGTAACCCCGCAAATATTGTCCAGAGTTAGCAGTAGTTTTCAAAAAAGAATATGTAAGTGTCTGGAAATGAACGGTCGACATTTCGAACATCTGTTCTATAAATTATCTGACATTTCTAAATACAATGTGCAACTAGATACATTAGAATTTTTATTTAAAAAACACCAAATTGTGCGAATAACGATTATTAGGCGTATTCTGTAAAAACGCGACAAATTAAAGCTTGACATATAAATACCATTCGTTAGGTAATTAAAAAGTGCATTAAAAAATATGGCGTTCTATTTAAATTAATCAAGTTATAGCCACTTAAAGTTCTTGTTTGATTAGTTTTAATTTTTGTACAGCCTGTATAAGATGACAAGTTTATTATAATTTGGATATAAAATATGATCTATTGTTACACTTCACTGTAAATTTCGCTTACTTAACTTAAATACTTCTTAATTATTTACATGAAAATTAGGTTAGATTTTGACAAAAGTCAAATTATTTAAATAACTTTAAGGTTTAGGTATTGTAAACCTAATTAAAACAGACACTTATTTTGATCGGAGAATCCAAAAATGCAATAATATACAAGGTATTCCATTAAAAAAAAACTTTGATACTTTTCGGGCTTTTGGAACACCCTGTATAATATGAAAACAATTTTAAAAAGTAACTATAATAGACCCCTATATATCCCAAAAGTGAAACTTTTTGAAAGTCAAGTATTTTGGCTACAATATTCCGCGCCATATAGCATGAATAGCCCTGTATACTGAGTGATGCAATGCATATTATATGTACATGATTTTTTTTTGTCGGTCATATCCCAATACTATACTGTATGAGTCACTAACTCAGTAGCATTTTATATATTTATTGCAACTTAATTATATAAAATTTGTATTCTTTGAGCAAGTTGGTCATTTATATTTGCTTTAAATTTTTAGTTCATTATTACTTAGACTTTTCATATTTTACTTTATTCCATAATTTACTACAGCATTGTTAATTGATATGCTTATTGATTTTTCCCTTGTTTTTTGTTCTTGTTTTGTTTTGTTAATAGGCTATTTCTTGTTATTATTATATTTTGGATGTTTTATTATTATGGAACATTTGTCCACGTATTTACCTGTGATTTAGAACATACCATCGGCGGTGTCTGTGTTCACTGTGCCGGCTTGATAGCATAAACACGGTGGCGCCTATTGATAAAAAAGAACCTTCCCTCGCTCGCCTCTTAACTGAGCTGGTCTCTCAGCCGAATATATCCGGGGCAATCGTATTATTGGGATAAGTTATTAAATTATATATGTTTTACATGCGTAAATAGGCGCATATAACTATTAGAGTTAGATATTGTTATTGGCAAATAACAAAGTGAACTCGAGAGGAGACTATTTGAGAAGAAGTGTAGGCCTAATAAGCGTAGAACAAATTTTGTTTCATTGTCTCAACTAATAAATGTGTGAGAGAAACATTGTATTGTTTTTGGATAACCCCCATATATTGAAACAGAACAATTGTTTCAAAAATAGGTCATGTAAATTAGTAAATCCATTTAGAAAGACCTTTTCAAACATAATTCATAATTCATCATGATAAAATAATTTTATGTAAATGAAAAGATATTTTATTGTAAAAGACAAAGTGCCTTATTATAATTTGAATTTATCTATAATGTATCTGTAACTTCGATATGAAATTTATTAATTTAAATCTATAAAAAATAACTGCTTTCATTTAAAATTCAATTCGTCTCGTTGCACTTGAGTTAATGGTGTTAATAACTGTTCTCGGTATCGTTGGCTATTAATGTTATTGTGAAAAAATATTGGTCTTATTTTTCTACGACGAGATACACCTAACCATACTCTAACTTTAACAGGATGTAAAGGAACTTCGATGTGATTGTTTGGCTTGTCTATAGACAATGTTATGTAATTTTGTTCATTTACAAACTCGCTTAAATGAAACCATGCTTGATCAGTAAAAAATCTTAGATTAAGAATTTCGTCATTGTTTAAATTTTCTTGAAAGAAGTTGCAATAATTACGCCTACTAATGTAATCTCTAGGTAAGATCTGTTGAACAATCAATACTTTATATGGATACTTATGCAAACGACGCTTCAAAATTCTATGAACGGTACTAGAAGATACGTTCGTTTGAACTGATAAATGACGAACTGATGTATGTGGGTTTTCTCGAACAAGGTTTTCTACGTGTTCAACAATATTTTGCTGTATACGTAGTATACCAGAACTTTTGCCTTTTAACACAGATCCTGTAGCCCGAAACTTCTCCACGACTAGACGAATGTGATCTTATAAAGCAGTATTTTCCACAATTCTATTAGGAAACTGCAAGTGAAACTGTCGCTTACATTCCGCGTAGAAATATTAACATTTTCCGTTAAGAAATTGTGCACTTTTAAATATGCTTCAACAATTAAAAATATTTTCTTGCAATGTGTACATTATTTAGTAGGATTGTTTACTAAATAAAAAAAATATTTGTAAGAAAAAATTATATTGCTACTCACAAAATGACATATAAAAATAGATAAATAGTTAATTACACATAAAAGGCAAGTGGCTTATAATAATTTGCAAGTACTAGTTACTCATTACTTACTGAGGTGAAGTTCTTTTTGAAACACGTTGTATATGGATAAATTAAATTTATTTTTATCAAGTTCCTCTTCAAACTCAGATAATGATTAATTAGTTTTACAAACAATATATGCAGCTGAGTTTATAAAGCATCGCCTTAGAAATAAATGTATATTGTATTGACATTGTATAGTATTACCATTATGTAGGATATATAAAATAAAAATGAAAAATTTAAAAAAACCTATCAAACGCGAATAAAACCAAAGTATCAAGATGTAGTAAACAAATAACATAAGCAAAAACATGGCACTCTAACAAGTAAGGTTATTAGTAGAGTGGACCAATTCGGAGCGAAAGCAGAGGAATATTTTGTATCGGCACCAGTGTCTCTATCTTTATGTCTTGCGCTATGCACGTGGCGTTGCAAATTTGATTTTGTTAAATGGTTTATATATATTTCTAAATTTCTAAGTTCTGCTTTTCTAATTTACGGTCACAATCCTGGTAATATAAGGCCTTGTAATGTTTCCCAATATTTATCTGAAGCTGGTACACGTCTTTTGTGGCTCATTAATTGATAGCGGAGTATAAGATGAAAACAGTTCAGATCTTGGTAATATAAATTATACTTGCTTTTTTTATATTTAAAAAAAAAATTCGTTTTTTCCAAAAACACATCCAATTCATTCAACCGCAAAAATTCTTCTCTCAAATTGTTTCAATAACTCACTATGGCAACCCAACAGCATTTTCTCTTTTTAAGCTCATTGGTCGCTTTAGTTATACATAATTTTCCAAAATATTTGACATTTATACTACAATTTTGATCCTTGATTAATATTATGAACTTATTGATTTACAATTAAATTTTCCTTCACACATAACCTTTGACAATACCAAACATTAACAATAGTATACAAAATTAACTAAATGTACATATTTCTATAATTTTGGTAAATGTAAGAAAGTCATATACTTTTGAAATTTAATTATAGATTGACCCTCTAAATTAAGAAAACAATACAAATATAATAGACTTCCACCTTCTAAGAAATCCCAATAACAGAAATGTAACAAATTAAAACTAGTGTTTTCAATAAGTTTATTAACATTTTTATTATATTTACCTTCTCTCCCTCATAAAAAATAATTTGTGGAAAGAATTGTAATAAATTATTTTTGAATTATAATTGTTATAGTTAATCCTCTATTTATTTTATTTTGTTTATTTATTTTTTTTTAAGAAAAATAAAAGTAAATTATAAGCCTATAGAATATGTGTGTAACATGTGTTGCCTAATCATTATAATAACGAGCGATCACTAAAATTGTATATATAAAAATTATGTCGTAGCTTTAGTCATTAAGATGTTATTTCAAACATCTGTCAGTGTCAAATATATATTTTAAAGTTTCATCAAAAGAAAAAGTAATGGCCTTTAATGATATGCATAAAGCTTTTATGGTAGAATGTTACTTCCTGACATCTCAAAAAATTTATGGTATTTGGCAGCATTCAATAGAAAATTGCCTTGCGGAGTTTGAAGAGAGATATCCAAATACTGTTCCTAGCTATAAAACTTTCCGTGATACGCTAATGCATTGTGTAAATATTTTTCGTCAAACAGGCAGTATCTTAAGGAAAAAAAGAAGCGGTCCTCCTCTCAAGAGAAGTGGCGGCGTAATTGAAAATGTCAGACAAATTATTAACGAATCTCCTCAAACATCTATTCGCAGAGTTTCGCAACAAGTAGGGCTTTCGTATGGAACATGTCAAAAAATTTTAAAAAAGGACTTGCACATGTATCCATATAAATTAACTTCTGTACAAAATCTATTACCTACGGATTATGAAAAAAGAACACAATGTTGCCAATGGTTTATTCAAACAATGACAGACAATATTTTAAATCATACTTTTTTCACCGATGAAGCTTGGTTTTATTTGAAAGGTTATGTTAATTCGCAAAATATGCGTATGCAAAATATGCGTATGTGGTCCAGTGAAAATCCTCATTTCTACAGAGAAGTTCCTCTACATCCATATAAAATAGGCGTATGGGTAGGTATGAGTCGTCACCGATTAATAGGACCAATATTCTTTGAGGGCACGATAACATCGGAGAAATATCGTAACGAAATTCTCAGTGTTTTTACTAATCAATTGACTAATGATGAACTCCAGGTCGGATATTTTCAACAGGATGGGGCTACATCTCACGTTACACTTGAAAATATTCAGTTTTTGCAACAATTTTATGGCGATAGGATAATAATAGAATAGTAGAAATACAGCGATTCCATATCCACCACGATCGTGTGATTTAACAGTCATGGATTTTCTTGTGTGGCCATATATAAAGAATATTATTTATGAAACACCAATTAATAATCTACAAGAGTTAAGACATAAAATCATTGAAAAATGTGAACACATCAATAACTCACCGCAAATACTGATCAATGTTTTCAATGGTCTACGAAATAGAGTGCGATTATGCTTGGTGGAGAATGGTCATCATTTTACACATTTTTTATAATATTCTATTACTTTGTATAAAAATTATAAATATATTTAATATAAAAGTCAGCATTTCAAATTATTTTTTAACAATCACGACGTTTGAAATTATAATGACAGATCTCCTCTAATAACTTAAGTTAGGACATACTTTTTGTGTACATGGCTTACTTGAGCGAAAATTTTAATGATCACTCGTTATATGTAACGGTTTAAATATTTAAATTTCCTTTATAGTGTATCATTGTAGTATATTAACATTATTTATATTATTTTGTTTAAGATGAATCTTCTATTTTGTCTTATATTATGTATCAAAGTTTAAAAACATTTGTATTATTTGGTTATCATTTGAATCAGAACTATCTAGGTAATAAGTATTATTGTAATCAATTATATACCGGGTGTTTCAAATTCGACTCTCACCATTGGGATCTCGGTAACGGTAAGAGATACAGGATGGCTTAAATTAGGGCAAAGTTGCGTATCGGCGAGTCCAATAATTTTACGTTTTAAAATTAAAGTTATCTTAGCTACTTCCGGAAATTTGGCGGAAAAACTGAATATTCCGGTTTTCGTTTTTATTTTTGTGCGACTTTATTTCAAAAGTTAGCCAAAATCTATAAATAGATCCTCATTGGAACTTTTTGGGCTTCATCTTTTGGCCATGTCAAAAATCCCTTACGACGTTTCGTTTTTCTCAAACCATCATCAACTTTATTTTTTCTTATAGGCGCATATTGGGTTTTTGCAGTTATGAATAGCCCGTTTTATTACTTTTTTAATGATATATCACAAGTTACGCTTGTATTTCCTCAAATCCAAAATATTGAAGAAAAACTTTTATACCAAAGTAAGCTTTGATTTTTTTCAATCTGTCACATGTAAATGACATTTTGATACATTGTGAATCTCTGTGTAGTTCAAAATGGAGTTTACCAATGAAGAAAAACGAGATATGGTGAAAATTTATTACAAAAACGATAGAAGCGGTGTCAATACATCGGCAATGTATTTGAACATGTATCCCGAAAGACGACAACCTCATCGAACTTTGTTTAAATTATTGGATAGAAATCTCGCTGAGTTTGGTTCGTTTGAAAAACCAAGACAAAAATATGGAGACAGAATGGATGAGGAAACTAAGGACAATTTAGTCAATGAGGTAAAATTGACGTTAAATTATCGTATACTTTTCAATAAAAGTAGATATTTTGCAGATAAATATGAACCCGGGCAAATCCACACGCCAAGTTTCCTCCGATGTAGATGCTTCTTCTCATACGAGTGCTTGGAGACACCTAAAAAAAAGTGGTTTCAAATGCTACAAAATTCACATATCACAAAAATTACATCCAGGTGATTCTGAAAGGCGATTACAATTTTGTGGTTGGGTACAAAGGAGACCCGATTTTCCAGCTTTCCTAGAAAATGTGGTTTGGACAGATGAAAGCACTTTTACGAATTGTGGAATATTAAGTCGGAACAATGAACACATCTGGAGCGTAAACAACCCTAGGCAATTTCGAGAAATTCGGCCGCAAGTTCGATTCAGTCTTAACGTGTGGGCAGGTATTTATAAAGACAAAATTTTGGGTCCTCATTTCTTTAACGGCACTCTGAATGGAGAAACTTATCATCAGTATTTGGCGACAACTCTCGAAGACTATTTAGATAACTTACCTTTGATCCACTACAACAGCATCTGGTTTCAACACGATGGTGCTCCACCTCACAACTCAAGACTGGTATCTGATTATCTTACCGAAAGGTTTGGTGACAGATGGATCGGGAATAATGGACCAGTAAGATGGCCAGCCAGGTCTCCAGATCTTAGTGTCCTCGACACATTATGGGGTACACTTAAAAATTGAATTTATGGGCGGGGTGAGTACCAAAATATCGAGGAGCTCCGAATCAACATCATTAGGGAGTTTGGTAGATTACGGAGACGGGAAATACATTACTTAAAAATAGAATTTACGGGCGGGGTGAGTACCAAAATATCGAGGAGCTCCGAATCAACATCATTAGGGAGTTTGGTAGATTACGGAGACGGGAAATACATCGCGCAGTGCACAACATAGAGAGAAGAGTAGAGTTCTGCTTGGAGAATCACGGAGGACATTTTGAGCATCTGTTGTAATTATTATTTTTATTTAGTCATTATTATTATGGTTAGTTTTTTCAATGTATTTTGAGGTCTCTCCTCTCAACTATCTACTTTTATTGAAAATTATACGATAATTTAACGTTAATTTTACCTCATTGACTAAATTGTCCTTAGTTTCCTCATCCATTCTGTCTCCATATTTTTACATGTTCAAATACATTGCCGATGTCTCCATTTTTAACGACACAGAGATTCACAATGTATCAAAATGTCATTTACATGTGACCAATTGAAAAAAATCAAAGCTTACTTTGGTATAAAAGTTTTTCTTCAATATTTTGGATTTGGGGAAATACAAGCGTAACTTGTGATACATCATTAAAAAAGTAATAAAACGGGCTATTCATAACTGCAAAAACCCAATATGGCGCCTATAAGAAAAAATAAAGTTGATGATGGTTTGAGAAAAACGAAACGTCGTAAGGGATTTTTGACCTGGCCAAAAGATGAAGCCCAAAAAGTTCCAATGAGGACGTATTTATATATTTTGGCTAACTTTTGAAATAAAGTCGTACAAAAATAAAAACGAAAACCGGAATATTCAGTTTTTCCGCCATATTTCCGGAAGTAGCCAAGATAACTTTAATTTTTAAACGTAACATATTGGATTCGCCGATACGCAAATTTGCCCTAATTTAAGCCACCCTGTATCTCTTACCGTTACCGAGATCCCAATGGTGAGAGTCGAATTTGAAACTCCCGGTATATAAACCATTTAACAAAATCAAATTTGCAAAGCCACGTGCATAGCGCAAGACATAAAGATAGAGATACTGGTGCCGATACAAAATACGCCTCTGCTTTCGCTCCGAATCGGTCCACTCTAGTTATTAGTTCTTATTCTTCTCTTGAGTGATTTTAAATATTGTACAAAAGATGGCGGTAAAATAAGTTTTTTGTGTTCTGGTTAATTTATAAATCCTAAATAGTTTTGAATAATAAAGGATTTTTTTGTGTTCGGTTCTAAAACATTTTCATTTATAGGAACCAAAACAAACCTATTATAAAATAGCAAAGAAGAGATATACTCCATAAGAGCCCGTACTTCAATTCAAGGTGGAATCAACTATAGTTATGTTATTTTATGACAACTGAATAAACATCAGAGTATAAGCTATCATTCCTCAAAATATTAAATTATATTATTTAAATGATGAAGTACATTTAACTGTATTGCTAATTGACCTTTGAAATGCATCACTAACCTTTGGCTGAGAAATATTATGAATCTTTATTATTCGTAAAAAATGTATATAGATTAATTTACAACTGATAACAAAAACACATTGTCGTCATGCTTTTATCTTCTCTGGTATTATATCAAGTCATAGTTTTTTATCACGATAAATTTTAAGTAAAAAATTAACATGTACCTAAGCTTTGTACGTAGGTACATGCTTTATTTTATTGTGATCAATGTAATCATTGCCCTGTCAAATTATAAAATTCTCTAACAAATATAATTAACTATGAAATATTATTTTATATATGAACGCATTCATTGAAATCGATTTAAAATAATAACATTAATAAACATAAGTTCTAGTTTTTTTGCGAAAGACGTATATTAATACAAAAGCAATTTAAGGTTAAATTATTGTAAAAAAACTTACGGTTCGTTTACTAGCGGGGATATTTGCATAATTATATCTAAAAGATTCTTATCTGAACACCAAATGGACGGACGTTGAGGTTGGCTATTTACATTTAATATTCTAAATAAAATACATATTATAACAGCAATTACAGCCAATAATGCAGTTGACATTATGGCGACGGAGCGTCGTAACACAGTTTCCCACACAAACACTTCGTTATTAGTCCACCGGTAAACTAACAAAACGACAAAACTAATACAAGGACTTCAACTGTCACTCCGTTATACCTAATTCCCATGCTTGGCGCCATGGCATAGTAACCACGACTACGCGTACATGAATGTACATCTATTAACTAATAAATATTTATTAATTTTAAGCACCTTATTACAAATACACGGCTCGGCTATTTATAATAATAAAATTATTTAATAGATAATAAAATAATTACGGATGCTGGTGAAGTTCCTTCAAAGGTTCAGGACGTGCGTAGTATTGGTTAATTAAAATAAATATACAACAACTTAATACATAAAATAAAACACAGCGGCGTCCTTAAATTTTGTATTTATATTTACATAATAAGAAATTGAAACTCGTATGTTTAAAAGCAATTAAAACAAAGTAATATGTACACGAAGAGCGGCAATTAAGTAACTAAAATTAACACATAAAAATACTCTGAAACGAACGTTAAATGGAGTAGTAAATTAAGGGTTAATCAATTACGATGAATATAAAAGAATCTCTGTATAGAACAATACAGTTACCTTTATGTGGCGATGTTGGTCACGTGGTCTTCGAAGATATACCCTGGTCAAGCACATGCAGAGCGATGTTTTACCGGAGGAATAAGAAATTAGTTATATTAATATGGACTCACTTAAAAGAATAATATGCATAGAACAATGCAATTTACCTTAGAAACGGAAGAACACCTGGTCGGCGTGATGGCATCGTCACTTGAACAGCACGATGTGTGTTTCCTCACGAAAGGTTCGAAAGAGAAGCAGGAACTATTAGTTTTCGTGTCGATAGAGAAGTCTAGAACGGTTGGTTTATGATGTATCGAAGAGGGGGTCGATATCTCGAATAATAGTTAATTAAACGCGCGACCTGAAGACTTGGTCTGTCGATGTCAGAATTATTCTTAAATTAACCTTTGTGACATAAGCTTCCTAACGATATCAAACACGACACATAAAAGAAGATGTAAATAATATTAATTAAAAGAATTTAAAAATTGGAATGTACTAGAAGAAATTCGACATTAACGTTAGGGTTCTGAGTCAGGTAGAAAGAAGGGTCGTCGGCGGTTAAGAAAGTGACAAAAGAAATAGAAATACTTTCTCTTTGTAACGAAAATGAAAGTTTGTACAAATGAAGAAAAATGTCTTAAGTTTAAATATAATTAAATGATATATTTAAAGACGAAATATATATTTATTTAATTAAATGAATTAAACTTCTATACGCTAGGCGTAACAATTCGCCCACCCTTTGAAAGACATTTTTTTGTCTATGAGTGTCTTGCATAAGAAATTTTTATTAAGCTTAATCGTTAAGTTGTTTTAAGGACAATAAAATAAAAAAGCGCAACAGGAACGGCTTGTGCTTACTTTACCCACACCATGTTACGTATGGCGTACGGGGAAACCTGGAAACCCGTACTAGGCAAGTCTGCGCTCTTAAAAATCAGAGCTACAGTTTGAATTAATTGACTTGAGTAATTAATCAGTGTTCGATTAATTAAATGTAAAAGAAAAAAACTGAACTGATTAGTAAGTCGCTAGGTGTTAGTCGCGACACAATGTAGTATAAATATGTAATATCGAACGAAAACAAAAAAGGAAAATGGGCCCTAATCTATTATTACATATCTAACTAATTTGATTAAATTATTATTGCTAACATTTAATTGAAATACCCGTTCGCGTACTATTCACCCTGTAGCGGCGATCTTGCTGTTGGTATTTCGCGTCGATTTTTGGATTTTCGATGGCGTGTTTTGTCCGTTGTCGGTCGGTTGCTCTTGACTGTCCCCGGTCTTGCAAATCGACGGCGGCGAAGAGAGGTATGCAGCGGCGTCGCTCGAAGGGGATTGTTTCTACCTGCTCTTGATGCGTTGTGCTTCGATGTCGATTCGGAGAATTCTTTCGCTGTAGCTGCGTTGACCTAGTTAATTTAGGCGATCTTGATTTCTGTGAAAAACAAACATACTCGATTGCGCGTGGAGGTGGGATAGGGTTAATTGTAGGATTACATTTGGTTTCATGGTAAGATTCGGGAGCTGTAAAGAATTTAATTGTATTACGACTTTTCTTACCAAAATGTAAACAACGTCGTCCTATATTTAATACCGCTTCTTGCGTTTCGAAGAATGGCATTCCCAATATTAAATTTTCTCGCAAATCCGGTGCAATTAGTACAGGGACTTCTATTACTTGATTCTGGATGCGTGCTCTTACGATTCCCGTTCCGGTAATAGTCATGTGTGCAGATTTGTGTCCTAATGATGCTGTACTGACCTTGTTTGATGTTATGCGTCGAACAATTGCAGGCGCGGCAAAGTTATCTGTCGCTGCAGTGTCTAAGATGGCGTCGACAGCGTGTCCTGTGACTTCCACACATATACGAGGTGTTGTCGATGATGAATTATGCTGTATATAATTCAGCGATGGTTCTTGTTTCTTTCGCAGAACTGGGCAGTTGCGATGCCAGTGATTATCAGAACAGTAATCACATGGCGGTAATCCTTTCGTCGTTAATTGCTTCACTTTGTTGCCTGAAATTGATTTAGAGGATAAAGACGATATCTTACTTGCGTAAATGTCTGCTGGATCGCCATGAATGTAGTTGTCTATTTCCATACATGCTTCTCTTAGCGCTTTCGATGTTTCTAGAGATTTCGGTCCTAACATCACTTTGTATTCGGATCGTAATTGCCTCTTGATTAACGCTGCGATCTTCGTATCATCCCAATTTGGATATAAACGATTGCACAATCGTTTTTTCTTTAAGAGAAAAGGAACTGCGCGTTCCTTCTCTTGCTGAAAATGTCCGTATAAAATTTCCTGAAGTTTGTCCTTACGTTCGTTCGACTTGTAACGTTCAAGAAATAATTCGCTAAAACATTCAAAAGAATCAATTTGATTATCGAATTGCTCAAACCATAATGCTGCTTCTCCGTGAAGATATGTTGCGATTTCGTCTATCGTTCGTGCAGGGCTTAGCGTTTCTGCTTTCAGATGTGCTTCTAGTTGTTGGAGGAATACTTCAGGGTCCTGGAAAATATCTCCACTAAAAACATCTGGCTTTGGAGGTGATACACGTGGTGTTGCAACTGATCTACAAAATTCCTGTAAAACATTGATTAAACCTTGTATATCGGATGAGTTTTCGTTAGGCGCCACCAATTCATTCGATTTGGAATTAGAAGAGTTTTCCTGTTGTTCCTTTGACTTCACCATGTTGCTGTGGATTCGTTGATTTACACTAAATCAAATTTTGCCCCACGTTCCGGGCGTCACTTATTACGAATACACGGCTCGGCTATTTATAATAATAAAATTATTTAATAGATAATAAAATAATTACGGATGCTGGTGAAGTTCCTTCAAAGGTCCAGGACGTGCGTGGTATTGGTTAATTAAAATAAATATACAACAACTTAATACATAAAATAAAACACAGCGGCGTCCTTAAATTTTGTATTTATATTTACATAATAAGAAATTGAAACTCGTATATTTAAAAGCAATTAAAACAAAGTAATATGTACACGAAGAGCGGCAATTAAGTAACTAAAATTAACACATAAAAATACTCTGAAACGAACGTTAAATGGAGTAGTAAATTAAGGGTTAATCAATTACGATGAATATAAAAGAATCTCTGTATAGAACAATACAGTTACCTTTATGTGGCGATGTTGGTCACGTGGTCTTCGAAGATATACCCTGGTCAAGCACATGCAGGGCGATGTTTTACCGGAGGAATAAGAAATTAGTTATATTAATATGGACTCACTTAAAAGAATAATATGCATAGAACAATGCAATTTACCTTAGAAACGGAAGAACACCTGGTCGGCGTGATGGCATCGTCACTTGAACAGCACGATGTGTGTTTCCTCACGAAAGGTTCGAAAGAGAAGCAGGAACTATTAGTTTTCGTGTCGATAGAGAAGTCTAGAACGGTTGGTTTATGATGTATCGAAGAGGGGGCCGATATCTCGAATAATAGTTAATTAAACGCGCGACCTGAAGACTTGGTCTGTCGATGTCAGAATTATTCTTAAATTAACCTTTGTGACATAAGCTTCCTAACGATATCAAACACGACACATAAAAGAAGATGTAAATAATATTAATTAAAAGAATTTAAAAATTGGAATGTACTAGAAGAAATTCGACATTAACGTTAGGGTTCTGAGTCAGGTAGAAAGAAGGGTCGTCGGCGGTTAAGAAGGTGACAAAAGAAATAGAAATACTTTCTCTTTGTAACGAAAATGAAAGTTTGTACAAATGAAGAAAAATGTCTTAAGTTTAAATATAATTAAATGATATATTTAAAGACGAAATATATATTTATTTAATTAAATGAATTAAACTTCTATACGCTAGGCGTAACAACCTTTATAATAATTAATTTTTAAGTGAAATAAATTAAACGTTTTAATTTCAAAATGGAATTACTGCACTGTGACAAATAAGTGACAAACTAAATTTTATTTAATTATCAATTTCTAGCATATACTATAACAATTTTACCGTAACAAATAAACAAAAGGCATTAATTGTTGGAATACCCTACAGCCTTTTTATTTCCATTAATTATGAAATACTTTTACAGGAAACGATTTATTATCAAACTATATTTAACAAGAAATAAGATGTAATATGCTACTTACAAATTATACAAGTATCAACTGGCGTGCATATGATTAGAGTTGCGAATTTTATCCGTACAACAGAGTAGAACAGGTCCACCGCTACGTTAATGTGTAGCCGCCTTATGCATAGTCGTGAAGTTAATAGGGTGTTAGTACGCTATTAGTTAGTAGCTACTAAGAGCGTACTAAGATGCTTTTATCTTTTCGTATTCATAGTCGCGTATTTCATCATACTTGGTCTGCTAACTAATAGGATCTTAGTAGAAAAAAATATATGGCAACCGTGAAAACGAAATTCGCAGGCATGCGCATTTTGCATGAAGGAGACATTTAAAATAGTTTGCCTATTGGAATTGTTAGTTATTTTAAATTCGTTTTGAATAATCTTATTTGTTTTAATAATTTTTTTGATTTTTTGCTTTTAAATTTGATATAAGAAAAATGTAAGTAAAATATATAATCTTACTTAAAATTTGTATTACTGAAATTATATAATTTTGAAAGTATGGATTTAGTTGATGTACAAGCGGAGTTGGAAGCACAGGTAGATATCATACGAAATCCAAAAGTATATCTGGAACGATTGCATCCATTTGAAGTATATGATAATGGTCAATTTCATACAAAATATAGCATGAGAAAAGAAGTAGCTGAAAGAATTCTCAATTTAATACTACAGCAACTTTTAACAAACAATAACCGTGGATTACCCGTAACTCCCCAGATACAATTTCTTGCAACAATCAGATATTTAGCGAAAGGACCTTATGGTGATGATATAGGTATATACATATTTAACTGGCTTTGTAACATATTTATTACTGAATTTATTTTAGCGGAACAACATGGATTCACATGACAATATCCACAGCAATTTATTCCGTCAACAATTATATACCTATGAACATATTTTAATTAGTAGACTTTAACAATGTTAATACATAATTTATTGTTTATTGAAATACTTTAGGGATATTTTGATATAATTTTTATTAATATTAAATATAATATATACATTTATAATTATCCACATGTAACAAATATTCATACCTACTTTATACATGATGCAGTATTTACACGTAACTTAGATATAATTATACCTACTTTATCCTATTGTAATGACTCATCCGATGACGCAAGGCGCGTCATCCCTCTGGATGTTTTCTCGAGGCCTACGTGAACGCTCTAGAAAAGTATTCACCATATATAAAAGCCGCGTCGAAGAAGGGATGGACATTCATTGAATCTCTACAGTCTCGCGAAGTAAACATAAATATAGTTACATAAATATAGAATACATAAATGTACTTATTGTTGTTAATAGTTAGTTTTATATTGTTATACGTTTTAATATTAATATAGTGTGTGTGTCTAAAGTTATTGTTAGTTTTATTTAAGAACCCGAAAAGACAAACATTACAGTGGTATTCAGGTGTGGAGTAATTAATAAATAATAAACTAAGTAGACAATTAAGTGTTAATTAAGTATTCGATTAAATAAATATACAGTGCGGAAAGACGTTATTTTAAATATCGTGATGGCCAACAGAATGAAACTGACGGAATTAAAAGTGTCGGAGTTAAAACGACAATTAGAAGAGAGGGATGAGGATACAACTGGCAAAAAGTCGATCCTCCAGCAACGGCTTCGCAATGTGTTGATCCAAGAAGGCGAGGATCCAGAGAATTATGTCTTTCAAGTTCCAGGCGGAGATGCTGACGTGAATTCGCTGTTTATGAAAATGGAACAACGAATAATAGATTCACAAACTAAAATGGAGCAGAAGAATCTGGATAGTGCGAAAAATATGGAACAACGATTAATAGAGAATGCGCAAATTCAAATGCAACAAATGCAGCAGAAAAGTCTGGAAACTTCTGGAAATTTAGCGAAAACTCTAGAAGAAATGGAACAGAACAATCTGGATAGTGCGAAAAATATGGAACAACGATTAATAGAGAATGCGCAAATTCAAATGCAACAAATGGAGCAGAAGAACCTGGAAACTTCTGGAAACTCAGCAAAAACTCTAAAACAAATGGAACAGAAGAATCTGGATAGTGCGAAAAATATGGAACAGCGTCTAATAGATTCGCAAGTACAAATGCAACAAATGGAACAAAGAAAACTAGAAACCGCTAGAATCCTCGAGAAAAATCTGGAAAAGAAATTACTAGAAAATTCTAGAAACTTCGAAAAAAGTCTGGAACAAGTGGAGAAAGTTCTAGAACAGCGATTAGCGGAAAAATCAGAAGCGTTAAAAGAAGAGGTTTTCATAGCTGTAGAAGAGAAAATTGGAGAACATTCTAGACTTTTAGAGGCAATAATGATTGAGATGAAATTATCCGCTACCACGAGTCATTCTGATCCCAAGCAGGTCAACGAAGAAGTCATACTGCGGCCCATCGAAATAAAAGAAGAATTTGTGGCTATTTCAAAGAAGAACTAATATTGTAATGCACAAAATAAATACCAGCGATGCATGTCCAATTCGACAAGGACCTAGGAGGTTACCTCTGGCAAAACGTGAGGAAGCCAAGCAAATTATATAAGATATGGAAGGCCAAGGAGTAATTAAACCATCGAATAGTCCATGGGCTTCACCAGTGGTCCTTGTCAGGAAGAAGGATGGATCTACCAGATTCTGTGTGGACTATCGTCATTTAAATAGTATGACCAAAAAGGACAGCTATCCTCTCCCAAGAATAGACGATACGCTAGTCACCTTGGCAGGAGCAAAACGGTTCTCCACTCTCTACTTAAAGAGCGGTTATTGGCAAGTGGGAATGGATCCCAATGACAAAGAGAAGACTGCCTTCAGTTTAGGTACAGGTCTCTGGCAATTTACAGTCATGCCATTTGGACTGTGTAACGCCCCAGCTACTTTTGAGCGACTCATGAACACTGTACTGAGGGGACTGTCCTGGAACACCTGCCTGGTATATCTCGATGATGTGATTGTGGTAGGGAAGACCTTTGAAGATCACATGAAAAATTTGGAAGTAGTATTCCAGGGGTTGGGAGATGCCAACCTGAGATTAAGTCCAAAGAAGTGTCACCTCTTCCGGAAGGAGGTAAATTACCTTGGACATGTGGCTTCCAGAAAAGGAGTTGCTGTGGATCCCGAAAAAGTAAAAGCTGTGGAAAAATGGCCGGTACCCAAAGACAAACATCAGCTAAGAAGCTTTTTGGGGTTATGCACATATTATCGACGCTACGTTCCTGGATTCTCCAATATTGCAAAACCACTTACGCGCCTAACAGAAAATCGAGCATTCATTTGGAACAACGAATGCCAAGCGGCCTTTGAGTTGTTAAAAGGTACGTTGATCAGTGCACCTGTTTTAAACTATCCACTTCCATCTGGGAGGTTTGTTTTGGATACGGATGCCAGTAACGTCCGGATTGGTGACGTGCTCTCTCAAATCCAAGATGGACAAGAAAAGGTGATTGGATACTTCAGCAAGACCCTGTCCAAACCGGAGAGGAACTACTGCGTCACCAGGAGAGAACTATTGGCAGTAGTTAAGACAATTGAGCACTTTTACAAGTACCTGTATGGGCAGAAGTTCCTGATCCGCACTGACCATGCCGCCTTAAAGTGGCTCTTGCAATTTAAGAATCCAGAGGGTCAAGTAGATAGATGGATTGAGAGGCTACAGGAGTATGACTTCGACATTGAACACAGAGCAGGCCTCAAACATCAAAATGCAGATGCCCTTTCCAGAAGACCCTGTCCAGAAGACTGTCGATATTGCAACAGAATCGAAGACAAATCGGCCAACGCTCTTCGAACCACCGTTGTTGATGACCAATGGCAACCTGACAATTTGCGCGCAGATCAAGAAGCTGATCCGGATCTTGCAGTACTCAGGGCTTGGAAAAGAAATGGGCAAAGACCGACCTGGCAAGAAATTGCTCCCCATTCACGAGAATTGAAGTCATACTGGGCACAATGGGATTCCATAACCATGAATGACGATCTCCTGAGACGTGAGGTCGAAAATCACGATGGAAGTGAGCGCAAGATGCAAATGGTGGTTCCCAAGAAAAGAATACCAGAGGTATTGCGAGAACTCCATAATGGTGCTTCTGGGGGACATTTTGGAGTCCATAAAACACTGGAGAAGGTGCGCCAGAGATTTTACTGGGTGAATTGTTCACGAGATGTGAAAGAATGGTGCCGAAAGTGTGCAAATTGCGCCGGAAGCAATGGTCCCCAGAGGCGTCGACGTGCACCCATGCGGCAATACAATGTAGGAAGCCCATTTGAAAGGATCGCCATAGACGCCGCCGGTCCTTTTCCAGAAAGCGACAAAGGAAATAAATACATAATAGTGGTCATGGATTACTTTACCAAATGGGTTGAAGCATGTGCTCTACCAAATCAAGAAGCTGGAACTGTAGCAGACGTGATTGTGAAGGAGTTAGTCAGCCGTTTTGGTGTACCCTTGGAACTTCATTCCGATCAAGGGCGGAATTTTGAGTCCAGTCTATTCGAAAAGATGTGTGGACTTTTGGGCATACGGAAGACGAGAACAACTCCCTTGCATCCACAATCAGATGGGATGGTAGAGCGAATGAACAAGACCATGATCAGACACTTATCCAAAGTGGTCTCCGAACACCAGAGAGATTGGGACGAACATTTACCATGATTTCTAATGGCGTATCGGGCCTCCGTTCAAGAGACAACTGGCCAATCACCAGCAAACGTGCTATTCGGGAGGGAACTCCGATTGCCCTGTGATTTAAAGGGAGCAAGCCTGGTGAAGATCTTGCCGAAGAAGATTATGTCAGCACGCTCAGACGACGACTAGATAATATACATGAACAAGTCAGACACAATATCCAAGATGCTAGTGAAATAATGAAGGAGAGCTATGACATCAACGCCGAGAAGAGTGGTTACCATGAAGGCGATCGGGTTTGGCTATATAATCCACAACGCCGACGGGGCCTATCCCCAAAACTTCAAAAGAATTGGGAGGGGCCATACGAGGTGTTAAAGCGGATAAACGATGTAATATACCGCATCAGGCGAACACCTCACACTAAGCCAAGAGTCGTACATTTTAATCGATTAGCCCCATACTCTGGAGACAATGACGAAACTGTTGACTTGCGCCGATTGGATAGCCAATACCATGAACTAACCTTCGAAGACTTTATGCAAGAGTATTCTGGTTCGAGAAAAGCTCGATTTAGGGTAACCATCGAGAAACAGCAGGATTTGTTCACGGTGCCGCCAGACTACGCGCTTGCTCATTGCGTAGCCCGAGATCTACGAATGGCCAAAGGAATTGCCTGGGAATTTAAAGAGAAATTTGGCAGAATCGAAAAGCTAAGGCAACAGGGACCAGCAATTGGGAAGAGTCTCCAAATAATAAATGAAGGACAGCCCATATTTTATTTGGTCACGAAAGAACTGTCGAGCCTAAAGCCAACCTATCGAGCCTTATGGGAGGCCCTGACCCACTTACGCGAACAAATGTTACAGCAAGACATTCTGAAATTAGCAGTTCCAAAATTGGGTTGTGGATTGGACCGCCTGGACTGGAGAATTGTAAGGAGCATGTTGGAAGTAATCTTCCGACATACTGGTATGGAAATTCTGGTATGCAGTTACCAGCTTAAATATTCCTGTCCATCCAGGCAAGATAAGACCGTGGACTGTTATTTCGATATGACGTCGCTATGTAACAAAGGCCCTACCTGTCGATTTCGTCATCGTTTGAGGAGACCAAAGCATGACATGTTTCGGGACGAAACTTCATTTTTAAGAAGGGGGCAATGTAATGACTCATCCGATGACGCAAGGCGCGTCATCCCTCTGGATGTTTTCTCGAGGCCTACGTGAACGCTCTAGAAAAGTATTCACCAGATATAAAAGCCGCGTCGAAGAAGGGATGGACATTCATTGAATCCTACAGTCTCGCGAAGTAAACATAAATATAGTTTTTTACTTTTATCTTTTAGAAAACGTTATTGTTTTTTTATTACTTAAAATTACTTTATATTAAAAATAGTATACCATAAAAGTGTAAACAAAGACAGTATACATTGAAACGAATATTCATTCAATTGTATTGTCATGAAATTGAATTTGTCAGTCGTTGTTAAATTTGTTAGAATGAATAGATATTTATATTTATCGGAAAATACTAATACTTAAAGCAAACAAATAAGGTGTAGTGTTTTGTTATAGGAATGTATAATATCCATTTCTTCCTGCATATTGATTATGCAGCTGATGCTTTCGTAATATGCTCATATTTGTATTATTTCAACTTATACTTCGGTCGATACATACCGACTTCCTTCAAACCTGGAGGAAGCTACAGTTGTAATTAAACTATACTTCCTTTTTTTTTATTACCTACGGATATTCACAATTCCTAAATACGTTACAATGTTGCTTATTTTAGATTGTAATTATCTGAATGCTGTCGCAAAACTGATCTCTGCATTTTTTAAAATGCCAGAATAAAATTAACCCCTGCCCTTATTATAATTTTACAAAGGAACAGACACGTACTTCAATTTCTACGAAAAACTAAGCCTACAGTTCATGTATAATACAGTGATAATGAAGACTGGAGCGTTTGTCGACCTACTTGTTTATTGTTAATAAAAGGCTGATGGAAATATTACGTGAGATTTTGGTATCTGTATTATAATAACATCACGATAATCGTAGAAATACAAATATGAGCATATTACGAAATCAGCTGCATAATCAATATGCAGGAAGAAATGGATATTATACATTCCTATAACAAAACACTACACCGTATTTGTTTGCTTTAAGTATTAGTATTTTCCGATAAATATAAATATCTATTCATTCTAACAAATTTAACAACGATTGACAAATTCAATTTCATGACAATACAATTGAATGAATATTCGTTTCAATGTATACTGTCTTTGTTTACACTTTTATGGTATACTATTTTTCATATAAAGTAATTTTAAGTAATAAAAAAACAATAACGTTTTCTAAAAGATAAAAGTAAAAAAATCAATAATTCTGCAAAATAAATTTAAATTTTAAGAAAGTCACTCAATATAGGCATCGTACACACGTTGCCACATCGCATTACGTTCCATACGTATATTGTTGCCCGGCCATACGTATATTGTTGTATGGCCCGTTGCGAGTTGGACCTATCGGTATAACTTAATCTACGATATTTCTTTAAGTATGCTTTCATTCTTCCGTATTTATTGTTAAATTTTGGGCTTGAAAACGGTGAAAATAAATGTGATAAACTTAGAGTAAAATGATACACATTGGTTTTTCATTATATGACTAACTTTATTTCTTACAGTGAACATACAGTAAGTAAGTAAAATGTCAGTTGACAGCTAAAATAACAACAGTTAATGTAAACTATGCAACTGAGCACGAATGTATTTACGATATACGATTTCGGATTCAAGGTTGACTCGATTAGGTACAAATTATCTTGATCGCTCGATATGTCTCACAATTTAACATTTCAAATTTTACTAATAATTGATCTATGTACTTCCTTTGATCAAGCTCTATAATACCTAATTCCTTATCCATATTAATCCTCATTCCTAAGCATTGTTTTACTTGTCCTAAATCTTTAATTACAAATTTAGCACCTAACTCTAATTTTAATTTGCTTATTTCTTCTTTGTCATTTGAAAAAATAAAAAAGTCATCCACATACAGTACTACTACAGTTAGTAAATTTTCCCTTTTCATAATAAATAAACAAGGTTCAAAGTTTGATTTCTTATAACCTAATTCTGTCATAACTATATCTACACGTTTATACCAAGCACGAGAAGACTGCTTTAGCCCATAAATAGCTTTTTTCAATTTAAGTACTTTACTTTCTTGTCCTGTAACAACAAGACTTTCTGGTTGATACGTGTATACAATATTCTCTAAAAAACCATTAAGAAAAGCGGTCTTAACGTCCAAATGAGTTATGTCTAAGTTTAAATTTACAGATAGCGCAATTAAAAATCTAAGCGTTGAATGTCTTACCACCGCCGAGTAAATTTCATCGTAATCTGTACCTTCTTTCTACGAAAAACCTTTAGCCACTAATCGCGCACGATGTCGTATCTTCCCATCAGCTTCTCGCTTCCGTTTAAATACCCATTTACACTGAACAATAGTCCCATTTTAAGGTTTGTCCACTAAATCCCAAGCTTCATTATCTTCAAACGATTTTAACTCTTTCTCTATAGCTCTTCTCCAGTTATCTTTCTCCGCACTCGATAACGCTTCTTCAACACTAGTTGGTTCACTCTCAAAGTTGTCTTTGATACTAATGTAGGTAACATAATCTTCAAATTTCTTCACCTTTGGTTGTCTCCCTGATTTTCTTACGTTTCCATCTGTAGACATTTTGTCAAGCTCTACTTGCTCACATCGATAGTGCTGATCACTCTTATTCTCAATGTAAACATTTTCACTTTCATGACTTTCATTCTTGATTCTCTTCATCTTCACAATAAATAGGCACTTTAGCATTTCCTTCATCATATGGATTCACATCTTTCATTATTATGACATCTCTACTTATTATGACTTGGTTCTTCTCTTCATTGAATATTCTATATCCTTTAGTATCTTCAGCATATCCAACTAAGATCATTCTTTCAGATTGTTTGTCCCATTTCCTCCTTTTTTGCTTTGGAATGTGATTCATCACAGTGCTACCAAAAATTCTTATTCCACTTACATCTGGCTTCTTTCCATACCAAATTTCGAAAGGTGTTTTATCATTCAGACCACTAACACAACTTCTGTTTCTTATATAAACAGCTGTATGACTTGCTTCCGCCCAAAATTTCTTCTCCAATCGAGCATCAAACATAAGACATCTAGCTTTTTCAACAATCGCCCTATTAAACCTTTCTGCACTGCCATTTTGTTCTGGTGTGTATGCATTTGTGGTCTGGTGAATTATTCCACATTTCTTGAGATAAATTTCAAAAATATCACTGCAGAATTCACTCCCTTTATTTGTTCTCAGAACTTTAATTTTTGACTCCTTTTGATTCTCAACCAATATCTTGAAGTTCATAAACTTTTCAAGTGCTTTTGTTTTTAAAAAATAAATGAACGTCATTCTGCTAAAATCATCTTCCAAAATTAAAAAGTATTTTGAACCACCTATAGAAGTTGCTTCCATCGGCCCACATATATCTGCATGTATAATTTTCAGACATTTAGAAGCCCTATTTCCTTTTCTAGGAAAAACCAATCTTGTCTGCTTTCCTTCACAGCATACAATGCAATTCCTTTTTGAAATATTTGTTCTGTCTACACATACCATGCCATTTACCGAACCACTTTTCATTCTTTCCAGGTCTTTGTAATTTATATGTCCAAATCTTCTATGCCACACAGAGTTGTCTACTGTTAACATTGCACCAGAATATATATTATAATTAAATTCATCAATATTTAATTTATATACATTATTCACCAGTATAGCAGTAGCTATTAATTGTTTTTCTTTATTAATAATTTCACAAATATCTTTGTGAAATTTAACTGAGTTGCCATTTTTAGTTAATTGACTTACCGAAAGTAAATTAGTTGTTAAGTCTGGTACACATAATGCATTTTTTGATCACCACATCAAATTGTTCATTATTTACCACTGTTTTAATGTCAATATCACCAACACAAATCACTGGAAGTTTGTTCTTATTTGCTACCATAATCTCACCAAGTTTATCATCTGCGAAAGTATTCTTTATCTAATGTTTGTTTACTGTTAAATGTGCCCTGGCACCAGAGCCCACATACCATTCATTGCAATTAAACTTTCCCCTTGCTAAGAAGACTGCACTAAATGCGCTGCTTTTACTTTTCAATTGAGGGCGCTTATTTTTATAATGTCCTAATTGATTACAGTTATAACACTTGATATCCTTGATATCTTTTCTTCTGTCAATACTTGACTTTTTCTTACCATTCCATTTTCCAGCAAAGGCACTACCAGCTTTACGAGCATCATCCTCCATATCAAGTAATTTTGTTTTTATGGCATCTGTTGTGATGGTAATATCAGAATTTTCAATTGCCATAATCATTGGTGCAAATCTTTCAGGTAATCCTGCCAATAATAAAGAACCTACCCACTCATCTTCGATTTTAAATCCTGTACCTCTAAGCTTCTGAGCACTCTCAACAAGTTGATTAACATAAGAACTCATGGAATCACAGTTTTCAAGACGTAAGCTTATCAAGGCTCTCAACAAACTAATCTTTCTTGCGAAACCCTTGTCGGCAAACATCGACTGCAATTTATCCCACAGCTCGTTCGCACTTTTAGCGTCTTTGATGTGTACATAAAGCGATGTATCTATTGTTAATATAATTTTCGCTTTTGCTTTGGGGTTTTTTTCTTCATCTGTCTCTGTTCCTTCGATACAGCCTTTTAAACCTTCCAATATCATTAGGTTTTCAACAGCGAAACACCATTCATCAAAGTTTTCCCGCCCTTTTAGCCTAGGTACACTTGATATATAGCTTGCCGCCATTATACCCACGCTTGAGTCAACACCGAATAAACACAATTTTTAATCCAGTTTATCACTATCTTATCTACAATCGACCGATTTTCAACAGTCACATTAACTTATGAATACGTATCTGGGCCCATAACCTGTTAAATTTTGGGCTTGAAAACGGTGAAAATAAATGTGATAAACTTAGAGTAAAATGATACACTTTGGTTTTTCGTTATATGACTAACTTTATTTCTTACAATGAACATACAGTAAGTAGTTTAGTAACTGTTTACATATAGATGGCGTCATATGTGACCTACATATAATTAAAGATTAATATTTAGAGATACCTTATTTCAACATTTATTATATATATAATCTGTATTTATAAAGTACCTATATGACGTATAATTAGCATTATATTTTTTACTTCACATTGTTTGAATTAGTCCGAGGCCGTAAACGAGACGCCTAATTCGATTCTGTTGTACAGACGAAATAACGCAATTTTACATATGACAAACACCATATCGTACCCATTGATAAACTATTACATTTGTATGTATCGCATATATTCTATAAATTTTTAAATTTAATGTTTTAATTAATAGTAGTGATAGGCATAATCGAGTAATTTTAGTAGGTTTGTTCCAACTACCGGTTTTGTTACAGAACGAATATCGTTTGGTAATCGTTTTGTGCACAAGCGTTAGTTTTGTACTGCTTTTGGGCCGGTGATAATTATAAAGAAGTTGGAACGTATTTCTGATCGTTTGGTTATATATATTTTTTGTAGTACTTACTACCAGAGCCAATCGAGACGCGCAAGAATATAGGAAAATTTATTTGAATCTAACATCCTTGTTTTATAATAAGACATGTGTATATATTTGTTTCTTTTTAACATAATGAAACGCCAACTCAGATGTCGCTGTAGTAAAAATAATAACGCATGCGTCAACACCGCAAATTAGCCATTTTGCTATTTGTTTTTGATCTGTTTATGTTTGACTATATAGAGTAATATAATATAATTATCGGTTATACATGTTATATTGCGTGTTGTGTATTTTAAGATATTTGTATTTTCACTATAATTTGATTATAGAACATTAAAATGTCGCGATCGTTTTGTCAAGTTTATAGATGTAAGAGAATGCATTATTTTCCCAAGTACCTAATTGAAAAAGTAAGTAAAGATAAAACAATAATGAACTATTATTAAATGTAATATTTCCAGATCCAAAAAATGGCAAGAGGCGATGGGAATTAAATATTCTGGGGATTCTCTCAAAATTAATGAATATGCAGCAGACATTTTAAAGCTGAGGATTATGTGGATCATCTAAATTATAGGCTCGGCTTGGATGTTGTCCCTTCATATTGTACTCATGAATGTCTTAGAATATATATATATAAATAATATTAAAAACGAATAGGTATGTCTTATTAACTTATTTATTTGATACTAAGAACGTTTTAAAATGCATGTTTTTGAACAGCAATTCTTCCTTTTTCTAGTAGCTATAATCAGAGCGAAAAGGTAATCACTGTGTAAACTAAATACATAAGGACATGTATTTCCTAATAATTAAAATATTAAATTTCTGATAAAAATAGGCATTAGCAATGTGATTCTATTTTATAATTGTGGGATTGATTTCTATGAAGCTATAAGAACCAATACAAAGGCAGTGATCATGCGTTTCTACTACTCTATATGTTGAATGAATCAAATATAGATAGTGAAGATGATAATGATTTTCTTGCAACATATCAGTTTTCACACACAAAAAAGGAAAAGTTTAGTAAGTTACTTATGTTTTTTATGTATTTTTATAAAAATAAACCAATAAATTAGAGTGACTATTTCGGTTTTATTTATATAACTATGTCATGTTTTTTTTAAATGACAAATATGTATCCGAAACGAGATTTTAATACAAAAATTGATCATTAAATAACATTTAAGTTTACTCTAATAGTTAATGTATCCTTACTGCCATTTCGAAATGTTAATTCTTTAGGAGACAATAGTACAATATTGTATATCTAGTAGTAAAAGCAACACATTCCTGGACGACAATGTAAATTGTTGGCCAAGGCGTTAAGCCGAGGCCAACAAGCATTGAATCGTGCTATATGTTGTGTCATTGTTTAAATTGTAATTGGTGTCTGCAGTGTTGTATATTTGGTGGATTCTTTTTTTAATTGTTTGGTCTAAGTTGTGGTGGATAATTATCATCTGTTAAGATTGTTTTGATTTTATTGATGTTATCTTTTCTGTATTGAGTATGTGATAGTTTTACTGCTCTATCAGTCGGATTATTTATAATCATTTTATTAAATACTGTAGGTGCATTTGAGTGGTAATTCATATATCTAAAAGAAGCTGTGAGTTTATTATACCAATTTGTATAAATAGTACCCTGTTTATCATAGCTTAAAGAAATATCAAGAAAATTAATACTGTTATTAATTTCTTCTTCAATAGAGAATTTTAATTTGTTGCGAAAATTGTTGAACTTATTTAAAAGATAGTTTATTTGATTATTCGGAATACATGTTAGGATGTCATCAACATATCTTTTGAAGAAAGTGGGCTGGAAGTCTAATGAATTGATAACGTTTTGTTCCAAATGTTTCATTACCAGATTTGCAATAGGAGCAGCTAAAGGAGAGCCCATGGCAATACCAAATGTTTGACTATAAAAAGAATTTTTGTACTGAAAATATGTGTTCTCGAGACAGAAGTGTATACCTCTAATAAATTCGTTTTTATTTAGTGATGTGTGTGGATTAATTTTATTCCATTTGGGTTCTATTATGTTTATAGCTAGATCTGTAGAAATTTTAGTATATAAAAATTCTACATCAAGTGATATAATTTTATTAGTAGTTGGTACTTTTTGTTCCTTGATGAAATTTTGGTATGATAGTCCGTTTTTCCTAACATCTTAGATATGCTATCACCTAGGAATTTTGCCATATTATAAGTAGGGGCCTGTATGTTAGATACTATTGGTCTTAAAGGGAAATTATTTTTGTGGATTTTTGGTAAACCATATATTGATAGAGGTTGGGAATTAAAATGCGAAGTTTGTTTTTAGTGTTGAAATCTATTAGGTTTTGTCGATGCCATAATAATAGTTTTTCTATTTTTTGGTCATATTCCTCTTTCAGAATTATCACTGTTTTATTTTATTTATCTGCTGTTGTTATTATAATATGAGGGTTGTCTTGGACAAATCTTTTTGTTTCTTTAATAAACTTGTTCATATATAGATTTCATATATGTTTTTTATTATTTACTTTCTTATGTTTATAGTTAGTGATTATATTACAGATTTTGTTATGTATTTCATTTTTGTATTTTGTTTGTCTTGTGGTAAATTTTGTATTCCTGTTTCAATGTTAGCTATATAGTCATTAATGGGTATTTTATTAGGTGGCATAATATATATATATATATATATATATATATATTGTAGATTCAATTAGTTGGCGATTTAAGGTCTGATTTTACTTCAAAATGTATATATTTAAAACAATCTTACATGTTTCGACATATGATGCCTTTTTCAAAGAATTTAAAGTATA
Source organism: Melolontha melolontha (assembly GCA_935421215.2). Lineage (NCBI taxonomy): Eukaryota > Metazoa > Arthropoda > Insecta > Coleoptera > Scarabaeidae > Melolontha > Melolontha melolontha. The sequence goes on along the minus strand of OW285236.1, from coordinate 155,431,479 downwards.
AATAATTATATATATATATATATATATATATATATATATTTTATATATATATATATATATATATATATTATATATATATATATATATATATTATATATATATATATATATAGTATATATATATATATATACATATGGTCGACAAATTTTAATTTCTGTTTGCGTATATAGTGTATGCATGCTATATCCAACGATGCCTGGTTTCAAACAGTGGAGGGAGAAGCAGAGTGATGGACACACACATTTAACATGCCCTATTCCATAACAAACACTTGCCGGGTGTACAATACTTACTTCTCTACGTGCGTGTATTAATACATAACCGATTTCAATATGCATGTTTTACAACTCAAGAAAAGACACAAATCATAAAATGGTATTACGCCGGTAGACACCTCAATGTACCTGTACATACCCGATATCCACAAAAATTAAATGTATGGGCTGGTATTTTAAATAATTCAATTGTCATTTCTTTTCATAGGGACTGCATAATATAAATGAAATGCGAGAAAAAATATTGAGAGCATTCTTAACATTAACACCTGACATGCTTATGATATTATTATCGGAGAAGAGTTGATTTATTTTCTTTTCATAAGAGTTACATTTATTTTTTTTACATAATTTAGAATTAATATTTCATTTCATTTTATATATACGCGGAAAATATAAGCTTTGTTGTACATCCTCATAAAAGTAATACACCACAAAATAGACTTACTGACTAGTTATAATCTGACTGAACCTTATCGTACCCTATTTCACCTACTTGCATACATTCATTGGCAACTTCGCTATATGTCTTTCTTTACTTTCCTCAGTCGCACTCTTTTCCTCTTCTACTTTCGTACCAGAAATTAAAATTTGTCGATCACGGTATATATAAATATATATATATATATATATATATATATATATAATTGAAAAGAAATGATCGACCGTGATATATTATCAAAAATTTATTTAAATTATTTGACCGCTTACCCGAATTTAAATAAATTTTTGATTATATATATATATATATATATATATATATATAAAATCAAAAATTAATTAAAATTCGGGTAAGCGGTCAACAATATATATATATATATATATATATATATATATATATATATATATATATATAGTAAACCTAATCAGTAGGCGATTAAAGGTCTGTATATTACTTCAAAATATATGTATTTAAAAAACTCTACATGTTTCGGCTGTGTACGCCTTTATCAAGAGAATACAAAATATGAATGACAGGATATAAATGTCAAGTAATTAAGTTGCTATGGTTTAAATTATTCAAAGATACATTCTAGTAATAATAATAAATCATGCCTTAGTATTCCAAAAAATAGATAACAAGGTGTGAACATATGTGTTGTTCGCTGCTAGCAATTTGTGTCTCCTTCTGGGTATGAACTTGTGTGTTGGTTGCTGCTGGCAGCTTGCGTCTCTCTATGGGTGTGTGGTTTTATGTGAGAGCGTAAGTGTAGGGTTTTGTATGTCGGTGCGTTCGTGCGTGTGTTTAGTGACCGGTCGCATGAATTTAGAGAGGTCGGATAACCAGCCGTTGCGTAGGGCCGCCAACCCTTTCCCGACAACTTCTTTACAATTCCGTGCAGTACTTCGACGGCCTGACCCCCGCCCCAACGAGGCAAGGCGCAGACAGGCGAAGCGCACCCTGTACGGGGTTGCTCATCGCTAACCAAGGGAACACTCTTAGTGGCTACCTCGGTCGACCGAGGCCGTCGAAGTACTGCACGGAATTGTAAAGAAGTTGTCGGGAAAGGGTTGGCGGCCCTACGCAACGGCTGGTTATCCGACCTCTCTAAATTCATGCGACCAGTCACTAAACACACGCACGAACGCACCGACATACAAAACCCTACACTTACGCTCTCACACAAAACCACACACCCATAGAGAGACGCAAGCTGCCAGCAGCAACCAACACACAAGTTCATACCCAGAAGGAGACACAAATTGCTAGCAGCGAACAACACATATGTTCACACCTTGTTATCTATTTTTTGGAATACTAAGGCATGATTTATTATTATTACTAGAATGTATCTTTGAATAATTTAAACCATAGCAACTTAATTACTTGACATTTATATCCTGTCATTCATATTTTGTATTCTCTTGATAAGGGCGTACACAGCCGAAACATGTAGAGTTTGTTAAATACATATATTTTGAAGTAATATACAGACCTTTAATCGCCTACTGATTAGGTTTACCATATCATACCAAGGTCACGAAGTTATTATATATATATATATATATATATATATATATATATATATATATATATATATATTGTTGTATTATAGAGGAGTTTTAATACTTCTTTTAACCTCACGTTGGTACGTTAAATGATATGCCTTTATTGGGTTTTAAATACTTCTTTTACTATATTTGATAGTAAAGGTGTAAAAATTATAATGTAATTTAGCATAGGTTGATAATAGATAGAATTCCACCTACCTTCAATTATGCTTATTTATTTCCATAAAAGTTAGATGTCACTCTAAGTAGTGCTTGAGCAAATCGATTTACAATAAGTTGATTTTAATTTATCGTAGTTAATTGGGCGCCATATTATAGACCAAAGGTGTTATAATCAATTTAGTTAATTAACAAATTTAACAAAATTAACAATAACAAACAAGATATTAATATGGAGTAAAGCATAAATAAAAGTTTGGATTCAAAATGTGTGTCTAACAGGCTTAAAATTAAACATAAACAGTAGTTATCATTGGCTTGTAACAAACCAAAACAGCTGTTCTTACTATGCGCAGAACACATACATAAACGTTAGGTAATATTAAACATACGAAAAATCAACATATAAATGAGTTTTACAATAAATCAAGTGAATTATGATAATTATGCGCTTGGTTTTAGTGCTAAATTATAGAATCGACCATTCAATAGCAAGGTAAGGTTATAAAATTGATCTTTCTAAGCTGAATATAAATTAAATTGTATAAATTGTAAAGTTTTACTGTAAAGTTACTCTGGGATTCGTATCGGGTAGGAATGGATCAGGAATCTGTCGGTTTTGCTTTTTTTCCTGATAAATCTTCGATATTACTGGTTTTTATATGATGATCAATGAAATAAACACTTTCTACAAATAACTATAGTATTTTCAGGTGAGTCAGTGTTGAATATACCATTTAAATTTAAATATTATTTTTCGGAGATATTTTAAGCAATTTTTTTCTTGGGATTCTCTTTTAAATTGTTATTCGTTTTTATTATTACATAGTGTGTGTCCAAGTTACCGTTAGTTTTATTTAGAACCCGCGCATTACAGTGGTATTCAGGTGTGTGGTTTAATAAATAACGGACTAAGTAGACAATTAAGTGTTAATTAAATATTCACATAAATAAATATACAGTGCGAACAGACGTTTATTTTAAATGTCGTAATGGCGAATAGAGTGAAACTCGCTGAATTAAAAGTGACTGATTTAAAACGAGAATTAGAGGAAAGGGATGAGGATACAATCGGCAAAAAGGCAATCCTGCAGCAACGACTTCGAGACGTGTTGATCCAAGAAGGCGAGGATCCGGAGAATTATGTCTTTCAAGTTCCAGGCGGAGATGTTCACGTGAATTCGCTGTTGATGAATATGGAACAACGACTAATAGAGAATGCGCAAATTCAAATGCAACAAATGGAGCAGAAGAATCTGGCTAGTGCGAAAAATATGGAACAACGTCTGATAGACAATTCGCAAACCTTAGAACAGCGCCTGATAGATTCAAAAACTCAAATAGAACACACGAATCTGGGCAATGTGAAAAGTTTGGAACAACGACTGATAGACAATTCGCAAACTTTGGAACAACAAATAATAGACATTTCGCAAACTCTGGAACAACGTCTAATAAATGCGCTAGAATCCTCGAGAAAAATCTGGAAAAGAAATTACTTGAAAATTCTAGAATCTTCGAAAAAAATCAGGAACAAATGGGGCAAACTCTGGAAATAATGGAAAAAAATAATTCTGAAAATTCGAGAGCTTTGGAGAAAGTTCTAGAACAGCGAGGAAGGAAGAGGTTTTCATAGCTGTAGAGGAGAAAATTGGAGACCATTTTAGACTTTTAGAGGCAATAATGACTCAAATGAAGTTACCTGTTACCATGAGTCATTCTGATCCCAAGCAGGTCAACGAAGAAGCTATACCGCGACCCATCGAAATAAAAGAAGAACCTGTGACTATCTCGAAGACCAGAATCAAGCCACCAACCTTTGATGGAAAGACGTCATGGGCGACTTACCTGACGCAATTCGAAGCAGCCACAGAAGCAAACGCATGGTCTTCTGTCGAGAAGGCTACTGCTTTAATTATAGCATTGAGGGGTGATGCTAGTGATATTTTGCAGACATTACCTCCTGAAGAACGTAAAGATTATTCTCAACTCATTAAACGGTTGGAGATGAGATGTAGCCATGCGCATTTGGAGCAAGTATACCATACCCAACTGAAGAACCAATCACAGAAGAAAGGCGAGAATCTTCAGGATTTTGAGGTAGATATTGCTCGTCTAGTTCGACTTGTATATCCGATGGCGCCAGATAATTTCATGGAACACCTAGCTGTCCAGACGTTCATTGATGGTCTCTGGGACGACCGAAAACCTTGATCGATGCTTTGGCGCACGCTCTAGAGTTTGAGACTGCAAAACAAGCCTCTCGAAACCATTCTCGTGTCTGTACTGTTGACAAACAAGAAAATGACGAGTTCATGGAGCAGGTGGTTAGTCGAGTCCTAAATCAGATCAAACCAAACAAAAGAGTACTGCGATGCTGGAATTGTGGAGAGATTGGTCACATTCGAAATAAATGTGGGAAGGTGGCCAAGAAAGCATCTGCTGAGCAGCAGGAAAAACTAAAGCGGGTCGATGAGGGGGGCAATCATTGGTCCAGCATCAGGAAGCCCCAACGACGCTTGGCCAAGTCGCATCCTTGCAACATCAAACCATCTGTATGTGGACGCTATTATGGAAGGAAGGATCTATGTTCCCCCGATTTGATTTCCAGGAATAAAAAATTATTTTCTAGCATATGGAAACTTAAGACAGCTACTGAAGAAGCAGCTTCTGTGCCAGGTGAAGTAGATGTCAATTTTATCATACGACCAACATCAATCCGACATCGTGTTCTCGTAGCCAACAGAGAAGAGCAAATAATCTTGGGATTAGACATCATGAACACCTACTCCAGTTAAACATGAAAGAAGGAACTTTAAAAATAAATAATGAAGAATTGTTTCTTCATGGGAAAGATTGCGGGAATATACAAGTAATTACAGCAGAGAATGTTGCTCTGGATGCAAGAAGTGAGACATTTTTGACGGTGTGTATGGAAGGTGATTATCTGGACGGAAATGTTACAATGTTGCCAAAAAGCTGGTTAAGACTCAGAAGACTGTACCAATAAGGGTAATGAATGTGAACTATTACCCTGTTTCATTGAAAAGGGTACTACTCTGGGGTGGTGTTCGCCAGTGTCGGCCGTCGTTCATCATGTAGAGGCGAAGAAGAATGGACTCGTGCAGGTTTCTGAGAAATTGTCCAAGATAATCGACTCAACCTGTCAAGGATTGAGCAAGAAAGAACAAAGCCAAGTTAAGGATCTAATCAAACATTATGAAGACGTCTTTGAAACTGAAAGTGGTACGAAAGGAAGAACCAATGTCGTGATATACAAAATAAATACCGGCGATGCAAGTCCAATACGACAAGGACCAAGAAGGTTACCCCTGGCAAAACGTGAGGAAGCCAAGCAGATTATACAAGATATGGAAGGCTAAGGAGTTGAACCTTCGAATAGTCCATGGGCTTCACCAGTGATCCTTGTAAGGAAGAAGAATGGATCTACCAGATTTTGCAAGGACTATCGTCGTCTGAATAGTGTGACCAAGAAAGACAGTTATTCTCTCCCAAGAATAGACAGGGTGACACTGGACACCCTGGCAGGAGCAAAATGGTTCTCCACTCTCGACCTGAAGAGCTGCTATTGGCAAGTGGGAATGGACACCAATGATAAAGAGAAGACTGCTTTCGGTTTAGGCACAGGACTCTGTCAGTTTACAGTCATGCCATTTGGACTATGTAACGCCCCAGCTACTTTTGAGACACTGTACTGAGAGGACTGTCTTGGAATACCTGCCTGGTATATCTTGATGATGTGATAGTGGTAGGAAAGACCTTTGAAGATCACATGAAAAATTTGGGGGTAGTATTTCAGAGGTTGCGAGATGCCAACCTAAGATTAAGTCCAAGGAAGTGTCACCTTTTCCGCAAGGAGGTAAATTACCTTGGACATGTGGTTTCCGGAAAAGGAGTTGCTATGAATCCAGAAAAAGTAAGAGCTGTGGAAAAATGGCCTGTACCCAAAGACAGCTAAGAAGCTTTTTGGGATTACGCACGTATTATCGACGCTACGTTCCTGGATTCTCTAACATTGCAAAACCACTTACCCGCCTAACAGAAAATCGAGCATTCATTTGGAACAACGAATGCCAAGCATCCTTTGAGTTGTTAAAAGGGGCTTTGATCAGTGCACCTGTTTTAAATTATCCACTGCCATCTGGGAGGTTTGTTCTGGATATATATGCCAGTGACGTCGGGGTTGGTGGAGTAATCTCTCAAATCCAAGATGGTTAAGAAAAGGTCATTGGATACTTCAGCAGGAGCCTGTCGAAACCAGAGAGAAACTACTGCGTAACCAGACGAGAACTATTGGCAGTAGTTAAAACCTTTGAACACTTTTACAAGTATCTGTACGGGCAGAAGTTCCTGATCCGCACCGATAATGCCGCTTTGAAGTGGCTCTTGCAATTTAAGAATCCCGAGAGTCAAGTAGCTAGATCGATTGAGAGGCTACAGGAGTATGACTTCGACATTGAACACAGAGCAGGCCTCAAACATCGATATGTAGATGCTTCTTCCAGAAGGCCCTGTGCAGAAGACTGTCGACATTGCAACCGAATCGACGACAAATCGGCCAACGCTCTTCGAACCACCATGGTTGATGACCCCTGATAATTTGGGCGCCGATCAAGAAGCTGATCCGGATCTTGCAGTCTTCATGGCTTGGAAGAAAAATGGGCAAAGACCGACCTGGCAAGAAATTGCTCCCCATTCACGAGAATTGAAGTCCTACTGGGCACAATGGAATTCCTTAACCATGGAAGACGATCTCCTGAGATGTGAGGTCGAAAGTCACAATGGAAGCGAGCGGAAGATGCAAGTGGTGGTTCCTAAGAAAAGAATAGCAGAGGTATTGCGAGAACTCCATAATGGTGTTTCTGGGCGACATTTTGGCGTCCATAAAACACTAGAGAACGTACGCCAGAGATTTTATTGGGTGAATTGCTCACGAGATGTGAAAGAGTGGTGCCGAAAGTGTGCTAATTGCGCCGGAAGTAATGGTCCCCAGAGGCGTAGACGTACACCCATGCGCCAATACAATGTGGGAAGCCCATTTGAAAGAATCGCCATAGATGCCGCCGCGCCGGCCCTTTTCCAGAAAGCGACAAAGGAAATAAATACATAATAGTGGTCATGGACTATTTTACCAAATGCGTTGAAGCATATGTTCTACCAAATCAAGAGACTGGAACTGTAGCAGACGTGATTGTGAAGGAGTTCGTCAGCCGTTTTGGTTGCTACACTTTTCGCGACAAAATTCTAAAAACAAAACAAGTAGTACACGTGGTAGCGCGATGTTCTGCTGGGTCACCCCCTTTGCTCTGAACCTACCTGTGGGCGATCGTCCCAAAGAACTACGGCCAACTCAATCGATTTATGGAGTGTGTCGCGGATCAAGGTCGCGAGGTGGAAATAAGCGCCACCGTATTCCTCTGCGGAGCACCCCCGTAACACGGAAGCGGGTGGGATGCAGGTAGCCTCAAAAGCAAAACTTGTGTGACCATAAACTACTTGATACTGATTCAATATACCTTTGCCTAACTCAAACACTTGTGGGATAGGTATCAAATACACACATGACATAAACTATAACAAGTTTAATATAAATAAAAAAAAAACAGTAGGCTCAAGAGAATTAAATATTAAAAAAAAAAATATTGCGTCGATGTTATGAGCAATTTTTCACAATATAATAGTTTTGAAATTCTCAAAACTATGAAAAAAAAAAAATTAAATGTAATTTAACTGTTACGCCCCTGGCGCATATCAGTGAATACAATAAAACAGATTCACTTGACAGTATAACACCCTGTATTAACAGGAAAGAATTAAAGTGAAAAAATATTGAATTAGGTTAAATAAGTATATCCCCGTTTTAACAGGTAAGAAATTAAAGTAAACAAAATATGAATTAAAATAAATTCGAGTCTGAACAAGAGTTTCAGTAGAACACAACAAGTATACTTAATTCTGGGTTGTTTACAATAAGGTATTAACGATCTTAATTAATAAAACAGAAACGTATCCCAAAATAATATTTATCCAGTACGTAGGCCCGTCTGAAGGACCAATGCCTCGTACAGATTGACAATACAAATTCCACCTGGCTGCTAATGAAGCTAGACAACCAGTATAAATAATACTACAAGCCAATAGATCGTAACTTGGGGTGGAACAACCCTATCTACTAATTACACTTTGATTAATGCCTTGAACGGCTAACTAAGTTACATGAAAATTATCAAGAAAACTATGCGAATAACTATTCGCTGAACAATAATGAATCGACTGTAAAATACTTTTGAATTATAACAATAAAATGCTCTTCACAATAACCGAGCTCTATATTACATAAAATGTATCAATCTAACAGAATCTTACGATGCTATCATTTCTGTAACGTTTAAATTGCATCGAATGCACAAAATAATTAATAATCGCCTTCCCTAGAGTCTCTACTTAAATGAAATGTTAACACACATACATAACCAGAGGAGGTCATGAATTGTACTTATATTATAACCAAAATCAAGAAAAGAAAATCTAACACCTACTTTAAATTTTCCTTGTTAACGTCTAAATTACAACCTTTATGCCAAGGGATTCAAGGGATAAACAAAACTATTGAAATATTTTCTCCAGATTGCCGCCAAAATATTTCAGCCATTCATTTCACTCTCTCTCAGATCGCCATCTTGGTGACGTCGTTGATCGTTCTAGAAGGTTTTTTTTTTCTAAGAACCACGCCTCAAGTAAAATCACGAATGAATGTGAAATGTAGCCATTTACACGCGGTTTTCCTCCAAAAATTCAATACCAAGGAAACATCCGTGGATGGTTTAAAAATATTCAGCTCTATGGGAAACGTGTCCGCTTGTCCCTAGTAACTGCGAAGTTTCAACTTCGTTAAAACCGCAGGAAAAGGAAAAATTCTCTAACAGGCATACGATAAAAATTAAATTATATCCTACAAAGGATAAAGGACAATCATTAGCAAAAGTACAAAGGAACAACATATTTCTTACGGCAAAGACAACGCCCTAACTCGCACTTAAATAAAGCACAAACGGCGTAGACAATGATCACTGACCAAGTGCAGATCGACGTAAGTAAGGGGACATGCGCTAAAGATTTAGGGCGACATCTATAACCTTCTATAAGAATCCTTCGCAAGCAAAACTGGTTGTCGGTCCACAGAGATCGAAAATCAATTAGATTGAATAGAGTGGAAAGTTGAAAGTTAAACCGCGCGATGTCGCTACGAGATTAATTCAATTAATTATTAAAATAAATTTAATTAATTCAATTGGACCTTTTTTTAAAAACGTAACAGGTGTACCGCTGGAACTTCATTCCGATCAAGGACGAAATTTTGAGTCCAGTCTATTCGAAAAGATGGTGGACCTTTGGGCATACGAAAGACGAGAACAACTACCTTGCATCCACAATCAGATGGGATGGTAGAGCAAATGAACAAGACCATGATCAGACACGTATCCAAAGTGGTCCCCGAACACCAGAGAGATTGGGACGAATATTTACCATTATTCCTAATGGCGTATCGGGCATCTGTTCAAGAGACAACTTGCCAATCACCAGCAAACGTGCTATTCGGGAGGGAACTCCGATTGCCCTGATTTAAAGTTTAGGAACAAGCCTGGTGAAGATCTTGCGGAGAAGATTATGTCAGCACTCTCAGACGAAGACTAGATATTATCCATGATCAAGTAAGACGTAATATCCAAGATGCTAGTGACAGAATGAAGGAGAGCTACGACATCAACGCCGAGAAGAGTGGTTACCATAAAGGCGATCTGGTTTGGTTATATAATCCACAACACCGACAGGGCCTATCTCCAAAACTTCAAAAGAATTGGGAGGGGCTATACGAGGTGTTGAAGCGGATTAACGATGTAATATACCGCATAAGGCGAACACCTCATACTAAGCCAAGAGTAGTAGATTTTAATCGATTAGTCCCATACTCTGGAGACAATGACGAAGCCGCTGACTTGCGCCAATTAGATAGCCACCACAAGCCACTAACATTCGATGATTTTATGGAGGAGTATTCTGGTTCGAGGAAAGCTCGATTTGGGGTGACCATCTAGAAACAGAAAGATTTGTTCACGGTGCTGCTAGACTACGCGCTTTCTCATTGCATAGCCCGAGATCTGCGAATGGTCAAAGGAATTGCCAGGGAATTCAAAGAGAGATTTGGCAGAATCGAAAAATTAAGGCAGCAGGGACCAGCAAGTCTCCAAGTAACAAATGACGAACAGCCCATATTTTATTTGGTCACGAAAGAACTGTCAAGCCTGAAGCCAACGTATCGTGCCTTATGGGAGGCCCTAGTCCATTTATTGCAAAATTAGGTTGTAGATTGGACCGCCTGGACTGGAGATTTGTAAAAAGTATGTTAGTAGTAATATTCCAACTTACTGGTATGGAAATTCTGGTATGCAGTTACCGGCTTGAATATTTCTGTACACCCAGGCAAGATAGACCGAGGACTGTTATTTCGATATGACATCACAATGTAACAAAGCCCTACCTGTCGATTTCGCCATCGTTTGAGGGAACCAAAGCATGACATGTTTCGAGACGAAACTTCATTTTTAAGAAGGGAGCAATGTGATGACTCATCCAACGACACGTCACGTATCGCGCCTCTGGTGCCTTCTCGACAGATCTAACGGAAAGATCGAGACTAAGAAATCACGAGAGAGGTTCGACGGCCGATATATAAGCCGTCGAGGAAGGGATTTGAATTCATTCCATACCAAATCATCGCCGAGTGAACTTACATAAACATAAATACATAAATGTGCTTATTGTTAGTAATTAGTTTTTTAAATTGTTATTCGTTTTTATTATTAATATAGTGTGTGTATATGTTACCATTAGTTTTATTTAGAAGCCGCGAAAAGACAAATACATTATAATACTATACATCAAGAAACCTATAGCCACAGCTCTTCCAACATTGAGTTCCCTGGGTAGCTTAGTTTTGTATGCTGTGTGCATTGTGAAAGGAAAAGTAAACAAATTCTTAGTTAAATTACATGCCTGTATAATAACTTTGTGTGTAGGTAAATCTGATTAAAATATCAGGAACAAGGTGTGCTGTATTTGGTTGTAACAATACCTATTGGACAAAAAAGGTTATAGGACATTATATAGTTTTTCATGTATTTCCAAAATGCAAAGATCTTGTCTTACAAACCATAAGAGCCGAATGGGTAAACAGGTGTAGAAGAAAGGATAAATTTAATCCAGATACGAGTAGAATCTGTGCACTTCATTTTGTTGAAAACGATTACGAACGAGATTTACAGAATGAATTACTAGGTACAGTAACATTATCACATAACTGGAGCAAAGTTTAAAGATTAAAGTGCTGAACAATAGTTTGGGTGAATATTGGTCAGCTTCCACACAACTTATATTTACAAAATAGTGTTCCACGTGAAAACTGAACTAGATTATGTTTTTCTAATTGTCCATTTTCAAATATACTATTAAATTAAGAAACGTGGTTTAAGTTATAAGGTTATTTCTTTTTATTCTAAATTTAAACATATTACTAATTTAGTTATATTTCTTGATAATTATCCTTTTGTTGCCTATAGATTCTTTCTAGGAAATAAGGGTTTATATACCGCTTTATTCTATTTATTTCGCAGTAATTGTGTAAGATAGGTATCTTAGATATTCTATATTTCAATTACTTTAATAAATTGTGTATAAATCTGTAATTTTATAATAAAATGTACTCTGCACTGTGTATTTTAAATGGCCATTTGCTAAAAGAGGTCTAGTGCTGATGTCACAGTGGTGGGGGTGCCTGGCGGACAAATTTGCGTGATCTAGCCATTCTCTCTAATTTACTATCCTTGGTACTAGCTTATATTTTTGAGACGATTGGTACGGCAGCATATTATTGGTTGGTTAAGTTATTGTTAGAGACCGGACACATCGGGCTAAAATGGACGTCATTACGACATAAATAGTCTACAACATCTGTAAGTACATCACGCAGTTGTTGAATAGCACTATTCATTCGGTTAACTGCACTATTTTTTGTGTGCGATTAACCGAATGAATAGTGCTATTCAATAACTGCGTGATATACTTGCAGATGTTGTAGACTATTTATATCGTCCGTCGTAATGACGTTATTTCAGCCCAATGTGTCTGGTCTCTAGTTATTGTATAGCAAGCGCCAAATAAGATTGCGAGCGGTGGGGATGCGCCGTAGTCGTTTTTAGAAACGCTCACGCCCACTTACCCACTTACTTGCAACTTTTTGTAAAATCAAATACAAAGTTTCCCACTATTTCTAATGCTGCACGGACATACTCCCACAGCTCGCCATCTTATTTGGAGCTTGCTATACACGTGTTTGACATTTAAATCTTTTTTCAAACGGGTTTAAGAAAATAATATGAAAATGAATCATAACAGCTTTAAACCAACAATTGCGTTGATCTTAAGTGATTTAATTTTAAATTAATAAAAGAATAAACTTGTTAAAGAAATCTACTCAAATCAAAACTATTCTAAAATTACAATTTAACAACTGACAACCAAATTGTTCTCGAATTTTAAATCGATGTTCCATTTGTCAGTAATCGATACGCATCAGGTACGCCTACTTTTGAGTACGGCACCATACCGTTCCAATTCATTTTTTTCCAAATTTCCAAATGGAAAGCAGCTAATAGGTATAGTCGAGGCACGATAAGTTCCAATACACGTCATCAAGAAATCGCGACGTCAGGTATTACACCGTTGCGGAATACACTGATATCTCGAGTTCAAACCTAGCCTAACATACTAATGTAACCTATATAACTTCTATTATTTATATATATTTTTCTTATTATGGTATATCAGATTAGCACTACAGAATTTAGTAAGAAGCATCTGGACAATATGTAAAAATGTTCAATCAGACAACAAAAATTAATATATCTCGACTAAAGGCAAGTTAGGTTTTATATGCAATATTTGATTACTTTCATACTCTACAGACTGTCAACATTCCAAAATGGCCGAACCAATGACAATCAGGTGCGCCTAAATCATCAACTGTGCTCCTAATTGTACGCATGCGCTTGCTTTTATATTAGCTTAGAAAGTTTGAATTTTCAATTGAAGTTACGCTGACTTTTAAATTAGTTATTAAGCATACTTTTTAGTTTTAGAACTATAATTTTAAGAAAACTATGAAAAACATTCTCCTAAAATCCGATTAATAGAACTAACATTTATAGTACCTAGAGAGGGTTTATTTTAAAATAATAACACTAATAACACATTCGTTTAACTATTTATTCAAATATAATTGCGATCATTATTTTGAGAATATGAAATAAAAGATTTATTTAATAAAGAATTTTGTATATTTTGACATCTGCACTCGGGTTTGTGTAAGTATTTTTTTGTATTACTACACTTCTTGTTAGTTGAATTTCATTAATTATTGAAGCTGAATTTTTACCTCTTGTGGTTTTAATTATTCTCTCTATAACTTTATTTCTAATATAAGAAATAACTGCATGAATGCCCTTGTCTAAAGTTTTTTTTCCATCTAGATAATTGTACTTTAACACTTTGTGCATCGACTCTAAACGCATATTTGTGTTAATGCCACAACCCTTTCGATAACAATATGCTAACAATATGATAATTATATAATGTTCACCTTTTTTTTGATAATAATTTTGAAAATATTTTCGAAATGCTGAAGTTTCTTCACTACATAGGAAATTTATTGTAACATTAAGCTCATTTAGAAATGTGTCTATATCAAGAAGATATTGTAAATGTTTTATAAGCATGGCAAAAAATAGATTGCATGTCGATGCGATAATTCACATCAAGCTTTGATACAAAATAATACAAATCTGTATAAAAACAAATTTGTATCTGTATATGCATGGACACACAGTACGTATTTATGATAGATTTACGAAGCAAAAGACTGTAGTACACTTGCGGTCAAGTAGGGTTTTGTCCGTCAGATGGCAAGAGGTTATCTGTTGTCTTCGGATAGGACAAAACTTACTACTTGACCGCAAGTGTACTACAGTCTTTTGCTTAATCAATGAGTAAGACATTCGTGTGCCAGTCCTTGAGACGAACACACGTATTATCTCTCCGTTGAAAATAGCTCCGCTATTTCTGACAAACATCATCATTTTCTGTTTTTAATTGAATTTATTTGATTAATTTCTGGAAGTTCTTCAAGTGCTACGCCGTTTTGGACAGTTTGTGCAGCGATTTAGTGCAGTGATCTTACAGTGCGCCGATTTTTTCAGAGATTAACCGAGTTTACTCGATTAGTTTCTGGATTCCGAGACTTTCTCGAATTTTTCTTGAGTTTTTTAGTACTTAACTAAAATTCTCTCGAATTATTTGAGAGGTTTAGTGCCGTGTTGCTGTGCAGTGTTTTAAAAATAAGTGTTTGCTGTGTCGTTAATTAATTAAATCAACCTGAGTCATACTCGGTTGGTTTTTTAATTAAATAGACCGTCTGTACGCTATTATCGTGGGCGAATTGTTGGGCTGAATTCAGCTCGTTGGCAATTCCTCTGCGTAAAAACGTATAGACGCTTCACTTACTAAATTTATACGCCTTCAGGACGTTTAATTCTCAAGCTTGCTTGAATTTTCCGGATACTCCGGAATTTTCCTGAAAGTTTTTCTGTGCCGTGTTAACATAAGTGCTAGCTACGTCTGTAATTAAATAAGTCAACCTGAGTTATACTCGGTTGATTTTTTAATTATATAGCCAACTTATACGCCATCACTGTGGGCAAATTGTTGAGCTGGTAACAGCTTGCTGACAATTTCTCTGCGTGAAGACGTGTAAGCGCTTCACTTATTAAATCCCCTACGCCCTCGGGACGCTTTTTAATTATTTTCAGTGTTTTACGCCGCGATACGTGTTCTGTTGGTTGTGTGCGCGATGTTAGTGCCGTGCTGTGCGGTTGTGCAGTGCTAGTGTTCGTCCGTGCATCTCCATCACACGATCGCCCCACCACGCCATGAGTGCCCTCCCCTCCAAGGAGCCACACCCCGCCCGGATGGAAGAGGAATCAGGACCCAGTTCGACCAATCCCGCAATGCCCCCACTTTTTAATCTCGCCCCGACGGCCAGTACGATCGTACTGAACGATTCGATGGTAGGGTTGGAAAACATCATTAATATGCAAAGCGGCGACAGCGAGATGGACACTTCGAGTGTCACTGGCTCCGCCCCTTCCGATACCACCACCACCACCACGACGACAGAAGGAACGACTGAAGGGCCCGACCAGGAAGGCCCCTTCCAACAAGTACAGCGGAACAAAAGGCACCGCCCAAATCCCCGCTACGAAACAGAACCACCAGTGCCAGCCCCGACTAGCAATAGATACCAGGCGTTGGGAAATCCCACCACTAGCGCCAGCAATAGCGGCGTTGCCCCTCCCACTCAGGCAAACATCGCCGTAAAAACCCGAATCCCCCCGATTACCATAAAAGACAAAGACAAATGGTTGTCACTTTCTGCGGCTTTTAATTCCCGCAATATTAACTTTAGCAAAGCCCGAACCACCAACCAAGGGGTAGTAATAAACCCCTCTACTGTTGAGGACTACAGGAAGATGATCCACTTCTTGAATACAGACAAGTTAGAGTATTACACATACCAACTTGCTGAAGAGCACTCGCTCAAAGCGGTTATTCGCGGTATCCCCTCAGCGATACCAACCGCAGACATCCTCAACGACCTAATCTTGCAAGGACACAACGTCCTAAAAGTCCACCGGATGAAGAACGTCCGGACAAAACTCCCAATGCCGCTAGTTCTCGTTGAGCTCCAGAAAAACAACGAGAACAAGAAAATATTTCAACTGATTGAAGTACTCCGCCTTCGGATCACAGTCGAGGTTCCGAATAAACGAACTGAAGTCACTCAATGCTTCAGATGCCAGAGATTCGGACACGGTTCGCGCATGTGCCACATGCATCCCAGATGCGTAAAATGCGGGCAGGATCACCCCACCTTGGAGTGTAAGAAGCCCCGCGAGGACCCGGCCGCCTGCTGTAACTGCACCGGCGATCATACGGCCAATTACAGAGGATGCCCCCACCACCCGGTCAAGAGAATAAACAACTTCTCCCACCCACCTAGACCCGCCCAGACAAGGAACGCGCCAAGATCTAACTTCCAAGAAGAACCAAGGAAAAACCCTTCCCAAACCAGCACCAATTACCCGCCGCTCCGCCCTTCCCCATGGGCCAAACTTCCTCAAGTTCCCGTAGTTCCCAATTCCACACCAAACCCTCAGCCCACAACAAAACCCCCACCCATCCCCAAACCAACGCAACCTGAGCAATCCACAACTCAGGACAAATTCGATGGCGATAATATCGATGTCGGCGCATTGATCCGTTTAGTTTTTAAAATAAAAACTGGTCTCAAAAAAGTCAATTCCTTGGAAGACGCCATCGAAGTCATTCTAAGTTTCACTCAGGAAATAACTCAACTTTTCACCTGTAAATGAATACACGACCCAACAAACCTTCATCTCTAAAGATTGGAGCATGGAACGCATGCTCCCTACTCCCCAAAATCCTGAGTCTCACCGAATTCGCCCAACGCCACAACTTGGACGTTATTCTGGTGAATGAAACCCACCTTCGAGCTGCAAACGCTCCACACATTCCCGGCTATACTTTGTATAGAACTGACCGCCTCTTCGGGAGAGGAGGAGGTACGGTCATCTTCATTAAATGTTTCCTGCCACATCATGAATGCTTTTCCCCCGTTCTTATGGGCTTTGAATCCACAAGCATAAAAGTTCAAACAAGACATGGAGATCTCAAGATCATATCCGCTTACAAACGGCCTCAAGCACCCCTTCTGCACGAGGAACTAGATGCCCTCCTCGATGAAAACGTCCCCACCATCATCGCTGGAGATCTAAATTCCAAGCATCCAGCGTGGAACTCTAGAGTCCGAAACCGCGCTGGAAATTCCCTGTTCTCGTACATGGAAAGGAACAACATTATCGTCGATGGTCCCGCTGAGCCCACACACTACGGCCCAACCGGAGCACCTGATGTTCTAGACATCATGGTGGCCAAAGATCTCTTCTTTGACCACTCCATCACAGCGCTCCGAGACCTCGACTCAAATCACGACCCAGTAATCATCGAACTGGGTCAAGAGCCCCCCCCTTCTGAGCGATTCAGAATTGTCATGTCCTGGCCAGCTTTTTCAAAACACCTCCAGAACAATCTCGGTCTGATTCCCTTCATCAATAATGCCCAGGAGTTGGATGAAGAAGTCGTACGCTTCACCAACTCTATCCACCATGCCAGGGAATTCGCCTCAAACCGAATTCCCGTAAACAAACAAATCTCACCTCTTCCTCGAGATTTGGTCGAACTCATCAGACAGCGAAACCACTCCCGAAGAACGTACAGTCGCACCTTACACCCAGACGACAAACGAGAGTGGAACAGACTGTCTGTTGACGTTAGATATGCCCTATCCAACCACAGGAATCAGACATGGAGGGAAAACATGGAAGCTCTGGACGAGAACCCAAAGATGTGGCAGGTCAAACGAGCCCTGGGGAGGAAACATCAACCAACAGTCCCCCCAATCCATGGGCAAAACGGAGTCGTCTACTCCCAAGACGAGAAGGTAGAGGCGTTCGCTGATCATCTCGAACAAACTTTCAGCCCTACCTTCGACAACATCAATATCGAACATCTGGAGGAGGTAGATCGGGTCGTCAACAGGCAACTCGGGATTCCGCCTCAAGAAAACCTCCGCCCAGTCACTCCGTCAGAGCTAAAATCCATACTCAAGGATCTCCATGCAAAGAAAGCACCAGGACATGACAAGGTGAGCAACACCTGTCTGAAGGCACTCCCACGTAAAGGACAAATGTCGCTTCTCAACATTGTCAACTCGGCCCTCCGCCTCAGGCATTTTCCCACCGCCTGGAAAGAAGCCCGTATCATCATGATCAGGAAGAAGACGGAAAACTCGACTTTTCCGCAAAGCTACAGGCCCATAAGTCTACTTCCGAATATGGGCAAAGTCCTTGAGAAGACCATCCTCTCCCGACTCAAGGACGAAATTGAAGATCTGGACCTGATTCCAAATGAACAGTTTGGATTCAGGAAGAGACATTCCACGACCCACCAAATCCATCGAGTGGTGCATCACATCACTACGGGCTTCAATCTACGAGAAGCGACGGGAGCAGTCCTCTTCGACGTGGCCAAAGCCTTCGACAGAGTCTGGCACGAAGGAATCATCTTTAAACTTATCCAGGTCAACATGCCCACATCTCTGATCCACATAATCCAATCCTTCCTCAGTGATCGTACCTTCTCTGTTGTCCTCAAAAACTCCACCTCAGCCTCCCGGCCTATATTGGCTGGAGTCCCCCAAGGTGCTGTACTCTCCCCCCTCCTATTCAATCTATACATCCATGACATCCCTAGATCCCCCAACACTCACCTCGCCTTATACGCTGATGACACCCTCATATTTTCCCGCTCACGATCCCCCTGGATAATACAACGACGCCTTCAAGCAGCAATCGACTCCCTGGAGGAATGGTTCTCCAACTGGAGGATCTCCATTAACCCAGGGAAAAGCTCAGCAATTATCTTCGTCAGACATACCAGGACCAGGCCAGACACAAACCTTTCAATGTACGACAGGGACATACCATGGGCAGCGAAACTGAAGTATCTAGGGGTCATACTAGATACCAGGCTCACCTGGAAATTCCATATTGAAAAGGTCCAGAACCACGCTACGGGAGTGATCACGCAGCTATATCCCATGCTTCACGGTCACAACAAACTGGACCTTAACATGAAGATTCTCCTCCTCAAGGCCGTCATCAGACCAATACTGACATACGCAGCACCAGCGTGGGGACATGCTGCAAAAACCCACATTAATCGGCTCCAAATAGTCATAAACAAAGTCTTGCGTATCATCACGCAAGCCCCATGGTATGTAAGAAACGACACCATCCGTCGAGATCTCGATTTCCCAACCATCCGGGAAACCATAGTAGAGATCGCAAGGAAATATTTTGAAGATGTTCCACAACATGAGAACCCGCTGATCTCCGAAATGGAAATACACCTCCATTTCGGAAATCATCGACGACCCCAAGACGTCCTACTTGATGACCCTCCTTGAAACAACCCTCCAACACCCATCACCTTACTCCATCTCTCACTCCAAAACTCCTACTGCCCAAATACCGGCTATTATTAACACCCATCTTCCGATTCAACAATTCACTAACCAAAACCCGAGAGACCAAGAGCCGCAGCACACTGCATCTTGATCTAAACTCGGACAAAAATCATCCGCGTCACGAAACAAACCATTAAAGAACCGAAACAAAGAACTAAGTTCATTTCGGAATATCTCCATTCCTAGAAGAAGAAGAAGAAGAAGAGTCTTTTGCTTCTTAAATCTATCATTGACAAAGTGGTTACACAGAAACGCATGCGTCTGGTAGTTGAAGCAAAAGCTGGTAAATACGTACTGTGTGTCCATGCATATACAGATACAAATTTGTTTTTATACAGATTTGTATTATTTTGTATTTTATAAACATGTTTCCGTTTTTCTAAATTATTAATTTTATTTAAATTCACTCTCCAAACTCAATCAATGTGCCAAGAACAAAATAACTGATTTTTTGCAGAACCCATCACCATTTTCCAAGCATTATAAAATACGATTGTAACATCTGTCATAAATAAACAAGTAAATAATATTCCAACTCTTTCTTTAATTTTTGACAAAACAGTTCATATATGACGGTGTCATTTCTGTTACTAAACATACATGCTCCTGGTAAACCTTTACCGATTTCATCTGCCACCATGACAGTAGTTAGCTCAAAGTCATAACTGTTGAGACCATAAGTACTATCTTTACAAATATGTAATATTATTTCCATACATTTTTAGCAGATGTTCATTGAGATGCATTCATAGAAATTAAACAAAAATCATTTCTATCTAAAAAAAAAAGGATGACTATCACCTTGCCTATTATAAAATACAAAAGAATGCTTTTTATATTCTTCTACCCATATGTCTACACTAACACAAGAGAATGATAGTGTTCATTCTCACGATGAACCTAATAGACAAAAGTAAAATTAAAATATATATACATAAATATGCATATTTTAAAATCAACATATACCCCATTTATCACATCAATTTTTAAAGATTGCTTCACATCTTTTCTTATCAGAAGATCATTCCTAGACAAAGTATTATTATCGAGATTTTGTCCGTTATCATCTATAATCCTAAAAAGCAACCATACTATTTAATATTATATATGATTGTTTCGGCCTTTACTTGATGAAATTCCATTATAACTATTAAGATAAAATAAAACAAATTTTATGAATTTCACTTTTTAAAAAGTGAAATTCATAAAATTTGTTTTATTTTATCTTAATAGTATTTAATATTAATTACAATTTTTTGACCAAACCTTGTCGTTAATACCCAACTACATAATTTATGTGCAATATTAATTCACTCTTCCTTTTGAAGTCTTGTATGTTGAAGCTTAATATTATGTTTATAATGTTCTTTAAAAAATATTACAAAACATTTCTCATTATCCATTTTCTTACATATTATTGAACTTGTGCACTCTATTTAGTCTACAGGAACCCTGTACTTTTAATTTTCTGGTAGTGAATATACTATAAATAATATATGTAAAATAACTGTAAGAAATGTAAAATCTGAAGGTAAGAGTTCCTAATGGGTACCGTCGAATTAATTAACAATGGAAAGCTTACATTTCGCTGATTTCAAAAATGTGCTTCTTTTTGTTAGGAAAGAAATGAATACTTTAAAATCGCATTTGAGGTTGTATTTCCTCAGTAACCACTAGTTTTGTGTTGCACAAAATTAAACGTCACAAACAATTTCTGTATTAAATGATCGGCAATCGCCAAATATAATTCTTTACAAATTTAAAAGGTCTCTTAATATCGTGTGTCTGTAAATGATCGAACGCCAATTATGTTGGTACGATATCTTAATTCACCAATGGCAGGCAGGTAAGGGAGAGTGGGGGAATCGTGCGCACTTAAGCGGAAATCGTTATAGCACTGATAGCATTGTAGATAATTTAAATGTAAATGCCGTAATGGGAGCACTATTTTGTTTACTCTCAGCATGTAAATCAATTTTAGTAAAAAATAAATTATTTAAAGCACAATATTGCTGAAAGTACAAAAGTGCTCTTGCGCACCATCCCCCGCCCTTGCGGGTAATTATGCGCACATGTTGGGGAATGGTGCGCATTAAAAGTATTATTAGATAAAATCAACACTAACTTTAAAAACATTTACTTATTGAAGTTGTAGAACATGGAAAAGACATTATAATAACTCTTAATTTGAGCATAGGTCACATTTATAATTTTTTGGGGTATCTGAGCCAGTGCACTCGGCGTGATTCCAAGTTGAGCAACGGACACATCTGTACCATAATTCTCGTTGTTTGCCAAATTCTCCGCAAATACCACAAACTTCGTTCGGTTTCGCTGGCTGATTCAAAGGTGGCGGTATAAAGCTCAGCCCAACATCATCTTCGATGTCATCCAGCTCATCGTCGTCACAAATATCCGACACATCATCTTCTGATGAATCAGACGATTCAGGCTCTGGTGGTCTCTTTTATGAGCTTTCGAATTTCTTTGAAGACGACGGAATAGATGATTCACCGTCCAAACCTTTACGAATGACTCCTTTACTATTCTTATCTTTCAGTTTCTTTTTGGTTTTGATTGCTTCTTCTCGTTGCCTTTTTTTTCTTTAGCTTCTTCTAGTTTTATTTTAATGGGAGTACTCGTAAGAATTTCCGATTTCTGTTTGTTCCTAGATTTTCTTTTTGTTGCCTGATTAACGTTTGTTTTTGGTATTGGAGCAATAGCAAAGAAAGAATTATCGTTAGACGTAGATGGCTGAGGGCTCAGGTCTCTCTGATGTTGTAAATTTGGGTAATTATCTAGTATAGTGGCTGCATCATTTTGGCTGGATGAACTTATAATTTGAGCTGTAGCTTCTACTATAAGTTCTTCTACATGGTGACTAAGTTCAAAATCAGCATAGGTAAATTTGTCGGGATTCAATGGATATATTCCAGACGTCCGAAAACCTGAAACTGCTTTTTCCATCGTAGCTACTGTTCGGGCAAAATAGATTTAATTTTGTATTTTTAGTTTTATTTAGATGTAGGTATATTTATGTTAATATATTTAATCCTAGTTTTAAATTGTAAATATTATATATTGTATATAGAAAAGGTCTTGGAGTTCAGATATCTTTAATATTGTTAATTACTTTAGGACTGGTCAGGTATTACATTTCTTCATTGTCTTATTTTCTACAGTCATAAAAACTATTTATTTTATTACAGGCACAACCCTCTGGTTAATCCATCCATTATGTAAATAATGTATTTGAATAAGCATAAATATAATAGAATAAGTTTTATTATACATATTTCCTGTTATATATTATTATAATAGGTTGAATAATTTGGTTCGAGGCGATTCTGCGAAGTATATGGTTATCTCTGTGCATTGTATATTTATTACTTTAAGAGGTATTTTATTTTCTATAGTTAAGGGTTTCCGGCGTATATTGTTTATTTTAATACATTGATGACGTTGGAAACTACAGCATATACTTTTCTTGGAAGAAAGGTAAAAATAATGTTATGGAAATTTCCGTATACTCTATTCATTGTTTTCTCCATCTCTTTGACTGGCGGGGACAAAACTTTCTTGCCGAAAAATAAGGGAATGAAGAAACAGTTCCAAACAAGATCTCTTAGAGCTCACTACAGCTACAAGTACGATCTCTTCGAGTTAAAGCTTAGGTCTCAGTGATCTAACAAACAGTTCCTACTAAGATCTCAGTGATCTAAATAGGAACAATATTATTTATTAGCCAGTTTTTCTCGGTTTTTAGTATTAAGACCAAATACTGCATTTATTTAACGGAACTCCAAGATTAAACTTGTAAATATATTAGTGTAATACAAAAAGTATTGTATTATTTCAACACATACTTTGGTCTACACATACCGACTTCCTTCAAACCAGGAGCAAGAAACTGCTACTTTCATGAAGGCCTTGTTTAAAAGTTCGGCTACAACGTATTCTGTTATTTTCAGATGACCAGTATTTGACAAGTAAAGATCATATTCCCTGAATAGTGCATTTTTCAGAGGACTAAAGAATGTCAGGTCCAGAGGCTGAAGGTGATCAGATGTATGTGGAGGAAGCGAAACCATGTGGATGTTATTTTCTTTGCAGACATTATAAGCTCCAATCGATATGTGGCTGGAATGATTATCCAGAACGAGAAGGACAGGATCAGTAACGGTAGGCTTAGTATGACTCTGAAAGTGGCCCAGCCACTGAAGAAAAAGATCGGAATTTATCCAACCGTTCTTAGAACATTTTTATAATGCCCCAATTGGTCCATTTTTCTCAAGGGTTTTGAGCATCCTTTTCCTGGGATATATCATCATGGGAGGGATGTAGTTCCCAGCCGCATTCATACAAAATACAGCAGTTATTGTTCTTCCTCTTTCACCGGAAATTGCAGCTCCTACTTTTTTAGATCCCTTACGACCATAAACTGCACCGTGGTGATGCCTGTCTCATCCATGTTGTAAACACTCTTAGGTTCAAACTTAAACCTTTCCATAAGGGTTTGAAGGTTTGAAAAAAATAATTTGGTTGAGTCTTTATTAAAAGATGCAATCCTATTCAAACTAGTTCCTTCAGGCTGCCGTAGTTTTACATCAGGTGATCTCTTTAAAAATCCATACAGCCAGTCCTTCCCAGCAAATCCCTTTTCCTTGTCGAATTTATGGACAACGTTATGTTGCTCATGTTGCTTTTTCATAAAAAAAATATATCTTATCGATTAGGGGAAAAACAATTGTCTTATTTTCCTTTATCAAAAAATTACAAAAACTGGCTCGATTTCACATAAACAGTGCTCGTTCCTTGCAAACGTATACAACTAATATTAATAATGGCGTCAGTGATCCACAATAGGCAGAAGGGTGTGCAGCACTTGTCGATTGCGCTTAAAAGCCCGCGGAATATGAAATATTTTGATGCGTACGATTGCCCGATGCGCATGATTCCCCCACTCTCCCTTATTCTTAAGAGACTACAAGTTTCAGAAAAAAGTTTTAAAGTTCTATCCAAAGTATTCTTAAATTGTATATAATCTATTACAAAATGTGGAAACTCAACTTGAAATTCTACCATGCAATCTTGAACTGAATAAACCCATAAACCACCAATTTTATTACCACTTCGAAAATAAGCCTGGGCTAAAAAAAATTTGTGTTCTAAAGTGCAAGCCATTTTAAAACTGAGAAGCAATTTATTTAAACCAGAATCGACGCACGATTATTTTATGCACTAACTGATATTTGTGATTGACATTATCAAATGTCATTTGGGTTTACGTTTACGGAACAACAAACACATACTAATATATTTACGTCTTATTCTATAAAAATTTCAAAGTAACCTAGATTGACTTTTCAAATGAACACTTGTTATTTTTATAAAGCGAAACCAGTAAATTAGAATTACTGTTTATTTCTATTTTATTTATAAATCCGTTTAATGTTCTTTTATATATAAATGACAATATTCGAAATGAGACTTTAATATTATAGAAATATGGATTAAATAAGATTTAAGTATACTCTAGTAATTAATATAGGTATACTTACTACCATTTTAAAATGTTAATTCATTAGTAGGCAATGAAAAAATTGTAAGTAATTAGTAAATTTTTATTTCAAAAATATATATTAAGATAACGGGTGTTCAGAAACATTCGAAGTCAAAGTAGTCCTTGAAAATATGAAGTCATGTCTGATATAGATTGATACATTTACTTAATACAATTTTATAGGTTATCATACACGCAAATGTCAGTTTATGTCGAAATATATTACTTTAATATGCCATATTAATAATATAAACTAGTCAAATAAGGATTTTAGAAGGTAACAGTAATTAATTTGCAAATTTCAAATTAAGTATTTTGATATTTTAGAGAATTCTTGCTGAACAATAGCACCTCTTCATGCGATAACTGGAAAAAATTACATAATCCAATTAATATGCTATTCATTCTTGTGTAATAAAGCTCATCTAATCTGTAGTAACATGTAAAAAGACAATGCAGAATTAAGAGGAAATAACTTTACAAGTAAAGGTTTTATTCATCTTATAGTGACAATAGTATCTAGTTATCGTACCTACTAGTTTAATATATTAAGGCCCGGTTTATTCACCTTCCAGTAAAGTACCTGTTAGTTACTTGACAATTAAATTTACTTGGCACATTTACTATTTTTGGGTTTATTCATATAATTTTAAAGGTCGGGTAGTTACTGGAAAGAATTACATGTTTTTACAACAGTAGTACGTTTAGGGGAAAATAGAGAAAGATGAAACATACCACTAACACATGGTATAGAGAAGGATGTACAGCTTTCGGTAATTTGAAATTCTAGTTGCCGGCATGACAAATGAGTGCATCTAATGTAACCTTAAATCTCAAGCATTTATTGTGTGTTATCACGTGTTGTCCATTTTTACTTTTTGTGTTATTCAACCCCTTTTTGTATTTTCAATACAAGTAAATAAATATATGTATGTATATATATCCTGTATTAATATTGGTTGTTTTATTATTATATTTATTTTGTACAGATTTTTTTTAAATATATCTTTTACGTCTAGCTTCATATTATAATTTACTATGACTACATGTGATATAAAGATGAAATTTTTGTTTAGAACATTAATACTTTATTTACCACACACAGATTATGTAATAAACATTACAAACGAATAAATTCGTCATCATCAAATTTATTAAAATTGTCTTCTATTCGATATCGATTGCGTGTTTGATAGGGTTTTCTCTGTCTATTCACTAAATTATTAATATTGACAAAATTGTCTAAAATATCGCCAATGTCTTCAAATAAATCCATTTTACTTGTCAATAACTTAATTTTCTACATGACAGTTCACAAACAACATGATATTAGTCTTACTTGACACTTTATAGGGTAGGTGAGCAGCAAGTAAATTTTCTGCCAAGTAAGTAATTTTACTGGACGGTTAAATTTTACTTGACGGTGAATAAACACTTAATCTGGCAAGTAAGGCTTTATCTTACAAGTAGCGTTACTCGATACTTTACTGGAAGGTGAATAAACCGGCCCTAACATTCAATAAATTATTGTAAGAAATGGCTTAAAATAAATTTAAAACAAATAAATTGTTTGTAGAGTCCTTAGATTACAACCTTATAATAAATATCATAAATTGTAGTTGTATAAATTACCAACAATAATGACCATAATTATAAAAGATGTTGAAAATGTCCACCACCTTCTTCCAAGCATTTTACGCACCTCCTCCGAATGCTACTAAATACATTTTGCAGTATGGGACTATTTCTAATTTCACTAATTTTATTTATAATTCTGTCTTGGATATCTATATAATCTAGCACTGGTACTTGATAAATTGAATTTTTTAAAAAAGGCCATAAATAGTAATCACACGGCGTAAGATCACAAGATCTTGGAGGAAATTCATGATCGCTGTTCAAACTAATTAAACGATTTCCAAACACTTCTTGTAACATATTCATTGTTTCCCCCGCTGTGTGAGCTCTAGCACCATCTTGTTGAAAGTATCCCAAAGCTAGTTCATCATCGCGAAGTTGATTAAGGAAAGGCAATAGTATTTCCTGTCGATATCTTTCTGCAGTCAAGGTACCATTAAAAAAATTGGACCGATAATCCTTCTTCTACTTATAGCGCACCAAACACCAACTTTCTGAGGATGTAAAGGAGCTTCAACATAAAAATTATTGGGCTTTGTATCACTCCACATTCTCATGTTTTGCGTGTTAACATATCCACTAACATGAAACCATGCTTCGTCTGAAAAGAAAGTTTTGTCTAGGACATCATCATTAAAATTATTTGTAAACCATTCGCAAAATACTACTCGTCGCGGATAATATGGAGGATTTCTTGCAAACAAGTTATACGATATAGGAATAACTGTAAATCTTCTTTTAAAACTTTATGGCAAGAACCAACGGATAACCCGGTTTGTTGAGCAAGAGTTCTTACTGAAGTTTTAGGAGCATCAGTCATTATTTCTCTAACATTCCCAATCACTTCTTCTGTCCGGACTTTTGGTCGCCCACCACCCTCTTGGCGTCCCACACTACCAGTTTGTCGAAAAACTGGATCAGTTCTGATTAGTGTACACTGAAAAGTATTATAATCAAAAGCAAGGTTGGGAAATTCATCTCGAAATTCTTCCAAACAAGCTTGAATTGAATACTTCCACTGGCCATCGATCTTTTGACCATTTCGAAAATATGCTTCAACCATGAATGCTTTGTGTACGGTAGTAAATACCATTTTCAAAATTAAAAAATATAAATTAGTATCTTCGATATTAGATTCTGGCAATTTTTGACAGACAACAGTTGACATTTAATAATTATTACAAATCAGATACTTAAGTAAAGATAAGATATAAGATTTTTTGTTCAGAGCCCACTTGGCTTCGAATGTTTCTGAACACCCGTTATATAGATGTAAGTCCATTAACACGATGCCAGATGGCAGCAAATAGACAAAAAAGGTTTAAGTATATCAATACGTTAAGCACGTATTACGCATTTGTTACAAATGAAACAGACATACATTATACACGTCTGCAACTGTACACATGGACAATACACCTCGTATTTTCCAGCATTTACTTCTACTTAAGACACGTGTTTCTGCCACTATTCTACTATTAGGCGTCATCTGTTAAGCTAGTGAAGTAAGTAAAGCTTAAATCGCATCATAAGGTATAGCAAATATTGTCCTATTAGGTGGCTCAACGTATTGATATACTGTTACGTGTAGAAAATCACTCTGCGTTCTGCTAGTATATTCTTAATCCATCTACTTTTATTCTAAGCTCTTCAAGTCAACTTGGTCCGCTTATTTTTCTATATGTACGATTTATTCTATTTTATATTATTAGTTTATTAATTATCATGCCTTTTAAGCTTTTCAAAACGTTAATTCCTCCAAATTTTTATTTCGGGTTCGATTATTTTGACCGACCCTATATTTCTGTCATATAATTTTGATCTATGTTTAGTTTGCGCCATCTACTTAGGTTCCAGATATTTCTTTAGTTGTATTATTTAACGCAGCGCCGCTTCTTTAAACATATATTTTTCCCGCTTAGTCATTCACGCCGTAATTCGCTTATCTCGTATTTTGTAATTCCGTTAACCACTCTTTTGTTGTGTTTATTTTTGTTTTGAATTGTAAGACGACTTGATGCATTTTCTTTTAGTCTTGAGTTACTGATTTAAATTTCTATTTAATTATTCTTTCGTTGGAAGCGTTTCTTCCATTTACAGAGATCTGTATGTGAAAGGTTATTGTTTTGAAATTTAATTGCCGACCTCTACTAATTAATTAATTGTCGAAATGTGTTCTGTCGGACTCTTAAGACGTTCTTCAATCGTTTGGGAGATTTTGAGCTTTATTTTCCTTCGTTTATGTTCTCCGAATATTTTGGGTGGCGTACGACGGCCATTGTTTGTAACACGAGGTATTCTTCGGACACTTGTTCTTTAGACATCCATGCGCTAACTTGTTTTCTTTGGTGCAAAGAAGCTTTTCTGCGGTAAGAAATATTTTTACTTTATTGAGTTTTACTTATTTCGTATTTTCTTCTTTAGGATTGTTCTGTAATTAGTGCTAATTTCCGAAGGAATAGCAACTATTATTTCATTTGACATATACTGTCAGGAAGTTTCTTTCCACGTGGCTAGCTAACGCCATTTTGGGACCAAGAATCCCTGGTGGAGAAACAGACTCTTCCGAGCAGCTCCCTGGAAGTATTGACCAGCAGGACAGACTCCAGAAGAACTAGACTTCTGTATTTCCGGTGCAAGCTAAGTGTGCTTTAATTTTTTTTTGGTGTCTTTAAGGGGATCTTGGAGACAAGATTTACTCTGAAATTTCGATCTTCGAAATCTTCGATAGTGTGTTTCTTTATTTCATTTTCAATCTTTTGAGAACTTCAGAGAGGGGTTTCACCTTTCTCTGAGATATTCTTGTATAAAACCTTTTACTTGTAGTAGACAGATTAAGGGCTTCACCCATCAACTTTGTAAGAAAGGTGAAAATACGTTTATACTCACTTTATTTTTATTAACTAAAAGGTTGTCTGTTAAATCCAACAACCGAAGCATTTTTCTATAATATTATTCACGAGGCCCGAACCATCAGTAGAGCTTCTGTTTTATAATTGGGGTTACGTCAAACCTTACTTAAGTTTAATTTATCTGTAATCGTTTCTGTAAGGAACTACTGTTTGAATTCACACTGGCGTTCTAATTTATTTCATAATTGTTAATTTGACGTAATAGTTTTAGAGTTCATTTATTAATAACCTGTGTATACAGGGTGACGCCATCGTAACAGGTGTACCTGTGCTTTGTTAATTAACGTATACTATAGTTTTTTTTTAATTAAAGCTTTATCTCTGTTAATTTTTCTATTTATATAGATATATTCATTTTGTAAATATACCCGGTGGCTATCTAAATTGTGGGTATATATAGCAATCGCCAATTAAGTTGGCGCGAGGAGGGGGTGCGCAGAAGCCGTTTTTAAAAATGTCCTCCCCCACTACTCAAGTAATTGTCAGAATACATTTGTCATTGACGTTTGACGGAACATAATGTCTTTGCTAGGGGATCATAAAGTGATACACGCTCAGAGGTTAGGATTATCTGACATTTGATGTAAAACCAAATACAAATCTCCCCACTACTTTTAATCCTGCGCGAACTTACCCCTCCTCGCGCCAACTTAATTGGCGTTTGCTATACTTTTGTTTAAAACCACTTTGTTACCTCTTGTTTTTTTTTTGTCACTTTATACAGAGAGGCTTAACCTCGTCTGAATACCTTTCTTATAATATTTCGATTTGTAGATTTAATTTATTTTCCATTCTTTTTATACTGTATGTCACGATCACAAGTTAGATTTGTTTTATTTAACTACTGTTGATAATTTCCTTATCTCTTTTGATATTTGATTTGACCTGAAGGATTGTTGTATTTTGATTTGTTTTAATTAAAGTTATTTGTTGAATTTGACTTTCGTGTTTGATTTCTTTCCCTACGGGTGTTGAGGAGAACACAGTTTCACGTTTGGCAGCAACAAGGTGGGGGGGAATACATCTCTCTCCTGTGACTGAGGCCACCTAAGTTCCACCCGCAGCCTTGTATACGGGGTTGCGCCTTGCCGTGGACTTGTATGCGGTGGCGCCTTATTTACATCGAGCGATCTTTGATCCCACACGCTCTCCATACTTATGAGCTAGTCGGCAGGGGTAATTCTTTGGAGCGTCCACCTTCAGGTGGGTCAGGCCGAGAGAGAGAGGTATTCGCGGAACACCGAGCGTCAGCCTTGTTGCGAGTGTGCCTGCTACTATTTTGGATCGCGTAGGTAGCAATACTTAAACCTTTTTTGTATATAATAGTTATTTACGATACAAGTGTTAAAAGTGCGATTTTATTTCACGAGTAAAAGTTTGCGACACGAGCGTTAGCGAGTGTCGCAATTTACAAGTGAAACAAAATAGCATTTTCAACATGTGTATCGTACAATATTTTTTCTACAAACACAATTTTTATTATAAAATATAATGAAAATCCACTGACAAAATTTGACAGCTCATGAATACGTTTTGCCACAACTGGACGCAACCGTAAAAATAACGTCAAATTAATTTGTTACAATTCATACAAAAGATGAGTTCGTGTAAAGAAAATGAAGTAATAGCGAGAATAATAATTCTGAAAGTACTGCAACACAGGTAATAAATATCTCGAATTACACAAACTGTACATTTTATATTAATTATCCAAGAAATATGTAATTTTCATTTAGTAATAAAAATCACTTTAATATATGTTGTCATTTTTGACAAACTGTCATGTCAATTTACTTTTAACACTAGTGTTAAAAATACTACTTTTAACACGCTACGCTATAATATCGCATTTTTAATTAAAGTTAGCGGTGTCAAAATGTTAACTTTTAACGCTGTTTGTAGAAAATAGTATATTAAAAAACAAGTTTCATAAGGCACCATTTTGCCGCACGAGATCAGTTTAGAAAACGAGCCGCGATAGCGGCGAGTTTTCTAAAGAGCGAGTGCGGCAAAAGGCCTTATGAAACGAGTTTTTTATACTATTTTTTCTATTTTGCGTTTTTTACATTAATTGGAAGCGCACCCTGTACGGGGTTGCTCATCGCTAACCAAGGGAACACTCTTAGTGGCTACCTCGGCCGACGATGGTCACACTTGTGCCATCTTAACGTTTTCCGCCGAAGCGGGGGCATAGCACACACGTCGAACGTGTGTGTGCTGTTAACGGCAGCCTAGCCAGGTTGCCGCCCAGGACCGGTCCTAGTGGTGTGTGCATTGCGCGGCGCCGAGTTAGCGCCGCGTAGCATGGTTCCTCACTCTTGCTGGAAAGGCGGAATGGCACCTGACTGCCCAACGGGCAACCCCCCTAGAGTTTTGTAGCGCATATGCTAGGCTACAACCCAGTAGAGGACCACATCAGCAAAAAAACAGAAAACAGGGAAAGGCAGGGAAAAGCAAGACATGAGTTATTATTACGTATGCGCCCGTGGAGCGACTTAAGATGCAAAGTTGTCGGCATTCGCTCAAAACGAGAAGGAAAACCACGAAAACCTGCTCGGACAACTAGACAGGAATCAAAATACGGAACAGTCAGCATGTAAGCAAAAGTATATAATATTTAAATGATATTTAAATAACATAAGGTATATAACAAAAAAATATAATATGATGGTTATATATATATATATATATATATATATATATATATATATGTATATATATAATATATATATACAGTGTGTATAAGCCAAATGGAATAAATTCATTATTTCTGTTACTGTACATATTTATAAAAAATCCCGAAACATGTCATATTTAATTTATAAATTAACATTCTTCAACGTGAAAATGCGATCCCTACCTTCAACCCCCTTCGAATGACAGGTACAACCCCCATTTTTCTAAATGGGAAGTATAGGCTTGTGATATATCGTTGTAAAGGTCTCTTTATTCTCTATTCAAAAATGTTATAATTTTCATGTTTGTTGCAACAATTAAGATAGAATAAAATAAAATCATGTTGTTATCGAAATTCGCTACAATATACTCAAAAAATAAAATTTAATGCAAAATGTAAAGAAAAATTTAAAACGCCAGAAAAAAATATGAATGTCAATGAAGTAGATGCTCATTTGCGTTTATAAAGATTTAATACATACATCAAAGGCATCATTGCATTACTTACTTCCCGTTTAGGTCTTCATAATAAGACAGTGAGTAAAAACCATACCAATGTGCTTTTTAGATGGTATCCATTAAAAATACTTTAAAAAGTTTCCGTGGCAACATTAGTTTGTTTAAAACGCCTTAGTAAATTGTTTTGTATTTAAAAGTTGTCATTTAAATTGACAGTTTGATAATTTTAGTTTGAATTTCGTAAAATACAATTCTGGGAAATGGTTAGATTAACGGAAATGCATAAAATAACAGTCATACAAATGATTGGTTACGGAGATAGAACCCGAACACAACAAGAAGTAACCCGCCTATTTCATGAGAAATTTCCTGATTTACCGCCTATAGCTCAAGGAACAATAAGTAAGATAGAGAAGCAGTTTCGAGAGTTTGGTCATGTAAGGCAGATAAAAAAACCAGCTGCCAATGCACTGAGTGATGAAATCAAAGTAGATGTGATGCTTGAGTTTATGGAAAACCCACATACATCGAGTAGACATGCATCCACTACATTAAATGTTAGCCATACATCGATAGTAAACATATTAAAAGAAAATAAAATGCATCCCTATAAAATGATATCTACTCAGGAGCTTATGGAAGACGATTTTGATAGAAGAACTTCTTTTTGTGAGCGAATGATGGACATGCTGGATAACAATATTATCAATTTAGAAGACGTTATGTTTTCTGATGAGTGCACGTTTTCCCTTAGCGGTCATGCTAATCGGCAAAATTGCCGCTACTGGTCTACGGAAAATCCTCACTGGATGAGGGAAGAACACACACAATACCCAGTAAAAGTTCATGTTTGGGCAGGTATTGTTGGAAACCATATCATTGGTCCCTTTTTCATTGAGGGCAATTTGAATGGCGATCGTTATTTGGAACTACTTCAAAATGATGCCATTCCAACTTTGGCAAATTTATATCCTGATCCAGCAAACCCTCAAGTTCCAATGAATACGATATGGTTTCAGCAGGATTGAGCACCACCACATTACCAACGCAATGTCCGGCAGTACCTCGATGCAATATTTCCCAATCGGTGGATAGGAAGGCGAGGATCGATAGAATGGCCAGCGCGATCACCTGATCTGACCTTACTTGATTTTTTTTATGGGGATATTTGAAGAGCATTGTGTACAAAACTAAACCTTTGGATTTAAATGACTTAAGAGAACGAATAACGCTTGCGATTAGGTCGATCACGCCTGATATGTCAAATAATGTTAGATGACATTTTTGAATAGAGAATAAAGAGACCTTTACAACGATATATCACAAGCCTATACTTCCCATTTAAAAAAATGGGGGTTGTACCTGTCATTCGAAGGGGGTTGAAGGTAGGGATCGCATTTTCACGTTGAAGAATGTTAATTTATAAATTAAATATGACATGTTTCGGGATTTTTTATAAATATGTACAGTAACCGAAATAATGAATTTATTCCATTTGGCTTATACACACTGTATATATACATATATATAATTTATGTATAATTAAATTTTGTATGCTCTTGATATATTATCTAGCTTATTCATTCACCATTTACAACAAAAAGTTGTGGATCATCTTTAATATTGCTTTAATGTAATGAATAGTAATAATACATTATAACTGACTCTTGTGTGCAGCTATGAAGTAAATCACATCTTTAAATAAATAATTCTTACTAAGATTATTGTGTTTAAATAGCAATGTATAAAAAGAAAATTACTTTGATGCTGATACATCTGATAGAGACAGTAGTTCATTTGGTTGTTTGGATGATCCGGGTTGCATTTCTTCAAATACCTCTCTGCGGTTATCAGAAGCTGAAGATGTTAAGGCTACAGGTAAATCTGCTCCCACAAGTTCTTCTGTAATATTAGCAAAGACTTGTGATAGAGCTGAGGATGAAGTAGCCATTGCATAAAGTATTGGAACTGCATCACGTTTCAAATCAAAAGCGAGCTTTGATAGGAATCAGGCATAAAGTATCAACTGCAAATTCTATGGTTGCGGAGTGAATTAGTTGATAATTCCCATTGCTTCTTTCCAAATTCACCAAATTCTACATTCAACAAAATATGTCAGTCAACAGTAAATGTATTACAAATATACAACAGAAAAAAAAAACTGTAGTAGTAGACTATATAAGTATTAAAAAAATAGCAAATACTCACTTTTCTAGATGTTTGGGAAAGTAACGCAATTTATCTACTTCGTCCTCCCCATAACCACAAACAATACATTTGAAATCCATTTTCCTATATCACCTATAAACAATTTTATATAAAAAGGATTTTTTCACATAACTTGCAAAATTTACATGATTAGTATTAGAACGCTTGCAAATTTATAAATAATATTATTGTTCATAAGAAATAGTTTGTAAAGACTTTTAGAACAAATATTACTCGGCTGTATCTGCATGTTTTCACTTACCAATGCCAGTGCTTCAAATTAGATATATTTAACAAATATATGTCTAAAGTTTATCTTACACTACACTGAAACTGTAACTTTAAATATATACACTATACTTAAAACCAATAACTACATAAGATAAGAATAATATAAAAAACTACTTCAAACTACTTCGACAAACACTTGCAAATATAAAATCCAAAATGGCCTCAATTGCCACTCAAAGAAAGCACATATTCCTTTCAAATTTGATAGGACGCGTTGCGCATGCGTATGATTTGCGTTTATCAGCGCCTCTCACTAAGGCCTCATCAAGTATGTGACAAAGATAGTTACAAATTGCTGTTGCATTTGTTAAACAAGGATAGTTCGCGGATTAATTTTTAAACCTTGCTAGTGGTCTATTCTAGTCCGTGCCTAAAGTATAACGGATGTTCATTTGAAAAGTCAATCTAGTAGCATGTGATTTACTGAGAACATTTTGAAGTATGTCGTAAATTAAAATTTACTACTTAACCTACGAAGTCGTATATTTTGACAGTTTCATACATAAGAGTTACAAATAAATAACAAATGTGATTGACATTATCAAATGTCATTTGGATTTACGTTAACGGAACAACAAACACATATATGCGTCTTATTCTATCAAAATTTCAAAGTAACCTAGATTGACTTTTCAAATGAACACACGTTACATAAAAATATACTAAAACGACTATGCATAAGGCTGTATTACAGCCTTATGCATAGTCGTTTTAGTGGCTACTAACACGCTACTAAGACCATTTTAACATCCTACTAAGAATTTCCGTATTCATAGTCGCGTTTCATGCGTACTAACAACGTTTTAACGTTAGTAGGCTACTAAATCCTTAATAGCGTTTGAGACCGTGTTTAAAGTGTCTATTAAAGCTAACCTACAAAAAAAAAAGCGCAAACTGTCAAAACATAACGAAATGATACAAAATTGAGAGTAAAAATCATAACAATGAATTCATTAACTGTAAGTATACGGATAATCGGCATACAGCAATTTTAATAATAATGGAAGTGCATGGTGTCTCATTATAATTTCATTATCAACAAAATTTTAATTATTATTTTTTGAATGCTGTTTCCAAGTACCCATGAGATGCAATGAAGCAAACTGATGAGAAAAAGTCTGTTTAATATGTATTTATGGTATGATTTATTTACAAATTTTATTTGCAAATATTAGTTCTGTAGCAGGTGGATGGTGTGATATAAATGTATTTATGTAATATATTTAATATATATATATGTCACTTTGTTGGCTATAAATGAATCATTTATCTTAAGGGAAGTAATATGATATATTTATTACAGGATTTGTTAAAGATTCAAACCGTCTTCGAGAACATTGGCAACAGATGCAAGCACCGAAAAATATCAGTCAGTCAGTATTGGAAAAAGTTTACTTGAAACTGGAGCTGAAGTTATTGAGTGAAAATGATAATTGAATATGTTTATTATATGATATTAGATAAGTATGACAATAGGATGATATGATGTAACTTAAAATATAGAATAAAGTAGGTATAATTATATCTAAGTTACGTGTAAATACTGCATCATGTATAAAGTAGGTATGAATATTTGTTACATGTGGATACTTATAAATGTATATATTATATTTAATACTAATAAAAATTTTATCAAAATATCCCTAAAGTATTTCAATAACTAATAAATTATGTATTACCATTGTTAAAGTCTACTAACTAAAATATCTTCATATATAATTGTTGTCGGAATAAATTGCTGTGGATATTGTCATGTGAATTCATGTTGTTCCGCTAAAAATTCAGTAATAAATATGTTACAAAGCCAGTTAAATATGTATATACCTATATCATCACCATAAACTTTGGGATTTCGTATGATATCTACCTGTGCTTCCTCAACTTCTTGCAACTCAGCTTGTATATCAACTAGATCTTCCATACTTTCAAAATTATATAATTTCAGTAATACAAATTTTAAGTAAGATTATATTTTACACTTACATTTTTCTTATATCAAATTTAAAAGCAAAAAATCATAAAATTTATTAAAACAAATAAGATTATTTAAAACGTATTTAAAATAACCTACAATTCCAATAGGTAAACTATTTTAAATGTCTCCTTCATGCAAAATGCGCATGCCTGCGAACTCCGTTTTCACGGTTGCCACATGTTTTTTTCTACTAAGATCCTATTAGTTAGTAGCCACTAAGTATGATGAAATACGCGACTATGAATACGAAAAGATAAAAGCATCTTAGTACACTCTTAGTAGCTACTAACTAATAGCGTACTAACACCCTATTAACTTCGCGACTATGCATAAGGCGGCTCATATATTAGTTTGTAGGCCAGGCCTGGGAGGCTTTACGGTCAAGGACGTTATGTAATTTAGTTCGCGACCCCAGCGTTATAGCGCTGTTTTCAGTTGTTTGTTTATTTTTACGGCCATGTTGCGGCATAGTTTTTGTTTTATAGTATCAATATTGTTGTTGTTTAATTGTTTTAGATAAAAGCCAGTATTCACGAGCTAAATACGGATGTATATTTATGATAGAGTTTTAGACTTTCATTTCAAGATCATGGGGTAAGAAAAACAACCTAAATTATGTATAAACTTATTAGTTTCATTCTCTTCGTAGTTATGCCAATTATGGCTTTTACGAATCGGTAATGAAGATCTGTTTGCCAAGAAATACGGAGAATTAACTAATTATAGAATTTGCCACAAACACTGTGATCCGATGTGTAAATTGGTGACTCGAGTTGGATTGAAGCCATGGAGTCTACCAACCTTATTTCTGCCCAACTATTCTGGAACTTCAACATCTAGTGATTGCTTCCTAACTGAAGTAAAATTACAAACAGGTAAACCATTTTGTTGAATATACAAAATATGAACTATAAAAAGTTTTACATATAGAAGTATGATTCTTAATAAACTGCAGTAGAGATTAATCATATATGTTTTATCGATATTGAAGATATATATATATATTATCGAGCACTTAATTCTTTGGTCTTGAATATATATATTTTTTTATAGATTTATATTTCTGTATCCTATTATTATGTAATCATATACAATAATTTTATTTGTGTTGTACAAATATTAATTTTTGTTGTATAGAACTAACATCAATTGAGACAGGCAACAAGAATACTAATATTCAGAATTCAAGCCAGCTTACAGCAGTGAAACAAAAATTGGGAATGTCAATTATCTTATATCTATATAAATTTGTTTACTTACTTCAAATTTAACAAACATGTAGAAAGTCAAAGTGAGAGCATATCAGAACCAGGACACCAACAGAAGCATTACAACATAGTAATGCTCCTTTATTTGTTTTCACACATTTTATTTAGTTTACTAATTATAGGTGATTTGAGCGGGGAAGGCATTCACGACCAGATAACTCCATCTACAGAAGTACAAAGTTCAGTTATGACAACACCAATTAAAACACGTAAAGGTATTAACATAAAATTACTTATACCTGTATCTGCAAAATTATTGATTTAGAGGGTTTTAGATATAAGAAGAAGGTAGAACTCGCTTCCTGCAGTAAACGTTGAAAGGCGAGTACAGTTATCAGAAAATCTCCTAAGAATATCAAGAAGATTAGATGAAGAATGTACAGATCTAGTTCAAAGATTAATGGCAGCCAATAAATATCTCAATTCTCCAGAATATGTTAAACCAACAGTAAATGAAACAACTTATAATTTTATTATGTCTCAATTAAAACTTCAAAAAATTAAACCATATGCAAGACGTTTTACTTTTGAGAACAAAGTATTTGCTCTATCATTAATGAAATTGAGTCCTCACAGTTACAGATTGCTTCAAAAAGCTGCATATGAAAGGCATTCAAAATATGTTAAACTTAGAGAAGCTTTGAAACAAAGTAAACAATTAATTTAATTTTTAATGGAATTCTATTCGAATTCTAGAATTAATAGAATTTTTATTAATGTTTTATAAAATTAAATCTAAGATAATATCAAGATTTTAATTTGCCGCCTATTTGATAGTTCCCGACCCCAGCGCTATTATGTACGTCGATAAACAAGGATAGCTTCCCACTTTATGTTTTATCTAACGGGTGTTCAGAAACATTCGAAGTCAAATGGGCTCTGAACAAAAAATCGTATATCTTTATCTGATTTGTAATAATTGTTAAATGTCAACTGTTGTCTGTCAAAAATTGTCAGAATCTAATATCGAAGATACTAATTTGATAACCTATAAAATTGTATTAAGTAAATGTATCAATCCATCTCAGACAAGACTTCATATTTTCAAGGACTACTTTGACTTCGAATGTTTCTGAACACCCGTTAGTATCATTTCAATGCCATAACCTTTTTTTTACAATGACACCAAATGAAACTGTCAAGCATCAAGTAATGTGTCATTATGTGGATTGGAAGTGGCTAAAGTACCAACCCAATTTCACAGTCTACTCCAATTATGAATTTTTTCGATGGCTCGTTATAAGGTTATGCATTTGTCATTAAATTAGTATGATGAATCAAAGCACTGTCACAATAGGTAAAAAATGTGTCCCGTTTTTTATGTCGTGCACTGTACTATCGTATCAACCAATGACGTACAAATTATTTATTGCCCATTGAACATATGTTTTCTGTAGTACCTATTTAATTGCATTTAAAACCAAACTAAATTATACTATATGTTTGAATTTTCTATTTATTTATGTTAATTATGTATGTTTATAAAAAAATCAATAAATTAGAGTGACTTTATTTCTGTTTTATTTATATAACCAATTAAATGTTTTCTTTAAATATATAAATGACAAATATCCCAAACGAGATTTTATTACATAGATTGGCGATTAAACAACATGTATACTCTACTAATTAATATCCGCCTTATGCATAGTCGCGAAGTTAATAGGGTGTTAGTACGCTATTAGTTAGTAGCTACTAAGAGCGTACTAAGATGCTTTTATCTTTTCGTATTCATAGTCGCGTATTTCATCATACTTAGTGGCTACTAACTAATAGGATCTTAGTAGAAAAAAATATGTGGCAACCGTGAAAACGGAGTTCGCAGGCATGCGCATTTTGCATGAAGGAGACGTTTAAAATAGTTTACCTATTGGAATTGTAGGTTATTTTAAATAATCTTATTTGTTTTAATAAATTTTATGATTTTTTGCTTTTAAATTTGATATAAGAAAAATGTAAGTGTAATATATAATCTTACTTAAAATTTGTATTACTGAAATTATATAATTTTGAAAGTATGGAAGATCTAGTTGATATACAAGCTGAGTTGCAAGAAGTTGAGGAAGCACGGGTAGATATCATACGAAATCCCAAAGCTTATGGTGATGATATAGGTATATACATATTTAACTGGATTTGTAATTACTGAATTTATTTTAGCGGAACAACATGGATTCACATGACAATATCCACAGCAATTTATTCCGGCAACAATTATATATGAAGATATTTTAATTAGTAGACTTTAACAATGTTAATACATAATTTATTATTTATTGAAATACTTTAGGGATATTTTGATATAATTTTTATTAGTATTAAATATAATATATACATTTATAAAGTATCCACATGTAACAAATATTCATACCTACTTTATACATGATGCAGTATTTACACGTAACTTAGATATAATTATACCTACTTTATTCTATATTTTAAATTACATCATATCATCCTATTGTCATACTTATCTAATATCATATAATAAACATATTCAATTATCATTTTCACTCAATAACTTCAGCTCCAGTTTCAAGTAAACTTTTTCTAATACTGACTGATATTTTTCGGTGCCTGCATCTGTTGCCAATGTTCTCGAAGACGCTTTGAATCTTTAACAAATTCTGTAATAAATATATCATATTACTTCCCTTAAGATAAATGATTCATTTATAGCCAACAAAGTGACATATATATATATTAAATATATTACATAAATACATTTATATCACACCATCCACCAAACTAATATTTGCAAATAAAATTTGTAAATAAATCATACCATCAATACATATTAAACAGACTTTTTCTCATCAGTTTGCTTCATTGCTTCTCATGGGTACTTGGAAACAGCATTCAAAAAATAATAATTAAAATTGATTAAAATTTTGTTGATAATGAGACACCATGCACTTCCATTATTATTAAAATTGCTGTATGCCGATTATCCGTATACTTACAGTTAATGAATTCATTGTTATGATTTTTACTCTCAATTTTGTATCATTTCGTTATGTTTTGACAGTTTGCGCTTTTTCTTTTTGTAGGTTAGCTTTAATAGACACTTTAAACACGGTCTCAAACGCTATTAAGGATTTAGTAGCCTACTAACGTTAAAACGTTGTTAGTACGCATGAAACGCGACTATGAATACGGAAATTCTTAGTAGGATGTTAAAATGGTCTTAGTAGCGTGTTAGTAGCCACTAAAACGACTATGCATAAGGCTATATATACTTACTAACCATTTCAAAATGTTGATTCATTAGTAGACGATTAAGAAAATGTAAATAGTTCATCTTTATTTCAAAAATAATATAATAAGATACCTTTCAAATTTGTAAAGATTTAAATTAGGCGGTTGCCGATCATTTAATAACGAAATTGTTGGTGACGTTTAATTTTACGCAACCCAAAACTAAAAACAGGAAATATAACCTCAAAATGCGATTTTGAAGTAGAAATTTCAATACTTTCCTTTAATTTCCGCATAAAAAGACACACATTTTTATACCAGCGAAACGTAAGCTTTCCATTTTTGTATAGTTTGTTAATTAACTGGGGTGACCATTCGGAACTCTTACCAAAGCTGTAAATAGGTACAGTTTGCTTCTTTTGTTTGTTGATTTTACCGATCTTGCCTTTTCTTTACAAAATAATTACCTAGCTCAGAATATTGTAAACATGCTTTTACAATGCGCTTACACTCCTAATTACTTCGCTATAGACGACATTCTAGCAACACAAGAACGTACTCCCTGTAAATTTCTTGTAAATGTTCCAAAACTCGGTAATTTCTGGTATTTCACTAGACTCTTATTATTTGTGACATCTGGATGTTTGTAGGATGTCGACTAAATCCATCATCAGAAGATAGTAATATAGCAGCCGGTGCTAGTTTGGAATTACCAATGTGGTTAGTACAACAATTAGGAAGTGGCCAACAACCTATAGTGTCAGTGGAATTACCTCGGGTATACCAAGAAGCATATCGAGAAATATTAAAAGCTGATCCAAAAGTTATAGACTTACATAAATTTGGTTTATACTTTTACGAATTAGGTGCTCATGCAAAAGATTTTGATAATCGAAAAGATCTTGCTGATGCACTCATTCATGTAAGTTAAACATTTACTAGTTAAATTATAGTAAGATTAAATGTAACTGTTTTTCTAATTTTATTTTATATTCAAATAAATAGACAACTAGATCAATTAATCGTTTTCACAATTGTTAGCAAACCAGTGGCAGCAAATATTCAAGATATATGGAACATTCATAGTAAGATATATTTTCAAAGTGAATGAAATCGACTATTAACCATCTGAGAATATTTTTTTTATGAAGCATTTTACTTCAATTATTGCATTAAGTCACAGATTTGTCAATGTGAAGCATAAAAGAAAATACTTTGTATATTGAAACTTTTTTTCACCATTATTGAATTGAAGTTTTTGTTCAGAAGAAATAAAAAATGAAGAAATTTGAATGTCTTTTATTGAAGACGAATTGACTTAGT
This sequence comes from Melolontha melolontha, assembly GCA_935421215.2. Classification (NCBI taxonomy): domain Eukaryota; kingdom Metazoa; phylum Arthropoda; class Insecta; order Coleoptera; family Scarabaeidae; genus Melolontha; species Melolontha melolontha. The sequence continues at coordinate 155,388,222 of OW285236.1, read as the reverse complement.
TATTGTGATCAAGATGGGATTAGAGGATTTATAGTGTGTGAAATAATTGATTTGTTGCAGGAAACTTTTGAAAACTCATCTATTGGCTTGAATACTGATCATTTTTGCCTAAAATTATTATTTTAAATCACGTTAGAAATAACAAGAATGAGATATTTACTTTTGGAACATATTCAAGGTTTTTGCTTTCCAACTTTTTCCTTATTTTACAAATAGCCATTTTATGTACTTAGTTTCACATTTTTATTACAGACTTTCAAAATGAGGTTTAGAAAAATTATGGATTTAGCTGATAATACTTACTCGAGTTCTGCAGTTGAAGATAGTCTTGATATTTTGGAACGCAAATTGTATAAAGATAGTCATAGGGCAAGAACAAAATTAAATCATTGGTTAATCCAGTCAGGCATGCCACTAGAAGCAGCTAACATGGTAATTAGTCATAAAAAGAGAAAACGCGTAGACATAGAAGATCTTATTTGATATAAAATATAGTGTTTTCCTTAACCGTAAAGATACCAAAACGGCGATATTTAATATAGAAAGTGTAAATATTTTTCATTAAAGTTTTGAGAAATACTATAGTGATGTTTTCAAATCCATATTTAATTCCCAAATTGAGATCTCGTCCGCTTCTTGATTTTTATAATCTTTTTCTGATAGTTCTTTTAAAGTACTCGGTACAGAATTGGGAAAATGTTTTGTTTATAATTTATACTAATTATAACCAATTTCCGTTATCTACTGCTTCAAAGTCTATGGTGTAATTAGTACTAATTAGTTATAGTATTCATATATACCTACCTCAATGCTTTGCTCTTATAAAGTATATAACCCTTTCAAAGGATGTAAACTTCTTATCTAGAAAACTTATTACAAATTAACATAGACTATGTCATTTATTTCTGCATTTTTTAATAAAAAAAATGAATTCTGACATTATCTTTCTATTTAAATGTGTTTATATTATATTTTAGTAAGGCCTAAAGGACCCGGCTGAAATCTAGGTTACCGATTTGATGGACATGGAAGTTCAGCATCCCATCAATATAAATGTTTTCTGGATAGCCCTCCTTGAACAAAACCCTAAATTGAGAAATAGAGATCTAATTTCTAATCCAGAATCTCTGCCGGGCGTAACCCTCCCACGTAGGTGATGGTCTCAATTAAATAGGTTTTGCACAGGCCACGGAAAGTGCAACTCAATTTTATATAAATGGAAACTAACAGATGGCCCACAAATTAAATGACTGTCCTAGAAGAAGTTTCCTTGGTGGCATCCACGACCTGAGCAAGGCAATGCCTGCAGCTCTCGACTGGTTAAAAAATTTAGATGTTAGTGTATAAATTAGTTTTATGACCTTTTTTTGTCATAAAAGTGACTTATACACTAATATCTAAATTTAGATTTCGCTTCTTGTACAAAATAAATAAATAAGACTTTAAAGACCATTAAACTCTTTGCTTGACGTCGTTAGTATATGTCATCTGGTAATTGCACCTTATTCAAACATTTCCTTGCCAACATATTTTTTCCCTTTTTTCATTAGTTCAAATTTTCGGACATTTTGATGATCAATAAAAATTTCCAAGTAATTTGAAAAAATGTATTATAAATAAAATTGATGACATATAGAATTCAAATCATAATACTGGCGTCACTTTTCTTTGTCAACTACATAGCCTTGTCAGAACTTCTTTAAAATTCCTCAAAAACTCAGCAGCGCAACAGAGCCAAATATTAACAAGATAAAGTATTTGACTGTATACATCTAAGTACATATTACATTGGTTGGAAATAAAAAAATTGAATGGGCCCCAAAATTTACACACAATATTTTAAACAGATTAAATTGGATATTTTATTTATAAAAGACTTTTCCATACTTAACTTGCCAACTTAAAGTATTTTGTAAAATGGGTTTATTCTTTTTAATGTTCACTCTCCTACAGTTGCCATCGGTCATGTGCATAATATAGTTCATAATTTTACAACTTCTGAAGAGTTTTAAAGAAATAATTGTAGTATTCACAACAATTATCACGTTCGTAAATGCTTCCTAATTCAATTTTGAATTTGCGATAATTTATACCCGGAAAGTATTCTTAAATACGCATGTAATTCTTATCATTATAAAATTGTCAAAGAAACCTCTACCAACACAAACACATGGGTATATGTAGAAAGTTACCCACATCTTTACAAATTAAACAAAAACGATACTAACTGGGCTGTTGATTCGAAGCAGTCTTTAATCCGTATAGATTTTGTTGTACAGAAATTTCGATCAAATTCGCTATACAATCGTACGCGTTTAAAATAAAAGAGTTACTAGAGGCACCACCCCAGTGAGTGATGCCTCTAGTGACTCCTCTATTGTGTATGTGTTATGATTAGTACCTACTTATAGCCCATCTAATTCTATTTGGTCCTATGACCTCTGTGGTCAGTTTCCCGTCTCGTTTGTCCAGCCTTCTTAACCTTTCCTCAAGATAGGTCAGCTTTTCTGAGTTTGCTAAAATTGATGAAGCTGGAAAGTTGACCTTTAATAGTTCCTTAATATTTTCCTCATACGTTTCAGTATGGGCTCCATCAGTCCTTCTGATGTATACCACCCAGTTATGGAATTTTAGCTGATTCCTATAGTTAGCTTATTTCTGTAATTCCAGTTTTGGTTGTCTTTGGTTTTGTTAAACAGCTTTCGAGCTTCGACTCTAAGCGTCGCTAAGTTCTTATTCTACCAAACTGTATTATTGCCCTTTTGGCGACTTGTCCTTTCCGAACAGTTTTCCAAGTATGCGGTCTCAATAGCCCTTTTATCTGTTCACCCTCGAAAACGTCGCTGAGAAACTTTTCATATCCTTGCTAGTCCGCCTCTTTTGGGTTTCTATATCTCGTCAAGAGAAGTATTTAAATCAACCTGATTGGCCTATGGTCCGAGCAAGAAAGCTCTTTCGAAATATGCCGGTTGCAGATAAGGCTGTTTTCCTTGCTCGTGTGCAAAGTGTTAACTTTAACACCTGTCTTGTCTTAGTAAGAAACGTTTTTTGCCTATGATAGCTATTAGTAACCCTACAGATAATGTGATTTATAATTAGGACTCACCTTGTTTGTTGGTGTTTGTATTTTCCTACACTATATGATTGATAATGGGCATTGGCATCACCTTCGTTAATGAGGTGAAGGCCCTTTTCCTCGCACTATGCCGCTTAGTATGCGCAGTGAACATTCCTCATTCCCTGGGAAGTTGGCGGAGCACACATTCCAACTTCACTCTGCTTCTTCCGTTTTTTCTGATAGGAAATTAGTCATCGTCCATGCAAAGCATTGGCATAAATGTACATTTAACCCTGCCAGTAACACTATACAAGCTCTTTGCCCTACAGCCATTTTCTTGTATATTACTTTACTTTGTTGAGACGATAGGACTGCAACTTTCTCTATATATAGCCAGGATTCTTACAGGAGGGCCACATCCAGTGATTCTGTCTCGAATCTCCTAATTCAAGTTGTCAATGAGGCTTTTACATGTTGGAGATTCAGTTGCAAGACCCTAATTCCTTCCTTTATTTCGAAAAGGTATCTACATTTGTCAGATCCTCCCAGCGTCCTCGCCCTTCTCGATTGGAACAATCCGCTCTGTGGTGAGAGACCTTTTGAGTGGGCTGACCTCACTTCTCTCATTTTCGCCTCATCTATGGACTTTGAGACTTGGCCGTAGTTGTTTACCCTGTGGGTTTCGAAGATTCCTGAGCTTCATCAGACATATAACTAACTTATGGACAAAATTTTTACACAAATGTACCGTAACAAACACATGTTTTGTTTTGAATAGTTGATGGAATGGGTACTTTTTATTACTAAAATGTCTATGCACTAAACTTTCACTACGGTTTATACAATACTGTTCTTAAGTGATAAAACTGAGGGTCTACATTTTGTTAAAGTGAGGTAAATAAGTTCTATGGAATAATACAATGTATGACTGTCTGAATATCAAATAAATAAATTGAGTAAGGGTGAATTATTAGTTTCTAATTGATCATTGAGGATCTTGTCGTTTTTCTTTAATTTATTAATTTCAAGTGACTAATAAATTAAGTTTTTTGCCCTTATTTTCTACGTGTAATATTTTAAATTCTTTGTTAAAATTGTGGTTTGTTAAATTAATATGAGACGCATACGAAGAGTCACTTTTATTATTTCTAAATGAAGAAAAATGTTCTTTGATGCGTATTTCAAAAGATCTGCCTGTCTGTTCGATATACGTCATGGGTAGAGAACGGACGCAATTTCCATAAAACGCAATCGGCAATTGGAATTGTGTATAACGTCGCTCAGTACATCCCGGCGTAATTCAATGAAGTATTTGTTTGACTTACTCGGACACCTGGGCTCTCAGCGATAACAATGGACAAGCCAGGTATTGTATTAGGAGAATATAGTGCTTTTTAAAGTGTTTTCATGAGCGTAGATAGAAGCGGGGTTTTTATAATGTATTTTATTTATTAGTTTATATTTCGTAAGATAAATAAAGTGCTGTGAGTTAGTTTCTTGTTTTCGTAGTTCTAACTGTTAATTACATCGTAATTTTTGTGATAGATCCTGTTTAATATCGTTTGATTGAATCTATTTCTACCAATTATTTCGACGAAAGTGTGCATTGAATTTCATTCAGTTTCAATAACTTACGCACACATTTTTAGTTTTCATTTATTTAGATCTAGAGCATTGTTTAAGTTACTTTTTCAGACATGATATGGAAGAATGTCGAGAACGACATTGTAAAACAATGGCGAGTTGGATTGGCGGTCATACTGATTGTATGTCCATTGTCAGTGATTCCGAAATTTATTACAAAATCCGTAAAATATCGTCAAAAATTCGTCACTTAGGATCGCAAACACATCTGAACTCTGTAAAACTTTTATGGCGGCTAATATTCCATTAAATAAACTTAGCAATCCCACTTTAAAAATATTTCTGAAAAAGTATACTGGTCGAAATGTTCCTGATGAATCAACTTTACGCAAATATTATGTTTCTAGGTGCTATACGAGAACAGTAGAACGCATTAGAAGCCATCTTTTAAATCAATACATATGGATAAGCGCCGACGAAACGGTGGATATGTTAGGACGCTGTGTGGTAAATGTTGTAGCTGGTGCACTACATCCAACTATTCCCTATAACTCATATGTAATAGCAACAAGTGTTATAAATAGAGTTGATGCGGAAACAGATGCTGAAACCATTAAGGAGAATATGCAAAAAATGCTTCATTCGGACGCCACGTACAAAGAAAAAGTACTTTTATTTGTCAGTGATAGTGCTGCGTATATGTTAAAAACAGGCAGACTATTGAAGAAAACATATCCTAATATGCTGCATATTACTTGTGTCGCACATGCTCTCCACAGAATCTGTGAATATATCAGAGACACTTTTCCGGAAGTTGATAGACTTGTATCAGCTTTTAAAAAAGTTTTCACAAAGGCACCATTGAGAGTAGCTCTTTTCAGGGAAAAATTTCCATCTCTGTCACTGCCTCCCACTCCAGTAATAACTAGATGGGGAACATGGCTGGAAGGTACTAGTTATTATGCTGAGAATTTCGATAGTCTAAAACATTTCGTAATACTGCTAAAGGAGGATGCTAGAAGTATTGGTGAGTGTAAGGAGCTCACACAAATCCCAAATTTAAAAAATCAGTTGTACTTTCTTCACGAATACTTTGGAAAATTTCCAAAACTAATCACTTATTTTGAAAATCGAAATCTCAAATTAAATGACGGATTAACCACATTAGATGTGGCTGTTAATAATTTGAAAAGTATTCCAAGTGACTTCGGATGTGGCCTTCGGCAAAAGTTTGAAGCAATTCTTAATAGAAATCCAGATTTAATTACATTGCAGCAATTATGTATGGAGACAATTCCACAAAATCTAACGGCTAAATATGAAGAAATAAAAGAATATTTCCAGTATGCACCTATAACCAGTAGGGATGTAGAAAGGACGTTTTCTATTTATAAGGATGTACTTGTTTCAAAGAGAACAAAATTGACAGAAGAAAACCTTGAGAAACTATTGCTAGTCAATATTAATACTCCTTTACTCAACTTTAACGACAAAATAAACAAATAAAAATGTTCCAATTATAGAAATGAAATTAAAAACTTTAAAAATACAACTTTTCAACAAATACATATGTATTTCGTAATTTTATAGATCACCACCCGTTCGTTTTCCAATTATATAAATAAAATTAAAAACTTTATAAATACAACTTTTCAACAAATAAATATGTATTTCGTAATTTTATAGATCACCACCCGTTCGTTTTCCAATTATATAAATAAAATTAAATATTTTAGAAATACAGCCTCTCGCCAGTACTGCACTGAGTGGTAAGCGTGTCCGTTCTCTAGTCATGGGGCAACTACCGCAAGTTAACTCAGACTCCTGACTTTTTATTGTTATTTGTTAAATCTTTATTGTTTTTTATAAATTTGGATAAATTGTTGTTAGTTCTGTACGCTGTATTAATGTCTAACTTTCTTAAATATTTACAAATTTTTGTGCTTGAAGAGCCTATAAAAGTGATCATTTTAAATTTTTGGGTGTTATTATTATTTAATATTGGGTAAACTCGTGATATGGCTTTTGTAAGGAGTTTTTTATTTAAAATGTTATCTATATTACTTTTATATCCAAAATAAATTTAATTGTCTCTTTGTTCCTGTGAAACCTAGTAATATATCATCCACGTTTCTGTAGCAAAATAATACATTTTGGAAAAGAGGATTTTTTTAAATATAATTTTCAAGATGATCCATAACAATCTCAGCTAATAACGGACTTAGGGGATTACCCATAATTAAACCTTTGCAAGTGTATATGTTTTCATTAAATTGAAAGTAATTTTGTTCTATGCATATGTTTAGTAAATCAAGAATTTCATTAATAATTATTGGATTTAGATTATTTTTATGCATGTTTGAGGAATGAAGTATCCCCTAAGTATATTCAACTAAAAACCATCAATATAAGTCTTGCAGCTCAAGAAGGACGCAAAATAGGAATGAAAATCTGGCTGAAAAAGGATAGAAAACTACAATACTCGAAACGTGATGTTTACAATATTTATGAAAAGGTAATACACGCAGAGTTGACTTATAGACTTACAAATATAGAATTTGATTTGTTAGATTAAAAAATTAGAACAAATTAATGGGCCATTCCATGAAAAATGAGCCTGATAAGAAAAAAATTATTTTTAAAATATACTTATTTTACTTATAGCTTCATTAACTAAACATATTAAAGTTCAATATTCAAAAAAAAAGAATTGGAATTTTTTTTCCATGAGAAATTTCAACTTGAAGTTTCAGTATCACTTTTCTGATTGTGTAGGTACCTTAATTTTTTTCATTTGGGTTGGCATTACTTTTTAAAGATAAACAAAAATTGTGGTTGTCATTGTTGGTATATTATTAAAGTGAAGAACTTTGTCTACACATTGGACTTGCAAAATGTTAAATAGATATGTTATTTCTATTTTATTTTTATTATTGAATGGGATGCTGTTTCAGTGTCCCACCTGTGACAGCAAAAGGTACAAAAGTTCATTTTGTGATAAAACTAATTTATAGATTATGTTTGTTTTATTGTGGGAGTATGTATTAGAGTATAATATACCTATCAATAATAAAAATGCAGTTAATTAATGTAAAAACCATGAAATTTTAATAATTCTTTTTCTGTCCCACCGGGACAGTTTTCAACTTGTTTTATTAGGTTGCTAACTGTTGTAGCTTGGGTTAGCCATTTCAGCATGTGATTTCAGCTCTCTGACGTAGCAGACAGGAGACAGATTCCTCATGTAACAATTCTTTATTCTGGCAAACAAGACTGAGGAGAGAGGAACTGCTAGAAAGGGATACATTTTGGAGGGAAAAATCTCAAGCAATCACAAAGCTGCCTTTTGGTGGAAACCAATAAGGCTGAGGAGCCAAATGCAGCAGCTTGAATGAACCAATAGTAGCTGTTCCTTCTGGAACATAAAGGCAGTTACCGTTACTTTACCCTAATGCGAATACATACAGTAATACAGATAAGATAACCTTTGAATCAATACACAACACTAACCTGAAGTGTTGTTATGAGTTCTAGGTTAGGCATATGTTTATTTCAACACATATCATCACGATAGACTAGTATTAGGCCTAACTTTCATTTACTTATTGCAATTATACAGGTTTTAATTAAATTTTCTTTTCCCCCCAAAATGGGAAAGACTACATCTGCAGAACGTATGAGAAAGCTGCGTGAAAAACTAAAACAAGATAAAAACAAATGTGAAAGCTTCAAAGAAAAGGAGAGGGCCAGAGATAAGAAGAGGCGAGAAAAGAAGAAGTTGGTAAAGAATTTGTCTGAAACATCACTTATGGAATACAGACGGAAAGAAACTGAGCGCAAAAGAAAGTACAGACAAAAAAATAAAAGAAAAAGAATCTAGGCCAATTGGCGACACTACTATTCCAGAGATTGGGTCACTTAAATGCCCACAATCTCTTGGAAAGACTGTTACCAAAGTTAAAAGAGTGTTGCCATTAAGTCCACGGAAAAGAATAGCCGTGTTACGAAAGCTTGTGTATGAGAGTTCACCTCAGGCGGCAAAAACACTATTTGATAAAAGCCCTAAACAGAACACCAAAAGTTCTATTTCACAAGATAATATATCAAAGGTCCATGAGTTTTATAATTCAGATGATACTAGCAGGCAGGCACCAGGAATTAGGGATGTCAAATCTATTAAAGATCCAACAACTGGAAAAAGAATCAAAATCCAAAAGCGGCATATTAATATGACAGTCCAAGAGGCCTATGCCTTATTTAAGATTGATATCCCAACAGTTGAAATCAGCAAATCAAAATTTTATGAACTGAGGCCTAAAAATATTGACTTAGCTTCTCAAATGCCACACAATGTTTGCGTTTGCAAATACCACGCTAATTTCAATTTCCTAATTTAAGCCATAAATAGGAAAGACATTTTTTTCCCTTCCACGCATTCTGATCTTTTGAGCCTTACTTGTTGTGATTTGGAAAATGAAAAATGCATGAATGGTGAATGCAAAAAGTGTGTACTTAATTTGCACACCTTAATTGATGAAGACTTAAACATGTCGTCTGAGATTTTCTAGAAGCAATGGAAAGATGACTGTTCTAGCCGGCCTAAGGTTTTTGAAGCAAAAGGAACCATAGAAGAAGCTGTCAATGAGCTACAAAATCAATTTAGTAAATTTAAGAAGCACTTCTTTGTAAAGCGATTACAAGCTAAAGCTTTCAAAAATATGAAGGACACAGCAGCTGATGATGAGGTGATTCTTCAAGTGGATTTTGCTGAAAACTATTTGGCAACATCGCAAGACGAAATCCAAAGTGCACACTGGACCCACAACCAAATCACAGAATTTACTGGTTGCGCTTGGACTCAAGGCAAAGTACGTTCTTTTGCCGTGGTTTCAGATCACTTAACCCACGACAAATACTCAGTATATGCATGCCTAAAAGCCATAATCGAAGAACTTAAGAAAGAATTTAACAAACTGACAAAGGTCAAAATCTTTTCTGACGGGTGTGCTGGTCAGTTCAAAAATAAGTACACACTCTCCAATCTGTGCTTTATGCCTGAAGACTTTGGTGTTGATGGGGAATGGGTTTTTTTTGCTACATCCCACGGCAAGGGTGCCGGGTGCCGTGGATGGGATTGGTGGATTAACTAAGCGAGCAGTTTGGAATGCAGTGAAACAAAGGAGAGCAAAGGAGATGAAAAAGACATATCAATTCAGCCTCAGATTTTGTTAAATGTGCTGAAAAAGCAGTACCGAGAGTGAAGTTTGTCCTTTTAACACCTACTGATATCAGTGCAAATATGGCGATGCTAGATGAGCGCTTGACTTTGGTGAGGAAGATTCCAAACGTGCAGTCTAACCATTATTTTAAAGCTAAAGACAAAAGAAGTTTATTTTATGTACCTTCTTTTCAAAAGTCCACCCACGTAGTTTTCACAGAAGTGTTCAAGTTAAAAGTTTCTGATATTTACAGAGATTCTGATAGTGACACAGAAAAACAAGATGGTGTAGCAAGTGGTACAAATGAAAAACCGGTGGATGGAGTGAAGCCGTTTGTTGATGGAGTGACTATTGGGACATATGTTTTAGTTGAATTTGAAACGACTACAAAAAGACAAAGTACCAGGCCTACTAAATATAGATATGCTGCAATATGCCAAAGTAATGTTGAAGATGATGGAGAAGTCAAGGTGATGTGTATGCGAGCAGTAAACAATTCTGGAAAGCTGTTTCAAGTTGATGAAAAAGACATATCATATGTGCAGTTTGAACATATTCTTAGTATTTTACCCCAACCTAATGTTAAACGAGTCAGAAGGAACATTTTTTATGAAATTACTGGAAATGTAGATGTGTTTGAAAGTGGTTGATTGGCCCAGAGATGAACTAAAAGAAAATATTTTTTTTAATTGATTCTTAATTTTAGTAAATACAACATTATACTTTGTAGGCTATGGTAGATAGTAAGTATAGTAATAACAATAGGTTTTTTGTAATTATTCTCAATTTTTAACAACCTTAATTGTATTTTAAATTGAGTGTACGCCAGACGCGTCCCAACCGTGACATTTCATTGTTCCACCCGTGGCAGCATTTTTTCCTTAATTTTGTATTATTAAATTTCTTAAACTAAATTTCTGATTGCATAGTTGTAACCAATAAACATTGATTTAAACAGATATGCTGAGTTTATCATTGATTCACCTCCCAACTCACAGAGTTTTTCCATAAACCAAACTTATCTCAAGCTCCATGTCCTTTTTTTGTCCCACCCGTGACAATACTTTAACATTTAATAAAATTGTCAAAATAGCTATAAAAATAATTTAAAAATTAGTAAAATGTTCAGTATCTTATTAAGAACATAGTTTAAATTTTGGTTGTTAATTTTTATGTATATTTACGTTCTTACACATGTGTGAATACCAAAAAGGATGGTCCAAGTGTCCCACCCGTGACAATGGAATGGCCCTAATACAATAATTTACAATAAGTATGTGAAACAAAAAAGAAAATTAAATTCACTCGTTTTAGGAAAACCTAATAAAATATTATGAAAAATAAAGTCAGTGAGCACAAATTCTTTAGTAGATTTGAAAATCTAGTGACACTAATTTCACAATAGAAGAAAATAATTATTAGAAAAAGGTTTTAATTATAATGTAAGACCTGAAATAACATGTAATACGTTAGGTTAGTTAGCTGTAGAGACGGAAATCGCATTAACAGATACCCCTAATAATTTGTCCAATAAATTTGCTGCATCGAACATCCTTAAACAGGAAACCGAAAACATACATCATTTAAAGACGGCAGACTATGTGCCCCACACTGTTAAATTTAATAATACACATAAGGTGTATTATATAAAAATGTAGATTTTACAAAATTAGGGCAACTTTTTACCAATACTGAAGATCCATTGTACAGATACAAAGAGCACTTTAACTATGCAAATATAACATCTCTCAACATCGAACAATCCTTCTCAGTATACCTATAAACATATTATTATTAAATTTGACAGTGTGGGCACATAGTCTGCCGTCTTAAGTTCTCTATTTCAAAGACGGCAGACTATGTGCCCACACTGTCAAATTTAATAATAATATGTTTATATACTGAAAAGGATTGTTCGACGTTGAGAGATGTTATATTTGCATAGTTAAAGTGCTCTTTGTATCTGTACAATGGATCTTCAGTATTGGTAAAAAGTTGCCCTAATTTTGTAAAATCTACATTTTTATCTAATACACCTTATGTGTATTATTAAATTTAACAGTGTGGGGCACATAGTCTGCCGTCTTTATGATTCATAATAGAGAACTTAAGATTAACAAATCTATAAAGAATAAATCCACTCATAATTCGCTAGTTTTTACTCGAGCGGATAAAGGGAAAACGGTTGTAGCAATGAATAGAGTAGATTATTTGAATAAAACCAATGAGTTTTTAGTGCGAAATAAATTTGAGATAATTAAGAGAGATCCTACAGCAAAATTTCAACAAACTCTAAAAACTGTTATAAGAAATTCTGCTAATATTTTTAGTGAAAAGTAACAAAATAGTTTAATTATTATGAACCCTCAACCCCCAAAATTATATTCCCTTATTAAATTACATAAAGAAAATTACCCGATTCGTCTGGTTGTTTCATATGTGACGGCTTAGTCCTACAAACTCTCGAAAAGGCTTATAGATATCATTATTAAATATACAGGATTTAAACCTAAATTATGCGTAAAAAACGCATATGTGCTAATAAACAAAATCAAAGATTTTACTTTAACGCCTAACTCAAAACTCATTTCCTTTGATGTCCAAAATTTATTCCCTAGTATCCCTCCAGAAAAAAACGGTTATTTTAGTAAAAGATCTTCTCCATAAAAATAATGTAAATCCAATAATTATTAATGAAATTCTTGATTTACTAATCATATGCATAGAACAAAATTACTTTCAATTTAATGAAAACATATACACTTGCAAAGAAGGCTTAATTATGGGTAATCCCCTAAGTCCGTTATTAGCTGAGATTTTTATGGATCATCTTGAAAATTCTATTTCAAAAAATCTTTTCCAGAATGTATTATTTTGGTACAGATACGTGGATGATATATTACTAGGTTTCACAGAAACAAAGAGAGAATTAAATTTATTATTTGATTATAATTAATACATTGCATCACAATATTAAGTTTACAATGGAACAGGAAACAAATAATAGTATTAACTTTCTCGATTTAACGATTACTAGAATTAATAACAAATGTAACTTTGCAATTTACCACAAACCGTCAAATACAGATATAACTATTCATAACACTTCTTGCCGTTACAACACAAATTAGCGGCTTATCACAGTCTTATACATAGATTAATCAATACTCCGTTGAACCAAACAAATTTCGAGAAAGAGTTAAATTTAATTAAACAAATAGCTATCAACAATGGATATAAAAGTAATATAATAAAAAATAACATTTTAAATAAAAAACTTCTTACAAAAGCCATATCACAAGTTTACCCAATATTAAATAATAATAACACCCAAAAATTTAAAATGATCACTTTTATAGGCTCTTCAAGCACAAAAATTTGTTAATATTTAAGAAAGTTAGACATTAATACAGCGTATAGAACTAACAACAATTTATCCAAATTTATAAAAAACAATAAAGATTTAACAAATAACAATAAAAAGTCAGGAGTCTATGAGTTAACTTGCGGTAGTTGCCCCATGACGTATATCGAACAGACAGGCAGATTTTTTGAAATACGCATCAAAGAACATTTTTCTTCATTTAGAAATAATAAAAGTGACTCTTCATATGCGTCTCATATTAATTTAACAAACCACAATTTTAACAAAGAATTTAAAATATTACAGGTAGAAAATAAGGGCAAAAAACTTAATTTATTAGTCACTTGAAATTAATAAATTAAAGAAAAACGACAAGATCCTCAATGATCAATTAGAAACTAATAATTCACCCTTACTCAATTTATTTATTTGATATTCATATATTGTCATATATTGTATTATTCGATAGAACTTCTTTACCTCACTTTAACAAAATGTAGACCCTCAGTTTTATCACCTAAGAACAGTATTGTATAAACCGTAGTGAAAGTTTAGTGCATAGACATTTTAGTAATAAAAAGTACCCATTCCTTCAACTATTCAAAACAAAACATGTGTTTGTTACGGTACATTTGTGTAAAAATTTTGTCCATAAATTAGTTATAACGTGTGTTCATTTGAAAAGTCAATCTAGGTTACTTTGAAATTTTGATAGAATAAACGCATATATATTAGTATGTGTTTGTTGTTCCGTAAACGTAAATCCAAATGACATTTATGCACTAACTGATAATTGAGGTTAGTGCATAAAATAATCGTGCGTCGATTCTGGTTTAAATAAATTGCTTCTCAGTTTTAAAATGGCTTTCACTTTAGAACATAAAATTTTTTTAGTCAAGGCTTATTTTCGAAGTGGTAATAAAATTGATGGTTTATGGGTTTATTCAGTTCAAGATTGCATGGTAGAATTTCAAGTTGAGTTTCCACATTTTGTAATAGATTATATACAATTTAAGAATACTTTTGATAGAACTTTAAAAGTTTTTTCTGAAACTGGTAGTCTCTTAAGAAAATCAGGCAGCGGAGCAGTTAAGAAACGTACACCTCAAGTTGTCAATCGTGTTGAAGAAATAATGGAAAATGAACCACAAACATCTGTTCTACATTTGAGTCAACAAATAAACCTTTCTGTTGGTACAACTCACAAGTAATTAAAAAAAGATATCCAACTTTATCCATACCGTGTCACAGCAGTACAAGAATTGTTAGAAATTGATTACCCACGTAGACTTTTTGTAATTGGTTTGTAAATATGAACAATAATGGAGAACTTTCGCAAAGAGTCATCTTTACTGACGAAGCATGATTTTATAAAACGGGATACCTAAATTCACAAAATACAAGAATTTGGAATAGTGAAAATCCACATGTAATTAACGAAGAATAGAAAATTGGTGTTTCGGCAGCGATAAACCAAAGGCGAATCATTGGACCAATATTTTTTCAGGGAACGTTAACTGCTCAAAGGTACCGTACGGAAATTTTACAAGAATTTGTCAATCAGTTGCATGATGATGAACTTCGAAATGCATATTTCCAACAAGACGGAGCACCTTGTCACTGTACTGCAGAATCTTTGGATTATTTAAGAGAATTTTTTGATGAGCGCAGCCGCGGCTCGTGATGACGTATTTGGGAGTGCATGTACAATGATGCGAGTGCCTCGTGTGTTTTCGGTGTTTACTAAGAAAACGCCAAATACGTCATCACGAGCACGGTGTTTACTAAGAAAACGCCAAATACGTCATCACGAGCCGCGCCTGGATGAGTGTATAATTAGTCGAAATACTGAAATTGCCTGGCCTGCACGTTCATGCGATTTAACACCTTGCGACTTCTTTTTGTGGCCTTATCTAAAAAATAACATATTTCGAACACCTATATTGAATTTGAATGATATGCTACAGAGAATCGAACAGAAATGCATGGAAATTAATAAAAATCCAGTAATGTTGCAGAATATCATCAGAAATTTTGAACGGAGGATTTTAAAGTGCATTGATCTTGAAGGACAACATTTTCAACATTTGTTATAGTTTTCAATAAATACCTATTATTTGTTATTTATTTGTATGTATTAAACTGTCAAAATATACGACTTCGTAGGTTAAGTAGTAAATTTTAATTTACGACATACTTCAAAATGTTCTCAGTAAATCACATGCTACTAGATTGACTTTTCAAATGAACACTTGTTATACAATGACTTGCGAAAGTTGAATCTGCAAGTCATATGTTATAAAAAGTATGAGACGATATCTTAAGGCCGACCCACAATAACAAAAAGAATAGCTTAAATTTAGATTAAGACGCTTTAAGTTTCGTCTAGTTGTCGATCGTTACGTACGGTCGATACGATTTATATTTACGTCTTCGATTAAAGATAATTGTTACCAAATAGGACATTAAATGCCCGTAGAGTAAACATCTTAGATCTTTTAATATACCGTCTTTCAAAATTCACACGTAAGTATAAATATATTTCTTACTTCTCGTAACAAAAAAAAAACATTGGCATAATACACATGAAATTATGTCAGTTCTAAAAGTCCCCAAATTATTTATAGTATGATTTTTAGAATGAGTTTGTAAATTAATGTAACATCTTAATTTTTAATAATTTACTTGAAGGTATAAACAGCTGATTTTGTACGATATTATTGACCTTAGCATACAACAATGTTATAGTTTTTATAACATCGACAGCTGTTACATATGTAAACATACGCTGTAGCGTATGTGTGTGTGTAACTTCAATAGCGGTATTTATTATTTATACATATTCTGAATATGTTGAATTCATAGGCGGAACATGATACAATTTTCATTGATTCGCAATATTTTGGATTTATATTTTATATAATTACATCTTTATTTCAAGGATGCCTGTATATATTTTGTTAGGTCGCCGCCGGACAATATTGAGCGCACTTAGCTCGTTTAGAGTAGTAATAAAATTTTACTGCACCAAAACCTATATAAATGATATGGTATATACATATTTAAAAAAAATGGTGGAACATTTACCGTTTTAAAGATCTTCCGTGAAGTCACAAGCTGGGTAAAATCGGTTAAATATTTGCATATCCGATGTGTTTCCACAGCAGTTGCAGCAAACTGAGTGTACTGCGGAGAAAAAATGTGCTTATATGCAGAAAACGAGCGTTCTATATCTACTGATGTTATATTTGCATAATTAAAAACCTTAACGGTTCTATTAACGCACTTTCACAAGTTTATCTTAATGCGGTAAAGTCTGAATCTTTCTCTAAAACACTTTCAAACCTTTCTAGAGCACAAACATTTTTTGCGTCCTCTACCGCGCATAGCTGTGTGTGAACATGTTGCACTATTTGCAGAGATTCTACTAACGACACCGAAGGATTTTCTAATTTTTTTATTGCCTCCACTAGTCCGACGTAATTGTTTTGAATAGTTTTGACATCTGTTTTAACCTGACTATCTTAAAATTGTGACTGGCTTTCCTTGATAGCTGCAGCTTCTTTGGGATCGAATTTAAAAACCATGTTCTTAATATTATAAAATATTTATTATATTAAAACACTGCCTGTAACCATGCTGCCCAACGTATAAGAATCGCCGACTAATTTAATCTACTATATATATATATTAGGGTGGTCCTTATTTTTCAACTTTGTTGTTTCGACCGTAACTACCCCTCAAAATGTTCATTACAGTATAAAAATACGGTGTGCAAAAAATTATAAGGATTGGGCGAGGCTAAGACGTGGCGCATCGCTCTTGAAACTTGGTTAAAAAATATTAAAATTAAAATTTTCTTGGTTGTAAAAAATATATTTATTTATACTAAAAAATATATTTGACTTTAATTTTAACATATTTTAAATTTTCTTGAGACGATATCGTCTTAAAGCTTCTCTGGTCTTCATTTAAAGCCAAATTTTTAAGGACTAGAATATAAAGTTAATTACAAAGTAAAATCTATGTATTTATATATATATATATATATATATATATATATATAAAGACGGCAGACTATGTGCCCCAGCAGTGGCGTTGCGTGGAGAGTTTAGCAGAATAACAGTGCGCTTACTTAAAAATAAATATATCGAATCCCTATACAAAACGTTAAGGAAAAACATAAATAACTTATCCAACATGTTTACATTGTTGCAAAAAAATGCGGATGTGCGCGATGAAAAAACTGCACCATAATATATGTTTCTGTATTAGTCTCGGAAAGGTTCGTACGTAGCGACGTATATATATGTTTATATACAGAGAAGGACTGTTCGACGTTGAGAGATGTTATATTTGCATAGTTAAAGCGCTCTTTGTATCTGTGCAACGGATCTTTAGTATTGGTAAATGTTGCCCTAATTTTGTAAAATCTACATTTTTATCTAATACACTGTTAAATTTTTCACGGACACAATCACTTTTTTCATCTTCAAGGATATGCAGCACTAGTTTTACGTGGTCAATAATTGCTAATGAGTCCGATAAGGACAGCGCAGTGTTCTGTAAATGTTTTATTGCGTCCGGTATTGGAACGTAACTGTCGTAAATAATTTTTAAATTTGCTGCAACTTGAGGATTGTTAAATTGAACCTAGCTGAGCAGTATTGCAGCTGCTTCTTTGGCATCTAGTTGTAAAATCACTGATTTAATTTTTTCAAAATGTTTATAATAATAAAATGCTGCTTCTAACCAAGTACCCCATCGTATAAGAATTGGTTGTCCTATCAGTTGATCCACATCAGGATAAGTTGTACGTATAGTGGTTGTTACAAGGTGTAAAGCGTGAAGCAAACATGTGACATGCAGCAGGTTTGGTTGAATCGTTTTGAGTAAGTTTGCCGTGGAACACATAACCTTGGCAGCATCGGTAACTAACATTAACACTTGCTTCGGTAAAATCTCAAATTTGTGTAGTGTTTCTATTAATACATCATATATCGCCCTGGCAGTACACACTTGCATTCGTTTACAGGTTAGTAAATAAGGAGGAGAAGGTCCTTGCGGAGTCAGCGTCCGTACTAGAATGGCTAGGGTGGACTGTTTTTTAATATCTGTAGTTTCGTCTATTGTTAACCACAGGAACTTTTTTGTTACCGTATTTTTCGTACAATTTACAATTCTCTCACGCACTGACGATACGTAATTCCGTAGCGTACTTCTTGCTGGTAATTTCCACGTAGGATTGTATTTCTTCCAAAACTGACGAAACATTGGGTGTTCCACTTTCTGCATTGGTATATTGGTCGCAATTAACATCATTGTTAAATCACACACAAATTTATTATGTGATCTGCGTCCACTATTATTCGATTTATGTTTGTCATTATTTATATGTCTTTGGCACTGACTTGCTTTCCAAGTTAATAAAGTTGTTTCACAAACTAAACATTTCACTACGGTACCGTCATATATTAAATCGGGAAACCGATGTAAAAATTTCTTTAC
Source organism: Melolontha melolontha (assembly GCA_935421215.2). Lineage (NCBI taxonomy): Eukaryota > Metazoa > Arthropoda > Insecta > Coleoptera > Scarabaeidae > Melolontha > Melolontha melolontha. The sequence continues at coordinate 155,369,489 of OW285236.1, read as the reverse complement.
TACGTTAGCATGCAACCGAGTCGATGCATTGTTTCTACGTACTCCCGACATTTTCAACACGATTGTGTTAACAATGTATCGCTTACAACGTCTCAACTGCAACTGAATTGATCGTCGTTCGCCTCTACTCGTTCCCTCCACATCACGCTACTGTTCGGGCACATAGTCTTCCGTCTTTATATATATATATATATATATATATATATATATATATATAAGTGTTTAGATATATATATATATATATATATATATATATATATACAGTGTGTATAAGCCAAATGGAATAAATTCATTATTTCGGTTACTGTACATATTTATAAAAAATCCCGAAACATGTCATATTTAATTTATAAATTAACATTCTTCAACGTGAAAATGCGATCTCTACCTTCAACCCCTTTCGAATGACAGGTACAACCCCCATTTTTTTTAAATGGGAAGTATAGGCTTGTGATATATCGTTGTAAAGGTCTCTTTATTCTCTATTCAAAAATGTGATCATTTTTATGTTTGTTGCAACAATTAAGATAGAATAAAATAAAATCATGTTATCGAAATTCGCTACAAGATACTCAAAAAATAAAATTTAATGCAAAATGTAAAGAAAAATTTTAAACGCCAAAAAAAAATGAATGTCAATGAAGTAGATGTTCAAAATGTTCACCATGAACGTCTTGGCAACATCCTAATCTTAAATAAAACTGTCTTCTAACATTATTTAACATATCAGGCGTGATCGACCTAATCGCAAGCGTTATTCGTTCTCTTAAGTCATTTAAATCCAAAGGTTTAGTTTTGTACAAAATGCTCTTCAAATATCCCCATAAAAAAAAATCAAGCAAGGTCAGATCAGGTGATCGCGCTGGCCATTCTATCGATCCTCGCCTTCCTATCCACCGATTGGAAAATATTGCATCGAGGTACTGCCGGACATTGCGTTGGTAATGTGGTGGTGCTCCATCCTGCTGAAACCATATCGTATTCATTGGAACTTGAGGGTTTCCTGGATCAGGATACAAATTTGCCAAAGTTGGAATGACATCATTTTGAAGTAGTTCCAAATAACGATCGCCATTCAAATTGCCCTCAATGAAAAAGGGACCAATGATATGGTTTCCAACAATACCTGCCCAAACATTAACTTTTACTGGGTATTGTGTGTGTTCTTCCCTCATCCAGTGGGGATTTTCCGTAGACCAGTAGCGGCAATTTTGCCGATTAGCATGACCGCTATGAGAAAAAGTGCACTCATCAGAAAACATAACGTCTTCTAAATTGATAATATTGTTATCCAGCATGTCCATCATTCGCTCACAAAAATAAGTTCTTCTATCAAAATCGTCTTCCATAAGCTCCTGAGTAGATATCATTTTATAGGGATGCATTTTATTTTCTTTTAATATGTTAAATGTAGCCATTTACACGCGGTTTTCCTCCAAAAATTCAATACCAAGGAAACATCCGTGGATGGTTTAAAAATATTCAGCTCTATGGGAAACGTGTCCGCTTGTCCCTAGTAACTGCGAAGTTTCAACTTCGTTAAAACCGCAGGAAAAGGAAAAATTCTCTAACAGGCATACGATAAAAATTAAATTATATCCTACAAAGGATAAAGGACAATCATTAGCAAAAGTACAAAGGAACAACATATTTCTTACGGCAAAGACAACGCCCTAACTCGCACTTAAATAAAGCACAAACGGCGTAGACAATGATCACTGACCAAGTGCAGATCGACGTAAGTAAGGGGACATGCGCTAAAGATTTAGGGCGACATCTATAACCTTCTATAAGAATCCTTCGCAAGCAAAACTGGTTGTCGGTCCACAGAGATCGAAAATCAATTAGATTGAATAGAGTGGAAAGTTGAAAGTTAAACCGCGCGATGTCGCTACGAGATTAATTCAATTAATTATTAAAATAAATTTAATTAATTCAATTGGACCTTTTTTTAAAAACGTAACAGGTGTACCGCTGGAACTTCATTCCGATCAAGGACGAAATTTTGAGTCCAGTCTATTCGAAAAGATGGTGGACCTTTGGGCATACGAAAGACGAGAACAACTACCTTGCATCCACAATCAGATGGGATGGTAGAGCAAATGAACAAGACCATGATCAGACACGTATCCAAAGTGGTCCCCGAACACCAGAGAGATTGGGACGAATATTTACCATTATTCCTAATGGCGTATCGGGCATCTGTTCAAGAGACAACTTGCCAATCACCAGCAAACGTGCTATTCGGGAGGGAACTCCGATTGCCCTGATTTAAAGTTTAGGAACAAGCCTGGTGAAGATCTTGCGGAGAAGATTATGTCAGCACTCTCAGACGAAGACTAGATATTATCCATGATCAAGTAAGACGTAATATCCAAGATGCTAGTGACAGAATGAAGGAGAGCTACGACATCAACGCCGAGAAGAGTGGTTACCATAAAGGCGATCTGGTTTGGTTATATAATCCACAACACCGACAGGGCCTATCTCCAAAACTTCAAAAGAATTGGGAGGGGCTATACGAGGTGTTGAAGCGGATTAACGATGTAATATACCGCATAAGGCGAACACCTCATACTAAGCCAAGAGTAGTAGATTTTAATCGATTAGTCCCATACTCTGGAGACAATGACGAAGCCGCTGACTTGCGCCAATTAGATAGCCACCACAAGCCACTAACATTCGATGATTTTATGGAGGAGTATTCTGGTTCGAGGAAAGCTCGATTTGGGGTGACCATCTAGAAACAGAAAGATTTGTTCACGGTGCTGCTAGACTACGCGCTTTCTCATTGCATAGCCCGAGATCTGCGAATGGTCAAAGGAATTGCCAGGGAATTCAAAGAGAGATTTGGCAGAATCGAAAAATTAAGGCAGCAGGGACCAGCAAGTCTCCAAGTAACAAATGACGAACAGCCCATATTTTATTTGGTCACGAAAGAACTGTCAAGCCTGAAGCCAACGTATCGTGCCTTATGGGAGGCCCTAGTCCATTTATTGCAAAATTAGGTTGTAGATTGGACCGCCTGGACTGGAGATTTGTAAAAAGTATGTTAGTAGTAATATTCCAACTTACTGGTATGGAAATTCTGGTATGCAGTTACCGGCTTGAATATTTCTGTACACCCAGGCAAGATAGACCGAGGACTGTTATTTCGATATGACATCACAATGTAACAAAGCCCTACCTGTCGATTTCGCCATCGTTTGAGGGAACCAAAGCATGACATGTTTCGAGACGAAACTTCATTTTTAAGAAGGGAGCAATGTGATGACTCATCCAACGACACGTCACGTATCGCGCCTCTGGTGCCTTCTCGACAGATCTAACGGAAAGATCGAGACTAAGAAATCACGAGAGAGGTTCGACGGCCGATATATAAGCCGTCGAGGAAGGGATTTGAATTCATTCCATACCAAATCATCGCCGAGTGAACTTACATAAACATAAATACATAAATGTGCTTATTGTTAGTAATTAGTTTTTTAAATTGTTATTCGTTTTTATTATTAATATAGTGTGTGTATATGTTACCATTAGTTTTATTTAGAAGCCGCGAAAAGACAAATACATTATAATACTATACATCAAGAAACCTATAGCCACAGCTCTTCCAACATTGAGTTCCCTGGGTAGCTTAGTTTTGTATGCTGTGTGCATTGTGAAAGGAAAAGTAAACAAATTCTTAGTTAAATTACATGCCTGTATAATAACTTTGTGTGTAGGTAAATCTGATTAAAATATCAGGAACAAGGTGTGCTGTATTTGGTTGTAACAATACCTATTGGACAAAAAAGGTTATAGGACATTATATAGTTTTTCATGTATTTCCAAAATGCAAAGATCTTGTCTTACAAACCATAAGAGCCGAATGGGTAAACAGGTGTAGAAGAAAGGATAAATTTAATCCAGATACGAGTAGAATCTGTGCACTTCATTTTGTTGAAAACGATTACGAACGAGATTTACAGAATGAATTACTAGGTACAGTAACATTATCACATAACTGGAGCAAAGTTTAAAGATTAAAGTGCTGAACAATAGTTTGGGTGAATATTGGTCAGCTTCCACACAACTTATATTTACAAAATAGTGTTCCACGTGAAAACTGAACTAGATTATGTTTTTCTAATTGTCCATTTTCAAATATACTATTAAATTAAGAAACGTGGTTTAAGTTATAAGGTTATTTCTTTTTATTCTAAATTTAAACATATTACTAATTTAGTTATATTTCTTGATAATTATCCTTTTGTTGCCTATAGATTCTTTCTAGGAAATAAGGGTTTATATACCGCTTTATTCTATTTATTTCGCAGTAATTGTGTAAGATAGGTATCTTAGATATTCTATATTTCAATTACTTTAATAAATTGTGTATAAATCTGTAATTTTATAATAAAATGTACTCTGCACTGTGTATTTTAAATGGCCATTTGCTAAAAGAGGTCTAGTGCTGATGTCACAGTGGTGGGGGTGCCTGGCGGACAAATTTGCGTGATCTAGCCATTCTCTCTAATTTACTATCCTTGGTACTAGCTTATATTTTTGAGACGATTGGTACGGCAGCATATTATTGGTTGGTTAAGTTATTGTTAGAGACCGGACACATCGGGCTAAAATGGACGTCATTACGACATAAATAGTCTACAACATCTGTAAGTACATCACGCAGTTGTTGAATAGCACTATTCATTCGGTTAACTGCACTATTTTTTGTGTGCGATTAACCGAATGAATAGTGCTATTCAATAACTGCGTGATATACTTGCAGATGTTGTAGACTATTTATATCGTCCGTCGTAATGACGTTATTTCAGCCCAATGTGTCTGGTCTCTAGTTATTGTATAGCAAGCGCCAAATAAGATTGCGAGCGGTGGGGATGCGCCGTAGTCGTTTTTAGAAACGCTCACGCCCACTTACCCACTTACTTGCAACTTTTTGTAAAATCAAATACAAAGTTTCCCACTATTTCTAATGCTGCACGGACATACTCCCACAGCTCGCCATCTTATTTGGAGCTTGCTATACACGTGTTTGACATTTAAATCTTTTTTCAAACGGGTTTAAGAAAATAATATGAAAATGAATCATAACAGCTTTAAACCAACAATTGCGTTGATCTTAAGTGATTTAATTTTAAATTAATAAAAGAATAAACTTGTTAAAGAAATCTACTCAAATCAAAACTATTCTAAAATTACAATTTAACAACTGACAACCAAATTGTTCTCGAATTTTAAATCGATGTTCCATTTGTCAGTAATCGATACGCATCAGGTACGCCTACTTTTGAGTACGGCACCATACCGTTCCAATTCATTTTTTTCCAAATTTCCAAATGGAAAGCAGCTAATAGGTATAGTCGAGGCACGATAAGTTCCAATACACGTCATCAAGAAATCGCGACGTCAGGTATTACACCGTTGCGGAATACACTGATATCTCGAGTTCAAACCTAGCCTAACATACTAATGTAACCTATATAACTTCTATTATTTATATATATTTTTCTTATTATGGTATATCAGATTAGCACTACAGAATTTAGTAAGAAGCATCTGGACAATATGTAAAAATGTTCAATCAGACAACAAAAATTAATATATCTCGACTAAAGGCAAGTTAGGTTTTATATGCAATATTTGATTACTTTCATACTCTACAGACTGTCAACATTCCAAAATGGCCGAACCAATGACAATCAGGTGCGCCTAAATCATCAACTGTGCTCCTAATTGTACGCATGCGCTTGCTTTTATATTAGCTTAGAAAGTTTGAATTTTCAATTGAAGTTACGCTGACTTTTAAATTAGTTATTAAGCATACTTTTTAGTTTTAGAACTATAATTTTAAGAAAACTATGAAAAACATTCTCCTAAAATCCGATTAATAGAACTAACATTTATAGTACCTAGAGAGGGTTTATTTTAAAATAATAACACTAATAACACATTCGTTTAACTATTTATTCAAATATAATTGCGATCATTATTTTGAGAATATGAAATAAAAGATTTATTTAATAAAGAATTTTGTATATTTTGACATCTGCACTCGGGTTTGTGTAAGTATTTTTTTGTATTACTACACTTCTTGTTAGTTGAATTTCATTAATTATTGAAGCTGAATTTTTACCTCTTGTGGTTTTAATTATTCTCTCTATAACTTTATTTCTAATATAAGAAATAACTGCATGAATGCCCTTGTCTAAAGTTTTTTTTCCATCTAGATAATTGTACTTTAACACTTTGTGCATCGACTCTAAACGCATATTTGTGTTAATGCCACAACCCTTTCGATAACAATATGCTAACAATATGATAATTATATAATGTTCACCTTTTTTTTGATAATAATTTTGAAAATATTTTCGAAATGCTGAAGTTTCTTCACTACATAGGAAATTTATTGTAACATTAAGCTCATTTAGAAATGTGTCTATATCAAGAAGATATTGTAAATGTTTTATAAGCATGGCAAAAAATAGATTGCATGTCGATGCGATAATTCACATCAAGCTTTGATACAAAATAATACAAATCTGTATAAAAACAAATTTGTATCTGTATATGCATGGACACACAGTACGTATTTATGATAGATTTACGAAGCAAAAGACTGTAGTACACTTGCGGTCAAGTAGGGTTTTGTCCGTCAGATGGCAAGAGGTTATCTGTTGTCTTCGGATAGGACAAAACTTACTACTTGACCGCAAGTGTACTACAGTCTTTTGCTTAATCAATGAGTAAGACATTCGTGTGCCAGTCCTTGAGACGAACACACGTATTATCTCTCCGTTGAAAATAGCTCCGCTATTTCTGACAAACATCATCATTTTCTGTTTTTAATTGAATTTATTTGATTAATTTCTGGAAGTTCTTCAAGTGCTACGCCGTTTTGGACAGTTTGTGCAGCGATTTAGTGCAGTGATCTTACAGTGCGCCGATTTTTTCAGAGATTAACCGAGTTTACTCGATTAGTTTCTGGATTCCGAGACTTTCTCGAATTTTTCTTGAGTTTTTTAGTACTTAACTAAAATTCTCTCGAATTATTTGAGAGGTTTAGTGCCGTGTTGCTGTGCAGTGTTTTAAAAATAAGTGTTTGCTGTGTCGTTAATTAATTAAATCAACCTGAGTCATACTCGGTTGGTTTTTTAATTAAATAGACCGTCTGTACGCTATTATCGTGGGCGAATTGTTGGGCTGAATTCAGCTCGTTGGCAATTCCTCTGCGTAAAAACGTATAGACGCTTCACTTACTAAATTTATACGCCTTCAGGACGTTTAATTCTCAAGCTTGCTTGAATTTTCCGGATACTCCGGAATTTTCCTGAAAGTTTTTCTGTGCCGTGTTAACATAAGTGCTAGCTACGTCTGTAATTAAATAAGTCAACCTGAGTTATACTCGGTTGATTTTTTAATTATATAGCCAACTTATACGCCATCACTGTGGGCAAATTGTTGAGCTGGTAACAGCTTGCTGACAATTTCTCTGCGTGAAGACGTGTAAGCGCTTCACTTATTAAATCCCCTACGCCCTCGGGACGCTTTTTAATTATTTTCAGTGTTTTACGCCGCGATACGTGTTCTGTTGGTTGTGTGCGCGATGTTAGTGCCGTGCTGTGCGGTTGTGCAGTGCTAGTGTTCGTCCGTGCATCTCCATCACACGATCGCCCCACCACGCCATGAGTGCCCTCCCCTCCAAGGAGCCACACCCCGCCCGGATGGAAGAGGAATCAGGACCCAGTTCGACCAATCCCGCAATGCCCCCACTTTTTAATCTCGCCCCGACGGCCAGTACGATCGTACTGAACGATTCGATGGTAGGGTTGGAAAACATCATTAATATGCAAAGCGGCGACAGCGAGATGGACACTTCGAGTGTCACTGGCTCCGCCCCTTCCGATACCACCACCACCACCACGACGACAGAAGGAACGACTGAAGGGCCCGACCAGGAAGGCCCCTTCCAACAAGTACAGCGGAACAAAAGGCACCGCCCAAATCCCCGCTACGAAACAGAACCACCAGTGCCAGCCCCGACTAGCAATAGATACCAGGCGTTGGGAAATCCCACCACTAGCGCCAGCAATAGCGGCGTTGCCCCTCCCACTCAGGCAAACATCGCCGTAAAAACCCGAATCCCCCCGATTACCATAAAAGACAAAGACAAATGGTTGTCACTTTCTGCGGCTTTTAATTCCCGCAATATTAACTTTAGCAAAGCCCGAACCACCAACCAAGGGGTAGTAATAAACCCCTCTACTGTTGAGGACTACAGGAAGATGATCCACTTCTTGAATACAGACAAGTTAGAGTATTACACATACCAACTTGCTGAAGAGCACTCGCTCAAAGCGGTTATTCGCGGTATCCCCTCAGCGATACCAACCGCAGACATCCTCAACGACCTAATCTTGCAAGGACACAACGTCCTAAAAGTCCACCGGATGAAGAACGTCCGGACAAAACTCCCAATGCCGCTAGTTCTCGTTGAGCTCCAGAAAAACAACGAGAACAAGAAAATATTTCAACTGATTGAAGTACTCCGCCTTCGGATCACAGTCGAGGTTCCGAATAAACGAACTGAAGTCACTCAATGCTTCAGATGCCAGAGATTCGGACACGGTTCGCGCATGTGCCACATGCATCCCAGATGCGTAAAATGCGGGCAGGATCACCCCACCTTGGAGTGTAAGAAGCCCCGCGAGGACCCGGCCGCCTGCTGTAACTGCACCGGCGATCATACGGCCAATTACAGAGGATGCCCCCACCACCCGGTCAAGAGAATAAACAACTTCTCCCACCCACCTAGACCCGCCCAGACAAGGAACGCGCCAAGATCTAACTTCCAAGAAGAACCAAGGAAAAACCCTTCCCAAACCAGCACCAATTACCCGCCGCTCCGCCCTTCCCCATGGGCCAAACTTCCTCAAGTTCCCGTAGTTCCCAATTCCACACCAAACCCTCAGCCCACAACAAAACCCCCACCCATCCCCAAACCAACGCAACCTGAGCAATCCACAACTCAGGACAAATTCGATGGCGATAATATCGATGTCGGCGCATTGATCCGTTTAGTTTTTAAAATAAAAACTGGTCTCAAAAAAGTCAATTCCTTGGAAGACGCCATCGAAGTCATTCTAAGTTTCACTCAGGAAATAACTCAACTTTTCACCTGTAAATGAATACACGACCCAACAAACCTTCATCTCTAAAGATTGGAGCATGGAACGCATGCTCCCTACTCCCCAAAATCCTGAGTCTCACCGAATTCGCCCAACGCCACAACTTGGACGTTATTCTGGTGAATGAAACCCACCTTCGAGCTGCAAACGCTCCACACATTCCCGGCTATACTTTGTATAGAACTGACCGCCTCTTCGGGAGAGGAGGAGGTACGGTCATCTTCATTAAATGTTTCCTGCCACATCATGAATGCTTTTCCCCCGTTCTTATGGGCTTTGAATCCACAAGCATAAAAGTTCAAACAAGACATGGAGATCTCAAGATCATATCCGCTTACAAACGGCCTCAAGCACCCCTTCTGCACGAGGAACTAGATGCCCTCCTCGATGAAAACGTCCCCACCATCATCGCTGGAGATCTAAATTCCAAGCATCCAGCGTGGAACTCTAGAGTCCGAAACCGCGCTGGAAATTCCCTGTTCTCGTACATGGAAAGGAACAACATTATCGTCGATGGTCCCGCTGAGCCCACACACTACGGCCCAACCGGAGCACCTGATGTTCTAGACATCATGGTGGCCAAAGATCTCTTCTTTGACCACTCCATCACAGCGCTCCGAGACCTCGACTCAAATCACGACCCAGTAATCATCGAACTGGGTCAAGAGCCCCCCCCTTCTGAGCGATTCAGAATTGTCATGTCCTGGCCAGCTTTTTCAAAACACCTCCAGAACAATCTCGGTCTGATTCCCTTCATCAATAATGCCCAGGAGTTGGATGAAGAAGTCGTACGCTTCACCAACTCTATCCACCATGCCAGGGAATTCGCCTCAAACCGAATTCCCGTAAACAAACAAATCTCACCTCTTCCTCGAGATTTGGTCGAACTCATCAGACAGCGAAACCACTCCCGAAGAACGTACAGTCGCACCTTACACCCAGACGACAAACGAGAGTGGAACAGACTGTCTGTTGACGTTAGATATGCCCTATCCAACCACAGGAATCAGACATGGAGGGAAAACATGGAAGCTCTGGACGAGAACCCAAAGATGTGGCAGGTCAAACGAGCCCTGGGGAGGAAACATCAACCAACAGTCCCCCCAATCCATGGGCAAAACGGAGTCGTCTACTCCCAAGACGAGAAGGTAGAGGCGTTCGCTGATCATCTCGAACAAACTTTCAGCCCTACCTTCGACAACATCAATATCGAACATCTGGAGGAGGTAGATCGGGTCGTCAACAGGCAACTCGGGATTCCGCCTCAAGAAAACCTCCGCCCAGTCACTCCGTCAGAGCTAAAATCCATACTCAAGGATCTCCATGCAAAGAAAGCACCAGGACATGACAAGGTGAGCAACACCTGTCTGAAGGCACTCCCACGTAAAGGACAAATGTCGCTTCTCAACATTGTCAACTCGGCCCTCCGCCTCAGGCATTTTCCCACCGCCTGGAAAGAAGCCCGTATCATCATGATCAGGAAGAAGACGGAAAACTCGACTTTTCCGCAAAGCTACAGGCCCATAAGTCTACTTCCGAATATGGGCAAAGTCCTTGAGAAGACCATCCTCTCCCGACTCAAGGACGAAATTGAAGATCTGGACCTGATTCCAAATGAACAGTTTGGATTCAGGAAGAGACATTCCACGACCCACCAAATCCATCGAGTGGTGCATCACATCACTACGGGCTTCAATCTACGAGAAGCGACGGGAGCAGTCCTCTTCGACGTGGCCAAAGCCTTCGACAGAGTCTGGCACGAAGGAATCATCTTTAAACTTATCCAGGTCAACATGCCCACATCTCTGATCCACATAATCCAATCCTTCCTCAGTGATCGTACCTTCTCTGTTGTCCTCAAAAACTCCACCTCAGCCTCCCGGCCTATATTGGCTGGAGTCCCCCAAGGTGCTGTACTCTCCCCCCTCCTATTCAATCTATACATCCATGACATCCCTAGATCCCCCAACACTCACCTCGCCTTATACGCTGATGACACCCTCATATTTTCCCGCTCACGATCCCCCTGGATAATACAACGACGCCTTCAAGCAGCAATCGACTCCCTGGAGGAATGGTTCTCCAACTGGAGGATCTCCATTAACCCAGGGAAAAGCTCAGCAATTATCTTCGTCAGACATACCAGGACCAGGCCAGACACAAACCTTTCAATGTACGACAGGGACATACCATGGGCAGCGAAACTGAAGTATCTAGGGGTCATACTAGATACCAGGCTCACCTGGAAATTCCATATTGAAAAGGTCCAGAACCACGCTACGGGAGTGATCACGCAGCTATATCCCATGCTTCACGGTCACAACAAACTGGACCTTAACATGAAGATTCTCCTCCTCAAGGCCGTCATCAGACCAATACTGACATACGCAGCACCAGCGTGGGGACATGCTGCAAAAACCCACATTAATCGGCTCCAAATAGTCATAAACAAAGTCTTGCGTATCATCACGCAAGCCCCATGGTATGTAAGAAACGACACCATCCGTCGAGATCTCGATTTCCCAACCATCCGGGAAACCATAGTAGAGATCGCAAGGAAATATTTTGAAGATGTTCCACAACATGAGAACCCGCTGATCTCCGAAATGGAAATACACCTCCATTTCGGAAATCATCGACGACCCCAAGACGTCCTACTTGATGACCCTCCTTGAAACAACCCTCCAACACCCATCACCTTACTCCATCTCTCACTCCAAAACTCCTACTGCCCAAATACCGGCTATTATTAACACCCATCTTCCGATTCAACAATTCACTAACCAAAACCCGAGAGACCAAGAGCCGCAGCACACTGCATCTTGATCTAAACTCGGACAAAAATCATCCGCGTCACGAAACAAACCATTAAAGAACCGAAACAAAGAACTAAGTTCATTTCGGAATATCTCCATTCCTAGAAGAAGAAGAAGAAGAAGAGTCTTTTTCTTCTTAAATCTATCATTGACAAAGTGGTTACACAGAAACGCATGCGTCTGGTAGTTGAAGCAAAAGCTGGTAAATACGTACTGTGTGTCCATGCATATACAGATACAAATTTGTTTTTATACAGATTTGTATTATTTTGTATTTTATAAACATGTTTCCGTTTTTCTAAATTATTAATTTTATTTAAATTCACTCTCCAAACTCAATCAATGTGCCAAGAACAAAATAACTGATTTTTTGCAGAACCCATCACCATTTTCCAAGCATTATAAAATACGATTGTAACATCTGTCATAAATAAACAAGTAAATAATATTCCAACTCTTTCTTTAATTTTTGACAAAACAGTTCATATATGACGGTGTCATTTCTGTTACTAAACATACATGCTCCTGGTAAACCTTTACCGATTTCATCTGCCACCATGACAGTAGTTAGCTCAAAGTCATAACTGTTGAGACCATAAGTACTATCTTTACAAATATGTAATATTATTTCCATACATTTTTAGCAGATGTTCATTGAGATGCATTCATAGAAATTAAACAAAAATCATTTCTATCTAAAAAAAAAAGGATGACTATCACCTTGCCTATTATAAAATACAAAAGAATGCTTTTTATATTCTTCTACCCATATGTCTACACTAACACAAGAGAATGATAGTGTTCATTCTCACGATGAACCTAATAGACAAAAGTAAAATTAAAATATATATACATAAATATGCATATTTTAAAATCAACATATACCCCATTTATCACATCAATTTTTAAAGATTGCTTCACATCTTTTCTTATCAGAAGATCATTCCTAGACAAAGTATTATTATCGAGATTTTGTCCGTTATCATCTATAATCCTAAAAAGCAACCATACTATTTAATATTATATATGATTGTTTCGGCCTTTACTTGATGAAATTCCATTATAACTATTAAGATAAAATAAAACAAATTTTATGAATTTCACTTTTTAAAAAGTGAAATTCATAAAATTTGTTTTATTTTATCTTAATAGTATTTAATATTAATTACAATTTTTTGACCAAACCTTGTCGTTAATACCCAACTACATAATTTATGTGCAATATTAATTCACTCTTCCTTTTGAAGTCTTGTATGTTGAAGCTTAATATTATGTTTATAATGTTCTTTAAAAAATATTACAAAACATTTCTCATTATCCATTTTCTTACATATTATTGAACTTGTGCACTCTATTTAGTCTACAGGAACCCTGTACTTTTAATTTTCTGGTAGTGAATATACTATAAATAATATATGTAAAATAACTGTAAGAAATGTAAAATCTGAAGGTAAGAGTTCCTAATGGGTACCGTCGAATTAATTAACAATGGAAAGCTTACATTTCGCTGATTTCAAAAATGTGCTTCTTTTTGTTAGGAAAGAAATGAATACTTTAAAATCGCATTTGAGGTTGTATTTCCTCAGTAACCACTAGTTTTGTGTTGCACAAAATTAAACGTCACAAACAATTTCTGTATTAAATGATCGGCAATCGCCAAATATAATTCTTTACAAATTTAAAAGGTCTCTTAATATCGTGTGTCTGTAAATGATCGAACGCCAATTATGTTGGTACGATATCTTAATTCACCAATGGCAGGCAGGTAAGGGAGAGTGGGGGAATCGTGCGCACTTAAGCGGAAATCGTTATAGCACTGATAGCATTGTAGATAATTTAAATGTAAATGCCGTAATGGGAGCACTATTTTGTTTACTCTCAGCATGTAAATCAATTTTAGTAAAAAATAAATTATTTAAAGCACAATATTGCTGAAAGTACAAAAGTGCTCTTGCGCACCATCCCCCGCCCTTGCGGGTAATTATGCGCACATGTTGGGGAATGGTGCGCATTAAAAGTATTATTAGATAAAATCAACACTAACTTTAAAAACATTTACTTATTGAAGTTGTAGAACATGGAAAAGACATTATAATAACTCTTAATTTGAGCATAGGTCACATTTATAATTTTTTGGGGTATCTGAGCCAGTGCACTCGGCGTGATTCCAAGTTGAGCAACGGACACATCTGTACCATAATTCTCGTTGTTTGCCAAATTCTCCGCAAATACCACAAACTTCGTTCGGTTTCGCTGGCTGATTCAAAGGTGGCGGTATAAAGCTCAGCCCAACATCATCTTCGATGTCATCCAGCTCATCGTCGTCACAAATATCCGACACATCATCTTCTGATGAATCAGACGATTCAGGCTCTGGTGGTCTCTTTTATGAGCTTTCGAATTTCTTTGAAGACGACGGAATAGATGATTCACCGTCCAAACCTTTACGAATGACTCCTTTACTATTCTTATCTTTCAGTTTCTTTTTGGTTTTGATTGCTTCTTCTCGTTGCCTTTTTTTTCTTTAGCTTCTTCTAGTTTTATTTTAATGGGAGTACTCGTAAGAATTTCCGATTTCTGTTTGTTCCTAGATTTTCTTTTTGTTGCCTGATTAACGTTTGTTTTTGGTATTGGAGCAATAGCAAAGAAAGAATTATCGTTAGACGTAGATGGCTGAGGGCTCAGGTCTCTCTGATGTTGTAAATTTGGGTAATTATCTAGTATAGTGGCTGCATCATTTTGGCTGGATGAACTTATAATTTGAGCTGTAGCTTCTACTATAAGTTCTTCTACATGGTGACTAAGTTCAAAATCAGCATAGGTAAATTTGTCGGGATTCAATGGATATATTCCAGACGTCCGAAAACCTGAAACTGCTTTTTCCATCGTAGCTACTGTTCGGGCAAAATAGATTTAATTTTGTATTTTTAGTTTTATTTAGATGTAGGTATATTTATGTTAATATATTTAATCCTAGTTTTAAATTGTAAATATTATATATTGTATATAGAAAAGGTCTTGGAGTTCAGATATCTTTAATATTGTTAATTACTTTAGGACTGGTCAGGTATTACATTTCTTCATTGTCTTATTTTCTACAGTCATAAAAACTATTTATTTTATTACAGGCACAACCCTCTGGTTAATCCATCCATTATGTAAATAATGTATTTGAATAAGCATAAATATAATAGAATAAGTTTTATTATACATATTTCCTGTTATATATTATTATAATAGGTTGAATAATTTGGTTCGAGGCGATTCTGCGAAGTATATGGTTATCTCTGTGCATTGTATATTTATTACTTTAAGAGGTATTTTATTTTCTATAGTTAAGGGTTTCCGGCGTATATTGTTTATTTTAATACATTGATGACGTTGGAAACTACAGCATATACTTTTCTTGGAAGAAAGGTAAAAATAATGTTATGGAAATTTCCGTATACTCTATTCATTGTTTTCTCCATCTCTTTGACTGGCGGGGACAAAACTTTCTTGCCGAAAAATAAGGGAATGAAGAAACAGTTCCAAACAAGATCTCTTAGAGCTCACTACAGCTACAAGTACGATCTCTTCGAGTTAAAGCTTAGGTCTCAGTGATCTAACAAACAGTTCCTACTAAGATCTCAGTGATCTAAATAGGAACAATATTATTTATTAGCCAGTTTTTCTCGGTTTTTAGTATTAAGACCAAATACTGCATTTATTTAACGGAACTCCAAGATTAAACTTGTAAATATATTAGTGTAATACAAAAAGTATTGTATTATTTCAACACATACTTTGGTCTACACATACCGACTTCCTTCAAACCAGGAGCAAGAAACTGCTACTTTCATGAAGGCCTTGTTTAAAAGTTCGGCTACAACGTATTCTGTT
The DNA here is from genome assembly GCA_935421215.2 of Melolontha melolontha. NCBI lineage: Eukaryota > Metazoa > Arthropoda > Insecta > Coleoptera > Scarabaeidae > Melolontha > Melolontha melolontha. The sequence goes on along the minus strand of OW285236.1, from coordinate 155,353,600 downwards.
ATTTTCAGATGACCAGTATTTGACAAGTAAAGATCATATTCCCTGAATAGTGCATTTTTCAGAGGACTAAAGAATGTCAGGTCCAGAGGCTGAAGGTGATCAGATGTATGTGGAGGAAGCGAAACCATGTGGATGTTATTTTCTTTGCAGACATTATAAGCTCCAATCGATATGTGGCTGGAATGATTATCCAGAACGAGAAGGACAGGATCAGTAACGGTAGGCTTAGTATGCCTCTGAAAGTGGCCCAGCCACTGAAGAAAAAGATCGGAATTTATCCAACCGTTCTTAGAACATTTTTATAATGCCCCAATTGGTCCATTTTTCTCAAGGGTTTTGAGCATCCTTTTCCTGGGATATATCATCATGGGAGGGATGTAGTTCCCAGCCGCATTCATACAAAATACAGCAGTTATTGTTCTTCCTCTTTCACCGGAAATTGCAGCTCCTACTTTTTTAGATCCCTTACGACCATAAACTGCACCGTGGTGATGCCTGTCTCATCCATGTTGTAAACACTCTTAGGTTCAAACTTAAACCTTTCCATAAGGGTTTGAAGGTTTGAAAAAAATAATTTGGTTGAGTCTTTATTAAAAGATGCAATCCTATTCAAACTAGTTCCTTCAGGCTGCCGTAGTTTTACATCAGGTGATCTCTTTAAAAATCCATACAGCCAGTCCTTCCCAGCAAATCCCTTTTCCTTGTCGAATTTATGGACAACGTTATGTTGCTCATGTTGCTTTTTCATAAAAAAAATATATCTTATCGATTAGGGGAAAAACAATTGTCTTATTTTCCTTTATCAAAAAATTACAAAAACTGGCTCGATTTCACATAAACAGTGCTCGTTCCTTGCAAACGTATACAACTAATATTAATAATGGCGTCAGTGATCCACAATAGGCAGAAGGGTGTGCAGCACTTGTCGATTGCGCTTAAAAGCCCGCGGAATATGAAATATTTTGATGCGTACGATTGCCCGATGCGCATGATTCCCCCACTCTCCCTTATTCTTAAGAGACTACAAGTTTCAGAAAAAAGTTTTAAAGTTCTATCCAAAGTATTCTTAAATTGTATATAATCTATTACAAAATGTGGAAACTCAACTTGAAATTCTACCATGCAATCTTGAACTGAATAAACCCATAAACCACCAATTTTATTACCACTTCGAAAATAAGCCTGGGCTAAAAAAAATTTGTGTTCTAAAGTGCAAGCCATTTTAAAACTGAGAAGCAATTTATTTAAACCAGAATCGACGCACGATTATTTTATGCACTAACTGATATTTGTGATTGACATTATCAAATGTCATTTGGGTTTACGTTTACGGAACAACAAACACATACTAATATATTTACGTCTTATTCTATAAAAATTTCAAAGTAACCTAGATTGACTTTTCAAATGAACACTTGTTATTTTTATAAAGCGAAACCAGTAAATTAGAATTACTGTTTATTTCTATTTTATTTATAAATCCGTTTAATGTTCTTTTATATATAAATGACAATATTCGAAATGAGACTTTAATATTATAGAAATATGGATTAAATAAGATTTAAGTATACTCTAGTAATTAATATAGGTATACTTACTACCATTTTAAAATGTTAATTCATTAGTAGGCAATGAAAAAATTGTAAGTAATTAGTAAATTTTTATTTCAAAAATATATATTAAGATAACGGGTGTTCAGAAACATTCGAAGTCAAAGTAGTCCTTGAAAATATGAAGTCATGTCTGATATAGATTGATACATTTACTTAATACAATTTTATAGGTTATCATACACGCAAATGTCAGTTTATGTCGAAATATATTACTTTAATATGCCATATTAATAATATAAACTAGTCAAATAAGGATTTTAGAAGGTAACAGTAATTAATTTGCAAATTTCAAATTAAGTATTTTGATATTTTAGAGAATTCTTGCTGAACAATAGCACCTCTTCATGCGATAACTGGAAAAAATTACATAATCCAATTAATATGCTATTCATTCTTGTGTAATAAAGCTCATCTAATCTGTAGTAACATGTAAAAAGACAATGCAGAATTAAGAGGAAATAACTTTACAAGTAAAGGTTTTATTCATCTTATAGTGACAATAGTATCTAGTTATCGTACCTACTAGTTTAATATATTAAGGCCCGGTTTATTCACCTTCCAGTAAAGTACCTGTTAGTTACTTGACAATTAAATTTACTTGGCACATTTACTATTTTTGGGTTTATTCATATAATTTTAAAGGTCGGGTAGTTACTGGAAAGAATTACATGTTTTTACAACAGTAGTACGTTTAGGGGAAAATAGAGAAAGATGAAACATACCACTAACACATGGTATAGAGAAGGATGTACAGCTTTCGGTAATTTGAAATTCTAGTTGCCGGCATGACAAATGAGTGCATCTAATGTAACCTTAAATCTCAAGCATTTATTGTGTGTTATCACGTGTTGTCCATTTTTACTTTTTGTGTTATTCAACCCCTTTTTGTATTTTCAATACAAGTAAATAAATATATGTATGTATATATATCCTGTATTAATATTGGTTGTTTTATTATTATATTTATTTTGTACAGATTTTTTTTAAATATATCTTTTACGTCTAGCTTCATATTATAATTTACTATGACTACATGTGATATAAAGATGAAATTTTTGTTTAGAACATTAATACTTTATTTACCACACACAGATTATGTAATAAACATTACAAACGAATAAATTCGTCATCATCAAATTTATTAAAATTGTCTTCTATTCGATATCGATTGCGTGTTTGATAGGGTTTTCTCTGTCTATTCACTAAATTATTAATATTGACAAAATTGTCTAAAATATCGCCAATGTCTTCAAATAAATCCATTTTACTTGTCAATAACTTAATTTTCTACATGACAGTTCACAAACAACATGATATTAGTCTTACTTGACACTTTATAGGGTAGGTGAGCAGCAAGTAAATTTTCTGCCAAGTAAGTAATTTTACTGGACGGTTAAATTTTACTTGACGGTGAATAAACACTTAATCTGGCAAGTAAGGCTTTATCTTACAAGTAGCGTTACTCGATACTTTACTGGAAGGTGAATAAACCGGCCCTAACATTCAATAAATTATTGTAAGAAATGGCTTAAAATAAATTTAAAACAAATAAATTGTTTGTAGAGTCCTTAGATTACAACCTTATAATAAATATCATAAATTGTAGTTGTATAAATTACCAACAATAATGACCATAATTATAAAAGATGTTGAAAATGTCCACCACCTTCTTCCAAGCATTTTACGCACCTCCTCCGAATGCTACTAAATACATTTTGCAGTATGGGACTATTTCTAATTTCACTAATTTTATTTATAATTCTGTCTTGGATATCTATATAATCTAGCACTGGTACTTGATAAATTGAATTTTTTAAAAAAGGCCATAAATAGTAATCACACGGCGTAAGATCACAAGATCTTGGAGGAAATTCATGATCGCTGTTCAAACTAATTAAACGATTTCCAAACACTTCTTGTAACATATTCATTGTTTCCCCCGCTGTGTGAGCTCTAGCACCATCTTGTTGAAAGTATCCCAAAGCTAGTTCATCATCGCGAAGTTGATTAAGGAAAGGCAATAGTATTTCCTGTCGATATCTTTCTGCAGTCAAGGTACCATTAAAAAAATTGGACCGATAATCCTTCTTCTACTTATAGCGCACCAAACACCAACTTTCTGAGGATGTAAAGGAGCTTCAACATAAAAATTATTGGGCTTTGTATCACTCCACATTCTCATGTTTTGCGTGTTAACATATCCACTAACATGAAACCATGCTTCGTCTGAAAAGAAAGTTTTGTCTAGGACATCATCATTAAAATTATTTGTAAACCATTCGCAAAATACTACTCGTCGCGGATAATATGGAGGATTTCTTGCAAACAAGTTATACGATATAGGAATAACTGTAAATCTTCTTTTAAAACTTTATGGCAAGAACCAACGGATAACCCGGTTTGTTGAGCAAGAGTTCTTACTGAAGTTTTAGGAGCATCAGTCATTATTTCTCTAACATTCCCAATCACTTCTTCTGTCCGGACTTTTGGTCGCCCACCACCCTCTTGGCGTCCCACACTACCAGTTTGTCGAAAAACTGGATCAGTTCTGATTAGTGTACACTGAAAAGTATTATAATCAAAAGCAAGGTTGGGAAATTCATCTCGAAATTCTTCCAAACAAGCTTGAATTGAATACTTCCACTGGCCATCGATCTTTTGACCATTTCGAAAATATGCTTCAACCATGAATGCTTTGTGTACGGTAGTAAATACCATTTTCAAAATTAAAAAATATAAATTAGTATCTTCGATATTAGATTCTGGCAATTTTTGACAGACAACAGTTGACATTTAATAATTATTACAAATCAGATACTTAAGTAAAGATAAGATATAAGATTTTTTGTTCAGAGCCCACTTGGCTTCGAATGTTTCTGAACACCCGTTATATAGATGTAAGTCCATTAACACGATGCCAGATGGCAGCAAATAGACAAAAAAGGTTTAAGTATATCAATACGTTAAGCACGTATTACGCATTTGTTACAAATGAAACAGACATACATTATACACGTCTGCAACTGTACACATGGACAATACACCTCGTATTTTCCAGCATTTACTTCTACTTAAGACACGTGTTTCTGCCACTATTCTACTATTAGGCGTCATCTGTTAAGCTAGTGAAGTAAGTAAAGCTTAAATCGCATCATAAGGTATAGCAAATATTGTCCTATTAGGTGGCTCAACGTATTGATATACTGTTACGTGTAGAAAATCACTCTGCGTTCTGCTAGTATATTCTTAATCCATCTACTTTTATTCTAAGCTCTTCAAGTCAACTTGGTCCGCTTATTTTTCTATATGTACGATTTATTCTATTTTATATTATTAGTTTATTAATTATCATGCCTTTTAAGCTTTTCAAAACGTTAATTCCTCCAAATTTTTATTTCGGGTTCGATTATTTTGACCGACCCTATATTTCTGTCATATAATTTTGATCTATGTTTAGTTTGCGCCATCTACTTAGGTTCCAGATATTTCTTTAGTTGTATTATTTAACGCAGCGCCGCTTCTTTAAACATATATTTTTCCCGCTTAGTCATTCACGCCGTAATTCGCTTATCTCGTATTTTGTAATTCCGTTAACCACTCTTTTGTTGTGTTTATTTTTGTTTTGAATTGTAAGACGACTTGATGCATTTTCTTTTAGTCTTGAGTTACTGATTTAAATTTCTATTTAATTATTCTTTCGTTGGAAGCGTTTCTTCCATTTACAGAGATCTGTATGTGAAAGGTTATTGTTTTGAAATTTAATTGCCGACCTCTACTAATTAATTAATTGTCGAAATGTGTTCTGTCGGACTCTTAAGACGTTCTTCAATCGTTTGGGAGATTTTGAGCTTTATTTTCCTTCGTTTATGTTCTCCGAATATTTTGGGTGGCGTACGACGGCCATTGTTTGTAACACGAGGTATTCTTCGGACACTTGTTCTTTAGACATCCATGCGCTAACTTGTTTTCTTTGGTGCAAAGAAGCTTTTCTGCGGTAAGAAATATTTTTACTTTATTGAGTTTTACTTATTTCGTATTTTCTTCTTTAGGATTGTTCTGTAATTAGTGCTAATTTCCGAAGGAATAGCAACTATTATTTCATTTGACATATACTGTCAGGAAGTTTCTTTCCACGTGGCTAGCTAACGCCATTTTGGGACCAAGAATCCCTGGTGGAGAAACAGACTCTTCCGAGCAGCTCCCTGGAAGTATTGACCAGCAGGACAGACTCCAGAAGAACTAGACTTCTGTATTTCCGGTGCAAGCTAAGTGTGCTTTAATTTTTTTTTGGTGTCTTTAAGGGGATCTTGGAGACAAGATTTACTCTGAAATTTCGATCTTCGAAATCTTCGATAGTGTGTTTCTTTATTTCATTTTCAATCTTTTGAGAACTTCAGAGAGGGGTTTCACCTTTCTCTGAGATATTCTTGTATAAAACCTTTTACTTGTAGTAGACAGATTAAGGGCTTCACCCATCAACTTTGTAAGAAAGGTGAAAATACGTTTATACTCACTTTATTTTTATTAACTAAAAGGTTGTCTGTTAAATCCAACAACCGAAGCATTTTTCTATAATATTATTCACGAGGCCCGAACCATCAGTAGAGCTTCTGTTTTATAATTGGGGTTACGTCAAACCTTACTTAAGTTTAATTTATCTGTAATCGTTTCTGTAAGGAACTACTGTTTGAATTCACACTGGCGTTCTAATTTATTTCATAATTGTTAATTTGACGTAATAGTTTTAGAGTTCATTTATTAATAACCTGTGTATACAGGGTGACGCCATCGTAACAGGTGTACCTGTGCTTTGTTAATTAACGTATACTATAGTTTTTTTTTAATTAAAGCTTTATCTCTGTTAATTTTTCTATTTATATAGATATATTCATTTTGTAAATATACCCGGTGGCTATCTAAATTGTGGGTATATATAGCAATCGCCAATTAAGTTGGCGCGAGGAGGGGGTGCGCAGAAGCCGTTTTTAAAAATGTCCTCCCCCACTACTCAAGTAATTGTCAGAATACATTTGTCATTGACGTTTGACGGAACATAATGTCTTTGCTAGGGGATCATAAAGTGATACACGCTCAGAGGTTAGGATTATCTGACATTTGATGTAAAACCAAATACAAATCTCCCCACTACTTTTAATCCTGCGCGAACTTACCCCTCCTCGCGCCAACTTAATTGGCGTTTGCTATACTTTTGTTTAAAACCACTTTGTTACCTCTTGTTTTTTTTTTGTCACTTTATACAGAGAGGCTTAACCTCGTCTGAATACCTTTCTTATAATATTTCGATTTGTAGATTTAATTTATTTTCCATTCTTTTTATACTGTATGTCACGATCACAAGTTAGATTTGTTTTATTTAACTACTGTTGATAATTTCCTTATCTCTTTTGATATTTGATTTGACCTGAAGGATTGTTGTATTTTGATTTGTTTTAATTAAAGTTATTTGTTGAATTTGACTTTCGTGTTTGATTTCTTTCCCTACGGGTGTTGAGGAGAACACAGTTTCACGTTTGGCAGCAACAAGGTGGGGGGGAATACATCTCTCTCCTGTGACTGAGGCCACCTAAGTTCCACCCGCAGCCTTGTATACGGGGTTGCGCCTTGCCGTGGACTTGTATGCGGTGGCGCCTTATTTACATCGAGCGATCTTTGATCCCACACGCTCTCCATACTTATGAGCTAGTCGGCAGGGGTAATTCTTTGGAGCGTCCACCTTCAGGTGGGTCAGGCCGAGAGAGAGAGGTATTCGCGGAACACCGAGCGTCAGCCTTGTTGCGAGTGTGCCTGCTACTATTTTGGATCGCGTAGGTAGCAATACTTAAACCTTTTTTGTATATAATAGTTATTTACGATACAAGTGTTAAAAGTGCGATTTTATTTCACGAGTAAAAGTTTGCGACACGAGCGTTAGCGAGTGTCGCAATTTACAAGTGAAACAAAATAGCATTTTCAACATGTGTATCGTACAATATTTTTTCTACAAACACAATTTTTATTATAAAATATAATGAAAATCCACTGACAAAATTTGACAGCTCATGAATACGTTTTGCCACAACTGGACGCAACCGTAAAAATAACGTCAAATTAATTTGTTACAATTCATACAAAAGATGAGTTCGTGTAAAGAAAATGAAGTAATAGCGAGAATAATAATTCTGAAAGTACTGCAACACAGGTAATAAATATCTCGAATTACACAAACTGTACATTTTATATTAATTATCCAAGAAATATGTAATTTTCATTTAGTAATAAAAATCACTTTAATATATGTTGTCATTTTTGACAAACTGTCATGTCAATTTACTTTTAACACTAGTGTTAAAAATACTACTTTTAACACGCTACGCTATAATATCGCATTTTTAATTAAAGTTAGCGGTGTCAAAATGTTAACTTTTAACGCTGTTTGTAGAAAATAGTATATTAAAAAACAAGTTTCATAAGGCACCATTTTGCCGCACGAGATCAGTTTAGAAAACGAGCCGCGATAGCGGCGAGTTTTCTAAAGAGCGAGTGCGGCAAAAGGCCTTATGAAACGAGTTTTTTATACTATTTTTTCTATTTTGCGTTTTTTACATTAATTGGAAGCGCACCCTGTACGGGGTTGCTCATCGCTAACCAAGGGAACACTCTTAGTGGCTACCTCGGCCGACGATGGTCACACTTGTGCCATCTTAACGTTTTCCGCCGAAGCGGGGGCATAGCACACACGTCGAACGTGTGTGTGCTGTTAACGGCAGCCTAGCCAGGTTGCCGCCCAGGACCGGTCCTAGTGGTGTGTGCATTGCGCGGCGCCGAGTTAGCGCCGCGTAGCATGGTTCCTCACTCTTGCTGGAAAGGCGGAATGGCACCTGACTGCCCAACGGGCAACCCCCCTAGAGTTTTGTAGCGCATATGCTAGGCTACAACCCAGTAGAGGACCACATCAGCAAAAAAACAGAAAACAGGGAAAGGCAGGGAAAAGCAAGACATGAGTTATTATTACGTATGCGCCCGTGGAGCGACTTAAGATGCAAAGTTGTCGGCATTCGCTCAAAACGAGAAGGAAAACCACGAAAACCTGCTCGGACAACTAGACAGGAATCAAAATACGGAACAGTCAGCATGTAAGCAAAAGTATATAATATTTAAATGATATTTAAATAACATAAGGTATATAACAAAAAAATATAATATGATGGTTATATATATATATATATATATATATATATATATATATATGTATATATATAATATATATATACAGTGTGTATAAGCCAAATGGAATAAATTCATTATTTCTGTTACTGTACATATTTATAAAAAATCCCGAAACATGTCATATTTAATTTATAAATTAACATTCTTCAACGTGAAAATGCGATCCCTACCTTCAACCCCCTTCGAATGACAGGTACAACCCCCATTTTTCTAAATGGGAAGTATAGGCTTGTGATATATCGTTGTAAAGGTCTCTTTATTCTCTATTCAAAAATGTTATAATTTTCATGTTTGTTGCAACAATTAAGATAGAATAAAATAAAATCATGTTGTTATCGAAATTCGCTACAATATACTCAAAAAATAAAATTTAATGCAAAATGTAAAGAAAAATTTAAAACGCCAGAAAAAAATATGAATGTCAATGAAGTAGATGCTCATTTGCGTTTATAAAGATTTAATACATACATCAAAGGCATCATTGCATTACTTACTTCCCGTTTAGGTCTTCATAATAAGACAGTGAGTAAAAACCATACCAATGTGCTTTTTAGATGGTATCCATTAAAAATACTTTAAAAAGTTTCCGTGGCAACATTAGTTTGTTTAAAACGCCTTAGTAAATTGTTTTGTATTTAAAAGTTGTCATTTAAATTGACAGTTTGATAATTTTAGTTTGAATTTCGTAAAATACAATTCTGGGAAATGGTTAGATTAACGGAAATGCATAAAATAACAGTCATACAAATGATTGGTTACGGAGATAGAACCCGAACACAACAAGAAGTAACCCGCCTATTTCATGAGAAATTTCCTGATTTACCGCCTATAGCTCAAGGAACAATAAGTAAGATAGAGAAGCAGTTTCGAGAGTTTGGTCATGTAAGGCAGATAAAAAAACCAGCTGCCAATGCACTGAGTGATGAAATCAAAGTAGATGTGATGCTTGAGTTTATGGAAAACCCACATACATCGAGTAGACATGCATCCACTACATTAAATGTTAGCCATACATCGATAGTAAACATATTAAAAGAAAATAAAATGCATCCCTATAAAATGATATCTACTCAGGAGCTTATGGAAGACGATTTTGATAGAAGAACTTCTTTTTGTGAGCGAATGATGGACATGCTGGATAACAATATTATCAATTTAGAAGACGTTATGTTTTCTGATGAGTGCACGTTTTCCCTTAGCGGTCATGCTAATCGGCAAAATTGCCGCTACTGGTCTACGGAAAATCCTCACTGGATGAGGGAAGAACACACACAATACCCAGTAAAAGTTCATGTTTGGGCAGGTATTGTTGGAAACCATATCATTGGTCCCTTTTTCATTGAGGGCAATTTGAATGGCGATCGTTATTTGGAACTACTTCAAAATGATGCCATTCCAACTTTGGCAAATTTATATCCTGATCCAGCAAACCCTCAAGTTCCAATGAATACGATATGGTTTCAGCAGGATTGAGCACCACCACATTACCAACGCAATGTCCGGCAGTACCTCGATGCAATATTTCCCAATCGGTGGATAGGAAGGCGAGGATCGATAGAATGGCCAGCGCGATCACCTGATCTGACCTTACTTGATTTTTTTTATGGGGATATTTGAAGAGCATTGTGTACAAAACTAAACCTTTGGATTTAAATGACTTAAGAGAACGAATAACGCTTGCGATTAGGTCGATCACGCCTGATATGTCAAATAATGTTAGATGACATTTTTGAATAGAGAATAAAGAGACCTTTACAACGATATATCACAAGCCTATACTTCCCATTTAAAAAAATGGGGGTTGTACCTGTCATTCGAAGGGGGTTGAAGGTAGGGATCGCATTTTCACGTTGAAGAATGTTAATTTATAAATTAAATATGACATGTTTCGGGATTTTTTATAAATATGTACAGTAACCGAAATAATGAATTTATTCCATTTGGCTTATACACACTGTATATATACATATATATAATTTATGTATAATTAAATTTTGTATGCTCTTGATATATTATCTAGCTTATTCATTCACCATTTACAACAAAAAGTTGTGGATCATCTTTAATATTGCTTTAATGTAATGAATAGTAATAATACATTATAACTGACTCTTGTGTGCAGCTATGAAGTAAATCACATCTTTAAATAAATAATTCTTACTAAGATTATTGTGTTTAAATAGCAATGTATAAAAAGAAAATTACTTTGATGCTGATACATCTGATAGAGACAGTAGTTCATTTGGTTGTTTGGATGATCCGGGTTGCATTTCTTCAAATACCTCTCTGCGGTTATCAGAAGCTGAAGATGTTAAGGCTACAGGTAAATCTGCTCCCACAAGTTCTTCTGTAATATTAGCAAAGACTTGTGATAGAGCTGAGGATGAAGTAGCCATTGCATAAAGTATTGGAACTGCATCACGTTTCAAATCAAAAGCGAGCTTTGATAGGAATCAGGCATAAAGTATCAACTGCAAATTCTATGGTTGCGGAGTGAATTAGTTGATAATTCCCATTGCTTCTTTCCAAATTCACCAAATTCTACATTCAACAAAATATGTCAGTCAACAGTAAATGTATTACAAATATACAACAGAAAAAAAAAACTGTAGTAGTAGACTATATAAGTATTAAAAAAATAGCAAATACTCACTTTTCTAGATGTTTGGGAAAGTAACGCAATTTATCTACTTCGTCCTCCCCATAACCACAAACAATACATTTGAAATCCATTTTCCTATATCACCTATAAACAATTTTATATAAAAAGGATTTTTTCACATAACTTGCAAAATTTACATGATTAGTATTAGAACGCTTGCAAATTTATAAATAATATTATTGTTCATAAGAAATAGTTTGTAAAGACTTTTAGAACAAATATTACTCGGCTGTATCTGCATGTTTTCACTTACCAATGCCAGTGCTTCAAATTAGATATATTTAACAAATATATGTCTAAAGTTTATCTTACACTACACTGAAACTGTAACTTTAAATATATACACTATACTTAAAACCAATAACTACATAAGATAAGAATAATATAAAAAACTACTTCAAACTACTTCGACAAACACTTGCAAATATAAAATCCAAAATGGCCTCAATTGCCACTCAAAGAAAGCACATATTCCTTTCAAATTTGATAGGACGCGTTGCGCATGCGTATGATTTGCGTTTATCAGCGCCTCTCACTAAGGCCTCATCAAGTATGTGACAAAGATAGTTACAAATTGCTGTTGCATTTGTTAAACAAGGATAGTTCGCGGATTAATTTTTAAACCTTGCTAGTGGTCTATTCTAGTCCGTGCCTAAAGTATAACGGATGTTCATTTGAAAAGTCAATCTAGTAGCATGTGATTTACTGAGAACATTTTGAAGTATGTCGTAAATTAAAATTTACTACTTAACCTACGAAGTCGTATATTTTGACAGTTTCATACATAAGAGTTACAAATAAATAACAAATGTGATTGACATTATCAAATGTCATTTGGATTTACGTTAACGGAACAACAAACACATATATGCGTCTTATTCTATCAAAATTTCAAAGTAACCTAGATTGACTTTTCAAATGAACACACGTTACATAAAAATATACTAAAACGACTATGCATAAGGCTGTATTACAGCCTTATGCATAGTCGTTTTAGTGGCTACTAACACGCTACTAAGACCATTTTAACATCCTACTAAGAATTTCCGTATTCATAGTCGCGTTTCATGCGTACTAACAACGTTTTAACGTTAGTAGGCTACTAAATCCTTAATAGCGTTTGAGACCGTGTTTAAAGTGTCTATTAAAGCTAACCTACAAAAAAAAAAGCGCAAACTGTCAAAACATAACGAAATGATACAAAATTGAGAGTAAAAATCATAACAATGAATTCATTAACTGTAAGTATACGGATAATCGGCATACAGCAATTTTAATAATAATGGAAGTGCATGGTGTCTCATTATAATTTCATTATCAACAAAATTTTAATTATTATTTTTTGAATGCTGTTTCCAAGTACCCATGAGATGCAATGAAGCAAACTGATGAGAAAAAGTCTGTTTAATATGTATTTATGGTATGATTTATTTACAAATTTTATTTGCAAATATTAGTTCTGTAGCAGGTGGATGGTGTGATATAAATGTATTTATGTAATATATTTAATATATATATATGTCACTTTGTTGGCTATAAATGAATCATTTATCTTAAGGGAAGTAATATGATATATTTATTACAGGATTTGTTAAAGATTCAAACCGTCTTCGAGAACATTGGCAACAGATGCAAGCACCGAAAAATATCAGTCAGTCAGTATTGGAAAAAGTTTACTTGAAACTGGAGCTGAAGTTATTGAGTGAAAATGATAATTGAATATGTTTATTATATGATATTAGATAAGTATGACAATAGGATGATATGATGTAACTTAAAATATAGAATAAAGTAGGTATAATTATATCTAAGTTACGTGTAAATACTGCATCATGTATAAAGTAGGTATGAATATTTGTTACATGTGGATACTTATAAATGTATATATTATATTTAATACTAATAAAAATTTTATCAAAATATCCCTAAAGTATTTCAATAACTAATAAATTATGTATTACCATTGTTAAAGTCTACTAACTAAAATATCTTCATATATAATTGTTGTCGGAATAAATTGCTGTGGATATTGTCATGTGAATTCATGTTGTTCCGCTAAAAATTCAGTAATAAATATGTTACAAAGCCAGTTAAATATGTATATACCTATATCATCACCATAAACTTTGGGATTTCGTATGATATCTACCTGTGCTTCCTCAACTTCTTGCAACTCAGCTTGTATATCAACTAGATCTTCCATACTTTCAAAATTATATAATTTCAGTAATACAAATTTTAAGTAAGATTATATTTTACACTTACATTTTTCTTATATCAAATTTAAAAGCAAAAAATCATAAAATTTATTAAAACAAATAAGATTATTTAAAACGTATTTAAAATAACCTACAATTCCAATAGGTAAACTATTTTAAATGTCTCCTTCATGCAAAATGCGCATGCCTGCGAACTCCGTTTTCACGGTTGCCACATGTTTTTTTCTACTAAGATCCTATTAGTTAGTAGCCACTAAGTATGATGAAATACGCGACTATGAATACGAAAAGATAAAAGCATCTTAGTACACTCTTAGTAGCTACTAACTAATAGCGTACTAACACCCTATTAACTTCGCGACTATGCATAAGGCGGCTCATATATTAGTTTGTAGGCCAGGCCTGGGAGGCTTTACGGTCAAGGACGTTATGTAATTTAGTTCGCGACCCCAGCGTTATAGCGCTGTTTTCAGTTGTTTGTTTATTTTTACGGCCATGTTGCGGCATAGTTTTTGTTTTATAGTATCAATATTGTTGTTGTTTAATTGTTTTAGATAAAAGCCAGTATTCACGAGCTAAATACGGATGTATATTTATGATAGAGTTTTAGACTTTCATTTCAAGATCATGGGGTAAGAAAAACAACCTAAATTATGTATAAACTTATTAGTTTCATTCTCTTCGTAGTTATGCCAATTATGGCTTTTACGAATCGGTAATGAAGATCTGTTTGCCAAGAAATACGGAGAATTAACTAATTATAGAATTTGCCACAAACACTGTGATCCGATGTGTAAATTGGTGACTCGAGTTGGATTGAAGCCATGGAGTCTACCAACCTTATTTCTGCCCAACTATTCTGGAACTTCAACATCTAGTGATTGCTTCCTAACTGAAGTAAAATTACAAACAGGTAAACCATTTTGTTGAATATACAAAATATGAACTATAAAAAGTTTTACATATAGAAGTATGATTCTTAATAAACTGCAGTAGAGATTAATCATATATGTTTTATCGATATTGAAGATATATATATATATTATCGAGCACTTAATTCTTTGGTCTTGAATATATATATTTTTTTATAGATTTATATTTCTGTATCCTATTATTATGTAATCATATACAATAATTTTATTTGTGTTGTACAAATATTAATTTTTGTTGTATAGAACTAACATCAATTGAGACAGGCAACAAGAATACTAATATTCAGAATTCAAGCCAGCTTACAGCAGTGAAACAAAAATTGGGAATGTCAATTATCTTATATCTATATAAATTTGTTTACTTACTTCAAATTTAACAAACATGTAGAAAGTCAAAGTGAGAGCATATCAGAACCAGGACACCAACAGAAGCATTACAACATAGTAATGCTCCTTTATTTGTTTTCACACATTTTATTTAGTTTACTAATTATAGGTGATTTGAGCGGGGAAGGCATTCACGACCAGATAACTCCATCTACAGAAGTACAAAGTTCAGTTATGACAACACCAATTAAAACACGTAAAGGTATTAACATAAAATTACTTATACCTGTATCTGCAAAATTATTGATTTAGAGGGTTTTAGATATAAGAAGAAGGTAGAACTCGCTTCCTGCAGTAAACGTTGAAAGGCGAGTACAGTTATCAGAAAATCTCCTAAGAATATCAAGAAGATTAGATGAAGAATGTACAGATCTAGTTCAAAGATTAATGGCAGCCAATAAATATCTCAATTCTCCAGAATATGTTAAACCAACAGTAAATGAAACAACTTATAATTTTATTATGTCTCAATTAAAACTTCAAAAAATTAAACCATATGCAAGACGTTTTACTTTTGAGAACAAAGTATTTGCTCTATCATTAATGAAATTGAGTCCTCACAGTTACAGATTGCTTCAAAAAGCTGCATATGAAAGGCATTCAAAATATGTTAAACTTAGAGAAGCTTTGAAACAAAGTAAACAATTAATTTAATTTTTAATGGAATTCTATTCGAATTCTAGAATTAATAGAATTTTTATTAATGTTTTATAAAATTAAATCTAAGATAATATCAAGATTTTAATTTGCCGCCTATTTGATAGTTCCCGACCCCAGCGCTATTATGTACGTCGATAAACAAGGATAGCTTCCCACTTTATGTTTTATCTAACGGGTGTTCAGAAACATTCGAAGTCAAATGGGCTCTGAACAAAAAATCGTATATCTTTATCTGATTTGTAATAATTGTTAAATGTCAACTGTTGTCTGTCAAAAATTGTCAGAATCTAATATCGAAGATACTAATTTGATAACCTATAAAATTGTATTAAGTAAATGTATCAATCCATCTCAGACAAGACTTCATATTTTCAAGGACTACTTTGACTTCGAATGTTTCTGAACACCCGTTAGTATCATTTCAATGCCATAACCTTTTTTTTACAATGACACCAAATGAAACTGTCAAGCATCAAGTAATGTGTCATTATGTGGATTGGAAGTGGCTAAAGTACCAACCCAATTTCACAGTCTACTCCAATTATGAATTTTTTCGATGGCTCGTTATAAGGTTATGCATTTGTCATTAAATTAGTATGATGAATCAAAGCACTGTCACAATAGGTAAAAAATGTGTCCCGTTTTTTATGTCGTGCACTGTACTATCGTATCAACCAATGACGTACAAATTATTTATTGCCCATTGAACATATGTTTTCTGTAGTACCTATTTAATTGCATTTAAAACCAAACTAAATTATACTATATGTTTGAATTTTCTATTTATTTATGTTAATTATGTATGTTTATAAAAAAATCAATAAATTAGAGTGACTTTATTTCTGTTTTATTTATATAACCAATTAAATGTTTTCTTTAAATATATAAATGACAAATATCCCAAACGAGATTTTATTACATAGATTGGCGATTAAACAACATGTATACTCTACTAATTAATATATACTTACTAACCATTTCAAAATGTTGATTCATTAGTAGACGATTAAGAAAATGTAAATAGTTCATCTTTATTTCAAAAATAATATAATAAGATACCTTTCAAATTTGTAAAGATTTAAATTAGGCGGTTGCCGATCATTTAATAACGAAATTGTTGGTGACGTTTAATTTTACGCAACCCAAAACTAAAAACAGGAAATATAACCTCAAAATGCGATTTTGAAGTAGAAATTTCAATACTTTCCTTTAATTTCCGCATAAAAAGACACACATTTTTATACCAGCGAAACGTAAGCTTTCCATTTTTGTATAGTTTGTTAATTAACTGGGGTGACCATTCGGAACTCTTACCAAAGCTGTAAATAGGTACAGTTTGCTTCTTTTGTTTGTTGATTTTACCGATCTTGCCTTTTCTTTACAAAATAATTACCTAGCTCAGAATATTGTAAACATGCTTTTACAATGCGCTTACACTCCTAATTACTTCGCTATAGACGACATTCTAGCAACACAAGAACGTACTCCCTGTAAATTTCTTGTAAATGTTCCAAAACTCGGTAATTTCTGGTATTTCACTAGACTCTTATTATTTGTGACATCTGGATGTTTGTAGGATGTCGACTAAATCCATCATCAGAAGATAGTAATATAGCAGCCGGTGCTAGTTTGGAATTACCAATGTGGTTAGTACAACAATTAGGAAGTGGCCAACAACCTATAGTGTCAGTGGAATTACCTCGGGTATACCAAGAAGCATATCGAGAAATATTAAAAGCTGATCCAAAAGTTATAGACTTACATAAATTTGGTTTATACTTTTACGAATTAGGTGCTCATGCAAAAGATTTTGATAATCGAAAAGATCTTGCTGATGCACTCATTCATGTAAGTTAAACATTTACTAGTTAAATTATAGTAAGATTAAATGTAACTGTTTTTCTAATTTTATTTTATATTCAAATAAATAGACAACTAGATCAATTAATCGTTTTCACAATTGTTAGCAAACCAGTGGCAGCAAATATTCAAGATATATGGAACATTCATAGTAAGATATATTTTCAAAGTGAATGAAATCGACTATTAACCATCTGAGAATATTTTTTTTATGAAGCATTTTACTTCAATTATTGCATTAAGTCACAGATTTGTCAATGTGAAGCATAAAAGAAAATACTTTGTATATTGAAACTTTTTTTCACCATTATTGAATTGAAGTTTTTGTTCAGAAGAAATAAAAAATGAAGAAATTTGAATGTCTTTTATTGAAGACGAATTGACTTAGTTATTGTGATCAAGATGGGATTAGAGGATTTATAGTGTGTGAAATAATTGATTTGTTGCAGGAAACTTTTGAAAACTCATCTATTGGCTTGAATACTGATCATTTTTGCCTAAAATTATTATTTTAAATCACGTTAGAAATAACAAGAATGAGATATTTACTTTTGGAACATATTCAAGGTTTTTGCTTTCCAACTTTTTCCTTATTTTACAAATAGCCATTTTATGTACTTAGTTTCACATTTTTATTACAGACTTTCAAAATGAGGTTTAGAAAAATTATGGATTTAGCTGATAATACTTACTCGAGTTCTGCAGTTGAAGATAGTCTTGATATTTTGGAACGCAAATTGTATAAAGATAGTCATAGGGCAAGAACAAAATTAAATCATTGGTTAATCCAGTCAGGCATGCCACTAGAAGCAGCTAACATGGTAATTAGTCATAAAAAGAGAAAACGCGTAGACATAGAAGATCTTATTTGATATAAAATATAGTGTTTTCCTTAACCGTAAAGATACCAAAACGGCGATATTTAATATAGAAAGTGTAAATATTTTTCATTAAAGTTTTGAGAAATACTATAGTGATGTTTTCAAATCCATATTTAATTCCCAAATTGAGATCTCGTCCGCTTCTTGATTTTTATAATCTTTTTCTGATAGTTCTTTTAAAGTACTCGGTACAGAATTGGGAAAATGTTTTGTTTATAATTTATACTAATTATAACCAATTTCCGTTATCTACTGCTTCAAAGTCTATGGTGTAATTAGTACTAATTAGTTATAGTATTCATATATACCTACCTCAATGCTTTGCTCTTATAAAGTATATAACCCTTTCAAAGGATGTAAACTTCTTATCTAGAAAACTTATTACAAATTAACATAGACTATGTCATTTATTTCTGCATTTTTTAATAAAAAAAATGAATTCTGACATTATCTTTCTATTTAAATGTGTTTATATTATATTTTAGTAAGGCCTAAAGGACCCGGCTGAAATCTAGGTTACCGATTTGATGGACATGGAAGTTCAGCATCCCATCAATATAAATGTTTTCTGGATAGCCCTCCTTGAACAAAACCCTAAATTGAGAAATAGAGATCTAATTTCTAATCCAGAATCTCTGCCGGGCGTAACCCTCCCACGTAGGTGATGGTCTCAATTAAATAGGTTTTGCACAGGCCACGGAAAGTGCAACTCAATTTTATATAAATGGAAACTAACAGATGGCCCACAAATTAAATGACTGTCCTAGAAGAAGTTTCCTTGGTGGCATCCACGACCTGAGCAAGGCAATGCCTGCAGCTCTCGACTGGTTAAAAAATTTAGATGTTAGTGTATAAATTAGTTTTATGACCTTTTTTTGTCATAAAAGTGACTTATACACTAATATCTAAATTTAGATTTCGCTTCTTGTACAAAATAAATAAATAAGACTTTAAAGACCATTAAACTCTTTGCTTGACGTCGTTAGTATATGTCATCTGGTAATTGCACCTTATTCAAACATTTCCTTGCCAACATATTTTTTCCCTTTTTTCATTAGTTCAAATTTTCGGACATTTTGATGATCAATAAAAATTTCCAAGTAATTTGAAAAAATGTATTATAAATAAAATTGATGACATATAGAATTCAAATCATAATACTGGCGTCACTTTTCTTTGTCAACTACATAGCCTTGTCAGAACTTCTTTAAAATTCCTCAAAAACTCAGCAGCGCAACAGAGCCAAATATTAACAAGATAAAGTATTTGACTGTATACATCTAAGTACATATTACATTGGTTGGAAATAAAAAAATTGAATGGGCCCCAAAATTTACACACAATATTTTAAACAGATTAAATTGGATATTTTATTTATAAAAGACTTTTCCATACTTAACTTGCCAACTTAAAGTATTTTGTAAAATGGGTTTATTCTTTTTAATGTTCACTCTCCTACAGTTGCCATCGGTCATGTGCATAATATAGTTCATAATTTTACAACTTCTGAAGAGTTTTAAAGAAATAATTGTAGTATTCACAACAATTATCACGTTCGTAAATGCTTCCTAATTCAATTTTGAATTTGCGATAATTTATACCCGGAAAGTATTCTTAAATACGCATGTAATTCTTATCATTATAAAATTGTCAAAGAAACCTCTACCAACACAAACACATGGGTATATGTAGAAAGTTACCCACATCTTTACAAATTAAACAAAAACGATACTAACTGGGCTGTTGATTCGAAGCAGTCTTTAATCCGTATAGATTTTGTTGTACAGAAATTTCGATCAAATTCGCTATACAATCGTACGCGTTTAAAATAAAAGAGTTACTAGAGGCACCACCCCAGTGAGTGATGCCTCTAGTGACTCCTCTATTGTGTATGTGTTATGATTAGTACCTACTTATAGCCCATCTAATTCTATTTGGTCCTATGACCTCTGTGGTCAGTTTCCCGTCTCGTTTGTCCAGCCTTCTTAACCTTTCCTCAAGATAGGTCAGCTTTTCTGAGTTTGCTAAAATTGATGAAGCTGGAAAGTTGACCTTTAATAGTTCCTTAATATTTTCCTCATACGTTTCAGTATGGGCTCCATCAGTCCTTCTGATGTATACCACCCAGTTATGGAATTTTAGCTGATTCCTATAGTTAGCTTATTTCTGTAATTCCAGTTTTGGTTGTCTTTGGTTTTGTTAAACAGCTTTCGAGCTTCGACTCTAAGCGTCGCTAAGTTCTTATTCTACCAAACTGTATTATTGCCCTTTTGGCGACTTGTCCTTTCCGAACAGTTTTCCAAGTATGCGGTCTCAATAGCCCTTTTATCTGTTCACCCTCGAAAACGTCGCTGAGAAACTTTTCATATCCTTGCTAGTCCGCCTCTTTTGGGTTTCTATATCTCGTCAAGAGAAGTATTTAAATCAACCTGATTGGCCTATGGTCCGAGCAAGAAAGCTCTTTCGAAATATGCCGGTTGCAGATAAGGCTGTTTTCCTTGCTCGTGTGCAAAGTGTTAACTTTAACACCTGTCTTGTCTTAGTAAGAAACGTTTTTTGCCTATGATAGCTATTAGTAACCCTACAGATAATGTGATTTATAATTAGGACTCACCTTGTTTGTTGGTGTTTGTATTTTCCTACACTATATGATTGATAATGGGCATTGGCATCACCTTCGTTAATGAGGTGAAGGCCCTTTTCCTCGCACTATGCCGCTTAGTATGCGCAGTGAACATTCCTCATTCCCTGGGAAGTTGGCGGAGCACACATTCCAACTTCACTCTGCTTCTTCCGTTTTTTCTGATAGGAAATTAGTCATCGTCCATGCAAAGCATTGGCATAAATGTACATTTAACCCTGCCAGTAACACTATACAAGCTCTTTGCCCTACAGCCATTTTCTTGTATATTACTTTACTTTGTTGAGACGATAGGACTGCAACTTTCTCTATATATAGCCAGGATTCTTACAGGAGGGCCACATCCAGTGATTCTGTCTCGAATCTCCTAATTCAAGTTGTCAATGAGGCTTTTACATGTTGGAGATTCAGTTGCAAGACCCTAATTCCTTCCTTTATTTCGAAAAGGTATCTACATTTGTCAGATCCTCCCAGCGTCCTCGCCCTTCTCGATTGGAACAATCCGCTCTGTGGTGAGAGACCTTTTGAGTGGGCTGACCTCACTTCTCTCATTTTCGCCTCATCTATGGACTTTGAGACTTGGCCGTAGTTGTTTACCCTGTGGGTTTCGAAGATTCCTGAGCTTCATCAGACATATAACTAACTTATGGACAAAATTTTTACACAAATGTACCGTAACAAACACATGTTTTGTTTTGAATAGTTGATGGAATGGGTACTTTTTATTACTAAAATGTCTATGCACTAAACTTTCACTACGGTTTATACAATACTGTTCTTAAGTGATAAAACTGAGGGTCTACATTTTGTTAAAGTGAGGTAAATAAGTTCTATGGAATAATACAATGTATGACTGTCTGAATATCAAATAAATAAATTGAGTAAGGGTGAATTATTAGTTTCTAATTGATCATTGAGGATCTTGTCGTTTTTCTTTAATTTATTAATTTCAAGTGACTAATAAATTAAGTTTTTTGCCCTTATTTTCTACGTGTAATATTTTAAATTCTTTGTTAAAATTGTGGTTTGTTAAATTAATATGAGACGCATACGAAGAGTCACTTTTATTATTTCTAAATGAAGAAAAATGTTCTTTGATGCGTATTTCAAAAGATCTGCCTGTCTGTTCGATATACGTCATGGGTAGAGAACGGACGCAATTTCCATAAAACGCAATCGGCAATTGGAATTGTGTATAACGTCGCTCAGTACATCCCGGCGTAATTCAATGAAGTATTTGTTTGACTTACTCGGACACCTGGGCTCTCAGCGATAACAATGGACAAGCCAGGTATTGTATTAGGAGAATATAGTGCTTTTTAAAGTGTTTTCATGAGCGTAGATAGAAGCGGGGTTTTTATAATGTATTTTATTTATTAGTTTATATTTCGTAAGATAAATAAAGTGCTGTGAGTTAGTTTCTTGTTTTCGTAGTTCTAACTGTTAATTACATCGTAATTTTTGTGATAGATCCTGTTTAATATCGTTTGATTGAATCTATTTCTACCAATTATTTCGACGAAAGTGTGCATTGAATTTCATTCAGTTTCAATAACTTACGCACACATTTTTAGTTTTCATTTATTTAGATCTAGAGCATTGTTTAAGTTACTTTTTCAGACATGATATGGAAGAATGTCGAGAACGACATTGTAAAACAATGGCGAGTTGGATTGGCGGTCATACTGATTGTATGTCCATTGTCAGTGATTCCGAAATTTATTACAAAATCCGTAAAATATCGTCAAAAATTCGTCACTTAGGATCGCAAACACATCTGAACTCTGTAAAACTTTTATGGCGGCTAATATTCCATTAAATAAACTTAGCAATCCCACTTTAAAAATATTTCTGAAAAAATATACTGGTCGAAATGTTCCTGATGAATCAACTTTACGCAAATATTATGTTTCTAGGTGCTATACGAGAACAGTAGAACGCATTAGAAGCCATCTTTTAAATCAATACATATGGATAAGCGCCGACGAAACGGTGGATATGTTAGGACGCTGTGTGGTAAATGTTGTAGCTGGTGCACTACATCCAACTATTCCCTATAACTCATATGTAATAGCAACAAGTGTTATAAATAGAGTTGATGCGGAAACAGATGCTGAAACCATTAAGGAGAATATGCAAAAAATGCTTCATTCGGACGCCACGTACAAAGAAAAAGTACTTTTATTTGTCAGTGATAGTGCTGCGTATATGTTAAAAACAGGCAGACTATTGAAGAAAACATATCCTAATATGCTGCATATTACTTGTGTCGCACATGCTCTCCACAGAATCTGTGAATATATCAGAGACACTTTTCCGGAAGTTGATAGACTTGTATCAGCTTTTAAAAAAGTTTTCACAAAGGCACCATTGAGAGTAGCTCTTTTCAGGGAAAAATTTCCATCTCTGTCACTGCCTCCCACTCCAGTAATAACTAGATGGGGAACATGGCTGGAAGGTACTAGTTATTATGCTGAGAATTTCGATAGTCTAAAACATTTCGTAATACTGCTAAAGGAGGATGCTAGAAGTATTGGTGAGTGTAAGGAGCTCACACAAATCCCAAATTTAAAAAATCAGTTGTACTTTCTTCACGAATACTTTGGAAAATTTCCAAAACTAATCACTTATTTTGAAAATCGAAATCTCAAATTAAATGACGGATTAACCACATTAGATGTGGCTGTTAATAATTTGAAAAGTATTCCAAGTGACTTCGGATGTGGCCTTCGGCAAAAGTTTGAAGCAATTCTTAATAGAAATCCAGATTTAATTACATTGCAGCAATTATGTATGGAGACAATTCCACAAAATCTAACGGCTAAATATGAAGAAATAAAAGAATATTTCCAGTATGCACCTATAACCAGTAGGGATGTAGAAAGGACGTTTTCTATTTATAAGGATGTACTTGTTTCAAAGAGAACAAAATTGACAGAAGAAAACCTTGAGAAACTATTGCTAGTCAATATTAATACTCCTTTACTCAACTTTAACGACAAAATAAACAAATAAAAATGTTCCAATTATAGAAATGAAATTAAAAACTTTAAAAATACAACTTTTCAACAAATACATATGTATTTCGTAATTTTATAGATCACCACCCGTTCGTTTTCCAATTATATAAATAAAATTAAAAACTTTATAAATACAACTTTTCAACAAATAAATATGTATTTCGTAATTTTATAGATCACCACCCGTTCGTTTTCCAATTATATAAATAAAATTAAATATTTTAGAAATACAGCCTCTCGCCAGTACTGCACTGAGTGGTAAGCGTGTCCGTTCTCTAGTCATGGGGCAACTACCGCAAGTTAACTCAGACTCCTGACTTTTTATTGTTATTTGTTAAATCTTTATTGTTTTTTATAAATTTGGATAAATTGTTGTTAGTTCTGTACGCTGTATTAATGTCTAACTTTCTTAAATATTTACAAATTTTTGTGCTTGAAGAGCCTATAAAAGTGATCATTTTAAATTTTTGGGTGTTATTATTATTTAATATTGGGTAAACTCGTGATATGGCTTTTGTAAGGAGTTTTTTATTTAAAATGTTATCTATATTACTTTTATATCCAAAATAAATTTAATTGTCTCTTTGTTCCTGTGAAACCTAGTAATATATCATCCACGTTTCTGTAGCAAAATAATACATTTTGGAAAAGAGGATTTTTTTAAATATAATTTTCAAGATGATCCATAACAATCTCAGCTAATAACGGACTTAGGGGATTACCCATAATTAAACCTTTGCAAGTGTATATGTTTTCATTAAATTGAAAGTAATTTTGTTCTATGCATATGTTTAGTAAATCAAGAATTTCATTAATAATTATTGGATTTAGATTATTTTTATGCATGTTTGAGGAATGAAGTATCCCCTAAGTATATTCAACTAAAAACCATCAATATAAGTCTTGCAGCTCAAGAAGGACGCAAAATAGGAATGAAAATCTGGCTGAAAAAGGATAGAAAACTACAATACTCGAAACGTGATGTTTACAATATTTATGAAAAGGTAATACACGCAGAGTTGACTTATAGACTTACAAATATAGAATTTGATTTGTTAGATTAAAAAATTAGAACAAATTAATGGGCCATTCCATGAAAAATGAGCCTGATAAGAAAAAAATTATTTTTAAAATATACTTATTTTACTTATAGCTTCATTAACTAAACATATTAAAGTTCAATATTCAAAAAAAAAGAATTGGAATTTTTTTTCCATGAGAAATTTCAACTTGAAGTTTCAGTATCACTTTTCTGATTGTGTAGGTACCTTAATTTTTTTCATTTGGGTTGGCATTACTTTTTAAAGATAAACAAAAATTGTGGTTGTCATTGTTGGTATATTATTAAAGTGAAGAACTTTGTCTACACATTGGACTTGCAAAATGTTAAATAGATATGTTATTTCTATTTTATTTTTATTATTGAATGGGATGCTGTTTCAGTGTCCCACCTGTGACAGCAAAAGGTACAAAAGTTCATTTTGTGATAAAACTAATTTATAGATTATGTTTGTTTTATTGTGGGAGTATGTATTAGAGTATAATATACCTATCAATAATAAAAATGCAGTTAATTAATGTAAAAACCATGAAATTTTAATAATTCTTTTTCTGTCCCACCGGGACAGTTTTCAACTTGTTTTATTAGGTTGCTAACTGTTGTAGCTTGGGTTAGCCATTTCAGCATGTGATTTCAGCTCTCTGACGTAGCAGACAGGAGACAGATTCCTCATGTAACAATTCTTTATTCTGGCAAACAAGACTGAGGAGAGAGGAACTGCTAGAAAGGGATACATTTTGGAGGGAAAAATCTCAAGCAATCACAAAGCTGCCTTTTGGTGGAAACCAATAAGGCTGAGGAGCCAAATGCAGCAGCTTGAATGAACCAATAGTAGCTGTTCCTTCTGGAACATAAAGGCAGTTACCGTTACTTTACCCTAATGCGAATACATACAGTAATACAGATAAGATAACCTTTGAATCAATACACAACACTAACCTGAAGTGTTGTTATGAGTTCTAGGTTAGGCATATGTTTATTTCAACACATATCATCACGATAGACTAGTATTAGGCCTAACTTTCATTTACTTATTGCAATTATACAGGTTTTAATTAAATTTTCTTTTCCCCCCAAAATGGGAAAGACTACATCTGCAGAACGTATGAGAAAGCTGCGTGAAAAACTAAAACAAGATAAAAACAAATGTGAAAGCTTCAAAGAAAAGGAGAGGGCCAGAGATAAGAAGAGGCGAGAAAAGAAGAAGTTGGTAAAGAATTTGTCTGAAACATCACTTATGGAATACAGACGGAAAGAAACTGAGCGCAAAAGAAAGTACAGACAAAAAAATAAAAGAAAAAGAATCTAGGCCAATTGGCGACACTACTATTCCAGAGATTGGGTCACTTAAATGCCCACAATCTCTTGGAAAGACTGTTACCAAAGTTAAAAGAGTGTTGCCATTAAGTCCACGGAAAAGAATAGCCGTGTTACGAAAGCTTGTGTATGAGAGTTCACCTCAGGCGGCAAAAACACTATTTGATAAAAGCCCTAAACAGAACACCAAAAGTTCTATTTCACAAGATAATATATCAAAGGTCCATGAGTTTTATAATTCAGATGATACTAGCAGGCAGGCACCAGGAATTAGGGATGTCAAATCTATTAAAGATCCAACAACTGGAAAAAGAATCAAAATCCAAAAGCGGCATATTAATATGACAGTCCAAGAGGCCTATGCCTTATTTAAGATTGATATCCCAACAGTTGAAATCAGCAAATCAAAATTTTATGAACTGAGGCCTAAAAATATTGACTTAGCTTCTCAAATGCCACACAATGTTTGCGTTTGCAAATACCACGCTAATTTCAATTTCCTAATTTAAGCCATAAATAGGAAAGACATTTTTTTCCCTTCCACGCATTCTGATCTTTTGAGCCTTACTTGTTGTGATTTGGAAAATGAAAAATGCATGAATGGTGAATGCAAAAAGTGTGTACTTAATTTGCACACCTTAATTGATGAAGACTTAAACATGTCGTCTGAGATTTTCTAGAAGCAATGGAAAGATGACTGTTCTAGCCGGCCTAAGGTTTTTGAAGCAAAAGGAACCATAGAAGAAGCTGTCAATGAGCTACAAAATCAATTTAGTAAATTTAAGAAGCACTTCTTTGTAAAGCGATTACAAGCTAAAGCTTTCAAAAATATGAAGGACACAGCAGCTGATGATGAGGTGATTCTTCAAGTGGATTTTGCTGAAAACTATTTGGCAACATCGCAAGACGAAATCCAAAGTGCACACTGGACCCACAACCAAATCACAGAATTTACTGGTTGCGCTTGGACTCAAGGCAAAGTACGTTCTTTTGCCGTGGTTTCAGATCACTTAACCCACGACAAATACTCAGTATATGCATGCCTAAAAGCCATAATCGAAGAACTTAAGAAAGAATTTAACAAACTGACAAAGGTCAAAATCTTTTCTGACGGGTGTGCTGGTCAGTTCAAAAATAAGTACACACTCTCCAATCTGTGCTTTATGCCTGAAGACTTTGGTGTTGATGGGGAATGGGTTTTTTTTGCTACATCCCACGGCAAGGGTGCCGGGTGCCGTGGATGGGATTGGTGGATTAACTAAGCGAGCAGTTTGGAATGCAGTGAAACAAAGGAGAGCAAAGGAGATGAAAAAGACATATCAATTCAGCCTCAGATTTTGTTAAATGTGCTGAAAAAGCAGTACCGAGAGTGAAGTTTGTCCTTTTAACACCTACTGATATCAGTGCAAATATGGCGATGCTAGATGAGCGCTTGACTTTGGTGAGGAAGATTCCAAACGTGCAGTCTAACCATTATTTTAAAGCTAAAGACAAAAGAAGTTTATTTTATGTACCTTCTTTTCAAAAGTCCACCCACGTAGTTTTCACAGAAGTGTTCAAGTTAAAAGTTTCTGATATTTACAGAGATTCTGATAGTGACACAGAAAAACAAGATGGTGTAGCAAGTGGTACAAATGAAAAACCGGTGGATGGAGTGAAGCCGTTTGTTGATGGAGTGACTATTGGGACATATGTTTTAGTTGAATTTGAAACGACTACAAAAAGACAAAGTACCAGGCCTACTAAATATAGATATGCTGCAATATGCCAAAGTAATGTTGAAGATGATGGAGAAGTCAAGGTGATGTGTATGCGAGCAGTAAACAATTCTGGAAAGCTGTTTCAAGTTGATGAAAAAGACATATCATATGTGCAGTTTGAACATATTCTTAGTATTTTACCCCAACCTAATGTTAAACGAGTCAGAAGGAACATTTTTTATGAAATTACTGGAAATGTAGATGTGTTTGAAAGTGGTTGATTGGCCCAGAGATGAACTAAAAGAAAATATTTTTTTTAATTGATTCTTAATTTTAGTAAATACAACATTATACTTTGTAGGCTATGGTAGATAGTAAGTATAGTAATAACAATAGGTTTTTTGTAATTATTCTCAATTTTTAACAACCTTAATTGTATTTTAAATTGAGTGTACGCCAGACGCGTCCCAACCGTGACATTTCATTGTTCCACCCGTGGCAGCATTTTTTCCTTAATTTTGTATTATTAAATTTCTTAAACTAAATTTCTGATTGCATAGTTGTAACCAATAAACATTGATTTAAACAGATATGCTGAGTTTATCATTGATTCACCTCCCAACTCACAGAGTTTTTCCATAAACCAAACTTATCTCAAGCTCCATGTCCTTTTTTTGTCCCACCCGTGACAATACTTTAACATTTAATAAAATTGTCAAAATAGCTATAAAAATAATTTAAAAATTAGTAAAATGTTCAGTATCTTATTAAGAACATAGTTTAAATTTTGGTTGTTAATTTTTATGTATATTTACGTTCTTACACATGTGTGAATACCAAAAAGGATGGTCCAAGTGTCCCACCCGTGACAATGGAATGGCCCTAATACAATAATTTACAATAAGTATGTGAAACAAAAAAGAAAATTAAATTCACTCGTTTTAGGAAAACCTAATAAAATATTATGAAAAATAAAGTCAGTGAGCACAAATTCTTTAGTAGATTTGAAAATCTAGTGACACTAATTTCACAATAGAAGAAAATAATTATTAGAAAAAGGTTTTAATTATAATGTAAGACCTGAAATAACATGTAATACGTTAGGTTAGTTAGCTGTAGAGACGGAAATCGCATTAACAGATACCCCTAATAATTTGTCCAATAAATTTGCTGCATCGAACATCCTTAAACAGGAAACCGAAAACATACATCATTTAAAGACGGCAGACTATGTGCCCCACACTGTTAAATTTAATAATACACATAAGGTGTATTATATAAAAATGTAGATTTTACAAAATTAGGGCAACTTTTTACCAATACTGAAGATCCATTGTACAGATACAAAGAGCACTTTAACTATGCAAATATAACATCTCTCAACATCGAACAATCCTTCTCAGTATACCTATAAACATATTATTATTAAATTTGACAGTGTGGGCACATAGTCTGCCGTCTTAAGTTCTCTATTTCAAAGACGGCAGACTATGTGCCCACACTGTCAAATTTAATAATAATATGTTTATATACTGAAAAGGATTGTTCGACGTTGAGAGATGTTATATTTGCATAGTTAAAGTGCTCTTTGTATCTGTACAATGGATCTTCAGTATTGGTAAAAAGTTGCCCTAATTTTGTAAAATCTACATTTTTATCTAATACACCTTATGTGTATTATTAAATTTAACAGTGTGGGGCACATAGTCTGCCGTCTTTATGATTCATAATAGAGAACTTAAGATTAACAAATCTATAAAGAATAAATCCACTCATAATTCGCTAGTTTTTACTCGAGCGGATAAAGGGAAAACGGTTGTAGCAATGAATAGAGTAGATTATTTGAATAAAACCAATGAGTTTTTAGTGCGAAATAAATTTGAGATAATTAAGAGAGATCCTACAGCAAAATTTCAACAAACTCTAAAAACTGTTATAAGAAATTCTGCTAATATTTTTAGTGAAAAGTAACAAAATAGTTTAATTATTATGAACCCTCAACCCCCAAAATTATATTCCCTTATTAAATTACATAAAGAAAATTACCCGATTCGTCTGGTTGTTTCATATGTGACGGCTTAGTCCTACAAACTCTCGAAAAGGCTTATAGATATCATTATTAAATATACAGGATTTAAACCTAAATTATGCGTAAAAAACGCATATGTGCTAATAAACAAAATCAAAGATTTTACTTTAACGCCTAACTCAAAACTCATTTCCTTTGATGTCCAAAATTTATTCCCTAGTATCCCTCCAGAAAAAAACGGTTATTTTAGTAAAAGATCTTCTCCATAAAAATAATGTAAATCCAATAATTATTAATGAAATTCTTGATTTACTAATCATATGCATAGAACAAAATTACTTTCAATTTAATGAAAACATATACACTTGCAAAGAAGGCTTAATTATGGGTAATCCCCTAAGTCCGTTATTAGCTGAGATTTTTATGGATCATCTTGAAAATTCTATTTCAAAAAATCTTTTCCAGAATGTATTATTTTGGTACAGATACGTGGATGATATATTACTAGGTTTCACAGAAACAAAGAGAGAATTAAATTTATTATTTGATTATAATTAATACATTGCATCACAATATTAAGTTTACAATGGAACAGGAAACAAATAATAGTATTAACTTTCTCGATTTAACGATTACTAGAATTAATAACAAATGTAACTTTGCAATTTACCACAAACCGTCAAATACAGATATAACTATTCATAACACTTCTTGCCGTTACAACACAAATTAGCGGCTTATCACAGTCTTATACATAGATTAATCAATACTCCGTTGAACCAAACAAATTTCGAGAAAGAGTTAAATTTAATTAAACAAATAGCTATCAACAATGGATATAAAAGTAATATAATAAAAAATAACATTTTAAATAAAAAACTTCTTACAAAAGCCATATCACAAGTTTACCCAATATTAAATAATAATAACACCCAAAAATTTAAAATGATCACTTTTATAGGCTCTTCAAGCACAAAAATTTGTTAATATTTAAGAAAGTTAGACATTAATACAGCGTATAGAACTAACAACAATTTATCCAAATTTATAAAAAACAATAAAGATTTAACAAATAACAATAAAAAGTCAGGAGTCTATGAGTTAACTTGCGGTAGTTGCCCCATGACGTATATCGAACAGACAGGCAGATTTTTTGAAATACGCATCAAAGAACATTTTTCTTCATTTAGAAATAATAAAAGTGACTCTTCATATGCGTCTCATATTAATTTAACAAACCACAATTTTAACAAAGAATTTAAAATATTACAGGTAGAAAATAAGGGCAAAAAACTTAATTTATTAGTCACTTGAAATTAATAAATTAAAGAAAAACGACAAGATCCTCAATGATCAATTAGAAACTAATAATTCACCCTTACTCAATTTATTTATTTGATATTCATATATTGTCATATATTGTATTATTCGATAGAACTTCTTTACCTCACTTTAACAAAATGTAGACCCTCAGTTTTATCACCTAAGAACAGTATTGTATAAACCGTAGTGAAAGTTTAGTGCATAGACATTTTAGTAATAAAAAGTACCCATTCCTTCAACTATTCAAAACAAAACATGTGTTTGTTACGGTACATTTGTGTAAAAATTTTGTCCATAAATTAGTTATAACGTGTGTTCATTTGAAAAGTCAATCTAGGTTACTTTGAAATTTTGATAGAATAAACGCATATATATTAGTATGTGTTTGTTGTTCCGTAAACGTAAATCCAAATGACATTTATGCACTAACTGATAATTGAGGTTAGTGCATAAAATAATCGTGCGTCGATTCTGGTTTAAATAAATTGCTTCTCAGTTTTAAAATGGCTTTCACTTTAGAACATAAAATTTTTTTAGTCAAGGCTTATTTTCGAAGTGGTAATAAAATTGATGGTTTATGGGTTTATTCAGTTCAAGATTGCATGGTAGAATTTCAAGTTGAGTTTCCACATTTTGTAATAGATTATATACAATTTAAGAATACTTTTGATAGAACTTTAAAAGTTTTTTCTGAAACTGGTAGTCTCTTAAGAAAATCAGGCAGCGGAGCAGTTAAGAAACGTACACCTCAAGTTGTCAATCGTGTTGAAGAAATAATGGAAAATGAACCACAAACATCTGTTCTACATTTGAGTCAACAAATAAACCTTTCTGTTGGTACAACTCACAAGTAATTAAAAAAAGATATCCAACTTTATCCATACCGTGTCACAGCAGTACAAGAATTGTTAGAAATTGATTACCCACGTAGACTTTTTGTAATTGGTTTGTAAATATGAACAATAATGGAGAACTTTCGCAAAGAGTCATCTTTACTGACGAAGCATGATTTTATAAAACGGGATACCTAAATTCACAAAATACAAGAATTTGGAATAGTGAAAATCCACATGTAATTAACGAAGAATAGAAAATTGGTGTTTCGGCAGCGATAAACCAAAGGCGAATCATTGGACCAATATTTTTTCAGGGAACGTTAACTGCTCAAAGGTACCGTACGGAAATTTTACAAGAATTTGTCAATCAGTTGCATGATGATGAACTTCGAAATGCATATTTCCAACAAGACGGAGCACCTTGTCACTGTACTGCAGAATCTTTGGATTATTTAAGAGAATTTTTTGATGAGCGCAGCCGCGGCTCGTGATGACGTATTTGGGAGTGCATGTACAATGATGCGAGTGCCTCGTGTGTTTTCGGTGTTTACTAAGAAAACGCCAAATACGTCATCACGAGCACGGTGTTTACTAAGAAAACGCCAAATACGTCATCACGAGCCGCGCCTGGATGAGTGTATAATTAGTCGAAATACTGAAATTGCCTGGCCTGCACGTTCATGCGATTTAACACCTTGCGACTTCTTTTTGTGGCCTTATCTAAAAAATAACATATTTCGAACACCTATATTGAATTTGAATGATATGCTACAGAGAATCGAACAGAAATGCATGGAAATTAATAAAAATCCAGTAATGTTGCAGAATATCATCAGAAATTTTGAACGGAGGATTTTAAAGTGCATTGATCTTGAAGGACAACATTTTCAACATTTGTTATAGTTTTCAATAAATACCTATTATTTGTTATTTATTTGTATGTATTAAACTGTCAAAATATACGACTTCGTAGGTTAAGTAGTAAATTTTAATTTACGACATACTTCAAAATGTTCTCAGTAAATCACATGCTACTAGATTGACTTTTCAAATGAACACTTGTTATACAATGACTTGCGAAAGTTGAATCTGCAAGTCATATGTTATAAAAAGTATGAGACGATATCTTAAGGCCGACCCACAATAACAAAAAGAATAGCTTAAATTTAGATTAAGACGCTTTAAGTTTCGTCTAGTTGTCGATCGTTACGTACGGTCGATACGATTTATATTTACGTCTTCGATTAAAGATAATTGTTACCAAATAGGACATTAAATGCCCGTAGAGTAAACATCTTAGATCTTTTAATATACCGTCTTTCAAAATTCACACGTAAGTATAAATATATTTCTTACTTCTCGTAACAAAAAAAAAACATTGGCATAATACACATGAAATTATGTCAGTTCTAAAAGTCCCCAAATTATTTATAGTATGATTTTTAGAATGAGTTTGTAAATTAATGTAACATCTTAATTTTTAATAATTTACTTGAAGGTATAAACAGCTGATTTTGTACGATATTATTGACCTTAGCATACAACAATGTTATAGTTTTTATAACATCGACAGCTGTTACATATGTAAACATACGCTGTAGCGTATGTGTGTGTGTAACTTCAATAGCGGTATTTATTATTTATACATATTCTGAATATGTTGAATTCATAGGCGGAACATGATACAATTTTCATTGATTCGCAATATTTTGGATTTATATTTTATATAATTACATCTTTATTTCAAGGATGCCTGTATATATTTTGTTAGGTCGCCGCCGGACAATATTGAGCGCACTTAGCTCGTTTAGAGTAGTAATAAAATTTTACTGCACCAAAACCTATATAAATGATATGGTATATACATATTTAAAAAAAATGGTGGAACATTTACCGTTTTAAAGATCTTCCGTGAAGTCACAAGCTGGGTAAAATCGGTTAAATATTTGCATATCCGATGTGTTTCCACAGCAGTTGCAGCAAACTGAGTGTACTGCGGAGAAAAAATGTGCTTATATGCAGAAAACGAGCGTTCTATATCTACTGATGTTATATTTGCATAATTAAAAACCTTAACGGTTCTATTAACGCACTTTCACAAGTTTATCTTAATGCGGTAAAGTCTGAATCTTTCTCTAAAACACTTTCAAACCTTTCTAGAGCACAAACATTTTTTGCGTCCTCTACCGCGCATAGCTGTGTGTGAACATGTTGCACTATTTGCAGAGATTCTACTAACGACACCGAAGGATTTTCTAATTTTTTTATTGCCTCCACTAGTCCGACGTAATTGTTTTGAATAGTTTTGACATCTGTTTTAACCTGACTATCTTAAAATTGTGACTGGCTTTCCTTGATAGCTGCAGCTTCTTTGGGATCGAATTTAAAAACCATGTTCTTAATATTATAAAATATTTATTATATTAAAACACTGCCTGTAACCATGCTGCCCAACGTATAAGAATCGCCGACTAATTTAATCTACTATATATATATATTAGGGTGGTCCTTATTTTTCAACTTTGTTGTTTCGACCGTAACTACCCCTCAAAATGTTCATTACAGTATAAAAATACGGTGTGCAAAAAATTATAAGGATTGGGCGAGGCTAAGACGTGGCGCATCGCTCTTGAAACTTGGTTAAAAAATATTAAAATTAAAATTTTCTTGGTTGTAAAAAATATATTTATTTATACTAAAAAATATATTTGACTTTAATTTTAACATATTTTAAATTTTCTTGAGACGATATCGTCTTAAAGCTTCTCTGGTCTTCATTTAAAGCCAAATTTTTAAGGACTAGAATATAAAGTTAATTACAAAGTAAAATCTATGTATTTATATATATATATATATATATATATATATATATAAAGACGGCAGACTATGTGCCCCAGCAGTGGCGTTGCGTGGAGAGTTTAGCAGAATAACAGTGCGCTTACTTAAAAATAAATATATCGAATCCCTATACAAAACGTTAAGGAAAAACATAAATAACTTATCCAACATGTTTACATTGTTGCAAAAAAATGCGGATGTGCGCGATGAAAAAACTGCACCATAATATATGTTTCTGTATTAGTCTCGGAAAGGTTCGTACGTAGCGACGTATATATATGTTTATATACAGAGAAGGACTGTTCGACGTTGAGAGATGTTATATTTGCATAGTTAAAGCGCTCTTTGTATCTGTGCAACGGATCTTTAGTATTGGTAAATGTTGCCCTAATTTTGTAAAATCTACATTTTTATCTAATACACTGTTAAATTTTTCACGGACACAATCACTTTTTTCATCTTCAAGGATATGCAGCACTAGTTTTACGTGGTCAATAATTGCTAATGAGTCCGATAAGGACAGCGCAGTGTTCTGTAAATGTTTTATTGCGTCCGGTATTGGAACGTAACTGTCGTAAATAATTTTTAAATTTGCTGCAACTTGAGGATTGTTAAATTGAACCTAGCTGAGCAGTATTGCAGCTGCTTCTTTGGCATCTAGTTGTAAAATCACTGATTTAATTTTTTCAAAATGTTTATAATAATAAAATGCTGCTTCTAACCAAGTACCCCATCGTATAAGAATTGGTTGTCCTATCAGTTGATCCACATCAGGATAAGTTGTACGTATAGTGGTTGTTACAAGGTGTAAAGCGTGAAGCAAACATGTGACATGCAGCAGGTTTGGTTGAATCGTTTTGAGTAAGTTTGCCGTGGAACACATAACCTTGGCAGCATCGGTAACTAACATTAACACTTGCTTCGGTAAAATCTCAAATTTGTGTAGTGTTTCTA
Organism: Melolontha melolontha; assembly: GCA_935421215.2. NCBI lineage: Eukaryota > Metazoa > Arthropoda > Insecta > Coleoptera > Scarabaeidae > Melolontha > Melolontha melolontha. Next base: position 155,317,441 of record OW285236.1, on the reverse strand, counting down.
TTAATACATCATATATCGCCCTGGCAGTACACACTTGCATTCGTTTACAGGTTAGTAAATAAGGAGGAGAAGGTCCTTGCGGAGTCAGCGTCCGTACTAGAATGGCTAGGGTGGACTGTTTTTTAATATCTGTAGTTTCGTCTATTGTTAACCACAGGAACTTTTTTGTTACCGTATTTTTCGTACAATTTACAATTCTCTCACGCACTGACGATACGTAATTCCGTAGCGTACTTCTTGCTGGTAATTTCCACGTAGGATTGTATTTCTTCCAAAACTGACGAAACATTGGGTGTTCCACTTTCTGCATTGGTATATTGGTCGCAATTAACATCATTGTTAAATCACACACAAATTTATTATGTGATCTGCGTCCACTATTATTCGATTTATGTTTGTCATTATTTATATGTCTTTGGCACTGACTTGCTTTCCAAGTTAATAAAGTTGTTTCACAAACTAAACATTTCACTACGGTACCGTCATATATTAAATCGGGAAACCGATGTAAAAATTTCTTTACTACGTTAGCATGCAACCGAGTCGATGCATTGTTTCTACGTACTCCCGACATTTTCAACACGATTGTGTTAACAATGTATCGCTTACAACGTCTCAACTGCAACTGAATTGATCGTCGTTCGCCTCTACTCGTTCCCTCCACATCACGCTACTGTTCGGGCACATAGTCTTCCGTCTTTATATATATATATATATATATATATATATAAGTGTTTAGATATATATATATATATATATATATATATATATACAGTGTGTATAAGCCAAATGGAATAAATTCATTATTTCGGTTACTGTACATATTTATAAAAAATCCCGAAACATGTCATATTTAATTTATAAATTAACATTCTTCAACGTGAAAATGCGATCTCTACCTTCAACCCCTTTCGAATGACAGGTACAACCCCCATTTTTTTTAAATGGGAAGTATAGGCTTGTGATATATCGTTGTAAAGGTCTCTTTATTCTCTATTCAAAAATGTGATCATTTTTATGTTTGTTGCAACAATTAAGATAGAATAAAATAAAATCATGTTATCGAAATTCGCTACAAGATACTCAAAAAATAAAATTTAATGCAAAATGTAAAGAAAAATTTTAAACGCCAAAAAAAAATGAATGTCAATGAAGTAGATGTTCAAAATGTTCACCATGAACGTCTTGGCAACATCCTAATCTTAAATAAAACTGTCTTCTAACATTATTTAACATATCAGGCGTGATCGACCTAATCGCAAGCGTTATTCGTTCTCTTAAGTCATTTAAATCCAAAGGTTTAGTTTTGTACAAAATGCTCTTCAAATATCCCCATAAAAAAAAATCAAGCAAGGTCAGATCAGGTGATCGCGCTGGCCATTCTATCGATCCTCGCCTTCCTATCCACCGATTGGAAAATATTGCATCGAGGTACTGCCGGACATTGCGTTGGTAATGTGGTGGTGCTCCATCCTGCTGAAACCATATCGTATTCATTGGAACTTGAGGGTTTCCTGGATCAGGATACAAATTTGCCAAAGTTGGAATGACATCATTTTGAAGTAGTTCCAAATAACGATCGCCATTCAAATTGCCCTCAATGAAAAAGGGACCAATGATATGGTTTCCAACAATACCTGCCCAAACATTAACTTTTACTGGGTATTGTGTGTGTTCTTCCCTCATCCAGTGGGGATTTTCCGTAGACCAGTAGCGGCAATTTTGCCGATTAGCATGACCGCTATGAGAAAAAGTGCACTCATCAGAAAACATAACGTCTTCTAAATTGATAATATTGTTATCCAGCATGTCCATCATTCGCTCACAAAAATAAGTTCTTCTATCAAAATCGTCTTCCATAAGCTCCTGAGTAGATATCATTTTATAGGGATGCATTTTATTTTCTTTTAATATGTTTACTATCGATGTATTGCTAACATTTAATGTAGTGGATGCATGTCTACTCGATGTATGTGGGTTTTCCATAAACTCAAGCATCACATCTACTTTGATTTCATCACTCAGTGCATTGGCAGCTGGTTTTTTTATCTGCCTTACATGACCAAACTCTCGAAACTGCTTTTCTATCTTACTTATTGTTCCTTGAGCTATAGGCGGTAAATCAGGAAATTTCTCATGAAATAGGCGGGTTACTTCATGTTGTGTTCGGGTTCTATCTCCGTAACCAATCATTTGTATGACTGTTATTTTATGCATTTCCGTTAATCTAACCATTTCCCAGAATTGTATTTTACGAAATTCAAACTAAAATTATCAAACTGTCAATTTAAATGACAACTTTTAAATACAAAACAATTTACTAAGGCGTTTTAAACAAACTAATGTTGCCACGGAAACTTTTTAAAGTATTTTTAATGGATACCATCTAAAAGCACATTGGTATGGTTTTTACTCACTTTCTTATTATGAAGACCTAAACGGGAAGTAAGTAATGCAATGATGCCTTGGATGTATGTATTAAATCTTTATAAACGCAAATGAGCATCTACTTCATTGACATTCATATTTTTTTCTGGCGTTTTAAATTTTTCTTTACATTTTGCATTAAATTTTATTTTTTGAGTATATTGTAGCGAATTTCGATAACAACATGATTTTATTTTATTCTATCTTAATTGTTGCAACAAACATGAAAATTATAACATTTTTGAATAGAGAATAAAGAGACCTTTACAACGATATATCACAAGCCTATACTTCCCATTTAAAAAAATGGGGGTTGTACCTGTCATTCGAAGGGGGTTGAAGGTAGGGATCGCATTTTCACGTTGAAGAATGTTAATTTATAAATTAAATATGCCATGTTTCGGGATTTTTTATAAATATGTACAGTAACCGAAATAATTAATTTATTCCATTTGGCTTATACACACTGTATATATAAATACATAGAATTTACTTTGTAATTTACTTTATATTCTAGTCCTAGTTATCAATTGTTATATATATATATATATATATATATATATATATATATATATGGTGGCATATTTCTTAAGAAAATAATAAAAAGATAGAAGAATGGTTTATTTTTGGAAAACAGAGTAATAAATAGGAAAACCATAAAACATTCATTTATTCTTTTGTGGCCACAGATTTGATAATGTTACAAGATCTGTGTCTGACAAGGGATAAATAAAAGTGCTTTGTTTTTAGTTATTTATATGTTATTTTATTTCAAAAGAGAATATTTGTTCGCTTTGGGTAGAGTTTCCGATAATCTGCAACAATTTGCACTCTCAATTGCTTTTCTTCTTCATCTTTAGATAACACTTAAAATTAAAATCTTCCATTAGCTTAACTGCTCGTTTTGCCGAGTCATTAACAACATTTATATTTCCAACGATATTAAGGCCAACGTTAAAACTAGGTTCATTTACCCATTCCTTTCGATATTTTGTTAAAAAGTCCGTTGGAATACCAAACCTTTTAAAAAAATTACGTGATTTTTTGGTTATAAAATATTCGTTGTTCTTATTAAGATATTGGCTTATAGTATGAGGAGTTACGATCAATTTTTTTAATTTGCAATCAGTAGGGTTAATCAGAGCTTGCATCATAAAAAGACAATGCTGCTGTTTCTGGGGTTAAATACCACAAATGATAACTTAATTTGCTTAGTGACGCACGACTAATCTTCTCTTCAACAATTTTATAAGCATGTAAATCTTTTAGCAATCTTAAATCCTGCATAGGGGCTTTTGTTGCAACTGGTGCTTGTATCCAATTTTTTAAATACACTCTTACAACAAAGATGCAAATATCACGAATACTAGTTATCTCCAATTGTGTCATTTTAAATTCGTTTCGAAATAAATATAATTTAATGCAATAAATAGCTTTCGACATCCAACGGGCGTGATGAAATGCTCCAGGCTTTTTGAAGGTAAATTCCGGAACTGTACCACCAAGAAAAACTATACATAATTGAAGAAGCTCTTTATAATCATCACGTGGTTGCTTTACTTCAAGATTTTGAGATGCAAATTTTATAATCTCGGATACACTCCCAACTGCATCCTTCACTTTCTGATCTTCAACACCACTCATAAAGTTAATTTTGTCAATTTTGATCCAAGGGCCTGATGATTTTTGCATTTTTTCATCGAAAACACTTCTTAAAATTATTTCATAGATGTGATGACGGCATGGTAAATATAAAAGATCTTTTCCGATCGCTTGCTCTAAAAGAACACAAGCGCCTTGAAGTCGGCCTAAGTTAGAAGCTGTGGTATCGCAACATAAAGCTTCTACTTTTTCAATTAGGTTCCATTCTTGCAATAAGTCATACACTACTTCCACTTGTTGCTTTCCCGTTCCAGATTATATTGCTGGGATTCCAAGTAATTGTTCCTTGCCATTATATGATATAACTACTGGAATCCGATCAATAGATCCTTTTCCTACTGACGATGGCAAAATTTTATCATCCCAGTGAACTAGTGATGCGTCGTTCCTTTGGAACGAATCCATCCGTGGAACGAATCCGAAATTGTAACTGTACGTCGATCCTTTATTTCGTTCCATCGAGATCATTCAATCTATAACCACGATAGAACGGCACGTCGTCAAGCATTTGTCGGTCTTTTCACATACTTGCTTATTAAGATATAAATTATAAATGTATTTATTGTCCATGTATTTTTTCATAATGTAAACAAATCATTAATACATGAGTCTCTCTATTTATGTTTATTTTAACTTTTGGCTCTTATCTACTCCATCAATTGTCGCTTGTTTCAATAATATATATATATATATATATATATATATATATATATATAAATATAATAACTTCGTGACCTTGGTATGATATGGTAAACCTAATCAGTAGGCGATTAAAGGTCTGTATATTACTTCAAAATATATGTATTTAAAAAACTCTACATGTTTCGGCTATATACGCCTTTTTCAAGAGAAAAAGGCGTATATAGCCGAAACATGTAGAGTTTTTTAAATACATATATTTTGAAGTAATATACAGACCTTTAATCGCCTACTGATTAGGTTTACTATATATATATATATATATATATATATATATATATATATATATATATATATATATATAAGGTAAACTTAATAAGTCGGCGATTAAAGGTCTGGTTTACTTTAGAGTATATATATTTAAAGCAACTCTACATGTTTCGGCAATACGCCTTTGTCAAGAGAATACAAAATATAAAATTTATATTTTGTATTCTCTTGACAAAGGCGTATTGCTGAAACATGTAGAGTTGTTTTAAATATATATATACTCTAAAGTAAACCAGACCTTTAATCGCCGACTTATTAAGTTTACCTTATATATATATATATATATATATATATATATACGTCTTCCTATCTAAGTCGAGCCAATCACTACTTCATACAGTTCTAATCCAGCTGTTTTTATAAGAGATGTAAGCATAATTGTAATGTATAAAGCTATAAGTCATATATGGTACATTCAAAAATCAATATATACATTCTAATATAAACAAAATAAACTCGTGTATATATTGTAGAAAATCCATGCTATTATGAGCCTAAAGACTTTTCTTACAGTCTTGAGCCAAAATATACAGTTATATTAAAGCGTACAGTTCTTTCTGATCCATTCCACTGTTGCCATTTTAAGCTTTTAGTTTGAAAAGAAACCTTTTAAAGACGAATGGCGTGTTTTATATATCCAACGCGCCTAGGTCGAACGGCGGAATGTTTCCTATTTCAGAGCATTGTTTCTACTATAATAACTTGATTTCCATCTTAAGAAAATAGATATATTTTTATAATATAGAAAATTGTTGTATATTTTAATTATTACTAGACGTCCATACATATGTTTTGATTTATTATCTGTGACTTTTAAGAACATAAAAACTGCGTATTATCTTTATTTTACTAATAAATTAATATTAGCAACATAGTTGAAATTGTGAAACTTTGCCGAAAACATTAATTTAGTTAAAAAGACATCAAATATTTTCTTATTTATCATATACCTGCTGAAATGTAAAACAATAGACGTTTCTTATTTTTTACTTGACATATAATTAAAATTTCTTGATTTCAGTTATACTATATACTCTTAATGTACGCCGTTAAATAATACTGCAAAGTGAGCAATATTAAACACCTTTTAATTGTATTTGGTCTGGAAATTACAGTGTAATTATAATGTATAATAATAACACTACAAAGTAAGATTGTTAGAAGTAAATAATATAAACTTAAAATATATAACTAAATTATTTAACATACTGTTACACAAAATATTTAAATAAGAGACTATATAATACTAGTCGACCTAATTGATTTTTAATTTACCAGTATAAATATTATATACTACTGCTTTTATTGTTGACCACTTAATTTGGGCAAATTTAGCTGGATATAAATTAGCTAAGGTTTCAACTTCTAGACGTTTAGGTGGTTGTTTTTGCTCAATATGTTTTGAGAAATATTCAGCAATAAGCTTTTTTTGCGTCGTACTCCAGCATATTCGAGGTTCTGTTTTGTTAGCTTTGTTAGTATCAGATTTATTAACATACTTTTTCTTGTTATTTTGTAATGTAGAATTTTGAAGATTTTCAATTTCATCTATTGCATTAAATTGCGCGCTAACAATGTCTTCGTTGCCATTGCCAGAATAAACTTCGTTTCCAGTGTCAACGTTTTGAATGACATGATTTAAATCTATAGAGATGTCGTCTAATGACATACCCTTAAATTGTTCTATACCTCCTTCTGTCATAAGCAGTAAAAGCTTAGACACTTTTGCAGTCTGGTACGTGCTATCTGATAATCGGTAAACATTGCAATGTGTTTTTAAGGTGTGACCCATAAATCTAGATAATTGTTCTAGGTCACTCTCAGAAAATTGAAGTAATTGAGTGATTGTTGCTAAATGCTTCCTCAGGTTTGTGGCAGTTATACTTTTAGCTCGCTCAACATTACATTTATTTGCAAATTTGTGGAGAATTTTAGTGCCATCTAGAAAACCGCGACCGCTTGAATGAAATACATAATCATTACCTTCAATAAAGTTCTTCCTCAGTAGGACGATTAAATCAAAATGTTTTTTCATATTAGGTGATAATAGTATCGGCACACCACGTCCCCTTTTACCTCTGATCACAATCCGACTGTAAGATTTTAAAAGTATTTTTTCGGTTTCCGTAAGACAATGTTCAAATTCATTCAAACTACCATTGTCTAGGTTTATAGACTTGTAAGTTTCAACTTTTATTTGTGCTACCTCGGCTGGTCTTCTTCTATTCAACAAAATGATTTGTGTATAAAGATCTCCTTTAGTGTAGTATATGCCTTTAGATTTTGTTGATCGTCTTTCAGCTCATTAGATGCTTTTTCTGCTGTTCGTTGTAAATAATCATTTAATTTCTTTAAATCAGTAGTAAGAGGAAGTAAGTCGTTTTTATTCCATTTGTTTTCATTTAAATTTGACGCAGCCTGCGCTGAGATTTCATTGGCCCATTGAGAGTCTATTAAAGTTTTCAAAATTTTTAAGTCTTTTTGTCGTTCATTGGTATTCTTCATTTGTAACAAATAAATATATCCTAAGTCACAACACTTTTTTAGAAGTGTTTCGAAGTTCATAGCTAGTGTAGGGGATTCATATCTATCAGTATTTGGGTTATAGACAGCAATATGATTAACACCCTCAATGATTGTTCGAAATAGATTTGGTTGTAGTAAATCCAGTAAATTTTTAACATTGTCATGTTTCTCTTTTGCAAATTTAAGTAATTTGGCTAGTTTTCTCATATTTTGTCTAACAACATCTAAGTTACCCTTACTCTTTCGACCTTTTATGTAGGAATATCCGTAATAACTTATAAGAATGTCTGTTTTAGCTATAAGTGAAATTTGATCAGCCCTCATTCGAGGGTATAACTCCTTTTTCAGTAATGTGTCATGTTCATTTAGCGTTTATTATTAATGCAGTCTGCCCAAGACTTTGAACTGCTTGCCTTTTACCTTTCTTATTGATATCCGAATTTTCTGGGCATTTTTTTACATGTCTGTATAATGCCTTTCGTTTATAAAATCCTAGACAATGACTACAGGGAAGGAAATCATTAACAGTTGCGCTATTTTGACAACTAACTCTTTTTACAGGTCTTAATTTTATATCGCTTATTCTGTTTCTTACAAAGTTACCTTTCTTCTTTAATGCCGAAAGGGCACTTCGCCTTTCTTTGGAGTTTTTATTCAAAGAAAGGATTTTTTGTACATCTAATTCACTTTCATGCCATGTGTATACATGCCTTGAAAAATGAGATACATCTTTTTCACAAAAAAAACAGAAGTCTCTTCTATCAGTATAATTTTTCCTTTTGGATGTTTCTACTTCTCCCTGTAAAATATTTTAAATATAACGATTGTTTTACAAACCAATGCACATAATAAAAGCTAAGTTAATACACAGGACAAATGTTAATTAAAGCCAAAACATCGAAATTAGAAATTTATAGAAAAGAATATACCCAAGTGTATATCTATTTTAATTTAATCGTATCTATAATCCTTACTTGTGAAGCATTGCAAGGATTGAAATGTAGTATCCCGATGTTTATTATATATTTATTTTAAGAAGTGAATTAATTATTTTTACCTCATTAATGATTTCATTATTTTCAAGAGCAGATACTAAATTTTGATCTTCATAGTCAACTAATTTGTCTTTAATTTCAGTATTTTTATTTACACATAGTACATTATTTTTATTATTTTCTTTGTCTTCATAATCACATACAAAATTCCCTAAGTCCGTGATAATAGAATGACGATTTTCATTATTAATCGTTATTAGCTTTTGTTTCTGGATAGGTATACTACATTTAGAAGACTAAAAAAAAAAAGTTTTTATGAAGCTAAAAAGAATAAATAAATTTAAAATAAATACTTCACTAGATTCAGTATCGGAAGGGAAATAATACGGGTATTGATCAGAATCATCATTATCAGATACACTTGGTGATATGAGTGAAAAACAATCATCTTCTGAAAGACTTATTTGTTTTGTTGATATCTTGATTATTAGTTACAAGATCGGTATTTTCATTTAAATCTGCAATTTTGATATCAGTCCCGGCTAAGTCTAAAGAAAAAAGTATGTGTTATTAAAATAGCACACACATAAACAAACAGTATGTAATAACTTTTTAAAATTTAAAATTTTAAATTATTTGGAGATTAAATAAGTAAATGTAGTAAGACTACTACTAGTCTTTATTCCATGCCACGACCACGTCTTTTGTTGGCTATATATTTTAACAATGCAATAAAACTTAAATGTATTTACTATCTGCGCTCATGATTTCAAAAATCCTGGAAAATATTACACGGCGATTTCATCTACTCCTATTTTGTTCACGCACAGTTCACAGTCATTTTGATACAATAAAAGTTAGTCAAATATCAAATAAGTCAAAAATGTTTTGTTTTAGTAAATGTTTTTTAACTACTGTTTGAAATAAAAATGTTGCTATAAAATTAAACCTGTTTAATTTTTTTTTTCATTTACTTAATCTCTCTATAAAAATCAAGGCATAATCTGTAAGACTATATCACGAGTATAACAGATATATTTTCAAACTTTTATAGTACGGAATTTTTCCAAAAAGTCGTGAAGCCGTACTAATCAAATCATTGTTTAGAGCGAATGATGTATGTGGCACATCGTAATTATTAAGAAGCGTTGATACGGGCGTTACAGGATGGTAACGTTAGGCCTTTAAAGAGTTCCAAAAGCATAAAAGTCAATTTTCACTCTTCTTTCCATCCGATGTAATTATTAATTATATTCAAATCCATATAAAATTAATTTTTCATGGGTTTTAATATAATTAGTTGATCATAAAACAAAATGAAATTTAAACAGATTTAGTTTATAGAAATATTTTTAGTCCAAACAGTAAGCTAAATAAAGAATTACCTATTAAAAAAAACTTTCGGAATATTTGACACTTTACTAACTTTATTTTGTCAAATGAACTACGTATTGTGTGTGTATGGACAGAGTAAGAGTGATATTTTCGAGGATATTTGAAATTATGAGTACAGATAGTAAATACCTACACAAAAAACGTGATCATGACAAACATGCATCTTAAGACTAAAATAAGAAAGCTGGGGCTAGGTTTTCTATTAGAGAAGTATATAATAACGTTTTAAGTTAAATACGATCAAAAGTCATCAGATGATCAAATAAAAAAAATAAAATTTAAAATATATTAAAAATTTAAATGAAACCTACATAATCGTAATTCTAACAGTATATATCACTTACCTCTAGTATTATTTTCCAAAGCCAATTGGAGTATTTTTTTAGTCCTTGTTATCATTTTTGATATTACGTGATTCACACATTCACAAACCAAGACTAAACTCTAAAGTACAAATCTGTTAACAATAGACAGTATTGCCAAATATTATGGCTCAGGATAATGCGTACAAATTGTATATTGTATATATACAAAAAGGCGGTGTCAGCGCCATTGACGGTATACTATCGAACTCTTGTTTCGATAAACCACGCAAAACCAATCCAGCACAAAATGCTGGATTTCAAAAAATACAGATGGCGTTCAAGTTTAGATTTAGTTTTAAAGGAATGACAAACCGAAAACAAATGTTGATTCGTTACCATGTTCGTTACAATTCGTTTTTTAATGCAGGTAATATGGGAAAACAATCCCGAGACTGTATATTGGCTTAGGACTGTTACACTGGCTCAGAATATACCGTATAACTTACTATGACTGGATTAGTTTCGTACGAAATCTGAATATATATATATATATATATATATATATATATATATATATAAGTCGGCGATTAAAGGTCTGGTTTACTTTAGAGTATATATATTTAAAGCAACTCTACATGTTTCGGCAATACGCCTTTGTCAAGAGAATACAAAATATAAAATTTATATTTTGTATTCTCTTGACAAAGGCGTATTGCTGAAACATGTAGAGTTGTTTTAAATATATATACTCTAAAGTAAACCAGACCTTTAATCGCCGACTTATTAAGTTTACCTTATCATACCAAGGTCACGAAGATATTATATTTATATATATATAATATTTTCGTGACCTTGGTATGATATGGTAAATTAAATCAGTTGGCGATTAAAGGTCTGTTTTACTTCAAAGTACATATATTTAAAAAAAACCCTAAATGTTTCGGCAATGATGTCTTTATCAAGGACGTAAAAAATATAAATTTATATTTTTTATGTCCTTGATAAAGGCATCATTGCCGAAACATGTAGGGTTTTTTAAATATATGTACTTTGAAGTAAACCGATTGTTTTGCCACAACGCTTAACAGGTCCTGCATACCTCGAGTTCATGGAAAATCTGAGACTGAACCTCTGGTTTATGCAAGATGGAGCCCCACCGCACTTTACGCGTGCTGTTAGGGAACATCTTAACAATGAATTTCCTGGGAGATGGATAGGGCGAGGAGGTCCCATTGCTTGGCCTCCAAGATCTCCCGATCTAATCCCGTTGGGCTTTAGTATCTGGGGTTATTTGAAAAGTTTAGTGTACGCAACACCGGTAAACGATCTTCCAGAGTTGCGCCAACGAATAGAACGCTGTTGCCAAATAATTCGAGATAAACCCTTGTTTTTTGAAAGAGTGCACGTTTCCTTTGAATGAAGATGTAGATCCTGTGTCGAAATGGAAGGACGTCATTTCTTTAGTTATAATATAAATTTTATGTTAAAATACCGCTAAAGCAAATTTATTCTGCAATTGCGATAAAATCGCTGTTCGGTAAATTTGCGGACATATGTTTATTAAGACTATTAACCTTATTTTTGATCGTACTACATGCCCTTAAAATCTTTAAAAGATGTTTCAAAACACCTTATATATATATATATATATATATATATATATATATATATATATCTATATATATATATATAGAATATATATATATATATATATATATATATATATAAGTAGTATAGCTAGGCGGATACTGGGACAATTTGACCTTGAACAAAAAATCCTGACTGTATATGACCCCGAGATCAGGTAAATGTTAGATAAACAACGTTATCTCTGTTGCAAATGACCCCGAGGTCAGCCGAATGTTCGATAAACAACCTTATCTCTGACGCAAGTTGTTTGTTGGCTGGTGCGATTTTTAAAAAAGAAAACATGGTAAGGCCACGTGTGTGTGTTTTTCTCTGACGTCACCAGGTTTTTTTTGCAGACGTCTGTCAACAAGCCTGTGTGAGTGTGTGTGTTTGTAAATGTATGCCGACAAAAGGCTGAACAGGTGGTGATTGTATTCGATTAAATTTTTTTATTCGGGGGAAAGGTTTGATTAGTGTGTGTGTGTGTGTATTTTAAGCTGTCAAATTGAAACCGGTTTCCACCGGTGAACGCTATGCTTGGTTAGTCTACGCTCACAGAAAATAGATTTTTTTGTTGTTGAAAAGTTTACCTATATATAAGGTTTAATTAAATGCAATATATATACAATGTTTTTTTTATTTTTATAAGGTGAAAGAAAACAATAACAGATATTTTATACATTTATACAACTGAGTAGAGTATCTCAGCCGATTCTAACACCTCCTCATTGACCTTGATCGCATGCATTATTGGCGATCAAGGTCAATGAGGAGGTGTTAGAATCGGCTGAGGATGAGCGACCTTGATTTCAAGGTCATTGAGGAGGCGTTGGAATCGGATGGTGGTGGCTAAGGTCATTCGAAGGTCAAGGTCGTGTGTAGGTCGTTTGAATGTCAATGTCACCTTGATTTCAAAGTCATTGGGGAGGTGTTAGAATCGAATCCACAGAGTTGTTTTTTCTTTTATTTTATTGATAATTAAACATAAATAAAAACCACAGAGCTGTTTATCTAACATTTTTATATATATATATATATATATATATATATATTTTCGTGACCTTGGTATGATAAGGTAAACTTAATAAGTCGGCGATTAAAGGTCTGGTTCATTACTTCAAAGTATATATATTTAAAACAACCCTACATGTTTCGGCAATGATGCCTTTGTCAAGGGAATAAAAAATATAAATGACAGAATATAAATCTATTGTTTATCATTTATATTCTGTCATTTATATTTTTTATTCCCTTGACAAAGGCAACATTGCCGAAACATGTAGGGTTGTTTTAAATATATATACTTTGAAGTAATGAACTAGACCTTTAATCGCCGACTTATTAAGTTTACCTTATATATATATATATATATATATATATATATATATATATATATATATATATATATATCAAAAACCCTTTTACCCTAAAGGGTGTCGGGTAAGTACAGTCTAATCTAAATAATTCACAAAATTTCTCCATAATGTTCGGTTACTGGCCAGTGATTTTGCTTCTTTCCATCTCTTTCCCCTCTTCTGGATGCTATTTCCAATGATATCCTCTCATACTTGTCGCGGTCTTCCTCTTTTACTTTTATACTGGACTTTGGCTTCATATATTAACTTTACTGGTTTAGTGTCGCCCATTCGTTGTAAATGTCTCCACCAATGTAGTTGCCGCTGTTCAATAAAGTCCATTATCGATTGTATCTTCAGTTCCTCTCGTATTTGTGTATTTCTCATTTTATCATTTCTAGTTACGCCTCTCATTCTCCTAAGATATCTTATTTCTGCAGCCTGGATCTTGCTTTTTTGTCTATTATTAAGTACCCATGATTCACATCCGTATGTCAGAACTGCTCTGTAGACTGCTTTGAATACTTTTATCTTGGTGTTTCGTGATATTTCTTTTTTCGTAATGACGTTCTTATTCATTGCGTAATACTATTTGGTTACCTCTTTAATTATTTCATTAATTTCTGACTCATTTTTCCCAGTGTTTTCTATCAGGACACCTAGATAATGAAACTCGTTTACTTGTTGAATAGTTCTTCCTTCAATTTGGATATTTAGTTGTTCTTCACCTGTGGTAATTACTTTTGTTTTATTTTTATTTATACTCATTCCTTTTTTCTTAAGTGTTTCGTTCCATATATCTATACTTTCTTGCAGGTTATTTCCATTGTCAGCTATTAGTACTATGTCATCTGCGAATGCTGCCTCAGCTACTTGTATCCTCTCTAGATTCCTGTACCCAATTTGAATTTTTCTCGTCTGCATTGAGCATTGTTTTATTACATCGTCCATAAATACAGTGAACAGTACGGGACTTAATCCTCCGCCCTGCCTTAACCCATCTTGAGATATAAATCCCTCGGATCTCATGTTCCGCCTTATTTTGTTAAAAATTATAATAAAATAATTATTTAATTTCAAGCTATTTAAATTATTAACATTCTACCAAGGTTGTACAAACAGGCATAATTATATTCTAAACACGGTCGGGAGCTTGGAAGATTAAATAAAAGAAATTGTTTTCATTTTATTTAACGAATTTATTAAGAAATTATATTCAAAATATTCCTATAGTGTATATATCTACATATTATTGCAACCGCCAGCCTTTGGTACATTATGTAATGTAAAAACAAGTAAATATTCCGTTTATCAGCTTACATATTTATTTCTACAACATTTAAAAATTCAATACGCAACTTCATCCGTAAAACAGCATTTCTTTCTAAAAAAAAAGAAAACAAAAACAAACATATGTATAAAAGGGAAAATATTTACTTATAATAATTAACTAATACAAAAATATTCTCTAATTTTCAAGCAAAACCAATGTACATAATCACCTAGATCAAAATACAAAACCTACACTTTGACCTACAAAAACATCTAAAATAACAAATTAATGTAATAAGAAAATCTTATATAGTATTTAATAACAACGTGTATAATATAATAATGTTATAATTAAAATTGTTTTGAGCAAAACCAACAAGAATATACAAAAACCTAATTCCATTATTTAAAAATGATAAAATACCATAACAACATAAACTATATATTTGATCAAATAACAATGTAAATAATAATTAGGTATAATAATAATATATATTTCAAATATTTTTAATGTAACTTAGTAAAGAACAATATTTACATACTAAGGGTACTTAAGAATGGATACAAAAGAGATCTTTATTATAAACCTAGATTATATAGACGACTTTTGAAAAGAGTTTTCGAGAAATATCATGTACAATTTTTCATTTGAAACACTGTATGTCTTTAACTTCCTTATATAATTTTTTTTCACATAATAAAATTGAAACTTATGTTTAAAGATGTCACGGTTGCTAATTGTGAGTTGTATTTTATGGAGGATTGCATTTATGTTTAACTAATATTCTTTTAAGCAATAATTTACAGTATGGTATTGAACTTATAATTTAAAATGTGTTTTTTCGAAAATAAATATACGTTTGGCGAATTCATAACTGAAAAATGAATGCAATATATGTTTGTCTACGTTGGAACTTGAACCCAAGTCTACGGTTTGCCGGACCATTGCTTTACTACTTAAGCCACGATAGACCTTGGTTCAAGCTATTTAGAAAATGCATTATAGAGTAGCAGTGTTAATGATTCAGATGACAGTTATTGAAAGTAGATGTCAGGTTTGAAATCAGAAGTCAGTTTTGAAAGCAGATGTCAGTTATTGAAAGCAGATGTCAGTATTTGAAAGCAGATGTCAGTTTTGAAATAGCTAATTATTACTACATATGTGTGTTTAGATAATTTCCTTGCTTTTCATTAAATATATCAATTGATAAATTCTTGGAGTTTTTCGGTTTTTATATGAAATATTTACAAATTTTTCAATTAAAAATTTCGTATGATTTGCTCTGTAATTTGTATACAGCAATGTTTACATTCTCATTTAAGCTAATTCAATTACATACTAATTTGATAATATTTGTAAATATTTCATATAAAAGCCGAAAAACTCCAAGAATTTATCAATTGATATATTTAATGAACGGCTAAGAAATTATCTAAAAACACACACACACACACACACACACACACACACACACACACACACACACACGCACGCACGCACGCACGCACGCACGCACGCACGCACGCACGCACGCACGCACGCACGCACGCACGCTTAAAATTTACATATAAAGTTGTGCAAATGTATAAATTACATCTTTTATTACACAAGGTTACAAATTATTTTTATAAATTGCATTATTTGAATACCAAATATATTTTCTGAATATCATAATATATTTGCAACAATTTTTTTTTAGATAAATATGTAAAATCGATCGAAGTAGTGTAGATCAATCAATGCATTTTCACACTACTTCAGATAGTAAATTATGTTAAATAGCCTTTATTCTGCTCAAGCTGACTGATTTGATTTTCTTTAGCATAAATCTTAACGTGCCTTCAAAAACTTTCCATATTAAAGACAGTCATGCTTTTGGATAATGGTTGGTGACAGTGCACGTAATCTGTCCCAAACGTATAATTTTGAGTGAGCATGGCCGTCTCTAATGAAGAAAGTTTTTGAAGACACGTTATTTAATATGTTGTGTATTATATATTTCAAAAGTTTCTGGGATTCTTGTTATCAATTATTGTCTATCACAAGATTTAGTAAAAAGTAATGTGCCTTTACTCTTAACACACATTAGGGCCGTTGAATCAAATAAAATTCAATTGTCAATACAGTTAAAGAGTTTGTAGTACTACGTTTATCGCCATGCCTCTATCTACAAAAAAAAGTTGCAAACTTGTAAACAATACCTACATTATACCCAAACATTAAGTCTTCATGTTATGTAATGGACGACAGTATTTATGTTTCAATAGTTTGAAACTAAAATTGATTTATGTCTGCAAGAAACATTAGAACGTCTTGAAAAGAAAGAATATGCAGCAGTATTTTCATTATGACATTTCACCTTTTTCGAATCGAGATTTTCAAGAGCAATGCAAAAATAAAATTTAATATTTTTGCGTTCTTCGAAATCTCGATTCAAAAAAGGTGAAATGTCAAAATAAAAATACTGCTGCATGGTATTCTCCTTTTAAAACAACTTCTTCAAATATATACTCAAGTGTCAGAATTATAACGGGTGTTCAGAAACATTCGAAGTCAAAGTAGGCCTTGAAAATATGAAGTCATGTCTGAGATAGATTGATACATTTACTTAATACAATTTTATAGGTTATCAAATTAGTATCTTCGGTATTAGATTCTGACTTAAGTAAAGATATACGATTTTTTGTTCAGAGCCCACTTGACTTCGAATGTTTCTGTACACCCGTTACTAGAATCGCTGAACGGATTCAGTAATAAAAGTGCGTGATTACCTCGTCAGCAAGACAAAAATGCATTCTATTGGTCGGCGGCCACGACCGTTTACATTAGGCGATTCGGCAAACTAAATTGTTTGTCACAGTATCACAGATCAATCACAGATGGCAGATTTTTATTTATTTTTACGTTTCTGTTTGCGTTAATTCTGTTTTGTCTGCATTTATTCTGTTTTCTTTTGGATATTTTGATCAGTATTTTTAAATACGCACGTAAGTAACTAGTAAACCGAAATGTAACGAATTATAAGTAATTCTATCTTCTAAGTTAGAATTCGACAGGAATTCAAAAAATTACCTCAATTTCTTTGTTTCGAGCTAAGTTATACGTGTTAAGCTATGGAATATTCACCTCCCAAGAAAGAGGCCAGCAAAACACTTCTCAGTGGAAGAAAAAAACGTGGTTTTGAATATATTTAAAACCAGTCTTGACCAGCCAGGTACATCAAAAGTTGATAGTGTTGAAACGACTGCAAAAGCGGCAGATAGCCATTATTTTTGTTATAAGAAATTATAACAAACTGATATTATTTTTATCATATTTATAGGAATTACCACTCGCAGTGTTTATAATATATTGAAAGAACATAACACTGAGCAACAATTTAATCCACCCAAAAATATCAGAGGAAAAGGAGTGTTTTGGGTACTGTTGATGAAGAAACGAAAAACAGAATTCGTAGAATTGTTCATTCATTCTATTTTAAAAACGAACCACCAAGTGTGCAAAAAATTCTCGCAGCTGTAAATGAAACAGAAGGTCTGCCTAATTTTAAAATAACGACATTCAGGATGATCTTAAAGCAACTAAATTTTCGGTAAACTATCTAAGTTCTGTAACCTGAACTTTACTACATAAATATTATTTATATTAGGTATTACGTGTTTCATAGTAGTTGATGTTATATTTCTAGGTATGAAAAGAGAAAGCGCAATAGCATCTTGAAAGAAAAAAAGAAATCATTGCTTGGAGAAGAAGATACCTACGTCAAATTATTCAATTTCGTATAGAAGGAAGGCCTATATATTATTTAGATGAAACATGGGTGAATGCTGGGCATACTGTAAGCAAAGTATGGACTGATAAATCTGTTCTGACTGCGAGGCAAGCATTCATAGAAGGGTTGTCTACAGGCCTTAAAAACCCCTCCGGAAAAGGAAAACGACTTATTATTGGCCATATAGGATTAGACGAAGGATTTGTAAATTGCGGATTACTACTCTTTGAATCAAAAAGGACTGGCGATTATCACGAGGATATGAATGCAGCAAAATTTGAAGAGTGGTGGCAACAAATACTCCCTAATTTAAGAGAAGAATCAGTAATCGTTTTAGACAATGCTCCCTACCATAGTCGGAAACTAAACAAACGACCTACAGGTAGTACTAAAAAAAAGGAAATACAAGAGTGGCTCAAGAAAAACAATATAACATATGAGGAAGATATGGTTAAAGCAGAACTTTTAGTACTAGTTAAAGAAAAATCAACTGGAGCTGAAAGATATGCTGTGGATGAGTTAATACTCAATAGCAACAGAAAGGTTCTCAGACTTCCACCATATCACTGTGAAATGAATCCTATTGAGTTAATATGGGCACAAGTAAAGGGATATGTCGCTAGAAACGATACGACATTTAAGTTATTAGATGTGAAAAGCTTATTCCAACAGGCTATCGATAATACTTCACCAGAAAATTGGAAAAATGCAGTGAAGCATGTCCTTGGAGTAGAAAAAGAAATGTGAGAACTGGATAATATAATCGATAAGCATATAGAAGCCATAATAATTACTGGAAGTGATGATTCATCGACATCGTCAGATGAAGACGAATCTACCTAATTTTACTGATATTATTATTATATTTATACTTATAAAATGTAAAAGTTCTCATCAATAATAAAAATATTTCATTTATTTAACGTACTTGAATTTGTTTTATGATTATAGCCACTTTGAGTGTTCATATGTTTTTAATAATATAAAATATTATTAAAAATCTGGTGTGAAGAACACCAGTGGTGGGGTTTACCTACTCATGTATGTTTCAATTATTCTGATTCATATGTTTTTATCGTTTTTAAACAACTGAGAAAATTATTTAAAATAACAGTTTTTTCATGTGCAAAATAGTTTATTCGTTCATATTGAGGATTACTACGTGTTAATTTATAGAGACAATACAATTGTAAAACGTTTTGATTGAAAACACAATTTCTTATGTCAAATACCTACTACGGCGATAACTATTTTACCGACATTAATCCTTGAATGATTCCATGTGCCTGTGTGCATACGGTTTTGGCGTGATCAAGTGAACACAACGTGATTACTGAATCTGGTCAGCGATTTGAGTATAGATATACTTAGGGTTGAATTATAAAAAATAAAACGTGCGTGCTATAACTTTCATATTAAATTAATGCACATTAACCCAGATATACCTGTAGTCCTATATGTAGGTCGATTTTAGTGGCGGTATGTATGACTAATGTTGCGAGTTGTTCTAGAATTTCTGCGTGACGTGTCGTTTCATGTTGCTTTTATCAGTTGCAGTGTTTTATAGAGGTTTTTGTGACGTGTAAAATGGACCACTGCGACGTTCGATTTACAGGGTGAGTTTCTAAACACTACTTGACATAGGATTTATTTCACGAGCACGTTTTCTGTTAAAAAACATGTTAAATATTCATGTGTTATATCCTAATTATAGGTTATGTGCGAATTGTCCAAGTAATATGTAACGGGTGTTCAGAAACATTCGAAGTGAAGTGGGCTCAGAACAAAAAATCGTATATCTTTACTTAAGTATCTGATTTGTAATAATTATTAAATGTCAACTGTTGTCTGTCAGAAATAAATCTATCTCAGACATGACTTCAGATTTTCAAGGACTACTTTGACTTCGAATGTTTCTGAACACCCGTTATTTAGTTATTGACGTCCTACATATAGGACGTTAGGAAGTTACAATATGGGACTAGAATGTTACAGTTTTTTATTTACAAAAGATTTTTGAAATATTTATGAAAATATTCAAAGATAAAAGAAGTAGGTAATTTGTATGTGTTATTTATTTTCAGCGGATTGACCCTAACTGAAGCTCTCACACTACTAGAAGACGACAATTTTCAAACCAAGAAGCGGATATAACTATATTTCCTCCTGAAAATGCTTGCGGAAATATTACCGACGAAGACTCTGGAGATGAGGACATTGTAAACATAAACAATCTACCAGCAAGTCAGCTTAGAGCTCCAGCAGAATTAAGAGTCACTAACAACGAAATATTCGATCAACAATATGACGAGGAAGATGATTGTCCACTTGCAGTTAGCAGCTCGACGGAGTAGCAGTCCGAAAACAAAAGAAAACTGCACCGTATATATGGACCGAAGAAGATTTTGATGTAGCTGCTGCCACCGAATGGCCAATTGACGTTTCAGAGGAGTTTGCAAAAATTAGCCCTTTAGATCTTTTTGAAAAATTCTTTGATGATGACGATGACGTTATCAAACTTTTTATGGAAGAATCAAACAGGTAATATAATTTTTGCAAAATATTGTGTGCATTATTGAAGTGAATTTATTCAGATATGCTGCACAGAACAAACCCAGCAACATAACTGCTCACGGAGTAAGGTCTTTTTTGGGCGTTTTTATTTTGAGTGGGTATCATCCATTACCTAGGCGTAGGATGTTTTGGGAACGTGAAAAAGATTGTCATAGTGATCTAGTCAGCGACGCGATATCAAGAGATAGGTTTGACTTTATTATGAGTAATGTTCATTTAGTCAACAACAATAATTTGAACACAAATGACAAATTTGGAAAACTAAGGCCATTGTTTGATCATTTGAATAAAGCGTTTCTCAAATTGGCTCCTGTTCAAGAAATGCATAGTGTGGATGAGGCAATGGTGCCTTACTATGGGAGACATGGTTGCAAGCAATACATCCATGGAAAACCCATTCGATATGGTTTCAAACTTTGGCTGGGATGTACTCGCCTGGGTTATGTCAATTGGATCGAGCCGTATCAAGGTGCAACGACTCATATTGGAACTCAATGTAAGGATCTTGGAGTTGGAGCCGGAGTTGTTTCGACTTATGCGGATACTCTGAAATCTAAGTGGCCGGATGCAATTTTCCATTTATACTTCGACAATTTTTTTACCTCTTGTCCATTGCTGACAAATTTGTCCGAAAAAAATCTCAAAGGAACTGGAACAATTCGAACTAACAGACTTACAATCAATCCATTCAAGTCCATAGACATGAAAAAGAAAAATCGGGGAGAGTTTGAGTATCGCATGTGTAACGAAAATAATCTCGTGACAGTGCAATGCAATGATAATAGCATTATTACAATGTGTTCAAACACAGTAGGTGTACATCCATTACATACTGTCAAACGATATTCCCGGCGCGAGAAGAAAAGCGTAAATGTTCAGCAACCGCATATGATAAAATTATATAATGCTAACATGGATGGTGTAGACCGTTGTTATGAAAATATTAGTCTTTACAGAACCTCCATACGAGGTAAAAAATGGTATTTCTGTCTACTTTCTCAGTGCATTGATATGTCTGTTCACAATGCATGGCAAATACACAAATATAATAAGGGAACTATGGATCATTTAACATTTGGGCGACAAATTGCTCTTGGATTATTGGAACAAAATAAAAAAATAAAGAACAATCACAAAGGTAGACGTAGCCAACATGAAATATGGCCATCCACCATGACAGAATGGATCATTATGTGATTCCTCAGGACAAACAAACTAAATGTCGTCACTGTCACACTAAAACTACCACACGATGTAAAAAATGTAATGTGGGTTTACATGTAAAGTGTTTCGTTGTTTATCATACTTTGTAATGTTTATTATAAAAGTAATTATATTTGTATTCAATAAAATTAGTTTTGCTTGTACGGCGTGGTTTATTTTCCTGACGTCCTACATATAGGTAAAGGCCCAAATGGCCCACTCAGTAACAAAAAAAAATTAAATTGACATTTTGGTGTCTGTATTTATGCATATCATTTCATATACCAAATAATTTTTTTTTATTCTAAAAATATTTCAGGCATATCTGGGTTAAATAATGCAATGCAATTTATGCAATTCCCTAATTATATACTGGTGATTGTTTGCTTTTAGCATGGGTTGGTTAATTTTATGTTTTAACACAAAATCAAATGTGTGTTACAATATTTAGAAAATTTTGTTGTACATTTAATTGTTCGGCAAATAATCTTCGAGTTCACAGTATCGTTACATTTAATAGTTAATTGGAGCTGAACAATATTGTATCTTATACAATTCACAGATATATAAAAGAAAACTCTAATATTTTATTATGTGTGGTTTAAATATTTAACAATTTCTAAGTATAACAAAAAATTTAATTTCTTTAAATTTTGAGTGTGGTTTTTACTTCTTTAACGTGCTTACCAATCGAAGCGAAGAACGGCGTTTTGCAAACAGAGTTGCAAAAATCTATAAAACTTTATGTTTTATTAAAATCAGGTTGAGAGAAATATACGTACCAATTTTATTTTGTAGTTTCAAGTATTTAAATCTGAATTTACAAGAAACATTAACTACAAAATGAAAAGGTTTCAACATAACCTAATAACAAATATGGTGGTGTACTGTTGCTAGTAGTGTTCAAATGAAATTATTTTTGCAAATTAAAATATATGTACATGTTTGAAATACAATCGTTTTAAATTTATTATATTGTGACTAAATTGAATTATGAGAAAAGCAATGGTATAATATTGTATATAAAAGCTATTATTATAAGCATAAAAATGTTAATTAAAATTTTATATGATTTAGATGGTAACCCATAAAGAAAATGATTAATAGATTCAAAGTAAAATATTAATTTATAGTAAGAACTGTATTTTGAATCCATTTTTTCTCATTTTAATAAATAAAGGAAAATTATATAAGGTGTTATAAAAACATAAAACAAACTTAAGTTTTTCTTTAACTCTGGGATGCCTAATCTATGTACAAGATGAGCAATCTCAAGTATCCACAGTTCGCAATATTTATTTTGGCATCAATGTAACATTGGCTATATTGTTTACCCTTCTTGGCATTTGTTATTTCTGAATGATTGTGCTGTCATAATAATGCATGTAAGTGATTCAATAACACCAAAATGAAAGTAGAAATCTCAATAGGCAATAAATTACGATAATTAAAAGGATGTTATTACTATATTTAATAACGTACTAACGTAATAACGTACGTTAATAACGAACACAGTATGTGAAAATCAATTTTTAGAAAACAATATAGCAGTTTTCCAAGAAAATGAAATATCAATATGAATGTCACATATGTATTTGAAAACACATGATATCCTTATTTAAAATTTAAATTCTAATTTCAGAATAAAACCATGGAATACACCAATTCTCAATTGAATTTATGTCCATAATTAACGTTATTTGTTCTACATCTATATAAATGAAAGGTCTATAAAAAGTAAAAAGCATTAAAACAAATTATTATACATGTAAATGTATATAACATATTATTTAAAATTTCTAGTAAGAAGATAATAAATTTTATTATCTCACAAATATTTTCATATCGTAAAGAATGTACAATATAAATTGACAAGTATTGATATTAGTTTTTATTGCTTTTATTTAGAAATATAAAATTAATGTAGTTAAGTATAATTTTACCGCAGCTTTTTTCTGTTATGCAAATTACATAAACTAGAAAGTAATGAACGTTTCAAACTGATATGGCACCAGCGTTGCCAGAAACTTTAGACCCAAAAGTAATGTGCATAAAAACAAAAGTAAATAATAAAGTAGATTCAGTTAGTCGACGATTTAAGGTCCGTTTTACTTTAATATGTATATATTTAAAATAATTCAAATCTTACATGTTTCGGAAATTACTGCCTTTTCAAAGAATTTTGTGTAAATAATAAACATACAAATAGGCGATTTCAAAACACCGGGGGTTTATTAACGTGTTTATGCACATACGTTATTTGAAATTTAGGAAGTGCTAATACTAATAGTATAACCCAACACAATTACTAATATTGTAAAAAATATTATTAGTATTGAATAGGTTCGCAACTATATAAGAAAAATCTGAAAACTAATTATTTTATTGCAGAATTGTAATTTCCCTACAAAATAACGATTTCAAGAATCTATTCTAACGTCCGTACATTGCCCAAAATTTCTTACACGTAAGGCAAAATCTCTACGTCTGGCAACACTGTATGGCGCTTCTCAGCACAACCGCCAAACCAATTCCTTCCTCCTTGAACTCCCCAGCCTGTGCTTTTTTGGTGTCATAAAATCAGTAACGTTCAGTATGATTTGTTTTTAGAATGCGAAAAAAGTTCGTTCTATCAAAATTAATAAGTAGATTACAGAAGTGTATATGACAACGCTATGAATAAAGCGAAAATGGTTGTTTAATAGCGAATGTTCACAATGAAGAACGATACAAAAAAAGACAAATGTTTTACGCTCTATAGTTTACACGCATTTGAAAGAGGTCATTATCAATTAATTCAATACCCTGGCAGCAACGGAGTATGAAGAAGGCATAGAAAAACGCTATGATAAATGTTTAAACTTGTAATATATAGTTATTATAATAAGTGTAGAAGCAATTTTGTTTCATTGTCTCAACTAATAAATGTCTGTGAGAAAAACGTTCTTTACTTTTTGGATAACCTTTGTATTTGTGAAAGCGGCAACTAAACTTAATTCTTATGTTTATTTCTAAATTTTACGCAAGAGAACTATTAAGAGAATAATTATATTTAATTAATTTATTTTCTGAGTATGTATAATAATTTGCTTTACAGTTATCACTTTATACAGAATTTTATTTTAGCGTATATGACATATGTATATAAAAAAGTAATTGAGCAATATTTGTATAACTATAGAAAAAATATATATAACTAATCACAATTTTTATCTCAAAATTGAGATGAAACAATTATTTACAGTCTTCTAAAACCTCCTGTTTATTAAGGCACACTAACACATCTTACATTATAAAATTGTCTCTAGCCTAAGAAATAATGAAGGATTTTTGAAGATTTCATCAACAATTGAAAGGTTTGTCGCTTCATAACAATATGTAAGTGTTTGTACTTCACAGATAAAAATGTAAAATAGATTAGTTGTATCTAATCCGAATATTAGGAATAATGACGTTTTGATTACTTAAGACTCACTTTAGAATCCAATGAATGTTCTAGGAGACTTAGATTACGACTAGAAGTTGTAGTAAAATATACACCTATTTGATAATTTAAATTTATGTTATTTTGAAATAAAATAGTTTGCAATGTCATAAAGTATTGCCTAAATTGAAATAATAAAAGTTTGTTTATTGCCCAAATATTAGATAATAATTTTAACGTTGTTTCTCTTTTCGGAGTGTTATAACTAATATATAGCTTTTATATAATATTCATTAAGCTCATTACTAAACTCAATACCAAATCCGATTTCTTGAATATTTTGTTATTATAATTATAGATGTAACTAATGTACCAACTTAAGATATA
The DNA here is from genome assembly GCA_935421215.2 of Melolontha melolontha. Taxonomy (NCBI): domain Eukaryota; kingdom Metazoa; phylum Arthropoda; class Insecta; order Coleoptera; family Scarabaeidae; genus Melolontha; species Melolontha melolontha. Next base: position 155,291,545 of record OW285236.1, on the reverse strand, counting down.
TTAAAAATCAAAAATGTTCAGATACTTCTATATTGGGTTCTTGTTTAAATGCCATTTGATGGTAAGAATCTTCATCTATTGAACCCATTTCGTTGACAATGATAATATTACTATTTTGTTGCGCTGGACTAACTAAATTACCATTGAGAAGTTGATCTGTTGGGCTATGACATTGTGATGATGTTATTGGTGAAGTTGTGGGACTTTCTGAAGAATCGCTTGTGTTTTGATAGCTCACAGCGCTTGCTGTCACCATTGGTTGAGGAGCTTCAACGGCACCTGAAAGGGAATATTAATGTAAATACTGATTAACGACAAATAATACAAATTAAAACAGGAATAGTAAATTATGGATGCATGACAATGAAGTATTCATTTGGGCGTTATTAATTCTTTTCTGTTCTTAATTTTTCCTTTATCATTGCTTATAAGTTGTATAAGTTCATGAATTTATTATTTTTGGTAGACAGCTGAAACATTCGAAGCAATTATATTTTTAAGCATAACCCCTTAAAAGGATTAATGCGTTTGATATGTCAATAATAGAAGCTTCGATGCCTTAGGAAATAAATCTGCTTCTGGTTAGCATTCAGCTACTCATTCGCATTAGTAATTATATTTTTGTCAGAAAAACCGATTGCTTGTAAATGTTCATTCAAATTAGAGAATAATCGCTAGGGATTATATCTGAAGAATAGCGTTCAAAAGTTTCGAAATAGGCCCTGTAGATAGCAGCTAATGAAGCGCAACTCTGGGGAATAGGGTGTATATTCCAGCACTTCATAGTGCAAATCCCTCAACTTTCCTATCGTAAAGATACTCTTGTGGGCAGGTGTATTGTCTTGATAGAAGATGATTTTTTCCTCTGCAAGCCGGGTCTGTTTTCTTTATTGTTTCACGAATTTTTTGTATAAGATTTGCATAATACTAGCATGTGATGGTGTGTCCATGTGGTAAATAATCAACAAAAAGAACCCCATCCAAATTAAAACAAAATCGTGGTCATTATTTTCTTGGCGAACGAAGTGATCTGACATTTTCGTATTCCCTTATTCCATACTTGGTATTTTTGACACTGGATCAAACAGATGAAGCTAGATCTCATCTATCCTTTATCAATCTTTCCAAAAACTTTTTCGGATATGTGTTAATTATCATCAAATTTACTTTAGGGATGATTTGCTCAGTTTTTGATCAATCGTTAACATTCTAGGCAAACAACGAGTAGAAACTTGTTTAAAACCCAATTTTATAATGTACAAATTTTTCAACATTTTCTACTGAAAAGGCAGATGTTTATGCTATCTTCCTTACTGTATTCCTTTGATCAGGCAAAATTATGTCATGAATAGTTGATTTGCTTTTGGTACCCAAGATAAGCCCCTTTGCGGAGATACTATATGACAACTCTCATTTCAATTTTATCCACGTAAACACTATTACGGTATAAAATTTGATGAAACAAAACAAACATATTTGAAACTGATGCAGTAATGCAATAAAGGAATTTATTGTAACTTTATCGGTGAGCTACCTAAATAACGTCACAATATTTAATAGCAACTTGCGTTAGCCTCAATCATTAATACTTTCGAACAATGCCAGGCAATTGTTGCCATGATTCTTGATCTAATTGAGACACCTTGACTTTACGTGGAATTCCATCGCTCAGGCTCTGCTGCAGTTTTGATAAAAGATTAAAGTAGAACATCGCCATTTCTTCTTCTTTTTTGTTTAGGTCGAAACTTGTTTTTCTTCACGCATCCATCATGGTGTTTCAGTGGAAGTGGAGACCTAGCTTTCCATCCATCTTTTTAATGGTCTTCCAGGGTCTCTTTTTCCTGCTGGTCTTTGGTTTCTTGCTATTTTTATCAACCTGGTCTCATCTGCCCTTTGGACGTGCTCGTACTATGACATCTCCGATTCCATAATCCTCTCTTATAGCTGCGTTCCTAACTTTCTCTCTCCTTGCTTTTTCCACTATTGTTCTTAAAGTGTTTATTTAGGTTGTTCGCATCAGTTGTTTAATTCTGCTTGTGTTGACCTGGGTTTCAGCTACATACGTAATTATTGGTCTTACCATGGGTTTATACATTTTTACTTTGCTCTTTGTTGTGAGGTATTTATTTCTCTAGGTGACATCCTGTAGATATCCACACACTCGTACTCCTTTCATAGTCTTTTGCCTGACTTCTCTGTATCATTTGTTCGATGATTTTGTTGCATATTTCTAATTTACATCGTATAGTATGAACGATTTTGTCTTTTCTGTGGATATTTGCATCTTGTATCTTTCAGTCGTTTTTGTGAATCGATGGAGAAGTCTCTGTAGGTTGTCCTTAGTATCTATTATTAGCACCGCATCGTCAGCATAACATAAAATAATCAGATTGTTATTGCTCATTTTATAGCCATTCATATTTTTCTTGCTGCCTATTAGTTAATTTATAATCAGATTAAAAAGCATTGGACTTAGGGAATCGCTCTGTCGGATACCAGTGCTGCTTTTAATTTCCTTAGATAACCCATTCCTTGTTTGTATTTTGGTCTTCGTTTTTGTGTTTCTGTTTTCTATTATACTTATCAATCGTTATGGTAAGTTATTCTCCTGTAGTATTACTATCACGTTGTGTATTTTCACCCGATCAAATGCCCTTTGTAAGTCGACAAAGCACATAAAGGCTGGCGCGTTAAATTCGATCGGTTTTTCGGCCAGTTGAGGATAACGAATATGGCGTCAGTAGTAGATCAATTTGGGCGAAATCCTTGTTCTTCATTAATGGTTAGGAATGGTTTGGCTTTTTTCTAATACAATTTTCTAGTGTTCCATTCTAAAGAAACTTTTCCCTTTTTAATTACGATGTTAAAACATTTTATTGGCTCTCCTATAAGATGTTCACGACCGTATTTTAGCAATTCGTTTCTTATATTATCGCTTCCTGGGGCTTTCCTGTTATTTAATGTTCTTATTGTCTTTTGGACCTTGTCTATTGTAACATCTACCTCATTTTCGTTCCAGTTTATTATTGTGGAGTGTGTTCTTCCTCTTTATACAGATTTTCAAAATATTCTTCCCATTTTTTGTTGTTAATTGGGTCTATTGTTACAATTTCGTTAACTTCTGCCTTTCTGTTTCTTAGCATGCACCATACCTTTTTCTGAGATCCATACATGTCCCGTTCCATGTCTTCCGTATATTTCTCCCAATACATTTCTTTCAGTTGTCTTATTTTCTGGTTGGCTGTGTTTCTGTTTTACTTGTTATTGCCTTGACTTCTTTGTGTACCAAGGTGTTTTATTATTTTGTAATACTTTCGGTGTTTCTTAATATATTGTTTTTTATTTTTCTCAATGCTTCGTTTGAATTCTCGTTTTCAGTTATTGGTGTTCTTTTGATTTTGTCCCTTAATGTTGTTGCGTATACTTTGTACTCTCGTATTCTAATTGCTCAACATTGAGTTTTTCGATATATTCAGGATTGGTCTTGAATTGAGTTTTCGTTCTTATTTTACAAAGTACTAATGGGTGATCGCTTTTGTCGAATTCAATGTTCTTACTTCCAATATCTCAGAGGGAGTAAATTGTCGGTTGGTGATGATATAATCTATTATAAAGATTGAAGGCCCTGTGCGCTCTCAAAGGTGTATAATCATGGTTCAAAAATGTGATATTAATTCTTAGGTTATTTTGGGCATAAAAGTCAACCAACAAGTCGCCGTTATCATTACTGGTGTCTTCATTGAAGCGTTGTTTTATACGTTGTAGCGGAACGTTTCCAACTAATGCGTCGAAATCACCCATCAATATAAATTTGTTGATTGGAAGGTATTGTATCAATATGATTTTGCAAGTTCTTCATATAACTTTCGTCTTTCCTCTCTTGTTTTCGAGGAGTCATGTGCATAGACGCTGATGATATGTAAGTTTTTGTTATCCATTTTTAATTCGACTTTCACTAGTGATTCGTTAAAGTAGTCTACATCTTCGATATATGGTTAAAATTTAACCTGTAATAACATTCTTACCTCTGCTTTGGCTCTTTCGTTTTTTGACTTTCCACTATATACAAGTATGTAATTATTGATCATGTGAATTCCCTTGCCTTTTTTCTTTACTTCAGACATACTACATATGGCTAAATTTTTCTCTGTAATTTTCGCTTTTATTTATTTCTTGATCCTTGTTGTTCTAGAATTTGAATATCCAAGTCAAAGCCCGTTTCCGTTTTTTCATCTCTTTATCCTATATCGTTGCCGGATCGTCATCCATGTGTTCGTTCCATTTCCCTGACAACATATTTTCTTTGATTGATGTGTCCCTATCACATTCACACCTCCTGAGACATGTTTGCTACATCTGCTGATTCATCAAATTGAATATTAAAAAATTCACTTGAACTTACTTGCTGAATTATCTTATCGCGAATATCGGTAGCCATGTCATCGATTCGCCTTAATTTTGTGTCGTTAAAAAGCGGGATTTTTAAATTTTTTTTTTGCTTTTTCCACACCTTTAAAACACTGATCATATCAATTGCAGCAGGCAATATGAGGTTTTCGGCGATTGTATGGGGTTTGGACATCTTAGCTACTCTTAATACTTTGAGATAAGATGCTTCAAGTTACACTTTTATCAGCATGGCTTGACTTACAAATAGAAGTTTGTTGATTTCTCAAGGTATGTAACTTTCTTTCGAAAAATTTTAAGGGTTTGTTTTTATGAGCCGGATATTTAGTTTCCAAGTGTCGAACTAATTTTGATGGTTTCATGCTTTCATCGGAGAGAACTTGAAAGCAAACAACGCACTGTGGCTTTCCATCCAATGAGGTAAAATCATAATTTAAATAACTGTCATTGTACAACCTTGTTTTTTTACTGGATGTAGATGGCTCACTTCGTTTTTTCACAAATTTATCCCTTTCGCATAAGAAATTAAAAAAACAATTCAGTTTCACGGCTTGCTTTAATTTTAGCGTGCGGTCAAACATTAAAATAAAAGCACCAGACAGACGCAAGCTTCGCATTTGAAACTTAACTGAAGTTGTGTATCACAAGCGCCTCTTTTATACTGGTGGCAGCACGACTAGTTCAAACGTATTCAAATGCATGTTTAAACATTTTCCCACAGCGAGTATTATAGGAGACCAAATTACAAAGGGCAATGTATCGTGCGTTCAAAAAAAAACCTGCCTCTAGTGAGCCATGACTTCTAAGTAACATCAAAAAGCATGTCGTAACTTTACTAATATGAATTTCTTAAATGGCAGTTACATTTAAATGACAGACGGCTTTAGAAAATTGCAAGATTAATTGATATGATATAATCTTCTTGTCATGAGTAAATAAAATTCCGTGTTATCGTTTTTATTAGATGGCACTAATGACATTAACATTTGACAATTCAGAATGGTGCGGTTAAGTTACAACATACCTAAAAAATTTATGGCCAACTCTGAAGCTGTGTTTTTTTGAACGCACGATATAAAATTAGTGCAATGTGATTATGTAATATTAAATAATTTTTTACATTTATAATTACAGTCAAAATTAGATTGGTAATAGTAATATTAATATTATTTACATTTATTATTTGGGGGGTCGCGCAGCTCAGAAGGTTGAGAATTGCTGCCCTAGAGTATTAATAATTTCACGTCACCTTCGTACGCCGATCTTTCAAAATCACGCCCATTTTTTCGATGATTTCTCTTTTCAGACGTCCTTCACATGACTAATCTTGGATGCTTTCAAGCAGCGTTTAAACTCGGCTGCCCATTTCTTCACGCTAGAATTGAATTTCAGTCGGCGTTAAACCTTCTCTACGAAGAATTTCCCGTCTCTCGACTTTCTCGATTTTTTCCATTTCAGAGTCTCGATTTTTTTCCATTTCAGACTACCCTCGTAGATATAATCTTGAAGTGGCATTGCTAAGCCGTTAACTTAAGCGAAGTTTCTAGCTTTTTATAATATTTTTAATTTTTTTTATAATTTCAGAAGTTATTTAATCTAATTCTTAGTAAGACTTTTCTCAAGAGCATTGTGATTAACTGTATTATATGAAACAGTAATTTTCTTTTGTTCTTCAACGTGTGCTGAATAGAGTATTTTGCATCGACAATTTTTCCGAATCTAAAATCAGCTTATTGCAAAATAAGAAGTAGGTTCTCTACTTCAAACAATATAGCTAAAATAATATCTTGAATATTCTATGGAAATCATCATGAAGAGATAAGTTTATAACTTTTGAAATCACCTAATTTGATTTTTGTTTGTTATGTCTTGCATTTTTTTCTTACTTGACATATCCAACAATTATTCAGATATTTGTTAAACCAGGAATAATCTCATTTAGGTTAATAATTGGCACTTCAATTTCATGACTTTTTGTCTTCGATTTCTAGTTACTTGAAATTTATATTTTTTTAACCGATATTCTTGAGTTATTGGTGGACAGTCCAATTTATCGAAACAAGAAAATGTCTCCATATTCTTTCAGACTCATATTTACTCCATCCGTTAGTTAGCTTTGAGTTTGTTGAAATATCTTTATTCTGTATGTTAAATGTACTTTGCTCGAAGAGTGTAAATTTAATAATATAAATAATTCTTATTTAAACTTGAATATGAGGTATTACTTCATCCGATGTTGAAATAATTTGGGTGAACCTGCTTTTTTAAATTTAACACTTACGACGGTGCTAGGTGTCCTACGGGGGCCATTTCACACATTAATGTGCACCATTTTCACTGTCAAATAAGGCAAGGATTAGAGCCTCTTCCCATTTACCACTATTGAAAGAAAATAGAATTTTACTAGGCTACACAAAGTCGGGGTGTTAAAAAAGTTCGCAATATTAGGTTTTTAAGAAACAAAAGCGAAAGCTATCGTTAAAAGTAAGTTTTCTATACAATTGACTGTTATGACTGAAAGGGATGGTAGTACACTTTCAACCACGGTATTCAACATAATATTATAAGTACGAAAATTAACAATAGAGGAAACAATTTTTTGACATGCCCAAATTTTGACTTAAATACTATGTAGACGCACATGATTTATTTGCATAGTTTCTAAAAAAAAAGCATTGGAAATGGTATTCTTATGTGTGATATTTATATATACATAATAAAAAATAGCATACCTCCAAGCAGCATTTCTTGCAATAGACTATCGATGTGGGCAACCCCAAATAATTTCGCGAATTGAATTTGTTCGATCATTTGCCAAGTAATGGATTGTAAAGCGGGAAGTGTTAATAATAATTCTCCAAATCTTCCTCTGCTGTCGTACTGCCTATCACTAATGTAATCTTCCAAATTAATTTGTATTTGATAACGCAGTGCCTTAATTCGTTGTGGTTCACTAAGACCCTTTGCATCTGTGATGTAAATAAAATTAATTAGTTCGTCATTTGTACGTCGTTATGTCATAGAACAATTTCATGAAAAAAATTAAAAAAAACATTTTTATCATATGGCATTTTATGATAATGTCGGGAATGTAATACAAATGACTTCATATAAAATAATATAAAAAGTATAAAATCAAGAATATACATTAAAAAAATAAAATTTTTCTAAATATGTTTGTAATTTTATTTATTCTATAAGACAACGTTGGTATGTAATTATATTTTTTTGAAGTGGTTTTTGCTTAAGCTATGGTAGCAAGGTAAATAATCGTTTAAGAAGCATACGGTTTGCGGTGTTAATGATTGATTTTCGTTCATAATAGATTATTAAAGGAAGTAAAATAATTGGAATTATGAAAATTCTTTCAATGGAGACTGTGGTTAAATAATAATTTAAAAAGGTATATAACCCCTTACCACAATTATTAGTCGTATCCTAAATACGTATTTCGACAACTAAGTTGTCATCATCAGTAGGTAAAAACTACTAATTAAAAGTCACACATGGGGCACAGTAAAGTAAAATAAACGCTTCCGCACAACTACTATACACTGCAACCCTGTAAAGACTAAATTTAACATGCCAATCTCACACTACGAGACAAACACTTGCCTCCTACGAAAAGGTTATAAACATGTGTTAAATTATCGAACAAAGGAACGGCAGAAATTCTTCTCTAAAGAAGGCGCCTACTAAAAACGATTTTTAAAGCTACGATGACCTACTATTAAACTAAATGAACCACCTTATATTTTCACAAAACACTAGTATATTTAACTATATGAATATTTCATGTGCATTGTACACATCAGTAGTTATATAAACGTATTATTTCGAGTACAAGTATAGTAACAGCAGAAATATAGACATGTGGGAATCCATACACGTGAAATAATGCAAAAATTACCTCCTTAACAATGGTTGTTGAATGAAGCACTCGGTGTGTTTGTTTCACGAAATGTAAAATGTTTCGCGTTTTGTGGAACAGATGTACCGGGTGTTTTGTTTATTAAATTATTTATCATGTTTCACCCAGAGCCTACCGTGAATTCTATACATTATATTAAATTGCTTAACTCCTTAACTAGGACATGTCACCTATTTATAATTAACTTTTAAATTATATACCTACAATATCCAATTATTCATAGACCCTTTTCACGTGAATTGATTCTCATTTAATATAACACTACACAGTCGGATGTCTTGTTTCTTCACATGTAACGCCCCTTCTTAATTTTGTCTTTCTCAGAATTTGCAATGAGAGTTCGGCTTTTACAATATACGACCATATATTTTAACCATTTGTAATGGAAAATTTTTACACCCTACCCAATATAGATTTTGTCACTATACTTGTACTCGAAATAATACGTTTATATAACTACTGATGTGTACAATGCACATGAAATATTCATATAGTTAAATATACTAGTGTTTTGTGAAAATATAAGGTGGTTCATTTAGTTTAATAGTAGGTCATCGGAGCTTTAAAAATCGTTTTTAGTAGGCGCCTTCTTTAGAGAAGAATTTCTGCCGTTCCTTTGTTCGATAATTTAACACATGTTTAAAACCTTTTCGTAGGAGGCAAGTGTTTGTCTCGTAGTTTGAGATTGGCATGTTAAATTTAGTCTTTACAGGGTTGCAGTGTATAGTAGTTGTGCGGAAGCGTTTATTTTACTTTACTGTGCCCCATGTGTGACTTTTAATTAGTAGTTTTTACCTACTGATGATGACAACTTAGTTGTCGAAATACGTATTTAGGATACGACTAATAATTGTGGTAAGGGGTTATATACCTTTTTAAATTAATTGGAATTATGTCAATGCAATTTTGGAATTATTTGGATCACTCAACAAGTTCAATTTGATATTTAAGTAAACAGAATAGGCCACGCAGAAGTAAACTAACACGAATATAAATTTAAAATGTTCATATACCAGTTATAGAACTATAAAATATAGTTTATTATCTACAGTCGCAGTAGCGTGTAAACAGATATTAGCGTTGTCAGTTTTCTAAATAAATTTAATAATAACGAGGAGTTCCATATCATAACTTACGAGGTGCGGCTATAAAATAACGATAGATGCTCCTACAGACGAACTACGCATGCCAAAGTCATACAACCAACAGCTATGTAGCGTGAATCCTTTTTATTCGTTTGCCGCCATTCCCGTGTCTGTAGACAGTCTGGCCGTGGCCTTCGTTTGTACAAGATCTATTTTTTTTTTGTCGGAAAAATGATATGTATTTTAGTAGAGCAACGATTTGTCTTGAAACTTCACATGACAGTTGGAAAAACCACTACTGAGAGTATGTGCGAAAGTGCTACCGAAAATTCTCACAACCGAAAAAAAAACGTGAAAATAATTTGTACTGGCACTTTAAGCGCCATTGAAAATGAGCCAAACTTCTCGAAGAGAGTGCTAGCGTGTGATGAATCTTGGATTTTAATCTATGATCTAGAAACTAAGCGTCAATCAATGCATTGCAAGAGCCCAACTTCACAGAGAATCAAAAAAACGCGAATGGGCAAATAAAAATTGAAAGCTAAATGTTTTTTTCGATATCCATACAACTGTCTACCTTAACTGAATTCCTGAAGGCCAAACTCGAGGTTCGCACAAAAAAAGTTCCGAATTGTGGAAAAAAGTCATGGGTTCTTCATCAGAACAACGCACCGACGAACACTGCATTGTCTGTCAAGACGTTTCTAGCCAAGTATAATCTCCTAGTGCTAGACCATCAGCCTTATTCGCCTAACCTGGCACCATGTGTCTTTTATCTGTTTCCCAAGGTCAAATCTGCATTAAAAGGGACAAGATTTCAGACCGTTGAAGCTGTGAAAGAGAAAGCGGCACACGTCATTGACGAGCTCACCGCAGAAGACCTCCAGCACTGTTTCGCTCAATGGAAAATTCGAATGGAGCGGTGTAGGGGTAGAGGAGGGGTGTATATTGAAGGGGATAATAATTAAATATGTAAATTTAAAATAAAAAGTTTTACAGCATCAGTCGCGTTATTGACTTACGAGGTGTGGCTACCTCGTAAGTCAATCCGAGTTCTCTATCGAAGACATTTTGGCTAGTTTAGAGATATAACATATAATTGTTTCAGCCTTTACTTGATGAAATTCCATTATAACTATTATCAGGATAAAATAAAACAAATTTTAATGAATTTCACTATTTAATTGACACTGCAACGATCGTTTCGCTCCAGCCTGAGCTTCATCAGACATATAACTAACATATTTACACATTTTTTAACACAAGTAAACGGTAACAAACATATGTTTTATTTTAAATTTTAAATAGTTGAAGGAATGGGTACTTTTTATTACTAAAATGTCTATTCACAAAACTTTCACTACGGTTTATACAATACTGTTCTTAAGTAATAAAACTAGGGGTTTACATTATATTACAGGGAGGTAAAGAAATTCTATGGAAAAATACAATATGTGACTGTCTGAATATCAAATAAATAAATTGAGTAAGGGTGAATTATTAGTTTCTAATTGATCATTGAGGATCTTGTCGTTTTTCTTTAATTTATTAATTTCAAGTGACTAATAAATTAAGTTTTTTGCCCTTATTTTCTACGTGTAATATTTTAAATTCTTTATTAAAATTGTGTTTTGTTAAATTAATATGAGACGCATATGAAGAGTCACTTTAATTATTTCTAAATGAAGAAAAATTTTCTTTGATGCGTATTTCAAAAGATCTGCCTGTCTGTTCGATATACGTCATGGGGCAACTACCGCAAGTTAACTCATAGACTTCTGACTTTTTATTGTTATTTGTTAAATCTTTATTGTTTTTTATAAATTTGGATAAATTGTTGTTAGTTCTATACGCTGTATTAATGTCTAACTTTCTTAAATATTTACAAATTTTTGTGCTTGAAGAGCTTATAAAAGTGATAATTTTAAATTTTTGGGTGTTATTATTATTTAATATTGGGTAAACTTGTGATATGGCTTTTGTAAGAAGTTTTTTATTTAAAATGTTATTTATTATATTACTTTTATATCCATTGTTGATAGCTATTTGTTTAATTAAATTTAACTCTTTCTCGAAATTTGTTTGGTTCAACGGAGTATTGATTAATCTATGTATAAGACTGTGATAAGCCGCTAATTTGTGTTGTATCGGACGGCAAGAAGTGTTATGAATAGTTATATATGTATTTGACGGTTTGTGGTATCGTTAAATCGAGAAAGTTAATACTATTATTTGTTTCCTGTTCCATTGTAAACTTAATATTGTGATGCAATGTATTAATTATAATCAAATAATAAATTTAATTCTCTCTTTGTTTCTGTGAAACCTAGTAATATATCATCCACGTATCTGTACCAATATAATATATTTTGGAAAAGATTTTTTGAAATAGAATTTTCAAGATGATCCATAAAAATCTCAGCTAATAACGGACTTAGGGGATTACCCATTATTAAGCCTTCTTTGCAAGTGTATATGTTTTCATTAAATTGAAAGTAATTTTGTTCTATGCATATGATTAGTAAATCAAGAATTTCATTAATAATTATTGGATTTACATTATTTTTATGGAGAAGATCTTTTACTAAAATAACCGTTTTTTCTGGAGGGATACTAGGGAATAAATTTTGAACGTCAAAGGAAATGAGTTTTGTGTTAGACGTTAAAGTAAAGTCTTTGATTTTGTTTATTAGTACATATGAGTTTTTTACGCTTAATTTAGGTTTAAATCCTGTATATTTAATAATGATATCTATAAGCCTTTTCGAGAGTTTGTAGGACGGAGCTGTCACATATGAAACAACCGGACGAATCGGGTAATTTTCTGTATGTAATTTAATAAGGGAATATAATTTTCTCTAAAAACAGTTATAAGAAATTCTGCCAATCTTTTTAGTGAAAAGGAACAAAATAGTTTAATCATTATGAGCCCTCAACCCCCAAAATTATATTCCCTTATTAAATTACATAAAGAAAATTACCCGATTCGTCCGGTTGTTTCATATGTGACAGCTCCGCCCTACAAACTCTCGAAAAGGCTTATAGATATCATTATTAAATATACAGGATTTAAACCTAAATTAAGCGTAAAAAACTCATATGTACTAATAAACAAAATCAAAGACTTTACTTTAACGTCTAACACAAAACTCATTTCCTTTGACGTTCAAAATTTATTCCCTAGTATCCCTCCAGAGAAAAACGGTTATTTTAGTAAAAGATCTTCTCCATAAAAATAATGTAAATCCAATAATTATTAATGAAATTCTTGATTTACTAATCATATGCATAGAACAAAATTACTTTCAATTTAATGAAAACATATACACTTGCAAAGAAGGTTTAATCATGGGTAATCCCCTAAGTCCGTTATTAGCTGAGATTTTTATGGATCATCTTGAAAATTCTATTTCAAAAAATCTTTTCCAGAATGTATTATTTTGGTACAGATACGTGGATGATATATTACTAGGTTTCACAGAAACAAAGAGAGAATTAAATTTATTATTTGATTATAATTAATACATTGCATCACAATATTAAGTTTACAATGGAACAGGAAACAAATAATAGTATTAACTTTTTCGATTTAACGATTACTAGAACCAACAACAAATGTAACTTTGCAATTTACCACAAACCGTCAACTACAGATATAATTATTCATAACACTTCTTGCCATCCGATACAACACAAATTAGCGGCTTATCACAGTCTTATACATAGATTAATCAATACTCCGTTGAACCAAACAAATTTCGAGAAAGAGTTAAATTTAATTAAACAAATAGCTATCAACAATGGATATAAAAGTAATATAATAGATAACATTTTAAATAAAAAACTCCTTACAAAAGCCATATCACAAGTTTACCCAATATTAAATAATAACACCCAAAAATTTAAAATGATCACGTTTATAGGTTCTTCAAGCACAAAAATTTGTAAATATTTAAGAAAGTTTGACATTAATACAGCGTATAGAACTAACAACAATTTATCTAAATTTATAAAAAACAATAAATGTAACAAACAACAATAAAAAGTCAAGAGTCTATGAGTTCACCTGCGGTAGTTGCCCTATGACGTATATCGGACAGACAGGCAGATCGTTTGAAATACGCATCAAAGAACATATTTCTTCATTTAGAAATAATAAAAGTGACTCTTCATATGCGTCTCATATTAATTCAACGAACCACAATTTTAACAAAGAATTTAAAATATTACACGTAGAAAATAAGGGCAAAAAACTTAATTTATTAGAGTCACTTGAAATTAATAAATTAAAGAAAACCGACAAGATCATAAATGATCAATTAGAAACAAATAATTCACCCTTACTTAATTTATTTATTTGATATTCAGACAGTCACATATTGTATTTTTCCATAGAATTTCTTTACCCCCCTGTAATATAATGTAAACCCCTAGCTTTATTACTTAAGAACAGTATTGTATAAACCGTAGTGAAAGTTTTGTGAATAGACATTTTAGTAATAAAAAGTACCAGAATAATTGAAACATACATGAGTAGGTAAACCCCACCAGTTTTGTATAATACAAAGGTATTTTTAATAATATAAAATATTATTAAAAATCTGGTGTGAAGAACACAAATGCAGGTTCACTATTAATATTTTCTGTGAACGTGTCCGAATATATCCTATCCCCAGAGACGTAGATACGTATTTCGCTTTTCTACAAGCTCATCGGTACGCCCCTGCTGGAGAAAGGATATTTCCAGACACATTCACAGAAAAGAACCACCTCGCCCTATCACCGTAATTATCCAGACCGAGCGTAGAAGTAAATTCGGCGCTACCTGTTGTCAGATAGTTGAAGTACCTCGCATACCGTCCACATAATTAATGTGAAGTAACGACGCCCTTCCAAAGGTTAGCACAGCCAATCTCTCTAGAAAACTGCATTTTGTTTGTGCCTTCACTCATACTACGGCTTAACCGCATGTGTAATGTATCAGAATAATTGAAACATACATGAGTAGGTAAAAAATATACAAAACTGGTGGGGTTTACCTACTCATGTATGTTTCAATTATTCTGAAACATTACACATGCGGTTAAGCCGTAGTATGAGTGAAGGCACAAACAAAATGCAGTTTTCTAGAGAGATTGGCTGTGCTAACCTTTGGAAGGGCGTCGTTACTTCACATTAATTATGTGGACGGTATGCGAGGTACTTCGGCTGTCTGACAACAGGTAGCGCCGAATTTACTTCTGCGCTCGGTCTGGATAATTACGGTGATAGGGCGAGGTGGTTCTTTTCTGTGAATGTGTCTGGAAATATCCTTTCTCCAGCAGGGGCGTACCGATGAGCTTGTAGAAAAGCGAAATACGTATCTACGTCTCTGGGGAATGGATATATTCGGACACGTTCACAGAAAATATTAATAGTGAACCTGCATTTGTGTTCTTCACACCAGATTTTTAATAATATTTTATATTATTAAAAATACCTTTGTATTAATAAAAAGTACCCATTCCCTCAACTATTTAAAATTTAAAATAAAACATGTGTTTGTTACTGTATACTTGTGTTAAAAAATTTGTAAATGAGTTAGTTATATGTCTGATGAAGCTCAGGTTGGAGCGAAACGATCGTTGCAGTGTCAATTAAATAGTGAAATACATTAATTTGTTTTATTTTATCCTGATAATAGTTAGAGATATAACTTTATTGACTAAATACTTACGTGCGCTAATAAAAATATCTGCTAATATACATTCCCGTATTTTTTTTTAAGATGTAGTTAATAATTCTATAAAACTAAGAAGGAATAGAAAAGAATTAAACGCATTGTGATGAATCATTTTATGGATATATCTATATATACGTCGTATTCTTAAGTTATCCCAAACCAAAATATCAGCTACACACATTTATTTTAGACACAAACGAGAATTTAATAGCAAACGTAGAATTGAGATTTTAAATAGAATCGTGTCCGCCAATTTTTCTATTTTCAAATATCATGTGTTCACTTACGCAATTGTTTTTAAATATAGCAGGCGAGCCTTTCTTTGACGTAATACATGGGAATTCCAGCCTATTTCACTTGACTTTTTTGTTTATTTAATATACATACATTCAATCTACACCTAAATATTTGTTTTGCCAGAAAAAAGTACAATTTTATTTATCAATTCGCATTATTAGGCAATGGATAATAATTTTAATACCATGTTTTCGAAAAATTGTTTTAACGTGAATTTTCTATATATATATATATATATATATATATATATATATATATACAGTACAAATCTCTTCCCTATAGTCACCTACAAACGTGTATACGTATGTGTGCGTTCAAGAAGCGAGGAGTGGGGACGCACGAAGCGATGCATACATGCCATTAGTTACAGTTTACTTGTTAAGTTGGATGGTTTGCTCAACTTTTGCGAATACTCCGTATTCACGATGGATATTTTTACCCTTGAACAAAAAAAATATGTCGTAAAACAGTATCATCTTGGTCGCAGCATAAGAGAAATTGCACGGGTATTTCAAATTAACTTTCAACGTACCATTGCGTTTGAAACGATAATTACGGGCGAAAATAGTTGAATCTATCCTAAATATTCAACCGCAAACGATTTTAAATGTTCAGAGAAACTTTTATGACAGATTAGGACATTGCTTGTTTGCATTAGGAGACCGTTTTGAGCATACAATACATTAAATAGTTTACTTTTTATTTTTGAAATTCTAGTTTTATTTATTATGTATAGAATATAGAAGTTATTATGATTTACCGCTTTATTTATTGTTATTGTTATAGGTATATCTGACATTGTTTTAAAGGTTAAAAATATTAAAATCTTCCAAAAAGTCCACACTTATTTGTGTTTATTATTACATAAAGTCCCTATTATTGACGGTAGTTCCACATTCATCGACGTTTATACTATGTATGTGCTTACTGCTTACATCCAAACTGATCTACAGTACATACATACATACATGCTATGTGCGCCCCCACTCCTCGCTTCTCGAACGCACACATACGTAATACACGTTTGTAGGTGACTATAGGGAAGAGATTTGTACTGTATATATATATATATATATATATATATATATATATATATATATATATATATATATATAACGAGTGATCATTAAAATTTTCGCTCAAGTAAGCAAGCCATGTACACAAAAAGTATGTCCTAACTTAAGTTATTAGATTCAAAAGATATGTCGATGACTGCATAATGATGTTACCAGAAAAGGAAATAAGTAATGTACAAAATAGCTTCAACAACTTCCATCCAAATTTAAAGTTTACCATTGAAATTGAAAAAAACAACTCCATAAACTACTTAGACTTAACACTAATAAAAACAAACAATAACATACAAGCAAAATGGTACACTAAACCGATCACATCCGGCAGATACGTAAACTTTTATTCAAACCAACCCCTATCCCACAAAAAAAATGTTGTAACGGCGTTAGTGGACAGGGCTCTAAATCTCACCAATCCAGTTTTTAGACCAACAGTACTGAATAAAGTAAAAACTATTTTAACAGAAAACAATTATCCACCACAATTTATACAAAACATTATAAAAGAGAGACTTAATAAAATATATAACAAAACTAAATGCCAAAATATAAATAAAACAACCAATGAATTAACATATATCCCTACACCCTATATAACTGGATTATACGAAAAATTAAACAATATAGTTAAACCATTTAATTTTAAAATAGCACATTAAAGCGGAAAAAATCTAAAATTCCTACACACAAAACTAAAAGACTCAACACCAACACTTAAACAATCACATACAATATATAACATACCTTGCAAAGACTGTGACAAAGTATACATAGGCCAAACAAAACAGTTACTACAGGAAAGATTAAAAGGACATAAATACGCAAAAAATCAGACAGCTTTAAAAAAACACCAGATAACATTAAAACACAATTTTGATTTTGAAAATACAAAAATAATAACCAAGCAAAAAAATACAAAGGCTCCCTAGCCTTTGTATTTTTTGTATTTGTTTTAGAAATGATTCACATTTCCAAAAATAACAAAACAATCAACGACCGTAACGAGATTGATGGACTTTCAAAACTGTATTATCCGCTCATTAAACAATAGAAGACACACAAAAAAAAACAAAATTTTTTTTTTCCCATTGTAAACATACTGTATTTTCCCAAACACATGGCCTGACCAAACAAATTTAAAACGAAATAATATATAAAAAAATTTCATTTCTATAACAATACATTTTAATTACACTTAAGATTCCGAGATACACAGTCGGACCCTGTAGTGATGGGTCGACATTGTTTCCGACCATGCATATTGCACTGTGGCATGTGTTTTAACATCGAAATAAATTTGGTGAGTTTTTGTATCATTTAAATTTTAAATTTTATTTTTCTTTACTCTAATCATTATTTTAATTTTAACTCTTTCATATAATGTAAATATAATTCTTACCTTTCGTTTTGTAATTTTTTTAGTTCTAAATCACTTGAAAAAGACTTAATTATATACAAAAAAGTCGAAACGTCGTTATTTAAATTGAATTTCAATAAAGGTCGCTAAACCAAAAAAGCTTATTATTTTAATATATATATATTAGGGTGGTCTTTATTTTTCAACTTTGTTGTTTCGTATAATACAAAGGTATTTTTAATAATATAAAATATTATTAAAAACCTGGTGTGAAGAACACAAATACAGGTTCACTATTAATATTTTTGTGAACGTGTCCGAAAATATCTTTCTCCAGAGACGTAGATACGTATTTCACCTTTCTACAGGCTCATCGGTACGCCCCTGCTGGAGAAAGAATATTTCCAGACACATTCACAAAAAAGAACCACATCACCACATCACCGTAATTATCCAGACCGGGCGTAGAAGTAAATTCAGCGCTGCCTGTTGTCAGACAACCGAAGTACCTCGCCCCGTCCACATAACCAATGTGAAGCAACGACGCCTTTCCAAAGGTGGCACAGTCATCCCTCTAGAAACTGTATTTTGTTTGTGTCTTCACTCATACTACGGACTAACAGCATGTGTAATGTATCAGAATAATTGAAACATACATGAGTAGGTAAAACCCACCAGTTTTGTATAATACAAAGGTATTTTTAATAATATAAAGTATTATTAAAAACCTGGTGTGAAGAACACAAATACAGGTTCACTATTAATATTTTTGTGAACGTGTCCGAAAATATCTTTCCCCAGAGACGTAGATACGTATTTCACCTTTCTACAGGCTCATCGGTACGCCCCTGCTGGAGAAAGAATATTTCCAGACACATTCACAAAAAAGAACCACATCACCACATCACCGTAATTATCCAGACCGGGCGTAGAAGTAAATTCAGCGCTGCCTGTTGTCAGACAACCGAAGTACCTCGCCCCGTCCACATAACCAATGTGAAGCAACGACGCCTTTCCAAAGGTGGCACAGTCATTCCTCTAGAAACTGTATTTTGTTTGTGTCTTCACTCATACTACGGACTAACCGCATGTGTAATGTTTCAGAATAATTGAAACATACATGAGTAGGTAAACCTCACCAGTTTTGAATAATACAAAGGTATTTTTAATAATATAAAATATTATTAAAAACCTGGTGTGGAGAACACAAATACAGGTTCACTATTAATATTTTTGGGAACGTGTCCGAAAATATCTTTCCCCAGAGACGTAGATACGTATTTCACCTTTCTACAGGCTCATCGGTACGCCCCTGCTGGAGAAAGAATATTTCCAGACACAAAATAATATTCTTTATATATGGCCACACAAAAAAATCCATGACTGTTAAATCACACGATCGTGGTGGATATGGAATCGCTGTATTTCTACTTATTATCCTATCGCCATAAAATTGTTGCAAAAACTGAATATTTTCAAGTGTAATGTGAGATGTAGCCCCATCCTGTTGAAAATATCCGACCTGGAGTTCATCATTAGTCAATTGATTAGTAAAAACACTGAGAATTTCGTTACGATATTTCTCCGATGTTATCGTGCCCTCAAAGAATATTGGTCCTATTAATCGGTGACGACTCATACTTACCCATACGCCTATTTTTTCTGGATGTAGAGGAACTTCTCTGTAGAAATGAGGATTTTCACTGGACCACATACACATATTTTGCGAATTAACAAAACCTTTCAAATAAAACCAAACTTCATCGGTGAAAAAAAGTATGATTTAAAATATTGTCTGTCATTGCTTGAATAAACCATTGGCAAAATTGTGTTCTTTTTTCATAATCCGTAGGTAATAGATTTTGTACAGAAGTTAATTTATATGGATACATGTGCAAGTCCTTTTTTAAAATTTTTTGACATGTTCCATACGAAAGCCCAACTTGTTGCGAAACTCTGCGAATAGATGTTTGAGGAGATTCGTTAATAATTTGTCTGACATTTTCAATTACGCCGCGACTTCTCTTGAGAGGAGGACCGCTTCCTTTTTTCCTTAAAATACTGCCTGTTTGACGAAAAAGATTTACACAATGCATTAGCGTATCACGGAAAGTTTTATAGCTAGGAACAGTATTTGGATATCTCTCTTCAAACTCCGCAAGGCAATTTTCTATTGAATGCTGCCAAATACCATAAATTTTTTGAGATGTCAGGAAGTAACATCCTACCATAAACGCTTTATGCATATCATTAAAGGCCATTACTTTTTCTTTTGATGAAACTTTAAAATATATATTTGACACTGACAGATGTTTGAAATAACATCTTAATGACTAAAGCTACGACATAATTTTTATATACACGGCCAGCTACGAGTGAAAATTTTAATGATCGCTCTTATATATATATAAATATATATATATATATATATATATATATATATATATATATATATATATATATTTGGTGTTTATAAGAATTTAATTTTCTTATTTATTTTATTGGCCGTGTCTTAATATTAAAATAATAGACTTTTTTATTGGTTTAGCGACCTTTAATGACTTTTCTTCTACGACGTTTCGACTCTTATTATTATTGAGTCTTTTTCAAGTAACTAGAAACAAAAATACAATTGAAAAGTAAGAAAATATGTTTGCATTTGTGTGAGTGCATTAACAATTAAAATTAAATTAATAATAAAGTAAGGAAAAGTTAAAATGATTACATTTGTATGAATGAATTAAAAAAATTAAATTAAAATATTAATAAAGTAATAATAAAGTAAGGAAACTTGAATGACATAAAACTCACCAATTTGTTTTGTTTTAACACTCATATTGTGCACATGTGTCGTCGGAAATTGTCCGAGCCCTTTTTAGGGAAAACGACTGCGCCGCTTCGAATATTTTGTGTGACTGCGTCTTTTGTTTGGAGAAGTGGAATTTCTTATTCTGTTTTAAAAATAGCAAAATGGTCAGGAAATGTGTTAAGGGATATATAGTATATGTATTTACAAATGGGAAACAATAAACAAATTTTTTTTGTGTTGGTATGTGTGGGGGCGGGGTTGGTTGTCTTTTATAGTTTAATGAGTGGGTAATAGAGTTTAGAAAGTCCATCAATTTCGTTTCTGTCGTTGATTGTTCTGCTGTTTTTGAAAATATGGATCATTTCTAAGACCTCCCTAGCTTTCTTGTTTTTAGTTACTTGAAAAAGACTCAATAATAATAAGAGTCGAAACGTCGTAGAAGAAAACATTAAAAGTCATTAAAGGTCGCTAAACCAATAAAAAAGTCTATTATTTTAATGTATATATATATATATATATATATATATATATATATATATATATATATATATTATTTCTTGACCTTCGTATGTTATAGTAGATTCAATTAGTCGGCGATTTAAAGTCTCTTTAGTAAAGTAAGTTTTACTTTAATATGTATATATTTAAAATAATCTTACATGTTTCGGCAAATAATACCTTTTTTAAAGAATTTTAAATATATACATACATATTAAAGTTAAAACAGACTTTAAATGGCCGACTAATTGTATCTACTATATATATATATATATATATATATATATATATATATATATATAAGTGTTAAACGAAATTATCGACCGTAATATATTGAATCAAATAAATTAAAAGCGGGCAAGCGGTCTGTCAATTAAACAAAAAAACCATTTATTAAGTATCCCTATATTTCGCAACAACTTTGTTGCTTCTTCCGGATATAAAAATGTAGAGTTGAAAAAATAATAAAATTGACGTACAATGACCAATGTACCATGTCATGGTACGTCGATTTTATTATTTTTTCAACTCTACATTTTTATCTCCGGAAGAAGCAACAAAGTTGTTGCGAAATATAGGGATACTTAATAAATGAGTCTTTTTAATTGACAGACCGCTTGCCCGCTTTTAATTTATTTGATTTTATATATATATATGGTAAATTCAATCAGTTGGCGATTAAAGGTCTGGCTTTACTTCAAAGTATATATATTTAAAACAACCCTACATGTTTCGGCAATGATGCCTTTATCAAGGATATAAAATTTTATATTTTATATCCTTGGTAAAGGCATCGCTGCCGAAACATGTAGCGTTGTTTTAAATATATATACTTTGAATTTACCATGTCATACCAAGGTCACGAAAATATTATATATATATATATATATATATATATATATATATATATATGAAATCGTTCCTTCGAGTTCTCCGCGTGTGAGATATGTCCTGAAAAGGACTCATTTTCTTGACGCTTCAACGAGATCGCACTCGTTAATCTTCTGGAGTTGGTCTCGCGCTGGACGAAGTTGGCGTTCGAATGCCGTTGTTGTGAGCTGCCTCTGCTTAAATACTGCTGCGTCGGAGAGGGGTGTGGCTTTGTCGTTGTCGCGCGCGAACGGCTTCGTGTGATTGGTCCGGATGTGTTGTGTGGACGGTCCGGTTGACACAGCGGTGTGTCGTGTTTGTGTCTAGTGTTGATAGGTAGGTAAGCTAGAAGGTCGCGTCGCGTTTATTAACACTGTTTGGTCTTTTTTCTATTTCTATCGCTTCTTTAATAATTCTTACGGATAAGCTTTCGCTCTTCGCTAGAATCTTAGTATTATCGAAGTCGATAGTATGACCCGTTAGCAGCCGATGTTGTGCCAGGGATGAGGTAACTTCTTTCTTGACGACTGCATTTTTGTGTTCTCTCTTTACGTTTATTCGCCTGTGTGTCTGGTCCACATAGGATTGTTCGCAGTCCAAACATAGTATTTCATAGACGCACTGATCTTCGAGTGGGAGTCTATCTTTAGCATTAACTATTATATTTGCTATTTTTCTATGTGTAGTAAAAACGGTATCGTTGTTGTGTTTTTGTAATATTCGGCTGATTTTGTCTGTGGTGCCTTTTATATATGGGAGAAAGGCTCTTGATGTATACTCTTCTTTCACTTTTTCTGTTGTGGCTGTTTATTGCTTTGTTTATTGTCCTGTGTAAGTAACCATTCGCGAGTAGAGCATTATTAATAGTTGTTCTTTCCTCGTATTTGTGTTCTTCGTCTGCTAATCTTTAGGCTCGTTTTTGCTACGGAGATCAGTTGTGCCGGTTGATGGTGTGGCTGGGCTTTCAGATATCTATCTGTGTGTGTAGGTTTCCGGGAAACAGTGTATCCTAGTAAGTCATTTTCTTTCTTTTTTACCAACATGTCTAGAAAAGGTAGTTTTCCTTGTTCTTGTATCACCATTGTAAACTGAATCTTCGGATGTTCGCCGTTCAGGTGGTTTAAGAAGTCGCCTAGTTTTTCCTTATCATGTGGCCAGATTACAAAAGTGTCGCCAACATAGCGTAGCCACAGCTTCGGTTTGCCTGTGTAGGTGTTTAGCGCCTTTTTTCAAAGTTTTTCATAAAAATCTTGGCAATTAACGGTGAGAGGGGTGATCCCATCGGTGCGCCTTCTGTTTGTCGGTATTTCTGGTTATTATATGTAAAATATGTGTTCAATAGGCAAACTTCTATGAGGTTGATAGTCGCTTTAGGCCCTTGATAATGATTTTCTAAGATGTATATGGGATCTAACAGATCTGTTGGCCCTACTCCAATTAGGTTGGTACTTTAGCACTTCCACATAATGACATTTATTATTTGACATTGAAACTATAAGTTTGTGTCAAATTTTTCAAAACTCTTATTAAGAAAATTAAATTTATTTAGATGTAAATGGATAACATTTTCAACAACTTCTGTAGCTATATGTAAATTTTTATTATGATTTCGATATTAAATAAATTATTTGTTTTCTTTTTGGTTGTAGTATCATTTCAATGCCATAACTCTTTTTTACAATGAAACCAAATGAAACTGTTAAGCATCAAGTAATGTGTCATTATGTGGAAGTGGCTAAAGTACCAACCCAATTTCACAATCTACTCCAATTATGAATTTTTTCGATGGCTCGTTATATATATGTCTGTATATATATATATATATATATATATATATATATATATGTGTGTATGTATATATATATATATATATATATATATATATATATATATATGTTGTAACTGGATTCCGGGTTTTCTTCCGCGTTTCCACTGTTTGGTCTTCGTAATGACCGGTGCTGGTTTCTGGACGACGTTTTGGCAAAATCACATTTGCCATCTTCAGGTATGCGATAACTGTCTGCTTCTGGTTACTCGTAAACTGTATATGAGTTTTTACAGTTTACGAGTAGCCAGAAGCAGATGGTTATCGCAGACCTGAAGATGGCAAATGTGATTTTGCCGAAACGTCGTCCAAAAACCAGCACCGGTCTTTACGAAGACCAAACAGTGGAAACGCGGAAGAAAACCCGGAATCCAGTTGCAACACACTACTACTCGCAGAAACCTAAAAGAAAACATATATATATATATATATATATATAATATTTTCGTGACCTTGGTATGATAAGGTAAACTTAATAAGTCGGCGATTAAAGGTCTGGTTCATTTCTTCAAAGTATATATATTTAAAACAACCCTACATGTTTCGGCAATGATGCCTTTGTCAAGGGAATAAAAAATATAAATGCATTTATATTTTTTATTCCCTTGACAAAGGCATCATTGCCGAAACATGTAGGGTTGTTTTAAATATATATATATACTTTGAAGTAATGAACCAGACCTTTGATCGCCGACTTATTAAGTTTACCTTATATATATATATATATATATATATATATATATATATATGTATCAATTGATAAATTCTTGGAGTTTTTCGGCTTTTATATGAAATGTTTACAAATATCAAATAAATATTTCATATAAAAGCCGAGAAACTCCAAGAATTTATCTAAACAAAAACGGGGAATGGCAAGAAATGAGTTATTATTATGTATGCGCCCGTGGAGCGGCTTAAGATGTTAAAACCACGAAAACCTACTCGGACAGCCTAGTCAAGGATCTAAACACGGAACTGTCAGCATGATGACCCAGTCTACAGATATTTAAATATCATATGATAGATATTTGTATAATAACAATATATATTCACGATGGTAAATTGCAGATCGTTACATTATTAGGTTATAGTATATACTGCTTAAATTTTTATATAACTTCTGTTGTTAATTGAATTTTTTTTCTTGTTTAATATTAATCAATTCTTTAATTTCCCTTTTCATGGTGTGTTGTTCTTTATCTATTATCTCTGTGTTTTCAAAATCGAAATGGTGATCGCGTTGTAGTTTGTGTGTAGATAAAGTAGTTTTGTCAGTTTTGAAGTATTTGTGGACTTGTATTATTTTGTATAAATATTGTTTAGTTTGGCCTAGGTAGTAACTGTCGCAATCGGACATGGTATTTTATAGATGACATGTGTTTCTCGATTTTTTTTCTATTTTACATAGGCCAAACTAAACAATATTTATACAAAAGAATACAAACCCATAAATACTCCAAAACAGACAAAATTGCTTTATTTACACACTAACTACAACGCGATCACCATTTCGATTTTGAAAACACACAGAAAATCGATAAAGAACAACACACAATGAAAAGGGAAATTAAAGAAATGATTAATATTAAACAAGAAAAAAATTAAATTAACAACAGAAGTGATATAAAAAATCTAAGCTATACTATAACCTAATTCTGCAATCTGCAAATCTGCAATTTACCATCATGAATATATGTTGGTATTATATAAATATCTATATGTTATTTAAATATCTGCAGACTGGTTTATCATGCTGGGCAGTTCCCTGTTTAGATCCATGACTAGACTGTTCGAGTAGGTTTTCATGGTTTTCCTTCTCGTTCAAGGCGAATGACGACAGCTTAACATCTTAAGTCGCTCCACTGGCGCAAAAATAATAATAATTCATGGCTTGCCCCCGTAATTGACGTCTTGTTGTCTAGCGTTCTGAGCCATGAGTTATTATTAGAGCTGAGGATGTTTGCGGTACGGCAGGACCGTATTTAGTGCATCCCCACCAGCGTATAAACACGATGCAGCGAAACACTTTAGTTAGTCGTGAACTGGCAACGTGATCGTGTGTTGTCTTGAGCTCTATTTAATAAGTATGACGGACGTGCCCAAGCCAAGAAAGTGCCCATTGTATAACGACGTGAAGAAATTTATCCGAGGCTTTCCCGATTTGTATTATAATGGAGCAAAAGTGGTTTGTAAATTATGCGATAAACAGTTACTTTGCTGGGACAAATACGACTGTAAAAGACATGTTGAAAGTGTACACCACAAAGACAAAAAAAAATAATGTGCTGTCTAAAACGCAATTCATTTTCGATTTATTGACAATGCTACTCGTCTGCGATGTGCCAGTTCAGCTGCTAGATAAAAAAGCCTTTGACGACTTTTGGAATAAATACAATTCCAACAAAAAGCTACCGTCACGGAGAACGTTACTCACCTATTTACCAATTGTGCGTGAGGACATTGAAAACAGAATGAAAGCAGTAGTAAATGATAAACAGTTATGGGTATGTGTCGACGAAACGACAGATCGAAAAAAACATTCTATTGTGAATATTATAGTGCGTGTACTAGATCCTGTCAAATCAACATTTCCCATTTTATTAGCCAGCAAAAGATTGGAAAAGTGCACTAGCGAAGTAATTACGAAGGTAGTGCTCGATACGCTACAAAAATTTCAAGTTTCAACTAATCAACTCCTGATGTTTATGAGCGATGGTGCTGCGACAATGCGTTCTGTAGGCCGTTCTCTTAAAGCAGATTGTGAGAGACTTTTGCATGTGACATATAAAGTTCATGCTTTACACCTTGTGGCACAAACTATTCGGCAATGTTATCCAGAGGTGGATGCATTAATAGCAACCACAAAAAAAGTGTTTTTAAAATCTCCCAAACGAACTCGAGAGTTTCACAGTCGGTGCCCTGGTATTCCCGAACCACCAGAGCCAATCCTTACACGTTGGGGAAGTTGGTTAAAGGCGGCATTTTATTATGCCAAGTATTTCCAACAAATAAAATCTGTGGTTCTACAATTCAATCTTGCCGAAGCTGTAGCCATTAAGGAAAGCCAGAGACTCTTTCAAAACCCTTCCCTTGATGCAGATTTACAAACTATTTATAACAATCATATAGGATTGTTTAACGCAATCGAGAAATTTCAAAATACTGCATTATCGTTAGCGGAGTCACTGAAAATACTGGATGATGTACACGCCCAGCTATGCGCAGTAAATGACAACAAAAATGTTAATGTAATAGAAAAGTTCGAGAGTGTGATAAACAATGATTTTGATTTTACCAGATTAAAACAAATTAGTAATGGTGCAAGTGTAGATTCGGTTTCTATCTATAAAGATTATTTTAATTTTGCGTGTGTTACATCCGTAGATGTCGAGCGGTCTTTCTCAAAATATAAAAAAAATTATTCATCACGGCGTACATCGCTCACCGCTACAAATATGGAAACGTATCTAATGCTACAAACTTACTGCAAGTCTTATCCACTTGGCGCTATGCTATAATAATCGTAAATAAGGTAAGTGTGTTATTTATATACAGTACACATAACTGACATACCTAAGTGATATAAATAGCGAATGCATGTAAAGCAATAAAATCACGCATGCATCACCGATCGAAACAAGGTCATTATATTCGTGCGTTTAACTGAATACTATCCTGGCACACCGCAAAAATTCCGCAGCTCTACTTATTATTATTAAACTTGAATGTATCTTTGAATATTTTAATTTTATCCAGGACAACTACAGATATAAAAATCTGATCTTAATATACTGTCATTTGTATTTTAAATTTCTTTGAAAAAGGCACTATGTGCCAAAACATGTAAGCGTATTTTAAATATACACATATCAAAGTAAAAAATACCTTATATCGCCAACTAATTAAATCTACTATATATATATATCAGAATTGATAAATTCTTGGAGTTTCGGCTTTAAATTCTATATTTTTAAGTTAGTATGTTATTTCGCGAAGTAATGTGAATGTAAACATTGCTTTTACATGCAATGTTTACATTCACATTACTGTGTGACTGAAGTCACACAATATATTCGAAGGAAAGCGGTCATCCCGAAAAAGGTCTCGGTGCAAGTTTCCGAACCACACATGTACAAAAAATGTGTTTTAAAACGGAATAAATCGTCACATGAAAAAGACTTAATAATTAAAAGAGTCAAAACGTCGTAGAGAAAATTGAAATTCATTAAAGGTCGCTAAACCAATAAAAAAGTCTATTATTTTAATATATATATATATATATATATATATATATATATATATATATATATATATGTGCAATGTTTGTGACGGTATGCGTATTATTTATGTTATGTACCACAACGAATGTATGTATACGCATAAATACTTTCAATTTAAAGTGTTTAATTTTTTTCTGTACTTACTTGGGTCAAAGAAAACGATCGCTTTAAGGCAGGCGAATTCGGTGTCATCCACCTGGACTTCGGTCATGGGCTTCACTAGCTCGTCCATAATTC
This sequence comes from Melolontha melolontha, assembly GCA_935421215.2. Lineage (NCBI taxonomy): Eukaryota > Metazoa > Arthropoda > Insecta > Coleoptera > Scarabaeidae > Melolontha > Melolontha melolontha. The sequence goes on along the minus strand of OW285236.1, from coordinate 155,263,154 downwards.
TGGTGCCAACTCGAGATATGTCTAAATCTGAAGATATCCTGGAGTCTGATAATACCACTACTGTATGATTTTGCCAACAATTACTCACATAGTCCGTACATTTGCTAATTACCTTTTGAGTTAGTTACATAAAACATGCTGCAGTTTACCTGTTTTCTTTTTGTTGTTATGAATATGACCCTAGTTGCATTGATCAAGCCAATATCAAACTAGTCAGCAAAACTAAGTCTACCCATCTTTGTGCTCCTACTTGCAACTATGAGTTAAAACGTATGAAATATTGTAGTGAGTGGCCGTTGAATTAGAAAGAATGTAAAATGCAATATCTGCGATTCTAGTAAAATTAGTACATTTCTGTAAATTTATTTAATATTATAAACGCTAAAATTAAAACATACATCTGTACTTCTATGTATTATTTGTTTTTTTAAGAAACGATTGCCTTTAATTGTAATATTGAATTTTTCAATTACCGTTGAAAAGTTTATTAATAATAGTTAATTATGTTGAAACGCCTTGCGTTTCACTTTAAATAAAATAAATTATTTTACGTTTTTCTTTTTAAGTCTTTTTTAAATAATTCTTTTGTAAATATACGTATGTACAGACAGGAAATTTTAAAATAGAGAGAGAGAGAGACAATGCCGGAAATCAATCATTCGTAGAAACTTACTGATTTAACTAATTTTAATCCGCAACTAGTGTTTAAAATTTGCATGTATGTTTTCATAAAGCTTTAGTAGAATTCTGATAATTAAAGATAAATACATCCGAGATACTAATATAATCGATACTATCTGAAAAGAGAAGAAATAAAATTTGATAAAAATCTCGTTTTTTTTATTTAGGTTTAAAGGATTTATTAATAAAAAAAAATTAAAAACTAAAAGTAATAGATTTAATAAATTTTGATGAAAAATATAAAGATTTTGTTTTTTATAAACATTACGTTTAATGTTTCATATAAATAATGCTAAAATAAATCATAATCTATTAGTTTTTATTAGTTTCCGACGTTATAGATTACCGCACATTCTTGTTAATCTTTTTGCTGCCATATCTTGGTCTTACGTTCTCGCTTTCCGTAATTTACTTTACTTTGAGAAATTTTCAAGTAAATTTCTTTCGGGAAAGGGTGGAGTTGTTACGCTCGAAAAATTAATCTGAGATCTTTCTGGAATTTTTAATCTATTTATTTCATTATTTTCCTACGTTTATCTAATTAGTCTTTTCATTTTTCACCTTTTTCGTGTATTAATATTTTATTGATTTTTGTTATTAATTTACTAACGTTTTGGGCTTCTTTAAACCTCGTTTTATTCTCAAACTTATTCATATTCCAATTCTTTGGCTGTCCCTATATATTACCGGAATATGATCCATCTGCTTCGGTGTGTCGACATCTTGAACGAAAAAATTTGTTTTGTCATGTTCGAATTATTTTTGGGCTTTGGGACTGCTTTGGTTACTTTAATTAATTACTTAAATTTTAGGAATTCTTTTAGTATTTCGAGAACCTAACTGGGAGCTTATTTATCTAATTATTCCTTTCAATTTTGCTTTTGTTACGTTATTTTATTCTTTCGCAAAGAGCGCCATCTCACATTTATTTCTTTAAGCTGACTTGTACAGATTCCTTGACGTTTTTAGTCTGTCTTTTCCCCAGAATTACGGTGTTTTAATTAGCGTTTTTTTTGCTGGTTAGCTTGGGACATCTTACTTGTACCTGGCTAGGGTTTTCGGAAATTAATTTCCTTTCTTTACAAAATAACCTGTCTATCGATCTTACCTATGACGTAGATCGATAATGTATCGTGTCCTGTTGGCACTGGCGTTGGCATTCGTTCTTCAAACGTGTGATGCGCTGATTCTATCATATTTCTTATCAGTGAATCTTTTGTGCGGTAAGACTTATCATAATCATTTGAATTTTTACTTATTCTTTTCCTTTGTTTTCCCTAGGATTTATAAAATATTATTACTGGAGCTAATCTTCCAATTTTCCGATTTCTAAGTGTCTTAATCGTACACTTACGTCGAGTTTTTTTTTACCGAGAGATTTACCACGTGGAGGCAGATTCTTTACCTTGGTTTCGTAATTTAAACCTCTCAGCGAGGAATTGCTATTAACGAACTACCGTAAGGAGAATCTTCGGGAATCCTTTATCTACTCAAATCGGAGGTTAAAGTCTCTGCGGGGCTTGCAGTTCTGTGGAAATTCTGAATCTTGTTCGCGGCGACACAAATGGCGGCAAGACTCCATTGACTCAGAAAAGGAGGCGTCGATTCGTTCTTCCTCTGCGAAGACTTACACGAGGGAAGACAAGGACTCTGAACATTATCAAATATCAAGCTAAGTAGTAGTTAAAGTAATTCTGTTAGTTCATGGTTCTTCTAACCCGTAACTTTTTTTTTATATTTTCCAAATTTATGATCTATCTATTGAATAATTAGTCTATGGTGGGCATCTGAGAAGCTAATTTTAATTTTTTAATTAGGATAGCAAAATAGTTTATTTCTAAAATCTCACTCTACCGATGGGCTTGATTGCCTGAATACTTAATTACTCTTTTATAATATAACTTATTTGGTTGACCAGCTTCACTAGTGGCCAACATTTAGATTCATAACTTGGACGGGGCATAAGACCTTCAGTTGGGCCTTCGAGCAATTTCACTTTTATATTTCTTGGGTTACGTCGAAGAACTGATTATCTGTTAATTTCTACTATGTAAACTTAATGTACAGAACCATTGATATGTATACATAACCTGTGTTCTAAATTTTAAACTGTCCTGTACTACATATACCTAATTTTATCTTACTCGATTTGTTAACACCTGAGTATACAGGGTGATCCAGGGGAATTAATCTGGGAGAATTAGGGTTAAATCCTTTTAATTATCTTTTAGCAGCGTGATGCCGATACTGTTGCAATTGATTTACACTTCATATATTCTACCTTTTATTTTTAATCTGTCTTATTGATCTGTTGCATAGTGGTAATAATTTGAGAATTTTATTGTTTTAAATTTAGGATACCTTGATTACAGAATCTCTTTATTTTGACTATTTTGCTTCATCATTCATGTTCTTGATAACCACTTCATAATTTCTTTTACTTTAGTTTTACGTCATAAATTACTTTAGAATTTATTCAATAAATATTTAATATACCATACAACCTCTTTGCTCGTTTGGTACCTACTTTTTAAATGTGGTACAAGCAAATTTAGTTCTATATTGAAAAACCTTTGTTTCATGGAGCACTACGACGGCTGATATTATACTGTTAAATTGTAAGAATCTATTTCTAGGTATTAAATCTTGTTATTGTTGTTTATTTGTGTTGTTTGATTTCTTGTCCTACTTGTGTTGAGATAAGCAAAGACTTTCGTATATAGCAGCAGCGAGTAATAGGGGGGGGGCTAACTCTCTTGTGTCTGGTGCTACCTGTGTTCCACCCGGTTCCGAATATACGGGGTGAACCTTGCAGGTGTTCATATTCGGTGGCGCCTCCATTACAGCAAGCGACCTTCGGGACTCGTGCGCTCTACGTATCTTTTGAGCTGGCCGGCAGGGTGTGTTCGACGGAACGTCCACCTTCAGGTAGGTCAGATCGAGAGAGGAAGGTTTTGCAGAACATCTCGCAACCTTTTTGTTGCTTTCCTGTTGTTGTATTTTGGTCGCGGTTGTGGTAGCAGGCATCAGGACATTTTGTATTTTAGTCTCTCATATCATATCTTGTAAAATACTTGTTATATTTTCCTATTTTGAATGACATGCGTTACGTACCTAACCAATTGTGTAATAGCTATCTTTGAATACAAATTGATAATTATCAATTTGTATCTTGTATTTGCGATCAACTCTTGTCCTTCAGTGATATGTTTATTACTTTACTCGATAATTTTTTTCTTTACATGCTTAATTTTTGGCTTAACAGTGACGCTTTTCATGTATGTTGCTTGTGGCATTTAGTTAAAAAAATCTTCTAGTTGTTGCTTATGCTTTGCCAGTCGATGCACTTGTTCACTAATATTGGATTTATTAAAATTATGGAAGAATGAACCGAATTGATATTCCATTGTTCCTTACCTGATACCTATATAGTTGATTCCAAAGAAAATTAAAATATCAATTTTACTCTCACTTTGTAGTTTTTGGTATTAATGCTGTACCGTAATATCGTAGTATTTCCTCAGTTTTATACCCTTTTTCTGGATGCTATAGTATGGTGTCGGTGACTATTATTGAATGGATTACTTGGTTGCAGGGCGTATAGTATGATATATTTAACACATTTTCAAGTAACTATACAACTGTTTTTGAAAATGTATTACTGAAATGACAGAAGTATTCATCTTTTTTAAATCGAAGTCAGCGTATGTTGAAGCAATTTGTTTGCATTAGGTATAGATTCTTGTATCAAATTAGTATTGCGTTAAACTATTTTGTTTCATTTTTTGTCCTAACATTGTTTAACAAAGTTTAATATTTGGAGCTTGTTTCGTATAAGACATTACAATTGTTTCTTCTAAAAATTCTACACCTAAATTATAAACACTGTATATATTGGCACACCAATTTATTGATTCATTTAATAACTATATTAATTATTGATTAATATCGATTCAATTGTTAATTAATATTAATTACCACTGTATATATCGGCTATTTTAATAGTCACTACAACTCCTGGGGATACCCAACAAACAACCAGAATGGAGTGGAACTTGTTCTTACTGAACTTGAACTTACTGTATCGTGATGATTTTTCGTTCTGCTCGCTAGAATACAAATACTAATCCTGATCTTACTTTTGTGATTTGTGGGAACATGGAAAACCTCTTGCTGCATAACGTAGGGTTGTGAATATCTTCCCACATAGCCAGCATAGACCGTCACGCATCAAAATGAAAACAGACATACCATTTATCGCACAGGTACTGAGATGGAACTTCCAAAAGGCAAACTGGAATGCCTTTAAGCAAGAAGCCGATCAGTGTTTACAGGATCTCCCTCCGACAATTAAAAACTATCCTATAAACTATAAAAGTTCATATCGGTATTGATTGATGCTGCTAAAAACTCTATATCTTGTGGCTATAGAGAACAGTACAATCCAGGGTGGTTAAATAGACTTGAAGAACTTTACAAACGATATTCTGAGAGTGGTGACAATTAATTAGCTGATTAAATTCTTAATCAACTAGATGAGGCTCGGAAAAGTAATTGGAGAGAAATGACCGAAAACATGAGTTTCAGTTACCCTAGTATAAATAGCTGGTGGCTGTTTAAAAAGCTAGGTTCGGCAACCTTACCCCCAAAATTAATTTCGGTAATGGACCCCAACCTTATAGCTGAAAGACTTCCAAATATTTCAAATATGTGCCTGTCGGCACAGCTCTTGCTGAATTCATCAAAAATGTTGGAATGGATGCCCGAGAATGGTTGAGAAACTTTTATAACAATATCTTAGATACTGGAGACATCCCTAACATTTTCCGGAAAGCAAAAATTGTAGCAGTATTAAAACTTTGTTAGTCCCTGGAAGATCCTGGAAGCTACACACCTATAGATCTCTTGTCTGTTTGCTATAAACTTCTAGAATGCCCTATCTACCGGGAAGGAACTGCTGTGACCAAGTCTAGGTGTTAATAACGTACATTGAAACAGATTGCCGGAAGGGCCTGATTTTTAAATTCCAAAAAATTATCTTGGCCTTCCTCGGGCTTATGGTTTGGCGTCCATAAGCCCGTATTGTTGAGGATTGTCGCCTGAGACGATTTGGAGGAGAATTTTGGGAATTCTTGAATGCGCTGGAAAGAGCAATAGACTATATTAAATCCTTAGATATTTGTGAATAATTTATTTATGTTGTACCTATACTTTTATTTTTGGTATGTATCGATGTGTTTAGATGCCATGCGCTAAATAAATCTGATTGTTATTATTTTCCATGAGTTATTATTACGCCTGTGTCTGTATGTTATTCAAATTTGAAACATGTGTTCCAAATATGCTGTTTCTTAGACAAGGTCACCAGAAAAAGTCACTCAGTGTTAAATCATATGAGTATGTAAGCAAAGAATTTATGTATTCGACAAATTATACGCTCACAATGTTTCTATTGTACTGTGACAAATTAATCCATCTTAATGAAGATATGAATTTTGAATGTTGTAATGAAATTGATCAATAAATGTTTGTAAAACTTCTGTCCGATATCTTTGAGCAGTAAATGTTTCTTGAAAAATATTGATTCAATTAGGTCAACGTTGCCACACGACAATTTTTTCTAGATTTAGCGATTGTATGTGAAATTTCAGTACTCCAAATTCTTGTATTTTGTCAATTTAATTAAGTGTCTCGATTTACAAAGTCATGCTTCATCAGTAAAAATCATTTCTGACAATTCTTGTGCTATCGAGTGCCGAGACACGTCATCAATAAAGATGTAAATACTTTTTAAATATTTCAGTTCTAGCAACAGAAAGGTTAAATTTAATATTCGAACAGACGTTTTTAGTTCATTTTCAATTATTTCTTCAACATGAGTAGCAAATTCTGGTGTACGTTTCTAACTGCCCCATCGCTTGATTTTCTTAAAAAACTACCATTGGCGGAAAACAATATTACTTTTTAGTTTTTTTATTGCATGTTATGTACTGCAAAATTTGGAAATTCGGCAATATATTCGGAAAGATTTTAAAACTCTAAGAAGAAATTAAACAAGACAAGAAATTAAATTGAACAAGACAAATCTTATAGAACTGACAATGAGAAAAGAAAACACGTCGACTTTTAGCAGCATTTTATTTTAGTAAAATATTAAACTTAACTAAATGACCTTTTCAATTGGACACATGATATTTACTTGTATATGCAGTTTTTAAAAACTAACACGATTTAGAAGATATTAGCAATTATAAAACAAAAATATATTAAGAAATTAGCAAATTAATAGAAATGCATGTAATTATGCTTTAAGAAACGAAAATTACAATTATAAAAAACAAATATCGATTACTAACTTTTTATAAAATTAAGAAAAAGTCTATATAGTCGGGAGAACTTCGTTCGGAACCCTTAAGTCATGCTTATAATAGGAAAATGTTGATGTAATACAATTCTTTGATAATATAATATTCAATGGGGAAGTTAATAGAAAATGATTATGATTTCCTTTGAGAAACAATGAGAGGGCACGAATATTGCAAGTTCATTGTGTAAGTAAGTACTGACCTCAAAAACTATAATACTATAACAAAATATTTTATGATATGATATGATATTAAAGTGTATAATATTTGAGAAAAATATAGCCCAAACTGGAAAAGAAAACTTTTATGAAAAATAATCTAGGAAAACCAATATTATGGTTTGATATAATTATTTAAATATGACCTCACATTAATATTTGAGAATAAAAAGATAGGTAATTATTCCCAATTATTAATGTTAAGTAAAATCATAATCATAAGTTATACAGTGAAAAATATTTTTATTTTCTGGATGTGGTCTCTTTGATATGTAGTAGGCGCGAAACAACGCTATTAGTCTATCGTTGGGCGCTACGATGTGTTTGTGATACTTGATGTCATTGATGTCTTAACAACAGCGCATCCATCTTGCTCTGCGTATTATGATTTATATTTTCGCTGAATCATCGTATTACATAAAGATTTTATTATACCTTTAGAAATATTGACATTTTAATACGTAAAAATAATTTTATATTTTTTTATAATTAGATTTGGTTAGGATACCGTTTTTGTTTCATTATTGTCATCTAATTTATTTTGTAAAATTTACTGTAGTCCGTTTTAACCTTACACCGAAGTATATGGGCTCATGGGGAATATATCTTTTTACTAAATCATTTTACTTAAAGCTATCATGTAGGTAACGTTGCCAATTTTCAAATGGCGAGAATTTCTGTTAATGATACTTGTACGATTAATGCAATATGCGATTTGCTCAATGTTTAACTCTTATTTCTGGGTACAGTTTAGTTTTAATTGTGTTGTTTTTTTCGAATTTTTATTTGCCAAATTACTTAAATAAATTATGTATTACCAAACCTAAAAGATAGGTGAGAAGTGTGTATCTTGGGACACTGTGTACCTCAGGACATGAATTAATCAACAAAACCATTCAAATTTTTGCGCCACAACTATATTGTAGTCAAAACGCATCAAGTTAGAAGGCGCCACATGTAGTATAACGTTAAACCGCGCCAATCCATCACGAATATCAGATTTCTAGTTTTACGGTAGTGAAAGTAAATTGCATTTTACCAACATTGTGTCCTGTAAAGCAAGAAGAAGGTAAGTAGTTTTAATTGTGTTGTTTTTTTCGAATTTTTATTTGCCAAATTACTTAAATAAATTATGTATTACCAAACCTAAAAGATAGGTGAGAAGTGTGTATCTTGGGACACTGTGTACCTCAGGACATGAATTAATCAACAAAACCATTCAAATTTTTGCGCCACAACTATATTGTAGTCAAAACGCATCAAGTTAGAAGGCGCCACATGTAGTATAACGTTAAACCGCGCCAATCCATCACGAATATCAGATTTCTAGTTTTACGGTAGTGAAAGTAAATTGCATTTTACCAACATTGTGTCCTGTAAAGCAAGAAGAAGGTAAGTTGGGGTCATTGCATAAGTTTCACTAATTGTAGCATACAGTATTCTACCTATTTCTACAATTTAAATGTTTTTAACCAAAAATGTAAATTTGTTCGCATTGCATTGTGTGTTCACCACATAATTGTAACTTGGGACACACCCAGGGGTGTACCTAGGCACATGTCCCAAGGTACACAGGTCTATATTTACTTGATATGTTTTTATTATTTATGGATGCCTCGCAGTAAAACAAACGTAAAAAGGGATCCTCCTGATTCTAAGGCTATTGAAGCAGCTGCCGGAAAAGTTTTAAGTAATCAGTGAACATTGAGACGCGCAGCCCTAGAATTCAATGTGAAAAGAACAATATTGTGCAGACATTTAAAGAAACATAGAGCCAAGGGAGAAGCAGAGTTTGTCTATAAAGCATCTAATGCTGTTAAACGGATTTTTACCAATACACAAGAAAAGGAATTCAATACATATTTAAAACAGTGTTCAGACATGCATTACGGATTGTCTGTTTTGGAAGTAAGAAAGTTAGCATACAAATACGCTATAGCTAATAACATTAAGCATCCAGATTCGGCTACAGTGCTTTTCAAAGAGAAATTCAGATCTAAGTTTACGCAAGCCGTAGTCTCCCAGCATCGCTAGATCCACAGCGTTCAACAAGGTTAACGTAAACATATTCTTCGACAAATTGGAAGATGTTATGAGATTTATGTTTGGTGCACAAAACATTTATAACCTTGATGAAACAGGTATATCAACTGTTCACAGTCCTGTAGGTATTATGTCATCAAAAGGAAAAAAACAAGTGTGGAGTATGACGTCTGGAGAAAGACGACCTAACATCGCAATAAATGTTTTGGGAAATTCGATCCCACCACTATTTATATTCCCAAGGGTCCACTACAAACAGCATATGCTGAAGGGGGCTCCAGTGTGAAGTGCAGGAGTGGCCAATTTGCGTGGTTGGTCTAATTCTCTCATATTTTTGGAGTATTTACGTCATTTTGTAACGCACTCGCAAGTCAATGAAACAAATAAAGTGTTATTGATATTGGATAAGCACATTTCAATTGAATCACTGAAATTTGCAAAAGAAAATGGTATTGTAATGTTAACCCTGCCACCCTACACCAGCCATAAAATGCAGCCGCTAGATAGAACTGTCTTTGGTCCATTGAAGAAATATTATAGTACATCGATGTAGCGAGTGGCTTCTTTCAAACTGTGGTAAACCGATCACCATTTACGATGTGGCCGAGTGTATAGGCAAAGCTTATCCTAAAGCATTTGCAGCAGAAAATATACTATCGGGGTTTAGAGTATCTGGCATTTTTCCTCACAATAGGAATATATTTGGAGACCATGAGTTTTTAACCTCATTTGTGACTGATAGGCCTATCATTTATATATACTGATGCTACACCTCCGCCTGAAGATGAATCTGCCGTAGAAGAATGAGTCATTTTAGTCGATCTGCAACATAACCATTTCATATCGAGTACGTCATCGTCAGCGCAAAGTCATCTAACTCCAGAGTTGATTCGGTCGTTTCCAAAGGCACAAGTAAGGAAAGGTGGTAAACGTGGAGGTAGAAAATCTGGTCGCTGTAGAATTTTAACGGACACGCCCGAAAAGCATTGAATAGAAGAACAAGCTGCAATAAGAGATATTAAAATGAAACGCAAACAGGTAGCAGTTAAAAGGAAAGTCATGGAAGTTAGCAGCAGTAGTTCAAAAGATGAAGAACTCGTTCTGCCCGATGATAGTTTGCAAGATGTTGAATGGGGAGCACCAGATGAAATTGAAATATCGAAAGGTTTCAAAGAAAATGATTTTGTTTTGGTCAAGTTGTCTTCGAAAAAAGATTATTGAAATTTCATCATTAGGCAAAGTACCAATAAGGAAATTAAATTTCCGATAGATTTATCTAGTTATTGTGTTGAATGAGTAGGTAAACTTGAGTGCGTCCCAAGGTATACCATGTGGGTGTACGTTGGGACAAATGACGCTTTTTTTTTAATAATTATTTTTAATTTGTATTTTTAAATTTGAATTGAATAGTTTTTTATTTCATTGTTAATAAAGCATGTTTTCGGCTGCCATGAGTTTGGTTTCTTAAATTTGAATAGTGGAGAAAATATAGCGGTTAGAATTTTTTTGTCCCAAGGTACACACTTCTCCTCTAATTCAGTAACTGTTATAGACTAATACCTTATATCATTCACGTAAATTGGAAAAAATCCGTACTTAACAATAAGTAAACAATTTATGGTTTGCTAAAATTAGATCTTTGGTTGCTTAAGTAAAACATACATATAATATAATACTTGATAATTACTTGATAAGAGTGTGACTAAAAAAATTATTAAGGACTGCGGTAGCCCCCTTACCTTTATCCCTTAAATCGAATAGAAATCGTATGCCATTATGTTAAAATGAATAACAAAACATTTAATATTAAAGTATTCATGTGCTTGTATCCGAAGCTTATGATAATGTAACCGTTTCAAAGTGGAGAAATTATACCAAGAATATTATAAAATGCAATGTACCTATTTGTTTGTTCTTATCAGAAGTTTATCTTTTCAGATTCTAAACTTAACTTTATTTTAACAGAAAATAATATGTGGAGAGCAGATGAAATTCAGACGATGTCGAAGAATTTATTTTATATGGTAATATTCTGTCATAGACTCATAATTACCGTCACCATTAGAGTAATCAGAATAAAATTAATAGAAATTTACTTTAATTGTAATGTTAATAGTAGAGACTGGACACATCGGGCTGAAATGGACGTCATTACCACGGACGATATAAATAGTCTACAACATCTGTAAGTACATCACGCAGTTGTTGAATAGCACTATTTATTCGGTTAACTGCACATCTATTTTTTGTGTGCGTATATTCTATGCATTGTACAATGAAATCAAATTTATACTTTTACTTTCTCTAATAAACTTAAATAAAATCAACATGAAAAACTTACTATTTCCAACAGATTTTTATATGCAGTGAGGTGTTGTATGTGATAGCTGTCATTCACAATTGTGTTCTCTTCTCTTCCTCCCCTATCTGTGTATGTATTTTTAATATATCATTCATACATCGTTATATATTCAGACAGTATTCATTCCTTCTAGATTCTGATATCTTATGTACATAAAAACCTATTCTTTACTTAATGATTTCATCCACAAATATTATAAACAGTTTTAGTTCATTTTAATCTTTGTTTTGTAAAGTTTTTCAGTTCATATTTTTGCTAACAATATAGTTATGGTTTCATGGCTCATATTAATTTACGACTTATTTTTGTTTGCGATACCTTATCAAACACTTTTCCATGCTCTAGAATAGAAAATACATAGTTTCTCCTTTCATCCGCAATTAATACATTCTCTACATGTTTTTTTTTTGCTTTCTAAACCTACTTTGTGTTTTGTTAATGTTGGTTCTATGATCGATATTTATGTGTATTATTATTGTACTCAATAGCATTATTCCTCTATAATTAGTTCTTATTATCTCCTGCCGTATATTATATACCTTCTGTCTTGAAAATAGCCGAAATGCCTCTATTTTACCTAAATTTGTAGCACCATCTGTGGAAGATTTATTTATGTAGTGTTAACCTCGACGTCCCAAGCAAGGCAAAGAGGATGTGTATGATGACAAACATTCAGACCAATCAACTGAAACGATCACCAAAGAAATTTTGAAAGAGTGCGTGATTGACTTGGTCTTTGGAAGCTAAATTCAAGAATTCTCCCGAAAAGTGGACTACAAAGATATCGTTTGGGAAACTCAAAGAGAAGAAAACCTTTTAATTGCATATAATTGCGACTAGTGACGAGATATGGAGAAACAAAGCGTCAAAGTACTGAATGGAGTACTGAATGTTGCACGATAATATACCTCCTCATTGTTCATTAAATGTCATTGATTATTTGACAAAAATTCAAACCTTTTGGTCCCACATTTCCGTAATTCACCAGATTTGGATTCATGTGATTATTTTTATTCCTTAGTCTCTTTTGTCCGTCAGATGTCACTAGATTATATAGTGCCACCTGATAGAACAAAATTTGCTATACCTTATGAGGCGATTTGTTTTAAGCTTTACTAACTTCACTTGCTTAACTTATGACGCCTTACAGTAGATGGCAGAAGTATGCAGAAGTAAATGCTGGAAAATACGAGGTGTATGTCCATGTGTACAGTTACAGACGTGTATATTGCATGCCTTTCATTTGTAATAAATAACCATGTTTATACGAAGATTTACTGCAATAGTTATCACAACTGTAATATAACTAAAACCGTTTTTGGGTTTTCGTTTATAGGAAATATAAAATATTGTTGTATTAACACGATTAATATCACTAGAATTGAAATGTAATACTAATTATTGTTGTCAACAATAGAAAAATAAATTAAAATGATAGTGTAAATCAAAAGGATAGTAAATGTCTAATAAGATTGCTCATATCCCTATCTATCAATCTAGCTTCGAGTCACGTGACGTCACCTGTGTTCCAAATATGTCACGTCCTATGCTATTATATGAGATTTGCAGTTTTTGATAATCGTTTATATTAAATTATTTCCTGTTATACCGTTATTTCTTATATTTGGCCTTTCATTATTCTTTATATTATTTATTATAAGTATTAGTTATAAGAAAGAATTAAAAATGAGTGATAAATACCGAAAATACTGAGCAGTCATTGCGCAGATGCTACATGCAAAAACAAGTTGATTGTAACTAAATTAAATGATGAAAATATTGTTTTGATTGATATTGTTTGAGGATTCATTTTAATTTAGCCGGGTCGAAAACTAAAATTGTGATTGGTGAAAACAATCAGAAACCGTTTGACATTGTCTGTTCGAATAAAGTTTAAACAATGGACCCCCGCTATTCGCGCCCCCTGTATTTGCGAATTCGCTTATTCGCGATTCTGCTTTACTGACATTTTGTTACGTGTCCGTAACGTTCAACATTTTATTGTTTCGTTTTACGATCAAATTCATTAACTCGTTAATATATTTTGTATTATTTGCATCAAATCTACCTGTATAATTTTTGTATATGCAATTTAAATTCATATTTAATTCTTTTTTAAGCTCTTTTTCTTTGTATGCATTTGACCTTAGAGTCTGCTTTTTTATTCTGTTGCTAAGAACGTACGAATCTCTTTCAGACGTTTTTAGTATTAATCGACAGCGAACGTTGAATGTAAACGCTCTTCTATTTACTCAAAATTTCGATTAATGTTGCCGTATCTGTTACGTGAGGTACTTACGGACCCGTAAGGGGATATTTATTTAATCGATTATTTAAACGTTTATTCGCTTTATGCGATACTCCATTGGAGGATTTAAACGAGTTTGGTGAAGCTAGTTAGATTTTTTTCCATCTGAGATACGTTTTCTTAGCAAACGTTCCTAGTTTTATTACTATCAAGCGCTTAAATTGGTATGTAGAGTTATATTTGTTGTAATTTTCTTTTTTCCTTATTGCCGTTGTTATCCTTTTAAATAGATAGTGTTACCCATAGGCCGAAAAAAGCAGTTATCTGACGCCGAAAAGAAAATCGCTTGAATTTTGTCTACGTTTTTCCTGTCCTCATTGTTCTTCGGCCAGGGAGGATATTAACTACCGATCGTCGACGGCCGTGCAGATAAGAGAGTTTTATTATTCGCTTTACTTTATTTTACAAACTATTATTTGTGCCAATCCATCAATTTAGTCATTTGTTAAAACAAAAAAAGAATTTATCTCTCAGGTGTTTCTCTTCAAGAAAAAAAAACCTGCTTGACCTTCAACGATATATCGAAAACGTTTGCGTTTTCAATTTCCTTACAAACTTGATTTTTTTATTGTTTTGTTATACCATTTAATTTCGTAATTATAACGAAAGTCTTTCTGTACACACATATTTAGAATCTCATAGTGTTATTAATTAATTAGCCTACATTCATTTACTCTTTAATTGAGAATTTTTACCTTTTTCTCTTTTTTTATTATTACCTAGAATACCTATTGTTTCACCGTATTTGTTAAAATTTTTACTTTGTTGCTAAATTACTTAGAATATTTTCTATTTCACGTTAATATCTTGAATTTTACCTTCTTTTTTGTTTTCTTTGCTAACTACTTAGAGTAGTTTGTTTGTTTTTCCTAAATTACATATTTTGCGAAAACCTATTTTTAATCTTTTAAGACAAAGAACAGTTTAGCGAAAGATCGCTAAGTTCACCTATTGATAAATTTGTAATAGTTTTGTAAGTCAAACAGGAAAAAATACGTATTGCTTCTTTTTTAGGGCGTTTGAGGCCATTAGCCGTTTTGTAATTTGTTATTCCGTAATTAGTCTAATCATTTGTTTCCTACAAATACCTGAAATAGTTCATTTAATAAAAATTTAATATACAGGGTATATTCGTAAAATTTCAATTTCCATAGTTTATTCATAAAATCTATAAACCGAGTAGGTTAATAAATTGATATACATAGTTGATTGGTGAAATTATATACGGGGTGGATTGATAAATTTTATATTCTGAGTTAATAAATTTATAGATACAGGTTTACTCATAATAATATTCTCGTTTTTATTTTCCTCTATTCCTCATCTCTCGAATCTCGAGAGTGGAACGAGTCTCGGTCTTGGAACCGGCCTTCTGCCCACGCAACTTGCCTTCTCTTTTACCTTTCATCAAGTTTCCGGGTTTGCGACGTCCAGCGGCATAAATTCGGTGGCGTCCTTTTCCACCTTTTTATTGAGTTTATTTCTTACCTCTGGGTCTCCCCACCCCCATGAGCTGAGGTGCCTCAGAAGCCGGGTGGGCCGTTGGACGTTGGCAAGAACGGGCAGGGGCAGTTTTAGTCGACCGAGCCTGGGTCTGCTCCGAGGAGCGTTTTGTTGTTTTTTTGTTATTATCAATTCTTTTTTTTTTCTACGTCGACAGACTGTAGCAATTTCTCGATATCCGCGGATGCGTATTCGCGGTTCAGTAGGAGAAATTTCCTAAAGTTTCCGTATTTCGCTTGTTAACTTATTTCTTTAAAAGTTAACAAACCGTATTTGGCTCTTATACGCAATTTATATGTCTGTATATCTATTTGTGTCGATTACATACATACCTGTAGTTTATACGTACATACATACCTATTATTTTTGTAGTGCTATATACGCGAATTCAATATTCGCGGTGTTTTCGTGGAACGCAACAGCCGCGAATAACAGGGGTCCACTGTATACCTAACTGTATAATATATATTGGTATTTGTTTTTAAACTATATAAAAACATTGATTTGGTGTAAAATATTCACTTAGTAGTTCATGTAAATCTAGTTTGCACCCTGCTTCACAAAAATTAACTGAATATACAGGGTTTCCTTGAAATAAAAAGACAACGTATGAAACATGGAGAGATGCAATTAAATGGAATAAAAATCCAAAACATTTTCCCATAATTGCCTCTTAAAGTGAGAAAAAATGACATTTCAAAAATTTTTGTCACGCCACTGTGCGACCGACTATATTATACAAAATATCAGAGACAACACTTAAAGTTTACCTACAATAACAGAAAGAATAGTTTCGACTTACACGCTCTAAGTTTCGTCTAGTTGTCGATCGTTAAATACGTTCGATATGATTTACATTTACGTCTTCGATTAAAGATAGATTATCAAATACGACGTTAAATGCCCGTAGAGCATACATCTTACATGTTCTTTTTAAATATCGTCTTTAAAAATTCCTACGCAAGTATAAATTTTATATATCTTACTTCTTGTAACAAAAAAAAGCATTCACGTAATACAGATGAAATGATGTCAGTTCTAAAAGTCTACAAATTATTTTAGAATGATTTTTAAAATGGGTTTGTAAATTAATGAAACGCACATCTTAATTTTTAATAATTAACTTGAATGTATAAACAGCTTATTTTGTACGAGGTTATTAATCTTAACATACAACTATGTTATAGTTTTTATAACATCGGCAGTTGTTACGTATGTAAACATATGCTGTAGCTTATGTGTGTGTAACTTCAATAGAGGTATTTATTATTTACACGCATTCTGAATATTTTCAATTCACAGGCGGAACATAATACAATTTTCAGGGAGCTTTTAATTTTGGGGTTCACAGTGGCATGACAATTTTTTTTATATATCTTTGTAATTCTTTTTCTCCCTTATGAGAGGGAATGTTGGAAAAATATTTTGGATCTAAATTCTATATAATTACATCTTTCCATTTTTCATACGCTGTCTCTTTATTTCAAGGACACTAGGTCAAGGACTGTATATGACTAATATTCGCGTTGAATATATCTACCCTTCAACAACTTCTAATTCATTTTTCCTTTATAGTAATCGAAAATTTATCTTTACTTTTGAGAGAGCGCTGAAATACAATATTTTCATTATTAAGTCACGATCAAGTTGTTTTCACCTGTAGCAACTGCCCGACATTTTCGCTATTTACCATTCATTTTTACTCCATGTTATTATACTCGGTGTAAGTTGGCAATAGATCTAAAAGTGTTGTTTCAGTGCTTACACAAAAATTAACTACATATATTATAAGTATTTTAACACTGTTACTTGATTTACTAAATCGTTTTTACAGAAATGTTATAGCTCTTTATTAGCTTTTACTAAAGCTAATGTATGCTTAACTAAAGTATTTTGTATAAAGTTAATGATATATGTGCGTTTAAATTTAGTCAATGTCGTAGTTAAAAAAGTCATCTTTTTATAACTGATCTTAAATAATTTAAATTAATAAATTGTTATTGAATAATTTATATACAACGGCATAAATTACGTGTAACGAGTGATATACTGCCTCTAGTGAGCCATGATTTCTAAGTAACATCAAAAAGCATGTTGTAACTTTACTAATATGAATTTCTTAAATGACAGTTACAACTAAATGACAGACGACTTTAGAAAATTGTAAGGTTAATTGTTAGGTTATAATCTTCCTGTCATGAATAAATAAAATTCTGTGTTATCGATGACACTAATGACATTAACATTTGACTATTCAGAACGGTGTGGTTAAGTTACTACGTACCTAAAAATTTCATGGCCAACTCTGAGGCTGTTTTTTTAAACGCACGATATATAAAGGTATATTTAAACTTAAAAATGTATACAGTAAATATAAAAATAAAGCCCATATACATATATGCAATATTTCTTAGAAGGCCATCGTTCTTATATTGTGGATTTCTTATTGTTTCTAATAAATGTAAGGAATTAGATCCATATGTAGTTACGGCTTAAATCCTGAAAAATCTTAAATTTCTTTCTTCAATTTGTCTAATTTTATTTCCCCATCATTAATTTTAATGTTTTTTTAAGTTTAAAATTTTTTATAAATCGCAATTCTACTTATGCCTACTAATATACAGTGTGGTCATAAAGTTTGGAACCAAGCTTATAACCGCATTATTTTACATTTTTAGGAAAAACGCTCGGACAGGTAAATTTTCTTTTTTAAAACGCCATCTTTTGACATACAATTTTTTTCTATGACGTCATTGGTTTTCGAGTGATGACGTTATCAACACTTTCTTTAAATGGCAACCATATTATTTTTTTCTCGTTTTTTGGTAGATCTTTATATCCACCAAATAGTAATATAAAACAATTGGTATGTTGCATCACAATTTTTTTGAAAAAATTATATAAATTTAGAAAAAAATACGAAAATTTTATTTTTGTACAAAATTAAAATTAAATTTAAAAAAATACATCTGAACTTAAATTTATTGTAACAGTTAATGTAAATTCTCAAAATGGACCCCACCAACCAACTGACACTATCCCAGCCGAGTGTAAACACTTCGTATACTCGCCTGAATTATATCAGGGGATATTTGTGTAAGTTCTACGCGAATTCGTTCTTTTAAATCTTCTTAATTGTTCGGTTTGTTAAAATACACTTTCGATTTCAAATAACCCCACAAAAAAAAGTCTAACGGAGTCAGGTCAGGAGAACGAGGTGGCCATTCTATGGCGCCTCTCCGTCCAATCCATTTATTAGGAAATGTTCCGTCACGATAGTGGCGAACCTCTACACCATAATGGGGAGGCGCCCTATCTTGTTGAAACCAAATATTTGGATGCGGTACATCACCATCCTCGTGATTTGGGAAAATAACAGCGGGCGCTGGAACCAGTTCAAATCTTAAAAATTCTAAATATTGCACAGCAGTCAAATTTTCTTCAAAAAAATATGGTCCTAAAATGCGTCGTCCAATCATTCCAACCCATACGTTAACTTTTCCTCTGCGCTGAGTATGACACGCTTGAGTCCAATGCGGATTGTTCTGCGACCAATATCTGCAATTATGGCGGTGAACAGATCCATTTAGGCAGAACGTAGCTTCATCTGAGAAGACGATGTTTTCCAAGAAATTTGGATTTTGGTCACAACGTAACATTACGTCTGCAGAACTGCAGTCGCCGATCTTCGTCATCCTCATGTAATTCCTGTACAAGTTGAACTTTGTAAGGACGATAGTGTTCTTTTTTAAATAAGTTGACGACAAATGAGTGAGCCACCTGATTGGCTAACGCAAGTTGTCTGGTGGAAACATGATGCCTTTCTTCTGCTTCTAGAAGCACATTTAATTTCGCATCATCTCCTACTTGAGGTCTACCTTGCCGTGGTCGATCTTTTACGGATCCAGTTTCGATAAACGTTCCAACAAGTTTTGTCACCGTAGACCTGGTAATTGGAGGTCTATCAGGGTGTTCATGGTTAAACAATTCGCATGCTTCTGCATGCGTTCTTTGTCTGTCCCCATACCCAACCATAACTAATTTCGATTCTTTCTCGCTCAGATAAGTGTGCCATTTTTTATACTCGTATTAGCGAAAATGAACAATTTTTACGCAATATCTCAAAAATTTAACGTCAAAAAATAGAAGTAAATAATTCAACAATGTTGTCGCCATAGAAACAATTTCAAACTAAAATTTTTGTACATAAATTGTATAAAAAGAAGCAAGAATGTCATAAAGAAATATCTTGCAAAAAAGTGCGTGTTTTTGTTTTTGTAAATTTTTTGCATAGTAACATGAGTACATGTGCTTTTGACGATCCGGTTTGTTCAAGAAGAATATTTAAGTCCTCACACAAGACGGAAGTGTGAAAAAAACTTACTTACATGTTTCAGTAAATTTTGTAAGCTTAATTAGTTTTTGAAATCTTCAATTTTTGGGCGATAATTTTAATTAAGAAATGGTCTGCCACAACATGTCCATTTTTTAAATAAATTAAACTTCTTTGGCCCTTTTTTGTGAAACTATTTAATGTTAAATAAGATTTTTTAATAAGTAATTGGCCGATTGGGAAGACGAATTTCTTTTGACCTGGAGCGAATAACGCAGATTACTATTGATCGCAAAGCATTTACACTCGGCTGGGACAGTGTCAGTTGGTTGGTGGGGTTCATTTTGAAAATTTACGTTAACTGTTACAATAAATTTAAGTTCAGATCTTTTTTTAATATAATTTTAATTTTGTACAAAAATAAAATTTTCGTATTTTTTTCTAAATTTATATAATTTTTTCAAAAAAATTGTGATGAAACATACCAATTGTTTTATATCACTATTTGGTGGATATAAAGATCTACCAAAAACGATAAAAAAATAATATGGTTGCCATTTAAAGAAAGTGTTGATAACGTCATCACTCGAAAACCAAAGATGGCGTTTTAAAAAAGAAAATTTACCTGTCCGAGCGTTTTTCCAAAAAATGTAAAATAATGCGGTTATAAGCTTTGTTCCAAACTTTATGACCACACTGTATATATATATATATATATATATATTTAGTGTTTATAAGAATTTTAGTTTTCTTATTTATTTTATTGGCCGTGTCTTAATATTAAAAATAATAGATTTTTTATTGGTTTTAGCGACCTTTTATTGAATTTTGATGTTTTTACGACGTTTCGACTTTTATTAATTCAGTCTTTTTCAAGTAACTGGAAACAAGAAATATTACAATGAAAACATGAGAACTGTGTTGGTTTCGTGTGATAGACATAACAATTAAATTAACAATTTTAAATTTAAAATTAGATTAAAAAATGAATTACAAATTAAGTTAACATTTAACGTTGAAAATTAAATTAAAATTAAATTAAAAATAGCTTAAATGAATAGGTAGGGAGACATTAAAGTGATTAACATATGTATGAATAAATTGGACATTTGAATTACACTACAAATATAGTAAAGAGAACAAAGAAATGACAAATAAACTCACCGTTATTGTTTGTTTGGTTTTCAAGGGTACGCATTTTGTGCAAACATGTGTTTTTTTATGGACATCCGAGACCCTTTTATCTTAAGGAACGACCGTGCTTGTGCGGATATTGTAAGTGACTAAGTCTTTAGTTTGAGGGGTTTCATTTCTGTTCTTTGGAATTAGCAAAGTGGTCAGGACCGTATTTAGGGGTATATAGTTAAAGTTGTTTTTTATAATGGGAGCTATTTTTATTTCAGTTGTGTCTTGTGCGTGCAGGGGGGTTTTTTGATTTAATCTATTGTTTTATGAGTGGGCAATAGAGTTTTGAAAGCCCATCGATTTCGTTTCTGTCGTTGATTGTTTTGCTGTTTTTGAAAATATGTATCATTTCTAAGACTTCTCTAGCTTTTGTGTTCTTTTTTGTGTTATTACTTTGGTGTTTTCAAAATCAAAATTATGTTTAAGTGTCAATTGGTGTTTTTTTAAAGCAGTTTGATTTTTTGCGTATTTGTGACCTTTCAATCTTTCTTGTAGTAACTGTTTTGTTTGGCCTATGTATATTTTGTCACAGTCTTTGCAGGGTATGTTGTATATTGTGTGTGATTGTTTTAGTGTAGGTGTTGAGTCTTTAAGTTTGGTGTGTAGGAATTTAGGGTTTTTACCGCTTTGGTGTGCTATTTTAAAATTAAATGGTTTAAATATATTGTCTAATTTTTCGGATAATCCAGTTATATAGGGTGTGGGGATATATGTTAATTCATTGGTTTTTTTGTTATTGTTTTGGTTGTTTGTTTTGTTATAAATTTTATTGAGTCTAAGTTTTATAATTTTTTGTATGAATTGTGGTGGATAATTGTTTTCTGACAAAATTGTTTTAACTTTATTTAGTACTGTTGGTCTGAAGATTGGATTAGTGAGATTTAAGGCTCTGTCTACTAACGCTGTTACTACATTTTTTTTGTGGGCTAGGGGTTGGTTAGAAAAAAAGTTTACATATCTGCCGGATGTGGTTGGTTTAGTGTACCATTTTGTTTATATGATGTATTTGTTCTTATCAGTGTTAGGTCTAGGTAGTTTATGGAGTTGTTTTTTTCTATTTCAATGGTAAAATTTAAATTTGGGTGGAAATTGTTGAAACTATTTTGTACATTGTTTATTTCATTTTCTGGTAGTAACATTATGCAATCATCGACATATCTTTTGAAAAAGGTTGGTCTTGTTTTTAGGGATTTTATAACATTTTTTTCGACGTGCTCTAGTACTAATTGGGCTACTACGCTGGATATAGGTGCTCCCATTGCTAGTCCTTCAATTTGTTTGAAAAATTTGTTGTCGAACAAATTTCGACAACAAATTTTTCAAACAAATTGAAGGACTAGCAATGGGAGCAACTATATCCAGCGCAGTAGCCCGATTAGTATTACAGCACATCGAAGAAAATGTTATAAAATCCCTGAAAATAAAACCAACCTTTTTCAAAAGATATGTCAATGATTGCATAATGATGCTACCAGAAAATGAAATAAACAATGTACAAAATAGTTTCAACAATTTCCATCCAAATTTAAACTTTACCATTGAAATAGAAAAAAACAACTCCATAAACTACTTAGACCTAACACTGATAAAAACAAATAACAACATACAAACAAAATGGTACACTAAACCAACCACATCCGGCAGATATGTAAACTTTTTTTCAAACCAACCCCTAGCCCACAAAAAAAATGTAGTAACAGCGTTAGTAGACAGAGCCTTAAATCTCACTGATCCAGTTTTCAGACCAACAGTACTAAATAAAATAAAAACAATTTTGACAGAAAACCACCACAATTTATACAAAAAATTATAAAACTAAGACTTAATAAAATTTATAACACAACAAACAACCAAAACAATAACAAAAAAAACAATGAATTAACATATATCCCCACACCCTAAATAACTGGATTATCCGAAAAATTAGACAATATATTTAAACCATTTAATTTTAAAATAGCACACCAAAGCGGTAAAAACCTTAAATTCCTACACACCAAACTTAAAGACTCAACACCTACACTAAAACAATCACACACAATATACAACATACCCTGCAAAGACTGTGACAAAATATACATAGGCCAAACAAAACAGTTACTACAAGAAAGATTGAAAGATCACAAATACGCAAAAAATCAAACTGCTTTAAAAAACACCAATTGACACTTAAACATAATTTTGATTTTGAAAACACCAAAGTAATAACACAAAAAAAGAACACAAAAGCTAGAGAAGTCTTAGAAATGATACATATTTTCAAAAACAGCAAAAAAATCAACTACAGAAACGAAATCGATGGGCTTTCAAAACTCTATTACCCACTCATAAAACAATAGATTAAATCAAAAAACCCCCCTGCACGCACAAGACACAACTGAAATAAAAATAGCTCCCATTAGAAAAAACAACTTTAACTATATACCCCTAAATACGGTCCTGACCACTTTGCTAATTCCAAAGAACAGAAATGAAACCCCTCAAACTAAAGACTTAGTCACTTACAATATCCGCACAAGCACGGTCGTTCCTTAAGATAAAAGGGTCTCGGATGTCCATAAAAAAACACATGTTTGCACAAAATGCGTACCCTTGAAAACCAAACAAACAATAACGGTGAGTTTATTTGTCATTTCTTTGTTCTCTTTACTATATTTGTAGTGTAATTCAAATGTCCAATTTATTCATACATATGTTAATCACTTTAATGTCTCCCTACCTATTCATTTAAGCTATTTTTAATTTAATTATCAACGTTAAATGTTAACTTAATTTGTAATTCATTTTTTAATCTAATTTTAAATTTAAAACTGTTAATTTAATTGTTATGTCTATCACACGAAACCAACACAATTCTCATGTTTTCATTGTAATATTTCTTGTTTCCAGTTACTTGAAAAAGACTGAATTAATAAAAGTCGAAACGTCGTAAAAACATCAAAATTCAATAAAAGGTCGCTAAAACCAATAAAAAATCTATTATTTTCAATATATATATATGGTAAACTTAACAAGTCGGCGATATATATATATATATAATAACCTCGTGACCTTGGTATGATATGGTAAAACTAATCAGTAGGCGATTAAAGGTCTGTATATCACTTCAAAATATATGTATTTAAAAAACTCTACATGTTTCGGCGGTACGCCTTTATCAAGAGTATACAAAATATAAATGACAGAATATTCTGTTATTTATATTGAATGACAGAATATTCTGTTATTTATATTTTGTATACTCTTGATAAAGGCGTACCGCCGAAACATGTAGAGTTTTTTAAATACATATATTTTGAAGTAATATACAGACCTTTAATCGCCTACTGATTAGGTTTACCATATATATATATATATATATATGTATTTAAAAAAGTAGGCGATTAAAGGTCTGTATATTACTTCAAAATATATGTATTTAAAAAACTCTACATGTTTCGGCGGTACGCCTTTATCAAGAGTATACAAAATATAAATAACAGAATATTCTGTCATTCAATATAAATAACAGAATATTCTGTCATTTATATTTTGTATACTCTTGATAAAGGCGTACCGCCGAAACATGTAGAGTTTTTTAAATACATATATTTTGAAGTGATATACAGACCTTTAATCGCCTACTGATTAGTTTTACCATATCATACCAAGGTCACGAGGTTATTATATATATATATATATATCGCCGACTTGTTAAGTTTACCATATATATATATTGAAAATAATAGATTTTTTATTGGTTTTAGCGACCTTTTATTGAATTTTGATGTTTTTACGACGTTTCGACTTTTATTAATTCAGTCTTTTTCAAGTAACTGGAAACAAGAAATATTACAATGAAAACATGAGAATTGTGTTGGTTTCGTGTGATAGACATAACAATTAAATTAACAGTTTTAAATTTAAAATTAGATTAAAAAATGAATTACAAATTAAGTTAACATTTAACGTTGATAATTAAATTAAAAATAGCTTAAATGAATAGGTAGGGAGACATTAAAGTGATTAACATATGTATGAATAAATTGGACATTTGAATTACACTACAAATATAGTAAAGAGAACAAAGAAATGACAAATAAACTCACCGTTATTGTTTGTTTGGTTTTCAAGGGTACGCATTTTGTGCAAACATGTGTTTTTTTATGGACATCCGAGACCCTTTTATCTTAAGGAACGACCGTGCTTGTGCGGATATTGTAAGTGACTAAGTCTTTAGTTTGAGGGGTTTCATTTCTGTTCTTTGGAATTAGCAAAGTGGTCAGGACCGTATTTAGGGGTATATAGTTAAAGTTGTTTTTTCTAATGGGAGCTATTTTTATTTCAGTTGTGTCTTGTGCGTGCAGGGGGGTTTTTTGATTTAATCTATTGTTTTATGAGTGGGTAATAGAGTTTTGAAAGCCCATCGATTTCGTTTCTGTAGTTGATTTTTTTGCTGTTTTTGAAAATATGTATCATTTCTAAGACTTCTCTAGCTTTTGTGTTCTTTTTTTGTGTTATTACTTTGGTGTTTTCAAAATCAAAATTATGTTTAAGTGTCAATTGGTGTTTTTTAAAGCAGTTTGATTTTTTGCGTATTTGTGATCTTTCAATCTTTCTTGTAGTAACTGTTTTGTTTGGCCTATGTATATTTTGTCACAGTCTTTGCAGGGTATGTTGTATATTGTGTGTGATTGTTTTAGTGTAGGTGTTGAGTCTTTAAGTTTGGTGTGTAGGAATTTAAGGTTTTTACCGCTTTGGTGTGCTATTTTAAAATTAAATGGTTTAAATATATTGTCTAATTTTTCGGATAATCCAGTTATTTAGGGTGTGGGGATATATGTTAATTCATTGGTTTTTTTGTTATTGTTTTGGTTGTTTGTTGTGTTATAAATTTTATTAAGTCTTAGTTTTATAATTTTTTGTATAAATTGTGGTGGTTTTCTGTCAAAATTGTTTTTATTTTATTTAGTACTGTTGGTCTGAAAACTGGATCAGTGAGATTTAAGGCTCTGTCTACTAACGCTGTTACTACATTTTTTTTGTGGGCTAGGGGTTGGTTTGAAAAAAAGTTTACATATCTGCCGGATGTGGTTGGTTTAGTGTACCATTTTGTTTGTATGTTGTTATTTGTTTTTATCAGTGTTAGGTCTAAGTAGTTTATGGAGTTGTTTTTTTCTATTTCAATGGTAAAGTTTAAATTTGGATGGAAATTGTTGAAACTATTTTGTACATTGTTTATTTCATTTTCTGGTAGCATCATTATGCAATCATTGACATATCTTTTGAAAAAGGTTGGTTTTATTTTCAGGGATTTTATAACATTTTCTTCGATGTGCTGTAATACTAATCGGGCTACTGCGCTGGATATAGTTGCTCCCATTGCTAGTCCTTCAATTTGTTTGAAAAATTTGTTGTCGAAATTTGTTCGAAATTTCGACGAATTTGTTCGGACAGGTAAATTTTCTTTTTTAAAACGCCATCTTTGGTTTTCGAGTGATGACGTTATCAACACTTTCTTTAAATGGCAACCATATTATTTTTTTATCGTTTTTGGTAGATCTTTATATCCACCAAATAGTGATATAAAACAATTGGTATGTTTCATCACAATTTTTTTGAAAAAATTATATAAATTTAGAAAAAAATACGAAAATTTTATTTTTGTACAAAATTAAAATTATATTAAAAAAAGATCTGAACTTAAATTTATTGTAACAGTTAACGTAAATTTTCAAAATGAACCCCACCAACCAACTGACACTGTCCCAGCCGAGTGTAAATGCTTTGCGATCAATAGTAATCTGCGTTATTCGCTCCAGGTCAAAAGAAATTCGTCTTCCCAATCGGCCAATTACTTATTAAAAAATCTTATTTAACATTAAATAGTTTCACAAAAAAGGGCCAAAGAAGTTTAATTTATTTAAAAAATGGACATGTTGTGGCAGACCATTTCTTAATTAAAATTATCGCCCAAAAATTGAAGATTTCAAAAACTAATTAAGCTTACAAAATTTACTGAAACATGTAAGTAAGTTTTTTTCACACTTCCGTACTTGCGTACCCTTGAAAACCAAACAAACAATAACGGTGAGTTTATTTGTCATTTCTTTGTTCTCTTTACTATATTTGTAGTGTAATTCAAATGTCCAATTTATTCATACATATGTTAATCACTTTAATGTCTCCCTACCTATTCATTTAAGCTATTTTTAATTTAATTATCAACGTTAAATGTTAACTTAATTTGTAATTCATTTTTTAATCTAATTTTAAATTTAAAACTGTTAATTTAATTGTTATGTCTATCACACGAAACCAACACAATTCTCATGTTTTCATTGTAATATTTCTTGTTTCCAGTTACTTGAAAAAGACTGAATTAATAAAAGTCGAAACGTCGTAAAAACATCAAAATTCAATAAAAGGTCGCTAAAACCAATAAAAAATCTATTATTTTCAATATATATATATGGTAAACTTAACAAGTCGGCGATATATATATATATATATATAATAACCTCGTGACCTTGGTATGATATGGTAAAACTAATCAGTAGGCGATTAAAGGTCTGTATATCACTTCAAAATATATGTATTTAAAAAACTCTACATGTTTCGGCGGTACGCCTTTATCAAGAGTATACAAAATATAAATGACAGAATATTCTGTTATTTATATTGAATGACAGAATATTCTGTTATTTATATTTTGTATACTCTTGATAAAGGCGTACCGCCGAAACATGTAGAGTTTTTTAAATACATATATTTTGAAGTAATATACAGACCTTTAATCGCCTACTGATTAGGTTTACCATATATATATATATATATATATATATATATATATATATATATATATATATATATATTTAGCCTCGGATGACATTCAAAATTGTTCATTTATATAAAGTAAATCATTATAATAAATTCTTTTAACTGACCGTATTATCGACTAATCAGTAGGTACTATAGAATAATCAAAATTTAAAGTCATTATTTCATTAGCTTATAATTGGCCACTTATTTCAAAGTTAATATTGCCGCTAATATTATATATATAAATTTCAATTCTACTTTCCTTTGTTGGATTACTTTTATCAAATTACATTTTTTCTTTTTATGATAACTGACAAGGTCAAATCCTTAATTTAGATAAAAAAAAGTAAATTCACTGTACTAAAACATTATAAAATGTTTTCATTAAATTTATTTAAGAAAATGAAACTGCATTAGTTTGCGTTTTATATTTCCAAAATGTCATGCAAAAGTATTTAATGGAATACTTTACAAATGTACGGACATGCTTCAACGTATTTACGATGCTTGCCCACAGCCCATTTCAAAATGTAGCAACAGCACACATGTTATGAAACGAATAATGAATGATATTCACAATTGTCCATTTAGTCCAGTTGAAATTTTAGTTTTATGTTAAGAAAAAAACGTAAAATATCTAAATATGTGAACTACCGAAACATATTGCACCTATTTTAAATGCTTATTTACAATTTACTTTTAAAAAAGATTACTTTAAGTTTCAAAATGTCCACGCTTATGTTATTAAACCAAGAGTAAGTATAAGTATAGTATATTAAAAAACAAGTTTCATAAGGCACCATTTTGCCGCACGAGATCAGTTTCTAAACAGCGAGTGTGGCAAAAGGCCTTATGAAACGAGTTTTTTATACTATTTTTTCTATTTTGCATGTTTTTAAATTGGAATGATTTAATTTGTAAGTTCAGAGTTTAATTTTTATATAAAGCATGCAGTTGGTCACATTGATACTTGACATTGTCAAATTTAAATCTTGCTATCCGCGAAGTATATTATATTACATATTATTTATTAATTTTCGTTAACATTACATGATATTTTATTTAAAAATAAGTAAACATGAGTAACTTAGAAACTAATATATCTTGTTGTCAATTGTATACAATATACGTTGTTTGTGTAGAGTACGAACATATATCATATCTGTCAAATGTACTTAAATTCTTAAAATCGAATGACAGCAATGATATTTATTTCTGTGTTCGAACAACGCCAACATTGAAAAATGAAAAACAGCGTATCGAAATGAAGCTCATTTCGAAACTGTTTTGGGTTTCATAATGAGTTCATTTCGAACGCAAAATAGAAAAAATAATTTTTTCTATTTTGCATTCAAAATGATGTCATTATGACACCCAAAACAGTATCGAAATGAGCTTCATTTCGATATGCTTTTTTTCATTTTTCAATGTTGGCGTTGTTTGAACACAGAAATAAATATCATTGCTGTCATTTGATTTTAATAATTTAAGTACATTTGACAGATATGATATATGTACATACTCTACAGAAACAACGTATATATTGTATACAATTGACAACAAGATATATTAGTTTCTATGTCTATTTAGTTTATATTTTTAAATAAAATATCAAGTAATGTTAACGAAAATTAATAAATAATATGTAATATAATATACTTTGCGGATAGCAAGATTTAAATTTGAAAATGTCAGGTATCAATGTGGCCAACTGCATGTTTTATATAAAAGTAAAACTCTGAACTTTCAAATTAAATAATTCCAATTTATTAATGTAAAAAATGCAAAATAGAAAAAATAGTATAAAAAACTCGTTTCATAAGGCCTTTTGCCGCACTCGCTCTTTAGAAAAATCGCCGCTATCACGGCTCGTTTTCTAAACTGATCTCGTGCGGCAAAATGATGCCTTATGAAACTTGTTTTTTAATATACTAATTTCAATCTAGAAAATGTTGAACACAATTGAAAGTGCCAGCTACTTATAACTCATGTTGATTTTCACACAAGTCACAACATAGATATACTATCAATAGTGGTAGGTATTTAAAAAGTTTCAAAAATTTTTCAAATAAACAGTGTACATTATTATATCATGTATTTAATCGAAAAATTCATCTAGTTTACTTTGACATTTTGTTAAAATAAATCGTCGTTAAAAGGGGGCGTGTTTTCTTTTTTAATATACAGAAATTCAAATGATAACTAATGTCAGTTATAGTTGGCGGTTCTATAAGATTTTTGGTATTCAATTTTCTAAGCTATAATAAAGTTGATGGTATATGGGTTTATTCAGTATAACAGTGCATTGAGGAATATCAAACTACCTTTCAAAATTTTACAGATTATATGTAATTAAAAAAACTAAAAAGAACTGAACATTGTTTTTTGAAACAGTGAAGAAACATATAAGTACCAAAACTTATTACTCATGTTGAAGAAATAATGGAAAAAGAA
The DNA here is from genome assembly GCA_935421215.2 of Melolontha melolontha. NCBI lineage: Eukaryota > Metazoa > Arthropoda > Insecta > Coleoptera > Scarabaeidae > Melolontha > Melolontha melolontha. The sequence goes on along the minus strand of OW285236.1, from coordinate 155,232,901 downwards.
CCACAAACATCTGTTTCGACAATTATGTTAACAAATTAACCTTTCTACTGGTACAACTCAAACAATTAGAGAAAAATATTTATAATTTTATCCATACCGTGCCAAGGCAGTACAAGAATTTTTAGAAGTTAATTATCCATGGGGACTGCAATTCTGTACTTCGTTTATAAACATGAACAACAACAGAGAACTTTTTTCTTATTGATGAAGCTCCTAGTTTTATAAATCGAGATACCTAAATTCACTAAATATGAGAACTGGAAGTACACACAATTCACATGCAATTATTGAATAAACATAAAAAAAATAGTGTTTGGGCAAAGTTAAGTCAAAGATGAATAATTTGACCAATGTGTTTTTAATGAATATTAATCATAAAAAGACATCGCGCAAAAAAAAATACCATCATTTATTTTGATTAAGCCCATGATGATGGCATATTTTCAATAAGAGGGCAACTTACACAGTATAAAAACTTATTTTTTTTGAGGGAAGATTTTGGTAACCGTATAATTAGTCGAAATATAGAAGTTCCTTGGCTCATGTGATTTCTTCTTGAAGCCCTATCCAAAAAAGGACATAATTCAAACACCTGCATTGAATTTGAATGATATGCAGCAAGGAGTTGAGTAGAAATACATGCAAATTAACGACAATCAGATAATGTTGCATTATATCCTCACGAAGAATTTTGAGATATATTGATGAAAAAAAAAACCTTATAAACATTTATTGTAATTTTGAGTTAATAAATAAATCGTATGACATAAATGACTGTTGAAGTTAAGTAGTTAGGTTTAATTTAGGGCATACTTCAAAATGTTTCAGAGTATGTCAAAGATAACTAAGGAAACTTTTCAATAGAACACATGTTATTATAAGAGTTAAAATTCTTCAATAAAAAAAAATATTATTTCAAGGCTGTTTGTATTATTTATCTTTGAATAAAAGATGAATTTACCATCTAGTGGATAAAGAATAAACTGTGACTTATAACTTGTTTGAATAATGATAACAATAACAACAATATTAATAACTATGTTATTATTTTGATTAAATGGAAGTATAATTTATTTTAAATGGACAATTGCAATTCCAAATAAACATTCACGAGAAGCTTGCAAAAATATGTCTTTTCAAGTTAACATGTGACATACAAAAGCGATATACTTTAATAATTTAGTAAAAAGAAAGTAAATATGTAGTACTAATCATTTCAACATCAGTACATTAAATTAAAAACTTGGTGAAAAAATCAAGCGTTTTATTTAAATACAATGATTTGCATGTTGAAAAACAAATTAATTTCAAGGTGAGTTTCGTATACGTATACTGATGTATGTATAATTAGCAATCATAAAAATATAGAGTATGTTTTGTCGTATTATGCAAACAAAAAAAAAGACAAAAATTAAAAACTTGAGAGAGATACTACATGTGTACTGTTTCATGTGGTATGTGTTAAACTAACATATACCCTCACAAATAAAATATCCTCTAAATGACAAATGATACGTACCTGGACTATGTTTAGTAATTATACGATTATTGCCCAATAGAAGAATGTCTTTTAAATGCATGGATCTTCGTGCTAATCCAAGTAGTAAGTGTTCACCAGCATGGGCTCGTAACAATGCTACCTGAATAAAATAAAAGCATCTATAAACTTGGTCTTTTGTACGATACTGTTTAAATATTTACTATTACTAGTACATATTTAAACATTGTGTTGAAATCGTGACACGATTTTGTTTTTCTTCGTCTGATAGTAAACGCGACACCCATCTGAATTGCACATTCAAGTGAATTTTTGGGCGGCGTTATAAAACTGAACGAAACATGGCTCCATCAGTTCACGCCAGAAACGAAGCAATAGTCGAAGCAATGTTTTGTTGGCGAACAAACAGCAAAAAGGCAAAAATAATTCCAGTTGCCGGAATTATTAAGGCTACAGTGTTTTGAGATTCGCACTGCATAATCTATATCGATTATTTGGAAAAGGGAAACACGTTCACAGGATTAATTTATTTTATTTATTGATCAATTTCCATGCAGAGAAAAAACTATCGTATTTGACAATGAAAAAGTGTTGTTTCACAATAATAATGCACCAGCTCATTCGTATGAATTCTACTCTTTTGGAATGCATAAAAAAAAGTTGAAATATAGCCATTCTAAATCTACAGAGTTGAAAGGCGATTAGGTATAAAAATAAAAATGATTTTCTTTTTGTATCACTAATAGGTTTTTATTTAAAAGTCACGTTCCCTGAACATTAATAAATATATTTTGAATAGTTTTATCTTGAAATAAAAATAATGAAATGGTTTACCTGATCATCCAGTTGTAATTCAGTAAATGCAGGTATATATTTAGCCCATTCTACTAAAATTAGTAATTGCTGCTTCATGGAATCACAGACATCATTAATATTTGCAAGTTGCTTGTTCGTTAAATCATAATCATTTACAGGTGAAGAACCTATTTGCTGTAATGAGAAAATATAACTATAGTTTAACCAAGCCTTCAAAAACATATGGATGATATAATGAAATGAACACAGCAAATGTAACGAACACATAGTGCTTAATATATGAGAAGTTTTAACTTTGGTATTTATATATTTCTAATAATACTGCCTAATATCAGCCTTCATGTTGTTCACTACTAAGGTCATTAGCCTACATAGTAAAAAAAAAACTATTTTACTTTTTATAGTTGATAATTTTTTATTGTCGCCACATTCTAACTACATCGAAATTCTACCTGTAATGTAGTTAGTGAATTATTTTTGTTTGTTGCTTTATAGAAAATTTCAATTAAAAAGACATTTGAAATACTGTTTACAAATCGACTAATATTTTCCAGAAAAAAAAAGAAATAAAGTGAAATAAGCCGCCTAAGTTTTGGTGTCCACATAGTAAAATATTTGCGGATTCTAAATCGTTCTAAATCTCAATTATTCAAATTTTTGCTGACAGTAACAGTTATCAGGAGTTTCAAGTGTCGATTAATTTTTATTAAGGGCATTCTTCTGATATCTGTGGTTGAACAAGCCAAAAACTTGAGTTTGATTATTGTCTATAACTTTTGATTTAATATTCGAGGCTTAAAATACATAAATTAGGCACTAAAATTAATTTAACCTCACCGTCATTATTTATCCTACAAAATGAAAATTGAATTATATGAATCTAGTTTTATCAGAATTTAATTATTAGCCCAGCATATTTGCATAGAGTACAACGTGATCAACGCATTCGCTTAATATTTGATATTCGTAAGTTTAAACATGTGACGAATAAGTTGAACGAGTAGAATTCGTTTAATATGAGAAACAGATTGCACTTTTAATCGAAAAAGGTTATACATACTTTAAAGGTATTGTCTCAAAAGCTTCAACTTATTTATATAACAAAGTTTTCGCATTGATACTCATGATTTAGTTTTGCGACACGAAATTTGATTACTATTCCTATTCGTAGAACAGGGGTGCCCAAATGGTCGATCGCGAGAGCTTTTGAAGTGGATCGCGAAAAAATAAAAAATAATCACTCCACAAATTCAAGTTCTCTCGAATGTCGACTCTAGGCCGTCTCTCGAGGCAATGCAACTGCGCAACGTTCGGCGACCCTTCCCGATTCTTCTCAATTAGTCAGATTCACATAAAAATCTGCGACGACGCGACGCTATGCCAGTCATAACTGAGTATCTGAACGACACGTAATATTTGATAGGCAAAATGAGTGCGGCGACAAAAAGTAAAACGTACCATTTTAATAACGATTGCGAGGAAGAAGTTTTGTTTATTATTGTCAAAGATAAATGTATTTGTCTTGTTTGTCAATCGTCAGTGGTATTGCCTAAACGCGGGATCTTAGAAAGGCATTATAAAACTATGCATAAAAGCTATGAAAATGATTTTCTGCAAAAAAGGGCGTTAAGAAAACGAAAGGAGGAAGATTTGAAAAGCAGTTTAAAGGGAGAGCAATCCATGTTTACTAGGCCAGCGAAACAATCAGTAGCTACTGCAACAATCGCGTCTTTTAAAATTTCCTACACCGGCGTAACACAAGAAACCGTTCGAAAATGGAGCGGTAGTAAAAGAATCATTTGTTGATGGGGCGAATGTATTATTTGATGACTTCAAAAATAAAACGGAGGTTATATCTGCTATCAAGGATGTTCAATTATCTCGCCAACCTGTTACTAGACGTATCGAAATCATGAACACAGATTTGAAATCCAAACTAAAAAATGATATTATGTAATGTACATACTTTTCTTTACAGTTTGATGAGTCCACTGATATGATTGATACTGCTCAATTATGTATTTTCATTAGGATGGTATTTTCGGTATGTCGGCTAAACAAAATTACTAACGGTGCTGCCTATGAAAGAAAGAACTCACGGAGAAGATATTTACAAAGTTTTCCTAAATTTTTTAATACAATATGCGTTATCGATTTACAAACTCGTGTCCATGACAACTGATGGAGCACTATCAATGACAGGCAATCAAATTAACGAAGACTTCCCATCATTTTTCGCATTCCATTGCATCATTCATCAGCAAGTTCTAAGTTCAAAAATACTAAATATGAACGATATCGTAGATATTGCCACAAATATCGTGAATTCAATCCGTGCGCGAAGCATGCAACGACGCCTCTACAAAGTGCAATTGGAAGCTAGCGACTCCGCGGAGCACAGTGATTTACTTCTTTATACAGACAAAAGATGGTTGAGCAGCGGAAAATTTTTAGAGAGATTTCAAGAACTATTACCTGAAATCATTTCTTTTCTTCCCGAACGAGGTGACGACAATACTTAAAAATGAAAAATGGTTCTGTGATTTAGCTTTCCTATTGGATGTGACAAATCATTTGAATATCATTAATTTGGAGCTACAGGGAAAAAATAAAACCATTATCGATATGGTTAGCGCAACAAATGCTTTTATAAATAAATTGAAGCTGTTGATTAGTCAGTTAAACAAAAAGGACTATACAAATTTTCCAGCTTTGGAAAGAAGGGCAACTTCTCACTCAAATTATGACAACTACGAGACACAACTAAGCGAATTTGAAAAGCGCTTATCTGATTTTAAGCAACTGAAGAATATCGTAACTTTCATGGCTTATTCATTTTCTGGCGAAGAAGTAGTAAAAATTCCTATTGAAATATCAAACACTTTCAAAATGGAGATCTCTTCAGTACAAAATGAGGTATTGTAGATAATTTCAGATATACATCTCAAAGACAGAGCAACTGATGCCAAGTTTTGGTCTTTCATATCCAAAAACAAATATCCTTGTTTAAAGCAAACTTCAGTTAACAGGATTCTTCGGATTAACTTACTTGTGCGAGTCTGCATTTTCAGAAATAAAAATTGTTAAAACGAAATATTACACTCGACTAACTGACGAACATCTCACAGCATGCCTGCAGTTGGCACTCAGTAATTACGAACCGTCCTTTGATAAAGTTTGTGGATGATATGCAGTGCATCAACATCTAAATTCTAAATGAAAGCAGTGACTAAAGGAAATTTAGTCACTGCGTATAATATACTTTGCATTTATATATTATCAGTAATTGCAATACATCATTTTCATAAATCTGTTTTTTTTTATTGTAACCAGGCTACTCCTAGTAGTCGGTAGTCGTACTTGTCGATCGCTCGTCACCTAAATGTTTTGTGATAGACCGCAATCCCTAAAAGTCTGAGCACGCCTGTCGTAGAATCTACTTATTGCAACAATCTTTTTCTAGAGTTAGTCGCACTCCGGGTTTAGAAAGTATTTAATGATTGGTTGTCCATGAGCTCCGGGTTTCTCTTAATAAGTAATTTATGGGTGTCTTATCTTTGCTAATTTGATAACGCAATATTTTATTTATTCGATTATATTTGTATCTGCATTCAATTTCATTTAGTTATTTAATTTAATTAATTAAAATTATTAAATTAAATTAGGCATGTTCTTCTTTCTTTATTATTGATTATTTTATTTTCATTATTCGTGGGGACTGGAGGGAAGACCGGCTTTTGATTCTCTCTATACTGGGAACATATTGGGTTTGCGTTTGCTATTGTGATGTTTTCTTTTCTTTTGACCGTTATTTACTATTTAACTAGTTTTCTTATACTCGTATTTACTGGAAAAGTATATTATATATCTTGTAGATATAGTAATTAAATAATTTATGGTCAAGTCAAGATAAGAAGTAGAGAGGAGAACCAACAAAATTTAATAATAAAAAACGAAAGCGGCGAGTGGTATAAGTTTAAGGAAGTGGGGGTTTACATGTACTTGAAAACGTAGAAACGACTGTAACGAAGATAAGATAAGTAAATTGAGTTACGTATTGCAAAGAGTAATAGTTGAGGAGTTTGACACAAAATCTTGAAATCACCTCTTTCGATTTCAAGATTTTGTGTCAAGCTCCTCAACTATTACTCCAGGAACATAAAACTGAAAATATACAAGTCGATCATTGAGACCTGGTTTTTGAGTCATAAAAATCACAAAAATAAAGGTGGAAAATTAGGAAAGGAAAATTATAAGGAGAATCTTTGGAAGGAAAAGGAAGGAAGGCGGGTGAGAAAGATGAAGAAACGCAGAATTGTGCAAATTTCTCGAAGAAAAAGCAATAGGCGAACAAATTAAAATCAGGTTGCAATGACTGGAGTATATTCAATGAACGGGCAATAAGAGACTGTTAAGTATATAATATGGGAGGTCCCAGAAGAGAGAAGAAAATACTATAATGATAAACACGAGGAGCAGAAAAGAAGATCGAGGAAAAGGTAGTATATATATTTTCCTTTTCTTTTTCTCATGGTTATCATTATAATTAGGTAAGAATCGTTGCCTTTGATTTAGCTTAAGGAAATATTTGTTGAAATTATAGTACATAGAAAAAATATATAAAATACCCGATATGTGCTTTATCCACATGAACACATGCCGACTAAGATTTTCTCATTCAAGTTGGAGATACCTCTCATCACAAATACGATTTGCCGTACCGAAAATACGTTTCTGAAGATTCCCTTTCGAAATATTCATTCTACTACTTAATATTCATTCACTAAAGTTTTTATAGAAATCAAATTGACAAACAGACCACAATTTACATTATTTTTTTTGTATAATACAAAAGTATTTTTAATAATATAAAATATTATTAAAAATCTGGTGTGGAGAACACAGTACAAGTTCATTACTAATATTTTGTGAAGGTATCCTCTCCAGAGACGCAGATACGTATTTGATTTTTCTACAGATTCGTCTGTACGCCCATGCTTCACAAAAATATTAATAATGCACTTGTATTGTGTTCTTCACACTAGGTTTTTAATATTTTATATTATTAAAAATACTTTTGTATTATACAAAATAGGTGAGGTTTTTGCCTGCCTATACTCTAGTATATTTCGAATTATTCTGTTATTTTTTGTAGCTTATTCTACGAGAATAACTATTACTTACAAAAAATCTAGTGAAATATGTTGGTCGTACTTCATTCTGCATAAATTACATCAGGTTTTAGATTACTATGCTTCGGGTTAATATTACTGTAATTTATTTTAAAAAAATACTAAATAAGTCAATGTGGCTGGCAGAAAGTGAAGTACGTGTGGCTCAGGGTAGACATCTTCAACAACCTCTGCCCAAATATTAAATGTAAAACGTTCTGGAAATGATGGCGCTGTACTATATAGCAGGCGCGGCTCGTGATGACGTATTTGGGAGTGCAAGTACAATGATGCGAGTGCCTCGTGTGTTTTCGGTGTTTACTAAGAAAACGTTACAGTTAGTACACGAGAATACACGAAGCGTTCGCATCATTGCACTTGCACTCCAAAATATGTCATCACGAACCGCGCCTGCTATATACGAATTTCTATCAGCTCAGTGTTGACTATAATAAATTAAAATTCAATTCTGTATAAAATAATATTCATCCGTGGCAAGTTGCGCAAAAAGGCGTAAAGTATATCTCCAGGTCCTTTCATCATGTTCCTTTTGTTCGAGATAAACTTCACGAAATTTTAAGCGATTTTACCAGCGATGTTTTCGGGGTTTATCCCATCTAGTTTTAAGTCGATTGTTTTTATTGACTCAGTCCATTTTGAGTATTCTAAAAACGGATACGATTTTGATCAGGGTTATAGGCTTCCGCGGTCGTTGTGCATTATTGTTTCTGGAATTTTGGTCTGGATCCGCATACTTGGCACTGCTTCCTTCTTGGCCAACGCTTCGTCTACTGTTCTCAAAGCTGCTACCGCTGCTGCACTAAATTTGTTGAAGTCGAAAACATGTAGTTTCAGTGCAGCAACAGGAGTAGCAACCCTAAGATGTCCTTTACAACACTGGACCAAATGTCGGCCAAGAAGAAAGCAGTCCAAGAACGTGGTTTCAGTCCGGAATCCCAGAAGCAATCGTGTATCCTATTGAGTCTGCTCTGTACACAAACTTCCGTTTTTTCCTGAACATACTCAACCCAGATCGAGATTCCGTAGAGTAGAATTGAACTAGCATCAGATTTGGCCCCTTCTCTTTTAGGTAACATTATAGATATGATCAGTATCATTTCCCCGGTTTTATTGTTTCTCATCGTTACGTGTTGTCTAAACCAAAGCTTACTCTCTATGTGAATCCTCTGATATTTATGGTGGTAGCTAGGGCTGGGCGATACCAACATTTTTGGTATCGGGTATCGATATCAATCGAGGTATCGATACTTAGCGATATATCGGGTCTGTGCAGGGTATCGATTCTGAGTACTGGAATCGGTAAAGTATCGATAGGTATCAATGCTTTGGAATCGATACTTTGGAATGATACCTTGAATCGATACCTTGGAATCGATACCTTGATTCGATACCTAGGAATCAGTATTCATAAACCGTTTTCTAGGTATCGATTGTTTGATATCAGTTTCAAAAGATTGAAAATTAATTTATCGATTACAATATTGTGATATTTTTTTTTTTTTTGTAATAATTATAGTTATTATGTCATACTATGGATATTTGCTACGCGTAATGTAAAATTCAACATCTTTTTAAATATATAGTATATAATATATATACTGCATATATACTTCTTTACTTAAAGAGTTATTGTATCCTTTATATACATTTAAAAAAATGCACAAAGCTAAGATAGTATATACAGATATACGTGCTATTACCAAATTATACAAAATGCCAAAAATATTCTATTTCAAAATAGAAACAAACCAAGCACGTTTTATACCAACAATATCTTTATAAACATTCCCGATACCACTATTTTTTTACCTTATTAATCTCCATTTGTATAAATCATAAATTAAACTTGCAACACAAATGCAATAAATAAAAAGACCCTATTAAATAAAGAAAAAGAAATTGCTACAAATACCAATATATAGGTAAGGGGCTTATAGAAGTTTAACCGATTTCAAAATAAAGCGACACCGACATACTATCTTAGTATCGATACTTTGCTCCTTGCTTGGAGTCGATACCTTGGAATGAATACTTCGGTATAGATTGAGATCGATTCCAGTCATTTCTATAGTTAGCATCGATTTCTTGGTATTGATACTCTGATATTGGTTTCTTGGTATTGATTCCTAGGTATCGATACCTTCATTATCTGAGGTATCGGGTATTGGACGATGTATCGATACTTCGTTCAGTCCTAGTGGTACTTATTAGTGTTTTTAGAAGGGTTCGTAGATTTCTATGCATATGCGTTTAAACAATTTTCGGGTTTCGAGCGCGAATGTATATATACTTGCGATAAGTTTAAGTAAAATTAATAAGAAATAAATAAAAAATAATTTATTGATACTTTATATAGATTGCGCTTTGATATGTTAAAAGGACAGTCCGTCATAAAGGTTCAATCGAAGAGCAATGCCAATTTATGAGAAATTACGAAAATATCAGTTTTCAGAATTAATTTTGAAGTGATTTTAAGCTTAATTTTTAGCTGTGCGGCATGACAGAGTTTGTTTTTGAAGACAACTCGTTACTAACAACGCAAGCTTAAATTTGGCTGAGACAGTGATATGCATAATATTCAAAACCTTTATAATTCAAATAGCACAAACTTCTTAAATATTTCACTTTACTAATAGCGGCATCATAATATATGTAGTAAAAAATTTCTATTTTTAAATTACCCGATAACGTATTAATTATATCGGTATAATATAAAAATATAAATTCATCGTTTGATATGTATCAAGAAATTATCGACCGTGATATATTATCAAAAATTAATTCAAATTCGGGTAAGCGGTCAATTAAAAAACTCCTTTATTAAATTACCCTATATTTCGCGACACTTTGTCGCTTCTTCTGGGGTAAAAAAATGTAGAGTTAAAAAATAATAAAATTGACGTACAAAATATAAAAATGATTTAAAAATCTTTTTATATTTTGTACAAAATATAAAAATGATTTAAAAATCATTTTTATATTTTGTACGTCAATTTTATTATTTTTTAACTCTACATTTTCTACCCCAGAAGAAGCGACAAAGTGTCGCGAAATATAGGGTAATTTAACAAAGGAGTTTTTTAATTGACCGATTACCCGAATTTTAATTAATTTTTGATATATATATATATATATATATATATATATATAATATTTTCGTGACCTTGGTATGATATGGTAAATTCAATCAGTCGGCGATTAAAGGTCTGGTTTACTTCAAAGTATATATGTATATTTAAAACAACCCTACATGTTTCGGCAACGATGCCTTTATCAAGGATATATTATATTTATTTATTTTATATCCTTGATAAAGGCATCATTGCCGAAACATGTAGGGTTGTTTTAAATAAATATACTTTGAAGTAAACCAGACCTTTAATCGCCGACTGATTGAATTTACCATATATATATATATATATATATATATATGTGAAAAAAAAACACATCCGTCCAGAAACGTGCATATATCGATATTTCACTGTCGTTACAGATCATCAGTACACGATATAATCTTGTCAGATTGTAGAATCAATTGCACAAATTTAGCGACAATTACATGTGAGAGGAGATTTGAATAATTGCTATTTCTCACTCCAATTAAATTCAATATATATATATATATACATATATATATATATATATATATATATATATATATATATATATATTATAAACAAACATAATTACTGATTTTTGGAAATGTACTTATGTTTTCCTCAAAAGCGATCGCAAGTTAATTTAAAAGCTTTTGAAGGCTTTATGATTAAATAATATGACTATCATCTGTTAAAACATTATATTCTGCTAATTGTTTAATTGCATTGCCTGCTGAAACAAATCTATTGCAGTTAAGTGATTAAAAAACTTTGGATAATACTGAGAAGTAGTTTAACACAGGCATTTGATTAATACGCCAGTTCTAATGACAGTGTCATTAATGTAGTACACCATATTTTAGACAACTATAATGATGCAAAATAACGAACGTACATACATACATACACACACACTAAACTAATACCTATCAGTACTGATGACAAATAAAAACGTGTGGCTATTATACAATAACAGTTTTACTAAATACAATGTTGAATTAAGAAGGTGCTATGATTCTACAAGCTGCGAGTTAGTTACCTTTAGAGATTTTAAGTACCTAACTTGAATAGGATTATAAAAACATTTTTATAAATTTATTATCTTAAAAGAATAATTTTCATTTCGCATTATATATAATTCTTTAAATCTTAACAGTTTCGATATTGAAAATCAAAAATTAAAGAAGAATTACCTCCAATGCAGCACCTACTTGTCGTGATAACATTTCCGCATTTAAAAGTGAACTAACAGATAAGCCATTTCCTTGAGTATTTTCTTCATAACTTGGTCTTCTACAACTTATTCTATCTCTTTCGTTTTGGACAGCTGAAAAGATATAATGAATATTGTGTGAATTTGTTACAGTTACCTTTACTCACCCTCCTTTTTCATACCCGCCTTGAAACATTTTCTTAATCTACAGTATCTACATTGATTTCTTTTATCTTTATCGACCACACAACAACGACTGAATCTGAAAAAAAATTCAGAAAATTAGGGTGTGCTTTTGAAACTTCAGATTAGTCAAATAGAAATAAAAAGGATAAAAATATTAAATAAGGCAACATAGAAAAAGATCATAAAGTGTTTCGTTTGATATGTACCGGGTGACTATAAATTATTGAAACTTTTGTTATTAAGATGGCAGCAATTCTGCAAATGTATGTTGACAAGCCTGATTTTTAAATTCAAATTTGTCAAAAATTTGGCAAAATAAACATCAAACAAGTAACTCTAACCAAACGTCATACATATTTACACAGAATAGTCTAACAAAAAAATCAAATAAATCTAAAACGAATGATCAGGCAAGCCAATTTCTCAGAGTTTCCACATTAACCAAATATTTGCTTCAATTAGTTATAGTTACTCGGTATGATCGACTGATTTTTTATCTAAGATTGCATCCTTGATAGACGATTTTACGAAAGTTGATCAATTCTCTATATGTCCATTCATAACAATTCGTATTTTTTTCTCTCATCATATTGTCATATTTCCATGACGTCACCTTTTCTTTTTCTTCCTATAAGACTTTTAATTACTTTTTATTTTGTAATTGTATTACCATAAGAAATTTAAAATATTTATTTACATAACTGCATCTAGATTTCTACTTTTATCGACCCTTATGCGTATGTTTTATAAAAAAATATACTGAATATGCGAGCGTGATTTAACAGGAGAATTCAAATGTTGGCAACACTTTCGCCGTGATGGGCTTTAAAAGTCTACTGTCAAAATTTCGCCCAAAGCTAGATTATTATTATTATTTCGTATGAGGAGCGAAATATAAAATTAGACATTAGTGTATAAATCACTTTTATGACAAAAAAGGGCCATAAAACTAATTTATACACTAATATCTAAATTCTTCAACCAGTCCACCTCGTGGATGCCACCAGGGAAATTTATTCGGGGGTAGTAGTTTACTAAGTGGACCATAGCTACATTTCCGCAGTCGTAGAGACTAGTATCTGCTAGTTTCCATTTGAACAGCATTGAGTTGCACCTTTCGTGGCTGTACGGAACCTATTTAATTGGGACCATAATCTACGTGGGAGGTTTATCCCCGGCAGAGGTTCGAAAGGATTAGAAATTAAATCTTTGTTCCTCAATTCAGGGTGTTGTTCGAGGAGGGCTATCCAGCAATCATTCACATTGGTGGGATGCTGAACTTTCGAATCCAGCCAAATCGCTCTCCAAATCGTCGTGTATGGGATGATTAATGTTGATAATTTTAGCCCATTCATTCTGTGCTGTAGCGAAACGTTTGATATCAGGCGTGGCAATGTTAGAAAGAATTGGTAACCAGAGACTAGGCGTAGATCTAATAGTACTAGTGGCGATCCTCATTGCAATGTTAAGTTGAATATCTATTAGCTTGGTGTGAGAACTTCGACACCAGACAGTAGCTCAGTATTCAGCAGGAGAGTAAGCCAGTCAATGGCTGCTGTTCGCAAGGTGTCCCCATTCGCATGAATTGCTGGCAAGGTTATGTAATATATTATTGCTGTTCTTCACCTTTTGATTAGTTTTATAGAGGTGCTGCTTGAATGTCAGAGATTGATCTAACGTTACAGCTAGATAAGTTATTATAATCGTTCAAAGTATTTGTTTGTGTTAATATGAAGAAAAAATAATTTCGTGTGTTAATTAACCATTATTATTTTTTATGTTGAAAGACCACTAAAGATACTACAGTATAGTTACATAAATATTATTATGAATCATGGAATGATTTATAAGTGGTTCACTGCTTTCAAAATTACTCATATGGGCACAGAAGATGCTGATCGCTCTGGGGCTTTCATTTACACTAACTTCTCTAGAAATTATTAATGAAGTCCATATCATTGTAAAGAGCTGCTTACTGAATAAAAATGTGCAAGATAGTTAATACCGTAAGCATTTCAACCAAATTGGTAGGGGAGTCTACGGCATAAGATATCACTTAGTTTCAAACGCATGTGAAACTGTCAATTGTCTTGAAAACTGTCTGCAATTTTAGGAGTATTCTGCCAAAAGAACGAACTTTAGAAATTGCACATGTATTTGATAAAATAGTATGAGTTTATTAGTATATTAAAATAAAATAAAATCAATGTGTTTGGTTCCTTTTGTCCAAAGATGCAAATAGGATCGACAAGAATTAGTGCAAAATTTCTAATATTTTTATAATTTACTTTTTATTGAACAATTTGAACAAGATATATTTATATTTGGTTATTTTCTATAACGAAATGCTTCCCTACATTTATCGCAAATGTAAACTCCTACACTATAGTGTGTACACTGAGAATGTGCCCATTGTTCACATATATTGCATCGGATCCATTTATCACCGTCTTTCAAATTGTGATATTGATTTGATATTTCGCCTTCATTTGGATTGTTTTCAACAACTGGTGGACAACCTATTTTGGGCTTTTTTGGTTTGGTTTTGATTTCTTACTCTGATTTCTTCTATCTTCCTTTGTAGAGGTTGATGTCAGTACTTTTGACTTCTGCGTTTTATTCTTCCTTGTTTAATAGTAACTTTTGGTAATACTGTAATATCTCTGGGGACACAATGAAATGATTCTATTCCTGAAGGACCTGCTGCAGGTTCACTAGTGGTTGAAGTAGCAGAAGCACGATTTTTACAAACTCCTTGGAAGCCACTTGAGTTTAATTTACGAAAGGTGAATGTAATGGAATAATTTCTGTTTGTTCTTGATACATCAGGCTAAGTTAGTTAATCTCAAAGGAACAAGTCTGGTGGCTATCTTCTAAATTTAACTTATCCGTTACATCGGATGATGCGAAGTCCAACTCAGTAAACACATCCATGTCTTTATCGGCAATCCCTGTTTTTTAAAGCTATTTATAACATTTTGAGGAATTGCACCTTGCTTGCAAGTATGCTTTTCCAAAAATTTCTCCAATGTAATCCATCGTTACTCTTTGATTTGGATGAGATTTTTGTCATTTGTCAATTTCTTTTTCAAAATATTTGCCCAAAGGGCCATAAACTGACACGTCTAATGGTTGCAAGCTGTGTGTGATATGGGGCGGCACTGAAAGGAGACTACGTTATTCTCTAATGCGAAATCCAAAACTTCTATAGTTTTGTGGGAGTGATTTTCTTTTATAACTGTAAACCATCTACAATAATTAAAGAATTACCAAAATTTCAGCCGTTAATGTAATACACAAAGAATAAAAGGAATCAATGATTATTTTTGCCATGATTACTTTTGCCTGAGATTACACGAGTGTAGTTGAACAATAAATAAAATCATAACTAAACTTCCCGGCCAAAACTAACTTTGAGATTAGTGTTAAAAAACTGCTATTTTGTGTTAAAAAAAAATTGACAACTTAATTTTTATAATTAGAAAGTTACATCGAATTATAAGACACAAGCATTTGACAATTCGTCTTCATAAATTTGTTTATTTGTTATAAAATGCATCGCTTTTAACTTACCCAGATTATAACTGCACGCAATTTTAGAATTATAGTTATTGTTTCATTAGTTTCATGGTCAGGCGCGCCAAGCAAATACATTTTAAATAAACTATATCATTTCTTTTGCCCATATGGTTCTTTGTACCCGAGTCTCCCCTAAATCATATTTTGCATCAATATTTAAATATGAAAAGGAAGATAGGTGCCGCGTTTGCTTATTACTGAGAAATGTGAACTCGTGTTATACTTTCAAATGACTGTATGGCTATTTCAAACAAAATTCAAAAGAATTTTTTCGTCGAAATGTAAGCCTAGATGAAGCCTGGATATATAATGATACTTCAGAGATAGAAAGATAGACAAAATCGTGCTTTGAAGAAGGCAAAAACAATGTTTTAGACCAATAAGATTATGGGCACGATTTTTTGGGTTTTCAAAGACGTAATTTTTATTGACTAATTAGGCAATAACTGTACTAACAATAATATGTTGCAGACACGTTTCGATGCTGAGCTGAAGAAATCAAGATAATGCTCCCTCTTCTTCGCTATGACAACAGCTAAATTTGTCGAGCTAGGATACGAATTGCTTTATTCGTTATATTCACCAAATCTGGCTTCGAGTGATTATTTCTTATTTTCAAGCTTGAAAAAATGCGTTGGTGGAAAGAGATTCGGGAAAATGAGGAGGTGGGTGTCGCAACGAATCCCTATTTTGATGAGCTTCCGAAATATTACTTTTTAGATGGCTTAAAAAATGGAGTCGTTGGGCTAACTAAGCGTATGGATTTTAATGGGAATTATGTTGAGAAAATTGTTAACATATAACAAGTGTTCATTTGAAAAGTCAATCTAGTAGCATGTGATTTACTGAGAACATTTTGAAGTATGTCGTAAATTAAAATTTACTACTTAACAGACGAAGTCGTATATTTTGACAGTTTCATACATACAAATAAATAACAAATAATAGGTATTTATTGAAAACTATAACAAATGTTGAAAATGTTGTCCTTCAAGATCAATGCACTTTAAAATCCTCCGTTCAAAATTTCAGATGACATTCTGCAACATTACTGCATTGTTATTAATTTCCATGCATTTCTGTTCGATTTTCTGTAGCATATCATTCAAATTCAATATAGGTGTTCGAAATATGTTATTTTTTAGATAAGGCCACAAAAAGAAGTCGCAAGGTGTTAAATCGCATGAACGTGCACGCCAGGCAATTTCAGTATTTCGACTAATTATACGCTCATCAAAAAATTCTCTTAAATAATCCAAAGATTCTGCAGTACAGTGACATGAGTTCTGTCTTGTTGGAAATATGCATTTTGAAGTTCATCATCATGAAACTGATTGACAAATGGTTGTAAAATTTCCGTACGGTACCTTTGAGCAGTTAACGTTCCCTGAAAAAATATTGGTCCAATGATTCGCCTTTGGCTTATCGCTGCCCAAACACCAATTTTCTCTGGATGTAGCGATTCTTCATTAATTACATGTGGATATTCACTGCTCCAAATTCTTGTATTTTGTGAATTTAGGTATCCCGTTTTATAAAACCATGCTTCATCAGTAAAGATGACTCTTTGCGAAAGTTCTCCATTATTGTTCATATTTACAAACCAATTACAAAACTGTAGTCTACGTGGGTAATCAATTTCTAACAATTCTTGTACTGCTGTGACACGGTATGGATAAAGTTGCACATCCTTTTTTAATAACTTGTGAGTTGTACCAACAGAAAGGTTTATTTGTTGACTCAAATGTCGAACAGATGTTTGTGGTTCATTTTCCATTATTTCTTCAACACGATTGACAACTTGACGTGTACGTTTCTTAACTGCTCCGCTGCCTGATTTTCTTAAGAGATTACCAGTTACAGAAAAAAGTTTTAAAGTTCTATCCAAAGTAGTCTTAAATTGTATATAATCTATTACAAAATGTGGAAACTCAACTTGAAATTCTACCATGCAATCTTGAACTGAATAAACCCATAAACCATCAATTTTATTACCACTTCGAAAATAAGCCTGTACTAAAAAAAATTTATGTTCTAAAGTAAAAGCCATTTTAAAACTGAGAAGCACTTTATTTAAACCAGAATCGACGCACGATTATTTTATGCACTAACTGATATTTGCGATTGACATTATCAAATGTCATTTGGATTTACTTTTACGGAACAACAAACACATACTAATATTGTTACGTGTCCGTAACGCTCAATGCATCGTAATGTTTATTTTGTAATAAATAAATGTTCTCTTTATTATATTTTGCTCCGTTTCCAACGAACCTACCTGTATAGGTATCGATAGTCGTTTATTTGTTAATATATTTGATTTCTTTCAAGTTTTTTTCTTTTTTTCTCGTACTCCAGTACTTGCTTTTTCTAAAGTACGAAACTCTCTCTCTGCAGGCAGACGTAAGTTAAGTGCCGATCATAGTAGAGGTCACGCTTTCCCTCGTTCACTGGTATCAATCAATGCGGCCTTAGTGTAATTTTATCAGAATTATGGCCCCATGTGGGATTTAATTGATAAACGATACCGTAATTAATCGCCTATGCGATATCTCCCTGGGAGGAATTGAGTGATATAATAGGAAAAAAAGCGTTGACCATTACCTCTTAAATAACTTACAAAGCCATCGAACGTTTCATCTGGTACATATCTGAGTTTTCCTATGTTCTTTTGCTTATTTCGTTGTTTGATTTCTTTATTTAGATGGTTCAATCGACGGGCAAATCACACCACCTTATTCTGCACCGTTAGAGACGCTTTACCTGGGGAAAACGTTGCCGAAGTCGTCGAACTCAGCAGATAAGCCTCTATACCTATTACTTATCTAACCGTTACCATTTCTTTTATTATATTATCTGTTTCATTGCCTTTACAATAATTCTTAATTAACTTTTAGTCAGCTTAAATAATAGCCCAGGTGTTTCCCTACGAAATATCCGGTGTCGTTCGATCAGTTTTTTTTTTATTAGTTTTGGTACAGTACGCTTAGTTAGGTTCTCGCGTATTAAGGTTGGTTTTTTCTTATGCCTTAGACTTTTGTGAGTTTGTTTTTTTTAACATCGTTGCTTTTCATTGCAGTTTTATATTTGTGTCTCAGTTCAGCCCTTGCGTACGTGCAAGGTTTTCGTTCTATTTGCTTCTTCTTGCGTTTCATTTAGTTCAGTCCTTTTTGCGTTTCGGACAGAAGGGCGTTTTTATATGTCACATGTGTGGACATCGGATTGTTCCGGATTTATAACGGCTTCTGGTTGTAACGGAGAGTTGTGTCAACCTTGAGTTTTGTTGATCTCTTCATCGGCGTGGCCGGATTTATAACATTTATCGAATCGTTCATTGAGATTGTTCTGCGAATTCTGCTTTTAGGAGTAAAGGAATTACTAGCTGGTTTTGTTTCATCATCCACGCACTTTAATTTTCTATTTTCACTTTAAGTTGGAACTTATCTGTAGTTTTCTATTGCAGTTTTTTTTTTGAACGGAAATTATCTCAAATTACCTGGTTGTTGTTGTGTTATTGTTTGGGATTCTGTTGGAATAATCTCGGTCTTATTCTCTGACGTTTCGTTTGCTGTTTGTTCTTTTCATCAAGGACACCATTGTGGCCTGTCTGAGGGCTCACGAATACCCAGTCTGGTGTAATCCACCATGTCGTAGAAGGCGACTAAACGGAGTCCGGTTGAGTGTTGTTCCATCGTCAAGAACATCGTCGTCGTGCTAATTATGTAGAAGGCGGTTTATAGTGGTCAGCACGATGCTTCTTTAACTCGAGCTTGAGGCACTCGTCCTCTAGTTCAACCAAATTGCGAACGGTCCCAATATGCCAATATGCGTCTTATTCTATCAAAATTTCAAAGTAACCTAGATTGACTTTTCAAATGAACACACGTTATATCAGCTTATGATGCTGACAGTTCCGTGTTCTGATTCCTATCTGGTTGTCCGAGTAGGTTTTCGAGGTTTTCCTTCTCGTTTAATGCGAATGCCGACAGCTTTACATCTTAGACGCTCCACGGGCGCATACATAATAATAACTCGTCTTGCGTTTCCCTGTTTTTGTTGTTTATCTATTTTAGAATACTAAGGCATGATTTATTATTATTCAATTGGAATGTACCTTTGAGTAATTTTATCCATAGCAACTCAAATGTATGACATTAATATACTGTCATATATATATATATGGTAAATTCAATTTGTTGGCGATTTAAGGTCTGGTTTTACTTCAAAATATATATATTTAAAACAACCCTACATGTTTCGGCAAATGATGCCTTTATCAAGGAATATAAAATATAAATGACAGTATATTAATGTCATATATATATATATATATATATATATATATATATATATATATATATATATATTAAAATAATAGACTTTTTTATTGGTTTAGCGACCTTTAATGAAATTCAATATTTTCCTCTACGACGTTTCGACTCTTTTTATTATTGAGTCTTTTTCAAGTGACTAGAAACACAAATTTTAATATAACGAAAGGTAAGAAAATATGTTTACATTGGTATGAATGAATTAAAAATTAAAGTTACAATAATACTAGAGTAAGGAAAAATTAAATGATTACATTTGTATGACTGAATTAATAATTAATTTTAAATAATAATAAAGTAAGGAAAAATTAAAATGATATAAAAATGATATAAAAACTCACCGACTTATTCCGTTTTAAAGCAACATGTGTATATGTGTGGTTGGGCTTTGTCCGAGGCAACTTTCTAGGGTCGAACCGCGTTTCTCGGAAGGTTTTGTGCGACTAATTATCTTTGTTAAGGAGTGAAATTTCCTATTTTGTTTTAAAAATAGCATGGCTAGGCCATGTGTTTAGGGAAAGATAGTATATGTATTTATACTTATAAACAATAAATATATATAAAGATAATTATTTCTTGACCTTTGTCGGTCATGGTAGATTAAATTAGTCGGCGATTTAAGGTCTGTTTTACTTTGAAATGTATATATTTAAAACAATCTTACCTGTTTCGACACACAGTGCCTTTATCAAAGAAATTAAAAATATAAACGACAGTATATCAATGTCAAACTTATATATCTGTAGTTGTCATAGATAAAATTAAAATATTCAAAGATACATTCAAGTTTAATAATAATAACTCATGCTTCAGAACTTTCGACAGCAAGACGTCAATTACAGCCGTAAGTCTGCGCCCGTGAAGCGACTTAAGATTTTAAGCTGTCGGCATTCGCCTTGAACGAGAAGGAAAACCACGAAAACCTACTCGGACAGCCCAGTCAGGGATCTAAACATGGAACAGTCAGCATGATAAGCGAGTGTCCAGATATTTAAATAACATAAGATAGATATTTATATAATAACAACATATATTCATGATGGTAAATTGCAGATAGTTACATTATTAGGTTATAGTATATACTGCTTAGATCCTTTATATCACTTCTGTTGTTAATTGAATTTTTTTCCTTGTTTAATATTAATAATTTCTTTAATTTCCCTTTTCATTGTGTGTTGTTCTTTATGATTATCTGTGTGTTTTCAAAATCGAAATGGTGATCGCGTTGTAGTTTGTGTGTAAATAAAGCAGTTTTATCTGTTTTGGAGTATTTGTGGGCTTGTATTCTTTTGTATAAATATTGTTTAGTTTGGCCTATGTATTAACTATCGCAATCGCGACGAGGTATTTTATAGATGACATGTGTTTCTCGATTCTTTTCTATTTTAGGTTTTAATTTTGAAAATAGATGTTTATTAGTATTACTAAGTTTATACCTTGCAACTATACCATATTTTTTTAAAGTACATATATTAATTTTTTTCTGATAATTGTGAAACATATGGAATCGTGATATAATATGATATATTAATGCCGTTTTTTTTTCTGACATTGATTGGAATAAATCGATATTCAGAAAACGATCAGATGCAGTAGTTTGTGATATAATTTTGTTAAGATATTTATTCCGGTGCGTAATAAGATTAGATCTAGGAAGTTAATTTTTGAATTATTTTCTTTTTCTATAGTGACCTGTAATTTTGAATTAAATGAATTAAATTACTTTAGTGTGTATTCTGTTTTATCTGAGGGGATGCAAGCGATGTAATCATCTACGTATCTTTCAAAAAAAAATGTGGGTTTAAAACTTAATTTTGATTTTTTTTTTTTGGCATTCGGGATCCTTGCCCATATTGCCACGTTAAGAAAGTTTACAGAATCTATAATAAGATAAATTCACGCAAATCGGGTAGGGAAACGTTGGAATAAACATGTTCCACGTCTGGGGCCTAAGAGACGACTTTAGACACAATAAAAAACGGCCATCGGAAAATAGGTTTCCACACAAAGGCAAACGAGGATAGGTTTTGATTTTAGATCCCAATCCTAGATTTAAAAATGTAATCCATGAATGGATCGTAAACATGCTTAGTATTATACATTAGGACACATGTAATACTAGTAGGCATGACCACTCCCGCATTAACAAGTCTGCCAATAAATTCACCTCGAAAGTTATTGTGCTTAGGGCATTCGAAGATTAAATGGTTCATATCGGCTATATTGGTGCCAATCTACAAACAGCTGATTCGATAATTTTAAGTTTGTGTAAATGTGCTGGAAATTGTCCATGGTTAAATTTTAATCGAGCGACGGTAGTGCGATATATCCTTGATACCCTATGTTCCTTATGCCATTCTCGGATAGTTACATTTGGGAGTATTTTTGCGTAGTGTGTCATTCTATTCGTATACGAATGCTTCCAATATGCTTGCCAATCATCTTTTAATATTTTGGTTTTTAGATGAGAAATAAGATCATTAAATGGTACTTTTTCCGTCAGTATGTTATTACTATTTATAGCCTCCTTTGCCAAACGATCGGCAGCCTCATTAGGCTCTATACCTGAATGTCCTTTGATCCAATAGAAACGGATTTTTACATGTTTTTTCTCCAGATATCTCAAGCGTTCGATGATGTTCAATATTATGGGGTTATTTTTTTGGGATGAGTTCTCTTGTGTAAATATTCCAGTACGCTTTTGGAGTCTGACATAATCGTTGCATTCCCAATATTGTATTTTTTTACATTATATTTTTTATTATATTTTGGAGCCTTGCAATTGCGACTGCCTGTGCTGTGAAAATGGATATATTATTATGTAATTTTACCTTCTTTTCATATCCATTTTTAGACAGAAGTAAGGCACATCCGCATCCTTCTTTAGACTTGAATGCATCAGTAAAAATTACCGTCGATGCAGGAATTTCTGAGCGGATACTTTTATACAAAGTAGAATTGTATAGTATTGTCGCCGTATGGAGGGTAATTTACATTAATAGATTGCATATATTCAAAGTAATTTAATTTTGTTCCAAGGTTAATATGCATATATCTACTATATTCACCGGTATCCCTATAAACTTCGGCTAATGGTGGGGTTGTATGATGTATCCAATATTTGTTCGTTAGATCATCTACTGCAAGTTAATATATATGGTCTAATATATGTCTGCTATTAATTGCCTTCATCTTAATTATCTGTTTTGCAGCTAGGAATTGACGCCTTAGAAATACAGGCGGCTCTTGAGCTTCAACATACAGTGCATAGACGGGGGTAGATTTCATGGCACCTAGACAAATACGTAGAGCTTTATTGTGTATTATATTGCTTCGCTTTAATATTCTGTTTGATGCAGACCCATACAGAGTGGAACCGTAGTCCGTTATGGCTCTAACGTATGCTCTGTAAACATTTTTACTAATGCTAGGATCAGCTCCCCATCTTACTTTGGATATTATTCTTAGAACATTAATATATCGCTCACATTTAGTCGATACATAGTTTATATGATGGAGCCATTTAAGTTTGTTATCTATGACTAAACCTAAGTATTTTATATTTGAACGTATTGGGATTTGAGTTCCCTTTAAGTTAATACCATGATCTGGCAAACTTCGGTGCCGTGAAAAATACATAACTGCAGACTTTTTAGGGTTTAAATCGAATCTATTTGATCATAACCACCTCATTGTAATATTCAATGCGGTTTTTGTAGTTTGTTGTAGTATCTTTAAGTTCTTATTTTGTGCAAAAATACAAATGTCATCGGCATATTGTATAGTGGAAACTCGGTTTCCTATTGTACTGTGAAGATCTAGTGTATATAAATTAAATAAGATGAGGCTAAGGCTGGATCCTTGGGGTAATCCTAGCGAAGCCACCCGAGGACATATAGCTTCACATTTGGAATTTCTAACATAAGTCTTCCGATCTCTAAAAAGTTCCACTATATATTATACTGATATGTTCTGGAATACCTAAATTAATGAGTTTATTTTCTAGGTTATCTAAGTCAACACAGTCATATGCTTTTTGCATATCAAGAAACACACACTCTAGGTGTGAGTTGTTCGTGAAACAATTTTGTATGTTAGTTATAAGATATGTTAATGCATCCAATGATCCAGAATTTTTTTTTAAACCGAATTGTTGCATCGGGAGAATGTTGTTTTCTTCTATCCACCATTCCAATCTTTCTTTTACAAGCCGCTCATACAATTTAGTGTATACCGAAAGTAGCGATATTGGTCTGTACGATATCGCTAATTTGGGATTTTTGTCTTGCTTGAGTATAGGAACAACAAATACATTTTTAAACTCCGGTACACCTTCATTGTTTAACCAGATATTATTGTATACCATAAGTAGTATTCTTTTTATGTGTTTTGGTAATTTTGCTATCATGCTGTAGGTTGTTATCCAGGCCTGGAGCAGTATCTTTTGTATTAAACATGATTATTTATTCATTCGTACACACCTGACTTATCACACAAATCATAGAATTGTGTGATAAGTCAGGTGTGTACGAATTAAGTTTCAGTGATTGTGATGCGATATACATCGGCCAATCAGGACGCTCAATAAAAGAACGGATAAAAGAGCATAGAAGTTCTATTCTTTATGGTAATATGAATACGGGATTCGCCAAACATTGCATTGTAAATACACATTTGTTCAATACCAGTAATTTTAAACTTTTACATACTTGTAATAAAGGAAAAAGGCTCGACTTCCTCGAAATATTAGAAATTAAAGAAGCCATAAATCTTAATAGACACGTCACAAATACACAACTGGATTTTTTCAACACCCCTACCATTGATGCCGTCATAAAGTCTTGTAAAAACTCATAAATAGTGGTAGAAGTGTACTTTTTACTTTAGTTTAAAAACTCTTTGATAATGACTGAAAAGTCGAAACATATGTTAGAGATCTAATAAATATATTTTGTGAAACAAATATACCGAGTGTTTTCTTTAGTAAATTATTCATTATGTTTCACCAAGAGCCAACCGTGGATTCGATACATTATATTAGAAGTATTTTTAACTAGACTATTACAAAAATTACGCCAGCTCTCACTTTTCTTTTGTTTTAGAAATCTCTTTGCATATACTGAAGCTTCTCGACATTTAATATAATTGTCTACTGTTTTATTTTTTTACCTACTTTTTCAGTACATTCACTATTCCACCATAAAGGCGAGTCTTTGTTTCTCGGTACAAATGGTACATTAATTTTGAATGAATAGTCTGCAGCTTTTGTTATGATTTCTGTAAGGAGCTTAATTTTGTCGCTACTACTTTCTGGTTCGATTACATTTTGATAGTGTTTGTTAATGTAATTTTGGTATTTTGTGTAGTCTTCTGATTTCGTTTTCCATCTAGTTGTAGGGTAGATCGTATTAATGTTTTGTCCTTGATATACTAACTCTATTATTATGGGAAAGTGATCTGATGAAAATGAGTCACTTAATAGGTTCCAATTACATTTAGTTGATATATTTCTGGTTGTTAAGGTAATATCAACAACTGATTCACCTTGATCAGGTCGGGTAATTCGAGTAGGTTGTCCATTATTGAGAAATACTAAATCGTGTTCATCAATAGCTTTTACTAGAATAATGCCAGCGTTTTCTGTTTTACTAGAACCAAAAGTGGAATGATGGGCGTTAAAGTCTCCTCCAAAAACAAAAGGTATATTTATACATTTAAAGATTCCACAATATGCATCAACACTGCAAAAACTTTGCACCGGTCGGTAAAATGATACAAATGAAATATTGATTTCCGGCACGTTAATACCGCATATGTTAAAACAGTTTTTAATCACATTACTGAAATCAATATTAGTCAAATGGATACATGTTTTGACCAGTATGGCTGTGCCAGCATATCCATCATTTCGATCATTGCGTATAATATGATAGCCTTTAAATGTTATTTTCTGCGAGGGTTTGTACCATGTTTCGAAAATAAGAGCAATGTCGATATTTTGTTGTGTTAATATGACTTCTAAATTTGTCATTTTAGCTGCCGCAGATTGGCAGTTCCATTGTAAAATATTCAGTTTATTAAGCATGAATATTGAGAGTAAGTTAAATGTAGAAAATTAGGTTTCTGACTGATCAGTAGCATAATCTTGGGATAAGCTAAAGTCGGATGTATCTTCTTGAGACGGAAAATCCGTAATGTTACCTTGTACTTTTAACTTCTTTGTTAGGCGTTTTAATCGGGCTCTTAACGAATTAGTATTAACTGAACGGGTACTATTGATTAACATTTTTAATAAAACGGATAAATTTAAATCTAAAATTTTCGCTATACCAATTATATCCTGTTTCCCCTTTGTTTCTATTAAAAATTTACAAAATGTATCATATGTAATATGTTCGTTTGGAAATACTTCCTCAAATTCTGTAAACAAATTACTATCATCTAATGCTAAGGAATCTTGTTTTTGTTTCTTTCGATATCTGGGTTTGATAAGTTTTTTAATCGGCGCCCGCATATTCAACTCACCTAACCTTTCAGAGTCATCATTCGATTCGGCAATTGTAATAATTCCATCCAAGTCAGCTGGTGATGTAGCTACCCTTTTCTTCGGATTTAATTGACTGTTATCTGTCTCAGAAGTAGCTGTATTTACATCTTTAATAGACGGGGCAGAAATGGTATCCTGCCTCTCACTAACCGCTACTGTTTGCGAGGTAACATTAAGACTTTTACCACTATCGTTCGAAGCTGAATGTACCTCTGCCACCAACATGCCCTGCCTTTTTACAAACGAAACATTGCATTTCTTCCGTTGCCATAAATATTCTAAATGTGTTGTTCATGTGAATAATTATTAAAGAGTCTGGTATTTTATCAACCGTTTCCAAATCTATATAAACTTGTCGACGCAAACTTAAGATATGTCTGTATTCAGGACGATTAAGCCCCGCGCCAATAAAAGTAATGGCGGAAACCACATCTAATCCTTCCCATTTAAGTGTTTCCTCGATAATTTCATGTGGAATACTAGGCGAAACATTAGATAAAATTACCCACTTTGCTGGCGATATCAGTCGACGGGCAACAATAAACTTCTCATTCAAGGTGATGCCCTTAAAATCTGTTATAAATTTATTAACGAAATCTTTTGAGGAAAAATAAATACAAATTCTATTATTAGATATCCTTCATGCAAAAAGTATATTACGGGGACCAATTAGTTCTCCCACTTCCAGAATATATTCATTCTTTTTTGTGTTTTCAACAGCATCAAACACAATTGCTTGATCCCGCTCAGGGTATTTGTACTTATTTACTACTGCAGCAAAAGACGGACAGGCTGATTCAAATTAAGTGCGCACCATTGCTATCTCTGTTATTATTGATTCTAGAAAGTAGGTTAAATTAGCAAAGTATTAGTGTTTTAAACATTGATTAGCATGCAGTTCATGAAAAAAAATTGAATAACGCATTTTCGAGAAATTTTGAAATTTATAATTTTTTTAAATGGAACAGCCTGTATATTTTTTAAAATTCTGAATGCTAATGTTCTTTGTAATATAAAAGTTTCAATACACTATTGTCCTAAAACGAATAATAAAGTAGTTATAGCAGTTTCTATTTCCTTCTAAATGTTGTCATTGCTCCGCTAACTTTTGACAAAACAGATACATATTTAACGCTAAGAAATAAGTAATTAAACGTCTAGTTTCAAAAATTCTTTTATTGTAAATACCACTACAATATTGTTTCGCCATACAATGGCTTCATCAGGTGGATGAAATACTGTATTGCCATTGTATGCACATTGTATGGCGAAACAATATTGTAGTGGTATTTACAATAAAATAATTTTTGAAACTAGAAGTTTAATTACTTATTTCTTAGCGTTATAATGAAGTTTCAACAAGTATCTCCTTCGTCAATTAACTAGATACATATTTTGTGTTTAATGTTTATTTTAACATATTACGGCTTACAAAATTAAATTAAAAAGAAGAAAGTACATGTATAATTTATAAATACTGCTCAAAGGTGTCACCTTCCTGCTCAATACATTTTCGTGTCCGCTTCAGTACACTCTGGGTGGCTCTTAAGATTGTCCTTCTATCTAATTGGCGAAAAACTTCTCTGACCTTGTCTTGCAATTCGCGCACGTTGTCGTATCGCGTTTTGCACACCTCATTTTTTAAATATCCCCAATGAAAAAAATGTAAAGGTGAGAGGTCAGGGGAGCGTGCTGGCCATTGAATTGGACCATTTGTACCAATCCACTTTTCGGCAAAGATGGTGTCGAGGTAGGTTTGCACTAGGTGATAGTTGTGTGCAGGAGCACCGTCCTGCTGAAAGTATAAATTTTGGCGCATCAGGTAATTGGCGTTATCAAGGAAATTCTCTAGAACGTTACGAATAAATTCCAGATATCTGTTTTCTGTCAACGTACCATTGTAGAACAGTGGACCAACGACTACCGAACCAATTAATCCGCACCAAACGTTAAAACTAAATCGAACTTGTGCAGCATATGGACGAACTATTAATAAATTTTCTTGAGACCAGTAGTGACTATTTTTCTTATTAAACATGCCTCTATTTGAAAAATTTGTTTCGTCACTCCATAAAATACACTGTGCTCCATTCAAATTTTCATCACAAAAACTAACAAACCAATGACAGAAAACTAATCTCCTGGCGGAATTTCTTGGCCTGTAATGTTTGAGAGATTCTGAATTTAAAGGGGATATACTTATGCTTTTTCAAAATTCTTTGAACTCATGAATAACTTAATGCCAATTCCTTAGTAGCATCCTTAATGGAAATTCGCGATGGGCTTCAAAATATGCTAACACTGTAATTTCTACTTCTTCGTTGACGACGATATTTTTCTTTGTTCTTTTCTTACTAAATTAGCAATCATGCAGTCTAAACTGAATGTACAGTTTTCGAAAGTAACGTCGATCTGGCTGCTGTCGTCAAGGATAATGTTCAGCATAATATTCGCTAGTCCTTATTGCATTTTTACGATATAAAATGCCTGCTTCCAACATATCGCATTTCTCCAAATGAGGGAATACCATAGTGAAATATTGTCAAACACTAAGCAACGAAAGTAAAACCAAAATGTTTAGAAAAATAAATGGAGAACTAATGAACACAACACAAAATAAAAAAAAAAATTTTTTAATAACTAAACGCGCGAAAGATTTATATTCAGTACGTTATTGACATTTACAAAGGGCATAACTATTTGTTCTGTTTAAAGTGAAAGCAGCCTTACTACTGATTTTACAGAATGAAAGAGTATCTTTGACATCAACTAAATTCCACCGTAAATACTTTATTATTCGTTTTAGGACAATAGTGTATTGAAACTTTTATATCACAAAGAACATTATCATTCCGAATTTTAAAAAATATACAGGTGTTCCATTTAAAAAAATTATAAATTTCAAAATTTCTCGAAAATGCGTTATTCAAATTTCTTTTCATGACCTGCATGCTAATCAATGTTAAAAACACTAATACGAGACTTTGCTAATTTAACCTACTTTCTAGAGTCAATAATAACAGAGATAGCAATAGTGCGTACTTAATTTGAATTGTATATATATATATATATATATATATATATATATATATATATATATATAGTAAACTTAATAAGTCGGCGATTAAAGGTCTGGTTTATTACTTCAAAGTATATATATTTAAAACAACCCTACATGTTTCGGCAATGATACCTTTGTCAAGGATATCAAATATATATATATATATATATATATATATATATATATATATATATTTTATATCCTCGACAAAGGCATCATTTGAAGTACTTTGAAGTAATAAACCAGACCTTTAATCGCCGACTTATTAAGTTTACCATATCATACCAAGGTCACGAAAATATTATATATATATATATATATATATATATATATATATATATATATATATATATATGTATATATATAGAGAGGTTCAAAATGTTTAATCAAAAGCTCACGTAAGGAAGGCCAACTAGAGAAACGATGACGACAGGAACGGAACCATAGCAAGGCTCTCTACCCTCAAACAGATCAATCGCAGAGTCAAACAACTGCGATTCAGAAACGTTACGCGCAGTACGAAGTTCTTCGACGCACTCCAAAAAATTGTGAACCAAACTCGCTGATCACCATTGAACTTAACCTGCCATTTCGGGACAGGCTGCGAACGAGTATTAGAATGCGGTAAAAGGGTGGAACGAGCGAGAAGAGGGGGTTCTGCGAATGCGGGGTCCAAGTTCGCCAAGGCTGGGTTGAAAACGTCGTGCATTGCTTGCTGGGCTGCAGACCGAATTCGATCAAGTTCGTACAAGCGCTCCAACAAAATGGCTAAAAATTGAGAACGCTCAGCACTTTGCTCTGGACTCAAGGAAGCCAGAGACAAACGAGTGACCCTATTGATGGCATGATGCAACCGAACACGAAGCGTGTCCAACTGCCGAACATTGCTCACTTCCTGAGATGTTACCAATATCTCCGCATCACGAGTTTTTACCCGCAGAGCATCCAACTCTGACGCTACATCCACTAAAAATTCTGGATACGATAAGGAAGTATTTGCGCCTTCCAGGCGTAATAGAGGACGCAACAAACTACGCAACTGACCGACGGTCTTGGAGTCGTCAACACTAATACTCCTAACCTGGAGTTCGTATTGCAGCCCATTCTTACGGAGGCTACCAGCATCAATAGGCAGAAAACCCGACGCCATATTGATGGACTGGATCTAAATGACTAAATTGAGACAAAAAAAACTATAGTAAAACCAGTAAGACCACCCCCTCCACCAAATAAGCGAAGCGGTCAGATAAGGTAAAGATAACAGGTATATAAAGAATGTCCACAAAAGAGAAAAAAAACACCCTGTATATTTACAAGAACCGAACACCCTGTATTTATACAATAAGATAAGGGAAAAGAAAAAACGTCAATTAGTAAAAGAAAATTAACGTTGGGCGCCAAGTTGCTACGATCGCTACGTCGAGCTTAAAAAAATATATAAAAAAAAAACCAGAAGATGCTCCCCGGAGCAGACCCGGTCTCGGACCACTAAAACTGCCCCTGCCCGTTCGTGCAACGTCCAACGGCCCACCCGGCTTCTGAGGCTGCCTCAGCCCAGGGGTGGGGAGACCCAGAGGTAAGCTAGTCAGCTAAAAAAAGAGATGGACAAGGGCGCCACCGAATTTTTGCCGCTGGGCGCCACCGAATTTTTGCCGCTGGGCGTCGCAAACTCGGAAACTTGATTAAAAGTATATAAAAAAAATAAGGCGAGTAGCGCGGGGCAGAAGGCCAGTTCCGAGTCCGAGACTCGTCCCATTCTCGAGGATCGAGAGACGAGGAAGAAAAAGAAAATGCGGTGTTTCCAACCAAACAACCTATTTATTAAACACACTTATATCTTAAAGACACCAAAAAAAAAACAATAATATGAAAGTGAATTTCAGGATTAGATCTTGCGGCTGAAGGCCAGGCAAAAGTAACAAACAATAAGGTGGTGTTAAGTTATTACCTGCCCGTCGGGTGCACCATCTAAATAAAGGAATACAACGAAAATAAGAAAAAATGAAAGTTGTAACAAAGAAGACCATACATACCTAGTTATGCGTTCGATGGTGATGAAAATTAAAGCCATGATTGTTTAGCGTGTTACAGGTGTAATTCTTCCCCAACACTTTAAATCCTCCCAAGGAGTTATCGCATGAAGCGAATAATTTTTGATATGTTAGATCGATTAAAATCCCCTTACGGGCCCGTAATTACAATAATTAAAGTACGGCTACGTCGATCGAAATCAGTGTTAGGTAAAGAATGTAACTTCGTTCATAGATCGATAGCGAATAACCAAAATGTAAAGAGCGAGTCTCGTCTTTGCTTATCAACAAAAACTAGCACTCGGATTCGGTAAAAAAGAAAAAAAAACTCGAAAGAAATTAGATATATATATTTAAATAACGAATAATGATATCTATGCAGGTAGGTTCGTTGGAAATGGAACGAAATATATTGAGATAATTAAGATATAATTAATTATATTACGAAATAAAGTAATAAAACGTTGAGCGTTACGGACACGTAACAAGTTTGTGATATAATTTTGTTAAGATATTTATTCCGGTGTATTCCTGTAGTTTTGAATTAAATGAATTAAATTACTTTAGCGTGTATTCTGTTTTATCTGAGAGCATGCAAGCGATGTAATCATCTGCGTATCTTTTAAAAAAAATGTGGGTTTAAAATTTAATTTTGATATTATGTTCTGTTCTAGTTATTTCAGTATAAGTTGTGCAATAATACTGGAGATTGGCGGTCCCATTGCACAGCCATGTGTTTGTTTATATATATATATATATATATATATATATATATATATATATATATATATATATATAAAACAATTGATAAATTATTGGAGTTTTTCGTAAGTGGGGATGTAAACATTGCTGTCTACAAATTACAAAGCAAATCATACGAAATTTTTAATTGAAAAATATGGTCTACGTTGGGACTCGAAACCAAGTCTACAGCTTGCCGGGCTTTCGCTTTTACAACTTAGCCACAAAAGACCTAGGTTCAAGCTATTTAGAAATGCATTATAAAGTAACAGTGTTAATGAATCAGATGTCAGTTAGTGAAAGTAAATGTCAGTTATGACGTTTGCTTTCATAACTGACACCTGCTTTCAAAACAGACATCTGCTTTCAATCAAAGCAAACGTCTTATATATATATATATATATATATATATATATATAAGACGTTTGCTTTCATAACTGACACCTGCTTTCAAAACAGACATCTGCTTTCAATAACTGACATTTACTTTCACTAACTGACATCTGATTCATTAACACTGTTACTTTATAATGCATTTCTAAATAGCTTGAACCTAGGCCTATTCAGGCTAAGTGGTAAAAGCGACAGCCCGGCAAGCTGTAGACTTGGGTTCGAGTCCCAACGTAGACCATATTTTTCAATTAAAAATTTCGTATGATTTGCTTTGTAATTTGTAGACAGCAATGTTTACATCCCCACTTACTCTGCAATTGCATACATTCTAATTTGATATTTGTAAATATTTCATATAAAAGCCGAAAAACTCCAATAATTTATCAATTGTTTTATATATATATATATATATATATATATATATATATATATAAACAAACACATGGCTGTGCAATGGGACCGCCAATCTCCAGTATTATTGCAGAACTTATACTGAAATAACTAGAACAGAACATAATATCAAAATTTAATTTTAAACCCACATTTTTTTTAAAAGATACGCAGATGATTACATCGCTTGCATGCTCTCAGATAAAACAGAATACACGCTAAAGTAATTTAATTCATTTAATTCAAAACTACAGGAATACACCGGAATAAATATCTTAACAAAATTATATCACAAACTTGTTACGTGTCCGTAACGCTCAACATTTTATTACTTTATTTCGTAATATAATTAATTATATCTTAATTATCTCAATATATTTCGTTCCATTTCCAACGAACCTACCTGTATAGGTATCATTATTCGTTATTTAAATATATATATCTAATTTCTTTCGAGTTTTTTTTTCTTTTTTGCCGAATCCGAGTGCTAGTTTTGGTTGATAAGCAAAGTACGAGACTCGCTCTTTACATTTTGGTTATTCGCTATCGATCTATGAACGAAGTTACATTCTTTACCTAACACTGATTTCGATCGACGTAGCCGTACTTTAATTATTGTAATTACGGGCCCGTAAGGGGATTTTAATCGATCTAACATATCAAAAATTATTCGCTTTATGCGATAACTCCTTGGGAGGATTTAAAGTGTTAGGGAAGAATTACACCTATAACACGCTAAACAATCATCGCTTTAATTTTCATCACCATCGAACGCATAACTAGGTATGTATGGTCTTCTTTGTTACAACTTTCTTTTTTTCTTATTTTCGTTGTATTCCTTTATTTAGATGGTGCACCCGACGGGCAGGTAATAACTTAACACCACCTTATTGTTTTTTACATTTGCCTGGCCTTCAGCCGCAAGATCTAATCCTGAAATTCACTTTCATATTATTGTTTTCTTTTTTGGTGTCTTTAAGATATAAGTGTGTTTAATAAATAGGTTGTTTGGTTGGAAACACCGCATTTTCTTTTTCTTCCTCGTCTCTCGATCCTCGAGAGTGGGACGAGTCTCGGACTCGGAACTGGCCTTCTGCCCCGCGCTACTCACCTTATTTTTTTTATATACTTTTTATCAAGTTTCCGAGTTTGCGACGCCCAGCGGCAAAAATTCGGTGGCGCCCTTGTCCATCTCTTTTTTCAGCTGACTAGCTTACCTCTGGGTCTCCCCACCCCTGCTCCGGGGAGCATCTTCTGTTTTTTTTTTTATATATTTTTTTAAGCTCGACGTAGCGATCGTAGCAACTTGGCGCCCAACATCAATTTTCTTTTACTAATTGACGTTTTTTCTTTTCCCTTATCTTATTGTATATATACAGGGTGTTCGGTTCTTGTAAATATACAGGGTGTTTTTTTTCTCTTTTGTGGACATTCTTTATATACCTGTTATCTTTACCTTACCTGACCGCTTCGCTTATTTGGTGGAGGGGGTGGTCTTACTGGTTTTACTATAGTTTTTTCTTGTCTCAATTTAGTCATTTCGATCCAGTCCATCAATACGGCGTCGGGTTTTCTGCCTATTGATGCTGGTAGCCTCCGTAAGGATGGGCTGCAATACGAACTCCAGGTTAGGGGTATTAGTGTTGACGACTCCAAGACCGTCGGTCAGTTGCGTAGTTTGCTGCGTCCTCTATTACGCCTGGAAGGCGCAAATACTTCCTTATCATATCCAGAATTTTTAGTGGATGTAGCGTCAGAGTTGGATGCTCTGCGGGTAAAAACTCGTGATGCGGAGTTGTTGGTAACATCTCAGGAAGTGAGCAATGTTCGGCAGTTGGACACGCTTCGTGTTCGGTTGCATCATGCCATCAATAGGGTCACTCGTTTGTCTCTGGCTTCCTTGAGTCCAGAGCAAAGTGCTGAGCGTTCTCAATTTTTAGCCATTTTGTTGGAGCGCTTGGACGAACTTGATCGAATTCGGTCTGCAGCCCAGAAAGCAATGCACGACGTTTTCAACCCAGCCATGGCGAACTTGGACCCCGCATTCGCAGAACCCCCTCTTCTCGCTCGTTCCACCCTTTTACCGCATTCTAATACTCGTTCGCAGCCTGTCCCGAAATGGCAGGTTAAGTTCAATGGTGATCAGCGAGTTTTGGTTCACAATTTTTTGGAGCGCGTCGAAGAACTTCGTACTGCGCGTAACGTTTCTGAATCGCAGTTGTTTGACTCTGCGATTGATCTGTTTGAGGGTAGAGAGCCTTGCTATGGTTCCGTTCCTGTCGTTATCGTTTCTCTAGTTGGCCTTCCTTACGTGAGCTTTTGATTAAACATTTTGAACCTCCCGATTATAAGGCACGTCTCTTCGAAGACATTCAGAACCGCACCCAGGATCCGAATGAAAGTTTTGTGGAATATTATTCCAGAATGTCCGCTATGTTTAGGCGTTATGGTGATTTAACTGAAAACATGCAGTTAGGCTTACTTGTTCGAAATCTAGCCCCATTTTATACGATGCAATTACCGACCGTTCGCAGTTTGGTTGAACTAGAGGACGAGTGCCTCCATCTTGAATTGAAGAAGTATCGTGCGGATCACTACAAACCGCATTCTCGTCGTCGTGCTGATTATGTAAACCCGATTTAGCATGTGTTAGCACACCAGTTACAGACTTGCCTGGGTATCGCTCGCGTCCTCGCGAAGCCGCTGTCAGCGCCGTCCAGGCCGGCACCTCTAACACTGTGAAATGCTTTAATTGTGGGCAGGCAGGTCATATGTATGGTTCCTGTTCTGCGTCTCGACGACTTTTCTGCTTTCGGTGTGGTGAACCGAATGTCACTGTTCGCACTTGTCCCCGTTCTTCGGGTAACGCTTCCGGGAGTCGGCTAGGTGTTCGGGTGGTCCCTCCCGAAAGTACTGTTTCAAATAATGTCGACCGAAGTTTAACTTATCTCGATTTTGTAATGTCCCGGGTCGTGGGCGACCAGCGTCCATATCTAACTGTCTCTATCTCTGGTTGTACGATTTCCGGTCTTTTGGATTCTGGTGCCAATAAATCCTTACTGGGAGGTGAAGGATATTCCTTGTTGTCTCGTTTAGGCTTATCGTTTCGGCATCAGGTTGTCGAGTGTACCGTAGCGAATGGCCAGAAATGTTTTAGTATTGGAGTCATATCTGCGCCTGTTTCCAAGCCAAGACTCGTTTTATTGATTTTCTCGTTGTCCCCGAATTACCGCACAAACCCATTCTCGGAGTTGACTTTTGACTTTTCCTTTGATATCGTCCCTGATCTTCGAAATGACTGTTGACATTTCTCGAGTTCTGATCCCACCGTTTCTGTTCAGAGTATTTGTAGTAGTCCTTCCTTGTCTGAGGCTCAACGCCTTACTTTGGATCAACTTATTGCCGACAAGCAGTCGTTGATGAGTAGTAATCTTGATGGTACGCATTTGGTGTCTCATACCATCGAAGTGCTTCCTGGCACTAAGCCCAGTAAGCAGCGTTATTATCCCGTTCCTCCAGCCAAACAGCAAATCATCGATGCGGAGATACAAAAAATGTTAGCTGCAGACATCATTGAACCCTGTCGTAGCCCTTGGTCTTCGCCAGTTTGTATGGTTCCGAAAAAGGATGGCACCCATCGCTTTTGCGTTGATTATCGCCAGCTCAATGCTGTCACTCGTAAAGATGCGTATCCACTACCTCTCATTTCCTCTATTATGGATCAGTTACGAGATGCCAAATTTCTTAGTTCTCTCGACATCAAGAGCGCTTACCATCAAGTGCCTATCGCCGAAGAATCTAGGGATTTTACTACCTTTGTTGTCCCCAAAGGACTATATCGTTTTAAGGTCATGAGTTTTGGATTAACCAATGCCACTGGTACTTGGCAAAGGTTAATGGATTCTATCTTGGGCCTTGAACTTCAGCCCTCTGTTTTTGTTTACATTGATGACATTGTGGTCGTTAGGAAAGATTTTGAGTCACATGTTAACACGTTGAGTTTAGTTTTTGATCGTCCTCATGCTGCTGGTTTAGTTGTTAGTTTTGACAAGTGTCAATTTTGTAGGCCGCAGCTGAAATACTTAGGTTTCGTAGTTGATGAATTAGGTTTGAGACCAGATCCCGATAAGGTTGAGTCTATCGTGCGAATTCCACCTCCGCGCACAGTCAAAGAAGTACGCCGTTTTGTGGGTTACGTGTAATTGGTATCGTAAGTGGTGTAAGGATTTCGCTTCTGTGGTTTCGCCACCCACCGATTTAACTAAGAAGAACGCACGTTGGTGTTGGAGCGAACAGTGCGAAAAGGCCTTCCAGTCTTTGAAGGAAAGTTTAGTGACCGCACCCATTCTAACTTGTCCCGACTTTACACGTACGTTTCATCTCGCCACAGACGCGTCTGCAGTCGGTATCGGCTGTGTCTTATCGCAACACTTCGACAATGGAGAAAAGGTCATTTGTTATCTTTCTAGATCCCTTACTCCATCGGAACGCAAGTATAGTGCCACCGAAAGGGAATTACTCGCTATTATTTGGTCTGTAGAGAAATTACGTCCCTATCTTGAAGGTTTTCACTTTAAGGTCATCACCGATTATCACTCTCTTTTGTGGCTACATCGTCTGAAAGATCCGTTAGGACGATTAGCTCGCTGGCAATTAAGGTTGATGCCGTTTGATTATGAGGTAATACATAGGAAAGGTTCTGAGCATGCCGTTCCTGATTTTTTGTCTCGCAGCGTTCCAGCCGCTGATGATGTTGAGGTTTGTCCTGTAGAGGTCCAGGACAATTGGTTGAACCGAATGGTTGACAGAGTGCAACGTCGACCGCGACATTTTCCTCTTTGGCGTGTTGAACAAGGTCGCCTGTATAAACATGTCATCTCTAGCTATCCCGCTTTTGGTTATTCCGCGAGCGAATGGAGGCTTGTACCTCCCAAAACTGAGCGCGTTGAAATCATTCGACAGTGTCATGATCGTCCCACTTGTGGTCATGGAGGCGTGACTAAGACTGTGGCCCGTGTTGCACAAAAGTATTATTGGCCGAAAATGCGTGCCGATGTCGCCGATTTCGTTCGACATTGTGCGGTGTGCGTCAGCACCAAGCCAGAACAACGTGCTCCGGCTGGACATCTCTTGAGTAAAGTGGTTACTGCCACCCGGCCTTGGCAGATTGCATGCGCTGATCTTATTGGTCCCTTACCTCGTTCTAGCAAAGGTTTCTCTTATATTCTAGTTGTTTGTGATACCTTTAGTAAATTCGTTTTATTATTCCCGTTACGTACCGCCACTGCGAAAGTGATTACGCAGATTTTGGAGAATGAAGTCTTTTTAATGTTTGGAGCTCCTTCCTCCTTGATTGTAGACAATGGAGTACAGTTTCGTAGCAAACTTATGCAGGCTCTTGCCGAAACTTATCACGTCCATCTGGCTTTTACTGCGAATTATCATCCCCAAGGCAATCCGACAGAGAGAGTCAATAGGGTTATCAAAACCATGCTCTCCGCCTACGTCAAAGACAATCATCGTCTTTGGGATCATTTCTTGTCTAAGATTGGCTTTGCTATTCGGTCGTCTAAGCATGAAGTTACCAGTGTATCACCTAATTTCGTTACTTTCGGTAAAGAAGTGTCCATCGATGGTCGAGAGGAAACTTTCGTACCACCCGACGAACGAGATCTTGAGGTTATGGTCGATGAGAGAAAACGTGCCTTCGCTAAGCTCTATCGAGACATTCAAGCTCGAATTCTGAAAGCCCATACCCGAAGCGCACATCAGTATAATCTACGCAAGAGAGTTGAACCACTGCAATTGAATCAACGAGTGTGGAGGCGCAAGTATGTCTTGTCTGACGCTTCCAAACAATTTGCAGCGAACGTAGCTCCTAAATTTGTCGGTCCCTTTACCATCACTTGTATTGTCTCGCCTTGGACCTACCAACTGTCTGATGATGGCGGTCGGACTTCGATTTGGAACATAAAGGACTTAAAGACTCATCCTCCCGACGTGGAGTGACGTTCCGGTTGTGTTCTGTTGACGACCCTTGTTTCCAGATTTTTTTTTTACCTTGATTACTTTAGTTTGCCTTCTCTTTTGTTCGTTTTTGAGTTTACCGCACTTCCTTTTTTACGGCCTGTCTGGGGGCTCACGAATACCCAGTCTGCTGTAATCCACCATGTCGTAGAAGGCGACTAAACGGAGTCCGTTTGTTTGTTTGTTTCCTTCCATCTTGAACACTGCCTTTTTTTGGCCTCTCTGGGGGCTAGACGAATACTCAGTCTGGTACATCTGCCATGTCGTAAGAGGCGACAAAAAGGGAATCTTATTTAGTTTGTTCCTTCGTCCCGATATCGTCGACGAACGGTATCTCATTCTTTTTCCTTTTAGTTTTTTTTTTGAACTTCGTTTTCTTTTCCTTTTGAGGATGTTACTTTTGTTTGGGAGTTTCTCATTGTTGGAACTCGTGTAGAATAATTTTATTTTTTTTCTTTTGAAACATTTAGACTTCCTTTTCTTACCCTATATCTTTTTTCGAACAATTTATCTTTGACATTTACTCTGAGATAAGGTGTAGCTCGTTACCTTACCGTTACCGTTCTCTCTTTTCTTTCTCTTGAGTATATCTTGTCTCGAGTTTTGTTTGAGTTCTTATGCTAAGCAGGAACTTGGTGGGTTACTTGGCGTTTACGCCTACGCTAACTTATTTACAGGATTTGACATTTTTCTCGATTTTGACTTTTTATCATACTTTGGACCATATAGGTTTCTTCTTAAGCTTGTCTTTGCCTGGTCTCGCTGAGTCCGGCAGCTTTGTGGTTGCTTAACGTTATTTCTTTTTGTTCCGGACATTGATAGGATTATTTTTGTTCCTTTTGTAGTTAAAAGCTGCACCTGCTGAGTCGGGGTTTGCTTGCGCTGTCGCCGTGTCGTGGATTGCGTTTCCGGATTTCTTTCCCTACTGTCTGTCTTTTTCCCACCCACGAATTGAGAACATGAGGGCCTTGCCGTTTCCGCATTGCCGCACCTCTCGGCTCCCTTCACCTAGCTTTCTTCTCCTGTATACCTGCTTCACTTTTCCATTCTTTCTATCTTCTTACTCCAGCTTTTCTATTCTTTACTTCTATTTTCCTCTTTACTTTTTTTCTGCCCGGAAAGGTGTACTTTCGGCTTGGTCTCAGTCGGGGTATTCCTCCGTCGCAGCTGGTTGTAGTCCTTTGGTTAGTTTGGGCCTACTTCACCCTCGATAAAAAGGGCTCCTGTATTTAAAACAGAAATCTTCCAAAAAAAATAGTAAAAACACAAAAAAGAAATTCTTCACAAAAAAAGTAAACTTCTTTTCCTTTTTTTTTATAGGGAGTGTTAGGGGAATTGTTACGTGTCGTGTGTAACGCTCAACGTTTTATTACTTTATTTCGTAATATAATTAATTATATCTTCAATATACTTCGTTCCATTTCCAACGAACCTACCTGTATAGGTATCGTTATTCGTTATTTAAATATATATATCTAATTTCTTTCGAGTTTTTTTTTCTTTTTTACCGAACCCGAGTGCTCGTTTTTGTTGATAAGCAAAGTACGAGACTCGCTCTTTACATTTTGGTTATTCGCTATCGATCTCTGAACGAAGTTACATTCTTTACCTAACACTGATTTCGATCGATGTAGCGGTATTTTAATTATTGTAATTACGGCCCCGCAAGGGGATTTTAATCGATCTAACATATCGAAAATTATTCGCTTTATGCGATAACTCCTTGGGAGGATTTAAAGTGTTAGGGGAAGAATTACACCTGTAACACGCTAAACAATCATCGCTTTAATTTTCATCACCATCGAACGCATAACTCGGTATGTATGGTCTTCTTTGTTATAACTTCCTTTTTTTCTTATTTTGGTTGTATTCCTTTATTTAGATGGTGCACCCGACGGGCAGGTAATAACTTAACACCACCCTATTGTTCCTGCAAGAGACGTTTCTTTCTGGAAGGAGACGGGACACAATCGCCGATCTTCCACCAGATAAGAATTTAATTAGTACCTTTTTATTTCTATTGTCATTTGTAAATTTCTTGGTTTATTATTCATATAATTATTGTCAATATTAATTTAATAGATCGTCGTCAAATACGCCCAGGTGTTTTCCAAACGGAAAAACCTGTCGCCTGACTTTCCCTTTTTTTTTTGTAAGTCAGTTCTTTTACCTTTGCGTTCGTTTTACGAACTTGGGTTGTCGTTTCTATATGACCTTGCGTTTAAACATAAATTTATTCCAACACTTTAGTTGTTTGAATTTCATATTTTTGTCAATTAATTAGAATACTTTTTTTCACTTTAATTGTTTATATTTCATATTTTTGGCCAAATAATTTGAAATACTTTTTTTCACTTTAATTGTTTGAATTTCACGTTTTTGTCAATTAATTAGAATACTTTTTTCACTTTAATTGTTTATATTTCCTATTTTTGGCAAATAATAAGAATACTTTTTTTTACTTTAAATGTTTAAATTTCATGTTTTGCCAATTAATTAGAATACATTTTTTTCACTTTAGCTGTTCGTTTATCATATTTTTGCTAACTAATTAAATACCTTTTTTTTTATATAATTACATATTTTGCGGAATCTTATGTGAATTTTTTAAAAAACGTTTTAGCTAAAGATCGTTTTATTTCAACGTATTGTTGAATTTGTAATATATTGTGAACCAATAAGAAAGAATACGTATTGTTTTTTTAGGGCGTACTAAGGCCCT
Source organism: Melolontha melolontha (assembly GCA_935421215.2). Taxonomy (NCBI): domain Eukaryota; kingdom Metazoa; phylum Arthropoda; class Insecta; order Coleoptera; family Scarabaeidae; genus Melolontha; species Melolontha melolontha. The sequence goes on along the minus strand of OW285236.1, from coordinate 155,191,074 downwards.
CAGCCGCTCTGTAATTAGTATACTTAACGTTTTATTCCAAATCATTTAATCTTGTTCTAATTAATTAATTTTTTTTCTTGTTACTTTTGCCTGGCCTTCAGCCGCAAGAGCTAATCCTGAAATTCACTTTCATATTATTGTTTTTTTGTGTGTCTTTAAGATATACTGTGTGTTTAATAAATAGGTTGTTTGGTTGGAAACACCGCATTTTCTTTTTCTTCCTCGTCTCTCGATCCTCGACAGTGGGACGAGACGTTGGCAAGAACGGGCAGGGGCAGTTTTAGTGGTCCGAGACCGGGTGTGCTCCGGGGAGCATCTTCTGGTTTTTCTTTTTTTAATATATTTTTTTAAGCTCGACGTAGCGATCGTAGCAAACTACTGCATGTGATCGTTTTCTGAATGTTGATTTATGCCAATCAATGTCACAAAAAAAACGGGATTTATATATCATATTATTTCACGATTCCATATGTTCCACAATTATCAAAAAAAATTTAAAATACTTAAAAAAAATATGATATAGTTACAAGGTATAAACTTAGTAATACTAATAAACATCTATTTTCAAAATTAAAACCTAAAATAGAAAAACATCGAGAAACACATGTCATCTATAAAATACCATGTCGCCATTGCGATAGTTAATACATAGGCCAAACTAAACAATATTTATACAAAAGAATACAAGCCCACAAATACTCCAAAACAGACAAAACTGCTTTATTTACACACAAACTACAACGCGATCACCATTTAGATTTTGAAAACACAGATAATCATAAAGAACAACACACAATGAAAAGGGAAATTAAAGAAATGATTAATATTAAACAAGGAAAAAAATTCAATTAACAACAGAAGTGATATAAAGAATCTAAGCAGTATATACTATAACCTAATAATGTAACTATCTGCAATTTACCATCATGAATATATGTTGTTATTATATAAATATCTATCTTATGTTATTTAAATATCTGTACACTCGCTTATCATGCTGACTGTTCCATGTTTAGATCCCTGACTGGGATGTCCGAGTAGGTTTTCGTGGTTTTCCTTCTCGTTCAAGGCTGTAATTGACGTCTTGCTGTCGAAAGTTCTGAAGCATGAGTTATTATTAAACCTGAATGTATCTTTGAATATTTTAATTTTATCTATGACAACTACATATATATAAGTTTGACATTGATATACTGTCCTTTATATTTTTAATTTCTTTGATAAAGGCACTGTGTGCCGAAACATGTAAGATTGTTTTAAATATATACATTTCAAAGTAAAACAGACCTTAAATCGCCGACTAATTTATTCTACCATGACCGACAAAGGTCAGGAATAATTATCTTTATATATATATATATATATATATACATATATATATATAAATATATATATATATATATATATATATATATATATATATATATATATAGTATCTTAATAAGTCGGCGATTAGAGGTCTGGTTTATTACTTCCAAGTATATATATTTAAAACAACCCTACATGTTTCGGCAATGATGCCTTTGTCAAGGATATAAAAAATATATATATTTTTTATATCCTTGACAAAGGCATCATTGATATTTAATTCTTTAAAGAAGTTTTCATTATTTAAAGGTACTGATATTAATCTGTGTATTATACAATGGAATGATGCCAGTTTATGACTAACAGGGTGACAGGAACTATTGTGAATGATAAGTATGATAACATCTGTGTGTGAGGGTTTGTGATATATTGAAAAGACATGTTTATTATTTTGTCTATAAATTGTAAGGTCCAAGAAGTTTATACTATGATCTAATTCTTTTTCTATGGTGAACTTAATGTTTTGGTGTATATTATTTATGTGTTCAAAAAATTGGTTTAATTGTCTATCTGTGCCTCTGAAACAAGCTAATACGTCATCTACATATCTGTGCCAGTATATAAAATATTTAAAATTGGGATGTTCTTTAATTTGACTTTCTAAATTATCCATAAAAATCTCTAATAATAACGGACTCTATGGTTTGCCCATTTATTAGGCCATCATTACACGAATACATCTTACTGTCAAATTCAAAATAGTTTGGATCTAAACAGATAGTTTTAAGAGAACTTATGATATCTAATTTTTTAACTATATTAAAATTTTGAATTGTTAACAAATTCTCCACCAAATTAATGGTGTCTTTTATCGGAATACTAGGGAATAAATTAGTAAAGTCGAATGATATTAGCTTGGCATTATCTGGAAGTTAGTATCTTTTATTTTGTTAACTAGCTCTAATGAATTTTTAATTGTAAATTTCGCTGAAAATTTAGTATTTTCTCTGATATGTTCTAAGATTTTTTTGGATAATTTATATGAAGGAGCTGTGACAAACGACACGACTGGTCTGATAGGATTATCTTTTTTATGAAGTTTGATTAATGAATATAATTTTGGAGCTTGTGGATTCATATTGATAAGTTTACCTTCCTCCTTATCATTAAATAAACTTTTACAATTCTGGATACACTTCTTAACTGAAGATTGAAATTTCACTGTGGGATCTGATTTTAACAATTTATATTTTGATGGGTCTAAAAATTGCCTAGTTTTATTAATATAATCGTTTTTGCTTAATGCTATAACTGTATTTCCTTTATCTGCTTTTGTGAAAATAATATTATTGCTGTTTGATTTGTTTATTATTGATTTTAATATAAACATTTCATGATTTGGAATCGAATTTACGGAAGATTCAGCTTTTTAAAAATTTGATACTACATATTTTTTATCTGTGTTATGCAATGTATTTTTTAATGAAATTTCTGTATCTATTGCTATATTGTCTAATTCTGAGGCTGATTGTTTAAAAAATACATTGCATAACACAGATAAAAAATATGTAGTATCAAAAAAAAAAATTTTAAAAGCTGAATCTTCCGTAAATTCGATTCCAAATCATGAAATGTTATGTTTTGATAGCAGATGTCAGTTAGTGACATTTGCTTTCACTAACCGACATCTGCTATCAAAACTGACATGAGCGTTCAAAACTGACTTCTGCTTTCAACTTGACATCTACATTCAATAACTGACATCTGATTCATTAACACTGTTACTTTATAATGCATTTCTAAATAGCTTGAACCTAGGTCTATTGTGGGTGGGTGGTTAAACCGACAGTCCGGCAAACTGTAGACTTGGGTTCGAGTCCGAACATAGCCAATTTTTTCAATTAAAAATTTCGTATGATTTGCTTTGTAATTTGTAAACAGCAATGTTTACATCCCCCCTTACTTTGCAATTACATACATACTAACTTGATATTTGTAAATATTTCATATAAAAGCCGAAAAACTCCAATAATTTATCAATTGTTATATATATATATATATATATATATATATATATATATATATAGTAGATTGAGTTAGCCGGCGATTTTTTGGAATTTGTTTGTTAATTCTGTGGAAGTTGGGGATTTAAGCAGAGTTCTTGTTTTGTATCCTTTTATTTTACTTAAAATATACCTATTACATTTCACTCACTTAACTGTGTGTCTGTCTCATTTTATTCTTTTTATTACTACCAACCTTATTTTTAATATACACTAAAATGTTTGTTGCTTATCAGAACTTGTAAAATCAATACACCCCCTCAACAAATATTTTATTGTAAACACATTACTTAAATATTTCATGCTTACATCCTACTCTTGTACTGTTTCCTTTAGTATGCTATCTCTAAATTTTTCAAATAACAATTTTCCTAAAGGCTTTGTAAAAATATCTGCAATATTTTCAGTTGTTTTTATATATTTCAATTCAACAATTCCATTTTTAACATGATCCAATATGTAATTATATCTTACATCAACATGTTTTAGTCGCTTATTATATTCATTATTCTCAACGATTTTTATTACAGATTGATTGTCCTCTAACATTAATATAGGTTCTTTACATGCTAACTTAAAGTCTAACATTCATTTTTTTATCCAACATGCTTCGGATATTGCAACACTTAGAGCTATATACTCTGCTTCTGTTGAAGACAATGAAACAGTTAATTGTTTTCGCGAACACCATGATATTACACGATCAAACAATGTTAACATATAACCTGATGTAGATTTTCTATCCCTAACATTACCTGCCCAATCGGCATCTACATAACCATTCAGCTTGTATTAAGAATTACTATTGAACACCAGTGATAAATTTAATGTGTATTTAACATAGCGTAATACTCTTTTAAGTGCTTTATATAATGCTGTACTTGCACAATGTTGGTATCGGCTTAAAAAATTTACTGATACGCTCAGATCAGGACGAGTTCCTGAAACAGCGTAGAGTAAGCTACCAATTAATTGTCTACACTTTCTCTCTATTTCTTTACTTTCAGACTCAACCTTGTTTAAAGTTTCGAAATTAAAATTTTGATCTATTGGTGTACTTATTGGTTTACAGTCAGTCATTCCAAATTTTTCTAAAATTCTCTCTAAATATGACTTTTGATTTATTATTGTTATTCCATTGTTTAAATCTTGTTTTATACTTATACCTAAGTAATTACTAGCTAAACCCAAATTTTTCGTCTTAAAATTATCATTTAACAATATCTTAAAATTTTCAACTTCTGTTTCATTTGTGCCAAAGATTAGTAAATCATCTACATAAATTAACAAATACCAAGAATTACATTTATAATGTTTGCTATATAAACAAAGATCATTTTTAGACCTAATAAAGCCTTCACAGTTCATAAAGTGATCAAATTTTTCGTTCCAGTATTTTAGAGATTTCTTTAGTCCATATATTGACCGATTTAATTTGCACACTTTTCAATTTGGTAACGTCATATACACAGTTTCACTAATATCACCATATAAGAAAGCATCTGTCACATCCAGTTGTGACACAGGAAGTTTCTTTTGATTTGCCACTGCCATTAATAACCTAAATGTAGTTAATCTAGCAACGGGAGTATAAATTTCTAAATCACCATCCATTTGTTCGAAACCTCTTGCCACTAGACGCGCCTTATATTGCTTGCTACCATCCAAGTTTTCTTTTATTTTAAATACCCATTTACTGCTAACTATTTGAGCATCTTTGGGATATTCTGTAACTTCAGTCCATGTGTCGTTCTGTTCCAATGTATTCATCTCTGCCTGCATTGCTTCTAACCATTTTTGTTTTTCTTCTCCTTCTGTTGCTTCTTGCATTGAGATAGGTTGATCATAAATACTTATAAAACTTGTTTCATAATCGTTTAACCATACTGATAGTTTTCTTTTTCTTTTGCTTTCTGTTCTATCTTTTTCACTTTGTTTTTCCTTTTCAATTTCTTCGTTTTCCTCTCTACCATGATCTTCAACTTGTTCCACTTGTTGCTCTTTGTTTTCATGTCCTGTTGTCGTTTCTCCTTCTGTCAGAACTATTTCTTCTATTTCATCATTATTCATTGGCTTCAAGATGTTTTCTTTTTCTTGTTCATTGTGGTTTATAAATATTACATCTCTCTTCAAAGATACGATATTCTTTTCTGGAAAATATATTCTGAAACCTTTCGTATTTTCCCCATATCCAACAAATATTCCCATTTCAGATTTGGAATCCCATTGTTGTCTTATTTGTTTTGGAATGTGAACTGCTACTCTAGAACCAAAACTTTTTAGATTGTTTACATCATACAGTTTTTTGTTGAACCAAATTTCATATGTGTTTTGTTCTTTTGTCTGCTAGTGCCAGTTCTATTTAGAACAAAAACAGCAGTATTTACCGCCTCTGCCCATAGATTTTTGAAGTTATTTTTTAACAACATAGTTCTTGCAGCTTCTACTATTGTTCTCATTTCTCTTTCTGCACAACCATTCTGTTCTGGAGTATATGCCACACTTGTTTGGTGTTGTATTCCATTATCAATCATTTGTTTTCTGACTGTACTATTTACAAATTCTGTGCCATTGTCACTCCTTATTGTTTGAATTGTATGACCAGGATTAACTTTAACCATTTCAATGAATTCATGAATTTTACTTGCAGTTTCATCCTTACCTTTTAAGAAATAAATTGTTCTGTATCTGGTAAAATCATCCTTCATTAATAAGAAATATTTTGCTCCACCTAATGATGTAGTTTCCATAGGACCACATACATCCATGTGTATTAATTGCCCTGGTTTTTCAGTTTTCGTTTCACTAGATTTGTGACTAAATTTATGTTGTTTTCCAGCTATGCATGGCTCACATACATTAACATTACTATTTTCATACTGTATATTACACCTTTCTACTATACTTTGTACATGTTCTATATTTTGATGTGCCATTTTGTCATGCCATTCTCTCAAATTTTCATCCAAACGACCAATATTTGCATAAATTTGTGTATTACTTCTAAAGCTCATTTTATATATTTTATTTTCTCTTTTAGCAATTGCTTTTACTTCATTATTTTTTAAGAACTCACATTCTTTATAATTCATATTTACCTTATATCCTTTAGCTATTGCTGCTCCCACGGAAAATAAATTTGCTGTGATTTTTGGTACATGTAACACATTATTTATTGTAGTTTCAATCCATTCCTCACCATTAAAAGCTTCTAGTGTTACTAAACCTACACCTATGGCTTGAATCGCTGTTCCATCACCAATCACAATCTTTTTACACTGTGAAAGTTCCTCGTATTCTTGAAAAAAACTTTTGTCACTGCACATATGGTCCGATGCACCACTATCTACTATCCAGTCTGACACCGATGCCTGTCCACTATATGCTGAAATTGTTGCTGAAAAAGCATTTTTTGCTCCTTCGTGGTTTTTGGTAACATTTTCACTATTTGTTACATTCTTTTTGTTTAAGAACCAACAGTCTTTTTTAATGTGTCCCTTTTTTTTGCAATTTTCACAATACTTTTTGGTTTTATCCACGACAGTTCTGTTTATAATGTCCTAATTTACCACATTTAAAACATTTTCGATTCTCTTTTTCTGTTTTGTTAACAAAGCTGTAACTTCTTGTCTGTTACTTGTTCTTTGTTCTTCTATCAGCAATCTTGCTGTCAATTCTGACAATGTTTGTTTCTCAACATCAACAGAATCCCAAGCTGAGACAAAATGTTTGTATGTCTCTGGTAATGAGGTTAATATTTTTGTAATTACCATGTTTTCCGGTACTTCACCTTTTAGTTGTTTAATTTTACATACATTTTCCTCTATTTTTCCCAGGAAGGTTGCAATATCTTCAGAATTGTATTGCATTGTAAAAAACTTTTGTTGTAATAAATGCAACGATGTTTCAGATGTTTGTTCATATATTGTGTGAACTTTATCCATATTGACTTTGCCGTTTCGCACGTGATTATTTGCAACATAACCTTACTTGTTAACCTAGTTGCTAGTACACTTTGCGCCTTTGCATCTTTTTTTAACCAAGATTCATCTTGTCCTTCTTCTGGCTTAACTGTTGTGCCATCCACCACTTCATATATTTCGAGTGCTTTTAATATTATTTTTACTTGAAATTTCCAGGTAGACCAATTTTCCAGTCCTTCAAGTTTCAAATTTATGTTTGTAGCCGAAGCCGATGTTCCCGCCATATTTATCATGAGGTTCTCCATTTTCTAAACCGACCGTTTCTGCCGTTATTATTTTTCTTATTTTCTGCTTTACCGCAGTTTATTTCCCTCTGCAAATAATACCCCAGCGACCTGGGCCCATAACCTTTTGGAATTTGTTTGCTAATTCTGTGGAAGTTGGGGATTTAAGCAAAGTTCTTGTTTTGTATCCTTTTATTTTACTTAAAATATACCTATTACATTTCACTCACTTAACTGTGTGTCTGTCTCATTTTATTCTTTTTATTACTACCAACCTTATTTTTAATATACACTAAAATGTTTGTTGCTTTTCAGAACTTGTAAAGTCAAGACGATTTAAAGTCTGTTTTACTTTAATATGTATATATTTAAAGTAATTCAAATCTTACGTGTTTTGGCAACTGCTGCTTTTTTAAAAGAATTTTAAATTATATATAATTTAAAATTCTTTGAAAAAGGCAGTAAAAAACAGTATAAGTATAATCTTCAAATGGATTTACCTCCTTTAAAAGTAAGGGCAGAAAATTCCGTAAACCTGATGTAAGAGATTATAAAATAATACTATAAATAAGAGTTACGTTTGGAAAGAAATACGAAACGGAGTTAAAACCTTCGCGTTTGGAAAAATTGTTTAGACCAAGTGATTATTAGAAAAAAACTGATAGTAATACGAATTCATTTCTAACTATTACTTCATACATATTGCTATGGATTTTTTCTAAAATAATATTTTAAATATTGAAAATAAAAATGTTCATATTTTATGAGATCAGTTGTATATTTTGTAAATGTATATTGAAAATGTTTTAAATTTAACGTGTTATAAAAACTAGTTTTAACCGAGGTCGATAGGATGTGAAAGTTGAGGCCTATTGAGGGGGAGACGAAGATCTGCTTTTGTTCGTATATAAATTAGTTCGGGTTGGTTTTTGATTGTGTCCATAGTTGATGGTATTTTATATTAATTCCCGATATTTCTACGAGATTGTTATTCTCGTAATTTGATGTTTTTAAAAGATTAAACAACTGTTCTTGTATGTCTCCAAATTTAAAAATCAGATTGTATTAATTGTAGTTCTATTGTTTTGGAACAAGTAGGAAATTGTTTTAAATAGTAAGAATAAATAATAAATATTATTATTAGATTTATATGTTATAAAAAATTATTATAAATTGTAAAATTTTGCTCGCTTGGAATCAAGGGTATTTTTTCTTGTACATGTTATTGCGCATGTGTAGATTTTGTCGTGTATCAGATTTGATTATACAGTGTGGTTCTCTAGGGAGGAATTAAAAATAAACTTTATTGTTTTTAGATAAGTTTGATCGGAGTTAATAAAGAGGAAGTTTTTCATTCACTCAGCTGTCAATATTACAGTGAATATATTTTACCTCATGTATATTGTAAACATTATTAACATTGACATTGACATTATTAACATATTAATGTGTGCGTGCGTGTATCTAACGTTGAAGCACCGATATTAAAGCCCAAATTGGGTCCATATCGTGCAGTAGTAATAAAAAAAAAGAGTGAAAAGCAGTAGGAGAAAAAGTGAGTAGCGAGAAGAACAAATAGGTATTAAAATAAGAACAACGAACGGTGAGTGTTCATAATATTAGTTAAATAATATTAGTAAAATAGGAGATTAAGAGATGTCAAAATAAGGTCGAAAATTGCGTGAAGGTTAATTTGTTAAGGAAAGAAAATATTGAACAAACACGTGTGTGAACACTTGAAGGTAGGCAACACAAGGAACACCGCGAATCGGAGTGCAACTTAAAATCAGGCAGACAAATGAATAATAATTAACGTTGTTAAATTAAAACGATAGAATAGGCGAGGGAAAATTATAATTAAAATAATAGCAAGTGTAAGAAGGTACGCACGGATAGAAGTAAGGGTCCGACAGGTTGACTGGCCCGAACTTCTTACGCAGTGAAGTAGACAATAATACCAGTACAATGACGGACAGAGATAGTGAGGAATATACGACCGACGAGGGGAAAGAAAAAAAAGAGTGGGAAATCTTGAGCAGTTTCTCGGGCGGTCTGCAAAAACAAAAAGGTCTCCAAATAGAAAAACAAAAGAGGAAGCCGAAGAAAAATTAGACAAGATACTAGGGATTATGGAGGAAATACGCAAAGATCAAAAAGATATGAAGATAGAACAGAAGGAAATTAATAAGGAAGTTAAAGAAATAAAAAAGCAACAGAGAGGGTTTAACGAAGAACTCCTAAAACTAAACCAGGAAAATGAACGCTTGAAAAAAGAAAATCAAGAAATAAGAAAAGAAAATGAGAAAGTACGAGATAAATTAGAAAGAGTGGAGAAGACATTGGAAGTCATAGAAAAGGAACGACGAAGATATAATGTGGTAATACATGGATTAGTGACAGGAACAAACGAAACTCTGGAGCTGAAAAAACAAATTAAAACCTTCATAGGTGAACAGCTAGAAATAGAGATCACCCCGAAATCTATCAAAAAAGTAGGAGCTAAGACATGTGTTGTCGAACTGGGCAGTGAAATGGAAAAGAATGAAATCATGAGGAATAAATCGAAATTAAAAAATAAAGGAGGGGACAGGATATATATTGATGATGACTTAACGCCAAAGGAACTAGAGAAACAATCGCAACTAAGAAAATTTGCCAAAGTCGAAAGGGAAAAAGGAAAGACAACAAAAATTGGGTATAACAAAGTGATGGTAAACGAGGAAGAATGGAGATGGAACAAAAGTACTGGGAAAATTGAAAAGCAACAATCAAAAAACTAAGGAAGAATAAACAGAATGGGAAAAATGAAAACGACATTGGCAAACAAATGGATGTGATTATGGAGGAAAATAAAAGTGCGAACGGACATAAAGTAGGCAAATATATAATAGCAAGAAACACCGCTGGAAAAGTTGGTGGAATAGTAAGAACACGTACGACAAGCAAAGAAGATGAAAATAGAGCAGTGGATAAGAGAAAACATATGTTGGAAGAAAGGGAAATGAATAAAATAAAAAAAATAAACATTGCCAACAAAGAAACTTGGAAATATGCAACCTGGAACGTAAGAAGCCTAAAGGGCAAAGAGCAAGACCTATGTTATGAATTTAATGACCTTGGGCTGGATGTACTGACATTGTCCGAAACAAAGAGAAAGGGTCAAAGAGAAATTATGTTAGAGGATGGGCATATACTAATTCTCAGTGGTGTACCACAGGAGAAGAGAGCTTCGGCAGGTGTGGGGTGTGTAATAAATAAAAAACTGGTAAATAACATAAAAAAATGGGAAGGACACTCAGAGAGGATCCTTACAGTAGAGCTAAGTATAGACAAAGATACTATATCGATAATAGCTGTCTATGGCCCCAATGAAGATGAAAAGACAGAAATTAAAGACAAATTTTGGGAAGAGCTAAATCAGATAACGGAAAACTGCAAGGGTAAAATAATAGTAGCGGGTGACATGAATGGAAGAGTTGGAAGGAAGGACACATACACGGGAGTGATAGGAAAACATGGAGAGGAAACCAAAAATAATAATGGAGTAAGACTAATGGAATATTGCCTCACAAACAACTTAATAATAGCAAACACATGGTACCAACATAAAGATGTGCACAAATATACAAGAAGGGGACCAAATAATGAGCTATCTATTATTGACTATATACTAGTGGAGAAAGATAACAAAAAAGAGGTAAAAGATGTTAGAGCTAGAAGAGGTCCGGAACTGTACACTGACCACTATATGGTATTAGCGAAAATTAAGAAACAGGAAAAAAGAATTGATGAAGGCAGGAATAAAGGAGATGTAATATTTACAAGTATAAGAACATACAAACTGAGGAACGAAGAGGTAGCAAAAAAATATCAAAACATGGTAGAAAACAAGATGGAAGAACTGAAGATGGACAAGAATGATGGAATTGAAGAATATTGGAAAGCCTTTAAGGAAATACTATTATGCTCGGCAAGGAATACCTGCGGGGAAATGAGAGGACGCGGTGGAAGTAAGCAGACAGCCTGGTGGAACGTCGAAATTAAAAAAGAAGTTAAAATAAAGAAAGAAAAATGGAAACAATACCTGGGAAACAGAACAGAAATAAAATATGAGCTTTACAAAGAACAAAGGAAGAAAGTAAACAAGATGACAAAAGAGGCAAAAGAGGAAAGCTGGACAGAACTCGGAAATAAGATAGAGCGCAGCAGCAAGGAAAACCAAAAATTATTCTACAAAATACTTAAAATATTTAGAACAGGAAAAACGACAAAACATGCACCAATTATGGATAAGGAAGGAAATATAATAACAGATGATATATAGACAATGAGTAGATGGAAGGAGCATTTTGAGGAATTGCTAAATATAGATAGAAATGTAACTGAGATAAACAAAAGAGAAGAAAAACAACGAATAACTATTGAAGATGAGGAAAGATTGGGACCCATAACCAAAGACGAAATAATAGAGGCATTAAACACACTGAAAAATGGGAAAGCCCCAGGACACGACAGAGTAACCACTGAAATGTTGAAGAACGTAAAAGGAAAAGGAATAGAAATATTTTGGCAAATATGTAATAGAGCATGGGAAGAAGGTAGTATACCGGAGGACTGGAAAATTGGACAAATAGTGCCAATATATAAGAAGGGAAATAATAGGAAGTGCAGCAACTATAGAGGAATAACGTTACTAAGTACAGCAGCGAAAACCTATGAACGCATATTGGAAAGGAGATTGCAAAGATACGTGGAACCAACACTTGAGGAAACTCAAAGTGCATTCAGGAGAGGAAGAGGGGTTCACGACAACATATTTACTGTGAAGCAAATAGTTGAAAAAACAATACTAAGCGCAACTAAAGCATACTTCGCATTTGTAGATCTAGAAAAAGCTTTTGATTGTATAGGAAGAAAAAAAGTATGGAATAGCTTGGAGAAGAGAAATGTTGACAAAAAGCTTATAACAGCAGTTAAGAGCATGTATACAGAAAGTAAAAACTATGTAATCAGTAAAAATAGAAAGTCAGACATTTTTGAAATTAAAGACGGTTTGCGACAGGGAGGAGTACTCAGCCCGGTACTGTTTAATATTTTCATTGATGAAATAATTAAGAAATGCAAACCACACATGAACAAACTCAACGTGGGATTCAGAAACCTAAAAGCAATAGAGCTAACGGAGTGTGTATTCGCAGATGATGTTGTCATTATGGCTAACACCGAAAAAGGGCTGCAAGACAATGTAAACATATGGAATAACATATTAAAGGAGAATGGAATGAAGATAAATATAACAAAGACAACTGTGATGGTAGTAACAAATGGGGAAGAGGAAGAATTGAATATAAAAATCGACAACCAAAGGATACAACAAGTTGAGCAAATTAAGTACTTGGGAGTAATACTGGAAAGAAATGGTAATCAAAACATTGACATAAGTGAACGTATCAAAAAAACAACAAATCTATATCATGCAATGAGATCAGCATTTATAAGGAAGAAAGAGATATCAAGAAAAACCAAGATGACGGTATACAGAACAATATTCAGACCAATATTAACATACGGAAGCGAATCATGGGTACTATCAAACAGAAATAAAAGCAGAATACAGACGATTGAGATGAAATTTCTGAGGGGAGTGAAAGGCATAACAAGAAGTGACAGAGTGAGAAATATTGACGTACGAGAAGAGCTACAAATAGAACCCATAATGGAATATATAGAAAAGAAACAATTAGGATGGTGGGGACACCTACAGCGTATGGGGGAATGTAGACTAACTAAAAGAGTATGGACGTCCAAAATAATAGTCAAACGAAGACCTGGGAGGCCGAAGAAAACATGGGAAAAGGAGGTAGCCAAATTGATAGAGAACAGAGGAGAAACGGTACTGAATGCAGGAGAAATTGCCAAAGATAGAAAAAAGTGGAAAAAGTTTGTACAAAATACTGACAATACACAATAGTTAAGAGATAAATATGTAAAATCCCTACACCGAAAGGTAGAAAGGGAACTTAGATTATATATATATATATTGTAAATACATAATCTTTATACTTTATAAAGAGATTTTTTTTCTTTTTTATTTTTTGTATTAAATATTCAGTTTAAATTTTATCCTGTGTTTTATTTTTGCTATAACGTTAATACTGCTGTTTAATTAAAAATTAGTAACTCATTTAAAAATAACTATATAATTTAAATAGTGAACTTTTTACTGGCGCTTAAATAACTTTCTAGAAACAGTCACGATTTTCCTTATTGGAACCCGAGAAGTTAGAAGTTTCATATTTTGAAAATTCAACCGGCTGAGTAACCTAGTTGGGTAAACTAGTTGTGGATGGTGGCGCATTCATTCTACAAACCACTATTCATAGCAATATGTAACTACTTGTTATGACGATATTCGAAATTAATTAAAATATTATTATGTATCATTTTGTATGAATGTGAAGAATTTGCTGTTAACAAAAGTTAATTTTCAAACGAAAACACTGCAAATGGCAACTAAATTTAAAGTTTACTTATGTAAATACATCTAATATACTTATTTATGCGTAGACGTGTCGCTAACAAGGTTTATTTGAAGGTTAAGGTAGTTTGCATGTAATATTCTACTACTTAATTTCACAAATAAATTAAATGTCCCTAGTTAATTCATGTTCAAAAAAAGTATCGGAAGTTACAGTTAAATAAGTACTTGATAATTATTTAATATTAATTAAAATATTGTATATTTAAAAATTACTTCAAACTTTGTAGGATATATTTTCTTTCTCACTAAGAAAGTAACGATGAAAATTTTGCTTCTCAAAAGGCAATATACTGGGTGTATTTTTTAACCTTGGAACTTTTAATTATCTCGAAAAATAAGAAGTTCACGAAAAAATTTAAAATTTAATAATTCATGGAGGAAATACATTAGTGCTAGAATTAGTCTCTCTCTCCATGTAGGTAGGACGGGAGTAACTTTGAAATCTTAAATAGGAATCCGTACATTCTATCACAGATTCGAATTATTATTTAAGATTTCAAAGTTACCCCACCCCACCTTCATGATGGAAGAGAGAGGGACTAATTCTAGCACTAATGTATTACCTCCGTTGAATTATTATAAACTGAACATTTTTTCTTGAACTTCTTATTTTTCGAGGTATTTTAAAGTTTCAAGTTAAAAAATAGACCCGGCATGTAATAGGAATTTGTGAAATCATTTCGAAACTCATATGTACTCGTATCATTAATATAGTATATTAAAAAACAAGTTTCATAAGGCAGCATTTTGCCACACGAGATCAGTTTAGAAAACGAGCCGCGATAGCGGCGAGTTTTCTAAAGAGCGACTGCGGCAAAAGGCCTTATGAAACAAGTTTTTTATACTATTTTTTCTATTTTGGATTTTTTACTCATAAATTGGAATTATTTAATTTGAAAGTTCAGAGTTTTATTTTTATATAAAGCATGCAGTTGGTCACATTGATACTTGACATTTTCAAATTTAAATCTTGCTATCCGTGTATATTATATTACATATTATTTATTAATTTTCGTTAACATTACTTGATATTTTATTTAAAAATATAAACTAAAAAGACAGAAACTAATATATCTTGTTGTCAATTGTATACAATATACGTTGTTTGTGTAGAGTATGTACAATATATCATATCTGTCAAATGTACTTAAATTCTTAAAATCAAATGACAGCAATGATATTTATTTATTTTTCACTTAAGTATTATTTGTTCATTTCACCTTGGATAGGGTTACCATAAACACGGGCATATCGCCCTTGGGCGTTATAACAGGGCGATATGGCTCATATTGCCCGCTAATTTATTTATAATTTTTAATGTTGTGTGAGTATAAATAAGGCCCGAGAAGAAAGGATATGCATTTTACAGAACTAATAATTTGAATTTTTAAGAAAGTCTAAAGAAAGAAGCAAAACTTTAGCATTCTTTATTAAAATTAAGAGTATCTAAACATTGACAACTTGAAAACTTCAAAGTGTCAACAACTGTCATTTAAAATCAAATTAAGTAAAATTAACTATTCTGTGTTCGAACAACGCCAACATTGAAAAATGAAAAAAAGCGTATCGTAATGAAGCGGAGACCACGCAAGAAACCCACTTTAACAAGGAAAGTGTGTAAAGCACGCCTTGAATTCGCTAAGTAATATCGCAATTGGATGCAAAATGATTGGCATAAAGTTCTATTTTAAGATGTATCTCAATACAATTTGAATGAAACGGATTAAATTACATGAATTCGACAAAAAATTACAGAAAAAATATCGCTGAATGAAGTTACGAGGCACACGTTTACGGTTAAGCCAAATGGTTTTGGCATTATTAGTTATTATAGACTTGGCCGTATCATTTTAATAAATGACTCGATGAATGGAGATTACTATATTAATCTATTAAACTTAACTATTAAAATTAACTTTTTTTACAGGTAGTGGAATACAAAATTAAAAACAATCAATCATATTGCTTATACAGTAGTATGTTTATACCACCAATTTTATTAAATTTAACCCAATAAAAATATTTTGGAAGTAAGTCGAAAACTAGTTACTTAGTAACCATTAATTAAAAATATTAAATTTCATAACATATCGCGAAAGTTTTGTTATTTTTAACTATATTTAATAAATACAGCAGAGACGTAATTATGTTGTAGTTTGTCACTTTCTTAATTAAATTAGAAAATGTTATCTAACATCTAAATATGTTAACTTTTTATTGGCCACTACTGCATATAGATACACGCTTATGCTCTTATTAATGCTAAGCGATTAACGATTCAAATCGTTATACTCTGCTAAGTATCTCAACAAACTGGCGCAAAGTTTTTACTCTTGAATATCTTCGACTTTTTCTTATACCAGATCTATAGGACTTCAGTGGTATTTTTTTTATATTCTTGTATCAATTTTTTTAGTTCTTTGAAATCTGTACGCCTGCAGGTTAGAACATTTCGTTCTGGAATATAACGTTAAATATTTTCTATAAACATAATTTTATTATATGATATTCTGTTCCACCATTTTCTTACGTTCTTTTCATTTAGTTTATCTATATTAGTATTCAGATATTTAGCTGCTTACAAATATAATTTTAACGATATTTCATATCAATATTTTATAATTCGCATTAGGAAATATTAACGAGATAACTAGCTTAGTGGTTTGGGGGCCTGGATAGATTGTTTGCGATGGACAGTGATGGAAGCACTACAGATGAAGGAAAAAGAAAGAGAAATCAAAAAGATGTAGCTGAAATTTTCAAAAAGAGTAAAAAGCTGACCAGAACACCAGACAAAGAAGCAAGCAGTGACGAAAGTAAATTAGATAAATTAATGGAAATGATGCGAGGATTAGTTACACAAGTGCAACACATAGAGGGAAAACAAGATAAATATATGGAAGAAATGAAAGAAATAAAATTAGAAAATGAGAAGATTAGAAAAGAAAACGAAGAACTGAAAAAAGAAATTAGAAGTGCCAAAGGAAGATTAGATAAACTCGAGGGTATGAATAGAAGAAAGAACGCAGTTATGGTAGGCTTGAAAATAGATGGGAGTGATCAAGATCAATTAAAGGTAGCGGTGGGAGATATTATCAAGAAGTACATGGAAATACAAATTGAAATTAAAGCGGTGAAACAACTGGGTCCAAAAACTTGCTTAATAGAACTGAAGAATATAGATGATAAGATAAAAATAATGAAAAATAAGGGCAAATTGAGAGGGTTTAAGGAACAAAATATATACATTAACGATGACATGACAAAAGAGGAAAGAGAAATACAAGAAAAGATACGAAGAAAGGCCAAAGAAGAGAGAATGAAAGGAAAAACTGTTAAGATAGGATTCCAAAAGTTAATAGTAGAGGGAGAACAATGGAGATGGAATAGGGAAAAGGGGAATTGGAATAAGGAGGAACGAGAATTGGCAAGAGAAAAGAAAATCCCAAAAATAGTGTCAAAAAACTAATAGTAAAGACTAGTGAAAATAAAGATGATGACCCGGACAAGAAAAAGGATATGATAAAGGAAAATAAACAAAATAATGATCAGTATGATAATGATGATACACAAAAAATAAAAAAGATAGAGAAAAGTAAGGATAAAGAAAGTGAAACATGGAAAATTGGTACTTGGAATATAAAGAGCATAACAGGAAAAGAAAAGGAATTAGAAAAGGAGTTTGAAGAGTTAGGAGTGGATGTATTAGCAATTACGGAAACAAAGAAAAAGGCACAGGGAATTATTAAGACGGACAATGGTCATATTATGATATATAGTGGTGTAGGAAAAGAAAAAAGAGCAGCTGCAGGAGTGGGATGCATTATACACAAGAAATTAGAAAACCAAATTTATAAATGGGATGACTGGTCAGAAAGAATATTACTAATAGAGATGAAGGAAAGAAACAGAACGAAAACAATAATAGTGGTGTACGGGCCAAACGAAGATGATACATCAGAAAATAAGAATAAATTTTGGGAAGAACTAACATTAGTGGTGGAAGACGCGAAAGGAATAATGTTTGTAGTAGGAGATTTCAACAGTAGAGTTGGCATAAGAGACGATGAATATAGTGAAGTATTGGGAACAAACGGGGAGACTGTTAGAAATAACAATGGAAAAAGAATGCTGGACTTCTGCATTATACACAACTGGGTAATAACTAACACTCTTTTCCAACACAAAGATATACACAGATATACTAGAGAAGTCAAGAGTAGGGGGGAGAGGTCCATAATTGACTACATATTGGTTGACAAAAATAACAGAAGAATTGTGAGCGACACGAAAGTAAGAAGAGGGCCGGAAATAGGAAGCGATCACTTTGTGGTTATATCAAGAATAAAAGAAAAAGTTCAAAACAAGGAAAAGCAATATATATATACACAGAAACAAAACCAAATAGAAACACTTAGAATATACAAATTAAGAAGTGAAGTCATTGCTGAAAAATTCCAGAAAAGGATAGCCGAAAGAGTAGAAAATATAGAAATTAATGGAACTATCGAAGAAATCTGGAATAGGTTTAAAGAAATAATAATAACAACAACGAAAGAGATATGTGGCGTAAGGAAAAATAAAAAGAAAAAACAAACAAAATTGTGGACAAATGAAATAAGACATCAAATTAAGATAAAGAAAAAAGCATGGAAAACATACTTAGCAGAACAAACAGTGGAAAAATACGATATATATAAAGAAGAAAGAAAAAAAGTGAAACATTTAGTAGTACAAGCAAAAAAGGAGACATGGAAAGAATTTGGGGAAAAGATGGAAAAAAACAGTAAAGAGAACCAAAAACTATTTTATAAAGTCTTGAAATCAGTAAGGAATGAAGAAAGGTCACAATCTACACATTATATACAAAATAAGAAGGGAGAGATCCTAAGCGATAGAATGAAGATAATAGAAAGGTGGAAAGAATACTTTCAGGAATTATTAAGCGGAGGAGTGGAAAACGAGAATGCTAGTGAACAACAAATAATAGGAGAAGAAGAGACAGAAGAAACAATTACCATGGACGAACTGGAAGAAGCAATACAAAAACAGAAAAATGGAAAAGCGCCAGGCTGTGACAAAATAACAGCAGAAATGATAAAATATATAGGACAAAGAGGAAGAGAATTAATGTTGAAAATATATAACAGAATATGGGAGAAGAGGAAATACCAAACGATTAAAAGAAGTCATTGATAGTACCAATATACAAGAATAAAGGAAATAAGAAAGAATGCAATAATTACAGAGGAATATCCCTTCTAAGTACTGCAATGAAGATTCTCGAGCAAATAATAGATAGAAGACTAAGAACAAAGCTCGAAAATACGTTACATGAGTCACAAAGTGGGTTTAGAAGAGGAAGGAGCACACAAGACCAAATATTCTCTGTGAAACAAATAATACAAAAAGCCTCTAGAGAACAGAAGAAAGTGTTCTTAGCATTTATAGACTTGGAAAAAGCATTCGATAAAGCACCAAGAGAAAGATTGTGGAATGTATTAAGAGAAAGAGGTGTCAATGGCAAAATAAGACGATTAATACAGAAAATATATAACCACAATACTAATGCTGTAATAGCTAACAATTTAGAATCGGAGATATTTAAAACAAACGAGGGACTGCGCCAAGGGGGAAGTTTGAGCCCAATGCTGTTCATTGTTTATATGGATGACATTATTAAACAGTGTACATGCAAAAGTAAAAAGTTCAGGGTTGGACACCTTAACTTGAATGCAGTCGAAGTTACGGAAGGAGCATTCGCAGACGACATAGTAGTTATAGCCGACAATGAGGAAGATCTGAAACGTAACTTAACAACATGGAATATGACACTAAAAGACAGTGGAATGACGATGAGTAAGAGCAAAACTAAAGTAATGGTAGTGGGAGATGAACAGATAGATACGAAAATCGTAATAGAAGGAACTGAAATAGAACAAGTGAGAACATTCCAGTACTTGGGAGTACGAATTGATGGAAAAGGGACCCAGGACGCTGAGATTAATCAAAGAATAGAAAAAACAACAAAGCTGTACTACAGCATGAGGAATAATTTCATTAACAAAAAAGAGATATCCCGAGAAACAAAACTAAAAGTATATAAGGCAATTTACCGACCGATATTAACATATGGCTGTGAATCCTGGATATTAAATAGAAGACAAAAGAATAAATTATAGGCAGTAGAAATGAAGTATTTAAGAAGAGTTAGAGGAGTTACAAGGATGGACAGAATAAGAAACTTGGAAATACGAAAAGATTTGAAAATGCAGTCAGTGCTAGAATACATTGAACAAAGACAGCTAGGATGGTGGGGACATTTATATAGAATGGAAAATACAAGACAAACAAGAAGGATATGGGAAGCAAGGATAATGAAAAATAAAAGAAGAGGAAGGCCAAGGACAACATGGAATGATGTCATAGCAGAAATACTGGGAAGGAAAGGCAAAACATGGACAGAAGCGAAGAACATGACAAGGAATAGAAATGAATGGAAAACGTTTATAAAAAGCTAGAAGAAGATAAACGCCCTACACCATTGTTATGGTAAATAGGGATTTTTGGATTATATATATATATATATATATATATATATATATATATAATTCGCTCCTTAGTTTCATTTTCCAGTTAAATTAATGTTTATTATACGCAGAAAGCTTCTATCGGAAAAATTAGTGAAATACTTTACGGTTTTCTGCTAGAACAATATAATGTTCCATAATTATCTGAGAAAGAAATCGGTTCTTACATAAATTAATTAGCGGTCAAATTAGTTATTGTTGATTTATTTTCCTCATTTAAGTTTTGTGTTCCACACATTACGCTTTGACCGTTCTTTTACATAACTTATGCTAAGAACAAATATTTTTTGGAGACTTCTATTAATTCACATGGCTAAAATTATCTACAATATATGAAGACTTAAAATATTTTCCGAAAGTTAATGTCGAGTTTCTTTCATTTTCCCTAGAGTGCTCAATATACATATCAAATAGACTGCAAAGTCCCCCCATTGATTTAACGCCTTTGTAGAAAAATGAAAGATATAAAAATCATTACAATGTTGACGATTTGCTGAAACGCGGTACAAAGTGCACAATTCTGAGTTGGTCAGATAAAGTGATTATCTGTTTACTCAAAAAGAAACATTAACATCAAAACAAGCACGACAATTGCTAACTAAGAGAAATATAAATATCTGCATCATGAGTAATCATGACTAATCGTCGTCGGTTACGCGAGAATAATATTCGGGCGATAGTAAACTCGGACGCTTAACAGAACATGTACTAATCCTGCAGGTAAACTGGGCCTGCCAGAAATTTTCTTTCATAATCTTCATAGGTAAACTCGGGCGGTAGATACTTGGGCCGCCCAAATACTTACCTGGTATTTTGACCCTAATTAGAGATTAACATTATTTCATCGTTTCATATTTTTCAATAAAAGGGATTAAGAAAACAAATATCAAAAGTTGATAAGTGCACCTATCTATACGTTCTATTGCTAAACAAAGTCATTACTTAAATCTGTGTCATACTATGTGGCCCATTAAAAATTTCCTAGAAATATCAACAACCCCTTCTAAATTTCTAAATAAACATGTAACAAACATATTTCGTAGAATTCTATACAGTAGAATGTTATCAATTCTATTGGTTATTTTTCATTATAAAGGCGTGGCGCGTAAGTTTCTTTCTTTGTTCTCTTCAAATAAAATATTATTTAGAAAACTGCAGTTGAAGTTTCATTACGTACAATGCAGAGTGTTAAAGAAATAGTTAGTCAACGAAATAAAGTTATGCTCTTGGTAAATAACTATAAGTTTTCTTTTAAAGAACTCAAATGCGGCGAGAAAAAGTGGAGGTGCAAGACTGCCAAGTGTCTAGCAAATATTTATACAGTGGGCCCGGACAACACAATATCGAAATAGAATTTAATTCATAATCATTCGGCATGTGACATTCGCAACATTCAAAGACAAGTGATTACAAGTGCAGCAAAACGTAAAGCTGTAGAGGATATTGGCAGTCAACCAAGTAAAATTGTACGTTCCCTTATTGCCAAAGAAGATTCAACAAGCATTACCACAACTGATCTGTCCTATATAAGGAAGAATATATATAACGCAAGAAGAAAATTACAGCCAGTACTTCCCAAATCAAAACAAGAAGTTCACAGTTCACTTAAACCAGAGACGCAATTTTTGACCAGCCGTAAGGAAGAATTTCTTTTAGTCAACAGCGAAAATTCTAATATATTAGTGTTTAGCTGTTTTACAAATTTAAAACATCTTTGCTTAAGCCAGAAAATTTATGTGGATGGTACTTTCGACTACTGCACAAAATTTTTCTTGCAGTTGTTCACCATACATGGCTGCTTTAATGGTCATTATGTACCGTTAGTGTTTTGTGTGCTACCAGACAAAGCAACAGAAACATACAAAAAGTGTTTCGAATTTGTGACTGAAAAGTGTATCGCATATTCTCTGTCGTTTTGTCCCACCGAAATTGTAGCAGATTTTGAGATGGCTATCCATAATGCAGCTAAAATAATTTGGCCACAAATAACAATAATTGGATGCAGATTTCATACAACGCAACCTTGGTGGCGACAATTCAAAAACTTGGACTTTCAGCAGATTATAAAGAAAGAAGCGAGGTTGGAAAATGGATTGGTTATTGTTTTGGATTGTTGTTTCTAGAACCACAAGATGTTAGTGATGTTTACGTTTTTACATTATCTGCTATTCAACCAAAAGATGATAAAGTTACTTTGTTTGCTGATTATTTGGTCAACACTTACATATCCGAGGATGCCGTTTTTCCACCCCATTTATGGGCATCAAAAACAGCAAGCGCCGCTCGCACCATCAACGCATGCGAATCGTTCCATTCGCATATCAGCAAAACTTTAAATTCTCCTCACCCTTCTGTATTCGTTTTTATTGATTTTCTAATTAATTTTCAAAATGAAATATATGTAAAGTTGCAAAGTATTCACCAGCCATATGTACCTAATTCGGACACTCGGAAAAGGCAAAAATACCTTCAAAACAAAATTAATGATTTCAATAATGGGAAAGTGTCAACGTTAGAATTTCTTAAGTTAACTTCGCATTATTATAGTTACACTATGTAACTATCTAATATTAAAATATATTTTGAATTTCTATATATAAATAAATTTTTATGTCATATGCATTTGTGATTTTATTTAACAAAATTAGTATATAGAGTTATTGAGGTAACCTCAGCCGCTTTAGATAAGTGCACTATTCGGCTCAAATTACTTATACAGCTTAAAACTTATTTTGACCGCAGAGGATTAAAATATCTAAAGCGGCCGAGTTTACCTCTGCCCGCTTGGGGGCAGCTTGGACTATGAGGCCGGGTTTACCTATACAGCTTAAAACTCATTATGACCGCGGAAGATTAAAATACCTAAAGCGGCCGAGTTTACCTCTGCCCGTTACGCGAGAATAATATTCAGTGAGAAAGTGTAATCACGCAACCTCTTTCTGTCGCCAGCAGCGCACTAATATATGTTTAGTTTGGACACAAGACAATTTAAAGCGCGAACAGGATAAGTTAATCTTATCTGCTCATCAACGCAAAACGTGGACAGTGTCTAGTGAAAGAATGATCCGAAGATACATTCATAATAAGTCAGCACACGTTCTGTTCTCGATTTGGATATATGAGATGTGAGGAATAGGTCATCTTTATTTTCTAGCCACTTTCCATAGCGAATAGTCAATGTCTTTATTAGTCACCTCTGGTAATCTACAATTTCTTCGTCGTTTATCTTGTTTTCACTATGAAATTTTAAATCGTTTGGTGTTATTGTTACCAATTAGTTTCTTTAGATGTTTTGTTGAAACATTCCATTAAAATTGATAATTCCCTATAACTAACTCCTCTGCTTCTTAGTTTAATGGTTTACTTGTTTTCAATAATAAATTTTCTTAATTAATTATTATTATGAATTATAAATATATAACTACTTGAAAAGATTGTTAACAACATTTGAAAAGGCTGACCGAAGTTTCATTTTGTTTCTTTTGGGGATATATTCTAAAAAATATAACAAATAAAATATTAAAAATTTTTTCTAATAAAAGTTGTCTAGAAAGGCCAAACAAAATTAAAAATTAAAAATAAAAAAAAATTTTTTTGGCGTTTCTAGACAACTTTTATTAGAAAAAATTTTTACTATTTTATTTGTTATATTTTTTAGAATATATCCCCCAAAAAAACAAAATGAAACTTCAGTCATACTGTATATATATATATATATATATATATATATATATATATTGAAACGGTACGATGGATACTAAGTAAAATAAATATAAGAATAATGTGATGCGTTAAAACTATTAAATGAAAAATATAAGTTAAATATAGAAGAATTTGAATTTAAAAATTGGGCGCCAAGTTTTAACGTACTTAGTTGATCCAATGCTATCTGTTAAATACCCCACTAGTTTCGGAAGAGCTTGAGTACTTATGCTTTATTTCCTATCTCAGGGCTCCAAGTCGGTTGTTTGTATCTCCCGTAAGTACAATGTAAATGGTATATTAATTAAACACAAACTCAACATTCAAACAATTCAAATAAAAGATCGAATCTAAATCAAAGTAAAGAAAATTTATTAGAATAAAAATAGATAACTGTAACAATTATTACGTGCGAATAAGAAATCTGTACATATGCTCGTATTATCTGAACTATACGGTAAAAAAACGGTATTATGCAATTTTGCACATGTGTTTAATGACTATAGTTAAGGTTATGTATAATACAACAGTGCAAATAGATATTGAAGGTTACTTAAAAATAGACACACAAAGGTAAGTTACATATACAAGTTTATAAAAGATTAAGAATGAATGAATAATTATAGATATTTAAATAGATGTTTCGAAATGTTGAAATTCATGTTTTATATTTTGATGCAAACAATGTTTGATATTGTGTTGTGATGTAAATTTAATATTAACTTTTAAATGATGTTCTAGGTTTTATGGGAAATAACTGGAAAGGAACCTGGTATTTTTCCTGTGTCTAGGCTTGGATATATTTTCTGGGCTCGCAATTGTAGGAATAGATCAGAGTTCGTCTGCTCCTATGGAAGTCCCTGCGTCGGAAGCGGTTCAATGTTGGCGTTGTCGGTACGATGTAGTTCCAGTTCCGAAAAGATGCTTCGTTCGATATTTATTATATTCGACGTGATGCGGGTCCAATTCTTCTCTCAAAAGTTCGGCCTGATTTCAAGGTATTAAATGTATACGGTTTTCGTAGGATTTACTTGATTTTTAAATAGTAATTTTAATTAAACTTTTTGTGATAGAGAGAATGCGGCCATTCGTTGTAAAATTTTAGTATCAGACGCTTTCTTCGGCTTTTGTTTTTCATAGCCTGTGTTAAATATCGGCAAAAGCCTCTAAGTTTATGCTTTATTTGCATCTAATATAATATGAACTTTCATAATGTTATAATTTTAAAATAATAGAAAAATTAATGTAAGAATTTACAAAAGTTTATAATGTGGTTTTCAATGTTAGATTAGTTCAAAAATTCGCGGGGTTCGAGACAATTTTTAAATTAGTGGGCGTGGTTAACTCGCTTCGATATAAATCTTGATGTGGATAAATTAAATACCTGTAATATGGCGCGTATGATTTGAATTTGAAATGGAAAAATATAAATATAAAAAGTAAGTTTAAAAAATCAAAATAAGTTAATTATCAATTTTAAAGTTATCGTTGTATTGATTTATACACATCTCGAAACTAACTTCACAAATTGCGTCCACTAATTCAATATTTATACATGGGTTTATTGTATGTTGTTATCTGTGTTTCTTATTGCAGTGCTGGAATAAGTGTGCTGGTTGAACCATAACAATATATATATATATATATATATATAATAACTATAAAAAAATGATTTTTTTATATTCTGTCATTTATATTTTTTATATCCTTGACAAAGGCATCATTGCCGAAACATGTAGGATTATTTTAAATATATACACTTTGAAGTAATAACCAGACCTTTAATCGCCGACTAATTAAGTTTACCTTATCATACCAAGGTCACGAAAATACTATATATATATATATATATATATATATATATATATATATATATATATATATATTAAAAATAATAGATTTTTATTGGTTTTAGCGACCTTTTATTGAATTTAGATGTTTGTTTGCGACGTTTCGACTTTTATCAATTCAGTCTTTTTCAAGCATCTGGAAACAAGAATCATTACAATGAACATGAGAACTGTGTTTGTTTTGTGTGATATAACAATTGAATTAACCATTTTTAATTTTAACATTATATTAAGAAATGAATTACGGATTAGGTTAGTGTTTTACGTTGAAAATTAAATAACATTAAATTAAAATAGCTTAGAATGGTAGGGGGACATTTATGTGATTAATATCTGTATGAATTAATTGGAGACTTAACAAATATTAACAATTTTTAAGTTTAAAATTAGATTAAAGATGATTACAAATTGAGTTAACATTTAACGTTGAAACTTACATAAAATAAACATAAGAATGGCTAAAATGAACAGGAAAGTTGAATTACAATACAATACGTAAAGGTTCATTTTAGCCATTCTTATGTTTATTTTATGTAAGTTTCAACGTTAAATGTTAACTCAATTTGTAATCATCTTTAATCTAATTTTAAACTTAAAAATTGTTAATATTTGTTAAGTCTCCAATTAATTCATACAGATATTAATCACATAAATGCCCCCCTACCATTCTAAGCTATTTTAATTTAATGTTATTTAATTTTCAACGTAAAACACTAACCTAATCCGTAATTCATTTCTTAATATAATGTTAAAATTAAAAATGGTTAATTCAATTGTTATATCACACAAAACAAACACAGTTCTCATGTTCATTGTAATGATTCTTGTTTCCAGATGCTTGAAAAAGACTGAATTGATAAAAGTCGAAACGTCGCAAACAAACATCTAAATTCAATAAAAGGTCGCTAAAACCAATAAAAATCTATTATTTTTAATATTAAAACACGGCCAATAAAATAAAAAAGAAAAACTAAATTCTTTAAACACTAAATATATATATATATATATATATATATATATATATATATATATACAGTATGACTGAAGCTTCATTTTGTTTTTTTTGGGATATATTCTAAAAAATATAACAAATAAAATAGTAAAAATTTTTTCTAATAAAAGTTGTCTAGAAACGCCAAAAAAAATTTTTTTTATTTTTAATTTTTAATTTTTTTTGGCCTTTTTAGACAACTTTTATTAGAAAAAATTTTTACTATTTTATTTGTTATATATTATATTTGTCATACTGTATATATATATATATATATAGAGTATGACTGAAGTTTCATTTTGTTTTTTTGGGGGGATATATTCTAAAAAATATAACAAATAAAATAGTAAAAATTTTTTCTAATAAAAGTTGTCTAGAAACGCCAAAAAAATTTTTTAATTTTTAATTTTTAATTTTTTTTGGCGTTTCTCGACAACTTTTATTAGAAAAAATTTTTACTATTTTATTTGTTATATTTTTTAGAATATATCCCCAAAAAAACAAAATGAAACTTCAGTCAGACCGTATATGTTATGTTCTAGATTCTAGATAATGTTTTCATTATCTTTCATTATATGTCGCTTCTTAATTATTCCATTTAATTAAGCAATCCTATACAGTAAAATAAAATAAAATCGTGGAGTTTATATTTTTATTAAAGAATTAAAAGCAAACCTACAACAAATCGAAATAATTTAAAAAAAATTAGTTTATATATTTTATTTTCGAAAAATCTAAATGAATCTCTTAAAATCTATTTCATCTGTAAGAATACTGAGCTTTATTTTTTAAAATCTAATTTTCTTAATAAAAAAGTTGACTATATATACAGGCTGATTCATTTTCGGCCCTCACCATGGGGATCTCTCTTATTATTGGAGATAGAGTATAGGTTTAAATTTGGCAAAGTTGTTAAATTTTGTGTTTGTTATAAATCCGTAAAGAAAATAGACCTGTGACAAATGACCTTCGTTACTTAAAAAAAAACGCGAAAACCCGATTTTCTTCTTTTACCTGTACCACCGACATTTGGCCTTGTAGAGAAAAAATAAAAACACATCCTTGTGGCCATTTCTAAACCTCCATCCAGTGGTGTACTCTATGTTCTTATACGATGTTTCGTTTCTTTCTGGCTATCATCAACTATCTAATTTCTTATAGGCGCCATATTGGATTTAGATATCTTCAGAAAGATTTTTTTTTCTGATTTCAAACATGTACCGCATGCTGACTAAAGTTTTTGACATTAGGTTTTATTTGAAAGAATATATTATAAGATTAAATAAGGTAGCCGGAATTTCAATCTGTCAAACATTTCATTTATTGTTCATTAATAATACAAAAATGTCATACACTATCGAAGAGAAACGAGATATGATAAGTATTTTTTATTCTTCGAAACGAAATTCAACAGTAGCGAGTACAAGATAACAAAAACATTAATAAAAATACATAGAAAAGTAAACAATAAACAATTACAGTAAATGTTCAATTATCAGGCCATCTTCGCTAATGCACAATTGGGCACGCCTTCTGGCATTTTGTACTGCCATTTGTATAGTTCTTCTAGGAACTGCATCGAAGGCATTCTGAAGTCTGTCTCGTAATTCTTCAATGTTTTGTGGCGCATCTACTTTATAAATATTGTTTTTAACATATCCTCATAAAAAAAAATCTAGCGGACTTAAATCAGGTGATCTCGCAGGCCATTCAACAACTCCCCTATTTCCAATCCAACGGTTTGCAAACTCTTGACTTACGAAATTTCTAACAACAGCTGCATTGTGTGCTGGTGCGCCATCTTGTTGCCACCATAAGTATTGTAATTGATTTAATGGGATATTGTCGTCAAGATAGTCAGATACGTATGTACGTAAAATGTTTAAATATCTTTCTCCATTTAAATATTCTTCATACATAACTGGTCCTAAGAGACGATTTGCCAAAATACCCATCCAAACGTTTATTCCAAAACGATGTTGTGGTCTTCTAGCCCTGTTTTGTCGGGGATTTTGTACTGCCCAATAGTGCTCCGTATTTCTGTTGAACATTCCAGAATTTGTAAATTTTGCTTCATCTGACCAGATAATTTTGCTTAAAAAATTTTCGTCATTTTCTATCCTTCCCATTAACCAATTACAATATTCTAGCCTTCTCAAATTATCTCCAGGCAGTAAAGAGTGACTAACATGGATCCTGTATGGTTTAAACCTACTTTTATGTAAAGTTATCCAAACTCTGGACTGGCACAAATTTAATTCTAGCGCTACTTCGCGTGTAGAAATTGATGGATTATTATTTATCTATAAAAATACAAGATTAACATGAAATTTGAAAACACGCTTTTAATTTACCATTTGTAAAATATCTTTCATTTAAATTCCTGTTGTCTTGACCATTACGCGGCTTAGTAAATGATCCATTCTCGACCAAATTTCTGTCGAGATCTAGAAAAATGGTACGATGAGGCTGTTGTCGTTCTGGATATAATTGTAGATATCTTGTACTCGCTACTGTTGAATTTCGGTTCGAAGAATAAAAAATATTTATCATATCTCGTTTCTCTTCGTTAGTGTATGACATTTTTGTATTATTAATGAACAATAAATGAAAGGTTTGACAGATTGAAATTCCATGGCTACCTTATTTAATCTTATAATTTATTCTTTCAAATAAAACCTAATGTCAAAAACTTTAGTCAGCATGTGGTACATGGTTGAAATCAGAAAAAAAAAACTCTTTCTGAAGATGTCTAAATCCAATATGGCGCCTATAAGAAATTAGATAGTTGATGATGGCCAGAAAGAAACGAAACGTCGTATAAAAAGTTAGGGTACACCACTGGATAGAGGGTTAGAAATGGCCACAAGGATGTGTTTTTATTTTTTCTCTACAAGGCCAAATGTCGGTGCTACAGGTAAAAGAGAAAAATGGGGTTTTCGCGTTTTTTTTTTAAATAAAGAAGGTCATTTGTTACAGGTCTATTTTCTTTACGGATTTATAACAAACACAAAATTTAACAACTTTGCCAAATTTAAACCTATACTCTATCTCCAATAATAAGCGAGATCCCCATGGTGAGGGCCGAAAATGAATCAGCCTGTGTATATATATATATATAAGTAAAAATTTCATTAACGGGTGAGCGGTCTGTCAAGTAAAAATAAAACTCCTTTATTCCACTCTATATTTCATAACGCATTGGTTACTTCATCAGGAGTGTAATTCAGAGTTAAAATTTAGTAAATAACGGCACTAAACATGTTAAAATTCGTCAAATTTAAAACATCAAATAATATGGTGCTAGTTTGTCGTCAACCTCTTAAAAACGCAGAGGTTGACGACTAAATCACAGGGCAATCGGAGTTCCCTACCGAATAGCACGTTTGCTGGTGATTGGTCAGTTGTCTCTTGAATAGAGGCCCGATACGCCATTAGGAATAAAGGTAAATGTTTGTCCCAGTCTCTCTGGTGTTCGGAGACCACTTTGGATAAGTGTCTGATCATGGTCTTGTTCATCCGCTCTACTATCCCATCTGATTGTGGATGCAAGGGTGGATGGAGGGGTTCGCGTCTTTCGTATGCCCAAAAATCAACACATCTTTTCGAACGGACTGGACTCGGAATTTCGCCCTTGATCGGAGTGAAGTTCCAGGGGTACATCGAAACGGCTGACAAACTCTTTCACAATCACGTCTGCAACAGTTCCAGCTTCTTGATTTGGTAGAGCATATGCTTCAACCCATTTCGTAAAAGAGTGCATGACCACTATTATGTATTTATTTTCTTTGTCGCTTTCTGGAAAAGGACCGGCGGCATCTATGGCGATTCGTTCAAATGGGCTTCCTACATTGTATTGGCGCATGGGTGCACGTCGACGCCTCTGGGGACCATTACTTCCGGCGCAATTAGCACACTATCAGCACCATTCTTTCACATCTCGTGAAAAATTCACCCAGTAAAATCTCTGGCGCACTTTCTCCAGTGTTTTATGGACCCCAAAACGTCCCTCAGAAGCGAAGTTTGCGAAGTTCTCGCAATACCTATGATATTATTTTCTTGGGAACCACCATTTGCATCTTCCGCTCCCTTCCATCGTGATTTTCAACTTCACGTCTTAGGAGATCGTCTTCCATGGTTAAGGAATCCCACTGTGCCCAGTATTACTTCAATTCTCGTGAATGGGGAGCAACTTCTTGCCAGGTCGGTCTTTGCCCATTTCTCTTTCAAGCCCTGAAGACTGGGGAATGCAATGCCGGTATACCGGCATACCGAAACCCGGGATACCGCCCAAATTTTTGGTGGTATCGATACCGGTATTCACCTTAAAAATACCGGTATTTTCGGTATTGAAACATTTGCGCTAGTTGATACACGTTACACGGAAGCTTGATTCGGGGAATCTCCCATTTACTTAGAATCTCTTGGAAGGTATATATATTTTCAATACAGTGGTAACACTGCCTATTATATGTAACACTGGTTAACCATAGTGATAGGTTACTTCCCTTCTTTCTGTTCTACTTTTATACTCGTTATATATGTGTGTCTAAATTTATGCGATTCAATAAACTTTTCTTTAAATTAAATATTTCTTTTTCTTTTTATGTTTTTTGTTTTTCTTTGCTGCCTAACGCACCTGCTAACAGAATCAAATGAGATCCCGTCCACTGTAGCTAAAGGCTGTAAGTTCAGTGCGGAGTGTTTTTTCAGTACGTAGACACAAATTGAGAGTAAAAGTTGTAGTTTTGTGCTTGTGCAATAATTAATATATGTAAGTAAATTTGGTAGTGCTAGAGTTTAAGAACCATGAAATATGTGTATCCTAGATAAGATTAAATAAATATTTGTCTTGTAAATTGAGCAACTAATATGTTGCTCGATTTTCAACATTTTGCAATTACGTTTTGTTCTCAAAAATATCTACATGCACTGGTGAACGATGTTAGTGTTAATTTTGATTGTAAATTTATGTACAATATCCAATAAATATTATGTACATAAGCGTCGGCACTATTAAATATGCCGCAGATAAATAAATTTCCTATTAATAAAACTTATTTTATGGTTCCTTAATAACTTAGATTTACTTTTTTTAAATTATTAATTAATTAAAATAATTGTTTTAGAATCATAAGTATGAATTCGGAATCCAATATA
Source organism: Melolontha melolontha (assembly GCA_935421215.2). Classification (NCBI taxonomy): domain Eukaryota; kingdom Metazoa; phylum Arthropoda; class Insecta; order Coleoptera; family Scarabaeidae; genus Melolontha; species Melolontha melolontha. The sequence goes on along the minus strand of OW285236.1, from coordinate 155,158,662 downwards.
TTTCAAGAACACAAAAAAGGGAGCGACGTTAATTCGGTTTGGCATTATTATTTACTTGCTAATCAAGGGCAAGTAGCAAAATGTAAGAAATGCACAAAAGAAATCAAATGTCAGGGAGGATCCACAAGTGGCCTTCATACCCACTTGAAAACTCGACATAACATAAATTTAAAAACTAAAAGCGACGTAGCAGCAGATAATGAAAATGATGCGTCTTGTTCTAGTCAAAAGGTACCAAAAACATTAAATTATTATTTTCAAAATCAAAAGAAGGAACAGTTATGTGAAATCCTGGCTCGTATGGTTGCGCGTGATGGACTACCATTTAAAATTTTCTGCTCTTCGGAGAATATAAGAAAAGGGCTACATGCAAGAGGATATAATGATCTACCAAAATCAGCTGCAACAATAAAATCTATGATCACTGAATATAGCAAGAAGATAAGAATTGAAGTTATTAAAGAAATGTCTGATTTAAAAACGAAAAGCAACCGATTTAGCTTAACATTCGACGAATGGACTTCGGTTCGCAATCGGAGGTATTTAAACATAAACGTACATTCTACTGGAGGATATATACGGAACATTGGACTAGCCCGTTTACATGGAAAAGTGCCAACGGAAAAATGTTTGGAGATTTTGAAAATAAAATTACAAGAATTTGATCTCAACTTAATAAATGACATTGTTTGTATATCGACAGATGGTGCGTCAGTTATGGTAAAACTCGGACATTTGATTGAAGTCGAACATCAGTTATGGTTTGCACATGTCATCCACCTAGCTGTTAGAGATGTGCTTTACAAAAACAACTCCGGTTTAGTGACTGTTGATGCTGAAATTGAACCAATGAATCCCAATCTAGCGATTGTGATAGTGATGTAGATGATGACAATGTCATAGAAACTGACAATGAAGAAGATAAAAAGATTTCAGATGATGGTGTTGCCCTAGAGTTTGGATCTGTTGACACTGAAATAAATTTGAATTATGCTAATTTATCCCCGCTGGTAACAAAAATTAGAAGTGTCATTAAAATTTTCAGAACATCTCCAACAAAAAATGATCAATATTTACAAAAATATGTAAAACTACAATTTGGAAAAGAATTGAATTTGCAATTGGATGTCATAACACGATGGAATAGTTTACTTATTATGTTGGAAAGGTTTTACCAATTACGGTATTGTGTCCAAAAAGCATTAATTGATTTAAAATCAAATATAGTCTTTTCCGAAGAGGAGTTTCTATTAATTTCTGAAATCATTGATGCATTTCACCAATTAAATTAGCAGCCGAAGCCCTATGCAGAAGAGATTCTAATCTTCTTGTTGCAGGCGCGACGTTTAAATTTATGATTGGCACGCTTGTTGCACAAAAAAGTAAAATAAGTATTGAATTGATAAATGCTCTGAAGTATAGAATAATGCAAAGACGAACAAACATATCTCAAGTTTTGCAATATTTACACAACGCTTCACAAAACGAAATCGAAACGGATACAGACTTAGGTCCTAAACTTAAAAAAGGTTCTATTACAAAAATATTGATTCCTCTTATAAAACGCCTATGAGTTAAAAGTAATGAACCAGACAGTGAAGATTTTGATCTTGGAGATGAAGATACACCAGTTACATCTCTCTCCGCTATTAATACTGCAACTGTTTCATTAAAAAACAAATTAGAGAATGTGATTAACAAAGCAATGACGAATGTTCCAAACCCAAAGAAACAAAACAAAAGATTAGAAATAGAACATAAGCTTAAAAAAGAATTACAATTTTTTGAAGAGCATGGAATTAGGGGGGTGCATCTAAAGCTTGCTTATGAATACTTGTTAACAATACCACCAACAAGTGTGGAGTCAGAACGAGCCTTTTCGGCTGCTCAACATATAACCACAAAAATAAGATCGAGGTTAGACGGCGGTACGTTGGATCATATATGGTTTTTGAAATCATATTTCAATTTGCATCAAAAATAATAATCACTTGTACGAATTAATGTAATATATATTAAAAAAGTTGGATTTAATTTTGTTAAATTATTCTTAAAAATAAATGTTTTGTTGTTTAGTTGTGTTTGACATATATTTCTACTACCCCTAAATAATAACATAACCTATAGTAAGTAAATTTTAATTTTGGTTAAATTTTTTAAAATAATACTAATACCGGTATTACCGGTTAAAAAAACGAAAATACCGAAATACCGGTATCGAAAATTTCTAACGGTATTGCATTCCTTACTGAAGACTGCAAGATCCGGATCAGCTTCTTGATCTGCGCGCAAATTGTCAGGTGGCCATTGGTCATCAATCACGGTGGTTCGAAGAGCGTTGGCCGATTTGTCTTCGATTTGGTTGCAATGTCGACAGTCTTCTGAACAGGGCTTTCTGGAAAGAGCATCTGCATTTCGATGTTTGAGGCCAGGTCTGTGTTCAATGTCAAACTCATATTCTTGTAGCCTTTCAATCCATCTTGCTACTGGACCGTCGGGATTCTTAAATTGCAAGAGTCAATTCAAAGCGGCATGATCAGTGCGGATCAGGAACTTCTGCCCGTACAGATACTTGCAAAAGTGTTCAATGGTTTTAACTACTGCCAATAGTTCTCGACTGGTTACGCAGTAGTTCGTCTCTGGTTTGGACAGGGTCTTGCTGAAGTATCCAATGACCTTTTCTTGCTCATTTTGGATTTGAGAGAGCACACCACCAATCCCGACGTTACTGGCATCCGTATCCAGAACAAACCTCCCAGATGACAGTGGATAATATAAAACAGGTGCACTTATCAGAGTTCCTTTTAACAACTCAAAACACGCTTGGCATTCGTTGTTCCAAATGAATGCTCGATTTTCTGTTAGGCGGGTAAGTGGGTTCGCAATGTTAGAGAATCCAGGAACGTATCGTCGATAATACGTGCATAATCCCAAAAAGCTTCTTAGCTGATGTTTGACTTTGGGTACAGGCGAATTTGCCACAGCTCTTACTTTCTCTGGATCCACAGCAACTCCTTTTCCAGAGACCACATGTCCAAGGTAATTTACCTCTTTGCGGAAAAGGTGACACTTCTTTGGGTTTAATCTCAGGTTGGAATCTCGCAACCTCTGGAATACTACTTCCAAATTTTCCATGTGATGTTAAAAGGTCTTCCCTACCACAATCACATCATCAAGATATACCAGGCAGGTATTCCAAGAGAGTCCTCTCAGTACAGTGTCTATGAGTCGCTCAAAAGTAGCTGGGGCGTTACATAATCCAAATGGCATGACTGTAAACTGCCAAAGTCCCGTGCCTAAACTGAAGGCAGTCTTCTCTTTGTCATTGGGGTCCATTCCCACTTCTCAATAGCCGTTCTTCAAGTCGAGAGTGGAGAATCATTTTGCTCATGCCAAGGTGTCTAGCGTATCGTCTATTCTTGGGAGAGGATAGCTGTTTTTTTGTCACACTATTCAAACGACGATAGTCCACACAGAATCTGGTGGATCCATCCTTCTTCCACTGGTGAAGCCCATGGACTATTTGAAGGTTCAATTACTCCTTGGCTTTCCATACTTGTATAATCTGCTTGGCTTCCCCACGTTTTGCCAGTAGTAACCTTCATGGCCCTTGTCGTATTGGACTTGCATCGCCGGTATTTATTTTGTGCATGACAATATTGGTTCTTCCTTTCGTACCACTTTCAGTTTCAAAGACGTCTAAATAATGTTTGATTAGATTCTTAACTTGGCTTTGTTCTTTCTTGCTTAATCCTTGACAGGCTGAGTCGATTATCTTGGATAATTTCCCAGGAACCTGCACGAATTCATCCTTCTTCGCCTCTACACGATTAACGACGGCCGACACTGGCGAACATCACCCCAAAATAGTACCCTTCTTCAATGAAATACGGTAATAGTTCACATTCATTACCCTTATTGGTACAGTCTTCTAAGTCTTAACCAGCATTTTGGCAATTACTATTCCTCGGCCTACCTCGTCATCATCAGCCTTTGGTTCCAACATTGTAACATTTCCTTCCAGATCATCACCTTCCATACAAGCCATCAAAAATGTCTCACTTCTTGCATCCAGAACAAGATTCTCTGCTGTAGTTACTTGTACATGTCCACAATCTTTCCCATGAAGAAACAATTCTTCATTATTTATTTTTAGAGTGCCTTCTTTCATGTTTAACTGGAAACCGTAGGTGTTCAATGATGTCTAATCCCAAGATTATTTCTTCTTCTATGTCGGCCACGAGAACACGGTGTCGGAGTGATGTTGGTCCTATGATAAAATTGACATCTACTTCACCTGCCGCAGAAGCTGCTTCTCCAGTTGCTGTCCTAAGTCTCCATTTGCTATAAAGTAATTTTTTATTCCTGGAAATCAAATCGGGTCCCACGATCGTTTTCATTGATCCAGTATTTAGCAAGCAAACATAGATTCGTAAGATAAATAAAGTACGGTGAGTTAGTTTCTTTTTTTCATTGTTTTAACTGTTAATTACATACTTCGTAATTTTTGTAATAGATCCTGTTGAATATCGTTTCATTTAATCTACTTCTCCAAATTATTTTGACGTAAGTGTCCAGTGAATTTCCTTAAGTTTCAATAACTCACACATGCATTGTTAATTTTCATTTATTTAGATCTAGAACATTGTTTAAATTACTTTTTCAGATATAATATGGAACAACGTCGAGAATGGCATCGGGAAACAATGGCGAGTTGGATTAAGGGTCTTACCGGTTGTATGTCCATTGCCAGTGATTTCGAAATTTATTGCAGTCTGTAAAATATCGTTAAAAAATTCCATAAAATCGCACGTACAACGTCACTTAGTATCGCAAACACATGCACAGAAATTGGAACCGTTGGAATCTAGCTATTTTAACGAAGAACTCTGTGAAACTTTTATGGTGGGTAATATTCCATTAAATAAACAACATACCACCTTCAAAACATTTCTCCAAAAATATACTGGTCGAAATGTGCCTGATGAATTCACCTTACGCAAATATTATGTTTCTAAGTGCTACACGAAAGCAGTAGAACACATTAGACGCCATCTTTCAAGTCAGTACCTATGGATAAGTGCCGACAAAACTGTCTATATATTAGGCGCTGTGTTGTAAATGTTGTAGCTGGTATACTATATCCAACTATTCCATATAACGCTTATATAATAACAACAAAAGTTATATATGCAGTTGATGTGGAAACAGTAACTAAAGCCATTTACGAGAATATGCACCAAATGCTTCATTCGGACAACAGGCACAAAGAGAAAATACTTTTATTTGTCAGTGACAGTGCCGCATATATGTCAAAAACAGGCCGACTATTAAGGGAAACATATCCTAATATGCTGCATATTGTTTGTGTAGCAAATGCTCTCCACAGAATCTGTGAATATATCAGAGACACCTTTCCGGAAGTTGAGACTTGTATCCGCTTTTAAAAACAGAAAAGCACCATTGAAAGTAACTCTTTACAGGGAAAAACTTCCATCTTTGGTACTGCCTCCCTCTCCAGTAGTAACTAGATGGGGAACATTGTTGAAAGCTACTCGTTTTTATGCAGAGAATTTCGATAGTTTACAAAATTTCGTTACATGTTTAAATTACGATTCTCGAAGTATTTCTGAGTGCAAGGAACTAATTAAAAAAATTCAACCAATCAGTTGTACTTTCTTCAGCAACACTTTGCAAATTTGCTAAATCTAATCACTTATTTTGAAAAATATTCCAAGTGACTTCGGATGTGGCCTTCGCCAAAAGTTTGACGCAGTTTTTAATAGAAATCCAGATTTAAGAACATTCCGAATATTCCGTACGCTGAAATAAAAAATATATCCACCTAGAACCAGTTGCGATGTAAAAAGGACGTTTTCTATCTACAAGGATTTATTTCATTCAAAGAGAACAAATTTTACAGAAGAGAACCTTGAGAAAGTATTGCTAGCTAATATTAATACTCCTTTACTCAGCTTGAACTACAAAATGAACAAATAAAAATGTATTTCGTATTTTATAGATCACCACCCGTTTGTTTTCCAATTATCTAAATAAAATTAAAAACTCTAAAAATATAAATTTTCAATAGTACGCCCGTGAGCGATGAGTCATCGGCCTCTCGTGTCCGGTTCCTAGTAATTATTAGTAAAAATTAAGTTTAAAATAGACATAAGTATAAAAATAGAGCATTTTTGATAGTAATAATAGGTGACATTTCAGGTAATTAAATACCGAGTGACTACAAATTATTGAAGCAAAAATTTAATTTGGCAACCGTGAGAAATTGGGTTGCCTGGTCATTCGCGTTATATTTATCTTTTTAGGTTAGAATAGTTTATATTAATATAGATGACAAAATGTTGCTTGACTTTTACTTTGTCAAATTTTTATTTAAAAATCAAACATGTCGACATAAATTTGCAGAATTGTCGCCATTTTAATAACAAAAGTTCATTATTGTCACTTGTTATAAATATTTTAGTTTCATACGTCAAAATACTTTAAAACTATGCAATTTAAGAATATGATGTTTATCTCATTAATCGAAAAGACATTAAACGGTATATTGTAAAAAAAAAAAACATATTCAAAGGTTTGCTGCATTTTTATTAACTTCGCAAAATTTCCTATAAATAGAAGTATCTTGAAGAAATGTCAGTTAGTTATGAAGTAATAATGTAAAAGACATGTGTAAAATATTAAATTTTAAAGTTACAGTTGTGTATGTCAATAATAACAAATCATATGGTATGGCAGTGAAAGAAGAATAACTGTCAGCTAATTATCAACTATAATAACGAGCCATCGAAAAAATTCATAATTGGAGTAGACTGTGAAATTGGGTTGGTACTTTAGCCACTTCCACATAATGACATTTATTATTTGACATTGAAACTATAAGTTTGTATCAAATTTTTCAAAACTCTTATTAAGAAAATTAAATTTATTTAGATGTAAATGGACAACAGTTTCAACAACTTCTGTAGCTATATGTAAATTTTGATTATGACTTCGATATTAAATAAATTATTTGTTTTCATTTTTGTTGTAGTATCAATTCAATGCCATAACCTTTTTTTACAATGAAACCAAATGAAACTGTCAAGCATCAAGTAATGTGTCATTATGTGGAAGTGGCTAAATTACCAACCCAATTTCACAGTCTACTCCAATTATGAAATTTTTCGATGGCGTTATAAGTGATATAAAGAAAAATTGTTAATCAAAAATAAATTAAGAAATATAAAAAAAAAATAGAATAAAAAAAAGAAATTTACCATAAAGCAGTTTTGACTTAGACAAGATAATCAATGTATATAATACTTCCGGTAATAGAATTTGCCTATTACCAGATAATTTGTATTTGTTTGTCCTTTACAGTATTATATGTATTAAATTATTTGAGATCACGTATAACGAGTCTTCAAAAACTTTTCTCATTAGAGACGGCCATGCTTTTTCTTAATGGTTGGTGACAGTGCACGAATTCTATCACGAACGTATAATTTTGATAGTTTGGTTATGTCATGTAAATGTTCAAAAACAAAAGATATTCACAGTGTATACGTGGACGCCGTGTAAAGTTAGTGCGTTTTCATATGTGTTTAGCTTTACTGTGCCCCATGTGCGACACTTTTGATTAGTGGTGTCTACCTACTGATGATGACAACTTTGTTGTCGAAATACGTATTTAGGATACGATTAGTAATTGTGGTAAGGGGTTATATACCTTTATTTGAGTTTTTACTTAACTACAGTCTCCAAAGAAAGACTTTTTATGTAAATGTGTAATAGTAATTTAGTTTTTCATAAAATGTTTACCACAATAGTCAAAATTAAAAGAAAATAATACTAAAGCAGATGTTGGAAATGTTGACCATTATTTTAAAGACAAAGTTGAACTCTACGCTTCATGCTTTCAAAGCCATATATTACGATTTCTTGGATTATGTCAGCACAAGAATTCAGAATTCACAATAGCATTACGAAGCTCTTCGATTGTGTGATGTCTGGTCTTGAAAATGGTATTCTTTAAATATGGAAAAATAAAATAGTCAAATTTGGAGATCTTGAAGGAAAATGAATAATTCTTGTACCAAAAAATTCCTGCAAAGAAGCTATTGTTTCTCGAGATTTGTGCGCTGGTGCATTATCTTGGTGAAAATATCTTTTCATAAGTTCATAATGATCAAATTCATTACTAAACGGCTTTAATAATTCATTTCGATATCTTTCAGCGGTTATGGTTTGATTAAAAAATATAGGTCCAATAATTCGTCTTCTTGAAACTGCTAGCCAGGCGTGTGGATATAGCGTAGTTTCCACAAATTCATGAGGATTTTTTTCTCCAGACCAATTCTCATATTTTGCTTGTTTAAATATCCTGAAAGATGGAACCAAGCCTCATCCGAAAAGAAGCATTTGTCGCAAATGTAATTATTATTCATGTTATTTAGAAACCATAGACAATACTGTGTTCTCGTAACAAAATATATCTGTTTGAGTTCTGAAATTGCTTGAATTTTATATGAAAACAACTTTAAGTCAATTTTTAAAATAGTATACAGAGAATTTCATGTAACTTGCAATATATGAATGTAGTAACCTTAGATACGAAAATACTATGCACTTGCACTGTCCCACATAAAATGCAATATGTAATAGTTATGATATGATCGATATGATATCTTTCATGGTTGTTTTGTCAAATTATTGACAGTAAAGCCTATTTAATTCAATGTAGTGTTTTAGGATTAAAACTACATTTCCGATAAATATCGTTTATTGAATTGTTTAATTTTTCATCCCGAAAGATACCATGTCACTAACTGAGTTCTCTCTTCCTTTGTCTATATCGTTTAAGATTGATACTAAGCTAATATCGAAATAGAAATACTGCTACTTTTGACTTCACTAATGTCAAATTATATTGATATGTTGCATTTTACGTGTGACAATGTAAGAATGTATTACCTAGTTTCTATGGAAATAAAAAACCTATACATGTTTGTATATTGCATCTTAAGTCAAATTCTCTGTATGTTCCCACTAACAAATGAACTTGTGATAGTTTTGCGATTGATTTTGTGTGTGAGTTGTCCATTCGACGTCGAATATCCTCTATGCAATTAGCTGCTCGTTTTTTCGGTGCTCCGCTGTCAGGTTTACAAGTTATTGCCCCTATTTCATTAAATTTAATAACAAGCTTGAATATGTTTTTGCAGTTGTGCAAAAGTTGTGCAGTGTGTGTGTAACTGGCAGATTGGGTAGATTACTGTTGCTGGAAATTCTGTAAGCACTGATTAGTGGAATAAACCCAATCTCCATTTTCTAATTTTTGGCCAGGTCTATAGTAACTTTGAATAATTTATGCTGTGACTCTAACATGATAAGAAAATAATTTAAAAAATATAAGCGTTTACAGTTTGAATTGATGTATGGCAACTGTCAGAATTTGAAGTTTTCTAAAGCTTCGCATGTGCACCGATCTTTGATTACTTAATTACTTAAAAAACGGTCTGCTATAATGAGGAATGTTTTGGAAGGCACGTTACTGTCTGTTTTCAGAAATTACCTGCACGTATACAAATGATTTTTTCTGACTGATCTTCTAAAGAAACCTTTGCAACCATCGCAACTAGCAGCACCATAGTGTTTTCCCGTAGCTCGATCTCCACATATGGCGCAATGTTGACTAATAGCGGCAGTCACTGTTGTGCCACTGGTATTTAGTGATGAGGCTAGCGTATTGTTGCCAGCCATGGTCATATCTGAATCTGCTAAAACATAAAAAATGTATTAATTAGATTTTAATCACATAACTTTCATTAAGAAAGATTAGCTCTTATTAACTTAATTATTGAATATTCAGTGATGGCGAGCTAAATAAGCACATCTAACAAGTTCTATTTCAATTGCTCTTCAAAATGACTTTATACAAGTGATATAAATATTGTAAGGCATAGAGGTGATTATTATATTTTTATAATTATTTGGAAACACATTGACATATTGGTAACAAATCCTAAATATTTGAAAAAGAAACAAACAAGTTCAGTTTTTTGTTATTAGTTATTAATATGTTGTTCCTCTCCGGTTATTTACACGCGCTTTTATCCTTTAAGACATGTATTCCAATAAATGGTTAATGTCTTTTTGTTGTATTGTATGGTGTTGATATCATGCTAATTGTACCTCATGCAAAAGTCTGTGGTAACATGTCAAATTATTTAGCTTTTTGTGTTCTATTGAAAAAAAACGAGGGATTTGGGAGGTCGCGACAAAAGATTGACATAAATCTCTTCGAAGAAGTATCGGGTCGAGTACCTCTGATGAATAAGAGAGAGGATGCACTCGTAATAATAGTGGCGCCAAATATTATAACTCAAGCAATAGACTCTTCAACAGAAAATTGAAGATGCCGCCTTTCTTATATTTATCTAATACGGGATATTCTGTATTAACTAACTACAATAGTGTAATTACATATTGCTATGTAGTTTGTCTCTAATAAGTCGGGCTCTAGTTATATTAAATGCAAATTGTTACACACGTATGTATACTGTTTGACTCTTTGAATAAGTATAGTTCTCAGGGTTTGCCTTCGAGTTCTTTGTAACTAGGCCTAGTATCCTAGGTCTAGCATCCAATGTAAAAGATAAAGAGATAAGACGACAAGATATGAAATTAAATACATTTATTGTTCATACTTTAAAAAATATATTTATAAATTATGAACTCAATAAAGCATTATGAATCATTTATTAATCTAAATCAAATCACAAGCATATAAATTTATGAGTATTGCCAAAAATATACACAAATAACCTTGAAGTCCTTTTTCAGATTTTATAAATCTTTCGATCCGCACATTTGTATTTTATCTTAGCTTAGGAGATGTAAAACCTTCCAAATGCCAAATTATGACCAAAAATGTTTCGTTTAAATCACTAAGTTACAGCTCTATGGATTTTTGAATTTACTTACTGGTATTGTTGTACTAGAAGAGTGCGTTATACAATATTTATTTAGTGGAAAATAATTCCTACCGCATGAAATATTCATCTTTACACTATGTAATTTTAAATCTGATTGCTACCATGAATCATTATTACAAAAGATCACTAGATCCAGATGATAAAAATCTCTGCGTGTTCATCAAGATGTCTTGCGTTATTGTTCTGTTGTATAATAGAAATGATGATAAATTGATTACAAATGTATTCATATACGCTTAAAATTTAATTCTTTAATCTATGATCTTCAAGATTTACCGTATTTCGTGATCTATACACACCTTTCTTCATTACATAAATTATTAAACTCTTCGTGATACATTTTTATTTGATATCACAATATAAAAGGAAAATTAACTATTATGTACAAATTCTATGATCAAATAAATTTTACACCGTTCAGAGCCCGCAACAGAATCGCATTCTTTTCGTCATAACAGTCTTTTATTAGCTCGGGCACGCTAAGTGATTTTCATATGTAGAAAATTCTTCTCTTAAGCCCCTTTTTCAACTGTACACCTGTATTCCAAAAAGCCGTGTTCTTTTGTCAATTTTTAAATGTTTTGTCGCACCATGTAACCAATTAGATTTGGTTAGTAACGAAGTATTATAATACGTATATTTCATTGGTTGTGATTTAAATAAAATTATTTTTATCATACTTCTTCTTTCCTTGTCTCATTTACAAAACTCAATGTCTTCTTTATGCGTCCAGCAGATATTTAAAAAACTATAAACACGTATTTGAAAATAGGTCAAACGACGTTTTCACTCCAACGCGTTATCCGACACATCTTCCATTTCAATTTTTATCAAACTGTAGATATTAACGATACATAACCTTTAAATATAACTAAATATCATCTTTATTTTTGTTTACATTGCCCAAAATAATAATAAATCTTCTTTATAGACATTGTACACTATATAAAGGATTATTTAAACATTGTAATGTCGTTTCAAAGTTTATCAATATTATTGATCCTTTATTGATGATTTGTTGTTCCTGATTTTAATGGATATTAGATATAATGTTTGATATTTGGAGATATAACTATTTCAAAATGTCATTAAAATATATTTTGTACAATGATTACGTTGGTTACAATCTTTTCGAGTCGCTTCTGTATGTTGTATAACATTGGATTATCTTACCAAATCTTACCATCTAAAATTAATCGTGTCTCCAGGACAACAATAAACACTGGATACTTGTGTAAAGAGAAACTTACTAGCTGTACATTAGATATGAATTTTATATCACCGTAAATAATTTTTGATATACCATTTCAATTAATTTTGATACGTAAGCATGTACTTTTCTAAATTTCAAATATGATATTGCTAAATCATAACATAACCAACCATAACATTTGACACGTAATATGCAAATGGATTTGATGCACAATCTGTTTAATTACGTTCATGCCTATTGCAAAAGTATAGTTCAAAATCTCTTCACATAATGGCATTGAATTTATCCTATCGATAATTATACTGGGTACATTTAAAATACATTCTGTTTCTGACGTTTAGTTGTAGTTTATGTTCTATTTCATTTATTTAATTCACTTTACTTTGGAAAGAATCACAGCAATATGTTTGCAAAACAGTTATAAATAATTGGATTGATTCGTGTTTTATTTGATAAAGTTCCATAATTTAAAATAGAAATAGAACTAAATTTAAAATCTTCGCTTTAATAATATGTGGTCATAAAACGGCAATTGTTTTGTTAACACAGTGGCTTCGTCAGGTATGTACTAGACCAGGGTATTAATTATACAAACTAACATCGGTATACATAAATACTAAAAGATTAATATTATCTTACAATGTCTTAAACAACGAGAATTTACACAAATATTATTGTGTGTATGTTCTAGCTGTTGAAATATGACGAAATCAAATTCGGAAAATGATAACCTTTTTCTCGAAAACAGCATTCGGGGAGAAATGTCTGAGTTGATCAAATTTTTATTTGGTTTAAAAAGGGCGCGAGTCAGTCCATGATGACCATCGATCTTGTCAGATATTCTTCTTAAAACACCAATGAAAACATTGCGAAAATATTTTTCGCAATGTTCAAATTACGCGATATAGTGCGGTCTTACCGTCGATTAAGTTTCTACGTGATTCAATAATTTTTAATTGACTGTTTGAATATGCGTTGAGTGTCCGCGAAATTAATTTCGAAATTGTTGTCAGACGAGCAGAAAGAACACTGACTTCAAGTGTTCCAAGAATTGCTTGATCGGGTCGAAAGAGACCCAGATTTATTGAATAGAGTTATTATAGGCGACGAATCTTCAGTTTATGGGTATGACCCAGAAACAAAGATGCGATGATCGCAGTGGAAGAGTTCAAGTTCGTCGCGACCGAAAAAAGCGCGTCAAGTCAAAATCGGTCGATTGTGAAGACAATGTTGTTGATCTTTTCTTATTCTACGGGTATTGTGCATCATGAGTAGGCCTTTACACAGCATACAGTCAATAATTTATACCTACTATAAAGCGTAATTGAGTGTTTGAGCGAAAATCTGCGGAAGAAACGGTCTTCATTCTGACGAACAAGAATTGAACTCTCCGCCTCATTGTGCGTTCGCAATCAGCGAATTTTTGGTAAAATACCTGTACTTTCGCAATTCCCTTATTCCTCTGATATAGCCCCTGTCGACTTCTACTTATTTCCTAAATTAAAAACTTCGCTGAAATGGAAACGATATGACAACATTGAAGACATCCAGGCAAATACGGAGTAGATTCTTAACAGTCTTAAGAAAGAAAATTTCCAAGAATGCAATTGGTATTTCGGCTGATGAAACGCGTCGGCAATTTGTCCTAAGAAGAACTGCTGTGTCGACGTTTCAATGAATTGACATTTATCACCGTCTGGACGCTAATCTCGAACTTTGTCTAAGCGGAATCAGCGAGGTAATACTACGGTGATCCTGAATATTCTAACGGGCCGATCATAGATAGTCACTATCAGCGCTCATGATTCGTAGTCGCGTTGTAATCTGTTGTTAGTCGCTTGTTTAAGACCGGTTTCCACGTCGAGAAAGTTGTTATCATCTCGTTTATTCAAACTATGTGGCCGTTTTTCTATTTCGATTTCTTCGCATATAATTCTGTTTGTCAGTTGTTCGATGTTTTCTATTGTTTTTATGTTTTGAAACTCGATCGTTTGTGCTGTCGAAATATCGTACTATGCCAGCAACGATGTTGTTTTGTTTTATTCGGACATCATTTTCGTGTTCTTTCATTCTTATGTTAATTTGCCTGTTTGTCTGGCCAATGTATGTTTTATGCATTATTACGCATTTTTGTTTTATAGTCGTCGTTTATGTCAAGGTCTTCCACAAAATCGGGAAGTGGGTACTGACTGATGCTTTAACAATTACCAAAATTAACTTCGGATATGTAATTCTAATGTAATTCTAATGTAATTCTAATGTAATTCTATTGTAATTCTATGTAATGCATTTACGATGACTGTCCGGGTGTTTGACAAGTTTAATTTGATAGGTCCAAGATAGGATCAGTAAGGGAGACCTCATCTCTTTCAAGTTGTTCACGAGTGCTTTAGAAAATATGATAGAGGCGATTGACGTCAACACAATTAACGAATTCCTTACCAATTTTAAGTAGCTGTATATGCGACAGAAGTTTTCTATTTCAAAAGACACCTAATGAGTGTGCGGATAGTGTGTGTGAGAAGACGTGTATATATCAGCTCCGGAATTCTAACCCAAAATCGGGGGATACCGAGTTAATAATACGCGGAAAGGAGACAAGTGTGAAGAAGGAAAAGAGTAGAAGAAGTGATACAGAAATATAAGAGGAAAGTAGAAGGTAAGACAATTATATTCAGGATAAATAACATGTGTTTACTGCCTCCGAGAGGTCGACTCGGGCATTAGATACGTGCGGAAAACATTTCAACAATAACAAGTAAGAAAAAAGTACGGTGCTGCGAAACAAATCAGAGTGATAGATAAACAGAAATAATAAAGTACGGTACCCTGAAGAGAAGTCGGGCGTCAACAAAAATAAATAGAGGCGATAAGAAGGAAAAGATGAGCAGTGACGAGGCAAATACAGACGAGGGAAAGAAAGGAGCATACAGTAGAGGAAATGCTCAGAATTTTGGTAAGAGTAATAAAACTCATAGAACACAGAGTAAACACATACAGAAGAGATACTCAGATAACGATGAATACTCTACGGATGAGGGAAAAAGAAAACGAGGTGGACAAGAACATGAAAATGGAGGAACTATGAAAAAAGTTAAGAAAATAGCCAAAAATTCTGAAAGGATGATAGATGGAAACGATGAAAAGTTTGACAAGATTATGCAAATGTTAATGAATTTAACCATAGAAGTAAAACAAATCAGGGAAGATCAAGGACAGTATAAAAAATTACATACGTTTACATACATTAAATACGGTATAAACAAATGAAACAGGAAAACAACCAGATAAAGAAAGAAAATGAAAAGATAAGAGCAGAAATCCGAATATTAGAAAATAGAACGGAACACTTGGAAAAGGAGAAGAAAAGAAATAACGTAGTTGTATCAGGCATGGAGGTGAACGAAAACAGTCCAACCAAAGTACAAGAGAGAGTGGAAACCTTATAAAAGAAAACTTACAAATTGATGTAAAGATAAAGGCGGCGTATAAATTGTCCGGTCAATATGTTTATTAGAAATGGAAAGCGCACAAGAAAAAACAAAACTCATGCAAAACAAGGCCAAACTCAAAAATATAGACAATCACGTATATATGAACAACGATTTAACAAAAAAAAAAAGGGAAATCGAGAAAAAGATAAGACAGAAAGCACACAACGCAAGAGAACAAGGGGCCAGAAACATTAAATTTGGTTACCAGAAATTAATAATTGATGGAAGAGAGTGGAAATGGAATAGAGATAAAGATGCTCTGCAGGAGGATACAAACAAACAGGGGACAAAAAACTAGCTATAGACACCGCAAATATTATAACGATGACGACTATGACAAGGACAAAGGAACAAGACGATGGTAAAGAAAATGACAAGAAGAATAGGAATTTAAAAGTTTCAACTATTTAGGCACAGTAATAGAAGAAAATGGAAGGATAGATAAAGCAATAGCAGAGAGAATAGGAAAGATAGGAATAATTTATAACATGCTTAAAAATACATTTTTTGGAAAAAAGGAAGTATCAAAGGAAATAAAAACAGAGATATATAAAAAAATAGTAAGACCTTCACTAGTATACAGTTGTGAGTCTTGGACGATTTCAGATAGAAACAAAAGCAGAATAACAGCAGCAGAAATGAGATTCCTGAGAAAAATTGAAGGAATTACAAGGAAAGACAGAATTAGAAATGAGGTAATACTACAAAGAAGGAACCTGAAACCGGTTAAGAGAGTTATTGAAGAAAGACAGCTGGGTTGGTTAGGACACTTGCACCGGATGCACGAAAATAGACCATCAAAACAGGTGTATGAAGCCAGAGTACAGGGAAAGAACAGAATAGGAAGACCTAGAATACAATGGGAAGAACAAGTACGACAGGCAGCCGCAGAACGTGGTATACAATGGTGTGAAACAAGGAACTTGGCACAGAACAGAAACTTGTGGAAGGAAAGAATAAATGCAATAGTAACTTGAAATGTAGTAATAAAATCCGACACCTAACGGTATAAGACTGTATAGTTTAAATAAATAAATAAAAGACACCAAATAGGTAAAGATAGAGGCAATTTCAGTTAAGTTAATTTGCGTTTGAAGGACTCTGACTTGTATTCAGGCTAAAAATATATCACTTCTAAAAATACTTAAGCGATACTTAAAAAATTATGTTGCTCAAATTATAATGGAGACACTATTAGATGAAAGGCTATTGAATTTGATAAAAAACAAAGTATTCATAGCAGAGGGCTTAAGTTACAATTTAAGGCTTAAGTAACAATGAGCGGGAAATGCAACGCAACAAAAAACCGTAAAATAGAAATAAAACTGCGGTTCAAATCATCACTTTTTAATATTTAATCGTAACACGACAATTGTTTCGCCAGCACAATGGCTTCCTCAGGTACTTACAGCTAAAGAGTGCGTTATAAACTAAATTTAAAAAAATATATATATAATCAAGAAGGTTGGTATTATTTAATGTTTTTAAAGAAATCTATGAATTTACACAAGTATTGTCGGTACTGAGAAAATGTGGCTCATATGGTCGGCCCTAACTGTTATATTATAGGGTTCTAAACATGTTTACGAATTAGGGAAGACCAGATGAGCCACATTTTCTCACTACCGACAATACTTGTGTAAATTCATAGATTTCTTTAAAAACGTTGTAAAATAATGCCAACCTTCTTGATTTGATATATACCGGGTGTATTATGAAAAACCTTTCGTGTTGTAACTTTTTTATTTTTTATCCGAATGTAATAAATTATACGTCGAACTAAATCGTTTTAAAAACACTGTAACGTGATCTGCTTTGAATTTTTTTTTACACTTTGTTTTTGACAGACAGCTGCAAAATGTGTTTTTTTTAAATTGCACTATACTTTATTTTTCCTTATTCAAATATATTACTTTTTCTGAATATGAAACTGTAAAAAACGATATCCTTGTATGAAAAAAAATCGAGAAATTGAAGGTTTTTTTTAGTTCGATTTATTCTGGTTTTTCCGAACACAGAGATTTCTTAAATGCATTTTAAATACTTTATTTCATTTTATTACCAGCAAATGTGTGTACCTTTTAAGCCCATAAAGGATTACAAACCAATGTTATCAGTGAGCGGTGGGTCAACAACAACATTTAGTGTTTATTTTAAAAATTTAGAAATCAAGCTGTCATATTGAACGATAAAAGTGCATTCCAAATTTTCGAAGAGAGCTGTGACATCTGTCAGTCACACATTCATTATAACATTTTCAACGATTTATTTCTAAATTTTGTTATTGAAATGGATAATGGCGAATGTGTGGATGCGTCAAGCATATTTTGAATGCGGAACAAATTCTGCAGCTGCTTTGCGACTTTATGGAAATCGTTTTCCTGACAGACTGCGTCCAAGTGCCGATAAGTTTGGAAGGCTCATGCGAAATTTACGAAATTTTGGATCATTCAAAAAACGGAAAATAAACGCACGTGTAATTCAAGATCAAAATTTAGAATTAAGTGTCTTGCTCTATGTGGAAGAAAACCCTAATACGTCTACGCGAGAAATTGCTCACTACATGCAGGTATCACATTCTACAGTTCAGTACATTCTGAAGAAGCACAAGTTCTTTCCTTATAAACCACGGAAGGTACATGCTCTCGGTGAAAACGACCCTCAACGAAGGGTTCAATTCTGCACGGTTTTCATGAATAAACTAAGGGAAGATTCAATTTTTTATCGTCGTGTGTTGTGGTCAGATGAATGCACTTTTGGGAAAAATGGTGTATTCAACAGAAATAATCATCGCCATTGGAGCACTTAAAATAACCATGTTGTGATGCAACACAATTTTCAAAATCGGTTCAGTGTAAATGTATGGTGTGGCATTTTAGGCGATAGAGTAGTAGGGCCTTTTTTTGTGGAGGGTAATCTAAACCAAGAAAAGTATAATAATTTGTTACGCAATGAATTACGCGATTATTTAGATGAGTTGCCACTTGCTGAGTTAAACAGGGTGGTGTTCCAACAGGACGGTGCCACACCCCATAATGCACGAATGAATACTGATTTTCTAAATAATTATTTTGGCGTCAGATGGATGGGCACCTACGGACCTATTCGATGGCCTTCTAGATCGCCAGATCTGAATCCACTGGATTTATTTCTGTGGTCTTACATTCAAGATCATGTCTATTTGACGCCACCTGATACCAGAGATGATTTAGTAAGAAGGATAGTACAAGTATGTCATGAAATACCGCCAAATCTTATATTAAACGCAGCAGTTGGCGTTAATAGAAGGTGTCAAATGTGTCTGGAACAAAATGGGGCCAATTTCGAACATTTGATTCATTAAAATATATGATAGCTTGATTTCTATAAATTTCGTAGTTTTTTTCTAATAAAAAATTTGTCACTCAATTTAATGGAGGTGTCTTCAGGAAATAAATGTTTATTAGAATAAGTAAAAGAAAATATGTAGTACAATTCAAAAAAAAAAATTTACTACTGTCTGTCAAAAACGAAATGTCAATTTTTTTTTTTAAACAGGTTACAGTGCTTTAAAAACGATTTAGTTTTACATATCATTCATTAAAATCAGATAAAATATAAGGAAGCTACAGCCCCAAAGGTTTTTCACAATACACCCGGTATATACAGTAGTACCCCCATATCCGCGGGGGTTTGGTTCTGTGGTCTTCCGCGGATACTGAAAACCGCGGATAGTAGCGAACGCTTTATTTTCAAGTACAATATGAAATATGAAGCAAAGTTAAAACAATGAAACAAGAAAAAATAAGTTATATATTTATTTAGAATAAATAAACAATAAATAAATAAATATTCTTGTGCTGTGGCACAAATAGAATTTAAGTTTAATAAATATATAAGTTCATACATATGTACATATAGTACATATTTACATACACAACAAGAAAATATACAACAAGAAAAACTTTATCATCGTGAGCTACATATTCATTCATCTTCCTCCAAGTCCAAGTTAGCAGTCGATTGTTTACTTAGATCCGAAGCAAACGATGTTGATGGCTGTGCATTATCGATAGTTTTGTCGACTTTTTCAAAGAACATTGTTATTGGTAGTTGTCGTTTTTGTCTTTTCATTTCAATAAACAAATCCTCCAAAGGTTTCAAGGTTTCTGTTATAGTGCGAGTAATTTTTATACTGCGTTCCATTATTGGATCATATTCTACTATCTGTTAATTTTTGAGCATTGAGTTGAAAAATAATAAAATTAACGTACAATAAAAATGATTAGATTGATCTAATCATTTTTATTTTTTATTGTACGTCAATTTTATTATTTTTCAACACTACATTTTTATCCCCAGAAGAAGCAACAAATTTGTTGCGAAATATAGGGTTATTTAATAAAGGAGTTTTTTAATTGACAGACCGCTTACCCGATTTTAATTTATTTTATCAATATATTACGGTCGATAATTTCGTTTAAATTATATATATATATATATATATATTTTTTTTTTTTCTTTTAGGTTTCCGCGGGTAGTAGTATGTGTTTTAACTGGATTCCGGGTTTTCTTCCGCGATTCCACTGTTTGGTCTTCGTGAAGACCGGTGCTGGTTTCTGGACGTTTCGGCAAAATCACATTTGACATCTTCAGGTCTGCGATAACTGTCTGCTTCTGCTTCTGGTTACTCGTAAACTGAAGAAGAAACCGCGGAAGAAAACCCGGAATCCAGTTAAAATATATATATATATATATATATATATATATATATATATATATATATATATAACGTGTGTTCATTTGAAAAGTCAATCAATTTTACTTTGAAATTTTGATAGAATAAGACGCATATACATTAGTATCTGTTTGTTGTTCCGTAAACGTAAATCCAAATGACATTTGATAATGTCAATCACATTTGTTATTTATTTGTATGTATGAAACTGTCAAAATATACGACTTTGTAGGTTAAGTAGTAAATTTTAATTTACGACATACTTCAAAATGTTCTCAGTAAATCACATACTACTAGATTGACTTTTCAAATGAACACCCGTTATATATATATAATATATGTATATATATATATACATATTTTTTAATTTTGTTTGTAACGTACTCTTTAGCTGTAAGTAAAACAATTGTCGTGTTATGATTAAATATTAAAAAGTGAAGATTTGAACCGTAGTTTTATTTCTATTTTAAATTATGGATCTTCATCAAGTAAAAGCCGAATCAATTAAGAAACTATAACAAACAATTAACTGAGTATAGACCAAGGCCAAGAAGAAAAAGCTACAGGCGCTACATTTACAGCCAAAATGGGATTTAGCCATGATATTCAAAGAGTATGTGGAATGTAGCATGTGATAATATATCCTCGGTATTAAGAAGTTTCTTTACGTACATTACTTAAACTTGGATCTTGAAACCAATCTTGAAAATAAAAGATAGTAAAAGATAGAATATTCATAATTCTATCTAGAAACTATCTTTTATTGCACTTACGTATACAGTTGGACTGTATACGTAAGTGCATTGCTATTAAGTTAATAATTGGCTATTTATTCTTATTTTATGACTGGCTATATATGTATATATGAGTTACTAACACGACGCCTTTTTTGAGTAAGTCGGAGCTTCAGTGTTAGAATCGCCCGATCTGAATGAAATTGAAAAGTAAATTAAGTTATTGTACATATACTTGAGATACCTAGCCAACCAGCATGCACAATTCACTACAACGACGGATATAGGTTGTAAACAGCGCAATACGAAATACCACATATTTTAGGAATTATATTATCATTTGATCTGAAACTCTTTTTTGTTATCAATTATAATTATAAATATATTAAGTTTGATGTGTTAATCTTATTTTCTTTACAATGCAGTTTCAACAAATAGTGGTATACAGGAATGATTTGAGGGAAAGTAAGATTCGAAATAAAACAAAAGTTGTTTGGGAAGCAAAATATATCCAGTATTTCCCTTCGACTACAGCGCACTTGGATCAACTACGCTGAAGTGCCATTATGCTAATATTGTAATGATCTTTCTCAAAACAGTGTTTCATTGCTGCATCAATAAGTACTTCATCGAATAGAAACTTCTTTCCAGAAAGCAAAAATTTAAGTTTGGGGAATAAGTGAAAGTCACATAGGCGCTGAAGGAAATAGAGTATTGATGAAGTATGTTCTAAACAAGGTTAAAATTATTCTATTATTATAAAATCAATATTCGTTTCAAAATATAACCTGGGCAGCAAACAGGTAAACACGGTGTAATAATAGTATATTAAAAAACGAGTTTCATAAGGCACCATTTTGCCGCACGAGATCAGTTTAGAAAACGAGCCGCTTGCGGCGAGTTTTCTAAAGAGCGAGTGCGGCAAAAGGCCTTATGAAACGAGTTTTTTATACTATTTTTTCTATTTTGCGTTTTTTACATTAATAAATTGCTTAAATTGGAATTATTTAATTTGAAAGTTCCGAGTTTAATTTTTATATAAAGCATGCAGTTGGTCACATTGATACTTGACATTTTCAAATTTAAATCTTGCTATCCGCGAAGTATATTATATTACATATTATTTACTAATTTTCGTTAACATTACTTGATATTTCATTTAAAAATATAAACATGAGTGACATAGAAACATATATATGTTGTTGTCAATTGTATACAACATACGTTGTTTGTATAAAATACGAACATATATCATATCTGTCAAATGTACATAAATTCTTAAAATCATATGACAGCAATGATATTTATTTCTGTATTCGAACAACGCCAACATTGAAAAATGAAGAAAAGTGTATCGAAATAGAGCTCATTTCGATACTGTTTTTGGTTTCATAATGAGTTCATTTCGAACGCAAAATAGAAAAATACATTTTTCTATTTTGCGTTCGAAATGAACTCATTATGAAACCCAAAACAGTATCGAAATGAGCTCCATTTCGATACGCTTTTTTTCATTTTTCAATGTTGGCGTTATTCGAATACAGAAATAAATATCATTGCTGTCATATGATTTTAAGAATTTATGTACATTTGACAGATATGATATGTTCGTATTTTACACAAACAACGTATGTTGTATACAATTGACAACAACATATATATGTTTCTATGTCACTCATATTTATATTTTTAAATGAAATATCAAGTAATGTTAACGAAAATTAGTAAATAATATGTAATATAATATACTTCGCGGATAGCAAGATTTAAATTTGAAAATGTCAAGTATCAATGTGACCAACTGCATGCTTTATATAAAAATTAAACTCTGAACTTTCAAATTAAATAATTCCAATTTAAGCAATTTATTAATGTAAAAAACGCAAAATAGAAAAAATAGTATAAAAAACTCGTTTCATAAGGCCTTTTGCCGCACTCCCTCTTTAGAAAACTCGCCGCAAGCGGCTCGTTTTCTAAACTGATCTCGTGCGGCAAAATGGTGCCTTATGAAACTCGTTTTTTAATATACTATTTTCTATTTTGCGTTAGCAATAAACACATTATGAAACCCAAATTAGTATTGAAATGAAGCTCATTTCGATACGCTTTTTTTTTGATTTTTCAATGTTGGCGTTGTTGGAACACAGAAATAAATATAATTGCTGTCATTTGATTTTAAGAATGCAAGTATAGTTGAATACAATTGACAACAAAATATATTAATTTCTAGGTCACCTATATTTATATTTTTAAATAAAATATCAAGTAATGTTAACGAAATTTAATAAATAATATTTTGCGGATAGCAACATTCAACAGCAAATGTGTTGCATACTTTATATAAAAATAAAACTCTAAATTTTCAAATTAAATAATTTCAATTTATTAATGTAAAAAATGCAAAATAGAAAGAATAATATAAAAAACTCATTTCATAAGGCCTTTTGTCGCACTCGTTCTTTAGAAAACTCGCCGCTATCGCGGCTGGTTTGTAAACTAAACTCGTGCGGCAAAATGGTGCCTTATAAAATTTGTGTTTTAATATACTATTATTTATTTGTTAAAAGTTAGAAAATCATTTTTATTGAAAATAGATTGAAATATCCAAGTCCAAAGTCAAGAATAAAAATTAACTGTAATCCTCAATAGAATAAATTTATATCTATAAATTGAAAGTATTATTCATTGATGATAAGTATTGATAAGTGAAGACCACATTTTAGTTTTTGTCACGTGTATAATATTATTAATCATACATAACAAAACTAAATAACCAGATTACTTATTTTACGAAAACTAAATTAATAATCTGATCTTATGCATGCCAAATTAAAAATACATATATAATAAAACGTAAGTACACATGGAGGTGATAATATTTTCTATTTAATTCCGTAAATAATATATTTATGTATACAAATGAGAGGGAGGGAAATAAAATATTTTCTGCAGGCTAATCTATATGTATATTTTTCAAATCAACTGTTTACCTAGAACCACATATATGTGAGTAATAATACTATATTAAGAATAAATAACTAGAATTTTCTTCCCAATTAGATCAAATTTGCTTAATCAACATTTTTTCACCAAACACGTACATATTACGTACGTATTTACTTCATTTTTGCTTTGTATTAAAAAAACAATAAACGTAAAAAACTAAATTCTTGTATTTTAATATTAGTATTTATTGTTTTTCTATATTATGTGAAGGTCAAGAACTTTTACGCATATACATGTATGTATAGCAAACGCCAATTACGTTGGCGCGAGGAGGGGTAAGTTCGCGCAGGCTTAGAAGTAGTGGGGAGATTTGTATTTGGTTTTACATAAAATGTCAGATAATTCTAACCTCTGAACGTGTATCACTTTATGATCCCCTAGCAAAGCATTATGTTCAGTCAAACGTCAATGACAAATGTATTCTGACAATTACTTGAGTAGTGGGGGTGGACGTTTTTAAAAACGGCTTCTGCGCACCCCCCTCCTCGCGCCAAGTTAATTGGCGCTTGCTATACATACCTATATGCATACATGTTGATAAAGTATTTCTTTGCTGTTCGTACTGCTCAAAGTACGAACGGCAAATTGTACTTTATCTCTTTCTAACACACATGAATACTCGCTGTAATACTACGCACTGTAGTCTTTTTAAGGTATTCTTATACCTTAAATTTGGCCTTTGACTGAAAAGAAATACTTTATGAACGAACATAATTCTGTGTAGGATATAAGTAGAGAACGGACGCAATTTCCATAAAACGCAATCGGCAATTGGAATTGTGTATAACGTCGCTGAGTACATCCCGGCGTAATTCAATGAAGTATTTGTTTGACTTACTCGGCCACCTGGGCTCCCAGCGATAACAATGGACAAGCCAGCTATTGTATTCGTAGAATATAGTGCTTTTTATAGTGTTTTCATGAGCGTAGATAAAAGCGGGTTTTTTATAATGTATTTTATTTATTAGTTCATATTTCGTTAGATAAATAAAGTGCTGTGAGTTAGTGTCTTGTTTTCGTAGTTCTAACTGTTATTTACATCGTAATTTTTGTTATAGATCCTGCTTAATATCGCTTGATTGAATCTACTTCTCCCATATTATTTCGACGTAAGTGTGCATTGAATTTCGTTCAGTTTCAATAACTTACGCACACATTTTTAGTTTTCATTTATTTAGAACTAGAGCATTGTTTAAGTTACTTTTTCAGACATAATATGGAAGAATGTCGAGAACGGCATTGTAAAACAATGGCGAGTTGGATTGACGGTCATACTAATTGTATGTCCATTATCAGTGATTCCGAAATTCATTACAAAATCCGTAAAATATCGTCAAAAATTCGTCACTTAGGATCGCAAACACATCTGAACTCTGTAAAACTTTTATGGCCGCTAATATTCCATTAAATAAACTTAGCAATCCCACTTTAAAAATATTTCTTCAAAAATATACTGGTCGAAATGTTCCTGATGAATCAACTTTACGCAAATATTATGTTTCTAGGTTCTATACGAGAACAGTAGAACGCATTAGAAGCCATCTTTTAAATCAATACATATGGATAAGCGCCGACGAAACGGTGGATATGTTAGGACGCTGTGTGGTAAATGTTGTAGCTGGTGTACTACATCCAACTATTCCCTATAACTCATATGTAATAGCAACAAGTGTTATAAATAGAGTTGATGCGGAAACAGTTGCTGAAACCATTAAGGAAAATATGCAAAAAATGCTTCATTCGGACGCCACGTACAAAGAAAAAATACTTTTATTTGTCAGTGATAGTGCTGCGTATATGTTAAAAACAGGCAGACTATTGAAGAAAACATATCCTAATATTCTGCATATTACTTGTGTAGCACATGCTCTCCACAGAATCTGTGAATATATCAGAGACACTTTTCCGGAAGTTGATAGACTTGTATCAGCTTTTAAAAAAGTTTTCAGAAAAGCACCATTGAGAGTAGCTCTTTTCAGGGAAAAATTTCCATCTCTGTCACCGCCTCCCACTCCAGTAATAACTAGATGGGGAACATGGCTGGAAGCTACTAGTTATTATGCTGAGAATTTCGATAGTCTTAAACATTTCGTAACACTGCTAAAGGAGGATGCTAGAAGTATTGGCGAGTGCAAGGAGCTCACACGAATCCCAAATTTAAAAAATCAGTTGTACTTTCTTCACGAACACTTTGGAAAATTGCCAAAACTAATCACTTATTTTGAAAATCGAAATCTCAAATTAAATGACGGATTAACCACATTAGATGTGGCTGTTAATAATTTGAAAAGTATTCCAAGTGACTTCGGATGTGGCCTTCGGCAAAAGTTTGAAGCAATTCTTAATAGAAATCCAGATTTAATTACATTGCAGCTATTAAGTATGGAGACAATTCCACAAAATCTAACGGCTAAATATGAAGAAATAAAAGAATATTTCCAGTATGCACCTATAACCAGTTGCGATGTAGAAAGGACGTTTTCTATTTATAAGGATGTACTTAATTCAAGGAGAACAAAATTGACAGAAGAAAACCTTGAGAAACTATTGCTAATCAACATTAATACTCCTTTACTCAACTTGAACGACAAAATGAACAAGTAAGAATGTTCCAATTATAGAAATAAAATTAAAAACTTTAAAAATACAACTTTTCAACAAATACATATGTATTTCGTAATTTTATAGATCACCACCCGTTCGTTTTCCAATTATATAAATAAAATTAAAAACTTTATAAATACAACTTTTCAACAAATAAATATGTATTTCGTAATTTTATAGCACCACTCGTTCGTTTTCCAATTATATAAATAAAATTAAAAACTTTATAAATACCACTTTTCAACAAATAAATATGTATTTCGTAATTTTATAGATCACCACCCGTTCGTTTTCCAATTATATAAATAAAATTAAATATTTTAGAAATACAGCCTTTCGCCAGTACTGCACTGAGTGGTAAGCGTGTCCGTTCTCTAGATATAAGAAATGCTCGAAATTTATCAGAAATTTTTATTCAGAATGAATGTCTTAATTTTTTTCACACGTGTTTAGTTTTGCTTTTTACGAATTCGTATTTATTTCATTTGATAAAATGATATAAATATATCGAGAATACTTCTATGAGAAAATTGATTGGACAAAATAGTATGTATGATTTTTAGCTTTATGTTAACTTTCAAAGTGTTAAATAATCGACGACAGTCCAAATAATACATATTAAAATTACAAAATAAGTAGTTTGCTTAACATTAACAGTTTGTAAATTATATTTGAAAAAGAGTAATAGAAGACCGTGAATCTAGACAAAATTTTGGTTTGAACGAATTAATATTTGAAGCAATGATGTAGGAATTTCTAAAAATATGAACAAATTAATACTCTGCAAACAAAAAAAAAATTATAAAGACCACAGAAAGGGATGATATGAGAACTATTCCTGAATTAAAAAAGGTTCGAGTTTGAGTAGTCCTTAAATGAAGGAATTGGGAAATGTAAACGTTTCAAGTGAAACAAGTTTGGAAGTTTTGTGAAATAGTGCAAAGCGCTTATCACTAGGAAAAATTTGACAAAAAGTTTATTCAAAAATATTTATCATTTTGGAAAACTTTTATATGGTAGGATGATAATATTTAATATATTCGGACAAAAGAAACAATTGATAAATTTCGCTATTCAACATGAAACTTATCAAGTGTTCTTAATAATTAGTAAAGACAGCAGACTATGTGCCCGAACAGTAGCGTGATGTGGAGGGATCGAGTAGAGGCGTACGACGATCAATTCAGTTGCCGTTGACACGTTGTAAGCGATACATTGTTAACACAATCGTGTTGAAAATGTCGAGAGTGCGTAGAAACAATGGATCGACTCGGTTGCATGCTAACGTAGTAAAGAAATTTTTATATCGTTTTCCCGATTTAATATATGACGCTACCGTAGTGAAATGTTTAGTTTGTGAAACAACTTTATTAACTTGGAAAGCAAGTCAGTGCCAAAGACATATAAATAGTGACAAACATAAATCGAATAATAGTGGACGCAGATCATATAATAAATTTGTGTGTGATTTAACAATGATGTTAATAGCGACCAATATACCAATGCAGAAAGTGGAACACCCAATGTTTCGTCAGTTTTGGAAGAAATACAATCCTACGTGGAAATTACCAGCAAGAAGTACGCTACGGAATTACGTACCGTCAGTGCGTGAGAGAATTGTAAATTGTACGAAAAATACGGTAAAAAAAAATTCCTGTGGTTAACAATAGACGAAACTACAGATATTATAAAACAGTCCATCCTAGCCATTCTAGTACGGACGCTGACTCCGCAAGGACCTTCTCCTCCTTATTTACTAACCTGTAAACGAATGCAAGGGTGTACTGCCAGAGCGATATATGATGTATTAATAGAAACACTACACAAATTTGAGATTTTACCGAAGCAAGTGTTAATGTTAGTTATCGATGCTGCCAAGGTTATGTGTTCCACGGCAAACTTACTCAAAACGATTCAACCAAACCTGCTGCATGTCACATGTTTGCTTCACGCTTTACACCTTGTAACAAACACTATACGTACAACTTATCCTGATGTGGATCAACTGATAGGACAAACAAAAGCGGTTTTTCTTAAATCTCCGAAACGGATTCGGCTATTTCATTCGCTGAGTCCTGATATACCCGAGCCGCCGCAACCAATTCTTATACGATGGGGTACTTGGTTAGAAGCAGCATTTTATTATTATAAACATTTTGAAAAAATTAAATCAGTGATTTTACAACTAGATGCCAAAGAAGCAGCTGCAATACGGCTCAGCCAGGTTCAATTTAACAATCCTCAAGTTGCAGCAAATTTAAAAATTATTTACGACAGTTACGTTCCAATACTGGACGCAATAAAAAATTTACAGAACACTGCGCTGTCCTTATCGGACTCATTAGCAATTATTGACCACATAAAACTAGTGCTGCATATCCTTGAAGATGAAAAAAGTGATTGTGTCCGTGAAAAATTTAACAGTGTATTAGATAAAAATGTAGATTTTACAAAATTAGGGCAACTTCTTACCAATACTGAAGATCCGTTGTACAGATACAAAGAGCGCTTTAACTATGCAAATATAACATCTCTCAATGTCGAACAATCCTTCTCTGTACATAAACATATATATACGTCGCTACGTACGAACCTTTCAGAGACTAATACAGAAACATATATTATGGTGCAGTTTTTTAATCGCGCACATCCGCATTTTTTTGCAACAATGTAAACATGTTGGGTAAGTTATTTATGTTTTTTCTTAACGTTTTGTATAGGGATTCGATATATTTATTTTTAAGTAAGCGCACTGTTATTCTGCTAAACTCTCCACGCAACGCCACTGCTGGGGCACATAGTCTGCCGTCTTTAATAATTAGTATTGAAACTTGTTTCACGTAACTAGCCCAAGAAGAACCGTCTGCAACTATTAACAAAAGGGAAGGTAAAGTATGTCAATATATATATATATATATATATATATATATATATATATATATGATAAACGTAATGTTAATGAGAATTAATAATCATTGAATTCTGTGACAGTAATGTGGCAGTAATGTGAGAATTTAATGATTATTAATTCTCATTAACATTAAGTTTATCATAATTAGTATATATACACGCAGTATAGAAATGAAAGTCGTGTCTATTTCTGGATGTAGGTGCACCGATGATTGGTAAAACCATGAAACGCTGGCGTCTGCACATTCCAGGGTGGATACGACTTTCACACATTTTTTCATATATATATATATATATATATATATATATATATATATATATATATATGTATATATATATATATGTGTATATATATATATATATATATATATATATATATTTAATAATTGATAAATTATTGTTCATGAAAAAAAATTGAATGACGCATTTTCGAGAAATTTTGAAATTTATAATTTTTTTAAATGGAACAGCCTGTATATTTTTCAAAATTCTGAATGCTAGTGTTCTTTGTAAATTATAAATTTCAAAATTTCTCGAAAATGCGTTATTCAACTTTTTTTTTCATGAACTGCATACTAATCAATGTTAAAAACACTAATACTTTGCTAATTTAACCTACTTTCTAGAATCAATAATAACAGAGATAGCAATAGTGCGCACTTAATTTGAATCAGCCTGTATATATATGCCACAACTTGCAGCAAAAATATTATTTAATTAACTAGCCGAACTAGAGGAACTACATAAAAACACTTTATACGGAAATTTTAAGTAGATATTTGACGTTTGGTTACACAACAATTTTTGCTTAATACACAAGTTTACAAATTCCGGTCAACTCTTGGATCAGAGCAGATGAGAACAAATCTTGACGTTATTTGAGGTGCTGAATTCAAATCGGGGTTTCGTTTTTCAAAGTTGGTTCTACTTTGTGAGTTCGCGCATGTTGGCAGCACTGCGCTATCATAATGACAGTCAGCTGTTGGCGTCGCTAGAAACATTATTTAATTTGTATTTTTAAATTTTTTTTTTAATCCAAAACGTGTGAAAATGCAAAGACAGAATTGTAAAGTTGATTCAAAGTGTTTTTGTTATGTTTGCGGATGTTATATGATCAGAAAAAGTGGCAAAGTTATTACTAATGTGATCAGAAATGCATATTTTTATTATTTTGGTTTCTCTGTATCAAGCACTCACAAGCCGTGGGTACCGAAATTGTTTTGTAACGCGTGTAGCACAATATTATACAAGTGGTCACGCGGTAAAAAAGTATGTTTTTCATTTTCATTGCCAATGTTATGGAGAGAGCCGAAAAATCATGTAGATGATTGTTACTTTTGCTTGATGAATGTCGTCGGTGTAAATGCAAAAAAACTATCAAAATATAAATATCCTGAAGTATCATCAGTGTCTAAGCCAGTTCCCCGTGCGAGCAATGATCCTTTGCCAATTTGTCCAGGTACGAGTGCAAATTACATGGAAACTTGTAGTTCATCACAGACGAACAGTGGAAGCGATTTTAACATGGAGGAAAAACATTTAGCTTCGCAAAGTGAACTCAATGACTTGGTTCGTGATTTGAATTTATCGAAACAAAAATCAGAATTGCTCGCATCACGGATGCAGGAGTGGAAATATCTTGACACTCAAACAAAAGTCACTGTATATAGAACCAGAAATGAGGCGCTTTTACCGCTTTTCAAGAAAAGAGGAGAATATATGCTTCTGCTATGACATCAACGCTTTGTTTGATGCAATGAATACACCATACGATGTAAATGAATGGCGTTTGTTCATAGATGGTTCAAAATACAGCCTGAAAGCTGCTCTGATACACAATGGAAATATAAAACCATCAATTCCGATTGCTCATGCAGTACAAACGAAGGAATGCTACGATACAATATGTAAAATTTTTACCAAGATAAAATATAAAGAGCATCAATGGAAAATTTGTGGCGATTTGAAGGTTTGAAAATAAATTTCAATTCAATTTTAAAGAATAAATGATTTATATACTATTCCTACAGGTTATTGGTCTCTTGATGGGGATGCAATCTGGTTTTACCAAATTTTGCTGTTTTTTGTGTCTGTGGGATAGCCGTGCAACTGACAAACATTATGTGAAAAAAGATTGGCCAAGCCGTACTAATTATGAACCAGGAAAACAAAACGTCTCTTCTATACCACTTGTGAACCCACAGAACATTTTCTTGCCACCTCCCCACATAAAGCTTGGCCTTATCAAAAACTTTGTCAAAGCGCTCGACCGTGAAGGACCGGCTTTTGAGTACTTGACCAAGTTATTTCCCAAGTTGTAGTACGCCAAAATCAAAGAGGGAATATTTGTCGGACCTGATATTCGAAAATTAATGGCCGACAGAAACTTTACAAAATGTTTAACGCCCAATGAAGCAGCAGCATGGGTATCATTTCAAAACATTTTGGTTTTACTTTCGTTGCTTAGTGTTTGACAATATTTCACTATGGTATTCCCTCATTTGGAGAAATGCGATATGTTGGAAGCATACATTTTATGTCGTAAAAATTCAATAAGGACTAGCGAATATTATGCTGAAACATTATCCTTTACGACAGCAACCAGATCGACGTTACTTTCGAAAACTTTACATTCAGTTTAGACTGCATGATTGCTAATTTAGTAAGAAAAGAACAAAGAAAAATATCGTCGTCAACGAAGAAGTAGAAATTACAGTGTTAGCATATTTTGAAGCCCATCGCGAATTTTTCATTAGGGATGCTACTAAGGAATTGGCATTAAGTTATTCATCTCTGGCGGAATCTCCTGGCTGCAATGTTTGAGAGATTCTGAACTTAAAGGGGATATACTTATGCTTTTTCAAAATTCTTTGAACTGATGAACAACTTAATGCTAAGCGTTGTCCAGAAGACTATCAACATTGCAACCGAATCGAAGACAAATCGGCCAACGCTCTTCGACCACCGTGGTTGATAATATTCAAGGGCAACTTGACAATTTACGTGCAGATCAAGAAGCTGATCCTGATCTCGCAGTTCCAAGGGCCTGAAATAAACAACAAAGGCAAATCGCTCCCTGTTCACGAAAATTTAAGTCATGGGATTCCTTGATCATGGGATTCCTTGAACATGGGCAACGATCACCTGACTCGCGAAATGGAGAATCACGATGGAGGAATACTCCATAAAGTCTTCAAAGATTGGTTCTAGAAAAGCTCGATTTGGGGTGGCCATTGAGAAACAGCAAGATTTGAATTACCGTGTTTTATTAATTGAACCCAAACAGAAGATTTATCACAATATTATTTATCAGAATAATTGAAACATACATGAGTAGGTAAACCCCACCAGTTTTGTATAATACAAAGGTATTTTTAATAATATAAAATATTATTAAAAATCTGGTGTGAAGAACACAAATGCAGGTTCACTATTAATATTTTCTGTGAACGTGTCCGAATATATCCTATCCCCAGAGACGTAGATACGTATTTCGCTTTTCTACAAGCTCATCGGTACGCCCCTGCTGGAGAAAGGATATTTCCAGACACATTCACAGAAAAGAACCACCTCGCCCTATCACCGTAATTATCCAGACCGAGCGCAGAAGTAAATTCGGCGCTACCTGTTGTCAGACAGCCGAAGTACCTCGCATACCGTCAACATAATTAATGTGAAGTAACGACGCCCTTCCAAAGGTTAGCACAGCCAACTCTCTAGAAAACTGCATTTTGTTTGTGCCTTCACTCATACTACGGCTTAACCGCATGTGTAATGTATCAGAATAATTGAAACATACATGAGTAGGTAAACCCCACCAGTTTTATATAATACAAAGGTATTTTTAATAATATAAAATATTATTAAAAATCTGGTGTGAAGAACACAAATGCAGGTTCACTATTAATATTTTCTGTGAACGTGTCCGAATATATCCTATCCCCAGAGACGTAGATACGTATTTCGCTTTTCTACAAGCTCATCGGTACGCCCCTGCTGGAGAAAGGATATTTCCAGACACATTCACAGAAAAGAAGCACCTCGCCCTATCACCGTAATTATCCAGACCGAGCGCTGTAATAAATTCGGCGCTACCTGTTGTCAGACAGCCGAAGTACCTCGCATACCGTCCACATAATTAATGTGAAGTAACGACGCCCTTCCAATTTACTTCTGCGCTCGGTCTGGATAATTACGGTGATAGGGCGAGGTGGTTCTTTTCTGTGAATGTGTCTGGAAATATCCTTTCTCCAGCAGGGGCGTACCGATGAGCTTGTAGAAAAGCGAAATACGTATCTACGTCTCTGGGGATAGGATATATTCGGACACGTTCACAGAAAATATTAATAGTGAACCTGCATTTGTGTTCTTCACACAAGATTTTTAATAATATTTTATATTATTAAAAATACCTTTGTATTACACAATATTATTATTGAATAACTTCGTATATTTAAGTACTTCAAGGGTGCTGTGATAACGCAATGTAGTTATGTATATGCAAACACTCTCAACGAGGCCACAGCCCCGTTCCTTTTAATACAAATGTAACGTGTTTTACAAACACGACCTCGCTCACGTGTGGTTTGCATACACAAACTATATGTCAGGGTTTGTATTATATTCCAGAAGAAGTACAAGGATCATCTGGGGTATATAAAGACAGTAACGTAAGTGAGAAACATTCAGATTCAGATTCAGATTCACATTCAGAATCATGTTCACATTCATACTCACTTTCAGATAGACAGTTACAGTCTTAATGATAGTTAGATCATAGTAATAATGTATATAATTGTTATCCAGTTTATAAGTGTTATATATTAAATTATAATATGTTACCCGAACTTTGTGAGTATCATTCTTTACGATAAGTCGCCCTACCTGCTATCCGGTGTGGCCACCCAACGGCCCACATTACATGACGATTCTGCCTTAGGGCTTAAGGCCCCACCGTTATTACATGCCGATCCTCCAGGCACTTAGGGCCTAAGGCCCACGTTATTACATGGCGTCCTGCCACGTTATTACAGTGCGCTTCGCTAGTCTGCGCCTTACCTCGATGGGGCGGGGGTCGGGCCGTCGAAGTACTGCACGGAAAAGTAAAGAAGTTGCCGGGAAAGGGTTGACGGCCCTGCGCAACGGCTGGTTATCCGATCTCTCTAAATTTACGCGACCGGTCACTAAACACACGCACGAGCGCACCAACATACAAAACTCTACACTTACACGCTCACACAAACACAAAACCACACACCCAGAGAGAGACGCAAGCTGCCAGCAGCAACCAACACACAAGTTCATACCCAGAAAGAGACAAGCTGCTAGCAGCGAACAACACATATGTTCACACCTTGCTATCTGTTTTTGGAATACTAAGGCATGATTTATTATTATGCAATTGGAATGTATCTTTGAATAATTTAAACCATAGCAACTCAATTATTTGACATTTGTATTCTGTCATTTATGTTTTATATCCTTGATAAAGACATCAATGCCGAAACATGTAGGGTTGTTTTAAATATATATACTTTGAAGTAAACCAGACCTTTAATCGCCGACTGATTAATTTACCATATCATACCAAGGTCAAGAAAATATTATATATATATATATATATATATATATATATATGTATGGTAGATTCAATTAGTTTTACTTCAAAATGTATATATTTAAAACAATCTTACATGTTTCGGTATATGATGCCTTTTTCAAAGAAATTTGAAATATAAATGACAGTATATTAATGTCATACAATATATGTGTAGTTGTCATGGATAAAATATTCAATGATACATTCAAGTTCAATAATAATAAATCATGCCTTGGCATTCTCTAAACAGTAAGACAAGAAAAACGGGGGAATGGTAAGCTATGAGTTATTATTATGTCTGCGCCCGTGGAGCGGCTTAAGATGTTAAGCTGTCGGCATTTGCCTTTAACCACGAAAACCTACTCGGACAGCCAGTCAGGGATCTAGATACGGAACTGTCAGCATGATAAGCAAATGTACAGATATTTAAATAACAAATAATTTATATTTATATAACAGCAACATATATTATGATGGTAAATTGCAGATCGTTACATAATTAGCTTATAATAATGGGTGATTCATTTAGAGATACTTTTTCCAAAAGCAAAGAACAAATGAAAAAGGCCAATTTATTTAAGAAACTTGATTATCATACAAAAGAACCTTTCTTTACAATTATTTTTAAAGATTATTTCTCTCAAATGTTGGCCGCGACTGCGGTTAACGTAGTCTATTCTGCTGTTCCAATTTTCAATGACGCGTTCTAGCATTTCGAGTGGTATTTGTCCAATGACCAGAGTAATATTGGTCTCCAATGCCTCAATTGTAGCCGGTTTATCCATGTAGACTTTATACTTCACGTAGCCCCACAGAAAAAAGTCTAATGGTGTGATGTCACAAGATCTAGGCGGCCAATTTACTGGTCCGAAGCGTGAGATTAAATGTTCACCGAATCGTTCTCGCAGTAAAGCCATAGTTTCACGAGCTGTATGGCTAGTGGCGCCATCTTGTTGGAAGTAAATGTCTTGTAGACCACGGGTGTCAAGTTCAGGCAGCAAATAGTCCCTTATCAAGGCGCGATAACGGTCGCCATTCACAGTCACATTCCGACCGGCTTCTGTTTTGAAGAAATATGGACCAATTATTCCACCGGCCCATAATCCGCACCAAACAGTTGTTTTGTCTGGATTTAATGGTAGCACTTCAATCTCTTCAGGTTGCTCATCACCCCAAATACGGGCACTTTGCTTATTCACGTACCCAGTAAGCCAGAAATGGGCCTCATCGGAGAACAAAATTTTTGTCGAAAACAGTGGATCTTCTGCAAGTTTATCAAGAGTCCAACGGCTGAAACGGGAACGATTCGGAAGGTCGGTCGCCTTTAGTTCTTGCACTAGTTGAATTTTGTATGCTTTTAAACCAAGATCCTTTCGTAAAATACGCCAAGTTGTTGCATACGGCAAACCAAGCTGTTGAGAAGGGCGACGAATTGATTCTTCCCGGTCTTCGCGTACACTCGCTGCTACCGCCGCTATATTTCCTTCACAACGTGCTGGATGAGGTCTATGTGGTCGCGTATTATCCATTATTGTTTCAAACTTATTGATGGTATAGCGAATTGTGCGTTCGGTAGGCCGATTATGTGGCCCATATGTTGCTCTAAGCGCACGATACAAATTCCTTGTAGAACGCCCATTTTCGTAATAAAGCTGTACTATTTGTAGACGCTGTGCCGGGCTAAGTCTTTCCATTACGTAATGTCAAATAGTACTGAACCAGAATGCGCAGTCCGCTGACGCGTCGCATGCGCGCTCAGCCATTAAATCCCCACCTAAAAAAGTACCTCCAAATGAATCACCCATTATATACTACAAAGGTATTTTTAATAATATTAAATATTATTAAAAATCTGGTGTGAAGAACACAAATACAGGTTCACTATTATTTGTGTTCGTCACACCAGATTTTTAATAATATTTTATACTATTAAAAATACCTTTGTGTTATACAAAACTGGTGGGGTTTACCTACTCATGTATGTTTCAAGTATTCTGATATAATATATACTGCTTAGATTTTTTATATCACCATTAGGATTATCCGGAACCCCAAGAAGGGACTCAATACTTAGAACACCACCAAGAGGAAGATCTATTTCCTGCTCAGGGGAAAATGGAAGTCTGCAAAAAGACCCAGATTGAGAATCTGAAAAAATGCTGTAATGAACTCGCAATGAAAATTAAACGTGCACCATATACAAAAGGCGAAGTAAAAAAAGGTCTAAAAAGGAGCAACACGAATAGTAGAAATGATACGAAGGAGATGGCAAGAGTTGGAAAAGTGTTGTGTAGGGGGAGTATACAAAGGGTACAAACTGACATTCCGGAAGTAGGGAACATTGCAACCAAAGATATTAGTACACAGGTTGATTTAGACAATGAATGTGAAGAAATAGGGAGAATAATAGAAAAAGGTATTATCTTTGAGAATATAGCTGGGACGCTAGATAAAGAATGGCCCGAGGACATATACAGAACAAAACTAATTGTGGGGAACCCGGTTGAAGTAAAACTGGACTTGGACACGGCTCTGGTAATGGATCCAAATAAGAATATGAAACGACACTTTTTGCGTACGGTATAGTGGATAGTGAGACAATTGAAAATGAAGTTAAAGAGGCTGTAAAGAATGAAGTAAGAGGAGAAACAAAGTGGCAACAGTCACGATGCCCAAAGAGCCTGCTAGTATACTATTAAGAAAGGCCAAGATCAAAATTGGATGGTTATATTGTGACATTAAAGAGAGAATACCCATGAGGAGGTGTTATAAATGTCTAGATTTTGGGCACAGAGCATGCATCTGCAAGGAAGCAGATAAATCCGAAATCTGTATAAATTGCGGAGAAGAGGGACATCAGGCAGGTGTTTGTACAAATCCCCCCTTCTGCGTTAAGTGCCAGAAGAATGATCACAGAGCGGATCAAACGAAGTGCCCTTATTTTATTAAATGGCTTCTGGAGGAGAGAAAGAGAAGGCTGGCGATAGGAGTAGGAGTAGTACGAAATCAGTAAAAATTATGGGCAAAAAAACTTTAAAGATAATGGAGGCAAATCTGATGAGATCTAAATATAGTCACGATATAGCGTATGAAGTTGCACTGAAAAGAGAAATAGATATCTTATTAGCTAGTGAGCCAAATGAAGATCGAGTGATGAGGAGAAGCAACTGGGTTAAAGATAAAAGACTAGATGTGGCGGTGTTTTTCATCAATAAGTAAGTAGAGGTGCAGGAGGTTATAGCGGAGGAGTGGTACGTCTGTCCACATCTCGAAAACTATGGGATATATTGCAGTTATAGTTCCCCAGATATAACCTTAGAAAAGTTCAAACTAGATGTTGATCAAATTATGAAAGATAGTAGGGACTCTAAAGAAGAAAGTATAATTCTAGGAGACCTCAATGTTAAATCCCCCCAGTGGGGCTCAGCCACAAGCGATGATAAAGGAGAGTATATGACCGATTGTCTAGCTGAACTGGACATGGTACCAACCTTTGTTAGAGGCAGCAGCGAGTTTTCTATAGATGTGACCTATTCGACACAGAAGATCGCAGCGAAAGTCGCAAACTGGGAGGTGCTAGAGGAAGAATCGTTAAGTGATCATAAATTTATTTGCTTTGAGGTCAAAGATTAAAGATTGAAGAATTAAAAGATGAAAAAACCAAAGTTGAGACTGACTGGGAGGTATTCGGAATACTATTAGAGTGGATGGTGAATTTAAGGGGTGGAGCAGACACTGCGAAAGGATGCACCAAAACGTTAAATTGAGCGTATACCGAGCCAAATTTCTAGAAAAAAACGGAAAAGGGACCCTCGTGCCTTACTGGCGGAGCCTAGAAATTGAAGAAAAAAAGGATGGAATGTGTAAAAAATAGAAGGAAATTTACAAGAACTAACAAGAAAAACGAAGGGAAAATCTGCGAACACGTGAAAGAAGAATACCGGAGATGCAAAAAAGAACTGAGACGACTAATTGCATTATCAAGAAAGAAGAAATGGCAGGAGTTATGCGAAGAGGTGGACAACGACGTATGGAGCGAGGGATATAAACTTGTATCTGGTCGAATAACCAATTTGAAACACCATTTGTTCTAACAATTGATAAAAAGGAGAAAATGGTGAAAGAACTTTTCCTTCAAAGAAATGATATCGCGATACCACGAGAAGAATGTGAGGAGGAGGCACCTTTCACCTTGGAAGAGATCTGTAGTGCTGTAAGAAATATGAAGTCTGGAAAAGTCCCTGGACCAGATGGCATTCCACCGGAGGTATTAAAGGAAGCAGTAAAAGAGGCACCTATTTGGATACAGGGCGTGTTGAATAACTTGAGAAAGCAAGAGTTCCCAGTACATTGGGAGACAGCCAAGGTGGTATTGATACCAAAAAGAAGGCAAAAATCGGCGCATAGACCTATATGCTTACTCAATACTTTAAGCAAGCTGTATGAAACATTAATACGGAGTAGGCTGGAAGACGAGATTAAATTGTCACAGCATCAATATGGCTTCCGAAAAGACCGATCCACAATACAAGCTATGGAGGAGGCAGTAAGAAGAAGAAATATGAGCAAAGATAAATGGTGTGCTCTTATAACACTAGATGTGAAGAATGCCTTCAATACAGCTCCTTGGAGTAAAATCATATCAGAACTCAAAAAAAGACGCATTCCGGGATATCTAACTAATGTCGTTTGTAGCTACTTCCAAGATAGAAAAATTCACATAAATTGACAACTGGAGAAAAAAGCTACAGCTGGAGTTTCACAGGACTCCGTACTAGGTCCAACTCTATGGAACATATTTTACGATGGAGTCTTTACATTGGAATTAACAGAGAGGGCTGCAGCGATAGGTTTTGCGGATGATTTGGCGCTCACAGTATCTGCTGAAGACGATTATGTACTAATATAGGATAATGAATCTTTGAGATGCATCGATATATGGATGCGGGATAGCCAACTGGAATTAGCACTACAGAAAACAGAATCAGTCAATTTAAAAGGGCCAAGAGGGATACTGTAAGTTTAATATTAGGAGAGACAGTAATCAAATCCAGTAAGCTCGTCAAATATCTGGGTATAACTATAGATGACAAGATGACGTTTAAGAAACATCTCAAAGGAGTGACGAAAAAGGCGGAAAGAAGGACAGCAGCACTGATAGGATTAATGCCCAATATCGGAGATCCCAAAAAGTGGGAAAAGGGTAATACTATGTAGTGTTGTGTCGTCGGAATTGTTATACGGAGCACCAGTATAGTATGGTGAACGTCAGAAGAAGACGTATTGAAAACTGTTGGAAGGAACTCAAAGAAAGTTTTTGCTTAGGTGTGTGTGCGCTTATAGGACGGTGGCAGTAAAGGCGTTACAAGTTATAGCGGGGGTGATACCCATATGTTTGCTGGCCAAAGAAAGGTTCCAGAAAAACGACGCCAAGAAGATCTGGGCAGCGCCAAGAAGAGTGTGAGACTATCTATTATGAGCAAGTGGCAGGAAGAGTGGGAAAAAACCGAGCAGTAGCGCAGTGAACAAAAACGCTTATACCAAGCGTAAAGACATGGTTTGACTGCAGACACAGAGGTATCGATTATTATATGTGCCAGATACTAACAGGGCACGGATAGTTTCACACATATGCAAAGGGCATAGAAAAAATAGAGAGCGACATGTGTGGCTACTGTGCAGAACAAGTCTCGCCGGAGCACACTTTCTTCTTTTGCATTAGATGGAGAGCAGAGAGACGACAGGCTTTTTCCAGGTTGGGAGGGTAACGGACGGTGACCAACTTCGCGGAGGCTGTCACTCGAGACAAAGTGGTCTGGGACATCGTGAAGCAATTAGCGAGAGCAATATTAGAAGCAATGGAAGCGATAACCAGGAAAAATTAGTAAACTCCAAACTCCTGAAGACCAGAACATCAAGAGAAAAATTTCCGAACTCCTAATCCTCGAATACCACGAGGGAAAGGAGAGGTAGGGAAAAAAGAAAGGCAGCTCCATCACTCGAGAAGCATGTCTGATTGACGGTCCCAGGGTGATGAAAATAGGGCGGTTCAGACGGGCCATTTGTTTCGGTTACGACCAATTACGCCCGTTCAAAAAAAAAAGCAAAAGATAAAGCATTATAATCAAAGAAACATGTGCAAAATTATTTATTATATTAATACCTTGTATTACTGTCTAAATACTTTTGTTGCCTCGTGTACATTTGGGTAAATAATAAAAATTTTAAAAAGAAATAAATATTTAAAATTATATGCTTGTAAGGTGCTAAATGAATTAATCTGTCATCAAGGCAAACATGAACGAACAGAACCCGTATAAAACACCTTTTATACTACATAAAAGAACAACTTTTATAAAGGATAAATATACATTTGTGTGTGTGTGTATATATATACATATATATATATATATATATTTATATAGTAAACTTAATAAGTCGGCGATTAAAGGTCTGGTTTATTACTTCAAAGTATATATATTTAAAACACTACATGTTTCAGCAATGATGCCTTTGTCAAGGAAAGGCATCATTGCTGAAACATGTAGTGTTTTAAATATATATACTTTGAAGTAATAAACCAGACCTTTAATCGCCGGCTTATTAAGTTTACCATATCATACCAAGGTCACGAAAATATTATATATATATATATATATATATATATATATATATGCACGTAACATCTTAACGCTCTAAAAATAGAGGTTAATTGGATGATTATGCGTCATCAAAAATATAAACTAACTAATTAATGTGCGACATAAAATGATAGTGAATATTTGAAATTGGAAAATTAATACTTTTTTATTGTTTCATACTCATATAATTACTCACACTAACTATAACTTATTTAAACACTTCTCTAAACTGCAGTTTCATGGTATGTTGTTACGTAAGGACTAATGTTTATTTAAAGACATACTCAGGATTTTATAAGAAATAAATACATATATGTGTACATATGAATATAATTGAAGATTTCGTATTTTTTAATGTAATACTAGTCGCGTATTTTCTTAATTATTAATCATTTCATACATGAAGGTCGCATTATTCTGCATATTTACATTTTGACAATCAATTTTACTATCATTCGTAAAGGTTATCTTATACGAGGGTAACCTTTTATTGTTTTTCAAAATATTCGCCTTTATGGTCTATACACTTTTGCATGCGTACAAACCAGTTCTCAAAACATTTTTCCACTCTGAAGGTTGTATCTCAGAAACACGGTTTTCAAAGGCTTCGACTGCTTCTTGAGGTGTTGAAAATCGCTGTCCATGTATTTCTATTATGTCAACACTTTTCTCCTTCAAATAGTCAACTGTTAGACGTGTTGCATGGGAATTCGCATTGTCGTGATGAAGAATAATGCGACGTTTTCGGTTGTTCTTCCTGAATTCGTCTATAACTTTTGGCAAACAAATTACTAATGAATTGCAGTCTGCGATATGCCAAGAGATGCCTCTACCTCACTGTAAGTCACATGTCGATCGTGTTCTATCATTTTTCCGGACAGCATGGATGTTTTCTGGAATCATAACAGTTTTTGGTCGACCTTT
Source organism: Melolontha melolontha (assembly GCA_935421215.2). Taxonomy (NCBI): domain Eukaryota; kingdom Metazoa; phylum Arthropoda; class Insecta; order Coleoptera; family Scarabaeidae; genus Melolontha; species Melolontha melolontha. The sequence continues at coordinate 155,115,820 of OW285236.1, read as the reverse complement.
ACGTGATTCATCACTCACTGAGGCACGACCATGACGAAATTCTGCAAACCAATTGTAAACTGCCTTCTCTGATGGTGCTTCATTACCAAAAATTGACCGAAGCGATATAATGCAATTTTGTGGAGTTAGATCTTTTTTATAATCGTAAAAAATGATCCAACGAAAACCTACACAAGTTATCTCCATTATTTTACAAACTCACTGTCTTAAAACTGTCACTGTCAACAAACTACTGACTCAATTTCTAAGCTATTGCGGATTTCTCATTGACAAATGTCACACTTTAAGAATATAGTGATTACATATGTCAAAATCACAATCTAGTGGTCGATTGTAAAAATATAAAAGGTGTTCCTCGTATATTATATGCTAGGCTTTCGTGTATGTATTGCGTGTTATAAAAATTTACTATGTATGTTCGGTAAAAATATGTACGTAGAATCTTAAATTTTTTGAAATATGAGTTATTTCTAAAATGATAAATCAAAATATATTTTTATGTTAATACTATCAATTTTAATAATTATTTAAAATTTATAATTTAAAACTGTAGCAATACCAAATGATCTCTATTATTAGATGTCTACACCGTGACCAAAATCAACCGGCGTTTTTGGCTGTATTAAAATCCCTAGATTAGAACATTTTAATATTTAGAAATTGGCGGCATGTCTGTATTTGTGCTTGTTTACCTATCATTATTGTTTGTCGTTTACAAGACACCTTTATTATTATGGTCCATTTGAAGTGGAATAACAAAACGATGATCATGGACTTATTCCTTGCGATTGTACCTTCAGCAATTTTTGGCACAATATCATAAGGAGGACGTCATGCAAAGGTTTGTGGAAATCGGAAACGTTTTTTAAGAAAAATCCGAAAAGCCATCGACAGTCTTTACACATGATATTGTAAAAAAATTCAGAACAGAATAGAATTAGTCCAAATAAATCTTTTAGAAAATGATCCACTCAAATAGGCACGATATATAGGAAATAAAAATATGGTTTTGCTATATTTCTCATTTTTTTTAGGTACCTATTATGGAAGTGTCCGGATTGCATTGAAAAAGTGATTGCACATGCATCCGTATAAAGTATGTTTTAAATCACTTACGTGAACAAGAGACCAACGATCAAATTATTGTGATTGGTTTAACAACAGACAATCCTCATCATTTCTTTAAACTAAGCTATATTTGATAAAAATTGGTGTTTGGATTGCATTTAGCAGAAAACGGATCATAGGATCTATTTTCTTTCACGATACGATAAAAGCTATCGTTATAGACAAATAATTCTAGACTTTTATCAATTAGGAGCATGACAATGAAATAACAGCTTTTTTTTCAACAAGACGGAGCTCCACTACATACTGCATAAACCAAAATGAATTATTTGGAACAATTTCTTATGACAACAGACCTAAGTACTGACTTCGGCTAGACTTGACAAATTTGGATTTATTCCAATTTGTAGATTTAAAGAACACTGTACATCAAAGTCGATCTTATAATTTAGATGAATTGGAAGTTGCGATTGACGAACGTTCTTAGTGATATGAGAAATGATTTTGAGCTCTTATAGTGTATAATATTTTACGTTGCTTTTTTAAATGTTTACGTCAAGTAAAGTGTAAATTATTATTTCAAATGACTGCACTATAAATATATTTTTTAAAATATCGTGAATTATTTGTTGCGAAAGTATATAATATCAAATGCCTCCTATTAATGAATTGTCAATTGAATAACGTATACACATTATTATAACAGGTTAATGTCATCACCATCAGTCAGAAATGACAAATGTCAAGAAGGATAAATAATATAGTCAATATTAGATCGATGCGAACACTTGATATTGCTCACCCGGTATATATATTTTTTACAAAAGAGATGTCTATTCTAAAAATAAAAATACATATTACAAAACACAATATAACACAATATAGGTAAAAGTATATTAAAGAACGAGTGTCATAAGGCAAGTCTTATCCCACGAGCTCAAATTTTTGACACCGAGACGAGCAAATCAAGGAAGGACCTAAAAGGCCAGTGCGATAAGTGTCTTTTTATAACATGTTACTTTTTTCTAATTTTGCTTTTTTTATGAACTCTTTGTATAAATAATAGTAATATAGAAATATGAGACAATTTTCGTGGCAAACTGACAATTGAGTTGATTTAAAATTTGAATTTGTTAATTTTCTATTATATTTTAAATTTATTAAATTTAATGCAAAATGAATGAGACTTTTTCATGTAGCCCATCTGAAATTACAACAATCGCTGAAAACAGTTTAAATAACTTACTTCCCATTAAATTACTTTATGGAAAATTTATTTGTGATTATTTTATACTTAATTGACTAGGTTCGTATTTGAAAATTCGATTTCATATTTTTTTCACGTTTGAATTTGATATGGAATTTCAATTGGTCGCTCTTGAAAAATTAAATTGCACTACATTAACTAACTACACTAACAGTACGTTTATAGATTATAATCGTATCGGTTTCGATGTTTTAATAGTGTTATTTAATAGTAGTATAGCAGCAAATTAGAAAAAAAATAATTAAAGTTGAAATATTTCTTTCCTCATAATGTAGGAATGAGAGGCAGTTGCATAGAATTAAGTTATATTACTCAAACGGTTAAATTACGAAACATTAGAAATTAATTATTATAATTAATTAATATTATTAATAATAATTCCTTGCATCAGGCTATAATCTGTAGCAAACCTTATGGTTAATTTACCGTCTTTTACTACTCCAAATATTTATTTACAGATATTTATTTTCATGAGCTTGAGTCGATATGGAGCTCAGAGACTGCAGCAGGGATCGAACATGATGACCTGAATACCAAACGAAAACAGGTCAGATTACGGCACTTGCTTTACTGACATTGATAGAATAGTTTGAAGGTGGAAAATATATGCAATTTATAGTGATAAAAATTAAAAAGTATGAGAGGTTGAAGATGATCAATCAGAAGATGAAGAATGCTACATGAACACATCATGAATTTAATATTCTTCTTAAAGAGTAAATAATTATAATAACTGGCTTAAAATATTACTTTTCCCCATTTTCATAATCTTGTCAATTTTGACAAAAAGTAAGCAGTAATAACTTCAGTTGGAACAATACTGAGAAATGTAACTGTTATACCTAAAGTACTTTTAGAAACAAAACAGTTGTCAGTGGTTATTTCAAAATTTTCATTTATAGAAAAAATAAATATGTAATAAATAAAACTGGTAGTGTATATTAATATTGTTTTCTTTTTATTTATATCATATGTTTATTACAATGTAACAAGCCATTTAATCTCTAATATGTGTATAGATTTTTCTGTGTATATTTTTTGTATATGGAGTCTAAAATAAATAAATTCACATATGTATTTTGATTTTGTTGGTATTTTTTTGTATATATAATAAAATAAATTAAAACATATTAATAGGAGTTGTTAATATTTTAGAATGACAACATTATTACTAGCAGATTATTTACTAACAGCTGACTCAAAGCAATAGTAGATTTGTCAACCATGTTTTGTAACACTATTTATTACGTGACTCGTCTCTTATCGTGAAAGACCTACAATAAATATTTCTTTTAGATCGTCGCACTTCCAATAGAGATTAAACGCGAAAAAGTCAATCAAATCTAACAACCTAAGTCTCGTATATATTCAATAAGGTTTCCCATTTCATCATGAAAAGGTTGACACCACAACAAGGCTTGGAAATTTTGAAAATTTTATTTCGCAATCGTGATTTTGTCATCGAAACTCAAGGATAGCTTTATGAATTTTATAGTCGACATAATTGCTCATTTCGGCGGATTATTGACCAAAGGATGGATAGATCTCGGTTCTCCCATGCACTAGTGCGTTTGGGACCTTGTGTAGTATTCAGGCTTGTGTTTGTCCACCTTGCAGAAAATTTGGCATAAAATGCATCTTTACATGATCCAAACAAAAACCGAATGACCATCATTTATGTCGTACCTTTACGAAATCGATCGAAAGCCAGCTAGCTGTTGATCACTGTTTCATCGCAAAAATTTTGTTCAGCGATGTTGTTAATGAATTTTTTAAATTATTAATATTAAACAAGTTATATATACTATAACTTAATAATGTAATGTCTGCAATTTACCATCATATATTGTACATATGCTTATCTTGCCGGCATTCCCGATTTCAACCCGGGGCTGTGCTAAAGGCCGGATTATATGCAAAAAAAACTGCACTTCCTTATGAAAAATATGCAGGTAAAAAATACGAGGTATGTTAGAAAATAGAATACTGTAGAAAAAAATATTCTATTATGTTTACTACAAGTTTATTTAGAACATTTTACAACATAATTAACTATGAAAACAATTTACAATCACATATTTCTCAAAGTTTTCAACAGAAAAATTGTGAGGCATGTCTGAAAACATGTATTTATATATTGAAAAGGAATGAATATATCTATTGTCAACTTAATATTTTCTACTGAATCACCACAAGGTTTCAGCAATGTCCTTTAGCTTTTAAAACCCTCATTTTTTCCTATTACACTTAAAAAAAATTTCATACACGGACTGTCCCACTCCTCCTTTAACATCAAAACATGACTTTTCAAATTTGTTTATTATTCCAACGCTCTCGATTAGCGACAAAAATTGTTTTTCCAACTGTAATATAGAAGTGGAAATAAAACTGTAATTGGCTTCAATAAACGCCAAGTGTGAGGTATTTCTTTACTCGAATACACCTTTTGGGCGTCCATCACAGATTGTGCATACCTATCAAGATCCATAATAATTGTCTATATTCCTTCATAATGATTTGCATGAAAAATAACAGCCTCCAACTACGTTCCCCATCGTGTGATTACTGATTGAGGAGGAAGCGGAACACCGGGTAGATGTTGTTTGTAAAACTGAACTCGTAATGGGGCCTTTAAAAATACTTTCTTAACACTACTAATTAAAGTATTCACTAAGGAAAAATGGTTTCTGACTTCTTCTGCAACACGATTTAGTCCGTGCGCCAAGTAAGTTGTGTGAATTAAATTTGGGTAAAGATTTTCAAAAACAATAAAATTCTCTGTGTTGGAATCGATTCCGGTAAGAAGAAAGTTCTTCCTGTAAAGACCTTGTTATTGTCAAATTATTTGCCTTTTCCAATTGTTTGGACGAAATTAAATAAGATATTGCTGGAACCGATACGTTAAGGATACCAATAATTAAATGAACTATGTATCGGCCCTCACTATCAGTAGTTTCATCTACGCATTTATAAAGATAATTTTTTGCAACAACCTTCTTAATGCTATTCAATGTTTCTGCATAGATATAGCGAATATAATTTTTTCTTAACGTGCTCTCGTCGAGAATGTTATATTTTCTGATGTACTTTTGCAAAAATTACTTGACATTTAAATTGTTTAATTTATGTAGTGGAATATCTGCCAACACAAATATTTGACACAAATTTTCATTAAATTGTTTTTTTGGAAGTTGATGGCAAACATTGCAGTAATGTTTGCTGACTCTTCTTTTTGTTAGTTTTGGGGCATGAGATGGAGTTTTCATATGTTGGTCGGCTTGGAACTTTCTCTCACTTGTAATCTGCAAAAAAAAATATCACATTATCGGTTGTTTTCTTATAAAATAAATGTTAGTAAAAGGTAAAGGAATAATTAAAAACTTAATTAATTAATTAATAAAAGGAAATAAACTTAAAATTTTACTCACAATCTTGCAGCATGCTACGCAACACTTTTTCTCCATCCATACGCAATTCTGAATAAGGTGCAATCCATCCAGGCACAGTCGCTATTTCGGCATTTTTGCTATTATATATCACAACTCACAAGTTTACACTTCGAAAAGTCAACGCAAAATGACTTTTAAAATAAAATTACTTTCGAATATGGGAATAAATTTCTCCGAATAGCAAGAAAAGTCTGGTAAAATGTATTTTTGTATTTATTTAGAAGTTTTAAGGTATGTATTAGCTTTCCTGGAATTTTATCTCGGCTTGGATGTATGGGAAGAGCATTAATAAATTCTTGGAGACGCTTATCGGAAAAGTATCGGGAAGAGGCTTAATAAAATGCTATTTTTAATTTAAAGAGGGCTGTTTAATTTTTGTTTGTTACATCCACGATATATTTTTAGAAATGCCTATAATAAATATGCAAATAATATACAAAATGCATATATTATGCAAATATGCAAATTTATGCAAACTGCATATAATCCGGCCTTTACTCATGACTTGCCAATTCCTTCCTTTCAGTAATTAGCGTCAAGCTGTAATAATTTGAATTAAATGTAGAATGTATTTATTAATATGTACTTCTCACCAGAACTACATCACTTATATAACTTTGACATTAATATACTGTCACTTATAATTCTTTGATCAAAGTAATATTTACCGAAGCATGTAAGAGATTATTTTGAATATAAATATATTAAAGTAAAATAGACCTTAAAGCGCTGAATATCTAAATTTATTATATATATATATAGAATATACAAAATTATGTGATTGGCGCTTTACTATAGGAGAAGTAAGTGGTGTGCGATTAATAAATTTGACAGACTTCAAAATAACACAACTGACATAATTGATGTGTGACCGTGACAGCCGACCAACTAACTTACATCCCCACTATATTCTCCTATTGCTATATATTCCTACCTTTATTTGTTATATATTATATTTGTCATACTGTATATATATATATATATACATATATATACAGGGTCCGGCAACGAAGCGGGGACGGAAGATTACACGCGTATTTGAAAGTTAGTCAAATATTTAGTCATCGGATATCCTTCCGGACCATCAAGCGCACGTTCTAAAAATACTTTGTTTTATACAGGGTGTTCCAGATGGAAATGCCAGACTAAAGTTGCATTTTTTTAAATGGAACACCCTGTATATTAATAGATAAAATGATCCGCGCTTGAATGCTGGTTACATCGCTATAATGTTGTATGGGTCTAAAGTTGATAGTTTCCTTGTAAATAATTATTTTACTTAATAAATTGATACATTTCAGTAGGCTATTCTGCATAAGGAAAATCAAAAGATCCGAAACCAATAGAATAGAATATTTTCTACTAGTATGCACTTTCGTTGCTACGTGAAATAAATTCTGCAACTACTCGTGTTATACAGAGTGTTCACTATTTCGCAAAATCGAAGAAATCTCGTAATTTTTAAATGGAACACCCTGTATATTTTTAGCTCATTGAAAAGCCCTTTTACTACGCTTTCTATTAATACCTCATTTGATGCACCTAGGATGGATCATTTGCTAATTATTTCTTTTTAGAGTTGAATTAATGAAAAATGCTTGTATTTTTAGTAGCTAATTTGCGCTTTTAAACCTTCTGTAAGATCGGATATTCAACAAATTATCCATAAATGATCTATAACAAGAAGAAACCCCATTAAGTACGAGAAACAGTTGATTTTCACTCAGCGGTGAAAGCAAACATTAAATTAATATAAAGTAATATAGCATTTTCAATATATTCACTGCTGATCAAGTTATCTGGTGTCAGTTTTAAGCTTGTATACTTAATAACCAAGTTGTCAAAAATTTAGTTCCATCTTACACAGTATTTCGTTCAATCTTTAAAAGAAATTGCTATAATGACTAATTTTAGTATTCAAGAAATATGATATTTATTCTTGGGGAGTGTACAAGAAATTGTCTCCTAGAAAGTAGAGTATTTGCAGAGAGATTTCCAAACCTTGAAAGAAAGCCAAGACCGGAAGCATTTGAAAGGTTATTAGAGAGATTTACAGAAACTGGTGGTGTAACCTACAAGAAGAGAGAAATAAATAAGCCGGTAATCAATGAAAAAAGCGAATTGGCCGTACTATTAACAATACAGGAAAATCCACATATAAGTATAGACGGTATTTCAAAGGTAGCAGCTATTGAAGATAGGAGCGTACGAAGAATTTTAAGAAGTCATAAATATCATCCGTACCATATGGAATTAAATCAGGAATTGCATGGTGATGATTTCATTAAAAGAACAGACTTTTGTGGTTGGTTGTTAAATAAAATGCGAGAAATGCCAAATATTTTAACAAAGATTTTGTTTAGCAATGAGGCTACTTTCAAAAGTAATGGGGCGGTAAATAAACATAACATGCATTATTATGCAACAGAAAACCCGCATTGGATACGTCATGTAGACAATCAGAATAGATGGTCTCTTAACGTCTGGGGAGGTATACTTGGTCCATATATCATTGGCCCGTACTTTTTCGACGGAACCGTTACAGGCGATACGTATTTGGCATTTTTGCAGAACGAACTGCCTAATTTACTTGAGCATGTGATTGCTGACACCCGACAAATTTTCTGGTTGCAACACGATGGTGCACCTGCTCATTACAGCCTTAACGTTAGGGAGTTTCTAGGGCGATGGAAGGAAGACAAATGGATAGGACGAGGTGGTCCAATCGCTTGGCCTCCACGAAGTCCAGATCTTACTGTCTTGGACTTCTACTTTTGGGGATATGTCAAGGCTCTAGTTTATGTGGAAGTTCCTACAACAAAATATGATGGAACGCATAAGAGAGGCATTTAGAAATGTTCGCCAAGAAACATTACAGCATGTTCAACAGAATTTCACCAGGCGGCTTCATTATGTATTGAGAGACATGGAAGGACATTTGAAAGTTTTCTTTGATTTATTTGCATTTACTATTTACATTTACATTATTTTTATTTACTGTGCTACTACTTTTGTTAATTCAATTTGATGTTGTGGTTAGTAATTAGTATTTATTTAAAATAGTGCAAACTTTTAATACTACTCGTACTTGATTCTTTCCTACATGATTTCGATTTATGTTAAGCTAATTAGGTATGTATTGTTTCATATTAAGTATTCGTAAAATAGTTGGTTTTACAAAATTCTTTAAAATACAAATTAATTAGTGCAAGTTTTTTATTAAACTAACACCAGATAACTTGATCAGCAGTGAATCTATTGAAAATGCTATATTACTTTATATTCATTTAATGTTTGCTTTCACCGCTGAGTGAAAATCAACTGTTTCTCGTACTTAATGGGGTTTCTTCTTGTTATAGACCATTTATGGATAATTTGTTGAATATCCGATCTTACAGAAGGTTTAAAAGCGCAAATTAGCTACTAAAAATACAAGCATTTTTCATTACTTCAACTCTAAAAAGAAATAATTAGCAAATGATCCATCCTAGGTGCATCAAATGAGGTATCAATAGAAAGCGTAGTAAAAGGGCTTTTCAATGAGCTAAAAATATACAGGGTGTTCCATTTAAAAATTACGAGATTTCTTCGATTTTGCGAAATTGTGAACACCCTGTATAACACGAGTAGTTGCAGAATTTATTTCACGTAGCAACGAAAGTGCATACTAGTAGAAAATATTCTATTCTATTGGTTTCGGATCTTTTGATTTTCCTTATGCAGAATAGCCTACTGAAATGTATCAATTTGTCAAGTAAAATAATTATTTACACAGAAACTATCAACTTTAGACCCATACAACATTATATCGATGTAACCAGCCTTCAATCGCGGATCATTTTATCTATTAATATGCAGGGTGTTCCATTTAAAAAAATGCAACTTTAGTCTGGCATTTCCATCTGGAACACCCTGTATAAAACAAAATATTTTTAGAACGTGCGCTTGATGGTACGGAAGGATATCCGATGGCTAAATATTTGAATAACTTTCAAATACGCGTGTAATCTTCCGTCCCCGCTTCGTTGCCGGACCCTGTATATATATATATATATATATATACATATATATATATATATATATATATATATATATATATATATATATATATATATATATATATATGGTAAATTTAATCAGTTGGCGATTAAAGGTCTGTTTTACTTCAAAGTACATATATTTAAAAAAAAACCTACATGTTTCGGCAATGATGCCTTTATCAAGGATATAAAAAATATAAATGACAGAATACAAAATATAAATTGTATTCTGTCATTTATATTTTTTATATTCTTGATAAAGGCATCATTGCCGAAACATGTAGGGTTTTTTTAAATATATGTACTTTGAAGTAAAACAGACCTTTAATCGCCAACTGATTTAATTTACCATATCATACCAAGGTCACGAAAATATTATATATATATATATATATATATATATATATACATATATATTAAAATTAATTTATCTATATTATATAAAAAAATATTAAATCGATAGCATAGAGCGACAACATGGGAAATTAATTTAACTCACTATGTTGGTCTATGCACATAATGTGTTCTAAATACAGTAGTAGTTATCCATCTTTATTATAATACGCAAGATGGGGAGATTATGGTTAGGATATGAGTTGATTATATTTATTATTACAGTAGGACTTGCTATTTAACAATTGTATTTTTCCGTTTAGAATGGAAGCAGTCAGTTTTACAATTGCCAAAGAAGGGCGTAAATCTAATTGTAATAATTTAAATAGAATAATGTTTTTTTTAATAATTTTGAACAGTAATTAGAATGAGAGATTGTATAATTACTATTTCCTTCAAAAATTGGACATATTGCAGTGTATCTTTCCCTCATTTAAAATATACATGCTTCAATTCAAACATACAACTTTCTATACTTCTAACTTAATTTTCCGACACAACTTAAATTTAGCTTAATTTATTAACACTACTTATAACTAAGTTTCTTCCAACCATATCTTCTGGATATCATAATTTTATTTTGAAAAGATATACAAATAAAATAATTAAATATTTTTTTTCAGTAAAAAAATCGAATAATTAGCGTCGTATATGTAGAAAGCATTTATTTCATTCACATCACTTCGCGAAAATGCAATTGATTTGCACAGATATACAAATAATTTCTATGATTAATTGAGTAAGTGATATAATCATGTAAAATTGTAACCAATATTATCTCTCCTATTTGTATACTTGTATTTTCCATCTCTGTAAGACAAATGCTTGTTAATATTGGACATTGGTTTCACATAATACGATAATATCGTATCATATACGAGTACATGCGTATTTCTTGATCGGTTATTGTTATTAATCATAAAATTTTCGTATTAATAATTTGCTTTATTATTTGTGTTTTACATCGATATAAAGTGCAAAATTCTCTCTTTCATTTCATATAATGTTTATGTTTCTAAGTGATTGTGTTCATTAAATATTGATATGGTTATTTGTGTGTCACTTTACTTACTTATTCGACTGCACTTTCTTTATAACGGGTGTTCAGAAACATTCGAAGTCAAAGTAGTCCTTGAAAATATGAAGTCATGTCTGAGATAGATTGATTTTTGACAGACAACAGCTGCATTTAATAATTATTACAAATCAGATACTTAAGTAAAGATATACGATTTTTTGTTCAGAGCCCACTTGACTTTGAATGTTTCTGAACACCCGTTATTACGTTAACCCGTTCTGAACACCCGTTATTTCTTGTATTTTGCGCTGTGTGCTGTTGTCTATCAATATAGCAAATCTTTATTAATTTAACCTTTCTTGCTGTAGCAGTACCCAACTGTTGCCTATCTCTTCCATTGTATTATTTGTTAGTCGCCGCGACGGGCATCGTAGGCGTGAAATTTGTGTCCCTGTCTGTTCTCTATAGTTTTGTTTATATTGCAGTTGTGTAATTATTGAAAATGCCTTCTTATGTTTGCTGTAATGCTGTTCATGAGCTGCTCAAGTTCAAAGCTTTCAAGATTCATTGTGTTGACGTTTCAGCTGCTAAAACTCGCAAAATTCATACTAAATCTGGCATCTCATGGACCTGCAAAAACTGTTTACAGTTCGGTATCTCAATGGTTTGAAGTCATGTCATCGTGCCTCTTCTGCAGGAAGATACAATGATTTTAAGGCAATCGCTATTGGAATCGAATACTTCTAATACTGTTTCTCTACGTGATACCGAACGTATCATACAAGAAATATCTGATATTGATCAACGTAAGAATAATGTTGTTATAGTTGGTTCTACAGCAGCTTGCAATAACAACGGGCAGATTAGTTTGGATGTTGGCATGGTAAATGATCTTTGTTCTGCGTTCCAGGTTAGTGATGCGGGTGTGAGGGTTTCGAGATTGGGTAAATATGATGCAAATCTTATCAATCGTTGTAGACCCCGTCTCTTCTGAGAATACTGTTCGTATGGTGTTGCGAAATATTTCTAAATTAAGAGCTATGCCAAGATTAACCAAGACTCAAGATTAACAAGATCTAACTTAAAAGTTAAGTATAAGAATGGTATACCTTCCATTACTAGTAGGTTAAACTGGACAAGTCCAACCGTTTTTCTGTGTCTCTTGAGATATATTACCAAAACACCCGCGGCCTCAAAACAAAAACTTATTTTTTTTACTGCAATCTGTGATTAATGTAATGATATAATTGTAATTCTAGAAAATTGGCTTGACAATTCAGTTTCGAGCTCCGAATTAGTACCTCCTGCATATAATATTGTAAAATGTGACAGAAAATTTTCTCTTGTGGATCGCTCTACGGGTATGTTTGTTGCTTTGTCAAATGATATCTCTTATGAGGAAGTTTATAATACTTGCTTTACGTCTGTTGTTCGTTTGATTGATGTAGTTATTTGTAATTGTAAATTTGGTTTAACTTCATTTTATCTTGTGGCTGTTTATATTACACCTAATATTTTTCTTCACGATTTTGATCATTTTTTGTGAAGCTCTAGAAAATGTTTTGCTCGATAAACCAATTCTTTTACTTGGCGATTTTAACTTGCCCAAGTTTGTGTTTGATTACCTTTCTTGAGCTAAATGTTGCTCATTTAACTGCATATCTAGTCTACCTACTTAATCTTAAGCAATTTAACACAATTGTTAATTGTGATAACCGACTTCTTGATCTTGTTTCCAATTTCGTTTGTAATACTTTAGTATCATCTAATGATATTCCACTTGTTCCAGTTGACGCTTAGCATTCGCCTCTGCATATCATTGGAGTTTCCTACATTTCTTACCTACCAGGTTGCATTCCCATGTAAACAATATTCGATACAATTTCCACCGAGCTGATCTCCATCAACCATATGCCAACTTACTTGATGCAGATTGGTCATTCTTGGAGCGTTTTACTGATGTTGATTGTGCTGTGGATACTTTTTACTGAAAACAGAAAAACAATTGAACGTGTAGGTTCCCAGTTATTTTTAAAAATGTATATTTTTCTATTGGAACACCCAGTATAATATTATACCACCCGGCCAAATGTTTATTTACAATAGGAAGGGACACCTGTCCATAATTATCGAGCCGTTCTTATACTTCTGCAGGCAGTCTTTGGACATAGGTGGATACCCACCACACTCAAAATGAACTCCAAGACGCTATCCGCAATGTTATTAATTCTATTGATGGGAGACTTGTTTTTAATGCAACACAAAGTGTTTTAAAAAGAGCACGAAAATGTTTAGAAGTAGGAGGCGATGTTTTTTAAAATTCAATTTAGAATTTTTTTATTATGCTACAATTTTATATTATAAATAAATTATGTTCATCAAAGTTCACTACATTTTGTTTTTAAATTGCCTCGGTTATTTTCAACTTTTGTGAAAAAAGTCATATAAACACTTTTCTTAATCAATTGATTTTGCATCAATTGGTATATTATACTGGGTGTTCCATTAGAAAAATATACATTTTTAAAAATAACTGTGAATCTATACGTTCAATTGTTTTTCTGTTTTCACTATCGTAATCAGCGGAAAAAACAATACAACTTTCCTAATGTAACCAACTACCTAGCTCCTACAATAACGAATATATCAATGATGAATACTTAATTTGGATCAGCCTGTATAGTTCAAGCAAGTGGAGGAATCTATTAAAGCTAATCCAGAGAAACTATTCCAATATATTCATGCAAAACAGGGTACAATGCGTATACCTAAAATGCTATTTTATAATGAGACTTCTCTTGACTCTCCTCAAAGTTTATTTGACGCTTTTGCCAATAAGTTTTCTTCCACACACCTTCCAAGCACGAATTCTTCTTTTCATATTGAATATTCGAAGCATATGCCTTTAGCATTACTTCCAGTTTCAGAAATGGAAGTAATCAATATATTGACTATATTTCCTGAAAAGGAAATTACAGGTGATGACTTAATTCATGATGCTGGATTTGCTTTGGTGAAACCCTCGACATTAATTATCAATATGGCCATTCAGACTACTTTTCCGACGATTTGGAAGCGTACTAATAAGTCCTGTTTACAAAAAAGGTGATAATATTTATGTTAAGACTTATAGACCGATATCGATTCCATCTAATTTTGCTAAGATTATCGAAAGCATCATTTATTCTTGTTTACACCTTAATACCAAACAGTGAACACCTTGATGCACGTGGTCAAGTATGTTTATATTGATTTCAGTTGTGCCTTTGATCAAATAGATCATGGAATTTTACTTGCTAAACTTTCAGCGTTTGGGTTAAGTTTCATTTCTTCTGCTTACATACTTAACTAAGAGACCTAATTATATTTATTACAATGAGTATAAATATTTTGAAGATTTTCCTTAATCGGGTGTCCCACAAGGATAATTTGGGCCATTGTTGTTTATTCTCTTTATCAATGACATGTCCTTGTCGTGTCCTGTACTTGTCAACGCAGATGACCTGAAAATCTGTCTCCACCAGGACATGGGATGATGTACGTCACATATAATATTGATATATTTTCTCAATGGTGTTCTAAATTAAAATTGGTGTTAATCAATAAAAAGGGCTGTTTTGTTTCTTATACGAAAAAGGGCCATTTTATTGACTCAGTATATTACATTAATGACTACAATCTTGAGAATTTATAGTGCAAAGGATCTTCGGGTTTAATTAAATTCTAGCCTACGCTTTGTTTCAAAAATTAACATCTGTATTGCTGCATCCAAAACTTTGGGTTTTGTATTGTGAACCTGCAAATTCTTTCAAAGCTTGTTTTTGCTAAAAACGTTATACTTTCGTTTTGTTGTCAGAAAACTAGGATATATACTTCACCCGTATGATCACCACATTATATTTATTTGCAATTGTTTTTGGAAAAAGTGCAGCGACGTTTTTGAAGTACTTGTGGTACAAAGTTGATCAATTGGTTCTAGAATATGTTCTAGAACCAATTTCTTCTCCATAATTCTCGTATAACAACAATGTGGCGTAATGCTAATGCACTTTATAATGACATTTTCTTTGATGCCATTAATCAACTGCAATAAGTTTCTTTTTTAATTTATCTTTTTCGTGGATTTTTATTAAATAATTAATTTTTATTATTGTTAATTGCTGTCTAAATATGTATTTGTTATATTTTATGTATTTTTCAATTATATGTATATACGAGTATGTATATTTCTTCAATTTATCCTGTAACTGTTCGCCGTTGGACAATAAAGACTATTATTATATGTATTTACCTTGTGTATATAGTTAAACATCTAGAAGGAAGCAAGTGCTAACAAATGTGCTAAATCTATCATACAATAGTGAGTGCTATAAACATTAGGATACGCAGTTCTAATGAACTATGGTGGTGATTAAATGAATGTAAATATCTACCTGATTAAAGTTAAGATTTAAAGTCAATAAATAAGCATTAGGTATGTTAGGTTAAGTATGTCGCACATTTATTCACAATTGTTTTGAATATTTAGTGACAGCATATTATTATTTTAGTTTGAAATCTACTTTATCTTTCTACTGCTAAAACCCTAAATGTAATACAATAGATGTCCGCATTTATTTATTTTATTTTTAAGGAAGATGGTATGTAATTAAAAATGCAATGCTATCTTATATTATTGAACATTTATATACCTATGGTGATAAGAATGTATAATCAATCGCCCTTTAATTCATTTCTATTATGAATTCTTCACGCTGTCACGAATTAATTTTGAATGCGTCCTTTCCTTATGTTCGGTAAATTAACGAATAAGAAGTGTAATTTACATATTACCTAACGCTTTTAGGGTGAAGATTTAGTCTCATTTTATTTACTAAACTTGAAACACGTATTACTCACGCATTTTACACTTTATCGTAATAAAATATTATCTACGTATTCGCACTTGGGAGTTTCACGAGAGGAGTATTACATTTTAAATAGTTAATTGACGAAGGTGATACTTGTTGAAACTTCATTATAACGCTAAGAAATAAGTAATTAAACTTCTAGTTTCAAAAATTCTTTTATTGTAAATCACTACAATATTGTTTCGCCATGCAATGGCTTCATCAGGTGGATGAATACTGAATATGTACAATGCAAGTTAGAATAGATAGATTTCAAAATTGTACACATTCAAGTAAAAAGTAAAAAACTTAACCTGTTAGAAAACTTAGAAATTAATAGATACAATAGTTTAGGATTAGCTTTAAATGACCAACTAGATTTAAACAACTCCCCTCTACTAAATTTAAGATTGTAAAAAATTTTTCCACCACCATTCCCCAATAATTTTCACATAAATATTCTAACTTGCATTGTACATATTCAGTATTCATCCACTTGATGAAGCCATTGTATGGCGAAACAATATTGTAGTGATTTACAATAAAAGAATTTTTGAAACTAGAAGTTTAATTACTTATTTCTGAGCGTTAGTATTACATTTATTAACATACCGGCTAGCTGATCAATTAGTCTTGATCATCTCTTCGGGCTAATAACATCTACTAATCCCGCATCATATATTACGCATTTAATAGTCATTATTAACCTGACATTAATTTCTAATTTGTTGCCATAACTTTATCAACTTTCTCAACAATTTTATTTTATTTTAATGTTATTTGCATTAATTTAATTTTATTTAAATAATTTTGAGCAGGATTCAATATTTTAATATATATTAGAACAAAATATATACAGGTCGAAATTCGAAAAATTATATTAAGACGATTTATCTGTATTAAATTTAATTTAAAACAGATTGTATCTGAAGTAATCAACTTAGGTTTATTTTTATTAAAATTAAATTCGTACATTTCTGTTCTTTACGTATTTACGAAGATAGCTGTAAGCATTCAAGGAAGGTGTTGAAGATCCTTAGAATAATAACGTAATTTTTCTTTACTTATATTAATTCATCAGTTTACGCTGTAATTAAATTCTTTTAATATATATTATTATATGAAAATAACTTGTTCGTGTTCGGGGAGTACAGTAAATCCCATTACACGGCTAGTGAATAGTATATGTTTGTTTGAAAACAAAAAATATCATTAGAGTACAGCTACGTGTATTTTGTAAATATATTTTTAAAAATCCAAGTAGAATACCTGATTAAAATCATGATGATGAATTTGATTACTCCTGTATATTGTTTCACTGTGCACGGGTTGCAATGCCGTATACACACTAATTAATTATTTGTCGGTAACGGTTTCTAAAGAAACGCGGCACTTCAATGTAAAACCTTTATTTACAAATACACCAACATTTAACTTACACTATTTGAGTAATGGTTAGGTTGTTTAAAATTTATGTGTTAAAAAGCTATGTTATTAGACTGTAAGTAAGCGAAATTTACCTCTAACTCAGCAATTATTGAACAATTAACAAATTGGGCCGCATCAGATGGCGGCTAGATGACGCACATAATTCGGGAAAATTCCAAAGTACCGCTTCTTAATCATTGCAGATATTTCTTAATTGTATACTAGCTCTAAAGCTAAGTGCAAAGTTTATGAAAGTTGGAATCTTCATACTAACATTTATGGTACAAAATTTAGTGAACGTGGATTTAAAAAGAGATATGAAACTTCCAAGCTGTGTACTTGACACGTTCATTAATAAAAACATAGTAAAGATTAAAATGAGAAGAGCAATAAAATAAATGAAATGAAGCTTGACAAATATGAAAGATACCGGTTCTTAAACTACGGGTAAACATTTGCACCTTAGATATGGTAATAAAGCATGGTATCAAGGTTTCAATTTTGTAAGTGAACATTATGTTCAAATTCCATATTCTATGTTTAATTATATTTAATATATACACAATGAACAACTTTCGTTTTAAGACGAAACAGTGATTCCCATTACTAAGGGCTATCAGACCGTCAATAGCGAGATATTGCAACAAAGGGAATAGCACTTCCGCTTGGGAACAAGCTTTTACACAAATCTGGCCTAAACCGTCTCCTCCACGAGTAAGATTTGTATTATGTTTTTTTTTCAGCAGACTTTATTCACCTGCAGCATGGTCAATCAACTCATTTATATTGAAGAGCGATCTTTGTGCCCCTTCTGTTTAACTTTCCTGTCCAGTAAGCATAATGGCTTTAGTGCAATGGTCTGGGTTCCAATCCACTAATGTTCTTGATATGCATGCCAAGCAGTTTTTTTATACCCTTCACTATAGAGGGCATCAAACTAATAAGTCTCGGAGACCTTGCAGTACCCTGTCTAGATTTCTACGATTTTGATACAAGACTACCCTGATAGTTTTCCACATCTATGGTACGTGTCCTATGACCAAAATAGTTAATAAAATAGTGCACAAACTATGTAAAAAACAAAAAACATCTAATTTAGATAGTATTGAGTGATCGATGGAATCGAAAGCTTTCGCGAAATCTGTTTATATTACATCGATCTGAAGGCGATCATCGATAGCTTTAGTAATAAATTGCATTATTTCTATAAAATTAGTGGTAGTAGAACGCCCAGCAACAAAACCATATTGATGAGGAGACAGCAAATGACATGCCTCAGGTACTATTTGTTCATATATTAAAGATTAGAAAACCTTGGCAAAATTGCTTAATATGGTAACTGGTCTATAATTGGATATATCACTGCGATTGCCACTTTTATGGACTGGTACAAACGTACCAAAAATTCGGGAAAGGAACTAGTAGAAATAATTAAATTGAGAATCACTGCTAAGGGTTCACATAAAACAGGTCCACAATTTCTAATGAAAAAACCTGGTAGACAGAGGAACAGGGCATATAGTGATATTATTAGTGAAAATTTACCAAATGCATCCACTATACCCTGAGGCGTAGTAATTTTATAATCGTTTGTAATAACTAAAGTATGACATTCATTTCTACATATTCAATGTATTCTTCGCATTCTTGTTTAATTGAATAACTAGGTTAACATAACATTAAGTAAGTAAGTAGGTTATTAAGTAAGATATATATACTGAAGACAGAGGAGAACGAGTCAGTCTTGTAAATTTAATCAATCTTGTACATGTGAACATCGTATCATGTAATGTTGTTAGTTAATATTTATTAAATGTTATTTTATATTGTTTCCGAGTATATTATTTATTACATCAATAAAAACGGTCTTTAATGAGCCCGTCTTGGTGATGAAGCCGTAACGAGGGCCAGGGGACAACACATAGCGAGCCTGCTAGTGGCTAGCTGGATTAACATCAAATGGTGACCCTGCCAGCCACTTCTGACATCACATGACGATCCTGCCAGCCACTTCTGAGAGTTCTGAGTTGTCACTGCAGTAAGTGGAATCCAGAACGAACCCCAAACGTATGGTAAGCGGAAAAACTAAACAACATGGGGAATTACATGACAAAAGAAAAGGTCGTCATAGTAGGCAACAATGTAAACATTACAAACCACTTGAAGCAAAGGAATTCTGCTGCAGCCAAGAGCAGGTCTAAGCCGCCCACATGTCAGTCGCGGAACCTTTACTACTTCTGGAAGGTATTTCATAGACATTTAAGAACCGACAATTCCAGTGTTGGAAGCGATAGAACCACTTTATAATTTTGATAACTAGGCCGCGGAAATGAAATACATATTACAAACAGTCCTAGACGAGGCGACAATTTAAATGATTCTAAAACTAAAAGACAGGTTAAGTTAAATACTAATCGAAAACCCACACACTACTGTATCGGAGTCCAAGTTTTAGTCAAAAACGAATCAGGGAACAAATTTGAGACATTGTACAACAGCCCATTTACCATTGTAAAAACAAACAAGCCACTCAATGTAACCGTCCAAATAGACGACAAGACCGTCGAGATCCACAAAAACCGATTAAAACACTTTCACGTTTAAATTATTTGCACATATATGTATATTAACAAACAAGTTATCTAAAAAAATAATAAAATTTATTTTTAATTTCTCCCCAGAAACCACAGTGTATAATCAAATATAATGAAACACGATCAAAATTTTTACACATGCGCAAAACTAACATGTAACAAAAAACAACCTTGAATCCCGTCGAATAAATTTTCAGTTATATTTTTAACATAGAAATTTAAAAATACTCTTTATTATTTATTTCTATTAATTAAGACTGTTAACTAATTATTTTAATACAATTGAAATACACTTTTGAAAGCTTTTCTAATTAAGACGTCTTAAGAATATAATTCTACTTACATAAAAAATTTATTGGAGACACATTTACTCGAAAACGTTGTTTAATCAAATACTATAACAAAATTCCGAGAATAACAATCTCGTAGAATTATCGGGAATTAAATATGAAATACCAACAACTATGGTCACACTCAAAAAACAACCCGAACTAATTAAATTTTATATATTTCTATTAACACAACGTTCTCGTATAAATTCAGAAGTTCATCTCCTCGAATTTGGCCTCTCGAACACATAGGCCTTGAAAAACACTAGTTTTTTGTCTCACACATGAGATTTAAAACATATCGGATATACACAGATATCCAAAAATTATGTACATTCATTTTAAATGAATTTTAAAATATTATTATTATATATATATATATATATATATATATATATATATATATATATATATATATATATAAGGTAAACTTAATAAGTCGGCGATTAAAGGTCTGGTTTACTTCAGAGTATATATATTTAAAACAACCCTACATGTTTCGGCAATACGCCTTTGTCAAGAGAATACAAAATATAAATGACAGAATATAAAATTTTATATTGTCATTTATATTTTTTATTCTCTTGACAAAGGCGTATTGCCGAAACATGTAGGGATGTTTTTAAATATATATACTCTGAAGTAAACCAAACCTTTAATCGCCGACTTATTAAGTTTACCTTACCATACCAAGGTCACGAAGATATTATATTTATATATATATATATATATATATATTGATGTAGTTCATCTGATGTTCTTTTAATTTCTTTCATTTTTATGTTTTCTTGTATAGAAATGGTATATCTGCAATTTAATGATTTTTAAATATATTATTGAATAGCCAAATTTATGTATTTTCGATGTAAAATTATAATTGGATTTAGAAATATTGATATCGATTAATATTGTAATTTGTATTCATTTTATTTTTATTTCTTGCTCTTAAATTAAATGTTATCGTGAGGATCTTGGTTTTCTAAATCTAATTTTGATTATATTATATGTTATCATATTTCTATCATCGTATTATTTATTATGACCCTGATTGACTTAAATTCCTAAAACTGTGATTGCGATTACGTGAGTGATGTTAATGTATATTCTGATTAATCTGTCAGAGTTATTTTTATCTCTGGTTTATGAAAGATTTTCTTTAAAGTAACATTTTAAAATTATTCCTTTTTAATTTGTCAAAATGACATTTGATTTAATTTTTGAATTCAGTGTACATTTTCATAGAAAATCTGATTTATGGAATGTTAATATTTCTTATGGGAGTCTTGACTACGAAAAAACAGAATAATAAATAAGTAGATTTTTGCACAGAAAATTGGTGTATAAACAGATATATTAAAAGATTCCTCTTCGAATAGTAATTTAATAGTGATATCTTAACATAATCTACTCTAGGAGGTATTTAACTTATGATCAATTGGTATATTTACCTTGCTGAAAGGATTTCTTCGTATGAAAAATAACCTGGAATACTTATATACAATCTATATGTAAAAGCTTCGTTACTAATCCTTATTTATGATAATGCAGCGATATTAAAGGAGTTACCAGTATCGTTATTGGATATATTGGGATAATTTACACCTTTTCCTGATATTAATAAGTACACATAACCTTGCAGTTTTCTACGAACATCTAGACTTTAAACCGATTAACATTTGGAATTGGCTACTAGCCGTATTGGTCCTGTCTACCAAGTTTTTCCACATCTGTAACAGACGGATTGCCTCACAGTCTATATGTCATCCAGAAGGTTACTTTTAGATCAGTTTTAGTCACTACTTATGTTATCTGTACAGGTATTTACCATAGTTTTAATTACCTGTAATAATACGCAAGATATTCCATTTCTTCAAGTATTAATATTAAATACTTTAAATATTACTCACGTATCCCAAACTTATAATTTATTTCTTTACTTAAATATTTTAATTTTTGTATCAGATGAATCATATATGTTTGTTTACAATCGACATTAATATTCAGGGTTAGACTAGACAACCCATTGCACATGTTTGCTATATAAATAACATACACATAATTTCCCTAAGTTGCTTGTTTCTTGTATATTTTTGAGTAAAAAATAGTTTAATTTTCAAATATATTTATTATTATCATTTACATATTTGTTTTATTTTATGTACTTTAACTCCTGATATTAACACATCCGGAACCTGCCTTTAGATCCTGAGATATAAAGTCTTTGCTCTATTTGATTAATTCTTACTTATTATCTTGAGCTAGCAAAACTTATTTATTTATCTATAATAAATATATCTTTTATATTAATTCATTTACTTTATCCAGTTTTGCGTTATTACATAATTGACACCACAACGTGGGTCTTCTCTTTATTTGGAAGCAACTCAGCAATACATTAATATTTCTATAATTAATATCCATTATATATATTAATTATTCATTTTACCAATTTTGCGTTATTACAATATATATATATATACTGAAGGCAAAAGGGATTGAGTCGGTCTTGTAAATCTAATCAATCTTGTACATGTGAACATCGTAACATGTAATGTTATTAAGTATTTATTAAATGTTAATTTATATTTTTCCCGAGTGTATTATTTATTACATCAATAAAACCGGTCTTTAATGAGCCCGCTTCGGAGATGAAGCCGTGACGAGAACCAGGGGACATCACATGGCGACCCTGTCAGTGGCCAGCTGGATCGACATCACATGGCGACCCTGGCAACCACTTCTGACATCACACGTTAGATACCATGCAACCAGGTATCCTAGAACTGGCCCTGCTGTTATTTACAAATTTCCAGAATGAAGCAGGGTCCTAAATTATTTGTGCTTCTACGCAGAACTGATAATCAACGTAAGCTTTTCTGATCTCGAGCTTCATGAAAGATCGCAGCCTATTAAATTCATTCCGGTGACAGGACGACCTACTCCTCTTCTACTTCCTAAAATAATGCTCCTTCATCTGTAATAGGTATTTTATATCAGGATTTTACCATGGAAGAAAACGACGACAACCAAAAGTCCTAATCTTGGGATTAAAATTGTCCACTATAGAAAAGTGCAAGTAGTGCAAAAACAGCAACATTCACATCAGTGAAGGGGTTAATGAAAGACCAGTCAACACTAGCCAATTCACCACATAACTGCATAAAATTTTCACGACTGAAATTGTACCGGATATTATCGTTAGAAGGAAAATAAGCCATCTCTTTCCTAGAAACGTTGAACACGAAAGTGATGTCTGAAGCCGGGTGATAAAGATTCTCACCAACTACCGGGCTGGTATCATGCAAATAACTCGATTTGACAGTCGACATTGATAAAAACTAAATCGCGCAACCTGCTAGAGGAATTTGTTACATTGTTGAGTTAACGCAAATCCAATCAAGACATGAATTGCGATATGCACAAATATTTACGGTTAGAAGTATCAGCATTGAAAAGAGGGCTGTTAAAATCTCCAAGAATTATAATATTCTTCTTTAATAATTCAAGAGTCAATGCGTCAAAAGTGATCTCAAAGGAATATAAATATTTACAATGTAAAGCACTAGATTGGAAAGGGTAGTCTTAGTTATATTCATATCTATTAAAGGCACTAAGAGCTAGGCGAACAAAAGTTGCATTAATAGAGTTGGAAAAACTCGACAAAACACCTCCACCCATAGACAGCCCAACCTCCGCAAACTTTCTGTCAGTTCTCATCACAGAGAATGACGAATGGAAAAGTTCAGAATCATCAATGTCAGAAGAAGCCAAGTCTCAGTAAAAACAACTGCATCGGTATTTATGTCATTGTTAATCGCTTGCACTGCGTTTAATTTTGTACGTAGACCACGAATCTTTTGATAAAGAAGTCAAAATGTAAAGTTACTTGTGTTGGACGCACTTAGTTTCCCGAGATGACCGGAGTGTTGACGTCACGAATATACCTAATAATATACCTGCAGGAGATTGGATTCTCCTGCAGCCCTGCGATCAAGTAGTTGTTGTTTAATTGACTTTAGTAATTGAATCTGTATGGGTGTTTCGTCTCTGGACAGCAATACGCCACTAAATCTTAGCACCGTTTTGATTTTATTACTATAGCGCACAACTTTATACACCGTATCGCTGTTTGGAAGTGTAATCCCAATCGGCCTTTTACATGATTCTACGACACATCAAACGTCCCCAGCCTAGTTGGACCAACGGAATTCGCATTCACCCCCCAAATGATCCAGAATCCCCTTTAATCAGCAGTATCCGACGCAATTTGCTTCATCTTCCCCTCATCAGCACGTTCCGGAATATTAAAGAAAATCAAATTGTTTTTTCTGTTCTCACGGTCCGGTTACGTTTTAAATTTCTTTATATATTTACTTAACGTTTTATCGCCCGGTATACTCGGTTCGCTTTAAAGTTCATCATTTTCATTTTCTCGAGTACGTTGTCGCCATCTGTGTAATTTTGTTTCTATGGTATATTCGCTCCTCCCGATCGCTGGCGATGCATGTAAAGAGATTCATTCGTTGACGTGTCGTAAGTGAGAACTGTGGGTTAATAGGTGCTTTCGATTGCACTCTTGAGGGTAATAAGAGTTACGTAATTCTGTGTAGTTTGAAAAGTCGCATTATTAGCGGATAAACACGCAGAGCGTCAACAGTTTGGAATTGCCGAATACTGTTCGGGAAAAATAGAATTAATTTTGTATTTTTAGTTTCATTTAGATGTAGGTATATTTATGTTAATGTATTTAATCCTAGTTTTAAATTGTAAATTAGAAAGTGTATATAGAAAAGGTCTTGGAGTTCAGATATATTTAATGTTGTCAATTACCTTAGGCCTGGTCTGGTATTACATTTCTTTTTTCTACAGTCATAAAAACTATTTATTTTATTACAGACACAACCCTCCTGTTAACCCATCCATTTAGTAGTTGGAAATGTATTTGTATAATAGAATAAGTTTTATTGACATATTTCCTGTTATAGACAAAGTATTATATTATAATAGGTTAAATTGTTTTGGTTCGATGCGATTCTGCGAACTATTATGTTATCTCTAACGCACTTCCTGTATATTGTATATTTATTATTTTAAGAGGTATTTTATTTTCCGGCGTATATTGTTTATTTTAATACATTTATGACGTTGGAAACTACAGCATATACATTCTTGGAAGAAGTAAAAATGGTTATATGGAAATTTCCGTATAATTAATTTCGTTGGTTTCTCCCTCTCTTGTGACTGGCGGGGACAAAACTTTCTTGCCGGCAAATAAGTAAATGAAGAAACAGTTCAAAACAAGATCTCTTAGAGCTCACTACAGTTCCAAGTAAGATATCTTCGAGTTAACTACAGTTCTAGCTTAGGTCTCAGTGATCTAACTAACAGTTCCTACTAAGATCTCAGTGATCTAAATAGGAGCAAATATTATTTATTAGCCAGTTTTCTCGGTCTTTAGTATTAAGACCAGATACTGCATTTATATTAAGTTAACGGAACTCCAAGATTAAATTTGTAAATATATTAGCGTTATACAAAAACTATTGTATTATTTCAACTCATACTTTGGTTCAAACCAGGAGGAAGAAAGAAATACCGTTTGCGAATTAATAGCGGAAAAGGGAAAAAACCCTTCGTTGCCTGAGTTTCTATGATTGGCAATTCTGGGACGTGAACACGGACCATCTGCAGCGCTCCGGAAGTAGTAATCGGCGCCTCAGACACCTTCATCTCATCAACGAATCTAATACCGACGAATGACTTTTAATTACCGTCATCTTCTGGCCTCTGTGACCCCGAAGGACAGCGTGGACTCGTACATTTTCTTGGTATCAATTTTGACTCTTAAATTACCGTTTTGAAGATTTAAAAATCATATATTCACTAACCTTCGAAATTTAATTGTTTCTATCTGTTCACATTAGAATCTTTGTAGCGTTTCATAAATTAATATTATACTTGGATGTTTTTTTGTAATAATTACTTGTAATCTAAACTCTATTAGATTGCAATTTAATTGGCTTTGGTAATTTATAACATCGAATTTGGAACGTAATATTTTACGATTACATAAATTTATTATCTTAAAGATATTTTAAATTTTATTTTTGTAACGTGAGAATTTCTTCTGTGTTTTTTGCCAACATCTGTGCTTGGCCTCTCTAGTATAAACAAAAAAACCGTCTGCAATACGTGCAAATGTATTTACTATGGTTTAAAATTTATTTGATTTAAAACTTTGTTATAAAATTTTAAAATTAACTGAGATATTCGTAATAACAATTATTTGTTATTGCTGTAATTACTATTAATTTGTAAAGCCTTCGCATGGTACCGTAGGAAAGAGTAGTATTATTTCTTTAATTAATCTGTAATCTAGGCTATTGAAGTCTTTTAGTTCTTTTTATCTATTTAGCGTAATATTCTTAATACTTTTTAAATTTAATTTAATCTTTATTTTGTACTCATATATATTGTAGTTTATTTTCATTATAATCACCTTTATTTTTTTATTCTTCAAAGTTTCAGATTTCTTGTCATATATGTGTATGTTATATTTTTATTAATTTGGACAGAATTATGTTCCCTTTTTTAACACGAACAGGAATTAATGTTTTAACATACGAGTTAACTGCTTCCAAGCCTTTTTTTACCTTTGTTCATTTGGTTTTATTCTATCTTTATCAAGTTGGAGTTTGCACATTTATTTTCAGGTTGCAGATACCCTGCCGTTTCATTTTTTTGTATTTACCGTATGTATTTTTATAGCCTGTATGCGCATTCGCCTAAGATCGCGCAATCTCTTTTCTCCGTTTTCAGACTTAAGCTTCTGTAAGAAAACTAAGTGGCACCATCTTTTATTTTAGTCACCCACACCCGTCTCTAAGGGCATACACGATAAATAGAAGCCCCAGATTATTGTGCGATACGATTACGGATTTCGTTTTGATTTTAACCATCTTCAGATGCCATCGCTGCACCAGCGCGCGCCATAGGCAGTAGTCCGTAACCTCCTGCACCACCCTCTCAGTGTCAAAGATGTCAAGCTTTCCAGCAGCAGAAGTGTCAAAGGAGGCGGATTCAATCTTCTCCTTCAATAACTGAATATCAACCTGCAGCGATATAACCAAGGAAGTAAGCTCAAGAATATTTTATAGTTGCGCTTTAAAATCAACACACGTAGTGCAGTTAAATGTTATCTTACGTTCCGTGCATTTTAGTAATTTAATCTCATTCCTCGAGAGACCACTAATAACACAGTCTGTGAACAGGATTCCTACAGAGGTCGCAGGATATTTCTTTTTCCGGAACGAGTTCCTTTTTGCGATCAGAATAGCGAGAAGTCACAGTTAAGGAGAGAGAAAAAAAAAAGAAAATAAAGTGGAAATAGAACATGACAGAGGAATCAAGGATATACGGGGACACACGCTTCACACTCAAACGGTCTATCTTGGTGTCTAACAAAAGGCCCACGGAAGGGATGGAAAAAGTCACTAAAATATATTTATACCAATAACATAGCAGTTCATGTTATATATACATATATATATATATATATATATATATATATATATATATATATATATTATAATAATTTATGAGATGTAAGAAAAGGAAACACAATAAGAACAGATAAACTCAATTTAATAAACATAAACTTAAGTAATACAAATTTTAAAAACACATACAATTTGAATTTTCCCCCTCTATAACATTCTTGAGCGCATGTGCATGTGTACTCAAGTACTGACAAACAACGGTAAGAATGATGGAAAATAAGCTTATTCAGTTGTAAATAAAGTTAAAACACGAACAGAGGTAAGTCGATATAATATATATGCTTCCAAACAATTTGTCAATATAAATAATTCCCTTTAGGTGGATTGAAAGAATTTAAGATAATAATCAATGCAAATCGATATGATTTAACCTCAAAATGGAATCTGTTCTCTATATTAATAATATCTTAATCTCAGGGCAAATTAAGGTAAGTCATGTCTTAATTATCAACCAATATGTCTATGAAAATACTAGCTCAGTAATTCTACATTTAAATATTCAAATAGGTGATATTTTATTTAGTGAAGCTGTACTATCTACGATTAATAATAATAATACAAAAAAAATGTTTTATTTATAGGGTAAATTCTACCTTAACTATGAGCACTGAAAAACTCGTAACAGAAAGTACCCTGGCTTGGTATATAGGGACCATCGGGAAGTATTCGGAACTGGTTACAGGTATAGATCTTCCGATAAAGTGGCAGATAATAGGATGTTCAGCACAGTTATCTGGATGGCTTATATATATAAATTAAATTAAGGATTAGAAGGATTATTGTAACAGGATACTGGCTTGATACTTGTCTGATGTGGGTTATCAATTGCTTGTAAATGCACTTATTATTCAAAGGTAAATTTATAACTCCAACGTTATATAAATTTTTAAATGATAATATACTTAATTTTTCAGCTTCTAAATGCCATTTTGAACTTAGAAATCGCCTTTTAAATCTTGATATCGCTTATTTATATCAAAACCGACGTTTCACCATCTTTGGTTGTTGATTAATTCATTCATTCCTCCTTTTTTTTTCGTTACCAACGAAACCACGTTCCCTTATTTTAGCACGATGACTACCTGGAAAAATTGCCGCCGAAAAGTAAAAGGCGTGGCCAATTTGAAATATAAGATTGAACTTCTAATTTAAAGTGAATTTAAAATAATATGAAGGTATTTAAATATCCTAAATATCCTAAATAAAAAACAATAAGTTAGAAGATAAATTGATATTTAAAATTGTAAATAACTGCATGATAGATAACCTCACTTATGTTATTCCAAAATAGATAGCGCTTTCAGACATAATTTAAATTTCATTGGTTGACTTCGCAGATATTTCTTGGTGAAACATTCTTGTAATAACTTGATTAATTATTTGAAAATAAAACACTTGGCTTAGTTTCACGACTTCTTTAATTAGATATACTAACAATTGTTTCGGCTATTAGGCCATTATCAAAGAGCTATCTAAAACTAAACTTACTCTACTTAAGGTTAACTTATATACCTGTGTTCATTATGGGTGGGTGAATGTGGGTAATTGATATTTAAAATTGCATCGATATAGGGGGTATTTATGAATTCTAATTGCGTGTTTGTGATAACTCGATTTTGTTTTTGGGCTTTTTTAATTTCAAAAATCTCTAATATATTTAACTTTTTACTTTTTACTACATTATGAATGAGGTTACAGCTCTTTATATCGGGTAAGTGGTTCTGGTCTATACAATGTTCTGCGAACCCTGTGTGTTTAACACTATATTTTATATCTCTAATATGTTCTGTTAACCGTTTATTAATACATCTGCCACTCTGTCCGATATAAATAGCTTCACAATTCTGGCATTTTATGGAATATACTCCTGATTTATCTAAGTTATCTATTTTATCTTTAGTATTATTCAACAATGTACCTAAATTTACTTTATTTATCCACACTATGTTAATGTTGAGTTTCTTTAGTAACACAGAAAATAAACAATTTTTTTGGCGTTTCTAGACAACCTTTATTAGAAAAAATTTTTACTATTATATTTGTTATATTTTTTAGAATATATCCCCCAAAAAAACAAAATGAAACTTCAGTCATACTGTATATATATATATATATATATATACAGTATGACTGAAGTTTCATTTTGTTTCTTTTGACGTACAAAATATAAAAATGATCATTTTTATATTTTGTACGTCAATTTTATTATTTTTGAACTCTACATTTTTTACCCCAGAAGAAGCGACAAAGTGTCGCGAAATATAGGGTAATTTAATAAAGGAGCTTTTTAATTGACCGCTTACCCGAATTTTAATTAATTTTTGATTATATATATATATATATATATATATATATATATATATATATATACAGTGAAAGCTCTCATATGCGGGCAGTCACGGTTCCAGGATTTTTGCCCGCTTATGGGAGGTGCCCGCTTAAAAGAAAACTCTGACAAATCAAACAGAACTCGTATAATGTAACATGTAACTACTATGTAGGATAGGTACATATATGTATGTACATAATATGTAATGACATAGACACAAACAAGTTATTTAGGAACAGCTGGAAAATATCTTAAAATGGATGACTGCTTCATTTTCCTTTGCTGTTTTTCCATACGGCACTTCTGAAAATGACATTCCAGATTTTTGATATGTTCAAAAGCCACATAGTCATCTGTAGAAAACTTTTTCAGTTCCCTGATGCAAAAGCTTCATCAAAGCACTTTATTTTATTTTCTTCTTCTTTTTGTTCTTGAACGTCTTCTATTTCGTCATCGGTCTCGTTCGCTTCACTAACTTGACTGGATGTAGTAGTCTGGTTTTCAAAATCATCATCTTCTGTTGGTGTCTTATAATCAATTTTTATAAATTCGTCTAGGTTCTGGTCACTGGTAATATTTAAATCTTCTGCAGCTCTCCTCATCATCTCCATTGTCGCAAAAACAGACAACGGTAAGTCATCCTCATTCTAAGAGTCAAACTGAGGAACCGTCGCATCCGTTTTTCTGAACCCAGCCTTTCTGAAACAATTTTGTATTGTTGATGGAGTGACCTTTTCCCATGCCGTTTTGATAAAATATAATGCCCCTAAAATATTAATTTTTTTTGATAATTCAGATGATGATTTAGAAGAATCTATGTTTGATAAAATATGTTGTATAATCTGGTTGCGGTAATAAAGCTTGAAATTCTGAATGATGCCTTGGTCTAGTGGCTGGCAAACAGAGGTTGTATTGGGAGGCAAAAAAATTAATTTCACATTTTTGAGGTGTAATTCTTGAGGAAGTGAACCAGCGTTATCTAAAAACAGTAAAATTTTTCTCTTTTCAATTCCCATTTTTCGATCAAGCTCGATTAACCATTCACCCATTATATCGCCTGTCATCCAGGCTTTCCGGCTTGACATCCACTGGACAGGTAAATCCTTAATGCTTATGTTTTTCAGTGCTCTTGGACGAGCCGATTTTCCAATCACTAGTAGTTTTTCTTTCTGCCCTGTCATACTTGCACAAAACAACACTGTAAGTCTTTCTTTGGCCAATTTCCCACCTACACACTTTTCAGATTTTAAAGGAAGGGTCTTATTGGGAAGCGCGCGAAAAAAAAGGCCACTTTCGTCGGCGTTGTAAATGTCTTCGCATTGGTATCCGAGTAATAGTGAAGGAAGTTTTTCTATGAATGCATCAACTGTCTCTTGGTTTACATCAGCTGCTTCATCAGAAATGCATTTAAAGCTTACATTTTGTCTTTTACGCCACTTTTGTAGCCACCCATCAGATGCACTGAAACTGGTGTAGCCGAATTTTTCTGCAATTTGTTTTGCTTTTTCTTTTAGAAGCCTTCCAGAAATGAATGGGTATCTTCTGATTTCTAGCATTCACGAACCACTGATAACATTCTTTATCGATGTTGGAACCTTCAGTTCTGAAAAAACTTTTTTTTTGATGCACATTTACACCAGACTGCCATAAACGTCTAATGTCTTCTTTATTTTTTGCTATCATCGTAGCTTGCGTCTTTCCTATCGAAAATCGCGCTGCTATAGCCCGAGTAGATAGTTTTTCTTTATCAATTATATTCACTATTTCCATTTTTTCTTTTAGTCTTAACATTCGTTTTTGTGGAGGCATTGTTAAAAATGCACACACCCGATTCTCTATCACAACTAAAGCACAAAGAACCAACGACCAGCTGTTTCTTAAGCGGTAAATCCCCTAAGGGAATCACCGAGTCTAGAAATGTGTAATGCGTGTTAAAATCTTAATTCGCCCGGTTGTTGGAGCTTCGTGGTCGCTTATGGGAGATATTTTCTGGCTTTGCTAAAAAAAATGTTGTCCGCGCCTGTTTATAGGAGCGCTCGCTAATGGGAAGGTGTCTTATGTATTAAAAGATAGGGCGAAAATCGGTTCCGAACAATTTGGTCGTTTAAGGGAGATGGTCGCTTATTAGAGCTGCCCGTTAAGGGAGCTTTCACTGTGTATATATATATATATATATATATATATATATATATATATATATATATATATATAAATGTTTAGATAATTTCTTAGCAATTTATTAAATATAACAATTGATAAATTATTGGAGTTTTTCGGCTTTTATATGAATTATTTACAAATATCAAGTTAGTATGTATGTAATTGCAGAGTAAGGGGGGATGCTAAATAATTAGCATTTTCAAACATTCAAATCTGACATCTGCTTTCAAAATACTGACACCTGCTTTCAATAACTGATGTTTAATTTCAAAATAGGCATCTGCTTTCGAATCTGACATTTGCTTTCATAACTGACACCTGCTTTCAAAACTGACATCTGCTTTCAATTACTGACATTTGCTTTCACTAACTGACATCTGCTATAAAAACTGACATGAGCTCTCAAAACTGACATCTGCTTTCAACTTGACATCTACATTCAATAACTGACATCTGATTCATTAACACTGTTACTTTATAATGCATTTCTAAATAGCTTGAACCTAGGTCTATTGTGGGTGACTGGTTAAACCGACAGTCCGGCAAACTGTAGACTTGGGTTCGAGTCCCAACATAGACAATTTTTTCAATTAAAAATTTCGTATGATTTGCTTTGTAATTTGTAGACAGCAATGTTTACATCCCTCCTTACTCTGCAATTACATCCATACTAACTTGATATTTGTAAATAATTCATATAAAAGACGAAAAACTCCAATAATTTATCAATTGTTATATATATGTATAAATATATATAAAATAATAAGCTTCTTTTTTGGTTTAGCGACCTTGATTGAAATTCAAATTATTTAACTAACGACGTTTCGACTTTAAAATTTAACTTTCTTTACTCTAATCATTATTTTAATTTTAATTCATTCATATAATGTAAATATAATTCATACCTTTCTTTTGTAATTTTTTTTAGTTCTAAATCACTTGAAAAAGACTTAATTATATACAAAAAAGTCGAAACGTCGTTAGTTAAATAAATTGAATTTCAATAAAGGTCGCTAAACCAAAAAAAAAAACTTATTATTTTAATATTATGCACACAGCCAATAAAATAAATAAGAAATAAATTTTAATTCTTATTAACACTAAATATTGAAAATCATGGTTGAAAATATGGTAATAGAATAAAAGAAATGCAGTTACGCCAAGATAAAAAAACACCTTGGACAAGAAACATATACGAGAACTAAGAAAATAACTAAATTAGAGAATAAAATAGCAAGAATGAAAAACCGAAGAATATTTTTAGTTGCATGCAAAACCAACAAACTAACACCTACATTTCTAAAACTTAAATTAACACACATTATGTTTAATGATAAAAAATTCGCCAATACTTTCGATGATAAAGTAAGTAATTTTACACAAACTATCTTGAATTATTTGATCACAGATACTGTAAAAAGCATAAATATCCTACAGAAGGAAATTAATATACAATATACAGAACTCAAAAAACAAATTAATCCCAAAACATCCAATAAATTTATAGAATGGATAAATTATAAACATATTAATTTCTTCAATAATATAAAAACTAAACAAAAACAGAAACTGGAAATCCTAAAACAAAAAACAAACCAACACATAAACACACCAAATTTCCTAAAAAATGACACATATAATAAAAAATGGATAACAAACCTAACCAATGACAATATACCCAATAATGTTATGAAAATATTAAGTCTAGGACCAAAATTCACAATACAATACCAAATTGACAATAAAAACCAAAGTAAATTACCTATAGACTTAATAATTGCAAACGTAGAATCTTCAATAGACAAAATCAAGGAAAATGACAAAAATCATATAAGGTCTAAAATCTGTAACAGGCTCTTAAATTACAAACAATCAAGTAAAACAGTTAATAATAACGAAACAGACAAAACATTAAATAAACACATCAAAGAAACTAAAACTTTCCTAAAAAACAACAGTCATTTATTAGTACTACAATCTGACAAATCTAATAAAACAGTAATAATGGAAAAAAGACAATATATACAAAACATGGAAAAACTCCTAAATGACAATAAAACGTATACTAAATTAAAGAATGACCCCACAACAAAATATCAAAAGATAAACAACACACTAATTAAAAAATGGGAAAATAAACAAATCATCTCACCAAAAACAGCCAACAAATTAAAAATACATAATGCACTAACTACCACCCAAAATATATGGCTTACCAAAACTACATAAAAAAAAATATCCCATTATGACCGATCGTATCTTGCATTCAAAGCCCGTTTTATGAACTATCAAAATATCTAACAAAAACATTAACCAATGTCATAGGTCAAAATAAATATTATATTAAAATTACTTTCGAATTCAAACAATACATCGATAAAATCAAAACAAATAACAACGAAAAACTTGTTTCCTTGGATGTAGAATCAATGTACACCAATATACCTTTAACACCAGCAAAAAAAGTAATTACAGAAAAATGGGACTCCATCAAAAATTTCACAGACTTACCATTAACAGATTTTCTTGAAGCAATAGAATTAACTTTAACTTCCACATATTTTCAATTCGACAATAAATATTTCAAACAAATAGAAGGACTAGCAATGGGAGCACCTATATCGAGCGTAGTAGCCCAATTAGTATTAGAACACATCGAAGAAAATGTTATTAAATCCCTAAAAA
Organism: Melolontha melolontha; assembly: GCA_935421215.2. Taxonomy (NCBI): domain Eukaryota; kingdom Metazoa; phylum Arthropoda; class Insecta; order Coleoptera; family Scarabaeidae; genus Melolontha; species Melolontha melolontha. Next base: position 155,080,612 of record OW285236.1, on the reverse strand, counting down.
TCAAACCAACTTTTTTCAAAAGATATGTCGATGACTGCATAATGATGTTACCAGAAAAGGAAATAAGTAATGTACAAAATAGCTTCAACAACTTCCATCCAAATTTAAACTTTACCATTGAAATTGAGAAAAACAACTCCATAAACTACTTAGACTTAACACTAATAAAAACAAACAATAACATACAAACAAAATGGTACACTAAACCAATCACATCCGGCAGATATGTAAACTTTTATTCAAACCAACCCCATCCCACAAAAAAAATGTTGTAACGTCGTTAGTGGACAGGGCTTTAAATCTCACCAATCCAGTTTTCAGACCAACAGTACTGAATAAAGTAAAAACTATTTTAACAGAAAACAATTATCCACCACAATTTATACAAAACATTATAAAACAGAGACTTAATAAAATATATAACAAAACTAAGTGCCAAAATATAAATAAAAAAACCAATGAATTAACATATATCCCTACACCCTATGTAACTGGATTATCCGAAAAACTAAACAATATAGTTAAACCATTTAATTTTAAAATAGCACATCAAACCGGAAAAAATCTAAAATTCCTACACACAAAACTAAAAGACTCAACACCAACACTTAAACAATCAGATACAATATATAACATACCCTGCAAAGACTGTGACAAAGTATACATAGGCCAAACAAAACAGTTACTATAGGAAAGATTAAAAGGACACAAATACGCAAAAAATCAGACAGCTTTAAAAAAACACCAGATAACATTAAAACACAATTTTGATTTTGAAAATATAAAAATAATAACCAAGCAAAAAAATACAAAGGCTAGGGAGGTATTAGAAATGATTCACATTTCCCAAAATAACAAAACAATCAACGACCGAAACGAGATTGATGGACTTTCAAAACTGTATTATCCGCTCATTAAACAATAGAAGACAACCCCACCCACACAAAAAACATTTTTTTTCCCATTGCAAACACACTGTATTTTCCAAACACATGGCCTGACCAAACAAATTTTAAAACGAAATAATATAAAAAAATTTCATTTCTATAACAAGATATTTAGTTACACTTAAGATTCCGAGATACGCTGTCGGACCCTGTACTGAAGGGTCGACATGTTTCCGACCATGCATATTGCACTGGGCATGTGGTTTAACACGAAATAAATTGGTGAGTTTTGTATCCTTTAAATTTTAAATTTTAAATTTTAAATTTTAAATTTTAAATTTTAAATTTTAAATTTTAAATTTTAAATTTTAAATTTTAAATTTAAATTTCTTTACTCTAATCATTATTTTAATTTTAATTCATTCATATAATGTAAATATAATTCTTACCTTTCGTTTGTAATTTTATTTAGTTCTAAATCACTTGAAAAAGACTTAATTATATACAAAAAAGTCGAAACGTCGTTAGTTAAATAAATTGAATTTCAATAAAGGTCACTAAACCAAAAAAAAAGCTTATTATTTTAATATTATGCACACGGCTAATAAAATAAATAAGAAATAAATTTTAATTCTTATTAACACGAAATATATATATAGAACCCAATCCATAAATTACATTAAACGTTTAGATGAGATTGAAATTTTATATCCTCAATTACATTTGTTTGTTATACCCATTGTCAATTATTTCAGAAATGAAATACTTTTAAATTCCAATATAAATTAGTTAAATATTGCTATAATTTTACCTGAGTTACCTTTACTTGTTTGCCATATAAGAATGACTATAATATATATATATTGATAAAAAGCTGAAGTTGATACGTGGAATAAATGTAAAAGTAATTAATTAATCTGCCCAGAAAAATAAAATAATTTGAAAATTCACAAGTGTAGTTATAAATATGACCTATAGATGGAGTTAAGTTTAAATATTACAGTTGTCACATGTATAAAATTCGGAACATAAATAAATGTAAATAAACAATCTATACTTAACTTTAATAGGCCTCCGTCAAGTGCGAAACTTATTGTTAAAAACTTTATGTGTATCTTAATCTAAGTACCGGCTAGCTGTTTATTATAGTGATTTAACACTTAGATGGAAATATTAAAATTACTGCGAGTTCGGTGTTCAATAGAATATAGATATGAGTTTAAAACAAGTTATTCAATGTGTGATGCTTCCAGATGTATTATTTAATAAATAAAACAAGAGAGTGAAAGGCAAAATCACTGGTTTAATACGAAAATCTATTCAAAAGGTAAGTTTTTAAACATGATAATGAAATACATAAACATATGTGTAGTCACGTGATTAGATCTGTTATGAATGTTAGGTTAACTGATTATAAAATGATAAATGTTTCAAAATTTGATATATGTAACTACAATTATAACACAAGGGAACTGTATTCTTCCGTTTAAAATGTATACTAATTACATACTAACATTGTTGGTATTCATATAAAAATATCAACGATTATTTTAAAATTTAAATAAAATATGTACTCAATTTGGTTTTACGGTGGATTCTGGATGTTCGAAGGGTGTTTGGATTCCTATACACAGGATAAAAGGCTATGGTTGTGGAAATATACTGGTATCGTTCTTAGCGTGGGTAGATATTTGGTAGCGTCCCTCGGAAAATGGAATTTCGTTTTAAAAACGATCAGGCAGATTTAAGGTTGTGTAAACTTCGTCAATCGATGCCTGGTAGGTAGGAGATTCGTAGGATATGTTTTATGGTAAGATTATAATAATTTATTTACTATTTTATCACTTAGTTTCAGGAACACCCTTTTTTAAAAAAAGTCGACGCGTGCAAAATTTTATTGATTACCCAAGCTAACTCTCTGTTGTTTTTCTTCAATATCCAGGCGCCTTATTTGTAATACTTGTTTATATTTATTTAATCTCGTTAATAATTTATATAAATGAAATAAATTACTATTACTAATCGTTTATATATTTCACAAAAATTATAGTTTTAATTTTATAATAGACAATAGTGTATTTTAAATGTTCAATATTTCGCTAGATACCTGTTTACAATTGGGATATTTCCCGCCTTATACAATTCAAACAAGGTACAGCTATAACCATAATATGTGTCACAAATATTTCCAATCAATTAAGTTAAATATCTTCGGTAAAATTATAATGTAAATGAAAATGACTTAAGTAAATGACTACAAGAAAATAAGTAACTATGTGATTCAAATTTGAGCAATTAAAAACGCGGAATTAACTTTATTGATATGGCACGTGAAAAATGCAGTTCCAACAGTATCTTATATTCTAAAATTAACATTTTAAATCTAAAAATTCTGTATTTTAATTTTAGGCCTCTTATGTATGCCCCACCACAATATATATATATATATATATATATATATATATATAATATATATATATAATATATATATATATATAATATATATATATATATATAAATATAGTATTTTCGTGACCTTGGTATGATAAGGTAAACTTAATTAGTCGGCGATTAAAGGTCTGGTTATTACTTCAAAGTGTATATATTTAAAATAATCCTACATGTTTCGGCAATGATGCCTTTGTCAAGGATATAAAAAATATAAATGACAGAATATAAATGTATAATAATATAATAATATAATATAATTTATATTCTGTCATTTATATTTTTTATATCCTTGACAAAGGCATCATTGCCGAAACATGTAGGATTATTTTAAATATATACACTTTGAAGTAATAACCAGACCTTTAATCGCCGACTAATTAAGTTTACCTTATATATATATATATATATATATATATATATATACAGGGTGTCCAGAAACTCTCCTGACAAACGAAGACCGGAGATTCCTTTGATAATTTTAAGACAATTAAACCCAAATTCACCTAGTCCGAAAATGCTTCCTAAGGGAGCTAGAGTTCTTTGAAGATGGCGCCTTGTATTTATTTTTTTTTTAATTCCTCCAGAACGCTTCTATTTAGAAAAACAAAAACTGGTATGCTTATTTATCCTCCAGAGATGAATCGATTCCATCAATTGCGAATTTCTTGTAGCGGTCATAGGCGTCCGTTTTGGGTAGGTCAACGGCTATTTTAAGGCATAACTTTTTTGTCTTTAACTTTTAAGCATTTGTGACACTAGATTATTAAATTTTCAGGTATTCCAGTACTAAAAGGTACTCTTACTTTAAGTCAGTAGGATACACCGTTTTCTAGAAAAATCGATTTGTAAATTTTTCGTTTTTTCTTCATTAAAGTTCAATTTTTTATTTTTTGCAATAGTTAGCTCTGAACTGCCAACAGAAGTAAAACCTACGTTTTTCATTGTCAAATTGTTGTCAGTTCGCGAAGTTTATCTTTTCATTTTTTACTTTGTGTTATTCAAACACAACGATTTCAATTTAAAAAAAATGGTTTTTACTAATGAGGAATACGCCGATATGCATTTAGTTTATGTCGAAATGAGGTGTAACGCTCGAGCGGCGCAACGTAGATACGCTGAAAAATTTCCCAATCGTCAGCATCCCACTCACTCAACATTTACAGCTCTTCATCAACGATTAAGAGAAACAGGTGCAGTGGTCCCAAAAAATAATGAAACAGGGAGACATAATGATGTAACAGCAGAACATGAAGATGTTATTTTAATGGAAGTTGAGGAAAATCCAGAAATTAGCGTTCGAAGACTATCTGCCATGTACCCCACAATTTCAAAATCTTCCGTAGGAAATATCTTACAAAAAGAAAATTTATATCCTTTTCATTTTACAAAGGTGCAAGCACTGCTAGAAGGAGATCTTCCTGCTCGCGTAGAATTCGCTAGATGGTTACAAAATCAGAAAAATCAAGATGAAGATTTCTTCAGGAACATTTTGTTTGGTGACGAAGCTACATTCTCAAAAAATGGAATTTTTAATGTACATAATGCACATTATTATTAGTACGTTGGTGACAATCCCCACGTTGTTCAAGAATTTAAGCATCAGCATAGGTTTAGCATAAACGTCTGGATAGGAGTAGTTGATGATTATCTACGTGGACCTGTGGAATTACCTGCTCGTTTAAATGGTGCTGATTACTTACATTTCCTGCAAAATATTTTACCTGATTTGTTAGATGAAGTGCGTTTAAATATTCGGCAAAACTTATGGTTTCTACAGGACGGCTGTCCGGCCCACTTTAGCAGGAATGTACGAGACTTTCTAGATAATAACTACGAAGACTATTGTATTGGAAGAGGCGGTCCAGTTGCTTGGCCAGCAAGGTCGCCGGATTTGAATCCTTGCGATTAATGTGTTTGGGGATACATAAAAGCATTTGTTTATTCCGTTCCGAAACAAAATCGCGCACAACTCTGGCTAAGGATACAAGATGCTTGCAACGAATTTAGAAATAACTTTAGAATTTTTGCAAGAATTCGGCGTTCTCTAAGCAAAAGGGTAAACTTATGCATAGAGACTAATGGTCATCTCATCGAGCAACTTTTGTAACAATCTACCTTTGATACTTGTTCTTTTTTTGTTAGTTTCGTTCCATTGTAATAAATAATTTGTTTTTAATTTATTAAATTAATTTTCATCCATGCCTTTAGTCCAAGCCAACTTCGTCGCTAAAAATAAGTAGGTACATAATAAATTGAACTTTAATGAAGAAAAAACGAAAAATTTACAAATCGATTTTTCTAGAAAACGGTGTATCCTACCGACTTAAAGTAAGAGTACATTTTAGTACTGGAATACCTGAAAATTTAATAATCTAGTGTCACAAATGCTTAAAAGTTAAAGACAAAAAAGTTATGCCTTAAAATAACCGTTGACCTACCCAAAACGGACGCCTATGACCGGTACTAGAAATTCGCAATTGATGGAATCGATTCATCTCTGGAGGATAAATAAGCATACCAGTTTTTGTTTTTCTAAATAGAAGCGTTCTGGAGGAATTTAAAAAATAATAAATACAAGGCGCCATCTTCAAAGAACTCTAGCTCCCTTAGGAAGCATTTTCGGACTAGGTGAATTTGGGTTTAATTGTCTTAAAATTATCTGAGGAAACTCCGGTCTTCGTTTGTCAGGAGAGTTTCTGGACACCCTGTATATATATATATATATATATTAAATCGCCGACTTATATTAAGTTTATATATATATATATATATATATATATATATATATATTAAGGTAATTAACGCAATATATAATTTATGTTGACGTTTACCGTGTAATGGTTCAAATGTCATTATAGTGAGTATTTAATCATAATCTACAATCACAAACAAATAGTTTCCTTAAACAAAATCCGAATTTAATTATTAACATATCTGATAAAAGTAACGCAACTAATTGCATGTTGAAAGATCAATATATCTCCAAGATGAAGGACTTAGTAAATGATACTTTAGTCTATAAACCTCTCAAAAATGACTCTACTTTTTCGTTTGAATGGAAAACCAATAAATTAATTCCGGATCTCAAACTTAACAACTTTATTGGTTACATGTTACATGTAGACAGTTAATGAGACGGGATTCTGCCACTCCTCGCATCTATGGCATCCCCAAAATACATAAGCTTAATATTCCCCTGAGATCTATTGTCAGCAGCATAAACTCACACATAGTAGATATCTGGCCAAATATCTTGCTGATATACTTAAAATATCCTTCAAACACTATAACACCTTCAGAGTTGTCGGATGGAGTTTTGCCGTTTTTAGACACCAATATGTACAGGGTTAACAATATTCTGAAACTTAAATGGTATCATAACTCATCTAACTCAAACCGATTACTCAACTACGACTCCCATTGTCTTATGAGATACAAAATTATTAAAAATAATATTAATAAATATTAATCTTATTCTAGCTATGAAATATAGAATTTCTAAAATAAGCCACAAACAGTTCGCTTTTGAGTACCTTCGCATCTACACAATATCCTAATTAAAAATGATTACCCTAAAAATTTCATTAATAGATTACTGTTCTCCACTTTTAAACAATATAAACCGGGAGGTGGCACTAATAATACTACACCATCCATTAGTAACAACACCAAAAACAATGCAGACATGGAGCAATACACCTATAAATCTCTTCTATATATACCCAAGTTAACTGACAAAATTAAGACCCTTTTCCGTGATCATCAGTCCAGAATAGTTTTTACGTCTACTATTCCAGGAAACAGATTTCTATCCAAACTAAACAGCTCAATCAATACCTTCACTTCAGCAAAATCATATAGTTTATGCAGTCAAATGCAGTGAATGCTCCAGGTATTATGTAGGTCTGACAGCCCCCAAAAAATGTGCCTTGGGATCTCGCATCAGTATTTACACAATGTCAATTTTAATAGTGTAAATTGCTAATTCAGCGAAAATAATTATTACAAAAGAATTACCTTAACTAATTTCGCTATCAGAAAAATCACTAATAATCTCAACACGAAAGAACGCACATCCACGTTTACGAATGCTTACAATGGTCTCATGAAATATATTAAAATTAAATTAAATTGATTGTTTTATATCTTCTGGTCTGATATTGTGTCGAAACCCCGTATTTCAATTTTATTTTATTTAAAATCCTTACATACTTAAGTATGTATATATTTTTGCCACATCTGTTTTTTGTATAGGGATACAAAAAACAGAAGAAGAAGAGAGACTTGTGATGCGACAAGGGTGTCGCATCACAAGTCTTTCTTCGGAGTTATGTATGGTCGTTTCGGCCTTTATCTAATGTATTGACATTTGAACCATTACACGGTAAACTTTGTTTTTCTTTTTTAATTTCTTATAAAATGTTTCGCACTTTTCGTAATAATTTTGTTTTATTCTAATGTAAATACAACCAAAATATGATTGCAAATTGGTATTTTCATTCTACAAGATCACTTATGAATTTAATTACTAATTGTATGGCTAATCCGTAAATCGGTCGGATGAAGAAAGGAATAAAGTTTCGAAACGTTATGTAGCAACAAATCGCTTTATTGACCCAAATTCTGTTCTTATTAACAGTAAATTTATATACATATTAGAAGTTAATTTGATCCAGCATTTTACAATCAAAGGAGTTTTACCTATATATATATATATATATATATATGAAAAATTTTGTGAAAAACTTATCTGCGCGGAATGTGCATATATCGATATTTCACTGTTTTTTACAGATCATCAGTGCACCTTACCGAAGACAGACATGATATTCACTTCTATACTACGTGTATATATACGAACTGTAATGAACTTCATGTGTATGAGAATTAATAATTATTAAATCTCATTTTACATGCGATTGTCGCTATAATTTGTTGCATTTAATTCTACAAATCGGCAAATCACTTTTGCCCTAGATTGTAGACGCAACAAGCCGCGACATCAACTGTACAAGTTGTCAGTACAAATGAAAAATTTTGTGAAAAACTTATCTGCGCGGAATGTGCATATATCGATATTTCACTGTTTTTTACAGATCATCAGTGCACCTTACCGAAGACAGACATGATATTCACTTCTATACTACGTGTATATATACGAACTGTAATGAACTTCATGTGTATGAGAATTAATAATTATTAAATCTCATTTTACATGCGATTGTCGCTATAATTTGTTGCATTTAATTCTACAAATCGGCAAATCACTTTTGCCCTAGATTGTAGACGCAACAAGCCGCGACATCAACTGTACAAGTTGTCAGTACAAATGAAAAATTTTGTGAAAAACTTATCTGCGCGGAATGTGCATATATCGATATTTCACTGTTTTTTACAGATCATCAGTGCACCTTACCGAAGACAGACATGATATTCACTTCTATACTACGTGTATATATACGAACTGTAATGAACTTCATGTGTATGAGAATTAATAATTATTAAATCTCATTTTACATGCGATTGTCGCTATAATTTGTTGCATTTAATTCTACAAATCGGCAAATCACTTTTGCCCTAGATTGTAGACGCAACAAGCCGCGACATCAACTGTACAAGTTGTCAGTACAAATGAAAAATTTTGTGAAAAACTTGTCTGCGCGGAATGTGCATATATCGATATTTCACTGTTTTTTACAGATCATCATAGCGACAATCGCATGTAAAATGAGATTTAATAATTATTAATTCTCATACACATGAAGTTCATTACAGTTCGTATATATACACGTAGTATAGAAGTGAATATCATGTCTGTCTTCGGTAAGGTGCACTGATGATCTGTAAAAAACAGTGAAATATCGATATATGCACATTCCGCGCAGATAAGTTTTTCACAAAATTTTTCATTTGTACTGACAACTTGTACAGTTGATGTCGCGGCTTGTTGCGTCTACAATCTAGGGCAAAAGTGATTTGCCGATTTGTAGAATTAAATGCAACAAATTATAGCGACAATCGCATGTAAAATGAGATTTAATAATTATTAATTCTCATACACATGAAGTTCATTACAGTTCGTATATATACACGTAGTATAGAAGTGAATATCATGTCTGTCTTCGGTAAGGTGCACTGATGATCTGTAAAAAACAGTGAAATATCGATATATGCACATTCCGCGCAGATAAGTTTTTCACAAAATTTTTCATTTGTACTGACAACTACAGTTGATGTCGCGGCTTGTTGCGTCTACAATCTAGGGCAAAAGTGATTTGCCGATTTGTAGAATTAAATGCAACAAATTATAGCGACAATCGCATGTAAAATGAGATTTAATAATTATTAATTCTCATACACATGAAGTTCATTACAGTTCGTATATATACACGTAGTATAGAAGTGAATATCATGTCTGTCTTCGGTAAGGTGCACTGATGATCTGTAAAAAACAGTGAAATATCGATATATGCACATTCCGCGCAGATAAGTTTTTCACAAAATTTTTCATTTGTACTGACAACTTGTACAGTTGATGTCGCGGCTTGTTGCGTCTACAATCTAGGGCAAAAGTGATTTGCCGATTTGTAGAATTAAATGCAACAAATTATAGCGACAATCGCATGTAAAATGAGATTTAATAATTATTAATTCTCATACACATGAAGTTCATTACAGTTCGTATATATACACGTAGTATAGAAGTGAATATCATGTCTGTCTTCGGTAAGGTGCACTGATGATGTGTAAAAAACAGTGAAATATCGATATATGCACATTCCGCGCAGATAAGTTTTTCACAAAATTTTTCATTTGTACTGACAACTTGTACAGTTGATGTCGCGGCTTGTTGCGTCTACAATCTAGGGCAAAAGTGATTTGCCGATTTGTAGAATTAAATGCAACAAATTATAGCGACAATCGCATGTAAAATGAGATTTAATAATTATTAATTCTCATACACATGAAGTTCATATATATATATATATATATATATATATATATATATATATATATGGTAAACCTAATCAGTAGGCGATTAAAGGTCTGTATATTACTTCAAAATATATGTATTTAAAAAACTCTACATGTTTCGGCTATATACGCCTTTATCAAGAGAATGCAAAATATGATTCATATTTTGCATTCTCTTGATAAAGGCGTATATAGCCGAAACATGTAGAGTTTTTTAAATACATATATTTTGAAGTAATATACAGACCTTTAATCGCCTACTGATTAGGTTTACCATATCATACCAAGGTCACGAAGTTATTATATATATATATATATATATATATATATATATATATAGTAAATTCAATCAGTCGGCGATTAAAGGTCTAGTTTACTTCAAAGTATATATATTTAAAACAACCCTACATGTTTCGGTAATGATGCCTTTATCAATGATATAAAATATAAAATTTTATATTTTATAAAAGTGTGTAAAGTGAGTAAAGTGTGTATTGCAATTTTGTAGCATATCCTGACGAAGTCATTAATAAATGACGAAATATTGAGAAAGAACATTTGAGTTCTAATGTAAACAAACAGCTACCCAAATATTAGTGAATTTATATATATATATATATATATATATATATATATAATATTTTCGTGACCTTGGTATGATATGGTAAATTCAATCAGTCGGCGATTAAAGGTCTGGTTTACTTCAAAGTATATATATTTAAAACAACCCTACATGTTTCGGCAATGATGCCTTTATCAATGATATAAAATATAAAATTTTATATTTTATATCATTGATAAAGGCATCATTGCCGAAACATGTAGGGTTAAACATAACATGGTTTTTGTAACTAAAATAAATTCCCTGGTTACAGTGTCATGCACAAGACATTAAAAATAACACTTGAATAAATTACACTTAAACTATTGGTGTTCGTTTTAAAATTCCACGTGCTTTTTTCTTTCTGAATGTGTATCATTTCAAGACGTGTGTTTTTATAATGATTTTCTTTTTCCAAAACTTGAACATTGTCATAATTAAAATTGTGATTATGATTATTCAAATGTAATGACAAAGCACAAGATTTTTTTCTAATTCTGCAATCACTCTTATGTTGTTGTTTAAGTAGTTGCGACATTTGCCCAATGTAGTAATCCTCGTACTCTTGACATGATATTTTATAAACGACATTATTTCGATTTAAAATGGGTGTTTTGCCTTTACCTTTTTACTTACTTTTTTAAATTCTTAAACTATTTAATCAGTTAAATTTTTATATAAGGAATTCTTCTGTAGATTACAATTTAAAGACTGAATAAAAAAACATACAATGAACTTATAATAAAGATTAATTCTAGTGGACAATTACCAAATGACATAGCTAAAGCTGTGACAATCTATAATGCCGCTCATCCGAAACTTTACTCACTGCCGAAAATTCATAAAGCTGACATACCAGTCCGACCAATCATTAATTCCATTAACTCCATAACATACAATCTTTCAAAGTACCTCAGCCAAATTTTAACTATCCCGTTTGAAGCTGATAATACATATAATATTAAAGAAACATTTTCATTTGGAAATCAGATGCAGGGGTTGACACTTCTCAACAATTATGTGTTGATTTCGTTGGATGTTATATCACTTTTTACCAATATACCATTACAACTAATAACAGATGTAATAACAAGTAAGTGGCACATAATCGGTCCACACACGGACTTATCAAGATCAAATTTTTTGTTGCTAATTACTTTTATTTTGAACAATACATATTTTTCGTTCAACGAAAAATTCTACAGGCAGATATTTGGAACACCCATGAGATTGCCCATCAGTCCCATTTTAGCCTATCACACTCTTCAACAGCTGCTCCATAAGCAGCTGTTGAAGAGTGTGATGGTTGAATTATCATTTCAATTATCGTTTTGATACAAGTATATTGATGACATTGTGTGCTCTGTACCACAGGATAAAATAGATTGTAACACTACAAATATTTAACGGCTATAACTCGATCATTTTGAATTGGTATAGAAAGCCAACTTCATCTGGTCGGTTCATTAATGACTATTCTCATCATTCTCTCAATCAAGAGTATAACACCGTCATAGCTATGAAAAACAGAATTGCACATATTAGCCACACTACCTTCTTAAAAGACAATCTTAGAGAACTTTCCAACATCTTCGTCAACAATGGATATCCTAGACATATACTTAACAAATTGATATATAGCTCCAACTTTTACGATGGCCCTACTGAGGACGTTCCTGCGGACCGTGTGATTTACAAGAAAACTCCATACATTGGTGGTCTTACTCATTCAATTATATCACACTTTAAACAATTTAGTAACATTAAAATCGCCAAATACAACACATATATGTTGAAAAAGTGGTATAGTAAGACCAAGGATGTAACACCTTTGTTTTTAAATAGTCATGTTGTCTTCAGGTACCGTGTTCAGATTGTCGTGGCGTGTACATAGGCCATACATCACAATGGCTGAAACAACGTATCACACAACACAAAAGTGATGTCCGTATTGGTAGAGAGGTATAGAGATCTTGTGCACTGGTTGATCATGCACTTGATCTAGGCTATACATTCAATTTTGGCGATGTCAGAATTGTGGACGTTGAAAACAACCACAAAAATAAATGCTTTTTAGAAATGGTTCACATCAACGGAGATACAAAGTATATATATTTATAAGTCGGATACGAATGGACTAGGTATAATATATTGTAATATACTCGGTGTTGGCGGTTAGTTGACCTAGCAAGTTTTGTTAACTAGTCCTGGTATTGTTTAATGTATAGTTTATATTTTTGGTTTCGATATTTTTATGACAACAGTTTTTTCCTATGTGTTTTATATTTATATTTTAACATGCATGTATATATGTTTTTAAAAGGTTGACGTGAAACCAAAAGCTAGTCAATTTAAAGTAAGATAATCGATTTTAACATGCTTAGTTACGTCACTGCTAATTTTTAACTCTGTATTTTGTAAGTACAGTCGAACTTCGATATCTCGAACTATGTCTTGCCACAAAAGAAGTTCGAATTATCGAGACTTCGAGTTGTCAAATAAATTACATTTGTGTATAAATAAAAGATATTTTGTATGTATATATGAATTTATTTCAGAAAAAATGCGTTACATATATGTATTACGTAGATTTTATTTTTGTGTAAAAAAGTCGGTTATTTGTGACTGGCGAGAGGATTTTTTATTTTGATTATCAAAAAAAGCTTCAATGTTATTTAAACCATTGTACAAAGAATCGACTGTATGAACATACAGTCGATTAAATACGATTATATACGAACGCAAAACGCTCAACGAATTTGCAACCAACTCGCTTGAAGGTGGTTGCTGCAAATCGTTCACGAAATCATCCTCTATTGTGTCACTGTCACTGTCATCTTTATTATCGAGCTGTACAAATTTGAATTCAGATCTGTAGAGGTCGACAATATTTTCATCTGTGGGAAACTCCGAAGTAACAATATCGTCATCGATATGCATAAAATCATTAAAGGTGACACCTGGTACATTTTTGACATTCTCCCAAGCTTCATATTCCATTTGTAGTTGAATTTCTTCCTCACATCTTTCATCCAAGCGTTCCCTTACGAAAATCAAAGGAATTTCATCCTCTTTTTCCCATTCAGAATATTGACCAAAACCGGCTTTCTTAAAGCAATTAGAAATTGTCTCCGGCTTAACATCGATATTCCATGCATTGGTTATTTCATCAACACAGTGCATTAATGTAATGTTGATTTTTTTGTTTTCTTCAAAACATTTTAATTTTGTTTTCAAAATTCTGCGGCGATAATGAATTTTCACATTTTGTATGACTCCTTGATCAAGTGGTTGTAACTTTGATGTCATGTTCGGGGGAAAAAAAGCAAGCTTGATAAATTTTAATCTTTGTTGGATGTTTTTAGGATGGGCCGGGCAGTTGTCAATAAAAAGAATAATTTTTCTTCCGAGGTTTTCAAATTGTTTGCCTAATTTTAACAGCCATTCTTCAAAAAGTACTCCTGTCATCTACGCCTTTGAATTTGCTTTATATTCGGGGGGCAACCATCTAACACCACGAAAGCTGCGAGGTTGATTACTTTTACCAATCAAGAGCAATTTCAATTTTTCTGATCCATCCATATTTGCGCCAATCATCAGTGTAACTCTCTGTTTACTGTGCTTTCCGCCATGGCACTTCTGGTTTTTAAAAGTTAAGGTGCTGTCTGAGGCATTTAAAAAACAAGCCGGTCTCATCTGCATTAAATACGTCCCGTGCTTGATAGTATTCTAATAAATGGGGTAAAACATCATGTTTCCATTTAACGCAGTCCTCGTCACTTACATCGGCACTCTCTCCACAAACCTTTCTATGACATATGCCCCATCTTATATGTTACAAAAAAAAAAGAAACATTAAATCCTAATTTATACATTTTTTCTTTATATGTATGTATGTATGTATATATACACACATATGTACATATTGCAGTGGATTTTTCCCTGCAGAAGAAAGAAGTGAAAGAATATATATAAAACACTGAGTGTATGTACATTTTATTCCAGGAACATAACTATAGAAGTTAAAATTTTATATAATAATTTATTATAATGTGTATTTTGGTCCACGTCTGTAGATTGCACGGGCCTGTTTGAGGTTTGGAATTGGCGCCAATGGGGAAGTTATAATCATATTAAAATATATACATTGTCGTTATGTTGATTTATTTATGTTAGGTAGGGATATCTTGGCGTTTCCTGGTTCATCATTTTAGAGATTTCATAGTTCTTTAACAGATAGGAGGTGTTTTCTTATTAATATTGAACAGAACTTAATTTTGTTCAATGTAGTTTGGATAACTTCGTTTTGTATTTTTGAGGTGTTTTGATGTAAAAATTCATATACGGGTTATTACAAGTCTTTTAAACTTGTAATTTAAATTATTTGACCTATCTGGAATCTCTCTTATAATAGTTTTTGTGACGTGACGTACACAAAATGAAAGTATGTATATTTTAATATTATATTTATATGTGTAGCGATAATCCTATTGAAATCAGAAGCTTCTTAAATATATAAGTTTAGTTTGTAATATTTTGTAATCAGACAAAAGAATATTCAGGAAAATTATCAGATGTCTTTTTTTTTGTGTAGTTTTGGTTAAATAAAATGTTCTAAGACGATAGAAGGTGGGGATTAGTTTTTTTCTTCATGTTAGTAGTCGCATGAATTTAAATTTTAGATGCGTGCTAAAATAGATAAGTTCTATTTCTGACGTTTGATTTGAGGGAGTAAAGTAATTGTTGACAGCTGATAAATTTTGTTTATATTTTTATTTCAAATATTTGTTCGCGGTAATTCAACCCGAGGTTTTTTTTTAAACTTTTATCTTCATATGGTATCAAACTTTTTTATCCTCATTACTGAAAATTATGTCAGTTCAATTTTACACTTTGTAAAATTGAGTTTTTTTTATTTTATTTTTATTAAACATGTAAATTGGAAATGTTTGTTTAAATTACTTATACCTATTATTCTCTTTTATACCGCGATATTCGTGAGAATAAACCCTGAAGATTAAGAAGCTCAAGGAAGGTGCCCACCCAACTGAGTCTAGTTCGGCAAAACTACTGTGGATTGTGAACATAAGTCGATAAGCAATTAAAATCACAATTCATAGTAATATGTACATGCATATGTATGTATGTACCTTCGTTTCCAATTATCCAACCAGCCCGTGCTTGCCTTGAAATTTGGTTGTCCCAATTTTTGATCAAATTCCAATGCTTTTTCCTTAATTAAGCCTCCAGATATAGGTAAGTTCTGTCTCTTGCCGATTTAAACTATTCTAAAACTGCTCTGTCCACATTGGCGAACGTTGGATTTTTTAGCCTCTTGGAACTCCCACTTGCACCACTTTCGATCGCAGTGATAATTGTTTGTTTATTTTTTAAAATAGTACACACTGTACTTGCCGGAACACCATACTTCACAGCTACATCTTTCTTCCTTGAACCAGTTTCCCCTTCTTTTATAAGTCTAAATTCTTCATCAATAGATAATGTTTTTAAAGTACGTTTTAATGACATATCAAGAGCAATAAAAAAAAGTAACGCGATAAAACAAACAGGCACAGTATTCTGTCGTCTTATTAACAACTAATAGTGCACGCATACGAACTTAAGTAGCGCAGAAACTGAACTGCCTGCATCGCCTACATCGTTATGTTATAAATGCTAGCATAAAACGAGCGGTTAAAACGGTTAAAAATACACGTAGTTAGAGGATTCCCCTAGAAAATTCGACTTATCAAAGGTGGCGCCAGATATTCTGTTCGAGTTATCAAGATATTCGAATAATAAAAGTTCGAGTTATCAAGTAAAAATTACACATATTCACTCCAACCAAATTGATTCGAGTTATCAAAAATTCGAGTTATCAAAGTTCGACTTATCGAAGCTCGACTGTATTTTATTATTAGCATATTCATTAATATATTGTGGGTCTTGTTAATCTTGTAGCTTCTTCTGAAGAAATAACCAATAGTTGCGAAATATAGAATGAAATGAATGAGTTTTTATTTGACAGACCGCTTACCCGATTTAATTAATTATTCTTTATTATAGTACGGTCGATAATACTTACAAGTCTATATATATATATATATAACAATTGATAAATAATTATTGGAGTTTTTCGGCTAAGAAATTATCTAAACACTTATATATATATATATTTAGTGTTTATAAGAATTTTCTTTTTCTTTTTTATTTTATTGGCCGTGTCTTAATATTAAAAATAATAGACTTTTTATTGGTTTAGCGACCTTTATTGAATTTTGATGTTTCATTCTACGACGTTTCGACTTTTATTATTCAGTCTTTTTCAAGTAACTAGAAACAAGAATTAATACAATGAAAAAGTGAGAACTATGTTTGCCTTTGTGAGACTGAATTAACAATTAAATTAACAATTAAAATTAAAATTAGATTAAAGACCGAATTACCAATTAAATTAACAATTAAAATTAAAATTAGATTAATAATAAGTAAGGAAAAATTAAAATGATTACATATGTATAAATGAATTGAAAATTTAAATTAAACTACTAATACAGTAAAGAAACATCGAATGACAATAAACTCACCGTTTTTTTTTGGTGTTTCAAAAACACTCATTCTGTGCAACATGTGTCATCGGAGCTTATCCGAGACCTTTTTTAAGAGGCCGACCGCACTGGTTCGAATATTGTGAGTGTCTTGTGTCTTTTGTTTAGAGAAGTAGATTTCTGTTCTATTTTGGAATTAGCAAATTGGTCAGGACCGTGTTTAGGGGTATATAGTAAAAGTATTTACAAATGGGTAATAATAAAAAAAATTTGGTTGTGTTTGTGTGTGCGGGGGGGGGGGTTGATTTTATTTTATTGTTTAATGAGTGGGTAATAGAGTTTAGAAAGTCCATCTATTTCGTTTCTGTCGTTGATTGTTCTGCTGTTTTTGAAAATATGGATCATTTCTAAGACCTCCCTAGCTTTTGTATTCTTTTTCTGTGTTATTACTTTGGTGTTATCAAAATCAAAATTATGTTTTAGTGTCAATTGGTGTTTTTTTAAAGCAGTTTAATTTTTTGCGTATCTGTGACCTTTCAATCTTTCTTGTAGTAACTGTTTTGTTTGGCCTATGTATACTTTGCCACAGTCTTTGCAGGGTATGTTGTATATTGTGTGTGATTGTTTTAGTGTAGGTGTTGAGTCTTTTAGTTTGGTGTGTAGGAATTTTAGGGTCTTTCCGCTTTGGTGTGCTATTTTAAAATTAAATGGTTTAAATACATTGTCTAGTTTTTCGGATAATCCAGTTATATAGGGTGTAGGGATATATGTTAATTCATTGGTTTTTTTGTTTTTGTTGTGGCCATTTGTTTTGTTATAAATTTTATTAAATCTTTGTTTTATAATTTTTCGTATAAATTGTGGTGGATAATTGTTTTATGTTAAAATTGTTTTTACTTTATTTAGTACTGTTGGTCTGAAAACTGGGTTAGTGAGATTTAAGGCTCTGTCTACTAACGCTGTTACTACATTTTTTTGTGGGCTAGGGGTTGGTTTGAAAAAAAGTTTACATATCTGCCGGATGTGGTTGGTTTAGTGTACCATTTTATTTGTATGTTGTTGTTTGTTTTTATCAGTGTTAGGTCTAAGTAGTTTATGTATGCATAATGATGCTACCGGAAAATGAAATAAACAATGTACAAAATAGTTTCAACAATTTCCATCCAAATTTAAACTTTACCATTGAAATAGAAAAAAACAACTCCATAAACTACTTAGACTTAACACTGATAAAAACAAACAACAACATACAAACAAAATGGTACACTAAACCAACCACATCCGGCAGATATGTAAACTTTTTTTCAAACCAACCCCTAGGCCACAAAAAAAATGTAGTAACAGCGTTAGTAGACAGAGCCTTAAATCTCACTAATCCAGTTTTCAGACCAACAGTACTAAGTAAAGTAAAAACAATTTTAACAGAAAACAATTATCCACCACAATTTATACAAAAAATTATAAAACAAAGACTTAATAAAATTTATAACAAAACAAACGGCCACAACAAAAACAAAAAAAAACAATGAATTAACATATATCCCCACACCCTATATAACTGGATTATCCGAAAAACTAGACAATATATTTAAACCATTTAATTTTAAAATAGCACACCAAAGCGGAAAAAACATAAAATTCCTACACACCAAACTAAAAGACTCAACACCTACACTAAAACAATCACACACAATATACAACATACCCTGCAAAGACTGTGACAAAGTATACATAGGACAAAAAAAACAGTTACTACAAGAAAGATTCAAAGGTCGCAAATACGCAAAAAATCGAACTGCTTTAAAAAAACACCAATTGACACTAAAACATAATTTTGATTTTGATAACACCAAAGTAATAACACAGAAAAAGAATACAAAAGCTAGGGAGGTCTTAGAAATGATCCACATTTTCAAAAACAGCAGAAGAATCAACGACAGAAACGAAATTTATGGACTTTCTAAACTCTATTACCCACTCATTAAACAATAGAATAAAATCAACCCCCCCGCACACACAAACACAACCAAAAAATTTTTGATATTACCCATTTGTAAATACTTTTACTATATACCCCTAAACACGGTCCTGACCAATTTGCTAATACCAAAATAGAACAGAAATCCACTTCTCTAAATAAAAGACACAGACACTCACAATATTCGAACCCGTGCGGTCGGTCTCCTAAAAAAGGTTTCGGATAAGCTCCGATGACATATTGTCATAGATTTTTCCATGGACAGGAAAGGAAAATAATTGAACTATATATTGAACTTTTTTCTGTAGTACATTGATTAAACTTATCTATTTCATTTTTGATGTTTATTTATTTCAGACGGGGATCGTTATAAATATATTTAATTTTAAGTGATGAATTTTAATATGTTTGAAATTTTGATCCATCCTCGTATATTTAGGTTGGTCAGATGATTAAAGTTGCCGCTACCCCGGATATCGTATTATTATAAAATGTGTATTTTCTGTATATTTTTGATTTTATAGTTGGTGGGGATATTCATGCGGATATTGGAACTTCATTTTTTGGTTAGAGATATCTAGACTTCTAAAGTGTCCGGTTGTTAGAGAATAAGATATTCAATTTTATTCTCTGTTTTAGTAAAATCGGGTTGTATATTTTGTTTATGCATTTTATTCAGGTGCATGTTATGTTACTTCGATTTTTGCGAGATTTTGTGATTTTGGTTCGATCTAATAAGTAAGATATCTCTCACGTAGTTTTTGTGTTATCAGTGCATAGATCTATGTAAGTTTGATAAAAATATTTAATTTATATAATTGATACTACGTTTATTTCTATTATTATATTGTATGTATTATTTGTAATAATTTTGATATTTAAAATCGTATATGAGCATTAGAGAAAATTGTCATGTTTTTTGTAAGTCGAGTTTTTCTTAAGGATAATATTTTACAACGTTTTAAATTCAGGTTGGATTTTTTTTTTGTGGGTTGACCTTGTCGTGTTATTTTGCGCACGACTAAAATTCAATTTACGCGGGTTTTGAAAACTTTGTTGTTTTTGACATTTGATTGTAGGGGTTAAAGTAGAGGTCAAACTTGACAAACTTCTCTAGTATTTATTAGTTTTATATTTGTTCGAGAGTCACAGGGGGTTTTTCTCTGTGTGCGAGTCATTATTCACAAAGAGTGTTTCCTCCCATTGCTACTGTTAATGTTGCTTTAGCACCCTATACATTCGGTAAAGGGATTTTTTTCTTTTTTTTCTTTTATTAAAAATTATAAATTAGCTAAGTGTGACTTTTTATTGACATTTATTGTTTTACTTCTAACATAACCTGGACCAATTCTGAAAAGAACGATCCGTGAGAAGGGAGCCGTACAGCCGGCAACATAAGTTGTAGTGTGAATATAAAAATTAATAAGCAATTTAAAAGCAAATTCCACTGCAATATGTTGCACAGAATGAGTGTTTTTGAAACACCAAAAAAAACGGTGAGTTTATTGTCATTCGATGTTTCTTTACTGCATTAGTAGTTTAAATTAAAATTTCCAATTCATTTATACAGATGTAATCATTTTAATTTTTCCTTACTTATTATTAATCTAATTTTAATTTTAATTGTTAATTCAATTGGTAATTCAGTTTTTAATCTAATTTTAATTTTAATTGTTAATTTAATTGTTAATTCAGTCTCACAAAGGCAAACATAGTTCTCACTTTTTCATTGTATTAATTCTTGTTTCTAGTTACTTGAAAAAGACTGAATAATAATAAAAGTCGAAACGTCGTAGAATAAAACATCAAAATTCAATAAAGGTCGCTAAACCAATAAAAAGTCTATTATTTTTATATATATATATATATATATATATATATATATATATATATATATATATATATATATATATATATATATATATATAGTAAACTTAATAAGTCGGCGATTAAAGGTCTGGTTTATTACTTCAAAGTATATATATTTAAAACAACCCTACATGTTTCGGCAATGATGCCTTTGTCAAGGATATAAAAAATATAAATGACAGAATATAAATGTCAAATAATTGAGTTGCTATGGTTTAAATTATTCAAAGATACATTCCAATAGTAATAATAAATCATGTCTTAGTATCCCAAAAAAAATAGATAGCAAGGTGTGAACATATGTGTTGTTCGCTGCTAGCAGCTTGTGTCACTTTCTGGGTATGAACTTGTGTGTTGGTTGCTGCTGGCAGCTTGCGTCTCTCTCTGGGTGTGTGGTTTTGTATTTGTGTGAGCGCGTAAGTGTAAGGTTTTGTATGTTGGTGCGCTCGTGCGTGTGTTTAGTGACCGGCCGCGTAAATTTAGAGAGATCGGATAACCAGCAGTTGCGTAGGGCCGCCAACCCTTTCCCGGCAACTTGTTTACTTTTCCGAGCAGTACTTCGACGGCCCGACCCCCTTGTATTCCCTTGACAAAGGCGTACTGCCGAAACATGTAGGGTTGTTTTAAATATATATACTTTGAAGTAAACCAGACCTTTAATCGCCGACTTATTAAGTTTACCTTATATATATATATATATATATGGTAAACTTAATCAGTCGGCGATTAAAGGTCTGGTTTATTACTTCAAAGTATATATATTAAAAAAAAAACCCTACATGTTTCGGAAATTATGCCTTTATCAAGGATATAAAATATAGATGACAGAATATAAATGTCAAATAATGACATGTATATATATATGTATATATATACATATGTATATATATATATATATATATATATACATACACATTCATTCGTTTATTTCTTTACACATATCGCATTAACAATATTATTTACTTAATTACCAGTAATAATAAGGCATAAAAAGTCATTGTTCATTATTTTTCTACAAATAAAATTATTGTTGTGCTTATCGTCTTATCTATCAATGAATGTTTGTACGTCTTATTGTTCTATACGTCTTTAAGTGAAATGTTTATGATTCAAGTAAATTTGTAGAATATTTATAGTAGAAATCATGCGTAACAAAGCTCTTTCGGTTATTGTTAATCGCTGTAAGAATTTGTGATAATTTAATATATTTTATAATTCAACTTTATTTTCCATTTCTATTATTTATGAGTTCAGTAAGTACATGTTAAAATAATGTATGTCGCACGTCTTTAATAAACTATAAAATCAGATAAGTGTTGGCTGTAGCATAATTTATTTTATGAATATAATCCCAATCTAAAAAATATGGGTACAGTACAATATTGAGCTGGAAGAATTTTTAAAACGGAAGAGGGTAAAGAGGGTAACCTTTTTTAATGAAATTTTTATAAATCCCTGTCTTGTATAGTCTTGAATAATTTTATCGATTTTTATTTTGCGGCTTGCTTTTTAATATAGATTCTATGGATTCCTATAAGTTCCAGGGTTGTGGTAGATTACTATTTCGTCAATACGTAAATTGATTATTCAAGAATACAAGTTATTATTTCTAGTTTTTAATAAAACAAATTTTATTCGGATTCGGAAGTAGGGCTTCGCGCAGTTTTAGTTAGGTTAAAAAAAAAGAAAGAGAATTTATTGTCATTGAAATAGAGTCGCTATTATTTCGTAAACAGTTAATTTACGGAGCCTATTACATGCCCTTAAGGTTTTTAAATGTTGATTTATAACACTCTATTTTCGATTTCGAGTATATATATATTGTTAAAAACGAGGTATTCTAGCTCCTCATTAGGGTGCTAATTGTTAAATAAGCTTTGATGGGTTATGTACATTAATTATTTTATGAATACAAAATTATCTATAAATTGCATTTACATATAATAAATTCTATTTTATGCTCATTTATTTTTATCATAAATATATCTTTCTCAGTGTTCTCTAGGTTGTAGATATTTAGGTTCTAAGTCGGTTCAAACGTTTCGTAAACACTGTTACTAATTAATAAAAATATACCAATTAAATGAACACTACATGGAAACTGTAGTTTTATTATTAAATTATTATCTATTGAAATATACCGGGTGTCTTTGAAATAAAAAGACAACATATGAAAAATGGAAAGATGTAATTAAATAGAAACCAACATATTTTCTCAAAATTCCCTCTCATAAGCGAGAAAAAAAATGAAAGATATTTAAATAAATTTTGGCACGCCACCGTGCGCCCGGCTATATAATATAGTATCGGTAACCGATAATAACGAAGAGAAGTTTTGTGGTTGTCGATCTCGCTGTAAGTATCGTCTCCTATTCAACCAGTTCAAATCCAAGCATTATGCATGGTTATCTTCTAGAGTTTTTATAAACATAAACGTTGCAGTATGTGTATTCAATAGCGGTATTCTAAATCCATATTAATCTTTTATATTTGTTACTTCTCGTAACAAAAAAAAATCACGTAATACACATGGAAGGTGATTTAGGCCAATTCTAAAAGTTTCCGTCCAGAAATGATTCACAGCAGATATATTCGTATGTAATTGTATTTAGGTTACTAAACCCTAAGTAAACAAAGCTACTCAATTGAAAGGTTTTTATAACGTTGCCAGCCGTCTAAACAATCTTATTTGTAATAGTTTTTATAAACATAAACATTGCAGCTTATGCGTAAATTGAAAGGAGGTATTTCTAATAGACATTCTGATACATAGGCGGCACATAATTTAATTTTCAGGGGATTTTAATTTTGGGTTCGCATCGTTATTGATTTACAATTTTTTTTATATATATTCTATTTAATTGAATCTTTCCATTTTTTATACGTCGTCTCTTTATTTGGAGGACACCTGTATAAATTAATTAGAGGTCTTTTTATTTTTATTGCTTCCTTTTCGTTTATAATAAAGTTTAGGTGCTATTAATAAGCGAACAGTAGGCAGCAAAGTACATAGACTGTTATAATAACGGCTGTTCATTTAAAAATGTCATCAATTTACCTGTGATTTTTTGATAAAATAAGATAGAGCCGATAAGGGAAGTCTCAACTTGGTTCTCGTAATTGTACACTTGATATTTATCAGAATAATTCCGTTTTGACAAGTAACCTGTTTTAGCGTTCCAAGTCTGTTTATTTTTTAAATTATTTCATTTTATCGCCTTTTTAATCCATTTCGTACAAATCAACTGTTTTCATAGTTGTTGGTATAACCTCAACGTACAATTTGCAACTATGGTGTTTTCGGTAGAACAAAGAACTTTCTTAGTTGAAAATTATTTTCGTAATAGCACTCGTGTTGACGAAGAATGGCTTTATTCTGTCCAAAATTACTTAGAAGAATTTCAAGCAGTTCCCAAATGTTGCTGTTGACTACATGCTGTTTAAAAAAAAATAGATAGAGCCGTAAGTCTGTGTCGTGAAACTGGTAGCATTCTACGAAAAGCTAGTAGTGGAGCTTCGAAAAAACGTACTGAGGAAGTTGTCGCTAATGCTCAACAAATAATGGATGATGCATCGAAAACATCTATTAGGCAAAATGTGGCCCTTCTGTAGTATAACAGTTAGAGCCCAACGGATGGGCCACATTTTCTCATTAATTACAATATTTGTGTAAATTCTTAATTTTTAAAAAACGTTGTAAAATAATTCTAACCTTGTTCATTTTATATTTTTGATTTAGTTTGTAACGTGCTCTTTATCTGTAAGTACCTCATGAAGTCACTGAGCTAACGAAACAATTGTTGTTTTACAATTATGTTTTAAAAAGTGAAGATTTTAACCATTAATTTTATTTCTATTTGAAATTGGGCCAACATTTTTTCAAGGTAAACAAAATTGTGCTCCTAATGATTTTTTCAATTTTTATTGATTTTAGGTAGAATAAATACTGAACGATACCGAACAGAAGTTTTAGAACCATTTATTGAGCAACTGGATAATACTGAATGCCAGCATTCTTACTTTCAACAAGACGGAGTTACTTCCCATTGTACAGTTGAAACATTGGACTTGCTGAGACAATATTTGACGATTGAATCGTTAGTTGAAACACAGAACTTCCGTGGCCTCCACATTCATGTGATATGCCACCATGTGATTTCTTTTTATGGCCTTACATAAAAAGCAGCATTTTTGAAACACCTGTGGTTAATTTAGCTGACTTGCAGCAAAGAATTGATCAAAAAATTGTTAAAATTAATGCTAATGTTGGACAATGTTGTCTGAGATTTCCATGGCAGAGTGTTGAAATGCATAGATTTTCACCAATTAATGTATTTTTTTAGTAAATAAACTGAATAATGATCCTGGAAATAGCGAGAGAGGTGGCGGGAATTGTTTCGCAGTAAATAATCATTGCATTTGCGGGAAATCTCGAAGAAATAGAGACTCTATTAGAGAGTGAAGTGTACCACAAATCGGAGTAATGTTGAAAAAATAGACGTTTTACAATTAAAAGGATAAAAATAGGAAAGAATCAGGTATTTAATTTTTTGTGTCCCATTCGAATAAGAAGCCAGGCCCGAGATGTTGATTCGGCCTGTGGTTTCTAACGCCGGGAAAAGACAGGCAACTCATATAACACGAGGACAGGACCGTAATAGAAAATTTCAGAAATAAATAGAAATGGATGAGGAAGAAAAACTGAATAAAGTATTAGGAATGTTGCAAGAAATATCAATGGATTGGCAACAAATGAGGAAAGAATTGCAAGAAACAATGAAAGAAATGAGGATAATAAGTAAAGAGAATGAAGAAATACGTAAGGAAAATGAAAAATTTAGAAGAGAATATGAAGATATGAAAGCGGACATGGTAACAATGAACGATAGAATAGATTATCTAGAAAAGGAAAAGAGAAAGAAGAATATAGTGATAACAGGCATGGATATGGAAGCACAGGAAACAGGGGCGTTAAAGACAAAAATGGAGAAGTACATCGAACAGAAGCTAGAGATAAAAACGACAATAAAAGAGGCACGTAAACTAGGGAGGAAAGTAGGTATGATCTCGTTCGAGAAATTCGAGGATAAAATAAAAGTAATGAAAAACAAACACAAACTTAAAAATATAAACAGCAAAGTATACATGAATGAAGATTGAACACCACAAGAACGTGGAATACAAAAACAAATAAGAGATAAATGTATGGCGGAAAGACGCAAGGGGAAAAGAGTCAGAATAGGATATCAGAAATTAGAACTAGCCGGAGAAAAATGGAAGTGGAATACGAAAATAAACGCAATAGAGCAGGAACGACAAGTCAAAAAATTGAGAATAAAAGAGAGGAGGGTAGAACTTATGACGGAAATGGCATGGGAAAGGAATAAGAGTAAGGGAAAACAACCAATGGATGAACTAAGAAGGACAAACAAACGAATACAAAAACAATCAAAGAAGCAAAGGGAAGAGAAAGAAGAGGTTGAAGAAGTACTAGGAATAGGTACATGGAACATAAATACTATAGTGGGAAAGGAAATAGAGATAATCCAAGAAATGGAGAAGAACAAGTTACAGCTAATAGGACTAAGTGAGACAAAGAAAAAAGGCAAAGGAACGGAACAAAAGATTTAATAAATGAATATAAGCTATATTACGGGGGAGTAAAACTAGAAAAACGAGCAAAAGAGGGAGTAGGAATAATAGTCAATAAAGAAATGGACAAAAAGTTAGTAAAATATAGGGCTATAAATCCAAGAATAGTAGCACAAGTAACAATAAAATGAACAAAGTTAGTTAACATAATACGAATATATGGACCAATAGAAGGAGCACTGGAAGAGGAGGTAATATAATTCTACTTGGATCTGCAGAAAACATTTGACGAATGCATGGAGGAAAGTGAAAGGACAATAATAATGGCAGACTGGAATGCCAAGGTGTGATCAAAATAGAGGAATGCGATGCATAGGAAAACATGGAGAGGAAATAATGAAATGGAATAAAAATGCTAGATTTCTGCAGGAGAAATGACCTGATAGTAAGTAACACAAAATGGAAACAACGACTAGAGGATAAATATACATTCGTGCCAGAAGAAAGAAATGCAAAAAGCATAATAGACTATATAGTATACCTACACACATAACAGAGAAATTGTTCCAAAAAATAGAAACGAAAAAGAAATCACAAATAGAATCAGGGCATAGGCTGGTGGTTGCATATTGCAGCGCAAAAGCGAAAAGGAAAGGAGCGGAAAAGGAAAATTACGGAAAAAGGAAAAGAGAGGAATATGAGGAAAAAACAAATAAAGAATTTAAAAAACGGAAAGAAGAGAAAGAGGAAAGGGCACTAGAAGAAAAATGGAATACATTTAAAGAAGTGATAAGTGCAAAGGCGGAAGTATGCGGAAGAAAGAAATATGATAAGCAACAAAAACGAACAGATTGGTGGAACGATGACGTGAAAATCCAGTTAAAATAAAAAATGGAAAAGATATTTACAATCTAAAACACAAGAGGATAACGAGGAATATTACAGAAAAAGAAAGCAGAAAGTTGGAAGAAATTTAGAGAAGAAATAAATACAGAACAAAGAACAGATAGCATAAAATTTTTGACTAAAATTAAAAGATTAAAAGGAACGAAAAGCAAGGAAATAAAAGCAATAAAAGACAGCCAAAATAAACTGAAAACAGAAATAGAAGATATACTGGAGGTGTAGAATCTATACTATACGAAGAAGTATATGAGTGACAAGCCAAGGCACAACACAGAAAGGAAGGACAAAGAAGAAAAAATGCAAGAAATAACAAGAGAGGAGGCTGAGGAAGCAATAAATAAAATAAGAACGGGAAAAGCATGCGATGAAATATCTCCGGAAATAATAAAATGGATGGGCAGAGAAGGAAGGGAATGGCTGTGGGAAATATGTAAGGAGGCATGGGAAAAACAATGCATTCATAGGGAGTGGGAAAACAAGCTGATAATACCTATATACGAAAAAGGAGAGCAGACGGAGTGTGAAAACTATAGACCAATATGTTTAGCCCAAATATCCTTTAAGGTAAATAATAGAATAATAGAAAAGAGATTAAAAATCTATGCGGAGCCATTATTGGAAGAAGATCATGCTGCTTTTAGGCAAGGTAGACAAACAAGCGATAACATATATAATAATATATATATACTGAGAAGACTGATGGAAAGGAAGATAGAGAAAGGAGAAGAATTATATTTGATTTTCTTAGATTTGAAGGCAGCATTCGATACGGTAGATAGAGAGGAAATATGGAAATGCCTGACGGAAAGAGAAATACCCACAGAACTAATGAAAATAATAAAAAGCGCATATGAAATAGTAAGATGTAAGATACAGATTGGAGGAAAAGAACCGAAGAATTTATAATGAGTAAGGGAATAAAACAAGGGGATAATCTAAGTCCACTGCTAATCATACTGGCTATGGATAAAATAATTAAAAGAATAAAGGAAAAGGGAAAGCAATAAATTGGTAAATATATGGAAGAGCGATATTGGAAGAAGTAGAATGGAGATTAACGTGAGTAAGACGAAAGTAATGATGATTAACGAAAATAAAAATTATCAAAACAACAAGGAAATTAAATGTGAGGGAAAAATATTAGAAAGGGTATCAACATACGAAAATCTAGGCACAATGATATCAGCGGACGGGAAAATAGACGCAGAAATCACAAATAGAGGCAACCAAGCAACAAGACTGTATTACTCAATAAACAAAACAATATTGGGCCATAAAAATATAGATATGGAAATTAAAAGAATAGTACAAAATAAAATAACAGTGCTAATAATAACTTATGTAACGGAGAGTTGGGTAATACAAAGAAAACACGAGTTGAAAATAGAGGCAATAGAGATGAAACACTTAAGAAAAATATCAGGGAAAACGATATGGGACAAGTGTAAAAACGAGGAGATAAGATAAATGACAAAACAAACATCAATATTGGGAAGAATAAGAAAGAAACAGCTGAAGTGGTATGGACATATATTAAGAATGAAGCAAGAAATAATTACAAAAAGAATAATGGAGGTGGGAAAAATAAGGAAAGGGCAACGAGGGAGGCCAAGAATAAAATGGATAAACCAAATAGAGGAAATAGGAAGGAGGAAAGGGAAGACGATGGAAGAAATGAGAATGATGGCTAAAGATAGAAAGGAATGGAATAGGATAAAGAAGAAGAACATTGAGTTTTGAATGTCTCATTTTGATCATTGAAAGGTATAAGGCATATTTCAAATTATTTTACAAACGGCATATGCTACTTGACGTTTTTAAATGAACACCTGATATAAATAGTTTACTTCATACTAAAGTATTTAAAAACATATACACGATTACAAATAAAAGAAATGTAACTTGCAATTATTGAGTGTAGAACTTTTCGTTGCTGTTCCTTAATTTTATTGTAAATTCTTTTGCTCCTCTATTATTAACTTGTTCTACATGTTTAATTATATATACCCATCATTTAAATGTTGTAAATAAGTTTATTTTTAATTTATGCATTACTAATTCTTATTATATGACCACGCGCACAATCAAACTTTTCGATTTCGTTTCAATTTACCGAAAAAGATATACAGGATTCTAACTCTTCGTTTGTTAACTATAAGCAGTACATCAACTCGTTCAAAGATACGAGGGCGATTTGTAAAGTAAGTACCATTTCTGCCTAGTGAGCAGAGGAGTGGGATATCGGCGCGATCGCAGCACTGCTGTGTATTCTGGTTCAGTATGAGTCTGGCAGTGCTAGTGAGAGAATCAATGCGGTTGAAAATCGCGCCGACTGTGAATTGTGTGCTGTTATACGATTTCTGAGTGCAAAGAACACAAAGGCTGATGAGATTCATCGAACTTTGTTCTGTATATGGTGCAAATGTCATGAGTGACAGTATAGTTAGAAGATGGTGCCGTATTCTTTCGAAGACGAACTAATGTCCATAATGAAGAACGATGTGGAAGATCAACTGTTCTGACGAACGAACTTGTGGGTAATGTCGAAGAAAAAATTCGTCGAAATCGGCGATTCATAATCACAGAACTGAGTGCCTTTTATTTCACGTACAGTTTTGTACGAGATTGTTACTGAACATTTAGGTTACCACCAATTTTGTTCTCGATTGGTGCCCAAACTTCTTACTGAAGACCATAAAACAAACAGAATGGGATCGGCAATAACTTTTTTGACACGTTACTATGTTGAAGGTGAAGATTTCCTCAGGCATATCGTAACAGGTGATCAGACTTGGATCGCCCATGTCAACGTTCAGACGAAGAGACAAAAGTCAATGCAGTTGGGTCGCTCTAACTCGCCTACGAGGAAACCTTTAAAGTGCCGTCAAACTTTTTTTGCGAGAAAAGTCATGGTCGCTGTCTTTTGGGACAAGAAAAACGTGATGAAGAGCTACAGAAGAGTGTTACAGCAAGGCTTAATTCACAGGCAGCAGAGTTCTATGAAGAGGTCATTAAAAAACTGGTTCATCACTATGACAAATATCTCACTCTTAATGGCAACTAGGTAGAAAAATAGCTGAAAGTGGTAGCTTTAAGTTATATATAATAAAAACGTAGGTGTAGGTTTCGGCGGTCGTTCTCTAGATGTAGATCTCGGTTTCCGGGTTGGAACCGCGTCGAGTTAGGCGTAATTGCCAACGTTTCGTCCACTGTTTCAAGGGACATCTTCAGGGCTGTACGTAGATGTTCGTCGTTTCGTAGTAGCTTGAAGAATTCTTCAAGCTACTACGCCTTGACAAAGGCATCATTGCCGAAACATGTAGGGTTGTTTTAAATATATATACTTTGAAGTAATAAACCAGACCTTTGATCGCCGACTTATTAAGTTTACCTTATCATACCAAGGTCACGAAAATATTATATATATATATATATATATATATATATGTAATGTGAGCTAAAAAATTTTTCAAGTAGGCTATGAACGACAAAGATAACTATAGCAGTCATGTCGAAGTATAATCATACCTAGTTTGTGAAATGTCATCTATCACTCATTGATTAAATTGACAATTTGCGAATATTTTCGATTATTCTTACAAATTTATCATTTAACAATGGCTTATGTATTTAATGAACAGTAAAAAAATATATATGGTTCAGATTTATTTAAGAAATGGCAGAAAAATTGATGGTGAAAAGACTTGTTCTTTGAGAGACGCCTGCGAAGATTTTTAAACGAATTTGTAAATGATACTGTCCTATATAACCATTTCTGTGTTTACATTCGTCGTTTTGTGAATTTATTCAAAGAAACAGGAAGTGTGAATCGTAAATTGGGAAGTGATAGACCAATGGTCAGAAATGAAATTACTGTCGAAGCGGTAAGTAGTCGAAGAAAGTCGACAAACTTCTGTGCGACATTTACCTCAAGAATTAAATCTTTCTTATGTTACCTGTCGACGTATCCTTAAAAATGATCTACATATGCATTCTTAACATATATAATTAATGCAAGAGATACTTCCTGTTGATAGGCCATGAAGACAAGAATTTTGCCAATGATTTATTGAACAATTCAATAACAATGATAAAGTTATATAGTTATAGTTAGAAATTTAACTCTATTTGTTAATTTGTTATACGATGATGAGCTACATTCCTGTAGCTCATCATCACCTTCATAGCCTTCCGGCTATTTTTAGTAAAGTTGTGCTCGTGCACATACTACCAATGTAAACATTGTTTTCATGCAGGAATATTTTTGAGAACGCATCATTAGTCTGAATACAGATACTATTTGGCCACCATGATCTTGTGACAACACCATGTGATTTCCTTTTATGGCCATATTTAAAGAATTCTATATTGAAACACCAGTTGTTGATCTTGACAATTTAAAACAAAGGATCACTAACAAGATTGAAGAAATTCCTCAAAATGTTCTTAGTTCGCTTAAAAAAAAAGAATTACTCTCTGTAGAGATGAGGGTGATGGTCATATAACAATCTTATTTAATATCATTTATCCTTTTATTTTGTCATTCTATATTTTTTTGTTCAACATAATATCAAATCGTATTTAGCTTTAAAAATGTTTATTATTTATTCGGTTATGAGTTATGAGACATCTACTGATATTATAATTAAATTGAATGATACAAAAATGAAACATTTATTTAGAAAACTTCAACAGCTATCCTTCAAAGTACTGATGCCTTTTTCAAGGAATATAAAATTATTTTATATTCCTTGAAAAAGGCATCATTTGCCGAAACATGTAGGATTGTTTTATATATATATATATATATATATATATATATATATATATATATTTTGAAGTAAAACCAGCCAAAAAATCGCCAACAAATTGAATTTACCACATATACCGGGTGTATTATGAAAAACCTTTGGGGCTGTAGCTTCCTTATATTTTATCTGATTTTAATGAATGATATGTCAAACTAAATGGTTTTTAAAGCACTGTAATGTTTTTTAAAAAAAAATGTTTTCGACATTTCGTTTTTGACAGACAGTAGT
Source organism: Melolontha melolontha (assembly GCA_935421215.2). Lineage (NCBI taxonomy): Eukaryota > Metazoa > Arthropoda > Insecta > Coleoptera > Scarabaeidae > Melolontha > Melolontha melolontha. The sequence continues at coordinate 155,047,766 of OW285236.1, read as the reverse complement.
AATTTCTTTTTTAATTGTACTACATATTTTTTTTACTTATTCTAATAAACATTTATTTCCTGAAGACACCTCCATTAAATTGAGTGACAAATTTATTATTATTACAAAAAAACTACGAAATTTACAGAAATCAATCTATCATATATTTAAATGAATCAAATGTTCGAAATTGGCCCCATTTTGTTCCAGACACATTTGACACCTTCTATTAACTCCAACTGCTGCGTTTAATTAAGATTTGGTGGTATTTCATGACATACTTGTACTATCCTTCTTACTAAATCATCTCTGGTATCAGGTGGAGTCAAATAGACATGATCTTGAATGTAAGACCACAGAAAGAAATCCAGTGGATTCAGATCTGGCGATCTAGCAGGCCATCGAATAGGTCTGTAAGTGCCCATCCATCTGACGCCAATATAATTATTTAGAAAATCAGTATTCATTCGTGCATTATGGGGTGTGGCACCGTCCTGTTGGAACACCACCCTGTTTAACTCAGCAAGTGGCAACTCATCTAAATAATCGCCTAATTCATTGCGTAACAAATTATTATACTTTTCTTGATTTAGATTACCCTCCACAAAAAAAGGCCCTACTACTCTATCGCCTAAAATGCCACACCATACATTTACACTGAACCGATTTTGAAAACTGTGTTGCATCACAACATGGTTATTTTCAGTGCTCCAATGGCGATGATTATTTCTGTTGAATACACCATTTTTCCCAAAAGTGCATTCATCTGACCACAACACACGACGATAAAAAATTGGATCTTCCCTTAGTTTATTCATGAAAACCGTGCAGAATTGAACCCTTCGTTGAGGGTCGTTTTCACCGAGAGAGTTTCTTCAGTGGTTTATAAGGAAAGAACTTGTGCTTCTTCAGAATGTACTGAACTGTAGAATGTGATACCTGCATGTAGTAAGCAATTTTCGCGTAGACGTATTAGGGTTTTCTTCCACATAGAGCAAGACACTTAATTCTAAATTTTGATCTTGAATTACACGTGCGTTTATTTTCGGTGTTTTGAATGATCCAAAATTTCGTAAATTTCGCACGAGCCTTCCAAACTTATCGGCTCTTGGACGCAGTCTGTCAGGAAAACGATTTCCATAAAGTCGCAAAGCAGCTGCAGAATTTGTTCCGCATTCAAAATATGCTTGAATCGCATCCACACATTCGCCATTATCCATTTCAATAACAAAATTTAGAAATAAATCGTTGAAAATGTTATAATGAATGTGTGACTGACAGATGTCACAGCTCTCTTCGAAAATTTGGAATGCACTTTTATCGTTCAATATGACTGCTTGATTTTTAAATTTTTAAAATAAACACTGTAAATGTTGTTGTTGACCCACCGCTCACTGATAACATTGGTTTGTAATCCTTTATGGGCTATATAGTATTGAATGTAAGTGATTTTAAAAGGTACACACATTTGCTGGTAATAAAATGAAATAGAGTATTTAAAATGTTCGGAAAACCCAGAATAAATCGAACTAAAAAAAAAACCTACAATTTCTCGTTTTTTTTTCAAACAAGGATATCGTTGTTTACACTTTCATATTCAGAAAAAGTAACATATTTGAATAAGGAAAAAAAAAATATAGTGCAATTTAAAAAAACACAGTTTGCAGCTGTCGGTCAAAAACAAAGTGTAAAAAAAAATTCAGAGCAGATCACGTTACAGTGTTTTTAAAACGATTTAATTCGACGTATAATTTATTACATTCGGATAAAAAATAAAAGAGTTAAAGCACGAAAGGTTTTTCATAATACACCCGGTATATATATATATATACACTGTGTCCATAAAGTATGGACACAAGCCCGTAATGACGTTATTGTGCATTATTTGACAAAATACAAAGATATATGGATTAATGTTTTTTATTAGCTATATTTAGATGCTACTATTTTGTTTTTTCCGTCGACCTTGAATAAGTTATGACGTAATTGATAATGTTTTTAAATGTCAACCCCATTTTTTTTGTGGATTTTGAAAGCTTTTACAATTCTTTATTCGATGATGTAAAAATTTTGGTATGTTACATTAGAAAATTTTTGAGTAATCATTTGCGTCCATAAAGTATGGGCACTAGCCCGTAATAACGTTATTGTGCATTATTTGACAAAATCCAAAGATAAGTCGATTAATGTTTTTTATTAGCTATATTTAGATGCTACCATTTTGTTTTTTTCCGTCGACCTTGAATAAGTTATGACGTCATTGATAATTTTTTTTAATGTGAACCCCATTTTTTTTTATGGATTTTGAAAGCTTTTACAATTCTTTATTCGATGATTTAAACATTTTGGTGTTAGTGTTACATTAGAAAAGTCTATGCGACACAACCGGAAAATATGGATGTTTTACGACAACGCATCATCTACGAAACCAGACTAATCACTCCCGAAATATTACAGAATGTGCGAAATGGAATTTATCATCGCTTAGTATTTTGTCAACAAAATGAAGCAAAACATTTTGAGAATTTGTTATAAATTTGACACTGAAAATGTCAAAAATAAAACTTAGAATTACAACACAGTTTACTCAAAAATTTTCTAATGTAACATACCAAAATTTTTACATCGATTAAGAATTGTAAAAGCTTTCAAAATCCACAAAGAAAAAGTGGGGTTGACATTTAAAAAAAATATCAATGACGTCATAACTTATTCAAGGTCGACGGAAAAAATAAAATGGTAGTATCTAAATATAGCTAACAAAAAACATTAATCGATATATCTTTGCATTTTGTCAAATAATGCACAATAACGTTATTACGGGCTTGTGTCCATACTTTATGGACACAGTGTATATGGTATTAATAAGTCGGCGATTAAAGGTCTGGTTTATTACTTCAAAATATATATATTTAAAAAAACCCTACATGTTTCGGCAATGATGCCTTTATCAAGGATATAAAATATAAATTACAGAATATAAATCAACGACAGAATTTATATTCTGTCATTTATATTTTATATCCTTGATAAAGGCATCATTGCCGAAACATGTAGGGTTTTTTTAAATATATATACTTTGAAGTAAAACAGACCTTTAATCGCCGACTGATTGAGTTTACCATATATATATATATATATATATATATATATATATATATGTATATATATATATATATATATATATATATATATATGTATATATATATATATATATATATGTATATATATATATATATATAGTAAACCTAATCAGTAGGCGATTAAAGGTCTGTATATTACTTCAAAATATATGTATTTAAAAAACTCTACATGTTTCGGCAGTTCGCCTTTATCAAGAGAATACAAAATATAAATGACAGGATATAAATGCCAAGTAATTAAGTTGCTATGGTTTAAATTATTCAAAGATACATTCTAGTAATAATAATAAATCATGCCTTAGTATTCCAAAAAATAGATAGCAAGGTGTGAACACATGTGTTGTTCGCTGCTAGCAATTTGTGTCTCTTTCTGGGTATGAACTTGTGTGTTGGTTGCTACTGGCAGCTTGCGGCTCTCTATGGGTGTGTGGTTTTGTGTGAAAGCGTAAGTGTAGGGTTTTGTATGTCGGTGCGTTCGTGCGTGTGTTTAGTGACCGGTCGCGTGAATTTAGAGAGGTCGGATAACCAGCCGTTGCATAGGGCCGCCAACCCTTTCCCGGCAACTTCTTTACAATTCCGTGCAGTACTTTGACGGCCTGACCCCCGCCCCAACGAGGCAAGGCGCAGACCAGCGAAGCGCACCCTGTACGGGGTTGCTCATCGCTAACCAAGGGAACACTCTCAGTGGCTACCTCGGTCGACGATGGTCACACTTGTGCCATCTTAACGTTTTCCGCCGAAGCGGGGGCATAGCACACACGTCGAACGTGCGTGTGCTGTTAACGGCAGCCTAGCCAGGTTGCCGCCCAGGACCGGTCCTAGTGGTATGTGCATTGCGCGGCGCCGAGTTAGCGTCGCGTAACATGTTCCTTACTCTTGCTGGAAAGGCGGAATGGCACCTGATGTGGTCCTCTACTGGGTTGTAGCCTAGCATATGCGCTACAAAACTCTAGGGGGGTCTGCCCGTTGGGCAGTCAGGGGCCATTCCGCTTTCCAGCAAGAGTGAGGAACCATGCTACGCGGCGCTAACTCGGCGCCGCGCAATGCACACACCACTAGGACCGGTCCTGGTCGGCAACCTGGCTAGGCTGCCGTTAACAGCACACGCACGTTCGACGTGTGTGCTATGCCCCCGTTCCGGCGGAAAACGTTAAGATGGCAGAAGTGTGACCATCGTCGACCGACGTAGCCACTAAGAGTGTTCCCTTGGTTAGCGATGAGCAACCCCGTACAGGGTGCGCTTCGCTGGTCTGCGCCTTGCCTCGTTGGGGCGGGGGTCAGGCCGTCGAAGTACTGCACGGAATTGTAAAGAAGTTGCCGGGAAAGGGTTGGCGGCCCTACGCAACGGCTGGTTATCCGACCTCTCTAAATTCACGCGACCGGTCACTAAACACACGCACGAACGCATCGACATACAAAACCCTACACTTACGCTCTCACACAAAACCACACACCCACAGAGAGCCGCAAGCTGCCAGTAGCAACCAACACACAAGTTCATACCCAGAAAGAGACACAAATTGCTAGCAGCGAACAACACATGTGTTCACACCTTGCTATCTATTTTTTGGAATACTAAGGCATGATTTATTATTATTACCAGAATGTATCTTTGAATAATTTAAACCATAGCAACTTAATTACTTGACATTTATATCCTGTCATTTATATTTTGTATTCTCTTGATAAAGGCGAACTGCCGAAACATGTAGAGTTTTTTAAATACATATATTTTGAAGTAATATACAGACCTTTAATCGCCTACTGATTAGGTTTACCATATCATACCAAGGTCACGAAGTTATTATATATATATATATATATATATATATAAATATAATATTTTCGTGACCTTGGTATGGTAAGGTAAACTTAATAAGTCGGCGATTAAAGGTATGGTTCATTACTTCAAAGTATATATATTTAAAACAACCCTACATGTTTCGGCAATGATGCCTTTGTCAAGGGAATAAAAAATATAATATAATATAATATATATATATTTTATATTTTTTATTCCCTTGACAAAGGCATCATTGCCGAAACATGTAGGGTTGTTTTAAATATATATACTTTGAAGTAATGAACCAGACCTTTAATCGCCGACTTATTAAGTTTACCTATATATATATACAGTAGATTTAGATATTCGGCGATTTAAGGTCTATATTACTTTAATATGTATATATTCAAAATAATCTCATACATGTTTCGGTAAATATTACCTTTATCAAAGAATTATAAGTGACAGTCACTTTACTTTGTGTATTCAAAAGGGTATTCTAAATCCATATTAATATTTTATATTTCTCGCAACAAAAAAAAAGAAACATTCACGTAATACACACAAAAGAAAGGTGATTAGGTCTTTTCTATATTACGTTTCATACTGATATTATCAGATTGCAATGTTCAGTGAAGGTTTAACTTATAAACACTAATTAAACAGTCTTTATGTTCTAACGGCTTTTCTGTTATGCTCTATACGAATGTGGTGTGAGCCCGACAGTTGGCGGTGAGTGTATCAAACGTTTATTTTCTTCTATATTATACAAACTGACATGAACCTTCATCCGAGATTAACTGGTTTACCTTTTTTAAAGGGAAATAAGTGCAATAAGTTCTTTTGATCTAAACAATGAAAAAGTGGATAGTATTGAAAATGTTCATAATGCAGTGCTAAATTATAATCGTATAAGGTGCGGTAGCTAGTGCATATTATAAATCTTAGAGGAATAGGCAAGTTACATTTTAATGAGTATTTACATATAAAAAAGCTCGCTGCGATATGGCTGCTAACAGGTGACCGAAAACGTCGAAAGCCAAACATTGCAAAATAGTGTTCGGAACTTTTTCAACTTAGTCCCTCTGAATTTTTGCACTGCTTCATAACTGTTAATAAGATATGTATCCATCACTATATACACAAGACAAAACAACAGTCAAGACCTAGACAATGGGTAGAAGTTGGCTCAAGTACTCCGAAAAAGACTACTATTTTTCTTGTGTGTGAAATGCACGTGATGTAATAATGATGGGCTCTTATAAAACTGATCTTATAAAACTGAAAGCCATCATAGGAGAGTATGTAGCATTACTGACAAATTGAATATACCTATTAAAACCAAATGACCGCGTTTGGTAAAGAAAAAATTAATCAATAATTGCACTAGTTTGACGTATGCTTTGAATTGCTGTTACATGCACCTTATTTATAGGACTAGCCCCACGTGACTTTTTCTTGTTCCCAGATTTGGAAAAATGGGTGGCTGAAAAGAGTTTGGCTCAAACGACAAGGTAATGCCCTAAACTATAGGGAGGGAATAATGAATGTGTTCTTTGGTCAGGCCAAAAAGAATGAGCACAGTTACTTAAGATCGATGGCAAATTTTATTGATTAACATCGCTACTCTTCCACAATTCTTGAAAAATACGTTATTTTCAACCCAATTTGCTATGAGAATAGGACCCCAAAAAAACTAAAATTTCAATTATGTCTTCTGCCTCTAAAATCCTTTTAGTAGTTAATTATTTTGCTTAGGTATTTTTCTAATGAGAATTATGACAATTGCATGACATTCTTTTATCCCAAAGTGTATGAAGCGGCGTGTATTCGCAATAAGATTGCATCGAAAGAGCATCTGCGTATTAATACAATTCAATTAATAACTTGCCGCACAATTTTTGAAATTCCTTGCTATAGTTTATTTTGTTCTCAAAACTAAAAATAAATAAAAATAGAATTCTCAAACTTTGAAAAACATAATAAAAACGGGGCAAATTTAAAGAGAAATAAGGTAATGGATATATGTACTCACATTTAACAATATTTTGACAAAGGAGAAGAGATTGTCTAAAAAACGTAATAATAATTGCTAGCTGGATATACTCAACGTTAGAAAACATTAAAAATTTTCAAATATGTCAGACAGTATAACAAAAATAACCGGCCGATAGACTAGTGGTAACGCACTGACTTACATGGCGGCGGTTTTTTTCGTTAATATCGCCGTAATGAATATTACATAATCCTGGGATAGAGTTCACGTTGTTATACTTGATATACCATAGTGGTGATCTCATTATTAAATTCTTTTGTGAAAACGAGTTTTAATTAGTCAAATGATGGCTAGATAAATTTAAATATATATATGAAAAATGCGTGAAAGTCATATCCACCTGGAATGTGCATAATTGCTAGCTGGATATACTCAACGTTAGAAAACATTAAAAATTTTCAAATATGTCAGACAGTATAACAAAAATAACCGGCCGATAGACTAGTGGTAACGCACTGACTTACATGGCGGCGGTTTTTTTCGTTAATATCGCCGTAATGAATATTACATAATCCTGGGATAGAGTTCACGTTGTTATACTTGATATACCATAGTGGTGATCTCATTATTAAATTCTTTTGTGAAAACGAGTTTTAATTAGTCAAATGATGGCTAGATAAATTTAAATATATATATGAAAAATGCGTGAAAGTCATATCCACCTGGAATGTGCAGATACCGATATTTCATAGTTTTTACTAATCTTCAGTACACATTATCCGGGAATAGATACGACTTTCATTTCTATACTGCGTGCATATATATACAACTGATGAGAAACGCGATGTTAATGAGAATTAATAACTATTAAATTCCCACATGACATTCATGCTTATGTTCTATTCCCCGTTTGACCGGAAATCCTTCCTACTATATATTTTCAAACGAAACACTACATTCAGAAATGTAAAAAAAAATGCTTTATCCTAAGAAACTAACAGAAATATTTAAAAAAATAGTTATCGTGAAATAAAAAAGTATTAATAAAAAGATTTACAGACTACAATAAATGTTGAAATTGTGCTCCGTTAATCACTTGGCAGCGATATAATCTATCAACAAAATGTCTTAGTGAATTATGTAAAACTTGTGGTCTGATACTGTTGATTTCTTCAGTTATTCGTCCCTCCATTTCTTCTAGTTTGTTTGGTCTATTTTTATACGCTTGACATTTCAAGAAGAACAAGAAGAAATCAAGTGGCGATAAGTCTGGGGAACGCGTTGGCCATTCGATTGCTTCTCTGCGTCCAATCCAGCGTCCAAGAAATACCTCGTCCAGATAGTCACGAACATCACGTGCAAAATTCAAAATTCACGTGCAAAATGTGGCGAAGCCCCATCCTGTTGGAACCAAATAAATAAAGGAAAAAATACTTACACCTATATATGTATTTTCCCCTTCTGTACCGGCATAGCTGGACGAGAGAAAATCGCTATTTTCGGCGTAGTCTCTTTTGTCCGTCAGATGTCATTAGATTTTCTGGTGTCTGATAGGACAAAATTTGCTGTACCTGTGAGGCGATTCATTAAACTTTATTTCACTAGCCAAACTAACGAAGTCTAATGAGACAGAAACACGTGTCTTTGGCTGAAGTAAATGTTTGAAAATACGAGGTGTATGTCCATGTGTACAGATACAGATGTGTGTAATGCATATCTGTTTCATTTGTAACAAATATGTGCTTAACGTATTGATGTACTAAAATTTCTTCGTCATTTATAATTTAGAATTCTTTGAAAAAGGCAGTAATGCCGAAACATGTAAGAGATTATTTTAAATATATACATATTAAAGTAAAACAGATCTTAAATCGCCTACTATCTAAATCTACTATATATATATATATATATATATATATATATATATAAACACACGCACGAGCGCACTAACATACAAAACCCTACACTTACGCGGTCACACAAATACAAAATCACACACCCAGAGAGAGACGCAAGCTGCCAGCAGCAACCAACACACAGGTTCATACCCAGAAAGAGACACAAGCTTCTGGCAGCGAACAACACATATGTTCACACCTTGCTATCTATTTTTTGGAATACTAAGGCATGATTTATTATTATTATTGGAATGTATCTTTGAATAATTTAAACCATAGCAACTTAATTATTTGACATTTATATTATGTTATTTATATTTTGTATTCCCTTGACAAAGGCATATTGCCGAAACATGTAGGGTTGTTTTAAATATATATACTTTGAAGTAATGAACCAGACCTTTAATCGCCGACTTATTAAGTTTACCTTATCATACCAAGGTCACGAAGATATTATATTATATATATATATATATATATATATATATATATATATATATATTTATCTAGCCATCATTTGACTAATTAAAACTCGTTTTCACAAAAGAGTAAAACCAATTTAATAATGAGATCACCACTATGGTATATCAAGTATAGCAACATGAACTCTATCCTAGGATTATGTAATATTCATTACGGCGATATTAACGAAAAAAACGCCGCCATGTAAGTCAGCGCGTTACCACTAGTCTATCGGCCGGTTATTTTTGTTATACTGTCTAACATATTTGTAAATTTTTAATGTTTTCTAACGTTGAGTATATCCCGCTAGCAATTATTATTACGTTTTTAAGACAATCTCTTCTCCTTTAGCAAAATATTGTTAAATGTGAGTAGATATATCCATTACCTTATTTCTCTTAATTTAAATTTGCCATGTTTTTATTATGTTTTTCAAAGTTTGAGAATTCTATTTTTATTTATTTTTAGTTTTGAGAACAAAATAAACTATAGCAAGGAATTTAAAAAATTGTGCGGCAAGTTATTAATTGAATTGTATTAATACGCAGATGCTCTTTCGATGCAATCTTATTGCGAATACACGCCGCTTCATACACTTTCGGATAAAAGAATGTCATGCAATTGTCATAATTCTCATTAGAAAAATACCTAAGCAAAATAATTAACTACTAAAAGGATTTCAAAGGCAGAAGACATAATTGAAATTTTAGTTTTTTGGGGGTCGTATTCTTATAGCAAATTGGGTTGAAAATAACGTATTTTTCAAGAATTGTGGAAGAGTAGCGATGTTAATCAATCAAATTTGCCATCGATCTTAAGTAACTGTGCTCATTCTTTTTGGCCTGACCAAAGAACACATTCATTATTCCCTCCCTATAGTTTAGGGCATTACCTTGTCGTTTGAGCCAAACTCTTTTCAGACACCAATTTTTCCAAATCTGGGAACAAGAAAAAGTCACGTGGAGCTAGTCCTATAAATAGGGTGCATGTAACAGCAATTCAAAGCATACGTCAAACTAGTGCAATTATTGATTAATTTTTTCTTTACCAAACGCGGTCAGTTGGTTTCAATAGGTATATTCAATTTGTCCAGTAATGCTACATAATCTCCTATGATGGCTTTCAGTTATATAAGATCAGTTTTATAAGAGCCCATCATTATTACATCACGTGCATTCCACACACAAGAAAAATAGTAGCCTTTTTCGGAGTACTTGAGCCAGCTTCTACCCATTGTCTAGGTCTTGACTGTTGTTTTGTCTTGTGTATATAGTGATGGATACATATCTTATTAACAGTTATGAAGCAGTGCAAAAATTCAGAGGGACTAAGTTGAAAAAGTTCCAAACACTATTTTGCAATGTTTGGCTTTCGACGTTTTCGGTCACCTGTTAGCAGCCATCTCGCAGCGAGCTTTTTTATATGTAAATACTCATTAAAATGTAACTTGCCTATTCCTCTAAGATTTATAATATTCACTAGCTACCGCACCTTATACGATTATAATTTAGCACTGCATTATGAACATTTTCAATACTATCCACTTTTTCATTGTTTAGATCAAAAGAACTTATTGCACTTATTTCCCTTTAAAAAAGGTAAACCAGTTAATCTTGGATTAAGGTTCATGTCAGTTTGTATAATATAGAAGAAAATACACATTATTTGATGCACTGACCGCCAACTGTCGGGCTCACACCACACTCGTATAGAACATAACAGAAAAGCCGCTAGAACACAAAGACTGTTTAATTAGTCTTCCTAAGTTAAACCTTCACTGAACAATGCAATTTGATAATATCAGTATGAAACGTAATGTTGACACTGCAAATCTATATATCAAAACTTGACCTCTAACGAAACGCGAAAATATTAAATGTAACGATGGAATCTATAGACATCGGAACCTTCACATTTATGCCAGATAGTATACTATGCGACAATTTAGAAAAGGCTTAGTTTGTCGCCCAATTTTTCAATAAATTCTTTAAATGAAAACAATATAAGTAATTGGTCGTCTTTAAAATATTTTCATTAAAAAGAATTATAAAATTAAGAGCTAAAACTCGATTTTAAATCCATATTGTACAGTAGTTTACTCTAACAAGTTTAAGTGATACTCATAGACGTAGGCACAATTACATTAATCATAAATTTTGTTAAGCAACTTTAATAACAAAAAAGCATTACCCTTAATCCCGAAGTTATCTGAATTCTTGTACATTAATGTTGAGTGTGATGTTTGCTGACCTCTTGTGTTATCGCAATGTGATGTGTAACGATGTACATATTTTTAACTCTTTCATATTATTCGATGTTTTTATTGTGTATATGTATTTTGTTTAGAATATTAAAAATTTATGGTATTTCCTAGATTATTAATTAAAAAATTCTCTTGTGCTAAGTAAATTTGGAATAAATTATTATTCATTTATTACCAGAAAACCAGTAGTGGCTCGTGGTCAAATTTACAAGGTCATATGGAATTTGAGATTAATTGAGCAGGCCATGGTAAAACTTGTATCTGATTTTTTTCTTCAGAAGCTGTTAAAAAATTACATTTTGACACCACAGACTTTAATTAAAAATGCAATATTGTTTAGTAACATGTTAAAAGTAAAATCACTGAAGGCGTTGTTAAGACATTTCATTGCCAAAATTATCGCTGTCTAGATTTCGACGGTAGTAAATTCGGCGTCTACTAGAAAGAGGTTCATTTAAATCTATATTTTTAGAATACATAATATTAATATTTGTAAAAACGCTTTTGACAAGTGTATTATATCAAACAGTATGTTCTATGAGCTCATGGACTTGTACATCTTGCTCGTAATTACTTACTCACGAACTAGAATCGCATTTTTAATAATTGTATTTCGTAAATAACCACTGTGTATTAAGAATCGAGTTCTTTCCTAGGCGGACGACGAACATAAGTTCTATCATCTGATAAAATAAAATTTACTTTTCTTTCGTCGCTACAGAGAATATTTCTCCAATTTTTCATATCCCATGTTAAATGTTCTCGATGAAATGTACCCTCGCTGAAACTTTTCGCGCTGATCGACTGTGTACGTAACCTAACCTAACTTATTTTCCATCAATAGTCTTCTAATAGTAGAAGCACCGATGTCCTGACATACTTCTTTCAAAATATTTGCAGATGTTAGGAAAGGATCTTTTTTAAGTAATATTATGTACTATCAGTCTCAGCACTAGTGTTTCTTTCTGCTTAATAATTCTTCTTTCTTCCGATTAAGAAGTGATTGTCAGTTTAAGCAATAAATAAAATATGATTAAGGGTGTACTCTTGACTTATTAAATTTTAATAAGTTGCTCTCACTAATTAAACTTTACCATTTGATGAAGAAATATATATCTAAAATTAAGCAATATTATTTAAATATGTATATGCTAAATAGAATAACACATATTTATGTAATTACTCTGAAACTCTAAACTAGTTTAGTTAAAGGAATTAGCGTATACAAAAAATCTGATGGAAAACAAGTACAGAGAAAAAGTTGTATACCTACGCAGAATTTTTCATAAGAGAACGAACTAATAATAAAGACGAGGTCAATCAATTATTTGCTCTAAAATGTAATATATAACTTGATTTTATTAATTATGTAGAATTACAATCTTAATTTTGAAATAATGTCTCTAAAAAAGTTTATTTCTATAAAATTTCCAAAAATTATTTATTTATAATAAATTTTAGTGAAACATAATTATAGAGATGGAAAAGGACTAATATTCAGGAACTAACCCGTATTTTCGATAATTAAAAACACAATTTTATATAGCTATTTATTTACAAATATACGGCAGAGATATGCTAAGAGATAAGTTAATTAAAACAGAACTTTGCGAATTTTGGCCCGGCAGGCTTGAAATTTGTATACACCTTCGTTTTGACGTTTCAAATCTTGTGTCAAAAGTCAAGAACTCAGATGTTCCGGCTAGCAAAGTTATTTAAGGTAAAATGACGCAAATTTCGCGAATACTCGTTTTCTATGCTCTTGATCACGTCGATACCTACATATTACTAAAATTAAAGATCATAAAATTCTCTACAAGCTCACTATAGAAATTTTTTTCTACGAGCAACCGTTTTTGAGTTACAGAATTTACAATTTCACCTCAAATTTTCGATTTTTCGCTATTTTTCGATAAAATTCGGTTTTTTGAGATTAACTTTGGTTCTATGCTATTTACGACTTTCAGACCTATTAGAAAAATTGTAGAGCGCAAAATTCTCTATAAAAATTGCATTCGGTGATATTTTTCACGTATAGTCATCCTTAAAATACAGTGCGCTGAAAAAGAATCTCGAAAAACCGAATTTGATCGAAAAATATCGAAAAATCGAAAATTTGAGGTGAAATTGTAAATTCTGTAACTCAAAAACGGTTGCTCGTAGAAAAAAAATTTCTATAGTAAACTTGTAGAGAATTTTATGATCTTTAATTTTAGTAATAGGTATCGAAGTGATCAAGAGCATAGAAAACGAGTTATTCGCGAAAAACGGAATTTTGCGTCATTTTACCTCGAATAACTTTGCTAGCCGGAACATCTGAGTTCTTGACTTTTGACACAAGATTTAAAACGTCAAAACGAAGGTGTATACAAATTTCCAGCCTGCCGGGCCAAAATTCGCAGATGAGGTCGAACTTGGTCTAATTTTACTGGACTAACTACACCTTTTTCAATGTGTACATACACATACATAATGTCGCGTAATACTGAAACGGTAGCAGATCTATATTAGTATCAGTAAAAATATATGTTGCTCCCATATCGCTAAACAACACACCACAATAAATAATTATAAATGAAACAAGAAAATTTGTTGCAATCATTATAATTCATTAGATTTTTTTATTTATGTAGACAGTGTAGAGGACGGCAAAAAATTACATAACTTATATGTAAATATGTATATACTGGCATTTGAGTGATTAGACAATTTTCGAAATCTATTATAATTAGTAGTAGTGGTCGCATCTATTAACCTCCATTTTAAAATTAGCACAACTTGTTTTCTGTTACTTGAGAAACATTAAAACCTTCAAAATATTAAAGAAGCAGTGCATTAATATAAAAGAGTATTTTTAATCCAAATTTTAGGTTAACCTAGAAAGAGTATAGTACGACAAGAATAGGTACGGAAATAAAAACATTGGACACTTTTGGAGGTTATGTTGTAGTGTCAAAATTAAGAAAACTTCAATTGGTAATAATACTCTTGTTTTGTAGTACAATATACATTTATATATGTACATATATATTCTATAAACTAATAATTTACCTTCATATAATCCCATATCATTGAGTAGATAAATGAGGAGAGAAGAAACCCACAGTTCGTAGAGAATGTCACGTGATGATGTTGATTTTCATAGGCATTTACTTTATTTTATTACTTAAATACACTTTTTAAATTAATATAATGCCCGACTTAAATTTTTAAAATATTTTAATAATGTCTTATCAAAGTAAATTAAAACGGTGTTATGCAAAACACTTCACATGTTTCATGATTGATGTTATTTTTTACAAATGATTTTTTATTGTGCTAAGAAGGCGTATCTTTCTTGATACCAGAAATTGTTCATTCGGGTTTTCTGTTGGTTGTTCACAGAGCACTGAATTTAATAGACAGCACGTTACCTCACTGATAATCTCAACTAGACACCGAAAAACTTATATATAAAAGTAAATTGTCGAGTCATGTCACAATAACCCGCTCGACGACAAGCACAGTCACATAATGAGCAAAAGCTTTAAAAACACGTACTAGTAGTAATTATTGATAGCGATGTGACGTGTCCTACATATATAACTTCAGTGATTTAGTATCAAAATTGCTTGCCGTTTCCCTGACGTCACAAAGTTACTTAACCAATGGGAAGTTATATATGATACTTTAAATCTTATAGTAATTATACTTATATTCAATACGTATGTTCAATATATCGTAAATATAAATATATACTACCGTTCATAAATACTTGAACACGTGTTCCTTTTTTTAAAAAAATATACACTTCACATGTTTTCACATAAACTATGTGCAATAACACTTAGGTAGGTACATTTCATATTTTTTCTTAATTAATTATTATTATAAAATGTTCTGGATAAACATTTTGGGATAAATACGAAAGTAGGAACACTAATGAAATTATAAGACAATTAAACAACATACAGAATATTTTAACAAGAAAAAATAGCAATTACAAGAAAAATTGACAAATAGGTTATATAAATTTGAGGAGGATGATGTGAAAATGATATACCTAATATTATGGGCAAAAGAAAAATAAATAAAGAAAACTGTTAGCAATGCAAGTTTAAAGCAAAACCCATATCTATTAGCAATGTTCTATTTGCTAATTTTACTGCCAGCATTAGCATCTCAGAACACTCGCCAAATTTAAAAGCGTCTCCTTTCTGGACAGGCAAAGAAGCAGTGGTAATGACGTGGTTCCAGCCCGGAATCCCAAAAGCATTCATGAATAACGACAGTGGAAGCCTACAAGCCGCGTCTAAGAAGCTTCTAATTTACAACTGGACAGTTTACTTAAAAAAACAATGGTCTAATAAAATGAATATAATATTCATGACAGTGTACACCACACGTCAAAATCAAACTTACAAATTGGCACTAAATGTTGAGAAAACTTTATCCATTTGTAAATCTCAATGCACTAAGAATTAAACGAAACTCGTGGCAACATTTTTTCATTAACAAATGCAACCAAATATTTTAACCTGGGTTGTCCACAGTACGTTTAGGATTTAGATATACTAGCATATAAGAAAACAAAAATAAAAAAGAAAGAAATATATTTCTTTAAACTAGTGTTTAAAGAAATATATTTCTTTCTTTTTTATTTTTTATTTATAGTCTTGAATACAGTCATCTTGGTTTTGGTAGATATTTCTTTCTTATTTATCAATGTCTGTCTCATGGCATGGTATAGTTTAGCAGCCTTTCCTATTCGTTCATTAATGTCAATTTCTTGATTTCCATTTCGTTCAATCGTTACTCCTAGATATTTGTATTGTGACACTTGTTTTATTCTTTCATCTTCAATATATATCTTTATTTGTTCTTCTACTCCTGACGATATCATCATTACATTTGTCTTCGTGTTGACTTTCATGTTGTATTTTTTCAATGTTTGGTTCCATTTTATTTATATTCTTTTGTAAATTTCGTTCACTGTTAGCCATCACTACTAAATCGTCAGCAAATATACATTCAGTTATTTCAATATATAATCTATAATCATATTCATTAGCTTCGGTTTACATTCTTTTAGTATTTTGTCCATCAATATATTGAATAGTACTGGACTGAGCACCCCACCCTGCTTCAGACCTCCCTCTGTTTTAAATAATTCCGACTTCCTGTTTTTACTTATGACATAGCTAGTGTTATCGTTATACACACTTCTGATAGCTCTAATTAATTTACTATTCACTCCTCTTTGCTGTAAGCTATTCCAGACTTCTTCTCTAGGAACTCGATCGAACGCTTTTTCTAAATCTATGAATGCAAAGTATACTTTTGATTGGCTAAGAATGGTTTTCTCTATTACTTGCTTTATCGTATATATATGGTCGTTTACACTTCTTCCCTTCCTAAACGCACACTGTGCTTCATCCATTGTGGGTTCTGTTACTCTTCTTAGTCTAGTTTCCAATACCCTCTCGTATGCCTTAGCTACTGTGCTTAAAAGCGTTAATCCTCGATAATTGTTGCAGTCTCTCGTGTTTCCTTTTTTGTGTATAGGTACTATCTGTCCAGTTTTCCAGTCCTTCGGTATTATTTCTTGCTCCCAACTCATATTGACTATTTTCAAAATCAGCTCTATACCTTTTTCTCCTAGTGTTTTCATCATTTCTGTTGTTATCATATCGTCACCAGGGGCTTTTCCGTTTTTTAGCGTCTTAATGGCATCTACGACTTCATTTCTTGTTATTGGTCCCAGTGCATTGTTGTCGTCTTCAATACGTATTTCTAGATTTTCCTTTGATGTAGGTTCATCATTACTTGCAATGGTTAATAGTTCTTTAAAGTATTGTTGCCATCTCTCCATAATTTTTTTATCTTCTGTGATAATTTCTCCATTTTTATCTAATATAGCGCCGTGAAAATTAGGTGTTTCTTTTCTGTTGTTTTTCAAGACTTTATAAAATAGCTTTTGGTTTTCTATACTATTTATTTCCAGCTTTTCTCCAAACTGTTCCCAACTTTTCTGCTTCGCTTCCTTGACTAATATTTTAACTTTATTTCTTTGCTCTTTATAGATTTCGTATTTACTATCATCTTTTGCTCTTAGATAGTCTTTCCATTTATCTTTCTTTATTTTGATTTCTTTCTTAATCTCCTGATTCCACCAAGCAGTCTGTTTGTTCTTATTGCTTCCTTTTATTTCTCCACATGTTTCTTTTGCAGTTTCTAATATTGTTCCTTTAATATTTCTCCAGAGAAAGTGAATTTTAACTAGTTTAAAAATATTGTTTAGAAAATAATTTTTATATTTTTTAGACTGATCACTTTAGAGCGGATTCGAGCGATTGATTATTCATAGCCCATAGGCGTCTGCCTTGGTTTGTTTCTGTAAGTGATCCGTGAGTTTCGAACTATTTGATACGTGTGGCCACTGCATAAGTGGCACATACCTACATATGCAGTTAATATGTATCTGTCAATGCATAACAGAGCGAATGTAATAAACGGTTTGGTAACCGGCAGCAACTACTGCTGAAGCAAAAGTAATGCTAACAAGCGAATTGCGTATCGAATTTTGAAAAAAAATAATTTACAAAGAATAAAATTCAAAACTATGTAAAATAAATACTAAGAACAGAAAGAAATGGACTAAAAGAAGAAACGAAAACTACTCCAAAAATAAGTTAGTAAATTTAACTTAATATTTATACAAAAATATAGGATAAATATTCAATATAACAATATAAAACGGATTTTTTAAAATACTGAAAGTTGTAACCAAATAACACTGAAAGAAATGAAACCAGAAACAATCCCTTATAGAAGAGAAAGAAAATATACTATCTCAAGAACAATAAATACATATATGTATATGCATGTATAACAGCATGTAAACACGAGAATACACTTTGGAAATTAGCGGATATAATTTTTTAAGCGATTATTTGAACGAAGTCTAACGAAATAATATATAAATGTATATTCCGTTTTACACGTTACTGTAAATAAGAATTTATGAATGAATAGACACAATGTACTATTCATAAGACGGAAATAACACCACTGCAATCGAGCAAGCAAGTAGTGGGGCTGTTATAACATGCATACTATACGTGAGACCTCGACAACGTTTTATTGGGACAATTGGTCATTCAATCGCTTCAGTCCGCTCTCTGCTGAGCACTATAAAGAAGTTCAACGATTATTAAAAGGTCAGTGAAGTCTCAGAGTTTACCAAATACATAAATAAATAAAAATAAAAAAAAAACAATTTCTACCAAATAGTAAACTTGAATACGCCTATAATAAAAGCCATTATAAAATTATCAATCACCGACATGCACAAACGCCTATAGGTATGTAGAATATGTAGAATGTTACCTCCTTTCATGTAGTTGAATAAACTCTTTGATGATGATTTATATCGTTGTTAAAGAAATCTACTAAATGAAACAAAATAAATATTATTTGCGTTAAATTTATAAATACACTACTTAATCAAGAACCGTGTGATATATCCATCAACAAAACATAAAAGACAGTCTAAATAGACTGTTGACAAGGACCAGTCTTTAAATCGCATAGGTAGAAAGATTGCACAATTCATCACCTTCGACATTCTCTGTATAAACGATTACAGACAGAGCTAGGCAAAGTGAATTCACAGAATTAAAAAGATAGTGTTTTGGATTTAGTTACACTGTCGACCTCTTGTTAGGCGATAAATGAATAAAGGGTTCAATTTCTATTTAATTTCATTGTTTTTCATTCTCCGAAGAGAGGCTGTAACAACAATATAAATAGTAAATTTATTATGTACTAGCAAAAAGTAGCGGATTTGAAATTTGCTTAAAAAACTAAAATTTTTATTTTCGACTAGCAAAATTTCATAACGCTGTTGTCGGGTTATTCAAGAATTGAGATTGATTGAACGAAGCTCTATATAGTCTAATACGTATTTTATACAAAAAAAAGCTACCCTTGCCGTATTAAGAAAATAAGTTTGTAATATCATCATTTTTGTTGTTTTTTTTTTATATCTGGATTATCCAACCTGGCCTTTTCACTGTTAAACTCTTACTCAAAGGATATATTCTTTTAAAGTATTTTTTCTTTTGACAAATAAACTTCACTAGTTTCAAGCCATTCATCACCAGGCTTTTGAAAAATGAGGAATTATTGTGCTATAATATATCTAAAAACCTGTTATTATTATAATATTGGAATTAATATGTTTATGAGCAAAATAAAATAGTCGTAACATCCACAAACTTAACAAATGATAAGTTCCAACTTGAACTGTATACACATACTAAATTAATAATACAATGGCATTACCTACTTTCATTACTTCAACGTAAAAAATTTGTTATTATAAGTTATTCTTCAAAAAATATAAATAAATGGTAATAGTAATAGTAATAGAAATATAGTAAATGTTAAATCGTTCATATCTACTGGAAAAAATAAAAGATAAAGAGTATCTCTTATTGTCTGTTATCTTTAAAAGTTGTTAGTAATGGTGATTTTAAATTCTGTTTTCGAGAAATATTTTGTAGTCTTTGTAAACATAAACCTACCCGCTTTCCAATAAGCAATGTTAATTATCGATTCGTTTATTGTTTGCAAATAAATTCGTATAAAGCAGACAGTTACTTGTTATTGGCGTTGGTTTTGTCAATTCTGATTAAGAGAGTTATAGATACATAATATTAATTAAATTAACACTGGGCTGCATGCACAAGTAACATTATTCGTTTAAATATTCATATGTAAAAATCCCATAAGTTATAATTAGGGATCGGCGGTCAGGGGTGCATTCCAGGAGTGGATTTAAATGAATTTGTAGAGCGGATCGATCTATTGTTTAATTAGATTAGTTACTTGTGTTCTATTACGTAAGTATGTGATGAACAGCGACACGCAAATGTCTACACATCTACTTGCATCTAAGAGAATCGAAGTAACTAATGCAAAATTTATATCACGTAACGTAACTTAGTGTTTGCAATCGCTATGGGGTGAAAAGCACGATATAAATAAAGAAGAAACAGTGTTATTATTTGTAACATATGGAGTTGCATATATGAAGGCGGCTGGTCGGCTCTTACAACAAACACGTGACGCATATCACATATTTCACACATGTTCTTCAGAGGAAGTCAGAAAATGCTACCCAAGTGCAGGTAAATTGATATCTTTTGTCAAGAAAGTTTTTGTGGAGGCACCTGCACGCAAGAATTTATTTCCTTAAAAACTGCCACATGTGCCACTACCACCAGAACCTGTTATAACTTGTTGGGGCACATGGATAGAAGCAGCATCCTATTGGTAGGTCACTCCAACTAACTCATAATATTCTGTAAATAAGGCCATTAATATTGTATATGATCTTTAACAATTTCTTTCCCAATTATCTGGAGCTGCTGCTGATAATAAAAAGAAAATATGAAGCAGTTCTAAATAACAATGCAGGATTTCTTACTGTACGCCAAATTGTTGATTTGTTTGATGGTAAAGAAGTAGATTTTTTCGAACCTGAGATAAATACGTTGTCACCAAAAAAACATTATGCACTTTAAATATGTCCCTATTTCATTGGTAGATGTTGAATGGTCGTTTTAAATGTATAAATGGATTTACGGTCACAGACAATTATTAACGCATAACCATATGGAACAATTATTGGTGATTTACTATCATTTGAACTCTGGGTATAAACCATGAACAGTAGGGATATGTAATACGATTTATATACCCTGCAATATCCCTTCTGGAAAAAACGTATTTATTCTTACTTGGTAAGTACTTGTTTCTCTATAGTATTTTGATTCACATGTGAAAAATTTTAAATCGGGATTCATGATGTCCTCGCTCCGTGCCTGGCACTGACGTCGTGTACCCCTGACTGTCAATCCCTAGTTATTATAATATAAATTAGACTACCTAAGTAAGTGTGTAGATATAAAATTTGTACATGTAATAAGTGTTCGGCATATCATATATACAGATACATATATACATATATACATACATACATAATCTTTACTTCCATATACCGGTTATACCAGTGTTGGATGATAAATTTTATACATTAATTACATTATGCATTCTACAGCATACTATATACAATACTAATATAAATTTTATATAATATAGATGTGCTTATAACCTACTATATTGACTCCAATATTTTCTTAAATTGGGGGCTCTAAATTACGTCTTCCATATATGTCCTTTTCCATCTCTTTCTGTTACCAGCTATCCGTATCGCCTGTGAACATTCTAAGTTTCTCTTCCTTAAATTTTCGTATATATGGTTGTTCCATGTTTTTTTGGCTCTACCTCTTGCTCTTCTTCCTATAGGTTTACTGCTCCAAATTTTTTTCGCCATTCTGCTCCGTTCCATTCTTATCAGATGCCCGAACCATCTCAATTGCGACTGCTCAATCGTTACGTTTCACGAAGTTACACGGCTTCTTCGTCTTATCTCGACGTTTCGTATTCTATCCAACCTTGTCACACCCTCCATTCTACGTAAATACGTAATTTCGATTGCTTGTAGTCGGGCCTTCGTTCTGTCATTTATGGTCCAAGATTCGCAGCTATATGTTAAAGTTGGTACATATATAGTTTTATAAACCTATAGCTTGGTATTTTTGGATATTTCTTTTTTATGGATCATTACTTTCCCCAACGCAAAATAGATCTTCTCCTCATTTCTTATACTTTTGGCGATTTCCTTATCCATTTGTCCATTTGCCTGTATTACCGCACCCAGATAACTGAAGCTATCTACTTGTTCGACTCTTTTATTTTGTGTTACTATATTTAACTGTTCTTGGTGTTTATATTATAATTTAGGGCGGTTTCTGATGGTGCGAAAATTACTAGGTCATCGGCATATGCAAGCGTTTTAATTACAATTTTCTGTAAATTATAGTATCCCACTTCCCACAGTCTCATAAGTGGGTGGCATTCCTTCATAATATCATCCATTGCCAAAACAAAAAGAAGGGGGGCCGGGATGCTACCCTGTCGCACTCCTCTCTTACTTTCAAAGATCTCTGAGTTGTTGTTATTTTGTCTAATGATATTTATAGTCTGTCTGTACAAACTTTTAACTCCGCCTATGATATTACTTGCTATATTTCTGATCTCCATTGCTTTCCAAATAGCATTCCTACTTATCTTATCAAAAGCACTTTCTAAATCGATGAACGCCAAATACGTCTTTCTCCCGTATGCCAACGTCTTTCCAATTATGTGTCGGATGGTAAAAATTCGATCTGCGTACCTCTGCATGGACGAAATCCTCCCTGCTCGTCTTCTATTTCCCCTTAGACGTAACTTCTCAATCTATTTTCAAGTACTCTTTCATAGACTTTACTTGCGACACATAATAACGAGATTCCTCTATAATTTTCGCAGCTTTTAGGGTCACCTTTCTTATAAATTGGTAGCAGTATGGGTACTGTCCAATAATAGGGTACTTCTTTTGTTTTGAAGGCCATATTCACTATTTTCGTTAGGATCTCCTTTCCTTTATCTGGCAAGAATTTAATTGTCTCCGGGGCTAAGTTTTCATATCCCTCAGCTTTCCCTAACTTAATTTTACTAAGTGCTAAGGTGACTTTTGCCTCCGTTATGTCGTCTTGTAGGTCCAGTTCTTCTTGTACAACATTTCCTAATATTATACCTGATCCGTTTACGTCCATATCCATTTCCCCCAGAGCTTTTCCGAAATTATCTTTCCAAATTTCCATTTTTCTGGTATCCTCATACACAAGGTTCTTATCTTTATCGTAAAGTCCCCTTGACATAGGTGATTTATTGTCTTTCCTTACCTTTTTAAGTACTCTATAAAACATTCTTTGGTTTTCGTGTCTGTTTCTCTCCATATTTTCTCCGAATTCCTCCCATTCTTTCTTCTTAGCTTTTTGGATTAATTCTTTTACTTTCTTCCTTTGTCTTTTATATTGTTTATAGTCCGCCTAATTTTTTGTTCTCAAATATCTTGCCCATTCCTTTTTCTTCAGTTTAACTTTGTTTTTAATTTCTTATGTCCACCAAGCTGTTTGTTTGTCTCCCGGTCTTATTATGGATTTTCCACAGACTTCCTCAACTGCGCCTAATGTGATGACTTTAAATTTATTCCACATTGTGTCTAACGATATTCCTTTTTTCTTGTTCTCCCATTCATCAAATATTCTCTCTAGGATTTGTTTGTAGTTACTTTGGTGCTCAGCCTCCCTTAGTTTATAAAAGTTAATCCTAACTTGAGTTATATTATGTTCTTTCTATTTACATAAACGCATACTTTTATAGGTCCTTAATATTGCTCTTAACATATAGTGGTCCGTATTTAACTCAGGGCCTCTCATGACCCTTACATCTTTGACAGCATCTCTATATGGTCTCTCAATAATTACGAGTACATAATCAATTATCGATTTTTCTTTCCTTGTTGGTTGTTCCCTAGTAAACTTGTGAATTGACTTGTGGCTGAAGAAGGTGTTTGAGATTAGCATGTTATTATTCTCACAGAAGGCAATCAATCTTTCACCATTGTTATTAAGCATATTTTCACCATAGCGTCCTATAGCTGAATTTTCATCACTGGAGTTATTACCAACTCTGGCATTCAGATCACCCAGTATTATAATCTTCCCTTTCAGGCTCTGTATTATTTCTTGAAACTTATCATAGTATATATCTTTGATGTCCTTCTTATAATTTTCCCCAGGGGCGTATGTAATTACTATGTTGTAATATTCTTTATTTGGATTCGTCAAGTTTACTACTAGGAATCTGTCTGATATTTGATCCCATGAACTTACTCTGCTCTCAAATTTTTTATTTATTACGCATCCCACTCCACTCTGAGCCCATTCATTTTGTTGTACACCACTGTAGATCAGTATATGCTCATTTTCGAGATCTATACAACCTTTTCCTTTCTTTTTTGTCTCTGCTATTGCTAGTACATCCATCTTGATTTCTTTTATTTCCTTCACCAGCTCAAATTCCTTGCCTGCTAAACCTCGCACGTTCCAGGTACCAATAAACAATACTTCCTCATAATTTACCGTTTCCTTAATTGATGCTTTTTTCCTTGTGTTGGCCTCTTTATCTTCTTTATCCATCTCGTAATATCCATTTTCCCGCCGTATCGTCAACCTGACATCCCGTCCTTCGTTCATAATTAGTTTTTTTGGTTCTGTACATTTGTGTCCTTCTCTTTTAATTGTTGCTTTGTCATATCCCATACCATTTCCTTCCCATTAATTATAAGTTTAAGGTGTATCTTGACTATCTCTCCGTGATTTCTTTTTGCTCTAGCTGTCTGTCTCAGTTTGTATTGTACTTCACTTTCCTGTAGTGTTAAATCACTATCAATGTAGATGCTTTTTCCTTTTAGTATATTTTTCCTTCTCAATATATTCATTTTCTCGTCAAAATCGCTCATTTGTATAAATATTCGTTTTTATTTCTAGCCGTCTATATTTTACATTCCATTTCCATCATTTCAATTAGTGTCTTGTTTACTTGTTGTGTTAGTTCCCCCCCCCCCCTTCAAGCCTTGGTCCACTTGCATACCAGATAGCACCAAATTGTTTCTGCGCTTTTCCTTTTCATATAGTTCTAACTTCCTTTCCGTTTCCGTTAAACGCTTTTCCAATTGTTTAAACTTTTTTTCCCATTTCTCATTAGTTTCTTGAATTTCCTTTCTAAGGGTTCTTATTTCTAAATTATTCTCATCAATCTTTTCTTTAACCTCCTTTTGGTTGGACCTCATTTCTTTCATCATTGTTGATATCATTTCTTTAAATTCCGACACATTATCATCATTCTTCAGGGCCTTGCTTGGCGTTCTAATTATTTTTTTGCATCTCTGGAAAATACCTGGACTCTCCTCTCTTCTCCTCTTAGAGTCAGCAGATTCGTCTGTGTCTGACATGTTGCTTTGATTCTGTTAATAATATCGAGACCAGCGTCGGATGCAGTGACCCAGATCAACTCTTCGGAGGCCACTGCACCTACCAGCCCCTTTATTTTATTTTAAATTACTTTGACTTAAAATTATATTTGTTGTATTTTATTTCTCACCCACGCCAAATAAAAGTATTCTTCTATTGCACTTTTTACTCACAGTTATGTTTTGTAGTAATAGCCGGAAACTTCTTTCTCTCCTTTTTTTATTTACGTTTTTAGAAGTGTTTATTTATTTATCGCATAAACTTTCCGTTACACTCGTGACAAGATCCGTATGCGGGATTTCTTATCACCGAACACTCGATAAAACACATCCGTACTCTTTGCCGACCAAATGTGCACCAGATATATATATATATATATATATATATATGGTAAACTTAATAAGTCGGCGATTAAAGGTCTGGTTTATTACTTCAAAGTATATATATTTAAAATAACTCTACATGTTTCGGCAATGATGCCTTTGTCAAGAGAATACAAAATATAAAATGTCAAATTCTCTTGACAAAGGCATCATTGCCGAAACATGTAGAGTTATTTTAAATATATATACTTTGAAGTAATAAACCAAACCTTTAATCGCCGACTTATTAAGTTTACCTTATCATACCAAGGTCACGAAGATATTATATTTATATATATGTATATATATATATATATATATATATATATATATATATATATATATATATATGTATATATAATTTGAAAATTCTTAGAATTTTCGGCTTTTTAAATTAAATATTTTTCAAATTAGTACGTTATTTTGAGAAGTAAATGAGAATGTAAGCATTGCTGTCTACAAATTACAACGCAAATTATACTAAATTATATTTGAAACATTTTCGTCCACGTTAGTACTTGAGCCCAAGTCTATGGTTTGCCGGACCGTCGCTCTAACCTACTGAGACACGAAGATACTTGGTTTCAAATTTATTGGAAACGCCTTATAAGGCATCGATGTTAATATTCAAACGTCAGTTTGAAAGTTTGAAATTGCTAATTTATCATCCTTTAGCTATTAATATATATAGAGATAATTTCTTAGCCGTTCATTTAATATACCATTTTGATAAATTCTTGGAATTTTCGGTTTTTTTATATTAAATATTTTAAATATTTTCAAATTAGTATGTTATTTTGCGAAGTAAATGTGAATGTATATATTACTATCTACAAATTACAACGAAAATTTTGCGAAATTTTAATTGAAAAATTTTCGTTCCCTACATATATTAATAGGTAAAGGATGAAAAATTAGCAATTTCAAACTTTCAAACTGACATCTGAATATTAACATCGATAAGGCGTTTCCAATAAACTTGAAGCCAAGTGTCAACGTGGCTCAGTTGATTAGAGCGACGGTCCGGCAAACCGTAGACTTGGGTCCAAGTCACAACGTGGACAAAAATTTTTCAAATAAAATTTCGTATAATTTGCGTTGTAATTTGTAGACAGCATTATTTACATTCACATTTACTTCGCAAAATAACATACTAATTTGAAAATATTTAAAATATTTAATATAAAAAAAGAATTTACCAAATGATATATTAAATGAACGGCTATGAAATTATCTATATTTTATCTGACATCTGCTATCAAAACTGACTTCTGCTTTCAACTTGATATCTACATTCAATAACTGACATCTGATTCATTAACACTGTTACTTTATAATACATTTCTAAATAGCTTGATCCAAGGTCTATCGTGGCTTAAGTGGTAAAAGCGACTGTCCGACAAACTGTAGATTGGGTTCAAGTGCCAACGTAGACAATATTTTTTAATTAAAAATTTCGTATGATTTGCTTTGTAATTTGTAGACAGCAATGTTTACATCCCCACTTACTTTGCAATTACATACTAATTTGATATTTGTAAATATTTCATATAAAACCGAAAAACTCCAATAATTTATCAATTTATATATATTAATAATATATCAATTAATATATATATATATATATATATATATATATATATATATATATATGAGCAACCCCGTGCAGGGTTCGCTTCGCTGGTCTGCGCCTTGCCTCGATGGGGCGAGGGTCGGGCCGTCGAAGTATTGCACGGAAAAGTAAAGAAGTTGCCGGGAAAGGGTTGGCGGCTGTACGCAACGGCTGGTTATCCGATCTCTCTAAATTTACGCGATCGGTCACTTAACACACGCACGAGCGCGCCAACATACAAAACCCTACACGTACGTTCTCACACAAACACAAAACCACACACCCAAAGAGAGACGCAAGCTGCCAGCAGCAACCAACACACAAGTTCATACCCTGAAAGAGACACAAGCTGCTAGCAGCGAACATCACATATGTTCACACCTTGCTATCTGTTTTTGGAATACTAAGGCATAATTTATTATTATTCAATTGGAATGTATCTTTGAATAATTTAAACCATAGCAACTCAATTATTTGACATTTGTATTCTGTCATTTATATTTTATATCCTTGATGAAGGCATCATTGCCGAAACATGTAGGGTTGTTTTAAATGTATATACTTTGAAGTAAACCAGACTTTTAATCGCCGACTGATTGAATTTACCATATATATATATATATATATATATATATTTAGTGTTAATAAGAATTAAAATTTATTTCTTATTTATTTTATTGGCCGTGTCATAATATTAAAATAATAGACTTTTTCTTGGTTTAGCGACCTTTAATGAATTTAAATTTTTTAATACCACGTTTCGACTTTTTTTAAGTCTTTTTCAAGTAATTAGAACAAAACAGTTATTACAGGAAAGATTAAAAGGACACAAATACGCAAAAAATCAGACAGCTTTAAAAAACACCAGATAACATTAAAACATAATTTTGATATGTTATATATATATATGTGATAATCTCTTTTTAACAAACAACACTTTTATTTATTTATAATTACAATCAAGATTTGATTTTTTCTCTCCTATTTTTCAAGTTTAATTTTAATGAAAAGAAAGGCTCCATGTTGGTACGTCATTTTTATATAAAGAACCACTTTGAATGGTATAATAATATGAATGGATAAATATTAGATGTGCTAATATTGTGGTGATTATATAAATAAATTTATATGCATCCAAACGCTTCCACGTTTGGCTCCAATTTGATATATAGATGTAATGTTTGAATGGTTATAAGATAATATGAATAAAATAAAAGTCCTTAATAATTATAATGTAAAGTATAGTAATACCTACCTTGTCTTATTGCTCAGTTAGACCATAGTTTATTAGATGTCGCTCTGACAACTTATAATATTGGCAGGTATAGACTAAATAAATAACTTAAATTATTCTTGAAGGAAGGTGGGCTCCAGCTCATTTAATGCTTTTATTAAATGAACAAAATGATATTATGTTACTTAGCGGTAGAGCAAGAACTATTTTTCAGGAGTCGAATCTTCTTTTCAAAATCAAAGCTTATTTTGCATCAATAATCAAACTCGTGCATTCACACTGATAAGATGTTCAAAATGCAATATTACAAGCATGCGAAGTTAAGTTATATAAACGATAAATAAAAATGTTGTATGAAGCTTGTGAAAATTCAAGTTTAATAGTTATTTTTAAGAAATTGTGTTTAAATTAATTACATATCTGAATTAGCTGATGCTGTGCGTAAATCACGTGACATAATAGGGTTACAAATGGTAAAAATATTTATAATAAACATATGATGTAACAAATGTTGGTAATATTACTTAAAATAGTGATTTTAGCAGATATAAAACATTTATGAAAATATAATTCGTAAGAGGGACTATCCAATTTCAGGTAAGTTTGACCTTATTTATATTTCCAACTTTGAATTCTATTATTATGGTACAAACAATAAGATTATGATATTACGATATGCAAATATGGATATAAAATATATATAATTTTATAAATACGTGTATTCCGATGTCTGTTAAATGATTTTCTAGGTGATGTTAGCATTCAATTGGGAAGCAGAAGGAAATTTGGTGCTGGCGCGTGTTTGGAAATCAGGTACTGGATCGACACCAACGGTTTTTTGAAGGATTGGTCAGTATATGTCAGAAATGCTGTACCTTTTTATTGTTCTGACGATGTGTGAACACTATCTTCTTATATTGTGAACGTTTTCGGGTAAGTATATAACAGTTTTAATATATTTAATGATATTTTAAGTTTTTACAATAATTTTTAAGGTAGTTTTTCTTACAACAACCCAAGCGACGGTCTTTTTATTGGTTTTTTTCTTGACCTGCATATGCTTTATTTTTGCTTAGTATAAGTATTTGATTTTTTTATTTGTTCTATTCGATTTATTTTATATCTCATATTAATTGATATTAGCGTTATAATAAAAAATAATAATTACAAAATAGTAATTACATTCTTTTAAATGTCTATTAATGTCATATGTGTGGAAGTTAATATCGATGATCCCTGCGGTGAGTTAGTTCAAATCAAAAAATATTATGGTTAATAAAATAGATTTCCATATGATATTAATATTGTCAATCAAGTTAATTATTTTCGGAATTACAAATAAATTAATAAATTTTGATAATGAAAATGATCTACATAAATAAAAATTATTCCAAATAAATTTTATAATTAAATACACGGCATTAACTTGTTTAATATCTTACACTGTAAGTGTCCAGGTTCGTCAGTTTGTTTATCCAGTGCTAAACTGCTCTGTACAGTCCTGAACTGCCCTGTGTGTCATACGCCTAGCCTTAAGGTTGTCGCACATTAGACCAGTACGGCACGGTCCGATGCTGCCCAGCGCCTGCTAGCGATGGATAGTGGGATAAGGGTTGAGAAGATTAGACAAAAAGAAAAATAGTGAAAGCAAGGCTAGGAGTAAAACTGGTCATAAAAGTTATGCAAATGAAAAGAAAAGTGACTCAAATGTCAAGAATGATTTTTGACATTTGTATACTGTCATCTGCATCGTTCACGTATTTTGTGTTGCCCAGTTCATTTAAATTTTGACAGACTATCGACTACATGCATACTTTATTTTAATCTGTTGTTTGTGCTGCGACTGTTTGTGTGTTTGTTTTATTTCATGATTCAAAAGAACGAAGACTTGTACCTGTAGCGACATTATACCTTGGTTATGTTATCACATGCTGCGAAAATTGATGTTCATATTTCGAAAACCCTGATGAAGCATACCGAGACAGGATGCGAAATATCGGTTGAATGAAATAAAGAACTACTCACAATAACATTGTTTTGCTGGAATCCCCAAGAACGTCTTTCTCTTTTATATATATATATATATTAACAAATTATTATAAAAACACACTTGGCTATTTCACAATTTTTTATTAGATTACATATGTTTCGGCTGTTATACCATTGTCAAAGAGTATCTTAAGACTAACTTACAATACGTGTCCTTTTAACTTTTATACCTATTTTTTAGTGCTAGGGTGCTGGTTTGGACATATTTACAATCACGTCTATTATGGGGGTGTTAACAAATTCTAACTGTGTATTCGTAATTATTCTATTTTGTTTTTGTGATTTTTTAATTTCTAGTATTTCTAATAAATCTAGTCTTCTACTTTTTATTACGTTATGTAACACGGTGGAGCTCTAATAAAAAATTGTGAAATAGCCAAGTGTGTTTTTATAATAATTTGTTAATTACAAAATGTTTCACCAAGAAGTGTCTGCTACGTCAATTAATGATATATATATATATATATATATATATATATATATATATATATATATAGTAGATTCAATTAGTTGGCGATTTAAGGTCTGGTTTTACTTAAAAATGTATATATTTACAACAATCTTACATGTAAAACCAGACCTTAAATCGCCAACTAATTGACTCGACCATAACATACAAAGGTCACAAAATATTTATCTTCATATATATATATATATATATATATATATATATATATATATATAAGTAAAAATTCTTATTAATAATTAGCATTTTCAATCATTCAAATCTGACATCTGCTCTCAAAATACTGACATCTGTTTTCAATAACTGACATCTAATTTCAAAATAGGCATCTGCTTTCAAATCTGACATTTGCTTTCATAACTGACACCTGCTTTCAAAACAGACATCTACTTTCAATTACTGACATTTGCTTTCACTAACTGACATCTGCTATCAAAACTGACATCAACTTTCAAAACTGACTTCTGCTTTCAACCTGACATATACACTTAATAACTGACATCTGATTCATTAACACTGTTACTTTATAATGCAGTTCTAAATAGCTTGAACCTAGGTCTATTGTGGGTGAGTGGTAAAACCGACAGTCCGGCAAACTGTAGACTTGGGTTCGAGTCCCAACATAGACAATATTTTTCAATTAAAAAATTTCGTATGATTTGCTTTGTAATTTGTAAACAGCAATGTTTACGTCCCCCCTTACTTTGCAATTACATACATACTAACTTGATATTTGTATATATTTCATATAAAACCGAAAAACTCCAATTTATCAATTGTTATATATATATATATATATATATATATATATATATATATAAGTAGACAACGAGTCTTTGCCGTTAAAACAAGTATGTAAAATAAAAAATTGTTGGGGAATCCGTCAATAAAAACCTTTAATTAGTCAATTAGAGTCCTTTATTTTATACCTTATATTTCGCTCTGTAGATTTAGAGCTTCATCAGAGGTCACTTTAATCAAAAGAAAATACAACCTTAGCTAATTTAGTCTACTAATTATAAGAAAGATCAATACTTACAAAAGCGGACTAGTTGTTGTGAGAGATATATACATTTTCAAAAAACAAAACCGGTAGACAACAAGAAATCCACGTAATACAAACAAAACGTCATATTAATTAAAAATTGTGTCTTTAAAAGCTTATTGTTATTACATATTAAAAACCATTTAAAAAAATTCCCTTTTTCAGCAAACACACTAAAAAAAAAAAGAAACACGTAGTAAAGAAACTACTTGTCTTGATGTAAATTACATTTTAACAACTTAAGTGTTGACACGGTAGTGTATTGAATTTTGAAAACCAATGTCATATTCGTATATGCAAAACCGAATATAAAAGTACACAGGTGAAAAACAACCAATGTCAAGGTTAACGATATATATACAGATGTTCAATAGTTGCGCGCTTAATTTCAATAATGTGTTGCTTTACAACAGGTTAAACTTAATTAATTAATTATAATTAAGTTTAACCTGTTGTAAAGCAACACATTATTGAAATTAAGCGCGCAACTTTTGAACATCTGTATATATATCGTTAACCTTGACATTGGTTGTTTTTCACCTGTGTACTTTTATATTCGGTTTTGCATATACGAATATGACATTGGTTTTGAAAATTCAATACACTACCGTGTCAACACTTAAGTTGTTAAAATGTAATTTACATCAAGACAAGTAGTTTCTTTACTACGTGTTTCTTTTTTTTTTTTTTAATGTGTTTGCTGAAAAAGGGAATTTTTTTAAAATGGTTTTTAATATGTAATAACAATAAGCTTTTAAAGACACAATTTTTAATTAATATGACGTTTTGTTTGTATTACGTGGATTTCTTGTTGTCTACCGGTTTTGTTTTTTGAAAATGTATATATCTCTCACAACAACTACTCCGCTTTTGTAAGTATTGATCTTTCTTATAATTAGTAGACTAAATTAGCTAAGGTTGTATTTTCTTTTGATTAAAGTGACCTCTGATGAAGTTCTAAATCTACAGAGCGAAATATAAGGTATAAAATAAAGGACTCTAATTGACTAATTAAAGGTTTTTATTGCCGGATTCCCCAACAATTTTTTATTTTTTTTTTTTTTATTTTACATACATATATATATATATATATATATATGGTAAACCTAATCAGTAGGCGATTAAAGGTCTGTATATTATTTCAAAATATATGTATTTAAAAAACTCTACATGTTTCGGCTGTATACGCCTTTTTCAAGAGAATACAAAATATGAATCTACGTGTTCATATTTTGTATTCTCTTGAAAAAGGCGTATACAGCCGAAACATGTAGAGTTTTTTAAATACATATATTTTGAAATAATATACAGACCTTTAATCGCCTACTGATTAGGTTTACCATATCATACCAAGGTCACGAAGTTATTATATATATATATATATATATATATATATATATATATATATATATATATTGTAACGATCTCACCATCCAGATCGTTAGTAGATACTTAATATCAATACTCAAATAGTTTTATCTTGGGTCTTTTATTTAGAATTCAATAAAAAATTATTGAGGCGCACACAGTCTTTTAATAAAAAATGGAGTTTTTTTGAAATACGGGTTCTAGTAGTGGATGGATTAAAATCAATGGAACTTTTACAGGACGCAAAAGGGAACTTATTTGAGTGTGAATTTATAGTGGGAAGGGATATTTGATTGAAAATAATATTAAAAAAAATAAAAACAATTTACTAACCTCGCATTTTGTCCATTTTTCAATTCACGAAAAAGAGGGCAATTTTCGGCTAAAAGTGTCTTTCAAATGCCCTAATCTATTAATTAAACATCACTCTTACGTATTTCTGCTATATTAACCTTCAATTTGTTTAAATAATATTGTTAAAAAGATGTGAGAAATTGCTATTTCTCTACGGCATTTTCTCGTTTAAATTGACATAGCTGTTACAACAGCAGTTTCAAGTTACCAACTTAAACGTTTACATTAAAATGTTACTGACGCGATGTCTATCTATATCAATTTATTTTTTCTAATTGTCAAATTTAAAATGGCGTTAGTTATGGAGGACATAACTATGTTTAATTTACAAAAGCTTTGCAAGGGTGATCCAATTGCCCTCGCAAGGCCATTGATGGCATGGGGATTGATTTCAAATGAGGGTGCATATATGTACCCTGTTTGTGAACGGTAAACTGAACGGTAAGTGTATGTTTATTGTGTATTTTGTGTGTTTATGAGTTATTCTTTTTTAGAACGGACAGGTTCCGGTGATATTGTGGAAATATCGTTCGAAAGCCACGATGGAAGCCAAAGAGATGCGGCACAAGCGTCGGCTTTCGGACAGGAACTTTTCTTGCTCGTTCGAAGCTTTCCATTATGCAGATTCTGGGTTTCGTCAATTTATGGGTTTCCAATTGCCATTCGATTTTTATATCTGCGCAATTAAAAATCTGTAAATCAACTACGGTAGATTGGGCTTCTTTCTGTCGTGAGGTGGTTTTAGACGCATTTATTGTACATAAACAGAAGTTGGGGGGCCATGGTAAAATCGTAGAGATTGACGAGTCCAAATTTGGCAAAAGGAAGTACCATCGTGGGCATGCTGTGGAAGGTCAATAAGTGTTTGGTGGTTACGAACGAGGCACAGGCAGAGTTTTTATGGTTCCAGTTGAGGATCGGTATGTATCATATAAAATGATATTGTACTTGAACGCTTGTTAAGATTCCTACATTTGTGAATATCATGTATTTATGTATTTTTCTTTTGTTTCAGTTCTGCTGATACGTTGCTCCCTATTATCCGGGATTGGATTTACGAGGGAACAACTATCATCAGCGACTACTGGAAATCATACAACTAACTGCCTGTCAATGCATGGGTATGAACACCTGCGGGTTAATCATTAATTAAATTTTAAGGACTCTGACATAGGTGCACATACCAATGCCATAGAATCCTCGTGGGGAGCCGCTAAACGAACAATGAGTTCTTGCAGACGAAAGAAAGGTCACATTCCGGGTAATTTAGCTAGGTATATCTTTCAAAAAAGGTGTGCTGAGTTTAAATTAGATCAGACTATGGAATTTCTACGGTTTGGCGGGATTGTTGTACGATCCATTATCTCCCAGAGAATTTCCACGGGACGAGGACTTCACTGATGACGAGGACTATGATCAATGACTAAATTAGACTTGAGGACAAGGACTTTAATTGACTTACTTTCTTATTTATTAAATTAGACTGGAGGACAAAGACTTTAATTGACTTACTTATTTACTAAATTAGACTTGATGACAAAGACTCATTGACTTACTTACCTACTTATATACTTAATTAGACTTTGACACCACTGGAGCCCTAAATGACTTACTAACGATATGACTTTTTATACAGAATATCAGTATATGTTGGTAATTTAAACAAATACTATATATTTGTTTAACCCAGGCCAAAATGAAAACGATGAAGTATGGCTATTGAAAAGAATATCAACAGAGAAATCTACAAAATCATTGAAGTGAAATAGTTTCATTTTACTATGAAATTTGAATAGTATGTATATGTTCAACTTATCTTCTGTAGGAATATTATATAACATATTACCTGGAAATGGTATTTGCTGGAAGGCAGAAAGCTCAAAAGCTACAGAAGAATATGTGTATAATTTGCAAATAATTTTTCAATATTTATCTTGTAAAAATTAAAAAATTGTAAAACAAAACAGGAAACTAAAAAAATTAAACACTTACTTTTGTTATTAAATATTCAAAATTGAAAATTAGTATGCATAAAAACACAATATTTATATAATAGGTTTATTTCTCAT
This sequence comes from Melolontha melolontha, assembly GCA_935421215.2. Taxonomy (NCBI): domain Eukaryota; kingdom Metazoa; phylum Arthropoda; class Insecta; order Coleoptera; family Scarabaeidae; genus Melolontha; species Melolontha melolontha. Next base: position 155,011,716 of record OW285236.1, on the reverse strand, counting down.
AAAAAAAGCTTATATTCTATCAATTTAAAAATATACAAATCACAATTATAAAAAATAGTTCTATGTACACATAAATATAATTATTTATTAATTGCAATGAATGCTAATATGTATATAAACCATAACATATTAAACCCAACAAAATTTATCAATGCACGTCAATACATGTAATTTCAAACAAGTAGAAGATAAATATGTTTCGCTGTCATTTTATGTTGATTTATATCCCTTTTTAATAATTTTCTGAATATCTACAAGATATTTCAAATAATATTACATTTTTTGAGTAAATTTTACTAACTTTTGCTGTAGTATTGTTAATATGTTTTTTTTTCTATTTAGGAAAACGATGTGTTATAAATAATTATAGTTAATTTACCTTTTTTTTAAAAAATGAAAGCTAAAAAATAATATATTGTTAAAAAGTTTATGAAACGATTATTGATGTAAAAATTCCATTTGATTTTAATTTGAATAGTAAAAAATTAGTAATTTTTAAAATGCATGTCAGATTTAGCTGCTATGGGAAGATTAAAAAAATATTTGGAAATGCTATTTTGCTGGAAGACTAAGAAGCTAAACATCTTATTTTTGTATTCTGGTTGTGATACACCAATTAAAGTTGATTAAATTCTTAAAACTTAACTAATTTAGTTTATAATTGAACACTATCGCTTGAGATTTGATGCTTGTTGATAGTAAAGGAATACCAATCCAATTTAGTAGTTTTATAGATATCAAAAATAGATCTTTTTTTTTTGATGGATGAACAAATAACTTTCATCATTAATATTGACATTATTGTAGAAAATATGACTTGTACAGTAAATTCAGGATTGTCCTTGGAAAGATCCAGGAGAGATCTTTATAAGTACTTGTTTCTTTGTAACTTGTATAAATCAAAATAAGATTCTAACATATCATTCACATTGCCATTCAAAAAATGTCCTACTCCCTTTTTTTTAGTTATCAATGTATCAAAAATAGCATATGAATTGTTATAGGTTATAAAGAAATATTTAAGTACATATTGTAGATCCAAATGGCATATAATAAGTTCACATTTCGCATCTCATTATCTTAAAAACTTATTCACGTCTTAATTTTGTTAAAATGTTGTCAAACACAAAATGAGCCAGACAGTCTTTTTGTCGAAGTTTGTCAAGTATCTGCTTGAGATTTTTATTTGGAAAAAAAATAACTAAAACATTTATACGATCTAAAAAGGAACAATTTTTATGCACTTTAATACACTTATGAGGGCAAACTTACTGCAAAGCCACAACAAAAAAAAAGAAAAAATCTAACTTTTTTGTATACGTTCAACACAAGCAATAACTAAATTTCGGTAGCTCCTTTTATTTAAAAGCACGCATTTTCACCCAATCTCATCCAACCCAACCCAACCCAACCCAACCCCACCCAACCCAACCACACGCAACCCAACCCAACCCGACCCCACGCAACCAGACCCGACCCAACCCCACGCAACCCTACCCAACCCCACACAACCCGACCCCACACAACCCAACCCCACCCAACCCCACGCAACCCAACCCCACGCAACCCAACCCCACGCAACCCAACCCAACCCGACCCCACCCAACCCCACGCAACCCAACCCGACTCGACCCTAGCCAACCAAACCCAACCCGACCCCACCCAACCCAACCCAACCCGACCCGACCCCACCCAACCCGATCCCACGCAACCCAACCCAACCCAACTCGACCCCACACAACCCAACACAACTCAACCCAACCCGAGCCAACCCCAATTAGTATGCATAAAAACACAATATTTATATAATAGGTTTACTTCTCATAAAAAAAAGATTATATTCTATCAATTTAAAAATATACAAATCACAATTATAAAAAATAGTTCTATGTACAAATAAATATAATTATTTATTAATTGCAATGAATACTAATGTATATAAACCATAACATATTAAACCCCAACAAAATTTATCAAAAAACGTCAATACATGAAAAATTATTTGCAAAATATACACATATTCTTTTGTAGCTTTTGAGCTTTCTGTCTTCTAGTAAAATATCATTTCCAGGTAATATGTTATATAATATTCCCACAGAAGATAAGTTGAACATATACATATATTCAAATTTCAAAGTAAAATGAAACTATTTCACTTCAATGATTTTGTAGATTTTTCTGTTGATATTCTTTACAATAGCCATACTTCATCGTTTTCATTTTGGCCTGGCTTTAACAAATATAAAGCTCCTGTCCGAAAGCCGACGCGTGTGCTGCATCTTCTTGGCTTCCGTCGTGGCTTTCGAACCATATTTCCACAATACCACCGGAGCCTGTCCGTTCTAAAAAGAATAACTCATAAACACACAAAATACACAATAAACATACATTTACCGTTCAGTATCCACAATCAATTTCATGGGGTTTGTTCCACAAACAGGGCACATATATGCACCCTCGTTGGGAATCAAACCCCATTAACTGCCTTGCGAGGGAAATTGGATCACCCTCGCAAAGCTTTTGTAAATTTAACAAAGTTATGTCGTCCATAACAAACGCCATTTTAAATTTGACAATTGGAAAAAATAAATTGATATAGATAGACATCGCATCAGTAACATTTTAATGTGAACGTTTAAGTTGGTAGCTTGAAACTGGTGCTGTTAAAGTTATGTCAATTTGAAAATGAAAATGACGTATTAAAATAGACATTTTTTAATTATTTTTAACAATGTTATTTAAACATATTGAATGTTAATATAGCAAAAATACTTAAGAGTGATGTTTATTTAATAGATTAGGGCTTTCGAAAGATACTTTTAGCACTAATTTGACCGTTTGTTCGTGTATTGAAAATGGACGAAATGCTAGGTTAGTATATATTTTTTTTTAATATTATTTTTCTTCCAATTTCCTTTCCCACTTTAAATTCACACTCAAATAAGTTCCCTTTGCGTCCTGTAAAAGTTCTATTGATTTTTATCCAGCCACTTCTAGTACCCGTATTCTAAATTCTGGCCATTTAATTAGTTGGCGATTTAAGGTCTGGTTTTATATTTTAAATTCTTTGAGAAAGGCATGACTTGCCGAAACATGTGAGATTGTTTTAAATATATGCATTTTTAAGTAAAACCAGACCTTAAATCGCCAACTAATTAAATCTACTATATATATATACAAGTGTCCCGTATCGTTATGTTCAAATTTTAGGAGTGTAAAGTAGACTTCATTTCAAGTATCAAAAATGCAAAACTTGTATATCCATTTTTATTTAAAGACTGTGTTGCCTCAATAATTTTTTAATGAATCCTAAATAAAAGACCCGAGATAAAACTATTTGAGTATTGATATTAAGTATCTACTAACGATCTGGATGGTGAGATCGTTACAATATATATATATATATATATATATATATATATATATATATATATAATTTAAACGAAATTATCGACTGTAATATATTGAATAAAATAAATTAAAAGCGGGCAAACGGTCTGTCAATTAAAAAACTCATTTCTTAGTTATCCCTATATTTCGCAACAACTTTGCTGCTTCTTCCGGAGATAAAAAAATAATAAAAGTGACGTACAAGGACAATAAATAATAATAATTTTATTGTCCTTGTACGTCACTTATATTCTTTTTTTTCAACTGATCATTCTGCTACAAAATAATACAAATCTGTATAAAAACAAATTTGTATCAGTATATGCATGGACACACAGTACGTATTTACCAGCTTTTGCTTCAACTACCAGACGCATGCGTTTCTGTGTAACCACTTTGTCAATGATAGATTTACGAAGCAAAAGACTGTAGTACACTTGCGGTCATGTAGTAAGTTTTGTCCTATCCGAAGACAACAGATAACCTCTTGCCATCTGACGGACAAAACCGACCACGCCGGTGCAAAGTGTTGTATCAAAGCTTGATGTGAATTATCGCATCGATATGCAATCTATTTTTTGATCATTCTGATCAACTGATTCAATCTGATTGTCAGATCATGAAAAAAAATGTAATCCTAAAGTCAATACAAACTGATTTTATTTAAAAAAAGTTATACGATTCAATAACAGGCCTGTGATTGTTAATGTCGCATAATAAAATGTTATCCTAAAATAAATAAACACGTGTCGTAGTGCATACAGTAATTTCTTGGAGATCTACAAAGAAGAGTACTGGAAAATGATAAAGTAGGTTCTTACTTATTTCGTAAGTCATAAATATCATACAATAAACAAATATTAACGTTGCATTTTTTAATAAAGGATTACATTACGTTTTAGTTCATACAACAGCTTATTAGTGAGTGGACACGTTTTCTTTATACAAAATGCATTACCGATTTTCTTCTCAAGAGTATGCGGACATGCATTTTGTGTATGGCTAGTGTGACGGTAATGCACGTCAAGCAGTTATTGAATACCGACCTCGGTTTCCCGATAAGCGCATTCCTCATTACAGAACGTTTCTGGAAGTACACAGACAATTTCGGGAATGCGGACTGCCTGATTATCTTTTCGACCGAGGAGTAAATTTGCCAGCAGACTTAGAGGAAGAAGCAGTAGCTATTGTTACAAGGGATCCAACTGTCAGTGTACGTCGAATCGCTAGACAACTAGGAGTGCCATGAAGTTTGGGGAATTTTAAAACGTGAGGGCTTATATACATATCACTATCGCAGGGGACACGGTTTGCTTGAGGCAGATCACTATGCTCGTCTAGTTTATTCCACCTGGATATTAAGACAGTCATGGCTTCATTTTAATTTCTGCAGAACAGTTCTCTGGACAAATGAATCTACGTTCACGAGAACTGGTGTTACAAATCTGAGAAACCTGCACAGGTGGTCATCAGAAAATTCCAAAGCTATACGCCCATCTAAATTTCAACATTCACATGAATTTTCTATTAACGTTTGGGCGGCCCTAATCGATGATTTCTTGATTGATCCTGTCGTTCTTCCTGGGAGGTCAAATGCCGACAATTCCCTTCAATTTCTTATTGACGAACTGCCAGGTCTTTTAGAGGAAGTCCTACTGAATGTTCGGCGAGACAAGTGGTTTCACATGGATCGGGTACCACCATATTTCGGAATTGCTGTCTGAAATTTGGTTAACGTCAGTTATCCAAGATGGATTGGTCGAGGTGGTCCTGTTGCATGGCCACCCAGATCACCCGATCTTAATCCCCTTGACTTTAATTTATGGAGGTACATGAAACATTTAGTCTACGCGCAAGTTTCGAACACAAGAGAAGAGTTGTTGGATCGTATTCACCTGGCTGCCGAGCAAATCCGACAAAACAAGTATGAAATTCGGATAAGTACTTCTTCTGGCTTACGGGCACAAGCCTGCATTCAACAAGGAGGTGGACATTTCGAAAATATTATTAATTGAACTTTTTTAAATAAAATCAGTTTTTATTGACTTAAGGATTACATTTTTTTTTCATAATCTGACAATCACATTCATAGATCTGTAACTTTGAAACAAATAAATATGGATATACAGGTTTTGCGTTTTTGTTACTTGAAATGAAGTCTACTTTACACTCCTAAAATTTATTTGAACATAACAATACGGGACAGCTTGTATATATATATATATATATATATATATATATATATATATATACGATATATATAAAGGAGAAAGAAGTTCTTGGGGATTCCAGAAAACAATGTTATTGTGAGTAGTTCTTTATTTTATTCAACCGATATATCGCATCCTATCTCGGTATGCTTCATCAGGGTTATCGAAATATGAACATAAATTTTCGCAGCATGTGATAACATAACCAAGGTATAATGCCGCTACAGGTACAAGTCTTCGTTCTTTTGAATCACGAAGTAAAACAAACACACAAACAGTGGGAGATTAAATAATAACGGATTAAAATAAAGTATGCATGTAGACGCTAGTATGTCAAAATTTAAAATAAAACATGAATTGGGCAACACAAAACACGTGGACGATGCAGATGACAGTATACAAATGTTAAACATCATTCTTGACATTTGTGTCACTTTTCTTTTCTTTTGCTTAACTTTTATGACCAGTTTTACTCCTAGTCTTGCTTTCACTATTTTTCTTTTTGTCAAATCTTCTCAACCCTTACACTAAATATTTTATTTCCACGACCCCTTGTGTTGATACAGAATAACATATGGGAAGAAATTGCAGAAGAAATTTATAGGCCCGGTAAATAATTCTATTTGTTCTTTTTATTTATGTAATTCAATATTCACCTATCTAAATTTTTACGACGTTCTACATGTTCAGTGGGATGAATCCATATATTCCTATTCTTTTTCTTCTTATGTTCTTCTTCTTCGGCTAATAATGTGGCGACTACTACACGAACTTCTTCATCATCGGAGCTGTTACTAACAGACATGATGTACCTGTCACTGTTACATAATATAAACTGAAAAATTTAGAAATTTACGTTTCACAGTTTGCCGGTTGCCCTCGGAATGGTGAGCGATCCCACTATCCACCGCTAGCAGGCGCTTGACAGCATCGGACCGTGCCGTACTGGTCTAATGTGCGACAACCTTAAGGCCAGGCATATACTGACACACAGGGCAGTTCAGGACAGTACAGAGCAGTTTAGCACTGGATAAACAAACTGACGAACCTGGACACTTACAGTGTAAGATATTAAACAAGTTAATGCCGTTTATTTAATTATAAAATTTATTTGGAATAATTTTTATTTATGTAGATCATTTTTCATTATCAAAATTCATTAATTTATTTGTAATTCCAAAAATAATTAACTTGATTGACAATATTAATATCATATTGGAAATCTATTTTATCAACCATAATATTTTTTGATTTGAACTAACTCACCGCAGGAATCATCGATATTAACGTCCATACATATGGCATTAATAGACATTTAAAAGAATGTAATTACTATTTTATAATTATTATTTTTTATTATAACGGTAATATCAATTAATATGACATATAAAATAACTTGAAATAATAAGTCAAAATCTTGGCATCAGCTATACATACAATATCCATTCCTCAATCTTCAATCCACTACAATATATTGTTGTCAGGCAAATTACCTCCAACATCTATATATGTCAATTTAGTTATTTTTCTATATGAATAAAATTTTGAAAAATTAAAACATATTATATTATACATTTTTAAACTCTAAGTAAAAGAAAAGGAAAAATCAAAGGAAATATAAATATAATATTATGAATAGTTTTAAATATCCCAATTTAAATAAGGTAATAAGCTATAGGTAATTAATTCTGATGGAAATTGTAATTAATACAAATTTGAACATTTAAATTTACATCATTTCCGTTGTTCGTACTATCCAATGAGAAGATGTGTATAAAATTTTAAGGGGACCTTTTGTTTTTATCGGCGTCTATCGGGGAATCGTTCCATATATTCCGTTAGAGACGGAAGCCATATTATTCAAAAATATTAGCGTTGTTCTTATACCGCAGATTACAAAAACAGATTTTAAAAATAATTTCTACGATTTAACGTGCTTAAAATATTTTCAGTAGATAGTTTAACATTTAATCAATTAGAAAAAAAAGTCATTTGAACGGCGTATACCAGTGTTTTTATAATTAATCTTCGAAAGCATCATTTTTAAATTGAAAATCCAACATGGCAACTGACAATATTAAGTTTTAAAAACTCGAATAATTAAGAAGATTACCGTATTTTGGAACCTTACGTAGTAAATTAATCATCCTGAACTTCCTGTCCTTAAGCAAGAACAGTTATATTAGAATTCCGAGAAGATTTATTGAATATTAGGAAGATCCGAGAGATTTTTCCCTTATCCAGTATCAATCGAGGCAATACCCAAGTTCCTTCCTTACATCCGGACTCAACTTTGCATCCCATTAAAGAAGGTACCTAAAATTATACACATAAAAGAGACATCAATTTGTTAATAGTTTAAAATTAATCGATAAACTTGGTAAACAATACTAAATCATGTAAAAACTATTCAGAATACTTTTTCACAAACTAATAGGATCATTTTACTTACTAATTGAAAGTTTATAGACCATTTTAGGTCTACATCATTTACTTGGGTTTATTTTAGATATGAATAACCTCATCTAGGTTATTCCTATTCCGAACACCTCGGTTTTCATTGCTGTCAGGGTAGTATTGCATCATAAATTTTGATTCATACATTTAGTGTCCTCATAACTTATATTTCCTTTGATGAAACCTATCTAACGTTCAGTAGCTTTGATTAATTATATTTCCTGAAGAATATTAAAAAAAAACTTAGGTTATTGTAATATTTAAGTATAGAAAATAAGTATATAGAAAACAAATACCTACCTGTCAAGGTATACAATATACTACCACCATATTTGTTACATTTTATTGCTTAGCAATTTTTTTATTAACTCAATAAATATTTTATTTCGTTTTGTCTGAAGTTGAGGCTTTGTTTGTTTTATTTAATCACCGTAGTAATAATAATGCTGAAAGGTTTCTTTAGTCTACCTAAACTAGCGTAGTACTAAACCTTGTGGATAACACCTAGAGAGTTATAGCCATCCTGATATAGATGTCAGTTTGTCCGTCAAAGGTTTGAAGGATCGGTATATGTGTCTTTTCGGTATCGATAAATATCTTATATAGAAAGTGGTAATATAAATAAAGATTTGTTTTTTTTTAAATGTATATTTACTTCCACAGCACATAACAAGGACCAATTCACACGAACCTGAGATACTTAATAGTTATCAGAAAGAGTCTCATTATTATACTGAATGTTGTAAATTTTCCCTCATCAAACATTATTAAGCCGACCGTACGCGAGTCATCATATTGCAGCGGTTGTTTTGCTAGCTTATTCTACGTTGTTCGCTAAAGGGATTACTACAATATATATATATATATATATATATATATATATATATATATATATACTAAATACAAGTAATTTTTTTTGGTTTTAACGACCCTTAATGAAATAAAACTTGAAAAAATTTTTTGAAGTGTATAATTTTAAGATAATTGAGTTTATGGAAAGCATTTATTAACTAATAGAATAATTGGTGAGTTTAGTAGTACAAAATATTTTCATGTAAAAAATTATTAAAAACAGAATTTACAGTCCTTTACAGTTTATATATACAAACTTGACAAAGACTAAAAATTAATAAAAGTCGAAACGTCGTATTCATAAATAGAATTGTTTTATTTCATTAAAGGTCGCTAAATTACTTGTATTTAGTATGATTATAAGGCCAATAAAATAAATAAGAAACGTTAGATTCTTATTAACATCGAATATATATATAGTTCATAAAGTATAAGTTTTCAGTTCAAGGTCAAATTCGAAGCATATGATTCAAATCAGTACTGCAGAGTTAAATGAAGTCATGCATTCAATCGCGGAAACAACCGTCTGTCATCCTAAAATATAAACGTCATCTTTGCAAATACTGTGAAAATTTTAGTGTTACTTGCAATATAACCAAAGAAAGCATATACATAACCTACATGTCAAAATAATAATAATGAGTAAAGTGGGAACATTAACAGTTCAAAAGTATTGTTTCTCTTCTAGTTCTGTATAAATATATCCAAGAAAACTATGCGGAATTTATTATCTACTTTAATATTCGAACAAATTATTTTAAATGTTATTTATAATTATAAACTCACGATAATATTCCATCAAAAATTTATTTAAAAAGAAATATTTCAAGCCAGATATCAATAGTGAAATGCATAGGTATTGAAAAAGATCTTTAGTGTTAAAAAATGTTTGCATTATTAAGAATGAAATACAATGAATACAATATTATTTTCTTGCACTATGTCTGGTCTAAGAAGATTGGGAATGTATTAATTCGATGTATAATTTAGATTTCTACTTAATTTATATATTATTTATATTTTAAATAAATTGAAATATTTTGGAAGAGAATGTAAAAGTTATGTTTGCAACTCTTTGAAGAAGAATTAAAACCTTTTGAGAGTTGTCGAAATATGTTTTCAAATTATATTTAAAATTATACATAAAAGAAAACATCTATGTAGTCTACATTTAATATTTTATTGTTTCTTAAGAAAATAATGGTATATTAATTAGTCTTACAGATAATACAATCCAAATCCATATTATTCTTTATTAGATGAAGATAACAATTTAACAAACACACGAGGATTTTCTGATAACTACATTTGATAATTTTGCAAGTACGTACACCACCAATGAAAAAAAACAAACTTCATTCAAATAAAACATTGCCACGAGATCTTTATCATGTAATGTTTCGTTGAACCAGTGGCAGTAATTTCCTCGCTGCTTCAGCAAATGCACATTAATGGTTTTTATGGCAATATTAATGTTACCGTATTAAACTTCAACAAAATATAAATACAAAAATATTTTGCAAAATAAGACAGTTACCTAGTTTACTAGTCAGTTTTTGATTCTGACTCAGAACATGAGTCGTTTACATTAATTATTATTGGAGCAATCTCTGCCCTATCAAGAAATTGCTCTCGCTCACACCATTTTTTAATTAAAGTTTCCGTATGCCTAACACAATTATATCAAGTAATTTCATCACACTGTTGCAAAGCTACATTCCGCATTTCTTTAAGTCTTCATCTGAATAACCATTTCTTGCAATACATGAATTATAATAATTTTTAACCTTAGCCCAAATCATTTCAAGTGTGTTGAATTCACAATGGTATGGGGGTAACCTTAAAACTTCATGTCCACTTTCTCTTATTATTTCATCTATAATAAATATCTTCTCTCCTTTATGATATTTTACTAATTGAATTAATTCATTCTTAGTCATTGCAGCTTTTTTTTTTCTCAAACATTCCATAATTTCTGTTTTTTGGAGGAGGTATTTGGTTGTTTATTTTGAATAGCACTATGATAAGGAGCATTACCCATTATTATAAGTTATGGTACCTAAGCTGATCATTTACCTATTGGAGTCCCCATTCATTTCTCCATGGTAATCACCAGTGATTGTTTTTGATGTAAAAATCAGACTAGCTCCTTTAATGAAGCCATTTTCTGAGCCAACATGTATAATAATAAACCGTTTACCATAATAGCCTTCGGGTTTCCTAACACTTTTTATATTATTATTTTGCCGGGATTTCAGTCTATTACCATTCAAAAAGATCCAAGTTTCTTCACAGAACACAACCTGACATAAAGTTGAATTTAAGTTATTCATACATTCCCTTAAAAACACTTTTCTCATGCAGACTATATTTAATTTCTCTGTGAGCGCTCTCCTGTTAAACTCTTTCTTATATTTAAAACCAATATCTTTAAGCAATATTGCTAAAGTATTTGTACTTGTATGAACAAATTCTTTCATAGCCAAAACATTGCTTAGAGTTTTTAAGGTAAGATGTTCTTCTGAAAAATTTGAACATATAATAAATGTTTACAATATATTTAAAAACATACTTTCTCTATACATGTCATAAACAGTATTTCGAACTTCTATTTGCTTCTGGCAAGTCCTTAGTTTTTGGCTTCTTACAAGACCTTTTTTTAGCCAGGAGACGATAAGACTGGATTCTGAATCCTACGATGTTTAATAGTGTAGGCCGTTCTACCAGAAATATTAAGGGCTTCTGCTACCCTCGAAAATAACTTATTTTATAACACTGCCTTATCTAACTGATTATGTGAATTATCTCAAGAACACGGTCGATGGACATAAATGGTCCACCATTCTCTTTTTCCCGTTCAAAATACGCTGTAAGATTTAATACAAGCTGTTGAGCTTGAGAACCCAGGGGTTTACCAGGCATCTAAGAAATATTCTGTAAAATAAATAGGTTAGAAATGTCAAAGTGATAATCAAACAATTTCGTACTTATTGCCACTAATTGATATTACTATTTATTATCAGTATTGATCTCAAAAAAACAGATTTTGATAAAGTAAATATTCAAATTGGAAGAATGCTTAACCTACAAGTCAGAATGCCGGAAACAAAGTCAATAAACAACAATATTGAAATAATTTGACAACTAGTCGAATATCATAAGACTATCTCCTAGACAACCTGCCCCTTTTATTTAATATAATATTTCAAAGACGTACGTCTTAACTTAAAATGACAAACGTGTGTAGTATTACAGCGCGTATTCATGTGTGTTAGAAAGAGATAAAGTACAATTTGCGGTTCAACACTTGGGCAGTACGAACTGAAAACTTATACTTTATGAACTGTATATATATATATATATATATATATATATATATATATATATATATAGTAAACCTAATCAGTAGGCGATTAAAGGTCTGTATATTACTTCAAAATATATGTATTTAAAAAACTCTACATGTTTCGGCTGTATACGCCTTTTTCAAGAGGTAGAAGTTCGCCACTATCTTGACGAAATATTTCCCAATAAATTGATTGGACGGAGAGGCGCCATAGAATGGCCACCTCGTTCTCCTGACCTGACTCCGTTAGACTTTTTTTGTGGGGTTATTTGAAATCGAAAGTGTATTTTAACAAACCGAACAATTTAGAAGATTTAAAAGAACGAATTCGCGTAGAACTTACTCAAATATCCCCAGACATAATTGAGGCGAGTATACGAAGTGTTTACACTCGGCTGGGACAGTGTCAGTTGGTTGGTGGGGGTTCATTTTGAAAATTTACGTTAACTGTTACAATAAATTTAAGTTCAGATGTATTTTTTTTATTTAATTTTAATTTTGTACAAAAATAAAATTTTCGTATTTTTTTCTAAATTTATATCATTTTTTCCAAAAAATTGTGATGCAACATACCAATTGTTTTATATCACTATTTGGTGGATATAAAGATCTACCAAAAACGAGAAAAAAATAATATGGTTGCCATTTAAAGAAAGTGTTGGTAACGTCATCACTCGAAAACCAATGACGTCATAGAAAAAAATTGTATGTCAAAAGATGGCGTTTTAAAAAAGAAAATTTACTTGTCCGAGCGTTTTTCCTAGAAATGTAAAATAATGCGGTTATAAGCTTGGTTCCAAACTTTATGACCACACTGTATATATATATATATATATATATATATATATATATATGTATATATATATATATAACAATTGATAAATTATTGGAGTTTTTCGGCTTTTTTTTATATGAAATATCTACAAATATCAAATTGATAAATTATTGATAAATTATTGATAAATTATTGGAGTTTTTCGGCTTTTTTTTATATGAAATATCTACAAATATCAAATTAGAATGTATGTAATTGCAGAGTAAGTGGGGATGTAAACATTGCTGTCTACAAATTACAAAACAAATCATACGAAATTTTTAATGAAAAATATGGTCTACGTTCGGACTCGAACTCAAGTCTACAGCTTACCGGGCTGTATATATATATATATATATATATAATAACTTCGTGACCTTGGTATGATATGGTAAACCTAATCAGTAGGCGATTAAAGGTCTGTATATTACTTCAAAATATATGTATTTAAAAAACTCTACATGTTTCGGCTATATATATATATATATATATATACAGGGCAATCCAAATTAAGTGTTCACCATTGGTAACTTTGTTATTATTAAAGATACAAGATTGTTTAAATTAGCAAACTAGTAGTACTTTTAACGCTCTTTAAGATGGAAGAATTAAAAAAAAAAGAGCAGCGCGTTTTCGAGTTTTCCCGAAAAATATGTTTTTTTCAAACGGAAACCCCTGTATATTATATCATTTTCTGTTAGAAATTCAATTTTTAAACAAAAAATCTTATAAGAAATTTTTTACTGGGATTAAAAATACTTGAGTTATAGTGAATAAACAAAAACAGCTAAGTCAAGTGCATTTCTATGTTTCTATGATAACGACGTTAATTCTTTCTAGTAAACGTCAAATATTAGTACAGTTTTATTAGTCTTTCACTCATAAATTTCATTTTGCTAGTTATTAATTTGACAAAAAAATGATTTTTACCCATGCAGAAAAGTGTGATATGTTAGAATCTTATTTAGTGTGCAGAAAATCCTCTAGGAGGGCAAAAGAACACTACGCTGAATTATATCCACTCCGAACACAACCAAATGAGCAATTTTTCTGAGACTGTACCGAAAATTTAGAGGCAATGAGAGTGTTTTTGCCAAAACAAGAACAAGAAGGACTTTTATAATAAGCGAGGCCACGGAAATTCTAGTTCTTGCATATTTTGAGGCCAACCGTGAGAATTCCATGCTAGATATTATCAAGGAATCTGATTTGAGTCACGGTACTGTGCATAGGATTCTGAAGAAACACAAATTCATTCCTTATAAGTACAAACCAGTTCAAGTTTTATTGCCAGGGGATCCAGAGAGAAGAATGTTTTTTTGCCACTGGTATCTTAACTTTTGTCGCCAAAATGTAAACAACTTTCGTTATATTTTATGGACCGATGAATCAAATTTCTCAAATTCTGGAATGTACAATACAAAAAATCATCATTACCGGTCAAAGGAAAATCTTCTTTTAGTACATCCAAGACGCCCGCAAGTCCGTTACAGATTTAATGTTTGGTGCGGTTTAATTGGTTCAAGGATTGTTGGTCCTTTCTTTTATGAGGGCACTCTAACTGGTGAAAGGTACATAGAATTTTTGACTGAAATTTTGAATAATTTCTTAGACGATATTGATCTCATAAGTAGACAGAATCTGCATTTTCAGCAGGATGGCGCACCTGCGCACAACTACAGAGGTACTCATCAAATTTTAAATACTATTTTTAACAATTTATGGATAGGAACAAATGGTCCTATTCAGTGGCCTCCCAGATCGCCAGATTTAACACAGCTTGATTTTTTTTTATGGGGTTATTTAAAGACAGAGATTTATAAGCAAAGGTACGAAAACGTAAACGCCCTAAAAATTGCAGTTAGTGAAAAGATAAACCAAATAGATGGTAGGACCATACTAAAAGCAGTTCGACAAGTTCAGAAACGTGTTCAAAAATGTATTGAACAACAAGGTGGTATTTTTAAACATCTTATATGAAAAAATTAGTGATTTTTATTTTCTTTTAATGATATGTTTATGTATAAAATAAAGTTTATAAAAATTATTTAGCTGTTTTTGTTTATACATTATAACTCAAGTGTTTTTAATCCCAGTAAAAAAGTTCTTATAAGATTTTTTGTTTAAAAATTGAATTTCTAACAGAAAATGATATAATATACAGGGGTTTCCGTTTGAAAAAAACATATTTTTCGGGAAAACTCGAAAACGCGCTGCTCTTTTTTTTTAATTCTTCCATCTTAAAGAGCGTTAAAAGTACTACTAGTTTGCTAATTTAAACAATCTTGTATCTTTAATAATAACAAAGTTACCAATGGTGAACACTTAATTTGGATTGCCCTGTATATATATATATATAATTATGTATTATAATCATTTATAGAATAAAGCTAGTATCAATTTGGCTGAATTTTATCTGTATAAATTTACAGTAATACTTTCAAATTAATGCTTTTTGTAGGATTTTCGATTTTGCTACATTACCTTACATCATATTTTGCACCTCTTTCCTTCATCTTTATAGTCTTCATAGCTAGTATCTATTTTAATTATAAATAGAGTAACAAAATATTTGTTGAGTGATATAAATAAATAAATTCCTCCTAATATATTCCTCGAATTATTTCTAATAAATTACTTCCTAGAAATACTAAAACCCATTTTGACAGTTTTATGATAATTTAAACCTCTATTCATTATTATAGACACCTCGTTTACCTAATAATAACTGCTAGTGCATAACAAATATAATACAGAAATGTCTGAACAATTTTATAAATTTGGTGGTAAATTGACCGCTTTACTGTGGAATTAAATCGCAAATTTTTATTTAATTAATGGAATTTTTTGTCAAAGTTCAAAATGTAATACATCTTTAAACTAAGTATATAGTTAACCCTGAATCATCAAAAAATCATAAGTAGCACAACCAATGAACCTATAAATACTTAATAAATGTTTATATTTCGTATTAGAATATTAAAGGTATTACTTAATATAACATTTGAATTTTGAAAAATATCTAAATGTTCTTAATTGATCTTTGAACGTGAGATAATATGAAGCCAAATAATGATGATAACATTTAGAAAACAGATATGGAAAAAAACATTTTTTTGTGACTTGTGTTAATACCCAAAAAATTAATAATATGAATTGGAGAATAAGCCAGCATGCATAAATGCATAAATTAAAAAATATTTGTTTTATTTTGATGTCAGAAAAAACAATTTCAAACCTGTGCAGTAATGAAGACTTGCATTAGAAATTAATAACCTTTAAGTGCATCCATTTTATTTTAAAAGATCACACAGTAATATATATCTTTTCATATATTTCCATTTTTGCTTTTAGTTAGTTATATCAATATATATCATGTCGCATACTCCTGGTCAAGTTTAAAATATCAATGTAAATTTAAGTGCCCCACAAGCGTAGTGCCTACATCGAGTATGATATACAGGTATCCTTGAAATAAAGAGGTAAGGTATGAAAAATGGAAAGATGGAATTATATAGAATATAAATGCAAAATATTGTGAGTTAATTACGACGCGAACCCCAAAATTAAAAACCCCCTTAAAATTCTATTACGTCTATGAATTGAAAATATTCGGAATGTGTATAAATAATAAATATCTCCATTATTTTTTTTTAATTTATATATTTTAGTCAAATTTTTATTAACTTTTCAAACATGAATTTGGAAGTTTTCTAATGTACAGGGTGGGGCAAAATAACTTCCTTTTTTGAAATGCGCGCCATTCAGGATGTAGCGGTCGTATTGGAGCGGGAGTGGTCTCATTCGACAGGCGCAGTACTAAAGTTTTCTTTTCTTCCGGGTCAGTCACCATGATGCGTTGGAACGGTGAGGAGCGTGCGTTTGCTGTGGAGACCTACTTTTTCAATGGATATTCTGTGGTCGCAACCCAGCGCACCTCCTGACGCCGCTTCAATGTACCCCCGTTGGGCCGTGTTCCGGACCGGAAATCAATTGTTACATGGGTCACCACGTTAAAACAAACTTCGGGGACGACAAGACGAAGAATTGGAGGCCCTCGGCCCATCAGATCACCTGAGAACATTGAGGCAATGAGAGCTTCAATCTTGCGATCCCCACAGCGTTCTGCGCGCAAGCATATGCCTCTGCCCTTGGACTTTCAGCTCGTTCAGTGAGGCGAATTATTCACGATGACCTTTATTACCATCCTTACAAGTTGGTGATTGTGCATGAACTCATCGAACGCGATTTCAATTCTCGAAGGAACGCATGTGAGGACTTCTCGAAAACGTTCCTGAGGACGCCATTGTTTTTTCAGTGATGACTAGATACGTCAATGAGCAGAACATGCGCTACTGGGCCAAGACGAATCCCCGAGAATTGCATCAAAGGCCTTTGCATTCAACTAAAGTTACAGTATGGTGTGCAATTTCCTCAGCTGGGATTGTTGGTCCCTAATTCTTTGAAGAAAATGAGGTAACAGTGACAGGGAAATCAGGCCGGTATGTAAACATGTTGGAGGAATTCTTTCTTCCACGACTTAATGAATTGAACTTATGGGGCATTTGGTTCCAATAGGACGGAGCAATGACTCACACTTCAAGGACATCAATGGCTGTTTTGAGGAAACACTTGCTGGAGCGCTTCATCTCAATAAGGGACGATTTGGAGTGACCAGCCCGTTTCCCGGATTTGACCCCTTGCGATTTTTTTTGTGGGGCTTTTTGAAATCCCGCGTTTATGTCAACCGTCTAAAGATCCTACAACACCTGAAGACCAACATCCAGGCAGAAACATACCCGCTGATATGCTGGTAAGGGTCAAGAGGAACGCCAGAAATCGGTTTATTCAGTGTATGGACAATGGGGGGAGTCACCTACCTGATATGATTTTCAAAACTGTGTCAAACAAAAATTTTGTACCTACATTACTAACAAAAAAAAAATTAAAAACTTTCTGATCCATGAAATGGGTTTTATTGCGTCTTGAAATCAGGAAGTTATGCTGCCCCACCCTGTATAACTAAAACAGGGAAATTGTACGAGAGGCGGGGAACCTTAATTAGGTGATTAGCACGAAGTCACATTCACCGCTAGGGTGCTTATTTTTGCTAAAAGTCTCATAAACGATATAAGAAGATCACGCGCAATTTTTAACATACTATTTGGGAAAAGTTCTATCTCGTGCAGTCGTCGATGAAAAATTAAGCTAACTAAAGAGCGCGCAGAAGTATACGGGAAATGAGCGACAAAATATTGTAAGCCTCTCATTTTGTAATTTATATAATTAGTTGTTGGTAGTAATTTTATTTTAATAATTTTACTGCCAAATGTAACAAAATAAATTTTAGCTATGTTTAAAATTTAATACTTTCTGATAATGACGTAGTTATTTTCTTTTCTTAATTAACGTCTGTTGAAATAAATTAATAGTAAATTGTAAGAAATCAAACTTTAGGTCATTTTCGCACTGATTATTTATTAAATACACTAAGAAACATCTGAAGACTAAGCATATATAAAAACGAAAAACAAATTTTTCCGGTAAACTTAATTGATTTTAAATAATAAAAATGAGTTGATGCTGAACATTAGATGAAAGTCATTTGAGAATTTTATTGAAAATGGATAAATGGGTTTCTAATGTCTAAAACTAATTAAACTTGTTAAAATTTATTCACATGACTCTATTTTACTAATTAAAAAGATTTTGGTATTCTGTGTAAAATGTAAAAAACCATTAAGAGCTCCATATATACATACTATGTGAACAAGTAAAAAGAATAGAACGAGCACTATTGCCGCTAAATTGAATCCAAATCATAGTAATTTGATTAGCTGAAATTTTTTTTGATGCCAGAAACAAATTTGCGCTATATTCTAACATTTCTAACAGTATATTTGGTTTACAATTGCATTAATATTACCTCTTACCTAGAATGAATATGATAATCTCTTAATTCCGTTGATAATTTGTTTATCAGAGAAGCTATATAAAAATTAAAAAAATTACCGTGGCAATAAAAATAAAAAATTAACAGTACTAGTATTAGAAAATGAATAATCCTAACTCTATCAAAATGATAAGCAAGAATTGATTAAGTACATACTTAAAATAGGCATTTAAAAATAATGATATTTAGTTACATTAAATAACATGTACTTTTTGAATCCAACAAAAAAAATAATTTCTTCTAGAAAGATTGTGGAATCAAGTTATTTTTTCGAATATTATACGAGGGCTGTTGGGAAAAATTCGAAATCTAGTAGTTTAATTTTACGAATATAACATACACCGCCGTCATCTTCGTCAAGTTTCACGTTTCTAATCAATAATTTGGTTAACAGTTCGTATTTAAGCGAAGGAGTTTTCTTTACGCAGTATCTAAAAGAAAGTAACGTTGTGTAAAAATAGAACTTTCGCCTCAAAATTTTCTAGCCATGATATTTTATCATTTCAATTGTAGTATAATGCCAAAACTATACATGAATGAACTTAATTTGCTTTTTGGGGATAAAGCACCATTCAAAAGTATTATTTGTAGATAGTTTGTTGTCGAATTTCATAGTGAGTGCACTACACTCATCAACCAATTTCCTGAAGGTCGTCCATCGACGTCTGCTGTTGCCACTAATATTAATGCAGACTGTACGACATCGGCATATCATGTAACGTGAGATGCAGTCGTTAGCTGCCACACAATTTGACAACAGCTCATATCAAGATCGTGTTAAAATTTAGTCTACAAATCATAACTGTTGATGAAATTTGGATTTATTCGTACGGTCCTAATAGTAAACAATAAAAGCCACCATTTAGGTCTTTCAAGCGCATTCCAAAACTCACGAAAGCTGTTCGTTCATGCAGTGCGAAACAAATAATAACTTAAGAAAATTAATACTGGTAGCCGTAATTTTGTGGTAATTCATTTTGAAAATAATAAAATAAAATAAAACAATAACTTTGTTTACTTGTTTGTTTACTTTGTTTACACTTTATTCACATGTAATAGTGACCGCGGTTTCGACATACAATGTCATTATCCTGTAATATATGATAATGACATTGTATGTCGAAACCGCGGTCACTATTACATGTGAATAAAGTGGTATAACAAAGTTATTGTTTTATTTTATTTTATTATTTTCAAAATAATAACTTGTTTCGTCGCTGTTACAGGACATGGGGCGCTCACTACTTCTGAATATCGAAAAACCCTAAGCGCTGATTTATACACAACAATTTGCTTACTGGATGTCATCGATGAAATCGCCAAAATATTCTTTACCATTGTTCTTCACTTGATTTATCATTTTATTATTTCTATTTATTCCAAAACATAAAAAATAAAGTGCATGGTTAACGATTTTCGTCACCTAAAGCAGCTGTCGTAAGATTCAGATCATTGGTTAAAAGTATAAGCTTCAAAATTGAAAAATGCTTCGCAAATTGGTTCGAGCGTGTGTAAAAGTGTACAGAAATATTACCCAGCCCTCGTATTTTAATTCATAACAAAACTTCAGAGATTGCATAAGATTGGTATATGGCGTTCAATTTGTAATACAAGCTTTAGCTAATCTAATTTTATTTATAATATGTATCTAACGTTAAATTATCTAATACCTTACATCACGTATATCGAATGTTAACACGTTGACCGCACGTGCCTCGCAATTAGAGAATACAATCTCGAGCATGTTTTTCAATCCCGGGATTACGGGATTTTTGAAGAGTAATCCCGGGATCCAGGGATGAATCCCGGGATTAGACTATGTGGTTTCTAATTGGCTCAAATGAAAAAAAACTTAAGTAATTTCTTAAAAATTATTTATTAATATTGTTGCACAACACAATACACAATATACTAAAATAAGGAACAGAAAAGACAATGCAAAAAACTATTTAGAATTTCGAAAATACAATCGCAAAAATATCAAAGCATCCAATGTTTGACTTCCAAGCTTGCTTCGTAGTTTATTGCCAACATAAACAGCAGCTGAAAACGCTCGCTCAGGTTCTACACTGGTTGGAGGAATAGACAATAGATATTTATATGCTAATTCGAAGTGATATACACGAACTCCTCCATTTTCGAACAGGCTCATTTCGCGTCTAATACTATTTACCAACCCCGATTCATTTTGTACTTCAGGATCTGGGGATTCCATGCTCTTATTAATTTCCAGTTGTAACTTTTCCTTTAGTGTCAGTTGGGGTTGGAAGGTTTGGTGCCTTGGCTCTTTACCTGTTTGTGATCCTGACCTTTCTTCCTCTTCCGTGTCATCTCGACTATTGAGTCTTTTAACAATACTCTTTATTTGCGCCCTCACTAAAGCCTGTGTAGGAACTGGAAATAAGTCAAGCCATTCCAAATCCGATAATAACTGATTTTCATCATCTTTTCGTGGATTTTGTAAATAATTCAAGGCACTAGTTAAATCTTCATTTAGTCGTTGCTTTATACGTTCCACTAAGGAAGTTTTCATTTTATTAGCGAGTGCTGAGTTTTTGCTGGACTATTGTTTTATAAGAAATTTAAAAGCGGCGTCAGCTGTGCATAAATTAGAGATTGCTTCTACTGTTAATTTAATTGGGGTCAGCACATCAACAATTTTATTTATCAAATCAGCATCTTCTAAAGGGATTGGATGATTGAGATCTATAATAGCTTTTTGAATGCAGGTTTTTAAAAGAGAAAATCGTTCCAGCATGATTAAAATACTATTCCACCTGGTTTTACAGTTCAAAAGAAGTGACAGCTCTTTTTCATGTTCAATCTTCACATATTTTTGAAGTACTTTTCATTTTTCAACGGTGATCTTTGAAATACACTACAACTTTGCGGATGATCTTTATCAGCTCATTAATGTTTTCATCTTTCGTTAACTCTGGTATGTGTTCTCGCGCAAGTTCATTTTGTGATATTAAGATTAAACCTAATTCTGGCCAGTCTAAGTCTTCTAAATTGTCATCATCATCGCTATCATTCATATAATCAGCAATCACAGCTGGTTCATTTATAGTATTTATAGTATCATAGTATCTGAGTCTGAGGTAGATCTGTCTTGCCTGTCTTGAAAATAATTCTTTATTATAAAATACATCACAGACGGCCAAATTGATACCATGTGCGAGACACAGTTGTTGTTCAGTGCAAACAAGCTGTCCCACGTTTATGATAATGTTCGGTCCATCGGTTACAGTAGCCACGATATCAGATTCCAGGGAAATATAAAATTTACTGAGACGCTCTTTCAATATACGAAGACAATTTTCAGCCGTCATACTTTCATGAATAGGAACGAGTCCTAAGCTCCAATTTTTTTTATATGAATGAACGTTGACAGCCATGTATCGTTTATTGGACGTTAATGTCCACTCGTCTAGATATACTGAATCTTTCATCTGCACTTTTCAAATGTTTTAATTCTGCAGTTATTGGCTTTCTGATTTTTTCACTGTAATTCATAACACGGTTTCGAATTGTGACGGCTGATTTTGGTAAATCTGTGTTTTTCGCTAAGAGCAATTTTCTCAAATTGTCTGAAATTATGAATACACTGAATGGAAATCCATCTAATGCAAACATTCTTGCCAAAACATCATCCAGGCTATCGTCGGCACTTTTAGTAAAATAATCTTCTAACTATCGTTTAGCTGGTGGCGGTAATGTGTTCAGATTTTCAGAATCTTGACTTGAAGTTGTTAAACGATTAACGTCAGCTAAAATCTTAATGTTATGTTTTGATGACAAATATATATGTCATCCCTTAGTCAATCCACCCAAAGTCTTGAGAATGGCAGGGCATCGCTTACATTTAGCACTATTCCCGTCTTTCAACTAAAAAATAACTCCACGACGTATCACTGTTTTTTTTTATGTTGAACAAAGTCTACCGCCATTTAAAATAACTTTTTAGATAATTGACTTTTAAATTTAAATGACGTAACCTGCGTAGCCTTGTCGCTGGTAGAATAATAAATGAAAAAAGTAAATCCTAATAAGCGTATTTATACTTTCGTACAGGGAATCCCCGACGGGGAATCCCTCGCAACAATATTATGATATAACATACGAGGTGATCGGGTGATTCACCTGTTGGCCCATTGGGGAATTACTTTAATAGTATTGTATTGAAGTATGCTGGACGGGGAAGTCCCTTCTAATTTACATATTATTTGGGCTGTAGCTGTGTAGTTCTTTTATCGTACGGCGTACCTAAGGTTGATTTTTTGTCTTTATGTAATAAGTGCAATTAATATAATCTAGGTAAGGTCATTGTCAAGGCGCAACGGATTACGGAATACAAACTGGCAATCCCGAAAATCCCGAGATTAGCCAAGTACAGTCCCGGGATTTACGGTATCAAAGCCCGACCGGGATCCCGAGATCCCGGGATTCGGGATCACGGGATTGTATTCTCTACTTGCAATACTCATAGCCGCACACAAGTGCATCGCATGTAGTATTTCACTTCAAGCTGTGTTGCACTCATGTGCCTCGCATTTGAATGCAATGCTTTGGGAAATAAAAGTATCCAGCCTAGTGAACAAATAAATGTAGTTGGCCCGGCTTCAGCTATAATACGTGCTGCACAATAATGTGAATAATTATATCTTCGTTTTTATCATTATTGCCTTTATAATACTATGTCATTTTGTTTTTTGCTAAAATGGTAAATAAGCGCAGCAAATTCGGAATAAAAGATTTTATTTCTCGTTCAAAAATAAGCAAAAAAAGCAAAGTAGATTTTTAACAAATCTAAAAAACTAAAGACCATTTTATAACTTGGAAAAGAAATTCAAGGTATTTTGAATATACAATTATGGCCTGAAGTAAAGCAAGAAATACAATAAAATTTATCACACTTATAACGAGACATGGTGGCCTTGTAGGTAGCATATTTTCTTCTATGCTCTTTGTAGAAAACTATGCACCTACGTCGCTTTCTGGTATCTACTTCTTCAATGAGATGCCTTTCTGTTATAGCTGTTTTTTTCCGTTGAAATTATTTGAAGTAAATCTTTAACAATTTCTTCTCTAAATTGAGTAATACTAATATTTTTGCAAGTTACTCGTTTGTACAATATAAATGCATTGACGATTGCTGAACCCAACATGATTTCTATAGCTAATTTGCGATACCATTTCATACTGCGTCTTAGACAAGAAGAGTAGACTTTTATTTGAAAGATCAACATTTTTATTTTGGTTGTAGTCTTTGATAACTTCCGGCTTTTGTTTTTTACTCCCATTTTTTGATTATACGGTAACTATTATATTTGTATGCTTTGAGGTTAGCATCAACACTTCACGTTTGTCATACTACTTCAAGATTATCACTCCAGAGTTATAGCAAATGCCAAATAAGTTGGCGCGAGGAGGTGTAAGTTCGCGCAGGATTAAAAGTAGTGGGGAGATTTGTATTTGGTTTTACATCAAATGTCAGATAATTCTAACCTCTAAGCGTAGGTCACTTTATGATACCCTAGCAAAGACATTATGTTCCGTAAAACGTCAATGACAAATGTATTCTGACAATTACTTGAGTAGTGGGGGCGGACGTTTTTAAAAGCGGCTTCTGAGCACCCCCTCCTCGCGCCAACTTAATTGGCGCTTGCTATACTTTCCTTCGCAATAACTTCGCCTTTTTTAAATTTCTGCTCTATTACATCTTTTGGGTTTCTCTTGCGACTTTTTCTCAAGGTACCCACAAGGTGAATTTGCTTGTTCAACAACTTATGGGCAAGTTCGATACTAGTGTAGTAATTATCCACAAATATTGTTCGCCCACTGTCTAATAAATTCTTACAAAGTCCATAATAATGGAGTTGGCACGCTATCGGTCAAATATTTTTTTTCTGTTCCGCAAGAAATTTTAAAATCATATGTTTAACCTTCTTCAATGCACAATTTGAAAAGTTTTACTCCAAATTTGTGGCGTTTATTTTTCATGTACTGTAAAAAAGCCAGACACCCTCGAAACGGCACTAAAGTTCCATTTACACATACATTACAAAGAAGATGTTACTGAATCTTGAAATTTTTGACTTATGTAATTTACAAGAGGTTTTATTTTGTACAGTCTGTTCGAAATATTTGTATTTTTAATGTTACGGAAATGTCAGTTGCTCAAAATAAGTTTAAATTTATTGGTAAATAAAATCTATCCATTCGAAAAATAGGAAAATTTCTCAACTGATCGCCTATTACATCACTCCACTGCAAATTTTGGGGTGTAGAAACTATTTCATCTCAAGAGGAATCACTATCCCATTGAAAACTTCTGATCACTTCTTCAATTGTTTCTTCAATATGAGTGGTAGCACCAGCCTCTGAGCGCAACTGTTCCTCTCTTATTTCACTTCCTTGAACAATACTGCCAGTAGGTATTTCACATGATGTACTAGGTTCAATAAGAATAACAGGTGTTCTTTTTGCGTGTTTTCTTTTCTTTTTATGCACAGGAGAGTCAGTAGAATCAGAAAATTGAAAAGAAACACTGCTTGCTTTGTAACTTTCTGAAGAACTTTCATAATTTTCTTTCTTTGACACAATTTCGTTCCAAAGCGCTAACAAACGGGCTTGTTCGTTTTCATAATCCCTCATTTTAATTTTAACATGTGAACTTTACAAAGAACTTTACAGACAAACGATATATAGCAACAAAATTTGTTATTTTGTTATTTTTGAATATATTTACAGAAATACCTTATAAACTCCAGTCGAAAGGAATTCAAAATATGGCCAACATTCAAAAACTGCTAGTCGTTTCCATAAGAGCTGTCACGCTATAAGTAGTTATTTGCGTGGAACAAAAATTTCGCCAGTCTAACATAATCTTAAAGAGTGAGAACATAATATGGCAATGAGTGCAGTGAATAAGCAATGATATGAAGCTGTTATTTTAGTTACCTATCCAAAGAGTCCTAAGAGGTCGGTTAATGTGCTGGCAAAGTACGTGGATAAGTGGGTGCAGAAGTATAAGAAAGTGGGAATGTGGATGACTTGCTTGAGAAGGGTCAACAGCGCAAGATAACATGGAAATTACTTTGCACCAAGCAAAGGAAATTCTTGTGGAGTAGAATATAAACGTGTCTCTAAACACAATTCGAAGAAGGTTAGAAGAGTACGACATTAAACATCGAGCTACAATTATAGAACCTTTGCTATCAGAAAAGAAGAAAAAACGTTTAGATTGAGCAAAGACAAATGTTGACCGAAATTGGGACAACGTAATATTTAGCACTGAAAGCGCCGTTACCAATACTATTTACGAAAAAAAAGTATGAATGAAAAAAGGGGACGGCGGTTCAAAGAATAGTTAAACACTCGCTAAAGCTGCATATCTACGGTTGGTTTTTAGCTCATGGTTTCTTAAAATTTATCGCATTCACAGGTCTCCTGATTAGATCTGGGTTGATTGGGCTTTATAAACAAGTTTTACTAGAGTTCGTCGAAATGCTTCATGGTCCAAACAATGATGAGCAGATACTGCAGAAGGATAACAATAAGTAACATTGGCGCCGGGTCTGTGTCCAGTAAAAGAAAGAACACAATATCACCGTCATGCACTGGCTGATGCAGAGCCTGGAAGCAAAATCAATAGAGAATACGTGTCATAGTTTGTCAATTATTTTAGAAGGATTGTACAAAAAATTTGGAAAGGTGTTTCATCAGACTATGCAAGAAAATTTGTGGATAATTATAGATGAAGATGTATAATGATATATTTTTGTAAGTTCTTTATATAGACTTTTAATAAAACGAATGTTTTTTATTTATAGGCTTTAGTTTTATTTTTATGTCATAAAATTTCTTGTGGAAATAGCTGTACGTTAAAGTGCAACACACTAAGGCTATTCTACAATTATTTCCCTTTTATTAAAAAGACGAGAGAAGTGATATGTAAGCTTAATAAGACTCTATATTAATACTATATAGAAACCTTATTTCTATATCGAAGTGGGTTTGTAGAATACAGATTGCAAACATTAAATAATTTCCAGAAAATTCTATTCATTTTTGAAATTCTCTTTTAGCAGATTTATACATACAATTTAGGTATATGATTGGAACTTTTAATCATAAAAAAAACACCAGATAATATTTTCTTGAATTATCCAAGATTTAGAGATTCACCAGGCTTAGTAAGTTACTTCTTTTTGCAAAAATTAAATATACAGTGAGGTCTTAAGGTAATGCACATCGGTAATAACTTTTTACCTGCATGTAGTTCAAATAAATGCTTGAACAGGTCGATTTTGTTTTCAAAAGCGCACCTTTTTTTCAGTTTTACAATTTTTAATAGCTTGACATTTGTTACGTATACAAAGTCAATCTCCTGCCTTATGCCTATTTTAGTTCAAGTTTATTCTAATCTTGTTTTCTTTAAACCCTCGTAGCCTTTTCAAAACTAATAATCTTCGCTAACTGATATTTTATTTGCTTAATTCTCTAATTATCGATCAGTTTAAACTCTTCCAAACTTCGATAATTTCAACTAAATTTCATTCGTTCAATTTATTTTGGAAAACTTTGTACATTAACAAACCGGCCTACGTCATGTAATAATTTTTCCGTTCTGTCATGCTCGCAAGTTTTTCACTTCTATCTCGTAAATTGTTTCTCCGTTATTCAATCTTTTATTGTAGGAATTTTTACTATGAATTATAGATCATCTAGACTCACATTCTTTTGTTTTATATTGTTTTATGTAATTTTTAACCAGCTAATTAATTACCACCGCTTATCGCGCCATCTCCTTTTCGTTTGTTTGACCTCTTCGACAGAAATCTGCACCTGCCGTCTTATAATTTATAACTTTCGCTGGACATTTTTATTTAGCGTTTTGAGTTTGGATGGACTCTAATTGCGATCTTGTATCGTTTACGAGATTTTGAAAACTAAATTTCCTTCATTAAAATTTTGCCGGCATCTTCTATGACGTATTTCCGGCATGTTCCTTCTGTATCGTTCACGGCGTCCATTATGCCTTAAGCTTTTGATGCGCTGTGGTGTTGATTGTGTCACTTGTGTAGTGAATCAATTTTTCTGCGGTAAGAATATAGTTATCCTCTTAATATCTGTCTAAATCGTACTTTTAACTTTCAGGATTCTTTTTAACGATATATTTATCGTTGTTTTCCTTTGAACATCCAAGATTAATTTGGATTTATATTTGTTGGCGTGTGGCGTCATAGCTGAGTCTTTATAACCTGCGAATTGGGGCCTAACTAGCATTCTAATTCACCAAGACGCTGATTTGGAGTTTCCTTGTTTTGGCCACATATTGATTGCAAAGGACACTTAAATCTTGCGTGACCTTTTGGTTGGGGAGAAGAGGACGCGTTGCGACCATATTGGACTCCAAGATGGCGTTGTAGCGTTGTCCCGTTCGAATTATTGGGAGGAGTTTTGCCTTAGAAAAGGAGGATTGTTATATGTGGGGACGTTAACTATTAAGTTAACCAAGCTAAAAAGTAGGTGTAGACTTTCCTAAATTTTGCAGACCTTAAGTTATTTGTTGCTCAAAGTAAATAACTCTTTAGACTTTAGAAGTTTTAAATTTATAACCAAACCAAGCCGTTTCGTACTTTTAAAAACACACACTTTGAGTGTATGTATTGCCAATTTTCACTGTACATTTTGAAGGGATTTCTCCCTACTTCGTGATTAAATTTACAGGGTTAAGCGTGCTTGACTTTATTATAAACCCGTTGTTAGGCTTAAATTACCCCGGAAACTAGTTTGATTCGTACTAATAACTCGGGATGACCGTCAGCTTCACTGGCTGTCACGTGTATTGAATTTTTGAGACATAAACGTGGCCAGATCCTTCTGATCGGACCCTTTTGACTGTTGCGATTCCTATTAATCGAAGAACTATTCTATAAATTTTACTTTATATACTTTGTTATAAACTGTACAGAATCTGAATTACGTATACGAAATTGGAATTCTAAAAATACTTTTGTTTAATAGACTCCTTCAGACAATTATATATATTTAAATTTTGCACACCTGTTATACAGGGGATACTCCAAAAGTTCTATCTGGGTGTTTTGTTTTTCGAATTCTGTTATTAATCTTACCTTCTTAATTTTATTTGTTAACAAGGCGTAACTTTGTTTTCTTTTAATAAGGTCACCTTCCATATAACATGGAACTTTTGCATTCCAAGTAACTTTCGCGCTGACGTCTTTTGAGACATTTATAGGAATTCTTGCGTAGTAGTAATTTATTGTTATCCTGGAGGTATGATTTTGGAATAACCCCTCTCACCTCTTGAGATATACAGGGGGAGGCTCCGAACTTTCGGTCTCTGTTTATTGACTCATTAATTTTCGAACTTGCTTTCACTTTTATTATATTGTTTAAGGCTTCACCTTTTAAATTGGTTGTATCTGATAGAACATTAGTTTTGAAGGTATTGATTTCACCTTTTATAATTTGATGAAACGTCTGTGTCTAACTTTAAATTTATAGGTATTGATTTTACCTATTGTAATTTTGATGAAACGTCTGTGTCTAACAATAAATTTGTAAGTATTGACCTCGCCTATTGTAATTTTGTTGAATCGTCTGTGTCTAGCAATAAATTTGTAAGTATTGTTGATTTTTGTCTTTGATCTCTATCCATCCCTCAAGTTTTGAGTCTGGCAAAGTTTCTTGCATAACAACAAGTGATAAGGGGCTGACCCTCTGGTGATAGTTGGAGCTACCAGGTCCCGCCTGCTCCCGTTATAGCTGTTTCTCTGCAGGTGGTGTATAACGGTGGCGCCTGTTTTACATCTCGCGGTGTGGAACCCGCGACGTTCTCCTAATCAAGAGTTAGCCGGCAGAGTCCTTCCTGGGGACATTGAACAACAGGTAGGTTCAGACCAGAGAGGATCAGCGAGCGATCTCTCCTTATCACTCGCCACTTTTTTTTACGCCGCGTTGGTAGCACATTTTTGCACTATGACGTTATTTTTTTAAATTGTAACCCCTATTTATTTTCTAAGGGATTTCAGAGAGTAAATTAAAGAAGAAACTTTAGAGATATTTAATGTCAAAGCAAAAAAAATATAAAATAATTTTACCAAGTTAAATTCTATGTCAATTCTGATAGTTCTGTTATAATATCCAAAAATAAAGCAGCTTTAGAGATTGATAAGTTTATTCATTCTTGTATACTACGTAAATAGGCACTAGTTTTGTGTTGATAAAATGGTACCTTCTAGCGAAAGGCAAAGAAATTAAATTTTGATGATGAAAGGATACGGCGATCATGCTAGGCCAAATAACGAAATGTGCGAGCAATTCAATAATAAATATCCTAATTTACATCCAAAGCAAGAACAACTGTTGGTAGAATTTTCAAGAAATTTGAGGAATATGGTCACGTTAGGAGTCGTGAAAAAAGCAGATGTGCAAAAATACCAGAGAATGTCAAATTAGACGCACTACTTGATTTCCAAGAAAACCCAAATAAGTTGACACGAGAGGTAGCGGCAAATCTACAATTTAGCAAAACATCCCTTTTGAAAATCTTAAAGACAAACAAATGGCATCCTTATAAGGTAATGTATCAGAATAATTGAAACATACATGAGTAGGTAAACCCCACCAGTTTTGTATAATACAAAGGTATTTTTAATAATATAAAATATTATTAAAAATCTGGGGCGAGGTACTTCGGCTGTCTGATAACAGGCAGGGCTGAATTTACTTCTACGCTCGGTCTGGATAATTTCTGTCATGTGGCGATGTGGTTCTTTTTTGTGAATGTGTCTGAGGATATCCTTTCTCCAGCAGGAGCGTACCGATGAGCCTGTAGAAAGGCGAAATACGTATCTACGTCTCTGGGGAGGGATATGTTCGGACACGTTCACAGAAATATTAATAGTGAACCTGTATTTGTGTTCTTTACACCATATTTTTAATAATATTTTATATTATAAAAATACCTTTGTTTTATAAGGTAACTTTAATTCATGAACTCAATGAAGACGATCCTGATAGATGGAGTGAATTTTGCGAAGGAATAATGAATCGGTTAACTAATGATTCTGACTTTGTAAATAACATTATTTTCTCGGATTAAGCATCATTTTACCTAAACGGTAAGGTTAATCGTCAGAATGATCGAAATTGGAAAAATGAAACCCTCACTAGGTGTTAGAAAGTCACATTCAATTTCCAGAAATCATATTTTGAAGCCTTTTTTCATTGAAGGCAATTTGACAGCAGAGAAGTACTTGGACTTTTTACAAAATCAATTAATTTCTGCACTCGCTGCTTTATACCAAAATAATAATGATCTGGACTTACCCAACGACAATCTATGGTTTCAACAAGATGGAGCACCTGCTAATTTTCAAATTGATGTACAAAATTATTTAAGCACTGTTTTTTCAGAAAAATGGATTGGCAGGACCTATTGAATGGCCAGCCCGTTCACCGGATCACCTCTGGACTACTTTCTATGGTGTTATTTAAAAAGTAAAATTTACGTAAACAGACCAGCCAAACTGGCAATTTAAAGAATAGAATTCGAAGTGAAGTTATTAGTAGTTATTAGAAATCTAATTCAAGAATTTAATCATCAAATTGCTTATTGTGTTAATTTTTTTTGCTTTAACATTAAATATCTCGAAAAGTTTCTTTTTTAATGTGCTACTTATTTTACGCCACTGTGTAAGGAAAAACATACTCTCTCAAATCCCTTAGAAAGAAATGGGGGTTACAATTAAAAAAATAAAATAACGTCATAACGCAAAAATGTCAAGCAATTAAAAATTTTAAAACTGCAAAAAAGGTGCGCTTTGAAAAACAAAGTCGATCTGCATTTATTTGCAGGTAAAAAGTTATTAATTACCGATGTGCATTACTTTAAGATCTCACTGTATATATTTGAAATATTAATATTAAATTTTAGAGTGCATATTTTCGCTCTTCTTACATCAGTACATATGAACGAATAGTTAAGGCAGTCTAGAAAATAGCAATTTATCTTTCAATCTGGTACGTATTTAAGACCCACATCATAATATCATTATATTGCAAATGGATTCATTAGTAAATTTTTAAACAATGCATTTTGAAAAAAAACATTTTTTTAAATATTATGCGGGATAGTTGTTTCTTAAGAATATTTGCCAAACCCTAAGTTTTAAACATTAAACATATTTTTATAATTTTTGGAAGAGTAAGATTCTCTACGAAAATGTTAAGTTTGGCACCTAGGTTAAAAACAGTATTGTGTAAATTGATATTGTATTGTTGGATATTAACTGGAGTTTTATATTTTATTTACTCATGCAAATATTGTGGTACTTGCTTTTTACTATACACTGTATTACATAATTGATTGATCAGTTATGCAAAATTAACAAAGTACTATTATAGGAAATGGAAGAAAGCTAGATCTCAATTTCATCGATCTGAATTCAGTAATTTATGTTCTATGGTAAAGCGTGATTTATTGAGTTAAAATTTAATCAGTTTGGTATGAAGGTTTAAAAATATGATATGAGAATATTTTGGAAGTTAATAGCAAATAACGACTTTTCTAGAATACTTTTTTCTATGATGTTCGCAATGTTACCAATTCTGAAGAAATAGTTGGTTCTTTTGGTAATGCTTTCTCAAATGTTTTTCGTTCTTGATATCATTTAAGCGCATAAAAAGCCTCAAATCAAACTTTAGTTGGAGACAAGCTGGAATAGTCAATTTTGTGAAGAATTGTACGAAAGTGCTGTGAGCCGATGTTTCTGCTAATTAAATAATAAAAACATCTTTATTTTCAAACTTGTGGAAAATCAGTCATTCCAGTTTTCAAGAAGGAAATCAGATCAAACATTTTTAATTACCGACATGTTAACATTAATAATAATTGCGAAAATCTTTGAAAGTATAAATTTATGTTTACAACAACATGGTTTAATTGCAGTTTTATTTATTTAGCGTATGGTTGTATTATTTAATTGAAAATTTACATATAAATGTTAAATATTAAAATCAAGGCCCCTGATCCAGTCCAACGCGGAATTAGTGGCTTAAAAGAAGTCACTCATCTCACCTCCATATGCTGTAAGAGGGCACTCAGCTGGAATTTGGTGAATAGTCTAGCGAGGTTCTCCGCATTCGCAACTTGGTGTCTCAGTCAGTCCTCACTCATAGAATGTGTCACGACCAATTTCGTGGGACGTTCTTATTCTATTGAATGTCTTCCATTCATGGTGAGAGAGCTCCATTCCCGGTAAGGGTACGGTAAGATTGATGATATGGGCCTCTTGAGCGGGTTTCAAGGCGTCCCAATACTCTCTCCGTCTTTCATTTAGATTGAAATCTTCTGCTATAAGTTATTGCTAGCAGTAGTGGAGGAGATCTAGAGTTATTTAATTATTTTATTATATTCTCTACCAGGCTTTCCTGTCTCCGAATGGTGCAATATGGCTTAGAACCGGGAGCCAGGCTAGAAGTGGATTTTTTAAACAACCGTTAATTATTCTCATGGGGTCATTGAGTTTGATGTCGATCTTCGTTGCGTAGCAGCTGTTTAGCCAGTCTGGGGCGCAGTATTTAGCTACCGAGTAAACAAGGCTAAAAGCTAACATTTTAAGGGTGAATGCGTTCGCACCCCAATCAGTACCGTAGAGCTTGTGGATTATGTTATTTCTAGTGTTTATTTCAGCTGCTGTGTTCTCTAGATGTTTTTTAGGTGAGGTGTTCGATCTATTGTTATTCCTAAATATTTTTGCTAACGATTATAACGTAGCAAGTTGTTATTGAAGTACACTTGCGACTCTAAATGTGCTTGTTTATTATTGAGGTATAAGCACGACACTTTATGGTTTTACTCCGGCATGCTTTATGTGTGGCATGTCAGAAATATACAGATTAAACAGGACAGGTACAAGTACCGATCCATGAGGCAATCCATTATTAAGACGTCTCATTTTACTCTTGCTCTCTCCTGTTATTATTTGAAAGGGCCTGTCGCAAAGCATTTTGTTTAATAAAGATGCTATTCGGCTGCACGGTACTACGTTGAGAAATTTTTAGAAAAGACGTTCTCCCCAAACCGTATCACATGCCGCAGTCAGTTCAGCATACACCACAGTTGTCTTCAGCCGTTTTTGAAACCCTGCCTCAATGTGCGTTGTTAAGATGAGCATCTGGTCAGTACAACTACGGCTGGGTCTGAACCGAGCCGTTTCAACGAAATCATGCTCCAATATCAATGGGCTAAGTCAGCTAAATAGCAATCTTTCCAGAAGCTGATAACATGAACGTAATAGGGCTATCGGACGAAAGCTTTCAGGAAGGTTCTTGGGTTTGTTCGATTTCAAGACTGCAATTATTGTGGATTTCTTGAGCTCTGTTGGGATATGTCCCGTCAATAGGATGTCTGAATAGAATTTACTCGTCCACATCTTTGTGTGTTTCCCACAGTTCTTGAGGAATTCGGGATGATTCCATCGAATTCAGGTGCTTTGCCAGATTTAGTATTATTGAGTGCTTTATCTACCACCTCTACCGTGAATGGTCTGGAGTATTCAGGATGGGATGTTGTTGTTTGTCAGCGGAATGTCAGTCGTTTCTTAATGTCTGCGTTCTGTTGTTTTGTACTTGGGGTCTTACACAATGTTATAATCCGTGCAGTGATCTGGTCAGCTGATACTTTCAGTGGTCCACGAGCGGGCGGGTTAGAACTACCTAGTTTCTTCAGGAGGCTTCAAGCTTTCCCATCATATCTTTTGAAGTCCATACTACCTATCACTTCTTCCCATTTTTTTAATGGCGTTCTATGTCCAGACGATTAAGAAGTTCATCCGATATCTAAGTGCCCCCGCTGATCTGAAATTCCTGATAGAGCTGTTCCGCCTCACTGCTCCATCCCGGGATATATTCTCTACGGAAGCCCCGGGGTACGTACCTTTTTGCTGTTGTTAATATGTCTTTGGCGAATCTATTATAATTGTCACTTTTTGGAGGGATACATCTGACGAATTTGTCTAACTGGGCGGCGAATTTATCCTATTGGGCCTTCCCAAGATTCCTCGTAGGCCCAGGTGTAGAGTGGATTATCGAGGACTTCCGGCCGATGTAGGCTATGTGGAAAGTCATCTAGAACTTTCCTTGACATTGGAATTGGCCATTTTTTGGCATTCTCCGATATGAAGCATATATCTGGGTTGGTTTCAGTGTTCCATACAACTGACCTGATAATATTTCTTTCGTTAGCATCGGAGGTTAGGTGGAAGTTGTGGGCGTAGGCCCAATTTGCAAGGCGATTACCATTTTGATTATATGTTATGATATTTCCAAACAGTAGGATGACTGTTAAAGTCGCTTGCATATATTGTAGGGTATGGATACGTATCTAATAAATTATCAGGTCAAGATGCTTGTGTTTGATTATAGACATGACAACTGTATCTATTCTTATCATCTATTTTTGTTACTACTTGGTAAACGTTTGAATTTACTATGGAATTTAATAATAAAGCATTTCAAATATCTTTCCAAACGTGCGTTGAATTTACATAGGAACAGTGGTAGGTGGCCCTAAGTAAGTCGAATCCATGAATTTTACCTCTGTAGCGTTGTTGATCTTCGTTTTCTATGTGAGTTTCCTGAATAATGGCCATGTCAATGTTTTAGTCTAGCAAGAGCTGAAATGTACACATTCTTAGCTCTACTAAGTCCTTCGACGTTTATTTATGAAATTCGGATTATTTTTCCCAGGTTTTTTGTTGTTTGGTTTTGAGAAGGGCAATAGTTGAGAGATGAAGTATGTAAATCCATGCCAGGAGATACGAAGATATTGTCTGGCTGCCAAAGTTCACTCTAGCTCATTTAGCATTACCCATAAAAAATTCTCAAATACTTACCGTTTTAAGAGTCTTTCGTGAAGTCACAAACTGTTAAATATTTCAATCAATAGATATGCATGCATTTTCAAAATCGAATTAATGCTGTAACAAGTCGATAGCGTCTATAGAAATAATCCGACGCGTTGGTCGGCAGTGACTTCAAGGTGCCCCACACTTCTCATGTAACATGACGACCTTGGGGTACATCGTAATCCGGGGATAGGTTGTTAAAGTATTTTTGTAATTACGCGCTCATTCCTTACTGGCAGTGTGCCAACCAAAAGAAAACGCAGTTTTAGTTGTTGCGGTTACGAAGTTTCTTTCAGTTGTAGTTGGTAGGCAGTAGAAATATATACTCGATGTACGAATGGTGTACATGTTGAATAATACAGATATTAAGATAAGTTACAAAATGTTTTATTTTACACACAATACCGGTAAAAACAAGTTAAAACTCTGCTAAGATTCTAACAGGTTATGGGCCCAGGCATGTGTTGCTGTGTGTTCAGCTGTTAATCGTTGTGTACGAATAACAAGATAAGGTTAGTTTTTGCGAGGACCTTGATTTGTTACGGTGTGTAGAAGCGTCAAAAATTAATGCCGCTAACGTTTTTAATATCTGTAAGTTTGATGGAAAGAACTACCATCAGTGGAAATTCTTGGTAAAGTGTGCTCTATGTGCATAAGCCTTAGATGAAATTGCACAAGGTATAAAAGTCAAACCAAATGAAGGTCAAGATGAAAAATTAAGAGTATGGAATAAGAAAGATGCTTCCGCCATGTTCTTAATTACCTCGGCATTAGAGTTATCACAAATAACACTAATTGAAAATTGTAAATCTGCACATGAAATGTTTACAAAACTGGATTCAATTTATGAGCAGAAAAGTGAAACAAGTAACCTAATAGCGCATGAGAAATTCTATCAATATAAAATGGATAGAAATGATAATATTGCACAGCATATTGCCACAATTGAGAATTTAGTTAGACAAATAAAGGAAACTGGAGATACAGTCAGTGCTCCTATAATTACCAAAATTGTGAGTACATTGCCTACTAAGCTTCATAATTTCAGATAAGCTTGGTTATCGATAGACAGTTCGAAACAAACAATAACAAATTTGACATCAAGGTTATGAAGGTTGATGAAGAAGCAAGTTTAGGTGTGTCCGATGCGATCGAAGATGCTCTTATGGTTTCAGGTAAAACTTCAGAACATAAAAGTTGTTACAGTAAGCAAAAAGCAAACAAAGACAATAAAAATCGAACGTGATTTGTTATAACTGTCATAAGAAGGGACATTATGCCAAAAATTGTCGTGAACTTAGAAAAGTCAACAAATCCAGTAATGGCAATGAACATTCTGCATTTAATATTGAATGTAACAAGTATATCTAGTGAAATGGACAGTGACAATGCATGGTGCCTCAGCACATATAACTTTCCAATCAGAAATAGTGACTGACTTATGTGAAGTGAACGATTTCAAAGTGAAATTAGGTAACAATGAAGAACTACCTGTGATTGGAAAAGGAACAGTGAAGATCAAGAAACTATTAAATAAAAAATGGTATGATTCGATAATTACTGATGTGTTACTGGTTCCTGGTTTGAGAAAGAATCTGTTTTCCGTAGATGCTGTTACAAACAAAGGTATGGTTATTATTAAAGATGAAAATGCTGCCAAAATATTTGAAAATGGAAGATTAACTGCTACAGCAGTTCGTAATTCAAATAATCTTTAACAGATGTCATTTAAAACTGTTAAGCCAAACGAAGTTAATGTTGCTGTTAGCAAAGCCAGTTTAAATGTATGGCATGAACGATTAGGTCATGTGAATATCAAAACAATTAGCGAAATGATTAAAAAGGGATTGATAAGGAACGTTGAAACCTTAGAAATTGAAAATTTCTTTTGTGAGGGATGTATTTATGGAAAACAACATAAATTACCTTTTAAAGTAAATAAGAAGCGAAAAACAAAGGTCGGAGAATTTGTACATAGTGATGTATGTGGACCGATGTCAGTTCCTACAGTCAGTGGTGCCAAGTACTTCATCATTTTTAAAGATGACTGTTCAGGTTATCGTGTTATATATTTTATTAAACATAAAAACGATATTTTAGACTGTTTCAGGGAATTTACCAGATTATGTGAGAAAAAGTTTGGTCGTTCAGTAAAAACATTACATGTTGATAATGATACAGAATACTGTAATCAACCTTTTAAACAGTATCTATCCAGTCGAGGAATTTTATTAGAAACAACAGCTCCATATACTGCAGAAAGAGATATCAGAACAATTGTTGAGAGTGCTCGTTCAATGATTTACAGTAAGGATTTACAGGATTTTATATCTGTGGGCAGAAGCTGTAAATACTGCAGTATATTTACTAAACCGCATGACGACCACTCAGACACCTAATATGACTCCTTATGAAATGTGGACTGGAAAGAAACCAGAATATGGATGTGTTCGAATATTCGGTAGTGAAGCATACATGTTTATAGACTCACAACTTAGAAATAAATTTTCTCCTAAAAGTAAAAAATTATTATTTGTTGGTTATGATGGAGATTCAACAAATTATCGTTTATTTGGTCAAGAGACGAAGAAAATCAGAAAGTCAAGACATGTGATTTTCAAAGAAGACAATTCAGTAGCAGGTGAAAGAATAAATACAGTTCCTGTATTACCAATGGAAGAAATAGATCAAAAAGAAATACAAAATGGAACAGAAAAGACTCAACCAGGATATGAGTTCAAAGAAGAAAAAGAAGAAGAAAATGATCATGAAGAAGGTAAATTTAATGAAACTGAAAGATCAAAGAAATACAACCTACGTAACAAGGAAGACATACATAATCCAAAACGTTATGAACTTTACCATACTGAACTTACTATTCCAGAGTGCTACGAAGAAGCAGTAACTTGTGAAAATGCACCAGAATGGAAAGAAGCAATTAGAGTTTGATGCTTTAGAAACGAACAAAACGTGGGAGCTGATGCCACAACCAGGAAAGAGGAAAATAGGTTGCAAATGGGTATTTAAAGTTAAGTACAATCTTGAAAGATTCAAAGCTCGTTTGTGTGCAAAAGGATTTAGTCAGGCAGAAGGAGTAGACTATAATGAAATCTATTCGCCAACAATTAGATATGACACAATGTGGCTTGTAATGTATGCAATGTATGGCTTGGAAATACTCCAAATCGATGTCAAAACAGCATTTTTGTATGGTAACTTGGAAGAAGAGATATATATGGATGTACCTCAAGGAGTAAGTGTAAAAGAAACTTAGTGTGCAAATTAAGAAAATCTTTGTATGGACTTAAACAATCGCCCAGATGCTGGAATAAAAAGTTTGACAGTTTTCTAAAGACATACGGTTTTGCACAGTGCAGTGTGGACAGTTGTGTTTACATAGGAACTTTTAACAATTCAAAAATAATGTTAGCATATGTTGATGATGGATTAATAATGACTAAAGTGCGTGCCAGCTTAGACAATTTTCTTGACGATTTTAAAAAAAAATTTGACATTACAGTGACAGAGGTTAATCGTTTTGTAGGAATTCAAATAGAACAAAGAAAGGACAAGTCTATCTTTGTTCACATGAATTCTTACATTGACAGAATTGTGCATACTGTGTTAAGTTCAACCAGTACTACAAATGAAATGACACTTAGTGAGCCGTATAGAGAGGCAGTTGGGTCGCTTATGTTTGCTGAAATTACAGCTCGACCTGACATTGCATTTGCTGTGAACCTAGTGTGTCGTTTCCAAAATCATCCAAAACGTGTTCATTGGAATGCTGTGAAGAGAATATTTCAATACTTTCGACCAAGAACTATGGAATTGAATATTCATGAGAGAGTGAACACTTGGATTTGGAAGGCTACTCGGATGCAGACTACGCTGGAGATCCAGATACTAGAAGACCTAGAAGTCCTACCAGTGGTTATGTGTTCATGTTGTGTGGCGGTGCGATTACCTGGTCATCCAGAAAGCAAAATATGGTATCGCGCAATATAACCGAAGCCGAATACGTAGCAGCTTCGTTAGCAACGAGAGAAATGATGTGGTTAAAACAACTATTAAGAGATGTGGATGTGAACGCGAGTTATAAAATCGTTTTAAAAGTTGATAATCAGAGTGCTATCAAATTAATTAAAAATCCAGGCGTACTAAATACATTGATATTCATTATCACTTTGTGCGAGAGAAATTTGTAGATGGTTTGGTAAACGCTAAGAAATAAGTAATTAAACTTCTAGTTTCAAAAATTCTTTTATTGTAAATACACAACAATATTGTTTCGTCATGCAATGGCTTCATCAGGTGGATGAAATACTGAATATGTACAATACAAGTTCGAATATTTATGTGGAAATTATTGGGGAAATGGTGGTGAAAAAATTTTACAATCTTAAATTTAGTAGAAGGGAGTTGTTTAAATCTAGTTGGTCATTTAAAGCTAATCCTAAACTATTGTATCTATTAATTTCTAAGTTTTCTAACAGGTTATGTTTTTTACTTTTTTCTTGAATGTGTAAAATTTTGAAATCTATATTATTATATTATTATCTATGGTTTGGTAAATATTGAATATGTTCAAACAAATACCGCAATATGGTTCTCAACAA
Source organism: Melolontha melolontha (assembly GCA_935421215.2). Lineage (NCBI taxonomy): Eukaryota > Metazoa > Arthropoda > Insecta > Coleoptera > Scarabaeidae > Melolontha > Melolontha melolontha. Next base: position 154,971,132 of record OW285236.1, on the reverse strand, counting down.
AGCGTAAAACACACGCGTTACCGTATGAGCTTTTTGGGGCCCCCTTGGTGCTCACCGGGGCCCTTCCGAAATGTCAAATCCGGTGTCAAAACTGCTCTCGTTCTATCAGTTTTTGAGAAAGCTGGCACTTGGGGATGAGTCACGTCGGATTATGTCTATAGGCGCTATAGATTTGATACAGCATTCATTCGATTTAAAAAATGCATACTTATCTGATGAATGAAATATTTAACAGCTGTCATCCTGTTTGTGATTTCACGAAAGACTTTTAATACGATAAGTGTTTCAGCAAGTTTCATATTTTATTGCTTGCCATTTATTTTATGTATAAACTTTTATGTAGCAGTCATTGACCGTTGGCGCAAATTCTCCAGCCCTAATAATCACTATATCTTGTTAAAGCAATGGCTACTAACAGTAGGTAATAAAATAAATTGCGCAGTTAGTTTAAATGGGAAAAACCACAAAATGATTACATCATTTAATTTTAAAAATTCGAGACAATGCCTATTATATATATGTGATCGTCTAGTAACGAGTCACTTTTGTATTTAAACGATGTGTTACAACCCCGAATCATACACTTAAATATATTTTGAAACAATAACCAGAGAATGGTGAGAAATAGCAAATACTAAATATAATAAATATGAAACAATACTTTTTCAAATATTTTAAATGTAAATTAAGTTGAAGTCAAGTTTATATATTAAATATTGATTGATTAACATATTGTTTATTGATACCAAATTATTAATTTAAAATTTCTTTAATTATGATGAGTAGAGCTTACACATTTAGTACATGTTGTAATGCCGACAAGAACTTTATAAGAACTGTAATATGTATTGTTACACTTTCCATATATTAAGAATTTTTAATGCCTTCTTTAAATGATATTATTTACAAATATATGAAATTTAAAATGTTAAAAAATTAAAATTAGACATTTTGTGGAATGTTCGAAAGAAAGTCGTTTTTTTATATCGCACTGGTCATAAACGACAGAACCAGGTACCATTCTCGAATGTTCCTTAGAATTTATATTATACAGTTCAATTTGGTTTTGTTTACATACAATTTGTATTCTAATTATTTTTTAATTAATAATTTTATTTATTATTGAGCTATTTTTCTACATGTCAAAATTATACCCGTCTCGTATTAGAATTGACATATTTTATCGATAAATTTAAATCACTTATAGATTTAAGTGAAAAAAAGAGAAAAAATAAGAAATGGTGAATTCTTCAGACGAAATGAAAACAGATGATTGTTAATGTTTTTAACTATTTTCCCAAAAAGCCTTCGAACGCAACTGAACCACTAAATTGTTCAATACGTAGCATTGGAGCCCGAAGAAAAACAAGTAGAAGAGAAAAGGTATACAAGTAAATACTCGTTTACACACTAATGATGGAAATATAGAAATGTTTGTACGACGAAAAGTGCATCGTTTCCTGTTACAAAATTGAACACCGTCTTTGAATATAATTCTCACTGATGATGATCTCCCAAATTTTGCACAAACAACATTATATAGACTTTTGAAAGACTTTGGTTTCGAATTTCAAACAGTAAACGAAAAAGCATTCATTGATCGGAATCATATCATATTGTAGCAGCAGTCAAGTTTTTTTTTAAATTATTAATAAAGTTATATTATTATTTTTACCACCTGTATATAAAAGTTCTGACTTTTTAAGGATTATCATTTTCATATATAATACACAAACTATTCTCATTTAAAAAAGGTATATAACCCCTTACCACAATTATTAGTCGTATCCTAAATACGTATTTCGACAACTAAGTTGTCATCATCAGTAGGTAAAAACTACTAATTAAAGTCACACGGGGCACAGTAAAGTAAGATAAACGCTTCCGCACAACTACTATACACTGCAACCCTGTAAAGACTAAATTTACCATGCACATCTCAAACTACGAGACAAAACACTTGCCTCTTAGAAAAGGTTTTAAACATGTGTTAAAATATCGAACAAAGGGACGGCAAAAATTCTTCTCTAAAGAAGGCGCCTACTAAAAACGATTTTAAAGCTACGGTGACCTACTAATAAACTAAATGAAACACCTTATATTTCCACAAAACACTAGTATATTTAACTGTATGAGCATTTCATGTGCAATGTACAAATTAATAGTTATTATTTAAACGTGTTATTTCGAGTACGCAGGTAGTGACAAAATCTATATTGGGTAGGAGTGTAAAAAATTTTCCATTAACAAATGGTTAAAAAGTCGTATATATATAGTAAAGGCCGAACTCTCATTGCAAATTCTGAGAAAGACAAAATTAAGAAGGGGCGTTACATGTGAAAAACCCGGCATCCGGCTTGTTGTATTATATTAAATGAGAATCAATTCTCGTGAAAAGGGTCAATGAATAATTAGATATTGTAGGTGTATAATTTAAAAGTTAATTATAAATAGGTGACAATGTGTTATATTAAATGAGAAACCATTCACGTGAAAAGGGTCTATGAATAATTAGATATTGTAGGTATATAAATTTAAAAGTTAATTATAAATAGGTGACAATGTCCTAGTTAAGGAGTTAAGCAATTTAATATAATGTATAAAATTCACGGTAGGCTCTGGGTGTGTTAAGGAGGTAATTTTTTGCATATTAAATGAGAATTCAATTCACGTGAAAAGGGTTTATGAATAATTGGATATTGTAGGTATATAATTTAAAAGTTAATTATAAAAAGGTGACATGTCCTAGCTAAGGAGTTGCGCTATTTAATATAATGTATAGAATTCACGGTAGTCTCTGGGTGTGTTAAGGAGGTAATTTTTGCATATTAAATGAGAATCACTTCACGTGAAAAGGGTCTATGAATAATTGGATATTGTAGGTATTTAATTTAAAAGTTAATTATAAATAGGTGGCATGTCCTAGTTAAGGAGTTAAGCAATATAAAATAATGTATAGAATTCACGGTAGGCTCTGGGTGAAACATGATAAATAATTTAATAAACAAAACACCCGGTACATCTGTTCCACAAAACGCGAAACATTTTACATTTCGTGAAACAAACACACCGAGTGCTTCATTCAACAACCATTGTTTAGGAGGTAATTGCATTATTTCACGTGTATGGATTCCAACATGTCTATATTTCTGATGTTACATCCCCCACCCACTTATAAAAATGTGAATAGACAGCTGAACGGTATTGGAGATTTATCGCTATTCAAGGAGGTATGTTTATTTTTCGCGATAAATATACTTTCGTAAGCATCAAGTTCATGGGGTTTATTAATTCCTTTTATCAATTTCAAACCTGTAATCGGTACATTGTGTAGTGTGCTCAAAGCGCAATAATTGCAATAATTGGGCAAGCAATAATTGTGGTAAGGGGTTATATACCTTTTTTAAATTATTATTTAACTACAGTCTCCATTGAAAGAATTTTTAAACTATTCTCACATAAACAGAAATCTATATTAAAAAATAAAGTATTAAAAGAAAACGAACAAGTCATAGATTATACACTTTCCAATTGACTACTTACAACATGGAAATTCAATGAAACTAAAACTTCAATACTAATAAAAGGCCTTTGTTGTTTATAATAATAGTTCTTAACGACAGTAATAAAATTTTCTAAGAATAGGGGCTTTACTTCAGCTCCAAAATGTCCATTTTCGATCAATTATGGAAGTTATTCGTAGAGTTGCACACTTTGTCTCGAATGCATGTATTGTAAGGACGGCTTGTCGTTAAAATATTACGATTCGTTTTAAGTTTAAATTGAATTCACAACCAAATACAAATACATGCGTATTATTATTTATGATCCATAAATACAAATGGCTATTATGATTTTGTATAATAACATTATCCAGTGCATACTAAAATATCACTCTATTAATTTATAAGATCCGGCAAATCATTTCAGAGAATATTTAGATAAATAGTTAAATGTGGGGATGCACTACATACGGTCCTGCCGTACCGCAAACATCCTCAGCTCTAATTATAAGTAGAGAAAATATATAGATCATTGCAACTAAATCGTAACGTTAACAATAATTTTGAAGTTGATTAATATAGATTTATTTTTATATACATACAATGTAAAGCAGATTCAGTTTTTCCTTTTATTAGTTTTTAAAAATTAAGAACAAAGATTTGATCATTTTGTATATTGTAAATAAATACATATTTAATATAATACAAAGGTATTTTTAATAATATAAAATATTACTAAAAATCTGGTGTGAAGAACACATATTTAATATATTAAAGTTATGTATTAGTATCACTTTTATTGCAAATGCATTGCATTACCTTCGATGAAGAATTACTCAAGGTAAATTCATAGAATTGAAGAGCCAGTGCTTTGAAATTAGTTACACCATTGCAGTTCTATTACTTCTTATTAGGTGATTTAAAACAATAAAGGGTTAAATTTCTGTTTGATTTCATTGTTTCATATTCTCTAGAAAAAAGCCATAATAGTAACATAAATAGAAAAATACCTTGTGTGCTTGAAAAGTATGTTGCCGTAATAATTTCAATCCAATTCTATACACATAGATTGGCGCCATTTAAGCCATCTAAAAAGTAATATTTCGGAACGCATCAAAACCTCCTTATTTATCCCGAATTTTAATTTAGGGAACAAGAAAAGATTACTTGGAGCGAAATCCGGTGAATGTGGTGAATGAGGCAGCAATTTGTATTCTAATCCGACAAATTCGCGGTTGCCATGGCAAATGACTAACAGAGCGCGTAATTCTGATAGAACAAATCTACTTTTCTGAGTAAGAGTAGTCGTTTTATCTTCAGTTCGGCATCGAACCGTGTCCGTACATCAGCATAATATTGGCTAGTTATTGTACTACCTTTTGTTACACTTCGTATATATTAAGGATGTTTTTAATTACTATTTTAAATTATATTTTTCACAATTATTCTGGAATTTAAAATATTAATGCTTTTATCATTTTATGTGTATTTCGTGTTCTCAATGGAAAACCTTTTCTTTTGTTATTGCTCTGGTCAAAACGACCCCGAAATTATCTATCGAACAGTAATTCCAAGCCTTTCATATTCTCGAATGATCTTTAGAATTTCTATTATATATTTCGTTTTAATTTAGTTATGAATTAATTACGTACTACTTTTCTTATAATTATTTTTGTCTAATTAGTAAGTTGATTTACAATCTTGCTATTTTTTCCTGCATGTCGAAATTATACCGACCCCATATTAATATTGACATATTTTTTAATAGCTACATTGAAATTACTATTGTGAAGTTCATCTATATTATATCATTTGAAAGCTTATTCCACAAGGAATATTTTAATGATGTTTATTTCATCGACATCGCAACTCTTTAGCTCGCGTCTTTGATTAGTTCTTAATTCTTAAGTTCAATGTTAATTTACCCCCCAAAAACTAGGTCATAAACGACCTTTTCCAACTACCAGTGTCCTATTACACAAATCTCATCCTCTTTGGTTCTCGACTTTCGTTAGGATACACATCTCTCAAGAAGTGATGTTCCAGCATACATTTTCCGCCGGCCTTGCTTTGCACAATTCTGATCGCGATATGCTCGCAACAAAAGGTAACTCTGTATTGTTCGATACAGAGATTATTTTATTTTACTTACATTCACATTAATTTTATTAATTAGCTTTCTTTCCAGTGTATATTTATTAGGTGTAATTTTTAGATACTTATTCGACGTTCCTTGTATATATTACTTTTATTTAATCACTTTAAGGCACTGAAAATCGTAATTTATTTCTTGTGTAAATATTAAATAAACTTTAATGATAACGTTGTTGTGCTTTATTTTATTTAATAAGTTATAGTTACTGAACATTTATTTATTATCATCCTCTTATTGTTAGCACGCCCAACTGAAGCAGCGTTCTTTTTAACACCTTCTGTAAATAGTCAATAAAGTTTACGCCTTTAGAATCCCAAAAAAATGGTTACCATAGTCTATTTGACCGAAAACACGTTTTTGCCTTCTTCGGAGCACGTTCATGAGAATAAATCCATTAATCCAATAAATACAAATCATAGTGATACATCTAGATTAGGTTTCATCTACGGTGACATATCGATAAAAAATTTTCTTGAATTTCTTTTATAGCTATTTGAAATTGTACCACGAATTCGTATTTGCTTAACATTAAGCAAACGCGGCACCATATTGAAATGTTGATGCAAAATATTATATACCCGTTCGGTTGAGATATTTATGGCATTAGCTATCTCACACACTCTTATTCGGCGGTCAGTCTTCACAATGTCCTGGACTAATTACTCATGTTATTGTAAATGAAGACCCCCGTTCGTTCAAAAAATTTTTGTTAATAAAACCACTTTTGAAAGCGCCGAAATATTTAAAAATAATTCCATAGGCAGGAGCAGATTCATCATAACTTTAAAAAATTAATGTTCAATTAAGACACGAAGTTCTTTTTGTTCATATTAATACAAAAACAACGAATAGTTTTCTTTAAACGATTGCATCTGACAAATTTCGACAAAATTTTGACAGTAGACTTCTGAAATATGGATAAAGTTAGCAATATACTTATAAGGGTGAACGTTTTGCCAACTTTTGAAAAGTTACTTTCCTATCAAATCATCCTCGTATATGCATACGTGCGTTTCTACTCCACATTTTGTATTCTTCGTTTATTTTTTTTCATTCAGAATAGTCATGGCGATTATGTCTTAAGTGTCTTCATCCAAATTTAATATCTCAGATTGAATTGCTGAAGATGATTGTTTCTCAGTTGGGAATAATACAGATTCTATTGCAACATTTATTATAAAAAAGTTTATTACTGTTAAAAGTCACTAACGTATATTAAAACAAAAATTCACACAGAAGCAATTTATCAAATTTCAATTGGAAAATTTTAGGGGAAGTTGTGGGAGGCTTTTGTTGCTGCTAATATCTCTTTATCGAAAATGTAAAATCCAGTTCTGCGCGATTTCTTAGCGAAATATACCAACAAATATATTTCAGGCAAATATCACTTGCCTAAATGTCATTTCAAAGTCCCGGACCTAACAAAAATGGGAATTTCTGTTAATTTTATGAGTTCTTGCCAATGAAAGAACCGATATACTAGGTTGTTGTATAGTACTTGTTGTCGATGTATTACATCCAACAAAGTTGTATCGAAATTTTATAATTCCAATTAAAATGCATAACAAAGAAAATGCTGAACTTATTAGCAAGGTTTTAACGAAAGTCTCAATAATGTATTTCATAATGCAAGATAGAAATAAAATTAATGGTTAAAATCTTCACTTTTTTAGTTTTATTTATATTTTAAATTGTGGCTCTTCGCCAAGTAAAAGCCGAATCAATTCAATTATTTCATATGTTTCAATTAAACATTATGAAAAACATTATTGAGACTTTCGTTGAAGCCTTGCTATATAAATATGCAAATATTTTATTGTTCATGAGTGACTTTTTCAGTTTATATGCTCAAAGCAGGTGGATTACTAAAGGAACGGTTCTTTAAATTACATCATACTAAGTGTGTTTACTGTCGTGCATCGCCTGTGTGTATGTATTTGAAACGAATTAATTAATAAATGCTGGAGAAATAAATATTTTTGTAAGCTCACCAAAGAAGACCATTATATAAAGGAAAAGAAAGGGATAACAAAACTATATTCAGTGCTACATATAGGAACTATATTTGACGAACTTGGTTTTAGCCTGAAACAAAATATCGCTTTACTTTTTAATAGATATCTGGAGATTGACACACTACAAGAAATCGATTCGCGAGTATTCCAAACTGTAGAAACACAAATTAAGTATCCCAATTTATGGATTACTTCTATAAAATATAAAGTCGCTTCACTTCTTATGAGCTGCTCAATTTATTTTTGAAATTTTCCCTTAAAATGGAAGCTAGAAAATTATTGAAGAAGATTGGAGAAAGGATTTTTTTAATATATCACTGGACAGTGTAAACGCCATGACATCTTTGTACATTTTTGTTAGTTTTCACTGTTTTCATCTCGTCTTTAATATATCCTACTTGAATGTAACTTAATTATGCTTCGTTAAGTATAATAATTTTCAAAATCTTGTGAGTGATATTTGAGAAGAAATAAAAGTAATTTATATATTTTATTACGTGAGTTACTGGAACAGGGAAAATATTCTGATAGTGTTATATGAATTACAAAATTTCTAAATTTAAATTAATTAAGCTTTTGATAACGGTGCATATATCAAGATAAAAGAAGTAATAATAATTAATATTACTTACTATAATACTGAGTGTCATAAAATTTGATAGTGGTATTATCTAAACAATGGAAAAATATAAAATATACCTACAATAATAAATACGTGATAATTTTGCTACCACGGACAAACATTGTTTAAAATGTATAGATTAAAGTATTAACATTTACATGACAAATTGATTAAAAATTATAATCGCATATTGTAATTGTTTTTAAATGCTATTTTAGAATAACTAAAAATTATATAGTTGTTTTCTGTAAATTTTAAAAAATGCCAAGACCAGAAAAGTAGAAATAATTATTAGGAATTAAATCAGAAACAAGAAAGTTAAAATGCAAATATAAAATTTTTAATAGATGTTGTAGACGGTTCTGAGTGAAACAATGTGTTTACCTATATACTTAATACCAGTGGCGTGTTCAGAAACTCACAAAAGGGGAAGCTATAGAATAAATTAACGCCTAAGCAAAAATTTTTTTAGTGGAGGCCCGAAAAAGGTAATGTGTTACAAACTACAATAGAATCCTACCTTACTTAAAATGAAGTGGCATCACTCTATTTTCTTTTGCAACTATGATGTTATCATAAAAACATTTTTGTCGAGAATATTTTTGCACTAATTCCTTTTTACTTGATATTAATCCCAAAGCAAAAAGATTTTCTTGTTCTGTAGAATCCCTAACAAATTTTTTTATGTGTTTAAGCGCAGAAAAGGAACGTTCTGAAGACGCACTTGTGGCGGGGATAGTGAGTGTTACTTCACATAGTTTAAGAATTTCAGGACAACCACGATCTAGTCCGCAGTCTTTAAGAGATTAGCATAAATTACTCGTTTTATTTAAGCTTTCTGAGGTGTTGTAAATCACTGTGAGTTCGGAACCTAATGCAGACAAGTCAAAATATTGTGGACAAATTTGTTTATATATGGAAATATTGTCAAATTTGTCGAAGAACAACTTAAGGAATCGCGATTTTTCATCTATTTTGTGTTCTTTAGTAATATCGGTGCGTAATCTCTTTTTTTGTAGTTGAATATTTAAACGCACAAATTTATTCTGCATGATCAAATTGTTCTCTTTTAGAGAAAAAGATGAATTTGAATTTCTGAATTTTTTTAATATAAAAATTGTCGCTTGTTTTATTTTGTAAAACAACAAAGTTATCACAAAGTGGAAATATCTCCGAAAAAATAAATAAAATTAAAATTAGTTTCAGTTTCTAACATATTAAAATATCCTCTAGAGCAAACTCGAGTCTCATTGTCCCATTCTTCCTGGTTATTCATAATATTTTGAAAAAAATTAATAAGAGGTTGTCGATATTCAAATTCAGTTTATATTAAGCTACCGTTGTAATTCCATCGAGTGGGGGCTACTTTTGGTAATCTTTTATAAACCTCCAGATCTAAAGCACTGGTTCTGTTTGAAGATTTGGAAAAAATACTGCCGAACCGATCAAAGTTTGAAAATAAATATTGCATTCCTTTATTATATTAAGAGACGATTGTTAAACCAAATTTAGGTGATGTGCCATTCGATGAACAAAAAGAGTGGTTGGATATGTTTCTTTTACTTTAACTTGTAACCTCCCTAATTCACCTGCCATTGCTGCTGCTCCATCATCACTTTTAGTTACTGATTTTGAACGACAATCATAATCATTCACTATAGTCTGGACAACACAATATAAAGCAGAAGCTGTTCTTTTCGTGGAAACATTTAAAAATCAGATAAAGGGATTTACTATATTTCACCTTTTTTGTTACATAACGTAAAGCTTTTGATAACTGACTAATATTTGTCACATCTGTAGTTTCGTCCAGAATTATAGCACTTTCTACGTCAAATTTTATTTTTCTCAATATTACTTTCTCTATGTATAGAATAAGATCGCTTTGTATTAAATTAGAAGTTCCTTTAAACCTTATAGAATTACCGAAATGACACTGTAAGATATCGTCATACTTTGCCAATAAATTTACTAAATCTACTTAGTTTTTAAAGATTGTTCAATTTCACTATGACCGCGAAATAGAAGTTCATGTTCTCCCAGGAAACAAACCACATCTATCAATCTCTTAGTATTTCAGTATTTCACGGTTTTTTTCGTACTTCTTAGTTATGTGTTTTTGTGTCAATTCTTAACTCATTCTCTAATTTGTTTTCTGTTTTTTCTAAAAGTTTTTTCTTAAATTATCGCATGTACGTGTGGTTGTAAAATACATGGCCTGCAAAACACAAGAGACTTATTGTCATAACCGGTCAACCATTCGCACTTTTTGTAATTTTCTGTTTGAAAATGTCTTACATACAATTTAGTTTGTTTTGTTAATTAGTCAAAGTTGGAGTTGGTCTATTTTTGGCAATAATTTGTTTTGTTCTTCGAAATTTTAACGTGAAAATCCTTTTGTCACTATATTGCAGACTATACTATACTGCATACATATTCACAATCAGACACATTTCCTCGCGAATTTGATTTCGAAACTTTCGAATGTCCAATCTCCATACTTATAATCTACAGAAAACCAGTTTACAAAATTGATTATTTTAATTCTATTTTCAAACGAAATAATCCATAAAAACAATAGAATTTTTGCGTTAACACAGTATTTACATTGTCTATAAATATTATTATTAATAACTAATTAATTTCATGTACATAATTCTACAATAAAACTTAAAAAAGGGTATTTGTTGTATTTGCTAATATTCCTAGACACGCTCATTCGAAAGCAATGCTTAAAGAAACTGCTTATATAGGGCGTACGCTGTAGATATCTAGCATACTAGGTGGTTCAATCGGGTGGACACGTCGCACGGTTCGTCGTCCTTCGCTAACATCAGCATTTGAAATCGACATGGGCGCGCTTTAATTAGTAGGTAATATTAGGTAAGAATTTAATACATATATAATATTAAAGCTGAATATTAAACTTTTTTATTTATACACTGTATTTTACTTGGTTCATATAGGTTAAGCTGTGCTTCTCTAGCTTCCATGGTATATTCTCCACTACTTAATACAAATTATAAAAAACACTTCATAAGTTTCGCTGTTTTATTTTGTTTTTTCTAACAATATCATTTCGGCGTTTCTACAATTATCAAAGAAAGATCTTATTCAACTAAATGAAGGGACACAATTTACTATGTAATGTAAATACAGAGTTATCGCTGATTAGCGCCTCAGTTATGCAAATCTGAAGAATTCATATAAATGTCTAAGTGAAAACCAAAAAATAAATTTCTTTGTAATTCATTAAAAATTTCCAATTGTTTAGGGCTAAAATGTAGTTAAAGTCGGTCCATATCTTTATTTATTCTTTACAAAATAATACAAATCTGTATAAAAACAAATTTATATCTGTATATGCATGGACACACAGTACGTATTTACCAGCTTTTGCTTCAACTACCAGACGCATGCGTTTCTGTGTAACCACTTTGTCAATGATAAATTTACGAAGCAAAAGACTGTAGGTACACTTGCGGTCATGTAGCAAGTTTGGTCCTATCCGAAGACATCAGATAACCTCATGCCATCTGACGGACAAACCCGACCACGCCAGTGCAAAGTGTTTCTTCTCGAATAGCAAAGCTATTACTGGAAAATAAGAAAAATACGCATATTACTGTGAGTCCATTAACTCGTCGCCAGGTGGCGTAGTATAGCAAAAAACAGATTGCATGTCGATGCGATAATTCACATCAAGCGTTGATACAAAATAATACAAATCTGTATAAAAACAAATTTGTATCTGTATATGCATGGACACACAGTACGTATTTACCAGTTTTTGCTTCAACTACCAGACGCATGCGTTTCTGTGTAACCACTTTGTCAATGATAGATTTATGAAGCAAAAGACTGTAGGTACACTTGCGGTCATGTAGCAAGTTTTGTCCTATCCGAAGACATCAGATAACCTCATGCCATCTGACGGACAAAACCGATACAAATTTGTTTTTATACAGATTTGTATTATTTTGTATCAACGCTTGATGTGAATTATCGCATCGACATGCTATCTGTTTTTTGCTATACTACGCCACCTGGCGACGAGTTAATGGACTCACAGTAATATGCGTATTTTTCTTCTTTTCCAGTAATAGCTTTGCTATTCGAGAAGAAACACTTTGCACTGGCGTGGTCGGTTTTGTCCGTCAGATGGCATGAGGTTATCTGATGTCTTCGGATAGGACAAAACTTGCTACATGACCGCAAGTGTACCTACAGTCTTTTGCTTCGTAAATCTATCATTGACAAAGTGGTTACACAGAAACGCATGCGTCTGGTAGTTGAAGCAAAAGCTGGTAAATACGTACTGTGTGTCCATGCATATACAGATACAAATTTGTTTTTATACAGATTTGTATTCTTTTGTATCAACGCTTGATGTGAATTATCGCATCGACATGCAATCTGTTTTTTGCTATTTATTCTTTATTTAGAAAAATCCAGCTATAATTCAGGTTCATCGACCTGCAAAAAAGATCGATAAATTTCTTAGGCATTCATAAAAAATAGTAAACGTTTATATTTAGATATCAAAACATTTATGCACAAGCATTTAAACACATATGAGTATGGTGCATTTATTACGATGTTTTTTTGTGAATATCAATAATAAGCCTTTACGTCGAATATGTGCTATGCCGCATTAATTAAAATTTGTCCATGGCCTGTCGAATGGGACAGATACCTTGTTTTTAATTATTTGTATGGAATTATTTACATATAACTTTTTTTCTTTAAATTTGTGGTGCTACTGACAAATACCGATAGAACAATATAATTCGTCGCTAAACAACATTACTAATGAATTAGAGGTGGAAGCCCGTATATTTACTTGCGACAGGGCCGAACTCGAATGAGGAAAAATCATTTTCTTGTTACTACGTAAACATTGTACCGCGATTTTTTGTATGAAGGCATTACTCACATATGTCAGTAATGCCTTCATTCCATTTTTTTTGGCACTATACACAACTGGTATTGTGTACATATATGAGCGCGCGTGTGTGTGTGTGAGTGAGAAGTAGCTATTTTGACAATTTTATGATTGCGTCCATTATAGGGTTTTTAAAAATTATTTTTGTGTGTTTGTTAGGTTTCCGCTCTTATAAATTAGTTTTTTTATTTTTACTCATAAAATATATACAATCTAAAGAAGAAAAAAAGCAACATTTAAGAACGAAAATCAAGTGTTTTTATAATTTGTATTAAGTAAATGTAAATTTGTTAACAAACAAATTCAAAATCGAGAATGTAACTACACTTGTTTGAAATTTTAAAATACTAGTGTTAGGTTTAGAAAAATTACTTGAATAAGAACAGTTTGGAAAGCACTAAAAATATTTCCATATCAGAAAAAGACTATCATTGCGCTTCAGAGCATTGACATTGCAATCAAACGCTTATACACACAGAGACAAAGAAGTAAATTCCCTTTCATTTATAATAGTAGTTCACGTTTTTTTTCCATGTTAACATTTAAGTTTCAAACGAGGTCATTTAGAATATCAATTATTGATAATATTTTGAAAATATACTATTTATACACGTATTATCAATATATAAAGTTGTGTATTTCTTTAGAACATTCCCTGTATATGTTTATAGCTATTATAGCTGCCCCTTTAGCTAATCTGGTAATGGAACATGTGGAACAAAACGTTATCAATTCATTAGACTTCAACTCCATTCTCTTTAAAAAATATGTAGACGACATCATAACATGTGTACCGATAAATAAAATAAACTGCCTTTTAAATAAATTCAACAACTTTCACAATAAATTAAAATTCGCAAATGAAGAAGAAATTACTAACAGTATTAATTTTGTTGATATTTCTTTAACCTGTAATAGACATGGTACTAATTATACAAATTGATACAGCAAACCCACAGCTTCTTTTCGATATATAATTACCACTCAACTGCACCTACAGTTTACAATAAAATGATTATAAATAATCTGACTGATAGAACAGCAAAACTATCACACACTCAATACAGAAAAGATAACATCAAGAAAATTAAAACGATCTCAACAGATAGTAACTATCCACCACAACTTATAGAACAAACAATTAAAAAACTAATCCACCAAATATGGACACCAATAACAATTTAAAAAATGAAACAACATATATCACGATTCCATATGTTCCACAATTATCAGAAACAATTAAATTAAAACCTAAAATAGAAAAAATCTAGAAACACATGTCATCTATAAAATACTATGTCGCAATTGCGATAGTTACTACATAGGCCAAACTAAACAATATTTATACAAAAGATTGCAATCCACAAATACTCCAAAACAGACAAAACTGCTTTATTTACACACAAACTACAACGCGATCACCATTTCGATTTTGAAAACACACAGATAATCGATAAAGAACAACACACAATGAAAAGGGAAATTAAAGAGATGATTAATATTAAACAAGAAAAAAATTCAATTAACAACAGAAGTGTTATAGAAAATCTAAGCAGTTGTTACGTGTCCGTAACGCTCAACGCATCGTAACGTTTATTTTGTTGTAAATTAGCATTCTCTTTATTATATTTTGCTCAATTTCCCGCGAACCTACCTGTATATGTATCGATCGTCGTTTATTTATAGTTTCTTTCAAGTATTTCTTTTTTCTCGTACTCCGGTTCTTGTTTTTTGGAAGTACGTTACTCTCTCCCCGTACGCAGACGTAAATTATTGCCGCTCCTGGGCAGTTGTCACGAGTCCTCAATCGCTATTGTCTATGAATATGGCTTAAGTGAAATTTTATTTAGAATTACGGCCCCATACTGGATTTAATTCATAGACAATACCATTATCGCTGAGCGATATCTCTCTAAGAGGATTTAAGTGATTTATGAGAGAACACGTTGACAACCAACTAATACTATCTAGCAATTCCATCGAAAGTATCGTTTCGGTACATATTTGAGTTTCTCTTCATGTTCTTTTGTTTATTTTGTTGTTTAATTTCTTAATTTAGGTGGTTCGGTCTATGGGCGAACAATACCACCTCGTTCTGTCCCGTTTGTGACGCTTCATCTAGGGGAAACGCATCCGGAGTCCGAGAAAAAAGAAATACTTGAAATAAACCAAATATATTACACAAATAAACGACGATCGATACATATACAGGTAGGTTCGCTGGAAATGGAGCAAAATATAACAAAGAGAATGCTAATTTACAACAAAATAAACGTTGCGATGCGTTGAGCGTAACCGACACGTAACACAGTATATACTATAACCTAATATTGTAACGATCTGAAATTTACTATCATGAATATATGTTGTTATTATATAATTATCTATCATATGTTATTTAAATATCTGTACACTGGCTTATCATGCTGGCAGTTCCGTGTTTAGATCTCTGACTGGACTGTCCGAGTGGGTTTTCGTGGTTTTCCTTCTCGTTCAAGGCGAATGCCGACAGCTTATAAACTCATGGCTTGCCAATCCCCCGTAATTGACGTCTTGCTGTCTAGTGTTCTGAACCATGAAATATTATTATTAAACTTGAATGTATATTTGAATATTTTAATTTTATCCGTGACAACTACAGATATATAAGTTTGACATTGATATACTGTCATGTGTATTTTTAATTTCTTTGAAAAAGACACGATGTGTCGAATCATGTAAGATTGCTTTAAATATACATATCAAAGTAAACCAGACCTTAAATCTCCGACTAATTTAATTTACTTAACATACAAAGGTCAAGAAATAACTATCTATATATATAAATATAACATTTGATAAATTATTGGAGGTTTTCGGCTTTTATATGAAATATTTACAAATATCAAGTTAGTATGTATGTAATTGCAAAGTAAGGGGGATGTAAACATTGCTGTCTACAAATTACAAAGTAAATCATACGAAATTTTTAATTGAAAAAATGTCTATGTTGGGACTCGAACCCAAGTCTACAGCTTGCCGGGCTGTCGTCATTACCACTAGACCACAATAGACCCAGGTTCAAGTTATTCAGAAATGCATTATAAAGTAACAGTGTTGATGAATCAGATGTCAGTTATTGAATGTAGATGTCAAGTTGAAGGCAGAAGTCAGTTTTGAAAGCTCATGTCTTGATAGCAGATGTCAGTTAGTGAAAGCAAATGTCAGTTACTGAAAGCATATATAAATATATATATATATATATATATATATATATATATATATATATATATACATATATACCGTGTGCACAACGTCGAGCGATCGATGGATATATAAGTAATGACTGGCCAACTGCAAGTGGGAGGGGCTACATACGTTAAACTCCTACAGGGCGTATTTAATTGTGGTGAACTAAGAAAACGTTATGGTTGTTTATTAATAAATGATGTATCAAAATAAATATTCCAAATTAATAACTAACTGTTTAACAAACTACAAAAATATTTGTAGTATATTATTTATGGTTAATGTACGAATTTGGATATTTTATCCGACTACACCGTTGCTTTTCGCACTATTAGTCATATGCCGGCTGTCAACGTCCCTACAATAACGGATACTTTTGTTTATGTCTCTTCGGCCATAATACTTTAAATTTAACATTTAAATTTAAATAAAATGATATAATATAGTTGAAAGTATCATAAAATACAATCCGCCGTAAAGTGCAGAGTTTTTGTTTACTGCATAATAATAATTCTTAACGGCGAAGCATCAGATATTTTCATCGCTAAATATTCAATGATAAGTTTCATCATAGCTTCGTGGCTTGAACTTAAAAAATTCTTATTCAAATGAAAACACATAAATAATATAAAATTATGAAACAAAACCGTAACTCTTATTGAAAAAAATTAAAATAAAAAGTATTCTGTAATAGCATAAAATTTCAAAACAAAGCGATTCTTGCAAGAACATAAATAAAGTGTTTACCAGTATAAATAAATGGTTTCCTTAAATAAACTACCTATAAAATATTAAATTTAACTAAAATACCTTTATTGGTAATAAATATTAATTATTAAATAAAAGAACATTCTAAAAAGAAAAACTAATTATTTAGTAAATGCTCAAATAAACCACCCTCTTGAGCCGAGCAGTAACCCAATCGGTTATAAAAATTACGACGGACATTTGTTAACATTTCTATACGTACTCTACGTACGGATGACAAGGAGCAACTGCAACTGAATCGCCAGTCGCAAGCTTGTTTTCCGATTCAATATATTCCGCCTTGCTTGAACACTTTGAGCGACTGATAGGAATATTCAATGTGTTAGAGAGAGATTATTTGATTCGTACTTAGATCGTATGTAGAATGTGTTGGATAAAGAAAGGGAACGCCCGTACAGTTAGACAGTAGAACAGACTGAATATACTCTCTCAACCCTAACCACATAAACTCGCTATTCGTCTTCGTCTTACTACATTGTGGTAGATCAATCACTCCCGGGCGTTCATACGGTATAGTTATAATATAAGGCTTTTACATGCCTAATAAATTTCTAGGAATGAGAATAAGATAATTAGAATACGTTAATTTAGCTTTAAGACAATTTTCTAGTTGTATATATTCCTAATTCAATGTAACCATAGACAAATAAATGTCCAAATATTAAATAAGTTAATATCAAGTCTTACTTTTAATTTAGTATTTGGTAATATCAATTAAAATTCTGTTTTTCATTTTTTTATAATAATATTCATCAATAATAAATAATCAATAATAAAGATACTTAACGTATTAATATTAAATTATTGTATTGACATTTATTTTGATAATACTATACACTTCAAAATTAACAACGTGGGATAGCACTTTATGTAACACGCGCATATATCATTATTTCTTTATTGAAAGTTCAGACATATATATGTTAAAATTAATATTGAAATATTTAAAACACATCCATCTAAATTGTTAATGTATATCAATTAAGAAAAATAAGTCAATGACTAATTGGAATTTTAGTAATACAAAGCAAGACGTAGGAATATAAAAAAAGGAGGCTTTATTTTAGCGTTTTTACACGAAGGCGTCACTAAAAATTATCTGTGCCAAAAATTATTAAGATCACCGCAAAAACTTAGTAAACGTACCTGCAATTAACATCAATTGGTGTTTAAAAGATTTACATATAGAAATAAAAATCTCAAACGAGCTAACCCTTTCGGAGGTTAGAAATCAATTTATATATTTTCTGGATTCTACAGCAATGCCTATCCCGAACCTGTATCCTGGAGGAAAACCTTATCCAGATCCTTTTTAGATCATTCTAGATTACAAGCCCTTCCATTTTTACAATTTAATTAAAAATATTCAAATAGTAGATAATAATGTAGATCAACTTTGTTATAGTCACTTATCTAATAATTAATCGATTTCACTATTTAATAATCTTAATAAATAACTGTGACAAGGTTTGTGAGCCTATACATAGATCACTAATACTGTTTACTTCATATCTGTATTTAATTACAGTTTCCTATACATTTTTACATTAATAAAATAAACTATTATATTTTAAATTGATAAATACCTTTGTTTTTTTACTCGTGTTGTGCAAGTCAATAGTTTCATTAATATCATTTAAATAATATCCTTTCTCCAGCAGGGGCGTACCGATGAGCCTGTAGAAAGGTGAAATACGTATCTACGTCTCTGGGGATAGGATATATTCGGACACGTTCACAAAAAATATTAATAGTCAACCTGTATTTGTGTTCTTCACACCAGATTTTTAATAATATTTTATATTATTAAAAATACCTTTGTATTATACAAAACTGGTGGGGTTTACCTACTCATGTATGTTTCAATTATTCTGATACATTACACGTGCGGTTAGCCGTAGTATAAGTGAAGACACAAACAAAATGCAGTTTTCTAGAGAGATTGGCTGTGCCACCTTTGGAAGGGCGTCGTTACTTTACATTGGTTATGTGGACGGGGCGAGGTACTTCGGCTGTCTGACAACAGGCAGCGCCGAATTTACTTCTGCGCCCGGTCTGGACAATTACGGTGATAGGGCGATGTGGTTCTTTTTTGTGAATGTGTCTGGAAATATCCTTTCTCCAGCAGGGGCGTACCGATGAGCCTGTAGAAAGGTGAAATACGTATCTACGTCTCTGGGGATAGGATATATTCGGACACGTTCACAAAAAATATTAATAGTGAACCTGTATTTGTGTTCTTCACACCAGATTTTTAATAATATTTTATATTATTAAAAATACCTTTGTATTAAATAATAGTTACATTAGTTCGTCAACCCGCTATAATTAGCCTGAGTTTTAAAATAACTATTACGAAGATTTTACGAACTAGCCTAGTCCATCTATATTCGAGTATAAGCACTAATAAGTAAAGTAAGTACAATTGTATAAATTTTAAATTCATATTTAATTATATATCAAGACAAATAAAAGTACAACGACAATTGTTCATATATAATCATTTTGCATTGTGTCAAATTGTCACTCTAATGTGGTGATCGAACAAAATATAAAATTATCTTGTATAAATATAATGCAGAAGCATTAATTAGTTTTCATACATAAATTAAATATAAATTCAATATATTTCAAATTGGTACTTCAACTTTTGGGGCAAATTAACGTATGAACGTTACCTGTAACACACTCATTTTGTATACGAGTAACAATTCAGTAACATTTCAATATAGAGGCTGTTATTGAAATAAGGAGACAGCGTATGCTAAATGGAAAGATGTAATTATCTAGAACATAAATCTAAAATATTGTTACATTAAACATATATATTATATATATATATATAAATATATTATATATTATATATATATATATAAATATATATATATATATATATATATATATATATATATATATATATATATATATGGACCCTGATTTGTATGAATTAATGATTATTAATTCAGTTTACATATTATTGTCACTATAATTTGTTGCATTAAATTCTACAATCCGGCAAATCACTTTTGCCCTAGATTGTAGACGCAACAAGACGTGACGTCAACTGTATAAGTTGTCAGTACAAATGAAAATGAAAAATTTGTGAAAGACATATCAGCCCGAAACGTGGAAATATCGACATTTCAGTGTCTTTACAGATCAACAGTGCACGTTATTGGGAGACAGACATGACTTTCACTTCTATATTAAATTGTAGTATTAATTAAAAACTTTTGATATGGACGATAATCCTTTATTGCTTTGTACCTTTTCTTAAACTTTTAGGCCTCTTTTTCCTGGTTGAATGTACTTGAAAAATATTTTTTGTTGCAGAATTTGAAAATCTCTCCGAAGGTAACTAGATGTTCTCGGATTGGTCTCTCCAAAGGTATCTGTATGGTCCTCGGATACCCTTCTTATTGAAGAATTCCTTCCCGGTTGACTGAATGTGAGTGATGGTAAATATAGCAGCTCATATTGTCCCAGAACCAATAACGTGTGATGACTATAGATATGTATCCCCCCCCCCAAAAAAAAAGAAAATAAGAAAATTATATTTTTGCCTCGTAATATAATTTAAAAGATTGTTTTTAAGAAGCAGAAAGTATAATTACGACCTTTGGATCTGTTCTCTTCTTAGTTTCTTCGCTACAAGGAAATATTTTCGTCAATAACCAAAAATTATTATAAAATTCTATCTCCAGCGATACTTTTAAAAGTATTAATTAATGTAAGTATCTTTTTACTTATTTAAACAATTTTAATCTTAATATTTTAACTTTAAAACTAACAAACTAATTCTCCGTCCGTAATTTTTACAGGGAAAAATGAATCTAATATTATTTTTTTCATCACTATTGTGATGCATCTCAAATTTTTCTATACTTAAAATTTAGTTAGCCTCTCTGTTATTTTCAAATACATATCGAAATTCAAAATTATATGCCTTCATTTAACTTAAACATAAATTGTCAATTGTATTAATTATTTACAATTAAATAACATTGCAAATATTTAATTTTGACATTTCAAAAAAACAATGTTCAAAAAGTTTTGAACAGACTTTTTACTAAAAACATTCCCATACTCCAGGTATTTGATTTTTCAAGATAGTTATTTAGTAAATAACATGAAAATGAAATATTGAAATGAATAAATAACTATAACACCTTAAAGAAAGTCGGATATTTTTAATTTCGCAAGCATCGCTGAATTGATCATAATTGATTAATTAATATATGTGAAGCTGCCTTTTAATCAATGTGACTAATTAAAAACCAGAAATATATATATATATATATATATATATATATATATATATATATATATAGTAAATTCAATCAGTCGGCGATTAAAGGTCTGGTTTACTTCAAAGTATATATATATTTAAAACAACCCTACATGTTTTGTTTTAAATATATATACTTTGAAGTAAACCAGACCTTTAATCGCCGACTGATTGAATTTACCATATCATACCAAGGTCACGAAAATATTATATTTATATATATATATATATATATACATATATATATATATATATATATATATATATATATATATATATATAAAGATGATTATTTCGTGACCTTTGTATGTTATGGCAGATTCAATTAGTTGGCGATCTAAGGTCTGGTTTTACTTCAAAATGTATATATTTAAAACTATCTTAAATGTTTCGGCATATGATGCCTTTTCAAAGAATTTAATAAATAAAATATAAATGACAGTATATTAATATAGGTACTGTCATTTATATTTTAAATTCTTTGAAAAGGCATCATATGCCGAAACATGTAAGATTGTTTTAAATATATACATTTTGAAGTAAAACCAGACCTTAGATCGCCAACTAATTGAATATGTAATAACAAACAAAGGTAACGAAATAATCATCCTTATATATATATAAGGTAAACTTAATAAGTCGGCGATTAAAGGTCTGGTTCATTACTTCAAAGTATATATATTTAAAACAACCCTACATGTTTCGGCAATGATGCCTTTGTCAAGGGAATAAAAAATATTTTTTATTCCCTTGACAAATGCATCATTGCCGAAACATGTAGGGTTGTTTTAAATATATATACTTTGAAGTAATGAACCAGACCTTTAATCGCCGACTTAATAAGTTTACCTTATCATACCAAGGTCACGAAAATATTATATTTATATATATATATATATATATATATATATATATATATATACAATATTTTCGTGACCTTGGTATGATATGGTAAACTTAATAAGTCGGCGATTAAAGGTCTGGTTTATTATTTCAAAGTATATATATTTAAAACAACCCTACATGTTTCGGCAATGATGCCTTTGTCAAGGATATAAAAAATATTTTTTATATCCTTGACAAAGGATTTCGACTGCGGGTAAATATGTTCCTCTTCCTGTGTCAAAGAACCTCATGCTATTCGACTGATATCAGTTTTCCATATGTTTTATTTTTCTAGAGCCCCAGTGTTGATGCTTGGCATTGAAAACTCCTCCAGCAATAAACATTTTACCTAGCGTTCGAAAGTAGCCGATAAACCTAAAAGTTTTTTAACCTTACAACATATCCTGTTATGTATCAGAATAATTGAAACATACATTAGTGGGTAAAACCCCACCAGTTTTGTATAATACAAAGGTATTTTTAATAATATAAAATATTATTAAAAATCTGGCGCGAAGAACACAAATACAAGTTCACTATTAATATTTTTTGTGAACGTGTCCGAACATATCCCTCCGCAGAGACGCAGATATGTATTTCGCCTTTCTACAGGCTAATCGGTACGCCCCTGCTGGAGAAAGGATATCTTCAGACACATTCACAAAAAAGAACCACATCGCCATATCACATAAATTATCCAGACCGAGCGTAGAAGTAAATTCAGCGCTGCATGTTCTCAGACAGCCGAAGTACCTCGCCCCGTCCACATAACCAATGCGAACCAACAACACCCTTCTAAAGATGGCGCAGCCGTGTCTCTACAAACTGCATTTTGTCTGTGTCTTCACTCATACTACGGACTAACCGCATGTGTAATGTATCAGAATAATTGAAACATACATGAGTGGGTAAAACCCCACCAGTTTTGTATAATACAAAGGTATTTTTAATAATATGAAATATTATTAAAAATCTGGTGTGAAGAACACAAATACAGGTTCAGGTACAGGTACAAATACAGGTACAGGTGGGTTTTACCCACTCATAATGATTTCTGTGATATGGCGATATGGTTCTTTTTTGTAAATGTGTCTGAAGATATCCTTTCTCCAGCAGGGGCGTACCGATGAGCCTGTAGAAAGGCTAAATACGTATCTGCGTCTCTGCGGAGGGATATGTTCGGACACGTTCACAAAAAATATTAATAGTGAACCTGTATTTGTGTTCTTCACACCAGATTTTTAATAATATTTTATATTATTAAAAATACCTTTGTAATATTCTGTTACTATTGAATAATCACCTTTTTTACTTTAAAATTATGTTTTAAATTGTTGCTTGTTTTATATGTGTTTTCGATGTACGTTTCTCTCCTTGTATATACATCTTAGGTAAACGACATTTTCTAAATGAATAATACTGGTCATCTGTGTCCTGCCCTTTATAATTATTAACTGAAGGGTCTTTTTTGTGTATAGTCTTATTGTCTTCTTTGTGTATGTTTCTTTTTACTTTTTATATATTAGACAAGGTGGATAAGATGAAGGTAATTATTATTTTATTTTAGTATTTACGTTGTTTCTAATTATAACTGGAATAGATTATTATATATTTGTGTGGAGGTCTCTAATATGCTCGCTACGATTTATTGTATTTGTTTTCGTTCAATTATTTTAATTTTGCCAAATTCGAAAGGAGCTATGGCCTTTAGCAAAATTATGTTGTGTTAGGACTGTGGAATTAATATTGGTTTAGTTGTTAGTGTCCTATATATCACCATAAAATCGTAATTAGTTAATGAATAACTTGAGTCATTTTTACGTGCAACATTTTACATGTATTTGAACGTAATTAACTGTATTTTTATTATTTAAAATTTAAATTACAACTCATGTTACGAATTTTGTCCCTTGCATGTAGTTGTGATTCTCATAATGAAATATTGGGTTCGATATCTAAAATACAACTATCTTTCTCTTTGTGATATAATATTCAAATTGAAACAAAATATTGTCTTTATTTCTCTACAAAATTCATATGTAATATATTATAATAAATATTTTTTAGTAGGTAGCAAATTTTTTAATTTAGTACAATCATTGTGTAAATATTATTCTACTTCTAATGAAAATTTTTCGTTTTATGTAAAAAATATAGACATTGTTCATTAAATATATGTGTATATATGTACTTACATCATATATATATATATATATATATATATATATATAACTCCAATAATTTATCAATTGTTTTATATATATATATATATATATATATATATATATATAAATAATAGATTAAATATCTCAAGGTATATATATATTTATGTACGAATATATATGCGATGTTTTTTGGTGCTAACAAGCACTGACATAATACCAAGTTAATTTGGTTGCTTATCACAAGTAATATTTGTAAAGCACTTAAAAACTAATATCTAAAGTAATTTTATCTGAGATATTATTTTATTAAACGTATATTTAAAAACACGTAGTGTATCTGTTAGCTTTTTAAAATGATAAATTACGACAGTATAGAAATAATCGTTTTATTTTATGGCGAACCACGTTCGAAAAATATGTAAAAAAGCATATGAAAACAGCATTATAATTGTTCATAAGTAATACGCTCAATAAAACTATCATAAAAAATTTAATTTTCAGTTTAATAGTTTTATCACGAAAGGGTTGGGAAATAATAAACTGTAATAAAAAATGAAAACAAATTAAATTTGTTTATACTAAATATCCATATACCTACTCCGATACTTTAGAATTTAATTTTAACATATAAATGCTACTAAAGCATTTTGTATTATCTTTACTTTGAATTATAGTAAAAATCAGTGGCGTAGCTAGCATGGATGGCACCCGGTGCGGATATTGAGGTGTCACTCCAAAAATGAAAACTGTTAAAATTATTAAAAATCTGATAAACATAAAGTATGATTTTTAATAAATACATATAAAAATCATTAATAACTAAGTTACAATATTACGATAGTAGTAGTACTGTTTTATTATACATTCTTTGACATTCATGTATAAAATTAAAAATAAGGTATAACAAAAATAAAATAAGTGTAGAATTAACATGCTATCATATACATGTTATGTATAAACACTTAAAATCTTTTCTTTCTAGCTTTAACAGCCACAAACTCGGAAATTACATCTTTAAAATTTATATTTTGTGTTGCCTGGTGTTCTATCGTTAATATACTAAGATTATTAAGTCTCATTTCGTTCATTGTAGCCCGCAAGTAATTTTTAATTCATTTTCATTTGCTGAAACTCCTCTCACAAGAAACAACTGATACGCAAATTGTCATAAATAACTTTAGTGCGATCATTAGATTCAGAAGAGATTCTGTAAAATCCCATTCCACGATGAATTAAAAAAAATCTAGAGGCACCCAATTAGAAACTGTAACATTGATCGCTTTTAAATGTATTCTTAACCTTGGTATCTCTAAGAGAAGTTCTGTTTCTGATGCCTCATCATAAAAACAAGTAAATTTTGATACAACTAATGTCGACTCTTCATTGTTTGCCAAAAGCAAAATATATATTTGCACAACCTCAAACAATGAAGCCACATCTTGAACGGACTTTGAAATCGACCAAAACATTCCAACATATCCTTTTGAAGTTCACCTCTCTGTGTCAGACCTGCATCGGTGGCCAACTCACCGACCATTCGTTTTTTAGGACGAATTTTTCTTTCCATTGGAATGTCCTTCGATTTTTGTTCAGCAAGATCTATTGCCTCTTCTACAATGTGACTCCGTTTTTCCGCAATATAAAGATGAAGTGCCTCTATTTTAATAACTGATTGATCAAGACTCAAGCCTTTACCTTGCAATGCAATCTGCGCACAATTTATTTCCCTTAGTACATCATTCCAAAAGAAAAGATAGCAAAGAAATATGAAATTATACACAGCAGGGCATAAGGTTCTGTGCCCTTTGATGTCTAGATTTTCTTGTTGATCACATAATTCCTCAATTGAAGCCACAATCCCATCGAATTTTTCAGCTAATACTTTCACTGCAGCATAATGAGCATTCCAACGCGCTTCAACCTTCTTGAAAATTGCATGACATAAATCAGGGTTTTTAACTACTAAAATAAAAAGAACAAAATGTTTGGGGAATTCCCGACAGACCGAGACACGAAAACAAAAATGACAGTGTGTACGCTAAAAAAAAATCAGAACCATACACCAGTACTGCCACCTATAAAATTCACGAAACTGTCTGTAGTAATGGTATAACTGCCACTTGTAAACATTTAAATCTGCAGTAAATAATTATTTATTTCATTCATAGCTTACGTGCATTTACAAATTATCACAATTGATAAATTAATTAAAATGGCTTCAAACCTAAGTGATTTATCGTTGAAAAACATTGAGTAAGTTTTCACTATTTCCACGGTCGGGTGTCACCCTCCAAACCAGTGGCACCCGGGGCGGGCTGCCCCTAACCCCCTAGCTACGCCAGTGGTATAAATCACAAAAAAATAATTAACCTTCACTATTAAAAATAAACTAGTAAAGCAAAGCATATATCTTTGAGAATCTAATTTCGACTAGAATCAACAATGTAAATTCATTATTGTTGGTTAGGGGGTTAAGGGACAATATAATATTGTTGTATTGTCACTGTGATATAAATATCCGTCATATATGTCGTTTTTTTTAATAGTTGTTGCTAATTTTCAATTATGCAAGATAATTATCAAAATAAAAGATTGGGGTGAATGCGACAGCGAAAAGATAAATTAATAATCAAATATGTTCCGTTAAACACGGAACGGAATCAAAGAAGTATTTAGAAGCAGTTTATTGTATTTTGTAGAGCACGTGAGTACAAAGTTGGACGAGTACATTAATTCAAATTCTAAAAGATTATAGTTATAATATGCGAAAATCAAATGGTGAAAATTACAAAGAGTTTCGATACAAAATAATACAAATCTGTATAAAAACAAATTTGTATCTGTATATGCATGGACACACAGTACGTATTTACCAGCTTTTGCTTCAACTACCAGACGCATGCGTTTCTGTGTAACCACTTTGTCAATGATAGATTTACGAAGCAAAAGACTGTAGTACACTTGCGGTCATGTAGTAAGTTTTGTCCTATCCGAAGACAACAGATTACCTCTTGCCATCTGACGGACAAAACCGACCACGCCGGTGCAAAGTGTTCTTCTCGAATAGCAAAGCTATTACTGGTAAAGAAGAAAAATACGCATATTACTGTGAGTCCATTAACTCGTCGCCAGGTGGCGTAGTATAGCAAAAAATAGATTGCATGTCGATGCGATAATTCACATCAAGCTTTGATACAAAATAATACAAATCTGTATAAAAACAAATTTGTATCTGTATATGCATGGACATGTGTGTCCATGCATGGTCTAGCAACGACTTCAAGATGGCCATCAAGATGGGAATCAAGGAAGGCGGAGATCAAGAGAATTATTTCTTCCAAATGGAGCGGATTCGCTGTTAATAAGAATAGAACAAATGGAGCAGAAGAATCTGAACCGTGTAAAAACTTTGGAACTGCGACTAATTGATTCGCAAACTCGCATAGAACAAAGGAGCGTGGAAACTTCTATAATATTAAAGAAAAATATTGAAGAACCAGTGCTAGAAAATTTTATAATATATGTGGCTATCCCAAATATCAGAATCGAGCCACCAAAATTCGATGGAAAAACGCCATGGGCGACTTGTCTAACGCAATTCGAAGCAGCAGCAGAAAGAAGCAAATGCATGGTCATTTGTCGAGAAGGTTACAGCTTTAAGGGATGACGCTAGTGGCATTTTGCAGACATTACCTCCTCAAGAATGCAGAGAATATTCACAACTTATTAAACAGTTATAGATAAGATATGTGTATCCGTATTTGAAGCAGGTATACCAAACCAACCGAAGAATCGGTCACAGAAGAAAAAGCGAGAATCTTCAGGAATTTGGGAATATTGTCCCTCTAGTTCGACTTGCATATCCAATGGCACCAGATAATTTAAGAAACACTGGTACGACCAAAGACTTCTATCGGTGCTTCAGTACACGCTGTCGACAACCAGGAAAAAGAGGAATTCATGGAGCAAGCGGTTAGTTGGTACTAAATCAGCTAAAGCCAAATAAAAGAGCACTCCGATGCCGGAATTGTGGCCACATTCGAAGGAAATGTGGTAAGGCGACCAAAAAGACATCGACTGAGCAACAGAAAACTCCAAGGACGCTTGCCCAAATCGCAACCTTTCATAAAGCCAACGCTCTTCAAACCACCGTGGTTTATGACCAAAATGGAAACCTGATAATTTGCATGTAGACCAAGAAGCCGATCCTGATCATACAGTCCTAATTTCTCCTCGTTCACGAGAATTGAAGTCATAC
Organism: Melolontha melolontha; assembly: GCA_935421215.2. NCBI lineage: Eukaryota > Metazoa > Arthropoda > Insecta > Coleoptera > Scarabaeidae > Melolontha > Melolontha melolontha. The sequence continues at coordinate 154,942,300 of OW285236.1, read as the reverse complement.
TGGGCACATGGGATTCCTTGATCATAGAAGACGATCTCTTGAGAAGGGAAGATTCGGGCGATTTCCAGAAAAAGGATTCCCAGAGGTATTGCGAGAACTCCACAATGGTGCTTCTGGGAGATATTTTAAGCTAATAAGATTCTGGAGAAAGTGCGGCAGAAATTTTACTAGTAGAGTAAATTGTTCATAAGGTATAAAAGAATGGTGCAGAAAGTATGCTAATTGGGCCGAAAGTAAATGAACCGCAGAGATGGTCGACACGAACATAATGTGAGAAGCCCGTTCGATAAAATCGCCATAGATACCACCCAGAAAGGAACAAAGGAAATAAGTACGTCACAGTTATTATGGACTATTTTACTAAATAGGTCGACGCTTATACCTTGCCTTAGCAGACGTTATCGTGAAAGGGTTCGTCGGTCGTTTTGGTGTATCCCTGGAACTCCATTCAGATCAAGGGCAAAATTTCCAGTCTAGTCTACTCGAAAAGATATGTGGAAAATAGAGAATATTCCTGAGAACATTTCAGAGAATATTCTTCAAAGGAGGGAATATAATGTATTCGTTACTATCACAAGTAAAGAGAACTCTGATGACTATTTTATTTTTAAACTCTTGCAATAAACTTCAACAGCAAACTATAACAATATCAATTGAAATATGCATTTCGTATTTTTACCGTGAAATAAAAAGATTGGAAATGTAAACGTATATCTTATTTGTGATTTTTCTGAACATAAGTATTTGGCGGTACATTCAAATTTTGTATTTGTGTGTCTTCTGCTTCTATATATTCTGTAATCATCTGTATAATATCGCCTTCGCCACGCTTATTCTCATCTTATTTGATCGTATTTAATAGTATTGCCACAACAACAAACACTTATAAATATAATTCCCACATTCTATATTTTTCTTAATATTGTAATGTGAGTCATCCGAAACACCAGGCGAACGGATCACGCGGCGAATAGTCATCAAGTCGCGCGTACCTCCTAGAAAAGAGCTTCTCGAAAGCCCTCGAATAAGCTATCCAACTAGAGTTCGCAAGGAAGACCGGAATCAAGGCATAGTCGTGTAATATAGTGTATTTTGTTATTTGTCAATATAGCGTTTTTAAATTACAGTTAGTTTTATCTAAAAGGACCCAGAAAGGCAAATATTTACAGTGGTGTTCAGGTGTAGAATTTAATCAAGAACGGATAATTAAGTGTTAATTAAATATTTGTTTAAATAAATATACAGATCGAAAAGACGTTTATTTTAAATATCGTGAAATAAAGTGAAACTCGCTGAATTAAAAGGGACTGACTTAGAAACGAGAATTAGAGGAGAGGGATAAGAATACAACAGGTAAAAGGGCATTTCTCCAACAACGACTTTGAGATGTATTGATTCAAGAAGGCGAGAATCCAGAGAATTATTTGTTTCAAGTTCCAAGTGGAGATGCTAACGCGAATTCGCTGTTTATGAAAATGGAACAACGACTAATAGATAATTCGCAAACTTTGGAACAACGAATAATGAATTTACAAGTACAAATGGAGCAAAAGAATGTGGACTGTGTGAAAACCTTGTAACAGCGTCCAATAGATTCACAAACTCAAATGAAACAAATGGAGCAGACTCTAGAGAGAAATTTGGAAAACCAATTACTGGAAAATTGTAGAAGCTTTGAAAGAAGTCTGGAACAAGTGGAGAAAGTGGGTGATGCCAGTGACATTTTGCAGACATTGCCTCCTGAGGAACGTAAAGATTATTCCCATCTTCTTAAACGGTTGGAGACGAGATATGGTCATGCGTCTCTAGAACAGGTATACCATACCCAATCAATTGAAGAATCGATCTTAGTAGAAAGGCGAGAATCTTCAGGAATTCAAGGCAGGTATTGCTCGTCTGGTTCGACTTGCATATCCGATGGCGTCAGATAATTTCATGGAACACCTAGCTGTCCAGACGTGCATAGATGGTCTCCAGGATATTGATATGCAGCAAGCATTAAGGTTGGCACCACCAAAGACCTTGATCGTTGCGCTTGGCGCACGCACTTGAGTTTGGGACTGCAAAACAAGCCTCTCGGAACCATGCTCGTGTCTGTACTGTCGACAAACAGGAAAATGACGAGTTTATGGAATAAGTGGTTAGTCGAGTCCTAAATCAGATCAAACCAATTAAAAGAGTACTGCGATGCTGGAATTGTGGAGAGATCGGTCACATTCAAAGTAAATGTGGTGAGGTGGCCAAGAAAGCACCGGCTGAGCAGCAGGAAAACTAAAGCGCAACTCGCATCCTTGCAACATCAAACCAACGGCCTGTATATGGACGCTATTATGGAAGCAAGAACCTATGACTGCTTGCTAGATACTGGATAGGCGAAAACCATCGTGCGATCCGATCCAAATTCCAAAAATAGAAAATTATTTTCTAGCAAATGGAGACATAAGACAGCAACTGGAGAAGCAGCTTCTGTGGCAGGCAAAGTAGATGTCAATTTATTATAGGACCAACACCAGTGCTACATAGTGTTCTCTTAGCCGACATAGAGGAAGAAATAATCTTGGTATTGGACATTACGAACATTTACGGCTACCAGTTAGAATTGAAATAAGGAATTTTAAAGATAAACAAAGAATTGGTTCTTCATGAGCAAAATTGTGGGCTTGTAAGAGCAATTACAGTAGAGGATGGTGTTCTGGATGCAAGAAGTGAGACATTTTTGACGGTTTATATGGACGCTGATTATCTTGAAGGAAATATTACAATGTTGGAACCGAATACTGATGATGACGAGGTAGGTTGAGGAATAGTAGTTGCCAAAATGCTGGCTAAGACTCAGAAGACTGTACCGATAAGGGTAATGAATGTAAACTATTACTTTGTTTCATTGAAGAAGGGTACTATTCTAGGGTGGTGTTCGCCAGTGTTGGGCGTCGTTCATCGTGTAGAAGCAAAAAAGAATGTATTCGTGCAGGTTTCTGAGAAATTGTCTAAGATAACCGACTCAACTTGTCAAGGATTAAACAAGAGAGAACAAAGCCAAGTTAAGCATATAATCCAACAATATGAAGATGTCTTTAAAACTGAAGGTGGTACCTACGAAAGGAAGAACCAATATTGTCATGCATAAAATAAATACCGGCGATGCAATTCCAATACGACAAGGACCAAGAAGGTTACCACTGGCAAAACGTGACAAAGCCGAGCAGATTATACAATATATGGCAAGCCAAGGAGTAATTGAACTTTCGAATAGTTCATGGGCTTCGCCAGTGGTCCTTGTAAGGAAAAAGGAAGTATCTACCAGATTTTGCGTGGACTATCGTCGATTGAATAGTGTGACCAAAAAGGACAGTTATCCTCTTCCAAGAATAGACGATACACTAGACACCCTATTAGGCACCTGACTTGGAAAATGGGAGTTGGTCCCAATGACAAAGAGAAAACTGCCTTTAGTTTAGGCACGGGTCTTACTACGAAGGTACAGAAAATCTGTGATTAACTAGCCTGAAAAAGTACTTTCTAGCGATACCGCTCTCTCTCTCTTTATTAATTGAAAATAAATCCGCCATAAGTCCGCGATAATAAAGCTACAATTTTATTTGCGATTTTTGAGGCTCAAATTCGTAATCAGCAACCTAAAAATCTCACTCTGAGAATTTTTAGACCGATATGTCAAAATTTTGAACTTTTAATAGTTATTTTACAATTCACTTCCAGTTTTTCCGTGCATAAGTCTGCTATATTGGAGCCGTCATTTTGTTTTTGATTTTTCTGACCTTTAATTCGTAATCGGCGATACAGTAAACCCCACTATGAGAATTTACAGACCAATATGTCAATATTGAGTTTTGACCGGGATTTCGCGATTCGGCACCACTGTGTGACGCTCTCGACCTCTAGTTGTGTATACAGTTTATCAGTTATGTGTAATAAAAGTAACTTTGCTGATCTTTCGGTTATTAACCGGTTTGTGTTTTTAGTGCGTATATTAGAGAAAGTAAGGAAGGTTTTGTAGCAACTGATGTTAGAATTGGCAGTTTTATTATAGCAACTTTACCTAGCTCCGTATACAGTATGTTATATTTCGATTCATACATGCCATTTGCAAGGCGAACACAATTTAATGGTCCATTGCACTGTGGTATACCGTGCAGTGTAAGAAGATAATACACAACGATCGAATTCATTTTTATTTTGAACAAAACAAAATATAATGAAAGTACTATTAACTATTCTATTAGACAAAAGGCAATTTAAAAAACCTATGTTTATCTTGAATTATTTTACATTTATTTTATCTGTTGCGGATATATGGTACGTCTGTAAACGCGTTTTTATTAATGTAATTGATCGTTTAAATTTTAATAAGTATTCATGATGTAAAATACAAAATAGAAATAGAATTATTTGCACATAAGATTGATATGTGATTTCAAAATAAGAACCTATAAGAATATCAATGTAACACGGAAAAACAGATCAAAAAGATGATTGTGTGGAAGCAGTAATATTAAAATGAGTGTTTTATTGTAAAATCGTATTTACTTTGCATGTGAACAAGGCTTATTAAATTTATTAACATTGAAAATATGTGAAAAATAATACTGTTATACATATAATATCCAAATAAATAATTAAACCTTAACTTTAAATTAAGTGCTCAAAGAGACTACCTTCTTGTGGTACGCAAAATCACTGTAGAAACATTATTTAATATTACTACAGTAATTTCTTGAAGTAACTGTACAATTTTTGCATATAATTCTGGTAAATTAGTGGATTGCGCTACTTACTTAATGTATACTGACTTTTTTTTAATATCCATGGCCATGTAGGATAACGAATTGAACCATCTGTACCAATCCAACGAATTTAAAATATATTGTTTAAAAAGTTTTGTGCTATGCGCATATTACGAGCTGCGCGACCATCATGTTGGTATCAAGTGTCTTTGATATTAAATATTGGAATAATTATATCGCAACTCGGTTAAATCCCTATTTATGATAAATGGACCTAAAATGTTACTATTTACTGTATTGATTGTCTGCCCATACATTACTACGTTCGCGTAGGAATGGTTTTTCTCAAATTCATCCGAGACCAATATATAGTAATACCCAAATCAAGTTTACCGTATAAGTGAAATGGCGATTCGTCTATAAAAACTATATTTTTAAAAACTGTTGCTCTGTATTATATTTATCAATCATAATTTGCCAAACTCTCATTCTCAGACAAAAATCATATTCAAAAATCACGTAAAATTGCTTTCAAGTTGCCGAACTCTGTGACGTATTATAGCTACAGTTGGAATCGGTCTATCCGAGAATTGTAGCGAAAATAAAATGGGTACCCCCGCTAAAGAATTTCAACATCTGCAACTTTTCTTCAGGTGAATAATAATGTATTTTGGGAAAACGTATGGCATGCGAAGATGTTATTCAAACGAATTGTTATGTCAGAATAAGCTCCACGTCAACGTAAGTGGTATCATATATCTCTACTTGTCACAAGCGCGCTATTGATAAACTGCTCTAATAACATTCATTCACACATGTTAAAATTCGACTTAAATATAGACGCCTGTTGTAAGACAAGAAAGAAATACATAGGTAATTATGGGAATTTCTCATTTCAGTTGATCGACTGCTACGGATAATAGTAAAAGTAGGTATGGCAAAACTGGCTTACTAGAATTTACGGTAGATTCCAGCACCACTCAAGTGATTCAATGGCTTACCTCTATGGGTGGGTTGATCGAGAGGATGCAACTCAACTAGCCAGTACTCAGGTTGAGGTTTCAGTGAATGCGGCGGGATCTTTCGAAACGTTGTTGCGTGGCCGACCACCAAAAATAAATAAAATGATGCCACCACGACTTACTGTTGAGTTATAAACTTAGGTCATACGGCACACGGATGACGTAAAGGCTACAACAACCCACAAAACGTAATATAAAAAAGGCAAAAAGAAGCTACAACTACAGATCAAAATTCACACCAGTACATAATATTACAACAGCTATAATTGTGAAAGTTTCTCTTTCCCCTTCAAAATTATTTGCAAAGTTCCCGTATATAAATCTACGAAGAGTACTGCACATATTTAACAAGAATTAAATTAATAATGTTGTAATCTTTTATATGCCTGAGTGGTGAAGGTCAGAGATCTCCTCGTTCTTGCAATCAAGAATACAGAAACTAAATAAACAATTGCGAAACATAGACTAATTAAAAATTAACCAAGAAATTGTTCCAAACAAAATTGAATTAGAAATTACAAGATTACATCTTCAGTATCTAAGGTAATGGGTGTAACATCCAATATTGACTTCAAAGCGTTAAAATCAATTATTAATTATCAAATGTAAAAGTTTTAATATTCCATATGTCTACAAAGCGTTAAAATTAATTATTAATTGTACAATGAAAAAATTGTATTATACAATATTGACCACTTTGCGTTAAGATTAATTATCAAACAGAAAAGAAAAGAAACTGCAGGCTGTAAACAGGAAATAAAACATGACAACCGAAGCTAATTATACCTCCAAGATTTGAAATAACAATTGGCGATAAACTTAGTTAAATCCAACTCACTAGAATAGTAACGTTTAAAACTTATTTTTGAAGGGATGAGTGCGGTTTCAGGCGTCGGCGTATAGCAATTCTGCGGTTAAGAAGGCGACCACGTGGACGATTCCCTTGCTGCGTAATTCTGGTAAGAAACTTAATTTGTATACATCTAGGCGGACTTAAAATTTATTGAACTCCAGACTGGTTCCCGAGTAGATGGAGTCGGGAATCAGTCGAAGTTGGCGTGTCGAATAAAGCCAACCAAAACTTGTTTCCAAAAAGACATCAGATTTAAGGTAGTATCCACCAAAAAATTGATTGCATTCGCAACTAAACACAATACACTATGCAAACTACCAAAATGCAAAATGGCCTTAAAATCTGGTACAACAGCCTCTTCGAAACCTCAAACGGAAGTGAGTGAAGTAACTCTTTCACCCCACACACCAAGAACCCCATCACGCAAGGTGCATGGTCCGTCTCTCATCGGTCGAAAATTATCGCAATTTACAGATCGACAATATATACGAGGATAGTCGATAAATAATCGTTACGCAAGTCTAGTTCTTATCATATCGTATTTATTAATTTCTCTTCCTCTAATGTCAAAGTAAATTTGCATTCCATTCTAACTCTGACGGGGATAATTTATAAATCCATTATTAACATACTGTTTGTGCTCTTTCACAAGTTGTTGCAGATTTCGGAATGGTTTAGAAAAAGTGTTTTCTCTTGTAAATTTGACGTCCTGAATTACTTCTCTGTCATCAATACCTTCCATTTCCTCCCCAACTTTGTCAATAAATTCTATTGCAATGTTGGTTTCTATTCAAGGAGCATCCATAACTCAGTGGATTTAATAAATAGTCTACATATGAATGCTTTACGAATTTTAAAAAATTGTCTAACAATTTTCTCATAATTTGAGAAAGTTGTCTCAGTCCAACTGTAGACGGCTATAAATTTCTCTAATCACGAAAACTACTGTGTCTATGTTTGATCTACCAGATTCAAGACGAATTATGGATGATACAAATTATTGTAGAATAATGATTAACATTGACACACAAACCCAAAAAATGTTATCGTCTTTAAAATTAATCTAATTTTTCTGTGAAGAACAGCGAGCATATGCAAATTCTCTTTGCATTTATTTAGATTTTTATGTAGTTACTCAATTTTATTTTCAGAGGACGTTACAATGAACTCTCAGAGAGGTACTCTGAGAACATCAGATCCGCTTGTAATTTTATCCAAACTCGACTACAAAGTTTTGAATTTTCATTTTACATAATCTGTAATTGTGGCATGAATGCTGGTATACTTGGACGCTTTATAATATCGTTTACTATAAGATGCAATATGTGAACCAGACAACTTTATATTGGAATAATTGCTTAATTCTTCCAATTTTTAACATACTCGTACTTGTCGCACAATGGGAGATGCACGCAAAAAATTTGATTGGATTGTATTTTTCTATTACTTTTTTCTAACGTGGTTGTTGACAATACTTTTATATTTGGTAGAGTAAATGTAGACCCAAGTTCACTAAACACAGTCTATCATAAAGGATGTTTTACAAATGAAAGCTGTAAACTTCTAGTGTAAATTGCTTCAGCCTGGAAGTTATTGAATTGTTTTGTTTCTCCCAAATGCATTTGATCGAAAAATGGAGAAAAATGTCTGACGTGAACATCCGTTGTTGTGTGAAGTAATCATAAAACTGTTAGTTAAGGTGGTGGGAGTGGGTGTGAATGTGCTGAGTTTGGATTTTGTTCACTTGTGAAAAGAGAATTCTCACGTTTACCTTTATTTAATGTGTTTTTCACTTCATATGACATTTCTACCCATTTTTGTGTAAATATTTTAAATCGCAAAATTCACATGACCAAAAAAATATGTCCATAGCACAGATAATTTAACCATATTAAAACTTAATTCGGGGTTGTGGCACGTATATTGGATGTGCAATTAAATTGGAATGTGTGTAAAAATGTTGCAAGAAGTGAAAAAATGTGGACACAAATGTAATTGTATTCAACACTTAGGAACAAAGATAGTAAAGCATAATGATAAAAATAAACCAAGCGTATAGAATTTTTGAAAGACTATTATTGAAGGATAAGAAGATCAGCAAAAGAATAAATATCAGTGTATACTTCCAGTTACCACATATGCAATAAAAACAATAATAATTAATAAGACGGAAAAAGTGCATTTAATAAAAAAAAGCAAAAGCTGAGAATAATACTCGGATAGGATATAACAAGAGATTGAGAAATGAGAAGAAAACGAAACAAGGAAATGGATAAACAGTTATCAGAGAAAAATATAACAAAAGATATTCAAGAACTAAGTCTGAAATTAATGGGCCATATAAGGAAAGGAGTCTTACAAAATTTATAAAAAATAATCAATTATATTTCCCTAGGATGCAGAAGATGGAGGATAAAGTGTATGGATAAGATACACAAGAAATTGTAGAAAAGAAATTTAAAAAAAGAATAATTCAGTCCAAGAAAAATATAAGAGATACTCTGAAGCATGAAGCAACATCTCAAGAGATTCAGCGGCCACGGTGATATGACAAATTATAAATTGGATACACTAAGAAACCCATACGTAAATGTACGCAGAGATAAACAAAAAGATACCGTCATGCCTAGAAATCCTAGCTATTCTGTCTAGTAATAATAGCTCAAGAAGATTATTCGTTTAGCATAATCAGACAACTTATAGAAATAGAGGAAAACTAGAAAGCCTAAACAAAAAGTTCCTAAAGAAGGGTAATACACCCTGCCATTTAAATCCAAAAAGTGATCATAATCATGACACACTATACAAGTAGGAAGAACCCATAAATATCGACACATCGAAGGAGACATATACGCTGGGTAATATAATTTATGAGAGGGTTATTGCTTTTTCACTATTGGGCAAACCGAATCACGTGTTCACTAATTAAACGGTTTCATAACAAATGGCGCTAAGTCAAAATTTGCTTTACTGGAAAACTATCCATAATACTAATTGGCATTGATTACTAATAAATATATAACAAGTGTTCATTTGAAAAGTCAATCTAGGTTACTTTGAAATCGATAGAATAGGACGCAAATATATTAATATGTGTTTGTTGTTCCGTAAACGTAAATCCAAATGACATTTGATAATGTCAATCACAAATATCAGTTAGTGCATAAAATAATCGTGCGTCGATTCTGGTTTAAGTAAATTGCTTCTCAGTTTCAAAATGGCTTTCACTTTAGAACATAAATTTTTTTTAGTCCAGGCTTATTTTCGAACTGGTAATAAAATTGATGGTTTATGGGTTTATTCAGTTCAAGATTGCATGGTAGAATTTCAAGTTGAGTTTCCACATTTTGTAATAGATTATGTACAATTTAAGAATACTTTGGATAGAACTTTAAAACTTTTTTCTGAAACTGGTAGTCTCTTATGAAAATCAGTCAGTGGAGCAGTTAAGAAACGGAAAACGAACCACAAACATCTGTTCGACATTTGAGTCAACAAATAAATCTTTCTGTTGGTACAACTCACAAGTTATTAAAAAAGATATGCAACTTTATCCATACCGTGTCACAGCAGTACAAGAATTGTTAGAAATTAATTACCCACGTAGACTACAGTTTTGTAATTGGTTTGTAAATATGAACAATAATGGAGAACGGAGGATTATAAAGTGCATTGATCTTGAAGGACAACATTTTCAACATTTGTTATAGTTTTCAATAAATACCTATTATTTGTTATTTATTTGTATGTATGAAACTGTCAAAATATACGACTTCGTAGGTTAAGTAGTAAATTTTAATTTCCGACATACTTCGAAATGTTCTCAGTAAATCACATGCTACTAGATTGACTTTTCAAATGAACACTTGTTATATATATATATATATATATATATATATATATATATATATATATATAGTAAACTTAATAAGTCGGCGATTAAAGGTCTGGTTTATTACTTCAAAGTATATATATTTAAAACAACCCTACATGTTTCGGCAATGATGCCTTTGTCAAGGATATAAAAAATATAAATGACAGAATATATATCCTTTTTTATATCCTTGACAAAGGCATCATTGCCGAAACATGTAAGGTTGTTTTAAATACATATACTTTGAAGTAATAAACCAGACCTTTAATCGCCGACTTATTAAGTTTACCATATCATACCAAGGTCACGAAAATATTATATATATATATATATATATATATAATATTTTTTTTATATTTTGTATTCTCTTGACAAAGCCGTATTGCCGAAACATGTAGAGTTGTTTTAAATATATATACTCTGAAGTAAACCAGACCTTTAATCGCCGACTTATTAAGTTTACCTTATCATACCAAGGTCACGAAGATATTATATATATATATATATATATATATATATATATATATATATATGGTAAACTTAATAAGTCGGCGATTTAAGGTCTGGTTTATTACTTCAAAGTATATATATTTAAAACAACCCTACATGTTTCGGCAATGATGCCTTTGTCAAGGATATAAAAAATATAAATGACAGAATATAAATGTCAAATAATTGAGTTGCTATGGTTTAAATTATTCAAAGATACATTCCAATTGATAATAATAAATCATGCCTTAGTATTCCAAAAAATAGATAGCAAGGTGTGAACATATGTGTTGTTCGCTGCTAGCAGCTTGTGTCTCTTTCTGGGTATGAACTTGTGTGTTGGTTGCTGCTGGCAGCTTGCGTCTCTCTCTGGGTTTGTGGTTTTGTATTTGTGTGAGCGCGTAAGTGTAGGGTTTTGTATGTTGGTGCGCTCGTGCGTGTGTTTAATGACCGGTCGCGTAAATTTAGAGAGATCGGATAACCAGCCGTTGCGTAGGGCCGCCAACCCTTTCCCGGCAACTTCTTTACTTTTCCGTGCAGTACTTCGACGGCCCGACCCCCGCCCCAACGAGGCAAGGCGCAGACCAGCGAAGCGCACCCTGCCTGGGGTTGCTCATCGCCAACCGAGGGAACACTCTTAGTGGCTACCTCAGTCGACGACGGTCACACCTTGTGCCATCTTAACGATTTCCGCAAAAGCGAAGTACTGCACGGAAAAGTAAAGAAGTTGCCGGGAAAGAGTTGGCGGCCCTACGCAACGGCTGGTTATCCGATCTCTCTAAATTTACGCCACCGGTCACTAAACACACGCACGAGCGCACCAACATATAAAACCCTACACTTACGCGCTCACACAAATACAAAACCACACACCCAGAGAGAGACGAAAGCTGCCAGCAGCAACCAACACACAAGTTCATACCCAGAAAGAGACACAAGCTGCTAGCAGCGAACAGCACATATGTTCACACCTTGCTATCTATTTTTTGGAATACTAAGGCATGATTTATTATTATCAATTGGAATGTATCTTTGAATAATTTAAACCATAGCAACTCAATTATTTGACATTTATCATTTATATTTTTTATATCCTTGACAAAGGCATCATTGCCGAAACATGTAGGGTTGTTTTAAATATATGTACTTTGAAGTAATAAACCAGACCTTTAATCGCCGACTTATTAAGTTTACTATATCATACCAAGGTCACGAAAATATTATATATATATATATATATATAAGGTAAACTTAATAAGTCGGCGATTAAAGGTCTGGTTTACTTCAGTGTATATATATTTAAAACAACCCTACATGTTTCGGCAATACGCCTTTGTCAAGAGAATACAAAATATAAATGGGCCGCAAATTTATAATTTTAGACCGCAATGCGTTTATCTCCTATTGGAATAAATACGCAAAGTGCGAATTGCCAAGTTGGACAATGTTATGAAATTTTCTTCTGCTCGCAAAGATATTGAAAAAAGAATTATCGGAATTGAAAGATAAAAAATTATGGTTGTGCGTGGATGAAACGACAAATCGAAAAAACAATCAGTGGTTAATGTTATGCACAATAGAACCTCATCAACTGTCACCTGCTGTTACTTGCTTCCAGACGAGTTGAAAAGTGCCAATTAACCAATTTATATTTTGTATTCTCTTGACAAAGGCGTATTGCCGAAACATGTAGGGTTGTTTTAAATATATATACTCTGAAGTAAACCAGACCTTTAATCGCCGACTTATTAAGTTTACCTTATCATACCAAGGTCACGAAGATATTATATATATATATATATATATATATATATATATATATATATATAATACGTATGTATATGCGTATAAATATGTATCTATATCGAATTATCAATGTTAAGTGTTCTGACTCAAATAATTAACGGCAATTTATTATTGTACCCATTAATTTTGTTTTGAAAAATAAGATTTACATTATCAACATGATAGCAAAAACTGATAAACTTTACATATATATCTGCAATAGTACACGCACGTAATATGTTAATATTTAAGCGAATTAGATAAAAATCTTAATCAACTGATTATACAGAGTTAGGATATAGATTAATGCCCGGTTGCAACAACATCCGTGATTAAATTTATTAACCAGCGTTAGTAAATCTTATGTTAAGAGTTAATCCTTGTTAAATATTTTGGCAGTTGCACGGACGAAAATTTAACATGTGTTAACTTCGTGTTTGTGACGCCAGGTTGAACACGTCATTAAAATTGGAGAAGTCATGTTGGTACGTCGTCAAAACTGGTGAAGTTTCATCTTATGATTGGTTGTAAACACGTGGTGTTTCTTTTAAATTTTGTCACTTCATCTTAGTTCTGCAATTGTGCATATATGCACGTGGTTTATAAATTATCATTAAAGATGGATAAACGTGATCGTTCTACGAATTTTACGGAAACAGATAGAGAATTGCTATTAACAATTGTGGGGCAACAATTGGCAACAATTGTGGGGCAACAATTGTGTTGCAACAGTAAAGGACAAGGTGAAAGCATGGGAGAATGTTGCTGACGCCTTTAATGCGGCTACTATTAATGAACAACGGCCATAGCAGAAGCTAAAAAATAGCTACAACAATATTAAAAGAAAATTGAAAAAGGAAAATGCAAATGAAAAGGTTAGTTTCAGTAGTTAATTTATAAAAACAATGCTAATTACAGTATCTAATGATTTAGGTGTAAGTATATAAAACGGGTGGTGGTACAGCAAGTAAACCAACAATGGACGACACCAAGGTGAGATTGCTGTATTTATTAAAGCCCCAAATGGAGCCTTTGAAAAGCTATTTCGATTCATCTGCAGAATATTTAGGTGGTAAGTTAATAAACCGGAAATAATATTAAAAAACCTGTTTTATATTATGTTTATTGTATGTATATATAATAAAAAAATTATAACATTCATTTTTTTAAGATAATAATATAACTGAAGAAATTGATTTCGATATTGTGGAAGTTGAGGAAGGTGATGCAAACGATCCGAGCACTTCTACACAGAATCTGCCAACTTCGTCATGTGCCATAGCAGCCAGTATGCCAACTTCATCATGTGCCGCAGCAGCCAGTACCCCGAAGTTTCAGGAGGGATCTAAAAAAAGAAAATTAGTGGATGTTTAATGATTGTGTGCGAGATTACACGAAATTGAAATCTGCTCAGCACAATGAAATAAACATTAAGGCTGAAGTGGAGATGTAAATTTTAAATCTAAAAAAAAAGAAAATGAAAATACAATACGAACAAGAACGAGAAAAATTGGAACAGGAGAAGTTAAAAACGGAACAAGAAAAGTTAAAAGTAGAACAAGAAACTGTTAAATTAGAATTGTTAAGAAAAGAAAACATTAAAAACAACTTACCTTAAAAAAAATTGTTTTATTGCATAAATACTTGATTAATTAATGCAGCTCTTGCTGGAATGTTATTTTCTTCAATATTGACATTAATCGTTTCTTCAACTATGTCATTTCCAGCAGGAGGGGCATCGTTCATGCTGAGTGCAAGGTTGTGTAACACAGCTGTAGCAACTATAATATTTACAGCTTTTTCTGGTTTAACTCTCAAACCCATAGACAAGCAAGGAAATCTTCTTTTTAAAATATCAAAAGTTCTTTCAATTAAATTTCTTGTTTGTATATGTGATGTATTATATCTTTCTTCAGCTTGTGTAGATGGATTTAAAATAGGTGTCAATAAATAGTTTCTGCAGGCATAGCCACTGTCGCCAAGTAACCAAGCATGCAAAAATTCGCCGGCTTCAAATTGTGCTCTCAATGCACTTGAATTAAATATAGTGCTATCATGAACTGAACCTGGCCAACGAGCAACTATATCTGTAATTTCTAACTGTGTATTGCAGACAGCTTGAACATTTATTGAAAACCATCCCTTTCTGTTGCGATAGATTTCTGCATTCTCCCCACCTGGTGATAATATCTTAATATGTGTACAGTCAATACAACCTACCACTCTTGGAAATCCACGGATTCTATAAAAGTTACTCATATTTTGCAATATTGATTCCCTTGTTCGAGGCATTTTAATATATACTTGGGCTTGAGAAGCAAGCACTGTTATTCGGGCTATTATTCTGCTTACAGTAGACTTGTGTATGTTAATGTGATCACTAGAGCTGAGGATGTTTGCGGTACGGCAGGACCGTATGTAGTGCATACCCACATTTAACTATTTATCTAAATATTCTCTGAAATGATTTGCCGGATATCATAAATTAATAGAGTGATATTTTAGTATGCACTGGATATTGTTATTATACAAAATCATAATAGCCATTTGTATTTATGGATCATAAATAATAATACGCATGTATTTGTATTTGGTTGTGAATTCAATTTAAACTTAAAACGAATCGTAATATTTTAACGACAAGCCGTCCTTACAATACATCCATTCGAGACAAAGTGTGCAACTCTACGAATAACTTCCATAATTGATCGAAAATGGACATTTTGGAGCTGAAGTAAAGCCCCTATTCTTAGAAAATTATATTACTAGATTAGAAGCTGTGTTTATTACTATTTATTATATTAATTTTATAACCAAATGCAATAAAAGCTACGAAAACAAAAGAAACCTCGATTTATTAAAATCTTGTCACACAGCCTTTCAAAGCCTGGCAGCACATATTTTGCATATATTTTATATATACTACCTACTTGAACTAGGTGAATGAAGTTAGAAGTTATAAGTTATAACTTCTAACTTCTAACGGAGTTAAGTAATTCATTGTTAGGGCTGATCAAGGTTGGTGCAACGATTATTTACCTAACCAAGAATTTACTAATCATAGTTAGCTAACATCACTCTAATTAAGGTCGGTGCAACCGGGCATTAATTTTTGTGGTGATCTCAATCACTCGAAGGGCAATACAATTTAAATAAATAACGTTCCTTATTTGTTAATAAACGGTTGTTAAAAGTTATATTTTTTAAATTTTAAGCTAACAACTGATGACATATAATGCATACTTATTTATCATATTTGCATATGATTCCCGTTATGTCTTTACTTTGATGTATCTTATAGCGTATAAAATAATACGGCCTCTGTGATTACAACCAAATTTGTGACAATCATGAATTTGAATCTCACTCGATGACAAAATCTTTCAATGAATTTGTCTAATAATAATTGAAGCCAGTGAATTAGCAGACAATAAGTATAACATAAAAACCCCGAGTTCGGGGTATAGCGAACAGCGGCATCAGTTCGTGGGTCATAGTTCAAATTTATAAGAAGGTCATGTAGAGTTTAAGGCAACAGATATTTTTGATGAAAAATTGGAGTGTTTCAAAGATGGAATAATATCAGATTTTGCTTGAGGAGTTGCCATTTTGTTAGGCCTAAACCACTCTTTTCTGTTCTTAAGGTTAACATAAAGGCTCCACTTTTCGTTACAAGTAATAATGTGGAACAAAAATGGTCGAAAGTGAAGACGAGCCAAACGATGACGAGTTAGCAAAGAAGCACAAATGTTGATACGCTGATTCTTCTTGTTTTCGCTCAAACTATGCGCTACTCTAACATCTGGCTTTTTAACTTTGTCCATGAAACGCAAATGCATTATGGTCGACTGGCTAGAATCCATTTTCATCAAAATGTTTAGCTCTATTTAATCGAGATAACCATTTCTGTGTTCTCACGAATTATATTTTTCCGTAAACGACACAAATGGTTCTAGCGACTTTCATTGCATTAACTTTTTGCCAAAAATTAATATAATCTTAGTACGAATTCCAAAACTATTCAATTAAACAATAATACAAAATAAAATAAGTTTGATATATCCCTAACAATTTTTTTCATCTAATTTTTATCTTATAATTCAAGGATGCTACAAATTTATACGATTAATTAAATTTTTCAAACAGATTTTAACTTGTGATTTAAACTTCAGTGTTTAACTTGAGCAAAATTATTTTTTAGTATATGTTCATTAAAATTAGGTTGTTTGTATAAACGATTTTTCTATACTTAACAGCACCGCTTTTTTGACCTATAGTATTTTTTAAAAATGTTTTTATTCCTCTTAATGTTGAAAAACATCGAATAACATATAATTAATAGTTTTACGGTTTCTGCAAAAGTCTAATTAGGTTTGTTATTAAGAAAAAAACATTCACAAAAATCATTACGTCCGTAAATAACTCCTAATTCAGTTTTCAATTTCAGATCATTTATATCCGAAAAGTGAGTTTTAACTTATTTTAAAATGCTGTTCGGAAAATTATTTTTCCATTTTTTTTAGACTAATCACTATAAAAAAGTTTAGCGATTAATAAATAGTGGGTGAAGTTGAGGTGTTCATTAATTTCGGCGGTATCACTAATTTATAAATAAATTTAAAAAAATATTTTTAAGAAACAAAATCGGATTAAGACAAACAGAATACTTAAATGCACCTATAAGTACGAGTAACCCTCCAATGACGTAAACAAACACAAGAAAGTTATTTTTAGTTGTGTAAACTTTTTGGTAATATTGCAATATACTGAAACAATTGTTAGTGAAATCTAATAAAATTTAATTAAACAAATCAACTGTTATATTATTTACGTTAAATTTTTAAATGTAATGAACCGTCTGCTATATTCAACAACAAAATAAAAAGAATACTAACTGGGTTGTTAACCAAGAACAGCCTTTAAATCGGACATATGTATTCGAAACAGTGAGGATACTAGAGGACACCAGCAGAGACGACTAACAGCGACCTTTGTACACAGAATTAACGGGGGACGATAAAAATTATATTTGTGAATAATCGCTATTTTACATTGAAAATAATTAATTGTAATAAATTATTTTGATTGTAATTTCATACTATTTCGAAAGTGTTTGGGAGATCATTGACTAAATGACTCAATTGAGAAGTCGCTACTGAGCCGCATAAACTATATAAGCCAGTGTACAGATATTTAAATAACGCAAGATAGATATCTAAATAATATCTTGTGTTATTTAAATATCTGTACACTGGCTTATCATGCTGGCATTTTCGTGTTTAGATCCCTGACTGGGTGTCCCGAGTAGGTTTTCGTGGTTTTCCTTCGCTCCACGTGCACAGACATAATATATGATTTTCACGATAAGAGTGCATACACGTCATTAACAGAAATTTCGGAATGACAGATACAAAGTAAATAAAATAAATATAAAGATTTAATGTTGCCTTCATATTGCCAGCACTGAAAATGACGCTGGCATTGTTGATACATATTCAATAATAAATTGCTTTGACATTTAGATTATAACGCGTCTCTCGTTTTGTTTGGTCTTGTTTTTATTATTTTTTACCGGTTTTAACATTACATTTTACAAAACAAATAATTATGCCGAAAATATTTTGCAGTAAGTGCAAATCTGCGGTTGCCCATTTCGAAGCGGAATATGATAACGGCGACCATTGCTACCTATAACTGTAGTAAGAGAGGGAAATTTGATCTTTTCATACAATACACACTATTGCAATAATATCTTTTATAACGAGTATCAGCAACATTAGGAGTAAGCCTTAGATCCGTTAATCAGATCTCTTCTGATGTTGAAAAAGGCAATCCACTTGCAAGTCCAAAACGAAAGCGTGACAAGAAGAAACCTGTCGTTGATATCGAAAATTTTACCGAGTGTGCGATTCGAAATGCTGTTTATGACATGTACAGAAACAGTAAGTTTCGTAAATTTTGGTATATTTGCAGAACATATTACGTTAAAATCTTTACGTTCTGTATTACGTGAAAGAGATATTTTTATGGGTTGTCAAACATAACTTTGGAAAATACTGCGAAACATTGACTTCCAGTATAAGAAAGATGAGCCCAAAAAGCATTGATGGGGTTACCGCACATTGCATTAAAACGTGTAAACTTTTTATCTGAATATATGCGTTTAAAGCAACATAGTACTTCTTCTTCTTCTCTGTTTTGGGTTGGACGCCACCACGTCCAGGCACTTGAGCACACTGCTCTTTGTACTATCCCCAATAGATCTCTCAATTCCACTCTGTTAGTCTTGTGTCCTCGATAAAAGCCACTATCCTCCTCAGGGGAAGTTTGAGTACACTCGAAGGATCCAATAGATCCCTCCCGAAATATTTCTGTCTGAGTTCCTTCAGTTCCTCACACGTGCATATTACATGAAGGATAGTTTCCTACTTTTTTTCACATCTCCTACACCAGGGCTCGCTAACCAAGCCCATGGTGTACAAATGCTTCCTCAAAGGACAATGTCCGGTTATTAACCCGGTAATTATTTTAATTTCTTTTTTGCTACTACGAATTAGGTTGGCTGAAAACTTTCCGTCCAGACCTCTTAGTAGTGTTTTGGTATGGAGTTGACCTTCCGTTAACCTCCATTTATGTTTATGTTCTTTTTCTAGCCATAACCAGATCGCCCTTTTAGCGGAATCCTTAGTGATTCCACATACAGGTTTTGGTCCTATGAAGTTCCTATTAGTACCTTCTTTGGCCAGTTTGTCGGCTATCTCATTGCCTTTAATTCCCTCATGTCCTGGCACCCATATCAGCGACACATAGTACTTATCAGTTTGTATTTAGCGATGAAACTTGGATCTTTCGAGATGGTACTATCACCCGTTCTTGGCAAAATGATGATCTCAGATGTGTTCGTACAACTAAAGTTGGTGGAAAAAGGCAGGAAATAAATTCTGTACTCATCTTTATCTTATTTGACATTATTTTTTTGACTCATTGTATTACATGGTGGTAATACTGATGGTTTTATTAATGGTGCAGAACTTGTATTTCCATCAGCAACTAGCGGTGGTGATTACCATGGAGATATGCATGGATCTAACTACCTGTGATCGTTTGAACACCAACTGCTATGCCATTTGAAAACACCATCAGTTATTATTATGGATAATGCGAGTTATCATAGCACTATTATGAATAAAGCACCTACGGCAACATGCACTAAAGCAGATATCCAGCAATGGTTAACTAAGAATGATATTTCCTTTGATAATAATTTGTTAAAAATACAGTTACTTGATTTAGTTGATAAGTAAGTACATTGAAGGCAAGTATTCTTTATAATATTTACAGTTTTTATTTGATTGTAGAAATAAAACTGCACCTATCTATCAAGTTGACCAAATGGCACAACGATATGGTCACAAGGGTTTCCGCTTACCACGATATCATTGCGTTTTTAACCCCATATGGGGTAAAAAAAAATTGTGTACACGACTTGTATACAAATAAAAATCATGTCTATGTCCGAATATCGTGTACTGATGATCTGTAACGACAGTGAAATATCGATATCTGCACGTTTCTGGACGGATGTGGTTTTTTCATATATATATATATATATCTATATATATATGGTAAACCTAATCAGTAGGCGATTAAAGGTCTGTATATTACTTCAACTTGCTATCTATTTTTTGGAATACTAAGGCATGATTTATTATTATTACTAGAATGTATCTTTGAATAATTTAAACCATAGCAACTTAATTACTTGACATTTATATCCTGTCATTTATATTTTGTATTCTCTTGATAAAGGCGTACTGCCAAAACATGTAGAGTTTTTTAAATACATATATTTTGAAGTAACATACAGACCTTTAATCGCCTACTGATTAGGTTTACCATATCATACCAAGGTCACGAAGTTATTATATATATATATATATATATATATATATATATATATATATATATCATTGAAATGCATATGTGAGGGATGCTATATTTTTTATTTTGTGTGTGTATTTTAAATGTTTTGGAATATATATATTTTTTTTTATGGAGTGAGAATGTAATTTTCCTTACCTTACAAAATTACAGATCTTATACTGCAATAATTTGCAGTTTTTGTGGTTCCGATGTTGCTTGGTCAGTCGGGTCGCTGTGAGTTCTCTCTTATCGAAGGGGGGGGGGGCAGTTGTATATAAGCCTCGTATATGTTTTTTTAATTTATTTATAAACGCATTAAAATTTTAAGATGCTTAGATTTGACAATTATTCCCCTTAATGTTTGGATACTTTTAGTGCTATTTAGGTGTGTCGTTCAAGAGAAAACAGGTAAGTACGGTACTAATTGCTACTTTATTTAATACACACATACAACAATACATATAAGAAAAAAAAGCAATGTGACAATTTTTTGATACAAGTTACATGCACGTTCTTATTTAAGGTAAAACTAAATAATATTTATCATCCCCTTTTTAAACTAAATATATCAAACTCCTACATAATATAAATAAATGTCTTTCTTTATTTTTGTGACAAACGCGACCACGCTTATTATCGCAAAGTGGTATTTATATTCTTTTAATTCAATGTTATTACTTTTGATAATATAACAAACTTAATAGAAAGTGAGTGCTTCACACATATTTGATCGATATTGGTGATGATTGACTTTTAAAATTTTATGTAATTTAATTCTATGTGCTTGACATATGCTTACTAAACGCATTCGTTCCCGCTCGAATTTTCCGCCGGTTTCTGTTGCTGCCCGTTGATTGGCCGATGCTCCTCTTGTCCGTGGTTGGACGATAATTAATTAGTCGGAGATTTTAAGGTCTGTTTTACTTTAACATGTATATATAAAATAATCTTACATGTTTCATAAATTAATGTCTTTTTCAAAGAATTTTAAAATATAAATATAAAATAAATTATATAATTATAATTTGTAATTTAAATTATAATTTAAAATTCTTTGAAACAGGCATTAATTGCCGAAAAATGTAAGATTACTTTAAATATATACATATTAAAGTAAAACAGACTTTAAATCGCCGAATGTCTAAATCTACTCTAATATATATTAGATATATATATATATATATATATATATATATATATATATCAAAAATTAATTAAAATTCGGGTAAGCGGTCAATTAAAAAACACCTTTATTAAATTACCCTATATTTCGCAACACTTTGTCGCTTCTTCTGGGGTAACTACAAGATTAATGAGAAAAATAACAAAAAATAAATAAGAGTATAAAACAGTAGTAAAAATACTTACAAAATGTAGAGTCAAAAAATAATAAAATTGACTTACAAAATATAAAAATGATTAGATATAAAAAATAAAGTAACTATAGAAACAAGCCTTAAGAACTTTTAAAAAACATATATATGAAAAGTTAAAACATGAAAAATAAAAAATATAATGCAATATAAATTAAAACAGCATATGGACCAAATAACAAAACGATTTAAGATCGTCAACTAACAGTCAAACCCATTATATTAAAATAAATTATACTAAGACCATTAGTATCAGATCTATAATTTATGTTATTTGTGTCCCTGTTGATGTGGACCATTTCTAAAAAGGTTCTTTTTTTATGGTTATTTTCAACGTCTAAGATCTTAACGTCAACAAAATTGAATGTATGGTCACGATCAAGTGCATGGTCCACCAATGCACAAGATCTCTTACCAATACGGACATCACTTTTATGTTGAGTAATGCGCTGTTTTAGCCATTGTGATGTCTGACCTATATAAACGCCACAACAATTCGAACATGCTATCCTGTAGACAACGTGACTATTTAGAAAGAAAGGTGTTATGTCTTTTATCTTACTAAACAACTTCTTCAAGGTATGGGTGTTGTATTTAGCAATTTTAATGTTATTAAATTGTTTAAAATGTGATACAATTGTATGAGTAAGACCGCCAATGTATGGGATTTTCTTGTAAATCACACTGTCTGCAGGAATGTCCTCAGTAGGGTCATCAAAAAAGTTTGAGCTAAATATCAATTTATTAAAAATATGCTTAGGATAGCCATTGTTGACGAAGATGTTGAAAAGCTCTCAAACTTTTTTGATGGCCCTACTGAGAACATTCCTGCAGACAGTGTGATTTACAAGAAAATCCCATACATTGGCGGTCTTACTCATACAATTGTATCACATTTTAAACAATTTAATAACATTAAAATTGCTAAATACAACACCCATACCTTGAAGAAGTTGTATAGTAAGATAAAAGACATAACACCTTTCTTTCTAAATAGTCACGTTGTCTACAGGATAGCATGTTCGGATTGTTGTGGCGTTTATATAGGTCAGACATCACAGTGGCTAAAACAGCGCATTACTCAACATAAAAGTGATGTCCGTATTGGTAAGAGATCTTGTGCATTGGTGGACCATGCACTTGATCGTGACCATACATTCAATTTTGTTGTCGTTAAGATCTTAGACGTTGAAAATAACCATAAAAAAAGAACCTTTTTAGAAATGGTCCACATCAACAGGGACACAAATAACATAAATTATAGATCTGATACTAATGGTCTTAGTATAATTTATTTTAATATACTCGGTTTGACTGTGAGTTGACGATCTTAAATCGTTTTGTTATTTGGTCAATATGCTGTTTTAATTTATATTGCATTATATTTTTTATTTTTCATGTTTTAACTTTTCATATATATGTTTTTTAAAAGTTCTTAAGGCTTGTTTCTATAGTTACTTTATTTTTTATATCTAATCATTTTTATATTTCGTACGTCAATTTTATTATTTTTTAACTCTACATTTTGTAAGTATTTTTACTACCCTTTTATACTCTTATTTATTTTTTGTCATTTTTCTTATTAATCTTGTAGTTACCCCAGAAGAAGCGACAAAGTGTTGCGAAATATAGGGTAATTTAATAAAGGAGTTTTTTAATTGACCGCTTACCCGAATTTTAATTAATTTTTGATAATATATCACGGTCGATAATTTCTTTTCAATTATTTATATATATATATATATATATATATATATATAAGGTAAACTTAATAAGTCGGCGATTAAAGGTCTGGTTTATTTCAGAGTATATATATTTAAAACATCCTTACATGTTTCGGCAATACGCCTTTGTCAAGAGAATACAAAATACAAAGTATAAAATTTTATATTTTGTATTCTCTTGACAAAGGCGTATTGCCGAAACATGTAAGGATGTTTTAAATATATATACTCTGAAATAAACCAGACCTTTAATCGCTGACTTATTAAGTTTACCTTATCATACCAAGGTCACGAAGATATTATATATATATATATATATATAGATAATAATTTATTGATCTTAGTATGTTATGGTAGATTCAAATTTCTTTGAAAAAGGCATCATATGCCGAAACATGTAGGATTGCTTTAAATATATACATTTTGAAATAAAACCAGACCTTAATTTGCCAATTATTTGAATCTACCATATATATATATATATATATATATATATATATATATATACAGGCTGATTCATTTTCGGCCCTCACCATTGGGATCTCTCTTATTATTGGAGATAGAGTATAGGTTTAAATTTGGCAAAGTTGTTAAATTTTGTGTTTGTTATAAATCTGTAAAGAAAATAGACCTGTGACAAATGACCTTCGTTATTAAAAAAAAAAACGCGACAGCCCATTTTCTTCTTTTACCTGTAGCACCGACATTTGGCCTTGTAGAGAAAAAATAAAAACACATCCTTGTGGCCATTTCCAAGCTTCTATCCAGTGGTTTACTCTAAATTTTTATACGACGTTTCGTTGCTTTCTGGCCATCATCAACTATCTAATTTCTTATAGGCGTCATATTGGATTTAGACATCTTCAGAAGCAGTTTTTTTTTCAGATTTCAACCATGTACCACATGCTGATTGTAGTTTTTGACATTAGGTTTTATTTGAAAGAATAAATTATAAGATTAAATAAGGTAGCCTTTGGAATTTCAATCTGTCAAACATTTCATTTATTGTTCACTAATAATACAAAAATGTCATACACTAACGATGAGAAACGAGATATGATAAGTATTTTTTATTCTTCGAAACGAAATTCAACAGTAGCGAGTACAAGATAACAAAAACATTAATAAAAATACATAGAAAAGTAAACAATAAACAATTACAGTAAGTGTTCAATTATCTGGCCATCTTCGGTAATTCACAATTGGGCACGCCTTCTGCCATTTTGTACTGCCCTTTGTATAGTTCTTCTAGGAACTACATCGAAGGCATTCTGAAGTCTGTCTCGTAATTCTTCAATGTTTTGTGGCGCATCTAATTTATAAATATTATTTTTAACATATCCCCATAAAAAAAAATCTAGCGGACTTAAATCAGGTGATCTCGCAGGCCATTCAACAACTCCCCTATTTCCAATCCAACGGTTTGCAAACTCTTGATTTAAGAAATTTCTGTCGAGATCTAGAAAAATGGTATGATGAGGCTGTTGTCGTTCTGGATATAATTGTAGATATCTTGTACTCGCTACTGTTGAATTTCGGTTCGAAGAATACAAAATACTTATCATATCTCGTTTCTCTTCGTTAGTGTATGACATTTTTGTATTATTAATGAACAATAAATGAAATGTTTGACAGATTGAAACTCCATGGCTACCTTATTTAATCTTATAATTTATTCTTTCAAAGAAATCCTAATGTCAAAAACTTTAGTCAGCATGTGGTACATGGTTGAAATTAGAAAAAACAACTCTTTCTGAAGATGTCTAAATCCAATATGGCGCCTGTAAGAAATTAGATAGCTGATGATGGACAGAAAGAAACGAAACGTCGTATAAAAATTTAGAGTACACCACTGGATAGAGATTTAGAAATGGCCACAAGGATGTATTTTTATTTTATCTCTACAAGGCCAAATGTCGGTGCTACAGGTAAAAGAAGAAAATGGGGTTTTCGCGTTTTATTTTTAATAACGAAGGTCATTTGTCACAGGTCTATTTTCTTTACGGATTTATAACAAACACAAAATTTAACAACTTTGCCAAATTTAAACCTATACTCTATCTCCAATAATAAGAGAGATCCCCATTGTGAGGGCCGAAAATGAATCAGCCTGTATATAGGGTGGTATATATTAGATATATATTAGGGTGGTCCTTATTTATAAATCAATTTTTATTTCGTGTATTTCAGAATAATTATTTGCTGAAATGTTATGTCATATGAATTAATGAAATGAACAAAATTTCCGCTCAATCGAATAATATTAACACGTGCCGCATCGAGTCAAAAGTATATGCAGATATGATGCGCTTACACCAATAAAAAGTTTAGACTTGTCTACTTGAGTTATTATCATTGCACACAATTTACTCTGCTCATACGCACAATTACAAGAGCTCCTATATATATATATATATATATATATATATATATATATATATATATATATATATAAGGTAAACTTAATAAGTCGGCGATTAAAGGTCTGGTTTACTTCAAAGTATATATATTTAAAACAACCCTACATGTTTCGGCAGTACGCCTTTGTCAAGGGAATACAAAATATAAATGACAGAATATAAATGTCAAATAATTAAGTTGCTATGGTTTAAATTATTCAAAGATACCTTCCAATAATAATAATAAATCATGCCTTAGTATTCCAAAAAATAGATAGCAAGGTGTGAAAATATGTGTTGTTCGCTGCCAGAAGCTTGTGTCTCTTTCTGGGTATGAACCTGTGTGTTGGTTGCTGCTGGGAGCTTGCATCTCTCTCTGGGTGTGTGATTTTGTATTTGTGTGACCGCGTAAGTGTATGGTTTTGTATGTTAGTGCGCTCGTGTGTGTGTTTAGTGACCGGTCGCGTAAATTTCGGCAACTTCTTTACTTTTTCGAGCAGTACTTCGACGGCCCGACCCCCGCCCCGACGAGGCAAGGCGCAGACCAGCGGAGCGCACCCTGCACGGGGTTGCTCATCGCCAACCGAGGGAACACTCTTAGTGGCTAAGTCAGTCGACGATGGTCATACTTTGTGCCATCTTAACGAAAATGCCGTTAAGATGGCACAAAGTGTGAAAAAAACTCTTTCCGAAGATGTCTAAATCCAATATGGCGCCTATAAGAAATTAGATAGTTGATGATGGCCAGAAAGAAACGAAACGTCGTATAAAAATTTAGAGTACACCACTGGATAGAAGTTTAGAAATGGCTACAAGGATGTGTTTTTATTTTTTCTCTACAAGGCCAAATGTCGGTGCTACAGGTAAAAGAAGAAAATGGGGTTTTCGCGTTTTTTTTTAAATAACGAAGGTCATTTGTCACAGGTCTATTTTCTTTACGAATTTATAACAAACACAAAATTTAACAACTTTGCCAAATTTAAACCTATACTCTATCTCCAATAATAAGAGAGATCCTCATGGCGAGGGCCGAAAATGAATCAGCCTGTATATATATATATATATAATATGGTAGATTCAAATAATTGGCGAATTAAGGTCTGGTTTTATTTCAAAATGTTTTCTGTTTTCTGTTTTCTCTTGCACGACACACCTAAATAGCACTAAAAGTATCCAAACATTAAGGGAAATAATTGTCAAATCTAAGCATCTTAAAATTTTAATGCGTTTATAAATAAATTAAAAAAACATATACGAGGCTCATATACTGCCCCCCCCCCCCCCTCGATAAGCGAGAACTCACAGCGACCCGACTGACCAAGCAACATCGGAACCACAAAAACTGCAAATTATTGCAGTATAAGATCTGTAATTTTGTAAGGTAAGGAAAATTACATTCTCACTCCATAAAAAAATATATATATTCCAAAACATTTAAAATAAATTATTTTCAGCATTTAAATGCTGAAAATACGAGGTGTATTGTCCATGTGTACAGTTACAGATATGTAAATTATTTAGATATCTGTTTCAATCGTAACAAATGCTTTATACGTGCATAACGTATTGTTATACATAAACACAACCTTCTTGTATATGTTATTTACCTATTGGACTATGAAATGGCATCCACATCAGGTGTACAAAGCCGGACCAAGGATAAAATATTTCTTGTGAGCTATCCCATTCACCAGATCACCGGTTGTAAACTACCCTCAAAGCGTCAAGTTTTGTGTGCTTTATTTTATAATTTACGTACTGTGAAATTAACTGTAAGAGAATCAGCAAAACTTACCATACGAGAAGTGTTCATTTTTTGGGAGAAAGCTCGAATCCCGACTAAACATGAGCAAGATGCAATTACTAAGCTGGAAAAACTTCACGCCGAGTGGAGAAGTCTTCAAAAAGACCGGAAGAAAACATCGGAAACGGTCAAGAACAAATTTAAACAGTTTGTTGAAAAGTTTGATGATCTCTTTGATATTGCTCAACAAGATACCTTGGCTCTGATGAAATCGGAAGAAGATAAGGCGTTTCTCGTGAACCAGAGGCAGAAGGGCCGCCCAGGTTCCATGGCTGGAGTGGATCTCAAGTTTTCTCGAGCTGAAGAAATCAAGGCGCAAAAGGAACTTGCAAAAATGAACCGACAAATCCAAGAAGAAACTTTTGATATTGGTGAGTTTTTTTTATTATTATTATTCTAAAAAATAGATAAACAAATAAGTAAATAGTTTCATTATAATTGAAAGAAAATTGTACATGAGAGCATCATTTGGCATCTTTATGATTGAGTTATTGATAATTAGAAGTAGGTAATTTAGTACCTATGTATTATTACTATTCTGCTAAAATGACAAGTTTTTAGTCTTTTTTTTCTCTTTCTTTTGTTGCTTCTTAGAGACGGATGATGAAGACAAGTTAGAAGAAGGAGAAGAAGAAGAAGACACTGAAGAGGACAGCATCTACCAGGAACTTGAGAGCTTGGAGGAAATGGACATCCCTGAAGAAGCTGCAGAAGATCCAGGACCATCTGAGAGCAAGAGGATGAAAGTTTCATTTGCAAGGGGCGTTAAAGAGATTTTAAACATGAAATTGTCCATTTTGTTAGATCGATGTAAGGTATCCGACAGAAATGCCACGAGAATTTTAATAGCTACTCTAGAAGCACTAAACCTTGACCCTCTTGAGTACAAAGTCTCGAAAACTTTATTACATTATAGAAGGCAAATGTTCAGAGAACAATATACTAAAAGAATTTTAGATAAAGTAAACATTCCTGAAAAAGAGCCCGTGGTTGTCCATTGGGACGGTAAACTTTTACCGGGTGTTTTAAAAAATGAACAATGTGAGCGAATAGCTATTGCTATTTCATATGGCGAAAAGGAACAGCTGCTGGGAGTTCCTGTAACAGCAAACAGCTCTGGAGAGGAGCAAGCCGTAGCCGTACATGAATGCCTACATGAATGGGGTCTTCCCAATACCGTCAAGGCGATGTGCTTCGACACTACAGCATCCAACACGGGAAGACTCAAAGGAGCATGCGTCATATTGGAGCAAATGTTAGGAAGATAATTGTTATACCTAGCTTGCCGTCACCATATCTTGGAAATTCTGTTAAGAGGCGTATTCGACACAAAAATGGGATCAACCACTGGATCTCATCCAGACATTTTCAAGAGATTCCTCACTGCGTGGCCCAAGATAGACAAAGGAAAATACGACACAGGTATCAGTGACAATCTAATACAAAAGCAGCTAACTCCAGAAGTAATTGCAAATGTTACTGCTGAATTCGAGACCAAATTAACTGAGAGCCACCCCAGAGATGACTACAAGGAGCTATTGCAGTTGGTTCTCGTATTTGTTGGATCACTAGACGGCAATGTTGTGGGTTTTAGAACTCCAAGAGCCATTCATCACGCTAGGTGGATGGCAAAGGCTATTTACTGCTTAACAGGTTGACTGCCGACCACTCCGATTGGAGTGATCAGGCATGGGTCGGCGATGCCAACCACTCCGATCGGAGTATTACGCAGGCTTTATTTTCATACACTAATTTGCACTCGGCGTTATTAAGTGGTTGTTCCTTTCTATGCGGCGTCCTTCATAAACCTTTCGTTCACATTATGGCATAGTTGGTGACGCGTTTTTCAATTTCTTTCTAATTTATTTTCCAGGTCAAAATGGACTCTAAACCTGGACCTTCTGGACAGCAAAAAAGACAAGCAGATGATGTTAATGTGTGGTATAGAAAAAAACCGCTAACACACCAGGAATTACTTAAATGTTTAGAAGATAGTAGCGATGATGAGTATTTACCAGAATCCGAGGACGACGGTTTTACCTCCGAATCAGAGGCAGACAGTGATTTAGACGCCAGTGCTCTGGTTCAGGCTTCATCAAATGATCCTGACGTGCTTCGGAATACCAGTTCCGCTCCTACGATTCCACAAGTAAATTTTCAATGGGGAAACACAAGGGAATTGAAACAATTTACATTCAAAAAACATCAAGAACTATTGGTACCCGTTCTAGGCACAGGAAAACCTTTAGATTTTTTCCAGCTTGTAATTGACGACGATTTCCTTGAACAGGTTGTAGACCAAACAAACAGCTATGCCGTTGAAGTTTTTCTTCGCAGCGAAACATCTGAAAAATCGCGAATTACGAATTGGAAGCACCTGTCTGTGGCAGAGTTGAAAATTTTTATAGCTCTGCTTTTTCATACAGGCACTATTCAACTAACACGGATAAATGATTACTGGAAAACTGACCCTCTTTTCGACATACCAGTTTTTCGAAAATATATGTCGAGGAATAGATTTCTTCTTATTTTGCGTTGGCTGCACTTTACGTCTGCAAATACAGATCCTAATGACCGTTTGGGCAAAATAAGATCTGTCATTGGCTTTTTCAACGAGAAGATGGAGAGCATCTATTATCCAGGAAGAGAATTGTCTCTAGATGAAGCAATGGTACTTTGGCGTGGGCGGTTACAATTCAAGCAGTACATACAAAATAAACGCCGTAAGTACGGGATGAAACTATATATGCTAACAGAACCTGATGGACTGGTACTGAAATTTCGCCTGTATGAAGGGGCATCAGATACATATGGCGGAACTGGACATACAACAAAAGTAGTTCTGCACTTACTAGAAGAAAAGTTAGGACAGGGACACGCGGTATACCTTGACAATTTTTATAACAGTGTTGAGTTAGCCACCAAGTTGCTAGAAAAGGAAACTTTTTGTACCGGAACACTGAGAAGCGACCGGAAACACAATCCGCAGGAAGTCATGAAGGCAAAGCTAAAACGAGGAGAAAATAAATTAATGTTTTCTACGGAAGTTCATATTGGCAAATGGCGTGACAAACGGGATGTGAATTACATAACCACGGATGTTCAAAATGAAATGGGTATTTTTACGAATAAAAGGGCAGAAAATGAAGAATACAAAATTTTTTTTTTTATATTCTGTCATTTATATTTTGTATACTCTTGATAAAGGCGTACCGCCGAAACATGTAGAGTTTTTTAAATACATATATTTTGAAGTAATATACAGACCTTTAATCGCCTACTGATTAGGTTTACCATATATATATATATATATATATATATATACATATAAAATTTTGTTTTCGTCTTCCTAACCGATATCGTCGTCGTTCTTGTTATGTTTCTTCTGAGCGTTCTATTATATTACTTACTTAATAGTTCAGTCTAATACTAGGCAGCGAAAGGTGTGTACATAATGTGTATTGTCTTGCGCGTTAATAAGGATTATTCAGGATAATTATTGTTCCATTTCATAACAACAATTAAGTTAATATGTCCGGCTCCCGAAAAGGTGTTTATTTGGTTGGCTTAATGAACAGTCAAATAAGAACAAGTAAATTACCCTCTAAAGGAGATGTTTTGAGTGTCCTTTTTTATTACATGAGAATAGTAAACTTAAATCTCTATGACAGTGCTAGTTTGGTGATTGATGAAGTGAATGTATTCTGGAAAAAAGCTAGAATCCCAACACAAAATCGTTCAAATTGTATTATAAAATTACAAGGACTGTATAATACGTTGCGAGATTTAGAAAAATAAAAAAAAACTGAAGAGTGAACTACAGACTACAGAGGCAGAGAGAAACTGATTTCGTAGAGGGTTTGAGTGATCTGTTTGATACTGCAACTACGAACGCTTTGAATGATATAAAAATTCCTGAAGACAGACAATTTTTAATTATGTAGAGACAGAAAGGCCGGCCTGGTTGTATACAGGCTGATTCATTTTCGGCCCTCACCATGGGGATCTCGCTTATTATTGGAGATAGAGTATAGGTTTAAATTTGGCAAAGTTATTAAATTTTGTGTTTGTTATAAATCCGTAAAGAAAATAGACCTGTGACAAATGACCTTCGTTATTTAAAAAAAAACGCGAAAACCCCATTTTCTTCTTTTACCTGTAGCACCGACATTTGGCCTTGTAGAGAAAATATAAAAACACATCCTTGTGGCCATTTCTAAACCTCTATCCAGTGGTGTACTCTAAATTTTTATACGACGTTTCGTTTCTTTCTAGCCATCATCAACTATCTAATTTCTTACAGGCGCCATATTGGATTTAGACATCTTCAGAAAAAAATTTTTTTTCTGATTTCAACCATGTACCAAAGTACCTAAAGTTTTTGACATTAGGTTTTATTTGAAAGAATAAATTATAAGATTAAATAAGGTAGCCATGGAATTTCAATCTGTCAAGCATTTCATTTATTGTTCATTAATAATACAAAAATGTCATACACTAACGAAGAGAAACGAGATATGATAAATATTTTTTATTCTTCGAACCGAAATTCAACAGTAGCGAGTACAAGATATCTACAATTTTATCCAGAACCACAACAGCCTCATCGTACCATTTTTCTAGATCTCGACAGAAATTTGGTCGAGAATGGATCATTTACTAAGCCGCGTAATGGTCAAGACAACAGGAATTTAAATGAAAATTGACAAGATATTTTACAAATGGTAAATTAAAAGCGTGTTTTCAAATTTCATGTTAATCTTGTATTTTTATAGATAAATAATAATCCATCAATTTCTACACGCAAAGTAGCATCAGAAATAAATTTGTGCCAGTCCAGAGTTTGGAGAATTTTACATAAAAGTAGGTTTAAACCATACAGGATCCATGTTAGTCACTCTTTACTGCCTGGAGATAATTTGAGAAGGCTAGAATATTGTAATTGGTTAATGGGAAGGATAGAAAATTACGAAAATTTTTTAAGCAAAATCATCTGGTCAGATGAAACAAAATTTACAAATTCTGGAATGTTGAACAGAAATACGGAGCACTATTGGACAGTACAAACTCCCGACAAAACAGGGCTAGAAGACCACAACATCGTTTTGGAATAAACGTTTGGATGGGTATTTTGGCAAATCGTCTCTTAGGACCAGTTATGTATGAAGAACATTTAAATGGAGAAAGATATTTAAACATTTTACGTACTGACGTATCTGACTATCTTGACGACAATATCCCATTAAATAAATTACAATATTTATGGTGGCAACAAGATGGCGCACCAGCACACAATGCAGCTGTTGTTAGAAATTTCTTAAATCAAGAGTTTGCAAACCGTTGGATTGGAAATAAGGGAGTTGTTGAATGGCCTGCGAGATCACCTGATTTAAGTCCGCTAGATTTTTTTTATGGGGATATGTTAAAAATAATATTTATA
This sequence comes from Melolontha melolontha, assembly GCA_935421215.2. Taxonomy (NCBI): domain Eukaryota; kingdom Metazoa; phylum Arthropoda; class Insecta; order Coleoptera; family Scarabaeidae; genus Melolontha; species Melolontha melolontha. Next base: position 154,908,872 of record OW285236.1, on the reverse strand, counting down.
AAATAGATGCGCCACAAAACATTGAAGAATTACGAGACAGACTTCAGAATGCCTTCGATGCAGTTCCTAGAAGAACTATACAAAGGGCAGTACAAAATGCCAGAAGGCGTGCCCAATTGTGCATTACCGAAGATGGCCAGATAATTGAACATTTACAGTAATTGTTTATTGTTTACTTTTATATGTATTTTTATTAATGTTTTTGTTATCTTGTACTCGCTACTGTTGAATTTCGTTTCGAAGAATAAAAAATACTTATCATATCTCGTTTCTCTTCGTTAGTGTATGACATTTTTGTATTATTAATGAACAATAAATGAAACGTTTGACAGATTGAAATTCCAAAGGCTACCTTATTTAATCTTCTAATTTATTCTTTCAATAGAACCTAATGTCAAAAACTATAGTCAGCATGTGGTACATGGTTGAAATCAGAAAAAAAATTCTTTCTGAAGATATCTAAATCCAATATAGCGCCTATAAGAAATTAGATAGTTGATGATGGCCAGAAAGAAACGAAACGTTGTATAAAAATTTCGAGTACATCACCGGATAGAGGTTTAGAAATGGCCACAAGGATGTGTTTCTATTTTTTCTCTACAAGGCCAAATGTCGGTGCTACAGGTAAAAGAAGAAAATGGGGTTTTGTCACAGGTCTATTTTCTTTACGGATTTATAACAAACACAAAATTTAACAACTTTGCCAAATTTAAACCTATACTCTATCTCTAATAATTAGAGAGATCCCCATGGTGAGGGCCGAAAATGAATCAGCCTGTATAGGGAGTCGGTGTAAGATTAACGAAAATCGGAAAGAGAAGCGCATTACGCATATGTAACTGTCATCTTTGCCTTTCCTGTGCTACTCAAGCTTACTTTGACAGTTTTAAAATAAATCATAAATTTCAATCAACTTACTGACATGCTACAAGTTTATTTTGAGTATAATACAAGTCACTTTAAGAGAATGTTTGGAAAGTGTTAATTTTTGTCTCTTCCAAATTTACAATTAAACTGAATATATTGTACATCAATGGATTCAGCAAAAATATCTCTAGTCAATTATGCAAAAAAATATATACTGTGCAATTTGAAAAAAAAAATTAACAATACTTAGGAATTGAATATGGCGCTGGAAAAAAGTAAATGTAGCCTCAAACATAGTATTCATAAAACCATTTCATTTGATACCTATTTCATGAAAATCGAAATATAAATAAAGTTACAGCTTGGGGCGTTTTTTGTGTGACGGACTGTATATATATATATATATATATATATATATATAATATTTTCGTGACCTTGGTATGATATGGTAAACTTAATAAGTCGGCGATTAAAGGTCTGGTTTATTACTTCAAAGTATATATGTTTAAAACAACCCTACATGTTTCGGCAATGATGCCTTTGTCAAGGATATAAAAAAAATATATATATATATATATATATATATATATATATATATATATATATATATATATATTCTGTCATTTATATTTTTTATATCCTTGACAAAGGCATCATTGCCGAAATATGTAGGGTTGTTTTAAACATATATACTTTGAAGTAATAAACCAGACCTTTAATCGCCGATTTATTAAGTTTACTATATATATATATATATATATATATAGTAATATATATATATATATATATATATATATATATATATTGAAGAGATACCGAACGGGCTGTATGATGAAAAGATATAAGTACAATTTTAAATTTTTAAATATAAAATGAGTTATGATTATAAATGTGAATTATAAATCTCTATATTATGTGGGCTAGTACAAATTACATATAGATGGGGTTGTATTACACCAAAGACTGTTATTTGCGCATAATGCAAAGATACATATTCGTTAATATCGAAGTATTCATAACCAAAACAGCTGTTCATAAAAATAACTTGTTCTAAGTATATTCGGGTGGGCTTAAGTTTGTGTTATGTGTATGTCCGGCTAGACAGAAGAACTTAGACTCTTGTTGTTAGACATTAAAACATGCCTTTTAAATAATAGGTTCTGTGACTGCAATGAACACTTACAAAATCAGCTGATGCTAACACAATTATTAATAGTGTTTCTATATTCAAAACTACAAAATAAAACGAATGAGATAAGGATTATAATTATGGACTTTAATGAAGTGATTGCAAAGAAAGAACAGGTAAGTGGATAAGTTAATTGAATTATGAATATATAAAATATAACATGTCACGTGATGAAATAAATATGGCATAAAATCTAGGTTAAACGATACAACATAATAAATGTGACATGAATAAAGTTAAACGTACAAATGAATTCTTAGATTAAATTTAATAACTTAACAGGAAACTGTATTCTTCGTAACTTATATTCAAATATCTAAATCTTAATATGAAACATAGGTTATATTCATTTAAAAAGAATAATTCAATAGTGATTTTATTTAATGACATTAAATTAATTTATCATTTTCAAAATTCGTAGGATGTTTTAAAAAGATACTTATGTGGACTTGGATAAGGACTAATTGTACTGGATCAGGCGGGTGGATCCGTGGATGCGGCCTACAGGAATCAACGGCAAGTTATAACATAACTGAATTGCTGATCTGTTGGTATTCAAGACTTGTTATATATTCTGTTGATCATTTGTATACAATATTCTGTTTGGTATAGTTGTTTGAGTTGGGGGGTTATTTAATTTATTGTCTCTCATGTTGATGGTACATGCTTAATATTCTATATATTATTTGTTATAAGTAATTTTTGTTTATTCATCATATATTAATATAAGTTTTAGTTTACATAATAAATAATTCTTTCTTTTTAAATACATATCCTTTACTATCCATTCTTTCACTTATCTTTTAACTTCCATTCCTTGTTAACATATATAAATTCCCTATACTTAGACTCTTTTGTCTATATATTTTAGTATTTCGTAATACATATTCATATAATTATCATTATAAATTATTTATTTATATTTAATTCAATATCCCCATATTATATATTAATACCTTCTACCTTTATATCTAATCTTTTGCATTTCAAATAACTTTTCATCATACCTTGTTTATTTATATCATACTTTTGTCTTACATTGTACATTGATTCAATCATCTTTGTTTAACTTTAAGCAGATTTATTAGTATTTATTTTCCCCATTGAATATTTTATATTTGTCCTATGAGATCAATTAAATAATTGTTCCTTTTAAGGTTATTTTTATACCATTGTCAGTATATGTTATATTGCTTTGTCTCAGAATATTTCAATTTTCAGTCATTGTTCATTAGTCCTTAAGCTTACAAGCTCTAATTATGTTAAATTTTCCTCTTTATTGTAAATTGTGTTAGCATATTTTTGTTTATGTAAATATTTGTGTATAGTTTTTAGTTATTAATAAATCGTGTCCTCATTTAAGCTTTGGTCGTCTTTATAATCTTATTAGAACACCGAGATTCTGTTCTCTTTGTTTATATATTAATTTTTCTTCGACGCACCTTAGGTATGTGATTATTATTTTTATAAGTATTAAACATATTACCTCTACCTAATGTGATATGCATGTTTTTAATAATCAATGTGTGTGTCGTTTCAGTTTTTATACAGGTTGGTGTATAGGTTTTAATTGGTGTTTTACGTATGTTATTCAAGAAATTGTTGGTATCAAAATATTCATTTATCATTGAATTGTATGTTGTTCCTTCTATATTTATTGAATTGTACAAGTTAGCAGCTATTTGTGAACATTGTAGATGTAAACTGGTGTTTTGAGTGTAGGTGTACCTGTGTTTTGCGTGTATGTTGTACATTGGAAAAATATGATGTATATGATTGTTTCGGCCTTTACTTGATGAAATTCCATTATAACTATTAAGATAAAATAAATCAAATTTTATGAATTTCACTTTTTAATTATCACTGTAACGAGTCGTTTCGCACCAACCTGGGCTTCGTCAGACATATAACTATACTTGTGTTTAATATAAAAAATATTTTGTAAATAAGTTAGTTATATGTCTGACGAAGCCCAGGTTGGTGCGAAACGACTCGTTACAGTGATAATTAAAAAGTGAAATTCATAAAATTTGTTTTATTTTATCTTAATAGTTAAATATGATGTATATTTCTGATTGTAGTTGGGTTGCTGTTTGTTTCATTTCTCCCCATTATTAATGTTATAATATTGTTAGTTTCTTGAGTAATGTTTGTTAAAAATCTGTGATATTCTCTATCATTTATTGAAAATTGATTGTGTGTGTTAATTTTGCTTTTGCACCTAAGCGATTTGTAAGGTTTTTGATTAGATAATGGTTTGATTGTGTTTTTATTACATACATTATTGGTACTTGCGTTTGCTAACATATCTTTGTGTTCCGGCATAAGTTGATCTATTTTTATCTCCTTAATAATCTCGAATTTTTGATTAATATTTATTGTTGATTTTTCATTAAAAGTATGTATTTTTGGTATTAAATTTGTTATTAATCTTTCATTAAAAGCATCTATTTTTTGTATAATTCTTTCTTCCATCTTCGTTTGGCTATCTTTCAAACCTTTTATGTCTTCTTTAATTTCTTCTTTGTCCTGTCTAAGTTGATCTAATTTAATATTGTTGGCGTCTAATTTTTGGTTTAATTTCTCATTATTATCGGATATGATTTGTTTTAAATAAGCTTCTTGTTTTTCATTATTCATTTCTAACTTTAGTGCTAAATTCGTTTCTATTTGGCTTATATTAGTTTCTAATTTTTGTGTTAAATTAGTTTCTAGTTTTTCTTTTTTTGCTTTGTTACTAGTTTCCATTGATTCTAATTTCTTATTGTTAGCATCTAATTTTTCATTATTTTCTGCTATAAATTGATTGAACTTAGCTTCTTGTTTATCATTGTTGTCCGTCATGGTTTGTTGCATATTCATTATTAATGCAGTTAAATTATTAAAATTCATCATCATTTCTTCTTTAGGTGCTTCTGATTGTACCGTAACTGTGGCAGAATCACCCTGATCTGTTTCTTTTTCTGCCAGGTTTTCTCTCGACTTGCTCCTGGTACGTTTGTCCATTTTATTGTTAGGATTATAAATATGTATATTATAGTGCTTTTGTTATGTGTTAAATTAGTTTTATGTATATGAATTGCTTCTTGTTAAATTATATTTGTCTTGTCCCCTTTTTAGTTAATTATTCCAATCTTTATATTTTAATGTTAGTATTTTATGTGTAAATTAATTGTGGGTAAATAAATTGTTATCTCGTAAAAATTGTCTTTGTTTTTAACTTTTTTGACTTTGTATGTAAATGTTGATTATAAGAACAATTATCCCTTTTAGAAATAAACTTACAAATCCTGTTCCTGAGTATCAATAAGCGTCCTAACACATAAGAAAAAAAAAACACAGAGAAGCAAAATACAGACTTACAAAAAAAATGTTATATATCTTAAATAAATCTAACTAGAATACAGTTTTCCTTGTTTTTAATTTTTTTATCCTCTTTCGTTTTATTTTATAATTTGTGTTCTATTGAGCACGTTTTCTAAGGCCCTACACGTTGTGTCGACAATTGAAGAGATGCCGTGAATTGTGCCTGATAAATGCACTTATAATTGCCCCAAGTTGGGCTGGCCAATTGAAGAGATACCGAACGGGCTGTATGATGAAAAGATATAAGTAGAATTTTAAATTCTACTAAATTGAGTTATGATTATAAATGTGAATTATAAATCTCTATATTATGTGGGCTAGTACAAATTACATATAGATGGGGTTGTATTACACCAAAAACTGTTATTTGCGCATAATGCAAAGATACATATTCGTTAATATCGAAGTATTCATAACCAAAACAGCTGTTCATAAAAATAACTTCTTCTAAGTATATTCGGGTGGGCTTAAGTTTGTGTTATGTGTATGTCCGGCTAGACAGAAGAACTTAGACTCTTGTTGTTAGACATTAAAACATGCCTTTTAAATAGTAGGTTCTGTGACTGCAATGAACACTTACAAAATCAGCTGATGCTAATACAATTATTAATAGTGTTTCTATATTCAAAACTACAAAATAAAACGAATGAGATAAGGATTATAATTATGGACTTTAATGAAGTGATTGCAAAGAAAGAACAGGTAAGTGGATAAGTTAATTGAATTATGAATATATAAAATATAACATGTCATGTGATGAAATAAATATGGCATAAAATCTAGGTTAAACGATACAACATAATAAATGTGACATGAATAAAGTTAAACGTACAAATGAATTCTTAGATTAAATTTAATAACTTAACAGGAAACTGTATTCTTCGTAACTTATATTCAAATATCTAAATCTTAATATGAAACATAGGTTATATTCATTTAAAAAGAATAATTCAATAGTGGTTTTATTTAATGACATTAAATTAATTTATCATTTTCAAAATTCGAAGGATGTTTTAAAAAGATACTTATGTGGACTTGGATAAGAACTAATTGTACTGGATCAGGCGGGTGGATCCATGGATGCGGCCTATAGGAATCAAAGGCGATCGGATAGCGTCCCCCGCTTGTTGTACGGTGGAACGGCTGGCTTCCCGGCGAACTGCAATTTTCGTTTTCTTGGGCACCGGTCACCGTCTGGACTTGCAGAATGCGTTAAACAGGAACTGGATGTACTGGTAAGGTTTTGACTAGATTCGACGTATGGTTTTTTAGATTTATTAATACTTTTTCTTTTAATTTTCAGAGAGGCACTTATAATACGTCTAGGTGTTTTTAATGGAGAATTTTCTAGTGACGCTAACTTTCTTTTTTTTTCAATCCACATTTCTGATTCGTCCAACTGTATGTATTTATATAGTCTCGACATTTTATTATAATGAAAATGACAATTTAATCATTTTAAATATACTTCTAATTAGTATAAATTATCTAGTTTATATTTGGGAATACATGTTTGACGTGCGAATGTTGATAGTTGTCTATAATGCTAATTTTATAGTGGGGAAAATTCCCGCGGTTATCTTTTTAAATTTGTACAGTGTTGCCTAAATAAATGGCGTCATTTATTATTAATCAATTAAGTTGAAATATCTTTGGAAATACAAGATATCGAAATGAAATGACAGATACAAATAAAAAGAATAAAATAAATCAATGTTAGAATGAATTTAAAACAATTAAATACGCGAAATCAACTTTATTGATATTACATATGAAGAATTCAGTTTCAATATTTTTTATAATTCTAAAGCTTACATCTATACATAAAAATTCCGTCTTTTGCTCACTGAGGCATTCTTAGGTGTAGTCTCGACCTACATCAATATATATATATATATATATATATATATATATATAATATATATATATATATATATATATATATATATATATATATAATATATATGTTTTCTTTTAGGCTTCCGCGGGTAGTAGTATGTGTTTTAACTGGATTCCGGGTTTTCTTCCGCGTTTCCACTGCTTGGTCTTCGTAAAGACCAAACAGTGGAAACGCGGAAGAAAACCCGGAATCCACAATTATATCCTGGTAAAGTTGTATATTATATTTTTATGGTTAATATTTTGTCAGTGCTGAATATTCCAAATTCACTAGGAATATTATATCAAATAAGATTACTTATATAACAATAAAATATTGATAGTCGCTTGAAAATACCCTTTTTAAAGACACATTATAAAAATGTGTCCATTCTTTTCTACTAAAGAAGAATAAATCCCTAGAAGATTTGTTAATATTCATATATCAAGGAAGTTAGATATTTTTGTCATTTAAATACATATAGAGTGACTTTTGAAATATCTTTCTAGATAATAATTTCAAAATTAACTATTAATAATAAAAATAATTGTAGTACTCTCGTTTCAGAGCATTAGTTTAATTTACGATTTTGTATGTAACTCTGTTAAATATGATCATTAATTACTTATTTTATTTTTTAATAATCAGTATACTTTTAAAAGTATGACAAACTAAAGTTATTCACCAAGATTCAACTATATTGTACTCTGACAATATCATAAAATAAGCCTTTAAATATCGAAATATCTGTTACAAAAAATTAAAGTATCTTGAAATTAATATTATGGGATAAGATACCATTACAATATATATATATATATATATATATATATATATATATATATATACAATATATACAATATATATATATATATATATATATATATATATATATTGTACGTCAATTTTATTATTTTTTAACTCTACATTTTTTACCCCAGAAGAAGCGACAAAGTGTTGCGAAATATAGGGTAATTGAATAAAGGAGTTTTTTAATTGACCGCTTACCCGAATTTTAATTAATTTTTGATAATATATCAGGGTCGATAATTTCTTTTCAATTATTTATATATATATATATATATATATATATATATATATATAAATATAATATTTGCGTGACCTTGGTATGATATGGTCAATTCAATCAGTCGGCGATTAAAGGTCTGGTTTACTTCAAAGTATATATATTTAAAACAACCCTACATGTTTCGGCAATGATGCCTTTATCAAGGATATAAAATATAAATGACAGAATACAAATGTCAAATAATTATTTGACATTTGTATTCTGTCATTGTTATATTGTTATTGTTAACATAACAGCATATTCTATTTTTAAACTTCTCCTACATTTTGCGGCACTATAAAATGCGTCGTGCCATCTGCTTGATGATTAAACCATGGGATATTCGAAGAAAACAAAACTTTCTTATTTAAAGATGTTCGAGCAAAATGGTACGAATTACCGACGCATGAGTGCCCAGACATTCTTCTATCTCATGCCTATCAAACTCGAGTATCTTCTTGGCACTATCAATGTTCTCCTCAGTAATGGACGAGGTGGCCTCCTGATCTTGAAGCATCTTTCGAACCATAATTTCCTCTGTGGAACTTCGTATGTCAACTGAATACTCTCATACGATGTGGATAATCATCTTCTAGTACAGAAGCCATTTCTTCCAAACAGTAATATTCAATCCAATAATATTTAATCCACGGTCAAACTTGTAGCCTAAAATTTGTTTTTGAACTGGCTTCAACTTATCATAGCGTGCAATCATCGGTTACGCCATATCGCAAAACTTTTGCAATTCTCTTTGTATTTAAAATAACTGTTTTAATGATTATAGTACGCTAATCATTATACGTCTAACACTGTTCGCAATTATAGTGTAAATTACATGAACAAAAGTTACTAAGTTTAAATTAGTCCCCTTTTGTCCCGACAAAAAAAAATAAATTCCATACTTACCGGTAAACTTTTAAAAGCTTTACAAATAAAAAATTTCTTGCAGTGCGAAAAGAAATCTGTTTTTAATAATTTTTAATTAGATGTGTTTTGCAAAATGTGAATGTAATCTTTTGTAGGCGCAATTTACAGCACTGGACATTATCTAAACTTACTTTGTTAAATGTAAATATGCCAATGTGTGTACATGTACTACATATATTATGTAAGTATCATTACAGCATATCCTGAACTATATAAAAAGTGAACATTTAAATTTTGTATGTATAAAAGGTTTTGTAGGGATCTTAAATCTTGTTTTATTAACTGAAACTAAATCTAAATAATAAATTTCCTTTTCGAAATACCAAAAAAACACCATAAATGTTCAAATCTTAGCGAAATTTGTTACACTTAGCTTATATCTAAATTTGTGTCACATTTTTACATTTATACGTAGCACGCAAGCGATCCTATCCATGTGTTATTATTATTATCAACTGGTTAAATTGGGAAATTTCAATGGCAGGATACTTTAACGTCATCATTTAATATTTCTTATAACTTATAAGAACAACTAATATAAAAAAAATAGAAAATAAGTTTTTGTAATTAGTTGTACCTAATATTAATTACCAGTCATATTAACTGATGACGTCAAGCATTATATTACTGAAATGCCCAAATTTAACCGACATGTAAACTGACATTGTTTCATACTTATATATTTTGTTACTTAATAAAAATCAAATTTACTGAATTTAGTTAATTAAATTTATCCAAACTTTAATTTCTTTTTTTTTTAATTAAAACTTGAAGACAATTTCGCTCAAGACTTTTGACGTTACCATACATTGTTTCTGCTCAATTTCTGTCTACTCTGACGGCATACCGAGGTTGAAGACTTCATTAGCACCATTTGACAAAACTTCAAAGTAAATGTTGTACAAGGAAAAATCTTTGCACACAATTTTGAGTAAATTGGGCTATTCTTTGGGAGCCGATTACAAATCTGATTTCCGTTCCTTTCTAGTACGTAACGTTCTTAGTATGAGATCGTATGTCAACTTCATAAAAACGGTATTTTCCAATGTCAATCACCTTTTAAAACATTATAAAAGGTTATACAAAGTTGCGTAATAATAAGTAAAGATACTCGTATTTATTTCTTGTAGAAAGATTGCATAATATTGTGCAAATTTGAAATATTTCATCACCACCGACGGTCCTTTTGTAAACGCCACTAGCCGCGAGCAGGCAGAACGCTAATGAAAGTGAATTCATATAGCTAAAAAGACAGCGCTTTGGAATTAGTTACAGTGTTGACCTCTTATTAGACAACTTAAGGAATAATGAGTTCAATTTCTGCTTGACTTGATGGCTTCATATTCCCCAGAAGAATTCTCTAGCAATAGTATAAGTTAGAAATGTGTTACTTTTTATTAAAATGTTCCGCTAGTGTAAAAATAATCCTGATTCCTTTTGCTTTATGTAGCAATTTTACTTCAAAATATTTGCTATATATATATATAGCTATTAGCTATATCTTCCAGTAGATCTTTCAGTAGCACATCAGGATAAAGCCACACATCGCATGTAATTTGTGTTCTTGTGGACTTGGTTAAACCAAAGAAAAGTGTCAGTGTCATTTGCAAACCTTTAAGCGATGAACAAGGTGAGTGCTTTCATCAGGTCATTCAATTCATGAGCAAACGACAACAAGGTTTCTGGTATTAAACGTGATGGAAGATTATTGTTGGAACTTGTATCGCGACGCTCTTAATAAAGTCAATGAACAAAGTGTTAAGAAATAAAGATTTTGATTTACTTTCTTAGTAACAATAATGTTTTTATTTTTCTCTGTAAGCATAAATGTATATAGAGAAAATAGAATTGTATTAGAAGTTTTGATTTTTGTTGTCCTGAAGCATAAAAAAGTAATATGAAGAAGCATATTTTATTTCCGATGAATGTAACAATAATTAGCTATCGTAAGAGGGGGCTCTTCATACTTATAATAAGCGCAACAATGCAAACACTACTATATGAGTATAAAATCCTGTAAATATCAAGAATTTCTGTAAAATAACGATTTTTTATCTGAAAGTTTAAAGAAAGATGTTTAGTATTTATTATATCATATATGATAATCGATAAAAAATTGAAGTTGTTGACATGTCTCATTGGAATAAGATGTTGGTTTAGTGGTAGTTTAGATTTCAATATAATTTAGTTCTTATAATAAGACTTTTTTTGTATTATATATTTCATGAAACTATTGAATACTTTAAATAAATGATCTATAAAACGAAAGTGCTAAGGAAAGGTTCTAGTCTGAAAATCAGTAAAATACTCTTATTATCTAAAATAACTCTTATTTACCCCCTTATTTACACGTATTTCGATAAGTTGTCATCATCAACTATAGAAAAAGTATTGCACTTGGAGCTCTAGCACACATTTTACACAAACAAAGCTGTATCATTATATTTTTAAGGTATCAATACATTAGTACTTATACATCGGTGATATATTTCCTTGTGCGTTAAGAAATAAAGAAATTTATTGTATTTCAGGGTAGAATAGAGAAAATTCAAAGTAAAACATTTTGTACAAGGTGACTTAAGAAGCAATTCTATTAGACGCATGCAATAATCGACATTTTAGTCTAGATGTGTAGGTAAGGATTTAGGAATAGTTTCCTCTTCATCGCATAAAGGCGATTTTCTCAACATTAGTAATGTTCACGTATTTGAAAGCGGTAATCATTGATATTTAACCATGACTGGGGGAAACAGTGATTTTAAGAATATCACAAGTTTACAAACTCCAGTCAACTTTTTGGAGAACGATTCTTAACGTAATTGGATGCGCTAAATTCGAATTTTCGATTTATTTGGTTCTAGTCCAGGCAGAACATACGCACTGGCATGCGCGAGTAGCGATTTTATTTCAAAAGATCAAAGGTGCCGACATGAAGTGATCTTATTGCTTTAACTCTTCGTCGGGTGCAATCGATCTGACAGGTACAATGCAAATTATTTTGAAGTTTGTTGAAAATCGCACCAAGCTAAAATGTTACCCCACTATGTATTCCATCACTTCAGTGCGCGTAGCAGGGCAGTCTATCATGTGACTTCCACACACGCAGGTTATGACAGTAATTTAGAAAACTATCTGTCAGATCAGTGCGTCCGAATCTGTTCCAATTTCGAATTTAATGAAAATAAGCTTTTGTTAATTCCTTTGGTTTGGTTTTCCAATATTATTGGTGAAGAGAACATCGTTTCTAGTTAGAAAAAAATTTTGATCGATTTATTCAATGCGATCTGTCGGATACATGCGCCCTGTAGTGTAATCTTTCACAAATTCTTTTAGGTCTAATTTAATCAATGGCTGAAAATCGGCGATTATAGAATCCAGAGGATGCCAAAGATGCAGAACTATTACTTAGTATGCTAGATGATGAAGACCCAGTTCAAGATGACTTTTCAGATTCAGAGAGCGAATTAGAAAATAGAAGCAGAGGTTGGAAATAGAATAGACAACTCCGAATCTGAACAATCAGCAGAGTCTTCCAGCGAAAAAGATGAACAATAGGACTATTTTATAGGCAAAGATAAAGGCACTAAATAGGCAAACAGGTTTAAGCCTTCTAAAATTCGCAGTCACAACATTGTTTCCCAGATTGCTGAAGTTAAAGATGTAGCTAGACAAGCTAAATCACCTATTGACGCTTGGAATTCTTTTATAACGGATGATATGTTAGATTTATTTGTTACTTGGACTAATCAAAAGATCATATCAATATCTCACAAATTCGAACGTGAAAGAGATGCCAAAATAGCTGATAAAATTGATATAAAAGCGTTTTTGTCACTGTTTTACCTCGCAGGTGTATTGCATGGTAACAGGTTAGCGTTAGAAGAAATCTGATCAACGGATGGATACGGCATGGAATTCTTCAGACTCGTTATGTCGCTAAGGAGATTCAAATTTCTAATGAGATGTTTGAGATACACGAGCACAAAGGAAAGCGAGAGATAACGTTGCTCCGATCTGCGAACTTTTTACGTTGTTTGTAGAAGATTGTAAACGTAATTATTCGCTTGGACACAACGTAAATATTGATGAGAAGTCTTCCGTGGTAGATGCCGTTTTAAAGCAATATATTTCGTCAAAGACAGCGAAGTACGGAATCAAAATATATGCATTGGTAGATTGACGTCATTTCTATAGCTACAATCTCGAAATTTACGCCGAAAAACAGCCGAAAGGAGAATACAATGTTAGTAATAAACCTTCAGACGCTGTGAAAATATTTGAAACTGCAATTCATAATACTGGAAGGAATATCACCGCTGATAATTGGTTCACGGATGATGAATTAGTATCTTATCTAAAAGAAAAAAAATTGTCTTTTGTCGGTGCTATAAAAAAAATACAAGACACCTTCCTATTGAATTCATAGCCACGAAGAAAAGAGAAGAAATGAGTAGTTTGTTTGCTTTTTCAAGCGACGCAACCATAGTTTCATATGTTAGGGACCGGACACGAGAGGCCGATGACTCACGGGCGTACTACTGAAAATTTTTATTTATAAAGTTTTTAATTTTATTTATATAATTGGAAAACAACCGGGTGGTGATCTATGAAATACGAAATATATTTTTATTTGTTTATTTTGTAGTTCAAGTTGAGTAAAAGAGTATTAATATTAACTAGCAATACTTTCTCAAGGTTCTCTTCTGTAAATTTTTTCTGTTTGAATGAAATCCATCCTGGTAGATAGAAAACGTCCTTTCTACATCGCAACTGGTTATAGATATATTCTTTTATTTCAGCGTATTTAGTAGTTAGATTTTGAGACGTTGTCTCCATACACAATTGCCGCAATGTTATTAAATCTGGATTTCTATTAAAACATGCGTCTAACTTTTGCCGAAGGCAACATCCGAAGTCACTTGGAATATTTTTCAAATTATTAATAGCCACATCTAATGTGGTTAATCCATAATTTAATTTGAGATGTTGATTTTCAAAATAAGTGATTAGATTTAGCAAATTTCCAGTGTTCCTGAAGAAAGCACAACTGATTTTTTAAATTTTGAATTTGCATTAGTTCCTTGCACTCAGAAATACTTCCAGCGTCGTCATTTAAATATGTAACAAAATTTTGTAAACTGTCGAAATTCTCTGCATAAACACTAGTAGCTTCCAACCATGTTCCCCATCTAGTTATTACTGGAGAGGGAGGCAGTGACAAAGATGGAAGTTTTTCGCTGTAAAGGGTTACTCTCAATGGTGCTTTTCTGAAAACTTTTTTAAAAGCGGACGTCTCTGATATATTCACAGATTCTGTGGAGAGCATTTGCTACACAAGTAATATGCAGCATATTAGAATATGTTTCCCTTAATAGTCTGCCTGTTTTTAACATATATGCGGCACTGTCACTGACAAATAAAAGTATTTTCTCTTTGTGCCTGTCGTCCGAATGAAGCATTTGGTGCATATTCTCGTATATGGCTTTAGTTACTGTTTCCGCATCAACTGCATTTATAACTTTTGTTGCTATTATATATGCGTTATATGGAATAGTTGGATGTAGTACACCAGCTACAACATTTGCCGCCCAGCGTCCTTACGAAATATAAACTAATAAATAATAGATATTTAAGAATTAAGGGAATAAACGACAGTTTTAATCCCGAGACAGTAAGTAATGCCTGAGCGACCGAAGGGAGCGAGGGCATTTTCTGTTGAGGGATTATTGACGTTTATTCCCGAATTACATACAAAACTTTTCTCCCGACCTTAAATGTAATAATTTATTTCATTATTAGTTTGACAGTTGATTGATAGATTGATCTGATGTCATTCAATTAAGTTGGTTTGTCATGAAAATGTGCATAGTTTTTGGTTATTAAGGTAAAACGAGTTTGTTTGTGTCTTTTTTTTTCCAATGTTACTATTAGGATTACAAAATAAAATTGATTGATATATTTAAATGCTTCGTCAATCTGACAGTTAAATTAATTTTGACTTAAATAAATGAACCAAAAGTCATTCACTACAGTATTCACTTTATTCCCTAGGGAAAATCGAATATTTTATTCCCTAGAGAATAAAGTAGTCTAATATATGTCGATTGTCAGATGTATAAGATGACACTTTATTCTCGGTCGGGAGAAAAATAAAATGAAAACTCCTATGCTTCTATCTACGCCAATGAAGAAAGGAATTTCTCTGTAATATTGTGGTAATTGCGTGACAATTTAACGATAAAAAACAGATGTGCGGTTAACCGAATGAATAGTGCTATTCAATAACTGCGTGTTGTACTTAGCGATCTTATAGACTATTTATATGGTCAATCACAATTTCGGCCTGATGCGTCGGGTCTCTACTTATATACACGCAAAAACAAAAATATTACGCTTATTTCCAGTTTACATAACGATGATGCAATAGATGAAAACACTGGAAATAAACGTAAACTAGACATAATAACATTCTACAACGAAACTAAATCGGGGGTCGATGTTGTTGACTAAATGTGTGCTTTATACAATGTTGCACGAAATACAAGACGATGGCCCAGGTTATATTCTTCTCATTATTAAATTTTGCTGTCATCAATTTTCAGGTTATTGTTGTCAAAAATAGAGGTGTAGTTAAAAAGAGAAGCTTATTTTTGAGAGAAATGGCGACAGAATTAGCATCAGAACAACTACAGAGAGCAAGTTTGAAAAAAGCAGGTATTCCTAAATTATTGCAGACAAGGTTGAACTCTCTAAACCCATAAATAGTCTCGAATCAAGCAGATCTGGATGGTGGGGGAAATATCGATGCTCTACGCAAAAGAAGGGCGTGCGCCTCTTGCACAACAGAAAAAGGAAGAAGACTGACAAACTACTTTTGTAAAGTTTGTAATGAAGTGCTGTATCTGCAGCATGCTATATATTTGTGTCAAGGTGTTTAGATAATAGCCAGGATGATGGTTCAGTTTAAAATTACAATAAAATCCAAGATGGCAAATATTAGTTCCTACATTTAATTTAGGTTTGATACTTATAACCAAAATTATGTATTACTTTTTTTGTGATTTCAGATGGTTTTTACAAGTTTATTTTGTGTTATGTTTTTATTAAAATATAATATTATTCTTTGCTTACTTATGCGATTATAACCAATTATATTACAATTGGTCTGTGAGATACATTGCGCTCAATCTTGTTGTAAACAACAGTATTGCAAAATCGATTTGAAGTGTTTTTGTTATGTTTGCAAATGTTATATGCTCGAAAATGTAGCAAAATAATGATAAATGTGTATTTGCATTACTTTGGTTTCTCTGTAGCAAACACTCACAAGTCATGGATGCCGAATTGTTTTGTAAAGCGTGCAGCACAAAACTGTACAAGTGGTCACTCGGTAAAAATGTGTACTTTCCATTGTCATAGCTACAAAGAAAATCATGTAGACGTTACTTTTGCTTAATGAATGTGGTCGATATAAATGCAAAAGGACTAGCCAGTATAAATATCCTGACGTATAATCAGTGTCCAAGTCAGTTCCACTTACGAGCAATGATCCATTGCCAGTAACTTTGACTTCATCACCGACGAGTAATGAAAGCAATTTCGTCATGGAAGAAAAACATTTAATTTTGCAAATTAAACTAAATTATTCATGATTTGAATTTATCGAAATAAAAAGCAGTGTTGCTCACATCACGATTGCAGTTTTCAAAAAAGAAGAGATGTGATGAATACACGTACGATAGAAATGAATGACGTTTGTTTATTGATGGTTCAAAATACAGCTTGAAAGCTGCTCTGCTACACAATGGAAATAAAAAACCATCCATTCCGATTGCTTATGCATTACAAACAAAGGAATGCTAAGAATCAATACGTAACATTTTAGCTAAGATCAAATATAATGAGCATCAATGGAAAATTTGTAGCGATCTAAAGGTTTGAAAATATAATTAAATTTGAAAGAATAAATGATCTACCTATTATTCCAACAGATCACTAGTCTTTTGATTTGGATGCAATCTGGTTTCGTCAAATTTTACTGTTTTTTTTTTGTGCCTGTGTGCCACAAGATCAAATCTGCATTATGTCAAAAAAAGATCGGCCAAGTCGTATTAATTATGAGCCAGGATAACGTCTCCTCTGCATCACTTGTAAATACACAGGACATTTTTCTGACACCTTTTCACATAAAACTTACCCTTATCAAGAACTTCGTCAGAGCACTCAACCGTGTTGCACCGGCTTTTAAGTACTCATTCAAGTTGTTTCTCAAATTGTCATACGCAAAAATCAAAGAAGGAATATTTGTCGGACCTGATATTCGAAAATTAATGGTCAACGGAAACTACGAAAGTTTAACGTTTAAGTGTTGTTCACAGTTTTCTCGGTAATCGCAAATCCCCAGATTTCAAGCAAATAATCGGTAATTGCAAAATTATCGAAACTTTGGAGGTCGAATGTCTCTTAAAATACATTTTCTGCATTCCCATCTCGATTTTTTTCTTGAAAACCTGGGCGATACGAGCGAAAAGCAAGGAGAGCGGCTATACTAAGATTTGGCGAAAATCGAAAAATGATACCAAGGATTTT
Source organism: Melolontha melolontha (assembly GCA_935421215.2). NCBI lineage: Eukaryota > Metazoa > Arthropoda > Insecta > Coleoptera > Scarabaeidae > Melolontha > Melolontha melolontha. The sequence continues at coordinate 154,890,986 of OW285236.1, read as the reverse complement.
GAGACGAGGGCATGGTGAGCGACAACTGGTAGTCTAATGCGTGAAACGAATCCCAAAGAATACAAATGGCACATTTCAACCGCGCTTCACTTTAGATTCATCACTTTTTATTGAATAACATGGCTAGTAATTGTCAAAAATAGTAAAAAAAGAATTTAATGAATATCTCAAAAACTACAACCAATTTAAAAAACGATTCGAATTCAGTGCCCCAAACAACTTTTGGTTGCTCAGGTCCAAAACCGTGTATACTTGTGATTTGTTAATTAATCTGTTTGTCTTATGTGTCCATTTTTCTAACTACTGCTTCTCTATAACTGTAGTTAGTGTAATTTATAAAAATTAATTAAGAACAAATTATATTATATCTTGGAGCTTAGATTTTATAAATCGCGCACAAACACAAAATACGTTACGTGCTAAAGTTTTAATTCTATGTAGTTGTAATAAAATTTTTCAAAATCGTAAAATCATTTCATGGGACTTAATAAATCCAAGAAACTACAATATCCAAAACTAAATAATAGTATTTTATAGTACATATACTCTTTATTTCTTTATAATTAAGATATTTTATACCGAACATATACTCTTCATATTAAGAAATTGTATACGGCTCATGTAATATTCAAAAAGTGAACGTAAAAAGTACTACATATGCAATTTGATCAATATTCTTGAAACACGAGAGACTTCTCATTATTATCGATAAGTTTGATATTACAAAATTGACCCAAGTAACCTTGATGTTGAACAATATAGATAAAGTGCGTACTTATTTGAAAATATCTTTTAAACAAAAATCTGTATCTCATTATATGTTAATTATGTGAGGGCTTAAAGTAGTCTCTATATTAGACTAAACCTTTAGACGTACATAAATTAAATAGTATCGGCTTATAAACATACACTTTTACTGTTATTAATAAATATAATTATGAATATATATATATATATATATATATATATCGCTAAGAAATAAGTAGTTAAACTTCTAGTTTCAAAAATTCTTTTATTGTAAATACACTACAATATTGTTTCGCCATACAATGGCTTCATCAGGTGGATGAAATACTGATAGAAGTTTAATTACTTTTATTTCTTAGCGTTATAATGAAGTTTCAACAAGTATCTCCTTCGTCAATTAACTATATATATATATATATATATATATATATATATATATATATATATATATATATATATATAGGTCAAATTTCTTTCAGTATAAAAGGCTGGATTAAATTAACTCTAATATGTATATAATTTGACTTTTAATAAAAACAGAATTTGGGTCAATGTATAATCAAATAAAACGATTTGTTGCTTCGTAATGTTTCGAAACTTTATTTGTTTCTTCATCAGACCTATTAAATTATTTACGGATTAGCCATACCAAGTAAAATAAAATATGAAAATGTACTTACATTAGCAATTAAATTCATAAGTGATCTTATAGAATGAAAATACCAAATTTTCAATCAAATTTTGGTTGTATTTACATTAGCATAAAACAAAACTATTGCGGAAAGTGTTAAACATTACACGGTAAACTTTGGTTTTTGTTTAAATACAACCAAAATGTGATTGCAAATTTGGTATTTTCATTCTATAAGATCACTTATGAATATAATTGCTAATATAAGTACATTTTTATATTTTATTTTACTTTGTATGGCTAATCCGTAAATAATAGGTCTGATGAAGAAACGAATAAAGTTTCGAAACGTTACGTAGCAACAAATCGTTTTATTTGATTATACATTGACCCAAATTCTGTTTTGATTAACAGCAAAATTATATATATATATATATATATATATATATATATATATATAATATATATAGTATATATAGTATAGTATATATATAGTATAATATATATATAATATATATAGATTCTTTGATAAAGGCAATAATTTGCCCAAACATGTAAGAGTGGTATTAGTTTAAATACATAAATATTCAATTGGCGATTTAAGGTCTGTTTTAATTGAATATTTATTTATTTAAACTAATGCCACACATACATGTTTCGGTAAATTATTGCCTTTATCAAAGAATTTCTTAAAAATGTAAAAACATACAATTACAGAATTATAAAAAAATTACAGTATATTACTGTCATATTTTTTATGTGATATTGTCAAATATAAAGCTATATATATATATATATATATATATATATATATATATATATATATATATCAAACGAAATTTAAACGTGACAACTTTGTTTGCGTGTTTATACAAAATGGTTAATACTTACACTATGAGAAAAACACTTGCAACTTTTATCAATTTCAATTTGTTTAATTTAGTCGAATTACTAGAATTAAAAAGTACTCTTAACAACTCTCTTTATTTGAAAATAGAATACTTTAATGTTAAACAATTATTACTTCATATCTTGAAATATGAGGCGCACAATCATTAATACAACAATCGCTAGAAAAAGATAGGTTTATCGTTTCCATTAAAATATATTTACTGAATTTATCTAAATCCACTTAAACACTGTAAATATCTATTTTAGAAAAAGAGTAGTAAAGAATTCTGAACTTACCAAGTACATGAAAGAAGTTTTCATCTAACCGTATAGTGCTGCTCAGCAGATAATCTGTGCCATCAACTTCATTGTCAGAAGCGGAAATATCCGCAGGACTAGATGAACAAGTTACTGGCATTTTATTCCTCAAGATGGTTAACATTGAATAGCGTTTTATAAGATAATTATATTCGATAGTCACATTTGAATTATCCGTACAAATTCGGCGCGTTAAAACTTGTTATTTATTACCTTATTACGTTACAGGTAATATATAAGAGATGTGAAGTTTCGACAACCATTAAGACAGTGAGACATTAAGTTAGGAAAATGAAGATGTTATTTAGACTCCTGGTGGGGATAGGTTTATATTGGAGATTCCTTCTTATCAGAGAATTACGTTGATAAGGCCGTGAATTACGATAATTGCTTGGTAATATTTCTAAACCAATAATTATATAAATATCATTTATTATATTATTATCTATATTTACGTAGAAGAGTATTAAATTATCAAAAAATGTTTGAAATGTATGTTTCCGAATTTGTCATACATAACATTTTTTTAATTTGTATTTTTGTTCTTTTTTTATATTATCTTCTCCTAGTTTAGCTTGTGTAGTGTAAGTTTTCAATTTCAAATTATTATATATTTCTTATCAAATGCTATAATTATAATTTTCCTATCAAAGGAATATAATTCTGTTGGATAAATATAATATTATTAAAATATTGTTTAGTTATCGATTATTTATTTTGTAAATTATAAATCTAGATCGCTTTATGATTCGTTATTTTATTAATAATTCAAAATTTAACAAAACTTGTATGTGTCAATTGTGCGATTTCTATTATTAGATCATACTTCTGTGGAAATTCCATATACAATAATAGAATTTCCATTGAAATTACTGAGATATTTTTGAGGTCTTCCAACATTATTGCCTTTCGGAAGACCAATTTTTCGCACATGAAAGGCGACGCTGCTCGTTTTCGTAAATGCAGTTAGAAAGAAATAACATATTGTGAGATTAGATGACTATAGTGGATGCTCAATAATTGTAATGTTATTTTTAATAATAATTCATACCTTAAGATCTTTTAACAACTTAAATCACTTATTCTCAAACTTTGTAGCACTCCTGGCAAATAATGTTATATATATATATATATATATATATATATATATATATATATATATATTGATATATGCGCAGATGATCCAACAGATACAATAATAAAAGATAATAGTAGTTAATTGTATAGTATAAGAATAATACTTGAATTGGGCGCCTTTATTGAATTCACAATGTAGATCATCCGCGACTTACATGTATTATCTCTGGTTACGGCTAGGTGTCGGTGAGCATGAATATCTATAGCAAAGTTGACCGTCTACAGGCTCCTTGTCGATATGTTTCCCCTAAGTGTATGATAGTGAAATGTAAAACAAAATAACTTAGTTCTCATCAGCTAAACATAGATAAATAAGAGATTTGATTTAAATAAATGTATATAAAAGTTTATTATAAACAAGTTTTCTGTACACAAAAACAAGTAACGTACCTAACGTCAAATAATAGTATATAATTGCGTACACGTGTGAATCAAGTTAAATAGGGTTATGTTTTAATGGTTATAATGTTATCAAGTGAGTTACGTTATGAATTAAATAATAACTATATCTAGGTAAGTACTACAGTTTCTTATCCAATCAAAGTTCTTTCACAATAATCAATAATATTGAAATGTAATTTTCAAGTAAGATTATGAGGATATCTGTTTGGTTTAAGGAAAAATATTTTAAATGTAAATTGTTTTCAAAGAGTCTTTATTCGAAATAATTTTTATTAATAAGACCTGTTTTTTATCGTCTTAGGCAGGAATCTTGATAGTATGGATGAAGATTGGTCGATTCATCGTGCTTTCAGAGTGCGGAGATTTCAAGTTTCCTTGACCGGCTATGAGCGTACTCCTACGGCGTGGGATCTCTCCTCGGACCGGTGTTCAATCGAAAGATGCTAAGTTCGATTTCTAACTGTACTACGCTGGTGTCGCCTTCAAATATATCACAAAAGTAGCCCCAAATTATTGTTTAACTTTTGTGGTCACTTATAAATTTTTAACTCAGGTATTTCTTCTTTAATTTAATTTTAAATTTGGAGTCACACTTTTTTAATCACTTCTAATCAAAATTTTATAACCGACGCTCGATGGCAATTATTTCATTCAAAGCCTATTTTACTTTTGTGAAATAGCCTCGAATTTTACTTCAAATTACATATTATAATAATATAAATATAAATAATGTATTGTTTCCAACTTATGCACAAAATTAAAACAATAATTTTCAAAAGGTTGACCAGGATATTTAAATGTAGGGTTATGCGTTATGAGTGACAGGAAAATAACCGTTTCGCGGGTTAGTATACATTTGACATGAGGGCGTGTCGAACTAGTATCGATACAAATTTTTAATGTAGATAAATTGGATATCTTTAATTTGGCGCTAATGATTTAAATTATAAAAATGACAATAAAATAAATACTAAAAAGTAAATTTTGAAATAAATGTAAATTGATTTGAAATATACAAAGTTATCGTAATATTAATTTATTTACACTTCGATACTAATTTTACTATTTTCGCCAATTTTAACCATTCTATTACATTAAGAAATACTGAAAAAAACAAATCAATCAACGGGAAACGTACAGACGGCGTTTCGTTCTGGTTGGAACTTTTCAATGCACGGCATTCCTCGAAGACGGACATTGCTTTTTCATTTCTATACTTTCTGTATATATTTTTTCAGTATTTCTTAATTCTTAATTAACCTAATTACCAGGAAGTTCGTTGTCGCGAAAGGGTGTGTTCTGCATACTGGTACAAACTTAGTTTGTCGGATTGTAGTTATGAACGCATCACATAAGTCGACATTTAAATGTAAGAATGTGATTTAATATTCATTAATTCTCACTTGCAGTAAGTTCCATTCTATTACATGTTATTTCTGTCTTTCCTTTCGCAGTTAGCTGGAATGAAGGAGTAATTCTGCATCACAACAATATATATATAATTTCTTAGCCGTTTATTAAATATAACAATTGATAAATAATTGGAGTTTTTCGGCTTTTGTATGAAATATTTACAAATATAAAGTTAGTATGTATGTAATTGCAAAGTAAGTGGAGATGTAAACATTGCTGTCTACAAATTACAAAGCAAATCATACGAAATTTTTAATTGAAAAATATTGTCTACGTTGGGACTTGAACCCAAGTCTACAGTTTGCCGGACTGTCGCTTTTAAACTCTTATATATATATATATAAGTGTTTAGATAATTTCTTAGCCGTTCATTAAATATAACATTTGATAAATTATTGGAGTTTTTAGGCTTTTGTGGCCTAGTGGTAAAGGCGACAGCCCGGATAGCTGTAGACTTGGGTTCGAGTCCCAACGTAGACCATATTTTTCAAATAAAAAAATTTCGTATGATTTGCTTTGTAATTTGTAGACAGCAATGTTTACATCCCCACTTACTCTGCAATTACATACATTCTAATTATAAGGTAAACTTAATAAGTCGGCGATTAAAGGTCTGGTTCATTACTTCAAAGTATATATATTTAAAACAACCCTACATGTTTCGGCAATGATGCCTTTGTCAAGGGAATAAAAAATATAAATGACAGAATATAAATGTCAAATAATTGAGTTTCTATGGTTTAAATTATTCAAAGGTACATTCCAATAATAATAATAAGTCATGCCTTAGTATTCCAAAAAATAGATAGCAAGGTGTGAGCATATGTGTTGTTCGCAGCCAGCAGCCTGTGTCTCTTTCTGGGTATGAACCTGTGTGTTGGTTGCTGCTGGCAGCTTGCGTCTCTCTCTGGGTGTGTGATTTTGTATTTGTGTGACCGCGTAAGTGTAGGGTTTTGTATGTTAGTGCGCTCGTGCGTGTGTTTAGTGACCGGTCGCGTAAATTTAGAGAGATCGGATAACCAGCCGTTGCGTAGGGCCGCCAACCCTTTCCCGGCAACTTCTTTACTTTTCCGAGCAGTACTTCGACGGCCCGGCCCCCGCCCCAACGAGGCAAGGCGCAGACCAGCGAAGCGCACCCTGCACGGGGTTGCTCATCGCCAACCGAGGGAACACTCTTAGTGGCTACCTCAGTCGACGACGGTCACACCTTTTGTGCCATCTTAATGATTTCCGCAAAAGCGGGGGCAATGCACACACGTCGAACGTGTGTGTGCTGTTAACAGCAGCCTAGCCAGGTTGCCGCCCAGGACCGGTCCTAGTGGTGTGTGCATTGCGCGGCGCCGTGATTTGCGCCGCGTAGCTTGGGGGGCAGACCCCCCTAGAGTTTGGTAGCGCATATGCTAGGCTAGAACCCAGTAGAGGACCACATCAGCACAAAACAGAAAACAGGGAAAAGCACAGAAAAGCAAGACATGAGTTATTATTACGTATGCGCCCGTGGCGCGACTTAAGATGCAAAGTTGTCGGCATTCGCTCAAAACGAGAAGGAAAACCACGAAAACCTGCTCGGACAACTAGACAGGAATCAAAATACGGAACAGTCAGCATGATAAGCAAAAGTATATGATATTTAAATGTAATTGATATTTAAATAATATAAGGTATATAACAAAAAAATATATTATGATGGTAAATTGTAGATCGTTACAAAATTAAGTTATAGTATATACTGCTTAAATTTTTTATATAATTTCTGTTGTTAATTGAATTTTTTTCCTGTTTAATACTAATCATTTCTTTAATTTGTCTTTTCATTGTGTGTTGTTCTTTATCAATTATCTGTGTGTTCTCAAAATCGAAATGGTGATCGCGTTGTAGTTTGTGTGCAGACAAAGCAATTTTGTCTGTTCTAGAGTATTTGTGGGCTTGTATTCTACGCGGCGCAAATCACGGCGCCGCGCAATGCACACACAACTAGGACCGGTCCTGGGCGGCAACCTGGCTAGGCTGCTGCTGCTAGGCTTAACAGCACACACACGTTCGAAGTGTGTGCATTGCCCCCGCTTTTGCGGAAATCGTTAAGATGGCACAAAAAGTGTGACCGTCGTCGACTGAGGTAGCTACTAAGAGTATTGCCTCGGTTGGCGATGAGCAACCCCGTGCAGGGTGCGCTTCGCTGGTCTGCGCTTTGCCTCGTTGGGGCGTGGGTCGGGCCGTCGAAGTACTGCTCGGAAAAGTAAAGAAGTTGCCGGGAAAGGGTTGGCGGCCCGACGCAACGGCTGGTTATCCGATATCTCTACATTTTCGCGAACGGTCACTAAACACACGCACGAGCGCTCTAACATACAAAACCCTACACTTACGCGGTCACACAAATACAAAATCACACACCCAGAGAGAGACGCAAGCTGCCAGCAGCAATCAACACACAGGTTCATACCCAGAAAGAGACACAAGCTGCTGGCAGCGAACAACACATATGTTCACACCTTGCTATCTATTTTTTGGAATACTAAGGCATGACTTATTATTATTATTGGAATGTATCTTTGAATAATTTAAACCATAGCAACTCAATTATTTGACATTTATATTATGTCATTTATATTTTTTATTCCCTTGACAAAGGCATCATTGCCGAAACATGTAGGGTTGTTTTAAATATATATACTTTGAAGTAATGAACCAGACCTTTAATCGCCGACTTATTAAGTTTACCTTATCATACCAAGGTCACGAAAATATTATATATATATATATATATATATATATATATATATATATATATGTTTAGATAATTTCTTAGCCGAAAAACTCCAATAATTTATCAATTGTTATATATATATATATATATATATATATAGTCATAAAGTGTTAGCGGGAATAGCAGTCCAAGGGCGGAAGTAAAAGTAAACTCTTTTAAATTATTTCGAGCTTCGGTTTAATTTTTAACCTTCATCAGAGATAAAAAAAAGTCGAATTTAACAGAGACAGAGGTCATAGCAGGTTGGCACAAGAACTAATTTTATGTGGACGAATACTTTAAGTCCAAGTAATTAAACATTACACACTTTATTGAACTATTTTTGAAAACGAAGTGAAGTCAATTAAAACTAATGTATTGACAATCTATATTAATTTACTAAGGTTATTAAAAAATTGAGAAACCACGTGTCAATGCAACTTGTTAAGGTAGAAGGGTTAAAAAAACAGGATGGGAAAAAGTTACGTTAAGATTAAATTAATGGGTAAAAGGAGGGTATTAAAGCTTGGTTGTGTTTAGGCAGGCGACATGATCAATGGTTAAAATTATGATATATATGTTATTAAAGTTAAACATTTCGGCGTGAAATTTTTTGAACGCCGTGTGATAACAAAAAAAGTAGGTGTAAAAATGATGGAAATAACGAATATAAAGCAATACAAATAAACATCTATTTTCAAAAGTAAAACCTAAAATAGAAAAAAAATCGAGAAACACAAGTTATCTATAAAATACCATGTCGCGATTACGATTGTTGTTGCATAGGTCAGACGAAACAATATTTACACAAAAGAATACAAGCCCACAAATACTCCAAAATAGACAAAATTGCTTTATTTACACACAAACTGCAGCGCAATCACCATTTCGATTTTGAAAACACACCTCTGTGTGTTTCAAAAGTTGTTTTCTATCGAATATCTAATCGATAGCAAACAACGCACAATGAAAAGAGAAATTAAAGAAATGGTGTCAGAATTTGGCCATCATTCCGTTCGTTCTTTCTTTCAGATCTCTTTTCTACCTCTTTTGCTTTTCTTACAAATCTTATTGCTAGGTGTTCGCTCTTAGCTAAGATCTTGTGTTGCCTAAGTTGATAGTGTGCACCGTTAGCAGACGGTGTTGAGCTAGAGATTATAATGATTCCTTCTTGATGACTGCGTTCTTGTGTTCATCTTTCCTAACGTTTATTTGCCTATTATTATGCCCTACAAATGATTGGCGTTTTGCGCATGGAATCTCATAGACGCCCTGATTTCCTAGTGGGATTATGTTGGCTTATAGTGCTGATGTTGTGTCTTCTTCCTAATTGGCCAATAGCGGACCACATCTACCGAACACACTGTGCGCTTAGGGGTACTTGGCTTCGAGTTTTTCATTATTCTTTGCCATTTCTTACTATCTCTTACTAGCTTTTTCTTTGTATTAATCGAACCTCTCTCAGATCATTCTTAAGATTTTCCATTCACTTCTTCTTTGGGCATCTTTTATTTTTCTACCACTTAATAAAACTTCTATAACCTATCCATTTTCAATCTTCTGGCTTCTTTTACCCTTATTATTTCGATAATACTTTTTCTATTTGAACAGCATCTCTAGTCATATTTTATATCTTTCCGATATGTGGCCAGTCTCAAATCGACTGCGATATAGTACAGCTGTTTAGTATAAAGTGAAATATAATAAATTAATAATGTTGAAAGCCATAAAGCGAGCGCTCTACGACGAAGCACGAAGCACGAAGCACGAAACTAATAAGTAGATTTTCAGATTTTCAGGTACTTCGGATGTGGTTTTCAGGTAGGTTAAAGACTTTATTACTTTTTATAAAGGCTTTGGCACTCGGGTGACCCTCACCAAAAGATGCTATCGAAGATAATTCGTAGGAAAACTATTTCAATCGTAGAAATCGTAATCAATCGTACAAAATATTATTAAAAATGGGGTGATAATAATATTTTGTATATTATTAAAAATACTTTTGTATTATACAAATTTAGTGAGGTTTTACCCACTCAAGTATGTTTCAAATTATGTTGTCATATACACATTCGGCTCACGCTGACAAGTAGTGAAGACACGAGAATACAGTTTTTTATAGATACGGTGGTTACCGACTATAAAAAACACGTCTGGTTCGGCTGTTATTATGTAGACAGCGCTGAATATTCCTTCACGCTCTGTCTGAGTAATTTCGGCTAGATATTAGCGTAGTTATGTTTTTTTGAATGTGTCTCTTCTCCAACAGGGGCGTACCGACGAACATGTAGAAATGTGAAATACGTATCTACGTCTTTGGAGAAGATACATTCAAAAATACATAAATGAACTTGTATTGTGTTCTTCACACCCCATTTTTAATAATATTTTGTATATTATTAAAAATACTTTTGTATTATACAAATTTAGTGAGGTTTTACCCACTCAAGTATGTTTCAAATTATGTTGTAATATATATATATATATATTGTTAAAAAGCCATAGGGCCTTACGTTCGCCGACAATATGTAGAAAAACTGAATTGACCTTATAGATAATTACAAAGCCAAATAATAAAATGTAGTGAATTATGCCTTATAATAGTACTTCTAATTGTCCCAAAGTTGGCCTGTCAAATTGTTAAAAGGTAATGTAGAGCGTGTAATAAATAATACAAAATTTATTGATTATAATTTAAAGTAAAATAAATTAATTGATTACATTGAAAAATACAAATTATTTGAATATACACGTATGGAGTTATAAATGTGATTTATAGATGGCGTTAAAGTTATATTTATACAGTTGACACAGGTGAAATTTATTTGAACATGAATACAATAATATAAACACTTTATACTTAACTTAATCTGCCTCCTTTACGTGCAAAACTTATTACTAAGTATATTATGGGTATCTTAAACAAGATGTGGCTAGCTCAGATTATGGTGAACAAGATTAACGTAGATGTAGGTTCGGTGTATTGATAGGAGATAGTTATTCGTTTAAACTAAGTTATACTAAGTGAATGATCTTCCAAAGTTGAAAGAAGAATAAAACAAGTGGATGAATTGTAAATATCACTGGTTTATTCAGATTCTCAATGCATAAAAGGTAAGTTTAAATACCATATAGTATAACATTTGCATGAAAAGTCACATGATTGGATATTATATAAAAGTAAGGTTAAATGTTCTGATGAAATAGTTATAACTCAAATATTTAAATTAGGTAACACAAATTCAAATTAAAAGAACTGTATTTTTCGGTATTAAACTGTATAGTGATCAAATGCTAACATTTTAGGAATTTAAATGAAATATAAACGATCTTTTTCAAAATGTAACTAATAAAAATTTTATATTTTAGGAGATTATTAAATAAATACTCAATTTTGATGCTGGTGGTTTTTCTGTACGGATGATGGTTATTCGGATCTTGATGCACAGGAAAAGCGGGTTCAGGTGTAGGAGAAAAGCTGGTTTTGTTCCAAATTCTGGTTGGCGTCCTTTTGAAATTGAAGTTTTGGTTATCAGTGCTCAGCGGATTCAGTATGAGGTAACCTTCGTAAAAACGATACTAGTGGTTCGGGAACTTATAGGATATCTTTTTGGTAAGGTTTAGCTAATTTATTTTAGATTTTTATCACTTTATTCCTTCACACACTTTTATAAAAATTAGACGCGTTGTACCATTTTTAATTACACAAGCTAAATCTCTATTGTTTTTGTTAATTCTCCAGGCATCTTATTTTTAATGTTGTTGATATTTATTTAATCTCGTCAATAATTTTCTCAAAAAAAAATAGATTACTACTACCAATCGTTTTGACATTTCACCTAAATTATTGTATTAATTTTACAATGGATAAAAGTTTATTTTAAATGTTCAATTTCCGCTAAATACCTATTTACATTTGGGTATAGTTCCCGCCTTATCTGATTCAAAATAGGTACAGCTATATCCATAATGTGTGACATATAATTCCAATCAATTAAGTTAAATATCTTCGGGAAAATAAAAATGTATATGAAAATGACTAAGGTGAATGGTTACAAGAAATTCAATAATTATGTGATACAAATTTGATAAATTAAAAACGCGGAATTAACTTTATTGATATGTCATGAGAAAAATGCAGTTCCAACAATGTCTTATTCTAAATTAACAATTTAAATATTAATTCTGTATTTTTGTTTTAGGCCCCCTATGTACATGGGTTAGCCTCATTACAATATATATATATATATATATATATATATATATATATAGTAAACCTAATCAGTAGGCGATTAAAGGTCTGTATATTACTTCAAAATATATGTATTTAAAAAACTCTACATGTTTCGGCGGTACGCCTTTATCAAGAGTATACAAAATATAAATGACAGAATATAAATATCAAGTAATTAAGTTGCCATGGTTTAAATTATTCAAAGATACATTCCAGTAATAATAATAAATCATGCCTTAGTATTCCAAAAAATAGATAGCAAGGTGTGAACATATGTGTTGTTCGCTGCTAGCAATTTGTGTCTCTTTCTGGGTATGAACTTGTGTGTTGGTTGCTGCTGGCAGCTTGCGTCTCTCTATGGGTGTGTGGTTTTGTTTGAGAGCGTAAGTGTAGGGTTTTGTATGTCGGTGCGCTCGTGCGTGTGTTTAGTGACCGGTCGCGTGAATTTAGAGAGGTCGGATAACCAGCCGTTGCGTAGGGCCGCCAACCCTTTCCCGGCAACTTCTTTACAATTCCGTGCAGTACTTCGACGGCCTGACCCCCGCCCCAACGAGGTAAGGCGCAGACCAGCGAAGCGCACCCTGTACGGGGTTGCTCATCGCTAACCAAGTGAACACTCTTAGTGGCTACCTCGGTCGACGATGGTCACACTTGTGCCATCTTATTTAGTATACGACCTTATAGCTTTTTATCAATATATATATATATATATATATATATATATATATATATATATATATATATATATATATATTGTTAAAAAGCTATAAGGTCGTAGACTAAATACAAAATCAAATAATTTAGTATACTGAAGCTGATAAGGTGATTTTAATAAACAAATATTATAAATATCTGTTTAAATATGATTTCAAATATTACATACAGATGGAGTTGTTTAAAATATTGTATCTGTTACATGCGTATAATTCAAATGATAAATGATTGTACATAAAACGAAGTATACTTAAACTCAACAGCTGTACATGTGAATAACTCCTTATTGTTTATTTTCTGGTGGGCTTTAATTTGTGTTAAATGTCCGGCTTATAAGAACAATGAGACTCTTGTTGTTGTGCATAAAAAATACAATTAAAATGTAGGTTCGGTGACTCAATAAGAATACGTACAAAATAAGATGGTGAACAAACACAATAAATAATGGTATTTTTTAAATGCAAATTCTACTAAATGAAACGAGTGAGTTAAGGAATAATGTAAATGCTTTAATGGAAGTGTTGATTAACAGGTAGGTGATAGATATAATAAAATTAGGATTAATCAAAATGAATCATGTCACGTGATAATATAAACATAAAATAAATTCTAGGTTAAGAAAAGAAAATTAATGAAAGTGAATTTAATTAAACTAACATACCTAAATGCTTCTTTTAAAAATGAGCATTTGTAAACAGGGGAACTGTATTCTTCTGGTTTTTAAATCAAATAATTCTAATTCTACATGTACCCATAAGGTATATCTATTCTAAAAAATCTTTGATAGAGGTTTTACTTTATGAAATGAACTAATTCAACATTTTCAAAATTTGTAGGAGATTGAAATAATACTTAAGTTTGAAATAGACGGGAATGGGTTAGTCTGGAGTCTTCTTGTGGATCCGAAAATGCAGGATACAGGTTTTGGTGGGTACTCGGACGGCGTCACCGCTTAGCTTCGATCTAGCTGTATGCTATTCCCGGTGAAATGGAATTTTCGTTTTATGCGGCACTGGTTGATGTCTGGATACGCAAAATGCGTCAAAAAGGAGCTGGATAAACAGGTGATATTTGTATATGTTCGTAGTATAGTTTTTCTAATTTATTTAATGATTTTTCTTCTTATTTCCAGAGCGGCACTTAAAAAACTTCGATGTGTTTTTGGAATTTTTTTACCTAGTGACGCTAACTCTCGTTTGTTCCGAACACTAGCTTCTTATTCGTCTAATTTGTGTGTATTAATATAATCTCGCTAATTAATTTTAGTGAAAATGACAATTTAATTACTCAAACCATATAGATACTTTACAAAAATTACATATTTTAGTTTAGTAAATAAATAATTGTTATGAGAATGTTAGTAATTTTATATTATGCTAATTTTTGATTGGGATATTTCCCGCTGTATTTATTTCAAATAAGTACAGTTTTCCCTAAGAAATGCGCGTCATTTATTATTGATCAATTAAGTTGAAATGTCTTCTGTTATACAAGATATTGAAATAAAATGACTAAGGCAAATGAAAAGATAAAAATAAATAAATATGAGAATTTATTTTGAACAATTAAAAACGCGAAATCAACTTTATTGATATGTCAGATGAAGAATTCAGTTCCAAAATTTTCTTATTTTCTAATATTTATATACAAACGTTAACGATCTGTATTTCACGAATCCCAGGAATTCTTAGGTGTAGGCTTGACCTACCACAATATATATATATATATATATATATATATATATATATATATATATATATATATATATCTTAATAACTTACTACACTTGTGTAGAATTAGGGTGTCGTTTTGTAGAAAAACACTGTTTTGGTTGTGTGACGTTTCGGTCTTGGATTTAGACCTTCCTCAGACCTGTTTTTATTAAGAAGCAAACAAAAAAGGAATGTAAACAACTTATCAATATGTTGTCATTGTACACAATAAAATGTATTACAAATACTTACATAACCTAAACTATATGGGCTATTGTTTGTAATACTACATACACGAGCCTGTTACAGTGGCCTCTACATGTTAAAGTCATCTCTATGTCAATGATGATAAAACAAACAAAAACACTAAACCTTTAATACACTAGTACATATACTGCTAAAAAACTAAAATCAGTCAGACAGGCTTGAAATCTGCTTATATTGTGTGCCGTGTGAATAACTTTTATCGCTAAAACATATTTCTCAGTGCACGTATATCAGTAAAATGTGTGTCTTGAAAACTTCTATACTTTTTACTTGTGTTGTATGTATCGCGCCTTTTTTTCATTTGTAAACATGTTCTACTAGAAATCGGAACCAAATAAAAAATATAAAAAAATATATATAAAACACAAAACAGAAAAACAAGAAAACAAAAAGCACCACCCGCATAAAAGGCTAAAAAACCCCAAACGCATAAACAGGAAAAATACTCGCCCTTACATTATATAATCTTATTAAGTGAACTTATTCTGTATACCCGGTGTTATATGTTGTAGTTGTGGTATGTAGATATTGCTGAAATTGCTGAGGGAGTCGGCTTTGGTATTTAGATTATGTTGTACGCTCTTTATTGTTAGAGTTTCCAGGAAAAGTCGTCTTGTGTAGTTTGGTTTTTTGAAAATGATTCTGACATCTTTGTATCTCGGTTGGTGGTGTGTCGACGCTATGTGGCTTGCCAATGCGCATGCCTGTGGTTTGACTCTACTGTCGCTGTCGTGCTGTGTCAATCTATTTTTTAATCTTTTTTTATCTTTGCTTCGTTTGCCCTATATAAAACGAGTTGCAACTACACGGTATTGCATATATGACGTTGCTGTTCATATCCACCGGTATTGGATGTTTTAATTTCGTGAACAATCTGGAACCGGGGACGGCTGTTGTGTACGCTACTGTAACCACGTTTTGGAAAACGTTTTTTATTTTTCTAGTTAGGTTTGGGATGTATTGTAGTTTTCCATACCTGGTCTCGCTGTCCTCATTGTGGCCTTGTGGTACTTCGTTGGTAATATTTGTTGATATTTGGTTTCTCTCTATACTTGTGGCAAAGATAATTTTGCTTGTTAATGTGCTGGGGTAGTTATTCTGTAGCAGCATCTGTCTCAATGTGTGTAAATCGTGTTGTATATAGTCTGCGTGTGAAATCCTCATTATCCTGTTCTTGAACGCCTTGATCAAATTCACCTTATACTTCTTGGTACAACTGGAATGGTAATTTAAAAGTCTATTCGTGTTTGACGGTTTTCTGTACCATCTCAACTTTAGGATACTATGGTCGTTTATGATTAGTGTGTCCAAAAAAGGTATTGCTTTATTGTGCTCCGTCTCGACCGTGAACTGCAATTTGTTTCTGTAGCTATTAAATACTTCTAAGGTGGTGTTGATGCTGTCATTTGGAATGCAACAGATGAGGTCATCCACATATTGTTTAATGAAATGGAATTGAAAATCGATTTTCTCTACCACGTATTTTATGATGGTATTCATCACAATATCAGCCAACACGGAACTCAACAACAAACCCATTGGTGTCCCGTGTATTTGCGCGTAATATTCTCCCTCATATAAGCAATACACGCTGTCAAAGATCCATTCTACGATTCCCATGAAAACCGTCCTTGGCATGTTGGTGTTGGGCTCTATCAACTGCCAGTTGTCTTGTATTATGTGTACCGTTGTATCTATGGGGATGTTGGTGAACAAGCTAATCACATCGAACGACACCAAGATATGGTTTTTTGGTATTTCTAGGTTGTTGGCATATTGTGCAAACTCAAATGTGTCTCTAATTTTGCTGTTATTGTAGGTGGCGAAAGACTTCTCTAGGATGTGTGATCGCGGTTTGTGTACTTTTGGTACTCCATATATTCTGGGCGCTTCCGAATTATTTTTTATAAGATTTTTGTATGTGTCTTCGGTGATATAGTGTTTAGATTTTAGGTTTTTAATTAGCTGGTTTGTTTTTCTTTCATAAGCGCATGTGGGATCTCTGTTAAGTTTCTTGTATATATTTTGGTCGCTTAAGAGTTCTGTCATTTTGTTGTCATAATCTGTTTTGTACATGCATACTGTGGCGTTACTCTTGTCGGATCTGGTAATTATGATCTCTTTGTGCAATTTTAAAAACTTTTGGCATCTACGATAAGCTGTGTTTAATGCATGTTCGTGTTTATTGTTTTGCATATAATTTGTTATATGATATGTAATTTTCCCTCTGTACCTATCTTTTTCTTGTTCATCCACGCTGCTCAACACGCTCTCACAGTCTGCCAAAATTCTGCCTATTGAGATGTTACTGCTATTCGTGGGAAGTGAAAACTTATTCCCCAGTGCTAAAATTTCTTGTGTTTGCAACGGTATGTCTATGTCTGTTAGATTGACAAAGTATTTTTTAATTGTGTCGACTGGCAAAATCATACTGTCGCACCGGCACGCGCATGCGGACCTCCACTGTTACTGTTTGTGGCGTTTTGTGATCGTGAATGTACCGATCGTGTGTCATTGATATTCTCTACCCCTATTGTGTCTGCCACGATTTTTCGCCCACGCATGCCCGTATCAACCGCATGCCTCAGCCTATTCAGTTTCGCGATGTTTCCCTGCTTGATAGTCCCGTACTCACGCGTGTATATGCTTTTCTGGTTCTTATTAAAATTATTGTATATGTGTGTATCTACGGTGCTCTTTAAGGTGTCCATGCATTTATCTCTGTTGTATTTAAGGTACGCAATATGTGAGAGTGTATTTTTAATTTCAAATTTAATTATTTGAGACTTCAAACCTGTCACTATTCTATCCGCCTCTTCCATCATCCTGGCACTGTGTCCTGTGATGCTGTACTCCAGTGCTTTGATGCTGTTCTGTATGTGGTTGGGTGTAAGTTCCTCTTGCCTGCATTTCTTCAAAAAGGTTGCTCTGTTCCTATACGCTGCCAAAGTCGTGTTGTGATGTATCCAGGTCTTCATCATTATTACTGTGTCTTGCCCATATGCTTCCCTAATTTCCGTGAAAAAAAACATTATTGTATGTATGGTGGAATTCAACGTGTATGTTGATGGTGAATAGCACTATGTACTCGTATGAATAGTTATTCATACGAGTACCTAATACCATACGACACCCTAATTCTACACAAGTGTAGTAAGTTTACTACACTTGTGTAGAATTAGGGTGTCGTTTTGAAGAAAAACACTGTTTTGGTTGTGTGACGTTTCGGTCTTGGATTTAGACCTTCCTCAGACCTGTTTTTATTAAGAAGCAAACAAAAAAGGAATGTAAACAACTTGTCAATATGTTGTCATTGTACAAAATAAAATGTGTTACAAATACTTACATAACCTAAACTATATGGGCTATTGTTTGTAATACTACACACACGAGTCTGTTATCGTTTTATATAGGGCAAACGAAGCAAAGATTAAAAAATAGATTGACACAGCACGACAGCGACAGTAGAGTCAAACCACAGGCATGCGCATTGGCAAGCCACATAGCGTCGACACACCACCAACCGAGGTACAAAGATGTCAGAATCATTTTCAAAGAACCAAACTACACAAGACGACTTTTCCTGGAAACTCTAACAATAAAGAGCGTACAACATAATCTAAATACTAAAGCCGACTCCCTCAGTTTCAGCAATATCTACATACCACAACTACAACATATAGCACCGGGTATACAGAATAAGTTCACATAATAAGATTATATAATGTGAGGGCGAGTATTTTTCCTGTTTATGCGTTTGGGGTTTTTTGGCCTTTTATGCACGTGGTGTTTTTTGTTTTCTTATTTTTCTGTTTTGTGTTTTATATATATTTTTTTATATTTTTTATTTGGTTCCGATTTCTAGTAGAACATGTTTACAAATGAAAAAAGGGCGCGACACATAAAACACAAGTAAAAAGTATAGAAAACAGATACGATACCATTAATTAGCTTAGTTTCATTCCCATACATTTCCATACCATTGACGACTGATGATTTTTGTTTTTAGTAATAATTGTTAGTAATTATCCATCTATTGTAAGATAGTATCTAGGTGATATTTTATTAACGTTGCAGTAATACATTTGTTTCTTACACTATAAAGCGGCCCTTTAAATTGCTGAGCCGACCTACTTAGAAATATTATATTGAAGTCCGTTTGACTAGAAATGAAAAGTGTGTTTCATGACCATCTTGTAGTACAGGTTTAGGTCCATGATTTAGATTTTTTTCTATGAAGATATGAAGTTTAATCAGTTCCTTCTTCCTTCTTCTGTTTTGGGTTGGACGCCAGCACGTCCAGGCACTTGAGCACACTGCTCTTTGTACTATCCCCAATATGTCCCTCAATTCCACTCTGTTAGTCTTGTGTCCTCGATAAAAGCCACTATCCTCCTCCGGGGAAGTTTGAGTACCCTCGCAGGATCTAATAGATCTCTCCCGAAATGTTTCTGTCTGAGTTCCTTCAGTTCCTCACACGTGCAGGCTAGTTTTCTACTGTTTTTCACAACTTCTACACCAGGGCTCGCTAACCAAGCCCATGCTGTACAGACGCTTCCTTAAAGGTCAATGTCCGGTTATTAAGCCGGTAATTATTTTAATTTATTTTTTGTTAACCTTCCGTTAAGCTCCATTTCTTTTTATGTTCTCCTTCTAGCCATAACCAGATCTCCCTTTTAGCGGAATCCTTAGCGATTCCACATACAGGTTCTGGTCCTAAGTTTAATCAGCTATCGCCTCTTTGTTTTAGTAAAGATCGTGTCGTTCTGTGATATAAAGTCAATAACTGGTGTTTATCAAGTTAAATTGAATATTAATACGATTATTGATCATTGGTGTGGTTTAGATATATTAAAATTAAATGTTAGAAGGTGTTGTGTTCTTATATATATGCGAACATCTCAGCTATTTTAAACACCGTTGTTAATGTTAACTCGCACAAAAATCTAAAATAAAAGATATCGGCGTGATAACTGTTATATAATAACTTCATTGATCACATTTCAGATATATGCATTTCAGCAAGTAAAAAATTTGGATTGTTAATACATATCTGCAAAATATTTAACTACTTAGAACTTCTTAAAATCCAATATCATACATTGCTTCATATATGCCACTGATTGCTGTAAAATTTCCTTTTTGGTAGAAATTAAATAAAGTTTAATGATGTATAAAGTAATCAAACGTAGTATGAATAGCATAAACAAAATAAAAAGAAATCAATAGAGGTTGTGTCTTTTAAAAGGTACCTCGCATATAAAATGCCAATTTTGCATTAAGTATGATATGTAGATAGTTTAAAGGCTACCGTAATTTTCAACAATAATTAGAATCTAATCAGAGAAAAAAAGCATGCTTTATGTACAAAAACTGTAGAAAAAGAATACAAAATAAGCTTTTCTTTTGTATTAGTCATATTAAAAGTAATATTTAGCAAAGATTTGTTTATATTGTATAAGACATATCCATTGTTATATAAAGAAATTTGTAACTTCAAAAATGCATTTAGAAATTAGAATAAACCCAAATAAAACCATCTTACATCAACAACCGAAGCAGCGTACTGCGAAAAACAATAAAACAGCTACAATAAATGCAAACAAAAATTGTTATATTAAGAATAACAATTGTTAATACATACATTCAAAAACGTAAACAAACAAATTGTTAAAAGGCGAAGTGCATCAGAATGCGAATGCCTACAACGCTAAAGATATGCAATTTAAACGACAAAACAAAATTAAAGATGAGAATGTAACTAATACGAAAGGACTATGGAAATGACAAAGAGAGAAAATCACTAGAGACATCTAATAAAAATACGTACAAAACACGGAGAATTCTTTGCGAGCTAGAACACGCAAAATATGCCAAAAGAGAAGATTCCTGCAAGCTAAAAAGAAAATAAATTTACTCTCGTAATTAAAAAGACAAAACACATAAAATACTAAAAATAAGTTTTTAAATAAAAAAATAACTTCGGATAATGAAAGAAAAGGCAAATTTGCATATAATAAGTGGAGAGATACAAGGGCCGAAATAAAAGAAAATGAAAAAAATAAAATGCAAAATTTTAATAGTCGAAGAGGGAGAATGATTTCTGAGAAGAAAAAACGACCGGTATAAAAGGAGAAATCGCGGCAGAAGGGGAGATTAATTTCAAGATTCATTGATTAATTTTTCGACATTCAAGATTCACATTCAATATTTCGACATTTAACAGTTTGAATAAACTTAAATTTCTATTAAGAAAGTTTATCCATAATTTATTCTATATCTACGTAAAATTTAGAAGCACTTTGATTTATAATTATTAATATTGTATTAAATAATTGCTTTATACAGTGAGTTTAATTTATAATTGTATTGAAACTCTATTCAAGTAAAAGTATTACGATGGATAGGGGCAAGGTATGAGTGAGTAAATAGAGCACAATATTAATTGGAGTCTGTAAAACAAAATAATATATTACGCATCCACGGATTATTAATTTAAATTAGTTAGTAATAATTACACTACTGCGAGTGTAAATTTATGCCGGATATCTGAGTAAAACGAGTAGAAAGTAGGTTTCCACGAGTGATCTCATGATATCTGTGTAATTGAATTTCGCAATCAAATATTCATTGATAGACATAAATAAAATTTATATACTGTCTGAAGATAGACGTGCTATTCTGTAGGAACTAGACTTTCACTTAAATACGTGTCGAATGACACTCAATTTAGAAATAAAATGTCAGTAGAAGACAGATATCCATATTTGAAAGAGTCAGATACACCTTGAGTACTAACTTAACGTTCGGAGAGAGAATAACCCCTTGGTTGTTTCACTTAACTTGAACAAGATTTGTGAAAGATTCTATAGAATCTAAACAAAAGACATCCACAAATATTTGTGTGTTTTTGATAAACTATTTATATAAAACTCTCTGATAGCGATTAAGTTTTAGTTTAAGAAATGAGATATTTTAAGTTGAAAATACATGATTTGTGAAAAAAAATAAACAATAAAAGAATTTTTAACAATTTACATATTGTTGTATTATTTCTTTACGTTTACATTGGATGTTATGCCTGGTTAAGTAGAATCCAAAGGAACTACCCCTCAGATACACAAATATTATACAGAGTCTAAAGAAAGGTATGCTTGAGTAACTGCCCACACGCAATCATTTATTTCAGTATATTCAACAAGCAAAGGTCACAACAATATGTAGTTAGTAAATTGGGATATAGGTGTATAGTTTTGTATCCACATCACATGGAATTCTAATTGATCGAATACACAAGAGATTCTTGCAATACTTACCTTTCAGATTGGATCGAACATACCCCAAAAGCGGCGTTAACCAATTATTATCGATTAGACGGAAATCACATACTGCCGAGTTCTTATGGAATTATTACATAATAAATTTGATTCTCATGTGTCATTTCACATTTGACGTATCACGTCAAGTCCATGCAAGTGTGTAAAGACTCTTTTTAGTCATGTGTTTATATAGAGATGAATTATAAATATTTGCCTTGGTTTTGGATTAGTCGCATCTGTATTTACATTTTTTATTCTACATACACTTTTCCTTTTCTGTCTTTTCTGGTATTAGATTTCCTGTTGGGTAATAAAGATATTATTATTGCTAAAACAGCATTTTTCCTATCGTATATTTTTATATGTTGTTACATATTTAGTTTACTTATAACTAAATAAACTTTCATTACGTAACAGAATTCTTCAAAACCAGTTCAGTCTAAATAAGCAATAAATCTATTCATTTTCGATAAAATTAACTATTAATAACATTTCTGACATGTGTTTTGAACTATTGCGAGATTTTATGTAACGTTCATTTACTATTTACACGTTATTTATGTATCGGAATACTCGCACTATTTGCATTTATGGTTTCATTTTTTTTCCTTCAACATATTTTTATAATTAAACTTTCATCGTGCTTGTTACAATTAATTTATAATGCCCATATAATCTGATTTTTTATGGATAATATTAATTTATATTACATTAAATTCAAATGTATCCTTTATCAGACGGTCAACTCTAGTGTTCACCTTTTTGTAGTCTTTTATGTATTTACGATTTTTCAGTGACGGAATTATTGTAGTCATTCAACGTCACTACTCAAACATACATACGAGGTAATAACAAAAAATTCCGATAATTGCGCCGGTGTCTGTGAATACGAGTAGATATGACAACTGCATTGCATCGGTGGGTACACAGTTGCTTTCCCCGATTATAATCGTTTAACTTTTTCGAAAAAAAAAAACAACGCGTTAACGTCTTTGTAGATATAATTTCTGACTACCATTCCGTCATGAAACGCGTCATTATGGACGACGAAGCATGGATCTATGCATACTATGGCGAAACAGTCGATCAATCTGTTCCCGAAGGATAAAGTAAGACCGAAAAGACCTACACGTCAAACTCGTTAAATTATATAAAAATAAGTCGTAGTTTTTGCACCACGATAATGCACCATGTCACACTTCATCACTTGTTCGAGATTATTTCGCCCAGAATTAAATAGACATTGTCCTACATTCACCGTATTTGCGTGATTTAGCGCCGTTTTTCTATTTCCACGACTGAAAAGTCATGGGCGGGTTGCTCTAAAAAATATAAGTCAGCCGATCAGTACCACGGTCTAGCATGAATGAAGACGGTCGTGCGATTCTTGACGAAACATTGGTGACTTTAATGATCGATATTTATAAAGGACGCCACCGCGTTTTGTAGGCTACTTGTATAAGTGAATATACATTACGCGGAGGACGTACATGTGATAGCATACCCACGCAGAATCAAGATGCATCCAAAGAAACTAAATATAATAAAAGAAAACGAATAAACACCAAATAAGAAGTAACGATATTTATTATAATCGTTTACGTCGAAATAAAAATATAAACAAATGAAAAATGTATCAAGTGCCAAAATATGAAGAAAGGGCTGTACATATACAAGAAAATAATATATCCACATTTGCTGAGATCTCATGAACGTTTACAAAGGCATTATAAACTTAGGCACAATATGACTTAATTTTCCAACAAAAATATGACTCTAAATATATTTCTAGCAAAACGAATACTAAATATCTATTATTAACTATAATGTATAGAATCCACGGTTGGCTCTTGGTGAAACATAATGAATAAATTTACTAAAGAAAACACTCGGTATATTTGTTTCACAAAATATATTTATTAAATCTCTAACACGTGTTACGACTTTACAGTCATTGTCAAAAAGTTTGTAAACTGAACTAAAAATACACTTCTACCACTATTTATGAGTTTTTAAAGACTTTATTGCGGCATCAATAGTAGGGGTATTGAAAAAATCCAGGTGTGTATTTGTGACATGTTTATTAAGATTTATGGCTTTTTTAATTTCTAATATTTCGAGAAAATCAAGTCTTTTTCCTTTATTACAAGTATGTAAAAGTTTAAAATTATTGGTATTGAACAAATGTGTATTTTCGATGCAATGTTTCGCGAATCCCGTATTCATATTACCATAAAGAATAGAACTTCTATGCTCTTTAATACGTTCTTTTATTAAGCGTCCTGATTGGCCAATGTATATCGCATCACAATCACTGCAACTTAATTCGTACACACCTGACTTATAACACAATTCTGTTTTTTCTATATTATTTACTAAAATATTTCCTAGATTGACTTTATTCACTTGGATGACATTTAACCTTAATTTATTCAGTTTATTAGAAACTTTATTGCTAACCCCAGGTATATAGTTGAGTATGTGAAACGTTTGATTCGTTTTTGTATATGTGTGCTCGTAGTAAAAATTCTTCGTAAGGATAGTACGTTGTTTTTTGTTAATCATTTCATCTATAAATTCTGTTTTATATCCGTTGTTTCTAGCTATTGTTTTTATGGTGGTTACTTCTTTTTCGTAATTCTCAATATTTAAAGGGAAATTAATCAGTCTATGTATAAAACTATGAAACGCTGACATTTTTATATTCCATGATTGATTGGAATTTGCCGGGATTACTGTATCCGTTGTAGTGGGTTTTCTAAAAATATCAAACTCAAATCGTTTATCCATTCTTCTTAATTTTAAGTCTAAAAAATTAAGCGTTCTGTCTAACTCTTTTTCTATAGTGAATTGTATTTTATTGTTAAGAGAATTTAATTACTTGAGAAATTGGTCTAGTTGTCTATCTGTGCCTGACCACAGGCATAAAATATCGTCTACATATATGCCCCAAAAGGAAATGTATTTTAATAGTGGATTGCGGTTGAAATTGGTTATGTGTTTAAATTCAAAATCTGACAAATATAATTCAGCGAGCAAAGGGCTTAGCGGGCTACCCATCGGTAAATCGTTGGTTTGTGTATAAAATTTGTTGTGAAACTTAAAATAGTTTTGTTTAAGGCAAATATTAATTAAGTTAAATAAAATATTCTGTGTTACGATGTTCGGGATAGACTTTTGAATGTGATTCTTTAAAATTGTTTTTAGTTTCATCAAGGGGATGGATGTGAAAAGACTTTTTATATCAAAAGTAGAGTATCCCAACCGATTCTAACACCTCCTCATTGACCTTGATCGCATATATATTGGCGATCAAGGTCAATGAGGAGGTGTTAGAATCGGCTGAGGATAATCGACCTTCTTATATAAGGCGACGGGGAATACGTGGTGTATATGAGGTGAAGGTTAATTACGAAGTTCCAGAATAATATTAGTGATCAACGCCGATGGGGATGATTTAGAATTGGTTGAGGATAATCGACCTTCTTATATAAGGTGACGGGGAATACGTGGTGTATATGAGGTGAAGGTTAATTAGGAGGTTCCAGAATAACATCAGCGATCAAGGTCGATGGGGAGGTTTTAGAATTGGTTGAGTGTGATCAAGATTATTTGAAGTTTAAATAATAAGGAAGAATGTTAGGGTGGGGGCAATGTTAGGGTATATAAAGTTTGCTTATGTTAAATATATGTTAGCATTAGAGAATATGTTGAAGCGGAAGTTTAATGAAGTACCACAGAGTTCTTTATGTTCTTTAATAGTGGAAGAAAGTGAATTAGAAAAAGAGAATAGTGGTCCCTTGGTAGTGGAAGAAAGTGAATTGGTAAAAGATAATAGTATTGATAGAGTTTTACAAGTGGTTGGAGATATTGAGGTAGATTTGGGTATTGAAGAATTTTTTACTAAAATGTGTGAATCAAATAAATTTTGGGAACATATAGATGTAGCTGCAGAGAATTTTGCACGAGAGGCATCAAGTGGTGAAAGATTTGTTGAAAAATATGTTAGAGAACCAATTTGGGAGTTACCATTAGTTACTATGTGGATGTAGAAATCGATCGAATGTATAGTGGTGTAATATCCGAATGTGTTTGTATAATGAAGGAGTTAGTTATGTATTGGCCTCAGAAAATTAAAAATGATGTAAATTATTTGAGGAAAAATTATATTTGATTATGAAATATAATACTAAAATAAATTTAATGTGTTTTATTTTTAAAATTTGTAAGGAATTCATCCTATAAGACAAATTTTAAGGGTTATTAGGAATAAGTGAAATAGACTAATAAGTATTTGTATATATGGTAATTATGCGGTTTTTGTAATTTAGATTGTTGATGTTGACTGAGATAGTTTAATATATAAGATTGTGATGGTATTCAGAAGTGGTAGTTTGAATAAGGCACGCAGAAGGAAAGGTGGTGGATTGTTGAATACTGTGATAAATAAGCTCCCAGTAGAATTGCACATACCGGGTTATAGATTTTGTGGTCCAGGAACGAGATTAGAAAAACGATTGAAAAGAGGTGATAAGGGGGTGAATATTTTGGATGAGGCTTGTAAAGAGCACGATATATCATATTCTCAATCAAGTGAATTGTTAAAAAGACACGAAGCGGATGAGAAATTGTGTCATAAGGCTGTGGAACGAGTTAAGAGTAGAGACGCAGGAATAGGAGAAAGGTTAGCTGCAACTGTGGTTTCAGCTGCTATGAAAGCTAAAACAAAATTAGGTATGGGTTGGAGTAGACAACGGAAGGAAATGAGTAAAGGTGGAAGAAAGGGTAGTAGAAGAAGTTATAGGAGGAGAAGGCAGGGGTATCGATTAGGTGGTGCTATTTCATTTTTGCAAGCAATTAAAAAAGCGCGGAATTCAATAAAACGGATTGGTAAGAAGAAGGGTGTTTTAGAGAATGCTAGAGTTGCATATCAAAGTTTAATAAAATCTGGAAGAAGAATAAAATATCCGCGATCCAGGGTACTTGCGATACCAAAAAAAAGGTGGATTTTTACCGTTAATCCCATTATTTGCAGGATTAGGTGCTTTAGGACCATTAGGTGGTGGTGCAGCAGCAATTGAAAAAGCAGTAACTTCTGCAAAAGCTGAAAGGGATCAATTAGATGAAGCAAAGCGACATAATATTGCTATGGAATCAAAATCTGGGAGTGGCTTATATGTGAAACCATATAAGTCTGGGTGTGGTGTATCTGTTAGAAGTGGATTATATGTAAAACCGTATAAATCTGGTTGTGGTGTTTATTTACCAGAAGGTGCTAGTTCAAAAAACTGATAAGCACTTTACCTCGAAGACCTTTAACAGAAAAAGATTTGTGGATGTATGTTCAATGGTGGAGAATTTGTAAATTTCGGGGTATTTTTAGTAAAGATGTGTTACCGAGAATTATACGCAAAAGAGAGAATGGAATAGTAAATTTGGATGATGATGATGTTGGTGAAGGGACTCATTGGGTAGCATATAAGAAAAATAATGCTGTAATAAATTATTTTTATAGTTGCGGTGATTTAAGACCTCCGATTGAGGTTGAAAAGCATTTATTATCGAATGGTGGTGGTGTTATACAGTATAACTATGAAAGATATCAAGACAGTAACAGTGAAAATTGTGGGCATTTGTGTTTATTGTTTTTGAAAGGATTTATTAAATATGAAGAAGTTTTTAGTGATTGTTTTATTAAATATTAGTGCAACGATTTTGGAAAGTTGAACTTAAATTAGAAATGGAAGCAGATGGTAATGGAAGTGTGAATAATTTGGCTTTTGTTTTGACAGGGAAGGGATCTGAGGTGGGTTGTGTGCTGAATCCACCTATATATTTAAATGGTGAATACGAGATGTGTATGTTAAGTTTGCAAACTAATAATTCTATTCCCAATGTTACTAGTAAAAATAATGTTTTTAAATATTCCTTGAAGTCAAAAAGTAAGTCAAGTGCTTGGAAGGAGATAATTATTCCGGAGGGTACTTATGATATAATGGATTTACAGAAATATGTCGATGAGCAATTACGGGTTGCGGAAGGAGCAAAACATTTTTTTTTATTAAATGGTAATAGTAATACTATGAAAGTGTTTATGAAGGCGTCTGTAGATATTGATTTTGGAGTGAAAAATTCAATTGGTTCTTTATTAGATTTTTATAGAAGGGTAATAGAACAAAATATACCGATTCATAGTGACGAAATAGTTGATATAAATAGAATTAGTGCTATTGATATCATGTGTAATATTGTAGATGGATCATACATTAATGGTGAATTCTCACATGTTTTGTATCATTTTTATCCAAATGTTCCACCAGGTTTTAAAATTATAGAGGTTCCGCAAGAGAATATTTATATGCCTGTAAATACTAATGTATTATCTGATATTATTATTCGAGCTGTAGATCAGATAGGTCAACCAATTGATTTAAGAGGTGAAGAGATGACAATATATTTGAGGATTAGGAGACGTTAGGTCTTAAAAAATAAATGTTTTATGTTTTAGGAATAATAAATGATTTATTGAGGGAAATGAATGTATATATTACTGAATATTTAAATAATAAATGGATAGTATTAGTACAGTTGTTGAGTAAGTAGGGTGTGTAGTATAGATGTCAAAGGTGAAATTGGATATTTCACTTATTAATTTGAATTATTGATATTATTATAAATTAGAGAATAATGAGAGCAGTAGTATTAATAAAATGTGGAGGAGGAATAGAAATTCTTCACGGAAATTAGTGAATAAGTTGTGGAGGATTATTGGTGGGGTGGGGGTACGAAATCGTTTAACAAATGAGAATAGGCGGTTTTTGAAAGGTATGGGATATAAAGTTTTGGTGTAGGTTTATTTAAGTGAGAGGGAGTTTTGGTATGTTGATTTTGGGATATTAATAAATAAAGAGAGGATTATGCTTTAGTATAGTAAAAGATTTGTCTAGAGAAGAAGTTTGTTGTGAAAGTGTGTTAGTAACAATTTTAAAAATGGAAGTTTTAGATGTTTTAAGAAGGGTTCGAATAGATAATTCTATCGTGTAGTTGGAATATCATAATCATGTTCCATTTGGTTCACCAAGATATGAAAATAATGATGGGATTAGAATTGTGGTACCAGAAATAGATAAGTATACTTTACCATCGGAGTCAGAATTATTAATTGAGGGAAAGTTACGATTGTATAGTGATGAAAGTAAGGCTAGTGCTACAGCGTTTTTAATTAATAATGCGGCAGCTTTTATGTTTAGCAATATTAGATACGTGATTAGTGGAGTGGAGGTGGATGAAGTAAGAAATGTAGGTATTACATCGACTATGAAAGGATATTTTTCTCATAGTCCAAGTTATATAAATAAATTGGAAAATTGTGGTTGGGAATTTTCTACTGGAAGGACTCCGGTTTTAGATAATAAAGGTAATTTTAGTATATGTATACCATTGAAGATGTTAATGGGTTTCGCAGAAGATTTTAAGTCTGTTATTTTAAATATGTCTCAGGAGCTTGTGTTGAAGAGATGTGCTGATGATAATGATGTAATATATAATTCAAGTGCTGCTATTAATGAGGGTGTTAAGTTAACTATTGATGCTATTGTATGGCGGGTACCACATGTTAAAGTTGGTTTAAGTCAGCATTTAGCGTTAACTAAATTAACAACGAAAAATACTATAATGGAAATGTTTTTTAGAGGATGGGAAATTCATAAAAATCCGGGAATTCCAGAGACAACAAAACATAGTTGGGCTATTAAGACAGCTCCACATTTAGAGACACCTAGATATATTATTTTGGGTTTTCAGACTGTGAAGAAAGGGAAAGTGGATCAAAATATGAGTAGATTTGATGCAATTAATTTAACTGATGTGACAGCTTATTTAAATGGTAAAAAATATCCATATGAAAATGTTCGGGTGGATTTTGATGAAAATTGTGTAGCCGTTTTATATAATATGTATGCTAGATTTCAACAAGTTTATTACGGTCATGAATATACTGAGCCGATGTTAAAATTAAGTCAATTTAAATTGTGTCCATTAATTGGTATTGGATGTTCACATCAGGAAGGTGCTATACATAGAAGTGGTGTAGAGATTAGAATTGAATTTACGGCGAAAGATAATATACCAAAAGATACGATTATGTATTGTTTGATATTACATAATAAATTGTATCAATATTCACCATTTAATAAGGTGGTACAGCGACAGTATTAGTATTTTTTGTTTGTTTGAGGAGTAAGATGGGTGGTGGGAGATATGGTAAATATATTTTATGGAATGTGGTAGTGTAGTGTATGGTTACTGATTGGGTGAGAAGGTTGTTTAGTTAAAGATGCTGGATTTAAGTGGAAAGAAATATATAATTATAGATTTTCAATGGTATCGATTTAATAGTTATAGTTTGATGCCTAAGGAGTTGGCTACTTGTGATAGTGAATTTAAGAGGAGTCATTTTATATTCAAACCGGTTTTGAGTTTTGGTGTATTGGCAGAAGAAGATCGGCAAGTTGCAGGATATGCTTTTAGTTGTCATAATGGTTTGAAGTGGGAAGATGGTTATTTAGCTGCAAGTGAGTTTGATGATATAATTAAACGATTGTGTAGAGGTGTTGATTTAGTGTTTGTTAAGGGTAGAGAAAAATTGGATTTTTTGAAACGTATTATAGATCGACGAATAATAGATTTAGTATATGCGGAAAAAATTAGAAGAGGAGAGCCAAGTTGTAGTTTTCATGTTAGTAATTATGTTGTTTGTGCTTTGTCTAATGTGGAACGATTGTATAAGTTTTTGTTCGAAATAAAGTTGAAAGATAATAAAATCGGCTATATTTAATTATTGTTATAATGGGTTATGCATGGAGTGCTATGAGGAGTTATGCTGTGGAGAGGGTTGGTAATGTGTTGCGACGACTTGAAATTGATGGAAATTGTTCTGGAGTGGATGATGATGATTTATTTTATGTGCCTAAGACATATTTAATGAGCAATATAGGATGTTTGAGTTTAGAATTTGTTTGGCGTCGATTACCTAGAAGTTATCAAGAAGATATTGATTTAATTGGATGTAGACCATGTGTAAGTTATTATGTAATTGACGGTGATGTTGTTGATGGGCCTGTTAGGAGAAGAAATTGCTATATGTGTAGACAGAATGATTTATAGTTTTTGTATTAATATAGTGTATTAATATAGTGTATTAATGTTTGTAATTTATTTATGTATGCAGCTATAAATAAATATTTGAGTTTAAATTTTTTTTATTAATATAATGTTAGGTATTGAATATAGACGAGGGGTGTGGGAGGGTTTTCTAGAAACAAAGGAAAGAAAGGGAAAGGAGAAAAAGAGGGAAAGGAAAAAAGAGAAAAAAAGGAAAAAGGAAAAAAAAAGGGAAAAAAAAGAAAAAAAAAGGACAAAAGGGAGAGAGCCCCCGAACCAATCCACACCGTAGCGACGCCACGGCGCGCGCTAGCGCGGAGTGAGCGCGCGGAGGTGGGGATTGGGGCAGCCCCCCCTCCGGTGACCTACATTCGAAAATTTCCCCCTCCACTTTTCGAAGAAGAACTGAAGAATTTGGGAATTTTCCCAGTGTTTAAGGTTACACCTAATATGTAAAATGTCAACTTGACCTTGATTAACATATGCAAATTTATAATGCAAATTTGTACATATATTATGTAATAGGTCAAGAATGACGTCAATGGAAATTTCTAAAATGTAAATTTACATAATTAATAGGAACTTGATCTTTTGCAAAAAATGCGACGGAATTTTTGATTAACATATGCAAATTTATAATGTAAGTTTGTACGTATTTTGTAATAGGTCGAAATTGACGTCAACGGAAATTTCTAAAATGTTAATTTACATAATTAATTGGCACTATTTTCATATAAATACGAGTTAGTTTTACTGGGATAGACATAACAAGTTATACAATGGTAAGTAAACATCTATATTATTAATATTATTACTATATTTATATTTGTTTTTTCTTGTATTTGTTTATTCAATTATTTATAATTTACTGTAATATATTTCTTATATCTGAATAAAATTTTAAATGTAGCATTTTCAAAATTAATGTATTACATTTATAATACATTAATTTGAAAATATTTTATTTCTTTTGTGTTCTAAAAGTAGGAAAGTAATTACCTCTTTTTGTATCCTGAAAAGTAATAAAATTATGATTCAATATTTGAAATTGAAAATTTAGTATTAGTATTTAAATAATTTCTTTATTTAGATTGTTTATTTATTTATATATATATTATCAGAAAACCCTTATACCCTTAGGGTGTCGGGTTTATTTATAATTCACTGTAATTCACTGTAATATTTATATATTAATGTATTTGAAATAATTACAATTATATTTCGAAATTTTATAATTATAATTCATTTGAAATTTTAAAATTATAATTTTCAAAATTTTAATTCAGTATAATTCAGTTTAATTATCGACATGACAGAAAGAAAATATTATATAATATTTTCTTAATAATATATTGTCATTAAAATATATTGTCATCAAATTGATATTTTTCATCAAATTGATATTTTCTTTTTGTCAATTTCCATCTTAATTCGAATTAATTTGATTCCTTTCCTCATTTTGATTATTCTTTAGGCAACACCAAATTTCATACAAGCAAATTTCACGTATTCACAGCAACAGGTGTTTCCCCCTGATACTGACAACCCTGTAAGCCTCAGAAATATTTCCAATATTAATATTTCCAATTTAGATGCTTTTATACAAGGGCTAGAGCAACTGGAATTTGAAAAAATGGATGATGAAATACTGTCGATGGCGGTAGATAGAGCGGTAGATAGAATTGTAACTGAAAATATTGGAGGTGCTTCAACATCAGTTGTAATACCTCCACCACCTCACCCACCATCGATGATACCTCTATCATGGATGAAACCTTTTCCACCATCGACGGCACCTTTTCCACCATCGACGGCACTATCTACCGTTGCCCCTGCTGATGTAGTCGGAACAATTAAGAGGGCAGCTGTAATGAGAACTGCTAGCGTATTTGTTCCTACTATGACAGAGACAGAATTTCCGACGGTGTTGTCTCAAGTTGCTACTATTGCACCGCTGGGCACTGCTGAAATGAGTAGAGCAACTGCTGAAATGAACTCAAGACAATTCCAACAAGATCACTACGAACAGTACCGACAGTTCCAACAAGATCACTACGAACAGTACCAACAACAACGACGACGAGAACAACAACGACGACGAGAACAACGAAAACTAGAACAAAAACAACGACGAGAACAACAACGAGAACAAAAGCGACGACAACTGACAAATACACAGGCGCGACGAGAACAAAAACGACAACTGACAAATACACAGACGCAAACAGTTGCTTGGACGCATGCAATTGCTTCTACACCCATTTCTAGTGTAAGAAAGAGTAGTAGTACTCTTAGTACTCTCAAGGGACTACTTCTGGGTAGACAGGTACACTCTGGTACTGTAATGGTGTCAGCTGCAGTACCACCACCGGTGATATTACAGTTAACACCAACACCACCGATGGACCTATCACCTATACCTATAGAAAAACCAGTAGTGGCACAACCTGTACGTATTTTGAATATGCAATATCTTCAGCCGAAGCAACACAAATAGTGAACAAACTAATAACTTTTTTTTCACATCACGGTATACCCAAACAAATGATAGTCGATAATGGAACTGAATTTAAAAACTCTGTAGTTAAAGAACTATTGGAATTACATAAAATCAAAATTCACTTTTGTTCACCAAATCACCCCCAATCAAATGCACCCGTAGAAAGGTTACATTCAACGTTAATTGAACACGTTCGACTTCTTAATACACAAGGTTTCTTGAAAACACCAATTTCAATCAAAATGCCTTACGCGATATTAGCTTATAATCACTCAATCCATTCCGTCACAAAATTAAAACCTCTAGATATCATTAACGAACACATTAATAGTGATGATCCTTTTAATATAGAAATTGTCAAAATTCTCACAAACGATTACATCAATGATCACAAAGAGAGAACGAAAATATTATACTCAAAAATTAACGAAAAACTTTTAGACAGTAAAGAAAATGTGATCCACAAATTAAATAAAAATCGCGACAACCCCGAAATATTCGTACCCGAACAAAAGGTATTCAAAAAGAAATATATTAGACAAAAGAACGCAAATAAGTGTAATAAATCCACTGAGATAAAAGAGGTAAATTACGAAAGAAAAACTGTTAGCACAGAAGATGCTGAAAAAATACATATGGATAATTTAAAACGTCCATTAAAGCATCCTTATAGTTTTTAGTAATATTAGTATATTAATTTCACCTTTATTAATTTTTACGATCTAAATTTTATTTATTATTCAATTATTGAGTACAATCAATATTTATTACAATTATTCTATTGAAACTTCAAATATTATAATACAAAAATTTATTTCAGCGAGTATAATTAATAAATTTGAAAAGTCTGTCAAACAAATATCACATACTCTCAAAATTGATACTAATCACCGATACTCTAAATCAGTTGATAGAAATTTACGAAATCATTAACTCAATTATACAAGACATTGAGAATTCCATTACATTTTCGAAATTTCAAGTAATGCATCCAAGCATAACGAAATCGACAAGCTTATACAATGAACTACAAAAGTTGCAAACCGAAATTCAAATCAATTACTAATTGAAATCACTTCTAAAAAATTGAATATATTTTAAACAATAAAATTACTTATTTGAAAAAAAAATTTGCGATAGTATATTCCGATCATTTTTAATTACTATCACGTATTATATTCAATTCCTATCTACAATGCAACTCAGTTTCAAGTTATAATTCCTAATAACAGATATCTGGTAAAGAATGAATTTTACTTTTCATTTAAAAGTGACACTTGCAAACACACACTTCCTCGAATCTATATTTGCGGAAAAAAAAAAAAAATTTTAAACTACAAGAAGTTCAACTTCCTCGCCTTACTGCATAAGTTGAATCTTGGTGGGGAGGAATTATGTCACACTCTGTATAAGGAATGTGGATATACAAACCAACGTCTGTCAAGTGGACCACCCGACCGAAGAAACAACAAACACAAGTGATTTATTATCGACAATACTTTACTTTTACTTTATACAAAGACTTAAATATCATAGCAGTTGAACTCACATACTGAAACGAATAATATCATTGAATATTATTATTATTGTACCAAATAATAAAATTGTTAAAATTTTAAATAAATAAAATTTTTAAAAAAAGTTTCTTCGATTATTTAAGAACAAATTTCGTATTCGGTTTTCGTTTATTCAATTCATCTAATATATTATCATAATATCATAATATATCATCAATATTATCTTGGAAGCGACCAGTAGACGTAATCTATCTGCTAATTTGTTGATATTATCCCAATGTACGTACTGATATGGTGTGTTAGTAACTCTTAATTCATTTCCTATACTAGCACCTTCAACGCAATGTGTAAAGTCGTATATAAGAGGTCTAACGATTTTCTTGTACTTAAAGAGCTTTCTTTCACCCTTTTTTTCGCATCAAACTTTAAATGATGTACGGCTGTTCGTTTTAATATATCATAGTATCTATGCTCATCTTCTTTGGTGAACTCGTCAGGTTCTTTCTTAAATAAAAGATCGTAAAGACCCGGCGTACTTCTATAGCGTACTCGATCAACTATTATATCATCGCCATTAAAATCTAATATACTTCTACCGATTTTCAATTTATTCGTAGCAGGATCCAAATGGACACCGTAGGTGTAATCAAATTCTCCCTCCACATCTAATAGTAAACCATCTATATACATTACAGGTAAGTTACTGTACTGTTGAAGATATTCTTCGACGCTGTCGGAATTTACGTCAATCATTTGCTGATACTCCCGACGTGCTTGATTCATTGTTTCTCTTATATCTTCTTCCTCCACTTCTTCAGGACAAAGGGTAAATTGTGTTTATATGGGAGCACTGGTTTGAGGTGGTAACGTTTCATCATCAGCAACTGTCGCTGATGTAGTTTCAATTGCTGGCGGTTCGCTGTCTATCGGTCCCCGAGTCATTGCTAGAGACGAAAAAAGTCTCCTCGGTCTTGTACGACGTCTTTTGGAAGGTATAGATAATCTATGCGATCTAAGAGCTTTCTTGAGAGATGACGATTCTTTCATAATAGCAGGGGATCTTTCATAATCCATCTCCTCCTCGTCCCCATCATCTTCTTTCTTAATATGTGTTAGTTCAATTAATTCTTTAATAGGTTCAATAAAGGGTTTAAAATGTTGTAGAGCTATATCGTCCCTGTTGTAAACGGTTACGCTTTAAAGCTAAATATTTTTTTCGAACAGCTTTACTATCTCTGATAATCTGCTCTTTAATGTTTCTCCATTTTTGCACTATTTAGATCGACGCAAGAATGGAAACTAATCCATTACCTTCCATAATCGTGTAATATATACCAATCTAACGTTTTTCTATATCTTCTCTTATTACTGTCACTGTCTTTATCGATTACTATGAATCCATGTTTTGTAGCACACATTAATTTAAATTAAACGAATGTCATATCAATGTTTACATGATCTTCAAAAATATGATGTAAATTAGTATCATCTTGTTTAAAGAGAATTATGAAGTTTGCGTTATCACGTATTAAATGTTTGGGTATGCGCGTATAGGTTTGACAAAGGTAAAAACAATCTACACCCTTATGTCTAGCATTACGTTTGTCTTTCCAAAGTTAGAGGGACCGCAAATGATGCATCGAATTGTATTCGGTAGCAAAGAACAGTGTTTCACATAATTTCCTTTCACGCCATCACCATTACCAATATCCAGATTTCGCACAATTAGCGAATCCTTTTGTTTTACTAATCGAATTCTTGTCGTTGACTGATATATAATCGCCTTCTTAGCTCCTTAACATTACACGGGGGAGCCGGATAACGTTGAAGTCTCCGACCGATCATATCCCAGACATGTTCGATGATTGAGATCCGGAGAACGTGCCGGCTATGGAAGCATCCGTATATGGTTCTCTTCCACAAAGGTCTGGGATATACGTGCAGTGTGCGGTCGGGCGTTGTCGTGCATGTATAGAAGACGTGGGCCCCGTCGAACGTAGGGAAGCACAACGGGCCGTAGCACCTCATCTACGTAGCGGCGAGCCGTCTCTTATGCTGTATACGCAGCAAACGTGTACGTCCACCATGCATAATAGCACCCTATACCATAATCCCCTGCTGGCGGTGGATAGGGCGTTGTTGGATGCACTCCTCGAGGTGAGGTTCACCACGTCTCCGATGAACCAAAATTCGTCACCGGTGCTCAATTCGAATCTTGATGCGTCAGAAAACAAAATGTGCCTCCACTCGACAACCCACTGATGTCTAGCCTCCACCCACTGGGGCCGTGTACGGCGGTGCTCGCAAGTCATTGGAATCCGCTGCAACGCACAGCGCGCTCGCAGTCCACCTTCTAGCAAACGCCTCCGTACAGTTCGCCTAGTGAGCATGCCTTCTCTTCCTGCTGGCCAAACGGCTCCAAGTTGCCTTGAGGAAGACGTACGCGACGCTAAAGTACTGTGCACAAGGGCGCGATCCTCGCGTGCTGTGCTCGCGCGGGGCCGCCCCGCTCGCGGTTAAAGGCACGTACGTCCTTGCTTCATCCATTCTCGCCATGCCAGCTGCACTGCCGATAATGACCGCTCGAGACGGCGCATGATATCACGAAGGATACTCCTGTAATGTGCATCCCCACAACCATTCCTCGCTCAAACTCACTCAGATAACCCGAACGACCTTCCATCACGCACAAAGTACTATTACAACTACCCGCTTCCACCACACTAACAATAACCGGTTTCTCCTTCACTGCATCGGTCTCCATGGAGACAACATATTGCAGCTGTCGGAGGCACTCAGTAAAAAATGCAGCAATAGAAAAAGTCAAAACTCGCTGCGCAAACTCGTCTAGAGGAAACCTTAATGTTCCGCTAAATATACACATTTATCTTGACACGTTCAGATTATACAGGGTGTGCTCGTCACTTTTTTCCATCAGTGTATTATCCTCCAATTGAATTGAACACGAATATGCGCTAGGATTAATTGGTCTGCATACATACAATACAATACACAACATCGCAGAAGGGAATAACAAATTTTATTATGATAATGGAAAGTTATTCACATACCTTCAGGAGCATATGAAATTAGTGATATAGAAACATACCTACAAAATAGGTTAACTGATTCGAAAAGTGAAGATAAAAATGAGGATGAAACATTTTCGTTAAAAGCTAATAACAGTACTTTAAAGTGTGAAATTTTAAGTCGACATGTAGTAGATTTTCGACCGAAAGATAGTATTGGTCGATTGCTTGGATTTACCGCAAGACTGTTGGAGTCGAATAAGTATCATGAATCTGGTGCACGCGTACAAATTATAAAAGTGGTTACTGTACGTGTTGAGTGCAATATTACCTCCTCAGCATTCTATAACGGACGTCTAAGTCATACTATCTACGAGTTCTCGCCAAGTGTTGAACCAGGTTTCTCAATTAACATAGAGCCTAGAAATATAATTTATTTACCAATAAATACAACTCAAATAGATAACATCACACTTAAATTGCTTGATCAGGACGGTGATCCAGTCAATTTTGAAGGAGAACAAATAGTTATTCGATTGGAGTTGAAGATAATCAGACAAGAAATCAAGAAGAGAATAAAAAATTGGTTTGGTTTTCGAGCAGGGGAGGGGAGCAAACGAATATCGGTTGCTGTATGTATCACGAAACTGATTTTGATGCTTGTAGTTTACATAATCTATATCTATTGACAAACTATTTGCATGAGAATAAAATGCTTTAACTACTATGTAGCCTTTTTCTTTTTGTTTTTTACCTGAGGAAAAAAAGTACATTTTTGTTGTTTTATACATTTATTACAAAATTACAGTATCGCATAAATTAATATTGACAATTCTTTATACATAGATTTACACTGATTATAAACAGAAACTACAATAATTTGAAACGACGTATACTTGATATTGAACAGAAACAACAACAGCAGCAACGACAAATGACATCATAAGAAGAAGAATAAGTAAGCTAAAGGGCGACGTTGTTAATGAGTTACACAAACCTGTTAGGAAGAACTTTCCCAGAAGACAGACAGTAATTAAAGGTCTGTATGGTTTATGGCAGGTTGATTTGGCCGAATTTGGCTTATATGCTAGTAAAAATAAAGGCTATAGATATATTTTAGTGGTCATCGATTGCTTCTCCAAATACTTGTGGATGCAACCTGTAAAATCAAAAACTGGTGTGGAAGTTAGAGATACTATGAACAAAATTCTACTAAAAGGTCAAGTTCCAAACAACTTGCAAACGGATGATGGTAAAGAGTTTTTTAATCAATAGTTTAGAGCTCTGATGATCAAACACAATATTAACCATTACTCCACAGTTAGTGTGAGAAAAGCTTCAATTGTCCAGAGAGTGATTCGTACGATAAAGGAAAGTTATACAAACATTTTAGTTTAATCGGTAAATATAAGTGGTTAGATGTATTGGATAATGTTGCAAATCAGTATAACAGTTCAAAACATAACAATTGCTATGAAACCTGTAGATGTTACTCAATCGAAGAAAGCTCTATTACACATCATATTGAGATTGTTCGAAATAATAAGTTCTCAATAGGTGACATCGTTCGAATTAGTAAACACAAGAGTTTGTTTAAGAAGGGCTATACGCCCAATTTCTTGACTGAATTATTTAAAATAGATACAGTACAACATACTAATCCTATTACATATTTGCCACAAGATATGAGTGGTAATCCAATTAAAGGTGGCTTTTATCAGGAAGAATTGCTGAAGGCGAAGCATAAGGATGTCTAGCTGGTTGAAAGGTGCTGAGAAGAAAAGGTAACAAAGTGTACGTGAAGTGGCTCGGTCTTGACAAATCACATAACAGTTGGATTGAAAAATCGAACTTTGTATAATTGCATTCTTGTCCCCTGTATATAGGAATAAATAAAATAAATAAAAACCAAAGTCGTTCTACAATTTATTCTTTACCTGTATTTTCTTTTACATTACAATACATTTCTTAGAATTTACAACAACTAAAGCACATATATTTTGGCGGTGGTGGACCATCGACATGTTCTTCATCATCGTCGCGGTTATGATGCTCGTGACAGGACAAATATCGTAGTAATTTTTTCTGCTTCTTCTCCGATAACGATGAAAGATAACATTCAAATTGCAATGGACGCACCTTTACCTTTAATACGTGCAATGCAATATAGTTTATATCGTCTGGTTCCAAAGATTCTCGATTCTCCCGTTTTTCTAATATCGCAACCACTTTTCAACGATTTTGTTTATTTAGTTTATCTTAAACATTTTTTTAAATACTACCAACTATTAGCGTGCCAATATCACGTCTAAACTTATCCCTCTGACGCGCTAGTATTTCTAGAAAAATGTCCACATATTCAGAATACCACTTACTATTAACACCGTCATAGGTGGAGAAGAATAGCCAATTGCGACTATAAGTTTCAATTTATGATGTATCATTATTACTATAACGAAGAGTTGTGCATAGCACCGAATTATAATATTCGCGAAAATTCATCATATTCAATCTCTCTAATCTATTCTTAACAACTTCTAATAAACTCGCTAATTTTACCAGTTGCGTCCTATCTAACATTATTTCCAAATTTAATAATTGATTGATTTCGTCTATCCCTCCTATATATTACGCGAAACATTTCCACTATATTTAAAATAGATAACGCAATTTCTTCACTATCTACACACAACTCATGTTGTTGTTGTTGTTGCCGTTTACTTTTCTTGATGTGATCTCCAATAAGCGACCGTTGAGGGTTCAGGAAATCGTGCCATTCATTTTTTGTGAAGGTTATACATCTCCTGGAGTTTGCCAATTATCATTTATCTACAAACAAGCTGGCGCGAAGGCATAATATTAGTCGTTGTACAATAGGAAGAATTCTTAACCATGAAAAATACCTTTCCTATAAAATTATCTTCTATAAGGAATAATAATGATATCGATAAACGAAACAATGAAAGAATTTTTTAACCATAATAACAATTTTGTAAGTAATGTAATGCTTTCGGTTGAGGCAGCCTTTTCTTTAAATGGTACTATTTCAGAGTCATATCTGTTTCTAATTTCATTTCTAATTCTCGATAGCGCATACTCAACACCCTAGAAGGCTTAACGTTTGGGCTGGTATGTGTCGTGACCGAACAATAGGGCATTTTCTTATAGAAGAAACTCTAAATAGTGATATTTATTTAGAGCTTTTATATAACTAGATAATTCCTGTTTTGGAGGAAAACGATCAACTTCCACAAAACATCTGGTTTCAGCAAGATGGACCACCTCCTCAATATTCACTGATTGTTCGAGAATACAGAATTAAGGTAGATTAAGCAATAATGGTTTCGTTCTGAATTTACTTATTGATTCAAGGGAAAGTGGACGAATGGTTGTGGTACTGTGTGCCCAAAACCAAACTTTGCCTTATGATTTTCCCTTTCATCTTTTCTTGTATATTCTTTTTTTGTACTTGCATCATCTGCATGTTATTATTTTGTATTTGAAATGGAAAATAAAGTTCTTTATTATTATTATTATTAGATCAATTTTTTCCCATATATGGATTGGAGGAAGAGATGAAATCGAACGGCCTGCACGTTCCCCAATTTTTCGTCCAGTAGGTTACTTCTAGTGAGGCTATCTGAAGCATAAGTTTATGTTTTATCTAACCAACTTAGAAACTTACAAAATTTGGCTAAAAGAAGTAATGAAGAGATTCGAAGGATTTCACCAAGTATAAGTACATATGCACTGAGTTGGGTGGATACGTACATATATGAGTATTGTATATGGGTTATATCTAATTGAATATGAAGTTATTTTATTATATTTACTTATTATCCTCTTATTAAATTAATTGCATATTGCAATAGCACTTTTTCTTTTTTTGCATATTGCTATGTATTGTGGTGTTGATTGCTTATTTAAATTGGCTCACAATACAGAGTAGCTTGCCCAGTTTAACTCGAATCGGAACCGCTTTCCAGGAGCTCTTGTATCTTCAGGGTTACCCTCAAAGGGTATGTGGCGATTAAAACAAAAGGTATTAGCAAATAAATCAAACTAACATTAACAATACAAACGTGTAATAAAAAAAAATTAAAAAAATCGACTTTATAGAGTATAAAGGCGTGCTGATGCATCAATTGTGCAACAGCGTGAGGAAAACTTTTATACAAATGACAGTAAAAGATAAAAAAACCTCACAAATGACCGCGAACAAAATTAAACTAATTAAATATTTAGGAAAACTATCAGACTTCAAAATCTACGTTATTCCCAACTTCAAACGTCAAAACAGAAAAATAACTGTATGCGCGCGCATCAGTTCTGACCCATGCGCACATTCAACATGGTAAAATATAATTTTCCCACCAATTCCTAACTTTCTAGAATATATTACTGATAAAAAAATACCTCATAAAAAGTATGAAAATTTTCCTTGATATTTATTTGACTATATAAAAAATATTAAACTAATAATTTACTGAATTTACGAGCTCATTCAATATTTAAATAACATACTAAACTAATTTAGATATAAAAATAATAATACTTGCTAATATACACTTACATTAATTAATTAATGCAGTCATCACACTTCACAAAAAAATACAAAAGAGAGATTTCAGATAGGTCGCATAAATCAAAAAAATTACAAGTATAAGAGACTCGTAATAAATCGAGAATTATTTTTAACACATCAGTATCACTATACTAAAAAACATAAACCGAAATTACTATAATAACCTGAATAAAAAGGAAGTCTTTATTCAGCAAAAAATTAATTAGACCTATCTGTTCAATAGCTGGAAAATCTCTGCCTTCTTCTCGGAAACGAAAATATCACCCTACCTAAAACAAAATCAACAGACCTGCTATATCAATATACTTCCGCTCGACCGGGACTGCATACATCAAGACTATTTTCGAATAATGTACAGGCGTGGATCAAAATACACATTATAATCAAAATTTCAATAAATATTAAATATTTTTAAATATTTTTCTGGAATAAAATACACATAAATATATAGTCTTTTATAGTTTGTTTAAATTTTCTCTTCGGGGAAAAATTCATAACACTATGTATCTTTTCAGTATTAGGCTGTTTTGAATAGTATTGATTTCTGTTAATTAATAAATTAATATTTATTTTCTTTAATTATTTGCATCTCGTAATTAATAATTTTCAACTATATAGGATTGCGACTTTTATTTTTATTTTCATACTTTTTGTTAATTACTTTGGACGTCGACATTAATAGGGGGTATTTGTTTGAAATGGCTTGAATTGTATTAGTTTCTAATAGTTTTATTATGAATAATGGTAATTTAAGGCTGGCATACATAAATATAACGTCACATTTTCCAAAGGTTAATGATTTGCGAGAACTGATTTCCACTAATAACCTTGATATTTTAGCAATATCAGAGACATGGCTTCATGACAATATTACCTCTGATTCACTGCATATTAACAATTTCAGTTTGGTCAGGCGGGATCGGGGATCGAGAGGGAGAGGAGTCGGATTTTATATACAAAATAGTATTAGGTATTCAGTGCTTGCTATTGCGGAATACATAGAGCTGTTGTAGTTAAACCTGGATTTTGAGAGGCAAAAATTGATTGTAGGTGTAATTTACAGGCCATTTATAAATTATAATTTACAAATATTTTCTTGGTCATCTTGAGGACGCATTCTCTATTTGTAGCATGTATTCCGATCACATATTCATTTTGGGAGACTGCAACATTGATGTTCTTAAAGTTGATAATCCATCTACTATTTATTTACTAGAATTCATAGAATCCTTAAATATTAAGTACCTACTTAATTCACGAACCTACACACACATTACGTAATTCTGCAACAGCTATAGATCAAATTTTTACTACTAATACTATAATAGTTGATGCCACGAATGTAATACCATGCGACATATCAAATCATGATTTTGTGTATTGTTCCATAAATATTCATCATTCAAAGCCTGGTGCTAAATTTATAAACTTCCATAAATTTACAGATATAAAACTGGAATATTTAAAATAAATGATATTAATGACAAGATTCGCTTCTTTAGTAACTGCGTGATATTTCTCTTCGATAAACATGCACCACTTATTACGCGCAGACTTACCGAATCCCCTATGCCGTGGTTAACAGATAATTTGAAACTCCTGATGGAGATGCGGGATAGGGCCAGGAACAGGTTTGGT
Source organism: Melolontha melolontha (assembly GCA_935421215.2). Classification (NCBI taxonomy): domain Eukaryota; kingdom Metazoa; phylum Arthropoda; class Insecta; order Coleoptera; family Scarabaeidae; genus Melolontha; species Melolontha melolontha. Next base: position 154,846,027 of record OW285236.1, on the reverse strand, counting down.
AAATCTAAAAATCCCTCTCACTGGGATTATTACAAAAGTCTAAGAAACTTAACAACTGCTACTTGTAAACGAGAAAAAAAGGGCTTACTTTGAATATATTTCTCGGACTAATTCTAATAGAGCTTTGTTTAGGGAAATGAATCGTCAGAATATTGGGAAGTCTCGGGTGGTTTCTGTCCTGCACATTTACCTGATGTCAATAAAATAAAATGACTTCTTCATCGGCAGCGTGGGAAACGCTACAGCTGGTTCCTTAACCAGGTCTAATATTAACAATATTGCTCAGGCGAATGATCGCTTTTCTTTTCTGGCGGTTTATACTCAAGCTATTATCAGTATATAAATAATATTATTTCAGCTGCTTATGGCATTGATGGTATCAACATCACTATGATCAAGCTGTGTATTCCTCATATTATACCTTACATTACTCATATAATCAATGTTTGTATCTCAGAAGGTGTGTTCCCAGATGAGTGGAAACATGCGCTAGTTCTACCATTTCCCAAGAATGATAAATCGACCGACTATAAAAATCTTAGGCCCATAAGTCTCCTTCCTGCCTTGTCTAAAATTATAGAGAAAGTAATAAGCAAACAACTCAAAGAATATGCACGAACTGTGGATTTGATTGCATCCGCTCAGGCTGGATTTCGGAGGGGGTACAGTTGCGAGACTGTACTGCACGGTGTCATGGACGATGTTTTATCCGCTGCTGATCAGGGGTGTCTAACTTTACTAGCTTTATTAGACTTTAGCAGAGCTTTTGATACTGTTGACCACGGTACAATGGCGAATGTTTTATGCAGTGAGGGATTCAGTCAGAGTTCATTTATAATTTTTTACTAACAGAAGTCAAACTGTACAGTTAGATGCTATACGATCTAAATCATTACCCGTTCTTAATGGTGTGCCTCAAGGGTCCGTTATAAGTCCATTACTATTTTCGCTATATACTGCAGATTTGGCTCGGGTTGTTAAAAAGTGTAACCTTCATGTGTACGCTGATGATACTCAGCTTTACTTTTCTTTTCTACTGAAAGATTGGAGAAGCGCGATATCTGCTGTCAACGAGGAGGTTGAGGCTGTTGTTGGGTTTTCAGGAGACAGATGCTTAAATATTAACCCTAATAAATTTCAAATTTTATTATTAGGAAAAAACAATGTATCTCGTGAATTACATACTTCTATTAAGATATACATTTCACAAACAGACATACCGTTGTCAAAGCATAGTTGGAATCTGGGAGTAATAATTGATAAATCATTTCGATTCCGCGCTCAGATTAACAAATATATAAAAGTAGCTTATCTGCAACTGAGAAAGCTTTTTCCATATAGATATGTTCTGAGTATGGACGTAAAGAGGAAGTTGTGTGAGACTTTTATTCTCTCACAGTTTACTTATTACTCAACCTTATACCACTCAGCACTCGATCGTGTTACAGAACAAAGAATTCAAAAGATTCAAAATTCTTGCCTCAGATTTATGTTTGGTATATGCAAATATGATCATATATCTCATGCGCTGCGGATGAGTGGTTGGTTGAATATGAGAAACCGCCGGAAATTGCAGTATCTTTGCTTCTATCATAGGATTGTAAAAACTAAAACACCTCCTTATTTATATAATAAAATAAGATACCGCTCGGACGTACACTATGTTTCAAAATAAATGCGAAAACTACGAAATATATATGAGCAGCCAACATCGCACTGTTGTAATGTTGGTGATCGCCCCTTTTCATACCTAGTGATACATAATACGTAATTCTCTGTTAATATATTGAACGTGACTACATTTTCATTTATTTTTTAATTATTTTGAAATTTATAAAATTTCCAAATGTATAAAATGTGTTGATAAATAATAAATTAATTAAAAAAAAAGGTAGAGTCAATGTCTATAGTAACTGAACGTATTCTTTAAAAATTGTCATCGGGGAATCGATCGTGCGTCTCTGTCGCAAAGCCTTAGATAGATAGGGTATATAAGTGCATTTGTATACTGGAGTAGTTGCGGTATATATTATACATATACGTGTATTTTTGTAAGACCATGGGTAATACGTTTTATGTATTCCTTAATGAGGGCCAGCGCTCAAACGTTGATATAGATAAACATATGTTGAATTCATAACTATATACAAACCATCTGTTTCTGTGTATTTTTTAGGAAGGTGACAACATAATATTTCAATATTTTTTATTTTAAATACTAGGCGATTTTCTGTATGATGTTTTACAAACATTTTAAAGGCTTCTTGTAATATCAAAGTAAGTTCTTAAATTACGAAATATTTCAATAAACATGTTTTACATAATAAAGAAATTCATTTCTATTTGTAATTTAACAAAATTTACTTTTGTCCATATGGAATTAGTAATTTGGTTATAATTTCATTATAAAAAATCTCTATAAATCTTGATAAGGTTCATTCGTATGACTAAAAAGATGTATGCGGACGACAATGTATTCTGCGTATATAAGATATACCATTTTTTATAGTGATAAGGTTTATAAAGAAAAGAATTAAATAAAAAAACGCAACTATTCTTTTAATATTAACATAAAAATTAAAAAAAAAATATTAACAAAATATTGTGGAATTTAATTTGAACAAACAATAAATTAAAAATAATATTGTATATGCAAATATTTTTCAATTAAGAACAATATGCTCTGAAATTTAAATAAAAAAAAATTATTTTCTCTATCAAACCAATTTCCACATACTGTTGAACAATTTCAAAATAAATGCTTAAATGGGTTTCACCAAAAAAAGAAGCAACAAAAATGTTGAAATAATCTATGAATAAAAGTACATAAACAGACTATTATTATATGATTTAATATTTTAGTACATACTATATAAGGTATGGCTCTTAAGAAAACAGTGATTAAAAGATATAAATTTAAAATTACTAACAAATTATTTGCGAAAATAATACGCGTTGCCTTCCGGCTCTAAAACTATATTTTAATATTTGGTCGAACGTTATTATCAATAGTTGATTGCAGTCGCCTTTCCATGGAATTTACGAGGGTTTCACAAATTTCCGTATATCTGTAATGCTCCCAAAATGTGCTGGCATGCAAATATATTTCTCATGCATTTCTTATGCGAATGTTACCCCGGAAGTCATCCCATCGCCGCACAATGTCTGCCCTAAGATTTTCAATGTGGTTAAAGTCCAGGGATGTAGCAGGCCAATTCGTCACTGTGAATTGAGGGTGGTTGTCAAACCATTCTCTAACAATTCTAACATTATGCACCGGACAATTGTCATGCACATACATTAGAGCTGCGTCCCCATAAACTGCCTGTACGCTCGGTAGCATGCTATTTTCTAATAATTGCACATTCACCTTTGCATCCATTCGTGGGTCTACGCGTACAAGTTCTCCGGGACCTGCTACATACATCCACCCCCACATGTTAAGGGATATTCGGCCGCTCCTCTTCTTTTTGAGTACATTCCGCTCTTGGTATCTCGAATTCGGCAACCTGTACAAAGGTTTCCGAGACCCAATTTCGGAAGAGAACACCTTTTCGTCCGTAAAAATCGTGTTGTCCCAATATCGTCCTATGTTTGCTTGTGCGAACTGCAATCTGCGTTCCACATGAACCGGAGTTAAATCGATTTTCTGTGCTGGACGTCTGCATTTGTATCCGCTGTCCTTGAGTCTCCTCCAAAGTGTTGGGCGGCTGCAATTGAAATTATTTATCTCGATAACCGTTTCTATGGAAGAAAAAGGTTGTTCAGAAACGTAGTTTATCGCGTTATTCAAGACATTTTTATCCAGTACTCGTTTCCTTCCACATCTAAGCCATTTATTGAATAATGGATTTTCTTCTTCGTCTCATTTCTTTTTTCATCTATAGACCTGCGATACCTGTGAAATAAAATTAAACGAATATATAGTTCGTGAAGACGATTTTAGAATAATCTGAAGAACAATATTTACATTAACATTATAAGGTTAAAGAATCTAATTAAAAACGTATTTTGAACATAATTATTAAATACATTTTTTAATAACTTTATAAACATAATTAAAATATTTTTATTGTAGTAATTCCCCTTAAGGAACATTTTTTTATATATACGGAGTTAAATACAGCTTCCTTATCCTAATAGAATCCCTAAGTAGCTCTTCCTAAGCTGTTTATGGAACACATTGAGTTAACGAATAAATCTAATGAAGATACCTTTTTTTCAAATCTATAATTTTTTTAATATGGGTTTCTTCGAATTATATATACATAAATTAATAATTTTCATAAAACAAAATCAAAATCGATTTATTCGCTTATAATTATTTTACGGTTGAATCGAATAAAACTATTTAACAATAAGCATGTTAGACTGATGTTTTTAAACGTTAAAAAAAACAACATTATTGATTATTTTAGTCAATTTTTTTTTTTAATTTGATAATTATTAAATATTGTTTGAGAGTGATTAATGGCTCATAAAAAATTGTATCAATATATTATGTTGTAACGAAATATTAATTTTTTACTGTTACACCTTTCAATCCGTATAATAATTAAACTGATAAATGTCTTTAAGTTAGCCAATATACTAACTAAAAGACCACATTCATACTATAGAAAAATATTGTGAATTATAATTTTCGCCTGAAAGTGTAAAATGCTATGTGAAAGGGTGTATGTATATACATTGTTATAGGTATTTTTTCCCCATTTCAAGAGTTGTGTTAGTAATATAAACAAAACCTGATGTAAAGGGACGAGTAGAATAACGCGCCTGAATGAGGCGAAAATTAGAATCCACATGGGAAGGGGGCTGCAATCTACTATTGATAATTATGGTCGTTGAAGCAAATATTAAAATTAAGTTTTAGAGCCGAGAAAGCTACGTTTTTTTTTTTCGGCAAAAAATTGTTCATAATTTTGAATTTTTTTAGGTCGATTATTATAAATATTTATATTAGCACTATTAATGTCTCACTATTAGTCACAATAATTTTTAGAGCCGTACCTAACATGGTACTAAAATATTTATTAATAAAATAATTAGGGTTTGCTACATTTTCTGTGACCACGCGCGGATCACGTGCACATGTATTAATAACCCATTGAAAGCAATATTATAAATAGAGTGGACCAATTCGGAGCGAAAGTAGAGGCGTGACCAACGAATTGGTTCCCGTAAGTAGAGGGACATAGCCGATTCTAGCACCTCCTCATGTTGAACCTCCTCATTGCCCTTGACCTTGCATGTGGCACAGCCCAAGGGCAATGAGGAGGTTCTACATGAGGAGGTGCTAGAATTGGCTATGTCAAGGTCAAGGTCAAGGTCATATCTAGGTCATGTCAAGGTCATATCAAGGTCATATGTGGCACAGCTTAAGGGCAATGAGGAGGTTTGTAAAGAAAATTTTCCATTAACTTTCAAACAATTCTAAAACCTCCTCATTGACTTTGATCGCCAATAAATATTGTTGAAAATAATATAGAAGCTTAGTATACTGAAACCAGCGATTAAAACAAAATGTCCCAACACCTAGAATTGATATTAGAAGCAGTCAAGTTTGTTTATGAAAATTATGGTCATCTATCTGGTATTAAAACAAATCTAATAGAGTATATTCCATTAGATTTATTTAAAACGAAAGTAGCCCCAGAATGGATAGAGGAGTTCTGGCATTTAATTTCACCTGACAAACAAATTGAACTAGAAGAATATCGACCGTGTTTTAGACACTATAATACCGGTGAAGAACAAATTGACGGTCCAGCCCCTTCAAAGAGAAATTGCTCAGTTTATAAAAAGAGTATTACCCAACAATTTAGAAAATTTAGAATACCAAAAAAGAAAAAACTAAAACATTAAATATGATTTAAATAATATATTTTAAATAAGGTGAACCTGTGGCACAGCTCAAGGGCAATGAGGAGGTTCCACATGAGGAGGTGCTAGAATCAAAGCGCAGGTTTACCGATGAGAGGTTTATAAAGACGCAGTTGGTGTTTGCCAGCGGCAGTTCATAAGGGCTACTATATAAATCCAGCGATGTTAAGAAGTCAGTGTATATATAATGGGAACGGTGAAGCGTAAGTGTGGCTGTGATCGTTTAGATAGTTTAGAAGAAGGTGAATTAAGAATTGTGAGTTCTAACGAAGAACATTTTAATAAGGTAATGTAGAAAAAAGTGCTCGATCCTATGATAGAAAATTTTTTTTCGGAAGTGGGAAAAATGGATAATTTTTGGAAAGAATTTGACAGATGTTCTGAAAAATGAGTTTTCGAATCTTCATGGAATTTACCTCTAGTAGCAGAGAGCATATATTTTTTAAATAAAAGTCATTCAAAGTGGGTATGTGTTGGTTTATTACCAGATAATTTTTTCAAACCGATAGTGAAGATTGTTGGTGTGAGAAAGCAATGCATACTTTTAATTCTGAAGAATGGGCAGAATTTATGATGCAGAGCGCGAAATTGAAGAAGTATTTCGATTATTGTGGTGGAAAGTTTCCAAGTATGCGCATATCGAATTTAGAACTTTCTAGCGAATGTTTTGATGGGGAGAACAGAATATTAAAAATTGACAAAGACGGAGATTTGTTGTATTTATCATTTGAAGGTTTGTCAGAATTGTGGCGTGTGAGAAAGGTGCTGGAATCCCGGTTGGAATCGTTAAGAAACTTAAAGTATGATGAATTTTATAAGGATGTTATTCAATATCTATCTGTAAGTGGAGGGGATCTGAATATGGAAATAGAGAAAGTTTTGCAGGGATCAACTCTAGAATGTGTGTGTATAACAAAAGAGATGTTGGTAAATCATCTTCAAAAAGTTTACCAGGATATTGATCTAATAAGAAGAAATCGTAATTGAAATTATATGTACATATAAAATTTAATAATAATAAATTATGTTATGAATACAGTCTTTTATTTTATATTATGAGTAGAAATTAAGGAACTAAGTATATTGAATTATTTAAAGTGTAGAGGTTGTTGTATGATAGTTATAATTGCAAATTAAGAGAAAAGAGAGTGTGTATAAATATAAAAATTGAGAGCGTTTTGTGTTAAAGTGTGAACCATCGCTTATGATAGATACATTAAAGCGTTTGCCTATAAAAGATGGGGAATTTGGTTAAACGGCGTAGTTTAAATCGAAAAGGCAGAAGGAAAGGTGGCGGCCTATTGAATACAATAATAAATAAGCTTCCAGTAGAACTACATATACCAGGGTATAGATTTTGTGGACCAGGAACGAAATTAGAAGAGCGATTGGAGAGAGGTGATAAAGGCGTGAATGATTTAGATGAGGCTTGCAAAGAGCACGATATAGCTTATTCAAAATCTGGTGATTTATCAGAGCGACATATAGCGGATAAAAAATTGTATGACATTGCTATTAAACGATTAAAGAGTGCAAACGCTCGAGTTGGAGAAAAATTATCTTCTGTTATAGTTGCTGGTGCTATGAAAGGTAAAACAAAATTAGGTATGGGTGTGAGGAGACGGGTTCGAAAAGGAGTGACTCGACACAGTAAACCAGTTAATAGACAAAGGAGTAGAAACATGAAACGGAATTTTGTGGGTGGTTCTATATCATTTATGCAGGCAATGAGGATTGCACGCAATGCAATAAAACGGGCGGGCAGTAGAAAAGGAATGTTAGAAAATGCAAAAGTGGCATATCGGAGTTTGAGTAAGTCTGGAAAGAAAATTTTATTACCTCGTTCGAGAATTATTCCAATACCAAAGAAGGGTGGCTTTTTACCATTAATTCCGTTATTTGCAGCTTTGGGTGCCCTGGGATCGCTAGGTGGAGGTGCTGCAGCAATTGCGAATGCAGTTAATTCATCTAAAGCTGCAAGAGATCGATTAGAAGAAACTAAACGCCATAATACTGCTATGGAGTCAAAAGCTGGTAGCGGCTTATATGTGAAACCATATAAGTCGGGGTGTGGAATATCAATTGGGAGTGGGTTATATATTAAACCATACAAATCTGGTTGTGGCGTATATATACCCAGTGGAAATGTTTCAAAAAACGGTTAAGCAAATTACCCCGAAGACCTCTAACTGAAGTCGATTTATGGAAATATGTTAGAGGCTGGAAAATAAGAAATTTTCGGGGTATATTTAGTAGAGATGTCCTACCAGCAATCATACGCAAAAGAGAAAAGGGAATAGTTAATTTAGACGATAATGTTGGAGAAGGTACTCATTGGGTAGCTTATATGAAGCATGGCGATATAATAAAGTATTTCGATAGTTATGGTGATTTAAGACCTCCGACTGAGGTCGAAAACTATTTATTATCGAATGCGGGTGGCGTTATACGATATAACTATAAGAGATATCAAGACTTGAATACTGTGAATTGTGGACATTTGTGTTTATTCTTTTTGAAAGGATTCATTAGTTGAGAACGAGTTTCTTTTAGTAAATAATTTAATATTGTTGTATGTATATAAAATGGAACGTGATGGTGATGGAGGTGCGGATAATTTGGCTTTTGTTTTATCAGGAGAAGGAGCACAGTTGACATGTGTTTTGAATCCGCCTGTATATTTAAATGGTGAATTTGAAATGTGTATGTTGAGTTTGCAAACTTATAATTCTATTTCAAATGTTACATCGGAGAATAATGTATTTCGATATTATGCTATAGCCCCGGGTAAGCCCGGGAATTGGGAGAATATATTAGTTCCACAGGGTACTTATGACGTAGCAGATTAGAGAAGTATATTGAAGAACAAGTGCGTCTCGGTACAGATGATAAGAATTTTTTTAATTTAAGCGCAAATAATAATACCTTGAAAGCAACTATTAAGTCTTCAGTGGATATCGATTTTACTGTAGAAAATTCAATTGGTTCTCTACTAGGCTTTGGAAAAGTTAAAATACAAGGAAATATTCCGAGGACCAGTGATGAGGTGGTTGATATTAATAAAATGAGTGCCATCGATATTATGTGTAATGTAGTTGCTGGTTCATATATTAACGGGGAGTTGTCGCATGTTTTATATCATTTTCATCCGAATGTTCCACCAGGGTTTAAAATAATAGAAGTTCCGCAAGAGAACATTTATATGCCCGTGAATGTGAACATGTTAACGAATATTATAATTCGAGCCGTCGATCAGAACGGACGATTAATTGATTTGAGAGGTGAAGAGTTAACAGTTTATTTACGATTAAGAAGAAAACAGTGACTACTACAAACAAATTTTAAGCAACATGAGAAGTAATACTAACAATAAATTGTGGAAGCAAGTTCGACGATCTACAGGAAAGTCATCAAATAAATTGAGGAGCGGGATGGGGCGAATAGTGAAATATGGTGGTTTATCAGGTGAAAATAGAAAATTTTTGAAAAATTTGGGTTACAGAATTTTGGTATAAATACGGAGGAGTATAAAAATAGTATTTATAGAAAAAGGATGAGGATATTTTGTCAGTGTAAGAATAATTTGTGTTGCGAGAAGTTGATTGTCACTGTGAGGTAGAATTATTTTAATTATGGAAGTGTTAGATGTTTTGAGAAAAGTTCGTGTGGATAATTCAATTATCGAATTGGAATACCACAATCATGCACCATTTGGCTCACCAAAATATGGGAATAATGATGAAATACGAATTGTGGTTCCAGAAATAGATAAATATACTCTACCATCCGAATCGGAATTATTAATAGAAGGGAAATTACGATTAGCTAGTGATATTAGTAAAGCAAGTGCTACAGCATCTCTGATTCATAATGCCGGAGCTTTTATGTTTAGTAATATCAGATATGTAATGAGTGGATCGGAGGTAGATGAAGTTAGAAATGTGGGTATAACATCAACTATGAAGGGATATTTTTCTTATAGTCCGAGTTCTATAAATAAATTAGAAAATTGCGGTTGGGAATTTACTACAGGGAAGGCTCCAGTTTTAGATGTTAGAGGAAATTTTAGTATTTGTATTCCACTTAAAATGTTAATAGGTTTTGCCGAAGACGTAAAGCAGATTATTATGCATATGCCGCAAGAATTAATATTGAAGAGATGTGCTGATGATAGCGATGCGATAATGAACACTGTTGCCGATGAAGAAATGAAATTAATTATTGATAGTATAATATGGCGAGTACCCCATGTTAAAGTGGGTATGGCTCAGGATTTAGCCCTGACAAAATTAACAACGAAAAATACTCTCATGGAAATGTTTTTTAGAGGTTGGGAAATTCACGAAAATCCGGGAATTCCTGAGACAACTAAACATAGTTGGGCAATTAAAACTGCCCCACAATTAGAAACACCGAGGTATATAATTTTGGGTTTTCAAAGTGGGAAAAAAGGAAGTTTGTCTCATAATATGAGCAAATTTGATGCAATTAATTTAACGGACGTGATGGCTTATTTTAATGGGAAGAGATACCCATACGAAAATGTTCGTGTTGATTTTGACGAGAATCGCATAGCTGTTTTATATAATATGTACGCTAGATTTCAACAGAGTTACTATGGTTACGATCATAGCGAACCGCTTATGAAACTGAATCAGTTTAAATTGTGTCCGCTAATAGGTATCGATTGTTCACATCAAGAAGATGCGGTACATAAAAGTGGCGTAGAGGTTAGAATTGAGTTTACAACGAAGGCTAATGTGCCAAAGGATACCACTTTATACTGTTTGATCATGCATAATAAATTATATCAGTATTCACCATTTAATAAAGTGGTTCAACGAAAATATTAGCGGCGCACTAGATACCGTAATAGGGGTAGGATGTTGTTGTTAAATGAGATGCGGGCTGAGGTGATGTAGTTTGTGTAGATGGTTAGTTAATCGTTACATGATGACTGCAAGACGTGCCAAAAAGTCTATTGTTATCGATTTTCAATGGTATCCTTCTGAAATACATAGGGTAATGCTGAAGGAGTTGGCTACATGTGACAATAATTTCAAAAAGAGTCATTTTGTTTTCAAACCTGTGCTAAGTTTTAATGCTTTGACAGATGAGGATAAACGTGTCGCAAGATATGCTTACAGCTGTCATCACGGGTTAAGGTGGGAAGAAGGATATATATGTGTGACTGAGTTTGAAGGAATTATTAAACGATTGTGTGCCGACGTGAACGTGGTGTACGTTAAAGGAAGGGAGAAGCTAGAATTTTTGAAGAGCATTTTGAAGAATAAACGAATAGTAGATTTAATTGATGCCGATAAAATAAGAAAAGAAGAACCAAGTTGCAGTTTTCACGTTGGTGATTCCGTTGTTTGTGCACTAACTAATGTCGAACGATTGCATAAGTTTTTAATGTACCACAGCTTAGAGAGAAAAAAATTTTAATCGATATCGGTCAATATTTACAAATAGTGTAGTCAGAATGGGCAGTATTTGGACTAGAATTGTACGGAATGGTGTCGAGAGGGTCGGAAATGTTATACATCAATATGAAGCAGAAGGATCATTAGTTGGTATAAATGCTTGGAATTTAATGTTCATTCCAAAATCATTTTTAATTTCAAAAGTGAGGTGTATTGATTTGGAGATGGTCTGGCATCGGTTACCGAAATATTATCAATTGGATGAAGATTTAATAAAATGCAGGCCATGTATGGAACATCAGTTGTACGAGAGTGATGTCGTGGAGGGTTGTATTAGGAGACGAGATTGCAGATTATGTAAATGTATAATTAGGTAAAAATATTAATATGATGTCGATTATTGATGTAATATATTAAAGAATGAAATAAACATAAAATTAAAGAAAATATTGTTTTTATTTTTTTACATTATTTATACGCCTCTATCTGCTATCAAGCTATTAAAATTTGTTATTTACAAAAATAAGTTCTCAAGAATTTTTTCATATTTACAAAATTAAGTAAGGTTACTCACCTAAGTGTTCATGAACTTTACTATACATTACTTACACGCGTCTGTGTGCTATAACGCTATTAAAACAAGTTGTTTACAAAATTAATTCCAAGAAAATTATTTTTATATGGTAATTTTTTTATTGCATTTTTGGATCGCTCGCGAAAATGGTGGGGGGGGAGTGGACCGATGGTTGAAAAAAAGGGGAGGGGGAGAGGGGAAGGGGCGAAGGAGGGGCTAGGGGTGGGGGTGGGGGGGGGGGGGTTAGGAGGGGGGAACATAGCTCAAATCCGAGTAGGTTCCGAGATAATCGACATTTTTTGTTTTTTTGTGTTTTTCGGTTAGTAAGGGCAAAACAAAAATTGGAGGGGAAATTTCCCCCCCTCCAAAAAAAATGGGTTAGGAGAATCAAAATTGAGTACAACAAATAAAGAAAAATATAGAGAACAAAATGGAATGCGGAGGGGTAAGATCGGAACATTAGAATAGCAGAAAATGTACGTTTTCCGAAAAAAAAAAATCTGTTGTTTTTTCACATTTTCACATCTACCACATCTAAAAAATGGCAACTAAATTTAAAATCCTTCACAAATTGTGTAAACAACTTATTAACAGCACTATTACACTTAAATAAAACACCTTATTACATTTCATGTGCACTGTACACATTCTCGATAGTTACTAATTTAAAATTTAGAATAGCAGAAAATGTACGTTTTCCGAAAAAAAAAAAATCTGTTGTTTTTTCACATTTTCACATCTACCACATCTAAGAAATGGCAACTAAATTTAAAATCCTTCACAAATTGTGTAAACAACTTATTAACAGCACTATTCCACTTAAATAAAACACCTTATTACATTTCATGTGCACTGTACACATTCTCGATAGTTACTAATTTAAAATTATGTTATTAGCAGACAGACATAAATAATAAAAAACCGTAACCTTCACAAATTGTGTAAGCAACTTATTAATAGCAGACAGACGTATAAAAAACCTTTGACCTTTCATTTATTCTGTAAACAACTAAATTTTCCATATTAGGTGACAGACGTATAAAAATCTGTTGTTTCAAGAACGTGACGTGTTCTAACATAGGTATTTTAAATTGTGTAAGCAACTTATTAATAGCAGACAGACGTATAAAAACCTTTAACCTTTCATTTATTCTGTAAACAACTAAATTTTCCATATTAGGTGACAGACGTATAAAAAATTGCTGTTTCAAGAACGTGACGTGTTCTAACATAGGTATTTTTGATATATATATATATACAGCCTGTATTCATCCTAGAAATCATTCAAATAATCAACATAATGGTGAGTACAATAAAATAATGTTTCTTTTAATACAGTAAATAATAAAAATAAATTAAAATATATATTTCTTTTTTTTTTATTTTTAAATATTATTAATACACATATTTGTATTTTATTCTAAAATAATGTATACAGTTCAAATTAAATGCTTACATCCACTAGATTCTTGCGTTTACTCTTTTATAATAATATGACAGTGCACACAAATTCAAACTTTTGTCTATTGTTAATATATTATTGGTAATATCACTATTATGTAAAAAGAACACCAAAATTTAAAATAAATTAAAAATAAAATAAAAAAACATTAACCTTCACAAATTGTGTAAAAAACTTATTTTCCATAATAGCAGACATACGTATAAAACATTGTTATTCTTAAAGCGTGACGTGTTTTGACCTAGAGATTTTAATATATATACTTCCTTTATTCTTCTTATAAATCATTCACATAGAATATCTTACAGTATAATGGTGAGTATAATTACATTCTATTTCTTGTATATGCTTTTTACTTATTATTATCCAATATATTCCTGTATTTATTCATAATATAACTGTGCACACAAATTCAATCATTTGCCTATTATTAATGTCACTATTATGTCAAAAGAACATTAAAATTACAGCTACAATTGACTTTGAGTTTTGTATTATGTTCCGATTATACGGAACGATGTATGGTTAATACATTAAGCATTGAAATAATTTTCTGGGTGTGAGTAATTATTTATTGCAGTGAGAAAATAATTTAAATAGTTTTTGTAATTGCATAGAGAATATAATCTAAATTTACAAATTCTTCACATTCATTTGTCATAGTAATTATCTTTTTTATTTTAGACTAATAACAATGATTGGTACTATTATTTAGAAAATGTTGAAAATGTAGACTTCGAAGGGATGTTTTCACTGGAAAGACAACTGGGTGAATCATCCCGTCAGACGGACGTTAGACGACAATCGGAGTCAGTTGAATTACCTTCTGCAGTTCCATCTACTTCTGCGGTACAACCCCTACCGCATACTGTTGAAGTAGGTGTTGCGGCAGAAGTTAATCCACCTGCTTTCGTGTCACAATTAACTACCGTTCCACCTTTGCAACCTCCTCCTTATTTGCCGAAGGACGAGTACTACAAATTGGATAGGGTACAACGACGCCAACTGACTGCCCAACGACGTATGTACAGAAACTTGACAATCTCTACCACAGGACAAGAACACACTACGAGGACCGAAAGACGACGAGGGTAAAGTACTAAGAACTATATACCTTTACCCTATACAACTTGTAGTTCTAGTGTTCGAGCGATTCGAGCGCCGAATCTGCGAACACTGCTCACGGACGATACAGTAGGAAGAAGGCAAAGGTGTGATGATGTAAATGTGACACGAGGAGTGGCAAGAATACCACAGATTGTGGAGACGATTAATCTAACCACAGAATCTGTAGTAATCTTGTCTCAGTCTCAGACTACACATTTTTCAGCGTCCCAACCTCAAATGAATGTTAGCGGCTCTTTTACTGAACCACCTGCAATTCCTCAAGCAGCTCCAGAAATAACTGATCTTCCTCAGTCCCCCACACCTTCTCCCAACGCAAATATTCCTGAACACTTTTCTTCCAATGCTTCTCCAGTTCCTCCTTCAAATGAATCTCCAGCTCCACCTTCCAATGCTTCTGCGTCGTTGTTTGCCTCACAATTCCACTGTGGGCAACAACAACCATCCGAACTCGCAACTTTCTCTGCGGATTGTAAACAGTTTTCTAACACATGTGTTAGATATTTGGCGGGCAATTCGTCAGCGGATAGTTTCCTTCAGCAGGTGATCTCGCTAATGAGGCAGGCTAACGGTTATTCGTTAGAGCAAGACAAGGTTCTTCATTTCCTAACTAATGTCGTCAGTCCATCCGATGACTCATATGTAACCCGCCAAAGGGAAAGGAAGGATCTGCTGAATCGACTTGGAAGCTTGATTGAAGACATGATTGATTATCAAAAATCATTTCCACCACAATGATTTGTATTTTCGATAATTAATTGTTTCATTGGTCAAGTTTCATGAGCGAGACTACACTGATACGATACGAACCATCGGACAACCTATTTTCAACATTTTCAACATTTTCAACCATCTAATACATTAACTTGTCATCACATTCGATTGTAAACAATTCTGCATCGACCTGGTTAACACCCACATTGCACGATACTAATGTACTAGTTTCTACAAAACTATCCAGACAAGGTAGGGGCTGCAAAATTACACCTATAACTGTTTTGCAATAGTTTACATGATATGTAATAACTTTAATGCTTTACTTATTACAGGAACTTGAAATAACTATAAAAAGGACATACTATCCGCTGACGTTAACTATATCAGCCCCCCTGGACCCCCTGTTGGATGTCGAGGATCCCCCGGACCTGCCACCAACGTATGAGGAGCGTCAGAGTCCAATGACTCCTCCAAGGGCGGTGCCACAGAGGAGAACCCTGCAGCAACGGTTCGCCGAATCGTTTCAGCGGGCTTCCGGCATCCCAGCGTCCCCAGCGTCCCCCGATCTGGACAATTGATCGGGGGCGTCGGCACGGCCGGTCGGGGGTTCGGGGGTCTGCAGTTAGGAAGACGCCGCCACCTTCCACAAAAAAAAATAGTGGCGGCACAAAAAAAAGATAAAAAAAAATTCCAAAATAAAATAATAATAATATTCTTTGTTTTATTTGTAATATTAAGATAATCCTAAACAGATAATATAACGCACACGGAGAAATAATAATTCAGTCGTTATTGTGAAGTCAAATCGATTATGTCGATCGAATCGAGTGGAGCTGAACCAAATATTGCACAATTGGAACCTCAAGAATTATCCCTACAAGTGCACAACTATGATTCCACATTAATTACGAAGAGTTTTATACGACACAGTAGCCTCTTCAGTGGCTCATCTAAGCGAGGATTAATTGTGGGACCTTCTGGGTGTGGCAAAACAAATGCCCTAGTAACCCTATTACTTCATCCTAACGGGTTTCGCTTCAAAAGTATTTACATCTGCTGTAGATCTCTTCATCAGCAAAAGTATGAATACTTAAGAAATATATTGAAAAATGTTCCTGAAATTGGTTACCACGAGTATACTGATGTTAATAACATGCCTACTCCTAACCAAATGGCGGATTATTCTGTCGTTATCTTTGATGATATACCACCTGCCAACTTGAATATCGTAAAAGATTTTTTCTCTTATGGTAGACACCGAAATTTAGATTGTTTTTATTTAATGCAAACATACAGTGCGGTCCCAAAGCAACTTATCAGAGATAATACCAATTTGTTAATACTATTTCGACAAGACGGTACAAATTTGAAACATATCTATAATGATCACATTCATGATTTAAGCTATGAACAATTTCTATACATCTGTAGAATGTGTTGGAAGAAATCGTTTGGTATGCTGTTTATTGATAATGATTCTGTATATAATGATGGAAGATATCGTTTAGGTTTTGATACTTACATACACCTATAAACAGATTAATGAGGCTGAGAAGAGTTGACATATTTCTCCCCATCGTATACAATTTGATGTGCTTTAAGTTTATAAGTTTTAATTAAGAGGAGTTTGTAACGTACATTAGGGTTTAAAACATGTATTACTGGAATATTTATATCAGTCTACGGGTATTCGTTATAGAGTGTACATGGAAAATAAAATCATAAGAGATTTAATACAAGCTCGCCAAGCTCTTAAACAAAAGTTAAGAACATTACGGGCTGACATTGCACAATCTCAGAGAGAAACAAATATTCTGTATGCGCCCATAGCAAAACCGCTACTTGAAATCGCTAGCAAATTAGCTCCCAGTAATATAACTCGAGGACGAACTGATTCTGCGGTCGCTTCTAAAGAAGTAGAAGAATCTTGGTCAGACATCATATCAGAAAAATCTTATGTGGCAATACCAGGAACGTCAATTTTACGACAACAAAGTACACCGCGTAAACGACAGCAACGACACGTGTCATGGTTCAGCCCATCCACTCATTCTTCTCCGACAAAACAACGAAGTGTGTATCTCGCCGGAACACCTCCACGAGAAACCAGTCTTACAAATTCATCAGATTTGAAAAAAAAGATTCGAATGTCTGAGACATTCAGCCAGCCCACATTTCTAGAAGATGAATATATCGGGGAACAATTGCCAGAGACTCCAAAGGGTGGTGATGAAGAGGAGGAACGAAGTGATGAATTAGATTCTAGTGAAAGCCTTGAGTTGGATAAGTCAAGGGCTCACGCTCTATCGCTTTTGAAAACGCGTCCGTCAAAGTCAATAATTACTAATAAGTCGTTAAATAAGACTCTGTTAGAAACGGATGTAGTTAAGGCAGCGCTAAAAGATCATGACCCCGCTATACGGCCTTATCTTATGGGGTTGATGACGGATGAGAAAGAAGAATTCGATGAGAAGTATGGTGTACGCGAAGTTGATGGTGACCTGATGATTGGAAACGCAAATATTAGGTTTGATGGACCCAACATTATAATCGGTGAATTTACTTATAGGGCTACTAAGGGATTACTAGAGCTACTGTTTATGAAGAGACCGGGAAAGTTTCAATATGCTGACGCTAAGAATTATAAATTCATTTTAAATGATACTCACGCCGCTAGAGTTGATTACGATCCGGATCGGAAATATGCAGCAAGTAAATATTATAAATATACGACAATTATTAAACCTATTGTTCAAGGTAAAAAACCAGAAGTTTGGTGGACCCGCACTTGGAAAGCAGGACTGGGTTTATCAAAAAAATTACCATTGCGAAAGATCGTTGTTCCTAAGAGTATTGTGGAATATAAGTATTGGGATGATGTAAATGAATTGTGCGACAGATTGAAGTTACTGATGGCGTCCAAGGATGCCGGACATACTGGTCATGATAACGAAATCACTGCAATAATTGAGGAATTGCAGGAATCAAAAATAATTAAATAGGTTGAGCAGCATAGTTATAAAGCAGTTAGTATATCGACACCGATAGAGTATTACAATGACAATAGATAAATTTGGAAGACACATACATAAACATATCGTCAGAAGACATTTAGAGGAAGAAGATGCAGTAGCAAATTTTTTGAAACACCCTAAATTCAAGAAGGAATTGGAAAAGCTTACTCGTATATTATATGTTCCTCCTCCAAAAAGGGAACCTTCAAAATATGTTTTTCAACTGCAGAGTAATGGACGTATTGGGCAGGACGCATATTACTTTATAACTCCTGCGCGTCGAAAGCAAACGCAGTTATATAGGAATAAACTATACAGTGGAAAGATTGTTGCAGTTAAGTATTCCGACGATGAATTAGTGAGACTGTCCGTTAACGCTCACAGCATCGTTCTCATCCATCCTGCAGTATCAATAGACATCAACGCGGAATTGCGATTGAAGTACATTGGTCCATATCCTGTACCGAAAGAAACAGAGCCACTGTTTGCAGAAGTAGTCGTCGAAGGAAATGTCATCACTTAAAAGGGATGTCGTTAATGAACTACACGCACCTGCGCGACGAAATTTTAGACGACGGAGAGTCATAATAAAAGGACTACGAGACTTATTCCAGATCGATCTGGTTGAAATGATACCTTATGCTCGAGAAAACGATAATTTCAAATATCTTTTCATATGCATAAATACATTTTCAAAGTTTGCGTGGGTGATTCCAATAAAAAATAAAACAGCAGCAGAAGTGTCAGCGGCTATGGAATCCATACTCTCCTCAGGAAAGAAAAACATTCCAAGGAATATTCAGAGCGATCAAGGGAAAGAATTTTTTAACAGGCAGTTTAAGAAGATCATGGATAAGTATAACATTAATCACTACACCACTTACTCCAATTTAAAAAGTTCTATTGTTGAGCGTTTTAATAGAACGATTAAAAATAAAATGTGGAAGGAGTTCAGCTTCAACGGTAACTACCGGTGGGTTGGTATGTTGCAACAGTTGGTCAACAGTTACAACAATACAGTTCACAGAACAACGGGATACAAACCTGTTGCAGTAAACCAAAGGAATGCCAAAGCAATTCAAAAATCGGTGTACAGTCACATAAAAATTGGTGACCCTAGAATTGGTAAATTTGAAGTGGGAGATCATGTGCGTATCAGTAAGCATAGACACGTTTTTTCTAAAATGTATACTCCGAACTGGACCAATGAAATATTCACGATAAGCAAAGTCCAGAATACATATCCGAGAACGTATATATTGCAAGACTCTCAAAAGCAGAATGTTCTCGGAGGTTTGTACGAAGAAGAATTAAAAAAGGTTCGACATCCAGATGTTTATCTGGTTGAGAAAGTTATAACGTCGAAAAAAGAATCAAGTCCTTGTCAAATGGTTGGGTATGCCTGCATCACACAACTCCTGGATATCCAAGGATAATGTATTGTAGAATGTAATTTTCGAATGAAATTAGGGAAATAATAAAAAAATAAATAAATTATAGTGTTTTATTTTACAAGAAGTAGTAGTAATACAGTTCAGAGTACACATGAAACAGTTATGAGAGCTAATTACAAAAAAATAAATTAAATACAGTGTTATATTTCTTTTAAGTTATGATACAGTTCATAGTATGCATGTTATGAGGTAGTACAGTTTAAGAAGCATATATATGAGAGAGCTAATTAGAAAAATAAATCAAATACAGTGTTTTATTTTACATAAGTAATAAGTTCAAAGTACACATAATAGAAAAAGTACAGATAGGAAAGCAAATTAGGAGCTGAAGTCAATTGTAGGTTGGTAATCCATCAATTCGGTAATCAATTTCTGCAAATTTGCTTCACGTTCTAATTCTTCTATTCTATAATGACCCCACGCTAAGGTAGAAGCTCTATCTGGGAGAATATATCGTTTATCATCTTTTGATGTGAGCGCTACTTTATTTCGCAATTCGGTGTAAATAGTGTGAAAATCTGATCTAAATACGTACATCTTCCGCATAAGAGTTTCATTTTCTTCAACTACACTTCTATAATCTGCAACGGACAATTTCTTATCAATAACATATTTTTTGACTCCTTTCGCCGTCTTCACCGTTTTATTTTGGACTTTCAAGCAATAAGCTTTGGCCCCTGTACCATAGAAGCATTCAATAATACCTCCGCCGTATTCATCCTTCATTTTACCGAGCCTAGGTGAACTGCGTGGTATTCCGAATAAGTTCCCTTCAGTAAAAGTTGAAGTATCAAACATATCTAAATTATTTTTTATGTCATTATATACATTATAATTTCGTACACTTATAATTAGAGAATCTGTGTCTGTGTAGAGCAGCGTAATGTCCGAATCATACAAAGGCTTAAGGAAGGTATAGAAAAAGTGATACATTATCTTTTTAGCTATTTCCAGGATTGTGAATCCTACGTACACAGGCTTTACATAATCTACTCGAACTTGAGCCAATTCGATAGCTGTTAACGTGTTGCAAAATACTTTACTGGATTTAAAGTTTGGCTTTGCAATATATGCCTCCGCACCCAATCTGTTTCTAATTGTTTCCCAATGGGAAACCAATTTAATATTAACGTGATTTTCAACATTTTCCATAGTTTTTCCAAATATGCTATTCACCATTAACTTGTAAAATTCTTTGTAGAATGCATTATTCGATTCACTTCGTTTCGTTGTATTAAAATCAATATATCCCTTTAACCAATTACTTTGTTTAAACTTAATTCCGCGTCGAATTCCACTTAGTTTCAAACCATTATTCAAACATTGTTTCAAAGTCGTATAGTGAATAATGTAATTCGATTTATTTGAAAGATTTGGAATCAATTTAGGATGCTTAGAATTAGGTGGTATAACGTGTTCCGGACAGAAGGGATAATCATTGTGGAGGTCGTGAAGGGCTGTTCTATTCTAAATCTACTTCGAAAACGTACCCTCTATCCCCATCATCTTCCAAAGTTTGAACATCCAGCATCATTAACTCCTCATTCGTTAACCATTCAAATTCACCGCTTGGTAATTTGGACGTCATAGCATAACCATACAAATTCGTCGCATCGAGATATAATATATATTTCTTAGGTTCTGATGGATCAAATTGTGATAAGTATTCGTTATTTGCCACCTCTATTCTTTTAGAACACATACTGACACCTCCACGTATGCCCTGTTTGAAAAAATGCAACATATCCGCATCTGTTAATAATTCTAAATTGACGTCTGTCATTCGTAGCATCGCTTCCCAGCTAAGACCTGGTGCCGTAAAATAGTGTGCTGGATCTAACTTGTAATTGTCCATTCAAATATTTCGAAACTTTTCGAAAACATCTGCTAGTAGCAAAACATCAGATCGTAGATATATATCACTATATTCCCCCAAAGATTGACATTCGAATAAATCCCACACTCGAACGGCTCTACTATAATCCTCATCACTAATTTCGCTATCAGATAATATATCATAAAATTTATCTTTACTGGGCAAATCTGTCACAGATAGACTTTCAAATCATGTGACATAGTTGTATGGAAAGACGCCCTTTCGTCGTAATAAATTAAATTTTTCACCCATATAATATCTTGACACTTCTCTACACTGAGATTCCTCTAAATAAGATGATAATTTATCTAAAGAAGAACTCATAAATCGAAATGAATCTAAAAATCTCAATTTATGGAAGACTTTCCTCTTCTTACCATTATAGTCAATTCTATCGCCAACATATACTTTCTTAGAAAATAATATATACTTTTCTTTATTTTGGGCAATAACATCTATTTCTTCCTTGTCCAATGCTAAGGATTTTACAAATAAATGTGTATCGTAATTCGATAAATTGTGCATTATGATTGGAGTATAGCGAGGTTCTTTGTAATTTATATTGCATACCATGTGTGCTGCACCTCGATATAATCCAGTCATGTGATCATGGTCGCATACTTTATCATTCACATCTAGTGCTTTTTCACAAATATGACAACTTCTCGCTTGCTCATAATTATAACACTCTTCTTCAGTTAAGCGTTTCATTTCCACAATTTTACTCAAATAGTTTTTATATAATAATTTTACATCACTTTCCAACTCTGTCATGAACGTTTTAGGTGTATTTTGTCCACGGTATGTGCGCAGTTTACACAAATTTTCATCGAACGAACATTTTATATAGTAAGCGAAAGAATGTGGCTGATGTTCGAAACATTTCACACTATAAGGTTTTACATGATCCGGTTCTACCATATCAATAGGTTTTAATATTGCCTCAAAATCAGCATACACAACAAAAGGAACTCTTAACTGCTTTTCAAATTTTTCAAATTTTAATATATTTTCCGGAACTTCTTCGCCATATTTGTTCGTCTTCAGATTCATAGTTGGAAACACCGCCTTCACCTGCTTACAATCTTCATGTTCATGTCTTTGTAATTTTTCTAACGATGTAAAAAAAGTTAGACATACTTCACAAATATATTTTTGGTGTCCACGCTGTGATTTTTGAGCCGAAACAAGTCGAGACAAGTTCTTAATCCAACAATAGTGTAAATTCCCTTCTTTCGCAGAAAGAAGTAATAAATTAATATGAGTCATTTTCCTTTGTTTCGTAAAATATAAAGGTCCCACTATATCATGCACCGTCACAGCACCATCGAAATACTCCTCGATACCATATACGTTTACAGATATATTATTCTTTTCTTCAAACTTAACAATGTCTTTTAAATGGACAGGGAAATCTAAACCAGTAAAATCAGCCACGGTATCATAATGGGGATAGGAAGAAGGTCTTTGGGGAAGTCCACCTGGCACTCTTAACGCTGAAGTAATCGCCCAAGCGAAACATGCATTGTCAACATTTTGAATATTTATAATGGCCTTCTTCTTCTTTATTGATGGTGGTAAGTCCACATAACTTGATCCTCTCATAGGATTGTATTTATTTATGTTCACTTCCAAATGTATAATATTGCTCAAAGTCCAAACTGAAATATAATCAGAGAGACGTAAATCACTATAATAATATAAGTTTATACAATTTTACCTGAATTACGCTCCTGGAATTCGCTCATTTTGTTCTTAATTTCATCAATATACTCATTGTACAAGCTATATAATTCACTTCCTAGCGTTATGATCTTGTTCATAGTATTAAATGATTTGATTTCCACATTATCTTTTGTTAGCAAATAATACATACCATATAATTCAAAATTTATTTTAATCGAATTATGTACATGTACGACACTCTCTATTAATGTCAACACCTTTTCTCTGATGTTATTTGAAAATTCTTCAATATCAACATATATTTGAGACGAATCAGATATTTGATAACTTACTATTCTTCCTGCGAATGTGGATACACTTCTTCTTACACCATCGTCAACTATTACAAACGCTTTATTTCGATGCGTGGCATTACGAATATGTGCAGTATAACAATTCTTCTCCACGTATACATCACAGATTTCACATTTCCATAAGTCTGGATTGTTATCACTGATTTTTATTCTCTTGCCTTTGCAAGAACTTAACATGTGTCGATTTCTGTTATCTCCACGAGAAAATTGTTTACCACAATACTCACAATCAAACATCTTAGGTTCTTTAAATGAACACTTTGAAATGAACTGCTGCAATGAACTGTTGCTGGCATACACCAACTGTCTCTTTATAAACCTCTTATCGGTAAACCTGCGCTTTAGCACGATTTCAAGTTTGGGGACCTCCTCAAGCTTACTTTTAACTGTTGAACCAACTTCTGTACTACATCTACTATCCTCCGCAAATTTATTTATATGTACTTATAGAACCTACTGCTGCTTATTAAAAGTAAATGGAACATGTTCTGATTATATTTATTTATTAGATCTTCAACTCCATCGCTGTACTACTACTACTGTATTTAACTAACACTAATAACAAAATAATAAAATAAATAAACACTAATAATCATCTTAATTGGTCATCTTAATTATTTTCAAAATCACTGATATTATCTAGTTCTGCTAGAAGTGTCACTGTCTCTATTTCAAAAATATCGTCGAAAATTACTTCATCATCATTATTTTCTTCATTATCATTATTTTCTTCATTATCATTATTTTCTTCATTATCATTATTTTCTTCATTATTACCTTCTTCTTCTTCTTCCTCACTTTCCTCATCTTCACCAATACTTTCCAAAATCTGTTGCATTATTTCATCTTCTTCCTCTTCTGTTAACTCACACAGAAAAAATATATTTTCTATGTAATAGTTCCATAATATTGTTAAGGATTACACTATTTGTGAATACGTTCTCCACGTTTCTTAAATAGCACCTTAAACTCCCTCCACTTGTCGTACCCTTCACCTTGTTGTGCCATTGACCTTGTCGTAACCTTGACCTTGTCGTGACCTTGGCTTTGTCGCGCCCTTGACCTTGTGATATCCTTGACCTTGATATAACCTTGATATAACCTTGATATAACCTTGATATAACCTTGATATAACCTTGATATAACCTTGATATAACCTTGATATAACCTTGATATGACCTTGATATGACCTTGATATGACCTTGATATGACCTTGATATGACCTTGACCTTAACCTTGACCTTGACATAGCCGATTTTAGCACCTCCTCATATAGAACCTCCTCATTGCCCTTGGGCTGTGCCACATGCAAGGTCAAGGGCAATGAGGAGGTTCAACATGAGGAGGTGCTAGAATCGGCTATGTCCCTCTACTCCCGTATGCTCAACATTTTAAATATCTAGATATATACTATCGCGAACGGAGCTGTTAATAATTTAGATACAAAACAAATGTAAGAAGGTTTTTCTAGATTATGAAACGTTCTCGATGATACGTATAAAAAATAAAATTTAAAATGTATGTAATTCGAAGAATAAAAAATAATATTACCGTCTTATGCGTTTTCCGTGTCTTGAAAATCTGGAGAAGCGCGATGAAATATTGTTGACGTAAGGTGCGTCTCCAAAGTTATTTCTCGAAAACGCGTCCGCCATTAGGAAAATATGTGCTTGTTTAAAGAAAACGAGCGCTACACATCTAGTGATGTGATGTTTGCATAATTAAATTAATCTTTGAAACAACTTAATACATCTGTAGACGAACCTTCATAAATTCATCTAAGTCTGGCAAAATAATAATATTAATCTAAAACACTTTCAAACTTACCAAAAATACACTCATTTGTTGCGTCTTCTTTCGAACATAGCTGTGCGTGTGTATCTCTCACAACTAGCACTGATTCCTGTAACGATAGCGAAGAATTTTGTAGGTTTTATAATGCTTGAACTATTCCGAAGTAATTGTTGTGAATAATTTGTAAGTCACATTTAACCTGACTATTTTGAATTTTTAGTCCGACTTAAAAGGTCACCAATACGCAAACAATCAGACAGCTTTAAAAAACACACCAGATGACACAAAAACATAACTTTGATTTTGAAAATACAAAAATAATAAGAAACCACAAAAATAGAAAGGATAGGGAGGTCTTAGAAATGATCCATATTTTCAAAAACAGCAGAACAATCTACGACCATAACGAGATTGATGGACTTTCTAAAATCTATTATTCACTAATTAAACAATAGAACACAATTAATCACACCCACACGCCCCAAAATAAAATTTTTTTTTTTTCGTTGTAAATACATATACTATGATTCCCTAATACATGGCTTCACCATGCTAATTTCAAAAACCAAAAAAAAAAGTTCATTTCTCCAACAAATACATTTAGTCACACAAAATATTCGGAATGACGCGATCGACCCTGGAAAGGTGTCGGGCAGGTCCAACCATACACGTACACAAGTATGTGTTTTGAAACGTAATAAATCGGTGAGTTTTATATAATTTAATTTTCCTTAATTTGAAATCATGATACCGTTGAATATTGTATGTAATATTGAATCTATTAGCTAATTACCAAAATTAACTCTAACTTATTTTCAAGAGGACTTGAGATTTCTAAAAAACCAACTATGTTTTATCAAACTTTTAAACATATATCTGCAAATAATGTTATTTGTTTGGCTTCTGTGAACTTCATTTTCATAATTTGTAATCTAGATTACGTGGGTGAATTTGAATATTATATTATATTTAATAATATTTTAGAAACCTTTGTATTAATTACTTAGAATATCATATTTATACTTTTACTAAATTTCTGATTGGAGTCTTGACGACGAAAAACATTAGCATTGAATAAAATTTTATTTGGATTGATTGGAAAGATTTTTACCTCCATGACATAAATATAGTTTTTTAATTAATATTCCCTTTATAGTCCTCATATAAATTGTTTATGGGAATATGTTTATCAAGCAGAAGCAGTGTAATAAAATACAGTGGACACATTAACCATATAAGGAGAATTTTAATATACATGCGATTGCGGAAGATTGTATTTATGTTAATGCAACCCTCATAAAGAAGAATTCATATTTATTTTCAATTATTTTGGAGAAGAACACCACTTCAGGATTCTATATTGAACATAACCCGGTGGTATACCCTGCAAGAGTGGATCATAAATTTATCAGCGCCTAGGAAATTATCAAGCTATTTCAATCAAGAAACTGACAACCAACTTTGATGTTCCAGTTGGAAATATTCCTGTGAATTTCGTCCAAAGAACCTGTTGAAATTGTGATCTTCAAAATTTAACGCATCCATCAGGTATTTAAGTGAAAATATGTTTTTGTAACAGATATAACATTTCTTGCAATCACTTTTCTATATATCATTTAATCACGTCATCTAAAGTGCCATATCATTTAGCTTTTAATTGTCAGATTTGGTAGTTTCATTTTAAAACTGGGAACTTGTATAATTTCGATATTGACATAGGATTAGGTTTTCTATTATTTGAATAGGCAATACATGTCTTTAAAATTTTTTTTATTATCTTGTGATAATATAAATAATATAATTAAATATAGTTATATACATAACTTTACCTTATACGTTTTATTTTATGTATGTTTAAGTGTTTGTCTGTGTATCGAGAACTTACATCGAGACCCTTGAGTTTAAGTAGTTTTCTGGCATTCTTTTTCATTTATAACCCAAGTAACGTTTTTTTCTTGAGCTAGCCATTCTGTTATTACATTGAATTTTTCATTCATTATTATAATAACGCATTCCGCGTTACTACAATATATATATATATATATATATATATATATATATATATATATATATATATGAACTTCATGTGTATGAGAATTAATAATTATTAAATCTCATTTTACATGCGATTGTCGCTATAATTTGTTGCATTTAATTCTACAATTCGGCAAATCACTTTTGCCCTAGATTGTAGACGCAACAAGCCGCGACATCAACTGTACAAGTTGTCAGTACAAATGAAAAATTTTGTGAAAAACTTATCTGCGCGGAATGTGCATATATCGATATTTCACTGTTTTTTACAGATCATCAGTGCACCTTACCGAAGACAGACATGATATTCACTTCTATACTACGTGTATATATACGAACTGTAATGAACTTCATGTGTATGAGAATTAATAATTATTAAATCTCATTTTACATGCGATTGTCGCTATAATTTGTTGCATTTAATTCTACAATTCGGCAAATCACTTTTGCCCTAGATTGTAGACGCAACAAGCCGCGACATCAACTGTACAAGTTGTCAGTACAAATGAAAAATTTTGTGAAAAACTTATCTGCGCGGAATGTGCATATATCGATATTTCACTGTTTTTTACAGATCATCAGTGCACCTTACCGAAGACAGACATGATATTCACTTCTATACTACGTGTATATATACGAACTGTAATGAACTTCATGTGTATGAGAATTAATAATTATTAAATCTCATTTTACATGCGATTGTCGCTATAATTTGTTGCATTTAATTCTACAATCTACAATCTAGGGCAAAAGTGATTTGCCGAATTGTAGAATTAAATGCAACAAATTATAGCGACAATCGCATGTAAAATGAGATTTAATAATTATTAATTCTCATACACATGAAGTTCATTGCAGTTCGTATATATAAACGTAGTATAGAAGTGAATATCATGTCTGTCTTCGGTAAGGTGCACTGATGATCTGTAAAAAACAGTGAAATATCGATATATGCACATTCCGCGCAGATAAGTTTTTCACAAAATTTTTCATTTGTACTGACAACTTGTACAGTTGATGTCGCGGCTTGTTGCGTCTACAATCTAGGGCAAAAGTGATTTGCCGAATTGTAGAATTAAATGCAACAAATTATAGCGACAATCGCATGTAAAATGAGATTTAATAATTATTAATTCTCATACACATGAAGTTCATTGCAGTTCGTATATATACACGTAGTATAGAAGTGAATATCATGTATGTCTTCGGTAAGGTGCACTGATGATCTGTAAAAAACAGTGAAATATCGATATATGCACATTCCGCGCAGATAAGTTTTTCACAAAATTTTTCATTTGTACTGACAACTTGTACAGTTGATGTCGCGGCTTGTTGCGTCTACAATCTAGGGCAAAAGTGATTTGCCGAATTGTAGAATTAAATGCAACAAATTATAGCGACAATCGCATGTAAAATGAGATTTAATAATTATTAATTCTCATACACATGAAGTTCATTACAGTTCGTATATATACACGTAGTATAGAAGTGAATATCATGTCTGTCTTCGGTAAGGTGCACTGATGATCTGTAAAAAACAGTGAAATATCGATATATGCACATTCCGCGCAGATAAGTTTTTCACAAAATTTTTCATTTGTACTGACAACTTGTACAGTTGATGTCGCGGCTTGTTGCGTCTACAATCTAGGGCAAAAGTGATTTGCCGAATTGTAGAATTAAATGCAACAAATTATAGCGACAATCGCATGTAAAATGAGATTTAATAATTATTAATTCTCATACACATGAAGTTCATTACAGTTCGTATATATACACGTAGTATAGAAGTGAATATCATGTCTGTCTTCGGTAAGGTGCACTGATGATCTGTAAAAAACAGTGAAATATCGATATATGCACATTCCGCGCAGATAAGTTTTTCACAAAATTTTTCATTTGTACTGACAACTTGTACAGTTGATGTCGCGGCTTGTTGCGTCTACAATCTAGGGCAAAAGTGATTTGCCGAATTGTAGAATTAAATGCAACAAATTATAGCGACAATCGCATGTAAAATGAGATTTAATAATTATTAATTCTCATACACATGAAGTTCATTACAGTTCGTATATATACACGTAGTATAGAAGTGAATATCATGTCTGTCTTCGGTAAGGTGCACTGATGATCTGTAAAAAACAGTGAAATATCGATATATGCACATTCCGCGCAGATAAGTTTTTCACAAAATTTTTCATTTGTACTGACAACTTGTACAGTTGATGTCGCGGCTTGTTGCGTCTACAATCTAGGGCAAAAGTGATTTGCCGAATTGTAGAATTAAATGCAACAAATTATAGCGACAATCGCATGTAAAATGAGATTTAATAATTATTAATTCTCATACACATGAAGTTCATTACAGTTCGTATATATACACGTAGTATAGAAGTGAATATCATGTCTGTCTTCGGTAAGGTGCACTGATGATCTGTAAAAAACAGTGAAATATCGATATATGTACATTCCGCGCAGATAAGTTTTTCACAAAATTTTTCATTTGTACTGACAACTTGTACAGTTGATGTCGCGGCTTGTTGCGTCTACAATCTAGGGCAAAAGTGATTTGCCGAATTGTAGAATTAAATGCAACAAATTATAGCGACAATCGCATGTAAAATGAGATTTAATAATTATTAATTCTCATACACATGAAGTTCATTACAGTTCGTATATATACACGTAGTATAGAAGTGAATATCATGTCTGTCTTCGGTAAGGTGCACTGATGATCTGTAAAAAACAGTGAAATATCGATATATGCACATTCCGCGCAGATAAGTTTTTCACAAAATTTTTCATATATATATATATATATATATATATATATATAATTTGATACATTATTATAGTTTTTCGGCTTTTATATGAAAGAGTTACAAATATCGCTCCGGCTTGGTCCACTATATGGATAATATTGCTTTGAATGGGTTATTTATACATGTGCATGTGATTGCCGCCTGGTCACCGAAAATATCGCAACCCTAATAATAATAGTCTGTTTACGTACATGTATTCTTAGATTATTTCAAATTTTTTTGAGCTTCTTTTTGATGTGAAACCCTATTTAAACTTTTTTTAAAAAAATTTTCCACAATACGTGGAAATATTATTGATTCGTTTGATAGAAAAAAAAATTTATGATTTCTATTTCACAGCATATTGTTTTTGATCAAATAAACTAGCCTGTACAATATTGTTTTTTATGTATAATATTTATTGTCCGTTAAAATAAATTTCAACAATATGTTGTTATTATTGTTGTAAATTATTTTTTTTGTTATTATTATATATAATATATTTGCCTATTTGCATTTTATTATTTACTTCTTTTGTTTATAAACCTTATCAATATAAAAAATAGTATATATTATATACGCAAACTAAATTGTCGTCCGCATACTTCTTTGTAGTCATACGAATGAAAAGTATCAAGATAGATATAGAATTTTTAAAATTAAATGAAAACCGATTTACTAATTCCATATGGACAAAAGTAAATTTTGTAAAATGACAAATAGAAATGAATTTGTTTATTATGTAAAACATGTTTATTGAAACATAAAGTTATTCACAAACTTACTTAAATATTACAAGAAGCCTTTAAAATGTTTGTAAAACATTTAAAAAAAACGCATAGTATTTATTAAAAAAAAAATTGAAATTGGAATGTTGTCACCTTCCAAAAAAATACACACAAAAAGAGGTTTTGTATATAGTTATGAACTTATGAATCCAGCATATGTTTATCTCTATCAACGTTAGAGCGCTGGTCGTCATTACGGAATACATAATACGTACTACCAATGATGCATATATATATATATATATATATATATATATATATATATGCCGCAACTACTCAAGTATACACATGCACTTATATACCCTGTCTATCTAAGGCTTTGCGACAGAGACGCCGCACGATCGATTCCCCGATGACAATTTTTAAAGAAAACGTTCAGTTAATACAGACATTGACTCTACCTTTTTTTTTAAATTAATTTATTATTTATCGACACATTTTATACATTTAGAATTTTAAAAATTTCAAAATAATTAAAAAATAAATGAAAATGTAGTCACGTTCAATATATTAACAGAGAATTACGTATTATGTATCACTAGGTATGAAGAGGGGCGATCACCAACATTACAATAGTGCGATGTTGGCTGCTCATATATATTTCGTAGTTTTCGCATTTATTTTGAAACATAGTGTACATAACATTACCACCCGTTTTCGTGGTCTTATCTCGCCTCCTGCTCATAAAACTTATCTTTTTGAAAGATCATTTACATATTCAATTTACATAAAATATAATAGCATTCCGAACTCCCTTAAGAATCTGTCAATTCTTACATTTAAGTATCGCCTTGACATCAAATTTGGTTACAACAGAATGGATCATCTTGGTGTGGAAATCAGCCCCAATTATAGCACTTCAACTATTAATTCCTTGTGATTTTATATCTACTGCCTATGCCTTAAAGATATACATAAGTTCACCAGAGAGGTGTACTCGAGAAAAGAGAAATCTATTATTGATTACTTCATCATAAACAGAGATAATTGGAAAAAGGTAAAAGATGTACGAGTGAAAAGACATGCAGAAATAAGCAGTGACCATTACCTAGTGAAACTAGAGCTCACGATAATTACACTAGACGCTAAGGAAGAAAAGAGGAAGAAGGTAACAAAAGACAAAATAAAGTGTTATAAGCTAAAAGATAATAACGTACAAGAAAGATATCAAGAATATATAAATAAAGAAATAGCTAATAGGATCGATACCCCAAAGAATATAGATGATAAATGGACCCAATTTAAAGGAATTATTTTACAGGCGGCAAAAGCTGGATGCGGAGTAATAAGAACTGCAAATATAAGCAGAAAGAAAAGCAAATGGTGGACACCAGATATTCAGCAAAAAGTAAAGGACAAGAAAAGAAAGTGGAAGATGTACATACAAACAAGATCAGAAGAGGATCATAATATATACAAGCAGTTAAGGACTGAGGTAAATAAAATGGTTAAGCTTGCAAAGAGACAGTCATGGGAAGAATTTGGTCAGAAGATGAGGGAAAATTACGCAGAAAATCAGAAACTGTTCTATAGCATGTTGAAGAACCTACGACAAAAGAAACAAATAAAACTGAAAAATATAAGGGACAAGGATGGAAACATAATAACAGAGGAAAAACTAATAATGAGAAGATGGAGGGAGCACTTCAAAGAACTAACAGAAACAAATAGCGAAGCGCACGAGAAAGAAAAAAACAAACAAGTAGAATATAGTACAGAAATAAATATTCAGCCAATTATAAAAGAAGAAGTAATAGAAGCCATTAATAAACTGAAATCGGGAAAGGCACCTGGGGAAGATAAAATAACAGCAGATATGATAAAATATATGGGAGATAAAGCAACAACTAAATTTTGTAATCTGCTGAACGATATATTAACAAAACAGGAAGTACCGAAAGATTGGAACATGGCAATAATACTACCACTTTATAAGAAAGGAGACATGAGAGAATGCGCAAACTATCGGGGAATTGCATTAACTAGTATACCTGGAAAAGTACTAACAAGGATACTAGAAAAGAGACTAAGGGATATAATAGAACCAACACTAGAAGAACAACAGCATGGATTTAGAAGAGGTAGAAGTGCACAAGATCTAATATTCATAGTTAGACAATTAGGAGAGAAATTTCTGAAAAAAGGAAAAGAAATACATATCTGCTTTATCGACCTACAAACGGCGTTCGATAGAATTAAAAGAGAAGACATCTGGAAAGCTCTAGAAAACAGGGGGATAGAAGGATATATTATCGATACAATAAAGGCCCTGTATAAAGGTAATAAAAATAAAGTTAGAACACATAACGAAGAATCAACAGAATTTGAAACAAAAATAGGATTAAAACAAGGTTGTGTTCTTAGCCCTCTTCTATTCACGATATTAATGGACGATGTTATAAAAAATTGTAAACAGAGATGTGAGAAACTGATAGTGGGTAGCTGGAGAATGCACCAAATTGCCCTACGCGAATTATTGTTCGCAGACGACATGATTGTAGTAGCAGATTCAGAAAAGAATCTACAACAGAATCTAAATATATACCAATCAGAATTCAGAAAAATAAACATGAAAATTAACATAAGCAAAACAAAAACGATGATAATGGCAGGAAAGGAAAAGATACACAAAATATGCTTAGGGGGAAGACAACTAGAACAAGTTAAAAGTTTCAACTATTTAGGCACAGTAATAGAAGAAAATGGAAGGATAGATAAAGCAATAGCAGAGAGAATAGGAAAGATAGGGATAATTTTTAACATGCTTAAAGATACATTTTTTGGAAAAAAGGAAGTATCAAAGGAAATAAAAACAGAGATATATAAAAAAGTAGTAAGACCTTCACTAGTATACAGTTGTGAGTCTTGGACGATTTCAGATAGAAACAAAAGCAGAATAACAGCAGCAGAAATGAGATTCCTGAGAAAAATTGAAGGAATTACAAGGAAGGACAGAATTAGAAATGAGGTAATACTACAAAGAAGGAACCTGAAACCGGTTAAGAGAATTATTGAAGAAAGACAGCTGGGTTGGTTAGGACACTTGCACCGGATGCACGAAAATAGACCATCAAAACAGGTGTATGAAGCCAGAGTACAGGGAAAGAACAGAATAGGAAGACCTAGAATACAATGGGAAGAACAAGTACGACAGGCAGCCGCAGAACGTGGTATACAATGGTGTGAAACAAGGAACTTGGCACAGAACAGAAACTTGTGGAAGGAAAGAATAAATGCAATAGTAACTTGAAATGTAGTAAAAAAATCCGACACCTAACGGTATAAGGATGTATAGTTTAAATAAATAAATAAATATATGCCGCAACTACTCAAGTATACACATGCACTTATATACCCTGTCTATCTAAGGCTTTGCGACAGAGACGCCGCACGATCGATTCCCCGATGACAATTTTTAAAGAAAACGTTCAGTTAATACAGACATTGACTCTACCTTTTTTTTTAAATTAATTTATTATTTATCGACACATTTTATACATTTAGAATTTTAAAAATTTCAAAATAATTAAAAAATAAATGAAAATGTAGTCACGTTCAATATATTAACAGAGAATTACGTATTATGTATCACTAGGTATGAAGAGGGGCGATCACCAACATTACAATAGTGCGATGTTGGCTGCTCATATATATTTCGTAGTTTTCGCATTTATTTTGAAACATAGTGTACATAACATTACCACCCGTTTTCGTGGTCTTATCTCGCCTCCTGCTCATAAAACTTATCTTTTTGAAAGATCATTTACATATTCAATTTACATAAAATATAATAGCATTCCGAACTCCCTTAAGAATCTGTCAATTCTTACATTTAAGTATCGCCTTGACATCAAATTTGGTTACAACAGAATGGATCATCTTGGTGTGGAAATCAGCCCCAATTATAGCACTTCAACTATTAATTCCTTGTGATTTTATATCTACTGCCTATGCCTTTTTATGTATCATATATTCATATACTTAGATTACTTATGTTACGTTCAGTGTTTGTGACGAATTCAGCTAGGGCCCACAGTCATGTTTATATATATTATTTAAGTAGTTTTAAGTTAGTATTAGGAAATTATAACGTTTATTTATTCGAGGTTTTGGTTTAAAAGCAGTCCGATCGGTCTGAATCCCAACTCGTGATTGATTATATATTCATAGTTGCAGGTTATTGTACTGTATG
Organism: Melolontha melolontha; assembly: GCA_935421215.2. Lineage (NCBI taxonomy): Eukaryota > Metazoa > Arthropoda > Insecta > Coleoptera > Scarabaeidae > Melolontha > Melolontha melolontha. Next base: position 154,810,848 of record OW285236.1, on the reverse strand, counting down.
CATGTAGATTAATATATTTACAATAAAGACATTATTATTATTATTATTATTATTATTATTATACCTACACATATATTGTAAAAAGTATCATTTATACCTCTAAACTCTTCGACGTGGTGAAAGTATTCTATATAGTGGAAGGAGATAGAAAGGAAATGAAAAAGGTACATTAGTGAGACAAAAAAGCAGAAAAGGATTAATAAGCAAAAACTGCCCTTTGCAAGTTTTTGATGAGAACACCAGATGTTTATTTAAAGTTCACAGTTCTTTTTCAAAAACATACATCAAACATAAAACATTATTTTAAACTGATGCCGATCTTCCAAAATTTACACAGTGTACATTGTGTCGATTACTGCTGCCTATTGCATTCATATAAATAAAGTTGGGAAATAGAATATGTAATGGAACTACGTAGTCAGAGAGCGCATTGCCAATATCTTATCAAGCATTCGTCGACTCAAAAGACCAACAGGCCATGGGCACAAAAAAAAATATTAAATAATCCATGCTTGAAATGAAAAAGGATTTATACCTTGAGTAGAGTATACATTTTTATGTAAAAAGAACACTACCAATGATCATAATGAAGTATGCGCTGATATTTACGAAGACTGGTTCTTAAATAAGTTATTACCAAATTTACTACCTGGGCCAGAACTTCTGGCCCAGAAGTGATAAAGAAAAAACTGAAGATTTTTTCTTGAATCATCTAAAAAATATATTCAAACCTTTCCCTTAGACATATCCAATTAAAAAAAAAAAAAGAAAATATGATTTTTTGAATGTACCATTTCAAATGTAATTGCTTCATCACAAGTTTACTATGGAAGAAGTAAAACGAGTCATAATGAAGGAAATCAATATAAAAAAGTCTCCAGAATTTGATTTCATCTCAAGCAAAATACAAAGTTAATTAATTAAATTAATGTAAATGTATGTAAAATAATAATATATGTATCGAACAATACAGAGATTCGAGAGATGTATCTTACGAAAGCCAGAGACCAAGATGAACGTTTTGTGTAGTAGAATACTCGTGGTTGAAAAAGTATCATTTTAGGATCCAGTTTTAAGGGTAAACCTATCATATTGAAAGCTTGCGATGACAAAAATTAAAAATTAATTAAAGATGCAGGCCAAAGAGTTGCGATGTCGATGAAATAAATATCATTGAAATATTCCTTGCGAAAAATTCTTTAAAACGATATCCCACATTATATGATTTAGTTGAAGTTCACGATAGTGATTTAAATGTGGCTATTAAAATATGTATTAAAGTATTAATACGGTGTCAGTATAATTTCGACATGTAGAAAGAATTAGCTCGATAATAAATAAAAAGTCATGGTTAGAGTGACCAGTATCCTTGGAAGCGATTAGTAGACGGAATCTATCTACTAATTTGTTGATATTGTCCCAATACACATACTGATATGATGCGTTAGTAACTCTTAATTCACTTCTTATACTTACACCGCGATGTGTAAAGTCGTATATAGGAGGTACAATGATTTTCCTGTACTTGAACCCCGAGCTTCCCTTTACCCTTTTTTGCGAGTCGAACTTTAAATGATGTTCGTTTTAATATATCATGGTACTTACGTTTATCTACTTTGATAAACTCGCCAGGTTCTTTCTTACAAATAAGATCGAAAAGACCCGGTGTACATATATAGCGTATTCTATCAATTTTTATATCATGACCATCAAAATCTAATATACTTCGTGACAGGATCCAAATTAACCCCATAGGTATACATTGCAGGTAGATTACTATACTGTTGAAGTTATCCTTCGAAGCTGTCAGGGTTTACGTCAATCATATGCTGATAGTCTCGACGTGCTTGATTCATTATTTCTCTTATATCTTCTTGTTACACTTCTTCATCAGGATCATGGGTAAATTGTGTTTCTATGGGAATTCTGGTTTCTGGTGGCACCATTTCATCATCAATTATTGCTGGAGTAGTTTCAGTTGTAGACGGTTCGCTTTCTATCGGTCTCCGAGTCATTGCCAGAGATGAAAAAGTCTCCTCGGTCTTGTACGATGCCTTTTGGAAGGTATATATAATCTATGCGATCTAAGAGCTTTCTTGAGTGATGACGATTCTTTCAAAATAGCAGGGGATGTTTCATCATCCACCTCCTTCTCCTCGTTCTCATACTCTTCTTTTTTAATATGAGTTACTTCAATTAATTCTTTAATAGGTTCAATGAAGGGTTTAAAATGTTGTAAAGCTATATCGTCCGGTTGTAAACGTTTATGCTTTAAAGTTAAATGTTTTTTTCGAACAGCTTTACTAGCTGATAATCTGCTCTTTAAGATTTCTACATTTATCCATTTTTCCACTCTTCGACGTAAGAATGGAAACTAATCCATTACCTTCCATAGTCGTGTAATATATAGCAATCTAACATTTTGCTATATCTTCCCTTATTACAGTCATTTTCTTTATCGATTACTAAGAATCCACGTTTCTCTTTCCAACATGTAGCACGCATTAACTTGGTTGAATGTCATATCAGTGTTTACTTCATAAATATGATGTAAATTAGTATCGTCTTGTTAAAAGATAATTATGAAGTTTGCATTATCGCGTATTAAATGATTTGGTATGCGCATATAGGATTGACGAAGGTAAAAACAATCTACACCCTTATGTCTACCCATTCTAAACACTGTCGAATCTTTTCCTTTTTTAATCAAATATGAATACCGAATTTTCCGAACTTGGGGTGGATTTACTATATCGTCACTATCTTTGTAAGGAAAATATTTCACACTCGATATTTTACTTATTACATTCTTCAAGAATCGATATTTTGGCTGATACAAAGACATTATTAAATTTGAGACCATTCTCTTCAATCAACAAACTAAGCATTACGTTTGTCTTTCCACAGTTAGAAGGACTGCAAACGATGCATCGAATTGTATCCGGTAGCAAAGAACTGTATTTCATATAATTTCGTTTCACGCCACCATCACCATTACCAATATTCAGATTTCGCACTGTTAGCCAATCCTTTTGTTTTACTAATCGCATTATTGTTGTTGACTGATATATAAATTACACGGCCAAACATATTTAAATCATTAATATGACACTGGTCAAGGAAGGTGGTGGTTTATTTAATTCTACAATTAATAAATTGCCAATAGAATTACATATTCTATCTTACATATTGTTATGATTTTTCCCCGAAGAACATTTTTAAAAAAACATTTAAGTATATTGAACTTATATTTGAAGTTATTACTGTGTATATTTTGAATTTATTGTAATGACCGTGACTGTATAGTTAATTTTAAACAGGAAATATATCGACTGGCGGATTTATTTGGTACGACTTGTGCCCGATGTCCGTATATTTTGCCGGTTTGGGAGACAGAGATATCAGGTTCGTTGCATTGTACGGTTGGGGGTAAAAAACATCATTTTTTACTTCTATATTTGATTTAATTTCGGTTTATTTTGTCTTGAGTGTTTTTGATGTGTATTTAAAATTTAAATTCACGCATTACGAGTGGCGATGATCTCGTATTTGTTATTTAATTCATATTATATTTGATATCTCTGATTTGATATCCTGGGAGCAAGCTATCTCAAGCAAGCGGAATCTTCGACTGAATTAGCACAGACATATTGTGGTGAACTGTGGATCTACCCTTTAAGCAAACTCACAGTTCATAGCACCTTTTATGGCGAAACCCAACGTTGAGCGAACATAGAAGAAATCAAAAGTCATAGTAGCCCTTTATTGGCGTATCCAAAGTGGAGCGAACATAGAAGAGGCAGATAAAGTAAAAATAAAAAAATATAACACAATAAAGATGGATTATGTGTCGAAGGCAGAACAAAGCATAGGTAAAAATAGTGCCATGCATGAAGAAAGACCCTTCAGAGGAATCAGTGATAGGAGGCTCATGGAAATGCTGGTGGAAGAATTGCAAGCGACGCGACGATGGACAAGGTGGTGCAATTACGGGCGATGAAGCAAACCATGGAACAAAATATTATGGCATTAAATAGTCAACTTAAAGAAGAAATTGAAAAGAGGGAATGGGCAGAAAAAAGAATGGCCCATATGGAAAAACAATTAAAGGAAGAAGTGGAAATTAGAAAAGAGTTGGAGGAAAAGATTAAAGTTAGTTTGGAGGAAGTGCTTGATGCAGAGAATAAGCTGGAGAAGACAGAAATTTGTCTTCAGGACGATGCGATAACCTGGGAGGACATGGTGCCTGACGATGTGAACTCCAGAGAGGAATTCATGGACAGGTCCACTAGTCAACCCTGGGAAAAAAAGTAAAAAAGGGGTAAGAAAGGAATTTTTAAGTAATAAATTAGATATTAATAATTATAATGAGAAAAGAGAGTCAAATATAATTATGAGACACTCTAATTTAAAATATTCTACTAATAGAAATATTGAAATAGACAGGGTGTCTAAATCAAGGAGACATCTTAAAAGAAATAAAAGTAAAATGGCCTCTCCAAACAGAGCTTATCATTATTATTATTATAATAACTCAAGTATTGATATTGCAAATCAAAATATTTAAAAAATTAGGAATTATAAAGGTACTAGATGCAAAAGTACTAGACCTAAGTTTAATTTACAAGGTACTAGATTTAAAAGCACTCGACCTAATTTTAATATTCAGATTAAGGTAAAGAAAAAAATTAATCAGAACTTGTTTACAGTCAGGAATTTTAGATAGGCCCAACAAAATGTTGTTGTATACTATTGAAAAATTGATTGTGCGAGGAAAAAGGATTTGCCTTAGGATAATTAAATTAGGAATTTGATATTTGTTTTGCTGGATAATTAAAAAAATATTAGGAAAAAGGAAATGGATTTGGTCTGTTTGATTTATTGAAGGAAATAATAAAGTATTTATGAAAATTAATAAAATAATTAATATATTTATAAGGAAAATGTTCCAAATAGGAAGAAAATTTATATATAAAATTTGAAAGAAATTGTTTAAAAAATTGATTTATGGTATTTGAAAATATATATATTTATATGATAATATGCATCGATAGAATGTAAATTGTTGAATTATAAAAAGATTGTAGCAGTAAATAGCACTGTACAATAAAGATTAATAATGTTTGATGAAGTTGATTGGCGATGGAATTGTTCGATGGTATGAATATAGGAATTTGTTTATAAGAAGATTGTAATACGACATAATTATATGTTAAATGAAGAAGTTTGTAACTCTAATTAACAGAGATTTATTTAAAGCAATAAAATTTGCTAATAAGAAGAAGTTTGTCAAAACAAAAGCAATTAAATTTGTTAATAAGAAGAAGTTTGTCAAAGCAATTAAGCTATGTTGATTTAAGAAGAAGTTTGTAACTCTGTGTAACAGAGAAGTAAATTGGTAACTCTAACTAAAAGAGAAGATGTATTTAAAATTATGAAGTTGTTAATATATGAAGAAGTTGGTAACTCTGTGAAATGGAGAAAATTATTTAAAGCAATGGAATTTGGTTATGAGAAGATTTATTCTGGTGAAATATGAATTTGTTTATAATGAAGAAGATTACTTAAAATTAAATATAATTAAAAGAAGATTTATTGAAATTGAAATTATTTAAGAAGATTTATGGTAAGAAGAGTTATTTATCAGAAATGTTTAATGAAATGTTATATGATGATATGCTAGTTGTTAATGATTATGAATATGGTAATTGATGTATAAGTTTTACAAATTATGTTTTTTTTGTATATGATGTCCATGGAGAGACGCATGTCCAGGAGATCGAGGATGAGCTCGACTATTCGACGATGGCTGTTGCTCCGGAGTGGTTCTTTCGTCTGTGATGCATGGTAACATAACCTATTTTAAAATGTCAAATCAAAACGACATAAGCTATATGATTTGGAATGTCAAAAGTTAATATGACATAAGTTTATTTATGGAAAATGTCAAGAAAGTAAATATGACATTAATGAAATTTTTTTAAAAATGGAAAGTCTATATAGTTATAAGAAAATGAAAAGTAAATGGAAATTTGAAACCGTTCGCTCCATTGCTGCTCAACGAGGATGATCCCGTTTGACGTCATGCAATTACATGTCAGGGTGCGATACTGGCGTTAGTGCTTCGAGTGCTGAAGACTATTCAATGAAAAAGATTTTGGTATGTTCAGGCTTTTTTATTGAATATTCTTGGGGATGTGTTATGATTTTTCCTCGAAGAACATTTTTAAAAAAACATTTAAGTATATTGAACTTATATTTGAAGTTATTACTGTGTATATTTTGAATTTATTGTAATGACCGTGACTGTATAGTTAATTTTAAACAGGAAATATATCGACTGGCGGATTTAATTGGTACGACTTGTGCCCGATGTCCGTATATTTGGTCGGTTTGGGAGACAGAGATATCAGGTTCGTTGCATTGTACGGTTGGGGGTAAAAAACATCATTTTTTACTTCATTATTTGATTTAATTTTGGTTTATTTTGTCTTGAGTGTTTTTGATGTGTATTTAATATTTCATTTACGCATTACGAGTGGTGATGATCTCGTATTTGTTATTTAATTCATATTATATTATTATATATTATATAATTCATTTTATATGATATCTCTCGCATTAGTTTTTTCGTTATAAAAAGTGTTGCGTACAGGGAAAGCCTGGGAGCAAGCTATCTCAAGCAAGCGGAATCTTCGACTGAATTAGCACGGACATATTGTGGTGAACTGTGGATCTACCCTTTAAGCAAACTCACAGTTCATAGCAATATGTTGTGGACCAAGCACACGTTTGGAGGAACGGCTTAAGCATGACGATGCGGGTATTAATCCTTTACACAAAGCTTGTAAAGAACACGATATCAAAGATATTGAACAACGTCACAAATCAGATCAAATATTACAAGATCAAGCGTGGGCTCGTGTAAAATCGCAGTATGCTAGTCTGACAGAGAAACATTCTGCTTGGGCAAGTGTCATGAAAACCAAGAGAAAATTGGGCATGGGTGTCGTAATAATACGTTTCAAACACGGTGATAATAGAAAAGGTGCTAGAATGGCTCATGCCACTGCTAAATTAACGGTTAAAGATGTTGGTGGAAGAAAGCACTCCAACGTGTGGGATAAAAGAAAGGACGAGATATTGTTAAATCAAAGATTATAAATATATAAAAAAGTAAATCTGCATTTCTAGTAAAGATATATTTGTTCAAATTAATTACAAAGTAAAATATAAATTAATATTGTCTATAAAGGTAATAAAGAATAAACAATTCATAATGTATTTATTATTACATTAAATATAGCATTTACTAAAATAAAACAAGTACATAAATTGTTTAAAATAAATAATTTTTTATTCAAATCTATATACAATAAAACTCAATTTAATTTTCTTTTATACAAATATTTAATTATAAAATATGGCAGATCAAGATGAAATGTCTACAAGAGATGAAGACTGATTTTATTAGTAAAATTTATCTGCAGAATAGTAATAGGAATGAGTGGAAAACTGAATTTACTACTAAAATGGATCAACAGAATACTAAAATGGATCAGCAAAATGCTGATATTAATAATAAATTAGATTTACAAAATTTAGAATTCAACTCCAGAATAGACAATTTAAACTTAGAAGTGGCTAAAGAATTGGAAAAACAACAACAAAACTGGAAAGAAGAATTAAACTATTATTTTTTAATTCAGAAAATGAATCTTTTTGAGGAAGTTGAGTCGGAAGTAGAGAAATGTCATAATCTTATGTATAATAAGGTAGGGGAACAAATAGAAAAGATGAAAAAGAATATAGGAAAATCTGAAGGAAAGGTTCAAAATTATGTTGAAAATTTTGAACTTTTCCTTCAGATTTTCCTAAAAAATATATACCCATAACAACAGCTACTTTGAACAGCATATATTTTTCATCTGATGCTTCAGAAATAAATCTATCAATTTCTTGTCTTGTCAATATTTTTGATTTTCTTGGACGGTAACCTTCTCCTTTCCGTTTCAAAAATGCAATAAGTTTATAATATTTACTAATATCATGGTTGTCTTTTATATTTAGCAAAAGCTTTATCATCGAAAAATGTGACCAAAGAGTAGAAGATTTCCAAATTTTAGACCTTTCTTTAAAATATGCTAGTAGAACATTTTCGCAAAATTTACCTACCTATCACATTATTGCATCTGCACCATTCCATAAACCTTTTGTACGCAATTTCATATTGTTGCCTAGATTTTGAGGGCAACAAATCTAATGTCGCTTTATCAGCGACTTCAATTATTGCACTCGGTATTACTTCATTTTCTTTATTAATACACGAACTCATCTTTTGCACAAATTGTAACAAATTAATTTGACGTAATTTAACGGTTGCGTCCAGTTGTGTCAAAACGTATTCATGAGCTGTCAAATTTGGTCTGTGGAGTTTCATTATATTTTATAATAAAAATTGTGTTTGTAGAAAAAATATTGTACGATACACATGTTAAAAATGCTATTTTATTTCACTCGTAAATTGCGACACTCGCTAACGCTCGTGTCGCAAACTTTTACTCGTGAAATAAAATCGCACTTTTAACACTTTTATCGTAAATAACTATTATTCGATTTTAGAATCATACTCTTCTTTATAGATCCCCAAATACGAACATAAAGAGGTCTTTATGGCACAGATGAATAAAAAATTGCTAGGCAACAATTGAATTAATAATTCAAACAAACGTCAATATATAACATTTATTAACATCAAGGAAAATAATACATTATTTTCTGCAACATTATTTGTGGAAATTAAAAGCGGAATTGCTTGGATTAGTTATTGTATCTTGGCGTAAATTATTGCCTAAACTAAGAGGAAAATAATACATTATTTTCTGCAACATTATTTGTGGAAATTAAAAGCGGAATTGCTTGGATTAGTTATTGTATCTTGGCGTAAATTATTGCCTAAACTAAGAGGTCCTTCATTAGCCTCTGATATGATTATAGAAGCTCCCCCACAGATATTCTGAGCTATTTTATTTTTGTTATGCAGAGAATTTTCAACGTAAGATTCGGTTACCTTATCCGATCACCAACCACCCAATTGCTTCAACGTTCTTGTGTCACTGCCGCTTTCCGCTAGTATAGTCGCAGCACTTCTGCGGAAACAATGTCCCGTGTATTTATTTGCGTTGGGTAATTCTAGAAACTCGGCAATCATTCTTGGCATTTTTCCGAAAGTATTTTTCCCCACCGGCTGCGAACTACACTTGCCATTATGATATGACAGAAACAAACTGTAAATTTTGACATATTTAGGACGTAAAGCAACATATTTGTTGTACAAAGCAATATAGTCCACGACACTCTCGTTTGGAACAATCGTAAACTGTCTGGAAGTGTAAGTTTTGATCCTACGAATTTTCACTAACAACATCGAACCTTCAGTTATCACATCCTGAATACATAAATCATGTAACTCTTCGCGTCGGCAGGCTCCAAATATGCCGAATGCTGTAACAACCTGGAATACGCTATTTATTAAATTTGTATGAGAACTAAAAACAGGCTTTACCTTGACTAACAAATACGTGAGATCTGATGCGTTTATCATAAACTGCTCAAGTTCTTTTCGCTGAAGTACCCACGACTTCTTAGGTTCATCATCCGCGGAATTGCTCTTCATATATTCTGTGACCGTAAGGAATTTAGAGATATCAAGGTTTTCCTTAATTTTTAACATTTTTTTGATCTTATAGTAGACGCACCAATGAAATGAAGCTTTGCAAACTTTTGACTACAGAAAATGGATCACAATTTATTAAATATAATAATTTTAAATACATTTTCTTACCATTTGAGACAAATACGCCATTACGATTTTTTCATCACAATTATTGCTAATGATATTTTTCTCATGCCGCCACTCGCAAAACTTATCATATTCTTTGATATATAATTCCTTGGACTTCTGTGGTATTAGTTTTCCCTGAGCTGCTTCAAATTCGTGCAAAATTTCTTGTGAATAAACGTTTTCCGCTGCTTCAATTATCATTTTGAAAGCGAACTGTTTATAATCAAACAATATGAAACATAGTCAAACAACATCAAAACAAACAACTATCTACACGATCTACACACTCTAAAATTGACATCGATCAACGGCTCGATGCATTTCATTCGCATCTGTTGGCACTTATCGCAAATATAGTAAATATTTTATTAATGTTTTGGAAACTAAAATCGAATAAAACGCTGTATGTACCACGGGCATAATTGCCGATTATGGTCCTCGGGAAATTAAAAGCCCTCCTTCGTCGGGCTTTAAACTTTCCCTCGTGCCATAATCTCCTAATTATGCCCTTAATACATAAATAACTATTAATAAAGATGTTTTTAATGTACATAATGTACAAATTTTAATTAAGCCAGTTGAATTTAGCTTTAATGATGATGATAATAAGATTGTGGAAGAAATTAATTTACCTTATATAACTGTAGAAAAAGGTAGTTTGCAACTAATTAGTCTTGTGGATACAGGATCAGACAATTCCTTGATAAATCAAGATATATGTAAAAAGATTCCAAAATGGGAAGAAAATACTTTTAAAATTAAAACAATAAATATATCAGCAAGTAAGAAGAAATTAGGAACTATATCTCAGAAAATACTGGTGGAAGGTATTATAAACAATAAAATATATGCGTTGGGTTTATATTTATTTGATCATTTACAATTTGATTTAATAATTGGTACAGATATAATAAATGAATTTAAAAATGAGTTTGAATTTTGAGAAAAATAAGATTTATATAGATAAAAAAAAGTATATATCGTGAAAGAAGTATTTCCTATGAAGAAATAGATTATAAGAAACAAATAAATTATATCAGGATGCAATAGAAGAAAATGATGAAATAGAAGAAGAGAATATAATTACATGATGAAAAAATAAATGTTAATAAATGTAAAGAAGAAAATAAAAATGAATATGAAAATATGGAAGATATACAAAAAATGTTATGGGAAACAGATGTTAAGGATGAGAAAATTTAAAAATGTTTATCTGAAATCTTATTCACAAATAGAAAAGCATTTAATATTGAAACTATGTTTGCTAGAGATTACGAACATGTAATTGAAAAATAAAGAACCTATGCCTTATAAGAATTACCCAATACCTCACTATTATAGCGAAAAAGTAGAAGAAGAACTACAATAATTAATCCAGGAAGGAATAATTGAAAGATCGAAAACCTGTTATATAAGTCCTTAAGTTATAGTTCAAAAGAAGGATTCTTCAATAAGAATTTGCTTAGACGCACGAGAAATTGAATAAAAGAGTTATTCCCCAATACGAATCACCAGAGAATTTAGATGCTTTATTAACCAGTTGTAGTAGTAGAAGATTTTGCAGTAAACTGGATTTGAAAGCTGCATTTTGGCTAATCAGATTATCTCCAGAATCTAGAAAATATTGCGCATTTAGTGTTAACGGGTGTGTTTACAATTTTATCTGTTGTCCGTTTGGTCTTAATACATCTCCGGCAGCACTTATTAGATTTCTTCATAAAATCAAAATCAAAAAAGTATCAAAAATTTCGTATTTTTTACCTTGATGATATATTGATTTTCTCAGAAACTGAAGATGAACATTTTTAACATGTTAATATTATTTTAACGACTTCAAAAGATTAGGGGATGGAATTGAATCTGAAGAAATATTCTTTTTTCCAAAAAAAAGTAAGTTACTTGGGTTGTATTTTCAATAAAGATTATATTAAAATAGATTCGAAAAGATTGGATGAAATTAGAAATTTTCCAAGACCTAAGCGTTTGAAAAACTTACGTGGATTCCTGGGATTACTTAGCTTTCACAGAAAATTTATTAAGAACTTTTCAAAGAAAACATTACCTTTATTAACTCTCTTAAAGAAAAATATCAAATGGAAATGGTTTGAGGATCATGAAATATGTGTCAATAATTTAAAAGAGGAATTTATAAATAATATTTTTTTACACCTAGCAAACTTTAATTTAACTTTTACTTTAAGATGTGATGCATCTAATTTTGCATTAGTAGCAAAGTTACTACAACATGAGGAAAATAATGAAGAGATCCAAATTTATTTTCTATCAAGAACATTAAAGCCATGTGAAATCAGATATACCATCACTACATATACCAGTATTTGCAGTAACTAAGTTGAGATATTTCCTGACTGGTAAGAAATTTGTAATAGAGACTGATCACATAGCTTTAATTAGTATGGTGGACAAAAAGCTTAATAATAGTCGTTTGTATAGATGGAATCTACTATTATCTGAATATAATTTCGATATTAAATATATACCTGGTAAGGAAATGATTACAGCAGATATACTAAGTAGGAAATTTGATACTCCTAAGGAAAAGGAAATTTTACTAGCCAACATAAAATTATGTAAGCAAGGTATATTCTCTTACAAATGTATCCGAGAAATACAAAACAAAACTGAATTTGAATAGATCAGAAGTTTATTAGAGAATTGTAAAAATTACAAAGAAATGTTCATTGAAAATGGTTTAATTATGAAGAAAATAGGTAAATAGGTTTTTGTTACTAATGAAGATCATACTAGAGCAATTACATTGAACTTACATATTGAATTTAGACATATAGGATCACGGAAACTATGGTTGATGTTTAGGGAAGCTTTTTATTTCAAGAAAGATGAAAAGATCATTAAAAATGTCATAAGAGCATGTGAATCTTGTCAAATGACTAATGACAAGAACAGAACAAATGTACATTTATCAAAAAGTATTGATGTAAAAGATAAATTAGAAATTATTGCTATAGATTATTTATCAAACTTAATTACAGCATCTCGAGGTTACAAACATATTCTAGTAATCTTTGATATTTTTCCAAATATGTTAGATAGGTACCCTAGTTACAAGAATACAAAGAGGAATTTGGAAAACCTGCAAATGTATTAGCAGATAATGCTACGTATTTCAACAATGACAGATACAAAACATATTTTAGCAATCTTAACATTAAAACTTATTATACTAGCATAAGACATCCTTCTTCAGATGCTGCAGAAAGATAAATTCGCGAAGTGTTGCAATATCTTAAGATTTTCATGGTAGATAAACATCACAAGTGGATTAGATATATAAAAAAGATAGAACATATCATGAATAATACCCCTAATACATTTTTAAATGTTTGTCCTATGACGATAATGACTGCTCAAAAACCAGAACGTTTATGGCGGGACGACGAAAGTGTTAACATAGCTGAAGAATATCAACGAATAAGAGAAAAAATTCATAGAAGAAACAGATTATGGGAAAAGGCAATGAATGACAAAAAGAAAATTTTGAAATCATATGAGATTGGTGATTTAGTCATTATAAGAAATCTTAAGGTGTCTGATATAAAAAACAAAATTATGGCAAAGCTTACATGTCGTTTTGTGGTCCGTACAGTATATACAGAAATCTTGGCGATTGTACTTATGAGTTAGTAGAACCAAATACCAATATAATTAAAGGGAAATATCATGTTTCTTTACAACAAGATGATTATACTTAAACTAACAATATTAAAACATCTCAATTATTTACTATAAGCAAAAGAGAATATATTAAATCTAGATTCTATACTAATTAATTACTTCTACTTTTATAATATATAGTTAATCTATGTTATGTATAATAAGAATGTTTTTATTTCCAAGTGATGAATTGAAAGATATATGTAATACTAGGTACCTATTAGAATTTTGAAAAAATTCTTTTCTCCAACATATCGCATGTTATAATGATTTTTTCAGAGGGGAGATGTAATGGGATTTTATCCTATAACATTAATTTCTAATATACGTTAATTAATTCTGAATATAAAATAATTTAAGATACGTAAATTTTTAGTAACAGTTATTTTGAGATTTAGAGGCTTATTTTAAGATATTGTCAGAGTGCAATATAGACGAATCTTGGCGGATAACTTTAGTTTGTTATATTTTTAAAAGTATACTGATTATTAAAAAAAAAGTAATTAATGTTAATATTTAACAAAATAACACACAAAATTGTAAATATGTATATATAATAATAATTAAATTACCATTTTTCAAATTAGTATCTAAAATATTCTGTCACATTTGACAACTGATTGTCTCATTTGACAACTCATTAAAGAGTATTTAAATCGTTGTAAATAACTTATTATCGTTATTTGAACCAAGAATTCGATTGAAAATTTGTATAAATACGTTTACCTGTTACATTTTTTAAACTATTATACATTCTGGTAATATTTTGAAGTACTCACTCAGAATCAGCAAAAGTTTCATCTTGCCGATATTTCTGTATTAATTAAGGTATATTTGTCAATGTTAAAAATATGAAATATAATTGTCTATATATCCCTATAAAATATTGATAGATTTTTGTACAATAAACAAAGGTTTTAGTAAAATACCTTCTTTCAATTATTACCAAATCTAATATTGAAACACTTATAACTTTGTTAAAAAGAAATATCTACTTACAGTTATATATCTTCTTTCTGTTGAAGCACGCCTTGAGTATATTACAGTATCGTGACTTACCGATTGATTTAGTATCAGGGCATTCATTTATTTATTTATTCTGTCATTCATTCAAACATTTAAAATTATATATTAACATGGCGACCAAACACCATATTATCTTGACTTACATGTGGAGTCTTTCATTCTCATATTAACGTGAGGCGTGATCTCATAATATGTATATATAACGTGTGTTCATTTGAAAAGTCAATCAAGGTTACTTTGAAATTTTGATAGAATAAGAACATTAGTATGTGTTTGTTGTTCCGTAAACGTAAATCCAAATGACATTTGATAATGTCAATCAAATTTGTTATTTATTTGTATGTATGAAACTGTGAAAATATACGACTTCGTAGGTTAAGTAGTAAATTTTAATTTACGACATACTTCAAAATGTTCTCAGTAAATCACATGCTACTAGATTGACTTTTCAAATGAACACCCGTTATATATATATATATATATATATATATATATATAACGGGTAGAATCTTTATATACTAACATTCCTACAGATCTAGCTATAAACATAATAGAATCCAAATGGGATGAAATTAGTCCACACACATCACTAAATAAAAACGAGTTTATTAGAGGTATACACTTCTGTCTCGATAACACATATTTTCAATACAAAAATTCTTTTTATAGTCAAACATTTGGTATTGCCATGGGCTCTCCTTTAGCTGCTCCTATTGCAAATCTAGTAATGGAACATTTAGAACAAAACGTTATCAATTCATTAGACTTTCACCCCATTTTTTTCGAAAGATATGTTGATGATATCATAACATGTATTCCGACCAACAAAATAAACTATCTCTTAAATAAATTCAACAGTTTTCACAACAAATTAAAATTCACTATTGAAGAAGAATTTAATAACAGTATTAATTTTCTTGATATTTCTTTGAGCTATGATAGACAGGGTACTATTTATACAAATTGGTATAATAAACCCACAGCCTCTTTTCGATATATGAATTACCACTCAAATGCTCCTACAGTATTCAATAAAATGATTATAAATAATCTGACTGATAGGGCAGTAAAACTATCACATACTCAATACAGAAAAGATAACATCAAAAAAATTAAACCAATCCTAACTGATAATAATTATCCACCACAACTTATAGACCAAACTATTAAAAAAAGAGTACACCAAATATACAACACTGCAGACACCAATAAAAATTTGAACAATGACACAACATATATCACAATTCCATATGTTCCACAACTATCGGAAAAAATTAAATACACTTTAAAAAAATATGATATAGCTACAACATATAAACTTATTAATACTAATAAACATTTATTTTCAAAACTTAAACCTAAAATAGAAAAAAATCGAGAAACACATGTCGTATATAAAATACCATGTCGCGATTGCGATAGTTACTACATAGGCCAAACGAAACAATATTTATACAAAAGAATACAAGCCCACAAATATTCTAGAACAGACAAAACTGCATTGTCTACACACAAACTACAACGCGATCATCATTTCGATTTTGAAAACACACAGATAATTGATAAAGAACAACACACAGTGAAAAGACAAATTAAAGAAATGATCAGTATTAAACAGGAAAAAAATTCAATTAACAACAGAAATGATATAAAAAATTTAAGCAGTATATACTATAATTTAATTTTGTAACGATCTACAATTTACCATCATATTATATATTTCTTTTTTTTTGTTATATACCTTATGTTATTTAAATATCATTTAAATATCATATACTTTTGCTTATCATGCTGACTGTTCCGTGTTTTGATTCCTGTCTAGTTGTCCGAGCAGGTTTTCGTGGTTTTCCTTCTCGTTTTGAGCGAATGCCGACAGCTTTGCATCTTAAGTCGCTCCACGGGCGCATACGTAATAATAACTCATGTCTTGCTTTTCCCTGCCTATCCCTGTTTTCTGTTTTTTTGCTGATGTGGTCCTCTACTGGGTTGTAGCCTAGCATATGCGCTACAAAACTCTAGGGGGGTCTGCCCGTTGGGCAGTCAGGTGCCATTCCGCCTTTCCAGCAAGAGTGAGGAACCATGCTACGCGGCGCTATCTCGTTGCCGCGCAATGCACACACCACTAGGACCGGTCCTAGGCGACAACCTGGCTAGGCTGCCGTTAACAGCACACACACGTTCGACGTGTGTGCTATGCCCCCGCTTCGGCGGAAAACGTTAAGATGGCACAAGTGTGACCATCGTCGACCGAGGTAGCCACTAAGAGTGTTCCCTTAGTTGCGATGAGCAACCCCGTACAGGGTGCGCTTCGCCTGTCTGCGCCTTGCCTCGTTGGGGCGGGGGTCAGACCGTCGAAGTACTGCACGGAATTGTAAAGAAGTTGTCGGGAAAGGGTTGGCGGCCCTACGCAACGGCTGGTTATCCGACCTCTCTAATTTCATGCGACCGATCACTAAACACACGCACGAACGCACCGACATACAAAACCCTACACTTACGCTCTCACACAAAACCACACACCCATAGAGAGACGCAAGCTGCCAGCAGCAACCAACACACAAGTTCATACCCAGAAGGAAACACAAACTGCTAGCAGCGAACAACACATATGTTCACACCTTGTTATCTATTTTTTGGAATACTAAGGCATGATTTATTATTATTACTAGAAGGTATCTTTGAATAATTTAAACCATAGCAACTTAATTACTTGACATTTATATCCTGTCATTCATATTTTGTATTCTCTTGATAAAGGCGTACACAGCCGAAACATGTAGAGTTTTTTAAATACATATATTTTGAAGTAATATACAGACCTTTAATCGCCTACTGATTAGGTTTACCATATATATATATATATATATATATATATATATATATATATATATATAGTAAACTCAATCAGTCGGCGATTAAAGGTCTGGTTTATTACTTCAAAGTATATATATTTAAAATAACCCTACATGTTTCGGCAATTATGCCTTTATCGAGGATACAAAAAATATAAATAATATAATATATTTATATTTTTTGTATCCTTGATAAAGGCATAATTGCCGAAACATGTAGGGTTATTTTAAATATATATACTTTGAAGTAATAAACCAGACCTTTAATCGCCTACTGATTAGGTTTACTATATATATATATATATATATATATATTGTTGTGATGTAGAATTACTCCTTCATTCCAGCTAATTGCGAAAGGAAAGACAGAAATAAAATGTAATAGAATGGTTAAAATTGGCGAAAATAGTTTGTAAAATTAGTATCGAAATGTAAATAAATTAATATTACGACAACTTTGTATATTTCAAATCAATTTACATTTATTTCAAAATTTACTTTTTAATATTTATTTAATTGTCATATTCATAATTTAAATCATTAGCGCGAAATTACAGATATCTAATTTATCTACATTAAAAATTTGAATCGATACTAGATACACACGCCCACATTTCAAATGTAAACTAACCCGCGAAACGGTAATTTTCTTGTCACACAGAACACATAACCCTACATTTAAATATCCTGGTCAACCATTTGAAAATTATTATTTTAATTTTGTTCATAAGTTGGAAACAATACATTATTTATATTTATATTATTATAATATGTAATTTGAAGTAAAATTCGAGGCTATTTCACAAAAGTAAAATAGGCTTTGAATGAAATAATTGCCATCGAGCGTCGGTTATAAAATTTTAATTAGAAGTGATTAAAAAAGTGTGACTCCAAATTTAAAATTAAATTAAAGAAGAAATACCTGAGTTAAAAATTTATAAGTGACAACAAAAGTTAAACAATAATTTGGGGCTACTTTTGTGATATATTTGAAGGCGATACCAGCGAAGTATAGTTAGAAATCGAACTTAGCATCTTTCGATTGAACACCGGTCCGAGGAGAGATCCCACGCCGTAGCAGTACGCTCATAGCCGGTCAAGGAAACTTGAAATCTCCGCACTCTGAAAGCACGACGAATCGACCAATCTTCATCCATTCTATCAAGATTCCTGCCTTAGACGTTAAAAAAAAACAGGTCTTATTAATAAAAATTATTTCGAATAAAGACTCTTTGAAAACAATTAACATTAAAAATATTTTTCTTAAAACCAAATAGAAATCCTCATGATCTTACTTGAAAATTACATTTCAATATTATTGATTATTGTGAAAGAACTTTGATTGGATAAAAAAATGTAGTACTTACCTAGATATAGTTATTATTTAATTCATAACGAAACTCACTTGATAACATTATAAATTATAACCATTAAAACATAACCCTATTTAACTTCTTGATTCACACGTGTACGCAATTATATTCTATTATTTGTTGTTAGGTACGTTACATGTTATTGTGTACAGAAAACTTATTTATAATAAACTTTTATATACACTTATTTAAATAAAATCTTTTATTTATCTATGTTTAGCTGATGAGAACTAAGTTATTTTGTTTTACATTTCACTACCATACATTTGGGGGAAACATATCGACGAGGAGTCTGTAGACAGTCAACTTTGCTATAAATATTCATGCTCACCGACACCTAGCCGTAACCAGAGATAATACATGTAAGTCGCGGATGATCTACATTGTGTATTCAATATAAAGGCGCCCAATTCAAAAGTATTATTCTTATTCTATACAACTAATATTATCTTTTATTATCAAACTAGTATTATTGTATTCACAGATCATTCAGCGCTTGTACAATATATATATATATATATATATATATATATATATATATATATATATATATATATGTGTGTTTAGATAATTTCTTAGCCGTTTATTAAATATAACATTTGATAAATTATTGGAGATTTTCGGCTTTTATATGATATATTTACAAATATCAAATTAGAATGTATGTAATTGCAGAGTAAGTGGGGATGTAAACATTGCTGTCTACAAATTACAAGGCAAATCATACGAAATTTTTAATTGAAAAATATTGTCTATGTTTGTCGGACTGTCGCTTTTACCACTTAGCCACAATAGACCTAGGTTCAAGCTATTTAAATGCATTATAAAGTAACAGTGTTAATGAATCAGATGTCAGTTATCGAATGTAGATGTCAAGTTGAAAACAGAAGTCAGTTATGAAAGCAAACGTCAGATTAGAAAGCAGATGCCTATTTTGAAAGTAGATGTCAGTTATTGAAAGCAGATGTCAGTATTTTGAGAGCAGATGTCAGATTTGAATGCTAATTATTACTCCATAGCTATATGAGTGTTTAGATCATTTCTTAGCCGTTTATTAAATATAACAATTGATAAATTATTGGAGTTTTTCGGCTTTTACATGAAATATTTACAAATATCAAATTAGAATGTATGTAATTGCAGAGTAAGTGGGGATGTAAACATTGCTGTCTACAAATTACAAAGCAAATCATACGAAATTTTTAATTGAAAAATATTGTCTATGTTGGGACTCGAACCCAAGTCTACAGTTTGCCGGACTGTCGCTTTTACCACTTAGCCACAATAGACCTAGGTTCAAGCTATTTAGAAATGCATTATAAAGTAACAGTGTTAATGAATCAGATGTCAGTTATTGAATGTAGATATTTGATATTTGTAAATATTTCATATAAAAGCCGAAAAACTTCAATAATTTATAAATTGTTATATATATATATATATATATATATATATATATATATATATATATATAAAAGAAATTATCGACCGTACTATATTGGATAAAATAAATTCAAATCGGCTAAGCGGTCTGTCAATTAGAAACTCATTTATTAATTATCTCTATATTTCGCAACAACTTTGTTGCTTCTGTCGGAGATAAAAATGTAGAGTTCAAGAAATAATATTATTTTTTGAACTTCAACTGACCAATATTAAATATAAACAAAGAAGTGCTAAATAAAATTTAATAAGAAAAAAAAGAACACATTACAAAACTAAAAGATAATTTATGAATAAATAATAAGTTAAATTAAAAAAAAAACTAACATAACTGGAGCTCACACATCAAAAACTAATAAACAATTACTAAGATATAAAATATTCTGAGACATAAAAGCAACATCACATATTGAAAATATTAAAATACACTTAGAAAAGAACAATTAGTTAAATAATCTTGTGCAATAAAACAAAACATTTAATGGGGAAAATAACCACTTACAAGTATGCTAAAATTAAATAAAATAACAGAACAAGCGCCATTATATTCCAAGAGATAGTATGATAAAAATAAATAAAGTTACGTTGAATTGATAAATGAAATGGACAAGGTATAGATAGATAAAATTAGCAGAAATTAATGATAGTTGGGAGTATAGAATTAAGTATAAATAAACAATTTATTATAATTATATAAATATTATAAGAATATAAAATATAGACAAAAGTGTCGTATTAAAAGGAAGAATATATATGTTAAAAGGTATGGATTTAAAGACAAGTCTAAGGAATGGAAAGAAATGATTAGTATCTATAGAAAGTATTATTTATTATG
Organism: Melolontha melolontha; assembly: GCA_935421215.2. Classification (NCBI taxonomy): domain Eukaryota; kingdom Metazoa; phylum Arthropoda; class Insecta; order Coleoptera; family Scarabaeidae; genus Melolontha; species Melolontha melolontha. The sequence goes on along the minus strand of OW285236.1, from coordinate 154,789,779 downwards.
AAAAGAAAGGCTTATACCAAAATATGAAAAATAAATAAAGATTAAGTATAACAATGTATAAAAGAATATTAAGCATATACCATCAATTAAAAGATAAAAATATAATAACCCCAATTATAACACCATAACAAATACCAGAATATTTAATGGTATTCGTACAAGAAAAAAAAACAAATTTAAGATCACAGAAAATAGCTCAGTATTCCAATTATGTTATAGATCGAAACAACTTATAAAATATTAATAACGGGTGCATAACTAATTAAAATTAATAAATAATCTAAACAATTAATTAAAAATCCAGAACATACTTGCAAAACATATACGAATATAATAAAATAAAATAAAATGATTATTTCTATGATACAAAGAAAGTACATACACATAAATAAAAGAAGCTACCATTGACTCAACCAACATGTTATAAATGAAACAGACATGTAAAATGCACATCTGTAACTGTAAACATGGACAACACACCTCGTATTGTCCAGCTTTTTACTTCTGCCTAAGACATATGTTTCTGCTATTACTATTAAGCGTCGTCAGTTAAGCTAGTGAAGTAATTTAAAAGCTTAAATCGCCTATAAGGCATAGCAAATTTCGTCCAATCAGGTAGCACTATATAATATAGTGACATCTGACGGACGAAAGAGACTATATCGAAAATGGCAACCCTTCCCTTTTTTTAAATTACTTCACTAGCTTAACTGACGACGCTTAATAGTAATAGCAGAAACATATGTCTTAAGCAGAAGTAAAAAGCTGGAAAATACGAGGTGTGTTGTCCATGTTTACAGTTACAGATGTGCATTTTATATGTCTGTTTCATTTGTAACAAATGCGTAATATGTGCTTAACGTATTCATATACTTAAACCTTTTTTGTATAACATGTTATAATTTAGAATTATCATTATTTAGAAAAAGACAAAGAATCTTAGATAACTCTATTATGATTTAAACCAATTCGTTACATATTTTTATTGTTTTACACATATATTATTTAAGGAAGTACTACAAGTTAATATTCTTTATTTCATTCTCCTTGGCTGAAAAAGAGACATCTTCATTTCCTTCAGATATTCTTTTCACGGGGATAATGTTGTGATAGGTCCAACTCGGTTATTCCAGCTAACTGTAATTGAGAAGGTAGGAGTTAATATAAGAGAAACATCCTATTGAATAACTGCATTTGGTGGACACAACTTGTAAAATTAGTGTCGAAATGTTAATAAATTAATATCATGACAACTTTGTATACCTGTTTCAGATTAAATTATATTTATTTCAAAATTTACTTTTTATATTTTTAATTTTCATTTTTGTCATTCAAGTCAATTACGCGAAATTAAAAAAATATTTAATTTATTTACATTTGAATTTTGATTACTTGGGTGTGACCATAGACGTAAAAGGAACACAAGAAGCGGAAATTAATAACAGAATACAGAAAACGTTAAACTTATACCACACAATGAACAAGAAATTCACAAATAGAACAGAAATAGCAAGAGAAACCAAAATAAAAGTTTACAAAGCGATATACAGACCTATATTAACTTATGGTTGCGAGTCGTGGGTCTTGAGAGAGAAACAGAAAAGCAGTTTACAGGCCCTTGATATGAAATATCTACGAAGAGTTAGAGGAGTCACTAAGCTAGATAGAATGAAGAACATTGATATTAGACAAGAACTGGGAGTAGACTCACTAATGCAATATATCGAGAAACGCCAAATGAGTTGGTGGGGACATATGCAACGTATGAATGAAGAAAGACCAGCGAAGAGAGTATGGAAAACGAAAAACCTGAAGCGCAGAAGAAGAGGCAGACCCAGGAGGACTTGGAATGGAGTGATAGCGGAGTTGTTTGCAAAGAAAGAAACAACATGGTTGCAGGCTAAGAGGTTGGCCAGAGACAGAGATGAATGGCGAAGATATATTCAAACACATGGAGAAACGCATTAACTTTTATTATACCCTACACCAATGTATGGTAAATGGGTGCAGATTATACATACATACATACATGTGAATTTTATATCGATACTAGTTGAACACGCCCACTTTTCAAAAATAGAAAAACCGCGAACAGGTTAGATTTCTATTCAAACTTCTAACTTAACCTAACATCTAAAAGCAACTCATATAGACCTGTAAATTCATATATTAATTTATTCTTTCTACCAAAATCATTATCATATTTATAATTTGATTAATATAACTAGTTGTAAAAAGTATAAATCAAGATAATTTTCGCTTTCTAATAAGGCTTTGGTAAAAATAAATAAAAGTGAGCGTCAGTAGTAGAATTTGCATAGCGTTGCATCGAAAATATAGTTCTCCGTCTTTTTAAATTTGTTAAATACAAACGTGGGAGTTCGGTCCTGTGCCCAGGAATACATATTGCAATGGACTTTTCCCCGAAGAAACTTTTATGAACAATAAGAAAAGTTATTACATTTATTTAACATGCGCATTTGTTTTATATCTTGGTATATTCACATGTTTATATTTTTGATTCTTTGATTGTTTCGACCTTTGCTTGATGTAAATCCATATCACAAATAAATAAAACACACATAAGATGTTTTAGATTTACACTTTATTAATAAAATAATGACAGCTACTGTGTTAGCGAAACAGCTGTCATTATTTCATTAATTATTAAGTTTGAATTTGAGAATTTTCTTAATTATCTATTAGTTTTAATCATTGCTCGCGAGTCATAGGAGGTTTTTCTCTGTGTGCGAGTTATTATCACACAGACCGTTTCCTCCCAGCTACTGTTAATTACGCTTTAGCTCCCTTTTCATTTTGAAAAGGGTTTTTCTTTTTTTTTATTTTAATAAATTACGCTTTAGCTCCCTTTTCATTTTGAAAAGGGTTTTTCTTTTTTTTATTTTAATAAATTTTATCAGGAAAATTGTAACTTTGTATTAATGCCATTTTTAACTTTATTTTTCCATGATTCTTGCTCGTGCGAGAGCAAGTACTGAAGAAAGTAGTTTCAAGCAGAAGTATTTACCATTGAGCTAGTCCGGACATTTGTGGTGAGCTGACCTAATAAGCAAAGGCACAGTTCATTGCAATATGTAAGTGAGTTCCGTAATCAAACTCAAATAATCTGAGAAATTACGAACAATAATTACTGTGCGTGTGTTAAAAATAACAGTGAGATAGAGTGTATTTGATAGTGTCGGGAACTAAATTAAAAAACTACAATAGACAAAGGTTATTTGAATAAAATAAATGCAAATATATATATGTTAACATCTGGCTTGACCGATAGGAGCACGACCTCCGACGGGGAGACCGGGGACGGGCTTTTTACGCGGCGAGCTATACGACTAGAGACAATAATAGTAAGTAGAGAACAGGGACGGACTTCAATTAAAGTAACAGGTAAAATTAAGAGGAAATTTCGATAATGGGTTCAAATACGTCTGATGATGTAAAACGAAAAAGAACGGACGTACTAGAAGAGGACTCATCCAAAAGGTCGAAGAAAACATACAGAAGCCCATCAAAAACAAACGATGAAATGCTGAAAGAAATTATGGGAATGATGAAAGGACTCTCCGCTGACATAAGGGATATTAAGACTGAACAGAAAATACAAGGAGAAGATACTAAAGCATTGAAGGACGAAGTAAGAGAGCTACGGAAAGAACAGGTAGAATTCAAAAAAGAGATAAGAAATCTGAAGGAAATAAATGAAAAAGCGATGGCTGAAGTCAATTAATTAAAAAGTGAAGTAAAATTATATAATGAAAGAATTGAGAAATTGGAAAGTGATAGAAGAAGGAAAAACATAGTAGTACAGGGGATGACAATGAATACAGGAGATGGCAATATACTGAAAGATGAAATGAGAAAGCTTATAGAAAATGAGATAGGTGTGAAAATAATAATAAAAAAGGCTAGTAGATTGGGGATAAAAACATGTCTAGTCGAACTAGACAGTAAAGAGAATAAAAAAGAGGTCATGCAAAATAAAAGTAAATTAAAGAATAGACAAGGCAGCCAGATATTTATCAATGGGGACCTAATAAGAGAAGAAAGAGATATCCAGAGGAATATTAGACAGAAAGCAAAAGAAGAAAGGAGACATGGAAAACAGGTTAAATTGGGGTTTGCAAAGCTACTGGTGAATGGGGAGACTTGGAAATGGAATAGACAAACAAGGATTCTGGAGAAGATTGAAAGAACAATAAACAATTCAAAAAACTAACCAGAAAGGCAAAGGACGGCAGTATGGAACTGAACAGGCAACGAAATGGACAGGAACTGAAATCAAATAATATTAATGGAAATGTTTTCAAAGTACTGGAAGAAAAGGGAACTGAAACAGATGGTCAAATAAATAGCACTGAAAAAAGAGGCAAAGCAAAAATCTACAAATGCAAACAAAAAACGAAAGGAAAGGTGTGGAGAGTAGCAACATGGAATATACGAAGTATAATGGGAAAGGAAGAGGAACTAACTACAGAATTTGAAAAAGCAGACATAGATATCTTAGGAGTAACTGAAATAAAAATGAAAGGCAAAGGGGAAAAAGCAGTAAAAAATGGTCATCTCTTAATATATAGTGGGGTAGAAATGGATCAAAGAGCCAAAGAAGGAGTAGGTTGTATAATAAAAGAAAATACTATTAAATATATAAGAAAGTGGGAGGCCTTATCAACGAGGATGCTGAAGATTGAAATGGAAATCGAAAAACAAGCAAACACAACAATAATAATTGTGTAGTGTAATGAAGATGACGCAGCAAAGCAAAAAGAAGAGTTTTGGGAACAATTAGAACAGGCAACAGAGGATGTCAATGCCAGACTAATTGTATTGGGCGATTTTAACGCAAGAGTTGGGAAAAAGGATGAAGAATCAGGAAAAGTAATTGGAATGCAGGGGGAAGCAATACGAAATAATAATGGCAAGAGACTTATTGACTACTGTTTAACTAATAATCTAATAATCACGAACACATTCTTTGCCCATAAAGAAATACATAAATACACCAGAGAAGCTAGAAGTAGAGGTGAAAAATCAATAATAGACAACGTACTAATAACCCAAAGCCATAGGAAAGAAGTCGAAGATACTAGAGTGCAAAGAGGTCCAGAAATATACTCAGATCACTACTTGTTACTGTCAAAAATATTCATTCCAGGAAAGAAAAGCCCAATGGTGACTAAGAACAAAAAACAAAAGACATAAGTGGTTATAAGAAACTATAAACTCAGACAAAATGAAATAGCGACAAAATACAAAGAAAAAATTGAGCAAGAAATGGAAGAATAAATAAACTGGACACAGACAATAATGTGGAAATATTATGGACAAATATAAAAAGCAAAATACATAAAGCTGCAAAAGAAGCGTGCGGAATTATAAAAATAAATAAAAACAAAAAACAAACAAGCTGGTGGAGCGACGAAATAAAAGATGCGATAAAATATAAAAAACATGTGTGGGCGAAATACCTCAAAGCGAAAACAGAAGAAAGCTACGCTAAGTATAAGCAGCAAAGAACAAGGGTAAAAGAACTAGTGATAGCAGCAAAACAAAAGTCATGGGAAGAATTCGGGGAAAGAATGGAAAGTGATAGCCACGGAAACCAGAAATTATTCTATAAAGTATTGAAAACTTTCAGAAGTGATACGAACTATAATAGCAAATACATAAAATCAAAAGAGGGAAAAATACTTGAAGATGGCAAAGAAATAATGGACAGATGGAAAGAATACTTTGAGGATATGCTTAATATAGAAAAAATAGTACAAGGATATAATGAAAAAGAGGAACAAATAACCACCCAATTAACAGACGAAGGTGACCAAGAAATAAAAATAGAAGAAGTAACAGAAGCAATCATAAAAATAAAAACAGGAAGAGCAGCAAGACATGATTGTATATCACCAGAATGATCAAAAACTTGGGTAAAAAAAAGCATAGAAGCTATAACTAAACTGTTTAACAAAATATGAACAGAAGAGAGAATACCACAAGATTGGGAAATAGGAGTGATATTACCCATCTTCAAGAAAGGAGATTACCGTGAATGTAAGAACTATAGGGGAATAACAATGATGAGTATAATGGCCAAAATGTACGAAAGAATACTAGAATAAAGATTAAAAATACAAATAGAGACACAGCTAGAAGATTCACAAAGCGGTTTTAGGAAGGGAAGAGGAGTACAAGATCACATATTTACTATAAAACAAATAATGGAAAAATGACAGCAAAGCAATACGTACTTGGCGTTTATTGACCTAGAGAAAGCGTTTGATAGTGTACCAAGGAAAGCGATATGGGAAAGCCTAAAAAGAAGAGGTGTAAATAAGAAATTGAGAAACAATATAGAGTGTATGTATAAGGTCACAAAGAATTATGTACGAACGAGAAATGCAGAGTCACAGATATTTGAAACTAAAGAAGTATTGAGACAGGGTGGTGTACTGAGCCCAGCACTATTCAACATAGTGATGGATGACGTACAAAAAGAAATAAAGCACAAACTGAAGAAATTACCAGAGGGTTATAGAAATATGGAAATAACGACAATAACTGACTGCGTCTTTGCAGATGATATAGTAATATTTGCAAAAAACACGACAGACCTGCAAGAAAACGTAACAATATGGAACGCAGCCCTTCAAAACCGAAACTTAAAAATTAACATCGATAAAACAAAGGTAATGGTAATTGGGAAAGAAAACAAGCAAGCATTAATAACACTGGACAATACAAAAATAGAGCAAGTAAAGACGATGAGATACCTGGACCGAAGAATGGTAAGAACGAAACCGAAATAAATGAAAGAATAGAAAAAGCAACACGAACATCCTATGCTTTGAATAACAAATTTATAAGAAAGAAAGAAATATTAACTAAGACAAAAATCCTAGTCTACAAGACTATACATAAACCAATATTAATGTATGGTAGTGAGAGCTGGGTGCAGCAAGGCAGCAAAAAAGTAAAGTCCAGGCGGCAGAGATGAGAATCCTGAGAGCAGTTAAAGGCATTACAAGAAGAGATAGAATACGGAATGAAACAGTGAAGGAAGAACTAAAAGTGGAATCGATCTTAAAGAGCATTGAAAGGCAATATCTGAAGTGGTTCGGACATGTAATACGAATGGAAAACCGGAGACAACCGAAACGGATATGGCTGGCAAGGACACAGGAAAAGAGGACTAGAGGAAGACCGAGAAAAGAGTGGAACAGTGTAGTGGCAGAGTGCTTGGAGACCAGGGGAACAAAGTGGAAGGATGCAGAAGTAATGGCAAGAGACAGAAGGGATTGGGCAATGTTTGTTCGTAAATAAAAATTTTTTTAGACGCCTTAACACCTTCGGGTATAAGAAGGCTTTATCGATTATATATATATATTAAGCTGGTTCTTCTGTTATAATTTATGTGAACAAACAAGTCATTAATAATTATAGTTTAAATTATTCAAATATTAAAGCATATTAAATAAAACTATGTCTTATCGCGACATCTAGGTTACAATAACAACAGTAGGGTTATCTTTCATGTAGTAATCTACTATATCAAATGTCTATTTTTCTTTTAACTTATTGTCTATTATTATTATTGGATATTTAAATACCTTCTGTAAATTAAACACTCTTAAAATTAGAAATTCATTCATATTTCAAATTGACCACGCCTTTTGTGTTTCGGCGGTATATTTTTTCCAAGGTAGATATCGTTGACATTATTAGAACGTGGTATCGCAGGTAACGAAAAAAAATAGAGAATAAAAAAAAAACGTTTTGTTGAAGCGTGGCTTCGGCATATAATTAGGCGTCTTCAAGTTTTAAAAGCGATTTTCTAAGTTTTAAATTCCATATAGAAGCTGAAATATCAAGAATATTATCATTTCCAATTTAATACTACGTTGGAATTACAAATTTACCTTAATTACGAAGTGTATTTTGAATACATATCAGACGAGTATCGAGACAGTAACCTGAGACTATTATCCTTCTAATTCTTGTTTTAATTTATTTGTATGAAAGCTATCCTGTTAAAACGTGCTGTATATCCTATTACCTGTCAGAATTCCGAAAGTCCTACACCTGTAAGCAGCTCCGAGATCCTTACCGATGGTCCATGTCCAAGCCAGGCTACTATTTGTTATGAGCTTTACAGTGCCCTTAAGTTAAGGTAGAATTTACCCTACAAATATATAAAGTATTGTATTGTTTTAATTGATCGTAGATAGTACAGCTTCACTGTATTAAATACCTCTTATCCGATTATTAATATGTAAATTACTGAGCTAGCATTTGTATAGATATATTGGTTGTTAATTAAGTCACGTCTTACTTTTATTTAGCCCTGAGATAAGATCTTGTTTACATAGTGAACATTTTCAAGATTGAGGTTAAATCACATCGATTGCTCTGATTTGTATTTTAATATTCTTTCAATCCTCCTAAAGGAAATTATTTAACTGATAAATTGTTTGGAAACTTATTAATATATTATATCAACCTACCTCTGATCATATATTAATCGTTATACTAACAGAATTAGCTTATTTAAACCACCATTCACACCGTTGTTTATCTATATTAAGTACACATGTACTAAGAACGATATAGGGGGGGGGGTAAATTCTTTAGAGGTGTAATGTATTATTATTAATGTTTATTAAATTGTATTTTATCTGTTCTCTTAAGTGTTTTCTTTTTCATTACATCTCTTATTTTTCTCTCATTCACATATCATAAAATTTATTTATTAATTTCATTATTTATTTCTCTTCTCATTTCATCACACGATTGTATCACTATATTACCTCATTCCATCACACGATTGTATCACTATATTACTTGACGCCGCAACGTAGGTGCCAAGTTAACAAGAACCCAACGACCTTAATTAACAATTATATTTGATAAAAAAAAGTGGCTTAATTATCACATCAATAAGTTTATTTTTAATATAAGTCCTATTTGCAAGTATAATTGTTAAAAAAAAAAACATAGACGCGAATAAGCTTTTATTAAAATTATATATATATACAGGGTTTACTAAATATAAATTACAAAGACATATATAGATAGTTATATATTAAAGTTGATATTCTTTGTATTCTTTCTTTGTACCTTCACAAACACATCACAAACTTTTTTTTACATCACACAAACATGCCAAGGAAATCAAGGTCTCAAGTAGCTGAGGAAAGAGAAGAAAGGACAGGTGCAGGAGAGGAAACCGACCAAATGGGTGATCAAGATTTGGTGGGGATGCAGGCTCAAGGGCCTGTTACAACTGTTCAAGGACCGGAAGTGGAAGTAGCAGCAGGTACTGCTGAGACTATTGTAAAGCCTGTCAGTTCCGCGACCCCGGAAATGAGCAATGATGCTTTCACGATGTTATGTGCGATGATGAAGGAAAATAGAGTACAGTTGGAAGGTTTTCAAGAACAGATGAATAAGAAATTTGTTGATAATCAAGAACATATGAAAGAACTTAAAGAAACTAATCAAGAACAGTTAAAGGAATTAAAAGAAACTAATCAAGAACAGTTAAAGGAATTAAAAGAAACTAATCTGCAACAAATGGTAGAAATAAACAAAAAACTGGATGCTCATCAAGCGGAAATCTATCATCAGTTGGCAACTACTCAAAATAAAATTAAAGAGATTGAGGACCGATTAGATGCAAAACTGGACACTCAGTTACAAATAGTAAACGTGGCGTTCAGCAATAAAACTACACAATTGCGGGAAGAATTACTAGATGCTCACGATAAGTTAAGGGGTGAAACTCAAAGTTCTATTGAGACATTAAACACTAACTTGCAAGCTAAGATAGCTGTATGCGAGACACAAAATAGAGTGTTAGAAGAAAAAATTATTCTGGAGGTGTCTGCGACAAAAGACCAGCAACCAATGCGCGAAGAGGTAAATCAGCAGGTACGCATTTTATTTTCGGAGACTGAATTGCTTAGGATTAGAGAGTTCGACAGTATAAAAGAAACTAACTGCAACCAATTGAAAGAGATCCAATCAGAGTTGGAACGACTTAAACAAAATACTAGTAATGTAATAAGTATGCCTAACCTTAACTTATTAAATAGTGGTATCAAGATAGAAAACCTCATCCACTTTAATGGGGACAAATCTGCGATACACCCGATGACTTATCTGAAGAACACTCTCAGATACATCGAGGATTTACTGGACACTAAAACAAAAATGAATGTCATTCGTGCTACACTCACACAATCAGCCGCAGAATGGTTCCAGCGGATAGAAGATAATTGTGAAAACGTAGAACATTTCGTCGCTTTGTTCAAACGAAATTACTGGAACGAGAGTCAACAGGACCAGGTTAAGGCCAAACTACTTACGGGTAAATACCGCCAAGGAAATTTATCCCGAGAAGCTTATGCAACGCGTATATATAACACTTGTAAATATGTACACGAGTTGCAAGAATCGACAATCGTACGCCAGATTTTAAATCATTTTATTTTCACGGACACACACGCTATAATATGCCAGAACATAACGGATATGGACTCATTGATCGATTTATTACGCAAGCTTGATAATCATGAGGCCAATACCCAATCCAGAACGAGACCACAACCCCAAAATTACCTACCAAGAGCCAATTTTGCTAATCAGAACCAGGGATACCAGCCCAGACCGTACGTGCCGAACTTCCAACAGACACAACCGGCACACAATCACAATTATACAAATAACAAACCTTCACACTCACATGCATACAATCAACAGAACGGTCATCCTCCTGGTAATAATGGTCATAATAGGTTTAACGGTTCGAACATTAATCGGTCAAACAATAATTACTCTCGACCGTCACATCATTCTCAAAATACCAATTACACGAACCACGCCGGTTATAATGCTGATAGGAATTACAGACCGAGCGCACCCCCCGAAAGACGGGAAGTTAATAATATAAATAAAGGTATTTCGATACAGGAGGAAATCAAGGACGACACTATACTAAAAAAAACGCCGAATTCTCTAGACGAGAGATATTGGGACCCTCAACCGAGCACTTCTCGAGATTAGAAGAAACTCAGCATATACAAATCTTTGTAAATAGTTTAGTAAATAAGTTAAGTTTTAAGAATATACAATTTTATCAAGACCCGCAAGAATTTTTATCAGCAGAGGAAGGTAATTCGATTATATCAGTTAATACTAGTCTACCGTTTATAATCATTACTATTACAAATATTAAATTTACAACATTAATTGATTCTGGTGCTGAAATAACGTTGATCAATGAAGAAAAAGCAAAGAAAATCAAGGGATATGAAGAAAGTTTAATAAAAATTGAAAGCACGGATATAGTGACGGCAAATAAAAAGAAAATGGGTTCTATTAATCGTTGTTTGAGTATTGAAGTTATGATAAATATGAAAATTTATATCTTGCAATTCTACGTAATTAAACAGTTACACTATGATTGTATATTAGGAGTGGACAGTATGAAGAAGCTAGGAATGGTATTAAATTTTGAAGAAGAGAAGGTAAAGATTGGGAAAAATGAAATGAAGATGGATAAAGAAATAAATGTTTTAAGTATAGAAAGATATGCAGTTTATAAAGAAAATGTATTGAATAGTTTAATTAATAATATTATATATGAAAATAAGGTTGATGATATAAATATGGAAAGAGAGAACGGAGAAGTGAATTGGAATGGTAATTTGGAAGAAGAGCAAGAGGAAGTGATTATAAAGGAAGATATGAGAGATTATACGACAGTAACTGATGTAGAAGATATTAGAAAAATCATTGATAAACAAGAAATAAATGATGTTAACATGAAAAACGAATTAATAGAGATACTCAACCGAAATATACAATTAATTAATGAAGAAATTACATTTGCCCGTGACTATACCCACATTATAAGAGTAGATGACGATTCACCATTAACTTGTAAAAATTATCCTATTCCATATTATTATCAAGAAAAGATCAACGAAGAGATAACTAGACTGGTAGATGCGAAAATTATTGAGAGATCAAACACATACTACATAAACCCTATAGTTATTGTGAAAAAGAAAAATGGTTCCTTAAGAATATGTCTAGATGCCAGGAATTTAAATACTCGGATCAAACCAGAATTCGAATTACCTCCCAACATAGATATTTTATTGACGAAATGTGGTAACAAAAAGATTTACAGTAAGTTGGATTTGAAGAATGCATTCTGGTTATTGAAGCTAGAAGAAAATTCCAAGAAATATTGTGGTTTTATAATTAATGGAATGCCTTACCAATTTTGTGTATGTCCTTTTGGAATAAAAACGTCGCCAGCCGCTTTAATACGTTTCCTACATAAGATACTCGACCGATATGAAAGTTTTGTCATACATTATTTAGACGATATAATGGTTTTCTCTGATAGTTCCGAACAACATTTACAACACTTAGAGATTGTATTGTCTACATTAAGAGAGGAAGGACTTAAACTAAATCTAAGCAAATGTCAATTTTTCCGAACTGAAGTCAATTATCTGGGATACATCATAAATGAACAGAATATTTTACTTGATCCTACCCGTTTACAAGACATCAAAGATTTTCCACGACCGTGCAGATTAAAAGCTTTAAGAGGATTCCTAGGATTACTCAACTACTACCGTAAATTTGTACCCAACTATAGTGAAAGAACATTACCTTTATTAAAACTGCTTAAGAAAGGAACAAAGTGGATCTGGAATGCTGGAATGCATCAATCTTGTATCGCTACAAAGGAAAGGGTTATATTCAGAACAGCACATTCAAGAAATTCAAAACTTACCAGAATTTCAAGACATAAAAACACTTATTAGTCCTAATCGAACGTACAAAGGCATGGAATTCAGAGAAAACATCATAATCAAAAAGATAGGAAGAAGCGAAGTCTACTTAACCAACGAGGAACACACCAGACAGATAGCTGAACATTTGCACAACACGTTTGGTCACATAGGAGCAAGGAAATGTTGGATCATGTTTCGAGAGGCTTACTACTGCACGAATGATGAAAGGATAATCAAACGAGTCATTAAACAGTGTAAATTATGTAATCTAGCGAAAGAGAAAAATTTTACTAACCATAATATTTCGCAAAGTATAATAGTATCCGACAAATTACAATTAGTAGCTATAGATTTCATATCTAATTTAATTACTAGCACTAAGGGATACAAAAATGTTCTAATTATCTGTGACATATTTTCGAAGTTCGTCAAGCTAATCCCGACACAAAAATGTACCACCGACATAGTCATCACAGCATTAAACAATTACTTCTTAGAATGTGGTACACCAAAAACAATTTTATCAGATCACGCAACATACTTTTACAACGACCGATATATCAATTTCTTACATTCATTAAACATCAAAGCATATTTTACTTCTATTCGACATCCGCAAGCAAATCCTTCTGAAAGATATATCAAGGAAGTTATTAAATACCTAAGGATACTTTTAGATGGAAAACACAACACTTGGTGCAAGTACATACCACAGATAGGATGTATCATGAACCATACACCCAGCACAGTACATGATGATTGTCCGGTGACTATATTTACTGGAAAAAGTCCACATCGTCCTTGGAATACAGAGGAAATCATTAATTTAGAAGAAAGGTATCGGGAGATAAGGGAAAAGTTACAAAGGAAAAAAGAAAAGTGGGAACGGAAGAAATCACAGAAACAATCAAAATTCAAAACGTATCAAATAGGAGACAAAGTCATTGTCAAGAATCTGAGGGTGACAAACCGCAAAAACAAAATTATGGGGAAGCTGTTAAAAACCTACATCGGACCTTATATAATTACCCAAAGAATCGGCCATAATACTTACGACTTAGCCGAAATTGAAACTTCATATCCAAAAGGGAGATACCACATTTCGTTATTACACGATTATTAATTTAAAAAAAAGCTTTTATGTCTGGTGCCATTATTATCAGGTGATCCACAATTCTTCTGATTAAAAACACAACATACATAAGTTACATTAACTCAAAATTGTATATTCATTTTAAAACTTTTTTTTTAGAATAAGTATTTAGAGTAGTTAACTATGTCTTTATAATTAGTTGATAAGTAACAAACAAGTACCTGGGATATTGGTAAACTGTTCTAGTTTACACAAACTTTGAAAATTTTATTTACTTTATAATATTAGGCAGGCAAACCAATATCCTTGATACAAATTTCAATTACTATAGTTTAGTCTTATTTTTTATATAAAAAGGAAACAAAAACAAATTGTTTCTAGTAAACAATTTCTTTTAGTTTGTGGGGAAAATAAGCTGGTTCTTCTGTTATAATTTATGTGAACAAACAAGTCATTAATAATTATAGTTTAAATTATTCAAATATTAAAGCATATTAAATAAAACTATGTCTTATCGCGACATCTAGGTTACAATAACAACAGTAGGGTTATCTTTCATGTAGTAATCTACTATATCAAATGTCTATTTTTCTTTTAACTTATTGTCTATTATTATTATTGGATATTTAAATACCTTCTGTTAATTAAACACTCTTAAAATTAGAAATTCATTCATATTTCAAATTGACCACGCCTTTTGTGTTTCGGCGGTATATTTTTTCCAAGGTAGATATCGTTGACATTATTAGAACGTGGTATCGCAGGTAACGAAAAAAAATAGAGAATAAAAAAAAAACGTTTTGTTGAAGCGTGGCTTCGGCATATAATTAGGCGTCTTCAAGTTTTAAAAGCGATTTTCTAAGTTTTAAATTCCATATAGAAGCTGAAATATCAAGAATATTATCATTTCCAATTTAATACTACGTTGGAATTACAAATTTACCTTAATTACGAAGTGTATTTTGAATACATATCAGACGAGTATCGAGACAGTAACCTGAGACTATTATCCTTCTAATTCTTGTTTTAATTTATTTGTATGAAAGCTATCCTGTTAAAACGTGCTGTATATCCTATTACCTGTCAGAATTCCGAAAGTCCTACACCTGTAAGCAGCTCCGAGATCCTTACCGATGGTCCATGTCCAAGCCAGGCTACTATTTGTTATGAGCTTTACAGTGCCCTTAAGTTAAGGTAGAATTTACTCTACAAATATATAAAGTATTGTATTGTTTTAATTGATCGTAGATAGTACAGCTTCACTGTATTAAATACCTCTTATCCGATTATTAATATGTAAATTACTGAGCTAGCATTTGTATAGATATATTGGTTGTTAATTAAGTCACGTCTTACTTTTATTTAGCCCTGAGATAAGATCTTGTTTACATAGTGAACATTTTCAAGATTGAGGTTAAATCACATCGATTGCTCTGATTTGTATTTTAATATTCTTTCAATCCTCCTAAAGGAAATTATTTAACTGATAAATTGTTTGGAAACTTATTAATATATTATATCAACCTACCTCTGATCATATATTAATCGTTATACTAACAGAATTAGCTTATTTAAACCACCATTCACACCGTTGTTTATCTATATTAAGTACACATGTACTAAGAACGATATAGGGGGGGGGGTAAATTCTTTAGAGGTGTAATGTATTATTATTAATGTTTATTAAATTGTATTTTATCTGTTCTCTTAAGTGTTTTCTTTTTCATTACATCTCTTATTTTTCTCTCATTCACATATAAAATTTATTTATTAATTTCATTATTTATTTCTCTTCTCATTTCATCACACGATTGTATCACTATATTACCTCATTCCATCACACGATTGTATCACTATAATATATATATATATATATGTATATATATATATATATATATATATATATATATATAAGGTAAACTTAATTAGTCGGCGATTAAAGGTCTGGTTATTACTTCAAAGTGTATATATTTAAAATAATCCTACATGTTTCGGCAATGATGCCTTTGTCAAGGATATAAAAAATATAATCATATAATCATTTATATTTTTTATATCCTTGACAAAGGCATCATTGCCGAAACATGTAGGATTATTTTAAATATATACACTTTGAAGTAATAACCAGACCTTTAATCGCCGACTAATTAAGTTTACCTTATCATACTAAGGTCACGAATATACTATATTTATATATATATATATATATATATATATATATATATATATATATATAACATTTGATAAATTATTGGAGTTTTTCGGCTTTTTTATATGAAATATTTACAAATATTAAATTAGAATGTATGTAATTGTAGAGTAAGTGCGGATGTAAACATTGCTGTCTACAAATTACAAAGCAAATCATGTGGATAGCTGTAGACTTGGGTTCCAGTCTCAACGTAGACCATATTTTTCAAATAAAAAATTTCGTATGATTTGCTTTGTAATTTGTAGACAGCAATGTTTACATCCCCACTTACTCTGCAATTGCATACATTCTAATTTAATATTTGTAAATATTTCATATAAAAAAGCCGAAAAACTCCAATAATTTATCAAATGTTATATTTAATGAACGGCTAAGAAATTATCTAAACACTCATATAGCTATGGAGTAATAATTAGCATTTTCAAACATTCAAATCTGACATCTGCTCTCAAAATACTGACATCTACTTTCAGTAACGCACATCTAATTTCAAAATAGGCATCTGCTTTCTAATCTGACGTTTGCTTTCATAACTGACACCTGCTTTCAAAACAGATATCTGCTTTCAATAACTGACATTTGCTTTCACCAACTGATATCTGCTATCAAAACTGACATGAGCTTTCAAAACTGACTTCTGCTTTCAGCTTGACATCTACATTCAATAACTGACATCTGATTACTTTATAATGCATTTCTATATGGCTTGAACCTGAGTCTATTGTGGCCTAGTGGTAAAGGCGACAGCCCGGATAGCTGTAGACTTGGGTTCAACGTAGACCATATTTTTCAAATAAAAAATTTCGTATGATTTGCTTTGTAATTTGTAGACAGCAATGCTTACATCCCCACTTACTGGGCAATTACATACATTCTAATTTAATATTTGTAAATATTTCATATAAAAAAGCCGAAAAACTCCAATAATTTATCAAATGTTATATTTAATGAACGGCTAAGAAATTATCTAAACACTTATATATATATATATATATATATATATATATATATATATATATATATATATATAAATACAAATGTATCAATGATACAATTTCAAAAATATGTATAAAAGTTGCCAATTATACTAACGCAACGTTTAAAACAATTTTTACCCGAATAAAATCGGTCACCGGCAAGAAAACTACGAAAGCATCTTTTTTGCGTGGGACGCCAACATCGAAGCTACTGAACGTAATAAACTTTTACGCACCTGCATCATTCCATTGTACCCTATCCCACATTGAACCATAGTCAGAAATACGGGAGCTATCCAAGAATAATTTTTCCGACCCTGTTTGGCCGAATACCCTGATTTGCCGCAGCCCAGCCCAGTTCGACATATTGCTGCCTTTTTCTGCAAACCACAGATTCATTAATTATCTTGTAAAAGCATAACAAATAACTATTTATTATCAATTCAAAATTTACTTAATATATCTTGATTTTGCTTTGAAAGTATAACAATTTTAATTAATTTAACGTAAAAAATATTCTCTAGTGAGATACCTGTAGTACTTACCATTTAACATTGTTAACTTATTTATATTATAACAATCTTTGCTTAAAAATATCAACTGGTAAACATAACCACAATTACACACATATGTTATTTCAAACATAAATTTATAATACCTTATTTTGCCATTTAGCTAAGTTGCACATTATAGTGTATAGATATCTTGCGTTGAATAAATATTTCATACTTGTTATTTTAAAGGAGTTTTTTATTTATCTATGCGTAACTAAAAATATCTCAATTACATTGTTAATGTATTATTTATTTTGAAGTTGAAATAAAGGCGCCCAATAAGAAACAATAAGAAATTCAGTTTACCACTTAGTGATGTTCAATGATTAACACATGAACAACTACTGATGACGGATATAGAAGCCTTAGAAGACGATGGAGATTATGGTTATGTTTTCGAAGTAGATTTAGAATATCCGGCAAATCTTCACGAAGAGCACAATGACTTTTCTTTTTCCCCGAACATGTTATCCCACCTAATTCAAAATATGGAAAACTGATTCCAAACCTTGTCGATAAATCAAATTACGTAATACATTACTTAACTTTGAAACAATGTCTTAATAATGGTTTGATGTTACGAGGAATACTTCGCGGAATTAGATTTAAACAAAATAATTGGTTAATATAATAATATAATATATTTATTTCAATACAAAAAACGAAACGAATTTGCTAACGAGTTTTTCAAAAAGTTTTATAAATTAATAATTATAATAATAATAATAATCCATGCCTTAGCATCCCCCAACAGCTTGCGCCAATTACAGGGGGCATCGGCTGGTCATGAGATATTATTGCGCCTGCGGCTGTAGACCGACTTAAGATGTTACCTTTCCGCATTTGCCGTGGAATTTGGAAAACTACAGAAAACCAGACTCAGAAAGGAAGCCCCGGGGTTCGAACCCGGTACTGCCGGACTTTGAGGAAAGTGTGCAAGCCACCAAGCCACTAGCCCGACCAAAAAAATTAATGGTGAATAGTATATTTGGAAAGACGATGGAAAATGTAAAAAGTCCAGTAAATATAAAATTGGTTTCACATTGGGAAACTATTCATAAAAGACTTGGCGCTGAGGCGTATATAGCAAAACCGAATTTTAAATCTTGTAAAATATTGTGTGACTCTCTAACCGCCATCGAATTAACAAAGGTACCTACGTGTAGATTACGTAACACACAATTTTGGAACTAGCCAAGAGGGTAATTTACAGTTTCTTCTATGGTTCCTTAAAGCCTGTGTACAATAATGAAACAGACGTTTCATTATTGTACACAGATATTGATTCATTGATTATAAGTGTGCAAAATTATAATGTATATAATGACATAAAAGAACATGGAATTTTTGTCGACAATATTCATGGAATACCTCCCATTTCACCCAGGCTGGGGAAAATTAAGGATGAATACGCTGGCAAAATTTCTAAAGCTTATTGTTTAAAATTATTTGATAAAACTAAAAAATGCAAAGGGAGAAAAGAAATACGTTATTAATAAAAATTTATCAGTAACTGATTATAAAAATTTGGTGGAAGATGGTGGAAATATAATAAATAGAATGTACATATTTCTTTCTGAATTACACAATATATATATATATATATATATATATATATATATATATATATATACCGAATTGAGGAATAAAGTTGCTCTTTCATCTAAAGATGATAAACCACATATTCTTCCTGATAGAATTAATACTTTGGTATGGGGTCATTATAAAATCGAAGGTATTACATGAGAAGAAAACTTACAAAATATACTTTTAGAACTAAATACTCTGACAGATATCTGGTTATTTCTGTAAATGTATTTGTCATTAATGTATTTTAGAAATTATGTAAATTATATGCATCTTCTGTAAATGTGTTATTTAGTCCTACTTGATAATAGTTAACTCTACTTCTTTGAATTAAAATTTATTTATAAAATAAAGAAACATTTCAAACTTATTTAACATTTTTTTATTTTAAACTATATGTACAGCTAAACCTCTGCAACACATTATCCTTAGAAATCCTAGAGTTGTGTGATGAGGACATGCCAAGCCACTTTACGAGAACTTTATCCTTCTGTCGTCGTATAATTTTTTCAACAAGATATACGTCCGGATGCTTCACTTTCAGCAACTCTGATTCGTAAAACCCACTTAAAATATTTTGTTTTTGCACATCTTGTAGTAGATAGATAGGTTCTGGGGAAGATGTTTGAACTTTTCTTATTGTGAATATTTCATTCGACTAATTTCGCGTATACATGTTTGAAAACGCGTCCCTATATTTACTGATACGAACAGAGTCTCCCACTTCAGATTTTGAAATTTTTGGATCACCTACTTTAATAGTACTATAAACTGAATTCAAAATACTTCTAACCTTGCAACATGGCTTTCCAACGATAATTCCCATTGAAGCTGAATTTCTTCCATCTTATTTTTTAGGGTTCTATTAAAACGTTCCACAATGGAATTTTTTAGATTGGAATAGATAGTGTAGTGATTAATATCCATAAGCTTCTTGAAATGAGAGTTAAAAAATTTTCTTCCTTGATCTCTTTGAACATTCTTCGGAATATTTTGTTCCCAGTTGAGAGTATGGATTTCATGGCGTTCATTACTTCACTCGCGTCTTATTTTATTGGAATTGCGCTGCGAATGTCGAAAATGTGTTTGTACATACGAAAATGAATTTGAAATTGTCGTTTTCGTTTGCATACGGTATCATTTCAATCAGCTGGATTTGAAATAAGCCCGCAATCCTTTTATGATGACTCGACGTCGAGTAAACCTCCTTCGAGCTGATCTATGTATTTCATTTACGACATCCCTCTTAATTGACGACATTTCCTTCGATATCTATTTCCGCAAATACTGCTTCTGTTTGTGTCGATGTAGGTTTCGTACCAACGTATTTCAACCTAAACGTTGTTCCTTCTGTCAATTTTATCGGTTTCTTGGGATTAAATAGTTCAATATTAATCTGCAGTGCTGTTAATTTCTCGTTGGAATAGTGGTCATTTATAACCTTCCCACGATATAATTTATTATTATATAAATATGTACGTTTCGGAAATGACGTAATTTCATAGAAACCCATGAGGTTAATGGAACCGTCACTATATATTTGAATAATATACTTCGAAGTTCCTGTTGCACTGGGATGAGGAATGCTTTTTATATGCATTTGTAATACTTCTTGAAATCTAGGATATTTGAGAAAGTCGGTGACTACGTCGGCATCCTTCGATGCTACTAGTAGCTTCAATCTATCACACACTTCATTTACATCGTCTCAGTATTTATACTCAATTTTACTTTTAGGTACAACGATCTATTGCACGGATACTTTATTTGATAAACTTAAGCCAGTCTTCCAAGTTCGACTCCACCAAACTTCAGGTTTCTTCCCTTGTATAATAGGTTTTATAATTAATTTGAATTTAAAACCTTTACTGACTGCAAACTTCTTGTCAGGATCGTAATCAACTCGATGAGAGTTTGTATCACTGAGAATGAATTTATAATTCTTTGCATCAGCATATAAAAATTTCCCTGGTTTCTTCTTGAAAAGCAATTCTAGTAAACCTTTTTTTCCATCAAATCTAACATCAGCGTGTCCCATTTTCATCGGTCATTAAACCGATAAATTAAGATCGGATAGTGCCATCATAATTCCTCAATGATTCCTTAACTACATCCGTTTCTAGAAGGGTTTTATTCAACGATACTCAATAGCGTACTCAATAACGATACGGCATGCGCCATTGATTTATCTAAATTCATGCTTCCACTTGTATCCGTTTTGTCTTCTTTACTTTCCTCTCCTTCCCTTCCTTCTGGCGTTTCTGGCAACAGGTGACCTATGTATTCATCTTCTAAGAATGTAGGTTTCTAATGGCTTTCTGCCTCAGAATGGCAATTAAGACGAATTAATTACGGCTTTTTAATTAATTCTTAATTTCCTTCAAAACTGGCGAACGCCGGTTGTATATGTAACCTTACCTGGTACTCTGAAAACTTCAACTTTACTCCATGGCGGCGGTAGTAAGCTTGTCAAATAATCTTCAAATTTTGATCATGGCAGAAAGACCATCGGTGCGATTAATGACTCTTAATTCGACATTAATCAAAACCAAATATTCGGATAAGCTCTCGTCGGTTAAGCGATTCTTCGTGCTTTCATTAATAGTCGTGTTTGTGATTGTTTGCTAGTGATTTAGTTTATTTGCCTGTGATCCAGATTAAAAAAAAGGAAACCAGAAATGTCGACAAACAAGGTATTTATTGAACACACATAAAGTAATAGTTTTCAATTAATATTGGTACACACTTTTTACACTTTAAATAGTTTTTTCTAAAGACGATGAATACACACAAAATATATACAGAGTGGTCATAAAGTTTGGAACCAAGCTTATAACCGCATTATTTTACATTTTTAGAAAAAACTCTCGGACAGGTAAATTTTCTTTTTTAAAACGCCATCTTTTGACATATAATTTTTTTCTATGACGTCATTGGTTTTCGAGTGATGACGTTATCAACACTTTCTTTAAATGGCAACCATATTATTTTTTTTCTCGTTTTTGGTAGATCTTTATATCCGCCAAATAGTGATATAAAACAATTGGTATGTTACATCACAATTTTTTGAAAAAATTATATAAATTTAGAAAAAAATACGAAAACTTTATTTTAGTACAAAATTAAAATTAAATTAAATAAAATACATCTGAACTTAAATTTATTGTAACAGTCAACGTAAATTTTCAAAATTGACCCCACCAATCAACTGACACTGTCCCAGCCGAGTGTAAATGCTTTGCGATCAATAGTAATCTGCGTTATTCGCTCCAGGTCAAAAGAAATTCGTCTTCCCAATCGGCCAATTACTTATTAAAAAATCTTATTTAACATTAAATAGTTTCACAAAAAAGGGCCAAAGAAGTTTAATTTATTTAAAAAATTGACATGATGTGACAGACCATTTCATAATTAAAATTAGCGCCCAAAAATTGAAGATTTCAAAAACTAATTAAGCTTACAAAATTTACTGAAATATGTAAGTAAGTTTTTTTCACACTTCTGTCTTGTGTGAGGACTTAAATATTCTTCTTGAACAAACCGGATCGTCAAAAGCACATGTACTCATGTTACTATGCAAAAAATTTACAAAAACAAAAACACGCACTTTTTTGCAAGATATTTCTTTATGACATTCTTGCTTCTTTTTATACAATTTATGTACAAAAATTTTAGTTTGAAATTGTTTCTATGGCGACAACATTGTTGAATTATTTACTTCTATTTTTGACGTTAAATTTTTGAGATATTGCGTAAAAATTGTTCATTTTCGCTAATATAAAAAATGGCACATTTATCTGAGCGAGAAAGAATCGAAATTTTAATTATGGTTGGGTATGGGGACAGACAAAGAACGCATGCAGAAGCATGCGAATTGTTTAACCATGAACACCCTGATAGACCTCCAATTACCAGGTCTACGGTGACAAAACTAGTTGGAAAGTTTACCGAAACTGGATCCGTAAAAGATCGACCACGGCAAGGTAGACCTCAAGTAGGAGAAGATGCGAAATTATATGTGCTTCTAGAAGCAGAAGAAAGGCATCATGTTTCCACCAGACAACTTGCGTTAGCCAATCAGGTGGCTCACTCATTTGTCGTCAACTTATTTAAAAAAGAACACTATCGTCCTTACAAAGTTCAACTTGTACAGGAATTACATGAGGATGACGAAGATCGTCGACTGCAGTTCTGCAGACGTAATGTTACGTTGTAACCAAAATCCAAATTTCTTGGAAAACATCGTCTTCTCAGATGAAGCTACGTTCTGCCTAAATGGATCTGTTCACCGCCATAATTGCAGATATTGGTCGCAGAACAATCCGCATTGAACTCAAGCGTGTCATACTCAGCGCAGAGGAAAAGTTAACGTATGGGTTGGAATGATTGGACGACGAATTTTAGGACCATATTTTTTTTAAGGAAATTTTACTGCTGTGCAATATTTAGAATTTTTAAGATTTGAACTGGTTCCAGCGCTCGCTGTTATTTTCCCAAATCACGAGGATGGTGATGTACCCCATCCAAATATTTGGTTTCAACAAGATGGGGCGCCTCCCCATTATGGTGTAGAGGTTCGCCACTATCTTGACGAAATATTTCCCAATAAATGGATTGGACGGAGAGGCGCCATAGAATGGCCACCTCGTTCTCCTGACCTGACTCCATTAGACTTTTTTTTGTGGGGTTATTTGAAATCGAAAGTGTATTTTAACAAACCGAACAATTTAGAAGATTTAAAAGAACGAATTCGCGTAGAATTTACACAAATATCCCCAGAAATAATTGAGGCGAGTATACGAAGTGTTTACACTCGGCTGGGACAGTGTCAGTTGGTTGGTGGGGTCCATTTTGAAAATTTACGTTAACTGTTACAATAAATTTAAGTTCGGATGTATTTTTTTGGATTTAATTTTAATTTTGTACAAAAATAAAATTTTCGTATTTTTTTCTAAATTTATATCATTTTTTCAAAAAAATTGTGATGCAACATACCAATTGTTTTATATCACTATTTGGTGGATATAAAGATCTACCAAAAACGAGAAAAAAATAATATGGTTGCCATTTAAAGAAAGTGTTGATAACGTCATCACTCGAAAACCAATGACGTCAAAGAAAAAAATTGTATGTCAAAAGATGGCGATTTAAAAAAGAAAATTTACCTGTCCGAGCGTTTTTCCTAAAAATGTAAAATAATGCGGTTATAAGCTTGGTTCCAAACTTTATGACCACACTGTATAACAATGATATAAAAAAAGAAATAAACACAGTATATTAAAAAAAGAACAAAAATAAAGATTTTGTGTATTAACGTGCCGCTGTAAATAACATAGCAAAGAAAACGGCCGGGCACGTATTGAAATCAAACAAAATATATTTACAAAAAAAGAAAAGATCAGCTGTTCTGGATATAATAAATTCGGCTCAACAGCTGACCATACCTCGTGAGTTTGAACTTTTACTTATAATTCACATAAGCCTTTCTATATTTTCAAATCAAAGTATACATATATACAATTTATGCGGGTAAATTGATATCAAATTATGTTTGTGCCAAATAAGTTTAATAAAGAATGTGTTTCGGGTCGTTGCGGTCGTTCGGGTACTAAGAAGAAAATAGGGATATGAAATTATAATTAAACGTTGCCATTGCAAAATAGAAATGACTGGCATATTCGATTTTACGGAGAAGCAACTATCTAGTTAGTTAAGTCGGACGGCTTACCTATGCGTGCGCAACAACAGTCCGACTGGGGAATCGAAGCACCAACTAGGCGTCTCCTGTTAAGCCTGGATCGTCTTATCCGGAGTCGAACGTACGCTCGGATATACGTGATAGTACGTCGTTCGATGGACGGCAGGGGACCTGCTTTTGAAGATAACGGAGAAGAAACTCGTCAGTAAAAATACCCGGAGAAATTTTTCGGAATAGAATCACGCCAGTCAATTTGCCGGCGGGAATTCAGGTGGAGAGACTCTCTTAAGGTTAATTAGATGCCAGTATGTGGGGCCGGCTAGTAGTCAATGTCTTTATCAGCGAAAGGGGGTCTTTATATAGGTCCTAGATCCCAAGAAATACAAAATTCAAGAGAGGGGCCAGCGCACTAGATTCTGCGTTTGAATATTAAAAATATATGGGAGAAAGAAGTGGGGATCCTCGCTTTACAACATCTATATGCTAACATACTTACAAATTTAAATATAATCAAAAAATACAGAATATACAATCTTGTTCAAAATTTTTATAAATGTTTACGTGCGACGACGGTTTTATCGTTACAGCCACACATACGGCTTAAATTTATAAACTTTCTAACGGAGTTCGTTACAGGTTGCCCGAATGACGCTGACATTCGAGGTTTGGTGCATCTGGTTCAGACTCCGGTGTTTCTAGAACTTTGGATGTCCGAGGTGTAGTACCAACTTCTTCAAATTTGCGCTTGGTCGGGGAATAATGAGTGTATGGGCTAAACCAGGACATATGTTTTCGTGAAGATGTCCGTTGCAGTATAATTGACGCTCTTTGTACTGGTGCATAGGATTTTTCTGGAAAAAATTCAAACCATGTGTCTGGTGTATCCTCCTTCGAAAGGGTCCTACCTTGCTTTGGAATGGTACTATCTCTATCTAATTTCATGGCAATTTCTTGTAAAGGTTTGGATATAGGTGCATACTGTATATCAATGTCTCTTTGAGGCTTCGCGATATCAGCCCTTAGAGTTCTTAATTTTTATTTTAAAACTCTGCGAGCTTTTACTAAATTATTTACTAATTTATCTTCAATGTTTCTTCACTATTTAACGAATACTTACATACCTGCTAATGTAGATTTACTAAAGTAGGATCCTTTTAATAGTGTTTTTGCAGGAACTTATTGTAAATGTATGTAAGTGTCAAAACCTAAACGATATCTTCCTTCATTATACTTACTGTCAGTATCGATAAACAATAGATCAAATGATTTCTTCAAACACATTTTGCATACGTTTAAAAACTGTTCAAAACTTGTCATGAATATCATCGTTAAATATTTGTTTTAAATTAGTACCATCTTGTCGAACTAAAATTAAATGATTTATATTATCCCTCAACAATTGTTTAGAAACTGCACTATATGTTTGAATTAAATAAAAACAATCTAAATTCCGATGCCTGCCGAAAGAGAAGAACTGCTTTACAATATTTAAGTTAATACTGGGTATGTCAGAAGTAAATATTTTTGAAGTAAGGAGGGCATTCGTTTTACCACCGAAGGACCCACTATTAGTGCTCTCTTACAAGTACCACCGATTATGTTGCTGTAGTTGGTGGCGCTGGTGTTGCTGTAGTTGGTGGTGGCGGTGATGTAGTTGGTGGCGGTGATGTAGTTAGTGACGGTGATGTAGTTGGTGACTGCCATCGCCATCGCTACCTATACTTTCAGCATCGGGGACAGGTGACTTGATGTCAGCGTCACCGTCACCATAACTTCCATTCTTATTTTGAAATCCTGTGGTAATGTAAATATTAAAATATAAATAAAACTACGGTTCTAATCTTCACTTTTAATCTTTAATTGTAACACGACAATTGTTCCGCCAGCACAGTGGCTTCCAATTAAAGATTAAAAGTGAAGATTAGAACCGTAGTTTTATTTCTATTTTAAATTATGGATCTTCATCAAGTAAATGCCGAATCAATTCAATGTAAATATTCCCAAATCCATGCTTCTTACCAGATGTCACCCCATGATGTTGACAGTTATACTTACTGTAAAGATGTTGACAGTTGTACTTACTGTAAATATTACTGCAAATATTCCCAATTCATACTATTATGGTCTGTCTATATCCAAGAGTCTAACTTCGTTATTGAAATCAATTATCAAATCAAAGTTTGCAGTGCAAAGTTTAAAAGCATGTAATTAATTTCCATATAACCAAATAATTCAATTTCCATATAAACAAATAATTCAAATATCATTTCATTATATCATTCCATGTAATTAATCATTCCTTATCACTGCCATTATCTCAATCATTAATATCTTCAAGTATCAAAGTTTTGGCAAGACCGAAAACCTTGATCGATGCTTTGGCGCACGCGCTTGAGTTTGAGACTGCAAAGCAAGCCTCTCGGAACCATGCTCGTGTCTGCACTGTTGACAAGCAGGAAAATGAGGAGTTCATGGAGCAAGTAGTTAGTAGAGTTCTAAACCAGATCAAATCAAATAAAAGAGTACTGTGATGCTGGAATTGTGGAGAGATTGGTCACGTTCGGAGTAAATGTGGTAAGCGGGGCAATCATCGATCCAGCATCAGGAAGCCCCAAGGACGCCTGGCCAAGTCGCATCCTTGCAACATCAAACCAACGGCCTGTATGTGGACGCTGTTATGGAAAGAAAGACCTATGCTTGCTTGCTAGATACTGGATCGACGAAAACCATCGTGCGACCTGATTTAATTCCCAGAAATAAAAAGTTATTTTCTAGCAAATGGAGACTTAAGACAGCAACAGGAGAAGCAGCTTCTGTGGCAGGTGAAGTAGATGTCAACTTTATCATAGGACCAACATCAATCCGACATCGTGTTCTCGTAGCTGACATAGAAGAACAAATAATCTTGGGATTAGACATCATGAACACCTACGGCTTCCAGTTAAGCATGAAGGAAGGCACTTTAAAAATAAATAATGAGGAATTGTTTCTTCATGGGAAAGATTGTGGGAATGTACAAGTAATCACTGCAGAGAATGTTGTTCTGGATGCAAGAAGTGAGACATTTTTGACGGCGTGTATGGAAGGTGATTATTTGGACGGAAATGTTACAATGTTGGAACCAAAGGCTGATGATGACGAGGTGGGCCGAGGAATAGTAGTTGCCAAAATGCTGGTTAAGACTCAGAAGACTGTACCGATAAGGGTAATGAATGTGAACCATTACCCTGTTTCATTGAAGAAGGGTACTATTCTGGGGTGGTGTTCGCCAGTGTCGGCCGTCGTTCATCGCATAGAGGCGAAGAAGAATGGATTCGTGCAGGTTTCTGAGAAATTGTCCAAGATAATCGACTCCGCCTATCAAGGATTGAGCAAGAAGGAACAAAGTCAAGTTAAGGACCTAATCAAACATTATGAAGACGTCTTTGAAACTGAAACTGGTACGAAAGGAAGAACCAATATTGTAATGCACAAAATAAATACCAGCGATGCAAGTCCAATTCGACAAGGACCTAGGAGGTTACCTCTGGCAAAACGTGAGGAAGCCAAGCAAATTATACAAGATATGGAAGGCCAAGGAGTAATTGAACCATCGAATAGTCCATGGGCTTCACCAGTGGTCCTTGTCAGGAAGAAGGATGGATCTACCAGATTCTGTGTGGACTATCGTCGTTTAAATAGTGTGACCAAAAAGGACAGCTATCCCCTCCCAAGAATAGACGATACGCTAGACACATTGGCAGGAGCAAAATGGTTCTCCACTCTCGACTTAAAGAGCGGTTATTGGCAAGTGGGAATGGAACCCAATGACAAAGAGAAGACTGCTTTCAGTTTAGGTACAGGTCTCTGGCAATTTACAGTCATGCCATTTGGACTGTGTAACGCCCCAGCTACTTTTGAGCGACTCATGGACACTGTACTGAGGGGACTGTCCTGGAACACCTGCCTGGTATATCTCGATGATGTGATTGTGGTAGGGAAGACCTTTGAAGGTCACATGAAAAATTTGGAAGTAGTATTCCAGAGGTTGAGAGATGCCAACCTGAGATTAAGTCCAAAGAAGTGTCACCTCTTCCGGAAGGAGGTAAATTACCTTGGACATGTGGTTTCCAGAAAAGGAGTTGCTGTGGATCCCGAAAAAGTAAAAGCTGTGTAAAAATGGCCGGTACCCAAAGACAAACATCAGCTAAGAAGCTTTTTGGGATTATGCACATATTATCGACGCTACGTTCCTGGATTCTCCAACATTGCAAAACCACTTACGCGCCTAACAGAAAATCGAGCATTCATTTGGAACAACGAATGCCAAGCGGCGTTTGAGTTGTTAAAAGGTACGTTGATCAGTGCACCTGTTTTAAACTATCCACTGCCATCTGGGAGGTTTGTTTTGGATACGGATGCCAGTAACGTCGGGATTGGTGGCGTGCTCTCTCAAATCCAAGATGGACAAGAAAAGGTCATTGGATACTTCAGCAAGACCCTGTCCAAACCGGAGAGGAACTACTGCGTAACCAGGAGAGAACTATTGGCAGTAGTTAAGACCATTGAGCACTTTTACAAGTACCTGATCCGCACTGATCATGCCGCCTTAAAGTGGCTCTTGCAATTTAAGAATCCAGAGGGTCAAGTAGCTAGATGGATTGAGAGGCTACAGGAGTATGACTTTGTCATTGAACACAGAGCAGGCCTCAAACATCAAAACGCAGATGCAATTTCCAGAAGGCCCTGTCCAGAAGACTGTCGATATTGCAACAGAATCGAAGACAAATCGGCCAACGCTCTTCGAACCACCATTGTTGATGACCAATGGCAACCTGACAATTTGCGCGCAGATCAAGAAGCTGATCCGGATCTTGCAATCCTCAGGGCTTGGAAAAGAAATGGGCAAAGACCGACCTGGCAAGAAATTGCTCCCCATTCACGAGAATTGAAGTCATACTGGGCACAATGGGATTCCATAACCATGGATGACGATCTCCTGAGACGTGAGGTCGAAAATCACGATGGAAGTGAGCGCAAGATGCAAATGGTGGTTCCCAAGAAAAGAATACCAGAGGTATTGCGAGAACTCCATAATGGTGCTTCTGGGGGACATTTTGGAGTCCATAAAACACTAGAGAAGGTGCGCCAGAGATTTTACTGGGTGAATTGTTCACGAGATGTGAAAGAATGGTGCCGAAAGTGTGCAAATTGCGCCGGAAGCAATGGTCCCCAGAGGCGTCGACGTGCACCCATGCGGCAATACAATGTAGGAAGCCCATTTGAAACGATCGCCATAGACGCCGCCGGTCCTTTTCCAGAAAGCAGCAAAGGAAATAAATACATAATAGTGGTCATGGATTACTTTACCAAATGGGTTGAAGCATATGCTCTACCAAATCAAGAAGCTGGAACTGTAGCAGACGTGATTGTGAAGGAGTTCGTCAGCCGTTTTGGTGTACCCTTGGAACTTCATTCCGATCAAGGGCGAAATTTTGAGTCCAGTCTATTCGAAAAGATGTGTGGACTTTTGGGCATACGGAAGACGAGAACAACTCCCTTGCATCCACAATCAGATGGGATGGTAGAGCGAATGAACAAGACCATGATCAGACACTTATCCAAGGTGGTCTCCGAACACCAGAGAGATTGGGACGAACATTTACCATTATTTCTAATGGCGTATCGGGCCTCCGTTCAAGACACAACAGGCCAATCACCAGCCAACGTGCTATTCGGAAGGGAACTCCGATTGCCCTGTGATTTAAAGTTTGGGAGCAAGCCTGGTGATGATCTTGCCGGAGAAGATTATGTCAGCACGCTCAGACGACGACTAGATAATATCCATGAACAAGTCAGACATAATATCCAAGATGCTAGTGACAGAATGAAAGAGAGCTATGACATCAACGCCGAGAAGAGTGGTTACCATGAAGGCGATCGGGTTTGGTTGTATAATCCACAACGTCGACGGGGCCTATCTCCAAAACTTCAAAAGAATTGGGAGGGGCCATACGAGGTGTTGAAGCGGATCAACGATGTAATATACCGCATTAGGCGAACACCTCACACTAAGCCAAGAGTCGTACATTTTAATCGATTAGCCCCATACTCTGGAGACAATGACGAAACCGTTGACTTGCGCCGATTGGATAGCCAATACCATGAACTAACCTTCGAAGACTTTATGCAAGAGTATTCTGGTTCGAGAAAAGCTCGATTTGGGGTAACCATCGAGAAACAGCAGGATTTGTTCACGGTGCCGCCAGACTACGCGCTTGCTCATTGCGTAGCCCGAGATCTACGAATGGCCAAAGGAATTGCCTGGGAATTTAAAGAGAGATTTGGCAGAATCGAAAAGCTAAGGCAGCAGTGACCAGCAATTGGGAAGAGTCTCCAAATAATAAATGAAGGACAGCCCATATTTTATTTGGTCACGAAAGAACTGTCGAGCCTAAAGCCAACCTATCGAGCCTTATGGGAGGCCCTGACCCACTTACGCGAACAAATGTTACAGCAAGACATTCTGAAATTAGCAGTTCCAAAATTGGGTTGTGGATTGGACCGCCTGGACTGAAGAATTGTAAGGAGCATGTTGGAAGTAATCTTCCGACATACTGGTATGGAAATTCTGGTATGCAGTTACCAGCTTGAATATTCCTGTCCATCCAGGCAAGATAAGACCGTGGACTGTTATTTCGATATGACGTCGCAATGTAACAAAGGCCCTACCTGTCGATTTCGTCATCGTTTGAGGAGACCAAAGCATGACATGTTTCGGGACGAAACTTCATTTTTAAGAAGGGGGCAATGTAATGACTCATTCGATGACGCGAGGTGCGTCATCCCTCTGGATGTTTTCGCGAGGCCTACGTGAACGCTCTAGAAAAGTATTCACCAGATATAAAAGCCGCGTCGAAGAAGGGATGAACATTCATTGAATCCTACAGTCTCGCGAAGTAAACATAAATATAGTTACATAAATATAGAATACATAAATGTACTTATTGTTGTTAATAGTTAGTTTTATATTGTTATACGTTTTAATATTAATATAGTGTGTGTGTCTAAAGTTATTGTTAGTTTTATTTAAGGACCCGAAAAGACAAACTTTACAATATATATATATATATATATATATATATATATATATATATATATATATATATATATATATATATATATATATATGGTAAACTTAATAAGTCGGCGATTAAAGGTCTGGTTTATTACTTCAAAGTATATATATTTAAAACAACCCTACATGTTTCGGCAATGATGCCTTTGTCAAGGATATAAAAAATATAAATCATAAATGTATAAGATTTATATTTTTCATATCCTTGACAAAGGCATCATTGCCGAAACATGTAGGGTTGTTTTAAATATATATACTTTGAAGTAATAAACCAGACCTTTAATCGCCGACTTATGAAGTTTACCATATCATACCAAGGTCACGAAAATATTATATTTATATATATATATATATAAATATAATAACTTCGTGACCTTGGTATGATATGGTAAACCTAATCAGTGGGCGATTAAAGGTCTGTATATTACTTCAAAATATATGTATTTAAAAAACTCTACATGTTTCGGCAGTTCGCCTTTATCAAGAGAATACAAAATATAAATGCATATACATTTATATTTTGTATTCTCTTGATAAAGGCGAACTGCCGAAACATGTAGAGTTTTTTAAATACATATATTTTGAAGTAATATACAGACCTTTAATCGCCTACTGATTAGGTTTACTATATATATATATATATATATATATATATATATATATATAGAAGGTCTGATTTTACTTCAATATGTATATATTTAAAACAATCTGACATGTTTCGGCATTTGTGCCTTTTTCAAAGAATTTAAGATATTTATATATTAAAGAGAATATTCGGAAAGTGTTTTAATTTTTTTCTCTTATAAATTTACATTTAAAATGGATGCATTGCACATTAATGGATTCAGGGAAAAATCGCTATCCATTTATGCAAAAAAATATATACTGTGCAATTTGACAAAAAAAATTGACAAATCGCTAGGAATTGAAGATGGCGCTAGAAAAAAGTAAATGTAGCCTCAAACATAGTACTCATCAAACCATTTCATTTTTTAGCTATCTCATGAAAATCGAAATATAAATAACAGACTTGCAGCTTGGGACGTTTTTTGTGTGACAGCCTATATATACATTTTGAAGTAAAACCTGACCTTAAATCGCCAACTAATTGAATCTACCATAACATACAAAGGTCACGAAATAATTA
The DNA here is from genome assembly GCA_935421215.2 of Melolontha melolontha. Taxonomy (NCBI): domain Eukaryota; kingdom Metazoa; phylum Arthropoda; class Insecta; order Coleoptera; family Scarabaeidae; genus Melolontha; species Melolontha melolontha. The sequence goes on along the minus strand of OW285236.1, from coordinate 154,756,570 downwards.
TCTTTATATATATATACATAAAGATAATTGTATATATATATATATATATATATATATATATATATATATATAGCCCACAAATACTCTAAAACCGACAAAACTGCTTTATTTACACACAAACTATAACACGATCACAATTTCAATTTTGAAAGCACACAGATAATTGATAAAGAACACACAATGAAAAGGGAAATTAAAGAAATGATTGGTATTAAACAGGAAAAAAATTCAATTAACAACAGAAGTGATATAAAAAATTTAAGCAGTATATACTGCAACCTAATTATGTAACGATCTGCAATTTACCATCATAATATATGTTGCTGTTATGTATATGTTTTATTTAAATGTCTGTACATTTTCTTATCATGCTGACAGTTCCGTGACTGGCTGTTCGAGTAGGGTTTCGTGGGTTTCCTTCTCGTTTAAGGCGAATGCCGACAGCTTAACATCTTAAGCCGCTCCACGGGCGCATACATGATAATAACTCATGCCTTGCCATTCCCCGTTTTTGTTCTATTTTTTTAAATACTAAGGCATGATTTATTATTATTAAACTGGATGTATTGCAGTAACTAAACCAGGTCATGCATGTATTTACATCTCTTACGACAACACGGCCTCGGTGAGTTATGATCTTTCACCACATCATGTTTATCTTATAAACAGGTAACTAGGCTAAGGGGACATACTCGAGTATATAACGAGACACTTAGAGGTCTCGACAGACACACAAAGTCACAGTCTGAGACAGAGAGTTAGAGTCCCTGCTAGAATAGTGCCTCATAAGTATAATGTAGTGTATTTTATTGTTAAACGTTGTTATTATATTTATTTAATTATATGTTGTTATTTATTCGTTGTCCCGCCTATTATTTATTTTACTGGTAAACCCTCGTTGCATAAGCAACGATGTGATCTCCGGGACCAGGTGCCCACGTCTGACATCACATGGCGATCCTGCCCACGTCTGATATTACATGGGGATCCTACCTTAAGTTAGATGATCAGATATTACATGGTGATTATGCCATCCCATCATCTGACATCACATGGCGATCCTGCCAGCCACTTAATACTGTAGACAAATTAAGTGTAAACTGGAACGAATCATCGAAAATATGGTAAGCCAATAAACAAAATGGGAACTACGCGATGGAAGAATAAGTCATCCTCAGCCAGGAGCAAACGGAAGCCGCTCACAGGTCAGCCCCGGAAACTCTCTACCACTTCAAGAGAAGACGCAAGTATTTTTTTAAATATAAGTAAAGACAATTACAGTGCGTAAAAGTGCCTGGACAATGCATAGACTCTTTATACATAAACTATGTATATTTAAATAGTTAAAATGTTTCTTTGTATTGTAAAGAATAATATTAGTTTGATGCGTATGCATAATATGTGTAAAAATTTCTGCTTACGCCAACAAAATGTAGTATGTAAACAGCGTAGCACCGTTCTTTTTTTTCTAAGGTCAAGTTTACTTAAAATTAATATAATGTAATTGTAAAACATTACATTATGGCCGAAAAGTTCAATTCAAAAAACCTGTCGCAAGTTTGTTATCCATCGTACACAAGAATGTAGAAGTGTCTACACATTTTTTTAAGAAAAGCCGCCTACCTAAAATGGAAAGAACACGTTATATTTTAATACTAGCGAGCATAAATTCACTTACGTTCAATGCATATATACAATAAAATGCATACGTTTTTATTTTTTAGCAGGCGCCACACAATAAGTGTAGTATTTCAAAATTGTTTATCCAAGCATGTGTATAAACAACAATATGTGTATTTAAACTAGTCGAATCAATAAACATCGAAATGAAACACTTACAAAATTAGTTTAGAAATCGGCAAGGCCAAGTTCGTCTAAAATGCACATTATTTATTTCTAAACGATTACACTCCGTGACATTGAACAAAAAGTATGTCTAACGCATTCATAAAGTTTTGCAAACTAAAGAAAATTCAGATTAATATACGAGGAGCATGATTTTATTATTATATACAAAGAGTTCCAAAAATTTTGTTGCAAACGCCTTATCACTAATAAGAAGTTGATTCCAATGATGTAAAGGTTAGTAAAGGAACAACCGGTAGCATCCTTATCACGTCAAGGGCTCAATCGACGACAGAGACCTATCGATCGTACCATTACGAAACCGACAACAGCTACAGATTCCGCCAACTCCAGGACGGATCATCTTAGGGTTATGGAACTGTTGAAAAGGAAACCAGCCGAATCAAAAGAATTTCAAGTGATGAAAAAGGCAAAACTTCAATTCGCTCCAGAGTCGTACTGAAGCAAGCATGTACTTCCAGGAAATAGTCCTTTACGACGAAGACGCTCTCACAATTTTTATAAGAGAGAATGCAGTTTTTACAAAAATGTGTATTGTTAACTGGTCTCTAGAATTTCTGTATTGAAGAAAAGGGCATACAGGATAAGGGAATTACCGCAGAACGTGCACCCTTACTGTTGTCAAGAATTGCTTCGCAGAACATGACATACACGAAATATGTGTTGTCAAGGATAATTCACGAATCAGTGATTTCCTAAAATAATTTTGCTATAGAGCAAAAGAAAGAGAGAGAGTTGAATTATTTTAAAATAAATATGATTAAAGGGGAGCACAAAGAATTGAAGACAAACAGTCAAGCATGAAGAATTGAAGACAAAGAATCGAATGCGGAAAATTAAAGAAAAACAAGAATTGCAAACTGCGAAACAAGGCAACTATTCCCAATTCCTACCACATGTTATGGCCCTTTTACCATTTACCATTTACCATTTACCATTTACCATTTACAATTTACAATTTACAATTTACAATTTACAATTTACAATTTACGATTTACAATTTACAATTTATCATTTACCATTTGTAATAATTTTAATTTACAATTGTAATAAATTTCAATTCCTTTATAATAATAATACTTTTAGTGTAACTTATCTATACACACATCGTTATATAGTATAGTATAAACTTGTATAAGAAATATCGTATAAATATCTCACTAATAGTATGTAAGAAAACGCAATTATATTTAACACTGACAAGAAAAGTCAAAACGGCTCACAAGCCCTTTTCTTTTCTTTTTCGGCGGGTGGAAGATGCAGTAACTAATCCAGGTCATGTATGTATTTACATCTCTTAAGACAACACGGCCTCGGTGAGTTATGATCTTTCACCACATCATGTTTATCTTATAAACAGGTAACTAGGCTAAGGGGACATACTCGAGTATATAACGAGACACTTAGAGGTCTCGACAGACACACAGAGTCACAGTCTGAGACAGAGAGTTAGAGTCCCTACTAGACTAGTGCCTCATAAGTATAATGTAGTGTATTTTATTGTTAAACGTTGTTATTATCTTTATTTAATTATATGTAGTTATTTATTCGTTGTCCCGTCTATTATTTATTTTACTGGTAAACCGTCGGTGCATACGCAACGATGTGACCTCCTGGACTAGGTGACATCATATGGCGATCCTGCCCACGTCTGACATCACATGACGATCCTGCCCACGTCTGATATTACATGGCGATCCTACCTTTAGTTAGATGATCAGATATTACATGGTGATTCTGCCCTTTCATCATCTGACATCACAGTATCTTTGAATAATTTTATCCGTGACAACTATAAATGTATAAGTATGACATTAATATACTGTCATTTATATTTTAAATTCTTTGAGAAAGGCATCACTTGCCGAAACATGTGAGATTGTTTTAAATATATGCATTTTTGAGTAAAACCAGACCTTAAATCGCCGACTGATTAAATATACTATATATATATATATATATATATATATATATATATAAGTATATATTAAATTATTTGTTATGAAATAACGTTAAAATATATAAGTTGTGTATTGAAAGGTATTAAAAAAATCTGTTTTTTTAATTTTTTCCAACACTAGATTTTATGAAAATAAAAAGTAGTAAACATCTAAAATCTTTTAAATTATAAAAAAAACTTCTTCAAAATGCCTTACGTTCGTGTTTTGCTATATTGGTCCTCAAATTCGAAAACATTTGAATGATAATACGTTCTACTTTCACTTAATGACAACACGAACTGCTCTTAAGAAAGTTTTCTCGGGACACACAAAATAAGATAACGACATTAGTTCTTAATTACATTTTCTTATTTATTTAAAACAACAAAATATATTAAGCAAAATATTTGTTTCTACTCGATCGATAAACAAATAAGTCTTTTTGATAAATCATAAATTTGTTTGTAACATTTTTTTTTGTTCGTCTAACAAGCAAATATCTGAATATGCTACAGAATATTACAGAAGTGTTTCCCAAAAGACGAAACCGACATCTACCAGTTGATTAAAATCAGACATAAAAGATCAAATAGATTTAAATAATATTCTAGCAGTTAGTAATTAATCAAATTTTCAAACATTCACTGCTAAAGTCGGCTGAATAGCATACGTGTCGAATAATTAGAAATAAATTTATTTTTTTGATTACATAAAAAATTCCAAATACTATTTTAATATTCTTGTGGTTATACAATCCTTACAAACCCTTAATCTACCAACTTTTCCATTTTATATTCTTTCTACTAGTATACTTATTATTATAGATTCTTCTATTTTCTTATTAAGAAATTTTGCAGTGAATGTGAAATCGATATTTCCTATTAATTGTTTATAGAGTTTTAATTTAAATGTATAGTCGATACGAACTGAAAGATATCAAACCCAACTATGAAACCAATAACTACGAGATTGTACCGATTTCTGTTAATGAAATATATGTCTAATAATAGATAAAATTTGCGATTCGTAATAAATTAAGAATGAAATTAAGCTTCTGTTTTCAAGTAATCTGTTTAATCGCGCAGAGGTCAAACGTTACATGTTAAGAAAAGTATGTTATAATTGCGAAACTCGTAAGCTAACTTGGCATATCAAGCCATGCAATTTTTTTTATTTAATTTAAATATATTTCTGTGTTATTGAAAGTTTATGTGCAAAATACTAAACAACAACAAAAAATCGTATATATTTTACATATTGAATACATATCAACTAGTATTATTGCCTTACAAAGTATTTTACTACTATTACAATCTGAAAAAAAGCAAACCCTGGTTAATTTAATTCTATTCTAACTAAAAATAAATACCAATTTAACCACTATAGATTTATGGTGATTTTCACTTGTATTACAGTAACTCAAAGGATTTTGTCTCCTTAAAAGGTTCGTGTTACCGAGGAGTTGGATAGCCTCGATATTTACATGGCGGAGGAGCTTGTGACTTCTAGTAAATTTTGATATAGTCTGGTCAATAGTTTTCATTTAAAGGTCTTGATTGAAGTACGGCACTACCAAGACGAATTACTAGTGCTTTTTAATAATTTGTTTTGAAAACTTTAAATAATTTTCAAGCTTCTTTTGCTTATAAAACCTCTAAACTGAATGCCTTGTCAAAATCTGCTTGTAAAGGAGCAGTTGTTTATATATATATTCTCCCAAGCGTTCAATATTCTTCTCAATTGTATTTTTGACTCTTCACGTTTCTTTTTGGCATCTACTTGGCAATGCCTAAATATTTAGCCGATAATCTGGACATCCTTTACTGTGACCAATAGGTATTGGCTACTCTTGACGAATTAACATCAACAGATTTATTTCCATTAAGTTTAATACGTCATTATCTGACTTAGTTATTGGTTTGATCAATTGGCCTCTTCATGGTCTTTTCCTGCAGTTGTCGTACTCGAGGACAGGAATGTTACTCGGGTAGAGTAGGTAGAGTAACTACTGCAGTTGGTAGAGTAATTACTTCTAAAAGTACCTTGTGATACTGATACTTTCATTTTTTCATCTCAGAACAAGCCTCTTCTTGCTTGACTCTAAAGTATCTTTCCATCATGTATGATCTTAGAAATTGTGAATGTTTCGCTGTGAACTTGGTCAATGGCTACATGCGTATCTACAATACCAAATTTATGAGATGACATCAGATTCTTCAATTATCCGTTTCAATCTTTTAGCAAACATATTTTCGTAGTTTCTAAATGATATTGAGAATGAAAATATGCCTATAAGATTAAATTTTATAGGAAGGCTTGTTTGGTTTTTCAATCATCATGACTTTACAAATCTTAACCACATATCTCGATCTGAAAGAGGCATTTGTAAGTTTAATAAGTTTTACGACAACTTGTCTCGGAAGCTCTTATGAGTCGAGATATCACGTCTCGGGAAATTGCTATTGTACTCTGAAGGCGAATAGTAATCAAACGTCGCTACGTGGAGTTGTACGCCCTTTGTGACTCAATATGCCAAGCCACTTTATTGTAAGTGGAAACGTTCTTTGTTAGTGAACAATTTTTCACTGTTATGTCCCATTTTTCAACTATTTTTTCAATGATTTAAGGAAATAGTGTATCGGCATCAAGTTTTGATGAATACTCGTATTTATTACGGTTTAATTTGGAATACCTTCGTAACGGTAAGTAGGGTATTCCAAATTAAACCATATTAAATATAAATGAATATATACTTGAGAAATCAGTTAACTACAATAATAAATTTTGAAAACATTAAGATTAACTGATACTATGGATGCTTGAATAGTTTTGAATGAATTGTACAGTTTACGATTAGTTTCAAAGAAATATATATCATCAAATTAATAAATTGAGAAATTACAAGAAACAATGCTAATTTTAGGTACCTTTAAATTTATATAAACAGGAATAAACAGAAATTAAGAGAAGTTCTTGGAAGGAGTCCTTCAAATATCTCTTGAAACGTAAAAAATTTCTCAATTTTCATAAAAACTGGTCTCAAATAACTTCTGGATGTCTGGGATATATGGAAATGCCCCGTCAGGTTCAATATTATTATCTTCTCGTTTAAAATAAATACATTCAAATCCTAAACTGGTTCGCCAATAAATTTTCTAAGTTGAAAAAATGCTTTCGCATATAATTAAATAAATGCTTTATCGGAGTTCAAATTATTTTAATTAAATAGCTGACACTTTATACTATCTTATAGATATGTTTTAAATAACTTTTAGCAGCTATATAAAATTTTATCTTGATTTAAAGAAAGTGTGGAATACAAAAAATTCTTGAAATTTTTTAAAAGATGGCGACAGTATCTTACGGAATATCGATAACGACTGGTAAGGATGCTTTATACAACAAAAAACGAATGGCGTCCCCAATTTGAAAATAGGATCTCACAAACACAACGGAAATGAAACAGTAATATATATAAGTTTTGAATACATATTGAAAATTATCTATTACAAATTCCTATAGAGTCAAATTAAACTTACTACTAATTAGTATATTTAAAACTAAATAGTAAAACTATTTAAAATTCATGTTTATATTTCCTTTGATTTCTTTGATTGTTCTTATATTCTTTTACTTTTAAAGTTTTTAGATATTTTAAATTGTAATTTAAATTTTTCCAAAATTTTATTTAAATTTAGAAGTCAATTAATTTATATTGTTGGAGGTAATTTGCCTCACAACAATATACATATATATATATATATATATATATATATATATATATATATATATATAACATTTGATAAATTATTTGAGTTTTTCGGCTTTTTATATGAAATATTTACAAATATCAAATTAGAATGTATGTAATTGCAGAGTAAGTGGGGATGTAAACATTGCTGTCTACAAATTACAAAGCAAATCATACGAAATTTTTTAATTGAAAAATATGGCCTACGTTGGGACACGAACCCAAGTCTACAGCTGTCCGGGCTGTCGCCTTTACCACTAGGCCACAATAGTCCCAGGTTCAAGCTATTTAGAAATGCATTATAAAGTAACAGTGTTAATGAATCAGATGTGTTAATTTTATCCTGATAATATATATATATATATATATATATATATATTACATATATAAATATAATTATTTCGTGGCCTTGGTTGATATGGTAAATTCAATCAGTTGGCGATTTAAGGTCTGGCTTTACTTTAAAGTATAAATATTTAAAACAACCCTGCATGTTTCGGCAATGATGCCTTTATCAAGGATATAAAATATAAATGACAGTATACAAATGTCATATAATTGAGTTGCATCTCAATTATATGACATTTGTATACTGTCATTTATATTTTATATCCTTGATAAAGGCATATTGCCGAAACATGTAGGGTTGTTTTAAATATATATACTTTAAAGTAAAGCCATACCTTAAATCGCCAACTGATTGAATCTACTATATACATATATATATATATATATATATATATATATATATATATATATATATATATGTATATATATATATATAAAAAATTTATTTAAATTCGGGTAAGCGGTCAATTAAAAAACTCCTTTATTAATTATTATAAATGGGTAATTTAATAAAGGAGTTTTTTAATTGACCGCTTACCCGAATTTAAATAAATTTTTGATAATATATCACGGTCGATCATTTCTTTTCAATTAATTATATATATATATATATATATATATATATATATATATATATATATATATATATATTGATAATTAGCTGATGGTGTATAAAGAAACGCCACCACATTCGTGCGCCAATTGATAAAACGCTGGTGACCTAAATTAGCATTAAAGAATAATAGATGGTGATAATTAATAAAAGTTTATAAAAGTTGATGTTAATGAAATTGAATTATATAAATTGGGCGCCTTTAATTTGAAAAACGTAATGTTAGATCAACGCTATCTATGTTCTATCATAATAATCCAACTAGCAGTCGTGAGCACAAATAATATAAGCAAAATTAGACTCTATAGGATCTTCGTCGGTATATATATTTATCCCTATGTATGGTGTTTAATAGTTTAATCAAATATTTATAACTTTACAACTAAACACTAACAAATAAAAGAGTGAGTTATGAAATATGAGTAAAATATTTATTGAAATAAATAAGGAATCTGTATAACTTTGAACAAATAAATGTGCCTAGCGACAAATAAAATAGTTTACAAATAGTGCACGTGTGTATAATACAAAGAGGTTATGTTTAGTAATAAAAATATGGTCTAATATTGAATACCGACAGTTAACACAACAATTCAGGTAAGTACCACAATGTTTAAATTATTTATATAGGTTTACAATTATGTGAAAGTCAACGATGTGTATAAAAGTAAAATTCTGGAGTTTGTTGCTTTTAAATGTTATTTTGAATTAGAATAATATTAACTTATAGGTCTTTGTTGTAGAAAAAATGATTTAGTGAACCTGTTTTCCGTTGAATTCCGCCGTTATGCAGCTTGAAAGTGATGTGATCGGACGATACAGAGTGCGGGTCTTCCAAACTATAGTGACGGCTTTAGCGGCGTACAAATAGCCTTGGTTCTGCCTCTTGGTCGGTGATTCTATTCAATGATGCTTGGCTCGTATCTGGTTAGTTTTCAAGCGATTGTCTTCAGGATTGTTTTTAAAAGTTGTAGCAAGTATTTATGTCTTGGTTCAGCAAAAATTTGGAATATCACAGGTATTTTAATTTATTGTGTTTAATGTTTAATGTTTTATTTCAATAAGTAGAACCATAACTTACTTCCCCGCAACGGTCACCATAAGAAACCTACCGCCCCCACCCGCCACATAAAACTTCCTTCCATTAGCCGCCACATGAAACGTTTTACCCGACACAGTAATCTTTTTGGTGGTGTTTGCAAACGAGCGCTTATAGTGGGACCTTCGGGTTGTGGTAAAACAAATGCTCTACTTACTTTACTATTACATCCTAATGGGTTTCGCTTCAAAAATATTTACATATGCTGCAGATCTCTCCATAAAAAAAATATGAATATCTCAAAAATATATTGGAAACTGTTCCGGAAATTGGTTACTATAAATATATGGATGCCAATGATATGCCATCGCCGGATAATGTCGCAGACTATTCAGTAGTAATATTCGATGACATACCCGCTATTAATTTAGATATTGTAAAACAGTTCTACTCTTTCGGTAGACATCGTAATTTAGATTGTTTTTTCCTAATTCAGACATACAGTGCAGTTCCTAAACAATTATTGAGGGATAACACAAACTTTCTAATTTTGTTTCAACAAGACTGTACTAATTTGAAACATATATTTAATGAGCATGTACGTGATTTAAGCTTTAAACAGTTTTTAAGTATATGTAGAATGTGTTGGAAGAAACCTTTCGATATATTTCTTATCGATACTGATTGTAAATTTAATGAAGGAAGATACCGGCAAGGTTTTGATTCCTATATCACATTATGATGTGTCTAATTCTTACATAAACACTATTTAGTCATTAAAAGAGTCCTACTTCAACAAATCTACATCGGTATGTGAGTATTCGTTAAAGAGTGAAAATAAAATGGAAGATAAATTAGTAAATAATTTAGTGCAAGCTCGCACAGCTTTAAAAGCAAAATTAAGAACACTAAAAGCTGACATTGCAGAATCTCAAAGAAAAATTGATATACAATACGCGCCTATAGCCAAACCTCTACAAGAAATTGCGATGAAATTAAATCCCGCTGAAACAAAGACAGATAGGATGCATCGTGAAAGTCTTAATGAGGACATATCTGAGGCTTGGTCTGACATTGCCCCGAATATATCACATGGCGCAATTGCTGGAACATCAGTTATACGACAAGGGAGAACACCTTCACGAAAACGTGTGGCCTGGTTTAGCCCACGTACTCACTCTTCTCCGACGAAGCGGCCATATGAAAAACTTACCACAACGCCTCAAGCAACCAAAGATAAAGCAATTTCTTCTGATTTAAAACCTCGGTTGTCGATATCATTTGCACCACCTGCCAAAACTGCACCAAAACCTAGGATGTCAACATCATTTATGCAACCGACATTTATAGAAGATGAATACATAGGGGAACTGCTACCACAATCTTCACTAGAAGAGGGAGGAGATCCAAGTGAAGAAGAAACTAATACAACTGGTAGTGTGAATTTAGAAAAATCAATGGCTCATGCCATATCGCTATTGGGTACAAAACCATCTAGATCAGTAATTGCTACAAATCTATGAATAAACCGCTCTTAGGAACGGATGAAGTGAGGGAATCATTTAAAGGTTATAATCCTACGATACGCCCATATCTTATTGGTTTAATGACAGATGAAAATGAAGAATTTAATGAAAAGTATGGTGTACATAAAATAGATAATAATTTAAAAATGGGACAGGCGGATGTTAGATTTGATGGGTCCAACATTGCAATCGGTGGATTTACATATAAAGCCACTTAAGGTTTATTAGAATTACTTTTCAAAAAGAAACCAGGTAAATTTTCATATGCTGATGCGAAGAATTATAAGTACATACTCAACGACACTCACTCTGCGCGAGTTGATTATGATCCAGATAAGAAGTATGCTGCCAGTAAAGCTTATAAATACACATCAATTATTAAACCTATTTTACAAGGAAAGAAACCTGAAGTTTGGTGGTCTCGAACCTGGAAGACTGTTTTAAGTTTATCAAAAATATTACCAGTAAAAAAGACGCTTATACCTAATAATGAAATTGAATATAAGTATTTGGACGATGTGAACGAATTGTGTGATAGATTGAAGTTGCTAGTAGCCTCGAAGAATGCCGGTCATACAGGACACGAAAACGAGATAATAGCAATAATTGAGGAATTGAAGGAGGCTAAAATTATAAAATAGTTTATTTACCGTGAATGTTAATAAAAAGTTATCAAGTCTATGTTGTGTTACATTTTATGTGTAGACACCGACGTTCGATAATGATGATCGATAAATTTGGAAGACATATACACAAACATATCATCAAGAGGCACATGATGGAAGAAGATGTAATCTCAGACATTCTCAGACACCCTAAAGTCAAAAAAATATTTGAAATGCATATGAAGGGGATTTCTAGTTCGAAAACAACTCCTTCGAAATATGTTGTTCCAATATACAGCGGTGGGTCAATTGGTATCGCGGATATGTATACAACTACATCCTTTCCAACACAGAATTACTTATATAATAATAAACTATACGTAGGAAAGGTTATTAATGTTCATTACTCCAACGAGACATTAACAAAGTTAATGGTTACCGGCAAAACTTTTAATCCTTTGGCACCATCATCAGTAAAAGAGGGAACGAAATTCTATTTGAAGTGCATTGGTCCAAAACCAAGTCCGGAACGAACAGAAGCAGTATTTGCGGAAGTAGTTATTGAGGGTAATGTCATCGATTAGAAGGGATTTCGTGGATGAAATACATAAACCTGCTCGGAGGCGGTTTGCCCAACGGCGAGTCATAATAAAAGGATTGAGAGATTTATTCCAAATCGATTTGGTTGAAATGATACCGTATGCAAAGGAAAATAATAACTTCAAATATATTTTCATATGCATAAACACTTTTTCGAAATTTGCCTGGGCCGTTCCAATAAAAAACAAAACAGCCCTAGAAGTTATGAAAGCCATGAAATCTGTACTCTCATCTGGGAAAAAAAATATACCGAAAAATGTTCAAAGCGACCAGGGAAAGGAATTTTTTAATACTCATTTTAAGAAACTTATGGATTAATATAATATTAATCATTATACAACTTATTCTAGTTTAAAAAGTTCCATTGTGGAACGTTTTAATCGAACTCTTAAAAATAGGATGTGGAAGGAATTCAGTTTCAATGGAAATTATCGGTGGATTGACATGTTGCCAAAATTAGTGAGAGATTATAATAAAACAGTACACCGAACGACAGGGTACAAACCCGTCGCGGTTAATCAAAAAAACATGCGACACATTTTAAGTTCTGTTTATAGCAACATGAAAGTAAGCGACCCAATCATTTCAAAATTTAAGGTTGGAGAGCCGGTTCGCATCAGCAAATACAGACATGCGTTTTCAAAGATGTATACACCAAATTGGACTAATGAGATATTCGCTATAAGGAAAGTCCAAAACACCTTCCCCAAAACGTATCTCAAAAAAAGAAAATATTTTAGGTGGCTTTTACGAATCGGAACTCTCAAAAGTGAAACACCCTGACGTTTATCTTGTTGAAAAAGTTTTACGAAGGCAGAAGGGTAAAGTTCTCGTAAAATGGCTTGGAATGCCTTCATCACACAATTCATGTGAGTTATACTTAGGATACAAAGCAGTATCGAATATGTTCGAAATGTTTTTTATTCAATAATATAAGTTATATAAATTTTACAGAAGTAGATGCTGTCATTTACAAAACATTTACAAAACACTTGCAAATTTATTAAAAAAATACATACAATGCATTTACAAAAACAACAAATATTTACACTGGTAAAATCCTCTAACCCATCTCACACATGTCTTCCAACTCTAAAAGTATATTTGGCAAGTTTTCTTCCCGTGCAATCTCTTCTATTTTATGGTGGCCCCACGCCAACGTATTACATTTATCGGGAAGGATATATCGTTTATCATCCTTAAATGATTAAGCTACTTTATTTCTCAATTCAGTATAAATTGTGTGTAACGAAATATGTACATTTTCCTCATTATGTTTACTCCATTTTCCACAACATTCTTATATTCGGTTACAGATAAATTCTTATCAATAACATACTTTTTTACTCCCTTAGCTGTTTTAACGGTCCTATTGACTAATTTAAGACAATAAGCTTTAGCACCTCTTCCATAGAAGCATTCGATAATATCAACCGCGTATTCATCTTTCATTTTTCCCAGTCTAGGCAAACTCGGGGGTATTCCATGTATATTATCCTCAGTGTAATTCGGTGTATCAAACATTTCTAAATTTTGCTTTATATCATTATATACGTTATAATTTTGCACACTTACTATCAACGAATCAGTGTCTGTATATAGTAGTGAAACGTCTGGACCATATAAAGGTTTTATGAAATCATAGAAAAAAATTATACATTACCCACTTAGCGAGTTCCAAAATTGTAAAGCCTACATATATGGATTTTACATAATTTACACGTACCTTGCATAATTCAATTGCTGTAAGAGAATCGCTAAATACCTTGCAAGACTTAAAATTTGGTTTTGCGATATACGCATCAGCACCGAGTTTTTTATGGAGGGTTTCCCAATGGGAAACCAATCTTATATCAACACGATTTTCTACATTTTCCATGCTTTTGCCAAAGATGCTGTTCACCATTAATTTATAAAATTGTTTGAAAAACTCATTGCTAGATCCATTTCGTTTTGCAGAATTAAAATCGATATATTTCTTTAACCACTTGCTTTGCTTAAATGGAATACCTCGTCGAATTCCCTTTAATACCAAGCCATTCCTAACACATTGTTTCAAAGTTAAGTGATGTATGACATAATTTGATTTATCTGTAAGGTTTGGGATCAATTTACCATACTTGGAATTAGGTGGAATAACATGTTCGGGGCTAAATGGGAAGTCATTGTCCAGTTTGTGAAGGCGTGCGGGATATTCCAGATCTACTTCAACTACATATCCATAATCTCCATCATCCTCCAAGGTTTCTACATCCATCGTCAATATATCTTCATTCGTTAACCACTGGTAAAGAAAAGGACATGGTATGACCGTACAAATTCGTATGTATAAAATATATTTCACAGCTTCTGATGGATCGAAATCTGATACGTATTTATTGTTGGCTGTTTCCATTCTTTTACAACACATGCTCACACCTCCACGTATACATTTAAAAAAAGATGAAACATGTTGGCACCTGTTAATAATTCCAAACTTACACCGGTCATACGCAACATACCATCCCAGCTCAATCCTGGGGATGTGAAATAATGTGCATGGTCTAATTTATAATTCTCCAGACAGATATTCCGAAAATTTTCAAAAACATCTGCTAGCAATAATACATCTGATTGTGTATATATACATCGCTGTAGTCCCCTAATGTTTCACACTCAAATAAATCCCAGACTCTTTGAGCTCTACAATAGTCTTCATCGCTTATATCACAATCTGATAATATATCATGAAAACACTCATTCTTTAGTAATCCAGCAAAAGATAAAATTTCATGAGAAGTAACATAGTTGTATGGGAATACGCCTTTTTTGCGTATGAGTTCGAATTTTTCACCACTGTAATATTTACTACCTTCTTCACACTGCTCATCTTCTAAATAAGATGATAGTTTTGCCAATGAATAATTCATAAATCGGAAGGAATCTATAAATCTTAACTTATAAAATACGTGTCTTTTCTTACCATTACAGTCTATTGTATCTCCCACGTGCACTTTCTTAGAAAACGATACATACTTTTCTTTATTTTGTGCAATAACATCAACATCCTCTTTTTCGAGCGCTAACGCTTTTACGAATAAATGTGTATCATAATTAGATAAATTGTGCAAAATAATAGGTATATATCGGGGTTCTTTATAATTTACAATACACACCATATGCGCTGCACCTCTATATAATCCAGTCATGTGATCATGGTCACGGACTTTTTCTCCATGGACTTCAATTGTTTTATCGCAAATATGACACACTGTCGCTTGTTTATAGTTATCACACTCCTCATTAGTTAAAGGTTTCATTTCTACCTCTTTACTTAAATAATGTTTATAGGCAAATTTCACGTCAGTTTCTAACTCTTTCACAAAGGTTGAAGCAGCATGTTGACCTCGATATACTCGCAATTTACTAAGATTTTTGTCGAAACTACATTTCACATAATAAGCGAATGAATGTGGCTCATACTCGAAACATTTCACATTGTAAGATTTCGAGGGATCCGGTTCTGATGTATCAATAGGTTTCAATATAGCCTCAAAATCTGCATAAACTACGAAAGGAAGCCTCAGTTGCTTTTCAAATTTTTCAAATTTTAGTATATTTCCCGGTAATTCTTCACCATACTTATTTATTTTCAGTTCTTTATTGGGAAACACTGCCTTCACCTGCTTACAGTCTTCATTTTCATGTCTATGAAATTTTTCTTCAGAAGTAAATAAAGTTAAACAACCTTCACATATGTATTTTTGATGTCCTGATAACGATTTCTGTGAAGAAACTAGTCGTGATAAATTCTTTATCCAGCAGTAATGTGTATTTCCATTTTCACCAGTAAGGAGTAATAAATTTAAATGAATAGCTTTCCTCCTCTTTGTGAAATATAATGGGCTCACCACATCATGTGATCTTATTTTATTTTCAAATACTTGCTCTAAACCATATACGTTGAGAGATATATTATTAATCTGTTCAATATTAGCAATATCTTTTAAATTTGTTGGAAAGGAACAACTGCTAAAATCAGCTACAGTGCTATGATGTGGATATGAAGAAACTCTTTGCGGCAACCCTGTTGGTTCCCTTAAAGCAGAAGTGATGGCCCAAGCAAAACACTCATCGTCGTTATTTTGTATATTTATTATGGCTTTCTTTTTTTTTATTGTTGGGGGTAAGTCTACATAACTGGAACCTCTCATTGGATTATATTTGTTTATATTCACTTCCAAATATAATACATTACTCAATGTCCAACCTGAAATAATTAATAATTAATCGTACTTTAAGAAAATCTTAGTTTACCTGAATCACGCTCTTGGAATTCACTCATTTTATTCTTAATTTCATCCATAAAATCCGCATATATACCATATAAATCACTCCCTTGAGTTATAACTTTATTTTTGGAATTGAAAGATTTTATTTCTACATTTTCTTTCACTAATAAGTAATATAAACCATATAGTTCAAAATTCACCTTCATTGATGTATGTACAGCTAAAGTACTATCCACAAGTGATAACACTTTCTCCCTAATGTTATTTGCAAATTCATCCGCATCGATGTATACACGAGATGAATGATCACATATTTGGTAGCTTACTATTCTATCACCAAATGCTCCAACATTTTTCATCACACCATCATCAACAACAACAAATGCTTTATTTCGATGTAAGGTACTGCGTATATGTGCCGTATAACAATTTTTTTCCACATCGACGCCGCATGTTTCACATTGCATAAAATTACCTGGATTATTCTCAAATTTCCTTCTCTTTCCCTTACAAGAACTTAACAAGTGTCGATTTCTATTATCAGCTCGAGTAAATGTTTTCCCGCAAAACTCACAATCGAACATTTTAACACTATTTCACACTGAATTTATACCGACTAAACATCTCGAGTGCACCTACTCGACTAATGTTGGAATGGAACAACCATATATACAATCAAGGTTTAAAATTATATTTAGAAAAGAAAACATTTCGAAAGAATAATTATATCTAATACATATTACATTCTAAAGTTATTATATTTATTTCTCCCTCCTCTAAAATCATTGTGTCTTGATCGAATACATCTATTTCAATATCGATATTTTCCTCCTCACTATCCTCATCTATTATATTTTCATTGAATATATGTATGTCAATCTCGATATCTGCCTTATTACTACACTCCTCATCACTACACTCCTCCTCACTACACTCCTCCTCACTATACTCATCTTCTTCATCTTCGTCTTCATCAAAAATAGTATTTATGTCACTATTTGTTGTTACTATTTCAAAATTCAAATAATTCAATAATGTGCAACTATTGAAACTTAGAATGAGAAATACAGATCCCTTCGCTATTAATATATTAGCAGTTGAATCCCTACCTCCATAGCTTCTCAAGGTATAATGTCAGGTCATTTCAATGTTGGGTCGTCTCAAGGTCAAGGTCGAGGTCAAGGTTTGTTCGAGATCGTCTCAAGGTCAAGGTCGAGGTCAAGGTTTGCTCGAGATCGCCTCAAGGTCAAAGTCAAGGTCATCTATCCCAACCTCACTTGTCCACAAGGTCACCTCAAGGTCAAGGTCGTCTCAAGATCAAGGTCACCACAAGGTCGAGGTCAAGGTTTTCTCGAGGTCGTCTCAAGGTCAAAGTCAAGGTCATCTTGATTGTAGAACCTCCTCGGTGACCGTGGTGTTTCAACCTCCCTCCCTCCGTCTCATACCTCTTGATTCGAGAACCTCCTCAGTGGCCATGTTGTTGCAACCCCCCTCCGCCTCAGCCGATTCTGGAACCTCCTCGGTGTGACCTTGACCTAACATACACCAAGGTCAAGGTCACTCCGAGGAGATTCCAGAATCGGCTGAGACCGTCTACTGTTATCATTAACAGAGCAAAAAAGATAAAAATAATTAGCAAATAAAGTATTATACACAAACACTTAACAAACAAGACTTTACAAAGAAAACAAACATGCAATGCTGATTAAGATATTAACTAAAATATATATATAATTATAAAATAAGAATTTAACTTAATAATAAAAGTTCTACAACAATCTTACAAAAAAAAAATTTCCTTGATAATAAATAAGTTTACAATATATATATATATATATATATATATATATATATATATATATATATATATAAAAAGAAAAGGTTCATTATTGTTATGAAGTTATTAGTTCTCTATGGTCGAAGTTTTTTCAAATTATGAAAATTTGCTTAAAAAAATATTTTCGATGCTTGCAGTGGTCACTTACCTTCTAGGTAACACATAATACCACATATAACATTATTCTTCGAAAATTTTGGTAATCCTGAAACGTAACGAAAACGCTGCAATAGGTAGTAAGAGGACAAAATATGAGATCTACAAAAAACTTTATTTAACGAAAACATAAACTAATTGTGATGAAAATAATAAAAACACTTTGCATTTTTATTTATACACAAATACACACCACACTTTTGACAATAATGTACTGGACTTGAACTGCAACCTGGCTTCTTACAACGTCCCCGTTTCTTCTGCACAATAGGCCAATGACATACTATCGTGGCGAATATTTTTCTCTGGAATGCACATTGTTACGTGCCCACTGCGTTTTTTTGGAAGCATGTTCGTCATCAACCGAAGCACTATTCAGTATCATATTATGCCATAATTGTTTAATTATTAAGGAACAACAATATCTGTGCAGAACCGGCTGTAATTAATTCCCTGAGAATGCCTATAATAAAAAATGAGGTAGCTCGTTTTTAATATATATTAAGATATTGCTTTGAAATTTACTTTCGATAAAAAAATTAAAAATAGAATTAATAATAATTAAATTCACTATCTAAACGTAGTATTAAAATTTTAGATATATAATTCCAAGAATTAATGTGTAAATAAGCGACGTTATGTCAATAGGTTAGTTTGATTTTTAAATGCTTAATATCTAAGTAAACATGCGTTACCTACCAGCAATATTAAAAAGGATACGAAATATTTTTTTCTTTGTACATTAACAACGTTAGTAGCCACATGTAACTTCAATTCATTCTATTGTTATAAATATAACCTTTCCAAAACAGATGCAAAAACATGACACGTCCAGGGCATTTTTAAACAAATAAATTAATCATGTAAGCCATGCAAAAGGGAAACGAGGACCAGAAAAACCTAAAAGAAACACAAGAATCAGTAACAATACGTCAACAGACATTGAAAACACACAAAAAAATTATTAATACAACGATACTATAATGTAAACAAACAATACAATAATAAGAATACTCACCGGAGACGCATGCTCAGTGATGACAACGTAGACGTTCAAAGAGCCTACGAGCGGTAGAAAAGGACAGGACAGCATCACAAAATCAAGCCAGGAGAAAGAAAGAGGAAGAAGATGATCGCTTCCGGGTAAAATTTGCGCGTTAAAATTGGCAAATCAAACACGATTCGTAGAAAAAGAGACTAAAAATTCAATATTCGAAAATAAAACTTTCAGATATGGAAACTACAGCGAAAAGGAAAAATACATAAACCATAAAAATAAAGAAAATTAAAACACCCACGATGGATGTAAATACACAGGTGTGAAAATGCTAAATAAGCATGAAAATTAGTTAAAACAAAATTAAATAGTTTGGAAGAAATTCGTAGAAGAATGCGTACTATATAAGGGAAAATCACCGAGGAAGAAAATTATTCACGAAGATATTCTCAACATTGACAAACATATTTTTAACGTTCACACAATTAATAAATTTTGAAGCTAAAGTCTGTGGGCAATTTGTTTAAATAACTAAAAAGATAAAAAGTAATTTAGTCTCCGCACCAGTTTGGAAGAAACAATGTACAAAGGGGAGTTTGAAAGTATATTCGGAACTCGAATCCGAGTAAGTAAAATTTTATACAAGATAAATTTTGGAGTATATAGAGTTAACGAAATTTGATAAAGGTATATGTGGATTGTTATTTTAAACTATTAAGTAACTATAAATACACGATTAAAGTGTATGTCAGGCCAGATACTTGAGTCTGATAAAGAGGAAGTAGGATTCCCTGAATATTTTCAAAATATCTGCGCTATTGAGATTTTTAAAGTTTCCAAACATTCAGAGATATGCGTGGAAAGTAAGAAAGGCTTATCCAGTGTGAAGACAAGGGTCCTATTCTGTAGGGATACATCTCCCTCTTAAATAGGCCCTGAATAGCACACTCGCTTTGTCAGAATTCATCAGTAGAGACTAGAGATCCACATTTCCAGAGTAATACAGACTGTGAGTACTAATCTCAACATTAGAAGGGAAGTACCTCCTTTTGTGAGAGAAATCCTCAAAAGTCTTTGCTTATGAGATTCATTTGAATCTGAATCAAATCTCCAAAATTATCTGTATTGAGTTCATAAGAGAATATTTGTATATAAAAATTTCGTTGCTAGATTAAGAATAGGTTAAGAATGAAATATTTTAAGGCAATAACAATGAAATGTAAAAATACTAACAGGCAATAAAATATTTTTAAACAAATACTGCTTGTTGCAGGCGCGGCTCGTGATGACGTATTTTGGTTTGCAGTACAATGATCCGAGTGCTTCGTGTATTCTCGTGTACTAAATGTAACGTTTGCTTAGTAAACACCGAAAACACACGAGGCACTCGTATCATTGTACTGCAAACCAAAATACGTCATCACGAGCCGCGCCTGGCTTGTTGCGTTATTTCTTTGTATTTACTTTGGACGCTATGCTTAGTTGTGCAGAACAAACAGATTTCCCTGAGATATACACAGAATATACAGTCTCAACAAAATTATGCCTGTGTAACTATATACACAATCATTCCTTTAATTAAATTCATTTTTAAGAGCAAAGCTCACAGTAATATGTCTCTGCATTTGTCATTAATATAGTATATACAAGCTGTCCCGTATCATTATGTTCAAATTTTAGGTGTGTAAAGTAGCCTTCCTTTCAAGTAACAAAAACGCAAAACTTGTATATCCATTTTTATTTGTTTCAAAGTTACAGATCTATGAATGTGATTGTCAGATCATGAAAAAAAAATGTAAACTTGAAGTCAATAAAAACTGATTTTATTTAAAAAAGTTCAATTAATAATATTTTCGAAATGTCCACCTTCTTGTTGAATGCAGGCTTGTGCCCGTAAGCCAACAGAAGAAGTACTTATCCGAATTTCATACTTGTTTTGTCGGATTTGCTCGGCAGCCAAGTGAATGCGATCCAACAACTCTTCTCTTGTGTTCGAAACTTGCGCGTAGACTAAATTTTTCATGTACCCCATAAATAACAGTCAAGGGGATTAAGATCGGGTGATCTGGGTGGCCATGCAACAGGACCACCTCGACCAATCCATCTTGGATAATTGACGTTAACCCAATTTCTGACAGCAATTCCGAAATGTGGTGGTGTCCCATCCATGTGAAACCACATGTCTCGTCGAACATTCAGTGGGACACCTCTAAAAGACCTGGCAGTTCGTCAATAAGAAATTGAAGGTAATTGTCCGCATTTAACCTCCCAGGAATAACGACAGGACTAATCAACAAGTCATCCATTAGGGCCGCCCAAGCGGTGTTTCTCAGGTTTCTCAGATTTGTAACATCACTTCTCGTGAACGTAGATTCATCTGTCCTGAGGACTGTTCTGCAGAAATTAAGATGAAGCTGTGACTCGCTTAATATCCAGGTAGTATAAACTAGACGAGCATAGTGGCCTGCCTCAAGCAAACCGTATCCCCTGCGATAGTGATATGGATATAAGCCCTCACGTTTTAAAATTCTCCAAACTGTCGTTCGTGGCACTCCTAGTTGTCTAGCGATTCGGCGTACACTGAGAGTTGGGTCCCTTGTAACAATAGCTACTGCTTCTTCCTCTGAGTCTGCTGGTAAATTTACTCCTCGGTCGAAAAGATAATCACGCAATCCGCATTCCCGAAATTGTCTGTGAACTTCCAGAAACGTTTTGTAATGAGGAATGCGCCTATCGGGAAACCGATGTCGGTATTCAATAACTGCTTGACGTGCACTGCCGTTACAGTAGCCATACACAAAATGCATGTGAATGCTTGAGAAGAAAGTCGGTAAGGCATTTTGAATAAAGAAAACGTGTCCACTCACTAATAAGCTGTTGTATGAACTGAAACGTAATATAATCCTTTATTAAAAAATGAAACGTTAACAAATATCTGAACATTTGTTTATTGTATGATATTCGTGGTTCAGCACTTACGAAATAAGTAAGAACCTTCTTTATAATAAATCAATTTCCAGTACTCTTTTTTTGTAGATCTCCAAGAAATTACTGTATGCACTACGACGTGTTTATTTATTTTAGGATAACATTTTATTATGCGATGTTAACAACCACAGGCCTGTTATTGAATCGTATAACTTTTTAAATAAAATCAGTTTGTATTGACTTTAGGATTACATTTTTTTCATGATCTGGCAATCACATTCATAGATCTCTAACTTTCAAACAAATAAAAATGGATATACAAATTTTGCGTTTTTGTTACTTGAACTCTAATGAAGTCTACTTTACACTCCTAAAATTTGAACATAAAGATACGGGACACTTGTATAGTATATATAGTATTTATATATATATATATATATATATATATATATATATATATATATGAGTGTTTCGATAATGCTTAGCCGTTCATTATATGAAATATTTACAAATATCAAATTAGTATATAATTGCAAAGTAGGTGAGGATGTAAACATTGCTGTCTACAAATTACAAAACAAATCATACGAATTTTTTTTTTAATTGAAAAATATTGTCTACGTTGGGACTTGAACCCAAGTCTACGGTTTGCCGGACCGTCGCTTTACCACTTAAGCCACGATAGACCTCGGTTCAAGATATTTAGAAATGCATATATAAAGTAACAGTGTTAATGATTCAGATGTCAGTTATTGAATGTAGATGTTAAGTTTTCAAAGCAGAAGTTAGTTTTGAAAGGTGATGTCAGTTTTGATAGCAGATGTCAGTTACTGAAAGCAAATGTCAGTTATTGAAGCATCTGCTTCCCTAATCTAATGGTATCGGATCACCCTGGATCAACATAGGTTTAAATGGGACAATCTCTAGAAGTCATATTATCTAAAATAAAGATTATCCATTATTAAAAAGGAGACAGTTTACCTTGCTTTTCTGGCGAACTCAACGCCTGAAGGATTTGTTAGGTTCGTAACCAGTTTTTCCTGTTTCGCACAATATTCAAGCTGTACATTAGGTGGACCAAGATTGATCGCAGCGATTAGGTGTCTTTAGACGAAAATCATGAAGTTAGAAAGGAAATGTTGAGCTAAGTTTGCATTATATGATTCACTTCCAAAATTGAACTTAATAAATAAACAGATTTATATAAACTTACCGAAAGTAGATTAAAATTCCAATAATAATAATTTTAAAATATGTAAATAGGGAAGTTATATACCAATTTTAAGAGTGGTTTGATTTACCAGAGCCTATTTACTTTAAATATCCAAATATTTGTTACATATCAGCTGATTCATTTAATTTCCTACCTATAAAAAGAAATCTACATATAACTTATAAACATTATAAATTATGTTTCAATAAGAATATTGAAGTCAAATAGATAGGATTTACTTAATAACAGAGTTTAAGATACTAAAACAAGTTGTTTGTGTGTACGATAAGTTATAAGTTAACGATACTAACGTACATTAATCACGATATATACAATTAACTTACCTTTCTTGCTAAATAAGAATTTTTCACGACTCTTGAGATATTTAGAGAGCTCATGTTCATTATTTCTATTAAATTCATTAAACACCAGCTATTATTTAAAACAAGATACTATTTTGGTTCTACAAGTTTTGTGATCGTTAACTTCGAACGTTTTCCATCTATTATTGATTCTGCGCAGAAATATATGTATTAATGAGCGCATAAATTCGAATTCAAATTCATTTTATATCTTCAAGTTAAACGTTTTACCTTTAAAACTTTCGTTAGGAGACATTAAAGAGATAAATAGATCGAATTTAACGATTATATAAATAGAGAACGATAATATACACCACATAAGTTCTAAATGGTAATTCAAATTTTCTAATTAAAATTTATTCAACTAAACAATTTGAATTTTTATTATTATTATTTCGTTTTGATCATTCTAATTCACTTTATTTTGACAGTCCAACGAGGAGTATTTATTTATCATATATTTAATTAATTACCAACTGCTCTCTCATATCGAATTATACTATATATATATATATATATATATATATATATATATATATATATCATTTGATAAATTCTTGGAATTTTTCGGCTTTTATATGAAATATTTTACAAATATTATCAAATTAGTATGTAGTTGCGAAGTAAGTGTGAATGTAAACATTGCTGTCTACAAATTACAAAGCAAATCATACGATTTTTTTTAATTGAAAAATTTTGTCTACGTTGGGACTTGAACTTAAGTGGTAAAGTAACGGTCCGGCAAACCGTAAACTTGGGTTCAACTCCCAATGTAGACAAAATTTTTCAATTAAAAAAAATTTCGTATGATTTGCTTTGAAATTTCTAGACAGCAATGTTTACATTCACACTTCGCAACTACATACTAATTTGATAATATTTGTAAACTATTTCATATAAAAGCCGAAAAACTCCAAGAATTTATCAATTGATATATTTAATGAAGGGCTAATAAATTATCTAAACATATATATTGATACAATACGACAACCTGAATGAATAATAATAAGCAAATAATTGTACTTCAACTGATTATATAAGTATTGGGTATCTTTATTTGAATTATAAAATATATGTAAATATTTTGGTCTAACAGCTGATAGTAAGCAGTATTCACAATTATAAATAGATGTCGTTCTAGAGCATGAAAGGAATACAGAATTTATAAATCTCCTACCTCATGATCTTCGCGAGTAGTAACACTCTTTAAAGCTTGATAAATAATAAATTAACAATATAATTAAAATAGATTTAGCTACGCATATATAAATAAAAATACCACTTTAAAATTACACATATAAAATATTTATTTAACTCAAGATATCTATACAAATAGATGTGAAACTTGGCTCAACGGCAGAATTGAATATTATCAATCTATGTTTGTAACAGCATAATTGAATAATTGTGGTTATGTCTAACCAGTTGAAATTACATAAGCAGTGATTATTATAATGTAAACAATTAAACTATGTTAATCGGTAAGTATTATCTGAGTAATTACTAGCAAATATTCTTTATATTAATGTATAAATATGATTATTCTTTCTCAGTAAAATCAAGATGTTTTAATATATTTTGAATCGATAATTAAAATATAATTTGTTGTACTTTGATAAGTTAATATATGAACTTGTTGTTTGTAGGAAAGGGCAGTAATTATGACTGGAATTCTACGGTTAATCTTGATATTCGACCAGGTATGGAAAAGGAAGGATGTTCTCGGATGGATCAGGTGTTTCTCAGTATAAGGTTCGGTGTTGGCTATTATGCACTTGGAATAATTTAGGTACGTTAAAGATTTATTACTTTAAGTGGCTTGGGCATTCGGTGACCTTCACAAATGATGCTATGGTCGATTTCTCGCAGATAACTGATTTTTATCAGGTAAAAGTTATCTTAAACGTTGTTTTATCGTTATAAGCACATTTTGTATATGTTTTGACTTTTTATCACTAATTTTTCTATATTTGAATTAATTTTAAAAGCGGACGACTATATTTTAGATGCGACACTATGAAAATTTTAATACCGACGCCAACATTCATTTATTTCTTCCAAAACCTTTTTAAAAATCAAAAATAATCTTGATTTATTCTTTATAATCATAGTTATTTTAATTATTTTTTTAAATATTACTATGATTCAAATGGAATGATAAAATTAATATTCGAATTTACATGTATTTGTGAATAGCTTTTAAATGGTAGGTTAGGTTATAAGTTCGAATGTAAATATAACCTGTTCGCGGTTTTTCCATATTTGAAAAGTGGGCAGTCCAATTAATGTCGATATAAAATTCAAATATAAATAAATTAAACATTTTTTTTTATTTCGCGTAATTGACTTGAATGACCAAAATGAAAATTAAAAATATAAAAAGTAAATTTTGAAATAAATATAATCTTATCTAAAATATTAAAAGTTAAAAGTTAAAAGTCGTGATATTAATTTATTAAAAATTTCGACACTAATTTTCACAAGTCGTGTTCACAAAATCCAGCAAGTTAATATGTTGTTTTCCTTATGCTAATTTCCACCTTGTCATTTACAGTTTACTGGAATATTCAAGCAATATGTATCAAAACAATATATATTGTAACTGGATTCCGGGTTTTCTTCCGCGTTTCCACTGTTTGGTCTTCGTAAAGACCGGTGCTGGTTTCTGGACGACGTTTCGGCAAAATCACATTTGCCATCTTCAGGTCTGCGTTAACTGTCTGCTTCTGCTTTTGGTTACTCGTAAACTGTTTTACTGAGTTAACGAGTAACCAGAAGCAGACAGTTATCGCAGACCTGAAGATGGCAAATATAAACTATTTTACTGAATTTACGAGTAACCAGAAGCAGAAGCAGACAGTTATCGCAGACCTGAAGATGGCAAATGTGATTATGCCGGAACGTCGTCCAGAAACCAGCACCGGTCTTTACGAAGACCAAACAGTGGAAACGCGGAAGAAATTCCGGCATCTAGTTACAACACATACCACTACCCGCGGAAACCTAAAAGAAAACATATATATATATATATATATATAGTAGATTTAATTAGTTGGCGATTTAAAGTCTGTTTTTACTTAAAAATGCATATATTTAAAACAATCTTACATGTTTCGGCAAGTGATACCTTTCTCAAAGAATTAAAAATATAAATTACAGTATATTAATGTCATACTTATACATTTGTAGTTGTCATGGATAAAATTATTCAAAAATACATCCAGTTTAATAATACTAAATTTTGCCTCAGTATTCAAAAAATAGTTAGACAACAAAAACGGAGAATGGCAAGGCATGAGTTATTATTATGTATGCGCCCATGGAGCGGTTTAAGATGTTAAGCTGTCGGTATTCGCCTTAAACGAGAAGGAAAACCACGAAAACCTACTCAGACAGCCAGTCAGGGATCCAAACACGGAGCTGTCAGCATGATAAGCAAATGTATAGATATTTAAAAAAAACATAAGGTATATATTTATATAACAGCAACATATATTATGATGGTAACTTGCAGATCGTTATATAATTAGGTTGTAGTATATACTGCTTAAATTTTTTATATCACTTCTGTTGTTAATTGAATTCTTTTCCTATTTAATACTAATAATTTCTTTAATTTCCCTTTTCATTGTGTGTTGTTCTTTATCAATTATCTGTGTGTTTTCAAAATCGAAATGGTGATCGCGTTGTAGTTTTTGTATAAATAAAGCACAATCTACGTCTATGGGGATAGGATATATTCGGACACGTTCACAGAAAATATTAATAGTGAACCGGCATTTGTGTTCTTCACACCAGATTTTTAATAATATTTTATATTATTAAAAATACCTTTGTATTATACAAAACTGGTGGGGTTTACCTACTCATGTATGTTTCAATTATTCTGATACATTACACATGCGGTTAAGCCGTAGTATGAGTGAAGGCACAAACAAAATGCAGTTTTCTAGAGAGTTTGGCTGTGCTAACCTTTGGAAGGGCGTCGTTACTTCACATTCATTATGTGGACGGTATGCGAGGTACTTCGGCTGTCTGACAACAGGTAGCGCCGAATTTACTTCTGCGCTCGGTCTGGATGATTACGGTGATAGGGCGAGGTGGTTCTTTTCTGTGAATGTGTCTGGAAATATTCTTTCTCCAGCAGGGGCGTACCGATGAGCTTGTAGAAAAGCGAAATACGTATCTACGTCTCTGGGGATAGGATATATTCGGACACGTTCACAGAAAATATTAATAGTGAACCTGCATTTGTGTTCTTCACACCAGATTTTTAATAATTATTTATATTATTAAAAATACCTTTGTATTATACAAAACTGGTGGGGTTTACCTACTCATGTATGTTTCAATTATTCTGATATATAACATTATTCTTCGAAAATTTTGGAAATCCTGAAACATAACGAAAACGGTGCAATAGGCAGTAAGAGGACAAAATATGAGATCCACTAAAAACTTTATTTAACGAAAACACACTAATTGTGATGAAAATATTAAAAACAGTTTGCATTTTTATTTATACGCAAATACACTTTTTGCGTTTTTTGGAAGCATGTTCGTCATCAACCGAAGCACTACTAGGTTGACCAACTTTCCTAGATTCAATGGTTTTTCCCTCTTTCAGCAAACTTTCTGCTATTCGACTCTTAAATTCAAAAAGCGTCAGTTCGTTTTTTCTCGGAACACCAAAATCCCGACAATCGCGCCTATACAGCAGCCAACAGTTGACAATGGTCATGACTATAAAATGGAACAATAGCCGGTGATAATATTTTTTGACCGAATTGTATTCCTGTAAATGCCGATCAGGGAGTTAATAAGATCAATACCCCCCATGAACTTATTGTAAGTGCTTATTGCAGCAGGGCACTGGATGTTTCTCTGTTCTTTTTTTGTTTTGTCCCACCTACGGATATGTCCCAAAGGTTTCGCTCAAGAAAAGTTAGTGAGCAGTTTTACAGATCGACTGTCAAACCATTTGATTATTCGGCAAACAGTACTGGTCGTTTTCATTTCTAATTCCTGAAAAGAGCCTCGCCCATTGGCTTTCATAACTTTATGCGTTGTAGGGGACATCCTGGCAAACGATTGCTTCGTACAGTTCCCAGACAATACACACCTTTTTTAGCTAATTCATCCACCAGTTGAATAGATGTAAACCAGATGTCAATATATGAAAGATGATCTGTAGATGGGACACTCCTGCATAGTGTCAAAACAATGTTTGCACTCGATCCTATTTCAGGGCAGCCGGGAGTGGCGGATATTTTCCCTGTGTAAATATCGAGATCATAAACCATACCGCTGGAGCCGGCTAATATATAAATTTTGTAGCCCCATTTATGGGGTTTCTTTGGTAGATACTGCTTGAGTGCTGAGCGACCTTTGAAAAGACATTTGCTCGTCGACAACTAACATCTGTTCCTTAGGAATCTCTTGGTATTTCCTTAGCAAATGATCTAAAACAGGTCTTAGTTTATAGAGTTTATCTAGATTATCGTGATCAATTTGACTGTTGTCATTACAGTGCAAGTTTTTCTTGATCGCCTCCCATCTGTCCCTACTCATTACATTCGCAACTTCTCGGACAGAAAGTTAAGAATTCTAGTAAAGACGTGTTTTGGGCATTTTCAAGAGTGACATGAAGAATATGGTTCCCAAAAATTGTTCCAACTCATTTTTGCTCATATTCAGGGGTTTATTACAATTTACTTCTACGCTATATAAATTTGATTGTTTGGTTATTAGGTCTAACAAGCTGTCATCAAAGAACGAACGAAAATATTGTATTGGTTCTTTGATCGAAGTTGCTTTTGGAATTGTCCCTCTCCATACTGGAATATCTCTGGCCGTAATTTCATTATCGGTAATATCTTTGTATTGATGTGAAAATTTTTGCCGCGACGTAGGTTCAACTTGTTGAGTTACATCTTGATTACCATCTCGATTACTTACATTTCTCTTTCTATTAGTGCCATCCTCTTCTGGTACTTGTTCTTCTATTTCCGTTTCACCTTCATCAAAACTTTCCTCTTTCACTTCTTCGACAGTAGGATTGTACTCAGGATCATCCCAATCGCTAGCCAAACTAATGTCGCTACTATCATTTATTTCTCTTGCAATAGCGCGCTTCTTACCATAAAATAAAGCCGGATCAATTTTTTAGTATTGGCACACCCAACTGACCCAACGCCGAACTAAACAAAATGGTCACGTTTTACAATTGCACTGAAGGACGAAGTCACCGAATTAGACACGTTTGATAGTAAACCAAATTTCGCGCCACGCCTAGAATAAAGCAAGCGGCGGTAGCACCATCTCGCACTAAAGTGTCTGAGCTAATAATTATGAATTTTAAACTTTCCAACTGAAAAGGTGTTATCTATGGTGGTATGCAAGAACACAGCAATCTGTTACCTTCACAAACAACTGGACTAAAATTCTACTAAATACCACTAGAGAGCGCTCTATTCAGGGATGCAATATGAAATGAAATGTACCGAATACGACGTAATAGGTGCCCGTACAATCGGAGTAAGATTTCCATACGCGGTATTAGAATGAAATGTGACGAAAACGTCACGCTCGTCCTTAAAGGGTTAATAAGAATTAAAAAAGACAAAGTGTATAATTCTTGTGTAATAGTTATTTTCGCTGAATAAGCAATTCACACTGTTAAAATTGACATTGTGTTTCAAAGGACTGATATGAGATTCTAAGGCACATTCTTTGGGGTTTACCTTCGGATCACTTCGAATCAATTGGGTGCTACGTTCACGCCATCTATGGGCTGTCTGACCTATATAATATTTTGAGCATTCATTGCATTTGACTGCATAAACTATATGATTTTGTTGAAGCGAAGGTATCGGAATCTTTAACTTGGATATATATATATATATATATATATATATATATATATATAAAGATAATTATTTCGTGACCTTTGTATGTTATGGTAAATTCAATTTGTTGGCGATTTAAGGTCTGGTTTTACTTCAAAATATATATATATTTAAAACAACCCTACATGTTTCGGCAAATGATGCCTTTATCAAGGAATATAAAATATAAATGACAGTATATTAAAGTTATACATTTGAGTTGCTATGGATAAAATTATTCAAAGATACATTGTTCCATTACCAGATTTGCCATGGGCTCTCCTTTAGCTGCTTCTATTGCAAATCTGGTAATGGAACATTTAGAACAAAACGTTATCAATTCATTAGACTTCCACCCCATTTTCTTCAAAAGATATGTTGATGATATCATAACATGTATTCCTGCTAATAAAATAAACTATCTTTTAAATAAATTCAACAATTTCCACAACAAATTAAAATTCACTATTGAAAAAGAAATTAACAACAGTATCCATTTTCTTGATATTTCTTTAAGCTATGATAGCCAGGGTACTATTTATACAAATTGGTATAATAAACCCACAGCTTCTTTTCGATATATGAATTACCACTCAAATGCTCTTACAGTATACAATAAAATGATTATAAATAATCTGACTGATAGAGCAGTAAAACTATCACATACTCAATACAGAAAAGATAACATCAATCAAATTAAAACAATCTTAACAGATAATTTAAAAAAATCTATAAACACATATCATCTATAAAATACCATGTCGCGATTGCGATAGTTACTACATAGGCCAAACTAAACAATATTTATACAAAAGAATACGAGCCCACAAATACTCTAAAACAGACTAAACTGCTTTATCTACACACAAACTACAACGCGATCACCATTTCGATTTTGAAAACACACAGATAATTGATAAAGAACAACACACAATGAAAAGGGAAATTAAGGAAATGATTAGCATTAAACAGGAAAAAAAATCAATTAACAACAGAAGTGATATAAAAAATTTAAGCAGTATATACTATAACTTAATTATGTAACGATCTGCAATTTACCATCATAATATATGTTGCTGTTATATAATTATATATCTTAAGTTATTTAAATATCTCTACATTTGCTTATCATGCTGACAGTTCCGTGTTTTGATTCCTGTCTGGTTGTCCGAGTAGGTTTTCGTGGTTTTCCTTCTTGTTTAAGGCGAACGCCGACAGCTTTACATCTTAAGACGCTCCACGGGCGCATACATAATAATAACTCATGTCTTGCGTTTCCCTGTTTTTGTTGTCTATCTATTTTAGAATACTAAGGCATGATTTATTATTAATGAATTGGAATGGACCTTTGAATAATTTTACGAATTTTTATGAATAATATTATGAACCCATCTACCAGGTCTAAGCTGGTGAAATATTATAAACAGGTCCTCAATAAACTGGCACAAGACAATACAGTGTCGCACATATGGGTGCCAGGACATGAGGGAATTAAAGGCAACGAGATAGCCGACAAACTGGTCAAAGAAGGTACTAATAGGAACTTCATAAGACCAGAACCTGTATGTGGAATCACTAAGGATTCCGCTAAAAGGGAGATCTAGTTATGGCTAGAAAAGGAACATAAAAATAAATGGAGGTTAACAGAAGATCAACTCCATACCAAAACACTACTAAGGGACCTGGACGGAAAGTTTTCAGCCAACCTAATTCGTAGTAACAAAAAAGAAATTAAAATAATTACCGTGTTAATAACCGGACGTTGTCATTTAGTCATTTGTCATTGGATAGCGAGCTCTGGTGTAGGAGATGTGAAAAAAGGAGGAAACTAGCCTTCATGTAATATGCAGGTGTGAGGAACTGAAGTAACTCAGACAGAAATATTTCAGGAGGGATCTATTGGATCCTTCGAGTGTACTCAAACTTCCCCTGAGGAGGATAGTGGCTTTTATCAAGGACACAAGACTAACAGAGTGGAACTGAGAGATCTATTGGGGATATTACAAAGAGCAGCGTGCTCAAGTGTCTGGGCGTGCTTACGTCCAACCCAAAACAGAAGAAGAAGAAGAATATTTTGCTGTGTTGTATGTGGTCTACCAGAACTTTTGCCTTTTAACACAGATCCTGTAGCCCGAAACTTCTCCACGACTAGGCGAATGTGATGATGTAAAACGGTATTATCCACAACTCCATTAGGAAACTGCAAGTGAAGCTGTCGCTTACATTCCGTGTAGGAATATTGCCATTCAACATTAAGATATTGAAAACTTTGGAAATATGCTTCAAAAATAATAATATTTTCTTGAAATGTGTACATTATTTAGTAGTATTGTTCATTAATTAAAAAAAAATATTTATGAGAAAAAATTATATTACTAGTCACAAAATGGCAAATGTCAAAATGACATTAGATAAATAGTTAGTTATAAATAAAAGACAAGTGGTTTATAATAATTTGCAAGTACTAGTTACTCAGTACCTACTGAGATGAAGTTCTTTTTGAAACACGTTATATATATATATGCATATATATATAATTATTTCTCGACCTTTATGTGTTATGGTAGATTCAATTAATTGTCGATTTAAGGTCTGGTTTTACTTCAAAATGTATATATTTAAAACAATCTTACATGTTTCGCCATATGATGCCTTTTTCAAAGAATTTAAAATATAAATATTTATATTTTATATACAAGGTGTGTATAAATTGTCGCAAAAGCTACACGTAGCGACATTCTTCGTTCGGTTCTGAATAAAAAATCTTAATGTTAAAATGTCGTATCATGCTTCGTAAATTCGTAAATGTCAAAATTTGACAGTAATGATTTTGATTGAACTCATTTTGAAATACAAACTTATTGTTCTACAACGTTGCCAAATGTGTTTTTCGTGGAAGTACGTTATTTCTTGATCTTTGTGTGTTATGGTAGATTCAATTAATTGCCGATTTTAGGTCTGGTTTTACTTCAAAATGCATACATTTAAAACAATCTTACATGTTTCGGCATATGATGTCTTTTTCAAAAAATTTAAAATATAAATATTTTTTATTTAAACTTTAATATTAATACTTTAAATTTTTAAATATATACATTTTGAAGTAAAACCAGACCTTAAATCGCCAACTAATTGAATCGACTATATATATATATATATATATATATATATATATATATATATATATATATAAATTCACTAATATTTAGGTTATCGGTCTGTTTACACTAAAACTCAAATGTTCTTTCACAATATTTTGTCAATATAATGACTTCATCAGAGACGCTATAAAATTGCAATATACACTTTACTTTTATACTAATATATTCAAGAAAGAAAACTTACAGCTAGTGTTAAGCGTTGGCAGTCTTATTAATTACTTACACATAATTATATATAATAACAATTGAAGGGTTTTTTACAAAAACAGCCCTAGTCCAAAAATGCTAGTTTTGAGATTTACACAATTTTGTATAACTTCGAGTAGACCCGAATAGCTGATGATTCGGTATCCTTAAAAACAGCAATAGTCTGGAGATAAAGCAATGTAAAATATAGGGGTTTCTGCAAAAGCGACCATAATCCAATGGTATTTCCAGAAAAAAACGATTACATATGAAAATTGGACATAGGCTGTTTTTGTAAAAACCCCTTCAATTATAGATCATTTTGATGTATCGATCGCATCGTTGCGAGAAAGCGCGACCGACTTCTCTCTTATCACGACAACGACTTTCTAGGTAAGGATTGCGTTATTCGCGAAGTCTGCAACAGCACATCTCCGAAAGTATTATATCCGTGATTTTTATGTAATTCTAGATCATTTTGATGTATCGATCGCATCGTTGCGTGAAAGCACGACCGACTTCTCTTTTATCACGAGAACGATTTCGAGGTAAGAATGGCGTTATTGGCGAAAATGTCATATGCATAGTTTTCATGCAATTCTACATCATTTTGACGTACCGATCGCTTCGTTGCGTGAAAGCGACATTAGATAAATAGTTAGTTATAAATAAAGACAAGTGGTTTATAATAATTTGGAAGTAGTAGTTACTCAGTACCAACTGACATAAAATTCTTTTTGAAACACGTTGTATATATATATATATTCACCAATATTTGGATTATAGGTCTGTTTACATTAAAACTCAAATGTTCTTTCTCAATACTTCGTGAATATATTAATGACATCATTAGGAAAAGCTATAAAATTACAATATACACTTTACTCTTATACTAATATATTCAAGAAAGGAAACTAACAGCTAGAGTTGGCAGCGTTGGCAGTCTTATTAATTACTTACGCATAATTGTCACTAGCAACTCACAAATAACACATGAATATTACATTTTCAACAACTAAAACTGTAAAATTTCAACTTGACCTTTTTCACCCGCGTGTCTGCATAATATGTATGTGAAAACAAATCTCTAAAATTAGGGTGGTAAGAAAAAAGGTATATATACAAAAATCTATCTATATACATTGTTATTGTTATTGCAACTGAAATAAATTACCTGGCTACAGTGTCATGCACACGATATTAAAAATATATTAAACTATATATATATATATATATATGTATATTGTAACGAGTCGGTGGTTCACTAAGTAAAATATAAAATACGAATAATGTGTGAGCGTTAAAACTAAAAAATGAATGATGTAAGAAAAACTTAAAAGATTTGAATTTGAAAATTGGGCGCCAAGTTTTAACGTACTTAGATGATCCAACGCTATCTGTTAAATACCCCACTAGCTTTCGGGAGAGCTTGAGTACTTATGCTTTATTTTCTATCTCAGGTTTCAAAGTCGGTTGTTTGTATATCCCGTAGATGCAATGTAAATGGTATATTAATTCGACACAAACTCAACATTCAAACAAATCAAATAAAAGATCGAATCTAAATCAAAGTAATAAGAATTTATTAGAATTAAAGTACAGATAACTGTAACAATTATTACGTGCGAATAAGAAATCTGTACATATGCTCGTATTATCTGGACTATACGGTAAAAAATGGTATTATGCACTTTTGCACATGTGTTTAATAACAATAGTTAAGGTTATGTATACTGCAACAGTGCAAATAGATATTAAAAGTTACTTAAAAATAAACACACAAAGGTAAGTTACATATACAAGTTTTATAAAAGATTAAGAATGAATGAATAATTATATATATTTAAATAGATGTTTAGAAATGTTAAAATTCATGTATTATATTTTGATGCAAACAATGTTTGATATTGTGATGTGATATAAATTTAATATTAACCTTTAAATGATGTTCTAGGTTTTATGGGAAATAATTGGAAAGAACCTGGTATTTCTCCTGTGTCTAGGCTTGGATGTATTCTCTGGGCTCGCAATTGTGGGAATAGATCAGAGTTCGTCTGCTCCAATGGAAGTCCCCGCGTCGGAAGCGGTTCAATGTTGGAGTTGTCGGTACGATGTAGTTCTAGTTCCGAAAAGATGCTTCGTTCAATATTTATTATATTCGACGTGATGCGGGTCCAATTCTTCTATCAAAAGTTCGGCCTGATTTCAAGGTATTAAATGTATATGGTTTTCGTAGGATTTTCTTGATTTTTAAATTGTAATTTTAATTAAACTTTTTGTGATAGCAAAAATGCGGCCATTCGTTGTAAATTTTAGTATCAGACGCTTTCTTCGGCTTTTGTTTTTCATAGCCTCCGTTAAATGTCGGCAAAAGCCTCTAAGTTTATGCTTTATTTGCATCTAATATAATATGAACTTTCATAATATTATAATTTTAAAATAATAGAAAAATTAATTAAAGAATTTACAAATGTTTATAATGTGGTTTTCAATGTTGGATAAGTTCAAATATGCATCGTAAAAATCGCATTCGCGGGGTTCGAGACAATTTTAAATTAGTGGGCGTGGTTAACTCGCTTCGATATAAATCTTGATGTGGGTAAATTAAATACCTGTAATATGGCGCGTATGATTTGAATTTGAAATGGAAAAATATAAATATAAAAAGTAAGTTTAAAAATCAAAATAAGTTAAATATCAATTTTAAAGTAATCGTCGTATCAATTTATACACATCTCGAAACTAATTTCACAAATTACGTCCACTAATTCGATATTTATACATGGGTTTATGATATGTAATAATCTGCATTTCTTTTTGTAGAGCTGGAATAAGTGTGCTGGTTGAACCATAACAATATATATATATATATATATATATATATATGGTAAACCTAATCAGTAGGCGATTAAAGGTCTGTATATTACTTCAAAATATATGTATTTAAAAAACTCTACATGTTTCGGCTGTATACGCCTTTTTCAAGAGAATACAAAATATAATCCTCCTTTAATCGCCTACTGATTAGGTTTACCATATCATACCAAGGTCACGAAGTTATTATATATATATATATATATATACAGATTGTCTCACTAAGTTGGAACCATATGGAAAACTTGTTTATTATTAATTTTAGGAAAAAAAAAGTTATTCTTCATAAAAAGTTGTGCATGTTCTAAAATCTAAAATACAATCATCAGATATTAAATTTTTTAGTCGTATTCGCGGTTTGTCAAAAAAATTAATTTTACTCAAGAGTAAAGTATCTTTATATTTGACAATATCGAAAATTGTTATAAAGAAAAGTTGATCAGAACTGACACCTACGTTCAAATATGCAATTACTTCCACTTACATTGAAAAATTAGGTTTTGTTATTTTTTTACTAATCTTTTTATTTTCAATGAACATTTATCTCTTGTGATTATGAAACACATGATAAACCTTTTTCGTTTCTAAATATTTTCTAACAATTTAGCAATTTAAACACGTAATTAATGCATGTGCATTTATTTTGCAAATAAGAAAATACAAACAAATACTAAGTTGTGTTTAATACTAGAAATAAAAAGAAATTTATTTTTCACTTATTCCCCTAATGCCTCGACATACCACCCTCTCGTTCAATACATTTAATCATTCTATTAGTAAATTCACGTAATACATTCCTTATCATTTGTGGAGAAATTTCCTGGCATGTTTCTAAAATTATCCTCTTCAAATGGTTAACATCTTGAAACGAGCCTTTCTGGTAAACTTTTTGATTCAAGTAACCTCATATGAAGTAATCAAAGGGATTAAGTCAGGGAATCTAGCAGGCCAAAAAAGATTGAATAAGTTTTCTATGAAACATATGTTCAAGATATTCCCTAACATTTAATGTACTGTGGCATGTGGCACCGTCTTGTTGGAACCAAATACGTTGACGTTCTTGTATGTGTAGTTCATCCATAAAGTCGTTGATGTGAATTTGTAAAGACTGTAAATAACGTTCGGCATCCATAGATTGTCGAAAAAAGGTCCTATTAATCTGTTCTTATAAATGCCATACCACACGTTCGTCTTAAATGAATAACCGTCATGAGACTTTATTGTAAAATTTGGATTATTATCAGACCACCAGCGAAAATGTTGTAACGAGAGAGTTCCATTTGATGAAAACGTTGCTTCATCGGAAAAAATTATATGCCTCGTAAAAAAAGGGTCCCTCTTGTATCTCTCCTTGGATGAGACAGCAAAAATCAAAGCGCCTATCACAACTCCTTTCTTTCAATGTGTTAAAGATTTTTGGTTTGAATGGTTTGTATTTATTTAGTTTTAAAATTCTTGCCACTGAATCTCTACTTGCATTTTGTTGCATCAATGATTTCCTTTTGCGCAATGACAGTTTTGGATTTTCTACCACAGACAGCATTACTTCAAACTGCGTATTCTCATCGGCAACCAGCTTTTGGGCGTTTTCCATTAAAATTATTTTCAATACTTCCAGTAATTCTAGGATATATATTCCAAATTTTGAATTTTGCTTATCCTTTATTACAGGATATATCATAGAGATGGCTTTTTTGAAAAGTTTTTTTGTCAGCATATTTTCAATTAGATTATCTGTGCAGCCGTTATTGATCGCTATTTGTTTAACTAAATTTAGTTCTTTTTCATTTAGATTACAAACGTACACTGGGAAACCTAATAAACATATTTCAATGTACTTAAAAAAACTTAATATAAACACGGTTTTCAAAACTAATAATAATTTATCAACAAATAAAAATAAGAAATCTGGAGTCTATAAGTTAATATGTGGATATATGTTGGTCAAAGAGGAAAATCGTTTGAAAAACGCATTGTTCTTCGTTTAGAAATAAAAACTAGATTCCACTTTTGCTAATTATTTATTAATTGAAAACCGCAGTTTCAATGATGATTTTCAAATTCTACATTTAGAAAATAAAGGCAACAAATTAAATTTACTGGAAAGTTTAGAAATTAGTAATTAAAGAAATTAAAACAATCACTAATTTTACTTAGTTATCAATTAGATTTAAATAACTCGCCTTTGTTAAATTTATTAATTTAAAAACTCTTTAAACGAAAATAGAATCGTACATTAAGTTTATTAAAGCAAATTTTATTCGTAAACATGTTTAGTACCCTATAGTATAATAGTTAGGCCGGACCAGATGAGCCACATTTTCTCACTACCTACTGTATTTGTGTTAATTCTTAGATTTTTGAAAACCGTTGTAAAATAATACTAACCTTGTTGATTTTATATTTGTAATTTAGTTTGTAACGTGCTCTTTAGCTGTAAGTACCTGATGAAGCCACGGTGCTGACAAAACAATTGTCGTCGTTTTACGATTAGGTATTAAAAAAGTGAAGATTTAACAATTAGTTTTGTTTCTATTTTAAATTATGGATATTCATCAAGTAGAAGCCAAATCAATTCAAAATAAATTACGTGAGTACTTTAATGATACTGATATTTGAATCTTTACTTGAAAAGTATTTTAATCTTTTTATTACATTCAGCGATATGCATTTGTTCGCCTATTAATCTTTTAAATATGTCAAATAAATTGTAAAATTACTTAATAACTTTGAACTGGACGAAAATACTTTATTGTTTGATACCTTTTCTTAAACTTTTAGGTCTTTTCGCTGGTTGGATGTACTTGAAAATTATTCTACCTGGCTGTTGTTGAAAATCTCTTCGGAATGTGACTAGATGTTTCCGATGGATCTGCCCGAAGGTAGCTATTTGTTCCTCGGGTACTTTTCTTATAATTCTATTATATAGAGTCGTGGTTAATATATCAGCTAATATTGTCCCAGTCCCAATAATCATGTGGAGACTATGGATATTTTCTCCAAAAAAAAAAAATAGGAAATTATAATTTTGCCTCATAATGGGAATTGAAAGAAGGCTTTAAAGAAGCAATAAGTATAATTACGACCTTTTCGTCTGTTCTCTGCTCGGGATCTTCGTTCAGAAGAAATATTTTCCTCGGTAACCAAAAAAATATGATACAATCTTACCTCTAGTGGGATAATTATTAATATTAGTTCATGTAGTAATTTTTAGTTTATATAATAACTTTTTCTCTCAATAATTATCTTTTAAATGATTACAGACAAATTCTACGTCTGTAAATTTTTACAGAGAGAAAAAATTAGATCGATTATTTTTCTCCATCACTATGGTGATGCATCTAAAATTTTTATAATTTTTTTTTAAATTTAAGTTAGCCACTTCCGTTATTTTTAAATACATATCGCAATTCAAAATTATTTACCTAAATTTCATTTAACTTTTTGACATTTATTTTCTAATTACTTAATCTTGTTTGTGATCTATACGATTCCTCTTACAAATAAATTACACTTCAAATATTAAATTTGGTCATTTTAAAAATACATGATGTTCAGAAAGTTTCGAACAGACTTTTCTATTAAAAACATTCAAATACTCCAAGTTTTGATTTTCCAAGCTATTTACTAACTACAATTAAAATGAACATTGAAATAAATAAGTAAATAATACATTTTCAAAAAGAATAAGCTTTCTACAAAAGAGTCAGATATTTAAATTCTAGTTCCACCGAATAAATTAATTACTATATGAAACTTTATTATAAATCAATGTGTAATAACCTCACCCGCGTTACCATTTGTAATATTACTACCATTTGTAACATATCCCGTTCTCTGTCATGGGTAACGTTGGTTTCGATTATAATTTGAATTAAATCTGCCTATACTGCGGATCGTTAATGTTTTTAATGTAATGCTTAAACCATTGACAGGTTAGAACAATTAAGTTTTTGTTTTCGCTGCCACCAGCAATCAGAGGCCTGATTGCAACGACCGCTGTGGGGCTAAATAAAAGGAATCTTAGTCTCTGGTAGCGATCTCCTCGAAAGCGTCGTGGGGAGAGGTGTAGGCAGATAGCCAAATCAAACTCAATTAACTCTCGTAACAAATTTTACTTAACTCTAAATGAACAATTCTATTTACAATGGGTTGGTTCTACTTAAACATAAATCTGTATGCCGTTCCTATCAGAAAGGCGGGGGTTTTTGCCAATAAAATCTCAAATAAACATTTAACGACTCACCGGACTTATGTAGCTTTCCTTCTTTGAACAGAACTCACTCGATCACCTTGTTTTTCGGGCAACGAAATTTCTGAAATAATTTTTAGATAAAATTAAACTCTCAAGTTATACAAACACCACAATAAAATAGAATAATATTTAAGTTAAAACTCTATTTCTCATTTAGTGTTAACAAATAAAATTATATGTATCCGAAGATATATATTTATTTATTTGGTGAGAAATCTCCCTGAAACAGCACTCTTGGCTGTTTTTGTAGTTCCGACGAATCTACTACTTCTCACTGACTTCTGTCTGACTCTGACTGACTTGACTCGACTGACCCTTGTCCTCTGTGTTCCAAGACTTTTTATCAACTTTAATATCGCAGAACACGCCTTTCCAAAATTGTCGTTATCAAACGCAATACTCGTACATCGCTTGGTTCTTGTTTTTTTTTTCTTCTATACGTAATGGACTATCCCTTTCCTGGAATTAAAACTCATATTTCTTATTACTGACTGTTCACTATGTCATCCTTTACAATTTCATTTCACAACTTATGATCCGTAACTAAACGATGGAATTTGGAAGTA
This sequence comes from Melolontha melolontha, assembly GCA_935421215.2. Classification (NCBI taxonomy): domain Eukaryota; kingdom Metazoa; phylum Arthropoda; class Insecta; order Coleoptera; family Scarabaeidae; genus Melolontha; species Melolontha melolontha. The sequence goes on along the minus strand of OW285236.1, from coordinate 154,714,589 downwards.
GTCACGAACTCACAAAGACAATGAATCTAGGAAACAATCTACTATTGTTGAAAAGCACCTATAAGATGTACTGTATGTCATCCTTTTCAAATTCCATTTCACCAATGTGTCAAGTTACGATCCGTGACTAAACGATGGAATTTTGAAGTAGTCACGAACTCACAAATGAGTCTAAGAAACAATCTACTATTGTTGAAAAGCGTCTTTGATATGTACTGTATGTCAACTCTTCAATCAACTCTTTACTGATACTCGACCTCTATTTTGTTCCAGTTTACACAATAGACCCTGTGCGACGATCGACTTCCTACCGATTCTTACTACTTGCATTTTTGGGTAACAAGATTGCAATTTATTAGCTTTCTACTTGTTCGAAGTTAATTACCGATATCCCGTCTGTCACACTAAATCTATTGACAATAGTAGTAGAGGGACATAGCCGATTCTAGCACCTCCTCATGTTGTACCTCCTCATTGCCCTTGACCTTGCATGTGGCACAGCTCAAGGCCAATGAGGAGGTTCTACATGAAGAGGTGCTAGAATCGGCTGTCAAGGTGAAGGTCAAGGTGAAGGTCAAAGTGAATGTCAAGGTGAAGGTCAAGGTGAAGGTCAAGGTGAAGGTCAAGGTGAAGGTCAAGGTGAAGGTCAAGGTGAAGGTCAAGGTGAAGGTCAAGGTGAAGGTCAAGGTGAAGGTCAAGGTGAAGGTCAAGGTCAAGGTGAACCTGTGGCACAGCTCAAGGGCAATGAGGAGGTTCTACATGAGGAGGTGCTATAATCGGCTATGCCAAGGTCAAGGTGAACCTGTGGCACAGCTTAAGGGCAATGGGGAGGTTTGTAAAGAACATTTTCCATTAACTTTCAAACAATTCTAAAACCTCCTCATTGACCTTGATCGCCAATAAATATTGTTGAAAATAATATAGAAGCTTAGTATACTGAAACCAGCGATTAAAACAAAATGTCCCAACACCTAGAATTGATATTAGAAGCAGTCAAGTTTGTTTATGAAAATTATGGTCATCTATCTGGTATTAAAACAAATCTAATAGAGTATATTCCATTAGATTTATTTAAAACGAAAGTAGCCCCAATATGGATAGAGGAGTTCTGGCATTTAATTTCACCTGACAAACAAATTGAACTAGAAGAATATCGACCGTGTTTTAGACACTATAATACCGGTGAGGAACAAATTGACGGTCCAGCCCCTTCAAAGAGAAATTGCTCAGTGTGTAAAAAGAGTATTACCCAACAATTTAGAAAATTTAGAATACCGAAAAAGAAAAAACCAAAACATTAAATATGATTTAAATAATATATTTTATATAAGGTGAACCTGTGGCACAAGGGCAATGAGGAGGTTCTACATGAGGAGGTGCTAGAATCAAAGCGCAGGTTTACCGATGAGAGGTTTATAAAGACGCAGTTGGTGTTTGCCAGCGGCAGTTCATAGGGGGTACTATATAAATCCAGCGATGTAAAGAAGTCAGTATATATATAATGGGAACGGTGAAGCGTAAGTGTGGGTGTGATCGTTTAGATAGTTTAGAAGAAGGTGAATTAAGAATTGTGAGTTCTAACGAAGAACATTTTAATAAGGTAATGGAGAAACAAGTGCTCGATCCTATTATGGAAAATTTTTTTTCGGAAGTGGGAAAAATGGATAGTTTTTGGAAAGAAGTTGACAGATGTTCTGAAAAATTAGTTTTCGAATCTTCATGGAATTTACCTCTAGTAGCAGAGAGCATATATTTTTTAAATAAAAGTCATTCAAAGTGGGTATGTGTTGGTTTATTACCAGATAATTTTTTCAAACCGATAGTGAAGATTGTTGGTGTGAGAAAGCAATGCATATTTTTTAATTCTGAAGAATGGGCAGAATTTATGATGCAGAGCGCGAAATTGAAGAAGTATTTCGATTATTGTGGTGGAAAGTTTCCAAGTATGCGCATATCGAATTTAGAACTTTCTAGCGAATGTTTTGATGGGGAGAACAGAATATTAAAAATTGACAAAGACGGAGATTTGTTGTATTTATCATATGAAGGTTTGTCAGAATTGTGGCGTGTGAGAAAGGTGCTGGAATCCCGATTGGAATCGTTAAGAAACTTAAAGAATGATGAATTTTATAAGGATGTTATTCAATATCTATCTGTAAGCTGTAAGTGGAGGGGATCTGAATATGGAAATAGAGAAAGTTTTGCAGGGATCAACTCTAGAATGTGTGTGTATAACAAAAGAGATGTTGGTAAATCATCTTCAAAAAGTTTACCAGGATATTGATCTATTAAGAAGAAATCGTAATTGAAATTATATGTACATATAAAAATTAATAATAATAAATTATGTTATGAATACAGTCTTTTATTTTATATTATGAGTAGAAATTAAGGAACTAAGTATATTGAATTATTTAAAGTGTAGAGGTTGTTGTATGATAGTTATAATTGCAAATTAAGAGAAAAGAGAGTGTGTATAAATATAAAAATTGAGAGCGTTTTGTGTTAAAGTGTGAACCATCGCTTATGATAGATACATTAAAGCGTTTGCCTATAAAAGATGGGGAATTTGGTTAAACGGCGTAGTTTAAATCGAAAAGGCAGAAGGAAAGGTGGCGGCCTATTGAATACAATAATAAATAAGCTTCCAGTAGAACTACATATACCAGTGTATTGATTTTGTGGACCAGGAACGAAATTAGAAGAGCGATTGGAGAGAGGTGATAAAGGCGTGAATGATTTAGATGAGGCTTGCAAAGAGCACGATATAGCTTATTCAAAATCTGGTGATTTATCAGAGCGACATATAGCGGATAAAAAATTGTATGACATTGCTATTAAACGATTAAAGAGTGCAGACGCTCGAGTTGGAGAAAAATTATCTTCTGTTAGAGTTGCTGGTGCTATGAAAGGTAAAACAAAATTAGGTATGGGTGTGAGGAGACGGGTTCGAAAAGGAGTGACTCGACACAGTAAACCAGTTAATAGACAAAGGAGTAGAAACATGAAACGGAATTTTGTGGGTGGTTCTATATCATTTATGCAGGCAATGAGGATTGCACGCAATGCAATAAAACGGGCGGGCAGTAGAAAAGGAATGTTAGAAAATGCAAAAGTGGCATATCGGAGTTTGAGGAAGTCTGGAAAGAAAATTTTATTACCTCGTTCGAGAATTATTCCAATACCAAAGAAGAGTGGCTTTTTACCATTAATTCCGTTATTTGCAGCTTTGGGTGCCCTGGGATCGCTAGGTGGAGGTGCTGCAGCAATTGCGAATGCAGTTAATTCATTTAAAGCTGCAAGAGATCAATTAGAAGAAACTAAACGCCATAATACTGCTATGGAGTCAAAAGCTGGTAGCGGCTTATATGTGAAACCATATAAGTCGGGGTGTGGAATATCAATTGGGAGTGGGTTATATATTAAACCATACAAATCTGGTTGTGGCGTATATTTACCCAGTGGAAATGTTTCAAAAAACGGTTAAGCAAATTACCCCGAAGACCTCTAACTGAAGTCGATTTATGGAAATATGTTAGAGGCTGGAAAATAAGAAATTTTCGGGGTATATTTAGTAGAGATGTCCTACCAGCAATCATACGCAAAAGAGAAAAGGGAATAGTTAATTTGGACGATAATGTTGGAGAAGGTACTCATTGGGTAGCTTATATGAAGCATGGCGATATAATAAAGTATTTCGATAGTTATGGTGATTTAAGACCTCCGACTGAGGTCGAAAACTATTTATTATCGAATGCGGGTGGCGTTATACGATATAACTATAAGAGATATCAAGACTTGAATACTGTGAATTGCGGACATTTGTGTTTATTCTTTTTGAAAGGATTCATTAGTTGAGAACGAGTTTCTTTTAGTAAATAATTTAATATTGTTGTATGTATATAAAATGGAACGTGATGGTGATGGAGGTGCAGATAATTTGGCTTTTGTTTTATCAGGAGAAGGACCACAGTTGACATGTGTATTGAATCCGCCTGTATATTTAAATGGTGAATTTGAAATGTGTATGTTGAGTTTGCAAACTTATAATTCTATTTCAAATGTTACATCGGAGAATAATGTATTTCGATATTATGCTATAGCCCCGGGTAAGCCCGGGAATTGGGAGAATATATTAGTTCCACAGGGTACTTATGACGTAGCAGATTTAGAGAAGTATATTGATGAACAAGTGCGTCTCGGTACAGATGATAAGAATTTTTTTAATTTAAGGGCAAATAATAATACCTTGAAGCAACTATTAAGTCTCCAGTGGATATCGATTTTACTGTAGAAAATTCAATTGGTTCTCTACTAGGCTTTAAAAAAGTTAAAATACAAGGAAATATTCCAAGGACGAGTGATGAGGTGGTTGATATTAATAAAATGAGTGCCATCGATATTATGTGTAATGTAGTTGCTGGTTCATATATTAACGGGCAGTTGTCGTATGTTTTATATCATTTTCATCCGAATGTTCCACCAGGGTTTAAGATAATAGAAGTTCCGCAAGAGAACATTTATATGCCCGTGAATGTGAACATGTTAACGAATATTATTATTCGAGCCGTCGATCAGAACGGGCGATTAATTGATTTGAGAGGTGAAGAGTTAACAGTTTATTTACGATTAAGAAGAAAACAGTGACTACTACAAACAAATTTTAAGCAACATGAGAAGTAATACTAACAATAAATTTTGGAAGCAAGTTCGACGATCTACAGGAAAGTCATCAAATAAATTGAGGAGCGGGATGGGGCGAATAGTGAAATATGGTGGTTTATCAGGTGAAAATAGAAAATTTTTGAAAAGTTTGGGTTACAGAGTTTTGGTATAAATACGGAGGAGTATAAAATAGTATTTATAGAAGAAGGATGAGGATATTTTATCAGTGTAAGAAGAATTTGTGTTGCGAGAAGTTGATTGTCACTGTGAGGTAGAATTATTTTAATTATGGAAGTGTTAGATGTTTTGAGAAAAGTTCGTGTGGATAATTCAATTATCGAATTGGAATACCACAATCATGCACCATTTGGCTCACCAAAATATGGGAATAATGATGAAATACGAATTGTGGTTCCAGAAATAGATAAATATACTCTACCATCCGAATCGGAATTATTAATAGAAGGGAAATTACGATTAGCTAGTGATGATAGTAAAGCAAGTGCTACAGCATCTCTGATTCATAATGCCGGAGCTTTTATGTTTAGTAATATTAGATATGTAATGAGTGGATCGGAGGTAGATGAAGTTAGAAATGTGGGTATAACATCAACTATGAAGGGATATTTTTCTTATAGTCCGAGTTATATAAATAAATTAGAAAATTGCGGTTGGGAATTTACTACAGGGAAGGCTCCAGTTTTAGATGTCAGAGGAAATTTTAGTATTTGTATTCCACTTAAAATGTTAATAGGTTTTGCCGAAGACGTAAAGCAGATTATTATGAATATGCAAGAATTAATATTGAAGAGATGTGCTGATGATAGCGATGCGATAATGAACACTGTTGCCGATGAAGATATGAAATTAATTATTGATAGTATAATATGGCGAGTACCCCATGTTAAAGTGGGTATGGCTCAAGATTTATCCCTGACAAAATTAACAACGAAAAATACTCTGATGGAAATGTTTTTTAGAGGTTGGGAAATTCACGAAAATCCGGGAATTCCTGAGACAACTAAACATAGTTGGGCAATTAAAACTGCTCCACCATTAGAAACACCGAGGTATATAATTTTGGGTTTTCAAAGTGGGAAAAAAGGAAGTTTGTCTCAAAATATGAGCAAATTTGATGCAATTAATTTAACGGACGTTATGGCTTATTTGAATGGGAAGAGATACCCATACGAAAATGTTCGTGTTGATTTTGACGAGAATCGCGTAGCTGTTTTATATAATCTGTACGCTAGATTTCAACAGAGTTACTACGGTTACGATCATAGCGAACCGCTTATGAAACTGAATCAGTTTAAATTGTGTCCGCTAATAGGTATCGATTGTTCACATCAAGAAGATGCGGTACATAAAAGTGGCGTAGAGGTTAGAATTGAGTTTACAACGAAGGCTAATGTGCCAAAGGATACCACTCTATACTGTTTGATCATGCATAATAAATTATATCAGTATTCACCATTTAATAAAGTGGTTCAACGAAAATATTAGCGGCACAATAGATACCGTAATAGGGGTAGGATGTTGTTGTTAAATGAGATGCGGGCTGAGGTGATGTAGCTTGTGTAGTTGGTTAGTTAATCGTTACATGATGACTGCAAGACGTGGCAAAAAGTCTATTGTTATCGATTTTCAATGGTATCGTTCTGAAATACATAGGGTAATGCCGAAGGAGTTGGCTACATGTGACAATTATTTCAAAAAGAGTCATTTTGTTTTCAAACCTGTACTAAGTTTTAATGCTTTGACAGATGAGGATAAACGTGTCGCAAGATATGCTTACAGCTGTCATCACGGGTTAGCCGGGGAACAGTCGAAAATCCTGTTTTCGAGATAATTGAGGATTTTTGTTTTTTTTGATATTTCGATTGGTAAGGGCAAAAGAAAATTTGAGGGGGGGGATTTCCCCCCTCCAAAAAAATGGGGTGGGGGAATCCAAATTGGGTGCAAAAATAGAGAAAAATCTGAAGAATAAAATGAGATGGGAAGGGGTAAAATCAGAACATTAGAAGAGCAGAAAATGCGTTTTCCGAAGAAAATTAAGTTTGTTGTTTTATTACATTTTCGCAAGTACCACATCCAAAAATGGAAAAAGAAATTTAAAAAAATTTAAAAAAATTTAAAAAAATTTTAAAAAAATTTTTAAAAAATTTTAAAAAAATTTTAAAAAAAATATAAAAATTTCTAAAAAATTTAAAAAAAAAATTCAAAAAAAATTCAAAAAATTTCGAAAAAATTTAAAAAAAAATAAAAAATTAAAAAAATTTAAAAAAAAATTTTTTTGTGAGGGTTACAAAAACACTAACCTTCACAAATTGTGTAAACAACTTTTTTTCCATAATAGCAGACAGACGTATAAAAACCTTTAACATTCATTGATTCTGTAAACAACTAAATTTTCCATATTAGCTGACAGACGTATAAAAAACTGTTATTCTTAAAACGTGACGTGTTTTAACCTAGATTTTCAGACGTATAAAAAACTGTTATTCTTAAAACGTGACGTGTTTTAACCTAGAGATTTTAATATAAATGCTTCCTTTATTCTATTTAGAAATCATTCACAAAGTATCTCTTGCAACATAATGGTGAGTACAATTACATTATATTTGTTATTATTATTATATTAAATATTATTATTATTTGCACACATATTTGTATTTGGTTTTAAAATGATTTCAACAGTTCAAAACTGTACACCCAAATTCAATCATTTTCCTATAGTTAATTTCTTATTATTAATATCACTATTATGTCAAAAGAACATTAAAATTACAGCTACATTGACTTCGAGTTTTGTATTATGTTCCGATTATACGGAACTATGTATGGTTAATACATTAAGCATTGAAATGATTTTCTGGGTGTGAGTAATTATTTATTGCAGCGAGAAAATAATTTAAATACTTTTTCTAATTGCATAGAGAAAATAATTTAAATTTACAAATTCTTCACATTCATTTGTCATAGTTAATTATCTTTTTTATTTTAGACTAATAACGATGATAATCAGTGGTGTTATTATTTTGAAAATGTTGACAATGTTGAAAATGTTGAAAATGTAGACTTCGACGGGATGTTCTCACTGGAAAGACGATTGGGTGAATCATCCCGTCAGACGGACGTTAGACTACTATCGGGGTCAGTTGAATTACCTTCTGCAGTTCCATCTACTTCTGCGGTACGACCCCTACCTCATACTGTCGAAGTAGGTGTTGCAGCAGAAGTTAATCCACCTGCATTATCCCGTCAGACGGACGTTAGAAGACTATCGGAGTCAGTTGAATTACCTTCTGCAGTTCCATCTACTTCTGCGGTACGACCCCTACCTCATACTGTTGAAGTAGGTGTTGCAGCAGAAGTTAATCCACCTGCTTTCGTGTCACAATTGACAACCGTTCCACCTTTGCAACCTCCTCCTTATTTGCCGAAGGCCGAGTACTACAAATTGGATAGGGTACAACGACGCCAACTGACTGCCCAACGACGTATGTTTAGAAACTTAACAATATCGACCTCAAAACGAGAACACACTACGAGGACCGAAAGACGACGAGGCCAAAATACAAAAAACTATATACCTTTACCCTATACAACTTGTAGTCCTGATGTTCGAGCGGTTCGAGCGCCAAATCTGCGAACACTGCTCACGGACGATACAGTAGGAAGAAGGCAAATGTGTGATGGTGTAAATGTGACACGAGAGATAGCAAGAATACCACAGATTGTGGAGACGATTAATCTAACCACAGAATCTGTAGGAATCTTGTCTCAGACTCAGTCTCAGACTACTCACTTTTCAGCGTCCCAACCTCAAATGAATGTTACCGGCTCTTTTACTGAAGCACCTGCAATTCCTTAAGCAGCTCTAGAAATAACTGAGCTTCCTCAGTCCCCGATACCTTCTCCCAACGCAAATATTCCTGAACACTTTCCTTCCAATGCTTTTCCAGCTCCTCCTTCAAATGCTTCTCCAGCTCCACCTTCCAATGCTTCTGCGTCGTTGTTTGCCTCACAATTCCACTGTGGGCAACAACAACCATCCGAACTCGCAACTTTCTCTGCGGAGTGTAAACAGTTTTCTAACATATGTGTTAGATATTTGTTGGGCAATTCGTCAGCGGATAGTTTCCTTCAGCAGGTGATCTCGCTAAAGGAGCAGGTTAACGATAAATCGTTAGAGCAAGACAAGGTTCTTCATTTCCTAACTAATGTCGTCAGTCCATCCGATGACTCATATGTAACCCGCCAAAGGGAAAGGAAGGATCTGCTGAATCGACTTGGAAGCTTGATTGAAGACATGATTGATTATCAAAAAATCATTTCCACCACAATGATTTGTATTTTCGATAATTAATTGTTTCATTGGTCAAGTTTCATGAGCGACACTACACTGATACGATACGAACCATCTGAGAACCTATTTTCAACATTTTCAACCATCTAATACATTAACTTGCCATCACATTCGATTGTAAACAATTCTGCATCGACCTGGTTAACGCCCACATTGCACGATACTAATGTACTAGTTCCTACAAAACTATCCAGACAAGGTAGGGGCTGCAAAATTACACCTATAACTGTTTTGCAATAGTTTACATGATATGTAATAACTTTAATGCTTTACTTATTACAGGAACTTGAGATAACAATTAATAAAATCGACGGTCCGCTGACCATAACTATAGCAGTACCGTTGGACCCCCTGTTGGACGTCGACGACCCCCCGGACCTGCCACCGGGATACGAGGAGCGTCAGAACAGTCCAATGACTCCGCAGGCGGTGCCACGGAGGAGAACCCTGCAGCAACGGTTCGCCGAATAGTTCCTGCGGGCTTCCGGCATCCCAGCGTCCCCAGCGTCCCCAGATCTGGACAATTGATCGGGGGCGTCGGCACGGCCGGTCGGGAGTTCGGGGGTCTGCGGACAGGAAGGCGACACCACCTTCCACAAACTCAAAAATTGGCGGCAAAAATAAAATAGAAAAAAATAAAAAAATAATTATATTTCTTGTTTTATTTCTAATATTAAGTTAATCCTAAACAGATAATATAACGCACACGAAGATATCATAATTCAGTCGTTATTGTTAAGTCGAATAGATTATGTCGATGGAATCGAGTGGAGCTGAACCAAATATTGTACAATTGGAACCGCAAGAATATCCCTACAAGTTCACAACTACGATTCCACATCAATTACGAAGAGTTTTATACGACACAGTAGCCTCTTCAGTGGCTCATGTAAGCGAGGATTAATTGTGGGACCTTCTGGGTGTGGCAAAACAAATGTCCTTTTAACCCTATTACTTCATCCGAACGGGTTTCGCTTCAAAAATATTTACATCTGCTGTAGATCTCTTCATCAGCAAAAGTATGAATACTTAAGAAATATATTGAAAAATGTTCCTGAAATTGGTTACCACGAGTATACTGAACAATGTGTTGGAAGAAATCGTTTGGTATGCTGTTTATTGATAATGATTCTGTATTTAATGATGGAAGATATCGTTTAGGTCTTGATACTTACATACACCTATAAACAGATTAATGAGGCTGAGAAGAGTTGACATATTTCTCCCCATCGTATACAATTTGATGTGCTTTAAGTTTATAAGTTTTAATTAAGAGGAGTTTGTTACGTACATTAGGGTTTAAAACATGTATTACTGGAATATTTATATCAGTCTACAGGTATTCGTTATAGAGTGTACATGGAAAATAAAATCATAAGAGATTTAATACAAGCTCGCGAAGCTCTTAAACAAAAGTTAAGAACATTACGGGCTGACATTGCACAATCTCAGAGAGAAACAAATATTCTGTATGCGCCCATAGCAAAACCGCTACTTGAAATCGCTAGCAAATTAGCTCCCAGTAATATAACTCGAGGACGAACTGATTCTGCGGACGCTTCTAAAGAAGTAGAAGAATCTTGGTCCGACATCATATCAGAAAAATCTTATGTGACAATACCAGGAACGTCAATTTTACGACAACAAAGTACACCGCGTAAACGACATCAGCGACACGTGTCATGGTTCAGCCCATCCACTCATTCTTCTCCGACAAAACAACGAAGTGCGTATCTCGCCGGAACACCTCCACGAGAAACCAGTCTTACAAATTCATCAGATTTGAAAAAAAAGATTCGAATGTCTGAGACATGCAGCCAGCCCTCATTTCTAGAAGATGAATATATCGGGGAACAATTGCCAGAGACTCCAAAGGGTGGTGATGAAGAGAAGGAACGAAGTGATGAATTAGATTCTAGTGAAAGCCTTGAGTTAGATAAGTCAAGGGCTCACGCTCTATCGCTCTTGAAAACGCGTCCGTCAAAGTCAATAATTACTAATAAGTCGTTAAATAAGACCCTGTTAGAAACGGATGTAGTTAAGGCAGCGCTAAAAGATCATGACCCCGCTATACGGCCTTTTCTTATGGGGTTAATGACGGATGAGAAAGAAGAATTCGATGAGAAGTATGGTGTACGCGAAGTTGATGGTGACCTGATGATTGGAAACGCAAATATTAGGTTTGATGGACCCAACATTATCATCGGTGAATTTACTTATAGGGCTACTAAGGGATTACTAGAGCTACTGTTTATGAAGAGACCGGGAAAGTTTCAATATGCTGACGCTAAGAATTATAAATTCATTTTAAATGATACTCACGCCGCTAGAGTTGATTACGATTCGGCTCGGAAATATGCAGCAAGTAAATATTATAAATATACGACAATTATTAAGCCTATAGTTCAAGGTAAAAAACCAGACGTTTGGTGGACCCGCACTTGGAAAACAGGATTGGGTTTATCAAAAAAAATACCGTTGCGAAAGATCGTTGTTCCTAAGAGTATAGTGGAATATAAGTATTGGGATGATGCAAATGAATTGTGCGACAGATTGAAGTTACTGATGGCGTCCAAGGATGCCGGGCTACTGGTCATGATAACGAGATCACTGCAATAATTGAGGAATTTCAGGAATCAAAAATAATTAAATAGGTTGAGCAGCATAGTTATAAAGCAGTTAGTATATCGACACCGATAGAGTATTACGATGACAATAGATAAATTTGGAAGACACATACATAAACATATCGTCAGAAGACATTTAGCGGAAGAAGATGCAGTAGCAACACCCTAAATTCAAGAAGGAATTGGAAAAGCTTACTCGTATATTATATGTTCCTCCTCCAAAAAGGGAACCTTCAAAATATGTTTTTCAACTGCAGAGTAATGGTCGTATTGGGCAGGACGCATATTGCTTTATAACTCCTGCGCGTCGAAAGCAAACGCAGTTATATAGGAATAAACTATACAGTGGAAAGATTGTTGCAGTTAAGTATTCCGACGATGAATTAGTGAGACTGTCCGTTAACGCCCACAGCATCGCTCTCATCCATCCTGCAGTATCAATAGACATCAACGCGGAATTGCGATTGAAGTACATTGGTCCATATCCTGTACCGAAAGAAACAGAGCCAGTGTTTGCGGAAGTAGTCGTCGAAGGAAATGTCATCACTTAAAAGGGATGTCGTTAATGAACTACACGCACCCACGCGACGAAATTTTAGACGACGGCGAGTCATAATAAAAGGACTACGAGACTTATTCCAGATAGATCTGGTTGAAATGATACCATACGCACGAGAAAACGATAATTTCAAATATCTTTTCGTATGCATAAATACATTTTCAAAATTTGCGTGGGTGATTCCAATAAAAAATAAAACAGCAGCAGAAGTGTCAGCGGCTATGGAATCCATACTCTCCTCAGGAAAGAAAAACATTCCAAGGAATATTCAGAGCGATCAAGGGAAAGAATTTTTTAACAGGCAGTTTAAGAAGATCATGGATAAGTATAACATTAATCACTACACCACTTACTCCAATTTAAAAAGTTCTATTGTTGAGCGTTTTAATAGAACGATTAAAAATAAAATGTGGAAGGAGTTCAGCTTCAACGGTAACTACCGGTGGGTTGGTATGTTGCAACAGTTGGTCAACATTTACAACAATACAGTTCACAGAACAACGGGATACAAACCTGTTGCAGTAAACCAACGGAATGCAATAGCAATTCAAAAATCGGTGTACAGTCACATAAAAATTGGTGACCCTAGAATTGGTAAATTTGAAGTGGGAGATCATGGGCGTATCAGTAAGCATAGACACGTTTTTTCTAAAATGTATACTCCGAACTGGACCAATGAAATATTCACGATAAGCAAAGTCCAGAATACATATCCGAGAACGTATATATTGCAAGACTCTCAAAAGCAGAATGTTCTCGGAGGTTTTTACGAAGAATTAAAAAAGGTTCGACATCCAGATGTTTATCTGGTTGAGAAAGTTATACGTCGAAAAAAGAATCAAGTCCTTGTCAAATGGTTGGGTATGCCTGCATCACACAACTCCTGGATATCTAAGAATAATGTATTGTAGAACGTAATTTTCGAATGAAATTAGGGAAATAATAAAAAATAGATAAATTATAGTGTTTTATTTTACAAGAAGTAGTAATACAGTTCAGAGTACACATGAAACAGTTATGAGAGCTAATAACAAAAAATAAATTAAATACAGTGTTATATTTCTTATAAGTTATGATACAGTTCATAGTATGCATGTTATGAGGTAGTACAGTTTAAGAAGCATACATACGAGAGAGCTAATAAGAAATATAAATCCAATACAGTGTTTTATTTTACATAAGTAATAATACAGTTCAAAGTACACGTATTGGAAAAAGTTCAGATAGGAAAGCAAATTAGGAGCTAAAGTCAATTGTAGGTTGGTAATCCATCAATTCGGTAATCAATTTCTGCAAATTTGCTTCACGTTCTAATTCTTCTATTCTATAATGTCCCCACGCTAAGGTGGAAGCTCTATCTGGGAGAATATATCGTTCATCATTTTTTGATGTGAGCGCTACTTCATTTCGCAATTCGGTGTAAATCGTGTGAAAATCTGATCGAAATACGTACATCTTCCCCATAAGAGTTTCATTTTCTTCAACTACACTTCTATAATCTGCAACGGACAATTTCTTATCAATAACATATCTTTTGACTCCTTTCGCCGTCTTCACCGTTTTATTTTGGACTTTCAAGCAATAAGCTTTGGCACCTGTACCATAGAAGCATTCAATAATACCTCCGCCGTATTCATCCTTCATTTTACCGAGCCTAGGTGAACTGCGTGGTATTCCGAATAAGTTCCCTTCAGTAAAAGTTGAAGTATCAAACATATCTAAATTATTTTTTATGTCATTATATACATTATAATTTCGTACACTTATAATTAGAGAATCTGTGTCTGTGTAGAGCAGTGTAATGTCCGAATCATACAAAGGCTTAAGAAAGGTATAGAAAAAGTGATACATTATCTTTTTAGCTATTTCCAGGATTGTGAATCCTACGTACACAGGCTTTATATAATCTACTCGAACTTGAGCCAATTCGATAGCTGTTAACGTGTTGCAAAATACTTTACTGGATTTAAAGTTTGGCTTTGCAATATATGCCTCCGCACCAAATCTGTTTCTAATTGTTTCCCAATGGGAAACCAATTTAATATTAACGTGATTTTCAACATTTTCCATAGTTTTTCCAAATATGCTATTCACCATTAACTTGTAAAACTCTTTGTAGAATGCATTCGTTGATTCACTTCGTTTCTTTGTATTAAAGTCAATATATCCCTTTAACCAATTACTTTGTTTAAACTTAATTCCGCGTCGAATTCCACTTAGTTTCAAACCATTATTCAAACATTGTTTCAAAGTCGTATAGTGAATAATGTAATTCGATTTATTTGAAAGATTTGGAATCAATTTAGGATGTTTAGAATTAGGTGGTATAACGTGTTCTGGACAGAAGGGATAATCATTGTGGAGGTCGTGAAGAGCTGTTGGATATTCTAAATCTACTTCGAAAACGTACCCTCTATCCCCATCGTCTTCCAAAGTTTGAACATCCAGCATCATTAACTCCTCATTCGTTAACCATTCAAATTCACCGCTTGGTAATTTGGATGTCATAGCATAACCATACAAATTCGTCGCATCGAGATATAATATATATTTCATAGGTTCTGATGGATCAAATTGTGATAAGTATTCGTTATTTGCCACCTCTATTCTTTTAGAACACATACTGACACCTCCACGTATGCCCTGTTTGAAAAAATGAAACATATCCGCATCTGTTAATAATTCTAAATTGACGTCTGTCATTCGTAGCATCGCTTCCCAGCTAAGACCTGGTGCCGTAAAATAGTGTGCTGGATCTAACTTGTAATTGTCCATACAAATATTTCGAAAAATTTCGAAAACATCTGCAAGTAGCAAAACATCAGATCGTAGATATATATATATCACTATATACCCCCAGAGATTGACATTCGAATAAATCCCACACTCGAAGGGCTCTACAATAATCCTCATCACTAATTTCGCTATCAGATAATATATCATAAAATTTATCTTTACTGGGCAAATCTGTCACAGATAGACTTTCAAATGATGTGACATAGTTGTATGGAAAGACGCCCTTTCGTCGTAATAAATTAAATTTTTCACCCATATAATATCTTGACACTTCTCTACACTGAGAATCCTCTAAATAAGATGATAATTTATCTAAAGAAGAACTCATAAATCGAAATGAATCTAAAAATCTCAATTTATGGAAGACTTTCCTCTTCTTACCATTACAGTCAATTCTATCGCCAACATATACTTTCTTAGAAAATGATATATACTTTTCTTTATTTTGGGCAATAACATCTATTTCTTCCTTATCCAATGCTAAGAATTTTACAAATAAATGTGTATCGTAATTCGATAAATTGTGCATTATGATCGGAGTAGAGCGAGGTTCTTTTTAATTTATATTGCATACCATGTGTGCTGCACCTCGATATAATCCAGTCATGTGATCATGGTCGCATACTTTATCATTCACATCTAGTGCTTTTTCACAAATATGACAACTTCTCGCTTGCTCATAATTATAACACTCTTCTTCAGTTAAGGGTTTCATTTTCACAATTTTACTTAAATAGTTTTTATATAATAATTTTACATCACTTTCCAACTCTGTCATGAACGTTTTAGGTGTATTTTGTCCACGGTATGTGCGCAGTTTACACAAATTTTCATCGAACGAACATTTTATATAGTAAGCGAAAGAATGTGGCTGATGTTCGAAACATTTCACACTATAAGGTTTTACATGATCCGGTTCTACCATATCAATAGGTTTTAATATTGCCTCAAAATCAGCATACACAACAAAAGGAACTCTTAACTGCTTTTCAAATTTTTCAAATTTTAATTTATTTTCCGGAACTTCTTCGCCATATTTGTTCGTCTTCAGATTCATAGTTGGAAACACCGCCTTCACCTGCTTACAATCTTCATGTTCATGTCTTTGTAATTTTTCTAACGATGTAAAAAAAAGTTAGACATCTTTCACAAATATATTTTTGGTGTCCACGCTGTGGTTTTTGACCCGAAACAAGTCGAGACAAGTTCTTAATCCAACAATAGTGTAAATTCCCTTCTTTCGCGCAAAGAAGTAATAAATTAATATGAGTCATTTTCCTTTGTTTCGTAAAATATAAAGGTCCCACTATATCATGCACCGTCACAGCACCATCGAAATACTCCTCGATACCATATACGTTTACAGATATATTATTCTTTTCTTCAAACTTAACAATGTCTTTTAAATGGACAGGGAAATCTAAACCAGTACAATCAGCCACGGTATCATAATGGGGATAGGAAGAAGGTCTTTGGGGAAGTCCACCTGGCACTCTTAACGCTGAAGTAATCGCCCAAGCGAAACATGCATTGTCAACATTTTGAATATTTATAATGGCCTTCTTCTTCTTTATTGATGGTGGTAAGTCCACATAACTTGATCCTCTCATAGGATTGAATTTATTTATGTTCACTTCCAAATGTATAATATTGCTCAAAGTCCAACCTGAAATATAATCAGAGACGTAAATCACTATAATAATATAAGTTTATACAATTTTACCTGAATTACGCTCCTGGAATTCGTTCATTTTATTCTTAATTTCATCAATATACTCATTGTACAAGCTATATAATTCACTTCCTTGCGTTATGATCTTGTTCATAGTATTAAATGATTTGATTTCCACATTCTCTTTTGTCAGCAAATAATACATACCATATAATTCAAAATTTATTTTAATCGAATTATGTACATGTACGACACTCTCTATTAATGTCAACACCTTTTCTCTGATGTTATTTGAAAATTCTTCAATATCAACATATATTTGAGACGAATCAGATATTTGATAACTTACTATTCTTCCTGCGAATGTGGATACACTTCTTCTTACACCATCGTCAACTATTACAAACGCTTTATTTCGATGCGTGGCATTACGAATATGTGCAGTATAACAATTCTTCTCCACGTATACATCACAGATTTCACATTTCCATAAGTCTGGATTGTTATCACTGATTTTTATTCTCTTGCCTTTGCAAGAACTTAACATGTGTCGATTTCTGTTATCTCCACGAGAAAATTGTTTACCACAATACTCACAATCAAACATCTTAGGTTCTTTAAATGAACACTTTGAAATGAACTGCTGCAATGAACTGTTGCTGGCATACACCAACTGTCTCTTTATAAACCTCTTATCGGTAAACCTGCGCTTTAGCACGATTTCGAGTTTGGGGACCTCCTCAAGCTTACTTTTAACTGTTGAACCAACTTCTGTACTACATCTACTATCCTCCGCAAATTTATTTATATGTACTTATAGAACCTACTGCTGCTTATTAAAAGTAAATGGAACATGTTCTGATTATATTTATTTATTAGATCTTCAACTCCATCGCTGTACTACTACTACTGTATTTAACTAACACTAATAACAAAATAATAAAATAAATAAACACTAATAATCATCTTAATTGGTCATCTTAATTATTTTCAAAATCACTGATATTATCTAGTTCTGCTAGAAGTGTCACTGTCTCTATTTCAAAAATATCGTCGAAAATTACTTCATCATCATTATTTTCTTCATTATCATTATTTTCTTCATTATCATTATTTTCTTCATTATCATTATTTTCTTCATTATTACCTTCTTCTTCTTCTTCCTCACTTTCCTCATCTTCACCAATACTTTCCAAAATATGTTGTATTATTTCATCTTCTTCCTCTTCTGTTAACTCACTCACAGAAAAAATATATTTTCTATGTAATAGTTCCATAATATTGTTAAGGGTTACACTATTTGCGAATACGTTACCTTAAACTCCCTCCACTTGTCATACCATTCACCTTGTTGTGCCATTGACCTTGCCGTACCCTTGACCTTGCCGTAACCTTGACTTTCTCGCGCCCTTGACCTTGATATAACCTTGATATAACCTTGATGTAACCTTGATATGACCTTGATATAACCTTGATATGACCTTGATATGACCTTGATATGACCTTGATATGACCTTGATATGAACTTGATATGAACTTGATATGACCTTGACCTTGAGATAGCCGATTCTAGCACCTCCTCATGTAGAACCTCCTCATTGCCCTTGGGCTGTGCCACATGCAAGGTCAAGGGCAATGAGGAGGTTCAACATGAGGAGGTGCTAGAATCGGCTGTCCCTCTACTAATAGTTCTTTGTTGTTTAGTGCGCCACTGGTATTGGCTTATTCTTAAAAAAGGGACTTTACATTTGGTGTATCTTTAACTCCCCTTCGCCAATAGGAACGACATATTTTTTTAAAGTTATATTTACATGAATGAGAAAAAGGAGGAGTGGAATATTTCTATCGCGCGTTTCTAAATATAACTAAATTTTGAATGAAATTAAAATAAAAGAAAAACAACATCTAAAATAAAACTCTTAATAAAACGAAAATTGAGTACGGATTTTCTAAATAGATTTACGTTTTATTACAAATGTAACAAATTAAAAAAACATTATTATATATATATATATATATATATAAGTGTTTAGATCATTTCTTAGCCGTTTATTAAATATAACAATTGAGAAATTATAGGAGTTTTTCGGCTTTTATATGAAATATTTACAAATATCAAATTAGAATGTATGTAATTACAATTACATACATTACATTATATTTGTAAATATTTCATATAAAAGCCGAAAAACCAATAATTTATCAATTGTTATATATATATATATATATATATATATATATATATATATATATATATATATATATAATGGACTTCATGTGTACGAGAATTAATAATTATTAAATCTCATTTTACATGCGATTGTCGCTATAATTTGTTGCATTATTCTACAATTCGGCAAATCACTTTTGCCCCAGATTGTAGACGCAACAATCAGCGACGTCAACTGTACAAGTATCAGTACAAATGAAAATTAAAAATTTAAAATATAAATGTCATTTATATTTTAAATTTCTTTGAAACACTATGTGTCGAAACATGTAAGATTGTTTTAAATATATACATATCAAACTAAGCAGACC
Source organism: Melolontha melolontha (assembly GCA_935421215.2). Classification (NCBI taxonomy): domain Eukaryota; kingdom Metazoa; phylum Arthropoda; class Insecta; order Coleoptera; family Scarabaeidae; genus Melolontha; species Melolontha melolontha. The sequence goes on along the minus strand of OW285236.1, from coordinate 154,695,357 downwards.
TTAAATCGCCGGCTAATTTAATCTACTATGCACATATATATATATATATATATATATATATATATATATATGAAAAATGAAAAATTTGTGCAAATATCTATATTTCACTAATGTTACAGATCATCAGTGCACATTATCCAGAGACCGACATGACATTCACTTCTATACTACATATATATACGAACAAGGAATAAAAACAATAGAAAAGAGCGTCGCTTGGGTTGTCGCTGTAATGAACTTCATGTGTATGAGAATTAATAATTATTAATTCTCATACACATGAAGTTCATATATATACATATTGTAGTTGTTCTACTTTACCAGAAACTGGAAGAAAAAAAGGACATATGTTAGAAATAAACATTAGATTAAGTAAGTTGACCATGCAATTACAACGTAAATTATTAAACAAGTTAATACCGCACATTTAATTAGAAAATGTATTTGAAAGAATTTTTATTATTTATGTTTATCATTTTTCACAATCAAAAGTCATGAAATTATTTATTATTCCGAAAATAATTAACTTGTTTAATAAAATTAATTTCATATGGAAATTTATTTTATCAACCCGTATATTTTTTGAATTTGAATTAGTTTACCGCGAAAATCGTTTATTATTAACTCCATTCATATGATATTGATATGCATTCCAAAATATGTCATTATGATTGTATAATTATTAATTTTATTTGTATAATAATGTCAATTAAATATTGGATATAAAATCAATCGATTTGGATAATTACGGAAGTTAAATAACTATATCAAGTAAAAATAAATCGTATGGAGGCCAAGGAATAAAAACGACAGAATAGAGCGTCGCTTGGGTTGTCGCTTGGGGTAAAAAGCCACGCAAAATTTGATCGTAAAATTAAAATATTATTTAAACAGTAAAAATAGTAATTTCCTTGCCCGAAAATATTCTTAATACAAAAAGACAGTGTGTATACATCATCTGAATAAGAAATTCATCGAGCATTGTGGAAGTATATGGCATAAAACTGCGTCACCTTCAATACCCGCTCCTTGAAACACCTCCTGCTTCCAATTTCAACCAGGTATTCATCAATTCCCATTTTTCCGAGAACATCCATATTACTCACAAAGGATTTCACTTAATTACCGATCTAATCCTATATTTTATATCCATATTAATTCAGTAAAATATAACCTAACAATTTGTACAATTAAACTAGATTTAAAATTAGTTATATTAATAAGTACAACATATCTTGAAACTGAATGGTCTTCTCAAATTAATTAGAATTTTAAACTATCAATCATCAGGTAATATCACTTAGTTTTGAAATTTTATTTGCATTTATTATAAATAACTTATGTTTGTTACCGATGCACAAGAATATATTAACAAATTATGTCACATGATCTACGCATCACTTACAGCTGATTCATATATATAATTTCAATAGGATTGAATATCTCACTAGAATAATCATTAAATTGGATTTAACACAAACTAGAATTTATACTTTTATTTATTGTCTGTTTTACTAAGTTACTTACGCAAATGATATCGACACTTTTCACTAAAATTCAGTATTAATACCCGAGATAGATTGTTGTCACATAAATGGGATTTTATATTTACTTCTTTAATGAATTGAAGGACCGGCTCCTGTGAGAAAGATCTCGGTCAACCGCTAAGCAGTAGAAAAAATACATATAATATTGTTCATAGATAAAATTATGAACTGGCGCCCAATTGCATTAATATATTATAATTAAAAAAATATTTATAATAGACTTGCCCAAATAAGATTGTAAGAGCCGACATCTTACATTCTACTACCAAATTAAGCTCAATAATAAGGTAGGCAACTTAATACTTTATATTATATTTTTAGAAAATTTAAAACCAATCCATAATTAGTTTTAATTATATTTGATTTTTAAATTATTATTAATATTACTCAAAATTATATATCAATTGTACCAACATGGGACAATTCTTTTCATTAAAAATAAACTATTGTTACGTGTCCGTAACGCTCAACGTTTTATTACTTTATTTTGTAATTTAATTAATATCTTCAATATATTTCGTTCCATTTTCAACGAACCTACCTATATAGGTATCGTTATTCGTTATTTTAATAGATATTCAATTTCTTTCAAGTTTTTTTCGTTTTTTTTATTTCGAACCTGAGTGCTCGCTTTTTTAGGGAAAAAAGTAGAAGCCTCGCTTTCGACACTTCGTTGTTAGCTATCGATCTCTGAACGTAGTTACGTTCTTTTCCCAACACGGATATCGATCGATGTAGCCTTATTGTAATCATTGTAATTACGGCCCCTTGAGGGATTTAATCGATCAGCATATCTAAAATTATTCGCTAAATGCGATATCTCCCCTTGGAGGATTTAAAGTGTTGGGAAGGAAAAAACTTGTAAAACGTTAAACAACGTTTTAATTTCATCGCCATCGAACGCATAATTCGGTATGTATAGGGCTTTCTCTGTTGTATTTTTTCTTTTCGCTTATTTTCGCTGTTCTTCCTTTATTTAGATGGTGTACCCGACGGGCAAGAAATCACGTGATTGTTCCCGCAAGTGACGCTTTCTTCTTTCCTGGAGGGAGAAGGACACGATCGCAGTTCGATCCGTCAGATAAGCACTCGTTTCGCTAATTTTATTTTTCAATTGTCATACGTAAATTTCTTATTTCATTTCATATATAAATCATTGTCATTATTAATTAATAGATCGCTGTTAAATAGTCCCAGGTGTTTTTCCAAGCGAAATAACCTGTGTTGCCTGACCTTTTTTGTGGGACATTACTTATACTCTTTTTTTTATTCGCTTCACGAACTGTTGTACCGTTTCCAATATAAACTTGCGTTTCTACATAAATATAATTTTGAATACTTTAATTACATGCCTTACAGATTTATTTTTGGCTAATTTATTTGAACACTTTAATTGCATACATTACATATTTTTGCTAACTAATTTGACTACTGTAATTATAGGCATTACATATTTTTGCTAACTAATTTTGAATACTTTAACTATATGCCTACAAATTATTTTTGCTAACTAATTTGAACCTGTAATACATTGTGAACCAACAAGAAAGAAAAAATACGTATTGTTTTTTTTTAGGGCGTACTAAGGCCATAGGCGCACTGTAATAATTTTTCATAAGTCGATTTATTTAAAGTCTTTGTTCTTAATTAATCTGTTTCTTTACTTTTGACTGGCCTTCAGCCGCATATTCCTGTAACAGTTTTTTTTCCTAATATATACGGGGTATCAATAAATAAGTTTTGTTTGGTTGGAAACGACGTATTTTCTTTTTTTTTTCCTCGTCTCTCGATCCTCGAGAGTGGAACGAGTCTCGGTCACGGAGCCGGCCTTCTGCCTCACGCAACCTGCCCTTTTTTTATATAATCTATTGTTATCAAGTTTCCGAGTTTGCGACATCCAGCGGCAGAAATTCGGTGGCGTCCTTTAACCATCTTTTTAGTTATTTACCTACCACTGGGTCTCCCCACCCCCTGAACTGAGGCAGCTTCAGTAGCCGGGTGGGCCGTTGGACGTTGGCGAGAACGGGCAGGGGCAGTTTTAGTTGACCGAGACCGGGTCTGCTGCGGGGAGCGTTTTGTTTTTTTTTTATATTTTAAGCTCGACACTTAGTGATCGTAGCACTATAAATATTAAAAGAAATAATACGAAATAATAATAAGTAAATAATAGTACTTCAATTGATAGTTTATGTATGTATTGGTCGCCTTAATTTGAACTTTAATATTGGTCTACCAGTGCGCAGTATCTTCGATTACAAATAGATAACGTTAGAGCATTAGAAAGATACTGAATTTATTAGACTCTATCCCTGGATCATCGCAAGTAGTTACACTCTTATAAAGCTGATAAATAATAAATTAACAATATAATTGAGATAGATTTAGCTACGCATAGATAAATAAAAAACTTCTTTAAAAAAACAAGTATAAAATATTTATTCAACACAAGATATATATACAATTAAATGTGCAACTTAGCTAAACGGCAAAGTGAGGTTTTAAAAATTTATGTTCGTAATAACATATGTGAGTAATTGTGGTAATGGTGATAATGTTTACCAGTTGTTGTCTTATAAGCAAAGACTATTATAATATAAATTAGTTAATAATGTTAAATGGTAAGTACTATAGGAATCTCACTACACAATATTCTTTACGATAAATTAGATAAATTAGAATCAAGATAGTTATTCTTTTAAAGCAAAATCAGGATATTTTAAGTAAATTTTGGATTGATCATAAATTAAATTATTTGTTATGCTTTTACAAGATAATAAATGAACCTGTGATTTGTAGAAAAAGGCAACAATGTGACTGAATGTCTACGGCAAATCGGTATTCGGCCAGGCAGGAAAGAAAAAGATATTCTTGGATGGTTCAGGTATTTCTGTGTAAGGCTCGATGTTGGATATGGTACAATAGGAATAATGCAGGTACTTAAAATTTTATTACGTTCAGTAGCTTCGATGTTCGGTGTCCAACACCAAAAGATGCTATCGTAGTTTTCTTGCAGGAAACCGATTTTTATCGGGTAAAAATTGTGTCAAACGTTACTTTAGTACGATGGGCACCTTTTGTATATATTTTTGGATTTATATCAGTAATATTTCTGTATTTAATAAATTTTAAAAACGGAGAACTATATATTCGATACTATGCTATGCAATTTCTAATACCGACGCCAACCTTCATTTATTTTTACCAAAGCCTTTTTAGAAAATAAAAATTATCTTGATTTATACTTTTTAAAGCTAGTTATTTTAATTGATTTATAAATATAATAATGATTTTGATGAAAAGATAAAATTAATATATGAATTTACTAGCATATATGAATTGCTTTTAGATGTTAGGTAAGGTTACAAGTTTGAACATAATTATAACCTGTTCGCTGTTTTTCTATGTTTGAAAAGTGGGCGTGTTCAATTAGTATCGATATAAAATTTAAATGTAAATAAATTAAATATCTTTTTTAATGTCGCGTAATTGACTTGAATGACAAAAATGAAAATTAAAAATATAAAACGTAAATTTGAAATAAATATAATTTAATCTAAAATACACAAAGTTGTCGTGATATTAATTTATTAACATTTAGACACTAATTTTACAAGTTGTGTCCACCAAATGCAGTTATTCAATAGGATGTTTCCATTATATTAATTTAAACATAAGAAAAAAATAATAAAAAAATATCTCTAAGTCTATATATGAATAAGTTTATTAAAGAAACAAAAAGGTTTATCCAAGACAACCTTCGCATTATAATAACAACAGCAGATAAATCAAATAAAACAGTGATCATTCTTAAAGAGGAGTATGAACAAAAAATAGAAAAACTATTAGACGATAAATTCACCTACAAAAAAGAAAGAAATAATACAAAAGACAAAAACGCAAAAAGAAAATAATAACTTAATAAATAAATGGCATAGACAGAACCTAATAGATTTCAACACTAAAAACAAACTTCTCATTTTTAATTTCCAACCTCCAACAATATATGGATTACCAAATCTACACAAAAATAATATCCCTTTAAGACCAATAGTATCTAACATACAAGACCTTACTTATAATATAGCATAATTCCTAGGTGATCGCATATCTAAGATGTTAGGTTAAACCAAAGACTCATGGCAATTCCAAAATTTCATCAAGGAATAAAAAGTACCAACTGATCACAAAATTATGTTACTTGATGTAAAATCTTTATACACTAATATACCTACAAATCTAGCTATAAATATAATAGAATCTAAATGGGATGAAATTAGTCCGCACACATCAGTGCCCCCGCCTTGGCGGAAAACGTTAAGATGGCACAAAGTGTGACCGTCGTCGACCGAAGTAGCCGCTAAGAGGGTTCCCTCGGTTGGCGATGAGCAACCCCGTGCAGGCTTCGCTTCGCTGGTCTGCGCCTTGTCTCGATGGGGCGGGGAGTCGGGCCGTCGAAGTACTGCACGGAAAAGTAAAGAAGTTGCCGGGAAAGGGTTGGCGGCCCTGCGCAACGGCTGATTATCCGATCTCTCTAAATTTACGCGACCGGTCACTAAACACACGCACGAGCGCGCCAACATACAAAACCCTACACTTACGCTCTCACACAAACACAAAACCACACACCCAAAGAGAGACGCAAGCTGCCAGCAGCAACCAACGCACAAGTTCATACCCAGAAAGAGACGCAAGCTGCTAGCAGTGAACAATACATATGTTCACACCTTGCTATCTGTTCTTGGGATACTAAGGCATAATTTATTATTATTCAATTGGAATGTATCTTTGAATAATTTAAACCATAGCAACTCAATTATTTGACATTTGTATTCTGTCATTTATATTTTATATCCTTGATAAAGGCATCATTGCCGAAACATGTAGGGTTGTTTTAAATATATATACTTTGAAGTAAACCAGACCTTTAATCGCCGACTGATTGAATTTACTATATATATATATATATATATATATTTTCTTTTAGGTTTCCGCGGGTAGTTGTATGTGTTTTAACTGGATTCCGGGGTTTCTTCCGCGTTTCCACTGTTTGGTCTTCGTAAAAACCGGTGCTGGTTTCTGGACGACGTTTCTGCAAAATCACATTTGCCATCTTCAGGTCTGCGATAACTGTCTGCTTCTGCTTCTGGTATGTCGTAAACTGACGTAGTCGCGTTTAGGATGGTAGTTATATAACCGATTAGCGTTCTGGTTGGTTACACTTGGTTGAGTGTGTGCGCGGCTCCGTGTCGTTGGGCCTGTAGCTGGAGTGTACTGGCTGGGTTGCGGTGTAGGTGTCTTTGTTTGTTGTTGACAACTTCTTCGCTTAATACTGGTTTCCATGCTGTTGGTAGCCTCTGGGTATCATCTCGCGAATTCAAATTGTCCGGACGTTTCTCAATTTCAATAGCTTCCTGATTATTCTAGTTTTCAAATGTTCTATGTTCGCCAATAATTTGGTATTGCTAAAGTCTATCGTGTGGGACGATTCCTTTGCATGCTGAGCCAAGGATTAAGTTTTTACGTAGTCTTTTTTTACGAAGTCTTTACGAAGACCAAACAGTGGAAACACGGAAGAAAACCCGGATTCCAGTTAAAACACATACTACTACCCGCCGAAACCTAAAAGAAAACATATTATGTCTTTACGGGGAGAAGACCTTGCACCAAACCAAGACCTTCGAGAAACTCAGAACAAGAAGAAGCAAACTGCTTTGCGGCCTGGCATTTCTGCAACGTTGCCGAGAGGAGGACATCATTCCACAAACATTGAAACTGAAGGTCAACAAAACACCAGACAAACCAAGAACATTCTGAAGAAAGCAAGCCTGGCTCTACTGAGGGAATCTATCCACGATGTTAGAAAAATGTTGGATGATATCAATAAACAATTACTCCAACTACACCTGAACCTAAGTAACACCATCCATCCGATAATTTGGAGAGTACTGGACTAGCTCAGTGAATTCCGTTCAGATACAAACACCAGCCTGACAACAGCGAAACAAATAAAGAAGTTCAACCGCCTGTAAGCAGAACAAAAACCCATAAACACCAAAGAGGAGAAGAAACCTCTCAAAGTTGTATACAACTTATCCACACACATTGGATGCAGCATCACAAAAGGTATTGGCGAAGGGGTTTAACTACGCAATAGCTCCTGCCCGTATACCAGTAGAAGAGATCATTTGTGGGGTAGAGGAAACTATATCTAGGATTGATAAGAATACGGCCGAAGCAATCCGCCAAGATGTATCGCAAATACTACGGACAGCCAAACCACCAACGAAGAACTTATTGCACGAAGAATTACTGGCACTTAAACAACTAAGGAACAAGGAAGACATTATTATACTACCAGCGGACAAAGGAAATGCTACGGTGATAATGAACACAACCGACTACGATACCAAGATAAAAGCTCTATTAGAAGATCCGGCATACTAACCAATCACTACGGATCCAACAACATACTTGGAGAAAACAACTAAAACTAAAATCAAGGAGAGTTCCATCGACAAGGAAATCCAAAAACAACTCATTCCAAGGGAGAAGTCATCGAGATGTCCCAAATTCAACGGCTTACAGGAAGGTGCACCATTAAGACCCATAGTCAGCTCCATTGGGTAACCTCTTCAACAGTTGGCAAGATACCCAGCCCTAGCCCAACAACTACAACCACGTGCCAAAGAAGCCGAGTCTTACGTCAAGAACGCAACCCACTTCATCGAGATATTGAAGAAAGAGAAAGTGGAAACAGATTGGCTATTGGTAAGCTTCGACGTAGTGTCACTGTTTACCAATATACTAATACCCGAAGCTCTAGGGACCATCGAAAGAAAATAGCAACCTCCACCATACATAATAAACCTGGTGAATCACTGCCTGGCAAACACCTACTTTATCTACGGCGATCAACGGTACAAACAAATAGAAGGCGTACCGATGAGGTTTCCACTGTCACCAGTAATAGCGAACCTCTTCGTGGAAGAGTTAGGGAAAACAGCATTAAGGACGGCCATCCATAAAAAACCCAAACTTTGGCTACGATATGTTGACGACACGTTCATGATTTAGACACATGGAGAAGATCACCTTAAGAGCTTTCTGGAACATCTGAATAGTATCCATCCAAAAATAAAATTCACAATGGCAGTAGAATAAAACAATCAACTACCATTCCTCGACGTTTTGGTTAAGAAGAAAGAAAATGGAGAATTAAACCATACAGTGTACCGGAAATCCACACCTACAGATCGATACCTCAACGCACAGTCTCACCACCACCCAGCTCAGTTGCAAGCAGTAGTGAAGAGCCTAGTAACAAGATCACAGAGATTAGCAGATGAAGATAACGCCATTCAAGAAATGGACAAACTCCACAATGCACTTCAGCAGAATGGCCTTAGCAAACGGGCAATCAACAAAGCGTTAAAATCTAAACGAGCCACACCACAAGAGGAAAAAGAGGAATCAATAGCCAAAACCTACTTACTCTATGTCAAAGGTACCACCGACAGAATATCCAGAGTCCTACGAAGACACAACATTAAAACCACATTCAAGGCAGACAGAAAAATCAACACAGTCCTTCGGAATCCAAAAACAAGAATACCTTTAGAAAACCAGGGAGTTTATGAAATTCCATACCTTAATTGTGAGAAGACGTACATCGGCCAAACAAACAGAAGGGTAAACGTAAGAAGAGATGAACACCAAAACTCTGTAAGAAAAGACGAGAAAACTTCATCTTTAGCTCAGCATGCAAAGGAAACTTCCAACACGATAGACTTCAGCAATACCAAATTATTGGCGAACATAGAACATATAAAAACCAGAATAATCAGGGAAGCTTTCGAAATTGAGAAACGTCCGGACAATTTCAATTCGCGAGATGGTACCTAGAGGCTACCAACAGCATGGAAACCAGTATTAAGCAAAGAAATTGTCAACAACAAACAACAAACAAAAACACCTACACCGCAACCCAGCCAGTACACTCCAGCTACAAGCCCAACGACACAGAGCCGCGCACACACTCAACCAAGTGTAACCAACCAGAACGCTAATCGGGTATGTAACCACCATCCTAAACTCGACTACGTCAGTTTACGAGTTACCAGAAGCAGAAGCAGACAGTTATCGCAGACCTGAAGATGGGAAATGTGATTTTGCCAAAACGTCGTCCAGAAACCAGCACCGGTCTTTACGAAGACCAAACAGTGGAAACGCGGAAGAAAACCCGGAATCCAGTTACCCAAGGTAAGGTAGACATTGAGTTATTAAAAAAAAAATCGATATATTTAATGAACGGCTAAGAAATTATCTATATATATATATATATATATATAGTAAATTCAATTTGTTGGCGCTTTAAGGTCTGGTTTTACTTCAAAATGTATATATTTAAAACAATCCTACATGTTTCGGCAAATGATGCCTTTTTCAAGGAATAAAAAATATAAATGACAGAATATTAATCTCATACTTATACATTTGTAGTTGCCATGGAAAAATTATTCAAAGATACATTCCAGTTTAATAATAATAAATCATGCCTTAGTATTCTAAATTAGAAAGACAACAAAAACAGGGAAAAGCAAGACATAAGTTATTATGTATGCGCCCGTGGAGCGACTTAAGATGTTAAGCCGTCTGCATTCGCCTTAAACGAGAAGGAAAACCTACTCGGACAGCCAGTCAGAGATAAAACTGTCAGCATGATAAGCAAATGTATAGATATTTAAATAACCTAAGATATATAAATATAACAGCAACATATATTATGATGGTAAATTGCAGATCGTTAAATAATTAAGTTATAGAATATACTGCTTAAATTTTTTATATCACTTCTGTTGTTAATTGAATTTTTTTCCCGTTTAATACTAATCATTTCTTTAATTTCCCTTTTCATTGTTTGTTCTTCTTTATCAATTATCTGTGTGTTTTCAAAATCGAAATGGTGATCGCGTTGTAGTTTGTGTGTAGATAATTAATTTGGAATGTATCTTTGAATAATTTTATCCATGGCAACTACAAATGTATAAATATGACATTAATATTCTGTCATTTATATTTTATATTCCTTGAAAAAGGCATCATTTTCCGAAACATGTAAGATTGTTTTAAATATATACATTTTGAAGTAAAACCAGACCTTAAATCGCCAACAAATTGAATTTGCCATATATATATATATATATATATATATATATATATATATATTGATGTGTTATCTTGGGTGGTGTAATTGAAAAAGAGTAACATACATAAAATAAAATGAAAAGTTATGAATTAATTGATTAAGTAATTTAATAATAATGTTGAATTCGCAAGTGTAGTTCAAAATACGACCTAAAAATGTAGCTAAGCATTAAGTTATACAGATGTCGCTTGACTAAATTACAAGACATAAATATATATTAAGATATTAAGACATAAATATATATATTAAATACACTTCAAACAACGCAATCTTTACTTTAATATGCCAACTAGTCATCGGTTGCATGGAATCTATAAAAATCAATGTTATCTCAGGCTCTTCGCGAATTAAGGCTGTTTAAATCTTAGTATGGTGCTTAATTTAATTATACTAAAAAGAAATAACTCCTACAATAAATTTAACTCTAACAAATAAAAGAGTGAGACTATATAAAAAAAATCTGTTTATTGACAAATAAAAAAAAAACTGTAATGTGAACAATAAATTGGATCAAACGTTAATAAAAATAAGCTTTAAAAGATGGGCACGTGTATAAATGAAGTGAAATAGGTTATGAACAGTTAATAATTACAAACATGTACAAAATTATCAGGATTATCAATTATAAACGAGTAAGTACTTCTAAGATTATTCTTATGATGATGGTAGAATATATAATACGGGATGTTATAAACAGTGTAATGTGGATGTTAATAAAAGTAAGATTCGAGGTTTTTTTTTTATTAATAATTAATTTTAATTTTATGTAAATTTTCAATAATGACGGCTTTGTTGTAGTATATGGTAATAGTGAACCTGTTGATGAGTGTTACTAATGCGAATCTCCAGTCTAGTAGAAATCTCAGCGTATGATGCGAGTGCGGGATCTCCCAATTCCTTGGCGGCGTCTGTTGGGTGACGCGTTCGTCAATTTCTTCGGACTCTGTGTTCGTATGATGCTCTTGCGATTCTACGGCCACTGTCAAGTGCTGGGCTCGAGGATTGTTCTTCGTTGTTGCAGAAAATATCCAATTCACGATTAATATAACCAATTTAGAGGTGTTCACTTGTATTTAATATTTATTAAGATAATTTTTCAAGTGATGTGTCGCTATACATCTTTGTGTATTAAAGTAATTTCAGAAAAGACGTTTTTAAATTATATTCTAGATGATTTCACTGGTTTTAACACTTTTTTATAAATTTTTCTAATAAGTTGGTCGAAAATGCGTCTATATGATCTTTAGATTTCAAGTAAAAGATGCCGATATCGTTTGTTTATCTTCAAAACCTAGTATAATAATTACAAATAGCCTCGAAGTTTTACTTTTACTAATTACTTTTAGAAACATATAATAGATAATATTATTATTTTCCTTAGATGGTAAAATTCATAGGTTAATTTTAACGTTTGGTATGTATATTTTCTTATGCTAAATTCTGTGATTATGCGCATAGTAAATATAGGTACGCGGGATAGTTTGCTTTGAAAATAAGTGGGCGTTTTTAACTAGTATCGATACAAATATGGATGTAGATAAATTAGATCTCATTAATTTCGCGCTAAGATTTGAATTATGAATTTGAAATAATAAATATAAAAGTAATAAAAGAAACAAAAATAAGTTAATTTAAAGAATACTATATTGCCGTCAGATTAATTGATATACATTTCGATACTAATTTAACCTATTAACCTCGCTTGTTTAACCCTTTTTATGTTGAATTTACTAATTGAATATTTTGTATTTCCCATCATAGGTGCTGGAATATGCGTATGCCTTGTCCCATAACAATATATATATATATATATATATATATATATATATATATATATATATATTATAATAATCTTTGGCAGCTCACGTTGGACCGTCAAAATATAATAATCTTTATGTCAAACGTTTATTAAAAAGTGTTTTTAAAGACAAAATGTTAAACTTTAAAGCAGAAAATGAATTTAAAATTCTAATTTTTACCCCCGCATTCTGATACACTTCTGCGCAGGTGCAATGAATATAAATGTTTGTTGTTAATAATCATAACATGTACAACCAAATAGTGTTTTGGTCTTAAAGAGAGTTTGAAATTTAATATAATTTGGAAAAAAAACAACGAACATGAGTCCTCTAATATCTCCAGGGTCGTGAAGATTCTGTCTGACAAAGAAATTAAAAGGTATGTTAGCTCAGTATTAATATGATAAACTAATTGAATTCAAACGACTTGTCTTGGTTCTTAAATTCCGTTTATTAAAAGGAAAATCTTATCTTGATAAGTGAATATGTATTTAATTAGGTACATTTAACAAAACATTCGGAATAAACAATAGTTAACAATTTAATTTTATTGAAAATTTAATAATAAAATTTATTGGTTATTTGGAATTTCTTATAGGTTAAAAATTGAATCTATGGAAAGGAGACAAATACTAGGCTACGTAAGCAAATAGATTCTGATAAATTAATTGCTGAATAAATGAATTTGTATATAACCTCCCTTCTTACAATGTTTTATACAAAATGGTCATTAAAGGGATCTTTATCTACCTTCGGTAAGTAAATGTATCTGTTTACTTAAAAAAAATACAAATAATAAAAAACTTAGCTCAATATTCTATCACAATTATCCGTCTAGTCACTGGAATTAAGTCTTGCCTCCCTGATGTACGGCTGGTATATTTTAACTTCAGGAACAACGGTCACAATTCTGGCAGATCTCGTAGGTTAGGATCCCCCTATTATTCAAAGGTAAACAAACTTTTCTAAATTCTGCTTTTCTAGTTTACGGTCACAATCCTGGTAATATAAGGCCTTGTAATGTTTCCCAATATTTATTTAAAGCTGGTACACATCTTTTGTGGCTCATTAAATGATAGCGGAATATAAGATGAAAACAATTCAAATCTTGGTAATATAAATTATGCTTATTTATTTATATTTTTCAAAAAAATTCGTTTTATCTAAAAACACATTCCCTTAATTCAAGTGCAAAAATTATTCTCCCCAATTGTTTCAATAACTCACTATGGCAACCCAACAGCTTTTCCTATTTTTGAAGCTCATTGGTCACGTTAGTTATATAGAATTTTCCAAAATATTTGACATTTATACAATAATTTTGATTCTTAATTAATATTATGAACTTATTGGTTTACAATTAAATTTTCCTTCACACATAACCTTTGAAGTACACAAAATTAACTAGATTTACATAGTTCTATAATTTTAGTAAATGTAAGAAAGTCATATACTTTTGAAATTTAATTATAGATTTGACACTCTAAATTAAAAAAACAATACAAATATAATAGACTTCCAACCTTCTAAGAAATTCCAATAACAGAAATGTAACGAATTAAAGCTACTGTCGTCAATAAATATTCAATTAATATTTTTATTATAATATATATATATATATATATATATATATATATATATATATATATATATATATATATATATATATATGGTAAATTAAATCAGTTGGCGATTAAAGGTCTGTTTTACTTCAAAGTACATATATTTAAAAAAACCCTACGTGTTTCGGCAATGATGCCTTTATCAAGGATATACATTTCAATTGAAGTAATAATAAATCATGCCTTAGTATTCCAAAAACATATAGCAAGGTGTGAACATATGTGTTGTTCGCTGCTAGCAGATTTTGTCTCTTTCTGGGGATGAACTTGTGTGTTGGTTGCTGCTGGCAGCTTGCGTCTCTCTCTGGGTGTGTGGTTTTGTGTTTGTGTGAGCGCGTAAGTGTAGGGTTTTGTATGTTGGTGTGTTCGTGCGTGTGTTTAGTGACCGGTCGCATAAATTTAGAGAGATCGGAAAACCAGCCGTTGCGTAGGGCCGCCAACCCTTTCCCGGCAACTTCTTTACTTTTCCGTGTAGTACTTCGACGGCCCGACCCCCGCCCTATCGAGGCAATGCGAAAGAGACACAATCTGCTAGCAGCGAACAACACATATGTTCACGCCTTGCTATCTGTTTTTGGAATACTAAGGCATGATTTATTATTACTTCAATTGAAATGTATCTTTGAATAATTTAAACCATAGCAACTCAATTATTTGACATTTGTATTCTGTCATTTATATTTTTTATATCCTTGATAAAGGCATCATTGCCGAAACATGTAGGGTTTTTAAAATATATGTACTTTGAAGTAAAACAGACCTTTAATCGCCAACTGATTTAGGTCACGAAAATATTATATATATATATATATATATATATATATATATATATATATATATATATATTGATATAATGCTGATGGGGTATAAGAAAATAAGAAAATATATTAATGATAAATATAAATAAAGAATACCTGTATTATGCTAGCTCAAATATTATGTATATAAAAGATAATCTGAGATGAAAACTGCTTATCTCTGGGTCAAAGGTAGGTTCCGGACGTACAGACAGCTACACAAGAATACATAAAATAAAACGATTAGGTCAATAATAATAGTAATATATTTTAGAAATTAACTGATATCCCTTTACAATTATAAAACAAGATATGATATTAAAATGGTTGATCAAAAAATCTAATACAAATGTAAGATCAGAATGATATGATATTTTGAAATGTCGTGAGTAATTTTAAATATTACAACAATACAACAATATATATATATATATATATATATATATATATATATACATATATATATATATATATATATATATATATATATATATATATATATATATATATATAATAACTTCGTGACCTTGGTATGATATGGTAAACCTAATCAGTAGGCGATTAAAGGTCTGTATATTACTTCAAAATATATGTATTTAAAAAACTCTACATGTTTCGGCTGTGTACGCCTTTATCAAGAGAATACAAAATATGAATCTTGTATTTTGTATTCTCTTGATAAAGGCGTACACAGCCGAAACATGTAGAGTTTTTTAAATACATATATTTTGAAGTAATATACAGACCTTTAATCGCCTACTGATTAGGTTTACCATATATATATATATATATATATATATATATATATATATATATTGTGGTGGGGCATACCCATTTACATAAGAGGCCCTGGAACAAAAATCTAGGACAATTCTAAAGCTTATTACATTAATTTAGAAGATAAGATTTTGTTGGAACTGTATATTTCACGTCATATCAATGAAGTTAATTCCGCGTTTTTAATTGCTTAAATTTGGATCGTGAACTTTATTAATTTCCTTTAGTCATTTGCTTTAGTCATTTTCATTAATAATATTGTATTACCGAAGATTTTTAACTTGATTGATTGAATATTTTATAAACATATACTTTGGATATAGCTGTACCTATTTGAATTGTTTACGGCGGGAAATATCCCAACTTAGTACAGGTATCTAACTAAAGATTGTACATTCCAAAGATAATTTTTTTTATCGCAAAATTAAATTTATTATTTTTGTAAAATATCCAAACGATTTGTTATAGTAAATTACTCCATTTATAATTATTTAATATTAAATTAAAAAGTACTAGCAAGAATCACGAATAAGAAGCCAGGATATAAAACAAACGAGAGTTAGCGTCGTTGGTTAAAAATAATTTGCACGCGTCGACATATTCTAAAAAGTTTTCCAAGAATTTAGTGAAAAATTATTAAATAAAGTCTAATTATCATACCCAAAGATATATCCTACGTATCACCAACCTACAAAGCTACGATTGACGCAAATTCTGCAACCTAACTCCTTCCTGGTAGTTTTTAAACGAAATTCCTATCCCGAGGGACGCTACCTACATAATTCTTATTCCGAGAGAGGCTACCTGCATAATTCCTTTACCAGAACCTTTATCCAGAGGCAAAAGGATCCTGAAAACCTTCCGTATATCCAGTATCCACATTCAATTAAACTTGAGTATTTTCTTATTTATATTTCCTATAACATTGAAATAATTTATATTAATTTTAAAAACAATCGTTGATATTATCATATTTTTGCAAACATTTTTAATACTGATATGTTCACCTCAAAAACGGAAAAATACAGTTCCTTTGCGTTTTAATTAAAGTAATTTTAGTAAAATTTGTTGCATTATCTCACTCAAAATATTTAACCTAACAATTATAAGTTTACTTGATCACGTGACTATTTATAGGTTAATGCATCACATATTCATGTTAACACTTACCTTTTTGAATACGAATATTATTTATTAATCTATTTATTTATGCTCTTCACTCTCTTGTTTTATTTATTATTTTATTCATCCAGAATCATTCGATATATAACAACTTGTTTATTCACACACATTTATATTATACTAAGTACCAAACCCGCACTTGTATTATTATTAAAGTATAATTTCACTCTCATCACCTCAGCTAGCCGGCGGTCATACAAAGATACATATAAGGTATTAACAATAAGATTTTGCACCTGGAAGAGGCCTATTAAGTTAAGTACAAGTTGTTAATTTACATTTATTTATGTCTTGTAATTTAGTCAAGCGACATCTGTATAACTTAATGCTTAGCTACATCTTTAGGTCGTATTTTGAACTACACTTGCGAATTCAACATTATTATTAAATTACTTAATCAATTAATTCATAACTTTTCATTTTATTTTATAAACATAGTTCTCTGATAGCACGCAGTGCCATGATATATGTAGATTTTCGCTTATTCGGTAATAAACAAAAAATTATCGGTATATAATGACCGTTTTCGAAGCCATTTGTATAAAAAACTTTGGGCAATATGTAAACGTCCCATCTACATAAACAATTTCAATATTACACAATATGCGGATGTTGGTGGTACAGGAAAATGCAACGATTTTCTCTTTGTCATGGTTTATGAATGAAAAGTTTTCATTTCTATTTGTCTTGACATTTAACTCAATATTGTATGCAATTCTTCAACGGAACATGGTAAGGCATGTAAATACTTACGACAAGCGTTATACAAATTTGTTCGTATGTAATCTACATCTGTTATTGTTACTGTACCGAGTAGGTTTTCGCGCAACTCCATTTGAATTATTTTCGATGGCTTTTTTGCTAAATCTTCAGTTGCAGCTCTTTTGCATGATGTTGTTATTAACTGTCTGTTAATTTTCTTGACGTCGATATTATGAATGTGTAAGATTACTCGGCACAATTAAATTATTTCGCACTGTAAAAATATTTGCTTTACAAGTTCTTTGCACACATCTCCAGTACATTTCATCAGTTTGCAACACTTTACTTCTATAAAATTTAAAATTTTTCACAAGTTAATACAATATTCATGACAGTTTAACAATTAGCTTAATGTCGTATTCCAAGATAATAAGTACGTAAATAATTAAGAGTGCAAGAGTGCATTTTACCTATGGGATTACGGCATCGCATTTATAACTAAAGCTTAAGCGGATTAAATAACGTGCAATTTACCTGTGCCCAAAATAAATACCCTAATTATACATTGGAAGGGGGTAATTGGCAGGAAGATTATTTATCGAAGAAAATAAAGCAATTTGGAGGCAAAATCCCTGAAAAGGATTTAGAAGGTTGTAAATTTATATTTTGCTTCTTCTATTCGTGTGTATCAAAGTATAATTTTCATGTTTTTTTTCCGGAGAACCATTGTTTAGTTGATCTTCATAAATACTTGGACAAGCATTGGACGCTATTTTCAAGTTTATCTATTCTGAAATCAACATAAGGAAGGAGTCTTAAGTAGCTGCCGAGGCTTATACAACTTACAATTTGGTTGATCAAAATTCAACATCGTAAGTTGTAATTAAAAAGTAATTAAGTGCCATATATATCTGGGAAGGCATCCAAAAGTGAAAAGGATAGAACATTAATTATCAAGTCAACACAACGCAAGATGATTTATCATTACTTACGTGGCCTGCAAGGTCTCTTTTCTATGGGGATTCTTAAAGGAAAAGGTCTACAAAACTAGACCACGACGTGTAGAAGATTTAAAGGACCTAATTAAGCAAGCTTGTCAAACCGTCACACAAGACATGCTAAGAAATGTTTGCAAAAGCATAAGAATGCAAGCCATAAAGTACATGGAGTGCTTAGAGACACACGTTGAAATTTATTAATTTCAAAATTATTTTTAAGATAATTAATTAAATACTGTCGAATTTAAAATAAATAATTACAATAAAATTAAAATCTTTTAATACAGGAGCAACGGTATTATTGAATTCATTCTTGACGAATACTTGGGTAATTATTATTTATAATTAACTAATTTTATTTGTTATGTTAATTTTAAAATCTCTCAAGATAAATATTGCATCTGACATCAAGCAAAATCGCTTCTTTTAAACGTTTATACACAACTAAGAGTTGAAAACCTCTTCTACGAAATCAATGAAGACCATACACTTACGGTGTAAGATATTAAACAAGTTAATACCGCGTATTTAATTATAAAATTTATTTGGAATAATTTTTATTATTTATGTACAGCATTTTTCATTATCAAAATTCATTAATTTATTTGTAATTCCGAAAATAATTAACTTCATTGATAATATTAATATCATATGGAAATCTATTTTATCGACCGTAATATTTTTGATTTGAATTAACTTACCGCGGGAATCATCTATTTTAACTTGCACACATATGAAATTAATAGACATGTAAAAGAACATAATTTCTATCCTATAATTATTATTATTGTTGTTAAACTTAAAATATCTTTAAATACATTAAAATCAATATATACTTACCATTAAACGTTTCCATCCTAAGAAGATAGTATTCAGGCATCGATAGAAATATAGAAGGAAACCGCATACCTGTCACATACGGACAAACCCGTTAAAAACCCCCAGTACCTGATTCCCGTAAACATACCTGAACCAAACTCCTATTGCTGCCAAATTGATCTCGAACATTACCTGGAAACCATATCTCGACGTAGAACACAAGTATTTGTAGAGTTAAATTAATTTTATACCATATTAATGCATTATCGTAACCTTATTTCATGTTTAGTAATATATATATCAAAAACCCTTTTACCTGTCGGGTAAGTACAGTCTAATCTAAATTATGCACAAAATTTCTCCATAATCTTCGGTTACTTGCTTCTTTCCAGGTCTTTCCCCTCTTCTGGATGCTATTTCCAATGACATCCTCCCATACTTGCCGCGGTCTTCCTCTTTTCCTTTTATACCGGACTTTGGCTTCATATATTAGCTTTACTGGTCTAGTGTCGCCCATTTGTTGTAAATGCCCCCACCAATGTAGTTGCCGCTGTTCAATAAAGTCCATTATCAATTGTATGTCCAGTTTCTCTCGTATTTGTGAATTTCTCATTTTATCCTTTCTAGTTACGCCTCTCACTCTCCTAAGGTATCTCATTTCTGCAGCCTGGATTTTGCTTTTTTGTCTATTATTAAGTACCCATGATTCACATCCGTATGTAAGAACCGCTCTGTAGACTGCTTTGAATGCTTTTATCTTGGTGTTTCGTGATATTTCTTTTTTCATAATGAAGTTCTTATTCCTTGAGTAATACAATTTGGTTACCTTTTCAATTCTTTTATTAATTTCTGACTCATTTTTCCCAGTGTTTTCTATCAAGACACCTAAATAATGAAACTCATTTACTTGTTGAATAGTTATTCCTTCAATTTGGATATTTAGTTGTTCTTCACCTATGGTCATTACTTTTGTTTTATTTTTATTTATACTCATTCCTTTTTTCTTAAGTGTTTCGTTCCACGCCTCTCTTGCAGGTTATTTCCATTTTCAGCTATTAGTACAGTGTCATCTGCGAATGCTGCCTCAGCTATTTGTATGTCCTGTACCTAATTTGAATTTTTTTCGTCCGCATTGAGCATTGTCTTATTACATCGTCCATAAATACAGTGAACAGTACGGGACTAAATCCTCCGCCCTGCCTTAACTCATCTTGAGATACAAATCCCTCGGATCTCATGTTCCGCCTTATTATATAATTTATGTTGTTCTGATATAACCGTTGGATATTTCGTATTATGTTTTTGTTGACTCCCTTTTTTTCAAGAGCTTTCCATATTTCATATCTTGGTACTCTATCAAAGGCTTTTTCTAAATCAATAAATGCGAAATATGCCTTTTTCCCTAGTTGCAATCTTTTATTAACTATTTGTTTTAGTGTAAATATACGATCTTGCGTGCTCCTTCCGGGTCTGAATCCACTTTGCGATTCCGATAGCGATGGTTCGATTGACGGTCTTAGCCTATTGTTAATTAACTGCTCATATATTTTGACCACTGTGCTTAGTAACGTTATAGCTCTGTAGTTATTACAATCTCTATAATTTCCCTTTTTGTATATCGGTGTTATTAGTGCCACTTCTCAATCTCCTGGTATATTTTCGTATTTCCACGCCATATTAATGATCTCCAAAAGTATCTTTGTTCCTACTTCACCAATGTTCTTAATCATTTCTGCCACTATTTTGTCATTTACAGGAGCTTTTCCATTTTTCAATTTTTTTATTACATCAGTTAATTCTTCAAGAGTAAATTCTGTATCCTCATCTGCTATATTTCCACTTTCTATAACACTCTCCACATTTTTGTGTCCTCTGCTGCAGAGTAGCTCCTCAAAGTATTCTTTCCATGTGTTCATTACCTCTCTTTCATCAGTGATTATTTCTTGCTGTTTATTATATATGCTTCCATCATCTATTGATTTTGCTTTTCTGCCCGATTTCAAAACTTTATAGAATAGTTTCTGATTACCAGTGCTATCTCTCTCCATTCTATCGCCAAATTCTTTCCATTTATTTGCTTTTTCTTTTAACACTAATTCTTTTACTCGTTTTCGTTGCCTTTGGTATATCATGTATTGTTTTCTTATTTGCTAAGTATTTTCTCCACAATTTCTTTTTATTTTTGATTTCCTCTTTTATATCGTTCGCCCACCAAGCAGTCTGCTTCCTTGTGTTACATATTTTGTATACTCTGCATATTTCACGGGCAGCTTCTACAAGTATATGTTTGAACATACTCCATTTTTCTTCTAAATTGTCCAGATTTGTTATCTCTGACTTCTCTTCAATATTGTTTTTAACTAATTGTTCATATTTTCCGGCTATTTCTTGTTCCTTTAATTTATATGTCTTTATTGATGTGAATTCTATTTTCTTTATTTTAATTCCATTGTCATGTTTATTTTCTAGTTCTGTTTTCGCCTGTTTGTATCTAGTTCTTGATTCTAGCTTTTTACCAGCACATAGTCAATTATAGATATTTTCCCTCTATTGTGTTGCACGAGCGTATATTTGTGAATATCCTTGTGTTTATAGAATGAATTAGTTATTACGAGATCATGGTTTAAACAAAAGTCCAAAATTCTTCTTCCATTATCATTTCTAATTTCCTCTGCATGTCCTTTCATAATTCCCCTATTCTGCCATTGAAGCCCCAGCGATAAACAATATTCCTTTGATTCATCCATTACTAATGTCAGCTCCTCCCAGAATTTATCTTTTTCTTTTACTTTGTCATCGTCATTAGGGCCATACACTGCTATTATTGTCATTACCTTCTGTTTACTATCTTTAAGCTTCACTACTAATATGCGCTCCGATATAGCTTCCCATTTACTTATGTTGCTTCTCAAATTTCTATGTATTATTACACCTACTCCAGCTGCTGTTCTATTACACGAAGTTACTCCGCTATGCAGTAATATGTGGTCATTATCTAGTACTTGCTCCCATTGGCCTTTCTTCTTTGTTTCCCTTATGCATAGTATTGTTAAACGCGTTTCTTCAAATTCGCTTATGAGTTCACTTTCCTTTCCGCTTAAACTTCTAACGTTCCAAGTCGCTAATTTCCATTCTTTTTGTTCGAAATATCATTTCCTTGCCTTATCGTATACTTTCTTTCGTATGTTTAATTTTGTCAACATCCATTATCATTGCCGTGACACCTTCTTCTTTCCATCTATACATTGGTTTCTTAGTTTTTTTGAGCTTTCCTGTCTTTCATTTGTATTAGCTTTTCGTTGCTTTTGTTCCATTTCCATTCTTCATCTTTAATATATATCCTTTGTATATCTCTGTCTTGTTTAAATAAATCGTCGTTGACCTTTTCCCCTCTCCTTTCCTTCAATTTGTATTTGTTCCGCATAACTTTTTTGTTGTCTGTCGCATTTTCCATTTGTACTAGGCAAGTTCTTTCCGCTAGTTTAATGACCCCCTTTGTTTTGACTTTTAAATACAACTCTTTCTCTATAAACTCCTCCATTTTGTTTTTTATTTCCTCCTGATTGGCTGCATTGACTGATAGTCCTTGTACAACTACATTATTTCGTTTCTTCTTATTTTCAAGACGCTCTAACCTGTCATCCATTATTATTATTATTCCTCTTCTCAATTGGGAATTCTCTCTTATAAATTTTTCATTCTCTTTCCTCATTCCTTCTATTTCTTTTTTGTACCCCTTCTGTTCATTTCTTTTATTTCTTCCGCTAAGGATTTCATTGTGTTCCTCATCGCTTCTATATTATCCTCCATTTTCTTCTGTGTTTTAATCGGTGATCTAGCTATTTTCTTACTTTTACTGAAGGCATGTTTATTATTATGTTATTTATTATTATATTTTTCGAACGTATGTGAAACTTTGTAGCTGTTTTTATTTGTCGATAAGTTTTGCCGCCGCGCAAGAAACCAAATCCCGGTCAACCCGTCGTAGATTTGGCCTCTATTGATATATTTTCTATCTTTTACACAATTATTTACTATTATATTTATACTGCTACTTTATGCTTACTCTTACTTAGTTTATCCTATATCTTGCACTTTTCCACGCTAGTTTTTAGTACTATATTATATTAACAGCTCGAAATTTATCGATATATCGAAAATAATCACGGAGCTATTCTTTACATACACTGCTAGCCACTTGCCAGAGCCGATGTTTAGAAATAATCGAATTTAAAGCTAGAAATATATATAAAGTCAAACTTACCATAATTGAATGGTTTCAGTACAAATTATATTTTCATAAATGTTTATTGCTTGCCAAAATCACTAATTTAATTAATATTATACACATTTGTTGTATTATATCTTTAATATAAATACGTTCAACACTTGTCCCAACATTATGTCAAATTTATACAAAGCAAGGTTTGATTTTGAAAACAGAACCTCCTGAGAAAGAGCTCTACCTAAGAATAATACAATTTCACATTATTTTGTTAATTTAACTTAGCATGTTAAATTAGCTGGCGCCCATTGAGTAAAGTATTATTTATATTAATTATTTGATCTTTACCTACTAATATTTTAAATCATCAGAGCGACATCTTATAAGCTTTTGGTCTAACTAAGCAATTAGACAAGGCAGGTATCCTTATACTTTATATAACGGGTGTTCAGAAACATTCGAAGTCAAGTGGACTCTGAACAAAAAATCGTATATCTTTACTTAAGTATCTGATACTAATTTGATAACCTATAAAATTGTATTAAGTAAATGTATTAATCTATATCAGACATGACTTCATATTTTCAAGGACAACTTTGACTTCGAATGTTTCTGAACACCCGTTATGATAACTATTATAAGATTAAAACTAATTCAAGAATTACTCCTTTTATTTATCTATTCATATTATTATTACATAAGCAAGCAGATCCATTTATAACATATTGTCACCGCAGCGTGGAAGCTTTTGGATAAATTGTTTTTTATATAATCACCACATCTAATATTTATCCATTCTCCATTCATATTATTATACCATTAAAAGTCGTTCTTTATAACTATATATATATATATATATATATATATATATATATATATATATATATATATATATATATATATATATAGTAAACCTAATCAGTAGGCGATTAAAGGTCTGTATATTACTTCAAAATATATGTATTTAAAAAACTCTACATGTTTCGGCTGTATACGCCTTTTTCAAGAGAATACAAAATATGAATGACAGGATATAAATGTCAAGTAATTAAGTTGCTATGGTTTAAATTATTCAAAGATACATTCTAGTAATAATAATAAATCATGCCTTAGTATTCCAAAAAATAGATAACAAGGTGTGAAAATATGTGTTGTTCGCTGCTAGCAATTTGTGTCTCTCTATGGGTGTGTGGTTTTGTGTGAGAGCGTAAGTGTAGGGTTTTGTATGTCGGTGCGTTCGTGCGTGTGTTTAGTGATCGGTCGCATGAATTTAGAGAGGTCGGATAACCAGCCGTTGCGTAGGGCCGCCAACCCTTTCCCGACAACTTCTTTACAATTCCGTGCAGTACTTCGACGGTCTGACCCCCGCCCCAACGAGGCAAGGCGCAGACAGGCGAAGCGCACCCTGTACGGGGTTGCTCATCGCAACTAAGGGAACACTCTTAGTGGCTACCTCGGTCGACGATGGTCACACTTATGCCATCTTAACGTTTTCCGCCGAAGCGGGGGCATAGCACACACGTCGAACGTGTGTGTGCTGTTAACGGCAGCCTAGCCAGGTTGTCGCCCAGGACCGGTCCTAGTGGTGTGTGCATTGCGCGGCGACGAGATAGCGCCGCGCAATGCACACACCACTAGGACCGGTCCTGGGCGACAACCTGGCTAGGCTGCCGTTAACAGCACACACACGTTCGACGTGTGTGCTATGCCCCCGCTTCGGCGGAAAACGTTAAGATGGCATAAGTGTGACCATCGTCGACCGAGGTAGCCACTAAGAGTGTTCCCTTAGTTGCGATGAGCAACCCCGTACAGGGTGCGCTTCGCCTGTCTGCGCCTTGCCTCGTTGGGGCGGGGGTCAGACCGTCGAAGTACTGCACGGAATTGTAAAGAAGTTGTCGGGAAAGGGTTGGCGGCCCTACGCAACGGCTGGTTATCCGACCTCTCTAAATTCATGCGACCGATCACTAAACACACGCACGAACGCACCGACATACAAAACCCTACACTTACGCTCTCACACAAAACCACACACCCATAGAGAGACACAAATTGCTAGCAGCGAACAACACATATTTTCACACCTTGTTATCTATTTTTTGGAATACTAAGGCATGATTTATTATTATTACTAGAATGTATCTTTGAATAATTTAAACCATAGCAACTTAATTACTTGACATTTATATCCTGTCATTCATATTTTGTATTCTCTTGAAAAAGGCGTATACAGCCGAAACATGTAGAGTTTTTTAAATACATATATTTTGAAGTAATATACAGACCTTTAATCGCCTACTGATTAGGTTTACCATATCATACCAAGGTCACGAAGTTATTATATATATATATATATATATATATATATATATATATATATATATATATTGTTGTGGGGCACACTGCACTCAAATAATAGCTCCTATAATGGAAAAAGTAGTTATGCACCAGCAGTATACACATAATACACATTGTATATAATAGCAAAAATTGAGTGACGTAATTATGTGAGACTAGTGTCGAGATGTGAATAAATTAATATGACGTTAACTTTATAATTAATTATTTGCTTATTTTCTTTCTTAATTTATCTTTTTATATTTTTACATTTCAATTTCTAAATTCAAATCATACGCGACAAATTACAGACAGCTACTTTATCCACATTTTACGATACTAGTTAGCCACGCCCACAATTTTAAAATGCCATTGTCCCGCGAATGCGATTTTTAGAATGTAAACAACAACATAACCTATGTTTAGAATGTAATTTATGATATTTGTTAATTATTCCGCTAATTTTATAATCCAGTTTATACTGAAATATTGTATAAATTTATATTTTGATAGATGTAACAAACATTAAAACGTCGAGGCTTTTTAGTGATAATTAAATAGGCTTTGAAAAATAAAAGAACGCTGGCGGCGTCCTCTCCGATAAAATTCTTAGAACAAATGGCCGTACTTCTGACTCAAGTAAAAGTTTTATTTAAAATTCTATATTAAACTCAGTTAAAAACTAATAAAGTTATATACATACGATACCTGCATATCAAGCTCAACTTTTGAAGCTTAAATTGGACCAATATCACGTTAAATAACGGATTTATCGAACATAGCATCATTTCGCTATTGGAACAGCATCGGACCGACAACAAGAGGCATTGACCGATTCCGACGCATATACTTGGACAAGGTGCTGCCGTACTTGGACCCAGTTCCATTTCGACGTTCTTGACCAGATACCAGACCCACAAATACAGAGGATATAAACCCAGGATCCTACTAATATCCAATATCCTAGAATTTCATTTTAAAGTCAACGTTAATTCATTATTAAACACGTAATTTAAAAATTGTTTACATCTGTATATAAACGTAAATTTATACATTTCCAAACACATATTTAATATCACATTCATTCTTTCAATATCCTTATAAAAGGAATATATAACTTACTTTCTGTGTCAATTTTAAGCAACATTTGTTATATATTTGCACTACTTGTTATGTACACAACAATTTATCCATTTTAAGTAACACATGTGCATGGTTACGTAATACCGTTTTTTTTATTATTAAGTTAGAATTCACATAATATTACAGTTATCTTATTTTTATCCTTATTTGTACGCTTATTTTTACGTCAATCTTGTTACAGATTTCTATTTCTTTTGCGTTAATAAATTTCTATTTCTTGATTTTTTAAATTTGATGTTTTATTTGTTAGTGGTTGATTGGAGTTTTTACTTGATAGATTGTTTAATTATAGCATTATTCTAACGGGATAAAAGCAGACCGACGAAGATCCTTTTAAAGTTAATAATTGTTCTGTTGTTCTCAAGCTCTACGAATGCTAGCTGGTTATTTATTATACACCCAGATAGCGTCGCACAATTTAAGTATATTTATACTTATGGCGCCCAAAATTTGTATTTAAAAAACGATACACAACAGCAACTTCAATAGATTATTTTCGAAGTTCATATTCTATTTAATCATTAATCCTGCGTACGTAGCACGTCAGCTACACTTCATTATATATATATATATATATATATATATATATATATATATATATATAACAATTGATAAATTATTGGAGCTTTCGGCTTTTATATTAAATATTTACAAATATCAAATTAGTATGTATGTAATTACAAAATAAGTGGGGATGTAAACATTGCTGTCTACAAATTACAAAGCAAATCATACGAAATTTTTTATTGAAAAATATGGTCTGTCAGACTGTCGCTTTTACCACTTAAGCCACGATAGACCCTGGTTCAAGCTATTTATAAATGCATCATAAAGTAACAGTGTTAATGAATCAAATGTCAGTTATTGAATGTAGATGTCAAGTTGAAAGCAGAAGTCAGTTTTGAAAGCTGATGTCAGTTTTGACAGCAGATGTCAGTTATTGAAAGCAAATGTCAGTTATTGAAAGCAGATGTCTGTTTTGAAAGCAGATGTCTGTTATGAAAGCAAACGTCAGATTTGAAAGCAGATGCCTGTTTTGAAAGCAGATGTCAGTTATTGAAAGCAGATGTCAGTATTTTGAGAGCAGATGTCAGTTTTGAAAATTTGAAATTGCTAATTATTACTACATCGCTATATGAATGTTTAGATAATTTCTTAGCTGTTTTTTAAATATAACTATTGATAAATTATTGAAGCTTTCAGCTTTTATATGAAATATTTACAAATATCAAATTAGTATGTATATAATTGCAAAGTGAGTGGGGATGTAAACATTGCTGTCTACAAATTACAAAGCAAATCATATGAAATTTTTAATTGAAAAATATTGTCTACGTTGGGACTTGAACCCAAGTCTACAGTTTGCCGTATGATTTGCTTTGTAATTTGTAGACAGCAATGTTTACATCCCCACTTACTTTGCAACTACATACATACTAATTTGATATTTGTAAATTTTTCATATAAAAGTCGAAAGCTCCAATAATTTATCAATTGTTATATTTAATAAACGGCTAAGAAATTATCTAAACACATATATATATATATATATATATATATATATATATATATATATATATATATATATATGGTAAACCTAATCAGTAGGCGATTAAAGGTCTGTATATTACTTCAAAATATATGTATTTAAAAAACTCTACATGTTTCGGCTGTATACGCCTTTTTCAAGAGAATACAAAATATGAATGACAGGATATAAATGTCAAGTAATTAAGTTGCAGCAACTTAATTACTTGACATTTATATCCTGTCATTCATATTTTGTATTCTCTTGAAAAAGGCGTATACAGCCGAAACATGTAGAGTTTTTTAAATACATATATTTTGAAGTAATATACAGACCTTTAATCGCCTACTGATTAGGTTTACCATATCATACCAAGGTCACGAAGTTATTATATATATATATATATGGTAAACTCAATCAGTCGGCGATTAAAGGTCTGGTTTATTACTTCAAAGTATATATATTTAAAATAACCCTACATGTTTCGGCAATTATGCCTTTATCAAGGATACAAAAAATATAAATGACAGAATATAAATGTCAAGTAATTGAGTTGCTATGGTTTAAATTATTCAAAGATACATTCTAATAGTAATAATAAATCATGCCTTAGTATTCCAAAAAATAGATAGCAAGGTGTGAATATATGTGTTGTTCGCTGCTAGCAACTTGTGTCTCTTTCTGGTTATGAACTTGTGTGTAGGTTGCTGCTGGCAGCTTGCGTCTCTCTCTGGGTGCGAGGTTTTGTGTTTGTGTAAACGCGTAAGTGTTGGGCTTTGTATGTTGGCGCGTTCGTGCATGTGTTTAGTGACCGGTCGCGTAAATTTAGAGAGATCGGATAACCAGCCGTTGCGTAGGGCCGACAACCCTTTCCCGGCAACTTCTTTACTATTCCGTGCAGTACTTCGACGGACCGACCCCCGCCCCAACGAGGCAAGACGCAGACCAGCGAAGCGCACCCTGCACGGGGTTGCTCATCGCCAACCGAGGGAACACTCTTAGTGGCTACCTCGGTCGACGACGGTCACACTTTGTGCCATCTTAACGTTTTCCGCAAAAGCAGGGGCAATGCACACACGTCGAACGTGTGTGTGCTGTTAACGGCAGCCTAGCCAGGTTGCCGCCCAGGACCGGTCCTAGTGGTGTGTGCATTGCGCGGCGCCGTGATTTGCGCCGCGTAGCTTGGTTCCTCACTCCTGCTGGAAAGGCGGAATGGCACCTGACCGCCAAACGGGCAGACCCCTCTAGAGTTTGGTAGCGCATATGCTAGGCTACAACCCAGTAGAGGACCACATCAGCACAAAACAGGGAAACAGGGAAAGGCAGGGAAAAGCAAGACATGAGTTATTATTACGTATGCGCCCGTGGAGCGTCTTAAGATGCAAAGTTGTCGGCATTCGCCCAAAACGATAAGGAAAACCACGAAAACCTGCTCGGACAACTAGACAGGAATCAAAATACGGAACAGTCAGCATGATAAGCAAAAGTATATGATATTTAAATGTAATTGATATTTAAATAACATAAGGTATATAACAAAAAAATATATTATGATGGTAAATTGTAGATCGTTACAAAATTAAGTTATACTGCTTAAATTTTTTATATCATTTCCGTTGTTAATTGAATTTTTTTCCTGTACTAATCATTTCTTTAATTTGTTTTTCATTGTGTGTTGTTCTTTATCAATTATCTGTGTTTTCAAAATCGTAATGGTGATCGCGTTGTAGTTTGTGTGTAGATAAAGCAGTTTTGTCTGTTTTAGAGTATTTGTGGGCGTGTATTCTTTTGTATAAATATTGTTTCGTTTGGCCTATGTAGTAACTATCGCAATCGCGACATGGTATTTTATATATGACATGTGTTTCTCGATTTTTTCTATTTTAGGTTTAAGTTTTGAAAATAAGTGTTAATTAGTATTACTAAGTTTATATGTTGTAGCTATATCATATTTTTTTAAAGTGTATTTAATTTTTTCCGATAGTTGTGGAACATAATAATAATGAATAATTTAAACCATAGCAACTCAATTACTTGACATTTATATTCTGTCATTTATATTTTTTGTATCCTTGATAAAGGCATAATTGCCGAAACATGTAGGGTTATTTTAAATATATATACTTTGAAGTAATAAACCAGACCTTTAATCGCCGACTGATTGAGTTTACCATATCATACCAAGGTCACGAAAATATTATATATATTTAATTTAATCGTTATATCTATCACACGAAACCAACACAGTTTCTCATGTTTTCATTGTAATAATTCTTGTTT
Organism: Melolontha melolontha; assembly: GCA_935421215.2. Lineage (NCBI taxonomy): Eukaryota > Metazoa > Arthropoda > Insecta > Coleoptera > Scarabaeidae > Melolontha > Melolontha melolontha. The sequence continues at coordinate 154,664,399 of OW285236.1, read as the reverse complement.
CCAGTTACTTGAAAAAGACTGAATTAATAAAAGTCGAAACGTCGTAAAAACATCAAAATTCAATAAAAGGTCGCTAAAACCAATAAAAAATCTATTATTTTTAATATTAAGACACGGCCAATAAAATAAAAAAGAAAAAGAAAATTCTTATTAAACACTAAATATATATATATATATATATATATATATATATATATCAATATAATATTTTCGTGACCTTGGTATGATATGGTAAATTCAATCAGTTGGCAATTAAAGGTCTGGCTTTACTTTAAAGTATATATATTTAAAACAACCCTACATGTTTCGGCAATGATGTCTTTATCAAGGATATAAAATATAAATATACATTTATATTTTATATCCTTAATAAAGACATCATTGCCGAAACATGTAGGGTTGTTTTAAATATATATATACTTTAAAGCCAGTCCTTTAATCGCTAACTGATTGAATTTACTATATATATATATATATATATATATATAGATAATTATTTCTTGGCCTTTGTATGTTATAGTAGATTTAATTAGTTGGCGATTTAAGGTCTGTTTTACTTTGATATGTATATATTTAAAATACTCTTACATGTTTCGGCACATAGTGCCTTTATCAAAGAAATTAAAAATATAAATGACAGTATATTAATATACTGTCATATACTGGGATAGGATTAGTGAACGGCCTCTGGAATCGGTAAACAGCCAGGAAAGATAGGAATTGAGGTTAATCTCCCAATTAGATTATGAGTTTGGAATTTCGGTTTTCCAAGATATATTATGTATTTTAGCACTTTTAATGGATATTCTCAGGTAAGTTTTCTAGTTATTTTGATGTTCTACTCAAATATCAATAGGTGCGTCCTATTATGATGTTTAACTTGATAAATTATAAGATAGTACTTCTTGCTCTGAATTTTCTGTTTCAAACTGATAATATAATTTTTTAACACTGTTATAATATAAAATTACTTGTATTCTATATCAAATCTCGGAAAAGACGCTCTTCGTCACTTGTTTTTTAATCAAAGCCTTGCAACGTGTAATTTAGTTTAATTTAAAAGGAATTATTTGACCATAAAAATCATTTAAACTAATCTATAAAATTATTTAGTGAATTTACAAATACATTATAATTTCATTTTGACATAGAGTTTTCATGATCTGCGCGTATCTCTAAATGTTATTTTCGCGCGCTATAGCAATTTGAAATTAGGGGCGTGTACAAAATCAATGTCTATATAATTACGGAATATTAATAAATAAATAGCTTCTAATTCACGTATTTTTGAATTGAATGAAAGATGAAATATTAAAAGCCAAATTTTAATTAATATAATGATATGCAAAATACGAAGATCCTTCAAATATCCCAAGAAAATAATCTAACGGCGTTAGATCGGTTGATCCTGCACCCTGGTCTTAATGGTCCATGGGTTTAGGCAAAATCTGATTAACATAATCAGTTACAATTCTAGAATTATGAGCGGGTGCCCCATTATGCTGAAAATACATGTTGGCATGTATATTCAGCGAAACATTTTCGAGAAAACCTGGAAATTCTAAATATGCCTCACCAGTTAAGGTTCCTTCATAAAGCTTTGGTCCAATAATGTACTCATCGATCATGCCGCACCATACATTAATTCTCTGAAAGTTGGTCTCTCGCATTCAATGAGGATTTTCTACAGACCATTAATGACAATTGTGTCGATTTACGGTTTCATTATTATGAAGGCGACTCTCATCTGTCCATAATATTGAGCTAATAATGCCATCTTCACGGGCAGTCGCTAGCTATGCAAGAAACGCCAGTCTTCTGTCATAATCTCCTGGTCCTAATCCTTAATACAGGTGAATTTTGAAAGGCGTGTATTTGGCGGATTTAAGGATTCGTTGAATAAAAGAACGAGATATGTCCCATTCTGCTTCAATATCTCGAATTGAAATATGCAGATTATCAAGCACACTTCCCAAAACGCCAACACTGTGCTCCTCATCAGTAGCAGTCTTTATTTTAAAAACGTTTTTTTTTCATTTAAAAGACATAGCGCTTGGCATACGTCTGTCAGGATACCGCTCTCCGTAAACACGGAAGGCCTGTTTTTTGTACATTCCCAATAAATGAGGATCATATTCAATTTTTCCTCATTTGTAAAATCATCGTTATTCATTTTAAATACAAGTTTGTTCGAATCAACTTTGAGACAAATTTTAATAGCACTTTATAAACTGTTAAAGTTAACAAACAAATAATCTCAAATTTTGCTTTAGTTTCTACGACCGGAATTTTTGAATATTTAAAATGCAATTTCACCTCTGTTTTGAAGTCTAAATGAAAAGTGTAATACTTCATTGGAAAGATAATTTTCCATAGAATTTAAATTTTGAGAAAAATATACAGGATGCTATTTAAAATAAAAGAGTTAGAGTCGTTTCCTGTTAAACCGGAAGTGAAATAATATGAATGTTAGGCTCAATTTAAAGAATATGTATTTAAGAATGTATATCAGATATCCCAAATTTAAAATTTGTATTTTAGTAGATAACGGGGGTACGCGATTAGAACAACATAACTGAGACACCCGGTATATGTATATATATATATATATATATATATATATATATATATATATATATATATATATGTTGTAACCGGATTCCGGGTTTTCTTCCGCGTTTCCACTGTTTGTTCTCTATATATATATATATGCTGTAACCGGAATCCGGGTTTTCTTCCGCGTTTCCACTGTTTGGTCTTTGTAAAGACCGGTGCTAGTTTCAGCACCGGTCTTTACAAAGACCAAACAATGGAAACGCGGAAGAAAACCCGGAATCCAGTTACAACACAAACTACTACCCGCAGAAACCTGAAAGAAAACATATATATATATATATATATATATATATATATATATATATATATATATATATATAATATTTTCGTGACCTTGGTATGATATGGTATTAATAAGTCGGCGATTAAAGGTCTGGTTTATTACTTCAAAGTATATATATTTAAAACAACCCTACATGTTTCGGCAATGATGCCTTTGTCAAGGATATAAAAAATATAAATCTATATTAAATTTATATTTTTTATATCCTTGACAAAGGCATCATTGCCGAAACATGTAGGGTTGTTTTAAATATATATATACTTTGAAGTAATAAACCAGACCTTTAATCGCCGACTTATTAATACCATATACATATATTATAATAATATTTGAGTCAAACGTTCACTAAAAAGGTGTTTTTAAGTCAAAAGTCAAAATATAAACTTAAAAGAAGTAATATGAATTTAAATTCGAATCTTTACCCACGAATTATGATATACTTCTGTGCAGGACCAATAATCGATTGTAAACGTTTGCAGTTAACGATCATAACCTGAATAACCAAAATAGTATTTTGGTTTAAAAGAAAATTTGATATTTAATATATTTTGGAGAAATAACGAACATGAGTTCTCTAAGTATCTTCAGGGTAGTGAAGATTCTTGTCTGACAAAGAAATTAAAAGGTATGTTAGTTGTTTATCTCAGTATTAATATGATAAAACTTATTGAACACAAACGACTTGCCTTGGTTGCTTAAATTCTGTTTATTAAAGGGAAAATCATATCTTTATGAGTGAATATTTAATTAGGTATATTATATTAGGTAATATTTAACAAATCATTCAGAATAAACAATGGATTAACAATTTTTTTTTATTGAAAACATAATTATAAAATTTAAAGGTTATGTGGAATTTCTTATAGGTGAAAAATTAATTGGATCTACGGAAATGGGACAAATATTTGGTTACATAAACAAATAGATTCTGATAAATCAAAACACGCTTAATAAATGAACGTGCTACTTACAGTGTTTAAAATGGTCATTAATGGAACCTTTATTTACTTTCGGTAAGTAAATGTATCTGTTTACTTAATAATATAAATAATATAGACTTAGCTCAATATTCTAACATCACTATTATCCGTCTAGTCTCTGCAATTAAATCTTGCTTCCCTGACGTACGGCTGGTATATTTTCACTACAGGAACAACGGTCACAATCCTGGCAGATCTTGTACTCAAGATAAGCAAACTTTTCTAAAATTCTAAATTCTGGTTTTCTAATTTAATCTGTTTTCAAAATTCTCTTCTCCAAAGTACCACTTAATTTTTATTCCTCCAAATTCTTCTCCGAAATATCAACTTAATTTCTTTATCGTGCAAAATTCTTCGTCACAATTCAAAACGTAACTCCACTTTCTCCAATGCAAAAATTCCCTGACGTAATATAAATTATACTTGTTTTAAATATTTTTAAAAAAAATCGTTTTAACCAAAAACACATTCAATCAATTCAAGTGCAAAAATTCTTCTCCCTAATTCTTTCAATAACTCACCATAGCAACCCAACAACTTTTTCTGTTTTTGAAGCTCATTGGTCGCTTTAATTATACAGAATTTTCCAAAATATTTGACATTTTTACTATAATTTTGATCCTTGATTAATATTATGAACTTATTGTTTTACAAATAAATTTTTCCTTCACACATAACCTTTGACATTATCAAACATTAACAATTGTACATAAACTTAACTAGATTTACAGTTTTATAATTTTGGTATATGTAAGAAAGTCATATACTTTTGAAATTTAATTATAGATTTGACACTCTAAGTTAAAAAAACAATACAAATATAATAGACTTCCACCTTCTAAGAAATCCCAATAACAGAAATGTAACACATTAAAGCTAGTGTTTTCAATAAGTTAATTAACATTTTTATTATAATATATATATATATATATATATATATATATATATATATATATGAAGCGTTGTTCTTCGGGATATTTCGCCGCGTTTGGATGATTTCGTCCTGAGAAGGACAACTTTCTTCCTGACGTTTCGGTGACATCACTTTCACCTTTTTCTAGAGGATCTTCTCGTTGCAATGGTAACTTCAAGAGTGCGTTGATTTCCTGTGCCGCTCGTATTATATGGTCTCGTCGTAGTGGGGACGCGTGTCTGACTCCTCGTGATTGGTCCGTCGGTTGTTCTGTCGCTTTCGACTATTGGTCGATCGGTTTGCGTTCGGTCCGAGTTAGTATGACTGGGCTGTGGCAAGTTGTTCTCATTACGTCGCTTGTGTGTAATCTGCCTGTTGAGCAAGGCCGACTTCCATGTGTCAGGCAAACGCTGTCCGTCGTCACGTTTGTTCATACAGTTTTGCCGTTTCTCAATTTCTATTGCTTCTCTTATAATCCTGTACGTTAACCTCGTACTGCGTGCTATAGTTTTTGTACCGTCAAAGTCGATAGTGTGTCCTGTATGTAGCACATGCTTAGCTAGGGATGATGTTGATTCTTTTTTAGCTACCGCATTTTTGTGTTCTTCCCTCCGTACGCTGGTTTTACGGTTAGTATGCCCTATGTATGTTTGTTCGCATTCATAGCACGGTATTTCGTAGACCCCTTGGTTTTCTAGTTCTATCTTGTCCTTTGTATTAGGCAAGATGTCTTTTATTTTCCTGTCTGTCGTATAAATGGTGTCTATGTCGTGTCGGCGTAATATTCTACCTATTTTCTCAGTCGTACCTTTCACGTAAGGGAGAAATGCTGTCCGTGTAGATCTTTCTTTCTTTTTTGGTTGATTCTTGTTAATTCGTGTCGCTCTGTTAATCGTATGTTGTGAATATCCGTTCGCTTGTAATATGTTTTTTATTGTTCACAAAAACTACACAAAAACTACAACCCCTTGCCGAAGAAATACCATCATATGTTAAAAACTCGACTCACCTAACTGAAATACTCAAGGATATCACCATGGATCAAGACGACATGTTGGTGAGCTTCGATGTAGTTTCGCTCTTCACACAGATCCCCATTAATGAGGTAATAGATTTACTAATAAAGAAACACCAACTCTCCGACTACGACATAGATCTAACGAAACACTGCCTGTCAAACACGTATTTTATATACAACGGACAATTTTTTAAGCAAACCGATGGAGCGCCGATGGGATCACCGCTGTCACCTATACTGGCAAATTTGTTTATGGCAGACTTCGAACAAAGAGCACTGGAGAACGCTACAGACAAACCAAAACTCTGGCTGCGATACGTAGACGACACCCTGGTGATTTGGCCGCATGGAAGAGAGAAACTAAGCGAGTTTTTACAACATCTGAACACCAGACATCCGAAAATAAAGTTTACTGTCGAAATGGAGGAAAGAAATCGGCTACCGTTCTTAGACTTGATGATAATCAAAAAACCGGATGGCTCGCTAGGATACACAGTGTACAGGAAACCTACACATACGAACAGATATCTCAACGCATCTTCACATCATCACCCAGCACAGTTAAACTCTGTAGTAAAAACATTAATCCACAGATCTCAAACTTTGTCAGACGCAGAACATCGAAACGAAGAAATGGGAACAATAAAAAACATATTACAAGCGAACGGATATTCACAACATACCATTAACAGAGCGACACGAATTAACAAGAATCAACCAAAAAAGAAAGAAAGATCTACACGGACAGCATTTCTCCCTTACGTGAAAGGTACGACTGAGAAAATAGGTAGAATATTACGCCGACACGACATAGACACCATTTATACGACAGACAGGAAAATAAAAGACATCTTGCCTAATACAAAGGACAAGATAGAACTAGAAAACCAAGGGGTCTACGAAATACCGTGCTATGAATGCGAACAAACATACATAGGGCATACTAACCGTAAAACCAGCGTACGGAGGGAAGAACACAAAAATGCGGTAGCTAAAAAAGAATCAACATCATCCCTAGCTAAGCATGTGCTACATACAGGACACACTATCGACTTTGACGGTACAAAAACTATAGCACGCAGTACGAGGTTAACGTACAGGATTATAAGAGAAGCAATAGAAATTGAGAAACGGCAAAACTGTATGAACAAACGTGACGACGGACAGCGTTTGCCTGACACATGGAAGTCGGCCTTGCTCAACAGGCAGATTACACACAAGCGACGTAATGAGAACAACTTGCCACAGCCCAGTCATACTAACTCGGACCGAACGCAAACCGATCGACCAATAGTCGAAAGCGACAGAACAACCGACGGACCAATCACGAGGAGTCAGACACGCGTCCCCACTACGACGGGACCATATAATACGAGCGGCACAGGAAATCAACGCACTCTTGAAGTTACCATTGCAACGAGAAGATCCTCTAGAAAAAGGTGAAAGTGATGTCACCGAAACGTCAGGAAGAAAGTTGTCCTTCTCAGGACGAAATCATCCAAACGCGGCGAAATATCCCGAAGAACAACGCTTCAACAAACGACCGCGAAAACATTCGACGAAATATATATATATATATATATATATATATATATATATATATATATATATATATATATTATATATATATATATATATTATATATATATATATATATATATAGACAAAATGACCAGAGTAGTAATGTTCAATTTAATTAAAAAAATTTGAACAGTGCGAATGTAACACATATTTTATATTTTAATAATAATGTTTAATGTATCGTAATTTTTAACGAAAATGAGATTTAGTTATATATAAAAATAAAATATGTTCTGATGAAAACACGATGGAATAAAATAGTTGGAGATTTAGCTAGTCGGCAATTTAAGGTCTATTTTACTTCAATATGTATATATTTGAAATAATTCAACTCTTACATGTTTCGGAAATTACTGCCTGTTTCAAAGAATTTCAAATTATAAAAAATGACAGTATGTTACTGTCATATTTATATATGTGTATATATGTGTGTGCGTGCGTGCGGGCATGCGTGCGTGGGTGCGTGCGTGCGTGTGTGTGTGTGTTTAGATAATTTCTTAGCCGTTCATTAATATATCAATTGACAAATTCTTGGAGTTAAGACATGATATATATATATATATATATATATATATATATATATATATCATGTCTTAACCTATTTACTTAATTAAACAAGAGTGCGAAATATGCAAGAATTAACTAGAACGCGATTAATGAGGACGTCATGTTTTGTCAACAAACAAGTAATATAATGAATATGTATAAATGCATGTCCTGCTTTAGTTATTACATCTTCCACTGGCCAGAAAAGAAAAACAAAGGGCTTCTTTGCCGTTTTGGTTTTTCTTACCTGTGATAAGTATATAGTTAATTTTTTTACATGCTAATATATACCATGAGTATCAACATGTCTTTAGCCTATTATACAAATATGTGCAAATAATTTACATTGGGTGGCTTGTCTGTTTTTACAATGGTAAATGGACCGTTGTACAATGTCTCCAGCTTGTTCCCTGATTCGTTTTTGACGAAAACTTGATTTCCGACACTGTATTGTGTGGGTTTTCGATTACTATTTAATTAACTTTGTAACGATCGTCGTTCAAAAATTATGAATTTAATTGTGATTTTATTCGTCCGAAAATTTAAAACATTTAAACGCAATAAAATATTCATAATTTTTGGACAGATGTGTATATTTGTATATATTTAGGTTAAGAAATTTATTATGACACAAATTTTTGTTAGTATTGAAACTTGCCGTGTATGTCGCTGTGATGCGCGAAAGTCTCTCACTATTTGCGTCGTCGCAGAGAAAATTTGCCCCATTCTTCTAATATTTACCCCCGTCCGAATATTTATTTCTTGTTACCGAAATTCTAAAAAGGCCCTGCTAAAAAGGGCCCTGCTAAAAAGGCCCTGCTTTTGCCATTTACGAGGTAGAACTCTAACTATCGTTTTCTGAATGGTAGTCAAGGGTTAGTCAATGATCGTTTAAGTACAGTTATTGATTGAGGTCAGATCTACTACAAAACTCTATCGTTTTCTGAATGATAGCCGAGAGTTAATCAATGATCGTTTAAGTACAGTTATTGATTGAGATCCGCTCTACTACGAAAACTCTAACTATCGTTTTCGGAATGGTAGTCAAGGGTTAGTCAATGATCGTTTAAGTACAGTTATTGATTAAGATCAGATCTACTACAAAAACTCTATCGTTTTCTGAATGATAGCCGAGAGTTAATCAATGATCGTTTAAGTACAGTTATTGATTGCAATCCGCTCTACTACGAAAACTCTAACTATCGTTTTCTGAATGGTAGCCAAGGGTTAAGAGATCAATTAACCTACCCTTATCAGCTCAGTTTGCTTAAGTGTATTCTTGGGCTCTTCGAAATTAATTATTTTTTATATCCCCGTTCACCGTAGTGCTGTAGGTTTGTGAATTCTCAACACCGTCCGGTTCCATCTGCGTATTCCGAAATTTCCAGACGCAGAAGAGACGTTTTAAAGTTGGTAACTTCACAAACTCTGCTACAGAAGCCGAAACCGTCTTTAAGGAAGTCCTAGAAAGTTACACGAGACAGCCGTACACCGTCTCCTAAAAGGTCCGAGAAATGGTAAAGGAAAGATTTCTAAAAGTATTGTATTCTTTTTATTATAACAAAAAAATTATTAAAATCATATGCTATATATTCCGACCATTTTACAATAATTCTTCTAAAGAAATAGCCGAAATAAAATTGTATTCTAAAGAAATTACTTTTTATTACTATATCCAAAAAGAATTATATAATTTAAATACATTTTTATCCTATAGTAAATATAATTTTCGTTCTTAAATCTCCGTGTTATCTTTATTCTTTTATAGGTATTTGAAATATATATATAACTGAATTTCCGAAATTAATTATATCCGTAAAATTGCATTTATATATTTTTTTTTATAATTCAAATCAAACAAATCGTAACCATTTTCATGAATTGTTTATTTGCTTTTATTTGTAAACTAAGATTAAATGTAATATTCAACTTCTTTTGAAATTAAATAAAAATGGTTCAATAACCTGTTTTAGAAAAAAGTTTAGATTTTACGACGCTGATAAACAGCTGTTAGAATAATAAAATCGTTTAGTTTTTTGTATGCATTTATTATTTAGTGTGTAAATAAATATACCTGTTCTAAAAGTAACCGCCTGTCTATAGAGTTTTTTTGTTGCACTCCTAGCGTTTCATTTTCTTTTATATGGTCATGTCATGATTCATGAAGCAAACCAAACAGGTTTGTCACAAAGCAAAAAAACTTTTTTTGATTATAAGACTGCTGAAGCACTAATTATAAGATTGAATCCGTTCTCCGTACTGAGGAAAAACCCGAATATAGAGCAGTGAAATAGTTGACATCTGCGACTGTCATTTTTGTTTCATATATTTTTAAGTTTAATCATGTTTGTATACCTGGTGATAACCTACAAAATAAGAAAGTCACTACATCTACACCCCGAACATACCGACTTATTTTAGTACAGTTGTAGATGTGGTTGATGTCTTTCATAAATTTGAATTTGATATTTCAAATTATAAGTCCGTTAAGTTTTAATAGCTTATGTTAATAATTAATATTAAATTGTTCTGGATCACCATGATCAAAATCTGATTATTTTTACGATTCCAAACTTGAACTCGTCGAACTTAATCTTAATAGATAATCCGTATCTTAATATTGTAATCCGTTAATTTTAATATTCCGTTACCATATGTTCATTAAAAGTAATAAACAAGCACCATTATAAGTGTTAGAAATTTGACTGAAATTTCCGTCTCAGATGTTATAAATGTTAAATGTATAAATCATAATAGATTTATCTAGAATTTCAGAATCAGATAGAAATCAGACTAAGAGTCAAGCCGATTATTAACCAAACACGTTATAAATTTGGCGTGCCCGAGCAGGGAAGTCTAATCCTTTTCTTTATAAGATAGTAAGCAAACACGTTATAAATTTGACTGCCCGAGTTGGGACCAGCAAGCAAACCGCATTATAACTTGTCTTTTATTTTTAGAATCAATTAAAATTGTGTTTCAATTTAGGCCAAAAGTAATACCTTTTAATGTTGTTAAACATTCTACTTATCTCGCTATGTCCACCAGTAGGTAACATGTGGTCATTCAGAATTAGCTCTCTCTTGTTCCGTGGAATAATTCTTTTCAGGAAAGCACTGTTCTTGAGAGAGAGTCTGCCTCGAGTGGGCCCGTGTCATGACAAGGATGCTATAGGTCGCTCCGCTACTAACCCTTTTGAAATCATTGGAATCTATTTCTATTAGTGAAAAGGCGTCTGCAACTACGTTTTCGGAACCCTTAAATATAATTAATAATAAAATCATATTCCTCTAATATCAATCTGAAATTTGTTTCGTTCGTAAAACTTCATCGACGCGGTTGTCAAACTTGCGTTCAAAGTCGCTGAATGTGCAAATATAGTAATCGTTTAAACTTGAAATTGTCGGAACGAAATTTTTTAATTGAACGTCACTGTCTCTCGTAATCTCTTACGCTTTGTGCTTGTTAAGCATATCTGTTCCGATTATACTGTGTATATTATTGTTTACACTATTCATGACCACGAATTTGTGGACAACTTGGCCTCTCCGATGTTTATGTATACATCCTTAGATAAACAATCTTAAAATATTACACTAATTATGGCGCGGGCGGATGTAAACTGGACACCAAGTATATGGATTTACCTGCCCTGCAAAAAGGATTGCTTAATCCTACAGGTAATCTAGGCACCAGTACCGTTCGGGTAATGATCGCTTTAAAGCAAGAAATTAGACGTTAATAAATTAAGGAATTTCCTAATGACCAAATAGATTATTTCAAATGAATTTTTATTTGTACATCTATTGTGGGCGGGCCTCTATTGTATTATGCTATAATATATTATATATATAAGGAAACATTTAGTTTGTGTATTTAGTTATTTCTATCTTGTTTGCGGCGTTTGCTTAAAGTAAGAAATTAGATCCGCTTCTCAGTCTCGAGTTTTGTTGCACACTGTTAAGAATTATGGAGGTCTCTTTCGTGGACAGTAACAATGGAAAATGTTTGCTAGTGGTTAGCAAGTACACCTTTTCAAAACAGAAAGTGTTGAAGAGTGGCGAAGTGTTTTGGCGTTGTACAAAAAAAATCCTTAAATTGTCCCGCAAAAGTGTTTACGCTTGGTGCAGAAAATTTAGTGAGCAGAAGCCAGCTAGAACATAATCATGAACAGAACAGAATCATGAACATGAACATCATGAACACCATGAACACCATGTTCATGAACATCATGAACATGATCATGAACATGAACATCATGAATCATGAACAGAATCATGAACAGAATCAGAGTAAATTAAAGCGAAAAGTGATTTCAAATGCGTGTAAACGTAAAGCCGTTGATGATATTTCCGAAAAGCCAGCGAAAATTATTCGTCGTGAACTAGCTAAAGAACAGCCGGAAACAATTGCGATAACAGATTTCACTTATATCCGCAGAAATGTGTACAATGCAAGGAGAAAATTTCTTCCTGGGCCGTTACCACAAAATAAGACAGAAGTCCATGATATAGTGGAAGCTGCTAATGTTAAAACAAGCAAGGATGACAGTTTCGTTTTTATTAACTGTTCAGTGAGCAATATCATAGTGTTTTCTTGTGAAACAAATGTTAGAAGTTTATGTGGAATGCGTAAAGTGTACATGGACGGTACATTTTCGTATTGTACAAAATATTTTTTAGAATTATTTACAATCCACGGACTTAATAATGGACATTATATTCCATTGATGTTTTGTTTGTTGCCTGATAAACGCAGTGAAACGTATGCAACATTATTTGAAATGCTAACAAAAGAAATCTTTCGACGTCACTCTACAATATTACGACCATACAATATTACGACCAGCTGAAGTTTTTGTAGATTTTGAGAAAAGCATTCACACAGCGGTTCGCGCTATATGGCCATCAGCACAAATCTATGGTTGTCGTTTCCATTTGCACCAATCGTGGTTCAGGAAAATCCAAAGTTTGGTTTTAACAGCAGAATTTAGGAACACAGATTCCGAAGTAGGAAAATGGCTGCGATATACATTTGGATTAACGTATTTGAATCCTGACGAAGTAGGCGATTGTTTCGCCTTAGATTTGTTTGCCGAAAAACCTGCTCATGCACAGGCTGACGAATACGCCGATTATTTATTGGAGACATACATAGAAGACGATGCTCCTTTTCCTCCACATATGTGGGCTACTGCAACTCCATCGATCACTAACACCACAAACGCATGCGGAGCGTTTCATTCCAAACTAAATGAGTCATTTTATTCAACACATCCATCTATTTATATTTTTATCGAAAAGCTTAAGGAATTTCAAATAGACACTTATGTTAAAATTCAAAGTGTACACACACCAGCAAGAGTTAAAGACACGCGCAAAACAAAAATTAAGAACTCTGAATGAACTGTGTGAACAACTAAATAATGGAACAATATCGCGATTACACTTTATGAAGTGTATATCATTTTATTCATCAGTATGACTTCAAATACACTATTTTTTTACTATAATTTTTATATAATTAAGTATTTGCTTTTATTATTGTTTTCATATGAGTACATATTTTTTATTTTCTAACTTTTTGCTGTACTTCAACTTGAAATACACTATTTTTATATTATTGTTTTTGTTTGCTTTATACGGTGCCCAGTTTACATAGACCCTCTGCGAGTACATTTTTAGCTAGTGCCCGAATTACCAACGAGATTAAAAGTGCAGATAGGTTAGTGCCCAATTTACATCCAGCCTGTGGCGCCTGGGTGGCGTTGTGCAATTGTGTAGTAACTTCTTCATTACCGTTCATGACAGGTAACAAACTTGCGGCAGTTCTTAAATCGAATTTCTCGGCCATATTGTAAGATTCTATACTTGACATTTTGATAACTTTTTTTGTAATAGTGTTAACATTCTCTTGAATCTCCCTATACTCTCACAAAACAAGGTATTGGCGTAAGCAGAAAATTATTAAAATATTTTTAACATATGAACCAACCTAATATTATTCTCCAGACAAAAAAAATTTGTGCGGCTTTGATTTCACAACATCGGTTCTTTCTTAAATGAAGCAAAATACATTACAAACAAAATTTATTTTTGAAACTGTCTATGTGCACGAGTTTGTGCTCGGTTATTGTTCGATCACACTAACACTGCAATTGTTTTTTCTTAAATTTATAAGAACTTCCTGAAGTTTCTTGAAGGAAAGGTGCCTGCTCTCGGCTGCGGCTGAACTCCTTCTGTACTCGCGCTGTGAGGGCTTTCGTCATCCTTTGCTTCACGTTGTTTGTAACGTTTGCATCGTTGCATGTTATGACGACCTCATACGTTTGGGGTTCGTTCCGGAATTCCACTTACTACAGTGACAACTCAGGACTGCCAGAAGTAGCTGGCAGGATCGCCATGTGATGTCCCCTGGTCCTCGTTACAGCTTCATCTCCGAGGCGGGCTCATTAGAGGCCGGTTTTATTGGTGTGATAAATAATACACTCGGAAACAATATAAAATAACATTTAATAAATACACATCTTTACATGCAACGGGGTTCGCAAGTACAAGATTGATCCGTTCTCTGTTCTGCCCAGTATATATATAATATAGACCTAATTACTTAATATTAGACATAACATATTGACCTAGTTATTAAATTAAACAGATGCAGCAATTAACTAGGACACAATTAATGTGGACGTGTTTCGTCAAACAAGTAATATAATGAATATGTAGAAATGCATGTCCTACATGTTGTAGAAAGCAAAGAATGTCGAACGGCGCTTATATGCTTGTGCGACACATGACGTGTTAAAGATATTTACTCCAGGGCAGTCGGAGATGAAGAAGAATGTTTTGCGTAGAAGAAAACAGTAGTGCTTTGGAAAAGGTTTTGTTTTACGGCCCAGTTTGAGGAGAGTAAATCGATGACGTTGAAGTTAACAATTAAAAGCTAATCAAACGCGCGCGCTGAAGGGTTGCGATGTCGATGAAATAAATATTAAAATATTCCTTGCGAAAAAAGCCTTAAAACGATATCAAACACATACCAATTTAGATGAAGTTCACAATAGTAATTTAAATTGCGGCTATAAAATATGTCGATATTAATCCGGGGTCGGCGTAATTTTGACGTATAGAAAAAATAGCTCGAAAATATATTAACTTGTTAATAAAGAAAAAATAATTATAAGAGAAGTCGTACGTAATTAATTAATAACTAAATTAGTAATATAGTTAAGTTGATTTTATGTGGTTTGTTTGTTTGTGTATTCGAACAGGGACGACGACATATCTGTTTGTATTATCGCGTTTCGGTGTTCTTCTCTGCAGTTGCTTATTCGCCGTTTTGATTACCCTACATACGTACGGTTGCAGAAACCGCGCAATATTTCATATAACGTGTGTTCATTTGAAAAGTCAATCTAGGTTACTTTGAAATTTTGATAGAATGAGACGCAAATATATTAGTATGTGTTTGTTGTTCCGTAAACGTAAATCCAAATGACATTTGATAATGTCAATCACATTTGTTATTTATTTGTAACTCTTATGTATGAAACTGTCAAAATATACGACTTCGTAGGTTAAGTAGTAAATTTTAATTTACGACATACTTCAAAATGTTCTCAGTAAATCACATGCTACTAGATTGACTTTTCAAATGAACACTTGTTATACCTTGTTTAGCACGAGCTTGTCTTTTGGGTTTCTCGAAAATTGGGAAATATTTTCTATCTATTGTGTATACAGTGGCAACATCTGTAGTTCCTTCTACAAACGGTGATAAAACTTTGTTGGAATTGTTTTTTTCTTCAATATTTTATTTTTAGCGTTCTTTGAATATGTCGGCCACTGAATCCGTTTTGCTTCGATGCTTCATGTAAATGTATGAAGTATAAAATTTACTTATTCAATGAGTTGAATCGAATGATGGCACATAGTGACTTCCACCACACATTATTAAAATTCAGTAACCTGTGACTCCACAAATCCACAAAACAAGCAACTGCATTACGGAACCAGCCTTTGCGCTTTTTGTCTTACAGAGTGAAAGTAATTAAGATATTCTGATTAGTTTATAAAACAAGTATTCTACTAATATACATTGAGCATATAAATTCGTAAACATTTGCGCGGTTAATATCAAAATATTAGATATTAAATCATACTTAAATAGGTTTTATTTTTATATTCATTTGCTTCGATTCCAATTTTTTGTAAATACGCAGGATACGTTAAGGGATTTAGAAAAACGAATGTTATATATCTATCTATATAAATATATTTAAAAAAGGTATAATTATGATTTGTATCAAAGTAAATTACTTTTACTGCATATTTTGTATTCCTTTACGTTATTATGCGGAGACGATGTTCTTATATGTCTACACATTGCATTGTTCTTCAAAAATTCTAGATCATGTTGCTTTTTCAACAAACCAATCTATAAGAAATGTAACGCCCCGCAGTTTCTGATGGTCGAATGATCTTAACTACCTGAAACATAAAAAAAGATTTTAATTATTTCTTTATTTAATATTTATGTAAGAAATATATTGAATAACTGATAAAAAATATGTAAACAAAAGTTTAAAATGTTTATAGCACAAAATCAGTAAAATAAATTTGTTATAGTAGATAATTTAATTCTTTCCTTTAAAAATATTTTTTTCATCCGGTCAATTAAAACTTTTACTGTTGAAATGAAAATAGATTTCCAAAACAATTTAGACTGTTAAACAAAAATATGTACAATGCCGCTTCCCCTTTGGAAGTTTGGGGAACTAGGGATACTGACGAAAACTATAACTATAAAGGAAATTAAGTTCAGATTTAATATTTAAGAAGAATATTTAGAAATCTAAAACTAGTAATAAAATATAATCTTATTGACTCTTTTGAGTGGGTATATGTAAATTGCCTCCCGAGATAATGAACAACTATTAATAATAGTTAAACTGCCTCCCGCAGCTACAAAACATAAAAGTTATCTTTTTACCTCCCAACACTACATCAGTGTGTCAACCTCTAGACAAGGGGATCATACAGAATTTTAAATTCTATTATCGAGGGCTAATACTTAAGCACATTTTATCAAAAATGGGTCAAGTAGGATCTGCTTGAGTTAGTGAAGTCCATAAAAGTTTTAGAAGCACTTTATTACATTAAAACAGCCTGGAATAAAGTTTCGTCAGCAACGATACAAAATTGCCTCAAAAAAGCTGGTTTTCAGAAAAATAATGGTGATTCTACCTCATTCGAATGGGATCCAGAAGATTACCGGCCTTTATCTACGATAGTCCAAATGGAAAGTTGTACCAATGAAATGAACATAACACAAGAAAATCTCGAAAATTATATATTAGAATCGACGATATTGCAGCAACAGAGGAGATGCGTTTGAACATTGATGATACGATTGAAAACATGATTGAACGTGATCCTACGCCAGAAAAAAGAAGACAGCGATCTCAAGTGTGACACTGTTAAAAGCAGCAACACAATTACTACATATAATGAGGCTTTCAAAGTAATTCACGATTTAAAAACTTTTGCAAATGACTACTTTGCATTTCAATACCTCAAAAATAGATCACTTTTTCAATCTACTTTTTTAAAGCAAAAAATGCTAAATATGCGTCAACGGAGCATTTTATAATTTGTAAATAAATAACTTTGGTATGTAGTTTTACCTGATTTTTTTACAATTTTATATTGAAAGTGTTATTTGATTTTCCGCTTGTTTTTCCTATTTTATTTTAAATACCATAATACAACTACATATATGTATAAGTTTATTCTAATTGCCACCAACGCGGCGTAAAATTAAAAGTGTGATGAGTGATAAGGAGTGAACGCTCGCTGATCCTCTCTGGTCTGAACCTACCTGTTGATGTTATGTCCCCAGGAAGGTCTCTGCCGGCTAACTCTCTTGTTTCGGAGAACGTCGCGGATTCAAGGCCGCGAGTTGGAAAATGGACGCCACCGTTATATCCACCTGCAGAGATTCAGCTATAACGGGAGCAGGCGGGACCTGGTAGCTCCAACTAACACCAGAGGGTCAGCCTCTTATCACTCGTTGCAGAGCAAGAAACTTTGTTATACTCATAAAACTAGCGGAAGGGTAGGGATCAAGACACAATCAACAATTTTACAATTTATTAAAGGCTACAAATGGGCCAACATCAATCCACAATTCGGCGTTGTCAATTCTCACAAAATATAAAACTAGACACAGTCGTACATCAAAATTCAAAGTCAAAACGCTAAACTAATATAGTAACAGACACTTAAAATGTTTCGAAGCAAATAAAAGGTGAAGCCCTGATCAACCAAAAAAATAAGTGATAGCAACTTGAAATTTGAGTTAATAATACTGAGTACGGAAAAAGTTAGCAACTCTCTCCCCCTGTATATTTGAACCGGGAGGCGAGAGGGGTTATTCCAAAATTGTCTCGTCAGGTTAATAAAATCTTGAAACCACGAACGAGTTATCAAAAGAAGTCTCAATAGACGTCAACGCGAACAATTACAAGAATGGCAAAATCACAAGCGAAACGGAAGGTTACCTCATGAAAGTAATCAAAGTTATGCCTTAATTACAGCAAAATAATAAAGGTAAGAAAAGTTACAAAATTATGAGATCTAATATTCCTGGCAGAACTTTTGGAGTACCCCCTGTATATCAGGTGTGCAAATATTTAATATAATTTAAAACAGAAAAACCTGTAGGAAATTAATTAACAAAAGTAATTATTAGAATACCAATTCCGTATACGTAATCTAGATTCTGTACAGTTAATAACAAAATAAGTACATTAAACTACAGAAAGTTCTTCGATTTTCAGGTATCGAAACAAACAATTAAGGGACCGATCTGAAGGATCTGATCTCGAAAATGACACTAAATCTAAACAGGTGACAAACAGTGAAGCTGTCGGTCTTCTGGAGCTAATATTAAGTTTCTGTACCAGTACCCGGGGATATTTATGACTATCAACGGGTTTATTACAAAATCAGACTCGAATGACACAGTAAAACAAACTTGAAATAGGGAAAAGAACCCTTCTAAATAAACTGAATTAACAGTTTGAACTAACACACAAGGTGTGCGTCTCTTAAGGAGAGTAACAGCTTGATTATAATATTAATTTAGAAAATACTAAACACTATTCGATATTTAAATGATCTTCTATAAGTTTAGGACTGCAAGAATTAAAAGGCAACACCTACTTTTTCTAGGATACAATAACAGAATTCGCTCCTTCCAAGTACAATATATCGCTTACTAGGGCAATTCAATTCTTTTATTCACGAGCAGGTTTCACAGCGACGCCATTACGGGAATCCAATATGGATGAACCGCGTCCCTTTCTCCTAATCCAAAAAGGTCTTGCAGAATAAATGTGCCCCAAAATTCACAGGTTGCGGACGGCTTAAGGGAGTTTCAGAACTGCGTCGAAGTATTTCGATCAGCAAAATTATGCCCCAAAACACAGGTTAAAATTACCGGTGAGACGCCTTACGCTTCACAATAGATATCCAAATATTTCTCAGAAATTCAGAGAAAACCTCGTTTTATAAAACGTTTATAAGAATCCTGAAAGTTCAAAATGCGATATGGTAAAAATTATTAAGGGGATTTCAAAAACTCACCGCAGAAATCTAGTTTTAAATAACACGTGACACAAACACGACACAGCGCTTATGAAGCTTAAGTCTCAATGGCTGCCGTATCGATATAGAAGTAAAATGCCGGATACACGACATCGTAATTGCCGGAAGTAAAGAAAGAAGAGGATATAGTTTTCAAAATCTCGAGGATGATTTCATATCGCAAAAAGTGTCAAACCAATCTTAAAACGTTAAATAATTTAATGACCAGAGACGAAAGTTTCTAATAGGGGTCGGCAAGTGAGTTTCCTGTCGCAGAGGGCGAACAACGAAAAGGAGATGGCGCGATAAGCGTTGTAATTAAAAATTAAACTAGAATTAATTATAGAAAGGCAATATTTACCAAAACAGATGCGTCTAGAAGATCTATATTTCCAAGCAAAAATTCCTACATAATTGGTTTGAAATTCGGTGAGACTTTTAGCGAGTTAGCAGTGAAAATCTTGCGAGCATTTCGGATAGGGAATTTAAGAAGATGTCCGCTTGCTAATATACAAAGGCTTTCAAGATGAATAGAACGAATGAAATGGGTTGAGAATATTGTAGTTGAAGGGTCTAAACTGTTCGATAAATGGAGTTTGAAGCGAATTAAAAATCATTAGTAGAAATTTATTTAAATGTTAAAGCTACGAGGGTTTTAAGAGAAATAATAGAGAAAACTTGCACTTACATAGGCCGTATGCGGGAAAGTGTATTTGTATGCGTAACATAATATATATTGCAGTGGATTTTTTCCCCGCAAGCATTTAGAGAACATTTTTTGAAAAATATTATATTTATAGTGTACTATTTTCAATGACAGTGTATGATTTTATTGTATGAATATTAATGTTATTTTGACTTATTAGGTTTTGATTAGCGCAGTTCCTGGAAGCCGTTTGGACTTGCTGGGCAATATTCTTGATAGCTGTAATTTTTTATGATTGAATGCGTGCCGCATGTATCCTCAGACACGTCTTGATATCGAAGTAAGAGAGTTGTATATTGGAAGATAAAACTTTTTTATCTTTTATTTCATTTAATTTCGGTTTTGTTTTGAATTCATTGTGGTTGTGTTTGCTTTAATTCATTATCGAATTTATACGAGTTTGAAAACCTCGTAATTTTGATTTAATTTATCTCTTACTTGCACGTGTTCTCAAGGTTATAAAATAAAAGCTACGTAAGTTTTATTTTACATTTATAATATTATTTCTTTACTGTATGCATTTATTGTATTATTCATTGTATGAATTTATATACATTTTAATAGTAATTGAAATATAGATGACAAAGATAGTTTTTCGTTTCTAGTAAATTTTTTTTAACGTTAATTTCTAGAACGTTTTACTATTCAAGGTTGGTTTTTTTATACTTGTGGTATCACGCAGGTGTTAAAGATTTCGGTTTGACAGTTTTATTCTGTTTATATTTGAGTTTGTTATTCTGGGGAGATAGAAAAAAATATCTTTGGAATTTATTAGTTTAATTTTGTTCGCGAGTTATTAGAGGACGTTTAAATTTGCTTAGCTGTCAACTCCAGCAAATTAAGTTTACCTCTATGTGTTATTGTTATACACAGATCTTTATACTTCATAAAGATTCATTTTTTTATTTTTTTTTTTATAATAAACTATAATTTGGAAATTGTGACTTTCTCTTTACCTTTGTTTGAACTATTTATTCTGGCGCCCATTAATTTTGTAGAAGAGAAGTACCACGTTTTCCCATTGGAAACCCGGAGGGAAGCTGTCTCATAAAAGAAAATTAACCGATTGATAAAGTTGGACAGTGTTGTGGTGAATAGTGGTTTATTCAACTACGAACTCACTATTCATAGCATATTTTGACGCATCCAAGCGTGGGGCGAACAAAGAAAAAGCAGTTTTGGAAAGTAAATTAAAGCAATATAAAAATGGAAGGTATCGTTGAAGTACAACAAAGAAAAGAGCAACTCGTTGAAGAAGCAAAGAAGATAATAGGTCCAGTTAGTACTATGCATGATGAGGGACATGAAGGTAGTAACGGGGAAAATATTTTCCTGGACATGTTGGTGCAAATACAGAAAAAAATGGATGTAATGATGAACAAACAAAAGGAAATGGAAGGGAAAGTAGATGTAATAATGGATAGAATTATGGCTTCAAGCAAAATTAGTCAAGAAAAGGATATTATAATAGAGGATTCGTTTCAATTATCGAATGAACAAAATCTAGACGAAAATATCAAGGTATTAAATCGTCAACTGTCCCAAGAAATTGATAAGAGAGAATTTGATGAACAACGAATGGAGTACATGGAGAAACAATTAAGAAAAGAAATCGAGAAAGTAAGAAGAGAGAAGAATGAAATTAATGTACCTGCATATATCCCTGTGCCGATACAAAACGAAGTGCTACCTAAATTTTATGGGATGTCGAATACAAACCCCATGAGTTTCCTGAAGCAAATTAAAGCTAGTTTAGAGGATGTGCCTGGGGACGAGATAAAGCTGCAGAAAATTGGAAATAGTCTCAAGGATGATGCAATGGCTTGGTGGGACATGGTGTCTGATGAGGTGAACACGATGGAGGATTTCGAAGCCAGGTTCACGAGTTAATTCTGGGGAAGAAGTAGACAAAATAGGGTAAGACAAGAGCTTTTATTTGGTAAATTTAATGTAGGTAGTAATGAGTCTAGAGAGTCTTACGTAATGAAAAGATACTCGATTCCAAAATACTTAACCCCTCTAGAATTAATGAAATAGATATGGTTTCTCAGTTAAGCAGACACTTTGATTCCCAAGTAAGTCAGGCAATTGCCATTCATAGTATTAATGACATGCAGCAATTTCTCGAATTATTAAAAAGGCTAGATGATGTGGAGAGTGGTACAAGATACAATAATGATTATGTAGATAGAAAGATGAATAGAAATCAATATTCTAGAGTTAATGTCAATAGTACCCCTCCAAGTCCTCAAAGACCTGTTAATAATGATAATTATATGCAAAGAAATAGTAGTATGGCTTCTCCAAACAGAATAAATAATAAATATACTAGTAAAGATATTGTAAAAGAAAATAGCATAGACCCTAAGAGATATACAGGCACTAGATATAAAGATACTAGGCCAAATTTTAATTTAGAAGTGAAAGTTGATGACAAAAAGAAATCAGAACTTGCTTGTAATCAGGATTTTTAATTAGGCCAACCAAAAAGTGTAAAAGTTATGCATTGTTTAATAAGTCGGATTGCGCAATTAATACGGTTTTACCACATACTAAAATGAATATAGGAAAAAGTGAATGTAATTGTTTAATTGATTCTGGAAGTGAAACATCGTTTTTGGATGAGAGAGTTGTTGAATGTTTAATTAAGGATAAAGTAGGGAAATTTGTACCTACTAGTAAAATTACAATAGTTTCAGCTACAAAAAAGATTATAGCTGTACTGAATAAAATTTATGTCGTCGAATTTAGTATAGATAATAATAAGTTTATTGGAGAGTTTATAGTAGTGAAGGGTTTAGGGAGAGATGGAATATTGGGAATTGATTTATTGGATAAAATTAAAACGATAATTGATGTTAATAAGAAAAATATAATTAATAATAATAAGGTGAAATTGATCCAGGAGGCTGGAGATGAAGAAAAAGTTATTAATAATATGCAGAAAGTAAACTGTATTGAAAAAGTAAATAATATGGAAGTGGTTGAAGAAGTTGATGGTATAGTAGAAAAGGAATGTATGGTATTGGAAGAAGAGATGGAATTGATGGTATTGGAAGATATGGAGAAAGAGAAAGAGGGAGAAGTTGATTTCCCGAGGATGTTGATTTAATAAAATTAGACTGCGAAGAAGAATATGAAGAAGAAGTGAAAACAATAATCAAGAATAATATAGAATTAGTTAATAAATTTCCCAGTATTGCCAGAAATTATCGACATTCGTTGGAGGTAGATGAATCTAAACCTTTTAAGATAAAAAAATTATACAATCCCTAAAAACATTCAACAACAAGTAGAAGAGGAAGTTAAGAAGATGATAAATGATGGATTATTGAACGTGGTAAAACGAGATATGTAAATCCTTTTTGGTAGGTGAAGATTAAGGAAGGGTTGGTGCCTGTAGATATATTGATGTATAGCAGGGATAATAAGGAACATTTGGAATATATTAGAAAAGTTATGGAAGTATTGATAGGTCAAGGTTTAAAATTAAATTTAAAGATGTATGAATTTATTAAGAATTATTTTAAAAAGAAAAGATTTAAGTATGAATGAGTATGAGGGGATCCTTCAGGTCTTCTGGTTGTAAGTTTTTTTTTTAAATAATTTTAAACAAGGTTAATGAAATAAAAAAGGTTTATGAAATTAAGATAATTAAATGAAAGTTTATGGTACAAGAGGATTAATTAATGGGAAATGGTAGCGATTAAAGTTATATGCATTATTACAAATATGATTTCTGGTGTTGATGATTGAATTATCACAAATATGATTTTTGGTATTGATAATTGATGATTGCATAATTACAAATATTATTTTTCTTTTGTCTATGAAATCCATGGGAGTGACGCATGTCCAGGAAGTTGAGGAAGAGCTCAACTATTTCGCCGACTACTGTTGCTCTGGAGTGCTCCTTCGTTTATGATGTATGGTACAAAGCCTATTTATTATGTCAACAGCCAAACTGACATAAGCTTTATTATTATTTATATGTCAATAATCAATATGACATAAATTATAATGTCAAAGCACAAATGACATAAGTTAATTAATTAAAAATGTCAGAATATAATATGACATATTGCAATGAATTTGAAACTGGAGACGTTGTTTTGGAAAAGAAGATTTAAGTACAGGGGTGCTCTGTAACCGTTCGTTTCACGGCTGCACGCTGATGATGATGATCCAGTTTGGGATGATGCGACAGCTGAGTGCGGGGATCAGTCAAGACAGAGTGCGTTACTGTCTATGGTGCGACGAGTGCGGTGGAATTTATGATGAACAAGATTTAGACAGGTCCTGGCTTTTCCATCATAAATTCCAGGGGATGTGCAGTGGATTTTTCCCCGCAAACATTTAGTGAACATTTTTTGAAAAATATTATATTTATAGTGTACTATTTTCAATGACAGTGTATGATTTTATTGTATGAATATTAATGTTATTTTGAATTATTAGGTTTTGATTAGCGCAGTTCCTGGAAGCCGTTTGGACTTGCTGGGCAATATTATTGATAGCTGTAATTTTTTGATTGAATGCGTGCCGCATGTATCCTCAGACACGTCTTGATATCGAAGTAAGAGAGTTGTATATTGGAAGATAAAACTTTTTTATCTTTTATTTCATTTAATTTCGGTTTTGTTTTGAATCCATTGTGGTTGTGTTTGCTTTAATTCCATATCGAATTTATACGAGTTTGAAAACCTCGTAATTTTGATTTAATTTATCTCTTACTTGCACGTGTTCTCAAGGTTATAAAATAAAAGCTACGTAAGTTTTATTTTACATTTATATTATTTCTTTACTGTATGCATTTATTGTATTATTCATTGTATGAATTTATATATATTTTAATAGTAATTGAAATATAGATGACAAAGATAGTTTTTCGTTTCTAGTAAATTTTTTTAACGTTACTTTCTAGAACGTTTTACTATTCAAGGTTGGTTTTTTATACTTGTGGTATCACGCAGGTGTTAAAGATTTCGGTTTGACAGTTTTATTGTTTATATTTGAGTTTGTTATTCTGGGGAGATAGAAAAAAATATCTTTGGAATTTATTAGTTTAATTTTGTTCGCGAGTTATTAGAGGACGTTTAAATTTGCTTAGCTGTCAACTCCAGCAAATTAAGTTTACCTCTATGTGTTATTGTTATACACAGATCTTTATACTTCATAAAGATTCATTTTTTTATTTTTTTTTTATAATAAACTGTAATTTGGAAATTGTGACTTTCTCTTTACCTTTGTTTGAACTATTTATTCTGGCGCCCATTAATTTTGTAGAAGAGAAGTACCACGTTTTCCCATTGGAAACCCGGAGAGGGAAGCTGTCTCATAAAAGAAAATTAACCGATTGAGCATTAAAGTTGGACAGTGTTGTGGTGAATAGTGGTTCATTCAACTTCGAACTCACTATTCATAGCAATATGTATTAAAATTTCGTAGTGTTTTTACACACCCTATTAGGCGGACACCTTCAAGTCGAGAAAATTAGCGGAACCATGAGTGTCCGCTTACGAGAGGTTTCATTGTATATATATATATATATATATATATATATATATATATATAAAACTTTGTTGGTAGATTTTCATGGTAATTGCACTAAAACTAGATCATTTTACAACACAAACTCGCTGTTATCTTTGCTGAACCATTAATCCGTGAGATATACACAAAATACATGCATGTTAATGAAAAATTAGAAATGTTAAATTATAGACGATAATTAATTGATCAGTCTAGTCTTGATAACTATAAAATTTCACTGAGCAGCAACTTTGGAAGAGCTGGAGAGTTATCGAAACAGTATAAACATTCAAACTCACAAACATTTCAACATACAACAAAACATTTCTAGCGCTCTGCGTATATTTTCAGGTCGATGTAAAATTATTAGTGATTCAAATCAAATTAAAAAAAAAAACATGTAGATATGGAAAGCAACAATATACCAAATAAAATTCTAAAGCCTTCTAAAACTATTAAAAAAATATAAATTCAAAATTTTACCTGTCCTCTTTTAAGACCAAAATATCTGGAAACTGGGTCTCCAGCTTGTATCCTCATCAACATATTTTCCTTTAATTTGCTAACTAAATTAAGGAATATATTTGTTAGTAAATTAAAGATATACATTTTTTCATGCCACGCTTAAATTTTAATTAACTTACCACATTATATGCTCTAAATTTGTATATTCTCTACATATTGTAAAAATGTGTCTTGCTTAAACAATTCTTATAAATTAAATCAGTATCTCACTTATGAAAAATATTCAATACACTTTATTAGTAAAAATTATTTTATAACTAAAATTTTCTTACTCGTATAAATTCTTATACTCTTATACATTTTATTTAAATTACTTTTTTTCGTATTTAATCTATTTCTCTACCTTTTATTAACGAACAAACAATATATCAATCTTTCAAATATTTCAAGAAAATTAAATTTTAATAGTTTTTTAATTTCTTTTTTAATTAAATTGCTCAGAAACAGTTGCATCTATCCAACAAAATGTAGTTATTTTATTGGTGTTAATAGGATTCTATCAAATTGTTTATCCTTAAATGAGTGTTTAAATTTTAAAATAATTAAATCTATATATGTACAAAAATAAATTTGGACAACATTAGTTATCTAAATTTATTATGGTTTTGAAAATTTCAAATCTTCATAAAAATTAATTTAGTTTGATTGTTTTTATCTTGCTTTGCATCCACTGTATTAATACTTTGGTAAGTTTATTTATTTTATAAGTGTCACATTATATGCAAATATTATAGGTACATGTACCGACTTCCATGTTAGATACTAAATCAACATACCTCATACCATTTACACTAAGGTTTCTACAGGTTCTTAGCAACTTCAAAATATGTTGAGCTAGTGAGTTAGACATATCAAAGCTAACCAAATTTATAACAGATAGTAGCTATTCTCCAATTATATCAAACTAACTCGGAAATATAATCATATGTATAATAATTGAATGTAATAATTTAACTATGCATGTAGAATAAGGATACTATCTTGCTAAAAGTTCTTGTTTTTCTTCTGGAGTCATTACAACATGTTCTGGAACTAGCTCATGTTCTGTTATGTTTATCAATAATTCTGATTCCAAAAACTGTTCCAATATATATTTTGGAGCCATATCAACAAGTGATTGCTTTGCAGAAGGTGTCATGCCAGTTTGCACTACAATAATGGCTCTATGTATATTTTCATCTTGCATACGCTGACAATAAGTTTTTATAGTTTTTATGCCAATTTTAGGTTCATCTGGGAAAAAAACAAACATTTGATCTGTTGGATCATCATTATGGGCTACCAAAACAATTAAATCACTTCTTGATGGTCTTTTTTCACTGTAAGAAAACATTTTAATATATATGCTGATGAATGTAATAACATACCTTGGTTTATCACCAAATTGCTCTTTAAATTGTTCCAGTGTTTGATCGAGTTCATCTTGAGTTACTAGATAACCTCGATCATGGCATAACTGTAAAATTAACTTTAGGGTTATATATACATATTTTTTTTATGAAAAAGAATACCTGCATAACAGTTTTACGAATTCTCCACAGTTTATAAGTTTCTGCTTCATCATCCATTTTACCATTAGCAAAGGAAAATATTGACGTGTAAGTAGTTTTAGTAGTTAATCTATTTGTTAACAGTGATGTCAGACCAGAAATAAGTGCGAGACATCAAACATAGAAAAGGTATAAAATAGCTATATACAATAATAATAATAGGCTATTCGCTATCTTAGTCTCTGTAGGCTATCTTATTAAAAAGCATTTAAAATAAGATTTAGCGCCTCTGACGAAAAAGTTCCCTAACTAAACCATATTGGCGGATATTTTAAATCGTAACTTGTTTGAATATAGGTATTCTTTTTTAGATTTATTATATCCTAGCCATATTGAAATTGGTAAATATAATTTCCATTATTTTCTGCAGAAATTTGTGAAAATAAGTATAATTACATTTACCAATTACAATGTGCCTAGTATACACTACACAAATAAAATAACAAAATTGGTTCTTGTAAGAATTATAACTAAAGTTAAAAAACATAATTACTAGTATATACATTTAATAAAAAAAATCTAAATTTAAATATAATAAATATGTACTTAATAATAATCCACTGGTAATCCTAATTATGAGAAATATTAAATGAATGTAAACACAACTATTCAAACAAAGGAAAATAATAACAATATTAACACTGAATACATTATGTAATATGATAGAAAATTAACAACACATTGGCACAAGTAAAGCACAATAAAGAAAAAAATAATAAGTGCAAACAAGTAAACTTAATTTTCTATAATAAAAAAAAATGAAACGTATTTTCAGAAAAATACAAATTAAAAGATTAATTATGATACTTTGTGAAACAGTATGCATATCACAAGCATTGAAGATTTGATTAAAGTAAAAACACAATAGTGAAATGCAAGATCTTAACATATATACATTATGTAATATAATGATATAAAATTAACAATTCTGCAGCAGCAGATTTGAAATATAAAGCACAATTGTATAATTTATTAGCTTTAGGGCTAAGTTCTGTAATTGGTGTCATTCCCACACTTTTCAGTAAGAAGTCCTAAAAAAAAATTGAGTCTTGTAAATAATCTAAATGAATAAGTTGTACATACCAGAAGCTTCCTTTTTACTGCTTGTAGATGGGTTATTCATAGATTCCTGAATGGATATGATTGCTACAAATTTGTATGTATGAATGTTTTTGTTGGTCATATCAAACAATTATTTATTAGGATATATGACTAAATATAGATGGCAGTACTTGTCAAGATAGTTGTAATGTGTCTTAACTAATAAAAGTGTGCGTGTTGATTTCTATATACAGTGTTACCAGATCTACAGTTTTAGCGGTAGATCTACTGTTTTTGCCCTTTATCTACCGCTCTACCGTTTTCTGTTCTTAATCTACCGCTTTTTCCAATTTTATAAAAAATAAATATTTATTAAATTCTTTGATCCTGGTCTTGGCGACATCTATAAATCTCATGACGTACTGCAACCGCTATTAATGATGCACGATACACACCAAACCGATACGTAATCGGGGACTCTCCCGGTAGAGTCTTATTTACAATAGGCAACGTGTAAGGCACGAAATAAAATGTATGCTATTGTATAAAGGTATTAATACTATCACAACGAAAATTGTTAACTGCGGGCTTTCTTTTATTTGTCAAAATTCATTCATAATTGTGATATTCGTTCATGATTGTAAGGGCAAAATAAGTTCATTCCAGTTAATTTTTATTGTTGTTTGAATCGACCATATTATATGTCATTATGAAACAGACATGTAAAAAATTTACATATCTGTAACTGTATACTTGGACAAAACCTCGTATTTCCAGCATTTACTTCAGCTTAATACATATGTTTTTGCCATCTATATAGGCGTCATCAGTTAAGCTAGTGAAGCAATGTATACAAATGATACAAATCTTTATAAATAGATCTGTATCTGTATATGCCATTAAGCCGGAATCCCTTACTAGATAAAGCAAATTTCATCCTATAAGGTGGCACTTATTTAATAAGTGACATCTGACGGACGAAAGAGACTTTGCCGAAAAAAGGGATCTTTCGTTTTACCAGCTATGCTGATACAAAAAACGAAACAATACGGGTTGTCCATAAATAAGCCAGATGGCGGTAAATATACAAAAAAGGTTTTAAATATATCTATACGTTAATATGCACGTATAACGCTTTTGTTTCATTATGAAACAGACATGTAAAAAATTTACATATCTGTAACTGTATACTTGGACAAAACCTCGTATTTCCAGCATTTACTTCTGCTTAAGACATATGTTTCTGCCATCTATATAGGCGTCATCAGTTAAGCTAGTGAAGCAATGTATACAAATGATACAAATCTTTATAAATAGATCTGTATCTGTATATGCCATTAAGCCGGAATCCCTTACTAGATAAAGCAAATTTCATCCTATAAGGTGGCACTTATTTAATAAGTGACATCTGACGGACGAAAGAGACTTTGCCGAAAAAAGGGATCTTTCGTTTGACCAGCTATGCTGATACAAAAAACGAAACAATACGGGTTGTCCATAAATAAGCCAGATGGCGGTAAATATACAAAAAAGGTTTTAAATATATCTATACGTTAATATGCACGTATAACGCTTTTGTTTCATTATGAAACAGACATGTAAAAAATTTACATATCTGTAACTGTATACTTGGACAAAACCTCGTATTTCCAGCATTTACTTCTGCTTGAGACATATGTTTCTGCCATCTATATAGGCGTCGTCAGTTAAGCTAGTGAAGCAATGTATACAAATTATATAAATCTTTATAAATAGATCTGTATCTGTAGATGCCATTAAGCCGGAATCCCTTACTAGATAAATGTATATTTACCGCCATCTGGCTTATTTATGAACAACCCGTATTGTTTCGTTTTTTGTATCAGCATAGCTGGTCAAACGAAAGATCCCTTTTTTCGGCAAAGTCTCTTTCGTCCGTCAGATGTCACTTATTAAATAAGTGCCACCTTATAGTATGAAATTTGCTTTATCTAGTAAGGGATTCCGGCTTAATGGCAGACGACGATACATCGTCAAACGACGCCGGAAGCAATGGCCGGACAAACGAGAACAATAACCAACCTGATGATAAAACCCGAATACTTGGACTAATATTCACTCAAGATACTTGAAGATTTTAAAAATCTAATCGACATACTCAACGAAGAAGAAGATATCCAGAAACTATTACAAAAATCAGGGGATGTATTAATGGTTAACCCAGAAGAACCGAAGATTCAAATTGAGTTAACAAGCAACCCCACAGAAAAACATGAAAAAGAAAAACCTCCCGTAAAATCGAAGAAGAGCCAACCGGAACCGAAAATCGAAAACGACGCATTCAGACACCCGAAAAAAAACAACAAAAAGACAGAAAACCGACCACACAGCGCCACCAATCGAAACAAAAAATTCCTACGACGCCCTCGAAACCAAAATCGAGGAAAAAATGGAAGAAGAAGAAGCAACCGAATGCACCCCACAACCGTCAACATCAAACAGCACACCCAGGGTAAGTGACAAAACAAACACCACACAAAACGCAAACACCGAAACACGCAAAACACACAAAATCGCACCAATCATAATAACAGACAAAGACAAATGGGCATATATACGACAAATACTTAAAACACATAACATTAACACAGTACAAAACAAACTTGTGAAACCTGATATTCACATCGAACCGAAAACTGACGAAGACTACCGCACACTTAAACACATACTCAACACAGAACACATTCCATTTTACACGTTTCAATTACGAAGCGAAAAAACACTAAAGGTAGTTATGCGAGACATTCCTACCTTCATCACAGACACAGAAATTACAAACGACTTGACTGACCAAGGCTACCCTACACTAAAAATCAAAAGAATGAACGGCAAACACGGCATACCTGCACCACTTGTACTAATAGAACTGACGAGACAATACAAATCAATTTACAACATACACGACTGCTGCGGACTCACAATTAAAATCGAACCATTAAACAAACGGACAGACATAATACAATGCCACAAATGTCAGACATTTGCACACCACCAAAAAAACTTTAACATACACTACAAATGCATGAAATGCGGAGACGAACACTCAACACACCTATGTACAAAACCCAAAACAACCCCACCAAAGTGTGCAAACTGCGGTGGTCCTCACTTATCCACTTTCCTTAACTGTCCTAACAATCCAAACAACCCTGTAAACAAAACCACACCCAAACCCGAATACATACCAGCACCACCCCCAACAACGAACCCGTGGACACAAAAACAAAGAAACACAACACCTAACACAACTGACGAACTAGCACTTGCCTTAGGCAATATGCTAATAACATTACACTCCACAAACGCAACAACAGAACAGATACAATACTTCGTAACGCAAACACAGAAAATAATCACACTCTACAACAACAAACATTAAACACACACATGACTGAAACGCAAAAAACCGATGACCAGTGACTTAAACGCAAAAAGCGACAAACTCACAGACTACACATACGCAACACAGGACCGCACAAAAACACACAACACACGATTATTTATTAATCAGACACAAACACGTCACAACCCTGGGAAATACGAAACAATGGAGTGGAAATGGAGGCAACTCCGACCACAACAAAATTCAAGTCTCATATATGGCTTAATGGCATATACAGATACAGATCTATTTATAAAGATTTGTATCATTTGTATACATTGCTTCACTAGCTTAACTGATGACGCCTATATAGATGGCAGAAACATATGTCTTAAGCAGAAGTAAATGCTGGAAATACGAGGTTTTGTCCAAGTATACAGTTACAGATATGTAAATTTTTTACATGTCTGTTTCATAATGAAACAAAAGCGTTATACGTGCATATTAACGTATAGATATATTTATAACCTTTTTTGTACATATTATATCTATCTACGGGATCGTAATCGTATTCGTATTACAGTGTTAGTCGTTGTTTTAGTTTCTTGATAGGTGCGTGTTAATTTTGTGTAGATATTTTAATAATTTATTATGATGTAAGCTATTATGTAGTTCAGAAAAAAAAAATTATAATATTCAATTATAGTTCAAGTGATTCTGATGAAATTCAAGCAACACCAGAAAAAAAAGGAAAATTAGATATAGTCAAAAATATTTGCCAGAATGGGGTAAAGAGTTTCAATGGATTGCCCCTATCTCCTCATCCGTACATAAAGCATTTTGCAAAATTTGTAACAAATCAATAAATATTGTTTCTGGTAAACAGTAGTTATATAGACACCAGAATACACTAGCACAAATAACTTTTTGAAAAAAATCTGGAAAGCAGCCAAAAATGGATTCTGTATTATCAGCTTCCACAAGCTTCGATAGTGCAAGAAAAAAAGCTGATTTATATATATCAGCGTTTATTGCAGAACATAATCATGCATTTAACGTAAGTGACCATCTACATCACGTAATAAAGAAAATATGTCCCGATTCAGATATTACAAAACAAATACAGTGCGGTAGAACAAAGGCAACAGCTATTACTAAAAATGTCATAGGAGCCCATCAATTTGAACTATTGTGCAATATTTTAAGGAAAAATAAATTTTCTTTGATTATTGACGAGTGAAGGGATTTAGGACACACTAAACATTTATGTCCGGTTGCCGGTATTTTCACGATAAAAAGTAGGTATACATTCACAATTTACATTTTAATTTTTTTAAATATTATTTCATGTTTTAGAGTACATGATACATTTTTATCACTAATTGCGCTACGGGAATCAACGGCAGCATATATATATGAAAAAATAAAAATTTTTTTAAAAATTCCAATATTCCATATATAGAAAATATGATCGGATTTGCATGCGATGGTGCAAACGTGATGGCTGGAGTAAATGATTCTGTATTTACTAAATTTAAAGCTGATATTCCCAATATATATTTCTTTAAATGCATATTGCAGTGGAATGTGCTTTTGATTTGCTAATTAAATTTACATTCACACTACAACTTAAGCTTCCGGCTGTTCAGTCTCGTAGATTTCCTTGAGCTCACTTCTCTCGGATCGATCCTTACGGATGCGGGCCAGGTTTAAATTTTTTAAAGTAAAACAATAAGCATTAATAAAAAGTCACATTTAGTTTGTTTACAAATTTAATAAAAAAATAAAAAAAAGAAAAAATCCCTTTACTGAGTGTACAGGGAGCTAAAGCAAATTAACAGTAGCTTAGGAGGAAAGACTTTATGATAATGACTCGCACAAAGAGAAAAACCCCCTGTGACTCTCGAGCAAACATACAATTAATAAATAATTAAGAAATTTGTCAAGTTTGACCTCTACTGTAACCCCTATAAATCAAATGTCAACAACCACCAAGTTATCGAGTACGCGTGACAGCCTTACAGTCATGCGCAATAAAACATGACAAAATCAAACCCAGCAACAAAAACCAACCTGAATATAAAACGATCTAGAATATCTTGTCTTAAAGAAAAAACTCCATTACAAAAAACATGACAATTTTCTTGAATATTCATATACTAATTTATATCTCAAAATTTATGCAAATTTTAAACTACAATTACAAACATACTCAAATTATCGCAATAGCAATTATATATATTAAGTGTTTTATTACTTACATCGATCTAAGCACTTTCAACACTAAACAATGTGAGAGATACCATTATTTAAATAAAATATCAATAAAGAACGAGCTCAACAAACACTCGTAAAAATCGTAATTAAATTTAAATGCATAAACAACACCAAAATCAAAAAACAATCCGACTTTACTCAAAAACAGGAGAATAAAATGACTTTTTATTCTCACTGACCATCTGGTTTCAAAGGCCTGGTATCTCTAAAATAAAATATCATGAAAATCTCTTACATCGAAATTCAGTAGTACAATATTTGGCCGCACCCATCGATCTAATATAATATGCATACAGGGTCAGTCAAAAATATAATTACAAACATAATAAATATAAATAAAAATTCAAAATACATTTTAACTCCAAATTATTCAAATATTGTTCAATACTTAATTCTTCCTTTTTTTTTCTCTCTTCTGAACGGAAAAATCCATGACACAATCCCCAAATTTATCCGAGGACAAAGTCAGAACATTCCTAATCTTTGTTCATGGATAAATTTCCGCACTATCACTTGAGACAGTGTCGCACTCTATCTTAGTTCCCCGCACTAACATGTTGCATTGCTGTGCAGCAGGGTCATCGTCCTCATGGTGCAGTAATGATGCAGCGAACAATTATAGCATCTCAATATACATTCTGTATAACATTTTTATGTAACAATGTCTTATTTAACTTAAGACATTTTATTTTTCTATGTCATTTGGCTTGACATGATCGAATAGGCTTCGTTACATACATCGTAGACGAAGGAACACGCCGAAGTAACAGTCATCATCGTAGAATAATCGAGCTCTCTCTCGATCTCCTGGACATGAACATCTCCAATGAATTTTCATAGATAAAAGAAAACATAGTATTACCATCTGAGTAGTAGCGTGGTAGTTATAGAGAATAGACGTGTAATTTTGGCTCCGCAAGAATTTATCGAATACGAGGTTTTTGCGAGTGTAATAAAGTAATATTGTTAGTAAATAATTAGAAGTGATACACAAAGGTGTAAATTTGTGAAATAGTGGAAGAGATAAGTACATGATTAAAATAAATAATATATGTTAGTGTTTGCAATAACAACGGAAAAGAGATAGAGAGAGATGTGGGCGGTTACTCGCGAAAGAGGCCAGCATCCGACAATATAAACATATGGCACAATAAAAACAAGGACTAGTAAGACATAAATAAATTTGTGGCGCACGAGCGAATTTCGAATTAGTGTGAAATAAAATCAAATAAATGTGATCCGAAAATTTTAAAATAAATATTTGAAATGGTTATACAAACATGAATCAAACGTGATTTTGTCCTTACCTGCTTTTTAACTATTAATTCTATAGCAGTTAGTTAAATAAATGGTTAAATATATCAATAAGAAACAGGTCCGGCTTATAAAATATTAGGAAATATTAACGAGATAACTAGCTTAGTGGTTTGGGGGCCTGGATAGACATTGTTTGCGATGGACAGTGATGGGAGTACCACGGATGAAGGAAAAAGAAAGAGAAATCAAAAAGACGTAGCCGAAATCTTCAAAAATAGTAAAAAGCTGACCAGATCACCAGACAAAGAAGCAAGCAGTGACGAAAGTAAATTAGATAAATTAATGGAAATGATGCGAGGATTAGTTACACAAGTGCAACACATAGAGGGAAAACAAGATAAATATATGGAAGAAATGAAAGAAATCAAATTAGAAAATGAGAAGATTAGAAAAGAAAACGAAGAACTGAAAAAAGAAATTAGAAGTGCCAAAGGAAGATTAGATAAACTCGAGGGTATGAATAGAAGAAAGAACGCAGTTATGGTAGGCTTGAAAATAGATGGGAGTGATCAAGATCAATTAAAGGTAGCGGTGGAAGATATTATCAAGAAGTACATGGAAATACAAATTGAAATTAAAGCGGTGAAACAACTGGGTCCAAAAACTTGCTTAATAGAACTGAAGAATATAGATGATAAGATAAAAATAATGAAAAATAAGGGCAAATTGAGAGGGTTTATGGAACAAAATATATACATTAACGATGACATGACAAAAGAGGAAAGAGAAATACAAGAAAAGATACGAAGAAAGGCCAAAGAAGAGAGAATGAAAGGAAAAACTGTTAAGATAGGATTCCAAAAGTTAATAGTAGAGGGAGAACAATGGAGATGGAATAGGGAAAAGGGGAATTGGAATAAGGAGGAACGAGAATTGGCACGAGAAAAGAAAATCCCAAAAATAGTGTCAAAAAAATAATAGTAAAGACTAGTGAAAATAAAGATGATGACCCGGACAAGAAAAAGGATATGATAAAGGAAAATAAACAAAATAATGATCAGTATGATAATGATGATACACAAAAAATAAAAAAGATAGAGAAAAGTAAGGATAAAGAAAGTGAAACATGGAAAATTGGTACTTGGAATATAAAGAGCATAACAGGAAAAGAAAAGGAATTAGAAAAGGAGTTTGAAGAGTTAGGAGTGGATGTATTAGCAATTACGGAAACAAAGAAAAAGGCACAGGGAATTATTAAGACGGACAATGGTCATATTATGATATATAGTGGTGTAGGAAAAGAAAAAAGAGCAGCTGCAGGAGTGGGATGCATTATACACAAGAAATTAGAAAACCAAATTTATTGATGGAATGCCTGGTCAGAAAGAATATTACTAATAGAGATGAAGGAAAGAAACAGAACGAAAACAATAATAGTGGTGTACGGGCCAAACGAAGATGATACATCAGAAAATAAGAATAAATTTTGGGAAGAACTAACATTAGTGGTGGAAGACGCGAAAGGTATAATGTTTGTAGTAGGAGATTTCAACAGTAGAGTTGGCATAAGAGACGATGAATATAGTGAAGTATTGGGAACAAACGGGGAGACTGTTAGAAATAACAATGGAAAAAGAATGCTGGACTTCTGCATTATACATAACTTGGTAATAACTAACACTCTTTTCCAACACAAAGATATACACAGATATACAAGAGAAGTCAAGAGTAGGAGGGAGAGGTCCATAATTGACTACATATTAGTTGACAAAAATAACAGAAGAATTGTGAGCGACACGAAAGTAAGAAGAGGGCCGGAAATAGGAAGCGATCACTTTTTGGTTATATCAAGAATAAAAGAAAAAGTTCAAAACAAGGAAAAGCAATATATATATACACAGAAACAAGACCAAATAGAATCACTTAGAATATACAAATTAAGAAGTGAAGTCACTGCTGAAAAATTCCAGAAAAGGATAGCCGAAAGAGTAGAAAATATAGAAATTAATGGAACTATCGAAGAAATTTGGAATAGGTTTAAAGAAATAATAATAACTACAACGAAAGAGATATGTGGCGTAAGGAAAAATAAAAAGAAAAAACAAACAAAATGGTGGACAAATGAAATAAGACATCAAATTAAGATAAAGAAAAAAGCATGGAAAACATACTTAGCAGAACAAACAGTGGAAAAATACGATATATACAAAGAAGAAAGAAAAAAAGTGAAACATTTAGTAGTACAAGCAAAAAAGGAGACATGGAAAGAATTTGAGGAAAAGATGGAAAAAAACAGTAAAGAGAACCAAAAACTATTTTATAGAGTCTTGAAATCAGTAAGGAATGAAGAAAGGCCACGATCTACACATTATATACAAAATAAGAAGGGAGAGATCCTAAGCGATAGAATGAAGATTATAGAAAGGTGGAAAGAATACTTTCAGGAATTGTTAAGCGGAGGAGTGGAAAACGAGAATGCTAGTGAACAACAAATAATAAGAGAAGAAGAGACAGAAGAAATAATTACCATGGACGAACTGGAAGAAGCAATACAAAAACAGAAAAATGGAAAAGCGCCAGGCTGTGACAAAATAACAGCAGAAATGATAAAAAATATAGGACAAAGAGGAAGAGAATTAATGTTGAAAATATATAACAGAATATGGAGAGAAGAGGAAATACCAAACGATTGGAAGAAGTCATTGATAGTACCAATATACAAGAATAAAGGAAATAAGAAAGAATGCAATAATTACAGAGGAATATCCCTTCTAAGTACTGCAATGAAGATTCTCGAGCAAATAATAGATAAAAGACTAAGAACAAAACTCGAAAATGCGTTACATGAGTCACAAAGTGGGTTTAGAAGAGGAAGGAGCACACAAGACCAAATATTCTCTGTGAAACAAATAATACAAAAAGCCTCTAGAGAACAGAAGAAAGTGTTCTTAGCATTTATAGACTTGGAAAAAGCCTTCGATAAAGTACCAAGAGAAAGATTGTGGAATGTATTAAGAGAAAGAGGTGTCAATGGCAAAATAAGACGATTAATACAGAAAATATATAACCACAATACTAATGCTGTAATAGCTAACAATTTAGAATCGGAGATATTTAAAACAAACGAGGGACTGCGCCAAGGGGGAAGTCTGAGCCCAATGCTGTTCATTGTTTATATGGATGACATTATCAAACAGTGTGCATGTAAAAGTAAAAAGTTCAGGGTTGGACACCTTAACTTGAATGCAGTCGAAGTTTCGGAAGGGGCATTCGCCGACGACATAGTAGTTATAGCCGACAATGAGGAAGATCTGAAACGTAATTTAACAACATGGAATATGACACTAAAGGACAGTGGAATGACGATGAGTAAGAGCAAAACTAAAGTAATGGTAGTGGGAGATGAACAGGTAGATACGAAAATCGTAATAGAAGGAACTGAAATAGAACAAGTGAGAACATTCCAGTACTTGGGAGTACGAATTGATGGAAGAGGGACCCAGGACGCTGAGATTAATCAAAGAATAGAAAAAACAACAAAGCTGTACCACAACATGAGGAATAATTTCATTAACAAAAAAGAGATATCCCGAGAAACAAAACTAAAAGTATATAAGGCAATTTACCGACCGATATTAACATATGGCTGTGAATCCTGGATATTAAATAGAAGACAAAAGAATAAATTACAGGCAGTAGAAATGAAGTATTTAAGAAGAGTTAGAGGAGTTACAAGGATGGACAGAATAAGAAACTTGGAAATACGAAAAGATTTGAAAATGCAGTCAGTGTTAGAATACATTGAACAAAGACAGCTAGGATGGTGGGGACATTTATATAGAATGGAAAATACAAGACAAACAAGAAGGATATGGGAAGCAAGGATAATGAAAAATAAAAGAAGAGGAAGGCCAAGGACAACATGGAATGATGTCATAGCAGAAATACTGGGAAGGAAAGGCAAAACATGGACAGAAGCGAAGAACATGACAAGGAATAGAAATGAATGGAAAACGTTTATAAAAAGCTAGAAGAAGATAAACGCCCTACACCATTGTTATGGTAACAGGGATTTTTGGATTATATATATACATAGTATTACCATCTCATATACCAAATCATCATAACAATCAAATTCATAACACCATTAATTCCCAATCAACAATAATAATAATAACAACAATAATCCATATCATAAAATTTTTATATTTTCGTAGATAATTATAATTACTAAATTTTTTTATTCGCAGATAAATTACTTTCCTTCTAATTTCCTCAACAATAATTTTATACTAACTCATCCTGTATATATCCATTTACTTAATCCTGATCATTACCATGTCAATTAAATCCGCAATTCGTATACCATCATAATCAAATATATTAATTCATTTTCCTTTACACATGCCAACAATTCCTTTTTTATAAATTTATTATTACCATTATTCTATTTTCAATAATATATATATATTTATCATAATATTTTTTTCATATACCGACGACCTTTTATTTAAATATAACGACGAAATTTTTTTATAAATACACTTTCATTTTCATTCCAATATTTCATTTCGTATATCCTCGACGGAATTTTATAAACTTTTTCATATTCAAAACATCATATAACTTTTTATCTCGACGAAATTCTGTAAACACCTTTTTATTTTATATATATAATTCCTCTTCTTATAATAATTTTAATTATCTCTATCCTACGTTTAAATTTATTTCCGTATCATAAATCAAATCCTATTTACTTTTCCAAATTTTATCTATATATCCTCTATTACATCACATTCCAATTAATTATCTCAAAAGCAAAAATCATAATACCTCGCATATTCATCTTAATAGTATACAACAAAATTTTTCTTATTAAGTTGGGCCTATCTAAAATATCCGATTGGAAATAATTTCTAATTTCATTTTTACTTTTACTTTAATATAAAATGTGGGTCTATTTAACTTAAATTTAGTACCCTTATATTTCCTAATTTTCAGAGTATTGTATTTTCTAAAATTATTGTTGACATGACTTTGATTTTTATAATTTAAAAAGCAATTGTATTTTAAAATATAATTACAGGAATCCTTGCGTTTATTTTCTATATGTTTATTCAAATAATACTTATAAATTTCATTTGTAGAAACCAATTTCATTTTAATCTTAGTTTGCTTATCATTAATGGTATTAATGACAAATGCCTGTTTATTTATTTCATTAACCATTTTTTCATGATTACTTTTATCCATCTTACATTCTAACTTTGCATTTGTTTTAATTATATTAAATTCTCTTATCTCGTTAGTTTTAACATTAATTTTATTTAATATATTTTCTTTTCTTACCCTTATCTGATTGTTTCTTCTTCCAACTTCTCTATCCAACTCATTTTCATTGTCCTGTGGCTTAGATTCTTCCCCAGGCATATCCTCTAAACTTTCCTTTGTAATTGTTGATTTCTCTTCTTCTTGTTGCATTATTATCAATTCCTTTTCTTCTTGTTCCATTATTATTGATTCCTTTTCCTTTATTGCTTGTTTTTCCTCGACGTGTATTAGTTTACTTTCACTTATTATAACTTCTTTATTTGTTTGTTTGTTACTATTTATAGGTACCATTTGATCCATTATCTCTTCTATTCTTCTATCCATATCATTATAGTTTTGTTTTATATTCATTTGTTGTTGTTTCATTTGTTCCATTTTTCTATCCAGATCATTGTAATTTTTTTGGATCATTGTCATCATCTGCATCATCATGTCCAGTATTCCTTGACTGCTTCCTCCGTCGCCTCCTCCTTCATGCATGTAACTAGCATTACCCATTCTTTGTTTCAAATTTTCCATTTTAAAATTTATGTTGTTTATTTTTTATTTTATTTGTAACCTTTCTTCGTTCGCTTTTACGTTGCTTTATTTCTGCTAATTATACGATATTCTCGCCCCTACGTTGGGTTTGCCACAATTATGCAGTGGAATGTGCTTTTGATTTGCTAATTAAATTTACATTCACAATACAACTTAAGCTTCCGGCTGTTCAGTCTCGTAGATTTCCTTGAGCTCACTTCTCTCGGGTCGATCCTTACGGATGCGGACCAGGTTTAAATTTTTTAAAGTAAAACAATAAGCATTAATAAAAAGTCACATTTAGTTTGTTTACAAATTTAATAAAAAAATAAAAAAAAAGAAAAAATCCCTTTACTGAGTGTACAGGGAGCTAAAGCAAATTAACAGTAGCTTAGGAGGAAAGACTTTATGATAATGACTCGCACAAAGAGAAAAACCCCCTGTGACTCTCGAGCAAACATACAATTAATAAATAATTAAGAAATTTGTCAAGTTTGACCTCTACTGTAACCCCTATAAATCAAATGTCAACAACCACCAAGTTATCGAGTACGCGTGACAGCCTTACAGTCATGCGCAATAAAACATGACAAAATCAAACCCAGCAACAAAAACCAACCTGAATATAAAACGATCTAGAATATCTTGTCTTAAAGAAAAAACTCCATTACAAAAAACATGACAATTTTCTTGAATATTCATATACTAATTTATATCTCAAAATTTATGCAAATTTTAAACTACAATTACAAACATACTCAAATTATCGCAATAGCAATTATATATATTAAGTGTTTTATTACTTACATCTATCTAAGCACTTTCAACAC
Source organism: Melolontha melolontha (assembly GCA_935421215.2). Classification (NCBI taxonomy): domain Eukaryota; kingdom Metazoa; phylum Arthropoda; class Insecta; order Coleoptera; family Scarabaeidae; genus Melolontha; species Melolontha melolontha. Next base: position 154,621,885 of record OW285236.1, on the reverse strand, counting down.
TAAACAATGTGAGAGATACCATTATTTAAATAAAATATCAATAAAGAACGAGCTCAACAAACACTCGTAAAAATCGTAATTAAATTTAAATGCATAAACAACACCAAAATCAAAAAACAATCCGACTTTACTCAAAAACAGGAGAATAAAATGACTTTTTATGTCACATATGTCACAGTTTCAACCTTTGTGCTTCTTATGCCTGCACAAAATTGCCTGACGATGTGGAACAATTTACGCGTGATGTATATAATCATTTTGCAAATAGCCCTAAACGCGTAATTCAATTAAAAGAATTTCAAGGTTTTTGTCGGATTAAGCCGCACAAAATTCTACATCCAACTCAGACACGTTGGTTGTCCTTAGAAGCTGTTGTATCTAGACTGATTGAGCAATTTAATGCATTAAAATTATATTTCATAAATGCAGCAACGCAGAAGGTATTTGTAGGGTCAAATATACTAGAGCGAATGAATGACCCACTCATTTACCTCTTCCTTTTATTTCTGGATCATGCTTTAGCTATATTCAACAATTTAAATAGAGAAATGCAGTCTGTAGTACCGCAATTCCATAAATTATATAATAGGGTGACTACCTTATATGGAACCTTTTAGACTTTTTTATAAAAAGATCTGTATTATTAAGCACGCCATTAGCTGCGATAGACTTAAAGAACAGTGAAAATATTAAAGAAATGCAAAATATGTATATATTTAGGAGCAAAAGTTGGCCAACGCTTATTACAAATCAGTATTACGCAAGATCAGTTATATAAATTAAGACATTGTTGTCTCCAATTTTACATTGAAGGTGCAGAGCAAATAAAGAAAAGATTTGATTTTGACAGCAGTACTTCGGTTGTCTGACAACAGGTAGCGCTTAATTTACTTCTACGCCCGGTCTGGATAATTACGGTGATGTGGTTCTTTTTTGTGAATGTGTCTGGAAATATTCTTTCTCCAGCAGGGGCGTACCGATGAGCCTGTAGAAAGGTGAAATACGTATCTACGTCTCTGGGGAAAGATATTTTCGGACACGTTCACAAAAATATTAATAGTGAACCTGTATTTGTGTTCTTCACACCAGGTTTTTAATAATATTTTATATTATTAAAAATACCTTTGTATTATACAAAACTGGTGGGGTTTACCTACCCATGTATGTTTCAATTATTCTGATACATTACACATGCGGTTAGTCCGTAGTATGAGTGAAGACACAAACAAAATACAGTTTCTAGAGGGATGACTGTGCCACCTTTGGAAAAGCGTCGTTACTTCACATTGGTTATGTGCACGGGGCGAGGTACTTCGGTTGTCTGACAACAGGCAGCGCTGAATGTACTTCTGCATTAATGCATTAAAATTATATTTCATAAATGCAGCAACGCAGAAGGTATTTGTATGGTCAAATATACTAGAGCGAATGAATGACCCACTCATTTACCTCTTCCTTTTATTTCTGGATCATGCTTTAGCTATATTCAACAATTTAAATAGAGAAATGCAGTCTGTAGTACCGCAATTCCATAAATTATATAATAGGGTGACTACCTTATATGGAACCTTTTAGACTTTTTTATAAAAAGATCTGTATTATTAAGCACGCCATTAGCTGCGATAGACTTAAAGAACAGTGAAAATATTAAAGAAATGCAAAATATGTATATATATAGGAGCAAAAGTTGGCCAACTCTTATTACAAATCAGTATTACGCAAGATCAGTTATATAAATTAAAACATTGTTGTCTCCAATTTTACATTGAAGGTGCAGAGCAAATAAAGAAAAGATTTGATTTTGACAGCAGCACTTCGGTTGTCTGACAACAGGTAGCGCTGAATTTACTTCTACGCCCGGTCTGGATAATTACGGTGATGTGGTGATGTGGTTCTTTTTTGTGAATGTGTCTGGAAATATTCTTTCTCCAGCAGGGGCGTACCGATGAGCCTGTAGAAAGGTGAAATACGTATCTACGTCTCTGGGGCAAGATATTTTCGGACACGTTCACAAAAATATTAATAGTGAACCTGTATTTGTGTTCTTCACACCAGGTTTTTAATAATATTTTATATTATTAAAAATACCTTTGTATTATACAAAACTGGTGGGGTTTACCTACTCATGTATGTTTCAATTATTCTGATACATTACACATGCGGTTAGTCCGTAGTATGAGTGAAGACACAAACAAAATACAGTTTCTAGAGGGATGACTGTGCCACCTTTGGAAAAGCGTCGTTACTTCACATTGGTTATGTGGACGGGGCGAGGTACTTCGGTTGTCTGACAACAGGCAGCGCTGAATGTACTTCTACGCCCGGTCTGGGTAATTACGGTGATGTGGTGATGTGGTTCTTTTTTGTGAATGTGTCTGGAAATATTCTTTCTCCAGCAGGGGCGTACCGATGAGCCTGTAGAAAGGTGAAATACGTATCTACGTCTCTGGGGAAAGATATTTTCGGACACGTTCACAAAAATATTAATAGTGAACCTGTATTTGTGTTCTTCATACCAGGTTTTTAATAATATTTTATATTATTAAAAATACCTTTGTATTATACAAAACTGGTGGGGTTTACCTACTCATGTATGTTTCAATTATTCTGAAATTAAAAACTTGGCCCAGTTTTCAATAATAGGTTTTTTTATTTTATTTTTAACAATGTAATAAAAATATATATTTTTACACTTTTAGAGTCACTAAATGCGCCGTCTTTTTGCTATTCTTTTGTGAATTGTTTCTGGAGTATCTCTATCAAGAGTCCCACAGTAGTCGGCAACCATGGAAACATTCCAGTTTCCCTGGTACCTTTTTTCCATTGTTGCTATATCCTGATGGAAGTGTTCGCGTGCTCATCACTTACAGCTCCGCAGTTTCCAGGAAAAAAGTTCTAGTGTGAGGGTAGGAAGGAAATGGATCTTTAGAGACATTGCAATCGCTTTGTAGCTGCTTATATACCCAAATACGGCTTCTAGATTTTTAAAGAATATTCGAGAATTTTCTATTCAATTCCATAATGTTCGCGATAGTGGCCTTTGTCATTTATTTGTATACATCTGCGAATTTGTGGTAGCATTTTAAAATAATTATGATATGTTATCTAGATGATTTGAAAGTATTTTTTTATTTCCATGTTTTGTAAATAAACAGGAAGTATAATTTTTTTAATATATATCAACTGATGCGGTTTCTTTCTAATTAATTTTTGTTTGATGTGAAGTACATGTGCGACTAAATGATTGAAATAAGTGGAGATACTTTTTGTAATTAAAAAAATATTCAAAGTGCCTAGACAGGTTTCACCGAGAAAAATCGTGTTCTATCATGTTTAAAAAATATGGCTATAAATTTTTTGCTTAGTCACACCACAGTAAGGTAATATGATATTTTTTTCGGACCTCTTCTTAGTATAAAAATTGTGTGTACAATATAAATTATTGCTTATTCATTATATAGTGTTACAATCTACTAAAAAAACAATCTTGAATTACATCCGGTATCATATTACACCATAGTAAACATTTTTTTTATTTATAATATTGTGAAATATTGCGAAATATGATTATTAATCAGACCTATAGTAAAATGGTTATGTGAGGAGGGATAGTTTAACTATTATAGAAGCTTATTGAACGGAAATGTTAATTGCAGTCTGTTCGCCGCTATCGTGAACAACACTTCTACTAAATTTCGCGAAAAAAATGTCTAGGCGAGTACAGTATTTGTTTATTCGAACATGAATTAATTTATAGTCGTCAAAATTTATTTCGTAGTAAATTACATGAGATTTCCCCCGTCGAACAAAATAAATTGACCCTATCGCCTTTTGATGATAAACGGTATATGAATGGGGATGGGGTACATACCCTAGCTTGGGGTCATCACAACATCGTTGAATAATCGGATGGCGAGTTAAATTGGTAATTATAAATTAGATATAAAAATTGCGTTACTTAATATTACTTCTGTTATAGTCTCCAAACGGTTTGAATTCCCTCCCCTCTACTATTTCTTGTTACTCTAGATATACCGCTGCAACTTGTTCTAAACTGCCAGTCTAGAGTTTTTCATCGTTCCAAATAGCAGTAAAATGGAGAGAGGTAAGCAGATTTTAAATTTATAATTTACATTTTAGCAATCCAATTTTTCTATTGTTACAGGTGATATTGAACCGGTTACCTATACCGAATTCATTGATGACGCTTTGAAAAAGCAGGAAGATGCTATCCTTAGAGAGAAACAGCTTGTCGGACAATCTGTGTATTTGCTTAATAATAGCGGTACTAAGTGGATTTTTATTGGACTTAGTCCAGCTGCTGGTTTTGTGCCAATTATTCAAATCCGCTCGTCGACCGTCTGCATCTTTTTCACTGAGGATGAGTGGGAGGAATTTTGCAAGACTGAGGGTTGCAGTCCTAATCATCAGATGGAAGCATGTACAGAAAAATACAGGTAATTCGACTAAAGAGTCGTAATCGTGAAATTGTTCTATCTAAAGACACATACGACAACATATTCAGTTTGATTGAATTATTAAATCAAAAGTTGACTGTTTTAAAGACTTTGGATTTCGTGAATTTTTATAAATCGACATTGGAATCCTGTGTCCAAATGTCTGGTGATATATGTAGCAATATAAAAAGATTATTATCTTGTCATAGTAACTCTCTAAATGCTTTATTTATGTTAGAAATATTATATCTACATTACAATACCTTACATTTTGATGTTGAAGTCATTAGATTGGGTTGCTAATTTATATTTATTAAATTTTATATATAAAAGTTCAGGGTTGGACACCTTAACTTGAATGCAGTCGAAGTTTCGGAAGGGGCATTCGCAGACGACATAGTAGTTATAGCCGACAATGAGGAAGATCTGAAACGTAACTTAACAACATGGAATATGACACTAAAAGACAGTGGAATGACGATGAGTAAGAGCAAAACTAAAGTAATGGTAGTGGAAGATGAACAGGTAGATACGAAAATCGTAATAGAAGGAACTGAAATAGAACAAGTGAGAACATTCCAGTACCTGGAAGTACGAATTGATGGAAAAGGGACCCAGGACGCTGAGATTAATCAAAGAATAGAAAAAACAACAAAGCTCTACCACAGCATGAGGAATAATTTCATTAACAAAAAAGAGATATCCCGAGAAACAAAACCAAAAGTATATAAGGCAATTTACCGACCGATATTAACATATGGCTGTGAATCCTGGATATTAAATAGAAGACAAAAGAATAAATTACAGGCAGTAGAAATGAAGTATTTAAGAAGAGTTAGAGGAGTTGCAAGGATGGACAGAATAAGAAACTTGGAAATACGAAAAGATTTGAAAATGCAGTCAGTGCTAGAATACATTGAACAAAGACAGCTAGGATGGTGGGACCATTTATATAGAATGGAAAATACAAGACAAACAAGAAGGATATGGGAAGCAAGGATAATGAAAAATAAAAGAAGAGGAAGGCCAAGGACAACATGGAATGATGTCATAGCAGAAATACTGGGAAGGAAAGGCAAAACATGGACAGAAGCGAAGAACATGACAAGGAATAGAAATGAATGGAAAACGTTTATAAAAAGCTAGAAGAAGATAAACGCCCTACACCATTGTTATGGTAACAGGGATTTTTGGATTATATATATACATAGTATTACCATCTCATATACCAAATCATCATAACAATCAAATTCATAACACCATTAATTCCCAATCAACAATAATAATAATAACAACAATAATCCATATCATAAAATTTTTATATTTTCGTAGATAATTATAATTACTAAATTTTTTTATTCGCAGATAAATTACTTTCCTTCTAATTTCCTCAACAATAATTTTATACTAACTCATCCTGTATATATCCATTTACTTAATCCTGATCATTACCATGTGAATTAAATCCGCAATTCGTATACCATCATAATCAAATATATTAATTCATTTTCCTTTACACATGCCAACAATTCCTTTTTTATAAATTTATTATTACCATTATTCTATTTTCAATAATATATATATATTTATCATAATATTTTTTTCATATACCGACGACCTTTTATTTAAATATAACGACGAAATTTTTTTATAAATACACTTTCATTTTCATTCCAATATTTCATTTCGTATATCCTCGACGGAATTTTATAAACTTTTTCATATTCAAAACATCATATAACTTTTTATCTCGACGAAATTCTGTAAACACCTTTTTATTTTATATATATAATTCCTCTTCTTATAATAATTTTAATTATCTCTATCCTACGTTTAAATTTATTTCCGTATCATAAATCAAATCCTATTTACTTTTCCAAATTTTATCTATATATCCTCTATTACATCACATTCCAATTAATTATCTCAAAAGCAAAAATCATAATACCTCGCATATTCATCTTAATAGTATACAACAAAATTTTTCTTATTAAGTTGGGCCTATCTAAAATATCCGATTGGAAATAATTTCTAATTTCATTTTTACTTTTACTTTAATATAAAATGTGGGTCTATTTAACTTAAATTTAGTACCCTTATATTTCCTAATTTTCAGAGTATTGTATTTTCTAAAATTATTGTTGACATGACTTTGATTTTTATAATTTAAAAAGCAATTGTATTTTAAAATATAATTACAGGAATCCTTGCGTTTATTTTCTATATGTTTATTCAAATAATACTTATAAATTTCATTTGTAGAAACCAATTTCATTTTAATCTTAGTTTGCTTATCATTAATGGTATTAATGACAAATGCCTGTTTATTTATTTCATTAACCATTTTTTCATGATTACTTTTATCCATCTTACATTCTAACTTTGCATTTGTTTTAATTATATTAAATTCTCTTATCTCGTTAGTTTTAACATTAATTTTATTTAATATATTTTCTTTTCTTACCCTTATCTGATTGTTTCTTCTTCCAACTTCTCTATCCAACTCATTTTCATTGTCCTGTGGCTTAGATTCTTCCCCAGGCATATCCTCTAAACTTTCCTTTGTAATTGTTGATTTCTCTTCTTCTTGTTGCATTATTATCAATTCCTTTTCTTCTTGTTCCATTATTATTGATTCCTTTTCCTTTATTGCTTGTTTTTCCTCGACGTGTATTATTTTACTTTCATTTATTATAACTTCTTTATTTGTTTGTTTGTTACTATTTATAGGTACCATTTGATCCATTATCTCTTCTATTCTATTTAAGAAGAGAAGAAGAGTTAGAGGATTTACAAGGATGGACAGAATAAGAAACTTGGAAATACGAAAAGATTTGAAAATGCAGTCAGTGTTAGAATACATTGAACAAAGACAGCTAGGATGGTGGGGACATTTATATAGAATGGAAAATACAAGACAAACAAGAAGGATATGGGAAGCAAGGATAATGAAAAATAAAAGAAGAGGAAGGCCAAGGACAACATGGAATGATGTCATAGCAGAAATACTGGGAAGGAAAGGCAAAACATGGACAGAAGCGAAGAACATGACAAGGAATAGAAATGAATGGAAAACGTTTATAAAAAGCTAGAAGAAGATAAACGCCCTACACCATTGTTATGGTAATAGGGATTTTTTTGGATTATATATATATATACAAATTTTATATATAATTCTAATTTATATTGTAAATATATTTAGTTTAAATAATAAATGTTTAAAACTTAATTTCCTCTTTCATTTATTGCTTCAAAGTGTCTAGACATTTTCTTTTCATTCACCATTTTTTTTCTTTTTGATTGAACCTCGTATATCAAAACATAAATGACACTGTATGTTTAAATAAAAAGATTACTATTTCACAGACATGCGTCATCATTATTGTTAATGTACAATCTACTAAAAAACAAGCTCGACTTACATCCGGTATCATATTACACCACAGTAAGCAATTTTTATAATATTGCGAAATATGATTATTAATCTGGCCTGGCTCGAATAACATCCGGTGTCATATTACACCACAGTAAGCATTTCTTTATTTATAATATTGCGAAATATGATTGTTCTAGAAAAAACATATTCCTCATTTTTCCTTTGTCATCATATTTATATTCTTATAGAACACCGAATGTGATTTCATTTAGTATTCATCAAACCTTTGCCTAGTGCACACGTGTTTTATTAAGTTGTGATGTTATGTTTCGGTGGCCTCACTAGGGGCGTGTGTGGTTATGTTTCGGAGGGTGCTTCCGAGGGCCCCACAAGGGGGCTCTAGGAGTGTGTGCGGTTTTTGCTTCTGACGGCCCCACAAGGCGGCCCTCCATCTTGTAAGTATTTTTTCTTTTTTGCTTTTCAAACTTACTGTGTGGTTATGTTTTTTTGTTGAGTGCACGCATGTTTTATTAAATTGTGAGGTTATGTTTCGGTGGCCCCACTAGGGGGCGTGTGTGGTTATGTTTCGGAGGGTGCTTCAGAGCTGGTATCCCCTTGCAGACACCTCAACCCTTTCGGGATTATATTTAGCATCAATACTTTACGTTAACATAATTTATTCAAACTTTTTCTTTTTACATATTTATTTACGTTAGCATGTGAATTTATATCTTCCTACTTATCAGTTGAAGAGACAGGTCATTTCAGGAGTTTACCCAAATACGTTAGGCAGTCTATTGACTGTGGTGCTCGGTCCAAAGAGACATTCGACACCCTAATGTTTCGGCAGAAACCTACTGACATTGGGGAAGCTTTATTGCTTTTAAGAGCTAACTCAATATGAAATCTTCCTAGCTGGGAGAGCCGTCTACCTTGAGCCTCTGTGTAGTGCCTTTGAATTTCAAGGGGTCTTTATGACTATAAATCATTTGACGGTAGACTTGTCCATGTTCCGAGCTGCCTACATCGAGCCTCGTGAGTATTGCCTTTGAATTTCGATGGGCTTAACAGCTATAAATAATTGGAGGTAGCATATAATGGAACTTCAACTATTCCTTCTTCTCCTTTTGAATCCATATCGTGTTCTATCATGTTTTAAAAAAATATGACGTAATAATATACTTATAGCACGTCGGATGTAACTTCCTTCAGTATTCATTTAACTTTTGTCTAGTGCACTTGTGTTTTATTCAATTGTGAGGTTATGTTTCGGTGGTCCCATTAGGAGGGCCGTTTGTGGTGGGCCACAAGGGGGCTTTAGGGGTGATGCTTCAGAGGGCCCCACAAGGGGGCCCTCCATCTTGTAAGTATTTTTTTCTTTTTTGTTTTTCAAATTTACCCTCATCCGCCATTTTGTTTTCTAATGTCCTTTTGGCTTGATGCATTTTTGCTTAACTCCTCCTACCGCCATTTTGTTTTTTTTTTCTTTTTGATTGAACCTCGTATATCAGTGTGGAGGAGGAGGTTGTACGTATCCCTGTGACGTTATCAGTCATTGGGTTGGGTTGTGACGTCATTGTGACGTCAGTATGACGTCATTGGGTTAATTGAAGGTCAAGGTCATTGAAGGTCAATGTCATTGGAGGTCAATGTCATTGAAGGTCAATGACCTTGAAGGTCAATGACCTTGAAGGTCATTGTCATTGAAGGTCGAGGTCATGGCGGTGGCGGTGGAGCCAGAACCGGCTAATCCCCTCTACTCTTTTTTTCTCATTTATTCAGGGCTGTTATTATCTGCTAGGAAAAGCGGCTATTGTTAGTATCCGCTAAGAAAAACTGCTAAGTTATTATCTGCTTAGAAAAACTGCTTGTTAGTATCGACTAATGTGAAAGCTACCTAATTATAGGAGAGATTGATTTCATCCGCAGACATCTAATTACGTGGACACAGGAAAACAACGCAATTGGATCTAAGGGTCATCTATAACGCAAGGTAGTATGTGTAGAATAACATTTTTTGTCAGAGTCCCAGAAAATTAATATAATAGTGATTTTGGAGGAACGCATGGCGTCCTAAAACATGGTGTTCGACTCACCATTTTATTTTATTTTTTTTCTTGGATCAATATAAAATTTAACTAAGTTCATTTCATATATAAATCGCTTAATCAGTTTTCTAATTCAAATTACAGTAGTTTTAAAGTAAAGAAATTTGAGTAAATTAAATTTAATATTTTCTTATCAGTAACGGAATCCTATGTGATTGTTTATATCTAATTTTGTTTAAATAATATATTTTCCATTTAATTGGTAAATTATCACAATTATAGAAAAATATTCTAGTTACATCTTTTTTTTATTCCTAAACATATATTTTTGCATATACAGGCTGAGCCTTTATTTTTATATTACTATCTGATTGGAGTATCCGATTATGTGAATACATTGTGGTTTAATAATTTATTGCATAATTAATTTCTATTTGTGTGTACCACCTAAAAACTTATTGCATATACTGACTGTATATGAACCTATGTAAGGTTCATTAAAGCTTTAACCTGTGCAATAGGTAGTTTAGAATACGATATTAGAATTATCAATGATATTCAAACTATTTAAAAAAAATATTTTGTTTGCTCCATACTTATACCTCTATATATATATATATATATATATATATATATATATATATATATATATATATATATATATATTTTTTTTTTGTTTGCTTATATAATAAATATAGTTGTTATTGTTATGAACTCTGTTTTTCTTTTCTTTATCTTTTTTTAAAATTGAGTGTCAACTTATTCGAGATTACTAAGTTATCCACTTACTACGACAGAGTCTGTGTTCTCTGTTGGCTAAAGGTATACATGGTGGCGCTTTTTTATGTAAGAACCTCCCCACAACTCGCCTCTTAACTGAGTTAGCCCTTTAGCCAAAAGATCTCCGGGGCAACCATGATTTGTAGGTAAGTTGGGTAAGTTTCGAAAGATATTTGTCGGCGCAAGTCTAGTGCTCGTGGGGGCATATAGCAGAAATTGGCGAGACCAACGTGTGGGCCTGTCTTTTTTTTTTCTTCCCAATTTTTAAGACTGTTTTGCAGTTTGCGAACTTTTTGATCATTTCGGGACTTCTGATTTTTTTTCTTTTCTTAGTGTTAGGGGTTGCTGTGTCGTTTCTTTTGGAACAGGTATACGACATTTTCTTTTCGTCGCTAGCATAGATTTAGGTATAGTTAGTTGTAAGTTCAATTTAGTGAATATTTCCAGGAACGCTGGTGACGTCAGCGCAAAATATTGTTGTAGATAGCGTTAATTTTGATATTCCTACCTATCAGGAAGTTAGTGCTTAAGTTAATAAACAGCTTTAAAGAGGACAAAATCCAAAATAAATATTTCTATAGTGAATTTTTTTAAAATTTGTTTGAACTGTTGTTTGGGGATCTGGTTGAAAATCATTCGGGAGTTATTTGAGGCTTCTCGGTTGTGTCATTTTCCTATATTTTTATGGGACTTCGAGTTAGTAGAAAGTTTTTGGCGATTTGTTAGTTTTGATTCTATAACTTGAGTCAAGATGGAAGGGAAAATGGAGGTCAATCGTTTGAGCAAAGATGAACTTCTGTATGAATTGACAATCAGGGGTTTACCTAAAAAGACTTCTGTTAAAGATATGAGAGTGGCTTTAAGGAGTTTCTTTAAATTAGAATCTACCGGTATTACGTTACAATATCCTACTTATCCATTCTCATTTGAGGAAGATCATGTGTATATAGAAGGGAAATGAAAAGTGTTAGGGACACTTTAACCACGTTCATGGATGCTGATAACAGTTCTTCTTATTTGAAAATTGTTACCACCTTAGCTCACGTATTCGGCGAATGATTGCGAAATCCGAGGCGGAGAAATCGATGCTTTCAAAGTTGTATGACTTTGCGCAGTTCCATAAGAACCCGCGCTAAATAATATAAAAAGGCTTTATCTTCAGGACTTGCACTATTAGATATTTCAGCGATTTGGTCTTCAACCGCTGCTCCTAAAGAATCTGCCGAGTCAGATGAGGAAGTCTCTGATTCTGATTCCTCAACAGATGATATTGTTCCTTCTAGGTGTACTGGAACACCACAACGAGTTGGCGAATTTCCATCACTAGCTTCGGTTAATAATGCCATCCCTAGTGTGTCTGCTCCTGCAGTAATGTCTCTTCACCCTTCAACCTTGAAAGTCATACCTGTATCGAAGTGGAATCTCGAGAAATTTGATTGGGAAAGCACTAAACTTTTAGTCAGTGCATTTTTAGAGAATATTGATGACTTATGTGTCTCCAGAAATGTTTCTCGTGATCAACTTTTAAATTCTGCAACTGATTTACTTACTGATAAAGCTCTCATTTGGCTTCGTTCTATTCGACCACAATTGTCGTGTTGGTCTGATTTAGTTAGGGAATTACGTATTCAATTTCAACCTCCTGATTTTAATGAACGACTTTTCCAAGAGATTCAATCTCGAACCCCAGGACCTAATGAGTACATAGGCATCTATATTGCAGTTATGAAGAATATGTTCAGTAGATTGACTGTGCCTGTTGCTGATAGGTACGTTTAAGAATTCTTTTAAAGAATCTAACACCTTTCTATCAGAATAATTTGGGTTTAATTGAGGTGACGTCTATTGATCATTTATTAGAACTTGGTAGGAAACTTGAAGCCAAGAAAACTTCTATTGATTCTTTTATGCCTCCACCTAGGAATAGGAATTCTTTAATGGAACCTGATTTAGCGTACATATATTCACCTACTGTTAACACTGTTTAGACAAGGGCTGGACCATCTTCGTTATCTTCTTCTTCCCAAATACCATGTTGGAATTGTCATACATTAGGACATGTAGCGAGAAATTGTAGTGCACCTAAAACTACAGTCTACTGTTATAAGTGTGGAAAACAAGGGACGATATTGGAAAATTGTTCCAGATGTCGTAATTCGAGTTCGGAAAACATCTGGAGGAGACGTTGATTGGTCATCAGTCGATCTCCTTGCCATCTGTTAACAACAGATTAGTATTAGACAAGTCCAAGATAATGAAAGACCTTATTTACAGGTCACGATATTAGGAAACGAGATGTTAGGCTTATTAGATTCTGGAGCGACGAATATTGTCGGGGGCCCAGGATGGAACCAACCGAAAGGATTGAGTCTAGAATTGGATAGTACCGAGATAGAAAGTACTGTTGCGAATGGAGAAAAGTGTAAGGGGTTGGGGATAGTGTTGTTGCCAATTCGGTTGAGAGAACGAGTGCGAGTTCTTAGAGTTCTCGTGATTCCCGCGTTGCCACATAATCTGATTTTAGGAGCCTGTCTGGGGGCTTGACGAATACCCAGTCAGGCATAATCCACGATGTCGTAAAAGGCGACTAAAAGGAATCATAGACAATTGGTTCATTCCATTTTGAACATGTTTTTTTGGGGCCTGTCTGGGGGTCAATCCGCCCTGTCGTAAAAGGCGACTAAAAGGAGTCATGGTTAGTTTTATTTCATTCCATCTGTAACATGGTTAGTTGGCCTGTCTGAGGGCTGGACGAATACTAGTCTGGGATAATCCGTCAGGTCGTACGAGGCGACTAAACTTGGTTAGTTTTCCCGTTTCTTTAGATCATTTTGACAATAGATTTTTTTAATGATTTTCGTTCACTCATGGAGATAATGTTTTTGAATAATTGTTAACATCTTAGTAGATTTTTTTTTGAAACAGTTTTGATATACAACACTTGGATCTGTTCTTGCATATTTAGTTTGGTTATAATTCCTTTTGATTATGATTAACTTTCGGTGAGTTTTTTTTAACATCAATGCTTTTCATTGCAGTTTTATATTTTGTTGGTTAATTTTCAGCACTTGCGGACGCGTAAGGTGGCTTTCTATTTACTTTCTTTTAGGCGTTTCAATTGTTTCAGTCCCTCCTTTTGCGTTTCGAACAGAAGGGCGTTTGTTTAAATGTCACCTGTGTGTTGACATCGGATTGGTTCCGGATTATCAACGGCTTCGGGTTGTAACGGAGAGTGGTATCAACAGTTTGGTTTGTTTTGGTGTTGGTTTATCTTTCCACCAACGTGGTCGGGTTTAGAGGCATTTATCGAATCGTTCGAATTGAGATTCCTGTTATGTGAATTCTTCTAATTAGAAGTAAAGGAATTACTAGCTGGTTTATTTTCATCAACCACGTACTTATTTTTTTATATCGCTCACTTCTTCTTCTTCTTCTTCTCTGTTTTGGGGTAGACGCCACCACGTCCAGGCACTTGAGCACACTGCTCTTTGTACTATCCCCAATAGATCTCTCAATTCCACTCTGTTAGTCTTGTGTCCTCGATAAAAACCACTATCCTCCTCAGGGGAAGTTTGAGTACACTCGAAGGATCCAATAGATCTCTCCCGAAATATTTCTGTCTGAGTTCCTTCAGTTCCTCACACGTGCATATTATATGAAGGCTAGTTTCCTCCAGTTTTTCACATCTCCTACACCAGGGCTCGCTAACCAAGCCCATGGTGTACAAATGCTTCCTTAAAGGACAATGTCCGGTTATTAACCCGGTAATTATTTTAATTTCTTTTTTGCTACTACGAATTAGGTTGGCTGAAAACTTCCCGTCCAGCCCCCTTAGTAGTGTTTTGGTATGGAGTTGACCTTCCGTTAACCTCCATTTATTTTTATGTTCTTTTTCTAGCCATAACCAGATCTCCCTTTTAGCGGAATCCTTAGTGATTCCACATACAGGTTCTGGTCCTATGAAGTTCCTATTAGTACCTTCTTTGGCCAGTTTGTCGGCTATCTCATTGCCTTTAATTCCCTCATGCCCTGGCACCCATACACTGTATTGTCTTGTGCCAGGTTATTGAGGACCTGTTTACAATATTTCACCAGCTTAGGCCTGGTAGATGGGTTCATAATGGCTTTAATAGCCGCCTGACTATCAGTCATTATGTTAATTTTTAGCTTGCGCAGCCGGCTTCCCGAATTTCATCGGCGCAGGATGCGACTGCTAACAATTCGGCCTGGAGAACCGTAGCATGTTTCCCCAGACATATCGATATCTTCCTTCCAGGGCACATTCCGTATATGCCTGCACCTGCCCCCTGACTAGATTGTGATCCATCAGTGTACCAGGTGCCGGCACCACAATCGATCGAGCGACTTTTTGCCTGTTCCCTGGTCGGTATAAGTATGTTCAGCTTAGCTGTAAACATAATTTCAGGTGCCATATACTGTCCACCGGTATTTGAAATATCGGCTCTTCCAGTATAGTTCCTGTGATATCTGTATGGTTCCCTACAACCTTATTAGGACACCATACGTCATTGGCCTTCAGCCTCAGTATCGCAGCCATTGCCTCCGCCTTTATAAATAGTTCCAGCGGAGGAAGACCCACGATGGCCTCCATGGAAGCGGTTCCCGTGCTGTTCATAGCTCCCGTGATTCCCAACAGGGCCTGTCGCTGGAGAGTCGTGAGGAGCCCCACCGACGATGTCCACTCCGTCCTCCTCCACCAGACAACTGCCCCATTGGTAATCGTTGGTCTTATTTCTGCTGTGTACAACCAGTGTGCCACATTTGGTCTCAGTCCCCAGGTCTTGCCAACAGCTCTTCTGCATCTCCAGAAGAGCTGCGCCGCCCTGTCTGCCACTTTGGCTAGGTGTCTGCTCCAATTCAGTTTCGCATTAAGTGTTATGCCTAGATACTTCACTTCATTGGTAGTTCTAACTCTTGTCCAAACAGCTTTATGCTGCCCAGATCATTTAGTTTTCTCATGTTGGTAAAGGCTACCAACTTGGCTTTTTGAGGATTGACAGTTAATTCCTCCTCAAGGCACCATCTTTCTACAATTCGCAGAGCATTTCGCATGATGCTCGCCACTGTCCCCGGTAATTTCCCCTGGGTTACTATGACAATGTCATCGGCGAACCCCTGCGTCCATATTCCCTGGTCATTTAATGTCCTGAGGAGATTATCCACTACTAGACTCCATAGTAGTGGTGACAATACGCCTCCTTGAGGACACCCCTTTGTTGTCCTCATGGAGATCGTTTTGTTTTGCATTTGGGCATGAACTACTCTGCTACGCAGCATGTTATGAACCTAGTTGCATGTGGTGTTTTTTATTTTTCGATCTCTTAAAGATCGAATAATTATTTTTCGATCTCTTAAAGATCGAATAATAGAAGACATCGAGGTGTTATCAAAAGCGCCCTCTATGTCTAAGAAGACTGCAAGTGCAATTTCGTTGTAGTGTAGGCTCCTTTCGAGCCCTCTCACCAGGCTATGCAGGGCACCCTCACCTGATCTTCCCATCTGGTATGCCCATTGCAGTGGGTGTAGAGGAGATCTATCCAGAGCCCCTTCTTTAATATTTAAATATATCATTTTTTCCATAGTCTTCAACATAAAAGAGGTAAGACTAATTGGTCTAAATGATTTAGGGTGGGTATATGTTGCTTTTCCGGGCTTCGGAATAAACACTACCCTAGTTTCTCTCCATGCCCTAGGGATATAACCCATAGCATGGCTAGACCTTAATATCTCCAATAGAGGACCCATAATTTCACCAATTCCCTCTTGAAGGAGCTTGGGAAACACTCCGTCTGATCCTGCAGATTTATATGGTTCAAACGATCCTATCGCCCATCTAATTAAATGGGGCTTGAAGATCTCGTTTGATGTCTCCCAATCATTCCCAGTCGCCCTCCAAGAGGTGACAACTTGATTGGTATCACAATCATCCATACGCTCCGAACCTGGAAAGTGTACCCCCAGAAGATACTCTAAAGTCTCTTACGGTAATGGTACACCTCCCGTCCGATTTTTGTATAGATCTAATTGCGTTGGAAGGATCTTTTTTGATAATTCTGTTTATTCTGGCCATGTCAGGAACACCTTCGATGTCCTCACAGAATTTTCTCCAGGCCTTCCTTTTGCTCTCTTTGATTTTATCATTGTATTTATTGAGGAGAGCCTTGTAGGCTTCCCAATTACCTGTTTTCTTCGCCCTATTAAATGGCCGGCGAGTTTGTTTCCTTAAATTGGTTAACTCTGCATTCCACCAGGCAGCCCGCTTAGCTATACGACACTCCCTAAGGGGACAGTTATTTTCATAGCAGGAAAGAATGGTCCGTTGCAACCAGTCAACAGCCCACTCCAGCTCTTCCACATTCCCTATTCTAACAGGGATATTTCGGGTCGCAGCTAACAGGTCTTCCTTGTAAGAGCCCCAGTCTGTTCTCTTGGGATCCCTGTATAGTCTGGGTTCCGTTAAATCTGTACATAGTTCATAGCGGACATAAGCATGATCAGAGAGCGACGGCTCGTCGGATACATGCCACCCCCATACAATATCCCGCATTCCCAACGTACATAAGGTTATGTCTATAACTGATTCCCCCCTTGATGTCTTAAATGTCGGCTTATCACCTTGATTCAGACAGTCAAGTTCAGTACCACAGAGATAGTTAAAGAGAGACTTACCCCTATAATTGTTATCCTTGCTGCCCCAAGCCTTATGATGAGCATCGGTATCTGCGCCGATAATCAATTCCAGATTGTACTTACTGGTATATGCCACCAAGGCCTCAAGATCAGGCCCTGGTAGCACTGGAGAGTCAATGGGTAGGTATAGAGACGCAATTGTCGTCTCCAATATCCCCCCTTCGACACTCAGTCTGATCCTGGCTGCCGTCATGTCCCCACTGCATAGCTCCATGATAGGCATCACGTCCAGGTCGTCTCTGAAACAGATACAAGTTCTAATTTTAGTGTCTGGGACACCAACTAACAGCTCCCTTCCCCTAATATTTAGTCCTCCCACCTTACCTCTACTTATCCATGGCTCTTGGATGAGGAGGATATCGATATCTTCAGCCAGCGTTCTTTGACAAAGTGCCGCTGTGGCTATTTTCTTATGTTGAAGATTTATTTGAAAAATCTTCAACATTTTGACCCTTAGAGGTTGATGCCTGAGGTTCTTCTAGAGTACCCTCATCCTGCATCACCGGTTTCTGGTCTTTTTTGTTTCGAGGGTTACAAAGCTAGCCCTCTGAAAGCGATAGTAAGGTCTCCAATCAGTCCTCACCAACGTTTCCTCAGACTCCTTGTCAATCAGAAGGCCCACATGTAGGCCCTTTTCGGAAGACCTGGAACTGAGGGTAATCCATCGGTCCACTTTTAGCCCTGGATTTTGCCTCTCGAGTCTTTTCAAGCCCACCGTCAGATCCTCTTTTTAGTCTCTGGCAGAAACGCTAAAACTCGTTGCTGTTTTGGCAGCTCCTCGCTCTTCACGAGTTTCCAAACGGTTTCCTTTTCCAAGTAATCTCTCGTAGTGTTGTACGAGTCTCCATCTGCAGAGATGACTCCATAGTAGCCATCCATAAGACGGGAGGATTCAAACCTCGGCGCCTTCCGCGCCCTATCTATGACCATCATCAGGGCCTCTTGTATTGCTCCTACATTTCCTTCAGTCACTAAACTGACCGGGTAATCTTTAGGAACTATTGCAGCCTTAATACCCTTAAGAGCTGCTTTGTAACACACGCCCGAAGTAGAAAACTTTGTGCGCTTAGTTACTTTATCTTCAGGAGTGCCCCTAGCCGACACGGTTCGCTTAACGGCCCCTGTTGGCTTAGGTTCTCCCTGAGGTTCTTTTTGGGAAAGGGGAGCCTTATTTTACTCGTATCCACCCCCTGTTTCCTCATCTTCTTTAATTTCTTTCTTTGTGTCCCGGAAAGATGTTTTCTTTCCTTGGGTGCACCCTCTGTTTTCGCAACGTTCTCAGTTTCAGTCCGTTGCGTTTCAGTTTTGTTTTTTGAAGTCTCATCAGTCTCCATTGCCAAGGGAGTCTCTATAGACTCCTTAGGTTTTGGATTCTCTTCAGACTCCATCTTTTTAAATATTTGGTTTTCCTCTTGGTTCATTTGATTCCCACGAGTATGGAAGAAGTATCAGGTCAATGGCCGCAGAGCTTCCATTACGGGCACAAGGCGTAAATACAAGGGGGTGCCGCCTAGTGCCCCCAGGGGAACGTTTGGGACCACATATTCCCCAGTGGCCATTCAGCTCTAAGCACGTTGCCTTACACCGTAGCTTGGGTGAGCTGGTCCGCGGTGACAGCTTTCGCTAAGGATTGAAAGGCTTTTAGACCTACCCATCCCGCTTATGACTGCCACTAATCAGGTCCCCCAAGAGAGACCTGACCGCCCCCTTATCCGCCACCTAGGGACGCGCCTGGTGGGTAGCTCAACCCCCGCGGAAGAGATCCGCGAACAGGTATCGCTCACTTATACGTTAGAACTTTTCTATAGTTTTCTTTATATTTTGATAGAACGGAAACATCTTTAAATTATTTATTATTTGAAGTTTGTGATTTTGATTGAATCATATGTGTTATTCTGTTTGCCGACGTTTCGTTTTTTAATTATCCTTCTTCGAGGGCAATTGTTTCATCCTTGACCTCGTTTGATACGGTTTTTTATGGTAAAGTTTGAATTGTTCTGCTGCTGGTTAGTTATTTTTCGGAAGTTATTCTTTATCGTGTTGTTTGGTTTAGTTCTTCAGATAGAGTTTAACATGTTGGACTAGAATGAGACAGATTATGATTCTCTTGGATATCTTTTCGATAGATATAGTTTTGGTTTGTATTTTACATATCGTTCGTGTATTAAATGTTACAATAGTGTCATTTACATTTTTCTTGTTAGATATTTTTGAATTTTAGATTTTTTTGCATTGAAGAAGTGTGATCATGTTAGAAAGTTGATTCGTTATATTGTATCTTAGAGTGTTATACGTTAGTCTGTGGACACGGCTATAGGAATCGTTCCACCGGGAAATGCCCGTGGGATACAAGTCCCCTAATAGCTGTCGTTTTGGGTCGATGTGAACCTCAGGGTTGTATTTTGGATTTTTGGTATATATACTTTGTGTATATCTTGGATTTTGATAACCTTGTCGTTACTTTGTCCCAATACAAATTATTGTTATGCTTGAATTTGGTTTGTGATTTAGAGTTTTGAAGTTTTTTGGATTTCGTGATGGTTATTGGTAGTGTCAGGATTCATCAGAGATTTTTGATGGTGTAAATGGATACACATCTTTTTTAGTTTCTTTGGACTCTGTTGTTAGTAGCTGAACTGCAATAAACTGGACGATTTGCCAGAACTTGCAAACGAGGTTTTCGATTTGGATGTGTGTTTGTTACGAATTGTTAAGTGTCTTAGTGTACTTTAAATTTGTATTTATCGATTTTTGTTTAGTCAAAGATTAAGGATTTTCCTTAGGATTTTAGATCCTATATTACTTCCTTGCTATTATTAATTTTCACTTATTGTTCTTCGCTGGATTATGCTACTTTGAAAAACAAAATTCTTTTTTTTTAACCGAGTAAAGGGGGAGTTGTTACACTTTAAAAATTATCCTTATACCGTTTCGGCATTTTAAATAATTTATTTAAATTAATTGCTAACTCTAAGTCATCATAGGCTGTTCAAAATTCAATATTATCGTTTAATATAATTTATTTACTTTAATTGCTAATTATCGAACATCATAGGCTTTTTCACACTCTAATATCTTCATATAAGTTTGTATGTTAAAATATTTTGGATGTCACTATATCCATTTTTACTCCAGAGGTTTGTATATACTTATGTGCAAATTTGACATTTTGAAATTTTATGCGAAGTCATGGTTTATATATTTGAATTTATATTCCAATTATTGTTCCTCTTAAGCAATTCTAGGTAAATAGGACATCGTTATTATTTTTTAATAGAATTTTGTAAACCTATTAGGACGGAATAATTTATCGAATAACCATTTTTAACTTAATTCTGGTCTTTACATTTTTGGCTTGCTTGGAGAGACATCTATGCGAGACTTTGTTAAACTTTTGGTTATAGATCGCTGTAACGGTTGGTATAATTTTTAATCGGTTATAAACCCTTAATTACTGCGAATTAATTAATGAATTTTTGATGTTGGCTTCCTCAATTGCTTTTTAATCATGTCAGGATATCTGAGTAATTATCTATCTTTTATTTCAATATTCCGTCTGGGTGTAGTTTTTTTTTGTTACTAATGACATATCCATCGTTCTGCTTAAATTCACGGACAATCATTCTGGACGTTCTTTTCCTAACGATTCCGCTTTGAAGTAAGACAACGAGTGTTATAACTAAAAGTCATTTTGAATTAAAACAGTGTTACTGTTCTGCGGCATGCAGGAATTGTCAAATTGATTTTATTTCATTAAATTCACTAGTAGTAGTGTTATTTAATCGAGGATTTTTTTCCCTGGATTTGAAAGTTTTACGACCACGTGTTTGCTTCAGGTGAGTTTCTGAGATAAGGGGACGACTGTAATTTTATCACGGCATTGTTCTCCACTTATTATATTACTCTGGAATCTTCCACTAATTTTTTTTTCTCATTTATTCAGGGCTGTTATTATCTGCTAGGAAAAGCGGCTATTGTTAGTATCCGCTATGAGAAACTGCTAAGTTATTATCTGCTAAGAAAAACTGCTTGTTAGTATCGGCTAATGTGAAATTTACTAACTTCAACACAATATGCAAGACCACATTTGGAAAATAACAGTTGGAGGAAAACAGAGATAACCAGTTCATCACTGAAACACGCTTTAGCTCTGCATCTTGCATGGTGTGTGGTCTTGCATATTGTTTCTCAAAATGAATCAATGTGTGATGTCGTTTATTACACCTTCTACAAGTAGTTTTAGATTTACAATTTGTGACTCTGTGAGAAACACTTAAGCAGTTGAAATATACTCCCAAACTCTTCACTGTTTCGGATCTTTTCCTAGGCTATCTTTTCCTCAAGAAAATCAGCACATTTATATAAACTGTGATTAGCTTTACATAATTTACAATTCGAATTGCTAGATACCGTCGAATGATGTGAGTAAACTGACTATTGCACCTTTGGTTTGACTGCTCCTGCGGCTCCAATTGCTTCCAACGAAAAACGTCTGTTTTCTAAAAATGTATAAAATTCGTCTAATTTCGGTAATTCGTGAGTGTTTGTATTCTTGCATAATTCCTAATCGCGGAGACACTGATTGTTGAGTTTTTACGTAATTAGGTAAATTACTATGTCAACCCAATTTTCCGTTGGACGAGATAATGTCTTTAAGGATCTTAGATGTTACTTAGTGTCTGTAATTATGTTTCTTAAAGTTGATACAGAATCCTTGAATACTTGTGGTAATTCGAACAGGGCATTGATATGCGTATTAACTAAAAATTGCGAACACACTGTAATCGGGTCTGTGATCTATAGCGCTTCACCTTTGAAGTGACCCTTAAGATAATAAATTTTTTGTATTTTTTATAGATTATTGTTTTTATGAATAAACGAATCGAAAATGTCGCGAAAGCTTTGCCACGACTGGTAATCGCCTATAAAATTTGGAATATTAATATGAAGCAATTTTACTAGTTCCTTATTTTCCTTGAAGGAGAAATACTAATAGACTGATTGGCATTTACGTATATAATATTTTTTAAAACAATTTTTGCACTATAATACGAAGTTTCAAATATATCTCTATCGACTTCATATTTTAAGTTTATTCATTCTAAATTGATTTGCACCGTATCATATCTAATCCATAACATCTAATTTCACGTTCCTTATTAATATTTGCGCAAGATCACCTTCTTTGAATTCTTTTGCGAAATTATTTAAGTGTGTAGCTGCCGCTTTTGTAACTTTTCTAGAATTTTTTAATTCTTTCTCACCCATTGTGTCAATATTTAAAGAAATATATTTTTGTAGGAAATGAAAATATATAGTGTAACTAGAAGAATGCGAAACTCACTTACTTGATTTATTCCTCGGTATATACTTCGAATTTGAACCTGGCGGGCGACTCATTATTTTTTGAGGATAACGCTCGATATCCTCACAAATGCACTGGTAAATAACAAACATTCGGCTCGTACGGACCAGGGGTATTTCACTTAAATTGCCGTGTTTAAAACATAATTGTTAGACAAGGATAAAAGATGTCAGGTTTACGAACTTTTCAATAGGTGGAGGAATGGATAGTAAACTTTCAATTAAAGGCAATTAGAATATTTGCTTTGACGACAGTCAATAATTTTAACCAATTAGGACCAACGTTGTCATTTTTGACGCATTATCTTTTTGTTGTGTTTATTAAACCATTATATAGTTTTTTCTTTTATTTGCATTTTTATGGACTTCGTTTTTATTATTTTTAGTGTCTATTAATTCGAACGTTTTACTTTTTCTTTTGTTATAGTTAGTTTACCGTAGAAAGAAAACTATAATTAAATTGATCATTTTATAAAAATATTTTATATTTTTGGAACTTCCTTAAATTCAATATTCTATAGAAAAAATACATAAATCTAATTATAGCTCATGCAACACAACAAACTTCTATTACTCCAAAAACTATTAATACATCTAATTATGGAGCTCTTACATCAACTTCTAGGTATAAATGAAAGATACAAAGTATGTATATAGAAAATATGAATACATTCAAATTTGTAACAATCATATCCATTTAGGAATCTATGAATAACCCATTTACAGAAACTTTTGGCATGTACAACTTATTCAATTAGATTATTTACAAGACTCATTTTTTTTTAGGACTTCTTATTGAAAAGTGTGGGAATGACACCTATTAGAGAACTCAGCTCCAAAGCCAATAAATTATACGATCATGCTATATACATACTTCAAATCTGTTGCTGCAGAATTGTTCATTTTATATCATTATATTACATAATGCATATATGTTAAGATCTTGCATTTCACTATTGTGTTCTTACTTTAATCAAATCTCCAACGCTTGTGATATGCATACTGTTTCATAAAGTGCCACAATTAATCTTTTAATTTGTATTTTTCTGAAAATACGTTTCATTTTTTTTATTATAGAAAATTCAGTTGACTTGTTTGTACTTATTATTTTTTTCTTTCTTGTGCTTTATTTGTATCTTAATGTGTTGTTAATTTTCTATCATATTACATAATGTAACCAGTGTTAATATTGTTATTATTTTCTTTTGATTGAACATTCATTTAATATTTCTCATAATTGGGATTACCAGTAGATTATTATTAAGTACATATTTATTATATGTAAATTAATTCTTTTTATTAAATGTATATATGTACTAGTAATTATGTTTTTTGACTTTTGTTATAACTCCTTACAAGAACCAATTTTGTTATTTGATTTAGTGTATACTAGGCACATTGTAATTCGTAAATGTAATTTTACTTATTTTCACAAATTATTGCAGAAAATCATGGAAATTATATTTACCAATTTCAACATGGCTAGAATATACTAAATACCAGAAAATAATATATTAAAATAAGTTACGATTTAAAATATCCGCCAATATGGTTTAGTTTGCGAACTTTCGTCAGAGGCGCTAAATCTTGTTTTAAATGCTCGTTAATAAGATAACCTTCTGTTTCATACTTTTTCTATGGTACGGACCAAAGTATGTAGTGGACTTCTGTATGTTAATAATGTTGTAGTGTATTTATTACTATTTACAATTACAACATTTACTCATACCACAAATAAAACTATATACTCTCAACCCTCTTGTCCCTCTCCAGACACTCAAGGCGGGTGCACAATTGAACGGGAACGAGAACGGAAAGTTGACCAAGTTTTAACTTTCTCGTTCTCGGAATCTTCCCGGAACCAATAGCATGGCTGAAAAAAAGCTGAGCGTGCAAAGAGTATGCTATGTGCACGTAGACATTGAACATATAATCACAAATGCATACATATGAGAAACATTTCTTCATCCAAAAAATCCGTTCTTCCCTTAAATCTTATCGTTAATTGTGCATCTAGGAAACCTTTCCGTTTTCGTTTCCGTTCTCGTTCCCGTTCAATTGTGCACCGCCTTTTCACTCTCTCCCTTTCCACACATCTCGGTTATATACAACATCGAACATTTGTTATTGCACGTATGTTTTGAGATATTGTTGTTAGTTGTTAGAATTTCTTGTGAAAAGTAGGAATATGGTTAGTGGAGCGTCTTTATTGATTTTGTAGTCGTTTCTTCTTCACGTTGTTCTTTTATAATGTTAAGTTTCTACTTTAATACTACCCTGTTATTATTTATTCTTTTCTCTTTTTGTTCCCGATATTTGTTAAATTCATAGTCTAAATGATTTTTATAACTGTCTATTGTATGTATTTATTAATTAATATCCTATATCTGTGTTGTTAATCGTTATCATCTGTATTTAATTGTATTCTATCTGCAGCATCCTTCAGTTGTAACTTCCATTGGGTATTTTGATGTTAGATCGTCTCTTCTAATTTTAATAAATATTTAACTTCTTTTGTTTTCTTGTTTATATATTGTTGGCTATTTATTAGATCTTGTTTTAGAGATTGCGGAGTGCTTTCAATGTTGTTCAGTTTTTCGTTTATATCTTATTTAAACTCTTCTAATTTTACATTTATATCTTGTTTTAAATTTTCATTTAATGTCTGAAACGTATTAATAGTAAATGAAGTCTCTTCTTCTGAAACAGGAGGTACTTCCACCGTAGAAGTTTAGCCTTCGCTCTTTCCCTCGTCCTCCTTGCCCTTAACCTGGTGTCCATTTTATGTGTTTTATATTACTTATTAAGGATTTATTGACTATGAAATTATTTATTTTTAATTTTTTGTATATATTGAGTGTTGTTCCAATTTGTGTTATGTCTAGAGCTGGGGATGTTTGCGGTGTGCCAGGATAGTATTCAGTTAAACGCACGAATATAATGACCTTGTTTCGATCGGTGATGCATGCGTGATTTTATTGCTTTACATGCATTCGCTATTTATATCACTTAGGTATGTCAGTTATGTGTACTGTATATAAATAACACACTTACCTTATTTACGATTATTATAGCATAGCGCCAAGTGGATAAGACTTGCAGTAAGTTTGTAGCATTAGATACGTTTCCATATTTGTAGCGGTGAGCGATGTACGCCGTGATGAATATTTTTTTTTATATTTTGAGAAAGACCGCTCGACATCTACGGATGTAACACACGCACAATTAAAATAATCTTTATAGATAGAAACCGAATCTACACTTGCACCATTACTAATTTGTTTTAATCTGGTAAAATCAAAATCATTGTTTATCACACTCTCGAACTTTTCTATTACATTAACATTTTTGTTGTCATTTACTGCGCATAGCTGGGCGTGTACATCGTCCAGTATTTGCAGTGACTCCGCTAACGATAATGCAGTATTTTGAAATTTCTCGATTGCGTTAAACAATCCTATATGATTGTTATAAATAGTTTGTAAATCTGCATCAAGGGAAGGGTTTTGAAAGAGTCTCTGGCTTTCCTTAATGGCTACAGCTTCGGCAGGATTGAATTGTAGAACCACAGATTTTATTTGTTGGAAATACTTGGCATAATAAAATGCCGCCTTTAACCAACTTCCCCAACGTGTAAGGATTGGCTCTGGTGGTTCGGGAATACCAGGGCACCGACTGTGAAACTCACGAATTCGTTTGGGAGATGTTAGAAACACTTTTTTTGTGGTTGCTATTAATGCATCCACCTCTGGATAACATTGCCGAATAGTTTGTGCCACAAGGTGTAAAGCATGAACTTTACATGTCACATGCAAAAGTCTCTCACAATCTGCTTTAAGAGAACGGCCTACAGAACGCATTGTCGCAGCACCATCGCTCATAAACATCAGGAGTTGATTAGTTGAAACTTGAAATTTTTGTAGCGTATCGAGCACTACCTTCGTAATTACTTCGCTAGTGCACTTTTCCAATCTTTTGCTGGCTAATAAAATGGGAAATGTTGATTTGACAGGATCTAGTACACGCACTATAATATTCACAATAGAATGTTTTTTTCGATCTGTCGTTTCGTCGACACATACCCATAACTGTTTATCATTTACTACTGCTTTCATTCTGTTTTCAATGTCCTCGCGCACAATTGGTAAATAGGTGAGTAACGTTCTCCGTGACGGTAGCTTTTTGTTGGAATTGTATTTATTCCAAAAGTCGTGAAAGGCTTTTTTATCTAGCAGGTGAACTGGCACATCGCAGACGAGTAGCATTGTCAATAAATCGAAATTGAATTGCGTTTTAGACAGCACATTATTTTTTTTGTCTTTGTGGTGTACACTTTCAACATGTCTTTTACAGTCGTATTTGTCCCAGCAAAGTAACTGTTTATCGCATAATTTACAAACCACTTTTGCTCCATTATAATACAAATCGGGAAAGTCTCGGATAAATTTCTTCACGTCGTTATACAATGGGCGCTTTCTTGGCTTGGGCACGTCCGTCATACTTATTAAATAGAGCTCAAGACAACACACGATCACGTTGCCAGTTCACGACTAACTAAAGTGTTTCGCTGCATCGTGTTTATACGCTGGTGGGGATGCACTACATACGGTCCTGCCGTACCGCAAACATCCTCAGCTCTAGTTATGTCTTTTAATCTTGTATACGTAGATTATTTTGTTAATAAGATCTAGCTGGTGATTTAGATAGATTTATTGATGACTATTGTTTTTCGCAGAATATTGTAAGTGTAAATGATTTTTTTTATAAGACAATAACCCTGTAATTATCTAAGTTATTTTTAAATAATATAAAATATTATTAAAAATCTGGTGTGAAGAACACAAATACAGGTTCACTATTAATATTTTTGTGAACGTGTCCGAACATATCCCTCCCCAGAGACGTAGATACGTATATCGCCTTTCTACAGGTTCATCGGTACGCCCCTGCTGGAGAAAGGATATCTTCAGACACATTCACAAAAAAGAACCACATCGCCACATCACAGAAATTATCCAGACCGAGCGTAGAAGTAAATTCAGCGCTGCCTGTTGTCAGACAGCCGAAGTACCTCGCCCCGTCCACATAACCAATGTGAAGTAATGACGCCCTTCCAAAGGTGGCACAGCCATCTCTCTAGAAACTGCATTATGTTTGTGTCTTCACTCATACTACGGACTAACCGCAAGTGTAATGTATCAGAATAATTGAAACATACATGAGTAGGTAAACCCCACCAGTTTTGTATAATACAAAAGTATTTTTAATAATATAAAATATTATTAAAAATCTGGTGTGGAGAACACAAATACAGGTTCACTATTAATATTTTTGTGAACGTGTCCGAACATATCCCTCCCCAGAGACGTAGATACGTATTTCGCCTTTCTACAGGCTCATCGGTACGCTCCTGCTGGAGAAAGGATATCTTCAGACACATTCACAAAAAAAGAACCACATCGCCACATCACAGAAATTATCCAGACCGAATTATCCAGACCGAGCGTAGAAGTAAATTCAGCGCTGCCTGTTGTCAGACAGCCGAAGTACTTCGCCCCGTCCACATAACCAATGTGAAGTAACGACGCCCTTCCAAATGTGCCGATGAGCCTGTAGAAAGGCGAAATACGTATCTACGTCTCTGGGGAGGGATGTGTTCGGACATGTTCACAAAAATATTAATAGTGAACCTGTATTTGTGTTCTTCACACCAGATTTTTAATAATATTTTATATTATTAAAAATACTTTTGTATTATACAAAACTGGTGGGGTTTACCTACTCATGTATGTTTCAATTATTCTGATACATTACACATGCGGTTAGTGCGTAGTATGAGTGAAGACACAAACATAATGCAGTTTCTAGAGAGATGGCTGTGCCACCTTTGGAAAGGCGTCATTACTTCACATTAGTTATGTGGACGGGGCGAGGTACTTCGGCTGTCTGACAACAGGCAGCGCTGAATTTACTTCTACGCTCGGATAATTCGGTCTGGATAATTTCTGTGATGTGGCGATGTGGTTCTTTTTTGTGAATGTGTCTGAAGATATCCTTTCTCCAGCAGGGGCGTACCGATGAGCCTGTAGAAAGGTGAAATATGTATCTACGTCTCTGGGGAGGGATATGTTCGGACACGTTCACAAAAATATTAATAGTGAACCTATATTTGTGTTCTTCACACCAGATTTTTAATAATATTTTATATTATTAAAAATACCTTTGTATTATACAAAACTGGTGGGGTTTACCTACTCATGTATGTTTCAATTATTCTGATAAGTTATTTTTCCTGTAACTGCTTTTACCTCTATCTGCCAATGTATAGATGATACCGAATATAAATTATACACAAACAAATACAGGAATGAACATAAATACTTGGTATACACAATAAACAATACAAGCAATATTTAATCGGTTTTTATAGGAATTCGCTTTCTCGGTCCTTCAACAAACACTAGATATCTCTCAGTCCACTTGTACCACACGTTTATGGTTCCAAATGTTATGATTCAGCTTGATGAGCTGATTATATATCATATTGAAAGAAGTATATTAAAAGTGTACTCACCGTACCCTAACCTAATTACTCAGAGCTTAATTTACTTTTAATTGAGAAAGTATTGTATATTTAATATCGAGAAATAAAAGGCTATTTTTAATACTAGAAATAATCTCTTAACAATAAAAAAATATATAAGTATGTATATTTTTTGTATTGTATTTTTCGTGGAAAAACGTTGGATAAGCCGTAAAGTATGATAATGTAATATAGATTGACTATAGTCAAGTTAATATTAGTGAGATATTAATATTATAAAATGGTTTTAATTGACGTGAAAAAGCTTTTAATAAAGTAAATTTAAAGTAATTGATTGGTTTCTATGTAGTTATTTTGACTATTATTTTGATGTAAATTTGGCCATATGTTTGTAATTATAAAAGGTCGACAGTACCTTCGCTATATTAATATTTTGGTTAGATTTTTAAGTGATTCCTTGGAGATGGACATGAAACTGCTTTATTCAGAAACTATTGGACAGAATAAACTTGTTTACAGCTACTCTGGATTAGGAAGGAAAGTATTTCCAAAAATAGAATATCATACTGGAGCTGCGCGGGACGGTATTTCTATTTTGAGGTTACTTTTATTTGATTTTTTCAAACTATTTTTTTCTACAAATATGCTGCTTTTTCAATTTCCGTGGTCTTATTTTTGGATCAATTAATTTACCTGGTTTATTAATTTTAAATTGTAAAAATTTATATTGTAATCATATTATCTATTTAAATAGCTTAAATTATTAATTTCTAAATTTATAGTACGTATTCGTAATTTCCATATTCCAATGCTAAACATATTTTTAATTAATTATTTTTGATCTATACTCTCTAACATATAAGTACAGTTATCTACATAAAAATGTTAGACATTGTTAACTCTCGGTAGAATTAGTAATGATATTTTACGTGTTAATTAATATAAACGATTGCAGAAATTGTTAATAAAATAATCATATGAATTTAGAAAAATAAAACTATTATTTATTTATTAAAATAACTAATTTGAATTTTACATCCTATTTGTACACTAGTCAATTTTTTATCACCCTGTATATATATATATATATATATATATATATATATATATATTGATATGTTATGGATAGTAAATAAGCTTATTATAAAATTTTTAAACCTAGAACTTGTGAAACCTAGAGAAAATTCTTCGATATAAAAGAAAAATTGGCCAGGGATTACCTTTAAATAAGACATTTCAGGAATTTAATTAGCAAAATCCTCTTTGCTTAATATTAAAACTAAAAAACTGCTATTAAAAAGGATACACCAAAGAGGAAAAATACATTTTTATTAAAAAAAACTCGAAATATGATAATTCCAACTTCATTAAATAGAATAATGTCCATATCTACTACGGAAAGAAGAACAAATAGTTAAAAGTCGAAGAAGGAATCCAAATTCACACTAACCAGTCACCAAAATTAACATCCGAACAGAATTAATAGACAGTGGGATACTCCACACCAACCGAAGGAAGATTTTCACCTAAAAAACAAATAAAATAAAACAATAATACGCTTAAATTACTCGAAAGGGGCTCAATTTACAAAAACAAGATAACTAAACATAATAAGAATTTAGTTGAAATTTTGGAAAATATGACAAGGATTTTTGAAATTCGTGAAATAAAGTAAATTATAATAAGATAACATTTACGGAAAGGACATAAATCATGAATAACAATATTATAACATCAAAAACAACATTAATTCAATAATTAAATGAAATTTTGGAAAAATATAAGAATTATGACAGATAAATTAAAATGTTTAACATAAAAATATTAATTAAAATAATTACCTGGACAGTTATAAGAAAAATAGGGCTAATTTGCAATGTTAATTTCATCAAATTCAAAAAAAGCATTTAAGAATAAAGAAGTAAAGGCATCCAAAAAAACGTATAAGTTTTGGTTAAAATGAAAATGTTAAAAAAGCCAAAGACCGAAAAACATTTATCGTTTCGGCACAGATTAATAAACACGTACTTCGTGTTGTCAAGGTCAAATAGGAAACACGTATTTCGTGTTGTTCAAGTCAAATAGTCAACACGTACTTCGTGTTATCAAAGTCGAATAATAAACAAGTACTTCGTGTTGTAAGTTATTTTGGTTCGAACCTAAAAATAAAAGGCGAACACATAAATAGTGTAAATCAAGTGTGGTAAAAACGAAGGAAAAATAGCAATCAAAGAAGATAGGTACTGACAAAAAATAAACACGGATATTAGAAAGAAAGATTTCCAGAAGAGAAAGAGACACCTGTCATCAAATAACTTAAGGTCAGATAAATGCCAAATTAAGAACACTCTTTTTCCAGTGATAGTCATGATCGGTAATCGACCATAATTATTCCATGGATTTTCCCCCAAAAAAAGCAAGAACTTTTCCAGGGATTTTTTAACTCGAAACTTCTTAGGCCTTGGAGAAACCATGATGCTTCCACTTCATCGATTGCTGTTTTGTTTCTGGGTCGTAAAAATGGACCCATGTTTCATCAATAGTCACAAGACGGTTTCAAAAATCTGGATCTCCTTCAAAACGGGCACAGATTGACCGTGATGTTTGCACTCTTGCTCGTTTGTGTCCTGTGTTCAAGCATTTAGAAATATATTTTGCCTCAGCTATATGTTTCAATCCAATTCGACGGTCTGATAATATCATGTCATGAACTGCGTCAATATTTTCGGGGGTGGACACCGAAATCGGTCTTCCTGGTCGCTTCTCATCTTCAATGGAAAGTTTTGCTCTTTTAAATGACGCAATCTAATTTTTGACAGTCGCATATGATGGGTATTGCTCGCCATGTGTGTTAAGCATATTTTCGTAAATTTCCTCACCACTTAAACCTCTTCAAATCGATTTTCACATTTGCATTCAACATGCTTTCTTTCAAAATTTACTGCACAGCAACACTTCACTTCATGACGTAAGACTTTATAGTGACACTTTTAAAATATCATTATTTCTTGCCATTATTATAACAAGATTTTGTTTCGTTCAAGGAAAATGGCCTAGGGTAATTAGATATCAATACACCCTCGTATACCGGGTTCTTTTTTTATGATTACACATACATTTCCCTATGTGTAATTCTAAAAAAAGAATTGTCAATGCATTACTGGCATAGTAGGCAACTAGTGATGTATTTACTTATAGCGTAATTCTTAAATTAGTTTGCCATGGAGAAAAAAAATTTTAATGTGGAATATTTCTGAATTTTTATTCATACATGAAACTTTAATTACATACATCACATTGAAAAATAGATAATTTCTTTAAAAACATGAATAAATTCAATAAAGATGAAAAGGTAGCAATAATAATGTGGTGACAGTAGAATAATAGTTTAACAACGGTCAGAGACATGTTTTCCGTTAATTATACCTTGTGCGAAAACAATTTTAAATATTTTTATCAAATTCAAAGAAGATGGTTGTTTTATAAATTCCCACAAAAAAATTAAACCAGTCACGTGTTAACAGAGTACATGAACGGAGCTGAATATCATGTGTTATGCAGAGGAACGGTCCGTGGGATCGCTTTTAGATGTAGTCAGGCATTTTGGCGTATCGTACAGTTCAATGTTCAAAACCTTGAACGAATTCAAATATAAGCTATACAAGATATCAAACCATCAAGAGCTTTTCGAGGAAGATAGAGTGAAACGAACTGATTTTTGTGAAATAATGATTAATATGTTAAACAAAAACGAATAAATTTTAAATAAAATAATTTTTACTGATGAAGCTATATTTACCGTAAGTGGTAAAGTCAACTCTCAGAACTTCCAGTTTGTACTCTACGTTTATTCATTGAAAAATAATAAATTGTCTTTCCATTAGGCATTGATTCCGTACAAATCCTCATCCCAAAACCTTACCCGAACGCAGTACCCTCAAAAAATCAATGTCTGAATTGGAATAATAAGCGATAGACTTATTGGCCTATTTTTTATTGACGGTAACCTCACTGCAGAAAAATATCTGAATCTATTGCGAGACCACATCATTTCATTAATTGAGATGCTAAATGTTGAAGAACCTTGGTTCCAAATAGATGGGGCTCCGGCATATTCTACTAACGCCGTCAGGAATTTTTTAAATAATGCATTTCGAAGACGGTGGATTGGCAAATTTGGCCTTATACCATGGCCCCCAAAATCAGCCGATTTATCTTCAAATGATTACTTCTTTAAGGGTTACCTGAAAAATAGTATTTATAATAACGGGCAAATGCGTAACTTGGACGAACTGAAAGAACGTACACATACTGCGTGTGATAGAATAAACTGTTACGTATCCGTAAACACGCTTTATTTTGTCGTCAATTAGCGTTTTCTTTATTTCATTCCGTTCTATTTATTTTGAACCAACCTGTAAGTGCATCCGCGTCCTTTCATATATTCATAAAATATGATTACGCATCAGTTTTTTTTATGGTTGTTTGCCCACTTTGCCTGCCGCTTGGATAGCGCCGATCGAGCGGAGTGTTCGAGAACTACCTGAACAGCAAGAAGTATTTATCCTGTTTCGTTACGCACGTGTTGTTAATTGTGGGCCCTAATTAGTCTCTTTATGTAGAGCAGCCACCGGTCGTCCAGGATTTGTTCTAGCAACACGTTAATTGTAAGAATCAATTATTAATTACCCATAGGGGATCTTTTGAACGAGCAGCAAGACCATTCTCATTATCGATATTCTTGTTTTACAAAAAAAACATCCGAAACTAAGCTGGTATGTAATTTTGAAA
The DNA here is from genome assembly GCA_935421215.2 of Melolontha melolontha. NCBI lineage: Eukaryota > Metazoa > Arthropoda > Insecta > Coleoptera > Scarabaeidae > Melolontha > Melolontha melolontha. Next base: position 154,587,814 of record OW285236.1, on the reverse strand, counting down.
CCAATTTAATTTCTTTAATTTATTCGTTTGCCTTTTCTCTGCATCTCTCTATAACAGATGTAGACAGTGGCACAGGGGGCACCTGTGCTACCGTCGAACCCCAGGTCGTGGTCATAGCTACATCTGCTCGGCTTGTCGTGTTGGATTTGCATCGCCGGTATTTACTTGGTGCATGACAATATTGGTTCTTCCTTTCGTACCACTTTCACCAGACGTCTTCATAATGTTTGATTAGATCCTTAATTTGTCTATGTTCTTTCTTGCTTAACCGTTGACAGGCTGAGTCCATTATCTTGGAGAATTTCTCAGGAACCTGCACAAATCCATTCCTCTAGATTGCCTCTACACAAGGAACGACGGCCGACACTCGCGAACACCACCCTAGAATAGTACCTTCCTTCAATGAAATAGGGTAATAGTTTACATTCATTACCCTTATCGGTATAGTCTTCTGAGTCTTAACCAGCATTTTGGCAACTACTATTCCTCGGCCTACCGCATCATCATCAGCCTTCGGTTCCAACATTGTAACATTTCCTTCAAGATAATCACCTTCCATACAAGCCGACAAAAATGTCTCACTTCTTGCATCCAGAACATTCTTTACAGTAATTGCCCTTCCATGCCCATAATTTTTCTAATGAAGAACCAATTCTTCATTATTTATCTTTAAAATGTCTTCTTTCAAATCTAACTGGAAGACGTGAGTGTTCATAATGTCCAATCCCAAGATTATGTCTTCCTCTATGTCGGCTAACAGAACGCGAACTCGGTCCTATAGCGAAGTTGGCATCTGCTTCACCTGCCACAGAAGCTGCTTCTCCAGTTGCCGTCCACTTGCTAGAAAATATTTTTTTATTTCTGGAAATTAAATCGGGTCGCATAATGGTTTTCGTCGATTCAGTATCTAGCAAGCAAGCATACGTCCTTCCTTCCAAAATAACGTCCATATACAGGTCAGGCCGTTGGTTTGATGTTGCAAGGCTACGACTTGGCCAAACGTCCTTGGGGCTTCCTGATGCTGGATCGGCAATTGCCCCCGCTCATCGACCAGCTTTAGTTTTCCTGCTGCTCAACCGATGCTTTCTTGCCACCTTACCACATTTACTTCGATCTCTCCACAATTCCAACATACTCTTTTATTTGATTTGATCTAATTTAGAACTCGACTAACCACCTGCTCCATGAACTCATTTTCCTGTTTGTCCACAGTGTCTTGCAGTCTCAAACTCGAGAGCGTGCGCGAAAGCATTGATCAAGGTCTTTGGTCTTGCCAATCTTAATGCTTGCTGTGTATCAATATCCCGGAGACCATCTATGAACGTCTGGACAGCTAAATGTTCCATGAAATTATTTGGCGCCATCGGATATGCAAGTCGAACCAGACGAGCCTCAAATTTCTGAAGATTCTCACCTTTCTTCTGTGATCGATTCATCAGTTCAGTATGGTATACTTGCTCCAAATGTGCATGGCCATATCTCATCTCCAACCACTTAATGAGTTGAGAATAATCCTTGCGTTCCTCAGGAGGTAGTGTCTGCAAAATATCACTAGCATCACACCTCAACGCTATAATTAAAGCAGTAGCCTCCTCGACAGATGACCATGCGTTTGCTTCTGCGGCTGCTTCGAATTGCGTCAGGTAAGTCGCCCATGACGTCTTTCCATCAAAGATTGGTGGCTTGACTCTGGTCTTTGAGACAGTCGCAGCTTCTTCTTTTATTTCGATGGGCCACGGCTTAGCTTCTTCGTTGACTTGCTTGAGATCAGTGTGATTCATGGTCACAGGTAATTTGGTCTGGGTTATGATTGCCTCCAAAAATCTAGAGTGTTCTCCAATTTTCTCCTCTACAGACTCTGAAGACCTCTTCCTTTAATGCTTCTGAATTTTCCATCAGTCGCTGTTCTAGAACCTTCTCCAAAGCTTTCGAATTTTCAGAATTCTTCTTTGCATTATTTCCAGAGTTTGCTCCATTTGTTCCAGACATTTCTCGAAAGTTCTAGCATTTTCCAGTAATTTCTTTTCCAGATTTTTCTCCAGGATTCTAGAGGTTTCCAGGTTTCTTTGTTTCATCTGAGCTTGCCAATCTATTAGACGTTGTTCCAAAGTTTACTAATTGTTTATTAGTCGTTGTTCCAAACTTTTCACACTGTCAAGATTCTTCTGCTCCATTTGAGTTTGTGAATTCTCTATTAATCGCTGTTCCAATTTCATCAACAGCGAATTCACATTATTCACGTTAGCATCTCCACCCGTCGTCTTCTTGGCTCAACACATCTCGAAGTTATTGCTGGAGACTTGCCTTTTTGCCGGTTGTAACCTCATCCCTCTCCTCTAATTCTCGTTTTAAGTCAGTCACTTTTAGAGTTTCACTAACTAACGGTAGTTTAAACACACACTATATTCATAAATAAACAAAATACACTATATAACACTTAAAAACTAATAACTAGAGAACGGACACGCTTACCACATGATGCAAAGCCCAGTGCAGTACTGGCGAAAGGCTGTATTTCTAAAATATTTAATTTTATTTATATAATTGGAAAACGAACGGGTGGTGATCTATAAAATTACGAAATACATATTTATTTGTTGAAAAGTGGTATTTATAAAGTTTTTAATTTTATTTATATAATTGGAACATTTTTATTTGTTCATTTTGTCGTTTAAGTTGAGTAAAGGACTATTAATATTGACTAGCAATAGTTTCTCAAGGTTTTCTTCTGTCAATTTTGTTCTCTTTGAATTAAGTTCATCCTTATAAATAGAAAACGTCCTTTCTACATCGCAACTGGTTATAGGTGCATACTGGAAATATTCTTTTATTTCTTCATATTTAGCCGTTAGATTTTGTGGAATTGTCTCCATACATAATTGCTGCAATGTAATTAAATCTGGATTTCTATTAAGAATTGCTTCAAACTTTTGCCGAAGGCCACATCCGAAGTCACTTGGAATACTTTTCAAATTATTAACAGCCACATCTAATGTGGTTAATCCGTCATTTAATTTGAGATTTCGATTTTCAAAATAAGTGATTAGTTTTGGCAATTTTCCAAGGTGTTCGTGAAGAAAGTACAACTGATTTTTTAAATTTGGGATTTGTGTGAGCTCCTTGCACTCACCAATACTTCTAGCATCCTCCTTTAGCAGTGTTATGAAATGTTTTAGACTATCGAAATTCTCAGCATTATAACTAGTAGCTTCCAGCCATGTTCCCCATCTAGTTATTACTGGAGTGGGAGGCAGTGACAGAGATGGAAATTTTTTCCTGAAAAGAGCTACTCTCAATGGTGCTTTTCTGAAAACTTTTTTAAAAGCTGATACAAGTCTATCAACTTCCGGAAAAGTGTCTCTGATATATTCAGATTCTGTGGAGAGCATGTGCTACACAAGTAATATGCAGCATATTAAGATATGTTTTCTTCAATAGTCTGCCTGTTTTTAACATATACGCAGCACTATCACTGACAAATAAAAGTATTTTTTCTTTGTACGTGGCGTCCGAATGAAGCATTTTTTTCATATTCTCCTTAATGGTTTCAGCAACTGTTTCCGCATCAACTCTATTTATAACACTTGTTGCTATTACATATGAGTTATAGGGAATAGTTGGATGTAGTACACCAGCTACAACATTTACCACACAGCGTTCTAACATATTCACCGTTTTGTCGGCGCTTATCCATATGTATTGATTTAAAAGATGGCTTCTAATGCGTTCCACTGTTCTCGTATAGCACCTAGAAACAATAATATTTGCGTAAAGTTGATTCATCAGGAACATTTCGACCCGTATATTTTTGAGGAAATATTTTTAAAGTGGGATTGTTAAGTTTATTTAAGGGAATATTAGTCGCCATAAATGTTTTACATAGTTCAGATGTGTTTGCGATCCTAAGTGGCGAATTTTTGGCGATATTTTACGGATTTTGTAATAAATTTCGGAATCACTGACAATGGACATACAATCAGTATGACCGTCAATCCAACTCGCCATTGTTTTACAATGCCGTTCTCGACATTCTTCCATATCATGTCTGAAAAAGTAACTTAAACAATGCTCTAGATCTAAATAAATGAAAACTAAAAATGTGTGCGTAAGTTATTGAAACTGAACGAAATTCAATGCACACTTACGTCGAAATAATTGGTAGAAATAGATTCAATGAAACGATATTAAACAGGATCTATCACAAAAATTACGATGTAATTAACAGTTATAACTATGAAAACAAGAAACTTACTCACAGCACTTTATTTATCTTACGAAATATAAACTAATAAATAAAATACATTATAAAAACCCCGCTTCTATCTACGCTCATGAAAACACTTTAAAAAACACTCCGAATACAATAGCTGTGGTATCCATTGTTATCGTGCGAGACCAGGTGGCCGAGTAAGTCAAACAAATACTTCATTGAATTACGCCGAGATGTACTGTGCGACGTTATACACAATTCAAATTGCCGATTGCGTTTTATGGAAATTGCATCCGTTCTCTACTAATAACTAACCATAAGAGCCGTTATTTACATTCATATAATAGCACTCGACGACAATTACTCGAAGGAAACCTAGTCGTCCGGATGACCGTTACATCGTCAATTCTTACCTTCGCTGCCGAACTTCTACCGCCCGTAACTTACAAAACCTACTTCGAAATGTTACCGGTATAACAATCTCTGATCAAACAGTTAGAAGAAGACTTAAAGAAGCAAATTTGACTTCTCGGAGGCCTGTGCGAGTTCCTCGTTTGACTAGGAATCACAAAGGGATCCGCCTAAACTTTGGTCACGAGTATATGGAATAGCAACTTCGACACTGGAAGTCTGTTATTTTCAGTGATGACCCCCGGTTTACTCGTTGCGATTGTCGCGTACGAGTGTACAGACGTCTTGGAGAAAGATACACTGCAGAGTGAATACAGGAAGGGGATCAGGATCAGTTATGATATGGGGTGGGATCAGCATAGGTGGTCGTATCGACTTGATTGTTGCTCTTCAACGTCTCAATGCACATAATTATGTTAGAATGATCCTTCAACAGCATGTTGTACGGTTTGCCAACAATTTTGGTAATGTTTTTCTCTTCCAACATGATAATTGCCGAATTCACACAGCAAATTTTACAACCAATTTTCTTCGAGAACAAGAAATCGAAGTGGCCGGCTATGAATCCAAACTTGAATCCTATCGAACATGTTTGGGATTCACTTGATAGGAATATCAGAAAGCGCCCTGTTACACCTCATACTTTTCAGGAGAAATTCTTGTAGAAGAATGGCAAAATTCACCACAAGACATGTTAAAACGATAAATCCGCTGCATGTCTCGACGATGCCAAGCTGTAATTAATGCTAGCGGATATTAAATCTAGATATTCGGGTTTAAACAGAATTTTTAATAATTTTAAGTAATAAAATACATTTTGATAGTATTTTTAATTGTTTATTATTGTACAAGAAAATTGTTAAATTGAGTATATTTGTTATTAAAATCGGGTTAACTAATGTTGAAAATTTGATATTCCAAAGTTGATAATTATGTCTCCCTTTTAATTAAAAAATGTTGCAATATTAAATTTGTGTTCTGCTAATGTTATTGAGCAGTGTATTTCCAAACAGACAATTTTTTGGCTTGCTTAAAGTCTTTTACCTTAGTCTTTTTAGGCACTGAATTCTCATTATATTCTAATTCATCTTTATCCCTTGTTGAATACAGTGACAGACTTCTTGTAGATTCTTCATATGATCATGAATCTCTTCCAAATTAATGCTTCGTTACACATTACACCCATAGATAAGAGATAGTACACCATACTGTTTAAAACTTTTTTAGACTACACACCATTTGATTTCCAACTGCTGCTTCTTAAGATAAATTTCTCCATTTTATAAAACCACTTATTCGTAAGATACCACGAGGTATTATTTGTTTAACGTATACATTTTTTTATCGTGTTACTGAAATGTCCCCAATAGATGGGTTACGTTCAGTAATTCGTAGAAGTTGTTACGTGTCCGTAACGCTCATTTATTTTGTTGGAAATTAGCATTCTCTTTATTTTATTTGGCTCCGTTTCGAGCGACCCAACCTGTATATGTATCGATCGTCGTTTATTTGTGTAATATATTTGGTTTCTTTCAAGTATTTTTTTTCTCTTACTTCGGTTCTTGTTTTTTGGAACTACGATACTCACTCTCCGTACGCAGACGTAAGTTCTTGACTATCCTGTGCAGATGTGACCGTTTTTTCGACCACCGGTGTCTTTAAATGTGATTTATTTAAATTTCTCTAAGTAGTTACAGCCCCGTTCAGGTTTTTAATTTAATAGACACCTCAATTAGTAGCGCCGAGCGATTTCGCCGTGGGAGGATTTTGATGGTTGATTGAAGAACGCGCCGACAACTAATTAGAGTCTTTGCAATTCCATCGAAAGACACGTTTCGGTATGTAATTTGAGTTTCACTTAATGTTCTTTTGCTTATTCGCTATTTGATTTCTTAATTTAGATGGTCCTACGGACGAACATTAGGCATCAAATTACCGTCCCTTGTGTTGCGCTGTTATGCTCCAGGGTGGACATCCATCGTAGGAATGCACTAGGAGTCCCCGGACTATTCAGACAAGCGTTAGCGTTACCTGTTAATATATAACGAACCGAGATTTTAAATCTTCATTTTCCTTACATTTCTTCTTAAACATTTTATCTAAAAATACATGTGGTTATTGTTTATATTGAAATTTGTACAGGTGTTTCTCTTGTGGTAAGAAATAACCTGTTTCTTTCGCTTTGTTTTTTTTTGGGGGTTTGCTACACAAAGATTTCACTTCGAAAATTACTAATTGACTGTATCTTTTAACGCAATTTATATTTAGAATTTTTACGAGCTTAATTTGGAGTAAAATTATTCATTTTAAATTCAATTAGGTTAGATTTATTCCGCGTATTCTAGTGCTTAATTTAGAGCGGTGATACCGCGAAAATTTTATTAATTTCCATTTAACCAGAAATTTGTGAACTGGACAAAAGAATACGTATTTTTTTTACAGGGTGAATAATTGTTTTGTGCACACTGTTCAATTGTTAATATAGTTTGTTACGTATCAGGCCATCTGCCACTTTGGTTGTTGTTTTTTTCTTTTTCTTTTTCCCCTCTTAATTTTCAATTAGTAATTAGTTAAGTCTTGTTTTTTTTTGTTTATTTTTTATCTCTCTCTATCTGTTAATAATAAATAGAGTGAATCTTTGCAGACAATTTGCGACAGTAGATAAGCATTGGGGGTTCTAGGCCAAAATCCCATGGAGGTTTGGAGAACATTGTTATGGAGGTTCATTTTGCATTTTTGGGGGTGAGACGTCAATGCGCATGCGCCAACCCCTGGTTTCCATTGTGCATACCCAACTCCTACAATATACTCCCTTATGGTGGAGAAAGTAAGAAGGGGGTGAAATTATAATTTTATGTGGGGGTGAGTTTTACATAGGAGTGAGTTAGGTGACCGAAAACTCATGATGGTTTGAAGAGACCTGCAAGGGGGCACCAGGAGTCTTCATGGAGGTGCAAGCGGTTGCCAGGGTGTGGGGTGTTGAAAATAACGTCAAAACAGCTCTAACTTCAAGGGGTAGCGAGATACCGCCCTTCCTTTGGGATGACTCATGATCGGTTATAATTTCATACGCGACCACCGCGAGACCTGGGAGGGCGCTGAATCAAATGTTATGATTAATGAATTGCATATGTAAAATAATAAAGGCTATCACGTGATCATTATTATCTAATTAAATGAATATAATATATAGCGGAGAATATGTGTATGAGAGTCATTCAGTCAGTGTCCATCATTTAGTTAAGATGCAATCTGTTCAACAATTTAAACGAGCACTTTCCAATACTAATCTTCACATGGTGTTACGTTCGTAAAATCATTTTGAGATCATTCAGGAAATTTTAATCAATTTATTTCATTACTCACCTCGTTTAGTCTACTTAGTCCGTTCATTTTTCAACATTTTCGTTTATTTATATTTTATTATAATTTATTGTTAATTATCGTTCAACTTATGCTATTTTCAAACTTTAATTCCTTCAAATTTTATTCATGTTCCAATACTTTGGCTGACCCTATATATTTCCGGTATACGCTTCATACACTTCGGGGTGCCTGGCATCTTGTATCCGAAGATGCCTAGTCATGTTCGAATTATTTTTGGACTATGTATATGTTTCTTTAATTCATTACTTAAATTTTAGGAATTCTTTTAGTATTTCGAGAACCTAACTGAGAGCTTATTTATCTAATTATTCCTTTTAATTTTCCTTTTGTTACGTTATTTTATTCTCTCGCAAAGAGCGCCATCTCACATTTATTTCTTTAAGCTGACTTGTACAGATTCCTTGACGTTTTCAGTCTGTCTTTTCCCCAGAATTACGGTGTTTTAATTAGCGTTTTTTTTTGCTGGTTAGCTTGGGACATCTTACTTGTACCTGGCTAGGGTTTTCGGAAATTAATTTCCTTTCTTTACAAAATAACCTGTCTATCGATCTTACCTATGACGTAGATCGATAATGTATCGTTTCCTGTTGGCACTGGCGTTGGCATTCGTTCTTCAAACGTGTGACGCGCTGATTCTATCATATTTCTTATCAGTGAATCTTTTGTGCGGTAAGACTTATCATAATCATTTGAATTTTTACCTTCTTCTTTTCCTTTGTTTTCCCTAGGATTTATAAAATATTACTGTAAGCAGATTCTTTACCTTGGTTTCGTAATTAAACCTCTCAGCGAGGAATTGCTTATTAACGAACTACCGTAAGGAGAATCTTCGGGAATCCTTTATCTACTCACATCGGAGGTTAAAGTCTCTGCGGGGCTTGCAGTTCTGTGGAAATTCTGATTCTTGTTCGCGGCGACACAAATGGCGGCAAGACTCCATTGACTCAGAAAAGGAGGCGTCGATTCGTTCTTTCTCTGCGAAGACTTACACGAGGAAAGACAAGGACTCTGAACATTATTAAATATCAAGCTAAGTAGTAGTTAAAGTAATACTGTTAGTTCATGGTTCTTCTAACCTATAACTTTTTTGTTATCTATCTATCTATCTATTGAATAATTAGTCTATGAATTATAATATAATAATTATAATAGAGAAAGAATAATAAAGAATTATAATATAATAATATAATAATTAGTCTATGAATAATTAGTCTATGGTGGGCATCTAAGAAGCTAATAACTTCTCAGGGCTACTTTTATATAGCGTTTAATTAAGATAGCAAAATAGTTTATTTCTAAAATCTCACTCTAACCGATGGGCTTGATTGCCTGAATTCTTAATTATTCTTTTATAATATAACTTATTTGGTTGACTAGCTTCACTAGTGGCCAACATTTAGATTAGTAACTTGGACGGGGCATAGGACCTTCAGTTGGGCCTTCGAACAATTTCACTTTTATATTACTTGGGTTACGTCGAAGAACTGGTTATCTGTTAATTTCTACTCTGTAAACTTAATGTACAGAACCATTGATATGTATACATAACCTGTATTCTAAATTTTAAACTGTCCTGTACTAAATATACCTAATTTTATCTTACTCGATTTGTTAACACCTGAGTATACAGGGTGATCGAGGGGAAATAATCTGGGAGAATTAGGGTTAAATCCTTTTAATTATCTTTTAGCAGCTTGATGCTAATACTGTTGCAATTGATTTACACTTCATATATTCTACCTTTTATTTTTAATCTATCTTATTGAACTGTTGCATAGTGGTAATAATTTGAGAATTTTATTGATTTAAATTTAGGATACCTTGATTACAGAATCTCTTTGTTTTGACTATTTTGCTTCAACATTCATGTTCTTGATAACCACTTCATAATTTCTTTTACTTTAGTTTTACGTCATAAATTACTTTAGAATTTATTCAATAAATATTTAATATACCATACAACCTCTTTGCTAGTTTGGTACCTACTTTTTAAATGTGGTACAAGCAAATTTAGTTCTATATTGAATAACCTTTGTTTCATGGAGCACTACGACGGCTGATATTATACTGTTAAATTGTAAGAATCAATTTCTAGGTATTAAATCTTGTTATTGTTGTTTATTTGTGTTGTTTGATTTCTTATCCTACTTGTGTTGACATAAGCAAAGACTTTCGTACATAGCAGCAGCGAGTAATAGGGGGGGGCTAACTCTCTTGTGTCTGGTGCTACCTGTGTTCCACCCGCTTCCGAATATACGGGGTGAACCTTGCAGGTGTTAATATTCGGTGGCGCCTCCATTACAGCAAGCGACCTTCGGGACTCGTGCGCTCTACGTATCTTTTGAGCTGGCCGGCAGGGTGTGTTCGACGGAACGTCCACCTTCAGGTAGGTCAGATCGAGAGAGGAAGGTTTTGCAAAACATCTTGCAACCCTCTTGTTGCTTGCCTGTTGTTGTATTTTGGTCGCGGTTGTGGTAGCAAATATTTGGCGCCCTGGCGTGAGGCCTTTTATTTTTTTTTTAATTTTAGGAAACTTTGCTTACTCACACTTGTGGGGGGAAATTGAACAATTTGTGTTGTTTCCTTCTCTGCTTTATTTTTACTTGAGGTCCGTATATAGCTTTTAGAGAGTTTTGGGGTACCTGGTAAATTTTCGTTTAGATTCAGTTTTGACCATCTTCAGATTACAAATTTTGAATTTTCCCTTTCTCATGGTTTTATCTTTGTACTTTTGGACAGACCACGTTGAGGAGTTGTTTTAATAGAGTTTTGGTGAGCTTTTGAAGTTTTGGGTATTTTATTTAGATTTTACGTAATTTAGGGTTTCCTGATTTATAATTACGTTTTGGTTTGGGAGAATTTGTTGTTTTCGAGAGTGTCTGTTTCATTAGTCATTATGGAAGGGAAAATTAAAATTAATCGTTTGGAACGTGACGAATTGGCTTACGAGTTAGGGGTTCGTGGTGCAAGTGAAAACGTGCCTGTCAAAACTATGCGTGCGACTCTTAGGAGTCTAATTCAGTTAGAGAGTGGTGGCATACCGATTGCTAAACCAGCTAATCCTTCCTATTGTTCCGGCTGACATGTCGTTTGTGTTCGCTTCTACTAGTGTTGCTCATGGTCCACCTGAATCTGATAGCGAGTTATCTGATTCCGAAGAATCAGTGGGTGAACCGATTCTGTCACCTGTTCGTGCGACTGCGACTCATGCGGTGAGCTCGGCGGCTGCTAGTGCGTCATCTTCGACATTTAAGGTTGTTCCAGTGTCTAGATGGAGTTTTTCTAAGTTTGATGGGGAAAGTTCACGTCAATCCCTAAGTGCGTTTCTCGAGACCATCGAAGACAAATGTATCGCTAACAATCTCTCTAAGGAGCAGTTGATTAGATCTGCAACTGAGTTGTTTTCTGGAAAGGCTTTGATATGATGGCGGTCCACGCGTCATAAAGTAACGTCTTGGGTCGATTTTGTGCGAGAGCTCCGTTTACAATTTCAACCTCCTAATTACAATGATAAGCTATTCCAAGAAATTAAGAGACGAACTCAAGGGCCTAATGAAACCATTGGAATGTATGTTGCTGTTATGAACGGTATGTTTGGGCGTTTAACGGTACCGGTTGCTGAGGGTCTTAAGTTAGATGTTCTTATGCAGAATATTGCTCCTTTCTATCAAAGTCAGTTAGGCCTTAACGAGGTCAAAACAGTAGATCAGCTGCTGGAATTGTGTAGAAAACTGGAAGCTTGTAAAATGTCTATAGAAGCTTTTGCACCTCCACCTCGCAATAAGACTTCCCTATGCGAACCAGATTTAGCTTACGCTTATTCACCCACAACTTCTTGTGCTGCAACGATATCTGTACCAACGTCCAACAGTGGTCCTAAATGTTGGAATTGTAATGTTCCAGGTCACTTGGTGAGATTGTCCGAATCCCCGTACTTCTCGTTTTTGCTATAGATGTGGTGCACGTGGTCATATCGTAAATTCTTGTCCTCGATGTCGACCTTCTAGGAAACGACAGAAGGAGACGTCAATGAGATCGTGTTCGTTTTCCACTTCCGTTACTCATCGAAAAAGCGATCTCCGTGAGCCGATGCGCGCTCAATTATGTTCTATGAAGGCCATGTCTGATACTACTGATAAATGGTATAATCGTCTTTTACTTCATGTTAAAGAATCTCCTGAAAGATATCCAGCATTCCAGATTTTTGATGGTAAGCTTTTTAAGTATGTACGCCCTTTGCGTGGTTATGTTGGTACAATAAGCGATTCTTGGAGGGAAGTGGTCCCTAAAGATCGTCGTTCCGATTTGTTAAAGGCTTGTCATAAACCATCTACTAGTGGACATTTGGATATCTCGAAAACTCTTGGACGCATTTCTCAGACTTATTATTGGCCGAAAATGTCAGCTGATGTCATTCGTTACATTAATCGCTGTCACACATGCTTTAGAACGAAGCCTGAACAACGGAAACCTATTGGTCGTATGGTAGGTCACTCTCGTAATGTTAAACCTTTGGAAGAACCTCGTATTGATATCGTTGGTTCCCAGCCGAAATCTAAATCTCGATGTGATTTGAGACGTCGAGTAGTAGAGTTTTTACCGAACCAATTAGTCTGGCGTAGGAACTTCGTTTGTCCTTACAGGATTCATCGTCGACTGTCTTCAGATTTTTATGAGCTTAGAACCTGTGAAGGCGAACTTCTGCCTGGCTCTTGGAACAGCGTTCATCTAAAAGCGCAACCCAATGACGATTAGCGTAATGAATACATCTTTGGCCTGTCTGGGGGCTAGAAGAATACCCAGTCTGGTATAATCCGCCATGTCGTAAAAGACGACTAAAGGGAATCATGGTCAGTTTTGTACTTTCCATCTGTATATGATTTGTGGCCTGTCTGGGGGCTTGAAGAATACTCAGTCTGGTGTAATCCACCATGTCGTAAAAGGCGACTAAACGGAGACCTGTTTAGTTTATCTGTTCATTCCATCTAGAACTCGATTTAAGGCCTGTCTGGGGGTCAGAAGAATATCCAGTCTGGTATAATCTGCCATGTTGTAAAAGGCGACAAAAAGGAGTCCTGCTTGTCTGTTCATTCTATCTTGAATACATCTAAGGCCTGTCTGGGGGCTAGACGAATACTCAGTCTGGTATAATCTACCAGGTCGTAAGAGGCGACTAAACGGAGTCATGGACAATACAGTTTCCTTCCATCTGTAACTTTGCAGTTGTTCCTAGTCGAAGTTGGTTCTTTAAATTTTGACGTACCGTTTACCGATTTTGTCTATACTTATTGATGTGACATTCGCATGTCTGTTCAAGTTCGTGTTTTTGTATTGACAAGTTTTCGTAACGCAGATCCTTTTATTTTGGAATGTTTTGTTTCTAGCTGTTCGTGCTAGATGTTGTTGTACTTATCCGGTGATAAGTTTATTATTCCAAGTTTGGACTGGACTGCGAACATTTGCCGTTACGTTTATCGATTCTTGATATTGACATTTTTCGAGTAAAGTTTTTGGCTTTTATAATTTTAGGATAACTTTTGTTATAGTGTTGACTCTGTTAACAATCTTGTAGATTGGTTAACTGTTATTATGGAGTTTGGACGTTATAAGGTTTAGAGCTGTTGATAGTGTGTTCTATTTGCTGTTGTTGCATCTCTATTTGGAGGATTTGGGGTTCACATTTACACACAGTTCTAACCAGTTTGTTTTGTTCCTGTCGTATAGAGTTTTATCGTACCGTATAGGCTTTCCTCGTGTGAGGGTTTTGTAAACTCTTATACGTACTGGACGATTTATTTTTGACTTTTGGATCTTATCCATTCTGTTTTATTTACCGATTATGACGTTAACAGTTAGTTAACCTTGTGCTTACCGATTTTGACTGCTGTATTTTATTCTTAAGAGTTCTTACACTTTAGGTCTATATTTGGCATGTGGGTTGTTTCTTTCCTGCAGTTATGCTGCCGTACCGTTTTCTTTTAGACCTTTGAGTGTGACTCTGAAGGATAATCGAATTTGGGCTTTGGATACATCTTTGATGTGATCCTTCTTTTCTATTTTGACGACACGTTATGTGTAGAAGCGGGGTGGGCCCCAATAAATACCGTCGCCCATTCCTTTAGGCTTCATATAGGGCTGAGACCGACATCCCTCGTATCGTATCGCGACTTTTTCTTTTCGGTCATGGACGTGTCTCTGTTTGTTATAGATTTTTGCGTATCGGTCCTCAAACGCATCAGTGTAGTGGTAGGCCGCCTCAGTACTTTAAACTTTCGTTTTAATTATCGTACTTTCTTTTTGTTTGGCCAGATTGTAGATTTTTGTTTCCCTATCGTATGGCGTATCGATTGAAGGATTGTTGGAACTCGTGAGTACACAGTGTCTCAGTTACTCATTTCCTACCTTTTAGATTCTAACCTATTTTTCCTTATCCATTTGCATCCTTTAACGTTAGTAATATACCTATTTTAGTTAATCCTGTTTTTTTTGAGCTGCTTCTGCTTCACAGTAGTCAGTTTCTTTTGAGTTGTCGGAAGTTGTTCCCTAGTTTTGGTTGTGACGCAACGATTTTCGTGACTGGTGTTCAAAGCGCAGCTTTCTATCTTCTATCGCCGCTAGGAGTAATGATCCCCTCCTAGTCTGTGCTTTTTTCGGTGCTATATGCAGCATTTCCTTCCCCTTTCTTGTTTTCTTCGTGGCGCTTGAACACTCGGCATGATATCGGCTGTTGCACATTCCGCTGCTGGGGTGACGACCGTTCGGTACTGTTTGTTTGTTAGTAGAGTATCTCAGCCGATTCTAACACCTCCTCATTGACCTTGATCGCATATATATATTGGCGATCAAGGTCAATGAGGAGGTGTTAGAATCGGCTGAGTAGTCAAGGTCATTAAAAGGTCGAAGCAGATTATTAAAAAGTCACACCAAAGTCAAAGTCATTTCCAAGGTCAGTCAAGGTCATGAGAAGACCAAGGTCGTACCAAGGTCAAGGACATTTGAAGGTCAATAACATTTGAAGGTCAAGGGTGTTTGAAGGTCAAGGGCATTTGAAGGTCAATGACATTTGAAAGTCAAGGGCATTTGAAGGTCAAGGGTGTTTGAAGGTCAAGGACAAATGCCCTTGACCTTCAAATGTCCTTGACCTTCAAATGTCCTTGACCTTTAAATGCCCTTGACCTCCAAATGCCGTTGACTTTCAAATGAAAGTCAACGGCATTTGGAGGTCAAGGGCATTTAAAGGTCAAGGACATTTGAAGGTCAAGGACATTTGAAGGTCAAGGGCATTTGAAGGTCAAGGACATTTGAAGGTCAAGGTAATCACTTAAAGATTACATCGAGGTAGGGGTTCAACCGTGAATATATAAATAATAACGAATGAATTTTTCTATCATAAAGTGTTAAGTTTTCTTAATATTTGTTTGAACATATAAGTAGATATGGGTGCTGCACACGAAAGAAAAAATAGAGTGATTGTAGTGGAATTAGAATGGAGTAGTGATGATGAGTTAAGTGAAGCTGAAGACGATATTGAGTACGATATTGAGGAGGAACAAGGAGATGATACAGACGAGGTAGATATTGAGGAGGAAGAAATTGAGGACGACATATTTGAAATAGAGACGATTATTTTAATCGATGATATGGAGAGTAGAATGTATGACTTTGATTAATTGGATTGATTATACATATAATGCTAAGATGTTTATTGTTACTAGTATAAATAAGTCAATGTAATTTATAAGTTTGAAATGTTTTCACACATAAAATAGTATAATATTAAGCTTGACCTTCGACGAGGTGTATATATGGTGATGGTCGTTCCATTCCAGCAACAGTTGAGCCGGTACAGTGGAGGTGTTGTTTTTATTCAGTGCATATTTGGAAAATAATAAGTCAATATGTTTGAATGTGAATACTGTGGGAAGACGTTTACTCGAGGAGATAACAGAAGTCGCCACATGTTAACTTCTTGTAAAGGGAAGAGAATGAAATTTAGCGATAACGAAGTGGAATTAATGAAATGTGATATCTGTGATGTATATGTAGAAACAAATTGTTATACTGCACATATCCGCAGTACTTTACACCGTACTAAAGCGTTCGTAATAATCGATAATGGTGTAAAGAAGAGTGTTGGCACGTTCGGGGATAGAATAGTAAGTTATCAAGTATGTGATTCGTCTCGCATATACGTTGATGTGGAAGAATTTGCAAATAATATTAGGGAGAAAGTGATAGCACTTATGGATAGTATTCTAAGTATACATACTTCTATGAAAGTGAATTTGGAATTGTATGGATTATATTATTTATTGACGAAGGAAAATGTAGAAATAAAATCGTTTAATACTCGAAATAAAGTCATAACCCATAGAAGTAATTTATATAGCTATACGCAGATTTTATTGATGAGATTAAGAATAAAATGAGTGAATTTCAGGAGCGCGATTCAGGTAAAATAAGATTAGTGTTAATTCCTCACAGTGTTATAAATTACTATTTTTATTATATTTCAGGGTGGACATTGAGCAACGTTTTATATTTGGAAGTAAATATGAATAAGTTTAGTCCATTGAGAGGTTCCACTTATATGGACTTACCACCATCAATAAAGAAAAAGAAGGCTATAATAAATGTTCAAAATTCTGACAACAAATGTTTCGCTTGGGCCGTTACTTCTGCTTTAAGGGAACCAGTAGGACTCCCGCAAAGAGTTTCATCGTATCCACATTATAGTACAGTTGCAGATTTTACTGATATACATTTCCCTGTAAATTTAAAAGATATCCATAAGTTTGAAGAGCAAAATAATATATCCATTAATGTATATGGTATAGAAGAATGTTTTCAGAATAATGTGAGAGCTCAAGAAGTAGTGGGCCCATTATATTTTACGAAGCGGAGAAGAATAGCTCATATTAATTTATTACTTGTTACCTCAGAAAATGTAAATTCACATTACTGTTGGATAAAGAATTTGTCGCGACTAGTTTCGTCACAGAAATCTTTATCAGGACATCAAAAATACATATGTGAAGGGTGTTTAATTTTCTTTACATGTGAAGATAAATTACGAAGACATGAAAATGAAGATTGTAAGCAGGTGAAGGCAGTGTTTCCCGGCACAGAATTAAAAATCAATAAGTACGGAGAGGAACTACCAGAATATGTATTAAAATTTGATAAATTTGAACGACAATTAGAGTTCCTTTTGTGGTTTATGCTGATTTCGAAGCAATATTAAAACCTATTGATACGTCAGAACCGGATCCTTCCAAACCATTTACTGTGAAATGTTTCGAACATGAACCATATTCTTTTGCCTATTATGTGAAATGTAGTTTTGATGATAATCTGAGTAAATTGCGTTTATATCGTGGACAAAATGCAGCCACATCTTTTATTAGAGAGCTAGAAACTGATGTTACTTTTTTATATAAAAATTATTTAAGTAAAGAGGTAGAAATGAAACCTTTAACTGATGAGGAGCGTGATAAATATGAGCAAGAGACAGTGTGTCATATTTGTGAAAAAGCAATAGCAGTCCCCGAAGAAAAAGTTCGTGACCATGATCATATGACAGGATTTTATCGGGGTGCAGCACATATGGTATGTAATATAAATTATAAAGAGCCCCGATATATACCTATTATCTTTCATAATTTGTCAAATTATGATACACATTTGTTTGTAAAAGTGCTGGCACTGGAAAAGGAGGATGTAGATGTTATTGCACAAAATAAAGAGAAATATATTTCATTTTCCAAAAAAGTTCACGTGGGAGATATAATAGATTGTAATGGTAAGAAAAGAAACGTGTTCTACAAGTTGAGATTTATAGACTCATTTCGATTTATGAATTCCTCTTTGACGAAATTATCATCTTATATAGACAATGAACAATGTGAGGAAATTAGAAGATATTATATGGGTGAAAAATTTGAATTAATCCGACAGAAGGGTGTATTCCCATATAACTATGTTACGTCTTATGAAACTCTTTCATTCTCGGAATTACCCAACAAAGAGTGCTTTTATGATATACTATCAGATAGTGACATAAGTGATGAAGACTATTGCAGAGCTCAAAGGGTTTGGAATTTATTCGATTGTAAAACACTAGGACAATATAGTGATATATATATACAATCAGATGTATTATTACTAGCAGATGTATTTGAAAATTTTCGAAACATTTGCCTGCACAATTACAAATTAGATCCTGCACATTATTTTACTTCTCCAGGATTAAGCTGGGATGCTATGCTGCGTATGACGGGTATTAGTTTGGAACTATTAACAGATGCAGATATGTTTCACTTTTTTAAAAGCGGTATACGTGGAGGTGTGAGCATGTGTTGCAAAAGAATGGAAAAAGCTAACAACGAATTCTTACCGGATTTTGATTCATCCGAAGCGAAAAAATATATTCTATATTTAGATGCAACGAATTTATATGGTTATGCTATGTCATTCAGTTTACCAGTTAGTGATTTTCAATGGTTAACAAATGAAGAACTACCGACGATGGATATACAAGCCTTAGAAGACGATGGAGATTATGGTTATGTTTTCGAAGTAGATTTAGAATATCCTGCAAATCTTCACGAACAGCACAATGACTTTCCTTTTTGCCCCGAACATGTTATTCCACCTAATTCAAAGTATGAGAAATTGATTCCAAACCTTGTCGATAAATCAAATTACGTCATACATTACTTAACTTTGAAACAATGTCTTAATAATGGTTTGATATTACGAGGAATACGTCGAGGAATTAGATTTAAACAAAGTACTTGGTTAAAGAAATATATTGATTTCAATACAAAAAAACGAAATGAATCCACCAACGAGTTTTTTAAACAGTTTTATAAATTAATGGTGAATAGTATATTTGGAAAGACGATGGAAAATGTAGAAAATCGAGTAAATATAAAATTGGTTTCACATTGGGAAACTATTCATAAAAGGCTTGGCGCTGAGGCGTATATAGCAAAACCAAATTTTAAATCTTGTAAAATCTTTTGTGACTCTCTTACAGCCATCGAATTAACAAAGGTACGTGTAGATTACGTAAAACCTATATATGTGGGATTCACAATTTTGGAACTAGCTAAGAGGGTAATGTATAGTTTTTTCTATGGTTTCTTAAAACCTTTGTATGATACAGACGTTTCATTATTGTATACAGATACAGATTCATTGATTATAAGTGTGCAAAATTATAATGTATATAATGATATAAAAGAACATTTACATATGTTTGATACATCAAATTTTACTGTCGATAATATTCATGGAATACCTCCCACTTCACCCAGGTTGGGAAAAATGAAGAATGAATATGCTGGAAAAATTATTGAGTATTTTTATGGAACAGGTGCTAAAGCTTATTGTCTAAAACTACTTGATAAAACTGTAAAAACTGCAAAGGGAGTGAAGAAATACGTTATTGATAAAAATTTATCAGTAACTGATTATAAAACTGTGGTGGAAGATGATGGAAATATAATGAGGAAAATGTACATATTCCGTCCTGAATTACACACAATATACACGGAATTGAGGAATAAAGTTGCTCTCTCGTCTAAAGATGATAAACGATATATTCTCCCTGATAAAAGCAATACTTTGGCGTGGGGTCATTATAAAATAGAAGGCATTACACGGGAAGAAAACTTACAAAATATTATTTTAGAACTAAATGCTCTGACATAGATATCTAATTTTTTGTAAATGTATTAGTCATTAATGTATTTTAGCAATGATATAAATTATGTGTATCTTTTGTAAATGTGTCTTATAAATAATTGTAAGTTGTTTAATCCAACTTGATATTATTTAATTCTACTTATTTGTATTAATTATTTATAAAATAAAAAACATTTCAAACTTATTTAGTACTTTTTATTTTAAATTATATGATCAGCTAAACCTCTACAACACATTATCCTTAGCAATCCAAGAGTTGTGTGATGAAGGCATGCCAAGCCACTTTACGAGAACTTTACCCTTCTGTCGTCGTATAATTTTTTCAACAAGATATACGTCCGGATGCTTCACTTTCAGCAACTCTGATTCGTAAAACCCCCCTAAAATATTCTGTTTTTGCGAATCTTGTAGTAGATAGGTACTGGGGAAGGTATTTTGAACTTTTCTTACTGTGAATATCTCATTCGACCAATTTGGCGTATACATTTTAGAAAACACGTGCCTGTATTTACTGATACGAACGAAGTCTCCCACCTTAAAATTTGAAATTCTTGGATCACCTACTTTAATATTACTATAAACTGTATCCAAAATACTTCTAACATTTCTTTGATTAACTGCTACAGGTTTGTGCCTTGTTGTTCGATGTACGGTATTATCATAATCTTTGACTAGTCCTTGCAACATATCTATCCAACGATAATTCCCATTG
This sequence comes from Melolontha melolontha, assembly GCA_935421215.2. Taxonomy (NCBI): domain Eukaryota; kingdom Metazoa; phylum Arthropoda; class Insecta; order Coleoptera; family Scarabaeidae; genus Melolontha; species Melolontha melolontha. The sequence goes on along the minus strand of OW285236.1, from coordinate 154,567,382 downwards.
AAGCTGAATTCCTTCCACATCTTATTTTTTAGGGTTCTATTAAAACGTTCGACAATGGAACTTTTTAGATTGGAATAGGTAGTGTAGTGATTAATATTATACTGATCCATAAGCTTCTTGAAATGAGAGTTGAAAAATTCCTTTCCTTGGTCGCTTTGAACATTCTTCGGAATATTTTTTTTCCCAGTTGAGAGTATGGATTTCATGGCGTTCATTACTTCAATCGCTGTTTTATTTTTTATTGGAATTGCCCAGGCGAATTTCGAAAATGTGTTTATACATACGAAAATGTATTTGAAATTGTCGTTTTCTTTTGCGTACGGTATCATTTCAACCAGATCGATTTGAAATAGGTCCCGCAATCCTTTTATGATGACCCGACGTCGAGTAAACCTCCTCCGAGCTGGTCTATGTATTTCATTTACAACATCCCTCCTAATTGACGACATTTCCTTCGATGACTATTTCCGCAAATACTGCTTCTGTTTTTGGTGGCGTAGGTTTGGTACCAACGTATATCAACCTAAACGTTGTTCCTTCTGCCAATTCTATCGGTCTCTTGGAATTAAATAGTTCCTTATCAACTTGCAGTGTTGTTAATTTCTCGTTAGAATAGTGTACATTTATAACCTTCCCACGATATAATTTATTCTTATATAAATAAATATGTTTCGCCAATGACGTACTTACATAATAACCCATAAGGTCAATGGAACCGTCACTATATATTGGAATAATATAGTTCGAAGTTGCTGTTGCACTGGGAGAAGGAATATTTTTTTTATGCATTTGTAATACTTCTTGAAATTTAGGATGTTTGAGAAAGTCTGAGACTACGTCTACATCCATTAAATGTCTCTTAAGGACATGCTTGTTTATGTGTCTTCCAAATTTATCTATTGTCATCGTTACCTATCATTGGTGTCGAAATATAAACTGTCATACAACCAAGAATTTACAGAGTATACAGAGAGACTATTTTATAATTTTTGACTCTTTCAACTCCTCTATTATTGACAATATCTCGTTCTGGTGCCCTGAGTGACCGGCATCCTTCGATGCTATTAGTAGCCTCAATCTATCACACAGTTCATTCACATCGTCCCAGTACTTATATTCAATTTTACTTTTAGGTACAACCATCTTTTGCATGGATACCTTATTTGACAAACCTAAGCCAGTCTTCCAAGTTCGACTCCACCAAACTTCAGGTTTCTTCCCTTGTATAATAGGTTTTATAATTGATTTGTATTTAAAACCTTTACTGGCTGCAAACTTCCTATCAGGATCGTAATCAACTCGATGAGAGTTTGTATCACTGAGAATAAATTTATAATTCTTTGCATCAGCATATAAAAATTTCCCTGGTTTCTTCTTGAAAAACAATTCTAGTAAACCTTTTGTTGCCTTATAAGTGAATTGACCGATGATAATATTGGGTCCATCAAATCTAACATCATTGTTTCCAATTTTTAAATCCCCACCGACTTCGTGAACGCCATATTTTTCATCAAATTCATCGTTTTCATCGGTCATTAAACCGATAAGATATGGCCGTATAGTACGATCATAATCTCTCAATGATTTTTTAACTTCATCCGTTTCTAGAAGGGTTTTATTCAACGATTTGTTAGCAATTATCGACTTAGCTGGACGCGTACTCAATAGTGATACGGCATGTGCCATTGATTTATCTAAATCCATACTTTCACTTGTATCTGTTTCGTCTTCTTTACTTCCATCTTCTTCCCTTCCTTCTGGCGTTTCTGGCAACAGGTGACCTATGTAGTCATCTTCTAAGAATGTAGGTTGTGTGAATGACGTTGACATCTTAGGTGTTGGGGCATCTGGTTCAGAGTCCAGTGTTGCTAGAACTTTAGATGTTCGAGGTTTAGTACCAACTCCTTCCAATTTGCGCTTGGTCGGGGAAGAATGAGTGTATGGGCTAAACCAGGACACATGTTTTCGTGAAGGTGTCCCTTGCCGTATAATAGACGTTCCTTGTACTGCTGCATAGGATTTTTCTGGAAAAATTTCAGACCATGTGTCTGGTGTATCCTCCATAGCGTCCTTCGAGTGGGGGGTTCTACTTTGCTTCGGAATGGTACTACCTAATTTCACGGCAATTTCTTGCAAAGGTTTGGATATAGGTGCATACTGTATATCAATATCTCTTTGAGACTTCGCGATATCAGCCCTTAGTGTTCAATTTTTCTTTTAAAACTGTGCGAGCTTTTACTAAATTATTTATTAATTTATCATCCATGTCTCTTTACTATTTAACGAATACTTAAATACTGATGTAGATTTCCTAAAGTAGGATCCTTTTAATGGTGTTTTTAGAGGAACTTATTGTAAATGTATATAAGTATCAAAACCTAAACGGTATCTTCCTTCATTATACTTACAGTCAGTATCGATAAATAATAGACCAAATGATTTCTTCCAACACATTCTGCATACGTTTAAAAACTGTTCAAAACTTAAGTCATGGATGTGATCGTTAAATATATGTTTCAAGTTAGTGCCATCTTGTTGAAATAAAATTAAAAGATTTGTATTATCCCTCAACAATTGTTTAGGAACAGCACTATATGTTTGAATTAAATAAAAACAATCTAAATTCCGATGCCTACCGAAAGAGAAGAACTGCTTGACAATATTCAAATTAATAGTGGGTATATCGTCAAATATAACGACTGAATAGTCGGCAACTTGGTCCGGTGTTATCATATCAATCGGATCCGTATATTCAAAATAACCTATCTCTGGAATAGTTGCCATTACATGTTTAAGATATTCATATTTCTGTTGATGAAGAGATCCACAGCAGATGTAAATATTTTTGAAGCGCAACCCATTAGGATGTAATAATAAAGTAAGGAGGGCATTCGTTTTACCACATCCTGAAGGACCCACTATTAGTGCTCTCTTACAAGTACCACCAAATAGATTGCTGTGTCGGTTAAAATTCTTCTCATTAAATACGGAATCGTAGTTGTATAAAGGTAATGATAATGGTTGTGCTTCTAGCTGCATACTGCACTTCATGAATTCACGATGTATACTGAACCATATTAGCTGTAGACGCTTCTTATTAATTGAAAAAAAAGTAAATTTCTAGGTTTCTAGGCGAAAAGATAATGTAAATATTCCCAAATCCATACTTCCTTACCAGATGTCACCCCAGGATATTGACAGTTAGACAGTTATCCTTACAGTAATATACAGTGATATATTAACTGTAAGGATGACTGTAAGGATGTTGACAGTTACATTTACTATAAATATTTACTATTATAAGGTGGAAGGATGGACAGTTATATTTACTGTAAATATTACTACAAATATTACTATAAATATTTCCAAATCATTATTCCCAAATCATACTATTACGGTCTATGTCTACGTACGAGTGTCTAACTTCGTTATTGAACATATCAATTAATCCAAAGTCTGCAGTGCAAAATTTAAAAGCATGTAATTAGTTTAAAGTACCAATAAATCAATCTGTAGTGCAAAGTTTCAAAGCATAATAAATTATTCATCATCACTGTCATCATCATTACTATTGATATGTTCAACTATCAAAGCTTTGATTTGTCCGAATCGATTTTTCTTCCTCCGGTAAGATTGAACTTTCTCATTAATATGAACATCTGGGATGTTCGTATTAATGGCACCATTATGGAGTTGAAGATACAGGTCGACGTCTGCGATCCAACCGGATACCTGCTCATTCATATGGGCAAGGGAGGCATCTCTAACTGACGAATTTCTCTCAAGGTGCGACATAACTTTGTCAGAAAGTTCTTTAAAATCCGCAGCGAGAGTGTTGCGTGGTTGACGTTGATGTGATGGAAATGGTTGAGGTTCTGATAAGGGCGGTTGTGTTTGAGGTGCTTGATATTCTGGTTCAAATGGTTGATATTGAGGTGGATGACATTCTTGTTCTAATGAAGGTGGATGTAGTTGAGTTTCTAAAGGAAGTGGTTGAGGTTCTCCATTTGATCTAGGTTCGGAGGCTTGTTTTTGTCTTTGGTAGGGGGTAATCAAAGGCGAAGGGGCAGGCGAAGGGGTAATCAAAGGCGAACTATGGGGCAGCGGTGAATTTTGATCTCGAGAAGGATCTGGTTGAGGATCTGATTGAGGATGATCTCGAGAGGGAGGATGATCTCGAGAGGGATCAGGTTGAAGCGGTGGATTGCCAGGTGAATGAGCAGATAGAAATATAACCGATGATGACTCATGTGCCACTACTGGTTTTTCTATAGGTGATAGGTCCACTGGTGGTGGTACTGCAGCAGCTGACACCATTACAGTACCAGAGTGTACCTGTCTACCCAGAAGTAGTCTCTTGAGAGTACTACTACTCTCTCTCACACTAGAAATGGGTGTAGAAGCAATTGCATGCGTCCAAGCAACTGTTTGCGTCTGTGTATTTGTCAGTTGTTGTCGTTTTTGTTCTCGTCGCGTCTGTGTATTTGTCTGTTGTCGTTTTTGTTCTCGTTTTTGTTCTCGTCGTTGTTTTTGTTCTAATTTTCGTTGTTCTCGTCGTCGTTGTTGTTCTCGTTGTCGTTGGTACTGTTCGTAATCGAATTGTCTTTTCATTTCAGCAGTTGCTCTACTCATTTCAGCAGTGCCCAGCGGTGCAATAGTAGCAACTTGAGACAACACCGTCGGAAATTCTCTCTGTCATAGTAGGAACAAATACGCTAGCAGTTCTCATTACCGCTGCCCTCGTAATTGTTCCGACTACATTAGCAGGGGCAACGGTAGATAGCGCTCTATCTACCGCCGCCGACAGCATTTCATCATCTACTTCTGGAAGTTCCAGTTGCTCTAGTCCTTGCATAAAACGTCCTTGATTGGAAATATTAATATTGGAAATATTTATGAGGCTTTCAGGGTTAGGGTTGTCAGTATCAGGGGGAAACACATGTTGCTGTGAAGTTGGTTGAGGCGGGGATGGTGTTTCCTAGAGAATAATAAAAATGAGGGAAGGAATCAAATTAATTCGAAATATTTAAATACTGATACTAAACTTTCAATTTCAAATATTGAATTTCAAATATTGAATTATAATTTTATTACTTTTCAGGATACATAAAAGAAGTAATTACTTTCCTACTTTTAGAACACAAAAGAAATAAAATATTTTCAAAATTAATGTATTATAAATGTAATACATTAATTTTGAAAATGCTACATTTCAAATTTTATTCAGATATAAGAAATATATAACAGTGAATTATAAATAATTAAATAAACAAATACAAGCAAAAACAAATATAAATATAGTAATAATATTAATAATATGGATGTTTACTTACCATTGTATAACTTGTAATGTCTATCCCAGTAAAACTAACTCGTATTTATATGAAAATAGGGGCAATTAATTATGTAAATTAACATTTTAGAAATTTCCATTGACGTCAATTTTGACCTATTACATAACACGTACAAATTTACATTATAAATTTGCATATGTTAATCAAAAATTCCGTCGCATTTTTTGCAAAAGGTCAAGTCTCAATTAATTATGTAAATTTACATTTTAGAAATTTCCATTGACGTCATTCTTGACCTATTACATAATACATGTACAAATTTGCATTATAAATTTGCATATGTTAATCAAGGTCAAGTTGATATTTTTAGATGATTTTAGATATTAGGTGTGACCTTGAACATCGGGAAAATTCCCAAATTCTTCAGTTCTTCATCGAAAAGTGGAGGGGGAAATTTTCGAATGTAGGTCACCGGGGGGGGGAGCCCCCTGCCCCAATCCCCACCTCCGCGCGCTCACTCCGCGCTATCGCGCTCCGTGGCGTCGCTACGGTGTGGATTGGTTCGGGGGCTCGCCCAACCCCCCCCTGTTCTCTCTCTTTTTCCTTTTTTTTCTTTTTTCCCTTTTTTTTCCTTTTTCCTTTTTTTCTCTTTTTTTCCTTTCTCTCTTTTTCTCCTTTCCCTTTTTTCCTTTATTTCTAGAAAACCCTCCCACACCCCTCGTCTAAATTCAATACCTAACATTGTATTAACAAAAAAATTTAAACTCAAATATTTATTTATAGCTACATAAATACACTATATTAATACACTATATTAATACAAAAACTATAAATCATTCTGTCGACACATATAGCAATTTCTTCTCCTAACAGGTCCATCAACAACATCACCGTCAATTACATAATGACTTACACATGGTCTACATCCAATTAAATCAATATCTTCTCGATAACTTCTAGGTAATCGACGCCAAACAAATTCTAAACTCAAACATCCTATATTGCTCATTAAATATGTCTTAGGCACATAAAATAAATCATCATCATCCAATCCAGAAAAATTTCCATCAATTTCAAGTCGTCGCAACACATTACCAACCCTCTCCACAACATAACTCCTCATAGCACTCCACGCATAACCCATTATAACAATAATTAAATATAGCCAACTTTATTATCTTTCAACTTAATTTCTAACAAAAACTTGTACAATCGTTCCACATTAGACAAAGCACAAACAACATAATTACTAACAAGAAAACTACAACTTGGCTCTCCTCTTCTAATTTTTTCCGCATATACTAAATCTATTATTCGTCGATCTATAATACGTTTCAAAAAATCCAATTTTTCTCTACCCTTAACAAACACTAAATCAACACCTCTACACAATCGTTTAATTATATCATCAAACTCGCTTGCAGCTAAATAACCATCTTCCCACTTCAAACCATGATGACAATTAAAAGCATATCTTGCAACTTGCCGATCTTCTTCTGCCAATACACCAAAACTCAAAACCGGTTTGAATATAAAATGACTCCTCTTAAATTCACTATCACAAGTAGCCAACTCCTTAGGCATCAAACTATAACTATTAAATCGATACCATTGAAAATCTATAATTATATATTTCTTCCCACTTAAATCCAGCATCTTTAACTAAACAACCTTCTCACCCAATCAGTAACCATACACTACACAACCACATTCCATAAACTGTATTTATCATATATCCCACCACCCATCTTACTCCTCAAACAAACAAAAAATACTAATACTGTCGCTGCACCACCTTATTAAATGGTGAATACTGATACAATTTATTATGTAATATCAAACAATACATAACCGTATCTTTTGGTATATTATCTTTCGCCGTAAATTAAATTCTAATCTCCACACCACTTCTATGTATAGCACCTTCCTGATGTGAACAATCAATACCAATTAATGGACACAATTTAAATTGGCTTAATTTTAACATCGGCTCAGTATATTCATGACCATAATAAACTTGTTGAAATCTAGCATACATATTATATAAAACGGCTACACGATTTTCATCAAAATCCACTCGAACATTTTCATATGATATTTTTTACCATTTAAATAAGCTGTCACATCAGTTAAATTAATTGCATCAAATCTACTCATATTTTGATCCACTTTCCCTTTCTTCCCAGTCTGAAAACCCAAAATAATATATCTAGGTGTCTCTAAATGTGGAGCTGTCTTAATAGCCCAACTATGTTTTGTTGTCTCTGGAATTCCCGGATTTTCATGAATTTCCCATCCTCTAAAAAACATTTCCATTATAGTATTTTTCGTTGTTAATTTAGTTAACGCCAAATCCTGACTTAAACCAACTTTAACATGTGGTACCCGCCATACAATAGCATTAATAGTTAACCTAACACCCTCATTAATAGCACCACTTGTATTATAAATTACATCATTATCATCAGCACATCTCTTCAACACAAGCTCCTGAGACATATTTAAAATAACAGACTTAAAATCTTCTGCGAAACCCATTAGCATCTTCAATGGTATACATATACTAAAGTTACCTTTATTATCTAAAACCGGAGCCTTTCCAGTAGAAAATTCCCAACCACAATTTTCCAATTTATTTATATAACTTGGACTATGAGAAAAATATCCTTTCATGGTCGATGTAATACCTACATTTCTTACTTCATCCACCTCCACTCCACTAATCACATATCTAATATTGCTGAACATAAAAGCTGCCGCATTATTAATTAAAAACGCTGTAGCACTAGCCTTACTTTCATCACTAAACAATCGTAACTTCCCCTCAATTAATAATTCTGACTCCGATGGTAAAGTATACTTATCTATTTCTGGTACCACAATTCTAATCTCATCATTATTTTCATATCTTGGTGAACCAAACGGAACATGATTATGATATTCCAACTCCACAATAGAATTATCTATTCGAACCCTTCTTAAAACATCTAAAACTTCCATTTTTAAAATTGTTACTATCACACTTTCACAACAAACTTCTTCTCTAGACAAATATCTTTCTATACTAAAGCATAATCCTCTCTTTATTTCTTAATATCCCAAAATCAACATACCAAAACTCCCTCTCACTTAAATAAATCTACACCAAAACTTTATATCCCATACCTTTCAAAAACCGCCTATTCTCATTTGTTAAACAATTTCGTACCCTCACCCCACCAATAATCCTCCACAACTTATTCACTAATTTCCGTGAAGAATTTCTATTCCTCCTCCACATTTTATTAATACTACTGCTCCTCATTATTCTCCAATTTATAATCTCAATAATTCAAATTAATATGTGAAATATCCAGTATTCACCTTTGACATCTATTACTACACACCCTACTTAATCAACAATTGTACTAATACTATTCTTTAATTATTTAAATATTCACTAATATATACAATCATTTCCCTCAATAAATCATTTACTATTCCTAAAACATAAAACATTTATTTTTAAAACCTAACGTCTCCTAATCCTCAAATATATTGTCATCTCTTCACCTCTTAAATCAATTGGTTGACCTATCTGATCTACAGCCCGAATAATAATATCAGATAATACATTAGTATTTACAGGCATATAAATTTTCTCTTGCGGAACCTCTATAATTTTAAAACCTGGTGGAACATTTTGATAAAAATGATACAAAACATGTGATAATTCACCATTAATGTATGATCCATCTACAATATTACACATAATATCAACAGCACTAATTCTATTTATATCAACTATTTCATCACTATGACTCGGTATCTGTTTTCCAATAACCCTTCTATAAAAACCTAATAAAGAACCAATGGAATTTTCCACTCCAAAATCAATATATACAGACGCCTTCATAAACACTTTCATAGTATTACTATTACCAGTTAATAAGAAAAAATGTGCAATCCGTAAATGCTCATCGACATATTTCTGTAAATCCATTATATCATAAGTACCATCCGGAATAATTATCTCCTTCCAAGCACTTGACTCACTTCTTGAATATTTAAAAACATTATTTTTACTAGTAACATTAGGGATAGAATTATAAGTTTGCAAACTTAACATACACATTTCAAATTTCAAGGTGGAGGTGGGTTGTGGATTCAGTACACAACCCACCTCAGATCCCTTCCCTGTCAAAACAAAAGTCAAATTATTCACACTTCCATTACCATCCGCATCCATTTCTAATTTAAATTCAACTTTCCAAAATCTTTGCACTAATATTTAATAAAACAATCGCAACAAACTCCTTCTTATTTAATAAATCCTTTCAAAAACAATAAACACAAATGTCCACAATTTTCACTGTTACTGTCTTGATATCTTTCATAGTTATACTGTAAAACACCACCACCATTCGATAATAAATACTTTTCAACCTCAATCGGAGGTCTTAAATCACCGTAACTATCAAAATAATTTATTACAGCATTATTTTTCTTATAGGCTACCCAATGAGTCCCTTCACCAACATCATCATCCAAATTTACTATTCCATTCTCTCTTTTGCGTATAATTATCGGTAACACATCTTTACTAAAAATACCCCGAAATTTACCAATTCTCCACCTTTGAACATACATCCACAAATCTTTTTCTGTTAAAGGCCTTCGAGGTAAACTGCTTATCAGTTTTTTGAACTAACACCTTCAGATAAATAAACACCACAACCAGATTTATACGGCTTTACATATAATCCACTTCCAACAGATACACCACACCCAGACTTATATGGTTTCACATATAAACCACTCCCAGATTTTGATTCCATAGCAATATTATGTCGCTTTGCTTCATCTAATTGATCCCTTTCAGCTTTTGCAGAAGTTACTGCTTTTGCAATTGCTGCGGCACCACCACCTAATGATCCTAAAGCACCCAATGCTGCAAATAATGGGATTAACGGTAAAAATCCACCTTTTTTTGGTATCGCAATTACCCTAGATCGCGGATATTTTATTCTTCTTCCAGATTTTATTAAACTTTGATATGCAACTCTAGCATTCTCTAAAACACCCTTCTTCTTACCAATCCGTCTTATTGCATTCCGTGCTTTCTTCATTGCTTGCAAAAACGAAATAGCACCACCTAATCGATACCCCTGCCTTCTCCTCCTATAACTTCTTCTACTACCCTTCCTTCCACTTTTACTCGTTTCTTTCCGTTGCCTACTCCAACCCATACCTAATTTTGTTTTAGCTTTCATAGCAGCTGAAACCACAGTTGCAGCTAACCTTTCTCCTATACCTGCGTCTCTACTCTTCACTCGTTCCACAGCTTTTTCATACAATTTCTCATCCGCTTCGTGCCTTTTTAACAATTCACTTGATTGAGAATATGATATATCGTGCTCTTTACAAGCCTCATCCAAAATATTCACCCCCTTATCACCTCTTTTCAATCGTTTTTCTAATTTCGTTCCTGGACCACAAAATCTATAACCCGATATGTGCAATTCTACTGGGAGCTTATTTATCACAGTATTCAACAATCCACCACCTTTCCTTCTGCGTGCCTTATTCAAACTACCACTTCTAAATACCATCACAATCTTATATATTAAACTATCTCAGTCAACATCAACAATCTAAATGACAAAAACCGCATCTGCAATTACAATATATAAATACTTAATAGTCGATTTCACTTAATCCTAAAAACCTTAAAATTTATCTTACAGGATTAATTTCTTACAAATTTAAAAAATAAAGCACATTAAATTTATTTTAATATTATATTTCCTAATCATATATAATTTTTCCTCAAATAATTTACATCATTTTTAATTTTTTGAGGCCAATACATAACTAACTCCTTCATTATACAAACACATTCGGATATTACACCACTATACATTCGATCGATTTCTACATCCACTTCTCCACCACTTTCAGCTACACATCGGACCATATCATTATAAAATATATGATATTTCATATCTTCTAAAACAGCTAATCGACAATCCAATGTTTCCTTCAACCGCCATAACTCCGATAAACTTTCAAACGCTAAATACACATACTCGCCACCTTTTTCTATCTTCACAATTCTACTTACTCCATCAAATGATTCAGGTGATATTCGAATATTCATACCTCTAAAAGTTGGAAATATACCATTATTATAATCAAAATACTGCCTTAACTTTGCAGTCTCCGCCATTACCCACTTCCATTCCCTTGAATTAAAGCATACACATTGTTTTTTTACACCAACAATTTTTAACCTTGGTTCAAAATCTTGGTGTGGTAATAAACCAATACATATCCATTTTGAATGACTTTTATTCAAAAAGAAAATTTTTTCTCCTACTAATGGTAACTCCCAAATTGGTTCTCTAACATATTTTTCAACAAATCTTTCACCACTTGATGTCTCTCGTGCAAAATTCTCTGCAGCTACATCTATATGTTCCCAAAATTTATTTGATTCAGACATTTTATTAAAAAATTCTTCAATACCCAAATCTGCCTCAATATCTCCAACCACTTGTAAACCTCTATCAATACTATTATCTTTTACCACTTCACTTTCTTCCACTACCAAAGAACCACTATTATCTGTTTCCAATTCACTTTCTTCCACAATTAAAGAACATAACGAACTCTGTGGTACCTCATTAAACTTCCGCTTCAACATATTCTCTAATACTAGCATCTATTTAACATAAGCTAACTTTATATACCCTAACATTGTCCCCACCCTAACATTCTTCTTTATTCTTTAAACTTCAAATGACCTTAATCATCCTCAAACAATTCTAAAACCTCCTCATTGACCTTGATCGCCAATAAATATTGTTGAAAATAATATAGAAGCTTAGTATACTGAAACCAGCCATTAAAACAAAATGTCCCAACACCTAGAATTGATATTAGAAGCAGTCAAGTTTGTTTATGAAAATTATGGTCATCTATCTGGTATTAAAACAAATCTAATAGAGTATATTCCATTAGATTTATTTAAAACGAAAGTAGCCCCAGAATGGATAGAGGAGTTCTGGCATTTAATTTCACCTGACAAACAAATTGAACTAGAAGAATATCGACCATGTTTTAAACACTATAATACCGGTGAGGAACAAATTGACGGTCCAGCCCCTTCAAAGAGAAATTGCTCAGTTTGTAAAAAGAGTATTACCCAACAATTTAGAAAATTTAGAATACCGAAAAAGAAAAAACTAAAACATTAAATATGATTTAAATAATATATTTTATATACTAAAAATTATCTTCATTTATCAATAAAAATGTTAGATAAACAGCTCTGTGGTATTTTATTTATATTTAATTATCAATAAAATAAAAGAAAAAACCACTCTGTGGATCCGATTCTAACACCTCCCCAATGACTTTGAAATCAAGGTGACATTGACATTCAAACGACCTACACACGACGTTGACCTTCGAATGACCTAAGCCACCACCATCCGATTCCAACACCTCCTCAATGACCTTGAAGGCAAGGTCACTCATCCTCAGCCGATTCTAACACCTCCTCATTGACCTTGATCGCCAATAATGCATGCGATCAAGGTCAATGAGGAGGTGTTAGAATCGGCTGAGATACTCTACTTTTGTTGTTTTTATTTTTCGTTATTTGTAATCCTCGTACCGACCGAATGTCGAAGGGCCTTTGTGGTGGTTTAGGCCGAGCAACTGTTGACATAGTGTGTGGTGGTTGTTGTTGATGTGCTAACAAGTTTCCGCTGTCACTCAGTCCGTGCGTCGATAGTTTCGTTTGACTTTGTGTCAATTTCGCCTTTTGCGTATCGTTTTGCTCCTACCTATTGTTAGATAGTTTATCTTGATATATATTTTGGGTGTTGTTCTTTAGTACTGCTACCAACGCGGCGTAAAAAAAAGTGGCTAATGATAAGGAGAGATCGCTCGCTCAACCTCTCTGGTCTGAACCTACCTGTTGTTTAATGTCCCCAGGAAGGACTCTGCCGGCTAACTCTTGTTTAGGAGAACGTCGCGGATTCCAGGCCGCGTGATGTAAAATAGGCGCCACCGTTATGTACCACCTGCAGAGAAACAGCTATAACGGAAGCAGGCGGGACCTGGTAGCTCCAACTATCACCAGAGGGTCAGCCCCTTATCACTTGTTGTTATAAGTTAGAAACTTTGCCAGACTCAATACTTGAGGGATGGGTAGAGATCAAAGACAAAATCAACAATACTTACAAATTTATTGCTAGACACAGACGATTCAACAACATACAAAAATGTAGAATCAATTCTTACAAATTTATTGCTAGACACAAACGATTCATCAAAACAATAGGTAAAACAATACCTATAAATTTATAGTTAGGCACAAACGTTTCATCAAATTTACAAAAGGTATTATCAATACCATCAAAACTAATGAACTAACAGATTCTTCCAATTTAAAAGGTGAAGCCTTAAACATTAAAATAAAAGCGAAAGCAAGTTTGAAAGTTAATAAATAAATAAACAGAGACCGAAAGTTCAGAGTCTCCCCCTGTATATATCGAGAGGTGAGAGGGGTTATTCCAAAATCATCCCACCAGGATATCAATAAATTAATACAACGCAAGAATACCAGAAAAGTCTCAAAAGACGTCAGCGCGAAAGTTACTTGGAATGCAAAAGTTCCATGTAATATGGAAGGTTACCTTATTAAAAGAAAACAAAGTTACGCCTTGTTTACAAATAAAATTAAGAAGGTAAGATTAATTACAGAATATGAAAACAATACACCCAGTTAGAACTTTTGGAGTACCCCCTGTATAACAGGTGTGCAAAATTTAAATATATTAAAATTATCTGAAGGAGTCTAATAAACAAAAGTAATTTTAGAATTCCAATTTCGTATACGTAATTTAGATTCTGTACAGTTTATTACAAAGTATATAAAGTAAAATTATTAGAATAGTTCTTCGATTTATAGGAATCGAAACAGTCAAAAGGGGTCCGATCAAAAGGAACTGGCCACGTTTATGTCTCAAAATACAATACAGGTGACAGCCAGAGAAGCTGACGGTCATCCGGAGCTATTAATATGATTCAAAACTAGTACCCGGGGATATTTAAGTCTATCAACGGGTTTATAATTAAGACAAACACGTTTATCTCTGTAAATTTAAACTCGAAATAGGGAGAAATCCCTTCAAAAGGTACTGTGAAAATAGGCAAAACAAACACACTAAGTGTGTGTCTTTAAAAGTACGAAACGGCTTGGTTTGATTGTAAATTTAAAATTTCTAAAGTCTAAAGAGTTATTTACTTGAGCAACAAATATCTTAAGGTCTGCAAAAAATTTAAGAAAATCTACACCTACTTTTAGCTTGGTTATCTTAATAGTTAACGTCCCCACATAATACAATTCTCGTTTTCAAAGGCAAATCTCCTCCCTTCAATTCGAACAGGTCGACGCTACAACGCCATCTTGGAGTCCAATATGGTCGCGCTGCGTCCCCTCCTCTTAATCCAAAAAGGTCACGCAAGATTTAAGTGCCCCTTGAAATCAAGTTGTGGCCAACACGAGGAAGCTCCAAATCAGCGTCTTGGTGATTTAGAATGCTAGTTGCTGTTGGAGTACGCTGTTGTAGTACTACTCAACGAATTTTTTAATGCTCGAAGAGTTTGATTACACTTTTTAATATTTACTTTAAGATCTTCTATGTGAAGATTAGTATTGGAAAGTGCTCGTTTAAATTGTTGAACAGATTGCATCTTAACTAAATGATGGACACTGACTGAATGACTCTCATACACATATTCTCCGCTATATATTATATTCATTTAATTAGATAATAATAATCACGTGATAGCCTTTATTATTTTACATATGCAATTCATTAATCATAACTAGAGTGGACCAATTCGGAGCGAAAGCAGAGGCGTGACTTTTAAACTTACTTAAAATACACTCATTTCTTGCGTCTTCTATCGAACATAGCTGTGCAACATTATTAAATACACAGAATACATTTTCCTGCTGCTATTATACGTGTACACACGATGACCGTGAACAACATACTAAGTAATCGTGAACCAATTCGTTAGTCACGCCTCTGCTTTCACTCTGGATTGGTCCACTCTAATCATAACATTTGATTCAGCGCCCTCCCAGGTCTCGCGGTGGTCGCGTATGAAATTATAACCGATCATGAGTCATCCCAAAGTAAGGGCGGTATCTCGCTACCCCATGAAGTTAGAGCTGTTTTGACGTTATTTTCAACACCCCACACCCTGGCAACCGCTTGCACCTCCATGAAGACTAATGGTGCCCACTTGCAGATCTCTTCAAACCATCATGAGTTTTCGGTCACCTAACTCACTCCTATGTAAAACTCACCCCCACATAAAATTATAATTTCACCCCCTTTTTACTTTCTCCACCATAAGGGAGTATATTGTAGGAGTTGGGTATGCACAATGGAAACCAGGGATTGGCGCATGTGCATTGACGTCTCCCCAAAAATGCAAAATGAACCTCCATAAGAAAATACATGGGGTTTTGGCCTAGAACCCCTATTACTTATCTACTTGTGACGTCCAGCGGCACAAAAATCGGTGGCGCCCAAACCACCTGTTTGGTAATTTTAGTCGGCTTACCTCTGGGTCTCCCCACCCCCTGGGCTGAGGCAGTCTCAGGAGCCGGGTGGGCCGTTGGACGTTGGCAGAAACGGGAGGGTGGACAATCTCAGTCGCCCGAGACCAGGTCCGCTCCGTTTGTTTTCCTTTTTTTTTGCCTATTATATTTTCTATTAGTTTTATCAAGTTCAGCGTTTAGCGTCGTAGTAAAGTACAGGGTGCGGCAAAAAGGTAGGTAGGATTTCAAATAGTGGTTGCTAGCTTTGTAAAACCGGCAACACTGTGCACGCGGTCGCGTTAGGTAGACAAAAGTATGCAATTTTCAGTTATCGACATGGCTTGGAGCGGAGTGCATCGTGCTTTCGTTGTCGGGGAGTTTATTAGAAATAGGGAATCTGTAATAGCGACGCAGCGTGCCTTCCGTAATGAGTTTGATGTTGTTCGGCATGGCGCGGTTCCGGATGGAAGAACAATTCGTCGGTGGGGTCTAAACTTCAGAGAAACAGGTTCTGCGCTTAAACGAAAATCTACTGGCCGACCAAGGACAGTAAGAACACCGGAAAATGTGAATGCAGTAAGAGATTCCGTACAACAGTCTCCTAGGCGTTCAGCTCGTAGGCATGCAGCTGCTTTGGGAATTTCCGATAGAAGTGTTCGAAGAATTTTACACAACTCACTCCAAATGCATCCGTACAAAATGATGGTAGTGCAGGAATTAAGAGAAAGAGATTTTGAAACCCGTACAAATTCATGCCGGGATATTCTTCAAAACATTCCCCGAGGCGCTGTATTCATGTCTAGCAATGAAGCTCACTTTCATCTATCGGGTACCGTAAACAAGCAAAATTTCCGTTATTGGTCGGCAAATAATCCACAGGAATTACATGAGCGACCACTTCACAGTCCAAAGGTTACCGTCTGGTGTGCAATATCTGAATTCGGCGTGTGGGGCCCTTACTTCTTCGAAGAAGATGGAATAACGGTAACAGTCAACGGAGATCGATATTTTGATATGATTAACAATTTCCTGCGTCCAAAAGTTAACGAGTTGAACGAAAATCACCGAGAACATCTTTGGTTCCAGCAGGATGGTGCTACATCGCACACCACGCGTCGTTCACTTAATCTTCTTCAAGACATGTTCCCAAACAAAGTGGTGTCTTTACGGGGTGATCTCGCCTGGCCGCCGCGTTCGCCTGATTTGTCGCCTTGCGACTTTTTTCTTTGGGGGTTACCTCAAATCGAGAGTTTTTACACATCGTCCGCGGACTTTGGAAGAATTAAAGGCAGCCATAAGACAAGAAATTGCTGCAATTTCCCAAGAAATGATCCATCAGGTAATGACGCGCTTCCGTCAGAACCTACAAGAGTGCATCGACAATAATGGCCGTCATTTAAAAGATATCATTTTTAAAAAATAACGCTCCTGAATGGCATGAAATATAGATTTAAGAAATAAAATATGAAATGTTTGGTTTATGTGGTTTGGTTTTTATTGACATCCCAAATAGTACCTATCATTTTGCCGCACCCTGTATATGTAATGTAATTTGAGAACGTTCAACAATCTCATAAAATGATAAAATCTATTTATATTTTTTTTGTTATCGGCGCTTTCATATTTTCTACCTTTCTTGATACAGTAATTTTACTATCTTAGATATATTTCATCCTTAAAGAAATACTATCCATACTGTCTGAAAAATATCGATAGTTTTCGATTGTGGAAATCCTCGATTTACCCAATCGATTTGTTGGTTTAATATCTTGTGTGACTTATATTTCAATTCTTTCAGGGTTTTGAACACCGAACTATATGATACTCCAAAATGCCTGGCTACATCTAATAGTGATCCTACAGACTCTTCCTCTACATAACACAAGATATTCAGCTTCAGCTTGTGTTCTGTTAACACGTGATTGGTTTTATTTTTTTTGAGGGGGGGGGGGAACTTAGAAAATAACCATCTTCTTTGAATTTGTTAAAAATATTTAAAATTGTTTCCGCACAAGGTATTAGCCTGTCAGGATAATTAACGGAAAACATGTCTCTGACCGTCTTTAAACTATTATTCTTCTGGTACCACATTATCATTGCTACCTTTTCATCTTTGTCGCACTTATTCATGTTTTAAATAAGTTATCTATTATTCAATAAAATGTATTTAATTTAAAATTTATGTATGAATAAAAATTCAGAAGTATTTGACATTAGAAATTTCTTTTTCTCTCCATGGCAAACTAATTTAAGAATTAAGCAATAGGTAAATACTTCACTTGTGCATAACTGGTTGCCTACTATGCCACCAATGCATTGACAATTCCTTTTTAGAATTACCACATAGGGAAATGTATGTATAATAATAAAAAAAGAACCCGGTATATCGTCTTTCTAATAATCATAAGTTAAAATTCATGAATTATTTAAAATTTGCTCTTGTGTAACGTTAAATTTGAAATTGTTAAAAGAATTATCACAATAAATTTTTTCACTGATATTTGTTATACAATGTAAAATATTTCCATATATTAATGAAACCGATCTTTCATATCACTTAAACAAATTACAAAGCTAGGAATTATTCTGAATATACGGGTATGGAAAAGAAACGTGACACGTTTTGATAGACCCTTCTAACTTTATTACTGTTTAAGGCTTACTATAACGCACCTGACTGTAAATTTATTTCATTGTCGGGATGTTTTCTTTTTTCAGTAATGCTGTTTTGAATAAGCCTTTTACTAATGAACAAATATTTGGCATATACACAGAAATTGAAACGCCTGCCCATACGTGCCAAAAAAAAAAATTAAAATATGAGTTTTATTTGCTACTTTACAATAAATAAAAAATTAATAATTAACAATATACTCATTATTTAAAGTTGACTCAAACGTTTTTTTCGACTTGGTCCTGCATCATGGATCTTTGTCTGAACTAATGTTGCATTGAGTTTTGTGTGTTGTTGTTTGGGTTTTATTTGCTACTTTCCAATAAATTAAAAAAAAGGAAATTCTTTAATCATATAATACAAATTTTATTAATAATTTACAATATACTCATTATTTAAATTTGACTCAAACGTTTTTTTCGACTTGGTCCTGCATCATGATCTCTGTCTGAACTAATGTTGCCTTGAGTTTTGTGTGTTGTTGTTTGGGTTTTCTTATCCTTCCATTGTTCTTTACATTCTGGGCAAAAATTATGCTTTTCAAGAAACTTTTCTAAACAGTGAGTATGCATCACATCTTTACAAGAAACACAGTACTCTCCCTAAAAACATTTTCAACCATTTTATACAAAATAACAATTAAAAACGTAATAATCCTGTTTTCGATGTTAGTTTAAAGTTGTATCCATAAATTACAATTATTGAGCAATATGTATATTTCTTGATTAAGAATACACCTATCAATTAATTGGCAGATTATTGCCCTGTACCAAATCGAACTTATTTTGATTTTAATCGAAACAATCAAATTTTATTTCAAAAATATTTATGAAATAATAGCGTACGTAATATATGTTACAGATAGAATAAATATTACGTAGGTTATAGCAAACTCGGTCAACATACCAATTTCGACTGCTTCTTCATAGCAATATAGTTTATTAAAATGCACCTGATTTAAATACAACATTGGGACAACTAAGCAAAGAGGATAGAATAGAAAGAATTTATACCGGAATGATTTAAGAATTCTTTTTTATAAAAACAATTTTACTAAAAGAGAATAGAATTAGACTCTTGGTATTAACAGAGTCAAACACAATTTTAAGAATAGAACGGTTCCTGTAAATTCAATCATATTTATTCAGCTTTTATACCTCATATTGCATATAAAATCACATATAAAATTGAAGTTCATTATAATAATAAAATAAACTAAAAATTCATTCTTAGTCAAATATTTTAAATTAAAAAATACTTTTTTGGGCGTACCCTATATTGTTGATTTTCGAGATAGTTATTTGTTAAATTTACTTTTCTTGTGCAAGTAAGGATGCTTCGTATAATAAATAAACATAAAATAATATTACGATCACGAGTTTAAAATTCCATTCCTAACTGCTATCAGCGCCCGCTCTAGCGGTTACGTCGGACCGAACAAAAAGACAAATTGCCGCCTTTTAAGAATATATATATATATATAAGGTCACGAAATAATTATCTATATATATATATATATATATATATTGTTGTGATGCAAGTTATCCATATAGAGCTGCATCTAAAATAGGAAGAATAAGACATACAAAGTGAAAAAGGGTTATAATATAATGGTTATATAAATAATATTATTAAGTCTTAGTAGTATCGAAGTGCATATGTATTTTTATAACGATCATTTCATTCTTTAAATTTCTATATTTATTTTCCTTTCATTATTTAATTTTATTATATCATATTCAAATTTTCAAATATTAGCGCGAAAAACATATTCAAATCCATATGCATCTTTGTATTATATCGACACTAGTAAGACACGCCTACAAATTGACATCTCGCTATGCTTACATTTATCATGCGCAGTATGCGATTTGTATCATTCAAATCTATCTTAACCTAACTTGGTAATTTATTATATAATTTTTAAAATCAATTAGATAATCAAAATTAATCAAATTCTTTTTATATAAAATTGTTAAAAGGGTAAATCATCGAGACTTTTGATATCAATAGATAGCGTGTTTGGTAAGATTCAGACAAGTGCTGTCGAGATATTCGATCCTTGAATTTAAAAAATAAATAGACGCATCTTTTTAGACCAAGACTTAGAAATCTCTTAAAAAACATAAATCTAAATTATAAATTCATCTAAATGTTATTAAAAGTATCCTGAATATTAATTAACTCGATCGACAAGAGAATTACTACAAGAATTTTCGGTAATAACGAACTTTCAAACAACATAGCGTCACAGACGTAGTTCCACCGAAAACGATAGAAAATCAAAGGAAAAATATTCAAGAATCCATCGCCGAACATCAACAAAATAGTCTAACGTACATCTACAACGATACCTGAAATCCTACAGCCAGAAACGAGCGCAGGGAATAATTAGGCACCGAAGACGAAGTCCGAGGAAAATCTTCGATAGCGTCGGCGTAAGCAGCCACCTACACCGCCATCGTTTTGTACTGCACCCGAACATTTTCGGATCACCGAGAATCTTCCCAATTCACACATACGATCTACAAACATACATCCGGATCATTATTATAACAGGTTTTCAGATAATATTTATCTATTTTCCCAAAAATTAAATTCTTTAAACTTTTATTTAACTATATTCTCGAATTATTTACCTAATCTATCACGTCCTGTCATGATTTTTATATTTAATTAAACAATCTATTTATAACTTAGAGATAGCAATAAAAGGGTACTCACCATTATTGTAATAAGAGTATTCACATTTATATTCATATTATTTATTAGTTTAACACACATAACCTCTTTTCACATTAGTAACACCTTGTTGTTTATGCGTATATGCAGTTTCGTTAATATCTCATTTGTAATACGTTATATTTTTACAGTTTCCTTTAATTTAATAAACATCATATTTTTAATTTTACATGAATCTTTTATTTGTTCATATTTGTTTGTAGGAGTTATTATATTAAGCGTCAACATTAATATTATTCTCTTTTTTGGAAGCAACAACCTAAAATTCACGACGAACCTGAGATCACCCACATTTAGTAAAGTTTTTTTTAAAAAAAAAAAGTTTCTTGCTTTCCGACTAGTTGGCTATTCGAGATAAAGATAGCGCAGTCTGAGGTGAGATTTTATAAATTAAGGCGCCCAACTAATCTTTTCAAATACATAATTATCTTACACTTTTATTTCATTAACATTTCATTATCTCACCAGGGCTTAAAGGGCTTATCAATTGGCTAGCCCAACGTAGAGGCCTATCTCAGCGCAATTTATCAATTGTCGCCGACAACGTGTGGCCTGTTGCTTCTTGTTGATAACTCATCTACAAAGTTAAATATTGCAAATAATTGATACTTTTCAAATTGTTTCATATATTATATAGACAAAAAGGTGTAGATTATTATTGTCGTTGTGTGTACATGTTTTTCCTATTACACAGCAGATTGTTACCTTTATTTCACTACATAGCAGACTTTGGAGGATTCTAGGACATATTAAAGGTTAGTGAAAGGGAAAATATCACCTTGTGCATACGTTATTTTATTTAACTTTTGATTCACTAATAAAATTACGGTGTCTCGAGTATTATTATTCATATTTTAAACATAACTCTGCATTTTTTAACTATTTATTATTATCATACTTTTAAAATAAAGGATACATATTTATATAAATTCAGTAAACTTCATAAATTTAATAAATATCAAAATGGATACTCGACATAGATCCAAAGCAGTAAAGGACAGTACTGAAGAAGACAGGGTTGAACAGGGATACATTCCCGTGGCACAAGCGTCTACAACTGAAGGGGTAAGTCCACCAGACAATGGCCAGGTGATGAATATGTTACAGATATTAATGACACAAATGACCGATTTAAAACAAGACAATATAAATATGAACAACAAATTAGATACAAATAATAAGGAGTCAAAACAAGATAACAAATACTTAAAACAAGAACTAACTAATATGAAAACAGACATAAGCAACATGAATAGTGATCTAACAACTAAATTAGAGATAAACATGAACAATATTAATCAAAAATTTGAAATAAATAATGCAAACATCGATAACAAATTAAGTGCTTTCAAAGTAGATTTAGAGGGTAAGATAGCAGAAATTTCTACAGCTCAGAAAAAGATGGAAGAAAACGAACTTAAGTACTTAATTAAACTTGATGAAACCGTTAATCTACAGAATTTACATTGGGCTAAGCAGTTAGAGACCGCAACTACTGAAATTCAAAATAATACTGAACAGAGACTTAAAACTACAACACAAGACATACAACAAAACGTAGACAAAATGATTTCTGAAAATAATAATTTGTTTAATACAAAATTGACCAATTTTAACAAAATAAATAATGATAACACAGAACAATTAAAATCAACGCTAAACCAATACAAAGATCATAATAAACAAGAAATCAATATGGTCAGACAAAATTTAGATGCAATAACTATAACTAATAATGAAAATTATACGACTACACAGACTAACATTAAACGATTGGAAAATAAAATAAAAGGCTATTTTACTTCAACTAATTATATTAATACTAATAATAGCTCTATAAAGATAGAAAATTTACATCATTTCGACGGGGATATCACACGTGTACATCCTATGACGTATCTTAGTTGTCTTTTACGCTACTTAGAGGATATACCTGAGGAGAAGCAGAGGATGGAGGTCATACGAGTAACTTTACGTTACAGTGCACAGGAGTGGTTTCAAAGAATTGAGGACCATTGCAATTCTCTTGACCAATTTGTTACACTCTTTAAGAAGAATTATTGGGACGAAACGCAACAAAACAGAGCTAAAATACGGTTGTTGACAGGTAAATATCGATTGGGACAAGTATCACGCGAGACATACGCTTCCCGTATCTATAACCAGTGTAAACACCTGAATGACATGGAAGAATCAATGATTGCCAGGCAGCTCCTAAATCATTTCATCTACACCGATACACAGGCTATCATATGTCAAAGAGTTACGGATATGGACTCTCTCATAGACATAATGAGACGTCTAGATGATTATTCGGAGAATAACCATCAGCCACAACACATATATCGCAATCCCAACTCTCGCAATCATCCGTCACAAAATTCAAATAATCCGAACAATAACCCAAATAACTCACCACCGCAACGTTATAATAATTTCAACAACAATAATAGAAATCAAAATTTTACAAGATCATATAATAATAATAACAATTCTAACAATAATATGTACAATGATCGTGATACTAATAATTCAAACAATCCATCAAATAGACCTAATTACAACTACCGGCCATCCAGATACAACAGCAATAATTATTTCAATAATTACAATCGCACTACGGATCGACAAACAAACAATAACAATACAAACCATAATACTAATCAACAAGGAAGAGGATTTAATCATATCCGAAATCGTGGACGTGGTCTCGTAAATAATATTAACAGACGTCATCGATCTGTATCGCCGATACGAACAAATATGGAGGAGGTATTAAAAAAAACGCCAATTTTATCCGAGGACCTCTACACCAATCCAACACAAGGCCCATCATCAGCACAAAATTAAAAACCCATGACGACTGTAACATACCTTTTAAATTTGAAAATATTACTTTCTATCAACATCCGGAAGAATTCATCAATGTAGAAGATGCAGGCAATCAAACTACCCAAATATATACTTTACCTATTGTAAAATTAAAATTCGAAAATACCTTTTTATATTGCTTAATCGATACAGGAGCGGAAATAACTTTATTAAAGGCAGAGAAAGCTACGAATATACGGGGATACGAGAAGAACATTGTAAAAACGAAAGGGACAGATATCATTGCAGCGAACGGAAAACGCATGGGGACGGTAACAAAACAATTATCAACAGAAATATTAGTTGACAAATCAAAATACATCATACATTGCTATATAATAGATAAACTACAATACGACTGTATTATAGGTATTGACAGTATTAAAAAACTCAAGATGATCTTAGATTTCGAAAATGGTATACTAAATATAGATGAGAATAAAGTTATATTTGAAAAACAATTATCAGAAGAAGAGTTAAAAGGTTATAACCTATATAAGAAGGAAGTGCTTACGAGTGAAATAAATAATATTATATTAAATAATGAACCGTGCAATAGAAGAGATTACGAGGGGAATAATGAAACAGATGGAAAAATAATAGAATTTAATAATACAAATATTGGAATGGAGAGAATGGTAGTTAGGCAAGGAACGAAGGATAGTCACGAGCGAGGAGATGTTGCGGAAGTTAGAATGGATAATCAAGTAGCGAAAACAATAAATAATTATGATGATATAAAGAATTTTATAGAGAACTCTAAGATACCAGATACAACTGTCATACCCGACTTAATAGCAATTTTATACAATAATATTACTCTTATTAACAATGATGTAGTGTTTGCAAAAGGATACCAGCATCCGATTAAAATAGATAACGAAGACCCACTAATTAGTAAAAATTACCCCATTCCGTATCATTATCAGCAGAAAGTAAGTCAGGAACTGGAACGATTAGAACAGACTGGCATAATAGAAAAGTCAAATACCTACTTTATAAATCCGATAGTAATAGTCCAAAAGAAAGACTTATCTCTACGTATATGTTTAGATGCAAGAGCATTGAACCTAAGAATTAAACCCGAATTCGAAATGCCGCAAAATATCGATGTATTATTAACAAAATGTGGTAATAAGCCCATATACAGCAAGTTAGATCTTAAGAACGCATTTTGGCTTATCAACATAGAACCAGAATCACAATTTTTACTGGTCAGCCACCGCAGAGACCTTGGACAGATCCAGAAGCCATCAACTTCAACGAACGACTTATAGAAGTAAGAGAGAAATTATTGACAAAGAAAATTAAATGGGAAAGAAAGAGGAATACCGTTGATAAAAAATATAAGACATATAATCTTAATGATAGGGTAATAGTGAAAAGATTGAGAGTAACTGATCTTAAAAATAAAATAATGGGAAAACTGCTAAAACCATATCAAGGACCTTATATTATTAATAAAATCTTAGGCAACAATACCTATGAATTAATGGAAGAAGAAACCGGGTACATAAAGGGTAGATACCATATTTCGATGTTGCAGGATTATTTAACGGAACAGTAATATACAATTGAATAAATACAGTCAGTAAAATTATTATTTACATTGAAAGGTATGTTATAGCTCGCAAAATACATCAATTAAATGAATACTATAACTAAACTATTTTTATATAATTACAAATAAATATACTTAAACAAGAAACATTAATTTAGATTAGATAATTTGAATTTGGACAGCTTGAATAAATAAAGAGAAGTTACAAAGAAACAATAGAATCATATTTGATAATAAAAAAAAAAAGAAGAAAAGACTTTGGTATACTAATATAATGTTTAGGAAGTTCATGACACAAACAAACACTTCGTCTTTACAATTTATAAAGTTTTTATATTAAGGTGTTAACTTATTTTTCTTTCTAATTGTTTTATTCGAACGACACGTAATAAGTTTAGAAAAACAAGGTTGTTATCTTTCATTTCCTATATCATTTCAGCGAAAAGAATATCCTCATTTGTACATTCCGACATCTTTTCGACGGGGACATTGTTGTGATGCAAGTTATCCATATAGAGCTGCATCTAAAATAGGAAGAATAAGACATACAAAGTGAAAAAGGGTTATAATATAATGGTTATATAAATAATATTATTAAGTCTTAGTAGTATCGAAGTGCATATGTATTTTTATAACGATCATTTCATTCTTTAAATTTCTATATTTATTTTCCTTTCATTATTTAATTTTATTATATCATATTCAAATTTTCAAATATTAGCGCGAAAAACATATTCAAATCCATATGCATCTTTGTATTATATCGACACTAGTAAGACACGCCTACAAATTGACATCTCGCTATGCTTACATTTATCATGCGCAGTATGCGATTTGTATCATTCAAATCTATCTTAACCTAACTTGGTAATTTATTATATAATTTTTAAAATCAATTAGATAATCAAAATTAATCAAATTCTTTTTATATAAAATTGTTAAAAGGGTAAATCATCGAGACTTTTGATATCAATAGATAGCGTGTTTGGTAAGATTCAGACAAGTGCTGTCGAGATATTCGATCCTTGAATTTAAAAAATAAATAGACGCATCTTTTTAGACCAAGACTTAGAAATCTCTTAAAAAACATAAATCTAAATTATAAATTCATCTAAATGTTATTAAAAGTATCCTGAATATTAATTAACTCGATCGACAAGAGAATTACTACAAGAATTTTCGGTAATAACGAACTTTCAAACAACATAGCGTCACAGACGTAGTTCCACCGAAAACGATAGAAAATCAAAGGAAAAATATTCAAGAATCCATCGCCGAACATCAACAAAATAGTCTAACGTACATCTACAACGATACCTGAAATCCTACAGCCAGAAACGAGCGCAGGGAATAATTAGGCACCGAAGACGAAGTCCGAGGAAAATCTTCGATAGCGTCGGCGTAAGCAGCCACCTACACCGCCATCGTTTTGTACTGCACCCGAACATTTTCGGATCACCGAGAATCTTCCCAATTCACACATACGATCTACAAACATACATCCGGATCATTATTATAACAGGTTTTCAGATAATATTTATCTATTTTCCCAAAAATTAAATTCTTTAAACTTTTATTTAACTATATTCTCGAATTATTTACCTAATCTATCACGTCCTGTCATGATTTTTATATTTAATTAAACAATCTATTTATAACTTAGAGATAGCAATAAAAGGGTACTCACCATTATTGTAATAAGAGTATTCACATTTATATTCATATTATTTATTAGTTTAACACACATAACCTCTTTTCACATTAGTAACACCTTGTTGTTTATGCGTATATGCAGTTTCGTTAATATCTCATTTGTAATACGTTATATTTTTACAGTTTCCTTTAATTTAATAAACATCATATTTTTAATTTTACATGAATCTTTTATTTGTTCATATTTGTTTGTAGGAGTTATTATATTAAGCGTCAACATTAATATTATTCTCTTTTTTGGAAGCAACAACCTAAAATTCACGACGAACCTGAGATCACCCACATTTAGTAAAGTTTTTTTTTAAAAAAAATAGTTTCTTGCTTTCCGACTAGTTGGCTATTCGAGATAAAGATAGCGCAGTCTGAGGTGAGATTTTATAAATTAAGGCGCCCAACTAATCTTTTCAAATACATAATTATCTTACACTTTTATTTCATTAACATTTCATTATCTCACCAGGGCTTAAAGGGCTTATCAATTGGCTAGCCCAACGTAGAGGCCTATCTCAGCGCAATTTATCAATATATATATATATATATATAGATATAAATATAATAACTTCGTGACCTTGGTATGATATGGTAAACCTAATCAGTAGGCGATTAAAGGTCTGTATATTACTTCAAAATATATGTATTTAAAAAACTCTACATGTTTCGGCTGTATACGCCTTTTTCAAGAGAATACAAAATATGAATGACAGGATATAAATGTCAAGTAATTAAGTTGCTATGGTTTAAATTATTCAAAGATACATTCTAGTAATAATAATAAATCATGCCTTAGTATTCCAAAAAATAGATAACAAGGTGTGAAAATATGTGTTGTTCGCTGCTAGCAATTTGTGTCTCCTTCTGGGTATGAACTTGTGTGTTGGTTAATCGCCTACTGATTAGGTTTACCATATATAGATATATATATAGAGATAATTATTTCGTGACCTTTGTATGTTATGGTAAATTCAATTTGCCGAAACATGTAGGATTGTTTTAAATATATACATTTTGAAGTAAAACCAGACCTACTATAACATACAAACGTCAAGAAATAATTATCTATATATATGGTAAATTCAATTAGTTGGCGATTTAAGTACTGGTTTTACTTCAAAATGTATGTAAGATTGTTTTAAATATAAACATTTTAAAGTAAAATAAGACCTTAAATTGCCAACTAATTGAATCTACCATATATATATATAGTAAATTGAATTTGTTGGCGATTTAAGGTCTGGTTTTACTTCAAAATGTATATATTTAAAACAATCCTACATGTTTCGGAAAATGATGCCATTTTCAAGGAATATAAGGCATCATTTGCTGAAACATGTAGGATTGTTTTAAATATATACATTTTGAAGTAAAACCAGACCTTAAATCGCCAACAAATTGAATTTACCATAACATACAAAGATCACGAAATAATTATTTATCTATATATATATATATATAAATATAATATTTTCGTGACCTTGGTATGATAAGGTAAACTTAATAAGTCGGCGATTAAAGGTCTGGTTCATTACTTCAAAGTATATATATTTAAAACAACCCTACATGTTTCGGCAATGATGCCTTTGTCAAGGGAATAAAAAATATAAATGACAGAATATAAATGTCAAATAATTGAGTTGCTATGGTTTAAATTATTCAAAAATACATTCCAATAATAATAAGTCATGCCTTAGTATTCCAAAAAATAGATAGCAAGGTGTGAACATATGTGTTGTTCGCTGCCAGCAGCTTGTGTCTCTTTCTGGGTATGAACCTGTGTGTTGGTTGCTGCTGGCAGCTTGCGTCTCTCTCTGGGTGTGTGATTTTGTATTTGTGTGAACGCGTAAGTGTAGGGTTTTGTATGTTAGTGCGCTCGTGCGTGTGTTTAGTGACCGGTCGCGTAAATTTAGAGAGATCGGATAACCAGCCGTTGCGTAGGGCCGCCAACCATTTCCCGGCAACTTCTTTACTTTTCCGAGCAGTACTTCGACGGCCCGACCCCCGCCCCAACGAGGCAAGGCGCAGACCAGCGAAGCGCGCCCTGCACGGGGTTGCTCATCGCCAACCGAAGGAAGTGGCTACCTCAGTCGACGACGGTCACACTTTGTGCCATCTTAACGATTTCCGCAAAAGCGGGGGCAATGCACACACGTCGAACGTGTGTGTGCTGTTAACAGCAGCCTAGCCAGGTTGCCGCCCGGGACCGGAAAACAGGAATACAAAATTTACTACAAGACAAACAGAATGAAATACGTAACAAAATTTGTAATATAATCACTAACCATAAACATAAGAAAGTAAATAATAAAAAACATATATCAAATCTATATATGAATAAATTCATTAAAGAAACAAAAAGATTTATCCAAGACAACCCTCATATTATAATAGTAACAGCAGATAAATCAAATAAAACAGTGATCATTCTTAAAGAGGAATATGAACAAAAAATAGAAAAACTATTAGACGATAAATTCCCCTATAAAAAAGAAAGAAATAATCCAACAGAAAAAACTCAAAAAGAAAATAATAACTTAATAAATAAATGGCATAGACTAACCTAATAGATTTCAACACTAAAAACAAACTTCGCATTTTTAATTCCCACCCTCCTTCAATATATGGTTTACCTAAAATTCACAAAAATTATATCCCTTTACATGTCATATATAAAATACCATGTCGCGATTGCGATAGTTACTACATAGGCCAAGCGAAACAATATTTATACAAAAGAATACAAGCCCACAAATACTCTAAAACAGACAAAACTGCTTTATCTACACACAAACTACAACGCGATCACCATTTCGATTTTGAAAACACACAGATACTTGATAAAGAACAACACACAATGAAAAGACAAATTAAAGAAATGATTAGTATTAAACAGGAAAAAAATTCAATTAACAACGGAAATGATATAAAAAATTTAAGCAGTATAACTTAATTTTGTAACGATCTACAATTTACCATCATAATATATTTTTTTTGTTATATACCTTATGTTATTTAAATATCAATTACATTTAAATATCATATACTTTTGCTTATCATGCTGACTGTTCCGTATTTTGATTCCTGTCTAGATGTCCGAGCAGGTTTTCGTGGTTTTCCTTCTCGTTTTGAGCGAATGCCGACAACCTTGCATCTTAAGTCGCTCCACGGGCGCATACGTAATAATAACTCATGTCTTGCTTTTCCCTGTTTTCTGTTTTGTGCTGATGTGGTCCTCTACTGGGTTGTAGCCTAGCATATGCGCTACCAAACTCTAGGGGGGTATGCCCAATAGGCAGTCAGGTGCCATTTCGCCTTTCCAGCAGGAGTGAGGAACCAAGCTACGCGGCGCAAATCACGGCGCCGCGCAATGCACACACCACTAGGACCGGTCCTGGGCGGCAACCTGGCTAGGCTGCTGTTAACAGCACACACACGTTCGACGTGTGTGCATTGCCCCCGCTTTTGCGGAAATCGGTAAGATGGCACAAAGTGTGACCGTCGTCGACTGAGGTAGCCACTAAGAGTGTTCCCTCGGTTGGCGATGAGCAACCCCGTGCAGGGTGCGCTTCGCTGGTCTGCGCCTTGCCTCGTTGGGTCGGGGGTCGGGCCGTCGAAGTACTGCTCGGAAAAGTAAAGAAGTTGCCGGGAAAGGGTTGGCGGCCCTACGCAACGGCTGGTTATCCGATCTCTCTAAATTTACGCGACCGGTCACTAAACACACGCACGAGCGCACTAACATACAAAACCCTACACTTACGCGGTCACACAAATACAAAATAACACACCCAGAGAGAGACGCAAGCTGCCAGCAGCAACCAACACACAGGTTCATACCCAGAAAGAGACACAAGCTGCTGGCAGCGAACAACACATATGTTCACACCTTGCTATCTATTTTTTGGAATACTAAGGCATGACTTATTATTATTATTGGAATGTATCTTTGAATAATTTAAACCATAGCAACTCAATTATTTGACATTTATATTCTGTCATTTATATTTTTTATTCCCTTGACAAAGGCATCATTGCCGAAACATGTAGGGTTGTTTTAAATATATATACTTTGAAGTAATGAACCAGACCTTTAATTGCCGACTTATTAAGTTTACCTTATATATATATATATATATATATATATACAACATGTGTTTCTCGATTTTTTTCTATCTTAGGTGTTAATTTTTAAAATAAATGTTTATTTGCATTGCCAAGTTTATATGTTGTAGCTATATCATATTTTTTTAAAATGTATTTTATTTTTTCGGATGATAAACTAAACAATATTTATACAAAAGAATACAAGCCCACAAATGCTCCAAAACAGACGAAATTGATTTATTTCACCATTTCGACTTTAAAAACACATAAATAATTGATAGAGAACAACACACAATGAAAAGGGAAATTAAAGAAATGCTTAATATTAAACAAGAAAAAAATTCAATTAACAACAGGAGTGAAATAAAAAATCTAAGCAGTATATACTATAACTTAATAATGTAATTTACCATCATATATTGTACATATTTAAATACATATATATATATATATATATATATATATATATATCTTGTGTTAAATAAATATCTAGCGTACTGCTTATCTTGCCGGCAGTCCCGATTTCAACCCGGGACTGAGCTGTCCGAGTAAGTGTTCGTGGTTTTCCTTCTCGTTCTAGGCAAATGCCGACCGCTTACCATCTTAAGTCGCTCCACGGGTGCAAGTGTAATAATAACTCATGACTTACCATTCTCTTTGTATTTAACGCCAAACTGTGTCGTGAATTATTATTATTTGCATTGAACGTATTTCTCACAATGACTACATCACTACATATATGGTTTCAAAGTTAAACCTTCAACATGTTTTAAAAGTATTGCCCATCGAAAAGTAGATGCCGAAAAAAAATAATATATTTTTTGGAAATTAGCGGCTTCCAATGATGCTTTTGCCATATCATTAACAACAAGAGCCTATACACTTGAATGCAGCAGATCTATTATCTCGTTTTGTATATTTTTCCCGAGGTAGTAAGCTTTAGTGTCTTTTTTTTTTGATCACTTTACGGACGTGCTCTTCCATAAGGGCCAAATTCCAAATTCAGATAACAACTCAACTACTTTTAAGAAATTACCGTTATTATACTCAAATAACTTGTCGCTTGTACCTTGAAAAGCGAGATCACTTTTACCCAAGTATTTTAGTAATTGCTATGCTTCTTAAAAGCACCTCGTTCCAATGATTTGTTTCGGCATCAACAATTCTTGGAGGACCGCATCTATAGTTTTACAACACTTTAACCTTTGGATCATTTCTAGCCATGATTTTTGGGCCTGAATATGATTTTTAGAAATTTCATGCTCTTTTAAAGTTTTTCTAAGGTGCTTCCAACTTTTAAAACCTCCTTTGAAAGAGAACTAACTATGCAGCGGAAAGCTTTGCAACAGAAGCAGTAAACGCAGTTTTTGAATGAGAGTACATTAGTTAGTCTCGTAAAACTTGCTCTCCACTTAAAATTCGTGTACAATAATTTGCGCTGAAATGTCGACCAGTGTCATTGGAAGGAAATTTGTAATTCTGCAATGGTTTAGGTAGATCTTGTCTTACTAAAAAACTTCTTTCGACGTCTCCTAAAATTCTTGGCAATAATGCCGATCTGTACTCAAAGTTTGTAGAACGCTTTCTGTGGGTGTTAATTGGTGTCAATTTTGTTCAATGCTTTCATCTAGTGATGATCGAGTCAGAATGTCGTCACCTCAAATTTATTTAGAAACTTCATCCATTTGTTTGTCATCATTATCCTCTGACAATTTCGTCTTCTCTTCTATAACCGGACTTCTTGACGTGTTGGGCTCTCAGAGTCGTCATTTGTTTTAGTACAACTCTGGATATAATTTTTTAACGCGCCAGCTTGTTTTTGCCTTTTGGCTTCCTTTTCCAGCCTTTTTTTTTGTACTGGTACCTGACAGATTTGTTTGACCGTCAGACAGTCTGGAAGAGTAAACTATAAAATAATATAAAAAAATTAAGATTTATCCTTGTTCTAAATAAGTTAAAACCGTAATTAACATAACTTCAAAATTATATTCCGTCAATCGACATAAAAAGTATTTATTTATGCGTTACACAAAACATTTTTCGTATCCTATGAACGTAAAGAAAGTCTAGTGTTATTATATATGTATTTTATAATAACAAATATTCCAGCAAATCATAAATAGTTATTAAAAACAATTTTATAATTCTTGATTTTGAGAGTTTGTTCATTTGTTCAATTTAATTATTCAAAAACGCCTTTTATCGAAGCAATGAACTGCTACGATCAAAAGTCGTAGTGACAAAAAAATATATATATATTAAAAAAATCGCTCCTCGGAGCAGACCCAGTCTCGGTCGACTAAAACTGCCCCAGCCCGTTCTTGCCAACGTCCAACGGCCCACCCGGCTTCTGAGGCACCTCAGCTCAGGGGGGTGGGGAGACCCAGAGGTAAGAAATAAACTTAATAAAAAGGTGGAAAAGGACGCCACCGAATTTATGCCGCTGGACGTCGCAAACCCGGAAACTTGATGAAAGGTAAAAGAGAAGGCAAGTTGCGTGGGCAGAAGGCCGGTTCCAAGACCGAGACTCGTTCCACTCTCGAAGTTCGAGAGATGAGGAATAGAGGAAAATAATAACGAGAATATTATTATGAGTAAACCTGTATCTATAAATTTATTAACTCAGAATATAAAATTTATCAATCCACCCCGTATATAATTTCACCAATCAACTATGAATATCAATTTATTAACCTACTCGGTTTATAGATTTTATGAATAAACTATGGAAATTGAAATTTTACGAATATACCCTGTATATTAAATTTTTATTAAATGAACTATTTCAGGTATTTGTAAATATACAAATATACCGAAACAAATGATTAGACTAATTACGGGATAACAAATTACAAAACGGCTAATGGCCTCAAACGCCCTAAAAAAGAAGCAATACGTATTTTTTCCTGTTTGGCTTACAAAACTATTACAAATTTATCAATATGTGAACTTAGCGATCTTTCGCTAAACTGTTCTTTGTCTTAAAAGATTAAAAATAGGTTTTCTCAAAATATGTAATTTAGGAAAAACAAACAAACTACTCTAAGTAGTTAGCAAAGAAAACAAAAAAAAAGGTAAAATTCAAGATATTAACGTGAAATAGAAAATATTCTAAGTAATTTAGCAACAAAGTAAAAATTTTAACAAATACGGTGAAACAATAGGTATTCTAGGTAATAATAAAAAAAGAGAAAAAGGTAAAAATTCTCAATTAGAGAGTAAATGAATGTAGGCTAATTAATTAATAACACTATGAGATTCTAAATATGTGTGTACAGAAAGACTTTCGTTATAATTACGAAATTAAATGGTATAACAAAACAATAAAAAAACCAAGTTTGTAAGGAAATTGAAAACGCAAACGTTTTCGATATATCGCTGAAGGTCAAGCAGGTTTTTTTTTTCTTGAAGAGAAACACCTGAGAGATAAATTCTTTTTTTTGTTTTAACAAATGACTAAATTGATGGATTGGCACAAATAATAGTTTGTAAAATAAAGTAAACCGAATAATAAAACTCTCTTATCTGCACGGCCGCCGACGATCGGTAGTTAATATCCTCCCTGGCCGAAGAACAATGAGGACAGGAAAAACGTAGACAAAATTCAGGCGATTTTCTTTTCGGCGTCAGATAACGGCTTTTTTTTCGGCCTTATGGGTAACACAATCTATTTAAAGGATAACAACGGCAATAAGAAAAAAAGAAAATTACAACAAATATAACTCTACATACCAATTTAAGCACTTGATGGTAATAACACTAGGAACGTTTGCTAAGAAAACGTATCTCAGATGGAAAAAAAATCTAACTAGCTTCACCAAACTCGTTTAAATCCTCCAATGGAGTATCGCATAAAGCGAATAAACGTATAAATAATCGATTAATTAAATATCCCCTTACGGGTCCGTAAGTACCTCCAGTAACAGATACGGCAACTTTAATCTAAATTTTGAGTAAAGTGAAGAGCGTTTACATCCAACGTTCGCTGTCGATTAATACCAAAAACGTCGGGAATAGATTCATACGTTCTTAGCAACAGAATAAAAAAGCAGACTCTAAGGTCAAATGCATACAAAGGAAAAGAGCAAAAAAAAAGAATTAAATATGAATTTAAATTGCAGATACGAAAATTATACAGGTAGATTTGTTGCAAATAATACAAAATATATTAACGAGTTCATGAATTTGATCGTAAAACGTAACTATAAAAGGTGGAACGTTACGGACACGTAACAGAACTTAATAAATTTCTTATGTTATTGATTCAAATAATTAATATATATAATATACACAAGTTAAAGCAGTGATTTGCTAGTGTGCTGGTGCTATTCTGCTCTGAAAAGTATGTGTATGTTCTAACAAGTTTAAGCAGCGTCCTTTACAAATTCTGCGTATTTTTCAATAATAGTGTCAATATTTGTAGCTTTTAGACATAAATAAAATAAATACGCTACGCATTATACATTTTTAGCGAACAAAAAAATAGATATGAGAAATTTTCTATTAACTGGGTATTTAACACATACATATTTTCTCACTTACAGCCAAAATGTCCGGGTTGTCCGCCCCTAGCTAACTGATGTTTATTCTTGACATGTGTCTTCATGTATTTATGAAAAATACTATAAACAACTACATGTAAGTGTAATTAGGAAACGGTTTGGTATCTTCTAAATTTTGTTATTGTCTGCCTGGTCTTACGAAGATTTTTAAAAAATTAAATAAACCGAAACGTCACATAATGTGAACTTTCTTGGGAATTTTGAGTGGATAACGCCACGATAGTCAACGAAAACAGTCAATAAGATTTTGATTCTAATAATATATACAACGACTTAACATATTTTTTTCTGTTTGGTGACTTGTTTTAAGCATGTCTGCGGCAACCTGTTTGCGTTAACCTTTTTGAAGAAAATTCAATTGAATCAAGCTATGCCATGCCTACATCCTGAGCGATGTCTCTTGAGTTTAAACGACGATTTTCCGTTACCATTTTCTTCACTTTTCGGTATTTTGGCAAACCTAAGCCTAGATTCGTCTAAGCCTAAGGTCGTCTGGGACTAAGCAAATTTTCAATTACTTCTCGACTTTCTTTGGATACTTTACCACTAGTATGGTCCTGTTCGATAATGCTGACTTACTATAGACTTTCTACAATATTTTCAACGAGTGAACACAGAAATTGAAGTAAACAGTTTGTTCGATATTTTTACCCACTTAAAAAATCGTGAGTTGATAAGTTGATTAAGAAAACTAACAGTTGCAAAAAAGTTTGTTGATGATACATTCGTACCAACCGTCAATTTTTTTTATATCTGCTACGCGGGATTTTTAAATGAGCGATGCCTGGTATTTATTTAATAGTATTTATATAGATTTAGCCAAGGGCTTTGATTCAATCGATCATAAAATCTTGCAGTTTTGCTAAATTAATTCTTGAATTTGTTTGTTTTTTAGGGGACTGCGAAACTCTCTTTTTCCATTTTATTTAGTATATTTATTTTATTTAGTTATAATATACGGTCAATATGCTGATACCAGCCAATAATTTAATATCAGTCCGAACATTGCTGCTAATCCAATGGGCTCTATTCATGGAGTTCAAAAACAAGACGGCTTTATGAATCGGATATTTCGTCGTATAAACTATATGACTTGGCCCTGAGAAAGACCGAGCCCTTTTCTTTCTGAGGTATGGATTATTTTGACTTTCTTCATGACGTTTTCCTTACTGTTGTGATCCTGTAGAAATGCTTTTATTCATTAGACGATGTTTATGGTATCATTGATTTATTTCTATAAAAGGTGTAACTTTCTACCTGTTACAGCGGTAGTCAACTTATGAAGGAATTTTTAAGGAGGGTAAAATATTTTTTATTCTAAAAAACATTTTGTCACCTTAAAAATATTTAAATCTGTTGTTTTTAATTTATTATTTTATTTCAAATGTAACACTTGCATAATTTACAAGAACTTTTTTATTATGAAAGTATGCAGCATATTTCATTCTAATACATATATAATAATGTGATGTGCGCCATGCGACGGTGACCTATGCGATGACGCCACACAATGTGCTTGTCACGGATATTTCAGACAGAAAATGATGATTCGTTTCACTAATGATGGCCGTGAAATAAGCATCGCAGACATAAAAATGTATATAAATATAAATATTGTTAGTTATTGTTAGTGTTACTTCTTTTTATTAATATAGTTTATTCTTAATTACCGTATTGTTATACGTCGATTTCGACCTCTGTATATTTTCAGTATATTCAATAATTATTGCTAACCTATTGTGCTAATTAATTTCTTATCCAACCTTACCTTCATTTTTAATTCTGTTTGTCATTTATTTTTTAACGACTATGTATCCTGAAAGGTTCACTATTTTTTTCCTACTTCCACAGTTGTTACTATTCATAGGAATATTTTACACCCTTATTTTAGGAGCATTCAATAACGGTTTTCTTGCTTTTTATATCTAGAATAATGTATTTCTTGTAACGACCTAATTGTTGCCTTATTAGTTAATTTACGTACTTGATCTAGAACGTTAGCTATAGCTGATAGCTATAGTATATGATTTTTGAGTATCCCATTGTCCTTTAAACGTTTAGTTCTTTGTTATATATACCATCGTATTACAAATATAGTTTAAAGCATAAAACGGGTTACGTTTTGTATTCTCTTCCATCAATTGATCTAGCGTGGGTGATCTGCAAATGTGTTAATTAAAAAAAGGGTTGGATATTGTCTTCTCATTTACCAGTGCTTCAATTCGTCATTTTGTACGGATTTCCTAATTAATTACATCCTTTTTCTTTTCTTTATGGGTTTATTTACCATTTAAATTTAAGCGAGATCAATTTAACAACAGCAGTACATGCGCCTTAGATATCTTACACAGACATGGAATCTACATATATGTATGCATATTCATATGTCAATTTGTTTTATGAAATTATAAACATCGTTTTTAATGTAGAATTTCTAATTAGAATGGATCGTAATTAATTATGAGAATTTTTGCCGGTTTCACTTTATTTATTTGGAAGTTATTTGTTGTGTTCGGAAAAAAAAATCTTTTGAGTACATTATTTGGTATCTAGCACGATTTGTTAATTGGGAGATTATCTCTTAGTTTTACAATTCACTTTTTGGATTATAAATTATAATGTGGTTATTAAGAGATTCTTTTATATATATTTTTCGATGAGATTGCCCTCTCTCGTTGAATTAATATACGAAGTACACATCAAATGATATAAAAATAGCGAACATGTAGAAGATCGGCCTTATTTTTTCTTGTGTTAGTTTGGAAGTAACTACTTCAGCGATAAATTAGTCAACGCAGTGGACTTAATTAAAGTCTTGATGGACTCGCTTTTCGCGGAGTATTAGTCTACTGTCCAATATAAATCCAAGTTAGACAAGGGTCTGAGTACTGGATTTAACATTCATAAGAGCGGATTATTAAAGGTTAATTTTTGAAAGACACTTGGAGACGTCATATTGGTTAATTTTTGATACTGACATAGGGTGAGTAATTGGACTCGATATTCTTGTGTAAATGCATTGTTTCCCTAATTAGTGTATTATGTTTCTTTCCTTTTCTTAAATTTAACAGAGCAGTTAACAAGGGCTATAACCTCCTAAGAAAGAATTCCATCTAGGACGGAATTAGAGCGTATTCAATTAATACATCATTTAGAAATCTCCTAAGGTAGTAATTGGTCTGGACAACGAGGTAGCATTTTTTCTGTACCTCGCACGCTTGGATAAAAAGGTAGTAATTATCTTTACTTATAATAGTGAAGACTACGATAAAATCATTCGTCGTCTCATCAGGATGAAACGTGTCTACCATTTTGTATATAAAAAAGATATCATTTTCGATTAATTAATTCATTTTTTTTGTCTATTCCAAATACTTAATTGTTAAGTACATTATTTGTTTGTCTAACAGACAATCGAAGTTATAGTTCTGTTAAATTGAGTAATTGTCAATTAACTATCCTTGCAATAGATTTTATTGTTGCACTTTGGAACAACGACTAATAGATTCACAAACTCAAATAAAACAAATGGAACAAAGGAGCTGAAAACTTCTATAATTTTAGAGAAAAATTTAGAAAAACAACTACTAGAAACTTCTGGAATCTTAGAGAAAATTCTGAAATGATAACTACTGAGAGCTTCCTGAATTTTAGAGTAAAATCTGGAAAAACAACTACTGGAAAATTCTGTGGCTACCTTAAAGATCAGAATCAAGCCGCCAAACTTCGATGGGAAAACGTCATGAGCGTCTTACTTGACGCAATTCGAAGCAGCGGCTAGTGACATTTTGCAGACATTACTTCCTGCAGAATACAAAAATTATTCCCAACTTATTAAACGGCTAGAGATGAGATATGGCCATGCGCATTCGGAGCAGGTATACCATTTCCAACTGAAGAATTGGTCACCGAAGAAAGGCGAGAATCCTTTGCATATTTCCATTGCATAACACTGTCCAGAATTTCATAAATGGTGTCCGGTGTAGTAAATACGTAACAGACATTAAGGCTGGGACGACCGAAGACATTGATCGATGACTTGACGCATACACTTGAGTTTTTAACTGTAAAACAGGCTTCTCGGAACATGCTAAGTTTGTACTGGCGACAAACAAGAAAACGAAGAATTGGTTACGCAAGTGGTTCATAGAAAAAGAAGATCGTTTCGATGCTGGAATTGTAGAGAAATAGGGCATACTCGAAACAACTGGGAATGTCTCCAAAAAAAGGTAACCAGTGACCAGCAAAAGCTAGCACGGATCGATGAGCAAGGGCAATCATCGTCCCAGTATCAAGAATCCCCAAAACTTCCAGGTCGGATCGCATTCCTGCAATACTAGACCAACAACCTTTATGTAAACGCTACTATGGAAGAGAAAACATATGCCTGTGTGTTGGATGTGACTCGACGAAAACCATCGCGCGGCCGAATTTGCCTTGAAACTATTGCGAAATATAGCTATTGTGAAAGGCGAAGTAGATGTTAATCTCCTTATAGAATCAACATCAATCTGACATCGCGTTCTGGTGGCCGACATACAGGAAGAAATAATCTTGGAATTGGACATTATGAACACATACGGTTTCCAGATAGATTTGCAAGAAGGCACTTTAAAAATAAACGAATTGGTTCTTCATGAGAAAAATTATGAGCCTGTCTAAGTAATTACAGCACAGACTGTTCTGGATGAAAAAAGTGAGACATTTTTGACCGCTCATGTGAGGTTATCTTAAAAGAAGTGTTGGAACCGAAGGTTGATGATGACAAGGTAGGTCGAGGGATAGTAGTTGCCAAAATATTGGTTAGGTCTCAGAAAACCGTACCGATAAAGGTAATTAATGTAAACTATTACACTGGGACGGTGTTCGCCGGTGTCGGCTGTCGTTTATCGTGTAGGATTAAGAATTAAGCAGGAAAGAATAAAGCCAAGTTAAAGATCTAATCCAGCAATATGAAGATGTCTTTGAAACTGAAAGTGGCACGAAAGGAAGAATCAATATCGTCATGCATAAAATAAATACCCGCGATGCAGTTCCAATATGACAAGGTCCAAGGAGGTTACGACTGGCCAATTGATAATTATTAATTAATTATAATTAAACCTTAA
This sequence comes from Melolontha melolontha, assembly GCA_935421215.2. Classification (NCBI taxonomy): domain Eukaryota; kingdom Metazoa; phylum Arthropoda; class Insecta; order Coleoptera; family Scarabaeidae; genus Melolontha; species Melolontha melolontha. Next base: position 154,526,153 of record OW285236.1, on the reverse strand, counting down.
TAATTAAATTAACTATAATTAAACCTTCAAGTAGTACGTGGGCTTCACTAGTGGTTATTGTAAGGAAGAATAAGGATCTACAAGGTTTTGCATGGACTATCGCCAATTGAATAATATAACCAAAAAGGACAGTTAGTTATCTTCTGTCAAGAATAGACGATACACTAGACACCTTTGTAGGAGCAAAATGGTTCTCCAATCTCGATTTGAAGAGTGGTTATTGACAAGCGGGAATGGATCCCAACGACAGAGCGAAGAGCATTGGTTTCTGGCAGTTTACGGCCATGCCATTTGGATTATGTAACGCGCTAGCTACGTTCGAGAGGCTCATGGATACAGTACTGAGAGGACTGTCATGGAATATCTGCCTGGTATATCTTGATGATGTGATTGTGGTAGGGAAGACCTTTCAAGATCACATGAAGAATTTGGAAGAGGTATTCCGGAGGTTGCGAGATGCCAATCTGAAACTAAGTCCGAAGAAGCGTCAGCTTTTTCGCAAAAAGGTAAATTACCTTGGACACATAGGTTATGGTTAAGGAATTGCTGTCGATCCAGAAAAAGTGGCGCTATAGAAAAAAGGCCTGTACCCAAGGACAATCACGAACTAAGGAGTTTCCTGGGACTATGCACATACTGTTGGTGGCATGTCCCAGGATTCGCTAATGTTACAAAGCTCTTGATGCGCTTAACCGAAAATCGATCGCTTGTTTGAAACAGCGAGTGCCAGGCGTCCCCCGAATTACTAAAAGGAGCTTTGATGAGTGCACCTGTCCTGAGATACCCATTGCCATATAGAGAGTTTGTCCTGGATACAGATGTCTGTAATGTTGGCATGGGAGAGGTGCTTTTATAGATGCAAGATGATCAAGAGAAGGTCATTGCATAATTTAGCAAGGCGTTTTCCAAACCAAAGCATAATTACTGCATGACATTTTTACAAATTTCTGTATGGGCGAAAGTTTGTGATTTAGACTGATCACGCCGCTTTGAAGTAGCTCTTGCAATTCAAGAATCCCCGAAGGCCAAATAGTTGATGAATTGAGAGGCTCCATGAGTATTACTTCGACATTGAACATATAACAGACCTCAAACATCGAAATGCTGATGCTCTTTCCAGTAGGTCCTCTCCAGAATGCTGTCGACATTGCAACCGAATCGAAGACAAACCGACCAATGCTCTTCGAACTACCGTGGTTGATGGCTACCTGACAATTTGCGCGCAGATAAAGAAGAATCCTAATCTTGCAGTCTTACGGACTTGGTAGAGAAATGGGTAAATACCAATCTGGCAAGAAATCGCTCCTTGTTCACAAGAATTGATGTCACACTAGGCACAGTGGGATTTCTTGATCATGGAAAGCGATCTCCTGAGACTTGGAGTGGAAAATCACGATAAATGCGAGAGAAAACTACAAATGGTGGTCGCAAGAAAAAGGATACCAGAGGTATTGCAAAAAACTCAACAATGGTGCTTCTGGGAGACATTTTGGTGTTCATAAAACGCTGGAGAAAGTGCGTCAGATATTTTATTGGATAAATTGTTAACGAGATGTAAAAGAGCGGTGCAGAAAATGTGTTAATTGTACCGGAGGTAATAGACTACAGAAACGTAGACGTGCACCTATGCACCAATACAATGTGGAAACCCCGTGCGAAAGAATCGCCATAGAAGTCGCCGGCCCTTTCCCAAAATTCGACTATGAAAATAAGTACATTATAGTAATCATGGACTATTTCACTAAATGGGTTGAACCCTATGCTCTGTAGCAGACGTTACCACCCTGTATCGAACTGCATTCAGATCAAGGGCAAAATTTTGAGTCCAGTCTTTTCGAAAAGATGTGTGGACTTTTTGGCATTCGAAAGACAAGAACTGCCTTGCATTCACAATCAGATGGATTGGTAGAACGGATGAAAACAAGACCATGATCAGACACTTATCCAAAGTAGTCTGATGGCGTACCGGGCATCTGTTGAAGAAACAACTGGGAAATCACCAGCAAACGTGCTATTTGGCAGGGAACTCCGGTTGCCTTATAATTTGAAATTTGGGAGCAATACTGAAGATCTTGCAGTGGAAGATTATGTCAGCACCCTTTGACGAAGGCTGAATAATATCCATTATCAAGACATAATATACGGGATGCCAGTGGTGGAATGAAGGAAATGTATGACATTAACTCTGAAGATGGTTACGGGGCAAATGACCCGATTGGTTATATAACCCACAACGTCGACGGGGCCTATCTCCAAAACTTTAGAAGAATTGGGAGGGGCCACACGAGGTGTTGAAGCGAATTAACAATGTAATTTACTGCATAACGTTAACATCTTATATTAAACCAGAGTCGTGCATTTTATCGATTAGAACGATACTCTGAAGATAATGACGAAACCCCGGACTTGCGCCAATTGGATAGCTACCACAAAGAACCAACCTTTGAAGACTTCGTGGAGGAATACTCTTGTTCAAGAAAAACTTGATTTGGGGTGACCATCGAGAAGCAGTAAGATTTGTTCACTGTGCTGTCGGACTACGCGGTCGTTCATTGCCTGGCCTGCAAATGTCTAGAGGAATTGCCAATGGATTTAAAATGATTCGGCATAATTAGAGAATTAAGGTAGAAGGGACTGGCGATTGCGAAGAGTCTACAAATAATAAACTATCCATTTTTTATTTGGTTACGAAAGAATTGTCAAGCTGAAGTCAACCTATCGTGCCTAACGAGAGGCTCTGGTCCATTTGCGCGAACAGTAGATAGGATTCGCCGGTTCTCCGGTAACCCACCCTTACCCCACTCCTCCACCCCGTCTCACCCCAACCTCCACTCACTCGTGTTTGAACCTGTTTAAAATGCCAAATGAAAACTAGGATTACATCCGCTGTCAGTAATATGATTCTCATCTCCCGTCTTAGTGCAAAAAAAATGTACTTACAATGTAAATTTCAAGATTTGAATGTCAACAAAATTTGATAACACGATATCAGCACTTCCGCAAGAAATTATTGCGTGATAATGTTTTTTCATGTTGGAGCCTGTATTGATACCAAATGAAAACTAACTAAAATTACATCCGATGTCAGTAATATGATTCTCATCTGAACCCGTCTTAGTGCAAAAAAATCGTTCTTACACTGTAAATTTCAAGGTTACTTGAATGTTAATGAAATTTGATAACGCGATATCAGCACTTCCGCAAGAAATTATTGCGTAATGTTTTTTCGTGTTGGAACATGTTTTAACAGTTTAAATATGATAATTAAAAGAGGACAATTTTTTATACACATTTATTACTAAAATGTTTGCAAATATATTTCAGATATAATAATAAATTTAAAACAATATAACTATAAATAATATTATTCATACATAAATCTCATTACTTATACATCAAAATGTAAAGTGTTATAATGAAGACATAAAACATCTAACATATATAAAGCATTTAAAGAGTTAATATGACAAGACAATAATATTTTTATATTGCAATGGATACCCCAGTCAAATGGACACAAACTTGCAGTGTTGAATTATAAAAATTGGAAACATCCATTACCTTTAAAACAGACAACTTCTGATTTAAAATTTCCATCAAATTGTAGATGTTGCTGTATGTCTTTAGATAAAACAATTTGTGATTCCGACTCTTTAACCGAATCACCTGTATGTTTCTATACGTGCTAGATTCCATCTGATGATTAGAACTGCATCCTTCGGTCTTGCAAAATTCTTCTCATTCATCCGGTGTGAAAAAGATACAGGCGGTTGATGATCGAATTTAAGTAATGGGCATAAAACCAGTAGCCGGACTTAGACCAATAACAATCCATTTAGTGCCGCTGTTATTAAGTAAATATACGGATTGTCCAACAAACTGCTTCTCTCTAAGGATAGCATCTCCATTCATTTAAAAAGCATTATCAATGAATTCGTTTTAAGAAGTCGACTCACTATCAGTTGTAACAATAACATTATTAATAATTAAAGGTTAAAAAAAAACCTACATACCTTTATCCATCACAAAAAAAAATTCTAAACTGTTTTGAATAAAGTACAGTTGTATATGTAGAGTTACACCATTAGTGAGGGGAGGATTTGAAAAAGCATACTTACATGATAAATCCGAGCCCTCTCCAATGTAGCAGCTCTGTTGTGTAAAATTCTCGTCTGAAGTTACTAGCAATACTCATATTGCTAGATTTTTACGTGTTAGAACCCGTTTAAATGCCAAATGAAAACTAACTAGAATTACATCCGGTGTAAGTAATATGATTCTAATCTGAACCCATCTGAGTGTGAAAAAGTGTGTTTACAATGTAAATTTCAAGACTGCAGTTAATGAAACTTGATAACGTGATATCAGCACTAACATAACCTCACATTTTAAATAATTCACACCCACACGATGATTTTATTGTATGTCATAGTTAATAAAAACAATTAAAAAAAAATGTTTTCGTAATTTCATGCTTATATTCTCATCTCATATATTTTATAACTACATAATGTGAAAGTTGTCCCCCAAAAACATAACCTAATTCACATTCAATCAATCTTAAATGCAAACTGACATATCTGTTGGGTTAAATTCTCGTCTGAACTTGCAATATGAGTCATTATTGTGTAATATTGCGCAATTTTTTCTTCGTAGAACTTGTTTTCAACACTTTAAATATACTAATTAAAAGAGGATTTTTTTATACATTTATTATTAAATCTGTATATATATATATATATATATATATATATATATATATATATATATATATATATATAATACATATAATAGTTAATTTTTACGTAATTATTTCTTAAGTGTATATAGGTTATTATAAATAAATTTAAACTATTAATTTACTAAATAAAACACTTGGTATATTTGTTTCACAAAATGTATTTAAAATATCTCTGACATATGTTTCGACTTATTCAGTCATTCTCGAAGCATAAGTCGAAACATATGTCAGAGATATTTTAAATACATTTTGTGAAACAAATATACCTGTTCAATGTAATAAAGGCTATAATAGTGTTTGATGTAAAACATGTTTAGGTATTAAGTTGGTAGTCTGTCTGTAGGCGGGTCTAGAATAAAAATATGATACCAGTATGATGTGTGTGTTATTATTAGTTCTTAAATATACAAGAGTAAAATAAATATAAATTTAAATATAAAACATGGCGCAGTCATTAAAGTGGTAAATTATCGAAAGGAAATATATACAACTGAAATTTGATATACCGTAAATATAACAAGTATAAGAAAAAAGAACAAAATGGCTAACCCAAGCTAAGGCACAGTAAAATTACCGCCAGATTTTAATTTGGAAACTAACTTTTGAAGATTACCTTATAGCGACAGGGCAATATGAATCTGCTGACAAGATTAAACTTTCGATTTTGAGGAACATCATAGGAACAGAATCTGCAAAAGTGATGTCAACATTGGTTATTCCGCAAGAAGAAGAAAACAAATATGATAATGTTATCAAAGCAATTGACAAATATGTTAACCCAAGAGCAAATGAATGTTTTGAACGATACAAGTTCATGAAACGTATACAACAGGAAGGTGAATCGTTTGAACAATTTTTAACAGAGTGCAGACACTTAATAAAGACTTGTAACTATGATGAAGTAGACGATAAGGAAACTGCAGAAAATAAATCACTAAGGGATAAGATTGTAACGGGAATTAGGGACTCGAATACAAGAGAAGCTTTATTGAGAATCGACCAATTAACATTAGAGAAGGCGATACAATTATGCAGAACCAGTGAACAAAGTCGGAGTCAAAACGAACAATTCCAGCAGGGAACAAGTGGTGAGATGAATATGGTAAGAAGACAACAGAGAAAACATAATGTAAGTAATAATGATAAGTTTAAATCACATCAGAAAAGAGACAAAAGTGACACTCGAGTTAAAAGGACTGATACATTCAAGTGTAGACGATGTGGTAAAACACATGGACAACGAGAATGTCCAGCATACAATAAAAAATGTAAAAAATGTGGTTTATTGAACCATTTTGCTATATCGTGTAGAGTTAAAAATATAAAATATGTAGACCAAGAATGTAACAGTGATTGTTCTAGTGAAATATACATAGGTAATATAAACGTTAAGAAAAATAAATGTAATCATAATGTAAATATTCATCATGTAAGTAACATCTGGGATGAAATTATAAATATTGAAGGTAAAAAAGTTAGAATCAAAATTGACACAGGTGCAGATATAAATATCATGCCATTAAACATATTTGAAAATGTTAATAAACAATTTAGGGTTAGACCGACAAATTATGTATTAAAAGCTTTTGAAGGTACACAGACCAAACCAAAAGGTATTGTTAACTTAAACTGTAAATATAGAAGTTCAGATATATATGAAGATTTTGTAATTGTTGATAAAGCTAAATATGTACTTTTAAGTGGACAAACATGTGTAAATTTAAATTTGATAAAAAGAATTGATGATGTTAGGTTAGAAAATAATAAGGAGAAAAAAGAAAGATTTATAAAGCAAAATATAGGAATATTGAAGGTTCGGGAAAATTTTCAGAAAAATATAAAATTACTACTATTGAGAAATTTGAAACAGTAAGTCATCCACCAACAAGAATTCCTCTCGCGATACGTCCTGCACTAAAAAACGAATTAGACAGATTAGTAAAAAGGAATGCGATTGTTAAAGTTAATGAAATTGATGCACGAGCAAATATAAGTAGAGTTGTAATTGTTGAGAAACCCAATGGAAAATTGAGACTCTGTTTAGACCCATCGGATTTAAATAAACAAATAGTTCGAAAACCAGGATTGATTCACAATATTGAGGAAGTATGTTCAAATTTAAGAAACAAGAGTTTTTTTTCAGTTTTTGACTTATCAGAGGGCTATCACCATCTGGAATTGGTAGAGGAATCCTCTTGGAAGTGTTGTTTTGCGACACCATTTGGGATATATAGATATACTGTATTGCCATATGGTTTGTCAATTTCACAAGATTTATTTCAAAAAGCAGTTGCTTCAAAATTCAGTAATATTGAAAATGTTCTAATCTGCCACGATGACATGGTAATAGCAGGTAAAACGGAAGAAGAGCATGATGAAATAATAAGACAAGTAGTCGACCGTGCCAATAAAGTAAATGCGAAATTTAATAAAGAAAAATTCCAATACAAACAACAAGTTAAGTTTATGGGTCAGATATTTTCAAGGGATGGAATGCAAATAGATCCTGATAGAATAGAGGCATTGAAAAAGTTAGAAAGCCCAAAAAGCAAAGTAGAATTACAAAGAATTATAGGCTCTTTTAATTATATTAGACGATATACACCAAATATGGCAGATTGTTTGCATCCTCTGTGTGAATTATTAAAATCTAATATAGAATGGATATGGATGCCAAAACACCAGGAAGCCTTCGAGAATTTAAAGAAAATAATATGTAATACACCAGCCTTGGTACCATTCGATCCTGATAAAAAGACAATTTTACAATGTGATGCATCCAAAAATGGACTGGGATGTTGCATGTTTCAGGAATACGAAAATAAAACACTCAAATTAGTAGCTTGTTCATCACGTAGTATGAATGACCATGAAATTAACTATAGTCAAACAGAAAAAGAATTATTAGGGATTTATTTCGGTACACAAAAATTTCACCAATTTATTTATCATTGTGTTGTTGATGTGCAAACGGATCACAAACCCATTATTGCCATTATGAAAAAGCCTATCTGTAAAATAGGATCTGTTAGATTACAGCGACTATATTAAAACTTATGAAATATTTTCTTAATGTATATTATGTGCCAGGTAAGGAAATACACTTTGCAGACGTGTTATCAAGACCATTTTTACCACACGTCACATACGACGCAGAAATGATAGAGATGATACATTCTGTATCCAGACACTTACCCATGAGTGATGAGAAGAAATCCGAATTTAGAACAGGAACATCAAATGATCAGATACTAGTAAAAATAATTGATTATTATTTTAATGGATGGCCTAAATCAAACAAGGTTGAATCAAAATTGAGACCATATTACAACATCAAAGAAGAGATATATGTTGAAGCAGGTATTGAAAACGACAAAATTGTGGTTCCTAAAAAACTTAGAATGGCAATCCTAAAAGTATTGCATAAAGGTCATATTGGTATGAGCAAAACAATAAACAAAGCGAGGAGTTTGTTCTTCTGGCCAAGTTTGACTGAGGATGTTAAATTATATATTAAACAATGTAGAACTTGCGAAATGTTTATGCCGCATGATTACAAAAGAACCTCTATTGCCTCACGAAGCTCCTAAACTAAGATTCAATAAAATAGGTGTTATATTGGAATTTGGAGGAAAAGCGTACTTAACGTTAATTGATCATTTTTCACATTGGATTGAAATACGAGCAATGCCATACAAGACAGCAGAATCTACTATAAATATTATACAAGATGTTTTTACAAGATTTGGATATCCGGAGTACATAGTAGCAGATAATATACCATTTCTGTCAAATAAATGTAAAGAGTATTACAGAAATAAAGACATCACCATAGTAACGTGTTCTCCGCACCACCATCAAAGTAATGGTAGCACAGAAAAGGCTGTTCATATAGGCAAACAAATTTTACGCAAAAGTTTTCATGAAAACACCGACTACAGAGAAGCATTAATGGAATATAACAACTCGCCAATAATATATTTAAAGGCATCTCCAAGTCAAATTCTCCAAAGTAGACTACTGAAGACACAATTACCAATAACTAGTAAGATGTTAGAACCTAAAATTCAAAACCAAATTTATCCACAACTTTGTAAACAGAAAGAACATACAAAGTTACACTACGATAAAAGAAGCCGTATACGAATTCAAGAGTATAAGAACGGAGACAAAATAGTAATTAAAAGTTCCAAGGACAAGGTTTGGTATAAAGCAGTTGTCATCGAAAAGGCATAAGAACCAAGATCATACTGGGTACGGAAAGAATATAACAATAAAATAGTAAGACGCAACTCAAGTCAAATAAAACTATCAATAACAAAACCCCAGCCAGGTGACTTGATATTATTACCAGAACTAGAAATAGACCAACACCCAGAAGAAGAACAGGTAAATGAAAAAATAAAATCACAAGGTACACATAGTGATAATAATAACCATAACAACCAAGAGAGAGATGAACCAACTTTGGTCCCAAATCATAATGTTGAAATACCTTCAAAACTTGCATGTAAAACAAATGTTATTAGTAATAAGATCACTCGATATGGACGCCAAGTGTTACCACCCCAACGAATAGACCTTTGAGGGGAAGGTGTTCAATGTAATAAAGGCTATAATAGTGTTTAATGTAAAACAGGTTTAGGTATTAAGTTGGTAGTCTGTCTGTAGGCGGGTCTAGAATAAAAATATGATACCAGTATGATGTGTGTGTTATTATTAGTTCTTAAATATACAAGAGTAAAATAAATATAAATATAAACATAAAACAATACCAAGTGTTTTATTTAGTAAATTATTAATCATGTTTCACCAAGAGCCAACCGTGAATTCTATACATTAAATTCAAACTATATTTTAACATTGTTTTCTGTGCAAGTGCTAGTTGTTCGTTTGTAATAAAAACACGGCTCATCAGTCTTAATTAAATTAGGTACATTATTTATATATTCTAAATCTATAGCAACTATATTCATTTTTTTTAAATACTCCTTTGATAGCCCTTTACATAAATCTCCCGATAATCTTTACAAATATTGTTTAATATAACACAAAAACTTTTCCAGTTTACAAAACCGCGCATATAATTAATACTAAGATGATTGTCTTCCAGCCAGTTTACCTCACGTTTTTCTTTTGGCGATAACCGTTGATGTGGTACTATAGGTTTAAATAACATATTGCTATGGATTTTTTCTAAAATAATATTTAAAAATAATTTAAAATAAATGTACAATTATTGTGAGATAAAGTGTATATTCAAGATGTTATTTAAATGTATTTAAATTTAACGAGAGAAAAACTTGTTTTTTCCAATGTCGATCTCATGTGTTCGAGAGGCCTATGTAAATTCAGGGAGACAGATTTAATAACTCGTACTAGAAGGTAGCTTGGTATGATATAATTAATTATATTGATTTAAATCGGTTAATTATTTGATAAGTGTTTTTATTGATGTATTAGAGAGTTGTAAAGTTTAATTCTCGTTTGCTATTTGTTGATTAATATAGAAAAAGCACCTTCCTTGTTTGTCTCCAGTATTTTTGTAAGTATTAAGTTTTTTATGATATCATAAAACGTTTATTAAAATCATAAGAATTTTTCTATTGTATCCAAGTTTGTTAATTAAGAGATTTAATTTTTAGAAATATAAATAATAAAGATTATTATTAACATTTCTTGGTAATAATTAAAATTGAAAAGTTTGTTCGACAGGATTAAAGGGTTTTTTGTGCATGTCTGATTGCGCATGCGTAAATTTTGATCGTGTATCAGTATTTTATTTATTATTATTTATTATACAGTGTGGTTCTCTGGGGAGAAATTAAAAATAAACTTTATTATTTTAGATAAGTTTGATCGGAGTAATTAAGAGGAAGTTTTTTCATTCACTCAGCTGTCAATATTTCAGTGAATATTTTTACCTCATGTATTATTGTAAAATACAGAATCTTTATGCTTTATAAAGATAGATTTTTTTCTTCTTTTTTTTGATTTTTGTCTTAAATATTCAGTTTAAATTTGTATCCTGTTTCATTTATTTTACATATCAATATTGCTGTTCAAGCTCAATATATAAAATAAGTAAATAAAAAAAATTGTGAACAATTCATTGGCGCCAGACTTATTTTAGAAATAACACGACTTTCCGAATTGGAACCCGGGAAGATAGAAGTCTCATATTTGAAAATCCACCGGCTGAGAAACCTAGTTGGGAAAACTAGTTGTGGATGGTGGCGTATTAAATCTACAAACCACTATTCATAGCAATATGCATCGTTCGAACACCATCGGTGATTGATATCTCCTTAGGTGTAAAATTAGTATTGAAGAAACCTCGTATGTCGACAACTAAATATGACTCAAAACGCTGTTGATATATCTAAGCTCTATGTGTGGGTGTTAAAATATTAATTAAGATCTCTTACACCTGTTTTATTCTATGATTAAATCTGAGTCTGTTAGTTGCTGACATTCTCTTTCACTCGAAAACTTTTATATTTTTATTGAACGTTACACTCATTTTTCAGATCTACACTGTTTTACAGTTATGTTGGGGAGGGAAACGTTTAATTATAGTTCATAATAATATAGAAGCGCAGTATACCTAAAACAAAGGTTGTACCAATATGGATAGTGAAATTCTGGTATGTAATTCCACCTGACAAACAGTCGAACTTCAAAGAAAAACTGTTTGGATTGTAAAAAAGATAAAGATTATTGCTGAACAGTTTAAAAAATTAAGAAATCCGAAAAAGAAGAAATTAGAGCATTGTAAAGTATGAATAAAACATATATGAAATGTTTTATATACTAAAGATTATACCGAAAAAGAAGAAATTAGAGCATTGTAAAGTATGAATAAAACATATATGAAATGTTTTATATACTAAAGATTATACCCATATTTCAATAAAAATGTAAATATTAGAATTTAATTTATCAATAACACATAATGTATACTTCATTTAGAAATTAAAAAATTAGAATTTTTAGTTGTGTCTTATTTATACGAAAGAAAAAAAACTGTGGCTTTATATATTTACCAATAATACTGAAATGCTTATATAATTTGTTCTTTACTGCGCGAATTACCCGCTCTACAATAGTTGCCTTTTTTCATACTATATGTAGAGTAAATAATTTATTTGATATGATTGCCTCAATTTATTGAAATGTGTATTGTAAAACTCTTTTCCGGCGTCTGTTTGTAAATTTTGTAGTTGTCTAGGGCCACTTAATATTTTTTCCATAGCGTTTCCAACATCCAGACCGATCTTGCTTTTTTTACTAGTTCATAATAAACAAGGAGACCTGTCTACGTCACCCGCTAAATACCAGGTTCATTCAAACGAAAAAATTTAAGATCTGTTTCATAAACAGATCTGTCAGTTTGATAGACATGTTTGTTTCTAAAATATTTTACGATTTGATGAACATCACAAAAAATGCTCTCGATTATGCCAAGTACACTGGCTTTGTTAGAGAGATTTATATAAAATGATAGTTTACGAACCTATATCACAAATAACAGAATTATATACAAATAGTTAAAGGAAACATGTATCTATATATTAATTAAATATATGTATATATATATATATATATATATATATATATATATATATATATATATACAAAACTGAATTGTAATTGCTATTCATCGTATCTTATTAAAGAAAATAGGAAAACCACAAATCTGTTTCTGTATCTTATCAATACACTTAGTATCTAAATCCAATAAAAGAGATGTAATTATAAATTTTACATTTTTTTACTTAAACTTAATAAACTTTACAATACATAGTATTGATAGAATTAACAAAATGATGGTAGGTTTTTTTACTAGTTGGGATCTCTGATGATAGAATTTAGCTATCGATGTTTGCCCAACCTTTGTTTTAAGTAATCCTAATGGTATATATTCAATTAAATTTGATTGATATGTTAGTCGCCGAGGTGTGCACATGTGTTCTGTTTTCGCTTTGTTGTATCTATTGACTTTTTTGGTGAGAATTATAGTTGTATTATTTCCTGTTCTGATGTTTTTGTAACTAATACTTACTGTTTTGCAATAACATTACAATTATTGCAATAAGATTATAATAATTCAATTTTTAATTCAAATTTGTTAGTTTCTGAAGGTTTTTTTGTATTTCTTTTGAAAAATACTTCTTTCTATGATTTTTCTTGCTGTAAATTTTTTTAAAACTGTCTGCCTATGTACAAGGATAACGTCAATAATACTTACTTTTGTGAGTGACTTATTATATATTTAATTCCTTCCTCTGTTTGTTGCCTACTTGTCACATAACCGTTGCCTATTTCTTGTTTGTCTGAGTGTTAGTCACCACGGCGGACAGCGTTGGTGTGAAGTGTCCCAGTTTTCGGTCTCCCTTTGTTGATTCTCCTATATATACTTCGGTATGTCTTCGAAGTGTGTGAAATGTAATGACGGCCTAATACCTGATAAGGAAATAGCATGTGACTAGTGCAGACAGTTTATTCATTCCACCTGTAGTTCGTTATCACGATTAGAGATACAATGTCTTAGGAGCAAGGAGCGCAGACTTACATATTTCTGTGAATCTTGTGCAGACTTTAAGTCGCAACTTGCGAAATTAAATAGCTAGAGGGCACGGTGAGAATGTTGGAAGAGGCAATCAATGTCCTCAAAGCTTCTTCGGTTGGCGGTGAAGGTATGGGTGCTCCTGTTAATAGTGGGGCGGACGTTGCTGGCATTATAGGTGAGCTTCTGGATCGGCAATCGAAGGAGGCAAGCATACTAGTGTTTAATATGGAAAAGCCGGATATAGCTGGCCATGTTGAGAGAGAGACATTTGTCAGTGCCAGATTGGTGGGATCTCTGTCTGAGGCTGACAGTACGGTAGATGTTAGCAATTTAAGATATCATAGACTTGGTCGGCGCTCTCCTGGAAAGGTTCGTCCGTTGAAGGTTACTCTTTCATCCAAGACTGATGTATTGAAAGTACTGCGTAGGAAGGGGAATATTGGAGCTAATGTGAAAATACAGGCTGACCTTACTGCAGCAGGAATTGAGGGATCTTCGCTCTACGCTTAAGGAGTTGAATGCTGATGGGGGTAGCAAAACGATAAGATACATTAATGGTGCTACACCTAAGATCGTCAATGCAAAAAACTAGGCTCAGTGCCAAATGGTACACTCCAAGTCTTCTATCAAAATGTTCGAGGATTAAGAACTAAAACCGTCGACTTCTTTAACAATTGTGCCGCCGCGGATTTCGATATCTGTGTTCTGACTAAAACTTGGCTACATGCTAATATCGGAGACGGTGAATTGTTTGACAGTGACTTTCATATGTATCGCCGCCATCGGGATCCTCATAATCGTATCAGCCGCGGAGGTGATGTCTTGGTCGCCGTTCGGTCGTGTTTTCCGTCATGTCTTGTGATGGTTCCGGACAGTGGTAATGAAGAGATATACGTGTCGGTGTTGGCTGGGAGTAAGCGCTTTATAATAGGAGCTGTTTATATTCCGCCGCTGTCGGGTTCGGCTCGGTATTTGGACTTTATTGGTAGCGTTGACTTTCTAATTGATCGCCATCCTAATGCTACTCTATGTACCTCTGGGGTTTTAACCTGCCACATTTAAGATGGTCACTTATTGAGAATGAACCCATAGAGATGACTTCCACTGACTGTGAAGCTATTTTTAATCATAATTTAGTTTTTAATGGTTTGCGTCAATGTAACTTTGTAACAAACGCTAATAGTGTGATCTTAGATTTAGTATTACTTAATTCCGAACCTGTTAGTTTTCAAGAATCTTATTGTCTGGTGGGCCCTGATTATCATCATCCATGTTCGAGTTTCGGTCTGAAATATTATTATATTGCGGAAATGATTATGGATAGCTCTTGGAAATACAATTTCAGGAAGGCTTCCTATGACCAGATTAATGATTTCCTTTCTTCTGTCGATTGGTCTATTTTACTATCAGATGATTTGGAACATGGTCTCTCCTATTTGTATCAAACTTTACATTTCACTATCGACAGATTTGTCCCTAAATATCTAGTACATTCGAATAATTATCCTAAATGGTTTTCATCTTCAACAAAGAAATTAATAAAGAAAAAAAAATTAATTCTATAACAAATTTAGAAAAGGCAAGGACAATAATAACTAAGATTACATGTTAAGCAATCTATCGACAAGGACTATAAAGTTTGTTTTCTTCTCGCAGCAATCGACGTCTGGAGATTTTCGCGCTTTCTGGAACTTTGTTGATTCGCGATGGAAAATCAAGTCTACCCCAACGTCTCAGTTATAATGGGATTGAATCCGACAAACCTGAAGAAGTGTGTGATATGTTTGCAGATTTTTTGGGAACAGTATATGTTAGCCATAATAATATTTCAAAAGTTTTTGAGCATATTGTATCTAGTTCTATCTATGACACCTTCGGTGAAGTAATTCACGTTAATAAACATGGTTTCTTGTCTGGCTGTAGTACCCAAACGAACTTATTGCAGTTTCGCTGCTATATTAATGACGCACTGGAGCGAGGATCTCAAGTTGATACCGTATATGTGTATTTTTCCAAGGCTTTTGACCGTTTGATCACAAGCTGTTGCTCCACAAACTTGGTCTTTATGGTGGTAGCTTAATTTTGTGGATTGCCTCTTACCTATCTCATAGGTCTCAAATAGTTAGGTTGTCATCGAAAATATCCAGGCCTATATCGGTTATTTCCGGTGTTCCTCAGGGCAGCCACTTAGCACCAATTCTCTTTCTTCTTCAATTCTTTTTCTCTTTTGCTTTTTATAAATGATTTATATAAATACTTCACTTCTTCAAACTTCTTGGCCCACGCAGATGATTTGAAAATATTTAAACGTGTTGACTCTTGCAATGGCGGTAGAGCGCTTCAGGATGATATTGATTTGCTAGCGGCATGGTGTATAAGCAACAATATGTCTCTTAATCTTGGTAAATGTCATATTATCACTTTTTCAAAGAAAAATAATACTTATGTCTTGAATTACATGTTGTAAGGTACTGCCCTGAAACGAGTTGACCACGTTACCGACTTGGATGTTGTTTTTTATGGTAATTTATCAGTTACTTTACATTTAGATCATATTATAAATAAATCCTTGCAGTTATGCGGCTTCATTAAACGTGTATGCAGTGACTTCACGAACATTATCTATATTATACAAATTTATAGCGCCCTGGTCAGGTCTATACTCGAGTATTGTTGTGTCGTATGGTCTCCTTATCATGAGGTTCATATAGGTCGGATTGAGCGAATTCGGCATAAAATGGCTAACTTTAAACTCTTCAAATTGAAAATTGATAAAAATTATATAATTACGCGGAGAGATTACAACCACTGGGTATTGAATCGCTGGAGAATAGAAGACGTAAAGCATTTATTAAGCTTGGATATCAGCTGTTACACAATAACATAGACTGTTCTGCCCTTATTTCTCTGTTGCTTTTCCATGTTCCACCGTTTCGTGCTCGCTCAGGTGACACGTTTCATATTCGTTTCCATCGAACTGAATATGGTGAATATGGACCGAGTTTTATTAGAACTGAATCTTTTGTCTGGAGTTGACTTGCATAATATTTCAAACCACGCCTTCATGCATTTTCTAAAAAATTTGCGGTTTCCTTGATTTTTCTTTATTTATAACATTTATAATTATAATTTACAAACTTGTGCACGTTTTATTTTGTATTATGCATTGTACTATTTGGAATTTCTTTTTTGTAATGTACAATAACTAAATAAATAAATTTGGATCGATGTAAAACAATCATATGTTGCAGTCTATGTTTTTCATTTTGTGAATATCTTTCCTCGATACTATTTGGTTCTTTTCTTAGTTTAAAAACAGTTCAGTAATTACACCAATAATCATTTTATAGACACCTTACTAGATGTAATAAAACAATGGATGTTAAGCTTATTAATATATAATTTTTCCCTATACGAACAGATCTATTCATGAAATTTAATACATGCTCTATATTAAAATTTTTATACAAACAAAAAAGCAGGCTCTTATCGTCACTTCCGCTTTGTGGTAGATAGGCCTATACTTGCAAATTTCGAAACTAATTAATTCGTCTGAACCCGTCTTAGTGGAAAAATGTGTGCTTACGATGTAAATTTCAAGGCTACCGTTAATTAAACTTAATTACGCGATATCAGCACTTCCGCAAGAAATTATTGCGTAATAATTCTTCAATGCGTGGTCGATACTCTTCTAGTTCGACCTGTTTGTCAGGTAGAATTAGATACCAGAATTTCTCTATCCATATTGGTCCAACCCAACCTTTGTTTTAGGTATACTGCGCTCCTATATTATTATGAACTATAAACGTTTCCCTCTAACTGTAAAACAAGTATTGACACCAACATAGTGACACAGTCTGTAAGAATATAGTGTACAGTGTAGATCTAAAAAATGAGTGTAACGTTAAATAAAAATATAAAAGCTTTCAAGTGATGGAGAATGTCCGCAACTAACAGGCACAGATTTAATCATAGAATAAAACTGGTGGAAGAGATCTTAATTAATATTTTAACACCCGCACATAGAACTCAGATATATCAAGAGCGTTTTGAGTCATATTTAGTTGTCGACATACGGGGTTTCTTCAATACTAATTTTACACCTAAGGAGATATCAATCACCGATGGTGTTCGAACGATGCATATATTATTTAAACCTATAATACCATATCAGCGGTTATCGTCAAAAGAAAAACGGAAGGTAAATTGGCTGCAAGACAATCATCTTAATATTAATTATATGCACGGTTTTGTAAACATGTAAAGTTTTTGTGTTATATTAAACAATATTTGTAAAGGTTTAATAATAAATGTATAAAAAAATTCCTCTTTTAATTAGTATATTTAAAGTGTTGAAACAAGTTCTAAGACGAAAAAATTACGCAATATTACACAATAATCACTCATATTGCAAGTTCAGACGAGAATTTTACGCAACAGATATGTCAGTTTTCATTTAAGATTGATTGAGTGTGAATTAGGTTATGTTTTTGGGGGACAACTTACTCATTATGTAATTATAAAATATATGAGATGAGAATATAAGCTTGCAATTACGAAAACATTTTCTTAAATTATTTTTATTAACTATGACATATAATAAAATCGTCGTGTGTCTGTGAATTATTTAAAATGTGAGGTTATGTTTGTGCTGATATCACGTTATCAAGTTTTATTAACAGCAGCCTTGAAATTTACATTGTAAACACACTTTTTCACACTCAGACGGGTTCAGATTAGTGCTGATATAACGTTATCAAGTTTCATTAACGGCTGCCTTGAAATTTACATTGTAAACACACTTTTTCGCACTCAGACGAGTTCAAATTAGTGCTGATATCACGTTATCAAGTTTCATTAACGGCAGCCTTGAGATTTGCATTGTAAACATACTTTTTCGCACTCAGATGTGTTACACCGGATGTAAATCTAGTTAGTTTCCATTTGGCATCTAAACGGGATCTAACACGTAAGAATCTAGCAATATGAGTATTGTTAGATAAGTTCAGACGAGAATTTTACGCAACGGAGCTGCTACATTGGGGAGGGCCCCTCGGATTTTCATGTAAGTATGCTTTTTCAAATCCGCCAGCCCCCCCCACCCCCACCAATTGTGTAACTCTACATATACAACTGTAGTTTATTCAAAAGTTAGTTTTCAGAATTTTTCTTCGTGATGTATAATATGGAGAAAGGTATGTAGATTTTTTTAACCTTTAGTTAATTATTAATAATGTTATTGTTACAGCTGATAGTGAGTCGACTGCCTGCAACGAATTCACTGATAACGCTTTTAAAATGAATGAAGATGCTATCCTTAGAGAGAAGCAGCTTGCTGGACAATCCGTATATTTGCTTAATAACAACGGCACTAAATGGATTATCGGTCTAAGTCCGGCTGCCGGTTTTATGCCCATTACTTAAATTCGTTCATCAACCGCCTGTATCTTTTTCACACCGGATGAATATGAAGAATTTTGCAAGACCAAAGGATGCAGCCCTAATCATCAGATGGAATCTAGCACGTATAGACATACACATGATTCTGTTAAAGGGTCGGAATCAACAAATTGTTTTATCTATAGACATACAGCAACATCTACATTTTGATGGAAATTTTAAATCAAAAGATGTCTGTTTTAAAGGTAATGGATTTTTCCAATTTTTATAAGTCAACACTGAAAGCTTGTGCCCATATGATTGGGGATATACATTGCAATATAAAAAGATTATTGTCTTGTCATATTAACTCTTTAAATGTTTTATATATGTTGGAGGTTTTATATCTACATTACAACACTTTGCATTTTGATGTATCAATAATGAGATTGAGCTGTTAATTTATGAATGAATAATATTATTTATAGTTAGATTGTTTTAAATTTATTATTATTATATCTGAAATATGTCTATGTAAATTATATATATTATTTATATTGTAAATATTTTGCAAACATATTTTAGTAATAAATGTGTATAAAAAATAATCCTCTTTTAATTATTATATTTAAAGTGTTAAAACAGGTTTCAACACGAAAAAACATTATTACGAAATAATTTCTTACGGAAATGCTAATATCGCGTTATCAAATTTCATTAACATTCAAGTAACCTTGAAATTCACATTGTAAGAACTTTTTTTTGTACTAAGACGGGTTCAGATGAGAATCATATTACTAGAGAACGGACATTCTTACCACATGACTCGGCGTAATTCAATGAAGTATTTGTTAGTCTTACCCGGCCATCTGGTCCGTTGCGATAACAATGGTCAACACACCTATTGTATTAGGATATATTCCATTAAACGCAATCGGCAATTGGAAATGTTTATAAACTTAGCTGAGTACATCCCGGCGTAATACAATGAAGTATTTGTGTTTGACTTTCTCGGACACCTGATTTTCGCAGCGTTAACAATGGACAACGGCTATTGTATTCGGAGAACTTAGTCATGTGGTAAGAATGCCCGTTCTCTACATATTACTGACACCGGATGCAATTCTATTTAGTTTTCATTTGGCATTTTAAACAGGTCCTAACACGAAAAACTATATTACGCAATGTGTTACGTTCGTAAAATAATTTTGAGATCATTCAGGAAATTCTAATCAATTTATTTCATTATTTTCCTACGTTTATCTATTTAGTGCTTTCATTTTGCACCTTTTTCGTGTATTAATATTTTATTGATTTTTGTTGTCAATTAACTAACGCTTGGGCATCTTTAAACCTCGATATTTTCTTAAAATTTATTCTTGTTCTAATAATTTGGGCCGACTCTATATATATTTCCGGTATATGTTTCATACACGTCGGGGAGTCCGACATCTTGTTATTTTAATGCTTAGTCACGTTGTAGTTAATATCTGTTTGTAAATCAGATTTTGTTTCTTTAATTCATTACTTAAATTGTAGAAATTCTTTTAGAATTTCATGCATCTATTTTAGAGCCTATACGTCTATTTATCTCATTTAATTTACTTAATATTACGTTATTATTTTCTCTCGCTTTGAGCGCTCTCTCTCAACCTTTTACTTTAACTTGTAGTTGCAGATTTCTGGACGTTCTTACCTTGTCTTTTCAACTTTATTACGGTTTTTTAATTAGCGTACCGTAGCTTGTTAGTTTGATTCTACCCACTTATACATACTTTGGGAATATTCTACTTAAATTCCTTTCTTTTTAAAATTTACCTGTCTATCGATCCTGTTCATGACGTTTATCGGCTCTGGATCGTATATCGTACTTCTATCGGTCGGCACTTCATTCTTGAACGTCGTTAGAACTTGTCGTATTTTGTGAGTGATCTTGGATTGCGGCAAGAAATATCATTATTTAATGTTTTAATTTTCGCTTATTCCGGTTCTTTTTCTACCTTAGGATTTTAATATATTATTGGAGCTAACAACCCAGGTTTCAAGCACTTATAACCGAGCATTTTACTTCAAGGTTATATCGTGTGTTATACCACGTGGTGGCCGTAACCTAAATTTTGGTTCTTAATTCTGGATTGGCAGCTTAGAATTGCGATCTTTTGTAGAAGTCCCGTTTAGGGTTCCTCAAACCTCTATTTGCGAAGAAACTGATATCACCAGAACTTCCTATCCGAAGTAATCTTGCCCCGATTAGACAGCGTGTCCAAGATGGCGGCTGTTCGCTTCCGGAGCTAAATAGAGATCAACTATCCCGATCTACTTCTGTGAGGGCTATCACAAGGAGGAAATTCTGGAAATCTGGGCATTTAAAATTGTAAGCTAAGTAGATGCTGATATAATCTTTCTTAACTAAAAGTGGGTTTTAATACGCCCCGAAATATCCTTTTTAAAATTTTATTAAAGATTTATTTGTTAGATTATTATAACTCTAGAAGGCACTAGAGAGGAGCTTAACCCTTCTCTGTGCATCTTTTGGAAATTTAAACTCAAACTTTAGTCAGTTACCGGGCTTCACCCTCTTACATTGTTCGAAAGGCATTAAACGCCTGATATCTTTCTTACTTTTTCTTTTAGTTAATTAATTTATTGGATGTCTGGCTTCTCCAGCAGCCAGTAGTTGTGTAGATTATTAAAACGAGGCTTAGAACCTTCAGACGAGCCTTCGAACTTAATTTGGGGTTACGTCAAGATCTAGTTATCCTATATTTTATTCTGTTTATTTTATTGTAAAGAACCACTGTTATAAATTCCTAATTTGTGTTCTAAATTTTAATGTCTTTATTATTTGACGTACATTTATCTTTCACCATTTTATCACCTGTGTATACAGGGTGATGTTAACTTAACAGGTGTTCCTGTTTATTAAAACTCTAAATTTCGCCTGAAGCATTGCTGGGGCGATACCCATTAATTTTGTAAGGTGGCATATTAACTTTTGTATCTTGTGGCTAATTATTTTGCGTAAAAGTTTTTCACATTGATTAAGCCACTTTGTATTGATATTATCACTTAATGAATTAAATACAGTGAGGTAAATCCTCGCCTTATTCTATATTATACTCAGATTTCTTTTATTTCATATTTATTTGGTTTATAGATTTAATGCTTCTACTTACTTATTCTTGATTACTTATGCATTTCATATAACTTCATTTAATGTTTTGATCTCCATTTTATAGTTTATTTCGATATGTTAATCATTTTCCTAAACTTTATGCTTGTATTATAACTGCTGAATAGTATTATTGGCGTCTGGACACTTTGTTGTGATATAAGAACTGCTTCTGGGAATTAAAGTTTGTTATTGTTGTTAACTTGTGTGTTTGTTTAAACCCCCTCCTACAAGGGCTGAGATAAGCAAGTTTTTGGCGCCTCAAGTGTTAGATTATTGTTAATGTGTACCAGGTAATCGAGCACCCTGATTCCGTAGCCCTTTTGGCCCGTGGGTGGTTCTGCGTTTACCCGGAA
This sequence comes from Melolontha melolontha, assembly GCA_935421215.2. Lineage (NCBI taxonomy): Eukaryota > Metazoa > Arthropoda > Insecta > Coleoptera > Scarabaeidae > Melolontha > Melolontha melolontha. Next base: position 154,503,933 of record OW285236.1, on the reverse strand, counting down.
CTTGCAGGCCGAACGCAGTGGTGCCCATACTAAGATCTATGCGTTGTGTAGCCCACGACGCTCTCTCTCATATTACATACTGAGCTGGCCGGTAAGTTTGTCAAGGAGGCCTTTGTGACCAGGGGCGGAATTAGGGCTCGGCCTAATTCCACCTGAGGTCTTGTTACCTGACTTTTAGGGGTAATAAATGACTACATACTCATTGCTAAACAGGTTCAGACGAGTATCATATTACCGACACCGGATGTAATTTTAGTTAGTTTTCATTTAGCATTCATCGTGTGTTCTCGTGAATTATTTAAAATATGAGGTGGTTATGTTTTGGGGGTGTTGTTGGGGCACCAGAAGACAGGAAGGGGAATTTACAAGAGGATGCCGCGGCCTATAAGGAGGCTCTACGAGGAGGGTCTCACGGCTCTATCTGGGAGTGTTTGAATTATTTTAAATGTGAGGCTATGTTTTGGGGGGTGCTGTTGGAGCACTTGGACTGGAGGCCCCACGAGGGGTTGCTACATAGGGCCCTCGCTTTTATCGTGTATGTTTTTTTCTTTTTGCTTTTCAACTCTTGTTATTTTAAATGCCTTCATCCACCATCTTCACTTTTCTAACGCCTTCATCTGTCACCTTGGTTTCAAAAAATCCGCCATCTTGTTTCTGCTACATGGAGCCCTCGGCTCTATCATGTAAGTATGTTTTTTTTTTCTTTTTAAATTTGTCATCTTAAATGCCTTCATCCACCATCTTGATTTTTCTGACGCGTTCATCCGCTACCTTGTTCATCTAATCCGCCATTTTGTTCCCCTAATGCCTTGCTGCCTTTCAAAATCCGCCATCTTGTTTTTCCTAATGCCTGCATCCATCATCTTGAATGCCACCATCTTGTTTTCTTTCTTTTGATTGAACCTCGTGTATAGGGGGTTGCTTCTTTTTGAATGGACCTCGTATATGTGTGTGATGTCAGGGTTGACGCATGAGCATGACGTCATAAATTGGCGCATGTGCATGAGATTGGTGATATCGTATCACTCTGGCTGCGGCAACAAAACCGGCGAATCCTATCTAGTGCGAACAAATGTTACAAGACATCTTGGGATTAGCAGTACCAAAATTAGGTTGGGGCTTGGACCATCTGAATTGATTGTAAGAAGCATACTAGAGATGTTATTCCAACATATTGGTGTGGAGATTTTGGTGTGTAGTTAACAGCCTGAATATTCCCTTCCGTCCAAACAAGATAAGACCGTGGACTGCTACTTCCACATGACGTTGCAATACAGCAAAGGACCTACCTGTACATTTCGTCATCCCTTCAAAGAATGGCAGGTTTCGAGACAAAATTTTTTCTTTAAGGAGGAGGCAATATGATATGGGTCATGCGATGGTGACCTGAGCGATGACGTAACACGATATAGAAATCATGAGGCTTTACTGATATTTCAGACAGGGAATAATCTAGAAACACCCAACAAGTATATAAACGCTCAAGCGAAAGATGGTTCATAAGCCTAGTGATCGTCGTGAAATTATCTGTTAGTTATTGTTTGGAGTTCTTTCTTTTTATGAATATAGTTAATTCTTAATTACCGTGTGTTTTATTAATTGAACCCGAACTGAAGATTTATCACAATAATTTTTAATAATTTTTTTAATATTTATAATAATAGATCCGATCCATTGTAATTTACGAAGTTTATAACAGAACATAATTTATTTACCAGTGAATTTTAGATGATATTAAGTAAAATATATAAAAGCATTTGCTAAATAGTTATTTAACAAAAGTAAACTACATCATTCATAAAATTCAATAAAAACTGAAGTCTATTAAATAAAGAAAATTAATATTTAACTTTCGAAAAAAACCTGAAATATAGAATATTGGTTACTTGGGAGTAATTCGCAGTCGCATATATATATATATATATATATATATATATATATATATATATATATATATATATTATAAAAATATTATATATATATGGTAAACTTAATAAGTCGGCGATTAAAGGTCTGGTTTATTACTTCAAAGTATATATATTTAAAACAACCCTACATGTTTCGGCAATGATGCCTTTGTCAAGGGAATAAAACAATTTTTCTTATTCCCTTGACAAAGGCATCATTGCCGAAACATGTAGGGTTGTTTTAAATATATATACTTTGAAGTAATGAACCAGACCTTTAATCGCCGACTTATTAAGTTTACCTTATATATATATATATATATATATATATATATATATATATATACATATATATATATATATATATATATATATATTTATTCAATATCCTGTGTAAAAATCTGATTAGAGCTGCTGGACTATCTTTCGTACCAAATGGTGTTACCTTAAATTGGTATATATTTTTATTTATACTAAATCCCACAATATTTTCTATAATTTTCTTCCAATCTAATTAGCCAAAATGCTGCCTTGAGATCCAATTTTGTAAAGTAATTGCTTTTCCCACATTTAAAAATTAATATATCAATATTAAGTGCTGCTTCAAAACCTGGTTTGATCCTTTTATTCAGCTCCCTCGCGTCTAAACAAATCCTTAAACTGTTGTCACTCTTCTTAACAATCACCACTGGGTTTATAAAATAAGCATTTGACCTTTCTATGATTCCTTGTTCCATTAATTTATGTATTTCTTTTTCGATTTGATCTTTATATTGATATGGTATAGGGTAATTGATTATTTTTAAAGGTGTATCATCATTGTGTAAATAATCTCTTGCAAACGTGATCTCCTCGTTATAAACTCCCCTTCATTTCTCATCAATATCTCTTTAAACTCTCTCTTAAAACAAACATCCATCTCTATTTCATCAAAATTATTTTTATCCATAATCCTATTTTCTTTAACAACATTACCATTTACATTAATTCCATTAATACTCAATAAATCCTCCCTAACTATATCCTTCTCATTACCATTTCCTTTAACAATATTCTTCACATTACCAGGTTTAATAATATCCTTGACATTACCTTCTTCTAGTATAGACTCACTCTTCGCCTCTTCTATAATTAAATTGTTCATATAAGCAATATTAAATTCCTTCTCCAAAACTATCACATTGGTCCCTATTTTTAAGTTGTCCAAATCAAAATCTATAACCATATCATATTTCTTTATGTTATCTATGCTTTAAATACACTCAAAATTCATCTCTTTCAATATGTAAAATTCCACCAGATATGTTTCTTTGTTAATTATAGTTTCTATATTAATTTTTTGCGAAATACACCCTATTTTCTTTCTATTAGGCGATAACAGGTCAATTTTCTTAATATTAAACGAGTTCTCTTGAATATTCTTAATAAGTTGTGAGACATCTTCTCTTAATAATGAATTTTCCGCAGCAGTATCTGTTATAGCTTTAATATTGACTTTTTTAATTTGGATATTGATATATGGTATGCTATCTTCTTTTATTAATTTAAGTTCGGTATCGTCATTAATTTTGATTATTTTATGTATATTGTCCTAAAAAGGTTTCGTCTTAATCGGGTTTATCGTGTTCAATTTGATGTTTCCTAATATCTTGATGGGCCAGGAACTGCATAATCCCTGTCCTTTGGTATCTCCGGACTAGAAATTGGCGTTTTTTTTGTTCAACATTGGAACTTTGTTCTTCCTCATTCCTCTTGCTAGTCGTAACACAAATTATATTTCGTTCCTGATTGTCGTGTCTATTATTCCTTGAGTTGTTGTTATGGTAATTGCCCCTTGTATGGGTCCCATTATTGTTATCATTCCGTGTCCTGTAACCATTATTACCACTGCCGTAGTTTTGGCTGTTATTACGTAACTAACCCCGTTGATAGTCGCTCCTATTATTACCATTTCCTCGGTATCTATTGTAATTATTATTGTTTGAGAACCTTGGTACATAATTACCATTGTTTGTATTATCCACATGATTATTTGTTTGTCTATGATAATTATTATATGTACCTAGAATTAAAATTATTATTTGATGATGTATTTGTTTGTATGTTGTTATTTCGTATACCCTGTTGTTGGCCAAATCATCTAATTTTCTTAGGATTTCCATCAATTCATCGACTGTCTTGACTTATTTACAAACCACAGTCTCGCTGTCGGATAGGATATAGTGTTTCAAGATTTGCTTGACTATCTCTTCCTCAGATAGGCCATCGATGTACTTACATTGGTTATACATATCCCGTGCATAATCCTCCCTGTTAGTATAACCTTTCCTATATTTACCAGTCAGAAGATAAATCTTAATCCTATCATCTATGTCGTTGTTCCAGTATTGTTTCTGAAATTCCCTCCTAAATTGATGTAAGGTAGGACACCTTTCAGACACCATCTCAAACCATTCAATAGCTCTATTCTCAAGAGTTAACCTGATTAACGTCATGCTTTGTTTAGCATCCGTCATATTTGCTGTTAATCTGACAATATTGTTGAGATAAGTCATGGGATGTATTTTATCCTTGAATCCCCTAAATTTAGGCCACATCTCTGGCCTAAGAATTGGATTGTACTGATTCGCTTCACCGTGTATGTTTTGTATTTCTGTTTTTTGATCTTGTAGAACAGTGTGAATACATTGAATGTCTATCTTTTGATTCTGTAAATCAGTGTGAACGTTTTGTATATCCGTTTTTATATTTGTCTGAATGTTAATATTATTGCTTTCCATCTGTTCTTGTAATTTTGTTTGCATTTCGTCCATCTTCATAATAATAATTCGACTATGTTCTCTCCACTATCAATATTTCTCCCTTGACTCCTTGAACGTCTTGTCCCCTTGTATCCATGCTTAAGTATATGGTGATATATTATTGATTGTTATAATTTCTTATCTTACCACCTTTACCACCTAAATATTTTATATCTAAGAAAAATAAATATTTATACACAAATATCTATATATATTTTCAAAGATAATTTCTTTTTAGTATTTAATTAACAGTTTTTTAAGAACCTTCTCGAACCAAATGTTACTGGGCGCCAAAATATATCATAATTCGATGAGAGAGAATACAGCTGGAAACTAATTAAGTATATGAAATTAACTGCTCCACGTTGAACCGTCAAATAAAAAAAAATTGTTGTTACTCAGTCACACGTTGGGCAAGCCAAAATAAAAGGTAATTAGAGTTATCAAATGATAATATTTAATTTTAAAATAAAAATGTTCAGTTGAATACATGAAATTAAATTAAATCGCCATTTTGGTTCTTATATGATGTATATTAAATGTTCTCTAATATTAGTTAAATTCGATCTATATTTCTTTTAGTACCAATTAAATAAAGTTTTAATGGTGAAATCGTTTAACTTTGAAGAAATATAAAAAGTTTGAATTCAAATTTTCATGCGCTATAAAAATAGTCTTGCACAGAATAAATAATAAACGAAAAATATAAATAATAAAAAAAACTAAATAGATTCTAAAATGCAGACTTGATTTTAATAATAGAAGGTTTTAATGCAATTAAAAGAAAACATAGAACATGTACTCTTTAATTATCTCTAGGGTCGTGAAAATCCTTATTTGTCAAGAAAGGTAAGTTAATTGGTATATATCTTGATTAATGTAGGTTAGTAAGTATGGTTAGTAAGTATGGTTATATCTTAATAACTTATCGTACACACAAACAACTTGTTTTAGTATCATAAACTTTGTTTATTAATTAAAACTTTACTAGGTACTTGATTCACACATATTCGACTTGATATTAAACTGTTAAAAAAACAATCAATGTATTATATTTATTCTTATTGAAAACATTATTTAAATACACTGTTAGAAAAAAAGTGACGAGCACACCCTGTATAATCTGAAGAAATGGTTCTAACACAATGAAATTTGGTATGGAAGTAGTACTAACGTAGCATAACTTACCATCGCTATACGACGAGGCATAGAGTCACTAAGTCGTTGTATGGTAGTGGGGGGGATGTCCAACCATGCTGCTTCAACTTGCCTCCATAGCTCCTCAACGTTACTCGGGGGAGCCGGATAACGTTGAAGTCTCCGACCGATCATAGCCCAGACATGTTCGATCGGATTGAGATCCGGAAAACGTGCCGGCCATGAAAGCATCCGTATATGGTTCTCTTCCACAAAGGTCTGGGCAACACGTCTAGTGTGTGGTCGCGCGTTGATGTGCATGTAGAGAAGACGTGGGCGCCGTCGAACGTAGGGAAGCACAATGGGCCGTAGTACCTCATCTACGTAGCGGCGAGCCGTCATCGTATACTGTATACGCAGCAAACGTGTACGTCCACCATGTGTAATAGCACCCCATACTATAATGCCCTGCTGGCGGTGGATAGGGCGTGGTTGGATGCACTCCTCGAGGTAACGCTCACCACGTCTCCGATGAACCAAAATTCGCGCGTCATCGGTGCTCAATTCGGATCTTGATTCGTCGGAAAACAAAATGTGCCCCCACTCGACAACCCACTGATGTCTAGCCTCCACCCACTGGCGCCGTGCACGGCGGTGCTCGCGAGTCAGTGTAATCCGCTGCAACGCACAGCGCGCTCGCAGTCCACTTTCTAGCAAACGCCCCCGTACAGTTCGCGTAGTGAGTACGCCTTCCCTTCCTGCTGGCCAAACGCCTTCAAGTTGCCTTGAGGAAGACGTACGCGACGCTAAAGCGCTGTGAACAAGGGCGCGATCTTCGCGTGCTGTGCTCGCGCAGGGCCGTCCCGCTCACGGCTGAAGGCGCGTACGTACTTGCTCCATCCATTCTCGCCATACCCGCTGCACTGCCGATAATGACCGCTCGAGACGGCGCGCGACATCACGGAAGGATACTCCTGTGCATCCCCACAACCATTCCTAGCTCAAACTCACTCAGATAACGCGAACGGCCTTCCATCACGCACAAAGTACGACTACAACTACCCGCTTCCACCACACTAACAATAACCGGTTTCTCCCTCCCAGCATCGATCTCCATGGAGACAACATATTGCAGCTGTTATTATAATATATATATAAAAAGAAGAAAGAAGAAAGTTTCTCACAATACTTGCTAGCAATTAGGAAAATTGCTGCACACGGTAACAATGAAGAAGACGCATTGATTGAATATGGTGGGATAATTGACGAGAAAACGAATAAAACAATATTGTACGAAGCAAAAGGACTAAAAGAATTTAAACAATCGTTGAAATTCTATGAGAAACTGAAATAAAAGCAATTACGAGAGAAAAATGGTTATAGAAAAGAGTGAGTTTAAAGGAAATTCATCGAAACATACTACCGCTAGATATCAAGAGGAAAGAACCAGTACTAAATGTTTTAACTGTGGAAAACGAGGGCATCATTCGAGAAATTGTCGAGATAAGGATAAAGGATTGTAATGCATCACATACAACAATGATGGCCGCATCGCTAAAGATTGTAAGAAAGAAAAAGCGACTGAGAAATCTGAAAGTACAGAGCGATCCTACTTGGTACGGCAAAATGGTGATGAAACGCCAGGGCACAGGACACACATTGTTATTGAATGGTCGATCAATTACTGGTCTTGTGGATACTGGTAGAGACGTAAACCTGATCAGGGCTAGCAGTTATATACAGATAAGAGCGCCCAAATTTGAAGAAATATCGTTAACCTTAAAGAGAATCGGTGCCAGTGGAATCAAGGCTCTAGGCAGATTTACTACCCAAGTGACAGTTGATGATTGTAAGTTAACAACAGACTTGCACATAGTCCCTGACGAAACGATGTCCGTGAAAATGATTATTGGCAAACCAATGCTTGACAAGGTTACTCTAATATATAATGCCGATACAATAACAAATGCAAGGCCTACAGTAAACTTGTTGGAACAGAAAAATGACCTATCGGAAATCGAAGAATGAGTAAAAATAGTACCTGATGTATTCTGCATCAGTCGGTATGATGAATTAGGCGTGAGAAATTCAAAATACTCGAAGTCTATAAAAAACATGATATAGATAATCCAAATAATACGAAATGGACAAAAATAACCACAAAAATCATACTTGAAGACGAAATACAAATTTATCAACGACCAAGAAGATTGTCCAATGTCGAAAGGAAAAAAGTCAATTATCAAATAAAGAGTTCGCTAAAAGAGAGGATAATAAGACCAAGCTCGTCAGATTATGCCAGCCCCATAGTTCTGATAAAAAAGAAAAACGGAACTACTCGCCTCTGTGTTGATTATAGAGCATTAAATAGGAAAGTAATAAAGGATAGATACTCCTTACCTGCCATCGAGGATCAGATCAACAAGTTATCAAAAGCCAGAATATTCACAACCTTTGATTTAAAGAATGTTTTTTTCACATTCCAACGGGTGAAGATAGTGTTAAATTAAATTAGTGTTAAAAGCTTTGCGCGAGAAACATGTCAACAGAATATACGCAAATAGTTATTTAAAAAAAAATCAAAGAATTCTCATACATAATCACAAAAACATTATGATTTTTATAATGTTGATTTTGTTGTATTCAGCTAAACACTCTTAGTGTATAAATGAAACAAATATGTATACACATATCTGTATCTGTACACATGGACATATACCTCGTATTTACCAACGTTCTCTTTAGCCAAAGATACATATGTTTCTGTCTTACACATGTCATCAGTCTAGCTAATGAAGTGAAGTTTAATGGTTCGCCCTTCGGAACACATAGAAAATCTTGTTTTTCAGCGCTGTCTACATAACAACTGCAGAACTAGCAAAGTGTTTCCATCATACAATAATAACTGTATCTGTAGAAACTGTATTACCGTGCTTGGCAAGATACATTCACAAATATATTAACTTGTATTGTGTTCTTCACCCGATTTTTAATATTTTATATGATTAAAAATACTTTTGTATTATACAAAAAGTTAAATCATACCTTGTAAATGTACGCATGCGCAATGCAATTCCGAGGACGACAACGACGAGCTACCCGGTAACGAGAACGGAAAAGTTGGCCAAGTTTTAACGTTCTCGTTCCCGGGATCTTCCCGGAATCAATAGCGTCACTGGAAAGTTGAGCACGTGGACATTGAACACATAATCACAAATCTTCCCTTAAATTTTATTTGAGATTCAATTTCATGATTTTGACAAAAGATGTAAACAACTCCATTCGGATTGTGTAATTCTCCGTCAATCTTCCAAAGATATATTAACGAAATATTCAAGGTCTTAATGCAGAAGGATGTTATCTTATCTTATATGGATGACATAATTATCCCAGCCGAAAATGAAGAAGCATTCGACAGACTAAATGAAGTGTTACGTACTGCAAAGGAATATGGGCTGCAAATAAATTGGAAAAAGTGTCAGTTTATGAAAGCAAAGGTTGAATATTTATGCCACGAAATAGAAAATGACACCTTGAAACCAAGCCAAACAAAGGTTGCTGCCGTAGTTAATTTTCCTGCCCCGAAAAGAATGAAACAAGTTCAAAGCTTCCTTGGACTATCGGGATATTTTGGAAAGTACGTGAAAGATTATTCTTTGATAGCCAAGCCTCTAACAGAAACATTGAAAAGGAAGAAAGGATTTAGATTCGAGAGTGGCGAGAGAAATTATTTTAAAGAATTAAAAGAAAAATTAGCATGTGAACCTGTTCTAAAAATTTTAACTACGATCCTAAGACCGAACTCCACGTGGATGCAAGTCAAGAAGTATTTGGAGGAGTATTGTTGCAGCAAGATGATGAGGACGGATAGTTGCATCCTGTTTATTTCTGGACCCGGAAAACGAATAATACTCAGAAGCGAATTAGGAGTATTAGCTATAATCGAGGCACTAAAGAAATTTTGAGTGTATCTGCTAGGAATCAAATTTAAAATAGTCAGATTGTTGTGCCGTCGTTGCAACTATGTACAAAAAGGATCTTTGTACATGGCTGGCAAGATGGACTTTGCTTCTTGAAGAATTCGATTACGGGATGGAACATCGATCAGGTACACGAATGAAACATGTGGATGCTCTAAGCCGAAACTCTGTTATGACTATCGTACAACCCAACAATTTGATAACTGAAATTAAGAAAACTCAAGATGGAGTCGGCAAAATTAAAGCTATTAAAGAAGTTCTCAAAGAAAAACCTTACGATGACTACCTGATTAAATACGATATCCTATACAAATTCGTGAATGGAAATTAAATTTAGGTGGTGCCGAAGACTTTATAAAACGACATTATAAGAACACATGAAGACATTTTGCTGTAAGAAAAACACACAAACAGTTAAAGCAAGAATTTGACATATCCAAAATGAGAGAAAAAATTGGAAGAGTTATAACGAATTGTGTATCATGAATACTTTTCAACCGAAATGAGGTAAACAAGAAGGTTATTTACATCCTATACACAAACAGTCTATTCAATTACACACCTATCACATTGATCATATTGACCCTTTAGAATTCACTCACAAAAGTTATAAACACATCCTATAGACTCCTTTACGAAGTACACCTGGCTATACCCTACCAAAACAACTACCTCTAAAGAAGTGATTGCTCTAATGAAAATATCCAACATTGCAAAATCACTACGGGTTTACCCAGAGCAAATGGACAAATCGAAAGGATTAACTCGATCGTGATATCAGTTTTATCGAAATTCTCTGCAGATGAACCTGCAAAATGGTACAAATACGTCGACAAAGCACAACAGGTTATGAATTCAACACATCAAAGAAGCATTGATACAACACCTTTCCAATTATGATAGGAGTTAAGATGAGAAATACGATTAGCAATGAAAATAAAAGAATTGATAGATGAAGAAGTACAGAAACAGTTCGAAGATGACAGAGACGAATTAACAAAAGAAGCGAATATGCATATAAGTAAAATACAAGAAGAAAACAAGAAGAGTTACAATCTGCGATGACGCAAACCTTCAAAATACAAATATGGTGATCCAGTTACCATAAAAAGAACACAGGAAGGCCGTGGCATGAAGTTAAAGTCTAAATACCTAGCTCCTTACCGCATTAGTAAAAGTTAAACTTAACGACACATACGACGTAGAAGAAGGTGAGAGACCATCACATACCTCAACCTGTGCAGAGTATATGAAACCATGGTAATGATGAAAACGCACCATCCGAGGCGAATGATGAGCAGGGCGACTGAGTTGTGGGATCCAAATAGGGTAAGAGCAAAGGAACCACATAGTACGACGAAAGACGCGATAGAGAACGAGTGAAGTCTAGTGAAGTGTAGTACAATTTCATAAGTACGATGAAAAGACAATTACGACGAACATTACATTATTTAAGACGCATTTTACATACAGAACATTTGTAATAATTTACCTACTAAAATAAACGTTTTACTTTATTTGTCAATTTCTTTGTTCAGAACATAATAAACATTTCCTAAGGGATATATATATATATATATATATATATATATATATATATATATATATAATCAAAAATTTATTTAAATTCGGGTAAGCGGTCAATTAATTGACCGCTTACCCGAATTTAAATAAATTTTTGATAATATATCACGGTCGATAATTTCTTTTCAATTATATATATATATATATATATATATATATATATATATATATATATATACAGGGTGTCATTTTGAAAACGTACCACCCTCTATATTTCGGCCCCTATAGAAATTCCAAAAATATGCAAAAACACGTCAAACTTATTTTTAAGGGGGACATTTTGTAGGCTGGTTTTCAATTAAATTACATCAACCCTCTAGCGGGGGTGGACATAACCTCTAAAAATTTTAATGGAAATGGGGGTTGAGTGATACCTCATTTTAAAGGTCGTTTAACCCGCTTTTCAAAAATGCTAAATTCTTGTCCTTTATTTTTAATACTTTTGAAGAAATAAAGTCAAACCATGAACATACAAGTATCAAGTGTTTTGCAATAAAACATTAAAAAACTAATAAAAAGTAACTTATTTTATAAAATTTTCGAAATGTTGTCCATTATTTTCTAAACAGTGATAAAGTCTACTCTCAAACTCCTCTCTAACACTTCTGCCTGAAGTTCTTTACATGTAGCTGTTATTCTTCTCTTTAAATCTTGCAAATCTCGAGGCGGTGTTTTATAAACAATCGATTTTAGATGCCCCCATAGGAAGAAATCTAGAGGCGATAAGTCGGGTGATCGTGGTGGCCATTCTATTGCTCCTCTTCGACCAATCCATCTGCCAGGAAATCTATCATTTAGCCACTGTCTAACTGGAAGATAGTAGTGTGGTGGAGCTCCATCTTGTTGGAAGTGTAGAAGATCTTCTTGCAAAACCATGTTACCAGCCGCGTCAATTTGATTTTCCAAACTAGTTGTTATTAAGGGGTCTATTATTTCTTCAAGCAAATTTAAGTAGAGCTCACCAGTTAGATTTCCTTCAATGAATGAAGGTCCAATAATAGTATTCCCAAGGATACCAGCCCAAACGTTCACTTTTTCTGGATACTGTGTGTGACCTTCCCTAAAAAGTCGCGGATTTTCATCGCTCCAGTAGCGACAATTTTGCTTGTTAACATGCCCATTAAGAAAAAAAGTACACTCATCAGTAAAGCAAATATTGTGCAAGATATTTTGGTTTTCATTTATAAAATCCGTCATTGTTTCACAAAATTCAATCCTTCTGTCGAAATCGTCGTCAAAAAGCTGTTGTAGAATTTGCATTTTATAGGGGTGAAACTTATTTAACTTTAGTGCTTTCCTTACTGTTTCGTGAGACATTCCTACTTGGCGTGCCACAATGCGAAGTGATGTGGAGGGTTCTGCAGTAAAGGTGCCTAATACTTCTATTTGTGCTGCTTTATCCAAGACACGGCTAATATTTCTTTTTTTGTTAGCAACGGAACCAGTTTCACTAAACTTAGCGACTAATTGTAGAACATACTTATGATTTAAATTACTATTCGGATACCTTTCATTAAACATTCTTGACGTTCTTCTTGCGCATCTTCCACATTCCCCATAAATAAGAATAATTTCAATTCTTCGTTGAAGTGTAAACACCATTTGTAAAAATAATGTAATAAAATCGCAACTTTTACCTCGCAAAACTAATTTTACAATAAAGTAATTTTGGCTAAAATAAATGGAGTGACAAATAAAGAAAAATTTGACAAGAATGTCAAGAATGCTTAAACCAGGGCTCTTTTTTTTCTACGTTAAACTACCTGTACGACTATCACAAGTACTAGTTTAGGTAAATCACATTCTTTCCAATAATGTTTAACTGAATAGTATGCGTCTTTATTATTTCGTTGGATATTAGAAGTAAAAATATTTTAAAAATTTACCGTTATGTAATACCTCAATTTCATTTATTTTAATTCATTAAAGCAATATCACAAAGTGTTTTTGATACCTAAACTTCTTTACAATTTTCACCAAATATCTCGCGAACTGCTAAAAAGAAAAGGCAAGAATTTAGCATTTTTGAAAAGCGGGTTAAACGACCTTTAAAATGAGGTATCACTCAACCCTCATTTCCATTTAAATTTTTAGAGGTTATGTCCACCCCCGCTAGAGGGTTGATGTAATTTAATTGAAAACCAGCCTACAAAATGTCCCCCTTAAAAATAAGTTTGACGTGTTTTTGCATATTTTTGGAATTTCTATAGGGGCCGAAATATAGAGGGTGGTACGTTTTCAAAATGACACCCTGTATATATATATATATATATATATATATATATATATATATATAATTGAAAAGAAATTATCGACCGTGATATATTATCAAAAATTTATTTAAATTCGGGTAAGCGGTCAATTAATTGACCGCTTACCCGAATTTAAATAAATTTTTGATTACGTTAAACTACCTGTACGACTATCACAAGTACTAGTTTAGGTAAATCACATTCTTTCCAATAATGTTTAACTGAATAGTATGCGTCTTTATTATTTCGTTGGATATTAGAAGTAAAAATATTTTAAAAATTTGCCGTTATGTAATACCTCAATTTCATTTATTTTAATTCATTAAAGCAATATCACAAAGTGTTTTTGATACCTAAACTTCTTTACAATTTTCACCAAATATCTCGCGAACTGCTAAAAAGAAAAATATAAATGACAGAATATAAAATTTTATATTCTGTCATTTATATTTTGTATTCCCTTGACAAAGGCGTACTGCCGAAACATGTAGGGTTGTTTTAAATATATATACTTTGAAGTAAACCAGACCTTTAATCGCCGACTTATTAAGTTTACTTTATCATACCAAGGTCACGAAGATATTATATACAGGCTGTCCCGTAAAAAACGCCAACATTCATAATTCCGTTATTTATTGTCCGGTTTTATTTAAACAAAAAGTAAATTTAATAGCATCAAAAACACTATAAGATAGCAGTGTTTTATTTGTTTTCAATTGTTTTCATTAATGTCAAACGACAGTCAAGTTTTCTATTTTAAATGGCAACATATATATTTTTGGCTATATTCGGATTGGATTTTTTTTTCTGAATTCAACGATGTATAACATGTTTATTTTTGATAAACGTTTATTGCAAAAAAAACTTTATAAATTTCATCTTTGTCTTCCATTATTTATAAATATTCGAATGTGTCATGAAACATTGGAAATGTAAGTATTATAAATATTATTATAAGAAACAAAACACTTTACAATAAATGTTGAAATTGCCCGCCACCTTGTTCAACACATATCGCACATCTCCTAATTACTCCAAAGGTCGCATTTAAAAGACAAGCGGCAGGTACTTCTTGACAAGTGTTAATAATTCTTTGTCTTAAAATGTCAACATTTTCTGGAGTTGTTAAATAAACTCGATCTTGTAGATAAGCCCACAACCAAAAATCGAGGGGCGTAAGATCCGGTGAACGCGCAGGCCACTCGATAGGACCGGATGTTCCTATCCACCTATTTCCAAATTGGGTGTTCAACAAATCAGTATTTACTCTGGCGTTGTGCGCGGGAGCCCCATCTTGTTGAAAAAATATTCTATTTAAATTTGCCAAAGGTAATTCATCTAAAAAGTTTTGGAGATTTTCGTGTAATAAAGTGTAGTATTTTTCTTGATTTAAGCAACCATCTATGAAAAATGGCCCAATTAATTGATCACCTAAAATGCCACACCAAACATTTACGTTGAAACGTCTTTGAAAATTATTTTCAATTACAAATCTCGGATTATCTGCACTCCACTGTCGATGTATGTTTCTATTAAAAATACCGTTGTTCCTAAAAGTGCATTCATCAGACCAAATTATCCTTCTGTAAAAATTTGGGTCTTGTTCTAATGCATTTAAATAAAAACGACAAAACTGGATTCTTCGGCCAGGATCATTTTGTCCTAATGCATGAACTTTTCGAGCTATGTACGGTTTAAGTTTGTGTTTTCTTAAAATACCATGAACTGTAGTTTTTGATACCCCAATATTATGTGCAATTTCGCGAATCGAAGTTCGTGAATTTTGCTGTACTGCAAGAAGAACATCTAATTCCTTATCTTCGGAGAATTTCCGTTTTTGTGTTTTTGGTTTGGTAAATGATCCATAATTTCTTAAATTCTTTTCAATTCTCTGAAATATTTTCGAACCTGGAACTTCTCTGTCCGGAAAACGAGCACTGTACCGACGAACTGCTTGAAGGCGATTTTTATTACATTCAAAGAACACTTGTAACATGTCCGTTAATTCATTGTTATTCATTTTTAACGAAAATACGCTTTTTGTTGCGGCAAAACGTTCAAACAGGATAATACAGAAAACTTAATAAAGTCAAACTGACACTTAAGGCACATTGACATAATGCTAGTGGACTGGGCCAAGTCTATTATAATGAAAGATGAAATTTATAAAGTTTTATTTTATTTTTTATTATTAGGAGATGTGCGATATGTGTTAAACAAGGTGGCGGGCAATTTCAACATTTATTGTAAAGTGTTTTGTTTCTTATAATAATATTTATAATACTTACATTTCAAATGTTTCATGACACATTCGAATATTTATAAATAATGGAAGACAAAGATGAAATTTATAAAGTTTTTTTTTTGCAATAAACGTTTATCAAAAATAAACATGTTATACATCGTTGAATTCAGAAAAAAAAATCCAATCCGAATATAGCCAAAAATATATATGTTGCCATTTAAAATAAAAAACTTGACTGTCGTTTGACATTAATGAAAACAATTGAAAACAAATAAAACACTGCTATCTTATAGTGTTTTTGATGCTATTAAATTTACTTTTTGTTTAAATAAAACCGGACAATAAATAACGGAATTATGAATGTTGGCGTTTTTTACGGGGCAGTCTGTATATATATATATACACACCTATCACATATATATATATATATATATATATATATATATATATATATATATATATATATATATATATATAGGAATATAAAACACAAAATTTTGTGTTTGATATTCCTTGAAAAAGACATCATTTGCCGAAACATGTAGGACTATTTTAAATACATATATTTTGAAGTAAAACCAGACCTTAAATCTATGTATTTAAAATAGTCCTACATGTTTCGGCAAATGATGCCTTTTTCAAGGAATATAAAACACAAAATTTTGTGTTTTATATTCCTTGAAAAAGACATCATTTGCCGAAACATGTAGGACTATTTTAAATACATATATTTTGAAGTAAAACCAGACCTTAAATCGCCAATAAATTGAATTTACCATAACATACAAAGGTCACGAAATAATTATCTATATATAGTAAACTTAATAAGTCGGAGATTAAAGGTCAGGTTTATTACTTCAAAGTATATATATTTAAAACAAATAAATAATAATTTGTTTTAAATATATATACTTTGAAGTAATAAACCAGACCTTTAATCGCCGACTTATTAAGTTTACTATATCATACCAAGGTTACGAAAATATTATATATATATATGGTAAACTTAATAAGTCGGCGATTAAAGGTCTGGTTTATTACTTCAAAGTATATATATTTGAAACAACCCTACATGTTTCGGCAATGATGCCTTTGTCAAGGATATAAAAAATATAAATGACAGAATATAAATGTCAAATAATTGAGTTGCTATGGTTTAAATTATTCAAAGATACATTCCAATAATAATAATAAATCATGCCTTAGTATTCCAAAAAATAGATAGCAAGATGTGAACATATGTGTTGTTCGCTGCTAGCAGCTTGTGTCTCTTTCTGGGTATGAACTTGTGTGTTGGTTGCTGCTGGCAGCTTGCGTCTCTCTCTGGGTGTGTGGTTTTGTATTTGTGTGAGCGCGTAAGTGTAGGGTTTTGTATGTTGGTGCGCTCGTGCGTGTATTTAGTGACCGGTCGCGTAAATTTAGAGAGATCGGATAACCAGCCGTTGCGTAGGGCCGCCAACCCTTTCCCGGTAACTTCTTTACTTTTCCGTGCAGTACTTCGACGGCCCGACCCCCGCCCCAACGAGGCAAGGCGCAGACCAGCGAAGCGCATCCTGCACGGGGTTGCTCATCGCCAACCGAGGGAACACTCTTAGTGGCTACCTCAGTCGACGGCGGTCACACTTTGTGCCATCTTAACGATTTCCGCAAAAGCGGGGCCAATGCATACACGTCGAACGTGTGTGCTGTTAACGGCAGCCTAGCCAGGTTGCCGCCCAGGACCGGTCCTAGGCGGAAATCGTTAAGATGGCACGAAGTGTGACCGTTACAAAACATTTTTATTTGTTCCAAAATTACAGATCTATGAATGTAATTGTCAGATCATGAAAAAAATGTAATCCTAAAGTCAATAAAAACTTATTTTATTTAAAAAAAAGTTCAATTAATAATATTTTCGAAATGTCCACCTCCTTGTTGAATGCAGACTTCTGCCTGTAAGCCAACAGAAGAAGTACTTATCCGAATTTCATACTTGTTTTGTCGGATTTGCTCGGCAGCCAGGTGAATACGATCTGTGATGTGGCGACGTGGGCTGGATCGCTATGTGATGTCTAACGTGTGCAGGATCGGCATGTGATGTGACCCGGTCCTGAAGGGCACATCGCTGCGTTTGTACGCAGACTCGCCGTTATATTAAATAATAGACTGGCAACGTTTGAATAACATCATATCATTAGTTAACACATTATAACGAAGTAACAAATAACAGTATGTACATTAACAAAATAGACACTAGTCTTAATGAGGTTTCTATGTTACACTCTCAAAGACTTACAGTGTCTTACTCTGTCTTCAGATCGGATGGATGTCGTTAAATACTTTAGTGTGTCCTTATTCAGACTAGTGGCCTTAGTATAACATCAACAAGGTGGTGAAAGAGAGTAACACATATCGAGGCCGTATGTGTATGTTTGTACGTACCGAGGTTATGTTTAGTATACAATAGAAACAAGACCGGGGTCGTACCTTGACTAAGATAAGTAGTTCAATACATGACTCGATTTGGTTACTACAGATCCATCAACTCTTCTCTTGTGTTCGAAACTTGCGCGTAGACTAAATTTTTCATGTACCCCCATAAATAAAAGTCAAGTGGATTAAGATGGGGTGATCTGGGTGGCCATGCAACAGGACCACCTCGACCAATCCATTTTAGATCATTGACGTTAACCCAATTTCGGACAGCAATTCCGAAATGTGGTGGTGCTCCATCCATGTGAAACCACATGTCTCGTCGGGAAACCGATGTCGGTATTCAATAACTGCTTGGCGTGTATTGCCGTTACAATAGCCATACAAAAATGCATGTCCGCATACTCTTGAGAAGAAAATCGGTAAGGCACTTTAAATAAAGAAAACGTGTCCACTCACTAATAAGCTGTTGTATGAACTGAAACGTAATGTAATCCTTTATTAAAAAATGCAACGTTAACAGTCATCTGAACATTTGTTTATTGTATGATATTCATGGTTCAGCACTTACAAAATAAGTAAGAACCTTTTTTATAATAAATCAATTTCCAGTACTCTTTTTTGTAGATCTCCAAGAAATTACTGTATGCACTACGACACGTGTTTATTTATTTAAGGATAACATTTTATTATGCGACGTTAACAATCACAGGCCTTTTATGAATCGTATAACTTTTTTTAAATAAAATTAATTTGTATTGACTTTCGAATTACATTTTTTTTTCATGATCTGACAATCACATTAATAGATCCGTAACTTTGAAACAAATAAAAATGGATATACAAGTTTTGCGTTTTTTGTTACTTGAAATGAAGTCTACTTTACACTCCTAAAATTTGAACATAACGATCGGGACAGCTTGTATATACATCGTGCGTTCAAAAAAAAAAACTGCCTCTAGTGAGCCATGATTTCTAAGTAACATCAAACAACATGTCGTAACATTACTAATATGAATTTCTTAAATCACAGCTACATCTAAATGACAACCGGCTTTATAAAATTGCAAGGTTAGAAAATTGTAAGGTTAATTGTTAGGTTATAATTAGAGAACGGACATTCTTACCACATGACTATATTCTCCGAATACAATAGCTGGGTTGTTCATTTTTATCGGGTGGCCGAGTAAGTCAAACAAATACTTCATTGAATTACGCCGGGATGTACTGAGCGACGTTATACACAATTCCAATTGCCGATTGCGTTTTATGGAATATATTCTCCGAATACAATAGCTGGGTTGTCCATTGTTATCGCTGCGACCAGGTGGCCAAGTAAGTCAAACAAATACTTCATTGAATTACGCCGGGATGTACTGAGCGACGTTATACACAATTCCAATTGCCGATTGCGTTTTATGGAAATTGCATCCGTTCTCTAGTTATAATCTACCTGTCATGAATAAATAAAATTCCGTGTTGTCGATGACACTAATGACTAGAGAACGGACATTCTTACCACATGACTAAGTTCTCCGCATACAATAGCCGTTGTCCATTGTTAACGCAGGTGGCCGAGAAAGACAAACACAAATACTTCATTGTAATACGCCGGGATGTACTCAGCGAAGTTTATAATCGCATTGTAATCGCAGCGGACCAGATGGCTGGGAAACACTAACAAATACTTCATTGAATTACGGCGAGTCATGTGGTAAGAATGTCCGTTCTCTACTAATGACTAAAGACTGCATCAGGCCGAAATTACGATGGACCATATAAATAGTATATAACATCGCTAAGTACAACACGCAGTTATTGAATAGCACCATTCATTCTGTTTTTGTCGTTGAATTGCGACGCAATTACTTCAATATTATAGTTAAATTCCTTTTTTCATGGGCGTGAGGAGTTCTTATAATTTATTTTATTTATTAGTTTATATTTGGAAAGATAAAAAGTGTTAATTACATACGTACATCGTAATTTTTGTAATAGATCCTGTTTAATATCGTTTCATCGAATCTACTTCTCCCAATTATTTCGACTAAGTGTCCGGTGAATTTCGTTAAGTTTCAATAACTTACGCATACATTTTTAATTTTCATTTATTTAGATCTAGAACATTGTTTAAGTTACTTTTTCAGATATGATATGGAACATCGGAAACAATAGCGAGTTGAATTAAGAGTCAAACTGAATGTATGTCCATTGCCAGTGATTTCGAAATTTATTGCAAAGTCTGTAAAATATCATTAAAAAATTCCAAGAAATCGCACGTAAAACGCCACTTAGCATCGCAAACACATTCACAGAAATTAGACCAGATCCGTTGAATTCTGACAATTTTAATGAAGAACTCTGTGAAACTTTAATGGCGGCAAATATTCTATCAAATAAACTTAACAATCCCACCTTCAAAGCATTTCTCCAAAAATATACTGGCCCAAATGTT
Organism: Melolontha melolontha; assembly: GCA_935421215.2. Classification (NCBI taxonomy): domain Eukaryota; kingdom Metazoa; phylum Arthropoda; class Insecta; order Coleoptera; family Scarabaeidae; genus Melolontha; species Melolontha melolontha. The sequence continues at coordinate 154,483,160 of OW285236.1, read as the reverse complement.
CCTGATGAAACCACCTTAGGCATCATATTTCTAAGTGCTACACAAAAGCAGTAGAACGCATTAGAAGCCATCTTTCAAATTAGTACCTATGGATAAGTGCCGACGAAACTGTCGATATATTAGGACGCTGTGTGGTAAATGTTGTAGTTGATGTACTACATCCAACTATTCCATATAACGCATATGTAATAGCAACAAAACTTATAAATACAGTTAATGCGGAAACAATAGCCAAAACCATTTAGGAGAATATGTACCAAATGCTTCATGCGGACGACAGGTACAAAAAAAATACTTTTATTTGTCAGTGACAGTGCTGCATATATGTTAAATACAGGCAGACTATTAAAGGAAACATATCCTAATATGCTGCATATTACTTATGTAGCACATGCTCTCCACAGAATCTGTGAATATATCAGAGACACCTTTCCGGAAGTATCCGCTTTTAAAAAAGTTTTCAGAAAAGCACCAATAAGAGTAGCTCTTTGCAGGGAAAAATTTCCATCTTTGTCACTGCCTCCCTCTCCAGTAATAACTAGATGGGGAACATGTTTGGAAGCTACTAGTTTTTATGCAGAGAATTTCGATAGCTTACAAAATTTCGTTACATGTTTAAATGACGGTGCTCGAAGAATTTCTGAGTGCAAGGAACTAAAACAAATTCCAAATTTAAAAAATCAGTTGTACTTTCTTCAGGAACACTATAAATTTGCCAAAACTAATCACTTATTTTGAAAATCAAAATCTCAAATTAAATTATGGATTAATCACATTAGATGTGGCTATTAATAATTTGAAAAATATTCCAAGTGACTTCGGATGCGGCCTTCGGCAAAAGTTAGATGCAGTTTTTAATAGAAATCCAGATTTAATAACATTGCGGAAATTGTATATGAGGACAATGCCTCAAAATCTAACTGCTAAATACGCTGAAATAAAATAATATATCCAGAATGCACCTATAACCAGTTGCGATGTAGAAAGGACGTTTTCTATCTGCAAGGATATATTTCATTCAAACAAAACAAATTTTACAGAAAAGAACCTTGAGACAGTATTGCTAGTTAATATTAATACTCTTTTACTCAACTTAAACTACAAAATGAACAATTAAAAATATGTTTCGTATTTTATAGATCACCACCTGTTTGTTTTCCAATTATATAAATAAAATTAAAATCTCTTTAAAAATACAAATTTTCAATAGTACGTCCGAGTGCGATGAGTTATCGACTTCTCGTGTCCGACCCTACTAATGACATTAACCTTTGACAATTCAGAACGGTGCGGTTAAGTTAGGTCATACTTAAAAATTTCATAGCCAACTCTGAAACTTGTTTTTTTTTTTGAACGCACGATATAAGAAGTGAGCCACAAAAAACGTTTTCAGAGTATGCCATGGGTTAAAACAGTTATGTCTTAGCAGGCGCGGCTCGTGATAACGTATTTTGGTTTGCAGTACAATGATCCGAGTGCTTCGTGTATTCTCGTGTACTAACTGTAACGTTTGCTTAGTAAACACCGAAAACACACGAGGCACTCGTATCATTGTACTGCAAACCAAAATACGTCATCACGAGCCGCGCCTGTGTCTTAGATTGATTAAGTGATCTAACCTACATTTCGTACTATTTTTTGTTAGTTAGTAATAGGTTAAATCGTAACTTGTCAATTTGACTTATGATTATTTACAAATGACACTTCGTCAATTCTCTAAGCTCAGATATGACTTATGTTTATTTCAGTCGTTCATGGCCTACTTAGGATACAAATTTTGTGGCTCGCTTGATATATATATATACATATATATATATATATACAATGTGTCAAAAAAAAAGTGCTCAGAGTTATACCTCGTGTAGATAAAACAATTTCATCGAAAAAAAAACCAAAATGTGCTAGTCAAAAATGTTTAGTTTTTTTTTGTAATTGAAATTGAAGTTTTTTCCCCTACGCTCAGACTTCATTACGAAAATAATAGATATTTTCTCAACTAGTGTGTAAATTAAAAAAATAAAAACAGATTTAGAAAGGATAATGACCAGATTTATTGTATTGTATTGTGTTGTAGGAATATCACGAGATGAGGATCGCTGCCTTGTTCTCGTGTCCCCACACCGCATCCTTCCTTCAGTCGATATGTAGGTTTGTCCAAGTGATGTTCGGTGTACCTTGTTTCGTTTTACATTCTGTTATGTTAACTATTGCCGTGTATACTGCACTTTTAGATTTGTTTCTCGCTTTGGACTATTGTTATTAAGGACTGAAATGGCGCGTCTTTCAATGTTTGAAAATAATCATATTGCTGATATGCATTATTATTATGGCATGCACCATGGAGTGGCTCGAGTTGCTTGTCGAGCGTACATAGCAGCCTTCCCGAATAGGCAGCCAGTTCCAACATACCGGACATTTATTACAATTCACCGATTGTTCAGCGAGAACGGACTAGGAATGAGAAATATGGGAGGACAAGGCAAAGCTGCAGCACTGCAGCTAGGGAATACAGAAGAAGATATCTTGGACGAGGTTTTCCGCAATCCATCCATTAGCCTCAGACGGTTAGCGCTTATGTTTAATGTATCGAAATCTACAGTGGGTGTGATTTTAAAAGCGAATGGACTTAGGCCATATCATTATCGAAGAGTACAGAATATTAATGAAGGAGACTATGTACAGCGTTGTATTTTTTCAACATGGATTTTGAGACAGACGAGAAGAAATCCAGAATTTTTCAACAAAATTCTTTGGACGGACGAAGCAAAATTTACACGAAATGGAATAACAAATTTTCGAAATTTACACGCATGGTCCGATGAAAACCCACACTTAGCAAGGCCTGCCTCATTCCAGGAACAGTTTTCTGTCAATGTCTGGGCCGCATTGATAGGAAATTTATTAATTGGACCTATTTTTCTTCCTCGAATTTTAAATGGTGAAAGATTTTTGGAATTATTGCAAAATGAACTACCAGAGTTGCTGGATGACGTGCCATTCAATATTCTAAACATGTGGCTGCAGTTGGACGGCGCTCCGGCACATTTCGCTAGGCCAGTAAGATTATTTCTAAATGAAAATTATCACCGATGGGTCGGACGAGGTGGCACAGTTGCGTGGCCGCCAAGGTCGCCAGACATGACTCCCCTGGATTATTTTTTGTGGGGCACAATGAAGCAAGAGGTGTACAGTAGCCCGGTGAACACACTAGAAAATAGGATAAGGAATTGTGCAGAGCGATTAAAACAAAACCCTGATATGATTCAACGTGCTACGAGACAAATAACGTTCAGGGCTATTGCGTGTCACGAATGTGAAAGAGGCCATTTTGAAAACATAATTAATTAATATAATATTGATTAAAAACTATTTTTTGGTTGTTTTATTCATAATCTTAATTAATCATAATCTTATGTAGTAAGTTATACTACTTTTTTTACAATACCTAATTATACGTAAATTACAATAAAAAATAAACATTTTTGACTAGCACATTTTGGGGTTTTTTTTCGATGAAATTGTTTTATCTACACGAGGTATAACTCTGAGCACTTTTTTTTTGGACACATTGTATATATATATATGTATATATATGTATATATATGTATATATATATATATATATATATATATATATATAAATATATTTTCGTGACCTTGGTATGATATGGTAAACTTAATAAGTCGGCGATTAAAGGTCTGGTTTATTACTTCAAAGTATATATATTTAAAACAACCCTACATGTTTCGGCAATGATGCCTTTGTCAAGGATATAAAAAATATACATGACAGAATATAAATGTCAAATAATTGAGTTGCTATGGTTTAAATTATTCAAAGATACATTCCAATAATAATAATAAGTCATGCCTTAGTATTCCAAAAAATAGATAGCAAGGTGTGAACATATGTGTTGTTCGCTGCTAGCGGCTTTTGTCTCTTTCTGGGTATGTATTTGTGTGAGCACGTAAGTATAGGGTTTTGTATGTTGGTGCGCTTGTGCGTGTGTTTAAGTGACCGGTCGCGTAAATTTAGAGAGATCGGATAACCAGCCGTTGCGTAGGGCCGCTAACCCTTTCCCGGCAACTTCTTTACTTTTCCGTGCAGTACTTCGACGGCCCGACCCCCGCCCCAACGAGGCAAGGCGTAGACCAGCGAAGCGCACCCTGCATGGGGTTGCTCATCGCCAACCGAGGGAACACTCTTAGTGGCTACCTCAGTCGACGACGGTCACACTTTGTGCCATCTTAACGATTTCCGCAAAGGCGGGGGCAATGCACACACGTCGAACGTGTGTGTGCTGTTAACGGCAGCCTAGCCAGGTTGCCGCCCAGGACCGGTCCTAGTGGTGTGTGCATTGCGCGGCGCCGTGATTTACGCCGCGTAGCTTGGTTCCTCACTCCTGCTGGAAAGGCGGAATGGCACCTGACTGCCCATCGGGCAGACCCCCCTAGAGTTTGGCAGCGCATATGCTAGGCTACAACCCAGTAGAGGACCACATTAGCACAAAACAGAAAACAAGGAAAAGCAAGACATGAGTTATTATTCCGTATGCGCCCGTGGAGCGTCTTAAGATGCAAAGTTGTCGGCATTCGCCCAAAACGAGAAGGAAAACCACGAAAACCTGCTCGGACAACTAGACAAGAATCAAAATACGGAACAGTCAGCATGATAAGCAAAAGTACATGATATTTAAATGTAATTGATATTTAAATAACATAAGGTATATAACAAAAAAAATATATATTATGATGGTAAATTGTAGATCGTTACAAAATTAAGTTATACTGCTTAAATTTTTTATATCATTTCCGTTGTTAATTGAATTTTTTTCCTGTTTAATACTAATCATTTCTTTAATTTGTCTTTTCATTGTGTGTTGTTCTTTATCAATTATCTGTGTGTTTTCAAAATCGAAATGGTGATCGCGTTGTAGTTTGTGTGTAGATAAAGCAGTTTTGTCTGTTTTAGAGTATTTGTGGGCTTGTATTCTTTTGTATAAATATTGTTTCGTTTGGCCTATGTAGTAACTATCGCAATCGCGACATGGTATTTTATATATGACATGTGTTTCTCGATTTTTTTCTATTTTAGGTTTAAGTTTTGAAAATAAATGTTTATTAGTATTACTAAGTTTATATGTTGTAGCTATATCATATTTTTTTAAAGTGTATTTAATTTTTTCCGATAGTTGTGGAACATATGGAATCGTGATATATGTTGTGTCATTGTTCAAATTTTTATTGGTGTCTGCAGTGTTGTATATGTGGTGTACTATTGTAACTATTAAAAAAAGTTTAATAGTTTGGTCTATAAGTTGTGGTGGATAATTATTATCAGTTAAGATTGTTTTAATTATTTTTTTGATGTTATCTTTTCTGTATTGAGTATGTGATAGTTTTACTGCCCTATCAGTCAGATTATTTATAATCATTTTATTGAATACTGTAGGAGCATTTGAGTGGTAATTCATATATCGAAAAGAAGCTGTGGGTTTATTATACCAATTTGTATAAATAGTACCCTGTCTATCATAGCTCAAAGAAATATCAAGAAAATTAATACTGTTATTAACCCAATTACTACCAATGTCCTTTTAAAAGGTCGGTACAGAAATCTTTTTTTTTGGACAACTTAAACTACTTTCCGAAAGATGGTGCTCCAGTCTATCATTAAACAGAGCATGTACAACGTCTTTCCAAGATTTGCAGCAGTGTAAGTTTTGAAGACTTGCAGATATTGTAAATTGTGTGTGAAACATTTTTTTACGTTCTGTCATGGACAATTGGAGGTAAGAATAATTACGTAATTACAAACATAACATTACTATTTCTTTACACTGATGAGTTGGTATAGTCATAACTTTATGGTTTTACACTTAGACATCTTTGTTTTTTGCTTCATTTTTGCAACATAACCTTACAAACACAACCGTCCTTTTAAAAGGACAATGGTTAAAACACGTACTATTTTGTTTTCAGTTATTTGAAAAGACCTCTTTCACTCCATGAGCTATTAGAAGAAGTAGAATACATTGATGATGTTCACAGTATACCAGACGCTATAGCAGTGTTTCCTCCCGTTAACGCTAATGAAGAGGTTAACGATGAAGACTCCGGAGATGATGAAATTGTTACTATGAACAATCTTCCAGGTAGAATATTGAATACTCAAGCTGAAGCTATTTTTGATACCGATCACGATAGTGATGATGATATCCCATTGTCACATTATAAAAAATATAAAAAAAGACAGAAAAGTAATCATTGGGTTAGGGAAGACATTACAAATAATAATTTACCAAAATGGCAAGATGAAAGTACGGCAAATAATAATATGTCTTCCTTGGACTTGTTCAGTCTCTTTTTTGACGAGAAACTTTGGCAAATGATACTAAATTACATTAATCTTTATGCAGTGCAACATAACAGAAATGTAGATATTATACTAGATGAAATAAAATGTTTTTTTGGAGTACTTATTTACAGCGGTTATACAAGTGTCTCAAGAAGATCTTTGTATTGGGAAAACAGCTCTGATGCTAATCATCAAATTGTGTACACCGCAATTTCACGGAATCGTTTTAATTTTATAATGCAAAACCTACACTGTTGTGACAATACAAATCTAAAAGTTGGTGACAAATTTGCAAAAGTTAGTCCACTGTTAGAAAGATTAAACCAGAAATTTCTTTCTTTTGCCCCTATACAAGAAAACTATAGTGTAGACGAGCCCATGATTCCGTATTTTGGACGGCATGGTTCGAAACAATTTATCAGGGGCAAGCCCATTAGATGGGTTTTTAAATTTTGGATGGCCACAACTATAAACGGCTACATAGAATGTTTTGAACCATATCAAGGATCCACCACAAATCTTTCAGAAAAATACAAAGACTTGGGTTTGGGCGCAAGTGTGGTCTTATCATTCGTTGACAAAATAATCGCAGCAAAAGGTCAGCTGCCTTTTCATGTCTACTTCGATAATTTTTTTACGTCGTGGGAGGTACTTTTGGTGCTTAGAGACAGAAATATAAAAGCTACTGGTACGGTGAGAGAGAACAGAATTCCAGTATCAATTATAAGGTCTGGTAAAGAATTGAGAAAAACAGAAAGAGGGACATTTGAATATGCTTTAGAACGGGAGGAGAATATAATAGTCTGCCGATGGAATGATAATAATATTGTTACCATTGCTTCCAATTGTAAATCTGTACTACCAACGACTAATGTGACTCGATATTCTCAAAAAGAGAAGAAGAAAATATCTGTGCCTCAGCCCAAGTTGGTAAAAAAATAGAATCACAATATGGGTGGATAAGACAGGGCAGATCAGAATATCAGTCTTTATCGCGTGAGTATCAGAGGAAAAAAGTGGTACTTTCCTATAATTTGTCATGGCTTGGATATGGCTATTCATAACGCCTGGCAACTTCACCTCCACTGTGGAGGGAAAATGGACCAGTATGGCTTCCGTCGATCTCTTTGTAAAGGTATTTTAGAAACCCATAAGAAAAACACTAAGAGAGGACGTATACGAACAAGTGTCAATGAAAACGAAATTTCGCGATTTGATGGTAAAGATCATTTGATGGTTTACCAAGAAAATCCAATCAGATGTGGACGGTGCCACAAGAAAGTCCAATTTAGGTGTGCCAAATGCAAAGTGGGATTACATCCTAAACAATGTTTTGTTGATTATCACACGCAATAATATTTTTTTTATGTTTATTATGTTCCAATATCAAATTGAAGATTGTATTTAAATAAACTTAAGTTTTTTAAAGTTAGTTCTGATTACACCTTATAATGCCACTGTCCTTTAAAAAGGTCGGGCCTTATCTAAAAAACTACTAAAAAAAATAAAAAAAAGTAAAAATGAAAAGTTGTTGATTGGGTTCCAGTTAATGTAGAAATAGACAGCAAATGTATTTTTTCAAGAAAAAATTAATTTGGGAGTATCTGGGTTAAATTCTTCTTCAATAGTGAATTTTAATTTGTTGTGAAAATTGTTGAATTTATTTAAGAGATAGTTTATTTTGTTGGTCGGAATACATGTTATGATATCAACATATCTTTTGAAAAAAATGGGGTGGAAGTCTAATGAATTGATAACGTTTTGTTCTAAATGTTCCATTACTAGATTTGCAATAGGAGCAGCTAAAGGAGAGCCCATGGCAATACCAAATGTTTGACTATAAAAAGAATTTTTGTATTGAAAATATGTGTTATCGAGCAGTATATACTATAACTTAATTTTGTAACGATCTACAATTTACCATCATAATATATTTTTTTTGTTATATACCTTATGTTATTTAAATATCAATTACATTTAAATATCATGTACTTTTGCTTATCATGCTGACTGTTCCGTATTTTGATGCCTGTCTAGTTGTCCGAGCAGGTTTTCGTGGTTTTCCTTCTCGTTTTGGGCGAATGCCGACAACTTTGCATCTTAAGACGCTCCACGGGCGCATACGTAATAATAACTCATGTCTTGCTTTTCCCTGCTTTTCCCTGTTTTCTGTTTTGTGCTGATGTGGTCCTCTACTGGGTTGTAGCCTAGCATATGCGCTACCAAACTCTAGGGGGGTCTGCCCGATGGGCAGTCAGGTGCCATTCCGCCTTTTCAGCAGGAGTGAGGAACCAAGCTACCCGGCGTAAATCACGGCACCGCGCAATGCACACACCACTAGGACCGGTCCTGGGCGGCAACCTGGCTAGGCTGCCGTTAACAGCACACACACGTTCGACGTGTGTGCATTGCCCCCGCCTTTGCGGAAATCGTTAAGATGGCACAAAGTGTGACCGTCGTCGGCTGAGGTAGCCACTAAGAGTGTTCCCTCGGTTGGCGATGAGCAACCCCATGCAGGGTGCGCTTCGCTGGTCTGCGCCTTGCCTCGTTGGGGCGGGGGTTGGGCCGTCGAAGTACTGCACGGAAAAGTAAAGAAGTTGCCGGGAAAGGATTGGCGGCCCTACGCAACGGCTGGTTATCCGATCTCTCTAAATTTACGCGACCGGTCACTAAACACGCACAAGCGCACCAACATACAAAACCCTATACTTACGCGCTCACACAAATACATACCCAGAAAGAGACAAAAGCCGCTAGCAGCGAACAACACATATGTTCACACCTTGCTATCTATTTTTTGGAATACTAAGGCATGACTTATTATTGGAATAATTTAAACCATAGCAACTCAATTATTTGACATTTATATTCTGTCATTTATATTTTTTATATCCTTGACAAAGGCATCATTGCCGAAACATGTAGGGTTGTTTTAAATATATATACTTTGAAGTAATAAACCAGACCTTTAATCGCCGACTTATTAAGTTTACTATATATATATATATATATATATATATATATATATATATGTAATTAGACCAGGAGTCTTTGACGTTTGAACATGTATGGAAGGGAATTTTTGGGTAATCCAGCAAAATTAAACTCTATTACTTAAGTCAGTTCTTTATTTTTTCTCCCAATATTTCGCATAAAGATTGTATGCTTCCTCAAGAGTAAAAATATGAACTATTTTTCTATGGAGAAATTACCCGCCTCACTATACATAACGTTTACAATATTTCAAAAGTAATCTAACTAATAACAACTAGCGTCAACATAATTGATTGTGAAATTACAGATTAAAAATAAATTTAAAAAAAAGTTTTTTTTTAAAACGTTGACGATAAACCAACATCGTATTAATTTAATGTTTTAAATTTGATTGATTTTAACATGTTTAGTGTCGTTCTTTGCTAAATTTTAACTCTCAATTGCACTCCTGAGGAAGTAACAAATTAGTTATGAAATATATAGAGGGAAATAAGAGTTTTTTTTTATTTGACAGACCGTTCATCCGTTAATTAATTTTTACTTATACAGTACGGTCGATAATACTTAATTGTCATATATATATATATATATATATATATATATATATATATATATATATATATATATATATATATATAATTATATATATATATATATATAATTAATTCGTGACCTTGGTATGATATGGTAAATTCAATCAGTAGGCGATTCAAGGTCTGGGTTTACTCCAAAGTATATACATTTAAAACAACCCTACATTTTGTATACTGTCATTTATATTTTATATCCTTGATAAAGGCATCATTGCCGAAACATGTAGGGTTGTTTTAAATGTATATACTTTGGAGTAAACCCAGACCTTGAATCGCCTACTGATTGAATTTACTATATATATATATATATATATATATATATATATATATATATATATATATATATATATGTCGTTCCATCAGTCCTGCGTCCATACATTGATGATTTTGCATGTAATTCTGCGTCCAATGTATTGCTGCGTTCGTATACGGACGCAGAAATGAAAACTTCACAGACAACTCTCATTTGGCATACTTGTTTGGCACAAAAATTTTTATCGCTTCCACCGAAAATTACGAAAAGAACAAGTTACAACGAACAAGAAATAGGTAAGTATTTAGTAAATATGTATAGTATATAAGTATTCTATAAGTAGAGGCATACCAGATTTTGAATTTAAGTTCTTTATATAACATTACACTAACTAATTCAACTGTCTTATAATATTAAGTCAGAAGATAAGAGGTAAAAACGTACACTTTCGTCCAGAAGTACTTTTGGCACTCATTTTTAGTACATTATTATTATCATTAATAAGCCTGGACAAGGGGGCTTAGCAGTCCAAGCTTAGTAATGATTAATTCTGGACAAGACGGTCGTATGCAATTATGAGAATTTTTCCATAATACGAGCAAGTTATATATGTACCATTATATTATAATATTATAAACATTTGTTAGATACCGATTATTTTCTTTACAAACTATTATGAATATTATGAATGTGTTCCCTACAAATATGATTCGTAAACGTGATGGTTCGCATTGTTATCATTAGAGAACGGATGCAATTTCCATAAAACGCAATCGGCAATTGGAATTGTGTATAACGTCGCACAGTACATCCCGGCGTAATTCAATGAAGTATTTGTTTGACTTACTCGGCCACCTGGTCTCGCACGATAACAATGGACAACACAGCTATTGTATTCGGAGTGTTTTTTAAAGTGTTTTCATGAGCGTAGATAGAAGCGGGGTTTTTATAATGTATTTTATTTATTAGTTTATATTTCGTAAGATAAATAAAGTGCTGTGAGTAAGTTTCTTGTTTTCATAGTTATAACTGTTAATTACATCGTAATTTTTGTGATAGATCCTGTTTAATATCGTTTCATTGAATCTATTTCTACCAATTATTTCGACGTAAGTGTGCATTGAATTTCGTTCAGTTTCAATAACTTACGCACACATTTTTAGTTTTCATTTATTTAGATCTAGAGCATTGTTTAAGTTACTTTTTCAGACATGATATGGAAGAATGTCGAGAACGGCATTGTAAAACAATGGCGAGTTGGATTGACGGTCATACTGATTGTATGTCCATTGTCAGCGATTCCGAAATTTATTACAAAATCCGTAAAATATCGCCAAAAATTCGCCACTTAGGATCGCAAACACATCTGAACTCTGTAAAACTTTTATGGCGACTAATATTCCCTTAAATAAACTTAACAATCCCACTTTAAAAATATTTCTTCAAAAATATACGGGTCGAAATGTTCCTGATGAATCAACTTTACGCAAATATTATGTTTCTAGGTGCTATACGAGAACAGTAGAACGCATTAGAAGCCATCTTTTAAATCAATACATATGGATAAGCGCCGACAAAACGGTGGATATGTTAGAACGCTGTGTGGTAAATGTTGTAGCTGGTGTACTACATCCAACTATTCCCTATAACTCATATGTAATAGCAACAAGTGTTATAAATAGAGTTGATGCGGAAACAGTTGCTGAAACCATTAAGGAGAATATGCAAAAAATGCTTCATTCGGACGCCACGTACAAAGAAAAAATACTTTTATTTGTCAGTGATAGTGCTGCGTATATGTTAAAAACAGGCAGACTATTGAAGAAAACATATCTTAATATGCTGCATATTACTTGTGTAGCACATGCTCTCCACAGAATCTGAATATATCAGAGACACTTTTCCGGAAGTTGATAGACTTGTATCAGCTTTTAAAAAAGTTTTCAGAAAAGCACCATTGAGAGTAGCTCTTTTCAGGGAAAAATTTACATCTCTGTCACTGCCTCCCACTCCAGTAATAACTAGATGGGGAACATGGCTGGAAGCTACTAGTTATAATGCTGAGAATTTCGATAGTCTAAAACATTTCGTAACACTGCTAAAGGAGGATGCTAGAAGTATTGGTGAGTGCAAGGAGCTCACACAAATCCCAAATTTAAAAAATCAGTTGTACTTTCTTCACGAACACTTTGAAAAATTGCCAAAACTAATCACTTATTTTGAAAATCGAAATCTCAAATTAAATGACGGATTAACCACATTAGATGTGGCTGTTAATAATTTGAAAAGTATTCCAAGTGACTTCGGATGTGGCCTTCGGCAAAAGTTTGAAGCAATTCTTAATAGAAATCCAGATTTAATTACATGGCAGCAATTATGTATGGAGACAATTCCACAAAATCTAACGGCTAAATATGAAGAAATAAAAGAATATTTCCAGTATGCACCTATAACCAGTTGCGATGTAGAAAGGACGTTTTCTATTTATAAGGATGTACTTAATTCAAAGAGAACAAAATTGACAGAAGAAAACCTTAAGAAACTATTGCTAGTCAATATTAATACTCCTTTACTCAACTTGAACGACAAAATGAACAAATAAAAATGTTCCAATTATAGAAATAAAATTAAAAACTTTAAAAATACAACTTTTCAACAAGTACATATTGCAGTGAATTTTTCCCCGAAGAAAAAATTAAAAGAAACTATAAAAGACTATATATTTATGTGTATTTTATTCCAGAAAAATATTTAACAATATTTCATATTTCTCGAAAAATTTATTATAATGTGTATTTTTATCCACAACTGTAGATTGTTCGAACAATTGTATTGATGTATGCAGCCCAGGTTTAGCGGAAGTATATTGCAATTGCAGGTCTTTTGATTTATGTTAGGCATGTGGATATTTTCCATTTTTCCGGGAGGGGAAGAGTCAGAGATTAACCAGCCATCGTACAGATAGGTCTAAGTTCTTGTCGCTGAATAGAAACTTCTTTTTTATTCAGAAATTTTAGTTAAAATCGGTTTGTGTTTTAGTTGTGCTTTTATTTGATGTGTTAAAATTAATTTGCGATTATTACGAGTCTGTAAACTTGTAATTTTGATTAATGTGACCTATCTGAAATCTCTAATTTTTTTGTGAAGTGACGATTACATTAATTAATGTATGTATATTTTTGCAATTATATTTATGTATTTAGAAATAATTTAGTAAGATAATTGAGCTCAATAAAGTCAGTAATATTTTAGTTTATAAAATATTTTGTAATCAGAGGAATATTAAGGAAAATTTTCAGATTTCTTTTGAAGTTTTTTTTTTATGAGTAAGATATTTTAGAAAGTAGATTTGGTGGGAAAAATTTTATTTGTTTCATGTTCAATGTGCGCATGAATTAAAATTTTGGTTGCGTGCGAATACAGATAGTTTTGCTGTTTGGCGTTTAAAGTGGTGATAACGTAATTTAAAGCCTGACAGTTTTCTTAAATATTTAATTAGTAATTTGCTCGGGATTCATTAGTGAGGTTTTTGTCTAGTGTAGCAGTAAAATTTTACACAAGTTTTCCTCACTTTGGGACACAGTAGGTGTTTCAACACTGCTTTATATTTGATAAAGTGGAATTTTTTTTTTCTTTTCTTTTTTTAATTGTTATTAAAAATTTCGTGCTTTGTTTTCGTTTCTAATACCTTTCGTTTTATTATTGTACACGTACCCTGTGAGGGTAACCTTGAAGATCCAAGAGCTCCTGGTAGGCGAACCCGATTTGAGCTAGTCCGGCAAGCTACTGTGTATTATGAGCCAATTAAATAAGCAATCAACATCACAATTCACTGCAATATGTATTTCGTAATTTTATAGATCACCATCCGTTTGTTTTCCAATTATATAAATAAAAATAATTAATAAATATGTATTTCGTAATTTTAGATAGATAGATCACACATCAATGTTTTCCAATTATATAAATAAATTTAAAAACTTTATAAATACAACTTTTCAACAAATAAATATGTATTTCGTAATTTTATAGATCACCACCCGTTCGTTTTCCAATTATATAAATAAAATCAAATATTTTAGAAATACAGCCTTTCGCCAGTAGGGCTGGGCGAAGTATCGATACATCGTCCAATACCCGATACCATAACTGGTATCGGGTACCCGATACCTCATATAACGAAGGTATCGATTCTTAGGTATCGATTCCAAAGCATCGATTCCAAGGTATCGATTCCAGGGTATCGATTCCAAGGTATCGATTCCAAGGTATCGATTCCAAGGTATCGATTCCAAAGCATCGATACCTATCGATACTTTACCGATTCCAGTACTCGCTAAGTATCGATGTATCGGGTAGCGATGTATCGGGTAGCGAGGTATCGATTCCAAAGCATCGATACCTATCGATACTTTAGCGATTCCAATACTCGCTAAGTATCGATGTATCGGGTAGCGATGTATCGGGTAGCCATGTATCGGGTAGCTTACCTTTGTGCATTTTTTTAAATGAGTATGCGTACATCATAGGTATATAAGTTGTTGTTTTATGCAAAATGACAATTTAGAATTTTCTTATTTTTCATGCAAGGATTAAAAAAGAACTACATACATAAGTCTGCAGCTAGTATAATTATAATTTTACCTTTCGGAGGCTAATATTTCAACGTCAGTAACTTCACTACCACCGTCTCTTTTGTCTTTCTTTTCAATAATATTAAAATATGTAAAAGGATGAACACATTTTATATGCTTTAGCATATTTGTAGTATTACCAGTATACTTATATTCTTTTTTACATACATTACAACTCGCGCCCTGGTCGTTAATTTTATCAAAGTATTTCCAAACTACACTATTTTTCTTCGACATTTTGGTACGTACGTATCCACTTATTACACCAAGTTATAAGAACAAAGTGATGAAGCTTAAAATGATATGAAATATAAGTGCTTATGTTAAACTTTAGACGACGAATAAAGGTAGGAATTATAATAAATCAAAACTAGGGAACAGCAAAAATTTGTTGACACATAATTTGTATAAAGCAGTGTTGAGAGAAATATAGGTGATATTCAAATTCATATAAATATAAAACACTTTCCTGTTCTATAGAATGCACAATACACAATACACGGCTGTAAATTGGAACTAAAATAAACAAAATATAATATAAATATGTAGTATTAATTAATATAATAAGGTAAAAAAAGTTGGGTCAAGAATTCTTATCAAGCTATTGTAGGTATAAAACGTGGCTTGGTTTGTTTCTATTTTGAAATGAATATTTAGGGCTTTTTGTATAATTTTGTAATAGCACGCATATTTGCCTATATTATTTTATCTTTCTGCGTTTTTTAAATGTATATAAAAATAACTTTTTAAGTAAAGAATTTTGAAGTATGTATGCATAATATATATTTTAAAGACGTTGGTTATTATGCGCAGCAAATTCCATATTATGACATAACTTTAATTATTACAAACAAAAAAAACAAAATATCACAATATTGCAAATTTCATACCGTAGTTATGGTAGAATCGGTAAATTAATTTTACATCTCTTGAAACCGATATCAAACAATCGACACCTAGAAAACGGGTTATGAATACTGATTCCTAGGCATCGAATCAAGGTATCGATTCCAAGGTATCGATTCCAAGGTATCGATTCCAAGGTATCGATTCGAAGGTATCGATTCCAAGGTATCGATTCCAAAGCATCGATACCTATCGATACTTTACCGATTCCAGTACTCGCTAAGTATCGATGTATCGGGTAGCGATGTATCGGGTAGCGAGGTATCGATTCCAAAGCATCGATACCTATCGATACTTTACCGATTCCAGTACTCGCTAAGTATCGATGTATCGGGTAGCGATGTATCGGGTAGCGAGGTATCGGGTGGCGAGGTATCGATTCCAAAAGCGTCGATACCTATCGATACTTTAGCGATTCCAGTACTCCCTAAGTATCGATGTATCGGGTAGCGATGTATCGGGTAGCCATGTATCGGGTAGCTTACCTTTGTGATTTTTTTTAAATGTACATAAAGGATGCAATAACTTTTTAAGTATGTATGCATTATATATTTTAAAAGAATGTTATTATTATGCGCATCAAATATCCTTATTATGACATATCTATAATTATTAAAAAACAAAATATCACAATATTGAAAATTTCATACCGTAGTTATGGTAGAATCGATAAATTAATTTGATATCTCTTGAAACCGATATCAAACAATCGACACCTAGAAAACGGGTTATGAATATTGATTTCTAGGTATCGAATTAAGGTATCGATTCCAAAGTATCGATTCCAAGGTATCGATTCCAAGGTATCGATTCCAAGGTATCGATTCCAAGGTATCGATTCCAAGGTATCGATTCCAAGGTATCGATACTTTACCGATTCCAGTACTCAGAATCGATACCGTGCACAGACCCGATACATCGCTAAGTATCGATACCTCGATTGGTATCGGTACCCGATACCGAAAACGCCGGTATCGCCCAGCCCTACGCCAGTACTGCACTGGGCTTTGCGTCATGTGGTAAGCGTGTCCGTTCTCTAGTTATCATTTAAAATCGCATTCATTCGGACCATCAATGGCCAATATTCATTGTATAGTTGTTCTAGTGATTCACACATGTATATGTTTGTGTATGCTTACACATAGGTTTTTATATATTATATTATTCTTAAACTCATGTAGAGATCAGTAATACTGTTGATGTTGAATAAACGTTTGATACGAATATTTGTATTTCCTTTGAAGTCTTTGAACTTATAAAACTTGCATCTATAGCTTGGTCTGTAATTTACGAACCGCTTCATCTAGGTTAAATCATTAAAGCAATAGTATATACATGTACATTTTACATGCCTCAAACATAAATAACGATTGTATATATATATTCGCAAAATCATAAGCAGAACGATAAATTATTATTTTTTTAACATTTAGCGGAGAATTCTTTCCAATCTTTACTAACCAGTATTCAATAAATGGTAAATATTTGCCTTATACTTACAGAAAAAAACAAATAAATTACTATGTTTATACTTTCAGAAGAAAGTGATAATGATTCAATTGTTCCTCCTACTGAAAGTGACTCATCTACAGATTATTTGCAGAAAATTTTAATCTATGAAAGCGAAAAGTTCAGTCCAATTCACTCAGACTATGTTCCTGATAATAGCGAAGATACAGAAACTGCATCCTCTGAGAAATTTCAATAAAAAAACATACAAACAAATTCTGCAAATAATAAAATACCAATAGCAGCATATACACGGTCTAAAATATCAAGGATTTTAAATAATCTAGAAAGTGCTGATAATGAATGTTTAGAAGACGAGAACAAAAATAAGGAAAACAAATTAAAAGAATCCTTAAATAAACCGAGTATATCTGATCTGATGAAAAAGAAATGGAAGAAAGTAATTAGATTGCTTGATCACTGCTATTATTGCGAATCAGAGGTACTTAATTTTTCCCGACATATTCAACGAAACCATTCTAGAGAAACAGAAGTTCAGAAAATACTTTCTTTCCAAACCAGCCACCCAATTCGCAAAAAACTTATATCGAATCTTCGAAAAAGAGGAAACTATTTAAAAAATGTTGATACTTGCGTAAAACCTGTTAAAAATCACATCTTGAAAAGAAAACTCAGAATGTGTTCCCTGCAAATATTGCTACGGATACTACAGACCAAATCAACTTTGGCGCCATATTAAAATCTGTTATTTAAATACAGATGGAAAAACTAAATTTTCTCATTTGAGTGACGGACAAGATTTATTAGTGAAACATTTACCTATTGATAAACATCTTCGATAAACAGTATTTCCGAGGATCACCCGGTGGATATATCATAGGGAAAAACATCTCATAAACGTGTGTTCTCGGAAAATGAGGGAACTTGCTAAATTACTAACAGAAATAAAGAAACTAAATTCTTCAATAAAAAATTTGTACGACGCATTGCAACCAATCTATTTTGATATGTTTGTAGAAGCTACAAAAATTGTAGCAAAATTTGATCCCAATACAGAAATGTTCATCACCAACTTATGCTATGAACATACAGACATCCTTAAAAAACTTTTGTGATATAGCAATTTTATTCACGTTGAAACGAAAATATAATAATGCAACCATTTCGACAACCGATAGTGAATCAAATTTTAAAACATTCAAACTTTTGGAGGATGCATGGAAAATCGAAATATCCACAATAGCTGCAACTGATGCAAGTACCAAAAAATGAATATATTAACAATATTACCTTTAGCAACCGATTTAAAAATATTTCGAATATATCTTCTGCAGAAAGCAAGTGAAGCTGTAGAAATTCTTAAAGTCAATGAAAAGGATGTTAACGCATATAAGTTGCTAATGGAAACAATATTTTGTAGGCTTTTTTTATTAAATAGGAAAAGATTGGGAGAATTGTGGCGAATGCTATTGCATCTTTATGAAAATGCTAATATTCATCAGAGTTGTGAAGAGTTTAATGATGCCATAACACCTACAGAGAAGATATTAACAAAATTTTGAAAGGTAGTAATTCGAGGTCGAGGCGTAGGTACCTGTTTTGTTTAGTACAGATTTACAGGATCATGTAAATATTTTAATTCAATTGCGCAGTAATTTTGTCAATGACACAAATATACATCTGTTTCCCAAATTAAATACAAATAATCCTATTACTGGATATCAAATTATGAAGACATACACAATTAAGTAAATTGAAAAATCCGGAAGCTATTACAAGATTACGAAAGCAGCTTGCTACTTTGACTCAGATTTTTAACATGAATTCGAATGATATTGAACAATTAACCACTTTTATGGGACATACAAGTAATGTTCATAAACAAGTTCATCGTCTACCTGATGATGTGTATCAAACAGCTAAGATATATAAAATTCTAATGCTTATGGAAAAAGGTAAAGCAGGAAATTTTAAAGGAAAAGCTTTGGATGAGATAGAAATAAATTTGGACGACGAAAGTGTTGAAGAATGTGAAGAAAATAGTGATAGCAACAATGAAAAAAAGATAGAAGAAATTAGTGACTTCAGCCAAGAGGTGCCAGCTACTGCCTCAGTTAAATCTATGATAACTGTTAGAAAAAGAACCTTAATCCCTTGGACAGATGATCAAAAGAAACTAAACTATTTTTTAAAACACATAAATTAAAAAATTCCTCCCAAAAAAAAGCGAATATGAAAAATTAAGGCATAAATATCCTGAAAAATTCCATAATAAGTCATGGCCACAAATCAAAGTTTTGTTCAAAATATGTATCGCAATAAAAATTAGTCTTTAATTATTTGTATCAAGTAAATTATCAAATCTTTTGTTGTACTTAAAAATTGTTTAAATAAAAATAGTTTGTATATTTATAAATTATTCTTTATTTTGTCATTGATAGTACTATTAAGCCTGAAAACCTAAAAATGTTTGCCTTTGCCTAACACTTATCCTACAGAATATTTAAATAAAACTTGCTTAAAATCTCAATACTTTACGTAACCTAATAATAATAAATGTAATAGTGTAATTTTATTTAGAAAGGAGCATGCTATTAACACAGAATTACAATTTGGAATACAGCACAAATGTATGTGAATATGTGCACATATTACATATTTTGGAGTAATTTAAGAATACGGGTAATGAAAGTGGCTGGATAAAAAGTAATAGAACTTTTACAGGACGCAAACGGGAACTTATTTGAGTGTGAATTTATAGTGAGAAAGAAAATTTGAAAAAAATAATATAAAAAAAAATTTAAAATAATTCACTAATCTCACATTTCGTCCATTTTCAAATACACGAAAAAAAGGCCAACTTTCGGCTAAAACTGTCTTTTGAATGCCCTAATCTATTAAAATAAACATCACTCTGACGTATTTTTGCTATATTAACCTTCAATTTGTTTAAATAAGCTAATAAATAAAATGTGAAAAATTGATATTTTTATACGGCGTTTTCATGTTCAAATTGACATTACTATTGCGGCAATTTGAGGCTGCCAACTTAAAACATTTAGATTAAAATATTACTAACACGATGTCTATCTTTATCAACATAATTTTTCTCAATGTCAACAAAAGACATTTAAAATAATATTACATTATTAGAGTAAATTTTACTTTCAATTTTTGCTGTAGTATTGTTAATATGTTTATTATTTTCTATTTAGGAAAGGACGATGTGTTATAATAAGAACAGTTAATTTACCTTTTTTTTTAATATGAATTGTTATAGGTTAGAAATAAAATATTTAATAATAATAAAATATGCCTACACAGATATTTTGCATCTCAATAACCTTCAAAGCTTAAAAAGTGATTCACAACGTGTTAATTTTGTTAAAATATTGTTAAACATCAAAATGAGTCGGACAGTTTTTTTGTCGGCCAGTTTACACTGCCCGGTATATAAAACCCGTACACTAACATGTAAGTCAGGCTTATTAAATTTGGAGTTTGTAAAGTATCTGCTTGAGATTCTTATTTAGAAAAAAAAATAGTAGAATTTTTAGAGGACCTAAAAAGGAACAACTTTGCTTTATACGCTTTGTATACGTTCAACACAAGCACAACTAGCCAAATTTCGGTGGTTCGTTATTTAAATATGTACACGTATTTTTACCCAACCCAACCGCAACCAACCCAACCGCAACCAGCCCAACCGAACCAACGCAACCCCAGCCAACCCAACCCCAACAAATCTCAAATCTAATCAACTTTAACTACTGTATCACAACCAGAATACAATAAATAAGATGTGATATTTAACTTCTGTCTTCCCACAAAATAGCATTTCTAAATATTATTTCAATCATCCAATAGAAGTTACATCTGACAGTATGCATTTTAAAAATCACTATTTTATTACTGTTCAAATTTAAATAAAATGAAATTGTAATATCAACAATAATAAAATAAATTTTGAACAAGTTATTATTCTTTAGATATATGTATTTCATATTAAAAAAAAAGGTTAATTAACTGTACTCATTATAACACATCGTCCTTTCCTATATAGAAAATAATAAACATATTAACAATACTACAGTAAAGGTTGAAAGTAAAATTTACTCTAAAAATGTAATATTTTAAACGTCTTTTGTTGGCATTGAGAAAATTAAATTGATATAGATACACATTGTGTAAGTAGTATTTTAATTTAAATGTTTAAGTTGGCAGCCTCAAATTGTTGCCGTAATATTGTCAATTTGAACATGAAAACACCATATAAAAATAGCAATTTTTGACATTTTATTTACTAGCTTATTTAAACAAATTGAAGGTTAATATGGCAAAAATACATCAGAGTGATGTTTATTTAATAGATTAGGGCATTCAAAGGACACTTTTAGCCGAAATTTGACCTTTTTTTCATGTACTGAAAATGGACGAAATGCGAGATTAGTAATTTTTTTTTAATATTGTTTTCCTTCAAATTTGCTTTCCCACGATAAATTCACACTCAAATAAGTTCCTTTTTGCGTCCTGTAAAAGTTATATTCCTTTTTATCCGGCCACTTTCAATACCTGTATTCTAAATTCAGGCCATTTACTTACCTTAAAAACTAGTTCAGAACATAAACTACAATTATGTATATAATTCTCGTAATATCCTTTAAAAAAAGAGGTAAATTCCATAATACATCTGGACCCTAAATATATATCATTAATGTATTTCACTAAATAACCCATTCTAGTCCATCTCTCCATTAATTTCTCAGCATTTATCTGTGATAACTTTCCAGTTAATTTTGTTGATAAATTTAAGCAATATATTTGCGACAATTTTTTCTCTTCAGCTGATACAATTTCTTGCAACATTTTTTGGAAAAACTCCAATTGTAGAGGACTAAACGCATTTTGTAACTTACTAATATCATCATTTGCTGTGTTTATTAGTATAACTTGTTGCTGACCAGTAACTTCACATACATTGAGAACAATCTTAAACTCTTGTTTTGTTATTTCTTTATTTATAATAGATGTAAAATCTCGTAAAGCAGCAACATCCTTAACTTCCTCTACAAAAACAAAAAGTTTAAAAGAACATATCACATAACCTATACAAACCTGCTTTAATGTTTCTACAAAATTGCAATGCTTTATTAACTGGTAATACTCCATTTTTAAGTAATTGATATAGAAACAACTTATGTTTATTATCATACATTGTTTAATAAGCATTAATAACTTAACTTAGCCAAAATGCTACAGCAAACAATAAAAATATTAAAATAAGATTTATCTGTGTTGCCAGTTGCCAGGGGGTATCAGCTCCACCCAGTGTTGCCAGGTGAAAATAATTGTTTTCACTATACGAGAACTTAAAAAATCACTAGATTTCACTTACCGGTAATATATATAATGTATAGTTTTAGTTTTCGTTAATAAAGAAAGAAGAGCTATTGCAATAAAAAAAAATGTAAAGCAGTAGGTAGGTATGTAAATAATAAAAGAAACACAAGAATTTCTTGATATATATTTATATATAATATATATATTTATTGATATAATATTGCATAAAGTCGTACCTATTTTACAATAACACTGTACAAGCTGTTTTAAACTTAAGTAAAATTTATAAGAAAATAAAAGGTAATTATAGTAATTTACAAATTAGAGCTTATATAAATTGCATTAAATAATATATTTTTATTCTGATGAATACATATTGTTATGTTTATTTGTTACAGTTACAGGAATTTTGTAATCAAAACATGATTTATTATCACTATTTATTAATCTCTTAGAGTGTAAAATTCCAGTTAAGGTAGTAGCAGATAACCGATTTCTGATTTTACTTTTGTTGAGAGATACTGCACTGAATATTCTTTCTACCAAAGCACTACTGTGAGGTAATGTTAAAACTAAATTGACAAATTTTGATAGTTCTGAATAAACAGCAGTATTGTCACATCTAATTACATAAATAATTACAGATATTTTTCCAAAAAGAAATATAATCGGCTGCATCCTCATTGAAGTCACTGTTTTGCAATAATTGCCACTCTCTATCCAATGAAAGAAGATCAATATCTTTCCTATGAAAATTTGCTGCTGGACCTAATGAACTTGTAGTTTTAATAAGTTTTGGGTCCAAAAATTTAAAGAACTTAAGTGTCTTTACATCTTCTGCATTAAATGGAAAGCGTTTATATAATTGATGAGCAGCTTCAACATAAAAACCTAAGCTAGTTAATTGAAAGTTATGTTTATCACCATCTGAAAGAGTATTTTCTTGAAATAATATAGCTGCCTTCGGGCCACAATATACTTCATTTAGTAAAACATAATGTTCTGGGTTTCTATATTGCAAAATAGTTACATCAGTTTTACTCAAATATGTATACTGCTAACATTCTGTCATATATTGCATAAATTTTAGGAGATTCTGATTGAAATTCCTTATTTAAATCAGTAAATACAGGTAAAACATATTCCAAAAACTCTAAATAATATTTATTCATAGGATTTTGTAAATTATTGTGAATGGATTCAGATGCATCAATTTGATTGAAAGATTCATTTTGGAAATATAATTTAAGAGCTTCATACTGCTCCAACACTCTTTTAACAACAGAAATTAAAGAGAGCCAGCGTGTTTGGCTAGGTTGCAGCAGCTTATGGGGTTTAATATCAAGAAACTGCTGAAATTCTTTGTATTGTGTTTGTTGTTTAAAACTATATTGCATATAAGTGTATACTTCTCGCACCAGTTTTTCCGTTGTAGAAGGTAATTTTTCACAAGCATTGGAAGCTATGAGTGCTATTGAGTGACATAGATATTTTACAGTAAAAAGATGAGGTATTTCATTTTTTAATAAAGTTTTGACGGAATGCTTAATGCCCATCATTGAATTTGCCCCATCAGCTGCAAATCCTACCATATTATTTTTATATGGAACATTATGTTTATTAAAAAATTGAACAATAACATTATGTATATTTACTGCAGTTGCATCATAGATTGGTAATAAAGCAAGAAATTCGTCATTTATACTAAAATTTTGATTTAATCGCACAACTAATGCTAAGTTTTTAATTCCGGTATGATCCGTAGACTCATCAATTAATAAAGAAAATTTGCTGCACTTTAAAGTTTCTATTAGAGTTTCAAAACTTGATTGGCCAATTACGTTATTTGTAATAGCTGTGCATTTTGTACAATTACAGGAAATATTTTTTGTAACATCACTTTCATTATTTATAGACCTAATTAGTTGTACCAGATGATCAACTGAATTTATAGATATATTGTGTTCTGCAATGAAAGATGCAATTCTCATTTCTATTTCTTTTGTACTAAGTTCCGTGCTTGTAGAGCTTCTTACATATTGCGTAACACAGAATTTTTGTTGTTTGATTAATTTAGATTGGTGTTTTATAGAATCATGGTGCTTACGTATTGCAGCTATCCCTCCAAGATAGTCATTACCGCATATTTTACATCTGTAAAACTCTTCTCCTTTTGAACTAGCTTGTATCCAATGTTGGTAATCATTGTGTTTCTCCCAATCAGATTTGTATTTTTGTTGATAAATTTTCTTTTTTTTTTGAAGTAGATGGTTGATCTGTGGTCGATATAATAACTGCTAGAAATTAAAACAGATTTAGGAAAACTAATAAAAATATGTAAACGGTTTTATTTGCAGTAAATACTTACATGGTAATAATCCGAAAATTAATTTATTTAAAGAATTCAGTGCGATTGGGCGCGCGTGAATAAGATTCTACCATAAATATCTAATATGATTTAATCCAAAATTCCCCCGGCCAAGAGCTTTTATACTTTCCCATTTTAAATAGGTACTTACCCTTCATCGTATTATTTCAAAAATTACAAATTTAAAAGTAATTTGAACGGTACTTCCCGTAATGAGCTTATGTATTATATCAATTATTTATTGCGAGAAAATTGTTTCGACTACTAAGGTATAGATGTCACTTTACGTAGGATCTATAATATTTAATAGTAATAATGGTGGGTTCATACAGACTTTCTTAGTCCTAACTTAGTATTAGTATTAGTCTTAAGAAGTAAAACTATTGGTTATCCTAGTACTCGTTCACACAGGAATTAGTATTAGTATTAGTCTTAACAGCGTTAAGGCGTAACCTTGAAAGTTCCTAAACTTTTAACTCTTAGTACTAAGACCAAAATAGTGCGCAGGCGTTGATTGAAACGTTTTAAAATCTAATGAAATTGCCTCCATATTTGTTTTTGTTCTTGAGAATAAATATCGTTATAAGCGCATTTTTATAATTATTGATTCTGAAAATAAAGAACCAAAAAGAAAATGACTGATAAATTTGATGACGGACGTTTAATAGAGTTAGTACGGGAATTTAGTCATTTATATGACAAACGTAATATAAATTTTAAAAATAAATTGGCCGTACAAAATGCATGGCAAACAATTAGCGAGATGTTTAATGTTTCAGGTAATAATTCTCCTCTGAAACGTTTTCAAATCTAATGAAATTGCCTCCATATTTGTTTTTGTTCTTGAGAATAAATATCGTTATAAGCGCATTTTTATAATTATTGATTCTGAAAATAAAGAACCAAAAAGAAAATGACTGATAAATTTGATGACGGACGTTTAATAGAGTTAGTACGGGAATTTAGTCATTTATATGACAAACGTAATATAAATTTTAAAAATAAATTGGCCGTACAAAATGCATGGCAAACAATTAGCGAGATGTTTAATGTTTCAGGTAATAATTCTCCTCTCTAATTCTAATAATCCTCGAAAGTATCTGGAGACATTCTCGTGTATTTTATAAACTGCTGAAAATCTGGCTCTATATTCTGCATGTCTTTAAATAAATGTCCTTCCGTTTTTCTTCCTCTATTCAGGGCAGTGGCGGCTCTTGATGACGTACGATGTGCGCTGCTGCACGGATGAGACTACTTCGAACTATTTCGGAAGATTTCGGTACGCTTACTTGCTTCTCTGTATATATGAAAGCTTAAACGAAGCAGTCTCATCCGTGCAGCAGCGCACATCGTACGTCATCAAGAGCCGCCACTGATTCAGGGGGCGAGTCTTAAAACGCCTCTTCCTTTTTAATTTGCTTAACAATATTATTGATGCCCTCAATAAAGTAGCACAGGAAAATAGTAAGGCTGCGTTTTTTTAATTTGGACATGTTGAATTCGTATTGATATTGTAACACAACGAACGACAATACGCAAAGTATGGTTATGTTTACGTAAATTTCACATTTGCGAGCGCTTTTCTTTGGATGGAATGCGCAAGCGTAGGACTAATACTAATTTATGTCTGAACGGTCATATATTTCTTAAGATTAATTCTAAAGTTAGGACTAATACTAATACTAAGTTCAGGAAGTCTGTATGTACCCACCATAAATAACGCAATCTATTTTGATAAATATATGTTTTCATATAAACTACAAAACGAAAAATACGTAAAATAACTAGATTTTACTAAAATACAGAAGTTTTTTACTACATCACTAACACAGTACTCAAATCGCTAGATCTAGTGAAAAATCACTCTACCTGGCAACCCTGGCTCCACCACTTGCACAGAACCATAGCCAATTCCCAAAGAAAATAATATAACTTCATGATAAATAATTGAAACAGCGTATTCGCCAAAGCCAAGGATTGTAGATGGCGCTAAAAAACCAACCAAGATGGCGTAGGAATAGGGAAAACAATCGTCATTTTAGTATTGGGGTTAAGGTGTGTTGAAATCGAATTTGCGTGTTATAAAAAAGAGAAATGTCTATACAAATTAGTGATATTTTTGTATATGTGGGTGATAGAAGAAGGCCTTTGGAAGAAGGAGAAGCTGTTTTCAAAGCTGGACATATGTATTGTTTTGTGCGGTTTTTTAAATTCAAGTATAATAGGATACTGTTTGAAAACTGCGTCATTTGATAATTCTTTAGTCGACATAAAAGTTAAGTACTGTCCAACATACAGCTTCAACTTACTTGAAAAATTAAAAAATGTTTATTTTAATAACATGTTACATTTTATTTGTGAAAATACATAAATCTTGTACATGTGTAATTGTTGTTTTATTTAAATAAAATCTTAATAGAAAAAATAATCCAAAGTAGTTCTAAACTAAATATAGATACAATATTATAAATTAAATAAATTTATCATCGCTTAAAATTGGCTTTGATAAATTCACTAGACTACAAACAACTATTACAATGTCATCAATATACGCCAAAATATCCCATTCTAATTTTTGGGAAAGAATACGGAATGCTTTTATCCTTTGAATGGTTCGTTCCACATGGACTCTAGCTCTTGCAATAGTAGCTGTATCTTCAGCATCTGCAGAAGAAAACTGTACGTTATTCCTCAGAAATGGAGGTCTAATCAATTTAATACCATGCTTCATACATTCATCGTCTATGTGGAAACCTTTGTCAACCATAATTGCATCAACAAATGGTATACATTTTCTTATGACATTTTCATTTATGAAAATTTGCTTATCAGAAGCCCTTCCGCCATATACAGCACTCACGTGACTAATGGAACCACTAAGAGTAACACCAAGTAATATTTTAACTGTGTGCATTTTTTTATAACATGAATAAGTCCTGATACGGCATTTAAGACAGTTTGTTTTTTCTACTGGTATTTCAGTGCAGTCGAACACAGCAGCTGTATGTTGAAATTTATCAAAACCGTTTGGCATGTTTGACATATTTTCTTCCTTACTTGGCCAATATAATGTGCATTTCAGCAATTTACTTAATAAAAAAATTGTATCTTGAAAATATCTTCTGATTGTTGTATCACTTTTATTAAATAAAACTGCCAAAGACTTAAAGGAATAATTTTGTTTTAATTTTATTAGAACTAATAACATTTTTTCATCCATGTTTGGATCACTAATATTTTGTTCCTTTAAAATATTTTCTGCGCATAATATAATTGTGGAATATTGATCCATGGTAATTCCAGTAAAAGTTGATAATTTACTATCAGTATTTAATATATCCTTAATGGTACATGTATGCACAGAAATAAAGTCTGCTTGTGTGCTTTTGGTTTCGTATGTACTCGAATAATTATGCTCTCCCATCAAATGTACCACGTCCATTTTGCTTGAAGCTGCCATCTCCTCTTCCTCAGATAAAGCACAGGTACTTTCTTCTTCCCGAGACAAACCACAGCTATCCTCTAACACAGATATTCTGGAATATTAGTACTTGAAATGAAAATATGTAAAAAAGAAGTTCTTTGATTTCACCTTTTATCTCGTATCTGTGTTGCCTTCCATTATCTGGTAGATGTACTACATCATGTCTTCTGATTGGCAAATTTAAAGATGGAACAGCATTTTTCTTCAAATACCTCTTCCTTTTTAATGGTGTACCTGCCTATGCATACCAAAATATATTATACTGAAGATATATAACAGAAGTCTCAAATACTTTTACCTGGGTGATAATCTGTTTCTTTAAAATGTAGACTACAAACTTGCATGTATTTTGTCACTGGTTTTCCTATTTTTAACACGTGTGCCCACTGTTTACATAACATATGTTTTTTGGGAAAGTAATGCAGCGAAATATTTTTACTTTTATAACTACGGCACTGAGATACACAACAGTACATTTTACTTTTAGAAGACATTATATATTGTTTAATCTTATTATTCCAGGTAATTTCAACCTGTAAACAAATCACTACTCACACAATTCGTTTTTTTGACAAGTCAATTAACAATATGGTACCATATGCTTTGAAACTTGTTTTCTCTATTTCTCTAGTTTGCAAAAATACCGCCAGGCGGAGACTCTTTCGATGGCGTTAGCGAATAACCCCATCCCGAATCGATAGCCGCGAACTAAAATAGAACTGACCTACCTCAACATATATTTTGAATTTTTTGTATAAGACTTTTCTAAGTTGTTATTATTCTTGTTATAAGTATAAAAATAAAATGATAAATAAATTTGATTAGATTAAATATTGCATTTTATTTTTATAC
Organism: Melolontha melolontha; assembly: GCA_935421215.2. Taxonomy (NCBI): domain Eukaryota; kingdom Metazoa; phylum Arthropoda; class Insecta; order Coleoptera; family Scarabaeidae; genus Melolontha; species Melolontha melolontha. The sequence continues at coordinate 154,453,909 of OW285236.1, read as the reverse complement.
CTATAAAAAGAAGAATAAAAATTAGTGTTAAATATATATAGAATATAGAAGCAATATATAACAAATTTCTTCTGTTTTATGTATAGATGGGCAATAAATAAAAAACAAACACCTATATTTTTTACATATTGGTTGTATTTCAAAAGTCTAGCATACGACAAAAAAAATTCATACATTAAACTTATATTAGTAAAACCATTACAAATGATATACAAAATGTGAATTTACTAGAGACTATACAAAAATGATAAAGAAGAAAATACCTAGTCCTAAAAATATATCTTTACCTGTCAATATACTTTCCTTAATAATGGAGCAAGGGGTTTCTGTTGGAATACACAGACCAATCCGCACTGAGTATTCATTGAATACAGACGTGCTCTCTCTTACGCATTTATTCAAATACAGTGATACTGTAAAAGTACACGCACCGTCATCTGAACTCTGTGACCGGAGTCAGATTGCAGGTCCGAAGCTTGCTTCGGAACGATTGAACGCCTCCCGTCAAGATTCCCGGAGCATTCGCACGCTATCGATTGCTCTGAGCACATCGGTAGTAATAGAATACATCAACCGGTATATTATATTATAATATAATATATTTTCCACAACACAGCGAAACCAGAAGAAATGGCTGGCACCAACGACAACGGCCAACGTATAGCAATGGATATATTGCAGAATATTGACACCTACGATGAACTGCAAAAGACAATGGAAAACTTTATGAAGATGATGCACATTGCCTTCGAAAACAAGATAAACGAGCTCAAGAAAAACGAAAAACCACCACGAAAGTCCAACAAACGACAGAAGACAGAATCACCGGAAATAGAAACGAGCAACATGTACGAAGCACTCCGCACGATCGACGAAGATACGAAGAAAGAAGAAACGACGCCAATGGACAGCAGCGAAGAAGAACCGACAGCCTCCACCTCCGCAGAGAAACCCGGGGTAAGTACCAACATCACAAAACACACAAACAGCACAAAACAAACACAAAAACAGCAAACAACACAATCCAATTACCCAAAATGCCTTCTATCTCCCCAATTACAATCACTGATCCAACACAATGGTATCGAGTCCGAGATCTAATGAAAACACACAACATTCAATACACACAAAGTAGATCCGTCCCGGCCGGAGTCCAAATCACTCCATCAACAGAACAAGACTATCGCAATCTCAACCGAATTCTCAACGAAAAAGCCATTCAATCTTTCACATACCAACTCCGTAGCGAGAAAAAATTAAAAATCGTCATCAGAGGCGTACCCCAATTCCTAACCGACGAAGACATCAAAGCCGATCTAGATTCTAGAAACTATCCGATCGCAAAAATCACTAGGATGAACGGTAAAGACCGCCTTCCAGCCCCCCTTATTTTAATAGAAATAGACAAAGAATACAAGTCAATTTTCGACATCCACACAGTTTGCGGATTAGAAGTAAAAGTAGAGTCCCTCAGACTTAGAACAGACATCGTACAGTGTCACAGATGTCAGAAATTCGGTCATCAACAGCGTACTTGCAACGTGAATTTCGCGTGCATGAAGTGCGGAGAGTCACACTCGACGCATGAATGCACAAAGCCGTCAACCACCCCCCCCCCTAAATGCGCAAACTGTGGCGGAGCTCACCTCTCGTTCAGCTTATCATGCAAAAAGAATCCAAATAACCCAATAAACACGCCAATACAAACACGCAAACTCATAGAAGCACCACTACCAAAACACAACGCGTGGACTCAAAGACAACAGACAAATAACATCACCGCACCCACGCCCACAACCCGGAAAAATACACCAAAACCAACACTTAACTCACACGAAAAAGCTGACGACACAATTGCACTCATGATTGGGAAACTATTCCTAACATTTAGCTCGACAAACCCTACACCCCAACAAACATAAAGCTTTTTCGAACAAACAAACGAACTTACAAAACTTTTCCACGCACGCAGACAATGAATCACAAACACAACATTAAAATAGCCTATTGGAATGCACAAAGCATAACACACAAAAAACATGAATTACACGTATTTTTAGACGAACACCAAATAGACGTAATGCTGCTAAATGAAACACATCTAAAACCAAGTCACTCATTAAAAATACAAAAATACAAAACATACAGACACGATAGGCGGAACCGCTATACTCGTACACGAAACAATAAAACACAGCGAACTTGAATACAAAACACTCGATAAAATCGAAAACACAGGCATACAAGTAAACACAAAAAGGGGACCGATAAACCTTTACGCAAGTTATCTTCCCTCCGGATTAGACATAGTAGAATCAGACATACAAACGATCTTCAATCAAAACACATCTACAATATTTGCGGGAGATTTTAACGCGAAACACCAAAACTGGAACTCGAAAGTAGCCAATAAAAACGGTAAAAAACTAAAGAAAATAGCACAAGACAACAACCTCAATGTAATCGGGCCTGTAGAACCCACACACATACACATACCAACGTGCACTACTGACGTTTTAGACATAGCAATACTTAAAAACATAACCACAACACATACAATAGAAACTATAAACGACCTCTCCTCAGATCATTTTCCAGTGATATTAACGCTTGACATGGACACAACTAGAACGAAAAAAACATTTAATAAGACAGACTGGGGAAAATTTAAAGAATCCCTAGTACTCAGAACAGTAAAAATTCACAACGCGAAAGACATCGATCAAGCAGTGATCACACTGGAAAATGACATAAAAAATGCAATAGCACAAACGACAAAAACTAAAACCATCGACACAAAACTTAACATCCCGACTGAACTAAAAATAAAATTACGACTCAAAAAAAAGATACTTAAAGAATATAAAAGAACGCTAAATCCGGTAATAAAAACAAAATTAAACGCGATAACAAATGAAATAAAATCTGACATGATCGTACACTTTAATAAAAACTGGAATAACAAAATTGAATCCCTTAACACGCAAGATCAAACACTCTGGCAGATGAAAAAAGCCCTAACAAACAAAAAAACAAAATTCCACCGCTAAAAACAGCAAACGGACCGGCAATAACTGATAAAGAAAAAGCAGACGAATTCGCGAACGCGTTAAAGAAACAATTCGAAACGAACCCAACAATACCGAAGCATAACACATTTACAAACCAAATTGAACGGCAACGAAATACAAAAATCGATATAACAGATGGAGAAATCGACGCCACAAATACCGACGAAGTGGAAAAAATAATTAAAAACCTTAAAAATCGAAAAGCCCCGGGAGCGGACGGGATAACTAACATTGCAATAAAAAACCTACCAAAAACCGGTATACAAATTATAACCGACATAATAAACGGAATAATAAAACACGGACACTATCCCGCGATTTGGAAACACGCGCAGATAATAATGATCCACAAACCTGGAAAAACAACAAAAACAACCGCAGATTACCGGCCAACAAGCTTACTTCCGTCAATAAGTAAGCTGGCAGAACGCGTAATACAGACAGACTTGAAAACGAAGTCGAAAACAAAAACATAATCCCAAATTTTCAATACGGTTTCCGGAAAAACCACTCTACCACACAACAGGCACTAAGACTAACAGAACACATAACCGAAAAAATGAACATATCGACATCAACGGGCGCAATCTTTCTCGACATTGAAAAGGCCTTCGACTGGGTTTGGCACGCCGGCCTCATACACAAAATGAAACGTCACAAAATATCAAACACATTAATAAAAATAACCGACAATTACCTAAAGAACCGTACATTTAATGTCACAATCGGAAACGAAAAATCGACAATCGAACACATAGCAGCAGGAGTACCACAAGGATCCGTTCTCGGACCGCTCCTGTATAACATATACACTTCGGATATTCCCACAATAGAAAAATGTAATATCGCACAATACGCAGATGACACCGCTATATACATAAGCAGCAGACGAACATCTTACATACACAAGCAGTTACAAAACAATCTAGTCCTCCTAAAGGACTGGTACGACAAATGGAAAATTAAAATTAACCCACTAAAAACCGCGGCAATTTACTTCCAACACAGAAAACGACACAAAACGCCGGACGAAGTCAAACTCGAAGGCCACACAATACACTGGCAGGAAAAAGTTAAATACCTCGGGGTCACAATGGACTCACAACTAACATACACGGCACATATTAAAGAATTAAAACGAAAAATAGGGTTCACAACACACGCACTGTACCCGATACTAAACGGCAAAAGCAAACTAACACTGGAAAATAAAATATTAATAATAAAAACGATAATACTCGCGGGCGCAACATATGCCGGAGAAATATGGCATCAAGCCAGCGAAAAGCAAAGACAATCGGTACAAGGGAAAATAAACAAGGTAATAAGACTCGCGATAAATGCACCGCGATACATGACAAACGCGCAGATACATAAAGAGACGAAACTCGAAACACTGGAAACAATAATATGCAAACGAACACTAAAAACAATAGAAACAATAAAGTCACACGAACACCCCACAATAAGAAAAATAATAAATCCAAAACGGAGACTAATTAAAAAAGACGGACTTAAGTAAATTAAAAGACGCGCAGAGGATAACGATATCCAAATAGCCGCGAAAAAAATCAAAAATTAACAGATAAACAGAGGTCAACATAAACACACAAAAATGTAGCAAAACACACAGCATTCCATATAGGATAAACAAACGTAACACACAAACACACAACTACACATAATAACACAAAACATACACAACCCCGGGTAATGAAATTGGAGTGGAAATGGAGGCAACTCCGACCACCGAACAAAATCAAGAGGACTCATATAAAAGATTCCCGGAGTCAGACCGCACAACATTTATTAATACATTGTTGTTTTTCCCGCTCCTCCTACTACTTTTAAAGTAGTAGGCGGGCTATCTAGGTATCAAAATGGACTTAGCGAAGAAGATGATTGATGACGCCATCGCCGCCACGACATCATCGACGCCGGTGAACCCAGCATTCGAACTTTATAGTGAAAAAGATCTACATACAATGAAAGAAGCACTTGATGCGTCTTTTTCAGTTTCAGAGACAGATAGCATCGCGGACGACATGGATACTGAATCATCCACGCCAGCGTCCACATCTGCAGACACCGAAAACCCAGACGATGGTTACACAACAGTAAAGGGGAACAAGCGTCCCCGCATCGACAGAAGCACCCCATCGCCTGTCCCCATTGCAAATCAGTTTGATCCGATTGCTCCAGGTCCATCCTACGCCGATGCCGCCGCTGCCGCGCCCCCCAAAGCCGGAGACATCGAGATGCCGCCCGAAGAAGCTGTTGCCAGGCAACGTGTTCCCCCAATCACTATCTACGACAAGGACGGTTGGTTGGTAATCTCCTCCTTGTTTTAGAGGAACAACATTAACTTCTTGAGTGCCAAGAATGCCTATGGAGGAATCCGAGGAATTTCGGCAACCAACACGGACTACCGCAATATGGTGAGAATACTCGACGGCAAATATCAATTTTTCACTTACAGGCTCCCTGCCGAGAAGCCCCTGAAGGTCGTCGTGAGAGGGTACCCTTCGAACCTCGACGTTAAAGACGCCAAGGAAGATATCATCGACCAGGGCTTCAACGTCCTGGAATGCACCCGCATGACGAAGCGAGGGCGCATCCCCATGCCGTTATTGATGGTCCAGGTCCCTAAGAACGAGGACGGCAAACGCATCTTTAATCTGAAGCACGTGGTGGGTCTCTGCGTCGCCGTAGAAACCCCGAAACCAAAGAGCGATGTCACACAATGTCACCGCTGCCAGCGATATGGACACGGCCAAAGACAGTGCCACATGGCACCCAGGTGCGTGAAATGCGACGAGACTCACGCAAGCAAGACTTGCGTTAAACCTAGTGACGAGACTGCCAAGTGCTGCAACTGCGGAGGTCCGCATCCCTACAGCTTCCGTGGTTGTCCAAGAGCACTTGTATGGAAAAACCCACCTACCGCGACGACAACACCATCTAACTCCCGGCAGAACCCCTTGCCACCGACAACTTCAATCCCCGCTCCAGGTCCCGAAAACTTCCCCAGGCTTCCTGACAGGCGAAAGCCTATCAAGAACTTTGCCCCAGGTGTCGCTTCCACATCTTCTGCGACTGCTTCAACAGAAATTCAACCCAGGCCGACCCCAGCCCCAAAACCTCGAAGATGAGTTCCAACTGAATCAAAAAATCAACCTAGATCTTCTCCAGGTGTCCCGCCCTCCACCAAAGGGCCATCTAATAAGAACTTCACCATGGATAACATAGCTGGCTTGTTATCCTTGGTCTTCAAGATCGGCTCAAGCCTTTCTAACGTGCAATCCAACGAGGAAGCCATGGGCATCATCCTTGGATATACACAGGAGATTTGTAACCTTTTCAATCATCAATGGACCAACAACTAAATCTTCCTAGGTCTCTCAAGATAGCTGCGTGGAATGCCGAGTCGGTATTACACAAACAACTTTCCCTTTCAGAATTCGCACGAAGATACGCTGCTGACGTCATCCTACTTCAAGAGACATTCCTACGTGCTGGACATAACCTGCGGGTTCCAGGTTACACAGCGTACCGTAATGACAGACTCCACGGACCTGGTGGAGGTACTGCCGTCCTTGTCCGAAATTCCAGCCCCCATCACCAGTACATAACTCCAGATACCGCACGTCTGGAAACCACGGGGGTTGTGGTGTTCACGTCGTCTGGACCACTGAATATTGTATCTGTGTACAAACCACCTAGAGCCGCACTAGATTTCCAGGAGTTGGACCAGCTGCTGGACGGTAACGCTCCGAGAATACTCGCCGGTGATTGGAACTCCAAACACCGAGCATGGAACGCTCGAGTCCAGAACCACGCTGGCGCTCGTCTACACAGATACATGATGGAACACGACATCATCGTCCACGGAACCTACGCACTTCGGCCCTGTTGGGGCGTCCGTCGTCCTGGACATTATGATCGCCAAGAACATTCCTTTCCATTACACCATCACCTCCCTCTACGAGCTAGACTCGGATCACAACCCCATCCTCATAGAGCTTGGAGAAGAATTTGAAGAACCTGAACCCACAGCCATCGTCATGTCCTGGCCAGCATTTACCGAAAACCTCTCCCAGAACCTTCATCACATCACTCCCTTACACTCCACTCAAGAAATTGAGCACTCCATCCAGGTCTTCACCAGCTCTCTCCAGCAATCCATCCGCTTTGCAGAGAACCACGTGAGGATACGGCACCTTGACGCCATCCCGGCTGAGATCCAGGAGCTCATACGCAGAAAAAACGCTACCAGAAGAAGATTCGCAAGAACTGGCAACCCGGAGGACCGCAGACTGGCAAACCGCCAGCAGGTGGAGATCCGGCACAGACTGAGTGAATATAGAAACGAGAGATGGACATCCAGGATGGAATCGCTGGATGAATATGCCAAGATATGGCAGTTTAAGAAGGCATTGGACAGAAAACACATCCCGGTGGTCCCACCGATCCACGGACAAAACGGCATGGTTTTCTCCGACCTACACAAGGCAGAGGCCTTTGCTGACCACCTGGAGGACTCCTTCCAACCATGTTTCGAAAACGCCGACCTGGACCACATCGAAGAAGTAGAGAACTCCACAAGAAGACTCCTGGAGGACCTGGACGATACACCAATAAGGCCTGCCACTCCGGAGGAAATCAAACTCCTGATCAGAAAACTCAAGAAAAAGAAAGCGCCCGGCTTTCTTTTTCTTCCTGTTCTTAATGTTCCTGACGAACATTATCAACGCCTGCCTTCGACTCCGCCACTTCCCTACGACCTGGAGGAAGGCAGAGATTATAATGATCAGGAAAAAGAACCTAGACCCAGGGTTTCCTTAAAACTACCGCCCCATCAGTCTGTTGCCAGGATTGGGGAAGATCTACGAAAGAGTAATTCACTCCAGGTTGTCAGAAGAACTTGAAGAAATAAATACCATCCAGGACGAGCAGTTTGGTTTCCGACCGATGCACTCGACAACTCACCAGCTACATCGCCTCGTCGACTTCGTCACAGAGGGATTTAACCGAAGACACACCACGACCGCCCGCTTCCTGGACGTGGCGCAGGCGTTCGACCGCGTCTGGCACGAGGATACCTATTCGCCTTGTCCAGATCATCAATTCCTACCTAGCGAACCGATCCTTCCAAGTCAAATTCAAGAAGTCCATTTCACGTCCAAGACCGATCCTCGCAGGGGTTCTCCAGGGATCCGTACTTTCTCCAACTCTATATAACCTTTACATACACGACATCCCCAAACTCCCTCCAGACATCCATCTGGCACTCTATGCAGACGACACTGGCTGTCTTCACACGCTCGCGGAGTCCTCTCCGTGCCGTGGCGAAGCTGCAGGAGTCAATTGAACTTCTGGAAGAGTGGTTCTCCACCTGGAGAATCACTATTAATCCTACTAAGAGTGCTGCTATTTATTTTAACAAATCACCAACTTCTAATGAATTACCTAAGTTACAGATGTTCGAGACCGACATTCCCTGGCAGAAGAGCACCAAGTATCTCGGCGTGACTCTGGATCGGAGACTAACGTGGAGAGAACACACCAAGGAGATGACGAACCGCGGCATTTCGGCGATGGTTCAACTATACCCGCTTCTACACAGCAAGAATAAATTAAACCTGCGACTTCGCACGTTGATTTATTAATCCGCTGTTAGACCAAGAATGACGTACGCCGCTCCGGTCTGGGGACACGCAGCGAAGATACACATCAAGAGACTACAAGTAGTACAAAACAAAGTACTACGCCTCATGACAGGGGCCACACGGTTTGTTAGAAACTCTGTACTCCACCGAGACCTAGAAATCCCTACCATTCCCGAATACATACTGGAGCTAGCTGAAAACTACTTCACGAATGTTCCCATACACGACAATCCGCTGATTTCCGGCATAAACATCGACCTAGACTACGGCAAACACAAACGCCCGCAGTCTGCACTCCATATCCTACAACAGTAAATTCCCCAACAATCAAGGCAGTTACAATAACTAAAATTTAAATTTAATATGTTTCAGCTCGGAAGAAGACGCTCACGGATCACCAGGTGACACGACGGACACATAAGTATCGACAGATGAAACTTGTTTCATCTACACTCAAATCTATATCATGTCTAATTAATTTTGTTTTTGTCTGTTTCTATGTTCCAGATACGGAGACGACGGAAGAGTGAAGAACCTAGTTCAGCTCTGAAAAATCATTACAAAAAGAAAGAAAGAATGTTGGAATACAATTAAACGTCTTTCAAATATACACAGAGTTTTTGTTATGTGGGGGTTGGCACTAAAAATGTATGAGTAATGTATTCGATGTTTTTTTGAGATATAATGTATGTTGTGGTGTACTAATGAAATATAACCGTTAAAACTATTTTGCTTTATTATTGAAGTTTCTTACTTTAAACACAAGCTTATTTCTTATTTGCTATATTAAAACATCCAACACAAATAAATAACAAATGTGATTGACATTATCAAATGTCATTTGGATTTACGTTTACGGAACAACAAACACATACTAATATATATGCGTCTTATTCTATCAAAATTTCAAAGTAACCTAGATTGACTTTTCAAATGAAGACACGTTAGGTCCTGCATAGTCTAATCCACAATTTATAAAAGGCCTTCCTGAGCTTTGTATACGTGATTCTGGCAAATTGCCCATAATGTGCTGAATTGGTCTGGGATTAACCTTAAAACACTTCAAACAATTATGGATAACTTTCTTCACTAATCGTCGGCCACATAAAATCCAATATTTGTGGCGAAGTATGGATAATAATTGTTCTTGTCCGCAATGGAATAATCTTTCATGTTCCGTCTTGACGATGATTTCACTTACATAATGATCGTAAGGAAGAACCAATGGAAATTTTGTGCGTTAGGTATATCAGATAAATGTAGTCTGCCACCTACTCTTAGACATTGTTTAGAATCTAAAAACGGGTTTAAATGTTTTAATTTGCTGTTTCGTTCTACACACTGTGTTCTTTTTATTTGTTTAATGTCGTTGGAAAATGATTCCCTTTGAACTGCATGTATAATTGATTCAACGGCATTATTAAGTTCTAATGAAGTCAAATATCCAGTTTTCTTGTTATTTCGATTCTTAGCATTATGACAAAAACGCTGACAGTGAGCGATAATTCGTTGTAGTTTGTTAAAACTTGAAAATCTCTTTAGTATACTAAATGGTTCCTGAACTGCCGAAGAACAACAAATAGTAAGTTTAAGTTCTTGACTGAATTCATTCTCATTTAGAGACTCCTGAGTTCCTGTTGGCCATGATTCTGGCAGTGTTGAAAGCCATGTTGGACCTGTCCACCACAACATGTTGGAAACAAGGTCTCCCGGGCTACACCCTCTTGCCACAATGTCAGCCGGATTGTGTTTAGAGTCTACATGTCTCCATTCGCAGTCTGTTGTCAACTCCTGAATTTCTGCTGTTCTGACAGACACAAATGTTTTAAATGAACGAGAACTCTTTTGCAACCAATGTAAAACTATTGTAGAGTCTGACCATAAGTAAGTCTGATATAAATCAATATTTCTAAATGCAGTGATAACCTTGCGAGGCAATCTGGCTAATAATAATGCAGCACAGAATTCCAGCCGTGGTATTGTTGTTTTGCTTAAAGGTGCTACTCTGCTCTTTGCACATATTAACCTTGTTAAAACATTTCCCTGAATGTCAATACTTCGCAAGTAAATGCATGAACCATAAGCCGTTTCTGAGGCATCTGAGAATCCATGCATCTCGATACGTACTGGATTGTCAATCAATAAATGACTGGGTATTTTTAATTCGTTTAATACCTGTAATTCTGAAGTAAATTGCATCTACTCTGTCCTTAAGCAACCTGATATTTCATCGTCCCATGAATTGTGCAACTCCCACAAGCGTTGTATTATAACCTTGGCAATAATTATAATAGGTGATAATAATCCTAACGGGCCGAACATCTTCGCAATCGTAGATAAGATAGTTCGTTTTGTTATTATCTTTTGCTCTAGAGTTGGTATTTTAAAGTAGAATGTGTCGCTGTGTGAGGTCCACAACATTCCCAAAGTTTTAATAGGACAAGCCTTGTCGAGCACTATAATGGATGTTGTTTGCTTGTTGCATGGAATATCCTCCAAGAACGATTGATGGTTAGAGGCCCATTTATTCAAAGGAAAGCATCCTTTTTCGAGTATTTGTATTAACCCATCTCTGATTTGTTTGAGTTCGTGAATTGTGTCTACACCCGTTCTAAGGTCATCCACATAAAAGTCTTCTAAAATTACTCTTGAAATTGTATGATTTTCTGTTGTCTTTGCTAGCTCTTGTAGACTTCTAATTGCCAAAAATGGAGCTGATGCCGTGCCATAAGTGACAGTGTTCCATTTAAATGTTTTTACGTCTTCATGGGGTGATTCCCTCCACAAGATCAGCTGAAGATTGGTATCCTGTTCCGAAATCCTTATCTGTCGGTACATTTTAACAATATCAGATGTTAAAACATATTTATGCTTTCGAAATCTTATTAGCAAGTCTGCTATATCATCCTGTATAGTAGGACCGACCCTGAGTGTGTCATTCAAAGAAATTCCTGTTGTTGTTTTACAAGAAGCGTCGAAAACAACTCTGACCTTTGTTGTAATACTTTCATCTTTCATTACTGCATGGTGAGGCAAGTAATATACAGGGTGGTTGCTTGGCGATTTTAGAGATATTTGTTCCATATGTCCCAGTGCTTGGTACTCTCTCATGAAATCGATATATTGGATTTTAAGTTCTTTATTTTTGTTTAAGCGATTTTCCAAGGCTAAAAATCGTTTCACTGCTGTGGCCCAAGAATCGCCTAATACTGTTGGATCCATCTTCTTTGGTAATGTGACTACAAATCTTCCATTTTGGTTTCGCCTATAAGTGTTTTGAAAATGATTTTCGACAAATTTGTCAATTGTAAAATTTGTTTTGTCGAGGACTTCTTCCATTTTCCAAAACTTCAGTAGCTGAGCATTTAGATCATCAGTAGTCGTTGTACAATAACATACAGTTTCATCATTGTTTGGTGTATTAACCTTGCCGGCTAAAATCCAACCAAATACTGTGTTATGCAAAATAGGTATACCTTCTCCTAATTTGATTTGGTCTAATTGCAAAATGTCTAAGTAAATTTCAGCACCAATAAGCGTGTCTATTTCCTTTGGAATGTGAAAATCTGAATCTGCTAGTTGAACATTAGGTAACTTCCATGAATGTCTATTTAATTTTTGTGTTGGTAAATTGGCTGTAATTTTTGGTAATGCAATAAAATTTAAATTTGTTGTAAAATTGTTTAATCTTGATTTTATTGTGAGGTTTGCCTTTTGGTTCGCTGTGGTTTCTGTCTTGTTGACACCTAAAACTGCCAGTCGTGTTGCTTCCATCTTGCATTTCAACTTCCGCAATAGAGAATTACTAATAAAGTTAGATTGTGATCCACTGCCTAATAATATTCTGCATTCGTGCCATTCGCCGCTCGCATCCTGTATCAAAACAACTGCTGTGCTTAATCAAACATTTGCCGCAAGCGTCTCATTGCTGGTTTGGTAAGCATGTGTCGTTGTTTGTTCCTCAGTTCCTGCTGATGCATCCGTTGAAAATGCCGAAACGTTGGATTCATTCTCCTTCTTTCGGTGAAGTAGACTGTTGTGTTTTTTATGTTCACGCTTCAACGATATAATAATAACAATGCGCTCGTCTATATTTTGTGATAGAAAGCGAGTACACTCAAAAATACCATGTTTTTGTTTACACAATGGACATTCCATTTTGTTACTATTTGAGGTTGATTTGTTAGATGAATAATTTGTTGCTATGTGAGAATGATATCTCTGTAGTTGTTTTTCTGGTTGTCGTGTTTTCATATTTGTTGACTCATTTGCAAAACATCGCTGATCTAAAAATTTTAAAAAATTTGCTAATTCCGGTAATATATTATCATCGGCGTTTTCTAATTCCCACTGTCGCACAGTGCGAAATTTCTTGAGTTTACCGGAACTTAATTATTCAAACCAGTAAAACAGTTCTATTTGTTGGTTTTTAAAATTTTTAATAAAAATTAATGTGTTATTTAAAGTTTTTGAGTTTATTTGTGTTTTTTATTATAGAACAGTTAAAAAAAACATTCACATTATAACAACATTTTGAACACCTATTCAGAACTAGACTCATTGCAATCGTCTGAAGACTCGCAATCATTACACGGGCCTGCAAATCTTTCTAACAACAATAAAACTTCTGGCGCAACTTCACTATGCTTGGTTTTGGGTGCTTTACGAAGACTAGCGATGTACGGATCCGACGAAATAAGCAGTCGATAAAATAAATCCGTATTTGTGTCAATTCTTGACGTTTTTCTAGTAAAAAGTTCGCGATATTTTCTGCAGTCTTTGTTTCTTGCCTCCTGAGCTTCGTCAGAAAATTGTCCGATCGGAAGAATGCAAGAGGCTATAATATCCTTTCCATGACAAAGGACTTTATGCACACTTACGGGCATTGAGTACCAGAAATATTCTTTCAAATACAATTCCAAAGTTTCTCTTGCATATTCGCCGAACTTTTCTGAATCAATTTTAAGACCACAATTTAGGCACCTAACAGCACATGAAAACGTTTGATCAATTCTAAATTAACGCCAGTTATTTCGGCAGACTTTTCGGCATTTCTAAAGAATTTCCTCGCGGTATTACCATCGTTTGTGTTTCCGGTCTGCTGTTTTGGCATATCTATAAGCAAGCCAAGCTCCTCTTTGAATTTTTGTTGAATGTATTTTTTCTTCTCTGCAACTTTTTTTTTATTTTCTGCTCCACGAGCTTGCCATGCTTTAATATCAAGTTTGTACGATATATGTAAAATACATTCCAAAAACCTTATCCATGCATGGAGGGGCGATAGTCCAAGGGATAAAAAGGATCCGTTTATATTTTTTTTAGGTATATCGCAGATGTTGTTCATTTCACTAGGTTTAGCCCCACATAAGTAGCATGTTTGTGATGATGCACAGGATGATACAGCATTGCATACTTTACCGTCAATCATACAAAAGATCATATTTGCTGTAACCTGAAATTGCTTGCCACCTACAAGTACATATAGTGGTTGGAGTAAGTTGAGATATTTGTTCTTTCACTTTGTTTACTTTTGAGGTAATTACACTGACTGTTTCTTTGGTAAAAACGAACTTAATGGGGCGACAGTACCGCATGGAAGAAGAAGCAGGGTTTTCCCAAATTTGTGACTGATTATCACCATTATCATTTACGGAGCACATTTGGATTGGTACCATTGATACACTAAACATACTATCATCAGAGCTATGTTTGTCCATATACTTTTGCCGATAGTTAACTTGTTCCGCCCCATCACAACCCCACTTTACGATAATATTTAGTGCTTTAACGTTTGACAAAGTTCTAAGAGTCTCTTCTAGCCCTGTACAAAGTCTTGCTATGGTATGATTTATAAGCGACTGAACTGACACTTCAGCTGAAACTTCAGTTATTATTATTTCCTTTGGATACCTCTTTGCCTTCTTTACAACATAATAAGGTGGATACAAAGTTCAACCGTGATGTTTTGCTTGATCCCGTACAATGTTGTATTGACTTGACGATAAGTTTGCATCAATAAGTAGCGCCAGAGCCTGGTCCGGAGTTAATTTTCGTGGGCTGTTTGAAGAAGACATGCGAGCCATTTTGATTTTGCTTCCCCTTTCTGGAGAAGCAGATGCCAGTTCCTTGACAATCGCTGCAGAATTTCGTTTTCCAGGTTGGTATAGCTTTGTTACGGTTGCTTTGGCTAACTGGTCTTGACTACCGGACTTCAAAAGATGATGCACTTTTCTGTTTTGCACTTTAGGATGACAATACCTAAATTATTTTTTAGGTCTGCCTGCATTGGTCCTCGAACCACTGGGCAATGAATCCCTTACAGCATTTGAAAACTTTACATTATTTTCAAGCAAGACAGCATTTTTATTCAGAAATGGTGCTAAATTTCGACTGGATTCCCTCCACCTTTTTCGTATTTTACAAACCAGTGCGCGAAGAGTTGCCTTTAAACTACAAAGAGCATCAGATCTTAACATTGGTGAGCCTATTTTTTCCAAAACAAAACCAATGATGGCATCCGATGTCGGTTCTTCCTTCCACTTTTGGAATATACAGTTATATGAAACTTACAAAGTCATTCTGGAAAATGTTTCATTTAAAAGAAGATCGCAAAATATCGCAGAAGATCTTTTGAGTTTTCAACAGAGGGAAAAAAACTTTAAAATGTTGTGCGTTTCAAGCTGGTATTATGTGGTATCACTTTTTAAAATCTCCACGAAAGTTAAAAATGTAAATTTAACTTACTTCTTAAAAATCACTTTTTCCACGAACAAATCACACACGAGCAAGGAAAGATTTTGCAATTAATTAAATGCCAATAATTGACAATTTTCTAATAAAATACATGAAGAAAAAATCATGGCCTACTGATTTCCCATTTGTATGTAACTTTAACAAATCGAATAGCTTTCTATAGGCTAAAAGTATGATTGAATAAGTAATGCGAATTTCAGGTGCATTTTGCGGTTCTTTCGCAGGGTAAATCCTCAAACTCAGTATGAGGTTTTAGAGGCGGGGTATTTACCTAACAAAATAATAAATAACCTTATGCATTTTACGTATTTCAAAAATTGAATAAAGTTCCGCTAAACTTCCTAAATTTCGCACTGTGTGTCGCTTTAAATTAATGTCGAGTTTTTGTTTAATAGTAAAAATAATCGTTTGTTCCCATAACTTGGTGTCATTTATGTTTAACGATTTTAAGGCATTAATATGTTGCTTCAGTGTAGACAAAAAGAATCACTGTTTTGAAGTGCAAGCAGATGTGAACAAGGCGTTTAAATGTGCATCGATGATATATTGTTTTTTGTCGTATGTCTGCCTTAGAATATCTCGAGCATGTTGATAATTGTCGTTTGTCTGCTTCAGTGATTGTATGCGCGCTGCCAAAGACATTTTTAGGTAATAAAATTTTTGAATTAATCAAAAATATCGATATAGCTACGCCATTCCTCGCATTTTCCACTGAATGTGGGAAACTTAATTTGTGGTAATTTTATGTTTACGGGAACGGTTACATTTGGATCCGTTTGACATTTTTCGACTGGTGACGAAGGACGTGCTTGTTGCACTTTCGCGTTATTTATTATCCTTTCGCTATTTGCTTTAACATCGTAAAACGTATCTTCAAATGTATCACGGTCAATTTATTAATGTAAAAAACGCAAAATAGAAAAAATAGTATAAAAAACTCGTTTCATAAGGCCTTTTGCCGCACTCGCTCTTTAGAAAACTCGCTGCTATCGCGGCTCGTTTTCTAAACTGATCTCGTGCGGCAAAATGATGCCTTATGAAACTTGTTTTTTAATATACTGTTTTGTATTGTGTGCCATCAAAATTAAAGTACTGCACACCACAAATGATTAAGGCTTGGCAAAATATTATTTAAATAATTTGAAAGATAAGTTTTCATTTAATTTTAGTATTAAAGTAGAGCTGCAAGCATACATCTGACACCTTTAAAATATTAGAGAAATTTTCGAAATTATGTATATTAAATTGATACAATGGTATTGATAAAACTATACAGGGTAAATATACTCGTAGACAATCCAAAAATTATATTATATTTACACAAGCTTTTAAACTTAATAAAAATAAATTGCGTTAATATTTGCGTTTCATTTATATTATATAACTATGTATTGTACAAGCGACGTGCTCTTGTATTTTACTGATGTGATTATGTATGTACCTATAGGTTTTTATTTTGCATTTGAATCGAAAAACAATTATTTGGTTATTTTAAATTAAATATTGCTTTAATTTTTGTCTAGTGGAAACTATAGATCTAATGTTCTATCACTGTTAGACAAGTTTTACAAAATCTATTCAAGCGTTTGTAGCACTTAATAAGGTAGCAAAGAAACTACTGAACATTGTGTAGTATTTTAATTTTATTTAATATCGAAAAAATTAGGATTAGAAAAGTTCCTTTTCTAGTTTTGTTTCTTATATATATTAAATAAAATTAACATACTACACAATGTTTCATATTTTCTTCCTTACATTTTTTTAACAAAATTATTTGAAAAAAAAACAATACGGCCCATAACATTTTTTAGTCTGGGCCTGTTATATTTAGTTCACTACCAAGTCGTAGGAGGCGCGCTAATATTGGTATTTCAATTTCCCTTCTATCATATATGTATATGTTTTGTGCTTTGTATAAATCTGAAATTCACGTTACCATCTGTAAGAACAATTCAAAGTTTGTTAAATGTTTTGAATTTAAGAACAGGTTTAAATAATAATTTAATAAAGAAAATTTCATTGAAAGCAAAGTGCATGACTGAAAGAGAAAATGTGTGTGTGCGTTGTAATGTCCGCATTATAGATGTATTGCAGAAAGCAGTACAATAATAGTAGTGTGCAAAATAGATACTTTTATGTATCGAATTAATACCAATACTTTACACTTTTATATTCGATACTTTTCTTTCAACTCAAATCGATAACAATACTTGTATTTCATCTCTGCTACTTTGGTATACATTTAATACGATGCTGTTGACGATCGTTAATATATATCTATGCTTGATGGAGACGTACTTCTATCCAGAGATAAGGAGGAGAGGAGAAACTTAACGTTAAAAAGTGGTACCCTGTTTATTTATAGTTCCTGCTAAAACTGTAGTTGGAGCCACAGTCGATTGAAAAAAAAGCGCGGCTTTAAATTTAGTAATATATTAATTATAGTATTTTAAAGGCTTGTTCGTAGCCTCTACAGTCTACGAGGTCTGGCTATTATATAACGAGACTGCTTATGAAAAAGAGTTTTATTTTTAAAATTATTCTACAATCGAATGTTCTCCTTCAATGTACTCCCCTCCCCTCGCCACACACCGTTCCATTCGTTTTTTCCATTGGTCAAAGCAATGTTGGAAGTCTTCTTTTGTAAGAGCATTTAGGAGTTCCGCCGATTTTCGCTTTACCTCTTCCATCGACTCGAACCGGGTTCTTTTTAAGGCAGACTTGATTTTCGGAAATAGGAAAAAGTCACAAGGTGCTAAATCAGGCGAGTACGGCGCGTGTTCGAGCACTGGAGTGCCTCTAGCGGCTAAATAACACTTCACAGACAGCGCGTTATGGGCAGGTGCGTTGTCTTGATGCAAGATCCACGACTTGTTTTTCCACAACTCCGGCCGTTTCTTACGAACTCGCTCTCGCAGTGTTGCCAAAACTTTCAAATAGTAAGCAATCATCCGAATGCTCATACGACGATCTCCACGCAAGTTTCGAACACAAGAGAAGAGTTGTTGGATCGTATTCACCTGGCTGCCGAGCAAATCCGACAAAACAAGTATGATATTCAGATAAGTACTTCTGTTGGCTTACGGGCACAAGCTGCATTCAACGAGGAGGTGGACATTTCGAAAATATTATTAATTGAACTTTTTTTAATAAAATCAGTTTTTATTGACTTTAGGATTACATTTTTTCATGATCTGACAATCACATTCATCGATCTGTAACTTTGAAACAAATAAAAATGGATATACAAGTTTTGCGTTTTTGTTACTTGAAATGAAGTCTACTTTACACTCCTAAAATTTGAACATAACGATACGGAACATCTTGTATAACTGCTTCCATTGAAATATCTTCTATGGCATATTGACGTAGTTGAAACAATATGAATGTCAACAGATACATTAACTGATTCTAAATTACAGAAAACAGCTTATATTAATAGATCAGTTAAGTATGTTGCAAAGGATTATCTACTTGGGAAATAAAATGTTGGTACGGCCTTTGATATTAGTTCTTCCTTGTTAAATATTGTGCCTCAAAATACTTTCTACAAATAGTAAGTGAATATTGTCTATTCTAAATGAACATTCTTGCGGCATTAATTAACTGTTGAAACCTGCATGATGTTGCTTTTGGAAATTCATGAAATATATACCCTTCTTGTATACAATTTGTTATGAAACTCCATGTCACAGTGAATAATTCTAATAATATAAAATTTATATATTATATAACTATGTATTTGTTTACTATTTAATAATATTCACATAGACTGCGCATTAAGTAATATAAAAAAAAAATAGAATCGTTTGGTTACCTTAAAATAGGATCAAATCTTCAACTTTTACCAAATTCGACGACGTTTTCACTTTATCTACGAAGTTTACTTTTCTAACTAGGCTAATTTAACTGGTTCATGTATAAAATAAAATTAAAATAAATGATTTTTCACAAGACAGGCAGAGTCGGGATTTATCGTATACATTTTCTAAAGAGTCATAATGAAAAACAGTAAAGAGACCTTTAACAGAGATAAGTCGAGATAGCCAACTTAATACAAAATTTTAGTTCGGCAAGATTGAACTGGTCAACTGTATTTGAAGCTGGGACAGAGGGCGCGAATAACGCAAATGCCGGAAAAATTGAATCACGTATCTCCCTTTATTATTTTTGTATTTTTCTATAATGATGTATCTTTAATAGATATTTAGCCTGCGAAGTCAAATCTATATATATGTATATATATATATATATATATATATATATGTTGGCTATCTTGGTCGATTAGTATTTCAATTTTGTGATCTCGTGCCCGTGTTACATATATGTTATAAACTTTCGTTGGATTTATTGTTTGTTTGTGTAAGTAGCATTTAGGACTATGGATAAATAGTGTACAGTAGGGCTGGGCGATACCGATGTTTTCGGTATCGGATACCGATACCAATCGAGGTATCGATACTTAGCGATGTATCGGGTCTGTGCACGGTATCGATTCTGAGTACTGGAATCGGTAAAGTATCGATGCTTTGGAATCGGTACCTTGAATCGATACCTTGGAATCGATACCTTGGAATCGATACCTTGGAATCGATACCTTGGAATCGATACCTTGATTCGATACCTAGGAATCAGTATTCATAACTCGTTTTCTAGGTATCGTTTGTTTGATATCGGTTTCAAGAGATATAAAATTAATTTATCGATTCTACCATATCTACGGTATGAAATTTGCAATATTGTGATATTCTTTTTTTTTTTGTAATAATTATAGTTATTATGTTTATGTTATAATATGGATATTTGCTACGCATAATGTAAAATTCAACAACATCCTTTGAAATATATACTATATAATATATATATATATATATATATATATATATATATATATATATATATAGTAAACTTAATAAGTCGGCGATTAAAGGTCTGGTTTATTACTTCAAAGTATATATATTTAAAAAACCCTACATGTTTCGGCAATAATGCAATGACTATTGACGTCATGCGTGCGCGGCTTCGTGTAATTGGTCCGAGTGCCTGTAAGTTCCCTGGTCGGTCCGTGTGTCTGTGAAGGAGTTGCGATCTGTCGGAATTTGGTTGTGTTTTTATCTGTCGGTGAGCTAGGAGCGGTTTCCATTTATGCGGCAAGCGCTGGCCGTCGTCACGTTTATTTAAGCACTTAGGACGCTTTTCTATTTCTATCGCTTCTCTTGTAATTCTCGTCGTTAGGTTTTCACTTTTGGCTAGGATCTTCGTGTTTTCAAAGTCGATAGAGTGCCCTGTCAGAAGTTTATGTTGTGCTAACGATGACGTTACTTCTTTCTTGACGACCGCGTTTCGGTGTTCTTCTCTTCTCACGCTAACTCGCCTGTTTGTCTGCCCCACATATCATTAATCACACACTGAACATGGTATTTCGTAAACGCCCTGATCTTCTAGAGGAATTCTGTCTTTCGCATTACCTATTTCATCGGCTATTTTTCTGTGTGTTGTGAAAACGGTGTCGATGTTGTGTCTTCTTAATAATCTACTGATTTTGTCTGTAGTTCCCTTTATATATGGAAGGAAAGCTCTGGACGCGAACTCTTGTTTTTCTGTTGACGTTAATTCTGGCTTTATTTATTGTTTTTGATGAATAGCCGTTCGCGATGAGAGCGTTTCTTATGTTCCTTCTTTCTTCGTGTATGCCTTCCTTGTCTGTTAGTCTCTCTGATCGCAAAACTAGTGTTTTTACAACGGAATTTTGTTGTGCCGGGTGATGGTGTGATTGTGCTTTTAAATATCTATTTGTGTGTGTAGGTTTTCGATATACCGTGTGTCCCAGTAGTCCGTTCTCTTCCTTGATTACCAACGCGTCAAGGAAAGGGAGTTTCCCTTGTTCTTCTACCTTCATTGTGAAACGTATGTTTGAATGTTCGGCATTCAAGTGGTGTAGAAAAATATCCAGCTTCTCTCTGCCATGTGTCCAAATGACGAATGTATCGTCGACATAACGTAGCCACAAATTGGACTTGTCTGCGCAGTTGTTTAATGCCTTTGTTTCGAAGTTCTTTGAAAACTTGAAGATCCTAGCCAAAAGTGAAAACCTAACGACGAGAATTACAAGAGAAGCGATAGAAATAGAAAAGCGTCCTAAGTGCTTAAATAAACGTGACGACTGCCAGCGCTTGCCGCATACATGGAAACCGCTCCTAGCTCACCGACAGATGAAAACACAACCAAATCCCGACAGACCGCAACCCCTACACAGACACACGGATCGACCAGGGTACTTACAGGCACTCGGACCAATTACACGAAGCCGCGCTCGCATGACGTCAATAGTGGGACGCCGCCTCCTGACACAGCAGCATATAACAAGAGGTAGTGCTAGGCGCACATCATACGATCTCCAGCTCTAACCAGCGACAGACCGACTAGCTCCTGAAGATGACGAGTGCGATCTCGTTGAAACGTAGAGTAAATAGTCCTTTTCAGGACAAAACTCACACGCGGCCAAGAACCCGAGAAACTACACCTTCATCATACGTCCGCGAGAACGTCAAGAGTAACATATATATATATATATATATATATATATATATATATATATATATATATGTATATACATGATTATAAATATAATATTTTCGTGACCTTGGCATGATATGGTAAATTCAAACAGTTGGCGATTAAAGGTCTGTTTTACTTCAAAGTATATATATTTAAAAAAACCCTACATGTTTCGGCAATGATGCCTTTATCAAGGATATAAAATATATATATATATTTTATATCCTATATATATATACTTTGAAGTAAAACAGACCTTTAATCAAATAAAGTCAATATTCAATCGCAGAAATAACCGTTAGTCATCATAAAATATAAACGTCATGTTTTGCAATATTGTCAAAATTTTAGTATGTCACTTGCAATATAACAAAAGAAAGCATATTATACATAGCCTACATGTCAAAATAATAATAATGAGTAAAGTAGGAACATGAATAGTTCAAAAGTATTGTTTCTTTTCTAGTATAAATATATTCATTCTATCCAAGAAATGCGCAAATTATTACTTTAATATTCGAACAAATTACCAGGCATCTAAGAAATATTCTGTAAAATAAATAGGTAGGTTAGAAATGTCAAAGTGATAATCAAACAATTTCGTACTTATTGTCACTAATTGATATTACTATTTATTATCAGTATTGTTCTTCAAAGAACGGCTTTTGTAATTTTTTATGACAAGCTAAATATTCAAATTAGAAGAATGGTTAACCTAGAAGTCAGAATACCGGAAACAATAAACAACAGTATTCAAATAATTTTACAACAAGCCGAATATCATAAGACTATCTCCTGGACAACTTATCTTTTTTATTTAATATAATATTTCAAAGACGTACGTCTTAACTTAAAATGACAAACGTGTGTAGTATTACAGCGCGTATTCATGTGTGTTAGAAAGAGATAAAGTACAATTTGCGGTTCCCACTTGGGCAGTACGAACTGAAAACTTATACTTTATGAACTGTATATGTATATAATGCTATATATACTTAAAAATTCTTTACTTAAAAAGTTATTGCATCCTTTATGTACATTTAAAAAAATTAACAAAGGTAAGCTACCCGATAATGGCTACACGATACATGGCTACCCGATACATCGCTACCCGATACATCGATACTTAGCGAATACTGGAATCGGTAAAGTATCGATAGGTATCGATGCTTTGGAATCGATACTTTGGAATCGATATCTTCGTTATCTGAGGTATCGGGGAATCGGGATACCAGTTATGGTATCGGGTATTGGACGATGTATCAATACTTCGCCCAGCCCTAGGTGTATAGTTTTACAATTTTTTTGATATTATTAGTTGTAGATTTTTTAGATTAATATTAACTGAATAGTGTCATATTCTGAAATGTCAAACTAGACAATTTTTGAAAATACTATTGTATTTCTTTAAATTCATCTAGCATAAGAGTTGGTATAGATTCTAAATATATTTTTATACGAATTACGTTTGTTTGTAATTTTCATGTGAATTTACATTTTATGATACATTTTGGAGATATTCAAGGTGGAAGAGAATTAAATAGAGCATGGAAAAAAAGAATGTTTCGTTCGATTAAATTCTACATTGAATACGATTAAGAAGTTTATGTAATGGATTCTAAATTGCATATATTAATTGCAATACAGAAGTTAATCGAATGAAATATTATTTATCCTTCATACATAAAATTTGAATAACCCCAATAGTAATTTAACTACAGCTATGTTGGTTGCATACACAATTATCGCCTTTCCCCGCATGGTGGTCAATACACAAGCTATACATAGGGATCTATTTAACTATTAATTTACACATCTATAATATTAATTTAAAAAGGTAATGATGATGATGATATGTGGTCACGCATGCGCACTTATGAATGTTCGGTGCGATATTTAGACTAGCCTATTGCCGCTAGAGGTTTGTAGTTCCGGTGATTTTAATGGAGCTACGGCAAACCGTGACAGTTCCGAATAAGGAGCCGTGACAAATCGCCGTGATCTTTCGGAACAGCTCCGAGAATGATATACAATACTCTATCAGAGTCACGTTCCACGTTGCCGTTCTCCAGGTTTGTTTTGGTTCGCAATTCAGAACAGTAATGGAACTGCGCAGAACTGATGTGGAGAACTTTGTTAATTCTAGAACTGCTCTGAAATTCTGTGAACTCAAAAAACCAAAACACATTTAAGCTTTACTATACTCTATTTTTAAAGTAGAGAGACGAATTTCTGAACAGACCACTTTGACAGTGAAATCTCATTGGTTGAAAGTAAGGCCAAATTGCTTTTAACCAATGAGATTTCACTGTCAAAGTGGTCTGTTCAGAAATTCGTCTCTCTACTTTAAAAATAGAGTATAGTGTGTCATCTAGTAGCAATTTAAACAAATTGTTTTTTATTATTTGATATTATTCATACTTCCTTATACGCCAAGTTTCAAATAACATATATAAATGCTTAGGGAGCAAATAAGATACACAAAAAATTAATGTCTTTGTTGCAATAAAAGTTACAAGTATAAATAATAGATTGTAAGTCGTATAAATAAAAATTATATGTTCGACCTCCACAAGCTAAACCTGAAATTAAAAATATGGGAAAAAAACATTACTTATTCTACTTAACATAACCTAATTTCTTATTCATTAATCGATAATCATTATTGTTTCTTAATACTAAACATATTTATATCTTATATGGAAATAGCAGTAGGTGCTGGTATAGTACGACTCGATAACATCGATGTTTCTTTTTCGATATTTTTCAAACATCGATGTTTTCCAACAATGTCCCAACTCTACCACATACAAAGGCAAAGTGAAGCATATGAAAAAAATGTTTTAATTACTTGCCACGGACCTCAAATTATTATAAAATCAAATTATTTTTTATTAAGATTATGTTTATCAGACTTAAGAGCAACTTGTAGGCCAACTTCTACCAACATTCAAAAATGTCAGAAAAGAAAAACAGTGCGCACGCCTCGAACTATTAATTCTGAACTGGTACTCGCTAAGGAGCAAGAACTGCTAGAACGGTTCTAGAATCGTTGCGAATTAGTTCTTGCAATAACTAAAACAAATAATTTAAAATTCGGAACTAGTTCATATGTAACCAAAACACCAAATAGCTAGTACCAATGTTGCCATTCATACCGTAATTATCGGAATCTACCATAATTTTGCAATAGAAACGATAATCGATAATAACTCTCCCATAATAACAAAATCTACCATAATTTATGCAAACTCTGTTATAATACAAATACGGATATATTTATGTTTAATTTTTTAGTTACCATGTTCTTTTATTACATTTTTTATTTACATCGAGCGACATCTAGAATTCAGAGGTACAGATACATAACTGTTATTGAATTGACTATTATATTCAAATTTCAAATTATTGAAATGTAGGGAAATACCCTGCTTTTCTTGTTGCTAAGCTGTATATACATTATACGTAGTGCGCGTTATTTTATAAGATTTTCATTGTTTTTGTGACTTTGCAGTGTAGTGTAAATTGTAGAAGTAAGTGAAATTTTTAAATAATAAAATAATGATGGGCGCTCAATTATTCTACTTTATTTCTTCAGCATTTTGATAGGGAATGGAACCGCAGCCTTCCACGTCACGCAGCAGAACACCGGAAAGAAAATTGAAGAAAAGGCATGAAATAAAACAAAAAAAGTTCACCAAAAAATATAGAGCAGAATGGGAAAAGACATATACCTGGCTGAGACCAAGTAATATGAAGCCTAATTTTGCATATTGCAATATTTGTAATGAAAATTTAACATCTGAAATAACTTTAATTAAAAATCATTCAAAAAGTAAAAAGCACATTCGAGCAAGTAAACAACTGAAGATGCAACCTACAATTACGTCATTCGTTGAAAGTAATCAAACATTACACAGCAAATATAAAGCACGTGAAGCAGAGATAAAATTAGTAGGCTATATTGCAGAACATAACATATCATTTTCAGCAATTGATCACCTAACCGATTTATTAAAATCAATATTTCCAGATTCTGATATAGCAAAAAAACATATTAAAACGAACCAAAGCGTCAAATATTATTAAAAACATAATTGCTCCCGTGCAAAAGGAAAATTTAGCTAGCAAATTAAAGCATACTAAATTTAGTATTTTAGTTGATAAAGCCACAGATATTGCATGTATAAAAACATTATGTATAGTTGTACGTTTTTATGACAAATCTGTGGAATCTGTAATATCACAGTTCTGGAGTATTGTACAACTAGCTGAAAATGAAGAAGAAAAGGCAGCTACAGCAGAACGACTCTACAAACAGATTTTGGATTCATTTCACGAAATGAATGTGCCATTCACAAATATACTTGGTTTTGCATCAGATGGGTATGATAATAATTTTTGCAATGTTATATTTTAATAATAATTTTATTAATGCTTTTTAGGTGTAATACAATGATGGGGAGAAGAAGCTCAGTATCTGCAAGAATGATCACTGATTATCCAGATTTGCATATACAGAAATGTATATGTCATTCCTTACATTTGGTTGCAAGCGAAGCCTGCAAAATGCTACCACATAGATGTGAAGACCTGTGTAGAGATATTCACAATTACTTTAAAGCTAGTGCTAAGTGCAGATCTGAGTTAAAAGAATTTCAGGTATTTAGTGAATTGGACCCACATAAAATATTAAGACCTTCTCAGACTCGATGGTTATCCCTAGCACATGCTGTAAAAAGAATTAATGAACAATGGCCTGCATTATCATTGTATTTCGCTCATGAAAAATGCAATCGAGATTAATTGTTGCTGATACAATTTACAATAGTCTGCAAGATTCACAAATAATTATTTTATGCTTTTTTTAGAGTGAATTTTGGTTAAAATAGCAAGTGTTAATTCATATTTTCAATCTGAAAAAGTACTTATTTCCACCACACATTCTAAAATGTGTTCGTTATACAAAGATTTATTACTCAGCTATATGCATGCTTCATATGTACAGTCAGTAGATTTACATTCTATAGAACCAGATTCAGAAGCCAATTACATGCACATTCAAAATATATATTTGGGTGTCTATATTATGACATTAGTTACTAAGGAACATTATCCACAAGATATGATAACTGATTTTTATGAACGTTGTAGGCAATTTTTAGTATCGGCTTGCTTGCAAATAAAGCAGAGATATGATTTTTCAGATAAACTGATGGTAGTAATCCAAGTAATGTAATAAAGAAAAGAAATCAATGCGAACCAAAACAATCCATATCGTTTAGGATTCTCCACCAAAGAAATAATGTGGCATGTATTTATTACTATTCAATCAGTCAGTAGTTGCAATTCTGCATTTGTTTGTAACGTTTGTTACATTGTGCTATTGCGGCATTTAAAATCCGGACGATTAGATATTTATTTTCACTATAATTAAGCATTGTAATTCGGTTTTTGTATAATTGAATTGTTGTGTAGATGACAGCATACTGACATTTATCTGTAACCTCTCACGCAAAATTATATTATACATTTAGTTATAAAATTATGTTACTGAGTGAATAAATGAAAGTGATAAAAACACACAATGTTGTATTAGATTTACACTTTATTTAATAATATTTAATAATGACTATATAACAGCTGTTTCACCGTACAACGGTTTCTTCAGATATAACAAGCGGTACTATAAAACATTTTACTTAAACGTAAATATTTTTTATTTTATGACTTAATGGTATTCTCAGAAATTGGAAACCGAAATATTTTTACCCGCCTCTTTTAGTATAAGGGATACATATAGATAACATAAATTATATTATAAGTGACACATATCTAACAAAATATTTCAATCAAAAATAGGAAATAAGTTCAACAGAGGGGAAGAATTAAGCTCTGTTTTGTCATTTAATAATTTATTTGAAAATTTTTGTTTATTAATTTGCATTGCTTCTAATAAATCGAGTTTCTTACTTTTCTTTTCTTTGTGTAGGATCTTGAAATTATTATTAAAACTATGGCTTTCTTCAATTAAATGGTTGGAGTATGCTGAATCTGTTTTCCCATTTCTAAACGAATTCAGCATTCAGCAGAAACAGATTCAGCATACTCCAACCGTGTAATTGAAGAAAGCCATAGTTTTAATAATAATTTCAAGATCCTACACGAAGAAAAGAAAAGTAAGAAACTCGATTTATTAGAAGCAATGCAAATTAATAAACAAAATTTTCAAATAAATTATTAAATGACAAAACAGAGCTTAATTCTTCCCCTCTGTTGAACTTATTTCCTATTTTTGATTGAAATATTTTGTTAGATATGTGTCACTTATAAATAATATAATTTATGTTATCTATATGTATCCCTTATACTAAAAGAGGCGAGTAAAAATATTTCGGTTTCCAATTTCTGAGAATACCATTAAGTCATAAAATAAAAAATATTTACGTTTAAGTAAAATGTTTTATAGTACCGCTTGTTATATCTGAAGAAACCGTTGTACGGTGAAACAGCTGTTATATAGTCATTATTAAATATTATTAAATAAAGTGTAAATCTAATACAACATTGTGTGTTTTTATCATTTGATATGGATTTACATCAAGTAAAGGCAGAATCGATTCAATAAATGAAAGACAAGAATTTATTAATCAGAATACTACAATTATTTGGTTTTAATTTTTAATACTTTATTTCAGCACCACTTCTGTCTAACACCTCTTGTAAACGTCTAGGAATAGATGTTATGACATTATGTATAAATTCTAGTGACAGATCATTCCAAATATCATGTTTTTTTCGCAGACGCCCGATTTCTCAAGTCTGAAATTTGTCTCAGCCGTTGTCTTGCTGTGTGGACACACTCGGGGAAATGTGTTGCGGTCACTGCATTTACTATTGTTTCGAACAGATCATTTCTTATACGATTAATACAATTTTCATTCTGTTCGGGAATTGACACAAGGATACCACCAGAACCTCGTTTTCTATTAATAGCTGACAATTCTTCTTCTAGTAACGTAATTATTTGAATTTTAGTTTGAATATTCAAATGTGGCACATTAACTTTATATTTTGACAAACCTGAATATGACACTGACAGATCTGTAAACAGAAACAAATAGATATAAAAAAAGCCATATTCAAACTACTAGTTAGCACGACTAGTTAGAAATATAGTATAAAGTTGATGCGTAATAGTCTGTGTGCAGGTATTGGATGTTTGTGTAGTTTGTTATTGTTTGTGGAAAGAAAAAAAAAAAAAAAAAAAAAAGGGGAAAAGGAGGACAGAAAAAGGCAGAAAAGAAAAAAAACAGTGAGTGAGCCGATAAGAGATATCGTTTTCGAGCTGTGGAAGCGGGCGACCTCATTGCGCGGCGAGGTGAGACGTTCGTAAATACTAACAAAGTTGCATATACGGGGGGAGACGGAATAGTAGGAAATGGATAGTGACGATTATAGTACAGATGAGTTAAGGAGAAAACGAAGTAGGGAATACGAAGAAAGAAGTTCTATTGAGAAAAGAAGTAAGAAAACCATTCGAACTCCCCAAAAAGTAGAACAAAAAGAAGAGGATAAGCTAGATAAAGTGATACAGATGATCCAAAATGTAACCATGGAAATAAGGGAGGTAAAGGCAGAATTGCAGGAAGTGAGAAGGGAACAGAGTGAAGCAATGCAGGAAATAAGGAAGTTGCAAAAAGAGAATGATAACATAAAAAAGGATAATGTAAAATTAAAAAAGGAAAATGAAGAAATTAGAAATGATATAGAAATGGTCAGTCTAAGGGTAAGGAGATTAGAGAAGGAAAAGAAGAGTAATAATATTGTAGTAACTGGGTTAAAAGTAGATGTAAGCGAGGAAAACACATTAAGTAAAACCATGAGAAATTTTTTAGAAGATGAAGTAAAGGTGAAAGTTGATGTTAAGTCAGCCCACAAATTAGGTCCGAAAACCTGCCTGGTGGAGCTGGGAAATTATCGAAATAAAAAAGAGGTTATGCAAAATAAGAAAAATCTAAAAGAAAAAAGGGACGGAAGAGTATATATTAATAATGATTTGACACTGGAAGAGAGAATTGCAGCTAAGGCCTTAAGAGAGGTAGCTAAAGAAGAAAGAAAAAATGGAAAGAAAGTAAAAATAGGTTATGAGAAGATAAGTATAGACGACAGGTGGTTTAAGTGGAACAATAGTGCAGGAGTATTGGAGGAGCTATCTAGAACATTTAGCCAGAGATCTCCTGAAGACGTGAGAGAAGCAAAGAAAGGGAAAAAATCCGGGTATTCGCAAAGACCCGGACACAAAAAAACTACTAAATGAAGAGGAACAAGCTGAAGATATAACGACTCATGCTACGGAAATGGTAAACGAGACGGAAGAACGGGATGGGAAAATTGTGACAAAACATAAACAGAAAAATTTGGTAAGCAACAACAAAAGAGAAAACAAGCCAAAACGTACAACATATAAAAAATACAAAATTGGCCAATGGAACGTATTAACGCTTTATCAAGAAGGCAAATTCAAGCAGGTGATAAGAGAAGTGCAGCGATACAAACTGGATCTTCTCGGAATTAGCGAGGTGAGATGGACGGGAAACAATAAAATTACCACATCCGACAAGCACACGTTTATATACTCAGGGATGAAAGAAGGCGAACCACACCAATATGGAGTAGGAATATTATTAAGCCCCCATCTCCAACAAAACCTAATAGAATGGAATCCCATAAATGAACGAATAATTACTGCAAGAATAATCCTAAATGGACATCATGTCACCATAGTTCAATGTTATGCGCCAACAGAAACAACAGAACAAGAAGAAAAAGAACGTTTTTATGACACATTAAATAATACGTTAACAAAAATCAATAAAAAGGACATACTCTTATTAATGGGTGATTTCAACGCTAAAGTGGGAAACCACACAGAAAACTTTGAAGAAACCATCGGAGTACATGGGATAGGGAAAAGAAATGGAAATGGTGAACTACTACTAGAATTATGCGGCAACTTCGAGCTACAGATAGGTGGTACAATGTCCGAACATAAAACATGCCATAAAATAACGTGGGTATCGCCGGATAGAAAAACTGAGAACCAGATCGACCACATCTGTATAAAGCAAGAATGGAGTAAAGCGCTGCTAGATGTCAGAAACCGAAGAGGGGCAGATATAGGGTCAGACCATCACTTAGTCGTAGCCAGAATCAAACTGGATGTTGGTAATTATAAAAACAAGGGGAAAAGAATTAGCAAACATACAAAAAGACAAAGACTATTGGACCCACATAGGTTAGACGAAGGTGCAAAAAAGGAAATAATACAGAAAATAGAAAATTTATCTCAAAACATAGACCACACTCTAGAGATAGAAGATATGTGGCAAAAAATTAAAACGTTGTATACTGTGAGCTGTAAACAAACGTCAAAAACCACAAGAGACAGCAAGGAATGGATGAGCAATGAATTATGGACTAGAATTGAGGAAAGAAGGAGAATTAAAGAGAAAATGTTAAGAATCAGAGATGAAACAAAAAAAAGGAAAATACAAGAAGAGTATACAAGATGTAGCAAAACGATAAGAAGAAGTATAAGAAATGATAGAAAGAGACACATAGAACAACTGGCAAATGAAGCACAGACTGCAGCGGACAAAATGGACAGTAGAGAACTATACAAAAGGATAAATCAGCTAGCAGGAAACAGGAAAAAGACTAGGGAATTACCTTTAAAAGATAAGGAAGGAGACAACTTATACAACAAGCAACAACAACTAAAAAGATGGCAAGAATACTTCGAAGAGATAATGAATATCAATGGGACCAAATTACAGCTATTGCAGGAAGAAATCGTGCAGGAACTGCCCATCAACACCGATGTTCCTTCAAGAGAGGAAGTGATAAATGCATTGCAAAAAATGAAAAATGGAAAATCGGCAGGAAATGATATAACAGCTGACATCTTGAAGATCAATGTAAATGCAACTACAAAAATATTGCTACCCCTTATCCAGAAAATTTGGAATGAAGAAAAATTCCCTAAAGACTGGAAAGAAGGATTGATTATAAAAGTACCCAAAAAAAACGACCTGCGACATTGCGAAAGTTGGAGAGGTATCAGCATGTTGAATGTCACATTTAAAGTCTTCTGCCGCATACTGTTAAATAGAATCAACGACTCTCTTGACTATACCATCAGAAAAGAACAAAACGGATTCCGACGTGGACGCTCCTGTGTAGACAACATTAACACAATTAGAATGATAATAGAAGAATCACTCGAATACGAATCACCACTCCAGTTGTTATTTATAGACTACGAACGAGCATTTGACACGGTAAATCGGGAAAATATATGGATAGCACTCAAGAATAAAGGTCTTTCTCAAAAAATAATCCAACTGATTAGGGAAGGATACACAGGATATCAATGTCGAGTACTCCATGAGGGAGAGCTGTCACAACCTTTCGTCGCTAGTACGGGTGTTAAACAGGGCTGCATACTCTCACCACTGCTTTTTTTGATAATGTTGGACACGGTACTCCACGCAACAACAAATAACAAGAAGAGAGGAATACGATGGGGGCTGACGGAAGTTTTGGAGGACATCGAATACGCAGATGATGTATGCCTTTTTTCATCGAACATTAGGAACATGCAGAGTAAAACTAATGACCTTGTTGCGGAATCAAAAAAGAATGGCCTTAGCATAAATAAAAATAAAACTAAAATGTTGAAAATTAACACCAAAGATACAACAAACATAGAAGTCGAAGGCACACAGATAGAAGTAGTGGAGGAATTCACTTACCTTGGCAGTGTTGTCTCGAGCAATGGAGGAACATTATCTGATATACAGCGAAGAATATGACAAGGCACGGAAAGTTTTTGCAAGTATGAGAAAAATATGGCGCTCTAAAAGTTTGTGCTTATCATCAAAAATCAAAGTGTACAACTCAACAGTGAAACCAGTTCTCCTCTATGGCTCAGAGACCTGGATGGTTACCTCAACAATCAAGAGAAAACTCCAGTCTTTTATAAACAGATGCCTTAGAAATATACTAGGAATATGGTGGCCGGAAAGAATATCAAATGCTGAACTATGGCATAGAACAGAACAAAACGACATAAATGAAGACATTAAGAGAAGGAAATATAAATGGCTTGGTCATACATTAAGAAAGCCAGTTGATACACCAGCTCACACAGTCCTACTTTGGAAGCCACAAGGAAAGAGAGCGAGAGGCAGACCACGCACCACCTGGAGGAGAACAGTTATGGAAGAGACTAACAAGTCCATCCCACAACTGAGGAGCATTGCCCAGGACCGAATAAAATGGAAAAAATACATAGAGACATTATAAGTGCACATACTTGCTATACGAGTATGTAATGTATAATTACCCTACGTCCCGAAAGGGAATAATGGGTTTAATAATAAATAATAATAATAATAATATTCAAACCAAACAATTTAAGTGTCCGATTTTTAAATGCTGCAATAGTACGTGTACTTTATTGTAGACTTCCGTTAGCTTTGTCGATTGGTGTTAATAACCATGACCACAACGAATAAAAAAAATCATATTTTTCTATTTCGCACACACAATGATCTCATTTTGATCCACATTCGCGGCTCGAAATGAACCTTATTTCGAGACGCAACCTTTCATTATTCAGTGTTGGTTTTCTGCAGTGTTGCCACCCCTATTACTATAGTAACAGATTCATTACTTTGAGGAGCATTTTATTACCCTATTACCTTGATAGTCACATCTATTACTATTTGTATTTTCTATTTATTAGTATGAATGAAGTAACTTAATTTTTAATGTTTGTTTAATAAAGATGGCGGGAAAAGAAAATTAATATAGGTAATTTATTTTTTGATGATGGTACTCTCATGTTTTCATGGATATATTTGATTGGCAGCTTCGGCCATTTAAAAGTTGAATAGCAAATAGCTTTGAAATTTTGTGCGCAGTCGCAGTGATATGTGGTGCGATTTTTTATTTTTAGAGAACAGTTAACGTGAGTTAACGAGTTAGGGTTAACATCACCGTAATAAGCAATTCTATCGGTGATATTTGCTGTAAATTAAGATATATAATGGAAACGTAAGTAGAAAAAATTGTTTTTATTCGATTGTACATTTGTTTAGCTATAACGAAATTTTATGTTTATAGATATTTACCTACAGAAATATAGGATATATCTCAAAATGCAACAAATATTTCCGCGGAGCAGTCCACGTCCACTTCGGAAAAAAAGAAAACGTATGAGCAGAAATACAACGTGGTTTGGGAGAAACGCTTTAAATGGCTTTCAAACAACAATAATGAAGCTCATTGTGTAACATGTAATTTTAATATGAAAGGAGGAATAACTCATTTACAAAGGCATGAAATGCCTGAAAGTATAAATCTATATATATAGCTGTATTAATTTATAATTGTAAATATGACTAAAATTTTAGGACATAAAAGAAAATTCAATAGTTTAAAACAAACTGTTCAGATAAGCCCATATTTAAAGAATGATAAGGATCAAATATTAAACGAAAAAGTTAAAGTTTGTGAAATTAAATTAGTGGCATTTTTAGTAGAGCATAATATGCCAATCTCAACAATGGACCATTTAACACTGTTATTGAAAAATTGACGATAGTGAAATAATAAAAAATATTAACTGCGGTAGAAGTAAGGCATCGGGTATAATTTTTAATGTGCTTCATGCTGAAAGTTTTGATAATATCATAAGCGATTTGAAAAAATATAAATTTTCCATAATAATTGATGAAACTACCGATGTTTCTGTAGCAAAATCCCTTGCTGTTGTTCGATACACAAAAAATGATTTTATAGTAGATAAATTTTTATCTTTGACTGAGGTAAAGTCTGGTACTGCAGAAGATTTATATTTAGCAATTAAAACCATATTAGACATAAATGGAATACCCTACAAAAATCTAATTGGATTTGGTGCAGATACTGCATCTGTAATGATGGGCCAATATAATGGAGTTCAGTCTAAATTAAAACTTTTAAATCCCAATCTTTTTGTAATTGGATGTACCTCACATAGCTTCAATCTATGTTCTTCTAAGGCTTGCATGAAGTTGCCAAGATCTGTTGAAGAATTTGTTCGAGATATAAGTAATTATTTTAGTAATAGTTCAAAGAGAATAAATGAGTTTCAAGATTTCCAAGTTTTTACCCATACTATACGGCATCGAATGTTAAAACTGAGTTGTACAAGATGGTTATCACTACAAGTAAGTATTTATTTTAAAAATTTGTTTCTTCTAATATTTTTTTTTAGAATGTAATTGATTGCATATTAGAACAGTGGTCTGCTTTGCAATTATATTTTACTTCTGAGGCTGCAGAAGCAAACTCTTTCCAAAAAGCAAAACAAATTGTTGTTGCATTTAATAATCCTGTTTTTCATTTGTATTTGTTATTCCTTTCGTACATTTTAAAAATTATAAATGATTTAAATGTCGAGTTTCAAAGCTAGGAGCCCAAGATATATTTGTTACCACAAAGAATGAGAGAGCTTTACTTGTTAATACTTCAATCTTTTATTAAAAAAAGTGCATTAAATATTGAATGTCTAGGGTCCATTGACATTGATAATCCAGAATTATATTTAAATTTAGAAAATATCTATGTCGGTGCAAAAGCTCAAGTCCAATTAAAAAAATTAAGTATAGATTTTCAAGAAATATATAATTTTAAAACAAAAATTTTAGAATTTTATGTAACTCTATGCAATGAAATAAAATCGCGGTTTTTATTTGAGTCAGAAGTTTAAACCTTTTTATCACATTTTAGTCCACATATTGCAATATCTGGTGACGTTGTTTCAATTTGCGATATAGAAACGTACTTTCCTAATTTTACTAATGATGTAGATTTGGATGAGTTAGATAAAGAATGGAGGACACTACCATATATAAATGAAATCAAAAATATAACTCCCGAATTTTGGAAAAACGTTGGTAATTTAAAAAATATGTGCAATGAATATATGTATTCTAGGAAAAGGTTTTGTTTAAGTATAACAATACGTTAAGCACGTATAAAGCGTTTGTACAATATGAAACAAACATGTAAATAATTTACATATCTGTAACTATGCACATGGACAATACACCTCGTATTTTCAGCAATTACTTCTGCTTAATACATATGTTTCTGCCAATATAGGCGTCCTCAGCTAAGCTAGTGAAGCAATTTATACAAATTAATACAAACCTGTTATAAACAACTGGTTTGTATCTGTATTTAAATTTACTGAAATAGCCCGCAAAGATCAAGCAAGTTCCGTCCTATAAGAAGACTTCTTATAGGACGGAACTTGCTTGATCTATGCGGGCTATTTCGGTAAATTTAAATACAGATACAAACCAGTTGTTTATAACAGGTTTGTATTAATTTG
This sequence comes from Melolontha melolontha, assembly GCA_935421215.2. Classification (NCBI taxonomy): domain Eukaryota; kingdom Metazoa; phylum Arthropoda; class Insecta; order Coleoptera; family Scarabaeidae; genus Melolontha; species Melolontha melolontha. The sequence goes on along the minus strand of OW285236.1, from coordinate 154,417,409 downwards.
TATACATTGCTTCACTAGCTTAACTGAGGACGCCTAGATGGCAGAAACATATGTATTAAGCAGAAATAAATGCTGAAAATATGAGGTGTATTGTCCATGTGCATAGTTACAGATACGTAAATTATTTACATGTTTGTTTCATATTGTACAAACGCTTTATACATGCTTAACGTATTGTCATACTTAAACAAAACCTTTTTGTATATTTACCGCCATCTGGCTGGTTGTTAATGGACTACATCTACTTCATCTACATACGTATTTTATCGTTTCCCGTAGCAGCTTAGCTGTTCGAACGATAGGTAGCCCTCCGGACAAAGTCTCTTTCGCCCGTAAGATGTCAATTATTAAATAGTTGTCTTCTTATAGTACGGAACTTGCTTGATCTATGCGGGCTATTTCAGTAAATTTAAATACAGATACAAACCAGTTGTTTATAACAGGTTTGTATTAATTTGTATACATTGCTTCACTAGCTTAACTGAGGACGCCTAGATGGCAGAAACAGAAGCGCGCCGGCTACGCTACGTTGATCGTACTTTCTATTACGTCTGTCAAAGCTTTGCGACGTTATACAAGCGGCAGACTTATTTTTTCTATTATCTTATTACCTAAATAATAATAGAAACAAAAATTAGCTTTGTAGGAATAATGTAATTTTTGACAGTTTCTTTACACCTTGCGTGGGTGGTAGAGCGTCGATTGCGACGCTGCCACGGTGGCAGACTGTAATCATTCCATGTTCTGGCTTATCGACAAGCATCCTACAAAGTTTCAGCCTTGTAGGTATAAGTCATTTACACATAAATTTTTAACATGTTCACTCAAATGTTCTTAATGAAGGCGACCACATTGAGGTGGCAGACTTTCATTTTCTTTATTTACCATATCGAAACAACTAATTCAGAGAGAACTAGCTTTGTAGGAATAAGTGCAAATTTTGTGCCTCTGCCTGGCGGACTATTATATACTTTTTTAATAAAATCAATCCATTTAGTGGTTGTGATTGCAAAACTTCTAGGTAAATAATTTTTTGTTTTAGGTATCGAAAAAACAATGAAATCATCCTTATATTCAATATCATTGATTGACATATTTACTAATTCATCTCGTCTACAAGCTCCAGCATAACCTATTAATAATGCAACCTAAAATGAAAATGCTATACAAATTGTGTTTTAATAGAGAAACAGAAATACCTTTATTGCAAGGTACAATTTATCATCAGCATTTTCTATAAAATGATCAATTTGTTTCATATCTAATATTTTAGATTTCTTTGGCTGATATCCTTGTCCACAACGTTTTAAGAATGCTTGTAGTTTAGAATATTTTGATATATCTAAGTTCTTATAGATATTTAAACAAGAACGCAACATAGAATATAATGCCCATAGTGTCGAGGGCTTTTTTATTTCACTTTGTAGCTTAAAATATGCCAATAAAACATTTTCTGATAGTATGTGAACTTCATTTTCAATGCACCAAGATTAAAATTGCTGATAATTTTTTTCATATACTACACGAGATTTTTCTGGCAATAAATTTCCAGATGTATTTTCTGCTATTTCACGGAGATTCGGTGGTGTCCCGCTTAGGTAATTAGAATTATCGATCATTTCTTTATATGTAGTTTCTGTTTGAATTAGAATAATAATAAATTTTAAATGACATGCGCTATTTAAAAATAGGGAATGTCAGTTTGACCAACGTTTACATTTCAAAAAAGTAAATGTCACTTATTTTATACAAATTGCATACTATGAAAAATACAAATTTTAAAAGTTATGGAAATGCGAAATAGAAAAAATAGTATAGAAAACTCGTTTCATAAGACGTTTTGTTGTCCTCGTTCTTTGGAAAACTCGCCTTCGGCTCGTTTTCCAAACTTGGCCTCGTACAACAAAACATCGTCTTATGACACTAGTTCTCTAATATACTATTGTGGAACTTTTTTGAACAAATAACAGATCAGAGAGCCACTTGTATGTTATGCAAATATGTCGTAAGCTACAAAACTTCTATTAGTAATTTGAAACGCCATATGGTTCGAAAACACCCGTTAATTCAAACAACGCCAAATTTGCTGACTTGTAAAATTAGAAAAATAAGTAAAAATACTGATGAAGTACAAACTACAAAGAATATTGCATTAGAACCATCCACTAGCAGAATTCTGTCACTGCCTTCCACAGAACAATTAGCGGCATGGAACTGAACCTGAAAAACAAATGTTTTTTTTTGTTCCTTTTAGAGATATTTTTGTTACCTACTTATTATTAGAACATTGTTTTGTTTCGTTTTATTAGTTGATAAACTTTTTCGTATTATTAGTATCACACATTTTTGGTTTATTTTATTTGCAAAGTCTTTTGTTTTTTTTTATTACCGAACAAATAAAATTAGCAAAGCAAAAATTGTATGTTTATTTGTTAATTTAAAGTTTATTTTATAACAAAATTTAAACATTTGAAATTAAGTTGTTGATATTCCTTGAATTTTATCATAAAATTGGCACACTTTAGAATTTCATAAATATTTATTTTTAAATTTAATTGAATCGGCCGATACTTGCTGGAAATCAATTATATGTAAATGGGATTTAAGTAAAACACTTATAAGTGTTTTACTTAAATCCCATTTACATTTATTTTTAACACCGACCTCCAACCAACTACAAAAACTCAAAGTAATCACTCCAGCTTAGTGGTGTGAAAAAAGTATGTACTCGATACTTTTGTATCGGATACCTAGAAGGAGCAAATGTATCGTATACCGACAATGATATGATAAGTATCGGATACTATTAAGTATGGGATACTATCGACATTTATTAAGTTTTATAGATATAGATGTATGTATGTATTGATAGATATATTATACAATTTAGGGCTGGGCGATACCGACGTTTTCGGTATCGGGTACCGATACCAATCGAGGTATCGATACTTACCAATGTATCGGGTCTGTGCACGGTATCGATTCTGAGTACCGGAATCGGTAAAGTATCTATAGCTATCGATGCTTTGGAATCGAAACCTTGGAATCGATACCTTGGAACCGATACCTTGGAATCGATACCTTGGAATCGATACCTTAATTCGATACCTAGAAATCAATATTCATAACCCGTTTTCTAGGTGTTGATTGTTTGATATCGGTTTCAAGAGATATAAAATTAATTTACCGATTCTACCATAACTACGGTATGAAATTTGCAATATTGTGAGATTTTTTTGTAATAATTATAGTTATGTCATATTAAGGATATTTGCTACACACAATAATAACATCCTTTTAAATATATATTATATAATATATATAATGCATATATACTTAAAAAGTTATTGCATCCTTTATGTACATTTAAAAAAATGCACGAAGGTAAGCTATCCGATACATGGCTTCCCGATACATCGCTACCCGATACATCGCTAACCCGATACATCGATACTTAGCGAGTACTGGAATCGGTAAGGTATCGATGCTTTGGAATCGATACCTTGAATCGATACTTTGGAATCGATACCTTGATTCGATACCTAGGAATCAGTATTCATAACCCGTTTTCTAGGTACCGTTTGTTTGATATCGGTTTCAAGAGATATAAAATTAATTTATCGATTCTACCATATCTACGGTATGAAATTTGCAATATTGTGATATTTTTTTTTTGTAATAATACCTAATAGTTATTATGTTTATGTTATAATATGGATGTTTGCTACGCATAATATAAAATTCAACAACATCCTTTGAAATATATACTATATAATATATACAATGCTATATATACTTAAAAATTCTTTACTTAAAAAGTTATTGCATCTTTTATGTACATTTAAAAAAATGCATAAAGGTAAGCTACCCGATACATGGCTACCCGATACATCGATACTCATCAAATTCTATTCAAAGATGTCAAGCTTCTGTCCCGTGAATCGCATTATTTCCCTAGGAAAATCCGTGAATCTATTGAAATTTACAAACATCCCCGCAATCTCAATAGAGACGATGGCTATACGTTACATCCGACGTGGCAAACTCTACTGCATTCAACTAAGAATCACCACGCCAATACGACGCATGCCATTGGCTCATTGTCCCCAGCCAATAGCAGGCCACCATCTGACCCGGTCCCCCCTATATAAGTTGTACCGGTCTCTGTCATAGCCATAACCGAAAAAATGAACATATCGACATCAACGGGCGCAATCTTTCTCGACATTGAAAAGGCCTTCGACCGGGTTTGGCACGCCGGCCTCATACACAAAATGAAACGTCACAAAATATCAAACACATTAATAAAAATAACCGACAATTACCTAAAGAACCGTACATTTAATGTCACAATCGGAAACGAAAAATCGACAATCGAACACATAGCAGCAGGAGTACCACAAGGATCCGTTCTCGGACCGCTCCTGTATAACATATACACTTCGGATATTCCCACAATAGAAAAATGTAATATCGCACAATACGCAGACGACACCGCTATATACATAAGTAGCAGACGAACATCGTACATACACAAGCAGTTACAAACCAATCTAGTCCTCCTAAAGGACTGGTACGACAAATGGAAAATTAAAATTAACCCACTAAAAACCGCGGCAATTTACTTCCAACACAGAAAACGACACAAAAGGCCGGACGAAGTCAAACTCGAAGGCCACACAATACACTGGCAGGAAAAAGTTAAATACCTCGGGGTCACAATGGACTCACAACTAACATACACGGCACATATTAAAGAATTAAAACGAAAAATAGGGTTCACAACACACGCACTGTACCCGATACTAAACGGCAAAAGCAAACTAACACTGGAAAATAAAATATTAATAATAAAAACGATAATACTCGCGGGCGCAACATATGCCGGAGAAATATGGCATCAAGCCAGCGAAAAGCAAAGACAATCGGTACAAGGGAAAATAAACAAGGTAATTAGACTCGCGATAAATGCACCGCGATACATGACAAACGCGCAGATACATAAAGAGACGAAACTCGAAACACTGGAAACAATAATATGCAAACGAACACTAAAAACAATAGAAACAATACAGTCACACGAAAACCCCACAATAAGAAAAATAATAAATCCAAAACGGAGACTAATTAAAAAAGACGGACTTAAGCAAATTAAAAGACGCGCAGAGGATAACGATATCCAAATAGCCGCGAAAAAAATCAAAAATTAACAGATAAACAGAGGTCAACACAAACACACAAAAATGTAGCAAAACACACAGCATTCCATATAGGATAAACAAACGTAACACACAAACACACAACTACACATAATAACACAAAACATACACAACCCCGGGTAATGAAATTGGAGTGGAAATGGGGGCAACTCCGACCACCGAACAAAATCAAGAGGACTCATATACTGTCATAGCATTCTCACTGCGATATCTGTTCTCGCAACATCGCAGTTGAGTGCATCTACGACGATAAAACGTCAATACGAACCCGGAAGAAATGGCCGGAAGATATATCACCAAAACCATAACGAATCTAACTCTGAAGAATAACTTCAAAAGAAGATGTACGCTGCAGCAACGACAAGACGCAGAAATTATCATTAGCCAAACAACCGACGAAGAAGATATCCAAAACCTTCTACAAAGGCAACCGCAGATATTCATCGTCGATCCCGACCAGCGTAACCCAGCGACCAGTGTAAAATAGAATTATTAGTATCGCCCGAAGAAAATGAAGAAGAAGAAGATACAAGCCCGGCAAACCCGGCCGACAACAACTCGGATCACATAATCAACGTCCAACTCCAAAACGTTTTTAAAATGGCGAAGAAAACGGCAAAAAAACAAAAAACAGATCACGCAAATACACCTAACGAAACAAAAAACGCATACAGTGTCCTCGAAAAAACAATCACCGAGGAAAAAATGGAAGAAGAAACCGAAATCACTCCACAACCGTCAACTTCATACAACAGCACTTCCAGGGTAAGTGATAAGACATACACTACACAAAACACAAAAACTGAACCAAAAAAAAACACAAAATCGCACCAATTATCATAACCGAAAAAGACAAATGGTCACATACACGAAACATACTCAAAACACACAGCATTAACACAGTACAAAGCAAACTCGTGAAACCTGGCATACACATCGAACCGACAACTGACGAAGACTACCGAAAACTTAAACACATACTCGACAATGAACAAATACAATTTTACACTTTTCAATTGAGAAGTGAAAAGACACTAAAGGTAGTTATGCGTGGCATTTCTACCTTTATTACCGAAACTGACATTACAGACGACTTAACTGACAAAGGCTACCCGACAATAAAAATTAAAAGGATGAACGGCAAACATGGCATACCGGCACCACTAGTATTAATCGAACTAACGAGACAGTACAAATCTATACACAACATACACGACTGCTGCGGACTCGCAATAAAAATCGAACAATTGAACAAACGGACAGACATTATACAATGCCACAAATGCCAGACTTTCGGACATCACCAAAGAAACTGCAACGTTAACTACAAATGCATGAAATGCGGAGACGGACATTCAACACATCTATGTACCAAGACTAAAACAACCCCACCAAAGTGTGCAAACTGCGGTGGTCCACACTTATCCACATTCATCAACTGTCCAAACAATCCAAACAACCCAACAAACAAATCCACACCCAAACCTAAATACATACCAGCACCACCCCCAACAACTAATTCCTGGACTCAAAGACAAAACAAAACAACACTTAACACAGTTGACGAATTAGCACTTGCCTTAGGCAATATGCTAATAACATTACACTCGACAAACGCAACAAACGAACAAATACAATATTTCGTAACACAAACACAGACAATAATAACACTTTACAATAAAACACATTAAACACACACACAACTGAAACGCAAAAAAAAAAATGTGATGATGACCAACAAACGAACACACATGACTTAAACGCAAAAACGCGACTGACATACAGACTGCACACACAAAACACAGGACCGCACAAAAAAACACAACAACGCACGATTATCAATCAGACTCAAACACATCACAACCCTGGGAGATACGAAACAATGGAGTGGAAATGGAGGCAATCTTCGACCACGAAACAAAATTCAACGAGCCATACCTGTCATAGCATTCTTCAAGCTACTGCGAAACGACGAACATACAGCCCTGAAGATGTCCCTTGAAACAGTGGACGAAACGATGGCAATTACGCCTAACTCGCGGTTCCAATCCGGAAACCGAGATCTACATCTAGAGAACGACCGCGGAAACCTACACCTTCACTGTCAAACATTTATTGCTATCAACAAATCATTTGTATGTCAATGCATCCTAGATTACATGTAACAACAGTTAAATTTGCATTGATGTTGTAGACAAAAAAGAAAAAATATTTTTTTCAATGTAAATGGATGTAATTGCATATTTGAACATAGTTTTTAGTTCTAATCATATTTTATTTATAACAATTTTCAATATTGTCAAATATAAAGGTACTTTACTCTAGAGATGATATAACCTACTCCTTGAGCGGAGTAGGTGCACCTACCAGGATTCCAGTTCCGAACTAGGTGCGGCAAACTAGGTGCACAAATCAGTTCCGACTCCGACCGATTGTGAGTCATATTTTGCGTCCGATCAGTCAGGGTAATCTTTATGTTTACTTAGGCACACAGCTTGGATATACAAATAGTTAAATTATTACATTTTAAATGAGGTGTCAGATTGCAATTTATAGATTTTTTTTTAAATTAAAGTGCATACGATATACATACATACATAGGTTTAAAATAATTTTTGTATGCTTTTCAATGCAACACTAGAAAATCCCATGTCATTCTAATATGCAATGTGTTGAATGTATTTAATTTATTGACGGCGGCGGTTAGAAAGAATGTTTAAAGTTAGAAAAAAAGAAACATTCGTTAGACTAATCACAAAAATAATACCAATAATACCTCAATAGATAAAATGTTATCTAATGTTGAAGTCCCAGGGTCTGCAAATTCTCGCGCAATAATGGAAGTGCAACGATATTTAGAATGTGAAATGGCTGATCGAAATCAGGATCCATTTTAGTGGTGGAAGGACAGTGAATATTTATTCCCGAATCTAAGTATCGTTGTAAAGGAAATATGTTGTGCAATGGCTACTTCAGTTCCATGCGAGAGACTCTTTTCTAAAGCGGGGTATATTTTAAATGAAAGAAGAACACGGTTAAGTGCGAGTAAAGTAGAAAAACTAGTTTTCCTGAATATGAACGATGATTTCATTTATATTTAAATACAAAAATTAAAACTATTTTTTATGTATTAGTTCTTATTATTTTTACTTTTTATTATATATTTTTTGTGTAGCTAAAAATTTAGTTTTTCTTATGACTAGAAATCATACTAATTATTTAAAAATAAATATACATATTTGGTTGCACAATTCTATATACAATTATTCGGAATCGCAGCAACTACAATTGCCAGTTGTATTTATTTATACATAGCTATAGGAGTAGTTGCGTCGTTTATTTCTCACATTTCGCTTCGCTAAGTCGGACTCGTTCCAGGCGGACCTACTCTTTTACATAATACGATGCGAATATGTAGGTGCAACTGCGAGATCAACTCTCGGGCGCTCCGACTTGAACGATCGGAATCAGAATTGTACGACTCGGAATCGTTTCAATCGGATCTACTCTTTTGGAAAATGCGAACTAGGTGCACCTGCTCCGGCACGCGAACTAGGTTCAAAGGAACAGGTTCGGTTCAGAGCAACCATCTCTACTTTACTCTTGAGTAAAATTCATATTTTTTGACAAACAGCGTATACGACTGAAAAAATTATATCTCATGATTGCATTTTAGATCATGCAGAACTTTTTATGAAGAATAACTTTTTTTCCTAAAATTAATAATAAAAAAGTTTTCCATATGGTTTCAACTTAGTGAGACATAGTGTATAATGCTATACATACTTAAAAATTCTTTACTTAGTTATTGCATCTTTTATGTACATTTAAAAAAATGCATAACGATAAGCTACCCGATACATGGCTACCCGATACATCGATACTTAGCGAGTACTGGAATCGGTAAAGTATCGATAGGTATCGATGCTTTGGAATCGATACCTCGCTACCCGATACATCGGTACTTAGCGAGTACTGGAATCGGTAAATTATCGATAGGTATCGATGCTTTGGAATCGATACCTTAGAATCGATACCTTCGTTATATGAGGTATCGGGTAGCCGATACCAGTTATGGTATCGGGTATTGGACGATGTATCGATACTTCGCCCAGCCCTACTATACATACATATTGTTATGGATTTTTCCCTAAATTATATTTAAAATTTATTTATTATGAATTTACAATTATTTTTGAATTGTAGTGTATATTTTTGATAATGTATTTTAATCTGCGTGAGCAAAAACTTGTATTATTGAAGGTCGGCTTTATGTGAAAGCGATTGCGGGTGATGTTGAGGGGCAGACTAAGTTATACCCATACACAAAAACGTTGTAATTCTGAGAAATATATAGATTTATATATGTATTTAAATTAAATTCGGGTTTTGATTGTGTTAATTAGTTGTTGTATCTTTTATTCAATTCTCGTATATTGTTCGAGAGTTGTTATTCTCGTAATTTGTTGTTTTTTAAGATTTAACAACGGATCTTGTGGGTCTCCTTAAAAACTGTAAGTTTTTTTGTATTTTATGATATAAAAATTTTGATTAATATTATAAGATATTTATATTGTTTTCTATATTGTTATTAAGAGATTTATTATTAGAAGAATTAAATAATAAAGAATATTTTTAAAATTTCTATGTAAAAAAAAGTTATTACTGTGAAATTTTATTTCGTTTGGATATCAAAGGAATTTTTTTTACATGTGAGAGCGCATGTGGTAGATTTTGAGCGTGTTTTCAAGTTTATACAGTTTGGTTCTTTGGGGAGAAATTAAAAATAAACTTTATTATTTTTTTTAAATATGTTTGATCGGAAGTGTTTAGAGGAAGTTTTAATTCACGTAGCGGTCATATTCAGTGGATTGTTTTACCTCTTTGTAAATTGTATAATACACAATCTTTATACTCTATAAAGATTGTTTTTTTTCTTTTTTTGTATTAAATATTCATTTCAATTTTATCCTGTGTTTTATTCTTGATATAAACCTTTTACTGCGCATTTATAATTAAATAAATAACTTATATTGCTTAATAACTATACACATTGTCAAGACATTTTGACTGGCGCCTAAATAATATTACAGTTCCACGCTTTTCCGATTGGAACCCTGAGAAGAAAGAAGTCTCATTGTTGGATATCAACTGGCTGAGTATCCTAGTTGGATAGATTAGTTGTGGATGGTGGTGCAGTAAATATATAAACCACAATTCATAGCAATATGTATACGATACGTTCATATAGATCTATGTTTGTGTACAATTGGATATAATTTATTCTTTAGTCACGATCTTTTTTTTTTAATCATATCTAAAATAGACTCTGATAACTAGAGAACGGACACGCTTACCACATGACGCAAAGCCCAGTGCAGTATTGGCGAAAGGCTGTATTTCTAAAATATTTAATTTTATTTATATAATTGGAAAACGAACGGGTGGTGATCTATAAAATTACGAAATACATATGTATTTGTTGAAAAGTTGTATTTATAAAGTTTTTAATTTTATTTATATAATTGGAAAACATACGGGTGGTGATCTATCTATCTAAAATTACGAAATACATATTTATTAATTAATTTTATTTATATAATTAGAAAACAAACGGGTGGTGATCTATAAAATTACGAAATACATATTGCTATGTACTGTAGTAACTTGTTGAAAATGGTCCACAATGCACCACAATGTGTCCGGGCTGCCTTTAGGAGAGTTTATTACTTTTCATTGAGTCCTCTACAGTCTCAGGTTCATTTACGAACGTGGACAGAAAAACAAAATTCAAGCATTAAAACAAACACTTTTCTACAAAAATTTATTAAAAAAAGAAAAAAAAAATCTTAATCAAATATTAAGATAGCTAATTGCATGAGTAACAAAAAGCAGGAGGGAAAAAGATTGCGAGATAAGTGACACGCTCGCAATGAAAACCCTCCAATTAACCGCGAACAAAATTAAACTAATTAAATAGAATGGAAAACTTTTAATTTCTATTGTTTATTAAAACCCAAAACACTAACGTCAAACAGTTTACAAACTGTTATTACGCGTGTCTAAGACCAGGTCATGCGCACATAAACATGAATATAACTTTCCCTCCAACCTGATTTCAAAAAAATATCTTATACGTGAATAAAGAAAAAAATCCCTCATAAGAAATGTAAAAATTCTCTTTGCTATTCAAACAATAATTACACACATCAAGCTTAAATATACTCAATAATGAATATCACTCTAACAATCAATCAAATATAATCAATGCATTGAAATATTAAATCTTTAAAATTACTTACGTTTTTAAAATCATAAAAACTATATTTGAAACACACATGGCAGATAAGTATAAAATTTGTCAAAATTAACGAGTCGAAACCCTCGTTAATAATACCGTAATGAATTCAAATCACCAAACAACCAAATTTAATAACAAAAACGTGATTTTAATCAAAAACTATAGTTAATTAACTATTTCTTTAAACTCAACTATATCTACCGATGTTCAATGTGTGTCTAAAGGTTACACCCCCCAAAACTCTTTAACCAAAGCGCAATAAGTGACAACATGTCGAACTATAACAATTATCTACGTCACAGAAATATACAGTTATGATCAAAAAAATCGGTCCAAACATTAAAATAACATAATTTTCAAAATATATATAAAAATATCCTGCAAAATAAATGTACATAAATAAAATATATTGTTCAAAATTATCTTCTATTTCTTCGGGGAAAAGTCCATTGCAATATGTATTTGTTGAAAAGTTGTATTTTTAAAGTTTTTAATTTTATTTCTATAATTGGAACATTTTTATTTGTTCATTTTGTCGTTCAAGTTGAGTAAAGGAGTATTAATATTGACTAGCAATAGTTTCTCAAGGTTTTCTTCTGTCAATTTTGTTCTCTTTGTATTAAGTACATCCTTAATCCTTATAAATCGAAATTTTATGCACACTTACGTGAAAATAATTGGAAGATGTTGCTTAAATGAAAAGAAAAGGAATGTACGTGCTATTTCTCTTACGAAATACGATAAACTTATTTATTTTATCTACGTACACCACACCACTGAAAAACACTATATTCTCCGAATACAATAGCTGGGTTGTCCATTGTTATCGCTGCGAGACCAGGTGGCCGAGTAAGTCAAACAAATACTTCATTGAATTACGCCGGGATGTATTGAGCGACGTTATACACAATTCCAATTGCCGATTGCGTTTTATGGAAATTGCATCCGTTCTCTAGTTATAATAGTATAAACTTGAATAAAAGACAATTTGTCTTCTGTAATATAATTGAAATAGAAAAATTGATGCGTCATATCAAATACAATATAATGCCGTATCTAACAGTGGAATAGTGTATGCCATTGTTTATAGCATGAAAGGATATCTGATTCAAACACACATGCATATTGTCTAATCTCCAAACAAATTTATATTAATAAAATAATAAGTGTGAATCATGCAACGTGTATAATGTATTTCATTGAGTGGATAATAATAATAATAATAATAATTATTATATTAACAATTTAAAAGCAAATATGTAATAGTATCTATAAGTAGTTTTTTTTTAGTTAACTTGTATGTAATATATTTAATTTTTCCTATTCATTTATTTCCTGTTTACAAACATTTACATTTAAATATTTTTTCTTTTATATTCATTACCGTATTTACTATAATTCGTGAATAAATATTTTTTATAAATTATTCCACAATAGCTTAAATTTCTCGCAACATCGCATAGTAAGTATTTATTTGATACATTATTATTTAATTTGCATAGAAGTACAGTATGTTTCAAAATAAATGCGAAATCTACGAAATATATATGAGCAGCCAACATCGCACTGTTGTAATGTTGGTGATCGCCACTCTGCATACCGAATGATACATAAACCGTAATTATCTGTTAATATTTTGAACGTGACTACATTTTCATTTTTTTTTAAATTATTGTGAAATTTTAAAAATTATAAATGTATATAATGTGTTGATAAATAATAAATTAATTAAAAAAAAGAAGGTAGAGTCAATGTCTATAGTAACTGAACGTATTATTTAAAAATTGTCATCGGGGAATCGATCGTGCGTCTCTGTCGAAAAGCCTTAGATAGGTAGGGTATATAAGTGCATTTGTATACTAGAGTAGTTGCGGTATATATTATACATATACGTGTATTTTTGTAAGACCATGGGTAATACGTTTTATGTATTCCTTAATGAGGGCCAACGCTCTAACGTTGATAGAGATAAACATATGTTGAATTCATAACTATATACAAAACATCTGTTTCTGTGTATTTTTTAGGAAGGTGACAACATAATATTTAATTTTTTTTTTTTTATAAATACTATGCGATTTTCTGTATGATGTTTTAAAAACATTTTAAAGGCTTCTTGTAATATTAAATTAAGTTCTTAAATTACTTAATATTTCAATAAACATGTTTGACATAATAAAGAAATTCATTTCCACTTGTAATTTAACAAAATTTACTTTTGTCCATATGGAATTAGTAATTTGGTTCTTATTTCATTATAAAAAATCTATCAATCTTGATAATTTTCATTCGTATGACTAAAAAGATGTATGCGGACGACAATGTATTCTGCGTATATAAGATATACCATTTTTTATAGTGATAAGGTTTATAAAGAAAAGAAGTAAATAAGAAAACGCAACTATTCTTATTAATACTAGCTTAAAAATTTTAAAAAAAATTAATAACAAAATATTGAGGAATTTAATTGGAACAAACAATAAATTCAAAGTAATATTTTATATGCAAAAATTTTTCAATTAAGAACAATATGCTCTGAAATTTAAATCAAAATAAAATTAATTTCTATCAAACCAATTTCCACATACTGTTGAATAATTTCAAAATAAATGCTTAAATGGGTTTCACCTAAAAAAGAAGCTACAAAAATGTTGAAATAATCTATGAATAAAAGTACATACATAAACAGACAATTATTATATGAATAAATATTTTAGTACATACTATATTAGGTATGGCTCTTAAGAACACAGTGATTAAAAGAAGAAACTTTAAAATTATTAACAAATTATTTGCGAAAATAATACGCGTTGCCTTCCGGCTCTAAAAGTATATTTTAATATTAGGTCCAACGACCATTATTATCAATAGTTGATTGCAGTCGCCTTTCCATGGAATTCACGAGATTCTCACAATTTTCCGTAAACCTGTAATGCTCCCAAATTGTGCTGGCATGCAAATAAATTTCTTAAGCATTTCTTATGCGAATGTTTCCCCGGAAGTCATCCCATCGCCGCACAATGTCTGCCCAAAGATTTTCAATGTGGTTAAAGTCCAGGGATCTAGCAGGCCAATTCGTCACTGTCAATTGAGGGTGGTTGTCAAACCATTCTCTAACAATTCTAACAGTATGCACCGGACAAATGTCATGCACATACATTAGAGCTGCGTCCCCATAAACTGCCTGTATGCTCGGTAGCATGCTATTTTCTAATAATTGCACATACACCTTTGCATCCATTCGTGGGTCTACGCGTACAAGTTCTCCGGGACCTGCTACAGACATCCACCCCCACATGTTAAGGGATATTCGGCCGCTCCTCTTCTTTTTACATTCCGCTCTTGGTATCTCGAATTCGGCAACCTGTACAAAGGTTTCCGAGACCCAATTTCGGAAGAGAACACCTTTTCGTCCGTAAAAATCGTGTTGTCCCAATTGCGTCCTATGTTTGCTTGTGCGAACTGCAATCTGCGTTCCACATGAACCGGAGTGAAATCGATTTTCTGTGCTGGACGTCTGCCTTTGTATCCGCTGTCCTTGAGTCTCCTCCAAAGTGTTGGGCGGCTGCAATTGAAAGTATTTATCTCGATAACCGTTTGTAGAGAAGAAAACGGTTGTTGAGAAACGTAGTTTATCGCGTTATTCAAGACATTTTCATCCAGTACTCGTTTCCTTCCACATCTAAGCCGTTTATTGAAGAATGGATTTTCTTCTTCGTCTCATTTCTTTTTCCATCTGTAGACCTGCGAGACCTGTTAAATAAAATTAAAAGAATATATAGTTCGTGAAGACGATTTTAGAACAATCTGAAGAGCAATATTTACATTAACATTAT
Organism: Melolontha melolontha; assembly: GCA_935421215.2. NCBI lineage: Eukaryota > Metazoa > Arthropoda > Insecta > Coleoptera > Scarabaeidae > Melolontha > Melolontha melolontha. The sequence goes on along the minus strand of OW285236.1, from coordinate 154,402,053 downwards.
AATGTTAAATAATCTAATTAAAAACGGATTTTGAACATAATTATTAAATACATTTTTTAATAACTTTTTAAAAATAATTAAAATGTTTTTATTGTAGATATTCCCCTTAAGGAAAAATTGTTTTATACAGTGTGGTCATAAAGTTTGGAACCCGGCTTATAACCGCATTATTTTACATTTTTTGAAAAAACGCTCGGACAGGTAAATTTTCTTTTTTAAAACGCCATCTTTTCACTTAAAATTTTTTTCTATGACGTCATTGGTTTTCGAGTGATGACGTTATCATCACTTTCTTTAAATGGCAACCATATAATTTTTTTCTCGTTTTTGGTAGATCTTTATATCCACCAAATAGTGATATAAAACAATTGGTATGTTGCATCACAATTTTTTGGAAAAGATGATATAAATTTAGAAAAAAATACGAAAATTTTATTTTTGTACAAAATTGAAATTAAATTAGAAAAAAACTGAACTTAAATTTATTGTAACAGTTAACGTAAATTTTCAAAATGGGCCCCACCAACCAACTTACACTGTCCCAGCCGAGTGTAAATGCTTTGCGATCAATAGTAATCTGCGTTATTCGCTCCAGGTCAAAAGAAATTCGTCTTCCCAATCGGCCAATTACTTATTAAAAAATCTTATTTAACATTAAATAGTTTCACAAGAAAGGGCCAAAGAAGTTTAATTTATTTAAAAAATTGACATTATGTGGCAGACCATTTCTTAATTAAAATTATCGCCCAAAAATTGAAGATTTCAAAAACTAATTCAGCTTAAAAAATTTACTGAAATATGTAAGTAAGTTTTTTTCACACTTCTGTCTTGTGTGAGGACTTAAATATTCTTCTTGAACAAACCGGATCGTCAAAAGCACATGTACTCATGTTGCTATGCCAAAAATTTACAAAAAAAAAAACACGCACTTTTTTGCAAGATATTTCTTTCAGGCATTCTTGCTTCTTTTTATACAGTTTATGTACAAAAATTTTAGTTTGAAATTGTTTCTATGGCGACAACATTGTTGATTATTTACTTCTATGTTGGACGTTTAATTTTTGAGATATTGCGTAAAAATTGTTCACTTTCGCTTATATAAAAAATGGCACATTTATCTTAGCGAGAAAGATTCGAAATTATAATTATGGTTGGGGGAGAGACAAAGAATGCATGCAGAGGCATGCGATTTGTTTAACTATGAACACCCTGATAGACCTCCAATTACCAGGTCTACGGTGACAAAACTAGTAGGAAAGTTTACCGAAACTGGATCCGTAAAAGATCGACCACGGCAAGGTAGACCTCAAGTAGGAGAAGATGTGAAATTAAATGTGCTTCTAGAAGCAGAAGAAAGGCATCATGTTTCCACCAGTCAACTTGCGTTAGCCAATCAGGTGGCTCACTCATTTCTCGTCAACTTATTTAAAAAAAAAAAATTTCGTCCTTACAAAGTTCAACTTGTACAGGAATTACATGATGATGACGAAGATCGTCGACTGCAGTTCTGTGAAGACGTAATGTTACGTTGTGACCAAAATCCAAATTTCTTGGAAAACATCGTCTTCTCAGATGAAGCTACTTTCTGCCTAAATGGATCTGTTCACCGCCATAATTGCAGATATTGGTCGCAGAACAATCCGCATTGGACTCAAGCGTGTCATACTCAGCGCCGAGGAAAAGTTAACGTATGGGTTGGAATGATTGGACGACGCATTTTAGGATCATATTTTTTTGAAGGATATTTGACTGCTGTGCAATATTTAGAATTTTTAAGATTTGAACTGGTTCCAGCGCTCGCTGTTATTTTACCAAATCACGAGGATGGTGATGTACTCCATCCAAATATTTGGTTTCAACAAGATGGGGCGCCTCCCCATTATGGTGTACAGGTTCGCCACTATCTTGACGAAAAATTTCCTAATAAATGGATTGGACGGAGAGGCGCCATAGAATGGCCACCTCGTTCTCCTGACCTGACTCCGCTAGACTTTTTTTGGGGGGGTTATTTGAAATCGAAAGTGTATTTTAACAAACCGAACAATTTAGAAGATTTATAAGAACGAATTCGCGTAGAACTTACACAAATATCCCCAGACATAATTGAGGCGAGTATACGAAGTGTTTACACTCGGCTGGGACAGTGTCAGTTGGTTGGTGGGGTCCATTTTGAAAATTTACGTTAACTGTTACAATAAATTTAAGTTCAGATGTATTTTTTTCAATTTAATTTTAATTTTGTACAAAAATATAATTTTCGTATTTTTTTCCAAAAAATTGTGATGCAACATACCAATTGTTTTATATCACTATTTGGTGGATATAAAGATCTACCAAAAACGAGAAAAAAATAATATGGTTGCCATTTAAAGAAAGTGTAGATAACGTCATCACTAGAAAACCAATGACGTCATAGAAAAAAATTGTATGTCAAAAGATGGCGTTTTAAAAATTAAAATTTACCTGTCCTAGCGTTTTTCCTAAAAATGTAAAATAATGCGGTTATAAGCTTGGTTCCAAACTTTATGACCACACTGTATATACGTAGTTAAATACAGCTTCCTTATCCTAATAGAATCCCTATGTAGCTCTTCCTAAGCTGTTTATGGAACACATTGAGACATTGAGTTATGGAATAACTCAAATGAAGAAACCTTTCTTCAAATCTATGGTGTTTGTAATATGGGTTTCTTCTAATTATATATACATAAATTAATAATTTCCATAAAACAAATTCAAAATCGATTTATTCGCTTATAATTATTTTATTGTTGAATCGAATAAAACTATTGAAAAATAAGCATGCTAGACTGATGTTCTTGAACATTAAAAAAACATACATTATTTATTTTGTTAGTCAATAAAATTTTTTGAATTTGATAATTATTATATATTGGCTGAGAGTGATTAATGTCATCACTCATAAAAAATTGTATCAATATATTATATTGTAACGAAATATTAATTTTTTACTGTTACACCTTTCAATCCGTATAATTATATAACTGATAAATGTCTTTAAGTTAGCCAATATACTAACTAAAAGACCACATTCATACTATATGAAAATATTGTGAAATATAATTTTCGCCTCAAAGTGTAAAATGCTATATGAAAGGGTGTATGTATATACATTTTTATTTTTTTTTTTTGGTCCCCATTTCAAGAGATGTGTTAGTAATATAAACAAAACCAGATGTAAAGGGACGAGTAGAATTACGCGCCTGAATGAGGCGAAAATTAGAATTCACATGGAAAGGAGGCTGCAATCTACTATTGATAATTATGGTCGTTGAAGCAAATATTAAAATAAAGTTTTAGAGCCGAGAAAGCTACTTCTTTTTTTTAGGTAAAAAATTGTTTATAATTTTGAATTTTTTTGGTCGATTATTATAAATATTTATATTTGCAATATTAATGTCTCACTATTAGTCACAATTATTTTTAGAGCCATACCTAACATAGTATTAAAATATTTATTAATAAAATAATTAGGGTTTGCTATATTATCTGTGACCACGCGCGAATCACGTGCACATGTATTAATAACCCATTGAAAGCAATATTATAAATAAAGTGGACCAATTCGGAGCGAAAGTAGAGGCGTGACCAACGAATTGGTTCCCGTATGCTTAACATTATTAATATCTAGAGATATACTATCGCGAACATTGATACATTATTATAGTTTTTCGGGTTTTATATGAAATATTTACAAATATCGCTCCGGCTTGGTTCACTCTATTTATAATATTGCTTTGAATGGGTTATTTATACATGTGCATGTGATTGCCGCGTGGTCACCGAAAAGATCGCAACCCTAATAATAATAGTCTGTTTACGTACTTTTATTCTTATATTATTTCAACTTTTTTGTAGCTTATTTTTAATGTGAAACCCTATTTAAACTTTTTTTAAAAAATTATTCCACAGTACGTGGAAATATAATTGATTCGTTTGTTAGAAAATAAACTTTTTGATTTCTATTTCACAGCATATTGTTTTTAATCAAATAAACTAGCCTGTACAATATTGTTTTTGATGTATAATATTTATGTATAATATTTATTGTCCGTTAAATTAAAGTTCCACAATATTTTGTTATTATTGTTGTATATTTTTTTTGGTTATTATTATAAATAATATATTTGCCTATTTGCATTTTATTATTTACCTCTTTTGCTTATAAACCTTATCAATATAAAAAATAGTATAAATTATGTACGCAAAATAAATTGTCGTCCGCATACTTATTTGTGGTAATACGAATGAAAAGTATCAAGATAGATAGAGAATTTTTATAACTAAATGAAAACCTATTTACTAATTCCATATGGACAAAGGTAAATTTTGTAAAATGTCAAATAGAAATGAATTTGTTTATTATGTCAAACATGTTTATTGAAACATAAAGTTATTCACAAACTTACTTTAATATTACAAGAAGCCTTTAAAATGTTTGTAAAATATAAAAAAAAAATCGCATAGTATTTATTAAAAAAAAATAGAAATATAATGTTGTCACCTTCCTAAAAAATACACACAAAAAGATGTTTTGTATATAGTTCTGAATCCACCATATGTTTATCTCTATCAACGTTAGAGCGCTGGTCGTCATTACGGAATACATAATACGTACTACCAATGATTCATATATATATATACCGCAACTACTCAAGTATACACATGCACTTATATACCCTATCTATCTAAGGCGTTTCGACAGAGACGCACGATCGATTCCCCCCGATGACAATTTTTAAATAATACGTTCAGTTACTATAGACATTGACTCTACCTTTTTTTAAAAATTTATTTATTATTTATCAACACATTTTATACATTTAGAATTTTAAAAATTTGAAAATTTTTAAAAAATAAATGAAAATGTAGTCACGTTAAAAATATTAACAGAGAATTATGGATTATGTATCACTAGGTATGAAGAGGGGCGATCACCAACATTACAACAGTGCGATGTTGGCTGCTCATATATATTTCGTAGTTTTCGCATTTATTTTGAAACATACTGTACATCTCCATAAAGCATAGATATATATAACCGATCGTCAACGGCATCGTATTAAATGTATACCAAACTAGCAAAGATGAAATACAAGTATAGTTATCGACTTGAGTTGAAACAAAAGTATCGGATACTTAAGTATCCGATACAAAGTATCGAATATAAAAGTGTAAAGTATTGGTATTTATTCGATACATAAAAGTATCTATTTTGCACACTACCACTCCAGCTCCAGCCAAATATAGTATATTAAAAAACAAGTTTCATAAGGCACCATTTTGCCGCACGAGATCAGTGCCGCGAGTGCGGCAAAAGGCCTTATGAAACGAGTTTTTTATACTATTTTTTCTATTTTGCGTTTTTTACATTAATAAATTGCTTAAATTGGAATTATTTAATTTGAAAGTTCAGAGTTTAATTTTTATATAAAGCATGCAGTTGGTCACACTGATACTTGACATTTTCAAATTTAAATCTTGCTATCCGGGAAGTATATTATATTACATATTATTTATTAATTTTCGTTAACATTACTTGATATTTCATTTAAAAATATAAGCATGAGTGACATAGAAACATATATATGTTGTTGTCAATTGTATACAACATATATATGTTGTTGTCAATTGTATACAACATACGTTGTTTGTGTAAAATACGGACATATATCATATCTGTCAAATGTACATAAATTCTTAAAATCAAATGACAGCAATATTTATTTCTGTATTCGAACAACGCCAACATTGAAAAATGAAAAAAAGTGTATCGAAATGAAGCTCATTTCGATACTGTTTTGGGTTTCATAATGAGTTCATTTCGAACGCAAAATAGAAAATAGTATATTAAAAAAACAAGTTTTATAAGGCACCATTTTGCCGCACGAGATCAGTTTAGAAAACGAGCCGCGATAGCGGCGAGTTTTCTAAAGAGCGAGTGCGGCAAAAGGCCTTATGAAACGAGTTTTTAATACTATTTTTTCTATTTTGCGTTTTTTACATTAATAAATTGGAATTATTACTTTGGAAGTTCAGAGTTTAATTTTTATATAAAGCATGCAGTTGGTCACATTGATACTTGACATTGTCAAATTTAAATCTTGCTATCCGCGAAGTATATTATATTACATATTATTTATTAATTTTCGTTAACATTACTTGATATTTTATTTAAAAATATAAACATGAGTGACTTAGAAACTAATATATATTGTTGTCAATTGTATACAATATACGTTGTTTGTGTAGAGTACGAACATATATCATATCTGTCAAATGTACTTAAATCCTTAAAATCAAATGACAGCAATGATATTTATTTCTGTGTTCGAACAACGCCAACATTGAAAAATGAAAAAAAGCGTATCGAAATGAAGCCCATTTCGATACTGTTTTGGGTTTCATAATGAGTTCATTTCGATCGCAAAATAGAAAAAATACTTTAGACAGTACACAGTTGCGCAAAATTACCGTGACATTACATTTAAAGGAACTGACTGTTCCAGTTTCGGCCGCGGAGTGTTGGCAAAATCACCGACAGTGAAATCACGCCAAATCTCTAATTGCCACAGTAAGTTTACTTTACACTTTATGTATGTATGTACATATAATATATATGCGTTCTTTTTTTATTCTAAATCAACTGTCAATCTTCTTTGTTATTATTTCTAAAAATTTCTTTTAGATTTGTATATGAAACTGTTATAATAAAATTGTAATAAAAAATTTACAGAAAAATTCAAATTTGAATTGGAACTGACAGTTTCAGTTCCGGCCGCGGAGTGTTGACAAAATCACCGACGGTGAAATCACGCCAAATCTCTAATTGCCACACTAAGTTTACTTTATTGGTGATACGCAAATGTATACCCATACTTTATGTATGTATAATATATATGCGTTCTTTTTTTATTCTAAATCAACTGCCAATCTTCTTTATGTTTGTATTTTTTTTAATTTCATTTAGATTTGTATATGAAACTGTTATAATAAAATTGTAATTTAAAAATTTACAGAAAAATTAAAATTTGACAAAAATCTGTATTTTTTTTAAAGAAGTTATGAAAAACTTGATGTTTTGAAAGATTAAAATATAATAAGTTAAAGCTTTGACTTAGGATTATATTTATTATTTAACATGATGAACAATTTATAAGTACCATATATGACCGCAGTTTAATGCTATAATAAAGTATTGTATTAATTCTAGATTAAAAGCATATCATGAGTAATGTATCAATTGGTATCAAACTTTTTAAATACCTAACAAGACTAGATAGCGCTGTTCATTTTTTATAATTTAGTGTTTAAATTGCTAATGTTTAATATTGGTCACATTATGGTAAGAGCTCCGAATCCTGTGGTCGAGCGTCATTCTTGAAGATTTTTAGCAAAGTAGTTGAAAGTAGTATTGGGAATAAGTTGAGATGGTTAACTACATAGCAAAAAGGGTTCTATTTTAATTAAATTTTCTATCTTTGTCTATTATTTAAAACATGAATTACTTCATCTTCCTCTTTCTTTTTTTGAAGATGACTGAGATGGCGCTAGTATATATCCTGACGTCACAAATATATCTTGTTAGTGCGCGTGCGCCCAACTTTAGCCGCCATCACCATTTTATAACATGTTTAGCCTAACTATATTTCCTATTTTGTTTACATGTGACAAAGTAGATTTTTTTTAGTTGTGTTATTGTGGTTTTGTAACTTGGTTTATACTTTTTATTTACTTATATTATTTTTAATTTTAGTATTTACACATATACGCTGTAAATAAACATATTTTCGTCAACGATACCACCAATGCCGCAATTAAAAACCTGGGTTTTTAATAATATTTTATATTATTAAAAATACCTTTGTATTATACAAAACTGGTGGGGTTTACCTACTCATGTATGTTTCAATTATTCTGATACATTACACATGCGGTTAGTCCGTAGTATGAGTGAAGACACAAACAAAATACAGTTTCTAGAGGGATGACTGTGCCACCTTTGGAAAGGCGTCGTTATTTCACATTGGTTATGTGGACGGGGTGAGGTACTTCGGTTGTCTGACAACAGGCAGCGCTGAATTTACTTCTACGCCCGGTCTGGATAATTACGGTGATGTGGTTCTTCTTTGTGAATGTGTCTGGAAATATTCTTTCTCCGTACCGATGAGCCTGTAGAAAGGTGAAATACGTATCTACGTCTCTGGGGAAAGATATTTTCGGACACGTTCACAAAAATATTAATAGTGAACCTGTATTTGTGTTCTTCACACCAGGTTTTTAATAATATTTTATATTATTAAAAATACCTTTGTATTATACAAAACTGGTGGGGTTTACCTACTCATGTATGTTTTAATTATTCTGAATAATGTATTTATTCAACTTAAATAAATGTTATAAATGGATACTTTTTCGCGCAATTTGCCTATATGTCATTTGGTATTTGATTTCTGGTGCGCCCCTCCGAACTCAAACCCCACGACACGCCACTGAATAATATTTATTTTGAGAAGTAATTGGAATAGAATACATAGGTGTATTATGATGAAAATTTAACATTTAAAAACTAGTAATTATATAATTAAAATATTGAAAAAAGGAATTTTTTTAAATAGAATTACAAAACATTCAAGTAAATTCTCTAAAAAAAACTATTGTACAAGCTATACTTACAATTAGTTATTTATATTTCGTTATACAATTAAGTTATTTTATCTTAAACAGAAAAAATTTGTATGTAAACATGTAGGTAATACACCAGTCTTATAAGATAACAGTCTCTTGTAAAGGTATGGCTTTGTATAATAAATTACCATTATATTATTAATAACACCAGTAATATAAAATATACATTTTAAGAGTTGTATTATATATGTAAAAAAATTATAGCTTTTTATTTTTTCTAATGAATTATATTACACAATATGTATGGTAAAATTATTATGCTTCTAAATAAATAAACTTTTAGACATGGTTGGTGTTTTTTAAAAACAAAACCTTTCATTTTTGTTAATGTATGGGTAGAATAAGAAAATACTTATCTTTGATAGATATTCTCGGAGCCGTTCCGAAAGATCACGGCGATTTGTCACAGCTCCTTATTCGGAACTGTCACGGTTTGCCGTAGCTCTATTATAATCACAGGAACTACAAACCTCTAGTAGCAATAGGCTAATCTAAATATCACACCGAATATTCATAAGTGCGCATGCGTGACCACATATCAATAATATATATGTGTAATTTAATAGTTAAATAGATCCCTATGTATAGATTGTGGATTGATCACCACGATAATTGTGTATGCAACTAACATAGCTGTAGTTAAATTTCTATTGGGGTTATTCATTAATTTTATGATGAAGGAAAAATATTTCATTCGACTAACTTCTGTATTGCAATCAATATATGCAATTTAGAACCCATTACATAAACTTCTTAATCGTATTCAATGCAGAATTTAATCGAACGAAACATACTTTTTCTCCATACTCTATTTAATTCTCTTCCACCTTCTTGAATATCTCCAAAATATATAATAAAATGTAAATTCACATGTAAATTTCAAACAAACGTAATTCGTATAAAAATATATTTAGAATCTATACCAACTCTTATGCTAGATGAATTTAAAGAAATATAATAGTATTTTCAAAAATTGTCTAGTATGACGTTTCAGAATATGACACTATCCAGTTAATAATAAGCTAAAAAATCTACATAATAATATCAAAAAAAAAATGGTAAATCTATACACTATTTATCCATAGTCCTAAATGCTACTTACACAAACAATAAATCCAACGAAAGTTTATAACATATATGTAACACGGGCACGAGGACACAAAATTGAAATACGGTGAATACTAATCGACCAAGATAGCCAACATATATATATATATATATATATATATATATATACAGGGTGTCCAGAAACTCTCCTGACAAACGAAGACCGGAGATTCCTCTGATAATTTTAAGACAATTAAACCCAAATTCACCTAGTCCGAAAATGCTTCCTAAGGGAGCTAGAGTTCCATGAAGATGGCGCCTTGTATTTATTTTTTTTTAATTCCTCCAGAACGCTTCTATTTAGAAAAACAAAAACTGGTATGCTTATTTATCCTCCAGAGATGAATCGATTCCATCAATTGCGAATTTCTAGTACCGGTCATAGGCGTCCGTTTTGGGTAGGTCAACGGTTATTTTAAGGCATAACTTTTTTGTCTTTAACTTTTAAGCATTTGTGACACTAGATTATTAAATTTTCAGGTATTCCAGTACTAAAATGTACTCTTACTTTAAGTCGGTAGGATACGCCGTTTTCTAGAAAAATCGATTGGTAAATTTTTCGTTTTTTCTTCATTAAAGTTCAATTTATTATGTACCTACTTATTTTTAGCGACGAAGTTGGCTTGGACTATCAAGGCATGGATGAAAATTAATTTAATAAATTAAAAACAAAATATTTATTACAATGGATCGAAACTAACAAAAAAAGAACAAGTATCAAAGGTAGATTGTTACAAAAGTTGCTCGATGTGATGACCATTAATCTCTATGCATAAGTTTACCCTTTTGCTTAGAGAACGCCGAATTCTTGCAAAAATTCCAAAGTTATTTCTAAATTCGTTGCAAGCATCTTGTATCCTTAGCCAGAGTTGTGCGCGATTTTGTATCGGAACGGAATAAACATGTATCCCCAAACACAATAATAGCAAGGATTCAAATCCGGCGACCTTGCTGGCCAAGCAACTGGACCGCCTCTTCCAATCCAATGGTCTTCGTAGTTATTATCTAGAAAGTCTCGTACATTCCTGCTAAAGTGGGCCGGACAGCCGTCCTGTAGAAACCATAAGTTTTGCCGAATATTTAAACGCACCTCATCTAACAAATCAGGTAAAATATTTTGCAGGAAATGTAAGTAATCAGCACCATTTAAACGAGCAGGTAATTTCACAGGTCCAAGTAGATAATCGTCAACTACTCCTATCCAGACGTTTATGCTAAACCTATGCTGATGCTTAAATTCTTGAACAACGTGGGGATTGTCACCAACGTACGAATAATAATGTGCATTATGTACATTAAAAATTCCATTTTTTGAGAATGTAGCTTCGTCACCAAACAAAATGTTCCTGAAGAAATCTTCATCTTGATTTTTCTGATTTTGTAACCATCTAGCGAATTCTACGCGAGCAGGAAAATCTCCTTCTAGCAGTGCTTGCACCTTTGTAAAATGAAAAGGATATAAATTTTCTTTGTGTAAGATATTTCCTACGGAAGATTTTGAAATTGTGGGGTACATGGCAGATAGTCTTCGAACGCTAATTTCTGGATTTTCCTCAACTTCCATTAAAATAGCATCTTCATGTTCTGCTGTTACATCATTATGTCTCCCTGTTTCATTATTTTTTGGGACCACTGAACCTGTTTCTCTTAATCGTTGATGAAGAGCTGTAAATGTTGAGTGAGTGGGATGCTGACGATTGGGAAATTTTTCAGCGTATCTACGTTGCGCCGCTCGAGCGTTACACCTCATTTCGCCATAAACTAAATGCATATCGGCGTATTCCTCATTAGTAAAAACCATTTTTTTTTAAATTGAAATCGTTGTGTTTGAATAACACAAAGTAAAAAATGAAAAGATAAACTTCGCGAACTGACAACAATTTGACAATGAAAAACGTAGGTTTTACTTCTGTTGGCAATTCAGAGCTAACTATTGCAAAAAATAAAAAATTGAACTTTAATGAAGAAAAAACGAAAAATTTACAAATCGATTTTTCTAGAAAACGGTGTATCCTATCGACTTAAAGTAAGAGTACCTTTTAGTACTGGAATACCTGAAAATTTAATAATCTAGTGTCACAAATGCTTAAAAGTTAAAGACAAAAAAAGTTATGCCTTAAAATAACGGTTGACCTACCCAAAACGGACGCCTATGACCGGTACTAGAAATTCGCAATTGATGGAATCGATTCATCTCTGGAGGATAAATAAGCATACCAGTTTTTGTTTTTCTAAATAGAAGCGTTCTGGAGGAATTAAAAAAAAATAAATACAAGGCGTCATCTTCAAAGAACTCTAGCTCCCTTGGGAAGCATTTTCGGACTAGGTGAATTTGGGTTTAATTGTCTGAAAATTATCTAAGGAAACTCCGGTCTTCGTTTGTCAGGAGAGTTTCTGGACACCCTGTATATAGATTTTGACTTCGCAGGCTAAATATCTATTAAAGATACATCATTATAGAAAAATACAAAAATAATAAAGGAAGATGTTTAATTCAATTTTCCCGGCAATTGCATTATCCGTGCCTTCTGTTCCATCTTCAAATACAGTTGACCAATTCAATCTTGCCGAACTAACATTTTGTATTGAGTTGGCTATCTCGACTTATCTCTGGAAATATGTTGAAGTGGTCATTATAACGGCGAGTTTACTTAAATGCAATTAAAGATACTATTGTATTGTGATGACTCATCCGACGATACATCACGATCACACGTCGCGCACAGTCTAAAAAGATGTCGATGCGGATGAATTGAGAGATCGAACAAACGGGAAGTTTTCCCGTGAATATAAATACCACACAACAGGGATTTAATTCATTCAACGAACAAATGTCGTCCTGTGATTACTATATAAATGTGCAAATAAATATTGTAAAAATAAATGTTATTAGACTTATTAGTTTTTAAATTATTATTTAGTGTATTCTGTTTTTATTTTTAATATAGTGTGTGTTAAATTACCGTTAGTTTTATTTAAGAACCCGGAAAGACAAGACAAACTTTACAGTGGTGTCAGGTGTGGGCTTAATTAATAAATTATGGACTAAGTAGACAATTACGTGTTAATTAAATATTCGTTTAAATAAATATACAGTGCAAAAAGACGTTTATTTTAAATATCGTGACGGCGAATAGAGTGAAACTCCCTGAATTAAAGGTGACTGATTTAAAACGAAAAATAGAGGAGAGGGATGAGGACACAACCGGCAAAAAGGAAATTCTCCAGCGACTTCGACATGTGTTAATCCAAGAAGGCGAAGATCCAGAGAATTACTTATTCCAAGTTCCAGGGGGGAACGCTGATGTAGATTTGCTGTTAATTCAAATGAAACAAATGGAACAGAAGAGCCTGGAAACTTAGCAAAAAGTCTGGAACAAATGGAGCAGAAGAATCTTGACAGTGTCAAAAGTTTGGAACAACGATTAATAGACAATTCGCAAACTTTGGAACAACGAATAATAGACAATTCGCAAACTTTGGAACAACATTTTATAGATTCGCAAACTCAAATGGAACAGAAGAATCCGAACAGTGTGAAAAGTTTGGAACAACGACTAATAAACAATTCGCAAACTTTGGAACAACGAATAATAGACAATTCGCAAACTTTGGAACGTCTAATAGATTCGCAAGCCCAGATGGAACGAAGAAACCTAGAAACCGCTAGAATCCTCGAGAAAAATCTGGAAAAGAAATTACTAGAAAATTCTAGAAGCTTCGAAAAAAGTCTGGAACAAGTGGAGAAAGTTCTAGAACAGGGACTAAAAGCAGACGCTGAAGCATTAAAAGTGGAAGTTTTTATTGCTGTGGAGGAGAAAATTGGGGAAAAGTCGAACTTCTAGAACATTCTAGAATTTTAGAAGAAATAACGGCCCGGGTGGAATTATCTGTGACCATTAGTCATACCGACATCCAACAGGTCAACAAGGAAGCTATACCTCGCCCAATCGAAATAAAAGCAGTGGCTATTTCAAAAACCAGAATTAAGCCACCAGCCGCAGAAGCAAACGCATGGCTATATGTCGAGAAGGCTACCGCTTTAATCATAGCGCTAAGGGGTGATGCCAGTGACATTTTGCAGACATTGCCTCTTGAAGAACGTAAAGATTATTTCCAGCTTATTAAACGGTTGGAGATGACATATGGGCATGCGCACTTGGAGCAAGTATACCATACCCAACTGAAGAATCGATCGCAGAAGAAGGCGAGAATCTTCAGGAATTTGAGGCAGATATTGCTCGTCTAGTTCGACTTACATATCCAATGACACTAGATAATTTCATGGAACACCTAGCTGACCAGACATACATAAATGGTTGTCGGGATATTGATACGCAGTAAGCATTAAGGTTGGTAAGACCAAAGACCTCGATCAATTCTTTGGCGCACGCACTTGAGTTTGAGACTGCAAAACAAGCCTCTCGGAACCATGCTCGTGTCTGTACTGTCGACAAACAAGAAACTGAGGAGTTCATGGAGCAGGTAGATAGTTGAGCCCTAAATCAGATTAAACCAAATAAAAGTGAACGCCCATGCTGGAATTGCAGGAGAAACGGTCACATTCATAGTAAATGTGGTAAGAGGAACCAGAAAGAATCGGCTGAGAATCAGGAATCCCCAAGGACTGCCCAAATCGCATCCTTGCAACATAAAACCAACGCTCTTATGAAAAGAAGGATCTATGCTTGCTTGCTAGATACTCGATCGACGAAAACCATCGTGCGACACGATTTAATTTCCAGAAATAAAAAGTTATTTTTTAGTAAGTGGAGACTTAAAACAGCAACTAGAGAAGCAGCTTCTGTAGCAGGTGAAGTAGATGTCAATTTTATCATAGGACCAACATCAATCCGAAATCGTGTTCTTGTAGCTGACATAGGCCATCTGGAAGGAAATGTGACAATCTTAAAACAAAAGGCTGATGATGCCGAAGTAGGTCGAGGAATAGTAGCTGCCAAAATGCTGGTTAAGACTCAGAAGACTGTATCGATAAGGGTAATGAATGTGAACTATTACCCTGTGTCATTAAAGAAGGGTACTATTCTGGGGTGGTGTTCACCAGTGTCGGCCGTCGTTCATCGTGTAGGGGCAAAGAAGAATGGATTCGTGCAGGTTCCTGAGACATCCTAGATAATCGTTTCCGCCGGTCAAGGATTAAGCAAGAAAGAACAAAGCCAAGTTAATGATCTAGTCCAGCAATACGAAGATGTCTTTGAAACTGAAAGTGGCACGAAAGGAAGAACCAATATTGTCATGCATAAAATAAATACAGGCAATGCAGTTCTAATACGTCAAGGCCCAATAAGGGTACCACTGGCTCAACGGTAGGAAGCCGAACAGATTATACAAGATATGGATAGCCAAGGAGTAATTGAACCTTCGAGTAGTCCATGGGCTTCACCAGTGGTCCTTGTAAGGAAGAAGGATGGATCTACCAGATTTTGCGTTTACTATCGTCGTCTGAATAGTGTGATCAAGAAGGACATCTATCCTCTCCCGAGAATAGACGATACACTAGACACCCTGGCAGGAGCAAAATGGTTCTCTATTCTCGACTTGAAGAGCGGCTATTGGCAAGTGGGAATGGCCGCCAATGACAAAGAGATGACTGTCTTTAGTTTAGGCACGGGACTTTGATAGTTTACAGTCATGACATTTGAATTATGTAACGCCCCAGCTACTTTTGAGCGATTCATGGACACTGTACTGAGGGGACTGTCTTGGAATATCTGCCTGGTATATCTCGATAATGTGATTGTGGTAGGGAAGACCTTTGAAGATCACTTGAAAAATTTGGAAGTGGTATTCCAGAGGTTGCGAGATGCCAACCTGAGATTAAGTCCAAAGAAGTGTCACCTTTTCCGCAAAGAGGTAAATTACATTGGACATGTGTTTCCGGAAAAGGAGTTGCTGTGGATCCACAAAAAGAGCTGTGGAAAAATGGTCTGTACCCAAAGACAAACATAATCTAAGAATTTTTTTTGGATCATGCAATATTATCGACGCTACGTGCCTGAATTCTCTAACATTGCGAAGCCACTTACCCGCCTAACAAAAAATCGAGCATTCATTTGGAACAACGAATGCCAAGCGTCCTTCGACTTGTTAAAGAAAACTTTGATAAGTGCTCCAGTTTTAAGCTATCCATTGCCATCTGGAAGGTTTATTCTGGATACGGACGCCAGTAACGTCGGCATTGGTGGTGTACTCTCCCAGAACCAAGATGGGCAAGAAAAGGTCATTGGATACTTCAGCAAGACCCTGTCCAAACCAGAGAGGAGCTACTGCGTAACCAGACGAGAACTACTGACAATAGTTAAAATCATTGAGCATTTTTACAAGTATCTGTACGGGCATAAGTTCCTGATCCGCAATGATCATGCCGCTTTGAAGTAGCTCTTGCAATTTAAGAATCCCGAAGATCAAGTAGCTAGATGGAGTATGACTTCGACATTGAACACAGAGCAGGCCTCAAACATCGAAATGCAGATGCTCTTTCCAGAAGGCCCTGTCCATAAGACTGTCGACATTGCAACCGAATCGAAGACAAATCGGCCAACGCTCTTCGAACTACCGTGGTTGATGATCAATGGCAACCTGATAATTTGCGTGCAGATCAAGAAGCTGATCCCAAACTTGCAGTCTTCAGGGCTTGGAAGAGAAATTGGTAAAGACCGACCTGGCAAGAAATCGCTCCCTATTCACGAGAATTGAAGTCATACTGGGCACAATGGAATTCCTTAACCATGGAAGACGAACTCCTAAGACGTGGGGTTGAAAATCACGATGGAAGCGAGCGAAAGATGCAAATGGTGGTTCCCAAGAAAATAATATCAGAGGTATTGCGAGAACTTCACAATGGTGCTTCTGGGAGACATTTTGTTGTCCATAAAACACTAGAGAAGGTGCGCTAGAGATTTTACTGGATGAATTGTTCACAAGATGTGAAAGAATGGTGCCGAAAGTGTGCTAATTGCGCCGGAAGTAATGGTTCCCAGAGCCGTCGCCATGCACCCATGCGCCAATACAATGTGGGAAGCCCATTTGAAAGAATCACCATAGATGCCGCCGCACTATTTCCAGAAAGCGACAAAGGAAATAAATACTGTGACGAGGTTTCTTACTTGGCCTGATTGGGCACGTCAAAAGTTTACCAGTTTCTATCTGTTCCAGGTTAAGAACATCAAATTGAAACGGGGTCGGTTTGTATCTCTCACTTTCGGTTAATTATAACTAATTATAATCACTACTTAATACTACTATTACTACTACTTAATAAATCAACATGATCCATCGGTTGCTTTGTACTTTAATCGGAGTCGGCATAAATAAATAAATTAAGTATAATATTAACTTTCACTTCTTAGTAAGTGAATTAAAATACCAAAGACAAAACTTATGTCAGTGAGTGTACATGAATCGGTAATTCAAAAATATATCATGGCGGCGCTGTCGATCCTTTGCATCAATAGGAGAATTTTGAATCTTGTCAGTTCGATACAGAAACCAAAAGTCACAATTAAAATTTATTTGAAACTAACGACTATAAATGTTAAACTAAAAGCATCGTGAGTTTCTTGCACAATTACGGGTAGTTATAATCGTAGTTGAAAGAGTTCGGTAAATCTTTATTAAGTTATTTTGGACGAGATATTATATCTATTTTTCTTTTCTAACACGTGTGAGTGTTATTCTCAAGCTGTGGGGTCGTTTTTTGTGTATATTAAGAAAAACGCATTGGATAACAATAACAAAAAAAATGTAAGTTTACTCTCTATATTTATTCTCGTAATATGTTATAAACATAAATGAGATTCGTAAATTTGTATCTTATAACAAATGTAATAAAATAATATAAAATATATTTTTAGTAACATTAATCTAACAAATTCTTCAAAAGAAATTCACATACATATATTTTCTTCACCCGAAGGATATTTACAATAGTCGATATACCGATAGGTCCAACTCGCAACGGGCCATAGGCAACAATATACGTATGGAACGTAATGCGATGTGGCAACGTGTCTACGATGCCTATATCGAGTGACTTTCTTAAAATTTAAATTTATTTTGCAGAATTGTTGATTTTTTTACTTTTATCTTTTAGAAAACGTTATTGTTTTTTTATTACTTAAAATTACTTTTCCGTAGCAGCTAAGAATACAATAATACAACGAATGGGCAAATTACGTATACAGAACGAATATGCAAACGACTATATCCTTGCGCGGTTTAAGTCTTACTAAATTCTTAACTGCAATGCAAAATGCAATGTGCTGCAATCGAAGGAGCTGCGCATGGAGGGGATTCGATTCGCTGTTGCCACACAGCTGATATGGCCCGTTGCGAACTGGACCTACCGGTATATATTGCTATGGATTTTTATTTAAAAAAATAAAATATTTAAAATAAAAGATTTTGTGACTCGGACTGTATAATAAATGTATAGGACTAAGTTTGCGAGGGGTAACTAAAGGGAAAACTGGTTATCCGGCGTAGAGACCGAGGTGAAACTTGGAGACGAATACTAGCTTTTAAACGAGAAGGTTGCTTGCTTCGAGAAAAAGATATATATATATATATATATATATATATATATATATATAAATAATTAAAAAGAAATTATCGACCGTGATATATTATCAAAAATTATTTAAATTCGGGTAAGCGGTCAATTAAAAAACTCCTTTATTAAATTACCCTATATTTCGCAACAGTTTGTCGCTTCTTCTGAGGTAAAAAATGTAGAGTGAAAAAATAATAAAATTGACGTACAAAATATAAAAATGATTGAATCAATCATTTTTATATTTTGTACGTCAATTTTATTATTATGTTGTTATATTGATATTTGTTTTGATAATTGAATTTGATTAAGCACCTTTTCGTGAGTCTCCATTAATTTTGTAAGTAGAATTAAAATTTTACGACGTCATAATTATTAAAACGATAGTTCCATTGTATTGAAGCTTCTAGTTAAGAGATTTAATTATTAGGCATACAGATAATACAGTCTATATATTAAAATTTCTTTGTTTAAAATTATAAATGAAATGTTTGTTCGAGTGGTATAAGAGTTTTTTGTACATGTTAATAGCACATGTGTAGTTTTTGTTCGTGGTTCAGAATCTGAATATATAGTGTGGTTCTCTGGGGAGAATTTAATATTAAACGTGATTATTTTAGATAAGTTTGATCGGAGTCATTTGGAGGACGTTTTCCATTCATTTAGCGGTAAATTGTCAATGAATGTTTTTACCTCCAGTGTCTTTGTTGTATGATACAGGATCTTTATACTTTGTAAAGATATATTTTTTATTTTTTTTATTTTTGTATTAAATTTTAAAACATTTTTATTTCACCTTTTAACTTGCGTTTGTTTTATTTACTCATACCAATATTGTTAATTAATTTATATATAAAAGAATATATTTAAAGAAACTTAAAGAAAGAGTAGTTCAAAATGAACTTATTTAAACTAGATAAAAAAAATTTTGTGAACATTTCACTGGCGCTCAACTATAAATTTTAGAAACGTCTTTCCTAAGTGGAAACCGAGAACTCAGATTTGAAAATTCACCGGCTGAGAAAACCTAGTTGGGAAAACTAGTTGTGGATGGTGGTGTAACAAATCTTCAACCCACTATTCATAGCAATATGTTTATTAACAAAAAAAAATACATACAATCTTAATTTAAAGAAAATAATTAACTAAAACTTGTATTTTGAACATATTAATTAGTCTCGTTATTCTTTGTGGACAAAAGATTATTTCGGTGAATCTACTAATTATTAACAACTCAGGACTCCAAACTTAAGACTATTTTGCGCTCTTAATTCTGATTGAATTAAAAAAGTGCAAACATTCGCTAATAATCTTAAGTTTGAGAGCAAACTTTGTTACAATACATAATAATGGTCATGGACTACTTTACCAAATGGGTTGAAGCATATGCTCTACCAAATCAAGAGGCTGGAATTGTAGCAGACATGATTGTGAAGGAGTTCGTCAGCCCTTTAGGTGTACCCCTGGAACTTCATTCCGATCAAGGGCGAAATTTCGAGTCCAGTCGGCTCGAAAGGATGTGTGGACTTTTGGGCATACGAAAGATGAGAACAACTCCCTTGCATCCACAATCAGATGGGATGGTAGAGCGAGTGAACAAGACCATGGTCAGACACTTATCCAAAGTGGTCTCTGAAGATTAGAGAGATTGGGATAAACACTTACCATTGTTCCTAATAGCATACCTGGTCTCTGTTCAAGAGACAACTGGCCAATCACCAGCAAACGTCGGATTGCCCTGTGATTTGAAGTTTGGGAGCAAACCTGGTGAAGATCTTGTTGGAGAAGATTATGTCAGCACTCTCAGACCAAGACTGGATAATATCCCTGATCGAGTAAGACATAATATTCAAGACGCCAGTGACAGAATAAAGAACAGCTACGACATCAACGCCGAGAAGGGTGGTTACCATGAAGGCGAGCGGGTTTGGATATCTAGTCCACAACGTCGGCGGGGCCGGTCTCCAAATCGTCAAAAGAATTGGGAGGGGCCATACGAGGTATTGAAGCGGATTAACGATGTAATATACCGCATAATGCGAACACCTCATACTAAGCCAAGAGTCGTACATTTTAATCGATTAGCTCCATACTCTGGAGACAATAATGACGAAGCCGCTGACATGCGCCAATTGGATAGTTACTACCAGGAACTAACCGAAGACTTTATCGAGGAGTATTCTAGTTCGGGAAAACCTCGATTTGGAGTGACTATCGAGAAACAGCAAGATTTGTTCACGGTCCCGCCAGACTACGCGCTTCTTCATTGCGTAGCCCGAGATCTGCGAATGGCCAAAGAATTTAAAGAGAGATTTGGCAGAATCGAAAAATTAAGGCAGCAGGGACCAGCAATTGGGAAGAGTCTCCAAATAATAAATGGAGAACAGCCCATATTTTATTTGGTCATGAAAAATCTGTCAAGCCTGAAGCCTACCTATCGTGCCTTATGGGAGGCCTTGGTCCACTTACGTGAACAAATGTAACAAGACATTTTGAAATTAGCAGTTCCAAAACTGGGTTGTGGACTGAACTGCCTGGTCTGGAGAATTGTAAGAAGCATGTTAGAAGTAATATTCCAACATACTGGTATGGAAATTCTGGAATGCAGTTACCGGCTTGAATATTCATGTACACCCAGGCACTATAAGACCGTGGACTATTTCGATATGACGTCACAATGTAACCAAGGCCCTACCTGTCGATTTCGGTGTCGTTTGAGGAACCAAAGCATGACATGTTTCATGACGAAACTTAATTTTTAATAAGGGAGCAATGTGATAACTCATCCGACGATACGTCACGTATCACATGTTGCGCACAGTCTAGAAAGATGTCGATGCGGATGAATCGAGAGATCGAACAAACGGGAAGTTTTCCCGTGAA
Organism: Melolontha melolontha; assembly: GCA_935421215.2. NCBI lineage: Eukaryota > Metazoa > Arthropoda > Insecta > Coleoptera > Scarabaeidae > Melolontha > Melolontha melolontha. The sequence continues at coordinate 154,380,782 of OW285236.1, read as the reverse complement.
TATAAATACCACTTAAGAGGGATTTAATTCATTCAACGAATAAATGTCGTCCTTTGATTACTATATAAATGTGCAAATAAATATTGTAAAAATAAATGTTATTAGTTTTTAAGTTATTATTTAGTGTATTCTGTTTTTATTTTTAATATAGTGTGTGCTAGATTACCGTTAGTTTTATTTAAGAGCCCGGAAAGACAAGGCAAACTTTACAGTCTCAACTAAAAAAATACAAATCACTTATTGCCCATTGTAGATATGTTCTCTATAGTATTTAATTGCATTTAAAACCAAACTAACTACTCAGACTTGTTTGAATTTTCTATTTACTCATGTTTTTTTATGTATTTTTATAAAAAGAAACCAATAAATTAGAGTGGCTGTTTATTTCTGTTTTATTTATATAACCATAGCTAGGCGATTGCCGATCATTTAATACAGAAATTGTTAGTAACGTTTAATTTTGTGCAACACCGATCTAAAGGAAACCGAGGAAATAAAACCTCAAAAGGTGATTTTAAAGTATTAATTTCAGTAATTTCCTTTCATTTCCTCCCAAAAAGTACATTTTTGAAACCAGCGAAACGTAAGCTTTCCATTTTTGTATAGTTTGTTAATTAATTCGACGGTACATATTCGGAACTCTTACCCAATATACGATTATTATAGTCATTCTGGACACATAATCTGTTGGATATAATTAAGGAATAATCGTGTACATTACATTTAATAACTTTTTCTCCCGACCGAGAATAATCCGCCATCTTATACATCTGACAATTGGCACATATTAGACTATTATTCCCTAGAGAAGAAAATACATATTCCCTTTATTCCAACAACCAGCAACTATGCACATTTTCATGAAAAAACAACTTGAACTAGTTTTTATTCAAAAACCGAAAGAGAAGACTGATGGAATTGAGGTAAATTAAAATCGCCCAGTAGGACTGATTTGTTTATCAGAAACAATTCGAGATGCTCTAAAAATTTCGAAACTATTAGTATCAAGGTCTGTTGAAATATACAGTAATACAACTATAAGGGAATTCAGCCAAAAAGCTAATATATCCACAAGAGAAACTAAGTTTGATATGACAGAAGTATCAAGTAGCTCATATACAATAGTAGATGAAGATGTAATAAGAACGCATCCACCTCTTGCCCTTCGTGTACCCAGTGCGTCACGATCATGACGTACGACATTGTAAGTTGTTAGAAATAACTCATTACTATGAATAGAATCTAATAACCATGTCTCCGTTAAAAGCAGTATGTCATAGTGAGATGAAAGAAAGTGTAGCTCTAAATAGAGTACCAGTTCTGCTTGGCAATCTTCTGACATTCTGATAATAATTGCATATTTAGTTTTTGTCTGTTGGACCGTTGTAGTTTTCCAATTGGATAATTTCAGGAATGCCCTTTACGTATTTAATTCAAATATTTCTCTCACCATAGAGCTGACGTTTGACTAGTTCAGATTTAACAGACACGAATAGTTCCAACTGCATAGGTGTGCGATCTTGGGAAATAAAAATGTTGGAGGTGGCAGCAGACTGTTTCAGCAAATGTCCCTTCCTCACAATCTTCCCTACTAAATCCGCATATTGTAAACTAAGTTTGACGGGACGAGGCTAGTTAGCCTTATAGGAATCAAACTTACCCAAACGAACCACGCTAAAAGCATTTACTTCAATGTCTAAGAAGTCATAGTTTCGTTCAAACCATATATTGCTTTTCCATTTTTCACGTTCCATAACTTCCTATGATTTTTTCAGACTCTAGTAATGGAGAATTGACTTTTATTTGGTGATCAGCCTGAGACTTCGAAACCTTTGATCCGGCAGCGAAATCACAAACCATTTTAGTTCGTTTAAACCAGAGGCTCCCAAACTTTTTTTTCTCATAGACCACTTTGAAAGTTATGCTGGTTCCGGTGGACCCCCTACAGCTACATTTCTACCATATTCCCAAAACTCGACAAAAAATGTGCATATTAGATCTAACTATGGAAATTTGCGTTGCGGCTGAGTTATTGATTAATTAATTAATTGATTGTGCTGTGAGTGCATGTCAAAAAAGTAAAGTTAGCCAATCAAAAAAGTGATTCCATCCAACTTTACTCCTTTGACATCTACTCACAGCACAAGAAACCAATCAATTCTCACATACTTTATTTAGAAAACTCCCCATTCGGAGTGGTAAAAATAAAAAAAAAAATAGTATATTTCCTTGTGTTGTATTTATTCAAATATGTAATTATTACACTATTAATTATTATTGTTATCATACTACAATGTAATATGTCGTAATAAGTCGTAATATAATTAAAATTAAATATTAATAACGTAACGTAACTTCTACAGTGACAATCACAAAATAGTCATAATTTTAGTGCGTGGGTGGTACTTGATGGATTGACAGCAAATTATCAATATTTGGCTTCAGTTTTGTTAGGAATAACCGCAAATCTCCCCGTTCTGTGATATTCAATCTGCTCCTTTTTTTTGTTAAAAGGTTTGTAACGACACTAAAACTTTTCTCGACAAGATATGACGAGGGAAACGCTATCAAAAGCTTTCTCGCAATTCCCCACAGTCCAGGATATTTTTCGGGTATTTCTGCCTGCAGCCAAAATGTTTGATACCCTCTTTTAAATTTCACCTTCACTTCCTCATTAGTGCTAAGCTCAAGTAGCTCCTCTTGTAATATCACATTCTCCACTTCCGTTTCATCAAGTGGATTTATGATCCATGGTGGTATTTCCATCGTCAGAATATCTTCAAATCTGATTTTAAAGTCATCATGCAGAGTAATTAAATGTTGAACGTATGTGTGAATATCTTCATCAAGGCATTCTACCTGTGACAAGTTTGAAAACTGGGAAAATTCGCGCCGACTAATATTTTGCTTCATAAATTTCAATTTTCCAAGAAAAGCTGAAATTACACCCTTTGTTTTTATTAAATTGAGGCTGTCCCCTTGTAATTGTAAGTTAATGTCATTAAATTTTTTGAACAAATCTGTCAAATACGCGATGTCTGCTTTCAAATTGATCAGGTTTTCTTTTAAATCTGGATCTTTACTTTCCAGAAACTTAAAACTGATTCAAAAAGTGAGAAAAATCTTGTTAAACATGCACCTTTCGACAACCAACGTACTTCAGTATGTAAGAGCAATCGTTGGAAGTCTTCATCATTTTCATCGCACAATTGTGCAAATAAACGCGTATTCAATGCATTGCTTCTTATTTTGTTAACTGCATTAATCACAAATTGAAGCGATTGGTGCAATTTAGCACTCAAATTTTTCGCTACTAGGTGTTGTCGGTGGATGACACGGTGAATTGCAGTTACCTCTGGTATAATTCATTTAAGATGGCTAATAAACCCACGACATCGCCCGGCCATCGCAGGAGCTCCATCTGTTGCCACCGAAATAACGTTTGTGAATGGAATCGATTTTTCCTTAAAAAAATCACTCAGGACATTAAATATTGATTCACCTTTAGTGTCCATCTCCAAAGTTTTCGCGAATAGTAGCTCTTCATGAATTTCTTCGTCCATAACAAATCGAACATATGCCAATAATAATGCTTCATTACCAGGTAAAGTTGACTCGTCCAGTTGAATAGAAAAATGAGTTGTTTGCAGATAATTACACAAGAAACTTTCAATATCAGAGCTCATTTCGTCAATACGTCTTTGTACAGTGTTGTTACTCAAAGGAATTCTTTTGAGTATGTCAAATGGAGATTTGTGCAGAATGGATTTTAAAACCTCTTCAACAGCGGGTAAAATTAACTGTTCTCCAATGGTGTGCGATTTTCAGATTTAGCTATAAGTAATGAGATATTGTAAGATGCCCGCAAGCCATCATCGTTACTTTCCGACGTTGAAGCGAACATACTGTGCACGGTGGGTCGCTTTTCATATTTTTCCTTCAATGTTTGAAAATATTTCAAATCTTTACCTAATTTATCAGGATGACACCTTCTTAGATGATCTTCGATGGTTTCATAGTCATTGCTCAAAACTTTGTTGCATAAAAGGCATATGGGCAATCGCTTGTCTGCCTTTGATGGAAGAAAACCAAATTTCAAATAATCAACACTGTACTGTCGACATTTCTTCTTAGATTCAGCCATGTTTCGTATCAGTTACCTACCTGTAAATAAAAAAAAAAACTTTGTTGTAGTAATCTTAAAGCGGTCTTACTTAACAAGATATGGCTATTTTAACAGGATTAATTGATTATTGCAATGAAATAAACAAAGTACCGGCGGCAAACCGATTCTAATTATTAAAAGCAATAAATCGCTTAGATCAATAATTGAGTTTTATGAAAACGGCTGAACCGATTTTAATGTAATGTAAAACATTTTTTCATTAATTATATTTTGATATATTTCTGTAAATTCGATAGAAAATACTTCTAAATAATATTTTGATATCAAAACTTCGCGATTTTAATTATTTATTTATTACTTTGATGCACGTTACGAGTATGTAGTATATGAAGACACGTACAATTTATGAAAATATATTTAATTATTAATAAACCACCACACAGTCGGGTAATAAAAAAATTACTAATAAAGTAGGGACAAGAAGTTCAACCTTTCTCGGGTTTCTGTTCTTTTATGGAAGTATCTAATAATGGCTCTGTTCAGGATTTAATTTTTAATACGTACCTACTACACGCAAACATTACAAATATACTTATTACAACATAAATATATCTCCTATCGCAGATGGGTTGGAAGAGATTTCTTTTAGGAATAAGCCTCACCTTTTGTACCTACGTATTTTTTTGTAATTTGTCCATTTTTTGTTTTTGTACAATAAATTGTAAAATAAATAGATAAATAATAAATAAAATAAAAGTATGTATAACAAATAGGCAGGTAAGTACTTACTTTTCCGACAGTGGCAAACACTAACATCGATTGCACGTCTGAACAAGCATTGCGGACGGCGGCAGCGCTGTGCAAGTCTCGACACGTTGTACTGAATACGGAATATGCAAGTTTTTACAAGTAACAGTCGCTGAGCTTCTTAAAATATTATCTGCCTACATTGATAGGTGAACTCAAGCCAACATTTTAGATCTTCACTATCGAAACCAGATAAATTTTCGCGGACCCCCGGCTTAAGAATTGTGAACCCCATTTTTTTGTCACGCCAACGTAGACTCCCGTCGAGTCTCCCGTGGACCCCTGGGGGTCCACCTGGACCACTTTGGGAATCAATTGTTTAAACCATCGTTAAACACCGCACCTGTACTACAAGATCATGTGAGACCAGAGTTGCCATTAATTTTACGCAGCTTAGAACGAGATAAATTAACACATGCAATCTTAAAAGACTTTCTACAAATGCAAAAAATAATAAACGGATCATCGCCAATAGCAGAACTGCAGCACGAGCATTGAATCATGACTGAGGTAGTATAAAGGATATAGAATATACAAGACTAGGCCGACGGAAAACAGACGAGTATGACAACAGAGGAAGATAGATATAACAATTTACGTGTATAAAATATTTAGAACAAAAACGTTAAAGGAACAAGAACGCGTTAGAGTGTAAAAAACAATAAATGTGAAGATTAAACACTGAATTAAAAGGAAAATTCTGAATTACTGAATGAAAATTATATAGAATTAATAACTGCAGAAAAATAAGTATAGAACAAAGAGCAAAATTAGAGAAATTGATAATAAACTTACAAATATTATACAAAAACTAAGCAATAAATCGGGTTGTAAATACAGAACACAGACTTCGTGTATGTATCACTCATGTTATGTCTAACTGACAGTTATAAATAAAAGGGAAGCGGCTTATAATAATTTACAAGTATTAGTTACTCTCAGTGCCTACTGAGATGAAGTTATTTTTAAAACACGTTGTAGAACAGCGATATAATTAATAATCAAACTACATTATATTCATAATAATTAATGAATATTAGAGGTTATTTAATTTCATACTCATTGGCCAAACGTAGACGTGTTTGAACGTTTTTTACAACTGTCACTACTAACTAATTACTAAAGACCGCCATTTTCGGTCGGCTCACAAGCGAAAGGTTCGGGAGACTCACTTTACCAGGGCTTTGCGTACTATATATATGTAGTACGTGAATATGTGAACAGCTACCAAACTGTGAAGTTGTTTATAGACATATTTACGAATACGCATAGGAGTAATTTGAACGAAAAGCATTTTTCTAAATAACGCGTACTCCTATTTCAGTAAAGCCAACGCAGTGACGCTCCTGCTTGGCTACCTATGTGGCGGTCTTTATTAATTACTCATTTCAATATCAATTAGCAGACCTATTAAGACTGTCTCAGCAGACTTATCAAGAATGTCACATCAGTAAGGCTGGCGAATTTGCGCCAACAGCCAGTGGCGGCCGCACATAAAAATAATGATAAGAAAAATTGATAACAGTAACATGTGTTAAATATTTCAATCATTAGTAGAGAACGGACGCAATTTCCATAAAACGCAATCGGCAATTGGAATTGTGTATAACGTCGCTCAGTACATCCCGCCGTAATTCAATGAAGTATTTGATTGACTTACTCGGACACCTGGTCTCGCCGCGATAACAATGGACAAACCAGCTATTGTATTCGAAGAATATAGTGTTTTTTAAAGTGTTTTCATGAGCGTAGATAGAAGCGTGGTTCTTATATTGTATTTTATTTATTAGTTTATATTTCGTAAGATAAATAAAGCTGTGAGTAAGTTTCTTGTTTTCATAGTTTTCACTATTAATTACATTGTAATTTTTGTGATAGATGCTGTTTAATATCGTTTGATTGAATCTATTTCTACCATTTCATTCGACGTAAGTGTGCATTGAATTTCGTTCAGTTTCAATAACTTACGCATACATTTTTAGTTTTCATTTATTTAGATCTAGAGCATTGTTTAAGTTACTTTTTCAGACATGATGTGGAAGAATGTCGAGAACGGCATTGTAAAACAATGGCGAGTTGGATTGACGGTCATACTGATTGTATGTCCATTGTCAGTGATTCCGAAATTTATTACAAAATCCGTAAAATATCGTCAAAAATTCGTCACTTAGGATCGCAAACACATCTGAACTCTGTGAAACTTTTATGGCACCTAATATTCCATTATTTAAATTGAACAATCCAATTTTGAAGACATTTCTGAAAAAATATACTTGTCGAAATGTTCCTGACGAATCAACTTTACGCAAATATTATGTTTCTAGGTGCTATACGAGAACAGTAGAACGCATTAGAAGCCATCTTTTAAATCAATACATATGGATAAGCGCCGACGAAACGGTGGATATGTTAGGACGCTGTGTGGTAAATGTTGTGGCTGGTGTACTACATCCAACTATTCCCTATAACTCATATGTAATAGCAACAAGTGATATAAATAGAGTTGATGCGGAAGCAGTTGCTGAAACCATTAAGGAGAATATGCAAAAAATGCTTCATTCGGACGCCACGTACAAAGAAAAAATACTTTTATTTGTCAGTGATAGTGCTTCGTATATGTTAAAAACAGGCAGACTATTGAAGAAAACATATCCTAATATGCTGCATATTACTTGTGTAGCACATGCTCTCCACAGAATCTGTGAATATATCAGAGACACTTTTCCGGTTGAATACTTGTATTCAACCGGATAGACTTGTATCAGCTTTTAAAAAAGTTTTCAGAAAAGCACCATTGAGAGTAGCTCTTTTCAGGGAAAAATATCCATCTCTGTCACTGCCTCCCACTCCAGTAATAACTAGATGGGGAACATGGCTGGAAGCTACTAGTTATTATGCTGAGAATTTCGATAGTCTAAAACATTTCGTAACACTGCTAAAGGAGGATGCTAGAAGTATTGGTGAGTGCAAGGAGCTCGCACAAATTCCAAATTTAAAAAATCAGTTGTGCTTTCTTCACGAACACTTTGCAAATTGCCAGAACTAATCACTTATTTTGAAAATCGAAATCTCAAATTAAATGACGGATTAACCACATTAGATGTCGCTGTTAATAATTTGAAAAGTATTCCAAGTGACTTCGGATGTGGCCTTCGGCAAAAGTTTGAAGCAATTCTTAATAGAAATCCAAATTTAATTACATTGCAGCAATTATTTATGGAGACAATTCCACAAAATCTAACGGCTAAATATGAAGAAATAAAAGAATATTTCCAGTATGCACCTATAACCAGTTGCGATGTAGAAAGGACGTTTTCTATTTATAAGGATGTACTTAATTCAAAGAGAACAAAATTGACAGAAGAAAACCTTGAGAAACTATTGCTAGTCAATATTAATACCCTTTACTCAACTTGAACGACAAAATTAACAAATAAAAATGTTCCAATTATAGAAATAAAATTAAAAACTTTATAAATACAACTTTTCAACAAATAAATATGTATTTCGTAATTTTATAGATCAACACCCGTTCGTTTTCCAATTATATAAATAAAATTAAATATTTTAGAAATACAGCCTTTCGCCAGTACTGCACTGGGTGGTAAGCGTGTCCGTTCTCTAATCATTAGATATGCATGCATTTTTCAAATGGAATTAATGCGGTAATAAATCGATAGCGTCTATTGAAATAATTCGATGCCTTGATCGGCGGTGACTCATCCCCGAGTGCCAGCGCTTTCTCTAAAGCTGATAAATCTAGAGCCGGTTTGACTCCAACTCTAGCTGCTATGGGGTAGCGAAATACCGCAATCTGGTTCTCAAGAAAGCGCAAGACACACGTTACCTTACGAGACTTTGCGGGAGCCCCTCTGCTTCTCACCGGGGATCCTCCAAAATGTCAAATCCGGTGTCAAAATGGCTTTAGCTCTACTGGTTTTTGAGAAAGCGATGGCACTCAGGGATGAGTTACCGCCCACCAACACTTCGGATTACTCTTTTAGATGCTATCGAGTTGCTAAAGCATTAATTGGATTTTTAATATGCATACATATCTAATGATTGGAATATTTAACAGATTTGTGAACCATTTGTGACTTCACGGAAGACTCTAAAAACGGTAAGAGTAGATAGGTTTTGTCGATTCCTGGATCCACCTCCACCTCCATGACGTCACAACGCAAGTCATGTCACAACCCAACTCAATGACGTCACAACCCAACCCAATGACGTCATACTAACGTCACAACCCAACCCAATGACGTCATACTAACGTCACAACCCAACCCAATGACGTCTTACTAACGTCACAATGACGTCACAACCCAACCCAATGACGTCACAACCTAATGACGTCATACTAACGCCACAATGACATCACAACCCAATGACGTCATACTCTGATAACGTCACAGGGATACGTAACAACCTCCTCCTCCACCTTCACACTGATATACGAGGTTCAATCAAAAAGAAAAAAAAAACAAAATGACGAATGAAAACAAAATGGCGGAAGGAGGAGTTAAGCAAAAATGCATCAAGCCAAAAAGACATTAGAAAACAAAATGGCGGATGAGGGTAAGTTTAAAAAGCAAAAAGGAAAAAATACTTACAAGATGGAGGGTCCCCTTGTGGGGCCCTCAGAAGCAAAACTACACACACCCCTTGTGGGGGCCCTCTGAAGCACTCTCCGAAACATCACCACACACGGCCCCCTAGTGGGGCCCTCTGAAGCATCACCACACACGGCCCTCCTAGTGGGGCCACCGAAACATAACCTCACAATTGAATAAAACACAAGTGCACTCGAAAAAAGTAAAATGAATAGTGAAGGAACTTACATCCGACGTGCTATAAGTATATTATTACGTAATATTTTTTAAACGTGATAGAACACGATATGGATTCAAAAGGAGAAGGAATAGTTAAAGTTCCATTGTATGCTACCTCCAATTATTTATAGCTGTTAAGCCCATCGAAATTCAAAGACACTACTCACGAGGCTCGATGTAGGCAGCTCGGAACATGGACAAGTCTACCGTCAAATGATTTATAGTCATAAAGACCCCTTGAAATTCAAAGGCACTACACAGAGGCTCAAGGTAGACAGCTCTCCCAGCTAGGAAGATTTCATATGGAGTTAGCTCTTAAAAGCAATGAAGCTTCCCCAACGTGAGTAGGTTTCTGCCGAAACATTAGGGTGTCGAATGTCTCTTTGGACCGAGCACCACAGTCAATAGACTGCCTAACGTATTTGGGTAAACTCCTGAAATGACCTGTCTCTTCAACTGATAAGTAGGAAGATATAAATTCACATGTTAACGTAAATAAATATGTAAAAAGAAAAAGTGTTTGAATAAATTATGTTAACGTAAAGTATTGATGCTAAATATAATCCCGAAAGGGTTGAGGTGTCTGCAAGGGGGTACCAGCTCTGAAGCACCCTCCGAAACATAACCACACACGCCTCCTAGTGGGGCCACTGAAACATAACCTCACAATTTAATAAAACACGCGTGCACTCGACAAAAAAAAACATAACCACAGTAAGTTTGAAAAGCAAAAAAGAAAAAGTACTTAAAAGATGGAGGGTCCCCTTGTGGGGCCGTCAGAAGCAAAACCACACACACCCCTAGAGCCCCCTTGTGGGGCCCTCGGAAGCACCCTCCGAAACATAACCACACGCCCCCTAGTGGGGCCACCGAAACATAACCTAACAATTTAATAAAACACGTGTGCACTCGACAAAAGTTTGATGAATACTAAAGGAAATCACATCCGGTGTGCTATAAGTATATAATTATGATGACAATGCAAAATGAGTAAATTTTTTTTGTTTATTTCGCTTTTAATATATAATTATGATGACTAAGCAAAAATGAGTAATATGTATTTTGAAATGAAAAATAAAAATTCACTTACTAAGCAGATTGAATTAAATACGGTGTCATATTACACCACAGTAAGCATTTTTATTTCAATATAAATTATTGCTTATCCATTATATCGTGTTACAATCTACTAAAAAACAATCTAGAATTACATCCGGTGTCGGCTTACCTAGTAATCAGAATGCATCAACATTAAAAATAATGATGACGCATGTCTGTGAAATATTAATAATCCTTTTATTTAAACCTACAGTGCCATTTATATTTTGATATACGAGGTTCAATCAAAAAGAAAAAAAAATGGCGAATGAAAAGAAAATGTCTAGACACTTTGAAGCAATAAATGAAAGAGGAAATTAAGTTTTAAACATTTATTATTCAAACTATATATAATTTACTAAACAAAACACTTGGTATATTTGTTTCACAAAATGTATTTAAAATATATCTGACATATGTTTCGACTTATACAGTCATTCTCAAAGAGTCATGTAAACTAAGTGAAAAGAATACTCCTACCGATATTTATGGCTTATTTTTTTTTAAGTTTTATTACAGCATCGATTGTGGGGGTATTTGAAAAATCCAATTGCGTGTTTGTGACCTGTCTGAGATTTATGGCTTTTTTTATTTCTAAAATTTCTAAGAAGTCAAGCCTTTTACCCTTATTACAAGAGTGTAAAAGTTTGAAATTATTAGCATTAAACAGATGAGAATTTTGAATACAGTGTTCCGCGAATCCCGTGGTCATATTGCCATGTAGAATAGAACTTCTGTGCTCTTTGATACGTTCTTTTATAGAGCGTCCTGATTGGCCAATGTATACCGCGTCACAATCACTGCAAGTTAATTCATACACCCCTGACTTATCACGCAATTCTGTTTTTCGTTTATTGTTAACTAGAATATTTCCTAAATTGCATTTATTTACTAGGATGACATTTAAACCTAATTTATTTAGTTTATTAGAAACTTTATTGCTAACCCCAGGTATATAGTTTAGGGTATGAAACACTTTGTTAGTTTTTATGTATGTATGTCCGGAGTAAAAATTATTCATAAGGAAAGCGCGTTGTTTTCTGTAAATCATTTTGTCTAAGAATTGTTTTGTACCCGTTATTTCTAGCTATAGTTTTTATGGTATATACTCCTTTTTCAAAAGTTCTTATTATTTAGAGGGACATTAATCAGTCTGTGTATGAAACTGTGAAAAGTTGTCATTTTTATATTCCACGATTGGTTGGAATTTGCCGGAATTACTGTATCTGTTGTAGTGGGTTTTCTAAAGATATCAAATTCAAATCGTTTATCAACTCTTGTTAATTTTAAGTCTAAAAAGTTAATCGTTCCGTCTACCTCTTTTTCTATTGTGAATTGTATTTGATTATTAAGGGAGTTTAAATAATTAAGAAATTGGTCCAGCTGTCTGTCGTGCCCGACCACAAGCACAAAATATCGTCTACATATCTGCCCCAAAAGGAAATGTATTTTAATAAAGGACTGCGGTTGAAATTATGAATGTGTTTATCTTCAAAATCTGTTAGATAAATTTCAGCGAGTAGCGGGCTAAGAGGGCTACCCATCGGTAAACCGTTGGTTTGTGTATAAAATTTTTCATGAAATTTAAAATAATTTTGTTTAAGACAAATATTAATTAGGTTTAATAGAGTGTTCTGTAATTCGATATTCGGAATAGATTTTTGAATGTGACTCTTTAAAATAGTTTTTAGTTCATCTAAGGGGATAGAAGTGAACAGGCTTTTTATATCAAAGGACACTAGTTTCATGTTAGAGGTTAACTCAGTATTCTTTAATTTGTCTATTAATTCCAAGGAATTTTTTACTGCTTTAGGCGAAATGAAATTTATTATATCTGGTAAATTTTTGTTTAATGATTTACATAATTTATAGGCAGGGGCGTTAATGTAGGACACCACCGGTCTTAAGGGAATCGATTCTTTGTGTAACTTTGGAAGGCCATATAATAAACATATGATATATTTTAGATATATATATATTATATATATATATATATATTTTAAATACATTTTGTGAAACAAATATACCAAGTGTTTTATTTAGTAAATTATTAATCATGTTTCACCAAGAGCCAACCGTGAATTCTATACATTATAACAAACTATATATATTTACAATATAAATTAGAATTATATATAAATTACAACAATGTTATTATACATTTTTTTATATAAAAAATCACAAAAGTTTAACATTTTTTACCGTGCAAGCACAATTAGCTTGTTCATGATAAAAACACGGTTCATCAGTCTTAACTAAAACGGGTATATTGTTCACATATTCCAAGTTGATCATATCTATATTTACAATAGTTTTCAAATAGTTACACTTTTGTTGACCCTTTACATATATTTTACTAAAGTCTCTACAAATGTTTCAAAATACCTCGCAGAGATTTCAAGTCTACGAGTCCGTCAGAATATTTAATTTTTAAATGATTACTCTGCAGCCAACATACCTCCCTCTTTTCACTAGGTGATAGACGCATAAATGGCACTGTAGATTTAAATAAAAGATGTATCGATCGGGAACCATCGGTGATGGATATCTCCTTAGATGTAAAATTGTTATTAAAAAAAACCTTGTATGTCTACAACTAGGTAAGGCTCGAATCGTTGTTGATACACTCGAGTTCGATGTAAAGGTGTTAAAATTTCAATTAATTTCTCCTCCAATTGTTTTATTCTTCGATTAAATATATGTCTGTCTGCAAGCATTCTGCATTCAAACCATTCGAAAATTTCAGCATTATCGTTAAACTGTACTCGCCTAGACATTTTTTTAGCGAAATTTAGGTGTTGTTCACGATAGCGGAGAACAGACTGCAATTAACATTTCCGTTCAATAAGCTCCTATAATATTTAAACTATCCCTCCCCACCTTACCATTCTACTAAATTTCGCATTATAAATAAAAAATGCTTACTGTGGTGTAATATGACACCGGATGTAATTCAATATGCTTAGTGAGTGAATTTCACTGACATGCGTCATCATTATTTTTAATGTTGATGCATGCCTTTTTATATATTTTTAGTATAATATAGAAAACTTACTGTATATATATATATATATATATATATATTTTTCCTATGTTCGGCTATAACAATAAGACTAAATAAATATATTTTAATGTAGTAGTTATTGAAAAAACTTACTGAATATAATAAAAACTATGACAAATTCGCTCTCCACATTAATATGGAGAGTGTGGCAGGTTCCAATCATCGCCACCATCACCCCTGGTAGCGGTACGATCAGCACCGGTCCATCCTAAAAATATTTTTTATCGAATTATAAAAAATGTCTTAAAAACTGTATAACAAAACTTACCGATGCTTCAAGAGTTATATATATATATCGAACACAATATAATATACTGTTTCTAAATCTAAAACAAAAAAATAAATAAATACTGTAAATATACTATGATTTAAACTCGCATAATTACCTTTCATTTTTCTTTTTGATTGAACCTCGTATATCAAAATATAAATGGCACTGTAGGTTTAAATAAAAGGATTATTAATATTTCACAGACATGCGTCATCATTATTTTTAATGTTGATGCATTCTGATTACTAGGTAAGCCGACACCGGATGTAATTCTAGATTGTTTTTTAGTAGATTGTAACACGATATAATAAGCAATAATTTATATTGAAATAAAAAATGCTTACTGTGGTGTTATATGACACCGTATTTAATTCAATCTGCTTAGTAAGTGAATTTTTATTTTTCATTTTAAAATACATATTACTCATTTTTGCTTAGTCATCATAATTATATATTAAAAGCGAAATAAACAAAAAAATTTACTCATTTTGCATTGTCATCATAATTATATACTTATAGCACACCGGATGTGATTTCCTTTAGTATTCATCAAACTTTTGTCGAGTGCACACGTGTTTTATTAAATTGTTAGGTTGTTTCGGTGGCCCCACTAGGGGGCGTGTGTGGTTATGTTTCGGAGGGTGCTTCCGAGGGCCCCACAAGGGGGCTCTAGGGGTGTGTGGTTTTGCTTCTGACGGCCCCACAAGGGGACCCTCCATCTTTTAAGTACTTTTTCTTTTTTGCTTTTCAAACTTACTGTGTGGTTATGTTTTTTTTTGTCGAGTGCACGCGTGTTTTATTAAATTGTGAGGTTATGTTTCGGTGGCCCCACTAGGAGGCGTGTGTGGTTATGTTTCGGAGGGTGCTTCAGAGCTGGTATCCCCTTGCAGACACCTCAACCCTTTCGGGATTATATTTAGCATTAATACTTTACGTTAACATAATTTATTCAAACACTTTTTCTTTTTACATATTTATTTTCGTTAACATGTGAATTTATATCTTCCTACATATCAGTTGAAGAGACAGGTCATTTCAGGAGTTTACCCAAATACGTTAGGCAGTCTATTGACTGTGGTGCTCGGTCCAAAGAGACATTCGACACCCTAATGTTTCGGCAGAAACCTACTGACGTTGGGGAAGCTTCATTGCTTTTAAGAGCTAACTCCATATGAAATCTTCCTAGCTGGGAGAGCCGTCTACCTTGAGCCTCTGTGTGCCTTTGAATTTCAAGGGGTCTTTATGACTATAAATCATTTGACGG
Source organism: Melolontha melolontha (assembly GCA_935421215.2). Taxonomy (NCBI): domain Eukaryota; kingdom Metazoa; phylum Arthropoda; class Insecta; order Coleoptera; family Scarabaeidae; genus Melolontha; species Melolontha melolontha. Next base: position 154,365,320 of record OW285236.1, on the reverse strand, counting down.
TAGACTTGTCCATGTTCCGAGCTGCCTACATCGAGCCTCTGAGTAGTGCCTTTGAATTTCGATGGGCTTAACAGCTATAAATAATTGGAGGTAGCATACAATGGAACTTCAACTATTCCTTCTTTTGAATCCATATCGTGTTCTATCATGTTTAAAAAAATATTACGTAATAATATACTTATAGCACGTCGGATGTAACTTCCTTCAGTATTCATGTAACTTTTTTCGAGTGCACTTGTGTTTTATTCAATTGTGAGGTTATGTTTCGGCGGCCCCACTAGGAGGGCCGTGTGTGGTGATGCTTCAGAGGGCCCCACTAGGGGGCCGTGTGTGATGTTTCGGAGGGTGCTTCAGAGGGCCCCCACAAGGGGTGTGTGTAGTTTTGCTTCTGAGGTAAGTATTTTTTCCTTTTTGCTTTTCAAACTTACCCTCATCCGCCATTTTGTTTTCTAATGTATTTTTGGCTTGATGCATTTTTGCTTAACTCCTTCCGCCATTTTGTTTTTTTTCTTTTTGATTGAACCTCGTATATCAGTGTAAAGGTGGAGAAGGTTGTTACGTATACCTGTGACGTTATCAGAGTATGACGTCATTGGGTTGTGATGTCATTGTGGCGTTAGTATGACGTCATTAGGTTGTGACGTCAGTATGTCATTGGGTTGGGTTGTGACGTTAGTATGACGTCATTGGGTTGGGTTGTGACGTCATTGAGTTGTAACTTCATGACTTGGGTTGTGACGTCAGTTACAACACCATCATGGATGTGGATCCAGAATCGGCAAATCCTATCTACTGGTAAGTATTTGAGCACGTTTTATGATGTATACTCCAAATCACCAAAGATGATCCCTGCGTCATTGATCTATAATTCTATCAACGACATTCAAAGAATAATCTCCACATCCGAATAACAAACAGTACCTACTTGTATGACAAGGATAGCTTGAACGAAAGTATGTGTTTTCTAGCAGACATACGGCTCAAGCAATTTATTTGAGAAAGACAAAGACGGGATTATTACCTACTCCGTGATACACACATTTCCGCTCAGTTGTCAATCGTTACTCGTTGACGTTTGACACTAAATTTTCGTCGATATTTGATCCAATTGTTATTTAGTTTCTTTTTATAAATACATATTTTTTGAAATTAATTTTTTCAAAAGTAGAATGGCAGCACATGGGAAAACATTTCATTCACAGTCGCGACAGCTTGTTTTAAATTTGTTGCAATATTTTGAACGAGAGAAAGATCATGGTGGTGTTTTATTACCGATTACATGCGTACAAGTAGATAATGAATCATTTCACATAATATATGTAAACTGTAATAAACCTTATTTTTAGCGAGTGGCAGATGCATTGGGCTTGGGAATAGCTACAATTAAACGCATCAAAGCTCAGACACTAATCAATCCTGTTGTAATTTTAATATAACTTAAGATGTAATTCGATTATATTTGTTCATATAACCTACAAATTAGACCGACTGTGTCGAAATATATTTCGCCCGGAAACGAAGTTAAGTTCCATATTCATTTTACAGTATTTAATATGACGCCGAAGTACTGATTTGAATCATACAATGTTTATTGATGACGCAGGGATCATCTTTCCTGACGAGGAGTATACTTCTTACTATTTATTTTATGTGCCAACTTTTAAGCGTCCGCCTCTGGCTGTTAGCGCAATTTGCCAGCTCTACTCGTCAGTCATGTGCTAATTAATACTAGATCTGTCTATCTTTTATAGTAAATTATATCTTGGTCTTACAGAAATAAATACATGAAATTGTTGATTCTGCGAATGTAATTTTCTACAATATGTCATATATTGATCTCCACATATAATATCCGAAAGGTTTTTGCATAACAGGTAATTTTACCGGTTTTACTATATTAAATAACATAAAAATTGTATTGAAAAGTTTATTTTATTAAATAAATAACATTTTATTCATTTGGAATTTCTATTGAGCCGTCATTTATTTCATCTATAACGTCATGAGGATTTTTTCCATCAATTGTACATCCAACAGACTGTGCTGTTCCCAATACTTCTTTACAAGTTCCAGCTAATGTTTTTGCCATGGATCGTGGTCTCATTTGTCGCGCAATAGCTATTATGTCATCCATTGTAATGTTGCCACTATGTTTAACTGAAATAAAGTGATTATATTAATACTAAAGCGACTTATAATAAATAAAACCTAACGAAAAATTAATTACTTATTAACAGAATAGTATAGTATTTCAGAAATTTGTTTTTTATTTTTATAGAAGAACTGTACAAAAATTGAAATTTGAAAGTATTTTAAAATATGTATAGTAGAGACGTGTCAAGTCCAATTGTACGTCATTGCTGACGTTTACATGTTGTCATAACTGTATTAGAGAAACTAAAAAAGTTAGTTTGTTGAACTATATTTGAAAGCTTTTATTTCATTAATTTAAATACAAAATGTTATAAATTGATGATAATATAAGACATGTGTGGCAAATAAACACATAATTTCCGTTTCAATTCTAAATGTTTCTTATATATATTTTTAAAAAGGTAATACTTACTTGCGGTGTTGACAGATAACATATCTGTCAAATAAATCTAGTTTGGTGTACATTATTCCCGTTTATTTTGATCGTTTAAAAACTTCCTTTTAGAACTACATTGTGTTTATCATTTCGTTGCGTCTTTTGGATATAATGCCGAAAGGTTTCTGTAAACAGTCGAAGCAATTAATTGCTTCATTATTGACCTTTTTTTGGGAAAGAACACGAATGTGGAAAACTATTAGTTCCAAAAACTGCTATTTCATGCTAAATAATTTACCATGTACGGAATAATACAAGTTTTTAATATTAAAGAGGGTTGTTATTGTTTTAAATATTGGTTTAGCCACCGTCAATGGCATAGCCAAATGCATCAAAACAGACTAACTACTCACAAACCCTTAAAAAAAAAGAGTAAGAGAGTAAGAAACAGAATCGATAATAAATCTAAATGAAGATTCTGACAGTGACAAATGTGACAGGGAGGATTGAAAAAAATACATGTTGCTTACAAGCCTGAAATCTTATCACTAAAGTAATGCAGTAAATTTTGACATTTTACCACTTAGTATTTATTTAAATAAGTGTATAGCAAACGCCAATTAAGTTGGCGCGAGGAGGGGGTGCGCAGAAGCCGTTTTCAAAAACGTCCACCCCCACTACTCAAGTAATAGTCAGAATACATTTGTCATTGACGTTTGACGGAACATAAGGTCTTTGCTAGGGGATCATAAAGTGATACACACTCAGAGGTTAGAATTATCTGACATTTGATGTAAAACCAAATACAAATCTCCCCACTACTTTTAATACTGCGCGAACTTACCCCTCCTCGCGCCAACTTAATTGGCGTTTGCTATACATGTATACCATTTTATAAAGTATATTCTTTAGCGTTGCTTAATTTCCACTATTAACTTTGTACTTTTTCTATCTTTATTTATTAAGCGTAATGTGAATATCGTAAGTATTGATGGGGTATTTAAATTTTATTATTGTTACGTTATGGTTATGAAACATTTAGAACTCGCTTCGACAATGTTAACCATATAATAAATAACAATTATATGACAGCATAGCATAGCACCAGTACATAATTTCTTTAAAATATTAAAAAGTTTGAATAATTTTGTTGTTTATTTTATAACTGACATCTTGCCGGCAACATGTGTAGAACGTGTCGTCATGGATCTAGTACGACGTACAATTGGACTTAACGCGTCTCTACTATAGTTGTATGTATTTACATCATTACAGTTGTTATATCGTTTGACACCTAGACTATAAAATTGCATTAGCTATCCACAGAATTGCGTTTCGTTAACTGTAACATTACGAACAGTGATATGAAACCGTTACGAAACAAACAATAGACATTTATAAGCTGCATAAAGCTCTCATAAATGATGAAAAAACATAATTTTGAAACCTTTATTTGGTAAATATATTGTCAAATTAATTAAACCTTAAGAAAATTGCTGACAACAAAATTAGAGAAATACAAAAAACAAGTTAACTGCTATGTACATATCGTATTGTAAAGTACTTTTGGGGTTCGTTTAAATAAAACTAACGATAATTAAAAAAACACTACATTAATAATAAAACAAATAAACACACTTAACAACTAATAACAATAATAATAGTATGTATTTATTATTTATTTACATTCACAATATTTATTTCACATTTATAATTCAAGAATGCGCGGTCGCTAGTTGAATGAATTCAACCCCTCTTAAGTGGTATTTATATCCAAGGAAAAACTCTGGCATATGCGATATTCTCGTTCCTTCTGTGTCGGCGTTCTTGATGGTTCTAAGCCGTGTTGAGTTCGCACAGCTGGTAACGTCACACCACATTGCCAAGAAACAGTTATTCTTTATCTTATATATACATATATATTTTCTTGGCTGTGGTAATACCAGATAAAGAATAAGTGTTTCTTGAGAATGGCGGCCGGGTAATTAAAACAATATTTAATTTTGATTACGTTTCGGTTCTATATATAGAGCCTTTTTCACAACTGAAATACATATTTATTTAAATTTTAGAAAGGTGAAAGTAGTGTTAATTAAATGTACTTACATTATATTGTTTGGTTACATTTCAACTATGACTAATTGTGTTATACTTATTCTCTAGTTTTCATTTTAAAATAAAACTAAAGTTCTTGTTGACCGTGTTTGGAACGTCTGTTTGGACCGTGTTTGGAACGGGTGGTATGTAGGTAGTGTCCTACATGTCCTACATTTAATCTGTTTTCGGACATATTTCTTCAATTTATTTTTTTGTGGACATGTTTTTCTTAATTTTTGTTTTTATATACACGGTGTCCCGTATCGTTACATTCAAATTTTAGGAGTGTAAAGTAGACTTCATTTCAAGTAACAAAAACGCAAAACTTGTATATCCATTTTTATTTGTTTCAAAGTTACAGATCTATGAATGCGATTGTCAGATCATGAAAAAAAAATATAATCCTAAAGTCAATACAAACTGATTTTATTTAAAAAAAGTTATACGATTCAATAACAGGCCTGTGATTGTTAACGTCGCATAATAAAATGTTATCCTAAAATAAATAAACACCTGCCGTAGTGCATACAGTAATTTCTTGGAGATTACAAAAAAGAGTACCAGAAATTGATTTATGATAAAGAAGGTTCTTACTTATTTCGTAAGTGCTGAACGATGAATATCATACAATAAACAAATTTTCAGATGACTATTAACGTTACATTTTTTAATAAAGGATTACATTACGTTTCAGTTCATACAACAACTTATTAGTGAGTTGACACGTTTTCTTTATTCAAAATATCTTACCGATTTTCTTTTCAAGAGTATGCGGACATGCATTTTGTGTATGGCTACTGTAACGGCAGTTCACGTCAAGCAGTTATTGAATACCGACATCGGTTTCCCGATAGGCGCATTCCTCATTACAGAACGTTTCTGGAAGTACAGTCAATTTCGGGAATGCTGACTGCGTGATTATCTTTTCGACCGGGGAGTAAATTTGCCAGCAGACTTAGAGGAAGAAGCACTAGCTATTGTTACAAGGGATCCAACTCTCAGTGTACGTCGAATCGCTAGACAACTAGGAGTGCCACGAACGACAGTTTGGCGAACTTTAAAACGTGAAAGCTATATCCATATCACTATCACAGGGGACACGGTTTGCTTGAGGTAGACCACTATGCGGCTTCATTTTAATTTCTGCAGAACAGTCATCTGGACAGATGAATCTACGTTCACGAAAAGTGGTGTTACAAATCTGAGAAACCTGCACAGGTGGTCATCAGAAAATCCCAAAGCTATACGCCCATCTAAATTTCAACATGAATTTTCTATTAACGTTTGGGCGGCCCCAATCGATGACTTGTTGATTAGTCCTGTCTTTCTTCCTGGGAGGTTAAATGCGGACAATTACCTTCAATTTATTATTGACGAACTGCCAGGTTTTTAGAGGTTGTCCCACTGAATGTTTGACGAGACATGTGGTTTCACATGGATGGGGCACCACCACATTTCGGAATTGCTGTCCGAAATTGGGTTAACGTCAATGATTCAAGATGGATTGGTCGAGGTGGTCCTGTTGCATGGCCACCCAGATCACCCGATCTTAATCCCCTTGACTTTTATTTATGGGCGTACATGAAAAATTTAGTCTACGCGCAAGTTTCGAACACAAGAGAAGAGTTGTTGGATCGTATTCACCAAATCCGACAAAACAAGTATGAAATTCGGATAAGTACTTCTTCTGTTGGCTTACGAGCACAAGCCTGCATTCATCAAGGAGGTGGACATTTCGAAATTATTAATTGAACTTTTTTAAATAAAATTTTTATTGACTTAAAGATTACATTTTTTTCATGATCTAATCACATTCATAGATCTGTAACTTTGAAACAAATAAAAATGGATATACAGGTTTTGCGTTTTTGTTACTTGAAATGAAGTCTACTTTCCACTCCTAAAATTTGAACATAACGATACGGGACATCTTGTATATATTCATTTTTGTGTGCTTATATTGTAAGTATACGGGGGTGCTTATATAATGGACAGATATATTGTCGAGAGGTTGTTTATATCTGTTCTGTCAGTAATGGAATTTTTGTTTTTTTATATATGGATGCTTTCTAATATATTTCTTGCCTTATTTTTTTCTGATGTAATTATTTAAGTTAGTATTACTCACAATATAAACACAAAAAAATAAATTTAAAAAAAGCAGCAGATTAAACTAACCCCCCGCATGTGGGACACTACCTACATACCACCTGTCAAAAAACGATAATAAACAGACGTTCCAAACACGTTCACCAAGAACTTTAGTTTTATTTTGAAATGAAAACTAGACAATAAGTATAACACAGTTAGTCATAGTTGATATGTAATCAAACTATACAATATAATGTAAGTACATTTAATATAACACTACTTTCACCTTTCTAAAATTTAAATAAATATTTCAGTTGTGAAAATGGTTCTATATATAGAAACGAAACGTTAACAAAATTAAATATTGTTTTAATTACCCGGCCACCATTCCCAAGAAACACTTATTCTTTACCTGGTATATATTACATATACAGGGTGAGTCGTGAGGAATCGACCAAACTGTAGGAGGGTATTCTACAGGTGAAAGTAATGTAAAAAAACTCAAATGTTGCTATCCGATTTTTATTTGTTTTCGAGTTATAGCGTAATTAAAAATAAACAAAATTTCATACATTGAAGTTTTTGTATTTTATTGATAATATCGTTCTTTATAATATATTTTCAAAAATACCGCCATTCATTTCAAAACATTTTTACATCGTCTACCAAGGGCGCTGGTTGCGTTCCTGATTGCGTAAGGTTGATGTTTGATATTGTCAGCAGCATTCATAATCCATTGAATTAGTGCTTCACGAGTGTCCACTTTTACTTGATACACTTCATTTTTTAACCAGCCCCATAAACAATAATCGAGTGGCGTGAGGTCTGGAGACCTAGCAGGCCAACCAATGTGACTACCACGTCCAATCCAACTCCCTGGAAACCTTTCAGCCAAATGTTGCCTGACTGCACGAGCGTAATGTGCAGGCGCTCCATCGTGCTGGTAGAAGATTTGGATTCTGATGTTTATGGGAACATCCTCTAGCAGTTCGTGCAGTTCATTTTCTAAAAAATGTAAATAGGTGTCTCCCGTGAGGTGATTCTCAAAAATGTAAGGACCAATTAAAAAACCATCGATCAAACCACACCACACGTTTACCGAAAATTTATGTTGAAAGTTACTTTCGACTGTTGCGTGTGGATTTTCGTCTGACCATACATGCTGGTTATGGCAATTATGAATACCGTCACGGGTGAATGTCGCTTCAACCGTAAACAGTATACGCGTTACAAACCGAGGATTATCATTTATCCATCGACAAAATTCCATACGTCTACGATTATCATCTCGTTGTAGGTGCTGTACTCTTTGTACATGGTACGGACGTACGCCATGCTCGTGGAGTGTTTTTATCACCCTTGTTTGTGGAATGCCCAATTCCGTGAGCTGGTAGTTGCGTCTTCTTCTACTACATCCAGAATATCTTCTACTTCTTGTAATTGTTGTCGACTGCCTCGTTCAGATATTATGTTTACACTGGGAAGCTTTCCGGTCGCGCACAATGTGTTGAATACACTAATAAATACAGTTTTATTAGGATGTCTGTGATGTGGAAACCGTTGACGATATTCATTAGCAGCAGCTGTAGCATTCCCAATCACAAAATCCATAAACAAACACCATAATAGCATATTCTAAATTAGAATAAGTGTGTGGCATTTTAGTTTGTTACGCTATAGTCGTACAAACGTCAAGTCAATGTCACAATACCCGAACACAATGTTATAATTTACTCCAAGGTATAGGGAACATTTTTTATGATGGCAGCGCCCTCACTATATCAACGATGAACTAGAGGTAGTGACATTAGACGCATTAGGCATACAAACCACTCTACACTATTTCTCGACTGCTTTCAATGTCACTACCGCTAGTTCTGAAAACCACGAATAGGTAGCGCTTCAGCTAGGAAGACTTCCCTATAAAGAATTGCTACCGGGGTTTCACTGTTTTTACGAATACATACATAAACATGGTACACTAAATCTACATTTTTAATTACGCTATAACTCGAAAACAAATAAAAATCGGATAACAACATTTGAGTTTTTTTACATTTCTTTCACCAGTAGAATACACTCCTTGAGTTTGGTCGATTCCTCACGACTCACCCTGTATATATATATATATATATATATATAAATCGGGTGTCTCAATAATGCGATGTCGGTCGATATCTCGATACCGTTTGAAGATATAAAAACCAAAATTTTTGGTGAGTAGTTTGTATTTTCTATAACTGTTACGAATTGTTAAAATTATTTTTTTTGATACAGTGTTCAGGAAATGGAAATCAACATCACAAATTTCAGATGGAAAAATCTTAATTTTTTTAAATGGTAAATTGCAGATCGTTTTATTTACCATCATGAATATATGTTATAATTAGAGAACGGATGCAATTTCCATAAAACGCAATCGGCAATTGGAATTGTGTTTAACGTCGCTCAGTACATCCCGGCGTAATTCAATGAAGTATTTGTTTGACTTACTCGGCCACCTGGTCTCGCAGCGATAACAATGGACAACCCAGCTATTGTATTCGGAGAATATAGTGTTTTCAGTGGTGTCGTGTACGTAGATAAAATAAATCAGTTTATCGTATTTCGTAAGAGAAATAGCACGTACATTCCTTTTCTTTTCATTTAAGCAACATCTTCCAATTATTTTCACGTAAGTGTGCATAAAATTTCGTTATTTAATTTCGTTTATTTGGATCTAGAATATTCTTACTTTTTCAGACAATGGAAGAGCGCCGAGAATGGCATCGTGAAACAATGGCGAGTTGGATTGAGGGCCATACTGATTGTATGTACATTGCCAGTGATTCCGAAATTTATTGTGAAGTGTGTGAAACGTTATTGAAAAATTGCAATAAATCAACCGTAAAACGTCACGTAGGATCGTTAAAGCACGAAAAAAAATTGAACCCGTTGGAATCTGAGAATTTTAACGAAGAACTCTGTGAAACTTTTATGGCAGCTAACATCCCATTATTTAAATTGAACAATCCAATTTTGAAGACATTTCTGAAAAAATATACTGGTCGAAATGTTCCTGATGAATCAACTTTACGCAAATATTATGTTTCTAGGTGGTATACGAGAACAGTAGAACGCATTAGAAGCCATCTTTTAAATCAATACATATGGATAAGCGCCGACGAAACGGTGGATATGTTAGGACGCTGTGTGGTAAATGTTGTAGCTGGTGTACTACATTCAACTATTCCCTATAACTCATATGTAATAGCAACAAGTGTTATAAATAGAGTTGATGCGGAAACAGTTGCTGAAACCATTAAGGAGAATATGCAAAAAATGCTTCATTCGGACGCCACGTACAAAGAAAAAATACTTTTATTTGTCAGTGATAGTGCTTCGTATATGTTAAAAACAGGCAGACTATTGAAGAAAACATATCCTAATATGTTGCATATTACTTGTGTAGCACATGCTCTCCACAGAATCTGTGAATATATCAGAGACACTTTTCCGGTTGAATACTTGTATTCAACCGGATAGACTTGTATCAGCTTTTAAAAAAGTTTTCAGAAAAGCACCATTGAGAGTAGCTCTTTTCAGGGAAAAATTTCCATCTCTGTCACTGCCTCCCACTCCAGTAATAACTAGATGGGGAACATGGCTGGAAGCTACTAGTTATTATGCTGAGAATTTCGATAGTCTAAAACATTTCCTAACAATGCTTAAGGAGGATGCTAGAAGTATTGGTGAGTGCAAGGAGCTCACACAAATCCCAAATTTAAAAAATCAGTTGTACTTTCTTCACGAACACTTTGGAAAATTACCAAAACTAATCACTTATTTTGAAAATCGAAATCTCAAATTAAATGACGGATTAACCACATTAGATGTGGCTGTTAATAATTTGAAAAGTATTCCAAGTGACTTCGGATGTGGCCTTCGGCAAAAGTTTTAAGCAATTCTTAATAGAAACCCAGATTTAATTACATTGCAGCAATTATGTATGGAGACAATTCCACAAAATCTAACGGCTAAATATGAAGAAATAAAAGAATATTTCCAGTATGCACCTATAACCAGTTGCGATGTAGAAAGGACGTTTTCTATTTATAAGGATGTACTTAATTCAAAGAGAACAAAATTGACAGAAGAAAACCTTGAGAAACTATTGCTAGTCAATATTAATACTCCTTTTTACAAATACATATGTATTTCGTAATTTTATAGATCACCACCCGTTTGTTTTCCAATTATATAAATAAAATTAAAAACTTTATAAATACAACTTTTCAACAAATAAATATGTATTTCGTAATTTTATAGATCACCACCCGTTCGTTTTCCAATTATATAAATAAAATTAAATATTTTAGAAATACAGCCTTTCGCCAGTACTGCACTGGGCTTTGCGTCATGTGGTAAGCGTGTCCGTTCTCTAGTTATAATATACATTTCTATCATGTTATTTAAACATCTGTACGCTAGCTTTCCATGCTGGCAGTTCCGTGTTTAGATACCTGACTAGGCTGACCGAGTAGGTTTTTCCTTCCCGTTCAAGGCGAATGCCGACAGCTTAACAACTTAAGTCGCTCCACGGGCGCAGACATAATAATAACTCATGGCTTGCCAATCCCCCGTAATTGACATCTAGCTGTTGAGGCATGAATTATTATTACTAAACTTGAATGTATCTTTGAATATTTTAATTTTATCCATGGCAACTACTATATATATATATATATATATATATATATATATATATATAGATATATATATATATATATATAGATATATATATATATATATATATATATATATATATATATATATAACAATTGATAAATTATTGGATTTTTTCGGGTTTCATATGAAATATTTACAAATATCAAATTAGAATGTATGTATATGTAATTGCATATACATATATATATACATATATATATATATATATATATATATAACAAATACGAAAAATATTTGCCGTTAGTATATAGTATATAGGTTAAAATCAGGTATATTGGGGAGTACAGCAACAATCATTCAATTTAGAATGTCTTTTTATTTCATGCCAATATTTCGCACTTGCTTCAGTGCTTCCCCAGGGATACTACGATCAAATATAGTAGATATTAGATATAAGGTAAACAAAATGCTAAACTACAAAAGTGACTCCTATGTGGAAAAACTTTTTTCCACACAGGAGTCGCTAATATCGCAGTTACATACATCGCGAAAACGGCCAATGTCGGATACTGTTAAAACTGTATAACAAAAATGCCTTCAATGTCTACTTTGTAATATCCCTTTAATATGTTGGCCCCCAAATTGGATTGTCAACGTCACGTCAATAGCAAACACATTCAATAAAATGTGACAAATGACACAATGAAAAATTTAAATTTAATTTTTACTACAACTAATACTTTGAGGATATAAGAATTAAGAAGGTTGTTTTAAAATCCGATTCGAAAGAAGCTACAGCTATCAAGAAAAGTCAGGTAATATTTCGAGATACTCAGGTGATTTACAAACTATTCATAACAATTACTTCGGACTAGCCGAGGGAATAGAAAAATTACAAAATGTTTCAATGTCGTTAGAGGATTTTCTTTAAATTATGGATGATGTTCACGCATAGCTATACGTTGCAAAAGGCGAAAAAAATTGTGTAATAGAAAAATTTTAAAGTGTTTTAGACAAGGATTCCAATTTTCTCATAGTAAGACAAATGTGTAAAGGCAGTTAGATCCATTAAGTATTTTAGATACGCAAATATAACCTCACTAGAAGTAGAATGATCGTTTTCGGCATTAAAAAAACATTTATTCCGCGCGTCGTACAAGCTTGACTGAAATAACCGTAGAAATATATCTAATGATTGAACACAAGAAAAAATATTTAACAGATGTTATCCACTTTGTCATTTCACGGAAGACTCTCGATACAGTAAGTGTTTCAGCACATTTTATAATTTATTTCTTACTATTTCTTTCATGTATAAACTTTTATGCGACCGCCACTGACTGTTGGAGCAAATTTACAAGCCCTAATTATAAACTACCTGTCCAGCATTTTAAATTTCGCATTGGGCACACTTCTTCAAATAAAGTATGTATTTATCGTTTTAAACGCTCTTTCGTATTATGCGAACAAAATTTAATATTTTTGGAGGGCGGCGGGAGATTGTAAACTTTAGATTATTATTAGAGACCGGACGCATCGGGCCGAAATTACGATGGACCATTTAAAAAGAGTCTTTAACATCGCTAAGTACAACACAGTTATTGAATAGCACTATTCATTCTGTTAACCGCACATCTGTTCTTTGTCGTTGAATTGTGACGCAATTACTTCAATATTACACTAAAATTTCTTTCTTCATGGGCGTAGATAAAACGGTGAGGAGCTTTAATAATTTATTTTATTTATTAGTTTATATTTCGTAAGATAAAGTACGGTGAGTTAGTTTCCTTTTTCATTGTTTTAACTGTTAATTGCCATACTACGTAATTTTTGTAATAGATCCTGTTTAATACCGTTTCATCGAATCTACTTCTCCCAATTCGTAAGTTTCAATTACTTACGCATACATGTTTATTTATTTAGATCTACAACATTGTTTCAGTTACTTTCTCAGATATGATATGGAACAACGTCGAGAATAGCATGGTGAAATAATGGCGAGTTGGATTAAAGGTCATATTGAATGTATGTCCATTGCCAGTGATTCCGAAATTTATTGCAAAGTCTGTAAAATATCGCTACAAAAATTTTAAGAAATCGCACGTAAATTAACATCGCAAACACATACACAGAAAATGGACCCGTTGGAATCTGACAATTTTAACGAAGAACTCTGTAAAACTTTAATGGACGCAAATATTCCATTAAATAAACTTAATCCCACCTTAAAAATATTTCTCCAGAAATATACTGGACTAAATGTTCCTGATAAATCCACCTTTCGCAAATATTATGTTCCTAAGTGCTACACGAAAGCAGTAGAACGCATTAGAAGCCATCTTTCAAATCAATACCTATGGATAAGTGCTGACGAAACTGTAGATATATTAGGACGCTGTGTGGTAAATGTTATAGCTGGTGTACCACATCCAACTATTCAGTTGATGCGGAAACAGAAGCTAAAACTATTTACGAGAATATGCACCAAATGCTTCATTCGGACGACAGGTACAAACAAAAAATACTTTTATTTGTCAGTGACAGTGCTGCATATATGTTAAAAAAAGGCCGTCTATTAAAGGAACCATATCCTAATATGCTGCACATTTCTTGTGTAGCACATGCTCTCCGCAGAATCTGTGAATATATCAGAGACACATTCCCGGAAGTTGATAGACTTGTATCCGCTTTTAAAAAAGTTTTCAGAAAAGCACCATTGAGGTAGCTCTTTACAGGGAAAAACTTCCATCTTTGTCACTGCCTCCCTCTCCAGTAATAACTAGATGGGGAACATGGTTGGAGCTACTAGTATTTATGCAGAGAATTTCGATAATTTACAAAATTTTGTTACATGTTGAAATGACGATGCTCGAAGTATTTCTGAGTGCAAGGAACTAATACAAATTCCAAATTTAAAAAGTCAGTTGTACTTTCTTCAGGAACACTGGAAATTTGCTAAAACTAATCACTTATTTTGAAAATCAATATCTCAAATTAAATGATGGATTAACCACATTAGATGTGGCTATTAATAATTTGAAAAATATTCCAATGGACTTCGGACGTGGCCTTCGGCAAAAGTTAGACGCAGGTTTTAATAGAAATCCAGATTTAATAACATTGCGGCAATTGTGTATGGGGACAATGGCTCAAAATCTAACTGCTAAATACGCTAAAATAAAAGAATATATCCAGTATGCATCTATAACCAGTTGCGATGTAGAAAGGACGTTTTCTATCTACCAGGATGTATTTCATTCAAAGAGAACAAATTTTACAGAAGAGAACCTTGAAAAAGTATTGCTAGTTATATTGCCAAAATAGATATTTTCTATCATTCTTGTTACAGTTTGTTTTTATTGCTTTAATCATCTTCATTGTGTGTTTTATCAATTATCCAGAAACTTTTTCCGTAACACCACGGCTCTCATGAAAATTTATATGTTTGCAGAATTTCTTTATACTCAATATGTCTAAATTCTATAAATCTTTTCATTGTGGAAAGTAAATTTCAATTATACCAGGTTTTTCTTTTGTCATTACCATTACATATAGGTATAATGCATTGACCGACTTATTTTCATTTCCAATTACACATAGGAATAAATATATGGTGGAGTAGGCAACCACTTATACACCACACCAGTAACATCACATTTTCAAACTGTCAAAAAATTTCTGTTTTTCGTTCATACTTAAATTAAATACATTTTATTGATAAATACATAATTTAAAACAGTTAATTTTTAATATTTTTAACAAATTCAAAGATGATGGATAGTATTTCTTTAAGGTTGAAATACCTATATCTAAGATGGTAAAATTGGTGTATCAAAAAAGGTAGAAAATATAACAAAAATTCTTGTAGGTAATAAATATGTTACTATTTCTTTAATAATCACAATAACATTTGGACTGTACAATTATTTGACAGCATCACTACTGGAATTAAAGATTGAGGGAGGAAAGCAAGGCTATTTTCATATGAAGGAGGATCAGTTACTAAAGTAGCAACTGTTTGAGAACCTCGATTTAAAGAGAAAGTTTTCGTAGTACTGAAAATGCCACCTTTTCTAGATCAAGAAATGTTTAATATTATGAAGAAAGTAGATCCTGAAAATAAAGAACAAATGCCTGTAACTTTTTCGCCTTTACTAGAGTAAAATTACTTTCGGATGAGACTAAAGCTGCGCGAGCGATGACATTACAAAAATACTGAACACCTTAAAAACATTGAGCAGTCGCAGCAGTCGGCAGCGGGAGCAATGTACGTACAAGACCACTACGAAACACACAGATCGAGCGCCTGGTATCGACTGACAAATAATCGATAAACGTTTGTGGCTCGTATAGTGCAGTAGTAAGGTTTTTGTAATTAATAAAAATTGAGAAATATGTGACATTAAAAAAAATTTATTTACTCTCCATGGCCATCTATTTAAGAATTAATGTATTGTTTTTACGTAGATTTTGGTGTATAACTAGTTGCCTACGCCACCATATATTTATGCCTATGTGTAATTGGAAATGAAAATAAGTCAGTCAATGCATTATACCTATGTGTAATGACAAAAGAAAAACCCGGTATATGTTCCCTATCCAAGTAAAAGCCATTATATGATAAATTTGAAATGCCAAATTAATATCACACCAGATAAATAACACGGCATACCTATAACAAATTATTTACTGCTTATCCAAAATATGTTCTAAATCAAATTTAGGACAGAATAATTAGTTATTCGCCCCACCATCCTAACACCATAATGTAATGTTCAATGTGACAGTAAGTTTAATAACATAAAATCTTACTCTTTTTTTTGATAAAATTGCATACAATAATTATGTATTTCATCTTTGAATATAGTACAGCAAATATAAATTGCTTTTATCAGCCAAAATATTTTTAATATTAAAGACTTGTACATGTTGTAATTCAAGGATTTTTGAATATTAACAAATATCGGGGGTCCGTTTAATACTGAAGCTGATAGTTTGTGTCAAATTTTGATTAAGTTAGCACTACTGTACGTAATTTCAACCCCAACAATTAACATTAGCGTCCTATACGGTACTCACTTTTGACGTAAATATAAAAATTGATAGAATCATACGCAATATCCTTACTTTTCAGAATGTTTGTTCCCAAAATTTACTAATTACAATTATTTAAGAAAATGGGATAGATTGTGCCACGTTCTAAACAAAAAATGTGAACAATAAAAGCTAACAGAAATACAACCATGGCAAAAGATGTTAGATGAACATCAATTGACAATACCTATAATTCTCAGTATGGCAAATACAAAGCAAAGAAATTTACAAAAGTTGACAGACGTCAGCTTCAG
Source organism: Melolontha melolontha (assembly GCA_935421215.2). Taxonomy (NCBI): domain Eukaryota; kingdom Metazoa; phylum Arthropoda; class Insecta; order Coleoptera; family Scarabaeidae; genus Melolontha; species Melolontha melolontha. The sequence continues at coordinate 154,348,586 of OW285236.1, read as the reverse complement.
TATTAAACTGACACCCAATATGTATCTATTAGAAATTTCTATTGTTTATCTCCAGTAGTAACACACCTAGTATTTCGTAGGCATGGGTTGCAAATAAGAGATAAGTATATTATATAGCACTGAAACTTTAAATAAAATAAAATATTGTTTTATCTTTAGTCTAGTGCAAGGAATACATACATTAATTTTGACTTACTATTTTTTTGTTTCTTTCTGTCACGTGGTGGTTCCTTTAATGCCTTAATGATAAGAGATGCTGCTGAAGGAACTACCAAAATTGTCGCCTGTCTATTTTGAATTTTTAACTGAACAGTAATTTTTAATCCTTTCCAATCGGCAGTACCTTTTGCAATATCATCACCTACTTTTTTAGGAGACTAAAATAAAACTTTAATTATGGCCAAAAACAAACTTTACATAAAAAAACACTTACTAAGCCCAACGGACCAATTTTTGGGGCAAGAGACGAGGTTGCACCAACTTCACCACCGACACATCTTAAATACACTTAAAAAATACATATTAAAATATTACATACAGTACAGACTATTATTTTTCCTACCATATTTAATTTCATTTGGATCAAATTTAGGAGGCATTTCTATGATATTCTTTAATTAGCCAAACCTTAATTATAATAACTTTTATTGGATGTTCGTGGATAAACAAATTTTAGCTCACGATATCTACGATGAACGCAAACGAAAGAAAGTTTATTAGGGATTTTTGTATTGCTACCATAGAAAATGTAAGTATATAGAAGGCCCACTCTCTAAGAAACAGTTGGAACGAAAAATAGCGTCATCATGTGGATTCTTCTGAAAGTACGACTGCACCGGCAATTTCAAAAATATATATTTGTGTACGTATATATGCATTTACAGTAGTTATTACATTTTAACTTAAAGCATAATATACGTTTACTATTTACATTTCAAAATGTTTTAGTTATCAGAGAATACAAGATACATTCATATTTATTTCTCTAGATAAGTGAAACATTAATTCATGCATATAATATAAGTTAATGTAATAACTACTACAAAAGCATATATACATACACATACATCATATATATTAAAAAGTAACAGCAATTCTTTAAGTACAATAAAACGTGGACTATCAATTATAGGATTAGTTTTCAAATTAAATCCATTTGTTTCAGTAATTTTGATTTGTTTTATAGCCAGTTTTGTCATTTCAATGGAATTTTAAATTAGTAAAAAAAAATACACTATTGATTAGTTTAATAAAGAAACTATACATTTATCCAAAATGTATGTATTTATATGTGCTACTATGGTATAATATCAAGTGCATTAAAATGTATATACACATGACACATATTTAGATAACAAGATACATACTACAACAACAATTCATGTAATTACATACATTAGAGAAAAGGTATTTCATAACAATAGAAGTACATATTTACAAATACAACGGATACTAGCAATATTAATAAGAAGCTTTCCATTTTATTCTTTTATTATACATTTCACTTGCTTGTTTATATATTGGGTCTTGAAAAGTGCTAATTAAAACTTTTCCTTTCAGTACTTTATTGACCCCATTCAAATAATTAAAACAACATAGTTTTGTAAATTTTTCAATAGTCATTTGTATAATATTAGAATTATGTTCGCAGTCTACTTGAAACTTAACATTAACATTTCTATAAATAATTTTTAACAATCTTCTAAATCCATTATTTCTAAAACAAAGTCTATGAAAAGTAGCGCTTTATAATGTTGTAAATTGTAACTAGTGCTTTCAAATATTCTGGTGTGCAATATCTCAATCTAGCTGGTATATTACCACCAAATTCTTTTTCATGAACCAATGAATGCCATTCATCCTGTATATCGGTACAAATGATATTCACTTTGCATTTATCGCAAAATTGGATTTCTTTTGTGAAGAAGTAGATGGTTGTGGTGCATTATCTGCAACATATATAAATTAAGACTTGCTGCATTTAAATTGGTATATTTAACATACTGGCTTCATTTGTTTTTTCATAGCATGGTTCTGTTTCAGTTACTGCAGCAGTAATACCAATTTCTTCTGTAAACATTTTTTTTTTAACTTAATTGCAATATTAATTTGAAGTGTTTATTTACCTGTTCTTTTAAGTTCAGACACCGCGACGTCACACATAGTTGTTGGGTCTTCTCTAACATCTGTAATAGATTATTAAAGGCACATATTTTCACCTTGTTGTTAAAACTTTAAAATAGGATGTGAATATACATCATATTATACATGAAGTTTTTTATAAAAAAAATTTAATAACAATGCGCATAGGAATATAATTTCATGAGAAAATAGGTAAAAAAACCACGACATTAATCATCAATACATTTGTACATACGTTTACTGTGATGTGATACTTTCTCTGGTAAAAATAAATATGGTACAGCAGTATTTCTTAATCTCACGCTGCCAGTTATATCTGTTTTGCGAAAGTGTATATGGCATACTCTATGAGATCGATATACCAATTCTAGCTACGAGGCATAAATAATGCTATTTTTACATGCAACAGCCCATCTATGTTATAATCCCATATCTTTCTTTGGATTTGGAAATGTATGTCTTGGTGCATCTTTGTTTGTACAACCTCTCACAGCACATTTTCTATGCCAAACCATTATGATCACTACAATCACACATTAAATAGGATTGAAACAGTGTCAATCGAAATATATTGATAATAAATCTTAAACTTACCTATTCACGTATGCACCAAGTATATATTATTATACTAATGGCAAATATTTACAAAAAAAAAACTTTAAATTACGTATATATATATATATATACAAAGAACAATTTTTTTTTAGATTAAACTAAACTTAAACCAAAATTTTACATAACAAAATAACACAGGAACGAACTATAAATAACATAATAAAAAGGACAAGATTTGAATAATATGGCGGTAAGAAATCCAAACAAACCTAAACATGAATACTATTTTTTCGTTTTAATTTATATCAGTTGATATATTAGATTCCATTCAATATTGGTGGCGGCATCTACTGGTTCAGTCTGATAGATGCTCTCTACTTGTCTTTTTCTAACAAAACATGTTCCACTAGCAGCTATATTAGTGGAATACCCATGATTGCTACTAGGCTAGTCTAAAAATATCACACCGAACATTCATAATTGCGCATGTGTGACTTTGGCGCGACAGAATAGAAATTCAAAGCCATGCAAGATTATTCCCGCCAAATTTAATGCGTGTTGGGCACATAATATACATAATTTTCAATTCAGTGTTGTAACTATGATTAATAATGGATTTAATTTTCTAATTGTTTTTTTATGATGAAACTCTGGAAGACAATTATAAAATTTCGAAATCCATTTAAATATAATTTATTTATAAACAAAAATCATAGTGTCATTCCAATTATAACTAGGGGCGAATTCGATTGGAAGTAGTAAAGTTCGGTATACGCGTTTTCAGAAAATGTATAGCATTAACCTGACCCGGGGACCCTATTCTCGAATCGTTCGAACGAACGGTTGTAGTACGATGCAGAGAATACCCTAAACGATGTAATCGCGTATACGATAACAAATCGGTATTCTGGAAATTTTACATAGTACATACGATGCGAACCCTTCAGCAGGTAGAACGAGCGACGACGCAGTCGGTTTCTATTCATTACGAAATGCTAAAACCAATAGAAATTCTTCATTTTAATTTGAAAATTGTTTGAAAACAATGAATAAGATACATTCGTTTCTAAATGGGAAACATGAGTTGTGCATTATTATTTACAAAGAAATGGAAAGATTTAACAGAAATTTCATTTCTTTGCTGTCTTTTACCAAGTAGTAACGTACTTATATACTTCGTAAAGTATGGACAGAAAAAGAAATAGCGCAATATCACGCGAGCAAAAAACAATAATAATAAATTATTTAAATTATCATGAAGCTTTGATTAAACCAAAATTTACATCGAATTTCACACAGGAAGACGCGCAACGTCAGTGGGAAAAACTTACGCAGTGCCGACGGGTTCTCAAAAAAAATTGGAAACAGTGGCGCAAAGTAAGTTACAATACGGAATTGTTATAAAAAAAAATACGATATAATTTCGAAAATGTGATATTTATTGTAGGCATGGCATGATATGCGTTGCAAAATCAAGAAAATAGAGGCGCAAGGGAAACAGTATTGTAGCGAAACTGGTGGAGGACCATACATGGCTCCCGAAGATAAGTGCCATGAAGGGATTCTAAATTTAACAAATAAGACATCCATTCATGGCATTGCATCAAGCATGGAGACTCCAATAACTTTTGTGTTTCAAAAATATCAAATTTCTGTCACTAGAAACTATGTACTAAAATACTATTATTTTTGTTTTTTTCTGTTGAAATATATGAAAATGTTTATTGTAGGACTTTTCAAAGGAAAACCAAGAAGAATATGTAGAAATTGAAGGCTTGTAAATTAGATGCCATTTCGTTTAGATTTGGCTTGCTATTATAGTCACTTGTGTTTATAATTTAACATTAGAATTATATATAAAATCGTAATAAATAGATATTATTTTAGAACCTTTGTGTAAAGATTTTATAATTGATGCCCAGCCCTCTATGTCAAATGCATTTCTAGAGTCTGCAGGTACGTATAATTAGTTAATAATACGAAAATAAAAGTTTAATTGATTTTTCCTTCTTAGTGCATGAAAGTATAGGTGACTCACCACGAAAGTATCAAATACCTTCCAATCTACAAGTATTTTCGAGATATGTGTGTATACAGACTGTAATACATATTTTGAATTTAAAATAGTGTCAACTAAAAGAAGGCTGGAAGAATGCACTAAATCTTCCATAAAGCTATCGACTCAAGGGGAAGACATGATAGCCTTAATGACAAAACAAAATAATTATCTTGGAGATGAGTCGATCAAACGAACGCATGGCGTCGGCACTAGAAAGAATGGCTGCATCAATGGACACATTAATTCAGTGTATTATCGATTAATTAAATATATGTCATATATGTAAATTGTTTATATAAAAAAAATTATATAAAAAAGACGGAATATGGTGTTATTTTTTTATTTAAAAATAGAAAGACATGTATTTCAAAATCAACAAAAAATTGTGTAGATGTTCAACAATAAAAATGCACTTTAAGAAATCAAAAAGTCTAGCTAACAGTATTGTCATGGAATTCATTTAATTCAAGGCCTAAAACATCACAAAATATATTTTATATAAAAAGGTAAAAACAATAACAACATTACAAGAAATTTAAGTAAATAATGATTTATAAATATTCCAAAAAATTATAGTACAAACATTTACAAATTCTTTATAAAATATCTCATCAGTTGTATTACACTAATAGCATTCGCAAAATAAAAATGTTTAAACTCCTTTCACAACTCCATTGCAAGAGCTGGTTGTACTAAATTAAGTAAAATGTCTCTGTATTATTCTTTGCTGCAGTTGTCGTCCATTATTAGCTAAATCTGGATCGACTCTCCCCTGCTCATTATTTTCTGCAACATTTGCTATATACAGACCTACATCTAAATCACCCAACTCTTCATCAGGAACTAATGGCGCATTATTTGATATGCATATATTGTGCAGAACAACACATACTTTTATAATTTGTGCGGCAACATCAGGACTGTAATGCAATACTCTATGCTTCAAAAGGCAGCAAAATCTCATTTTTAGGGCACCATTACATCTCTCTATAGTTGCTCTAGTTCTCTTACCAGGCTCTGCATTTAATATAGGAGTGAGTAGCCATTGCCTCAACCCATATTCAGAATCACCTGTGAACAGAGATGTAAAATTAACGTAATATATATTTTTGGTAAATTACCGTGGTAAATTACTGCTCTTTTTTACCAAGATTTATTCTTGTGTAATTTACCATTTTTTGAGTAAATTACCATGGTAATTTACCACACTTTTTTATTGTTTAAATAAAACCCCTACAACAAAAAAAGTCTTATACATTTTATTAAAGGAAAAAAAAATAAAGAGTACAATATTAACATATTTTAAAATTAAACAATATTCTGAAAATAGAACTAAACAATGATTTTTCATTATTACCATTATGTAATATGTAATGTTATTTACATAACTATTCCAGATCACTCTGTCTCAGTATTGCAATTCAAATCAGAACATTCCAACTCTTCTGTTGGGAGTTCTTTCAGTGCCGGATTTTCTTTCAGTTTTAAATTTAAATTCACATATACCAACTTAGCAGCTCTTTCATTAGTTAATCTATTTCGTTTTTTACTGTGTATAATACTAAACATTGAAAAACTTCTCTCCGTCGCACATGTTGTTGGTGTGGGCTGTTCAAAATTTCTATTGCGACTTTACTTAAAGCTGTAGTACAACAAAGTGATTTCCACCATAATACAGAATTCAATTTGCCTGTCTCAAATGCTTGCCATATAAAATCTTTTGAAAACAATTGTTCTTTCGATTTGTAATAAGCAACCTCAGTGTCACAGTTGGTACTGGTAGTTAGTAAAAGGTACAACTGTCATGTCACCACATAAAGCCAGTGTATCATAAAATAAAGAATTACTTACATATTTAAATTGTGTTGTAATTAATAATAAATATGTAACATGGTGTCAGGTGTGGGGTGAATCAACGTTCCACTGGTTTAATAAAGAAAATTTTAAAAAAGAAAATAGTAAAAAGAAAGCTTAGCCTAGGTAATAATAATAAAAACAAAATGGCGAGTTCGTTTAAGCCACCGAAGAATTTAATATTAGACAGAAATATGAATATAAATCTTGAAAACTTTTTAAGAAGTCTGGAGATATATTTAAAAGCTACTGGACTCGAAGAAAAAGGTGACGATGTTAAAGTCGCTATACTATTAAATCACGCAGGCGAGGAAGCACAGAAAAAATTTCACACCTTTAAATTAAAGCTGGATTTATAAACTTGACGTTGACGTTCGTTAACGTTCCGTTCAGTTCCGTAGCCGTTCGCACTAAAAGTTGGATTTATAAACTTGACGTTCAGTTGACGTCGCGCGCGCATGTTTTTTGTAGCTAAGCGCAGACGTTTCTCAGCTGTTTATCAGTACGAAGTACCAAGTATCTCTTTTCTCTGGTACGAACGCATTCACGCTAGAGAACGAAATCGGTGAATTGGAATTCTATTGACATATTCAAAAATATTTATTAAAATGGACGAAAATCAATATTTGGCTGTCAGTTTGGCAATTTTTGTCCAATAAAACAAGAAATCTGCGCAAACTCGATCAGCACAATTTCATTGGTTGGTTACCTACGTTAACGAACTGCAACGGCAAAAGATAAAAGTTGGTTATGTCTGAACGGAATACGAACGGCAACGAACGTCAACGTGAAGTTTATAAATACACTCATAAGTTTAACGTATTTTATCAGCCGCGAACCTCAACTGCTGCGGTGCGGAACGTCAACGTCAAGTTTATAAATCCAGCTTAACGGATGCTGAAAAGAATAATTATAAAAGTGTAGTAGATGCATTTAAGGCCTACTGCAAACCAATGAAGAATGAAACATATGATCGTTATAAGTTCTTTACACGAATTCAACAAGAAGGTGAAGCATTTGATCATTTTTTAACTGACATAAAAGTATTAGCAGCAGAATGTAATTTTGGCATGCTGGAAGAATCACTTATAAGGGACAAAATTGTTAGTGGATTGCAAGACTTATCATTACAGGAAAGGTTACTTCAGTATTCAACTCTAACTTTGACGAAGGCCGAAGATCTTTGTAAAGCAGCAGAGGCAAGTAAATATCAAGTGAAGGAATTAAGAAATGATAAAGAAGTAGACATTATTAGATTTAAGAAGAAAGGTAAGGGTTATAATAATACTAACAATAGTGAATACGATTGTCTGAAATGTGGTCAAAGACATTCTAGAATGAACTGTCCAGCTTATGGTAAAATATGCTCTATTTGTAATAGATATAATCACTATCCAATTGGTTGTAAAAATAGAAATTCCAAAAATACTGTAGATAGAGGTAAAAAATCAAGAGAATCTCGTAATGTTAATAATAAAACTAAGAATAACAAACAGTTTAATAATAAAGATAGTGTAAATTTAATTAATGTTAATAATGATGAAACTTATATTGATACAATTACTTTAAGAAATGAATCTATAGTTAATTCAATAAGTAAATTTTGGACTGTAGATGTAAAACTAAATAATCAATGCATTGTATTTAAGTTAGATACTGGTGCATCTTGTAATTGTTTACCAATAGATGTTTTTAAAAAATTAAATGTAAATTGTCATATTAATCCAAATGAATCTACAATAGTGTGCTATGGAAACATAAACATTAAAACATATGGTTATGTAGTTTTAGGTGCTATTATTAAAAATATTAGGTATAATATTAAGTTTATACTAGTTGATGCACAAAGTTGTCCAATTCTAGGTTTAAATGCTTGTAATAAATTAAATTTATTAGAAAAAATAGATACTGTTAGAGTAGCTATAACAAAAGATGAGTACATTACTAAAAATATAGATGTTTTTACGGGTACTGGTAAAAGTCCTTTAAAATATAAGATTAAACTTAAAGATGGTGCTGTTCCTTTTGTTAGTCCATGTCGAAGAATAGCAGATACAGTTAAAACTGAACTAAAAAATACACTAGATGACTTAATCAAAAGAGATATTATAATGAAGGTTGATGAACCCACTGAATGGGTAAACAATATAGTTATTGTTGAAAAACCTAATAAAAAACTAAGAATCTGCTTGGATCCATTACATCTTAACAATAGCATATGTAGTGATCAATATCCAATTCCAACATTAGATGAATTATCATTAAAATTGCAAAATAAATCTATATTCACTGTTCTAGATCTATACGAGGGATTTCATCAAATACCCCTAGATCAGGAAAGTATGAAATTGTGCACGTTCATAACACCACTAGGCAAGTATTGCTACAAAAGGCTTCCATTTGGTTTGTCTGTTAGCCCAGAAGTTTTTCAAAGAGCAAATGAGAAAATGTTTGGTGACCTTAATATTGGAATTTACTTTGATGACTTCATAATAGCAGCCAATAGTGAAGAGGAACATGACAAAATTTTGAATGAGGTAATAAAAAGGGCAAGAAAATATAACATAAAATTTAATAAAGACAAAGTACAATTTAAAGTAAATCAGATAAAATATTTAGGTCAAATCTTTACAGAAGAGGGCATGAAACCTGATCCACAATATATAGAAGCTATTTTAAACATAGAAGAACCTAATAATAAAAAGGATTTATTAAGAATTATTGGAATGCTTAATTATTTAACAAAATATATTCCAAATTTGTCTAATTTCTTATCGCCTCTAAGATATTTAACAAAACATAATGTTACTTGGTCCTGGTCTAATGACCATAAAAATGCTCTAAACAATATAAAAGTATTAATTACAAAAATACCGAATCTTAAACTATTTGATCCTAAACTACCAATTGAAATACAATCAGATGCTAGTCAGAAAGGTTTAGGAGGATGTTTATTACAACAGGGATATCCAGTAGCATTTTGTTCACGTAGTCTTACAGAAACGGAAACAAGATATCCACAAATAGATAAAGAAATGCTTAGTATTTGTTACGCACTTAAAAAATTTCACAACTTTATATATGGTCGTGAAATACTTGTTAAAACTGATCACAAGCCATTAGTTGCTATATGTAAAAAAGATTTTTATAAGATAAGTAGTCGTTTACAAAGACTTAAATTCAAGTTAATTGAATACAATATAAAAGTTGAATACCTACCTGGTAAACATATGTATATAGCAGATCTTCTTTCTAGATCATTAACTAAACAAGAAGATGTTAATGAGAGGTCAGAAAAATTAGATATTGTGCACTGTTTAGAAGATGAACTACCTATCTCAGAAGCCACATTAAATATATTAAAACAACAAACACAGAATGATAACACTTTAAAACAAATAAAAGACTTTTGTGTTAAGGGTTGGCCTAATAGTATGAAAACTTTGGAAACCACAATAAATCAGTCTGAGTTGTCTGTATTTTTTAAGATAAAACATAATATTGTTTTCAGAAATAATTTAATATTTTATAATGATAAAATAGTAATTCCTAGGAAATTGAGAACACTTATGTTAGAAAAGTTACATAACAATGGTCATTTTGGCATAGAAAAAACTAAAGCTAGGGCTAGGAAAATTTTTTATTGGCCTGGTTTAACAAAAGATATTACGGAATTTATAAGTAAATGCCATACATGCTTAAAATTTAGTAGAAACAATACAAAAGAACCTTTATTACTACATGATAGACCAAATACACCCTATTACAAAGTTGCAGCTGATATTATGACATATGGAGGTAATGACTATTTAGTAGTTGTTGATTACTTTAGCATGTGGTTGGAGCTACTACCTCTAAAATATAAAACAGCTTCAGAAATAATAGACAAGTTAAAAATTATTTTTTCTACTCATGGTATACCTACTATATTTATGTCTGATAATATGCCGTTTAATAGTTTAGAGTTTAAACCATTTTCAAAAGATTGGGATTTTGATCTGATAACATCAAGTCCAAGATACCCAAAGTCAAATGGTCTGGTTGAAAGATCAGTAGGTATATGCAAAAATATATTAAGAAAATGTCAAGATAATGATGCTGATATCTATAAAGCCTTATTGGAATATAGAACAAGTCCTTTAACAGGATTAAATGTGTCACCATCCGAATTATTAAATAATCGCTTACTACGCACAACTGTGCCAGTGTCACTGAAAGCTCTGACAAACAAACCTAATATTGATTACGAAAAAATTTAAAATAAAAGAGAAATGAGTAAGACATATTATGATAGACAAGCAAAAAGCAAAAATAACTTCGAAAAAGGGGAAAGTGTAATGTTAAGAAAGGAAAAGTATTGGGTACCAGCTGAAATAATAAAAAAAGATCGAACTCCACGTTCATATATTGTTAAAGACAATTTAGGTAAAATTTATAGAAGAAACTCTCGCGCAATGGGACATAAAAGAGGAACCTGAGATTGAACCAGTAAATCACAATGAGACATTGAATGTACAGTTCCAATGTCTGTATCAGAACCAATACCTGGTTGTAGTACTAACGAGGATTTTAGAACTAAATCTGGTAGATTAGTTGTTAGGCCTATTAGATATAGAGATTAATTTAATCTAGTTTGTATTATTGTATCAAGTAAGAACTATTTTAATGTTTGTAAAAAAAAAAGGAGATGTCACAGTTGGTACTGGTAGTTAGTAAAAGGTACAACTGTCATGTCACCACATACAGCCAGTGTATCATAAAATAAAGAATTACTTACATATTTAAATTGTGTTGTAATTAATAATAAATATGTAACACTCAGTCATAATTTCTGCTATATCAGATCCACTAACTACATGCGTTGATAGTTTGTTAATATATGTCAGTGCTGTGATATATTCCTCGTTATTGAGATTTTTGCCTATAAATTTTGGATCTAGTAAATTGGCAGCCAAATGTATAGGTGTTATAGCCATTTCTCTCCGTGATTTTAAATGTGATAGGACAGCATTAAGTTCTGAAACTGGGCATGCAGCAATCAGTTGATCTTTCAGGTCTTGAAAATATTCAACATGAGAAATGCAAGGTTGAGAGGTTTGTATGTTCTTTAAAATTACGGAGACTGGGTGTAAAATTGTATGTAATGTATCAACTCTTTCCCAAAACAGATCATCTAAAATATTATTTTTTATTCTTTTGTCTAAAGTATTAGCTATAGTTTCTGTTATAGCCAATTCTTTTAAATTTTTTTAATTTATCCTTAAGCTTTCTAAACAGAAAATATTAGAGCACCATCTAGTTTGGCCAGGTAGTTTAAGAGATTTTAGTGTGTTTGATTTTTGTATTGCTCGCTGTTCATCTTGTATATTTTTAAATGTAGCATTCAAAATATGCGATTTTTTAATAGTTTTTACTATGACTTCACAATTAGTAATTAAACATGCAAATACTTACAATTTTAAAATATCTTGTGCAAATAAATTCAAAATATGAGCACAATATCCATAACAAGAAAAATAATTAGACGGGTCCATATCACTAATTAATTTCCAAGTTGATTTCATATTGCTAGCATTATCAGTCACTATGCTTATAACTTTATTAATAAGTCGTCAATAACAGAACTAAGTAAAGAACAAAGATATGCAGCATCGTGGCGATTTTCCTTGCAGTCAATTACTTTAAATAAAACTGGTTCTGGACATGTAATTATTATATTTATAATGGATTCGTTTCTAATATTACTCCACCCATCAACTTGAATTCCAATTGTTTTAGCCTTTGCTATTTTTCCATTAACTGATTTATTTGAGAGTATTGTTTATCTAAAAGCGCATTGGATAACTGATATCTAGTCGGCAATCGTAAAGATGGTTTAATTTTTTTAAACAATTTTTGCCAATTAACATTTTCCGTAAAATTTAAAGGGGTATTACTAGCAAAGCATGCTCTTGCTAAGAGATCCCAAATTTCCTCTTCTGATTTATTCATTACATCCACAAAAAAATTCAAATTTTCACTGTAAGCGGATTTAGTGGTGCTTGCAGCAGATTGTGGGCGAGAATCGCTTGAAATCGTTTCTCCATCGTCGTCTTCTAAATCTGTTTGCGAAGAACTTTTTCTTTCCGGAATCTCTAAAAGCGCACTGCACTACGAGTAGTATATTCACAAACATAGTTCAACTCAGAGAGTGGTTCAACTTATACAACGAAATCTTTTGCGACTACTTCTCATTCGTTATATAAACCAGTGTTGCCACCTCAATTCCTTGTGCGGTAATAGAATTATATGTTTTAGGGTAATAACGGGTGTCCGTAAATGATTGAAGCTGACAGCTACTGTCAAATTTTGGTTAAGTTTGCAACACTACATTTGATTGCGATCGCTAATTAACATTAGCGGTACTTACTTTCAGCATAATGATTAAAATTGTTTCTTAAAATCAAGTACAATATGCTTACTTTTGGAAAAGTTTTTTTCTAATTAACATTATTTAAAAAAATTATTCTAAAATCATAACTATAAATTCATTACAATGACAAAAATACAATTGTTACAACAGTTACAAAAAATGTTGGAAATGTTGACCTTGCTGCTGCAGACATAAATTAACTCTTCGTTTCATATTTTCGAAAACATTTTGAAGTTGTTGTGTAATCACTTGAATCTCCTTTTCAATTGCTTGCATTAATTCGTCTAAATTATGTAACCTATTTTTATAAATGTTATCTTTAATCTTTCCGAACATAAAATAATCTGGAGGGGTCAAGTCTGGTGACCTTGGTGGCTATCTACCTTGGCTAATAAGACGATCGTCATAGAATTCTCTTAAAAAGGTCAATGTCGCTTGCGCAGTATGGGCTGGAGCATTATCTTGCTGAAAAAATGCACTTTCCAACTCGTCATCATGGAGTTGGTCCACAAATTGTTGTAATATATCTCTATAACGTGCAGCATTGATCGTATCATGGAAAAATATCGGTCCTATTATTCTACGACATGATATTGCTGCCCAAATGCCAACTTTTATAGGGTGTAGTTCATTTTCAATAAAGGTATGTGGGTTTTCTGTTGCCCATGTTCTATAATTTTGAGAATTTACATAACCGGACAAATGAAACCAAGCTTCATCCGTAAAAAAGGTTAGATCTAATACTTCATTATTGTTTATGTTTTCATTAAACCAATTACAATAAGTTATTCTTGATTCAAAGTCAATGGGATATAATCGATGGACTACAGAAACCTTATATGGAGGCTCTTCTTTAAAGCTTTTGAGCAAGATGTTTTGATTAATCCTAGAAAGAATGAAGTTAAACCTATTTCTCAGTACATTTTTATATTATTACCTGTCTGTGCTGATAACTTTCGCAATGACTTTTTTTGGACTATCTTCAATACGTTGCTGAATATCATCAACAACCGCTTGAGTAAGAAGCGAAGGTCTTCCAGTTGATTTTCGCGTACAAATACAATGCTTTGTTTCAAAGCGATCCAAAACTCTTCGCTTATGTTGAACAAAGACATCATACGGAATATTTGCATCAGGAAACGCTTCATTAAACGGCGCTATGCATGATTCTACAGAATAAGTACAGCTTCCATCAGGATTGTGTGTGGCACTCCGAAAATGGGCCATTCAAATGAAAGCGTTTTGCTCCGCCGTAAAGACCATGGCAATATCGTTAATAAAATCTGAAACACATATTTAAACATAACCTCGCTGGAATTTAATATCGAATGTTACTTACGCAAATTTTACAAACTTATTTTAGTAGTTATGAAAACCAATAACTGATTGTCAATACAAGGAAAAACTAATACGGAGATGAAAATTGAACAGAAAAACTATAATAAAACCCAACGAAAAATACACACGTACGACTATGACAATATAGGAATAAACCAACTGAAATTCTCAGGAAGGTGAACTTTAAGGACGAAAAACGCATACATTTTGACAGACGTCAGCTTCAAACATTTACGGACACGTGTTAGATCTCAGAAGTGAAGTAATAGCAATTATAATAGGTCAAGTTATATTTGTGGTAAACGAATATATTAATATAAATATTTATTACAACTTACAACAGTATACGTATATCTATATTATAATATTAATAATTATTAATAATAATTTCATCAATTATATTTTCTACATTTTCTTCCATTTTTACTTTCCATTTCCTCTGTAGAATAGATTTGGTAGGGTTCCATTTATAGCATTCAAAGGCCCTTAAGCAGTTCTTTTGCGCTTAATAAGGCGTTACATGTTGAAATATATAATTTATTACGGGTTTTCGTTTTGATTAACGTCAATTGAGAAAACACTCTTTCTGCGGCGACAGACGAATGTGGTAGAGTAATTATACGATTAATGATTTTCGTTAAATTAGAAAACATATATTCATTGCACATATTTTTTAAATTACCAACGTTTTTCCAAAATTCGGGAGTTATATTTTTGATTTCATTTATATATGGTAGTGTCCTCCATTCTTTATCTAACTCATCCAAATCTACATTAGTAAAATTAGGAAAGTACGTTTCTATATCGCAAATTGAAACAACGTCACCAGATATTGCAATATGTGGACTAAAATGTGATAAAAAGGTATAAACTTCTGACCCAAATAAAAACCGCGATTTTATTTATTGCATAGAGTTACATAAAATTCTAAAATTTTTGTTTTAAAATTATATATTTCTTGAAAATCTATACTTAAATTTTTTAATTTGACTTGAGCTTTCGCACCGACATAGATATTTTCTAAATTTAAATACAATTCTGGATTATCAATGTCAATGGACCCTAGACATTCAATATTTAATGCACTTTTTTTAATAAAAGATTGAAGTATTAACAAGTAAAGCTCTCTCATTCTTTGTGGTAACAAATATATCTTGCGCTCCTGGCTTTGAAACTCGAAATTTAAATCATTTATAATTTTTAAAATGTACGAAAGGAATAATAAATACAAATGAAAAACAGGATTATTAAATGCAACAACAATTTGTTTTGCTTTTTGGAAAGAGTTTGCTTCTGCAGCCTCAGAAGTAAAATATAATTGCAAAGCAGACCACTGTTCTAACATGCGATCAATTACATTCTAAAAAAAAATTAGAAGAAACAAATTTTTAAAATAAATACTTACTTGTAGTGATAACCATTGTACAACTCAGTTTTAACATTCGATGCCGTATAGTGTGGGTAAAAACTTGGAAATCTTGAAACTCATTTATTCTCTTTGAACTATTACTAAAAGAATTACTTATATCTCGAACAAATTCTTCAACAGATCTTGGCAACTTCATGCAAGCCTTAGAAGAACATAGATTGAGGTGTGAGGTACATCCAATTACAAAAGATTTAAAAGTTTTAATTTAGACTGAACTCCATTATATTGGCCCATCATTACAGATGCAGTATCTGCACCAAATCCAATTAGATTTTCGTAGGGTATTCCATTTATGTCTAATATGGTTTTAATTGCTAAATATAAATCTTCTGCAGTACCAGACTTTACCTCAGTCAAAGATAAAAATTTATCTTGTACTATAAAATCATTTTTTGTGTATCGACCAACAACAGCAAGGGATTTTGCTACAGAAACATCGGTAGTTTCATCAATTATTATTGAAAATTTATATTTTTTCAAATCGCTTATAATATTATCAAAACTTTCAGCATGAAGCACATTAAAAATTATACCCGATGCCTTACTTCTACCGCAGTTAATATTTTTTATTATTTCACTATCGTCAATTGTATTTTTCAATAACAGTGTTAAATGGTCCATTGTTGAGATTGGCATATTATGCTCTACTAAAAATGCCACTAATTTAATTTCACAAACTTTAACTTTTTCGTTTAATATTTGGTCCTTATCATTCTTTAAATATGGGCTTATCTGAACAGTTTGTTTTAAACTATTGAATTTTCTTTTATGTCCTAAAATTTTAGTCATATTTACAATTATAAATTAATACAGCTATATATATATATAGATTTATACTTTCAGACATTTCATGCCTTTGTAAATGAGTTATTCCTCCTTTCATATTAAAATTACATGTTACACAATGAGCTTCATTATTGTTGTTTGAAAGCCATTTAAAGCGTTTCTCCCAAGCCACGTTGTATTTCTGCGCATACGTTTTCTTTTTTTTCGAAGTGGACGTGGACTGCTCCGCGGAAATATTTGTTGCATTTTGAGATATATCCTCTATTTCTGTAGGTAAATATCTATAAACATAAAATTTCGTTATAGCTAAACAAATGTACAATCGAATAAAAACAATTTTTTCTACTTACGTTTCCATTATACCGATAGGTCCAACTCGCAACGGGCCATAGGCAACAATATACGTATGGAACGTAATGCGATGTGGCAACGTGTGTACGATGCCTATATTGAGCGACTTTCTTAAAATTTAAATTTATTTTGCAGAATTATTGATTTTTTTACTTTTATCTTTTAGAAAATGTTATTGTTTTTTTATTACTTAAAATTACTTTTCCGTAGCAGCTAAGAATACAATAATACAACAAATGGGCAAATTACGTATACAGAACGAATATGCAAACGACTATATCCTTGCGCGGTTTAAGTCTTACTAAATTCTTAACTTAACTGCAATGCAATATGCAATGTGCTGCAATCGAAGGAGCTGCGCATGGAGGGGATTCGATTCGCTGTTGCCACACATTGCTATATGGCCCGTTGCGAACTGGACCTACCGGTATATCTTAATTTACAGCAAATATCACCGATAGAATTGCTTATTACGGTGATGTTAACCCTAACTCATTAACTCACGCAGTGTTCTCAGATTCCTTGATCGGCAACTCCCGCCAGCGACACGAAAAATTCTCTTTTTGACATGCAATTTCCCTTTAACGGGGTAAATACGAAAATAATATTCAAAATGTTACAATAATATATAGATTTATTTATAGAAAACATACAAAAATAAATTATTTTTTATACATATTTTTTGTGAAATAATTATAATAACAGTCATTTGGTTCAAAATTAAAACAATTTATATTTTGAAGAGAAAAACTAGAGCGAATTACACAAACAGCATTTAAGCTACTTGCACTGAGTTTGTTTCTTTTCTTTGTTTTTATGTCGTTCATCATAGAAAAAATTCTTTCTGCTGCGGCGTTAGAATGTGGAAGGGTTAATACTATTAAAGCTATTTTAGCTATATTTTTAAAATTTTTTTTAGTTCTAACCACATTTTGACTTTGTCAAGTTGAATTAATTTTTCCCTCTCGTCTGAATTAAAATGATATGGTAATATTCTCCACTCGTAATTTAATGCAGTTACATCAACAATATCTTTGTACACATCAGAAATGCTGCTAAGACTATTTAAGACATTACTTTTCGTTGTTTCAAATGCTACTTTAGTAATAAATTCAAATTCTGAGAAAAGTTTATTTTTAAAAGGGAGTCTTGTCATCATTTCTTCACAAATGGTAATATAAAATTTTAAAATATTCCTTTTAAAATCGTTTTGAATTAATATATCTAATGTAGATAATAAAGCCTCACATTCGGCACCAACAAAAATTTGGTCATTTGGTAAATAATTACTAGGATGTAATATATTACAATGCAAGTACTCTTCCTTCAAAACTGACGGTTTTAAAAAATTTTGAGAAATTTGTAAGAAAAGTTTCACACTTTCCTTTTTTAAGAATTATTAATGAATTATTAATGAATTATTATTAATGAATTTTGGCTTTGAAATAGGGCATTGAATTGATTCATATAATTTAAACTATACTTTAAGAAAAGAAAGTAACATTTAATTGTAGGGTCTTGCAATTTTTCTAGAATTACTTTGGCTGAATTTAAGTCATCTTCATATACCGCTATACCGAAATAAGCTATTAACACATCCCAATTTACTAAGATTCGCTCTATACATTGATGTGTAGCTAACCATCTGGTACCAGATAGTTTTAATATTTTATAGTGATTCAGTTCAAAGTAACTCTGCATTTCTTTTAATTGAACACAACGTTTTGAACTTGACCCAATATATGAATATGTATTTCTTATCAGATCTTCACATTCGCGTGGTAACATATTACAAGCTTTACTAGAAATTAAAGCAGCAGAATGACAGACACATTTTAATAAAATTAAGTGAGGTACATCTTTTTTCAACCGCGAATAAAATGAATTATTGTTACCTATCATCACTGCTGCTCCGTCACACGCTAGTCCGACTATGCTAGATAGTAATAATGTGCTTCGAATCCATATATTTTTTGAAAGTTGCATATATCTTTTCAGCTGACCCATCAGATGTATCAACATGCAAAAGTTCTAACAACTGAACTTTCATTTCTTGATATTTTGGATGAATATACTGGACCAATATGCATAATGCTTTTTGCGTAGAAATGTCTGTACTTTCGTCGATTAAAATTGAAAAATATACCTTAAAATAAAAATAATTAAAACAGGTAAATTTCAGTCTATAGTTTACTTTACCTTTCTTAGAATGTCTACTATATTTTCCGTCTCCACTTTGGCAATAACATTTTTAATTACGGATGTACATTTTGTACTTTTGAGTTGTATATCATTTAAAATTCTTGAATCTGGTATAATATGTTGCAACATTGGTAGTAAATGTTCAACATTGGAAAAAGCTATGTTATGTTCGGCTATATAACTCGCAATTACAATTTCCGCTCTTTTAACAGCTTTTTCATGTTTTAATTGCTCCGCTTTTTCATTACATATTTGCTTTTGTCATCAACGCCGTTAATGTTTTATTCGATGCTTTTAACTTAATATTTTTCTGGTGTTTCAAACTTGATGCGTGTTTTTGCAGTTCACTTTTTCAACACGATAAAGTCTTACCGCAAGCTGAACATTTACATAAATTTTTTGAATTTGGAATGGGAACAACCCAATGCTTAAAATCTTCGTTCTTTAACCAATTGAAGCAAAATACTTTCTTCTTATGTTCAGATTGTGATACCGATGGATTCATAATTGATATCAAATCTATTAATTTTTAGCTTTAGTATTACACATTAATTAATAAAACTTATGGAAGATAATATATTTTATAGTCTTCACTGTTCGAGTAACTAAAGAACACTGTGTGAACACAATTTGCGGTATAGAGTTTTTAAATGAATTTATAGGATTGCGATTACTTTGTCGGTCTTTTGATTATAAGAAAAAACTGCAGATATGTATATCGTCAACGATCACGTATCGAATATACCGCGCTCTAACATGCAGGTGGCTTCAAAGGCAGTGCCGAAAGCGCATTTTGTTTGCGTAAGTTTTTTCAAGGCATAATAAATTTCTTAGAGGAAAAATGTACCTATAATGCGTAGTATGCGTATTATAGTGAATGAAAATATTGCTGATTACCATAATTTTTAGGGATAGAAGTGATATAAAAATAGATGTAGGTATATCTATAATAAAAGAAAAAATCTTTCATTGTTTCATCTGCTGCTACTAGTAAAAAAATACATATTTTATATAGTATGAAAATTCCCTCTAAAATAACTATTTTCCTAAAAAGTCCCTTTTTCCCCCAAACATTCCAATTTCCCTCCAAAAAGGGAATATCCCTCCCATATGGGAACACTGAACTCACGTTAACTGTTCTCTAAAAATAAAAAATCGCACCACATATCACTGCGACTGCGCACAATGATTTTCCATTTTTCAAACTAGTAATAAGTCCAGCTTTATCAGTTTTCGAAAGATGCGTCATTTTCAATTTTGAATTATCAACTCTGATATATAATTTGACGTAGAGTTTGAAAGTTAATCAAATGCTAAAATTACAACGCTAAAAAATAAAGTAAATTGACATAACGATTTTGACACTGTCCCGTTTTTTTTGCTCACGACAGTACAACATGGTTGTCATGTGGAAAAAGATATAACTGGCGTTCAGAAACATTCGAAGTCAAAGCAGTCCTTTAAAATATGAAGTTATGTTTGAGATAGATTGATTTTGGACAGACAACAGTTGACATTTAATAATTATTACAAATCAGATATAGCCCAGTCAAAATAGCATTTCAGCTTGCGTGAATTGCGATACAGCTGTAAATTGGTGGAGGTCTTCATTTAATTATAACAAATGAAATGTCAGAAGTAACCATCGATCCCACATCTGCTAAAAAAGGTATTAAAGGTCAAAGGTCGAAAATTTCGGTTTTTCGCCTTTTTCTCGCAAACGGCGAGTGTTATAGTAAAAATAGCTTACACAAAAGTTGTAGATTATTTAATTCTCTACAAAAATTGTCTCTACGCTTTTTTTTCTACGAATCATCATTTCAGAGATATCGCAATTTCAAACGTCGAAAATACTCATATTTACTCTTATGCGGCTTGTAATGCTTCATCGACTGTTCCGCATGAGTAAAATATGAAAGTATTTATAATTTTAATAATTTAAATCATTAACGCAACGCATGCGTGTTGAAGTATCGTGTAAAAACTCCAGTAAACATCGGATCCCAAATAATATATTTAAATTCTACATTTGGTTAATGTTACACAATAGGCAACCCATTCACCATTCACCAAGTACTTTATTTGGAGCTACCTATTTGCCTGATGCTACTTTTGAAACATAGATACCAGCACAATGCAGAGGCATCGTACCTATTTTGTTTGTTGAAAGTCCCCACTATTTTAAGCGCCACCTTAAACGTTAAATTTCAAAACATAAACAAACGCTATTTTCAATATGGCGGCGATACGAATACAATGTAATCAAGGTCCCCAAACGAAGCTATATCGATAACAATAGAAAAATCAGCTGTTGTCCATTCTGGTTATTCTGTGGTTATGGTATCAGACCCAGGCAAAATTCTATTTATTGATTTGATCCAACTATAAATTATTAATCTAATCATTATATTTAATCATTTTCTTTTCAGGTCTGGGTGGTTTAGACAATTAAATGCATTAAAATCTATATTGTCTACCACATGACTATAAATTAATGCATGCAAATTGTCATTTAAACAAAGCCGAGGCAATATTTCGACAATTTCCAATGCAACACTATTATATAGGTACACAAATTTAGTAGATGGTAACAATATAATTTCTACTGAAGTCACATTCTGGCTGTTCAATGTTTTCATTATAAAATGAATTGGTAGTAGTTGGTTCTTCAGTAAATCCTATTATTAAACAGATTAATATACTTATCTACATACTAAATTTAATAATTTACCAGGCATCTTTAGGGTTGGTAGTGTGTTGTGTATTTGCCCAAATAAAGCTTCTCAGGGAAGTGGTATAATTAAGCGGATTAAATGGTATAATCTTTATTGTTTAGTACATAGAACTTTGTGTGACAGACTCATAATCATATAGTACATCTTATTATCTACTATGTTTACTATGTTATACTATTCGTTATACATACAACTCAGAAAATATATAAAATATACAGACATATATATATATATATATATATATATATATATATATATATAACATCCCCCTTCCTTGTATAAAGATTCTATAGGTCTAATCTCACTGGCTTATGTATAGCTCTTGACGATTTTCTAATCTTGACCGCAGGTGTAATACTTTCCTTAGGGTTTAAATCAGTCTGACCTTTAGCATTGTCCTTAAGTACCTCCGGCACTGGTGTCGTCGCAACTTCATTTTTGCTTTGGGGAGCCTGAACTGGTGATGGTGGTAGTGGGTTTTCAGGTATACGCAGTAATATTTCTTTGTTCTGCTCTTCGTTTTCTTCTTCAGTATTTTCTCCTATTTCTCTGATCTAGTCAATGTGCCGTTTACTGATACTTCCGTTATCCAAGATTACCAGATAATGCAGTTCCCCTAGTTTCTTGTATATTCTTCCAAATCGCCATTTTTCTCCAATATAGTTCCTACTGGCTATTCTCACTCCCACATCTAATTGTCGAACATTTATAGGCTTTGTTAGAAAGCGTTCACAGTTTGCATTAGGTACTAAATTATCCAATCTTGAACGGATTTCCCGTTTCATTAATAACATCGATGGAGATTGTCCCGTAGTCATATGAGGCATCTTCCTATACTGTAATAACATATTGTTTAGTCTCTGTTGCATAGGTAAGTGTATGCGCTCAAACATCATAGCACGTAAGGAATTTTTAAGAATTTGGACAAACCTATCCGCTTGTCCGTTTGTTGAAGGGTGGTACGGTGCAGTGCGTTTTAGCTTTATGTCATTTAACTCTAAAAAACGTTGAAATTCGTTTGATGTAAATTGTGGTCCATTGTCACTTACGATATATTCCGGTAGACCATGTGTAGCAAAGATATTTTGACAAATTTGGATCGTAGATTTTGTAGTAATATTTTGCATGATGTGTATTTCTGGCCATTTAGAACAAGCATCTACTAAAATAAAGAAATATAATCCTTGAAACGGTCCAGCAAAATCAATATGAACCCTTTTAAAAGGCCCACTTGGACGTTCCCATATGTGGTTTCTGGTTTGTGTCGGATCATTCCTAATTTTATTGCAACTATAGCAATTTTTAGTGAGATTCTCAATATCGGCATCAATCCCTGGCCACCAGCAATAACTTCTGCCTAAAGCCTTCATTTTCATGATTCCGAAATGTCCAAGATGTAGTTCCTCTAATACACTTTTTCTTAGACTTTGAGGTATCACTGCTCTTATTCCACGCATAATACATCCGTCTTGTACTGAGAATTCAGTCCCATTAATGTTAAATCTAATCTCAGGTTTCATTTCTCCACCAATTTTTAAATTTTGTAATGGTCGCAATTGCGCATCCGTTTGTGTAGCCGCTGCTAATCGCTTTACTGTTAAAGGTAAAGTTTCTATTTGATTTATGTTGAATATCTCAGCTTCCTCAAATGAATGTGGCTCCTCCGTTCCGGTAACCAATCGTGACATAGCATCTGCATTCGTATGTAAACGGGTATTTTTGTATTTAATGTTGTAATTGAATGCTTGTAAATACATGGCATAATGTTGCATGCGCGATGCTGAGTAGATTGGTAAACCTTGATGAGGTCCAAATATCTGTAGTAGCGGTTTATGATCCGTGACTAATGTAAAATGTGTGCCAAACAAGTATTGGTAAAACTTGCGCACTCCAAATATAATAGCATATGCTTCTCTATCTATACTTGAATACTTTTGCTGAGTCTCTGTCAATGTTTGGGATGCAAATTGAATAGGTCTCTCTGTTCCATTCGGTAATAGATGAGACAGTACAGCCCCAACTGCTACTTGACTGCTATCCGTGGCAAGTATAAGTGGCAATTCAGGATTAAACAACATTAATACTTCATCTGAATTGATCTCTTGCTTAATCTGATTAAATGCTTTCTCACACTTGTCATCCCACTTCCACGGCGTGTCTTCCCGTATCAGCCTATATAGAGGATATGCTTTTGTACTTAAGTTTTGTATAAATCGACCGTAATAATTAACTAAGCCAAAAAAAACACGTAGGTTGTTTTTATTGTCTGGCCTCTGGATTCCTTCCAAGGCCTTCATTTTTGACACAGATTTCCTTATACCATCTTTAGTGATTTTATAACCGCAGTATTCTATTTCATTCGCTAAAAATTGAGACTTTTCAAAATTTACTCTAACATTGTATTTACTAAATCGCTCTAAAACTTGGATTATTCTATTCATGTGAGTTTGATCATCTGGTCCGGTAATGCGTACATCATCAAAAAATATAGCAACTCCTTCAATACCCTGTAACATTACCTCTATAGTCTTTTGCCAGATAGCAGGTGCTGAAGCTACCCCGTACATTAGCCTTGTTGGTTGGAGTAACCCTAGACTTGTATTTAATGTAAGATACTCCCTATCATCCGGATGTACTTCCAAATGTAGGTAAGCCTGCTGTACATCTATTTTTGTGAATTTTTTTCCCCCTGACATGTTTGCAAATAATTCGTCAACTGTCGGTAGTGGATAATCCAACGATTAAATTCGGATTCAGAGTTGGCTTGTAATCGCCGCAAATTCTAATCGAACCGTTGGCTTTTACCACAGGAACAATGGCTGTTGTCCATGTACTGGAATTTACAGGGTCTAGAACCCCCTGTTCTATTAAATTGTTAAGTTCACCCTTGACCCTTCCTTGTAATGCAAAAGGAACTGATCTACTTTTAACAAAAACTGGAATTGCATTTGATTTTTATCTTAATTTGGCTTGTATACCCTCTATTTTCCCCATATTTTTTTCAAATAACGGTTTGTATCTTGCAAGAATTGTATCCATGGTATTTAAATTTGTATTCTTAGTATCTAATTTATGTATGCCTAATATCTCACTCAGGTCTAATTTTAATTCACGTATCCATTCACGACCTAGCAAAGGGTGATTGTCTGAATTGACTATATACAAACGTAATGGATGTAATTCCTGTTTATACATAACGTTCACAAAAGCAACCCCGAATACTTCCAATTCAGTTCTGCAGTATGTAATTAATTGTATAGAATGAGTGGTTACCTTGATATTTGGGAAATAATGCTTAAAATCTTTGATACTTATCAAACTAACAGCAGCTCCTGTATCCAATTCCAATTTGATTTGTATACCTTCCACTACTGCCATACACCAAAACTTCCTTCGTAGTTCAGGTTCCCCACTGTTAACGTCTAACTGGTATAAATGAATAATTTCATTTTTACTTTCTGCATTTGACAACCCCACATCTAGCTCTGAAACAGTTGAAATATGATTTTTATGAGTAGTACTAGCTTTTTTTGACAAGCACATATTTACACAATGCCCTATTTTTGCACAAAAATGACATTTCGTTTTAACGTGTTTGCATTTATTTGCTAGATGAGTTTCACTTCCACATCTGAAACATTTCTTCGATTCTTCGTTCTTCAAACTTTTACGATCCATTTCCTTCTGTTTCTTATTTTTCTTCTTATCCTTGTATGTAACCGCATGCACTGTATTTGTTGTTACTTTGGCTGCACCTTCCATTGTACTTCTGTCACTTCGTATGCTCTTGCTATTTCGCTTACTTCCTTGAGCTTAATATCACCTTTTTCCAGTAATTTCCTTCGCAGATGTGATGAAGAACATTTCTCTATCACCTGATCTCGAATTTGATCATCAAAATCAATGTAATTACATAATTTACCCTGCTCTTTCAGTTTCGTAATGAATTGTTCAACAGATTCACTTGCACCTTGCTTTAGAGTTCGAAATATGTACCTTTCATACACAGTATTTACTTTGGGTAAGAAGTAAGCATCTAAAGAATTCAATGTGACTGTAAAGATCCTCTGAAGTAGTATCTTCAGACTCGGGAAACGTAAAAAAAATATCTTGTACTTGACTCCCAGCTACATGTAATAACAAATTTTTCTTCCTGATGTGATCTGTAACATCTTTTGCACTTAGAAAAATCTCGAAACTACGCTTCCATTTCTTTCATATCCCGCCTAAATTTGCAGTATCTTCATTGCAATTAAACGGAGGTAAATTTATTAATGGTTCCATTGACATCCTCGTCGCCAATTGTGTATTTGCCCAAATAAAGCTTCTCAGGGAAGTGTTATAGTTAAGCGGATTAAATGGTATAATCTTTATTGTTTAGTACATAGAACTTTGTGTGACAGACTAAAATCATATAGTACATCTTATTATCTACTATGTTTACATGTTATACTATTCGTTATACATACAACTCAGAATATATATAAAATATCGTGCCTTCATAATAGGTTGTAACCCACGTGACGTGCTGCAATATTGGTTGCATACATTAGGATTGGCAATCCTGCATAATAAGTTCCTAGACCTAAACTCAAATGTTTTGTTATGACAGTTTTGTACGTTTTGTGTCAATTAGATTTTCTTTGCATTAATTTTATATTTATTTCGCGTTAAAAAAGTCAGTTCTTTGAAGAGCTATTGAAGATATTCTAACTTTTGTGAAGGTTAGTCATCTATTAATAACATTGAATGTATGTATAAATAAAATAATTTCATTTTAGGTTATAACCTCCAAAATGGGCCGTCGAACAAGATGCATTCATTTTAGTGACCCATTATAGAAGTGCTACACAAGATGCCGAAGGCAATTGGAGTTATTCACTTCCAAGTTGTATAGATCAATTTATACAACGCTTACCAGATTTTGACTTTGATTATGATTCATTACGACATCGTAGACATATTATAACACATCGTTTTGAGGATAAACATTGTATTTGTAAAGGGAAATCAACTGGGAGGCCCACCAAATTAACTGAAGCTGTTGTAGATGATATTCGGCAGCGAGTAGAACATAGCCCTCATAAATCAGTTAAAAAACTATCTCAGCAAACAGGTATTTCATATTTATCTTTAATTGTACAAAGTTAACATTCAAAAAAATGTTCTTGTAGATCTCTCAGTTGGAACATGTCACAAAGCATTAACAAAAAAGATACATATTGCAGTGGAATGTGCTTTTTAATTGCTTATTAATTTTTTTATTCACACTACAACTTATGCTGCCGGCTGTTCAGTCTAGTAGATTCCTTGAGATCACTTCTTCTGGGTCGCTCTTCTCAGATTAGGGCCAGGTTATGTTAGAAGTAAAACAATAAATGTTAATAAAAGTCTCAGTTAGCTAATTTACAAATTTTAATAAAAAAAAAAATAAAAAAAAATCCCTTTACCGAATGTATAGGGTGCTAAAGCAACATTAACAGTAGCATTAGGAGGAAAGACTCTTTGTGAATATGACTCGCACACAGAGAAAAACCCCCTGTGACTCTCGAACAAACATAAAAATTAATAAATAATGGAGAAATTTGTCAAGTTTGACCTCTACTTTAACCCCTACAATTTCAAATGTCAAAAACAACAAAGTTATTGAAACCACGTAAATTGGCTTACAGTCATGCGCAAATAAAACACGACACAATTCAACCCACAACTAAAAAAAAATCCAACCTGAATTTAAAACGTTCTAGAATATTATCTTGAAGAAAAAACTCCACTAACTAAAAAACATGACAACTTTCTCTAGTATTCATATACTACTTCAAATATCAAAATTATCACAAATAATACATGAAATTATAATAAGCAAAATAATCGTAGTATCAATTATATAAATTAAATATTTTTATCGAACTTACATAGATCTATGCACTGATAACACAAAAAAAAACTACGTGAGAGATATCATACTTATTTTAGATCCCACCAAGATCACAAACTCTCGTAAAAATCGAAATAACATTACATGCACATGAATAAAATGCATATACAAAAATAAAAACCCGATTTTACTTAAAACAGAGAATAAAAAAATGAACTTCTTATCCTCTAACAACCGGTCACTTTGCAAGTTTAGATATCTCTAACAAAATTTACCGCGAAAAATTCCTACATCTACTTCAATAGTACCACAACTGTCCACATCCATACGTTTAAACTAATAAACATACAGAGTCAGTTCAAAAATATAATTACAAATATAATAAATATTAATAAAATTCAACAATTGTTCAAATTTTAAATCTTCCATCTTTTTCTCTCTCTCTGGATAGAAAAATCCACTACACAATCCCCAAATTTATCCGAGAACAAAGTCAGAACATCCCTAATCTTTTTTCAAGGATAAATTTCAGCACTGCCACATGAGACAGTGTCGCACCCTGTCTTCCTTCCCCGCACTAACATGTTGCATTGTTGTTGAACAGGATCATCTTTGTTCTGATGCTATAGTGTGATAAACGGATTCAACATCTCAATATACATTCTGTATATAATTTTTATGAATATAAATGTCTTATTTGACTTAAGACATGTTATCTGTTATGTCGTTTTGCTTGACATAATTTATTTATGTCATCTTTAACTAGACATAATTTATTAATGTCATATTGCTTGACATTCTCGCCGAAGTAACAGTCATCATCGTCGAATATTCGAGCACTCTCGATCTCATGGACATGAACATCTCCAACGAATTTTCATAAATAAAAGAAAAGCACAATATCAAAATCTCATATACCAAATCATCATAATAAACACATTCATAACACCATTAATTCCCAAGCAATAACAATAATAATAATAATAATTATAACAATAATATCATAAGCTCAATTTCTTCTTCCTATATATAATTTTAATTTTTTCTTACAACGCAATTCCCATAATCAACAATTTTTTATACGCAGATAATTCTAATTAATTTTAATTATATCAACAATAATTTTATCTTAACTCATCCTGTATATATCCATTTACTTAATCCTATTCATTACCATGTCAATTAAATCAGCAATTCGTATACCATCATAATCAAATATATTTATTCATTTACCTTTTAACACGCCAGTAATTCTTTTTTATAAATTCATAATTACCATACTTTTATTTTCAATCATATATATATATATATATATCTCTATTATCATAATAATTTTTTCATATAACGACGAAATTTTATTTAAATATACCGACGAAAATTTTTTTCTATAAATACACTTTCATTTTCACTCCAAATATATCATATATTTATTTCATATATCCTCGACGAAATTTTGTAAATTTTTTTCATATTCAACATCATATAACTTTTTATCACGACGAAATTGTGTAAACACCTTTTTATTTTACTTCTAATTCCTCTTCTTATACTAATAATTTAATTCTAATTATCCTTTACGTTAAGTTTATTTCAATATCATATATCAACTCCTATAACATTTCCAAATTTTATATATATTCTTTAGTACATCACATTCCAATTAATTAACTCAAAAGCAAAAATCCTTATACCTCGCATATTTATCTTAATAGTTTACAACAAAATTTTCTCATTAAGTTGGGCCTATCTGAAATATCCGACTGTAAATAATTTGTAGTTTCATTTTTACTTTTACCTTAATATAAAATGTGGGTCTAATAATTTTAAATTTAGTACCCTTATATTTCTTAATTTTCAGAGTATTGTTTTTACAAACTTTATTATTGTTGACATGTATCTGATTTATATTATTTAAAAAGCAATTATATTTTAAAATAGAATTACAGGAATTATTGCGTTTACTTCCTATATAATTATTCAAATTATATTTGTAAATGTCATTTTTAGAAACCAATTTCATTTTTATCTTAGATTGTTTATCATTAATATCATTAATGACAACTGCTTGTTTATTTAATTCATTGATCATTCTCTCGTGATTACTTTCATCCATCCTACATTCTAACTTTGCATTTGTTTTAATTATATCAAATTCTCTTATCTCGTTAGCTTTAAAATTAATTTTATTTAATATATTTTCTTCGCTTACCCTAATTTGATTATTTCTTCTTCCAACTTCTGTATCCAAATCATTTCCATCGTCCTGTGGCTTAGATTCTTCCCCAGGCACGTCCTCTAAACTTTCTTTTGTAATAGTTGATTCCTTTTCTTCTTGTTCCATTATTATTAATTCCTTTTCTTCTATTGCTTGTTTTTCCTCGACGTGTGCTATTTTACTTTTAGTTATTGTGTTATCTTTGTTTATTTGATTGTTACTGTTTCTTGGTACCCTTTTTTCCATTATCTCTTCTATTTTTTTCTCTACATGCTCCTGTCGTTGTTTTATTTCCATTTGTTGTTTTATTTCATTGTGATTTTGTTGTATCATATTCATTTGTTGTTGTTTCATTTCCATTATCATTTGCATCATTGTGTGCATCATGTCCATTATCCCTTGACTGCTTTCTCCATTGTGTCCTCCTTCATGTATGTAACTAGCATTACCCATTCTTTGACTTAAATATTCCATTTTAAAAATTTATGTTATTTTATTTCTGCCAATTATACGTTGGACTCGCCAAATTTATAAATTAGCTTGTATTTCCAAATTATTTGCTTATACTTTCATTAATAATTCCTTTTCTCATTTGCCGACACGTTGGGCTGCCAAAATTATGCAGTGGAATGTGCTTTTTAATTGCTTATTAATTTTTTTATTCACACTACAACTTATGCTGCCGGCTGTTCAGTCTAGTAGATTCCTTGAGATCACTTCTCCTGGGTCGCTCTTCTCAGATTAGGGCCAGGTTATGTTAGAAGTAAAACAATAAATGTTAATAAAAGTCTCAGATAGCTAATTTACAAATTTTAATAAAAAAAAAAATGAAAAAAAATCCCTTTACCGAATGTATAGGGTGCTAAAGCAACATTAACAGTAGCATTAGGAGGAAAGACTCTTTGTGAATATGACTCGCACACAGAGAAAAACCCCCTGTGACTCTCGAACAAACATAAAAATTAATAAATAATGGAGAAATTTGTCAAGTTTGACCTCTACTTTAACCCCTACAATTTCAAATGTCAAAAACAACAAAGTTATTGAAACCACGTAAATTGGCTTACAGTCATGCGCAAATAAAACACGACACAATTCAACCCACAACTAAAAAAAAATCCAACCTGAATTTAAAACGTTCTAGAATATTATCTTGAAGAAAAAACTCCACTAACTAAAAAACATGACAACTTTCTCTAGTATTCATATACTACTTCAAATATCAAAATTATCACAAATAATACATGAAATTATAATAAGCAAAATAATCGTAGTATCAATTATATAAATTAAATATTTTTATCGAACTTACATAGATCTATGCACTGATAACACAAAAAAAAAACTACGTGAGAGATATCATACTTATTTTAGATCCCACCAAGATCACAAACTCTCGTAAAAATCGAAATAACATTACATGCACATGAATAAAATGCATATACAAAAATAAAAACCCGATTTTACTTAAAACAGAGAATAAAAAAATGAACTTCTTATCCTCTAACAACCGGTCACTTTGCAAGTTTAGATATCTCTAACAAAATTTACCGCGAAAAATTCCTACATCTACTTCAATAGTACCACAACTGTCCACATCCATACGTTTAAACTAATAAACATACAGAGTCAGTTCAAAAATATAATTACAAATATAATAAATATTAATAAAATTCAACAATTGTTCAAATTTTAAATCTTCCATCTTTTTCTCTCTCTCTGGATAGAAAAATCCACTACAATATGCATCCTTATAAAGTTACTGTTGTTCATCAGGTACATCCAGTCGATTACAATAGGCGAATTAGATTTTGTGAATGGTTTAATAATCGAATGAATGATGATCTCCTAGATTTAACTTTTTGGTAATCCTGCATTTTAGGTACCTTTTTTAAGCAAAATATACACATGAATTTTTAACCAATGAAATGCGATTACCATTCAACAGCGTTGCCATATGTTAGATGATTTGAAGTAAATAAGTTCAAGACAAATAAGGTTATATTCAACAAAATAATAAAAATCGTCGTAATTAAATGCAATTCTCTATTTAAAAAATATATATTTTGTAATGTTATTGCATATCACAATTATTTTTTAGGAACAATTATTTGATAATTGTGAGTATTAAAATTATATATGTATATATATATATATATATATATATATATATATATATATATATACATATTAATTAGGTATATTTATTAGGTGTAAGTTACATTTTTAATTTTAAATCTTTATTATATAGAATCTACACACACCATTGTGGACTGGACCTCAAGCACTCTATTTACCTCATACCTCCATGAATTTATATGGCGAAACAAAAACAAAAAAATAGAAACATGTTTGGTGCGCTCCTAATCAATATTAGGCAACAGTATCCAATTGAGTAAATGGTGGTGTATTCTGTTTAGTTAGTGCGTGATGTGAATCTATGGTGATGTGTTAGACAGGCGCGGCTCGTGATGACGTATTTTGGTTTGCAGTACAATGATCCGAGTGCTTCGTGTATTCTCGTGTACTAACTGTAACGTTTGCTTAGTAAACACCGAAAACACACGAGGCACTCGTATCATTGTACTGCAAACCAAAATACGTCATCACGAGCCGCGCCTGGTGTTAGATTTAATTATATTTATAAGTTGGACATAAAAACCTTTGCAGTGGATTAGCAGATTTATCATAAGCACACGTGCAATAATTCTTACTTTTAGTTGTATCTGTGTGTATGCAAAAATTTGTTTAGTGAATATGCAGATGTGCACCATTTGAAATAATTGTTATACATTTAATTCTCACCTTTAATTGTATGTATTATGTATGCGGAAATTTTTTTAGTGTAATTTTCAGGTTGTATCTAATGATTTATATGGTGTTAGTCAACCTACAATAAGCGTAATCACAAAAAAGATGCTAGTGCTCATTGCAGAACATTTAGGTGACCTTGTTAGTTTGCATCTCCCTATAGACGTGTTTTGTAACAGAAAGGACTATTTTTCATTATATGTGCATGTCAAATATAATTATATAATAATGTGTATCCTAAAAATTCATACTAAGGGTAATAATTGAAAGAGCTGGATATTCCAGGATTATTTCTAGGAGACAATGGTTATACATGTAGACATTACCTTCTAACTCCAGTGTTACAAACAGGTATTGTGATATCCACAGAATATTAATAGTTGCAAATGAATTCAATTTCTACGTTATAGATTCTGATCAATTCAATGAACACAATACACACAAGAACTTCATTCAACAATATTTTATACTATTTATATTTTATACTAGGTATAAGATTTTGCCATATTGCTTCTGTATATTACACTAATAAAAGAGGGTTTTCAACTCATTCTGTTCAGACATCTCTGAAAGAGAGTGTTTTTACTGAACACATGGAGTTTCCCCCCTATAAAAACAATTTTTCTGGTATTTATTATTTTTGTAGTTTTTTTTATGAATAAAAAATTTAATGTTTAATTTGCATTATTTATTTAAAATACATTAAAAACACATACATAACAAGATGTATTTGCCACTAAAGTAATTCCATCGAGAAAAATATAATTCTGAAACCTTAATTAAGCTACATATCTGCTAAAAGCACAAGATTTGAATGTACATACACTAGCTGCAACTTATACATAAGCAAAAAAGTAAGTATCCATTCACTAAGAGATATTAAAATTAAATAAAAAATAATTAATCACCTGCTACAAATAGAAATAAATCATCACAACTAAAACTATACCTTTTATTATTAAAATTCAAATTCTCTTAAAATGTAATATCCTATTGCTGATATTCAGATCGCACCTGTAAAATTACAAATTACTGATGTGTTACTAAATATATTTTAAGAAAAATTAAATATATTTACTGGTTCTCTCAATTGCTCAAGCTAAAATAAAGCCGCTTTATCTGCAGGTTTCTGAAGATCTGGTCTTACTGGCTCTATTAATAGTTCCACTCTTTCTGTTTTGAACTTTACCTTTGCCAGTTCTTCCATTTTCCTTTTTTTGATATTCTTTATTCAAAATACTACCATATTCTTTATGTATAACATATACATTATTACTTATTATAATAGGAAGCGATTTAGCTATATTTTCCTTATTTTCTAATATCAAACTGGGAACTTATGTACCAATATATTCATTATGTTCATATTTTTTACGTAACTCTAATTTGTCCTCCTTTTTCCGTTAGTACTACCTGTACATCACCTTGCTTCCATGAACAACTAGGTTCTGTATTACTGTTAAAAGTCATGTTTCCACTTAATTTCGTATAATAATGTATATATATATATAATTTTAATACTCACAATTATCAAATAATTGTTCCTAAAAAATAATTGTGATATGCAATAACATTACAAAATATATATATTTTAAATAGATAGTTGTTGCATTTAATTACGTCGATTTTTATTATTTTGTTGAATATAACCTTATTTTTTTTTAATTTATTTACTTAAAATTATCTAACATATGGCAACGCTGTTGAATGGTAATCGCATTTCATTGGTTAAAAATTCATGTATATATTTTGCATAAAAAATGCAGGATTACCAACTTTTTTTAGTGACGAAGCATGGGTACATCTTACAGGATACGTAAATTCACAAAATTATAGATCTTGGGCAACAGAAAATCCACACCAACTAGTAGAAACATCATTACATCCTTTAAAAGTAGGAATATGGGTGGGAATGTCGAGAAGAAGAATTATTGGGCCAATTTTCTTTTACGATACCATTACTGCAGCAAGATATCGAGGAATACTAAATGAATTTATTAATCAGCTGCATGACGATGAATTAGAAAATGGCTGGTTTCAACAAGATAATGCACCTGCTCACACGGCCAGAGACACACACCACTATTTGACAGAATTTTACGACGATAGAATGTTTAATTTATGGCCACCCCGTTCTCCCGATCTTACTCCGTAAATATACTTGATTTTTACTTATTTGGACATTTGAAAAATAGGATATATAGAAATAGACTACATCATTTACAAGAACTAGAAGCAGCAATTGTGCATGAAATAAATAACATTACGCAGAATGATTTACATAATGTTTTTGAAAATTTAAAACGTAGGGTGAATATTTGTTTGCAACAAAATGGTCATCATTTCCAACATTTATTATAAATATGTTATTGTGAAAAAGCTTTCAGTACGTTAGCTCCTCATAAAATGTGTTTGTACAGAGGCAAAATTGACAATTTTTTCATTATTAACTGTAAATAAAATTTATGCTATTAAAATGATAATAAACACTAGTGTTTTAATTGAATAAACACAACTAAAATTTATTTTTATTATTCCAAGAAATTACTTACGTTTCAATTAAAATAACATTAAAAAACATCTGTCAAACTATTTTGAACTAGGAATATTTGTATAGAAGTAGTACCAATCTGTAATGTTGGTTGCATATGAATCATGTTACAACAAATAATGAAGGCTCTGTATATAACATAGTGCATTGGGAAATAATGTTGTAGTGCGCTTACACACATCCAAAAAATGTGCACCACAAACATGAATCGTATTATGCAATTCCTCAACTGAGTATGTATAAAGTGACTCATTTTCAATTTGACTTCGCCATATCTGCTTCGCAACAATACATTTTATTGGTACCCTGTACCTAATAACATAATATGTATTTCTATTTAAGTAAATGATATCACCACATGCAAAACACTTCAAATTGATATTCAATCACATTAAGTAATTCATAAGTGTCTTTTTAATAATACCTTGAACTATTTTTGTCATTACAATTTGGGATAACACATTTCAGTTTATATTGACTGCTGTCCACGTTAATGTAACCAAAATCTAGAAACTAAAATAAAAAATTAATTCTCTGTATAGAATTATAGCTTGAAAGTTAGTATTTACATATAGGTTTACTTACAATAATACAATTACATTATTTTTTTACACATTAACAGCATCAGCACAACAAACATTAGGATTAATCAAACCATTTATAAACAAATACAGAGACGGAAATGAAAGTAAACGCAGATAAAAGCCTTAAATTTGAAGTTCCTACATAGAGCCATCTACAATTTTAGTTTATCATTAATCGCGGATAGTTTCCTGCCTCCTCGCCAGAGGCGCTCGAAATCGAGATTAAATTGTCCCATTAACCTTTTAACGAACATTGTCGATATATCGACCACTTGTTTTCCAGTGGGTATCAAGTATGAACAAAGTTCTATAATCAACAATTTTAGTATAACAGACTGGCCTGCAACTTTTGAACTCGAAATATCAACCACAAGTAAAAATCCCGCGGTTTCTATGACAAGTGGTTGATTATTTGACACTGCGCACTATGAAGCACAGAAAGAGAGGCTGCTGGTGCAAGCAGAAATAGATGGAAGCGACATCGACAATGACGAACTTGACGCGAATGACGATGCACCTTCTAATCCGTTTAACTTTACCAAGCACTCATCAGAACCAAAAAAATATTCCGAGACTGTGTTCAGTGAAATTTGTGGTCCAAATATCGACAATAATGAAAGTGCGTCGCCGCTAAAACTTTTTGAGAAAACTTTTGGAATGGATACTTTGGGACTAATGGTCTATGAATCAAATCTCTATGCCACCCAAAATGGAAAGAATTTAGACCTACATTTAGCAGAACTCAGAGCTTTTATTGGAATCCTCATTATTATGGGGTTTCATCGACTTCCAAGCATAAGACATTATTGGTCAACAGATGACAATTTTAAAGTTAACCGAATAGCCAGTTTAATGCCACTGAAAAGATTTTTATTTATTTTACGTTTCCTTCATCTAAATAATAACGAAACTATGCCTAAGAGAGGAGACGAAAAATTTGACAAATTATATAAAGTGAGGCCACTTCTTACAAAACTTAACGAAAACTTTAAGGCTTTATACGTTCCGTACAGAGAATTGGCCATTGATGAGAGCATGGTAGGTTTCAAGGGGAGAACTACTCTAAAACAGTATATGCCTATGAAACCTACCATTCACCGGATTCAAAGTATGGGTTTTAGCGTGTAGTGCTAGTGGATACATGTTCTCATTTCAAGTTTATCAGGGAAAAGAGAAAGAAACGACCCAAGATACACTGGGAGAAAGGGTTGTAATGGAAATGTCTGAGCCATTTTGGGGAAAAGGTTACTGTTTATATTTCGACAACTTCTTTACCACTTTTAACCTTATGAAGACTTTAATGGAACAGGACACGTTTGCCTGCGGCACATTCAGGGTCAACAGAAAGTATTACCCTAAATTAATTTTGAAAGATGACAAAAAAATGAAAATTGGTGATTCTGATTTTGCTCAGGCGGGAGATATATCTATTGTAAAATGGAACGACAGAGGGAAGAAATCTATAAATGTGGTAAGCAACATGCACAACCCGACTAAATTCAACATTGTTAAAAGAACAAATAAAACAGGAGAACGACAAGAAGTTCAATGTCCTGAGTCAATAGCAGCCTACTATAAATATATGGGAGGGGTTGATAAATTTGATCAGGCAATGGAGGCGTATTCCATTTCATGGAAATCCAGAAGGTGGTGGGTCAAGCTCCTATATTATTGTATAGACAGTGCTATTGTGAACTCGTATATTTTGTATAAGTATTCTGCGCAGACTCGAAAAGAAAAATATTGCTCCCAATTAAAATTTAGATCTGTGCTGGCAGATGAGTTGATAGGAACCATAACTCCAGGAAGCGGAAAGGCCCGGCTCAACCTGTAGCTCAAAAATTTAGAAAAATTGATGGCAGGAGTGTGTTCATCGAAGACATTATAAGGAAGACAAATGTGGGAGAGCACCTACCCATAAAGGGGACATCTCGACGGTGCGGCTATTGCAGTACTAAACAAAATCCAAAACGTTCGTAGATGGGATGCCGCAAATGCGGCATTGCGTTATGTTTAGACTGTTTTGCCCCGTTCCACGAAGCATAATACCTAAAATGTTTTTTATTTTTATTCATTATTAAAATAAAGTTTAGTTTCATAATTTTCTGCCTATACTTTTTGGAATCAAAATAAAGTGGTTGAAAAATCGACCAAGAACTTTTCGTGGTGTCTAAGGGCCTAAATGGTCTTTGGTCGAAATATCAACCACTCTGAAGAGCCAAAATGACAGACAATTTAAAAAAATGATTTCAATGAAAGTTGCTCACAAATCATTTTGCTAGTCAACCGCGACAGAAAAAAACATCTAAAAAACAAAAAATAGTACTGCCCGTTAAAGGGTTAATGTGACCCCCCCCCCCCCCCCACGGAAACGGTTACTGGCGATCCATAAATAATTATAACAAGTACAAATTGTAAGCTCCGATTATAAATTATAAACCCACAAAGAGAGTCATCTACCGGTTAAGGAGAACGTTTCCCGGGAAAATTTGAATTCTGAATTTATTTTATTCATTTTGTTTTAAATATTTTTACATAACTTTTTTTTACAACATAGTTATAAAATTAGTATCAACACATTTTTATAATCAAATAAATATAGTGACACTACATTTATATCAAAGTTGGAAAAAAATTACTGATTATTAGAGTCGGGATTATATGCAAAATATGTTTTTAATTGCCATATTTCATTCCAAAAACATTAAATAAGGCAATTAAAAAAAGCATATTTTGCATATAATCCAGACTCTACTCATTATATAAGATTTTTGAATCTTAAAAGTTTGTATGGTTTACAATCATTTCAATGAAACTAATTTAAAACAAATGTAATAGTAAAAATTAATTCAAAAACAAATATGTATGTATTTTATCTATATTGTTAATGGAAAAAGCTTAATTGTAAAAATTGGTAACATTACTGGGTACAGGTCTGCGATCCTTTCCATTAAGTATTCTATTTGCACCTTTCGGATAATTAAAGATCAACAATTTTGTGAAGCTTAGTAATTTCACTTTCATAATAATTAGTCTATATTTGTAATTCTTGCATAATATACAATTTAATTAACATACATACATAAACATATTCAATACCTGTTAGAAACAGTTTAGGGTAAACCATTTTTTGAAATATTCTATTAGGTCCAATATCAGTATTAAAGAAATAATTACTACAAATTCTATAGTGCGTATAAACATATTCATCGGTAAGTTCAAGAGGTTGTTTGTTTCCTATAAATGATAGCCATTTCTTGCAGTTCGTCGTACTTTGCAGGGTTGAGAAAACAATGACGAGAATCTGATTTCAATGAGGATGCAGCCGATTATATTTCTTTTTGGAAAAATATCTGTAATCAAATGTAGAGTAGCGTAACGTAAACATTTATATAACCTATATTCATGGCACGGCTTAGGATCTGCACTAGCAAGACAAGAGAAAATATGGATACCACAGTTGCAACTCCACATACTCATAAAATAGTTGTATTAGCAAGTCTGTTTGTACTGAAATCGGACGATGACAATGATACCGTACTCTGTATGTAACTTAACCCAAAGAGGAAAAGAAATGGAGTTTGTATTAAGAACTATGAAGCAGTTGTCTCAAAATACAATTTATCGGGTATATAAATTTGTTGTAGAACTATATTCATAAATCTGTGCAATACTATCACAACTGTGATTCACAGCCTGTTCTTGAATATGTGCAGTTTGTATATGTTTTTCTACATTATTCTCCCGGGGAAATTTCCAAATTCATTTTAAATTTGTTTCGTGTGAAAAAACACTTTTGTGTTTTGATCCTAACGCTTTGTAAAGTTATGAGTTATGAGTATGACTGGTTATGACCGGAGAGGGAGTAAAATCAACCCACGACCCACACTATCCTACTCACCAGGGTTAGGAAAATTTAACAGGGTTCTTCAACCCGATTACTCTTTCTATTTTACGAACACGGTTGTTTCTCCCTGACTGAATTAAAGAATGCATTTTTGTTA
The DNA here is from genome assembly GCA_935421215.2 of Melolontha melolontha. Classification (NCBI taxonomy): domain Eukaryota; kingdom Metazoa; phylum Arthropoda; class Insecta; order Coleoptera; family Scarabaeidae; genus Melolontha; species Melolontha melolontha. The sequence goes on along the minus strand of OW285236.1, from coordinate 154,308,680 downwards.
ACCGTGTTGCAATCCCAATGGCCGGGTTTAATTTCCGAAAACGCCTTATGAGTTTGTTTCTGATACCACATCTAACCGTTCAAATTCGATTGAGAAAATATGACGTCCCGGTTAGGTTCGGTCTGCCCAACTTGTAACTGCTATTCAAAGTTAAATTTGATTGCTAAGTCGTGACGTCAGCAGTAGGCGGTGATTTGAAACCCTTTCCAAACAATTTCAAGTTATATGTAAATCTCCATAAGAATATTTTTCTGGATTAATAATCGGTCATTGAGTAAAAAATGTCATTAATAGTAATAGTAGTTAGGTATTAGTAAATTGAAGTTCATAAAAAGGTACTCTCGTGAGCAAAAAAAAACGGGACACTGTTTCTGCGTGGGTTTAAATTGTGACTACTTAAGTGGCTATCTTTAGTACTCATAATAGTATGTCTGGAATTGTCAAATATGTGTCTTATTGACAATTATTAAACATTTTCTAAATAAATGTAAATAAAAATTACTAAAAACGATAGAGAAAGATTATTTATTAAATTAAAATAATTATTACATTAAAATAATTAGTATTTCATCATTCCACCGTTATTATTAACTGCATCTTGTAGACATTGAAGCGACAATATTTTGTACAACATTTATAGAAATTTGATGACAAGCATTTTGAACAATCTCACAAAATTCTTCCTGGGTAGCAGCTCTACCTCATTAATCGCTATACATTTACAATGGGATTTGGATAATGACTGTAAGGGCTGGAAATCTCAAGAGTAAATTTTATTCTCTTGTAACCATTGTGTTTTACTTAAGATGAGACATGAAATTGTGTTGTTCTTTCTTATAGTTTCCTTTAATGTTTCGAAAGGGTTGTGCCTAACCTCAGTAACTAATGTTTCGTCTTCCTGCGTATTCGAAATTTTGTTACGTCCGGACATTATTTTCCGATTTAAATTATCCTCTTCCCTCCATTTTTTTATATATTCTTGCAGCTGAACTTTTACCAATATTAAATTGAACCAATACACTTCAATTTTGAATTAGCAACTATGATATATAATTTGACGTAGAGTTTGAAAATTAATCAAATATCGTCAAAATTACAACGCTAAAAAATAAAGGAAATTGACATAACGATTTTGACACTGTCCCGATTTTTTTTGCTCATGACAGTATTATTATACGCTATATTTTTAATTTTTATTACGTTTAACGTAAATTAAAATTGTTGTTGTAATGTTATACAATTTAATTTACAATAAACAATAACAGCCTTATGCATACTCGTTTTAGTGGCTACTAACACCCTACTAAGACCATTTTAACATCCTACTAAGAATTCCGGTATTCATAGTCGCGTTTGATGCGTACTAACAACGTTTTAACTTTAGTAGGCTACTAAATCCCAAGTAGTGTCTGAGAGCGTGTTTAAAGTGTCTATTAAAGCTAACCTACAAAAAGAAAAAGCGCAAACTGCCAAAACATAAGAATAAATTTAACGTTTACATCAGTGTATCTTCTTTAAGTCTTTTGTAGCACAATGATTCGTCATTGTACAGTTCATGGTTGTACTTCTAAAAGAGGAGATACAATTTTACATAAATTTCCAAATTATGAAAAGGCACTAGATGAATTTAAGCAGTGGGTTAGTTTATGTGGCAATGCAACTTTATTGCAAGAAACTCCCAAATCAATACTTAGATTAAGAAGAATTTGTCATAATCATTTTGCTATGGATAATATAACTGGGGAAAAAATTAAAGTTGGTGTAATTCCAAAATTTAACTTGCCAGGTAAGTTAAAATGAAAACATACTTATATAAGAACCAGTTTTGATATAAATTGTTTAGATTAGTATTGTGCTTTTATGTGTTTATTATAGAAGGTGAAGCAAAGCTATACACTTTACATGTTTAATTTGTAGATCCTGTTTTAATTCCAAATTCTTGGGGCTCTGAAATCTTGGATTTGTTGATAAGATAAGTTTAATATTGTTTTATTATTTATTTTATTCACTGTTAAAGTTTTTTTTTTATTCATGTTATATAGTAAATAAACAATTACATTTTTAACATTGGTATACAATTTATTTTCATCGATGTATATTTATCTTCAAATGTTTAAAATAACGCTAAAATGAATACTAGTAATTTCAGCCGCCAGATGGCGCGAAATTTTTAACCGTCTACCATAATCTACCGTAATTTAGCAAACGATTTACGATAATGTCCTGGGTGTTTGGTGGCAACGCTGTTCTCGAAGCACATTATCTCACTTTCAGCTGCTGTCAACACAATTAGATAACACATTTTTTCTTGTTATATGTAATTGCCGTTGGATTTGATGCCAATAATCATGCTGTGTTAATAACAGTTTTTGCATTTTTAAAGTATATGATGTTGTTAAATTTGTTACTGCCTGTGCCAATGATGTATTTCTATATTTCAAAGGACATTTTACCCCTAAGAGAGCAATTTTATGTTACTCTTGAAACCTAACCTCTACAATAAAGTAAATTCTTCCTAAAAACAAATAAAAATTATTTACATAGGTATAGCAAACGCCAATTAAGTTGGCGCGAGGAGGGATAAGTTCGCGCAGGATTAGAAGTAGTGGGGAGATTTTTATTTGGTTTTACATCAAATGTCAGATAATTCTAACCTCTGAGCGTGTATCACTTTATGATCCCTAGCAAAGACATTATGTTTCGTTAAACGTCAATGACAAATGTATTCTGACAATTACTTGAGTAGTGGGGGTGGACGTTTTTAAAAACGTCTTCAGCGCACCCCCTCCTCACGCCAACTTAATTGGCGCTAGCTATACTATCGAATGCAAAAAAAAAGTGGTCAGTCATATTTTAATCTGTTTAAATTAGGCTGCGTGAATGTAGATATATCGACCGATCAAGATAATTTGTAATCGAGTCAACCTTGAAACCGAAATTGTATGTCGTAAATACATTCGTCCTCAGTTGCATAGTTTACATTAACTGTTGTTATTTTAGCTGTCAACTGACATTTTACTTGACGTTTGTAATGTAAGTGCAGTTCAAGTAAATACATACGATTTCGGATTCAAGGTTGACTCGATTACAAATTATCTTGATCGCTCGATATATTAAATGTAGGCATTTAATTTAAATCTTCAAATAGCCTATAAGTGTCAAATAACATATACGGTGATATACAGAAAGGAGTAAGTGTCAAAAATGACTTTCGCACGATACTACGATCTTAAGTACCTTAGCAATGTCACAATACTAAAATGTTTAAAAATTGACTTTACATATAACTTCAATACTGTACCACTTCTTTTGCATTTGATAGTACATATTATATATCCAATTGTTTGGAAATTCGCTCTTTTTGGTGATAAGATACTTACCACTTTTAAAAACTAACGCTTTTTATGTTAATAAAAAATACAAAGTTCAACACTAGCTAATTCTTATGGAGAAAATATTTGTTTGGATTCACGACCTTTGCCTACCTCAACAAAAATGGCGCTGTGATGTAAGCATTAATAGAGCGTATTGGCGAACATTGAAAGATCGGGATCTGGCCATCTTTTAGTTTACCATCCTTGTAGGCAGACAATATCAAATGCCAATTGAAATTATTATGCCAACAGCCAGTTTCAAAATATTACTAACAAAAACTTTATCGTCTGCCATCTATGACGTAGCTCACAACTAATATTATTGAAACACAAATTCCGATTGTTTAAGTGAACGTGTCATTGTAGTGACTATTAAAAATTGTGTGTTTTGTGATTATGAATTATTGCATTGTGTTCACCCTTCACTTCATTCAGCATAACTATAATTTCAAGTCTTGCCATATATTTTGAAATTAGATTTTTTTAAATTATTTGTGAAACTCTGTACTGTACACCTAAAAAAGTGAAAACCCTGGAAACAATAACTGGTGAATGATCATATATTTGTCATCAATAAACTATTATAAGTAATTGATATTGAACCATAAAAATGTCTATTAACCAAGGTAAAAATATTTTGGATTTTATTTATGTACATACATTACTTAGGAGAACTGTTACAGACAATAGGCAAGAACTATTTGAAGAAGTTAAATTATATCAAAATGCTCGAGAAAGAGAAAAGTTTGATAATTTAGCGGATTTATATGCTGTTATAAATACATTGCAGCAACTGGAAAAGGCATATATTAGAGATTGTGTTACACCTAAAGAATATACTGGAGCTTGTAGTAAACTACTTGTACAATATAAAGCTGCCTTCAGACAAGTGAAGGGTGATGAATTTCCATTAATTGATGCATTTGTTCGTAAATACAGAGTATGTGTATATAAGACTTCAAAAAGTTTAAGTAATATATTGTTTATTACAGTTGGATTGTCCTGCTGCTTTGGAACGTATCAAAGAAGATAGGCCAATAACAATCAAAGATGATAAAGGAAATACTAGCAAATGTATTGCTGATATAGTTTCTGTAAGTCATAATCAATACTATGCAGGTTTTTTGTTGGAATATGATTTATTATTTAACTTTAATTTGAAACTTTGTTTTAGCTGTTTATTACGTTAATGGATAAACTAAGATTAGAAATTAAAGCAATGGATGAATTACATCCTGAATTGAGTGATTTGGTGGATACTATGAATAGGTTGAGTATATTACCTGCTGATTTTGAAGGAAAACAAAAAGTTACTGAGTGGTTAGCAACATTAAATTCTATGCAAGCATCAGATGAATTATCAGAGAGTCAAGTGCGTCAACTACTTTTTGATTTAGATTCAGCCTATAGTGCTTTTAATAAAGTCTTACATAATACCTCTTAGAATAATATTAAACATTTAATATTAAGTAATATGTACAAAAAAACTTAATACTTATTTAATGCAAATGTAAGGGAAGTAATTTTTTTCATATAAATGATTATACTTTATTATATATACAATTATAAATAAAAAATGTAGAGTAAATATAAGTTAGAAATTTGAGTAACTAAAATTTAATTTAAATTAAGGAATTAATTTTTGACTCTATAAAATTAAATGTGATAAAAGAAAATAAGTAACAGCTAAGAAACTGTCAAAAAGATGGATATATGCGTAGTTATATGAAATGTATACAAAATTACAGTACACTATTAAAATCTTCAGTATAATTTTTTTAAATCCACATGTTCTGGGCTAATGTGATAAATATAAGCAATCATTCAAAAATGATACTGCATGACCGATGTTTAAGATCAACTTTAGTAAGTAAATGTAATTAATATTTTTTATGACACATTTTCAAATTGGTGGATGAAGTTACAGCATTTCTTATAGTAAATTATGATCATAATGCAAATATGCCTTCACTATTTTCATTACAATATGTACTTCAACAAGCTTAATATTTTTATTAAATCAGTATTTGTCCAATTACTAAAGAAAGTTTAAAGTACATACGTAGTCGTTTTTTATTAATAGTATTTTTTTATTCCATGAAATATAAAAATGTTCTCTCCAAATTACAGAAGTGCTTTTTAACTAGTACTCTCTATAATGATGTATAGCAAGAGCCAAATAAGATGGCGAGCGGTGGGAGTAAGTTCGTGCAGCATTAGAAGTGGGGAGATTTGTATTTGGTTTTACATAAAATTGCAAGATACCATAGGCGGCGTAATCTACACATCTATCACTTAATAAATTAATAATTTATTAGAGTAAAATATATACAAACTTATTTTTTTAACAGTATAGATTTATTGTGAAATCAATTAGACGTTACAGAAACAATTAAACATATTGCTATGGTTTTTTCCCTAAATTATATTTAAAATTTATTAAAAATGTATATACCATTATTTTTGAACTTGATTGTATATTTATGTGTAAGAAAAAAACTTGTTTTATTGAAGGTCGTCTTTATGTGCAAGCCATAGCGGGTGATGTGGACGGACAGACGAAGTTAAACCTTTAGACAAGAACGTTCTTTTTCTTTAAAATATATAATTATATTATTAAACTTAAATAAAACACCTTATATTTCACAAACAATAGTACAGTGGCGGTTTCTGCTATGGTTTGCAAGTTTGCGCAACCACCAAAACTAATAGATTTAATTTAATGAAAAAAGCGTAATTCTACATTTTTTAAATTAAAAATTTGTACTACCTCACAGAATAAATGAACTATTATAAATTACTTATAATAGGTATATCTAATTGGATATGAATACGTTAAATAAATGAGAGAATAACACACTTGGTTTGCAGACTCATTGCAATCCACGAACGTATATATCCCTATACGGCTGACGAACTTTGTCGAACGTCTTTCGGGTATATCTCCATAAACGACAATAGTGTTGCAGCAGCAGTGCAACCAAAACATTAGACATATTTCTTGCTTACGGTGCAACGGTATAAAAGCGAATAAAAAAGTTGTATTTGTGTGTTTAAAAGTGTTTATGCTCTTTATTTTTAAATAATAATGAATTCAGTGCAGAGTTTAATAGTGGATCCGTTCTATAAAAGAACGTACGCCGAAAAAATTGAAATAAAGCGGTTGGGCAGACCTGTTCCGAATTTAAATCTGAAACAAACGATTTCCAGTAAGACGCGAACTTTTAATAGACTATTTAATAAGGATATTTATAATAAACATTTGTGGATTTGCGGTTGTAGTATAAAAAATGCATTATTCTGCTTTCCTTGCTTACTATTTGAAGGTGAAGAATTATGGACGAAAATGGGTTTAACTGATTTAAATCATTCAAGCGATCGAATTAAAAAACACAGTATATCACAAAGGCATATGAAAAATGTAGTCCAATTATCGCTTTTTGGGAATGTGGATATTGCTGCTCAGATGGATAGTGCATATCGAAGAAATATAGCATTGCACAACGAGAAAGTTAAGTACAATCGATATGTAGTGAACATTATAATTAATTGTGTAAGTATTTGTGGAGCCTTTGAACTTGCTTTCTCAAGAAAGATAAATTTGCGACTGCGAAAGATCGTCGCATGGATTTTTTGCTTCAATAAAATCAGGATCAGAATCAGTGAGTTTTAAAAGCCTTTTTTCTTCTTTATATGTACCTTAGCAAAATTACTTTTAATAAAACATACTTAGTGACCTACCTTGTTTACCTACTGTAAAAAGTATTAGTATTCACTAAATTTGCAACCCCCACATTTTTGATGCACGAGCCGCCGCTGCAATAGTATATTAACTATATGTACATTTCATGTGCCCTGCACACATCATCAGTAGTTACTGATATAATTATATATTTAAGTAATTTCGGGTTGTATTATTGTGTTAATTAGTTGATGTATTTGAATATCAATTCCCATATATTCTACGAGATTGTGTTCTCGTAATTTTGATTGTATTTGATTAAACAACGTTTTCTTGTCAACGTGTCTCATATATAATTTTTTATGTAAGTAAATATATAAGACGTCTTATTAATTCAAAAGATTTGAATATTGTATTTCAATTGTATTAATATTGTTATTTAGAGATTTAGTCTTAATTAGTTGAGATAAATGACAAAGAATATTTTAAAAATTTCTACGTAAAAAAATATAACTAAAAATTTTATACGTTTATACGTAAACAGATAGTTAAGAATATCGCAAAACACAAATCCATTTGCTTGCATACGTATAAAGAATATTTAATTTATAAATGGTTTATTCCTTTATTACTACTGTCAACACCAAAAAAATTGAACGTGTGGTATTTTAATTATCAGTTTTATTCGTGTCAAACGTTACTATTGGTTTTAGTTTTTTAAGTATGCCAAAAGCCCGTATCTTAATCCAATTATAAATTTATGGGGCACATGGTAAAAACAATGCGTCGTAATAATTTTAGACAGACAGGAATTGATTAATGGCATTAACGAGTGTTTGCAAAATTTAACTGCACAATATTGCGAAACTCTAATTAGATCTATGCATAGAAGGATTAATTTGGTGATAGAAAGTAATGGCAATGCAACAAAATACTAAAGTATTATATTTCTGTTAATAACTACATAAAAAATACGACTTATTTTCTTGCCGCATATTATTTTACGACGTCAAATTAAATTATTTTGATTAATCATTCGGATGGCAATGTCGGATAATTCTAACTTTGAAAAAGAGATAATTAAACAGATTAAAAAAAACATAAAACACATTTCTGTATACGTCAATTTCCCATTTTTTTGGTGGGAAGTGTAACAGTACAATAGATTAATCAAATTAATCTTCTTCGGAACTGAAGTTGTCACCATCACTGTCACTCATGATATACATTAATAATTAAACTTTCTGCCGTTTCATCAACAAATATTTCTGATTCTAAATATTTATTTCACTTAATAGCAATGATGTACTTTTATGTAGATCTCGGTTTCCGGGTTGGAACCGCGTCGAGTTAGGCGTAATTGCCAACGTTTCGTCCACTGTTTCAAGGGAAATCTTCAGGGCTGTACGTAGATGTTCGTCGTATCGCGGTACCTTGAAGAATGCTAAGACAGAGACCGGTACAACTTATACAGGGGGGACCGGGTCAGATAGTGGCCTGCTATTGGCTGGGGACAATGAGCCAATGGCATGCGTCGTATGGGCGTGGTAATTCTTAGTAGAGTTCGGTAGAGTTTGCCACGTCGGATGTAACGTATCTGTTGAGATTGCGGGGATGTTTGTAAATTTAAATAGATTCACGGATGTTCCTAGGGAAATAATGCTATTCACGGGACAGAAGCTTGACATCTTTGAATAGAATTTGATGACCGGAGTTGAGTTTGTGTTCTGCCACCGCTGAACCGGCTATATGTAACAGACTAGTACAACGTTCATGTTCGGACACGCACACCGACTGGCCGCTTAGTTTCGCCAATGTACACACTGCCACACGAACACGGAATGCGATACACTCCTTGTGCTTGGAGCGGAGATATTTTGTCTTTAACCGGGGGTAAGAGGTCCGAAACTTTAGAATGGGGTCTGAAGACAGTTTTGATTTTATTTCTATGTATGTATTCCTATATGATCGGTGATACCTTGAATATACGGTAAGAAGGCGGTGCTGATGTTAGGATCGGGTTCACTTCGAGGTTTGGAGTTACGATGTCTCACTATAGTACGGTGTATGTCGTGTGCATTCTGGAGTAGGGTGTTAGAAACATGTTTAAGTTCGGAGGATAGTGCCCTAGGTTCTGAGATAGAAAACGCACGATGTACAAGAGTATTAATGACCGCTTGTTTGTGTGCCGGGTGATGATGGGAAAACCCGTTCAGATATCGGTCCGTATGAGTCGGTTTCCTGTAAACCGTGTGGCCCAGTTTGCCATTGATATTGCGGGTCACTAAGACGTCTAAAAACGGGAGACTTCCGTCTGATTCCACCTCCATGGTAAAGTGAAAGTCACGGTGTGGGAGTCTGGAAAAAGTAAGAATTCATCTATAGAAGCATGTTTCTAACACCCTACACCAGAATAATTATAACGCACACGACATACACCGTACTATAGTGAGACATCGTAACCCCAAACCTCGAACTGAACCCGATCCTAACATCAGCATCGCCTTCTTACCGTATATTCAAGGTATCACCGAATATATAGGAAAGGTTCTACATAGAAATAAAATCAAAACTGTCTTCAGACCCCATTCTAAAGTTTCGGACCTCTTACTCTCGGTTAAAGACAAAATATCTCCGCTCCAAGCACAAGGAGTGTATCGCATTCCGTGTTCGTGTGGCAGTGTGTACATTGGCGAAACTAAGCGGCCAGTCGGTGTGCGTGTGTCTGAACATGAACGTTGTACTAGACTGTTACATATAGCCGGTTCAGCGGTGGCAGAACACAAACTCAACTCCGGTCATCAAATTCTATTCAAAGATTTCAAACTTCTGTCCTGTGAATCGCATTGAAATTTACAAACATCCCCGCAATCTCAATAGAGACGATGGCTGTACGTTACATCCGACGTGGCAAACTCTACTGAACTCTACTAAGAATTACCACGCCCATACGACGCATGCCATTGGCTCATTGTCCCCAGCCAATAGCAGGCCACCATCTGACCCGCCCCCCCTATATAAGTTGTGCTTTGTCATAGCATTCTTCTAGCTACTGCGAAACGACGAACATCTACGTACAGCCCTGAAGATGTCCCTTGAAACAGTGGACGAAACGTTGGCAATTAAGCCTAACTCGACGCGGTTCCAACCCGGAAACCGAGATCTACATCTAGAGAACGACCGCGGAAACCTACACCTACATTGATGTACTTCTATGTTTATAAAAATAATTGTAAACATTAAAAGAACTACTCTCGCGTTTGAGCGTGTATCACTTTATGATCCCCTAGCAAAGACATTATGTTCCGTCACTGACAAATATATTCTGGCAATTACTTGAGTAAGTGGGCGCGCACGTTTTTAAAAACGACTACCGCGCACCCCCTCCGCTCACCATCGTATTTGGCGCTTGCTAGATCATTCAAAAGGAATGTAAGGTATGTAATTAAAAAAATATATAAAGATGGAATTTGCATGATCCTTTATTAAAATGCTGAAACCTATGCATAATGGTTATGTGTCTGAAAAAGTGATTGTCAATATTAGAGGTGTTCAATATTATCAATCCAAATTAGTATAGATTCTGATATTCACTTTATACTAATTCACTGTTGTTTATTCAATTGAACTAGTTACTGCAGAATAAAGCAAAAGTTTCACATATTTTAGCACGTCCAGATAAAGTATTTGTAGAAAAATAATTTCAAATGTCATTTGTTTTGCAAAATAAGCCTACTCCTACATAATTTCCAATGTAAAAGAAGTTTGATATTGAGGCTTTATGAAAAACATATATATATATATATATATATATATATATATATATATATATATATATATATATATATATAAATATATAAATAATTGAAGACCTTAGAGCAACAACGGTACAAGCCACAATCTTCTCAAAAATGAGTTATATGCATTTTTCACGTTAGTAGGCACCTACAGATCTAAGAAATAAAAGTTATCGCTACTGTAACATAGATGGCGCTTTAAATCATCAAAATCCTTGTTGCTTTTAGAATAAAATCAACCTTTTTAAGTGTAAAAACGGTACAAGCCATGTCATTTATATCATGGCGGCTTCAAGCAGTAAATCTACTCGAAAGGAAACGTTTTTTTATGATAACTCTGAAAGTGATCGAGGCTCAGATTTTGGATCTGATGATAGTGTACGGGACAAAGATTATGTACAAAGTGACAGTGAAAGTGAAACATCTTCAGTTAACGATAGGCAGGTGAGTAATTAAAATATGTGGCTTATCCCCTTGTTAAGTAAAATTGGTGTGGCTTAAATTTCTTTTTTAAATATTTTTTATAACGATGTTGTTATATTTTCTTAACGCTAAAATGTCACATTTGCTTATTACTTGTTTCATAATGTTTAAAAAAAAAAAAGGTTCGATTGTATATCAACCTTAAGAATAATATCGAATTGTGGCTTATCCCTTTTATGCATAAACTTTTTTACAGATATGAAAATGTTCTTATGACCAATAAAGCATCCCAGACTTGATATTGTTATACTTAAAAACTCTAGTAAATATTGTAGCAAGATTTTAACGCAATTTTTCCATTTTAGGAAAATGATCTTTCCGTCACCGAAACAGAAAATGGTTCTCTAAGTAAAAGAGCTCCTCTGCCCACACCAGATAAAGTTCCTCCTTCAAGATGGCGCAAAGTAAACCTTGAAAGGCAGAGTAGAAATAAAAGAAAAATTAAACGAAATTTGGGTCACGATTATGTAAATAAACGACAAAAACAAGTACCTACTCGAGAAATTGGACCTTCGTGTAAGTGTCGCCGAAAATGTCGAGATGCTCTGGAAGGAAAGGAAATGCAAATCTTCAACGATTTTTGGGACTTAGCAGATTACAACAAACAGAATATTTACCTGTTTTCACAAATGAAATCTGTCCCGAAAAGAAGGTCTTACCCTAAAAAGAAAAAAGAAAAGTATCGTCGCGCAAAGTTTCGATACAATATTTTGTCAAGATAAATGGTATTGACATCAAAATATGCAAACAAGAATTTTTTGCGGTTCACGGACTGCAAAATTCAAAAAAAGGAGTTCAACTTTTGTATGAACAGATGAGCGAAGGTGCTAGTCTCCCAAAAAATGATGAACGTGGCAAACACCAGAACAGAGCGAATAAGATTAGTGACAGTGATCTTGAAAACGTAAAGACGCACATTAAGTCAATCCCTAAATATACAAGTCACTATAGTAGACAAAAAAAGCCTAATAAGGTATTCATAGATCATGACTTATCAATTTCTGCTCTCTATCAGGATTACTACCTTGAATGGTGTAAAAAGAAAGGTTTACATCCCGTAAAAGAAAGCTACTATAAGAACGTATTTTGCAAGGAATTTAACATCGGATTTAAACTGCCCAAAACGGACACTTGCAAAACCTGTGACTTTCTCAACATTCGGACTAAAAGTGCTATGAGTAAAAGTGAATCAGCAGAACGCTTAAAGATTGAGCTTGAACTACATCATCGTAGAGCAGAAGCGTTACAAAAAAGCCTCAAAAAAGAAATAGAAAATGCTAAGAAAACAAAAGATACTCTCGTCATAAGCTTTGATTTAGAACAGGCTCTACCTGTACCAAATTTGACAGTTGGGCCTGCTTTTTATCTACGAAAAGCGTGGACATATAATCTAGGTATACATGACTGTATTGAAGATATAGGGTACATGTATATGTGGCCCGAAAACTTGGCAAAGCGTGGCAGCGATGAGATTGCTAGCATATTATATAAACATTTTAAGGAAAATCGCAATGAATATAAGAAGCTCGTTGTATATAGCGATAATTGCGCCGGGCAGAATAAAAATTGGACTATGGTATGCTTATGGCAACAACTAGTAAAAGAAAATATTTTTTTAAGTCCATAGAGCACCGATTTCTAGTAGTCGGACACACGCATCTTCCGTCTGATCGTGACTTTGCGATTATAGAAAAATATAAACGCCACCATTTAAAACAAGTATACACTCCTGATAACTGGTATCAAGCTGTTTCAAAAGCAAGAAGAAAGAACCCTTTCAAAGTAATCGTTCTTCAACAGAAAGACATTTTGTCCTTTAAGGAGTTGCAGATGCAAATTACGAAGAAAACTCAGACTGATAATAAGGATAAACTTAATTTCAGTAAAATCGCTACATTTAAATTCGGAAAAGATAGTCCAAATGTAATGTTTTTAAAACATATTTGGAATGAAGAATTTAAAACTATAAATATTGGTAAAAAGGTGTAAGAACATCAGCAAACCTGACCATAAGAGATTTAAAAATCAAATACGATGCTCCTATTCCATTAAATACAAAAAAAATTTCTAATCTATCAGCACTTCTAAGATACATACCGCCTATTTATCAAAACTATTACAGAGACATTGGGGTCGTTGAAGCTAATAATGTAGATATTATTGCTCAGCCTATTGATGATGAGAATGAGATCGAACATTTGGACAACTTTAGCGATATTGACGACGAAAATTAAAGTTGTTGTTTTTACTAAAAGAGTGTAGTTTATTTTTAATTTTTACTCCTTTGTTTAAAGTTCCTAGTTACAATATTATTTTGTTTTTGTTCTCAATAAAAAATACAATAATAATTTCCCAATGTAACAAGGTAATATGTCGTTTGAGCAATGGTTTTTACCTTAACTACCAATGAAAATGTTATTTTCTTTTATTAAAAGTTTTTGTTTATTTTAGAATGTTTACTCATTACTTTTTGTTATATACCTACTACGTACAATCGTACGTTTACGATCTGTTAATTTTCAATATGTTTTAATGTAATAAGGGTAGAAGCCACATTTTTTTTTTAATAAAATTAATTTATTTAACAAAAACGCTTTTTTTTTTCTTTTTTTTTCAGCATTCTTCGAAAAACGGTTAGAAATGTTCAAATAGTAAGTTGTAATATTTTTATTTTATTCCTTAGTATTTCAGGATTTAGTTGAAAACTTTAAAGTTGATTTTCTCAAAAAATCAGTTTTGTGGCATGTACCGTTGTTGGTCTAAGGTATTCAATTATTTCTTGACCTTTGTATGTTATAGTAGATTAAATTAGTCGGCGATTTAAGGCCTGCTTTACTTGATACGTTTATATTTAAGACAATCTTACATGTTTTGACACATAGTGTATTTTTCAAAGAAATTAAAAATATAAATGACAGTATATCAATGTCAAACTTATACAGGGTTACTATAAAAGAATCATCGGGTTTGAGAAAGCTATATTTCAGAAAATATTATAGATATAATAGTAAATGACATGTCTATATGCAGAGAAAATAGTCAAGTTTGTGAGCATATCATTACAAATGTTCAATGTGGGCTCCTCGAGTCACGACAAACGTCCAAACGATAGTTCAGTTCAGTCCATACACGCTGCAAGGTGTCTTGGTCGATACTGTTAACAGCAGCAGTAATGCGTCTTCTTAGTTTCTCAAGTGTTGTAGGTAATGGTGGTACGTAAACCCTGTCTTTAATATACTCCCAAAGGAAACAATCGCACGGGGTAAGATCGGGAGAATTGGGAGGCCACGCGTACAATGCCGCATCTGTTTCAGCACAACGTTGAGGTAGCATCTCGACGAACTTCATTATGCCAATGAGGCAATGTCGCTTCGTCGCTAAACACGAGACGGTTAGTAAATTCGTCGTCCTCTATTGCTGTCTGCATGTCACAACAAAACTCGGTTCGCTTGACATAGTCGTCTGGACGTAAACTTTGCGCCATGTGTATACGGTACGGCTTGAATCACAAACGCTTCCGCAAAATTTTCCAAACAGTTTGCTGCGGAATACCAAGTGCACGGCCTGCGCCACTGGTAGATTGTGGCGAACACACGAAGCATTGTCTAGCTGCATCCACCGTTGCTTCAGGCATTCGTGGGCGTCCGGTGCTTTTACGTTTAGTAAGTGAACCTGTTGTCTGAAATTCTCGATACTATCGTAGAATACTCTGATGACCTGGAGGATCACTTTCGTATTGCCGTCGGAACGCACGTTGCACTGTAACAAGCGAGAAACATCGCGCGTACTCTAACACGCAAAACGCTTTTCGTTGAATCGTCGCCATTTTGCATACTGCCTGCTGGCTTCGGTGTGCGCATGTCAAGCGATATGCGTAGACGCACGTTCTAAACTTGAACGTTGTCGCTGACGATAGATATGTCATTTACTATTCTATATATAATACTTTCTGAAATATAGCTTTCTCAAACCCGATGATTCTTTTATAGTAACCCGGTATATCTGTAGTTGAAACATGTAAGATTGTTTTAAATATATCCATATCAAAGTAAAACTGACCTTAAATCGCCGATTAATCTATCTATCTATTTATCTATCTGTATATATATTGTGATGAATCATCCGACGATGCGTCAGGCTCATCTCGAAAGATGTCGATACATAGGGAAAAATCTAGACAGAGGTTCCCAATTATGCTAGAAGTTTTCCTGTGAATATAAATAACACTAGAGAGGGACATTAATCCATTCAACGGGTAGTCGCCGAATCGAGTTGATATTGTAATAAATAAAGATTGATATAAATTCTGTGTAAATAAATATTGTCTGGTTAGTTGTAGTTTTAGGATGTTCATTTAGTGTATACCGTTTTTGTCAATACAGTGTGTGTTTAAATTACCGTTAGTTTTATTTAAAACCCGCAAAAGGACACTTGTCTTTCTGCGGGTTACAGTGGTGTCAGTGTGGGTTAATTAATAAATAACGGACTAAGTGAACAATTAAGTGTTAATTAAATATTCGTTTAAATAACTATGAATTAAAAGTGGCTGATTTAAAACGATAATTAGAGGAGAGGGATGAGGATACAACCGGCAAAAAGGCAATCCTCCGGCAACGACTTCGAGAAGAATTCTGAAAACTCGAAAGCTTTGGAGAAAGTTCTAGAACAGCGACTAGCGGAAAACTCAGAAGCGTTAAAGGAAGAGGTTTTGATAGTTGTAGAGGAGAGAATTGGAGAACATTCTAGACTTTTAGAGGCAATAATGGCTCAGATGAAATTACCCGTTACCATGAGTCATTTTGATCCCAAGCAGGTCAACGAAGTTTTATCGTAGCCCATCGAAATAAAAGAAGAACCTGCGCCTATCTCGAAGATCAGAATCAAGCCACCAACCTTTGATGGAAAGACGTCATGGGCGATTTACCTGACGCAATTCGAAGCAGCCGTAGAAGCAACGCATGGTTTTCTGTCGAGAAGGCTACTGCTTTAATCATAACATTGAGGGGTGATGCTAGTGATATTTTTCAGACATTGCCTCCTGAGGAACGTAAAGATTGTTCACAACTCATTAAACGGATGGAGATGAGATGTGGCCATGCGCATTTGGAGCAAGTATACCATACCCAACTGAAGAATCGATCACAGAAGAAAGGCGAGAATCTTCAGGAATTTGAGGCAGATATTGCTCGACTTGCTTATCCGATGGCACCAGATAATTTCATGCAACACGTAGCTGTCCAGACGTTCATAGATGGTCTCCGGGATATTGATACGCAGCAAGTATTAAGGTTGGCACGACCGAAAACCTTGATATATGCTTTGGCGCACGTGTTTGAGTTTGAGACTGCAAAACAAGCCTCTCGGAACCATGCTCGTGTCTGCACTGTTGACAAACAGGAAAATGAGCAGTTCATGGAGCAGGTGGTTAGTATAATTCTAAATCAGATCAAACCAAATAAAAGAGTACTGCGATGCTGGCATTGTGGAGAGATTGGTCACGTTCGAAGTAAATGTAAGGTGGCCAAAAAAGCATCGCCTGTGCGGCAGGAAAACTAAAGCGGGGGCAATCGTCGATCCAGCATTAGGAAGCCCCAAGAACGCTTGGCTGAGTCGCATTTTTGCAACATGAAGTCAACGATATGTGGACGCTATTATGGAAGGAAGGACCTATGCCTGCTTGCTAGATACTGGATCGACCAAAACCTTCGTGCGACCCGATTCAATTTCCAAAAATAAAAAATTATTTTCTAGCATATGGAGACTGTTATGTTTTGGAAAAAAAAGGTCCAATTGGAATATTTATATTTATTTTATTTATTAGTTGAATTAACTTCCTGTCTTTCTTCTTACTTCTCTATTCATTAAATTGATTTTATTTTCGATCCCTGTGGACCGGCAACCTCTTTTGCTTGCTTATTTTTGCGCAATAGATGTCGCCCTATCTTTGTATCTGACGACGATCGTGTTCGTTTATCGGGAATCTACGTTCGAACGGCACTTGGTCCGAGATCGCTCACGGCGCTAGTTGTGCTTTATTTTTGTGTGAGAACCTAGTCTTTGCGGTAAGAAGTATTATAATCTTTTGAACATTGTCTAATGTGTGTCCTTTATCCTTTGTAGGATATAATTTTATTTTATCGCCTATTGGCTTGAGAATTTTTCCTATTTTGCTGCTGTATTCCAACGAAGTTTAAAACCTCGTGAAAGGTTTGGCAAGCGGACACGTTTTCCCTTATGGCTGATCA
Source organism: Melolontha melolontha (assembly GCA_935421215.2). Classification (NCBI taxonomy): domain Eukaryota; kingdom Metazoa; phylum Arthropoda; class Insecta; order Coleoptera; family Scarabaeidae; genus Melolontha; species Melolontha melolontha. Next base: position 154,291,099 of record OW285236.1, on the reverse strand, counting down.
TTTTAATATTCGATATTTTGGAGGAGAACCAGGTGGAAATGCCCACATTTCACCTTTATTAGCGAATTTGATAGCGGCGTTGCTTCACAAAAAAAAACCTAGAAAGAATACCGACGTTTCCAAGATGGCGTACTATAGCGTAATGGCGGCGTGAACTGGCGGCATTTTGTGCGATATAATCTACTGAATTGTTTTAACCCGTGCAACCCCTTGGAGGGCTTTCCCATTAAGGTTGAAATTATACGATAACTGGGACAATTTAAAGTATGTGTAGAATTTCTTTTTCTTGTATTTGGTTTTTATTAGACATGTGCAACTCAATTAAATTTAACTAATTATCAATTTGTTTACACTTAAGTAAGACTCTAGAGAAGCCATTCACTTATTATTTGGGCAGACGTTGTAAAGAAAACTTTTCATATGTAATAGTATCGTAAGAATTCGAAGAAGGTTCGATTATTGCAAGAACTTACTAATTGATAGAATTCAGAAATAATTTGCAGTCAGTTCTTGACTTTACATTTACATTTGTTTACTTCTCTGTGTCACTTACTAACTTTATCGTAAAACTTTGATAGCGAACAAGGCATTATTCGATGAATTTTAGAAGTTAGGTGCTTGTACATCTGGATACGAGCATTTGACTGAATTTTTGTTTAAAACTGAATGACTGGCTTCACTGGCAACCAGGTGTGGTTAGTTTAGTTCTATTGTACGAGGCTAAGATCCTTCAGACGGGCCTACGTACAGTTTATTCAATAACTTGGGGTACGATGCTGTTTTGTATTACTTTGATTAAAACATTATAACCTTATTGTAAAGAACCATGATTATGTATACCTAATTGTTGTTCTGCTGAACTCTTGTTTAGACTTGTAAGTATTTAATTCATAAATTGATCACAGTAATTCTTCCTGATTATACAGGGTGTAGTTCTGACATGTGAATTGTTTTATAGTATTCACTGTAATACGCCTCGTGCGGTTCTATTGAATTTTGGGGATTAATCTGGGAGACTTTATGCTAAATTTTAAATTTATCAAAGCTTAATTATTGCCTTGGCGCTTTTGATTTGATTTGTCATCTCTTTAATTTTTGTAATTACACACTTAATGCATTCTTACTTTCTTTTGTTAATTCCTCATACGACGACTGATTAATTTGTTATTATAAATTTTCTGAACCCACTTTGTTTTGTTAATGAATTTGTTGTTGTAGATGACATGTGTTTATTTGATACCCTTCCCTCAAGTGTTTGAGATAAGCAAAGTTTAAATTGATTCGGTCACAAGTAGCAAAGGGTCATACTGTTTTGCTTTTGGAACTACCAGTATCCCACCCGCTTCCGTATTTACGGGGGTACTTTGCAGGAAAATATGGTGGCGCCACACCCCACCTCGCGACCTTGGACTCGCGACACACTCCGAAAACGTTTGAGCTGGCCGCCAGAGTATTTCCTTGGGACGATTTCCAACAGGTAGGTTCGGGGCAAAGGAGGATGACCCAGCCGAACATCTTGCTCCTACGTAGACTACTTGGTTTGAGTTGTTTTGGTCGCGAAAAGTGTAGCAAATCTTAAGACCGCCATTGGAGAAGCAGCTTCTGTGGCAGGTGAAGTAGATGTAAATTTTATCATAGGACCAACATCAATCCGTCATCGTGTTCTCGTAGCCGATATAGAAGAAGAAATAATCCTGGGATTAGACATCATGAACACCTACGGCTTCCAATTAAACATAAAAGAAGGCACTTTAAAAATAAATAATGAAGAATTATTTCTTCATGGGAAAAATTGTGGGCATGTACAAGTAATTACAGCAGAAAATATTGTTCTGGATGCAAGAAGTGAGACATTTTTGACGGCATGTGTGGAAGGTGATTATCTGGAAGGAAATGTTACAATGTTGGAACCGAAGCCTGGTGATGACGAGATAGGCTGAGGAATAGTAGTTGCCAAAATCCTGGTTAAGACTCACAAGACTGAATGTGAATAATTACCCTGTTTCATTGAAGAAGGGTACTATTCTGGGATGGTGTACGCCAGTGTCGGCCGTCGTTCATCGTGTAGAGGCGGAGAAGAATGGATTCGTGTAGGTTCCTGAGAAATTGTCCAGGATAATTGACTCAGCCTGTCAAAGATTGAGCCAGAAAGAATAAAGCCAAGTTAAGGATCTAATCAAACATTATGAAGAGGTCTTTGAAACTGAAAGTGGTACGAAAGGAAGAACCAATATTGTCATTTACCAAATAAATACCGGCGATGCAAGTCCAATTCGACAAGGACCAAGAAGGTTACCACTGGCAAGACGGGAGGAAGCCGAGCAGATTATACAGATATGGAAAGCCAAGGAGTAATTGAACCTTCGAGTAGTCCATGGGCTTCACCCGTGGTCCTTATCAGGAAGAAGGATGGGTCTACCAGATTCTGCGTGGACTATCGTCGCCTGAATAGTGTGACCAAAAAGGACAGCTATCCTCTCCCAAGAATAGACGATACGCTAGACACCTTGGCAGGAGCAAAATGGTTCTCCACTCTCAACTTGAAGAGCGGTTATTGGCAAGTGGGAATGGATCCCAATGACAAAGAGAAGACTGCCTTCAGTTTAAGTACAGGACTCTGGCAGTTTACAGTCATGCCATTCGGCCTATGTAACGCCCCAGCTACTTTTGAGCGATTCATGGAGACTGTATTGAGGGGACTGTCATGGAATACTTGCTTGGTGTATCATGATTATGTGATTGTGGTAGGGAAGACCTTTCAAGATCACATGGAAAAAGTGGAAGTAGTATTAGAGGTTGCGAGATGTCATCCTTAGATTAAGCCCAAAGAATTGTCACCTTTTCCGCAAAGAGGTAAATTACCTTGGACATGTGGTTTCCGGAAAAGGAGTTGCTGTAGATCCAGAAAAAGTAAAAGCTGTGGAAAAATGGCCTGTACCCAAAGACAAACATCAGCTAAGAAGCTTTTTGGGATTATGCACGTGTTATCGACGCTAGTTCCTGGATTCTCTAACATTGCAAAATCACTTACCCGCCTAACAGAAAATCAAGCATTCATTTAGAACAACGAATGCCAAGCGTCCTTAGAGTTGTTAAAAGGAGCTTTGATCAGTGCACCTGTTTCAAACTATCCACTGCCACCTGGGAGGTTTGTTCTGGATACAGATGCCAGTAACGTCGGGATTGGTGGTGTGCTCTCTCAAATCCAAGAAGGACAAGAAAAGGTCATTGGATACTTCAGCAAGACCCTGTCCAAACCAGAGAGGAACTACTGCGTAACCAGACGAGAACTACTGGCAATAGTTAAAACTATTGCCAGTAGTTTAACAAGTATCTATACGGGCAGAAGTTCGTGATTCGCATTGATCATGTCGCTTTGAAGTGACTCTTGCAATTTAAGAATTCCGAGGGTCAAGTAGCCAGATAGATTGAGAGGCTATAGGAGTATGACTTCGACATTGAACACAGAGCAGGCCTCAAACATCGAAATGCAGATACTCATTCCACAAGGCTCTGTCCAGAAGACTGTCGACATTGCAACCTAATCGAAAACAAATCGGCCAACGCTCTTCGAACCACCGTGGTTGATGACCAATGGCAACCTGACAATTTGCGCTCAGATCAAGGAGCTGATCTGGATCTTCCAGTCTTCAGGGCTTGAAAGAGAAATGCGCAAAGACCGACCTGACAAGAAATTGCTCCCCATTCACGAGAATTGAAGTCATACTGGGCACAATGGGATTCCTTAACCATGGAAAGCGATCTCCTGAGACGTTAGGTCGAAAATTACGATGGAAGCGAGCGGAAGATGCAGATGGTGGTTTCCAAGAAAATAATATCAGAGGTATTGCGAGAACTCCATAATGGTGTTTCTGAGGGACATTTCGGCGTCCATAAAACACTGGAGAAGGTGCGCCAGAGATTTTACTGGGTGAATTGCTCACGAGATGTGAAAGAGTGGTGCCGAAAGTGTACTAATTGCGTCGGAAGTAATGGTCCCCAGAGGCGCCGACGTGCACCCATGCGCCAATACAATGTGGGAATCCCATTTGAAAGAATCGCCATAGATGCCGCTGGCCCTTTTCCAGAAAGCGACAAAGGAAATAAATACATAATAGTGGTCATGGATTATTTTACCAAATGGGTTGAAGCATATGCTCCACCAAATCAAGAGGCCGAAACTGTAGCAGACGTGATTGTGAAGGAGTTCGTCAGCCGTTTTGGTGTAACCCTGGAACTTGATTCCGATCAAGGGCGAAATTTCGAGTCCAGTCTATTCGAAAAGATGTGTGGACTTTTGGGCATACGAAAAAGGAGAACAATTCCCTTGTATCCACAATCAGATGGGATGGTAGAGCAAATGAACAAGACCATGATCAAACACTTATCCAAAGTGGTCTCCGAACACCAGAGAGATTGGGATGAACATTTACCATTATTCCTAATGGCGTATCGGGCATCTGTTCAAGATACAACTGGCCAATCACCAGCGAACGTGCTATTCGGGAGGGAACTCCGAATGCCCTGTGATTTAAAGTTTGAGAGCAAGCCTAGTGAAGCTCTTGCCGGAGAAGATTATGTCAGCACTCTCAGACGAAGACTAGATAATATCCACGATCAAGTAAGACATAATATCCACGATCAAGTAAGACATAATATCCAAGATGCTAGTGACATAATGAAGGAGAGCTACGACATCAACGCCGAGAAGGGTGGTTACCATGAAGGCGGTCGGGTTTGGTTATATAATCCACAACGCCGACGGGACCTCTCTCCAAAACTTCAAAAGAATTGGAAGGGGCCATACGAGGCGTTGAAGCGGATTAACGATGTAATATACAGCATAAGGCGAAAGGTCGATTTTGGGGTCGAGAAATAGCAAGATTTGTTTACGGTGCCGTCAAACAATGCGCTTGCTCATTGCGTAGCCCGAGATTTGCGAATGGCCAAAGGAATTGCCAGAGAATTTAAAGAGAGATTTGGCAGAATCTAAAAATTAAGGCAGCAGGGACCAGCAATTGGGAAGAGTATCCAAATAACAAATGAAGAACAGCCTATATTTTATTTGGTCACGAAAGAACTGTCAAGCCTGAAGCCAACCTATCCTGCCTGATGGGAGGCCCTGGCCCACTTACGCGAACAAATGTTACAAGACATTTTGAAATTAGCAGTTCTAAAATTGGGTTGTGGATTGGACCGCCTGGAGTGGAGAATTGTAAGGAACATGTTAGAAGTAATATTCCAACATACTGATATGGAAATTCTGGTATGCAGTTACCGGCTTGAATGTTCCTATACACCTAGGCAAGATAAGACCTTGGACTATTATTTCGATATGACGTCACAATGTAACAAAGGCCCTACCTGCCGATTTCGCTATAGTTCGAGCGAACCAAAGCATGACATGTTTCGGGACGAAACTTCATTTTTAAGAAGGCAATGTGATGACTCATTCAAGGGTACGTCACGTATCATACCTCCAGCGCCTTCTCGATAGATGTGGAAAGAGAAAGAACGCGAATAGAAAACTCGAGAGAGATTCAACAGCGATATATAAGCCGTCGAGGAAGGGATTTGGGGATTCCATACCGAATCATCGCCAAGTGAACTTACATAAATATAAATATATAAATGTGCTTATTGTTAGTAATTTGGTTTTAAATTGTTATTCGTTTTTATTATTAATATTGTGTGTGTCTAAGTTACGGTTAGTTTTATTTAAGAACCCGAAAAGGCAAATACTTTATAATACTGTTCTTAAAGTGATAAAGCTGAGGGTCTACATTATGTTAAAGGGAGGTAAAGAAGCGCTATGCAAAAATAAAATATATGACTGTCTGAATATCAAATGAATAAATTGAGTAAGGGTGAATTATTGATTTCTAATTGATCACTGAGGATCTTGTCAGTTTTTTTTAATTTATTAATTTCAAGTGACTCTAATAAATTAAGTTTTTTGCCCTTATTTTCTACATGTAGTGTCTTAAATTCTTTGTTAAAATTGTGGTTAAATTAATATGAGACGCGTATGAAGAATCACTTATTATTTTTTTACATTTTATTTAATACAATAAATGCTTGGCTATTTATATCAATAAAAGAAACAAGAGTGATTTTAAAGTAAAATAAATGGTTTAATAAATCTTTCTAGTCAGGTAAGTGTACACAATGATGTGACAAATTAATTAATTTATGAATGGTCACGTGTTTGTGTGAAAAGTTTACAATAATAGGTTATCACGTGATCATGAATTCAGTACACAAAAAAATAGCAAATTGACTAAATAATTACCTCAAGGGAACTGTATTTTTCGTAGTGAAACTTATACAACGTGTTTCAAAAAGAATTACATCTAGTTGCTCATGAATTTTTCCTATAAATTATGAAGTTCTGCATTCTTGAAATGCGGATATAGATTAAATGGTATGAAGGTTATCTACCTGTCACTGAATTTCAAAATTTATCATCGAGAGATGTGGTGATGAAATTAATAACAAGTAAAAATAAATTATTAATATATTTAATAAGAAAACTTTAAAGACGGGATATTAATCAAACAACCCAGGTAAATAACTAATTAATTAAAAATATTCAAAATGGTTACCATCCTGTTGAATGCATAATGCAATACGACGTTTTATGTTGTCAAAAATATTCTGCAATACATTTTACATTTGGTGTTATTTTATTACATTTAATTGTAATTATATTGATCAAGTCATTTAAGTTATTAATTCTTGTCTTATATACTTCATTTTTTAGCAAACCAAAAATAAAAAAATCTAACGGAGTAAGATCTGGTGACCTTGCTGGCCAAATAACTGGATGGGGGAAGTAATATTCTAAAAGCGCCAAATTTTCACGAGTTGTACGTGCAGGAGCCCCATCTTGCTGGAAGGAACCCCCTTTGAATTGGTCTCGTTCCCCTTGAGTTAAAAATAGTGTTAATAACTGTTGTCGGTATCGTTGGCTATTAAAGTTATTGTGAAAGTGTTGGTTCTATTTTTCTACGACTAGATACAGCTAACCATACTCCAACTTTATCAGGATGTAAAGAAACTTCGATGTACAGTCAAAGCTCGATAACTCGTACTAAATGGGGCGAAGATCTGTCCGAGTTACGAAAAGTCCGACTTATCGAAAGAAAATAAAGTTGTAGGTACGTTAGGAATTAAAACTAACACCAAATTTTATCTATACAGTAGCAATATTATACTGAACTTTAATACAACAAGGTTATCAATACATATCAGGTAAAACTGAAACAGGTACTATAACTATAAAACTGATAGAAACTGCACAAAGTATACATTAATCAGAGTCTAATTCGGTTGGTGCATTATAGGAGCATGATGGCAATGGTGATTGGTCTGCCACTGTGTTGTTTTCCCCAGCAGATACACGTTTGAGAAAGTGCCCAATCTTCTTTTGTGAAAACTTTTGATGTTGCTTGCGAACTATTATTTCACGTGCAGTCCTAAAGTGTCTATAGAATGGCTGCAGTTCAGGATCTGAAGTAGAGTCTATAATTCCAATGAGTACGTCCAGAGCTTCATGAGCATTTGACAGCTTCGATTTAGACAAGGGTTGTTCTTCCTCCTCCTCGTCCGTACTATTCTCGCCCGTGGTGATAGAAGCCAAAACATCGCAAGCGATATCTTCATCAGTCTGGATCTGATAGCCTGGGTCTCCATCTTCTCTATCTAACCACTCATGAATGTCCTCTACAGTGGGTTCTGTTTCACCGGCCGCTAAAAGTATCTGATGATAATCATTGGTCTCACAACCCTCGAAATTATACTCTACAACTTTGTCAAAAAAATGTTTGTTCCAACAGTTGACAAGCGTAGAAGTTTTTACTTCATTCCAAGCACAAGCCCAGTTTAAGATTGCTGACTTGATGTTGTAATTGCGGATGTTCTGCAATGTCCTTAGTCCTCGCGTGTCCTCTTCTTTGTCCTCAGGTTCGTCTAGTACCACCATTACTTCATCGAGAAATTTCCTCTTATACAACCTCTTACATGTCAAAATAGTACCCTGATCCATTGGTTGGATAAGCGAGGTGGTATTGGGAGGCAATGCCAGGCACTTTATTTTCCCATCACTGCTACACATCTTCACAGTTGGATGTGAAGGGGCGTAATCTACAAGCAAAACAGCCTTGATGTCATTAGGGGCAATTTTTAGAACTTCGATTTGGAATCGTCGCACTTCAGGAACAAATTGTTTCTGAAACCAGTCTATTGTGATTTCTTGGGTGAACCAAGCATTTTTCGAATTTGTATAGTGCACAAGTAGAGTATCCATTATGTGCTTTAGCAAACGAGGCTGGTGTGATTTGCCGACCACCACTGATTTAAGGCGGTGGATTCTATCTGCATTCGCACACAATAAGGCCGAAAGTCTCTCTTTGCAAAGCTTTCGACCAGGCACAGTGCCCTCATGCTTAGAAGCTTGCGTATTTTCAGGTAGCGAACGCCAAAACAGACCGGTCTCGTCAGCATTATATAATTGAGCGCGTGTTAAACCTTCTTCCTTAATTAGAGTGTCAAGTCGTGTTCTAAATAGTTCAACACTATCTTGATCGGCACTTAGAGCTTCACCAAACAGTCTTTTGTTTACAATACCGTACCGGTTTCGAAATCGATAGAGCCAACCATCGCTAGCACAAAATTCAATGTTCATATGCTTAGCAAGTCTTTTAGCTGCCGCCTGAAGCTCTATACCACGAACTGCAACACCGCTAGACCGTTGCTGTATGTACCATTTATGTACAGCATTTTCCAGGTTCGTGTTACTAGGCAATTTCAGTCGTTTTCTACTGGAAACTGTTGTTTCAACATCATATTGCAGAGCAAACGTCTTCAGATTATCTTTGTTCTTTCATATTCCTGACACTGTTTGTTTTGCGATGCCGTATACTCTACACACATTTGCCACAGAAGTACCTGATTCTAGCTTTTCAATAAGTTTTAATTTCTCTGCAACACTTAAAGAAACACACTTTCTCTTGTTCGACGCCATTGTTACACACGGGCTCGTCTCAACTGACTGGCTACTCGTATGTGTGGATGCTGTGTTTAGCGCGGCGGTGGGTTGAGAGAGCAACATCGCAACACACTGGCGTTGTGTTGCGATAACTCCGCCACCTGTTTGCGGCACCTGTAACATTTTAACCAACCAGAATGTGGAATGTGACACGTTTGTAATTTGGTCCGAGTTATCCGAAGTCCGAGATATCGGGGTCCGAGTTATCGAGCTTTGACTGTAATTGTTTGGATTGTTTATAGACCATGCTTTGTAATTTTGTTTATTTACAAACTCGCTTAAATGAAACTATGCTTCATCAGTAGAACAATTTAGATCAAGAATTTCGTCATTGTTTAAATTTTCTTGAAAGAAGTTACAATAATTAAGCTTACTGGTGTGATCTCTAGGTAAGATCTGTTGAACAATCGATACTTTGTATAGATACATATCTAAACGACGCTTCAAAATTTTATGAATGGTACTGGTAGATACGTTGATGTGAACTGATAAACGACGAACTGATGTGTGTGGGTTTTCTCGAACAAGGTTTTCTACGTGTACAACAATATTTTGCTGGGTACGTGGTCTACCAGAACGTTTGCCTTTTAACACAGATCCTGTAGCCCGAAACTTGTCCACGACTAGACGAATGTGATGATATAAAGCGGTATTATCCACAACTGCAAGTGAAACTGTCGCTTACATTCCTCGTAGGATTATTCTCCGTTAAGAAATTGTGCACTTCGGAAATATGCTTCAACAATAAAAATATTTTCTTGCAATGTGTACATTGTTTAGTAGTATTGTTTTAAGTTTTTATTAAGTAAAAAAAAAATTTGTAAGAAAAAATTATATTGTTAGTCATAAAATGGCGAATGTCAAAATGACATTAAATAAATAGTTAGTTGTAAATAAAAGGCAAGGGGCATATAATAATTTGCAAGTATGCCTACTGAGATGAAATTCTTTTTAAAACACGTTGTACTAGGTATTTAGCAACGCGACCAAATTAAAAATATATCTAAACGATTGTTTTGTTGGTTAAATTTTTTAAATAATTTTGGATTATATAAATAGATCAAATAAATATTCAAATAATGGATTTCTGGGACCTGGGTGTTCTATATTGTATCAGGAGCTTTTCTATAACCATTTGGGCCATTGGAAAGGATCGTATTCCTTTCGTGAGAAGCCAGTAAGCTTCTCACGAAAAAGGAAAATTTTATGTCTAACCTCCAAGGAGTTGGCTGGTACGCTAAAATTTACTCTGTCGACGCATTTTACACTGGTTGATCGATTAATATGACTTTTGGTGTGTATTTTAATAATTTTAATAAAATTTTGTAATATATGTTGGAGCTCGACCAAAATAGATGCTTACGATTTTGAATAATTTTACCAAATACGAAGCTAACTATCCTTTGTTTCTTTACACAGCTTCTGATTCTTCTATCAATATTTTGAAAATTTAATCTATTTTTAAATGTTCGAAATGAGTTTATTTAAATACTTTGATCGTTTGGATATTTTTCATAATTTGTAAATTTAATTTTAATATCCATTTGCCTAATCTTTAAATATACATGTTTACGCTATGCGTATGAATCTAATTTGACATTTTCCCGCCTTGGACAATTTGAATAGGTATAGGTTCTCCATAAATAAAATTAATATAATATATGCTATCACCCGAATTAAATATCTTCGGGGTTACAAAAGTGTTAATGAATATGAATACAGAAAATAAAAAGTAGAATTTTTAATGATATTATGACTTAAATTAGCGCAAGCAATACGCGAAATTAACTTCGTTGACAGTTGAAATGTACAGTTCCTCTCGACTCTTAAATTCTAACACTACATTTAGCGGGTTTATCCGATCTTAATTCTTGTTATATAAATATATATACATATATATATATATATATATATATATATATAAATATATATATGTGTAATATATGTGTGTGTTAATATATAGATATATTAATAATAAATTAAAAACGGGCAAGCGGTTTCTTAATTAAAACGAATTTATTTTTGTATGTCTATATTTCACAACGAGATTGTTGTTTCTTCAGGAGATAAGAATATAAAGTTAAAAAATGAAAGTGACGTACACAGACATATTAAAATTATTAATCAATATGAATATGTCTATATATATATACCGGGTTCTTGTTTTACTATTACACATCTCCCTATGTGTAATTCTAAAAAAAGAAAAGTCAATGCATAGGTGGCATAGTAGGCAACCAGTTATACATTAGTCAAGTATTACCTACAAACAATAGCTTAATTTTTAAATCAGTTTGCCACTAAAAGAAAAAAAAATTAATGCCAAATATTTCTGAATTTTTATTTATACATGAATCTTAAATCTAATACAGTTTATTGAAAAATAGATAATTTAAGTAGATAAGCTATGGGCGTTCTAGCGCAAAATCCCATGTATTTTCTTATGGAGGTTCATTTTGCATTTTTGAGGGTGAAACGTCAATGCGCATGCGCCAACCCCTGATTCTCATTATGCATACCCAACTCCTACAATATATACCCTTAGGGTAAGAAATTATAATTTTATGTGGGGGAGGTGAGTTTTACATAGGGGTGGGTTTTACATAGGGGTGAGAAGCCTGCAAGGTGGTTGTCAAGAGGCGCTGCAGTGTTGAAAATAACGTCAAAACGGCTCTAACTGCAAGGGGTAGCGAGATACCGCCCCTACTTAGGGATGACTCATGTTCGGTAATAGTTTCATACGCGTCCACCACGAGAACTGAGAGGGCGCTGAATCAAATGTTATGATTAGTGAATTGTGTATGTAAAATAATAAAGGCTATCACGTGATCATTATTATCTCATTAAATGAATATAATATATAGCGGAGGATATGTGTATGAGAGTCATTCAGTCAGTGTCCATCGTTATGCTTTTCACTATCTTGTTTTATTTATTAAATTATACATCCAGAATCACCATATATTTACTAACTTGTTTTAACACATACATCTATATTCTATTGGGTACCGAACTCTATAATACCGGGAAGGAACAAATCGACGAGCCAGCACCCCCAAAAAGAAACTGTTCAGGTTGTAAAAATAGTATTACCCAAACAATTCAAAAAATTTAGAAAACCGAGGCAGAAGAAATTGAAACATTGTTAAATATATTTATGTTATATTTAAATTTAAATAAAAAATTATTAAAATCAAATATAATTCGTTCTTTTTTCAATATCGTATATTGTACACAACATATATGCTTACACATAACAAATATATAATATAATATAATATTATAATAAATCTCTTTTATTTAACCATATATTGTGGCTATTATCTAAACCTAAAAATTTAACATATATTTTCTGTCCCTTAGTATGCAAAATTTTTTCAATCAATTAAATATCCTTATGTTTAGCTCTCTGTAATTCTGGTTCATAAAAATTGCCAAGAATAGGCTTATTATTCATGACTTCTAATAAATATGTTGCAGGGTTAGAAATATTTACTCTTCTAATACGAAACAGCTCTGTTGTCCAAGAGGGAAAATATGAATTACTAAACAGAGTCTTATATTTACTAATGCGAACAATATCACCCAAATTAAACTTATTTTTTCCTTTTATTTTAATATTGCTGTATACAGTAGATAAGAGATGCTTTTCATCTTTTACTGTAACGTTGCGAGGTCTCATGCCAGTAGTTCTGTGTTTAGTCTTATTATATTCATCGGCTACGGAATCAAGAACGTTAATCCATTTATATCTGCCAACAAGACTGAAATGTTTATATAATTTATTCTTAATAGTTCTAATCACTCTCTCCGCAATAGCGGCTTTCTTAATGCTAAAAGTAGAGTAATTATTTATTTGATATGATCGCATCAGCTTTTTGAAATGTGTATTATCAAACTCCGTTCCGGCATCTGTTTGCAAATTTTTAGGCCGTCTGGGACCACTCAATATTTTTTCCATTGCATTCCGAACTTCCAGACCGGTTTTGTTCTTCAGGGGTTGTAACCATAAGAATTCAGAGAAGCTGTCAATAGCAACGAGTACATATTTATAACTAGCATTCTGTTTATAGTAAGGTTGGAATTCCATTAAATCACATTGCCACAACTCGTCAAAACCCTTAATAATAATTCGACGTCTAGGAAAGTTTTTCCGAGCAGGTCGATGAAGCTCGTTAACAACATCTGCTTTAGACATTTTTTTTATACTAACAAAGTTGTATAAATCTGTTGGTATATATGCAAATAGTTGCATGTCTCGGTCATCCCAAATGTTTTTTTTTGTTTGGTATATACCCAAAGAGATATCTGATGTATCCAGTAATTTTTCGAAATTTTGAATTTTATCGTTTATTTCAGTTATGGTCTTGGAAATATTATTATCAAGAGTTTCCACTCTTGTTTTTAAATTCTGATAATTATTTGAATGTTCAGATTTTTCTTTTCGAACAGTCTGTCTGAGATGGTTTAGTGTTGAGAAATTTTTTCGGTTTTCCATTTCTAAGTCCGCAAAGAGTTTTAATACATATCTTTTATTTACACTATCATCAACAGCAATAGAGTCCGCCATGTATCGAATACGTTTACCACCAATATTTACGTCACCATCGCTTGTCAAAGGGAAACCAGCTGGTTGACGGTTGAAAATTCTCTCAGCAGACGATGAGGCTTGCACTTTATTACTGTGACGTCCAAACTTGTCAGTACTCATTTCAATAATGACGAAAAAAATACATGTGAACGTTATATAATTATGCCGGTCTCTCTTAACTCTTCGATTACTGCCAAAATTTAATTATTGTGATTTGTATGACCAGGATTTTCCGATGCTACTAGAAGGCGTAAGCGGTCAATTAGTTCATTTATATCATCCCAATAAATATACTGATAAGGAGTGTTTTTAACAAACATATTAGCTCCTCGACCGCCCCAAGTTTTTGAAGGCTGTTTTTGTTTGGCTAAAGTTAATGGTTTAATTACACGTTTCCATTTCAATCCACCATTACCCTTCAACTGTTTTGTACTATCATTAGATCCATGATGCGCGCTGGTATACTCCAATATTTCATGATAGCGTTTTAACTCATAATCAGTATACTTTTTTGGATTTGATTTAAAAATAAGCTCAAAAAGGCCAGCACTACCCTCGTATCGTTTTTTCCAAATTACAATACTATCTCCCTCAAATTTTACTATTTTATTTCCCAATTTTAATTTATTAACGTCTGGCTCATATGTAACACCATATGTGGAATCATATACGTTTCTAGTATCTTTAAAGAAACCGTCTAGATAGTTTCTAGCTATGGGGTTCATATTTTCATAGAATTCATCGAGCACTCTCTCACTCATTGACTGATAGAGGCTCCGAAATGAGTCATCGACTGGATCGACTGATGTAGAAGCTTCTGGAGTAGCTGTGAAAACGCTCTCATCCTCTAAAAAATCTGGCTGTCTCAATAGCGATTTTGTTAATAACCCGTCGGTTACCGGTATTGCTGTTAATTGCCTATCTTTAACAGCCGGTGAAGCTGCTATCTCTTCTTTTTTAAACTGTTCCGACTTGATGTTTTCTATTTGAAATTTGTTTGCATCAACAATTTTCTTGAGGGGTTCCGATACGGGCTTGAACATTTTCTGTAGTAACTCATCTTGACCTGACCGCTGTAGTTTTAATTGTAAATGTTTTTTCCTAACAGCATCGGTAATATTAATAATTTGTTGTGTAAGTTTTTCGTTTGAAGATTTTTTTTAATCTCAGTGTGCTTCAATATTTTATTTTTCTTTACCATGATAACGCTCTAACTGACAAATCGATTCTGTTAACAAGCTTAACTGAGCGCTGCTATTTAAAATCAAATTTTTATTATAGCATAAATGCATACAAATATTTAGGCAAAACCTTCACCAAATAAAGAACACAAGCCACAACAATCGATTATTTTATTACAACAGCATACATTCTCTTTAACTATATCTGAGGGGTCCTCCATCTTAACACAACCAACTCAAACGAATATCTAGATTTGAATGTGTAAAAATTGATATTTACAAACTTATATAACAATCAAACTTATTTCTATATCGACCGCTATTAATGTCGCTGTCCTTATCAATTATTAAAAATCCAAACCGATCTTCCCAACACTTTGCACATATAGATTTAAACTCATTAAATGTCATATCAGTACCCACGTGATCTTCATATACATGCCGAAGATTGGTATCGTCTTGTTTAAATAATATTAAAAAATTAGCGTTGTCTCTAATTAAATGCTTTGGTATGCGTGTGTATGTTTGGCACAAATAAAAACTATCGACACACTTATGTCGACCTATACAAAAATATGATCGAATCTTATCCTGTTTATCACAGGCTACATCATCAAATATGAATATAGAGTTTGATTTAACATCTGCCGGGTCTATGATGTCATCATTTTCTTTATAGGGATAGTAGTTAATGTCTGGCAGTCTCTTCATAACATTTTCGAGGAACTGATATTTCGGTTGATAAAGAGATTTAGAGTAAACATAAATTTTTTCGAATCGAAGTCCATTTTCATTAAAGAGGAGTGACAGCATTACATTTGTTTTACCACTAGCTGAAGGGCCACATATAATACAGCGAACCGTGTCGGGTAACAGAGTACTGTGTCTACGACAGGCTGTTTGCCTCTCAACACACATATCTAAATTCAATATGTTCAACTGCTTCTTCTGTCTTATTAAACGCATCTTTTAAAACTGAGAATTTTAGTTAAATACAAATTACTATATACACAATAAATCAGTTCAATGCTGACATTCAAGGAAGGCGGAGGTGTTCTTAATTCTATTATTAACAATCTACCAGTTGAACTACACATACCTGGATATCAATTCTGCGGACCAGGTACAAAACTAAAGAAACGGTTAGAGCGAGGGGACAGCGGAATAAATCCATTAGATAAAGCCTGTAGAGCTCACGATATTGCATATTCTCAATATAAAGATTTACAAGACAGACATAAAGCAGATCGGATACTAGAAGAAACAGCTTGGTCTCGAGCGACAGCCAAGGACACAGCAGTTGGTGAGAAAGTCGCCTCGTGGGCGGTCACGAACGCCATGAAAGCTAAAAGAAAAATAGCAATGGGTTTAAAAAACAAAAAAAAACATTCATTCAACAAATCTGCATTGTTTAAAGCGAAAGGCGTACTGAAGGGATATAAAGGCGGTAAAGTTAAAGCAGGAGCGGGTTTATCATTGAAAGCCGCCAGAATTGCCATCAAGAAAGCTGGTGGTAGAAAACGCATAAAGATACCTCGAATATTACCAATACCGAAATCTGGAGGGATTTTACCTCTAATACCGCTATTTGCTGGTTTGAGCGCCCTAGGTAGTCTCGCAGGCGGAGCTGCTGGTATCGCTAGAGCAGTGAAAATGTGATGATAATCTTCTAGCAAACCGAAAAAAAGTTTAATGGTAAGCAAGCGTTAAACTTTCCAGCTGAGACAGTGGGCTGTTCATCCTTGAATGGACACCAACCGACTATTTGTAACAATTTAGATTCATGCTCGCTATAAGAAACGTATGCTTTCATTGTTGTGGTGATGCCTGGTTTCATACATCGATCAATTTCTACACCGTTGATTTGATAGCGCATCTGATCGAACAGAAACGGATACGCGTTATTTGTTAATTTACAAGTACCAGTTCCCTTATCATCTACAATGAATCTGCCCTCTATTCGAATGAAGCTATTGCTCGGTAATGTATAAATATCCTGATGTTGAATGGAAATGCGTATTTCATCGTTCGGATTAAAATTGCTAGTTCTTGGATAGTAAATGTGATATTGTTCTTTGGTGATAGCATCATCAAACTTTACTCCTTGAAAAATTTCTAATTTTTCCTCCAGTTTTCACTTTCAATCCAATAGATTTTAGGAAAGCTATGTTCGTAGGTGTTATCCGTCGTCGGTTGTCGGGAGGCTGACTGATTGTTTGTTCTAGGGGTCTGTAAGTTTTATAATTTCTAAACGATAGACCCATCCCTCTTCAACTCCAAACGAATTACAATCTGTTCTCCTCTAAAGTTTACAAGTTTACCGTCTTGATCAACTAGAGTTAGAATTATGTTGTCTATGCTGTTCCGCTTATTAACAGGTAAGTAAATAACGTGTTGCGGTTCAATATTAATGCTAAATCCTGGCTCTACCTGTGGAGCGAATACATACAGAGTGTGCGATAGACATGAATCGTAGTAGGCTGACGTTGTAATACTGCACTCAATTCTTACAGTTCGTACCTTTTTAATCTGCACTGGCAAATCTGAATCATGCTTCTCGTTAGGTATCAATATTTTAGAACTGAAACCTAACATATGACCAATAGAATCTTTATGTTTGAAATTTATTTGAAATTTGCTTTTCAACATACATCTCAGAGTGTTATTATTTGGTTTGAGAGAGAATGTATCATTATCATTATCTTTCACTGACAATTGTTCCTTAATATATTGTTCAATGTCGCTTATTTCGTATGAGCCGTCTGGGATTATGATAACTTTATCGTCGGTATCATAATAGAACTTATTATTTCCCTCCATAACATTAGGAATGGTGTTGTATGTGTATAGACCAATTAAGCCCAGAGTGTATTGAGAATTGGGATCTAAATCGATTGGTGGATAATAATCGGTAGAGAGAGCTGAACTCGAACCAATTATAGTGAACATGTACGACATTCTCGACGTTTACTTTGATACTAATCTATATCAATTACTGTTGTCTAATAAGAATTGTAAACATAAGTGTCCACAATTGATTCCATTATAGTTTTGATATCTATCATAGTTGTATAATATTTTAATTTGTTTATTACTTTTCCGAAAATATTTAATCAGCTCGATTGGAGGTTTTAAATTTCCAAACGAGTCGAAATACTTTACTACGGAACCATTTTTATAAAACGCCACCCAGTGTGAGCCGAGGTTAAATTTCGAATCAAGATTTATGATACAACACTCTACCCGTCTAGGTGTTTTTGGTAAATTGTCTCGCATATAAACGCCTCGAAAATTTGGTATATTGCTAGCGAATTTCATAATATCTCTGTCGGTGAGGGCTCTATCGGACAGCTTTTATTAGTTTTTTGAGTAGGGTTTTAAATACAGACCCAAACCCTTCTTATAGGGTTTTAGGTATAGACCAGAACCTGTATTGTTTCTCAATGCAACAGCTTCCATAATTTTATTATGTCTCTTTGCTTCCTCCATCTGTTGTTGGTGTGATAACCTGATTAAGTAATGTTTGTAATACTTGATATAGTCAAGGCGTGGCCCTGGTCTTATTTGCATTGTATTAGAAAACACGACCTCGGTCCACCTGTTTTATTAAACACAAGCATTCTCAATCAAAGGTTGCACGCTTGCACATCTTGTTTATAGTTAAGTAAGGACATAGTCAAATGAGGGCACTCTAATGTTGTATATAAGACGTTCTATTAAAGAACAAGGGATCAGTCATAGCTAGATAGTCAGTAAGACATAGCGAGTGCGAGATAGATCTCTCCTTTGACTACTGTTCTATTTATTGTTATGTATATAGTAATTGTTATATTTATTATGTGTTAACTAATTATACTACGTTAAAACAACCTTATCTGCGTGGTATTTAAATTCTTATACGCATCTGCGTACCAACGCAACGATGTAGCCCCCGCAGGACCAGGCTACATTAAATGGCTATCCTGCCAACCACTTAAGGCCTCACATGGCGACGCTGCCCACGTCTCCACATTACATGGTAGATCCTGCCAGCCACTTAAGGCCCTGCCAGCCACTTAAGGCCCTGCCAGCCACTTAAGACTTTACATGGCCATCCCGCCAGCCACTTACGGCCAAGAAAACTAAGTGGAAAGACCGGAACGGACCACGGAACGAATCAGCGGAAATATGGCGAACCATTAAACAAACAAAATGGAAACTAGGCGAGGGAAGAAGTCACCCCCAGCCAGGAGAAAGCGGAAGCAGCCCGCAGCCGTACACAGGTCAGCCCAGCCACTCTCTACTTCAAGAGAAGACGCAAGTATTTTTTAATTTAAAAGTAAATTACAGTGTATATAAAGTGATTGAACAATGCATAGACATTTTATACACAAACTGTGTACATATATTTCAATAATGAAAATGTTTCTTCATACTGTAAAAAATAATATTAGTTTGTTTATGTGCAACAAATTCTGTTTACGTCGACGAGATACAAACAGCGTAACACTGTTATTTTTTTTTCTAAGGTCAAGTCTATTTAAAGTTAATAATGTATAATGCAATTGTAAAAGCATTACATATGACCGAAAAATTCACTTCAATAACCTGTCGCAAGTTTGTTATTCACCGTACACGAGTATGAAGAATTTTATACACATTTGTTTAAGAAAGCCGCCTATCTAAAAACGGAAAAAACATGATATATATATTTTACGTACATTTACATTTATATTTTACGTACATACATTGCATACATGCAATAAAATGCATACGTTTTATTTTTCTAATAGGCGCCACACAACGAGTATTATATTTCAAGTTGTTTATATAAACAAATGCATAAACAAAAAACATGTGTATTTAAAAAGTCAAATCCATAAACAATGATATGTTGAATCAATAAGCATCCGTACGAAAAAGAAAAGCATCGGAATAAAATTAGTTTAGATATCGACAAGGTCAAGTCCGATGAAAAAAAAATGCATGACATCATTTATTATTTATTATTTTATAAACGATTACATACGTGACATTGAACAAAGTATGTCTTAAACGTATTCATAAAGTTTCGCAAACGAAGAAGAATTCGCACTAATATACGAGGAGTATTATATTAATTTTTATTTACAAAGAATTCCAAAAATTTTGTTGCAAACGCCTTATCACTAAAAGAGGTTGATTCCAATGATGTAAAGGTTAGTAACGGGACGACCGATAGCATCCTTATCACGTCAAGGTGCCAATAGACGACAGAGACCTATCGATTGTACCATTACGAAACCAACAGCAGCTACAGTTTCCACCAACTACAGGACTGATCATCTTAGGGTTATGGAACTGTCGAAAATGAAACCAACCGAATCAAGTAAATTCCAAGTGACGAGAAAAGCAAAAAACTTCAATTCGCCCCAAAGTCGTAATGAAGCAAGCATGCACTTCATGGTCCTATACGACGAAAATACTCTCATAATTTTTTTTTTAAGAGGATACAGTTTTAGCAAAAGTGTGTTTTGTTAACTGGTCTCTAGAGTTTCTGTATTGAAGACAAGGGTATACAGGATAAGGGAACTTCCGCACGTGCCCCCTTACTGTAGTCTAGAATGGCTTCACAGAATAGTTCTGCGCGGAACATGACATACACGAAATATGTGTTGTCCAGGGAAATACACAAATGAGTGATTTCCTAACATAATAATTTTGCCATAGAGCAAGAGAGAGAGTTAAATTATTTTTAAATAGATATGAAGAAAGGGAGCGCACAAAATTGAAGACAGACAAGCAAGCACAAAGAATTAAAGACAAACAGTCAAGCGAACAAAAGAATTGAAAACAAGAGTCGAATGCGAAAAACTTAAAGAAAGACAAGAATTACAAAGTACGAAGTAAGTCAACTATTCCAAATGACTACTACATGTTATGAAGATAGAAATTTTAAGCAAACAAACTTGAGACAGTGTACAGCGGCCCTTTGAAATTTATCATTTACCATTTAAAGGTTTTTATACAATTTCACTATTTATCTTAGACTATTTATCATTACACAATTTTACCATTTAAAAATTTATCTTTTACGATTTGATATTTACATGTGTGATATATAGATAGAAATACTTTTATGTTAATAACGTTAAATAATTTTACCGAAGAAATTTCTAGAGAAAGAAAAAAAACAAACAAATCCTTTTGCTTTTTCTTTGCTCGCTGGGTGGCAGGTGTGATAACCTGATTAAGTAATGTTTGTAATACTTGATATAGTCAAGGCGTGGCCCTGGTCTTATTTGCACTGTATTAGAAAACACGACCTCGGTCCACCTGTTTTATTAAACACAAGCATTCTTAATCAAAGGATGCACACTTGCACATCTTGTTTATAGTTAAGTAAGGACATAGTCAAATGAGGGCTCTCTAATGTTGTATATAAGACGTTCTATTAAAGAACAAGGGATCAGTCATAGCTAGATAGTCAGTAAGACATAGCGAGTGCGAGATAGATCTCTCCTTTGACTACTGTTCTATTTATTGTTATGTATATAGTAATTGTTATGTTTATTATGTGTTAACTAATTATACTACGTTAAAACAACCTTATCTGCGTGTTATTTAAATTCTTATACGCATCTGCGTACCAACGCAACGATGTAGCCCCCGCAGGACCAGGCTACATTACATTGGGCTTCTCTTGTTTTACCAACTGCTCTAGCGATACCAGCAGCTCCGCCTGCGAGACTACCTAGGGCGCTCAAACCAGCAAATAGCGGTATCAGAGGTAAAATCCCTCCAGATTTCGGTATTGGTAATATTCGAGGTATTTTTATGCGTTTTCTACAACCAGCTTTCTTGATGGCAATTCTGGCGGCTTTCAATGATAAACCCGTTCCTGCTTTAACTTTACGGCCTTTATATCCCTTCAGTACGCCTTTCGCTTTAAACGATACAGATTTGTTGAATGAATGTTTTCTTTTGTTTTTTAACCCCATTCCTATTTTTCTTTTAGCTTTCATGGCGTTCGTGACCGCCCACGAGGCGACTTTCTCACCAACTGCTGCTTCCGATCTGCTTTATGTCTGTCTTGTAAATCTTTATATTGAGAATATGCAATATCGTGAGCTCTACAGGCTTTATCTAATGGATTTATTCCGCTGTCCCCTCGCTCTAACCGTTTCTTTAGTTTTGTACCTGGTCCGCAGAATTGATATCCAGGTATGTGTAGTTCAACTGGTAGATTGTTAATAATAGAACTAAGAACACCTCCGCCTTCCTTGAATGTCAGCATTGAACTGATTTATTGTGTATATAGTAATTTGTATTTAACTAAAATTCTCAGTTTTAAAAGATGCGTTTAATAAGACAGAAGAAGCAGTTGAACATATTGAATTTAGATATGTGTGTTGAGAGTCAAACAGCCTGTCGTAGACACAGTACTCTGTTACCCGACACGGTTCGCTGTATTATATGTGGCCCTTCAGCTAGTGGTAAAACAAATGTAATGCTGTCACTCCTCTTTAATGAAAATGGACTTCGATTCGAAAACATTTATGTTTACTCTAAATCTCTTTATCAACCGAAATATCAGTTCCTCGAAAATGTTATGAAGAGACTGCCAGACATTAACTACTATCCCTATAAAGAAAATGATGACATCATAGACCCAGCAGATGTTAAATCAAATTCTATATTCATATTTGATGATGTAGCCTGTGATAAACAGGATAAGATTCGATCATATTTTTGTATGGGTCGACATAAGTGTGTCGATAGTTTTTATTTGTGCCAAACATACACACGAGTTACGAGTCCATATATAATACAAACCATTCATTACTACCAGACGTACACTCAGCAATTTCATTCATTCAGCCGGATACACGTGGAGTAAGATAAGATAATATTTAATATATAAAGATGGGCAAAGCATTAGTTGATAGAATTATTAGTGTAACTGTTCGCGACACAGATCGCTAATAATCCTCAAGTGTAATCTAGTTTAAATCTATATTGTAACGAATTGTCAAAACCGCAAAACAAATAAATTTTTTGTTAAATTTCAACGCTCTCGAAATATAACTGGCGCAGTCAGGACGGATCTTGGCAACCACTGTTGGAGAATTACAAACGTCGAAAATAGTGAGTGTGAATTTCAATTCTTTGGCCCAGAGAAAGAACAAAAAGCGACAGTACGTGCAATTAGATTCAACGACGGTTACACAAGGCCTGGAGGATCAAAATTTCCAAAAGGTGCAACGTTTGAACTGGAACAAACGCCGAAACGATCAAAATCTCGTCGAGGTACCCATCAACGTTATAACAATTAAGAAACACGACTGGAGGATCAAAATTTCCGAAGGTGCTATATTGAATTGGAAAAAACACGGAAACGATCAAAATCTCGTCGAAGTGCCAATTAATATTATAATTAAGAAGAAGCAACAAGCAAACAAAAGAAGTAACACAAGAAAACAACAATACTTAACAAGAAGCAACAAGCCAACAAAGAAACCAAACCAATACAGCAACTAATAAACGAAGTAACACAAGAAAACAACAATACTTAACAAGAAGAATAACAAGAAGAATAATAAAGAGAATAACACAAAGAACAAGCCAACCAAAATCGAATGAAGATCTTACTAACAATTCTCTAAGTAGATTTTTAAATTTCTTTAAATGCCTACAATTTACTGTAGCGATTGCAAGTCATATTTTTGCTTTTGTGAAAAAAGTATTGAAATACACGACGGAAAGCAAACAGATTTACCGAAATTAATACCACTGTCAAAATTAAAGTGTCTTTGCAAAATTTGTATACCAACTTTATATGTCAATAGAAAATCTTTTAGAAGAACTAGTAAATTTAATTAATACATTAAATTTAAACGAAATGCCTAACCAAACTTATACGAGAAGATCTATAAGTCAAGCAGAAATCTGCACGATACCAATATACTCGTACAATGGTGATCCAAATACGTTACCATTATTTATTGATGCCTGTGAAGATTTGATAAAAACTTATTTCGATAAAAATAATAGAGATAACCCTTTAAACCCATATTTAATAAGAATAATAAAATCAAGATTGAGTGGAGAACCACAATCGATAATAGGGGCAAGAAAATTAAAAACTTGGCATGATATTAAAGCATTACTAGAATTAACATTCCAGAGATCATACCAGATATCAGAAGATTGTCTTTTAAATGATGTAACAATGGAACAGCCTAGGAAAAATGAAAATCCTTACATATTCGGACAAAGGGTTAGGGACATGTTAAATTTACTATTAACTAAAATGCAACTAGATACTAGAAGAATTAATACCGTTAAAAACAAACATGTATAAGAAAACTGCATTACAAACATTTAAAAGAGGATTAATGAATTACGGTAGAATTGGCGAAATAATGTATTTAAAAAATCCAGAGACATTAGAAAATGCTCTAGCTAAAGTACTAGAATACCAAAATTGGCAGTACAGATGCGGAAAATCAACAATGCCGCAAAATAACTACAAAATAATACATCAGATAACACCAGGACACATGAAAACACCAACCCAACAAGAACAACTTCCACAAATACAACAAGTGCCAGGAACACAACAATTTCAACACCAACCACAAGTAAAACAATTCCAATATCAGCCCAAAACAAATTATCAAAATCCATTTCCTATCAAACCAAATTTCTAAAACCAAAGTAAACAGAATTTCGATATTAAGCAAAATTCCTTTAAATTTGCAAAATCTCCTGCACAATTAATGGAAAGAAGAAAACCTAGACAACAACCAATGGAAATTGACCCAAGCATGAGCCGAATGAGACAAACATCATATGGACCATCAACATCACAGCAAAAATGGAAACTTGAAGAAATGAACAATCAAGGCCAAGAAGAAGAAGAAAATCCAGATTATGAAGAGTATGGCGAATCAGAAGACTACGAATATCAACCAATTTGGGACGAAGAACCATTTCCATTCGAACCAGAGGAGCAGCCAAATTTTCCAACTGGGGCCTCAGCGAACGAGACACCACCGAATGTCCAACAACCGGTATAAAGTTAAGAAATCATTTAGAATTTAATCAACAACATTGTGTACGATACCTTATATTTATGTACCAGAAATTAATGCAAAATTTCAAATTGATACAGGTGCATCAGCATCCTCAATTTCAACTGAAATATCTCAAAAGCATTTTCAAAATTATATTAAATATTCACCATTTTCAGTAACAACAATGCACGGTACCACATATCATAATTACGTTCTTAGAATACCTTCTTTACACACATTTAACACGTACGGGCAAACACACGAATTTAACATAGTAGATTTTTCTAAAAAATATAATGGAATAATAGGTTTAAGATTATTAGAAAAAATGAATTCCATAATAGATTTTAAAACTAAAAAACTTCGCACAAGTTTCGCGGAAATACAATTATATTTTGACAACCCAAAAATTAAAATAGGACCAAGAGAAAGAAAAATAATTAAAATACCTGTAGATCGAAATCTAAAAGAAGTACATATAAATCATCAAAGAATAGCACCACGAGTAGAAATACCTGAAAACATCACGACCACAGAAGATTACTACGCAATTACTGAAATCGTAAACTTCAATAACTACCCAGTGGAAATAAACTTCGAAAAACCAATTTTAACTGAAGAATACAATTATGTTGAAGAAAACACAATAAAAGGAAAATTATCAATGAAAAGGATTAAAGAAATTCAAAGAAGAACATTAGAGGCAAAGCTACGATTAGATCATCTGAATAAAGAAGAAAAAGAAATGATAAGAAAATTATGTATAGAATATCAAGATTTATGTCACAGTGAAGAATTACCTTTAACATTCACATCAGAAATTAAACATCAGATACGATGAAAAGATGAAACTCCAATATATCAAAAGCCTTATAGAAAATCGCCAATACAAAGAGAAGAAATAAATAAACAAATAAAGAGCATGTTAGAACAAAACATTATACAACCCAGTATAAGCGCATGGTCAGCACCAGTAGCGATAGTACCAAAAAAAATAGATGCATCAGGAATCAAGAAATATAGAATGGTAATAGATTATAGAAAATTCAATGAGAAAACCATCGACGATAAATGCCCAATTCCTAACATACACGATATATTAGATAAATTAGGAAGAGCTAAATATTTCACGACATTAGATTTAGCGTCTGGCTATCATCAAGTCGAGATGGAAGAAAAAGATAGAGAAAAAAACAGCATTTAGCACAGAAGATAATCACTATGAATTTTTAAGAATGTCATTTGGTCTTCAAAACAGCCCAGCAACATTTCAAAGAGTAATGAATCATATTTTAAGAGGTCTAACAGTAGACACATGTCACGTATACCTAGATGATATAATAATATATGCAGCATCACTAGAAGAACATCAACAAAAATTAAAGAAAGTATTTAAACGCTTAAGAGAAGCTAATTTGAAATTATCAATGGATAAATGTGAATTTTTAAGAAAAGAAATTGCTTATTTAGGACATATAATAACGAAAGATGGAGTAAAACCAAATCCAGATAAGATTAAAGCAATAAAGGGGTATCCAATTCCAAAAACACAAAAAGAAATCAAAGCATTTCTAGGATTACTAGGATATTACAGAAAATTTATAAAAGACTTTGCTAAAATTACAAAACCATTAACCAAATATTTAAAAAAGGGAAGTAAAATTGAATTCACAGAAGAATATACAACAACATTTGAACTTTGTAAAAAGATAGTTTGTAATGAACCAGTATTACAATATCCAGATTTTAACAAACAATTTTTAGTAACAACGGATGCAAGCAATGTAGCAATAGGAGCAGTATTATCACAAGGAACGATAGGACAAGACAGACCAATATTTTATGCATCAAGAACATTATCGGAAACAGAACAAAAATATTCAACAGTAGAAAAAGAACTGTTAGCAATTATTTGGGCATGCAAACAATTTTGACCTTATATATTTGGAAGAAAGTTTACGATAATCACAGATCATAGACCATTAGTGTGGTTACATAATTTGAAAGAACCAAACTCGAAATTACAACGATGGAAGATAAAATTAAGTGAGTACGATTATGAAATTATATATAAAAAGGGAAAAATTAATAAAAATGCGGATGCATTATCGAGAATCGAATTACATAACCAAGAAGATAATGTAGATGAATTATTACAAGAAGATACATCATCTAAAATACCACAAGTTGATAATGAAGAACTAGATGACTTACTACGAAATCTAGAACCACGAGAATTAACAATGGAAGAAATAATACAAAAATCAATAAATCAGGAAGAAATAGATAACATTCTACAAGAACTAGGAAGAATAGAACATAATCCTAATAAACA
Organism: Melolontha melolontha; assembly: GCA_935421215.2. Classification (NCBI taxonomy): domain Eukaryota; kingdom Metazoa; phylum Arthropoda; class Insecta; order Coleoptera; family Scarabaeidae; genus Melolontha; species Melolontha melolontha. Next base: position 154,263,906 of record OW285236.1, on the reverse strand, counting down.
ACAAGAAGATGATGACTCACTGCATAGCAATGTAAATGTAGAACCAGAAACATCAATACCAATAACCGATATGGCAATAGATATACAGAAGATACAAGTATTCATAGAAACACATATATTTCCGACAACAGTAATATTTGATACGAAAAATGCTAAAGTAATTTACCACGCAAAATTGGAGAAGAAAAATCTGAAACAAGAATTGATAGATTTAATAAAGGATATAATGCCTCAAGGAAATTACTACATATACACAACAGATGAAATTTATAAAGAAATGTGTCAAGTTTACATAGAACACTTCAATAATAACGGACCCAAAATTTATAGATGTCTTCGAAGGGTAAGAATAATCGAAACACCAGAGGAAAAGATTGAAATCATAATGCAAAACCATGAAGGAAAAACTAATCACAGAGGAATCAATGAAACTTTAAAACAGATAAAGAAGAATTATTACTGGAGTCAAATGAAGGATGATATAACAAATTATATTAAGAGATGCGAAATATGTCAAAGAAACAAATACGATAGAGCACCACCAAAATTACCCTTTCAATTAACGAAATTAATAGAGAAACCATTTGATAAAATTCACGTTGATACAATATCAATAAATTCACAAAATTTCATGACTATAATAGATACATTCACAAAATATGCACAAGTATATCCAATTCAAGGAAAAACAGCAGTCGAAGTAGTTGATAAATTAATAGAAAGTTTTAGTATACACGGTTCACCAAAAGAAATTGTAATGGATAACGGTTTAGAATTTAATAATGCAACATTAAAAGAATTATTAAAATTATATAGAATCAATGTTCACTATACAACGCCTTTAAATCCAAATTCGAATGCACCAATTGAACGATTACATTCAACACTTTTAGAACATGTTAGATTAATAAAAAATCAAAAACTAACTCAAGATATAAAACAGATAATGAAATTATCACTGTTAGCATACAACTCGACTAATCATTCAGCAACAGGAACCTCACCTTTTGAACTCTTGTATGGACACACTAATACAAAAGAACCAATGGACCTATATTACGATGAAACGTATTATCAAGATTATATTCAAAAACATAAAGAACGCACGAAATATCTCTATAATAAAATTGCAAATAAAATGCAAGAAGATAAAGAAAAGAAAATCATTAAAATAAATAAAAATAGCGAAAATGAAGAAATAAGAATAGGTCAGGCAGTATATGTAAAACCCCATAAATACTATTCACAGAAAACGAAAGAAAGATATCAAGGGCCATACACAGTTACGAAAATCAATGAAAATGGAACAGTTGAAGTTAAAACAAAAAAGAATAAAATTTTACGTTATCATATAAATTCACTAAAACTAGCCAATGTTCCAGAACCCTCATCGGAAGAGGATTAACAGTAGTATTAAGAATATTCATTTGAATGTAAATAAGAAATTTCCGTTTGAGCTACTAATAAATAACCTGTACCAAATAGAAAGTTTAATTCAAATTTGGAGTATATCAAACTAATACTTATTTTACACTTGTATTGTTAATACCTATTGTAAGTAATGAAGCATTTCAATATTTTATGTAAAATGCTCTGCCCATTTACGAAGGAAATAATACTTTTTAAACAAATTACTCCTAAAATTAAATACGTTGGTATAAAAGACAATAAGTATATCACGTCAAATCAAATTTGTCCTCAAATATCAAAACAAACATTCTTATGTAATCATGATTCAGAATTTTATATTTCAAATAATTCATTATGTGAAGTCCATATTTTACAAATGGATAATAATTATAAAAATTGTATTTATCAATCTTTCACTATTCAAGATTTTGAAGTAAGAGATATTGAAAATAATATGAAATTAATTCTTAGTCCTACAGAAAATAAATTAATTAAAAAATGCAATGAACAAATTGATATTAAATTAATAAAAGGAATTTATTTGATTAATAACTTTAATAATTGTGAATTTCATATTAAAAACCAAATTATAAAAAATTATAAATCAACAATTAATATGAAACTAAATTTAATGGAATACAGTGAAAATCATAATCAAATTAAAACAATAAATTTAACTGAAGTAAGTATTTTAAATCTTTCAGATAGAATTAATAATCAAAAGGAAATGTTAAACAAAATTACTATCTCACATAAAGCAAGTAGTTCTTTAGTTTATATAATTACATTCATATTAATACTATTAATACTTGCAATTCTTTTGTTTAAATTATATAAAAAGATAAGGACTAAACAAAAGGTTAAAAAACAAACAGATGCCGATGAGAAAAGAATGCAAAATTTGCCTTTTTAAGGATAATCTCGCATGTAAGGCGGAAGGAGTTACGAGTCCATATATAATACAAACCATTGATTACTACCAGACGTACACTCAGCAATTTCATTCATTCAGCCGGATACACGTGGAGTAAGATAAGATAATATTTAATATATAAAGATGGGCAAAGCAGTAGTTGATAGAGTTATTAGTGTAACTGTACGCGACACAGATCGCTAATAATCCTCAAGTGTAATCTAGTTTAAATCTATATTGTAACGTATTGTCAAAACCGCAAAACAAATAAATTTTTTGTTAAATTTCAGCGCTCTCGAAATTTAACTCACGCATACCAAAGCATTTAATTAGAGACAACGCTAATTTTTTAATATTATTTAAACAAGACGATACCAATCTTCGGCATGTATATGAAGATCACGTGGGTACTGATATGGCATTTAATGAGTTTAAATCTGTATGTGCAAAGTGTTGGGAAGATCGGTTTGGATTTTTAATAATTGATAAGGACAGCGACATTAATAGCGGTCGATATAGAAATAAGTTTGATTGTTATATAAGTTTGTAAATATCAATTTTTACACATTCAAATCTAGATATTCGTTTGAGTTGGTTGTGTTAAGATGGAGGACCCCTCAGATATAGTTAAAGAGAATGTATGCTGTTGTAATAAAATAATCGATTGTTGTGGCTTGTGTTGTTTATTTGGTTAAGGTTTTGCCTCAATGCATTTATATGCATTTATGCTATAATAAAAAGTTGATTTTAAATAGCAACGCTCAGTTAAGCTTGTTAACAGTATCGATTTGTCAGTTAGAGCGTTATCATGGTAAAGAAAATAAAATATTGAAGCACACTGAGATTTAAAAAAAATCTTCAAACGAAAAACTTACACAAGAAATTATTAATATTACCGATGCTGTTAGGAAAAAACATTTACAATTAAAACTACAGCGGTCAGGTCAAGATGAGTTACTACAGAAAATGTTCAAGCCCGTATCGGAACCCCTCAAGAAAATTGTGGATGCAAACAAATTTCAAATAGAAAACATCAAGTCGGAACAGTTTAAAAAAGAAGAGATACCAGCTTCACCGGCTGTTAAAGATAGGCAATTAACAGCAACACCGGTAACCGACGGGTTATTAACAAAATCGCTATTGAGACAGCCAGATTTTTTAGAGGATGAGAGCGTTTTCACAGCTACTCCAGAAGCTTCTACATCAGTGGATCCAGTCGATGACTCATGTCGAAGCCTCTATCAGTCATGAGTGAGAGAGCGCTCGATGAATTCTATGAAAATATGAACCCCATAGCTAGAAACTACCTAGACGGTTTCTTTAAAGATACTAGAAACGTATATGATTCCACATATGGTGTTACATATGAGCCAGACGTTAATAAATTAAAATTGGGAAATAAAATAGTAAAATTTGAGGGAGATAGTATTGTAATTGGGAAAAAACGATACGAGCGTAGTGCTGGCCTTTTTGAACTTATTTTTAAATCAAATCCAAAAAAGTATACTGATGAGTTAAAACGCTATCATGAAATATTGGAGTATACCAGCGCGCATCATGGATCTAATGATAGTACAAAACAGTTGAAGGGTAATGGTGGATTGAAATGGAAACGTGTAATTAAACCATTAACTTTAGCCAAACAAAAACAGCCTTCAAAAACTTGGGGCGGTCGAGGAGCTAATATGTTTGTTAAAAACACTCCTTATCAGTATATTTATTGGGATGATATAAATGAACTAATTGACCACTTACGCCTTCTAGTAGCATCGGAAAATGCTGGTCATACAAATCACAATAATGAAATTTTGGCAGTAATCGAAGAGTTAAGAGAGACCGGCATAATTATATAACGTTCACATGTATTTTTTTCGTCATTATTGAAATGAGTACTGACAAGTTTGGACGTTACAGTAATAAAGTGCAAGCCTCATCGTCTGCTGAGAGAATTTTCAACCGTCAACCAGCTGGTTTCCCTTTGACAAGCGATGGTGACGTAAATATTGGTGGTAAACGTATTCGATTCATGGCGGACTCTATTGCTGTTGATGATAGTGTAAATAAAAGATATGTATTAAAACTCTTTGCGGACTTAGAAATGGAAAACCGAAAAAATTTCTCAGCACTAAACCATCTCAGACAGACTGTTCGAAAAGAAAAATCTGAACATTCAAATAATTATCAGAATTTAAAAACAAGAGTGGAAACTCTTGATAATAATATTTCCAAGACCATAACTGAAATAAACGATAAAATTCAAAATTTCGAAAAATTACTGGATACATCAGATACCTTTTTGGGTATATACCAAACAAAAAAAAACATTTGGGATGACCGAGACATGCAACTATTTGCATATATACCAACAGACTTATACAACTTTGTTAGTATAAAAAAAATGTCTAAAGCAGATGTTGTTAACGAGCTTCATCGACCTGCTCGGAAAAACTTTCCTAGGCGTCGAATTATTATTAAGGGTTTTGACGAGTTGTGGCAATGTGATTTAATGAAATTCCAACCTTACATAAACAGAATGCTGGTTATAAATATGTACTCGTTGCTATTGACAGCTTCTCTAAATTCTTATGGTTACAACCCCTGAAGAACAAAACCGGTCTGGAAGTTCGGAATGCAATGGAAAAAATATTGAGTGGTCCCAGACGGCCTAAAAATTTGCAAACAGATGCCGGAACGGAGTTTTATAATACACATTTCAAAAAGCTGATGCGATCATATCAAATAAATAATTACTCAACTTTTAGCATTAAGAAAGCCGCTATTGCGGAGAGAGTGATTAGAAGTATTAAGAATAAATTATATAAACATTTCAGTCTTGTTGGCAGTTATAAATGGATTAACGTTCTTGATTCCATAGCCGATGAATACAATAAGACTAAACATAGAACTACTGGCATGAGACCTCGCAACGTTACAGTAAAAGATGAAAAGCATCTCTTATCTACTGTATACAGCAATATTAAAATAAAAGGAAAAAATAAGTTTAATTTGGGTGATATTGTTCGCATTAGTAAATATAAGACTCTGTTTAGTAATTCATATTTTCCCTCTTGGACAACAGAGCTGTTTCGTATTAGAAGAGTAAATATTTCTAACCCTGCAACATATTTATTAGAAGTCATGAATAATAAGCCTATTCTTGGCAATTTTTATGAACCAGAATTACAGAGAGCTAAACATAAGGATATTTAATTGATTGAAAAAATTTTGCATACTAAGGGACAGAAAATATATGTTAAATTTTTAGGTTTAGATAATAGCCACAATATATGGTTAAATAAAAGAGATTTATTATAATATTATATTATATTATATATTTGTTATGTGTAAGCATATATGTTATGTACAATATACGATATTGAAAAAAGAACGAATTATATTTGATTTGAATAATTTTTTATTTAAATTTAAATATAACATAAATATATTTAACAATGTTTCAATTTCTTCTGCCTCGGTTTTCTAAATTTTTTGAATTGTTTGGGTAATACTATTTTTACAACCTGAACAGTTTCTTTTTGGGGGTGCTGGCTCGTCGATTTGTTCCTTCCCGGTATTATAGAGTTCGGTACCCAATAGAATATAGATGTATGTGTTAAAACAAGTAGTAAATATATGGTGATTCTGGATGTATAATTTAATAAATAAAACAAGATAGTGAAAAGCATAACGATGGACACTGACTGAATGACTCTCATACACATATCCTCCGCTATATATTATATTCATTTAATGAGATAATAATGATCACGTGATAGAATTTTCAACCGTCAACCAGCTGGTTTCCCTCTGACAAGCGATGGTGACCCAAATATTGGTGGTAAACGTATTCGATTCATGGCGGACCCTATTGCTGTTGATGATAGTGTAAATAAAAGATATGTATTAAAACTCTTTGCGGACTTAGAAATGGAAAACCGAAAAAAATTCTCAACACTAAACCATCTCAGACAGACTGTTCGTAAAGAAAAATCTGAACATTCAAATAATTTACAAAAAAGGGATATTTATCAATACGTTTTGCACGTATTACGCCGTTGTTATATAATGAAACGGATATGCAAAATACATATCCGTAACTGTAAACATGGACATACACCTCGTATTTTTAGCATTTACTTCTGTTCAATACATATTGCAGTGAATTGTGCTTTTGAATTGTTATCTTAATTTTTCTTAATGGCTTATATCCACAATACACAGCAATCTCTCCGAACTAGACTCAGTCAGGTGGGCACCTTCCTTGAACTCCTTCCTCGTCAGGGTTTTTTCTTTCGAAAGTCGTGTTTTAAACGAAGAAATAATACAAATTAAACTCAAGAAATAAAACTACCATTAACAGCACAAACGTATATTTTATCTTAATAAAACGAAAAAAAAAAAAAACTACTTTACCAAATATAAAGCAGAATTTTTGACTAAATAGCATCTTAATGAAAGAGAAAAAACCCTTATACTGACTTGTATAAGAGAAAAAAAAACTCTGAATGAATCCCGAACAATAATCCAAAACACAATATAAACAAACTTTATTAGCTGTCATATACTACTTTATCCCCTCAAAATTTCAAACGTCAAAAATAGAACTTTCTATTTTTCGCACGCAACTCAAATTACCCAAGCGCAAGACCAGCCTGTGACAAAATAATTTTCCCGCCTATCTAATATACTACATCATTTAAATGAACAAAATACTAACTTCAAAAAAACAGACTAATACGTTTTGTTAATATTTCTACTGATTACAACACTATTACAAATTAAATTTATAAATTTAAGAAGCTTTAAATTTCAATCGAATAATAATTATAACTATATCTATAAATATATCAGATTAGAATACGTGCATTTTTAGTTTTTTCACGTACGCTACAAAAACTATTTCACGAGAGATTCAGATAGGCTATACAAATCAATTAATAAGTTTAACACATCAAAGTAAACGTAATGAATTTTAAAACATCAACTCAACCAAAAACACACACCGTAACTATCAAATTGAATTAAATAAAATTAAGTTTTATTTAATTTACCACAAAAAATACAACCTATCTTGAAAAACTCTATCGAGTCTCTGACAATGAATTTCTTGGAAACAGCAAGCTACTCCCACCTAACAAAAATATAAATCAAACTGGCGACCTAAGAATAATATATATAAATATATTTGATTATAGCTTCCACTGGGCGCGTACTACAAACATCAATCCACGCTCGTACAACCTACAGACGTGGACAAAATTATACATTACAATAAAATTATTATAAAATTTTTCAATTTTAAAAGTTATTCCCCTGGAATAAAATATACATGGATACACTAATTTATAATGTTTCATATATCTTTTTTATTTTCTTCTGCAGGGAAAATCTACTGCATGTCCCCAAAATTATCCGGGAAAAAAATTTAGGACATGTCTAATCTTTGTTCACGGATAATTTTCCGCACTAAACACCTACGACAGTATTGCACTCTGTCTTACTTGCCCGCACTAACATGTTGCATTGCTGTGCGGCAGGATCATCCTCGTCCTGGTGCTGTAGTGGGGCGAACGGTTGTAGTGCGCTAATATGGTAGCGTCCTTTTTTTTTCGTCCATCCATAGAATATAATTCGTAGGTTACATTATTAAAACGTCTCGATATCCGGTAGGGACCAACATAAGGCAGATCAAGCTTTTGACATTTACCTTGATCTCTTCTGCCTAAACGATAACTTCTTACTATTACCATGTCTCCCACCTCAAATATTGTTCTATTATTAATCTGTTCGTTTTGCTTATCCATATACTTTTGTGCATTTGCTGCTATTCTCCTTGCAACTTGGTTTTTTTATTTGTACCAAGTTATCTACCCTGTCCATTTTTGTGTTCCAGGGTCTGGCAGGTTTTGTCCCATACATCACAGTCGCAGGACATTCCAGCGTCACAGTATTGGGTGTGTTGTTGATGTTGTCCTCAACATCCTGAACATGAGCAACCCATCCTGCATGATTTTCATAAGTCTTGATCCTTAGGAACTTTATGATCTCCTGGATGTATCGTTCACATGGATTCCCGCATGGATGACGTATGGAAGAGAAAGAAATTTCAACATTACGATCATTTAAAGCATTCTTAAATCTATCATTATTAAAATACGAAGCATTATCAGCTAATATTCTACGCATTTTTCCCTGATGCATTATCCATGAATCAATGCACTGTATAGAGGTATCTGTATTATATTGCGATGTGGGAAATAGTTTAACAAACTTTGAAAACACATCCACCATTACTAAAATATTTTTATATTCTAATTCTCCTGAGATAAGATTCCCAAAATAATCTATTGCTACCAATTCTAATTTTTCTTGAGTAACTATACTCTTTACATCATACTGACACGTTCGATTCTTATGTTTGCCCAATCGGCATGTAATGCAGTTTCTGACTACATCTTTAGCGATTATTCTATCTTTCTTGGCATAAAATGCCTTCCTAAATACCAGCCATACTTTATATCCCCCAATATGTCCCAAATTTTCATGAATTTGAAACATTGTTTGCCTTGCATACATATCATTTACAACAATATAACTCGATTCCCTAATCACTTTCATAATCAACCCCTCTTTCAAAATAAAATTTGTATAATTGTCTTTAGTACGTAATTGTTCCCTTATTAAATCAAATCCTTCATCTCGCTGGACCTGAAGGATCACCTCATATTCATAATTCCCCTCAGCATAGTTCCTATTATATTCATTCAATTCTACATACTGAAAATTACTTTTATTGTTGTACATTCGTGACAACGCATAGGCAGAAACATTTAGAACGCCTTTAATATGCTTTATTTCAAAGGCATACTCTGACAACAATAGTGACCACCGATACACCCTATTATTTTTAAAACGTGTACTCAAAAGTGATGTCAATGCAGCATGATCTGTCTCTACAACAAAGCTTTTTCCTAATAAATAAAATCTTAGCTTTTGAATCGCGTGTACCACAGCCAACATTTCCTTCTCACTAATGGTATATTTAACCTCATAGCTTTTTAAGATACGAGAGATAAAACATATAGGTTGTTCAATCCCTTCGTCATTTATTTGAATTAAAACTCCGCTTATAGCGACATCACTAGCATCCACTCTTAAAATAAACTGTTTATTAAAATCTGGTAAAATTAATATTAATTGATTATAAAACTCTTTCTTCAATTCCTCAAACGCTTTCACCCTATCCATACTATCCATTATTATAAGTTATAACTTCTAACTTCATTCACCTAGTTCAAGTAGGTAGTATATATAAAATATATGCAAAATATGTGCTGCCAGGCTTTGAAAGGCTGTGTGACAAGATTTTAATAAATCGAGGTTTCTTTTGTTTTCGTAGCTTTTATTGCATTTGGTTATAAAAATAATATAATAAATAGTAATAAACACAGCTTCTAATCTAGTAATATATTATCAGAATGTGTTTTTCTGGATTTTAGTTAAATTTACACCTTGTTTTAGAATATTGTGAATGAACACTTTACAATTGACTACTTACAACATGGAAATTCAATGAAACTAAAACTTCAACACTAATAAAAGGTCTTTGTTGTTTATAATAATAGTTCTTAACGACAGTAATAAAATTTTCTAAGAATAGGGGCTTTACTTCAGCTCCAAAATGTCCATTTTCGATCAATTATGGAAGTTATTCGTAGAGTTGCACACTTTGTCTCGAATGCATGTATTGTAAGGACGGCTTGTCGTTAAAATATTACGATTCGTTTTAAGTTTAAATTGAATTCACAACCAAATACAAATACATGCGTATTATTATTTATGATCCATAAATACAAATGGCTATTATGATTTTGTATAATAACAATATCCAGTGCATACTAAAATATCACTCTATTAATTTATGAGATCCGGCAAATCATTTCAGAGAATATTTAGATAAATAGTTAAATGTGGGGATGCACTACATACGGTCCTGCCGTACCGCAAATATCCTCAGCTCTATTTATAAGCAATCAAGGGGGATGTGAAAAAGAAATTAATAGACGTATTTCAATGGTGAGAGGTGCAATGACGAACCTCAAGATATGAAAAGACCGGCAAATTACAAGAAACACTAAAACCATGTTAGTTAAATCCTTGATATTCTCGGTTTTTCTGTTTGGAGTTGAGTCGTGAACAATCAAAGTCTCGGACAGGAAAAAGATAGATAGATGAATTTAAGATGTGGTGCTGTGGGCGTATGCTACGTATATTTTGGACCGAAAAACAAACTACTTAACTACTTAAGGTTAAAGATAGACTATCTACGATATGCCCAAAAGAATCCTGCAGTACTTCGAACACACAAGTAGACGAGAAGGAGATAACCTAGAAAAACTGATTGTCCAAGGCAAGATTGAGGGTAAAAGACCAAGGGGCAGATCGCCAAGCAGGTGGATTGATCAAATGAAAGAGATAACAGGTACACCAGACCTGTTAGCAGAAACTAAAGACCGTGAAAAGAAAAAAATGAGCAACTGTACCTAGAGATGGGATTTCTCAGTCATGAGAACACGACAAAGAAGAAAATTGGCGAATCTTAAAGCATGAATTATTATTATTAAAGTGAAACAACCAGATGAGATTTTGTATACCTGTGAAAAAACCTTGTGTAAAATTTGACCGAAGCTCGAAAAAGGGCTCACGTCAAATACAGCAAAGAAATGCCGGAGAAGAAATTCAGCCGAAATTTTCAAATTCTCTTTACATCACAATTGGCGAAGAAGCACTTTTAAGTGGAAAAAATGTTTATAAAATTGGTGCTGTGGTAGATGGCACCTGTAAGGTTAAAAGAGAAGTTTTTATATAATGTAAGATCTGTCTAAACGTATGTATAGCAAGCGTCAAGTAAGTTAGCGCGAGGAGGGTGTGCGCAGAAACCGTTTTTAAAAACGTCCACCCCCACTACTCAAGTAATTGTCAGAATACATTTGTCATTGACGGTTGACGGAACATAATGTCCTTGCTAGGGGATCATAACGTGATACACGCTCAGAGGTTAGAATTATCTGACATTTGATGTAAAACTTCTAATCTTGCGCGAACTTACCCCTCCTCGCGCCAACTTAATTGGCGTTTGCTATACCTATTTAATGTAAATGAACTTTCATCGTTTTTGTTTGTTTGTTTGACAAATACTCTGTTGATGTAACCATTCTCCACTTAATGATAAGGGCGGTCTATTATTAACAATAAATACATAGATTTAGTTTTTTTTTAATTAATTTCTTATATGTAACAAACCATACCACTGTCAATGCTTGCTTCAAATATGTAGTTAATTGTCTTTGAATAAATCTCGAAATGTATTTTAGAATTTTGTAAATCTAATCCAATCTAATACCAACGTAATTTTATTTCTGTAGGTACTTATTGTAAATGATCTGCATGAATTTTTGCACACATTTATTTGCGAGATTAGTTACATTAGTCATATTTTGCCTAGGATATTTTTTATTTTGCAATTTTTGTAATGATTGATGAACAAGAAGCGTTCCCTGCTGTGTTGAATCTGACCTGTGTCCCTGGCTGAGGTTTCCACTGAGTCCAATTTCCAAGGCTTTTTCCATCGATAAAGACTACTGCAATAACCTACTTTCAATATTTTGTGATCGCAGACTAAACAAGTTGATTCCTTAAGATTTTCTTTAAATAATCTCCAATCTTTCGTAGAAAACTGCCACATATTCCGCACTCTCTCCTTCATGCTGTTTTTGTTGAAAAAAAACGACAATTTTTTTGTTATTTTCAATAGCCCTGGACTATAACGTAATTCATGTTTATGAGCTCTTTATAGGTTATATCACTGTCACTAGGTTTTATCACTTCGGTTTCTCCAGAGATATTTTATCGCAAATATCTGTATCTGGACGCATGTAATGTATTTTTTCTTTAATAAGGGCCTCGTAGACTATTGAAACTAGTCTCTATTTGGACTAATATACAATTTTAATCTAATATATCTAATCTATCTAATATACATTAAAATCAGTTCACCCATTAGTGTTCCTTAGTTTCCGGCCATTTGCATATATACACCTATACTGCTTTTGCACTAGCACTATTCATTTAACTAACTCAAATGGCTTGATAGTCTTGCGTTAGCGCTTTATATTTGTGTTGTCTAGGAGTTGAGTACCTCGACGTTCACATGCTGGTCGAGTCTCTTCCAGATTTCTGGCATGTCTTCACTAATTACAAGTGTTTGGATTCCGATCTGCCGCCTGTGAAGAAGCCCAATCTATGACTGCAGTTTTCGCTTTTTCGTCGTCATTGAACTGTTGACCACCAAATAACTATTTTAAGTACCGAAACAAGTGAAAATCACTAGGTGGATGTTCCCGTTGTTCCTATTCAAAAGACCTGATTTTAGAGTTTGTGTTTGTGCAGAAACATGTGGGCTTGCATTCTCATGTAGCAAGATCACACCGGAAGACAGTAGGCCACGGTGATTGTTTTGTACGGTATGCCGGAGTTTTCTCAACGCCTGACAATACGTATTAGAATCGGTTGTTGTGCCTATCGACATAAAATTACAGAGTTTATTCCAAGCTCTTGATGGTGATCTCTGTGTCTTATACCGGGTGCATTCACAGCATCCATAAGTACTTAATGTTAAAATCGTTGAATGATATCAATATTAAAGTGTTTAGTGCAGCGCCATGGCTGTATGCCATAAGTCCAGATAAGTTTAAGAAGAAGAGTTTATTATGCAAAGACCACCCGGATTTTGTCGCAACCAGCCAATACATCTCACGTCAGTGTCTCCCGTTTTTTTAACGTGTGCTTTCTATCTGAGTTTTCTATTTAATATCATGCAAATATGCTTGACTCTATTAAAGTACGATACCTTACTGTCGATGTATATCGGTATGCGCTGACCGCTTTTGTTCGTAAAATTTATTTGCATTGATTTTGTTTCGATCAACTTGAATCCCCGTTTCGAGATTTCTTTGAGAGCTTTCTATAGGTTTTTTATAGATTATTCTTCCAGTGGTTAGTATTGCAGTATCGTCGCCAAAAGTACCTATTATTTTTTTAAAATTTGAGAGTGCCGCAAGTACAGAACCAGGCCCAGTACTCTTCCTTGCGGTGTTAATTCTGAGTAGGCTTCTTGATTTACTCGTATTCTATGATTCTAGAATCTGCTAGTGTTAACTTGGTAAAAACATTTTTATTTTGTCGATTAGACCAACATGCCATAGGTACCTTTTCAAACGCTTATGCTGCGTCGAGAAAGACAGTTGAGCAAACTCGCCTTTCCTCTAACCCTTTTTCGATATTTTAAAATTGCAATGATTTTATGAACTTGGGCGATTGTAGAATGTTTGCTTCGGAAGCCAAACTGATATTACAGAATTAGTTCATTTTTAGCAATATTAGGCTTTAGTTTTATGAACAGGTTTTTTTTCAGCAAGCTAAGATGTCCTTGGTTTCGATATCATTATTACTTCTGCTACCTTCCATAGTCCATATCTTAACCGAAAGACGCCATTAATCAGATGAATAATATTTTCTAGTGAGATTCCTATATACTTACCATTTAACATTGTTAACTTATTTATATTGCAATAGTCTTTGCTTATAAAACAACAACTGGTAAACGTAAGCACACTTATTCACATGTGTTATTACAAACATAAATTTATAATACCTTACTTTGCCGTTTAGCTAAATTGCACATTCAAGTGTATAGATATCTTGTGTTGAATAAATATTTTAAACTTGTTATTTTGAAGAAGTTTTTTTATTTATCTATTCGTAGCTAAATCTATCTCAATTATATTGTTAATTTATTATTTATCAGCTTTAGAAGAGTGTAATTACATGCGATGATCCAGGAATAAGATTCTAATAAATTCAGTATCTTTCTCATGCTCTAACGACATCTATTTGTAATCGAATATACTGCGTATTATCAGCTGGTAGATGAAAATATTAAAAGTTCAAATTAAGGCGCCCAATACATACATAATCTATCAGTTGAAGTACTATTATTTACTTATTATTATTTCGTAGCTCGTCAACCTCTTTTCAATTTTTATCCAAGCGTGGGGCCTTCTACATTGTTACATGCTATTACGAACAGACCAGATAATTGTTATTATCATTATAATTATTATACCTGAAGAACATTAAAAATAACTCTCTTCTCAGCCTCTTTTCAATTGACGCCCAGACGTGGTCGGCCTTGTTTATACAAGATAAACAAATATAAACACTCAGATACAGCTGTCGCATAGATAGATAATTTTCTGATAAACCAAGATATCCGTAACCTGAATTTTATATGTATAAGATCTATCATAATTATTGTATGTAATCTTGTAATTCTGCCTTGTCATTTGTCGAGGAAAGTAAGTATTAGGGTTTGCCAGGGGATACTTGTTACTGAAGGAACTACCAGGGACAGGAATCAAGGTTTGTTGTAAGGAAAATTAACTTGAGCGTACATACTTTCACAATTTACCTGTATAATTTATTTTACTTACGTGTGTCTATTAATTGTATTGAAACAGAAACATCAACACTAGTACTTTACAACAATTACCATCACTTTTTCTTAATATTACTTATCATAACAACATATTTACACTTAATATCATTAACTTATTACTACAATGGACACTAGACAACTCTCCAAAGTTACTAAAGATAATATAGAAGAAGATAGAGGTGAACAAGGGAATGTTCCTTGATAAAGGCATCATTGCCGAAACATGTAGGGTTGTTTTAAATATATATACTTTGAAGTAAAGCCAGACCTTTAATCGCCAACTGATTTAATTTACTATATATATATATATACTCGTATATATATATATATATATATATATATATATATATATATATATATATATATATATATATATATGATTTTTTCGGGTCGCTAAACATGTTGGCTGGAGAACGAAATGCGGCATGCGCCGTACTAAATTCATGAAGAAATGGTGTTATTAATCAGATCGTTTGTGATGCGGTTACTTAGCAACGAGTTATATGTCAAATAAACACACCGGCTTATATACGTCTAGAAAATGTACCACATTCTGAAATATTTTTAAATCAAACATCAAAGTTATATTGTTGCGGTGTGATAATACAGTCACAGACAAATTGTACTTTTAATATTAGTATAAATAAATGATGTTTCTTAAACTGTCATAATATTAATCAGTTTTCAAATTCAATTAATCTAATCGTTATAGCCATGTGCCTGTTGCACAGAAATTACTTTAACTAAATGGGAATTTTTGTTTACTTTACCTCCCGTGGGAGGAAAAGACATGCTTTGCACCTTCAAATTAGGGAGCAAAATATCATTTTCCCACTCGCCTTATAGTAAACATACCATGGCTTCTATGGACGTAAGTTGGTATTACCGAAATGGCTGTGGTTTTTAATGACAACCGGGCGCAAGGATAGTAAACCAAAGAGGATGAGTAGAGTATCTCAGCCGATTCTAACACATCCTCATTGACCTTGATCGCATATATATTGGCGATCAAGGTCAATGAGGAGGTGTTAGAATCGGCTGAGTGGTCAAGGTCATTTAAAGGTCGAAGCAGGTTATTAAAAAGTTACACCAAAGTCAATGTCATTTCCAAGGTCAGTCAAGGTCATGAGAAGGCTAAGGTCGCAGCAAGGTCAATCAAGGTTATTGGAAGGTCATGTCAAGTTTAAAACCATTTTAAAGGTTAATCAAGGATATGTGAAGGGCAAGGTCGTACCAAGGTCAAGGACATTTTAAGGTCAATAACATGTGCATGCCAAGGGCATTTGAAGGTCAAAGGTGTTTGAAGGTCAATGGTGTTTGAAGGTCAAGGACATTTGAAGGCCAAGGTCATTTGGAGGTCAAAGGAATTTGAAGGTCAATGACATTTGAAAGTCAAGGGCATTTGAAGGTCAATTTCATCACTTAAAAGATTACATCAAGGTAGGGGTCAACCGTGAATATAAAATAATAACGAATGAATTTTTCTATCATAAAGTGTTAAATTTTCTTAATATTTGTTTGAACATATAAGTAGATATGGGTGCTGCACACGAAAGAAAAAATAGAGTGATTGTAGTGGAATTAGAATGGAGTAGTGATGATGAGTTAAGTGAAGCTGAAGACGATATCGAGGACGATATTGAGGAGGAGCAAGGAGATGATACAGACGAGGTAGATATTGAGGAGGAAGAAATTGAGGAGGAAGAAATTGAGGACATATTTGAAATAGAGACGATTATTTTAATCGATGATATGGACAGTAGAATGTATGACTTTGATTAATTGGATTGATTATACATATAATGCTAAGATGTTTATTGTTACTAGTATAAATAAGTCAATGTAATTTATAAGTTTGAAATGTTTTTACACATAAAATAGTATAATATTAAGCATGACCTTCGACGAGGTGTATATATGGTGATGGTCGTTCCATTCCAGCAACAGTTGAGCCGGTACAGTGGAGGTGTTGTTTCTATTCAGTGCATACTCGTATTTGGAAAATAATAAGTTAATATGTTTGAATGTGAATACTGTGGGAAGACGTTTACTCGAGGAGATAACAGAAGTCGCCACATGTTAACTTCTTGTAAAGGGAAGAGAATGAAATTTAGCGATAACGAAGTAGAATTAATGAAATGTGATATCTGCGATGTATATGTAGAAACAAATTGTTATACTGCACATATCCGCAGTACTTTACACCGTACTAAAGCGTTCGTAATAATCGATAATGGTGTAAATAAGAGTTTTGGCACGTTCGGGGATAGAATAGTAAGTTATCAAGTATGTGATTCGTCTCGCATATACGTTGATGTGGAAGAATTTGCAAATAATATTAGGGAGAAAGTGATAGCACTTATGGATAGTATTCTAAGTATACATACTTCTATGAAAGTGAATTTGGAATTGTATGGCTTATATTATTTATTGACGAAGGAAAATGTAGAAATAAAATCGTTTAATACTCGAAATAAAGTCGTAACCCATGGAAGTAATTTATATGAGCTATACGCAGATTTTATTGATGAGATTAAGAATAAAATGAGTGAATTTCAGGAGCGCGATTCAGGCAAAATAAGATTATTGTTAATTCCTCACAGTGTTATAAATTACTATTTTTATTATATTTCATGGTGGACATTGAGCAACGTTTTATATTTGGAAGTAAATATGAATAAGTTTAGTCTATTGAGAGGTTCCACTTATATGGACTTACCACCATCAATAAAGAAAAAGAAGGCTATAATAAATGTTCAAAATTCTGAAAACAAATGTTTCGCTTGGGCCGTTACTTCTGCTTTAAGGGAACCAGTAGGGCTCCCGCAAAGAGTTTCATCATATCCACATTATAGTACAGTTGCAGATTTTACTGATATACATTTCCCTGTAAATTTACAAGATATCCATAAGTTTGAAGAGCAAAATAATATATCCATTAATGTATATGGAATAGAAGAATGTTTTCAGAATAATGTGAGAGCTCAAGAAGTAGTGGGCCCATTATATTTTACGAAGCGGAGAAGAATAGCTCATATTAATTTATTACTTGTTACCTCAGAAAATGTAAATTCACATTACTGTTGGATAAAGAATTTGTCGCGACTAGTTTCGTCACAGAAATCTTTATCAGGACATCAAAAATACATATTGCAATGGATTTTTCCTTGGACAAGAAAGGAAAATGATTGAACGATATTAAACTTTTTTGTGTAGTACATTTATTAAAATTATCTATTTCATTTTTGATGTTTATTTATTTCAGACGGGGATCGTTATAAATATATTTAATTTTAAGTGATGAATTTTATTGTTTGAAATTTTGATCCATCCTCGTATATTTAGGTTGGTCAGATGATTAAAGTTGCCGCTTTCCCGGATATCGTATTATTATAAAATGTGTATTTTCTGTATATATATTTTGATTTTATAGTTGGTGGGGATGTCCAAGCGGATATTGGAATTTTCATTTTTGGTTAGAGATATCTAGACTTCGACAGTGACCGGGTTGTTAAAGAATAAGATATTCAATTTTATTCTTTGTGTTAATAAAATCGGGTTGTATTTTGTTTATGCAATTTTTTGAGGTGCATGTAAATGTTAATTCGATTTTTGCGAGAGTTTTGTAATTATAATATGATCTTATAAGTAAGATATCTCTCACGTAGTTTTTATATTATCAGTGCATAGATCTATGTACGTTTGATAAAAAATATTTAATTTATATAATTGATACTGCGTTTATTATTATTATTATATTTCATGTATTTCTTGTAATAATTTTGATATTTGAAGTTAGTATATGGGTATTAGAGAAAATTGTCATGTTTTTTGTTAGTGGAGTTTTTCTTCAAAGATAATATTCTAGAACGTTTTAAATTCAAGGTTGGATTTTTTTTTATTGTGGGTTGACCTTGTCGTGTTATTTTGCGCACGACTAAAATTCAATTTTCGCGGGTTTTGAAAACTTTGTTGTTTTTGACATTTGATTGTAGGGGTTAAAGTAGAGGTCAAACTTGACAAATTTCACTAGTATTTATTAGTTTTATTTTTGTTCGAGAGTCACAGGGGCTTTTTCTCTGTGTGCGAGTCATTATTCACAAAGAGTGAAGGGGGGTAAAGGGATTTTTTCTTTTTTTTTTATTAAAAATTATAAATTATCAAAGAGTGACTTTTATTGACATTTATTGTTTTACTTCCAATATATAACCTGGACCAATTCTGCAAGGAATGATCCGTGAGATGGGAGTTCGTGGATTCTACTAGACTGAATAGCCGGCAACATAAGTTGTAGTGTGAATAAAAATTAATAAGAAATTTAAAAGCAAATTCCACTGCACAATTTTGGCAGCCCAACGTGTCGGCGTATAATGAAAATATAAGCAAATAATTTGGAAATACATGCTAATTTATAAATTTGGAGAATCCAACGTGTCGGCGAATGAAGATAAGCAAATAATTTGGAAATACACGCTAATTTATAAATTTGGCGAGCCCAGCGTATAATTGGTAGAAATAGAAAGCAACTACAATAAATATGGAAAATATAATTAATTTAATTCAAAGAATGGGTAATGCTAGTTACATGCATGAAGGAGGGGACGACGGAGTAAGCAGTCAACAGATAATGGATATGATGCACACAATGATGCAAATGCTGATAGAAATAAAACAAAACTATAATGATATGGAACAAAACTATAATGAGATGGAACGGATGATACAACAAAATCACAATGAAATAAAACAACGACAGGAGTATGTTGAGAAAAAAATAGAAATGATAATGGAAAAAAGGGTACCAAGAAACAGTAATAAACAAATAAACAAAGATAACACAATGAATAAAAGTAAAATAGCACACGTCGAGGAAAAACAAGCAATAGAAGAAAAGAAATTAATAATAATAATGGAACAAGAAGAAAACGAATCAACAAGTACAAAAGAAAGTTTAGAGGACGTGCCTGGGGAAGAATCTATGCTACAGGACGATGGAAATCATTTGGATACAGAAGTTGGAAGAAGAAATAATCAAATCAGGGTAAGCGAAGAAATTACATTAAATAAAATTAATTTTAAAACTAACGAGAAAAAAGAATTTAATATAATTAAAACAAATGCAAAGTTAGAATGTAGGATGGATGAAAGTAATCACGAGAAAATGATCAATCAATTAAATAAACAAACAGTTGTCATTAATAATATTAATGATAGACAGTCTAAGATAAAAATGAAATTGGTTTCTAAAAATGAGATTTATAAATATAATTTGAATAATTATATAGTTAGTAAACGCAATAATTCCGGTAATTCTATTTTTAAATTCAACTGCTTTTTAAATAATATAAATCAGATGCATGTCAATAATAAAAGTTTAAAATATGATACTTTGAAAATTAAGAAATATAAGGGTACTAAATTTAAAATAATTGGACCCACATTTTATATTAGGGTAAAAGTAAAAATGAAACTACAAATTATTTACTGTCGGATATTTCAAATAGGCCCAACTTAATGAGAAATTTCGTTGTAAACTATTTAGATGAATATGCGAGATATAAGGATTTTTGCTTTTGAGTTAATTAATTGGAATGTGATGTACTAAAGGATATAAATAAAATTTGGAAAATGTTATAGGAGTTGATATAGGATATTGAAATGAATTTAACGTAAAGGATAATTAGAATTAAAATTATTAGTATAAGAAGAGGACGTAGGTAAAATAAAAAGGTGTTTACTGAATTTCGTCGTGATAAAAAGTTATATGATGTTGAATATGAAAAAAATTTATAAAATTTCGTCGATGATATATGAAATAAATATATGAAATATTTGGAGTGAAAATGAAAGTGTATTTATAGAAAAAAATTTTCGTCGGTATATTTGAATAAAATTTCGTCGTGATATGAAAAAGTTATTATTATGATAAAGAGATATATATATATATATATATATATATATATATATATATATATATATATATATGATTAAAAATAATAGTATGGTATTTATGAATTTATAAAAAAGAATTATTGGCATGTAAAAAGGTAAATGAATAAATATATTTGATTAGGATAGTATACGAATTGCTGATTTAATTGACCTGGTAATGAATAGGATTAAGTAAATGGAAATATACAGGATGAGTGATGAAAAAAAAAAAATTATTGTTGATATAAAAATTTATTAATTAGAATTATCTGCGTATAAAAAAATCATTGATTATGGGAATTGCGTTGGAAAGAAAAAATTAAAATTATATAAATATAGGAAGAAGAAATTGAGCGTATGATATTATTGTTATAATTATTATTATTATTGTTATTGCTTGGGAATTAATGGTGTTATGAATTTGTTTATGATGATGATTTGGTATATGAGATTTTGATGCTATGTTTTTCTTTTATCTATGAAAATTCGTTGGAGATGTTCATGTCCATGAGATCGAGAGAGTGCTCGAATATTCGACGAGGATGACTGTTACTTCGGCGTGTTCCTTCGTCTATGATGTGTGTAACGAAGCCCATTCGAGAATGTCAAGCTATATGACATTAAATAAATTATGTCAAGCAAAACGACATAACAGATAACATGTCTTAAAGTCAAATAAGACATTTATATTAATAAAAATTAAATACAGAATGTATATTGAAATGTTGAAACCGTTTATCACACTACAGCATCAGAACGAGGATGATCCTGTTCAACAATAAGGCAACAAGTTAGTGCGGGGAACAAAGACAGGGTGCGTCACTGTCTCTAGTGTAGTGCTGAAGTTTATCCTTGAAAAAAGCTCAGGAATGTTCTGACTTTGTTCTCGGATAAATTCGGGGAATTATGCAATGGATTTTTCCTTGGACAAGAAAGGAAAATGATTGAACGATATTAAACTTTTTGTGTAGTACATTTATTAAAATTATCTATTTCATTTTTGATGTTTATTTATTTCAGACGGGGATCGTTATAAATATATTTAATTTTAAGTGATGAATTTTATTATGTTTGAAATTTTGATCCATCCTCGTATATTTAGGTTGGTCAGATGATTAAAGTTGCCGCTTTCCCGGATATCGTATTATTATAAAATGTGTATTTTCTGTATATATATTTTGATTTTATAGTTGGTGGGGATGTCCAAGCGGATATTGGAATTTTCATTTTTGGTTAGAGATATCTAGACTTCGACAGTGACCGGGTTGTTAAAGAATAAGATATTCAATTTTATTCTTTGTGTTAATAAAATCGGGTTGTATTTTGTTTATGCAATTTTTTGAGGTGCATGTAAATGTTAATTCGATTTTTGCGAGAGTTTTGTGATTATAATATGATCTTATAAGTAAGATATCTCTCACGTAGTTTTTATATTATCAGTGCATAGATCTATGTAAGTTTGATAAAAAATATTTAATTTATATAATTGATACTGCGTTTATTATTATTATTATATTTCATGTATTTCTTGTAATAATTTTGATATTTGAAGTTAGTATATGGGTATTAGAGAAAATTGTCATGTTTTTTGTTAGTGGAGTTTTTCTTCAAAGATAATATTCTAGAACGTTTTAAATTCAAGGTTGGATTTTTTTTATTGTGGGCTGACCTTGTGTTATTTTGCGCACGACTAAAATTCAATTTTCGCGGGTTTTGAAAACTTTGTTGTTTTTGACATTTGATTGTAGGGGTTAAAGTAGAGGTCAAACTTGACAAATTTCACTAGTATTTATTAGTTTTATTTTTGTTCGAGAGTCACAGGGGGTTTTTCTCTGTGTGCGAGTCATTATTCACAAAGAGTGTTTCCTCCCATTGCTACTGTTAATGTTGCTTTAGCACCCTATACATTCGGTAAAGGGATTTTTTCTTTTTTTTTTATTAAAAATTATAAATTATTAAAGAGTGACTTTTATTGACATTTATTGTTTTACTTCCAATATATAACCTGGACCAATTCTGCAAGGAACGATCCGTGAGATGGGAGTTCGTGGATTCTACTAGACTGAATAGCCGGCAACATAAGTTGTAGTGTGAATAAAAATTAATAAGCAATTTAAAATCAAATTCCACTGCAATATGTGAAGGGTGTTTAATTTTCTTAACATGCGAAGATAAATTACGAAGACATGAAAATGAAGATTGTAAGCAGGTGAAGGCAGTGTTTCCCAGCACAGAATTAAAAATCAATAAGTACGGAGAGGAACTACCAGAATATGTATTAAAATTTGATAAATTTGAATGACAATTAAGAGTTCCTTTTGTGGTTTATGCTGATTTCGAAGCAATATTAAAACCTATTGATACGGCAGAACCGGATCCTTCCAAACCATTTACTGTGAAATGTTTCGAACATAAACCATATTCTTTTGCCTATTATGTGAAATGTAGTTTTGATGATAATCTGAATAAATTGCGTTTATATCGTGGACAAAATGTAGCCACATCTTTTATTAGAGAGCTAGAAACTGATGTTACTTTTTTATATAAAAATTATTTAAGTAAAGAGGTAGAAATGAAACCTTTAACTGATGAGGACCGTGATAAATATGAGCAAGAGACAGTGTGTCATATTTGTGAAAAAGCAATAACAGTCCCTGAAAAAAAAGTTCGTGACCATGATCATATGACAGGATTGTATCGGTGTGCAGCACATATGGTATGTAATATAAATTATAAAGAGCCCCGATATATACCTATTATCTTTCATAATTTGTCAAATTATGATACACATTTGTTTGTAAAAGTGCTGGCACTGGAAAAGGAGGATGTAGATATCATTGCACAAAATAAAGAGAAATATATTTCATTTTCCAAAAAAGTTCACGTGGGAGATATAATCGATTGTAATGGTAAGAAAAGAAACGTGTTCTACAAGTTGAGATTTATACTCACTTCGATTTATGAATTCCTCTTTGACGAAATTATTATCTTATTTAGACAATGAACAATGTGAGGAAATTAGAAGATATTATATGGGTGAAAAATTCGAATTAATCCGACAAAAGGGTGTATTCCCATATAACTATGTTACGTCTTATGAAACTCTTTCATTCTCGGAATTACCCAACAAAGAGTGCTTTTATGATATACTATCAGATAGTGACATAAGTGATGAAGACTATTGCAGAGCTCAAAGGGTTTGGAATTTATTTGATTGTAAAACACTAAGACAATGTAGTGATATATATATACAATCAGATGTATTATTACTAGCAGATGTATTTGAAAATTTTCGAAACATTTGCCTGCACAATTACAAATTAGATCCTGTACATTATTTTACTTCTCCAGGATTAAGCTGGGATGCTATGCTGCGTATGACGGGTATTAGTTTGGAACTATTAACAGATGCAGATATGTTTCACTTTTTTAAAAGCGGTATACGTGGAGGTGTGAGCATGTGTTGCAAAAGAATGGAAAAAGCTAACAACGAATTCTTACCGGATTTTGATTCATCCGAAGCGAAAAAATATATTCTATAGTTAGATGCAAAGAATTTATATGGTTATGCCATGTCATTCAGTTTACCAGTTAATGATTTTCAATGGTTAACAAATGAAGAACTACCGACAATGGATATACAAGCCTTAGAAGACGATGGAGATTATGTTTTCGAAGTAGATTTAGAATATCCTGCAAATCTTCACGAACAGCACAATGACTTTCCTTTTTGCCCCGAACATGTTAGTCCACCTAATTCAAAGTATGGGAAATTGATTCCAAACCTTGTCGATAAATCAAATTACGTCATACATTACTTAACTTTGAAACAATGTCTTAATATTGGTTTGATATTACGAGGAATACGTCGAGGAATTAGATTTAAACAAAGTACTTGGTTAAAGAAATATATTGATTTCAATACAAAAAAACGAAATGAATCCACCAATAAATATAAATTAATGGTGAATAGTATATTTGGAAATACGATGGAAAATGTAGAAAATCGAGTAAATATAAAATTGGTTTCACATTGGGAAACTATTCATAAAAGGCTTGGCGCTGAGGCGTATATAGCAAAACCAAATTTTAAATCTTGTAAAATCTTTTGTGACTCTCTTACAGCCATCGAATTAACAAAGGTACGTGCAGATTACGTAAAACCTATATATGTGGGATTCACAGTTTTGGAACTAGCTAAGAGGGTAATGTATAGTTTTTTCTATGGTTTCTTAAAACCTTTGTATGATACAGACGTTTCATTATTGTATACAGATACAGATTCATTGATTATAAGTGTGCAAAATTATCATGTATATAATGATATAAAAGAACATATACATATGTTTGATACATCGAATTTTACTGTCGATAATATTCATGGAATACCTCCCACTTCACCCAGGTTGGGAAAAATGAAGGATGAATATGCTGGAAAAATTATTGAGTATTTTTATGGAACAGGTGCTAAAGCTTATTGTCTAAAATTACTTGATAAAACTGTAAAAACTGCAAAGGGAGTAAAGAAATACGTTATTGATAAAAATTTATCAGTAAGTGATTATAAAACTGTGGTGGAAGATGATGGAAATATAATGAGGAAAATGTACATATTCCGTTCTGAATTACACACAATATACACGGAATTGAGGAATAAAGTTGCTCTCTCATCTAAAGATGATAAACGATATATTCTCCCTGATAAAAGCAATACTTTGGCGTGCGGTCATTATAAAATAGAAGGTATTACACGGGAAGAAAACTTACAAAATATTCTTTTAGAACTAAATGCTCTGACATAGATATCTAATTTTTTGTAAATGTATTAGTCATTAATGTATTTTAACTATGATATAAATTATGTGCATCTTTTGTAAATGTGTCTTATAAATAATTGTAAGTTGTTTAATCCAACTTGATATTAGTTAATTCTACTTATTTGTATTAATTATTTATAAAATAAAAAACATTTCAAAATTATTTAGTACTTTTTATTTTAAATTATATGAACAGCTAAACCTCTACAACACATCCTTAGAAATCCAAGAGTTGTGTGATGAAGGCATGCCAAGCCACTTTACGAGAACTTTACCCTTCTGTCGTCGTATAATTTTTTCAATAAGATATACGTCCGCATGCTTCACTTTCAGCAACTCTTATTCGTAAAACCCCCCTAAAATATTCTGTTTTTGCGAATCTTGTAGTAGTTAGGTACTGGGGAAGCTGTTTTGAACTTTTCTTACTGTGAATATCTCATTCGACCAATTTGGCGTATACATTTTTGAAAACACGTGCCTGTATTTACTGATACGAACAGTCTCCCACCTTAAAATTTGAAATTCTTGGATCACCTACTTTAATATTACTACAAACTGAATTCAAAATACTTCTAACATTTCTTTGATTAACTGCTACAGGTTTGTGCCTTGTTGTTCGAGGTACGGTGTTATTATAATCGTTAACTAATCCTTGCAACATATCTATTCAACGATAATTCCCATTGAAGCTGAATTCCTTCCACATCTTATTTTTTAGGGTTCTATTAAAACGTTCGACAATGGAACTTTTTAGATTGGAATAGGTAGTGTAGTGATTAATATTATACTGATCCATAAGCTTCTTGAAATGAGAGTACTTCAATCGCTGTTTTATTTTTTATTGGAATTGCCCAGGCGAATTTCGAAAATGTGTTTATACATACGAAAATGTATTTGAAATTGTCGTTTTCTTTTGCGTACGGTATCATTTCAACCAGATCGATTTGAAATAAGTCCCGCAATCCTTTTCTGATGACCCGACTTCGAGTAAACCTCCTCCGAGATGGTCTAGGTATTTTATTTACAACATCCCTCCTAATTGACGACATTTCCTTCGATGACTATTTCCGCAAATATTGCTTCTGTTTTTGGTGGCGTAGGTTTGGTATCAACCTAAACGTTGTTCCTTCTGTCAATTCTATCGGTCTCTTGGAATTAAATAGTTCCTTACTAATTTGCAGTGTTGTTAATTTCTCGTTAGAATAGTGGACATTTATAACCTTCCCACGATATAATTTATTCTTATATAAATAAGTATGTTTCGCCAATGACGTACTTACATAATAACCCATGAGGTCAATTGAACCGTCACTATATATTGGAATAATATAGTTCGGAGTTGCTGTTGCACTGGGAGAAGGAATATTTTTCCTATGCATTTGTAATACTTCTTGAAATTTAGGATGTTTGAGAAAGTCTGAGACTACGTCGACATCCATTAAATGTCTCTTAAGGACATGCTTGTGTATGTGTCTTCCAAATTTATCTATTGTCATCGTTACCTATCATTGGTGTCGAAATATAAACTGTCATACAACCAAGACTTTACAGAGTATACAGAGAGACTATTTTATCATTTTTGACTCTTTCAACTCCTCTATTATTGACAATATCTCGTTCTGGTGCCCTGAGTGACCGGCATCCTTCGATGCTACTAGTAGCTTCAATCTATCACACTGTTCATTCACATCGTCCCAGTACTTGTATTCAATTTTACTTTTAGGTACAACCATCTTTTGCATGGATACCTTATTTGACAAACCTAAGCCAGTCTTCCAAGTTCGACTCCACCAAACTTCAGGTTTCTTCCCTTGTATAATAGGTTTTATAATTGATTTGTATTTAAATCCTTTACTGGCTGCAAACTTCCTATCAGGAGCGTAATCAACTCGATGAGAGTTTGTATCACTGAGAATGAATTTATAATTCTTTGCATCAGCATATAAAAATTTCCCTGGTTTCTTCTTGAAAAGCAATTCTAGTAAACCTTTTGTTGCCTTATAAGTGAATTGACCGATGATAATGTTGGGTCCATCAAATCTAACATCATCGTTTCCCATTTTTAAATCCCCACCGACTTCGTGAACACCATATTTTTCATCAAATTCATCATTTTCATCGGTCATTAAACCGATAAGATATGGCCGTATAGTACGATCATAATCTCTCAATGATTCTTTAACTTCATTCGTTTCTAGAAGGGTTTTATTCAACGATTTGTTAGCAATTATCGACTTAGCTGGACGCGTACTCAATAGTGATACGGCATGCGCCATTGATTTATTTAAATCCATACTTCCACTTGTATCTGTTTGGTCTTCTTTACTTTCACCTTCTTCCCATCCTTCTGGCGTTTCTGGCAACAGGTGACCTATGTATTCATCTTCTAAAAATGTAGGTTGTGTGAATGACGTTGACATCTTAGGTGTTGGGGCATCTGGTTCAGAGTCCAGTGTTGCTAGAACTATGTTCGAGGTGTAGTGCCAACTCCTTCCAATTTGCGCTTGGTCGGGGAAGAATGAGTGTATGGGCTAAACCAGGACACACGTTTTCGCGAAGGTGTCCCTTTCCGTATAATAGACGTTCCTTGTACTGCTGCATAGGATTTTTCTGGAAAAATTTCAGACCATGTGTCTGGTGTATCCTCCATAGCGTCCTTTGAGTGGGGGGTTCTACTTTGCTTCGGAATGGTACTACCTAATTTGATGGCAATTTCTTGCAAAGGTTTGGATATAGGTGCATACTGTATATCAATATCTCTTTGAGACTTTGCGATATCAGCCCTTAGTGTTCTCAATTTTTCTTTTAAAACTGAGCGAGCTTTTACTAAATTATTTATTAATTTATCATCCATGTCTCTTTACTATTTAACGAATACTTAAATACTGATGTAGATTTCCTAAAGTAGGATCCTTTTAATGGTGTTTTTAGAGGAACTTATTGTAAATGTATGTAAGTATCAAAACCTAAACGGTATCTTCCTTCATTATACTTACAGTCAGTATAGATAAATAATAGACCAAATTATTTCTTCCAACACATTCTGCATACGTTTAAAACCTGTTCAAAACTTAAGTCATGGATGTGATCGTTAAATATATGTTTCAAATAAGTACCATCTTGTTGAAATAAAATTAAAAGATTTGTATTATCTAAATTCAGATGCCTACCGAAAGAGAAGAACTGCTTGACAATATTCAAATTAATAGTGGGTATATCGTCAAATATAACGACTGAATAGTCGGCAACTTGGTCTGGTGTTATCATATCAATCGGATCCATATATTCAAAATAACCTATCTCTGGAATAGTTTCCATTACATGTTTAAGATATTCATATTTCTGTTGATGAAGAGATCCACAGCAGATGTAAATATTTTTGAAGCGCAACCCATTAGGATGTAATAATAAAGTAAAGAGGGCATTCGTTTTACCACATCCTGAAGGACTCACTATTAGTGCTCTCTTACAAGTACCACCAAATAGATTGCTGTGTCGGTTAAAATTCTTCTCATTAAATACGGAATCGTAGTTGTATAAAGGCAATGATAATGGTTGTGCTTCTAGCTGCATACTGCACTTCATGAATTCACGATGTATACTGAACCATATTTGTTTTAGACGCTCTTATTAAATTAAATATAAATTTCTACATCTTAAATGACATTAAATTTTATTATATTTATTTACATTATTTACATTTCATTATATTTTTACATATTAAAAGACATTAAATTCATTATTTTATTTCAAATTTGTGCAATATTTGCTTTATTATTTTTTAAGGTACTAGCTGTACACAAGCTTTGGCGTCGGTAATATTCCTGATGGAAATGGTGGGTCATATCCTGATGGAAATGGTGAAGGTGTCGGTGGTGGTGTTGAAAATGGTGAAGTACAAACGTTGGAAATGAGGAAGAACAAACGTTGGAAATTGCAAAGAACAAAAGTTAGGAAATTGTGATGATGATGTTTGTGGTGATGATGATGTTTGCGGCTGTAGTGATGATGTTTGTGGCTGCGGTGTTGATGTTTGTGGAGGCGTTGTTGATGTTTGCGGCGGTGGTGGCGTTGATGCTGTAGGTGGTGGTGTTAGTGGTGTTGGTGGCATCGCTGCCGATACCGATACTTTAAGTATCGGTGAACGGCGGCCAGGTGTCGATGTCACCGTCACCAGCACTTCAGTGGCTGTTGTCGTATTAAGTTTGAATTCCTGTAAATCTTTATATTAAGCTCCACGAAAAAGGATAAAAGCAACAAACAAACGATAATCAATCCGATAACACTATTTCTTCTGACGAATATCACCCCATGGAAAAGATAATGTAAATATTCCCAAATCCATACTTCCTTACCAGATGTCACCCCAGGATATTGACAGTTAGACAGTTATCCTTACAGTAATATACAGTGATATATTAACTGTAAGGATGACTGTAAGGATGTTGACAGTTATATTTACTATAAATATTACTACTGTAAGGATGACTGGAAGGATGGACAGTTATATTTACTTGGAAGGATGGACAGTTATATTTACTGTAAATATTACTACAAATATTACTGTAAATATTTTCAAATCATTATTCCCAAATCATACTATTACGGTCTGTCTACGTCCGAGGGTCTAACTTCGTTATTGAACATATCAATAAATCAAAGTCTGCAGTGCAAAGTTTAAAAACATGTAATTAGTTTAAAGTACCAATAAATCAATCTGTAGTGCGAAGTTTAAAAGCATGTAATTAATTTAACTTTCATTCCAATAA
Source organism: Melolontha melolontha (assembly GCA_935421215.2). Lineage (NCBI taxonomy): Eukaryota > Metazoa > Arthropoda > Insecta > Coleoptera > Scarabaeidae > Melolontha > Melolontha melolontha. The sequence continues at coordinate 154,233,510 of OW285236.1, read as the reverse complement.
ATTATCCATCATCACTGTCATTGTCATTACTATTGATATGTTCAACTATCAAAGTTTTGATTTGTCAGAATCGATTTTTCTTCCTCCGGTAAGATTGAACTTTCTCATTAATATGAACATCTGGGATGTTCGTATTAATGGCACCATCATGGAATTGAAGATACAGGTCGAGGTCTGCGATCCAACCGGATACCTGCTCATTCATATGGGCAAGGGAGGTATCTCTAACAGACGAATTTCTCTCAAGGTGCGACATAATTTTGTCAGAAAGTTCTTTAAAATCCGCAGCGAGAGTGTTGCGTGGTTGACGTTGATGTGATGGAAATGGTTGAGGCTCTGATAGGGGTGGTTGTGTTTGAGGTGGTTAATATTCTGGTTCAAGTGGTTGATATTGAGGTGGATGATATTCTTGTTCTAATGGAGGAGGTTGTAGTTGAGTTTGTAATGGAAGTGGTTGAGTTTCTCTATTTGATCTAGGTTCGGAGGCTTGTTTTTGTCTTTGGTAGGGGGTAATCAAAGGCGAAGGGGTAATCAAAGGCGAAAGATGGGACAGTGATGAATTTTGATCTCGAGGATCTCGAGAAGGATCTGGTTGAGGATGATCTCGAGAGGTATCAGGTTGAAGCGATGGATTTCCAGGTGAATGAGCAGATAGAAATTTAACCGATGATGACTCATGTGCCACTACTGGTTTTTCTATAGGTATAGGTGATAGGTCCACCGGTGGTGTTGGTGTTAACTGTAATATCACCGGTGGTGGTACTGCAGCTGACACCATTACAGTACCAGAGTGTACCTGTCTATCCAGAAGTAGTCCCTTGAGAGTACTAAGAGTACTACTACTCTTTCTTACACTAGAAATGGGTGTAGAAGCAATTGCATGCGTCCAAGCAACTGTTTGCGTCTGTGTATTTGTCAGTTGTGGTTTTTGTTCTCGTCGCGTCTGTGTATTTGTCAGTTGTCGTCGTTTTTGTTTTCGTCGTTGTTTTTGTTCTAGTTTTCGTTGTTCTCGTCGTCGATGTTGTTCTCGTCGTCGTCGTTGTTGGTACTGTTCGTAGTGATCTTGTTGGAATTGTCTTGAGTTCATTTCAGCAGTTGCTCTACTCATTTCAGCAGTGCCCAGCGGTGCAATAGTAGCAACTTGAGACAACACCGTCGGAAATTCTGTCTCTGTCATAGTAGGAACAAATACGTTAGCAGTTCTCATTACAGCTGCCCTCGTAATTGTTCCGACTACATCAGCAGGGGCAACGGTAGATAGTGCCGTCGATGGTTGAAAAGGTGCCGTCGATGGTGGAAAAGGTTTCATCGATGATAGAGGTATCATCGATGGTAGGTGAGGTGGTGGAGGTATTACAACTGATGTTGAAGCACCTCCAATATTTTCAGTTACAATTCTAATTCTATCTACCGCTCTATCTACCGCCATCGACAGTATTTCATCATCCATTTTTTCAAATTCCAGTTGCTCTAGTCCTTATATAAAAGCATCTGAATTAGAAATATTAATATTTTGAATATTTCTGAGGCTTACAGGGTTGTCAGTATCAGAGGGAAACACCTGTTACTGTGAATGCGTGAAATTTGATTGTGTGAAATTTGGTGTTTCCTAAAGAATAATCAAAATGAGGAAAGGAATCAAATTAATTCGAATTAAAATGAAAATTGACAAAAAGAAAATATCAATTTCATGAAAATTGATGACAATATATTTTGATGACAATATTTAATAATATATTAATATTTTCTTTCTGTCATGTCGATAATTAAACTGAATTATACTGAATTAAAATTTTTAAAATTATAATTTTAAAATTTCAAATGCATTATAATTATAAAATTTCGAAATACAATTTAATTACTTTGTACTTATTAAGTAATGAAGTAATTATTTCAAATACATTAATATATAAATATTACAGTGAATTACAGTGAATTATAAATAAAAAATTTCCACTTACGCGCTATCGGGGGCTCGCCCAACCCCCCCAGTTCTCTCTCTTTTTCCTTTTTTTTTTTTTTCCTTTTTCATTTTTTTCTCTTTTTTCCTTTCTCTCTTTTTCTCCTTTCCCTTTTTTTCCTTAGTTTCTAGAAAACCCTCCCACACCCTCGTCTAAATTCAATACCTAACATTATATTAATAAAAAAATTTAAACTCAAATATTTATTTATAGCTGCATACATAAATACATTACAAACATTAATACACTATATTAATACACTATATTAATACGAAAACTATAAATAATTCTGTCTACACATATAGCAATTTCTTGTCCTAACAGGTCCATCAACAACATCACCGTCAATTACATAATGACTTACACATGGTCTACATCCAATTAAATCAATATCTTCTTGATAACTTCTAGGTAATCGACGCCAAACAAATTTTAAACTCAAACATCCTATATTGCTCATTAAATATGTCTTAGGTACATAAAATAAATCATCATCCAATCCAGAAAAATTTCCATCAATTTCAAGTCGTCGCAACACATTACCAGCCCTCTCCACAACATAACTCCTCATAGCACTCCACGCATAACCCATTATAACAATAATTAAATATAGCCAACTTTATTATCTTTCAACTTTATTTCTAACAAAAACTTGTACAATCGTTCCACATTAGACAAAGCACAAACAACATAATTACTAACATGAAAACTACAACTTGGCTCTCCTCTTCTAATTTTTTCCGCATATACTAAATCTATTATTCGTCGATCTATAATTTTTTCTGTACCCTTAACAAACACTAAATCAACACCTCTACACAATCGTTTAATTATATCATCAAACTCGCTTGCAGCTAAATAACCATCTTCACACTTCAAACCATGATGACAATTAAAAGCATATCTTGCAACTTGCCGATCTTCTTCTGCCAATACACCAAAACTCAAAACCGGTTTGAATATAAAATGACTCCTCTTAAATTAACTATCACAAGTAGCCAACTCCTTAGGCATCAAACTATAACTATTAAATCGATACAATTGAAAATCTATAAATATATATTTCTTCCCACTTAAATCCAGCATCTTTAACTAAACAACCTTCTCACCCAATCAGTAACCATGCACTACACAACCACATTCTATAAAATATATTTACCATATCTCCCACCACCCATCTTACTCCTCAAACAAAAAATACTAATACTGTCGCTGTACCACCTTATTAAATGGTGAATACTGATACAATTTATTATGTAATATCAAACAATACATAACCGTATCTTTTGGTATATTATCTTTCGCCGTAAATTCAATTCTAATCTCCACACCACTTCTATGTATAGCACCTTCCTGATGTGAACAATCAATACCAATTAATGGACACAATTTAAACTGACTTAATTTTAACATCGGTTCAGTATATTCATGACCGTAATAAACATGTTGAAATCTAGCATACATATTATATAAAGCGGCTACACGATTTTCATCAAAATCCACCCGAAAACTTTCATATGGATATTTTTTACCATTTAAATAAGCTGTCACATCAGTTAAATTAATTGCATCGAATCTACTCATATTTTGATCCACTTTCCCTTTCTTCCCAGTCTGAAAACCCAAAATAATATATCTAGGTGTCTCTAAATGCGGAGCTGTTTTAATAGCCCAACTATGTTTTGTTGTCTCTGGAATTCCCGGATTTTCATGAATTTCCCATCCTCTAAAAAACATTTCCATTATAGTATTTTTCGTTGTTAATTTAGTTAACGCCAAATCCTGACTTAAACCAACTTTAACATGTGGCACTCGCCATACAATAGCATCAATAGTTAACTTAACACCCTCATTTACAGCAGCATTTGAATTATATATTACATCATTATCATCAGCACATATCTTCAACACAAGCTCCTGAGACATATTTAAAATAACAGACTTAAAATCTTTGCGTAACCCATTAACATCTTCAATGGTATACATATACTAAAGTTACCTTTATTATCTAAAACCGGAGCCCTTCCAGTAGAAAATTCCCAACCACAATTTTCCAATTTATTTATATAACTTGGACTATGAGAACAATATCCTTTCATAGTCGATGTAATACCTACATTTATTACTTCATTCACCACCACTCCACTAATCATGTATCTAATATTGCTAAACATAAAAGCTGCCGCATTATTAATTAAAAACGCTGTAGCACTAGCCTTACTTTCATCACTATACAATCGTAACTTTCCCTCAATTAATAATTCTGACTCCGAAGGTAAAGTATACTTATCTATTTCTGGTACCATAATTCTAATCTTATCATTATTTTCATATCTTGGTGAACTAAACGGAACATGATTATGATATTCCAACTCCACGATAGAATTATCTATTCGAACCCTTCTTAAAACATCTAAAACTTCCATTTTTAAAATTGTTACTAACACACTTTCACAACAAACTTCTTCTCTAGACAAATCCTCTCTTTATTTATTAATATCCCAAAATCAACATACCAAAACTCCCTCTCACTTAAATAAATCTACACCAAAACTTTATATCCCATACCTTTCAAAAACGCCTATTCTCATTTGTTAGACGATTTCGTACCCCCACCCCACCAATAATCCTCCATAACTTATTAGCTAATTTCTGTGAAGAATTTCTATTCCTCCTCCACATTTTATTAATACCACTGCTCCTCATTATTCTCTAATTAATAATAATATCAATAATTCAAATTAATAAGTGAAATATCCAATATTCACCTTTGACATCTATTACTACACACCCTACTTAATCAACAACTGTACTAATACTATCCATTAATTATTTAAATATTCACTAATATACACAACCATTTCCCTCAATAAATCATTTACTATTCCTAAAACATAAAACATTTATTTTTTAAGACCTATCGTCTCCTAATCCTCAAATATATTGTCATCTCTTCACCTCTTAAATCAATTGGTTGACCTATCTGATCTACAGCTCGAATAATAATATCAGATAATACATTAGTATTTACAGGCATATAAATTTTCTCTTGCGGAACCACTATAACTTTTTTAAACCTGGTGGAACATTTGGATAAAAATGATACAAAACATGTGATAATTCACCATTAATATATGATCCATCTACAGTATTACACATGATATCAGTAGCACTAATTCTATTTATATCAACTATTTCATCACTATGAATCGGTATATTTTGTTCTATTACCCTTCTATAAAAACCTAATAAAGAACAAATTGAATTTTTCACTCCAAAATCAATATCCACAGACGCCTTCATAAACACTTTCATAGTATTACTATTACCAGTTAATAAGAAAAAATGTTTTGCTCCTTCCGCAACCCGTAATTGCTCATCGACATATTTCTGTAAATCCATTATATCATAAGTACCCTCCGGAATAATTATCTCCTTCCAAACACTTGAATTACTTTTTGACTTCAAAGAATATTTAAAAACATTATTTTTACTAGTAACATTGGGAATAGAATTATAAGTTTGCAAACTTAACATACACATCTCATATTCACCATTTAAATATATAGGTGAATTCAGCGCACAACCCACCTCAGATCCCTTCCCTGTCAAAACAAAAGCCAAATTATTCACACTTCCATTACCATCTGCTTCCATTTCTAATTTAAATTCAACTTTCCAAAATCGTTGCACTAATATTTAATAAAACAATCACAAAAAACTCCTTATTTAATAAATCCTTTCAAAAACAATAAACACAAATGCACACAATTTTCACTGTTACTGTCTTGATATCTTTCATAGTTATACTGTATAACACCACCACCATTCGATAATAAATACTTTTCAACCTCAATCGGAGGTCTTAAATCACCGTAACTATTAAAATAATTTATTACAGCATTATTTTTCTTATATGCTACCCAATGAGTCCCTTCACCAACATCATCATCCAAATTTACTATTCCATTCTCTCTTTTGCGTATAATTCTCGGTAACACATCTTTACTAAAAATACCCCGAAATTTACCAATTCTCCACCTTTGAACATACATCCACAAATCTCTTTCTGTTAAAGGTCTTCGAGGTAAACTGCTTATCAGTTTTTTGAACTAGCACCTTCTGGTAAATAAACACCACAACCAGATTTATACGGTTTTACATATAATCCACTTCCCACAGATACACCACACCCAGACTTATATGGTTTCACATATAAACCACTCCCAGATTTTGATTCCATAGCAATATTATGTCGCTTTGCTTCATCTAATTGATCCCTTTCAGCTTTTGCAGAAGTTACTGCTTTTGCAATTGCTGCTGCACCACCACCTAATGATCCTAAAGCACCTAATGCTGCAAATAATGGGATTAACGGTAAAAATCCACCTTTTTTGATATCGCAAGTACCCTGGATCGTGGATATTTTATTCTTCTTCCAGATTTTATTAAACTTTGATATGCAACTCTAGCATTCTCTAAAACACCCTTCTTCTTACCAATCCGTCTTATTGCATTCCGCGCTTTTTTCATTGCTTGCAAAAATGAAATAGCACCACCTAATCGATACCCCTGCCTGCTTGTCCGATAACTTCTTCTACTACCCTTCCTTCCACTTTTTCTTATCTCTTTCCGTTGTCTACTCCAACCCATACCTAATTTTGTTTTAACTTTCATAGCAGTTGAAACCACAGTTGCAGCTAACCTTTCTCCTATACCTGCGTCTCTACTCTTCACTCGTTCCACAGCCTTTTGATACAATTTATCATCCGATTCGTGCCTTTTCAACAATTCACTTGATTGAGAGTATTATATATCCTGCTATTTACAAGCCTCATTTAAAATATTCACCCCCTTATCACCTCTTTTCAATCGTTCTTCTAATCTCGTTCCTGGACCACAAAATCTATAACCCGGTATGTGCAATTCAACTGGGAGGGTATTTATCACAGTATTCAATAATCCACCCTGTACGTGCCTTATTCAAACTACCACTTCTGAATGCAATCACAGTCTTATATATTAACTATCTTAGTCAACATCAACAATCTAAATGACCAAAACTGCATCTGAAATTACCATATATACAAATACTTATTAGTCGATTTCACTTAACCCTAAAAACCCTTAAATTTGTCTCACGGAATTAATTCCTCACAAATTTAAAAAATAAAACATTAAATTTATTTTAGAATTATATTTCATAATTATATATAACTTTTCCTCAAATAATTTACATCATTTTAATTTTCTGAGGCCAATACATTACTAACTCCTTCATTATACAAACACATTCGGATGTTACACCATTATACTTTCGATCGATTTCTACATCCACATCTGCACCACTTTCAGCTACACATCGGACCATATCATTATAAAATACATTTATATATATATATATATATATATATATATATATATATATATATATATATATTTAGTGTTTATAAGAATTTTATTTTTCTTATTTATTTTATTGGCCGTGTCTTAATATTAAAAATAATAGACTTTTTATTGGTTTAGCGACCTTTTATTGAATTATGATGTTTTATTCTACGACGTTTCGACTTTTACTATTTTTCAGTCTTTTTCAAGTATCTAGAAACAAGAATTAATACAATGAGAATATGAGAATTGTGTTTGCTTTTGTGAGATTGAATTAACAATTAAATTAACAATTAAAATTAAAATTAGATTAAAGAATGAATTACCAATTAGATTAACAATTAGAGTTAAAATTTAAAATTAGATTAATAATGAGTAAGGACAATTAAAGTGATTACATCTGTATAAATGAATAGAAAAATTTGAATTAAGCCACAATACAGTAAGGTAAATAGAAACAAGAATTACTACACTGAAAACGTGAGAGTTGTGTTTGCTTTTGTGAGACTGAATTAACAATTACATTGACAATTAGAATTAAAATTAGATTAAAGACTGAATTACCGATTAAATTAACAATTAAAGTTAAAATTTAAAATTAGGTTAATAATGAGTAAGGATAAATTACAGTGGTTAAATCTGTATAAATGAATGAGATGTTAAACTTTTGATGTTAAACTACATTACATGAACAATTAATGACAAAACTCACCGTTTCTTTTGGTTTTCAAAATCACGCATTCTGTGTAACATGTGTGTCGGGTACCCGAGACCTTTTTTTGTAACGAACCGATCGCACTGGTTGGAATATTGTGTTTGTGGCTTTGTTAAGAGAGGTTAATTTTTGTTCTGTTTTTGGAATTTAGCAAATTGATCAGGACCGTGTTTAGGGTCTGATAAAAACAAAAAACAAAATACAAACAAAATGGTACACCAAACCAACCACATCCGGCAGATATGTAAACTTTTTTTCAAACCAACCCCTAGCCTACAAAAAAAATGTAGTAACAGCATTAGTAGACAGAGCCTTAAATCTCACTAATCCAATTTTCAGACCAACAGTACTAAATAAAGTAAAAACAATACTAACAGAAAACAATTATCCACCACAATTTATACAAAAAATTATAAAACTAAGACTTAATAAAATTTATAACACAACAAACGACCACAACAAAACCATAAAAAACAATGAATTAACATATATCCCCACACCCTATATAACGGGATTATCCGAAAAACTAGACAATATATTTAAACCATTTAACTATAAAATAGCACACCAAAGCGGTAAAAACCTAAAATTCCTACACACCAAACTAAAAGACTCAACACCTACACTAAAACAATCACACACAATATACAACATACCCTGCAAAGACTGTGACAAAGTATACATAGGCCAAACAAAACAGTTACTACAAGAAAGATTGAAAGGTCACAAATACGCAAAAAATCAAACTGCTTTAAAAAAACACCAATTGACACTAAAACATAATTTTGATTTTGATAACACCAAAGTAATAACACAGAAAAAGAATACAAAAGCTAGGGAGGTCTTAGAAATGATCCACATTTTCAAAAACAGCAGAACAATAAACGACAGGAACGAAATTGATGGACTGTCTAAACTCTATTACCCACTGATTAAACAATAGATAAAATCAATCCCCCCCCCCGCACACACAAACACAAACCAAAAAAACAAAAAAACTTTTTATCAGTTCCCATTTGTAAATACTTTTACTACATACCCCTAAACACGGTCCTGATCAATTTGCTAAATTCCAAAAACAGAACAAAAATTAACCTCTCTTAACAAAGCCACAAACACTTACAATATTCCAACCAGTGCGATCGGTTCGTTACAAAAAAAGGTCTCGGGTACCCGACACACATGTTACACAGAATGCGTGATTTTGAAAACCAAAAGAAACGGTGAGTTTTGTAATTAATTGTTCATGTAATGTAGTTTAACATCAAAAGTTTAACATCTCATTCATTTATACAGATTTAACCACTGTAATTTATCCTTACTCATTATTAACCTAATTTTAAATTTTAACTTTAATTGTTAATTTAATCGGTAATTCAGTCTTTAATCTAATTTTAATTCTAATTGTCAATGTAATTGTTAATTCAGTCTCACAAAAGCAAACACAACTCTCACGTTTTCAGTGTAGTAATTCTTGTTTCTATTTACCTTACTGTATTGTGGCTTATTTCAAATTTTTCTATTCATTTATACAGATGTAATCACTTTAATTGTCCTTACTCATTATTAATCTAATTTTAAATTTTAACTCTAATTGTTAATCTAATTGGTAATTCATTCTTTAATCTAATTTTAATTTTAATTGTTAATTTAATTGTTAATTCAATCTCACAAAAGCAAACACAATTCTCATATTCTCATTGTATTAATTCTTGTTTCTAGATACTTGAAAAAGACTGAAAAATAGTAAAAGTCAAAACGTCGTAGAATAAAACATCATAATTCAATAAAAGGTCGCTAAACCAATAAAAAGTCTATTATTTTTAATATATATATATATATATATATATATATAATATTTCATATCTTCTAAAACAGCTAATTGACAATCCAATGTTTCCTTCAACCGCCATAACTCCGATAAACTTTCAAACGCTAAATACACATACTCGCCACCTTTTTCTATCTTCACAATTCTACTCACTCCATCAAATGATTCAGGTGATATTCGAATATTCATACCTCTAAAACTTGGAAATATACCATTATTATAATCAAAATATTGCCTTAACTTTGCAGTCTCCGCCATGACCCACTTCCATTCCTTTGATTTAAAACATAGACATTGTTTTTTTACACCAACAATTTTTAACCTTGGTTCAAAATCTTGATGTGGTAATAAACCAATACATATCCATTTTGAATGACTTTTGTTCAAAAAAATTTTCACCCATAAATGGTAACTCCCAAGTTGGTTCTCTAACATATCTTTCAACAAATCTTTCACCACTTGATGCCTCTCGTGCAAAATTCTCTGCAGCTACATCTATATGTTCCCAAAATTTATTTGATTCAGACATTTTAGTAAAAAATTCTTCAATACCCAAATCTACCTCAATATCTCCAACCACTTGTAAACCTCTGTCAATACTGTTATCTTTTACCAATTCACTTTCTTCCACTACCAAGGGACCACTATTATCTTTTTCTAATTCACTTTCTTCCACTATTAAAGAACATAAAGAACTCTGTGGCACTTCTTCAACATATTCTCTAATACTAGCATCTATTTAACATAAGCAAACTTTATATACCCTAACATTGCCCCCACCCTAACATTCTTCTTTATTCGTTAAACTTCAAATGACCTTGATCACCCTCAACCAATTCTAAAACCTCCCCATCGACCTTGATCACTAATATTATTCTGGAACCTCGTAATTAACCTTCACCTCATATACACCACGTATTCCCCGTCGCCTTATATAAAAAGGTCCATTATCCTCAGCCGATTCTAACACCTCCTCATTGACCTTGATCGCCAATATAATGCGATCAAGGTCAATGAGGAGGTGTTAGAATCGGCTGAGATACTCTACTAGGATGGCCAGATCCCTATCTTGCAATGTTCGCCAATTGTCACTAGCGCTGTGACGTTACCCCGAGACCTAAATTGGCGAGAATTTATGTCCATAATGTATATTGGGTGAATTTATTTCCTCAATATTTGAGAATTTACAATAAATTTAGTGAATCTAAATATAATAATAGAATTAGTAGACTCAAAACTAGTACCTGTGTATAAATTTATAATGAAAATGAGTAGTAAAAAATTGCATGCAAATGTATGGCTTCCATGAAAACAATACATTTGCATATTTTTTTATTATTTCTGTATTTATTCTCATTAGAAATTTATACACAGGTTCTAGTGGATATCAGTTTTGAGTCTACTAATGCTATTATTATATTTCATTTCACTGAATTTACTGTAAATTTTAAAATATATTAATTGACCAAATTTATTCGTTTTTACGTATGTTTAACATTTCCCCCAAATTATTCGGCGATAGAAGACCTTTAGACGAAGACGATTATGAACGAGATTTACAGAATAAATTAGCAGGTAGAGTAAGATTATCATTATTACATAACTGGAGCAAAGTTTAAAGTGCCGAACAATAGTTTGTCAATATTGGTCGGGTTCCACACCACTTATATTTACAAAATAGTGTTCCACGTGAAACTGAACTAGATTATGGAACATAATCTTTAATATACAAAGTATATTATTTTAATCATACGTTAAAATGTTTTAGTTTTTTTTCTTTTTCAATATTCTAAATTATTCGGTAATACTCTTTTTACTAACTAAACAGTTTATCTTTGAGGGGGCCGGTCCATCAACTTGCTCCTCGCCGGTATTATGGTGTACAATACAACGTCAATATTCTTCTAGTTCAATCTGTTTGTCAGGTGAAATTAGATGCCAGAACTCCTCCATCCATATTGGTTCTACTTTCGTTTTAAATCTAATGGAATATGTTCTATTAGATTTGTTTAAATATTATATAGGCTACCATAATTTCCATAAACAAACTTGACTGCTTCTAATATCAATTCTAGGTGTTGAGACATTTTGTCTTAATCACTGGTTTCAGTATGCTGCACTCCTATATTATTTTGAACAATATTTAATCAATCTCCCCCCCAAACCATTCAGGTGCCGGTCTGATCGTGTCTATATTTTTCAGTTGTTTTATTAACCTAGTGCAATGTACACCAAATTTGATTTGAATAGCAAATATGGAGAATTTGTACAAAGAATCGGAGTTGATTTACCTAATAGACTTCGCGATTATATATTCTCTTCAAAGTTGGAGGATATTGATTGTTTATTTATGGCCGCGTTTACATATCGGAATTTACAATACTTTGATATTGACGATTTAGTTAATGTGTTATATATTTTTTTAATCCGAATTTTAACCGGAATAAACAGATGAAAATTTATGAAAAATTTGAATTAGTAAGCGAACCAGAGGCGGATATTCGAGCAGAAGTTTATGTTTTCGACATAGAGACTTTACAAGTTTTAAATTTATTTAGTCACCGTTTGAAAAATACTCCATCGATTCATCATTCAGATTATTTTATAATTATCAATCAGTAATGGAAGCTTTCCTGTATTAAACTACTCAAAAATGAGTAAGGAATTTTTACTTTTTTGTATTTTTTAGATAGTATGGGTAAATATTTGTAGTGTATTATATTAGATACATAATTGTACACAACAATTTAAAATTTTCAAGTATATTTATTCAGAAAAATCGTTAGATTACTAAGAAATGATCAAAAATGAAATAAGCAACATTTTTAACAATAGCTAAAATAAACATTTTTCTGTAACAATTAATTCTAAAATCGTGTATAATGGCCACGGACATCTCTCACAGCTGTACATCTTCGGGGCATACTCATAATGCAATTATTAATGTTTTCTTGTGACACTCTTCTCCAATACAAAGGTAAAATTTCCCGCAAGTGTTGCACGTTAACTGGGGGTGGATTATGTTCGTTGAGCTGTTCTTGAAGTCCGTCCCAAATGTGCTCAATTGGATTCAAGTCGGGAGATGTTGGTGGTAAAGTTAGATGGTTAATATGGAGGCCATTTATTGCTTGCATTACAAATTTGTGCACGATGAGGTCTTGCATTATCATCAATAAAAACCATGTTTTCATCCAGAGCCTCACGAAAGTCGGCCACATATTGCTGAATAATGTCATATCTGTATATGTGTCCATTGACATTGTTTTCAAAGAGATGGAGGTTCGTACGTCCATTCAAACTAATGCCCGCCCACACCATGATACCACCGCCGCCAAAAGGCACCACAGCTTTTGTAAACTCGCGTCTATAACGGTCTCCTCGACTTCTCCAGACCCTTACTCTACCATTATCACTAAATAAGCAGAATCTGGATTCATCGGTGTATAAACCATGCTCCCATTGAAAATTTTCTGCTAGTCGTTGATTAACCCAAGTTCTTCTAGCCATTCTAGCCATTTCTCTCAGATGGTTTCTGATGGTTTGATCCGAAACTCTAACTCCAGTGGCGGCACGTAACTGTGTTTGCAACCATACAGCACTTCTAAACGGATTCATCCTTGTCTGAATTCGTATGTAGCGGTCTTGTCTCTGATTTGTTTTCCTCTCAGATCCACTACCGGGTCTTCTCCTTGTAGATCCTACCTGTTGGAATCTTGTTAGAGCCCTACTAACAACACTTGGAGACACATTAAAAATTGCGGCAATTTCTGCTCCAGATTGCCCTCGCTGATGCAATAACGCAATTAAATCAAAAGTTTCTTTATTTAAATGACGTCTTGGCATCGTGAAAATGTGAAATGACGTTTAAAATATAATACTTGTCAAAAAATGCGATTTTTATAATTTTGTATTTTAAATTAATTTAAGGTTAAAATACAAGATTCAATATTTTATCACACAGAAAAGACATTTACCAAATAAAATGTCCACAAACGACTGTGGGCATTCTAATTTATCTATAGTTTGAGAAAATACGTTAAATTTAATCGAATTAATTAGATCTGTTAAAAAAAGATCTAATTCCCTATTCATTTTTGAGTAGTTTATATGGATATCTAACTAGACAATTAGAAATATTTCATAATATTAATTCCAGTTACATTGCTAACCGCAAAACAAGAATTTACAAGAAATTTTGATTTATATACTCAGCGATGTGATTGTAGTTTAGTCTATTATACAATATCGTGTAGAACAGTTCTACTATATTTCGCAAAAAATGAGTAAAATGGCATAGTTTAGTGATAATATTCAATTTTTGAATGGTTTGAATTCAGAATGTCGGCTGCAGACATAGATTTAATAGACGAATAAATTAAATTAAATTGGAAGATATATTAATTAATATTTTAACACCGTCACATCGAACCAGCGATTCGAATCTAACCTGGTTGTCGACATACAGGGTTTGAAAATTAATTGTAATGATGGATTATTCGTGGACTTGAAATCTCTGCGAGGTATATTGAAAAACATCTGTAGAGATTTTGATAAAATATACGTAAAAGGTCGGCAAAAGAGTGACTTTTTGAAAACTATTGTGAATATAGATCATTGATTCCCAAAGTGGTCCAGGTGGACCCCCAGGGGGTCTACGTTGGCGTGACAAAAAATGGGGGTTCACAATTCGTAAGCGGGGGTCCACGAAAATTTATCTGGTTTCGATAGTGAAGAACTAAAATGTTGGCTTAAGTTCACCTATCAATGAAGGCAGATAATATTTTAAGAAGCTCAGCCACTGTTACTTGTAAAAACTTGCATATTCCATATTCAGTACAACGTGTCGAGACTTGCAAAGAGCTGCCGCTGCCGCCGTCCGCAATGCTTGTTCAGACGTGCAAAGGGACGAAGTACGACTTGTGGTGTGTGTGCTTGCAATCTTGCATGAACTTGTTTGATTCTTCACCAATATAAATACGAATGCCACGGATAAACGTTACTCATTTGTTTCCAGAATTTCGATAAGAAAAGTAAAGTAAAGTTAATCGATGTTAGTGTTTGCCACTGTCGGAAAAGTAAGTACTTACCTGCCTATTTGTTATACATACTTTTATTTTATTTATTATTTATCTATTTATTTTACAATTTATTGTACACGTAAGTAAACAAAAAATGGACAAATTACAAAAAAATACGTAGGTACAAAAGGTGAGGCTTATTCCTAAAAGAAATCTCTTCCAACCCACCTGCGATAGGAGATATATTTATGTTGTAATAAGTATATTTGTAATGTTTGCGTGTAGTAGGTACGTATTAAAAATTAAATACTGAACAGAGCCATTATTAGATACTTCCATAAAAGAACAGAAAGCCGAGAAAGGTTGAACTTCTTGTCCCTACTTTATTAGTAATTTTTTTATTACCCGACTGTGTGGTGGTTCACTAATAATTAAATATATTTTCATAAATTGTACGTGTCTTTATATACTACATACTCATAACGTGCATCAAAGTAATAAGTAAATATTTAAAATCGCGTAGTTTTGATATCAAAATATTATTTACAAGCATTTTCTATCGAATTTACAGAAATATATCAAAATATAATTAATGAAAAAATGTTTTACATTACATTAAAATCGGTTCAGCTGTTTTCATAAAACTCAATTATTGATCTTAGCGATTTATTGCTTTTAATAATTAGAATCAGTTTGCCGCCGGTACTTTGTTTATTTCATTGCAATAATCAATTAATCCCGTTAAAATAGCCATATTAAATAGCCATTAAAATAGCCTGTTAAGTAAGACCGCCTTAAGATTACTACAACAAAGTTTTTTTTTATTTACAGGTAGGTAACTGATACGAAACAAGGCTGAATCTAAGAAGAAATGTCGACAGTACAGTGTTGATTATTTGAAATTTGGTTTTCTTCCATCAAAGGCAGACAAGCGATTGCCCATATGCCTTTTATACAACAAAGTTTTGAGCAATGACTCTATGAAACTATCGAAGCTCGAAGATCATCTAAGAAGGTGTCATCCTGATAAAATAGGTAAAGATTTGAAATATTTTCAAACATTGAAAGAAAAATATGAAAAGAGACCCACCGTGCACAGTATGTTCGCTTCAACGTCGGAAAGTAACGATGATGGATTGCGGGCATCTTACAATATCTCATTACTTATAGCGAAATCTGGAAAATCGCACACCATTGGAGAACAGTTAATTTTACCCGCTGTTGAAGAGGTTTTAAAAACTGTTCTGCACAAATCTCCATTTGACATACTCAAAAGAATTCCTTTGAGTAACAACACTGTACAAAGACGTATTGACGAAATGAGCTCTGATATTGAAAGTTTCTTGTATAATTGTCAAACAACTCATTTTTCTATTCAACTGGACGAGTCAACTTTACCTGGTAATGAAGCATTATTATTGGCATATGTTCGATTTGTTATGTACGAAGAAATTCATGAAGAGCTACTATTCGCGAAAACTTTGGAGACGGACACTAAAGGTGAATCAATATTTAATGTCCTGAGTGATTTTTTTAAGGAAAAATTGATTCCATTCACAAATGTTATTTCGGTGGCAACAGATGGAGCTCCTGCCATGGCCGGGCGATGTCGTGGGTTTATAAGCCATCTTAAAAGAATTATACCAGAGGTAACTGCAATTCACTGTGTCATCCACCGAAAACACCTAGTAACGAAAAATTTGAGTGCTAAATTGCACCAATCGCTTCAATTTGTGATTAATGCAGTTAACAAAATAAGAAGCAATGCATAGAATACGCGTTTATTTGCACAATTATGCGATGAAAATGATGAAGACTTCCAACGATTGCCCTTACATACTGAA
This sequence comes from Melolontha melolontha, assembly GCA_935421215.2. NCBI lineage: Eukaryota > Metazoa > Arthropoda > Insecta > Coleoptera > Scarabaeidae > Melolontha > Melolontha melolontha. The sequence continues at coordinate 154,216,753 of OW285236.1, read as the reverse complement.
GTACGCTGGCTGTCAAAAGGTGTATGTTTAACAAGATTTTTCTCACTTTTTGAATCAGTTTTAGAGTTTCTGGAAAGTAAAGATCCAGATTTAAAAGAAAACCTGATCAATTTGAAAGCAGACATCGCGTATTTGACAGATTTGTTCAAAAAATTTAATGACATTAACTTACAATTACAAGGGGACAGCCTCAATTTAATAAAAACAAAGGGTGTAATTTCAGCTTTTCTTGGAAAATTGAAATTTATGAAGTAAAATATTAGTCGGCGCGAATTTTCCCAGTTTTCAAACTTGTCACAGGTAGAATGCCTTGATGAGGATATTCACACATACGTTCAACATTTAATTGCCCTGCATGATGACTTTATAATCAGATTTGAAGATATTCTGATGATGGAAATACCACCATGGATCATAAATCCACTTGATGAAACGGAGGTGGAGAATGTGATATTACAAGAGGAGCTACTCGAGCTTAGCACTAATGAGGAACTGAAAGTGAAATTTAAAAGAGGGTATCAAACATTTTGGCTGCAGGCAGAAATACCCGAAAAATATCCTGGACTGTGGGGAATTGCGAGAAAGCTTTTGATAGCGTTTCCCTCGTCATATCTTGTCGAGAAAAGTTTTAGTGTCGTTGCAAACCTTTTAACAAAAAAAAAGGAACAGATTGAATATTACAGAACGGGGAGATTTGCGGTTATTCCTAACAAAACTGAAGCCAAATATTGATAATTTGCTGTCAATCCATCAAGTACATCCCTCCCACTAAAATGATGACTATTTTATGATTGTCATTGTAGAAGTTACATTACGTTATTAATATTTAATTTTAATTATATTACGACTGTTATCATATTACAATGTAATATGATAACAATAATAATTAATAGTAGAGGGACATAGCCGATTCTAGCACCTCCTCATGTTGAACCTCCTCATTGCCCTTGACCTTGCATGTGGCACAGCCCAAGGGCAATGAGGAGGTTCTACATGAGGAGGTGCTAGAATCGGCTATGTCAAGGTCAAGGTCATATCAAGGTAATATCAAGGTCATATCAAGGTCATATCAAGGTCATATCAAGGTCATATCAAGGTCATATCAAGGTTATATCAAGGTTATATCAAGGTTATATCAAGGTTATATCAAGGTTATATCAAGGTTATATCAAGGTTATATCAAGGTCATGTCAAGGTCAAGGATATCACAAGGTCAAGGGCGCGACAAAGTCAAGGTCACGACAAGGTCAAGGGTACGGCAAGGTCAATGGCACAACAAGATGAAGGGTACGACAAGTGGAGGGAGTTTAAGGTGCTATTTAAGAAACGTGGAGAACGTATTCGCAAATAGTGTAATCATTAACAATATTATGGAACTATTACATAGAAAATATATTTTTTCTGTGAGTGAGTTAACAGAAGAGGAAGAAGATGAAATAATACAACACATTTTGGAAAGTATTGGTGAAGATGAGGAAAGTGAGGAAGAAGAAAGTAATAATGAAGAAAATAATGATAATGAAGAAAATAATGATAATGATGAAGTAATTTTCGATGATGATGATGAAGTAATTTTCGACGATATTTTTAAAATAGAGACAGTGATACTTCTAGCAGAACTAGATAATATCAGTGATTTTGAAAATAATTAAGATGACCAATTATTAGTGTTTATTTATTTTATTATTAGTGTTAGTTAAATACAGTAGTAGTAGTACGCGATGGAGTTGAAGATCTCATAAATAAATATAATCAGAACATGTTCCATTTACTTTTAATAAGCAGCAGTAGGTTCTATAAGTACATATAAATAAATTTGCGGAGGATAGTAGATGTAGTACAGAAGTTGGTTCTACAGTTAAAAGTAAGCTTGAGGAGGTCCCCACACTCGAAATCGTGCTAAAGCGCAGGTTTACCGATAAGAGGTTTATAAAGAGACAGTTGGTGTATGTCAGCAACAGTTCATTGCAGCAGTTCATTTCAAAGTGTTCATTTAAAGAAACTAAGATGTTTGATTGTGAGTATTGTGGTAAACAATTTTCTCGTGGAGATAACAGAAATCGGCACATGTTAAGTTCTTGCAAAGGCAAGAGAATAAAAATCAGTGATAACAATCCAGACTTATGGAAATGTGAAATCTGTGATGTATACGTGGAGAAGAATTGTTATACTGCACATATTCGTAGTGCCACGCATCGAAATAAAGCGTTTGTAATAGTTGACGATGGTGTAAGAAGAAGTGTATCCACATTCGCAGGAAGAATAGTAAGTTATCAAATATCTGATTCGTCTCAAATATATGTTGATATTGAAGAATTTTCAAATAACATCAGAGAAAAGGTGTTGACATTAATAGAGAGTGTCGTACATGTACATAATTCGATTAAAATAAATTTTGAATTATATGGTATGTATTATTTGCTGACAAAAGATAATGTGGAAATCAAATCATTTAATAATATGAACAAGATCATAACGCAAGGAAGTGAATTATATAGCTTGTACAATGAGTATATTGATGAAATTAAGAATAAAATGAGCGAATTCCAGGAGCGTAATTCAGGTAAAATTGTATAAACTTATATTATTATAGTGATTTACGTCTCTCTGATTATATTTCAGGTTGGACTTTGAGCAATATTATACATTTGGAAGTGAACATAAATAAATACAATCCTATGAGAGGATCAAGTTATGTGGACTTACCACCATCAATAAAGAAGAAGAAGGCCGTTATAAATATTCAAAATGTTGACAATGCATGTTTCGCTTGGGCGATTACTTCAGCGTTAAGAGTGCCAGGTGGACTTCCCCAAAGACCTTCTTCCTATCCCCATTATGATACCGTGGCTGATTTTACTGGTTTAGATTTCCCTGTCCATTTAAAAGACATTGTTAAGTTTGAAGAAAAGAATAATATATCTGTAAACGTATATGGTATCGAGGAGTATTTCGATGGTGCTGTGACGGTGCATGATATAGTGGGACCTTTATATTTTACGAAACAAAGGAAAATGACTCTTATTAATTTATTACTTCTTTCTGCGAAAGAAGGGAATTTACACTATTGTTGGATTAAGAACTTGTCTCGACTTGTTTCGGCTCAAAAATCACAGCGTGGACACCAAAAATATATTTGTGAAGGATGTCTAACTTTTTTTACATCGTTAGAAAAATTACAAAGACATGAACACGAAGATTGTAAGCAGGTGAAGGCGGTGTTTCCAACTATGAATCTGAAGACGAACAAATATGGCGAAGAAGTTCCGGAAAATATATTAAAATTTGAAAAATTTGAAAAGCAGTTGAGAGTTCCTTTTGTTGTGTATGCTTTGAGGCAATATTAAAACCTATTAATATGGTAGAACCGGATCATGTAAAACCTTATAGTGTGAAATGTTTCGAACATCAGCCACGTTCTTTCGCTTACTATATAAAATGTTCGTTCGATGAAAATTTGTGTAAACTGCGCACATACCGTGGACAAAATACACCTAAAACGTTCATGACAGAGTTGGAAAGTGATGTAAAATTATTATATAAAAACTATTTGAGTAAAATTGTGGAAATGAAACCCTTAACTGAAGAAGAGTGTTATAATTATGAGCAAGCGAGAAGTTGTCATATTTGTGAAAAAGCACTAGATGTGAATGATAAAGTATGCGACCATGATCACATGACTGGATTATATCGAGGTGCAGCACACATGGTATGTAATATAAATTACAAAGAACCTCGCTATACTCCAATCATAATGCACAATTTATCGAATTACGATACACATTTATTTGTAAAATCCTTAGCATTGGATAAGGAAGAAATAGATGTTATTGCCCAAAATAAAGAAAAGTATATATCATTTTCTAAGAAAGTATATGTTGGCGATAGAATTGACTGTAATGGTAAGAAGAGGAAAGTCTTCCATAAATTGAGATTTTTAGATTCATTTCGATTTATGAGTTCTTCTTTAGATAAATTATCATCTTATTTAGAGGATTCTCAGTGTAGAGAAGTGTCAAGATATTATATGGGTGAAAAATTTAATTTATTACGACGAAAGGGCGTCTTTCCATACAACTATGTCACATCATTTGAAAGTCTATCTGTGACAGATTTGCCCAGTAAAGATAAATTTTATGATATATTATCTGATAGCGAAATTAGTGATGAGGATTATAGTAGAGCCGTTCGAGTGTGTGATTTATTCGAATGTCAATCTCTGGGGGAATATAGTGATATATATCTACGATCTGATGTTTTGCTACTTGCAGATGTTTTCGAAAATTTTCGAAATATTTGTATGGACAATTACAAGTTAGATCCAGCACACTATTTTACGGCACCAAGTCTTAGCTGGGAAGCGATGCTACGAATGACAGACGTAAATTTAGAATTATTAACAGATGCGGATATGTTTCATTTTTTCAAACAGGGCATACGTGGAGGTGTCAGTATGTGTTCTAAAAGAATAGAGGTGGCAAATAACGAATACTTATCACAATTTGATCCATCAGAACCTAAGAAATATATATTATACCTCGATGCGACGAATTTGTATGGTTATGCTATGACGTCCAAATTACCAAGCGGTGAATTTGAATGGTTAACGAATGAGGAGTTAATGATGCTCGATGTTCAAACTTTGGAAGACGATGGGGATAGAGGGTACGTTTTCGAAGTAGATTTAGAATATCCAACAGCTCTTCACGACCTCCACAATGATTATCCCTTCTGTCCGGAACACGTTATACCACCTAATTCTAAACATCCTAAATTGATTCCAAATCTTTCAAATAAATCGAATTACATTATTCACTATACGACTTTGAAACAATGTTTGAATAATGGTTTGAAACTAAGTGGAATTCGACGCGGAATTAAGTTTCAACAAAGTGATTGGTTAAATGGATATATTGATTTTAATACAAAGAAACGAAGTGAATCGAATAATGCATTCTATAAAGAATTTTACAAGTTAATGGTGAATAGCATATTTGGAAAAACTATGGAAAATGTTGAAAATCACGTTAATATTAAATTGGTTTCCCATTGGGAAACAATTAGAAACAGATTGGGTGCGGAGGCATATATTGCAAAGCCAAACTTTAAATCCAGTAAAGTATTTTGCAACACGTTAACAGCTATCGAATTGGCTCAAGTTCGAGTAGATTATGTAAAGCCTGTGTACGTAGGATTCACAATCCTGGAAATAGCTAAAAAGATAATGTATCACTTTTTCTATACCTTTCTTAAGCCTTTGTATGATTCGGACATTACACTGCTCTACACAGACACAGATTCTCTAATTATAAGTGTACGAAATTATAATGTATATAATGATATAAAAAATAATTTAGATATGTTTGATACTTCAACTTTTACTGAAGGGAACTTATTAGGAATACCACGCAGTTCACCTAGGCTCGGTAAAATGAAGGATGAATACGGCGGAGGTATTATTGAATGCTTCTCTGGTACAAGGGCCAAAGCTTATTGCTTGAACGTCCAAAATAAAACGGTGAAGACGGCGAAAGGAGTCAAAAAATATGTTATTGATAAGAAATTGTCCGTTGCAGATTATAGAAGTGTAGTTGAAGAAAATGAAACTCTTATGCGGAAGATGTACGTATTTCGATCGGATTTTCACACGATTTACACCGAATTGCGAAATAAAGTAGCGCTCACATCAAAAGATGATAAACGATATATTCTCCCAGATAGAGCTTCCACCTTAGCGTGGGGACATTATAGAATAGAAGAATTAGAACGTGAAGCAAATTTGCAGAAATTGATTACCGAATTGATGGATTACCAACCTACAATTGACTTTAGCTCCTAATTTGCTTTCCTATCTGTACTTTTTCCATTATGTGTACTTTGAACTTATTACTTACTTAAATAAAACACTGTATTTGATTTATTTTTCTAATTAGCTCTCATATGTATGCTTCTTAAATTGTACTACCTCATAACATGCATACTATGAACTCTATCATAACTTATAAGAAATATAACACTGTATTTAATTTATTTTTTGTAATTAGCTCTCATAACTGTTTCATGTGTACTCTGAACTGTATTACTACTACTTCTTGTAAAATAAAACACTATAATTTATTAATTTTTTTATTATTTCCCTAATTTCATTCGAAAATTACGTTCTACAATACATTATCCTTAGATATCCAGGAGTTGTGTGATGCAGGCATACCCAACCATTTGACAAGGACTTGATTCTTTTTTCGACGTATAACTTTCTCAACCAGATAAACATCTGGATGACGAACCTTTTTTAATTCTTCTTCGTAAAAACCTCCGAGAACATTCTGCTTTTGAGAGTCTTGCAATATATACGTTCTCGGATATGTATTCTGGACTTTGCTTATCGTGAATATTTCATTGGTCCAGTTCGGAGTATACATTTTAGAAAAAAACGTGTCTATGCTTACTGATACGCACATGATCTCCCACTTCAAATTTACCAATTCTAGGGTCACCAATTTTTATGTGACTGTACACCGATTTTTGAATTGTTTTTGCATTCCTTTGGTTTACTGCAACAGGTTTGTATCCCGTTGTTCTGTGAACTGTATTGTTGTAAATGTTGACCAACTGTTGCAACATACCAACCCACCGGTAGTTACCGTTGAAGCTGAACTCTTTCCACATTTTATTTTTAATCGTTCTATTAAAACGCTCAACAATAGAACTTTTTAAATTGGAGTAAGTGGTGTAGTGATTAATGTTATACTTATCCATGATCTTCTTAAACTGCCTGTTAAAAAATTCTTTCCCTTGATCGCTCTGAATATTCCTTGGAACGTTTTTCTTTCCTGAGGAGAGTATGGATTCCATAGCCGCTGACACTTCTGCTGCTGTTTTATTTTTTATTGGAATCACCCACGCAAACTTTGAAAATGTATTTATGCATACGAAAAGATATTTGAAATTATCGTTTTCTCGAGCATAAGGTATCATTTCAACCAGATCGATCTGGAATAAGTCTCGTAGTCCTTTTATTATGACTCTCCGTCGTCTAAAATTTCGTCGCGCAGGTGCGTGTAGTTCATTAACGACATCCCTTTTAAGTGATGACATTTCCTTCGACGACTACTTCTGCAAACACTGGCTCTGTTTCTTTCGGTACAGGATATGGACCAATGTACTTCAATCGCAATTCCGCGTTGATGTCTATTGATACTGCAGGATGGATGAGAACGATGCTGTGAGCGTTAACGGACAGTCTCACTAATTCATTGTCGGAATACTTAACTGCAACAATCTTTCCACTGTATAGTTTATTCCTATATAACTGCGTTTGCTTTCGACGCGCAGGAGTTATAAAGTAATATGCGTCCTGCCCAATACGTCCATTACTCAGCAGTTGAAAAACATATTTTGAAGGTTCCCTTTTTGGAGGAGGAACATATAATATACGAGTAAGCTTTTCCAATTCCTTCTTGAATTTAGGGTGTTTCAAAAAAATTGCTACTGCATCTTCTTCCGCTAAATGTCTTCTGACGATATGTTTATGTATGTGTCTTCCAAATTTATCTATTGTCATCGTAATACTCTATCGGTCTCGATATACTAACTGCTTTATAACTATGCTGCTCAACATATTTAATTATTTTGGATTCCTGCAATTCCTCAATTACTGCAGTGATTTCGTTATCATGACCAGTATGTCCGGCATCCTTGGACGCCATCAGTAACTTCAATCTGTCGCACAATTCATTTACATCATCCCAATACTTATATTCCACAATACTCTTAGGAACAACGATCTTTCGCAACGGTAATTTTTTTGATAAACCCAATCCTGTTTTCCAAGTGCGGGTCGACCAAACTTCTGGTTTTTTACCTTGAACAATAGGTTTAATAATTGTCGTATATTTATAATATTTACTTGCTGCATATTTCCGAGCCGGATCGTAATCAACTCTAGCGGCGTGAGTATCATTCAAAATGAATTTATAATTCTTAGCGTCAGCACATTGAAACTTTCCCGGTCTCTTCATAAACAGTAGCTCTAGTAATCCCTTAGTAGCCCTATAAGTAAATTCACCGATTATAGTGTTGGGTCCATCAAACCTAATATTTGCGTTTCCAATCATCAGGTCACCATCAACTTCGCGTACACCATACTTCTCATCGAATTCTTCTTTCTCATCCGTCATCAACCCCATAAGATAAGGCCGTATAGCGGGGTCATGATCTTTTAGCGCTGCCTTAACTACATCCGTTTCTAACAGAGTCTTATTTAACGACTTATTAGTAATTATTGACTTTGACGGACGCGTTTTCAAAAGCGACAGAGCGTGAGCCCTTGACTTATCCAACTCAAGGCTTTCACTAGAATCTAATTCATCACTTCGTTCCTCCTCTTCATCACCACCCTTTGGAGTCTCTGGCAATTGTTCCCCGATATATTCATCTTCTAGAAATGTGGGCTGGCTGAATGTCTCAGACATTCGAATCTTTTTTTTCAAATCTTATGAATTTGTAAGACTGGTTTCTCATGGAGGTGTTCCGGCGAGATACACACTTCGTTGTTTTGTCGGAGAAGAATGAGTGGATGGGCTGAACCATGACACGTGTCGTTCCTGTCGTTTACGCGGTGTACTTTGTTGACGTAAAATTGACGTTCCTGGTATTGCCACATAAGATTTTTCTGATATGATGTCTGACCAAGATTCTTCTACTTCTTTAGAAGCGTTCGCAGAATCAGTTCGTCCTCGAGTGATATTACTGGGAGCTAATTTGCTAGCGATTTCAAGTAGCGGTTTTGCTATGGGCATACAGAATATTTGTTTCTCTCTGAGATTGTGCAATGTCAGCCCGTAATGTTCTTAACGTTTGTTTAAGAGCTTCGCGAGCTTGTATTAAATCTCTTATGATTTTATTTTCCATGTACACTATATAACGAATACCTGTAGACTGATATAAATATTCCAGTAATACATATTTTAAACCCTAATGTACGTTACAAACTCCTCTTAATTAAAACTTATAAACTTAAAGCACATCAAATTGTATACTATGGGGAGAAATATGTCAACTCTTCTCAGCCTCATTAATCTGTTTATAGGTGTATGTAAGTATCAAAACCTAAACGATATCTTCCATCATTATATACAGAATCATTATCAATAAACAGCATACCAAACGATTTCTTCCAACACATTCTACAGATGTATAGAAATTGTTCATAGCTTAAATCATGAATGTGATCATTATGGATATGTTTCAAATTTGTACCGTCTTGTCGAAATAGTATTAACAAATTGGTATTATCTCTGATAAGTTGCTTTGGGACCGCACTGTATGTTTGCATTAAATAAAAACAATCTAAATTTCGGTGTCTACCATAAGAGAAAAAATCTTTTACGATATTCAAGTCGGCAGGTGGTATATCATCAAAGATAACGACAGAATAATCCGCCATTTGGTTAGGAGTAGGCATGTGATTAACATCAGTATACTCGTGGTAACCAATTTCAGGAACATTTTTCAAAATATTTCTTAAGTATTCATACTTTTGCTGATGAAGAGATCTATAGCAGATGTAAATATTTTTGAAGCGTAACCCGTTCGGATGAAGTAATAAGGTTAAAAGGACATTTGTTTTGCCACACCCAGAAGGTCCCACAATTAATCCTCGCTTACATGAGCCACTGAAGAGGCTACTGTGTCGTATAAAACTCTTCGTAATTGATGTGGAATCATAGTTGTGCACTTGTAAGGATAATTCTTGCGGTTCCAATTGTACAATATTTGGTTCAGCTCCACTCGATTCCATCGACATAATCGATTCGACTTAACAATAACGACTGAATTATGATATCTTCGTGTGCGTTATATTATCTGTTTAGGATTAACTTAATATTAGAAATAAAACAAGAAATATAATAATTTTTTTATTTTTTAATTTTCTTTTTGCCGCCAATTTTTTTGTTTGGGGAAGGTGGCGGCGCCTTCCTGTCCGCAGACCCCCGATCAATTGTCCGTATCTTGGGACGCTGGGATACGGGAAGCCTGTTGGAACGATTCGGCGAATCGTTCCTGCAGGGTTCTCCTTTGTGGCACCGCCAGAGGTGTCATTGGGCGATGCGACTCCTCGTATCCAGGTGGCAGGTCGGGGGAGTCGACGTCCATCAGGGGGTCAGTCGGTGTTGTTATTGTTATGGTCAGCGGACCTTCAATTTTTGTTATTTTTATCTCAACTTCCTGTAAAAAGTAAAGCATTGAAGTTATTACATATCATGTAAACTATTGCAAAACAGTTATAGGTGTAATTTTGCAGCCCCTACCTTGTCTGGATAGTTTTGTAGGAACTAGTACATTAGTATCGTGCAATGTGGGTGTTAACCAGGTCGATGCAGAATTGTTTACAATCGAATGTGATGACAAGTTTATGTATTAGATGGTTGAAAATTTTGAAAATGTTGAAAATGTTGAAAATGTTGAAAATAGGTTGTCCGATGGTTCGTATCGTATCAGTGTAGTCTCGCTCATGAAACTTGACCAATGAAACAATTAATTATCGAAAATACAAATCATTGTGGTGGAAATGATTTTTGATAATCAATCATGTCTTCAATCAAGCTTCCAAGTCGATTCAGCAGATCCTTCCTTTCCCTTTGGCGGGTTACATATGAGTCATCGGATGGACTGACGACATTAGTTAGGAAATGAAGAACCTTGTCTTGCTCTAACTAATAACCGTTAACCTGCCCCTTTAGCGAGATCACCTGCTGAAGGAAACTATCCGCTGACGAATTGCCCGCCAAATATCTAACACATGTGTCAGAAAACTGTTTACAATCCGCAGAGAAAGTTGCGAGTTCGGATGGTTGTTGTTGCCCACAGTGGAATTGTGAGGCAAACAACGACGCAGAAGCATTGGAAGGTGGAGCTGGAGAATCATTTGAAGGAGGAGCTGGAGAAGCATTGGAAGAAAAGTGTTCAGGAATATTTGCGTTGGGAGAAGGTGTGGGGGACTGAGGATGATCAGTTATTTCTGGAGCTGCTTGAGGAATTGCAGGTGGTTCAGTAAAAGAGCCGGTAACATTCATTTGAGGTTGGGACGCTGAAAAATGAGTAGTCTGAGACTGAGACAAGATTACTACAGATTCTGTGGTTAGATTAATCGTCTCCACAATCTGTGGTATTCTTGCCACCCCTCGTGTCACATTTACATCATCACACCTTTGTGCTAACGGTGGGGCCTTACGCATCCTGGCAGGATCGCCATGTGCTAACGGTGGGGCCTTACGCATCCTGGCAGGATCGCCATGTACTATTAGGGCCTTACGTGATAGGGCCCTATGTGCCTGGAGGATCGGCATGTGATATTAGTGGGGCCTTGAGCCCCAAGGCAGAATCGCCATGTGGTATTAGTGCCGTTTGTGCACGTTCGTGGCAGGACGCCACGTGATGTTAGCCTGGTCCTGAGGGCTACATCGTTGAGCCTTCACGCAGATATCGTTGTCCCGATAAATGATACACTAAGTTCGGGTAACATATATTTAATACATAACAACACTTAAAACTGCATAACAATTATATACATTCTTACTAACTAGTATGTAGACTGAATGTGTGAATGTGAATGTGAATCTCTGACTCTGTGACTGTGAATATGAATGATGCTTCTTACTTACACTACAGTATATATACATAAGAGAAGGTCTTCGGACTACTTAGGGAATGTAATACAGACCCTGACATGTAGCTGTGTTTGCAAACAACTCGCGTCAGCGAGGACGTATTTGTAACACACGTTACACTTGCGTTACGGGAACGAGGCTGTGACCTGATTGAGATTGATTGCATACACACAACTGCATTACGTTATCACACCTTTGCCTTCTTCCTACTGTATCGTCCGTGAGCAGTGTTCGCAGATTCGGCGCTCGAACACTAGGACTACAAGTTGTATAGGGTAAAGGTATATAGTTCTTTGTATTTTGCCCTCGTCGTCTTTTGGTCCTCGTAGTGTGTTCTTGTCCTGTGGTAGAGATTGTAGAGTGTCTGTACATACGTCGTTGGCCAGTCAGTTCGCGTCGTTGTACCCTATCCAATTTGTAGTACTCGTCCTTCGACAAATAAGGAGGAGGTTGCAAAGGTGGAACGGTAGTTAATTGTGACACGAAAGCAGGTGGATTAACTTCTGCCGCAACACCTACTTCAACAGTATGCGGTGGGGGTCGTACCGCAGAAGTAGATGGAACTGCAGAAGGTAATTCAACTGACTCCGATTGTCGTCTAACGTCTGTCTGACGGGATGATTCACCCAGTCGTCTTTCCTGTGACAACATCCATTCGAAGTCTACATTTTCAACATTTACAACATTTTCAACATTTTCTAAATAATTGTACCAATCATCGTTATTAGTCTAAAATAAAAAAGATAATTAACTATGACAAATGAATGTGAAGAATTTGTAAATTTAAATTATATTCTCTATGCAATTACAAAAACTATTTAAATTATTTTCTCACTGCAATAAATAATTACTCACACCCAGAAAATTATTTCACTGCTTAATGTATTAACCATACATCGTTCCGTATAATCGGAACATAATACAAAACTCAAAGTCAATTGTAGCTGTAATTTTAATGTTCTTTTGACATAATAGTGACATTAATAATAGGCAAATGATTGAATTTGTGTGCACAGTTATATTATGAATAAATACAGGAATATATTGGATAATAATAAGTAAAAGCATATACAAGAAATAGAATGTAATTATACTCACCATTATACTGTAAGAGATACTATGTGAATGATTTATAAGAAGAATAAAAGAAGTATATATATTAAAATCTCTAGGTCAAAACACGTCACGCTTTAAGAATAACAATGTTTTATACGTATGTCTGCTATTATGGAAAATAAGCTTTTTACACAATTTGTGAAGGTTAATGTTTTTTTATTTTATTTTTAATTTATTTTAAATTTTGGTGTTCTTTTTACATAATAGTGATATTACCAATAATATATTAACAATAGACAAAAGTTTGAATTTGTGTGTCATATTATTATAAAAGAGTAAACGCAAGAATCTAGTGGATGTAAGCATTTAATTTGAACTGTATACATTATTTTAGAATAAAATACAAATATGTGTTAATAATATTTAAAAATAAAAAGAAATATATATTTTAATTTATTTTTATTATTTACTGTATTAAAAGAAATATTATTTCAATGTACTCACCATTATGTTGATTATTTGAATGATTTCTAGGATGAATACAGACTGTATATATATCAAAAATACCTATGTTAGAACACGTCACGTTCTTGAAACAACAATTTTTTATACGTCTGTCACCTAATATGGAAAATTTAGTTGTTTACAGAATAAATGAAAGGTTAAAGGTTTTTTATACGTCTGTCTGCTATTAATAAGTTGCTTACACAATTTAAAATACCTATGTTAGAACACGTCACGTTCTTGAAACAACAGTTTTTTATACGTCTGTCACCTAATATGGAAAATTTAGTTGTTTACAGAATAAATGAAAGGTCAAAGGTTTTTTATACGTCTGTCTGCTATTAATAAGTTGCTTACACAATTTGTGAAGGTTACTGTTTTTTATTATTTATGTCTGTCTGCTAATAACATAATTTTAAATTAGTAACTATCGAGAATGTGTACAGTACACATGAAATGTAATAAGGTGTTTTATTTAAGTGTAATAGTGCTGTTAATAAGTTGTTTACACAATTTGTGAAGGATTTTAAATTTAGTTGCCATTTTTTAGATGTGGTAGATGTGAAAATGTGAAAAAACAAGTTTTTTTTTTTTCGGAAAACGTACATTTTCTGCTATTCTAATGTTCCGATCTTACCCCTCCGCATTCCATTTTGTTCTCTATATTTTTCTTTATTTGTTGAACTCAATTTTGATTCTCCTAACCCATTTTTTTTTTGGGGGGGGGGAAATTTCCCCTCCAATTTTTGTTTTGCCCTTACTAACCGAAAAACACAAAAAAACAAAAAAAGTCGATTATCTCGGAACCTACTCGGATTTGAGCTACAAAATGGCTCTTTTTGAAATTATTGTCACATGTAGCCAACTCCTTCGGCATTACCCTATGTATTTCAGAACGATACCATTGAAAATCGATAACAATAGACTTTTTGCCACGTCTTGCAATCATCATGTAACGATTAACTAACCAACTACACAAACTACATCACCTCAGTCCGCATCTCATTTAACAACAACATCCTACCCCTATTACGGTATCTATTGTGCCGCTAATATTTTCGTTGAACCACTTTATTAAATGGTGAATACTGATATAATTTATTATGCATGATCAAACAGTATAGAATGGTATCCTTTGGCACATTAGCCTTCGTTGTAAACTCAATTCTAACCTCGATACCTATTAGCGGACACAATTTAAACTGATTCAGTTTCATAAGCGGTTAGCTATGATCGTAACCATAGTAACTCTGTTGAAATCTAGCGTACATATTATATAAAACAGCTACGCGATTCTCGTCAAAATCAACACGAACATTTTCGTATGGGTATCTCTTCCCATTCAAATAAGCCATCACGTCCGTTAAATTAATTGCATCAAATTTGCTCATATTTTGAGACAAACTTCCTTTTTTCCCACTTTGAAAACCCAAAATTATATACCTCGGTGTTTCTAATTGTGGGGCAGTTTTAATTGCCCAACTATGTTTAGTTGTCTCAGGAATTCCCGGATTTTCGTGAATTTCCCAACCTCTAAAAAACATTTCCATCAGAGTATTTTTCGTTGTTAATTTTGTCAGGGATAAATCTTGAGCCATACCCACTTTAACATGGGGTACTCGCCATATTATACTATCAATAATTAATTTCATTTCTTCATCGGCAACAGTGTTCATTATCGCATCGCTATCATCAGCACATCTCTTCAATATTAATTCTTGCGGCATATGCATAATAATCTGCTTTACGTCTTCTGCAAAACCTATTAACATTTTAAGTGGAATACAAATACTAAAATTTCCTCTAACATCTAAAACTGGAGCCTTCCCTGTAGTAAATTCCCAACCGCAATTTTCTAATTTATTTATATAACTCGGACTATAAGAAAAATATCCCTTCATAGTTGATGTTATACCCACATTTCTAACTTCATCTACCTCCGATCCACTCATTACATATCTGATATTACTAAACATAAAAGCTCCGGCATTATGAATCAGAGATGCTGTAGCACTTGCTTTACTAACATCACTAGCTAATCGTAATTTCCCTTCTATTAATAATTCCGATTCGGATGGTAGAGTATATTTATCTATTTCTGGAACCACAATTCGTATTTCATCATTATTCCCATATTTTGGTGAGCCAAATGGTGCATGATTGTGGTATTCCAATTCGATAATTGAATTATCCACATGAACTTTTCTCAAAACATCTAACACTTCCATAATTAAAATAATTCTACCTCACAGTGACAATCAACTTCTCGCAACACAAATTATTCTTACACTGACAAAATATCCTCATCCTTTTTCTATAAATACTATTTTTATACTCCTCCGTATTTATACCAAAACTCTGTAACCCAAATTTTTCAAAAATTTTCTATTTTCACCTGATAAACCACCATATTTCACTATTCGCCCCATCCCGCTCCTCAATTTATTTGATGACTTTCCTGTAGATCGTCGAACTTGCTTCCAAAATTTATTGTTAGTATTACTTCTCATGTTGCTTAAAATTTGTTTGTAGTAGTCACTGTTTTCTTCTTAATCGTAAATAAACTGTTAACTCTTCACCTCTCAAATCAATTAATCGTCCGTTCTGATCGACGGCTCGAATTATAATATTTGTTAACATGTTCACATTCACGGGCATATAAATGTTCTCTTGCGGAACTTCTATTATCTTAAACCCTGGTGGAACATTCGGATGAAAATGATATAAAACATACGACAACTCCCCGTTAATATATGAACCAGCAACTACATTACACATAATATCGATGGCACTCATTTTATTAATATCAACCACCTCATCACTGGTCCTCGGAATATTTCCTTGTATTTTAACTTTTCCAAAGCCTAGTAGAGAACCAATTGAATTTTCTACAGTAAAATCGATATCCACTGAAGACTTAATAGTTGCTTTCAAGGTATTATTATTTGCGCTTAAATTAAAAAAATTCTTATCATCTGTACCGAGACGCACTTGTTCTTCAATATACTTCTCTAAATCTGCTACGTCATAAGTACCCTGTGGAACTAATATATTCTCCCAATTCCCGGGCTTACCCGGGGCTATAGCATAATATCGAAATACATTATTCTCCGATGTTACATTTGAAATAGAATTATAAGTTTGCAAACTCAACATACACATTTCAAATTCACCATTTAAATATACAGGCGGATTCAATACACATGTCAACTGTGGTCCTTCTCCTTATAAAACAAAAGCCAAATTATCCGCACCTCCATCACCATCACGTTCCATTTTATATACATTCAACAATATTAAATTATTTACTAAAAGAAACTCGTTCTCAACTAATGAATCCTTTCAAAAAGAATAAACACAAATGTCCACAATTCACAGTATTCAAGTCTTGATATTTCTTATAGTTATATCGTATAACGCCACCCGCATTCGATAATAAATAGTTTTCGACCTCAGTCGGAGGTCTTAAATCACCATAACTATCGAAATACTTTATTATATCGTCATGCTTCATATAAGCTACCCAATGAGTACCTTCTCCAACATTATCGTCCAAATTAACTATTCCCTTTTCTCTTTTGCGTCTGATTGCTGGTAGGACATCTCTACTAAATATACCCCGAAAATTTCTTATTTTCCATCCTCTAACATATTTCCATAAATCGACTTCAGTTAGAGGTCTTCGGGGTAATTTGCTTAACCCTTTTTTGAAACATTTCCACTGGGTAAATATTCACCACAACCAGATTTGTATGGTTTAATATATAACCCACTCCCAATTGATATTCCACACCCCGACTTATATGGTTTCACATATAAGCCGCTACCAGCTTTTGACTCCATAGCAGTATTGTGGCGTTTAGTTTCTTCTAATCGATCTCTTGCAGCTTTAGATGAATTAACTGCATTCGCAATTGCTGCAGCACCTCCACCTAGCGATCCCAGGGCACCCAAAGCTGCAAATAACGGAATTAATGGTAAAAAGCCACCCTTCTTTGGTATTGGAATAATTCTCGAACGAGGTAATAAAATTTTCTTTCCAGACTTCCTCAAACTCCGATATGCCAGTTTTGCATTTTCTAACATTCCTTTTCTACTGCCCGCCCGTTTTATTGCATTGCGTGCAATTCTCATTGCCTGCATAAATGATATAGCACCACCCACAAAATTCCGTTTCATGTTTCTACTCCTTTGTCTATTAACTGGTTTACTGTGTCGAGTCACTCCTTTTCGAACCCGTCTCCTCACACCCATACCTAATTTTGTTTTACCTTTCATAGCACCAGCAACTATAACAGAAGATAATTTTTCTCCAACTCGAGCGTCTGCACTCTTTAATCGTTTAATAGCAATGTTATACAATTTTTTATCCGCTATATGTCGCTCTGATAAATCACCAGATTTTGAATAAGCTATATCGTGCTCTTTGCAAGCCTCATCTAAATCATTCACGCCTTTATCACCTCTCTCCAATCGCTCTTTTAATTTCGTTCCGGGTCCACAAAATCTATACCCTGGTATATGTAGTTCTACTGGAAGCTTATTTATTATTGTATTCAATAGGCCACCACCTTTCCTTCTGCCTTTTCGATTTAAACTACGCCGTTTAACCAAATTCCCCATCTTTTATATGCAAACGTTTTAATGTATCTATCATAAGCGATGGTTCACACTTTAACACAAAACGCTCTCGATTTTTATATTTATACACACTCTCTTTTCTCTTAATTTGCAATTATAACTATCATACAACAACCTCTACACTTTAAATAATTCAATATACTTAGTTCCTTAATTTCTACTCATAATATAAAATAAAAGACTGTATTCATAACATAATTTATTATTATTAATTTTTATATGTACATATAATTTCAATTACGATTTCTTCTTATTAGATCAATATCCTGGTAAACTTTTTGAAGATGATTTACCAACATCTCTTTTGTTATACACACACATTCTAGAGTTGATCCCTGCAAAACTTTCTCTATTTCCATATTCAGATCCCCTCCACTTACAGATAGATATTGAATAACATCCTTATAAAATTCATCATACTTTAAGTTTCTTAACGATTCCAACCGGGATTCCAGCACCTTTATCACACGCCACAATTCTAACAAACCTTCAATTGATAAATACAACAAATCTCCGTCTTTGTCAATTTTTAATATTCTGATCTCCCCATCAAAACATTCGCTAGAAAGTTCTAAATTCGATATGCGCATACTTGGAAACTTTCCACCACAATAATCGAAATACTTCTTCAATTTCGCGCTCTGCATCATAAATTCTGCCCATTCTTCAGAATTAAAAAATATGCATTGCTTTCTCACACCAACAATCTTCACTATCGGTTTGAAAAAATTATCTGGTAATAAACCAACACATACCCACTTTGAATGACTTTTATTTAAAAAATATGCTCTCTGCTACTAGAGGTAAATTCCATGAAGATTCGAAAACTAATTTTTCAGAACATCTGTCAAAATCTTTCCAAAAATTATCCATTTTTCCCACTTCCGCAAAAAAATTTTCTATCATAGGATCGAGCACTTTTTTCTCCATTACCTTATTAAAATGTTCTTCGTTAGAACTCACAATTCTTAATTCACCTTCTTCTAAACTATCTAAACGATCACAGCCACACTTACGCTTCACTGTTCCCATGATATATACTGACTTCTTAACATCGCTGGATTTATATAGTAGCCCCTATGAACTGCCGCTGGCAAACACCAACTGCGTCTTTATAAACCTCTCATCGGTAAACCTGCGCTTTGATTCTAGCACCTCCTCATGTAGAACCTCCTCATTGCCCTTGAGCTGTGCCACAGGTTCACCTTATTTAAAATATATTATTTAAATCATATTTTATATTTTAGTTTTTTCTTTTTCGGTATTCTAAATTTTCTAAATTGTTGGGTAATACTCTTTTTACAAACTGAGCAACACCTTGACCTTGGCATAGCCGATTATAGCACCTCCTCATGTAGAACCTCCTCATTGCCCTTGAGCTGTGCCAGAGGTCCACCTTGACCTTGACCTTGACCTTGACCTTGACATAGCCGATTCTAGCACCTCCTCATATAGAACCTCCTCATTGCCCTTGGGCTGTGCCACATGCAAGGTCAAGGGCAATGAGGAGGTTCAACATGAGGAGGTGCTAGAATCGGCTATGTCCCTCTACTATTAATAGTGTAATAATTACATATTTGAATAAATACAACACAAGGAAATATACTATTTTTATTTTTATTTTTACCACTCCGAATTGTGGTGAGAATTGATTGGTTTCTTGTGCTGTGAGTACATGTCAAAGGAGTAAAGTTCGATGGAATCACTTTTTTGATTGGCTAACTTTACTTTTTTGACATCCACTCACAGCACAATCAATTAATTAATTAACCAATAACTCAGCCGCAACGCAAATTTCCATAGTTAGATCTAATCTTCCCATTTCTTGTCGAGTTTTGGGAATATGGTAGAAATGTAGCTGCAGGGGATCCACCGGAACCAACAAAACTTTCAAAGTGGTCTATGAGAAAAAAAAGTTTGGGAGCCTCTGATATAGATGTTATCAACTTGGAATATGTAGACAATGTGCCTAATTTAGTTAAGACTAATGAACAGTGTTTTTGTCACAGACAAACAAATTGTACTTTCACGCAAAATAATGTTAAAATTTTATGTGTATTTATGTGTATTTATCTATAAAAACACACATATATATATATATATATATATATATATATATATATATATATATATATATATATATATGTAAAATAAAAATTGTTGGGGAATCCGGCAATAAAAACCTTTAGTTAGTCAATTAGAGTCCTTTATTTTTTACCTTATATTTCGCTCTGTAGATTTAGAGCTTCATCAGAGGTCAAAAAGCGAAACTATTTTTTGTGAGAGATATAACATTTTTAAAAAAACAAAACCTATAGAGAAACAAGCTGTCCACGTAATACAAATAAAACTTTATATTAATTAAAAATTGTTACTTTAAAAGCTTATTGTTTTTACATATTAAAACCATTTAAAAAATTATTATTTTTTCAACAAACACATCTAAAAAGAAACACACACGTAGTAAAGAACTACTTGTCTTGATGTAAATTACATTTTAACAATTCAAGTGTCGACAAGGTAGTCTACTTTGTCGACACTTGAATTGTTAAAATGTAATTTACATCAAGACAAGTAGTTCTTTACTACGTGTGTGTTTCTTTTTAGATGTGTGTGTTGAAAAAATAATAATTTTTTAAATGGTTTTAATATGTAAAAACAATAAGCTTTTAAAGTAACAATTTTTAATTAATATAAAGTTTTATTTGTATTACGTGGACTGCTTGTTTCTCTATAGGTTTTGTTTTTTTAAAAATGTTATATCTCTCACAAAAAATAGTTTCGCTTTTTGACCTCTAATGAAGCTCTAAATCTACAGAGCGAAATATAAGTTAAAAAATAAAGGACTCTAATTGACTAACTAAAGGCTTTTATTGCCGGATTCCCCAACAATTTTTATTTTACATACTTGTTTTAACGGCAAAGACTCTTTGTCTACTTATATATATATATATATATATATATATATATATATATATATATTCTCGGCTGTTGTTGCAGATACTTCTTGGTGAAACATTTTAACTTCATACAGTAAATAATAAAAATAAATTAAAACACTTGGCTTGTTTCACTATGAGATTTATTTAAATTCTCTAACAATTGTTTCGGCTGTTATGCCATTCTCAAAGAGATCTATAAATCTAACTTAAAGACTATCGCACTTGTTCTTATATGTTGTCTGTTCTTGTGTGTAGTGGGGGTGGTATTATATTGTGTATTACGGTGTCTATAAAGGGTGTATTGGCATATTCTATCTGTGTGTTGGTGATTAATAGATTTTGTTTTTTCGCTATTTTTATTTCTAATATTTCTAGGAGGTCCAATCTCTTGCTTTTTGTGATATTGTGTATTAAGTCGCAGTTATCTATATCGGGGAAGTGGTTGAGTTCTATACAGTGTTCGGCAAAGCCTGTGTTTTTCTCACTATATAAAATTGACTTTTTGTGTTCTTTAACTCTGTTTTTAATGGCTCGTCCACTTTGGCCGATATAGATAGCTTCACAGTCTTTACATTTTAATTTATAAACACCTGATTGATCCATTTTATCTCTTTTATCTTTGTTGTTGCTAATCATTGTTCCTAAATTTGTTTTATTTACCCAGCTTATTTTGATATCTAATCCTTTTACTATTCTGTTTATTTTATTAGTGAGTTGTGGTATGTATGTAATTTTGTGCCATCTTTGTATATTTTCTGTTATTTTCGGGTATAGGTATTTGTTCTTATTATTTTGTATTTCTTTACGATTTTAGGGTCATATCCATTATTTCTTGCGATTAATTTAATTGTGTTTATTTCTGTATTAAAATCTGTCTTGCCCGCTATTAGCAGAAATATACATGAATAAATTCGAAGAAGAACTATTCAAGAAAAACACGGTATTAATTCAACAAGTCCATTTCTGGGCCAGATATGTAGACGACGTAATTTGCATATGGAAGGGTACAGATAGGCAATTAACGGAGTTCCTAAAAGTAATAAATTCTATAAACCACAAGATACAATTTACAAAAGAAACAGAAAAAGACAAGAAAATAAACTTTCTAGACATTACAATAAACAGACATAATAATAAGCTTACATTCGAAATCTACAGAAAACCCACTTTTACAGACAACATATTACATGCAAACGCGAAGCAATCGATGAAAATAAAAATGTCAACATTCAATAGTTATATACATAGAGCCACAAACACACCATTAAGCAAGACAGATTTTAATACAGAAATAAACACAATTAAATTAATCGCAAGAAATAATGGATATGACCCTAAAATCGTAGATAAACTGTTAAAACGTAAAGAAATACAAAATAATAAGAACAAATACCTATACCCGAAAATAACAGAAAATATACAAAGATGGCACAAAATTACATGCATACCACAACTCACTAATAAAATAAACAGAATAGTAAAAGGATTAGATATCAAAATAAGCTGGGTAAATAAAACAAATTTAGGAACAATGATTAGCAACAACAAAGATAAAAGAGATAAAATGGATCAATCAGGTGTTTATAAATTAAAATGTAAAGACTGTGAAGCTATCTATATCGGCCAAAGTGGACGAGCCATTAAAAACAGAGTTAAAGAACACAAAAAGTCAATTTTATATAGTGAGAAAAACACAGGCTTTGCCGAACACTGTATAGAACTCAACCACTTCCCCGATATAGATAACTGCGGCTTAATACACAATATCACAAAAAGCAAGAGATTGGACCTCCTAGAAATATTAGAAATAAAAATAGCGAAAAAACAAAATCTATTAATCACCAACACACAGATAGAATATGCCAATACACCCTTTATAGACACCGTAATACATAATATAATACCACCCCCACTACACACAAGAACAGACAACATATAAGAACAAGTGCGATAGTCTTTAAGTTAGATTTATAGATCTCTTTGAGAATGGCATAACAGCCGAAACAATTGTTAGAGAATTTAAATAAATCTCATAGTGAAACAAGCCAAGTGTTTTAATTTATTTTTATTATTTACTGTATGAATATATATATATATATATATATATATATATATAAAACGTGTGCATTTGAAAAGTCAATCTAGGTTACTTTGAAATTTTGATAGAATAAGACGCATATATATTAGTATGTGTTTGTTGTTCCGTAAACGTAAATCCAAATGACATTTGATAATGTCAATCACAAATATCAGTTAGTACATAAAATAATCGTGCGTCGATTCTCAGTTTTAAAATGACTTTCACTTTAGAACATAAAATTTTTTACAAAGGTATTTTTAATAATAGAAAATATTATTAAAAATCTGGTGTGAAGAACACAAATACAGGTTCACTATTAATATTTTTGTGAACGTGTCCGAACATATCGCTCCCCAGAGACGTAGATACGTATTTCTCTTTTCTACAGGCTCATCGGTACGCCCCTGCTGGAGAAAGAATATCTTCGGACACATTCACATTCTTTCTCCAGCAGGGGCGTACCGATGAGCCTGTAGAAAGGCGAAATACGTATCTACGTCTCTGGGGAGGGATATGTTCGGACACGTTCACAAAAATATTAATAGTGAACCTGTATTTGTGTTCTTCACACCAGATATTTAATAATATTTTATATTATTAAAAATACCTTTGTATTATTAAAAACTGGTGGGGTTTACCTACTCATGTATGTTTCAATTATTCTGATAAAATTTTTTAGTCCAGGCTTATTTTCGAAGTGATAATAAAATTGATGGTTTATGAGTTTATTCAGTTCAAGATTGCATGGTAGAATTTCAAGTTGAGTTTCCACATTTTGTAATAGAGTATATACAATTTAAGAATACTTTGGATAGAATTTTAAAACTTTTTTCTGAAACTGGTAGTCTCTTAAGAAAATTAGGCAGCGGAGCAGTTAAGAAACGTACACCTCAAGTTGTCAATCGCGTTGAAGAAATAATGGAAAATTAACAACAAACATCTGTTCGACATTTGAGTCAACAAATAAACCTTTCTGTTGGTACAACTCACAAGTTATTAAAAAAAGATATGCAACTTTATCCATACCTACGTAGACTACAGTTTTGTAATTGGTTTGTAAATATGAACAATAATGGAGAACTTTCGCAAAGCGTCATCTTTACTGATGAAGCATGGTTTTATAAAACGGGATACCTAAATTCACAAAATACAAGAATTTGGAGTAGTGAAAATCCACATGTAAGTAATGAAGAATCGCTACATCCAGAGAAATTTGGTGTTTGGGCGGCGATAAGTCAAAGGCGAATCATTGGACCAATATTTTTTCAGGGAACGTTAACTGCTCAAAGGTACCGTACGGAAATTTTACAACCATTTGTGAATCAGTTGCATGATGATGAACTTCAAAATGCATATTTCCAACAAGACGGAGCACCTTGTCACTGTACTGCAGAATCTTTGGATTATTTAAGAGAATTTTTTGATGAGCGTATAATTAGTCGAAATACTGAAATTGCCTGGCCTGCACGTTCATGCGATTTAACACCTTGCGACTTCTTTTTGTGGCCTTATCTAAAAAATAACATATTTCGAACACCTATATTGAATTTGAATAATATGCTACAGAGAATCGAACAGAAATGCATGGAAATTAATAACAATCCAGTAATGTTGCAGAATATCATCAGAAATTTTGAACGGAGGATTTTAAAGTGCATTGATCTTGAAGGACAACATTTTCGACATTTGTTATAGTTTTCAATAAATACCTATTATTTGTTATTTATTTGTATGTATGAAACTGTCAAAATATACGACTTCGTAGGTTAAGTAGTAAATTTTAATTTACGACATACTTCAAAATGTTCTCAGTAAATCACATGCTACTAGATTGACTTTTCAAATGAACACCCGTTATATTTATATATATATATATATATATATATATATATATATATATATAGTAAATTAAATCAGTTGGCGATTAAAGGTCTGTTTTACTTCAAAGTACATATATTTAAAAAAACCCTACATGTTTCTGCAATGATGCCTTTATCAAGGATATAAAAAATATAAATGACCTTTTATATCTTTGATAAAGGCATCATTGCCGAAACATGTAGGTTTTTTTTAAATATATGTACTTTGTAATAAGACAGGCCTTTAATCGTCAACTGATTTAATTTACCATATCATACCAAGGTCACGAAAATATTATATATATATATATATATATATATATATATATATATATATCTATATATATATATGTTTCGGCAATGATGCCTTTATCAAGGATATAAAAGGTCATTTATATTTTTTATATCCTTGATAAAGGCATCATTGCAGAAACATGTAGGGTTTTTTTAAATATATGTACTTTGAAGTAAAACAGACCTTTAATCGCCAACTGATTGAATTTACCATATATATATATATATATATATATATATATATATATATATATATATATATATATATAATTAGAATGTAATTATATTTAAATTTATAAAAAAAATGCATCAGATATAATTATATTTATTCTAATTTATATATTTTGAAAATATATACAGTTTCGATAATAAATGTTTAAAAATAAAATGTTCTATTAATTGATCTTTTCATAAAAATATGAGCTAGGCCAGGAAGCATCTGTACAGCATGGGCTAGGTTAGCGAGCCCTAGTGTAGGAGATGTGAAAAAAAGGAGGAAACTAGCCCTCATGTAATATGCACGTGTGAGGAACTGAAGGGACTCAGACAGAAATATCTATTGCATCCTACGAGTGTACTCAAACTTCCCCTGAGGAGGATAGTGGCTTTTATCGAAGACACAAGACTAACAGAGTGGAACTGAGAGATCTATTGAGGATAGTAAGAAGAAGAAGAGCTAGGCCAGCCTAGACGAGGATGGTCTCACCTATATCAAAGAAGCGAAAAAATTACACTTGCTATTCGAGTTAAACAGTTCAGGTAAGAAATGGGCTGCTGGCAGATCCATGTAGAGGCTAATTAGGCTTTCATAATCACATTTATTTAGATACACGAACTATGTTCAAATCTCCTCCTCCCAGCAACTGTGGCAGCCCGTTTTTCCCCCTTGCTAAAATTGCACTTTTAATTTCCTCTGTTAATTTAATTTATATACATATTTATAAAAAAATGTATGAAAACTAGAATGTAATTATATTTAAATTTATCGAAAAATGTATCTGACATAATTATATATTTATTATAATTTATATATTTTGTAAGTATATACAGATTCGATAATAAATGTTTCAAAATAAAATGTTCTATGGATGCAGCTTCCTTTAGTTGACCTGTCTGATCTACAGCTCGAATAATAATATAAGATAATGCATTAGTATTTACAGGTATATACATTTTCTCTTGCGGAACCTCTATAATTTTAAAACCTGGTGGAACATTTGGATAGAAATGATACAAAACATGTGATAATTTATCATTAATGTATCATCCATCTCCAATATTACACATAATATCAATAGCACTAATTCTATTTATATCAACTATTTTTGGTATATTTCGTTCTATTATCCTTTTGTGAAAACCTATCAAAGGACCAATTGAATTTTCCACTTCAAAATCAATATCTACTGAAGACTTCATAAACACTTTCATAGTATTACTATTAATTTAAAAAGGTATATAACCCCTTACCACAAATTGATAGTCGTATCCTAAATACGTATTTCGACAACTAAGTTGTCATCATCAGTAGGTAAAAACTACTAATTAAAGTCACACGGGGCACAATAAAGTAAGATAAACGCTTACGCACAACTACTATACACTGCAACCCTGTAATGACTAAATTTACCATGCACATTTCAAACTACGAGATAAAACACTTGTCTCTTTGGAAAAAGGTTCTTAAACATCTGTTAACATATCGAACAAAGGGACGGCAAAAATTCTTCTCTAAATACGGCGCCAACTAAAAACGATTTTCAAGCTACGGTGACTTACTAATAAACTAAATGAAATACCTATATATCCACAAAACACTAGTATAATTAAATGTATGAGCATTTCATGTGCAATGTACAAATTAATTGTTATTATTTAAACGTGTTATATTCCAATACGCAGGTAATGACAAAATCTATATTGGGTCCGAATGTAGAAACACTTTCCATTAACAAAAGGTTAAGAAGTCGTATCGTAAAGGCCGAACTCTCATGACAATTCTGAGAAAGACAAAATTAAGAAGAGGCGTTATATGTGAAAAACTAGACATCCGGCTTGTTGTATTATACTAAATGAGAATAACAATCCTCGTGAAAAGGGTCAATAAATAATTAGATATTGTAGGTGTATGATTTAGAATTTAATTATAAATAAGTGACAATGTGTTATATTAAATGAGAAACCATTTCGGTGAACAGGAGGTTTATGAATAATTAAATATTGTAGGTATATAAATTTAAAAGTTAATTATAAATAGGTGACAATGTTAAGGGGTTAAGCAATTTAATATAATAAAAGTTAATTATAAATAGGTGGCATGTCCTGGTTAAGGAGTTAAGCAAAATAAAATAATGTATAGAATTCACGGTAGGCTCTAGGTGAAACATGATAAATAAATTTTATAAACAAAAACATCCGGTACATCTGTTCCCCAAAACGCGAAACAAGATTTACATTTCGTGAAACAAGCCGAATGCCTCATTCAAAAACCATTGTTTAGGAGGTAATTGTATTATTTCACGTGTATGGATTCCCACATGTCTATAATTACTGATGTTACACCAAGAATGTATTGTTTACCGAAGATACATAAACCAGGTAACTCGATGAGACCTATAGTTTCAGGTATTAACTCACCGACTTACTTGATTTCCAAATGGCTAGTGAATGAATTTAAAAATCTACCCGTTAAACCAGAAAATTTGTCAGTCAGCAATTCTTTAGAATTTGTTAAATTAATTAAAGATTGTGAACTGGAAACCGGGGAAATTTTAGTTTCATTCGACGTGACGTCGTTATTTCCCTCGGTACCTATTCCAGAGACTATGAAATATTTAGAAAGCTTGCTCCACAAGAACAACATTGAACCTTCAAAAATAAGAGAATATATGAGACTGACAACTCTGTGCATGGCGCAGAATTGTTTCCAAGTAGGAGAAAAATTTTATGAACAGAAACAAGGCACAACTATGGGTAACTGCTTATCTCCTTTCATAGCCAATTTATTCATGAGTCAATTTGAAGTAGAATTCAAAAACAACACTAAATATTTCCCTAGAGTCTGGATTAGGTATGTAGATGACATTCTTGCGATTTTTGACACACGGAAATGCGAATTAGACATGTTTGTTAATCAATTAAATTTGAAATATCCGACTATTAAATTTACGGTAGAAAAGGAACAATACGGCAAGATATCATTTTTAGATACTTTACTGATTAGAAATAAACATAGAATAGAAATCGATATTTTCCGGAAAGAAACCAACGTTAATAGATTCATCACCGCGGATTCAAATCATAGTTATCAACATAAGACTGCTTCCTTTAACTTTTTAGTCAATCGGTTACTAAATTTTCCGTTAACAAAGGAGAGATATGAAACAGAACTAGATTTCATTAAAAATATTGCGACATACAATGGCTTTGACATAGAAATAATCAATAAATTAATTAGAAAAACTAAAATAAAAAATACGATCCGCGAATCCACGAGTTTGATACCCCAAAATAACCAAGAGAAAAAGTACATATGTCTACCATACCACCCTGTCACGAAAAACATTAATAGAATTGTGAAAGAAAGAGGTCTCCAGGTAGCATTTCGGTCTGAAAACACTATCAAAAGTCTGCTAGGGAATACTAAAGATAAAATCAATTCCAATTCGAAATCAGGGATCTATGAAATTAGTTGCGCGGATTGTAATTTGAAATATATAGGCCAAACTAAACGACCCATAATAACACGTTTTAAAGAACACATAGCACATATCAAATACAATAGACCGGATAAATCAAATGTCGCAAATCACGCTTTGAGCACACTACACAATGTACCGATTACAGGTTTGAAATTGATAAAAGGAATTAATAAACCCCATGAACTTGATGCTTACGAAAGTATATTTATCGCGAAAAATAAACATACCTCCTTGAATAGCGATAAATCTCCAATACCGTTCAGCAGTCTATTCACATTTTTATAAGTGGGTGGGGGATGTAACATCAGTAATTATAGACATGTGGGAATCCATACACGTGAAATAATACAATTACCTCCTAAACAATGGTTTTTGAATGAGGCATTCGGCTTGTTTCACGAAATGTAAATCTTGTTTCGCGTTTTGGGGAACAGATGTACCGGATGTTTTTGTTTATAAAATTTATTTATCATGTTTCACCTAGAGCCTACCGTGAATTCTATACATTATTTTATTTTGCTTAACTCCTTAACCAGGACATGCCACCTATTTATAATTAACTTTTATTATATTAAATTGCTTAACCCCTTAACATTGTCACCTATTTATAATTAACTTTTAAATTTATATACCTACAATATTTAATTATTCATAAACCTCCTGTTCACCGAAATGGTTTCTCATTTAATATAACACATTGTCACTTATTTATAATTAAATTCTAAATCATACACCTACAATATCTAATTATTTATTGACCCTTTTCACGAGGATTGTTATTCTCATTTAGTATAATACAACAAGCCGGATGTCTAGTTTTTCACATATAACGCCTCTTCTTAATTTTGTCTTTCTCAGAATTGTCATGAGAGTTCGGCCTTTACGATACGACTTCTTAACCTTTTGTTAATGGAAAGTGTTTCTACATTCGGACCCAATATAGATTTTGTCATTACCTGCGTATTGGAATATAACACGTTTAAATAATAACAATTAATTTGTACATTGCACATGAAATGCTCATACATTTAATTATACTAGTGTTTTGTGGATATATAGGTATTTCATTTAGTTTATTAGTAAGTCACCGTAGCTTGAAAATCGTTTTTAGTTGGCGCCGTATTTAGAGAAGAATTTTTGCCGCCCCTTTGTTCGATATGTTAACAGATGTTTAAGAACCTTTTTCCAAAGAGACAAGTGTTTTATCTCGTAGTTTGAAATGTGCATGGTAAATTTAGTCTTTACAGGGTTGCAGTGTATAGTAGTTGTGCGTAAGCGTTTATCTTACTTTATTGTGCCCCGTGTGACTTTAATTAGTAGTTTTTACCTACTGATGATGACAACTTAGTTGTCGAAATACGTATTTAGGATACGACTATCAATTTGTGGTAAGGGGTTATATACCTTTTTAAATTATTATTTAACCACAGTCTCCATTGAAAGAAGTATTACTATTACCAATTAATAAAGAAAATGTTCTTTTCTTTCCGCAACTCGTAGTTGCTCATCGATATATTTCTGTAAATTCATTATGTCATAAGTACCCTCCGCAATAATTACCTCCGCCCACGCACTTGGTTTAATTTCTGACTTCATATAATATTTAAAAACATTATTTTTACTAGTAAAATTAGGTATAGAATTATAAGTTTGCAAACTTAACATACACATCTCATATTCACTATTTAAATATATAGGTGGATTCAGTACACAATCCACCTGGTGGTACTGCAGTTAACACCATTACACTACCAAGGTGTACCTGCCTACCCAGAAGTAGTCTCTCGAGAGTACTACCCTCTCCGATTCTTGCACTATAAATGGGTGTAGAAGCAATTGCATGCGCCCAAGCAACTGCATGCGTCCGTGTATTTGTCAGTTGACGTCGTTGTGTATCTGTCAGTCAACGTTGTTGTCGTCATTGTTTTTGATCTCGTTGTTGTTGTTCTCGTCGTTGTTTTTGTTTTCGTTGTTGTTCTCGTTTACGTTGTTCTCGTTTTCGTTGTTGTTTTCGTTGTTGTTCTTGCCGTCGGTATTGTTGGTACTGTTCTTGTTGGAATTGTCTTTAGTACTGTTCTTGTTGGAATTGTCTTGCTCTACTCACTTCAGCAGTTGTTCTACTCATTTCAGCAGAGCTCAGCGGTGCAATAGTAGAGCAACTTGAAGTGGGTGAATGAGTGAAATTTGGTATCTCTTAAAGAATAGTCAAAATGAGGAATAGAATCAGATTAATTCGAATTAATGGAAATTGAAATTCAATAAAAATGTATACAATATAATCAAATAAATTGAAATTAAATAAAAAATATATAAATATATAATATAATCAAATAAGCAAGCAGC
Source organism: Melolontha melolontha (assembly GCA_935421215.2). Classification (NCBI taxonomy): domain Eukaryota; kingdom Metazoa; phylum Arthropoda; class Insecta; order Coleoptera; family Scarabaeidae; genus Melolontha; species Melolontha melolontha. Next base: position 154,185,661 of record OW285236.1, on the reverse strand, counting down.
AGTTTATAAAAATAAAGAAAATATCAATTTCGAATACTGGTATTTATACTTAATTTCGAATACTCCAAACTTATTTTGCATTTATTATGTAATACATATATTAATTTTGAAAATACAACTACATACATTTGAAATTTGGAAGATATATTTAAATATATATTATGAAATATATTACAGTGAATTATAAATAAACAGTGTAAATAAAGAAAATATCAATTTCAAATACTGATATTAAACTTTCAATTTCGAATACTGAATTATAATTTTAAAATTTAAATCATTAATTATTTTCCCATTTTTAGTATACATAAAAGAAGTAATTACTTTCCTTCTTTTAGAACACTAAAGAAATAAATATTTCAAATAATTGTAATAATTTAATTTTGAAAATATACAACTACAAGTTACGAGTCCGCATATAATACAACCTATTCATAATTACCAGACGTACACTCAGCAATTTCATTCATTCAGCCGGATACACGTGGAGTAAGATAAGATAATATTTAATATATAAAGATGGGCAAAGCATTAGTTGATAGAGTTATTAGTGTAACTGTACGCGACACAGATCGCTAGTAACCTCAGTGTAATCTAGTTTAAATCTATATTGTAGCGTATTGTCAAAACCGTAAAACAAATAAATTTTTTTGTTAAATTTCAACGCTCTCGAAATTTAACTGGCGCAGTCAGGACGGATCTTGGCAATCACTGTTGGAGAATTACAAACGTCGAAAATAGTGAGTGTGAATTTCAATTCTTTGGCCCAGAGAAAGAACAAAAAGCGACAGTACGTGCAATTAGATTCAACGACGGTTACACAAGGCCTGGAGGATCAAAATTTCCAAAAGGTGCAACGTTTGAACTGGGACGAACGCCGAAACGATCAAAATCTCGTCAAGGTACCCATCAACGTTATAAAAATTAAGAAACACGACTGGAGGATCAAAATTTCCAAAGGTGCGATATTGAATTGGAAAAAACACGGAAACGATCAAAATCTCGTCGAAGTGCCAATCAATATTATAATTAAGAAGAAGCAATAAGCAAACAAAAGAAGTAACACAAGAAAACAACAAAACTTAACAAGAAGAATAACTAGAAGAATAACACAAAGAAACCAAACCAATACAGCAACTAATAAAAGAAGTAACCCAAGAAAACAACAATACTTAACAAGAAGAATAACAAGAAGAATAATAAAGAGAATAACACAAAGAACAAACCAACCAAAATCGAATGAAGATCTTACTAACAATTCTGTAAGTAGATTTTTTAATTTTTACATATCTACAATTTTATGTAGTGATTGTAAGACGAATTTTTGCTTTTGTGAAAAAAGTATTGAAATACACGACGAAAAGCAAACATATTATAACAGAAATATATGCTGGTAAACAAAACTTTATCTGTCAATAGAAAATCTTGTAGAAGAACTAGTAAATTCAATTAATACATTAAACTTAAACGAAATGCCTAATCAAATTTATACGAGAAGTTCTATAAGCCAAGCAGAAATCTGCACGATACCAATATACAATGTTGATCCAAATACATTACCATTATTTATTGATGCCTGTGAAGATTTGATAAAAACTTATTTCGATAAAAATAATAGAGATAACCCTTTAAACCCATATTTAATAAGAATAATAAAATCAAGATTGAGTGGAGAACCGCAATCGATAATAGGGGCAAGAAAATTAAAAACTTGGCATGATATTAAAGCATTACTAGAATTAACATTCTTAGACCAGAGATCAGAAGATTGTCTTTTAAATGATGTAACAATGGAACAGCCTAGGAAAAATGAAAATCATTACATATTCGGACAAAGGGTTAGGGACATGTTAAATTTACTATTAACTAAAATGCAAATAGATACTGAAGAAGAATTAATACCGTTAAAAACAAACATGTATAAGAAAACTGCATTCCAAACATTTAAAAGAGGATTAATGAATTACGGTAGAATTGGCGAAATAATGTATTTAAAAAATCCAGAGACATTAGAAAATGCTCTAGCTGAAGTACTAGAATACCAAAATTGGCAGTACAGATGCGGAAAATCAACAATGCCGCAAAATAACTACAAAATAATACATCAGATAACACCAGGACACATGAAAACACCAGCCCAACAAGAACAACTTCCACGAATACAACAAGTGCCACGAACACAACAATTTCAACACCAACCATAAGTAAAACAATTCGAATATCAGCCAAAAACAAATTATCAAAATCCATTTCCTATCAAACCAAATTTCCAAAACCAAAGTAAACAAAATTCCAATATTAAGCAAAATTCCTTTAAATTTGCAAAATCTCCTGCACAATTAATGGAAAGAAGAAAACCTAGACAACAACCAATGGAAATTGACCCAAGCATGAGCCGAATGAGACAAACATCATATGGACCATCAACATCACAGCAAAAATGGAAACTTGAAGAAATGAACAATCAAGGCCAAGAAGAAGAAGAAGAAGAAAATCCAGATTATGAAGAGTATGGAGAACCAGAAGACTACGAATATCAACCAATTTGGGATGAAGATACAGAACCATTTCCATTCGAACCAGAGGGGCAGCCAAATTTTCCAATTGGAGCCTCAGCGAACGAGACACCACCGAATGTCCAACAACCGGTATAAAGTTAAGAAATCATTTAGAATTTAATCAACAACATTGTGTACGATTACCTTATATTTATGTACCAGAAATTAATGCAAAATTTCTAATTGATACAGGTGCATCAGCATCCTCAATTTCAACTGAAATAGCTCAAAATCATTTTCCAAATTATATTAAATATTCACCATTTTCAGTAACAACAATGCACGGTACCACATATCATAATTACGTTCTTAGAATACCTTCTTTACACACATTTAACGCGTACGGACAAATACACGAATTTAATATAGTAGATTTTTCTAAAAAATATGATGGAATAATAGGTTTAAGATTATTAGAAAAAATGAATTCCATAATAGATTTTAAAACTAAAAAACTTCGCACAAGTTTCGCGGAAATACAATTATATTTTGACAACCCAAAAATTAAAATAGGACCAAGGACCAAGGACCAAGAGAAAGAAAAATAATTAAAATACCTGTAGATCGAAATCTAAAAGAAGTACATATAAATCATCAAAGAATAGCACCAGGAGTAGAAATACCTGAAAACATCACGACCACAGAAGATTACTACGCAATTACTGAAATCGTAAACTTCAATAACTACCCAGTGGAAATAAACTTCGAAAAACCAATTTTAACTGAAGAATACAATTATGTTGAAGAAAACACAATAAAAGGAAAATTATCAATGAAAAGGATTAAAGAAATTCAAAGAAGAACATTAGAGGCAAAGCTACGATTAGATCATTTGAATAAAGAAGAAAAAGAAATGATAAGAAAATTATGTATAGAATATCAAGATTTATGTCACAGTGAAGAATTACCTTTAACATTCACATCAGAAATTAAACATCAGATACGATTAAAAGATGAAACTCCAATATATCAAAAGCCTTATAGAAAATCACCAATACAAAGAGAAGAAATAAATAAACAAATAAAGAGCATGTTAGAACAAAACATTATACAACCCAGTATAAGCCCATGGTCAGCACCAGTAGCGATAGTACCAAAAAAAATGGATGCATCAGGAATCAAGAAATATAGAATGGTAATAGATTACAGAAAATTAAATGAGAAAACCATCGACGATAAATTCCCAATTCCTAATATACACGATATATTAGATAAATTAGGAAGAGCTAAATATTTCACGACATTAGATTTAGCGTCTGGCTATCATCAAGTCGAGATGGAAGAAAAAGATAGAGAGAAAACAGCATTTAGCACAGAAGATAATCACTATGAATTTTTAAGAATGCCATTTGGTCTTAAAAACAACCCAGCAACATTTCAAAGAGTAATGAATCATATTTTAAGAGGTCTAACAGTAGACAATGTCACGTATACCTAGATGATATAATAATATATGCAGCATCACTAGAAGATCATCAACAAAAATTAAAGAAAGTATTTAAACGCTTAAGAGAAGCTAATTTGGAATTATCAATGGACAAATGTGAATTTTTAAGAAAAGAAATTGCTTATTTAGGACATATAATAACGAAAGATGGAGTAAAACCAAATCCAGATAAAATTGAAGCAATAAAGGGGTATCCAATACCAAAAACACAAAAAGAAATCAAAGCATTTCTAGGATTATTAGGATATTACAGAAAATTTATGAAAGACTTTGCTAAAATTACAAAACCATTAACCAAATATTTAAAAAAGGGAAGTAAAATTGAATTCACAGAAGAATATACAACAACATTTGAACTTTGTAAAAAGATACTTTGTAATGAACCAGTATTACAATATCCAGATTTTAACAAACAATTTTTAGTAACAACGGATGCAAGCAATGTAGCAATAGGAGCAGTATTATCACAAGGAACGATAGGACAAGACAGACCAATATTTTATGCATCAAGAATATTATCGGAAACAGCACAAAAATATTCAACAGTAGAAAAAGAACTGTTAGCAATTATTTGGGCATGCAAACAATTTCGACCTTATATATTTGGAAGAAAATTTACGATAATCACAGATCATAGACCATTAGTGTGGTTACATAATTTGAAAGAACCAAACTCGAAATTACAACGATGGAAGATAAAATTAAGTGAGTACGATTATGAAATTATATATAAAAAGGGAAAAATTAATAAAAATGCGGATGCATTATCGAGAATCGAATTACATAACCAAGAAGACAATGTAGATGAATTATTACAAGAAGATACATCATCTATAATAACACAAGTTGATAATGAAGAACTAGATGACTTATTACGAAATCTAGAACCACGAGAATTAACAATGGAAGAAATAATACAAAAATCAAGAAATCAGGAAGAAATAGATAACATTCTACAAGAACTAGGAAGAATAGAACATAATCCTAATAAACAACAAGAAGACGATGACTCACTGCATAGCAATGTAAATGTAGAACAGAAATATCAATACTAATAACCGATATGGCAATAGATATACAGAAGATACAAGTATTCATAGAAACACATATATTTCCGACAACAGTAACATTTGATACGAAAAATGCTAAAGTAATATACCACGCCAAATTGGAGAAGAAAAATTTGAAACAAGAATTGATAGATTTAATAAAAGATATAATGCCTCAAGGAAATTACTACATATACACAACAGATGAAATTTATAAAGAAATGTGTCAAGTTTACATAGAACACTTCAATAACAACGGACCAAAAATTTATAGATGTTTTCGAAGGGTATGAATAATCGAAACACCAGAGGAAAAGATTGAAATCATAATGCAAAATCATGAAGGAAAAACTAATCACAGAGGAATCGATGAAACTTTAAAACAGATAAAGAAGAATTATTACTGGAGTCAAATGAAGGATGATATAACGAATTATATTAAGAGATGCGAAATATGTCAAAGAAACAAATACGATAGAGCACCACCAAAATTACCTTTTCAATTAACGAAATTAATAGAGAAACCATTTGATAAAATTCACGTTGATACGATATCAATAAATTCACAAAATTTCCTAACTATAATAGATACATTCACAAAATATGCACAAGTATATCCAATTCAAGGAAAAACAGCAGTCGAAGTAGTTGATAAATTAATAGAAAGTTTTAGTATACACGGTTCACCAAAAGAAATTGTAATGGATAACGGTTTAGAATTTAATAATGCAACATTAAAAGAATTATTAAAATTATATAGAATCAATGTTCACTATACAACGCCTTTAAATCCAAATTCGAATGCACCAATTGAAGATTACATTCAACACTTTTAGAACATGTTAGATTAATAAAAAATCAAAAACTAACTCAAGATATAAAACAGATAATGAAATTATCACTGTTAGCATACAACTCGACTAATCATTCAGCAACAGGAACCTCACCTTTTGAACTCTTGTATGGACACACTAATACAAAAGAACCAATGGACCTATATTACGATGAAACGTATTATCAAGATTATATTCAAAAACATAAAGAACGCACGAAATATTTCTATAATAAAATTGCAAATAAAATGCAAGAAGATAAAGAAAAGAAAATCATTAAAATAAATAAAAATAGAGAAAACGAAGAAATAAAGATAGGTCAGGCAGTATATGTAAAACCCCATAAATACTATTCACAGAAAACGAAAGAAAGATATCAAGGGCCATACACAGTTACGAAAATCAATGAAAATGGAACAGTTGAAGTTAAAACAAAAAAGAATAAAATTTTACGTTATCATATAAATTCACTAAAACTAGCCAATGTTCCAGAACCCTTATCGGAAGAGGATTAACAGTAGTATTAAGAATATTCATTTAAATGTAAATAACAAATTTCGGTTTGAGCTACTCATAAATAACCTGTACCAAATAGAAAGTTTAATTCAAATTTAGAGTATATCAAACTAATACTTATTTTGCATTTATATTGTTTATACCAATTGTAAGTAATGAAGCATTTCAATATTTCATGTTAAATGCTCTGTCCATTTACGAAGGAAATAATACTTTTAAACAAATTACTCCTAAAATTAAATACGTTGGCATAAAAGACAATAAGTATATCATGTCAAATCAAATTTGTCCTCAAATATCAAAACAAACATTCTTTATGTAATCATGATTCAGAATTTTATATTTCAAATAATTCATTATGTTAAGTCCATATTTTACAAATGGATAATAATTATAAAAATTGTATTTATCAATCTTTCAATATTCAAGATTTTGAAGTAAGAGATATTGAAAATAATATGAAATTAATTCTTAGTCCTACAGAAAATAAATTAATTAAAAAATGCAATGAACAAATTGATATTAAATTAATAAAAGGAATTTATTTGATTAATAACTTTAATAATTGTGAATTTCATATTAAAAACCAAATTATAAAAAATTTAAATCAACAATTAATATGAAACTAAATTTAATGGAATACAGTGAAAATCATAATCAAATTAAAACAATAAATTTAACTGAAGTAAGTATTTTAAATCTTTCAGATAGAATTAATAATCAAAAGGAAATGTTAAGCAAAATTACTATCTCACATAAAGCAAGTAGTTCTTTAGTTTATATAATTACATTCATATTAATACTATTAATACTTGCAATTCTTTTGTTTAAATTATATAAAAAGATAAGGACTAAACAAAAGGTTAAAAAACAAACAGATGCCGATAAGAAAAGAATGCAAGATTTGCCTTTTTAAGGATAATCTCGCATGTAAGGCGGAAGGAGTTACGAGTCCGCATATAATACAACCTATTCATAATTACCAGACGTACACTCAGCAATTTCATTCATTCAGCCGGATACACGTGGAGTAAGATAAGATAATATTTAATATATAAAGATGGGCAAAGCATTAGTTGATAGAGTTATTAGTGTAACTGTACGCGACACAGATCGCTAGTAACCTCAGTGTAATCTAGTTTAAGTCTATATTGTAACGTATTGTCAAAACCGTAAAACAAATAAATTATTTTGTTAAATTTCAACGCTCTCGAAATTTAACTTACATTTAAAATTTTATTCAGATATAAGAAATATATTACAGTGAATTATAAATAATTGAATAAACAAATACAAGAAAAAACAAATATAAATATAGTAATAATATGCAGTAATATAATAATAATAAAGACATTTACTTACCATTGTTATGTCTTGTTATGTCTGTCTCAGCAAAACTAACTCGTATTTATTTGAAAATAATGTCAATTAATTATGTAAATTTACATTTTAGAAATTTACATTGACGTCAATCTTAACCTATTACATAATATATGTACAAACTTGCATTATAAATTTGTATATGCTAATCAAAAATTCCGTTGCAGTTTTTTTGCAAAAGGTCAAGTTGACATTTTACATTGACCTTGAACACCGGGAAAATTCCAAAATTCTTGTGTGTAGAAAAGTGGAGGGGGAAATTTTCGAATGTAGGTCAGCCGGGAGGGGGCTGCCCTAATCCCCACCTCCGCACTAAAGCGCCCCATGGCGTCGCTACGGTGTGGATTGGTTCGGGGGCTCGCCCAAACCCCCCGGACTCTATTTCGTTTTTCTTTATTTTCCTTTCTATTTCATTTCCTCTTTTTTTCCTTCTTCGTATTTTTTCTCCTTTTTTACTTTTTTTCTATAGAAGAAACTCCATTATATTAATAAAATAGAAAGGTTTAAACTCAAATATTTATTTATAACTGCACACATAAATAAATTACAAACATTAATACACTATATTAATACAAAAACTATAAATCATTCTGTCTGCACTTATAACAAATTATTCTCCTAACAGGTCCATCAACTACATCACCCTCAATCACATAATGACTTACACATGGTCTACATCCAATTAAATCAATATCTTTTTGATAACTTCTAGGTAATCGACGCCAAACAAACTCTAAATTTAAGCATCCTATATTGCACATTAAATATGTCTTAGGCATATAAAATAAATCATCATCGTCCACCCCAGAAAAATTTCCATGAATTTCAAGTCGTCGCGACACATTACCAACCTTCTCTACAACATAACTTCTCATAGCACGTCACGCATAACCCATTACAACAATAAAATATAGCCAACTTCGTTATCCTTCAACTTTATTTCTAACAGAAACTTATACAATCGTGCCACATTAGACAAAGCATAAACAACATAATTACTAGCATGAAAACTACAACTTGACTCTCTTCTAATTTTTTCTGCATATACTAAATTTATTATTCATCGATCAATAATTCGTTTCAAAAATTCCAATTTTTCTCTACCCTTAACAAACATTAACTCAACACCTCCACACAATCGTTTAATTATATCATAAAACTCACTGGCAGCTAAATAACCATCTTCCCACTTCAAACCATGTTGACAACTAAAAGTATGTCTTTCAACTTGCCGATTTTCTTCTGCTAACATCTTTAAGCGAACAACCTTCTCACTCAATCAATAATCATACACTGCATAACCACATTCCATAAAATATATTAACCACATCCTCAAACAAACAAAAAATACTAATACTGTTGCTGTACCACCTTATTAATTGGTGAATACTGATACAACTTATTATGTAATATCAAACAATACATAACCGTATCTTTTGGTATATTATCTTTCGCCGTAAATTCAATTCTAATCTCCACACCACTTCTATGTATACCACCTTTCTGATGTGAACAATCAATACCAATCAATGGACACAATTTAAATTGACTTAACTTTAACATTGCCTCAGTATATTGATGACCGTAATAAACTTGTTGAAATCTAGCATACATATATATATATATATATATATATATATATATATATATATATATATATATATATATATAAAACAGCCACGCGATTTTCATCAAAACCTATCCGCACATTTTCATATGGATATTTTTTACCATTTAAATAAGCTGTCACATCAGTTAAATTAATTGCATCAAATTTACTCATATTTTAATACAATTTTCCTTTTTTTCCAGTCTGAAAACTATATATATATATATATATATTTTAGAAGCAAAAATAAGTTTTTGTCCTCGTGAGGAACAGATGTGTAATTTTAATAAAACTCTGTCGAAATAAATTTAACAAACAAAAAAAAACGTATAGCAATTTTAAATGAGATAAACTAATTTGAAAGGCAATTAAATTGACTAAATAAAATTGAAAATGATGTCTGTAACGACACAATTACCAAGTTAAATAGCTAACAAATAAAAATTGAATCTTAAAAATTTCAACAAAGAAAATTAATTGCAAAACATTACAGTTTAAATTAATAAAGAAATATTTTTAAAGTCTTAGTTGTGTGTTAGGAAGCAGGGATCTTCGTGAGCGTCGTCGGCTTCGTTCCTGTGTGCGACGTTTGCGTCGGTAGAGAGGAAAAAAAGACACCAGGATAATGTCTGATGGTTAACAACGCAATATAGTATATCGTTGAGCAGGAATTAGGCGGCTCTTATCGTCACAAAGAAATCCCCTGTCGGGTAATTGTAGTTACAATTAAAATTGTAGCGACTTAATTATAACTTCGCTCAAACGAGAGGGCTGCCAAAAAAACAGAACACTACTTAAAGCAATAAAGCCCTTCAATAAGCCGTTACAAAACAATGACGAATGACAACAATCGACCTTCTCTCTATCGATATCGATCTCAATCTCTTTCGCTAGAAGTCATCGCCACTCGAGAATCGAGGAAGACCACGAAGAAAAACTAATACGTAATTACTGTATCTGAAGATAACACGCAAGCGAAAGTACTACAGTTTGGTTCAAAATAAACATAACGGAATAAAATAAAAGAAGACGCGAATTCGCGACCAAATCGAGGACGTAGCTACGTGGACGTAACAAAACCCAAAATAATATATCTAAGTGTCTCTAAATGTGTAGCTGTTTTAATAGCGCAACTAGGTTTCGTTGTCTTTGGAATTCCCGGATTTTCATGAATTTATCATCCTCTAAAGAACATTTCCATTATAGTATTGTTCATTGTTCTTGGTCTACCAAACGGAACATGATTATGATATTCCAACTCCATAATAGAATTATCTATTCGAACCTTCCTTAAAATATCCAGAACTTCATCCAGATAAATCTCTTACTATACTAAAGCATAATTCTCTCTTTATTTCTTAATATCCCAAAATCAACATACCAAAACTCCATCTCACTTACATAAATCTACACCAAAATGAGAATGAGAGGTTTCTGAAAGATATGGCGTATAAAGTATATCTCATACCTTTCAGAAACCTCCTATTCTCATTTGTTAAACTATTTCGTACCCTCACCCTACCAACAATCCTCCACAACTTATTCACTAATTTCCATGAAGAATTTCTATTCCTCCTAACACTACTGCTTCTAATTATTCTCTAATTTATAACAATATCAATAATTCACAACCTTGTACAAATTCGTAAATAAAATACCCAGTGTTCACCTTTCACACCAATTACTACACACCCTATTTAATCAACAACTGTACTAACACTATCCATTAATTATTTAAATATTCACTAATATAAACAATCATTTCCCTTAATAAATCATTTACTATTTCCAAAACATAAAACATTTATTTTTTAAAACCTAACGTCTCCTAATCCTCAAATATATTGTCATCTCTTCACCTCAATCAATTGATTGACCAGTCTGATCTACAGCTCGAATAATAATATCAGATAATGCATTAGTATTTACAGGTATATAAATTTTCTCTTACGGAACCTCTTTGATTTTAAAACCTGGTGGAACATTTGGATAGAAATCTCCAATATTACACATAATATCAATAGCACTAATTCTATTTATATCAACTATTTCATCACTATGAATTGTTATATTTCGTTCTATTATCCTTTTGTGAAAACCTATCAAAGGACCAATTGAATTTTCCACTTCAAAATCAATATCTACAGACGCCTTCATAGACACTTTCATAGTATTACAATTACCAATTAATACAAAAAGTGTTCTTTTCTTTCCGCAACTCCTAATTGCTCATCTATATATTTCTGTAAATCCATTATGTCTTAAGTACCCTCCGCAATAATTATCTCCACCCATACACTTGGTTTAATTTCTGACTTATAAGTTTGCAAACTTAATATACACATCTCATATTCACTGTTTAATTATATAGGTGGATTCAGACAACCCACCTCAAATCCCTTCCCTGTTAAAATGAAACCCAAATTATGCACTATCTGCTTCCATTCCTAATTTAAATTCAACTTTCCAATATCGTTTCACTATTAATTAATAGAACAACCACAACAAATTCTTTCTTATTTAATTAATCCTTTCAAAAACAATAAACACAAATGGCCACAATTTTTACTGTTACTATCTTAATGTCTTCCATAGTTATACTGTATAACACCACCACCATTCGATAATAAATACCTTTCAACCTCAATCAGAGGTCTTAAATCACCATAACTATCAAAATACTTTATTACAGCATTATTTTTCTTATATGCTACCCAATGAGTCCCTTCCCCAGCATCATCATCCAAATTTATTATTCCAATCTCTCTTTTACGAATAATTCTCGGTAACACATCTTTACTAAAAATACCCCGAAATTTACCAATTCTCCACCATTCAACACACATCCACAAATCTTTTTCTGTTAAAGGTCTTCGAGGTAAACTGCTTATCAGTTTTTTGAAGTAGCACCATTTGGAAAATAAACACCACAACCAGATTTATACGGTTTTACATATAATCCACTTCCAACAGATATACCACACCCAGACTTATATGGTTTCACATATAAACCACTCCCAGATTTTGATTCCATAGAAATATTATGTCGCTTTGCTACATCTAATTGATCCCTTTCAGCTTTTGCACGAGTTACTGCTTTTGCAATTGCTGCTGCACCACCACCTAATGATCCTAAAGCACCTAATGCTGCAAATAATGGGATTAACGGTAAAAATACACCTTTTTTGGTATTGCAATTACCCTGGATCGCGGATACTCTATTCGCCTTCCAGATTTCATTTCACTTTGATATGCAACTCTAGCATTCACTAACACACCCTTCTTCTTACCAATCCGTCTTATTGCATTCCGTGCTTTCTTCATTGCTTGCAAAAATGAAATAGCACCACCTAATCGATACCCCTGGCTGATCGTCCTATAACTTCTTCTACTACCCTTCCTTCCACTTTTACTAATTTCTTTCCATTGTCTACTCAAACCTATACCTAATTTTGTTTTAGCTTTCATAGCAACTGAAACCACAGATGCAGCTAACCTTTCTCCTATACCTGCGTCTCTACTCTTCACTCGTCCAACAGCCTTTTGATACAATTTCTCATACGATTCGTGCCTTTTCAACAATTCACTTGATTGAGAATATGATATATCGTGCTCTTTACAAGCCTCATCCAAAATATTCACCCCTTATCACCTCTTTTCACTCGTTCTTCTAACCTCGTTCCTGGACCACAAAATCTATAACCCGGTATGTGCAATTCTACTGGGAGCTTATTTATCACAGTAGTCAACAATCTACGTTCTACGTGCCTTATTCAAACTATCACTTCTGAATACAATCACAGTCTTATATATTAAACTATCTCAATCAACAATCTAAATGACTAAAACCACATCTGCAATTACCATATATACAAATACTTATTAGTCGATTTCACTTTACCCTAAAAGCCCTTAAATTTGTCTCACGGAATTAATTCCTTAGAAATATCAAAAATAAATCACATTAAATTTATTTTAGTATTATATTTCATAATCGTATACAAGTTTTCCTCAAATAATTTACATCATTTTTAATTTTCTGAGGCCAATACATTACTAACTCCTTCATTATACAAACACATTCGGATATTACACCATTATAGATTCGATCGATTTCCACATCCACTTCTCCATCACTTTCAGCTACACACCCGACCATATCATTATAAAAGACATTATATTTCATATCTTCTAAAACCGCTAATCGACAATCCAATGTTTCCTTCAAACGCCATAACTCCGATAAACTTTCAAACGCTAAATACACATATTCGCCACCTTTTTCTATCTTCACAATTCTACTCACTCCATCAAATGATTCAGGTGATATTCTAATATTCATTCCTCTAAAACTTGGAAATATACCATTATTGAAATCAAAATATTGCCTTAGCTTTGCAGTCTCCACCATTACCTACTTGAACCTTGGTTCAAAATCTTGATGAAAATTTTCTCCTGCTAATGGTAACTCCCAAATTGGTTCTCTAACATATTTTTTCAACAAATCTTTCACCACTTGATACCCCTTGTGCAAAATGCTCCGTAGCTTCATCTACATGTTCCCAAAATTTATTTGGTTCAGACATTTTAGGAAAAAATTCTTCAATACCCAAGTCTAGTTTAATATCTCCAATCACTTGTAAACCTCTATCAATACTATTATCTTTTGTCAATTCACTGTCTACCACTGTCAACGGACCACTATTATCTTCTTCCAATTCACTTTCTTCCACTATTAAAAAACATAAAAACTCTGTGGTACTTCACTAAACTTCCGCTTGAATATATTCTCTGATACTAGCAACTATTTAACACAAGCAAACTTTATATACACTAACAATGTCCCTACCCTAACATTCTTATTTATTCTAGAATCTTCAAATGACCTTGATCACCCTCAACCAATTCTGCCTACACCTATCTATCGACCTTGATCACCAATATGATTCTGGAACCTCCTGTTTAACCTTCACCTCATATTCACCACGTATTCACCCTCATCCTATATAAGAAGGTTGATTATCCTCAGCAGATTCTAACACCTCCTCAATGACCTTGATCGCCAATATATATGCGATCAAGGTTAATGGGGAGGTGTTATAATCGGCTGAGATACTCTACTCATAAACTGTCAGCAACATAACTTTCTGCAATCGTCGCGGATTTGCCGACGTTCTCCTGAACGAATGTCCTGTGCTTATATGTTTTGTGATTTATCTGCTTAAACCTCTAATCTAATTGTTATATATTTCTTGACAATTTCAAGATGACAAACACTATCTCGACGGGAAGTAATTGTAAATTTACGTGACATACCGTTTTTAGAATCTGAAATATTAACAACAATAATATTGTTATTATGCTTGGCGTTCTTCATCTTATGTTTGCATAACTCATCAGAGCGACATGCGCAATAAGCGTCACTATCAAACTAAATTCAAGAAATGTAAAATCTGATTTTTTTTCGTGAATCGTAGCTGCGGGAGCAGATAAAACGTTATACATAACACAAAACGCAGAAGGTATTTTGACCAGTCTCAGACTGATTTGCCAGCCCTAGCTCCGCTCGGGAACAAAATCGTCCTCGACTGATAAAAGCTACTTACATCCTTTGTGGTGTAAATTACTATTACTTGAAGGTTATTTATTTTTAATAATACACATATTTCCGTCTTACATATAGTACATTGTGTCTATTCATTCGTAAATTCTAATTTACAGTAGCGTGTAAGACGGAATATATATTTACATATTACTTCGTTAGACTTCGTTCAAATAATCGCTTAAAAAATTATATCCGCTAATTTCCAAAGTGTATTCTCGTGTGTACATACTGTTATACATGCATATACATATATGTATTTATTGTTCTTGAGGTAGTGTATTTTCTATTCTCTTCTATAAGGGGTTGTTTCTGGTTCTATTTCTTTCAGTGATATTTGGTTACAACTTCAGTATTTTAAAAAATCCGTTTTATATTGTTATATGGTATATTTATCCTATATTTTTTATAAATATTAACTTTAATTTACTACCTTATTTTTGGAGTAGTTTTGAGTTTTGTTCTTTGTAAATTATTTTTATTCAAAATTCGATACGTAATTCGCTGGTCAGTATTACTTTTGTTTCAGCAGTAGTTGCTGCTGGTAACCAAACCGTTTATTACATTCGCTCTGTTGTATATTGACAGATACATATTAACTGCATAGTGTCATGGATTTTTCCCCGAAGAAAAATCAAGAAACATTTAAAGACAATTTATAATTATGTACATTTCATTCCAGGATAATAATTAGAGATTTTGTATATTTAATTTAAAATTGGATTATAATGTGTATTTTTGTACACGACTGTAGGGTGTCCGAACGTTGTCTTGAACTGGGTAGTTCGACTGTTGCCAGTTGGAGATTAATCGTAGTTGATCTTTTGATTTATGTTCTAGGCATGGAGATGTTTCAATTTCCGAGTAGGAGGCAGAGATTTCTTATCCTTTAGAGAGATAGGTCGAGTTAATTTTTGAATAAGGACTTTTTTTTTTATTCAAAGCATTATTAGTTAATTTCGGTTTGTGTTTTTAGTTGTGATCTTTTTATGAGTTTAATGTAATTTCCGTTTAATTACGAGTTTTTGATACTTCGACCTATCTGAAATCTCTCTTTAAGTATAATTTTTTTAGTGATGTGCGACGACCACATTAATTAATGTACGTGTGCATTTGCAAGTATATTTATATTTATAGTTATTTCTTTAAGATATTTGTATATGAAATGAGCTCATAAATTCTTTAAATTTTATTTAAAATATATATTTATAGTCAGGAAAATTTTCAATATTTTAGTTTTTCTGTAAGTTTTTTTTTCTTTCTTTTGGCGGTAGTTGTATGAAGGTCAGGGTATTTGGGGGAAAGTTGATCACGTTATAAAGCGCATGATCCTGTCATTTTTGAGTTGCGCGCTCTCAGATAATTTTCTGTTTGACGTTTGAAGTTTCTGGTTAACGTAATTAATTAAATTTGAAAGTTTTGTTAACTATTTAATTAGCTTAGGTTTGTTCGCGGTCAAATTGAGGTTTTTTCCTTGTATACTAGTCAATATTTATACAAGTTTTCCTCAGTCTTATGCATGTGTGTTGCATAAGACACTCTTAATACTTTGTTAAGAGAGTTTTTTTTTTGAGTTTTTTTTTTAAATTATATGTTTGTGTTGTTAACGTGACTTTTATTTCTAATACCTTTTTTATTTAACACATAACCCTTCGTGGGTAACCTGTAGATACAAGAGCTCCTGGAAGGCTGAACCGACTAGAGTTAAACCGAGCAAGCTGTTGTGTATTGTGGGCCAATTCAAATAATTAATCAACACCACAGTTCATAGCAATATGTAGGTATGTACCATTTATGCAGTAGCCACACGTATTAAATTGTTCGAAACTCACGGATCGCTTACAGAAACAAACCTATTGCGAATACAAGGCAGACGCCTATGAGCTATGATTCATCAATCACTCGAGTCCGCTCTCTGATAATAAATCATAACTGCTCCGAAATTGTAATTTTTTTTTCGAATAACGAATTTTAAGAGTATGCAGAATGCTGTGTTCACGCATGTCTGTTTGAGTCTTCGCTGCCGAGAAGTTCCAAGAACTGAAAAATAGTATATTAAAACACAGGTTTTATAAGCTACCATTTTGCTGCACGAGTTCAGTTTAGAAAACGAGCCCCGATAAAAAATAAATTAAAATGATTTAATTTGAAATTGATACTTGACATTTTCAAATTTTGCTATCCGCGAAGTATATTATATTACATATTATTTATTAATTTTCGTTAACATTACTTGATATTAACTTAAAAAATATTGCTGCCGTTTTTTTATGAGTTTAATATTTTTTAATAATAAACTTGCTAAAAAAAAAGCCATGCAATTGTAGAAAAAGTTGTTTATATTACGTACGCAAAGCCAGTATTTCGAACTTTTAAATGTATGTTTTATCTCGACCTGACGGTCTCGACAAAAAAACCTAACATTCTCAAGCTCAAAAAACCTTTGCTTTGCGCACTTAACACAAAAATAAATATTTTCTACGACTATTAAATAATAAGTACATTAATTTTGTACATGTCCATTGCATTGAATAAGCTTAATTTACACTAATCTCCAGATTGTGACAGATGTGTCGTAGTTAAGAAATTGGTAAATTTCTTTAACAGTTTTGTTACTAGAATGTACACACACGAAAAGTTTTTGAAAATAAATATCAAGCCTGGTTACATGAATCTATACAGTTTTTTGAAGCAGATCTATCCGGTTTCAACCCGGTCTGAGCAAAGGTAGACCATCTAAATCTTTTACGGAACTTGACGATAAGAGAAAAAAGCAAAAAATAAAACCATCGTTGGAAAGTTATTCTACTATGGAATTAGCATTCTAAACTCGAAAAAGAGTAATCTGGTCGAAGAAATGCTTCTAAAATAGTGCAAGAAATATCAGAATATTCACCGGGGAGAGCTACCGAATGAAAAAGGCAATTATCAGTCCAACCACGAAGCTCATCAAGTATACCCCAGAAAAAGCTCTTGCCCTTTACGTTGAAGGACGATTCACAAAAAAATCTAATATTTTAATGCAACAGTGAGCGAAATACCGACATGCCAACATTTATCCTAATTACAATATTCTTCTGGGTGCCTAGAAAACATGTTATCTCGCTCAAAATTCCATTATGGTCACAGACATATACGCCTAGGTAAATCTGTAAGAACTAGTTAATCATACAGTAAAAATAATTTTAGAGTTGAAAAAAAACATTTTTGTACTTTTTCGTTAAATTTGTCAAATAAATTTAATCTTTTGTTTAAGTGGGGATGCGATGGCAGCGCTGGACACTCCACATATAAGCAGCAGTTTAGTGGTGAAAATGATTCTTCAAAAACTGATTTTGCTCTTTGAACTTACTGCAAATAAGAAATAATAACTATTAAATCTCATTTACACATGGCAAACGCCACCTAATAAATGCAAATATCGACTAATAAAATTAGGCGACATTTGCATGTGGAAATGAGATTTCTCATTTGCAGTAAGTTCAATATGTTAATTATATATACACGAAGTATAGAAGTGGAAAGTCATGTCGGTCTCCAGGATACTGTGTGTTGACGAGCTCAAATAGGAGCGAAATGCATCCACACTCCGGGGATACATGTAGCTTTTCACGAATTTTTAATTATTCTGATTTTACTTTATTTTCGGTGTGTCTAGTTACACTGCAGATGGTACGAGATAATAATATCTTAGTTTGGCAAAATCCACGACCACTCTCCACCAGGTTTCGCAGACCAATAAAATTGTTTTATAAAAAGGAAACAACAGAATTATAGAAAAAGGAAGAGAAAATATTGAAAGTCAGATAAAAAAGTCGAACCAATTGTATGCTTTTGGAGATCATAAAATACTTATTAATCGTTCCTTTAAAATAACCATGATACTCGTAGATGGGAAGATGTTTGGTGTGGTTAGTAGTTTTTCAACTCAAACTTGTGGTATTTGTCATGTTACACCAAAAGTCATGAATAATCTAGACTTAATGTCACTTCCATCAGACGAAACATTGCACGACTATAGTATCACCAGTCTCCATGCCTGGATAAGGTGCTTAGAGTGTTGACTCCACATTTCTTACAAGATGGTGTTCAAAAATGGCAGATACGAGACAAGAACGAAAACAAGGTAGTAAAAGAAAGAAAGAAAAAGATAATCAGGAAGCTAAGAGAAAAGTTGAGTGGGTTGATCGACATTCCGAAGCAGAGTTATGGCACAACCAATGACGGCAATATCGCCCGAATATTTTTCCGTAAATATTAAGTTACATTTTCAATAACAGATAGGTATATCTTTTTGATTTTCTATTTTCGAAATTATCTTTTACTTTTATAATATTTTCTTAATTATCCATAAATAATTTTTGCAGTGCTGGATGAAGAGTTCTTCAAACGTCTTTACGTAATCCTGACAACAATGTGCTCTGAGTATGAAATGCATGCAGAGGCATTCGCTGAGTATTGCACAGGAACAACGAAAATGTTTGTGGAGCTTTATCCCTGGTATTTACATGGCTTCAAGCCTTCAAAAAATCCTAATTCATGGAAGTCGTGAAATCAGTTCCAGAGGAGGCTCTTGAATCATGTAACAAAGATTTCAGAAGACCTAGGGAATTTTATGGTAGGAAGTTTTCAAGAGAGAAAACAATGAGAGACGTGTTTTGCGGGCTCGTATTATTGTCCGATCCCTATATTTCATCTTTATTGCAATGTGTGGGTGCACGTTCCAATAGAGAACCCTTAAATGAAGCTGTCCTGAATTGCTCAAAGAACCTCACTTAACCAAAAATTTTTCGGATTACAATAACAGTGATGACAATGATGACGAAGAAGAAGAAGATTATGAAGAGGGAGACAATGATAGTGACTAATACGGTTTGCATTCGGTTGGAATATTTCTTTTTTCTTTACAATACGATTAAGTAAGTATGCTCTTTCTGTTAAAAATATTAAGAAAAATTAATTAAATTGAACATAATGTGTGTTTTGAATGTAGAACTCTTGAATATCACGAAACTGTTTGAAAAACTAAGATGGACATGGGTGACAATTAAAACATGTCAAAAATACAATTTGAATGTGAATTACAAATTGCATGTTGGCTAGATGGAGAGTCAAGAAAAATTTAAAAAATTACCGGTGTGTATCGTGCCGAAACATTTCATACGCGATTACTAATTTTTTTGTCTTATTTAAGCAAGATGATCTAAATTTACGTCTTATTTACAAAGAATATTTAGGTACAGATATGATATTTGGTACCTTGGAAGAACTGTGTGCTGAGTTGGAGTGATAAATACAGTTTTCTAGTTATCGACAAAGATAATGATTTGGATAAAATAATGTTTTAGAAACGTTTATATAATGAAATACTAAGGAATAATAAATCAGTTTCAGAATTGAACAGTTCATGAAAAACAAACAGCTTCCATTCGAAATTGTTAAAATAAGCAAGGCTCTTGGAAAGACGCAAATAGTCAAGAAGATTGGCAAGATTGATGCTGAAAGTTTATTGGAGAAATACCTTAAACAGACAATGACGTTATTTCAAAAAATATTTAAGCATGCGATATTAAGGAAGAGAGACAGACGAATGAAAATCTGAAGCTGTGTCTAAGGAAGACATATTTTAACAGTGAAGAATGAAAAACAAAATATTAATCAAACAGCAACCGGTATTCCAAGTAAAATTCCAATTAGAAGACGACTAAACGAAAAGGAAGAAGAGTAAAGAAGAAAAATAACAGAAAAATATTTTAAACAGTTTCACAAAGAATATCAAACGATGATTTAGAAAAAAAAAACTGTGTATAGGTCGTGATTCAAGATTATGCAACACTGATACAGACAAGGAATTTTAGAATTAACCTTTTGAAGCATTGTTGAAAAAGTATCATATTAGTCATTAGTATGGTGTATGGTGTAGTAAAAGCTTCAAACGTTGAAAGGAAGACTACCTAAGCTGCCTATAATTGGACTAAAATAGTGAAGAAGTAAAAATCATCTTTAAATGATGTAGTCATACAAACCTTTCTAGCCATAATATATTGGGGGAGTTTAACATATGATAATAGTGGTTAATATGAATTTCAAGATGAAAAATTTTATAGCGCACATACCCTAGATTCTTTGAAGCTCTTCACTTTTAGGTGTTATTTTTTCTGTTAATTAACTAATAACATGTTCTATATCTGTATTTTGTGGTACTTAAATATCGGAGTAGGTAAAACAAAAATAAATATTTCATTATTTTATCAAATATCTATTTACATATTAAGTATTATGTCGCACCAATAATACATAAGCTATATACAAATTAATATAATATGTCTGTTATAGATGAAGAATAAATATATACCTAGAATGCGCAGTTCAAAATGTTTTCCCTGTACAAAATTTAGTATTTTATGACACTGACAACTTTCTTCCGTGTATACATATATGTATGTGTCCGAATATCAATAAAATAATCAAATGATTTATTACAAAACAAAAAGATTCATTTGTCGATTGCACTAACTAACGCCATTTGTTACTCCATAAAAACAGTAACAATTTTTTAAAAAATACTATATATATTTTTCTTTTAAAATTTTTTTATATGTATAGGAGAGGAATATTTTTGAATTTTATATCTTCGACCAGCAATACTGATCAAATTCAAAAAACATTTCAATACACTTCAAAATAACGAAACAAATATTCGTACGCTATTTCTTTTTTTTTTAGATGCTACCTATACACTACGCAATTACTGCTTTTATTAGTCCGTAATATGTACGGTCCGAATATACTCGTATATATATGTATTACGTATAAATTATTCAGAGTGAAATTTCCAAAAACATAAACTGCATTTAACTATAAAACTCGCAAAGATTTATATCCATACGCATCCGTCTCTGAATACTTAATGTATGTATTACAACCAACGTGACTTAGTTATTTCGAACACCCGTTTTCATAAAAATGATATTTACAATTTTCTTCTTATATTTATATATGCACAAAAGGTTTGTAGGTAACTTTAGAGGATTCATCCATCTTATTGATTTTGTCCGCTAATTCGTTCAGGTCGTCATCATTTTCTGTCATTTTACTGTAATGTATGAAACAAATAATTAAAAAATGTATTTTATGTAACCTAATTTAAGTAAATACCTAGAATACTTATTATGTCTAGATAAAAACAAAGACTTTGGGCAATCTTTGATATATGGCCAACATTCTCCTGGACTTCCGGGTTTGCCTTTACCAGCATTTTCAGCATCAACATATTCCGGTAATAAATGTGCATAAGGTGATTTACTTGCTCTATAAAATAATAATTACATTTTTTATTTTAAGTATTTATTTTTGCTAATATATATATATATTACGTTTCGTTTTATCAAATGTTATATATATATATATATATATATATATATATATATATATACATTTAGTGTTAATAAGAATTAAATTTCTTATTTATTTTATTGGCCGTGTTTTAATATTAAAATAATAGACTTTTTTATTGGTTTAGCGACCTTTAATGAATTTCAATGTTTTTCTCTACGACGTTTCGACTCTTTTTATTATTGAGTGACTAGAAACAAAAAATTAATATAACGAATGGTAAGAAAATATGTTTACATTTGTATGAATGAATTAAAAATTAAAGTTAAAATAATAATAAAGTAAGGAAAATTAAATGAATTACATTTGTATGAGTGAACTAAAAATTAAAATTAAAATAATAATAAAGTAAGAAAAATTAAAATAATATAAAACTCACCGATTTATTCCGTTTCAAAACACATGTGTACAAGTGTGGTCGGGCTTGCCAGAGACCTTTCTAGGGGCGACCGCGTTCCTCAGAATATTTTGTGTGACTAAATATCTTTGTTTGAGAAATGAAATTTCCTATTTCGTTTTAAAATTAGCATGGTTTGGCCATGTGTTAGGGAAACATAGTGTAGTATATGTATTTACAATGGGAAACAATAAAAAATTTTTTGGTGTGTGGGTGGGGTTGGTTGTCTTCTATTGTTTAATGAGTGGATAGTAGAGTTTAGAAAGTCCATCAATCTCGTTACGGTCGTTGATTGTTCTGCTGTTTTTGAAAATATGGATCATTTCTAAGACCTCCCTAGCTTTTGTATTTTTTTGCTTTGTTATTATTTAGGTATTTTCAAAATCAAAATTATGTTTTAGTGTCATCTGGTGTTTTTTAAAGCAGTCTGATTTTTTGCGTATTTGTGACCTTTTAATCTTTCCTGTAGTAACTGTTTTGTTTGGCCTATGTATACTTTGTCACAGTCTTTGCAGGGTATGTTATAGATTCTGTGTGATTGTTTCAGTGTAGGTGTTGAGTCTTTTAGTTTGGTGTGTAGGAATTTTAGGTTTTTTCCGCTTTGATGTGCTATTTTAAAATTAAATGGTTTTAATATATTGTTTAGTTTTTCGGATAATCCAGTTATATAGGGTGTAGGGATATATGTTAATTCATTGGTTGTCTTATTTTTGTTTTGGCACTTAGTTTTGTTATATATTTTATTAAGTCTCTGTTTTACAATTTTTTGTATAAATTGTGGTGGATAATTGTTTTCTGTTAAAATTGTTTTTACTTTATTCAGTACTGTTGGTCTGAAAACTGGATTGGTGAGATTTAAAGCCCTGTCTACTAACGCTGTTACTAGATTTTTTTTGTGGGATAGGGGTTGGTTTGAATAAAAGTTTACGTATCTGCCGGGTGTGACTGGTTTAGTGTACCATTTTGTTTGTATGTTGTTGTTTGTTTTTATTAGTGTTAAGTCTAAGTAGTTTATGGAGTTGTTTTTTTCTACAATGTACAAAATAGCTTCAACAACTTCCATCCAAATTTAAACTTTACCATTGAAATAGAAAAAAACAACTCCATAAACTACTTAGACTTAACACTAATAAAAACAAACAACAACATACAAACAAAATGGTACACTAAACCAATCACATCCGGCAGATACGTAAACTTTTATTCAAACCAACCCCTATCCCACAAAAAAAATGTAGTAACAGCGTTAGTAGACAGGGCTTTAAATCTCACCAATCCAGTTTTCAGACCAACAGTACTGAATAAAGTAAAAACAATTTTAACAGAAAACAATTATCCACCACAATTTATACAAAAAATTGTAAAACAGAGACTTAATAAAATATATAACAAAACTAAGTGCCAAAACAAAAATAAGACAACCAATGAATTAACATATATCCCTACACCCTATATAACTGGATTATCCGAAAAACTAAACAATATATTAAAACCATTTAATTTTAAAATAGCACATCAAAGCGGAAAAAACATAAAATTCCTACACACCAAACTAAAAGACTCAACACCTACACTGAAACAATCACATAGAATATATAACATACCCTGCAAAGACTGTGACAAAGTATACATAGGCCAAACAAAACAGTTACTACAGGAAAGATTAAAAGGTCACAAATACGCAAAAAATCAGACTGCTTTAAAAAGACACCAGATGACACTAAAACATAATTTTGATTTTGAAAATACCAAAATAATAACAAAGCAAAAAAATACAAAAGCTAGGGAGGTCTTAGAAATGATCCATATTTTCAAAAACAGCAGAACAATCAACGACCGTAACGAGATTGATGGATTTTCTAATCTCTATTATCCACTCAGTAAACAATAGAAGACAACCAACCCCACCCACACACACCAAAATTTTTTTTATTGTTTCCCATTGTAAATACATATACGATGTTTCCCTAACACATGGCCAAACTATGCTAATTTTAAAACGAAATAGGAAATTTCATTTCTAAAACAAAGATATTTAGTCACACAAAATATTCTGAGGAACGCGGTCGCCCCTAGAAAGGTCTCGGGCAAGCCCGACCACACTTGTACACATGTGTTTTGAAACGGAATAAATCGGTGAGTTTTATATTATTTTAATTTTCCTTACTTTATTATTATTTTAATTTTAATTTCTAATTCACTCATACAAATGTAATTCATTTAATTTTCCTTACTTTATTATTATTTTAACTTTAATTTTTAATTCATTCATACAAATGTAAACATATTTTCTTACCATTCATTATATTAATTTTTTGTTTCTAGTCACTTGAAAAAGACTCAATAATAAAAAGAGTCGAAACGTCGTAGAGAAAAACATTGAAATTCATTAAAGGTCGCTAAACCAATAAAAAAGTCTATTATTTTAATATATATATATATATATATATATATATATATATATAATATTTTCGTGACCTTGGTATGATAAGGTAAACTTAATAAGTCGGCGATTAAAGGTCTGACAAATCCTTGACAAAGGCATCATTGCCGAAACATGTAGGGTTGTTTTAAATATATATACTTTGAAGTAATAAACCAGACCTTTAATCGCCGACTTATTAAGTTTACCTTATATACTCGTATATATATATATATATATATATATATATTTATAACATATATACATATTAAAGTAAGACAAACTTAAATTGTCGACTAATTGAATCTTATATATATATATATATATATATATATATATATATATATATATATATATATATATATATATATATACCGTGAGTTTTTCTTATCTCTATACATAGCGTATGTTCAGTTTAAAGAAAAAGCCTCAATGCATGGGAATGCAACCAACAGTGTTCGATTATGTGTTTCAACAGATGTCAAAATCAATGTCAGTAATGTGCATAAACGAACTAACATATTAAATATTTTAGCATTTGACATTTGTATTCACCTAATTTAAGTATATATATATGTATATATATATAAAATATGAAAAAATAGAAATTTTGAATTGGTATAAAGTTGGAAACATTTTATGGAAAGTGCGGAATCTGTTTTCTATCAAATATCTTGACAGGTCCATACCATCTATCGGTAAAATTCAGGCGATTACTAGGAAATTTGATTCTGACGGCTGCATAATAAATACACACATAAAGAAAATTAAAACCCCCCACTTTATTTCAGAAGACCTAAAATTAAATGTGTTATGTTACATTGAAGAACATTAAGTAAAATAGCACAACAATTTAATATTTCGAAGACGTCTGTATTTAAAATTCTCAAACAGTACAAATACAAATCTTACAAGTTTTCTAAAAAAGTATTTCATGAATAAGACGTGCTGATTTTTGCGAAACACTATTTAATTTATTAAATGAAAATCATATGTTGACGAAAATACTTTTCACTGATGAAGTGACTTTTTCTTCGAACACGTATTGTTCCTCGATTTGAAAACTTAGCCATTGGAGGTTCCTGGCTTCAAATGGATTGAGCCTGGATTCATTCAACTGCAGCAATTACAAATTTTCTAAATTCAAGTCTTCCTGATTGATGGATAGGGAGGTTTGGTCCGATAATTTGGCCGGCCCGTTCGCCAGATTTATCTCCAAATGACTTTTCTTTGGGGATACCTTAAATCTAAAATTTAGGATAATGTAGTTTTAACTAACATTGAAGATTTAAAACCACGCATAAGTACACCCTGCGAACGAATTACAAACCAACCCGGATATTTTAACACAGTCTTTGCAGGAATTTCATAATCAACTCGCATATTGTATGGAATGTGAAGGTGGATATTTCGAACATTTATGAAAAAGTTAATGAATTATAAATAAAAACAAACTTTTTTAATTTACCATAAAATTCATTTTAATATTGTTTGTGTAAGTTAAATGTTAAATAAATTATTTTCACACTTTGTTGACACTGACAACTAAAATGGTTTATTACGACAAGTGATGACACTCGAATTGTTGGTTGCATAACATTCCCATGCATTGAAGTATTTATTTTAAAGCTGACCATAGGTGTTTTCATGTGTTATGTTCAGTGATATAAAAACTCATATATATATATATATATATATATATATATATATATATATGTTACTCTTGATGTTCTCGCAGACGTATGATGAACTTGTAGTTTCTCGGGTTCTTGGCCGCGTGTGAGTTTTGTCCTGAAAAGGACTATTTACTCTACGTTTCAACGAGATCGTACTCGTCATCTTCAGGAGCTAGTCGGTCTGTCGCTGGTTAGAGCTGGAGAACGTCTAATGTGCGCCTTTTTATATGAGTCCTTTTGAGTTTGTTTGGTGGTCGGAGTTGCCTCCATTTCCACTCCCATTTCATTACCCGGGGTTGTGTATGTTTTGTGTTATTGTGTGTTTGTGTGTTACGATTGTTTATCCTATATGGAATGCTGTGTGTTTTGCTACATTTTTGTGTGTTTGTGTTGACCTCTGTTTATCTGTTAATTTTTGATTTTTTTCGCGGCTAATTGGATATCGTTATCCTCTGCGCGTCTTTTAATTTGTTTAAGTCCGTCTTTTTTAATTAGTCTCCGTTTTGGGTTTATTATTTTCCTTATTGTGGGGTTTTCGTGTGACTGTATTGTTTCTATTGTTTTTAGTGTTCGTTTGCATATTATTGTTTCCAGTGTTTCGAGTTTCGTCTCTTTATGTATCTGCGCGTTTGTCATGTATCGCGGTGCATTTATCACGAGTCTGATAACCTTGTTTATTTTCCCTTGTACCGATTGTGTTTGCTTTTCGCTGGCTTGATGCCATATTTCTCCGGCATATGTTGCGCCCGCGAGTATTATCGTTTTTATTATTAATATTTTATTTTCCAGTGTTAGTTTGCTTTTGCCGTTTAGTATCGGGTACAGTGCGTGTGATGTGAACCCTATTTTTCGTTTTATTTCTTTAATATGTGCCGTGTATGTTAGTTGTGAGTCCATTGTGACCCCGAGATATTTAACTTTTTCCTGCCAGTGTATTGTGTGACCTTCGAGTTTGACTTCGTCCGGCCTTTTGTGTCGTTTTCTGTGTTGGAAGTAAATTGCCGCGGTTTTTAATGGGTTAATTTTAATTTTCCATTTGTCGTACCAGTCCTTTAGGAGGACTAGATTGTTTTGTAACTGCTTGTGTATGTACGATGTTCGTCTGCTGCGTATGTATATAGCGGTGTCGTCTGCGTATTGTGCGATATTACATTTTTCTATTGTGGGAATATCCGAAGTGTATATGTTATATAGGAGCGGTTCGAGAACGGATCCTTGTGGTACTCCTGCTGCTATGTGTTCGATTGTCGATTTTTCGTTTCCGATTGTGACATTAAATGTACGGTTCTTTAGATAGTTGTCGGTTATTTTTATTAATGTGATTGATATTTTGTGACGTTTCATTTTGTGTATGAGGCCGGCGTGCCAAACCCGGTCGAAGGCCTTTTCAATGTCAAGAAAGATTGCGCCCGTTGATGTCGATATGTTCATTTTTTCGGTTATGTGTTCTGTCAGTCTTAGTGCCTGTTGTGTAGTTGAATGGTTTTTCCGGAAACCGTATTGAAAATTTGGGATTATGTTTTTGTTTTCGACTTCATTTTCAAGTCTAGTCTGCATTACGCGTTCTGCCAGCTTACTTATTGACGAAAGTAAGCTGATTGGCCGGTAATCTGCGGTTGTTTTTGTTGCTTTTCCAGGTTTGTGGATCATTATTATCTGCGCGTGTTTCCAAATCGCGGGATAGTGTCCGTGTTTTATTATTCCGTTTATTATGTCGGTTATAATTTGTATACCGGTTTTAGGTAGGTTTTTTATTGCATAGTTAGTTATCCCGTCCGCTCCCGGGGCTTTTCGGTTTTTAAGGTTTTTAATTATTTTTTCCACTTCGTCGGTATTTGTGGCGTCGATTTCTCCATCTGTTATATCGATTTTTGTATTTCGTTGCCGTTCAATTTGGTTTGTAAATGTGTTATGCTTCGGTATTGTTGGGTTCGTTTCGAATTGTCTCTTTAACGCGTTCGCGAATTCGTCTGCTTTTTCTTTATCAGTTATTGCCGGTCCGTTTGAGGTTTTTAGCGGTGGAATTTTGTTTTTTTTGTTTGTTAGGGCTTTTGTCATCTGCCAGAGTGTTTGATCTTGCGTATTAAGGGATTCAATTTTGTTATTCCAGTTTTTGTTAAAGTGTTCGATCATGTCAGATTTTATTTCATTAGTTATCGCGTTTAATTTTGTTTTTATTACCGGATTTAGCGTTCTTTTATATTCTTTAAGTATGTTTTTTTTGAGTCGTATTTTTATTTTTAGTTCAGTCAGGATGTTAAGTTTTGTGTCGATGGTTTTAGTTTTTGTCGTTTGTGCGATTGCGTTTTTTATGTCATCTTCCAGTGTGATCACTGCTTGATCGATGTCTTTCGCGTTGTGAATTTTTACTGTTCTGAGTATTAGTGATTCTTTAAATTTTCCCCAGTCTGTCTTATTAAATGTTTTTTTCGTTCTAGTTGTGTCCATGTCAAGCGTTAATATCACTGGAAAATAATCTGAGGAGAGGTCGTTTATAGTTTCTATTGTATGTGTTGTGGTTATGTTTTTAAGTATTGCTATGTCTAAAACGTCAGTAGTACCCGTTGGTATGTGTTTGTGTGTGGGTTCCACAGGCCCGATTACATTGAGGTTGTTGTCTTGTGCTATTTTCTTTAGTTTTTTACCGTTTTTATTGGCTACTTTCGAGTTCCAGTTTTGGTGTTTCGCGTTAAAATCTCCCGCAAATATTGTAGGTGTGTTTTGATTGAAGATCGTTTGTATGTCTGATTCTACTATGTCTAATCCGGAGGGAAGATAACTTGCGTAAAGGTTTATCGGTCCGCTTTTTATGTTTACTTGTATGCCTGTGTTTTCGATGATATCGAGTGCTTTGTATTCAAGTTCGCTGTGTTTTATTGTTTCGTGTACGAGTATAGCGGTTCCGCCGCCTTTTTGTACCGGCCTATCGTGTCTGTATGTTTTGTATTTTTGTATTTTTAATGAGTGACTTGGTTTTAGATGTGTTTCATTTAGCAGCATTACGTCTATTTGGCGTTCGTCTAGAAATACGTGTAATTCATGTTTTTTGTGTGTTATGCTTTGTGCATTCCAATAGGCTATTTTAATGTTGTGTTTGTGATTCATTGTCTGCGTGCGTGGAAAAGTTTTGTAAGTTCATTTGTTTGTTCGAAAAAGCTTTGTGTTTGTTGGGGTGTAGGGTTTGTCGAGCTGAATGTTAGGAATAGTTTCCCAATCATGAGTGCAATTGTGTCGTCAGCTTTTTCGTGTGAGTTAAGTGTTGGTTTTGGTGTATTTTCCCGGGTTGTGGGTGTAGTTTCGGTGATGTTATTTGTCTGTTGTCTTTGAGTCCACGCGTTGTGTTTTGGTAGTGGTGCTTCTATGAGTTTGTGTTTTTGTATTGGTGTGTTTATTGGGTTATTTGGATTCTTTTTGCATGATAAGCTGAAGGAGAGGTGAGCTCCGTCACAGTTTGCGCATTTAGGGGGGGTGGTTGACGGCTTTGTGCATTCATGCGTCGAGTGTGACTCTCCGCACATCATGCACGCGAAATTCACGTTGCAAGTACGCTGTTGATGACCGAATTTCTGACATCTGTGACACTGTACGATGTCTGTTCTAAGTCTGAGGGACTCTACTTTTACTTCTAATCCGCAAACTGTGTGGATGTCGAAAATTGACTTGTATTCTTTGTCTATTTCTATTAAAATAAGGGGGGCTGGAAGGCGGTCTTTACCGTTCATCCTAGTGATTTTTGCGATCGGATAGTTTCTAGAATCTAGATCGGCTTTGATGTCTTCGTCGGTCAGGAATTGGGGTACGCCTCTGATGACGATTTTTAATTTTTTTTCACTACGGAGTTGGTATGTGAAGGATTGAATGTCTTTTTCGTTGAGAATTCGGTTGAGATTGCGATAGTCTTGTTCTGTTGTTGGAGTGATTTGGACTCCGGCCGGGAATGATCTACTTTGTGTGTATTGAATGCTGTGTGTTTTCATGATCTCTCGGACTCGATGCCATTGTGTTGGGTCAGTGATTGTAATTGGGGAGATAGAGGGCATTTTGGGTAATTGGTTTGTGTTGTTTGCTGTTTTTGTGTATGTTTTGTGCTGTTTGTGTGTGTTTGTGTGTTTTGTGATATTGGTACTTACCCCGGGTTTCTCTGCGGAGGTGGAGGCTGTCGGTTCTTCTTCGCTGCTGTCCATTGGCGTCGTTTCTTCTTTCTTCGTATCTTCGTCGATCGTGAGGAGTGCTTCGTACATGTTGCTCGTTTCTATATCCGGTGATTCTGTCTTCTGTCGTTTGTTGGACTTTCGTGGTGGTTTTTCGTTTTTCTTGAGCTCGTTCATCTTGTTTTCGAAGGCGTTGTGCATCATCTTCATAAAGTTTTCCATTGTATTTTGCAGTTCTTCGTACGTGTCAATATTCTGCAATATATCCATTGCTATACGTTGGCCGTTGTCGTTGTTGTCGTTGGTGCCAGCCATTTCTTCTGGTTTCGCTTCGTTGTCGGTAAAATATATTATAATATAATATATCGGTCGTATTTATTCTATTACTACCGATGTGCTCAGAGCCATCGATAGCGTGCGAATGTGCGCCTAGCACTACCTCTTGTTATATGCTGCAGTGTCCGGAGAGGGCGTCCCACTATTGACGTCATGCGTGCGCGGCTTCGTGTAATTGGTCCGAGTGCCTGTAAGTTTCCTGGTCGGTCCGTGTGTCTGTGTAGGGGTTGCAATCTGTCGGGATTTGGTTGTGTTTTTATCTGTCGGTGAACTAGGAGCGGTTTCCATGTATGCGTATGTAAGCACTTAGGACGCTTTTTCTATTTCTATCGCTTCTCTTGTAATTCTCGTCGTTAGGTTTTCACTTTTGGCTAGGATCTTCGTGTTTTCAAAGTCGATAACAAGAGGTAGTGCTAGGCGCACATTAGACGATCTCCAGCTCTAATCAGCGATAGACCGACTAGCTCCTGAAAATGACGAGTGTGATCTCGTTGAAACGAAGAGTAAATAGTCCTTTTCAGGACAAAACACGCGGCCAAGAACCCGAGAAACTACACCTTCATATATATATATATATATATATATATATATATACTATACTATACACAGTGCCTTTTTCAAAGAAATTTAAAATAGATAACAGTAGATGTTTTGACACATTGTGCCTTTATATATGGCACTATGTGTCAAAACATCTACTGTATCATACAGAGGTCAAGAAATAATTATCCATATATATATATATATATATATATATATATATATATATATATATGGTAAACCTAATCAGTAGGCGATTAAAGGTCTGTATATTACTTCAAAATATATGTATTTAAAAAACTCTACATGTTTCGGCTGTATACGCCTTTATCAAGAGAATACAAAATATGAATGACAGGATATAAATGTCAAGTAATTAAGTTGCTATGGTTTAAATTATTCAAAGATACATTCTAGTAATAATAATAAATCATGCCTTAGTATTCCAAAAAATAGATAACAAGGTGTGAAAATATGTGTTGTTCGCTGCTAGCAATTTGTGTCTCCTTCTGGGTATGAACTTGTGTGTTGGTTGCTGCTGGAAGCTTGTGTCTCTCTATGGGTGTGTGGTTTTGTCTGAGAGCGTAAGTGTAGGGTTTTGTATGTCGGTGCGTTCGTGCGTGTGTTTAGTGATCGGTCGCATGAATTTAGAGAGGTCGGATAACCAGCCGTTGCGTAGGGCCGCCAACCCTTTCCCGACAACTTCTTTACAATTCCGTGCAGTACTTCGACGGTCTGACCCCCGCCCCAACGAGGCAAGGCGCAGACAGGCGAAGCGCACCCTGTACGGGGTTGCTCATCGCAACTAAGGGAACACTCTTAGTGGCTACCTCGGTCGACGATGGTCACACTTATGCCATCTTATGCCATCTCGTTGGGGCGGGGGTCAGACCGTCGAAGTACTGCACGGAATTGTAAAGAAGTTGTCGGGAAAGGGTTGGCGGCCCTACGCAACGGCTGGTTATCCGACCTCTCTAAATTCATGCGACCGATCACTAAACACACGCACGAACGCACCGACATACAAAATCCTACACTTACGCTCTCACACAAAACCACACACCCATAGAGAGCCACAAGCTGCCAGCAGCAACCAACACACAAGTTCATACCCAGAAGGAGACATAAATTGCTAGCAGCGAACAACACATATTTTCACACCTTGTTATCTATTTTTTGGAATACTAAGGCATGATTTATTATTATTACTAGAATGTATCTTTGAATAATTTAAACCATAGCAACTTAATTACTTGACATTTATATCCTGTCATTCATATTTTGTATTCTCTTGATAAAGGCGTACACAGCCGAAACATGTAGAGTTTTTTAAATACATATATTTTGAAGTAATATACAGACCTTTAATCGCCTACTGATTAGGTTTACCATATCATACCAAGGTCTATGATATGGTAAACCTAATCAGTAGGCCAAGGTCACGAAGTTATTATATATATATATATATATATAGTAAACTTAATAAGTCGGCGATTAAACGTCTGGTTTATTACTTCAAAGTATATATATTTAAAACAACCCTACATGTTTCGGCAATGATGCCTTTGTCAAGGATATAAAAAATATAAATGACAGAATATAAATGTCAAATAAATATTTGACATTTGAGGAGCTCCGTTTCAAAACGCAGTGTCTGCAATTAGTACAGCTGTTGTGCAAAAGGTGACGTTGGCTTTATTAAAACAGTAGGAGCTGTGTAACTGGTTCGTTTGATGCTAATCGCAGTCTTTACCGCTTAAATCTGTACCAGAAAACTAACATTTGTTTCAAAACGCAGTTTATGTTGAAAAGTATTCGTTTCAAAATGCAGTTTCTGTATTACACGTGCTGCTCTTACGGTTCGTATAAAGGTGTATTAAATGGAAGCAGAGAAGGTCCTTGTTAAAGATGGTAGTAGCGGATCCAGGGAAAGAAACAGAAAAACCACTACAAGGCAGAAGCAAAAAACTATAAGGTTTGTCACTCAAATTTAATGTGAGGTTAGGTTGGCTAAAAATAATACATTTTTTATATTCTCAATTACTTGTGTCGTAGGTTCTTGGTGAAACATTATAAATTATCGTAATTAAATAAATTCAAATAAAATTCTTGACTTTACTGTTTCACAAACTTATTACTATTAGTTTCTAACAATTGTCTCCATAAGGTTGACTTATTATCTATAAAAATACCTACATATTGCATGACTAAACTATGAGATAGGTCAAGAATTGAGGTCGAGGGCTGGAGTGTTACACTTAGACACGAATATTTTAGTCTTTATGTATCTTTGTTAATGATAAGTCAACCTTATCGAAACAATTGTTAGAAACTAATAAATTTGTGAAACAGTAAAGTCAAGAATTTTATTTGAATTTATTTAATTACGATTATTTATAATGTTTGATTACATTTTTTGTTACTTTCAGATATTCAGATCACTTTCCAAACGTCGAAGATTTTGAGCGCCCATGCCAACATCATAATAAAAGGTACAATTGCATGGCAATTAACGAGCAGGACATTATAACGGCCAGGGAAAAATTGTATGCCGTACAAAATCGAGTGATACAGAATATTAAAATTTCCCACCTACTGACAGTAACAGCCCCTAAAAAAAGGAAAAACAACAAAAATGTGCAAAATGTTCGCATAGGTTACAAATTTTTGGACTGTAATAAAATAAAACACAACGTATGTCAAAAATTTTTTCGGGCAGCGCTGCACGTTTTTCAACGTAGAATTATAACCATTTCAAAACAAATGAACAATGGTGAGGGTATAACCGAAAAGCGAGGAGGAGATCGTCGTTCCAAAAGGTATAAACCTAAACGATATGAAGTTATTAATTCATCGGAAGTCTGAAGGGCAGCGAGTCTCATTACAATAGGAATAAGTCTAAAAGAATTTATCTGGCAGCGGAACTAAGTATCTCAAAGTTGTACAAAATGTACAACAATTCGGTAAACGAAAATTTGCAAGTAAAGCGATGGTTTTTCTTTAAAATTTTTAATTCCAAATTTAATATTGGTTTTGGATCTCCAACCTCCGACGTGTGTAGCTTCTGCTACACACTTAAGAATCAGATTAAGATGGAAGATGCTAGCACCAAAAACAAATGTATGATGGAACTGCGACTACATAAGCTTTCTGCAAAACAGTTTAATCTTATAATGAATAATAATCCTGAAAATAGTTTCCCCCTCTGTTTCGACCTTCAGCAAGTACAAGTACTACCGAAGTTACCAATTCAGGAAGTCTATTATGCTTCGCAGCTAGCACTATACAACTTTTGTATCACTGATATAAAAACCCTTAATCCTACATTTTATACATGGATGGAGACTCAGGCCGGCAGAGGACCTAACGAAATAGGTTCCGCGTTATATAATTTTTTGTCAAATTATGTAGAATTCCCGGAAGACTGCAATTTACTAAGATTATTTTGCGATGGCTGCTCTGGCCAAAACAAAAACTCCATGATCGTTCACATGCTCATGTATTGGTTGGCAAATGCAGCACCACCCCAATTCAAAACAATTCTCCTAGTTTTTCCTGTTCGAGGACACACATTTTTGCCAGCCGATAGAGTTTTTGGGAGAATAGAGAAAATTGCAAGAAAACGATCAGAGATTCTACTAAAAGAAGATTATTGGCAAATTTTTGAAGAAGTTGGAAATATAAAAGTATTAGGATCACAATGGAATCTACATGATATGAAAGATTTGTGCAGGTGTTGCAAGAAGTTGGATGGGATAAGGGATGCCAAGAGAATTTATATCGAAAAAAATGATACGAATAAAATGACAGTAAGGTTAGAGCAGTTCTACAGGAATGATGTTGGCGTTACAAAATGTCTGTTGAAGAAAGGGAAATCTCTAAAAAAGCTAACATAGCTTAAAATACCTTGAGTTGGGAAGGTCTGTGAAAGAGAAGAAACTAAAGGACGTTGACTTCTTATTAGAGAAGTGTTATAGTACAAAAAATATGCAAGCCGAGAAGGTTAACTGGAGAAACAGGGAAGCTCTTCAGTGGTACAAGGAACTAATAGATTCTCACAGAAATGGGATAACCAACGATGATGAGAGCGACTCAAATGAAGAATGTGACTGCGAGGAAGATGACAGCAGCTTACGCATTTAATTTTTAACTTTTTAAAAAATTTTTGGTTTTATTTTTAAACTTAAGTATTTGAAATAAAATACGTTCCGTGTACGATGTCATTTTGTGCTGTTATATTAAGTTTTTTTGAATTTAGTTTTAATACTTAATAAATCATTTGCTCCAAAACGCAGTTTTTTTAATACTTGTTTCAAAACGCAGTTTTGATTTATTGTTATATAGCTATTAAAAAAAGTTCACAATAGAATATTTTGTGTTAAGCTATGAAACTAAATTTCTTGTTAAAAGGAACATCTTCCGATGTATTTGACAAAAATCGTCTACTTGGCAGAGCTAGAATAGAAAACGTAGTTTTTCTCGAAACAATGTTTCCAACAAAAGCTGCGCTTTGAAACGGAGCTCCTTATTTATGTTCTGTCATTTATATTTTTTATATCCTTGACAAAGGCATCATAGCCGAAACATGTAGGGTTGTTTTAAATATATATACTTTGAAGTAATAAACCAGACCTTTAATCGCCGACTTATTAAGTTTACCATATCATACCAAGGTCACGAAAATATTATATATATATATATATATATATATATATATATATATATATATATGCATGGATATTACAAAATATTTTCTAATTGTTGTAAATAGATACTCTTGTAATTCCATATTCAAATAAATAGTTTCTCTCTATAAACTTTTTTAATAATTTATCGGATTATGTTCATACATTATTTATTGCTGACTCTTATAATGTTCGTGCTGTTTCTTATCCACTTCAATTATATGCAGTAAAATATACAAGCAAAGTAATGCGATCGTTCTCCTATTAAATTTGTTTCATGTAGCATTGATTATAAATTGTTTCATGTGCAGAAAGATATACTAGCTCCGTTGTATTTGATGTATTTATATACATAGTTATAAATTACTTGAATAATTTCTAAATTGCATGAATAGCGCTTTATTTTATTACTACGCGATCAGTATGGATCCATATAAAAACATAACCTATTCTGTAATTGTCAGTTAACCGGCAATTATGTGGAGGGGAAGAGACATTTAAAAAATCGGAACTTACACTGAACGGAGTACATATATATATATTAAAATAATAGACTTTTTCTTGGTTTAGCGACCTTTAATGAATTCCAATTTTTTTTAAAACGACGTTTCGGTCTTTCTCAAGTAATTATAACAATTTATTTCGTATCAAAACACATATTTTGTGAAAGATGTTTGGCCAGGCTAGTCGAACCTTTTTTAAGGTCGACTGCCTTTCTTGGAATATTTCGTGTAACTCATTATTTTAATATTATGACACGGCTAATAAAATAAATAAGAAATAAATTTTTAATTCTTATTAACACTAAATATATATATATATATATATATATATATATATATATAAAAAGCGTTCAAATAAGCTTTGCCTCTAGTAGGCCATTCCTTTAAAAACGTATGATTATTAATAATTTAAATTTGCATTAGTTGTCAATTAGACAGATGCATAGTTGACAAAAATTGCTTTGTAATTTAAAATTGATTTAACATGGTTTTTACTATAAAACACAAATCATTCATGCTAGAATCTTATTTTCGAAACGGACGTAAGATTGACGGACAATGGCAGTATTCTCTTCAAGATTGTTTAGAAGAATTTAGAAATGAGTTCCCTAACGTCATCTTTGATTATGACAGTTTTCGGCACACAGTGACACATTCCGTTATGGTTCCGCAGAAAATTGGTGTATGGTGTGCGATTAGTCGAAGCAGAATTATTGGCCCTATTTTTTTTAACGGAACCTTAACAGGAGAAAGGTATCGACAAGAAATTATTATGCCATTTATCGAACAGCTTGACGACGAAGAAATAACACAGGGTTACTTTCAACAAGACGGAGCTAGAGCACACACAGCAGGTGAAACAATTAATATTCTGCAGCAATTTTTTCAAAATCGGTTGATAAGTTTAAACACTGAACATGAATTTCCACCAAGATCTTGTGACATTACCCCATGTGATTTCTTTTTATGGCCATTCTTAAAGAACTCAATTTATCAAGTACAGATACCTGATCTTGCAGGCCTTCAAATCAGAATTGCTGAAAGAATTAATGGAATTGACAATGCGATACTACAAAACACTTTTTCCTCCATTAGAAGAAGATGTGAGAAATGTTTCGAACAAGGTGGTGGACACTTTGAACAATTTTTATAAAATTTTGCTTGTTTGTTGGAAATAAACATATTTCATTCACTTAAAAATGTTCGTTTTATTATTTTGACATTTGTCATTTCAATCAAATATCTCATCTCATAACCAACAAAATTCCTATTAAAATTAGTAACAAGCTAAGACATAATCATCATTTCCAAGGGCTACTTTGAGGTAAAATTTATTTGAATTCTTTGTATATATATATATATATATATATATATATATATATATATAATTATTTCGTGACCTTTGTATGTTATGGTAAATTCAATTTGTTGGCGATTTAAGGTCTGGTTTTACTTCAAAATGTATATATTTAAAACACTCCTACATGTTTCGGCAAATGATGCCTTTTTCAAGGAATATAAAATATAAATGACAGTAATGTCATACTTGTACATTTGTAGTTGCTATGGACAAAATTATTCAAAGATACATTACAGTTTAATAATAATAAATTATGCCTTAGTATTCTAAAATAGAAAACCACGAAAACCTAGTCGAACAGCCAGTCAGGGATCAAAACACGGAACAGTATATACTATAACTTAATTGTGTAACGATCTGCAATTTACCATCATAATATATGTTGCCGTTATATTTATATATCTTATTTTATTTAAATATATATACATTTGCTTATCATGCTGACAGTTCCGTGTTTTAATCACTGACTGGCTGTCTGAGTAGGTTTTCGTGGTTTTCTTTCTCGTTTAAGGCGAATGCCGACAGCTTAACATCTTAAGACGCTCCACGGGCGCATACATATTAATAACTTATGTCTTGCTTTTCCCTGTTTTTGTTGTCTTTCTATTTTACTAAGGCATGATTTATTATTATTAAACTGGAATGTATCTTTGAATAATTTTATCCATGGCAACTACAAATGTATAAGTATGACATTAAAGTACTGTCATTTATATTTTATGTTCCATGAAAAAGGCAACATTTGCCGAAACATGTAGGATTGTTTTAAATATATACATTTTGAAGTAAAACTAGACCTTAAATCGCCAACAAATTGAATTTACTATATATATATATATATATATAAATTTTTTTTTTTAGTTTTCCGCGTGTAGTAGTATGTGTTGTAACTGGATTCCGGGTTTTCTTCCGCGTTTCCGCTGTTTGGTCTTCGTAAAGACCGGTGCTGGTTTCTGGACGACGTTTCGGCAAAATCACATTTGCCATCTTCAGGTCTGCTATAACTGTTTGCTTCTGCTTCTGGTTACTCGTAAACTTTACGAGTAACCAGAAGCAGATGCAGACACATTTGCCAACTTCAGGTCTGCGATAACTGTTTGCTTATGCTTCTGGTTACTCGTAAACTTTACGAGTAACCAGAAGCAGAAGCACACAGTTATCGCAGACCTGAAGATGGCAAATGTGATTTTGCCGAAACGTCGTCCAGAAACCCGCACCATAAACTTTACGAGTAACCAGAAGCAGAAGCAGACAGTTATCGCAGACCCGAAGATGGCAAATGTGATTTTTCCGAAACATCGTCCAGAAACCAGCACCGGTCTTTACGAAGACCAAACAGTGGAAACGCGGAAGAAAACCCGGAATCCAGTTACAACGCATATATATATATATATATATATATATATATATATATATATAACAATTGATAAATTATTGGAGTTTTTCGGCTTTTACGAGTATATGAAATATTTACAAATATCAAATTAGAATGCATACATTCTACATTCTCATGTATACAGAATGTATACATTCTAATTTGATATTTGTAAATATTTCACATAAAAGTCGAAAAACTCCAATAATTTATCAATTGTTATATTTAATAAACGGCTAAGAAATTATCTAAACACTTATATATATATATATATATATATATATATATATATATATATATATATATATATATATAATATATGATCAAAAAGTCCTTGGATCGCGATAGCCATGAAGTGTAAAAACGATCTATAGAATTATTTACTTCTGTACTTTGAAGTATATATATAAGTCACAAATAAGATAGATTTTAGGTTATGGTAATTAGTTGCATTTTATGTATATTTTATAATCAGCTGACTTGAAAGTTGCCAAATAAATGTCAAAACTAATTGAAATAAATAATTTCATAGATATCTCGTAAATCCACGGCAATAGCGATCCAAAGATTTTTTGATCATACGATATACATATATTGGGTGTCTCAGTTATGTTGTTTCAATGGTGTATCTCCGTTATCTAATAAAATAAAAATTTGAAATTTGGGATATCTAATATACACCTAATGTTCTTTAAAATGAGCCTAATATTCATATTCCTTCACTTCCGGTTTAACCGAAAACGATCCTAACTTTTTTATTTTAAATAGGACTCTGTATATTTTCCTCAAAATTTGAATTCTACGGAAAATTCTCTTTCCCGTACTACACTTTGTATTTAGACTTCAAAACAGAGGTGAAATTATATTTTAAATATTAAAAACTGTGATTGTAGAAAATGATTGTTTATTATTTCGTATTTGAATTTAAAGTAGCAAAAATACACTTCCCAAAAATGCATTTTTAAGATCTCTGTTAGAAAGAATATTCATTAGACAAGAGTGATTTAAAAACATTTTACTGAAAGTCAAATAATTTAAATGAATCACAAAAAATAATATTCTTATTAATTTTTATTATACAAGAACGATATTTATGAATATTTTAGTGGCACCAAACTTGAACCGTGAGCCCCAGAAAAGATGCTAAAGAAAATGTTGTCCATTTGCTTTAATGCAACATTCGGCTCGATGCAAAAGTTCATCAGAAATAATACTTCTTAATAACTCGGCATTAACGTCTGCGCATTCATTCCTAATTCTATTTTTTAAATCTTCTAAATGTGTAAGAGGCGTGTGGTATTCCCTATCCAAGAAAATTTGGAAATTCGTCCTGAAAGAATTCTAAATATGCCTCACCAATTAAGGTTCCTTCATAAAACTTTGGTCCAATAATGTAGCCATGGATCATGCCGCTCCAAACATGAATTCCTCAAATTCTCTGAAAGTTGGTCTCTCTCATTCAATGAGGATTTTCTACAGATTAATAATGGCAATGATGTCGATTTACCGTTCCATTATAATGAAAACGGCTCTCACCTGTCCATAATATTGAGCTAATAATGCAATCTTCGCGGGCAGTCGCTAGCCATGCAAGAAACGCTAATCTTCTGTCATAATTTACTGGTTTTAATCCTTGATGCAGGTGAATTTTGAAAGGCCTGAATTTGGCGGATTTTAGGATTCGTTTAGTAGAAGAACGAGAGATATCGTATTCTGCTTCAATTTCTCGAATTGAAATAAGTGGATTAAGCAAACTTCCCAAAACATCAACAGTGTACTCTTCATCAGTATCAGTCTTCCTTTTAAAAAAGGTTTTTTTCTTTGTAAAGGTACCACATGTCTCCAAATTTGAAACCAGACGTGTAAAATACATAGCGCTTGGCAGATGTCTGTCAGGATACCGCTCTCCAGAAACACGGAAGGTATCACGCATGTTTTTTCGACATAAATACATAAATAACGATGATATTCAATTTTTCTTCATTTGTAAAATAACGATGATATTCAATTTTTCTTCATTTGTAAAATCGTCGTTTTAATTATACAACTTTATTTGCAGCAACTTTGAGACAAATCTTAATAACACTTTATGAACTGTCAAAGTTAACAAACAAATAATGTTAAATTTTGCTTTAGTTTCCATAGAGCGCTTGGGTTTCTACGATCCCAATTTTTGAATATTTAAAATGAAATTTCGCTTCTGTTTTGAAGTCTAAATACAAAGTGTAATACTTGATGGGAAGAAAATTTTCCGTAGAATTCAAATTTTGAGGAAAATGTACAGGGTGCTATTTAAAATAAAAAAGTTAGGGACGTTTCCGGTTAAACCGGAAGTAAAAGAATATGAATATTAGACTCACTTTAAAGAAAATTAGGTATATATTAAATATCCCAAATTTCAAATTTTTATTTTATTACATAACGGAGGTACGCCATTGGAACAACATAACTGAGACACCCGGTATATATATATATATATATATATATATATATATATATATATAAAATTAATTAAAATTCGGGTAAGCGGTCAATTAAAAAACTCCTTTATTAAATTACCCTATATTTCGCGACAGACTTTGTCGCTTCTTCTGGGGTAAAAAATGTAGAGTTATGTCGCGAAATATAGGGTAATTTAATAAAGGAGTTTTTTAATTGACCGCTTACCCGAATTTTAATTAATTTTAGATAATATATCACGGTCGATAATTTCTTTTCAATTATATACAGTGTGTATAAGCCAAATGGAATAAATTCATTATTTCGGTTACTGTACATATTTATAAAAAATCCCGAAACATGTCATGTTTAATTTATAAATTAACATTCTTCAACGTGAAAATGCGATCCCTACCTTCAACTTCTACGATCCCAATTTTTGAATATTTAAAATGAAATTTCGCTTCTGTTTTGAAGTCTAAATACAAAGTGTAATACTTCATGGGAAAGAAAATTTTCCGTAGAATTCAAATTTTGAGGAAAATGTACAGGGTGCTATTTAAAATAAAAAAGTTAGGGACGTTTCCGGTTAAACCGGAAGTAAAAGAATATGAATATTAGACTCACTTTAAAGAAAATTAGGTGTGTATTAAATATCCCAAATTTCAAATTTTTATTTTATTACATAACGGAGGTACGCCATTGGAACAACATAACTGAGACACCCGGTATATATATATATATATATATATATATATATATATATATATATATATAAAATTAATTAAAATTCGGGTAAGCGGTCAATTAAAAAACTCCTTTATTAAATTACCCTATATTTCGCGACAGACT
Source organism: Melolontha melolontha (assembly GCA_935421215.2). Classification (NCBI taxonomy): domain Eukaryota; kingdom Metazoa; phylum Arthropoda; class Insecta; order Coleoptera; family Scarabaeidae; genus Melolontha; species Melolontha melolontha. The sequence continues at coordinate 154,142,536 of OW285236.1, read as the reverse complement.
TTGTCGCTTCTTCTGGGGTAAAAAATGTAGAGTTATGTCGCGAAATATAGGGTAATTTAATAAAGGAGTTTTTTAATTGACCGCTTACCCGAATTTTAATTAATTTTAGATAATATATCACGGTCGATAATTTCTTTTCAATTATATACAGTGTGTATAAGCCAAATGGAATAAATTCATTATTTCGGTTACTGTACATATTTATAAAAAATCCCGAAACATGTCATGTTTAATTTATAAATTAACATTCTTCAACGTGAAAATGCGATCCCTACCTTCAACCCCCTTCGAATGACAGGTACAACCCCTATTTTTTTAAATGGGAAGTATAGGCTTGTGATATATCGTTGTAAAGTTCTCTTTATTCTCTATTCAAAAATGTTATAATTTTCATGTTTGTTGCAACAATTAAGATAGAATAAAATAAAATCATGTTGTTATCGAAATTCGCTACAATATACTCAAAAAATAAAATTTAATGCAAAATGTAAAGAAAAATTTAAAACGCCAGAAAAAATATGAATGTCAATGAAGTAGATGTTCAAAATGTTCACCATGAACGTCTTAGCAACATCCTAATCTTAAATAAAACTGTCTTCTAACATTATTTAACATATCAGGCGTGATCGATCTAATCGCAAGCGTTATTCGTTCTCTTAAGTCATTTAAATCCAAAGGTTTAGTTTTGTACACAATGCTCTTCAAATATCCCCATAAAAAAAATCAAGTAAGGTCAGATCAGGTGATCGCGCTGGCCATTCTATCGATCCTGGCCTTCCTATCCACCGATTGGGAAATATTGCAATGGAGGTACTGCCGGACATTGCGTTGGTAATGTGGTGGTGCTCCATCCTGCTGAAACCATATCGTATTCATTGGAACTTGAGGGTTTCCTGGATCAGGAAATAAATTTGCCAAAGTTGGAATGATATCATTTTGAAGTAGTGCCAAATAACGATCGCCATTCAAATTGCCCTCAATGAAAAAGGGACCAATGATATGGTTTCCAACAATACCTGCCCAAACATCAACTTTTACTGGGTATTGTGTGTGTTCTTCCCTCATCCAGCGAGGATTTTCCGTAGACCAGTAGCGGCAATTTTGCCGATTAGCATGACCGCTAAGAGAAAAAGTGCACTCATCAGAAAACATAACGTCTACTAAATTGATAATATTGTTATCCAGCATGTCCATCATTCGCTCACAAAAATAAGTTCTTCTATCAAAATCGTCTTCCATAAGCTCCTGAGTAGATATCATTTTATAGGGATGCATTTTATTTTCTTTTAATATGTTTACTATCGATGTATGGCTAACATTTAATGTAGTGGATGCATGTCTACTCGATGTATGTGGGTTTTCCATAAACTCTAGCATCACATCTACTTTGATTTCATCACTCAGTGCATTGGCAGCTGGTTTTTTTATCTGCCTTACATGACCAAACTCTCGAAACTGCTTCTCTATCTTACTAATTGTTCCTTGAGCTATAGGCGGTAAATCAGGAAATTTCTCATGAAATAGGCGGGTTACTTCTTGTTGTGTTCGTGTTCTATCTCCGTAACCAATCATTTGTATGACTGTTATTTTATGCATTTCCGTTAATCTAACCATTTTCCAGAATTGTATTTTACGAAATTCAAACTAAAATTATCAAACTGTCAATTTAAATGACAACTTTTAAATACAAAACAATTTACTAAGGCGTTTTAAACAAACTAATCTTGCCACGGAAACTTTTTAAAGTATTTTTAATGGATACCATCTAAAAAGCACATTGGTATGGTTTTTACTCACTTTCTTATTATGAAGACCTAAACGGGAAGTAAGTAATGCAAGGATGCCTTTGATGTATGTATTAAATCTTTATAAACGCAAATGAGCATCTACTTCATTGACATTCATATTTTTTTCTGGCGTTTCAAATTTTTCTTTACATTTTGCATTAAATTTTATTTTTTGAGTATATTGTAGCGAATTTCGATAACAACATGATTTTATTTTATTCTATCTTAATTATTGCAACAAACATGAAAATTATAACATTTTTGAATAGAGAATAAAGAGACCTTTATAACGATATATCACAAGCCTATACTTCCCATTTAAAAAAATGGGGGTTGTACCTGTCATTCGAAGGGGGTTGAAGGTAGGGATCGCATTTTCACGTTGAAGAATGTTAATTTATAAATTAAATATGACATGTTTCTGGATTTTTTATAAATATGTACAGTAACCGAAATAATGAATTTATGGCTTATACACACTGTATATATATATATATATATATATATATATATATATATATATATATATATATATATATATATAAATATAATATTTTCGTGACCTTGGTATGATATGGTAAATTCAATCAGTCGGCGATTAAAGGTCTGGTTTACTTCAATATATATATATTTAAAACAACCCTACATGTTTCGGCAATGATGCCTTTATCAAGGATATTAAATATAAATTTATATTTTATATCCTTGATACAAATAAAGAATACAAATGTCAAATAATTGAGTTGCTATGGTTTAAATTATTCAAAGATACATTCCAATTGCATAATAATAAATCATGCCTTAGTATTCCAAAAACAGATAGCAAGGTGTGAACATATGTGTTGTTCGCTACTAGCAGCTTGTGTCTCTTCTGGGTATGAACTTGTGTTTGCTGCTGCTGGCAGCTTGCGTCTCTCTCTAGGTGTGTGGTTTTGTGTTTGTGTGAGCGTGTAAGTGTAGGGTTTTGTATGTTGGCGCGCTCGTGCGTGTGTTTAGTGACCGGTCGCGTAAATTTAGAGAGATCGGATAACCAGCCGTTGCGCAGGGCCGCCAACCCTTTCCCGGCAACTTCTTTACTTTTCCGTGCAGTACTTCGACGGCCCGACCCCCGCCCCATCGAGGCAAGGCGCAGACCAGCGAAGCGCACCCTGCACGGGGTTGCTCATCGCCAACCGAGGGAACACTCTTAGCGACTACTTCGGTCGACGACGGTCACACTTTGTGCCATCTTAACGTATTCCGCCAAAGCGGGGGCACTGCACACACGTCGAGCGTGTGTGTGCTGTTAACGGCAGCCTAGCCAGGTTGCCGCTCAGGACCGGTCCTAGTGGTGTGTGCATTGCGCGGCGCCGTGATTTGCGCTGCGTAGCTTGGTTCCTTTCTCCTGCTGGAAAGGCGGAATGGCACCTGTCCGCCCATCGGGCAGACCCCCCTAGAGTTTGGTAGCGCATATGCTAGGCTACAACCCAGTACCACATCATCACAAAACAAAAACAGGGAAAAGCAAGACATGAGTTATTATTATGTATGCGCCCGTGTATACAACACTGCAGACACCAATAAAAATTTGAACAATGACATATATCACGATTCCATATGTTCCACAACTATCAGAAAAAAATTAAATACACTTTAAAAAAATATGATATAGCTACAACATATAAACTTAGTAATACTAATAAACATTTATTTTCAAAACTTAAACCTAAAATAGAAAAAAAATCGAGAAACACATGTCATATATAAAATACCATGTCGCGATTGCGATAGTTACTACATAGGCCAAACGAAACAATATTTATACTAAAGAATACAAGCTCACAAATACTCTAAAACAGACAAAACTGCTTTATCTACACACAAACTACAACGCGATCACCATTTCGATTTTGAAAACACACAGATAATTGATAAAGAGCAACACACAATGAAAAGACAAATTAAAGAAATGATTAGTATTAAACAATAAAGAAAATCAATTAACAACAGAAATGATATAAAAAATTGAAGCAGTATATACTATAACTTAATTGTGTAACGATCTACAATTTACCGTCATAATATATTTTTTTTGTTATATATCTTAAGTTATTTAAATATCAATTACATTTAAATATCATATACATTTGCTTATCATGCTGACTGTTCCGTGTTTTGATTCCTGTCTGGTTGTCCGAGTAGGTTTTCGTGGTTTTCCTTCTCGTTTAAGGCGAATGCCGACAACTTTGCATCTTAAGACGCTCCACGGGCGCATACATAATAATAACTCATGTCTTGCTTTTCCCTGTTTTTGTTTTGTGCTGATGTGGTCCTCTACTGGGTTGTAGCCTAGCATATGCGCTACCAAACTCTAGGGGGGCCTGCCCGATGGGCGGACAGTTGCCATTCCGCCTTTCCAGCAGGAGAAAGGAACCAAGCTACGCGGCGCAAATCACGTCACCGCGCAATGCACACACCACTAGGACCGGTCCTGGGCGGCAACCTGGCTAGGCTGCCGTTAACAGCACACAGACGCTCGAAGTGTGTGCAGTGCCCCCGATTTGGCGTAATACGTTAAGATGGCACAAAGTGTGACCGTCGTCGACCGAAGTAGCCGCTAAGAGTGTTCCGTCGGTTGGCGATGAGCAACCCCGTGCAGGGTGCGCTTCGCAGGTCTGCGCCTTGCCTCGATGGGGCGGGGGTCGGGCCGTCGAAGTACTGCACGGAAAAGTAAAGAAGTTGCCGGGAAAGGGTTGGCGGACCTGCGCAACGGCTGGTTATCCGATCTCTCTAAATTTACGCGACCGGTCACTGAACACACGCACGAGCGCGCCAACATACAAAACCCTACACTTACACGCTCACCCAAACACAAAACCACACACCCAGAGAGAGACGCAAGCTGCCAGCAGCAACCAATACACAAGTTCATACCCAGAAAGAGACACAAGCTGCTAGCAGCGAACAACACATATGTTCACACCTTGCTATCTGTTTTTGGAATACTAAGGCATGATTTATTATTATGCAATTGGAATGTATCTTTGAATAATTTAAACCATAGCAACTCAATTATTTGACATTTGTATTCTGTCATTTATATTTTATATCCTTGATAAAGGCATCATTGCCGAAACATGTAGGGTTGTTTTAAATATATATACTTTGAAGTAAACCAGACCTTTAATCGCCGACTGATTGAATTTACTATATATATATATATATATATATATATATATATATATATACTATAATATAAAGTATATGTTATTTTTTCTGTCAAATAAATTGATAATGTTTTGTTCCACATGTTCCATTACCAGATTTGCAATAGGAGCAGCTAAAGGAAAGCCCACGGTTCCATATGTTCCACAATTATCAGAAAAAATAAAATATACTTTAAAAAAATATGATATAGCTATAACATATAAACTTAGAAATATTAATAAATATCTATTTTTAAAACTATAACCAAAACGTCGCGATGGCCATAATTACTACATAGGCCAAACTAGACAATATTTATACAAGAGAATCCAAGCCCACAAATACTCCAAAACAGACAAAATTGGTTTGTTTACACACAAATTGCAACACGGTCGTCATTTAGATTTTGAAAAGACACAGATAATCGATAAAGAACACACAATGAAAAAGGGAAATTAAAGAAATGATTAATATTAAACAAGAAAAAGAGTCAGTTAACAATAGAAATTACAAAAATCTAAGTAGTATATACTATAACTTAATAATGTAGCGATTTACGATTTACCATAATGAATATATACAATTATTATATAAATATCTATCATATGTTATTTAAATATTCTCACACTGGCTTATCATGCTGGCTGCCCCGAGTTTAGATTCGTAGACTAGGCTGTTCGAGTAGGTTTTTGTGGTTTTATTCTCGTATTAAGCGAATGCCGACAGCTCAACATCTTAAGTCGCTCCACGGGCGCAGACATAGTAATAACTCATGGCTTACCAATGTCCCCTGTAACTGGCGTCAAGCTGTTGGGGAATGCTAATGCATGAATTATTATTATTAAACTGGATGTATTTTTGAAAAATGTCATTTTTATCCGTGACAACTTAAATATGACATTAATATACTGTCATTTATAATTTAAAATTCTTTGAAAAAGACATTAATGGTCGCAACATGTAAGCGATTATTTTAAATATATACATATTGAAGTAAAACAGACCTTAAACATCCGCCGACATCCTTAACATCCTTAAACGCCGACTATCTGGACCTGCTATACTTATATATATATATATATATATATATATATATATATATATATATATGTATATATAGTAAACCTAATCAGTAGGCGATTAAAGGTCTGTATATTACTTCAAAATATATGTATTTAAAAAACTCTACATGTTTCGGCTGTATACGCCTTTTTCAAGAGAATACAAAATATTTTGTATTCTCTTGAAAAAGGCGTATACAGCCGAAACATGTAGAGTTTTTTAAATACATATATTTTGAAGTAATATAGAGACCTTTAATCGCCTACTGATGAGGTTTACCATATCATACCAAGGTTACGAACTTAATATATATATATATATATATATATATATATATATATATATATATATATATAATTGAAAATAAATGATCGACCGTGATATATTATCAAAAATTTATTTAAATTCGGGTAAGCGGTCAATTAAAAAACTCCTTTATTAAATTACCCTATATTTCGCAACACTTTGTCGCTTCTTCTGGGGTAAAAAATGTAGAGTTAAAAAATAATAAAATTGACGTACAAAATATAAAAATGATTTTATATTTCAATCATTTTTATATTTTGTACGTCAATTTTATTATTTTTTAACTCTACATTTTTTACCCCAGAAGAAGCGACAAAGTGTTGCGAAATATAGGGTAATTTAATAAAGGAGTTTTTTAATTGACCGCTTACCCGAATTTAAATAAATTTTTGATTATATATATATATGTATATATATATATATATATATACATATATATATATATATATATAGGGTTAGGCAAATATATTGATCCATTCGAATATCTTTGATATTGCTATTTAGATTTTAATAAGACTTTACACAATTTATTAAATGTAAATCAGGGATTCGAAGAGTATAGTTATATCCGAATCAGACTTCAGGTTTAGCCGGAAACGATGTTAACTTTTGTATTTTAAATGAAATGCCATGCATATCTTTACGAATTTCAATAGAGCTCTGCTGTGGGAGTTCAGCGATAATAAGGTTTGATACCCTTTTGTTGAACAACGACAAAGATATTTAATTAAAACTGATATTTTGAAATCATGTTTATGTTTAGTAAGCTATGAAATTAAAATTCAGTACTTGACTTAAACTGTCAGAATTAACATTGTAGACGTCTAAATATTAACAATGGTTCAAATAACTGAAAAACAACGTATTGAAATTCTGATGATGATTGGTTTTGGTGACCGTGGCAGAACTCATGACGAAGTATGCGATTTATTTAACAATTTGAAACAAGATTGGCATCCAGTATCACCAACTGTTGTTGGTAACACTTTGAGAAGTTATAACTTGACCGGAAGAAATTTACCGAAAAGCAGACGACCAAAAGTCGCGACTAATTGCTGTTGTTATTGCTTAAGATGTTGCTATAGAATAGGAGAATTACCACAAACTAACTACTACTAATTAAATCTATAACGAGCGTTATAGATTTAATTAATAAAAAATTTTACTAACGTTAATTATGGGTCTGATACTTACGTACTAAGTATAATTTATTTCAATATACTTGGTTTAGCGGTTAGTTGACTATCTAAAATGTTTGTTAATTGGCTCTCGTATTATTAAATTTATAGTATATTGTTTTTGGTTTTGATATTCTTGTGACTTTAGTTTTTTTGTTACATGTTTCGTTTTATATTTCTTATATTTTAACTTTTACATATATATATATATATATATATATATATATATATATATATATAATAACTTCGTGACCTTGGTATGATATGGTAAACCTAATCAGTAGGCGATTAAAGGTCTGTATATTACTTCAAAATATATGTATTTAAAAAACTCTACATGTTTCGGCTATATACGCCTTTTTCAAGAGAATACAAAATATGAATATTTTGTATTCTCTTGAAAAAGGCGTATATAGCCGAAACATGTAGAGTTTTTTAAATACATATATTTTGAAGTAATATACAGACCTTTAATCGCCTACTGATTAGGTTTACTATATATATATATATATATATTTTAAAGGTTGATGTGAGGCCATGTACCTATAGTTACATAGATGTTTTAAATTTAAATTTAACCAATTTTAATATGATTGTGCACGTCACTTTTATTTTTGAACACTACATACTGTGAGCTATTGCTTTATACACTAATTTAATATCTTGTTGGTTAACCTTGTAGCATCTCCTGAGGAAGTAACAAACTCGTTGTGAAATATAGAGATCGAAAATAAATGAGTTTTAATTGGCAGACCGCTTGCCCGTTTTAAATTTATTATATATATATATATATATATATATATATATATATATATATATATAGTAGATTAAATTAGTCGACGATTTAAGGTCCGTTTTACTTTGATATGTATATATTTAGAACAATCTTACATGTTTCGACACAGAGCCTTTTAAAATATAAAATTTATATTTATACATATCAGAGTAAAACGGACCTTAAATCGCCGACTGATTTGATCTACTATAACATACAAAGGTCAAGAAATAATTTTCTATATATATATATTTATGTGTGTGTGTGTGTGTGTGTTTGTGTGTGTGTGTGTGTGTGTGTGTGTGTGTGTGTGTGTGTGTGTGTGTGTGTGTGTGTGTGTGTGTGTGTGTGTGTGTGTGTGTGTGTGTGTGTGTGTGTGTGTGTGTGTGTGTGTGTATGTATGTGTGAAATTCTCGCGCGTATAATGTGTGAGGTTAGATTGTTTGTTTCTCCTCTTTAGTTGATAGGCGTCCAGACGTTTCGATAGCATCATAACTATCTTTTTCGTAGAACTTCTTGTGACGATAAGTGAACAAAATATGAGCTTATTTAGTATACGTATTGCTATTTGTATAGTATCGCTCGACGCTACATGGAAGTATCATCAGAAGACGACTAATAAAATTTTCTCGAAACCTTGTGATTGCACTCCCTCATCAGGCCACGTGACAACGCAAAAAGCACATTGTTTAATTGATTTCCTGTTAAGAAATGTGAATAATTTATTTAAATGTTTACGCTCCAAAAGAATACAATACAATATCAGGTAGTCAATTAAAGATGTGCTCAAATTATTGCATTAATTAGTATAGGATATCAACTTCATTGTAGGATCTAGCTCCTTAGAAATTAAACAATTTACAAAATACGTGACATTTGCTTTTTTTCTAGAATGTACACATTCGTGAACAATTTATACAAATCTGTATGCAAATAACATTCATAGCATAGCAATAAAGGAAATTAAAATATTATATATACAATTTTTAAAATAGTCGCTCTCATTACAACTATTTCTTTCATGCTAGCTCAAGTAAACGACTTCTTCTAATAAAATTAATTAAAACTTCCAATTTGAAAAAAGTACTTACGACAAGAATAATTTGGCTACTTCTCCAATAAATCCATAATTTTCTAAAGGATGTGCATGAACTTCACATATAGCTCGTAAAAGGCAAGCTTTACCATTCATGCCAAAATTTTCTAAGAACTCTTGAACAAACAAATACAGAAGAGCTCTTTCACCTCCATGGAACGCGTCTTTATGGTGTTCCGGCATTTCAGGTCCTTCATCGCGTTTGTGTCTTCTATATTTATGGTGGTGTACTAATTTTTCTATATATTTTCCAAGTAAATCACCTACAGTATTTCCCATAGATCTAGCCAAAAGTGGTGGTAATACACCGTAAGGATTTTCATTATCCGTCAATCCTAATTTAGCAAAATCAACTGAAACAATAAATATGCTTGAACCAGATATTATTAAATATATTTAAAGCCTATAATAACAATTAGTATTTATTAAAATTTGTTCTAAATATAAATTGATGCGGAGAAATAACGCATAATTACTAAAGACGGCAGACTATGTGCCCCAGCAGTGGCGTTGCGTGGAAAGTTTAGCAGAATAACAGTGCGCTTACTCAAAAATAAATATATCGAATCCCTATACAAAACGTTAAGAAAAAACTTAAATAACTTACCCAACATGTTTACATTGTTGCAAAAAAATGCGGATGTGCGCGATGAAAAAACTGCACCATAATATATGTTTCTGTATTAGTCTCGGAAAGGTTCGTACGTAGCGACGTATATATATGTTTATATACAGAGAAGGATTGTTCGACGTTGAGAGATGTTATATTTTCATAGTTAAAGCGCTCTTTGTATCTGTACAACGGATCTTCAGTATTGGTAAAAAGTTGCCCTAATTTTGTAAAATCTACATTTTTATCTAATACACTGTTAAATTTTTCACGGACACAATCACTTTTTTCATCTTCAAGGATATGCAGCACTAGATTTACGTGGCCAATAATTGCTAATGAGTCCGATAAGGACAGCGCAGTGTTCTGTAAATTTTTTATTGCGTCCAGTATTGGAACGTAACTGTCGTAAATAATTTTTAAATTTGCTGCAACTTGAGGATTGATAAATTGAACCTGGCTGAGCCATATTGCAGCTGTTTCTTTGGCATCTAGTTGTAAAATCACTGATTTAATTTTTTCAAAATGTTTATAATAATAAAATGCTGCTTCTAACCAAGTACCCCATCGTATAAGAATTGGTTGCGGCGGCTCGGGTATATCAGGACACAGCGAATGAAATAGCCGAATCTGTTTCGGAGATTTAAGAAAAACCGCTTTCGTTTGTCCTATCAGTTGATCCACATCAGGATAAGTTGTACGTATAGTGTTTGTTACAAGGTGTAAAGCGTGAAGCAAACATGTGACATGCAGCAGGTTTGGTTGAATCGTTTTGAGTAAGTTTGCCGTGGAACACATAACCTTGGCAGCATCGGTAACTATAACACTTGCTTCGGTAAAATCTCAAATTTGTGTAGTGTTTCTATTAATACATCATATATCGCTCTGGCAGTACACCCTTGCATTCGTTTACAGGTTAGTAAATAAGGAGGAGAAGGTCCTTGCGGAGTCAGCGTCCGTACTAGAATGGCTAGGATGGACTGTTTTTTAATATCTGTAGTTTCGTCTATTGTTAACCACAGGAACTTTTTTGTTAGCGTATTTTTCGTACAATTTACAATTCTCTCACGCACTGACGGTACGTAATTCCGTAGCGTACTTCTTGCTGGTAATTTCCACGTAGGATTGTATTTCTTCCAAAACTGACGAAACATTGGGTGTTCCACTTTCTGCATTGGTATATTGGTCGCAATTAACATCATTGTTAAATCACACACAAATTTATTATATGATCTGCGTCCACTATTATTCGATTTATGTTTGTCACTATTTATATGTCTTTGGCACTCACTTGCTTTCCAAGTTAATAAAGTTGTTTGACAAACTAAACATTTCACTACGGTACCGTCATATATTAAATCGGGAAACCGATGTAAAAATTTCTTTACTACGTTAGCATGCAACCGAGTCGATGCATTGTTTCTACGTACTCCTGACATTTTCAAAACGATTGTGTTAACAATGTATCGCTTACCACGTCTCAACGGCAACTGAATTGATCGTCGTACGCCTCTACTCGATCCCTCCACATCACGTTACTGTTCGGGCACATAGTCTGCCGTTTTTAATAATTACCATAATTATGCGTCTTGTAAAAGTTTATTCTGCAGGATGTAAATGTAGTAGATACGTAAGACAGCAATTCAAATCTACCAAAAATTTTATTGTATCGAAACCTCAATTTTTGCCGAAATTTAGGAACACAAAGTTTTCAAATGCGGCCCTGTATTCAGATTGAATCTAAATAAATAGAAATTATATGTTCATATGTTGTTGATTCAATAAACAGCCTGGCCGTTATAATATCCCGAAAAAAAAACAATATTGAGTTTCTTTAAAATTTTTGAACGGTATAACAGTTTTGTGGTGATATGGAATTTGTAAATTCACGCCGAGAAATAATAAATTACATTTGTAATTTTTAATTGAATGTTCATATTTTTTTCTTTGTTCTATTTGCTTCTTTTTTAATGACAATTTGTTTGCCCTAAAAAAGTAAGAGTTGTGTTAAACAGATGGAATGCTCAAAGGAGATGTTCAATGTGACTACTAATTGCGTAAATACAAGCTTCAAACCGATCGGTAAGCTTTAGAAGTACACAATTTAACACAGCTCGGCCTTCACGGATATTAGCCGCAGCTTGAAAAATACGTTGCCGAGGGTCGTATTCGTTGACACTCCAATGGATTTAAATCGGGACTACGTGTAGACCATAGGATTCGGCCACCTCGTTCTATCCATCGAGGATATGAATAAGTTAAAAGTTGCGTACTTCACGAGAATAATGGGCAGGTGCGCCATCATCTAGATAATCAGGTAACGAATTCTCAAAAAAAATCCAAGTAACTTAGTCCGTTAAGTCATGTAGATAGTACGTGCGGCTCTAGCAATTGATCACCGACAATTACGGGCGACACATTTATTGAAAACCTTCGTTACTGGACGAATGCAATCCCCCACTTTGCATTCGTCCAGTGACGAAGGTTGCGAAAATTTAAAATACCGTCCCTCGTAAAACTACACTCATCGGTAAATAACACCCTTGAGGCAAGGTGCGGCTGTTGTGTAAGTTTCCGGCTGAACATCTACAAAAACTAATTCGTGGCGGGCGATCGGCTTCCGTAGGTTCTTGGAGGCGTTACACGTGGTAGGGATATAACAAACTCCTAACTATGTTATGGACTAGTGTGTGAAACGTCTACTTCTCTCGCAGCCGGTCAGGTACTTATGTTTGGATTTTTCTTTACACTATCCAAAACTTGTTCCTCCACATCTACTACACCATAACTACTACTTCATAACTTGGATGGAATGTACCGCCATCTCTCAATCTGTACACGGTTTGTAAAATTAAGTCATTGATGGACATCTTTGGTTCGGAAACCGCCCTTCATAAATACGTCTAGTAGTTCTAACATTTTCAACGTTTCACCGTAGTAAGACAATATCCGTTACTTCGTGATTTGAATAAGCCATACTTCACGGAAGTTGATAAAGAACTGCCGTCTGACTTACGGTATGCATCATCGCATTACTCCCACCATTACGCTGCAGCTATAAAGGAATATTAAAGTCGGGTCGAGCCACGCGCAATTATTAATTTTTTTTGTCTTTGATCTGGCTCGAGATAGAGCTCGAGAGTATGCTAAATATTATTACAGCTATTACGTATTCGGCTTATTTCGTTTACACCCTCTATAATCGCTAAATCCAAATCTTTTGTATTTCGATTTACGTTTTTATTTCAGGACCTGTTAATGTTACCTAACATCTGTGTTTTATCAGAAAATCGATCCTATATTTTATAAACTAACAATTACTAAAACAATAACTTATTTTTTTCTGAGTTTCGACTATTTCACTTTTTACTGTTTTTCTTAATAACAGCAATAATCATTGTCGTTCGTTTGCGGAAAGTTTTGACATTGAAATTTAAATGTAGTTGAAGTGATAATAATTATTGAATTAAAATAGTAATGTAGTTTTAAACAAAACTGATGAAATTTAACAATATTCTTCTTAGTTACCAAGTTTGTGCTAATATTAATTTACAGAGAACTTCTACAGGATTTGTTAAATATTTAGATTATATAAATAATAAAAGTGCATGTCACTTTTATTTTTTGAACTTTACATTTTTATATCCCGAAGAAGCAACAAACTTGTTGCGAAATATAGAGATAATTAATAAATGAGTTTTAATTGACAGACCGCTTGCCCGTTTTTAATTTATTTTAACCAATATAGTACGATCGATAATTTCTTTTAAATTATATATATATAAAGATGTAGGATTGTTTTAAATATGTATATAGTTTTTGAAGTAAAACCAGACCTTAAATCGCCTACAATTTGAATTTACCATATATATATGGTAAATTCAATCAGTTGGCGATTAAAGGTCTGGTTTACTTCAAAGTATATATATTTAAAACAACCCTACATGTTTCGGCAATGATGCCTTTATCAAGGATATAAAATATAAATTTATATTTTATATCCTTGATAAAGGCATCATTGCCGAAACATGTAGGGTTGTTTTAAATATATATACTTTGAAGTAAGCCAGACCTTTAATCGCCGACTGATTGAATTTACCATATCATACCAAGGTCACGAAAATATTATATATATATAAGTGTTTAGATAATTTCTTAGCCGTTTATTAAATATAATAATTGATAAATATTTACAAATTTCAAATTATAATGTATGTAATTGCAGAGTAAGTGGGGATGTAAACATTGCTGTCTACAAATTACAAAGCAAATCATACGAAATTTTTTAATTTGAAAAATATGGTCTACGTTTGGACTCGAACCCAAGTCTACAGCTTGCCGGGGTGTCGCTTTTACCACTAAGCCACAATAGACAATTGGGTCTATTGTGGCTTAGAGGTTCTTAGGTATAATTAATTATTATAAACGTTTTATTCCGTACCTGGCACAGACAAGTGCACCATTGTATGAAATGTTAAAAAAGAATGTTAAATTTAGTTGGAATGAGGAAAGAATGAAAGCTTTCGAAAATTTAAAGAAAGAATTTTATAATCAGTTAGTTTTGATATTACCAGATTTTAATAAACAATTTGTATTAAGAGTAGATGCAAGTGATGTCGCAATTAGTGGAATTTTAATCCAAGTTAATAATAAAGGTATAGAGGAACCTATTTGTTTTATATCTCGAATCTTAAAAAGCTATGAAATCAAATATACTATTAGTGAGAAACAAATGTTGGCTGTAGTACACGCGGTTCAAACGATTTTATTTATTGGGCAAGAACTTCCTAGTAGAAACAGATCATGCTGCGTTGACATCACTTTCGAGTACAAGATTTAAAAATAATAGAGTGTATCGTTGGTCTTTGTTACTGTCAGAGTACAATTTTGAAATTCGTCATATAAAGGGAGTACTAAATGTTACTGCCGATGCGTTATCTAGAATGTATAACAGTAAAAGTAATTTTAATTATGTTGAACTAAATGAATATAATAGGGATTATGCTGAGGGGGCATTTGAGTATGATGTGATCCTTCAGGTCCAACAGAATGAAAGTTTTGATAATTTAAGAGAGGTATTAAGGAATCAAGATAATTATAAAAATTTTGTTGTGCGCGACGGTTTAATTATGAAGAATATTAGAGATCAAAGTTATATGGTAGTTAATGATGTTTATGCTTGACAAGCTATGATACAAATATTTTTTCTCTTCCGTACACCATCCATGTGAGAGATGTCCAGGAGGTTGAAGATGATATCAACCATTCGCCGAATGCTGTTTACTCTGGAGTGTTCTTCGTCTGTGATGTATGGGATAGAGCCTATTAACAAACAAAACAAAATTAATAGCAGAAATAGATTCGAAGTTGGCAATTCCGTTTTTATAAGAAGCTGTTGTCTTGGTAGACATCGTCAAGAAGAGTTAATGATATCACATTGGTGCTCTGCAACTGTTCGCTTTACAGGTGCGTATTGAGGAAGAATGCCCAGACTGAAACTGTGCATCGGCTGAGTGCGGGGACAATAGTGAACTTGTAAGAAACTGACTATTTTCTGTGAGTGCGGAAAACTATATAATGAATAAGATTTTGACATGTCCAGGCTTATTAATTATATATTTTTGGGGATGTGCTATGGATTTTTTCTAAAATAATATTTAAAATAAATGTACAATTATTTTTGGATTAATGTGTATATCCGATATGTTTTAAAATTTCATGTGTGAGATAAAAACTTCTTTTTTGGTATCGATCTCATGTTGAGAGGCCTAGAGTAAAATTCTAGGAGACAGATTTAATAGCCCGTAGAAGAAGGTAGCTTGGTGTGATATAATTAATATATATATATATATATATATATATATATATATAATATATAATATATATAATTATATTGAATTAATTCGGTTAATTGTTTGATTAGTGTTTTGATTGATGTATTAGAGAGTTGTTAAGTTAAATTCTCGTTTGTTAATTTGTTGATTAATATAGAAAAAGCACCTTCTTTGTTTGTCTCCAGTATTTTAGTAAGTAGATATTTTTTTATAATATCACAAAACGTTAATTAAAATTATAAGAATATTTCTATTGTATTCAAGATTGTTATTTAAGAGATTTATTATTAGAAAAATAAATAATAAAGATTATTATTAACATTTCTATATGTGTAATTTTGATCGTGTATCAGTATCTTATTATACAGTGTGGTTTTCTGGGGAGAAAATAAAAATAAACTTTATTATTTTTGGATAAGTTTGATCGGAGTCATTAAGAGGAAGTTTTTTCATTGACGCAGCTGTCAATATTACAGTGAATATTTTTACCTCATGTATTTTGAATGATACAATATCTTTATACTTTATAAAGATAGATTTTTTTTTTTTAATTTATGTATTAAAGATTCAGTTTGATTTTATCCGGTGTTTAATTTTTGTGTTCTGGCTATTACTGCTAATTAATAAAAAAATAAGTAACTCAGAAATAATAAATATAAAACATTTTGTGAACTTTTTACTGGCGCTTAAATAACTTTGTAGAAACAGTCACGACTTTCCGATTGGAACCCGAGAAGTTAGAAGTCTCATATTTTGAAAAGTCACCGGCTGAGTAACCTAGTTGGGTAAATTAGTTGTGGATGGTGGCGCATTAAATCTACAAACCACTATACATAGCAATATGTTCCATGGAAAAGTTATTCACAGATATTGTGATCTTTTTGGGCCTGCTAGATCTCCTGACTTAACCCCCCTTGATTACTTCTTATGAGGTTACTTGAAAGAAAAAGTTTACCAGAAAAGGCCGTTTCAAGATGTATTACGTGAATTTACTGGTACGATGATTAAATGTATTGAACGAGAGGGTGGATATGTCGAGGCATTAGTGGTATGAGTGAAAAATAAATTTCTGTTTATTTCTAGTATTAAACACAACTTAGTATTTGTATGTATTTTCTTATGAATGCAAAATGAATGCACATGCATTAATTACTATTTAATTACGTGTTTAAATTGCAAAATTGTTAGAAAACATTTAGAAACGAAAAGGTTATCATGTGTTTCATAATCACAAGAGATAAATGTTCATTGAAAATAAAAAGATTAGTAAAAAAATAACAAAACCTAATTTTTCAATGTAATTGCATATTTGAACGTAGTTTTTAGTTCTGATCAACTTTTTTTTATAACAATTTTCGATATTGTCAAATATAAAGGTACTTTACTCTTGAGTAAAATTTATATTTTTCGATAAACCGTGTATACGACTGAAAAAAATTATTTGATGATTGTATTTTAGATTTTAGAACATGCAGAACTTTTTATGAAGAATAACTTTTTTTCCTAAAATTAATAATAAAAAAGTTTTCCATATGGTTCCAACTTAGTGAGACAATCTGTATATACAGTGTGTTTCACTTTTCATGGGGACACCTAAATAACTTTTTATTTTGAAAGCAATCAATATAAAATCTTTATCAGTTGTGTAGCCCCCGACAATGCACCTTTTTGTATGAACAGAGTTTTTATGAAGTCAATATCTAGCCAAATATAATTCAAATAAAAAGTAGTGTTTTAAGTAATGTCATACTAGCGATTAAGATAGAGCAAAAAAGTATTAGGAAAAGTTTTTACAAATCCCTCGAGAACCCTTAATACCAAATTTCGCGGAAAAAATTTCATTTTTAAATTCTTCTACATTTTTATGCTATCAGTAGATAATAGTTTGTTATTGCAATAATAAAAGCGCCATGAAGCAAGAAAATAATTTGTCAGTTCAAATGTCAAGCGTCAGTTCACTAAACAGTTTACTTCAGTTGAAACTATTGAACTTTGTTGAGCAATGGTCGATAGACATTTAAGTATTGCTCAAAAAGTAGAAATTATTCGAATTGTTGGTGATAATGTACGTTCTACCCGAGAGGCTGCTAGAGTTTAACGCGAGACATCATGAACGTCCACCCATTCGTCATCGAACTGTTGCATACCTGAATAACATTTTCAACACTACTGGAGATGTTGCTAAACCACGTCAACGAGAATTGAACAATCGAGACCATTTCGATGCAGTAATATTAGCAGCGTATCGTAATAATCCTCACGCGAGTTTACGAGATATGGCTAGCGATTTAAATATAACTTACTCCAAAATTTGGAGATGTCTCCGTCGTCACAAATTGAAACCATAAGAGTCAAAATATTTACACACCCTTGAAGAAGGAGACCTCAATAGAAGAATGGAGTATTGTCTAGGGGCTCGAGGTAATTTTATAAATGACAGAGAATTTTTTAAAAAAATAATGTTTAGTGATGAAGCTACCTTCACTACAAATGGTATTGTTTCATCCTAGAATTGTAGATACTGGGCAACAGAAAACCCAAAATGGGTTACCAATTGTAAAAGGCATTATTCGCAGAAAGTTAATGTGTGGTGCGGAATTTTAAATACATAAATGATTGGCCCGTTTTTATTTTTTTATACGCTAAATGCAGATTGGTTTTTAAATTTTTCAAATACTGAATTAATTGATGTGCTTGATGATTTACCATTGGATATGAGGCGAGATTTACACTTCCAGCTAGATGGATCCCCAGTTCATAACGCAAGAATAGTGCGAGCATGATTAGATGAAAACTTTCCGTTAAGATGGATAGGCGGTAATAGCCCTTTAATAGAGTGGGCTCCGAAATCACCTGACATTACACCACTCGACTTTTTTCTTTGGAGGACTACTAAAAATGCTGTGTGTGGATCTAGACCTCAAAACATACAGGAACTGTGTCAGAAAATCCGACAAACCTGTCGAGAAATTTCTCCAGAAGTATTACGACGGGTTGCACTGAATCACAAAAGGCGATTGGAAAAATGTATCCGTCTTCAAGGTGATTTAGTTGAAAAAGATCCTATTTAAAATATTGTTCGTTAAATTGTTGCTTTTGTTTGTTCTATAATGTTGAATAAAATTTGTGAATTGTTTTCTTGCTTCACGGCACTCTTATTATTGCAATAACAAACTATTATCTACTGATAGCATAAAAATGTAGAAGAATTTAAAAATGAAAATTTTTCCGCGAAATTTGGTATTAAGGGTTCTCGAGTCATTTGTAAAAACTTTTCCTAATTACTTTTTTGCTCTATCTTAATCGCTAGTAGGACATTACTTGAAACGCTACTTTTTATTATATAGTTGGCTAGATAGAGATTTTATAAAAACTCTATTCATACAAAAAGCTGCATCGTCGGGGCCTACACAACTGATAAAAAATTTATTTAGGTGTCCCCCAAGTGTAACACACTGTATATATATATATATATATATATATATATATATATATATATATAAGTAAAAATTAATTAACGGGTGAGCGGTCTGTCAAGTAAACAAAAAACTCCTTTATTTCACTCTATATTTCATAACGAATTTGTTACTTCATCAGGAGCGTAATTAAAAGTTAAAATTCAGCACACAACGACACTAAACATGTTAAAATTAATCAAATTTAAAACATGAAATTAAGATGATATTGGTTTATCGTCAACCTTTTAAAAACACTTTGGTTTTTACAACGGCAGAGACGACATTTACATCAGCGAAAATTGTTAATTTCCAACTACACGTACAGATAATAATTAATCTTCTTTTTCTGAAAATTTTACATAAATATTAATTAAAACAAATTTTTGCAGGAATATATTTATAGTTAAATAATAGTTGTCAATGGAGACATAATTAAAGAAATTTATAATAATGAAATAAATTTTCCATTTAGAATTACTTCTGGTATATAAAGTATCCATAGTTTTATGTTAAGTACAGTACAGTCTACTAACATCTTTTATGAGGGCTAAACTACGTCTAAATTCAATTGTTTTCAATTTATTTGCAATTTAGTTGACATTTTATATATTACTTTATTCTTCTCTCCGTTTCACCTATATAAATATTCGCTGTAATTAGTTTCTTTTGTGTCACTTCAATTACTTCCTATACCTCCTATAAGTATAAGGAAGTGTTGTGCTGATGAAAAATTCGACATCGAGATTCTTGCTAATATTCACGTTTTGAGTTCCCCTGATAAAGATAAAGTGGTTTATGAAAACATGTATTCCTGTGTGTGTCTATGATAGCGGCCAAACTGCTAAACGTACTGCATCGACGCTTCATACCTAAGCTTATAATATTCTTGGCAAAA
This sequence comes from Melolontha melolontha, assembly GCA_935421215.2. Taxonomy (NCBI): domain Eukaryota; kingdom Metazoa; phylum Arthropoda; class Insecta; order Coleoptera; family Scarabaeidae; genus Melolontha; species Melolontha melolontha. The sequence continues at coordinate 154,122,349 of OW285236.1, read as the reverse complement.
TCTGATTTGAGCCAAATCCGCGCAAAACAATATTTTGGGAATATCTCGTTAGATATTAGGCTTACAAAAATTTCTAAAGAGTACAATAGTATTTAAAAGTGGATTTTGACAGAACTTTTCTAGAAAATTTTTTGAAAATTCCTCCCGGAAAGGTCACTTTTACTGAAATCCAGTTTTGGTTATCGTCGCTAAAAATAGATTTTCGTAAAGTATCTAAATAAAAGTGTTAGTACGCTAATTTGGAATAACCCGTAAAAAAAACTTGGATATTCTACCGGACGTATATAAGAATGTCTTGTGTTGCAGCACCTCTTTATTTATTCAGCTTTCTATGTTAATTTCATATTTTCATGACCTAGTTGTCTATTCTTTATTATCCTGTATTATGCTATTATATAGAGTTATCAACCAACAATAATCGGTACAACAGAAACCAAGGAAATTAATATTATAGCTATGCATGTTTTAAAATAGTATAATAATTTATAGATAAGTAGTATTGTTGTCAGTACTAAAGCAATACCTGCTAATCTTCCAGGTATGGTTTATTGCAATTATACCTAAAAATATATTTTATTTTTCTGTAAATAACTTTTTTATTTATGGAAATAAATGTTTGAATACATATTTGAAAATATATTTGTCATGGTGTGTCTACTATGGTTTCCATTTAAATTAAGAGCCGTGGTCACTATACGACTTTCTTAGACGCACTGCTTTCGATTGGAATTATTAAAAAATATATATGTATATATTAGGCTGGGTCAAAAAAAAAATTTTCTTCATTTCTTGAGAGGCTCAGTGATAAAAAGGTGCTAAATGGTATAGCTAATCTGCAAAAAAAAATTTAATACATTATTTAAAGTTTGACTGCCTCCGGATAGCGATAGAAATTTCAGAAAAAGTAGATTTTTCTGCTTAGTTTAATTAGTTTAAAAAGGTGTCGTGGTCCGTCTTTACAGCTGGGGAGAGTTTTTATAGAAAACCACACTGGAGCGTAAACCTTGATAATATATAAATTGCAAGAGTGGTATGGTTTGCAGAAGGGTTCTCAACTGAAATATATAGACGAAGAATTCTGTTAGCACGTGTTAGCCATCGAGCATGAGACATTTTGCCGGGTGATTTATTTGCCAAATTGTTTGCAGCTATACCCGTTGAAACTGTTTTAACTATTTTGTACAAATACTTCTGATCTGCACTTATATCTTCAACACAAAAAGCTCTGGTAAGTTCGTGGGAATTGGTTGAAACTTCACTATAGGTCTTTTTTCACAGTTTTCAAGTGCCTTGCCAATTTTCCCCAAAAATGTCTGTGATCCTGATGTACCACCATCAACATGTTGAAACAGGTGTCTGAATGGCAGTTCATTCATATGCAACATACAAATGATCCACTGTAAGGGTCTACCCAATCTTTTTTCTAGTGTACGTATAATAATACCCCCAGATTTGCCAACATTAACATTTGTGCCATCACAACCAATTGCAATCAAAAAATCTATCGATATATCCACATTCAAGAAAAAGTTGAATATTTCTTGTTCTATGCACTTTGCAGTGCCTGAAGAAGGTGAAACATATCCTAAAAACTTCGAGTTAGGTTCTTTAATTAATGAAATATGCTCCTCTAGTATACATTGCCTGTACTTCTTTCCATCTTTTTCAGATATAATTGAAGTTCAGTCTTTTCTTCCATCGAAATATAAAGCGGGTATTTGTGAAACACTTTGTTGTAAAGTTATATTTTCTCTGGTTTTTTCTCTTTCTCGGCGAAGTTTATTTTTGTCTATAACTACTGAGCTCGAAGTTGCAGATGCGATAGCAGCTCCTGCCCTGTCTGATACTCCAAATCTATCGCATGTTTTTGATAATAAGCTAAAATCAATTGCCCCTTTTTTGTTTCAGTTTTTGAAGGACGCAATTAAAAATGTCGTGTTTCTTCACAATCCGACTGAACACATTCGGTTTCAGATGCACTACTCAATTTATCTGTAGCTATTTCGGCCATTTCTTGTTGCTTTAGAGTAGAATTTTCTCGTAACAACTTTCTTTTTAATGTCTTTCTAATCTGTATTGTTGTTCCAACATTTACACTACTTATAGCCATTTGTCTAACCGTTCTTTGATCTATTATAAAACTTCGCTCTCTTTCAGATATTTTTTTGTTTTTAATGCAAGCACATTTAAGAAAATCTCTGTACTTACATGCCGAAATATCAAACAAAATGTTACTTTCACAAAGAAACTTTTCCAACTTGTTTTTAGGTATTTTTGGGTGAGACTTCAAAAGATTTTTACATTTTAAATAATATGTTTGTAGCATTACCTTCATTCGTTTAACCTCTACTGTAGGTATAGACGATTTCTCCCATATTTCCATTATTCTTGCAACTACAATGGCTTCTATTTCTTTATATGTTGGCTCCTTTTTAGTTTTCGCTCTCATATTTTAAGCTATGACGGGTCCACTCATAAAATTTCATCACATCTTCATAAGTTGGTAATATATTATCTTTCAAATCACATAAAACACCAAACAAAGGACACCTCCAACTATTTCTGGTACGCTCCATTTCTCAAATGATAAAATAAACAAATAAATGACAGCATTTTACAACGCAACACTAATTATTTTAACGATCGCGTCACACTTGTCTCATCTAATTCCGTGTAGTAAGAAATAAAGATTGTACGGGGATTTCCCTATTTTGTTTTTGCCTTGAACCGTTTAGATAACATATACAAAAGCAGCACGTTTTTTTAGTTTTTGTTATATAAAAAAGCAGAATTTTATATTATTGTTCCTTTTAAAGACTTATTTGTCCGTATTAAGGTTCAATTAGACGTGCCATAGCTGTAACCATAGCCGTAACCAAAATTCAATTAATATCAACGGTTACGGCTATGGCGTTACGGCATGTTACCAAAATCGAAAACATTGTAGCACATACGATTGGTTTTATATGGTTAGGGCTGTGGCACGTCTAATTGAGCCTTTAGACTGAATCAGTGCTGTATATCGCTACCTTATTATAGAAATGCCCTAACTCATTTTTTTAATCGAGGTTTTTGCATGTTTCGATAGATGATCTTCTAATATATCGAAATATCAAAAGAAAAACTGGATTTGTAATAAATTGAGTTAGGGACTTTCTATATTAAGGTAGCGATATGTAAATGCGTGTTCTGGGGAAATTTAACAGTGTGAATCCACATTGTAAAAGTACAGTTTTATATCGGGATTACCTCTATATACCGATACTTAGAATTATTTTGTATAAAACTTTTATAGATATGTAACTGAAAAAGTATTATTAAAGTGATGTCAAAAATCTACTTTTTCTGAAATTTCTATCGCTATCCGGAGGCAGTAAAACTTTAAATAATGTATTAATTTTTTTTTTGCAGATTAGCTATACCATTTAGCACCTTTTTATCACTGAGCCTCTCAAGAAATTAAGAAAATTTTTTTTTTGACCCAGCCTAGTATATATATACAACAGTTATTCTAAATCAGGTTCTTAGCCGTTTCGTATACTTAATAAATTTACGAATACCTATTATTATCGATAATAGTCAGAAACTGTTTTACGATAGGAGTAAAAGTAGCGCTTTCGTTAGGAATTTTAAAAACTCTTTAGAAAAGTTCTTCTAGAATTTACTTCTAAACACGTTCGTACGCTATGTAAATTTTCCTAAACGAACCAAACCGAAAAATTAAAAAAAAAATTTTTAAAATTTTGAGCCAAAAGTTATTCCAAATTCGCTTCTTGACACTTTTATATACTCGTACATAAATGTACGAAAACTTATTTTTGGCGATAATAGCTGTTTCGTCTTAAAACGAAGTATTTTATATTGTATATATTCATATATTTTAGATATTAGTAAATTTAGTATATCAGAACTAAAGAATAACATTTCAAACTTTATAAATATTCAATGTCCATTTTCAAGTGTAAACTACTATATACAACGTATTTTTATTAACATATTCAAAATTGTAATATTATCCTTAGATTCAAAGAATTTACATTTACTAATCTCTATTACCTGGTTTATACATTTAGACCGTTTCTTTATTGCCTAGTGTAATTAGTAAACAATTTCTATAGACCTTTCAATACCTGCTGTTATGAATTATATTAATATAAATAATAGGCTCACGATATCCAAATATGTAGGTACCATAGAAATCGATCAATGATGCATGGTACAGATGAAAATACATTAAGAAGATTGATGAAACCTATTTAATATGTAATTAGGAATTATATTTTATTATTATATTTATTTATCAGTAAGATTTTTAAGACATCGGAAGCATTGGGTATTATTTGCATGTAGATACAATTTATACGAAGTAATAATGTAGGTAAAAGCCACAACAATTATGTAAAACACATACACACATTTTAGTTATGTTAAGGTAGGGGTAGTGATATTTTATATATACTTGTAACACAACAGACACAGATAGAACGTCATCAATCAATCTGAACATAGAACATAATCATTCATACAAAATAGAACACAATATACATTCATACAATATGTATACAACAATCAACCAGTAAAGAATTAAGTTTAAGTCAACATTAAGTGCGAGATTTATCTTATGGAATTAGGTTTAAGCGTTTTTTTTTTGTAAAATAAGTAAATTATTCAAAAAACACACCAATTTTCAATATAACTACCACCAACCAAAAGAAATAACTAGCTTATACGGAAGTTTCGCCCCGTGAGCGGTGGGTCAAATACAAAACATGTACATGGCCCTTCGAGAATCGAGTACAACGCAGCATTCGGTACTTTAAGTCATATGTAACGGTCCTTAAAACAGGCACAAACAATAGCCAAAAAATGTTTTACGATTAGAGTAAAAGTGGCACTTCCGGTAGAAATTTTGAAAAACTATTCGAGAAAAGGTCTCTTAGAATTCACTTTTTAACACTTTTGTACTCTCTATAAGTTTTCATAAGCTTATTTGTTGCGATTTGTAATCAGTTTTTCTTTGTGTTACTTCTTCTTGTATTTACAGTTTTAGTCGAATTTGCTTATTATTTTGCTTGATTATTACGGTTTACAAAGACTCGTAAAAGTAGGATATAATTGGGAACTTATCAGTTGGAAAATTGGGAAGAGACTGGGGTAACTGCTGCCATATATTTTGAAAAATTAAATTCATTTGCTTCATTCATTTCTTTTTGCAATTGCGTTAATAAACTACGAAGGAAAAATTATTAATTAACAATATTACTGAAAATAATTGCAATTTACAAATTCAAAAAAATAGATTTTTTTCCTAACAGTGTCTACTTTTATTTAGTTTTTTATGCTAAATTCATATTTTTATGACCTAGGTACTGCAGTTACTAAGCAAAGTAGTCGCTATAATAGAAGCTAAGAAAATAAATATTATAGCTATACATGCTTTATAATAGAATAATAATAGATAAATAGGCTAGTAATATCGTTTCCAATACTAAAGCACTAATAAAAATATATATTATTTCTTTTCTATAAACAAAGTTATTTATAGAATTTAAAAAATCTTAAAACAATATCATGTTGTAAGTCTGCTATGGCTTCCATTTCAAGACCAATTTGATGTTAATCTTTTATGTTAAATATATAATACATAGAAACTATCTTATTATGTTCTTAAAAACTGGGCGATTTTATTTAATATACGAAAATTACCATCCACAACCTGCATACCTTCTAGTCTAAAATATTTTACAAATATTACATATAATATTTGCATATTTATGATACTATATATATAAGTTAATTTAAATTTTTCAAAATTTGTGAAAACTTAATACAATTCCATAATACAAAGGTATTTTTAATAATATAAAATATTATTAAAAATCTGGTGTGAAGAACACAAATGCAGGTTCACTATTAATATTTTTTGTGAACGTGTCCGAATATATCCCATCCCCAGAGACGTAGATACGTATTTCACCTTTCTACAGGCTCATCGGTACGCCCCCGCTGGAGAAAGGATATTCCCAGACACATTCACAAAAAAGAACCACATCGCCCTATCACCGTAATTATCCAGACCGGGCGCAGAAGTAAATTCGGCGCTGCCTGTTGTCAGACAGCCGAAGTACCTCGCATACCGTCCACATAATTAATGTGAAGTAACGACGCCCTTCCGAAGGTGGCACAGCCAATCTCTCTAGAAAACTGCATTTTGTTTGTGTCTTCACTCATAATACGGCTTAACCGCATGTGTAATGTATCAGAATAATTGAAACATACATGAGTAGGTAAACCCCACTAGTTTTGTATAATACAAACAAAATGCAGTTTTCTAGAGAGATTGGCTGTGCCACCTTTGGAAGGGCGTCGTTACTTCACATTAATTATGTGGACGGTATGCGAGGTACTTCGGCTGTCTGACAACAGGCAGCGCCGAATTTACTTCTGCGCCCGGTCTGGATAATTACGGTGATAGGGCGATGTGGTTCTTTTTTGTGAATGTGTCTGGGAATATCCTTTCTCCAGCGGGGGCGTACCGATGAGCCTGTAGAAAGGTGAAATACGTATCTACGTCTCTGGGGATGGGATATATTCGGACACGTTCACAAAAAATATTAATAGTGAACCTGCATTTGTGTTCTTCACACCAGATTTTTAATAATATTTTATATTATTAAAAATACCTTTGTATTATACAAAACTGGTGGGGTTTACCTACTCATGCATGTTTCAATTATTCTGATACAGTACACATGCAGTTAAGCCGTATTATGAGTGAAGACACAAACAAAATGCAGTTATCTAGAGAGATTTGCTGTGCCACCTTTGGAAGGGCGTCGTTACTTCACATTAATTATGTGGACGGTATGCGAGGTACTTCGGCTGTTTGACAACAGGCAGCGCCGAATTTACTTCTGCGCCCGGACTGGATAATTACGGTGATAGGGCGATGTGGTTCTTTTTTGTGAATGTGTCTGGGAATATCCTGTCTCCAGCGGGGGCGTACCGATGAGCCTGTAGAAAGGTGAAATACGTATCTACGTCTCTGGGGATGGGATATATTCGGACACGTTCACAAAAAATATTAATAGTGAACCTGCATTTGTGTTCTTCACACCAGATTTTTAATAATATTTTATATTATTAAAAATACTTTTGTATTATACAAAACTGGTGGGGTTTACCTACTCATGTATGTTTCAATTATTCTGATACATTACACATGCGGTTAAGCCGTATTATGAGTGAAGACACAAACAAAATGCAGTTTTCTAGAGAGATTGGCTGTGCCACCTTTGGAAGGGCGTCGTTACTTCACATTAATTATGTGGACGGTATGCGAGGTACTTCGGCTGTTTGACAACAGGCAGCGCCGAATTTACTTCTGCGCCCGGACTGGATAATTACGGTGATAGGGCGATGTGGTTCTTTTTTGTGAATGTGTCTGGGAATATCCTGTCTTCAGCGGGGGCGTACCGATGAGCCTGTAGAAAGGTGAAATACGTATCTACGTCTCTGGGGATGGGATATATTCGGACACGTTCACAAAAAATATTAATAGTGAACCTGCATTTGTGTTCTTCACACCAGATTTTTAATAATATTTTATATTATTAAAAATACCTTTGTATTATACAAAACTGGTGTGGTTTACCTATTCATGCATGTTTCAATTATTCTGATACAGTACACATGCAGTTAAGCCGTATTATGAGTGAAGACACAAACAAAATGCAGTTATCTAGAGAGATTTGCTGTGCCACCTTTGGAAGGGCGTCGTTACTTCACATTAATTATGTGGACGGTATGCGAGGTACTTCGGCTGTTTGACAACAGGCAGCGCCGAATTTACTTCTGCGCCCGGACTGGATAATTACGGTGATAGGGCGATGTGGTTCTTTTTTGTGAATGTGTCTGGGAATATCCTGTCTCCAGCGGGGGCGTACCGATGAGCCTGTAGAAAGGTGAAATACGTATCTACGTCTCTGGGGATGGGATATATTCGGACACGTTCACAAAAAATATTAATAGTGAACCTGCATTTGTGTTCTTCACACCAGATTTTTAATAATATTTTATATTATTAAAAATACTTTTGTATTATACAAAACTGGTGGGGTTTACCTACTCATGTATGTTTCAATTATTCTGATACATTACACATGCGGTTAAGCCGTATTATGAGTGAAGACACAAACAAAATGCAGTTTTCTAGAGAGATTGGCTGTGCCACCTTTGGAAGGGCGTCGTTACTTCACATTAATTATGTGGACGGTATGCGAGGTACTTCGGCTGTCTGACAACAGGCAGCGCCGAATTTACTTCTGCGCCCGGTCTGGATAATTACGGTGATAGGGCGATGTGGTTCTTTTTTGTGAATGTGTCTGGGAATATCCTTTCCCCAGCGGGGGCGTACCGATGAGCCTGTACAAAGGTGAAATACGTATCTACGTCTCTGGGGATGGGATATATTCGGACACGTTCACAAACAATATTAATAGTGAACCTGCATTTGTGTTCTTCACACCAGATTTTTAATAATATTTTATATTATTAAAAATACCTTTGTATTATACAAAACTGGTGGGGTTTACCTATTCATGTATGTTTCAATTATTCTGATACAATTCCATAATGTTTCAATAAACAAATACCAATATCTCTGCACACAGTAAATAAAACGAAATGAAAGAAACGACTTTCAAACAAATTTATATTGGTCACTAGATGGTCTTCAAGAAAATATTTGTGTTTAAAAAAGAAATATTCGGGTAAAAAAAAATCTACCTGCATTTGCCAGAAATGTGCACGTTCACAAAAATATTAATATTATATTATGAAAAATACTTTCGTATTATACAAAACTAGTGGGGTTTTACCTACTCATGTATGTTTCAATTATGCCGTTACATTACACGTGCGGTTATTCCGTAAGTATGAGTGAAGACACAAACAAAATACAGTTTCTAGAGATGAGGCAGTGCCACCTCTGGAAACACTTCGTTAGTTCTGCATTGGTTATGTAGACAAAGCGAGTACTTCGGCCGTCTGACAATATGCAGCGTTGTATGTAGTTCTACGCTCGGTCTTAATAATTTCTGTGAGATAGCGAAGTCGTTCTTTTTTGTGATAGTGTCTGAAGATATCCTTTCTCCAGCAGGGGTGTACTGATGAATCTGTAGTAAGATGAAATACGTATATGCGTCTCTGGGGAGGGATATATTCGGACACATTCACAAAAAATATTAATATTGAAATTGTATTTGTGTTCTTCATACCAAATTTGTAATATTTTATATTATTAAAAATACTTTTTTCTATTTTGCGTTCGAAATGAACTCATTATGAAACCCAAAACAGTATCGAAATGAGCTTCATTTCGATACCCTTTTTTTTCATTTTTGAATGTTGGCGTTGTTCGAATACAGAAATAAATATCATTGCTGTCATTTGATTTTAAGAATTTATGTACATTTGACATATATGATATATGTCCGTATTTTACACAAACAACGTATGTTGTATACAATTGACAACAACATATATATGTTTCTATGTCACTCATGTTTATATTTTTAAATGAAGTATCAAGTAATGTTAACGAAAATTAGTAAATAATATGTAATATAATATACTTCGCGGATAGCAGCAAGATTTAAATTTGAAAATGTCAAGTATCAATGTGACCAACTGCATGCTTTATATAAAAATTAAACTCTGAACCTTCAAATTAAATAATTCCAATTTAAGCAATTTATTAATGTAGAAAACGCAAAATAGAAAAAATAGTATAAAAAACTCGTTTCATAAGGCCTTTTGCCGCACTCGCTCTTTAGAAAACTCGCCGCTATCGCGGCTCGTTTTCTAAACTGATCCCGTGCGGCAAAATGGTGCCTTATGAAACTTGTTTTTTAATATACTATTGTATCATAGGTATAATGCATTGACTTTTTTTCATTTACGCATAATGTATAATGTATGATGGTGGCATTGTAGGCCACCATGTAATACACCAGTAACATTTTTCAAATTGTCAAATATTTCTGATTTTCCATTCATTCCATTAAATCTTAAATTAAATTCATTTGATTGAAAATAACATAATTTATTTAAAACTGTTAATTATCCCAACAGGCGTATACCTTGTGCGAAGACAATTTTAAATATCTTTAACAAATTCAAAGAAGATGGTTGTTTTCTAAATTTCCGAAAAAAAAAATTAAAACTAATCACGTATTAACAGAACATATGAAGCTGAATATCCTGTGTTATGTAGAAGAACGGTCTGTATTATCGCTTTTAGATGTAGCCAGGCCAGTTTCGAGTATCGTATAGTTCGGTGTTCAAAATGCTGAAAGAATTAAAATACAAGCCATACAAGATATCAAACCATCAAGAGCTTTTCAAGAAAAAAATGTAAAACGAACTGATTTTTGTGATATAATATTTAATTTGTTAAATGAAAACGAAATTCAAAATAAAATAATTTTTACTGATAAAGCAAACAGTTCCATAATAGATTTAAAGAGTTTTATGTACATTCTGTATGGCAAACTAAATAATGTTTGAATGTTTAAACATGCATATGTTACCTAAAAGAAACTCCAAATAAAAATACAATTACCTCCTGATTTGGATTTGGTCTTTCGAGGTATTGCCTTTTAGTTATTATTACATCGGCTGTAATTGATTTTACTTTCTCTTATTATTTCTTGCAAAAATACAAATAACGAATGTGCCTTTTGATGTTGACTAATGTCTGTTTCGATTATAGGCATTTGTTCTTTATCTTCAGGACCTATTTTCTTCATATTAATTCATATTAATTAAACATTTCTTGTTCTAGAGAAAAAGTAGCATTTTCAGTACTATGAAAACCTTCTCTTTTAAGCCGAGGGTCTCAAACAGTTGGTACTCTAGTAACTGATCCTCCTTCATATGAATATAGCCTTGCTTTAACAGATTCCAAATTTTTTTTGCATAGTACCTTCCCTTCCTCAATCTTTAATTCCAGTAGTGATGCAGTCAGATAATTATATAGGCCAAACTGCAGTTTGATAATGACATTGTATGTCGAAACCGCGGTCACAATTATATGTGAATAAAGTGGTATATATAACAAAGTTATTGTTTTATTTTATTTAATTTTCAAATATGCCAGTGTTAACTGACTTGTACGCAGACAACCACATTCATAGTTCTAGGGAAATCTACAAGCAATATTTATCGCGTTCTACTCAGAGAATGCTAAAACAATCATTTTCATCTGCGTAAGAATATTTGATATTAAGTTGCCGAAAATTCCTATTAATTGACACATTTTCGGCAACTTAATATGAAATATTCTTACGCAGATGAAAATGATTGTTTTAGCATTCTCTGAGTAGAACGCGATAAATATTGCTTGTAGATTTAATGAATGTACCTAAGATATAACACTTATTTACTTTTACATTCGTAAAATGAAATATTCTATTGTAAAGTACAATACCATTGACACAGGCAACATCAGCTATTATTTAGTTCATTGATTTATACTGTTCTAGTCATAGTTATTGAATAGTATGTACTACTTACATAGTTTCTCGAAAGACACTAGATATATGTACACGCCCACGCGTAGTTATGAACAAGGACAAGGTGCAATGTTATGGCCAATGCATGTTCCATAGACGAAATCTGAAAACAGATAGACACCTGGCGGTCGTACTACAAATGCTGATTATACTTTCTCATATACTCGTAGAAATGGTAAACAGATACTTATGCTTATGCTATACTCTTTTTTTTTAAAAGAGAGACAAACCACCTCAACCCCTATCACTTTGGGCATATTTAACTGACAGAAATTTTAGCGGTAAATTTAAATGATAAACTACAATGAAATAAGTACTCAAACTTCCATATTTAAACTGCATTACAGATCACATTTGCAAAAAAATAAATGGCAATAATTTTAATATCTTTTTTATTACTTGAATTATATTTGTAATACATAAAATTAATATTTAAATAGAAATTATATTCATTTAGGAAATGCCATATTGGATGTGATAATCTAAAAAATATGTACATATATATAATGATTAAGTTACAACAGAAAGAATATTCGTTGTTAAATAAGAGACACATTTAATTACTTGTACCTAAATAAATCATTAACTGACAACATTTTTCTCTATAATACTTATATTATTTTACAACTTGCATTTAATAAACCTAAAATTTTCAGATTATAAAATTTCCAAATTCCAAAAGTTTGATTAAATTGATTTAAATATTTCATACTGATTTACACTCAAAATATAAAAATATTATTTGATTTAAATTCAATACACAGTACATTCAATTATTATAAAGCATTTTGAAGCATTAATCCACAATAATTTGTATAACATAATTTTTCAGTTATCATGTAATATTTCAAATATATATACAACTACTGCATCTCTTCCATAGAATCACCATCACTGCCCATACTAAAATCACTGTCGCTACTGTCACGATTTCCAAGCGAAATAATAAACGGCTCCATTAATTACATCATCTATTAAACCACATAAATTGCACATTTTATCTTCCTCTTTGATTACATGTTCTTCACACTTCAGAGGTTAGATTTTCAATAGCAATTAATAAAAGTTCTTTCACTTCGGATAATTTGAAGGTTTTATTTTTAAAGCTACTTCATTTTTTATTTGAGCCCAAACCAATTCAATAGTGTTCAGTTCACAATGATAGGGTGGTAATCTAAGGAGAACTTTGTTACTTTCTTTCGCCATTTCATCCACTGCGTGTACATTTTAGTTTGCCTAATGATGATTTATTATTTCTAATAACTCTAATCGTACCATACAGGGTTCAAATGGTATTCCTTTTAGAAGTAACCACTCCTGCATGTCCGCCTTTCGCGTTGAATTTGTTGCTATTTTTCTCTTTTCCTGCTATGGTAAGATGTATTATCCATTACAATTAAACTATTCTCAGGTAATTTTTTTAAAAGGTTATTAAACCACGCCTCAAAAATATTTGCATCCATTTCATCGTAATCAGCAGTTTTTCTTCCCCCAAATACCAATAACCCATCGTTAACAAAACTGTTTTTAGAACTAATATGTAAAATAATTAACCGTCTTCCTTTACAAATGGGATTTTTTAGACCGGTAGTTACACCATCTATAAATGCTTGTCTGCGTGTTGTAACATTAATATCTACCCACACTTTTGCTTTTGTGTGTCCTTCATTAAGCCACGTTTCATTTTAATAATAGATTGGAGGTTGTTCTGTTCTATATTTTTTAATTGAAGGTAAATATCTTCGTCTCCACAAAATAATATCATCTCATTCATGCAGCAGACTTTTACGTTTACGTTTCAAGTACCTATGAATACATACACTATATTACATAAAACACTTATATAATTTAATATCACAACTTACTTAAAATTAAGCATTCATTTTGTTGTAGAAACACAAAAAATAACCGGAAAATACTTAACAAAAATATTTACTCAATCAAATGTGTCTACAATATAGCGGCATTAAATTACCAAATATGGGCAGTGTAAACGTGACCGGCAATTAGCCAATCGTAAGTCTATATTTTGGCGGGCCATTTTCAATTTTGTCTCTCTTATTAAAAAACAAAAGTATAACTTATCCGTTTCAGAAAAGAATATATTATTAGTACTAATTCGTTGATTGGCGAGGAAACATTTATTGAAACTTCATAACATTAAGAAATAAGTAAGTATTAATTTTATGGTTTCAGATATTTATTTTAAATCTGGTGTTTTACCCGATCAAGCCATTGCATGGCGAAACAATATTGTAGTGGTTTACAATAAATACTTGCAATGATAAAATTATTACTTTTTACTTAAATTTTGATTTAATATTTTTTTCTTTTTAGAAGCTATTTTAATAGATGTTAATAAGTAGGGAATTCTTTGGAATACACTGTAATTTTTCTTTAAGACGAAGTTAAAAATTGCACTCACTACTAGATGACCTCAATTTACTTATTATGGAAGCTAGTGAATTAACCGCTCCATCTAATTTAAAATTACGTTGTTCAAAGTATTTAATGGGGTTTATTAATTTTTGAAATTAATTTTCATTATATTAAGTTGCTTTTCGAAGTCTGAATTCTGTACTATATCTTTACATTCTATAATGTTGCGGGCATCATTTGGCAAAAGAAACCCGGAGCCTTTGAGGTTTTGAAACTTTGTACTGTAAAGCGGGATACTGTTCTTTATAAAGGGATATCCGTTAAGCTGGTTTATGTGAAATATGCTTGAACAAAGCGACTACTTTATCAACATCTGGAAATTCATACCAAATAAACCATCAGACTCTATGTAATGCATAGGTAACATGAATTAAATGCAACAGATTGGTATAAATTTCTTTTAACAATCTTCCTGTCTTCAGTACATACGCTGCTGCATCGCTAACAAATATAAGCAATTGAATTATAAGGTTTAATAATTATATTATCAATAGTTTGAACATTAACTTAATACGTTCTTTTGAAAGATATTGAGTAAGGTATGTACAGTTTCAACTTTTACACACTTTACACACAACGACCAAGTGCATCTACTGTTTCGTCAGCATTAAACTCACACTGTAGATATTACATTGCATATCTTGTTTTGTTTTTGTATATCCGTTTGTTTCCATAATATTAAGGGTCAAAATGCATCTATTTGAATATACTTTTAATAAATGCTTTTAGTTTCCAGTGTCGCAGTTTATGTAAACTGATGTCGGATGCAACAAAAGCTTTACATATGTTTTCATATAAGTTATCTGGCGACATATTTTGTTTGTGTTTACGCGTGTTTATATTTATATGTTGTGTAATGTACGATTTTTGTGCAAATTTTATAGTCCTTGTTTTATATTTATATTTATTTTACTCTTGTATATTTAAGAACTAATAATAACACACACATCATACTGGTATCATATTTTTATTCTAGACCCGCCTACAGACAGACTACCAACTTAATACCTAAACCTGTTTTACATCAAACACTATTATAGCCTTTATTACATTGAACACCTTCCCCTCAAAGGTCTATTCGTTGGGGTGGTAACACTTGGCGTCCATATCGAGTGATCTTATTGCTAATAACATTTGTTTTACATGCAAGTTTTGAAGGTATTTCAACATTATGATTTGGGACCAAAGTTGGTTCATCTCTCTCTTGGTTGTTATGGTTATTATTATCACTATGTGTACCTTGTGATTTTATTTTTTCATTTACCTGTTCTTCTTCCGGGTGTTGGTCTATTTCTAGTTCTGGTAATAATATCAAGTCACCTGGCTGGGATTTTGTTATTGATAGTTTTATTTGACTTGAGTTGCGTCTTACTATTTTATTGTTATATTCTTTCCGTACCCAGTATGATCTTGGTTCTTTTGCCTTTTCGATGACAACTGCTTTATACCAAACCTTGTCCTTGGAACTTTTAATTACTATTTTGTCTCCGTTCTTATACTCTTGAATTCGTTTACGGCTTCTTTTATCGTAGTGTAACTTTGTATGTTCTTTCTGTTTACAAAGTTGTGGATAAATTTGGTTTTGAATTTTAGGTTCTAACATCTTACTAGTTATTGGTAATTGTGTCTTCAGTAGTCTACTTTGGAGAATTTGACTTGGAGATGCCTTTAAATATATTATTGGCGAGTTGTTATATTCCATTAATGCTTCTCTGTAGTCGGTGTTTTCATGAAAACTTTTGCGTAAAATTTGTTTGCCTATACTAACAGCCTTTTCTGTGCTACCATTACTTTGATGGTGGTGCGGAGAACACGTTACTATGGTGATGTCTTTATTTCTGTAATACTCTTTACATTTATTTGACAGAAATGGTATATTATCTGCTACTATGTACTCCAGATATCCAAATCTTGTAAAAACATCTTGCATAATATTTATAGTAGATTCTGCTGTCTTGTCTGGCATTGCTCGTATTTCAATCCAATGTGAAAAATGATCAATTAACGTTAAGTACGCTTTTCCTCAAAATTCCAATATATCAACACCTATTTTATTGAATCTTAGTTTAGGAGCTTCGTGAGGCAATAGAGGTTCTTTGTTATCATGCGGCATAAACATTTCGCAAGTTCTACATTGTTTAATATATAATTTAACATCCTCAGTCAGACTTGGCAAGAAGAACAAACTCCTCGCTTTGTTTATTGTTTTGCTCATACCAATATGACCTTTATGCAATACTTTTAGGATTGCCATTCTAAGTTTTTTAGGAACCACAATTTTGTCGTTTACAAATACAATACCTGCTTCAACATATATATCTTCTTTGATGTTATAATATGGTCTCAATTTTGATTCAACCTTGTTTGATTTAGGCCATCCATTAAAATAATAATCAATTATTTTTACTAGTATCTGATCATTTGATGTTCCTGTTCTAAATTCGGATTTCTTCTCATCACTCATGGGTAAGTGTCTGGATACAGAATGTATCATCTCTATCATTTCTGCGTCGTATGTGACGTGTGGTAAAAATGATCTTGATAACATGTCTGCAAAGTGTATTTCCTTACCTGGCACATAATATACATTAAGAAAATATTTCATAAGTTTTAATCTTAGTCGCTGTAATCTAACAGATCCTATTTTACAGATAGGCTTTTTCATAATGGCAATAATGGGTTTGTGATCCGTTTGCATATCAACAACACAATGATAAATAAATTGGTGAAATTTTTGTGTACCGAAATAAATCCCTAATAATTCTTTTTCTGTTTGACTATAGTTAATTTCATGGTCATTCATACTACGTGATGAACAAGCTACTAATTTGAGTGTTTTATTTTCGTATTCCTGAAACATGCAACATCCCAGTCCATTTTTGGATGCATCACATTGTAAAATTGTCTTTTTATCAGGATCGAATGGTACCAAGGCTGGTGTATTACATATTATTTTCTTTAAATTCTCGAAGGCTTCCTGGTGTTTGGCATCCACATCCATTCTATATTAGATTTTAATAATTCACACAGAGGATGCAAACAATCTGCCATATTTGGTATATATCGTCTAATATAATTAAAAGAGCCTATAATTCTTTGTAATTCTACTTTGCTTTTTGGGCTTTCTAATTTTTTCAATGCCTCTATTCTATCAGGATCTATTTGCATTCCATCCCTTGAAAATATCTGACCCATAAACTTAACTTGTTGTTGTTTGTATTGGAATTTTTCTTTATTAAATTTCGCATTTACTTTATTGGCACGGTCGACTACTTGTCTTATTATTTCATCATGCTCTTCTTCCGTTTTACCTGCTATTACCATGTCATCGTGGCAGATTAGAACATTTTCAATATTACTGAATTTTGAAGCAACTGCTTCTTGAAATAAATCTTGTGAATTTGACAAACCATATGGCAATACAGTATATCTATATATCCCAAATGGTGTCGCAAAACAACACTTCCAAGAGGATTCCTCTACCAATTTCAAATGGTGATAGCCCTCTGATAAGTCAAAAACTGAAAAAAAACTCTTGTTTCTTAAATTTGAACATACTTCCTCAATATTGTGAATCAATCCTGGTTTTCGAATTATTTGTTTATTGAAATCCGATGGGTCTAAACAGAGTCTCAATTTTCCATTGGGTTTCTCAACAATTACAACTCTATTTATATTTGCTCGTGCATCAATTTCATTAACTTTAACAATCGCATTCCTTTTTACTAATCTGTCTAATTCGTTTTTTAGTGCAGGACGTATCGCGAGAGGAATTCTTGTTGGTGGATGACTTACTGTTTCAAATTTCTCAATAGTAGTAATTTTATATTTTTCTGAAAATTTTCCCGAACCTTCAAATATTCCTATATTTTGCTTTATAAGTCTTTCTTTTTTCTCGTTATTATTTTCTAACCTAACATTATCAATTCTTTTTATCAAATTTAAATTTACACATGTGCGTCCACTTAAAAGTACATATTTAGCTTTATCAACAATTACAAAATCTTCATATATATCTGAACTTCTATATTTACAGTTTAAGTTAACAATACCTTTTGGTTTGGTCTGTGTACCTTCAAAAGCTTTAATACATAATTTGTCGGTCTAACCCTAAATTGTTTATTAACATTCTCAAATATGTTTAGTGGCATGATATTTATATCTGCACCTGTGTCAATTTTGATTCTAACTTTTTTACCTTTAATATTTATAATTTCATCCCAGATGTTACTTACATGATGAATATTTACATTATGAGTACATTTATTTTTCTTAACGTTTATATTACCTATGTATATTTCACTAGAACAATCACTGTTACATTCTTGGTCTACATATTTTACATTTTTAACTCTACACGATATAGCAAAATGGTTCAATAAACCACATTTTTTACATTTTTTATTGTATGCTGGACATTCTCGTTGTCCATGTGTTTTACCACATCGTCTACACTTGAATGTATCAGTCCTTTTAACTCGAGTGTCACTTTTGTCTCTTTTCTGATGTGATTTAAACTTATCATTATTACTTATATTATGTTTTCTCTGTTGTCTTCTTACCATATTGATCTCACCACTTGTTCCCTGCTGGAATTGTTCGTTTTGACTCCGACTTTGTTCACTGGTTCTGCATAATTGTATCGCCTTCTCTAATGTTAATTGGTCGATTCTCAAAAAAGCTTCTCTTGTATTCGAGTCCCTAATTCCCGTTACAATCTTATCCCTTAGTGATTTATTTTCTGCAGTTTCCTTATCGTCTACTTCATCATAGTTACAAGTCTTTATTAAGTGTCTGCACTCTGTTAAAAATTGTTGAAACGATTCACCTTCCTGTTGTATACGTTTCATGAACTTGTATCGTTCAAAACATTCATTTACTCTTGGGTTAACATATTTGTCAATTGCTTTGATAACATTATCATATTTGTTTTCTTCTTCTTGCGGAATAACCAATGTTGACATCACTTTTGCAGATTCTGTTCCTATGATGTTCCTCAAAATCGAAAGTTTAATCTTGTCAGCAGATTCATTTTGCCCTGTCGCTATAAGGTAATCTTCAAAAGTTATTTTCCAAAATTTCCATTCTTTTGATGCGTTACTTCCTTGTAAATTAAAATCTGGCGGTAATTTTACTGTGCCTGAGCTTGGGTTAGCCATTTTGTTCTTTTTTCTTATACTTGTTATATTTACGGTATATCAAATTTCAGTTGTATATATTTCCTTTCGATAATTTACCACTTTAATGACTGCGCTATGTTTTATATTTATATTTATATTTATTTTACTCTTGTATATTTAAGAACTAATAATAACACACACATCATACTGGTATCATATTTTTATTCTAGACCCGCCTACAGACAGACTACCAACTTAATACCTAAACCTGTTTTACATCAAACACTATTATAGCCTTAATTACATTGAACAGTCCTTGAACAAATACTAACATATTATTTCCAAATCATTGACCAAATGGCCAAAAATTATTCAATTTATTCGGATTTTATTTGATGAAGATCCATAATCAAAAATTGAAATAAGACTTTTAATAGTTTAATATTCATTAATAAATATAAAATATAATCGTGCAACGATAGGTACATCTATTTCAGAATTTATTTAATTTAATTATATGTACCGAAAGGAATTCTAATTAATGGATCATTTATTGTATATGTATTTCGCTCATTATTCGCTATTATATATATATACAGGGTGTCCAGAAACTCTCCTGACAAACGAAGACCGGAGTTTCCTCAGATAATTTTAAGACAATTAAACCCAAATTCACCTAGTCCGAAAATGCTTCCTAAGGGAGCTAGAGTTCTTTGAAGATGGCGCCTTGTATTTATTTTTTTTTTAATTCCTCCAGAACGCTTCTATTTAGAAAAACAAAAACTGGTATGCTTATTTATCCTCCAGAGATGAATCGATTCCATCAATTGCGAATTTCTAGTACCGGTCATA
The DNA here is from genome assembly GCA_935421215.2 of Melolontha melolontha. NCBI lineage: Eukaryota > Metazoa > Arthropoda > Insecta > Coleoptera > Scarabaeidae > Melolontha > Melolontha melolontha. The sequence goes on along the minus strand of OW285236.1, from coordinate 154,102,362 downwards.
GGCGTCCGTTTTGGGTAGGTCAACGGTTATTTTAAGGCATAACTTTTTTGTCTTTAACTTTTAAGCATTTGTGACACTAGATTATTAAATTTTCAGATATTCCAGTACTAAAAGGTACTCTTACTTTAAGTCGGTAGGATACACCGTTTTCTAGAAAAATCGATTTGTAAATTTTTCGTTTTTTCTTCATTAAAGGTCAATTTTTTATTTTTTGCAATAGTTAGCTCTGAACTGCCAACAGAAGTAAAACCTACGTTTTTCATTGTCAAATTGTTGTCAGTTCGCGAAGTTTATCTTTTCATTTTTTACTTTGTGTTATTCAAACACAACGATTTCAATTTAAAAAAAAAATGGTTTTTACTAATGAGGAATAAGCCGATATGCATTTAGTTTATGGCGAAATGAGGTGTAACGCTCGAGCGGCGCAACGTAGATACGCTGAAAAATTTCCCAATCGTCAGCATCCCACTCACTCAACATTTACAGCTCTTCATCAACGATTAAGAGAAACAGGTTCAGTGGTCCCAAAAAATAATGAAACAGGGAGACATAATGATGTAACAGCAGATCATGAAGATGTTATTTTAATGGAAGTTGAGGAAAATCCAGAAATTAGCGTTCGAAGACTATCTGCCATGTACCCCACAATTTCAAAATCTTCCGTAGGAAATATCTTACACAAAGAAAATTTATATCCTTTTCATTTTACAAAGGTGCAAGCACTGCTAGAAGGAGATTTTCCTGCTCGCGTAGAATTCGCTAGATGGTTACAAAATCAGAAAAATCAAGATGAAGATTTCTTCAGGAACATTTTGTTTGGTGACGAAGCTACATTCTCAAAAAATGGAATTTTTAATGTACATAATGCACATTATTATTCGTACGTTGGTGACAATCCCCACGTTGTTCAAGAATTTAAGCATCAGCATGGGTTTAGCATAAACGTCTGGATAGGAGTAGTTGACGATTATCTACTTGGACCTGTGGAATTACCTGCTCGTTTAAATGGTGCTGATTACTTACATTTCCTGCAAAATATTTTACCTGATTTGTTAGATGAGGTGCGTTTAAATATTCGGCAAAACTTATGGTTTCTACAGGACGGCTGTCCGGCCCACTTTAGCAGGAATGTACGAGACTTTCTAGATAATAACTACGAAGACCATTGGATTGGAAGAGGCGGTCCAGTTGCTTGGCCAGCAAGGTCGCCGGATTTGAATCCTTGCGATTATTGTGTTTGGGGATACATAAAAGCATTTGTTTATTCCGTTCCGATACAAAATCGCGCACAACTCTGGCTAAGGATACAAGATGCTTGCAACGAATTTAGAAATAACTTTGGAATTTTTGCAAGAATTCGGCGTTCTCTAAGCAAAAGGGTAAACTTATGCATAGAGACTAATGGTCATCACATCGAGCAACTTTTGTAACAATCTACCTTTGATACTTGTTCTTTTTTTGTTGTTTCGTTCCATTGTAATAAATAATTTGTTTTTAATTTATTAAATTAATTTTCATCCATGCCTTGATAGTCCAAGCCAACTTCGTCGCTAAAAATAAGGAGGTACATAATAAATTGAACTTTAATGAAGAAAAAGCGAAAAATTTACAAATCGATTTTTCTAGAAAACGGTGTATCCTACCGACTTAAAGTAAGAGTATATTTTAGTACTGGAATACCTGAAAATTTAATAATCTAGTGTCACAAATGCTTAAAAGTTAAAGACAAAAAAGTTATGCCTTAAAATAACCGTTGACCTACCCAAAATGGACGCCTATGACCGGTACTAGAAATTCGCAATTGATGGAATCGATTCATCTCTGGAGGATAAATAAGCATACCAGTTTTTGTTTTTCTAAATAGAAGCGTTCTGGAGGAATTTAAAAAAAAATAAATACAAGGCGCCATCTTCAAAGAACCCTAGCTCCCTTAGGAAGCATTTTCGGACTAGGTGAATTTGGGTTTAATTGTCTTAAAATTATCAGAGGAATCTCCGGTCTTCGTTTGTCAGGAGAGTTTCTGGACACCCTGTATATATATATATATATATATATATATAAGGTAAAAGGTTAATAAGTCGGCGATTAAAGGTCTGGTTTACCTTATCATACCAAGGTCATGAAAATATTATATATTTATATATATATATATATATATATATATATTATATATACAGGGTCCGGCAACGAAGCGGGGGCGGAAGATTACACGCGTATTTGAAAGTTAGTCAAATATTTAGTTATCGGATATCCTTCCGTACCATCAAGCGCACGTTTTAAAAATATTTTGTTTTATACAGAGTGTTCCAGATGGAAATGCCAGACTAAAGTTGAATTTTTTTAAATGGAACACCCTGTATATTAATAGATAAAATGATCCGCGCTTGAAAGCTGGTTACATCGATATAATGTTGTATTGGTCTAAAGTTGATAGTTTCTGTGTAAATAATTATTTTACTTGATAAATTGATACATTTCAGTAGGCTATTCTGCATAAGGAAAATCAAAAGATCTGAAACCAATAGAATAGAATATTTTCTACTAGTATACACTTTCGTTGCTACGTGAAATAAATTCTGCAACTGCTCGCGTTATACAGGGTGTTCGCAATTTCGCAAAATCGAAGAAATCTCGTAATTTTTAAATGGAACACCCTGTATATTTTTAGCTCATTGAAAAGCCCTTTTACTACGCTTTCTATTGATACCTCATTTGATTCACCTAGGATGGATCATTTGCTAATTATTTCTTTTTAGAATTGAATTAATGAAAAATGTTTGTATTTTTAGTAGCTAATTTGCATTTTAAACCTTCTGTAAGATCGGATATTCAACAAATTATCCATAAATGGTCTATAACAAGAAGAAACTCCATTAAGTACGAGAAACAGTTGATTTTCACTCAGCAGTGAAAGCAAACATTAAATTAATATAAAGTAATATAGCATTATCAATAGATTCACTGCTGATCAAGTTATCTGGTGTTAGTTTAATAAAAAAATTGCACTAATTAATTTGTATTTTAAAGAATTTTGTAAAACCAACTATTTTACGAATACCTAATATGAAACAATAAATAACTAATTAGCTTAACATAAATCGAAATCATGTAGGAAAGAATCAAGTACGAGTAGTATTAAAAGTTTGCACTATTTTAAATAAATCCTAATTATTAACAACAACATCAAATTTAATTAACAAAAGTAGTAGCACAGTAAATAAAAATAAAGTAAATGTAAATAGTAAATGCAAATAAATCAAAGAAAACTTTCAAATGTCCTTCCATGTCTCTCAATACATAAATGAAGCCGCCTTGTGAAATTCTGTTGAACATGCTGTAATGTTTCTTGTCGAACATTTCTAAATGCCTCTCTTATCCGTTCCATAATATTTTCCCTTGTTGTAGGAACTCCCACATAAACTAGAGCCTTGACATATCCCCAAAAGTAGAAGTCCAAGACAGTAAGATCTGGACTTCGTGGAGGCCAAGCGATTGGACCACCTCGTCCTATCCATTTGTCTTCCTTCCATCGCCCTAGAAACTCCCTAACGTTAAGGCTGTAATGAGCAGGTGCACCATCGTGTTGCAACCAGAAAATTTGTCGTGTGTCAGCATCGACATGCTCAAGTAAATTAGGCAGTTCGTTCTGCAAAAATGCCAAATACGTATCGCCTGTAACGGTTCCATCGAAAAAGTACGGCCCAATGATATATGAACCAAGTATACCTCCCCAGACGTTAAGAGACCATCTATTCTGATTGTCTACATGACGTATCCAATGCGGGTTTTCTGTTGCATAATAATGCATGTTATGTTTATTTACCGCGCCATTACTTTTGAAAGTAGCCTCATCGCTAAACAAAATCTATGTTAAAATATTTGGCACTTTTCGCATTTTATTTAACAACCAACCACAAAAGTCTGTTCTTTTAATGAAATCATCACCATGCAATTCCTGATTTAATTCCATATGGTACGGATGATACTTATGACTTCGTACTTCTTCGTACGCTCCTATCTTCAATAGCTGTTCCCTTTGAAATACCGTCTATACTTATATGTGGATTTTCCTGTATTGTTAATAATACGGCCAATTCGCTTTTTTAATTGATTACCGGCTTATTTATTTCTCTCTTCTTGTAGGTTACACTACCAGTTTCTGTAAATCTCTCTAATAACCTTTCAAATGCTTCCGGTCTTGGCTTTCTTTCAAGGTTTGGAAATCTCTCTGCATATACTCTACTTACTAGGAGACAATTTCTTGTACACTCCCTAAGAATAAATATCATATTCACCATTTCTTGAATACTAAAATTAGTCATTATAGCAATTTCTTTTAAAGATTGAACGAAATACTGTGTAAGATGGAACGAAATTTTTGACAACTTGGTTATTAAGTATACAAGCTTAAAACTGACACCAGATAACTTGATCAGCAGTGAATCTATTGAAAATGCTATATTACTTTATATTAATTTAATGTTTGCTTTCACCGCTGAGTGAAAACAACTGTTTTTCGTACTTAATGGGGTTTCTTCTTGTCATAAACCATTTATGGATAATTTGTTGAATATCCGATCTTACAGAAGGTTTAAAAGCGCAAATTAGCTACTAAAAATACAAGCATTTTTCATTAATTCAACTCTAAAAAGAAATAATTAGCAAATGATCCATCCTAGGTGCATCAAATGAGGTATCAATAGAAAGCGTAGTAAAAGGGCTTTTCAATGAGCTAAAAATATACAGGATGTTCCATTTAAAAATTACGAGATTTCTTCGATTTTGCGAAATTGCGAACACCCTGTATAACGCGAGCAATTGCAGAATTTCTTTCACGTAGCAACGAAAGTGCATACTAGTAGAAAATATTCTATTCTATTGGTTTCGGATCTTTTGATTTTCCTTATGCAGAATAGCCTACTGAAATGTATCAATTTATCAAGTAAAATAATTATTTACACAGAAACTATCAACTTTAGACCCATACAACAACATATCGATGTAACCAGCTTTCAAGCGCGGATCATTTTATCTATTAATATACAGGGTGTTCCATTTAAAAAAATGCAACTTTAGTCTGGCATTTCCATCCGGAACACCCTGTATAAAACAAAATATTTTTAAAACGTGCGCTTGATGGTACGGAAGGATATCCGATGACTAAATATTTGACTAACTTTCAAATACGCGTGTAATCTTCCGTCCCCGCTTCGTTGCCGGACCCTGTATATTATATATATATATATATATATATATATATATATATATATATATATATTATGTTTCTCTACCTGCCCGATAACGTAGCCGTCGATCATTATTTATAAAAGAGAAAGTGCTTTGTATGAATCCTATATCTGTATTACTAGTGACGCAGGAATACTGTTGACTGAGCATAGAACATTTTTAGTAGGGACTGTGTTCGGATATACCGCAGTTAGCAAAAGAAGTGCGATGGGCAAGCAATGTGAACGGTCCCAAAGAATTCAGCATAGAACCAGCCCAGTGAGCGGTCTAAACCATAACAGCGAAAGAGCCCAAAGAGCGTTTCTAAGTAAAGTGCCGAACCAGCCCAAAAAGCGCTCCAAAAACATGCACAGACCATGATAAAATTTGGTCTGTACAAAGAAGTATAAATTCGCGCACGAGCAGAACCTGTCCTAAAACGTAATTAAACACGTTGGCCTTTGTATGAAATAGTCCACCGTATAATAACGTATTGTAATGTTTTTAAAAAATAAGAAGAGCACAGTGAAGTGCATATACTTTTCTGAAGATTAGAAAAGTATATATCATACAATGTATATTATGCAGTTAACCCGAAGGCTGGATCTATATACATAAATAAACAAGAGCTCATTATTCACATTTATCACTAAATGTATTTAGTTATTTGTTAAATTAAATTTTTATTTGTTAATTTTACCATTTTGTTTGATTTACCGTATTACGTATATTGGTTACGTTGTTTGTTGTTATTTTATTAAAAAAGAGTGTTTTGATATTTATTGCTCCTTTCAGAAACTGAATCGGTCTGAGAAATTATTCATTCAAGGATACTTAAACAAAAGTGAGATCTATGTAAAGTCAGTAGTATTCTATTTATTTTTGTATATTTTTTACTTAAAGTCAAATGCTATTTCAGTAATTTTTTTGTTAGCCGGATTATTCTCAATAAATAACTAAATTGTTACATCATCTCACGTACTCTATTTTTATCAATATATATTTTAAAATTATCTTTTAAGGCGCCCAGCAAAACTTGTCAAATTTTAACTGTAGGTATTATTTTATTAAAAATTAAAACAAAACAAAAGGATACGGTAGCCGTATGACAATTGTTACGCCTACACAGTGGCTTCGTCATGTACAGAGTAAGTTACAAACTAACAACGGTATACCTAACTGCAAAAGGTTAATATTGTTCAATGCAGTCTTTAAAATAAGAGAAATTACCCAAATATATATGGTGTGACTAATTGGGAAACTTATGTTTACTAATGTTTAATGGATTATATGCGAATTTTTATTATCGCCTAAACGGTCGCTTTAAATGATTTAATTTAACAAAGTTGAGTTATTTAAATCGAAACTGATCATTAAGTAAAATTTGTCATTGTTTTAATTAATTAATTTCTAAGTATTCCAGTAAATTAAATTTTATGTTTTTATTCTCTAAATATAGCTTTGAAAGTCACTATTGAATGCATGGTTTTCTGCTATTAACTAATTGACAACAGTTGAATTTTGTCTTCTTATTCTTAAACGATATTCAGCAATACGTTTTTGAAACTATTTTTCTGTTTGACCAACATGTATCTTATGGCATCCATACGTTAACTTACTCGAGATTTCTTATTTCAATTTACTGAATAATGGGTAATTCATCTATGTAAGAAACTACAAAATATTTTAATTTGTGTTCTACAGAATGTGTTATGTCTGTATGGGATTCCTTATGGCAAATATTAAACTCTAATTTGTTGTTGATTTTTTTTTAATAATTAGATTATAAAAAATAATATTATTGTGTACTTCGTGATCTATGACAAATTTCTAAAAATCTATTGTCAATATTTTTGTGGATAGAATTGACGAATTCCAGTAGCAAAGTAGAGCGTTATGGTGAAACAAAGAGATATGTTGCGAAAAGAAAATATGCTTTTTTAGAGTATTATTAAGAATGATGGATTCTAAATGAATTCATGAAGATTTCTGATAGTAATGGACTTCAAGGGTTTTCTATTATTAATCCTTCACTACAAATGTATATTGAATCATTAAATTGAAAATTATATGGTCGAAAAGTTGAAGAATGGAAGAGAGAAACAAATGAGATTAAAATGAGAGAAATGTATAAAAATAAAGATGTATACGTAAAAGTAAATATAAATTGTTGGCTGTCAGGTGAAAGCGCAAAAAAGAAGGAGAAATAGATAGCCAGATAATTTCCGCTGTAAAAGCAAAATAAAACGATACTACTTATTCTAGTCTTATCTTTGAAAACAGGACTAAAACATGTATAAATACCACGGGTTGTTGATAACTACCTAGCCTACCATACAAAACGCCACGATATTTCAATACAAAATTTATTTATTCAACATAATCTCCTTGCAGACTTGTGCATTTACCAAACGTTCATCAAGTAATTTTAAGTCCTAAATAATATACTCCAGTAATATTTTCACTCTTTTCAAATCATCTATCATACTTATCGATCTTTGTCCCCAAAAAACTAAAGCAAGAATCTGCACACCGGAACACGAAATTTTTTGGATCGTGGGGAACTAGAATCTTCCACTCTTTAGATTGCTCTTTAGTCTCTGGGTCGTAGTAATTTCGTTCATAGTAACAGTCGATCCAAAAGTTTGAAGAATATCCTTCAAAACGGCGGCACATTTCTTCGACATTCTCAAACGAATACGCTTCTTATCAAACATCTATGATGACGATGAGTAAGAGCAAAACTAAAGTAATGGTAGTGGGAGATGAACAGGTAGATACGAAAATCGTAATAGAAGGAACTGAAATAGAACAAGTGAGAACATTCCAGTACTTGGGAGTACGAATTGATGGAAAAGGGACCCAGGACGCTGAGATTAATCAAAGAATAGAAAAAACAACAAAGCTGTACCACAGCATGAGGAATAATTTCATAACAAAAAAGAGATATCCCGAGAAACAAAACTAAAAGTATATAAGGCAATATACCGACCGATATTAACATATGGCTGTGAATCCTGGATATTAAATAGAAGACAAAAGAATAAATTCCAGGCAGTAGAAATGAAGTATTTAAGAAGAGTTAGAGGAGTTACCAGGATGGACAGAATAAGAAACTTGGAAATACGAAAAGATTTGAAAATGCAGTCAGTGCTAGAATACATTGAACAAAGACAGCTAGGATGGTGGGTACATTATATAGAATGGAAAATACAAGACAAACAAGAAGGATATGGGAAGCAAGGATAATGAAAAATAAAAGAAGAGGAAGGCCAAGGACAACATGGAATGATGTCATAGCAGAAATACTGGGAAGGAAAGGTAAAACATGGACAGAAGCGAAGAACATGACAAGGAATAGAAATGAATGGAAAACGTTATAAAAGCTAGAAGAAGATAAACGCCCTACACCATTGTTATGGTAAATAGGGATTTTTGGATTATATATATATATATATATCAAACATCTAGGAATTCATTTCGCCGAAAACTATGAAAGTCGTTTGAAACACATGTTCATAGGAAACGTGTAATGCTTCTGCAATATACTTGACTTAAATTCGTCGATTTTATACAATTATATCATTAACAGAATCCGTGTTTCTCAGAGTGGTCGCAGAAATTTGTCTTCCAGAGCGGTAAGAGCTCATCTCTAACATCTCATTTGCTTCTCTTAAATTCTGTAAACCAATTTTTAATAGTGACGTATGAAAAATACTGATCATTCAAGCTGTCACATCAACAAAAATTTTTTTACCTGATAACTCTTTCAAAAATGAATACTTAATATCTGACTAAAACTCTAAAGTTCGTCAGAGAAGCCGTTTTCAAAAATTCACAATTTTATAACTGTTCAACTTGTGAATGTCAAACTTTAACAACTTATTTATAAAACATCATAGTTGTAACCATAGCAACGATATTCAATTTTGTATATTAAAAACATTAAAGGCTAATTAAATATCAATAAATGTGTATAACAATAATGAAAATATTTCTTTAAATCATTTTTTTTAACATTTTTTAAACGAGTAGAACTAACGAAAACGAGACTAGTATAAAACGAAATAACGGGTGTTCAGAAACATTCGAAGTCAAAGTAAGCCTTGAAAATATGAAGTCATGTCTGAGATAGATTGATACATTTACTTAATACAATTTTATAGGTTATCAAATTAGTATCTTCGATATTAGATTCTGACTTAAGTAAAGATATACGATTTTTTGTTCAGAGCCCACTTGACTTCGAATGTTTCTGAACACCCGTTACATATGCCCGTGAAATATCCGTATTTACACATCCTAGTTAGACATATATAGATGGCGCTGTCAATGATTCAATCCTACGATTCCCTCGTCTCTGATTACGACAATATTTTTTAAGAAAATATTTTTAGAAATATAAAGAATCGCCATAAATATGTTTTTAAACGTCAAAGTATTAAAAAGCCTTAATATTAATAATCGACAGTTAACGTAATCTACATTCTCATATGTAAGCTTAATTATAAACTAGAACAATTATAGTAAAGTTGCTTTGCGAGGTATTTCACAACGATGTAAACAACTATAATGAACTAAAGAAGTTACGTCATATATTAATTGTTATTACTCTTTTATTTTAACACATATTGTTCCAGAAACTTGTACCAACATGTGGAGCAATCTTAGTATGTTAAAGCATGCTGAAGTAGTAATTAGATGTACTAAATTAATCACGTGATTGTGCTGAATAAATTTTAAGTAATTAAGCTGGTTTCATTGTTTTTGAATTTTTTGTCATAAAAGGTTTAATTTGATTAATTTTTTATTTTTATCATTAGCCAACGAAACTTACAAGGCAATTTCATTAAATACCTACTTATGAATAGAATCATATTTCTAACAAAAACCTAGGAATCGGTAT